>CM042042.1:41241879-51241879 GCA_023525975.1 Smallanthus sonchifolius
TTGATTTATGAACAATTGCATGTTTTTGATTTATCACATCTATCATCGTTTCTTGGTTTTCTTGCATCGGGAATAATCTGATTTTGTGATTGAATTGATTATTGTGTGATTGGGTTAAACAGTTAAACAAGGTTATGTCTATGTAATCTCTGATCTGATTTGAAACTAAAATTATGCGTGTGTTTTGCTGAATCTGAAACCTGAAGTGGTCGTTTTCTCTAATAGTTTTTTAAAAGTCAAAGTTCGTTGCTTTTTACAAATTGCATTAGTTTATTTAATAAAGTTTTAAACTTTAGTAGTCTTTGAATCATTTTAATTTGATAAGCATTCTCCACGAGTTCCCTATGGATTCGACAACTCTACTTCCCTATCTATAGTCTAACTAGCTAAGGAGTAGTTTTTATTATAGTTTTTTATTAGCCTTCAACACCCGATCAGTAAGTTCTCTAACACTTCTAAAATAAACCTAAATGTTATGAATCAAACAACAATTCTCAGCTCAACAAACCATACAACTCTCAAATCTATTGAATATGGTGAAAGACAAATCGTTACTACTCTTATGAAGCTCGCAGAAGAACAAGCTCAAGAGAAAAAATCATAAGAATAGTCAACTGTAAGAGAAGACTCACCAGAACCACAAGTTCAAGTTCATAGTTCAAAGATAAGATCATAGCATATCAACATTTGTTGATTATGACTTGATAAACCTCAACACATGCAACCTTGTAGATATGTTCCTCGCTTTTGAAAGATGATTTAGTTCACATGAAAGGTATTAACGGTGTGGAAAAAGCATCAAGGAGGCCATGAGAAACATGATGTTGAAATGTGCACAAAAAGACACACTAGTTGTTCTAGACTTTGTTGTGAAAAGACTAAAGATAAAGATCCCATATGAAGGTCTTGAAAATCTTGACAAATTGAATGTTGGAAGAGTGATCTCAAATCCAGAGGTTGGATTGCTTTATAGAGATGCACATAAAATTAATAAATTCTTAATAGTGGATAAGTATAGCAAATACACTAACAAGATCTAAGTTGGTTCCATAATGTAACACCTGTCACAAAAATGTCCAAGAAATGCCAATGTTAGAATCGTAAGGACTATTAGTATAAATGTACCAAAAGTCTAGGTTTGAAAATGAAAAATATTGGAAATTTAGGTTAATATCGGACCGACATCGTATTCCATATCAGTCTGAAGTAAAACTAAGCTTTGATAATGGACCGAAGCTGAAGTCAGTCGAATAGCGGGCCGACGATGAATTAAGGTCAGATATCAGACCGACTTCCATTCCTATATCGGTCTGCAATAGAAGGCTAAGTCGTTTATCAGACCGAAATAAATCCATAACGGTCCGACAACCTCCTCTCAGCCGTAATTTATGGTGTTGACACGTGTACAATGACTCAACCCTAATGATGGGACATGGGTCTGGATATCGGACCGACATGGTCCACATATCGGTCCGATAATGCCGCTAAATATGTTCGATCAGATTAAGACATTTAGGGCTGACGTGGGTTTGGGCGGATGTCGGACCGACATCCCCAGCCATATCGGTCCGACATGGATCCGAATGGTTGCCTATAAATAGCTGATCGACTTCAGTCGATTTTCTTCATCCCACAACCGTTTCAAACTTCCAAAACTCGTTCCAGGTAGGGATGTAAACGAACCGAACCGAACGAAGCCTTGTTCATGTTCGTTCGTTAAGCATTTAACTTGTTCATGAACGGTTCACGAACACTAACCGAACGAAATTTCATGTTCGTGTTCGTTCATTTAGGAAATGTATTTGTTCACGAACGGTTCACGAACGGAACCGGACGAAGTCTAGTTTGGGACTTTTGATATCAACCCTAATGTCTTCCGAAATGAACATTTAATAAGATCATTTTAATATCAAGTTTTTTGTACTTGTATCGAACTTACTTTACTTAGTTAATTTTAGGGTAAAAAATAAAATAAAAGTTAAAGAATATATAAAGTTTAGATAAAATAAAATAGGAATATACAAAAATCTTTATTGAACAACATAAACAAACGACACATGAACAAACACGAACATAAATGAACATAAACGAACGAACGTTCATGAACACATTACCGTACGTTCACGAACACAATTGAACGAACGAGACATCTGTTCATGTTCGTTCATTTATTAAACGAACGAACGTGAACGAACTTCCCGCCGAATGGTTCACGAACTGTTCGCTGAGCGTTCGGTTCATTTATAGCCCTAGTTCCAGGTGATCCCTAGCCCACTCCCGCCGATCCCGGTCCAACTCCCGCTTGTTGTAGTGCTCAGATTAAGAATAAACGCTCGTAGAAGTTTTGTTACGCTAGAAGAATCAAGCTTAGAAGCTAGACGTTAAGCTTTCGACTTTAAAGGCTCACTCCTACTAAAAAGGTGAATACTTTATATCTCTGAAAACTTGTGTCAAACATTTTATTTACGAAAATGACCAAATAAAGGTTAAGGGAGTAATGCTCAACGTTCATCTACGTGTAAGCATTCGGGCCAAAGGTATACGTAAAACTTGCAAGGGATACACGTGTCTTGGGTGAGATTCTCGGATCGCGGCTCGTACTTCCCTTTTTAACAAATGAGGAGGCATGAGCCCACGTTGTTATAAAGACATACTACCGGTGTATACAGTGGTGCATACGGTCAGGACATGTGCCTTATGAATGTGTAGATTGAACATAAAGTTGTGATTATCGAATTAATACTTGTTTATGCCAAATCATTTTCATGTCAAGATATTGTATTCACCGGCGTTCGTGCTGACGTTTTATTTTCAAAATGTTTTCAGGTAATGAATAAAATTATGATGGGAAAAGTATGGCGGGCAGATATGAAATCTGACCCATGAAATAAAAGGATGGAATGCATGTAGGATTCTCAGGCCTCGTGTAAAAGGAAATCTTAAAGAAAAGAAAGGGGATAGGACAAAGGAATTGATCAACCCTGAGTTGTACTATTTCCCGTGGCTTGTGATGTATTTTGATTTCAAACTATGTTTTTTAATCAAACAAAGAAGGGTATTGAAACCCTATGTTTATGAAAAGTAAATACGAAACTTTTGTCTTCCAACTGAGTTTTGATATTTACAAATACAACCCTTGAGGCTGAGACAAATGATGAAACGATCCTTTTTGAAAAGACTTCCGCTGTATTTTATAAAAACTCTGAAATCAAAGAACATGATACCAATCGGGTTCGCACACGTTCAGGGGGTGCCTGAGACGGTGTGACACATAACTACATCAAGAACCATAGCAAAAGTGAAGAGGCAACAAATAAACAAATTTCAAATAGATCGAAGATTATCTTGAGCTCGAAAGACTGAACTAAGACTCATAGACTAAAAAAGAGTATCTGGTTATTCAAGACTTATTCTTCACCAAATACACCGTCTCTCCTATATGACAAGGACTTGCCACTCCGTACTAACAAGAATGTTCGACCAGACTGTATGTCAGAATAAAGTTGTCTGACAACATCGTGGAGCATTTCCTTCTGCATCTCCACTTACCTGAGAGCCAATAGGAGCGCTCCTTAGTAAAGCAATCAATGAGGACGATACCATCACATTAAAGACAAATAAACACGTTTAAGAATCGAAAGAATCAAGCAAGCAAGGAGTAGACAACAACAAAAAACAATTCTTTCTCTTTTACGTTTCATTGTAATTGTTGTTCTTGTTAGTGAGGGTTGAGATAATTGAGTGTTTGTATTGTTATCCTTAACAATACAAAAGTATTGTACTCTCTTCTTGCTTGTCATGTTTTATTCGGCATCGGCTTGCTTGTTGTTTGTTCAACCTCACCCAGGACCAACAAGGTCCTTGTTGAGAAGTCCAACTTTTCAAAAGATGTTGAATGCTCAAGTCCAAAGTTAAACTAAGTTTAACATTGAATATCATATCACTAAATATCCTACTAATTACACTCTCTCAACATCAGTTGGAAAAACAAAAATCCTATACCACTAAAGGTTGAACAACCTATAATAGATTTTCAGAAGTCAAACCAATTTTGTTAAAGGAAACACTATTCAACCTCTAAAAATAAAAATCAAAGTGACATTAAAACATCTCTGAAGGAATTGGATGATAAGCCAAAAATGACCAAAGGTTTAGAGTATAACAAAGATGAGCCTTTGATGAAGCAAGACTTTGATGTTAGAAAACAACAAAAGTGTGCTAGTTGTCACTAATCTTGCACCAAGCAAATCACAACAAAAGATAATATAAAACTATCAAAACTACAAATAAACCTTCTAAATATTCAAAAAAAAATTATAAGACGACTCTTTAACTTCAGCTCGTTAAATAATCGAGTTTGAGCTTAGGGTGTAAATAAACATATACAGACCGATTAAACTCGAGCTTGACAGATTTTGGGTTGTTAACATTTGAATATTTTGTGTTCATATGTATTTACATGTATTATATATACATATATATTTATAATTACAAATTTATATATAACATAATACATATAATTAATTTTTTTGTTATAATTTAGTTTTTGCCACAAGTTATTACATTTAAATATTATTATATTTTTTATATAAAAACTAGACTCGTTTTAGACTACAAATGTAATCAAGTTCTATGTGTGAAGCTCAAGCTCATTTATTAGGCAAACTTTGTTTTATGTTTGAGCTCGGATTATGCTCGTTTAAACTCAATTTAATCAAGTTTCTAGTGAGCCGATATAAAGTATGTTATCATCGGCTTCACTTATTTACACTTCTTATTGCAATAAAATCCTTATTTGGAAATGAAACTTAAATTTGCACTAATTAGAACCTCATATAGATCCAAATGTTACTATAATTGTAATGAAACTTGAAGACGAAGTCAAGAGGTGTACATGCAGACTATAGATAGATAGAAAAAATGTTGGAATTATATGTCCGGTCACGATTATTTAACGCTACTAACTGAGTTGTGACCCGTAAGAGTTACACCTAGGGCAACGAACATTAAATCCACTTAACCCGCTTAACTGGTAATTACGAACTGTTAGCGAGACGATATATTTTATATATATTCGTTACACGGGATTTATTATTTATACAGGTTTATAAATAATAATTCATATTTATTGTTTTAATCTTTTTATTAAAACAATTAAATGGGTACAGGCTTTTTATCTCGTATTAGACTTTGGGTTCGGAAACAATTAATAGGGTTTATAATTATTATATATATATATAATAAGCCTATTTTAGTTTTAAAAAAAACGACTTGTTGTTCCAGCCGCAAAAAAACTAAAAACACAATTTTGTTTTTCTTTTTCGATAAACAAATAACAAGAAGCAAAACAAAGATTTTGATCTTTGTTTATTACTCCAAGCTGCCGTCGAAAACAAAGGCAGTAGCCTTTGCCCATTTGCGGCACCTTCAAGCCGCCGCCGACCGGCGCCTCCCCGTAGTCGTGTTTCGGTTCGTGATCTAGCATCGGTTCGTTGTACCTAGGTGTCTCAACCGGTTAATCATTAACCACTAAGGTATAATTAATCTCATCAGTAGATTAATTATTATTTTTTTTGTGTTTGCATGTTCATAACCAGATCCTGTTCGGTTTGTCAGTGTTGTTAAATAGGTTATGATTTTATTTTTCCGCTGCGTATTTATTAATTAACTGAATTAATTAATTTCTCTGTCAAAACCCGTTTTTTACAAAAGTCAAACTGATCACCACTGAATCCCAACAAAAAAAAACCCAGGACTTCACATAAATCACCAAAACCATTGTGTAACAGACTTGTACAAGTTATAAAAACCTCTTGTAAAACACTGTTAACATCCTCTTGAAATGTATGCATGTATAATATATTTCTTAAAAATACGTTGATGTTTCTTACCTCCTTGAACACCAGACAAATCACACTATACTAACCACTTAGACATAAATTACACATGGAAATGAAATTTTAATTCAAACTTGATTGTCCTTAAATCTATTATCGACCCAACATCCTTACACGAAATGTCGATTAAGTGATGGAAACCCCTCTTCTTTATGATTTCTTAAATGGTTATAACCGATATTCGACATAAACAAACCAACAAAAATGAATGATAAAATCTAAGGCATGAGTCAAAAGCACAAGGATCACTAGTTACCCACCCATGGGCTAATATTGGAGGCACATAAATTGGCTTGTACTACTTCCACAATGTGCATGCCACATGTGGTGGCTAAAAAGCACAATAAAGTAACCCACAAGTCTTGGTACGTTCTATTAGCTTTGGCTACAACAATGTTAGCCATGGGTCATTCAAAGTGTCTCATGCGTAATCTTGTTAGTCCCCACCACCATGAGTCCATCACCACACAAAAAGGACCTTTGGGAATATATTTTAGTGTTATATGGGCCAGAGATGATCTTATGATTCTTATCACTTGGGAACATGTTTATTTGGGTTGAAATAAAGAAAAGACTCATTCTTGGTCGTTCATTCAAATGTGGGTCAAATTCATATAATTTCTTGATTAATTTATATGATTACATGTTAAAAGTCTTATTTATAAAGGGAATATCTGTAACATCGTTTTATAGGATATAATTATTTGTAATAGTATTAAAATAATTATTGTTTTGTTCTTTTATTTAAATGGAAAAGGGAATGTGTTTACTTTTGTACCACCAAATATGCCTCCATGTGGTCCTTAGAAAAGGAGTATATCATATATTCCCTTTTTATTCGTTTATAAGGTCTTAAGAAAAAAATATATATATACATGTATATATTGTAACTTATTTTGGTTTATAAAAAATTTGGTCTAAAAATCTATATAAACCTATTATTTGTATAAAATATACAACTTATTGCTTTTTTAACTAAGGGTGTAAACAAGTTGAGGCAAGCCTGACTCATTTAATTTAATAAAGTTTAAGATCAAATGGTTTCGAATTATATGTCTAAAACTCGAGCTCAACTCGTGAGTAATATTTCAAATTTGAGTTCGGGTTGTTAAACATTTATCAATTATATACATGACATATATACACACACACTAGGTCAGAAACTCGTGTTTTACACGAGTTGAACAAAGAAAATATTAAATAGTTAGTAATTATGATTTAGAAATTATAAATAAAATATTAAATAGTAATGAAGATTCATGAATTAATAAAAAAAATATTAAATAGTTGGTAATGAAGAAAAAATAAACGAAAAAAATAATTTTGGTGTAAATAGCAATCACGTGCAAAGTCTAGCACCGCTGTCATTGAATTGTTGTGGATATATGGAGTGAAACATCCATCCAGTTACTTGAAGATCGAGGTAAGATTTAAATATTGTATCTTCATCTTCTCTTTCTGGTTTTTACGAGTTCTTGCATCTGGAATTATGGATCCTGTTTTAGGCATCTCTGATTTGATCAGGGATGGTTTCATGATTTATTTTCTTCCGCTTCACTATATATGACTTTACTAAACATATTATGAATCCCAGCATCTCGATCTTTAGTCCACACAGACAGTGGTGGACCTCTAGTTATATCTCACTGCCCTTGTCAAGGTATGATGCTTTTCAGGTTGTCATATATTCTCGATTAGTCTAAGTACCCTTACTTAACTACTTGCAATAGTCATGGTTATTTGTCAATTATCCTTTCTGTAATAGTGTAGTATCCCTAAAATTCAAGCCATAAATGTTTAGGGGTTGGAAAGGCACAAACAATAAGTTAGGACGAGCGTCGGTTAAGAAACGCGACACTAGAACGTAACCACACACGAAACTTCAAATAAGCATATATCGGGCTAGGAAATGAGTTACGAAAACCATAATATATGAAAATTGAGTGCCTCAATGAGAAGAATCTGAAATATTGGGTGCCTCGACAAGTTGTATGTGACCAAAGGAATTCTATTCTCCTTTGATCAGGAGTTGGACATTTTAACGCCCTCGTTAATTCGAACTAGTATAAAACACATGGTCACGCTCAATGTAAGAGTAGTTTGTTTAGACCACTTTGAATTAGAGACACGAAAAAGAATAGTTGAATGACATATGATAAATGACTTGCATCCATGTCTCATGTTCAACGGATGCCTTATACAAAAAGGATACATAGATATGTTTACCGTGAGTGTTGTATTTGGTTAAGTAAAAGTTACACGAACACAAGAAAATAGTTGACAATTGTAATACGTTATACTTTGCTAGGGTCAGTGAGATGTAGCTAGGCGTCCACCACTGTCTACATTTAAATGATTTATCGATGAATCGTACAAGTGGGAGATTGTTGGATATAGGATGTCCAATCGTCGATTATATCAACGTTACTATCAAGGTACGATCCAAAGAGTTACATTTTAAGTAACGAGCAAATTAATAATGTTTAGTCGTAAACATTATGGTTCACAAAACACGATTTTATTATTCTGCGAGTAAATATTTAATGAAATATTTGTCGGTGTGTTCGGTAATTAATTATTTAAAGAAATAATTAAATACGTAGGGATAAATGTTTAAATGTTAAACATTAAATTATTAAGTTATACTGATTATTTATAATGAGTATACTCTAGGGATTAAATGTGATTAATAATTAATTGCGAGTGATTAAAGGTTAATACCCCGAGGGTGTAATATGTAATTGGTGTGGTTATAAAGATAACATTTAGTCTAAACCCTAATTAACCTTTTTGTCTCCATCACTCCCTACGCAAACCCAAATGTGAGACAAAGAATAGAATACCAAAGGCGGACACAAACGAGACTAGAAGATGGAGATCTTGGACAAAGTGGGAGATACCAAGAATAGTTATTTTTGTTGTCGCTTAGACCATTTCGGTTTCCGTTTGATGGCTCGAACGAAATCGAACAAATTTACTAGATTGCGCGGTTTTCGTTTTTCCAGTAAGTCCAGATAGAGACAACGGTGGTGTTTAATGAGACCGGTTAAACACCATCAGAGTCAATTTCAAAACCCAGAAGGAAAGCCAATGGGTGCCATTTCCTCCCAATGTGTGTATGCAAAATTTTCCCGCATAACCGAACCCACACCTAGTAGTAAAACTATAAATGTAACTGACATTTGTTGTAATGGTAGCCCAAAGACTTCTCGTAGTGGAGGTCTTGGGTTCGAATCCTGGGCACAACAAAAAAAAGGGTTTGTGGCCAGGTCAGGGGTTCCTCCTGGGGTAGGCTGTCCTGGATGTTCTAGGTGTTGTCATGAGGAAACCCAATTATCCTAGAATATCTAGGTGTTGTCGTTAAAAAAAACTGACATTGTTTGATTTGTGGATCCCGAGAGTCGAATGGGGAGAAAATTGATTGCACTAATCACTAATATGTTGAATGCAAATGCCATTCGCCTGAACTAAAAGTCGCCATTGGTTTTGGGATCCACCACAAACTCGACTCCTGAAAAACACAAAAGAAGATTAAAAGAGAGTTTGGATTCGTGTTTTGAAGTGTATTCGTATAATTAGCTATAATAAAGCAACTAGTTGTAACAAAGAGATAATCAATCATGTGATTGTTTGGGAAATTCTGATTATTTTTAACTAATATATAAGATGATCAATTATTTATGTGGAAAAGGGTAGTACATGTTGTGAGGTGTGGTATAAGCACCTCAAACTACATAATCATAATAAGAACTTAAATTATAATAAAACAAGTTACACAAGATGGCCTTTGGATATGGTTTTTCGTGTTCTAAGTTGTAGTAATAATTAATTTGAGTGTTTGACAAATTCTAATTTCTGATTATTTAATAAACTAATATGAAAAATGACAAAAAAAAGACCATAGTATGAAAAAAGAGAGGTAAGTATTGTGAGATGCGAGTAAAAGTCTCGCTAATTATTTTAAGAAACGGTTCACCAAAAACAAACATACTCAGCAAAAATCTTACGTCAACAATAGGGTCTACGGTCTGAGGAGGGTGAGATGAGGGCAAGCCTCACTTCTAATTTCATTTATATATTTTTGGCTCTAAACTTGGCTTTTAACACGCCCACAGGTAACTTTAATCTCCCCAAAACTTTGAAACATAATCAACAACAATCTGTGCTTCTTTAAGTTTCAAGTTTATCACTGTAAGACCAAGTTCTACTGCCTTAAGATCATTAGAACGGGCTTGTTCGTTTACAGATTTTTCATAAAGGACAAGCATGAACAGCTGGTAATAATGCAGTTGGTTTAGAGGGGCACATGCCAACTGTTGACGCTTCTTGAATCATGGCGAACACCAAGCTCGTTGTGAATAGGATCTAAACCAAGAACGGTTGATTGTCCTTGAATCCGGTTTATTTGCCTTTAATAATGGTAGCAAAATATGAACTTGGTCAAAAAGGTTAAACAGGTTAAATTGGTAAAAAGCTTTTCACAAAGCCCATGGACTTTCGGGATATCAAAAGAAAGAATAGAATAGAGGTGGCAAAATGGGCAGGGCGGGTCTGTAGGAGTAAGTTTCACTATGGGGCGGTCAAATAGAACGATTTAAAGAACGCACATCCACAAGTAACTAACGCATTCAACACGATTACAAAAAGTAAAGTACTAATCTAATTTTTTGAATAAAACAACTTAAAGAGACAGTAAGCATTTAAATACACTTTGGGTCACTTTTGACACGTTGGAGTAGCATAATCCATTGGTACTCTAGCGTTTATTAATCCGCAAAATTAGCCATTACACCTTTGAACTTACCAACACAATATAATCAACAAAGCGAAAAGTTCACAGCAGGATTTTCCAGCCACAACGGTCTACATGAGCAGCAGAAGATGAAGATACTCATGTACCAAATAAAATTTTGTAAACAAGTTTTCAGAATAATTAAAATGAATACCTCGGATAGATGATCTACAGACATCTTTTCTCTAGTTGCATCTTTCTTTTCTAACACCACCTACAAAAGTTGGTACAATCAAGAATCTGTAAAGGGAAACATACAATCTTTGGAGACACCTGATGTGGCTTTTGTCACGCAAGGCGAGCTATGTACAAAAGGTGCAGGTGAGGCGCGTTTTTCAATCGAAAAAACTGCATAAGTTGTGTTGAGGAGCACATTTTGGAGGATGTTGCAATAACAGCAGCGATCGATATTCAGAGGGGGGAGAGCACGCGCGTCTGCTTCGCTGCCAATTTGCCGTTACAAACTCTAGCGTTTCTACTGTTGGTGGAGAGAGGAACACTTTTCGTCCTTGGATGCCATGTAGAAGAAGAAGATGATGAAACCGAATTCAACGAAACGTTGGATTTTTGTACGTCCTTCATCTTTTTCTTGACAACTGGTGTAGTCATGTTGGAATCACCGGAGTTTTGGAAGCTGCGGTAGAGGTGGTGGACTTCCCATCGGTCATGCGCGGCAGTATAAAAAAGAGGGAAACTCGGCGTTCTTTAAAGGGAAAACTTCACTCAATGGTAATCAAGTTTCTTAACTTTTTTTTTAAACGACAAATCTGGATCACTGACGAACCACTAATCATATTCCAACACCAAGGCACCGATTCAGAAGAAAACCCAATTTTTCTAGAAAACCCTATGTGAGATTCAAACCCAGGATCTTATGGTCATTGAGCTTATCCCACCACCACGATGCCATTGGGCTATTATGCCTTTGGCAAATAGCTAGCCCAATTTTTTAATTATAGCATAAAATTTAATTTTCTATTTATTTTTGGTTTTACTATAGTATTGCTATGTATATTAGAAAACAACGTTTTTTAATATGTCTGATATGTTGGTGACTGTAGTGCCATATAACTATTTTGTGTAGTTGAGTTTACCTAATTACAAAATAAGAAGTCATGATGAAACATCAAACAAGTTGGTAAGTGTAGAGTACACACTTGTGTTGATAATCTTATGATTTCTCGTACTAAAGACATCTTGTTGTATCAAGGGGGAAACCCCATTGAACATCGGGGGTCCCGGGGCAGTGCCCCTAGGAGCGGGGGGTCCAAGGGGCGGGGCAGCCCTGGCTAGAGTAGATTTACTTATCAAGGGTAGATTTGGTCATCCAGACCAAAAGGGCCATCCATAGTAAACTGAAACAACAATTACTTTTCAACCGTCATGACTAGGGATGAGCTTTTGGTACCCAGTACCCGTACCGAACCAGTACAGAAAAATCAAAACGGGTACCGGGACTTGATTTTCTCTGATTTCGGTATCGGTACTGGTCGGTACCGGTACCTGTACTTTACCGAAAAGTACCCTTTTAGTCCCGAAAATATTTAGGGTCCTTTTTATGGGAATTTGTTATTTTGTAATACCATAATTTCATAATATCTATCACCTTTTAACTAAATAACTATCTTTTTTTTTCAAAACATCCTTTATAAAATCGTTCATTTTGTTCAATGTTTTTTAACATCGTTTGCTTTTTTAACCATTCTTTTGAAAACCATTCGGATTTTTTAAACATCATTTTTCAAAACCGTTTTTTTTTCTAAACATCTTTGTTTAAAACCATTCGTTTTATCTAAACGTTTTTTTTAAACCGTTCAATTTGTCTAAACGTCTTTTTTTAAATCGTTCTTTTTTTTTCTAAACGTCTTTTTTAAAACCGTTCGTTTTGTCGAAACGTTTTTTTTTAAAGCGTTCATTTTTTCTAAACATCTTTTTAAAACCGCTCGTTTTTTAAATGACGGATTTTGAAAAACGGAATTAAAAAAAATTAGCGTTTTGAAAAAAAAAATATTTAGACATTGAACAAAAGGAAAGATACGTTTTTTTTCCAGTTAAAAAAAATATTTAAACGCTAAACAAAAAAAACTATTTAAAATTGCTTTGGTGGAATGAAAGCAGTCCACATTTTTTTAAATGACGTTTGAATTTTTTTTTTCAAAACATTCATTATTTTTTAATTCATTTTTTAAATAACCGTCATTTTAAATAGGTCGACTCATGAACTCGTTAAAACGAACGGCTATAAAAAAGATATTTAACAAAACGAACGGTATTAAAACCAATAATTTATGAAAATTTATATCCGGGTACCAAACAGGTATCGAGTACCGAAATACAGGTACCGTACCGGTACCGGTACAGGTACCGATTCTATATTTTCGGTATCGGTACCCGTTTTTCAACAAAATTCGGGACCGGTACTTTCGGTCAGTATCACATATACGAAATTCTTAACATATTTTCACACATTTATTCTTAAATTTCTTATTCTTATCCTATTGAATTCTGTGTATACCACGAAAATAATTCGATGTGAAAGCTAACTACTACGCGACTATCAGAGAATCCAGACAATTACAAGTACACGAATCACCCATAATTTATACATTATGCACTTCTAATTACAACGGAGCATCTAAATTAATTACAATTATGTATCTAACTATTAAAACAATGCATCTTATTTTTCGTTACCTAAGTTATGAGAAACTACGTGATTTACAATAGTACGTCTAAAATCACATATAATTAAATACCATCATAAAAAACTTAGGGGTTGTTTGGTAGCCTCTTAATGTGGGAAATCCCCCTTCAATAGACAGGTCATTAAGAGGCTACTTCTTAATAGTTTAAAGCCTTTTAATGGTTATCATTAAAAGACTTTAAACCATTAAAAAACTTTGAACCATTAAGAGGTAGTCTATTAATGACCATTAAGATGCTATCAAACAACCCCTTACACACATACACATGGTTACTCTTTACTCTTTTTTCTATTTTTCATTTTAACCTTGACATAGATTTTGTGTATTTTATTTTAAATTAATGATTTTGTGTATTTTATTTTAAATTAATGATTTTGTGTCATCAATGGCAATTTACTAAAGAGCTAACGCTAGCTAACCCTTTATTTCCATCATTGAACATTTAGCAATTAATAAGTTATTAATTTTTCAAAGTATTTAGTTTTATTCTAATTTCTTCATCCATAAAACATTTAAGCTTTTTTAGCATTTATGAAGTTACTTTTTAAAGTAATAACATTTAGCAATTAATAAGTTATTAATTTTTCAAAGTATTTAGTTTTATTCTAATTTCTTCATTCATAAAACATTTAAGCTTTTTAGCATTTATGAAGTTACTTTTTAAAGTAATAACATTTAGCAATTAATAAGTTATTAATTTTTCAAAGTATTTAGTTTTATTCTAATTTCTTCATCCATAAAACATTTAAGCTTTTTAGCATTTATGAAGTTACTTTTTAAAGTAATAACATTTAGCAATTAATAAGTTATTAATTTTTCAAAGTATTTAGTTTTATTCTAATTTTTTCTTTCATAAAACATTTAAGCTTTTTAGCATTACTGAAGTTACTTTTTAAAGTAGTAATATCAATAGAATAACGATTATATATTCATTACAAGTTAGATTAAAGGAGAATGCTCTTGAATACTCTCTTCTCCTTAAAAAATATAACACGTAAGTTTTTATTTAATTATATATTTTTATTTTCATCCCTTATACCATATATAATATCGTTTTTAACCTGTTTCATTTTCTAATAATTTTGTTTTCCTTTAATAACTTTCGTTCGCTAACCAAAAAACGGAGTGCGCATATGTTTTTAGTTTTTTTGTCAACATTTTGATATAAGTTTATTTGAAAACAAAGTTTTATTCAAAGTCAGGTTTTTTTTTGTATCGTAGCCTATAGCGAGTGTCGCTACTGTTGTTATACCATTGCGAGGCGAACCTATTATTAGCGAACAACATCATTGTCGGTGTTAGTATTTTCAGAACCAGTCTCCGTATTTGCTTTTATGGTTTCCGATGACTCGAATTGATAACGACCAACCTCATGCCGCCTATCGGCCCGTCACCCGCCACCAAGCGCGTCTATTAGTTTCGTTTTTATTTAATAGCTTTCATTCGTTAATTTTTTCAAAAAAACGACTTGTGCGTCTGTTTTTATTTTTGACGCCACTCCGATATAAATTTATTTGAAAACCGAGTTGTATTTAAAATCGAGTTTTTTTATATCATAGCCTATACCGAGTTACGTTACCGTTGTGGTACTGTAACAATCCAAACCTATTATGAGCAAATTAGGTGACCTGACGCCCGCCGCAAAGCTCGGGTAATCATCTAGTTTACTTTTTAAAATAGTAATAAGATATTAATGATTTAACTTGCATCCAACAAAATCGTATTATATTTAAATATTTTTAAAGTGGCAATATTTTATTTAAAATTTTCCAAAAGTATCTTTTAAAAAGGGATTTAAAGGAATTTATTATGTGAAAATGGAGTTGGCTCATGTGCCGTCAAGAACTAAAATCGTGCAGCCAGGTCATGTCAAACTTGTATTGCTTCCTCAACTGTAACTTCATGTCACTTTTGCCCCTTCTATTTCCATATAATTCCTATTAAACCCTCGAGTTTCATAAAATAGCAATATTGGACTAATAAGTTTGTTTAATGGCAAACCTAACCGGTTTTTTAAATTTCTTTTAAAATCTTTAGTATGTATCAATGTTTTCAGAACCGTACCAGACGTCGAACCGGTCTCCTTACCGGTCCATTGGTCGGACCGGATTTAAAAACGGAAAACGTCATAATTTCATAAATATTATAAAAATAAATCAATCCAAACAACCATTAATACTTCAAAAACCATTAACTAACAATTAGCTATGAAATACAAATTCAAGATACTTAAAAGAGAGAAAAAAATAACCAATCGGTCCGACCACAGGGTCACTGCATGACCGTTTCAACACACCTAACCGGACCCGTCAAGCCTCCGGTTCCCGGTCTGACCGGGCGGTCCGGGTTCAAAAATCAGGTTTGTAATAATCTTTTAGAAAGTTTAAAGATGGCTTATAAACATTATACATATACATAACCACATTCTTTCAAAAAATTAAAAATAACAAAGACAGACATTTTTACATGACCGGTTTCACACTTCAAACCATAAATTTAACAGTTATATCTAATTTTTAAAACGGTAAACTATGAAGCAAACCTTATAAATCTCAAACATACCAAACTAACTGATTTAATTCAGTTTGAACGGTTGTATGAGTTGCAATAATAATAGTTTTTGAAACCACCATTGCATTTATGATGATAATCTATACTATATAATAAATAAAAGTTTTGAGATGCCACGTGTCGCCTTTATATTCAATTTCATCAATTTTTCCCGTCTCTCTCTTTTATTAAATATACTTCCATATTTTAATAATAATATATTTTTAACTAAAATACTATTCTTTATATTAATAAATCTTCTGTCATATTTTGATTAGTGTATGTGTTAACAAATTATATTGTATTCCACGGGTTTATTCAATCCGTATAAAACACAAGTTTTTAAAAAATAATTTTTTATTACTTAATATATAATATTATATTTATTTAACACATGTAATACAAGGGATTTTAACCTAGTTAATAACATATGTACGCAAATAAATGATCCACTTTTTATAGCTTGTAATAAATGCAACAAGAAAATCCTTTCACCAACAAAAATGGGGTTTATCCCAAATTAAATTCCAATAAATTAAAGTAAAAAAATAATTGAATAAATAAAAAAGACTACTTAAGCAAACATTATGTTCTTTCCTGCAATTAGTAACTCAGAAACAATCAATGGACTTTACACAAAGAAAATAAGAACAAAAAATCAAGGGTAGAAGGAGGAAGAAAACAATGAATTACGACCCGTTTTAGCCCGAATTCGAAGGCCCGAAACCAATGAACCAAGAAAATAAACAAACGAAAACACATTGTACAAAAGCTTTTCAAACAGACATGGCACATAAATCTTCCAAGATCTGTCTCACTGTCGGCCTTTCGGTTAATGGGAGTATGCACCTAAGTGATACTTCAAGCAAATCATCCATGGCTTTCGAATGTTGTTCACCACCCGCAATGTCCCGGTCAATACAATCCATTACCCTACCCTCTTGGTCACACAACCGAACCCAATCAGTTAGGTCAACAGCACCAGATTGACCCGAGATGATGTCACCTGCACTTCTTCGGGTTAATAGTTCCATCAAGATTACACCAAATGCATACACGTCGGCTTTGAGTGATGGAACGGGTTTGGGTGCATTTGCAAGTTCAGGGGCCCTGTAGCCAAGTGCACCAAGGTTTAAAATTTGCTCGGCTATGCCTGCGGGTGTCATGAGCCGGTGGAGACCGAAGTCGGTTAGCCGGGCATCGTATTGTGGGCCTTCTAAGATTATGTTTGTTGGTTTAAGGTTTCCATGTGGCATGCCCTTTCCATGAAGGTAGGACAAACCTCTAGCCACATCAATAGCAACTTTTAGCCGTTGGTTAAATGATAGTAGGGGGTATCTTCGAGGGGTCGTCTCTGTAACAAAAATGTATAAAGGTTAAATAAAAATGAATTTAAACACTTTCATTTTAACTTTTATAGATAATTAACACATTAAATATCATTAAAAAAACTTATATTCATAGAATATCGATCTAAATTTTGACTAAAGCAATTTAAAATGGTGACCCATTCATTAATCAATGGGTCAATATGAGTTATGTTATATCTCTAACGGGTTAGATGAGAAAAACAAAAAGGATTAGCTAAAAGGAAACGGGTCAAAAGTCCAAGAAGAGTATCTTCTTTATGAATTCAGCCTCTTAAATCATTTTATGCAAGAAATTAGCTTAAATAGATTTCATAATCGTATTTAACAAGCTAATTATTTCTAAAAGATCGACAGTTTTGAACAAAAAAGTGTTTTGACCCGACCCATACAAAAATGCCCATTTTGATCCAACTAGGCGACGTATTTTACCACCACTACTTACGGAATGCAGATAATGCAACTACCGAAAGGAAATACTCACCATAAAGATGTAATGCCAGGCTATCTCCTTCAATGTAATTAGCCAAAGTAAGCCGTTCCTGTTCGCGCGGGCCCCAATAGTACGCGAGTAATCGCACAACATTAGGGTGATTCATAGTTCCAATCTTCTTGATCTCTTTTGCAAATTCTTTCTTATCTTTGGTCAACCCGACTCTCAACCACTTCACGGTCAACATATGTCCACCACCTAGGGTGGCTTTATACAGTGTTCCATGGCTGCTTCTTCCAAGAATCTCAGCTGGGGCCCGAGACAGATCTTCAGCTGTAAACGATATCTGGGGTCTCGGGTCAAAGAAAAACAGTTGACCCGCAAACCGATCCGGTGAATACACGTCAAGTGTCACTTGCTGTTCAATTGTTTCAACAAAACGGGGTGAGGACGCCATGGGTGAACCAGGAGAAGATCTCCTTCCAGATGGTGTAGGGTCAGTGTCAATCAGATTAGGTATCACTGATGCTGAGCTAGCGGCATAAGCTGGCGGCAACACCGGCAGTTCCACCATGTCACCGCCAAGCTCCGACTGTCCAGAAAGGGACCTTGAATTTGAAGTTAGCAAGTGAGCATTTGAAAAACTCAGTGAAGTCGTGGGTCGGCTAGATATTCCATGTTTTATATCCCTACTAGTCAAACTTGTTTGACCACCAAATGCGGTTTTAACACGAAAATCTCCAATTTGTGCTCGGTAATATGCCAATAACACAAAAGCTATCATTAAAGCGGCTACAACAGAAGCAACAATAATTGCTATTTTAATGCTAGACTTTGAGTTCTGACCTTTCGCACCATTCGGTGATGGCAAACCGCCACTACTAACAGTCGGCCGCATGCCATTTGGCGAGGTGAGAGAAGGGTTTCCTGGGTAAAACGAAGCACTCGAGAAATTTTTCAAGTTTTCAGGAATTTTCCCAGATAAATCATTACCTGACATGTTAAGAAACTTCAAATCTGAAGAAAGTTTTTCAGGTATCTTACCCTTGAAATTATTATTAGAGAGATCAAGAAATTCCAATTGACTAAGTTTGGTCAACTCATTTGGTAATTCGCCCAATAACCCATCATTTCCAAGATTTAACAGTCTAAGCCTCCTGAAGTTGCCTATATCTGATGACAATGCACCCGTTAACGTATTGTAGGAAAGATCAAGAAACTCCATAGGTGGATATGTAGATAATTCAATTAAAGATTTTTCTTGTGACCCGTGAAGAGGAATTGGGCCCGTGAAACGGTTATTTGAAAGATCCAAATGGTTCAAAGTCATTGAAGTGAATAACCCGGGTGGAATTGGCCCGTCAAGTTCATTCCTTCTTAGGTCAAGAAATACCAGATTGGGTGACGATATCAGACTAGGGGGTACCGAGCCTGTTAATGAGTTATTTCCTAGATTAAGTGAAACCAATCCCTTAAAATATGAAGTTATGTTTGGCAAATTCCCCATTAACTTATTTGAGCTCAAATCTAGCACTTGTAGAGGTGATTCCCACTTTTGAGAAACTGAGACGTCATCAGAGAGTAGATTGTTGCTCAAATCGACAATCTGACAATTTCCTAAAGATTGTGGCAATGGACCTGATAATTCATTTGATGACAGATTTAAAGTAGTCAAACTGGTAGAGTTGATTTTTGGAATCGAACCTGCAATCAAGCATAAAAAGAAAACATGAACAAAGGTGATAAATCATAACCAGTCACCATCTTTTAATCATGTTTTAACCGTATAGCAAAACAAAAGCAGTCTAAAACTACACATAAGTGTCCTTAAACTACAATAAAGATCATTATTATTATTATTAGATTATGCAAACATACAAGAGTTAAGAATTTGATATTACATCTTTTTTGGTACAATTACTATATACACAATTATTTTCATAGCTCAAACTACTCATTTAATCCCTACTTTTAATCCCAAAAAGCTTAATTCAACAATTACAAATGAAAATTATATGAAATGCATAAATAGACTTATGCAGATATCTTTAGCATGTTTCCAGTAAGTAGTAACTTTTTAATGATTAATTGTAGCGGATCCTGGATTTCCAAACAGGGTCCACAACAATTAATCATTCCAACAATGCACGTGAATAATAACGTTCAACATTTTTATCGGGCGCAAAACTCAACAGATCATGCAAGTCTGTCCACCCCTATGATTCGTTGGCGTTACAGGTTTACAAATGGAAGTCATTAATTTCCTTCTATCTTGCAAGAAAACTTAACAACTTTGTGGTCCTATAACTTCTAAATTCATTTTTAACACATGGCAAACGGACTACATCCCACACGAAACTATTTCCACCTACAAGTAATTACACATTTACTAGCAGATAAATACCATATAATCACAAGGATAAAAACAGTAATCAAAGTTCAAGATCTTCACCTGAAAACCCGTTTCGACTGAGATCTACCTCTCTCAACGGAATCAAATTTTCTAAAAGCTCTTCGGGTATCGGCCCAAACAACTGAGTATTACTCAACCGCAAAACCTGAAGATTCGGCAACGCCCCAAACGAAGGCAACTTCCCATTCAATTCATTATCACTCAAATCCAAAACATGCAAATTCCTAAACAGAATCAAAGCATCACCACTAAAAAAACCACCACCTAACCGATTCCGACTCAGATTCACATGCTGCACAGTATTAACAACACTAGGTATATTACCAGAATCCATAGACAAAGAACCATAAAAAGCATTATCACTCAAGTCAACGTACTGCACATTTCTAAGCTCAGAGAACAAAAGCCTTAAATCTCCCCACAGCGAATTTGAATGCAGATCGAGAAACGCTAACTGCTGAAGATTCTGAATCCCGGTCGGAAACCCTCCGGTGAAATTATTGCGAGACAAATTGAGGTAATTCAAGCCGTACAGATCGTTAATTCGAGCAGGAATCGGACCGTAAAACTGATTTCCAGACAGATCTAGATACTGAAGAGAATACATTGATCCAATAGCCGGAACAATCCGGCCGGTGAGTCTGTTACCGGAGAGGCTCAAATTCCGGAGATACTTCAACGTGTAGAGAGTAGAAAACTTGATTTCTCCGGCCAGGTCAAGCCCGTCGAGCACAATCGAGGAAACTAGGTCATTTTCGTTGCACGAAATGCCGTAAAATTGGGGGCAAATTGAAGCTGGATCCGAGCTGGAAACGTTCCATGAATCGAAGACTTTTCGAAGGGGATCTTCACTGATCCCCTTTTTGAACTCGAGCAATGCTCGGAGTTCTTCCGGAGAGGCGGCTCTTGCAACTCCGGCGGCGGCGGCACACAAGATGAAGAATAATAGCCGCATTCGCATGTTGTGTTTTTTTGTGAAGGAAATAGAGAATTGAAGTGAGGTGTGAAGTTAATTGAGTAGAGAAATTGACGGAAAAAAGGTGAAATCAGCGATTGAAACCAGCAATTTTCAGCATCTTGTCGAAGCTTTTGTGAAGCTAGTTAGGGATTCCAAAGCTGGGCTTTCTGAATTATGACACCAGATGTAATATTCTACGCCCCAAAATGAACATAAATCGACATAGGAAACAAATCATTCCCCCTTTTTTTATTTCTTTTTTCTTTTTCTTTTTTGATATACCCTATCTTTTTAGTTCCAAATTAGGTTTTTTCAACCAAATTTCCATGATTTTAGGTTATTATTTACAGGGCCCTTTATCCCATGAATCTTTTTAACCTTTGGAGAAATCTAAATTTGTTATTTTAAGTTTTTAACATCTTGATTTGTGATGAATAGTGAATTAAGTATCGGGTGAGTCGAAGTTAGGTTTTAAATAAACGGTTTTTTTACAAAAGAGGTTTTGAATTTATAGCTTTCTAAGATTGTGATAAGGATATCATGGTCCCTGGCTATTAATTCAACCATACCCAAGTTATGTAGGATGTGTATGTTCAATATTTGGTTATTAATTTTAATAAGGTCAGATAAAACTTTTATTTATTTGACTATTTATGTATAGAATCTTCTTTTATGATTATGTGTAACCGACATTGTTATTGAACAAGTTCAGTAAAGGTTAAAAATTTAAAGAATGACTCACGTTTCAAGTCGGAGGCCATGTTTGGTTCACGTATTCCATGGAATTAAGATTGGAATTTGAATTAATTCCTTTCAAAATCGTGTTTGATTGGTCTTGGAATGGAATTGAAAATATGGAATTCACTTTTCTTCATATGAGTGATGGAATTGCAAACATTCCATTGGAATGCTGAAAGATTGCCAAAACACCCTCATGTACCATCATCAAAACCCAAAACAAAACACTACCACGTGAACATATATCATCGAAACAAAAATCAAAATAAAAAATCACACGTCAAAATACAAATCAGAAATCAAGCATTGTGTATGTAAATAGTTTAGTTGGTAACGATCGCATGATCACAAAAGCTAGCTGGTAACGATCGCATGATCACAAAAGCTATAAAAATTGTTTCATTCCATCTTCACCATCATCATCTTTGTTGTTCCTAACATCAATGCACACACACCATGTAACACCCAAAAATTTTCAACCAATTTTAAACTTTCAAAACACGATGCGGAAGCTAGGTACCCAACATTAAATACAAAACATTAACAACTTCTTTAGTTTATAAACTTCATCACTTGAAGAAACTAGTTCATCATTACAAACAAGTGGTAACTATCATAGGACATGTTAATTAAGTTGTTAGACAACTAAATCTTTGGTTTACAAATTTTTACAACAAACCAAAAGTATTACACACTAAAGACTTCGTGAGAGTCCAACTCCGCCTGACAAGCATCCTGAGGTAACATTGGAGCTTTTCCTACACCATAAACATCACAAATCATGTTAGTGATGATATATACAAGTTTCCATAGCCTCCCATGAGTTAATCATAAAATTGGATTAGGTTTCTTACATAATATTTATTAACACCATAGACATTTTTCAACCACCAATTCATTATTTAAACATCATTAGATTAAAAAACCTCAAATCACCCTCAAGAACTCTAATTCTTGAATCATGAAATCAGATGTTTAGATGATGTTATCTACCACTCATTGCCTTCAATTATGCTTCGTTTATAAACTATAAAAAAAATCAAATTTACCAATTTTTATTTATTTTATCAAAAATAAACTATAGAGTGACTGTTTTACCTTTATTTTTACTAAAACTTTAAAAATTGGTGGTGGTGGTGGAATATATATACACCATACACGTATTAGCAACACTGCCGCCACCCCACTACGATGTACTGCGGCTCTAAATCACGGCTTCTCAACGTAGCTTCTCAATATAAACGTTGGAAAGACATAGCTGTTGGTAAACGATTAGATTGGAATAAAAAAACCACTATAAATATAAATATAAACCAAAATCCAAAATCCACTTCAATCCAAAATCTATTCTAAATCTACAATCCAAAATCTATTCCAAATGGATCGATGGAAAAACAAAAAGCCCTCACAAAAGTTTAGGCTGAAAGTTCGCTTGAGTCCTACCCATTTGTTATTCATATTTTTAGTTATTTTTAATCTTATTTATGTTTTTTTTCATTTTTAGTTTATTTTATTTTATAAATTAAATAAATTAGTTAATTAAATATTTTTTTAATTAAAAAAATTATGTTTACTGCTTCATGAGGCTTCAAATGACATGTCAAAGTATTATTATTCGGTGTGAGGTTTTATGGCTTGGGTATCCTTCCACCCTGATAATTGATCACCATGATGATTGAGATCAATAAACTTTATTCACACAAACAAATTCGTTGTGGAATTTATGTGGAAAAGTGAAAGACTTTATTTTCACAAATGGTGTTGAGTTTGAATTGACACACATAATTATATAAATAACTAGTTTTAAACCTCGTGTAACACACAGGGTGAAACGTTAAAATTATATCGATAAATATTTTAACACATTTTTATACAAATTTGATATCAAACTTAATTAAAAAAGGATTATTGGATTTTAATAATCCCACCTTTTACCAATTGGCCAATAATAATCCCAACTGAGAATATTCTTACCAGTGGTCCCTACTTTCAAACTATTTTTTTACATTGGACCCCCCGTTAAAAAAACTTAACGCCGTTAGAGTTTATATGACGTGGACATCTGCAAACCGCCGGAAAGTCGAGCCAAGCTAGCAACGGTCTCGTGGTGGCTTTTGAAATTGGCTCTGGTGGTGTTTAACTGGTGTCGTGGGTCCGAAAAGTCCAAACAGAGACAACGGTGGTGTTTAACGAAGCCAACTTCAAAAGCCAACACGAGACCACTGCTAGCTTGGCTCGACTTTCCAGCGGTTTGCAGATGTCCACGTCATATAAACTCTAACGGCGTTAAGTTTTTTTAACGGGGGGTCCAATGTAAAAAAATAGTTTGAAAGTAGGGACCACTGGTAAGAATATTCTCAGTTGGGATTATTATTGGCCAATTGGTAAAAGGTGGGATTATTAAAATCCAATAATCCTTTTTTAATTAAGTTTGATATCAAATTTGTATAAAAATGTGTTAAAATATTTATCGATATAATTTTAACGTTTCACCCTGTGTGTTACACGGGGTTTAAAACTAGTTATTTATATAATTATGTGTGTCAATTCAAACTCAACACCATTTGTGAAAATAAAGTCTTTCACTTTTCCACATAAATTCCACAACGAATTTGTTTGTGTGAATAAAGTTTATTGATCTCAATCATCATGGTGATCAATTATCAGGGTGGAGGGATACCCAAGCCATAAAACCTCACACCGAATAATAATACTTTGACATGTCATTTGAAGCCTCATGAAGCAGTAAACATAATTTTTTTAATTAAAAAAATATTTAATTAACTAATTTATTTAATTTATAAAATAAAATAAACTAAAAATGAAAAAAAAACATAAATAAGATTAAAAATAACTAAAAATATAAATAACAAATGGGTAGGACTCAAGCGAACTTTCAGCCTAAACTTTTGTGAGGGCTTTTTGTTTTTCCATCGATCCATTTGGAATAGATTTTGGATTGTAGATTTAGAATAGATTTTGGATTGAAGTGGATTTTGGATTTTGGTTTATATTTATATTTATAGTGGTTTTTTTATTCCAATCTAATCGTTTACCAACAGCTATGTCTTTCCAACGTTTATATTGAGAAGCTACGTTGAGAAGCCGTGATTTAGAGCCGCAGTACATCGTAGTGGGGTGGCGGCAGTGTTGCTAATACGTGTATGGTGTATATATATTCCACCACCACCACCAATTTTTAAAGTTTTAGTAAAAATAAAGGTAAAACAGTCACTCTATAGTTTATTTTTGATAAAATAAATAAAAATTGGTAAATTTGATTTTTTTTATAGTTTATAAACAAAGCATAATTGAAGGCAATGAGTGGTAGATAACATCATCTAAACATCTGATTTCATGATTCAAGAATTAGAGTTCTTGAGGGTGATTTGAGGTTTTTTAATCTAATGATGTTTAAATAATGAATTGGTGGTTGAAAAATGTCTATGGTGTTAATAAATATTATGTAAGAAACCTAATCCAATTTTATGATTAACTCATGGGAGGCTATGGAAACTTGTATATATCATCACTAACATGATTTGTGATGTTTATGGTGTAGGAAAAGCTCCAATGTTACCTCAGGATGCTTGTCAGGCGGAGTTGGACTCTCACGAAGTCTTTAGTGTGTAATACTTTTGGTTTGTTGTAAAAATTTGTAAACCAAAGATTTAGTTGTCTAACAACTTAATTAACATGTCCTATGATAGTTACCACTTGTTTGTAATGATGAACTAGTTTCTTCAAGTGATGAAGTTTATAAACTAAAGAAGTTGTTAATGTTTAACGGTGGTGTTTAACGAAGCCAACACGAGACCACTGCTAGCTTGGCTCGACTTTCCAGCGGTTTGCAGATGTCCACGTCATATAAACTCTAACGGCGTTAAGTTTTTTTAACGGGCGGTCCAATGTAAAAAAATAGTTTGAAAGTAGAGACCGGTTGTAAGAATATTCTCAGTTGAGATTATTATTGACTAATCGGTAAAAGGTGAGATTATTAAAATCCAATAATCCATTAAAAAAACTACTAATTAAATATTAGCAAACTTTATTCTAACACATATTTATTTAAAATACAAAAGTAGTTATTTCAATTTTTATACGTAAATTTAAAATTGTGGTTTTTTATTAATAAAATTTTGAAAACTCGCTTTTAGATAATAAACTTTAAAAACTCGTTTTTTTTAAATATCCTTTTTTTATTCTTGTTTTTTTTAATATTTACTTTTGATGATAAATTTAAAAAAATATGAGTCAATGGTTATAATGATGAAATTGATTTGATAAAATGTTTATTTATGTAATATTTTTTTTTTTAAAATGAGCTAAATATGGAAATATTGGATGGAGGGAGTAAATGTAGTTTTAGGGGAAAAATGGATGTAAGGATGAATATGGTGTTGACAAGTGTCACAAAATTTAGTTTTTTTTTTATTATAATAGAGATTATCATTGTGTTGATTATCGTATTTAATGAAATGTGAGTTAAACTAATCCACTCATTTATGGCATGAATGCATTATGTATAACAATTTTAAAAAAATGGTGTTTTATTTTAGGGAAGGAAATTGAGGAATTATGTATTAATAAAAAGGTGCCCATGAATACATTAAGCATAGTTTGATGAACATTGTGCTAATGCTGGAAGGTGTTGTGTCCAGCACTAACCTAACGCTGAAAGGGGGCGGAATTGGCTAAAGCAACATCAACATAAGCTAACATGGCCCCTAAGACAAAAGGGGAAGTTATTAATTATTTAGAATTTCCAAATAATTCCTAGTGTGATTTTGAATTTAAACTTTACGTATTCACTTACTAATACGTGTATGGTGTATATTTTAGATTAATGAAACAACTTATTTATATATATTTATACTACTACATAATACATATTAGAGGGCCAAGAAAGTTTTTTTTTTCAAAACTCCTAAATTTAAGAGTTTTACAACTCTTAATGCTTGAGGTACAATACTCAAAGCATACAGGGGGATTCAAATGAATGAGATTCAAAATTCAAATAATGGGGATCTAGACGAAGAAGGATTCATAAATGGGTTTGATTTTAATAAGAAATAAGTCTTGTACGTTAAAAAATAGTCATAAAATGCATAACAAATTTTAAGCACATAATTGTGAGAACCATATAAATAACTATATATCTTGCTTTAATCATGATATATAAGAGGTTTATGTGATTTGTTACCCCGCTCTCTTCCTAACTTTTATTATATTTATTACATCAGGGTTGATAAACTAACAGAAAACAAGTACCGCGTTGTAAATTGTCGCCACCGCCAACGCATTGCAAGGGTTTCGTACTAGTGTTAGTTAATGAGCTTTCAAACCAAGTACTGGTTTCAACTTACACCCAACATGTTTTATTTTTATTGCGCTTGAGGTCTCTAAACATCAAATTCATCTTTGTAAACTCTTAAAAGTCTTCAGCTATGTCATATGAATAAAAACTGCGACCACTAAATAAAATAAATAATCTCATAAAAAAAAGGTTTACGAAACACGAATGTTACAACTTACAACTTATACGAATGTTACAGCTTATCATTGCTTGGCGTGATTGTTTTTTCCATGCAAGATCATGACAAGAAGATCATCTTGGGGCACATGGATCCTAATTAAGTTTGTCATGTCTTGTTTATATCATATCATGACAAGTAACCTTACGAACTATTTTTAGAAATTTATGTGTACCCTTGACTTGTAAATTTTATCAGTTAGTACATTTTTTATAAATGTTATATTAAGTCCTACATAATATTTTTATTCTTCGCTTATTTGAAAAGAATGTTGTTTTAATAATCACTAATTGAATCCAATTATTGTAACACATGCAGGAACTAATGTAATTAAATTATAAGAACATATTAAATAGATATTTTACATATATCCCCTTACTAAGGCTATTAAATATATCTTTATTAACATAAAACGAAAATTGTTAAAACTTTTACACCAAAGTACACTACACATACCCGATCATAGAAAATTGATCATGGTCAAACCATGCCTTTTCATACAGAGATGCATATCTACAGTAGGGTTTGTGACAGTGAAATATGAGAAGCCACACCCTGTGTGTATATGGACTCGGCAAAGTTTAAGCAATCACGCTCTCGAGGGCCCACAAAAATTAGCCTAAAATAGTAACAGAAAAAGATTTTATGATACCTTATAAACCTGCAAATATTGACCATCCTACAATCTTTCACCATAAACTGTAAACTGGAGTAGGAATGCTTTTTGGAAGGATTGTTTGTCTACAAAAATCTGTAGCTTGTGTTGCAGAGGTTAGGTTGTGAACTTGTATCAAGAACACGCGAGTATGTACTCTTAATCTGCACAAGATTTGCATATGGTCATGGATTTACCAGATTAAGGAAAGGAATTTCAGGGGGTGTTTGGATGTGCGTTTTGAAACATTAAAAGTTGATTATTGTGACTCAAGTCACAATAACAAGTTTCTAAACGCAAATCAAAACACCCTCAAGTATGAGCTACCTCTGAAAATGATATTTTAACATTTCTTTGATAGGGAGAGGATTATTACAGAATACTATTTTTTTTAAGCATAACAAATCCAAACCATTTAACTTTTTGATCAAAGGTTCCTGTTTTAAAAATTTATACTTACATACAAATGTGTAGTGTAGGTTATAAACATAAACAACCATCAAACTAATTTGTTCATATGTTTTTAAAGTTTTTATCATTTACCTACACATATGTAGGTATGTGTAGGTAATATAACCTTACATATGTGTAGGCTATATACATAAAGTTCAAAAAAAAAATTTAACTTCAAGAGATGTGTGAGGAACAATAAATATTACATTTATATCATTTTCTTTTATTTTTAAACTATTTAAGATTTAAAAATGAATGGTTCATTTTTGTTTTGCGTGTTCTCACAATGGTTCATATTGCTTCTTTTGAAACTTATGTTCATGGTTTACTATTATTATAGTCATGTACACAAAGTATGACATTTATAGTTTATAAGATGTCATTATATACAAATTAATGAATAAAGATTAAACATAAATTACTTACTATTTGTTTAAGCTGTTCCGGTAATCAATTTCTCCCGTTGATCGAGTTTTTTAACCTTCAGCAGGCCAAAGAGAATTTGGAAGCCAAAAAATGCACAAAAGAAATATGATATCATAGCAGGACCCTGAAAGGTGCAAAAGGAGGTTTGATTATTAAGCATCAAACAGAAAGCTAACATTAGTAGTCCCAACATTTTTACACAAATAAATAAATTCGGTGCTTACTCGGATTGAATTAACATATAAAATAGTTGCCAGGTTGACTAGGCTTCCAGCAGCTACAGCCTGTCAATTAGACCACAGATGGGAACAGGAAATAACTCAACAGTTAGAAGATATATTGGGATTTTAAAACTCCCACATGATTTATCATGAACACCTTTTCAAATTTTTAATGTAGGTAGAAATGGGCAGGTCAGGTGGGTTGGGTAATATTTCAAAATGTGTAATTTTTAGTTCTTATGTGTGAGTTGAGCCGCCTGCCAACACTTTTTGTCCATTTATTGTATTTTGTGAATAACTAATGTATGAAATACGATTACAAAAACTATATTATTTAAATAATAAGATAATGTTCTTAAAATAAAACTTACACTTCCAATGGTTTTCTGAACAGCAGCAACACGTTGAAAAGACCTCTCAGACTCCAATGCTCGTACCCGTAGCTTCAAATCACCTTGTTCCTGTAAGTATGTCGAAACAAATTTTATACTTGTATAATTTAAGAAAATGAACAAGAAAATTAAAAGTTTCTCAACCATGTCAACTAGTATAAATATACTTATATATTCTAGAACAACATTTACCAATCGCTCAATAACTCCAACAAGTTTTTCAATCCTGTCAGCTTGTCTAAATAAGTTATAAAATGCTTGTGATTGTTTATCCAATCTCTTTCTAAAGTCCTGAAATACAAAGAATATTGGCAAATTAAATTAGTTCTTTAATACCAAAAGGATAAACATATCAAATGGTTTAAATATCAAACCTTGATGACCACTTCAGCACCAGCTTCACGAAACCTTAGCAGTTCCAGAGCATAGCTAGAAACATAGAAATTATCATTTAAATGATAATGCAAATCATTAACAGCAAAGAAAGATTTTTTATAAATATGTCTATATATAATCATTGTTGTGTGTCAAATATGATAAAAAAAATATTATTTTGATCATAATCTAATTTTTCAGTAAATAAATTAGGCGGTTTTATGCAATCAGCAGTAAAAACACTTTGGACAACTTTCAGCCCGTTTGACTTGTTTCCTTTTTAGGCTATTTTTTAGTTGACCCGTTAGGGATGAACATAACCCAAATTGATCAGCTAACAAGTAAATGGATCAAAATTAGCACTCACGGTTTAGCGATTTCAGTAATGTCGAAACGGGGGTCGAGACCCTTCCCAATGCCATCTAACACTGTAAGATATAAGAAAATACAGTGAGAAATAACATTAAACTATAATTATTATAATTGGAGATTACATTTTCTTCAACATCACCAAAACTTAGAACCCAGTACCTGAAAATGCTCTAACAACAAAGGTAAAAGTGGCAGGAAATCTGAATGGTTGATCTGCTGCTATAGCCAATAAATCCTCCCCTGAAAATTCAAAAAAAATAAGCTATTCAGCATAATTGTAACTCAACAAAAAAAACATTAATAATATTACACCACCTTTACCACCTTTGTAAATAATCTAATATTTTCTAAAATTATATTACCTAATAAATGTGACATTATGCAAATGAGCAATTTCATATACACCCGTGGAAACTTACATAATATCATATTTACCCAACCAAAAAGATTAATATCAAAGATACCCATTCGAAATACTTACAGTTTCATATTTACCTATGTCATTACATACAATTTATAATATGACCACTATACCCTTCAATTTCTCATTACACTTCAATTTTTCATAACCTAATGCAAGTTTTAAGACAATGGTATAAATTTTGTAAATTTGAAAATAGGTATATTTAATATTATGATATTTTATTGGGTAAAAGTATGAAATTATAGGAAGCAATGATAGAAGAAGTCAATACCAATTGCAGCTAACCGCTCCTTTTTCTTCTCTATTTTTTCCTCTTTGCTCAATTGTTTCTTAAATCCAAGTTCTTCAGTTGCCAACTCTCTTTCTTTTCTTTGTGCTACAAGACGTTCTTCAAAGCTGTAAAAGTGTAGGTTATATCACCATAGGTGATAGAAACATAGAATAAATATAGAAATATATTTATATTAAAAAATGGAAACTAAGTACACGTTTGAAGGATAACCTGTTAAGGAAGAATTGTGCAGTTCTTCTGACAGCTGTCATGTCTCCGGTAGGCACAAGAACACCCATTTGAACCAGTGCTTGAAGAACCTGCATCATAAGATGATTATAAAAAGGTAATCTTTAATAACATCCATTTCTTACCAAAGATGATCATAAAAATGATTATAAAAATGAAACGAAGAGAATAAATTAAAGAAAGTCATCAACCTTATTTGGGTCCTTCTCATAAACTCCATAAAAAACTTCCAACAAACCTTCTCTGATGTTTGGGCTTATGCTGCAAGAACACACGGGTCAGTTTTATATGAAAAAAAAAATTACTGATGTTTCTCACAAAATAATGGTTTAGAGAACAAATTGATTAGTCATTACCTTCCCATCATTCCAAAATCATAAAATATCAGCCTTCCACCATTTACATCATCAACAGCTATATTACCAGGATGCTGAATCAAAGAAGAAGACAATTTTAATCATACTATGCATGTGAATTGTATAATATAACTTAAAAGTAGACGTATTTATTGTCCACTAGACATGAGTTCTTGTGATTTCACAACCAGGGTTCAAGAGACCCTGAAGGTTCTAATGAGCTTCAACAAAATGATGCTCTTAGCTTCATGGAATTCTTCTACCAATTCACATGTGGTAATATAACATGGATGTGCTATCTGACATTAAAATCCAAAAGAATATACAAGAAACTTACAGGGTCAGCATGGAAGAAACCATGAGACAGTATCTGTTCCAAATACGATTCAACAGCATACCTGCCCAGCCTGTGGAACATAACATATCAAAAAACATGTTTAGATAACCAAATGAGACCAAAAGTTGGATAAAAGAATGTTAATATATTTTCTTTTATGATCTTTCTCATTTTTAATTGGTTGTTTTTATCTGTTTAACTATGCATAAGCTATTTATAACTTTAAACTTAGCTTCTTTTTTTGTTTAACGACTTGGCTTATAATCTAACTAAGGTATTTATTTTTGTATTTTTTGCAATAATTAAAGTATATATGCATCAAAGAATATATTTGTGTAATTTCCATCTTCATTTAAAACAATTTTATGCTTCTCACAATATTTGACTCATTATGTTGCTTTCAGGTTCCTCTAGCAAGCATCATATTCAGATAACTTTTCATGTTCACTATTTAAAACCTTCAAAATATATGTGAATCAACAACTTTATGCTATATAAAACAGCTAATAAATGTTATCTCTACAAAGCCACATATACCAGCCTTTGGAAATTTGTGGCTCTAGATAGTAATACGATGTATTGTTTAGCCTCATATGGTTATTAAATCACTATGTCATATGATTATTTAGCATTCATCCTTTAGTATTATCATACAACACATGTGGTAAAAAAGTAGATGGAAAGGGAATCAGGGAATGCTGTGTAGAGTTGTACGAGAACATTACACTTACCTTTTACGATCAACACCTAATTGATCTAAAGCTTGTATCCTATTGATCTTGATTCCTGGGACATACTCCATTGTAAGAACCTAAACGTGGATCAACTTAATAAGCTAAATGGAATATAAAAAGAAGCTTTAAGAAAATCTGGGATCAATTTATATATTAACCTGTGGGGTGGTGTATTCCCAATATATATTCGGGACTTTTACGTATTCAAGATCTTTAAAGTTACTTGCAAACAACTCTGCATTTGCAGCTTCTTTTGTATAATCAATCTCCTGAAAAGAAACAACTTGGCAATCATTAGCAAAAACTTCATAATCAACCCAACTACATGAACTTGCAAAAGTTCATGGAAAGCCATATAATGTAACACAACTGTCACACTTTTTAAGACGCTTGGGGTAAAAAAAGCATTACCTGGTACAAGACATTAGCACACTCATCATAAATAGCAACCCAATCCCTTTTTGCACCATCGGATTTGGGGTCAAGTTTCTGAAGATTTTCTGCAATTACCTGAGAGACGAAAATATTGCTACATAATATTAATAACATAAACTAAATGAGATGTGATGGGAGACAAATTAAGATTCATCTAACCCTTAGATTTTTAAGATCAATATCAAAAAGATCCTTGAGACCCGGTCTTTGTACTTTAATAACCAGCTCTTGACCCTTCAATCTTGCTCGATGTACTTGGCCTGCATTAGATACATGCCACTACCCAGAATTAGGTTATCTATTGGTTGTTACAATTACATGATAGATTAAATGATGAACGGTTAACTAACATAAGTTGTTTCAATGATATTGAAAACGAAAATGAACTTCTGATTACCAAGACTGGCAGCAGCTATTGGCTCAAAATCAAAGTAATCAAATATTTCAGTAACTGGGGCTCCAAGCTCTTCTTCGATAATGGAAACAGCAGTCTCTGATGGAAATGGAGGAACTTGATCCTGTGTGCAGAGTTCATAAGAAGAAAAAATTGAATTGGTGATGAAAAGTGGATAGCAACAATTAGTACGTGGAAAGTACTGTTTCTGAAATATAACTAACTTGTATCTTTTTCAGTTACATATTCAAGCAGAAAGGTCTACAAGGTACATCATTTTTGTCCAAATTTTTAAGCAAAGAACTTAACATAAATCATCAATAACAACTGAGATGTTAACATTCTATGAGATGATATACCTGTAGTTCTGATAATTGATCAACATATTCTTGCGCAAGAATGTCTACTCTAGTTGAGAACTGCTGCCCGATTTTAATAAATGTTGGCCCTAATCTTAAAATACTCTCCTTTAACCACTTGGCTAGAGTTTTCCGTCTTTGAACTTTCTTCTGCTCTGTCATTCCACCTGCAGACAACCAAAACAGTCATATTGTTTGTCATATACGTTTTTAAAAAACAACCTGTTGTAAAGTTCATCGCTTCATTTTTATGGTAGAATTTGAATTATATACATAATCTTAAAATAAATTTGGTCAGCTAATATTAATGATCTCTAACGAGCATTATACAAGGACAATAGATAAAGTTATCACTTTAATTTCATTTTTTTTACAAAATGATTCTTCAATTACATAAATACAAACACCCATATATATAATAAAGAACTTCAAAACAGAATTCCACAATTATGACAAACTGAAAATGGAAGAGCTAACAAAACTATATCATCAATAGTAAGGAACCCACAATTTTGATGCAAACTGAAATGTTCTCACTAATAACAAAGAATTTTCTATGCAGGCTTAACATTGAGAGCTTGACTTGAGTCACATCAGAATGATAATAAACAACAATACAAGCCATTTGGTAGTACATCTATTTAGTTATCAATGTTAACTAAATAATGACAGTTGCTTTGATCAAGTTATATTATTTGACAAGAGAACTTCTAATCATAAATGCCAAATGTATGGTCATAATATACTGTGAAAAATAGATAGAATCCAAGGTTGTGAGTCCTAGACTTATGCCCACTCTATGATCTGGGTTATTGTTTCTTTGCATGATAAAGCTTGAAATTACACGTGTGTCAAATAAATCCCATGTCCCTATTCTCCTGAAAACAAGGAAAAAACTATGGAAATTGGATGGTTATGCTGTCAATTGTTGCATGTCTATTATATGTACACAAAATGCAGAGCACATAAAATTTGGTTCTTTTATCTGTCTTCCAGTTTTTACTTGGGCATATTGATCATACTGTTATCACCTTCTAAAGTCATCTCAAGTTTCATTTGTAATTAAAGGGAGAAACACAGTTCATCTTATGCCATAAAGCATGGACAAATAAACCACCATACAACTGACTTAGCAACTAACCGCGATACGCAAATTTCTGATTGTTGAACCAAGCTTTAAAAAGAAATGTAAGAACAAAACCCCATATTTCACAAGTCCTTTGAATGGTTGAATATGTTTTGAACCTATTCCACCGCCCACCAGGAGCAACCGACACCTACAAAAAATGAAGTTCCTATCAGGAGCATGAAAAAAACAAAAATAAACGGTTAATAAATAAATGTTTACTTGAGCTTTTCAACATCATAATACACCCAAATGGTATTCAACTTTGACATATTACATTCTTAGCCTCACAACTACCATTCTAAGCTCTAGAAATCATCACACTACCAAGCAATCCACTCTGCTTAGCAATGTATCTATATGATTACAATCTTTTAGCTTCTTATCTGTGCAACAACAAATGATCCATTTCAATTCTTGCATACTCACACTCATGTTTCTATTATAAGGAACCTTTTATCTTATTCTGCAAGTGACCTAATCCCCAAATTTCTGCATTTAACATAATGACACAACATTAGGGCCGGTCGTTCAAAAACGCTCGTCTCACTCGAAATGGCTCGTTTGTAAACGAGCCGAACTTACTCTTTAAATTATTAAAGCACAAATTTTAATATATATAAATTATAACCCCTACATTATGGCACTTTTTTAATAAAAAGAACAAAATAAAAAAGTTAAGTACAATTATTTAATATCTAACCCTAGCATTAATATTCATTTTCTTTCAAGAAGTAAAACTAAGAAGCTCTCGACTCCCGACAGCCGTGATGATGACTACCAATTATTAGAACTTGGTTATGCATTTTTTTATAACGGCTAACACCTAGACCTATGAAGGGCCGGGACTCATTGTCAGGATTCGAACCCATAACCTCCACAGAAGTAAACTCTTTATAGAAAACCCCTGACCACCGGACCAAAAACCCGATGGCAATTTGCTTATGCATTGAACTTAGATTATACTGCCTAGTACTTTTTATACATGAACAAAAGTAAATAATCTAAAAGGTTAAAAAGATAAACGAGCCGGCTGGATTATCGAGTTTTTTTTACCGGCCGAGCCCGAGCTCAATATTTCAGTTTGTTAAGATAAACAAATACCTCGACCTTGCCCTTTCCGCTCCCCTTAAACCATGCCTCTTCTTGACCAATTTCCTCAATTGTCCTCTTCTTCTCCTCACCCTTCTTCTCCACATCATCTTCCCCAATTTTCATCCCAATTCCTCCATTACCATTAACATACTTAACCAGACGCCCATTTTCACCACCAACACTCCCGTTCAAACTCCTCCCATTCTCCACACCATTAACATAACCATTATACCTTCCATTACCTCCCAAATCAATCTCCCCATCCTCCTTCTCAACCAGAATCACTTCCTCACTCCGAACCGCTCGAACTCGACCTCTAACAGAATCTCTAACGGACGAACGATTCAGTTTACTGAGAGCATTACGTCTAGAAATTGAGAATCGAAGCTTGTTAGCCGCGGTATCCGGACGGAGAAAATTGAGCTCGAGTGAAGCTGATGCAGAACAACAAGATGCCGCCATGATTACGGTGGATTATATTAGAGGATTATTGAATCAAACATTCAAACCCTAGGTGTGAAGAGTGGAGATCAAAGTGAGGTGATGGAAGCCATGGGAGAAGTAATGGAAGGAGTGGTGAAGGAGGTGACACGTAAGCAAGGGGAAGATGAGTGCAGTGAGGGGAATAGAGGTTGTGATTGGATGAACGAATTTCAGATTTTGTAGTTTTGTAAGGCATGGATGGCGTTGACAAGTCAAACCAATGTCAGCCTCAAGAAACTTTGTTCTTTTCAATTCTACTTGCCCATGAGATTACTTTTTTATTTTTATATGTAAATAGTACCATGTGACGGGACACGTTAAATGTTAAATGTTAAACTCGTGTCATGTGACGGGAAATTTTTTTTTTACCGTACTTTCATGTAAATGAAATAATTTTTTTTAATGATAACATGCGACTAGCAAGGCGGAGACGACGCAAGGGCGGAAGTTTGAGACCCCCCTCCCCCCGATTTTTCGCTTAGTAGTGTTAATTTATACGTATTCGGCTGAAAATTTTATAGTTCCGACTCCCCTGGTAGGAATTTTTTTTTTAGTTCCGGCCCCTCCAAATTTTGATTGTCTCAGCTCAAGTCGAGTAGTTGGTATCTGGCTCTCACAGTTCCCGTTCTCTACTTTAAGGTATTGGGTTTTAATAAAACATTTGGGCTGGCTAAAGCCCAAATGTTTTTATTAAAACACAATACCTCAAAACCTTTAATAAAATGTGGGGATTTTTTTTATAATGTATTAGGTTTTTTTATAAAATTTTGGACTTTTTATGAAGTGTTAAGCTTTTAAAAAAAATTTGAGGGGTAACGTATTTTTTTCTTCGGGGTAACGAAAGGGATAACCGGATACATAAAATCGTAAAAAAAAATTACACTCCGCGAAAAAATTGAGGGGTAGCGGGGGCTACCCCTACCCCTAAGGTAGGTCCGCCCCTAACCCATATCACCCAACCAAATTAAAGTAGTGTTAACACACTCAGAAACTCATTTTGAATTGTATTGTTATTAATAAACTACAATAGTATTGTTTTTATTTTTTTTATTTTTATTCATTAAATTAATATTTTATTGACATTATAGGTTTAACCAAAAGAAAATATATCCAAACATAGTATCACTCTACTAAGTTATCTTTTACTCTTTATAATCATTCAAGTTATTTAAAAGGAATGTAAGATAAAATGGAACAAATACACTTGTATTAGTGTGTGAAAAAAGCTCTATAACTTGGTTATGAGGTGGTTTATGTCAAATTATAGTAAAGGTCATGATTACAAGTCTAAATATGTCTAAGCATTCTTTACATATATAGAAGGAGAGCCGGTCCTGAGGATTCAAATGCACTACACGAGCTGAAAAAAAAGACCCATAACGAAATATATAATTTTATAAACTAATTTTTTTTAACGACAATTAACGTGTTAATGGGCCTAAACACATTTTTTAAGCCTAATACAAAATTACAAAGTGTTGAGTTGGATTGGATTCATGGGTCTAAACACATTTAACATTTTTAAGCCTAATATACTTTTAAAAAGGTCCAATTGTTTTTTCTTGATATATTTGATCCAATATATTTTTTTTAAAAAACCTCGAAAATTACTTCTTTAAAAAGACCCAATAATTTTTTTTTTCTTGGTATGTTGCCCGCAAGCCCAATGGGCCGGCCTGTGTAGAAGGTTTCTAGAGTTTACAAGGACAATGAGAGTTACACCAATCATGAGTCTTCTAGATTTTTTACAAGACTGGTGTAAAACTTTCTAGAATCTCAAGCATCTTGATCAAATTTTAGGTTATGAGCATGCCAACTTCGTTATATTTCTTGATCTTGACCTCATATTGTCGCAACATGTCTTTGGGCTTCCTAGATTGCTTCACTATCCAACAAGTTCTTCCATTTGATCATGTATTCTTGATAGCTTGGCACAACATGTAAGTGTATCATCTAGTACAACAAGATTTCTTCAGTATCTATTCGAACAGTGTGCCCTTTTAGATGCCCCCACTTCCTAGGTTTATAAAGTTCATGTGAAAGACTAATGGATCTTTAACTTGAGTGGTAACTGAAGTTGGTAAGATACCTTCCAGTATGCCCGATCAAATGGAACAGTCGTCATTGGGGTGGTGGCCTAATGGTAAGAGCAAAGCCTTTTAACACCAAGGTCTTGGGTTCAAGTCCCGAGAAGCTCAAGAAATTTGCCTTTAAAAAAAATGTTCCATACATTCGGATGAATCCTTGTTGGTTATTTGAGTTGTTGATGTAGAGGTTTACTAAGGATAATTTTCAATATATGAGCTAACTTCACGTGTGGATTTGAAGTTAGTGGTTTTATGGCTGCTATCTTAGTTTGATAAATGATAAAAAGTATTTTTGAGTCATGACAAAAGTAAAGATGAGGCACATTGTTTCAAGAAAACTAGTGGTATGCCTAATCTAGTTTAGTGTTGACCCCTTATATTAGTTTGAAACCAAATTCCAAACTTTGGTATAAGATTATTATTATTATTTGTCCTGCCAACGTTGCCATCGATTTCGGCTCATTCATTAATGAGATCCGGTTTAAGCTTTGAGCTCGTGTTTGTTTAAACTTGACTTGATTCAACCTTTTAACGAGCTAATCTTGAGCATGTCACAAACAACTAGACTTGTCTGCACCCCTAAATTATTGATTGTCTAATACATAAATAAATGAGTCAGAAATAACCAAATCTATAAGATTTCATGTACCCAAAGTTTATTTCTGGTTTCAAGTAATGAAAACACAAATATATGGTGCTATTCATTCGTCTGTAATAAAAACTTAAGCAACAATAAGAAACATAGCCGGGATGTTAACTAGCCATGTTAGACCAACCAACCAAAAAGAAACTCCAAGGTTTCAAAAGCTGGAAGTTGGCATGAAGATCACATGACTCGAGCTTCTTACCAAAAGACTGGATAACCTATGACGAAATCTCACAACCTTGACATTGAATAAGCCAACGCGTCAACAAGGAAATATGCATATACAGAAATACAAAAGTTATATGTACTTGCACGTGTATGCGTGTACAGGACGAACCTAGGCTTTCAAAACCGGTATTTTCTATGTATGTGGTATTGGAATGACAATATTTTTCATATTTTCGGACGATGACACCGTGTATTTTCAAAGGAGCACATTTGTAAGCCCAAAGTGAGAGGTTTTGAAGATGTTTTATGAGTTGAATGGGGATATTGTTAATGTCATTGCGGATCATTTCTTGATCCTTAAAAGTGTACGTCATTATTAGAATTTTGGTTAATTTCGATGACCCAACCCAACCTGGTAAAAGAAGTTCCTCACCTTGAGGACACCGAAAAAATGGAACTTGGTGACATACCAGATTCCTAATATGCAGCTCTAATCGATAAAAAACCAAATTCGTATTTATGTGTATGCGTATGAGAAATTTCCATCATTATACGTAATAAAATGAGTAAATTTAGCTAAAAAAAATAAACGGTTTAACGTTCATATAGACTTACAGTTTCATAATTTGACTTATTTAGGAAAGGACAAATTGTCAAGATAAGATATGTAACTTCAAATATCATATTTACTAACCCTTAAAACCCATGGTCGGCGACCAATGGGTAGCTTCTTAATTCTGTACAATTTGATCCATCACCACACTTTCTTTCTCTCCTCTCTCATCTTTTTGTCTCCTAATTTTACTAAAAACTAAGTATTAAAATTTATAAATCAAAATAAAAAATTTATTTATAAATATCAAGTAAAATTAAAAACTACTAATTAAATATTAGTAAACTTTATTTTAACACGTATTTATTTAAAATACAAATGTAGTATTTTCAAACTTTATATGTAAAATAAAAAAATCCTGTTTTTTATAGTAAAATTCTAAAAAATTCTTTTTTTAATAATAATACTTTAAAAACTCGCTTTTTTAAAATCACTTGTTTTTTAAATATTAACTTTTGATGATAATTTTAAAAAATGTGAGCCAGTGGTAATTAAAAAAAAGGCTATTCTATGAATTTATTTTTTCTTTGCCAATGGTTATTTTTATCTACGTGTTCACGTAAATTTTAATAACATCATTTTTAAACCGACCGGTTATTTTAAATGTTTTTTAAACGGTTCAATGCTCGTATAAAAATATACCGATGCAACGTTTTTTTTCACGGTTTTACGCTCCAACCGGCACATGTTGTTTCCTCTTTTTTTATAAAAAAAAATTCAAACTTTATCAACAACGTTCAAGTTTCGGTTTTCTTATATAAAGTTACGTATGTTATCAACGCCTCCTTTAACGCGCGAATTCGCAGCAATGTGTTGACGTTAATTTTTTCAGGGTTTTACGCCCCCGCCGCAACGCGGGGGTCTTAATACTAGTTATTCACAAAAACTGGATTATAATTAAAATAAAATAAATTTTATGATTGTACTTGACACACTATTTGTTTATGAAAAATTAGAACTTCAACAAAAAAAGTGTTTTCAAGTCAACCTAACCTGTTTTGACTCGTACCAAAAGATTACCATTTTGACCCATCATTTGCACATGAATAAACTATTCTGTATACCTCGTAGTTTTTCAAACAAAACCGCAGTTTCAGCTTTAGCAGGTGTCTTCTCTTTCCGGTTAGTCACGAGCTCAATGCCAACCATCAACCCCCTTCCCCTCACATCTCCAATTACTAAACAACAATATGAACTTCCATAAATAATAATAATAAAAGTAAACTTCGCTTTTGCTCCCTGTGGTTTGACCATTTTAACCATTTTGTTCTAATAGTTTGAAAATGGTCAAAACACTTATTGAGGTTACCATTTTGTCGCCATCTCGCCTTCTTCAATTTGTTCTTCGACACTTTGAGTTGTAGCTTTCATCTCCTCCACTTGATCTTTCTTTTGTGCATCCGAGCCACTAGTGCCAACATCATCTTGGGTCTTTTCTTGAACAATGAGTGTTGGGACAGCCACGTTTCCCTTTTCAGTCTTTGGGTTGCTTGATTCACCAATCTCTCTTTGTTTGTTCATTTCCATTTTGTACCCTCCAAGCCATCAATTCCAAATAGCCATGATAGATGATGTTTAGATTCACACCATAGGTTTCATCTAAGCCAAGGTTGGTTGCAACTTCGGGCCCCTTAACAACATTGGATACTTTCTTGATTCCACCTAAGTCTTTAACAACCATGTAAAGATCAAAGAGATCAATTGCCACGCCATTGGGTAAAGTTGGGGGATAATCTTTGCCAATTTGATTAAAGTGGGTTTCAGAGAACAACTTAACGAATTTAGCGAATTGATCCCTTAGATATTCCTTACTTTACATAACATAGAGTGGTATGTTCAATGTGTCAAGGAAGGTTACCCACACATGGTTTGGATCCAATTGATGTACACTAGTTTCTTCTTCTTGGAAACCACCAAAAGCATGTTCATAATACCATTCAAGGTAAGATTCAAGTCTAATTTTTTCAATCTCATAAATAGTTTGATCATCAAGATAATTATAAAGATTTTCTAATAAATCAATATGATCATGTTTGGTTTCCTTGAAGACATCAAAGTTACTTCCCTTTTCTTCCTTAAGTCCCGGTGTGTCTTCATCATCAAACATACCTTTAACAAAACAAACATCACCATTACAGGTGAAGACATAGCCTTGGTCAGTTAACTGAGAAAAACTCAAAAACGTTTTTATCCAAGATGGGTATGTTAGGACACTAGGAATTATCCAGTTTTGACCATTCAAAAATAATTCCACTTCACCAATACCTTGTGAAAAGAAAGTTTCATTCATTCGGGTTTTAGTTTCAATGGTAATTCCATCTTTCAGTTTTAGGAACAAATCCTTATTACCCGATACATGTTTGTCAAAGGACAAACCTACCACCCATATTTGATCCCATGTACCATAATTTGTTCCTATTACTAGGAAATCATTTGGTACTTTATAATTTGTAAAATTAACATACTCCACAAGAGAGTTAATGCACTTACTTGTACAATCGGATGCACGATGTCTATGGAGATTACTCTTGAAACATCGAATTTTATTCATCTTCCTAGATGATTCACAACTCTTGATCAGTGCATTTCTTTTAGCAATTTGATCATCAACAAAGCACTTTGCCTTATTCGGGTTTGGTGTCCGGATTTTGCTTATTTCTCCAATATTTCTTTGGATTTGGCCTCAACTGCAAACCTGCCATCTTTCATAGGATACGGTGGCAATGGATTTATAGCATGGGGTCAACCCAATCAGAATCGAAAGTAGTGTGCATCTTCCCCTTGTTATTCCGCCTTGCTCTGATACCACTGTAACCACAACTGTGATTCCCATGGATCGATTTCTTGTTTTATGGTGGTGCCATAAGAATTGAAACATAAAATTATAACACAGAAACTTGCGCACGTTTGGTGGTAATTGAAAACAGTAAATGGGACTACAGGAAGAAGAAATAATGGACAAAATTTTAAACACGAATGGTATACATTCTAACTAGCTGTTTTCTGCAGAATCTGTTACAATTATTTATAAGGATCGAAGGGGTAGGAGTGAAAGGATGCGACGGTTTAATATGTCTGCCGTCAAGCAACTGATAATCGTCATCCTTTTTCGTTCAATCCTTATAAACGAGCCCTATAACAAAAGACACATGGGTTGAGATAATACTAAAGTCTTAAATCCCAAAATACATAAATACACATAATTATAATGTTTTAACTTAAGATAAATAAATGCAGCCCAAACCCATCAAGAATTAAATCCAACATAATATACAAGTCCCTAAGGCTAAAGTAGATAAGACTAAAGATACCGTAAGACTAGAAGCCCACCTGAAACTAAGGGAAAACCTAGAACGAAGCTAGCATCAACACCTACGAGTAAAAGCAACCTAAAGGTAGCCTAAGTGGTGAATCCTCACCAAAGGCCAAGCCTATACTCACCCCTAGAAATCCCTAACTTTATTCGGTGTCTCCACGAACTCCTATCACTGATCATGTCCTTGGGGAGGTGCAAGTCTATCAAATCTTGTCTAATATTCTCATACCAAGTCAGTTTTTGTCTGCCACATCTCCTCTTCCCCTCCACTGTGAGGGTCTCCACGCTCCTTAGCAATGTTGTAAAAATCACTAAGCGCTAACCAAGCGATGGGTACCGACCAGGGATTAATCGAATTGGAATTTTTACATGTATTTTTTTAAAATTCTATATATACGCACATTAATATGAATATAATGCTTCAAAGTTCACATAAATGAGTTCCACTAAGTGATTTAGACCAATTTGGTTCAATTTTGACCAAATTTGATCCAATTCTAACCAAAATCATGATGTTGAAGCGCAATGATCTTGAAAGACTGGACCGATTAATGACTAATCGGACATTAATCGGTAAAGGGGGATTAGCGATTAATAGGGGATTAGTCGGAGGCTAGTCGGGATTTTTACAACCATGCTCCTTAGTGGTGTCGTCCTCTGTCTCCTCCGCACATGCCCGAACCATCTTAATATTCCCTCCCTTATTTTATTCGAGATACGTGCTGTCACACCCCGCCAAGGCGGAAACGCGAGGCGCGACGTTCACTGGTTTCCAAAGCATATGATTACCGCAAACACATACATGATAAATGGATACATAAATGAGTTTAAAGTTTTACATTACAAAATGTAAAATGAGTTTACAAAACATTAAGATTTCACAAATATGACTCAATTCAATGAGTTATACAAGGGAAATCCTCCTTGAGTAGTATCCATCGTGCATGCATGTAATCTACATTGCTAACCTTGAAATCACGTTCAGTTACCTGAAAAACATACTTAAAATCGTCAACACGAGGTTGGTGAGTTCACAGGTTTAATCAAATAGTTCTTTGCAAAATTTCATCGTTCGTAAATAGTTTCAGTTGTATGTGATAAACAGAATAAGAATTGTTGACCCATTTGTAAACTAGCTAGGAATACAAATAATATGTTCATACATGAGGCGTAACCAAACCATGACAATTGTACACGCCCCTAATTTCGTTATCCGGTTCTATGCGGCCATAAATCCTTCAGATTGTGGTTAGCGCGACTAACCATGACCGGGAGACGTCACTCTCCATAGTACTATTCATAGGACCCTAGGCTACAGTTAATGGTTACTACGTTGTTCCAGGGGACTTTTCCGGCCTCAAATTGTTGTTCTCATCTCATGTAAACATACAAGTCGTGTCTTATTCTCTTGTTATCCCATAAAATAATTGTAAGTATGTTTTTCCCCCAAATATTGAAAACAGTAAAAAGGGGCCGTGAAACTCACCTTGAGTTTGCGGATACTTGTAATAAAACTTGTTGTAGTCAACCTTGACTATTCGTACCCTAGATACCAAGGGTAAATTGTTGTTAAGACCAACGTCTTAATTGTAAATTGTTCACCGACTTTGTAAATCTGATTGTGTTTGTTTAAACATCGTTTTAGTTTTCCAACACATGTTTTGTTGTAAAATAGTTTTGAGTTACTGCCCAACTGGGACTGTTGTACAGGTGTCGAAACTTCTTAGTTTCGATTGGGCATATGTGTGTCGAAACTACTTAGTTTCGATGGAGTGGTCAGGAGTCGAAACAACCTAGTTTCGATTGAGAAAAGGTATCGAAACTACCTAGTTTCGATTGAGTAAAAGACATCAAAACTCCTAGTTTCGATGGATCAACAGGTATCGAAACTCCTAGTTTCGATTGAGTTAACTGGTATCGAAACTCCCAGTTTCGATTGAGTTAACTGATATCGAAACTCCTAGTTTCGATTACTGGACTTCTGTTTGACAGAATCAGTCCTGCATATTTTTATGTTTTAAACTTGAATTCGACACACTCTTCTTGTTATCTTTCTTGCGTTTAAATAAGATGTAAGTTTAGCTACGGTTTTAAAGAAACTAATGTAAAAATGTCGAGTTTTTACCTTAAAACCAAGATGAAGATGATGAAATAAAACAGAGATGATCTCGACTCTTTTGCAGAAACACTTGAAATTCTTCTTAAAATACTGGTTTGTGGTAGGATTTTGCCTTGAAACTGGACTTCGAATTGAAGATAATTGGAATGTTTGCCGTATGAAAATGAGAAATATGAAGAGGAGTCGTGATGTTGAGACTGAAAAGGTATGGGACGAGTGAAGGGAGGGGGGGTTTCTCTGGCTTTTTCGGCCAAGAAGTCAAGGGGTAAGTGGGTTGGGGGTTTGGGTTAAAATAATCAAGCAAATTGAATTTTTGGTATTTGTTTATTAACTAGAGTTTTAAAGGGGTAGTTTAATTCGGTTTATTTTCCCCACGGTATTATAGTTTTATTCTAAAAATAATTTATTGACCAACTTAAAATTTGTGTAATATATATATACGCCTGGATATTTAATTTATCCACTATTGTTCGTCTTAGTCGGTTTGTACTGGTACTTGCACCGGTAATTCCTAGAATTACCCAAGTATGAATTGAGACCATGTACGATCTTTGCTAGACTCTAAAGTCCTTGTTTGTGAAATTAAATAAATCACAAAAATAATTATAATGTAAACTCGTTTATTGTAATGTAAACTTGTTCATAATGTGTACGGATATTGACCTGAAATGTCGGGTGTCACACGTGCTACCCCTAATCTATATCTAAAAACCTCATTCCTTATCCGGTCTAATTTCGTGTGCCCACACACCCTTATCTCAGTTGTCTTCAACTTTCACGCTTTAGTCTTCTTGATTGGACAAGAATTTCCCTTTTAATTTCTTTGGAAACCTTTTGTTTCACAAAACGCATGTGGCTGCTCTCCACTTGCACCACCCTGCTTGAACGTGGTGGGCTACATCACAGTCAATGTCCCCATCACTCTGGATGAACGGGCCTAAATACCTAAACTTTGTTGTTTGCGCTACCACTTGGCCTCCAATAGTCAACTGGGTGTCCTCTTCATTGTTTGCCTCACTGAAGTTGCAAAAGTGATACTCAGTTTTTTACCAATTGATGCGTAAGCCTTTACGCTCTAAGGTCGCTCGCCACTCCTCTAGCGTCACATTCAAGTCCTGCTTCTTTTCCGCCACCAACACAATATCATATGTGAAAAGTATGCACCACGGTATAGCCTCCTGAATCGACTTCAACAACTCATCCAGGATAATCATAAAAAGGAACGGACTCAGCGCATATACTTGATGGAGCCCCACCTCCACGAGAAGGGGTCATAACTCTCGTCTTAGCACTACCATACATATCCCTAATTAACTCTATATACTTCCAAGGAATACCCCTACTCTTAAAACTATCCCAAATCACCTGACATCGCACAGTATCGTAGGTAGGCTTTTTCGAGGTTGCTGAATACCATATACAAATCCCGCTTCTTTTCCCTAAACTTCTACCAAAATCTATATTAAAAAATCATAACCCTTAATCTGTTTTAGCCAAACACTCAAAAGTTGTTATTGTGATGTCAAGTAGCAATAATTATTTTATTTCCACATCCAAATATACCTTAATAATAACAAAAGATACCCCAAATGCAAAATGGCAAAAGAAATTGTGTGAAAAATCTGAAACAGAAACTAAACGTGGGTTTGGTACAGAATAGAGATGGAATGATGGGTCGAAATGGGTTTATTGCTATCTTAACTGGTCAAACGGGTCGGACAAAAATATTCTTAAAAGTCACCCAAAGTGTAATATTAACGCATAAAACCTCATAAATTGTTTTTCAGAAAATCTAGTTAACTATTGTAAAAATAAACCTTTTGTAATAAAATTGAACACGTTAATTATTTTTAAAAACTTGGAAAATAACAAAAAGCGTTTGTAGTCAACCTAATCCGACTGTTTCCGGTTTTACCAGAAAACGATTTAATCCGTTACCCAACTCATCCAACCAGCCCATTTCACAACCTCTATTAATAACCCAAAAATATATAAGAGAATAACCAAAAAGCTTGAAAAGATACAGACAACTATTCTCAGTGTTGCAAAAATCGTGATTAATCAGTAAAGCGTTTCACAACCTCAACGGTGACATTTTTTCAATGCCTAAAAATGGTTAAGAAAGGAAAACACACACATGCATGCACACGCAAGGGGTATGATAAAATGAAGTGAAGGAATGATGAGAACTTACCTTGGCCATAGTGACAATATCAGGAATCACATCTTGGGTTTGAAACCCCCAGTAATGGCTTCCTGTGCGACCAAATCCGGTTTGAACTTCATCAGCAATGCAAACACCACCCACTTTACATATCATTTCATATACCGGTTTCAAGTATCCGGGTGCCAGTTCAACCGCTCCGCCAACTCCCTAAATTTCAATCAAGATTCCAACTTGACAAATAATTTTAAAAATCCAACATAAATATAAAAGATTCCAAATTAATAATAACCTGAATGGTTTCAGAAATAAAACCAGCAACTCTTCCTGAAGTGCCATGATCAATGTGATCTTGTACATCTTGAGCATATAGACTATTAGAGCCGAACACTCCACGGTAGGGGTTTGGATTTACAACATGATGAATTTCTCCCTACAGAATTCCACAAAATATTCATGGTAAATTTAAATAAAAAAATAAAAAAGAAATTAATTTTAGTAAATACTAAATAGTAGCATTCCCAAAATACCATTGAATTAAGTAACAATGGTAGAATATTGATGCGAAATCAGAGTAAAAATAAGCAAACAGAACCACTGTAGTGTATATGATTGCAAGGCTTCCTACTGTGCTAAAATAGGCCCATAATTAGAGATATGAATTTTGACCCATTTGTTAAAAAAGATTGATTTGGGTTTTACTTTTTTTCTAACCGGTCAAATGGGTAAAGTTAAAAACTGTTTGCTGAAATGGAAAAAGGTTGAACAAAAGTAACAATACAGTTTATAATGCTAGAACATCAGGTATAGTAAGCAAAATCCGGAGTCAGAATCTTGCCTAAGGTGTATTTAGAATGCATAAAACATCCTAAATCATTTCACCAAAAAATAGTTTATTGTTGCAACAATATTGTTTTCATAATCATATCTAGCGCTACGAAAGTTTATGAATTCGAAAAAAGTTTTAAAACCAAAAAGTGTTTGCAGGTCGTCCCAACCACCACTCACCCAATACATACCTGCTTTGACACGACCCCGTTTGACCCGTTACCCGGCCCACCCATAACATTTAGCTAAACATACCTGCGGTATCGGATACTTCCATGTGTTTAGAGCTGTCAATCCAATGGCACCAACTTCCGCCATGGTAAGCATTTCTCAAAGCAATCATCCCAAGATTAACGCTGTAAAGTCGCGCCATCAGCATTGCCAGCTCATTTGCTTCAGTTCCAGAATTAACAAAATACACCACCTGCAATACATATCTTATATTATCAAACAAAAAAAAGTTTTAAAAATTAAGCAACATGTTCTTGTAAATGTAATCATACCACCATTATTCTACATTGAAGAATATCTGAGATAAAAACAGTTGACAGATATTAATTTATAAACAAAGAAACGACCTTTAAATTTCCGGGCATCTTTGCTGCTAATCCTTCTGCAAAATCAGCAATTGCATGGTGTAAATATATAGTTGTAGCATGCTGAAGCAGTTTGTTTTGTTCTTCAATAGCACTCAGAATTTCAGGATGACAATGACCACAAGAAACTGTAACTATCCCTGCAAAAGCATCAAGATAGCGTCTCCCGTTCTCATCAAACAAATACTGCATCTTCCCTTCAACTATATTAAGCTGCAATGATTATGAAACAACATTATCAGTTGATTAATAAGAAAGTCAACAAAATCATTGTGAGTGAATCAAGTGCAAGAACACGGGCTGTTCTTGATAGCCATGCTCATTTTCTTGATTATTTTAATTTTCTAAACATAATTCATATGTTGTCAAAAGCACACTAAGCGTAGCACAGCGCAAGAAAAGTGCCTCGTTGCAGTTCAGGCAAGATTCACGGAATATCCTTGAACATCCAAAAATGTCCTGGAACAAGCATAAAACATGTCTAAAACCCCTAAAATGGTAACTTTATACTGTGTGCCAAGCTTAATAAAGCCCTTTTAAGAGGCCGTAGGCTCACCCCCGTGGCAGTCCAAGCGAGATTCCAGCCAGATTCTAGCCAAATCCTGTAAATTCCGGCCAAACCGGTCTAAAACATCCAAAAATGTCTTGGAACCCGCCTAAACTAGCTCTAATTAAGCCTAAAACATGTCTAAAACCCCTAAAATGGTAACTTTGTACCGTGCACCTAGCTTAAAAAACCCTCGCTTTTTAAGAGCCCTAGCCTCACCCTTTGCTCCTTGAGTTCGCCTTGCGCTTTTGACAACATAGCATGATTCACTGAAATCCAACTTCAAACATCATATTTAACCTCTCAAATTCACACAATACAGACTCCTAGGTCAATTCAAAATCTAAAATACACCCACAAACATTTTGTATCTAATAATCATCCTCATTGTAAACTTAGACCAAAAAGTTGCATTTTTTAAAATCTTTTGATGATTCTTTTGATACACATATAAACACAAACATACATGCATGTAATCATGAACACAATTCTAATCAGGGGCGGACCTACCCTATGGGTAGGGGTAGCCCCCGTCACAGTGCAATTTTTTTTACAGTTTTATGTATCCAGTTCAACCTTACGTCACCCCTCAAATTTTTTTAAAAGCTAAACAGTTCATAAAAAGTCTAAAATTTTATTAAAAACCTAATACTTTATAAAAAGTCCCCACATTTTATTAAATGTTTTGAGGTATTAGGTTTTAATAAAACAATTGTGCTTTAGCCAGACCAAATGTTTTATTAAAACCCAATACCTCAAAGTCTCAATTCTCAAACCCAACTTACCTAAGCGGTCAGCCAAGAAAAAAGACAGAGAGCGGGAACTGTGAGAGTCAGAGACCGACCACTCGACCAGCCGCTTGACCTGAGTTGAGACCACCGAACGGCGCCGCCTCCGCCAAAACCCCGGTCCTCCACCTCTGCAGTCCGCCTCTCCAGTCGCATGTTACGGTAACATATATATGTATTCAGGCGAAAATTTTATAGTTCCGGTTCTCCTGATAGGAAAAAAAATCCCGTCCCCGCCTACGTTTTTTTCAAGCTCCGATACTGATGTTACCGTAAAAAAAAAATTGTTTACATGAAAGTACGGTCTAAAAATAAATTTTGTTTTATTTACATGAAAGTACGGTTAAAAAAAATTTGTTACCCTAAACTTTTGTTCTAGATCCGTCAGTGATTCTAATTAACAAGAAAGAAAGAAGATTAGTGGCTTCTGATAGTAATGGAAGAGAGAAGGGACAAGGTACTTCTTTCCCTTTTCAAAGACTTCATCGGCTGACGGACCTTTGTACGGCACCGGCTGGTAATCAAACGGAGGAAGCTCCGGCGACGACGAAAAACGTCGGAGGGAAGAAACCCACTTAGTATTTACAAAATAATTGAGTTTTTGTGTTCCCAGGCACCCACATTGTTTGGTTTCTGCTAAAGATGCAAATTTTGGGGGTTTTGATGAGAAGGGTATGCTAAAATGGGGTGGTGGAAATTCGAATCAATTTTTTGTTTAAGGTATCCAAATGGCAAGATCTGTGAGGGTGAATGAGGTGGAATCAAGATTCTCTTATCTTACTGTTTCATTACAACCAGTAGTTTTACAGACGCGGTTTTGAAACGTACCTTAACTTGAATTCTCTCGTCACACGGTGTAAAACAGATCTTAAACGTTTGAGGTGGTTAAAAAAGAAATATACTTAGATACATAAAAAAAAATATGAGTTTATTGCTACTTGTTTAACCCTGAAAGAAAATATAAAAAAAAATATGAGGTTATATTCCAAATGGTATTTAAAGGGGTTAAAGAATGATGCACCGTAATCAGGTGCATTTGTGCAAAAGTTTGTTAATTTGGATTTTAGGTCATACGTGAGGTTTTTGAACCGGATGCCTGTTGCACTGCATATGCCAGAGCCTGAGCTTTTTGACCATGATAGATTGGACTTTGTTGTTTACTTGAGAAGATAAAATTAATTTTTAATTGTTTTTAATCAAAACGACGTAGTTTTGATTGGTTTCGCATCTAAGTTAGATGTCTAACAGCACTATATTCACTTTCCCCATTATTTTAACCACATATTTCAAGCAGTTTTCATCCAACATATCCATTAACTTAAAATCATGTTTTCAATAGCATTTTAGTGAGAACCTTTAGTTCTTAATTCCAAGTAGAAAATTTGTCCCACGCTACACGGCGGGAATCAGACCTTAAACGGTTGAGGCAGTGACATTAACGTGGTTAAACACAAAAAGAAACATGGTTAAATAAATTTTGCCCCGTACTCCACGTGGGATGCGGTTCTTAAACGGTTGAAAGACAGTTAGATAACAGTATCGATGCATTTTTAGTCGGTGTCGGTCTCATTCTTTATGGTGTCAGCACATCATCATCAGTTGATATAAACCACGGTACCTAAAATACACTATTTTAAATACGACTCCGTTAAAAAGGTATGTTGGGACGTAAAAAAAATAAACAAACAAACGCGAAAGTTATTAAAAAAAAAATCATATTATATATACAATAGAGTGTGAACTCAAAACTTTAAAAACTTAAGGGGGTAAAAATAATATTTTATAAAATTGAAGGTGCATTTTGCCATTTTAATAAAGTTAGGGGGGGGTGAATGGTTGGTGGCAAACACCACAAACACTTCCTATTAAGTAGAACATGCTGATTTTGATATAAATGTGAGTTACTTCTAACTCATAACTAAAGTCAACTCGACTTGTATTGTTACTGACTAAAGTCCGAACTCAAATCGACTCCACTCAAAAATAATTGATTGTACATGTCTTTCTTAATTTGTTAATAACTTGGAATTTTACACGCCATGTGTTGCGACGGCGTCGAAACGTAGACAACTCCAATTTATATCGTCGAATAAAGACAATTACTATTATTGACGCTGAATAAGAAAACCATTTTTTGTTTCATTCCCACCCTCTGATCACTCCTACTTTGAATCTCAGCCATGTTAATTCAAACCGTTTCTTGTTTCATTCCAACCATCTGATCACTCTTACTTCCAATCTCAGCCGTGTTACTACAGATGAGCGGTTTGTTCCGTCTTTCTCCCCCACGTCGTTTCGCTTCCAGGAACCCTAAAATGCGGCCTCTATCTCAAACACAATTTCAAGTGGTACACGCTCATCCGCTATGCAATTTCTTCATCATCTTCTCCCTGGTTAGGGTTTTGAAGGATCGAAGTTCATCGCAAGTAAACCATGTAGAAGAACGATGGAAAGGAATGAAGAAAAAGAGGAATCATCAGACTTTTGTTCAATTGTAAGGTCATTTCACTTCGTTATTTCGTAAAGTTACATTCGCTTTTTGACTTTGTGTTCGTTGTTTCTATCATGTAGATGCTTCAAAATGCTCAACTTTTGAGAAGGTAGCTAAAATGTGGATGCCTTCAATCATGCTTTGTGGAGATGAGTAAAATATATGCCATCAAAAGGTGATATATTGAATTAAATATTGATTTGAAAGCTATATAGTTTTGAATATTCAGATTCAATTGTTGATATTGTAGGATGATCAGGAAATTTGATTCATGAAGGCTGTTAGAATAATCGTGATCTGAACGATACGTGTGAGTATTATTCATTTTTTAACACTCTTTCTTTTACTTCTGAATGACTGATGAGGAATGTGTGTTTTTTTCTGCAATTTATATTAACAATTATAATATGATTGATCAAATTGTTTCCATGAATATAGGGATATGCATAAAAGTGTTTTTGTTAGAAATAGATGGAATGAATTTGACATGTTATGTTGTAATTGTCTAAGGGATATTTTTCTTTTGATTGAGAACAGAAACCAGTGAGATCACTATCAATAGCTTTAGTTGAATAAAATACACAAATCGGTAAAATGGGATGCTGCTGTTCTTTACACCATTTTCTCATGAACCAGTTTAACACTTTCCATTGGCCCATTGACCTATTTGGCCCTTTTGATCTGTTTGCAGCTACTTTGAAGCATCAAGAACTCCAACAATCCTTCTTTGGATTACCCATCTGTCGATTCTGATCATATGAGCAAAAGAACAAGGCTCATGGGATAACAGATGAGGTTATGTCATTTTATTGTTGTAAGTTATAACACCATTTCTCTTATTAGAGTTTAATTTTGATGAATTTCTTGCTGAAAAACATGAAAATCTGCCATTTAATGTGTTACCAGTGTCATTCCCAGGGCATTCTTGTCATAGTCAAGCTTTAATACACCTGATGACTTGCCAAGAGCCGTTGCACGAACCTTAAATTAGGGTTCATCTCCTATGAGCATGGCTATATGACAGTTTAATTCCTAGCTATATGACAGTTTAATAGTTATGCTGGTTTGAATGCCTATAGATTATAACTTCTTTTTTTTCTTTAATTTTAGTGTGACAAAGAGTACCATGTTGCAGTTACCTGGTTTCTATTTGAAGTGTTGAAATATCATTCGCTGACATCTGGTTTGCCGCAATCTGATCCCTACATTGGCATCATTGTTTTTGTGGTCAAATGCCTCAACCTTCATTCACTAGTGAGTGTGCTTAACATTCTAAAACTTATTTGGTCTGAACTTTCATGTTTATGCATGGTCCAATGTCTTTATGCAGCTCTCCACTCAATATTTCAGAAGATTCAATTCCAGAGAAACCTGTTATGCAAATTTGTGTCCTCCTTGCGGATTGAAATTAACCAAGGTTTGGCAACTATACAAGATATAGCTTCAAGGAAACACTTGCATGTACTTTTATTAGTCTCGTCAATACGTCAGGTTTGCTTATGATCTCGTGTGATTCCTGTTTCCTCGAAACATGAACTCATTTCTTATAGATTTGGCATTTATTTCAACAATTAAGATGCTAATGATAAGAACTAAGAAAAGGGGTATTTTGAGCGATAAATGTATGATATGGTAGGTAAACATTGGTGGACATGAATCATATAACTAATATCAGAAGCAGAAATCTGTACGAGGGATTGGGGATTTTCATATTGATTATAATTTCATTTTGGGGGAAGATTTGTTTACATTTCTTAATGTTATATGTAATTTTTAAACATTTCTGTTAACTGCAAGATTTTGGTCCTTTTGGCTCCATTACTGGATCTGATGGGTTCATGGTGGATATGACCATATGGGCATGTCTTGGTATTTTAGATTCCATTCTTAAACATCTAAAAGAACCAATACAAATATTAAAATCCTTTTCTTTTGGGATTTATTTTGTTATATGTAAATATTCAACATAATCAAGAGTTATTCGTAATTAGCTTAATTGTGAAAATTGTTTCGAATATATTGTATGAACTTAGTCTTTAATAGATAGTATATACCGGTTTATTTAGAAAATGATCTGGCGGTCAATTAGTCAATTATATCGCACATAAATTGCATTTTTGTTTAGGAACTGTGTTATTTTTCACCGCCCCCTCCGAACGCACCAATTTGCAAAGAGGCTGCAGAGGTAGCTTTAACATGAACTCAGTCTCAAGAAGAGTTATGCCTCCAGAGATCAAGGTTAGTTATTTAAATTTCCATGAATTGATTTCCAAATTATGATTTTATTTAGTTTTGGTGATATATATATGGGAATTGATTGAATTAAAATGAAAGTCCCAAGCTTCTTGTCATTGTTTATACATAACTAACAAAACAAAATAATTTTTTTTATGAATTATAGGTTTATTTGCTTACAGGATCCATAGATGCATTCCGAGAAGAAATAAAGCTTGGATCATAATCCTTTATACTTTCCATAAAATAGTTATGGATTCTGAGGTGTATTTACTGTTTTCATGAAATAGTTACTGATTTTCTATGTTTATTGATATTCATTCTTTCTGTGACTGCTGATTTTGTGTAATTATTTGCTATTTTCATGTAATATGTTGATTTTGTGTAATTATTGTTTTAAAGGACTACCAGTAATTTGCTTACAAAAATGCTAACTATTTTTTGCTGGTCGAATGTCTTCTACATCCAAGCATTACCAATACGCTCTTCAATCACGATCATCCGGTAAGCATCGAGATTTAATTTAGGGTTTCTTATTATAATCATTTATGATTGTGTGGGAAAAGACTAAGATTGATTGGAATCGGATGAATTTGATGCAAAGATGTTTATGGGTTTTGAGGATATCACGGTGGATGATACGAGGGAGGAACTTCCATGCCCCTTTTGCACCGATTATTTCAGTATAGTTTGTTTGTGATGTCATATGTATTATCTGGAGTCCAAGATGAAGTATCATTGTCTTTTTTCTTCTTTTCAGTTTTGACCAAGTTTCGTATGTTCTTTTGGTTGCTTAATTATAGTTTTATTAATGATTCTTTCATGATCACAGGTAAATCTTGAAATTTATTTAAATTGTTGTTTTGGCATGTTCTTGCAACTTGCTCACATAAATTGTATCATAACTTTTGGAGAATAACATAATTCATTGCTTGAATGGGTTATATTTACAGACAGATTGGTGAGCTTGATTAATTACACAAATCAAAAATATATCTGTGAACTATATTTCTGCAACTCAAACTAACATCTACAGTTTTTGATGTTACAATTGAAGTTTTAAGCAAGTTAAATAAGTTCTTTGGCTTCTTAAGATGTGAATCTTAAACTTGGGCCGAGGGTAAATTTTACTTCTTTGATACTCTAGGATCTAACAATTATAATTATATATTTATACCTGTTCTATATTCATTGCGTGTGTACATAACCAAGTATGTATATGAATGTATATACACACGCACATGTTTGTGTGTATGTGTTGCTTGTATGGTATGATTTTTTGTGCTTTATTTAATGGGGAGCTTTTTACTTTACTTTGTCATATTACTACCTTAAAGTGTCCCTATTAATTAATTGAGTTGTAATTTTATAAGACATCTTGTCTGGTTTTGCTTACAATTCAATTTTTCCATATTAAAAAATATGTCAAAGTGTCCGGCCACCGGACGGGTATAAAACTAGTTATATTTGACCCAACTCCTTTTTGAACAAAATTTACGTTGACCAAATGGAAACTTACATAAAAATAAGCATGAAAACGTATTATACTTTTGACATAACTTGTTTCTGAAAAAAATTACGCACAAACGTAGTTAGGCACCGGAAAGCGGACCTTATACGGCTGACGCGGTTACATTATCGTGACTAAGCACAAAAAATAAATACGGCTAAGCAAAAAAATAAACGTGGTTAAGTAGAAAAAAGAAAAAAATATAAAGTTGTTAACCAAAGAAAAAAACATAAAGTAGAAAAATAAACGTGGTTAACCCAATGAAATATGTAAAAAGACAAAAGAAATAACCAAAGAAAAAAATTATTTTGTCGTCGGACCGTACGTAAAAGAAATGTACGAATTTGAGGCGTCTCGTTTTCAGATATTGAACCACAATGACGTACTTTAATACGTAAAAGAAACATACGAATTTGAGGCGGACCGGTTTTGGAGATTGAATCATAGGTAGAAAAAGGCATCACGCCTCACACATTGCATACTAATAATTTATAATAATATATTAATCAAATAAAATCTAAAAAGAACAAAAATAAAAAGAATGATTGCAATGGGTGTCGAACCTGTTAACTAACGGCAAAACAAAGATTTATCAGAACTTGATTAATCACCACACCAAACCCATTTGGTTGCAGCTTCAGAATTGATAAATGCTATATAAAAAGACAAAGTAGTGGAAGTGTTGGTTTTAAGGTTAAGTAATGATAATTTGTAAGAATCCATTTTCTCAAATACAGTTGTGAGGATCATAATACCAAATATGTAATCAAGGTTCTAAATATTCAGGATTCTCAAGGCCATTTAGTGAAAACCATAGTCCCCAAAGGAAAAAATTTGAATGTATAAACTAAAAACATGGTGTAAATTTACTCCTTTTCAACCCCAACCGAACTGTTTGTTATAAAAATCATATCAAAATTAATTCGATTACCTTTAAGTCAATTTATAAGTAAAAAAACACTTGTGGAACTATATTTTATCAATTAAAACCATAGTTGATGAAACTTATTAATCTAATCAACAATTTTATTTTATCAGTTTAAGTTAAAAATCGGAGTAAACTTCAGTTTTCGTCTCTGAGGTTTGCTCAAACTTCAGGTTTCGTCCCTCTATAACACATTTCATCTCTAATGTTTTATGTTTTAACAGTTTCCGTCCCTTGTCCTTAACCCCGTTAAGTTTTTGTTAGTTTTTGTGCAAATTTACTAATATACCCCTCACCCCTTCTTCTTTTTCACCGGACTCAATAAAATGTATATGAGACTCAATAACATGAATGACACTTTCCTCTGGCGTGATCCCCTCCGGCCACCGGCTCTCCGGCACCACCTCCGCCTGACTGACGACGAGTCTTGGTGGCTCCAACAGAAATGGCGGCGGTAGTGGTTAGGGATTCGAGGAAGCAGAGACAGAGGCGGAGATAAGGTAGCAGGCGGCGTCTGGTGGTCTAGATAGCAACGTTGATGATGTTAAACGACGGAGATGGTGACGGGATGAGTTTTTCGGCGACACCCCCATTTAGGGTTCTGCCATAGCAACGGTGGTGGAGGCTGAGGTGAGACCTGATGGCAGCGAAAACAGAACGAGGATAGGGTTTCGACGACGGAAACAGTTTTCTCCACGTGAATCCCCTGTCAACTGGTTCGTCGTCGTTCTCCGATCAGCACCACCACCGGCAGACAGTTGTTTAACGAGTGTAAAAATGTGAAGTGTAAAAAAATGGAGTCAAAATTGCTTCTTGGGTCTGATGGTTGAAGAAGAAGAAGAAGAAGGGGTGAGGGATATACTAGTAAATTTGCACAAAAACTAACAGAAAACTTAACGGAGTTAAGGGCCAGGGACGCAAAATGTTAAAACATTAAACGTCAAGGATAAAATATGCTATAGAGGGACGAAACCTGAAATTTTATGCAAACCTCAAGAACGGAAACTAAAGTTTACTCTAAAAATCGTCTTCGCTATCCTTGCAACAAGAATTTCAACCAAAACATTTCTATTGATGATTATAATTGTGCTTTTAATACAATCTTCCATGATATATTCCACTCTAGGTAAAATTTAGTCAAATTAATCAAGGACACCGACATACTTTTTTTTTTGGGTGAACCACAACATGCCTATCAATAAGTTGGGTTAAAATAGTTAAATCTAACCATCATATTATAATTGTGGGAAATTAATTATGAACCTTCGAAGGCAAAAAAAAACTTGGGACACTAGTTGATTGATTATAGATAGATAAAGGATATGGAGATAAAATTTATTTAAAAGTTGGTTAGAGTTTGAGTCTAATAATTTATCTGGTTTGTTTTATGCTTATCAGTTTGGTAGAGTTCTATTAGAATAGGTTTATGAAGTTTGATTTAATAGTTTATTTATTTGAGTTTGAGTTGAGTTACGATTGGTTAGTATTTAATTTTATGTGTCGAGTTGAGTTTTCAATAATGAAGGAGTCAAAGCACGGGTTGGTATCAAATTCCTTTTCTTATGTTGTGTTTATCAAATTTGGGCCGACAATAACAAGTATAGCTAATCTTCAATTCTAAATAAATAGGCTTAGTTAGATGACCAAACTTCTCATCAATTTTCGATTTCCATTGGTTCTCTTTTGATGTTCACACACACAACTAAGAGAGATTTTACTTTACGTTGATATTTTTGAATATTTTATACCATCTTTTTGATATATCCTTTAAGAGAATTCGTAGATATTTGTGACTTCAGGAATAAACTTTGCAGAAAAAAAGGCCCACATGCCCCCACAATATACCCTTAAATATCTCAATTCATCGTGTAAACTAGGATACAATGGCATTATCCCAAGTCACTTTATTTTATCCAAATTCAACTAAACTACCTTAAAAAAGTTTATTTCATTTTTTAAATTAAAACTAGTTATATATTTAAAAGTAATTTCATTTATTCAAAAATAAAAATAACAATATATTAAATAAAAATAAAACATAAATATATAATCAAACTACTCTTCGTCTAAATGCATTATGTTATTGCCTTTTTATCATCTTTTATGATCATATTATACAGTAACATCCACACATACACCGTGTATAAATACAAGGCATATGTCCAATGTCCAGCATGTCTGGTGACACGTACGGTCGCGCTCGCGGGCTTCTGCTTGCCACTCTCGCGGGTACATCATGCAAACGCGGACCAGACACCCGCCAAGTCACGCCGACGCGTACTGGACACCTAGTAAGCCACACAGATCGAACATGCACGCCGTCCGGACACCTGACGAGTGGATGCCTAGATAGGTTCGTGGACGCGAACACCCAGCCGCACGGACAGTTCCTGGACGCCAGCACGGCACGTCGCGCTTGTGAGGGTAAGCAGATTCACACGCTGTAGAGGCCCCCGGATTCCGTGCCACCTCACCCATCATGTGCCCGAGTACTGAACCCGGACCACTCATAACGGGTCAAAATACTAAGGCGGTTCGCGTCGATGCGAGCGTGCGAAGTGAAAAGTGCGCCATCGCCCTCGTCCCGTGCCCGGGTGCGTTGGGTGCTACACACCCGCCATTAGGTGTCATTCCTTATAAGGTAACAGGATTCTATAAAGACTCTCCTTTGTAAAACCCTTCAAGTTTCATCATCTCACCAATGTGGGACAAGTTCCCACATCTTAAGTTTCAAACACACACTTGGAGCATTGATATATTATTCATCTTAGCTCCGATTTGGACACGGTTTAGTTCGTTGTGATCCTCTCATACACGCGAACTAAATAATAATTATATTATTAATAAATACAAATAATTGTTTTTATCCAAAATTTTCAAGAACATCCAAATGCACATTATGGTGGTCATTCACCCTTAAAATATGATTTTAGTAAGAAAATAAAGATAGAGTTAGTTAAAAGAGAGCGAGTTACTTAAAAGAGAGCCATATTGGAGTTGGTGATACAATGGTAGAGGAAAATCCTCTAAGAACATCAAGGTTTAGAGAGGTCATGGGTTCAAGTCACAATCCGAACAGGAATTAAGAAATTCCCCCTTCAAAAAAAAGTTAAAAGTGAGTCTCTAATTAAAGTAAATAACTGTTTGCCCTAGAAATAACGTGGGTTTAAATCCTGCAACTACGTATGATTTTAAGGGGAAAAAAGTCGATGTTAAGAAAAATAACTATATGAAAAAAATAGTGTGTTAGAGATTCAAATACTTTTGTTCGATTATTATTTATTTGAAGATGAGGAATAAAAAGTCGATGACTTCATTTTATTTTAGAGTTAGGTTTAAATTAAATGAAATTGGGTATCTGGGAATGATTATAGACTCGTGAGCTTACTAAAATACGTTAACTTAAATTTTGTTCTTGGGCTAATTAGAATGAATATAATTTATTTTGAACTCAGCCAAATAAAACTATAATTTAATTTTAACAATTTTATTTTAAAATAAAATAAACTACTAATCATTAAACAATAAGTTGTATTGAGTTCAAAGTTTATACCACTTTTTTTTTTAAATATTTGGGCTTAAATATTTTTTAAAATTAATGGGGTTATCCTTCAAAAAAGTTTGAGGTTGATCGACAATCATATAACTTACCCGTTATATAAAATTCGAAATTCACTGGGGTCGCTGACCCTAATGTGACCTTGGTACCTTCGCCCATGTGTATGTAGGAATTCTGGGTCCGTGTAGTTGTGATTGCCTGGATACTCCGGTAATCACGGAAAGGTTCGCTTTAGATTGAATTATTTCCTTGGGGTATAACATAATTCGATCGGATAAGAATCAGAGATTCAAGAACGAATACGTGAAAGTTTGTTAGAAATTTTGTGTGTTTGATACTGACCAAAACACATGTATACATGGAACATTATGACGATTATTAACTGAAAACCGCTATAACTGTCAACCCATAACTGCTAAGTAATTATACTTCGGAGAGACAATTTACTCCAAATGAACAATCTACTCTTGAGAGGCAATCTACCCCGAAGGAGTAAATTGGTCAGGATGACTAAACTGGTCCAGAGGACTATCCTTTAGCAGTTTTCACATCCAGAATCATTTTCTGATGCATAACAAAACATGAAAATAAAATTTTTCCAAGCTGACCTGTCAGCTTAACCCCAGCCAGGGGCGTTACCCCTTGAACCGCATTAGGGGTTGTCGCCACTTGGACCCTGCTAACCGGGGTGCTGTACCCAGACTTCCATTGTTTAGTGGGCTGTGTCCCCTTATACAACAATATGTCTTTAGCACCATAAGTAATAAGATCATCAAACAAGTATGCACTCCACACTTACCAACTTGTTTGAAGCTTCATTATGACTTCTCATTTGGTCATTATGTAAACTCAATTACACAAAATAGTTAGATAACACTAAAATCATCAACATTATATACCAAAACTTTAATTTAAAATATTAATTAATATTTTAAAAATAAATTTTTACATATATTTCTTACACAAGTAGGCTGGATTTCATTCATTACACCCTAAGTGATTCCATTCGAAAACGTGCACTATGATAGTGTGGTAGTCGTAAAAATTGTATGGACCTTAGCCTACGGGAATAATAACCAAACCAACACCATCTCTTTGCAAAGGAATTCATTGGTCCAAAGGAATGTAGGGTGCCCCCCACCCATGATACTAAAAGTCAAAATTCTATCAACAATTACAAACTTTCACGAAGATGTGGTGACCATGGTGATAAAATATGTGTGGGGTAATTTAAAAGTGTAGGATTGTTCATGCGTTGGATACAAATTGTGATAATGTACACATTTTAATGCATTAGTTACAAGTAATGACAACCATGTTGCTATGAAGTTAAGCATTTTGATTGATACACATCTTTGATAGCATTTTGTACATACGTGTAATCAATAAATTTCAAAACAATATACAAGTTATGACTAAGCATTTTCATGAAATTAAGCATGTTTTATGTTGAATGTTTGCTGCAAAATAATTAACAAATTTAAAAATATTCTACTTTTAAGTCGAAGTTATAAAATGTGTTACCTCTGGAAACGCCAAATATACTTTCTCTGGGTGTGTAGAAACTAAGCCATTAACTAAAATAACTAACACAAAATAATAGAATTAGAGCAAAATTGATGGTTTGGTTCTTAGTTTTAGGTTTATTTAAATTTCGCTTCGATTTAGGTCATCCCAAAAACCAAATTGAATAATCGAAACCACCAAATCTATATTTATCATTTACTTTTTAATGTAATTTTTATAATCTTAACGTCAAGTAGTTTATTTAGTAAATATTAACTCGTTATTTTACATATACAGGGTTTCAAATTATAGTTACCGGCCAAAATATTTGACACAAAATAAAGAAAAAGTAAATTACATGAGTGGTTAATAGAGGTGTCAATTCCTTACACGAATCCGAACCCGACATGGGAAAAAAACAGGTTTTGGGTTGGAGAAAACAACCCGTTTAAAACACGGGTCCGGTCCGGGTTGACCCGTTTAAAAAACAGGTTGACCCGATAACCCGTTTATGTTTTAATTTATATATATATATATATATATTTCCCTTTCTAGAAACTTTTGTTTAATTACTTTTGTATTTGGTGTTTACCGTAAAAGAAATTAATTTATACCAAAACTTTTCTTTTTTTTCCTTTCAATAAATGAGTATTCAATTATTTTTCGGTTTATCTTAAATGAATTAGATTTTGAATTTAGTAATTCATGATTTTAATTTAGATAAATGGGTTAAACAAGTCAGGTTCGGGTTGACCCGAATTTAATGTATTCAGGTTAGGGTTAAAGTTTTTGACACGAATAAGTATATGGGTTGGGTTAGGGTTGAAGAATTCAACTTGCCAACCCGTCAACCCGAAACCCGTCAACCCGAAACCTATTAACCCACCAACCCGACACAATTGACACCCCTAGTGGTTAATGTGGTGAGGTCATCTTACATCTTTTGGTCCTAATATTTTAGAAATTACATTTTTGGTCCCTATTTTTATTCGACGTCACTAACTGAAGTTAAAATTCTCTCAAGTATTTGGGAAAGACCAATATACCCCTCTAACTAGAAAACTAAAAAAAACTTTTAAAAATCCTAAATTAATCCTCACCATCTCCCTGATTCCTTCACTAATTTAGAACAATAAAGTAACTTACTGAAACGCGACAACCCCTTTCTCTATCTCACGTTCGACAGCCCTCTCGCAAAGGCGGTAGCAGGTGGTGGTGCCATTAGAAAGAAGGCTTCACTTATAACTACCACCCCCGTCACCCGTCAAAATGTGACTGGTGACCGGTGAGGAAAGAGTGGGAGATGGTCACTAGAAGATGGTCACTAGAAGATAAAGGACATGAAAGAGTCTTTAGGGTTTTTAAATAAAATAATAAAATGATGATTTCGAATAAATTTAATAATTTTTTAATATCAGTTAGTAAAAAATACCAAACTTGTTACAACAAACACTCTGGACAAAACCTTTATTTTCCAAAAAGTTAGCACAATATGTTGAATTTAACCTTATAATAAGAATCATATGTTCAATTTACTCATATACAAATTATGCAAAAATAGAACTTTTACCAATTATCAAAATAACTAAAACTATACTAAAATAAAAGAATTTTCGGTTTGATTTCAACTAGAAAAGTAGATCTGTGCTCTGTAGCGGCTGTAATATCCAGGATTTTCTGAAGTATCATTTTCCGTTATCTGTTGTAACCCATTATAACTTATCTATTTCAAATTCTAATGAACGTATCGTTTCAAAATCTTTTGCGTGGATTATTTATTTAAAACTTGAATTCTTATAAATATAAGATAGATAGAGTTATATTTAATACTTATAAAATAGGTTAAACTCTTAAAACTTTACAAGTTTATATCTATTACAATATAAATAATAAACTTATTAACATTCAAATACATGAAACTGGTGAGAATATAAACATAGAAATCATTTTATAGAATTATAAAATAATTTTATAAAAATAAAACATATTAAATATCTTATAAAGTCCAGGGTCCAAATAGTAATTTCTGAAACTAAATTTAAAACTAAAAATCAAGTTTTAACATAAAATGTTAAAAGCTGGAAATCTCAGGGACTTGTTGTGCAAATTGCCCAAACACTCGGAACTCAAACCAGTCGCGAGTTCGAGCCTCGCGACACCCGGTTTTCACCTCCTTTTGTTCGAAAACGAAATCCCGGCCAAATACGTTGCACCTTGGGCTTCCATTCACGCATGCGATCCTACCCCGAGATGAATCTATGCAAAAATCCAACTGTAAACACACGTGAAACCGGATTTTGATCCGTTTAAGCTCAACCGTAAACCCCCAACTAATCTAGCATTAAATGAAGAAATTGATTATAAATACGGGTAGAAACTCATAGACGACACCACACCCAAACTTCCTAATCCATTAATTCGTTCATATCGAACCCACATTGCTTGATTGAAGCTTGCGTCGGCCGTTCCTGAACTCAGACCCGACCTTGTCCATTTCAATATCATTTCAGGTAATTCTTGTGTCCATCATCTTCGTTTTCATTCTATAATCAAAATCCCTCTGTCAATTTACAATGACAGAGGGATCTTCGATTCGAATTTTGGATTTGAAAATATAGGGTTCATACGGATTTGGGGTTGATTCGGGATTGTGTTTAAAAGATTTCTTTTTCAGATTATACACCAGCGAGGCCCATAGCCGGGTGGTAGTGCATGTGTGTTTGGACTCAGGTTCGAATCCGGCCAGCCTGAGTTTTATGCTTTTAATTTTTTTTTTATGCTTTCTAATCAGAGTTAATTTTTCCGAATATTTTTATAAAATCTGTTATACTTTTGCAAACTTAAAACTGAATTTTATACTTTTATTTCCAGAATCTTTTTATTTTATTTAACTTAGATTAAAACTATTAAAAAACTTAACCTTTAATAATATTTGTTAATACCTAAAAAAAAATACTCCAAAACTTTTATAAAACTTATAAAAGAATATGGAATCATTTATGAAGTCAGAAAACTTAATTTATTATCTATTTTCTATAATAAGTAAAATCTTTTGTTTAAACTTTAATGCTTATCATAAACATTTAAATTAAACAGAAAATTTATATAATTTTTATAAAATCAGAATAATTTATAAAAACTTGAATTTGAAATCAGAAAACCTGTAAACTTGTGCATTTTATAAAGTTTATATAAACTTATAATTGTGATTTATTTATTTAAACTTCTAAACACCTACTAAATATCATTTAAAATAATTACAAGTCATTTAAATAAGATGAATACTTAATAATTAAATACTTTAAACAGTTCCAATTGATACATCATTTTAAAATTTGATAAAGCATTCATTTACCAACTCTTTTAGATAATTATTATTTATCTTCAATAATTATTTACTCTATTTAAATAAATTGTTATTTATCATTAATATTTATTTGGATAGTTATTATTAATCCATAATAATTATTCTTTTAGATAACTATTATATATTTTAAATAATTATTTAACCCTTGTGAATATGTAACATCCCAAAAATAATAAAACGAATAAATATAGCAAGACCGGTGATTTAGTTGGAATATTTAAATAAAAAGGGAGCGGGCCTGGGCCCGGCTTCAATGGGCCGAGGGAAGCCCATTGCACATAAGAGGCAAGGCAGCCCTCTTCCCTACTCATTTCCCCAACACACGCAGCTTTTAGAGAGAGAAAGGAGAGCTCGGGTCTAGAGAGAGAAAGTGACGGATCAACTCGGGAATTCAGGAGAACGTTGCTGCTGTTCCCGTGAGCAAAACCTCCGAATCAGAATTACAATCCAGGTAACGATTCGATCACATTATGAGTTTTTGTTCGTTTTGGGAAGTTTCGGGTTTTGGCTAAAAGATAACGATTTTACGGATGAAACTTGAAAGTGATCTTAGGTATAGCATTTAGAATGAAAAACGAACGTTTTGATCAAAGAAAATTTAGATATCGACATGACCAGATTCGCATGCAGAACATTCGGATTTTTGGGAAGGCGATAAGTGCAGGTCCATCGAAACTACTTAGTTTCGATATGTGCAGGTCCATCGAAACTACTTAGTTTCGATATGTGCAGACCTATCGAAACTACCCAGTTTCGATATATGCAGACCCAATCGAAACTACTATAGTTTCGATATGAGCCCCCGATCCGAAGCTAAGATAATACATAAGTTACTTATCGAAACTACCTATCGAAACTACCAAGTTTCGACAGGAACAACCTATCGAAACTACCAAGTTTCGACAGGAACAACCTATCGAAACTACCAAGTTTCGATATAAGCTAATCAATCGAAACTACTAGGTTCAAGCATAGTAATGTCTAGTGTCATCTAGGAGCACTACCTTATGTATATGACTTTATTATACAGATCGTGAGTGACATTAGTGAAGCTCAGTAGCCAGCTAAGTGTATTACAGAAACTACTCATCAGGTGAGTTCTATGTGCCCCCTTCTATGTTATGTGCAAATGATTTATAAATATTTTGGGGCTGAAGTGTATACACTAAATGAATAAATGAAATGAATATCAATGTGATCATACGTGATATATTAAGGTATATGTGTAGATACATATGAATGCGAATAATGATTTACGAACAAAGAACGACACGTATGTTTGCAAAGAATGAATGAATGAATGGTATAACGTAAATAAATGAAACCTTGCTTTATAAATATATATATTGCATGCGAAGAATGTAAGTATACGTTATGGACGGAAACGAAGCTAACGACTACTACGGTAGACGGACGACCACTTGACTATTATGCAGCTAGAGAAGGAAGTCTACAAAGGTAGACTAAATAAAGGCCACTACGGTGGAGTAAGTCGCTAAATCAATATTCGGCTGTATAATTAGTTCAAGTGGGAAACGGATGCCTTATGGCAGACGGGCGAATATGACGGACTACGACGGTAGGACGGTTAAGACGGACGGCCGAAGGTTGGCCGGACGGAAAAGTTAAGGCGGACGGTTTCTAGGACCGGACGAGTAAAAGGGCTACGACGGTAGCTTAAGGGCGTATGTCTTTGTGACATACGCAGTAAAAGGCGGGTTGATCACCCTTATGTGTATGACCAATAAATGGTAAAGAAAGTAAAGGTGAATACATATCTATGTAATCACGTAAGAAAGATAAGGAAAGAATGTTAAGAAAAGTGAAAGAAAAAGGGTGAACGCATATATATATATATATATATGTAATCACATTAATAAAGAAAAGAAAGATGAAAGAAAAGCAAAAGCTATGAATACGTATTTATATGAATGACTTTATAATAATGCTTACTTATGAAGTAAAGAAAAGAATGTTTATATCTAAACGCATTAAACTAGAACTCACCAGCGTTAGCTGACTTTAGTATACATTTCAGGTAAAGGAAGAAAAGGTCGTGCGAGGGCGTGAAGGTTACCCGACACAAGACTGACATCCCACTTTTGTTTGTTAAGACAATGTTGTGCTTTTAATTGTTAAGACTTCCGCTGTTATGAAATGTAATTGAATGATGAATGTTTTTAATTTAAGTTCAGTATTTATGACTATGTTTATGAGTAAATCCAACAAGTGAGGTTACCCGGGAAAGGGGCCTTACAGAATAATTATTTATTAACCTTAATACTTATTTATCCAGTACTCAATTTATATTTTATTTATGATACTTGAAAAACTACTCAAAATCATTATTTTATAATACTTATTTAAAACTTACTATAACTTAAACTTTATAACACAATCATTCCTGCCTTCCCATTTGAAATCCAAGCAAATCCTAAAACCCTAGATCATTGTCATTAACTTTTAGGATCGACTTTTAAACTCTAGACCATGTTACTAGGCTTGTTGTGAGGATATTCTTCCTCAACTATTCGTTAAACTTTATTGGACACTCTTCATCAATCCATGTGAGTATACTTAGCCCATTTTTATTTTGTTTTGTTTTATAAACTTGGGGTGGAACATGTATCAACTTTTAGACTTATACAATTCAAAATCAACTATGCTTATATGCTTTCTATGCGTTATATGCTTTTGAGACTTGTGTGCTTAAATTAAACTTAAGACTATCATGTTCATTAACTTTGGCCGAGCCTACCGTGACAATGATAGATCTATTGTATTTGATCAATCCACCTAGATTGATTGACCCTTCAGGTGGAGCCCATGGTGATTGTTGCTAGATTTAAACTTAAACTTTTAAGGGTAACCCTTGGGTTATGTCTAAACTTTGTTGGAGGTTTGAAATGCACAATGTTTAACTTGCTTGTTCTCACATTTATACTTAGACGCAATAACATAGTGAATTGTAATATTTTAAAGACTTTTTAAACGGTGTCAAAACCTTTGTATCTCACCAACTATTTTTAGTTGACAGTTTACTTAACATATTTTAGGTGCTCAAGTTTGAGGCTTATCCTGTGAACACGTAGGATGCTTGGACCTAGAATATCTATCAATTTAAACTTATGTTTACTTTTATGATGTTGAACAATATGTTACTGTTTTTCCCTATGTTTGAACCTTTTAATTTTATTAATGGAATACTTCAACCTTATTAGTCAACCTTGTGCTTTTGAACAACCGCGTCCGCCCCGACGTATAATTCGCCATCGGTTAGGGTGTGACAGCGGCGAGAGTTGGACCTTAAACGATTTAGACAGTGACATTAACATGGCTAAACACAAAGAAATGTGGTTAAACACATAGAAGAAACTTATGAAGTTACAGCGACTCGGTTGTGGAGATCGAAACATAGATAAATGACACTTATGTAACGGAACCGATGTTTTTCAATCGGTTTCGGTCTCATTCTTCGCGGTATCAGCACGTTACCGTCAGTCAATTTAACCCACGACACCTAAAAAAATAGCCTACATTGAATACGCCTTCGTTCTTAACGAAATTTATATTGGGATGTCAAGAAAAAAATTAAATAACGGACGATAGCTATTGAGCAAAAATCAGATTATACAAACTACACAGGGATAAACGCGAAACTTTAGAAACTTGAGAGGGTCAAAGTATCAGTTTATAAAGTTAAAGGTGATTTTTATCATTTACTCAAAGTTTGGGCGGTGAAATAATCGATCTTCTTTTTAATATTTAGTAACCGACACTTCTCTTTAATATTTAATATTTAGTATAATTTCAAAAAAGATCAACTGTAATAACCATTCTAACCTCTAGTACCTCCATTGAAAATATGGATGTCCCTAAACTATTTCCTTCACTGATTAAGTTTTAAAAATTTTAATATGTTATTCCCTTGATCATTAAACTTTTAGGTAAATTGGATTTTAAAAATCCAAACTATAAATCATTGGCCGATAATAATTAACACTGTCAATTTAACTAATGACACTCATAAACTTTCACTTTCGTTACCAAAGCAATCCTACTAACATTATCATCAAAGATTGACACTTGATTTCCACTCGGTTTCGATCACGTTGATTCTGAACGAAATTGAGAAACGTGCAAACGAAATTGAGTGGGAATCAAGTGTAAATATATGGTGATTATGATATTGTAATTGCTCTTGGAAATGAAAATGATAGTTAAAAGTGTCATTAGTCAAATTACTAGTATGAACTATTATCGGTCAATGAGTTATAGTTTGGTTTATCAAAAACCAATTTACAAGTTTTTAAAAGAGTTTATATTTTTAAGAAAAAATGAACTTATAAAAGTTGGATTAGGTTCAGATAAAAAAGATTTTAATTCTAAGAAGCGTGAGAAGGATTAAGGGCCATTAGATCAAATTGTAGAAAAAATTTAATGGTTGAGATTAAATTGTAGGAGAAAAAGTTGTTGTGAGGTTATTTTAGTCTTAGCCACTTTTGTTGACTTTTTTATCAAGTTGCCCTCCTCATTTTAAAACGTTTATAACTTTTACATACGACATCATTTAAAAAAAATTACACCATAAAAACAAGCGTTTTTTTATCTTTATAACGAGTATAGTGTCGTTATAAACAAAAACGAATTTTTTTTACGTTTTCCAACTCATTCTGTAATTAGTCAGGTCAATGTGTAATACAAGTTCATTGTGTAATACAAGTTCATTGAGTTATATGTATTTATCATTGTGTTTTACGTTTCCAGCTCACTGTGTAATTAGTCAGGTCATTGTGTAATACAAGTTCATTGTGTAATACCACGTCTCGTCATTGTGTAATATTTGGTCATTGTGTAATTAGTCAGGTCATTGTGTAATACAAGTTCATTGTGTAATACAAGTTCATTGAGTTATATGTATTTATCATTGTGTTTTACATTTTCAAGCTCATTGTGTAACTAGTCAGGTCATTGTGTAATACAAGTTCATTGTGTAATACCGTGTCTGGTCATTGTGTAATACAAGTTCATTGTGTAATACCATGTCTGGTCATTGTGTAATTAGTCAGGTCATTGTGTAATACAAGTTCATTGTGTAATTAGTCAGGTCATTGTTTAATACAAGTTCATTGTGTAATACAAATTCATTGTGTAATACCACGTCTGGTCAATAATATTTAGTTATTGTGTAATTAGTCAGGTCATTGTGTAATACCACATCTGGTCATTGTGTAATATTTGGTCATTGTGTAATTAGTCTGGTCATTGTGTAATACAAGTTCATTGTGTAATTAGCCAGGTCATTGTGTAATACAAGTTCATTGTGTAATTAGTCAGGTCATTTTGTAATTAGTCAGATTATTATGTAATACAAGTTCATTGTGTAATACAAGTTTATTGTGTAATACAAATTCATTGTGTATTACCACGTCTGGTCATTGTGTAATATCTGGTCATTATGTAATACTAGTTCATTGTGTAATTAGTCAGGTCATTATGTAATATAAGTTCATTGTGTAATTAGTCAGGTTATTGTGTAATTAGTCATGTCATTGTGTAATACAAGTTCATTGTGTAATACAAGTTCATCGTGTAATACCACGTCTGATCATTGTGTAATATTTGGTCATTGTGTAATTAGTCAGGTTATTGTGTAATACAAGTTCATTGTGTATTATGCCCTCCCTTTAAAAACAATAAAAGGACACATGTCAAGCCCAGAATCCTTCTTACCCTTCTTATTTTTTAAAACCCTTTTTACTATAACATAACCCTATAAAAGTTAACCAATCAAGAAAATAGTTAACAACTAAATCACATAATGTAATAACCACCATGTTGGCTAATAATTGTTAAAAGTATTCAAAACAAAAGAAATAATTATTTTTTTTTTACATGAAGACAAAGCTATAACTAATGAATCCAAACTTATATACAACATTTATAGATAAACTACAAATCATATGAATGCATAGGCCCAAAACTTACAAGCATGACTAGGACATGACTCGTATGGAAACAAAACAAGAGACAAAATGAGGCACAAGCATACTAGCGAGTATCATGTGCATTGACAGGTAATGACATCCTAAGTAGGGAATACAGATGTTTTATTATAACATATGTTGTACTATTTAAATAAAAATCTTTATCAATTACAAGTGTATACCTTCATATAGTTGTTACTTATATATTCTTTTACAAATGAGCAACTTAAAATCTTTTTGTTTAACATGTAAATCGAAGTGTGAAAATGCAATTTGATGGCCACTTCTATTCTCATGGGAATAAATTTCGGCAACATGAGTCGGATCTATGGCTAAGTCCGAAAACGCATGCGTTAAGTTTATATAGGCATCATGGAGTGGTAGCATGTTTATACACCTCAAAGTATGAGTTCTTCGTGACATTATCCAACAAAATGCAAGAAGGTAAGACACAGTTATCTCCGTAAGAATACGGTATGAAGTTAATACAAGCATATCAGGGCTTTTAAATGAGAAAACAATCTAGACATATGTCCAAATATTTTCCACCAAGTGTCATGAAAATCCGTGAATATGAAGTAGCATGATTCCATGCTCTGATCTTGTGATTGTACAAAGCCCCGATATGCTTATTAACTTCATACTGTTGATTCATACTGATTTTTATGTTTGTTGTGTTTAAATGAGTTAAGAAGTTGGTTTTAGATTTCTCTAAGCTTCATGCATTAAATGATACGTAAAAATTACAGGTAATACGCAACTATATGAAATAAATTTATTTAGCAAAACGTGTGCTAGTGATGATATGTGATGAGAAAAGGATATGAGAGAGTAGATTCATATACAATGAGAATTTAATCTGACGTTTCTTGTGATGAAATGAGATACGTGAGATAAAGTTGATATCCAACCAGTGTGTTACATAACTTTTGTTTATAGCAAAAAAATATTTCTGACATTCTTACATGGTATATCACACTAAAAAATTAGTGGTATAGTGATTATTTTTAAATCTTTTTACTAAAATATACGTAAAAGTTTAAGCAATGAAAGGTCGATATCAGCTTCCAAAACGATTCTAGTTAGAGTTTTTGCACAAGAGGTTGTGCTCCCAATTTAATAATTATTTTAAAACAAAAAGATAGGAAATAGGTTATAGAAAATCATTAAAATAGTTTTCTCCATAATGTTTTATGTTTACAACAAATGTACATATATTACTCAGATACTCAAGCATACTTTCTTGTATTTACTTGTGTATTATAGTTTGATAATAGTAGATAGATATTAGATAATGATTTACGAGAGTACAAAAATTAAATACTCAATTCACATATCTTGATTTATTGGGTAGAATAAGAGACATTCTTTTACTAATAACGAGTACAAAACATACATACTCGAATCATATTTCACGTATCACTTAGTACGCAAGAATGAAAATATATTATTTTAATGTTATAGTATAAAATGTACATACTCGAATCTAATTCAAGTGGACACAAATTACATTTATAGGGACATGTAGATATAAAAAGTAAATACTCGAATCTGTTTCACGTACAATTTAATATTATATGTAAACGAAAAATGATACGATAATGTAAAAATTAGATACACGAATTTGATTCACGTATTCTAAATTTTGAAAAGACTCAAAAGTACAACAAATGAGTAAAAGTAAACGAATAAATACTATAGATGAAAATATCAATATAACACATCAATAAAGTATATACGAATAAGTACTTTATATAATTTTATTCTAAAATATCAATATAACACATCAATAAAATTTTTTTCATGATTTCCCCTTTCCTTAAATGCAGCAAACATACTACGTTAAATTTTAACACCAAACATCTTCAACTATATAAAACATCACTCTTCTTAACTATCAAATCTCCATCTCTGTTTTCTCCTATCTTCTTTGATTTTAGTAACCATGGAAACAAACATCACTGAACCACCTACCAGAACGCACATCAAGGGCAAGCGGAATTATTTGCTCCATCACAACCACCACCGCCACCACCACCACCACCGTCAAATTCACCTGGAAACCACCCTCCTTGCGGTGTTGGTTCCCATTGTGATCGTCGTTTTAGTGATTGCAATCTCGTTAATCGTAGCATTTTTTCGTCGTGTTAAATCTCCAAAACCGAATGGAGGAATTTCCAAGGGCAATAAAAGTTGCATGTTCACTGCTCATAGTATCATAACATTCAATGGTACCACAGGTAATTGAAACACTACACTTAAGTTAATTAAACTTATAAAAGTTACATTATGATATATTACGAAAAACAGTAGATGATTAATTAATTAATTAATTAATAGACGTTTTTATTTATATGTAAATTAAAAATTAAAAGTTATATTTTTATCGAAGATGATTTACACTACCAAAAAACTGAAAATTTTGCGACAACAGATTTCGTGGGAATTTTGTCGGAATTGGCCGTTAGCGACAAGTTTCCGACAAAAAGTGTTTGTTGGAAAAAATCCGTCCGAAATGTTTTTTCCGACAAAGTCCCGACTAATTTTCTGACTAATTAGCGACAAAATGCTTTTGGTCGGTAATTTACGACAATATCTCGACGATTATATTAAATAAATAAGTTAACTTATTAAATAAAATTGTGGGAAATCTTATGGTTACATTATTGTTTTTGTTTTGTCGGAAAGTTGTCGCTAACTTGTGAGAAATTTATTTTATTGTTAACTTGTCATAAACTTTTGTTAAAAATATACCTGTTTTAATTTCTAATAGTGTTATAAACCCTTTATTTATACTTTTATTAACAAACTTTATTATAAAATTGATAATATGATTATAAAAACTGTAGATGATTTACAAAACCTTTTATTTAAATGTGTAAATTAAAATAAAACATTTTTTTTAATTTGTGGGGAAATTAGATATGAAGAGGGGATGTATACATGGAGGAAGCCCATGCAGCCTGAGATCAGCAACAACTAAAGGGGTGCAAGTATTCACATATAAAGAGTTGCAATCGGCTACTGATGACTTCAACCAGAATAACCTTATGTGTAAGGGTGGTTCCGGGAATGTCTACCGTGGGATGCTCCGAGATGGCACGCTTTCCGCCATTAAAGTGCTTCACAGGGATGGCAAGCAAGGAGAGCGCGTGTTTCGTTTAGAGGTATTTACTTGAAATTAGTTATGTATTAAATGTGCCCACGTATATAAATGTGACAAACTTTTTAATTGTTTTTGATATTTTATATGACAAAGTTATTACCAAAAAGGTGATGTAACAGCAGATTTAACATGTTACAACCGGGGAAAAGTGTAACATGGCAATGGTTTTCCCCGGTTATAACAGATTAATTACACGAAATGGTAATAAAAGTTTGTTACAACAAACTAAATCAAACAAAAATTAAAATGCAGGTGGATTTGTTAAGCCGTTTGCATTGTCCATACTTGGTGGATCTACTTGGATATTGTGCTGATAACCAACATAAGCTTCTTGTATTCGATTACATGCCAAACGGTACTCTTCACGATCGCCTCCACTCGTGTGATGGTCAATCACAGGTATTGAGTTGGGGTACCCGATTGAGAATCGCACTTGATTGTGCAAAAGCCCTCGAGTTCCTCCATGAGCACACCACCCCATCGGTCATACACCACGATTTTAAGTCTATGAACATCTTGTTGAATGAAAATTTTCGAGGAAAAGTGTCGGATTTCGGGATGGCCAAGATTGGATCAGACAAGCTTAATGGCATGATCTCGACCCGTGTTTTGGGAACCACCGGATATTTGGCACCTGAGTGAGTTATTCATCATTTGTAGACGTGGCAAAATGGGTGACTGGGTCACGGGTCAAAGCAGGTTCATGTTAAATCTGTATTCTCTAAATGGTCTTTAAATGGATTACGTTAGGTTGGGTTAAATTGACTTGAAACGTTTTATATTAAAAAAGAAAATTAAACTGCTATTGCGTCAAATATGATTTTTTTTTACTTTTTTGGCTGTTAGACTATTTTATTTTTGGCTAATTTTTTATGATGTTAGGTACGCTTCTACCGGAAAACTTACAACTAAATCAGATGTCTATAGCTACGGTATCGTTTTGCTAGAGCTCTTAACAGGACGCGTACCTATCGACACTAACCGCCCACCCGGAGAGCACGTCCTTGTCTCATGGGTAAGTATATTCATGGGTTTTTTCAATTTAACGCGCACAGCTACAATTCGTAGTGACAATATAGTTTTTTACAAAGTCGGGCCCATCAGCCATGAACTTATGGGCCCAAATGAGTGACAAATGTATGTAAATATATTTGTCATCGTAAAAAGAAAATTGCATAAAATTTTCCTTACATTTTATGTGGCTTAAACGTGATTGCTCGCATCGAACCCATTAGGCTCTTCCAAGATTAACGAACAGAGTTGCAGTTGTGGAGATGGTTGACCCGAATCTACATGGGCAGTTTTCGAGAAAGGATCTAATTCAGGTTAGTTCGGTTGATCATGGGTCAACACGGGTTGGATCAATCCGCCTAATCTATAAAGAACATAACCCATTTCATTTTCAAATTTGGGTTGTTTGGCCCGTTGGAATTGAACAATAACTCAAAGTGGCTCATCTTTAAGTAAATGGTTTAGCCCCTCTTAAATTGACCACTATAAGGAAATAGTTGATCAACAACTTTGTTATTGGTGGGATTTTACTAGGTATAGTTGTAGTTATAAGGAAAGAGAAGATCATATCAAAGTCTTTCTTTTTCTATTGCAGGTAGCAGCAATTGCGGCTATGTGTGTGCAAACTGCCGCAGATTATCGGCCTTTGATGACAGATGTTGTGCAGTCGTTGATTCCTATAGTGCACAACATATCTTTCGGGTGCTCAACTAGTTCTTTTAGGTTTAGTAAACGAATAAGCCCAAGATCATAGAGGTTGTTTTGATGTTGATTTGTTTGGTAGTTAATATATTCGTCCAAATTCAATACATTAAGAATTTTTTTTACTATATAATGTTAGGGATCGGGCACGGCTGTTCAAATCTCTAAACTTCTTCTGTTGACCCGACTAAATCTGGCCAAACCTTGAATCTGGTCTCGATCCTCCTAGTCAGACCAAAGAAACACAGCAAACGACCGTTGTTGACTTTTGTCGAACCACAACAGTTGACCGGCAACGTTAACCGGCGGCGGAAGTAGCAACAAACAGTAAACAAACACTCACACACACAAATCCCATAATAAAAAAAACAAAAAACAGAACACGAGATTTTACGTGGTTCGGTCTAAACTGACCTATATCCATGGCTGCACTAGCGAGTCAATTTTGTTATTTGAGATGTTAAATATTACAATTGTACAGTCTTATATTTATAGAGAGGAGATTAGGGTTAAATCTTTTCCAAATGCAAACTTTCCTAGTTTCCTAAAACTTTGTCGAAAAATAGATTAGGGTCGGTTGCCCCCTCTAATCAGCCTTGGGTCGGCCGCCCTTTCTCTAATCAGCCTACATACTCAACAATAATATAACATCTCTCAGTTATTATTGTTCCGACATTTGACTACTGAAATGAAAGAGTACATAGTACACGCAAATGAATTGAAATGAACATATTATTTTTTTTTAACTCACACACCATAAAATTCTACTTCTAAATCCACACATTTTTCTCTATCATGAGACTTAAACCTTCAACCACTTGAGGAGGGGCATCTTTCCAATACACTTTGGTACCACTACGCAGCATGCAACGGTGCCACACACATAAGAATTGAAATGAATATATGTGTCAATGACATTCAACTTCATCACTAATCTTTCACTATAAATTGAAACGAAATTTCATTAGCTAAAAATCAATGAGGTACATGAATCACTATTTATACTTCTTCCTTCCTAACAATTGCTTGTGTGACTTCACTTGACTTTTCTAATCGACTTATACAACTTGCTAACTACTAAGGGGTTGTTTGGTAGCCTCTTAATGATTCCATTAAGAGGCTACATCTTAATCGTTCAGATGTAAGGGGTGTTTGTTTCGCTGACAGCCCACCTCTTAATAGTTCATTTGACCTCTTAATGGTTCAGCTGAAAAATCATGTTGAACCATTCATGCCTTTTAATGATTTAACACTTAATGGTTCAGCACTTACCAAACAGGCTCTAACTGATTTAACTATCACATTCTTCCAATTACTCACTATCACAATTTAAAGAATGTGCAAGGACGGTTCATGTGACACCATACTGTTGACTATTTTAATACATGATTAAAAAAATAGGGAAACGAAAGATTCAATTTGGTGATTTATTCTTCCTTGATGTCCATCTTATGATGGATGAATTTATAGTGTTCTTCCTTTTCTTGATGACTAGATGAGAAAACAAATACGTATGTGTTTGTTTAATTCGACATTGAAAACAAAAAATCTCCATATATATTCAAAAAGGATAATATTATTCTATTAAAGTATTGTCATGAACATACCATAATACGATTATCGATAAATGGCGGTTCAATCAACTTATATGTAAGGCGTATTGGTAATTAAACTAGGTTATGAAAGTCATAAGGTCATATAATGAAATGAATGTTGGAAATTTTGGGTGAATACATGTGGTTTTCACTAAGTTATAAAAATGTTTTTTTATCAACTTTGGACATAAATAATATATGCAAACAATGTATTTTTGTGTATTTCTTTTTGGGTATGTGTTCTATGTTATGATGGCTTCACAACGAATAAAACCGCGCCCACAATGGAGTTAAGATAAATTAGATATCGGTGATCGAACTTGGGTGTTTAGGGTTGTGTAAAGCTGTAAAAATTGGAAGGAAAATATGTGAAAACTTGTCCCACGTAGATGGGGGACCAATCTTGGAGTGGTATATTAGTTGAGCCCACTAAGGAGTTTGTTCTGTTTAAGGTAAACACTAGTAGGACCCTAATAGGATGCAAAACACCCAGACTCCCACTGTACTCCTAATGAGATAACTCGTAAACATGACCGGCTCACTCAGGAGAGCCAATCTACTTAGGAGGAGGAAATCTGGTTAGCAAGACCAGTTACTCCTAAGTAATAAGTTCAGTTTCACAGTTTCTCTTACACAATATCTTGAAACAGAAGTCGGTTACGAGTTGAATAATTAAAATAGAATAAAATGCATTGAAGTCGTTTAATAAAAATTATTTTCGTTTTAATTCTTTTTGGATTGTTTTGTTTCCCCTATAAATACCAATGTGCTCCTTAGTTGAACTACACTAGAAACCCTAGACATATTAAAACACAAACAAGCAAGCTTTTGTTCTTCCTACTCTTCTACTCTCAATGTATTCTTCCGGATGCTAAGTCCTCCTCGGCGGTAGTACATATTGCTTCGACTGTTGTACCACAAACGAGTTCTCTTGGAAGACTCGAAATTTGTTTTAAGGGACTAGTATTGAATACGAAGCCACAACTCTTTTCATCTACCCATTTTCTTTGGAACTTTCTTTCTTTTTCAGTTGTAATTTATACTGTAATTTACTGCTAAATTTACTTTATGTATTGTAATTAGAAATAGTAAAATAGTGTTTATTTTCATACGAACGGTTCCTACAATCTTTAAACAATTTTTTTAAAACATCTTTTGTTTTTCTTCAAGCCTTTCTATTTTGATTCAAACAAGTTTTGTCTCAGGATAGTTTAGTGTTTTAAAAACAGCTTTTCATTTTCTGTTTTCTTTTCAAAGTGGTACTTTGTTTCAAAATAGGAAAATCTTGGTTTCTTTCTGATTACTTACATATTGTTTTCTGGAATATAACTTGAAAATTTTAAATTAAAAAAAAATGGCAAGCTCATCTGAAATATTTGTGGCCCCTGTGGCTAATAACATGGTTGGTGCAAACGTCGTAGCCAATCATGCTAACCCCCCCCCCCCCGGCGAAGTTCTCGGGATTGCACTTTAAGAGGTGGCAACAAAAGATGTTCTTTTATTTGACCACCTTGAACCTTGCTAGGATCCTCACTGAATCTGCTCCCCAACCTAAGGAATGGGAGACCGACGTTCAAGTTCATAGCGGGGTAGATGCTTGTAAGCGTTCAGATTTCTTGTGTCGTAACTATGTGTTAAACGGCCTTGTGGACTCGTATAACGTGTACTACAATATAGCCTGCCAAAGAATTATTTTGAGTCTTTAGAAAAGAAGTATAAAATAGAGGATGCCGGAACAAAGAAATTTGTTGTGACCAGTTTTTTAAACTACAAAATAATTGATTCCAAGACTGACCAATCAAGTTCAAGAGTTTAAGCAAACATGATGAAATTATTAACTCATTTACTTCGTATGCCACAAAGTACTGTTTGGGATTTGTTTGTTTTATTCATGATCCATGTCAATCTACCAATTATATAAATATTAAAATAATTTATACTTTTTCTTTAAGACATCAATTTACGACGTAACTCGGTTCATTTTCGACATTATTTGCAGATTTGGATCATTTGACCCGTTTATAACTCAAAAACTCAAATCGACACATATTGAAATGAATGCTTTAACATATCTAAAATTGACCACAATCAGTAAAGAGTTGATTAAATCAAAGTCTCTCTCTCTCTTTTTTTGTAGCGGCTATTTTGGCAATGTGTGTGCAAAACGAATCTGATTATCAAGCTATTGGTGATTTTAGTGTCATCAATATCATTTTTTGTATAAATTAAATTACTTAAAACCCAAGTGAAATTATAGTATGCATCGATACGAGTAACAAGGTGTGAAGTAAACGCATGTTGGAGACGTTATATTTCCAGGTACCAACGAGCCCATGGGTTCAAGGGAGTAGCGCCCTAGGCGCGATCCAAGGGGCCCTGGTGGAGGTCTCATTGCTGGAAGTTACTTTGGCTAGATCCCCGGTCAGCGAGTGATGACCACGGTAAAAATATTTTCCTTTACCTTAGTAAAATGCTATTTGAGGTTGCTTTTGTGGTAACTTGGTCAACACTAGTAGCAACTTGGGAGATAGATATTACTGATCGAGTTCTTGTTGAAAGTTTTACTACTGATGTAACTGTATAATTGCCAACAATTATAACCGTCAACTAACACACCTTTCATGAAGAGTAGCGTCGTTTCTACTTAAAGGTTATGATGGTTCCCTATCTATGAATGGAAAATCCTTGGTCTATTTTAAATATACAAATTAAAACTTCGTTTTACTCGTTTTTGTAGAACTTTCTATATTATTCGATTAAGATTAAGATTTCATACCCACGAAACACTTTAGGGGGTGTTTGGGATTACTTATTAAGCCTACTTATTGACTTATTACTTTTTGTAATAAGTCAATAAGTTATAAGTGTGTTTGGGTATGGTAAAAGGACTTTTCAAAATAACTTCTAGAAAATGGATAATAAGTTGTTTTGGAGAAGTTACAATTTTTAACTTTTCATTTCTTCTTATTACTTTTAGGGAGTAATTTTCCATTAATAAGTCAACCTAAACACTTTTTAAAAACACAACTTATTGACTTATTGACTTTCCCCACCACATAAGTTAATCCAAACACTTTTTTTAAAAATTTCTTTTCAAAAAGTAATAAGTTAATAAGTCTTTTTGACAAAAAGAACTTTTATGCTTAATAAGTAATCCCAAACATCCCCTTAATATGCTAGTAAGATTACACTACCCGGGTTTATTTGAGAAACAAGTTGATCATGCCTCTATACCTTAGAGTGGGCAAGTCCTCAAAAAATAAACATAATCAAATTTTGTGTAATATCTAAATCTAAACCATTTAATAAACCACATTGTGCTCGATTGACATATTGTTTAAACAGATCGTGTTAGTTGACCTATTTAACTAAGATTGACCCGTTAACTCATCTGGCACATTCATTACAACCCGTTTATCACGTTTACAATTTGATTACATGTCAACTCCTTTTAACTCTGTTAGACAAACAGGCGAGGAAATGGACGGCGGATTACACTTTTAAATGTGTCCGAGTTAAAAATTTATATCTTCGAGATGAATAATTATATAGATCATGTTCAGGTTCAACGACTCAAGCAGTCAAACCAAAACCTTTCAACCCAACACGATTAACGCCCCTGTATAACCCACACAAATCTCACCATAAGTGAAGCCTAAAAGTAATTCCGAAAGTACATGTATATATACACGGTACAAAGTACTCGACTCGTTACAAAACTGGTCGTGGCATATTTGCGGTAGTGTGACAGGACGCGCGACGACACATCAACTTAAATTAAGCTTCCTAACTACATGTTCTTCAACTAGTCAAGAATCCATCAACTAAAATCTTGATTACTGTATCTGGTTTTCATGTTCTTGTTGATGATTATTTTCCATACCGACTTTCTCCTTGTATTTTGCAAAAGCTGCTGAAAGAGCAGATTTAACGGTTAGATTAGATTCTTTTTTATCACGCTTACTTGAACGCGCTACTTCGGCATCTTCTTTTACTTCACTTGGAGTGAAATGTTGTGCAGATGTTTCAGCTGTTGAAGGGTGTTTAGGAATCGACCGTTTGAATGGTTCATGGAAAGTGTCATACAAACGCTTTACCTGGTCAACAATTCATAAAAAGATCAACTAAAATTAAAAGATACTATAAGATGCTCAGGCCACAAACTTTACCAGCAATTTTTTCTTTATTTGAGGCGAGATAATGTAGCTACAAAAATAAAGAATTCAAATTATATTACATGTTTTTCTTTTATATATATGAGAATTGTGGCCGGTTTTATGATTATAATGATTCTATAGATTGTTCATTTGAAATCAAAAGCAAATTTTTTATATCATACATGGATTACAAAGTATTCATGTGGCAATTTCGACTCATTTACGTGTGAATGGGTCATTCAGGTTATGTATCAACTCCAATGGGTCAATAGAGAAACAAAAAACTTTTTAAAAACTTGGTTTAAAAAGGCGCTAGGGCTAAAAAGACACGCCTCATCTAGTTCTGGGTTAAAATTTGCCGAATTTGGTCAAAATGAGGGTGTGTAGGAGGTTTATATGTGAACACAACCAAAGGGGATGAAGAAATTATGAAAGATCTACTTTGATAAAAAGGTTGATATGTAAAACAGCTAAGAGAGGGCTTCTGGTTGTAAAAAAACTTATTGTACATAGACTTTTGAGACCAAAATGCCTAAGAGCACCTTGCGCTTTTTTAACGAAGGCTAAAAAGTAATCTTGTTGGAAAGTTCCCAAAGTGCATTTTTAATGCTATCATTTACTCAAAAAACTGATTATTACTGAGCAAAAAAAAAAATTGTCATCATATTTGAGACACCGACTATCTACAAAAAAATGGAAAAAAACAAAAAAAAATGTTTAATGTCAAACCAGCCAGACAAATTTTGACCCATACCCAAAAAACCCTTTTGACCCATTGCTAACCAGCCATTTTTGCCACCTATACAAGTAAAATGACTTATTGGGCAACAAAATCAATGTGTCTGGTTTTAGAGAATGACTGAAAAACTAAGAAAAGATAATGCTGAGATAAGAATGATGAGATATACTTTACGCTCTCCAATGCCAGGGCAACGAGCTAGATCCTCCATTGAGGCATCCATAATATGAGAGAGAGACTGTGAGAAGAATGTTACACAAAATGTCAATATAACAAGATTAACAAGTATTTGATATCAAAGCTAGTTGTTTTAGGTTAAAATATAGTCAGAGAGATTTTACAAAAATATGAAACTGAAGAGATTCTAATGTAATGATGTAAAGTTGCATTAATCAGTTTTGTAGTGTTTGGATAGGTGATTACTATTCTGGTTTTTTCTTATTTTGGGCCAAAATAACCAGATTTAAGGTACGTCAGAAGTTGCAAAAAAAAAAACTGAATCTTTAAGTAAATTCCTCAACTTTAATCACGTGATTATTTCTTTTTATATCCAAACACCCCTATGTTCCCAAGAGTACAAGTGGGAGAAGATGAAGTACCCCAAATGTAGAACCAAGAGTAACCACATCTGTCTTATTGACATGTCGAACTGATGTTAGAGCGTGCGATAGCTGCAAATGCACTTCATTAGGGCAGTAACAAACATATATGGTAAAACCATAAAACCACCTAAATTTCTTGAGGACGGTGGAATCTCTAATATATATATATATACATACATACATATATATATATATATAATGAAGTTATATAAGTAAATTTACATGTATTCGTATATTAAAAAAATGAACACATCTGTAAGTTTACCATTTACACATGGTAAGGTTTTACCGTTTACACGTGTACAAATTTTTTTAAGAATAATTTAGAGAGGAGAGATGAATTAACTGGATTTTATGTTGTATTTTGATAATAGAGGTAGTAAAAAAATGGTTTTGATTGTTTTTTAAGCGAGTTCTTGCGGTCTCAAGTATTTATAAGTTCTCAAGAGATCCTTCCGCAAAGAAAGAAATGCTATAAAAATGTTGAACGGAAGCGAAAGAAACTCAAAACTCATACCCGTGATAAATAGTCTGTATCCATTTGGCCTTGAATGAGGCCTGCAGGCTTGTTTTCATAAACTTTTATTGTCTCCAGATACCGACCACATTCTTCCAAGCTGAAACATAAATAAAGGATTTGGTAAGTTCTCTGACATAAAATAGGATTCTTTAACAATGATTTCAGTTAGAGACAGCATGTTTTTCAAATGGGTAAACTTTAAAAGTTTAGCTGAAAAGAAAATGAGTCAAACCTATAAAAAGTTTCTCAAAGTGTACTTTTAATGGATATAACTTACTAAATAGCTTTACTAAGAAAAATATTATTGCAATACTGCAATAATTGTAATCGTATCCAAGTCAAACATAGATTATTTGTAAAAATTTACAATAAAATTGGAAAGATGTTTTGGGCCAACCCAGCGACCCGTACCAAATAGTACTTACCCAACCCGCCTATTTTGTGACCCAAAATTCATTTTGGAGTGAAAGGTTTGCTTGTGGGCAGTGTGACATCATGCATAAAATTGGTGAGATGTACAAAGACTCATCTAAATTTATTTCCAAAAAATTAGAATCGTTATCCCCACGAGTCATTTTAGCATACCACATTCTAATTGCTGCCATGTTAAAACACAATTAACAAATATTTATGATCTTAAAAATAAGACGTGGATGCTGTATAAAATTTAGATTTATACATTTACACCATACCTCCAACCACACAAAAGTGTGCACTCATGAAGTAGAGCTGTTCTTGTGACTTCCAACAATGGTTTCACAACATCTTCCTGGAACATAAAACATCAAAAGTCAGGTGAAAATAGATATAATGTCACCATACTATCACTTCTTCCAGACTTCCAGTTGCACTGAACAAAAAGATTCACCAATAAAATAGTTATACCCTAAAAATCATATAAATTAAATCACTTTGATCCAGTCTGAATGAAAATGTCCCTTATTCCCTTTTCCCAAAACCATTTATGCTAGTTAATACGATTACAACCGGGCAAAGATGGTGTAACTGTTATTTGATATGACTATGAGAACGTTATTGATAGATCTCGTGTCTGACAATGAAACTATGTAATTGAAAAATATGTGAAAGTAAAGTGAGTTAGTGACCAATTCATCTAATTTTGCCAACAAGTTGCAATGTTGTCTGAAATAAACTATCGTTTTTGGTAGTTGATACATATGCTGTATTTTATTTCGAGATAATAAATCAAATATTTAACTACAAATATCTAGGTCTTACAACATCAACATGGCATAAAACAACACGAAGCTTGAAGTTCTTTCCCAACTCCCTTATTCGGTAATATAAGTAATCTGGGTGAAGCAGATGATACCTAAGGCTGCGTTTGAAACATCACAACGATTAAATGAGATTAAAAGATGATTAAATCTTTCAAAGAAGTAATGTAAAAAGATACATCCAGCTAATCATTGTAATTAAACATACAGCAGCTGCATTATGTATACGAGTAAGTGAATGTTTGTTGATGGCTAGTCAGTTTAATCACACAATGAAAAAATGAGTTGATTACTTGTTAAAAATACAAACCTGAGATAAAGAGCACATGAATTTTTCCCCAACATGTAGTCACAGACAATATCTGAAAAAGCCCATCTCACATTTCTTATATGTTTTAGCAAAGGATTCCCCTTCTGCATGAGAAAAACAGTATAAAATTAAGACAAGAAAAATGCATTACGTGAGAAATGATTATATAAGGGCAGTGCTCCACGCGGTAGAACTTCAATAAGCTTCAAAAGACATAGGAATTCTGATTTTGTCTGAAAATTTTCTATTGAATTAAAAAGCCCTTGCACAAACATAAATCAACAACGTTTTCTTTTAAACTACTTCATGAGGTCAGTGATCTAATTAATCTTGACCACAAGTAAACTACACCTTTTCTTCATCAACAGTTCATCAAACACATTAATTCAAAACCCTCACTAATTCATACAATATCAAGACCCCTGATTGTGTTCCTTGTTGTCCTTTCTTTCCATCTCCCAATCAATATTCGTTTACAATTCCATCTTGATATGCAAGTATGTGTATATGTATGCATCTCTATTTCCATTCTAGGAATACAAGTATCCAGATTTAAAAAGTTCACTATTTTGTTCATACACACACAACAAATGTAGCATATTAAATTTTATGTAAAAAAATTATTTTGTAGTTTTAAGTGCAACCTATCTAATATCCTGCTAACTCTTAGGATGAGAAGTGGGTCCCTTGTTTTTGGGCCGGGGTAAAAGAAGAAGGGATAAGATAAGACACTAGCACCAACCACTCTGTCAGTAGCAAAAAGGATTCTTTAGTTGATCCATTCTAGTTCTTCCTATACGAAAGAGCCGAACTGTGGTTATGGTCTTTATGGACTTATCACTTATGGTTGCAAAACTAGTTCAAATGACGCTGCCCATTTAAGACCAACTATACTATATTTGTAGGACTTGCTATTTAATTTCATATGTTAAAGAACTTCCCTCAAAAATCCACACCAACACAACTGTAGAATGTGATCACAAGTTTAGCTAAAAAGAAACCATGTAGCAAAATCAACATGAATTTCATAAGAAATTTAACCTGTCAGTAGTGCCTATCCCTCCCCAAAATCAAGATCCCCCTATTGTTTAGAATGAATAGAACATGAACTAGTAAGGTACTAAGCAGCTAAAACTCCATGATAACAATACTAGGCCCTTACATCTAAAAAGAGTATGCTTTCTTATAAAAGGCCAAATGGATTTTAACAATCCAAACCATGATCCATTGGCGGACAAGTCCATACCGGCAATCTGACCGGTGACAGTCTTAACTTTCACTTTTGTTACCAATGATAGTTCCAGTGGCATAATCATCATAAAGTTACACTCGATTTACACTTAATTCCCACTCGATTTCGCTTGTGCGTTTCTCCATTTTGTTCAAAATCATTATTTTGAGCAAAAATAAGTGTAAATCTATGATGATTATGCCAACGAAAGTTAGACCGTCACCGTGAAATTGCTGGTATGGATTATTATCGGCTAATGAGACATAGTTTGGATTATTAAACTCCAATTTGCCCTTATAACACTATCTCACCTGCCTATGACTAACAAGTATTGCATTACGGTTTTGCGTAGTAGCCGAAGACGCGGCTGTGTGATTTCCAGCTGCAGACGGCAATGAAGACGGAGTAGAAATAGAATTTCCCCTGATACAACAAAAAAGCAAACAAACCCTAACTTTATGAAACAGATGCAAAAATTAGAAAACGAATCACTCAATTAAGACCAACACCTTGAAATTGAAGACTCTAATTGAGAATATGATGAAGAAGGAGGCGGTGGCGGAGCGTAAAACTCGGTGTTCTTGATGGAATTGAAAGCTTGAGTGAGGGACTGAGAAGGATTGAAAAGAGACTGAGCAGGGGGTTTCGATTGAATAACTTCTTCGTATGAGGGTATTTTTATCACGAACGGTGACGATGATGAAGATGCCAAATTGTTGTTGTTTGGATTTTGATCGTCGCTCTTTTCCATTTGGTCTTCTTCCCCAATTACACCGCCAAAATCTCTGGTTTTGTGAAGATGTATAATTTTCTAACTTTTGGGGTTTTATTTATATGTGAGGCAAATCAGCTTTTGGGTTTTTTTTTTAACTACAATTTGGATAACTAACGATAAAATGACTGAGAATCTTAACAAGATAATATTCAATTTTGTCACCGTTTAAGTCACTTAAATCTTTTTTCTTATTTTAGTCGTTCAAGTTTCTCATCTGTTTTATTTTAATTAATTAAAATTTTTTTATCTCATCTTAATCACTCAAGTTTCATATATTGTTCTAATCTTACTTAATTACGAGGTTAACATGTTACCTTTTTTATTTTGTTTTATAAATATGTTGAAAATGTTGGTTTACTTTTTTTCAAATTTCATTTTCACGATATCCATAAAATGAAATAAAAAAAAGTAACTCGTAACATCGTAATTTTGCAAGATTTGAACAACATGTAAAACTTGAGTAACTAAAACAAGAAAAAAAAATTTGAGTGACTAAAATAAAACAAATAAGAAACTTAAGTGACTAAAATGAGACAAAAAAAAATTGATTGACTAAAATGAAACAGATGAAAAACTTGGTATGTTTACATAAAAGTTTATGTTTATGAGGGCAAACAACAAGATTCCGAACTGGATGAGTAAACTTAAAACATTCTCGACGGGTATAGGAGTATGAGACCGGATATAAAATTAATTTTAAAAAACGTCACAAGTATAGGCCTGGTATAGTATTAGGAAATGTCTGACACGATTCCCGAAACATACGTACACGTTTACAGAACGATACTTGTAACATTTTTTTTATTTTTCTTATCCTTGATAACAGAACGATACTCGTAACAATTTTTTTTATTTTCCATTATCCTTGATAACAGAATAATCAACTACTCCACTAACTTTTAGTTTATATTTCTAATTTGCTTAGATAATAAAATTATTTATAGTTAAAAATAATGTATTTAGAAATCCAGACATGTATACGCGATATCCGGCGGATATGAACCAGATACAGGACACGATTTTACAACCGGGTGTGGAACTGATTGCCAATACTCATCCGTATTTATGTTTAAACCGCAGTCACAAATGTGAGTTTCAATTGGGTCAATATTATCATTATGTTGGGTTGACGTGTTAAATAGGTGAAGCTACACACGACCTGTATATTATTCTTGTTAAAGATATCAACTCTAACCGGATAAATTTTAAACTGTATTATTTTCGTGCAGTGTTTCCGGTAAAGTTCCTTGACCTTAAGTAGGTTAAGGGATACGGGTTAGATATATGGGATGTATATTGGTTGCTTGGTTACCCCATGGGTATGGGCTAGATACCAGGGTTAAATGCGAGTAGGATACTCGAGGGATATAGGCTAACACCAGAGGATAATGCGGGTGGGATACCCGAGGGGTGTGGGTTAGATACCCATGATAGATATGGGTTAACTGCTTAGTTAATATGAGGTATCTAAATATTTTAGGAACACCTGATCCAATCTAGAGAAATAAGCAGATAAACGGTTAAAGAGAAACGTGTGAAATCCAGATGAGTGTACATACCCTTGGAAGTATATGTGATTTACGTGTTATTTGTGTGTAAAGTGGAACCATGTGATAATGTGTGATTGATGTGATTTGCAAGTCTAATTATATGAGTATTTTAGATCATGCATGATGAGGTTGAGTTCACATGGTTGAGCTTTGGGGAAATGTTCAATTGGATGTCAGTTTCCTAATTCAACATGATATCGCATGTGAGTTTCACGATTTGAGTATGACGAGTTGGTATTGGACTCAAATGAGAGTTTCCTGTAGGGCTGACAATTTTGACACGGACCTGTTAACACGGCACGTAATTAACATGTCCCGTATTTGACCTTAACACATGTCGACACGTTAGGGACATGTTAAATTCTTGTCTTAACAGGTTAAAGACATGTTAACCTGTTAAGACCCGTTTGGGACATGTTAACACTTAACATACTATTTGCATCTAGATTCTAGGCCGATTCCGTTAATTAATTTCGGTTTTATGGGTCTTTGTTTTTAAAAGGTTATGGATTTAGTATGTTAGTAGATTTTATGATTGGACTTTTTAAAATTTTATTAAGTTTTGGCATTTTTTTCTTTTATTACATATGTTATATTTAAAGAGGTTTGTAAACAGGTCCCTTAACAGGTGACCAGTTTCTAAACAGATCGTGTTCGTGTTTGGAAAAAATGACACGATTAGTTATCGTGTCGTGTTCGTGTTGAGCACAACAGGTCATCGTGTCTTATCGTGTCGTGTCTTATCGTGTCGTGTCTGACATGTTACGTCAGCCCTAGTTTCCTGGTCTAATATAGAATGAGTTTCACGATTCTAAACCGCATGGGAGTTTCGCAGTTCCAATATGTTATGTTGAGATGTCACTATGGGGTTATGTGACATGTTAGGATTGATTCTACACTCACTTAGCGAAAGCTAATCTATGTTTTACATATACTTTCACGTGAAGTTCCAAAGTTGGAATGCTGAGGTAGAATCAAGTCTCAAGAGGATGGGTCGAACACGTGTTTTGTTTTGAGAAACAATGATGTGTTTTGTGTAAATAAATAAACAAAACATCTTTTAACAAGGGTTTTATAAAATTTTAAAAAAAAAACTGATTTCTACACAAACTCTGATTTAAAAAGTTATTTAAAATACAAGTGTTACAAGTTGTTATTATAGCATATGGTTTTGAGGGATTCAGGTATGAGAGTAAAAACCTGAACTCAAACCGCGATACTCATGATATTGGAGAAGTGTTCGATCCGAGACTTGATGAAGAAATGGGAGAAGCATTCTTAGCCGTCTACTTTCCCATTAGCTGATTGTGATGTTTATGTCATGTTTTGTTGTGCTAATTTGGTCGCTGGTGTTGCGGCGACATCATTTGCAGCTAATGAAATAGTTGAGGTCCCAATCAATGATACTTCAGGACCTTGGCTATAGGAGACCGCAAGAGTTTGAAGCTGTCTAACACGACTTGTAGAGTGACTTGCGGGTCCATAGATTAGAACCGACTTTGATACCACTAACGTGTATCGACTGGAGAAGAACAAATGCGAATAGAGAATTCATTTAGGAATTCAAATCGAATACTAACATTGAAACTTTAAGGCCATTGCATGGGCTTACAACTAAATCACAAAAGGAAATAACCACTACCTCTTCGGTAAATACCAGGACAAAGAGTGAACCAATTTGATTAAAAATAAAATAACCTTGAGAAGCAAAAATTTAGGACCGTCTCAATTCTCAACGTGTCCCAAATAAAGCTAGCAACATGTTTCTTTACACAACTAAGAAATGTAAGAAAACAAGACCTGGATCCAAATTTAGTTACAGAATTTTAGCACGATGGGCATTTTAAGATGAAGCATTCTTCCTTGTAGCATAAACACGGTATGCAGCTAGCCCAACAACTGCAACTGCGGCTCCCACTGCAATCGTTAAAACATGCATACATAATAACATAAACAAAGTGAGTCATTAAAGTCGGGTTTTTATTATTTTGGTAAAAAACATTCTGCGTCTTTTCCATACCACCCGCAGTAGAATTGATATGTTAGAGTAAAATAAAATTAAATATCCATACCCGAGTCCTAATTAGAGACTTATACTCTCACCTCAGGATGCATACTAATTTTCAAACAAAAAGTGTCGTTTATGGTTGGATTTTGTCCATTTTAGTCACTGAAAAAATAGGTAATTTTTTAAAAAAATGACCATAATACCCTTGGGATGCTCCATCATTTAAGGGTATTGTTGTCACTTTTTTTTAATAAAAAATGACTAAAAAGGAACACTCTTTATAACATCAATTATAATACAATGAACATTAGACTAGAAAATAATTCCACTTTACCTGAAACAACCATTAGGGAACGATTAACAAGCCTGTGATACTGTTTTCGAGTTTTTCCAGCTTCAGTTTCGGGAATGCTCAAATGAGGGTGCTCAGCTGCTCTCACAATTCTCTTAAATATGTTATTGAAGTCTCCCAACTTTGTGCTTATCGGTATAGGAGCCTCTAATCCCATATCTTGGCTCACCTAGAAAAAAAAATATTTCATTTATTAAATAATTTGTTAATTAAAAGTAGATGAAATTATCAAATCATGGATGAGTAAAAATTATGCTTTTATTTGCAATTAAGACACCATTTACTTATGAGGGATTAATCTAGGTTGTGTTTTCTTTCAAATATGTCAAATTAAAAAAAAGGATAAAAAAAGATGAAAGCGGGACAAAATTAATTTTTTGAAATAATAATATTAATTATTTTTTATAAATAACTAATAAAGATGTATACCCTTGTTGAGTCTTGTATTGCAGTTGGATTAGGTTCGAGGTCGTCTTTAGCTGCAACAATGATGCAAGGAACCTCATAGCCAGTAGATTCCCCATGACTGGCAACTTGAACTAGTAACTCGGTTGCTCGCATCCATGAAGGCTCGTTTGAACTACAAGTTGAAGATAAGCAGATGTGAAGAACAATAAACATGCTTAAACATACAAATATGGTAGCAAGTCATCCGAAATATATTTTTAATTGATGCAAAAATACATTTTGCGTACGCATATTTAACACAAATTATTAATAACTGAAAAGATTTTAGGCAAAAGTGTTTCGGGTCACCCGATCCAAAAGACCCGCGTCAGGGAATCTCTAGATAATTGGAACAAAATCCACTTACCTGTCATGAACAAAAACTGCTATGTCACAGGCTGCCAAAGCATCGTTATGACTCAGCAATTTTTCAACTGCATCTTCAGGTATCTCACGCAAAATCAAAGTTTTTTTAGTTCCCTGTAAGAATGAGAAGAGATGGGAGATTAACGACAAACAAAGTCCAATAAAAGCACAGATTAACCAACAAAATTATGTAGAGGGGGCAAAACAGGTGGGTGCCATTTCTTGTACATGGGTTGAAACCTGCAGGATTGGGTTGATCAGAAACACTTTCCAAAATATTGAAATTTTTGTTGATAATTAGTGTTAGATACAATTAAATTATTAATCTAGGTTTCTGAATAAAATAATTTTTGAGATTCTACACATTAAAAATACACTTGGGTGACTTTTGACCCGTTAGAAATATAACATAACCCGCAAGCAACCCATTCGAAATTCCGGTTCTACTAATATCTAAAAGTAAAACAAGCACATGTTCATCAAGGATATCAAGCTGCATAACATGATGTTAAAAAGAATTGTACTTACATCAGGTTGATCAACAGTAGTAACTGTATATTGCTCCTCAGTCGTTGGCATGTAAACTTCAGAAAATGGCCTGCAGTTCAAACCGTTCAAAGAGAATGTCATGAAAACTACTAGCACGCAGACAATAAAAACGCACAAGGCAAGCTAATGTTGAAAAACTCCCCAGAGTCACTTGTAGAGGTGGGAAACTCAAACCATTTACTTTTGAACGGGTCAAACAGATAAACTCAAAAATATAGCTACATTTGAGAAGGATAAAAATTCAAGAAGTCCACAAATTGAATTTATAATCATAAAACCACTTAAATCATTTTATTCAAGAAATTGGATTATCATCAAAAAGATATAATTTTGTAACCATATTTGGCGCACTAACTATTTATAGAAAACTAAAAAGAAATGGGAGAAAACCTGTCTTGGGCTTGGTTTTAAATTGCGCGCATAATGCGTTTTGCGCCGTAGCGCTGGAGTTGGCGCATCGCTGCACCTGATGCGTAGCGATTACATGATGCGTGGATATTGCGCCGTTGCTCACATTATGCGGTGTTCGCATGTAGCGCTCTGATGCACGCAACTATGATTTTTTGGGTTTTTTTGGCAGTTTTTGGGTTTTTGAAATTCTATCTTCTTATTGTAGGTTCTTCCTTGGCTTATTCAACATTTTCTTTCTTGGAAATACTTTAGTATGCTTTTTTGTGCTTTTGGAAGTATTTTAGCATGCCTCATTTAGTCATTTGGACAAAAAAAATGAAATTCTATCTTCTTATTGTATGACTTCTTTTTTGTTTAAGTATGTTTTTACAACTTGTTATGTATAAATAATATTTTAGTACTTTTTAATAAAGAGCGCATCGCATACGTGATGCGCTCGCATCGCGCAAAACGCATCGCGCGTCGGATTTTGGGACCAAACGCATTGGAGCGCATCGCGCAATTTAAAACCAAGGTCTTGGGTCAACCGTTACCCAATGCACCCATGTTGCCACCTCTATAAAACTTATATAGTTTAGATGAAAAACCTTCCAACAAAAGAATGCAGAAATGAGGATTTTCCGGCCTCTTTTGATCCAAAAACAAAGCACTGGAAGACATTTCTTTCAGAGCTTTGCTTCTTGCGGTCAACTCGTCTTTTTCGTGTAACTCTTACTGCAGAAGAAGGATCACCAGCATATCCGATGTATATCAGGTTCTCAACAGTAAGAACTGGATCTAAAACTGACATTAGAGCCCACTGCATCCACAAAAAAAAATTAATAATAATCAGCATAAATTAAAAATCTCACTTGATACAAAAGCCATTCAACACTATTTAACCAAGTAGGGCTTACAAAATACTAGACCGTTTTCCATCAATCAATTTACACTAAAATATTCATAAAAAAGAGTTAATAAGTTGCAAGGAATATATGTACCTCAGACAAAAATCCATCAAGTGAAAATCCTCCCAATGCATTTTTTTCTACAGCATTTGCATATGGAGCTTCACCCCAAGGACTGTAATGTAAGATACAAAATTCAAAATATTAAATGCATGAGGTTCATTAAATGCACAACATGGAACTAATAAACTGCACCAAGAAACTTATATGAGACCCTTGTTGCGTTAATTCTGCCCAAACAAGAATAGGACCGAGATTTGTTTTGTTTGAGTCGGTTATTTGTTTTAAGTTTATTTTTGGTTATTTAGTTTATTTGGTAAGGTTTAAAATAGGAGAGTAATTCTATAGAGAAAATAGAATACTTAGGGGTTAAATTAAGGTTTTATTATAAATAGAGGTATAAGGTTTATTGTAATGTAATGTTGTGGTTTTCGATTTAATAAAGAAAGAGTCATGGGTTGTGTTTTCCCACAAATCCATAGTTGTGTTTTATTTTCTGCGAATGCGATCTAATTGTCCAACAACCCTAAAATTTTCATCTTTTATGGATTATATAAACATGTAGTTATAAAGGGATTCCAAACAAACATCTGAGTTAAAAAATAAGTATTAATGGTGCAAAACTTCTTCCAAGCATCCTAAATTTTTTTTATTTTAGTCTTATCCAACATTGCATGCTCATACATGTAGGCAAATATTCATTGATTCCATCTGTTTCAAAAAAATACACAAAAAGAGCAAAACGAAATAATAACTATAATAATGGTGAAAAAAGTTATAGTACCTTTCTGGTGCAGTAGAGAAAAGGTCATCTAGCTCAAGTGCATTAAGAGCACCATCCTATATAAAGATGAACATATTTCGATTAATTTAAATATTTGAACAAAGAGATGAGATATACATCATTTGAACATTACGATTGATAAGACAGCTACACAAAATTACCATAAAACAGAATAAGCAATTAAAATCTATATTTGAGAACTTAAATCGGAAGAAAAGATGGTAGAACATACACCATCAATGTCAAACAAGGTAAAAACTCCTCTGAGAAATTCCACAGCTTCACTTGTCAGCTCCACACTCTACAAAAATACAAAAACAATCATATGATGGATTAAAGATAATTTGTTTGACATTAAATCAGTGACCATCATCTTCTATACCAATATCCGAACACCAAAAGAAAATATTTACCTGGTCAGGGGTTCTTTTAATTGGAGGCAGAAGCTGATCATCACCAAGCCTAATGTCATTATTGTAACCAAATTTTCTTAAAACGGTCCATGTCGTCTCAAGACGGCCTTTTTCAATAAATAATGCATGAAGGAAAAGGAAGCCCGTTAATGTTAGACCATCCTCATTGACACCTTCAGGCAGTGTTTCTTGCACAACTCTTTTTACATCCACTATTTCTGAGGGCTGCAACGGCGCACTAAAACATTTGACCTGATCACGTTCCACAAATCTCCATTGTAAATGAAAAAATATAGACACCATATATAGAAATTTATTGGTGTTATGTAAGATATAAGTCTAGGGGTGTTAAAAATCGGATATCCGAAATTTTCGGATAGTGAAACGGATATCCGTTTTTAAATATTGTTTTTCCCCTTTTCCAACTCTGCGTTTTTTGGAAATAGGACCTACATTTTTTTTCTTTTTCAAACCGGGTAGGTTGAGTTCGGGTACGGGTATTAAAAAAACCGGTTAAACTGTGTTTTGCCAAAAAAAACTTGACTTTTGTTTACAGCGTGAATATGTTTTAATTCTTTTATTTTGTATATGGTGACCTTTAGTTTTTTTTTATTTTTTTAAATTAATATCTAAATATATAAAACATACTAAATAAGCATCACCTTTATGAAATAATTTAAGACCCAATTTTTGAGTAACTTACGAAATTACGACGCGAATACGTTTTATTTTTTTTTAAATAAGAAAGCGAAACATGTAACTAAAAACCATTTATTTCATATATATTGTATTTACAACACTTTCTAGGAAACAATATCTAATTTTTTAATTATTAATTTTTTAATTATTAATTTTTTTAATATTTTGATTTTTCGGATATTCGGATATCCGAACTATCCGAATTTTTTTTAAAATGATATCCGAATCCAAAAATTCGGATATCCGAATTTCAGATATCCGAAATTTCGGATAATTCGGATTCGGATTTTCGGATTCAGATATTTTAGAACACCCCTAGATATAAGTTATAATTATAGGTTGCAATTTTGATTTGGGTTGTGTTTTATCTCTAATGGATCAAACAATTTTGATTTGCTTTGACCAGTGACCCAAACCGTCCGACCACTCAATTTACCACCTCTACGTATGAAAAATACAAGTTACCAAATATAACTAGGACCAGGAATAGAAACCTGGAAATCATTCAACTCTGCATCACTTAGGGCACCATCTCTATCATGATCACATAGAATAAATATCCTCTTTAGAGCCCTCACACATCGGGGTTTTAACAGTTGTGTTTCCTGGTCAAATAGAGGGGCTGTTGGATGAAGTACAGCCTTCTGAGCATAGTAAAAAACCTCTGCAATCTGAAAATGTATTTAGAAGATAGAAATTCAACAGGCCTCGTTCAGAATCAGATAATCGATTGTAATAAAACGATTGTACAAAAGAGTGTTTAGATGTGTTGTGTTTGAAGTTATAATTATCAGATAATCAGTTCCAAAAGGGGTAATTTTTTTGGACTTCAAGTCGCAATTGTAGTCCCTTATTTCTAATTTCAGAAGCAGCAAAAGCTAACTAAAATCTCAATATTTCAACAATTTAAGTAAATAAAAAAGTTTACAGAAGTGACTAGATTTCTTACTACAAAAAAACCTAGAGAACTTTAAAAAAAACTGATTACCTGAATATGTCTGTATGCTGAACATTCAATACAAGTTTCAATCTCCCGAAACTGTTGCATTATAGGTGACATAACCTGCTCCAAACTAATTGCTTGTTGCTCATCCCTTAAATCCAACTTACAACCTGCCACTATAACAGGAACTCTCACCTGTACATGTGCGTATACATCAAAAGGTGTTATATTAATCCAAGTTTTTTTTATTTCTGCAAAGTCCGTTCTGATTATTCCATCTTTATAGTGATTCAACAATAGCAGAATCAAATTCCTTGGTTTATAACTGGTTAGTGATCAATGAAAGAAGAAGATTGAAAGGGTTATTAAAGCAAAGGTCAAAAAGAAAGGTGAAAAAAATATATATAATAACAAATAATGACTATCCGCACAATGAATGAGCCATTAGAGTAGACTCTGCACCAACGACAAAAGGAAACCTAAATAACTAATCCTTCAAAAATACTAAATAATAAGAAGTACATGCATGCATGCATACATACACACATTATATACACGTGTGTGTGTGTGAGAGTGAGTGGTGCCGTGGTGGGTGTATATATACTCGTTTTTTATCCTATCCTTAATGGCAATATACTTGATTCTATCCACAAGTATATTACCTAATATGTGCAAGAATATTCTTGCTAACTAAGGTTTCAAAAGGCAGTAAACGATGTCAAAGATGTTATCAAGCAAGCAATAGTTTTTTTAAAGTAAATTTCTTAAATCCTATTGGGAGTGGGACTTGAACCCATGACCTCCTCAAATTTTGGTGTTCCTAGAGGATTTTCCTCTACCACTAGGCCACCAACCCCAATGTTAGCAATAGTTTTATGTAATCAATCAAGCAAGAAATAGTATTATATAATTCTAGAACCATAAATTAAAACATAATGTCAAAATAGGAACTTAAGATTCATCCAAATAAAAGGCCAACCTCTAGTCGTCTAAGTTCAGGAAGCCAGAAAGTACTCAACCGATCAAGTGTTGAAGTCTGATCACATGCATAGGTAAGAACAACTGCATCAGCTCTCTTTAGTTCATCAGCAAGTTTGCCTCTATTCTCCATACTTAAATAAAAAAGTCATCACTCAATTCATTCGGTTTCTTGTTTCAAACTTCACAAATTGCTACATACTATCAAGATATACACATGCATTCATACACATCCTCCATTCCAAATCTTAGCTTCAAATACATACATACATATATACATACATGTACACACATAGGGAGAGGTTCATTACAGAACACTAAATTACTGCGAGAACAAAAATAACAAACCAAAATCGCTAAAATTTTTATCCATGGTTTGTATTTTTAAAATTGTGTACTTCTTACATACAAATATCAAAATATGTATGTTTATGTACATAAAAAACCATTAAACTAATTTTTTCATATGTTTTATATATTAAAACGTTTACCTACACATGTGTAGGTTATATACATGAACGAAATTTGTTCATATTCTTTTCTTTTACATTCATAAGAGACAAATAAACATTGCATTTTTATCATTTTATTATGTTTTAAAAACTTTTAAGATTGAAAAAAAAAGAATTATTCATTTTGTTCTGCGTGTTCTCGCAATATTTAGTTTTCTGCGTAGATCCCTCCCCTACACCACATATAAACAATCTCAATTTAGGGGTGTTTGTATATACATTTAGAAAGTGATCATCTGATAATCAGTTTCTAGTACATGGGTGACCTTCTTCTGCCTCTGCTTATGCTTGTCTTATTATTTAGGGTTTAAAAATATCAATTTTCAATTTGATGGTGGCCACAAAAATATTGTTTATCAACTGATAAACTAAAACTACTCATGTATTACTATTTTAACCTAATTATCAACTGATAGCATCAAAAGTGATTATTACAATAATTATCAAAGACAGATGATATTATTCAATAACAGAATACCTAGAAGAGGTATCAATGACTGTAACGGGGACACGATCAGGGAACATATCGTCCGGCAGCCTGGTAGGGGGCAACACCGGAGGAACATTCGTCGGAAAAGAATCCGCGGCAGCAGTGATAATCAAGCTGGACTTACCGGTGCCACGGTCTCCGGCAACAACGATCCGAACGCCGGTCGTGGAGCTCAATTTCGCAGCAGAATCGCCTCCCGCCATTGATAAAACAAACTTCACAAAAACCCTAGCTTAATTCTTGAGAAGATGTTAAAATAGGATTTTGATGACAGTGTTAGTTTGTTTTATACTAGACCCGTGTTGCTTACACCCTTGTAATACACACGGGTGAAAAATATCAATACATAAATTTTTTAAATTTTATTTATATATTTTACATGTGTAAAAATGTATTACTTGTATACTAAGGATATATAACAAAATTCAAAATATGTAAAAATAATATATAATTGGGCTTCGAAAATACGTCAATTACTATTTAATGTAATTTGACTTTCATTCACTATTTGATTGAAAATAAAAATTACATAATTAGATTTCAAAGTTTTTTTAATAATAAAGGATAATTTAAAGTAAATATGTTTTATTAATATAATTAGTAATTTATTAAAAGTATGGGTGCATTTAATAAGAGAGAGAGGCGGGAAAAGAATGATGAGATTAAATATGGTGACGACACATGGCATACAAAAACCTTTATTTATTATATAGTATAGATTTTAAGGGTAACTTTACATAATAGTAACCAAGTTTCTCAAGTGTTTCATTTAAATACCTTAAAGTTTTTTTATCTCTTTAAAGTCACTCAACTTTTAGTATGTGTTTCAATCCTATGTAATATTTTTATAAATGTTTAAATTTTTTAACATTGAATGAGGCAAATGAAACATATATGAATCTTGTTTACTATTTAGCAATTATTTTTTTTCAATTCGACTTAAATATAACAATTTTGAAAGTTGTTTATTATTCGGTGAATTTTTTTTTTCACTATTACCTACAATTTTAGATTAATTGGAAAATAAATTTCACTTATTGGTAACTAATATTCATATATATTTCATTTGCCTCATTCAATTTTAAAAAAATTAAACATTTATAAAAATATTACATATGATTGGAACACCTACTGAAAGTTGGGTGACTTTAAAAAGACAAAAAAACTTTAGGGTATTTAAATGGAACACTTGAGAAACTTGGTTACTATTTGATGAAGTTTTCCCCATATTTTATATGAAAGAAGATATTTTATTTATTTATGTCATTTCTATAAATATCATTCAACAAGCTCATACTTAAATTATAAATCCTTTAATCTAAATAAAAATTCTAATTAATTAACTAAGGATTATTGATTTTAATAATCTTACATTTTATCAATTGGTCAATAATAATTATAATTGAGAATAATCTTACTATCAGTCCCTACTTTCAAGCTATTTTTTCTTACATTGGATCCCCACGTTAAAAACACTTAACGATGTTAGATATTATATGACGTGGACATCTACAAACCGTCGGAAAGTCGAGTCAAGCTAGCAGTGGTCTCATGGTGGGTTTTGAAATTGGCTCTGGTGATGTTTAACTGATCTCGTTTTTTCGGCAAGTCCAAACAGAGACAACGATGGTATTTAACAAGACCGGTTAAACACTACCAGAGGCAACTTCAAAACCCACCACGAGACCACTGCTAGCTTGGCTCGACTTTTCGGCGGTTTGCAGATGTCCATGTCATATAAAATCTAACGGCGTTAAGTATTTTTAACGGGAGGTTCAGTTTAAGAAAATAGTTTGAAAGTAGTGAATGGTGGTAAAAATATTCTCAGTTGTGATTATTATTGACCAATTGTTAAAAAATATGATTATTAAAATCCATTAATTAATTATTACACTTTAATAGATGAAGAATTATCACCGAACAACTTATATAAACTAATAAATGAAGCATTATCACCGAACAAAACAACTTATATAAAGTTATCTTTATTATAATAAAAAAACCAAATTAATGAACACATGACATCACCATGTTTCGACCTCACAAGTTTTTTCCCTTCAAAATCTCATTTACATCCACTATTCAATCTTTCTATATTTAATTCAATTTTTTTGAAAAAATATATAAATAAACATTTTACCAAATCAATTCACTATTATTACCATTAACTCAATATTTTTTAAATTGTTAATAAAAGTGAACATTTAAAAAAAAATCAAGAATACAAATTACGCAAATTGTTCTTTTTTTTATGACTCATTAGCAAATAACTAACAGTTTGGCTGGTGATAATTCAAAATTTCACTTTTATTGTCAATGGCAATCCCAGTAGTATAATCATTATATATTTACACTCAATTTCATCGATACATTTTTCAATTTCATTTAAAACCATCATTTTGAGCGAAAATAAGTGTAAATCGAGTACAAATCTCTAATGATTATGCTACTGGGACTGACATTGAAAACAAAAGTGAAAGTTAGGATTATCACCAGTCAAATTGTTTTCGGATTATCAGCCAATTAGTCATAGTTTGCATTATTAAAAACCAATTTGCCTAAAAACTATGAGATTTTAAAAACACAAGTTTTTAAAGTTTTATTATTAAAAAAGCGAGTTTTTAAATTTTATTATTTAAAAACAAGATTTTGTTTTTACATAAAAAATTAAAAATACTATTTTTGCATTTTAAAAAATATTTGTTAGAACAAAGTTTAAATTAAAATTATAAATAAATTTTTTAAATTAAGTTAATATTTATAAATAAATTTTTTATTTTGATTTTGAAATTGTAATAGTTATTTTTAAATTAAAATTATGAAATTTATAAATATTTATTTTAAAAGTGTATTATATTTTAAACTTTAACTTTTATTTATATGTCGAGATTTTTATTTCAAAAAGGTATGTTTTGTTTCGATTCTAATTTATTAGTTTTAACTTTTTTCATAATTAATTTTGGAACTTTAAATTTAAATTGTGTCGATATATTAAGGAGTGTGATTTTTAAATTTTGGATTTTGAACATGAAGTTAAAGTTATATTTTTAAATTTTGGAACTTTGAACATGAAGTTAAAATTTATTAATTTTGGAACTTTAAATTTAAATTTAAATTTTGAACATGATTTTTAAATTTTGGATTTTGAACATTTTTAAATTTAAATTGGAGCTTTTTTCATACTGTGGTGCGATTGAACATGACGGGCCTGTTGAGTGTGTAGATTGAACATGAAGTTGTGATTATGAAATTAATACTTGTTTGTGCCAAATGATTTTATGTCAAGATACTGTATTCACCGGCGTTAGCGCTGACGTTTTATTTTCAAAATGTTTTCAGGTAGCGAATAAAATTGTAACAAGAAAAGTATGGCGGGTAGATATGAAATCTGACCATGGAAATAAAATGATGGAATGCACGTAGGATTCTCAGACCTCGTGTAAAGGGAAATCCTGAAAGAAAGGAGATAGGACCAAGGAATTGATCAACCCTGAGTTGTACTATTTCCAGTGGCTTGTTACGTATTTGATTTCAAAGTATGTTTTGTAATCAAGGATGAAAAGGGTATTGAAACCCTATGTTTATGAAAGTAAATATAAAATTTTTGTCTTCCAACTGAGTTTTGATATTTACAAATACAACCCTTGAGGTTGAGACAAACGATGAAACGATCCTTTTGAAAAGACTTCCGCTGTATTTTATAAAAACTCTGAAATCAAAGAGACAGAGATACAAATCTGGCTCGCACACGTCCAGGGGGTGCCTGAGGCGCGGTGTGATAGGTTGGTATCAAAGCCACCGGTTTTAGCAAATCGGATACTTGGATCTAATATCTAAGCTTTAACCATCATGCTTTTAAAATAAGAAAACAAGGTGACCTTCTGACCGGTATGTAGTTATCTGACAAACAGAAGTGTTCTGTCTAAGGAAAGTGCGGTGTATAAATCTCTCCTAGACTCGTCGCTCTTACCTGGGAATATTACTGTTGGAGGTACTACTCTGGAAAGATAACCATCCTTGTAGAGCTTTAGCTAAGATTAAAGATACTGGCTTTAGTATCTAAGTCTTGAATAAAACAAGTACTAATATGATAAGATTGCAGATGTTTGGAGGAAATACTGTTCCGTATTACGATCCTAATCTTCCTATTAAGCAAGAATCTCCGGAATATCATCCATTAGGTTCACAACAAAATCCTATTTGTTCGCCCTACTATAATGATGACCCGTTTGCTGTACTCCCTAATTCTCCCGAATATCACCCACCATCCCAAAACTCTTCCAGCCGGTGGATAGATGCTGGATTAGACTTTAGCAACCGGAATACTGCTGCCCAGTCTGTGCAAGGAAATGAGGCACAATCCAGTCAGATTCAATCATCTGAAGAAGATCCTTCTGAAGATCTCTAATATCAATCTGCTTCTGAAAACCCTAATGATTATCCTTTCAATAACTCCATTTCAAACAGTTCTGATTATCAATCCTATAACTCTGGATCCCCAGTTATGTATGACCCATATGTGTTCCCTGAACCAACATATGATGATCCTTGCCAAGCTTACTTTCAATCCCCACCAGAATGTCATCATGCCTATAATGATATGCTGATGGGTATTCGTGAACCTCCTCCCAAATATGGTTATAAGTATACTATGACTTCTTCCCATATCGAATGTTTAGATCGTTCGTTACGTCAAACGAACGAGATAACAAAGAAAAAAAATCATGGATAAGAAAAGAACCCAGTTTTATGGGAAGCAGGTATATGAATATGGAAAAGATCTTAAGACCTTGGGGAAGGAGCTGATGAAGGATTGAGATTTTATTGTATTTTACTTTTATATTGTAACATATTTTGTGATAATAAAGTATCTTTTGTTTTTTTTTTAATTTTCAGAATGGTTGGAAAGGGCAAAGGTCGTAGTTTTCTTTGTAAATTCGCTCCTGTTAATTACTTTGACCGTAAAACGAATGAAACAACTATAGAACTTAATGAGGAAACTGAAAGCTCTACTTTTAGAAGCCTCGGATACATAGGAAACCCTAGTGTTCCCTATAATCATTCTATAAGTTTTCATTCTGCTCCTACTGCTGGAAGCTATAATATCACCCCTGCTTATCCGCAAAATTTTCATGAAGGATACGCCGAAATTCCTTATGAAAATAAATATAATCCTGAAGAAGAAAAACGCGCTGATTCCAATATTCCTTATGTTCCCTATTATGAGACCATTCCTATTCCTGCTCTACATATAAATAAGAATGCGTCAGGAAGTGAGAGGGAGCAAATGCTGCTAAACCGAATAGCTGAATTGGAAAGAGAAAAAGCAGAAGTTGAAGCTCGGAATGCTCTACTAGTTCAGTCTTTAGAAGAAAAGAACTTTAGAAATTTCTGAATATATTTTATGTGTACTATCTTTGTAAAATATTCTATCAATAAAAAGGTGTGTTTTATATCAATTCATATTCTTTTGATAGTATGTCGAAACAAACTGGACCATCTCAAAACACGAAGGGAAAAAGGAAGCAAGCAGAAAATGCTGCTGAAAATAATAATTCTCGAGGTGAAATTCAAAAGATGATAACGGAAGGAATCAAGGATTCTCTTTCGATGATTTTTACGGAGCTTGAAAAGAGTCAAGCTGACTGAATATCTGTTCAACCTTCGATTCCTCAATCTGTTCACTCTCGACAAACTCAAATGACCTGATCAAAACCTGTTACTCTTGAACCAAAGGGTTTTGTTTCCCACAAAACTAAAAAGACCGAAAGAGAAGAATATTACCATAACTCTTCGGAGGACGAGAGTATGGGTAATAAATATGGTCATATAGCAAAGAAGAAGAAGATAGTAGGTTGTATCTATAAGATGTTCCAGGATTGTAAGTCATACAATTTCTCTAGAAAAGAAGGTGGAATAGCCACATTAAGATGGATTGAGAAAACTGGGTCAGTTTTAGCTATCAGCAAATGTGCTGAGGAGGACAAAGTTCTGTATGCCTCCAATTTATTCAAGGATCAAACCTTAGAATGGTGGAACAATATTATTGCTGCCAAAGGCAGAGATGCAACATATGCAATGGGTTGGAATGCCTTTAGGACAAGAGTTGAAAAGAAGTATGTTCCCCAAAATGAACGGGAACAAATCGAAGGGAAATTTTTAAGTTTAAGGATGATCAGAACGAACCATAAGGAGTATGCCACAAAACTCCTGGAGTATGCTCGCATAGTTCCTCATCTTGCTACTCCTGAATCAAACCTGATCAAGTGTTATATCTGGGGTTTGATTGGTGAAATCCGCGACATGGTGAAGGCCGTGAATTGTGAAAATCTTGATGATGCCATGGATCTGGGGGGCATCGTTAACAACTAGCCTGATAAGGAATCAGGAATAGGGAAGGAAGAAGAAGGAGATAACTGGGCAAGGCCCAAGTGGATCCAAGAAATCCAATTTTTCTCCTCGAAACAACAACTCTTCCATCCCTGAGTGTCCAAAGTGCAGAAGGACGCACTTGGGACAATGTCGTGCGGGAATCTTCTGCAACTATTGTAAATTGTCCGGACACAAGACCGAAGATTGCTTCAAAAAGAAATCAATTACTTGTTTTGGTTGTAGCAAAGCTGGTCACATCAAAATCAATTGTCCGAAGCAGAAGAGACCGGACGGGACATGTCCCAAACCTGCAGATGGAGTAAAGTAGAATGCACGAGCATTTGTTCTTAACACTCATGAAGTAGCAGGCGATGTCATTACGAGTACATTTCTTATCAATGATATTTATGCTCGAGTTTTATTTGACTCTGGTGCAAACCAAAGTTTTATAGATCATAGATTCTGTAGACTGTTAAATAAAACTCTAGCCAAATTAGACAAGAAATGAGTGGTGGAGACTGCCAATGGTGACCTAGTCCAAATATCTGAAATCCTTAACGATTGCCATATCACATTATCAGGACATGTTATACCTGCAAGATTATTGCCAATGACTTTGGCAGGTTTTGACATTGTCCTAAGAATGGATTGGTTAGCCTCTAACCAAGCCCGTATCCTATGTGATAAAAACGCAATAGAACTCCGTTCACCAAAAGGTGATACTCTTACAATCAATGGCGATAAATTATCCAACTCCGTTGGAATAATTTCTATGTTGAAAGCCATGAAGTATTTAAGAAAAGGATGCTTAGCATACCTTATATCTATAACTACCGACACTAAAACGAAGATTGCCGGTTGTGGCTGAATTCTCTGATGTTTTCCCTGATGAATTGCCTGGAATTCCACTTGAAAGAAAAGTGGAGTTCAGAATAAATCTTGTACCCGGTACAACACATATTGCTAAAGCCCCGTACAAATTAGCTCCAAATGAAATGGCAGAATTAAAGAAGCAATTAGACGAATTACCGGAGAAAGGATTTATAAGACCAAGCTCATCACCTTGGGGAGCTCCAGTTTTATTCGTTAAGAAGAAAGAAGGATTAATGCGCATGTGTATTGATTATCGGGAGCTAAAAAAAGTTACGATAAAGAATCGTTATCCACTCCCTCGAATCGATGATCTTTTTGATCAACTCCAAGGAGCTCGTTGCTTTTCCTAAATTTATCTTCGTTCTGGTTATCATCAATTAAAAGTCCATGAAGAAGATTTTCCTAAAACTACTTTCAGAACTCGATATAGCATTATGAGTTCACGGTAATGCCATTCGGACTTACTAATGCACCAGCAGCATTCATGGATATGATGAATCGAGTCTGCAAACCTTACTTGGACAAATTCGTTATTGTATTCATTGACGACAGTCTTATCTATTCCAAAAGTAAGGAAGATCATGCCAATCATTTGAAAAACCTACTTGAAATCCTGAGAACGGAGAAGCTATACGCTAAGTTCTCAAAATGTGAATTTTGGCTGTCAGAAGTTCAATTCCTTGGGCATGTGATCAACGACAATGGTATTCAAGTTGATCCTGTCAAAATTGAAGCCATATCCAAGTGGGAAATCCCAAAGTCACCAACTGAAGTCAGTAGTTTCCTCGGTCTAGCCGGTTGTTATCGGAGATTTATCTAAGATTTCTCTCGAATCGCAGTACCATTAACTTCTCTGACTCGCAAGTCAGTCAAGTATAAATGGGGTCCTAAACAATCTGAAGCCTTCGAAACTCTAAAACAGAAACTGACTCAAGCACCCATACTGGATCTGCCAAATGGAAATGAAAGTTTTTCAGTATACTGTGATGCTTCACACACCGACTTTGGTTGTGTGTTAATGCAAGAAAGCAAGGTTATTGCTTATGCTTCTCGTCAACTGAAAACTCATGAAAATAATTATACAACTCATGATTTAGAGCTGGGTGCCATAATCTTCGCCCTGAAATTATGGAGGCACTATCTATATGGAGTCAAATTCACTATCTTTACTGATCATAAAAGCCTAACAATGGATTTCATTACGAAACTTCCCCGAACGAGCTGGGAGAATGATACTATCTAGGTTATCATTGATAGACTTACTAAGTCTGCTCATTTTCTTCCTATGAAAGAAACGTTCAGTATGCACAAGTTGGCACAGTTGTACGTTAATGAAATCGTAACATTACACGGCATGCCACTATCTATCAAGTCAGATAGAGATAGTAGATTTACTTCTCGATTTTGGAAAAGTTTCTAGAAAGCTCTTGGTACCAAATTAAATCTTAGCACTGCCTACCATCCTCAGACGGACGGGCATAGCGAAAGAACAATTCAAACTCTTGAAGATATGTTAAGAGCTTGTGTCATTGATCTTGGAGGAAATTGGGATGACCACTTACCTCTAATGGAATTCTCCTACAATAATAGTTATCATACGAGTATACAGGCCGCTCCTTTTGAAGCCTTATACGGTCGTAAATGTCAAACTCCAATCTGTTGGTCTGAAATAGGAGAAAATCAGTTGTCTGGACTTTAAATAGTTCTAGAAACAACTGAGAAATTTATCTAGATAAAAGATAGATTAAAAGCGGCTCATGATCGTCAAAAGAGTTATGCTGATAAGAGACGAAAGCCGTTAGAATTTAACGTCGGTGATAACGTTTTGTTAAAGGTTTCACCATGGAAAGGCGTTGTAAGATTTGGAAAGAAAGGGAAATTAAGTCCTAGATTCATAGGACCATTCAAAATCTTGAAAAGAGTTGGGTCTGTGGCCTATAAACTTGAACTACCGGATGAAATGAATGGATTAAATGATGTATTCCATGTGTCAAATCTGCGCAAGTGTTTGGTAGATGAATCTCTAGTAATGCCCCTACAAGATGTAGAGGTAGATGAAACGTTAAGATTTATGGAACAACCATTGCAAATCGAGGACAGGCAGGAAAAGAGATTGAAAAGAAATAAATTGATAATTGTGAAAGTGAAATGGAACTCCAGACGTGGACCTGAGTACACGTGGGAACTGGAGTCTGAAATGAAAAAGAAATATCCACACCTGTTTGAGTAAACTCGAGGATAAGTTTAAAACAAGGTGGGGAGGATGTAACACCTGCCCCAAAAATGTCCAAAATTTGGCAAAAAGTAAACCCTAGGGACTATAAGTGTAATTATACTTAAGTTCAGTGTTCAAAGTGAAAATTTGGGATTTTTAGACCTTAGCGGACCGCTAAGGTCAAGCCTAACGGTCCGCTTTGAGATTAAGTTGGGTGGCGACCCGCCACCTTATGTATAACGGTCCGCTACTTGGTCACTAAGCAATGAAACCGGTTAAGCCACGTGTATAGTGACTAATGGTCGAATATCTTGACACGCGTACTCGTGGTGGACCGCCACGCGAGGTGGTAACGGTCCACCAGCCGCAAAACTCTGAGATCTGCCACGTAGATAGGTGGCGGACCGCTACGCCTAGCGGTAACGATCGCGGTAACGGTCCGCTAGCCGCAGACTGAGGTTCGGTCCAATCAATGATGGACGTGTAGGGCTGACGCCAGCATGGGCGGTGGCGGACCGCCACCGTCATGCTTAGCTGTCCGCTACGGACCCCAGTTTACCCCTATAAATAGATGATACATCTCATTCGATTTTTCACACCTCAGATCGTTTTCAACTTCCAAAACTCGTTCCCAAGCATTCTTAGACGACTCCTGACGATCCCGGTTCGATTCCCGCTCCTCGTAGTACTCGGTTTAAGAATAAACGCTCATAGAAAGGTCAAGACGCTAGAGAAATCAGGTTAAGAAGCTAGAAGCTAAGCTTTGGACTTTAGAGTCTCATTCCTACAAACAAGGTGAATACTTTATCTCTTTTAAAACTTGCGTAAAACATTTTATTTACGAAAATGGCCAAATAAAGGTTAATGAAATAATACACAACGTTATTCTACGAACCAAGCATTCAGGCTATAGGTATACGTAAAACTTGCAAGGGATACACGGGTCCCGGGCGAAATTTCTGTATTGCGGTCGGTGCTTATCTTATAACAAATCCGGAGGCGTAGACCTGTCCGCTGTTATAAGCTATGACGCCAGTGTATACTGTGGTGCGATTAAACAGGACGAGCCTGCTGAGTGTGTAGATTGAACATGAAGTTGTGATTATGAAATTAATACTTATTTGTGCCAAATGATTTTATGTCAAGATATTTTATTCACCGGCGTTCGCGCTGACGTTTTATTTTCAAAATGTTTTCATGTAACGAATAAAATTGTAACAAGAAAAGTACGGCGGGCAGATATGAAATCTGATCCAAGAAATAAAAGGATGGAATGCATGTAGGATTCTCAGGCCTCGTGTAAAGGGAAATCTTGGAAGAAAGGAGGTAGGACTAGGGAATTGATCAACCCTGAGTTGTACTATTTCTAGTGGCTTGTTACATATTTGATTTCAAACTACGTTTTGTAATCAAGGATGAAAAGGGTATTGAAACTCAATGTTTATGAAAGTAAATATAAAACTTTTGTCTTCCAACTGAGTTTTGATATTTACAAATACAACCTTTGAGGTTGAGACAAACAATGAAACGATCCTTTTGAAAATACTTCTGTTGTATTTACAGAGATACCAATCGGGCTCGCACACGTCCAGGGGGTGCCTGAGGCGGGGTGTGACAACATATACTCACAGTCGCAAGTAAATTATCATTGTAAAAAACAAATAAAACTAGTTTTATAAATTCAAAAGAGTACTTCAGATATAATCGGATTGAGAGAGATTTTGGACTTATATCTTAGAATCATAGATGGAAAAATCGAACTGATAACGGATTTGGACCTTCTGGAGTTGTAAGATGCGATACCTAATGGATTACAGGTGTTAAGTTATATAAACTGATTTTTTACGAGAGTTTAGAAAGATAAGAGATAGAAAGGGTGTGAAATCCAGGAATTCTTTGACCATTTATCATGATTGATTCTATGTTTTGATGATACTATGACCCTATGTTTAATTCTTAAGACTTGAAGACTCTATGTTGATCATATGTCTAATTCTTGTGTCTCATACTACTTATGATATCATTCAACTCAAACTACTAAGTCATAGTATAAAGTGACCATTCTATTGCACTTTAGAGCGGCTTACTTTTTCTATTGAGATTCTATATCTGATTCTCATGTTCATTCTAGAACTTTCTACTTATGGTAACTTTGGATGCCCTATATTTTATCCTAAACTAAGCAATTAAAGTTTTCCCTTTGACTAATGTATAACTTTAAGGACAAAAATTACACATGTGTAAATTAGGGTTTTCTTTTGTAACGTCTTTAAAACCTTGGATAACTATTGTAATTTATCTAATTACATATTATTATATTATTATACTTAAATTTTTTGAAAATATTGATTTATTTGGTGATAAATATTTTATTTATTTCATTAAATCTTTTAAAAACCATTAGACTTATTCAATTAATAAAAACTATTATTTTATTTCTATCCTGATCCTATTCTAATTACCAACTAACTAACACTAATTCTTATCCTGTAAACCATATAATATTCCCTTATGCCATCTCATAAATTTTGAAAATCCTAGGATAAGATCAAACTATCAACATCTTTGGCAATCCTAGTCAAATTAGTTAACTAACTTTGTCTTTAAGCCCCTTAAACCCTACCTATAAAAAGAGCCTTAATTTACATTCATTATTCACACCTCAACGACCATCTAACACTCTCTAGTTACTAAAGGTTGTTCCTCACCTCCCTTGAAAGATTAAATTTCGTATCTTTCCATTCTAAGTAACCTCCTTCTTAATGTTCTTGTTTGTTCATACTTTTCTTTATTGTTTTCCTTTAAAATTCTTCATAACTAGCTTAGATCTATGGTTCCACAACATGTTTTGTGTTATAATCATAGATCTAATCCAAGATCAAAGCTTGATTTAAGCATTTGAACATTAAAACTTTTCTTATGATCATCAAACATCAAAATTCGTATTTTGGCAGATTCACTAATCTGTCTACAGGAGGCATATCTCCCTCAAAACGAAACCTTTTTTAGTGTTTATTTTTTTAACAATCAAATTCAGTCTCTTGTGATTCCAACCATATAAAAAATCCTTCAAACTCTAATAATTCGACCCCCAGACAGCTGAAACAAAATCAGTGCGCAAGGCTGATTTGAATCTGTCCAAGTTTATCTTTTGCAAATCTTTTCACCTATTTAAGTTTAAGATAAAAAGCAACGGTTTTTAGTATAATTTGCTAGATATATTCATGATTATCATGTTAAAATCCCAGATCTTAAATAATTTTATAAACCTTTCAATTTTATCCAAACTTTTCTTTTAAAATCTTGACTTTTATCTTTCTGATTTCCTTTCAACTTCTATAACCATGTTTCTAGTAAAACTCTCTATTTTCAAATAAACCCCTTCAATATACAACAACCACTTTCAGCTAATTACAAATAACAACCCTCGACAATCCTTAACTTATTTCTAACTTAACAAACTTACTTGAGGAATCCTTAAGGCATTCAAATCCAAGTTAATTTAAGTACAAGTTCAACCTTCTAAACTTGCAAGGTGAGTTCATAGCCCCTCTTTTACTTTCTATCTTTGGGGTAGAAAACAGGCTCGTAATCAAACTATATATCAATACTATTATCATACTACAACGTTTTCATACTATTTCAATAACAACTTTCTATAATTGTAAACTTAAACGGGTTCATACTCACTCTCTACCATATTGTTAACTTTTTAGCCAACAGGAGTAAGTAAATAGATTTATTGGTCTGACAAGCCCATCTAGTGCTTAAGTTGACGTATTCTTTTCAACATCTTGGGTTGACGTATTTTTTCAACTCGACAGAGCTAGATGACAGAAATTGCATACAATAATAACACTTTGGGTCTTATGTGTTCAGAAGGGGAAACTATTCTAGTCACTAGAGTCGGTTGTGGACTAGATATATGAAAGTTTAAATTAGTTGTATTGAAATGTTTTATGAGATCTACACTATTATTTTGTGCTATATCTGTATACCTAAACCTATGTTCTCACCAACTTTTTAACTGACCTATTTTAGCATGTTTTTCAGGTGAAACAAACTAGGATGATGATAAGCTCATGCTAGGATCAAGGACTATGCTTTGGTGGACTTAGCTAGACATTAACAAAAAAAGAAGACTTAATTGTTCTACTTGTCTTATTTGACTTTTTTTGTAATCAATGTAATGAACTACTGGCGAATTAATAGAAATTTCATTTGATCGTGTGTAATGATTCAATTTCGTCGCTCCCTCGTGTATAATCCGTCCTTGGCGGGGGTATGACAAATTGCGAGAGAAAAAAATTCATTACGTGACAATTGTTCAGCTAGCCCGCTTTTATTTTCTTTATATTTGTATAAACTTATTCTCAAGGTTAAATTAAGATATTATATTTTAAAAAAATATTATAAAAAGTTTGTATGTTTATAAGAATTTGTAAGTCCTTTTTAGAATTTATAAACTTTGTGAACTTCTAAGTAATATATTATAATAGATAACTTGGTTATGGAAAGTAATGTAAAATGTAGCAAAAATGTGAAAAGTGTTATGGTATTTGTGAGATGGATACATTGCTTGAAGAAAAGTTTATAATAGATTACTTGGCTATGAAAAGTAAATGTAAAATGTAGCAAAAATATGAAAAATGTTAAGTTATTTGTGAGATGGATACATTGCTTGAAGAAAACTTTATAAAAATGTTTATGGGTGTTGTCAATGTGATTTATTAACGTTTGCGAGAATCCTCGTTGTAGATGATCTTAATTGAGTTGTTAATGTTTGATACAACTTTAACACCAAAAGTTTACTAAAGGAACCAAATATAATGTTGTTACCATATATTCTATAGAAAAGGTCTATGTTCTCTTAGATCAAAGTACTACTATAGCAAGTGCATAATTGCGTTGTTAATGTTTGATACAACTTTTACACCAAAAGTTTACTAAAAGGAACCATATTTGTTGCCATATGTTCTAAAGAAAAGGTCTATGTCCTTTTAGATCAAAGTACTAATATAGCAAGTGCATAATTGTTTAGCTTCCAATATGTGGGGTCTAGTACCTTCCAACATGAGGCTAATGTCTCGACCTTACAGAATTATGACAAAGATATGAGTATGGTTTTGCCACTCCTACATCTTTACCTCCCCAAAGAGAATGTGATCATAGAATTGTTTTAAAAGATAACCGCTCTCCCATTAATCAAAGAGCTTATAGGTATCATGTTGGGCAGAAAGATGTCCTTGAAAAAATAACACAGGAATTGTGGAAATAAGGAGTAATTAGAAATAGTAAAATCCATTTGCGGTTGAATGCAACTACAATCAAGAATAGGTGACGTGCGGCTGATATTCATATGATATTTATGTTTAACATCAGGTTTTTAGTTGAATATCGGTGTGGGATACAGTAACTATGAGTGTGTTTGTTAATTGCGGTTAGTGAAGAAGAACACGCAGTTTTGACGCAAGTTAGAGTGAAAGAACAAGTTAGAAGATGGAATGGATTTAAAAAGGAAAGAATAAGACAAAATAAGGAGGGGGTGTAGCTTACGCCAACCTCGGCGTAGCTTATGCCTTGTGTATTTCAGCGTAGGGTTGTTGATTTTTGAGCGTATAACATGTTAAAAGAGCGTAAGTGAAACTGTTAAGGCGTAGCTTATGTCCATATCGGCGTAGCTTACACCCTCCCATCTATTTTGTGGAATTAAGTCGGTTTTGGTTGTATATCTCAAACCTAATGCTAGGATTCCGTGCTCATTCACATCTTGAGAGTTTTGGATGAATATTGGGCGATTTCTAGTGATCCAAAAGCTCTTAAACACCATTCCATCCATGAATCCACTTCCCGAATCAAGAACTGAAGTTGTTTACATGAAGACACAAGGCTAACTCATCTTAGATCATTCTGAGATGTAGGATAACTATTGGTGGATGTGTTCAACTCTTTCCACTTGTTTTTGGACATACGTTTGGTGATCGTATGTTTTACTAAATGTTTGTGATTACTTGTTTTGCTTGAACAAATTTAAGGTTATTGCTTTCAATTCAATTGTAAGGCTTCAAACCCGTGAGGCCTCACTCGTTGGACTTACTCATTCACAAACAGTTCTTAAACTTGAATATCAAATAACGTAGTGGAAAATTTCGTTCGAACATAACGTCAACATTGTTAAACATGCGGAAGCGTAAACGTTGTCTAAAACATAAACACATCATAACTAAAACATAACGGGATGCCAGTCATCATGATCAGCCAGGTAACTCTTATCGCTTGCCAAGCATCACCGTTCCTCGTCCATACATGTCCTTAACCTGAATATGCATACTAAAAGTCAGCTACGCTGGTGAGTTCGAGCTTTAACATAAAACTTTTAACTTCAAATATTTTGCCCAAAATACAACATTTAAACTTCATTAATAAAAACGTACGTAAAGCATACAATAACATAACATAACACATAAGTCAACAAACATATGAATCTACGCCTTCTCGTATCCGTAAATTCCAAACTTCAAGTACGATACCTCACAGGATATACGTACCAAACTTCAAGCACAGCATCACAAGGATGACACATACTAAACTTCCAGCACGATTCTACGAGTAGTCGTACTTAACTTCTGGCATGATTACACCGTAAGGTAAGTCGTACCTACTTCAAGGATCACAGTAATTCCCATGGTGACCATCATCACCCCAGTTATACGATAGTTGGCCAGGCACAAAGGCCCCTAAAAGGTAAGGCCCATAACATACATCCCACACCCATAACCTCAATTCCCTAAGGAATAATGATAGATTCGTTCATTTGTGACTTTCATAAACATCCACTTCTTTACATCAAAACTTCAGTTAAAGCATTCGTACGTTTTATTAAAAATCATTCGTTCGTAAACACATCGTAAATCTCAATTCACAAAACATTTCATAAACACATCGTTCATAACCTTTCTTTCCAAAACATTGTTCATAGGTATTGTTTTATGAAACATCATAAAATCAAACATCGTTTTTATAAAACCGTCACATCGTTATGTATGCACATCAGCTCGAAAACATTATTTAAAACATTTAAATTCATAGAACTCACCTTAGCAAATGCTCAATTCACAAGTTATCGTTTCACCACGTTTTTCACTTCTACCTAGAAATTATCATGGACTGGTTAGTATAAAAACTATACTTACATACTTCTGATTGTAAATTCCTTTGGTGGAAATAATAATCTATATGTTAATAATTTACATTCAAAATTTCATCTCATTTCAACTGTCGGATCTCCGGGAAATACCCGATCTCTACATCTGCGTTTTTAAGAAAAAAACACAGCTCCGACCTGCTGTCAAAACGGCTATAAAATTCGAACTTAAACAACTCCATTTCTTATTTCCACCATTAAAAATGATCATCTAAGTATTATAAACCCTCTACTTAAAAATCAAGATGATCCAACGGTTGCATTTTCCAGATCGTTCGTTTCTTTAAAACCGCGCATATAAAAACTATTCTGGACAGATTCTAAAAACTCATTTTTAGCGACCTTAAGACAAGATTCAGGGAAATCGGAGCTTACCAACGCGTTCAGAACGTAGATAAATGGTTTCGGGTGAAGACCCGTAACTCCGATCACCGTGCACCACCGCGTCGAACCACCACCGGTCGCCGGAAGTTCTTCCTCTCCCTTTCTCCTCTTTAGTCTCTCTCTCTAACCTTTCTTACTCTAAAAGTGTAGAAAGTTGAATATATGGGGCTACTATTTATGGAAAGGTATGAGGCATACATGTGTGACACGTGTCCGCCACATGTTGCTACGTGGTGCATTGTATGGTGACTCGTCACCACGTGTCACCTTGAAAGGTAGGATGGTTGTGGATGTGCCATGTGTCCCGCCACATGTCGCATTCTAAGATGACTCATCGACATCTGTTGAATCATGTGGTGACTCATGGTTGCATACGGGTTAGGTTTGTTAATGCGTTTAAACTTCCTAAATCGTCTCTTAACGTTCCGAATAAAAAATTCGGGGTGTTTCATCAATTCCATCAGTTTTTGGTTTCATTGTCATTCACAATTGGTTTTGATTGAGTTCATAGCATTAAATTGATGATTGTTGAGATTCTATCTTTATTTTGTAATTATTCGGTTTAGGATAGTTAATTAACCCAACTAGATTTTGTGTCTGGTAATTATCCAAGTAGAACAGGTAAATTATCTGATTCATGTCTATGTCGCTTTCGAATTAAGTCAGATTAGGTTATACAGTTTTCCTCAAACACCTGAAACCCAAGTGTGATCTACTTTATCAGTATTGTTTACAACTCGCTTTTCCAAGTATTTGTTTACTTTAAATTGCAACAATTTCATCTTCGGTCAATCAACCAATTAAAGTCTCGAGGTTCCAACAAGGTAATTTAGATAAGTTAGGATAAATAATCAATTGTGACTCAACATCGACCATAGACTTCTCGTGGGATTGACACCTATTTACCCTAAACTAGTTAAGGTATTTAGGAAAACAACATACACACACACACACACTGTCACACCCTCAAATTCCACTAACGAAGTTTTACCGTTTGACATGTGACAAACCAGGATCTCAGTCATTAGTGACATCAAACGACACTATATGGGACTTAAAATGTCATAACATAAAAGTGCAGAGTAAATGCGAAAGCGTAAACATTAGAATGAAATCAAAAGTAATTACACGCCACAAGCGTCAATTAATGTAGATAAGTAACAGTGTTTAAAATGTTTGAAATGAATTATATGACAGTAGGACTCCATGCATGTCCTAAGTGTGAAACCTGTACCAAAGCGACCTGAGAAACATGTAAGAAAAAGTGTCAACACGAGGTTGGTGAGTTCACAGGTTTGTATGTAAATAAACTGTTTGAGTGTTGCTCGATCCACATACGTAAGTCACACCTATTGCTAGCTAGGCAATGTACAAGTTACTCTAAGCGTTCGCAACCGAAGCTGACTGTTTATGTTTGAGATGCCTTCCGCCATTGCTAACATCAACAATGGAAAATGTTTAGGACAATTTACACCCGTTAGACCTCCAATCAAGTTAGCGCGACTAACCCGGGTGGGGTTTGTCAAACCCAGTAGTACTACTCAAATTTTCTCGCTATACCCCATATATTAACGGTCCGAGTGTGTAAGGACTTTGCGTGTTATGTTTACACTTAGGTACACAAGTGGTAATGAAATACTATGTGATCCATGTCCATGTGTATGTCTCTCCCTGGCTGGGAGACAAGTAACGGATGCCTGTTCGTATGCATGTTTCTCCCCCAACGGGAAAACAAGTAAGATGATGCTTGTTTGTACGCATGTTTCTCCCCAACGTGAAAACAAGTAAAATGCTATTCATTTGTATGCATGTTTCTCCCCAACGGGAAAACAAGTAAAAATAATGTTTGTTTGTATGCATGTTTCTTCACAACGGGAAAACAAGTAAGAATAATGTTTGTGTGTATGCATATTTCTCCCCAACGGGAAAAACAAGTAAAAATAATGTTTGTGTGTATGCATATTTCTCCCCCAATAGGAAAACAAGTAAAAAGGGGCCGTGAAAACTCACATGACTCGAGTAGTAGGTAGAATCACACATGTATGAGATTTAGAACCTCAAGTGTTAGCCTGCACGACTTACGTATGCCCTAGAATTATAAACACGTAAGTTAGGGACATATAAGATTTTGTGACGACAACACGGAAGATTAGAACGTCTAAAAACATTTTAAGGATCAATGAGTAGACGAACGTGTCCACGGGAGTAAGGTTTTCTATAAGAATTAGAATAACTAAGATTCGTGTCGAATGTCACGAATAATACTATATTTATATATATATATATATATATATATATACATATGTGTGTGTTTGAGTCATTCAGACAAATTTAAGAAAAATAATATATATATATCATATATTATTTTTAAGTTCGAAGGATTAATAAATCAAACGTTTGCGTGGAAAGATAATAAATATATTATTTTTAATCGAGGATAAAACGTGGGTAAATAATATAAATAATTATTATTTACTAGTTTGAAATAATCCAATAGGTTAATAAACGGGGTGCAAATAATATATAAATATATTATTCATAATTTTGAGTTACGGGTTGAAAATAATAATACATTATTTTATTCAAGGTTAATAAACGGGAGTAAATAATATAAACAAGTATATTATTTTTAGTTTTTGAAACGTTGCAAAAATGTTTATACTCGTGGTAGAAATAATATAAACATGTATATTATTTTTAAATGAGGTTACGGGGTTGAAAATGATATAAATATTTCATTTTATTTGGAGTAGTGGTTTGAAATTAATATAAATACGTTATTTTAATAGTGAAAATAACGTTAATCATAAGTTACAAAATCAAAACCAAGCCTATGGTTGGCTTATGGCTTCAAAACTTATTAATATAGTAATATAATAACATATGAATTATTTTTTTATAAATTAATTATAATGAAAAAGTCCTAAAAAAAGAATGCAGAAGACTAGTTTCGAACCCAGGTCTCCTGCCTATGGGTCAAGCGTGTTACCAAGTCATCCCGCTAGGTAATCGCGAGAGAATCCGGTTCTTTCAGTTTTTAACACGCAAGCCCACCTTGTTTCACTCCTGTACGCACAGTCAAACGAAACCAGTCCCAAAACCATCGAAGTTGATCGCGATCGATTAAAGGGTTATAGGGGTTCCGTTAATCGGGTGATGGCGAGTCTGTAGGTTCGTGGAATTTGAAATCATCGGGTTTATGATCGTTAATTTACAGAAAAGGGGTCGTAACCCTAGTTTATGAACACAAAATCGATTCGAAGGATTTAGATGATGAGAGTTGTCAAAACCATAGGGCTTTTACTAAGTGGGTGATCGTGAGACTAACCCTGTAGTTTAATTTGATTAAAAACGAGTTTAAGATCAAAACCCCCCAATTTAGTTTTCGAATAAACCCTAGTTACCGGATCATGATCAATTCGATGATATGCGTTCAAATTGATAGAGGGCTTTTATTCAGTAGATGATTACGAGTCTACTAGTGTGAATTAATTGTATTTAAATAGAGTCAAAGGTATAGTTCGATTAAAACGGTTTCACATGAACCCTAGGATTTGGTTCATGTAAGATTCGATAATGAAAGCCCCAATTAACATAGGGCTTTGGTTCTAGATGTTGAAATGAAGCTAGAGGTAGGGTCAATTACCAGAATGGAGTGTGGATTGATGGTGTTCGACCAAAACAGGTACCGGCTGTGAATGGTTCAATCCATGGCGACTTCTGTTGCAATTCCGATCAAATTGGTGTGTGCAGAGACTTCTTAGGGGTTCGTTTATCGTGTACAGATGATCAGTTTGCGAGTATGATACAAAACTTGTCGAATTCGATGGGTATGATATGATGGTCGACGGTTATGACATGATCATTCATAATCGGGATTGATTGCTCGTAATTGCGAAGTTTAATGGCTTAATGATAAGCGTAATGATCATGTTCGTGCAACAGTCGTTACAATTCGAACGAAATTCAGTTACCGGTTGAATTTGGATCCAAGGAAATTGTGAATTTTGACTTCCAGAAGTCAAAATAGCCAAGTATGGCTTAATTACAAAATTAGTCCTTCAGGTTTCATGCTTTAAAGTTGGGAATTGGCAGAAATGGTCCCTAGGTTTTAGAATTAGGTTAACTAGGTTAGATATTTGGCTAGTTTGACTATCAAAAAGTCAACAGGAGTCAACTTTAGATAAATTACATAATTGGTCCTTCTAATTTCATGCATTTAAGTTTGAATGCAGGCAGGATTAGTCCCTAGGGTTTGAGATTTGAGAATTGACAATTCTAGACCCTAGAGTTTGTGAGTAGTTAAGATTTAACTAGATTTGCTAACTGAGTTAACCCTAAATTGCCAGATGTCACATCATCCCCTAGTTGAAAGAATTTTCATCCCGAAAATTAAAATAAATAAATAAAAATTTATGGGTGTCACACACACATTCTTAATCTCTTATTTGATAGGGACTTCGACCTTGATCAATAGGTTCCATATTCCCTTGATTGAGGAATTACTGGATGAGTTGGGAACAACTACTGTTTTTTCAAAATTAGATTTTAGGGCAGTATACGATCAAATTAAAATGGTTGAGTCAGACATACACAAAACTGCCTTTAGAACTCATCAAGGCTTGTTTGAATATGTGGTTATATCATTTGGATTGACCAATACACCTGCTACTTTTCAATCCCTTATGAATGCTACCTTCAAGCCGTTAATGAGAAAATCTACTTTGGTTTTCTTTGATGACATTTTGGTGTATAGGCCTACTATGAAACAATACTTGATTGATTTGGAAGAAGTATTGTTGCTATTGAGAAGGAATTCCTTACTTGTAAAAAAAAAGTCAAAGTGTTCATTTGGGGGATCTCGAGTGGAATATTTGGGTCATATGATCTCTGCTCAAGGAGTTGCAACTGATCCAAATAAAATCATTGCCATTCAACAATGGCCTACTCCAAACAATATGAAGCATTTAAAAGGTTTTCTAGGTCTGAATGGTTATTACAGAAGATTCATAAGGTCTTTTGGGTTAGTGGCCAAACCATTGAGTAACTTTCTTGAAAATGTTGCTTTTAACTCGAACAAAAATGCCCAATTGTCCTTTAATCAACTTAGAGCATCCACAATGGTGGATGCCATCCACCAAACCAAACACGTCACATCAGCTGTCACATCAGATTTTCACTCATCCTTCAAAAACCCACTTTTTTACTCCAACCATTCATCCACTTTCAAACACCCCTATATTTCCACATTATCACATACTTTTACATTTATATTCTATATATCAATATACTTATTTATTATAATCTTATTTTTTATATTTCGTATTATTTTAAATATTATATTATTTAAAATAATCCGTTTTTTAAATTATCCAAAATAAATAAAAATAAACGAAAATAAAAAAATTCATAAAAATTAAAAATTCCATAACATAAAAATTAAAATTTTCATAACATAAACATTAGAAATTTCATAACATAAAAATTAAAAATTACATAACCTAAAAATTAAAATAACACATATAAAAACATAAAAAGATCACGTAAACCAACTATTGTGTAGTAGACCATATATGCTCCACTAAATCGCCTCGAAGCACATGATGAGCTTCGTTGTTACGTACCTTCTTGAACCTTGCCAAGTGTTCTACGAAATCTGTTGTCGGTCCTGGGTTTGGTGGTTCGGGTTCTTCACTTTCATCATCTGACCAATCGGTTATTTCGTCTCCTTCGTCTTCCACAATCATATAATGCATATTATGCAATATAATGTATGCATACATTATATCGCTGATTAATTTTGCACTCCAAATTTTTGTTGGCCCTTGTATAATGTGCCAACGAGATTGAAGGATACCGAATGCTCTTTCGACATCCTTTCTTGCCAACATTTTTGGATTTTGTGGATATGTGAAGCTTTTTACAAGTGTCGCTCATTCCGGATATATACCATCTGCAAGAGAGTATCCCATGTCGTATTGTGTTCCATTCACTGTAAATTGCATGGAGGCGCATTACCTTCTAAAACTTCATTGAATACCGGTGATTGATTTATAACGTTTGTATAATTATTCGATCCTGCCACTGCAAAATATGCATGTCAAATCCAGAGGTCATGTGATGCAACCGCCTCAAGCATGATGGTGGGATGTCCATGGTCACCTCGCGTATATTACCCTTTCCACGCAACCGGACAGTTTTTCCATGCCCAATGCATACAGTCAATGCTTCCTAGCATACCGGGTAACCCATGCCTGGTTGAATGCATAGCTAGTAACCGTTAGATGTCACTTTCAATTGGCCTTCTTAGATATTGTTTAGAATACATTTCAAATGACACCACGACAAAACAATCGAAGACATTCGAGGGCAGTACTTTCACCAATTTTTATGTATTCATCGACTGCATCAGCTGGCATGTCATATGCCAACTGACGTATTGCACATGTGCATTTTTGGAGGGTGGATAACCAATTTTACCAACCACATCCACTCTTTGTGTAAAGTAAGGATAATTGTTTTTCAAATCGTCGGCAATTCAATTGAATAGATCACGGTGCATTCGGAACCGTCGTCTAAAAAATCTTTCATAGTAAAGAGGTGTCGGAGCAAAGTAGTCGTTCCAAAGACGACTATTTGCATCATCACGATCCCTACATATTACTTTGCGCTGCCTCTTCGAACGATTGGAACTGGAACCTTCTTTGGTATAGTGCTCATTTAGATGCAAAAACATGTTTTCAAAATCATCGGAAACCAATTGTTCATACTGCTTAATGGCTAATTGCATAAAGTGCATATCATCATTAGTAGAAGGATTCATAAACGGTGGTTGAAACTGAGGCAGAGATTGAGAAACATCATCACTAGAACTCATACTTAGTGTGAGATTTGAATGTGAAAATTTGAAGGTGAGTTGAATATGAAGCAATTGCTTGTATTTATACTGATAAAAAACTAGCCGTTAGAAAACATTTTTAATTATAAAATAAAACATAAAAAACAATATTTTTTAAATTTAAATGTTTTTAATTTTACTTTAAATTTAATATTTAATATAAAAATTAAATTAAAAAAATTGAATTTTGAATTGTTTTTATTCTTTGAAAGTTGTGGGCCCACATATGTCGTTCACTTGCGTTTGCAATTCCGGATGAAAGTCAAAGTGGATGGCAACCGGATGAGTTCTTCCATCCGCTTCCTCCATCCGCTCCAACCGGATACCACCATTGGAGCTGCTGTTAAGCATGATTTAACCACTGCACCTGTGTTAGCCCTAGCTAATTTTGACAAAAAATTTATACTAATTTTGACAATTTTTGTACTAATTTTGACAATTTTTTTGTAGTCGAGACTGATGCATCCTGTTAGTTGTCAAACATTGGCACTCAAAAATGAAAGTCGCCGTTCAAAAAAAAAAAAAGTTGTCAAACATTGGCATCACTATTTGATCCCTAAGAAGTTTCTAATCCATAAAAGTCTCAAGTACATGTTAAATCAGAAGATTATTATTCCCTTGCAATAGACATGGTTAGCTAAATTGATAAGGGGTACATTTATGACATCACCTATATAACAAAGGGGCTGAGAATGTGGCGGATGATGGGTTATCTAGAGTACCAAGTATGGCTATGGGGGTTAGTGTTTTGTTTTGGATCCTCTATTGCTAAACAGAATTAAAGAGTCATGGGTTATCTTGAGTACCAACCAAGTATGACTTTATTCACCTGTGACTTTTTGTTACAACTCATGTCTTTACTCTATGGATTTTACTGGTGGTCTTCCTAAAAGTCAAGGCAAAGACACAATTTTTGTGATAGTGGACAAACTTACAAAGTATGCTCATTTTCTGCCATTATCACATCCTTTTACTACAGATCAAGTGGCTAACCAAGTGTTTAAATTACATGGCTATCCTATGACATAGTTTCTGATAGATATCCCATATTTCTTAACCAATTTTGGCAAGAAATGATGAGATTACAAGGGGTTAACTTGGCTTTATCAACCGCCTATCATCCTTGGAATGACGGACAAACTGAAGTGGTTAGCAAGTGTTTAGAAGCCTTCAATATTCCTTTCATCCCTAATGACATTATTTCAGTGGAGGCAGTTGACCCTCTACATAGAGACAAGGAAGCGATGATTTAGAACCTAAAGAACAAACTAGGTTAGCAATCGAATGAAGCAAGAGGCAGACGATCATAGAACTGAAATAACTTTTGCAGTTGGTGATTGAGTTTATTTGAAGTTACAACCTTATGTTAAGACTTCTTTAAGAGTTCATAAGTACAATAAGTTAGGACCTAAGTATTTTGGTCCATTTTTAATCACTGAAAAGATTGTTAAAGTGGCTTATACTTACCTGCTACAGCTCAACTGCATCCGGTGTTCCATGTTTCCTTGTTGGGCGCACATGGTCAACATGCTCCGGTGGTTCCTTTGCCAACCAATCCTCGTTTTTCGGGCAATTATTGATCATTGTTTGGTGCGGAAGGGAGATACTCAAATGACCTTTATCTGAAGCTACATGGGAGTTCCTTGATGAAATTCAGCTACGTTTCCCTTTATTTGTTTCTTGTTGGGTAAGGGAGTTTTGTTGCTACTCAAATAGTTAGTCAGGGACTAAAAGTGTCAATTTGTGTTTTAATTGGACCTCTTCTGTCAAAATTGTATTGTAGAGGGGTAGTCTTGTAATTGTTTGTAAACCATAAACTAATCAGTCGTTATAACGAGCTGATTAGTTAGTTGAGAAGCAAATTATGAATTGAACAAACTCTTTCCCGCCAAAAGTCCTCTCTCAATTTTGTAGCTATCAAAAACAAAAAATTCATAGCAAACCTTCACATGTTGTATCATGGTGGAGAACAAACAGCTAAAATGATCATGTATTCTATGAAAATAAAAATTAGGGTTACATATATTATTAATCGAGCATTCATCCCGATCTTTGTATATCATAAGCCAATGCGGCATATGGGATTGCTCTTAATAAGACCGAGGTCCACCTGCAAAAAGAAAAGCCAAATCAAATCATGTTTTGTATCTTTTTGTAGTTTCTTTTAATGAATTGGAACAGATTAATATGGTGGTTTAAAGCAATTGCATATATACCTTGTGCCCGAAGAGATCTCTGATGTTATCGATGCCGTAAAGTATCATAGTTGGCCTGGTGTAAGAACAAATGAGCTTAAATATGAAGGTTGATCATATAAAAAGCTTTAAAACAAGTATATATGTTCAGTTGATATACTCAAAAAAGTAGCAACAGGTCAGTAGTACTTTACAAACATGAGATGGGTTAAACCTGTCTAATTAATATTTAAACACATATTTGGATGCAAAAAATGCTTGATCAAAAGTAGTGCTTGTTTATAAAAGAAATTAGTAAACATAGTGATGGATTATAAACGGGTTTAGTTGGGTTGTGTTTGATCTCAAACGGATCAAAATAAAAAATAAATAAAAAAGAGAGAGAAGAGAAACTGTTCAAACGGGCCAAAGTCTACTTTTAATTCACAGAACCTCTTATGCCGATTTATTCAAGACTTTATAATATTATTGTGATAATATTGTTTTTGTAATCAAGGTCACTAGAAAAATGACTACAACCTAATTGACCCATTTACCGCTCAGGTTCAATTACTAGGTAATTAAAGACCTTCATTGAGTATCAGGTTAAATTATGAACATATTTACCGTTCAAGGGAAAGGCCCCAAGCAATAACTGTAACATCCTCAGGACGTCCCATAGGAAGTAACATTTCAGGTCTGAACATTCCAGAATTTCCTACTTCAACCCATTATTTTTAAGGCCTTCATGATATCTGCCACATCAGATGACACAGGTTATATCCACACACTCGAGACGGTTAAAATTTGAACAAAAACCTACCCGAATATTTCCATGCTTGGTTCAGTGTAAGGATTGTAAGCAGGCTTGAAACGCAAGTTGGACATTCCTGGAACAAAATATCGCATGGAAAAATATCATATTTCGGAGACATTCCAAGGGTGTAGATTTCATTCATATTAGTTATTATTGGAAATTACAGCAGTGCCCCTTAACATGAAGATCAATATTTACCCAAACGGGAGAAGAAGTCATGCAGCACACCCTGCAGGTCCCCAAGACTTAGCCCACGATCACATATTAGCCCTGAAACCATAAGTGTAAACATGATAACAAAATAAAACAAAGAAAGTGATGCCACGTGTGCCCTTCATGAGTAAAGAACTTGCTAATGAAACATGATGTTGGTTCAAGTGTACAAATATCAAGATACAATCAACCCCTGACGTTTATTGACACTTATAAATGTGTTTACCCATTATAGCTAAAATGTTTAAGAAATAAAAACAGATGTTTTGACAAATTGATCTTTCTTGGAAATCATGCCAAAAGACAACTCAGAAGAATGAATTTTTTTATCAAGTATTTCCTGAAAATTTCCTAAAAATACAAAACTTCCAGAAAAAGGATAAATGAATTTTTTTTTTTCGAACAGGAAATAACAAACGTACATTCTTTAGAGAACTATTATTTTCAACCATATGTTGATTTAAAAAAGCAAGCTTCTGTATTAGTAGCAGGCATTTCATTTATATAAAAGTGAACACAAACAAAGATACCTTCTATTTGATGGAATTCAGCCAGATGGGTCCGGTCAACAGCCTCATTTCAAAAAACCCGATCAATACTATAGTACCTTTTTGCTTCAAAAGGTTTCTGCAAATTTTAGAAGTTTAGCATTTGAAAGAGTCATACGCAGCCAAATAATTAACCCTTAAACTCCAAAACTAAAGCATGTAAATAAAAAAGGGGAGTAAATTACACATATTGTCCTTTATTTATACTATAAAAAAGGGAGATCTGATATGATTCAATTGATAAATGAAGAAGATGACAAAGAGAAATGATAACAGAATGCAATAGGATTAATCTCACATGAAACGATTACAGATCCAGGGCTATCCCTCTCTCCAAGCACAATGTGCAGGAGCCTAACAAATTAACCACTTAATTCCTTCCTACTCGACAAGCCTTATTCTCTATTACTTTTACTACCCTCAAATTACACTTTAGCCCCTTAAGAATACCTATAGCTCCCTTCCCTCACATATCTCATTCCCATCAATACTCTCCCCTTCAAAACAGTCTTGTCCTCAAGACTGGGAACGGCTGCGTCGTCTAGTGGCCGGCCCTGCCCATGCACCACCCACGAATGATGGGATCCAACAATTAGCCCAATAACAGATCTTACAATCTTGTACCACCAACGAATACCCGGTAGATTTGTAGGAAGTAAAATTCCAGCAGATGCAAACGGTACCGTACCGCCTTTCCAACCAAGGCGTTGATCGCCAATTTTGAACATAGACACCACCGATGCCATCGGAAACTTTTTTCAAGCGGGGGAGGATGCTGAAACAGAAGTACAGGGAGTAGGAAATCCTTGGAAACCCCGAGTCGACCAGAAGATTGGGTTAGCACGCCCTTAATTGAACTGGAATTCCATTGCAACCCGAAATCAATTAAAGGAAACGCAACTGGAGATTCAACGGTGGAAGATGACCTCGCAGATTCGGTTAGGGCAATTAAGTGACGGTCCATGGGTTTACTGTTAAATGAAGTTTTGGGCTTCGAATGACCCACCGTATTGAGCCCATCAAGTAACCCGATCGATGAAGGCCTAAAACGAGCCAGGTAACTGGAACAGTTCACGGCGACGTTGGTATTAGGGCGAAGCATTGCTTCCTCAACGGTAGACGATTTCATGGTGTCCAGACGAGATGGATGGCGATGTAATTGAACCCTTTTGTTTATCTCATCAAAATTGACTTCATAAGCAGGAATTGAGTCCCCTTGTTGAATATTCGCCAATTGTTCATAAGGTTTGTGAATCTCCAACCCAGAAAAACGATGAAGGAGTGTTGTTTGGAAGTCAATCCAGGAAAGTGAGTCACGTACCTGAGTGATAACGGTGAACCAGTGGTGTGCGACCCCTACCATGCTCAGTTGAGCCAACCGAAGACGAAGGGCATCAGGGGTGTCGTTAATGGCAAAATAGAGATTAGCTTGTTGAAACCATCCCTGAGGATCAAAACCACTGATCTCAGGAAAGGTGACCTACTGCACGGCCCCTGGTAAGCCGAAAGGAGCATCACTCGGACCAAATTGTGGACCCGAAGAAGAAAATACCGCACCGGAAAAAACAGATCCAGATTCCGACGAACCCTCCCTCGGAGGTGTCGCATGTTTCTCCATCGAATCCAGAACCATCTTCCGAAATTCCCTGGATTCCGCTCGATCCGCCTCAAATGCTTTCATAGTCGATTTGATACCAGCAACAACACGTTGAAGTTGTTGAATTTGGCCTTCCTGAACATCGATCCGAGCAAACGAACGTGTTTCCATGGAAATTGAAAGAGAAAATGGCACGTCAAAGGCGGTCGGACCAATGATAGAGATCTGATATGATTCAATTGATAAATGAAGAAGATGACAAAAAGAAATGGTAACAGAATGCAATAGGATTAATCTCACACGAAACGATTACAGGGATAACAAGAGAGATCCAGGGCTATGCCCTCTCTCCAAGCATAATGTGTAGGAGCCTAACAAATTAACCACTTAATTCCTTCCTACTCAACAAGCCTTATTCTCTATTACTTATACTACCCTCAAATTACACTTTAGCCCCTTAAGAATACCTATAGCTCCCTTCCCTCACATATCTCATTCCCATCAGACTTCAATAAGTACATCACAGGTCCTTTTATTACATACTTTTATACACCCTATGTCCTTTACACTAACTGGTGTTAAGTTTTTCTGTTAAGTTTTAACATGTGCCTTGCACATGAGGGTATAATGGTCTTTTTACCCATTAAAGGACAATTTGTGTAATTTACTTAAACCTAATAAATAATCATATACTCTTTCTTTTATCTCTCATCCCTCTCTACTCTCTCTCTCTCTCTCTCTCTCTACACTCTCTTAAAAAGATAAGCTTGTGGTGCTTCCATCTCCCCTGCTCGCCGACCATTTTCCCCCTCACCGCTACCCTACCGTGAAACCATCTCGGATATTAACTCACCATCCGAACCACCAATCGAGCAATACTTTTATCTTATTATTTCTGTTCGTAGATCTGAACCACCAGGATGAATAAGTTCACCGATCGATCGGAGGTTCTAGGTGGCGATCTGGGTTAAGGGAGGGAGACAGCGAGCTGGTTTCCCCTATTTATGGCCGCCACCAGACCCATCGCATGAACCGCCACCACTATCCCCTGAAAGGCTGAAACCGCCACCGTCATCTCAACCGCCAGAACCTTCCATTTCTGTTTGTTTTCCAGCGACAAAGGTTTTATATTTCACTAATTGAATTTTGACTACAGGTGAGTGAATCTTATGGGTGGAAGGGAAAGCATGGTTTTTGACTTTTTTTTCGGGTTTCCCCTATTCATGTTTTCCACCAGACCCAAAGACCCCATTCCAAATGGGTGGAAAGGAAAGCATGGATTTTATGAAGAAGAAAGAGATTTGTCATTTGAGTAAACTTATCACTTTGCATAAAAGATGGAAATCTTTAACACAAACGAGAGAGTTTATAGAGAGAATCAAGTGTCAAAGGGTTGAAAATGCAAACCCTAAAATACGAAGAAGGAGAAGCATCGTGTGATTTATATGACACATGGGGAGAGACAAAAGATGAAATGACTATTTTACCCATCATGTGAGGGGCACATGATGGGACTTAACGGTGAAAATGGATGGAGGTTAGTGTAAGGGACATAGGGTGTATAAAAGTATGTAATAAAAGGACCTGTGATGTACTTATTGAAGTCAAAGGACATAGAGTGTAATTTATAGTATAAATAAAGGACAATATGTGTAATTTACTCTAAAAAAAGGTACAGGATACCAGCATACAGAGATATAAGCATACTTTCCACTCTTCCAATACACTACTACTTATGCTTCTTTTCTAAATGTAAAACCTTAAGGAAAATAGTGAAAAATAAAACCTTTGCAAAGGCATACAGCATCCTCGAGGACACGGCAGTTGTATGAGTTCGTAATAAGTTTTTATTCGCTTCCTCTCTTTTCCAGTCATATCCGTACCTGAAAAATAAATGTTGCTACAAATTTAGAAAGAAATCTTAGAAAAATGTGAAGGTGTCATATACAAGATTTATATGATGGCGTACCCTCTTGATCCATGACCTCCAGACTCGTGAATCCGCTTCACTCTCTCAACATAATCTTCCGGAAGCATCTTTGTGGTAGAAGGTTCTACATATTTCATTGCCACGTCACCTATTAGAGTAAATTCAGAAGCACACACAAAGCCAAAACTATAGTTTAAACATACCTCGTAAAAAGAACGTATCATGTGAATCACGGGCAGGGTGTTGTTGCGGTTGGAAAAGTGCATCAAAATTCCAGAAGCTGTATTTATTATAATATGCTTTTAGCAACCGGCGGACAGGGGAAGTATATTTTGCAGATCATATCATCAAATAAAAGCCATTTTATATTAGAACACTGACTATTTATGGGTAGACAAGGTTGCATATAACCGAGCTGCATAAATAAAGGAGAACAGAAGCTACCTGCTTTCAACATAATTATTTGTAGGCATTTCTTCAAATCTGCAATCAGACAACAGGTATTGTAAAAGCCATCATCCATTAAAATGATGTGAATACAAAAGGTTATTGTTGACATTACCCCATTTGAAGAAAAATCATCTGCATTTGTCGCCTTACCTGCAATGACTTATATTTATTTAGAGATAGAAATCTAATTTTGATCATTTGATGAGAAATTACTTTATATGTGCAACTTTTTAAATGACTAACATATCTCAGTTATATAATGAAGTCTTTAGGACTTGGGTGCCATGTCAGACTAAACGGGTGTCAACCTCAACAACTTAGACAAAAAAAAATGAATTTGTCAAGAATTAAGTCTCAATGCAAGTCTCCAACACATCGAAAATGTTTTAGCACCCAAAAAAATTAATATTTTTTTTAATTTAAGGGGTCCAAGCTGATTAAATTATGCAAACTCAATCAACCTTGACCAAAAAACAAAAAAGCAACCTTAAAAAATCCAAATCCATCCTATTATTTGTAAGGGACATCTATTGGTAAGCATCTACATATATGTTCCAACAGAAATCAAAGGATATAGAAAATGATTAATCGTATACTTGCCTTGAGCAACGGATGGAGATGCCCGCCTTCAATAGGAAAACCTTTTGCAAGGAAATTTAACTCTTTAAATTGCAATTCCTTCCACTCGCCACTTGAAAACAAGAAAGAAAAAACAAGTATTAAAAGCTTTCAAGCTTCTTCATTTCCTCCTATGATAAAAGCATCCATTATTTCAAACTATCTAATGTTTCAGTTTCAAGGTCCAGTTTGATTGTACTGTAGGCCTGACTCCCATTTACTTGATGTGGGGGGAGAAGAAGAGGAGACCCAAAAAATGAAGGATGAAGAGTTGAAGAATTTGGCATTAATGAATAAAACCAAAACAATGAATTGCTAATATACTATTTCAAGCTTAAGCATGCATTTCTAAATAAAAAAACATTTATATAATGAACTGGACCAAAAAACTACTACAAAACTATGTGCTAACTGCCAAGTAATTGATTTAAAATTTTAAATGAAATCATATAGACTGGTAACAAATCACTTCATTTTCCTTCCATTCTCAACACAAACTTCTTTGGGCCCTGTCCGGCAACATGTCCAAACTTAGTTTTCATTTATTGTGGGATGTGAATACTTTTTAAAGGTCAAAAACCCATGACTTGGGTTTTTTTAAGGTTTTCAAATTTTTGTAAATGAATTTCTATCAGAAGAAAAGATCGAGTTCAGTTTCTTGACCAATTCAAGATTAAAAACTTAAATTTATTGACTTAGTTATGGTTTGGGTTTTAAACCTTTATAAACACGCCTTATCTTTTCTTTTTGTTGTTAAAAACATTAAAGCGAAAATATGATATAGGGCATTTGAATACCTTTGCAAATTTTCTCGGTTTAAATCAGTGGCAGGCTTCCTTCTTTCCGGGGCATAATTAGGACCTTTTTTCACAGAGTAGCCTTTCCATATCCTGTAAAAGTGTAGGCATTAAAAAATCACAAACAGAAGATTTAGATTAACATAATAATTAAAAAAATAAGTCAAAATGTCAAATATATAAATCATGAGCGATTACACAGCAATGAAGATAAAGTTGGTGTAAAAATATCTAATTTATCTTGATGAATAACCAAAAGTATAAAGAAAAGAATTATTACTGAGGAGAAATAAGTTTTCTTCGCTTCAGAGCATCAATATCCTCTTGGTTGAGGGCCTGAAATATATTATCCCAAAGATCAAACATATGTAAGATTGTAAGGATACTATGTTGAGTCAAACAAACATATAGTTCACATTCAAATTTAAAAAAAAATTGTCCACTCGCCATCATACACTCCCGAACAAAAATAGATGTAGTTCTTAGATAAAGATATCACTCCAGCCAACATGAAAGATGATGCTTCAGATCGGGAAGATATGTGATTCTAGCCAATTGTTAATGACTAATATTCTAATAAAACAAAAGGCTTGGTATATGCTTCAGATCGGGAAGATATGTGATTCTAGCCAATTGTTAATGACTAATATTCTAATAAAACAAAAGGCTTGGTGAATATACGCACCTCTCCGTCATTTATCTTTATGAGCAGAGCCTTCACATTATCATCAACATGTTCAACCTACATCAAGTTATAAATAATGAAAGATCCGTTTCTGCCACATCAAGAAAAAACAAGACTTCACAATGTATATGAAACTAGCAATGGTAAGCAGACGTGTGAGAACATGCATAACATTGATTAGCTGTTCACAAATTAAACAATATGTACCAAAAACAGAATAAAAAGCATATATAAGCATGTGGATCAAATTGCTTAGTAATTAGTGTGCGCCAACAATATTGGTACGGATACCCTAAAAGAGTCGAACATAAACTCGTCATGCATATTCCATATGATAAGCTCAATAAAACTGATAAGATTAAATGATCCGAAAAAAAGGGTTTAATATAAGTTCAAGCTTTCAAAATCAAGCAAACAAACAATAGCTTCAAAGACTGAATTATATTGATTAAAGAAAGTAGCAAGTTCAAATATACAATCATCTTTAAAATTACTCAACTAACTTTACCTTTCTAGAGACTTGTGTCTTCCCCATCTCCACCCATTTATTTTTTATCGCTTGCTGGCAACCTATTTTGAAAACCGAGTCTCCTAACTTTTTCTGCATCCGAAAAATCAATGTATTTAGTATATCTTCAAACAAGCAATCAGATGCTATACATATTCACATGTAATGTAACTATAATTAACAAATCAAGTATTCTTAATCCATAATATGCAAATTGTAGTAGAGAATTTGTTTGTTTAACCTGCAGTTCTACTCGTGAGATACCCTCTGGTGGGATGGCCGTGAATAGCTGGAATTCTGGAGATCCACTAGCAGCATAAGTTTCGCCTTCCGCAGTTAGCTGCCATCTCTCTTTTTTTATATCCTATAGACAAAAGCATAATATGGTTTATATACGAGAAATTAAAATCAATATCTCCATCCGAAAAGAACGAAAAACACAAAAAAATATTGAAAAAAGCGGAGAGGGATAAAGAAAAAAATGTGAAAAGGAATCTACAATTCATAGTGACTACCACATCATGAACTATGCAAAACACAATATAGTACATACAAATAAACCACATACGCGAGAACTTTAATCAAGAGTTCAAGACATTATACTCTTATCTCTTGACGAATCACAAATTCAAAATGGATACAAGTGTTGTGATTTGTGAATAAAGTCACCGACATGCTAAAGAGGTCCAAAGAACTTTAGTTAAGAAAACAAAACACCAACATCAACAAGTTCCTTTGTATTTGTAATCACAGCAGGTGTCTTCAATGTACATTCAAAACCTATCTAATATTTTAGTACCTCTGAGCCAAATAGAATAAAATGTCACTGCATTTTTACAACATTTTCATCTAGGTACTCAAACAAAAGTACTTATTAACAACACATACATACTCTGATAAGCATTCAATTACATCATTCTTCTCCAATTTTAATCAAATTAGTTGGTATTTAATATTTATCATCTAAACTGGTTAAGATGATTAACATTCTCTCTGCCAAATTGTTCTTCCCCTCAACCTATAGTTTCAAAAATGATGTAGCTGATATGAATGTGGGGCTAGAAGTATGATATATGTTCGAGTATCTAGGCCAATCTACTATTTAGCCATATTGCTAAAAAAAGTCCTGAATTACACGTGTGCTTCGCTTGTCTCATAGTTCAATAAGTCAATATGTAGTATAGATATCCTATGTGGGATCATAGCAACTTTTATTTTCAAGAAGATGCAAAGATAAACCAAAATTTGCCTAATGTCACTGACAGTATTATATATGCGTAGGCCTGTAAATGAACCGAACGTTAATGAATTGTTCGGTGGGAAGTTCGTTTATGTTCGTTCATTTAATTAAACGAACGAACACGAACAAATTTTTTTTGTTCGTTTAATTAAACGAACGAACATGAACACATGTCGTGTCCGTTCATTTATGTTCGTGAACGTTCGTTTATGTTCGTTAATATATGTTCATTTATGTTCGTTTGTTTGTGTTCATTTGTTTTTGGATGAATCATGTACATTTGAACCACTAATTTACATGTTTTTTGGATGAAATTATTAAGTATTAGACTTGTTCATGTGTGCTCATTAATGTTAATTTATGTTCGTTTGTGTTTTTTTATGTTTGTTCGTTTGTGTTCATTTTATGTTTGTTCATTTGTGTTCGTTTATGTTCGTTTAGCTTTTTAATGAACGAATATGAACGAACACGAACATTTCCATTTTCTTAATGAACGAACATGAACAAAAAAATGAGTTCGATTATGTGTTCGTGTTCAGTTAAAATTAAATAAACGAACACGAACACATCGATGTTCGTTTTCGTTCGGTTCGTTTACAGGCCTATATACGCGTATGCGTATCTAACATAAGAAATTCATTACCAGAATCCGTATTTTCATAGTAAAGATTCGCGTATGTTCTTTTCCACCAATCAAACACTTGACACATTAACATTCTTATACTGCAGTATTATGAAGTATAGCAAAAAAAAATAATGAGAATGTAGGCTATGTGTGGATGATTATATAATAACCATCTATGATAAATGGGATAAGAAGAAGACCTGCGCATCAACGAATCGAAAGGCATTGAGGCTCTTAATGACGTTGACAATCACTTCATGACTTATTCCTTTCTCCACAGCAAACTCACCTGAATCTTTTATTTGTTCGTTATGTTCCAGGAACCCTAACACTGCTTCTTCCGCCATCTGTTTTGACTGTAAATCAAAATGACTACTCGGGATGATGATTCATAGTAACGCAGCAGAAAGATAAGTCTAAATACAGATTTAAACAGCAAATAGAGATCGATAGTCGATACTGAGGAACTCAGATTGAAAATGTGGAAGATAAAGTGAAATTAACAAGATTTTCATTTTAATTCATTGATTGTTGTATATATCGATAACTAACATGTAGTGTAAGACGGAGGAGGATGTGAAACTGCTTACCTGATGAAGCGACGGCGGAAGATGTAGTCGGCGGTGAATCGACGGCGACGGCGCAGATGAGAATTTTAAGAAATGGTTTTTGGTTTTGCAGGACGAAATCGTGTAACAAATTCAAGCTGTCACATAACTCACATGAGTGTGAGTGACTAATGTCAAAATTAGGGAAAACTTAACTAGTTTGGGAGTTTTTTTATCAAAAATATTGACTTTGTTAGATTCCGTGTATTACACGAGTTGAATAAAGATAATGTTATATACTAAGTGATGAAAAATTTATGTCCTTAAAAACCTATGTATTACACCGGTTGAATATACCCGTATATTACACCTATAATATAATATTTTAACACATACGCACGTCAAAATATGTCTTTAAAAATCTATTTTGAAGTGACAGTTATAAATTCTGTTAAGTTAATTTTTAAAACATTTTTTTTCAGTCGGGTATTATTTTTTTATATAATTGATAAATGTTAATTCATATTAAATTCATTTAGTTATTATCCATAATCAAATAATTAGTATCTATAATTAGATTAGTATTTAATAGGAGAGATGAGGGAAAAATATGATGAGAATGAATATGAAGTCGACACGTGGCATTAAAAAACCTTTATTTATTATATAGTATAGAAGATTTTTTTAAAATTTATCTTACTACTCTAATAAATGAAAATCTCTTCAATACACGTGTCACTCTCTGGTTACTCCTCATCTTTATTTTTCCGTCTCTCTCCTATTAAATATTAGATTTTCTATTTCTCTCTCCTATTAAATAATAATCTTTATATTAATAAATCTAATTACGGATAGTTATTATTTAATTATAAACTAGGTTAGAATCCTGTGTATTACACGAGATTGTATATTAAAAAAAATAAAACTTATAAATTTATAAATACGTCATAACTTGTCAGAATATTATGATAGTCTCGAGATATATCAAGTGGAAATGTGTGTATATAACAAATTAGTATTTTTTTTTTAATTAGTTATATTTTGAATTCTTATTCTATATTCTTATTTAATATAATTATTATTCTTCTTTAATAATATATTTATAATATCATTATTATTTAATAAGATAGTGGTGCATTTATTAGGAGAGAGAGGCGGAAAACCAATATGAGGAGGCATGAGGGAGTGACATGTGGCACCCCAAAACCTTTATTTATTAGTATGTATAGATATTTATTATATCATCAATCAAATGAACTTAATATGTACTAACATTTATCAATTAAATAAAAAAAATTAATACTCAGTTAAAAAAAATGTTTTAAAAACTAACTTAATAGACCTTATAACTTTCACGACAAATTACATTTTTTAAAAACATATTTTGACAAATGTGTTTGTTAACAAATTATATTTTATTTTATTCAACCGATGTAATATACTAGTTTATTCAACCCGTATATTACACGGGTTTTTAAAAATATAAAATTTTTATTACTAAATATATAACATTTTATTTATTTAACCCGTGTAATACACGGGATTTTAACCTAGTACTATCTAATAAATAAAAATCTTTTGGGACACATAGCATGATTTTAGGCCTTCTTAACTTGAGTTTTCCAGTCTCTCTCTCTCATATTAATTGTTTTTATAATTTTTTTTTGTTTCATTTCTCTCTCTCTCCTGTTAAATAATAATGATTTACATAAATTTTTTAGAAAATGTTTTTTATTTTAAAAAAAAGTTAGGTTTGTTCATAAAACAATTTTATAAATTGAATATTTCGTTCATTCTTTTTATAAAACATTTAAAAAAATAACTATATAATGTTTCTAGAATTTGTATATAATATGTAAACCCTTATTACTAAATATATATTATATTTACTCAACCCGTGTAATACATGCGATTCTAACTTAATAGTTTTTAAAAAGTGTTTAAATTAGTTTTTGTGGTGGGAAAAACCGATAAGTCAATAAATTATTTTTAAAAAAGTATTTGGCTTAGCTTATTCCTATAAAATGATCAAAAATGACATTCTTTTATATTTAAAACTATGTTATACTTTGACGGTGTTTGAGATTGCTTATTTACATATACTATTATATATTTAACAATTTTTTTGGACAAATATTATAATTTAAAAAAAATACAAAATCATTATTCTAATAAATGATTCAAAAAAATGTCACATGTAATTATCATATTTTTTCTTATTGAAATCTTCTAATTTTTTCTATTTTAAGTAAGTTTGAATTTTGAAATTTGATTATGTTAATGTTTTTTTTTACAAAAAATAATATAAAAGTTGAATTCTAATTATTAAATAATTAAGGAAACATTAACATAATGTAAAATTTTACAAGAATATAAAGTTTTATGATTGTAGAGTATATAAAACTTATAATCCTAAACAACCTATGTAATGCATGGTTATATAACCTAATATATAATATAATATTTTCTTTTACACGTTTTTATAATTTCATGATTAGACCATAATAATATTACGTTCATACAAATTGTAAATAATTCATAAAAAAATACCAAAATGATGTCGTAGTACATTCATCCCCGTGATGCCATTATATCTTGCGGAATATTATCTCGTATCGCTGCCATATACATATCATCATTATTCATTAACCAGAACTTCTTCATAAACTTCATTACTAGTACCTCCTTCTGTTGGATTGTAGGATTCTTGTTGTGCCCTGTCAAATGCTTCATCAAACCTACCGGCCTTTCTAATAAAGTTATGGATTGCTATCACAATACTCACATGGTGCTCATACTTGTAATTAACATTCATATCTCTCAATAACGTCCACCTAACTTTCCACACTCCAAAAGTTCGTTCAATGATATTTCGCAATGATGAGTGGTGATAGTTAAATGTTTATTTTGGTCCATGAGGAGCACGTATAGCACTATCCCATCCACGTAGAAAATCAGGTAGATGATAACGAATATGCGTACCTTTGTATCGAACAAGATATCCTTTAGTATTTGGGTATCCGACATCAACACCGTAATATTTATCTACAAATAAAACAAAAAAATGTTATTCGTTTCAAACAAGTGTTAAAAACATAAAAATTGCATTGCTATAACAAAATTATACTAACCACATGTTAGATGCGGAAAACGAAGCTCTGGTCTCTGTAATGCTTCATTGAAAATTATGGTGTCATGCGCGGTCCCCTCCTAGACCACGACCTGGGCATCCTACAGTTAGTTCTCATAACGGGTCATTATCATTTAAAACACATTTATTGTTACTCAAATTACGGCGGAAGTCTTTCTAAGAATATTTATTGCTATTTAATGTTATTCATTTTAACTCACGAATGCCTGCACACCAATCCGAGTAACACCGCTCCCAAGCCAAGATACGTCAACACAAAGCTCACATGCAAAACAATCTAACGTACACACAAAGTCAACTACGCTGAGTAAGTCCTAATAGTTTAATTTAATTAAAAGTCAACTCGTCACAAAAATTATTTTAACTTTACTCACGACTCTCAGTCCTTATAAAATAGTTTCATAATTCATTAAGAATAGTTAACCTCTGTTATCACATGTGTGACAACCGTGACTTTTACGGTCAACACCCGTGTTCGACGAGTTCGTATAATAATAATAATTGTATTATTATTATGTGAAATATACTTTCAAACGAAAAGAACTCGTTAGTGAACGAAAAATAATAGCAAGATTTATCCGGGTGTTATAATGTCAAAAGTTTGATCAAGTTCTAGTTAATACGCGTTAACACCCGATTCGAACGGTTTCGTAAATTTTAATTTAAATCCGAAAGGATATATATTTACGAGACGCAAAGACTCGAGGGAAAATAATAAATTATAATAAGTTATTTTTGGATAAAATAAATAGCGCCTCTATTTTTTTTATCGGGTTCGTTTAAGCGAGAAACCGGCACGCGATCGGAGACCACGAGGTATATAAATACCCCACTACACTCTTTTTCTCTCATTTGATCAATTCATTGAGAGAAGTTAGAGAGAGAGAGAGGAGAGGCTGGAGAGAATTCAGGTGGTGGTGGTGGTGGTCCGGTGGTGGCCGACGGCGGTCTGCGGTGGTCCGGCGGTGGCCGAAGGTGGTCAGAGATGCGGTTTTTCACCCGGAACCATTTCTCGACGCTACGAACGCAATGGTAAGCTCAGATTTCTCTAAATCATTGCTTAAATTCGTGAAAAAGAGTTTTTAAAATCTGTCCAGAAAGTTTTATGCATGCGCAGTTTTAAAGATCGGACGATCCCCGGAAATCCGACCGTTAGAAATGCATTAATTTTGGATATGATGTTGTAAACACATAGACGCAAAACCATACCGGAGGAATTTTTGATCAGGGCTCTCTAGGTATGCTTTTCATACCCTCGAATGTGACTGATCGGATTTTCGGATTTGAAAAACTGGGTCTCAAAGAATCGTCGATCCCTGGAGATCCAACCGTTGGATCGTGATGATTTTTGGATAGTAGTTTCTTAGAACAAATATGAATGTTTCACCGTAGGAATTTCCGATCAGATGTTGGGAACGATATTTTTTAATACGAACAGATCGTAACAGTTTATATGACCGACATAGGAAATTGATCGGGTTGCATTGCCATCGAAACGGCATTGCATGTCAATTTTGAGCATGTGAGAATGCTCGGGAGATAAAAACGATCCTAATGGTGTTTTTGATTCGTATTTCATGTGATACGGGAGGTTCCGCGTACGCGAACCATTTATACGGAAGGTATAAACTTTACCCGTTAAGTTTTGATTTTATGTTAGAATAAGTTTTATTAGTCATTGGTTGGGAATTGAACTCAAAAATATTTAGTATTGAGATATTTGATATTTTTAGTGGTTATTAGGTTATACACCCAACCCCGGTTCACGTTGAACAAATAATGGAACTAATATATTTATTTTTATACAACAATTGTTTTGATGGATTTTTCTGAAAATGTGATCTAACACACAAATTTATTTATAAACAGTATTATTTATACAAAAAGTTTGATCTGAAAATTTTGGTAAACAAACTCTTTATAAATTATTTATTAAAATTACTACAAGTTTAATACATGAAAATTAGGAAAAATACTTCTGAGTATTAAAAAATTCTGGAAACTGGACAGTGATTGTTATATGATGAACTAAAACTCCTGTCCAAATTTTATGAAAATTGGAGTTGTTTAAGTATATGTTTAGTATTTATAAAGTTTAAATGGATGATTTAGGGTTTGTCTGCTTCTGGAAAAAATCAGGACTTGAAACTTGGTATGGGATCTTATATTGACTTAAAAATAATATGATAAAAATGTGGTGATTTTTTAATGTGTTTAACTATTTTTCTCGAATTTGTAAAATTTTAACAATATTAAATTCATATTAAATAATCTGGATATTAGAAAAATATGAAAATTGGTTAGAAATTTTTATTTATATATATGATAAATTGGTGTAAATTTCAAATAGTAAATTTATGTCTAAGTATGGTTTTGGAATTATGGTCCATTTAAATTTTATAAAAAGTTATTAATTTTGGAAAATTTTATATAAAATTGATTTTATAAAAATTGTAGGGGATTTTGGACAGAAGTATAACCCCATTTAAAATATAAAATTTGGACTTTTAATTTGGGTGCTAAAATCACACTAAAACCCTAATTTCGGATGAATCGGATTTTTAAACCGTAAACCTTATTTTACGCGCATAATCGCGTTTTTGGTCAAACGAAACTGTGACTTGAGATTTTATCATATATGACATTATAACTACTGATATTCATTAATAAAATCTAAAACTTAAGGTTTCAAAGTCACGAATTTATATAAAAGTCGGTTTTACAACTTTTGAGCGGTTCGTACGTGTGTGCACGGGTTTTGGGTATGCAACCGACTGCATAGCCACTTTTGAGTAGTAGACTCAGTTTTATACTTTAGGCGTTCTAAATGCTATTTTTTATGTCTAATTGGTTAGTAGGACTCAGTTAGGACACATGTTTTTGCGGTTCTTGCGGATTTAGCCGTACGTTGGTAGCACTGAGTTGCTAGCCACACTTTGCTTGCATTTGGCTGCTGGCCTTTGATAGAATTTGGATGTTAACTATACTTTGCGGTTTTTGTTGACTATGTCACACTTATCACCGACGTTTTTCAGGTGAGTTTCGCGGCCCCACTTTTCAATTTTTACTGTTTTACGGGGGAAAGGCTGTTTCACTCTACACGTTGTTACTTGGGATTAGGGTTACCTGGGTTTACTTATGGATGTATTAAGTCCCCACTTTAATGCAATCAATTAGCTTGGATAGCCGGTGGGAATTATGAATAGTACTATTTGGGTTGACACCCCCGCCCAGGGTTGGTCGCGCCAACCAGACTTGTAGGGTCATTTGGGCGCATAATTAGCCATAGTAGGTGTTCACATTCGACACCTGGATACAGAGGCAACAACTAGTCTGACGGTTTTGATTGTGGCTTAGGGTAATTATATCTTAACACGTGTACTTGATCATCTGCGGATGGTTACTATTACATTTTGAAATTTATTTACTTACTTTTTATAGAGTCACAAAACCTGCGTACTCACCAACTATTTTTATAGTTGACCCGTTTTCGAAACATGCTTTTCAGGTAAACAGTTATGGGGATAACGAACTTTAAACGACTTTCTTTTGGGAAGAGTTATTATTATGTACTTTTGGTTGTAGTTGGACATTTTAGACCCTTTGTATTGATTCGGAATTTTCCATATATTTGTACTTTCGATAGAGGCATGTAGTATTGTTCAATGTAATGCACAATTTTCCTTTTATTTTCTCCTGTACTTGTGTTCAATGCGATATACCGGTTCCACTCTGTGTTTCCGCCTTCGCCGGGGTGTGACAACGTGATATCCTATAACCGTTCACCACCCGAGACTCATCCCATAACAATAATAATATCACAGTTTCATCGAATTAGGTCGAACTTACTATATTAATAACTCGTACTCTAGCACACGTATTACCTCAACACTTGGTTAACCACAAAAAAACCATATACCTTGACTTACTCAGCCTTAACTATGGCTCTTACCAATCAACTGACACAACATCTATCAACACCACATCAAAATCCTGACACAACGGTCAATCTAACTCTACTTGCCACATTAATATCATCTACACATCACATTAATACTATCTCACGCACAATAAATATAACTTATCACTTGCATGCAAATTAACACATATGTAAGCATGTAAACACATACCTCATCACTGCACCCTCGTCAAGGTTACCCTCGTCAGGGCGTTCGACACACCCCGAGCTCATCATTAACATGTTAATAAATGTCACCGTTGGTGACTTCTCGACGGACCTCGTCCTCACAATTCCTGTTTGTCGTGTCATAAACATGACTACGCAAACGCATCACCCGCCGTGTCACAAGGACAACAACACAAAACACACAACACAAATAGTCACATAAAATATCACACAATATTTATATGACTCATTAACCACACCTGCACCACACACATAGCACTAAAATAATAAATATATCCCACATAAAATCATAAAAATTTAGCTTAAGGTCCGACTCTCCTCGATCAACCCTTAACACAATACAACACTATTATAAATATAGATGCTATGTCTCGTTACCTAAGCACGTACCCACCTTTAACCTACACATCCCATGGACAATGAAGAAAAGGGAGATTACCTCGTCGTGTTTCGGAGCCTCCCGGCGGGAAACCACCACATCGCCGCCTTGGTTCTTCACCCGATCACCCTTATCGCCGGCTCCTCCTTCCCTTGCGCCTCTAACCAGCCGTCGCACCCCCTAGGTCTCTAATGACCTAGAATTTTCGCATAATATGGTTTATAAATGACCACTAGTTTCGTTCCAGGTCCCTGCAATTCCAACTTATACGTTTTGATCCCTAATCTTCCCTAAACGCCCAACAGTATCACCAAATGTTGATAACACTCCTCATGTGTGACAAGTTTAACTCATGTATTACATTTCATATAGGTTCGGGTCGTCCACTAACACGAACTGTTAGTTCAAAAAATTTTCGGGATGTTACACCATACAAATGTAAAGCACATGTTAAAATCACTAACAACTATTATATTTTGTGTAGCATATCCCTTTCGACCAATGTACTTCACTTTATCACTCTGTCGAACCAATGCCCTCACATACGTCCCATATATAGCGCCAATGAAATCTTACAAATACAAAAAAATATCATATAGCATCCCAAACTCCTAACAATAGGTTAGGACACGTGTCGGCTAAGAAACGTGACAAAGAACCTAATCGGGTACGAAACGGGAAGACTATTTGCCCGAAAATAGCCTAAAACTTTGCATAAGCATATCTTGGGCTAGAAAATGAGTTACGAGAGCTATAATATATGAAAATAGGGTGTTTCGACGAGGAGAATCTGAAAAAGAGGTATGTCGGACCAATATCCTAAGCATAACGGTCCAACATGTGTTGCTGAAGCAATTCGGGAGGCTTTGATAGGTGTTTTGATGACTCAGCACCCACGTCGGACCGATATGGTTTACACGTCGGTCCGCCATCTAGACATCAGACCGGTATGATTTAAACATCGGTCCGAAATCCGAACGTCGGACCGATATGATTTATACGTCGGTCCGATACGGAGACGTCGGTCCGATATGTGCTGCAGAAGCAAAAAAAAAAGAGGTTTTGACGCGTGTCACCGACTTCAAGCCGAAGTCGGACTGACTTGGTATGACATGTTGGTCCAACATGGACCCCCAAACAGCCTATAAATAGATTCTTAAGGCCGTTCAAATGGAGACACAACACACACCAACACCACAACACACACGAACACTCTGAGAAGGATTAGAAGACCCTGTGTGGCGCGTTTGAGTGCGAGTGCGGTACGCTATGAGTGCGGTTCGAATCCGGATAGACGTTTAAGCAAGGAACGAGCGTAGGAAACTACCCGAGACTATCGTAAGTACACTCGACCGTACCTTAGATAAATGTTTATATGAATTATGTGATTATGTGTTATGTGCTATGTGTGGAACTAAGGTACGGGGTAATGGGAATTAGTCTAACACTAAACGGGAATAATGGAGTAACCACGACGTATTCAAAGGGTGGTGGATACGCCGCTGGTGCTATGTGTGGTTTTTTCGGTTTTCGTCTAACTATGTGGTTTTCTCTGGCACCCTCCCCTATATATATATATATATATATATATTGTGGTGTTCCTTCCAAAACCCATCTTTGAAGAGAAAACTCTAAAACCCATACCAACCAATTATACATTGACACTTAGCACTAGACTTTATCTTTGTTGAAGGGTAATTTGGACCTTTCATTCTTTTTTTCCTTCTATCGTTTTCTGTAAGGCCCCAAACCCGGGAGGCATCACTTTTTGGATTTACTCATTCACAAACAGTTTTTAAACTTGAATATCAAAATAACGCAGCGGAAAATTTCATTAAAACATAATCGTGACATTGTTCAACATGCGGAAGCGTAACACAGTCTAATACATAAACATAACACAAGCTAATCATAACGAGATGCCAGTCTTCATATCATCCGGGTAACTCATCAAGCCGCCCAGCATCACCGTCCATCATCATAACCTGCCTTAACCTGAATGTGCATAATAAAAAGTTAGCGAGTTCTAGTTTTTCATAAAACCTTAACTTCAATTATTTGCCAAAAACATATCATTTAACCTCATTAATAAAAGCGTACGAAAACATGCAATAACATAACATAACATCATAAACATAAGTCAACGAACATATCGAATCTGCGCCTTCTCGTAACCGTCAAATCCAAACGTCACATACTAGCGGAATAACTAAAAGATCACCACCACTAGGCCCATCAACACCGTACTGTCCTTCGGGTGAAGAAATCCTAGGGCCCGATACTTAGGTCATTCAACACCAAACTTCAAGCACGGCATCACAAGGATGATACGTACCAAACTTCAAGCACTGCACCCCGTAAGGCACAAGTACCCAACATCAAGCACGACTACCCCGTAAGGTAAACCGTACCAACTTCAAGGATCACGATAATCCCCTTGGTGACCGTCATCACCCCAGTTGTACAACAATTGGCCAGCCACAAAGGCCCCTAAAAGGTAAAGGCCCATAACAAACATCCCATACCCACAACCTTCATTCCCTAAGGAATAATGGCAGATTCGTTCATTCGTGACTTTCGTAAACATTCACTTCTTTTATTTCAAAACTTCAGTTACGCATTCGTACGTTTTATTAAAAATCATTCATTCATTCGTAAACACTTCGTAAACTTCTTTTGGTAAAATATTTCATAAACACTTCCTTCATAACCTTTTCCTTCCAAACATCGTTTCATAAAACGTCACACATATCATTCACAAACATCGTTTTATAAAAACAGTCACATCGTTACGTATGCACACCAGCCCTAAAAACATTATGTAAAACATTTAAAAAGGGCTTCTAGAACTCACTTGATAAGCTAATCTGGTTGTCCTAAACAAAGGTCCAACAACGTCACTTCCGATCTGAATTGATTAGTTAAATACACATCAGACCAATCCCGACTCTAACGGTTTAACCATTCTGAATTAGGCGAACATACTGACTTTTCTAACCAGCATGATGCCTGCGCACTTAGCAAGTGCGCAGGGCCTTGTTCTTGTGTACTTAATAAGTGCGCAGACTTCGCTTCATGCGTACTTGATAAGTACGTAGGACCTTCTTCATGTGTACTTGATAAGTACGCAGGACCTTCTTCCCCGTAAAAACCCTAACTTTTGAACGCAGATCTGATCACGTCAAGATCCCGACTTTTGTTCAAAACGTTCGTTTTTCCTTCTAGATGCTAGATCTATGTTCATTTTCAAGTTTTATGCGTAAAAACGTTACATTTTCATCCAAACCCCGAAAACCCCAAAACGAACAAAAACTCAGATCTAGACCATATCGTTACCTGTATCGAGCTTCTGATTTGGAGGTTCTTCTCACGAGCTATGGGGCAACACTTTGCGGAAATCTCGGGTCGATGCGTCTACTCTCTCTCTCTCTTTGGTTTCTCTCTCTAGAACTTGTAAAATGAGAGAAGAGAGATGGGCTCGGGTATTTATAGGGAGAGACTACCCTTGAGCCCATACACGCGCAAGCCCATAGCCGGCCCATTCAACGCTCGTTTATTCCGTTCGTCTCGCGTTTAACCTGTTTTCATTTATTGTCGTTTATTATTTTTGGGATGTTACAAGTCTACCTCCCTTACAATAGGTTTCGTCCCCGAAACCTATCATAAGTCAAATAGTTGAGGGTACGACTCTCTCATATCCGTCTCCTTTTCCCAAGTGGCTTCCGATCCCTTTCGATGTTTCCATTGGACTTTAACCAATTGAATAATCTTATTATGCAAACGCTTCTCCTTTCTGTCTAAGATGGTCACGGGTTCTTCGATGTAGTTAAGGCTGTTGTCGACCTCGATGTCAGTAAGTGGTACGTGAGCCGATTCATCCGCCAAACACTTTCGCAAGTGTGATACATGGAAGGTAGAATGAATCCCACTTAACTCATCAGGCAACTCTAACCGATAAGCGACTTCACCAACCCGTGCCATTATCCTGAATGGTCCGACAAACCTCGGACTTAACTTTCCTCTCTTCCTGAATCGTATGATTCCCTTCCAGGGTGACACTTTCAACATTACTCTGTCCCCAACATCAAACTCAATAGGCCTTCGTTGTTTATCCGCATAGGATTTCAGACGATCTTGTGCGGCCTTCATTCGTGCTTTAATTTGATCAAACCTTTCCGACGTTTCTCTTACGACTTCAAGACTTCCTAATTCCTTCTGTCCAATCTCACCCCAATAAACCGGGGACCTGCATCTTCTCCCATACAACATTTCGTAAGGCGGCATGACTATCGTCATGTGATGACTATTGTTGTAGGAGAATTCGGCTAACGGCAGATGACTGTCCCAACTGCCGCCAAAATCGATAATGCAAGCACGAAGCATATCCTCCAATGTCTGAATGGTCCTTTCGGACTGACCATCCGTTTGTGGGTGGTATGTCGTGCTAACATTGAGTCTCGTGCCAATCGCCTCGTGAAATCTTTTCCAGAACCTCGATGTGAATCATGTGTCCCGGTCAGATACGATCGTCAAAGGCATCCCATGCCATGCTACTACTTCGTTAATAAATACTTCCGCTAACCTTTCCGATGAGAACGTCTCGCGAATAGGTAGGAAATGAGCACTCTTCGTTAAACGGTCCACAATTACCCAAATGGTGTCATGACCTTTAGCTGTGCGAGGTATCTTGGTTATGAAGTCCATGGTAATGTGTTCCCACTTCCATTCCGGTATATCAAGTGGTTGAATCTTTCCATACGGTTTCTAGTGTTCGGCCTTTACTTGTGAGCAAGTCAAGCACTTGCTTACATACTTTGTCACCTCATGTTTCATTCCAGGCCACCAGTATTCCTTCCTTATATATGGATAGAGTACCGAGAATTATGAGCCTCATCCAAGATTTTGGTTCTAAGCTTGCCAACCATAGGTAGCCATACCCGTCCAAAACGTGTCCTAACACCAAGGGTGTTATATTCCAACTTGTCCTGTTGGCCAACCATCCTTTCCTTCTTCAAGTTTTCTTCCATAAGTGCTTCATCTTGAGCTCTTTCGATTTCCCTCATCACAGCTGATGTTACCACCAACTGGCAAGCTTTCACTCTAATAGGAGTAGGCACATCCTTTCGGCTTAGAGCGTCAGCCACCACTCACCTTTCCAGGATGGTATATGATTTCACAGTCATAATCTTTCAGGAGTTCCAACCATCGTCTCTGCCTCATATTAAGCTCTCTTTGTTTGAAGAAGTACTTCAAACTTTTGTGGTCGGAGTAAATAGTAAACTTTACCCCGTAGAGGTAGTGCCTCCAGATTTTCAATGCAAATATGACAACAGCAAGTTCCAAATCATGAGTCGGATAGTTGACTTCGTGAACTTTCAACTGCCGCGACGCATATGCAATCACTCTCATCAACACGCACCCTACTCCCTGACCCGAAGCGTCAGAGTATACCACCAAGTCTTCATTGCCCTCGGGAAGGGCCAAGACTGGAGCTTTGGTTAGCTTCTCCTTCAATTCCTTAAACGCCTCATCCTGGGTCGAACCCCATTCGTACTTTACCTCCTTCCGAGTCAACTTTGTCAACGGCGAAGCTATTTTCAAGAAATCCTGGATGAATCTCCGATAGTAGCCTGCCAATCCCAAGAAACTGCGGATTTTAGTTGGCGTCATAGGAATATTCCATTCCCTTACCGTCATTATCTTTGCTAGGTCAACCATAATGTCGTTCAGGTTAATGACATGACCTAGGAATTGGACTTCCCTAAGCCATAACGCACATTTGGAGAACTTAGCATACAACTTTTCCTTCTTCAGAGCTTCCAATACCTCCTTCAAGTGACACGCGTGATCACCAGTAGATGAGGATATCATCGATGAACACAATTACCGATCGATCCAGCATTGGTCGACAAACTCTATTCATCAAATCCATGAACGCTGTGGGGGCATTCGTCAATCCAAAAGACATTACGTGGAACTCAAAATGTCCATAACGCGTGCGAAATGCGGTTTTTGGTATGTCTTCTTCCATCACCTTCAACTGATGGTACCCGGATCGAAGGTCGATTTTTGAGAACCAACTTGCACCCTGTAATTGATCGAACAGGTCGTCGATCCTTGGTAAAGGGTACTTGTTCTTCACGGTACGTTTGTTCAACTCGCGATACTCAATACACATTCTTATTGAACCATCCTTCTTCTTTACAAATAACACCGGGGTACCCAAAGGTGAGATGCTCGGTTAGATAAATCCCTTCTCAAGTAATTCGTCTAGTTGTGTCATTAGTTCCTTCATCTCTACTGGTGCTAGTCGATATGGAGCTTTAGCCACGGGCTGGGCATCTGGTACTAAGTCGATTCGGAACTCAATCTCTCTGTCGGGTGGTATCCCAGGCAAATCCTCTGGAAACACCTCCGGGTACTCGCGTACCACGGGTACATCGTCTAGTTCCTTCACTTCCTTACACTTGTCAATTACGTACACCAGATAACCCTCGCATCCGCGCTTCAAGTAATCTATTGCCTTAATCATCGAGATGACATTTGGCATCGGGGCATCACGATCTCTAAAAACCTCGACTTTGCTACCATCCAGAACCTTGATTCGGATTATCTTTCGTTTGCATATAATTTGCGCTTCTTTGGCAGTTAGCCAATCCATACCTAACAAGACATCGAACCTACCCAAAACCAAAACAAACAACCTGATGGGGAATCTATGGCCTTCTATTTTTATCGTAGAATTGTCAACTACATCGGTTACTCTCGCAGTTCTACCCTCAGCAGTTTCTACGCTAAAAGCCCTTTCTAGCTTACTGAAAGTGTATTTCACTCGTTTACAAAAAGTCACAGATATAAAACTCTTACTAGCACCCGAATCAAATAACACTGAAACAAAAGTGTTATCAAGGATGAACGTACCTGATGCCACATCGGGGTCCACCCTGGCCTGTTCTTGCGTCAGCGTACGCACGAGTCTTTGCTCGGGGCCTCTCTTCTTTCTTCTCTAGGCCTTTCCCTGTCACACCCCGCCAAGACGGAAATACGGGATGTAACTAGTATATCGCATTGAACACAAGTACAAGAGAAACTAATAGGAAGATTGTGCATTACATTGAACCATGCTACATGCTTCTAACAAAGGTACAAATACAAAAAAAAAATCTCTAAAACGGTACAAAGTGTCTAAATGCCTGACTACAACCAAAGTACATAATCAAAACTAGAAACAATAGTTCTAATCCAAAAGCGAACCCCCATAAAAATCTCTTCTTCAATTCTGTTTACCTGAAAGCATGTTTCGTAAACGGGTCAACTATATAAATAGTTGGTGCGTTCGCAGGTTTTCCGACTCTATAAATAGTTTTTGATAAAAAAAATCCAAAGTGATCAAAAATCCATTGATCGAGTACACATGTATTAGACAACATATTACCATGAGCCGCAATCAAAGCCTCGACGAAATAAAAATAAAGTACCTCATACGGAAGTCTAATGCAAACAACCGCCTAAAAAATTTGGCAAACTTTGCGCCCAAGTGACCCTACAAGTCTGGTTGCAGCGACCAAACCATGAGCGGGGGTGTCAATCCAAGTAGTACTACTCAAAATTCCCAACGGCTACGCTCAGCTAATTAATTACCCAAACTTGGGGACTTTAAGGCATTAAAAAAAAATAACTCATGTATCAATGTATCATATAACATGTGACTAAAAATAAATAAAGAAACAGCTTTCCCCCAAAAACAGTAAACAGTAAGTAAAGTGAGGCCGCGAAACTTACCTGGACAATGCGGGCGGGTGATGTGACACAGTCGACAAAAAACGATAAAATCCGAGTCCTAACAGGGTCCTACTAGTCAAGAGGACACAAACAATGCATTCAGGGCTCCTAAAGGTTGTGACCAAGTCAACAAAACAAAAAGTGGCTATGTAATCGGTTGCATACCCAAAGCCGTGCATACGCGTACGGACTGTTAGAAATTGTAAAACCGGCTTTTATATAAATTCGTGACCTTAAAACCTTAAGTTTTAGATTTTAATAAAGAACATCAGTAGTTATAAAGTCATATACAATAAAATCTCAAGTCACGGTTTCGTTTGATAAAAAACGCGGTTACGCGCTTAAAGTCCGGTTTACGTTTGAAAATCCGATACATCCGAAATTAGGGTTTTAGTGTGATATTAGCACCCAATTTAAAAATACAAATTTATGTTTTTAATGTGATCATACTTCTGTCCAAAATCCCCTAAAACGTTTTATAAAAACAATTTTATACAAAAATTTCCAAAAATAGTAACTTTTTATAACGTTTTAATGGACCAAAATTCCAAAACCATAATTAGTCATACATTTACTGCTTGAAACTTCCACAAATTGATAATATACATAAATAATAATTTCTGACCAATTTTCATAATTTTTCAATATCCAGATTATTTATTATAAATATAATATTGTTAAAATTTTACAAATTCTGGAAAAATAGTTACACTTGTCAAAACTTTACCAAATTTTTACCAGATTAGTGTTAGGTCCATATGAGATTTCATTAAAATTTTCAACTCCTAATGTTGTCCATAAGTATATGATCCTAAATTCAGTCGTTAAAATTTCATAAATACCAAACACCTACTTAGACAACTCCAAATTTCACGAATTTTGGACAGGAATCATGTTTTATCATAAACTAATTACTGACCAAATTCAATATTTTTCCAATACTCAGAGGTATTTTTCCCAATTTTCATGTATTAAACTTGTTGGAATTTTAATAAATAATCTATAAAGAGTTTGGTTACCAAAATTTCCAGATCAAACTTTTTGTATAAATAATACTGTTTATAAATAAATTTGGGTGTTAGATCACATTTTTAGAAAAATCCATCAAAACAATTGTTGTATAAAAATAAATATATTAGTTCCATTATTTGTTCTACGTGAACCGGGGTTCGGTGTATAACCAAATAACCACTAAAAATACCAAATATCCAAATATTAAATATTTTTGGGTTCAATTCTCAACCAATGACTCATAAAACTATTCTAAGATAAAATAAAAGCTTAACGGGTAAAATATTTTTGGGTTCAATTCCAAAAATCGTCACGATCCAACGGTCGGATCTCCGGGGATCGACGATTTTTGAGACCCAGTTTTTCAAATCCGAAAATCCGATCAGTCACATTCGAGGGTATGAAAAGCATACCTAGAGAGCTCTGATCAAATATTACTCTGGTAGGGTTTTGCGTCTATGTGTTCACAAGATCATATCCAAAATTAATGCATTTCTAACGGTCGGATTTCCGGGGATCGTCCGATCTTTAAGACTGCGCATGCATAAAACTTTCTGGACAGAATTTAAAAACTCTTTTTAACGAATTTAAGCAAGGATTTAAACAAATATGAGCTTACCATTGCGTTCGTAGCTTCGAGAAATGGTTCCGGGTGAAAAACGAGCTTCGGCCGCCACCGGCCACAGCGCCAGACCACCGTTGACCGCCACGCACCACCGTCGGACCTCCACTACTTTGCCGGAAACCTCTCCATCCCTCTCCACTCTCTCTCTAAAGTTTCTCTTAATTTTTGAAAAATGAGATAGTGGACTAAGATGGGGTGTTTATAGCCCCTGCGGTCTCCGATCGCGTGTCGGTTTTTCGCTTAAACAAACCCGAAAAAAATAGTGACGTTATTTTATCCAAAAATAACTCGTTAGAATTTAATATTTTCTCTCAAGTCCTTGCGTCTCGTAAATATATATCTTTTCGGATTTAAATTGAATTTTACGAAACTGCTCGACTCGAGTGTTAACACATATAGACCTGAACTTGATCAACTTTTTGACATTATAACACCAAAATAAATCTTGCTATTATCTTCCGTTCACTAACGAGTTTCTTTCGTATGAAAGTATATTTCAACATAATAATAATAATACTATTATTATACGAACTCGTCGAACACAGGTGTTGACCGTAAAAGTCATGGTTGTCACATTCTCCCTAGTTAACAGAATTTCGTCCCGAAATTCAACTGGTATAATAGTTGACAAGTTCTTTTTCGTAACTTGATTCATGTATGATCATCAAGGGAAATCTAGTTTCCTAGATATAGCATGGAGATTTGACAAATCTAGATCTAAGAATAACCGAGAGTAAGTTACATCTAGTTAGGCTCAAAAGCAAATTGAATAATAATGAGAGAAAAATCCTTCGAATTCCAAAGAATCTATAGATCATTGTTTTACTGAATCAGTCAAACGGTACACTGTTGATGTTATTCAGAATATTAACAAATCCGCCATATAATTGATATACACAGGTATACAAAGATGGTACAAATCTAGAATGATATTATGTTAAAAAATCCCGGTGATTTAGTATCCTTTTATAAGCAAGGAAAAGTATCATTCTGCTTGTTTTCATTAAGGAATACTATTATAAATAATAACCATAAGGTTTTAACAGGAGAGGTGCTATTAAGGTTCAAAGAGTCGGTAGAATCACCATGACTCATTGAAATAAAAATGCGTCACAACTATAACAAATACTATAGATTATGAAGGATGATCATATCATGTACTTAGAATATAGAGAGATAACACCTCGTTAAAATGAAACTTGTCGTCAATACGAACTTCCTTAGGTTGTATAATTACGGATTCGTAGGCTAAACACCTTTTGAGACTCGATATACGATAAACATCGTATATACCATTAAGCTCCTGGGGTAGTTTCAGTTTGTACACAACAAGACCAATCAAATAATTATTACCAACCTCAACACAACAAAATGGTGATCAACCTTTGTGTCAAAACAGAGCTTCTAATGGCGCTCATTTAATACTAGTGTGATAACTGTTAGTGTAAGGAAATTTGACCAAAGGTAAAAGAGTATCCAAATTACCATCAAATTCTATGACACAAGCCCTGAGCATATCCTCCAAGGTATGAATAGTTCGTTCACTTAGACCGTCGGTTTGAGGATAGTAAGCGGTGCTCATATCTAAGCGCGTTATCAAAGCTTTCTGTAGTGTCTGCTAGAAATGGGATGTAAAGCGACTATCCGTATCGAAGATAAAGGAAACATGCACTCCATGCTTGTTACAATTTCACCACAATACAGTCGAGCTAGCTTTTCTACCTAGAACTCCTCTCGGATAAGTAGGAAATGTGCAGAGCTCGTTAATTGGTTAACAATGTCCCAAAATGAATCATAGCCGCCCAATGTTCTAGGTAGGCCTAGTAACGAAATCTATTGAAATTTGTTCCCACATCCCTTTGTGGAATCTCAGGTTGTTGTATGTACTTATTGTTAGTAATAGTAATTACTCATAATGGTCAGTACGTTGTTGCGTCATAAGGCAACACAACATGGTTGGTGTGTATACAACATAACCGTATAAGTAGATACAAGAGAATTTTGAAAATCACCATAACAAAAGGACGAGATTCACACTTCTTGTACTAGAATTGAAGAGTGATGATTAGTCATTAGAGAGTGAATTAATAACGAGTAATCCGAGCTTAAAGGTTTACAAAGCTAGTATATAATGAGTACCAATATAATTGTACCAAACTCAAGTCGTTAAACCGAAGATTAACAAACATAAAAGATTATACTAGGATTATGTCGAGATAAATTTGCTAAGAGTCAAATTTACTCAATCCTATGAAGTGTTATAGCAAATGAGTCATCATCATAAAATAGTTGTCAGCGATGACCCGGTGCTATGTAACCTCACCACAAAGCATTAGGATTCGGTACTAACTCGCGTGTTAGTCTCGATATAATATAACCGTGTTTGATGATTTTTAACTAAAGGATCGTATACATATTGCCCAAGGTTAGCAATGAGTTATACTAAAAATCAAATCTCCACAAGATCTAGATATAGAAAGTGACTAAAGATCTAGGACGATCTAATCAAGTAGATTAGTTAAAAGACTAGGTGCTAGTTCAATATTTGGACATAGAATTGACTACCACCAGAAATCGAATTTGGTTAACGGTCAGAAATGGAATTCTGAAATTTTAACAAGAAGTCCATATTAAAAGATGGTCTACTCCTCACATCGAGTCAGCCAAGTTTGATAGGATAACATTAGACGTCTGCATCTTTCTTGATGTGTATTGAAATGATTCGGAAGTAATCCGCTATTCAGCTAGATGAGGAAATAAACAGTCACATTGTGGAAATAATCTCATAAAAATAGTGTCCCCCGAAAATGATTATGAGCTTGTTATTCCACAAAATGGGTAGACTTTGATATAATATCATTGTCAGTTTGGCCTGGGGTTTGATTCTTATAAAGTAGACGTCAGAAATAGGGGAGGATCAAGTAAAACTTCAGGAATTTTCCAAATGTGAGGATGTCATGCTCATAGGTCCTTTAAAGATAATGCAATCTTAAGTGGATCTTCAAGAGAGCAGAGTCAACTATGATTCGTCACTTGTTCCTCTTCCTGGTGGCGTACAACTTTAATTGGTTAAGAATCGTAAAACAAATAAATAAATTCAAAATTTCCCTCCTATGATTTAAAGAGACATCTTTCAAATGATATGGTTTTCAAATTTCAACTTAGGTCCTCGCTTTCCATTAAAGTCGGTGAAAATGGACCATAAGGTTTCAAAGTTTGTCCTTAGATCTCGCGTTGAAGGGGTCAAAGAGATTTCGTATTTCACCCATACTGGTTATAGCCATAAAATCCTTTGCATAAGAGTTTAAGCCATAAATTTGATGGAATGAGTGTTTCATGTCATAGACTCATATTCCCTAGAGCACGTGTTAAGAAGTCGTTTCTAAACCGTAGTTGCTCTAAGGCTTTCTAATTACAGGAGGCTGAGAATAAGGGATACGTATACGTCTCTACCTAGTTAGAAATCAAAAAGTCAATCAACAAAATGACATTTGAGAGAGAACAAGTACAAAAAGGATATGAGACTATCATATTCGGATATATAAGGACAATATACGTAGAGTAACAAATAGCGATAATCACCATAAATAAACTTTGAATGATTACTAATAAAATTTTTGGTACACAAAGAATCATTCCAACATAAAGTTTCATTTTCTCCATCAAAATGGTTTTCAATAAGACATCGAAGCGCCAGGAGAAATCAAGATTTGCAAAACATACTTAGCAATGTTCACAAAAAAGGGCATTAGTTTCATACTAAGCCATAGCTATCCCAAAATAAAAAGTTTTTGTAAATCTAACTAAAAGAATCCTGGGCACAAGCCGCTCGGTGTCCATAGTAGAACTACACATGATAGAAATAAACACGACAATGAACGTCGTAAATATGGCTCCTCCCAAGTAAACAAGTTTCTCAAGTTAAATTTCCACAATATAAGCATCGCGGTTAAGAGAATCGGGATTTAGTGTACCAAATTACCATAGTGAGTGCAGAGCACTTGCAATGGAAATTTCAAGTATGTGTAAAACTGAATTATTAAGAATATTTATCAGGAGTATACTGAGAATGACAAACACCGAAATGAGGATTTATACGAACGATCGTATAGAAAGGTTATATTGTCTAAGAAAAAGAAGCTTATATTTCTTTAAAGAATTTCTCCATCATATTGTTACTCCGTCGATATTAGAGTGCATTTGGATTATAAGATAAAATCCAAGATTATGTCGGGACCTCCGATTATAGTCGTACACTTACTGCAAGTGTCGAGCGTTGTAAAGCCCATATTGAATTTACGTGGCGAGTAAACTCTCAAGGGATCTAATTTATCAAGTAAAATAGATGAGAGAAAATCTCTGTTGCTCAAGATTCAGTAAGGAGTTGATTAGATCAAATTCGAATTTCTCTTATTCCTTCAGAACTGCGAGAACGTTACATGAAGATCAATTAGGGGAGTCAGAAATGTTGAGGTCTGATTCACGCTAGACCGAGAGTCGTCACATGCGTTGATAAATATATAACAAAATTGAAATGAGAAAATCTTCAGCTGGATCTCAAATGTGAAGCAATACTTAACAAATAATTGTCAAATTCGATCCAAATACCGAGGTTAAATCAACTGAGAACAGATCTCTTTAGTGTCTCGGTCTAAATTTTTATGCAAAAGAAATCTTGATAAGAGTTTTGGATCCATTAAGATTCAAAGATAAAATAGACAATATAAATTCCCATGTCACCTGAGGTAGCCTATCGCATCATTCGATGTATTCGGCTTAACCCTAAGGTTACGATAGTTTCGATCAATATTCGGATGACTGGGAATCGGGACTAGAAATACAGATTAATCATGAACATTAACTCGGACAGTAAGACTCACTAGAGTTCTCATACACTGCAGATTATGATTACGTGTGCACCCGTAATGATAATTTACTTTGCATGGTCCCTACAGTGTTTCCTCTATCCCGAGCTCTCAGCTAACAAAAAAGAACTGAAATGTTCATTGGATCACGTCTTCGTGTTTCACTTTCGCGTAAAAGTGTGGATGTTCTATCTGATCACTTTTAATTATTTGTACCAACATGAATCTGCAGACTAAGACTGTTGTTGGATGGAGGTAACGATAGAGGGGAACAACTGGCGTCCTCTAATAAAATAAAAAGTGTGTGATGGAAGTCAGGCAGTAATAATAGGGCAAAGATCCCTAAATCAGAGTCGAGCAAGTCATGCTACAAATTTGTACATATACGTGGATCCAATGATCCAACAAAACAAACAAACAAAAAAGTTTATGGGTCTCCTGACCCGTAGAGTTCTCTCCCGTTTAGTCCTGCTTCTCCACCTCGGGTTACCTTTAGATCGAGCAATTATGGCTGCCATATCTCATGGCGAAAGTTCTAGCCATCCAATCCAGCAGATTACCAAAGCAAGTATATACCGCACAAAGTGAAAACAATAGATGTTAAATAAGAAAGTCGACTCCAGGACTGGAGTAGATGCAGGTGCGGTGTAGGTACAGGTACAAATCGAGGTAACACCAAGACAGATTGAGGCGAATATAGATTACCGCAAACGTAACCGGAATCATCAAAGAGTACGCGTAGTGTTGTGACTTCGACATGATTATGACGAAGCAATGTATCGTAGATAAGCAAAAGGTAGTATGCAATGCACATATAATTCCTACGGTTCAATGCAATAAACTTATAGTTATAGTCTAGGTCTAGTCTCGGGTAAACGTAATTCTCTATAACCTGGCTCTGATACCAAGTCTGTCACACCCCGCCAAGGCGGAAATACGGGATGTAACTGGTATATCGCATTGAACACAAGTACAAGAGAAACTAATAGGAAGATTGCGTATTACATTGAACCATGCTACATGCTTCTAACAAAAGTACAAATACAAAAAAAAAAATCTAAAACGGTACAAAGTGTCTAAATGCTTGACTACATCCGAAATTAGGGTTTTAGTGTGATATTAGCGCCCAATTTAAAATTATAAATTTATGTTTTTATTGTGATCATACTTCTGTTCAAAATCCCCTAAAACATTTTATAAAAACAATTTTATACAAAAATTTCAAAAAATGGTAACTTTTTATAACGTTTTAATGGACCAAAATTCCAAAACCATAATTAGACATACATTTACTACTTGAAACTTCCACAAATTGATAATATATATAAATCATAATTTCTGACCATTTTTCATAATTTTTCAATATCCAGATTATTTATTATAAATATAATATTGTTAAAATTTTACAAATTCTGGAAAAATAATTACACTTGTCAAAACTTTACCAAATTTTTACCAGATTAGTGTTAGGTTCATATGAGATTTCATTAAAATTTTCAAGTCCTAATGTTGTCCATAAGTATATGATCCCAAATTCAATCGTTAAAATTTCATAAATACCAAACACCTACTTAGACAACTCCAAATTTCATGAATTTTGGACAGGAATCATGTTTTATCATAAACTAATTACTGACCAAATTCTAGATTTTTCCAATACTCAGAGGTATTTTTCCCAATTTTCATGTATTAAACTTGTTGGAATTTTAATAAATAATCTATAAAGAGTTTGGTTACCAAAATTTCCAGATCAAATTTTTTGTATAAATAATACTATTTATAAATAAATTTGGGTGTTAGATCACATTTTCAGAAAAATCCATCAAAACAATTGTTGTATAAAAATAAATATATTAGTTTAATTATTTGTTCTATGTGAACCGGGGTTGGGTGTATAACCAAATAACCACTAAAAATACCAAATATCCCAATATTAAATATTTTTGGGTTTAATTCTCAACAAATGACTCATAAAACTATTCTAACATAAAATTTAAGCTTAACGGGTAAAGTTTATACCTTCCATATAAATGGTTCGCGTACGCGGAACCTCCCGTATTTCAAATGCAATACGAACAAAAAACACCATTAGGATCGTTTTTATCTCCCGAGCATTTCCATATGCTCAAAATTGACATGCAATGCTGTTTGGATGGCCATGCAACCCGATCAATTTCCTGTTTCGGTCCTATAAACTGTTACAACCTGTTCGTATTCAAAAATATAGTTCCCAACATCTGATCGGAATATTCTACGGTGAAAACATTCATATTTGTGCTAAGAAACTAATGTCCAAAAATTGTCACGATCTAACAGTCGGATCTCCGGGGATCGACGATTTTTGAGACCCAGTTTTTCAAATCCGAAAATCCGATCAGTCACATTCGAGGGTATGAAAAGCATACCTAGAGAACTCTGATAAAAAATTCATTCGGTAGAGTTTTGCGTCTATGTGTTGACAAGATCATATCCAAAATTAATGCATTTCTAACGGTCGGATTTCCGGGGATCGTCCGATCTTTAAGACCACGCATGCATAAAACTTTCTGGACAGAATTTAAAAACTCTTTTTAACGAATTTAAGAAAGGATTTAAACAAATCGGAGCTTACCATTGCATTCGTAGCTTCGAGAAATGGTTCCGGGTGAAAAACGAGCTTCGGCCGCCACCGGCCACCGCGCCGGACCACCGTTGACCGCCATGCACCACCGTCGGACCACCACTACTTTGTAGGAAATCTCTCTAGCCCTCTCCACTCTCTTTCTCTATCTAAAATTTCTCTTAATTTTTGAAAAATGAGATAGTGGACTAAGATGGGGTATTTATAGCCCCTGCGGCCTCTGATCGCGTGTCGGTTTTTCGCTTAAACAAACCCGATAAAAATAGTGGCGTTATTTTACCCAAAAATAACTCGTTAGAATTTAATATTTTCTCTCGAGTCCTTGCGTCTCGTAAATATATATCCTTTCGGATTTAAATTGAATTTTACGAAACTGCTCGACTTGGGTGTTAACACGTATAGACCCGAACTTGATCAACTTTTTGACATTATAACAACAAAATAAATCTTGCTATTATCTTTCGTTCACTAACGAGTTCCTTTCGTATGAAAGTATATTTCAACATAATAATAATACTATTATTATACGAACTCGTCGAACACAGGTGTTGACCGTAAAAGTCACGGTTGTCACATTCCCCTTCCCGGCTTCAGCCATCCTGGGCTTGGTGCATTCCCGGCTTATATGACCACTCTCCCCACTGTTTTAGCATTTGAAGCCTTGCGGGCATTCACGAGTGTAGTGTCCGGTCTTGCCGCATTTAATGCACAAATTTGACCCTAGCCGACATTCACCCTCATGTCTTACCCCACATTTTCCACAGACTGCCGTCTCGCCTACCCTGGCCTGTTTGTCCCGAGCCCCAAACAACTTCCCAACCGATCTCTTAGCGGGAAAACTCAACTTCTTCTTAGGCTCTTCAATGGCAACGACATTTAGCGCCATATCATCAAATACCACGCCGCTCAGTTCTACTACCAAATCATAGGTAGTAGGGGCGTTTGCCTTAACATAGGTGCGGACCTCGTCCGGCAGCCCTTGAATGTAGCAGGCAATCTTTCTTTCCTCGGTCGTGACAAGATGTGGCACCAGACAGTTCATTGAACCGTGTGGTGTACTGCCAGTGCGTCATGTTCCCGGCCTTAATCCCCAGAAATTCCCTTTCTACCTTTTCGATCTCATTCCTTGGACATAAATTCTTGATCACCAAAGTTTTCAAATCAGTCCAAATCATCGCATCCATAGCCTCGCCCCCTTGGCTTGACGTACCCCTTCCCACCAATGGGATGCTTCCTCTCTCAAGGAGTTAGCAGCAAATTTCACAACTTGATTCGCTCGACACTCGGTCAAACGAATGGCAGCTTCCATACGGATTACCCAATCAAAAGTAGCCACCGCGTCCTTCTTCCCAGTCAGGACCGGCGGGTCACATGCCTTAAAGGACTTATAATCGCAACCACGGTTAAGCAGTGCGTTGATTGCCTCAGTGTTTGGGGTACCAACCGCCATGTTAGACCCGCTCATCTCATTAGCCTTCTTTAACACTTCTGCCAACAGTCCTGGCAAAGAAACCTTCATCAACTCAGTGAACTCGCGTGCCAGAGTCGCTCTCACTTCCGGTTCAAAAGTGAATTGTTGTTCTTCGACATGAGTTGGCTCAGTCCCATGCATACTAACTTCTAGCTCATTGTGAACACTTCCTTCTTCACTGTACTCTTGGCGTGCAGGGGTCTGCCGCGCCCACCGGTACGACCACCGGTATGGCCCCCACCACGCCTTTCGTTTCCTCTCATTGCCATTTGGTTCTATAAGACAAGGAATCCAATGTAATCACGCTAGTTAACAAATAGAATTCATCAAGTACTGTAAGATGTTAATATACACTGGTCATCTGCAATTAACCATTACACTATCTTTCGATTTCTATTTGACCACCTTTGTGATTCCATCAGAACACAAGTCCTTACCTAACCCTTTCTAAGGCATACTATATATGTAAATATATACTACCTTCATACCTGATGCTGTAGCTCGAGTTACCCGTACTGGCATCCGCTTTCGGTCCCATTCACAGTTTAAGTTCAGACACTCGGAGTGTCCGAATCTCTCAAACTATTGCTCCGATACCAACTTGTAAGGCCCCAAACCTGGGAGGCCTCACTTGTTGGATTTACTCATTCACAAACAGTTCTTAAACTTGAATATCAAAATAACGCAGCGGAAAATTTCATTAAAACATAATCGTGACATTCTTCAACATGCGGAAACGCAGCATAGTCTTATACATAAACATAACATAAGCTAATCATAACGGGATGCCAGTATTCATATCATCCGGGTAACTCATCAAGCCGCCCCGCATCACCGTCCATCATCATAACCTAAAAGTCAGCTACGCTGGTGAGTTCTAGCTTTTCATAAAACCTTAATTTCAATTATTTGCCAAAAACATATCATTTAACTTCATTAATAAAAGCGTACGAAAACATGCAATAACATAACATAACATCATAAACATAAGTCAACGAACATATCGAATCTGCGCCTTCTCGTAACCGTCAAATCCAAACGTCACATACTAGCGGAATAACCTAAAGATCACCACCACTAGGCCCATCAACACCATATTGTCCTTCGGGTGAAGAAATCCTAGGGCCCGATACTTAGGTCATTCAACACCAAACTTCAAGCATGACATCACAAGGATGATACGTACCAAACTTCAAGCACTGCACCCCGTAAGGCACAAGTACCAAACTTTAAGCACGACTACCCCGTAAGGTTAACCGTACCAACTTCAAGGACCACGATAATCCCCTTGGTGACCGTCATCACCCCAGTTGTACAACAGTTGGCCAGCCACAAAGGCCCCTAAAAGGTAAAGGCCCATAACATACATCCCATACCCATAACCTTCATTCCCTAAGGAATAATGGCAGATTCGTTCGTTCGTGACTTTCGTAAACATTCACTTCTTTTACTTCAAAACTTCAGTTAAGCATTCGTACGTTTTATTAAAAATCATTCATTCATTCGTAAACTTCTTTTGGCAAAATATTTCATAAACACTTATTTCATAACCTTTTCCTTCCAAACATCGTTCATAAACATCGTTTCATAAAAAGTCACACATATCATTCACAAACATCGTTTTATAAAAACAGTCACATCGTTACGTATGCACACCAGCCCTAAAAACATTATGTAAAACATTTAAAAGAGGGCTTCTAGAACTCACTTGATAAGCTAATCTGGGTTTTCCTAAACAAAGGTCCAACAACGTTACTTCCGATCTGAATTGATTAGTTAAATACACATCAGACCAATCCCGACTCTAACGGTTTAACCATTCTGAATTAGGTGAACATACTGACTTTACTAACCAGCATGATGCCTGCGCACTTGGCCTTGTTCTTGCGTACTTAATAAGTGCGCAGACTTCGCTTCATGCATACTTGATAAGTACGTAGGACCTGCTTCATGCGTATTTGATAAGTACGCAGGACCTGCTTCACGCATACTTGATAAGTACGCAGGACCTGCTTCACGCATACTTGATAAGTACGCAGGACATGCTTCATGCGTACTTGATAAGTACGCAAGACCTTCTTCCCTGTAAAAACCCTAACTTTTGCACGCAGATCTGATCACGTCAAGATCCCGACTTTTGTTCAAAATGTTCGTTTTTCCTTCTAGATGCTAGATCTATGTTCATTTTCAAGTTTTATGCGTAAAAAACGTTACCTTTTCATCCAAAACCCGAAAACCCCAAAACGAACAAAAACTCAGATCTAGACCGAATCGTTACCTGCATCGAGCTTCTGATTCAGAGGTTCTTCTCACAAGCTATGGGGCAACACTTTGCTGAAATCTTGGGTCAATCCGTCTACTCTCTCTCTCTCTTCGATTTCTCTCTTTAGAACTTGTAAAATACGAGAAGAGTGATGGGCTAAGGTATTTATAGGGAGAGACTACCCTTGAGCCCATACGCGCACAAGCCCATAGTCGACCCATTCCACGCTCGTTTATTCCGTTCATCTCGCGTTTAACCCGTTTTCATTTATTGTCGTTTATTATTTTTGGGATGTTACATTTTCTGACTATAATTGTACCTTCCTTCCTCTTTTCCCACGAATTTCTTCTAACCCATTTCTTCAATCACACCTCATCTATTTTTCCTTTTTTTTCTTAAGTTCTTTCTTCCATGGAGGGTTCTAATTGTGCTAATGAAATTCTACATCCAGTCAATGAAGAAAACCCCCTAGATGAAGAAGATGGTTCTCATTATTTCGATGAAACTGTGGATGTCTTGTTGGGCAATTCTCCATTGCGTTATGTTGGTTTTGATAGAGAGGGTGAGGTTTTATTCCCGGGTTTTCTTTCTTTGTAGAATATTTTTACATTTTTGTTTTGTATTTGGTTTGTACTTTGAAATCAATTTAGGTTCTGCTAAAGGATTTTTTTTTAACATTCTCGATAATTTTTAGGGTTTATACTAACATTGTTTTTTTATATGATCCATAATATGTTTGTTTTGATTTTGGTGCGTGTGTGTGTCAGTTTGTATTCACTTTTAAACTAAAATTTTGGTTTGTAGATTTTTCCCTCGATTGTGTCTCTTTGATAGTTTAGGTTTTTATGTGTTGTTTGTTTTTCTTTTAAATCAGTTAATTTATGGATAAAGAAATTTTATTTTACATGATACATAATACTATTGGATTTATGATAAAGCAGACTTTTTAATATGATCAATAAGTATTTGTTTTCATTTTCTTACGTTTTTTATTTGTGTTGGAATAAAGTTTTAAACTATTAGTGTTTTTTTTATATGATCCATAACTAGTTTATATTTTAACGTGATGTAAACAATTTGTTAAATTAATTTAACAAACAATTATTTTTTAATGGTTAACATGTAAATTTAATGTAATTGTTTAACTTATCATAAAAAAAGCAAAAAATGGTAGAAGGAAAAAAAATAAAAGGAAGGGAATAAAAAAGATGTGTGGATTACAGATACATATATTGTAAACCAAAAAAGAAAACTCTCGAACAACATTGCACAACTATAATCTTCTTTTTTGGGTGTGTATGTGTGTTATTTGGAGAAGGATTTTGTTTTTTAGTATTTTTTATTACATTCAATTAAAAATAAAGATGTGAAAAAGTACACGTACTTGATTATTTATAATTTAAAAAAACTTTTGATTCATTTTTATGTTATTAGACGATTTGGGTAGATTTATTCTATTTATCGAAACAATCAGGTACAGCAGGTATGTACCTTTTCTCATGAGATTTCCAATCACATTTTTCCCTTCTTTTAATGTATGTAACATTTGCAGAAGGTTAAAGATACACTCTATCGATGGTGGTAACTATAACCCTTGGGAGGATGAGCGTGGTTATGATTCTGACGCTAGTTCATCGGATCAGGAATTGCTTCAAGCTTCTCTTCCACGCTTTGGTACCTCGATGATGGTACGATTATCGGAGACGCTAAAGAGGTGGTACCTCGATGTTAAAATTGAAACCAACAAAAAACAATTTAAATAGTTACCTAAACGAATAGAGATTTTCCTTCGAAGCTTGAGGTTGAATGGACAAAACACAATGATGGAGAAGCTAACATATGTGTTCTTAGGAGACTGATGTTCAACGATTCGGGAACGTTGGGAGAATTCTGATCGATTCTTGATCTAGGTTTTGATTTATGAGGGGAGATAAATTGGTAAAGTAAACAAATTGATTAGTGTTTTATAGGGAAGTGGATTTGTTCTGCTAGTACATCTGTCAAATTACAACCCTTTTTTATGTGTTAAGACTATTATACCCTTCTATTAAATGTTATTAATGTAAAATACATGGAAATCAGTAGAAAAAATTAGGACCATAGGATCAAAAATGATAAAGCTCATCTTGGATTATGGTGGGGTTTTAGAGTTTTCTCATGAGATATGAGTTTTGAAATGAACACAATCCTATATATAAAAACCCACTTTTCATTTAAAAACCCTAAAACCACACCACAATCAATTATCACCTTTACACATTATAATCCAAGGGTCAACAATAAATGGTGTAACTAAAAAGTATTCTGAAAAGTTATCTTTTGACAAAAGGGTATTATAGTCCATTTACGTCTGAATTTTTCTGTCATTTTTGTATAGAAAAAAAGTAAACCAAAAGACCTTCCATTTCCCCATAAAACTAGGGATGAGCATTTGGTACCGAGTACCGGTACCGGTACTGTACCGATAGATTCGGTACCGGTATTTTCGGTACGAGTACCGAAAAAGATGAACATTTTGTAATGAATATCGATACCGAACCGGTACCGTACCGACAAATTCGGTACCGGCACCCACTTTTCTAAAAATTCGGTACCGGTATTTTCGATACCGGTACGGTATCGATCTCATCCCTACATAAAACCATTATTAACTTTATATATTATTTGAAGAAATCTAGTACTTTTCTCATAAAAACACAGTTTCTTTATCTTGAGGAGCGATTGAAAAGTAAGAATCAAGCAAGAATCGAACGGAAACATCTTTGATTTTGATGTTGAAGTAGTCATTGAATTTCTTTATTATTGTGATGTCGCGATTAAGAAGGTATTTTAAAGATCACTAGGGTCCGCCCTAAGAAGGTGTAAGGTGGACGACCGCTCTAAAAAAGAAGAGTAGAAATGGCTTTGTCAGGATTTTTATGCCGGTGGCGAAGGGTAGTGGAGGGTAGCATAGGGGGCTCCAAACGATAGCGTGAGGGGGCTCCAAACGATAGCGTGAGGCAGGGGACAGATCTGAAGGATGCTGCTAGAAAGCGGTCGGAGCTCAAAGGTGAACGACTGAACATAACAGCCTCTTCTTCTTCACTTGGTTGCTTAACTTGCTTTCAATTTTCCGATCTTTGATTTATTTATTTTTCTTTTGAAGGTTGAGTGTTTGTTTTTTAGTATAGTAGGTGTGTAGTCACAATCTACTTTTTAGATTTACATACTTTTTACTCTTATTAAATTATTTTTCACTTTTCAATCCTGCAAACATGATTTCTCCTTTTCTCCTTTTCTCCTGTTCAAGACTTCGATATGACCACTTTTTATACATATAACTTATTATTTATTTTATAAAGTATTTCATATTCTATATATTTTTTAATTTGATATACTTAATTAAATTTAGTTCTTAAAACAACTTAATTTTTTTATGTATGGTTTACATTAGTGTAATACCCACGTATAACTTTTTTTTATTTATGGTTTACATTAGTGTTCAAAACAACTTAATTGTTTTATGTATGGTTTACATTAGTGTAATACCACGTATAATGTTTTTATGTATGGTTTACATTAGTGTTCAAAACAACTTAATTTTTTTATGTATGATTTACATTCGTTACATTATCTTCTGATAAATTAATGTAATATCCCTTGTTTTTGCATTAGTTTTTGTTCTACATCAATGTAACCCCTAATAAGCTTTGGTTTAATTACCCATGTAACACTTATATGTAACCCCCATGGAACTGTGTATTTTTTTTATTAATGTTAGTTTACATTTATGTAATCTATGTGTTGTTACACCAATTTAAGTGTTTGTCACTAAGTTTTTTTTTATGAATGGTAGTTTGAATTTATATAAACTATGTTCGTTACACCAATATAAGTGTTCGTTACATTAATGTAATAAACGACATCCGGAAAAAATTACGAGACTATAATGGAATTAAAGAGAAAAATACGATAAGTTTAATGGTGATATTTTTATAAAAAAATAACAAAGTATAAAAAAGTTATGAAGGTTTTAAAAAAATGGAGTGAATCTTTTATAGAAAAGAGAAGTAAATGAAATATATTTAGAAGGTGACACTTGTCACCTTGATATTAAATCTAATTTTTTAGTTGTGAGTAAAAAGTTCATAATACCCTTTTCATAAGAGAAAGTAAAAAAATGATGTGTCAAATTTTGATTGGTTGAAACGGGTTTTAGTGTTTTTATAGGAAAAGTGGGTTTGATATGAACCACACCCTATACACACACACACACACACATATATATATATATATATATATATATAAGGGATGGTTCAATTCAGAACACTAAATATTGCGAGAACACGCAGAACAAAACGAATCATTCACTTTTTCAATCTTAAAAAATTTTAAAATATAAGAAAATTATATAAATGTAATGTTTATTTGTTTTTCATGAAATTCCAACAAAAAATACGAAAAAATTTTGTTTATATACATACATACACATGTGTAATTCTTGTGTAGGTTTTTTACCTACACATAACCTACAATGTGTAGGAAACTTTTAAATATATAAAAAATATGAAAAAAAATTAATTTGATTGTTTTTTATGTACATAAACAAACATATCTGTATGAAGAAGCATAAACTTTTAATTTTTTTTTACCATGGATAAAAAAAATAAACGATTTAAGTTTGTTCCCCTTGTTCTCGCAATATTTAAGTGTTCTGAAATGAACTATATATACATATACATATATATATATATATATATATATATATATATATATATTTAAACTCGGTTTACATTTGATCTTTTTTCTATATAGGGTGAGGATCATTTGTAAACTCGTAAACCAAAAAATCAAATTCTGACCACACATTTATTTCATCTTATTTTAATACATTCCCCAAAAGTCAAACACTCAATTAACTATAATAAATATGTGACCATAATTTGGTTTTTTGGTTTACACGTTATATATATATACACACACGGGTACATCATCGTTATATTTTGCAGTTGGCTTGATGATGTCGGCACTCATCTTAAGCATGGCTGCCAAAATTGTATGGAAATGTCTATGAATGGTTTCCCCAAAATGATTAAAAGATTCTTGCACAAACCTATTATAGGGATGGCAATGTGTTAGGTTCGGGCCGGGTATCGGTAATCCCAAATCCATACCCGATTGTAAAATCGTGTCCCATACCCGACCCATTACCCGTTAGGTTTGTGTCAGGTAATTACTCGTCGGGTATCGGGTATACCCGCGGGTAACGGGCATACCTGTTAGTATCGGGTATCGGGCATACTCGCGGGTATCGACCAATAATCGTCGGGTATGTGTCGTGTACTTTTCTATGACTCTATTTTTATATGTATAAATACATATTTCAAAAGAAAAATTAAATTTTTACATAATAAATCTACTAAATGAAGCATTAATAAGCATGTGTTAAGAGAAAATAAAATTATATATTACAAATTTTTGGGTATATGGTTCGGGTAAATGGGTATGTGATTTTGGGTAATTGGGTCGGGTATCACCTAATCTCATATCCGTCCCATACCCTCGAATTTTTTTGAAATTAATCCCATACCCGGCCCCGTACCCCGTACACCGTCGGGTTTCGGGTATACCTGCCCCGAATATTTTGGGTTTCGAGTTTACTAGTCGGGCTCGGGTTATTTTGCCATCCCTAACCTATTCGTACATCCATGAGCCAAAGTCATCAAGAAGATTCTGACCGACTCCTCAAAAGACATATTACGTGTGTCAATCCGTAGTTAGTAGCAAGATCTATGCATAACTGTCTAAAAACTGGTACGTGCGGTCTAAATATTTCTTAACACCATCTAGCATGGCCATTTAATATTTCATTAATAAATATGTTCCCTGTGTGATCCGAGGTGTGATATGGTGTTCGTGCATTACGCAAGTTACGAGCTATTATTATCCCTTTTACAACTATTCCACATAACTTTTTGAATTCTATATCATTATCCACCCAATATTCTTTATCACCATCATATGAATCAGAGTCGTCACTATCCATCCTATATAATATAAATTTAAAATCAAAACGATAATACGTAATATAAAACGATAGAACATAATGTCAAACGATAACACAAAAGTTCAAACGATAAGATATAATATGAAACGACAAATCATTCTCCCATAAGTAACTTAAGAAACTCCATCTTTGCTTCGTCAGACGTTGGAAACATAAAAGCTTCACGATTTTGCTTTTTGATGAAGACACGCAATGCTTGTGAATACTTTTTGGAACCTTCGTTGAAACGGGGAAAAATGGTGATAATGTTCATGCAATATGATACTGTTGGAGAAGGATTATTTGGTGAAAAAGTTTGTGTGTTTTTTGTTGATAAGGCATCCAATACAACATCTAGTTTTTTCTCAAAAGATGAAGTTTTACCTTTGGTTGAACGGTTGTTGGCAATATCCTTAAACTTCTTACTTTTACTTAGAACTACTTTCAACGGGACTATGAAATAAAGGCTCATCATCACCTAAATTGAGTTCATCACTATCTACTATGCCCTCTATATTTCCTTCACGTCGAACATCGTTCAGATTGCTATTGTTTTGAAATTGTAACAGAGTCATAGTATGATCTCCAACGGCAACGCAATCCCAAAACAAAGGAGCATAATGCGTCTCGTATATGTCCAAATTTGTGTCCCTAAATTTGGCAAACTCTTTATCTACCTATAAGATAAACGAATGAATTCATGGATTTCACGATGCAGTCATAACTACAAATGATTAAAAATAATATTAGAACTTACCTTTATTTTCTCCTCCCACCACTCAGGCGAGGCATCGATTAAGCTTCGCGTTCCACCGATTCCAGTTTCAAGCCTCATTAAGCAGTCATAAAGCTTCCATTCTTTTTTCATGTGGTCCCATTTGTTTTTAAGTTGTTTTTTCCTTCATTTTTTTTCTAAATTCGTCCACCCAACCTTATTGAAGTGAGCACCAGATCTATTTCCATTTTTAAATTCAGTCAATCAAGCATCGATAAACTCTATGAATGTAGCATTATCCCACACAAATTTTGGTTTTATTCTTTTTATTTGATGTTTCACAATCAACAACATTAGGGTGGTTTCCATCCATTATCTGATAATTACGTAGTACCATGATAAAAAATAATCGAAGAATGGTCCTCGAGGCTATGTTATCAGGATCCATCCTAACGGGTTTCTCCATGTTGCAACTCCATCTTAGGCTCGGGAAAGGTTAGATCCAATCCACAAGGCTTGAAGGCTCAACCCACAACATTCACGCTTCAACACCGTCCAAACCAAAGCAAGCCGACAAGTACATCGATTTGAGATTTATACGGTACATTCTAGTTTTGACGGTTTAACCGTGCTAATCGAATTACAATTCAACCTTTTTCTATTTTTTATTTACTTGGTCATTTTTAAAATACACAACTACTTATATATTCGTTATATTCACAAACTATGTTTATTATTTTAAAATCCTTATTCTAAAATAAATGATTCCAAAGAATGCCACGTGTCATCGCCATATTTTTTCTCATTAAAATCTTTCAATTTTCCCTATTTTAAGTAAGTTTGAAGTTTGAAATTTAATTATGTTAATGTTTTTATTTAAAAAAAATAATATAAAATTTGAATTGTAATTATTACTTAATTAAGGAAACAAAGAATTTTATTTCTTATTTTATACCTTATTTTAATTTTTTTACATATTATTGTACTTTAATTTTTTTTATTAAAACAAACTCATGTAATACATGAGTATATAACCTAGTTTGTAATAATATCTAACTAACTTAAAAAAAAATTAAATAAATAAATCAATTTAAACCATCAAACATCACCACCGCTAAAACGATTAATCCGATCTTAATTTTTCCAGGAGAAATGGTATCTCACGTGAACTCCACATGCTCACGCTCACGCTCACGCCTGAACTCACTCTCCCATGTAAAAATCAACCCAATCTTCCCCAAATAACCACAATTTCCACTCAAACCTGCTTCTCAGACCAACAATGGCGGTTCACTCTCTCTCATCACTACCTCCGCTTCCTATCCATCCAAAATTGAGCCTTCCTATCCATCCAAAATTGAGCAACTCTGCTAACATTGATTCATTTTCTTCAATTCGTGCTCTGCGTAAAACAGTCACAGTTAGGTGCGTTCGTAATCACACCGTCACGGCCACTATGTCGGTCGACGCATACGCAGTCGGCGAGGACTTGCCGGCGGACTACGCGGACTGGCTTCCGAAAGCTGATCTCCGTGATAGGAGAAGAGCCGGAGTGCTTCTTCATCCGACGTCGTTTAGTGGACCCTACGGCATTGGAGATCTCGGTGATCAGGCTTTCCAGTTCATAGATTGGCTTCATGAAGCTGGTTGCTCGGTGTGGCAGGTTTGTATTTTGTTGAATGATTTGTATTTCTGCAATGCTTATAGTGATCTTATAGCTGTTGACTTTATGACTAATGACATTAGTTTTTATTGGTTTGAGAAGAAATTGTTATCTGTTTTTAACTTTAGAACCCTAGAATCAGAGATGCAGTAATGTAGGTGTTGATATTTAGCTTAAAGTTATCAACTTAAAGCCTATGGTATAAGAATTGCCATAGGCTTTAAGAAAATGAATCAATGTGAATTTGGTTTTCGGTTCGGTTCCTAACCATATCTGAATTGTGAATTCGGTTTTCGGTTTGGTTAGCGGATATACATTTTTTTAAATCGGTTTATTCGGTTAAATAAGTGATAACTATATATGTAATTAGTAATATGTTTAGGGACTTAGGGTTCGGTTCGAACTGAATTCGGTTGAATTTGGTTTGATTAGACAAATTCCCAATATGGTTCGGTTAATGGATAGGCCTATAAAAATATTAAAAACCGAATAAACCAAAAACCGAACCCTCGAACACCTTTGGATGGTGTGTTTTGTTTAGGTTTTATGGTATACTATCCACTTTGCCTGTAGAGATGAATATAAGTTTCTAGCATTGATTCTTGCTGAATTTGATCAATAGGGAGTGTATACAAAAGTAGATTAAACTGAAAGCAGAAGAAACCGTTTACCGAAAGTACAAAACAATTGCATGAGGTAATTAGCTCAAGTCTTGTGGTATTGTTTCTAGAATGTTAAGCAGAAGTGTTCTATAGAATTTTTTTTGCAATTCCTTTACAGTTGATAAATCTTTTACATTGTTCTACAAGGAAGGTTTTCAGTTCTGAAATCCTACAATATTTTATTTATATATATATAGGGGTGAGTTCACTAAAAAAGTCATTTTCATGAGAAAACCAAAAAACTCCTACTGCATATATGTAGTACACCCAAAAACCCAACCCACCCCCAAAAAACTACTTATTTAAGGTAAAAAATAAATAAATAATAATAACTCAAAAAATAAATCAAAAATTAAAAAACTGCTTTGGAGCCCTTGTTTCCCACGTCGTCCTCGTTCAAAAAAAAAAACAAAAAAAAACTCGAAAAGTAGTGGGTTTAGCTTTTGGGTTTAGTTTAGCTTTAATGTTAGGTTTTTGGAGAGGTGGGGTGGGGTGGGGGTTTAGGTTTTTGGGGGGTGGGTGGGGTGTTTAGGTTTTTGGGGGGGGGCGGGTGAGGGGGTAGGTGGGGTGGGGTTAGGTTTTTGGGTGGGGGGTTTAGGTTTTTGGGGGTGGGTTAGGCTTTTTGGTTTAGTTTTTGGGTGTACTACACATGTACTACCAAAAAACTCCTACTGCATATGTGTAGTACACCAAAAAACCCAACCCACCCCCAAAAACCTAAACTTCCCCACCCTACCCCCACCCAAAAACCTAAACCCCCCCACCCCCACCCAAAAACCTAACCCCCCCCACCCCACCCCCACCCCCACCCAAAAACCTAACCCCCCCCACCCCACCCCCACCCCCACCCAAAAACCTAACCCCCCACCCCACCCCCACCCAAAAACCTAACCCCCCACCCCACCCCCACCCAAAAACCTAACCCCCCACCCCACCCCCACCCAAAAACCTAACCCCCCCCACCCCCAAAAACCTAAAACCCCACCCTACCCCACCTCTCCAAAAACCTAAACTAAACCCAAAAACTAAACCAAAAAGCCTAACCCACCCCCAAAAACCTAACCCCCCCCACCCCACCCCCACCCAAAAACCTAACCCCACCCCACCTACCCCCTCACCCACCCCTCCAAAAACCTAACCTAAAAGCTAAACTAAACCCAAAAACTAAACCCACTACTTTTCGAGCTTTTTTTTTTGAACGAGGACGACGTGGGAAACAAGGTATTTGAAGCAGTTTTTTAATTTATGAGTTATTTTTTGAGTTATGATTTTTATTTTTATTTACCTTAAATAAGTAGTTTTTTGGTTTTCTCATGAACATTGAGTTTTCTCATGATTCTTCCCATATATATATATATATATATGAGTTCACTAGAAAAATCATTTTAATCTACTGCATATTAGACAAATATATATACTTTATTATATTAGAGGGATTAATGTGTAAATATGTTTCCAATTTATATCCTTGTAATCCTTTGTTATCATTTACAATAATACAATACAATTACCAAGATCAACTTGGTATCAGAGCTTTTCCCTAACCTTAACAGCCGCCACAATTTTTTTCTGCCCCTCTCCCTCTTCCGATCGCAACAGCAGGCAACAACCTGCTCCTCTTTTTTTTTCCGATAACAGCAAAAGGCAACAGCCTGCTCCTCTTTTTCTGTTTTGCGATGGCCCTCCTTGCAGCTTTCTCTCACACCGAGAAGACTACCCACAATTCTCACAAGTTTGGATTCACCTTGTCTCCAACCAATTATGGCTATTGGAAGACTATGATACACCCGTTTCTTGTTACAAATAATCTATTTGCCTATGTTGATGGTACCATTCCATGTCCTTCACCAACCATACAACCAGCAGCAACCTCTGACAAGGATGCCGCCCCTGCTGTTCAACCAAACCCTAATTTCTTTGCATGGGTATCCAATGATGCACATGTACGCATGTTGATTCTGTCCACCATCTCAGAATCTTCTTTCCAACATGTACAGGGCACCACTTCTCGTGAATTGTGGCCGTATTTAGAGCGTGCTTATGCACCCAATACCTCCTCTCAGGAATACGCCCTAAAATCACAACTACTCAAGCTACAAATGACCCATGATGAAACATCCTCTGCCTACCTCACCAGAGCATAGACATATGCTGATTCCTTAGCAAATATCGGTGAACCTGTAAAGGAAAAAGACTTAGTGATGCTCGTGTTAGCCGGCCTTTTTGATGAATACAATGGCTTGAAGACCACGATACTGGCTCGTCAGTTTCCCACGGCCTTTGCTGAACTTTATGGCCTGCTGTCTGATCATGAATATGTAGTAAAGCCCACAGATTCAGCCCCTGCACAGGCGTTAACTGCCACCACCAGCCTGCTCTCCTCTGCTGCAACCATTAATCAGGTACCATCTGAGACACTTCAAGCCCTACAACAGCTCCTGTCTCAGATTGGAGTTCAAGCCAAGCAACAAACACAACCGTCCCAGGTTTTCTATACCTCTCGTGGACGTGGTCGTGGCTCCTCTTATCATGGGCGTGGATACAACAATAATGGTGGCCGAGGTACTGGATATAACTCTAACTCAGGCAACAATCGTCAATTTGGCTACAACAGTACCGGTGGAAACAATAATGGTGGTAATAGAGGTCAGTTTAATTGGGCATCTAATCAAAATACAGTTTATGGTACATGTAACAGGTGTGGAATTGGTCATATTCCATCTCAATGTCCTAACCGTGACCCAAACACTATCCGGTCAAGACAACCATCAGCAAACTATGCTGACTATCGATCACAAGCATCAACTACATGGCTTCCAGACACTGGTGCTAACAGTCACGTTGCACCGGATCTCAGCAACTTTGACAATTCAGAACCCTATTATGGTGAGGAGTCACTTCATGTTGGCAACGGTAAGGGTTCACCTATATTACATATTGGTACCACAAAGTTTCATTCCCCAAACAAAACCTATTCCCTTTCTGATATACTTCATGTTCCAGAAATAAAACGGAATCTTCTTTCTGTTCAAAATTTTTGCCATGATAATAAAGTGTTTTTTGAATTTCACTCTACCTTTTTTGCTGTGAAGGACACATTTACACGCAATACCCTCCTCACGGGTCCAAGTAGGGATGGACTCTACTCCATTTGTCTTCCGTCTCTTCGTCCACTTCACAAGTTGCTTTTTCAGCTGTTCGTGCATCTTCCAATACATGGCATCAAAGACTTGGGCATCCTCATCCAGAGCTTTTGAAGTCTATGTTATCTAGTTATTCTCTTCCTATTAGTGATAAAAGTTTGAGTACCTCTTGTAATTCTTGTCACATGGGGAAATCCTCAAAACTTCATTTGTTATCTTCAAATTTTAAAAGCCATCATGTTTTGGATTTAATTTTCTGTGATGTTTGGGGTCCAGCACCTGTTCAATCTTTTGATGGTCATAACTATTTTTTATTGTGTTGATCATTTTACTAGACATATGTGGCTCTTTCCGTTAAAATACAAATCTGATGTTTATGCCACATTCAAAAACTTCCATGCTATGGTTGAACGACAATTTCAAACAAAGTTAAAATCTGTCCAAACCGATTGGGGTGGAGAATTCAGAAACTTCCATGTCATGTTCGTTTTAACGAGCAACTCTTTCCGTTCACTTCTCCTCCTCCTACATCTTCTACACCCTCACAAACTTCTCACTCTCCCTATGTCTCATCTTTCCCTATTCCAGCCTTATTCAATCCTGAAACACCAACAACCCAAACCACCAATAACCCAAACCACCCAGACACAACTCAAACCGCACCACCACTCTCTCCCCAACAACCTCCTCCCTCCGAACAGCCCACAAATGCACCATCCAGCCCTACCGACCAGCCTACAACCACAACTCAGTCCACCTCTCCCCTTCGAACATACACCCGGCGACCCAAACAGTCCGCCACAACCCAACCCTCAACCACCGATCCAATTAATCCTCCCACTCGCACCCGGCCAGCTAATCTTCGCCAAAACAAATCCTACACTCACTCCTCCTACATTGCCACCACCCAAACTGAACCCACTACCTTTGCTGTTGCCAATCCGAGTCCTCAGTGGCAAAAAGCCATGGTTGATGAATATCAAGCCTTAATGAGAAACGATACATGGAAATTGGTACCACCTGTCTCTAATGCTAATGTGGTTGATTGTAAATGGGTATACAGGCTTAAACGGGATCAACATGGTGCTATCACTCGGTACAAAGCCCGTCTCGTGGCCAAAGGTTTTAAACAACAAGCTGGTGTTGATTATCATGAAACCTTTAGTCCAGTTGTCAAAGCCACAACGATTCGTGTGGTTCTCTCTTTGGCAGTTGCAAGAAATTGGTCTTTACAACAACTTGATGTTCAAAATGCTTTCTTGCATGGTGACCTACATGAGACAGTTTATTTGCGCCAGCCTCCTGGATTTGTTGATCCAACTAAGCCAAATCATTTATGTCGCTTGCACAAATCTCTGTATGGCCTGAAACAGGCACCGAGGGCTTGGTTCCAACGCTTGTCTGGAGCTCTTCACAAATTGGGCTTTAAAGGATCAAAAACCGATCCTTCCCTCTTTATTTACTCGTCTGCAGGCACTCTTCTATACATGCTTGTATATGTTGATGCCATAATTTTGACAGGGAACAGTTCAATAGCCATTGATAGCACAGTCAAGAATCTGAGTAACACATTTGCAGTACAAGATATGGGTACCTTGTCATATTTTTTGGGTATTGAAGTCATTTCCACAGGATCCAATTTGATTCTATCGCAGAAAAAGTACATTCTGGAACTGTTAAACAAGGCTGGTCTATCTCAATCCAAACCGTTCACTCACCTTCCTCCACTTCAGCAACCCTGTCCCTTGGTGACAGTCCGCCTTTTGACAATCCAGTAAAATATCGCCAGGTTGTGGGGGCTTTGCAGTATCTTACTCTTACACGGCCTGACATAACTTTTGCAGTCAACAAAGTCTGTCAGTTTATGCAATCACCTAACGAAAATCACTGGGCTGCAGCGAAAAGAATCCTTAGATATCTACAGGGAACCTTGACTCATGGACTTCTAATTCAACAGGCATCTGGATCCACTTTACATGCCTATACAGATGCTTATGCTATCGAATGTGCTCTAGGCGCACGTGAGGGATGTGACCTATGTTAGGTCCATAAGATAGCACAACTTTTGGCGTTCTATCGGTCTCTTACAGGTTTCTCTGATGCAGATTGGGCCGGTTGTCCTGATGACCGTCGATCCACCGGGGGCTTTGCAATCTATCTCGGCTCCAACCTTGTCTCTTGGTCAGCTAAGAAACAAAGAACTGTCTCTCGGTCATCAACCGAATCTGAATACAAAGCACTAGCAGATACTGTTGCTGAACTCACCTGGCTTGAAGCCCTCTTAAGTGAACTTCACGTTCCTTTCAAATCTGCTCCTATCTTATGGTGTGACAACATAGGAGCTACATACTTATCAGCAAATCCTATCTTCCATGCTCGTACAAAGCATGTAGAGGTTGATTTTCATTTTGTCAGAGAAAAGGTTGCTCAAAAGAAACTCTCCGTCCAATTCATATCTACACATGATCAGATAGCTGATATCTTTACCAAGCCTCTACCTTCGGAAAGATTTGTGACTCTACGGGACAAGCTACAGCTCGTTTCCCGGCCTTAGCTTGAGGGGGAATATTAGACAAATATATATACTTTATTATATTAGAGGGATTAATGTGTAAATATGTTTCCTATTTATATCCTTGTAATCCTTTGTTATCATTTACAATAATATAATACAATTACCAAGATCAACTCTGCATATGTGTAGTACACCCAAAACCCCAACCCACCCTCAAAAACCTAACCCCCCACCCCACCCCCACCCAAAAACCTAAACCCCCCACCCACCCTCCAAAAACCTAAACCCCCCACCCCACTCCTCCAAAAACCTAAACTAAATCCAAAAACTAAACCAAAAAGCCTAACCACCCCCAAAAACCTAAACCCCCCACCCCACCCCTCCAAAAACCTAACATTAAAGCTAAACTAAACCCAAAAGCTAAACCCACTACTTTTCGAGTTTTTTTTTTTTTTGAACGAGGACGACGTGGGAAACAAGGGCTCCGAAGCAGTTTTTTAATTTTTGATTTATTTTTTGAGTTATGATTTTTTTATTATTTTTTTTACCTTAAATAAGTAGTTTTTTTGGTTTTCTCATGAACATTGAGTTTTCTTATGATCCTTCCCCTATATATATATATATATCTGAAAGCATGTTTGCTCTAGACCGTTTCTTGGTCGTGTTCCATATATGTTCCGATTGCAATGCCACTACAAGATTATGTTCTTGATGCTCCACTCTCTTTCAACTTGTTCAGGTGTATGTGATTCTAAACTGTTTCTTTGTATTTATGCAGGTTCTGCCACTTGTTCCACCAGGTAGGAAGGCTAATGAGGAGGGGTCCCCGTACTCTGGACAGGTGATAATGATGGAATTTTGTTCAAGAAATGAGAGATCAGCTTACAACAACCTAACAAAAATTAATGGTGTTACGAATTATTTAGTGTAGGAATGACTGCACCAATGCCTGAAGAGTCACGCTAATAGAGTTCATCCTTAGAAGCAGTTATCTTAATATTATTGGAGCATTATAAGCGTTATAGAATTAGAACACCCCATTTCCCTTTAAGGAAAACACAAAGGAGGAGCTGAAAGGAAATGGAAGAAAAAAAATATAGAATCAGAGAGTTAAACCTTGTAATATGATTGTATTAGAATGTGATTGTGTGTTTAGGGTTTACATAAAGATGTGTTTATATAGAACACCATATTACAAGTCTAGTCCCTATACTATATCACTTAGTCTAATATTCCCCCGCAAACTAAGCTCGGGAGAGATTTAGGTTGAAAATATAAAAACATAAAACTAAAAAGATAGTTGGTCTTCTCCTTCTCCACCATGCTTTCGCCCGTCACACGTTTTTTTTTTTTTTTTTTCTCAAAGGCCCAATCGAAACTACATTAGGAAAACCCTAATCTTCTTCCAGCCATCACCACTTCGTCGTTCGCCGGAGTTCTTCAACAACTATGGGTTTGTTCCCCCTTTTTTTTTTACTCTCTTATTGTAGATCTCTATTTTTTTTTATGCAACCCTCGAATAAACGGAACTGAAAGCATTGTGGCTTTCGCGAGGCGCACGTCGCGGGAAAAACGACCACTGTTGTATAGTGGCGGCGACGGGGAGGAGTTAGGGTTTAGGGCGGCGACGGTGGTTTTTGTGGTGGCGGATAGGGTACCGCCGCTGTGGGGGCTAGGGTTCCGCCGCTGTGGCGGCTAGGGTTCCGCCATAGGTGGAGGCGGCAGTGGTGGTTGACGGCAGATCTAGGGTTTGGCGGTGGGGGATCTGGTTATTGAACGATAAAAAAAAAACTTGTAAAGAAAAGAGAGGTGTGGCGGAGCGGCGGCGGCCGCCCCGCCGGAGATGTTTTCAGGTGGTTGTAACCTAGCTCTGATACCAAGTTAAACCTTGTAATATGATTGTATTAGAATGTGATTGTGTGTTTAGGGTTTACATAAAGAGGTGTTTATATAGAACACCATATTACAAGTCTAGTCCCTATACTATATCACTTAGTCTAATACAAAGTTACTGATTAATGGCATTATGTGTGATAGAGTACCATTTTTTGTGTGAGTTACAGGACGTTAAGCAAACTTTAACATTAATCTTCATGAGGATTGATCAGATTAAGATTTTATGTGGATCAATGTACCTCAAATTCTTTCAGTGAGGAAGAAAGTTGTTTAATCAATTTACATGTTTCTATTATCCTTCAGTATTCACTGTGTTAGTTACTGTTTAATTTGTCACCACAGTTTTGCTCAGCATATCTTTGCTAAGTTTGCACACCAAGTATGACACTATGTTACAAGTGAACATTGCTTCTATTAATGTGAAAGTCGTTCCTAGGCCTAAATTTGTGTTCAAATGAAATGTGAAGAGACAGTCCTAGTCAACAACAATATACACATAAAATATCAAGATGATAAAGGGCCATGCGTTGTTTCAAAATGCAGCTTGTATGCAGAAATGGAATAGGGACTTTATTTGTGTCAAGATTTTTTCAATGTCTTTCTTCATGGTATAGCTGCTGATACTATGAGGGTTGCCTTTAGGTTAACTACACAGAATAAAGCTTAGCATCAAAACTGAGGCCTTACTTGTATTCTTGATTACATATGATCTCATATTTTTGCATTGCCTATAAATTTTTTGTACTCTTTTCGTGAGTAGTATTCCAAATGTTCATTTCCAGGATGCAAATTGTGGCAACACTCTTCTAATATCCCTAGATGATCTTGTGAAAGATGGTTTATTGATGAAAGAAGAGCTTCCTGAACCATTGTAAGAATATTGTATGAAGTGAATATAATGATTATATTTTACCATCTTGATGCATATTCCTTTATCAGTGTAGCATTTGTGCAGGGACACAGAGCGTGTAAATTATGAAACTGTTGCTCTAATAAAGGATCCGCTGATAGCCAAGGTAAACAATTAAGAAAAAGGTTGTCTTTTTTACATTTAATTTGGACTTGCTCAAAGTTCATGGATTTGGGGTGCTGTATAAGCTCACATTTTGTCTCCTAGGACCATGGACTAGTTAGTATTTGTTTGCCTATGATCTTTTTCAAAAGAACATGCTTGAACCGTAGTTGGTAAGAATCAAGGATAGTATAAACCAAGCTTAAATCACACCCAAATGTAGGCTATCAAATATGACCAATTTGGATGAGAGCATTGCCTAGGGATGGAAATCTTTTTAGGCGAACAAAATTTTAGATTCAACCTTTGTTTTGGCTTAGGCTGCAAAGAGGCTCATTTCAAGTAATGGGGATCTCAAGTGTCAGCTCGAAGATTTTCGCAAAGATCCTGTTGTTGCAAGTAAAATATCCTTTCTTTATTTATGGTAATTCTTGTTGAGCTGAACATGCATAAATCTGTATTTTGCTCTTTCAGAAATATTAACATTACATGCCTTCAGTTTTCTTATATTTAAAACCCATTATCTTACAATTAACCTATTTTGTTTTCATTGAATGATATTAACTCCTATATATTTATTATCTATGCACACCAGATGTTCTATGGTAGGATACTATGTGTTTAACAGAAGTTTCTCACTTTATTTAAGAATCTATGCATTCATTTGTTGTTATGTTCAGTACAAGTGTTTATAACTATTATAAATAAGTTAAATGTATATGGTAAACTACTTGGCAACGTACGCATGCGTTACTTCCTTACAAAAAATGTACTAGTTGAATTCTTAGATAAATTATAATCAGAACTAACAAACATGAAACGTTGACGAGGTGCACGGCGGGAGAACCCTCAATATACAGGAAACAAGAAATTAGAAACAAACTCTAAACTAACCTAACTCGGGCCCGTGGGCTAAACATAAATAAACCCTAATACTAATAATCTAATATTTAACACCCCTCCTCAAGTTGGAGCATCGATGAAATCATGCCCAACTTGTTACAATAGAACTTAAAAACATGACAAAATAAAAACAAGATTGGAAATGGAACACAAGCAGGAGAGCCGGAACAGCAGGATCAGGAACATAGGTGGTGACGGCTAGGGTTTTTGTATCTAGAGCCTTAGCTCTGGTACCATGTAAAAAATAATGGACTACACTGGAACTGATTTGTGTATTTAGACCGGAGGGAAAACCCTCAATATATAGGAAACAAGAAATCAGAAACAAACCCTAAACTAACCTAACTCGGGCCCGTGGGCTAAACATAAATAAACCCTAATAATAATCTAATATTTAACATGATTGAAGCTCTCAGTATTCATGTGGGCAAGGGGATCTTTGGATGGTTTATTTCACTGAATGTGATATTTAACTTATATATGTAAATTAGCAATGCATTCATAAGAACTATTAGGTGAATTTTCTACTTTTATTTCTAAAAGCTATCTAAAAGGGATCTTTTGCGTGAAATGGAGGAGTTCTTGTTAGAATTTGTTTTCATTACATTTATATTTTGTGTTTGGCATTACAAAGCATTCTACGATTTTTAGGAAACTTACTTCTACTGTGTTCTTTTTATTATTACATAGGTTGGCTTGACGATGCAGCATATTTTGCTGCTATTGATGACTGTTATAATACATATAATTGGTACGATTGGCCCGAGCCTTTAAAGAATCGACATCTTGCTGCATTACAAGACATTTACCAAAGTAAAAGGGAATTTGTAAGATGTCTGCCCTTTGAAATTTCCTTTAGATGCATCAAATCCCCGTTCCTATACTTATTTTATCCATATCACTTGTTTTCTGACCATTTTGCTCTTTCATACCCAGATCGACATTTTTGTCGCACAACAGTTCTTATTTCAAAGACAGTGGAAAAAACTTCGTCATTATGCACAAACAAAGGGGATAAGCATAATGGGAGACATGCCCATCTATGTTGGTTATCACAGTGCAGACGTTTGGGCGAACAAGAAATACTTTTTGCTCGTGTGAATAATATCTAAGCTTGATTTACTTTATTAGAGGTGGCAATTTGGACCCATTTACTTATGAATGGGTCGATTTCGGTTGTGTTTTTGTCTCAAACGCATCAAAATGTCAAATGGGTCAAAATAAACAACGTAGCTAAAAGGGGAACGGGTTGAAAGTTGCCCATTTCTATTTTTAGTACATATAACCTCCTGAATCCTTTTATTCAAAGTTTAACATTATTGTTGTAATATTATTTTTCTTTAATCATAATTCACAAATTAATTATGTATAAAAAAGTTTTTAAAATGGATTAATAGTGTTTGCGGATCAACCCAACCCATACCGAAAATGACCCGTTTTAACCTAAACCTGTTTCGACCCGTTACTGAACCTACCATCTTTCCACCTCTATGCAGTATGCAAGAAGCATCTTGATATTCCTCTTTAATCTCAGTTTCTAACTATCTATTTGTCTTGCAGAACAGAAAAGGGTATCCAACTTTGGTTAGTGGTGTCCCCCCTGATGCATTTAGTGAAACTGGCCAACTATGGGACAGGTTTATACTACAGCTGAATTCTGTAACTTTCTATAAACAAAGTTTTATTTTGAAGAAAATTGTTTATTTATGGCTTTTACAAAATACATTGTTTGCTTGAGAGAAACCGTAAAGGTTGATGTTTATTGAGTTGATTGAAAACTGATACAAGTACATCAAATATATAGGAAATGATATTACACTTAGCACCTCCTAGAAATACACTTAGCACCTCCTAGAATATTATGACTAACATTCCCCCGCAAGTTGAGGGCGGGGAACGACCTGCAACTTGGACCGTAGAAACAGGAATCTTTGTGATGGCAGAGGTTTTGTAAACACGTCAGCTATTTGATCATTCGTCGATATGAATTGAACTTTTAATTTGCCTTGAGCCACCTTTTCTCGAACAAAATGGAAATCAACTTCAACATGTTTAGTGCGAGCATGAAACACTGGATTTTTGGAGAGATATGTGGCACCTAAGTTATCACACCAAAGTGTAGGTGAAGATTTGGTGATGATGCCGAGTTCATTTAGGAGTGCTTCCAACCAAGTTAGCTCAGCAACAGTATCGGCAAGAGCTTTGTACTCCGATTCTGTTGAAGAGCGTGAAACGGTGCGTTGTTTACGGCATTCCATGAGATGAGGTTGGACCCTAGGTATATAGCAAATCCCCCCGTTGACCGACGGTCGTCAGGACAACCGGCCCAATCAGCATCGGAGTAAGCTTGAAGCGTGTTTTGCCAATTTGCATCGGTGAAAGCATGCAAAAAGGAGTCTGAATCATGCCTAATGAAGAGACCAAAGTGAGAGGTGCCTTTAAGATAGCGCAGAGTTCGTTTAACTGCTGTCCAATGATTGTCGGTTGGAGCGTGCATAAACTGACACACCTTATTCACAGTGAATGCAATGTCGGGTCGTGAGAGAGAGGCATATTGAAGTGCTCCAACAGTTTCTCGATATTTCGTTGGATCTGAAAGGAGAGGGCTGTCATCAAGCATCAAAGATTGAAAAGAGCTCATTAGGGAAGCAACTGGCTTACAATCTGAGAGACCCGAACGAGTAAGCATATCAGAGATGTATTTGCGCTGTGATAAGTTAATCTTGGTAATTGTATTGTATTATTGTATGTAATAAGAATGATTACAAGGAGTATAAATAGAGAACATAATTACACTCTAATCCCTCTAATATAATAATATGTATTTATCTATCTAATATTCCCCCTCAAGCTAAGGCCGGGAAACGAGCTGTAGCTTGTCTCGTAAAGTTGCAAATCTCTCTGAAGGTAGTGGCTTTGTAAAAACATCAGCAATCTGGTCATTTGTAGATATGAATTGAACCGAAAGTTTCCCTTGTGCAACCTTTTCTCTGACAAAGTGAAAATCGATCTCCACATGCTTTGTGCGAGCATGGAAAATAGGATTTGCTGATAAGTATGTGGCTCCTAAGTTGTCACACCATAAGATAGGAGCAGACTGCACTGGGACGTGAAGTTCACGTAGAAGGGCTTCAAGCCAAGTAAGTTCGGCAACAGTATCGGCTAGTGCTTTGTATTCAGATTCAGTTGATGACCGAGAGACAGTGCGTTGTTTCCTAGCTGACCAGGAGACAAGATTTGACCCGAGATAGATGGCATAACCCCCGGTGGATCGACGGTCATCAGGACAACCTGCCCAATCCGCATCAGAGAACGCAGTGAGAGACCGAAAATGAGCATCTGTATAGGCATGTAGTGTGGAGCCAGAAGCCCGTTGAAATAGAAGACCATGATGCGAGGTACCTTGCAGATATCTGAGTATTCTTTTAACAGCGGACCAGTGATTCTCTGTAGGTGAGTGCATAAATTGACAAACTTTGTTGACTGCAGAGGTTATGTCAGGTCTAGTCAAGGTGAGATACTGAAGAGCCCCTACAACCTGTCGATATCGCACCGGATTTTCAAAAAGTGGACTGTCACTAAGGGCCAGAGTAGCCGAGGTGGAGCAAGGCGATGGAACCGGTTTTGATTGCGAAAGGCCAGCCTTGGTTAAAAGCTCCATAATGTACTTCTTCTGAGAGAGAATCAAATCAGACCCTTTGGAAGTAACCTCAATACCCAGAAAATAAGATAGAGTGCCTATGTCTTGCACTGCAAATGTGTTACTCAGATTTTTTACTATGCCGTCAATAGCTGCCTGACTGTTGCCTATCAAAATTATGTCGTCAACATATACAAGCATGTATAAAAGAGTTCCAGCAAACGAGTAGATAAAGAGTGACGGGTCAGTTTTGGATCCTTTGAAGCCCAATCTGTGAAGAACTCCAGATAAGCGTTGAAACCACGCTCTGGGGGCCTGTTTTAAACCATACAGTGATTTGTGCAATAGACATAGATGGTTTGGTTTGGCGGGATCAACAAATCCCGGTGGTTGGCGCAAATAAACCGTTTCCTGTAGGTCACCATGCAGGAAAGCATTCTGAACATCCAGTTGTCGTAAGGACCAACCTCGTGCAACTGCCAAGGAAAGAACCACACGGATTGTTGTGGCCTTCACAACGGGACTGAAGGTTTCATGATAATCAACACCAGCTTGTTGCTTGAAACCTTTGGCAACTAACCGTGCCTTGTAACGTTTGATTGTACCGTGTTGATCCCTTTTAAGCCTGTATACCCATTTGCAATCAACTACATTAGCGTTAGAGACAGTAGGAACTAATGTCCATGTACCGTTTCTTAATAAAGCCTTGTATTCCTCAGCCATGGCATCTCGCCACTGAGGACTTTTGTTGGCAACAGTAAAGGTGGAGGGTTCGGTCTGGGTGGTGTCGGTAGTGGCGGTGAAGGCAGATGGGTTGTAGGGGTTTGTTGGTTTGGGATGTGGACGGAGGTTTGCTGGGCGGGTGCGTGTTTGAGGCTGGGTGGTCTGGGATGTGGAGGGAGGTTGGTTGGGCTGAGGTGGGGTAGGTTGTTTGGAGCGTCGACTGTATGTTCTAAGAGGTGATGAGGGCTGATCAGGGGGTAAAGGCTGGTCGATAGGACTATTTGGTGTGGTGCGGGTTGTTGAGGATGGGCCGGTGTGGTGGTGGTGTGGTGTGGGCCGAGACCTGGAGAGGGAGAGGGAGATGGGGTAGTAGCAGGTTGTGAGTTTGGCTCGGTATTGGAAGGAACAAGGGTAGGGAAGGATGAGACATATGGAGAAGGTTGGGAAGGTGTAGGTGTTGTGGGAGGAGGTGGTGAACGGGAAGCATTGTTCATTAAAACGAACATGACGAGCTATGTAGATACGATCGGTTATGGGATCAAGACAACGATAACCATGGTGTGAGGGACTGTACCCAAGGAAAACACATGGTAAGGATCGAAAAGCCATTTTGTGATTGTTGTAAGGACGTAGGTGTGGATAGCATTGGCACCCAAAAACACGCAAAAAGGAAAGGTCTGGTTTGAGTTTAAGTAGGTGTTCAAATGGGGAGGTTTTAGATGCAGTGCGAGAAGGCATTCGATTTATGAGATAAACTGCTATGTCAAACGCATAGTGCCAGAATTTCATGGGGACTCCTGATTGAGCGAGAAGAGTAAGACCTGTTTCCACAACATGACGGTGGCGTCTCTTAACAAATCCATTCTGCTCACTGGTGTGAGGGCATGAGAGACGATGAATGATGCCAAGAGAAGAAAAGAAAGGGGAGAGAGGTCGAAATTCGCCACCCCAATCTGTTTGGACAGATTTTAGCTTTGTTTGAAACTGGCGTTCTACCATGACATGAAAATTTTTAAATGTGGCAGAAACATTAGATTTATGTTTTAACGGGAAAAACCACATATATCTAGTAAAATGATCAACACAAAGTAAAAAATAGTTGTGACCATCAAAAGACTGGACAGGTGCTGGACCCCAAACATCACATAAAATTAAATCCAAAACATTATTGCTCTTAAAATTCGAAGATAACAAATGAAGTTTTGAGGATTTCCCCATGTGACAAGAATTACAAGAGGTACTCAAACTTTTATTTTGAACAGGAAGTGAATAAATAGATAACATGGACTTCAAAAGCTCTGGATGGTCGTTGATGCCATGTGTCGGAAGATGCACGAACAGCGGAGAAAGCAACTTTGTGAAGAGGACGAAGAGACGGAAGACGGATGGAGTAGAGCCCGTTTTCACTTGGACCCGTGAGGAGGGTAGTGCGCGTACACGTATCCTTCACAGCAAAAAAAGATGAATGAAATTCAAAAAACACGTTATTGTCATGACAAAATTTCTGAACTGAAAGAAGGTTTTTTTTTTTAATTTCTGGAACATGTAATATGTCAGAAAGGGAAAAGGTTTTGTTCGGGGAGTGAAACTTTGTGGAACCAATATGTAAAATAGGTAAACCCATACCATTGCCAACATGAAGTGTATCCTCACCATTGTAGGGTTCTGAGTTATCAAAGCTGTTGAGATCCGGTGCAACATGACTGTTAGAACCAGTGTCCGGAAGCCAAGCAGTTAAAGCTTGTGAGCGGTAATCAGCATAGTTCGCTGATGGTTGTGTTGAGCGAAGGGTGTTCGGGTCTCGGTTTGGACACTGATATGGTATATGGCCAATCCCACACCTGTTACAAGTGCCAAAAACTGTATTTTGATTAGAAGCCCAATTAAACTGACCTCGATTACCGCCCATGGTGTGACCAGCATTGTTGTTGTATCCAGAATTACGGTTGTTGTTATGATTGTTACCGTAACCGCGTCCACCACCATTATTGTATCCTCGGCCACGAGAGTAGGATCCACAACCACGTCCACGAGAACTATAGAAGGCCTGTGATTGCTGTGTTTGTGGCTGAATTTGAACACCAAGCTGAGACATAAGCTGTTGAAGGGCATGAAGTGTCTCAGTGGGTGGTTGATTAACAGCAGCAGGAGCGGACGGCTGGCTAGTGGTGGCGGTGAACGCTTGTGCTGATACGGAGTCGGGTTTCTTCACCATATAGTTATGGTCAGAGAGAAGACCATGAAGTTCTGCAAAAGCGGTGGGGAATTGGCGAGCAATCAGATTGGATTTCAAGCTGTTGTATTCATCAGGAAGACCAACATAACCAGATCTTTTTCTTTAACAGGTTCACCAATATTTGCCAAAGCATCAGCATAGCCCTGTGCCCTTGCAAGATAGGCAGAGGGTGTTTCATCATCATTTATCTGTAGCTTTAGTAATTTTGTCTTGAGGGTGTATTCCCGGGAAGACGTTTGAGGTGCAAAGGCACGCTCTAAAGACAGCCATAACTCACGAGAAGTGGCACCTTGGACATGCTGGAAGGCGCTTTCTGAGATGGTGGACATAATCAACATGCGTATATGAGCATCATTAGATACCCATATAGAGTAATTAGGGTTTGGTTGTGTAACTGGCTCAGCATCTTTGGCAGAAGATGTCGCTGATTGTATAGTGGTTGGTGGACAAGGAATAGTTCCATCTATATAACCAAAGAGATTATTGGTTATAAAAAAAGGTTGAAGCATGGTTTTCCAATAACTATAGTTGGTTTGAGAGAGGGTAAAACCGAACTTGTGAGAGTTGTGATTTGTTTTCTCAGTTGTGGAGAAGGATGCAAGCAACGCCATGAGAGGAGGAAAAAAAAGAACTGTAGCGGCGGCACTGTAGCACGGTACTGTAGCGGCGGCGGCAGTAAATTTTTAGGGTTGGATCAACGCTCTGATACCAAGTTAATCTTGGTATTTGTATTGTATTATTGTATGTAATAAGAATGATTACAAGGAGTATAAATAGAGAACATAATTACACTCTAATCCCTCTAATATAATAATATGTATTTATCTATCTAATATGATAAGATGATATTTTTGCCATGAGGGACGATTTCTATGCCCAAGAAGTAATGCAAATTTCCCAAGTCTTTGACAGCAAAGGATGAACTCAAACAGGAAATGACTTTATTGATGGCCTCGGTATTGTTCCGGTCACAATTATGTCATCGACATAGACCAGCACATATACAAGGGTGCTGTGAGATTTCATAATAAACAAGGATGGATCTGTTTTGGAGCCAGAGAAGCCGATCTGATGTAGAGTGGTAGATAGACGTTGAAACCAAGCTCTTGGGGCCTGCTTGAGACCGTATAAGGACTTATGAAGAAGACAAACATGATCTGGATGAGTTTTGTCAATGAAGCCCTGTGGTTGACGAAGATAAACAGATGGAGAAATGCATTCTGAACATCTAACTGGCGGAGAGACGAGTGGTTGGTAACTGCAAGAGACAAGATCACCCGGATTGTAGTAGCCTTTACAACAGGACTGAATGTTTCCTGAAAATCAACACCCGGTTTTTTACGGAAACCTTTTGCAACAAGTCGTGCTTTGTAACGGGTCACGTTACCATTCTCATCCCTTTTGATCTTGTATACCCACTTAGAGTCAATAAGATTAGTATTTTGAGCATAGGGAACAAGAGACCATGTCCCATTTTTAACAAGAGCGTTGAACTCTTCAGCCATTGCATTACGCCACTCCGATGATTTGTTGGCGATGGTGAATGAGGTAGGTTCAATAGGGGAAAGTGGGTTGGTGGTAGTATGATATGAAGAGGGAGTGTAACGAGATGGGGGTTTTGGGTTAGGCCGAAGGTTGGCTGGTCGGGTACGAGGTGGGGGAGGTGGTGGTGGGTGGGGAATGGTTTGGGAGCTGGAGTTGGGGGCTGTAACAGGGGTGTTTGTGGAGTTAGGGGCTGGAACAGTGGTGGGAACAGGAATGGGAGCCGGAACAGCAGGCATGGGAGGTGTTTGTGGAGAGTGATGCTGAGTAGTAGGTGTAGAAGTGGAGGTGACAGGAGTGGGAAAGGAGGAGACATAGGGTGTGGATTGGTTGGTAGGGTCAGGTGGTGGAACAGGGGTGAATGGTAGGATGTGTTCATTAAATCGAACATGTCTTGCAATGTATACACGATCAGTAGTAGGGTCCAAACACCGATATTCATGATGGATGGGGCTATATCCTAGGAAAACACAAGGTGTGGACCGAAAGTCCATTTTGTGGCGGTTATACGGGCGAAGATAGGGGAAGCATTGGCATCCAAATACACGAAGGAACGAGTAATCAGGTGGCCGTTTGAAAATATGTTCAAAGGGTGATTTGTTGGAATAGGTTCTAGAGGGTAAACGATTTATTAGATAAACGGCCGTGTCAAAAGCAAAGTTCCAAAATCGTTGTGGGGCTTGGGAGTGAGCAAGTAAAGCTAGGCCCGTTTCCACAACATGACGGTGTCGACGTTCCACAATACCATTTTGTTCACTAGTATGTGGACAAGAACGTCGATGAAGAATCCCAAGTGATGAGAAAAAGGGTGCAAGAGTGCGAAATTCACCCCCCCAATCGGTTTGCACATTTTTTAGCTTGGTATTAAATTGTCTTTCTGCCATTGTAACAAATGATTTAAAAGTGGAATAAGCATCAGATTTTTGGGCTAAGGGAAAAAACCACATATACCGGGAGTGATGGTCGACACATAACATAAAAAACCGGTGTCCATCAAAAGAAAGAGATGGAGCCGGACCCCAAAGATCACAATATACCAAGTCCAAAATATGATTACTACGAAAGTTTGATTTATTTAATGATAACTTAGATGATTTTCCCATTTGACAAGAGGAACATAAAGATGGAAACAACTTTGTAGAAACAGGTAAAGAACACGTTGACATAATGGATTGAAAAACACGAGCATGAGGATGTCCAAGGCGGTGATGCCAAACATTTGAGGAAGCTTTAGTGGCAGTGAAGGTGAGACGTGGAAGAGACTTCAACTGGGGAAGGCTGAGTTTGTATAGACCATTGTCACTTGGACCCGTGAGTAGGATAGCTCGTGTAAAATCGTCCTTCACAATAAAAAAGGATGAGTGAAATTCAAAGAAAACTTTATTATCGGTGCAAAATTGCTGGACCGATAAGAGGTTCTTTTTAATTGCTGGTACATGAAGAATATTAGAGAGATTAAGGGATTTGTGTGGTGAATAAATGTGTGAAGAACCAATATGAAAGATAGGTAGGGGATTACCGTCACCAACATGTAGAGAGTCAGTACCATGGTATGCTTCAGAGTTATCCAAACTTGTTAAATCTGGGGTGACATGACTGTTGGACCCTGTGTCGGGAAACCAAGTGGAACCAGATTGAGAGCCATTGTCGGAAGTCTGGGCATAGTTTGCTTGAGAGGGTGCACGAGCAGTAGACACGCCAAACTGGGAAGGGCATTGGGAGGGAATATGCCCTATACCACAACGATTACAGTGGCCAAAAACGATGTTTTGAGTGGATGCCCATGCAAATTGTTGCTGTCGGCTGCTGGTTCCTCGAGAATTATCTCGGTTTCGGCCATAGTGACCTCGTGAATTGCCACGTGAGTTTCCACGGCGATTGCCCCGATAGTTGTTTGATGGGCGGTTAGCATAGAATGCTTGAGGCTGAGGACTTTGAGAGGCAATAGGGCTGAGTTGATACCCTAACTGTGATGCAACCTGCTGCAAAGAATTTATTTGGGTCTGTGGTAACATACCTGGACGTGGCAGAAAATCATAAGTAGTAGATGCCATGAATGCTTGTGATGTTGCTCGAGTGTGTTTGTTGATCATGAAGTCATGATCGGTAAGGAGGCCATGAAGTTCATTAAAAATGACCGGTGGTGAGCGAGCAAGAAGATTTGCCTTCAATCCGTTGTACTCTTCTCGGAGACCGGAGATAGCAAGCATGACCAGATCTTTATCTTTGAACGGTTCGCCAATATTGGCTAAAGCATTGGCGTATTCCTGTGCACGGCTAAGATAAGAGAGTGGAGTTTCATCACCCGTCATCTCAATCCTCAAAAGTTGAGTTTTGAGTGTGTATTCTCTGGAAGAAGTGTTTGGTGCATATGCTCGTTCCAGCGCAAGCCATAGATCCCTAGATGTTGTGCCTTGAACGTGTTGGAAAGATGCTTCAGAAACGGTAGAGATGATAATCATTCTGACGTGTGCATCATTGGCAATCCAATGAAGATAACTAGGGTTATCCATGGAGGCAGTTTCGGTTGTTGCTGCTGTTTTTGACAGTGGACAGCAGATGGTACCATCTATGTATCCGTAAAGGTTATTTGTAACAAGGAAAGGTTGGATCATTGCTTTCCAATACCCATAGTTGGTGGGTGAAAGAGTGAAAGAAAATTTATGGGAATTATGTGCAGTTTTCTCCACAGTTGTGAAAGGTGTTATCATCGCCATGTGTAGGATCAAAAAGCTTGATCTGATCAGAAGAACACAGGGAGAGACCGATCAGTGGAGAAGGGACAAACTGCAGTTGGCTGATCAGTTTCCTCAGCTCTGATATCAAGAGAAACCGTAAAGGTTGATGTTTATTGAGTTGATTGAAAACTGATACAAGTACATCAAATATATAGGAAATGATATTACACTTAGCACCTCCTCGAAATACACTTAGCACCTCCTAGAATATTATGACTAACAGCTTGCATGCTATAAGTCATTCAAACTTCTTGATCTATATGAAATTGTATGAGTAATTATTAGTCAATATTAATACTTGTCATTATTAGGAGGTGTAGAGTGTAATTATTTGTCTTATTTAAGTTCCCTATATTCTCTCTTTGTATTCACAATTACAATCAATACAACACCAAGTTTATCTTGGTATCAGAGCAGGTCCCTTGGCTGTCCAGCCCCTTCCCTTTCCGGTGACCGATCACCTTACAATCCGGCACCATGGCCTTCCTTGCCGCATTCTCCCAAACAGAGAAAACAGCACACAATTCCCACAAATTTGGCTTCACCCTCTCCTCCACCAATTATGGCTACTGGAAAACGATGATCACACCTTTCCTGGTAACCAACAATCTTATGGGTTATATTGATGAGACTATACCCTGCCCTCCGGCCACTATAAGTTAATCTTGGTAATTGTATTGTATCATTGTATGTAATAAGAATGATTACAAGGAGTATAAATAGAGAACATAATTACACTCTAATCCCTCTAATATAATAATATGTATTTATCTATCTAATATTCCCCCTCAAGCTAAGGCCGGGAAACGAGCTGTAGCTTGTCTCGTAAAGTTGCAAATCTCTCTGAAGGTAGTGGCTTTGTAAAAACATCAGCAATCTGGTCATTTGTAGATATGAATTGAACCGAAAGTTTCCCTTGTGCAACCTTTTCTCTGACAGTGAAAATCGATCTCCACATGCTTTGTGCGAGCATGGAAAATAGGATTTGCTGATAAGTATGTGGCTCCTAAGTTGTCACACCATAAGATAGGAGCAGACTGCACTGGGACGTGAAGTTCACGTAGAAGGGCTTCAAGCCAAGTAAGTTCGGCAACAGTATCGGCTAGTGCTTTGTATTCAGATTCAGTTGATGACCGAGAGACAGTGCGTTGTTTCCTAGCTGACCAGGAGACAAGATTTAACCCGAGATAGATGGCATAACCCCCGGTGGATCGACGGTCATCAGGACAACCTGCCCAATCCGCATCAGAGAACGCAGTGAGATACCGAAAATGAGCATCTGTATAGGCATGTAGTGTGGAGCCAGAAGCCCGTTGAAATAGAAGACCATGATGCGAGGTACCTTGCAGATATCTGAGTATTCTTTTAACAGCGGACCAGTGATTCTCTGTAGGTGAGTGCATAAATTGACAAACTTTGTTGACTGCAGAGGTTATGTCAGGTCTAGTTAAGGTGAGATACTGAAGAGCCCCTACAACCTGTCGATATCGCACCGGATTTTCAAAAAGTGGACTGTCACCAAGGGCCAGAGTAGCCGAGGTGGAGCAAGGCGATGGAACCGGTTTTGATTGCGAAAGGCCAACCTTGGTTAAAAGCTCCATAATGTACTTCTTCTGAGAGAGAATCAAATCAGACCCTTTGGAAGTAACCTCAATACCCAGAAAATAAGATAGAGTGCCTATGTCTTGCACTGCAAAGGTGTTACTCAGATTTTTTACTATGCCGTCAATAGCTGCCTGACTGTTGCCTGTCAAAATAATGTCGTCAACATATACAAGCATGTATAAAAGAGTTCCAGCAGACGAGTAGATAAAGGGTGACGGGTCAGTTTTGGATCCTTTGAAGCCCAATCTGTGAAGAACTCCAGATAAGCGTTGAAACCACGCTCTGGGGGCCTGTTTTAAACCATACAGTGATTTGTGCAATAGACATAGATGGTTTGGTTTGGCGGGATCAACAAATCCCGGTGGTTGGCGCAAATAAACCGTTTCCTGTAGGTCACCATGCAGGAAAGCATTCTGAACATCCAGTTGTCGTAAGGACCAACCTCGTGCAACTGCCAAGGAAAGAACCACACGGATTGTTGTGGCCTTCACAATGGGATTGAAGGTTTCATGATAATCAATACCAGCTTGTTGCTTGAAACCTTTGGGAACTAACCGTGCCTTGTAACGTTTGATTGTACCGTGTTGATCCCTTTTAAGCCTGTATACCCATTTGCAATCAACTACATTAGCATTAGAGACAGGAGGAACTAATGTCCATGTACCGTTTCTCAATAAAGCCTTGTATTCTTCAGCCATGGCATCTCGCCACTGAGGACTTTTGTTGGCAACAGTAAAGGTGGAGGGTTCGGTCTGGGTGGTGTCGGTGAAGGCAGATGGGTTGTAGGGGTTTGTTGGTTTGGTATGTGGACGGAGGTTTGCTGGGCGGGTGCGTGTTTGAGGCTGGGTGGTCTGGAATGTGGAGGGAGGTTGGTTGGGCTGAGGTGGGGTAGGTTGTTTGGAGCGTCGACTGTATGTTCTAAGAGGTGATGAGGGCTGATTAGGGGGTAAAGGCTGGTCGATAGGACTATTTGGTGTGGGTGCGGGCTGTTGAGGATGGGCCGGTGTGGTGGTGCGGTGTGGGCCGAGACTTGGAGAGTGAGATGGGGTAGTAGCAGGTTGTGAGTTTGGCTCGGTATTGGAAGGAACAAGGGTAGGGAAGGATGAGACATATGGAGAAGGTTGGGAAGGTGTAGGTGTTGTGGGAGGAGGTGTGGTGAACGGGAAGCATTGTTCATTAAAACGAACATGACGAGCTATGTAGATACGATCGGTTATGGGATCAAGACAACGATAACCATGGTGTGAGGGACTGTACCCAAGGAAAACACATGGTAAGGATCGAAAAGCCATTTTGTGATTGTTGTAAGGACGTAGGTGTGGATAGCATTGGCACCCAAAAACACGCAAAAAGGAAAGGTCTGGTTTGAGTTTAAGTAGGTGTTCAAATGGGGAGGTTTTAGATGCAGTGCGAGAAGGCATTCGATTTATGAGATAAACTGCTGTGTCAAACGCATAGTGCCAGAATTTCATGGGGACTCCTGATTGAGCGAGAAGAGTAAGACCTGTTTCCACAACATGACGGTGGCGTCTCTCAACAAATCCATTCTGCTCACTGGTGTGAGGGCATGAGAGACGATGAATGATGCCAAGAGAAGAAAAGAAAGGGGAGAGAGGTCGAAATTCGCCACCCCAATCTGTTTGGACAGATTTTAGCTTTGTTTGAAACTGGCGTTCTACCATGACATGAAAATTTTTAAATGTGGCAGAAACATCAGATTTATGTTTTAACGGGAAAAACCACATATATCTAGTAAAATGATCAACACAAAGTAAAAAATAGTTGTGACCATTAAAAGACTGGACAGGTGCTGGACCCCAAACATCACAGAAAATTAAATCCAAAATATTATTGCTCTTAAAATTCGAAGATAACAAATGAAGTTTTGAGGATTTCCCCATGTGACAAGAATTACAAGAGGTACTCAAACTTTTATTTTGAACAGGAAGTGAATAAATAGATAACATGGACTTCAAAAGCTCTGGATGGGGATGCCCTAGTCTTTGATGCCATGTGTCGGAAGATGCACGAACAGCGGAGAAAGCAACTTTGTGAAGAGGACTAAGAGACGGAAGACGGACGGAGTAGAGCCCGTTTTCACTTGGACCCGTGAGGAGGGTGGTGCGCGTACACGTATCCTTCACAGCAAAAAAAGATGAATGAAATTCAAAAAACACGTTATTGTCATGACAAAATTTTTGAACTGAAAGAAGGTTTTTTTTTTAATTTCTGGAACATGTAATATGTCAGAAAGGGAAAAGGTTTTGTTCGGGGAGTGAAACTTTGTGGAACCAATATGTAAAATAGGTAAACCCATACCATTGCCAACATGAAGTGTATCCTCATCATTGTAGGGTTCTGAGTTATCAAAGATGTTGAGATCCGGTGCAACATGACTGTTAGAACCAGTGTCCGGAAGCCAAGCAGTTGAAGCTTGTGAGCGGTAATCAGCATAGTTCGCTGATGGTTGTCTTGAGCGAAGGGTGTTCGGGTCTCGGTTTGGACACTGAGATGGTATATGGCCAATCCCACACCTGTTACAAGTGCCAAAAACTGTATTTTGATTAGAAGCCCAATTAAACTGACCTCGATTACCGCCCATGGTGTGCCCAACATTGTTGTTGTATCCAGAATTACGGTTGTTGTTATGATTGTTACCGTAACCGCGTCCACCACCATTATTGTATCCTCGACCACGAGAGTAGGATCCACGACCACGTCCACGAGAACTATAGAAGGTATGTGATTGATGTGTTTGTGGCTGAATTTGAACACCAAGCTGAGACATAAGCTGTTGAAGGGCATGAAGTGTCTCAGTGGGTGGTTGATTAATAGCAGCAGGAGCGGACGGCTGGCTAGTGGTGGCGGTGAACGCTTATGCTGATACGGAGTCGGGTTTCTTCACCATATAGTCATGGTCAGAGAGAAGACCATGAAGTTCTGCAAAAGCGGTGGGGAATTGGCGAGCAATCAGATTGGATTTCAAGCTGTTGTATTCATCAGGAAGACCAACATAACCAGATCTTTTTCTTTAACAGGTTCACCAATATTTGCCAAAGCATCAGCATAGCCCTGTGCCCTTGCAAGATAGGCAGAGGGTGTTTCATCATCATTTATCTGTAGCTTTAGTAATTTTGTCTTGAGGGTGTATTCCCGGGAAGACGTTTGAGGTGCAAAGGCACGCTCTAAAGACAGCCATAACTCACGAGTATAAGGCACCTTGGACATGCTGGAAGGCGCTTTCTGAGATGGTGGACATAATCAACATGCGTATATGAGCATCATTAGATACCCATATAGAGTAATTAGGGTTTGGTTGTGTAACTGGCTCAACATCTTTGGCAGAAGATGTCGCTGATTGTATAGTGGTTGGTGGACAAGGAATAGTTCCATCTATATAACCAAAGAGATTATTGGTTATAAAAAAAGGTTGAAGCATGGTTTTCCAATAACCATAGTTGGTTTGAGAGAGGGTAAAACCGAACTTGTGAGAGTTGTGATTTGTTTTCTCAGTTGTGGAGAAGGATGCAAGCAACGCCATGAGAGGAGGAAAAAAAAAGTACTGTAGCGGCGGCGGCAGTTTTTTTTTTTTTTTTTAGGGTTGGATCAAAGCTCTGATACCAAGTTAATCTTGGTAATTGTATTGTATTATTGTATGTAATAAGAATGATTACAAGGAGTATAAATAGAGAACATAATTACACTCTAATCCCTCTAATATAATAATATGTATTTATCTATCTAATACTATACAACCTGCCGCCTCCTCATCAGGCAAAGAAACCGATCCTGTGACCATTCCTCAACCACACCCTAATCCCAACCACTTAACCTGGGTGGCCAATGATGCCCATGTTCGGATGCTTATTCTCTCTACAGTTTCTGAGAGTTCCTTTCAACATGTCCAAGGAAACACCTCTCGGGACCTTTGGCTGTCCCTGGAAAGGGCTTATGCCCCTCACACAATTTCCAGGGAATACACTTTGAAAAATCAATTGCTGCAACTCCGCATGGCAGGAGATGAATCTGCTGCTGCCTTTTTGGCTCGTGCACAGGAATATGCCAACGCCCTAGCCAACATCAATGAGCCGGTTAAGGAAAAGGATCTTGTAATGTTTGTTCTTTCGGGCCTCAGAGAAGAATACAATGGGCTAAAGTCCAATATCCTCGCCCGAAAATTCCCTACAGCTTTCTCCGAACTCCCTGGTCTTTTGTCAGACCATGATTACTTGATTCGGAGTTCGCTCACCCAAGTATCTCCTATCCAAGCATTCACAGCCGTGTCCAACAGCACCACCCCAGGACCAAACAACAACACAAATGCCATACATACCCTCCAATAGTTGGTCTCTCAACTAGGCCTGCAACTCCAACCAGCCCCCTCTCAGGCTCCTCAGGCCCTCTACACAAACAGGTCTCATCAGTCCCGTGGTCGTGGTCATCATAACCGACGCGGGCGCACATCCTACAGCCATAACCGCAGTCAAACAGGAGGTACTCGCATCCAATTTCCTTGGGCTTCTAATCAAAACTGTTTTTGGAACTTGTAACAGGTGCGGTATTGGGCATATCCCGTCCCTCTGTCCCAACCGGGACCCCTCCACCATTCGGGTGAGACAGCCACCCTCTGCAAACTACTCAGATTATCGCTCTCAATCAGCACACTCGTGGATTGGTTCCAGCCACCATGTTGCCCCTGATCTCTCCAGTTTTAACAATTCTGAAGCCTACACCGGTGAGGACAACCTGCACGTTGGCAATGGTACAGGTTTACCCATTATACACATTGGCTCCACCAAATTCTTTTCCCCAAATAAAACCTTTTCTTTAACCAATATCCTCCATGTTCCAAAAATTAAACAAAATTACTTTCCGTTCAAAAATTTTGCCTTGATAACGTATTTTTTGAATTTCATGCTACTTTCTTTGTTGTGAAGGACAAGGTCACACGCCCTACCCTCCTCATGGGTCCAAGTAATGGCGGTCTCTACAAGTTTTGCCCACCTCGGTTCCATAAAGTTCCCAAACTAGCATTCTCCACCGCTCGTGCTTGCTCCACTACTTGTCATCAAAGACTCGGTCTCAATGTTATCTAAATATGATCTACCATTATCTAATAAAAATGCTACTACTTTATGTGAATCTTGTGCTATTGGGAAATCCTCTAAGCTTCATTTACCGTTGTCAAACTATAAAAGCTCAAATATATTGTACCTTGTGTTTTGTGATGTTTGGGGTCCTGCCCCGGTAACCTCATTTGATGGACATAACTACTTATTATGTGTCGACCACTTCACTAAATTTATGTGGATCTTCCCTCTCAAACTGAAATCTGATGTTTTTGACACCTTCAAACGATTCCTTTTAACCGTCGAACGCTAATTCAACACTAAACTAAAATATGTCCAAACCGATTGGGGTGGAGAATTTCGCAATCTCTCAACCTATTTTTCCACCCTTGGCATCACCCATCGTCTCTCTTGTCCACATAAAAGTGAACAGAACGGCCTTGTTGAAAGACGACACCGACATGTCGTCGAAACCGGTCTTACCCTACTAGCCCACTCACATGTCCCACACCGTTTTTGGCACTTTGCCTTTGATACAGCCGTATATCTTATAAATCGAATGCTCTCTCGTTCAAACTCCAACACTTCCCATTTGAACAAGTATTTAAACAACCCCCTCATTTTTTCATTTCTCCGGGTCTTTGGCTGCCAGTGTTTCCCTCACCTTCGCCCCTATAACAAACACAAAATGGACTTTCGATCCTTACCCTGTGTTTTTCTTGGCTATAGTACCTCACACCACGGGTACCGCTGCCTTGACCTAACCACCGAACGCATATATATTGCCCGCCATGTTCGTTTTCATGAACAAACATTTCCATTCAGCACATCCCCTGCTGAACCCACAACCATAACCAAACCGGACCCTTACATCTCCACTGCCCGACCCCACCTATTCCCACAGAACCTGCCTTCATCCCTGTTCCACCTCCAACACCTCTCCCACCTGTTTTTCAGACCTACCAGCGGTGCCGAACAGCCCAGCCCCAACCCAAAACATCTACTGTTCACCCAGCTCCTTCACTACCGGCTGCTGCTAACCCGTCTCCAGCCCCTGTCATACCTTCAGCCCCCATTCCAGCCACTACCCAACCCCGCACCCGCCCTCCCAACCTCCGACAGAACCCAAAAAAGACCACGCCCTATGCCCCTTCCTCCTTTCACACATCCACAACCGTACCCGAACCACCTACCTTTGCCATTGCCAACAAAGACCCTCATTGGCGCAGTGCTATGGCTGATGAATTCTCAGCCCTGGTCAGAAACAGGACATGGTCCCTGGTCCCATGTGTTCCCAATTCTAGCGTTGTTGCTTGCAGGTGGGTCTACAAAATTAAAACAGACCAAACAAGGGCAATTGACCGCTACAAAGCCCGCCTTGTTGCCAAGGGTTATAATCAGCAACCAGGTATAGATTACCAGGACACCTTTAGCCCTGTCGTTAAAGCTACTACCATTCGGGTTGTTCTGTCTCTCGCAGTCTCACAACGATGGCCTCTCAGACAGCTCGATGTCCAAAATTCCTTTCTTCATGGTGATCTACATGAGACTGTTTACCTACAATAACCGACCGGCTTTATTGATCCGCAAAAGCCAGATCATGTCTGTCTGTTACACAAAGCCTTATACGGCCTTAAGCAAGTTCCCCGCACATGGTTTCAGCGCCTGTGCACAGCCCTCCATGCTCTCGGGTTTATTGGATCAAAAACTGACCCCTCTCTTTTTGTGTACTCATCTAAGGGCATCCTTTTATACATGTTAGTATATGTCGATGACATTATTTTGACAGGTAATGACTCACAGGCTATTAATGGCGTTATCCACAACCTTAAAAACTCCTTTGCAGTCAAGGACATGGGCCTGTTATCCTATTTTTTGGGGATTGAGATCTGTCCCAAAGGTTATGATGTTATTCTGTCTCAACGGAAATACATAACTGAGCTACTTGCTCGGGCTAAACTATCCCAGGCCAAGCCGGTCCCCTCCCCGATCACCACTTCCTCCAATCTGGCCAAAGATGACAACCCTCCTTTTACTGAACCAGTAAAATATCTCCAGATGGTAGGAGCTCTCCATATGTTACCCTCTCCAGACCTGATATCACCTTTGCTGTCAACAAAGTTTGCCAGTTCATGCAGTTCCCTACAGAAAATCATTGGTCTGCTGTGAAACGGATTCTCCGGTACCTTCAGGGAACCTCGCATTACGGCCTATTGCTCCAACATACCTCTGGTACCCTGTAACATGCTTACACCGATGCAGCTCATCCCTCTTTAACAGCCTACTCAGATGCTGACTGGGCTGGGTGCCCGGACGACCGTCGCTCCACCGGCGGATATGCCATATATGCTCAGAAACAAATGACTGTCTCTCGGTCATCCACTGAGTCGGAGTATAAAGCTCTTGCTGACACTGTTGCTGAACTTACTTGGCTACAAACACTTCTGAGAGAACTTCGAGTCCCCATTAAAACATCCCCACATTATGGTGTGACAACCTTGGTGCCACCTATCTATCAGCAAACCCGGTCTTCCATGCCCGCACCAAACATGTGGAAATTGATTTCCACTTCGTTCGAGAAAAGGTCGCAAGCAAAGAACTCTCAGTCCAGTTCATCTCTACCAATGATCAAATTGCTGACGTATTCACAAAACCTCTCCCCTCACAACGGTTTCTGTTTTTACGGTCCAAGCTACAGGTCGCTTCCCGGCCTTAGCTTGAGGGGGAATATTAGTCAATATTAATACTTGTCATTATTAGGAGGTGTAGAGCGTAATTATTTGTCTTATTTAAGTTCCCTGTATCCTCTCTTTGTATTCACAATTACAATCAATAGAACACCAAGTTTATCTGTAATTGATAGTGAATAATATTTTATTTCACATGAAGCCCACTGTATGACTGGAAAGCAATGGAAGAAGATCGATTTTCATGGTGGGTACGCCGGTTAAGACGTGCACAGGACCTATTTGATGAGTTCAGGATAGATCATTTCAGGGGATTTTCTGGTTTTTGGGCTGTTCCTTCTGGTGAGTTTTGTGTACAATAACAAGAAAAAAATTCTATCAAACTGATTTTGGTTACAAATAAGTTCACTGATTTTGTTTTACACCCCTTAAAATAAAGCGTTCAATTCTGATTTTGAACACAGATTTCCCTCATACAAACAATGCTTAAATGCCTTTTCAATAATTATAGACTTACGAGGCAGGAGTGTTTTTGTCTGAAAGTTTTGTTATCCCAAATACTGTTTTAAGGGACAAATGATGTGAAATGAAGGAATCTTGGTTCATTATATCCATGTTATAATACTAAATTTCTTGTTTTGCAGAAGCAAAAATTGCGACTTTGGGTAGATGGAAGGTCAGATCTCTTCAGATATGCAACATTTCTCCAAACATTATTTCCTATGCTCTAAGTTGTTACTTTTGTTTGATAGTAGGTAGGACCCGGAAGTTCTTTATTTAATGCCATCTTTAGAGCTGTTGGGAACATCAATATCATAGCAGAAGACTTGGTATGATTTTCAAATTGAGTTGCATCCACCATGCATTCTGAATTCTTTGTAACTGTTGCAAACATTTTACTTTCTAAGAGCTTCCTAGATGTACTTAGGGTCTTAGGTGGTGTTTGGTTTTGCACTCGGGAATCACTATTGGTATGGGTTTGATAACATGATGGAATGAAAATGGGTTTGGTTATCTAAACCTAACCCTGTGTATGGAGGATACCGATTTTATGGGTATTAATCCCATTTCTTCAAACCCAACCCTTCAACCGAACATAATCAAACACTATCAAGCACATACCTCAAACCAAACACCACTTAATTCTCTCTCTCTCTCTCTCTCTCTCTCTCCATGTATCCCTCATCTATGACCTTGCAACACATGATTCATGGATAGAAAGATATGGAAATAGGAGAGAATAACAATCTATACTTTAGGACCAATTAGCTCATATAAGGTGATGCAGTTAATCAGAAAACAGCCTTACTCTAGTAAAAAGATGAAGGAGTTCAAGATATCGTAATCGTACAACTGTCTTTAAAGCCTTTAGTTTATCCATCTACAATACTATAGTAAGCTACCTTTTGCTCATCAGGAATATTGATTACTTCTCATAGCTACTGTTTAGTTATTGTTCTTGACATATTTGCAAGTGTAGAGATTTAAGGAACTCTTCATGAAGAATGTTTAAAATCGGTTCATGGGCCAATAACTGAAACTGCTTCAAGTGACTTGACATTCCATCTTGTGCATAGTACACTTGTATTGTTTCTTATGTTTTCGTCCACAGTCCTGATTTTAACTTTTGAGAATATGGAGCCTACCAATGATAGCGATGTGACTTTATCCAAATTTGATAACAATTTGTTAACTATAAGGTGTGAAATTGTGATGTGATTAGGAAAATTAAGATTTAAAGTATTCGTACTATTATAATTTTGAAAAAAAAAAAAAAATAGATACAGTCATCATTTAACTTTCAAGGAGTTGTCACTTATTTACGCAGATAAAGAGATCCACCAGTGGCTTGATTAAAATTATCAGAATGATATTATCTAGAACACTTATGTTTGATTGCCATCCAATTGCCTTATGGCAATATGAGGTGGTAGTAAAATGGTCTTATTTGCAAAACAAAATATACTTTTTAGAAGGTTTTAAAGGCATATTCTGATATAAAAGCTGTCGGGACTTATAAAAGGGTGCTATGTTATCTCTTCCTTTGTTGCTGCATTACAGGGAGTTATAACTGAAGATGTAGTCCAACTTCGGAAATCCATTGGGGCACCTGGAATGGCTGTTCTCCAATTTGGTACTAGTTCTCACTTTTTGTCTTATTTCCATTTGAAAATAATCAGGTGGGCGAAATTTTAAAATTCTCATAAACTAATTCTTCTGATAATAACTTTCTGAACAGGTTTTGGAAGTGATTCAGCAAATCCTCATTTGCCTCATAATCACGAGAAAAATCAAGTTGTATATACTGGAACTCATGATAATGACACGGTGATTTCTCTATCGCCTTGATTATAATGCTAAGTGAATTTGTCTTTCTAAGAATAAGTTGCAAATAAACCAAGAAGGTCAAAATTTGTTGGCAGTCTATTTCAGTTGAACACACTTTTTGAGCTAGAAGTTGGTTGAGCGCTGGATAATTAAATGGAAAAAGTTATTTCCATTCATGTATTGTTGTACACCAGGTTAATTTACAGGACATAATATATACAAAAGATTTTTTTTTTCCTAAACCTCAATTTAAGGAACTAAAACAAAATTGATAATTAATAGTCACACCATATTGCAATAGTACTTCAAAATCAACATGTTTTTCCTCAATTTTGCCTCACTTTTTTTTTATCATTTTGCATGTCATGCTTACTTTGTACATGTGAATCGTCAAAGACAAACAGATCATTTGATAGTTTGCATTTTCTTTGTCATAAATACGAGGTTGGTGGGATGTAATTCAGCAAGAAGAAAAGTGCAATGTGAGTATTTCTTTTTACTGCTGTCTGTTCAGATTTCTTCTTAATTGTGCTGTATATATTTGAATCTAATTATAGTATCTATGGATAAATATTAATTGGTAGAGATAAGTATTAATAATTACATTTTATGAACATAAATTAGGATTACTATTTAAAAGAGGTAAGGTTCTAGTTGGGAAAATCCATAAATAAGGAATATGACTAGTATGCTATTATGCATATTATGATTATCGAAGAGAATCGAACGAGTGAGCATCAATTGGAGAGTTGGTTTACCTCTCAAAAGTAAAGTTGGCTTATCTCTTGATTCTTGAATATGAGCAGATATCTGGTTTGTTATTGTAACTGGTATTAAACCGATTGTATATATATTTCATTAGTGATTTAGAATACAAACAAGCCTCTCTATATATAGGGAGAGACAGGGACTAAAATGAAATAACTATTTACATGAGTAGGTCCCTATACACTTATCATTACACATAACAGGTCCCTATACACTTAACAGTTATCATCATTTATTCAATTTTGTTTAATTGACAAATTACAATTCAATAGTCTTGTGTTATCTCAGGTGCTCAACTATCTATCAGTTTCTGTGGATGATGACATCTCATGGGCTCTAATCCGAGCTGCCGTTGCTTCAGTAGCCCAGACTTCAATCATACCCATGCAGGATATCCTCGGGTTGGGGAGTTCTGCTAGAATGAATATTCCAGCAACACAGGTAATGATCTTTGAATTCATTTTTCCACAAAAAAAATAAATATATGATTGTGTATGTGCTAATTTGTGTGTTACTATTGATCATAGTAGTTAGGAATCAGAGTAGGTACATGCGCAGCGGAAACAAACACACACATGCACAAACATTAAATCAGAAAGCAAGTAAAAGACACAGTGAAACCTACATCCACGACTGCAACTAGGGTTTTTCTTTATTAGGTGCTCAAAGAATTACAATTACAAGCTAGGACATAAACAAGACTAGATTATGGTTAACAACTTAAGCAACAAGAAACAATAAAAAGGCCAAAAGCCACTAGGGCCGGCCAGCCGCCACCTTTGTTCCTCCAATCGGTCCAAATGCCGAATCCCAATAAGCCTTCGCAACCCAACAAGGCCACCGTGGGAGTTTTGCTAGAGTTAAACCTTGTAATATGATTGTATTAGAATGTGATTGTGTGTTTAGGGTTTATATAAAGAGGTGTTTATATAGAACACCATATTACAAGTCTAGTCCCTATACTATATCACTTAGTCTAATATTCTCCCGCAAACTAAGCTCGGGAGAGATTTAGGTTGAAAATATAAAAACATAAAACTAAAAAGATAGTTGGTCTTCTCCTTCTCCACCATGCTTTCGCCCGTCACAAGCCTTTTTTTTACGGCAATCGTAAATGGGCTTGTGAGGCCCAGCCTCAAAGGCCCAATCGAAACTACATTAGGAAAACCCTAATCTTCTTCCGGCCATCACCACTTCGTCGTTCGCCGGAGTTCTTCAACAACTATGGGTTTGTTCCCTTTTTTTTTACTCCCTTATTGTAGATCTCAATTTTTGTTATGCAACCCTCGAATAAACGGAACTGAAAGCATTGTGGCTTTTGCGAGGCGCACGTCGCCGGAAAAACGACCACTGTTGTATAGTGGCGGCGACGGGGAGGAGTTAGGGTTTAGGGCGGCGACGGTGGTGTTTGTGGTGGCGGATAGGGTACCGCCGCTGTGGCGGCTAGGGTTCCGCCATAGGTGGAGGCGGCAGTGGTGGTTGACGGCAGCAGTAGGAGTGGATAGAGAAGACTAAGCACGGTTGTTTGGTGGTGGGGGACTGGTTATTGAACGATAAAAAAAAAGCTTGTAAAGAAAAGAGAGGTGTGGCGGAGCGGCGGCGGCCGCCCCGCCGGAGATGTTTTCAGGTGGTTGTAACCTAGCTCTGATACCAAGTTAAACCTTGTAATATGATTGTATTAGAATGTGATTGTGTGTTTAGGGTTTACATAAAGAGGTGTTTATATAGAACACCATATTACAAGTCTAGTCCCTATACTATATCACTTAGTCTAATAGCTAGAATAGACATAATTTTTTGATGATATAAGAGCTCTAGAATATTTTTTGAGGTATAAGAAAATAAACCTAAGGTTCACTTAGCTGCATAATGATGGTAACTGAACTCTAGAATAATTTTTGAGCTAAATCTTCACCAAAATGTAATCATAGAACTAGATCTAGAATATTTATTTGACCCAAACACCTTTCTCGGTGAAAAAAAAACATTCTATAAGTAATTAATGTCAAATTTTATTATAAAAATATATTATCTAAATAATATTTTAACTCTTTGAATAAAATGATTTAGGAGGTTTTATTTGACAAATTTTGCAACTAGCTTATCAATTTAAACTTTTGTGAATATAGTCTGGAAATTGGGGTTGGAGGATACCAAATTCTATGAGCTTTTCAAGCATGGATACCCAAGCAAAGAAGCTAAGGGATATGCTTTCCATGTATGGCCGACTATGATCGCGTTGTAAGTTTTATATCGCTTCTATCCTTGTTGGAGACCTGTAAATCGTCTTATCGACATTGAGGACTCCTTATCATTGCAATGTAAGTTGAGGAACTATAAAACGGAATTTATTTGCTTAATGAAAGATAAATGATTGGTTTAAAACCAATTTCATCTCTTGTATGGTGTCATGTTTTACCACCTTGTAACGATTTTGTTGGGACGATAATGTAAAAAACAGAAAAACAAACATACTCAACAAAATCTAACTCAGAGTGAGATGAGGACAAATCTTACCTTTGTCCAATAAGATAGAGAGGCTGCATCTGCAGAGACCCTGACTCGGAAAACATACAAAATACGATAATGTATTTCCACCAATATATCCTAGTTTTTATGTGCTAATAATTGAAGACTTTGGTTAAAATATGTGTATATGTGAAATCAATGATAAAAATCAATTACTAGAATAATTATATACGTGATTTCTTTTAGTGTGGACGCCGTGTAACTCTTTTAATAATGTAAAACACTAATTCATCAAAAAAAGAATTTGTTATTTTAAATACAAATTCATTCCATCTTTATTATCAAAAAGATTATCAAATTTTGACATTTTTTGGAAAAAAAAATAAATTCACTTCTATATCTATTTTGAAAGTTGAACCACAAAAGGATTGAATACCGATCGTGTTTATAATAGATACCATCTGGTCTATGATAATTGCGGAAAAGAACATAACTAGTCTAATACTAGACAAGGTCAGGGATTTTATGTTGGTTTTTTTATGATGTTAACATGCTTTATATTAATGGTTCTGGCTATTCACCTTTCAGCCAACAACTGACTAAACAAACTTGTCTCAAAGTGTTTGATATTCACGTTTAACCAAAACATATACAACAATATTATTTTCATATTCAATGAAATACCAATTTGTAATAATCAATGGTATTGACTACTTGTTGCGGGATCAAGCAGCCGCATTTTCAATTGCTTCAATACACTCTACCACACTCGCCTTCCTCGACATTGCAGACATTGCGGCTTCATGAAGTTTTTGATTGTTTTTTAACAAAGAACCCGCAAACAAAACCTGCGGGTTTTTTCATCACATAAAAAGATAGAAATTAGTACTTGGTATACACTTGTAGAATAATAATAATAATAATAATAATAATAATAATAATGCAATGGGATTGCATAAATAGTTGACTTACTGCCCATCTGGTTAGATTTTGCTGTTCTTGTGACTTGAGCTGGGGTTTACTTCTGTTTATAAATCTCTGGGATTATGAAAATAATTGCATGAGTATATATTTAGGATGAGGTCTAAACGGGTCGGGTCAAAAACATTTTTTGAACAAATTTTTTTAATCAATTGCTAGTGTGTCAAATATGAGTACAAGTAATATCATTATAATAATAATCTGAAGAAAAAAAAATACACCTTGGGTGACTTTTGATTTATTTGACCTGTTTTTTTAAGCTACTTTTTTTTTTCTTCAATTTTACCTGTTTGCCTAATTAGAGATAAAAACATCACTCGTTCATAAGGAAATACCTGTAGAGTAAATAGGTCAGCGGATTGGCCAACCACTTTATCATATTTTAGACCTTCTGCTGCTAGTCCTGCCATTGCTACAACTGCCAACCTGAGAGTGAAGTTTAGCAGTAGTTAAGGTTACATAGACAAACTGACTACATATTTTCTTTGAAGAAATGTTTTCAAAATGAGCAATTATAAAACTTTGCTGGTGTATGTTGTTCTACTCTTGTATTTTATAGATATATGAAACATGTTAACATGTATGAAGATATTGATCAGATTTGTTTTCTAGGTAGGGGTGTAAACGAGCCGAGCTGCTTAAGATCAGCTCGTTAAAAGCTTGAATCGAGCTGAGCTTAAAGAGCTTGAGACTATATTGAAGCTCATTTAATAAACGAGCTCGAGCCTTAGCTTCACATATCAAGCTTGACTAGGCTAGCATGCCTAGTATTCATATAATTTTGTTTTACCATATTAAATATATATTTACATAGTAATAACTATTATATGTAAAATTAGGATAAAAATAACTAAATAATATATATTATGTTATATATAAATATTATAATTATAAATACATATAAAAATAACTATGAAATATGTATAATGAAATAATAAACGAGCAGAGCTCGAGCTTGAAAAACGACTCACGAGCCAAGTCCCTTGATAAAGATGAACTAAAAAACCTGTAGGGCTTATGTTAAAGTCACTAATTTGACATGATGGTTATCTAATCTATACAAAGGTAAAGTTCGATTCGAAACTTACTAGAAAAGTAAACATAGCAGTTTAAACTCAAAATGTTAAGTGCTAGAACTTATATGTAATTATTTCTAATGACAAAAAGTGACTGCAGATTGATACTTATCGAAGCATAATGTTAAATATTAGATTATTAGTATTATGGTTTATTTTTGTTTAGTCCATGGGCCCGAATTAGGTTAGTTTAGGGTTTGTTTCTGATTTCTTGTTTCCTATGTATTGAGGGTTATCCCTCCGGTCTAAATACACAATTCCGTTCCAATTTAGTTTAATATCTTTTACACATAATAATACAAACAAAAAAAAAACAATTTCAGGAATCATCAGGTCATGGGCTCAACTATGATCATAAATTTGACACCCCATAATTATTTAATTAACAATAAGAATATAACTGAATTAATTAGCAGAACAATTCAAATGTACCTGTCAAGTTCTTTTGAATCCAGTTGTCCACTGTATAAGAGTTTTTCCAGTTTTTCATCTATAAGATTAACATTCTCTTTTCCGATATCCAGAGAATACCCAAGAATTGGGAGACCAACTAAATAGGCAACTGCCATTCAAAGAACAATGAGTTATAAACCGGGTCGGGTCGGGTCAGCTTGACCTTCCAACACCTTTTGTCATTCTTTTAGATATTTAATACATTGGCATAACTACAGAACAATATTATTACTATAACAATCTAATTTAATTAATAAATTGATTTAGAAAGTGGCTAATCATACAGTAAACTACGTGTAAAACTAAATGGGCAAACTGCGGCACTGTGCATTGTAAGAACATGGTTGATCATACAGTAAGTCTGTGAGATCATTGTTTTTTTATCAGCGGGCAGTACATATAGCTCAGAGAAGAAATTACCCAAAAAATGGGCAGCTTCATGTCTCGCAATTCTATCCTGATAATCAGGGAAGAAGGTTGAGAATCCACCAATTGCAGCCTGAAGAAGCCTACATCGTATGTGAGCTAATTCAGATAAATTCAAAATGTTTATTAGAGGTTTCAAAACGTGTGAGGTGTGTAACGGGTCAAAACGGCTACATGCCAAAACAAGTATTTTGGAACAGACTCAAACAGGTCAGGTGTATTGACCCGAAACACCTTTTGTCCAAAAATCTTAAATTTTTTTACAAATATTTACTGTACAAGGTGATTACAAGAATAATATTATTTCAATAATAATCTACTTTTTTTTAATAAAATGATCTAGGATGTTTTATGCGTTAAACTATGGTGACTTTCCACTCGTTTGACCTCAACCCGTTTCCTTTCAAGTTCTTTTTACCAGCTTGACTCATTAGAGATCAAAATAATAAAAATAATAATAAGATGAATTGAACCATTCATTAGTAATGGGTCAAAATGCCACCTATATTGTTCATTATTATCACTCTACAACCTTGGTTTGAGGCGCGCCTAGGCGCAAGGCGACATAAGGCTCAGGGTCTTGGGCTTGAGGTTACATAAGGCGCGCCTAGGTACAAGAAGCCCGCGCTTCTGCGCCCCGGGTCGCTTTTCTGCGCTTAAGAGCTTTTTTTTGGTATGTTTTGTTTCTGTTTTGGACTTTTGCAGGTGGTAGTAACTAGTAATTTTTAGATGTTTAATTAATATTTTAGCTTTTCTACGCTTGTGGGCAAGACTAATCTTGTTTTAGGTTTGTTTGGTGGACTAATGGTTGGGTTATACCCTCTTTTGGATGTTTTAGATGTTTAATATCAAGTAATATGTTTAACATTATTGGGAATTTAGATGTTTAATATCATTTAATGTGTATATACATAATTTACATGTTTTTATAGTATGTGCGCCTCGCGTACGAAAAGCCTTGCGCTTTTACGATTTGCGCTTTGCACCTCGGATTTAGACCTCGTCGCTTCGGTGCGCTTCTCGCTTTTTAAAACCAAGTCTACAACATGTATTCACCATGCAAGACTTGATAAGAGGTTTGGGGAACAATCATTTCAGTAAGGTTATACCTGTGAATTAAACATTTACATACATGTTAAACTTACCCGGGTGAAATACTCCCTACAGCCAGAACTACCAAAGAAATACTCCCAATCAAATATGGCACAAAGAAGCCCCAGTCCTACAGAATTTAACCACAGTTAAAAGTCAAACTTCAATTAGATTCGATCTACTTGTAGCAAATAACTGCAGCAGTATCACAGCATAATAATAGACTAAACTGAGATAACAAGTTCTATCATGGGTAACGTGTCTCAGAGTAGTCAGTAGCGTATCAAGTGCACATCTAGATTTACAAAAACAATCCATCGTATGCCTGATTATAATGAATAAGCCGGGAAAAGCGGGCGGGCCAGGTAATGTGTCAAAACGGGTCATTTTAGAAAGTGTATCAATTTGGTTTTGGTCAAAACGGGTTCTGACCAAAATGGGCTCAGGTTGAAACATTTCGTTTTAGAAATAAAAGAGTATGAAAATGGTTTCACTTGCTATATTTGTTTTTATGGCGCTAGTGGTGACGGGGGCGGAAGCGGCAATGGCGATGGTGGTTTTATAAGAGTGACCCATTTTGACCTGTTGCAATTTGAGTAGATCCAAATCAACTCATTTCTTGAAGTATGAGTCATGATTGCGAGATGCAATGATGAGATATATGAGCAACCAATGTAAGGTTTTTGAAATATACCCAATATCAAGAATTGTATCACAGTGCAGTGCTTGAAGAGGTTTTCTATGAAGTTAAAATAATTCACTTTTTTATATTTTGGTATTTCATAAATTATATAAATAGATAGCAAGGAAAACAAAAAATTTCAAAAATAACTTGAGCTCACCCCAGGAAGCTGACCAGCAAGAATTCCCAAGAACCCTGTAGTTCCCACCACAGTGAAAAGAAAAGCTGCCTGCATCACTGTCATGGAATTAATTTCATGAAACATATAAAAATAATCCTATGATAAGCTCGAAACACCGACAACAATTCAATGAACAACCATTGAGCTATTGAACTAAAAATGGTAAGCGCTAATAACAACTTACATCATTTCTAACACTAGGTATTGCAAGGTTCTCAGCATTTTTCATTCCAAGAGTAGTCAACTCGCGAAGAGATGTCTGTTGAAGAAACTTCAGTTGGTTAGAATAAAACAATCCCACCAGTTGCACAGATATATGTTAGGCTTTTCATATATTTAAAGTTAATGTTGCAAAATAGCAATGTACGTATCTCAACGTTCCATACTGGTCATTATAGTATTGTACATTGATTGTGTGTATAATAGGGTTTCATAGGAGCTCTATATATAGATAACTAGTCTAACAATACCAGTTTAGAACTTCATAAAAGTATTTCATTTGATCTCTTTTTACGTCAAAAAGTAGCAACATACTTTCTCAAGGTTTGCCTCTATCAAACCCTGCCCAGACCTTACAAATAGCTCTGCTATGAGTGAGATTTTATAATTAGTACGTTTGTTTGTTTGTTTTCTCAAATGTTTCACATGGAACAGCGTAAAATTCATCAGAAATGACCAAAATGGAATATTTTCCTAAGTTCAATGTCTAAAATAGTATAAATCAACTTATAACAACCAACGAGACAAGTAGCTACTTTACGAAATTAGCCCAAGCTTAAAGAAAAAACTGACGGTGCGTCGGGAAACATAGGGCTGAGAACTCCAGTTTTTGGCCCAACCAGATTCAGAGAGCTGATTAAGTGCTTCTTTAACAGCATCACTATCCTTCTGCAGCAAATTCAAATGCAACTAGAATTATTTACAAGCAAAAGCAGGATGAGTAAATAAAACAGAATTATTCAATGTTGGATGCTTAACAAAAAGATCACTACAAAATAAAAAACCTAATTCTATCCAAATTAGGGTTTTTAATTATTTTGAAATGGACATCGTAAATGTGGATCGGATTCACAAACAGTTGCAGAAATTATCATGATAATTCAACGAGAAGTTGAATGAATTTGAGTCGGAACAGAAATCGAACAATCAAGGAAGGAAGATGAAAAGAAAATACCTTGGCAATGGCGGATTGGAGAGAGGTGAAGTCGGGTGCGGCTGAAGAAGATCTGATTCGCCAGTTTCTAGAAGCGGTGTGTCTGTGTGTGGATCTTGAAAGAGAAGCGAAGAGCGAAAGAGATATGGAAGACGACATTGTGTGATCAGAGAGCGAGAGAGAGAATGGTTTATAGTTGGAAGATAAGCCGATAAGGTTTGGCGGGAGGGCGAAGTTCAGAGTAACATCGAGCCGTTATTAAGGTGGTGTTTATATTATATAATCATTTTATGGATAAGTTAAGGATAAGTTTAAATGTTCAATTTATTTTAATTAAATTCCCTAAATACTCATTTATCCACCGACCAACTTAAAACCTTTAATTTTTCTATAATTACCAACTAAACCCTCAACTTCCTAATACTTTTATTTAATCCCCTTTACTTGCATCTTTATCTCTGTTGCTTTTTTTACTAAATTTTATTTTCTTCAACAATTTTTCTTTTATTAACATTTTTTTAAACTAAATTTTAATTTCTCTAATAACTTTCGTTCGTTAAATTTTTTTATGTACCGTTGGTTATATCGACTGTCGGTAACGTGTTGGTATCTAGAAGAATTAGACCGACACCGACTAAAGAACGTCGGTACCGTTGTATAATTGTCTTTGTTACTAAATTTTTTAACAAGTTTTCTATTTTTATTTTGTTTTTTCTTTAATGAATTTGTCGTTTCGATATTAACTTCTATTCGCGCCGCAACTTATCTATTTTTTTATCTCTAAAACCAATTTGCGGCAACTTCATATGTTTCTTTTATGTACTTAGTCACGTTATTGTCGTCGCCGCAACACACGTAACGAGGTTTGCAAACACGTCGCATCGCACGGGTTTTTATTATGTACTTAAACACGTTAATGTTACCGTACGGCCCCGCCGCAACACACGTAACGAGGTTTGCAAACACGTCGCATCGCACGAGTTTTAATTATGTACTTAAACACGTTAATTTTACCGTACGGACCCGCCACAACGCGCGGGTCGTATTTTCTAGTTAGTTCTCAATATTAAACGTGTGTTTGGTAAGCCGGAACTTTATCGAACTGGAATTTGAAATTCATTTATTATTAATATGTTTGGTTTGTAGAATTGATTGGAATTGATGTCTAAATTCATTTTTAATGTGTTAAGAAGAATTGAGATTGGAATTGTAAGTAATTTTTTAAATTCATTCAAACAAAGGATTCCAAATTCTTTCTAAATTGTGAAGGAATTCACCAAAAGGAAATGAAATCTCCTACCACTCATCGTTATCGCATCAGTACCCCCAATCCCACCGACCCCAACTCCCGCGCGCAGCCACCCTAACTACCTCCACCGTCGCCCCTGACACCTCTGCCAACTGCCACCTTCGTTGACCCCCGACTCGTTGTCGCCTTCTGTCCCTATCGCCTACGCCACCGAGCTTGGTTTTAAAATGTGCGATGCGCGTTGATGCGTTTGGTCCAAAAATCCGATGTGCGATGCATGATGCACGCGCATCACATATGCGATGTATTCTTATTAGAAAAAACTAAAAAATTAATTATACATAACAAATTTTTTATTGTTAATACTTAAACATTAAAACTTACTTATAAAACATATTTAAACATAAAAACACACTTGTAAGTTGTACCTGATCATTGATGAAGAAGAACCGAGAAGAATAAACTTGAAAAGATAAAAAAAAATATTGCATATTACAGCATTGCGCGCATCAAATCAGGGATCACATTATGTGCGCATCTCCGCATCAAGGAATCACAATGCATCAAGTGTGGCGATGTGTTCACTTTAGCCCATCACGCATTATGCACGCATTTTAAAACCGAGTCGCTGACTCGTGTCCCCACCCCCATCGTCACCTTCCCTCCATCAGGTTCCGCTGCCACAGGGAATCCCATCTTAGGGTTGTCGTTAGTAGCCACCATGAACTGTTGCAGGCTGTCGTGAGTCGCTACGCATCACCGTTACCGTTTTGGTTTTTGGGTGATTCAGGAACAAACCGGATAGAGATCCCGGTTTGTACGTGTGACAATCCGGACTTTTCAGTTAGTCCTGTTAGAAATTCCGTTAAGTTTTCTGTTAAAACCTAACCCAGGTAACTCAATATTAAACCCCAAGGACTAATTCTGTCAATAATTGAATTAAAACCACAGGGACTAGTTATGTAAATACCTATAACCTTTTCCATTGACTTCTCAAAGTCAAAATTTATCGAATTTAATTCCTGTTGACTTTCAAAAGTCAAACTAAATTTATCCAAATTCAAATTCGTACCTATATCCAAAACTCGTTCGAAATTGTAACTGAAACGGTTAATTTACATCAGTTTCGATCATCATTGAAGTAATTAACATCTCCATTATTCACGAATAAATCCCAATTATGGTTATTGAAACCGTAACCGCCGACCCACATCAAGCATTCATCGAATTCGGCAAAACCTTGTATTACCCTCACGGATTAGAACTCTGCATACTCCAATCGAATCCCAAAGAACCTGTTGCACATTCCAATTCAACCGGATTCAAGCCCGAAGTTACCGGAGACCAACTCAGTCGCTGTCGGCATCAGTTTCAGTCGATCACCATCAATCCGACAATATTTCTGGTAATTGCTTGCACTCACACTATCGTTTTTATCCATAGAATGAAAGCCCTATCATTACCAGGGCTTACATTATCAATTCGATCGAAATCTGTAATCTAGGGTTCATCACTGACCGGTTTAATCGAACCCTAGTCTAGACCAAATCAAAATACAATTAACCTATACAGTTTGATTCGCAATACCATTTTCCTTGAAAGCCCTCTGTCAATTCGATGTGTTATTATACAAATTGTTATAACCAGTAATCTAGGGTTCTTATGAAACCAGATTGTCGAAGTCAACCCTAAACCGTATTTAAATCAAATTCAATCATACCATTATACTCGTAATCGCCTGTAGAGTGAAAGCCCTATGAAATATCGGGCTTCCATCATCGAATTGATTTTGATCCATTAATTAGGGTTCATCCTGGAAACGATCTGGGGTTTTCAATCTTAAACTCAAAAGAAATACAATTAAACTACATCATCAGTCTCGCAACACCTTAATTAGTAAAAGCCCTATGATTTAAACATATTTTATCATTTGAATTGTTCAAATCAATTGTGACTTTATAAACTAGGGTTTCGGGATTTCAATCGAATATTTAACCGATCTAAACTTGTTGGTTTTGCAATTAATTACACCTGTAGGGTCGCAATACCCCGATTACCAAAACCCCTATGCAATTGTTTCTAATCGTGGTCGAATTAGATGGCATTAGGACTGGTTTGGACCGAGTATCGTTAAAGAACACTCGACACCTTAGTGTTAAAACTAATCAGATCTGGATCCTAATGCGATGACCCTAGCGGGCGGGACTGGTTAAGTGTTTGTGTTTGTGTGGGAGAGACCCGGGTTCGAGTCTCTCCACACTGTTTTATTTTTTAAACATTTTTCTTGTATTATTTTAATATAAAAATCAAACCCTATAATATTATAATATTATATAACAACCCGTAGGCTCGGGTTTGAATTATTAACCCATTTTAATATTATTACCACTTTAAAAAATAATATGTTTATATTATATTCAAACTGTAACTTCGTATAAAATAATATTTTATATTATTTTCAACCCGTGACTAATCCTATTAAATAATATATATATATATATATATATTATTTCGTATCGTTTTATACCTCGTGGGACGTTTAAACTATTTAATAACATAATTGTTATATTATTTACTCGTGTTCCTTATCTCGAATAAAAATAATGTATTTATTATTTTTGCCACAAATGATCATTTAGTTAATCCTACGAATCTAAAAATAATATATTTAATTATATTATTTTCCTAACTTTTGTAAACGACTTTGATGTACGAATTTATTTATTTATTTAACATTAGTCGTTATTAATGTTCGGCACGTAACGCTTTGATTTTTAATTTATTATATTAAGAAACCGATATTCCCGTAGACACGTTCGTCTACCCGTTAATCCTTAGAATGTTTTAAGATGTTCTAATCTTCCGTGTCGTTGTCACAATTCTCATTATTATCCCTAATTTATGTGTTTATAATTTTAGGGCATTCGTAAGTCTTTTGAGACTTACACTCGTGGTTCCAACTTATCCTTTGTGTGATACTACCTACAACGCAACGCATGTGAGTTTTCACGGCCCCTTTTTACTGTTTTAACTTGGGGGAAAAAACATGATTAAACGATTTTGAGATTTTGTAATTCATATGATATCAATGTTAAAGCTAAACGTAACACGCTATCACATAAAGTCCTCAACTTATATCGGACCGTTAATATGGATCTTAGCGAGGTAATATTTAGTAGTACTACTGGGTTTGACAAATCCCACCCGCGTTAGTCGCGCTAACTCGATTAGAGATCGAACGGGTGAAATGTTAGCCTACTCACACCGCCAGTGTTGATAGACCAGGCAGGAGGCAATAAACAAACAGTCAGCTTCGGTTGCGAGCGCTTGAGTTAAACATGAACATAGGTTAGCTACCTATAGATACATACTGAATGAAAATAAATCTGGTAAACGCTTATTTACATATATTGAAACCTGTGAACTCACCAACCTCGTGTTGACATATTTTCTTACATGTTTTTCTCAGGTCGCTAAGATAAGACACAGGTGCACATTAGGGCATGCATGGGATTCAACTATTTTGATTATGGCTTATTTATGCTTGTTTGGATTATTTTGTCTTGTACTTGGTTTGGTTGGACGTTTTAGACTTTTGGACTTTTGTTTTGGGCGCGTGTGTTTTGCGCATTTACTTTCTTTACGCTTCCGCATTGAAACTTTGATTATTATGATATTTTCATTTTGAGTCCCATGTAGAGTCGTTCAAAGTAACTAATGTCTAAGATCCTGGTTTGTCACTTCCCAAACGGTAAAACTCCGTTAGTTGAAATTGGGGGTGTGACAGTACGGGTAAACTGGAGTTGCGGGTTTTGTTCGTGTAGCCGGATCTAGCGACCGGATTGTTGTCACGTGGTGTTACACCTTGGTTGTCTAGTCGCGAAAAGTATAACCCTAAACCCTTTTATGGTTGTTATTGAATATTTGATGTGACAATCCGACTTTTTAGGTTAACCCCGTTAACTATTCCGTTAAGTTTTCCTATTAAAAACTTAACCCAGTTAACCAAATCTAACCTCGAGGACTGTTTCTGTCATAAATTAATCTAGAAATGCAGGGACTGAATTTGCCAAGTCTCAAAACATAATTCATTGACATTCAAAGTCAAAATCAAGATCAATTTAAGTTCTGTTTGACTTTAAAAGTCAAACCATTTGCCTTTGATCAAATTCTAGTTCCATAACCAATTCTTGTTCGAATTTGTAACATATCACACACATTCATATCATTAAAAGTCTTAACTACTGAATTAACCACCATCACTGCCGAATTAAACCAATTTATGATTATTCAAGCCATAACTGTCGCCCATCATCATATGTGCAACAAATTCGTTCGTTTCCGATGGTTACCCTCACAAATCTGACCCTGCACACAGTAAACGAGTCCCATTGATCATGTGGCACCATCGAACTTCATCGGAGAAGGTGTCAGGGCCGCCGAAGATTAAACCACGAGAAGCCGAAATCCCGTTTGGCCGAACTCAGTCAATTAGACATCCTTTCTGGTAGTCAAACATTCCCACACTTTCGTTTTCACGTATAAATCAAAAGCCCTAAGCTAATTCGGGCTTACAACATCGATTTAAACATGAACCGATTCTAGGGTTCATCCCGTATTCGGTTTAATCGAAATCCATATTAGACTCTGTTTAAATTCAATTAAATCACACCATTAGAATCGTAATCTCTTGTTTGTTGATAACCCTATTCTAATTTAATCAAGCAACATCGAATCGATCATGATCCGGAAACCTAGGGTTTGTTTATAAACGATTTGGGGCTTTCGGTCTTAAACGATGTCTCAATCGAATTAAACTATATCAATAGATCCGCAATGTTCTGTTTAGTAAAAGCCCCATGATTCCATCGAGTTTTAACATCCAATTTGATCGATTCAATTATGTGTTCTGAATCTAGAATTTCGGTCTCTAAACTCATAATTAAACAACCCAAACGATGATGTTTTTGCAATTAACTATACCTACTGATTCGCCATGACTCGATTAACAAAACCCCTATGATCCCTTGATGAATCACGACTGAATTCGATGGGATTTGATTCGGGATTCGCAAATGGGAAGAACAAAGAACTGTTGAGGATTAAAACGCGTTTAACCTGATCGTTGTTGCGATTTCCTTAGCCGGTTGGAATGGTTAAATCACTGGGTTGGTGTAGGTGAGACTCGGGTTCGAACCTCACTAACACCTTTTATATTTTTAGCCACTTTTTAAGCTATATTTTTATACAAAACCTATCCCATATTATTATTATATTATATTGATGTGTTTTGGCCGGAAAACAACCCGTAGGCTCGGGTTTGAATTATTAACCCACTTTTATATTATTCCCACTTTTAAAAATAATATATTTCTATTATATTCAAACCGTAACTTCGTATAAAATAATATGTTTATATTATTTTCAACTCATGACTCATGTTATTAAATAATATATATATATTTATATTATTTCGTATTATTTTATAACCTCGTGTAACGGTTGAAACTAAATAATGATATAATCGTTTACTCACGTTTATTATCTTGAATAAAAATAATATATTATTATTTTTGCCACAATGATTATTTAGCTAATCCGACGAGCCTAAAAATAATATATTAAATTATATTATTTTCCTAACTTTTGTAAACGACTTTAACGTACGAATGTATTTATTTACTATTCGTTATTAACGTACGACACGTAACGCTTTTCCCTTAATGATTATATTAAGAAATCTATTTTCCCGTAGACACGTTCGTCTACCCGTTAATCATTAAAATGTTTTAAGACGTTCTAATCTTCCGTGTTGTCGTCACAAATCCCATATGTCCCTAACTTATGTATTTATAATTCTAGGGCATACGTAAGCCGTGCAGGCTAACACTTAAGGTTCCAAATCTCTTACTTGTGTGATACTACCTTCAACGCAACGCAGGTGAGTTTCACGGCCCCTTTTTACTTGTTTTACTATTGGGGGAGAAACATACTTACACACAAACGTATTTTACTTGTTTTCCTGTTGAGGAAGAAACAAACATGAACACCAACTATCATACTTTTACTTGTTCTCCCTACGCAAGCAAATATTATTTTACATGTTTTTCCCGCTGGGGGAGAAAACATGACGCAACTATTTGATTATGGTACTTTATATGATATCACTGTTGAGACTAAGCGTAACACACTATCACAGAAAGTCCTCATCTTATATCGGACCGTTAATATGGATCTTAGCGAGGTAACGTTTAGTAGTACTACTGGGTTTGACAAATCCCACCCGCGTTAGTCGCGCTAACTCGATTGGATATCGAACGGGTGAAATGTTAGCTACTCACATTGGCCATAGTTGATAGACCTGGCAGGAGGCATACAAACACAGTCAGCTTCGGTTGCGAGCGCTTTAGTAAAACATGAACATAGGTTAGCTACCTATAGATATGCATATTGAATGTACATAATCTGGCAAACACACTCTTATTGTAAACTTGAAACCTGTGAACTCACCAACCTCGTGTTGACACTTTTTCTTTCATGTTTCTCAGGTCGCTAAGGCACAGGTTGCACACTTAGGTCATGCATGAAGTCCTACTGTCATATTATCCATTTCAAACATTTGAAACAGTTTACTTATTTACATTGATTGACGCCTATTGCGTGTAATTACTTTTAATTTCATATTAACGTTTACGCTTCCGCATTAACTCTGAACTTTTATGTTTTGATATTTCAAGTCCCATATAGTGTCGTTTGATGTAACTAATGACTGAGATCCTGGTGTGTCACCTTCCAAACGGAAAAACTCCGTTAGTTGAAATTGGGGGTGTGACATTTGATTTGCATCTAGACTCCCGGTGGGGCGATCTAGGGTTTGTTCTAGATCGGTTTCATGCTTGTTTTTTCGTTGCGCGTTATAAAAGAGTTTTGAAACCTTTGCACGAAACCTTAACAGTGATATCAGAGCCATTTATGCGAACAAACAGTTCAATATTTATTTTTATATGCAATCAGGTTTATTGTAATAGTAAGATAAGATAAATATATAATTAGAAAAGAGTCGGACACACTCTTCTCTCTCTTATCATCTTCCCAAATCTCATCCTCTCTCTACTCGATCTCTTCTCTCTCATCATTTTCAAGAACCAGGGACTGATATTTCTTAAATTTTTGACTTGAAATCAGCTTAGATTGTTACCAATATCACACTATAAAATCAAAATGAATCTCGAGGGTTGCAGTCGGTGGGGATAGAAGGTTAAAACCTTAAGAATTCGGTGTAACGGTGGAAGCTTCACAATGGGCTTCTATAAAAACTTAAAAATCATTGTCGCCTATGAATAGATAGGGTTTATTATTGAAAATAAAGACGAAGAAAAGTCTGATTTGCAGGTGGCTGACGATTTGCAGGCTATTGGGCGGCGACGATGGCGGTTGGAGTTTGGTGGGTGGAGGGGTTTAACGACTCTTTCTGGCGAGTTACTACAAATTCGATTTCCCAATTGCATTTACAGATTTACCTTTGATTTATCATCTTTGTGTTCTTGCAACGATTGAGCTTTATGAAGTCGATCAAATTTCTTAGAAACTATATGTTCCACACTTCCGGCTTGCACTTTGTAGTTTCTCGACTTCGATTCTAGTTTCCAAACATCCGGTTTTTCCCTTTTAGGGTTCACGAGTTTCCATAATTTTTGTTCAATATCAAGGTACGTAGGACAAATGGTGGCATTGCCAGAGAAGATGCCGATGAAGAAGATGAGGCAGGGTTGGATGCAATGTTATCAAACCTGTACCAGACCGGGAGGTCCAACCGGGAACCGGCTAGAGCACTGGTTCAGTTACACAGATAAAACCATTTTAAGGTTAGACCGGGTGGTTTTTAATCAAACCGGGTTGAACCGGGGTTTGGAAACCGTTTAAACCGGATTTCTTGAAGAAGTTGTTTGGTTTTCTATTTATAAGATGAGAGAATGAACAACTTTTGCATTATGGGGCGATGTGGGACAAAAGAATTTAAGTTTGTAAAACAGTTCTGTGTAGTCACGAAAAATTTAAATAGTTGCAAAGTATCAGAGTCGAACTCGAGACCTAAAGAATACAATAAGGCTTGGTGAGTACCCCGTGGAAAGTCGGCGTGGAGATGAGGTGGCAGGGCATGGGCCTTGGAACACAGCGCCCCTGCGCGTGGAGAAGGTGGCGTGGGTATTCCCACGACGTGGAAAGGGAAGAGGTGAAGGAGGTGGGGTCAAGGCCAATGATGTGTGGACATGTGTATTTTCCAGGTGGGGCTAAGGAGGTGGTATCCCCCATATGTGGATGTTGTGTGAAAATAATATGACGCTGACGTAAAGTGGTGTGGAAATTGTGAGTACTCCCCGAGTCTAAAAGCTTACCAACTACTGTAAAGAGGTGATGATGTTTGTTTACATGGGTAGGGAATGGATATTATGAAAACCCATGTGGGTTAAGAAAACCATGAAAACCCATTGTAGACCACATGTTCTATTAATTCATTTGGTTTGTGTAGTTGAGATTTAATATGAATAAAAAAGTAATATCTTTTTCAATAATCATATAATTAAATGACAAGAAGGGCAATGTGATCATTTTACTTTCTAGCCATCTTATCTACTTTTTATAAAGTCAATCAATCAGTTTAACAATCTCTTTCCTACTTAAAAAAAAATCCTATTAACTTTTTTTTTAATTTCAACTAAAAAATATCATCTTATTTTTTAATAAAAAAACCGAAAATTAAACTTTTACAAAAAAAGGTGAAATTTTTTAAGCGACATTTCTTTAAAACAAGATTTTTTTGTTAAAACATGACATTTTTAAATTCTAGATTTTTTAAAATAGAGATTTTCTCTTAAACAAGATTCTTTTGAACACTATATTTTTTAAAGAGATCGTGTTACATATAAGTAACCAATAACAAAATGTTACATATTCAGACCCTAAACTAAGGTCGTGTTACGTATATCTAATTAGTAATTGTTTATTGCTTGAAATTATAATATTTACATTATGTAAATAGCAAAATGTTACATATTTAGTTAACAAATGTTACATATGTTACTATGATTGTAAAATATTTATATAACAATGTTACATATGTAAAATGTCAATAATAAAAACAAGAGTTTTTATATTAAAAATGTGGGTTTTTGATTAAAAACAAGAGTTTATCCGTTGAGGTTGCCGTAAAGTTTATCTGTTGTGGTGGACAGAGTGCAGATGTGTGGCAGTATTCGACAAAAAATGCTACATATGTAGCTAACAAGTGTTACAAGTGTAACTATGATTGTTACATATTTAACTAGGATCGTTAAATTGTTACAAATCAGATTCAGTTATGAGCAACAATTGTAAGCTTTTCCTAACGATGAAACCTGACATGTCTATTAATGAAGCCTTCGATCCTCTTCTGGAACTCGTCGTTACTCAGTTCGTGGACTGCGTCTTCCTTCGCCGGAGTATCAACTTTTCGCCATCCGATTTCTGTCTCCGATCGCCTGAGCTTAGCGTAAAGTTTATCCGGTGCCATAAAACACTATTTTTTTCATCAGATTCTGCGATAAGAAGAAACATTCATCTGTTAACATTATGTAACTCGCAAAAAATTACACATGTAACTAAGATCGTTACATATTTAGCTAGCAAATGTTACATATGTAACTAACAAAAAAGGGTTGGAAGCTGGATTAACTTATGTAGCTAACAAAAAAAACTCAATAAAGAAGAAGAGAAATTAAAGAATATCACAAGAACTAAACTGCAAGATTAACAAAAAATAAAAATAAAAATCATAGGAACTAACCAAAACTAATATGAAAATCCCTAATCCAAAATCAAACAAATTGTTAACCCTTATTACGAAGTATAAACAAAATGTATAAAACTGGGAAAAATAATTATTTTAACCTCTATTTGATGTAAATCATCTTCAATAATTGTCAAATTAATGTATACAAATTAAAAAAAATTCAATCGAGAAACAAAAACTCACCAAAAAAAATCCATTTATAGCTTTTCATTGTGTTTTGTCCCGTCGTAACATGAAATTCTGATAATTACACTGTAACTGATGCACCAAATCTGTATTACTTGGCATTTGATTGAAGCTTCAAGTTATAGCTTTATACTCCAAATCTTCAAACTTCACAACTTGATTTTCTCACCAACAAAAAAGATTCACTCCCTATTAATATTATAACTTGATTTACACATGAGCTCTGAAAACTTTATAAAGATTTTAAAAAAATTCAATAGAGAAACAAAAAACCAACATGAGTTCATATAACATCTGAAAACTTTATATAGATTTAAAAAAAAATTCAACCTAGAAACAAAAAACCTAGTTTCATTCCCTATTAATATTAGCCCCAAAATAAAAACCAAAAACTTATTACACATCGTAACGACCCTCCACCTTCGTATGGCGGTAAGCGGGTTCTCCGACCACGACCCTCCACTTTCGTATGGCGGTAAGCGGGTTCTCCGACCACGACCCTCCACTTTCGTATGGCGTTCTTTGGACACACTCCGTGGCATAAGGACGATGGCTACTGATATTGAACATCTATTTCATTCTGAAAATGGAAGTTGGATATAAAATCTTTAGAGGGAAAAACATGAGAGAAAGAGAGAGAAAATATGGATCTTGAAGATTTTGGGGGGTTTTTGAAAATAAAAGAGAGAGAGATTGTCAGGATGAAAATATTAAATAAATAATTAAATGAAATTTAAAAATCAAAGCGAAAATGAGTTTCATTCATTGTAAATGTTTACAAACAAAAAAGCAATTTAATTAAAAAAGAAATAATTTAAACAAGAATGAGTGAAAGTGAGAGAATGATATAATGGATGTTGTGTGAATTTAAAAAAAAAAAAAAAGAGAATGTCTCTTCATGTGTAAGAAAAAAGTACAAAAAGATGGTTAAGGTGTAAGAGGTATTAATGGGTGGAAAAGAGAGATTACGAAAATGCCCTTGGACATATGTCTTTAGATAAGTCAAGATTGAGAAGGTGGCATGTTATGTACCACAAAATGAGTTTCCTAAGTTTTCTTAACTAATTAAGGTTTTCATTATATATATTCCCTACCTGGGTATATAACTTAAATATATGCTTCCTTAACACTTATTTAAAACTCTATACGAGTCCTTTTTCTTTGTTATATTTTTTCCATTTTTTAACAAGACAGACATTCCTTTATTGTTTCCATAGTTTTTAGATTTAATACATATATGTATTTAAAAATAGTTATGATCCGGCCCGTGAATCCGGTTTGACTAATTGGACCGGTTCAACAATGAATCTCTAAGACGTCCGGTCAAGTCCTGAAAACATTGGTTGGATGCTATATGTCTATGGGTTAGGTCGTAGAGAAGAAAGCGGGTTAGATTTTTTTAAATTATTTTGTTTTTGTAATAACAAGTTAATAAAGAAAATGAGTGTGGGTTACTGAGTTGGAGTTGCCTGTATTGAGATTGAAAGAGCAAGGATTAAAATATAATTTTTAAACTTTTAAACTAACAGGGTTATTTAGGTAAAAATCAACAAATGATGTCTAGCTCAGTTGGTCGTAGGCCCTGAGTTAGATTGATGCACCAGGTTTTGTACCCATGAGAGGGTTCAATACCTGTTAGGAGAGTTTTATCCCTCAAGCCTAATTGTGGGCCGTTCTCTATTGGTTTTTTCATTGAACGTTCGCCAACCTTGACGTCAGGTGGGCATGGTTAAGACAACATATTGGCAGAGGCGTACCTACCTTGTTGGTATGGGGCAGCCGCCCTCCATAAAAAAACATTTTTAGTGTTATATACGCGGTAAAATCCCGATCACCCCCCCCCCCCCTAAAATTTTGCAAACGCCCCCCGTGAACTTTCAAAACTGTCCCTATGAATTTTGAAACCGACCCCTACGAAAAAACCAAATTAGAAATTTATAGGTTTTCAAATATAAACAAATAATCTCAATTAAACATTAATATAATCTATACTACTTAATAAAAGAGTAAAATTATGGGACACGTGTCACCTTTTGGTGCATTCTTAGAATGATTTTCCCGCCTCTCTCTCCTATTAAATACTATATTAAAATAAATATATTTTTAAATATTTAATAGCAATCTAATTATGGATTTTTTTATTTAGTTATGCATTGTTATTATATCATTAAACAAATAAATTTAATATAGATTACCATTTATCAATTACATAAAAAAATTAATACCAAGTTAAAAAAAATGTTTTAAAAATTAACTTAATATAATTTAAAATTGTCAGGTTAAATTAGACATATTTTGACGAGTGTATGTGTTAAGAGACTATATTATATTTTATTCAACTCGTGTGATACACGAGTTTTTAAAAACATAATTTTTAATTACTAATTGTATAACATTATATTTATTTAACCCGTGTAATACACGAGATTCTAACATAGTAGTTTATGTAAAATAACAACTACCTAATTAAATTACATGTTTATGATTTTAGTCTTAAGCCCATTCCCAATCCAAAATTTCAAATTCAAATTTTGACTCTTAAGCCCATTAACCTATACTCAATCCCAACCCAATTCTTAAATTCAAGTTTTAAACCCACCATAATTCTAATAATCAAATATTAATTTAGTCATTGAAACAACATTTATCTAAAAAAAGGAAACACTATTGCATCGAAGCAGACGATTGAAAGTGAAACATAGACACAGAGTTTCTTTTGAATTCTAGTAAACATGGATCATGAATACATTAACCTAAAGAAACCAAGACAAAAAAATTATTATCTTTTTTGCTGATTATATGAAATTTAGTTTCATTAACTTTTTTATATCAACCCGAACCGATTCGAACAAAAAATTATTATATAGTGCTTAGTCAATCGACCCCAAAAATTTATGACCTAATTGAAAAAATTTTCAGAACCCGTCACTACATATTGACCAGGGTTGATTGAGACTTCCCCATATAAGAAGGGTGTGTCACTCTATTCGACCAGTTGCCGTTCAATTTTTTTATTTTTTTTTCCGCCAAAAAATCAAAAGAAACTAAGAAACTAAAACGTAATTTACTCAGTTAAATAAATAATTAATTTAGTATACAATCATTTATCATTTACGGACAATATAAAAGGATCATCATACGTAATTTAAAGTGTTCAACTTCACCACCAATGACGGACCAAACCCACCTTGCCACCGACACCGACACCGACACCGACACCGCCACCGCCACCGCCACCGCCACCGTTACTGCTATCTCCGACCACCCACCACCTCCCGACACCTCCGACACCCCACCACAACCCACGCCGCTCATCCCACACCTCCCCGACGACGTCGCAATCCAATGCATCGCCAGAGTCCCACGCCCCTACCACACCTCCCTTTCACTAGTTTCCAAGCTATGGCGGCACACCATACGCTCCCCGCACTTCTTCACCACCCGATCCCTCCTCCAATCCACCCAACACTCCCTCTACCTCAACATCCGCCACAACTCATCTTTCAACTGGTATTACCACCCAAACCCAAACCCTAACGACGGATCATCCCTCTTTCCCCATCCTCCCATCCCAATTCAACCCGTGGGCCCCGCATACGCCGTACTAGATTCCAAAATATACCTGATTGGCGGTTCCATTAACGATATTCCGTTACCAACCGTTTGGATTTTGGATTGTAGGGTTAATAGGTGGGAAATTGGGCCTAAGATGAGGGTTGGTAGAGAGTTTGCAGCTGCGGCGACGGTTAATGGCAAAATTTATGTGATGGGGGGATGTTTGGTGGATAATAGGACTCGGTCGGTTAATTGGGCGGAGGTGTTTGATCCTGCGGTGGGGGTGTGGAGTCCGGTGGAGAGCGGTTTGGTGGAGGGTAAGGATAAGTGGATGCATGCTTGTGCGGTTATAGATGGGAAGATTTACGCGATGGCGGATAGGGGTGGGGTGGTTTATGATGTGGTGGGGAGGGAGTGGGGGAGGGTTCCGAAGAGGCTTGATTTGGGGTGGAGGGGGCGGGCGGTTGTGATTGATGGGGTTTTGTATTGTTATGATTATTTGGGGAAGATTAGAGGGTATGATGTGGAGAAGGATGTGTGGAAGGAGTTGAGAGGGGTGGAGAAAGGGTTGCCGAAGTTTTTGTGTGGTGCGACGATGGTGGATTTGGATGGGAGGTTGTGTGTGGTGTGGGAGTGTAAGGAGGGTGTTGGTGGTGGTGGGAAAACAATGGATGTTATGTGTGCGGAGATTGATGTTCGTAAGGATGAAGATGGAGGATTAAGTGGTTCAGTGTTGTGGGTTGATGCGGTTCTATCAGTTCCTGTTGGTTCTTCGATTCTACAGTGTATGGCTGTTGCTTTGTGACTCACATTATGTTACCAGGGTATGGTTTCCATCTTTGTGGTTAATATAATATACTGAGTCACAACTCGTTACCTTTACCTTTAGATTAATATTGTTTGTTCTTGATGGAATTAGTTTACTGATTTTAGTGGAAAATTAAGAAAAGAAGTAGTGGATCTTTCAAAGATAATCTTTGTGACATAAATTGAAAATATTGGTTTGAAAACATATTAAATGTCTTAAGAAGCTCATTGAAGATAAAACATGTTTATTGAGATCAAATCTTTATGTCTTTCTCTTTACTAGTTGATTTGGCCTATGAAATGACAATTTTGAAGACTTCATATAGAGAGGTCATTATTGTGTTTGTTATGAAAGGGAAAAGGTTATGTCAAAGAAAGTTGGATTATAGACATTATAGCCACCGCGTGTTTTACACAATCATATTAACATAGAAAGTGAGAAAAACTATATTTGGTCGAACAGTTTTTTATGCATCAAATATCATATATTGATTTTAGGGTATAACATCATAATTGGTTGACACTTTGTCATAAGTTGGGAATTACATCCATCGTTCATGCATAGATATTATGGACAACAAATAACTCGTTTTGGGTGACACCCGTTGCCTTGATGAATATTCCTTACAAACCTTTTTTTTCTATGAAATTGATGATCTTATTGTTTGCTTTCTGTTAGCCTGTTAGGGGCTGCTCAAGACCTTTACGGGGCCTAAAGCAAACTTTTAAAATGGGGTCTTTTTCAGTTAAAATATTTACATATTAGTGTTTTATCTTTGTATCAAATTTATTGTTTAGCCTAGTTTGCTTTCAAATCTTTTATTAAATCGTTAAGACCAGTTTGGTATGATCATCTTTTTCAATCTATAAAATAACCAATCCATTTAATCTTTCCAACTTTCGTGTGACATTGTTGACGTCAAATTGTTTTTCTTTACTAATTTTAATTTTGAAAAATATCTTTCTGCTAAAGCAAGGAACAGGGATGGTTAACTATATCAAATAACGTGTCACCTTCTACATGTATAATTTCTCATAAAAGTCTAAATTCCGAAAATAAATCTGTACTTTAAATCTGAACAATTTTTGTGCCTCAAAAAAATTTCAGTGTTAAAGACGGCTATCTTTTTAGACTTTTTATAATTTTTTCTTTAACGTTATCATCAAATTGTCTATTTCTATGAAACAAATGCTTCTCTTGGATTTAGGTTGTACATTCGTTTCTTAGCAATTTCTTTGGTGAAATTTATAGCATTTTCAAATCCATCTTCTCTATGTTGCAACCTTTTTCTACTCTAGTTTTTGAGTTTTAATTCTGTTGATAACAATAGATGCTATATTTTCTTCTTCTGAGACTTTTAGTAGTAGGATTAAATTCTGAATTAGATGGGATATTAACGGCCATAATCATAACACAAAATCAAATTCATGATGCCATTTAGAGTGTTAAATGTGGTTATTAATATTGTATGTTTATGGTTCATTTGTATTTAGTCCCTGGGCCTAAGTTAATATTGTATGTTTAGGGTTCATTTGCCACTTTTACATGGAACAACTCGCCTACTTAATCACGTCAAAACGAGTGAGCATGTTGTTTTTTGCATTGTGATGTTGATTTGATAGGGGTAGAAATTGAGGCCGACCGGAAAAGGTGAGAAACCATCTCAAATTTCTGATAATCGCTAGATGTTTAAACCGACCCAACCGCCCAGACCAGAGCAAGTAGGCCCGTTTGGCCTATTAGAGATTTATACGGTTCAGTTTTGGCTGTTTAGCGATCCGACTGATAGTTTGGAATGTATTATTATTTTTTTCATTTCTATAGTATGCAGTTATCAGTTATGTATATTTATTATTTTCATGGACCATCTTAATTTTAATACAAGCCAACGGTTTTGAAAAAAAATTGGTTCAAACCGTCAAACTGCTAAAGTTGGTCGGTCTGGCCGACCCACCCAACCTAGCCAGTTTGGTTTGTTGTTTTCCGAAACTGTAGTTAACGGTTCGGTCTATAATTTCACCAGAACCTGCCGAACTAGACCTTCAACCCCCCCAAATTAGTCGCTTAGAACTTGGAGACCCTAAAATGGGTTGTCTTTTATTTGCGTAAATCTCGTCTTCGATGCTTACAACCATGACCTTAAAACTCGGGTACTAGCAGCTTCTGAAAACTATCTTGTTTTTGCAGGATGTTGAACGATTTTGTTTACAGATTAATGATCTGGATATGATGATCATCATCATCCTCAAGCATACAAATCTAAGGGGAATTTAGAATGGAATCACTATCCTTCATTGTTAAACAACTTGTTTGTATCATATTGGCTTTGACTGGAATAAAAAGCTTTTTGTTGGCAATGCTGCAAAAGCTCTTGTGCTGTATTTGGTTTGTATATATGGTAAACTGCTTCAAGGTTAATGAACACTCATTTCTCTTTGATCCTTCTGCCTTTATTCATTTGCTAACAAATTCTATCCTCGAGTTAAATAGGTTGTGTTTGGGTTACACTGTTTTAAGTGTGTTCGCGTTATAGTTGATTTCTTTGACACGAATAAGTGTATGAGATGTGTTTGGCTTCACGATTCAACATGCCAACCAAGTATATGATTAACACCCTAGTTTAACCGGTGTATTAAACAAGTGATGTTTGGGTGCCGTTGCCTTGTCTAGCTGTTTGATAAACGGGTAATCTTCAGGTTCTAGTTCTACTAAAATTCAAAGTTTCCATCAACTCCTTCAAATTCAAAGTTCTAGTTCTACTAAAATTCAAAGTTCGTTACGGTTTTGATCCATTAGTTTTAATTTGACTTTTTTGCTCCCTGTGGTATGCAATTAACTCAGGTCCACTAACACCGTTAATTTTTCTATTAAATAGAAGGACAATTTAGTTTTTTTACTGATAAGGGTTAAAAGTGTAATTTTAAAGGAACTAATTTTGTAAATTACTTAACTGAATATACAAAGTAGTTAAAATCCAACCCCTTCCCTTACCATCATCATCCGTCGCCGCCGTGCCCGTGTGTGTGAATCTAGGGTTCTTGGTTTGATTATGGACATATCCGTATGTGTGTGAATTTAGGGCTTCGATTGACGGACGCCAGACACCTCTGCTCAACTTAATATTTTTATTTATAAATTTTTTCTTTTAAAATTATTTCAAAAACATTGATTTATTTCGTTGTTTAACATGCGGATATATATATTTTTTTCTTTTACTTTCTTTTCACGGTTTAACACAAAAAAAAAAAAAAAAAAAAAAAATTCAAGACAAGTTTACACATATTTTCATAAACACCCAAAGTTGGGGTTTTGGTCCCTCCAACCTGCGACTTCATTTTGTCTAGAACCATCCTGATACCAGCTGAACAACATCTCTCTCCCTCTCAGGCTTTCTTTGCTTCAACAATGGCGACCGTTATGCAGAAAATCAAAGATATCGAAGATGAGGTATCATCTCCATCTAATCCATACACTCTCTTATGTTAATCTACATACAGAGCTCATAGGCCGTATAGGCAATAGTTCGCGAACCCTAGAAACATCGCTCCGCCTTATTGATTTTAGCAATCAATTTTTTGTTTTCATTTATTTGTTTATAGTCAAGCGATGCGATCTAAGTACAGTTATTCGAGATTACCTGCCCTGGTTAACTTTCATACACAAGTAATATTTTGAGAACTTTATGTTGTGTATTACAACTTGAATATATACAGGCTGTTTTTAATAAAATCAAAAGCATTTTTGAGTTCGATAGTACTGTAGTGAAGATGCTTTGAATATTTGTGGTGTGGGAACAATGTTAGTTCTTAATCATGTGTGTAGATTGAGGGGGCGTTTGGTTCGCGGAATGTTTTGGAATTGGAATGTAAAAATACCTAAAACGAGCTTGGTTTTAAATTGCGCGCATAATGCGTGATGTGCTCGTTGCACCAATCAACAATCGTTGCGCATTGCTACACTCGATGCTATGCGTTTCCATAATGCGTGATTATTGCGCCAATTTTGCATTATGCGGTAGCGCAAAATGGATGAAAGCTTTATTTATTTGTTTTAATACCTTATGCATAGACTACTTGTACATTTATAGTTAGGCCTATTTTGATTGTACATAAAGCTATTTTGGTGGTACCTAAAGCTTTCTTTTGTATTTATTTTCATTTTTTTACTTTTTAATGTTTAAAAGTCAACATGTTAAAATATTATGTATAATTAATTTTTAGTATTTTTCTAATAAAGAACGTATCGCATACGTGATGAGCTCGCAACGCATCGGATTTTGGGACCAAACGCATTAGAGCTCATCGCGCAATTAAAACCAAGAAAGCAACAAAATTACCCCTTAAAAATAACAAAATATAAAACAAATATTCGAATATCTCTAAAAAATGTTTTTAGAAAAACGAAAAACAGCTATGGTTTTTACGTAAATTATAAACATTCCTGAGGTTTCCTTTGAAAATTTGAGGGATTCTGAAGTCCATCAATTGAAAGATTTGGTTCTCTTAACCAACCGAACATGCAAAGGAATGGAATTTAAATTCCAATTCCATTGAATTCCCATGAATTCATGCCAACCAAACATGCCCTGAGTTGTAGTTCTTCTGTAATTTAGCATTTTTCTTTTCCTTTCTTCTTTTAAAATCATCTTTTTCGCATGTACTTCTCTTCATGAGAGTTCATGACTGTAAAAATTGACAAACTATAGAAATAGCATGTATTTCTCTTCATAAGACCTCTTGACTATAGTTGGATTTTAGCATCTTATTGCATTTTTGGGAGGTATAATTTACTCTAGGTGCTTTTCTTTTATTTATATTTTCCTTCTTTGTAATATGTATTGAAGCTTGACCAAGTTTGATATGATTTTTGAGTGTCCTATTGTATGTGTGTTGAATGCTCTTTTTTTGTCCTTTAAGATGGCAAAGACACAAAAGAATAAAGCAACCGCACATCACTTGGGATTACTGAAGGTACATATAAGTCATTTCCTTCACGTAGACTGCTTTTGGGCCCATTAATTCATCAAGCAGTACTGAATGGTTCAGTGGATTGGTGATTTCAGGCTAAGCTTGCAAAATTGAGAAGGGAGCTTCTCACACCTACATCAAAGGGTGGTGGTGGTGCCGGTGAAGGTTTTGATGTTACAAAAAGCGGTGATGCAAGGGTTGGCCTTGTGGGCTTCCCTTCTGTTGGGAAATCAACACTTTTAAATAAGTTAACTGGCACTTTTTCAGAGGTATCTGTTTCATTAATCTGTTGGGAAATCAACACTTCTAAATAAGTTGACTTTATTGAGAATCTGGTTAATGTTCAAGTGTTCAACTTATATTTGGCATTCTGAAGGCTCATTGTATTATTATGTTTCTACCAGGTTGCTTCATATGAGTTTACCACTCTCACCTGCATTCCAGGTGTTATCACATATTGAGGAGCTAAGATTCAGGTACTGCTGTTTCTGTTTTAGTTTTTTTCGAGGTGTATTTTAAAAAGGAGATATCATGTGTGCTAACATCAACCTTAGATAACCTTGCGTATCTGTACCAGTGTTGTAAAGCCTAGGCGCCGATTAATCGCTAGGCGCTCGGCTAAGGAGGAATTTTGACCTAGTCGGTCCAAAAATCGCTGGACGGTCCAAATCGCACCTAGGCGGGCCAGATTCCGGCGAACATTCCGGCCAAATTCCGGCAAAAACCTTTGGTGTGGTTTAAAAATGAACATTTTTATAAAAAATACATATAAAAATGTGTGTATATATATAAAAAACTGAAAATTACATATAAAAATTCCAATCCGATTAATCCCGCCTAGGCCTAGGCCCTACCCCACCGCCCAACTAGCGCCTAGCGATTTTTAAAACACTGATCTGTACTGTATCTTTTGCTAGCCATTGTATTTTTACTGAAATCCAGATTGTATGAATGAAAAAGTTGTATACCATGTTCTATGGTTTATATCAGGCACATATTGTATTTTAGTATTTATTGTTTGCCTCTTTTGTTGGCAGTTGTTGGATCTTCCTGGTATTATTGAGGGTGCTAAGGATGGAAAAGGTAGAGGAAGACAGGTAATCTGTGAATCTGATTTTTTTTTTCCACTTTTTTGCAACTTTTTAAATCAAAATCTATATGTAAGCATAAGCCCTGTTGCTAGGAATTGATAATATTTCATTTCTGAATGTTTTGGGCCATCGTTAACATATTGTCGTCGGTAACAAGCATTGTTCTTGCTCTGTAGGTTATCAGCACTGCCAGGACATGCAACTGTATCCTGATCGTGCTGGATGCAATAAAGCCAATTACACACAAACGTCTGATTGAAAAAGAGCTTGAAGGGTTTGGCATTAGGTAAGTTCATAACCTAGTAATGTGTTCTTTTAATTGTTTCTTTCCACTTCGATTTCTTGATTTTGAGAAAATTTGAAAAGCGAGATGTTTTGGCATCTTGTAATCATTAAATGGTAACCAAGATTTATACATGTTCTATTTAGGTCACTTAATTTCAATAACTTTTAATATTTATAAATTTTTTTCACAAGATTGGAACACCTAATGAAAGTTAAGCGACTTTAGAGAGATAAAAAAACTTTGAGTGACTTTAGTGGAACATATGGGAAACTTGGTTGCTATTGGGTGAAATATTTTTCCTAATTTGGCCCTTGCTAAATTTACTCGAGGAAATGCAATGTGCTATATTGATCTGGTTAATTCTGGTTATGCCCTTATATTAGACAGATTTGTATTAGTTTATAATAGAGGGTCCTATGTGTAGTTATGTTTCTTATATAATCTCTTGTAATCTTAATTAGTAAATACAATAAATATACGTTTATCTCTCCTTATAACCTTATGTCCATCAAGCTTCTTCTATATTCTGTTTTTATATGGTTGCAGGTTAAATAAGGAGCCCCCAAATCTGACATTCAGGAAAAAGGAAAAGGGCGGGATTAATTTTACATCAACGGTCGCTAATACACACCTGGACCTTGAAACAGTGAAAGCAATATGCAGTGAATATAAAATACACAATGCTGATGTCACCCTTAGGTTTGATGCTACCGCTGATGATCTCATAGATGTTATTGAAGGGAGTAGGATATATACACCTTGCATCTATGTTGTCAACAAAATAGATCAGATAACACTAGAAGAGCTGGAGATATTGGATAAACTTCCTCATTACTGCCCTGTTAGGTACATATTTAAAATACTTTTTTTTAATTAAAGAAGGTAGTACTGTAGTTGAATATGGACAAAAAAGTGGGATGTTGTACTCACAGAACAAGTTATTTGCTTCTATTATCATTGTTGCAAAAAAAAAGACTGTATTTTTTATTACAGTGGCGATCATTGTAATTTCTTTGATGTGTTGCAGTGCTCACTTGGAATGGAACCTTGATGGTCTTCTAGAGATGATATGGGAATATCTCAATTTGACTCGTATTTACACGAAACCCAAAGGGATGAATCCAGACTATGATGACCCTGTAATTCTTTCATCTAAAAAGAAAACCGTTGAGGATTTCTGCTTTAGAATCCACAAGGACATGCTTAAGCAATTTAAGTAGTAAGTTATATTTTCTGAAATAGTTTTCGTAAAACTAGAAAATAATTAATTATTGTTGGTAAAAACTCGAGAGGTCTTACATCTACTTGCAGTATGCTTGATGTCACAATATTTCATGCTAACGATTCGATCTCATACTATAATGCAGTGCTCTAGTCTGGGGTTCTAGTGCAAAACACAAGCCGCAAAGAGTTGGCAAGGTAAGCTGTATGTGACATGCTTATTTTCATATCCCTTCATACTACAAACGGGTTCGAGTCAAAACAGGTAATTTGGTGTGGGCCGAAATTAGGTTCACGGTCCGGTTTGGCCGGTTGTGACAAAAATTATGGGCCAAACCGCTAGCTACAGTTTTGTATAATGACAAACCAAACCAGCCAGGTGGGGTGGGTTTATAGGACCGGCCGGTTTTAGTAGTTTGACGGTTTGAACCGATTTATTTTCAAAGTCGCTAGTTTGTATCAAAATTGTTGTTTGACGGTTTGAACAGATTTTTTTCAAAGTCGCTAGTTTGTGTTAAAATTGTTGTTTGACGGTTTGAACATATTTTTTTTCAAAGTCGCTAGTTTGTATTAAAATTGTTGTTTGACGGTTTGAACAGATTTTGTTTTTTCAAAGTCGTTAACATTTTCCAAAAGTGATAAAGAAAATAAATAAATTCCAAACCATTGGCCGGACCGGTAAACCGCCAGACCGAACTGTGAACCGAGTCACATTCATCTCAAACCGGCCAACTTGCTTCAGTTCGGTTGGTTTCAACGGTTTATGAAAACCCTAGTAAGAAAAAGGTCGGTTTTGGTTTCCTAGATACCACTTTGGTCTTTTTTTTAAATAGCTAGCGTGTTAAATATGGTTACAAAAATTATATTATTGCAATATTAGTATGCTTAAAGCAACTAGGTAGGTCATATGCATTAAAAATACACTAGTCTCTTGCTACACCTTGTTAATAATGCTTCTTATAATTTTTCATGAATGACAGGAACATGAGCTTGAAGATGATGTTGTGCAGATCATAAAGAAAGTTTAGAACTCAAAACCGACAAATCTTTTACTCATCGTATTCTCTGGAAGCGAGTATAGAAGCCTATTCATGGCACTGCCCTATTGAGTCGGGTAAGTTGCGTGTTAGGTTTATCAAATGCATTGGGTGGGTTCTTTAGCTTGGTTTTTGCAGTGGATGCTGGTGTGTCTAAACATTAGGACAAAGAAATCATAACTTAAGCAGATTAGTGTATTATGATCATTCCAGTATTTTGGTTTATAACTACTCTATATTTATGCTTTGTGAGCTAAATATACAAGTGATCATATATTTGCACTAAACTTGATAGAAGTGTATAAAAGTGCCTTGTATGTGTGTAAAAGTTAGATAAAAAGTAAATAAAAGCAAATATAAATAATAAAATATCACGGATCGGTTTTTATTAATAAGAAATACTTCACACATCTATAATTATATTTTTTAAAACTACAGTTAATAGGAATAAACTTGTTGGGTTTTGTGAAGCCTCTTGGGCTTTGTTTACGGTTGACATGAAGGAAACAAAGAGAGCCGGCCCTAGTAGAGCTAAACGGAACGTTACCATATTTTAGTTTTCTTTGTCACAAAGTTATTAACCCTAATCTCATTCTATTTAAATTTCCTATGTAATTATAATGTACACACCTCTTGATTAATAACAAAGGGAGAACTCTGGTTGCAACCGTGGATGTATGCTACTTTGGCCGAACCACGTTATTTCTTGTGTCGTTTATGATTTGCTTTCGTTTGTGTGTTTCGTGTTTCCGTTGCGTACCGATTCTGATTGATACCTAACAAAACTAAGTATATATTTATGTATGTATAAATGGTTTGCCTTTGTGCCATTCAACATACCGGTTGCCTTTTTTAGTGAGAAGCTCAACGAAACCGTCGCAAGTATAGCACCTATGATAAGGAGCTTTATGCAATCATCCGTAGCCTTGAATATTGGCGACGCTTAACCCATGACTTCCTCCCCGATGGCTTTCCAATATAATCGCTTCACTGAGGGAACACCGTGTAATCGCTTATGTGTTCCACGTTGTTCCCTCAGTTGAGCGATTATGTTGGAAAGCCACTGGGGAGGATTGGTGGGGCACTTCGGTCAAGACAAGACAATTGGTCTCATTCATGATCGGTTTTATTGGCCTCGTATGTATAGAGAGGTTACCGAGTTATTCAACAATGTCGTGTGTGACACGTTGCTAAGACACACAACACTAACGAGGGTTTGTACACACCGCTTCCAGTTCCGACATCCCCGTGGGAAGATGTGAGTGTCGACTTTGTTGTGGGGTTACCCCTAACTTAACGAAAGAAGGATTCAATTATGATGGTCGTAGACTGGTTTTCCAAAATGGCTCATTTTATTCCCTGTTCCAAGACGTTTGACGCTAGCCAAGTTACCCGTTTATATTTTAAGGAGATTGTGACATGGCGTTGCAAAGTCGATCACTTCTGATATAGATGTGAAGTTTGTTAGTCATTTTGGAGAACCTTGTGAAAACGGTTGGGATCGCATTTATAATTTAGTAGTTCACACCACCCTTAGACGGATAGGCAAACCGGGGCCACTAACCGTAGTTTGGGAAACTTAGGTAGTGTTTGGTATAGATGAATGAACGATACAATGGAATGAGTCATTACGATGAAATGAAAAAAAAACATGTTTGGTAACCACATATGATTGAAATGTACAATTACATAAGGAATGTGATTCCTTTCATTTTAATGATTTTCGTATCTTAGGGGAGGGGTGTTTTTTTTCATTTCTTTAAGGAATGGAATGAATTTGTTTAATTAATTACCCGAACCATTGCCCGACCCAAACACTAACCCATGATCTGATTCATGACATGAACCATGACCCAACCCATGCTCCGTCCCATACCTGACCCATGACGCAAACCATGATCCGACCCATGAGCGCCCATGACGCGACCCATGGCTCATCCCTTGCTCTGTCTCATGACCCGACCCACGATCTGACATGACTCGACCCATAACCCGACCCATGACCCACCCATGACTCGAACCATGAACCGGCCCATGCCACCCATGCTCTGTTTCATGACCCGACTCATGCCTCGTCCCATGACTCGAACCATGCCCCATCCCATGACCCGACCCATGCCCGGACTATGACCCGATCCATGACCCACCCATGACCCATGGCCCTTCCCATGCTCTGTTTCATGACCCGACTCATGCCTCGTCCCATGACACGACCCAGGACCCGACATGACTCGACCCATGACACGTCCCATGCCCTGACCCATAACCCGAACTATGACCCATCCCATGCCCTGACCCCTTACCCAACCCATGACCTTATTATCCTACGGTACTTATTTATCTTTTCATGAATTGTATCCCATTACTTCGTCTTTTCCCTCCTAACAAACAACACTAAGTATTTATTCATTTCATTCCAACAGGGTAACCAAACATGACAATGGAATGGTAATGATCAATTCTTTTCCCTCGTCCATTCCATTCACTCGTCCATTCAGGGGTGTAAACGAGCCGAGCCGAGCCCGAGCTCCACTAGGCTCGAGCTCGGTTCGTTTAACTTATTGTGAGCTCGAGCTCGGTTCGTTTAACTTATTGTGAGCTCGAGCTCGACTCGATTCGAGCTCTATTTGTAAAGCTCGGGCTCGTGGGTAGTTTTTCAAGCTCGAGCTCTTTTATTATTTATTAATTAATTTTTGTCAATTTATAATTATTTTTATAAAAGTTTTATTATAATTTTTATATATAACATAATATATACTATTTAGTTATTTTTAATATAACTTTATCTATAATTTAATTTATAAATATATATTTAATATATTATTTAAAAATTATATAAATAACAAGCTCGTTTAGGCTCGCGAGCCTGCTCACGCTCGAGAAGTGAAGCTCAGGCTCGGGCTCGTTTATTAAACAAGCCTATTCTTAGGCTCGAGCTCGTTTAAGCTTGGCTCGATTCGAGTTTTTAGCGAGCCGATCTTCGGCTCGTTTACACCCCTAGTCCATTCTATTCACTCGTCCATTCCATTAACTCATACCAAACAGACCCTTACTGTGAAGTCTTATTGGTAATCACCCAAAACAGCGGGATTTGGCGTTAGAAATTATTCGATGAGAATAAACACACCACGAAACTCATATCATCATTGGACTCAAAACAGATTGTTCATCAACATCCAACCTAAAATGTTGCACGTGAATTCTACCATTACACTAATAGAAAAATGATCAATACCGTATTTTGCGACCGCACATTTCGGTCACAAAACTATCGATCGATTTGCGACCGATTGTATAATAGTCGCAAAATTAGCGACCAAAAAATATTCGGTTGTAAATCAGTTGCAAATTTTGCGACCGCTTAATTTTAGTCGCAAATCAGTTGAAAATTTTGCGACCGTTTATTTTCAGTCGCAAATTTTGTGACCGCTTAGTTTCGGTTGCAAATTTTGCGACCGCTTAGTTTCGGTCGGGAATTTTCAGTCGCAAATTTTGCGACCCCTTAAGGTTCGGTCGCCAATTTTGCAACCGCTTAGATTCGGTCGGAATTATTCGGTCGCAAATTTTTCGACCGCTTAATTTCGGTCGCAATTCAATAGTCAAGGTCAAACTAAATTTTCATTGATATCCCAATGACTGTTTCATGATATTTAGCAAACTTGAGGGAAGATTTGTGTAATTCACATAACAATTTTATTCAAACTAGTTGACGTAAACCGTACGTTGCGGCGTTGACATTGACGTGGTTAAGCATAACCGTGAATTTAGAATTTTTAAAAAAGTTAACAGGTTAAACACATAAGACAATCACCCTATAGGTTCAACAATTTTAAATCATGTTTTGTTGAAAAGAATATAGTTTCCAAAGCTTTGTTATCTCTCGATGTTTCCACTAGATGGAATAGCACGTGTGAGATGTTAGAAAGGGTTGTGTTTGAAAAAGCTTTTGAATTATATGATCGGAGGTATAAGAGTTATCGTGATGAATTGGATCGAACGGATTGGTTATATGCAAACAAGATGGCTAAATTACTTGGACTTTTAAAACGAAAAACAGAGAAGATTTCTGGTTCAACATATGCTATATCACATCAGTTCTATTTAGAGGTTATGGATGTGGGTGATAACCTAGATCGAATGGTAAAAGAGAATGAGTTGGAAAAAATTAGCCATTTTAAGGATATGATAGCACTGATGAGATAAAAGTTTGATAAATATTTTGGAGATGAAGATAGGAAAAACATGTTGTTTGAATTTGCTGTCATCTTGGATCCTCGAATGAAGCTCCAAATTATACACTTTTCTTCTGAAAGAAAATGTAACTTGATTAGGAAAGACAAAGTAATGACAAATGAGGAGTTCAAAAAGATGGTTGATGCAATGGTTGATGGAGTCACTGGCGGATGTACATGTGCTCCAGCGGGGGGCGAGGCACCCGCTGAGATTCGTCTCAGTAGTAGAAAACTTTTAGTTTTTTTAACCCCTTCGGAGATACTTGGGAGGTACCTTTGACATCCGAATGATTGAGAGAGAGAGACAAGAAAACAAAAAAAGTTTGGTGATTATTTGCTATGAAAAATGTTGCTGTAAAGGTCTTCATTTAAGTTTTAATGAAAAATATCAGTTTGATTAAGAAGATGAAATTAAAAGTAAAGAGGGAAGATGATTATGAAAATTAATTGGGAAAAACTAAATTTATGGAGACAAATTTGTTTGTTTGTTTGGGGAAACAATCACAAATTTCAACATTAATATATTACTTAACATTAAATCCCTTAAAAATATTTTTAACCGATTAACTTCCTTTTTAAGTTACAAAATAAGTTTTCTTTTTAATTTTAAACTAACATAAAATTAACATCTCCTGTAATAATATTAGGTATCAATTAAAATTAATTAAATTGAGTTGACCTAACTTGTTTTTAATAGTCTTTTGAGTAAATAAGTATGAAATGTTTTTTTATCCGACTCGTTTATTTTAGTCGACCCATTTTTTACCCAACTTGTTTCTAGCGGACCCAATTTTGACCCAATTTGATTTTATTCGACCCAATTTTTACACCCGCTGAAGAAAAACTCTGGATTCGCCACTGGATGGAGTTAAAAATGAGATGCAATTGTTGGTTGATGAGTATGACCGTTTGTATGGTAGTGGTTTAAATGATCCCCCTAAAACACAAAACAAATTTGAACATTATGGAATGCGTGAAAACTCGTTTCTTGATGCTTTTCAAAAGTATAGGGGAGTTAGAGCTCCTTCTTTTGGTGTTAAAACAAAACTAGAGAAATATTTGAAGGATGACATTGAAGAGAGTACTAGCGGCTTTGATATTCGTGGTGGAAGATAAATTCGGCTCGTTATCCGACTCTTTCCAAAATGGCCAAAGGTAATAGTATTATTTATTCTTTTTATGTTTATTAACTGATTTATCTTCGAGCTAAGCCTAATTTTGTTTCTTATTTAGATATATTAGCTATATCAGTTTCAACGGTTGCATCAGAGTCCGCTTTTAGTACCGGGGGACGGGTACTTAACTCGTATATAAGTTCGTTATCGCCTCCTCTTGTTCAAGCTTTAATTTGTACACAAAATTGGATTCGCAAATCAAGTAAAGAAATCAACGAAAGCGATGATTTTGAGAAACTAGAATTTATTTGATTTTATGATTTGCTATGTAATTGTAATTCATGGAAAGTTATAGTTTCTAATAGTTACTTTCTTTTAGATATTTATGAAAACATCGGATCAGTGACGATTGATGAGTGAATGATTGAAGATTGAAAGTATTTTGGTTGGAGTTTGAATATTGAAAGTACTTTGGTTAGAGTATGAAGATTGAAAGTGAACTTTGGTTTTGTGGGTTTGGAACTTTAATTTGTTTTGTGGAGTACTTTGGGTTTGTTTTTTGTTTTATGGAGTTGGATTGAAACTTTTTGTTTTTTGTTTTATTGAGTTGGATTGGAACATAATTTGTTTTTTCTTAATCGGTTCGGTCCAGGATTTTAGCATGAACCGACCCGTTTAATACGGTTCGGTCCGGCCCGAACCGTTTATATACGGTCCGGTTCTCGGTTAACATATTTGTATATAAACGGTTCACGGTTCCGGCTAGCATGCATGGTGGTGGTAGATGGCGGTGACCGGCTAGCGTGCCCAGTGAAGAAGACGTGCGTGTGTAAGCATGGGGAAGGCTCGGGTTTAGGCGATTAATACCTGAACAAGTTGGAAATCATATTGTGCGTAAACTCTAGAGAATGAGATTCGTGTAAAGAAATTGTCAAACCTATAAGAATTGATGGAGTTGGGATTTTTACCTTACTATTTGTTTAGCATATGTGTAGAACGTATTCTGATCTGGTGATCGTACGTTTGGCTGGGTCGAGATTTGGATAAGTGATCAGGGTGCGGAGCTAGAAACTTGGACTCGGAGTAACCTGTGAGTTTCTAATCCCCTACATTTTTAAATGTTTTACTGTTTTGGGGCTATCGTACATACTGTCAAGAGGTGTTAATATATTTAGTCGTGTTAATAGTTTCGGGTTATAACCCGATGCTTTTGAATATAAAATGATTATTTAGGAGTCGTAGGGTCTATGATGTGTCCATAGAAACATGTGAGCTAAGCACCTAACATGTAGATACATGCCATCACGAAACAAATTAGGCAACCTAGTCTTCAAATGTGATATGGCGACATCATTTGATGATGCGTTATCCATTGTGATAGTCATAATATTTTTTATCCCCCATTCATGCAAGCACACTACAATAGCCCTCACTATACCATCACCCGTGTGACTAAAAATTGGCTTAAAGTTCAATATCCTCCTATGATATGTCCAATCATCATCAATAAAGTGTGCGGTTAATACCATATAATTAATTCGTTGCTTGCACGTCCATGTATCGGTAGTTAAACAAACCCTTTGTTTACTTTTAATGAAATAAAATTTTAATTTTTTCTTTTCATCCAAAAAATAATCTTTAATGTCACTCGCAATGGTAAAACGTGAGGGGATATTAAATGAAGGACAAACCGCTTCCATAAATTCTCGAAACCCCTCATGTTCGACAAACGCAAATGGGAGTTCATCTACAATTATCATCTTAAGCAAAACAATTCTAGCTATAGTAGGATTGTACTTCCATGTTTTCAAAGTACCAATACCACTACTTCCCCCCTCACCCGAATCATTTTTATTCAAAACCAATGTTTCTTGATTTTTAAGGTTCTCAGGATTTTCCTTACACCTACCGAGATGCTTACGCATTGGAGATGTGCCATTCTTACCACCCTCTGCGCATATCGTCCTACCACAGTAGTTGCACTTGCCTTTTTTTATACCATCTTCCTTGACTTCCGTAAAATGTTTCCAAATGGTAGAAGTGTACTTTCTTTTTTTCTGCCCTGCTTTTTGTTTACCACTTCGTTGCTCATCCATGCGTTAGTTTTGGTCATCATCGCCACTTGATACGTGTTGTGAATCCATCTAAATACAATTAAAATCAAACAGTAGCTGTCACTTGATACGTGTTATGAATCCATCTAAATACAATCCATCTAAATAGTTGCATCTGACAAATATCAATGCTCAGATGAGATCATTTCAATTGCTGCCATGCTGTCAATTGGAAGTTCCATTTTTTATCTTCCAAAAGATAAACAAGTTCACGCAGACCACATTGCACTGCTTAAGGTAAGTTGGTAGATACATAAATTTGGGTTTTATAACATTAATATTTCTATATATATTTAATCTCTAAGTTTGTGTCTTGATAACTTTCAACTTACTGGAATTGAAGGAGGCTTACAAACCGTTTAACCCCAAAAAAAATCGATTAAGGTTTTACCACAAAAACAATGGAAGGGTTTTACCCTTTTTTGTTCAAAAAAAAAAAACCTGTTCTGTTAAAAAAACGATCTCGTAATCGATTGAAAAGGAAGAATACATTACCTGAAGAAGACGATCTCTTTGAAAAGGAAATATGGAACAGCGATCGTGGAATATCGATTGAAGAAGCCGATCACGTTGAATAATGAAGAACACGATCTGGAAAATGGATCGTCGTATGTTTTTTTGATGCCTACGTCTCAGGAAAAGGGAACGTCGGGTTTTTTTTTTACACCGTATGACTGGACTGTGGGAGCGAGAGGAAAATCTAAGGACTGGACTAAATACATAACTTAAATGGCTGGACTGGGTCAATGATTGTATACTATAAGGTAACTAGGGTTTTTTTTTTAATTTAGAACAACCGGTTCTAAGGGTTTTGAACCAGAACCGTCAGGTTAATAACCGAACCGAACCGGGAACCATTTAATCACCATAGGAAGAACCGAGAACCGAACCGTTTACTATTTCGCAGGTCGGTTCTGGTTCCATATGGTCCTGTTCCACGGTTCCGAAACGCGAAATGCTCACCCCTAATATCACGTCGCTTCGGCGTAACCACCATCTCCCATCAGCCTACTTTGGCCTTAGCCGCACCACCACAGCCGTCATAAGGCGGTTGTTGCAGACCGTCGAGCACCACCATCACCTACACCCTACTCCCGCCAACACCAACGTCGTTAATATATATTTTAGAATCTCTACCAGTAACTTATTTTATATGTTTTAGAAATATTTATTATATATAATTCAAAGTATATATCTATGTATATCAATATTAGTTAAAACTTAAGTTAGTTTTTTAAATATTTATTGATAAATTTGAATATTTCTAAATTCACTAGATGTTATTCGGTTCTTAAATCCGGTCCAACCGTTAAACGAGTAAAACGACTAGTTTGATGTCAGATCTGGTTCTAAAAATATTATGTATCACTTTCTACTCGCATAAATAAAGATAATACTAAATAAATATTTGTGTGTGATAAATATAAATAATAACGTATCAATTATGAGATATCAATAAACTATTAATGATTTCAACATATAGTATGCGTTTAGATATAGAATCAAACTATTATGATATACATGTAATGATGCATCTTATGTTTCCATATTAACCATGCAAAAATTAATTACAATATTGATGAAGATTAAAAAAAAGATGAAATTATTCTATAAAAACAATAGCTTTATTTTGTTGAGAGATTGGATTGATTGATTTGCTAGATTCATGAATACAGGCACTATAGGTTGATTAAACTTCTCAAAAGCTCATATCTGTATGGTATACGAAGCTCAGACTCAGAGAACAGTTCAATCTCCAGCTTTTCTTTCTAATCAATTTCTAAATCAAAGTAGGAAAACAGGTGCTTGAGATTATATGGGTCGATGTTTTTGAACATTAAAAGTAGGTGTCTCTTCCACCAAACTAACTCTTCAGGATGACTTTACATGATAGCAGCTCTAAAATGTCATTCGGTTCATCAAGACTGTAACATTATAAGAACAGAACAATATAGTAATAAAAAAAAACAATTTCAAAATCCTAAAAGCTAAAAATAAAAATTAAATGTATGGGTTGTAAATCTCTCAGAGAAATGCCTCGATTAGTCTTCATGACGAATGGAATGTAAGACTCGTCATCTATGATATATGAAATCATCATTGAGAAACAAGCCTTTGGATTATCATCACCAGTTTTTTTTTTTTTTTAAATCAAATTGAAAAATAAAAAAGAAAGATAAAAGAGGGATCTCAGACATCCAAGGAAGCAACATGAACTCTCAAGCCTGGCGAAGGCGAAAGTTCAATCAGGCGGCCACTGCGAATGTTCGTGAGAAACAAGCCTTCACTTTGTCATCATCGATGAATACAAAAACAGAGGATTCAAAAAAATGATACCTGTGAAGTAATTGTTGGATTGGATGATTTGGAATGAAGTTGAAGAATATATAGACAAGGATTTGGGAATTAGGGTTTTGTGGGGCAGTGGCATATTGACGGCCACGCTTTTTTGTTTCATTTTTCATCGAAGATGACTATATTGCAAAATACACATGAAAAAATAATTAATTTTTCCGTGGCATTTTTTTCTTTTTCTTTTTTAAATTTCAGCTTTTCTCTCTTTTTACCTTTAAAAGAATTACAGATTTTGTCACCTATTTTGTTTCTAACTAGAAATGAAGACCGCGTCATTTGTTAACTTTGTTATGGATGATTTGGAATTAACATATATTTTTATATGTAGTTGTAAATTTGTAACATGTTTGGAATCTAATACACACATAAGTTAAAAAATCTGTTAATTTTTTAAAATAAACTAGGGGATTTTCCCACCTCGCGTTGCGGCAGTGTCGAAACGTACAACAACTCGAACCGCCCCGCGTTGCTGCGGATTCGAAACGTACAGTAACTCGAACCACCCCGCGTCACGGCGGTGTCAAAACGTAGACTAACTCTACCGCCCCGTGTTGCGACAACATCGAAACTATAGTAACTCGAACCACCATGCGTTACGGCGGCATCGAAACGTAGGTCGTAATATAATTGAGTTACAGAAAAAGGTTTATTAAAGTTGAGGGACCAAATATTAAACTTATTAAAGCTTAGGGGGCTAAATAGAAAAATTATTTATTGTCTTTTACTACTTATAAATTAAGGATGAGGTTGATAATAATTACTATTTTGCCATCCTTCCTATTTTCTCTTTTACATTACTTTAGCTAAGAAGTTGATTCTAAAATAAGTTTGTAATAGCAAAGTAGTTTAAGTCTAGTTGAATTAATAAAACATAAGAAGAAAATTGGTGTGAATTCAGATTATAATTGTTTGTCCTTTATTTGTGATTGTTTTCTTTATACTTTCTCTAGCTTCTTGCTAGGGTGGTTAGGTTTTATGAATATATTTGTCTGTTTATTTCAAAAAGAAATAAGAAGAAAATTGGGAGCAAAGTCTAGTCTCGTTCCTCTCTTATTTCATAGGAGTTTGATCCTCTCAACGGAACCCTATAAGATTAATAGTGACGGTTCCAGAACATCTAGTCGCTAATCTGCATCACATTTGGAAATCACTGTCTAACCAACGACAGACAGACGGACAAAAGCACAAAGACATGGTAGGGTTACAACCTGTCTCAAATGAGAGGGATAATTACAAGTTATAAAAGATGATGGGCTAAGTGAAAGTGATTGTGGGCCAAAGGGATGGAATGATGAAAATGGGCCGTATATAAATTGAAAACGATGGATCAATAAAAGAAAAAAACTAATGGGCTGATAATGGTGGGCCTACAAGATATAAGAATGATAGTCCTCAAGATTAGTGGTGCACAAAAAAACCGGTTTTTTTTTAACCCGGTCCAAACCGGCAAACCGGTTTGGGCCAAACCGGCAAACCGGTTCGGGTTACCCAAAAACCGCCGGTTCAAAACCGGTTTAATGCTTTCAGAATGCGATCGGGTTAGGGACCGGTTCAACCAAACCGGTTTAAACCGGTTTTCGAGTTAATGCTAAGTAATGCGATTTAATGCTAGGTTAAAACTCTAATTAATGCGAGTTAATGCGATTCAGGGTAATTAATACGAGTTAATGCGATTTAATGATAATTAATGCGATTTAATGCTAAAAAATTCAATGCGATTTAATGCTAAACCGGTTTGTTTTAAATTAATGCTAATTAATGCGAGTTAATGCGATTTAATGCTAATTAATGCGATTTAATGCTAGAAAATTCAAATGAAATAACGTAATTGAAACAACTTAATCACGGAAATATAATTTTTTTTTAATAAAAACCGGTTTAAACCGGTTTAAAGGGCAAACCGGTTTAAAACCTACCCGAACCGGTTTGACCGGTTTACATATTTCCATTACCAAAACCGGTTTAACCCGAACCGGTTTGGGCCCAAACCGGTTTTGACTTTTCGTTGACCAAACCGGTTCGGGTCGGGTTGAACCGGTTTGGGTTAAAAAACCGATTTGTGCACCTCTACTCAAGATTCAAGACATCCAAATAGCTTGAACGTATAACACGAAACAAAAAGTTATGATACAAATGAAAGCTCCCAAAGCATGGCTCAATTAATTGGCTTGCAAAATGGTTATATGAGTTTGAGGTTAATAAAACATTTGGTGAAATAGGAAAAGGTAAAATCTATGTCAATAACGAATATGGCTTAATGCTAAAACACACAATAGGTTATAATCTTGGGATGGTTCACATTGATATGAACATGTGTGTGCATATATATATATGTATAGGACGTATTAAATGAAAACCCTGAGTTGTTGTGAAAACCCTTAAACTCCATATGAACCACACATTCCATTTTGTATATATATAGTGTCCATAGCAGCTTACTTAATAATTAATAGATCACCATCTTCAGCTATAGATATGAAGGCGCCCATGGAAGTATGGTTTGAAACTGTCACCTGTTATGATAATTTGAGGGTGTATTGTTCATTGTGTTATGCACATGTGAATCAAGGCAAGCTGGAACCAAGAGCTGAGAAACGTATTATTTTGGGTATCCAGAGAGTGCCAAGGGTTACCGACTATGGAGTGTATCAGATGCGAAGCCAAGGGTGAAAGTAAGTAGAGATGTGGTCGCTTTTAATGAAGAGATAATGTGCAGGTCCCGTAGGGTCTACGGATCTATCTCAGTCGTAAAACACGCAGCACGTAGACGTAGTGCGGAATCCTAACGTATACGCATGTCTCTAATACTCACACACACGATAAGATCACACACAAGACAAGATATCATAAAGCTCCTTGTAGTATCTTTGTAAACAGTGCATACAAGTTGTAGTTCCAGAATTACAGATCATTACAAATGAAACAACTACAACACTATTTATATACAATACATCTGATATAGGCGAACTTAGCATGTTCGCCAACTTTAGAACAAGTTCGCCTCAACCATGATCAGGCGAACATGTTAAGTTCGCCTGTTATAAACTTAACATTTACAAGACTAATACAAAACAAAACATAAAGACTAATCTATTACAAAAGCTAGTAGTCACACTAAAAGTTCCAACAGACCCTCGCTTGACAATAGCTCGGTCTTTATCTTCAAGTCTTGTTCTTCCAATTCTTCGGTAATGAGCTCCCTGCACAAACTCCATGCTTCAAACATACATACAACACTTTCTTGTACTGCAATGCATGTATCCTGCACTCATTAGTATACATGATCTCTTTTCTCTTTTGCATTTTCTGGTCATTCTTTGAAAAATTAACCAAGTTCATAGCATCATAGAATCGTGCTATAACCTTACCATCCATATCTTCAATCACTGCCTCTCTCCAGTATACACATCAACATACCACCATTTAAGATTGCTCAGACAATCATAAGGAATCATCTTCAAAGGAATCTTCGAAACAGAATGCACATGTTTGAATTTGTATCTCCAAGTCACCTTTTGAGTAACTGGATCAACTTCTTTGATTCTCTTGCCTTGCTGCGGTTTCAGTTTTTCATACATCCTCGATCATCCTTCAAATATGATAATCTTGGCTATTGTATCAACAATACCATTTCCAGGTCTGTTAATCAACGGTTTAGTTGATAACCCATTGACTTCACATCTAGGTAAAGAATTAAAGTATTTCAGCCTTGTTTTCACGTATTGTACACCATCAGATATTTTAAAAGCAAATAGATTGAAATCATCTTCAAAGAACCAGCTAATTATTCTGCCAGAGCACCTGTCCTTGTTCACATAACGTTCTTTTCTGGACTGGTGCTACTAGGGACACTGCCAGCTCTTAACCATCTCATCCCTCTGTTCCTTGGTTATTTCAGTATTCTTGTCTAACACTGGATCTTCAGGATTACTCTATGCAGTATTAGGGTTTCCATTAGTCAAATTGGGATTAGATTCATCAGATTCTGCAACCCCTTCAGATAACTCTTCATGTATCACATCGTCTTTGAATAAGTCCATGTCAATAGGACCATTGCAACCTTTATAAATAACCTCTTTTTCAGCATTTTCCAATTCAACCTCTACTATCTCACCTTCCTCTACTTCGTCCTCAACTGTGTCATCAAAGTCGTGTAACTCATCAAGATCCAACAAAAATTCCAATTTATCAGCATCATCTATGTCAGAGTCTTCAAAGAATGAAATATCTAACATATCATCATCAGCAGCAGTCGAAGTTCCTTCCTTGTCTGTAGTCATCATGTTTGCTTCAATAATAATCTCAGACTCCCCCTGAGTTAATGAAGTAGGATTCACATCAGCGTGTTGACGCTCACCCAAGCCATCAACATCGGGTTCATCATCATCATCCAAATTTTTTTGAATGCCAACCCTATGAAAAGCAGACTTATCAGCTTGGACCTTCTCCCCCTGAGCGTCAAGACGCTCTATCAGTTGACCAATAAGGATTTGCATTTCTGCAATCACCTTGTTTTGATCATTGATAGTCAGAGTACGTTGGGCTTCACTCTCTATCAAGACATCCACCTGAGTTTGTAGCCCAGAAACTTGTGTTTCCAAGGCATTAATTCTATCATCACGAGGATCTCTTGTAGATGGACCAGCTTCATCAACGACTTTGGATACAGTACGAGTAGCTTGAGGAGTATTAGATTTTGAAGGAGCAGGAGTTATTATCAAAGAATCCACAAACTCTCTATCTTGTTGTGCAGCAGACTGTGCAACTTGAATAACCGAAGCCATCAGTTTGGGGCCTTTAGCTGCAGGAGCTTCATCATCCTCAGAACTAGAGGATTCATCTTGTAATTTCCTCTTGCCAAGTACTGCATCGGGAGGAGGACCCCTTGCTGACTTGCGTCTTGGTACTTTAACTTTATTTTTACCAAGAGACTTTTGACGTCTATCATAAACATTCCTAGTAACCCTAGGAACTTTAGCCAACTGAGCATAGTGCTCATGACCAAAATCCTGGGAACTCTCATCACCTTCCTCAGCTTCACTAGAACCAGAAGAACTAGTACTCGTATCTTCAACCTCCACTTGTTCTACCTGAGGTTCATCCATAGCAACATTTATATTATTATCACCTCCATCATTTCCACCATTATCATCATCATCATTATTATCTTCAGCATTATCATCACCATTATTATTATCACTATCATTCTCATGATCATCCTCATCATCACCTTCACCTTCCTCTTCCTCTTCCTCTTCATCTTCTTGATTATTAACCGGAGGTAATTCTAAAGCGTGATCATCATGAATCCAATTTTTGTTTGGTGGTGCAACATAAACAGGATTGATTATGTGCCCAAATAGTGAGTAGCAACAGGAATCAAGGCCGGATTATGTTGTTTAACATTCAAACAATCAGTAAAGATCCTCTTTGTCATCGGTGTAAGAGTCAATCTAGGGTTCACCGGTGGTAGGTTGGGAATCAGATGGTTCAGAATGACCTGCAAGAATCTAGGGTATATTAAGAAACCCTGACCCTCAGGTGGTGTAATTTGCATAACAAGCTCCCTGTATATGTACAAAGCAACGTTGAACGACTTCTTCAGAGTTAAAGCCACCATGGCTGCTTGTAATGAAGTCTTTAACCTGTCAGTACCAGCTTTCATCGGTGAGAGACACTGAATGATAACATGCATAAAATACCTCCATTGCCCCACTAGACCATCCTTCCTGGCTTGAGAATCGTTCGGTCTGCCTCTATACCCCATCCTTTGAAAACAACCCATAATTAGGGTATTCGGCAAGCCAATAGGATCATTATTCTCTCCATCCAGAGCTAGAGCTGTTTTGATGTCTTGGGCAGAAATAACAATATCTTGATTATTCACTGTAACCCGAATAACATGTGGTTCAACATTGGTGTCTTGATGTGTTGTCTCCCAGAACTGTTGAATGTATTGCAAGCTAATATGTGGATTAGCCGAGAGTGCAACACTCAATCTTGACCGGTTCAGAAAATTGATTATTTCTTGGTAATTTCCCGCTTCTGCCAACTACGGATCAAGTAGTGCACCCTGATTATATTTATATTCAACTCGACGATCCATGACCTGCTCAGAATATATGATTAGACGACAATTTTCAAAAACAAACATAAAAATAAAAGTAAAATAAAAATTCAAACTAAAAAAACAAACTTAAAAAAAATCACAAGTAAAAATTGCCAAGTCTTTTTCACACTGAATGTAACATCTATGATTTTTTAACCCTATTTTAATTTATTTTACTTAATAAAATAACAACACTACATTAAATCCTATACTTGTTCAAACCTATGCCTCATTAATTGTTAGATGAACGTATTTTAATTCAAAGTTTTAGAACTCATAATCACGTGGTAACACCTCCTAGAGTTAACTCAGTTAGTAATCCCGTTAGGTGTTCTGTTAAATCCTAACCAAGCTAATTCTGTCAAAGCTGAAGTTGCAAGGGCTGATTTTGTAAATAACCAGAAACCCTAATAGGCACGGTCGCGCCTCTTATGGGCACGGTCGCGCCTCTCGTCAGTTAAAACGTAAATACATCCTTTAATCACAGTGACGTTTGATCGCGATGTCAAGGTCAATCAAAATCATTTATAAAAACTACTACTTATCTACCTTAGACTGTAGACAGGGAAGTAGGGTTGTCGAATCCACAGGGAATCAGTGAAAAGTTCAATTGTTTAGATTAACAAATTAGAATAAAAACACACAGATCAAATAAAGATGCAACCTCCTCCAAACTTCAGATTCTAGGTTTATGCAAAATTCAGTTGTTCAATTGGACACCATATAGACATAGTGTTGGAAAATTAGTTGAAACAGTAATTGAAGACAGATTCTTTGTCAGAAAACCTATACAACTAGTTCGTCACAAACCAGTATAATTCAATCACCCAATTTATGAATACCAAGTTACCCCCTTTAGTCACCCAACCCTGCTACTAGGTTTTGTCATCAACCGAACAAGATCGTAAAGCAAGCAAACTCAAAGCATAATCATAAACTGTTTAAATCAACTAATACATCAATCTCTCAAGTTATTGTCAGAAACTAACAAGATCCAAACATGAATAAACTGAATCAAATACAAAAACCTATACGAACCGTCCGCCTGGAGGAAGCCACAAGTGAATCACCCGCTCATGGTGAGGGAGATCATCTTCAATCTTCAAGTGGGTGTGTCAATCCTCTAAAAATCGCCTCAAAGTGTTGTGTAAGAGATGGCCCTCCATTTGGGGAAGAAACCCCCAATAAAACCTAAAAATCGGCTGTTTCCCCGAAGTTCCGCGTCTGAAACGTACCCAGCGTAGGCTTACGCTGGGGTGGCGTAGGCTTACGCTGGGGGCCTGAAGGCTGCTGTGAGGAAAACACTCAGGCGTAGTCCTACGCTGATGGGGCGTAAGCTTACGTTGGTGGCGTAGGCTTACGCTGGATCTGTATTTTGCCCCGTTTTCTCCGTGTCTCTTCCGATTCTTTCATCTCTCGTCTAATATCTTCCAAACTCATACTTTAAGCGTCCAAAACCTGCACATGCACAGCTACGTAAAACCTTTGTATTCCACATATTAATTTGCATAAATATAACATATTGCACCTTTTAATATATGAAACTTTGGCCACTTATCATATCCCCACACTTACTCTTTTGCGTCCCGAAAAAGAATTATGCAATGGAATCATAATTGAAACCTGCTCTCATGATCTCATACAATTAAAACATAATCACGCATTGACTGTAACAATTGGTCTTTCTATCCGACTAAACCCAACCACCGATCTATTGAGCCCCCGATTCTGTGATCTACTATCCTATTTATTACCAAGCAACAGTTTCTCTATGGGTCTCACATTCAGGAAGCTACAACTTAGTCTAATCCCATCTCAAAGTCATGTTTAGGCACGGGTTAAACCATATAGATTTCCCACCATTATAAACACCAATTTATATGTTTTTGAAAATTATGGAATTATGGATCGATGGGTGCATGTTTTTGAGCTTTTATTATTATTTTATGAATGAACCTAACCCAGTGGTGTTTCAATCACGCTGGAACACGATATATGACACGTAGGCTGCAGTTCTTAAGCCATGAAGTACATAAGCTTCGGAGCATGGGTGTATTCTTCAAGTCACCATCCCGAAGGGAAACACGTACTCCTAACTTAGTCATCCAATATTGATCACTTAAGTCCCGCCCATGGGTGTATCCTTCAAGTCACCATCCCGAAGGGAAACACGTAGGCTGAACTCAAGCTCTCAATTTTGTTTAATTAAGCTCATGCAAGATGGATTATGGATTGCGGGCGTCACCAATTTTCGGATTTATTTTCATAAAAAGAAAGTGGTGTGCCAAGTAATTTTTAAAAACTTATAAATTTTTGCTTATAGTGGTACCTATCACCCTATGATGACAGTTTCAACCTTGCCGAAGCCCCTAAGATAAGAACCCACAAGACATCCTGAATTGATTGTCAATTAACCCTAGATACAATATCAGGATGTTTAAGCTCTTTAGATCGGTTGGGCCTACCAAAACATTACAAATCAAACGCGTTTTCTATTTATTATTGTTTTTAATCACAAAAGCATAGTTTCCAATTATATCTATCATTTTCCATTTAGTTACAAAAATTCTGATCCAAGGACATTTTTGAAAATTTTTATGGATTTTTCAATTTTTATATATATATACTTTTTTCTATACACACTCAGTCTCCCATCCCCACACTTAAACTCTACATTGTCCCCAATGTAGGATGAGAGACGATGAAAATAAATATGCAAAAATAAAACTATATACAGAATTGGAAAGCACGCACACTCACTTGACAACCCATGAAAATTCCCCACACTTGGCCGGCTCACACACAAAACAAAGAAAACAAAGAAATGATTTCCTAACTCACTTTCGTAGGAATCACGGATGCATTTAGCATATGCATCAAGCCTTTTAAACCCCTCGGTAGCCCGAGTGGACGAGTTGAGTCTCGTGAGGGTTTTTATTGAACACACCCGCAAAGTTCATTTAACTAGACATGAATGTAAAACATACCTTAGGCTACCTCCTAAGAGTGCTAAGTTTAACGTCCTCAGCCAGACGCAGTGTACCTTGCTTGCATCATGGTGGTCGGGTGGGATGTTTGCAGTCCTCCTTCCCTGCACTTAAGTTCCTCTCATCATCATATGTTCTCCAAGCCTTCATAAACAGAGAAAAAAATTCTTGATCTACATCATGAACTCGCGGTTTCTTCCCTTTCCGCTTTCTCTTTCTGACCCTTTTCTTCCCATTGTCTGGAGTCTCACCATTCTTCATCTCAGCTGACCTGTCAAACACAACACAAGCATTCTCGACTATGTGATTCACCTTTTCAGGTGATCCACATTTGTTAGCTTTCGGGGTTGGCAAGTTTGAAAATATTTTAAGACTCATTTTCTGAGCCCCAAACCTCATCCTTATCATTCCCTCAGCACAATTAATATTTGCCTGAGCAGTGACCAAGAATGGTCTACCCAAAATGATAGTTGGTTCTGTGTTCTTCACACAATCCAACACCAAGAAATCCACTGGGTAATAAAACTCTCCTACCTTCACAATCACATCCTTTACAATCCCCCGAGGATGTGCGGGAGTCTGATCAGCCAACACCACGGTGGTGTTAACTCTCTGTAATGAACCAAATTCATGCTGATCATATAGACTCCCTAGAATTATGCTTACAGATGCTCCAAGATCCAGTAATGCTTTATTCAATGTAATTTCACCTATTTGAATTGAAATAATAGGTGCCCCTGGATCTTGGAGTTTCGGAGGAAGGGTACCCGTAAACACGGCATTCACACTGACACTCAATTTTACTTGCTCGGGACATTTGTGCCGTCGTTTTCGGGTACTCAAACCTTTTATACATTCAACATTATCAGGATCCTGTTTAAGCGTATTTAAAAATAATGAGTTAATTTTACGCTTCTCAAACTTTTCCCATCGTTCATCCTGTGTTGGATCTTTTTCTTTTAAAAACGGTTTGATTAGAGCATCTGGAAACGGGATTTTTACAGGTTTATTCACATTTTCAGTTTTCAAATTATTCTGTGAAATAAAATCCTGATTAGGGTCGGACTCAGATTCACTATGCTCCACCACTCTTTCTACAACCGGTGGTGGAGTCTGTTCACGAGCAGGATATTCCAATGAAGAATCGAAACTTACATCATTGAGGTGTGCACTGGTTGTGGTTTCAGAACAGGAGGACTGATGTGAACAGCGAGGCTTACCTACTTCCTTGATGAGTGACCCGACAATCCCAGATAGGTTGGCAACTAGATCTACCAAAGCTTGATGAGCTTTGTCCTGGCTCTCCTGTTGCTGTACCACTGCTTGTATAATCTTGTCCATCTCCTTCATATCTGACCGGATGACATCCAGTTCAGATTGATAGTTGTCTTGTTCAGGTGGCCTGCTTGGGTGGTAGTCTTGGTTGTAATCGTCCTGATAGTTTGGGTACTCAGGACCACCACCATATTGATTGTATCTTGGGCAATCTTGTGCCCAGTGGCCAGTGATGCCACAGTTACTGCATGGCTCATAGTAATACTGGTTATCATGATAATTTCTGTCCATGCTGACCTGCACAAGTAGCACACCCAAGTAGTTCTGAACGATAAAAATAAAACAAAATAAACAAAAAAAAATAAAAACAAAAGTAAAGAATATCTTTTTGGGTGTTTGATAAGAATTAAAATCAACTAAAGATAATAAACTAAAGCAATAGAACTAAGCGCATCGATTCCCCGGCAACGGCGCCATTTTGATCGCGATGTCAAGGTCAATCAAAATCATTTATAAAAACTACTACTTATCTACCTTAGACTGTAGACAGAGAAGTAGGGTTGTCGAATCCACAGAGAATCAGTGGAAAGTTCAATTGTTTAGATTAACAAATTAGAATAAAAACACACAGATCAAATAAAGATGCAACCTCCTCCAAACTTCAGATTCTAGGTTTATGCAAAATTCAGTTGTTCAATTGGACACCACATAGACATAGTGTTGGAAAATTAGTTGAAACAGTAATTGAAGACAGATTCTTTGTCAGAAAACCTATACAACTAGTTTCGTCACAAACCAGTATAATTCAATCACCCAATTTATGAATACCAATTTACCCCCTTTAGTCACCCAACCCTGCTACTAGGTTTTGTCATCAACCGAACAAGATCGTAAAGCAAGCAAACTCAAAGCATAATCATAAACTGTTTAAATCAACTAATACATCAATCTCTCAAGTTATTGTCAGAAACTAACAAGATCCAAACATGAATAAACTGAATCAAATACAAAAACCTATACGAACCGTCCGCCTGGAGGAAGCCACAAGTGAATCACCCGCTCATGGTGAGGGAGATCATCTTCAATCTTCAAGTGGGTGTGTCAATCCTCTAAAAATCGCCTCAAAGTGTTGTGTAAGAGATGGCCCTCCATTTGGGGAAGAAACCCCCAATAAAACCTAAAAATCGGCTGTTTCCCCGAAGTTCCGCGTCTGAAACGTACCCAGCGTAGGCTTACGCTGGGGTGGCGTAGGCTTACGCTGGGGGCCTGAAGGCTGCTGTGAGGAAAACACTCAGGCGTAGGCCTACGCTGATGGGGCGTAAGCTTACGCTGGTGGCGTAGGCTTACGCTGGATCTGTATTTTGCCCCGTTTTCTCCGTGTCTCTTCCGATTCTTTCATCTCTCGTCTAATATCTTCCAAACTCATACTTTAAGCGTCCAAAACCTGCACATGCACAGCTACACAAAACCTTTGTATTCCACATATTAATTTGCATAAATATAACATATTTCACCTTTTAATATATGAAACTTTGGCCACTTATCAACGTTCGAATTCGTAACCGTTCCACTCGTCCCTACTATTAACAAACACAATTAAGTCTTTTAATCATCGTATTTACAACAAATAAACTCCATTGTGTCGATTCATCTCATAACCGTCAAATTCTTTCATTTGAACCACAATTCGTCTATTCTGAATTGAAACCCTCCCAAGAAAACACTCCATCGAACCCCTCTGAAACTCCCGAAAACATTGAAGCAGCAGGAATTGCAGCAGAAGACGCCGGAAACCAAACTCGTCGTCGCCGCCGGAACTCGTTCCTACCGTACGCTATCGATTCATCGTCTTCCGGGTAATTGAAATCTCATACTCAATCGATTTAGTCTATAGATCAAAAGCCCCAACTTAATTTGGGCATACAATACGGAAATTAACACGAACCCGAATCTATGTTTCATTCAAAAATGGTTTAATCGAATTCGGTTCTGGACATATTTTAAATACAATTAATCTATACAAAAAGACTCGTAATAACCTAATGGGTGAAAGCCCTATGATTTCTAACACGGTTATCATAAGAAATAGTTAATTCGTTCCTGTTTTGGAACAGACACGGTCGCGCTAACCATTTAGCGCGGTCGTGCTTCATGAGACACGGTCGTGTCAATACCAGCGCGGTCGTGCCTCACGCACTCAGACCCGGTCGTGCCCTTGGCTAGACTTGGTCGTGCCTCAGAGCCCTAGACTCTTTTACAAGGATCTCATTTCTATCTAGTCTCCCGTGTTAGCTACGCTTTTTGAATCAAGTGAGTATTACATAGCCCCTTTTACTCTTTTACACTTTTTGGGGTGGAACATGAACACTATACAAACTATTGCTTACATTTACACAAACTACACAAATACAAATCCTCTTTACATTCATGTGTGCAATTTGAGCTTTATGCCTGAGTGCTAGGTGTGCTAAATTTTGTGTGCAATTTATGTGCAATCATTAACTATTCAAGCCGACGGTAAACAATGATAGATTTATTGAGTCTGACAAACCCACCCATATTGGGGTGATTGTTACCGACAACACAATTTTGCATGCTAGTTACAAAGGTTTGATTGTACTTTGGTTACACAATGGCTACTCTCCATAAATGCCTTATCTTATCATGTTATGTAAGGATTTGTTTATTCACAATCTATACGCTATCTATGTACAAACCTGTGTATGCTCACCAACTTTTTAGTTGACCTTATTTTATTCATGTTTCAGGTGCTATCATATGAGTTTGATCAAGACATGATATACATAGGCTCTGGACTTCGTTAATTTTAATTCAAAAACAATTTGTATTTCATTTATTTACTTTGGAATTGATTCATGTTTGTTTGAATGGAAATCGATTTAATATATTACAATTTAGTCGACCTTGAGCTCATGAACAGTCTACATGTCCCGCCCCGACGTTTTCGCCGTCGGTTGGGGTGTGACAGATTGGTATTAGAGCCTTGGTTATAGGGAATTAGGTTATTAGACACTCTTGACCTAGACTTTAACCTTAGGACACCCATACTATGCCATGCTATTACATGTTACATGATTACTCCTTATGTGAATATTTTACATATTATACTAAGTAATTACACTACATGATACAATACTTAATAGTCTATATGTCACACTATTCACTAACTTTCGTGCTTATGTTCATTGTTATCTACATGCTACCTATTTGATTCATTTAAGTGTTATCCTAAGTTTCAACACACACTTATATACACTTAGTTCTTCATACATCCTTAATCTCACACACATAATGTCACCATCTCTCGTGATCAAAATCTAGACTATTGGGCCTAATTGGGCCTAATACCCATTAATAATAATCTAAGAATCCACTTACCTTCCAAGAAGAATAAGCCTGCTGCAATAAAATAAACCTCACTTTCGGGCCTCAAAGCCTTGTCCACAACAATTCTCATCATAACCATGAGTCTAACAATAGTGTTATTAGTACATGATGGCTGGAAGAGTGTGTAGGCCCATGAGGAATTCTGGCCAAGGAAAGACAGGGTACTTAAGTGTGTCCTAGTGACCCACCCCTCTTTCCTGGGAATTCTCCTCCGGGATACACTACTTATATGTCAAGTGTACTCCTAAAATACTATTGTGAAGACTCTGCGTTATGACTAGTCAAACTCTAAACCTATGAGCACTCTTATATTCGACACTCAGTATTTTGTTATCGCTTACAACCCTTCCATTGTTTTCCTGCTAGGCATGGACTCCTACTCTCCTACCTCCCCGGTATACCATCCCTTAGAAGAGTCTGATTGGGAAGAAGACATCGGATCACCCGTGCATCGATCACCAACACCCGCAGCTGCTAGACCAAGGTTTGATGTAAGGGCAGATTGGATTAGGAACACCGGCCCAAGACTTCGAACACCTGGATCACCCGCACCCAGAAACCCGTATCAGACACCCCATCTCCACAATCAGTTACCACCCCCACTAAGAGACCCATATCTAATGCCCGACCCGTACCTTCCCAACCTTTGGATAAGGCATACCATGACACTCACTGGTGTTATGGGAATTCCAACCAATGACTTTCACCAATATGTAAGAACCTCAGAATTTGAGAGGCAAAGGATAGAGCAGGGGGTAATGCACGACTTACAAGGACAAAGAATGGATAGCCTAGCAAACCAATTAGGGTACCAAAAGGAGTTAATCGCCATCCTCGAAAAAGAAATACTGGAGCATCGCACGGAGACAGTTAAAGCTGAAGCCAGATCGGCTACCCGAGTGACCATAGCGGTACTCGTCTTGGGAATTATTCTCCTTCTAGTGGAAAGCTACAAGAGACGTTAACAAAATTATTTTTTCATTTATTATTGCCTTTAATATTTCAGTTTGCGAACCATTTCTCTATGTTTTGAGTAATGTTTAACATTTCAGCATTTAATCAATTTTATATATTCCAACTCTAAAATTACTATTCATTGATTCGACCCGTTGAGTGTGAATCACACCCATCATATTTTCATCAAAATGTTCCAAGTATCACCTTCTTCATTCAATACGATTTAGTACGCTACGAGCAATCTCCTTCGTAAACAAATCATCCTATTGTTTGATTTAAACAAACCTCGTTATCTTATTGAAACAAAATGTTTATCAAACTTTTAGATAGTATCAAAAACATAAATTTTCCATAAAACTTTTCACCTGATAAGGAAACTTAAAACAATCTATTTTATAAAAATATTATTTCGAATTGATAAATAATTATGATTTTCCTCATTAAAGTAAATATTTCTAAACCCTGGCTAAATTAGTATACGACTACTTGTTTAGCCAATAATTCCGCTTAAAAATATTCTCTTATTAATAGCTGAAAATTTAAATTAAAAGATTTTTCCCATAAATTGTCTATTTATTTAAATTATGTGACTCAATGGTTTCACTACTTTATATATCTACAACCAAGAACAATTTACCACTTTCTATTTTCAAACAAAGATCAGTATTTGTAAACACATTTCCCCGAATGTTTTCAGAACCTCCTCGCTACCTTTCGCTTGTCGCTTCAAGAGACGATCCATATCGCGTAGACGTTAACCCTCCCCATCAACCTCAATGAGATTTAAGAGCTAGAACCTAACTACCACATTATACAGGAACGCCAAACAACACGCTTGTCCGCAACACTTGATCACATACAAAACCCGTTAGTATACATCACACACGAAGTTCAATAACTTACGTATGCACGTTCACAATAAACCCAACGCAACCACATGGTACATGAAACTCAATTATTTTCAATATATCCAATGCTACACAAATTACATAATACATGAAACTAGTTTGTCTACAAATCACAATTTACTGGATTGATCACATAACACACAGAACATGTTTATTTGCAATACACATGCTACTGGATTGAGCACATAATACACGAAACTTAGTTGTTTGCAATATACATGATACTAAATTGTTTATATTACACATGAAAGATATTTATTTACAAAATACATGATGCTAAGTTGCCAACACCATACATGAACTTCATTTCCTACAATACACATGATACTATGTTGTTTACATACGACATGAGAGCTTATTGATTTACAAAATACATGACACTAAGTTGTCGACACCATACATGAACTTCATTTTCTACAATACACATGATACTATGTTGTTTACATTCCACATGGGAGCTTAATGATTTACAAAATATATGACGCTAAATTGTTCACGCTACACATGAGACCTATTTGATTACGAGCTACGTGACACTAGATCATACATGAGACTTGTGTGTTACTTTATACACGAAACAAAATTTGCTTACAATTATTGCAATTGATTGATTTCATTATACACAAGACATGGCCATGCACTTTTGTTCACCAAAGTTGAAGACCATAATACATTGAAACGACTCGGGGTTTGACGTATTCTTGTTCAAACACGAGCAAACTAAGAAACTTTAAGTTATACTACTCTTTAGTTGCGAACTAACCTGATTAAGGACATAGTTACTTGCTAGCGACTTTTATGTGAAAATAATGGACATGAACGGAGTGAAAGTTATGCCCCCCTTGACCCCCACACAACGGAAAGATCTATACGGACCATGAGATGATTCGAGTAATTACGAGTGCACACGAAATTATGAAAATCAGCGCATGGAAAACATAGTGAAATTTTGTCGTGTGTTGTGACCTAAAACTGATCATGATATGTAACAACGAAACTAATGTGATATGACAAGGGCATGGTGGATACGCCGATGGTACTTCCTATATATAAGTGTCCTATAATATTATCAGAAGTAGCGTTGCTCATGTCACGTGAAGTTTTGACCCAGACTAATGTTTGTCAAATCTTTTACCCGCTGCCAAATTTAAGTATATTAGACTACATCTTACACAAACCCTAATTATCAAGAACCCATCAAATTCATTCCAAGTAATGCATTCCACCTTTAGTTACTAAATTATTATTTGACGATCTCCTCCTTAAGTTCATTTCAAAACTAAATTCATTATCATCATTCATATCCGACCTTGAGTATCAGGCCTAAGCTATGTCAACGGTTACACTTCCCAAGATCTAACAGTCAAAACTCACTGAGAATCCAAAACTCTCACCTCTTGCCTTATTTAATAGCCCCCATTAGTTAAATTTTGGGACGAAATTCCCTTAACATGGGGAGACTGTAACATCTCTGAATTTTCGACCCTATTTTAATTTATTTTACTTAATAAAATAACAACACTACATTAAATCCTATACTTGTTCAAACCTATGCCTCATTAATTGTTAGCTGAACGTATTTTAATTCAAAATTTTAGAACTCATAATCACGTGGTAACACCTCCTAGAGTTAACTCAGTTAGTAATCCCGTTAGGTGTTCTGTTAAATCCTAACCAAGCTAATTCTGTCAAAGCTGAAGTTGCAAGGGCTGATTTTGTAAATAACCAGAAACCCTAATAGGCACGGTCGCGCCTCTTATGGGCACGGTCGCGCCTCTTGTCAGTTAAAACGTAAATACAGCCTTTAATCACAGTGACGTTCGAATTCGTAACCGTTCCACTCGTCCCTACTATTAACAAACACAATTAAGTCTTTTAATCATCGTATTTACAACAAATAAACTCCATTGTGTCGATTCATCTCATAACCGTCAAATTCTTTCATTTGAACCACAATTCGTCTATTCTGAATTGAAACCCTCCCAAGGAAACACTCCATCGAACCCCTCTGAAACTCCCGAAAACATTGAAGCAGCAGGAATTGCAGCAGAAGACGCCGGAAACCAAACTCGTCGTCGCCGCCGGAATTCGTTCCTACCGTACGCTATCGATTCATCGTCTTCCGGGTAATTGAAATCTCATACTCAATCGATTTAGTCTATAGATCAAAAGCCCCAACTTAATTTGGGCATACAATACGGAAATTAACACGAACCCGAATCTATGTTTCATTCAAAAATGGTTTAATCGAATTCGGTTCTGGACATATTTTAAATACAATTAATCTATACAAAAAGACTCGTAATAACCTAATGGGTGAAAGCCCTATGATTTCTAACACGGTTATCATAAGAAATAGTTAATTCGTTCCTGTTTTGGAACAGACACGGTCGCGCTAACCATTTAGCGCGGTCGTGCTTCATGAGACACGGTCGTGTCAATACCAGTGCGGTCGTGCCTCACGCACTCAGACCCGGTCGTGCCCTTGACTAGACTTGGTCGTGCCTTAGAGCCCTAGACACGGTCGTGCCTGGCCCAGACACGGTCGTGCTTAGCGAACAGCTTAGTTTTGCCTTCTGTTTGATCAACACGGTCGCGTCCTGACTAGCACGGTCACGCCCGTGGTCCTAGCACGATCGTGCCTTGTCCCAAGCACGATCGTGTGTGTGAGAAAATCTTGGCAGAATACTAAAATTTATATTTTAAAATCAATAAGCATTCCAAATGAATTTTCAAATAAAAATAATTGATTTTATAAAGATTTATATTAACCTTATTTAAAAAAATCAAATGCCTATTTCTAAAATAAATAGAAGTTATACATTTAAATCTACAAAATTATATTTACACATATTTATAAAAATAGATTAACAAAAGTTATTTAGTAAATCTATATTTAATATAAAACGCTCGGTACATCTTTATCACTAAATGACTAAGTACATATTTTTATAAATAAATAAACAAAGCAACAATTATCTATTTAATTTATATTTAAACATTGTTTTTCATAACTAAATGAATGAATAATAATTTTTTTTGTTATTTAGTTATTCCAAACTCAAACCTTAATTTTATACAACACCATTCAAGTACAAACCACTAACACCTACAACTTCAATTCCTTATACCCACATCCAATTCAACCCTAGACTTAGACATAGACTATTATGCACACTATTAATTCAATACATATTACACTCTAGGTTAACGTTGTGCATTACAAGGATCTCGTTTCTATCTACTCTCCCGTGTTAGCTACGCTTTTTGAATCAAGAGAGTATTACATAGCCCCTTTTACTCTTTTACACTTTTTGGGGTGGAACATGAACACTATACAAACTATTGCTTACATTTACACAAACTACACAAATACAAATCCTCTTTACATTCATATGTGTAATTTGAGCTTTATGCCTGAGTGCTAGGTGTGCTAACTTTTGTGTGCAATTTATGTGCAATCATTAACTATTCAAGCCGACGGTAAACAATGATAGATCTATTGAGTCTGACAAACCCACCCATATTGGGGTGATTGTTACCGACAACACAATTTTGCATGCTAGTTACAAAGGTTTGATTGTACTTTGGTTACACAATGGCTACTCTCCATAAATGCCTTATTTTATCATGTTATGTAAGGATTTGTTTATTCACAATCTATACGCTATCTATGTACAAACCTGTGTATGCTCACCAACTTTTTAGTTGACCTTATTTTATTCATGTTTCAGGTGCTATCATATGAGTTTGATCAAGACATGTCTGGACTTAGTTAATTTTAATTCAAAAACAATTTGTATTTTATTTATTTACTTTGGAATTGTTTCATGTTTGTTTGAATGGAAATGGATTTAATATATTACAATTTAGTCAACCTTGAGCTCATGAACAGTCTACATGTACCGCCCCGACGTTTCCACCGTCGGTTGGGGTGTGACACTGAACCCCTAGGCGAACTTAACAAGCTCGCTTAGAGTTACAAGAGGCGAACTTGTTAAGTTCGCCTGATCATGTTCGCATAGACACTTCGAACAGTCACATATTTCGAACTCCACAATTGTGATGTAATTAACACAATTCAATCACAGAAATCAATTTCCCATCACTCGATTAGGACATAGGAACATTCAATTTCAGTTTTTAACAGTTAAATAATGATGAACACTAAGAATGACAGATACGATGATAATCGATAACAAAAACATCAATTGTGATCAAATTGACGGATGGAATGAAGTGAATCTACCTTCAATAGTTTCGCAAACTGATTTTGAGTATTAATCTAGAACAAATAACCACTTTCACATGCACAATATCAAAGTCAGACAATATCGATCAAAGTTAGACAAAATCGCCTACTAAGTTCGCATAAGTCAACAAATATTGTAAAGGGGTCATGTTCGTTGGATTCTATATATACTCATCTAATTAAGTTCGCCAACACAAGCGAACTTAACAAGTTCACCACCCCAGGCGAACATAATAAGCGAACAAGACACGTTCGCCTAATCCAATACTTAGCCAAAATTTTGAAATTTTTCATTTTCCAACCTTTCCGACAATCCAATCATCTTGCAACCTGTACAACAACTTAATCCAAAAAATTAAGAATTTTTCATGAAAGATAGAAACAATTTTTTTTTTGGATTTTTCTAATAAAGCTAACTAAACGAGTGAAGAACATATTTTTTGGATTTTTCAAATTTTATGCTAAAACACACTAAAATCTTTTTGTACTTTTTTTAATGAATTAAAGCAGTAAATCTAGAAACAACTAAAATCAAAATCTTTTTGGTTTTTCTCTGTACATACAGAATCACATATTTTTGATCGAACACTACGAGTAAGAAGATCATATCAGTATCTTTGATGTATCACACACACATTCTGAATATAAAATTCCCTAGCAAATCTAAAGGTTGACCTATGGCATTTTGCATATTCCCAGATTTTTGGCTCAGCAAACAAGCACCTTGTGCTACATTGTAAGAAATCTCAGCAAATAATTTCTCAGAACTAACACTTCATATTTTCATAAACTATTAATTATTTTGAAATTTCTATTCAGATATCAGCTCACAGACTTCACAACTTTCTTTTTCTTGATCTTTGAATATTGACCTTTAATATCAATTTATTTTTCATATCTTTTCATTTTGATCACCACTTGACAATTTTCATGAAATGATACGTGATAAACTTCAAAGTAAACAGGATCATATCATGACATGCTAACTTATTCATACCGAATTTGCAATAAACTACATGTCAATTCAAGTTGTCAGCATTATATGATTTGAAACTACACGCGTTTTTATCCCATGTTCTTGTGAGTTAGTACCATTTATATGAAAACAATGTGTACCCCACAAATATGTCAACGAAAATTTAAATTGCATTATCTTCAAGACATATTGAGACTTATGCAAAGATTAGGTCAATCTCCAGGATGAAACTATCTCAACTAGCACAGGAAAAGAAATAGATCCCGAAGGATATATAGAATCAGAATGATTCAGAATCGAATGATTCAGAATCGAATGATTCAGAATCGAATGATTCATATAGCTTGGTTTTGGATGAAGTATCTTGATTCAATAGTAACAGTGAGATTGCACCGATGGAATTCTTCAACAATAAGATTGATCAAGGAATCGATTGATTCAGTGACATAGGGTAACGTGATCCAACTGTTATCTTGATATATTCGATGGAATCAAGATAATTGATCCAAGGGTGAGTATATGTTCCAACAGATGTTGTCAGAAACATATCTTAGTTTAACTTCACATTTTTTCGGGGCATGGACAGTGAAGTGAACTGAACAATTGTGTTAATCAATATAGTCCGATACTGGTTTCCTGAAATACTTGAAGTCTTATATTCTTTATCTGATAATGATCTTTTCACACACACACCCGGCATATCTAATCACAATTATGATATAGACCATTACGTTTTCACACTAATTAAAATTTATATACAATAATTTCAAGCAGTCATGAAGCTATCATTTCATGTTTAAGCAGAGTAAGAAGTTTAGATCAAATCATACAAGCACAAACATAAATACAGACACCGGGTAGTCATTCTATCGTCATGTGTATGTGATCACCTACTGATGTACTATCATTTCTTCTCTAACTTCAAGCAGTGCTGTTTTTATCTTTTTCAAATTTGTTTGGATTTTTCAGAAAACAAGTAAACTAATGAAAATTAAGCATAAAACTAATTACTTTAAATATGTAATATACAGGATTTTTTCGTTATATATTTCCCTGAGTCCTTACACGTATTATAAATTCAAAATCTGAAAACCTATAAAAAAACTTATTTTCTTAAACAATAAATATTAATCAAATTAATATATGTTTAAGAAAAACAATTATATTTGAAATATATATATATATATATATATGTAAATATATATATATAACTCATTTAAAAGGTATATGTATCTTATAAATAAAACGTGTCAAAACTCTTAAACTTTATAAGTTTGTAACTATATAAACAATATAATTAACAAACTTGTTTTAAATATTTAAACTTATAAACTAATAAATTTTATAAATTATTTTATAGAATAATAAAACAATAAAACTTATTTAATTTTATAAAAATAAAACATATTTATTTTATAAAGTCTAGGGACTGAAACTGTCATTTCTAGAACTTTTTTTTAAACTAAAATCCATACTTTGTACATAAAACGATAAAGGCTTGGAACTTCAGGGACCAAACTTGTAATTTGGCCAAACTTTCAGAAACCAAACCAGTCTCAGGTTCGATCCCAGCCGAGACCGTTTTTCATCCTCCTTATTCGAAAGCACGTTAGACGGCCGAATTCAATGCTCCTTGAGCTCCTAATCATGCGTGCGACCCAAACCCAAGGTGTTTCAATACACGAATTCAATTCTAATTCATTCTTCATACCCGTTAACTCCCCAACCGTACAAGCATTAAACAATGAAATTAACTATAAATATCGGTTGCTACACCACAACGACACCTCACTCTAACTTCTCATACTCTCAATTCTTCCAAATCTTACCTGCATTGCTTGATTGGATTCGTGGACTGCCGACCCCGGACTCAAACCAGTTCTCCTTCATTTCGAAATCAAAACAGGTAATTCGAATGCCCAAACATCTCGTTTTTACTCGTATATCAATAACCCTCTGTCAATTTGCATGAACAGAGGGTTAATCGAGTCGTATTTGGAGGATTTAGATTCTAGGGTTCATACGAAATCAGGATCGATTTGGGGATGTGTTTATTTATTTCTTTTTCCAGTTAAAACACTAGCGAGGCCCGTAGCCGGGTGGTAGTGTGCGTGTGTTTGGACTCAGCTAGCTCGGGTTCGAATCCGGCCAGCCTGAGTTTTGTTATTTCATTTTTTTATGCTTTTCATTTAGTTTTTACACTTATAATTTTTTTTATAAATTCTGTAAAACTTTTATAAACTTGAATCTATATAAACAGAAACTTATTAGTTTATATAAAACAAAAGAAATCATTATACTTTACTTAATTCCTAAATATTTATAAACTTTATAAAACTAAATGGAAACTTTAATTATTTATAAACTTGTAAACCTTATTTAAATACTTTAAGAAACTTTATTTAAAACATTTATAAACTTATAAACTTTAAAACTTATAATTTAAAATATAAACCTTATAAAAAGTTCTATTTAACATATTTGTTTAAACTTATAATTTCACATTATTTATCTAAACTTATAACCACATTTTAAAAAATTATTTATTTACATGTTAATTTGTAGAATAAATACTTAATACTTTAATAAATCTTAAATGATTTATATTGATTAAATAAAATAATTATTCTTTTAGATAATTATTTAACTTTAATAACTATGTATTCCTTAAATTAATATTTAATCATTATTTATAAGTATTATTTACACTTATAAATTATTTAAATTCTAAATAATTATTATTTATCCTTGATAATTATTTAACCTTTAGGTGATGTTTATAAATCCTTATTCATTATTTATACTTTAAATAATTATTGTTAATCTTCAATAATTAGTTAGTCTTTCACTTAACTATTATTACAACTCCACTTATAAATGTTACTTTAAATTATTATTACCTAACTTGTGTAATTAATAATTATAAAGTTTTCTAAATAATTATTTTAAGTAGTAGTTATTCTAAACTATAAGCTTATCAAATTTTGATATCCAAGTCTTGTATTATTCATTCAAAACCCTATTTAAAAACTTTGATTTAAACTTTATAAACACAAATCATTCCCGTCTTTCATTTAGAACCCTAGTCAATCTTAGAATCCTAAATACTTGCCATAGACTATTAGGATCAAAACTTGAAACTTTAGACTTGTGTTCTTAGGCTTGCTTTGAGGATATTCTCCCTCAAAGTCTTACTACACTAAATCTTGTTGGACACTCTTTCCCCAATCCAAGTGAGTATACTTAGCCCCTTTTCCTTTTTGCTTGTTTATAAACTTGGGGTGGAACATGTATCAAACTTTCAGACTTATACAATTCTTGTACAACTATGTCTATATGCTTATTCTTGTGTTATGTGCCTTTGAGACTTGCATGCTTAAATTAAACTTAAAACTAGCATATTTATTAACTTTGATCAAGCCTACAGTGACAATGACAGATCTATTGTATTTGACCAATCCACCTAGATTGATTGACCCTTCGGTGGGAGCCCATGGTGATTGTTACTGGATTTAAACTTTAAACTTTTAAGGGTAACCTGCGGGTTATGCCTAAACTTGGTTGGAGGGTTGATATGCACAATATTTAACATGTTTGTTCTCACACTTATACTATAGAATGCATGACATAGTGAATTGTAAAACTTTTAAAGACTTTGTTAAACTCTGTCAAAACCTTCGTATCTCACCAACTATTTTTAGTTGACAGTTTACTTAATATGTTTCAGGTAAATCAGCATGGGACTTTATTATGACCTCCTAGGATGCTTTGGACCTAGAATACTTATCAAATAAACATTGTATTCTTGTTATGAATTGATTCTTTCCTTGTATTGAAACCTTGAAAGTATTAATGAAACTATTTAAACTTTAATAGTCAACCTTGTGCTATTGATCAACCGCGTCCGCCCCAATGTATAATCCTCCGTCGGTTAGGATGTGACAAAATAATCTAGAAAACTAAAAGAAAAACTTCCATGAAAAACCTTTTTGAAAAATCTTTGTCACGATGGATTAAGCGTACCAATCATCTGAGTAAGAAATTCAAACCGTGTACGATCGAATGCTTTGGTAAACAAATCAGCAAAATTGTCATTCGTGTGGACTTTCACCAATTCAATCAGCTTCTTTTCTACACAATCACATATGAAATGATGTCAAATCTCAATGTGCTTTGTCTTTGAGTGTTTCACAGGATTTGTTGTGATCGACATGGTGGTTGTGTTATCAATCATCATTGGTGTCCTTGTGAAATTCAAACCATGATCCCTCAACTATTGTTGAATCCATAGGATTTGGGAACAACAACTGGCCGCTGCAATGTATTATGCCTCGCATGTTGAAATTTCAACCGAGGTTTGCTTTTTGCATTGCCAAGACACAAGCCTATTCCCTAAGAATTGACAACCACCAGACGTCGATTTTTTATCCAAACCACAACCTCCATAATCTGAATCTGTAAATGCTTTAAAGTCAAAGTCAGAATTAATAGGATACCATAATCCCAACTTTGGTTTACCCTTTAAGTATCCAAAGATTCGCTTAACAGCAATCAAATGAGATTCCTTTGGTTTAGACTGAAACCTTGAACACAAACATACTGCAAACTTAATATCCGGATGTGACGCTGTCGGATACATTAAAGACCCGATCATTCCTCTGTATAACCGACAATCCACTTCTTTCCCTTTCAGGTCAGAATCTAGTTTGTGATTAACCGGAATTGGAGTATTGAAAGTTGAAGCATTTGCCATATCAAACTTCTTGAGAATATCAGAACATATTTTGTTTAACGAATGTAAAAACCATCTTCCTTTTGATCAACTTGAAGACCCAAAAAGAACGATAATTCTCTCATACTGCTCATCTCGAATTTCAACTTCATCACTCTTTCAAAATCTTTACACATATCGACATTCGTCGATCCAAATATTATGTCATCAACATAGATTTGAACAAGTAATATATCTCCCTCTGCTTTTCTAAAGAAAAGGGTGAAGTTAATTTGACCACGCTCAAATCGTTCTCGAGTAAGTGCACCGACAAAGTTTCGTACCAAGCCCGAGGAGCCGGATGAAGACCATATAGTGCCTTATCAAGTTTAAACACCTTTTCAGGACTCTTGGGATCTTTAAAACCAGGTGGTTGTTTCACATAAACCTCTTTCTTTATCTTTCTATACAAAAAAGCACTCTTGACATCCAATTGAAAAACTTTGAAACCCTTGAAAGAAGCATATGCAAGAAACAATCTGATCGCCTCAATCCTCACAACTGGAGCATAAACTTCAGTGTACTCAACACCCTCTTGCTGATTAAATCCCTGGACAACAAGTCTTGCCTTATTGCGTATCACAACACCACGATCATCACGTTTGCATTTGAATACCCACTTTGTGCCAATGGATCTTGAGCCTTTGGGTAAATCAACTAAATCCTAAACATGCAACTTATCAAATTGAGCCAATTCCTCTTGCATGGCCTCAATCCAACAATCATCATCTAAAGCCTCATCCACATTTTTAGGTTCTGTTTTGAGAAATAAAGCAAGCATGCAAACACGTCTCCAAGATACATGTATCAACAATTTGAGCATACAAACATGAATTTTTAGCAAGTGTACGATGTCTCGTTAAACACCTGCATTCAAATCGCCAATAATATTATCAGTGGGATGGTGCTTATGCACACGGCATTGGTGAATATCTGATGTCTGAATAACAGAATCAAGATTAGAAGGCAACTCCCCCTCAAGCGATACCGGTGCTGATGAATCATCAACTATGTTCTGAATGTCGTTAGACGATTCTTGGAACACAACTTCATCATCTTCACCGTCACCGTCTTGTGTTGTTCCCCAAGGTTGAAGCGATATTCGGGTCAACTAGAGAAGTACCCATAATTGGAATAACAAACATGGATCGACAAGTGGATCATCATTGCAGTAGGACTGATAAAACATTTCTGCTTCAGCCGGAGAAATTGCAGGAGGGACATTGAAAGATCTGAATAATGCATCATAATCGAACGCCCAAGAGGGACCTTTTGCATCTTGAGGAACAGAACGGTTATCACACTCAACATGAAACCATTCCTCAATTTGACGGGATTCTTTGTTAAAGACTCTTTTGTTATGAGAATTTGCAACGTAGCCCAAGAAAATTCCCTCAATTGCTTTGGAGCTGAATTTAGTAGGAACATCGCGAGTCTTCAACAAAGTACATGGATTCCCAAAGGGCAAAAGATAAGCCAAATTAGGTTTTCGATTGTTCAGCAATTCATAACATGTCTTGTTGTGTTTCTTCACGGTCAAAACCCTATTGAGAACTTGATAAGCTGTATTCACCGCCTCTGCCCAAAATTTGAGGCAGCTTTTGTAATGAACCGATTTTGGGTTTAACTTATTATATGTTTATTATAAAATGGGGGGAGGGTGTTTTAAATAAAATGAAAGTAGATGGGTTTATTGATTTCACCAAATAACCTAAGTTTGAGAAGAAAAGGGTTAATTGAAAAGGGGAGGGACTAAAACTGTAATTAGTCGATTCTTGATTTGGGTTATAATGAAAATGGCAACACACACATCAGATATATGTGTGTGTGTGTCGTGGGTTAGAGAGAAGAAGGAAAGGAGGAGCAAAATTGATCAAGAACTTCAATTGTTGAGATTGCATGTTTGATTGGAAGCTTTGGTTTGTACAATTCTTCCTATTGATCAAGTAAACTTCATCTTCTTTCTCTAAATTATCCAAGGATTATTATATTGTAAAGAGTTTGATGCATGAATCTTAGTAAACAAGAATTTGGGGTTTTATTTGGTAATTTGTTGGTAAGGGTTGTTATTCTAGTATTACTAAAGCTAGATGAACAAAAAAACTCAAGTTAATTTCATCTAATTAAAGATTGAAAATTAGGGTTCTTGAGACCCAAATTGGGGGTTTCAAATCTGGAGTACTTGGTAGGGTAAACGAGTATGTTCTAGTGTTTATGATGTTATATGAACACAATTTTAAATAGAAAACCAAAAGTATGATGAATCTTGAATTAAATGGAAATGGAGAATGTTGGGTGAAGACCTTAGAGCGTTCACAGCAGGTTCCCCATATATTTGTGAGTGTGGTTTCCTATATTTTAAGGGGTGGTTTAAAGTGGTTGTGAGTGAAGGAGAGAGAAAATGTATAATTTTTTTGTATATTTGGGGAAAACACTGTTCACCTGCATAAATTTTTTAATATTTTTTGAAAGTGTTGTGAGTGGAGGAAAGATAAAAGGTAATGATAAATGTATAAAAAAATATTATTTAATTGAAAAGGAGGGAGAAAAGGTAGTGATTTTTAGTGTAATTATAGAGATGGAGATAGGGAAACTGATGGAAATGCTTTTAATGGGTCAAATGGGTGAATTACAGTTTTGTATGATTAAAAACTTGTGTAAGGCTTAGTTAATCAAGCCTTGTTGTATAATAAGGTGAATAAGGTATAGGGAGGGTGTAAGTACCTAAATTGGTGATTAAACAAGATCATAGATTACTAAACTAAGTGTGAATTGTTTAGGTAATCGAATGGTCAAAGCCGAGAAGCAATTGGGAGCATCTAACGCCAAAGGTTAGTGATTTGTACTCATTTAGTACTATATATGGAATCGTGGTATGTACCTTGTGTTATATTACTTATTTTTCATTGTTATAATTGGAATGCATGATCATGGTAGTACTTAACTTGTTACATGGAGTGTAAGACCCCAACCTGGGCATCCTACAGTTGGTTCTCATAACGGGTCATTCACATTTATAACACATTTATTATTAACTTAATTACAGCGGAAGTCTTTCGAAAATCATTTATTACTATGTATTGTTATTAAACATACCTCACGAATGCCTGCACACCAATCCGAGTAGCACCACTCCCAAGCCAAGATACGTCAACCCTACGCTTACCTGCAAAACAATCTAACGTACACACAAAGTCAGCTACGCCGAGTGAGTTTTAATAGTTTAATTTAATTAAAAGCCAATTCCTCACAAAAGTTATTAAACTTTACTTTGGACTCTCGGTCCTTATAAAATAGTTTCATAATTCATTAAGAATAGATAACCTCTGTTATCACATGATATCCCATAACCGTTCACCACCCGAGACTCATCCCGTAACAATAATAATCTCGCAGTTTTATCGACTTACGTCGAACTTACTATACTAATAACTCGTACTCTAGCACACGTATTACCTCAACATTTGGTTAATCTCAACAAAACCATAGACCTTGACTTACTCGGCCTTAACTAAGGCTCTTACCAATCAACAGACAACAGTTATCAACACCGCATCAAAATCCTGACACAACGGTCAAACTAACTCTACTTGCCACATTAATATCATCTACACATCATATTAATAATATCTCACGCACAATAAATATAACTTATCACTTGCATGCAAATTAACACATATGCAAGCATTCAAACACATACCTCATCACTGCACCCTCGTGAGGGTTACCCTCGTCAGGGTGTTTAACACACCCCGAGCTCATCATTATCCTGTTAATAAATGTCACTGTTGGTGACTTCCCGACAAACTTTGTCCTTCACAGTCCCGTTTGCCATGCCATAAAGACAAAGACGCAAACACAATGCCGGTCGTGTCACATGGACAACGACACAAGCACACAACACAATTATAACACATAAAATATCACACAATATTCATCTGACTCATTAACCACACCTGCACCTTACACATAGCACTAAAATAATAAATATACCCCGCATAAAATCATAAGCATTTAGCTTAAGTTTTGACTTTCCTCGATCAACCCTTAACACAATACACCACTATTATAAATACAGATGCTATGTCCCATTACCTAAGCATGTACCCACCTTTAACCTACACATCCCATGGACAACACATAATCCCTTAGCCCCATATTTGAGTTCATCAGTTCACAAACTCATCGGGTTAAACCCCAAAGTTCGTTACATATTTAATGTAATAAAACACGTCTTATAAGTATGTACGATAGCCCCAAAACATTAAAACGTTTAAAAGAGGGGATTAGAAACACACCGGTTGCGAAGCTTTCCTTCCGAAGTCGCATACCCGTAAACTCGTAGTCCAACGCGAACCTGTCGTCAAATGAACTACCCAGATCAATCCTATTACCGCAATAACAATAACGCATCTATTCTGGACCAGCAGCTACAAGCTCGGTCTACGTCGTCCCAAACCGTACAACCGACGCGCTCGCTCGCGTACAAAACCCTTAAATTAACGTTACCCAAAAACGTTCCTGAAAGTCATTCCCGACATTTTTCCCATATCCCAAAATACTCTCCAACAATGAATATAAAGTCCTAGTGGGTCATACCTTTGTGTACAAGCCTTTCTAATCGGTTTTGTACGAAACTGTTGAGCACCACACGAGAGAAAAACTTGCTTTGCTCATATCTCGACAATACGAGCTCCGTTTCGTGCGAACCACCTATCCACGCGTTCGTCTCAACATGCCCAACCTCATAAAATTATTGGTGTCAGCTTTTGCCGCCACCGCTGCTGCCAGAACACGAATTTGCCTTTTAGCTCGTTTGGTTTTGCTCGTCAAAATACGAGTAGCTTAAAACTGACCCAAATGAACTCCGTTTTAGTTGAATTATATGTCCACGCGTCCATATCGCCGAACCCTTTCAGACGAACCAGTCGTCGTCGCCGGAAACTGTCGCCTCCGTCGTCGGAAAAGAGAAACAGTGGCCGGATTTGCTTGTTTTACGCTTCTAACTTCGCGCTGCTCGAACCCCTGTCAAACGAACTCGGAATTAGACAAATAATATATCCACGTGACCGTGTCGCCAAACCCTTTCACCTGCTACCCTCGTCGCCACCTGCCGTCCCTGGAAAGCCAAACAATCACTGGAAATTCTCACCGGATTCTCGTTTTCGCTCACTTCCTTCACCAATCATGAAAAACGTAATGAAAAGAAGGGTGTGTACGAGCGTTACCTGCTGGACCTCCTCGCCGTTGTCTTCTTCCTTTCAGCCGCCGTCTCCGGCTCCCTCCTCCTCTCCTACGATTCCCAACCGTCGCGCACCTAGGGTCCAAATGACCCTAGGGTTTGCGCATAAGTTGTATATATACCTTATAATGTTTCATTTTCGGTCCTTCCTAATCCGTCTAACCCGTTTCCATCTTGAAGTATGAAATAAACGGCTAACCGGGTCCCTACGGTTACGTACTCTCACGTTTTGATATTTAATTTAGACATAACACAGCTAATCGAATTCTGTACGACCCATAAATATGAAATTTTGTGCGCCATCTAAGCTAACACACGTGTTTTAAAAGAGATTCGGGTCACCTCCGACCCGAACCATTAACCTATAAATTTTTGGGATGTTACAAGTCTATCCCCCTTAAAAGAGGATTCGTCCTCAAATCCTATGCCGGCACAAACCCACACAACTCATCTTTCCCATTCTTACCCGCGCACCCAAAACCCTTAGGTGCTACCCGTTCTCTTTCGTATACACATCATCATGGTTATTACTTTTTGACACGAACACCAACCTTGGTGTTTAATAAGCCTCCTCTAACATGACATGTGGATATGTTAAAAGAATGAACGATATAATATGAGTATGTATAAGTTATCATTGATTGTAAGATGTGGTTGAACGTACGCTTAAGCAATTGAGAAAGATGGGATTGATAGTTAAATTCTAAATGAGTGCAAACGGGTCATTGCACTTGAACTTGAGTAACAAAAATACTAATCCATACATGTTGGTATGTTGGGAAACTTACTTGAATGTTTAATATTTAGATATGTACCACATTAGTTTAAAAATGAAAACGGGTCACTCGACGGAAAGTTACAACGGCTGAAAAACTGAATTTTGGCCCTTTGGACCTGATGTCGGCGTCCCATACAGCGTATGATACGCCCAAACCACTCTGGGAGATGCTGGGAAAAGTGTAATTTTGGGATTTTGGCTTGTTGTTCTTGTAGGGACTTGTTAGGAATCCCAAGGACCCGATACATTTACTAATCTTGTTTGTTTTGATGTTGTGAATGTAGGAAAAGCTCCATCATGATCTCGGGTCTTGCCATAGATGGATAATTGGATTCTCGACCTTTATTTTGGAAGTTGTTTACTTCAAAACTAACTCTTTAAAGGCAATGTTTTCCTTGTAGGATCTTTTGGTGTATGTATTAGTCTTAAACTTGTAAAACACTTCATTGTGAACCTTTTGTTAGTTTTATGTTAATAAAAGTAGTGAAACTAAGTTTTGTTAAACGTGAATGTTATCTGGGACCTAAACTTTGTGATATACAAAAGGTTTTAATTGGTTACAAATTTTGGGTGTTACAGCTTTGAATCAGATAACATAATACGAGCTGTCCCAATAAGAGTTTGATTCTTTCGCTCAGCAACACCATTTTGTTGAGGAACATAAGGAGCACTGAATTCATGATGGATTCCTTTTTGTAAACAAAATAAACCTATGTTTCCATTCTTGAACTCTGTGCCATTAACACTCCGAATCCTCCTAACTTGCAATTTGAATAAAGTCTCAAGCCCCACAATCAGAAACTTAAGAATTTCAGTTGTTTCATCCTTTGAAGCAAGAAACTTGACCCAAGAAAATCTTGAGTAATCATCAGTCACCACCAAACAATAAGATTTGCCGCCTTCACTCTTAACACTTATCGGTCCGAATAAATCCATATGCAACAACTCTAAAGGAGTTACAATTGAATTGATCAACTTTGATTAATGAGATTTCCTGTGCTGCTTCCCCTTCTTGCAAGGAATACAGTTTTCATCCACATGAAATCTCATGGCAGTGACACACCAGAAACCAACCCATATTAACAAGATATTTCATTTTCCCAAAATTTATATGAGCCATTTTCCGGTGCCATAAAGTTGATTCGGATTCAGAAGCTTTCGAAAGAAGACAAGTCGAAACGGACGAAGTTGTCGTCGTTGTGCTCATGTCGAGCATATATGTGTCATTCTTTCTAGGAGCTTTCATAAGTATCCAATCTTCAGGTATCTCAAATCCCGACTTTAACACCAAACACTCTGACTTGTTAAAATGAAATGAGAGATCTTTAACAGATAACAAATTATGTTCCAGCTGCTCCATATAGTTGACTTTCTCAAAGCTCAATCTCCCATTTGTCACAGTGCCTTGGCTAGAAATATTTCCTCCTTTCTTTCCTGCAAAAGCTACATATCATCCTTGAATTTCTTTAACATTTTTCAATAAGTTAAGAGTTCATGTCGTGTGCCTAGAGCATCCACTATCAACATACCAATGGTTACCGACAGTCCACCTTGGAGTTCCCTGCACACAGAAAATAATGATTAGTTAGAAATAGAGACCCAATCCATTGTGGTCTTGGGTCGGCCTGACTCATCAAAATAAACAATTTCTTTCAAAACACAATCAAATTTCTCCTCAATTTTGGAGATTGTTTCTCAGAAACAGAAACTTGATTCTTTGGTTTCGATTTGGATTGAATTTGAATTTTTTCACTTTCTTTTGATGATTCAGAAGTTTCAACAACATCGTCTTTAGCCACCGGTTGTTCCACAAGTTTTCTCAACCTTCTATTTCTTCTTCTTTTTTGCGGTCTTGACAATTTCACTTTCTGTGATTCATTCACAACTTTCTAACAGATTTTGCTGGAGCAGATGTAATATTAGCAACGGACTGCTTCACAATCTTATCCACTTTAGGAATATAATCAACGGTTTTCACCACTGACTGCTTTGGTGGATTCACAAAAGGTCTTCCCAACTTGGGATTCTCTAAATACTTTCCCATGTTCTTGTGTTGACAATCTTTTAGAATATGACCAACCACTCCACAATGAAAGCAAGTACGCCTTTCCTTGTACACACGAACATACTTATCCTTCTTAACACCTTTTGTACCGGATGATTCACACTGAGAGACAGTGTTTGAAGTTTGAACAACCTTTTGATTTTCTTTTTCAACTTTCTATTTATAAAAATCAAGAGTTGAGACTTTCTCAATCTTGTTTGTTTTTGAGAATCAAAACCACCACTTACAAAAGGTTTAGCTAGTTTATAAGTAGATTTAGGTTTTGGTTGTTCAACCTTCTCATCCGGTTCAGTCAAAATACATTTGTCTCTGGTAACCTGTTTCACCACAACTGGTTCAACATACTTACACTCTTTCACCACTCCTTCAGCTTTGTTTGGATCAAAAACATTATCATCAGATGCATCATCATAGATCATATCCTCACCAGTAACATGATTGACTTTAAGAATAGTTTTTGGTTCCAAATCTTCATCGGTTACAGATTCAGTGAAACGAGAAGTATAGATACCATTGAATGGCGGACAATAACCAACACCCCCTCCAACATCCTTATCATTAAATGATGGACAAGATCCAGCACTGTGACATCCGGAAAAAAAAAATTTATTCTAATTTTCGGGACGAAAATTCTTTCAACTAGGGGATGATGTGACAACACGGACTTTCTAGGGTAACTTCGTTAACCAATTGCAGTTAAACCCTAACCTAGTTAACCTAATCTTACACCTCGGGGACTGATTCTGTCATAAATGAAACTCAAACTGCAGGGTCTAAAGCTGTAATTAGCCTAAAGTTAAGTCTGTTGACTCTGAAAAAGTCAAAATCAATTGATGTTGCTTCTGTTGACTTTTGGAAGACAAAATCGGGACTTCTTACTTCCAATTCGCGAATGATAACCGAAATGGATTAAATTTTGTAACTGAATGTCATAGTATTGCAATAAACGATCATAGTTGATCAGTCTATCATCATCATTGTTGAATTAAACTCCTATAATGATCATTAAACCCATAATCGTCGACTCTATCATTGACCACTATCATGTTCGTCTATCATCATCATTATTCGCACGAATTGAACGCTCTCACACCTCTATCGCACCTCTCAGAAGAAATCCCTCACCCCAATTCCATCAGAGACGAAGTCTATACTACCGGAGATCAAACCACACGACAACGGAGTCCATTTTGGTCGAGCTCCATCAATTGGAACTCAATTCTGGTAATCAATCATTTCCTTAGTTTCGTGTCTATGTCTGGATCGATAGCCCTATGCCAATTGGGGCTCTCATTATCGAATTTAACAAGAACCAATTCTAGGGTTCATCCCAATTACGGTTTAATCGAATTCGGTCTAGACTTGATCTCAATGCAATCAATTAGTATGGTTAGCTTCGAAAACATCTATCCATTGAAAGCCCTATGAAATCCATGGTTTATATCATCAAATCGAAATCGGATCTAATCTAGGGTTCTTATTCTTTTCGGTTTAATCGAATCCATACCTATACTTAATCTAAATGAAATTAAACCACATCATAAGATTCGTAATGGTCAAATCAGTAATAGCCCCATGAATTCAAACATTTCCATTATCGAATTTGATCGATTAAAAATCGTGTTCTTAAAACTAGAGTTTCGGCTTTCAAACCAAGGATTAACGATTTTAAACTTGTTGCTTTTCAAATTAAACTCTCATACAGGTTCACCATGACCCGATTAACAAAACCCCTAAGCATTGATTTCAATCGTGATCGAATCTGATGGTATTGGGACTGGTTTCGATCGAATTCGTATGTGGAGGAAGAACACGGTAGAATCAAAGGTTAAAACCATTTCTGTCGGGGTTTGGTTGCGATACCCTAGCGGGCGGGACTGGTTAAGACTATGTGCTGGTGTGGGAGAGACCCGGGTTCGAGTCTCTCCACACCCTTTTCTTTTTAAACCGATTTTTAAGGAATGTTTTTAATATAAAAACCACCCCCATAATATTATATTGATATGTATACGACTTTTAACCTCGAAAATCACCCGTAGGCTCGGGTTTGGTTTTATAACTCATAGTTAATATTATCCCCACTTTTAAAACAATATCTTTATATTATTTTCAAACCACAATCTCGAATAAAATAATATGTTTACATTATTTTCAACTCGTGACTCCTATTATAAAATAATATATATTTATATATTATTTCGTCTCGTTTATAAACCTCGTATAACGTTTCAAACTTAGAAATAATGTAATTATTTATATTAATTACTCACGTTTAATACCCTCGAATAAAAATATTATATTTACTATTTTTGTCCCGTAAATGATTATCGTATATTTTCTACGAGTTCAAAATAATATATTATTATATTATTTTCTTAGATCATTACTAAATGATACTAATGCACGAATTTATTTATTTATTTAATATTATTCGTATTAGAGACGTTCGACACGTAACGCATTTATCCTAATTATTATATTAAGAAATCTATATTCCCGTGGACACGTTCGTCTACTCATTGATCCTTAGAATGTGTTAAGACGTTCTAATCTTCCGTGTCGTCGTCACAAATCTCAATGTGTTCCTAACTTATGTTTATGATTCTAGGGCGTGCGTAAGCCGTGCAGGCTATCATTTGAGGTTCTAAATCTCATACTTGTGTGATACTACCTACTACGCAACGCAGGTGAGTTTCACGGCCCCTTTTTACCTGTTTTACTATTGGGGGAGAAACATGCTTACACACAAACATATTTTACTTGTTTTCCTGTTGAGGAGGAACAAACATGAACACCCACTATCATACTCTTACTTGTTTTCCCCGTGGGGGAGAAACAGGTACACAGACAAACATTTTGTTACATGTTTTTCCCGTCGGGGGAGAAAACATGACACAACTATTTTAGATTATTGTAATTCATATGTTATTACTGTTGAGGCTAAGCGTAACACACTATCACAGAAAGTCCTCATCTTATATCGGACCGTTAATATGGATCTTAGAGAGGTAATGTTTAGTAGTACTACTGGGTTTGACAAGCCCCACCCGTGTTAGTCGCGCTAACTCGATCGGATATCGAACGGGTGAAATGTTAGCCTACTCACATTGGTCAGAGTTGATAGACCTGGCAGGAGGCATACAAACACAGTTAGCTTCGGTTGCGAGCGCTTTAGTAAGACATGAACATAGGTTAGCTACCTATAGATATGCATATTGAATGTACATAATCTGGCAAACACTCTCTTGTTACAAACTTGAAACCTGTGAACTCACCAACCTAGTGTCGTTTGATGTAACTAATGACTGAGATCCTGGTGTGTCACCTTCCAAACGGTAAAACTCCGTTAGTTGAAATTGGGGGTGTGACAGATTGGTATCAAAGCCATTGGTTATAGAGAACTAGGATTGCATACTAGACTATAACCTCACACATTAGTTACACGGCACAGACACTTATACCTGATACATATAGCACCTATACATACATTGCAGTGCATGCATGTTTATACCAGCCGTATCACCCTCAGTTGGCGAGGGACACATCATTTGCATTGCATCATCATTCCCAATGGAGACACTCGAGGAATCACCGGAACATCATCCACTCCCGTTCGAGGGCAGCAAGACGGAGCCTTCGGAGGAGTCACTTACATCACCATCACCTGTTGGGTATGGTGGGCTTTCTCAGGTCCATGTTATGGACGACACTCAGCACTAACGCATATCTCTTTGGGAGTTGGGATCGTCGGAGGCGAGTCCCTACTGTACCCGCCAGCAACAATACGCCGAATGAAGGCAGACCGTTGCACACATTGTTGCAGAATCCATTGACATGTAGATGTCATCACTTTCCCGAGCCATGGGCTCGCATCTTTGTTCGATATTCTGTGGAGAATAGATTGACCACAAATCTGAGAACGCATTGCTCAATGCATACTCAAACCCTATCTTGACTAAGTTGAAAGGACGGCTACCTTGCTTCTTTCTGTAACTTGTATTCTGGAAATCAGTTTCATTTTTCGAAGTCGCATTTCATGTACATGATTGTTACATGTTCTCATTTACAATTCGCTGGATTGGACTCTCGTATTGTGTTTCGACTCGAGTGAATACTCGGATCAAACGATTCCTGACTACACATCCTGATATGAGTTCTGGTTGATCAACTTATAGTTGATGACTGAGCTTTTCGATGACTTATCATATCTGACAACACTCTGTACTCAGCAATACAAACTAAAGGACATTTTGACACAGGACAGGGAAAACTAAGGTGAGCATGCAAAGCAAATTATCATTACGGGTGCACACGTAATAATAATTTGAGGTGCATATAAGTCCTGGTGAAACCTAGTGTGTGGATAAATGGTCCAAATCTGTGATTTACAGACTGAAGTTTCAACTATCCGTAGAAATTCCCGCAACCCGCTCAACGACTAATTGATATCATTAAACTCGTTCAACAGTTGATAGACGCGACTATCAGGTTGAAAATGTTTACGGACATACTGAACTATCGTTAATGGAATCCATCATGTTATTTGCACTCATGTAAGAGTCTTAGTGACCTTACGACTCTCATTCAAACTTGATCAAGGAAACAATCTCGATTGAAACTTTAATAGAACCTCATGGTAAACCCACCAACTCCAACTTTGTAAGCAGGAAATTGTGGAATCCTTTCTAAGCTAACACGTTTTCCCTTACGCTCCAATAATAAATCTCATTCGACCCTATTGCCTTATCCGATGACTAATCCTTAGTCTAATACGAATTATACCCAGCATATTCAATCCTGTAAACGAATTTCTTTCTTCACGAAATGATTCCGTTGATCCAATGACATTAGGAAACGAAGATTTAACCTAACCAACCGTCAGTTGAACGCAATTACTTAAACATACATCCTATCTCTTATGCTACTGGAATCTATATCTCATTAGACTTTCCTTTCTTACATGTGAACCTCTCCCTTAGCTTATGCAATGACTAACACTTGCTTTATAAGCATGGGTCTCACTAGAAGTCTCAGTATGACTTCACAAATCCCATATTAGTGTGTCGTACTCCAACTCTATTAAAATCCAAGTATGCTATTGAGATAGCAGACGCTCAGAAAATCGAAACAACTCGCATTTTACTGATGTAAACTAGTATTGGTTAGTAATAAACTTGACATTGACCGTCTGCCAGTTACACTTGGCAGTTTCGACCTTATTGTCGGTATGAATTGGTTATCCGAGAACCAACCTGAGGCCATCTGTTGTGACAAAAATGTTTGCCTTCCTCTCCTTAGAGGGGAAATCCTTTCTGTCCAAGGCAAAAAGGATTGGGGCAGTCGTTGGCATCATATCCTTCATGAAAGTATAGAAATGTCTTCGAAAGGGGCATACGGCTATTTTGGCCCTTGTTGCTGAGCAGCCCTCAGAAGAGAAGAAGATCGAAAATATTCCCGTTGTGCGTGAATTTTTAGAAGTGTTTCCCGAGGATCTGCCCGGTTTGCCACCGCACCGTCAAGTTGAGTTCCAAATTGATTTAGCACCCGGAGCAGCACCGATTGCTCGGGCACCTTACAGACTGGCACCCAGTGAATTGCAGGAACTGTCCACTCAATTGCAATACTTATTGGATAAAGGTTTCATCTGACCTAGTTCATCACCGTGGGGAGCTCCGGTATTATTTGTCAAGGAGAAGGACGGTACGTTCCGTATGTGTATTGATTACCGGGAAGTGAATAAAGTCACAATCAAGAACCGCTACCGTTTACCTCGTATTGATGACCTTTTTGATCAACTCCAAGGATCAAGTTTCTATTCCAAAATAGATCTTAGGTCCGGCTATCATCAGTTAAGAGTCCGAGAAGAAGATATCTCTAAGACTGCATTCAGAACGAGGTACGGCCATTACGAATTTATGGTCATGCCTTTCGGTTTAACCAACGCGCCCGCGGTATTCATGGACCTCATGAACCGTGTGTGTAAGCCTTACCTTGACCAGTTTGTTATCGTTTTCATCGACGACATCCTTATTTATTCCAAGAACGAGGAAGAACATGAGGAACATCTGCGTCTAATTTTGGAACTACTTAAGCAAGAGCAACTTTATGCTAAGTTTTTCAAATGTGAATTCTGGATTCGAGAGGTTCAATTCTTAGGACATGTGGTTAATGAGAAAGGGATACATGTCGACCCGTCCAAAATAGAAGCCATCAAGAATTGGGCAGCACCGACGACTCCGACTGAGGTGCGACAATTTCTGGGATTGGCTGGATATTACCGTCGTTTTATCGAAGGATTTTCAAAGATTGCGCAACCTCTCACCACCCTAACTCAAAAAGGAAAAACCTATAATTGGGGCGATAACCAAGAGTCAGCTTTCCAGCACCTCAAACAGAAACTTTGCAGTGCACCTATTCTAGCTCTTCCGGAAGGAACTGATGATTTTGTGGTGTATTGTGATGCATCCATTCAAGGCCTGGGTTGTGTCTTAATGCAACGCGAAAAGGTAATCGCATACGCTTCACGTCAGTTAAAGGTTCATGAGAAAAACTACACCACTCATGACCTAGAGTTGGCAGCAGTAGTTTTTGCACTTAAGATATGGAGACATTACTTGTAAGGTACCAAATGCACCATCTACACCGATCACAAGAGCCTCCAGCATATCTTCGAGCAGAAGGAGTTAAACATGCGACAACGTCGTTGGGTTGAACTTTTAAATGATTACGACTGTGCGATCCGGTATCATCCGGGTAAAGCTAACGTTGTGGCTGATGCACTAAGCCGAAAGGAAACAAAACCCAAACGAGTTCGAGCGTTACAACTTACTATTCACCCTGGATTGCCTGACAGAATCCGTAGTGCTCAACTTGAAGCCTTGAAAGAAGATAACCTACCGTTAGAAGGTACACGCGGCATGGAAGCACAACTTGAAGTAAAATCTGACGGAATTCGTTACTTCGTCGAACGAATATGGATTCCAGTGTTCGGAAATTTAAGGGAACTAATTGTAATATCCAAGATTTTTCCCGACGAAATTTCTTTTCTAAACCCGTTATAAATACAAATATTTAGAACCTATATGCTTATATATATATATATAATTGAGACTTATTTTAACATATATATATATATATATATATATGTATCTTATGGATAAAAGGTATTAAATTCTTAAAACATTAGAAATTTATAATTATATAAATAATATAATTTATAAACTTACTTCTAATACTTAAACATGTAGACTATAAATCCTGTAAATTATTTTATAAAATTATAAAATAATAAAAGATGACAAAACTTATAAGACCTACTTGGTTTTTATAAAAAATAAAACATATTTTTTTTTATAAATTAAAACCCAGGGACCAAAACTGTCACTAGGGAAACTTATTTTAAAACTTAAACTTAAATTTATACAAAAATGGCAAAACCTAGAAACATCAGGGACCTGTTCTGTAATTCGACCAAACTACATGAAACCAAAATCGGTCCCAGGTTCGACTCCCGCAAGGGGCGGTTTTGAGCCCTTTTATCCGAAAACGCGAAATCACGTCCAGATTCAGTGAACCTCGGGTTCGACTCACGCATGCGACCCGTCCCCGAGATGCCATAATGACTAAATTCAACCGAGGCTACGCGTGATGTCAGAATTAACTCCGATCGGCTCAACCACTACCCACCACCCGTTCGCGCATTAAATGCCCAAATTGGTTATAAATATCGATCCCTACACCTCATAAGCATCATCCCGAAACTCCTTCAGGTATCAATTTCATTCAGTCGTGCTTCCATTTCGCGATTCTTCTCCCGATAGCCGAATGTCAAAGCTTGAACTCGTTCTCCCTCACCTCGACTTCAAATCAGGTAATTTTTATATGCATCATGATCGATTTCACGAGGGGATCAAGAGCCCTCTGTTTAATTTCATAAACAGAGGGTGATTCGATTCGTATTTGAGAGATTTCGATTCTAGGGTTCATACGGTTTGGGGCTTGATTCGGGATTCTGTTTAAGTGATTCCTTTTCCACGTTTTAAACTAATGAACCAGTAGCCGGAATGGTTAGTGGTGCATGTGTGCAGGTGCGACCCGGACAGGAACCCGAGTTCGAGTCTGGGTAAACCGAGTTTTGGTATTTTATTTTCTTTTATGCTTTTTACTCAGTTTTCACATCTATAATTATTTTTATAAAATCTGTAAAGTTTTTATAAACATAAAAATGATTTTTAATTTCACTTTTTACATACTAAGATATTTTAATTATTTAAATTTAGTTAAAACTTATCAAAAGTTAATTCTTTAAAAATAAGTTTTAAATACTTAAAATCTACAAAAAGATACTTTTAAACTTTATAAGGGGGTGTTTGGGATTGCGTTAGAAAACTGCTTATTGACTTATTGGCTTTTTCAAAAGTCAATAAGCTAAAAAAAGTGTTTGACAAACGTAAAAGCACTTTTGGTTTTAACTTTTTGATAAAGCTAAAAAGTTGTTTTTTAAGAAGCCACGAATTCCTGGCTTTTCAAATGGCTTTTGGCTTTTGCAATAAAATATTACCAATTTACCCCTAACAATTCCTAACAAATATTATATATATATATATATCATCGATAAAAAAAAGTCTGCGTTAAGCTGCTATTATCAATACCATGTTCACTTTCAATCTCACTCTCCATCACCAACCAATCTCGCCTCTGTTCCCATTCTTCTCTCGTCTCGTAACAATATATCTATCTCCCCCACACCTCCGTTAACATTCCATCACAAAAGGCTTCACACTAATCTCTTAGTTCTAGCAACAACAATGGCCACTAGGTCAGAAAGAAAGTTATAAATATTTACGGAAATTTGTTCCAAAAGTATTCGAATGCTAATGTTTGTTTTAATTTTCTTGGTTGTTTTAACCTTTTTATTATGATGAATTATTTAGAATTTTTTATAAATTATTTAGAATTTTTTATAAATTATTTAGAATTTTTTATAAATTATTTTGGTATTTTTTTTAATAATTTTGGTATTAAATATAAAAATGTCCTTTTTGGTCATTTTACGTGAATAAGCTAAACCAAACACTTTTAAAAAATAACTTATTGACTTATTGGTCTTTTCCACCACAAAAGCTAATCCAAACACTTTTTTAAAAACTACTTTTCAAAAAGTTATAAGCTAATAAGCACTTTTAACAAAAAACACTTTTGAAGTTAAATAAGCAATCCCAAACACCCCCTAAAACTTATACAATTTTATAAAAACAGAAAACTTAATTTACTATTTAATTTCTAAAGTAAATAAATTCTTTTTGTTTTAAAACTTTAATTATAAACTTTAATAAACAGAAAACTTACATAACTTTTATAAAATCATAAAAGTTTATAAAACTTATATATTATTTAGAAAACAGGAACTTATAAATTTGTGCATTTTTTTGCATTTTATCTATTTAAATAGAGACTTGTTTATTTATTTATTTAAACAAGAAATAAATATACATTGTTATTAAGATTAGAAAGTTATAAACTTATGATCTTATGAAAACAGAAACTTAGATTTAATAAACTACCTACTTATACATTTTATAAAACTTATATTTTATATAAACATAAACTTATTTGTTTATATAAATTTAAAACAGGAGGAATAATTATACCTTACTTAATTTTTTTTGTTTATTAACTTATAAACTTTATAAAATAAAGTAGAAACTTTAAAACACTTGTAAACTTTATTTAAAATACTTACAAACGCTTATTATTATTTAAACTTATAACCACATTTTTTTAGGTAAATACTTAATTCTTAAATACTTTAAATCTTGATTGATTTATATTTTTAGATAAAGTAATTATTCTTTTGGATAATTATTTGTCCTTCGTAATTATTTATTCTTAAATAATTATTATTTATCCTTAGTAATTATTTATTCTTAAATAATTATTATTTATCCTTAATCACTATTTAGTCTTTAAATACTTTGTATTTAATAATTATTTTACTTTTGAAATAATTGTTATTTATATTTAATCCTTATCTTAAATAATTATTTTAAACAATAATTATTTTAAACTATTAACTTATTTAAACTTTGAAATCAAGCCTAGTATGACTCATTCAAAACCTTATTAAAACTTGACTTAAACTTTATAAACACAATCATTCTCGTCTCCCATTCGGAACCCTAGTCGATCTTGAAATCATAGATCCTTACCATAGACTTGTAGGATCATACTTAAAATCTTTAAACTTACATACTTAGGCTTATCGTGAGGCTTATCCTTAATCACTATTTAGTCTTTAAATACTTTGTATTTAATAATTATTTTACTTTTGAAATAATTGTTATTTATATTTAATCCTTATCTTAAATAATTATTTTAAACAATAATTATTTTAAACTATTAACTTATTTAAACTTTGAAATCAAGCCTAGTATGACTCATTCAAAACCTTATTAAAACTTGACTTAAACTTTATAAACACAATCATTCTCGTCTCCCATTCGGAACCCTAGTCGATCTTGAAATCATAGATCCTTACCATAGACTTGTAGGATCATACTTAAAATCTTTAAACTTACATACTTAGGCTTATCGTGAGGATATTCTCCCTCCAAGTCTTGCAAATACTTATCCGCGTCGGATACTATTCATCATCCAAGTGAGTATACTTAGCCCCTTTTTCCTTTTATGCTTTTGGGGTGAAACATGTTCACAATTCTTAAACTTATACAATTCTTGTACAACTATGACTACGTGTTTATTCTTATGCTAAACTTGAGACTTGTATGCTTAGATTAAACTTAAAACTAGCACATTCATTAGCTTTGATCAAGCCGATAGTAACAATGATAGATCTATTGCATTTGACCAATCCACCTTGATTGATTGACCCCTTCGGGGAGAGCCCTTGGTGTTTGTTACTACATTAAACTTTAAACTTGAGACTTGAGACTTATAAGGGTAACCTGCGGGTTATGCCTAAACTTGGTTGGAGGGTTGATGTGCACAATGTCTAACATGCTTGTTTTCTCATACTTACATTATAGAATGCACAAATCATAGTGAATTGTAATACTTTTCAAATACTTGTTAAACTGTGTCAAAACCTTTGTATCTCACCAACTATTTTGTAGTTGACAGATTCTTTCACATGTTTCAGGTTTACAACATGAGACTTATTCGTGATCACATAGGATGCTTTGGACCTAGACTACTTAAATTAAATGTTGTATTCGTATTATTCTTCCTTGTATTGAATCTTAAATTATTCATTAATGAAATATTGAAACGTTAATAGTCAACCTTGTGCTATTGAACAACCGCGTCCGCCCCGACGTATAATCCGCCGTCGGTTGGGGTGTGACAGATTGGTATCAGAGCCTTGGTTATAGGGAATTAGGTTATTAGACACATAACCTAGACTATAACTTAGGAGACCCAAACATGAGTTATCTCATGTCCCTTACTAGGAACTTTCTCCTCATTCTATTCTTAAATCTTATACATGAACGCTTGGAGATCCTACGTTTCTACTTATCTACATGCTACAGGGAGTCTACTACATCGAGGACACGTTCTTAGGCTTTAAGTCTAATCCCCCACTAAACTCTCGTCAAGAATATTTAGGTTCTTGATAATGTGTGAGAACTTGTGCGGACCGGAAGGGTGAATACCTGTATTCTGGGAAATTCTGTCAAGGAAAGCATTTCGTATAAATCCAAATCAACCGTTGGGCCCTTATGCTTTCCTGGGAATTCTTGGGATGAGTATCCACTTATAGGAATGCATGACTTCTCTAAACATTTGTGAGCTTGGATCTCTCTTGATATGTCAAAGTACTTACTTGGTGATATGCACTAAATGAGTACTATCTCAAATACTATAAACTTCATAAATTCTTGATTCAAAAACTTTCCTCTATAACCTTATTCTACGATTCTTAAGTCCCGTCTTGTCACATGACCGCATGCTTACTCGTCATGACCTAAAGGAGTTACCTTCAAGGAGAAATTCTTACAAGATCATATCTAAAAACTATATACATAAACTCATATTTATAAATACTTCCTAATAAACTTCATGATCCTTGTAATACAACCCTTAAAACTATGTGTTACCCTACAAAATTCTTCTACAAACTTCATTATTTTATAAACTTGACACCTAAGAGGTAACCTTTGTATTCTTACCTTACCTCCTTAACACTTAACCGAGTTTCATTTGATGATTTACTCAAACTTTGTTACGCTTTATTACATCCCGAAACTCTCATACATCCTTAAAAACTTACACATCACCGATTCTTGTAAACAAAACTTAACATCTTTTAACTAAAGTACATTACCAAAGGGAACAGTAACCTGATCGTTGTCCCGCAAGAGAAGAAGCCTACCATGGAATAGACAAGCTCCACGTTTAAGACTCTAAACCCAAAATGAACCTCGACATAGTACCATAAACCCAAACATCGGTGACAACAACTGAAAGAAGTTGCAAGCCCATGAGAACGTTCTGGCTAGGGAAATAGGGTACATAAGTGAGTCCTCGTGACCCACCCCTTCTTCCGGGAATTTTCTTCGTTAGCTCATCAACTTCAAACCGAAAACCATTTTTTTAATAATACTGTGATGACTCAGTATTATGAATAAAAAAATCTTTTTGAAAACATTTAATCAAATTACTTACAAATCTATTCCTATTCCCTTCTCTTACTAGGTAATGGACTCACACTCACACTCTTCACCAGTGTATCGTCCAAGAGGAGAGTCCGACCGAGAAGAGAGCAGCGAGTCACCGGTGTATCAACCAAGTCCTTACCCCAATGCTAGGGCAAGAGCTGAACTCAACACCAACTGGACCAGAAACCATAGGACATCACCACCGAGGAATCCTTACCAACCACCTCATCTTCATCACCGGTTTTCATCACCACCAAGGGACCCGTATCTAGCACCTACCCCTACCCTAAGGGCTAGGCATGCCAGGGAACCTGCCGTGGCAATGGGAATCCCGGTGCCTAACATTCCTAGGTTTATGGAAACCGAGGAATCTATGAGGAGGGAGATGGAGCACAGGGCACGGCAAGACCTACTAAACCAAAGGATCAACGACCTGGCCAACCAAATCTGGATCTAGGAAGAAAAGATCGTATCTTTGGAAGAAGACAGAGAAATCTTTGAGTACCGTATCGATGCCACTAGGGCAGAGGCTAGATTCGCCATCCGAGTGACTCTAGCAGTTCTTGTGGTGGTACTAATCTGTTTCTTAGTGGAGAGCTACCTAAGGCGGGCATGAAGCCTCCAATTCTCTTATATTTTAAAGGTTTTGTCTTATGTAAGGGCTAGAAGCCTAAATTTTGAAACATCTAATGAAAGTCATTTTGAAATTTCATCTTGTTGTCACTTGCTAATTTGACACTTCTTTCATCATTACAAACTTAACCCTCTTACCCACACACTTACGTCAAGAGTGGCTCACGTTAGTACTAGAGATAATTAACAACGTAGCATTAAAACTATAAAAACCCTAAGTGACACGTATACTTGAAGAATAAACTTGAACAAACCTTCTAATTCGTAAGCACTCTTTTAAAACAACTCGACTTACGAACCACTGCCGTAATCAACGATGATCTTTACCCCTTATATAGACTTCACACTTCTAAACTTGACCAACTTTTCGCTTGACAATCACACCTATCTTTTATAAATCTTACTCGTACTACTTATCGATGCCTAACTCGTTGTTTTTGAACATCTTAATTACATCCTATACAAAAGAAAACTATACTTTCTATTATGAATCAAGATAAATCATTTGTAAACACACTATCATAAACCTTATCGAAACTTTTCCCGTCATCCTATGCTTGGAAACTTTCCTCATTCAACTCTTGTCACGTAAAAGACTTACAAAAAAATCACAACGGGGACTGAAAGCTTAAATACACGTTGCTAAAACATTAAACTTCGTATACACAACTATGAGGTCAGAGACTTTTGAGTCATGTAAGACTTACTCGATCCCATATTCTTAAAACTAAACATGATCAATAAAGGATCATGTAAAGCTTAATACTGAAACTTGAAACTCAACTGACTTATCCTATTTTCAAACTTATACTTGGATTCTTAGTCTCGAAAACTTTGTGTGTCCATCTTAACCAAACCCTATAAGACTTGATAAACGTACATTCCATATATACGAGAAAACTTCACTCTTGATACTAGACACTAGCAGGAAAGAAGACATTACTCTCTTTAGCAGAGTACATCCCCTGACTCATATCTAAACCAAACATCGGGATCCACTAATCTTCCGGACAACTCGAATCTTCTGTGAGAAAGCGTATAACGGTTAATCCTGTTCCAAACGCTGTCCCACACCTCTCTTAAACACTAGAGTATTTAGATAACCACTTTATACTCAAAACGTAATCGTATACTTCTATACACTGAAGCTAAACTAAGAGACTTTAAGGCTATTCTGTGTTTGACGCATTCTTGTTCAAACACAATTTAAACTATCCGATGTTTGACGTATTCTTGTTCAAACACGATTTAAATTATTCTATGTTTGACGTATTCTTGTTCAAACACAATTTAAACTATTATATGTTTGACGTATTCTTGATCAAACACAATTTAAACTATTCTATGTTGACGTATTATTGTTCAAACACAATTTAAACTACTCCATGTTTGACGTACTCTTGTTCAAACATGCTGAACGTATGAGACTTTAAACTACCCCATGTTTGACGTATTCTTGTTCAAACATGATGAACGTATGAGACTTTAAACTACCCCATGTTTGACGTATTCTTGTTCAAACATGATGAACGTATGAGACTTTAAGCTACTCCATGTTTGACGTATGCTTGTTCAAACACAATGGACGTATAAGACTTGAAACTATTCCATGTTTGACGTATGCTTATTCAAACATGATGAACGTATAAGACTTTTAAACTACTCAAGGTTTGATGTATTCTTGATCAAACCCGAGGAAAGTGTAAAGACTTTAAACTACTCAATGATTGAAGTACTCTTAATCAATCACGAGGAAACTTTGAAACTCTAAGTCTTGTCACATTCTTTTCTTTACTCATTGAAGGACGTTTCTCTCTGAGGGACTCGTTAATCAATGATCACACTTATATGGAAACTCTAGTCATGTGTTAAACAAATTCTTGTACTCTTTCTGGATCCACACACAAACGAAAGGACCTATGCGGACTATGCGACGATTTAAATGCTTGCGGGTGCACACGTAAGTATGTAGATCAACGTATGGGAAGACATAGTGAACTCTGTCGTGTGATATGATCTAAGACTTATCGTAAAAGGTAGCCACGGAACTTAGGTACCGTAGTAGTCCTTAGACGTAATAGTCTACAAACTCAAATCGTTAAACTATCATCGAATCCATCCTAAGTGATGCATCTCACTTGAAATCCTGAATGGAAATTCAATAGATATTATCTCGAATGCATTTCCGAGAACGAACCTTCCTATATTTTTATGAAACTATAGGATTCGTAGAGGAAATTTTGGTAACCCCAGACTTTGGAAACTTAGAAACTTGAGCGTAATCTTATTTCTGTTAGGATCCTAAAACGTAACCCGTAGTTTACTAAGGGACGTAAAGTATCCTTCTCATCCTCCTTGTACGTATCATAGATTCAAATCCTAAACTAAGCCATTCTACCTTAATTTCGGGACGAAATTTCCTAAAGTAGGGGAGACTGTAATATCCAAGATTTTTCCCGACGAAATTTCTTTTCTAAACCCGTTATAAATACAAATATTTAGAACCTATATGCTTATATATATATATATATATATAATTGAGACTTATTTTAACATATATATATATATATATATATGTATCTTATGGATAAAAGGTATTAAATTCTTAAAACATTATAAATTTATAATTATATAAATAATATAATTTATAAACTTACTTCTAATACTTAAACATGTAGACTATAAATCCTGTAAATTATTTTATAAAATTATAAAATAATAAAAGATGACAACTTATAAGACCTACTTGGTTTTTATAAAAAATAAAACATATTTATTTTTATAAATAAAACCCAGGGACCAAAACTGTCACTAGGGAAACTTATTTTAAAACTTAAACTTAAATTTATACATAAATGGCAAAACCTAGAAACATCAGGGACCTGTTCTGTAATTCGACCAAACTACCTGAAACCAAAATCGGTCCCAGGTTCGACTCCCGCAAGGGGCGGTTTTGAGCCCTTTTATCCGAAAACGCGAAATCACGTCCAGATTCAGTGAACCTCGGGTTCGACTCACGCATGCGACCCGTCCCCGAGATGCCATAATGACTAAATTCAACCGAGGCTACGCATGATGTCGGAATTAACTCCGATCAGCTCAACCACTACCCACCACCCGTTCGCGCATTAAATGCCCAAATTGGTTATAAATATCGATCCCTACACCTCATAAGCATCATCCCGAAACTCCTTCAAGTATCAATTTCATTCAGTCGTGCTTCCATTTCGCGATTCTTCTCCCGATAGCCGAATGTCAAAGCTTGAACTCGTTCTCCCTCACCTCGACTTCAAATCAGGTAATTTTTATATGCATCATGATCGATTTCACGAGGGGATCAAGAGCCCTCTGTTTAATTTCATAAACAGATGGTGATTCGATTCGTATTTGAGAGATTTCGATTCTAGGGTTCATACGGTTTGGGGCTTGATTCGGGATTCTGTTTAAGTGATTCCTTTTCCACGTTTTAAACTAATGAACCAGTAGCCGGAATGGTTAGTGGTGCATGTGTGCAGGTGCGACCCGGACATGAACCCGAGTTCGAGTCTGGGTAAACCGAGTTTTGGTATTTGATTTTCTTTTATGCTTTTTACTCAGTTTTCACATCTATAATTATTTTTATAAAATTTGTAAAGTTTTTATAAACATAAAAATGATTTTTAATTTTCACTTTTTACATACTAAGATATTTTAATTATTTAAATTTAGTTAAAACTTATCAAAAGTTAATTCTTTAAAAATAAGTTTTAAATACTTAAAATCTACAAAAGATACTTTTAAACTTTATAAAACTTATACAATTTTATAAAAACAGAAAACTTAATTTACTATTTAATTTCTAAAGTAAATAAATTCTTTTTGTTTTAAAACTTTAATTATAAACTTTAATAAACAGAAAACTTACATAACTTTTATAAAATCATAAAAGTTTATAAAACTTATATATTATTTAGAAAACAGGAACTTATAAACTTGTGCATTTTTTTGCATTTTATCTATTTAAATCGAGACTTGTTTATTTATTTATTTAAACAAGAAATAAATATACATTGTTATTAAGATTAGAAAGTTATAAACTTATGATCTTATGAAAACAGAAACTTAGATTTAATAAACTACCTACTTATACATTTTATAAAACTTATATTTTATATAAACATAAACTTATTTGTTTATATAAATTTAAAACATGAGGAATAATTATACCTTACTTAATTTTTTTTGTTTATTAACTTATAAACTTTATAAAATAAAGTAGAAACTTTAAAACACTTGTAAACTTTATTTAAAATACTTACAAACGCTTATTATTATTTAAACTTATAACCACATTTTTTTTAGGTAAATACTTAATTCTTAAATACTTTAAATCTTGATTGATTTATATTTTTAGATAAAGTAATTATTCTTTTGGATAATTATTTGTCCTTCGTAATTATTTATTCTTAAATAATTATTATTTATCCTTAGTAATTATTTATTCTTAAATAATTATTATTTATCCTTAATCACTATTTAGTCTTTAAATACTTTGTATTTAATAATTATTTTACTTTTGAAATAATTGTTATTTATCTTTAATCCTTATCTTAAATAACTATTTTAAACAATAAATATTTTAAACTATTAATTTATTTAAACTTTGAAATCAAGCCTAGTATGACTCATTCAAAACCTTATTAAAACTTGACTTAAACTTTATAAACACAATCATTCTCGTCTCCCATTCGGAACCCTAGTCGATCTTGAAATCATAGATCCTTACCATAGACTTGTAGGATCATACTTAAAATCTTTAAACTTGCATACTTAGGCTTATCGTGAGGATATTCTCCCTCCAAGTCTTGCAAATACTTATCCGCGTCGGATACTATTCATCATCCAAGTGAGTATACTTAGCCCCTTTTTCCTTTTATGCTTTTGGGGTGAAACATGTTCACAATTCTTAAACTTATACAATTCTTGTACAACTATGACTACGTGTTTATTCTTATGTTAAACTTGAGACTTGTATGCTTAGATTAAACTTAAAACTAGCACATTCATTAGCTTTGATCAAGCCGATAGTAACAATGATAGATCTATTGCATTTGACCAATCCACCTTGATTGATTGACCCCTTCGGGGGAGCCCTTGGTGTTTGTTACTACATTAAACTTTAAACTTGAGACTTGAGACTTATAAGGGTAACCTGCGGGTTATGCCTAAACTTGGTTGGAGGGTTGATGTGCACAATGTCTAACATGCTTGTTTTCTCATACTTACATTATAGAATGCACAAATCATAGTGAATTGTAATACTTTTCAAATACTTGTTAAACTGTGTCAAAACCTTTGTATCTCACCAACTATTTTGTAGTTGACAGATTCTTTCACATGTTTCAGGTTTACAACATGAGACTTATTCGTGATCACATAGGATGCTTTGGACCTAGGCTACTTAAATTAAATGTTGTATTCGTATTATTCTTCCTTGTATTGAATCTTAAATTATTCATTAATGAAATATTGAAACGTTAATAGTCAACCTTGTGCTATTGAACAACTGCGTCCGCACCGACGTATAATCCGCCGTCGGTTGGGGTGTGACACTAATCATGGATGAAGCTCATAAATCCCGTTACTCCCCGTTACTCCATTCATCCGGGTTCCGATAAAATGTACCATGATCTAAAAGTACTATATTGGTGGCCGAAGATGAAGGCTGATATAGCCACCTATGTTAGCAAGTGTCTGACCTGCGCGAAGGTCAAAGTTGAATATCAAAAACCATCCGGTCTCCTGCAGCAACCAGAAATTCCCATGTGGAAATGGGAACAAATATCCATGGATTTCATCACCAAATTACCACGAACTCCTACTGGATGCGATACCATTTGGGTAATTGTTGATCGACTAACAAAATCTGCTCACTTTCTAGCAATCAAAGAAACCGACAAAATGGATAAACTCACTCGAATATACTTGAAAGAAGTAGTCTCTCGGCACGGAGTGCCTATCTATATCATTTCGGATCGTGATGCACGATTCACTTCTCGTTTCTGGCAGTCGTTACATAAGGCTTTAGGCACGCGTCTAGATATGAGCACAGCTTACCATCCTCAAACCGATGGTCAAACAGAACGTACTATCACACTAGCATCAAGACAACTCCATTTGAAGCACGTTATGGACGGAAATGCCGTTCTCCTATTTATTGGACTGAGGTTGGGGATAGCCAACTCACAGGTCCTGAACTTGTATTTGAAACTTCCGAAAAGATCGTTCAAATTAGAAACCGTATGGCAGCAGCTCGTGATCGTCAAAAGAGCTATGCCGACAAGCATCGTAAACCTTTGGAGTTTCAAATAGGTGACATAGTCTTACTCAAAGTCTCACCTTGGAAAGGTGTCATTCGTTTCGGGAAACGAGGCAAGCTAAATCCTCGTTATGTTGGACCATTTAAAATAATAAAGAGAAACGGACCAGTAGCGTATCAACTGGACTTACCTGAAGGACTGAGTGGTGTACACAACGTCTTTCACGTCTCAACTTTGAAGAAATGCCTAGCAGACGAGTCTCTTGCGGTTCCTCTCGAAGAACTACACATTGATGAACAGCTGCGTTTCATCGAAGAACCCGTGGAAATCATGGATAGGGAAGTAAAAACGTTAAAGCACAGTAAAATCCTTATTGTTAGAATCCGTTGGAACTCGAAACGTGGACCAGAATTCACGTGGGAGCGCGAGAATCAGATGATGCGCAAATATCCTAATCTGTTCAAGCACTCCGCGTCAAATTCCTAAGGTACTATTTAATTTTCGGGACGAAAATTCTTTCAACTAGGGGATGATGTGACATCCGGAAAAAAAAAATTATTTTAATTTTTGGGACGAAAATTCTTTCAACTTGGGGATGATGTGACAACACGGACTTTCTAGGATAACTCCGTTAACCAATTGCAGTTAAACCCTAACCTAGTTAACCTAATCTTAAACCTCGAGGACTGATTCTGTCATAAATGAAACTCAAACTGCAGGGTCTAAAGCTGTAATTAGCCTAAAGTTAAGTCTGTTGACTCTGAAAAAGTCAAAATCAATTGATGTTGCTTCTGTTGACTTTTAAAAGTCAAAATCGGGACTTCTTAATTCCAATTCGCGAATGATAACCGAAATGGATCAAATTTTGTAACTGAATGTCATAGTATTGCAATAAACGATCATAGTTGATCAGTCTATCATCATCATTGTTGAATTAAACTCCTATAACGATCATTAAACCCATAACCGTCGACTCTATCATTGACCACTATCATGTTCGTCTATCACCATCATTATTCGCACGAATTGAACGCTCTCACACCTCTATCGCACCTCTCAGAAGAAATCCCTCACCCCAATTCCATCAGAGACGAAGTCTATACTACCGGAGATCAAACCACGCGACGACGGAGTCCATTTTGGTCGAGCTCCATCAATTGGAACTCAATTCTCGTAATCAATCATTTCCTTAGTTTCGTGTCTATGTCTGGATCGATAGCCCTATGCCAATTGGGGCTCTCATTATCGAATTTAACAAGAACCAATTCTAGGGTTCATCCCAATTACGGTTTAATCGAATTCGGTCTAGACTTGATCTCAATGCAATCAATTAGTATGGTTAGCTTCGAAACCATCTATCCATTGAAAGCCCTATGAAATCCATGGTTTATATCATCAAATCGAAATCGGATCTAATCTAGGGTTCTTATTCTTTTCGGTTTAATCGAATCCATACCTATACTTAATCTAAATGAAATTAAACCACATCATAAGATTCGTAATGGTCAAATCAGTAATAGCCCCATGAATTCAAACATTTCCATTATCGAATTTGATCGATTTAAAATCGTGTTCTTAAAACTAGAGTTTCGGCTTTCAAACCAAGGATTAACGATTTTAAACTTGTTGCTTTTCAAATTAAACTCTCATACAGGTTCACCATGACCCGATTAACAAAACCCTTAAGCATTGATTTCAATCGTGATCGAATCTGATGGTATTGGGACTGGTTTCGATCGAATTCGTATGTGGAGGAAGAACACGGTAGAATCAATGGTAAAAAACCATTTCTGTCGGGGTTTGGTTGCGATACCCTAGCGGGCGGGACTGGTTAAGACTATGTGCTGGTGTGGGAGAGACCCGGGTTCGAGTCTCTCCACACCCTTTTCTTTATAAACCGATTTTTAAGGAATGTTTTTAATATAAAAACCACCCCCATAATATTATATTGATATGTATATGACTTTTAACCTCGAAAATCACCCGTAGGCTCGGGTTTGGTTTTATAACTCATAGTTAATATTATCCCCACTTTTAAAACAATATATTTATATTATTTTCAAACCACAACCTCGAATAAAATAATATGTTTACATTATTTTCAACTCGTGACTCCTATTATAAAATAATATATATTTATATATTATTTCGTCTCGTTTATAAACCTCGTGTAACGTTTCAAACTTAGAAATAATGTAATTATTTATATTAATTACTCACGTTTAATACCCTCGAATAAAAATATTATATTTACAATTTTTGTCCCGTAAATGATTATCGTATATTTTCTACGAGTTCAAAATAATATATTATTATATTATTTTCTTAGATCATTACTAAATGATACTAACGCACGAATTTATTTATTTATTTAATATTATTCGTATTAGAGACGTTCGACACGTAACGCATTTATCCTAATTATTATATTAAGAAATCTATATTCCCGTGGACACGTTCGTCTACTCATTGATCCTTAGAATGTGTTAAGACGTTCTAATCTTCCGTGTCGTCGTCACAAATCCCAATGTGTTCCTAACTTATGTGTTTATGATTCTAGGGCATACGTAAGCCGTGCAGGCTATCATTTGAGGTTCTAAATCTCATACTTGTGTGATACTACTTACTACGCAACGCAGGTGAGTTTCACGGCCCCTTTTTACCTGTTTTACTATTGGGGGAGAAACATGCTTACACACAAACATATTTTACTTGTTTTCCTGTTGAGGAGGAACAAACATGAACACCAACTATCATACTCTTACTTGTTTTCCCCATGGGGGAGAAACAGGTACACAGACAAACATTTTGTTACATGTTTTTCCCGTCGGGGGAGAAAACATGACACAACTATTTTAGATTATTGTAATTCATATGTTATTATTGTTGAGGCTAAGCGTAACACACTATCACAGAAAGTCCTCATCTTATATCGGATCGTTAATATCATCTGCAGCCATAGGAGACACCTTTTGAGAACACGAATGATTTTCATTCTTGTTATTCTTTGAACATCCAGAATTTGAAGCAACAAAGCATGAACTTTCATTACACGAACTTTCCTTAGACCCTTCAGAAACTTCACCAGAAAATAAAGTAACTCCTCCAGACTTCTATGTAGATACACCTTTTCCAAATTAGATACTTGGATCTTGATAGATTGTGTCTTTCTTCTTCTTATTCAAGTCATAAGACTGAATCTTACCCATTAAGTCTTCAAGACTCAAATCATCAAATCCAGTTTGTTCTTTGATCGCAACAGTGTACATCTCAAAATGAGCTGGTAAAGCATCTAAAATTTCTCAAGAATCTTCTTATTCTTGTATGTGATCTCATTATTCACCATTTCACTTAAAAGTTGATAATATCTTGACATCAATTCATCAACAGATTCACCATCAAAGTGTTTGAATACACTAAATTGCTTCTTTAGGAGATTGTTTCTCAGAAATAGAAACTTGATTCTTTGGTTTCCATTTGGATTGAATTTAAACTTTTTCACTTTCTTTTGATGATTCAGAAGTTTCAACAACATTGTCTTTAACCACAGGTTGTTCCACAAGTTTTCTCAACCTTCTATTTCTTTTTCTTCTTTGCGGTCTTGACAATTTCACTTTCTGTGATTCATTCACAACTTTCTCAACAGATTTTGCTGGAGCAGATGTAATCTTAGCAACGGACTGCTTCACAATCTTATCCACTTTAGTTATATAATCAACGGTTTTCACCACTGACTGCTTTGGTGGATTCACAAAAGGTCTTCCCAATTTGGGATTCTCTAAATACTTTCCCATGTTCTTGTGTGGACAATCTTTTAGAATATGACTAACCACTCCACATTGAAAGCAAGTACGACTTTCCTTGTATACACGAACATACTTATCCTTCTGAACACCTTTTGTATTGGATGATTCACACTGAGAGACAGTGTTTGAAGTTTAAACAACCTTTTGATTTTCTTTTTCAACTTTCTATTTATAAAAATCAAGAGTTGAGACTTTCTCAATCTTGTTTGTTTCTTGAGAATCAAAACCACCACTTACAAAAGGTTTAGCTAGTTTATAAGTAGATTTAGGTTTTGGTTGTTCAACCTTCTCATCCGGTTCAGTCAAAATACATTTGTCTCTGGTAACCTGTTTCACCACAACTGGTTTAACATACTTACACTCTTTCAACACTCCTTCAGCTTTGTTTGGATCAAAAACATTATCATCAGATGAATCATCATAGATCATATCATCACGAGTAACAGGATTGACTTTAAGAATAGTTTTTGGTTCCAAATCTTCAGTGGTTACAGATTCAGTGAAACGAGAAGTATAGATACCATTGAATGGCAGACAATAACCAACACCCCCTCCATCATCCTTATCATTAAATGATGGACAAGATCCAGCACCTCCAACAACTTTCTCACCTGAAGCTTTTTCATTATAATATTCTAACAGAAAACTAGAATTTTTATAAGCTTCAATCTTTCGTAACAACTTTGTTACTTATGTCTGTGACACAACGAGTTCATTGATTTTCTTTACATACTCTGAGTATGACACAACTAGATGAAAGTCTTGTTCATTATCTTTGATTTGTAAAACTTTAATGTCATCCTTTAAAGATTCAATTCTAGTTTTCAAAACAATCTCATTTTCTTTCAAAGTTTGATTAGATGTGTAAATCGCCTTCATGTCACATATCAGATTCGTGTTGTCATCACACAATCGAGTAATTTTCAAATCAGAATCAATACATTTAGGACAAGAAACAACCTTTTGTACCTTAGAATCTGCCATGAATGCATTTCCTTCAAATAACATTTCATCAATCTTTTCTATCACTTTTCCAGCAGCTCCATCACTCAGCAAGTCTTCATTTGAAAATTTTGGTTCAACTTTTGGATTAAGAGACTCTTCACTTTCAGTTATACTCCCAGAATCTGTATAGTCACCATCAGAAGAACTGCTTTCATTTCCACCTTCATAATGAAATTCAGCCATAAACGCTTGACTGACATGAGCAACAATATCTTCCAGATGAATACCCTAGTTATAATTTTCATCTTGTTGAGACATTAAGGCTGTGGATGTGTTTTGCTTATTCTGATTGCCCTGATTATTTGAAGAACCTTGAGTCTGATTTCTCGGCTTTGTGCATTCTCTAGCAAAATGTCCAAATTCCTGATAATTATAACATTTCACCTTTGATTTATCCAATCCCATATTTGTCTTGCTTGAAGCTCCAATAAACTTCTTTCATGTTCTCTTCAGATGATCTTTTTCCTGACGCATCCATAATGCCATGTTTGAATATTCATTTCTTCAAGAGCATATTTATCCAATTGCTTGAAGTCTTCTTCAATCATGTCTGGATCAATGATTTTGCCACCAATTCTCATAAGATGTTAAAAACGAAGCAATCATGGACATCATATCATCTACAACCGTAGGAGACACCTTTTGAGAACACGAATGATTTTCATTCTTGTTATTCTTTGAACATCCAGAATTTGAAGCAACAAAGCATGAACTTTCATTACACAAACTTTCCTTAGACCCTTCAGAAACTTCACCAGAAAATAAAGCAACTCCTCCAGACTTCTATGTAGATGCACCTTTTCCAAAGTAGATACTTGGATCTTGATTGATTGTGTCTTTCTTCTGCTTATTCAAGTCATAAGACCGAATCTTACCCATTAAGTCTTCAAGACTCAAATCATCAAATCCAGTTTGTTCTTTGATCACAATAGTGTACATCTCAAAATGAGCTGGTAAAGCATCTGAAATTTCTCAAGAATCTTCTTATTCTTATATGTAATCTCATTATTCACCATTTTACTTAAAAGATGATAATATCTTGACATCAATTCATCAACAGATTCACCATCAAAGTGTTTGAATACATTAAATTGCTTCTTAAGTAGTTATCTTCTGCTCTTCTTAATATCTGTGCTACCCTCACATCTCTTTGCTAGACCTTCCCAAAGTTCACGAGAAGTCTTGAATTTCTTAAAAGTATGATAGATGTCTAGAGGCAAACACATGGATAAAGCTGCAAGAGCTTTCTTTTCACGATCATACAATTTATTTTCCTCGTCACTAAGAGCTGAGACAGGTTTTGGTGTATCCGACACTCCCATATGACGATGAACAGGATGCTCATATCCTTCACTGATTGGAATCCACAAACTAGTATCATTGATGTTAACATAGTTTTCAAACCGACTTTTCCAATTTGAATAATCTTTGACATTCATAAGCCTCGGTGGCTTGGTTGGTGTACCAATCTCATTATCATGATTCAACAAGTGAGTCATGTTATTTACACTAACATGAGTAGGAGTAGACATCTTTGAAATTTTTGAAAAGTTCAACACTTAGAAATTTTTTAATAAATTCTGCCTGTAGCGAACTTAACAAGCGAACATAACAAGTTCTCCTGATCTGGATTTAGCGAACTTAACAAGTTCGCCCGTAACTGAATGAACAAGTTCGCATGCTTTAGCTGAAGAACAAGGAGGATTGTTCTATCACCCAAACGCACTAACTAGACTGAAAATCTTCATATCTCTCAATTTTGAAGGAATTAAGCAATTTCTTTTCGTAGGAATCTTCGATTTATAATCTAGAACACTTCTATCGGATCAATTTTGGTAAAACAATACCAAAAATGAGGAATTCAATCGAAATTCTCTTCAAAAATCGCAATACACTTCAAGAACACAAGAAACTTCAAAAATCTTCATCTTTTTGTGTGAATTCAATCGAAACGGTGTTAAACAACAATAGCTAATCAAGAGCAAAGGCTCTGATACCACTTGTAGGTCCCGTAGGGTCTACGGATCTATCTCAGTCATAAAACACGTAACACGTAGACGTAGTGCGGAATCCTAACGTATACGCACGTCTCTAATACTCACACACATGATAAGATCACACACAAGACAAGATATAATAAAGATCCTTGTATTATCTCTGTAAACGTTGCATACAAGTTGTAGTTCCAGAATTACAGATCATTACAAATGAAACAACTACAGCACTATTTATAGACAATACATCTGATATAGGCGAACTTAGCATGTTCACTAACTTTAGTTCAGGCGAATTTGTTAAGTTCGCCTCAACCATGATCAGGCGAACATGTTAAGTTCGCTTGTTACAAACTTAACATTTACAAGACTAAATCAATACAAAACAAAACATAAAGACTAATCTATTACAAAAGTTAGTTGTCATAATAAAAGTTCCAACATAATGTACAAAGATTTGTTGGGAAACACAAAAGCTAGTCAAGGTTCAAGTGAAATGGATGATCAAATTGAGGTGGAGTTAGGCCCCACTAAAGTGGTCAGTGAACAATCCCAATCAACTTAATTGACAGAAGAGTCTACTAGCTATAATCTAGCTAGAGACAAACCTAGAAGGAACATAGTTCCACCAGCTAGGTTTAGATCAGATGCAGACCTATCTGCTTTTGTGTTTACTACAACAGAAAATGAAAGTACATATGAGCCATTGACTTATGAAGATGTTGTCATGTCAAAAGATAGAGAGCAGTGGATAAGTGTTATGGATGAAGAAATGAATTATCTTCATAAGAATAAAACTTGGGTGTTATTTGACCAGCCTAAAGGACAAAAGTTAGTATCATGTAAATGGGTGTTCAAGCTAAAAGAAGGAATATTATGGGTGGAAAAGCCTAGGTATAAGGCTAGACTTGTGGCTAAAGGTTTCACTCAAAAAGCATGTGTAGATTATAATGAAATATTATCACATGTAGTGAAACACACTTCAATTAGAGTCATGATATCATTGGTGGCTACTTATGATTTTGAGCTTGAGAAATTGGATGTGAAGACTATCTTTTTACATGGCAACTTGGAAGAGGATATTTACATGAGACAACCTTTAGGTTATGAACAGAAGGGAATGTAGGATAAAGTGTGTCTACCTCAGAAATCATTATATGGCCTCAAACAGTGGTACAAGAAGTTTGATGAGCATATGTTAAAGCATGATTTCAAGATAAGCGGCTATGATAGATGTGTTTACTTTAAGGAGTATAGAAGGCATAATTTTGTCTATATTTTGCTTTATGTGGATGATATGCTGATTTGTTGTAAAGATCAAAGTGAAATTAGTAACATAAAGAAGATGCTGATGTTGGAGTTTGAGGTGAAAGAGTTGGGGGAGGCGCGGTGTCAAGGCTAATCAAAAATATTTATAAAAACCACTTCTTAGCTACTTAGACTGTAGACAGTGAAGTAGGGTTGTCGAATCCACAGGGAACACGTGGAGAATGCTATTCAAATTAAAATGGTTCAATGACTACTAAAGTTCTAAACTTTATTAATTAGAAGACTTGAAATTATAAAATCAGTTAACTTTAAGTTGTAAAACAATTTTAGAAAGATGACCACTTTGGGGTTCAGATTTAGCAAAATACACGCACAATTTTAGTTTCAAACCAGATCAGAGATTACATAGACATAACCGTGTTTAACTGTTTAACACAATCACACAATAATCAATTCAATCACAAAATCAGATTATTCCTGATGCAAGAAAACCAAGAAACGACGATAGATGCGATAAATTGAAAACATGCAATTGCTCATAAATCAAACACACAATTGAATTCAAAGAACTTAAGAGGTTCACAAAACTTCAATCTAATACTGATAATCTACTGAAATCATACGAGTACAAGCCTAAATCGTTCACCTGGAGGGATCACGAAAGCGTTTAGCCGCTCATGATTGTCAAAAACATCAATGTAATTAATCTAGAACTTACAAGCATTCGAAAACAAGAACAATTGACCAAACTATTCTCAAAATCGCCTTAAGGAAGCTCTAGAACGACCGGAAAGAATGATAATTGACAATAGGATCATAATGGGTTTATAATTACAAATAGGTTTAAAATTGTCGTAATCCGTTTCTTCGCGTGTCGTGAACATTCATGGCCAAGTCTTCACGTGGCGCGAAGGCCAAAACAGTCGGGGGCCTTTTTCAAAGCCCTCGCGTGTCGCGAACATTGTCACCCGGATCTTCGCGTGGCACGAAGATCCAACTTTTCAGGATTTTGACTTTTTTGCTTTGACTTTGATTTTCTTTGACTTCCCGGGCTTCGTGCCTTCTTATCAACGACTCGTATACTTCCGCTCTTTAAACACATTTAACCTGTAACACATCAAACTACAATATGCCCATAAAATTGACTCGATAAACACTCTTAAACAATTAAAACGTACAAAACTCGACTCTTATACACGATATATTTAACCCTACATCACATCCCCACACTTGACCTTTTTCGTCTCGAAAAAGAATAATGCAATGGAATCATAATCGGGAAACTTGCAACTTTACTTTCATTTTTCACAGCACAGACTTTCATAACACGTTAACCGTAACAATCGGTATTTCTGTCCGATTAAACCCAGCCACCGACTCTCTAGCCCCCAATTATGTGACCTAAAATATTATACATTACAGTAAATGCAGTTTTTTGTAATGTTTTTTCTTTACAAATAGTGCAGTAATAATAGTGCAATACAAACCTGCAGTAAAATGCACCAAAACATGCAGAAATTATGCAGAAAACCTATGAATCGACATATTCGTAATGGCATGGGAGCCTGGGAGGGAAATAAGGACGTATATTAGGGTTGGGGGCTGACAAAATGTCTTTATTACCCTCACGTGCCATCCACGTGGGTCAAGTTCTGTTATATTTTAACTTCAATTAATGGTAGGGGCCTTTCTTGCAACCCGGGCCCAAACCACAGGGGCCATTTTTGCACTTTTTCATTCCTAAGTGCTAAATCTGCAATTCGAACAAACCACAGGGACCATTTTTGCAATTAACTCTAAGAAATTGTTTCTAACCCAAAGGTCTTATGCAGAAAAGGTGGTGTCTAATTTTGCTATGCAAGACAGTAAAGTGGTGATTACTCCACTTGCTCCTCATTTTAAGCTCTCAAATCAGTGTTCTCCTAAGTCCGAAGCATAATTGAAAAGGATGCCATCTATTCCTTATGCTAATGCAGTGGGTAGCCTCATGTATTTGATGGTATGCACTAGGCCTAACCTAGATTAATGCAGTTAGTGTGATTATTAGGTATATTTCTAACCCTAGGAAGTTGCACTAAGAAGCAGTGAAGTAGGTCATGAGGTATTTTAAAGGTACCAGGGATATGGGGTTGATCTGCAGTGAAGCAGAAAAAATGGTGTTGGACTATGTTGATTCAGACTTTGCCAAGGACTTGGATAAGTGCAGGTCTGTAACTGGTTATACATTTAAAGTGTTTGGTGGGATAGTCAGTTGAAAATCTACATTGCAACATAGTTTGTCTACAACTGAAGCATAGTTTGTGGCTCTGACTGAGGCAATCAAAGAAGTTGTTTTGTTGAATACTTGAGCTTGGAGTGAATCTGTTAGATGTTAAAGTGTTATGTGATAATCAATGGCTATACACTTGTCTAAGAATCAGATGTTTCATGAATATACCAAGCATATTAATGTTAAGCTGCATTTCATTAGAGACAATATTAACTCAAAGTTGGTAAAGGTTGAGTGGGTTGATACTAGTGAAAATGCAGCGGATGTGTTGACCAAAATTCTGTCAGGAAGTAAGTTTGGGCATTGTTTATCAATGTTAAAAATTGGTGTGTTTGATTTTACACTTGGTGGAGATTGTTGTGAGTATTTGGCAATTGAAGTGCTGCAGTTAAATAAAGTCAATAATAAAGTCAATCTGTTCTAAAGTCAAAGATGTTAAAGATGTAATAAATCATGTTTAGTAACGGTAGATTAGTCATTTGCTAATCTGGTTGTTATACCTATATAAGGTCAGGTTGAGAGTAGTTAGATAGTTCTTAATTCTTCTCTTGTTCATTTTCAATTTCCAGTTTTGTAATTCATTTTCGTTTGAAGAATAAAGAAGTCAATCGTTTGGTGCAATTCAATTCTTGATTCTCTGTTCTATCTTCATGGGTGGGGTGGGTTTAGGTTTTTGGATGGAGGGTTAGGTTTTTGAGGGTGAGTTGGGGTTTTTGGTGTACTACACATATGCAGTATGAGTTTTTTGGTTTTCTCATAAAAATGAGTTTTATAGTGAATTCACCCCACACACACTATATATATGTGTGTGTGCGCGCTCTTTTTTTTATATATATTTGAAATTACTAGGGAACATGTGATAGATTGGAAGTTATTGGTGTTAGGTTTTTCAAAGATTATGTACTCATTGAAGATATATCTATTATTGAGATGTATTTTTATAGTTTCCATGCTGATTGTACCACATCACTTTACTCCTCATGTTGGCCTATGTTATTGTGCCTCGTTTTTGGCCATACTCTTCTCTTTATGGTGTACATGTCTCTCATTTCTTATTTACAAATTTGCCACTTTAAAGTGTATACGATCTATTTTTTTTAACATCTTAAATGCTCTTCTAATTCACATGCAATATTTGTTGCTATTACTCTAATTATTAGTGTTTCTTCACGTTTTAATCTAGAACTTGATATATTTACAACTAACCAGGTCTTTTAATGACTCGACCGAAGAGAAAATTCTATAATCGAGTAATAGAGATACAAACATTGAATATTAGTGACCCAGTGACAAAATTTTGTTCCGAGGCCACACGCATTATTTCGCCTTTAAAACAACATTTGTGAGATTTGTGCATCTCACATTAAATTTTAGAGAAGTTATGAATTTATAATATCGTCAAAACTATTTATAAATTGTGTTTATAAATTTGTACGTCTATTGTTTGTTTTCATTTTTAGTCACTTGTGCAATTTAGTTAACCAAAATATCAAATTTTTAATTTTAATTGATTTTAAATTTTGTTAATATTTTAAACAAAAATATATAAAACAATATATAAAGTTTGTATCTTTATTATATGTTTTTGCTTTAAATTTAATTTTTTCATCGTCAATCTTCCAAAGTAAACCATACTTTAGGAGAGCAGAGTTGACGTCCTTCTGGGCACGCCAATCTGTTGCTACTACGGGGCCTGAAAAGGCTTCTTCAATAGTAACATAATCCGAAGCCAGTACAGTATAATACCACGACACAAGCTTTAACCACTGAAGTACCCAATGCCCAAGTATTGTGCGCTCCAAAAACAGCAAATCATCCTCCTACATTAAGTCTTCTGGAATGGCTTTTAGTTCCCTTGATTTAAGCAGTGTACGTAATACAAAAATGAAGATGACCTTTGAGGTAAGGATTGAAGGGATAACCCCTTCCAAGCCAGAACTCTAAAGGCGCCACCACCTTTGATGCCCGCCATTGATCACTCGTCACCGTCATTTGCCGCCACCTTACTCCCCTATCACCATCTTGACAACTACCACTAGTCCAATTAAACCCTCTAAAACCGTATGTCATACTTATCATTCATCTTTTACCATTTTGTGTTATACCTTTTCTTCATATCAACACCCTTCTCTATTTTCATCTCATCTTTTAATCATGAAAATACCTATCTTTCAACTTTAACCATCTTTTTAATTTTTAATACAAATAATATTCATTAATAAACTATTTATTATTTTTATTTCAATATGTCTATAAATATACAAATATTTATATATTTATTTGTTTTATTCTTTTTAGCAAAATTAGTTTTTAAAAGTTCTTGTTAGAAAACCCAAAATTTAAAGTGACAATTATTTTATGTAAATGCATTTACCATTAAAAAGTTATAAAAATAATATTTAGTAAAAACTTTAAAAGCTTACTATAATAGGTACCAATCCAAATTTATCAAAACTCTCTCAAAAACACACTCTACGGGAAAGGAGAGTAGACGAACAGTAGTATCACCCTGAGCAGGGACCCCACTGGCGGGGGCATCAAAGGCGAGGTGTTCCGCGCTTGACCGCTTATCAAAATTGGATGGGGGCATGACGTGGGGTTCCTCACATGACCGCTCATCCAAATTGGATGAGGGCATGACACGGGACGAGGATATCGCATGTTCTAATAGTCTTTAGCCACCACCACAACCCCTTATTCTGACGTTGATAGCCATATCAACTTTACTCTAAGACCCATCCTTGATTCAATGCCTACAAAACATCATACACTCTTCACCTCTTTCTATTTGATTCAATTAACACATGCATGTAAACATACATACAAATAAAGGTGCATAAAACGGTTTTATAACTCAGAACTTATTTTAAACCGAAACGAAACCGGTTTGGTAATAAAAGTCAAACCGGTATGAGATCAAATAAGGTAATCACAACTCTTATAAGGGCATTCCCAGCCGGATCCTTATATTTCTTGTCCTTATAATTACACTAAAAATCACTACTTTATCTACATTTTCTCTCTTTATCCTTATAATTACACTAAAAACTACTTTTTTCCTTATATTTACAAAAAATTTATATTTTTTTCTCTCTCCTTCACTCGCAACCACTTTAAACCACTCCATAAAATATACAAAACTCACTCACACAATTATACCAAACCGGCTGTGAATGCTCTAAGGGATAAAGCACTAAGCCAAATAAGGTAATCACAACTCTCAAAACTATTATATATATATATATACATGAAGATTGTTCTAACACTATTTTTATGTATAATCACAAGATTACCAAAAGATTAATAATACATACAAAATCCAGAAACCCATACTACATCAGTGTTTGCTTTGTTCAGTGTCTTCTTTTATGGTCATCTCCACCCCTTCAACTGTGTTAAAATGCGCCTCACCGGAGGCTATGCTGGATGTGGAGTCAAGCTCTGACCCAGCTTGAATCTCTTTAAACATCGCCATCACCTGAATCATCGTCGGCCGCTTCCCCATGCAGTCATCGAGACACGCACATGCCACTTGTAGGTGCTGCAAAAGCTCGAATTCTATCGACGGGTCTTCTTTCAATAACTCCTGATCAAACACATCTGTTATGCGTGTTTTAGCATGCTGTTTCACCCACCCAACAAGATTATTGTCACCAAAATCCGGTGAATCGGTGGGCTGTTTCCCGGTCAAAAGCTCGAGCAGTACAACACCGTAGCTGTAAACGTCACCTTTCACCGTGCATCTGAAACTCTGGTAGTACTCCGGTGGTACGTATCCCGGTGTTCCAGCTAATGTGCTGACACTTAAATGAGTGTCCAACACGCTCATATGTCTCGCCATACCGAAATCCGACACCCGAGCTTCAAGATTTTCATCTATTAATACATTGCTCGATTTCATATCCCGGTGAATGATATGTGGAGTGCAGCTGTGATGAAGAAAAGCTAACCCACGGGCCGACCCGACCGCGATCTTTCTTCTCATAGCCCAGTTTAACTTGATCCCAGTTTTTTTCCGATCGTGTAGCACGTCATCTAAGCTTCCGAACTTCATGTACTCGTAAACGAGTAGCCTTTCATCTCCGACCTTACAGTATCCAAGCAAGGGGACAAGGTTTCTATGTTTTACTTTACCAATGGTCTCCATTTCAGCGGTGAACTCCCGATCGCCTTGCCCGCTAACGTGAATTAGTTTCTTGATCGCGACAACGGTGTTATCTTTTAACTGGGCTCGGTACACATCACCAAATCCACCTGACCCAATTAGACTGTTGTTGTCGAACCCGTTTGTGGCTTCAAGGAGGTCTGCAAAAGTGAGTTTTCTTAATGGTTTTTCGAAAGCGGCTAAGCTTATGCTTAACGCTTCATGAGTGCTGGATAGTTTCCACACGGTGCTAGCATTAGCATTAGCAACACGGCCACCAGAATACGAGTTGCCAACACCGTCAGTGTAGGCTTCAAGGGCGGCAGCCGCCTTCTTCCGCCTCTTTTTCCTCATCTCTACCAAGATTATAATCACTCCAAATATGCAAAACAGTGAGAACAACAACCCCATCGCTACACTTCTAGCAAGCGACGCTTCTCGTTTTTTGGATTTCCGGTCACTGTGTGATTTATCATTAGCATCCGACCCGCATTTAGGAAGAGGATACCCGCATAGCCCGGGATTATTTGAGAACCGGTCCGGCGGAAAAGTATCAAACGGGGCGGATACAGGGATGGCACCTGACAAATTATTGTACGAGAGATCAGCGTCTCCGAGACCAAGACTGGTTAATGAAGTCGGGATCGACCCGTTAAGTCTGTTATGTGATAAATCAAGAATAGCTGCGTTTTTCAAACCGCTAAGTTCATCAGGTATCGGCCCGGTAAGATCATTGTGACCCAAATTCAATATGTTGAGATAGTACATTAACCCGAGTTCCTTCGGGATTCCACCCTCTAACTTATTGTATGAAAGATCAAGAAAGATCATAGACCCGTTGTGATTGAAATTCGGTTGAGTGATCCCTACATATACTCGGGTGAAATTACACGGGTGTCTAGACGAAATCCGGTCTAAATCCACCAGCCGGATTCCCCCGTATTCTAACAAATTTCCAGCACCGTGACACTGCTTACTCCCATCATTCTTGATGTAAAGATATGGTTTTCCGGTGAGATATGCAGCAGCAATATATCCAGATTGCTTGAAAAGATCCGGTGGGATTGTCCCACTCAACTGGTTGGTATTTAAATCCAACCATACCAAGCTCTTACAGTCCCCGAGCTCTGCCGGAATCTGGCCGGAAAATGAGTTGTTCCCAAGTTTCAAAATAGCAAGATTAGACAAACCACCAAGGGCTGCCGGAATTTCTCCGGACAAATTGTTGTTGGACAGGGAAATCCAATTCAAATTGGTGCAGTTGCTTAAGCTAGCTGGGATTGAACCAGTTAAATAATTAAAATCTAGAATTAAATTTTCAAGAGTTTGAACATACATAAGTTCTTCCGGGATTTCACCAGATAATAAGTTCATCCATATAATCAAATCTTCAAGTTTAGATAAATATCTAAAACTTCTAGGGACTATTCCGGTGAGAGAATTGAAACTTAGATCAAGTGAAACCAGTTCAGAACAATTACTAAGAGTTGAAGGAATGGAACCAGCAAGCTTATTGTTCTGAACGTACAACACCTTTAAGCTACTGAAAACGCCGTTACCTCCACAAATTCCGGCAGGAATCTCACCGGAAATCTCGTTTGAACTTACGTCAAACCTCTCCAGATTAGGCAGCTCCGCCAACGAATCCGGCAACTCACCGTTGAAATTGTTAAACCCTAGCATCAAACTGTTCAACCTGCTCAGATTCATAAACGTATCCATCGGTAACTCGCCGGAGAAATTATTACGGGAGATATCAACCACTTCAAGCAGCGAACAGGATCTCAAGCCATCCGGAACCGTGCCGGATATATTGTTGCCGGAGACATTGAACTCTAGTAACTCACCACAACCGTCGGATAACATCCACAGAACAAACTCCGGCCCGGAGATATGGTTAAACGACAGATCAATAACCTCCAGAGCAAGCCCAAACGGTTTCAATCCACCACTAAACTCCAACAAATTCCTCGACAAATTTAGGGTTTTCAACTCCGAACAACGAGATAACGACGAAATATCCATAACCGACCCCGAGATCCGGTTTCCGCCGAGATCTAAAACCCTAAGAACCTCACTACACTGAGATCTCATACCAACAGTACCAGAAACATTACAGTTCTTAGCAACAAACGATTCAAGAGTAGAAACCGTCAACAAACTGGAAGAAATCAAATCAAACTCAGCACTCAAATCAATGCCACTCAGATCTATACCTGAAACCATAGCTTTTTTGCAAAAAACACCCGTGAAATTGCACGGATTGTTTCCGGCTAACCAATTCGGTAACAGATTAGGGTTTTTAAGCGAGGATTTGAATAACAGAAGCTGTTGAGCTTCATTCACATCGCCATTAACAAAGAGTAGACATTGAAGCAAAGCAAAAAAGACAAGGAGTGGATTAAAGCAAAGGGTTTTCATGATGTGTATGAGATGTAGGATGGTGATGATGATGTTAGGTTAACTTTTTTGGGAGATTATGAAGAAGTGATTTCATCATTCCAGGGGAAATGAAAAAGGAAATTGAATCGGAATTGGAAATGGTGAGAGAGAGTATATTTGGGGGGTGTGGAAACAGCTGTTTGGTCACATGGCATGTTACCTATATCCACTACAGATTAGATGCAAAATGGGAAATTCAAGAAAAGAATTATTTATTTTATTTTTAAATAAAATATGTTTGTTACTTAGTAGACAAATCAAATATTATTTTATTTTTTATTTACATGAGAGACACTAGGATATACGAAGCTTGTTTTGGACTAATCGGTATGGAGGCCACTGCGAGGAAACGGTGATGATGTTGCCAAGGGGTGCTAGCGCTAGAGTGGTTCCAAGTGGTGGAATCTTCACGTTTATCTCCCTAACATTTTTATCATGTTACTCTCACATACATATATAAATATATATATATATATTTAAATAAAAAATCAAGAATGGAGTGTAGTATTTTCTTGATAGAGTGAAACGGAATAGAATGTTATGTGACGCTGACATAATACAGCATATAGTACCGTGTCTTGAGTATAATAACTTTACAATCATGTGACAACAAAGATATCTAACCTCCTAAGAAATTTACAGTTACATAATGGCACGGTAGAAAGTTTTCACTCTGGTAACAAAAATAATTTGTAAGTGATTTTTTTAATTTTTATTTGTTTGGTATGAGGTAGGATGTTAAATTGCTTGTTATCATCTCTAACATATACCTAGAGATGAGATGCAAAGGGAAATTCAAGAGAGAAAATATAATATTATATTACATTTATTTTATTTTATTTTTTCTTAAAAGCAGGACTGTTTGTCTCTTCTCTTCTTTCCATCTGCGTACGTGTGATGAAGGATGTATCCATCACTATCGCTATCTCTATTACTTTTTATATTATTTTTAATGAGATTAGATTCCATTCTTTTTTATAATTGTATCTATATAATATATTGTTTTCCAAATCTTCACTTTTTTTAATGAAAAATTTCTTTATTTAGTGGGATTTGAGCTCAAGATTTTTTAGTTGTTTTTAGGTGTTTAAGAGGTTTTGTCTCTATCATTGGACCACCACCCTAATGACATAAGGTTAGAGCATTCACAGTAGCTCCCCTATCCCTATCCCCATAATTACATTAAAATCACTACCTTTTTTCTCTCCTTTTCAATTAAATAATACTTTTTTATACCTTTATCATTACCTTTTCTCTCTCTTTCTCAATTAAATAATACTTTTTTATACTTTTATCATTACCTTTTCTCTCTCCTCCACTCACAACCACTTCAAAAAATATTAAAAAATTTATGCAGGTGAACAGTGTTTTCCCCAAATATACAAAAAATTTATCCCTTTTCTCTCTCCTCCACTCACAACCACTTTAAACCACCATATAAAATATAGGAAACTCACTCACATAAATATAGGAAACCTACTGTGAATGCTCTTAAGTTACCCTTAAATTTTCAATATCCTTCTTTTAGAAACATCAAACTAATTTTGTATTTTCTTTTATTTTTAAGTTTTTTTTACATATTTCACCCTATTAAACTTATAAATTATATATATCCCCAACCTCTAACTTTAATTACATATTTTCTCAATTAACTTAAAATTACCCTATTGTCCCTTACAAATATTTAGGAATGAGATATATGTAAATAGTATTTTAATTGATTCATTAAGGGTAAAATGGTAATAAAATAAGTTATTTTAAATAAATTAGATAAATATATAGGTTTTAGGAAGACAAAATATGTAATTAAACTGTAGTGTTAGGTAAATATATAATAAAGAAACCAGGAAAGATGATATATGTAAATGTCCTTATACTTAAAGCAATTTTAATAAATTACATAAGTAATAAAAAGTAATGTTGGCTCCGATCAGCAATATTGTTAGTCAGTTTTTACTTTCAATAAAGCACAATATATCATTATTTTCGTTGTGTTCCTGTGTTTAAAAAATAGAAGAAAATAAGATACATGAAATTAATGAGAGAAAATGAAGTGAGAGCAACCGAAAGAAAAGAATAAAGATAAGAGTAAAAATTACTTTCTCTCAAAATCCGTCCATTTTTTAAGGAAAATTTCAGATGAAAGATAATTAAAATCTTCATTTATTTTCTTTTATTAAAAACAAAGGAACACATATCTTTTCTAGTTTATTTTCACTTTCTTTCTCTTCTCTTTAAAAAAATAACTCGGGAACACATCGTTAAAACATAGGTGAAAAGCTCTATTTTTTATTATTAAATACGATTTTTGTAGAGACAAAACCAAGCATGGAGCGGGTGGAGTTGGTTAGCGTTGTATCTTCATCCGTGAGGACCGCCCCCCCCCCCCCCCCCAAGGGACCATTTCCGAAGCATAAGTCAGCTTAACTTTGTTTTTAATTTTTTTTAATTAAATAAATATATTTATTAGAATAAGAATTTATTTTTTGAAAAGCTAATAAGTTAAAAAAATACTTTCTCACCCCACTCTCAAACACCCTCTAAATATAATGACTTGAATTGTCACACCCCGCCTCAGGCACTCCCTGGACGTGTGCGAGCGTGATTGGTATCTCTGTCTCTTTGATTTCAGAGTTTTTTGTAAAACACAGCGGAAGTCTTTTCAAATTATCGTTTCATCATTTATCTCAACCTTAAGGGTTGTAATTGTAAATATCAAAACTCAGTAGGAAAACAAAAGCCTTGTATTTACTTTATAAACATATGGTATCAATATCCTTCTCATTTGATTACAAAACATTGTTTGAAACCAAATACATGATAAGCCACTTGGAAATAGTTTCAACACAGGGTTGATCAGTTCTCTAGTCCTATTTCCTTTCTTTAGGATTTCCCTTTACACGAGACCTGAGAATCCTACGTGCATTCCATCATTTCGTGGGTCAGATCTCATGTTTGCCCATACTCTCATCTCATCATATTTTAATCATTACCTAGAAAACATTTTGAAAATAAAACGTCAGCGTGAACGTTGGTGAATACAATATCTTGACATAAAATCATTTGGCACAAATAAGTATTAATTTCATAATCATAACTTCTTATTCAATTTACACACTTAGCAGACCCGTTTTGTTCAATCGCACCACTGTATACACTGGCGTCATAGCTTATAACAGCGGGCAGGTCTACGCCTCCAAATTTGTTATAAGATAAGCACCAGCCGCAATCCGGGAATTTCACCCGAGACTCGTGTATCACTTGCAAGTTTTACGTATACCTATGACCTGAATGCTTATTCGTAGAAGAACGTTGAGCATTAATTAGTTAACCTTTATTTGACCGTTTTCGTAAATAAAATGTTTGACACAAGTTTTGAAAGAGATAAAGTATTCACTTTTTTGTTGGGAATGAGCCTCTAAAGTCCAAAGCTTATAAGTTGATTTCTCTAGCGTAACAACCTCTCAATGAGCGTTCCTTGCTTAACCGGGCACTAGAACGAGCGGGAGTTGGACCGGGATCGTTGGGAGTGGGCTAGGGATTACTAGGAACGAGTTTTGAGTGTAAAGGACGAGTTGAGGATGAAGAAAACGAATGGAGTCGTTCAACTATTTATAGGTTGTCATTCAAGTCCATGTCGGACCGATATGGCTGGGGATGTCGGTCGGACATCCAACTTAGACCACGTCAACCCTAGATGTCTTAATCTGATTGGACCAGACATATTTGGCGGCAATATCAGACCAATTTGTGGACCATGTCGGTCCGATATCCAGACCCCTGTCCCATCATTAGGGTTGAGTCATTAGACACGTGTCAACACCACAAATTGCGGTTAAGAGGAGGTTGTCAGACCGCAATGGATCGATGTCGGTCCGCTAACCGACCTAACCACTTATTTCGGACCGATATGAATTGAGATGTCGGTCCGCTATCGGACTTAGTTTATCCTCGGTCCGATATCATAACTTAGTTCACTTCGGACCGATATGAAGTACAATGTCGGTCCGATATCAACTTAGTTTCATATTTTTCTTTATTTTCAACCCTAGACTTTGGTGTATTTACACTTATAGTCCCCAAGGTTTACCTTTTGTCAGATCTTGAACATTTTTTAGACAGGTGTTACATTAATGGTTGATCATACCACTAGAACTATAGTCACTTCTATGCAATTCTAACTAGGGGTGTTCAAAACCGGATATCCGAAATTTCGGATAGAGGATTATACTATTCGAATCCGTATCCGAAATTTCGGATAGTGTATTATACTATTCGAATCCGTATCTGAAACTTCGGGTATCTGAAATTTCGGATACGGATCTGGATAGTAGTTCGAATATCCGAAATCTAAAAAAGAAATTGTAAAAGCTAAATATCATTTTGTGTTTTACCAACAGAATTAAACCTAAGAGCATTCTCAACCCGTTCTTTATATTCCATATCCTTATCCTTATAATTACATTAAAAAACACTACTTTTTCTACCTTTTATCTCTACTTTTCTCTCTTCTTATTTTTATCCTTATAAATATACTAAAAACCATTACTTTTATCCTTATGTTTATAAAAACCTTATATCTTTTCTCTCTCATTCACTCACAACCACTTTAAACCACTTCATAAAATATACAAAACTCACTCACATAATTTTAAAGAACCGATTATGAATGCTCTAAATCATACCTCTTTCAGCTGTTCACCAATAAAAATAATAAAGGCAATCATGGAAGATATGCTCAATCAATTTTTCCAGTGACTTTTACAAACCATTTGAACCGATTCAATTTTGCAGTCATTTTGGAGGCTAAAGATTTAATCAAGGAGAGTAAAGTTATATTTGACTTTTACAAACCATTTGAATCGATTTAATCACACAGAGTAAGATTATATTTGAGAGGAACTGTGGGTTTCTTCCTACTCCAAACAGAAACTGCACATTTCTTCCTACTCCGTTAGTCACCTTTAATATCTTACCGAGTTCGGAGTTGAAGTTGGGCAGAGGCGGTCGCCGGTCAGAACTCAGGTGGCTGGCGGCAGGCAACGGTGGTCTCTGATCGGAACCTAGGGACGAGCGTGAGTTCCGTGTTAGAGTTGGGACGGGAGGACGGCAGTGTAAAGCAATCAGGGGTTTTTGGTTCAAGTCATTGACTGTTACATGCAATGTTTTCAGAACCGGACCGGACGTCGAACCGGTCTCCTTACCGGTCCACTGACCGGTCGGACCGGATTTAAGAACCGGACGACGTCATAAATATTATAAAAATACATCAGTCTAAATAGCCATTAATCATTTCAAAAACCACCAACAAGTCAATTCCAATAATTTTAAACTAACAATTACCTACGAAATAAGAAGCCAAGAGACTAAAAAAAGATTAAAAAAAAAATGTTCAAGCGGTTCAACCGGTCCGACCACCCGGTTTCCGGTCCGACCGCCGGTTCAACCGGTCCGACCACCGGTTCGCTGCAGAAACGGTTCAACACATGTAACCGGACCGGTCAGACCACCGGTTCCCGGTCCGGGTTTCAAAACATTGGTCACATGTATATATATTTAAAAATAATAAATAATTAAAAATAAAATATTTCGGATTCGGATATCCGAAATATTCCAATATTACTATCCGAACTCGAAAATTCGGATATTCGAAATTTCAGATATCTGAATTTTCGAATAATTCGAATTCGGATTTTCATAGAGGTCGGGTTCGGTTTCAGATTCGGATATTTTTGAACGCCCATTTCCGTCTTTACGACGTCGTTTCTGTATTTTCTTCGCATCAGCAGATTCATCATCTTCTTCAATCTTCACTCCATCGCATTCTTCCATTCTTATTCCTGCGCTCCATTTACAGCATTCGCGTTCGATCAAGGTATCACTCTGCTATATTCCATCTAACATAAACCAATGTGTTATTCTCTTATCATTCGCTTAGGGTTTCATCAATTTGTAGCTTAGGGTTTCTTGTTCTTGTTCAATTTCCAGTTTCCTGTCACATATTTTCATTCTATTCTTCCATTCATGTGAATATGAGGCATACACATATTCATCATACCCTTGTTGTCATACTTGCAGCAAAACAGTGTGCCCTGTTCTAAAAGTTTCCATTTTGACTTGCCTATTTGAACTCTAACCAGTTTGACTTTAAGTCAAACACACTCAAAATTTGTTAATTTACAGGTTTAATCATCAAATGGCTTGGAGGAGAGTGCCGTTACTGAATCGAAGCTTGCTCCCTCCGGATTTGACTACTTTCTTTGCTAGATATTCGTCCAAGTCAAATCCTTATCATGGTAATTGGATTTACAGACTTTCTTCTTTTTTTGGGATTTTTTGGATTGATTTTGATGAATAATTTACAGTGAAAGTTGGTATACCGGAGTTCTTGAATGGAATAGGGAATGGAGTTGAGACTTATGCGGAAAAGCTCGAATCTGAATTTGGGGATTTGCAGAATCTTTTGGTTGCTCGTTCGATGAAGGCTAAGAAACTCAATGTTGGGGGCGATCCAAAAGTTTGCAAACATGTAAGTATTGTCTCAATTGATTTGGTATCTTTTCAATATTGTTGTGTTATTGTGAATGGTGTTGATGAGTTAAGTGCTTCTGCCATGGTGATTTTTGAGTGGCTGTTGCATTATGTATATGAATTTACAAGTATGGAGATTAATCCACCTTTTTAATCTTTTTCTATCCACCAATCGACTTTCTAAGCTTGGAGGAACATTTCTAAACCGTTGATCAGTAAAGTTATTTTTAGAAAATGATGGTAAAGTAGTTTAAGCATCAGGTAGTTTTTTCTGGTTGAGAACTGGTTACCGGAAAACTCACTGGACCTTGCCAATATTATGCTAGCCAACATGATCAGGTAAATCGCAGTTTGCGTTGGCAGGTGGCCTTCAAGATGTTACCAGTGGAATCACGTTGCCAGAGGGGAACTAGGCGCTTAATTGTGCCACTCCTTGAAGATTAAGCATCAAGTAGTTAGTTAATGAATAGGGAGATCTTTTGTAATCCAATTATTTCAGAACTCTAAGGGATTGATTAAGTTTACCCAAAAAATCAGTTTTTTTGGAGAAAATATATGTTATGAAAGTGATGGAAGTAGAAAGTTCAAATATTGATGCTGGTGTGATTTAAGTCTGTAGAGGAAACTGCTATAAGAAGTTCTGGTTCTTTTAGAGATAGAAACTTGAGCCCTAAAGATCATGACTATGTTGTTAATATCCCTATATGGGCCGAGTTTATATATTTTTTTTTCCTCCAATCATATGGTTGCATTTCTTTGTTTGTTTTTATTTTTATTTGAGAAGTCAATGATAAAGGATTAAGGGGGTCATTTGGCTCTTTGATCTTTAAATCAATTCAATGTTACGATTCAAGAAACGGTTATTTGTATAGATTTATCGCTATATTTGCATTCGAAGTTCTGCGGTTACTGGAATATTATTGACTTAAAATTTGTGATTTTGATGGACCAGAGAAAGCTGATATTGAAGTATGCCCACAAGTACAGGCTGGGACTTTGGAGGCCTCGAGTCGAACCTCCAAAAACCAATAAATGAGACTTATTTTCATCTCTTAATTGCTGGGACCTAAGAAGCCCACCGATCAAGACTTTAAACTTGTTTGACAGTAACTAGCAATCTTGGTTTGTTTCCTCTGCTTGTTCCTTTGAGGGTTTTTGGAGTTTATATAAAGCATGAGTTTCCAGAACATCGATTCTCAGTTTGATCTGTTCTCCAACTGCAATCTTTGATCTTTAAACGTGTTGTTTTGACGCCCATGTTTTTATAGTTATATTTTTCAAATCAAGCTTATATTTGGTTCACAACTGGTTTTAAACTGAAACCGATTGGTAGCTAATCGGTTTATATCCGGTTGGACCACTTGGTTTCTTCTGCAGAAAAGTCTTATATGGTTATACATATGTCCCTTGTGATTTATGTTTGATTAATAAATCAAAACATAAACCAATATAAGTAGAGGTCATTAGATAAATGGTTCATGTGGTAATGTGGTAGTTTTGATTTTCTTTTTTGAAAATTACAGATTTGCTTCCCATTGTCTGTCAAATTGTAATGTGTTTGGTCCTTGCAACTTGAAATTGTTAAGCCTATGTGAAATGACCATTTTACTCTTCTCTTAATCTATACGTACTAATAAATAAAGGTTTTAGGGTGTCACATGTCACTCCCTCATGCCTCCTCATATTGGTTTTCCCGTCTCTCTCTCCTAATAAATGCATCACTATCTTATTAAATAATAATGATATTATAAATATATTATTAAAGAAGAATAATAATTATATTAAATAAGAATATATAATAAGAATTCAAAATATAACTAATTAAAGAAAAATACTAATTTGTTATATACACACACATTTTCACTTGATATATCTCGAGACTATCATAATAATCTGACAAGTTATGACGCATTTATAAATTTATAAGTTTTATCTTTTTTTAATATACAATCTCGTGTAATACACGGGATTCTAACTTAGTAAAAAAGTAAATAAAGGCTTTCAAACACCCATCTCGGAGAACCCTTCTTCATCGTCAACCCCAGATGATCTAACTCTAGGATGTTTGCTGCCAAGTCAGCCTTATTCAGAAAAATTATAATTGTCGGAAAAAGAAAGTGAAGAACATTTGGCTCAAGGATGGTGGGTGGCCCTAAAAGAATCCGGTTAGAACCCAAATCGAAGCAAAATAAAAATGTGTTGGGTTTAAAAATGGTGACCTCACTGAGGAGCACAATCAACCGGACTACCATAGGTCTGTCAATGAAAACGAAAGTTGGGCCGGTAGAGAATAAAGAAACAGGTGATAGATGGAGAGAATATCAACCGGACTAACCTTTCTGGTTTGGCAAACACTAGAGATCAAATATGTCATTTTAAATAAACGATAAAAACCTTAAAATTTTCGTTCTATGCATTAATGTTTAAATGGACAAGAGAAAGGATTCGAAATAAGGTTTTTGAGTGTGTTACATGATAAAAAGTTGTAACAAAATTAGTGACCGAAGTGTTAAAAAGATTATTATTTAGGGGGCCTAAATGTAAACTCAACAGTCTTAGGGATGAAAACTACAAAGCGGTATTATTTGTGACCCTTTTATGCAAACTTGATATCTTTCCAACGACGTCGTTTATATAATCCACAATTCTTGAGCAGCAGATAGATACATTCGTTCATCTTCTTCCGTTCTTATTCACTACGATCCGTACACACCAAACTTACACTCCACTCGATTCGATCAAGGTATCATCTCTGATGTTCCTCACCGTAATTTAGGGTTATGTTCCTTTTGATTTCTTCTATTTATAATTTAGGGTTTCTTTGCTCATGCTGATTTACAAGACCTAAAATAGATTTCCGATTTGTTGCTTTTGTTCGATATCCAATTTGCTGTTCAATTTATTCTTCTACTGATATGAATATGATTTTGTTTGATAATAGGTCAAACAAAATATGTTTTTCCCTATTCCCTCCACTTGATAATTGAATATTCATTGTTGAATTTTAAGTTTTTATTCCAGCTATATTGTGATTACAGATTAAACTAGTTATAGAAATGTTTGGTTGCAGCAAAATGTTACATAATTTATAACCATTTCTGGTTTGTGGCTTGTATTTCAAAGCTACAAATATTGAGCTATATGGTATTTTCTATGTATGTCAAAACCAGCGGGTCGGGTCAAACTAGTTCAGATCAAAATGGGTTGGGTCATAGTGAGTACACAGGCTGTATTTTTTTTAAGGTGCCTATGGTGGTCATAGTAGTCAAACACTCAAAGTGTTCTCATGGCGCAAAGCGTGAGCCTGTCGCCTAGGTGCAAGTCGTTTAAAAAGTGTGTGTCTGAGACAAGCATGACGCACATGTTTTCCATGCCATTTTAGCTGTTTTAGACTAGTTTTTACTGTTTTTGGCTTGTTTAGATTGTTTTAGACTAGTTTAGGTCGGTTCAGACAAGGTTTTTCTTTTCCCCTTCCTATTTTGGTCTTTTTTATCTACTTTTTTTTGCGCTATGACAATGCACCCACGTTTTTTCCTAGCATAAAAGCTATAACCTACTTTTAGAAATTCGACGTGTGTTGTTCACTTTTTTCTACCATGATAACTTGTTACTTACAACCTTCATTAATACAATTGACTTTATGTGGTTGAACTTATTAAAGTTATCTTGACAGCATCTCAATTGTGTCATTATTCGGCTAAGGATCGTTAATCAATGCAATACCTTGTTTTTTAAAACCAAACCTTAAACATATTAAAATCCACATGAATTCTAGTCAATTTGTATAGTAAGTAGACGCAAGGCGGTTTACCTGGGCCCCTAGGCCCGCGGCTTTGTGTACTATGGTCGTGGCATGTGTACATTTAAGCCCATTTAACGCATTGTTCAGTTATACAGTGTGTTTCAACCCTGTATATTTGACACAAGAGACTACATTAGAGACCCAAGTTTAATTGTTTCAGTATATATTGTCAGGTCTATTTTCATATCCGTATGAGGATCGATCATGTCACTTAACCAAAGTAAAGCATTAAACAAAAATGAGCAAAGATTAAAGTTTTTCTTTTCATAATAGCTAACCATTATCATATTGTTTGGAAACTTTGGCTCTGAACTTTTTTCACTTCAATCTATGTTCAGGGTCAAGTAATCGGTCAATATGTCTGGAGAAGAGGAAGAGAATGCTGCAGAGTTGAAAATAGGCGATGGTACGTAGTAATTTCTTTCTGGTTTCTATCTGCAGATCTTATAGTAATCATAGATCCTTTGATGTTCATTGTTCGTTTCAATTTGGTCGTGGGACAGGACCCGCGAGAGAATTTCCTTTTTTTTTTCTTTTCAACTTCTTGTTGTTGATAAGCGTGTATTGTTTTCAGAGTTTCTGAAGGCCAAGTGTTTGATGAATTGTGAAGTCGCCTTAATTCTTGACCACAAATATGAGCAGCTTCAACAGATGTCTGAAGATCCAATGAATCAAGTTTCTCAGTGAGTATAAGTGTTTTATTGAATATATCTTACTATTAGTATCTTATATGACTTGAATAATATCTTTTTTTTATAATATTGTTGGTTCATTTGATCATTAAAAATAAGTCTTTTTGGTCAGAGTGTTTGAGAAGTCACTGCAGTATGTGAAGCGTTTCAGTCGCTACAAGAATCCAGATGCCGTTAGACAAGTTCGAGAGTATCCTTGATTACATGCATATTAATTTTCTATGCCTGTTATATATATAATTTTTATTATTTATTGTGCTTTTCTTGGTTGGCCGTGCGCTTTTAGGCACCTTGCCTAGGATGATCATATGTGGTTAAACCAGTTTGATTTTCTTAACTAACTTTCAGATTACTGAGTAGATACCAGTTAGCAGAATTCGAGGTAATCTTCTCTGACAATCCATGTCTAACTTAATACTTTTTTTTCCTTTGATTCTAAACTGCATAAGCACATTATTAACCACTCGACATGCAGCTTTGTGTTCTTGGAAACCTTTGCCCTGAAACTGTGGAGGAAGCAATTGCCATGGTCCCATCTATCAAGGTACATAAACCGTACTAAAAACATTTGTAAATCGAGGAATCATGTCTTATTCCGGTTCGTTGAAAGTTTGATTATGTTTTTGCAGTCGAGGGGGCGCGGACATGATGATGAAGCTATTGAGAAAATGCTGAATGACATGTCTTTGATTAAGAAGTTTGAGTAGTTTCTATGTACTGTTTCTGCCCTCATTTCCAAAGGTTGCAAGATGCTGATGATGGGGGTTTATGTTTTCTGTATTCAAACTAGTGATCTGTACCAAGTGCATTGGAGGTTGTATCTCAACCATACAACATGTTCTCTTATGATTATCATCAGTTGCACCATCTTTCTTCAATTTCATAGTATCTCATTATATATAACCAAAGGTTTGAAAGGGGAACAAGTTAAATGTGTGAAATCCTAAGAAAGGTTTGAAATTCATCCAAAGTCCTGAATTTAAACATATAAGACCTCACCGTTTTATGTAAATAGACTACAATTCATCCGACAAGGCACCATAGATCCATTGTAACACAACGGCATCTATTTCACTCCAAGAATCATAGACATGATCAGTTTTCTCAGGTGGTTTGGTACCATCAATGTGTGGGAGAGCATTGTAGCCTTGAGCATGAAGGAGGAACAACTTGACCCATGACAAATAGATCACCTTGGTTCCATCCAAAACACGGACTTTGTTTTCGATATTTGTCACGGTGTAAACAGGATGCAGAGAGTCGGATTTTTCTTTCTTAGAAGTGTGTCCCATTGAAAATTAAAAAGGACAGACAGAAGCAGGGCTGCAGGATGTGGGCGACGACGAAGAGAACAAAAAAACGACAGAAGCAGGGATCGTAGTCCGGTAAGACAGGGACCGTAAGTCCGCCTGTTTCTTTGGTGACGACTTAGAGCTAGCTAGAGGAGCCCTAGCTCTGATACCATATTATTCTTTAATAATTCGTATCATTAACCATTACACAAATATTCTGTAACTACAGATTACAAGGCTGATTTCTAGGCTAAACATAGGAAACTCATAACTCATTAGCACTAATTTAGGAACAAACAGTTATATACAGAAAAAGACAACAATATATTCGATAGAAAATATAGGGTTAATAATATCAACTAGTTTTCTTCCCCCGCACTACGCGGCGGGAGTGGTAATCATCGGTTCGGCTCGTCGACGGAGATAAACTTACATCTAAACACATACCTGTTATAGCATACGATACAAAAAAATACTCGGATCACTGACAAAAAAAAAACCGTGCATCCCGTTTAAAAAAATGTTAACGAACGAAAGTTATTACAAAAATAAAATACTCCGTGAACTTTTGTTGCAATTAAAAAAAACCTTTACTCTATTGAAGTTTTGTGGCAAATATGTAAAAAAAAAAAATTAAGTCAAAATATAAAGTTGTGGCAAATCTATAAAAAATAACTTTTTTGTGTCAAAAGGAAAATACAGACAAAGCATCCCGTTTAAAAAAATGTTAACGAACGAAAGTTATTACAAAAATAAAATACTCCGTGAACTTTTGTTGCAATTAAAAAAAAACCTTTACTCTATTGAAGTTTTGTGGCAAATATGTAAAAAAAAAAAATTAAGTCAAAATATAAAGTTGTGGCAAATCTATAAAAAATAACTTTTTTGTGTCAAAAGGAAAATACAGACAAAAATTATATTTGTGGGATAAAACTTACATCCAAACACATACTCGTTATAACGTACGATAAAAAAACAATACACGGATCGTTGACAAAAAAACCCCGTGCATCCCGTTTAAAAAAAAAGTTAACGAACGAACGTTTTTACAAAAAATTTATACTCAGCGAACTTTTGTCGCAATTTTATAAAAAAAAAAACTTTACTATATTGAAGTTTTGTGGCAAATCTATAAAAAATAAAACTTTTGTGTCAAAAGAAAAAAAAATCAAAATATAAAATTTAGTGCAAATCTATAAAAATAAAAGGGATAATATACATTGTGGAATCTCATGCCCAATTATATGTTAATAATGGTTTGTTAGCCAACAGTATGCAATGATAATATATATTTTTTTAATGACAAATTTCTTTACTTAATGAGACTTGAACTCATTACCTTTTAGACCTTTTAGGTGTTTAAGAGGTTTTACCTTTACCATTTAACCACCACCCCAATGGTTTGTTTGATGGTAAAAAAAACTTCTTTATCCTTGTTTTGAGTTTAATGGTTATTAAAATGCTTCTTTTACCCAAGAATATGCAATCACCAACATAATTGGCCAAAATCACTCAAAGCATTTCATTAAATTAAAATTTAGTCCATCATTACACATAATTTCAGGTCATTTAGTGATAACATAGATGAGAAAAAACATCTAACTAAGAAATAAAAGCATATGTGGTGTTTGATTTTAACTTGCAGTTCTTTTAGCTCGTTCTTCATGAATGTTTATTGATCTAAACAATCAAGGGAATATTTCCACGGCTCTTGTACACATTGGAGAATCAACCTAACCAACAAACCCACAATTTGACTTCTGTTATTACATAAAACAACATTTAGGTATATATCAAATTACACCCGCGGACCTTAATCTTCACTAATTACACTGGACACCCTTTATCTATATGGTTTGTATCAAGTTATAACCTTTAGACTAACCGACGTTAGATTTTTCAGTTAAATGACATGTAAATGACTAATTTACCCTTCATTTTTATATTAACAAATTAATATATATATATATATATTACTCTCTCAAGCTCTGTAACAAGTAAAAGCCACACCACCACAGTCACCAACCGAAGGTCGAGATAAAAATATTAACCGCCACCCGTCCGCCCCTTCACCTCTTCACCGATAAGTTTCTAGCATCTCTTTCTACCCTCGTCTCCTCTTACTCTCTCTCTCTCTCTCTCCCTCTCCTTTCCACCGTCTACACAGACACATACCATCGTCCTCACCGTCGCCCGGCCGGAACAACCGAACCCCCTCTGTCTCCCTCTCTGTTCTCCGACCTTCCCCTCTGCTCAACACATCCAACCCTAATTTGGTTTCCATTTGAATCGATTTCGTTTTGGATTGAGATTTTGCTCACCGATTGTAAGCTTCTATATTTCGGTCGAAGCTTACAAACGATTTGGGTTATTGGCCGATTGTAACCTTCTATATTTCGGTCGAAGCTTCTGTATATTTGGATTTTGATTTTTGCCCACCAATTGGGTTATTGGTCATTTTGGATTTGGACTACCGACCAAACACCCTTCGGTTTCATTTTGGATTTGAATTTTGCCAACTGAATGTAAGCTTTTTGAAGTATGAGAATTTGATTTGTAGGTTTTGGGTTTTTGTTTAGGAGAAGACATAATGGATGGGGCCTACAATGCTTTTGAATTTATTTTATTTTTTATTTATTTTATAATAGTAAGGGTAATTTGATCGTTTATAAAAAACTAACTAAAAAATCTAATCTCTGTTAGTCTAAAGGTTATAACTTGATACAAACCATTTAGATAAAGGGTGTCTAGCGTAATTAGTGAAGATAAAGGTCTGCGGGTGTAATTTAGTATATACTTAAAAGGTTGCTTTCTGTAATTTAGTCTTAAAAGAACTAGGTAAAGAAAACATGGAAATCAGTCACTTACTCTTCTTGAGCATTGACGTCTATGATATTAGAGCTGTCATAACATGTCACACACGATACGATAAGACACGATAACCTGTTGTGTTCAACACGAACACGAAAACTAATCGTTTCATTTTTTCCAAACGCGAACACGACATGTTTAGAAACAGGTCACCTGTTAAGGGACATGTTTAGAAATCTGCTTAAAAAGAGAATAAATATAACATATGTAATAAAAGAAAAAAAATGCGAAAACTTAATAAAATTTTAAAAAGTCCAACCATAACATCCATTAATATAATAAATCCAAAACCTTTGTAAAACAAAAACCCATAAAAGCGAAATTAATTAATGGAATCGGCCTAGAATCTAGATGCAAATAGGATGTTAAGTGTTAACATGTCCCTAACAGGTCTTAACATGTTAACATGTCTTTAACCTGTTAAGAAACAAATTTAACATGTCTTTAACGTGTCGACATGTTTAAGACACGAAACATGTTAAGGTCAAGCACGGGACATGTTAATTACGTGTCGTGTCGTGTCGTGTCATGTTAACAGGTCCGTGTCAAAAATTGTCAGCCCTATATGATATGAGGATGTCTAGGAGGTGCGGATAGTTGCCGGAGAACCACATGAACACATCACCATGGCCTCTGATCTTCGTCGATTGCAACAATGGTTGAAATGAGGGAGTCTGATTCAAACCAACGTTTTTTTTTTTGATATATGGTTTTATATTTAAGGGTTGGTGACCTAAGAAGACATAATTACCCTCACATGGGGTGTAGGTGCACGTGAGGAGGATTAAACAGAAAAACGAATGACATTAGACCACTGGACTTAACTAGCAACAAATTGCAAACCACAATGTCAATTGACAAAAGAAATAAGATATAGATTGAAATGACAATTCTAACCAAATCAGAGGAGAAAAACAATATATAACTCATTCTTTTTATACAAATCCACCACGTCATGCGCAATCAACACTATGTTACTTGTACATGTTTTGAAAAAGTTACTTGTTAACAATAATAACTAGTTTTATACTCGTCCGGTGGCCGGGTACTTTAATATCATGATGCTATCACTATATTGAATTGCATTCTAAACAAAAACTGTTTTGTTTAATATCAAAGTACAACTCGTTAACATAAGTAGCCATTAAATGACGAACTACAGTAAGATAACCACTAAGATTGGAAGTAATTGTTAAACAACTTAAATATAACAACGTAAATAACTGGGTAAAATGAAAATGTCAATTAATTGACGTTCATGTATGGTAGATAATGGGCAACAATCAAGACTGTTCTAATGCCATTGACTTAACAATTAATTCAAGGAAAAACCAAGCCACTGAAAGTACATCATCATATATTGGTCCAACTTGATAGCCTTTGGCCTACAATGAAAACAAATAAACAGATAAAAGATCTTAGGCTCCAAAAAAGCCTATGGTAATGAATAAACCATTTACCTTGCTACGATCCAGACTTCCCCACACACTTGACGAATCAGGATATACCTTGCTCTGCAGATGATGAATTTAATAAAGCTGCACATCTACCCAGATGCATCTTTGGGAAGCCAATCTGCACCCCACGCCAATAATTCTCTAATGCAGTCGATTGAACCCGCTCTTGCAGCCAAATTAAGTGGTGTGCTACCAGGGAAACTGTAAATAATGACATAACAGAAAATGACACATTAACACATACACTACATGCTAGAGGTGGCAAAATGAATGGGTTAGAGGGATTGGGTTAACGGGTCATAGTGGGTAATTCTTGTATGGGTTGAAATGATCTTATCAGGTTGGATTGATCCAAAACACTTTTAGTAAGAAAATTAATGTATTAAATTTCATAGAAAACTATAGTCTTAAGAGTATGAACATGATTTTTAAATATTTAGTCGATGTAGGTGGTTGTATCCACTAAGAGACATATTTGGCGACTTTTGACCCGTTTCCTTTAAGCAATTTTTTTTTTTCTAATTTGGGCCATTTCACCTGTTTGTTTGAGATAAAACATAACCCAAATCAAACCTGTTTACAAATGGTTTATTTGCAGAAAGTATAAATGCATCCCTATAAATATAAGTATTTGAAATTTTAAATGAAATCTACAAACCTGTTGCAAATAAGCCAAAACATTAGGTGTAGGCTCATGAAACTCAGGACCCCCGAAATCAATCACTTGGTCACTGTCGGGTAAACTGGAATGATCTTTTAGCACAATAATACAATGAACTAAAGAATTTCATTTATGTATGCAAACTATTTAAATCATTGCGACTTTGCAAAAGCTCACCACTGCAGACTTTACACAATGCTCGATCCCAAGGCCTCAAACTGCTCAGCAGGATAGTGTAGCATGTTACCGGATTGCTTGAGCTTTGAAATTGCTGACAATTTGGCCATCATCAATGTTCATTCCGTGTCCTTATTTCTGTTACAATGACCCATATTATAATCCATTTTGCACAACAGTTTTATAGATAAAAAAAAGCAACCTGTTCTTGATCAATTCTTATATCATGTATAGTATTTGTTATGTATCAGAAGGGTTAGAAAATGTTAACCTATTCCATGTTGCATATCATAGTCAAACATCAAAGTCTTAGCTACTCGTTTTTGCCCATCATAACAACTCCTAACTACTGCAATCCACATAATGTATCATCATGTATGCCCAATAAAAGAACTAAAACTCTACAAGAAACAGTTACAGATTAGGAACTATCTTTCGTCATATGGTTACAATATTATCAATAATAAATTAAAGGTTATGAGACATTTAAGTGTGGTGAATTTTACCAATGGGGTTAACATTTCCCCAGTAGCTCTCATTCTGAGGATGCACAAGAGGATCTCCATAAACCTCTGAAGTTGATGCCAACAATATCATGTAAACCTAGCAACAACATTTTAAAATCCGATCTAGGATATGGCAAGAGCATAAAAATACATAAAATAAAAACCTAGTTCCAACTGGACAATCCTAACCAAAAAATAATAGTTAAAAATATCAATTCTAATGTTAATGCATAAATTTTTGTTTAATTTTTACCTATGAAACAATGGCCATGTTACCTGAACACCAGCATATCTTTTCATGCTTTTGTAAAGCTTCTAATATATAATAGCATGAAAAAGTGAGTCCATATATAGGACTTGCCATTCAACCCTTTGCTCTGCTATACGACTAATTGGGGTTTCTTCCAGAAGATAAGTATTTGTCAAAAATCTGCAGGATGATTTTGAACGATTATAAAATGATACTTTGCATTCATGCATATTACTTAAAATGCAATTGGTCTAAGCTATTATTACCATCAAAATGTAGCCACAACAGCACCTGCTATAATAAAAAATGGAAACATATCACAGAAAAAACCACAAAAAACATGTCATGTTCTATGGCCATACCTGAAATAAATGAAACCTAGCACTATAAAATCTGACATCACTCTTTTGAGTTATCTTATGTCAAACATACCTGGTGAAAACATATGCTGGTAACATTTCCCCATAGACCGACTCAAAAACTGGTTTTTTTTTTAATCTTTTTCTCTAGAGCTTCCATTTGCACAACAAAACAAAATAATAGGATAATGATATTCCACAGCCAGATGGCTCTCGTTCTTTCCATCTTCCTTTTTTGGAACCTAAATAACACAAAGCTCATAAATTGGACACGAAATTAGCAAAATCAGGGCAGTCAAATTTAGTACATTCAAGTAGGAGATCAAAATTAGGGGAAAAAATAGAAGACTTAATACCATCAAATTAGCATGAATTGACAAAAATTAAAACCCTTAAACGTAAACCCAAATTTCAGAAATCAATAATCGAATTTAAAGTTGAGATTGTTACCTTGGCTCAAGATTAACGCAACTATCGATTGGGTACTGGTTTGCGGCGATGAAACTACCAAGAGGAACAGAAGATTCACCCTAGCCGTTGTGTATGTTTGCTTGGACATCGGTGTATGAATAATAGGAAAATGAAAGGAACTGGAGATTTGATCGAAAGTAAATGCAACGGGGGGAAGAAACCATAAGTATCCAACAGCTTTTGAATGACTTTAAACGGCTAAGATTAAGAATACTTTGAAGGCCAAGATCTTTTTAAAAGTTGATCCTGGGTCAATAAAATATATAATTTTTGTATAAAAGTTGTAGTAAAATAATATGAAAATTATTAATTTATCTTCTATACATTCATACCAAAAAGTTAGATGACAATATTCACTCCATAATTCAGTATAAGCATTTACTAATAGTAATGAAGATAAAATCATTTTAAATCTTTCAAGTATACTTTTAAACCCGGATTAACTTTGTGCCACAAATATATAAGAATTGGTTGATTACATACATACTAACATTAAGCAAAAAAATTTAGCCTAATCAAATATATTTTTTTAAACGGCTAACACCTAGACCTGTGAAGGATACTGATAAAATTCTCCTCATTGGGACCAAAAGCAAATGTAACATACATGACAATTTACATCTGTTTTAACTATTTTGTCATACTAGCAACCAAGCCAGATACCCCGTTAATAGAAAACTTTGAGATTATATATTTATTTTGTGGCAGAAGATCATGGTGAACCACCAAAACCTAAAACATTGCAAACATGCAACATTTATTGGCCGAAAACAAAAGACCAAGTCGTGCATATATACATGGTTAATGAACCCACCACTTGTCACATTGTTAAAAACATAGCCAAATGTTATCATCAAACCCTTTGCCATTCACTTTTTGATCCTATTTGTTATATATTCTTAGTTTCCATTTCATATATACAGTCTTCAAAAGTTTTTGACATCTAGAGGCGATAAATTAGGTAGATTAGGCAAAAACACAAACAAGATGAGCCAAGAACAACCTATGAAACCCCAATTAGGGGAAGAAACTCACGGTTCCCATGATCATGTTGCCACCCACGTTCAAGAACACAAAGAGCTCCACAATGAAAGCCAGGTGAGTCGAGTTAAATGTATAACATGCATATCATCGTCATCAAGCTTATTGTGTGGTTTATTTTTTCAAAAGAACTCGCGTGTAATGTGTTGCTTTCTTCTTCATAGTGCACCATGAGAAACGGCTTTTAAAGAATTTAAGTTTTAGGTTGGATAGTAGGTCCAAACGGGTAATATTTTGGATGTTTTAATTAGATGGTCGGATTGATTTACCCAACTCTTAAGCATCCTATTGTAATTTTTTTTGGAATATTATAGATAATTAATAATAACAGATTTGACTTGAAAACTATTAATGTATATGTCTAGTTTTTTTTTTACTAAAATGATTTATGATTTTTTATGTATTTAAATAGGTTTTGGTGGCTTCAAACTTTTTAGAGTAAACTGTAGTTTTTGTTCCTGAGGTTTGAACAAAACATTAGGTTTCGTTCACTTGTAACACATTTGATCCTTAACGTTTGATGTTTTAACACTTTGCATCACTGGTCCTTAACTCCGTTAATTTTTCTGTTAGTTTTGTGTGAAATTTCTAATATACCCCTCCCCTTCTTCTTCAAACATCAGACCACCCATCAAAATCAGTAAGTTCACACAAAAAAAACTAACAAAAAAGTTAACGGAGTTAAGAACCAGGGACACAGAGTGTTAAACATCAAACATCGAGGATCAAATGTATTATAGATGGACGAAACCTGATGCTTTGTTCAAACCTCAGGGACAAAAACTGCATTTTACTCAACTTTTTAATCTATTCTTTTTTAACTTGTTTTAAAGTTAATTCAAAAACCTCATTGTATTATTGAAATGTATTTAAAAATGTTGCTTTTTTTTATCTTTATCTAAAGAAAATAAGAGAACAAGCCTTCTAATTACTTTTTATTATTTAAAAACAAGTTTAAATTTACAAAATTTTATTAAAAAAAATTAATTAGTATTTTTAAAGATAATTCATTTTTTCTTGATCATATATAATGTATTATTTTTTTTTATAAAACTAAAAAACACAATCAACATGAATGACCTTTTATTCAGCTCAACACGAAACCATTTTAATCATTTATTCAATAAGCCGGATATGTTGTCTCAGTTTTGTCTCATCTGGATTGAATACATGTGACAAATATATAAATACAAAAAAAAGAGAACATCTTATTCCTGTTTATATATTACTAGTTTAAAATCCCGTGTATTACACGAGATTGTATATTAAAAAAATTATAAATTTATAAATACGTTCTAACTTGTCAGACTATTATGATCGTCTCGAGATATATCAAGTGAAAAAGTGTGTATAACAAATTAGTATTTTTTTTTAATTGGTTATATTTTGATTTCCTATTATATATTCTTATTTAATATATTAGTATTCTTCTTTAATATTATATTTATAATATCATTATTATTTAATAAAATGGAGGCGCATTTATTAGGAGAGAGAGGCGGGAAAACTAATATGAGAAGACACGAGGAAGTGACAAGTGTCCACATTAAACCTTTATTTATTAGTATAGAGATGTGTTACTCATCGATTTTTTTAGTAGATTGATGCCATCAAGTCAAAACCATTTACAATAAGCTTGGTTTCGAACGCATGACCTACAACATAAGTTTAACAAGTGTTACTAAATTTTAAATTAGAATATTGATTCGGGTGAAAATGTGAAGGGTGTCACGAAAAACAGTCCACAGGCATCATCAGGAGAACATGTTTTTGATCAAGGACACGTTACTATTGGAGAAGCACTCGAAGCCACAGTTCTAACAGCAGGCAGTAGGCCGGTGGATTACAGCGATGCTGCCGCCATACAAGCGGCAGAAGTTAGGGCTACTGGTCGCACCAATATCGTGCCTGGCGGAGTTGCTGCGGCAGCTCAATCAGCCGCCACTCGAAACGCTCGGCTCACACGAGATGATGAAAAAACCACGTTGAGCGAGATTCTAGCGGTAAACATACATCACTCTAGGGGTGTTAAACGGGTTGTTCATGAGTTGGTTGGTCGGACCTGATACTACCCGTTTCATCCAATTATTTTTTTGGCATATATTTCTTGAAAATTACAAATTTACAAACACAAATATTATAAAACAATTGCATTTAAAAATGTAAAACAAACAATACACTTAACTCTCTTTAAACTTTTAAGTTTTGTGACATAACATAAAATACCTTGTAATAAAATGTATAAAAATAAATGGGTTCATCTTTGAACCTGTCTGGTTGAAACGAGACCCATTCATTTAGTTAAACATGTTCGTGGGTTTGATCCCAATGTTAAGACAAAATACAATCCCTTAAATGCAAGGATTGAATCGATATAACTAAAACGATTAAAGAACAAAAAAATGAATACGAGGGTCTAGGATAACTCCCAATATTATTACTCACGGAAATATAACTCCAAAATCTCTATTATAACTCTCTTCTTATCTCATTTTAAAACCCTAACCCGATAACATATATTTATATTGCTAACACAAACTTTACTATAGAAACTTAATAACCCTAACTTGGTCACCAAGATATTACCAAATATAATTAAACCCTAATTGCAATCTCATAAACCCATTAACACACTTAATGATTTCCACGGGCCCAAACTGGTCCAACTCTATCACCTACTCGTGACGGGCCTAATAGCTGGAAATTACCAACAATCACCCCTTAATTTCCGACTCGAAACTAGGCGGGTCTTCATCACCAAGCAGTTTTCGTATCTCCTTGAACTTGATCCTTTTGCGAAGGCAACAACTTCTGGTTGCTAACCTTGGGCGGCAAGATTGATCTCAGGTGTTTTTAAACCGTCTTTAAATATATCGTAGGTTGTTCATCGATTCAATCTTCGATTCTTGAATTTAAATATATCGTAGGTTGTTCATCGATTCAATCTTCGATTCTTGAAACCTGTAATTTAAAATAGCTTCTTGATCTTCGGTTGATTGATCGACAAGTGTCTTGATTGAGTTTTTGGTCCGCATCTTGAACAAGTCTTGGCAGACTTCTTTGGTTACTTGAACGTGTTCTTCGATTTATTGAACGTGTTCTTCGACTTTTCCAATCACAACTTTGATCGGTCTTCCTTCTTTCTCGATCACAGCTTTGATCAATAACCTTAGATGTTCCCAAGATCACAACTTTAATTGATGGAACGGATTCTCCAATTCAACATTTCGAGCTCGGTTTGAATTGCTCCACGAACTTCTGATCCCACTTGATCGGCCTTTGGTTTTCCAATTGATCATGGCTTTGCTCGATGAATACCAAAACAGGTCAAGAGCTTAGCCACTTTGATACCAATTCATGGATTGAATCGGTATAACTCAAACGATAAAATAACAACAAAAAAAACAAACAAACACGAGGATTGGATAACTCCCAGTACTATTACTCAGATAAAACATAACTCAAAAACCTCTATTACAACTCTCTTCTCGTCTCATTTTAACACCCTAACCCGATATCTATCTATAATGCTAACATAAACTTTGCTAACAAGAAACTTAATTACAACATCATAAACTCATTAACACACTTAATGAAATTGCACGGGCCCAAACTGGTCCAAACTTATCACCTACTCGTGACGTGCCTAATAGCCAAAAATTACCAACATAACGTAGTCACTCTCCTGCTCTTTTCTAGACTTATTTGGGTGAAAAGGGATCAATTATAAGAAGTCAAAAGTAATTGATACGGGTCGCTAGCAATCCAATTTTTTTAAACGGGTAAAAATGTTTTATCGCTAGGAGATCCATTCATAATTACCGATGGATCCCACCAAACGGATTCCATGTCTACCGACGGATTCCAAAACCCATGAATGTGAGATGATTATCGACACGTGGATATCAATAATTGGTCGTTGCTTGTGGGAAACACTTTACGATGGAAAAACTATCGGTAATCCTTTGGGTGATATTAAGGATAAGATCTCTGATAAGATTTTTTTTATTACAACAAAATTTTTCCGCTGATAATATGTTTATATTGTCCGTTGGTGAACATGCCTCCATTAGTCAGTCGTTGCAAAAGCCATGTTCACCGTCACTATAATGTTCGGTAATCCAACACTGATTAATTGATCCCTCGGTAATTCCCATTGGTAATTTGTCACTGATTATCCCATTGGTGATCTCTCGATAATTTCCGACACTGATTAATTGATCCCTCGGTAATTCCCATTGGTAATCTGTCAGAAATCACATTACCCAGGATTGTTTTATTACGGATTACCAATGGGACCCACTTTCACCAACAAATTTCCGAGTCAGATGAAAGTTTGTAGTGTGGTTGACGGTTCAAGTCTCATATATTTTTCGTTCAAAGAAAGCATCTAATGTGAACAGGAAGCAACTTCAAAGCTACCGTCCGACAAGCCGGTGACACGTAGAGATGCAGAGGGAGTCATCGGAGCAGAGTTGAGAAACGATCCGAACCTGACAACCCGTCCTGGCGGCGTTGCGGCATCCCTAGCCGCGGCAGCAAGGATAAACCAAATTAACCAGGGTTCCCCAAGAAAAGAGTGAACTTTGATCATATTACAATAAACGTTGGTGCCTTTCCTTTTATTTCTAATTAATAACAGTTGTATCAAATGTATTTTGATATTTGTGTATTTATTTACTATGTATAGGATAGAGGAAAGTGGCCTGTATGTTTTTGTAAATTGTTGACATTTCGTTAAAGAAAAATAAATGTATATATGGATAATATTAACCAATCAATTGTTTGGTTGTGGGTCACGGTACTTAACCACCATGATGTCCCTAACATAATCTGGCCTGTTTCGTTTGTCATTTTCCAAAACCATAGATGGCAGTTCGCCCAAAAGTTTCATGTCGATTTAAACTGTACCCTACGCTTATCTATAAAAAAATCACTAAGAATAAAGATGAAATGAATGACAATTAAGCAACATTCTTTTTCTCTTCTCATCTTCTCTAGTCCTCTTATTTTATGACTCTTATAACATAAATCAGTTAGAATTGTTTAACCTTATTTAAGCAAACAATGATTAAAGTCGATTAAACCTAACTAAAACGACTAAATTGAAATTAACCTCACCCAAACAGATGTAACTAACTGCTAGAAACAAAATCCGCTTTTTCTATTTGCTGTGGTTGGTACAAAGCATGTCTGTCAACAAGATCGCGCACTCGGGTGTCTGGCCATCTTTCCATACCTTAAAGTCGGGCATGAAATAGCCTGCATCTCTCCAGCGTGTCAAATCGGTTCTTGAAAACGGGCCTTGTATTTGTCCTTGTGGGTCCCGGTAGAACCATTTTGGACGAGAGAATTCAAACTCGTCTTCTTGCTCATGTGCCTCCTCTACATCGTCGGATAGGTCTATCACATTTGACATTTTGCTTAAGTCAAGTGTTTGACTTTGACCCAAACTTCGGGTCTTGGGCGCCTGCACGGCTTCCACCCACTGGAAGCTTAAGTCTTCCCCAGAACCCGCATTCTTTATACTGCTTAAGTCAACTGTTTGACCTGAACTTCTGGTTTTGGTCGTCTGCACGGCTTCCACCCACTGGAAGCTTCTGAAGTCTTTTCCAGAACCCGCATTTTTTATATTGCTCAAGTCAACTGTTTGACCCAAACTTCTGGTTTTGGGCGTTTGCACGGCTTCCACCCACTCGAAGCTTAGTAAGTGTTCTCCAGAACCCACATTCTTTATTTTGCTTAGGTCAACTGTTTGACCCGAGCTTCTGGTTTTGGGCATCTGCACGGCTTCCACCCACTTGAAGCTCGTTAAGTGTTCTTCAGAACCTGAATTCTTTATTGGCTCTGCATTGCCTTCACCAACTCCATCAAGAACTACCAGCTTGTCATCTGCATATAGAAAACACCACACGACTTTGATTATCGTAAAAGAGACTATAATATCTGGATGTTGTAGTTACAATGAAGAGGACCCTCAATATACCGTGGGCTAAACACCACTAGACCCTAATACCAAAGTACTAAACTACTAATATACTTAACAATTAAAATATTAGGCGTGGGGGAATGGGCAAGTCAGGTCAAAACAGGTTCGGGTTGGATTGACCACCAAACTTTGTTTGGCCCATTTTTATTAAATAGTTATCGTGTTAAATAGGGGTGTAAACGAGCCGAACCGCTTGTGAGCCACTCCAGATCGACTAGCTAAAAGCTCGAATCGAGCCGAGCTTATACTTGGGCGCAATTAATAAACGTGCCCGAACCCGAGCAAGGCATAGTAAAATAGGCTTGCGAGCTTAAACGAGCCTTTTATTATATATTTTTATTTAATAAATTAAATTAATATTTACATAGTTATTACTATTTATAAAATAATTAAATAATATATATTATGTTATATATTAAAATTACTACTATTAAAACTAAAGGGTCGGTTTGCGCAGTGACGTTTTCTTCTTTTGTAAACTGACCATCAAGTTTTTTTGTTTTGTAGATTGGCCACCAATCTTTTATGCTTTTGTAGATTGGTCACCAAACTTTTACATATTTTTAATTTCCCCCCTTCTACTATATATAATATAAGTTTTTAACCCGTTTAATTTTTTAATAATTTCGTTTTTCAGTAATAACTTTCGTTCGTTAAGTTTTTTTAAAAAGCGAAATGCACGTCTGTCTTCAACTTTTTTTTCAACGTTCCGATATAACTTTTTTTTAAACGGAGTCGTATTCAAAATCAAGTTTTTTTGGGGACTATAGCCTATAGCGAGTGTCGTTATCGTTACGATACTGTGACCGGTATTGGTATTATTGGAACTTGTATCGGTATTCTTTTTTATGGTGTTCGACAAGCCAAGTCGATAACGACAAAACTCCTGCCACGTCGCGCGGGGAAAAAACAACCAAACTCCGCCGCGAAGCGCGGGTAAAAAACTAGTTATAATTATAAATATTGATAAAAATAATTATAAATATATGTAAATAAAACTTTAAAAGAATTAATTAATAAATAATAAATTAATTACTCAAGCCGAGCTCTCTTAAGTTAAACAAGCTCGAGTTCGTAAAACTACTCGAGCCGTGCTCGAGCTCTCTTAAGTTAAACAAGCTCGAGTTCGTAAAACTACTCGAGCCGAGCTCGAGCTCTCTTAAGTTAAACAAGCTCGGGCTTGGCTTGGCTCGGCTCGTTTATGCCCCTAGTGTTAAATATGATTAAGAAAGCTATATTATTACAATAACAATCTAATTTTTGAAATAAAACGAAGTGATCTAATCAAATGCATGTACATACCTGCAACATTTGAACCATGATTTGAGATTGGTAAAGTATTGGGCTGTTCTATATCATCTATTTGTTCTTGAGGTGTAGCTTCTGGCTCTAATTTCTCTGCAGTCACTGTTGGAACCTCAGCCAACAACTTTGACTGCTCGGATGGTGTTTGGAGGAGCTTCCTTCTTTCTAGATACTCAAATAGCGTAAGAGCTCGAGCAAGTAAAGGTTTCTCAATCCATATATGATTCATTTTAATTATTATGTTACTGAATAATGAGAGTATCTTGGTTTTAAAAAGCGAGAAGCGCACCGAGGCGACGAGGTCTAAATCCGAGGCGCAAAGCGTAAAAGCGCAGGGCTTTTCGTACGCGAGGCGCACATACTATAAAAAACATTTAAATTATGTATATACACATTAACTGATGTTAAACATCTAAATTCTCAATAATGTTAAACATATTACTTGATATTAAACATCTAAAACATCCAAAAGAGGAAATTATTACAATAAACCATGAAAATGACTAAAATTACTAGTTATTACCACCTCCAAAAGTCCAAAACAGCAATAAAACATACCAAAAAAAAGCCCTTAAGCGCAAAAAAGCCCCTCAAAGCGCCGAGGCGCGCCCTTCTTGTTCTGGGGCGCGCCTTATGTAACCTAAAGCCCCAACCCCTGCGCCTTAGGTCGCCTCGCGCCTGAGGCGCGCTTTTTAAAACCAAGGAGAGTATAAGTTTATATATCAAGTAGGACATATGTGTTCTTTTGAATACATTAATATAGCAATCTAGTGAACTACAAATTCACTCATTAGTTCCGAGTTGACACTACACAAAAGTAGAATACGATGATTAATTTATTGAGGTAATACTGTGTACTACAGAAAATTAACACAGCCTTGCACAAATTTTAGTGCAAAATAGCAAATTTCAAGAAGTGCAAAAAAAATGTTGGTTATTTTTAACCTTCAAGGGGTGGCGCAGTGGTAAGTGTCTGATTCCCTCTAGCAGAGGTCTTAGCTTCCACTGGTTTCCTGCCTTAACCCATTGAAGGTCGCCTGCTCAGCGTGAGCTGAGCTTTATCTAGTCCCCACTGGTTAGCAAGGTATTGTTGGCGCCCCGTGAGTTTTCCCTAATGGGTTCTCATGGTAAACAAGAAAAAGTGTTGGTCAATTTGATAAAAGGATATTCTTTGCGCCATCCCTTCTCATTGGCTCGATCTATGAGGTTTTGTAGATAATCAAGTTCTCTGGGAAGCCACTGTACACACATTGGTAAGTTATTGAGTACAACTAAGACAAATAAATAAAAGAATAACAGGAAGACAATAAAACCGTTACAAAAATGAAGCTTGAGTAGCGTTTATGCATTAATTCATTTATCCTATCATATAAAATCATATGTTCGGTTGAGTCATCATGAGCATTACTTACATGTTTTGTTATATCCTCATGCAATATTCGGGCCTTTTGTTCAACCTCTACCTACCAAAGGAGAGTTCAATGAATTATGAAGAAACCTAAAGATCATAAAAGCAATCCTCATGGTATCACACACTGAATAAGACAGGAAAACTTACAACGGTAGGCCTCTTAAGTAAACCATCCTTAACTCTTTGACACAAATCCTCAATTTCTTCCTGCAAGAGAAATGGCAACAGCAAAAAATTTCATCTGATTTAATACATCATAAACCCATCACCGAGCATTAGAATCAATCCTTTATTTCAAAATAGTAAAAAGGTGGGAGAATGATATACACAAAGACAGACACACGCACACACAACCAACTGACAACTGTGTTACATGATCCAAGGTTGTCCAACTAGTGGTCAATCAATTAAGCAGGGATTAAGGAACAAATTAAGCGGGGTCATCACATCATGTTTAATGTGAAGAATACGGTTGATACATAATATACTTGTAATGTACATAATCTAGTTATGGAAAAAAAGTAACTAAATATATGAAAGGAAACAATTATCTATTATTAGATACTAATGGTTAACCATATATTATGCTAGTTTTATAAGGCTCGTGAGGGAAACATTCCAGATGAGTTGAGATCAAAATGTATAAAATCACACAGTTTTGTAAAAATCGCTAAGCGCTAGTCGGGCGGTGGGGTAGGGCCTAGGCCTAGGCGGGATTAATCGGATTGGAATTTTTATATGTAATTTTCAGTTTTTTATATATATACACACATTTTTATATGTAATTTTTATAAAAATGTTCATTTTTAAACCACACCAAAGGTTTTCGCCGGAATTTGGCCGGAAATTTCAGGTTTTCGCCGGAATGTTCGCCGGGATCTGGCCGCCTAGGCGCGATTTGCACCGTCTAGCGATTTTTGGACCGCCTAGGTCAAAATTCCTCCTTAGCCGAGCGCCTAACGATTAATCGGCGCCTAGGCGCGATTTTTACAACACTGAAATCACATATATGTATGGTCATACAATATTTTAAGAAATCGTAGCCTAGAAATCATTGCAAATCGTGTTGCTAGAAATCGTGTCCGAAGATGAAGTTCGACATAGCAAATCCGACCACTAGATGCCAGAAGAAGCTCGAAATCGACCATGACCAGAAGCTGTAAGTGCTCAATTTTTATTCTGAATCTCAATTACGTACCCACCAGTTTACTTTTTGCTCTATGATTTTTGTTCATTTAGTTTCGTTTTATTCGTTACTATTCTTTTTTGTGCTATTGAATTTGATATGTTCCTTTTTGTCTTATTTTCAACTGTTGTTAGTCATCATTTCGCGTATGGTTAGAGCTTTTGATGTAGATATCTTATTAGTATCGTGCAAACTAATTTCATGAAATTGTTTTAGCAGTCCTTGTTACATATAGTTCATGTATGATTTCTATATGCGTAACATTTTAGATTTAGGGATTTCTATATGCTTATTTACAAATTTCTATGTCTTGTTCTTATATATGCTTAGGATGTTGGATATTTGTTATATGCTGTTTACAGTATGTACGTTTTATATGTTTCTCGAGCAGGGAGTCTCTCTGGGTGCAACCTCTCTACCATATGAGATAGAGGTAAGGTTTGCCCTCATCCCACCCTCCACAGACTACTCTTTAAGTGTGATTTTGAGGGGTATGTTTGTTGTAGCCTAGAAACAATCAAATCTTTCAATAATTTATGTGGTTTGAAAAGAAACCAAACATGATCTAATCTTTCTCTTCAAAGGGTCAAGAAAACTAGGGTTTGACTCTTATTTTCGGGTATGAGTTTGGTTGAAATTATTTGTTTACTTTCAACCTGGACTCAAACGTAGATATTCTGCTAAATTTTAAAATCCCACTTAAATCAAAGTATTCTGCTTAACTCCACCTCCACCTCGACCTAATGACCTATTTAATCCGTAACACTTGCTCTACATGCATCATAACGTTACATATTTCCGGATAATTCTCTAAGGAAGTTTCTTTCCAAAGGATGGAATAACTTCTCATTCCATTAGACTAGAAATTTCGTTTGTGGCTTGTCAAGCTCGAGATCGACTCGCTAAAAACTCGAATCCAGACGATCTCGAGCCCGAGCTTCACATATCGGGCTCGAGCAGGCTCATGAGCCTAAACGAGCCTTTTATTTATATAACTTTTGTGTAATAAAATGTGATAAATATATATATTTATATAATTACTATTATAAATATAAACTATGTTAAAAAATAGTTAAACAATATATATTATATATAAAAACTATAATTATAATTTATAAATATATATATATATATATATAATATAAAATAAAATATATGAATAAAATAGTCAATAAACAATAAATGAGTTGAGCCCGAGCTTTAGAAATAGATCTCTAAACAAGCTAAGCTCGAGCTCTCTAAAGTTAAACGAGCCGAGCCCCCTATTCATGAAGATTACTAACTTAGCAATGAAAGCTGAATTATAGGAATATGCTTAAGAACAGCTATAAAACAATTTTAACTCCCACGTACATGATTTAGCCAAACACAACATAATTAGCTAAGTTTATACATTATTCTAGAAAAACACATAATTCAATACCGATTTTTGACTGATGAAAAACTGTGTCTGCAATTGACTTGTGTTAATATGTATGTTACCTTAGAGAAGTCATTATCCGACAGCATGTGTATAGGTATGTCTTTTATCGTGTTTGGAACTTCAAGGAGAACTTCATGTATGCCACCAATTCCAGGTACATTTTTCACACCTGCAAAATAGCATAGACCCGCAATAAGAATAAGGACTGATCCAAAAAATGGAGGGTTTATAGCTATCATAATGATTAACCAACTTCGTGATAGCAATTAACAAATTGCCACTTACCATTTTGCCTTGTTTTAATGATAGAGTACCGATTAAACAAGGTTAATGGTATCGGTTAAATAATTTATATCTTGCTTAAGATGCCTGCTCTACAACTTAATAAATGCACAATTGGCGGGTAGGGTAACAGGCGTAAACGGGTTCATGTCAAAACAAGTATTTTTATTATGGATCTTGTTGGGTGGACCTGAAAACACTCTTTTTTGTCCACTTCTAAAATTTAACAACCATTAATGCCTTATACATCATCAGAAAAAAAGATTATAACACCACCGATCTAGCTCTTTAAATAAAACAAATTAAGAGGTTGTATGCATTAAAAAGTTCACTGCAGGCAATTTTCAACCTATATTTCCATTCGACCTGTTCTTCTTTATCTAATTTTGTTATTCAACTAGCTTGCTATATCAAATAATCAAAACTGAGACATTCACAAGTAAATGGGTCGAACTTTTCACCTCTACAAATAACTATTTGGTACTTTGGGACTACAGTAAATATAGAAACTTCAATGCACCTGTAACTGGATGAAGCTGATGGGAGTTCTTCTGAGAGAAATCCATTGGATCAGACTTTATCCTGATATAACTACCTAAAAGTTTTCCTTCAAAGCTCTCGGGGTGCTTAACAAGCTCCTGAACTAAACTCCTCTTTAAATATAAAAGCTTTATGTTTTCAGGAATAATAGCTGCAAAGCAGCTTAACCGCGCCTCTGATGCTTTTTTCTTTTGGCCATCAGATATTTTCTCTGAACTAGAAACCTTCGGCTTCTTGTATGTTACATTAACATCCTCATATTCTTCTGAATCATAAAAATCATCATCTTCAGAGGAATCATTGTTCTCAGCAAAGTGTGAATTCAGCAGTTCATGTATTTTATTTCTTGGAACTGAATTCTTACTGAAAAGAGAACGAAGTCTTTCATCACACACAACCCTTTTCTTTTTCATAGGGTTAAAAAGCTTGTAAGTATGCACATATTCGTTGATAATAGCAGTCACGTCATACTGAGAGAGCTTGTTGCCGGTGTCCTTGCCAATTGATTGGAGAAATTCGATTAACGACTTGGAACCCCACCCAACAAACTCCAATTTCTTTGACTTTGACTTTCTCCTATGCTTCACTGGACTCAGTGACTGCCCATTAGTCTCCCCCACCCAATAGGACGACCCCGTCCCATCTTCCATGCCAACACTGTCCTCTATCCAACCCTTGATTGACTGTTGCGATTTAAAAAGCCATAAAACTGCAGAGTGTCATTACAGTAGGAATGTATATTGATTAAAGAGGTAATATCTCAGCAAGCTCATTAATTGAAACAACATGATGAGGGCAGAGTACTTGCTTAAGTTTCCTAAGTGTTCTAGTAAAGTCACTCAAAGTTTTTTTGTCTCTCTAAAGTCATTCAACTTTCATTAGGTGTTTCAATCTTGTGAAATTCTTCTATAAAAATTGAAGTTTTTTTTTTTAAATTAAGTGACCTAAATGGAACATGTATGAATCTATTACTGCTTGATGATACTTTTTTCAAATCTAACTTGAATTAGGAGGCAACAGTGAAGAAAAAAAATACTAAATAATAACCAAGTTACATAATTTTTCAATTTCTATCAAATCGAAAAAAAGGATCACTAAATAGTAACAAAATTTTGTATATATTCTGTTTATGTCACCTAATTTTATAAAAAAAATATTTGTATAAAACTTCACAAGATTGGAATACTCTAAGTTGAGTGACTTCAAAAAGAGAGAGAGAAAAAACTTTAAGTGACTTTAGTGGAACAGACGTTGATTAATATCGGGTGAATTTTTCCCCAAATCAAACAAGTTCAAGTTGCTAAAACATAAATCTGTGCAAACAGATTTTTATAGAAAGAATCAAACAAGTGGTGGTGTAAAGATGAACTGCTAGAATCAATAATTCATCAAGAACACATGTTAAAGAGATTAATTTTCTCTTGATTCAGTAAACAGTTAACACAAATACCTAATTAGTTTAAATTAAAAAAATACTACACTTGAAATAAATAACAGGAAACTGAAATCATTCAAAATAAGCTTCTCAAAGTTGTAATAGAAATCTGAATGATAATAAATAAATAAATAAAATCGGAAAACACAAACATACCGTGAAAGCTTTGAGTGGCGAGCCAGGTTCTAATGAGGAATTAGGTTTTCATAATCAATTTGCGATATACGCGATCGTTGTGGCTGACGGAGGTGGTTTCAGGTGACGGTGACGGTGACGGCGGTTGACGGTGGTGTGAGCCGGCCGGAGCTGGTGGTTGGGTGAAGCGCCGGTCGTTGGACAAAGGATGAGAAAAAAGAAGAGCGAGGCTATCAGAAATTTATTTGAAAAAACATAAAGATGATACGTCTGATTTAGTAACTGAGAAATAAGATTTTATTTTTTAGGACAATTTTATATATATTATTAAGAGGTCGGAAAATGTTAACCTAATAAATGATTATAAAAACTGTCACATGTCGCTCTCTTTTTCAATATTAGGCTTTTTTCTCGCCTAAACTTGTTTACCCGTTTTGTAAAAAACACGCGGATCCTGACCTTGATCCGTACCCGTTTCTTTTTTTTTGGTCATATTTTCTCTTCAATCCAAACCCTAATTGGCATCTCCATCCTCTCGCTTCGTCTTCGATCTCAAAGCAATCGACATCTGACTGCAACATCGACGATATATTGTATGCGACATCTTCGCAAATTAGGGTTTCTTTTTCAGGAATCAGGATTTCTTCTTCGTTCTTTTTCTAGTTCAACATCTTTGGCTTCATGTTCGGTTTCATTCTTTTTATAAAACATTTTAAAAAAATAACTATATAACGTTTCTAGAATTTGTATTGAAAAACTATTTAATATGTCTTAAATATGTACTATGTAAATTGTCAGGATCGACTAAGATGGTTCTACTTTGTAAAGACCGGCGGAAACCGTCTAAACGGATGTCGAATAATAGTATAATTATCAATCGCTCGTACATTAATGTGAAAAACTTATGATAATTACAAGTCATATGGCTACTATTTATACAAGGTTGAAAGTAATTGATTACGATATATTCTCCACAATCACAGCACTAGCCAAATCGTAACAGTCTATGCTATATAAAGCAGTTACATAACAAAAGGAATCGTAACAGTCTATGCTATATAAAGCAGTTACATAACAAAAGGAATCAGTTAAGATACAGTCCCATGATCTACTCTAACTTTGACTTCAGTATCTTTGATTGTCTTGCACATCGGCGTCTACTTGCTCTTCGGTATTGACTATGCTTCGATAGTAACATAAAACTTCGATATCTTCCTAGTCGGTAGCAAATCTGTCTCTAAGCACATCCCAATAATCTCCCCCTATACAGATGCTACTAAAACAATCTTCATCCACTGACCTTCATATAAGCCTTAGCAAAGGCTTTTATAGTTTGCTCAATGTTGTTAGCGTTCTCATTCTTCTCTTCATTACCCATCGGTAGCTCAACCATTCAGCAATGATCTTTCATCTATGCACAGCAGGTCAATAGAGTTGAAGGTTTAAACTAATATGTTTTCTCTCTTCAACACAAAGTTTGCATCCACATATTCCTAAGAGATTATTGGAACATAGGTGGATGAAGGGGTTGCTTCTTGCCCACTTACAGTCTAGACTGATTGCCTAATCTTCTCTATAAGCTTATTTCCCTCTTCAGTTTCAGAGGACATCGGTAGTAAGGTCAGAAGCTTCAGCTTGACAGTAGACAGAACACTCCAATTAAGAGAAGGTAGAAAAATGTGAAGTCCATACTTTTGATCACAGACTTCTTCAGGCTTGAATCATACAACCATTCTGAGATTGGAACATTTGATTGAGCAAAAGGTACTTCAGTCTCTATAGGGTCATCATCCTTATCACTGCTATCTAGTTCATCTTCATTTCCAAAGAATGGTTCTTTTTATTCCTTTTCTTTATCATTTCTTGAGCTTTCTCCTTCTACAAGTCTTCCAATTGTCTATGAATCATACTGGTCACAAACTCTCCTAACTTATCTTTGGACTCATTCTTTGGAGGGAAATTCACCAGAGCTTGAAGATCAGTAGGAACTAAAGTCACAATCCTATCACCTGACAAATATTCTTGTACACCATTCTGATAAGTTATGACAAACTTCTCTATCTTGCTCAATAACTCCCATGAAATAATGGGAATCATCTCAATGGGATCCTCATCCACCACCTTCTTCATCTCATATCCAGAAAGACCCTTTAACTTCAAGGCTTCAATCAATATTTTTGCACTTTCACTCTCATTGTGTCTGTCAATATCTAGACTCATAATCTTTTGAAGATCAGAGTATGGCAGCTCCATTACATCGTAGATGCATTTGAAAGTTTCCCTGATGTCATCATCTCTCTCTATAACATACTTTTTTCCCAATATAACTCCATGATGTGATCTTGGCTTTTCTAGTATTCTTTGCTAGGCTCTTATTTCTAGAGAATGGTGTTGAAACTTCCTTTTCAGGAGATGGCGTTTGATGCCAAGATAGAGATGTGATAGGAGATGGTTGATGTGGAAGTGACTTCGGTTAGGAACATTCTTTGACATCTTCCCCTATTTCTTTCTTGATTTGTAAGATCTCTGATGGAAAAGAAGCCGGAACATTGCTTACATTGAGAGATATACATTATTTGGCAACAATTTGCTTCTTTCTTACTGTCACACCCCGTCAAATGGGGGCTCGGGCGTGACCAGATGATACAGATCATGCACAGCGGAATAAGTCATTTTGTTATATATCAATTGTCTATACTAAGTAAAATATATATATATATTCTAGTACCAAGTCAATTAGCAAGTCTAGTTCTCAAGGTATGGCCAACTCTAGGCATTGGGATCTAAAGTCCACAAGCTTCCACACATGTCTTCTAGCAAGGATCATATATCCTTAAACAAGCTCGTGCTCAAAAGCTAATACGCGGGTCTCTCGTCTAGGTGTCCTGAAATACATGCTCAAAATATAGGTTAGCTATAAAGCTAGTGAGTTCGCAACAGTCACAAATATTTATCCATGGACATAAATCAGTAGGTGTATACACACATAAACATTGCTTTCCTTCAATCAAGCCGCACTCGAGGCCGCAGCCAAGAGCAGGTAGTAATTGTCTAAATGTTAACTCTTGTCAACATTACAACACAGTTCACACATACATGATGCAAAATTTAATGGTGCGTAGGGCCGTGTGTCAACTAGGTCAACACGTTAGTAATGTAGCACCTAAATAATTGACCATAGGTCTAGTCTTCCCCAGTTCCTGTCGAGGATATACACCGTGCACAAAGTAGGGACATTATTCCCAAGGTTCACGTAGTACTACCCACATATGTGTGTGGATCATTCCGAGTTAATGATTGCACAATATTAAATGTAAACATACACCCAAAAATAGTTGATCAAAATTTAGAATTGACAGCATGTATTTCACCCCAAAAGGTTTAAGTAAAAAGGGGGAGTTTAAGTTGTGAAACTCACCAAGTTCTAGTAGCAGTGGTAGTGATATAGTAAGCTCGACAAGTCTAGTGATGATGGCTTCTGGTGAAAGGAAACCCTACGTTCATACAATGTGTTACTAGTAGCATTATATACAATAGTACTTGTGTCCATACCTCAAGTTAAACGTGTTCATGTCTTAACTAGGTTTGGTTAACTAGAAGTTATATTTATTTATTTAATAAATAAATATTAGTCAACCATAGTCAAAGTATTTAGGTCTTATAGTCCTAATGACTCGTTTACCTCAACTATGTTTATTTTATCGAACTTGTCAGGACGTACGGTAATAAGCCTTTCGGGTATCTACAGATTGTAATAAAATAAGGTTTTATATTTATATACTTAGGGTTGTAAACGAACCGAACGAAGCCTTGTTTGTGTTCGTTCATTAAGCATTTAACTTGTTCATGAACGGTCCACGAACACTAACCGAACGAAATTTCATATTCGTGTTCGTTCATTAAGGAAATGGTTTTGTTCACGAACGGAACCGAACGAAGGCTAGTTTGAGACTTTTGATGTCAACCCTAATGTCTTCCGAAATGAACATTTAATAAGATCATTTTAATATCAAGTTTTTTGTACTTGTATCGAACTTACTTTACTTATTTAATTGTTAGGGTAAAAAATAAAATAAAATAAAAATTAAAGAATATAAAAATTTTAGATAAAATAAAATAGAAATATATAAAAATCTCTAATGAACAACATAAACAAACGGCGCACGAATAAACACGAACGTAAACGAACGGACGTTAATAAACGAACGTTCACGAACACAATTGAACGAACGAGACATGTGTTCATGCTCATTCATTTAGTTAATCGGACTGAATTCCTTGTTCATGTTCATCCATTTATTAAACAAACAAACGTAAACGAACGTTCACGATTACGTTACCAAACGTTCACAAACACAATTGAACGAACGAGACATGTGTTCATGTTCGTTCATTTAGTTAATCGGATGGAATTCCTTGTTCATGTTCATTAATTTATTAAACAAACAAATGTAAATGAACTTTTCGCCGAACGGTTCACGAACGTTCGTTGAACGTTCGGTTCATTTACAGCCTTATATATACCTATATAAATATATTTTAAGTTCAAATCAGTCCCGAAAATACAAGTTTGTCTCTCCGGCAATATTAGTCCTTAAATTATGAAATCGTTAGATGTAATTTAAATTCTTGGTAGTTTATTTAATACTAAAATAAATAATCTCAGAAGGTATTAAACACTTCTATAAACATTATAAGCCCAAAATATTCTATAAATACATAATAGTATCAAAAATGTATTGTTGTTACCGGTTTCGGTAAAAATCACGCTTTAAACGTATAATCGCGTAACCAGTATTTAGATTATCATTTTAAACCCTTTAAAAATGTTTTGTAATATATTTAGACTTATTTTTCTGGAAAATAACAGTTTCAAAATTATAAGTCCAAAAATCGTCATTTTGACGGTTACTCGTTTAACGTTTGGCTTTAAATGCACCGGTTGGTTAAAGAATTATTTTGTCCACTTTTGTTCCAAATACCACTTTTATATATCCAAGTAATCTGTAAGTATGTACTTTTTTAGATATTTACAGGTTCGGGTCTGGTTTTGCTAGATTTCGTCACAAATAACTTATTTAACGGATTTTAATCGTTTATTAGTCGAACCACCGACACATCAAGAACTATAGACCATTGTAAACCATTTTTAGTAAATAAAAAATTATGTACCGTCCAGGTTCGGATTTCACAAGGTTTGTGTTGGTTCGGGTTTTTAGCGTGTATAAGCTCGATTTCGATCTATAACCGACTAGGAGTTAAATCTTTTTAACTTTTTGAGGATTTAAATACATGTAAAAGTTTTATTTTTTAGTGTATATATCTTAAACTTCATGGATTTTTCATTAAAGGACGTTAAGGATGATTTTTAGGTTAATTAACACGAAAGTTAACGGTTTCAAGATATACCTTCTCGTGAAGGGCTTGTGGAAGTGTTGTAACTTGAAGATCAGCTTCCTACTTTTGTGGAAACTCCAAGCTGATTTGGTAACATGGTTGTGCATAAATCATACATGTATGTGATGATTTAAGTTTGTAAATGGAGGTTTTAAGCGAGATTCGGCTTACCAAACGAGATGAACGATGGATGATGCTAGATGAACGATTTCAAGAGATGAAAACCCACCAAATGAGACTCATGTTTCTGTTAAGAACACATGGTTTAGAGTTTAGAATATTCAAGCTATTGAAACTTGAAAATGGTGGTGGACTTACATGGAATGATGTTGTAGACAACTATGGAAGCTTGAAACTCTTGGCAAACACTTGTAAGCATCTTGAATTCAGTTTTTGGGGGCTGAAATTGATGAGCTTCTAGCTTGTAGAAATGTGTTTAGAAGTTAGAAAATGTAAGGGGTCGTTTGGTTCGTAGAATGTTGTTTGCGAAGGAATTGGAATGCTTTAATGGAATTGAAATTTTAAGGAATTGGAATTAATTCCCATGAAAATTTATAAAGTGTTTGGTTGGTAAAGTTAATAAAGGATTTATAATGTAAAAAGTATTAAATGACATAATTACCCTTTAAAACAAACATGAGATCGATTATGGAATGAAACGATTCTAGAACTATTGAACAAGATGGAGCTTCAATAAATATGATTTTTATTGATAAATTCTAGAATGGAATGATCCTGGAATTTATATTCACCAATCCAATCGACAGAGGTTTCAATTAATATTTAGAAATAGTTTATGGAGGTTACGAAGTACACATGGTTATTGAATTCTTCAATTAATATTTAGAAGTAATCGATGGAGTTTTCTTTGCAATTCTTCTTTTTTATTTCTAGGGTTATGACTTACAAACGACACATAGTTGCTGAATTGTGAATCATGATGGCATTTCAATTTTCAATTTTGTTATCATTATGATTTCTGTAGTTATTCACAGAGAAGATTTTTAATTGAAATTTTGTTATCACTTTGATTTTAGGTAGATTTTCACAGAGTTTTTCTATATTATATAATAAATAAAGGTTTATCAATGTCACGTGTCGTTTCTATATTCATCCTTATAAAAATTTTTCTGCCTCTCTCTCATAATAAATACACTTCCATATTTCAATAATAATATATTTTTAAATAAATTATTAATTATACTAATAAAACATATTTATTTTAAATTATCTCATATTATAAGAAACTTTAAAATATAATTACCTAACTTATGTTTTCAATCAAATAGTAAATGAAAGTTAAGTTATATTGAATAGTATTTTATGTATTTTTTAAACTCAATTATATATTAATTTTTACATTTTTTTGTTTTATTTTCTATTGTTAGTATATGTAATACATTTTTTCATTTACAATATACATATATAAAGATTTAAGAATTTTTTATATTGATATTTTTTCACCACGTGTAGTACACAGGTTCTAAGCTAGTATATATATATATATATATATGTATGTATGTATGTATGTATGTATGTATGTATGTATGAGGGAGTAGAATGGAAAAATGAGGGTATTTTGGTAATTATGGAACATTCCATTGGAAAGTTTAAAATTCCATCACAAATGGGAAGGATTCTAAAATTCCCTTGATTGAAGGAATTTGGTGGAATGTTTTCCAATTCTATTTCCATAAATTCAAACCAAACAAGATTTTTGATGGAAAGTTTTTCAATTCCCATTCCCATTCCAATTCCAATTCCAATTCCAATTCCCTTGAATTTCACAAACCAAACGGCTTGCGGAAGTGTTGTGGAAGTATTGTAACTTGAAGATCAGCTTCTTACTTCTGTGGAAACTCCAAGCTGATCTAGTAACATGGTCGTGCATAAATCACACATGTATGTGATGATTTAAGTTTGTAAATGGAGGTTTTAAGCGAGTTTCGGCTTACCAAACGAGATGAACGATGGATGATGCTAAATGAACGATTTCAAGAGATGAAAACACACCAAATGATACTCATGTTTCTGTCAAGAACACATGGTTTAGAGTTTAGAATATTCAAGCTATTGAAACTTGAAAATGGTGGTGGACTTAAATGGAATGATGTTGTAGACAACTATGGAAGCTTGGAACTCTTGGAAAACACTTGTAGCATCTTGAATTCAGTTTTTGGGGGCTGAAATTGATGAGCTTCTAGCTTGTAGAAATGTGTTTAGAAGTTAGAAAATGTAAGGGTTGGGTGTTTTGAGTTGGATCCGAAAGAGTGGGTGAGGGAGAGTGTACTTGAGTGTTTGAATCTTGAATTGTTATGGTGGCTTGATGAAAAAAGAAGGAAAAGTATGATGCATGTTGGGGGTGTTATAGTCAAACAAAGAAAAGATGGAATAGGTATGTGATATGTCCATGAATGGCAAAGAAATATCTAGGTAGGTTGTTTAGATTTGTTTAATTAGTTAGTTTGTTTAAGTTTAGATCTTTACACCTAAAGGACGATTTAATGGTGGTTTAATATTATAGAAGGTTTAATATTAGTTAATGATATTTAGGTACATAGCGTTTTATTGGTTAAGTGTTAATTGTTATTAGTACTAAATCTTAAAATGATGTTGGGCCGAGCCCGTTGGGTACAACGGTCAAACTCAACCTAATTGTATAACGGGTCTAAAAAGTTGTGACACGTGACTTGTAACACGTGTCCTATTAGAGTCAACGCGAGGAGTCTAATACACACACACACACTGATGTGTTAGTATTTACACATCTTTTTGGCATAAAACTTCGCTCATTTAATGATCAATTCTTGGTTATATTCAATGTTTAGACACTTATTTGCTTCATTTCCTGTTTTGTAGGTTTTTGTGAAGCTTGGTGAATAAACAAGAAGATTCCAGGATAAAAAGTGAAGTTTTAGGGTTTCTATGATGGAGGCACGGTCGTGCCCCTATTTGGCACGGTCGTGCCAAGCTCCCAAAACCCTAGGCACGGTCACGCCCACATCTGGCACGACCGCTCCAAGCCAAAATCCAAGGCACAACCGTGCCTTGGCAACCCATGTTCGCGTGTCATCTCGTGAGTCTGAACAACCGTACGTCCTCGATCAGTGGTACCGAATGGAAGTTACGGATCGTTCAAACCTCTGTCACACGGTCGTGCCAAGACGTAGACACGACCGCGTCCATGTACTAGGCACAGTCGTGCCTTCTCTCCTGGCACGGTCGTGCCTTCCCTTTTCTATTTAAACAGAACTTAATTCTCATTTAGACATTCAGCAAACCAGGAGAAGAAACCCTACTGTTCCAGCTCGTGTGTTCCTTGTTCTAGCCATAATTCAAGATTCTTGGAGAGGATACAACATCAAGAGGATCACCATACATCAACAACAACATCTAGGCTTGGAGGAGTGGTTTGATTCTTGTTTTCATATCATGTCTCTCACTATTTTTCCCTGCTTATTTGTAATTTTGGTGCTCATGATGAGCTAAAACTCTTGTTCACTTTGGTTTAGATGAAGTTTAGATACATTTGACAACATTCATGGATTATTGGCAATTATTGTGTTAATGTTATGACAACCGTATGATTATTCTTTGATGAAATTATGTATTCAAGTATTTTGAGTTGTTTACAAGACTTGTATTTGTGTATGTCATATTATATTGGAAAACTTGTGATTTATGCTTATATTCATGGATTGGTGTATGTATTTATACTAGTTTATGGCATTTGACTAGGAATAGTGAATGAAGTCTTGTTTATGAATCATTATACTTGTATGTATAACCTTATGCTTATGTTTGGAAAGACAAAGTATTTGTTATGATGTGTCATATTTAGTATTATGTTTATCTAGGAATAGTTGACACATCCTCCTAATTTATATAACCTTTATATGAACATTGTATGTTGAAGAAATGCATATTGTTGTCTAAATTAATCAACTTGATGTGGATAGTGTGTTGTTCATATTATCTTTCCAACTAGTTGTTGGATTAGTGTACCTTAATCGGAAGCTAGTTCAATCTTTATAAACATTGACATGATTATTAAACACGTGAGCCTCATTGTATGACTTTAGGTGGTTGGTTTGTGTAATTCATGCTAGTTTTCCGAATGGTCATTTGATTAGATATCTTTGACGAGAATTTAGTCAATTTATGTATCGTGTAGTTTCCATGTTTCTATGAGTGTATTGAATGTATTCTAAATGGATTCGACACCGAAGTGATATTTTCTCCTTGATTGTTTGATTTGTGATTTTAGTTTAGTTTTATATTCTTACATATTAGTTTAATTAAAAATCAACTTAAACATCCTTTACCCATACTTGATTGAATTTTAGTTCCGGTTTATTATCGCATTCCACCGTGTCCACGGATTGATATCCGGTTCTTACCTTTACTATATTGCTATCCGACGGGTACACTGCCCGGTGTGTGTGATTAGTATTTGGTGAAAACCCTTTTTAAAACTAATTGTGTAAAATACTTATAAAAAAATATATATATAGTTTACACGCATCACACACACACACACACACACATATATATATATATTGTTCGAGGAGAAAGAAAAAAAATCGGACCTGAAAATTCAGAATTGTTACACTTACTTGTTTGACCATCTCACTCATAGTAGAAATCTTAATGTCATCAAGGTCCTTCATTCCAAACTTCCCACTTGCAACTAATTCATTCTTCCAATATGTCCTTTAAGCTTTATCCCTTTCTTTCTGACTAATCTTCTTTTGAGCTTGTCTTCTCGCTGCTCTTTTAGATTTATAGACTTCTAATTTCCTCTTGGATTCTTCCTTCTTAGCAGCTTCATTCTCTTCCTCTTGAATTCTTTAAGAAATCTCATCAGCCATCCCCAAGGGCATGTTTGTTCCTAGGATTATGTTGTGAGGATCAGTGGGAACATGCTCATGGATAACACTACAAGTTTTCTCATCATCTTCTTCTTTTGTCACCGACATCTTTCCTTTTATTTTCTCATCAGCTTCTTCTTCAAAAGTCTCGGTAGCTACTGCAGTAAAGGTAAACTCAGCATATATAGGTACTGGTTTAGAGATTCTAGTCTCCAACGAGGCTTGGTGTTGCCTCATTGAATTACGTTCACTATCCACTCGTACCCTTTTGGAAACATGCCTATCTAGAGCTTCAACCTTTCTCTTGAGAGCATCCTTGAAGATATTCCTTATATTGTATTGCATTAATTGAGCCTCAAAATTCTTTGTGTTTTCCATATCATTTATACGAAGCCATTGCCTGTCTTGTGAGCTGAAAATGCAAGGAGAGCTTATGGAAGAGGAGTTTAACATCTTCCAGGGATCCATCTTCCCTTTACAGAAAGATTTTCTTGAGGGATGAGTCATAGTACCACCTCAGAAGAAGGTTGAGGTTTGGAGAGAGCTTCCGAAGCAGAAACGATCTTCTTTCGCATAAAATTGTTCTTCGGTAGCAAGTTGGATTGCTATTGATTGATTGTCTTATAGGATGGATACCGATGTATGTAGAGAAGAGACATCGGTAGCTAAAGTTTGGTACCGAGCCGTCAGTTCATGTAAGTCAAGTATGTCCTCATCCAAATTCTCAAAATCTTTGGACATTCCCTCCCCTAAGTTAACAGGTTCCTTGGGAAAAGCCTGTAAATCCGGCCTTCTGCCTTCATTTGCATTGCCCTAGTTTTCTTGGCACATGGGACTCCTGTTGGATGGAGAAGCTCAATAGTTGTCGTGGTTGGGGTCTTAATGATGTATTCACTGTCTTGTTGGTCAATTGAGGAACCCCCAGTAGTTAATGCCCCTTCCAAAATGGTATCTCCTTCCCCTTCTTCATGACCTTCCTCATTTGTAGGATAGATTGGGTTAGATACCCCCCTTCAAACCCAGTCGTATGTTATCTTGTTATTATAGGTCAATTAAGGATATATTTATTCTGAGGTGAAGTGTCAGGAGTATCTGATCTCTTTCTTTTTAGTGATTTGGTTGGGAGCTTTTTGCCTATAGGGTTGGGAGAGTCCCCTTTTCCTAATGATGCAGCCTTCTTTGAAGGTGCATTAATTATGTGCTTTTTCTCTTTTGATTTAACAACCAAATGTTGTGACCCGGACTGATGGCTTTGGCTCAAAACCAATGTTAGACAAAGGAAACCTAACACTCTTGGATCTTCTGGTTGGTTTAACCGGTTCCTGCTGTGAGACCCTGAGTTCCACAACAAGTTGTTTAGACTTATGTCTTGGTGATGAATGTTGTGCTCTCTTACTTTGTAGATAATTATGAGGGGCTCGATCAAAGGAGCTACTTGATGTTGAATGTGAATATGTGGAAGTGGAGGATGTGGGACCATGACAAGAGGATTGTGCTGGCATGTTACCCATTTGGACAAGGTTTAGCATCATTGTAGAGAACAATGCTACAAACCGACCACGAAATGCAGGTGAGTGCAATATTATGTTGTTGAAGACTCTGATAGTGTGAGGCACTGAGACAAGTTTTTGACCAGATTTTGAATTGATGTGCCTCTCAACTTCATTGAGATTCAATACAAAACGGGGATACATGAGAAATTTGGTATTCTCGGCCTCTTTGTTGTTGTAAACCAGACCTTCAAAAATTTTTTAAAAAAAATTGAATTTTAGGTTCCTGGCAAGAGCATGAATATCAAAAGCTAAAAGTATAGGAACCTGATCCCAACCCAAACTTTTGTGATACCAACACAGTTGCATCACATGAACTAAAAACCTCCAATTGAAATCTAATTAGTTTTTCTTGATTGTAACTTTTGGATTTTCCCCATATCCCAAAGGATTTTTCAACCTCGGAGTATGAAAAGAATACTTAATAGATGCGAAGATGATTTATGATCTTCTGAACAGTTATGGCAATATGTTTCTAGTCGACAGTAGCAGAAATGGTATGTTCTTTTCTAGGTAGGCATATGAAGCAGTTTCCTAGAACTCTCTGATCCGAAGATCATAAAGCTTGGGATTGACAGTTAAGGCATATAAGATTGGACATCTTTGAAAAAAGTCGATGATTGGGTGAAATTCGGAATAGTCGGAATGCTTTTGATGGTGTAGAAGAATATTGTAATGATGTTTGTAGTCCAAATCCATGGTACAGAAGGTTTGTATTGGAACAGAGGTTTAGGGTTTTAGATGAAGATGATTGAAGCACAATGCTGCAAGTAAGAGACTAGGGTACGCCATTTAATGAGAATTTTGAAAGGGGCCAATATTCTCGGCATGAAGAGCAAAAATCATCGGTAGAACATAAGTGATGCCGAAGTTTTAAAATAGGATAAAGAATATGTGTCGAGCATACATCAATATCAAACATATTTAAAAACAAGGAAATACACAGGTACATGGAAAAGACAAGAATTATCATACCAAGTGCTTTCACGAGAAAATCAAACGAATCAAAAGCTTTGGTGAATAAGCCAGCACAGTTGTCATCGGTATGAACTTTAGCAAGATGAATTAATTTCTTTTTAGCGCAATGTCTTATAAAATGGTACCTGATTTCAATGTGCTTTTGTCTTGAAGTGCTTCAAAGGATTGTTTGTAATAGAGGGGGCACTTTTGTTGTCAACCATAATAGGAGTATTAAAAAAATGTGATACCATAGTCTCTCATCTGATTCTGAATCCATAAGATTTGTGCACAACAGCTTGATGCCTCAATGTATTCTGCTTCAGTAGTTGAGGTAGAAACGATTGTTTGTTTCTTGCATTTCCATGACACAAGCCTTCCTCCCAAGAATCGACATCCTCCTGGTGTGGATTTTCTGTCTTTGTTACAACCTCCATAGTCACTGTCGGTGTAGCCAATAAGATCAAATGATGAGTCTTTGGCAATACCGAAGACTACTTTTCACATCAACTAAATGAGATTATTTAGGTGTTGCTTGGTACCGAGCACACAAGCAGGTGGAAAACATTATATCAGGTCTACTAGCAGATAAATACATAAGAGAGCTAATGATAACTCTATAGTACTGTTGATCAACATCTTCACTCTCAAGGTCCGAGGTTAAATTTGATGCAGTAGCTATTGGAGTTGTGGCAATCTTACAATCGTTCATGTTAAATCTTGTCAAGATGTCCCTCACATATTTGGATTGATTTATGAAAATTCCATTTGAATTTTGTTTAACTAGAAGTCCCAGAAATAAACTTATCTCCCTCATAGAGCTCATTTCAAACTTGGACTGCATTAGTTTTTCAAAATCATGACAAAGATTTATTTTAGTAAAACCAAATATGATGTCATTCACATATATTTGGATCAAAAATATATCTCCTCTTACCTTTTGAAGAATAAGGTTTTATCTATGGACTCTCTTGAAAAATTGTTTGATAAAAGAAAGTTTGAGAGGGGTTGTCATACCAGGCTCTAGGGGCTTGTTGTAGCCCATAAAGAGCTTTATCAAGTTTAATAACATAATGGGATGTTCATGATCCTCAAAGCCTAGAGGTTGACAAACATAGATCTCTTCATCTACCTTACCATACAGGAAAACACTTTTCATATCCATTTGGTACACAATAAAGTTGTTTGTAGTAGCAAATGCAAGGAAGATTCTAATAGCTTCAAGTCTTGCTACAGGAGCAAAACCTTCATCATAGTCAATTCCTTCTTTCTGAGTGTATCCTTGAGCAACCAATATTGCTTTGTTTCTTATCACAATTCCTCTTTCATCCTTTTTATTCCTGAAAACCCATATTGTTCCAATAGCAGTCACTTGTACCTGAAATATACTAGGAAACAATCGACAAAGTGTTACAGATAAGGGAACGATTGAAAAATAGCTCGTGACAGACAGAAAAAGCTATGCAGATAAAATCCAAAACTTAAATTACATTTCAACCTTAATTACATATATACCCAACTCAAAACTTAAATTACATATATCCCCCTCTTTTATGAAATTACCATTTCAACCTTTCAAGAAATACGACTATTCTTATTCCATTGATCCCAACCTTAACTTTCTGATTCCCGCTCATTGTATTGATTACAGCATAATGTTGATTGTATGGTTTAGGTGAAGACGTGAGTACGGAGGAAAACCCTCGTGTGTTCTTGGATATATCCATCAATGGACGTCCTGCTGCTGAAAGAATAGAAATCGAGGTCAGTAGTATGTTTATTTCTTAAATATGCATTATTGGATTTGAGATATTAATTGATGGAAATTTGCAGCTTTTTGCTAATGTCGTGCCTAAAACAGCTGAGAATTTTCTGCACAGGTGTGTGTGCGTATAAGATATTAGAAAGGGGTACATTTGCATTTGTAAGTGTAGGGGAATTGGAAGCATTACCGGAAAGACCATTGCACTACAAAGGAACTGTATTCCATCGTATCCGTAAAGGCTTCTTGGCTCAAGTATGTTTATATGCTTAACTCAATCAAATTCTGTTCAACTTGTGTAACTACTGCCCTATGATTGCTGGTGCAATAGTTCTTTTCGATATAACAATTTTTTTAAACATATACTTTGAGATTGGCATTTTCAGAATCTTAGGGCTATGTTTAGAGCTTTTAGCCCACGAGTGGCTCGGTTCGTTTACACCATGCGTTTATGTAAATTAACTTTTTTCGTTGTTGCAGGGAGGTGTTATCTCGGAGGAACAAAATGGTATGTATTTTATTTAAATTATGTTTCTGATAGAGTGTGGAAGGCTTTCTTTTTTATGTTTCCATCCCCGTTCCAGATTTGTATGGGTTGATCTTTTGATGGTTTGCATTTGCAGGCAGAGGTGGGGAAAGCATCTATGGAGGATGTTTTCCAAGTATAATTTAAAAAATGTTTTAAGATTTTTTGAGTTTTTATTAGTACTTATACTTTATGTTAGTACTAATACTTTCTGCGGTTTTTGTAGATGAGAATTTTCAACTGAGTCATAGTGTGCCCGGCATGCTATCTATGGCACATGGAGACCGAAAGGGAAATGGATCTCAGTTCTTTATTGTTGGGTATTTCGTTAGTGGTGATCAGTTATATTAGTTATCAAAAACGGTTGATAAGTAATTATAGATTAATAATAACTATTTAGTAATTATTAAAACGTAGCGGAATGAAACCGATTCAACACAATATAAAACCCGACAGGATCTGGGTTACAAAACATACGAATACGGAATAAGATTTTAATTTACCAATGAGATTAATTATACCTTAGGGGTTAATGATTAACCGATCGAGACACCGAGGTACAACGAACGAGAGCTAGAACAAGAACCGAAACGCGAGAACGGGATTGCCGACCCGCGCAAGGCGGCGGCGGTGGGACAGGGTATAGTGGCCGGATGTTCGCTCAAGGGAAGGAAGAATGTTCCTTTTGCTTTGTGCCGTTGACCACGAGCCCGAAAGAAAAGAACAGCCCTTGTGGCTTTTGTTCAATTGTAGGTTGTCTCACAAAAAATTAGATTATAATTATATATAATAATTATAAACCCTAATAATTGTTTCCGGGCCCAAAGTCTAATACGAGATAAAAGGCATGTACTCATTTAATTGTTTTTAATAAAAAGATTAAAACAATAAATATTTATTATTTATAAACCAGTATAAATAACAATTCCCGTCTAACGAATATATATATATATATATATATATATCGTCTCGCTAACAGATCGTAATTACCAGTTAAGCGGGTTAAGTGGATTTAATGTTCGTTGCCCAAGGTGTAACTCTTACGGGTCATAACTCGGTCAGTCGCGTTGTCCATCGGGTCGGTCCATAAAATCCAACAATCTCCCACTTGGACGATCCACGATAAATCAACGCAAACAGTCAGCGGCGCTCTAGCTGCACATGGCTGTCCCTAACAAGGTATGACGCTTTAAAGTCATTAACCAAATATCTTGGTGTTAGTAATAGCTAACTAAAGCAAGACAATAGACTTATGGCAATAGTTGTCATTCATCCTTTCCGTATAAGACATCAATTGAATCAATGAGACATGGATTTAGTTCATTCTCATATGGCGTTCAATTATTATTGTTCTCGATCAAGAATCAAAGTGATCCAATCAAACACACAGTAAGTTTGGGTAAGGCCTTACACTTCACCAGTTTGAATCAACGAGGGCGCCACGATGCCTATCTGTTACATGTAATGTAAAAGTACAGAATCCCTTATTGACTACATACAACTCCCACTGAACTTCAGAACTATTCCTAATCAAAGTCTTTATGACTGGCAGTTACGCGACAGCGGTTGACAGTGATTAAAGAACAGTCCTTGGTAAACGAAAGTTCTAGTATGCATCTCAAGTCTGAGGATACTAAATGAGTATACCAATATCAAAACATCTTATGATTAAAATCCATGAAGATGATTTGAAGCGAGTTACATCCAACGTCGAGGTCTGTGAAATTGGAAGTCAACTACTTGAGTCCAAGTTCAGAATAGTCTTAATTCAGAGTCGTTCCCACGATTCTGATCGACTACGGATGATTAATAATACAAGATTCATGGATTAAACGTATTAAAATCGAACACAGTTATAAGAATTCAGAATTGCATTTAAATCAGTAAACCAAAAGAATTCAAAAGTACAACTGTTTAAATGTTCGCACATTCAAAATACTAAATCAAAACATATCACTAGCAAATCTAAGACCAATAGCATCTCTGTGAAGATCATGCTTGTCCTGAGTCATGGGCTTAGTGAACGGGTCCGCTAGGTTTTGATCTGTGTCTACTTTTCTTATCACGACGTCTCCACGTTCCATAATTTCCCGTATATAGTGGAACTTCCTTTGAATGTGCTTGGCTTTGTGATGAGATCTGGGCTCTTTGGCTTGAGCTATAGCATCTCAAAGTATCTCGATTGGTTGGCGAATACTCGAAACCACATCGAGGTCAGTAATGAATTTCTTCATCCAAGCAGCTTCCTTAGCGGCATCTGATGCGGCTATATACTCAGATTCGGTGGTTGAATCCGCCACCACACTCTGCTTGGAGCTCTTCCAGGAGATAGTTCCTCCGTTTAGAGTGAATATGAATTCTGATTGTGAGCGAGAGTCATCTCGGTCAGTTTGGAAGCTGGCGTCAGTGTAACATCTTACAGTGAGCTCTTCTTCCACTCCTCCAAATATTAAGAACATGTCTTTAGTCCTTCTCAAGTATTTCAGGATGTTCTTGACTGCAGTCCAATGGGCAATGCCAGGACTTTAGTGAAAACGACTGGTCATGCTTAAAGCATACGAGACGTCAGGCCTGGTACATAACATAGCATACATGATAGAACCAATCACCGAAGCATATGGAATTGCTTCCATACGCTTGGTTTCAATGTCCGTTGAAGGAGATTGTGATTTGTTCAGCACGGTGCCTTTAGTCATAGGAACACCTCCTTTCTTGGAGTTTTCCATATGAAAGCGTGTCATCATTTTGTCTATGTAAGTACTCTGACTTAGCCCTAGAAGCCGCTTAGATCTATCCCTGTAGATCTTAATTCCTAGAATGTAAGCAGCTTCTCCAAGATCCTTCATTGCAAAACAAGATCCTAACCATTGTTTGACTTTGTCAAGCACAGGGATGTTGTTTCCAATGATCAGTATATCATCCACATACAAGATGAGAAATTATATAGTGCTCCCACTAGCCTTTCTGTAAACACAAGGCTCATCTTCATTCTTGACAAAACCAAATTCTTTGATGTTCTGATCAAAATGAAGATTCCAGCTTCGAGATGCCTGTTTAAGTCCATAAATGGACTTATTCAGTTTGCAGACCCTACTAGGATACTTTGGATCAACAAAACCGTCAGGCTGAACCATATAGACATCTTTAGAGAGATGTCCATTAAGAAAAGCGGTTTTGACATCCATTTGCCATATCTCGTAGTCATAGTACGCGGCTATGGCAAACAATATCCTGATCGATTTGATCATAGCAACGGGTGAGAAGGTTTCATCATAGTCAATGCCTTGAGTCTTAGTAAAACCTTTCGCAACTAGCCGTGCTTTATAGGTATGTATATTTCCATGCATGTCGGTTTTTCTCTTGAAAATCCATTTGCTCCCTACTGCCTGAGATTCGGGGGGTAGCTCAACCAAGTCCTAGACTTGATTATCACGCATAGATTGCATCTCGGCGTTCATGGCTTCTAGCCATTTTGCAGATTCTGGATCTGAAATAGCAGATTTGTAGTTAGTAGGTTCGTCATTAGACTCGGCTACTAATAGGACCTCGGTACTATCAAGATGCCATAGGTATCTGTCAGGTTCTTTGCGAGTCCTTACACTTCTGCGAACGCTTGTGTTTATGTCTGATTCACCAGCAACAACTTCTTGTTGTTCAGATGCTTCGACTTCATCAACGGTTGTTTGTGGTTCTCGAATTTCTTCAAGATCCACTATATTATCTCCGGTTCCTATTTCAAGAATTTCTTTCTCGAGGAAGTGTGCCTTCCTTTTGATGGAAATAACATTTGCATCAGGATGGTAGAAATAATATCCGCTTCTGTTATAGTATCCAACGAAAACGATCTTTTCGCCTCTAGGATCGAGCTTGTCATCAGAATCGCTGGTGACATATGCATCACATCCCCATACTCTAAGGTAAGACAGATTGGGTTTAGACCTGTCACACCCCGGCCGGTGACGGATTATACGCCGGGGCTGACGCAGTTGTTCATAAGCACATGATCATCTATTATTAAATGACAATATTTATTCATCACCTTAAAATCATCCGTTACATAGGAAATGGAAAACGAAACGTTCAAAACATAACATAATTTGAATTTAATCTTTACTAAAGCTAGGTCCAAAGTCCTAAGTGATCAAGTAGTGTCCTCAAACTGGTGCACCTGAAACATGTGAGTAAATGTCAACTACAAGTAGTTGGTGAGTAACATAGGTTTTGACACCAAACAAAAGTTAAGTATAAGTTTACAATTCAATATGTTCAAAGCGCGTCTATAGCATAAATGTGAAAACATGTAGGGTTCCAAGCGTACAATCAAGCCATGTTATATGTATGCACAATCCCCCGGATTGCATGGAGTTCTAAATGTAAACACTAACCCGCCAAGGTTCGTGTTAAGTAATGTATCGGATTCCCGTATAAATGATCATAAAAGATACTACCTTAGGCTTGCCACGCAAGTTAATGATTGTACTAACATGAACACACGTTTTGGTCGCCAAGCAGTTTAAGACATAAAGCATAAAGACCAAGGCATAAGAACACAGGGTATTGAATTGTGTAAATAATGTAATTGTAGACATGTTTCACCCCAAAAATATAAAAATGAAAAAGGGGCTATGTAAACTCATTTGAATGAAGCTAGAGTTGGTATGAATTGGTAAGATGAATAGGTCTCGTGAGGACTTCTCACAATAAACCTACATATGTAATGGTACTCTAAATTTAATGTACGATCTAAATGGAATTAAGGAATTATTGGGACTTTAGGGTTTCATGGGGGTTTGGGTTTGAAGATGGATTGGTATGCATTTTGTAGGAAAATATAGGTTTGTGATTCGTATGGAGACAATGCTAATGAAAGTAGTTCATAAAATTACTTTATATAATTATCCCGAAGAAAATTAATAAATAAATTTGATAGGTTTATAGTGATGCATTTGGATTCATTTATGAAATAATTTATAACTAAATTATGTAATGGAAAAGTTTATTTAATAAAACGATTAGTTAAACCTTTAAATAATCTTATTTAATAAGGATTAAAAAGAGTAAATAAATAAATGGGTTTTAAAGGGAATTTAATTAGACTTTGTATGAAATAATTATTTACAATGATTATCCAAGTATTTTCATAATTTAGAAATGTTTTTCCCAATCAATCATTTATAGGTTTTAAAAGATTTAATAAAACTTAAGCATTTAATTAAAACGTGTGAAATAGTCATTATAAATTTATAGATAAAACAACATCATTAATTTGTTTCGAATAAATCTTTTATATCATTTATCTAGGAATTTATAAAGTTTTTATAATAGGTTTTTAAATAGATATAATAGTCAAAACACGAATTATATTTTCTGTTTTTATAAAGTTTGTGGAATATGTTTATGTAATTTATAAAAATAAATCTGGAAATCTTTTGTATAAAATATAGTGTTAAAATGGATAAAAAAGAAAAAGGAAAACAAAGGTTCGGCCTCTGGGAATCGAACCTGTGACCTCAGCCGGGCCACACGCACACGCAACACCATAACCATCAGACCAGGGCTTATGCTTTGGTCTAAAGGTGCCGCACTTTGGTTTTATACAGCGGGCCTCAAGTCATCTTCTTCCCCCAAAAGGACCCGTAACCTAACCCACCCAATACACGTGATCGCGCAGACGATCGAGTCTGAAAACATAGGGCTATCGATCCTTGAATCAAAATGATCCTACGACACTGATTTTACCTGAAATGGGTGAGTGAAGGGCGAGATCGACTAGAAGTTAGGTTCGAGCTTTTCCGGCTAAAAATCTTGATCCAGAGGTGTTCTGTGATGCAATTGAGAGTGTAGGGAGGTTGTGGTGGGTTTCGCTAATGGTTATAACCCTCTATTTATAATCAATTTGTACAGCAAGCGTTCGATCGATTAAATGGTCTTTAGTGGATTTTCGGTTACGAGTGGGTCATCAAAACGATCATTAAAATGCGATTAAACGAAGTTAGTGGGTCGTTTGATTATCCTAAACGTGATGCCGGTTTCAAATCCGTGCGAGAATATCACAAACGCGAGTTTGGGAAATATACGGGTAGAACCGGTTTGAATGGGGCTCGAACTCACGGTCAGACAGAGGGAGGAAAGTTTCGGGTTTTGGCAGAATATGCCCCTGAGTTTTAAGGTTTTATTATTTTATGTAAGAAACTTGTTTTTAATTAGAAATAAGTTTCAAAAATTACACTTTAGACCCTGTACTAAATGAGACATAAAATTATAAAAGTTTTCACAAATATTTATAAATATAATAATTTATATACTATAACTAAATGTTATAAATGCAAAAACTATAATTTTTTTGTAAAAAGGAAAAATGGTTTAAAGTTTATTTACTTTATAATTTATGTAAATTTTATCTTTATAAATTCCTACATTTATTTATAGGATTTATAACATATAATTATGTATTTGTTTAATAGGAATAAAACATTTAAGACTTCAAATAAATATTCATTGAATTTGAAATGAATGCACCTAATGTATGTATGTATGTATGTATGTATGTAATAACTTAGCATATGTATACATATACATATATGTATTTATTTAATAGAATAACAATAATTATATAATCCCTTATAAAAATTTTATTATATTTGAATGTGAAATAATTGTATCCAATGTAGGTATGTATACTTACTAAATGGAATAGATAAATAGAATAATTTATTTGGGTGAGTAGATGTAATCCGCATGAAAATGAAATTACAAATGCCGGAAAAAAAAAATTTAGCCGAAATTTCCCGGGGATTACAAGACCCATGCCATATCACATATGGAGTCTTGTTTACCTTCTTAGTCGGTGCCTGATTGACAATGCGGGCGGCGGTCATAAGAGCATAACTCCAGAAGGAGTGAGGCAAGTCTGTTCTACACATCATCGATCGAACCATATTAAGTAGGGTTCGATTTCTCCTCTCGCTCACGCCATTAAGTTAGGGTGTGCCAGGTGGAGTAGGTTGTGAAACTATTCCACGCTCATTGAGATGATTTATGAACTCTGTGCTGAGATATTCACCACCTCGATCTGATCGAAGTGTCTTTATCGTTTTACCGAGTTGGTTTTCCACTTCGTTTTGAAACTCTTTGAACTTTTCAAAAGTTTCATGCTTGTGTTTCATAAGATAGACATAAGCATATCGACTATAATCGTCGATGAATGAAACGAAGTATATTTCATGATTTCTAGACATGGTTCTGAAAGGGCCACATACATCAGTGTGTATGAGTCCTAGCAGATCCTTGGCTCGTTCACCAACGCCGGTGAAGGATCCTTTAGTGAGTTTGCCAGCTAAGCAAGACTTGCAGTCTTCAAAGGATTCTTGTCCGGTGGATTCAAGGATCCCTTCGGATTGGAGCCTTTTCATGCGGGCCTTGCTTATGTGACCAAGTTTACAATGCCCCAACGCCCCTTAATTTTAAGGAATTATAAACTTCAAAAGTTTTTTCTAGGGCCATAGAAATGTATCATTAATGCTAGATTTGATACGTTTAGAAAGATTGTATATGTTATTATTAGTTTGAACATCAACCTCATAAATTCCATTTCGAGGTTTAGCCTCAAAATAGAAAATATCATTTAAGTAAGTAGAAATATTAATTCCATTAAAAACGTACTTAAAACCTTGTTCAAATAATAAGGAAACTGAATAATGTTTCTGGTTAAACTAGGTGCAAACAAACAGTTATTTAAGATAACTACAAGGCCAGAAGGACATGAAAGGTGAAATGTTCCAGTTGCAAGAACTGGTACTCTCTTCCCATCACCAACGATGAGTTCCATGTCGCCTTGTTTCAGCTTCTTCCACTTTTTAGGCTCGTGCAATACATTAACGATGTGATAAGCACATCCGGTATCAAATACCCATGTGTCGCTAGAGATAGTGAAAAGTTCAATAACATAGATAGAAATACCAGAAGAGATGCCTTCACCATTTGCTCTCTTCGATCTCGGCTTAGCTAGATATTCAGGGCAGTTACGTTTCCGGTGCCCCATATTGTTGTATTCAAAACACTGACGCTCCTTGGGAGGGGGTGCTTTTGCAACTTGCTTGTTTTTGTTGGTGGCATTCTTGGCACCAACAATAACTTGCTTCTTACATTTGCTGTTATAACCCCTTTTCTTGGTTTTGGGCTTGTTAACACCAGCAGATTTGACCATCAACTCTTGATTAGTCTCACTTGATATTCTCATCTCGGCCGTTTCCTGCATGCCGTGCAGTTCGGGCATAGTCTTCTCCCATGTGTTCATATTTAAGTTCATTACGAAGTTGTCATAAGAACTAGGGAGAGAGTTCAAGATGAGGTTGGTGTCATTCGGTTTTTCATTCTCAAGCAAAGACTTGAGAGAGAAGGAGGAGTGAGATTCCTTTTCAGTAGACATCTGTTAAATAAGCAAATTAAATGTTAATTAGTATTTTGGATGTAATAAATTCTTATATTAATGACCCATGGAAAGAATAGATTAAGAATAGAGAATCTGGTTATATCAATTAGTAATGGCGGCTGTGGCACGCAACATTAGTAAGTGATTTAGGCAGACTGACAATAATTGCCAATTGTGGAAAAATGCATAATTCTCGAGTATGAGGCCGCTAAGACAACTCTTGTCTATGCATTAATACGTTTAGCCTCATCTATGCCCACTTTTGGTCTCCATACAGCTATGTAATAGAGAGAAAAGTAATAGTCGCCCTAGTACAGGTACATGTGGAAGGGCCGGATGTGTCAACGAAACCCTTGCACCTTGGAGGGATAGGTTACGCACCAAGTGCGGTGCTGTGGCTCCAAACACTGATGTTTCACGTTATGCCCCAAGTGTTCCTTATAGTAGGATGGCATAGACTAAAGATTTTAAATATGGGATTTAATTTTAGTGTTTACCGAATATGGTCAAACACAACAAATGATAAGTCATACGTGTGTTGTAAAATCCAGTTTTACTATATATTAGATCATGACAACGTGATGAACCCTTTCATCTCTCAGGACACTTAATTTTAAATAACCTATTAAAACTAAGTTTGCCGCGATGTAATTAACCAATTAAAAGTTAATAGTTTAAATGAACTATTAAGTTATTCGTTTTGAAAATTTAAAATTAGTTTAAATTGCAAAACTTTATTGGTTATAATTTATTTTAAAAACAAACTGTTTGTTTTAATATAAAGTATCCACAAGTTGTAAAAAAAAGTTTAGAACTTGTTATTAATTTGATTGTGAAAATTTTGGTATTTGGTCGGTACGTTATAACATTTATAAGATAAAAACAACCACAATAGCAAACACAAAAATATGTAAATCATATGGCTAAAGAAAAAGTGTTTGATCTTGCTAGAGCCTAATAGCAAGACCAAACTAGGTCACGGGGTCACAACACACAAACAACCACAAGGATGAACTTCGTGCATGCATCTAGCTGTTCCGTGTGACTCCCACTAAATCCAAGATCTTGTCTCCGTCTTCTGTTTTGTCTTCGGGTCTTTATCTTTACAATATTTATACAGAATACAAAAAAAATAAAACCCTAAACTATTACAACTTTGAGCCATCAAAGTGGGCCAAAACATAAAAGTTAATCTATTACAATTTTGAGCCATCTAATGGGCCAAACCATAAAACCAAAAACAGAAAACAAACACAAGACATGGTCGGGTCAGATTTAGATATTTAATACAATCAAATAACTGGGCAATCCTTTTGGTCAAATAAAATAAATAAAAAAACTTTGACCAAAATAAATAAAAATTGCCTAAAAAGATCTAGATCAGAAACTTTAAACAAGTTAAAGTTTGTGATCTATAACCGGTTAAAAGACCGGATCCGATTCGTATGTCGTAACCAAGGCTCTGATACCACTGTTGGGTATTTCGCCAGTGGTGATCAGTTATATTAGTTATAAAAAATGGTTGATAAGTAATTATAGATTAATAATAACTATTTAGTAATTATTAAAACGCAGCGGAATGAAACCGATTCAACACAATATAAAACCCGACAGGATCTGGGTTACAAAACATACGAATACGGAATAAGATTTTAATCTACCAATGAGATTAATTATACCTTAGGGGTTAATGATTAACCGATCGAGACACCGAGGTACAACGAACGAGAGCTAGAACAGGAACCGAAACACGAGAACGGGATTGCCGACCCGCGCAAGGCGGCGGCGGTGGGACAGGGTATAGTGGCCGGATGTTCGCTCAAGGGAAGGAAGAATGTTCCTTTTGCTTTGTGCCGTTGACCACGAGCCCGAAAGAAAAGAACAGCCCTTGCGGCTTTTGTTCAATTGTAGGTTGTCTCACAAAAAATTAGATTATAATTATATATAATAATTATAAACTCTAATAATTGTTTCCGGGCCCAAAGTCTAATACGAGATAAAAGGGCTGTACTCATTTAATTGTTTTTAATAAAAAGATTAAAACAATAAATATTTATTATTTATAAACCAGTATAAATAACAATTCCCGTCTAACGAATATATATATATATATATATATATATATATATATATATCGTCTCGCTAACAGATCGTAATTACCAGTTAAGCGGGTTAAGTGGATTTAATGTTCGTTGCCCAAGGTGTAACTCTTACGGGTCATAAATCGGTCAGTCGCGTATCCAACGGGTCGGTCCATAAAATCCAACATTTATAACCTTCAGACGTCATCAAGTTCTTGACGGGTAATTCATAAGTCTGGCTGATTAGAATTATGTACACATCATTTGGCGAATTGCACTTTAAACTGATGGATTTCAATTCAATTTCTCTTTTAGGAAACGTCTTCCAAAATCAACATTTAAGGGCTTATATTATAAGTTTATAATTAATTAAAGTTTCTGAATTAAAATAATAATAATAAAATAATGGATTTAGTTGTTTGATTATAAACTTATGACATAGGCCTTCAAATGTTTAACTAGTCATTGTTTTTAACCCTTGTTTAATCGGTTATATGGCAGGCACCATGTTGTTTTTGGAAAGGTAATAGAAGGAATGGGAACTCTCTTTAAAATTAATCAGTTGGGAACACCTGGAGGAGAACCTACTCGGCTGGTACAAATTACAGACTGTGGTGAAATAAAGAACAATGTGATGTGAGTCTAATAAAGGTATTGCATTTTTAATCCATAAAAGCCTCTTAAATTGATTCATTCAACTGATTAGATTTAATATAGTTTTTGTAATCATGTTTAACACATTGATTACGTATAAACGCTAGAAAAAAAATACTAACATGTGCCATTTTGACCTGAACCCGTTTGACCACATTTTTTAGGCGAAAAGAAAAAAAACTTTGAACAGAGCTAGCTCTTCTGATGTGTGAGTGTTAAACAAATAGAAAAAAACTGTTTGATTTTAGTTTCGTTTGGTTTGACGGTTTGAGCTTGATAGTCTTTTAAATAAAAAAATTATACTATTATTTAAAGAGCATGAAGGTTAAAACTACTTAATAGTGTCTACTTTATCTTGTAGTGTTTTTATTAATTGTGATTTTTTTGGTTTTTTAATATTTTGGCTTTAGATTTCTAATCGTTGCGTCTGCATTTGCGTTCGGGTTTATTGACGTTACGTTATCAGGTTTTACGGTGTAGTGACGTCAGTTTTATAACGAGGTACGCTTTAGGGTTTTACGTTTTAGTGACGGCCGTTGCGACGTGTTTTTATATATGCGCTTTGATACTCGAAGTTGTGCTGCTGCCGCAACGTGCGACTGTGTAATTCCTAGTTTTCTTTTAAATATGAATTAACCAGAAAGATGCCCGCACGAGTTGTGATGCGCAAAACTGCAGAAAAAATTAGGTCTGAAACGCAAAGTGGAAGTTACCTCGTTCCAGATTTAAAAAACGGTAATCTAAAAAACTCAAATAACTAAAAGACAAAACTCAATACTAGCGTTACAAATTTAGAAGCATTTATATAATAAAACGAAAAAAAAACCTAAAAAATGTAAAAGAATTTTTTTGTAACTGTAATAAAAGAAAACAAAATATTAGAAAAGGATGCTAAAGCCTAACTGAATCGGCACGAAGGGGGTTTGAGTTCCGAACCCACACCACCTGATATTATATTTGATTCGACTCAGTTTTGAACAAAAAAATAAAAGTGTATTAAAAAAAAGAAGTAAAAACATATTATATTTGACCCGGTTAGGTTTTGAATAAAGTTTGCGTCGAAACGTTGACTGGATCGGTGCTTGATAAAATTTACAACAAAACGTTTATAAAAAATAAACATGTCGTAATGGTATATTCGGAGTGTACGAAAACACAATTTTGTAAAACTTATAAGACAAACAAGTATGTGTACAATGAATTATAAATATTAAAACTATAAAATAATTAAAAAAGTTCTTATAATATAATTTCTCAAGAAAGAAAAAAAAAGTGATCAGGTTGTGGGGGCACCTAATGAAGATGATTTTGAGAATGCAAGATATGTAATTTTATTTTGTTTGAACGGAGAAAAAAACTTTTGTTTATCCCCTTATGTGTTTAGCTTTTTTATTGATTTGTCTTAATAGTTTATGGAGTTTTTGAGGATTTTCTTTAACGTGATAGAAAATTTCTGGGTCTAAATATGCTACTGCAAATTTGCTATTTGTTGAGTTTTATAAAATGCATACAAGTATAACTATGTCTGTAAGTGATGATGAGAAGCAGAAAACTATGAGTTTGTCTGTGAAAACAAAGTTTGCAAAATATTGAGAACATTAATTATTTGTTATATGTGGCTCTAGTTCTAGATCCTCGAAATAAGATGTCCTATCTTGGGTATTCTTTAAGTTTGATATATGGTATTGGTTCCGACAAAGTCAAGGAAATCAAGGATCGAGTGAAGGTAACATTGATGGAGTTTATGATGATTATAAGTAAAAAATAAATAAAACAAAAGAGCCAAAGAGTACGTCGTCTTCCACAACCAATTTGGTTGATGATGATGATGATGTGTTTGTTCACTTAGAAAATGGTTACTTAAAGTACTTAGAGAAAGAAGGTGGAGATGGGGTAGATAATAATAAAGTAGACATTTATTTGAGTGATGAGAGGGGGAAAAGGATAAAAGGGGATGATACTTTTGGTGTGTTAGGTTGCTCGAAGACAAACTAGATGAAATTCTCTACTCTCTAAAATCGCTAAACATGTTTTAGTAGTGCGTATCTCAACCGTTGCAACGGAGTCGGCTTTTAGTTCCGGTGGTAGGGTAATTGACAAATACATGAGCTCTCTTACTTCTAAGACCGCGGAAGCATTTATTTGTGCTCAAGATTGGCTACGATCTACACCGTCGGATTTGCAAGATTCTGGCATGCATAGTCAACAACTAGAAGACTTGATTGAAAATTTGGAGAAAACTGAAGATGGTAATAATGTTATTTCATTTTTATGTAAGTGATCGTTTTTTACCTTTTTACTTAAATATTAACATGTGTTTCAAATGTATCGGAGATGATGAAGATTCGGACTAGGTGGACCGGATATGTAAGTTACATCTAAACAAATTACAACATTTTTTTATATTCACCTACTTTTGTTAGTTCATCTAAGGGATAAATTTACACAATAGTAACCAAGTTTCTCAAGTGTTCTATTTAAATACCTTAAAGTTTTTTTGTCCCTCTAAAGTCACTCAACTTTCAGTAGGTGTTCCAATCCTATGTAATATTTTTATAAATGTTAAAATTTTTTAATATTGAATGAGATATATGAAACATATATGAATCTTGTTCACTATTTAGCAATTTTTTTTTTAATTCGACTTAAATATAACAATTTTGAAACTTGTTTATTATTTGATGAACTTTTTTTTCTTCACTATTATCTCCTATTTTAAGTTAATTGAATAAAATTTTCACTTATCGGTAACTAATATTCATATATATTTCATTTGCCTTATTCAATTTTAAAAAAAAATTAAACATTTATAAAAATTGTCACACCCCAACCGACGGCGGAAACGTCGGGGCGGGACATGTAGACTGTTCATGAGCACAAGGTCGACTAGATTGCAATATATTTAACATCAACTTTCATTTCAAACAAACACAACTAAAATTCAAACGAGTACATAAATTAAAACATATAAAAATCCTTATTTAAAATTAACTAGGTCCAAACTTAAATGTAGCAATTTCTTGATCACACTCACACGTTAGTACCTGAAACATAAACAAAATAAAGTCAACTAAAAAGTTGGTGAGCATACACAGGTTTGTACATAGATAGTATATGAATTGAATAACAAATCCTTTACAAATCATGATAAATAAGGCATTTATGAGGAGCAACTATTGTGTAACTAAAGTACAATCAAACCTTTGTAACTAGCATGCAAATTGTGTTGTCGGTAACAATCACCCCAATCTGGGTGGGTTTGTCAGACTCAATAGAACTATCATTGTTTACCGTCGGCTTGTATAGTTAATGATTGCACAAACATTGCACATAAACAGTTGACACACCTAGTACTCAAACATAAAGCTCAAATTGCACACATGAATGTAAAGCAGATTTGTGTTTGTGTTGTTTGTAAAAATGTAAAAACAATAGTGTAATATGGTTCATGTTTCACCCCAAAAAGCGTAAAAATGTAAAGAGGGGCTATGTAATACTCACTTGATTCAATGTATAGCTAGCACGCGAAAATGAATAATAAGATTGATCCTTGCAATTCACCACGTTAACCTAGTGTGCAAAGCATATGGATTTCCAATCACTATCGTATAAAATAGAATCGGTCTAAGTGTAGGATGGAATTGGACGTGTGTACGACGAGTTGTGTTTGTGGATTTGTATTTAAAACGGGTGTGGTATTAATCAAAAGATTTAAAATAACTAGTTAAAAAAAAGGAAGGATTGAATTTACGTCGATTTGGAAATAACTAAATAAATTAATTAATTATTAATTATTTATTTAGTTAGAAAATAGTGTGGAAATTATATTTAAATATAAATTAAATAAATAATTTTTTTTTCGTCATTTATTTATTTATAAAAATGTAAAATAACGTTTATGTATAAAAAATATACATTTAACTATATTTTATTATAAAAATGAGTTTTTGTTTATAAAGTTATCAACTTTATAACGTTGGGTTTCAAAAATAGGAGATATTTTATAAAGTCACTATTTTTATTTGGAAATCTATTTACTTTAAATAAATAAATAAAAATTTAAACTTTGTTTTTAAAATAAATAAATATACAATTTTTAAACAAAGAAATTCGAAATAAATTGAGTTTATATGGAAAATTGGCGATTCTAGTTACATTCTGTTCTAAATGTTTCAAGGTTTATAAAAATATTTTTTTTATAAAATTCCGAGTTGTAAAAGTCGCTCAAAAAAATAAAACAGGCCACCCGGCTCGTACCCGGGTGGTTCCTGTGTTTGTTCTTGTGGTTTACCGCCGGACCAGTAGTGCTAATCGTATTAGATCCCCGGTCCGGTAGCTAATAACACGGAGAGGAGGAAGACCGGATTCAGGCGATCAGGGCCTGCGCAAAAATGCATCCGGCCGCTGCGGCTTGTGGGTTTCGAACCCGGGCCATCTGGTCTGATGGTGCAGTGGCCTAACCAGTCAGACCAGATGGTTTCGCTGAGTATTAAGGATTCCACAAATTTAAATACGAGAACAAAAAGCATGATTCATCAAATCCCCAAATCAGATTAACGTTTAAAACGCATGAACCCTAGTTTCAATTGGGTTTGATACCCTCTGCCATTACGAATTGGCAGAGGGCTTTCGAACGGTATGGGATTACGAATCGAACGATCTATTACTTACGTGTTTTGATTGTGTAACGAGCGCGGACGAGTACGACTTTGGTTCGGCTGTTCTTGAGGATCGATCGGCTCCAGACGTGTAATGGGATGCGAATGACGTTTGGAAGTGTTTGTAATCGGTTAGGCGAAGGTGGGTATATGATTTAATTTGATAAATATTATCCAAATCTCTCAATTTGATTTTTTTGAATTTTGACCAAGAAAGTTTCGAGATTAGTTAGACGATAATTCGACGAATTGGAGTTGGATTGGGTCTGGATAATGGTCTAGGTACACTCGAGGTCGACAGGGGAATGGATTTCGGGATTAGAACGCGTTAATTACTTGAATTTTGGATCGGATTTCATCCTAGTTTGACTTGAAAAAGTCAACTGAACTCAAGATTCGGATTGATATGATTTTTGGCTCTGGACATGATCGATTCGTTGTTTATGCATGAGATAGAACTTACGGGACTCAATTGGACTCGTTCCCGGGCTTGAATTGCACGAATTCGGCCCTGTTTGACTTTTGAAAGTCAAACGGGTCAATTTCTTGGGCTGTTTGATCTTGAGAAGTCAAAATTGGATTAAATTTTCTTGATTTGTGGTTACTTTGAGTCGGGTTCCAAGATAGTTTAAAAAAAAAAAATTTATAAAAATTTTGGTTATTTTTACTCATTTTATAAAAAAAACTGAATTGTGTATAAATATATCATTGCGGAACATATGCACAAAATCGAAACGTGTTATTATTGAAAACGAAAATGAATACAATGCTCGGAAAAATAGAGAATGTTACAAAAATATTACATAGGATTAGAACACTTAGTGAACGTTGAGTGACTTTAAAGGGACAAAATAACTTTGAGGTATTTAAATGGAACACTTGAGAAACTTGGTTACTATTGGGTGAAGTTTTCCTGTTCATGTAAATATTAAGAATGCCTTTCAAATGTATTCATGTTGCAGACTGAGTTTGGAATCGACAACGTTTCTTAGAACCAATGGCTTAAAAGTTTGTTGTTATGTTACTAATGTTTCTGGTTTCTTTGAGACAGATTTGGTGTTTCTTGGAATATAACGAATTTTATTCAACTACTTAAGCATGTTTTATGTTTGTAATGGAAAATGATCTTATTCATCGTCATGTTTGATTGTTTTGTAAGCGTTTTTCGTGGTTAAAACTACATGCTAGAATTCCCTTTACATGTTGTGTAGGGAAAAAAACATAGTTAACCGACTAACCGAACCAAAACCGTGTAACCGAAAACCGATCGGTGAAGAAAAATCAATAACCGATTATTTCGGTTTTGGTAATCGGTTTTGGTTTATGTTGAGGGTAAGGACTGAACCGAACCGCACCAAGCACACCCCTACTCAAAACTGAGCATCTGCTTTTAAAAACACAATAAGCAGATTAGCAAGATCAAACAGCCCCTTAAGATAATCTTAACAGTTCCCATGCCCCATGTCACATAGAGTTTCCTAAGCGTTGGTTACTTTAAATAAAGTTTGTTAATCTTTGTTGGCTTTTCTCTCGCCAAAAGGTTGGTTAACCTATGGCTACCTTTTTTTACAATAAAATAAACAGGTACTTGTAAATTTGCCACTCATATGTAGGACCATAACTGCAGCCTTTGCTATTTTTGTGCTCAAACTTAAATAATACAAAGTGAATCAGGAAAAATAAGTTGACTAAAATCTAATTTCAAAGAAACTATGCTATTGTAGCATCCTAACTCAAATTGATTGATAAGAGAATCATTTACCACCATGGCCCGAGGAAGTGGCCGGTTCCACCAAAAACACGACGACCTACATTTTATAATTCCAGTTCCATCATTAACCAACCAAACATAATTTTTGATGGAATGTTTTCTAATTGCAATTCCAATAGATTTCATGAACCAAACGGCCCTCAGCGATTGGTTCCAACAATTTCCATAGTTATCTTTGTTTTGGAACTAATTAATTTCAGTCGATGATGACTTAATGGTAGCAATTAGCAACCCTAAAATCACGGCTCATTTAGTCCAAGTCCAGTGACCAAAGGTTGGTGTAGGTTTTGAATGCCACTTGATAGGATTTCATTCGATGGATGGTGAGACTGAAAGGAATTTGGTGGGACATATTCGGCACTCTCTAATTCAATGTAAATGAAACCGCGGTTACTGTGGTTTTTATTGCTGTATACAAAAATGTTAGACTGGTCGGTTTTTCTGGCTCGATAAAATAATGTTGGCCAAATTTCTTGTAGAACTAGTATACACAAGGGTTTTCATTTCCTTGACTTCAAGACATTCCGGTGGTAATCTTTTAGGGCTGCTTATTCCTTGGAGTTGGATATCATGATTCGGTTTTAGATTAAACCATGAGACAAGTTAGTAATGATTAAGTGGAACTAAATCTAAGTAAATGGTAGGAACCGGTTGATTTTTGTTTAATTTGGTTTGACGGTTTGTGTAACAACCCCAAATTTAGGGTGTATTTTTTATTATTTAATTACGTGCTACTTACTTTGATACTTGAACTACTGAATAGCAAACTCGAACACTTTGGATTTCGATATAATACCCAAGAAACACATTGTGAGTATACAATTGAGCTAGGCCTATTGGACTCGGCCCATTAACGACCTAATATACGAACCGAATCCAAAACAAACTAATAAACATTGTTTGATGGATCGTTACACGATTCGATATAATTTATAATAATTACGAACTAAACTGTTTATACGGAGAACTGTTAGAACGACTAACGCGCTCGTACGGGTTAATACCGGTTATCCGACGTTATAAATATTTTAGACGACAAATCTCAAATAAATAATATTAATAAACACTAGTAATTAATTCGGGCTATTGATTAGTAGTTTCCTGATACGCGATGTTGGATACATGGCTGCGACAAATACCTGTGTACACATCAATGAGTTTTGTTGGATCCGGTATAACTAAATAGTATAAACAAGTATTTATTTTATATATAGCGTATTAAAATATTAATATTATTTAGAAAGTAATAACTAGTTTTGAAACGCGACACGTTTTACCCGAAACAGTTGCGTGTGAACACGCGGGTACAGAGTGGTACCTTTTATTTTAGAATTGCGTGATTAAGTAATTAAATTAAATAATTATTTATATTTGTTAGTTATTATTATTAATAATATTATTTATTAGAGCGTAAGCCGTTTACTTGGCCGAACGTGTAAGACACACGTGGTGTCAACGCATACCGACTTGGACTGCAGTTGAAACAAGACTTTTACTAATAAATATTTAAACTATATTTATTACCGCGTCTTATTATTATAAGATTTATAGAATAAAATTTTGAATTTAATTAACATGACAGAGACTCGCGTGAATACGTGATTTACCAAAACCAATATTATTTTTTCGTAGAAGTCTAATTTATTTAACTTGGTGATTTACTTTATTCCAAAAAAACCCGAATTATTCATATAAAATTTATCATTATATTATAATATACATTAAAGTACAAGCATTATGAATAATATACTTTTCATGTTTTCGATTTTCGTCACATAAGTTTTATATATTTTCATTTTCATCTCTTATAATATATATAATATACGTTTTAAACCCGTTTTATTTTCTAATAATTTTATTTTCATTCAATAACTTTACTTTTCATGTTTTCGATTTTCGCCACAAAAGTTTTATATATTTTCATTTTCACCCTTTATAATATATCTAATATACGTTTTAAACTCGTTTCATTTTCTAATAATTTTATTTTCGTTCGGTAACTTTCGTTCTTTAACTTTTTTTAAGAAACGGAGCACGCGTCTGCTTTTAGTTTTTTTTGCCAAGATTCCGATATTTTTTTAAACGAAGTTGTATTCAAAATCGAGTTTTTCTTTTGGTATCATAGCCTATAGCAAGTGTCGTTACCATTGTGGTACCATGACGAGCCGAAACTATTATGAGTGAATAACATTATTGCCGGTAGTAGTATTATCGGAACTCGTTTCTATATTCGGTTTTATAGTTTTCGATGACCCGAACCAGTAATAATTTTTTTTCCTTTTCTATTATTTAGTTTATGTTTCTTTTTTATGACATTATTTTTACCGTTGCGCCTACCTTTTCATTTAAGTTTTATTAACGATTGACCTGACCTCCGCTGTGAATCGTTACCGTTGTTCTACTGTTACGAACCAAACCTGCTATAAGCAAAATTAGACGACCGGATACCCGTCGTGAAACGCGGGGCTATTCATCTAGTTTACTTTACAAGAATCTTACAAAATCTTTTATTGGAATTGACAAGATCTTGATATGTTATATAGCAACATGAGTGATTTCAAAAATATTTATTAAAATGAGTGTTTTTCTCTCTCTATTTCCAACTAACCTTTTATAATTTTTTGAGTAAATTATAAATTATGTCATTTAATTATATATGAAATTACAAACATTGTCTTTTGTGTTTAATAATTACATGGTATATCATTTTTTTAAAAACTTTGCACAAATTTCGTCATTTTCATTAACATTGGTTAACTTTTTCTGTTGGGCAATTTAGTCATTTTACCGTATTAAGGACAAAAAGTGTAATTTAAAATTCAAATTAATAAAAACCGATTCTTTCTACTCTCTCTATAGAAACCCAACCCCACCACTTGCCCAATCTCTGTTCTTCCCCATCTACACACTCTGTGCTCCTCCCTCCCACCCACCTCCCCGTCTTTATTTTCAATGGACACTCCAACTTCGTCACATACGAATCCCCTCTCTCAATTTCAAGGGTTACATTTTCCGAGAAGACTCCGTCATAAATATGATTTTTCATCGTCTCACCATGATTTGGCATCCGATAAAAACACGTAAACAAAACCGAAGCAGAGGCCAAATTCAAGCAAATTTCCGAAGCCTAGGACATACTCAACGATCCTCAGAATCTACGATCTCTAAGGCGAAGAAGCTATCAAGTCCGACCAATTTCCTTTGCCGCCCCCATCTTCATCCGGCCGCGGTTACTCTGCCGACCACCATAACAGTCACGAGCATCCTAATCCTGATTTTCGGTGCTTAGGGGAAGTTGCACACATTTGGATTTTCTCTGCATACTTTTGAATAAGTTTCATACTAGGTTCAGAATTTTAATCATTTTGCTAGATTAGTCCAACAAAAAACATGATTGGTTGCTGTAAAAGTCGTTCCTTAATTTCTACGAGCTACTCAAGGTCTTTAGTTTCTTCGAATCTTAATGTTTGATTTCAGTTGATGGCTTTAAAGGGTCAAGAATCAAAAATTGTTAAACCATGGTGAATTTAATTAAACAAAGAAACAACAGAATATCGGTTTGAATGGAGATGGCAACACCCCCCATTTAATTTTTTATTTGTTTTTGTGAATGAGTGGCGCTGTCGCCGAGATCGGAGAAGAAGTTGTTGGAAGTTTGGGTATAAGTGTGAATGAATGTCTTAAATATAAAAGTGGTAAAAGCTTGTCCCACATCGGTTTAGGAACAAAATGAGGTGTTGGTTATAAGGTAAAGCCTTCACTACTCATTTGAAGCTTCATGATGTGTTTTACCATAAGTTCTATCCTCACGCAGGGGGGGTGCGAAAAATTGGGTTTCTTGACTAGAATTTCTTTGAACTCGCACGTCCCACGGACACGAATGCAGCTCCGAAACCCGGGCCCGAGAGAGGCGATTTTTGCACTCGTTTTGTTTCGAGACTTTTCATTAACCTCGTAATGATCTTCGAACTCGTGGCTGTTTCTAACCGGCGTACCCTGGGAACAGACCGTGAATCTGTTTAAGGGAATTGTGTCAAACACAAGCCCGGCTCACTGTTTTCTTCTTTCGTATTTACATTTCAAGATTACTAACAACTTAAACAGATTAATAATTATTCCCATTTTGTTTCAGAATGGAATCCCAGGCCCTGGACACTGTCGTTCCCGCAATCATGACTCCTGCTGTTGCTGTCACAACCAGTTTGGTTGCAGCACTGCCTAACGCAGTTACGTCTCATGCTGAGAAACCGGAAAAATTCACCGGTGTGAATTTTAAACGATGGCAGCAAAAGATGTTCTTTTATCTGACCACGTTGAACCTAGCAAGGTTCTTGACTGAAACCGTTCCCCAACTTAATGAAGGGGAAATGGATGCTCAATCTGTGAGTGCGGTTCAGGCTTGGAATCATTCGAATTTCTTGTGCGGAATTATGTTCTGAATGGTATGGTGGATGCACTCTATAATGTGTATTGCAAGACCAAGACTTCCAAAGAATTATGGGAGTCTTTGGACAGCAAATACAAAACAGAAGATGCCGGTACTAAGAAGTTCGTGGTGGCTAAGTTCTTGGACTTCAAAATGATCAACTCAAAAACTGTCATGAGTCAAGTCCAAGAATTGCAAGTTATTCTTCATGATATTCATGCAGAAGGAATGACACTCAGCGAAACATTCCAAGTTGCTGCTATGATTGAAAAGCTACCACCAAATTGGGTTGATTTCAAGAACTATCTCAAGCATAAGCGAAAGGAGATGACCATTGAAGATCTTGTTGTTCGTCTTCGTATTGAAGAAGATAACAAAACTGCACTAAAAAGGATTGATGGTCCTGGAACAGCAGAGGCCAATGTTGTTGAACATGGTCAATCTTCAAAGGGTAATAAGAACGGTGGAAAGGGTGGAAAAAAGAATTATGGGAAAGGCTACAACCTTGGTCCTAAGGGGGGAGTCGGAAAAAAGAAGTTCCAAGGAACTTGCTACAATTGTGGAAAGCAAGGCCATAGGGCCAACGAGTGCAAGCTTCCAAAGAAAGAAAATGCTCGACAAGTGAACATGGTTCGTGAGGTTGAGAACCTTGTTGCTGTAGTCACGGACCTCTCAATTATGGTCACCGAAGTTAACCTCGTTGGGCAGAATAACAAGGATTGGTGGGTCGACACGGGGGCTACCCGTCATGTGTGCTTTGACAAAAGTATCTTTAACACTTTCAAGGAGGTGACTAATGGAGAAAAGGTTTTTATGGGAAACTCCGCCACAGCTGAAGTTAAAGGCGAGGGGAATGTGGTTTTGAAGATGACTTCTGGAAAGGAACTCACCTTGTCAAATGTGTTGTATGTTCCAGAAATTCATAAGAACCTCGTGTCGGGTTGGCAATTGAACAAGTTTGGTTTCAAAATGGTGATTGAGTCGGATAAGGTCGTGTTGACCAAAAATGGTTTGTATGTTGGTAAGGGCTATGCCCTCAATGGTATGTTCAAGTTGAATGTAATGGTTGTCAATGGAATGAATAATAACGCTACTAGTTCTGCTTACTTGCTTGAGTCTTCTAGTGTTTGGCATGGTAGACTAGGTCATGTTAGTTTTAATTCCATTCGACATTTGATTAAACTTAATTATATACCAACATTCTATATCGACTCAAATAATAAATGTGAAACCTGCGTCGAAGCAAAACAAACGAGATCGTCATTCAAAAACATTGAACAAATCACCGAACCCCTCGAGATGATCCACACTGATGTGTGTAATCTAAAAGCAATTCCTACTCGTGGTGGGAACAAGTACTTCATCACGTTTATTGATGATAGTACAAGGTATTGCTATGTGTACTTACTTAAGAGTAAGGACGAGGCTATTGATAAGTTTATCCTATTCAAAGCCGAAGTTGAGAATCAACTAAATCGGAAAATCAAAAAGGTAAGGAGCGACCGAGGAGGTGAATATGTTTCACCTTTTGTTAAGTTATGTGAAAAAGATGGAATCATACATGAACTCACGCCCCCTTACTCCCCTCAATCAAATGGCATTGCGGAACACAAAAACCGCACTTTAAAAGAAATGATGAATGCCATGATGATAAGTTCGGGGATAAACCAAGACATGTGGGGGGAAGCAATCTTATCGGCAAATTATGTCCTGAACATGATACCCAATAAGAAGAAAGATGTAACGCCATACGAATTATGGACAGGAAATAAACCATCGTATAAATACTTGCGAGTGTGGGGGTGCATATCCAAGGTAGTGGTGACACCACCGAAACGGCTACTAATAGGACCCAAAACAGTGGACTGTGTATTTATAGGATACACCTGTCCTGGTGGTGCATTTCGTTTTCTTGTGCATGATTCTAAGAACCCTGGAATAAACAACGGCACAATAATAGAATCAAAGGATGCATCATGGTTTGAACATGTGTTCTCATGCTTGGGTAAAGAAAAACCGAGTTGTTCTAGACCGGTTGAAGAAATTGTTTCAGAAAATAAGGGTACAAGAGATGACCCTCGAGAACAATCTGAGACAGAGGAAGTTGAAATTAGAAAGAGTAAACGACAAAGGACTGAAAAATCCTTCGGCCCTGACTTCCTTACCTACATGGTAGAAGAGGAACCTCAAACGTACCAACAAGCGGTGAGTTCCTCAGAAGGACCTCAGTGGAGGGAGGCTATCAAAAGTGAGATAGACTCTATCTTACAAAATCATACTTGGGAACTAGTGGATCTTCCTCAAGGATGTAAACCACTAGGATATCGATGGATCTTCAAGAAGAAGATGAAACAAGATGGCACCATCGATAAGTACAAGGCAAGGTTGGTGATCAAAGGATATAAACAACGAGAAGGTTTAGATTATTTTGATACATATTCGCCAGTTACGCGAATAACCTCCATCCGGTTGGTGCTTGCCATAGCCGCCATTAGAAATTTGGAAGTTCACCAAATGGATGTGAAAACTGCTTTCTTGAATGGAAATCTGGAGGAAGAGATTTACATGGAACAACCTGAAGGCTTCGTAGCCATTGGGCAAGAAAAGAAGGTGTGTAAACTCGTAAAATCCTTGTATGGATTGAAACAAGCTCCAAAACAATGGCACCAAAGGTTTGATCATGTCATGCTGGATGCTGGGTTCAAAATCAATGAATGTGACAAATGTGTATATGTGAAAGACACATCAAATGGATATGTCATTCTGTATCTTTACGTAGATGATATGCTCATTGCTGGAAGTGATGACAAAATCATAACGTCCACAAAGAACATGCTGAAAGCAAGATTTGACATGAAAGACATGTGTTTTGCGGATGTGATTCTGGGAATTAAAATCACACAAACCCAAAATGGACTTGTTTTAAGTCAATCCCACTACGTGGACAAAATTCTTGAGAAGTTTAATTCAAATGACTCTAATGTAGCTAGAACTCCCATTGACACAAGTCAACATCTAGCTAAGAACAGAGGTGAACCTGTTAACCAGTTGGAATACTCAAGAATTATCGACAGCTTGATGTATCTTATGAGTTGTACTAGACCAGACTTAGCATATGCTGTTAGCAAGCTAAGTAGGTACACGAGCAACCCAAGTTCAATTCATTGGAACTGTGTGTTTAGGTTACTTCGGTACCTAAGATACACTCGGGAATACGTGATGCATTATAACAGATATCCAGCAGTTATCGAAGGACACTGTGATGCAAATTAGATATCTGACACGAATGATTCCAGAGCAACAAGTGGGTATGTATTCACACTTGGAGGTGCATCTATATCGTGGAAATCGTCGAAGCAACGGTCATAGCTAGATCCACGATGGAATCAGAATTCATCACTCTAGACAAAGCGGGCGAAGAGGCAGAATGGCTACATCAATTTGTTGAGGACATACCAAGATGGCCTAAGCCGACATCGGCTATTTATATACACTGTGATAGCCAATCGGCAATTGGCAGAGCTCATAGCACAATGTATAATGGTAAGAACAGACATATCAGACGTAGACATAATACGATACGACAACTAATCTCTACAGGAATTATCACTGTTGACTACGTGAAGTCAAAGGATAATATCGCGGATCCGCTAACAAAAGGCCTAAGTAGAGAGTTAGTTCAGAAGTCGTCCATGGGAATGGGACTGAAGCCCTTGAAACATTAAAGTTCATATGAAGGAAACCTAACTCAACAGACTGGAGATCCCACGAACTGAGTTCAATAGGAGAACCTAATTGTATGAATTAGTGAGGTCACTGTGGGGGGATAACCCTACGTATTTAAAAGGAAGTTTACTACAAGGTTGGTAAACTTCCTAGTCCATTCCTAAAAGTGACAAGTGTGAGGCTAAGCCTATGGCTTTTAATGATTCAACTAAGGTAGTCATACTTAGGGAATCACCTATGTGAGAAAGAAGTGGGGTCGCTTCTAAGGGTATTGATTGGGGCACAATACTTAATGGCCCTCGCAGAACCAGGCTCATGTTCATGACCATAACGAACATAACTATGAGGACTTGACTTTGTCAGGGAGAGTCTTGTGTGAAGTGTATTGTCGTCTACACGAATGGCAGACGAGTTCAAAGAGATCGCTCTCTACTCAGAGCCAGTGGGCTAAGTGCACTTCATGAGCAAAGGTTCAAAGGGTAACACCTACCTATTGTATGCAAAACTCAATTGCTGAAATCTAATCGGAGTGATGTTGTTTCGACCTCCATTCATGTGGGGGATTGTTGGAAGTTTGGGTATAAGTGTGAATGAATGTCTTAAATGTAAAAGTGGTAAAATCTTGTCCCACATCGGTTTAGGAACAAAATGAGGTGTTGGTTATAAGGTAAAGCCTTCACCACTCATTTGAAGCTTCATGATGTGTTTTACCATAAGTCCTACCCTCGCGCAGGGGGGGTGCGAAAAATTGGGTTTCTTGACTAGAATTTCTTCACGTCCCGCGGACACGAATGCAGCTCCGAAAACCCGGGCCCGAGAGAGGCGATTTTTGCACTCGTTTTGTTTCGAGACTTTTCATTAACCTGATGAGCTACTCAGAATTATTACACCATAATGGTATTACGTTATGGCTTTCTGGTTATAAAACCAGTCCAAATGCTATCAGTGAAACACACCCGATAATACCCGATTCTCTGCTTCAACATTGCTTATATTTTGTTTCAGGCAAGTGATCAAGTCCGGCAGCACACTGTGGCTGTTTCTAACCGGCGTACCCTGGGAACAGACCGTGAATCTGTTTAAGGGGATTGTGTCAAACACAAGCCCGGCTCACTGTTTTCTTCTTTCGTATTTACATTTCAGGATTACTAACAGAAGTTAGGTGTGGTGGGTGGGAGAGTAAATTATAAAAATAGTCCTTTGAGCAAAAAGACAATTATACCATAGTCATACTTAACCAAAATTTTTTTAACTTCCGTCAGTAGGAAGTACTAAATGTGTGTAAAGATTTTAAAAAAAGGACAACTAATGTAATTTTTTAAATCATATGACATAACCTACAATTTTAACTATAATTAAATGACATAATTTGTAATTTACTCTAATTTTTTTCTTTTTGTTTTTTTTCTTTCCATCAACCTATTATCATCTTTTATTGAATCAAACTATTATTAACTTTTTATTTTTCTTTTCAATCAACTTATTATAGTTTTTTTTTCATTTTATAACTAACTTATTAGAATTCTTTTTTTTTTTGTTAATCAAACAATGTTAAATATTAATAAAAGAATCTTAGTTAAACTTTTAAATTAAAACATGAATAAGAAACTTGACGGTATTGATATCAAATACAAATAAAAAAAATATCAAATGAAGTCGACTCGCTCTCATTTGTTATAAGCTACTTTACTCGTCTATTTGTTATTTAAAAATTTTTAAAATCTGATAGCTTAAGTATTATTATAAAAGTAGTTTATCACAAAGTTGATAGTTAATTCCATAGATATCCAATAAAAATAGTTTACTCGTCTACCCAGTTTTTTTAATTTTATTGTCTCTATCTAAATCTTGATAGTTAATTCCATAACTTGTCACATCTCTGCCTAATTTTTATGATATAAAAGAGAGAGAATTCTTAATTTTTGTGTAGGGTCTTTATAATTTATAATATGTTCTAATTATAAAAAATGATACGGATTTAAGCTTAGAAGAATGGATGACTAAGCGGGTCAAGTTGTTTTGACATTTTTCTTTTAGTTTGTATTTGATAATATTGAGAGTGAGTCGACTTTATTTGATATTTTTTTTGTTTGTATTTGATATCGAGACTGTCAAGTTTCTTATTCTTGTTTTATTTTTAAAGTTTAACTAAAATTATTTTATTAATATTTAACGTTGTTTGATTAAAAAACAAAAAAGAAAAGAATTCTAATAAGTTTGTTGTAAATGAAAAAAAAACTATAATAGGTTGATTGAATAAAAAGATGATAATAGGTTGATTGAAAGAAAAAACAAAAAAAAAAGAATTATAAAAGGTTAGTTGAAAATAGAGAGAGAAAAACACCTATTTTAATAAATATTTTTAAAATTACTTATTTTGTTAAATAAGTTTCTTCACCACACTATTTTAAAAAAAAACTCAATAAAGATGTACCATTTTGCTTCTGCAAACACTATTTACTTTCTTCTTCACATATAAAGTCTGGTCATATTTTCTGTTCTTATTTTCTTGTGAGGCTGATAACCAACATATATCATTACTTTACAAAATCTTTCTTTTTCCTAAACCATTTTCCCCTACATCGACAAACAAAAAGGGAGAAGGAGGGAAACCGAAGATTTTGGTGATTTTTTGCAAGAAGTTTTAATAGAGAACACAAGCTTTGTGAAGAAGAAGAGGAAAGAGATAAGTGATTGAGAAGATGATGTTAGAAAGTAAAGGAAAGTAAAGTTGTTAGGAACTTATTTACTAATTTCATTTTTCAAAACTAAAAGTTGCACATACCCCCCCCCCTTTAGTTGATTAAAACTTACAAATTAAACCTTTAAGTTTGATTTAAATTTTTAATAACCCTAAAGTATTAAATTATGTATTTAGAGAAATTGTTTTAATAGTTTTATTGTGATTAAGAAATGTCTCAATACTCAACAGTTGGAAGTACGAGGAATTATATGAGTTTAACGTAAACTTTTTTTTATCGTTGTTGTAAAATACTAAAATCAACACTAAATTTAAGAAATTGGAACAATATAACTCATTTTAATTACATATTTTATGAAAAACAAGTAAAAACAGTCAAGATCGACATTTTCTTTTTAGTAATTAGCCGAATAAATTATCATTATTTGGCGGTTTAGCCCATTATGACCGCCCATTTTTGACACATTTTACCCGTTTTAAGCAGTTCATTTTTGACATATTTGATTCGTTTTGACTGATCTAATTTTTGCACCCGCTGACAAAAAATCCTAGATTCGCTACTGATTATGTGCAAGTATATATGATAATGTGTATGTGTATATTTAAGTGTTTGTAAATTACATGCATGCATATATTATTTGGAAAATGATCAAATGTAAATCATGTTTAAATGTGAAAACTAAAAATCCAAATCTTTGTCACATATTTATTATAGTTAATTGGATGTTTGACTTTTGGGGAATGAATTAAAATAAGATGAAAATAAATGTGTGGTCAAAATTTGGTTTTTTGGTTTACGAGTTAAAAATTGATCTTTACCCTGTGTGTTTTTTTATTGTATGCATGTATATATATGTTTACTAGGTTAGAATCCCGTGTATTATACATGTTGAATAAATATAATATTATATGTTAAATAATATATTTTTTTAACTCGTGTTTTATACTGGTTGAATAAACCCGTGTAATACAATATAATCTGTTAACATATACACTCGTCAAAATACGTTAGGACATTTATTAATGTAAAGATTAATATTTGCATATTTAAAATATATTATTATTAAAAAAAATAAATGTGTACTTAATAAGATAGAGACGGGAAAAAAATGATTAGAATAAATGTGAAGACGACACGTGGTATGAAAAACATTTATTTATTATATAATATATATTGGTTTATTCAACTTTCGCACCTGTCTTAGAGAACTCACTGGCTTTACCCGTACTCGAGACCACATAATAACTTATTCTTTTGTTTCTAGGTTGTTCGTCTCTTAATATGTATAATAATTTATCTAGACCAATATCTTTCCCTTTTTCATATCACATCCAAACCAAAAAGGTTTTCTACTTTTATCCTCTGGTATGGAATCAACATTTAAAGTCATGTGTCGCTAATAGTATGGCGCACATACTAACGATACTCTTTTATTTGAAAACGGACAACCCAAACCTACAACTGTCATCGAATTTATTATCAAGTATAATGATTGAAAATGATATTAGTGTTGAACAAGCGGCGTGCGTTATTACAAATAAACTATTTGAACTACATGATTACACCCAACACCTATACGAAGTGGTCTCAAATTTTCAATACAGAGCTGATAGTTTAAGGTATTTTGTCAAGCGTTTTCTAAGATGTTTGATGGACTTTTCACTATTATTTTTAAATTTAAAGAAAACTTTGGTTAATGATGGTATCATTATCCAATGATGGCATTATGCTACAAAAATAGTTTTTTGGAAAATAATGAAGTAACTTTCAAAAGTAGTATACAGAACTTTTATTGTTAGGTGTTTTCATCAACTCTGGAGACATATGTAGAAGAAATTGAAAATATCGTCACCGCTAAAGGTTTTTGACATGTAATGTTGATAACGAGGTTTTATACCATGTTTGATAATTGTACCTAATGGTGTTTAGTGTCGAGATAAAAAACTCTTAGGGGCAAACTAGGAATTGCTAGCTATGCTAAAAAACAATAATTAATAATCAAAGATAACATGTTTTATATTCCATATCCATATTGTCAAAAGTAAAAAAACAAAATCAACTCAAATCATAGAGCTAGAATCATGATGAGTAATAGATAATAAGTAATGATAAAACAACTTATAAATCAATGTTAACATTTTTACAATTAATCAAAGTTCATCGTATCCTCACCATCCATTACGAGTACACTAATAAAATAGAAGATATCCATGGTTACTCAAAGTTTGCCCCCAAGAGTTTTTTATCTCGACGCTAAAGTCCATTAGCTTACGATTATCAACTGTAGCATATGGCACCGTTATCAAAACTGCATGTAGAAGAACTTTAGCGCGGACAATGACTATCTCATTTTCTTCTAAATAAATATTATCAAGGTTGTTGAAGGCACCAAACGATGATAATTCTACATGTTAGTTTTGGAAGCTACTTCATTATCTTTCAAATATCCCATTTCATAGCAAAATTCAATCATTGGATAGTGATACCCTCGTTGACCGAATATTCTTTTAACTTAAGCATGATGTCAAAAAGTCTCTCCGACATCTTCAAACGTTTGACGGAATATCTTGTACTACTAGCTCTGTATTTAAAATTCACTACCACCTCGTATAGGGGTTGGTTGTAATCGCGTTCTTCAAGCCCTTAATTTGCAATAATGTCCGCCGCTTGTTCAGTACTAATACATTTTTAGTTAATATAATTAACTAGGAATTTGGTGAAAGTTGTAAGGTTAGGTTGTCCGTTTTCATAGTGGAGGATCGTTTACACGTTATATTGTTGTAGATGCATGACTCTAAATGTTGTTTCAATACCTCGGGATAATATTGTCTCACAGAAAAAAAGAAAACATTTTTGGTTTTTATGTAATTTGAAAAATGGATAGATATTGGCCTGGATAAATAAGTATACATATTAAAAAAAATCAACAACCCAGAAAGGAATAATAAGTTATCATGTGATCTCGAGTACGGTTAAAGCCATGAGTTCTTCAAAACAGGTTAAAAATTTGAATAAACCAATAATCTTATTTTTTTTCCTTTTATAATTTAAAAATATGATATATATCAGTCCTGATGGGATGCTCTAAGCTCGTTTTATCAAATAGGGGGCGGCCCAAGGGTAACGTAAGTGATACAACGTTTTGAGCCTCCTGTTTCTTAGGCCCCAATTTTAAAACTTTTTTTTCCATATATAACAAATTTGGGCTTTAGGGCAAATCGGTACAACCTTTAGAACTTAGGTCCTCTGAAACCGATTGAACGATTAGAACATCGTTGGCTTCTACGATTTCTGTAACTTCTTCGATTTTGAGGTAAAACGTGTTAGTCATATAATTTGTTGTTTTTTTTAAGCTTGAAATTTCTTGTGACGTGTTGATTCTTTGAATATGGTTGTGGAAACTTTCTCCATATGCCATCTGTGTCAGCAAGAGTTCTAGTTAGATTAAAAAAACCTAGGTTATGATTTCAAAATGTACAATTTGTGGATGGTTTGTTTATGGTGTTAATTATCTTAATGATTAAGAAAATGGAAATGTGATACCTTTTTAGTTCAAAGAAAAGAGGAAGTACATAGGGTTAGTTGAAGAGAATGTTGTTAGGCAGAAGGGGTTACCAAGAACACATGTTGCTCAACTGCACCTCTAGCTCCTAGGTTCTTTCATCAGATTTATTTAAAGAAAGATGTTGTCGTTTATAGTTTAGATGTGACAATTATATGGTAATTTCTAGGTTACAAACAGTGGCGGATACAGAAATTTTTTGTAGGATAGGCAAAATATGGGTGAGTAAAAAAAGAACGGAATTCAGAGACAGAAAACTTACCCGTTACTCAGAAATCAAAAACCGAAAACCTTATTTTCAGACGTAACCTTATTTTCAGTGAGAGACGTAACCTTTTTTTCCCAAAAAATATTGATCGGAATTCAGAAATTCAAGGACGTAGCGTAGGGGGGAGCATGGATGTTGCGCCTGCTGTTGTTAAGCCGTTAAAAAAAACGCATGTGGGCTAGGCTACTACTGGGCTTACTAAAAACCCTAGGTTCGCTGAGCCTTAGACGATGGGCAGTGGCCCACTCTCCCTAACCCTTGCATCCGCCTCTGGTTACAAATAAACACTAATGCGAGGCTTGGGTTAGATAACACCCTCATTCTTTATATTATTACATTAAATAGCATATAAAAAGAAGCAAGTCCTACTTAAAAACTTAAAGTGAATTACATTTCTTGCAGATTTGCAAAGAATTAGTTGGCGTAAGTCAATATAATGTATTCGTGGGCTCGTCTTGTTCGTCTTCGTCTACAAACTTCATCATAAGTAAGTGTCATCATCTCATGATCCTTCATGACAACATCAAACTTTGCTATTGTTTTCGGGTCGATGTATATATTATGTGTGTATGTATCTAGGATCATGTGTATGTATATACGATCATGTGTATGTATATATTATATGTGCACATGTCTGCATATCACTACAACAATATCACCCTATCCCGACGATTTTTTTTGACCCTATAGCGACGACAAGTCGTCGCTATAGGATATACCGACGACATGTCGTCGGTATAGATGTCGTCGGTATTGCTTCGTCCCAATAGGTCAAAGTTGTCGTCGGTATAGGTGTCGTCGGCATAGGTCGACCTATACCGACGACATGTCGTCGGTATAGGTTTTAATTAAAAAATTCAAAAAAGAAATTGGAAATAGCCTATACCGACGACATGTCATCGGTATAGCTTTTGGACTTATCCGGACGACAAGTCGTCGGGATAGACCCAACTTATACCGACGACATGTCGTCGGTATTGGCTATTTCCAATTTTTTTTAATTAAATTTGAAAAATACCTATACCGACGACATGTCGTCGGTATAGGGTTTTCTGTATTTTTTTAATTTTTATTAAATTTTCAAAATTTTCCAGAAATATTTAATTTCTAATTACCAAAACCTGCAAATCAGATAATTCAAACCATTCAAAAATTGAAATCCGAAACATATTGTTCGATACAGAAACCTGTTCGACACACAAATCAAATATTTAAACATTAAGTTGTCCGACACACAAACATAAAAATTGTTCAAAAATTCAACAATAACACCGACAACCAAGGCAAAGGCGCAGCAACTTCAAGCTAATTATCGTCGCTGCTAGTTCTGCGTTCCCACATTCGACGCATTTCATCCATTTGTCGTTGCATTTCAAGCATTTGTTGATTATGCACACGACGTTCTTCATCTCGTTGGGCTTCGCGGTGTTGTTGATCTTGGAGTTGTTGTTGAAGTTGAGTTACACGCTCATCCACTTCTTGCCAATGTGGTTGTGGAGTGGGGGTACTGAACAAATCCGGTGTGGGATTACTCCCCACACGACCGACACCCCTGATATGGCCACGCCGTTGACCCAATGCACGCTCCATGCATGCAAACTCATCGACATTAGACGAGTCACCACCAGACTCAGAAGAAGATCTTGCATACTCCTCTTGGATTCGGTCCTACATTAAACAATGTAATAAACAATCATTTGACTATTTTAATAAAATTCGACAGCATAACTGCTGTAAAATGGATAACCAACCTGTTAAACTATAAGTTATAAACGACCCAAATTCACAAATTCCAATCAACCAACGCTAATAACAACAAATACTAATAATACTAGCAAAAATAATCAACAATTGGGCTCAAGTTGGATGTTCTAAGTCTATTAAAGTGTGTTTGAGTCATTTTGACCCGTTTTAAGTTACAGTTGGATGTTCTAAGTCTAGTAAGTCTAACAACAAAATCATTTGACTTACATAATCTGATGATGCATTCGTGTTGGCCCAACCGGTCCCTTCTTTATAATGGGTCGATTTGAACACATCAATTGGGCCGGTACCCTGTGAAAAACAAAAATAATATCACTAAGAATTAATAAGCATGTTTATATAATACTAACAATTGTATTTTCATACCTCCATGTGTCGGCGCTGGGCGTATGATTTACTGCCATGGTAACTTGGGTAACGTTGTTTTGATCGGTTTTGTTTGTTCTTCGTCGCGCGGTTTTTATAGTTCGCATCTAAAAACAACTCATTAATCAAAGTCTCCCAAGATTCTTGATCAAGATCTTCTGGTGGATTATTCATCGTCGCCTCCACATCATTGTATCCCCCATTCTCCAGGAAGTGACCTTTCAACACATTCTTGTGATCTTTATACGACCTCTGACACTCGGCGGTGATTCCGAGTTCAACGCCTCGCCACTTATCAGTGTTTCTCCAGGAGTCCAGATCAAAATAATCCTACAAATGAAAAGTAATTATAAATGTAATAGTTATGAAATTATAAGTAATTATAAAACATCTATACTTACTATAAGAGTGGGATATACGGTCTGTTTCTTCTCAATTGGAACCTTAGCCCAATTTGGATAATGTGGCGGAACAACCTTTTCAACCTCCAACGAGATAGCACGGATAAAATCCGAAGCGTTGGGACCCACAAACTTGTACCCCCCGGCATGAAGTTCTACATCAATGGGAAGAGGCTTCCTCCCATTTTCCTCAAATTTCTTATACATTTTTAGGTTTTTGCCTTTAGATCGTCTTTTTTGAGAGGAACTACCTACATTGACACATGACATTCAAAAGTTAGGCAATTATAAAGACATCTATTAAACAATAACAAGTAACTTACCACCAGATCCAGTCGTACAACCCGAGTCGAAGTGATACGGACCCCCGTCTCCACCATCTCCACCGTGTGATTGCGCCATTGTTGCCATTTTTCCTACAACAAAATTTATTAGTAAACACAAATAATTATTAATTAACAAAGACAAATAGTACATTTTTAACATACATTCAATCAGAATCATCAGTAAAATAATGTGTGTCAACAACATCATCATCTTCTTCATCGTCGTCATTTAGTTCGTCTTCATCATCTGAATTGTATGCATCTTCTTCATCATCATTAATAAAACTTTCATCGAGATCAATCGAGGCAACATGACTTGGGTCACCACCCTCATTTAAAGTTGTACGCATAGGCAAGTAGCCTAAGTCGACAACCAAGTTACCAAAAAATGATTGAGTTTCCCGTGTAATAGACTGACTATCAACATGGGGAATTGGAGTTTGGTCACCACCTACGTGACTTAATTCACCACCTACGTGACTTGATTCACCACCTTCGCATCCGGTGTCGACAACCAAAGTATAATCATTTGATTGAGTGTCGTGCAATATATCTATCTCATTAACAACAGTAGGATGATCCCAAAGCTTCCGATGGTGAACGTCCTCAACAACCCTCCATTGGCCAGTGGTTCGAGAAGGATCTCGAAGATAGAACACTTGTTTAGCCTGTGTGGCTAATATATATTGGACATCATCATACCATTCTTTGCCAACATACCAATCACGGCCAATGTCAATTATAGTAGTATTGTTTTGCTTAATTAATCTTTTACCTCTTGTGTCGAACCATTTACAATGGAATAGTACAACCGAGTAACCATCTATGTAGTTCAACTCTATAATCTCTTCTAGTTGACCATAAAATGGAGTATCGTCTTCTCCTATTGTAACCACACCACTATTCTGAGTAGTGCGTCGGGAATCACGATTTTGTCCCACAAATCTAACACCATTGACTATGCAAGCAGTGTAAGAAGATGCGTACAAGGGACCATGTGCCAATGCCCTTAATTCTTTGTTATCGGGTGTAGAAGATGAAGATGAAGATGAAAATACATTTGCTTCATATTTTAACCATGAAGAAAAATCGGTTTGCATATTGCGTTCAGGAAATTTAGATTCAAATTCACTGGTTGATGGACAAAACAAAACTTAAATTAGTAGAATTAAATGAAAATATAATAATATTTTATCACGGGTAGATGGACAAAAACACTTACGATTTGTAGGCTTTGATTTCATCGCAGTTGTTCAACACAAACCATTGTAATGATTTGTTGGCATGTTCAGAGAGCGCCTTGATTTTCTTTTTCGATATTGGTCGACATTGTGAAGAAAACACTTGAAACTGCCTTTTGGGAATGCCAGCATCTGCATTTCTATCTGGTCGGTTAAATTTGGTCTGCATACCATCCAGATACATAGAGCAGAATGTCAAGGCTTCATCTGCAACATAACCCTCCGTAATTGAGCCTTCAGGTTTGGCTTTGTTTCTAACAAATGCTTTGAGCTTTTTCATGTATCTTTCAAAAGGATACATCCATCTCATATACACAGGGCCACCAAGAATAGCTTCTTCAGGTAAATGAAGAATGAGATGAATGTCACACCCCGACCGATGGCGGAATCATCGAGGCGGACATTAGAATGATTGTTCAAAAGCACATGGTAACTAAAGGTTGCATAATTCATTAATTAAAATTAAGAAACAACAAGATCCAAATACAATACATTTCAAATAACCTAGTCTAGTTCAAAACATTGATTTATTTAACTAGGTCCAAAATCCTTAAGTGGAGGAATCTTCAGCAAATAGTCACATATCCAAACCTGAAACATTATTTAAATCAAGTGTCAACTAAAAAGTTGGTGAGTACATAGGTTTAATAGTTCCGATAAGTAGTAGTTGTAAATCGTTTTGCAACTCGTTGTTTATCTTGTTAAACATAGTGTATATGATGTACCATTTATTTAATCACAATTCAAACCGAGTTTGACGCGCTTGAACAGAGCACAACAGCTAAGTCCGGTATGCTTGAATATAGTTACCCACTATATCCGATATGTTTGAATATAACACGCGGTTATATCCGAGTATGCAGTAATAAACACCCTAACCGGGTGGGCTGGTCAGGCACAATAGATCTATCAATATTACAGTTGGTTGTCTTGTGTTTAAATGTATGTTCATCCAAAGAATAAGCATATAGTCTCATGTATAACACGTATAAACAATGTGAGTAGCATGTATAATGTTTCACCCCAAAACGTATAAAAATGTAAAAATAGGGGTTATGTAACTCACCTGGCTAGCGGATACGATGATCCACGAGTGCGGGTGATAAAGACGTTGAAAACTAAGCACGATGAAATCCTATGTAGATAAATATGTATTATTGTATGTTTGTATGAGCGTATTCGTATCTAATGAGTATATGTTTTATAATAATATTCTTAATATTTATTTGTATAAAATAGGGTAGAAAATGATAACGGTTTTGTAAAACTTTAACTCATAGAAATATATATATATATATATATTGTTTTAAACAAGTATTTATTATGTTTAATGTATTTTTATAACAAATGAGAGAAAATTCTTTACCATATTATATTTGTTTTTAACAAGTTTATAAAAAAAACATTTACAAGACTTATAAAGGTGGAACATTTTATATATTAAAATGTATTTTAATGGGTTTATAAAAATATTACAAGATTTGTAAAATGGGACATTTTATATATTATAATGTATTTAATAAGTTTATAAAAATATTACAAGATTTGTAAAATGGGACATTTATATATTATAGTGTATTTAATAAGTTTATAAAAATATTATAAAAAAAATGGGATGGTTTATTAAAAATGTAGTTTAATCGATTTTAAATTAAACGATCGAGTAAACCGACTCGTTTTAGTATTTATTGTATAAAAAGAGTATTAAAAATAAATTAGGATAATTAAATAAAATAAATAAATGAAAACAGAAATAAAAAATTTGGGCCGAAGGCCAACCGGGATCGAACCCGCGACCTGCGCCTTAAACACACACACGCATAACCAGCCGGGCTACTGCCCATCGCTGGTTATGTGTGTGACGGGTAATTTAAATACACAACAGAGAAACTGGTCGCTGGTTCTCGGTGACTGGCAAACCGTGTCCGAGGACACTGAGTTTGCCCGGTGACTCTCGAGCGAATGCCTAGATTTCGATTGGAATAGTTTACCTGATGATAACAGAAGCTAATGGAACCGAAAAGAGGTCCGGACTTGGTCGCGAAGGGCCTGGACGGCAGGAACCTTGAACCGAAAATGTCCAAAACGGGAATCAGACTTCTGGATGGAATCAGCTCCTGAATTCTTGGTCACAGTCTCTCTCAGGGAAGACGAAAGTAATGCAGTCTTCAATTTGGAGTGAGGGTGTGGGGAAGGATGGTAACGAGTTCGAGCAGGGCCGACAATGGCTCTTTATAGCCGAGCCTAATCCTTATGCTCAAACGCGCAATTGGACACGTCCCGACATTAGTCTGGGCAAGGTGAAACTAACCCGACAGTCAACAGGCGTGGTGGCCTTTCGGGCACGAATTTTGGACCTGGATGTCTCGGCCACCAACAGGATCAGACGATCCTTGTGATTGGCAGACAAATTGGTCGAGGGGTCTGGTTCGCGTGGGGGAGACGAAGTCAGAGATGCTTTTGTCAGGCGTTGAGGTGCAGGGAACAGCCCTGTCGGGGTGTTCGCCGGAGAAAGCCTTGGACCGCCGGACAAATCGAAGGGGGTGACCGGAAATGCGAATAGGGTTTTGTCAACTTTGGTCCCTGGAGTTTGATTTTGATTTAAAATAGTCCCTGAGATAATTACGGAGGAGCCCTTGTATTTTGATTTGTACACCTTTAGTCCCTTAACTGAATTCTGTTTTAAACCTTGTAGTTTGATTAAATACAAAACGACCCTCAACTTTTATAAAAATAATTAATTAGATTTCTTTTTCAATTTCAATTATATTTTATAAACTCATATTATTATTATAAATGTATATATATATATATATATATATTTTTTATAAAAGTTTATTTTTATTTAGATAAATTATCATATTTATGTTACGAATCTTTTAAATTTGGATTTTTATATAAAATTTTATTTAAGTTTTAAACTTATAAAATTTTGATTATTTTAAATCCCTAAAATAAATACATATATATTTTGTACAAAATTAAATAAAAACACTTGCATTTCATTAAATAAAAAAAATGATTACATGATATATATTATAAATGCGTAAATGAAAAATCCGAAACGTCACAATGAACCATTATGTCAAAAAATGCCGGAGGATATATCATTTCCAAATTGCATAATATCTTAACCACTTCCTCATTTGCTTCATACATGTCTTTCACATCTACTGATCGTGCACAAATTTTTTGAAAGAATGTGCAAACGTCATTGATTGTTGTTGAAACATTTTTTTGCAGACCCGATCGTACCCCTATTGGCAGCAATCGTTGCATGAGGATGTGATAATCATGGGACTTTAACCCAATTATATTTGAATTATTGGAAAGTACCTTATTTTTGAAATTCGATCCAAATCCATCAGGCAGTCTCACTCCTCGAATAAACTGACAAAAGCGTTCTCGATCACTGGGTGTGAAAGAGTAAGGAGCTTGTGGTTGGTAAAACTTGTTGTTTTTTTGTGTTAGCCATAGGTTATGTCGAATACCCATATTTTCCAAGTCTTTGCGGGCTTTGTGTGTGTCTTTTGATTTATCGTTCATCAACAAAGTACCTAATAAACTCTCACACACATTTTTCTCCACGTGCATAACATCAAGATTGTGTTTTAAAAGCAGAGAAGACCAATAATCGAGCTCAAAGAAGATACTTCGTTTAGTCCAATTCAACTCTGATGTTAGGCGCTTTCTTTTTACCCCTCCATACATTGGATGTTTCCCCGGAACACGATCTGGGAGATTTTTTAGTTGTTCTAATATTTGAGCATTAGTCAATCGTCGGGGAGGATGTTTTGTCTCTTTCTTGCCATCAAACGACAGATCGTTCCTCCATTTATGTTTTCTAGGAAAGAATCTTCTGTGTCCAACAAAAGCTATCTTATTCGTTATAGCGCATGAAGGTGTGTCAACGTTACACGTAGGGCATGCTTTATAGCCTTGACCACTCCATCCAGACAAGCTACTACGAGCAGGATAATCGTTGATAGTCCATAACAGTGCAGCATGCATCCTAAATACAGTTTTGGTTGATACATCTCTCACCTGGACTCCTTCAGCCCACAAAATTTTCAACTCATCAACCAACGGCCTTAAGAATACATCAATGTCCTTACTAGGTGATTTATGCCCGGGAATTAGCAAGGTTAACATGAAAGAAGACTCTTTCATACATAACCACGGTGGTGTAATATATGATGTTAACACTACCGGCCACATACTGTAAGTCTGACTCATGTTATCGAACGGATTAAAACCATCGGCAGCCAAACCTAAGCGCACATTCCTTGGTTCTTTAGCAAAATCCGGATATCTCTCATCAAATTCTTGCCATTCCTTCCCATCAACCGGATGTCGCATCATACCATCCGTTGAGCGTCCAGTATTATGCCAGATCATATCTTTTGCCGTTAATCTTGAACAATACCTTCGTCGAAGCCGTGAAGTTAAAGGAAAGTAGCGCAACACTTTCTGTGGTACTTTCTTCCCCTTTGTGTTTTTGTCAACCCATCTGCTCTCATTACAAACCGGACAGTTTTGCATTGATTCATTCTCCTTCCAAAACAGTGCACAATCATTAATGCAAGCATGGATAGACTGATATCCTAACCCAATCTTACTCAGTTTCTTCTTAGCTTCATAATGTGACGCTGGAACGTGATTTTCCTTTGGCAATGCAGTTTATAGAAGCTCTAACAGTTGGTCAAACGAACTATTCGTCCATTTGTTGATAACTTTGATATGCATCAATTTGGCTATGAAGTTTAGGGAAGACATTTGACTATAACCGGGGTATAACTCCTTATTTAGCTCCTCAAACAACGCATCAAACTCTGGGTCTAAACCAGTTCCATCTTCATCTATATTATCCCCGTTTGTATTTTTCTCTGCCATCACATCATCTATGGCATCAAACATCTCATTATTTGTTGTTGTAATTATTGGAGGAGTTGGTGTTGTTCTTGGGGCAAAAAGTGATGCTATCTCTACCGCACGAGGATGCTGTTCACCATGATAAATCCAATTCTGATATGATTGTAGAAACCCACGGTCATGTATGTGGCCATATATCGTGTTCAAATCCTGTCGACACGCATTACAACAACGTCTACACGGGTAAAACGCTCTACCTCGACCGTCGACATGGTTCTTGGCCGTCTCTATAAAGTTGCTAAGACCGCTTAAGAATGCCGGAGAATTCCGATTTCCCAGTGTAACCCAACTTTTATCAATTGCCATATCTAGTGTCATAAGCATACACATATACGTGCATGTAATAAATGATATAAATGAATGTATATGATTTGATCGGTACTCTAAGGCGGTGGATCCTGACCCACTTTTTGAATATTCTATCTCATATGTATACATTTTATCGAGTTGACTATTTAAGAAAAATCAGCAGCATTTCCCCTTAACTCCCAAGTATGCAAATAAACCGCAAACTCGAAGGAGTAAGGAGAAATAGCTACCAATTTTATCTTAAATGTCAACCCGTTAAAATGTATACATATCCTAAATGAGATAGAATATTCAAAAAGCAGTCCCAAAGGGGACAATCCAAAATTTATCCCTATTAGATAAATTTTGGACGGGTATATTTTAAAGGGTTATTCTAAATAAACATACTAGTGTACACAATATGAGACATGACATACATAAACAAAGACGTACATAAATGACATTAGGGGTGTAAGCCTTTTTCTTATTTATTTTATAAAATTATAAAATATATATTTTTTAATATATAAGTAATAGTATTTATAAAATTATGATAAACGAGCCGTTTATACCCTAAATGAAATAAAAAATTAACTACACAAAGGCATAAAAGTCGGAATACGTACCTTAAATAAATTCAATGAAACACAAATATGATGTTATTCACACCTCGTCAACCGCAATGAGTTCCGAACTTGCAACAAAATTAAATAAAGTTACATATACATACAAACATATATACATACATCCACAAATCATACAATTACATAAACATACATACAAATACATACAAACATACATACAAACATACATACACATATACATATATATTATATACAAACATACATAAATAAATGCCCAAATTCTCAAATTACATACATAAACACAATTCCATACATAAAAATACATACAAACACACATACACATATATACATACATAAATAAATGCCCAAATTCTCAAATTACATACATAAACACAATTACATACATAAAAATACATACAAACACACATACACATATATACATACATATTATATACAAACATACATAAATGCCCAAATTCCTAAATTACATACACAAACACAATTCCATACATAAACATAATCAAAATTCATACAAACACACATACACAAATATATACCTACATATTATATACAAACATACATATATAAATGCCTAAATTCCCAAATTACATACACAAACACAATTCCATACATAAACATAATACAAATACATACAAACACACATACACATATAAATGCCCAAATTACACACACAATTCCATACATAAACATACATACAAACATATATACAAACATACATATATAAATGCCCAAATTCCCAAATTACATACACAATTTGATAAATAAACATACATACACATACACAAACAATTGTCAAACAATTAGCTTCAAATAGCTTGAAATCCTCAAACAATTGTCAAATAATAAATGCCCAAATTTCCCAAATTTTCATCTAAACCTAATTTAATCCCAAATTTTCATCTAAACAATATACATACAAACATACATCCAAATTCCCAAATTTCATCTAAACCTAATTCACATCTAAACCTAATTTCATAATAAAATTTCATAAATATTTATAAAATCATACATCTAAATCATATATACATACATACAAAATAAATACAACAATATACATACAAATATAATCTAAACATAATTTATAAAAAAATTACTAACCAAGTTTGCAAATATCTTCGAATAGCTTGAAATCCTCAAACAATTGTCAAAGCTTCAAACACCTAACAAAAAACAAAGAAATTAACCAAAAAACCCAAAAATTTTGATTTTATGGTCAAAATTGAAACATATATGTTAACTAACATTAGATTAGTGAAAATTGCTCCACAAAACACACCAAAACAGCGAAATCGCCACAGAGAAAGTATGAGAGATTTTTGAAGGTTTTGGGTGAAAATGGGAAGCAGAAAGCTGGATTCTGTGTTTAATCGCGCTGAGCCCTATACCGACGACATGTCGTCGGTATAGGCTACAAAGTCGTCGGTATAGGATTCGTTAGGTTTTGACTGGTCAATAAAGTAAAAAAACCTATACCGACGACATGTCGTCGGTATAAGGCATTTTAGAATTTTTTTAATTTTTATTTAAATTTTTTTTGACCGATGAAATGTTTATTATATTAAAAAAACAAAAATAAAATCAAAATAACCCTATACCGACGACACGTCGTCGGTATAGGCTTTTCCCCAATAATTCACTGGGCGCTATTTTTCCCTCCATCTGGCTCAACCCTGTACCGACGACATGTCGTCGGTATAGGGTGTCCCTGACAAAATTTTGGTTTTGACCTATACCGACGACATGTCGTCGGTACAGGGTAACCTATGCCGACGACAATTGTCGTCGGTATAGGCGGCGTCGGCACAGGGTCTTTTTCTTGTAGTGTATCTTATGTATGTGTTTATTGTGTGCAAGTATTATGATCATGTGTGTGTATGTTTATTGTGTGTAAGTATGTATGATCATGTGTATGTGTATATTTACGTGTTTATAAATTATATGCATGCATATATTACGTGTGTGATTATTATGTGCATGTATATATATGATTATTGGTTTATTCAACTTTCAGACCTGTCTTAGAGAGCTTACGGCTCTACCCGTACTCGAGACCACATAATAACTTATTCTTTGTTTATGGGTTGTTTGTCTCTTAATGTGTATAATTATTTATCTAGACCAATATCTTTCCCTTTTTCATATCACATCCAAACCAAAAAGGTTTTCTACTTTTTGTGAGACAATATTATCCTGTGGTATGGAATCAACATTTAAAGTCACGTGTCGCTAATAGTATGACGCACATACTAGTGATCCTCTTTTATTTGAAAACAGACAATCCAACCATACAACTGTCATCGAACTTCTTATCAAGTATAATGACTGAAAATGACATTAGTTTTGAACAAGCAACATGCATTATTGCAAATGAAGTGTTTGAACAACGCGATTACACCCAACCCCAATACGAGGTGGTCTCAAATTTTCAATACAGAGCTGGTAATTTAAGATATTACGTCAATCGTTCTAAGATGTTTGATGGACTTTTCAATATTATTTTTAAATTAAAAGAAAACTTTGGTTTAGGAGGGTATCATTATCCAATTATGGCATTATGCTACAAAATGAGTTTTTTGGAAAACAATAGAGTAGCTTTCAAAACTAGTATGCTTATTAACCACATACATCTATTTTATTGTTGTAGCCGTGATTCAAGATGAAGATACGATGAACATTGATTACATGTAAAATTGTTAACATTGATTTATAAGTTGTTGTTTTAACCTAAGTTTCCTATTTACTACTCATGATTCTATCTATACAATTCTAGTTGATTATTTATTTGTTTTTGGTGATATGATATGGAATGTAAAAATGTTATTTTTTATTATTAAATATTCATTTTCAACATATTAAAGTCAACTTGATACTTACCACAAAATGATTTTACCAAAATCACGAATTTTCAAAGCACAAGTTTTGACTGTGAAATGCTGAAAAACAATAATTAATAATCAAAGATAACATGTTTTACATTCCATATCCATATCGTCAAAAATAAAAACAAAATCAACTTAAATCATAGAGCTAGAATCATGAGTAATGATAAAACAACTTATAAATCAATGTTAACATTTTTACACTTAATCAAAGTTTATCGTATCCTCACCATCCATTACGGGTACACTAATAAAATAGAAGATATCCATGGTTACTCAAGCATACCCATCAATCTGTAGTTTGCCCCAAGAGTTTTTTATCTCGACACTAAAGTCCACTATTACGATTATCAACCGTAGTATATGCCACCGTTATCAACACTTCATGTCAGACCTTTAGCGCGGACAATGACTATCTCATTTTCTTCTAAATAAATATCATCAAGGTTGTTAAAGGCACCAAACGATAATGGTTCTGCATGCTAGTTTTGGAAGCTACTTCATTATCTTTCAAAGAACCCATTTCGAAGCAAAATTCAATCATTGGATAATGATATCCTCGTTGACCAAATATTCTTTTAACTTAAGCATGATGTCGAAAAGTCTCTCCGACATCTTCAAACGTTTGACGGAATATGTTGTACTACTAGCTCTGTATTTAAAATTCAATACCACCTCCTATAGGGGTTGGTTGTAATCGCGTTCTTCAAGCCCTTAATTTGCAATAATGCCTGCCGCGTGTTCAGTACTAATACATTTTCAGTTAATATACTTAATAAGGAATTTGATAAATGTTGTAGGGTTGGGTTGTCCGTTTTCATAGTGGAAGATCGTTTGCGCGTTATACTTTTGTCGATACATGACTCTAAATGTTGTTCCCATACCTCGGGATAATATTGTCTCACGGAAAAAAGAAAACCTTTTTGTTTTGTATGTAATCTGAAAAAGGGATAGGTATTGGCCTGGATAAATAATAATTTTTTAAGTGGTTTTAAAATCTGAATTTCTCACATAAATTATTTCTCACCAAGTCCAGTTTAGTATAAACATTTTAGGCATCAACATGTTTTTTGATTTATGGCTAATTTAAGGTGTATAAAAAATGGGTGTTTTATTGGATTTTTGTATAAAAATTTATTTATAAAATCTTCAAAAACTTTATGAACAGAATTATACCGTAAGTTAAACCACAAAATTGGACTTGATTAGGGGTGTAAACGAGCCGAGCCTAGTACGAGCTCGACTAGGCTCGCACATCCTGCACCGCTAAATGAGTAAAACAACTCGAACCCCTCTTGAATGAAGACGATGATCAGTCGAAATCAACCATAAGCGGAGTGAAGCTCTTTTTCGGTTCGTTTGGTTCTCCTGCACCGCTAAATAGGTTATTTATACACATGATATATACTTGCACACACATAATATATATACATGATCATAGATACACACATAATGAAGACGATGATCCGTCGAAAGAAAAGAACATAAAACCAGTTTTTTTTTTATTGATTTCTGGTTCGTTTGGTTCTCCAGTTGTCGGTTTTTGCCCACCCGCACCCCCATACGAGGCTACCAACCAACGACTTCATATACCATGTTTCAAGGACAAAACCAAATCCATATAAGATGATATGATGTGAGGCATAATGTTCATCTTGAAGCATAAATCAGGGATTCTAAGAAATAAAAAGTGCAAGTGACGCGACTAATTAACGTTACATCGATCTAGCATGCACAGCCTCCACCTTTCTGATCTGACTGATTTGTATTTGAGGTAGATTTCAAATTCACATCAACCACGTCTTCTTGTTTTGTGGAGGAAAGTGTCTCCATCCCTGGCAACGCAGCAGCAATTTTTCTGAATAAAGGCTGAAACAAAACCATCAATTTTTTACATCATTATGTAAGGCTATAAACTGGACTTTTAAACGCGTATCAGAACTTTGGCATGATTCCTTAGGCTAAGTGTGTGTGTTTGAGTGTGTTTTGGTGTGTGAAATGTGTATCAAAGTCTCTAGCCATCGAAATCTATTTATAGGCCATCATCGGACCCGTAGCGGACCGCTACGCTAGGTGGTGGTGGTCCGCCACCCTTTTGTGGCGGTGTAACTGGATTGGGGCGCACGTAGCAGACTGTTACGGCTTCCACGCATCAGATCCAATAGGTGAGTTACATGGACACATGTCGGCTCCCGGAGGTTTCCTTAGTCCACACGTAGCGGACCGCTAAGGTCTTGGGTAGCGGTCTGCTACCCCTTCGATTTTCAAAAATTTCAATTTTAGTCCTTGGACTTTGTTTCTTCACATATCCCACTTTTGACTTTGAAAATTTGGCAAGTTTAGTCCTTCTATTTTCTTAGAAATTTCACGATGTTACATAAACCCGTCCCAAACCCGACCCATTGTCATCCCTAGTCTTATCGACGTTTGGTCACCAATGGCGACGCTAGCAGTGTCAGCAGCAACTGATGGCTGCAAGGTTAGCAGTGGGTTCGACTACGTTGTTGGTGGTCGGACTATGGTGAGCAACACAATCCAACTATGGTGAGACGAGTATTCTATATATTATGAAAAAACTAAAAATACATATTAAAATTTTAAATTGATGAGATTGTTTTTTTAATATATCACGTTACAAGAAAAAGAAAGTTCAAATTTCTGAAGAACATATAATGACCCTAATTTTGATTGTTATTATGTTAGGTAAGGGCATATGTTATGATTATCCCGCAAGTGAAGCCTGGTCTATGTGGACAAGCGATCATGAGTAGGAACATTGCGCCTGAGTCTTGACACCGTGAAACCTCAACCCCATTGGGGTCATGGCATCGCTAGACAAACCTCCCACCCCGCTAGTGTTTTCTTGATGAAGTTGTATGTAGTGAAATGGTTGTTGTATCATGGATATTATTTGTATTAGTCACTTGGGGTGGTAGTGCAGTGGTGAGAGTCAAAGACTCTTTAGAGAAGACCAAAGTTCAACTTTTGACATATGGTAGATTAGAAATTGGTGTAGTTTTGAAGTATAAGTAGATGAGTGTATGAGTCGTCGTTCTAAAAATATAATATTTGTATTAAAAAAAGGTTGAAATATGAAAGATGAGTATATCATAGGTTGAAAAATAAAAAAAAAACGATAGTATTACGTAAGATGATACGAAAAGATAGAAAATAAAAAGACAACTATAATACATTCTAACAAACTAAACTACTAAATACAATAAAAAAAAATAATCAATTTATCATTATAATGACATAATGATAATGATTAGCCTAATAATTTGATCCAAAAGTTACCTTTCATCGTCGATGTCTTTTCTAGGTCTCATGGAGAAGTTAAGTATATTTGTTTTCATTAATTAAATAAAAGATATATCTTCTAAGTAAAATGATCAAATATTATTAATGAAATAAAGTAAACGATTTTCATGAATCAAAATAATAAACTTTATACTAATAACCAGGGCCGGCCCAATAAGGGGTGCAAGTTGGGCTGCTGTACCAGGGCATGTTTACGAGTGAGACATATATTTTATAAATTTTTTTATATATATTATAAAAAATAATTTAAATACATTATAAAATCAGAAATAAGTTCTAAATCTAGAAAATATTTGTGTTTTAATTTAGGCCCAAAAGAGTTTAAAATTCAGTGTTTTAATTTTTAAACTAGACAAATGTGTTTTAAAACTTAAGTGATTAAATCCAATCCAATGATCCAAACTTAATACCCAAATACCCAATTGCAAAACAATGAATCTGTGAATCTTTTTACGTAACGTAACAACGGAAAACTTTTCGTTGGTAGTTTTATTTTCTTTATTATTTTAATTACAATTATCGCCGTATTATTGAATTTTTTTTTTATATACGTGCATATTGAGGGGGGAATAAGGGCATTTTTCTTATGTTGAGCCAGTTACTTAATTTCTCGGGGACGGCCCTGCTAATAACTCCAAAAATCATTGATTTTTTTGGTGATATTTTATGTGTATATTATCAAAAAAAAATTATATATGCCACAAACTTTGTAAAAAAATGAAAAATAAAATTTTACATTTTAGTTGGCTGTGATTTGTATATACAGATTATTTTCATAAACATGATTAAACTTTTATTTAAATAATTATATAATAAAAAAGTAGATATATTTAATGTGACAATACATGATATAAGAACGTATTAGTTACGTAATCAATTTTAAGTAGAAAACTATGTGAATACTTATACATAGTTTTTTTTAAAATATAATCATCATAAAAAAAAAGTTACTCCTAAGATCATTAGGTATACTCACGTGAAATGGAAGGAACACCGTCCCCTTGTCGCGTGAAGGGGGGAGAGGGGTGCGTGATTTTTTTTCACAGGGAAATGAAGAAGAAAGCCGTTAAACGACTAGTTTTCAAAATTATTATTTTTTTTACATTTTACCTCATCTCATACTACACAAATCTTTATATTACTAAAATGTCTTCTTCAAGCGAAGAAGCCCGGGAAATGGCGTTAGGAGTTTTCGCGTCGGCGGCGGTTATGTGGTGGCAAGAGGCGAAATCATTCTCAAGACCATTAAAACAAAGTGCACGTCTCAACCGTGACCGAGCGACTGCTAATACAGTTTTACTCAAAGATTACTTTTGACGAAGGGTGAGTCTCACTCTCTCTCTTACACACACTATACTCACATCACTTAATTAAACATTATAAAAATAATTAATATTCATACCATACACTTTTATACGGGTATACCCATTCTATATGAGAGTGGCATGAAAAATATTGATGGTGATATAAAGCAGGACGTACACTTTTTTTACTCATATCATATCCGATATTTCTAATGCTCTTTTAGAATTTAAATCCATACTATCTCTACGAAAAACATTCACCGACTCAACACCATATCCCAATATATTTATATAATTCTAGTACTTTCTATAAGTATTGTTTATTATTAAAGCTCTAAAATATTATTATGGTAAAATATATTGGCACGGATCTTTTAAACATTTTTCGTTAAAATAAACTATAACACTTGTACGCTATGCAGTAAAAGTTGTACATTTCATATACGACAGAGAGTAGCAAGCAGACACATAGTCTGCTATACTCCCCCCTACCCCAACACCCTCTCTCTCTCTCTCTCTCTCTCTCTCTCTCTCTCTCTCTCCTCAACACTTGATTTCAATCAGAATTTGACCTCGATTCAGTCACTGGAACGGCATTTGAAGCTGTTTTCGGTAATCGGTACGATTTACGATGCATTTTCAGTTGTTTCTGGTTCGTGTGCCAGGTTTTGTTGCATATTATCATCTCGCATTTGTGGTTTTAGGTTTTAACTTCATTCATGTATAATTTTGCTTAGGTGTGCTCTGGTGTGAACTTAATATGCTCTAATTTGTGTAATTTGCTTTGGATCTCTGTTTGCTAGATTCAAATGTAGTATCTGCTAGTGTGATTCAGTCATAATTCTGCAATAATCGTCTGTATATATGGAATTGTGGATGCATTGTTGCTGTTTTAGCCTCAGTTTTATTTTTCACATTTTGATAGTTAGAAATGGTGGTTGAGAGGGACATTATTATTTGAGTAGCATCATTGTGATTGTGAATTTTGTTTAGTTTGAAGGATTCTGGAGGAAGTGTATAAGATGGACATACTGTCTTTCTGTTTTCTACAGTACTTAGTTTCTTCATTATGATGATTATAAATAGTGGTGAAGGGCCACATTGTTGTTGTAGGTTATCAATACTTGATGTTTCTAAGTTAATGGACTTCAGAGTGAATTTTTAAGATACTGACACATTGTGGTTGGTGTTCCTTCCTTGAGTAGTTAGTTTTCAAATTTTTTATGTTTATGCATGGTGGGTGAGAGGATATATTTTGGGGGATGTATACAGTATGCAATTCACTGACAAAGTTTTGTTATAATATCCATGAATGCTTAATTTTTGCATTATGTTTTTTTATAAACGGTAGGTGTGGGCATTATTATCTTATACCTAAATGGCTTAAGGTAGAGGTGGTGTATGAACTGTTAACGTGTTCTTGTTATTGTTTTCTTAGGCATTTAGTTTCACATTTGTGTGTTTATAGATCGTGGTGAAGGGATAAGATATACAATGTTGTCTTACTCCAGTAAGATTGATGTTTCGATATTTGTAATGAATTTAAGTTAAATGGCATGCCAAATGTTCAACTGTGCCCTAGTAGTTGCGTATCTTCTATTACTTCCTTTTAGGTTTTTTGTGGAGTTTCTTCTCCTTTCTGATCTCTTTAACCTTGATCTAAAGACACCTGCCTTAATGTGAAAAGATACTTGTATTATGTGGTTTATGCTACTGTGTTTTTTATGTCTCTCTTGTTATCTTTAATAGAAATTTGTTTTATCATCCTAATAATTGTATGCTTACAGAGTTCATATTATTGAATGAATGATCGGCAAAAGAATCTTGTAGTCCCCATAAGTGTAATGCACTGCTAGCTACATGGACCAATATGAAGTTCTTGAGCAAATTGGAAGGGGGGCTTTTGGTTCCGCCCTTCTTGTACGACATAAGCAAGAAAGAAAAAAGTAAGGATGAGTTTGATAATTTGTTCAGTTATTTTGTTTTGATGTCGGCATCCATGTATATCTGTACTTGCTTCTTTATCATAATATGTTGCATTTTCATTGCCATATATTGATTGTTTCTCCAATTCTATGTAATTTGTATACAAGGTATGTGTTGAAAAAGATACGCCTTGCCCGCCAAACTGATAGAACACGTAGGTCTGCACATCAGGAGGTTGGTATCCTTTACTTTGAGCATCCTACGGTATTTTCGTAATTCTATTTTGAGGGCTTCAACTACCCAAATAGGCATATGTTCTATGATAGTATAATGTTTGCTATTCATATTTGTTTCGTATGTTATTACATCTAAACAATATCTGGTGATGACTTTAGATAAGTTTCTACTTTGAATATGTACAAACTAATCCACTTCCCCTAATTGTAGATGGAGCTCATCTCTAAAATGCGAAATCCCTTCATTGTGGAGTATAAAGATTCCTGGGTAGAAAAGGTAAGGAAATGAAAATTTCGTCATTCTGTATTATGTTCCATGGTCACTATTTTCCTTTTAGTTCAATTTACACTTTCCATTAATCCTAACATACATATTTGTAAAAGAAACTCCTACAAAAGGATACTATGTAGCTGACTGAAACAAATTGTATCATCATGTATATGTCTTAACACTCGTTGAATTGGAACACAGATCTCAGTCATGCACAACTTGCTACTTTTTTCTCATTTATGTGTAGCTTTTTTTATCTGTTTGGTTCTTGAAACTAACCAAGGGTCAAACTTTAGGGGCTACATCATGTATTATATATCATTTGTCATTTTAGTGCACATGTCAACAAAATATGAATTGGGCATAGTTTTCTTTTGTAAGCTCTATCTTGTACAACTGCTTATACATGGCAATATAAAGCTATTATAATAGGACAAAACAGCAGTGGTTAGAAAATGGTTAATTCTACATCCCAAAATCTGCACTAACCATCTTCTTATCATCTGTGCTTTTATGTGTTAATATTTTTTGACAGGGATGCTATGTGTGCATTATTATAGGATATTGTGAAGGTGGAGATATGTTAGTACTTTGTAACTATTCCTCTCAAATTATAATGTTGTGGCACAGGGATATAATGGTCATTGACAGGTTTTTACCGTTTCCTCCTTTTACAGGGCGGGAGCTATTAAAAAGGCCAATGGCATGCTGTTTTCTGAAGAGGTACTTATCATCATGCCCCTTCTCTCTCTTTCTGTTCCTTTTATTGTTTGTTCTAAACAGCAAAGTATCATGCAGAAATTATGCAAGTGGCTTGTACAACTCTTAATGGCGCTCGACTACTTACACTCGAATCATGTTCTTCACCGGGATGTAAAGGTTAGCTTGGCAGATTAAACTGGTTTTTGCTGAATTATCAGTAACACTCTGTAATATTATGGATCTTCATTTGCTGATTGTTATCCTTCCACAGTGTTCAAATATATTCTTGACAAAAGATCAAGATATACGTCTTGGTAAGTGTATATTTCTGAACATTTTTCTTGAATTGAATGAATGTGATGACTCATCATCATTATCATCATCATTGATCGGTGTCGAAGGGACCGGTCAAAGATAAAGAAATAGAGTGTCCTAATCACCTTAAACTAGTTAGGGTAAGAAGGGTGTCGAACCACGAAGAGTTTGTGGTCGGTGCTCAACTTCAATTAACAATGCAAATTATGAAGTTACAACGGGTCTTTCTGACCAAACACAATCAATGATTTAAGTGAAAACTTTATAAACTCAACAAACAAATCGAGTACCAAACAAAATGGTTTAAGTTGTAAACAATAATTAAAAAGGGTATCACACCCGGGTTTCAAGCTCACAAATAATTAGGGATTATCACACCAACATTTGAGTTCAAACAATCGAATGGTTATCCAAATCTAATTAACCAAATCTAACCAAGAACATCAACATTCATACATCATCGGCAAATAGTGTAAAACAATATTCACAAATGAAATCGAGACAAATGTATGCAATATAGAATTAGATTAATCAATAGATTTAACATAAATCAAAGTTCATAGCAATTATCATCTAACGGGGTCAATGGTGCAAGAATTTATCGACTCCCGTGAGTTCATAACCATACTAAACACAAAGATTCAAGTGTTTCAAACCAAACGATTACAAGAATTGTTTCTCAAAGCTAGCACATGATAAAACCCTAAAAACTTACAAACAATCCACCCGGGAATGATTACCGGTGGATTAGCCGCTCATGGTGGTGGAAATCATCTTCAATCTTTCAATCGGATGTTAGAATCGTATTCTTTAACCTCCAAGAACTCCAAAATCGCCCGAGAACAATGGTGTAAAAGATGGATTCGAATTTTGGGGAAGAAAAACCTAATTAACCATTGAAAATCGGCTGTTTCGCCCAAAACCCGCGTCTGAAACGCACCCAGCGTAGGCTTACGCTGGGAGGGCGTAGGCCTACGCCGGTCCACTGGAAGCTGCTGTGAAGAAATTACTTAGGCGTAGGCCTACGCTGATATGGCGTAGCCTTACGCTAGTGGCGTAGGCTTACGCCAGATGGCGTAGGATTACGCTGTGCCTGCAGTTTTGCCCCGTTTTCTCCGTGTCTCTTCCGACTCTCTTGTAATATCTTCAAAGATCACATTTTAAGCTTCCAACACCTGCACATGCATGACTACACAAAACCTTTGTATTCCACATATCAAATTGCATAAATATAACATATTACACCTTTTAATACATGAAACTTTGGCCACTTATCATATCCCCACACTTGAGTTTTGCTTGCCCTCAAGCAAAGTCATTTGCTTTTAAATTCACATTACAAATTTCTAAATAATTGTTTTCACTAAACATAAGTTAAGGTCCAAGGTCATGCAAAATTCAAAAAAAATTATACTCTCAACAGCTTTACAGTCCAACAAACCAACAATGAATTTTTAAACAAAAGAAAATATTGGAACGCGCTTAACTCATATCTAGCTATGGTTTTGCATGTTCACACCCCTCACAATCAGTCACTCCACTCGGCTTCATATATGGACTAGCGATGATGTGCTAGTATTTTTCACTCGAAACCAAACAATGAATCACATTATTATAGGCTTGCAAATTGATCACATCTCCACCTACTAACACAACTAAAACGCACAAATCAAAAGGTCTTTTAAGGGATGTAATGTAGGCTAGGGTTACGGGTATGGATAAGGATTTTTAAAGTGGCTAAAGGTGAGTGGAATTCAACTAATAAAGTTACAAATCAACTTTTAAACCTTCAAAATTCTACCATGGGTATAAATGACCCACTAACACTATATTTCTTATTTCTTCAAACTATCAAATGAAACTTGAGTTAAACTTGACCCAATAACATCTTTTATTTCCAGACCTTTACCCAATACTATTTTTTTTGTATTTCTTTTTCATTCATTTTTTTTTATATATATATATTTTTTTAACTGCAACTGCAACAACCTAAGTTAATTGAATTCCAACTCACGGGTTTAAAAAGAAAAGGCTAAAAGGTGAATGGGTGAATGTTGTGGGTTTTGTCAAAAGAAAAGGTATAGGCTCAGAATGGGTATCTAGTGGATATTAACGGGTAAAGGCATAAAAATGGCTAAAAATAAAAAGGTTTCTCCTAATGCCTTTATCATTTTTGCACAATCAATTGGTTCAAGGTTTCAACATGTATTAACAATATGCAAGTTCTAAAATATGAAACAAAGTGGCTAAACACTCAAATAAGAGAATATAAATCAATTTGGCTCAAATTCTCACAGAAACGGTGGAAAATAGGTTACCGACATGTGCATGCAAACCATCGCCTTCTACTTTGTTACTCCCAATTCCAACATTTCCAATTTATTATATATATATATATATATATTTTTTAACATTTGTTGGAAAAACTTAATCGAGTAACTTAATGAATTAACCATGACCAAAGACCTCTACTAAACACTTTGTAAAACAATTTTAAAAAATTTGTATGGTTTCCAAGATTTTCCACATCCCCACACTTGAACCTTACATTGTCCCAATGTAAGTAGTTATGAAATGTAAAAGTGCGGTTAGTGGGTGCAAAAATAACCAATACCCAATAACTCCCAATATCCAACTCAAAGATTCTCATAACCATAAGCACCAACCCAAGCATCACCCAAGTTCTTGCCAAAACAAAAACAAAACAAAATATCAAAACACATCAAAACAAATATATATATATTTTTTTATATGCAAGAAAAAAGTAAAAGTATGTGGACCTGTTCGAAATGCCCAACAACATCAGGCAAAGCTGTCCTCACTGTTTTGTTCCTCATCCTCATCATCATCTTCCTCCTCAACATCGTCTGCATCATCATTGCCTGGCTTGTAAGGCCAGTATGCCTCCGGCCTAGCATCATATGGCTCCTGCTGTAAAGGTTGACCAAAAACTGACTCATATAAAGATTGAGTCATATCTCTCATGTTATTCAGGCCTCCTTGAGCCGTTCCACTCGAGCCTTGCCCACTTGTATCCGGTGTCGGGTATGGCGCCACCCACTCAGAATGATGACTCTGTGGGTAGCGCTGGTATGTGTCACCCATGTCGTACGGATTCAAAGACTCCCATTCAGTAGGGGCTGGATGTGAAGAATAAGGTACGCCCTGATGGTAATAATTGTAGTGGCGCACTTCTTCATTGTCCCTAAAATTTCTGTTAATTTCCTCCTCTTGTCTCCACATCATCCCCCTTCTATACCTCCTATCTTCATCCAGATTCTGCGTTTGCCTATCAAACATTAAACGCGAGGCCTCCTCCCAATTAGGATAACTTGTCGGGCGAGCCTGCTCTATTAGTTCCGTGAAAGATTGACTGTAATCAGCACTATACCCAAACCCGTGCTCAAACCCATAACCTGCACCACTTGTCCCCATAGTTGGTCCTGTGGGACCAACTTCTTCATCTTCCAGGTTCATTTCTTCTTCTTCCGACACATCACTTCTTAATTCCTTCAAGAACCTCGCAGTGGTGGTATCAGTCAACACATGAGTTCTTGCTGTCAACTCATATCTCCAACTTCCTTGCTGCAAGGACCTTAAGGTATAAGGTTTATGTTTTATTTTTAATACCGCCGGTCTTCGTGGCAAAACCTTTGCCCATTTGAGGAACTTTGACAACAACCGACAATGAGGGATGACCATCCTCTCTCTTTCCTCCCGTGACTCCCAAATATTCCACATGATCAAGTGTTTAGATGACATAACTGGGAACCCGTCAATAGTGCATGTAAAACCATAACTTCATAAAAGCGCACCTTTGTCTTATCCCCCGTTCTTGGGACCACGTTCAATGTCACAAATACCAACAACAATTTGGGAAGTGGCTTCAGCATATCTCTTCTCAATATCAATCGGAACACATCACAACCTTCATCCACCACAAAGAGGGCTCTGATCATGTTTTCCCACATTGTTTCCTGGATCACGTGAGCCTTCAACTTATCATCAGATACATATTCATAAGGTTCATTATTTTCTGCTCCTGAGTCAAAGTGGGCAATCTTGTCAATAGTTTGAAATGACAAGTCTGCTTGTTTCCCATTCACTGTACCCCTCAAAATTGTCGTTTGAGGCGGGTTATCTCCTTCAATTCGTTGAAGGGTCGCCATCCACTCAAGAATTGCTTCACCATACACATCATCAATTCCATCATAGTGGAAAGCAAGGCTCTCTTCCTAACCAAGCCGTCGAAAACAGTTAACCACTCCATACCTCTCGAAATCCGGCTCGTGGATCTGCTTTTCACAAGTAAATAATGATTCAAATCCACCAGCCGGGCTTTTCACCTTGTCCATGTATAAATTTTTCTGCTGTGGATATGGGAAAGATGACAATCTCACTGGTTTCTTCCAAATTGTGGGTCCAAGTTCCTCTTCAGATTCATGGGCACTCTCTTCTTCACTTCTTTCGCGCAAAACAATAGTGTTTCGTGCCCTCTTTGATCTACTCCGTGATGAGGACTCACCCGCTTTTTCTTTACCCTTGTGAGACTCTTTCGTTCTGACCATTGTTCCTACAATTTCAACAAGCACACATAAATCAAAGAATTCACCAAGAATCAAACTTGTAACAATTCTTCATTAATAATGCTAATTGAATTCACTCCATATTAACTTTTTATCATGTGAAAACAAAATTTCTGTTATTTTCATCAAAACAAGTTTACATGTTGTTTTTAAAATTTCAAAATTTCTCCCAAAATTTTAATCAAGTTCTATTCAATTAATCACTAACACAATTATTTTCAATGCTTCAACAATGTCATCATTCAATCTTCTAATTCTAACTTAAACCATCCTTCTCAAAGTACCCAACAACACAACTACAAGGTAACATCAATTCTTATTCGAAAATATACCTTCAAACAACCAAGAATTGTAATACAAACGTACCTTTTGGGTTTAGACGCTTAACTATCAAAGAGTGGTGATTATTCCTTCCACTTCACACAAAAGCCCCAAAAATTTCGAAACCCTAGAATTTCGGGTCTCTCGGGTATGGTTGATTCGTTGAATTCCGCTTGGTAGGGTTTACTCCTCTTGCAAAGTTATGCAAAAACCCTCAACCAATTTTTGATTTTTATCAACAGATGGTAGATTAAGTAGTGGAAGAAGATGAAGGTAAAGGGAAATTTTTAGAGAATAAGATGGAGTAGAGAGATAAGGTAGGTGATAATGAGGAGAGAAGGAGAGAAAAACGTTTTTAAGTTTGTTTTTTTTTTTTTTTTTTTTTTTTCGGACTTACCTGCGACTTTTTGTTTTTACGTGAAATCCCGATCCAGCGTAAGCTTACGCTAAAGGGGCGTAGCCTTACGCTGACCTTCTGACGCTTCTGTTAAAAAAATGGTCCGGCATAGGATTACGCTGAGACAGCGTAGCCTTACGCTATGTTGTTTGGCGTAGCCTTACGCTGAGACAGCGTAGCCTTACGCTGCATGTCTGATGCTTCTGTTTGAACTTTGCCTTCTGCGTAGGATTACGCTGCTACAGCGTAGCCTTACGCTGACCTGCTTTTGGTCTTTTTTCCAGCTCCCAACTTGAATGTGTTTCGTCCCTGAAATACCGACATCCGTTGTAACCTCATACTTCACGCCTTCCTTTGATTCTTGCACAAAATTTCAACAAAAATTAGCTAAACGAAGAAAAATAATAAAACATAATTTAATTAAAAACATCACATAAGCCGGGTTGCCTCCCGGTTAGCGCTAAGTTTATTGTCCTCAGCCCGACACTTCTTCATGGTATTACTCATGCTCGTTCGTCACGAAGCTCAATAAGAATGCTTCTGCTTGGTTTGTTGGCCCATTAATCTCGTTGAGTTCGAGATATGGCTTCAATCGGTGACCATTCACAACTTGCCTTAAGTGATCCTCACAATCTTCAATCCCTATATCTCCATAGTTGCCAACTCGTGTGATCACAAATGGTCCCGTCCACTTGCTTTTCAATTTTCCTGGAAAGAACTTCAACCTTGAATTATAAAGCCAAACTCTTTGGCCCACTTCAAACTCCTTCTTCCGAAGCTTGGCATCATGAACCGCCTTCATTTTGTCCTTGTAAGCGGATGCACAATCATATGCCTCACTTCTCAATTCTTCCAGTTCATTTAGACTCAACTTCCTTTCTTTTCCTGCAACATTATAATCCACATTAACTTCTTTGATAGCCCAAAACGCCCGGTGAGCTAACTCTACCGGTAAATGACAATCTTTTCCATAAACCAACCGGTATGGGGTCGTGCCAATAGGGGTTTTATAAGCCGTTCGGTAAGCCCATAAAGCATCAGTCAATTTAGTTGACCAATCCTTTCGGTCCGCTCGGACGGTTTTTTGTAAAATATCTTTTATTTGCGTATTAGACACTTCCACTTGTCCGCTTGTTTGGGGATGGTAAGGAGTTGCTATTCTATGATCCACGCCATACCGTTTTAATAATTTGCCAAATTTAAAGTTTTTGAAATGAGATCCCCTATCACTTATAATGACACGGGGGATACCAAATCTCGAGAAAATATTTGTTTGGACAAAGTTACACACAACGGTATGATCGTTCGTCTTAGTGGCTATCGCCTCGACCCTTTAGATACATAGTCGACCGCCACCAAGATATACAAATTGCCAAACGAGTTTGGGAAGGGTCCCATGAAATCAATTCCCCAAACATCAAAGATGTCAAGTACGAGAATCGGTTTCATGGGAATTTCGTCTCTTTTGGAGATGCTCCCTAACTGTTGACATTTGACGCAATGTTTCGCAAACTCAAACGCATCCTTAAACAAAGTTGGCTAGAAAAGACCACATGCAAGAATTTTGTGTCCTGTCTTTTGGCCACTGAAATGGCCTCCACATGCATAAGAGTGCACATGTGCTAGCACACTTGGAATTTCTTCATTTGGCACACATCGTCTAATCATTTGATCAGCTCCCACTTTAAATAACTCCGGTTCTTCCCAAATGTATTGCTTTACTTGGGATAGAAAGTGGGCTTTCTTCTTCTTTACCCAATGACTCGGGATTGCACCTGTTGCCAAAAAATTTACAATATTAGCAAACCAAGGTACAGATGAAACAGACATTATATGCTCATCAGGGAATGATTCATTTATCACTGTCGTGGACTCTTCATCATCAACCATGATCCTTGATAAGTGATCGGCTACTACATTCTCACTCCCTTTTTTATCACGGATCTCCACGTCAAATTCTTGCAACAACAAGATCCACCTTATGAGTCTTGGTTTAGCATCCTTTTTCTCCATGAGGTACCTGACAGCACTGTGATCAGAATATATAATAATTTTGCTTCCCCATATATAGGACCTAAACTTGTCTAACGCATATACTACTGCGAGTAATTCTTTTTCGGTTGTGGTATAATTCAATTGAGCATCCGAAAGAGTTTTACTTGCATAATATATGGCAACGGGTTTCTTCTCAACCCGTTGTCCCAACACGGCCCCAACCGCATAGTTACTAGCATCACACATGATTTCAAAAGGAAGTGACCAATTTGGCGATCGTAAGATTGGGGCCTCCACCAATTTTTGTTTTAAAATGTTAAAAGCATGGATACATTCATCATTAAAAACAAACGGTGCGTCTTTTAAAAGTAATTCGTTATTGAGCTAAAACCCTTAATAAACCTCCTATAAAACCCCGCATGCCCCAAAAATGATCTAATGCCTTTAACATTCGTGGGATGAGGTAAAGTAGATATAACTTGAACTTTCGCATGGTCTACCTCAATCCCACGACTCGAAATCACATGACCCAAAACTATTCCTTCTTGGACCATAAAATGACTCTTTTCCCAACTCAAGACCAAATTGGTTTCAACACACCTTTTTAAAACTTTTTCCAATTGGTTTAAACATGAATCAAAAGATGTACCAAAAATGGAAAAATCATCCATAAAAATCTCCAAAGACTCGCCCACCATATCTGAAAAGATACTCATCATACACCTTTGAAAGGTGGCGGGGGCATTACATAGTCCAAATGGCATTCGCCTAAATGCGAAAGTACCATATGGACAAGTAAATGTTGTCTTATGTTGATCCTCGGGATGTATAGCAATTTGGTTGTAACCCGAATAACCATCAAGAAAACAGTAATATTTCTGACCTGCGAGTTTTTCCACAATTTGATCAATGAACGGTAATGGGAAATGATCTTTTGAAGTAGCTGCATTTAATTTCCTGTAATCAATACAAATCCGCCACTCGGTTACCGGCCGAGTGGCTACTTCCTCACCTGAGTCGTTCTTGACGACTTGAATGCCCGCCTTTTTGGGCACGGTTTGTGTTGGACTCACCCATGTACTATCAGAAATTGGGTAAACAATACCGGCGTCCAACCATTTGAGAACTTCCTTCTTTACGACTTCCCGCATATTTGGATTTAACCGCCTTTGTGCATCGTGGGATGGCGTAATAACTTGATCCGTGACAATCATGTGCATAACAATCGAGGGACTAATACCCTTCAAATCCGCAATACTCCACCCAATTGCCGCCTTATGGGTGGCTAACACCTTCATCAAAGCCTCCTCTTGTTCCTTTGTCAAATTTGATGCAATGATCACCGGGAGAGTGTCGTTTTCTCCTACAAAAGCATACTTGAGGTTCTTTGGCAAATCCTTCAATTCGCCCTTTGGGGGTTGCTCCAAAGATAGCTTCAACTTTGTGTCAATGTGTTCGGGCAAGCTTTCCACTTGGTGAGTCCACGGTGGTCTCCCATCCTTAATTGCCATTGCTTCAACCCTCTTTTCTTCTTCTTCGAGTTCCCTGCTTGTCTCAACCTGTAATCTGTCACATGAAAAGCATGTCTCTGTGGTGCTATCCTCGTTTACAATAATATCGCAAAGAGGGATGTACCCATCAACAATGTCCGCCATAAAGCATTCATCGTTGACCAGAGAGTTAGATATATGTGAAAAAACATTTAATCTCAACTTTCGGTTCCCAAATGTCATGTCAACCGTTCCATTTCGGCAATTAATTTGGGCATTTGCGGTTGCCAGAAATGGCCGACCAAGGATAACCGTAGGTTGTGTTGTTCTGTCGGAAGAGACATAATCCAACACTAGAAAATCCACTGGGAAATAAAAATCTTCCACCTTCACAATAACATTAGTCAATATTCCTCGGGGGAGCTTATGGGTTAAATCGGCCAAAACCACGGTAGTGTCGGCCTTCCTAAGAGGGCCAAAATCATATTGGTCATAAAGGCTCCCCGGAAGAATACTAACACTAGCTCCAAGATCTAGGAGTGCCCTTTTTATTTTGAAATCACCTACTTGAATAGATATAATAGGCGCCCCCGGATCTTGTAGTTTAGGTGGAAGAGCACCCGATAGAATGGCATTCACATTAGCGGTTACATCAAGTTTCTTTGGGAATTTATGATTCCGCTTTTGTGTACACAATTCTTTCAAGTACTTCGCGTAAGCTGGAATTTGTTTAATGGCATCCAAAAGGGGTATGTTAATTTTGACCTGTCTAAACATCTCCCACATTTCTTCTTGTTGTGGTCCTCTTTTATTTACCATTTTTGCTTTAAATGGTTCAACTAATGCCTCCGGGTAAGGAACGAAACCACCCGTCATATCCTTTCCTTTAGCAATAGGTGACTCATCTCTAAAAACCGGTTTATTTTTTTCAAGATTTTGAGTAATTGGTTTTTTATCATTAACAAATTCCACTTCGCCTTCACTTTCCTCACCCTCAATAACATCCTCCACCACCCCTTCAACCAATTGTGGTGGAGACTCGACTTTATTATCGATAACCTTACCATTACGAAGAACCGTAACTTTACTTACATTTGCATTGGTTGAACTCGATCCTTGATGTTGCGGGTTTAATGTAGTGTTACTCGGTAGCCTCCCTCCACCTTGCTTTAGCAAAGATATTTCTTCGGCCATTTGACCCACTTGTCTTTCCAATGCCACAAACGACTTGTCCCTCACTTCATTCTCCTTCTTTGATTCTTTCATCATCTCTAATAGTGCATCCAACTTTGAGTTAACCGCATCATCTCCCCCTGATGACCCACCTTGTTGTTGATGATCTTGATTGTAATTCCTTGGGGGGTAATTTGTGTTCCGGTTATTGTTATACGAACTCCTTTGGTAACCGCTCGAATTGTAGTTCCCTTGTTGACGCGGTTGATATGAGGTTGATGAGGTGTTTTGATTCGCACCTTGAAAGTTGGGGTTCATTTGGTTTGCGGCGTTCCCATACTTGAAGTTAGGATGGTTTCTCAACCCCGGATGATAGGTGTTCGAGTTCATGTCATATTGTTTCCTCTCACCATATACTTGATTCACCTCTTCTTGCCTCCCTTCTTGAAATGGGCACTCCATTGTTTTGTGGCCTATATCTCCACAATCTTCACAAATGTCGAATCGAGCTTTTACTCCCGCTACTTCTTTCTTTTCGCCTTTCCTCAACAATGCCAGTTCTCTCTCCATAGATGCTAACCTTTCTTTTGTATCATAATCCGGGACGGACTTAGAAATTGCGTGTTTGGCTCTTCGGCTAGCCGATGCCTCGGCTTTAGAACTTTGGCTCATTCTTTCTAAGAAATCCCAATCATCTTCTTCGGGATTAGACAACAATGTCCCATTACTTGTGGACTTCAAGTACTTCCTCTCCTCTTGAGTCAAACCATCCACAAAACATTTTACCAATTCCCACAACTCAATTTGATGGTGGGGGCATTTCCTCAACAACTCCTTGAAGCGTGTAAAAGCTTCATGTAAAGGCTTGTTGCTCGATCTTGTTGCATTTCCTCAACAACTCCTCAACCGAATAGTACTCATCCAAAAAGACTTGTTGCATTTCATCCCATGTGTGGATGCTATTGGCCGGCAATGTGATGAACCATTGCTTTGCTCGATCTTTTAGAGAAAACTGGAAAAGTCTAAGTTTGACTTCGCTTTAATCAAAATTCTCATCTCCAATTGTGCTACAGATGGCGGCAAACTCAGATAAATGGGTGTATGGTTCTTCGGTGACCATACCATGAAAATGGGGAAGGACGTTGATGTAATTCGGTCTCGACTTGAACCTCCTCCTTCCCGGAATTGGTGGAACAATTGGAGAAGCATTCTCCGAAATAGCCGGTCTAAAACGACCATTAACTCCACCCATAGGGGCTACCGGTTGTCTTCGGTTTTCATTATTGTGGCCCCCAGTAGCTCTCCTCCCTTCCTGTCTAGGAGGATACCCAAATCTCTCTGGTCGAACTGTTCGACCCATTGGTTGTCTCGCCCTTTGGTGAACATAATTCACCTCTTCTTCCTCTTCAAATCCTTGCCCCTCATTGTACTCTCCATAGATGCTTCTTTCACCATCCTCATACTCGTAATCGCCAAACCCTTCACCATTCCCAACATCTTCATTATCAGCATACCCAAAATATTCATCATCTTCATCCTCCCAACCCTCGTTCTCATTGTTTCCGGGAGGGGTTTGATTTTGTTGTGGTCCCCTTCTTCCTTGGTACGTGGGATTGGTACGGATGTTAACGGGTCGGTTTTGTTGAAATGGACCCGACCCACGGGGTTGGTTGTTATTGATAGGTATAGGTGGGGTTTGGGTTGAGGTTCGGTGAGGTGGAGTTGGTGGGCGGTTAGGGATAGGGCCTCTGTTTGGAGTTGGGCCACGGTTTCTTATGCTAGTCCCAGAATGACTGCTTCGACCATCCATGGATGATGGTTCCGATAAAATGGGTTGTAAATTTTGTTGTTGTTGGGTTCGGTTTTGCCTTGCTATCCTCTCAATTTCCGGTTCAAACACAAGTGGTGAAGTTCTCCCGGATGAACGGGTACGCATGCACTAATCTGTCTCCTGCACACACAAACAAACACCACGCGTAACACAAAGATAGAAGAAGATTAACTAAACAAAACAAGTAACAAATAGTCACAAGAGTCAACTAAAATAAAACACCAAGCGCACACACTCCCCGACAACGGCGCCAAAATTTGATCGGTGTCGAAGGGACCGGTCAAAGATAAAGAAATAGAGTGTCCTAATCACCTTAAACTAGTTAGGGTAAGAAGGGTGTCGAACCACGAAGAGTTTGTGGTCGGTGCTCAACTTCAATTAACAATGCAAATTATGAAGTTACAACGGGTCTTTCTGACCAAACACAATCAATGATTTAAGTGAAAACTTTATAAACTCAACAAACAAATCGAGTACCAAACAAAATGGTTTAAGTTGTAAACAATAATTAAAAAGGGTATCACACCCGGGTTTCAAGCTCACAAATAATTAGGGATTATCACACCAACATTTGAGTTCAAACAATCGAATGGTTATCCAAATCTAATTAACCAAATCTAACCAAGAACATCAACATTCATACATCATCGGCAAATAGTGTAAAACAATATTCACGAATGAAATCGAGACAAATGTATGCAATATAGAATTAGATTAATCAATAGATTTAACATAAATCAAAGTTCATAGCAATTATCATCTAACGGGGTCAATGGTGCAAGAATTTATCGACTCCCGTGAGTTCATAACCATACTAAACACAAATATTCAAGTGTTTCAAACCAAACGATTACAAGAATTGTTTCTCAAAGCTAGCACATGATAAAACCCTAAAAACTTACAAACAATCCACCCGGGAATGATTACCGGTGGATTAGCCGCTCATGGTGGTGGAAATCATCTTCAATCTTTCAATCGGATGTTAGAATCGTATTCTTTAACCTCCAAGAACTCCAAAATCGCCCAAGAACAATGGTGTAAAAGATGGATTCGAATTTTGGGGAAGAAAAACCTAATTAACCATTGAAAATCGGCTGTTTCGCCCAAAACCCGCGTCTGAAACGCACCCAGCGTAGGCTTACGCTGGGAGGGCGTAGGCCTACGCCGGTCCACCGAAAGATGCAGTGAAGAAATTACTTAGGCGTAGGCCTACGCTGATATGGCGTAGCCTTACGCTGGTGGCGTAGGCTTACGCCAGATGGCGTAGGATTACGCTGTGCCTGCAGTTTTGCCCCGTTTTCTCCGTGTCTCTTCCGACTCTCTCGTAATATCTTCAAAGATCACATTTTAAGCTTCCAACACCTGCACATGCATGACTACACAAAACCTTTGTATTCCACATATCAAATTGCATAAATATAACATATTACACCTTTTAATACATGAAACTTTAGCCACTTATCAATTATCAATGGTTCTTTCAGGTGATTTTGGACTAGCCAAGATGTTGACTTCAGATGACCTTGCCTCATCTGTGTGTGACGTGTTTCTTAAAGACGACCTTCAAATTTGATTTTCATTCTGTATCATTGGTGGATATCTCATTGTTTCTTGTTTATAAATTACTCAGGTGGTAGGAACTCCTAGTTATATGTGCCCTGAGCTTCTTGCAGATATACCATATGGTTCAAAATCAGATATTTGGTCTCTTGGTAAGGGAGAAATGATATTTGCTTGCTTGAATAAATTTTGCCCGTCATCTTGTCGATTTCTTAGTATGTTAATGTATTAAGGATTCTCCGTCTTCTGTTTTCTAGGATGCTGTATATATGAAATGACTTCCCATAAGGCCGCATTCAAAGCTTTTGTAAGTGTTCTCATATACCTATTTTATTAACTATAGATGAGGATGTCATCAATGAAGATGATGACGAATTGATCAAGGTACGGTTTCACACACGGTTCATGAGGTCCATGAATACCGCGGACCATGAATTCGTAGTGACCATACCTAGTTCTGAATGCCGTATTTGAGATGTCTTCGTCTCGGACTCTCAACTGATGATAACCGGATCTAAGATCTATCTTGGAATAGAAGCTTGATCCCTGGAGTTGGTCAAACAGATCATCGATGCGGGGTAAAGGTATGGTTACATCTTCAAACAGATCATCCCTGGAGTTGGTCAAACAGATCAATTCGTCATCATCTTCATACATGTGCTATGTTACATCATATGTCATCACCCAAAATTGATTTGAAAGGAAACTGATATGATTCACTTCCTGTGAGCAAAAGTACACGTGCTGATGTTTTTCTGGTCTGCATCTATTGTTATTTAACATATGCTTGTGATTCGTTATATTCATTTAGGAGAAATAAGTGGCTCTTTCTGAATTGAAATAAGCAAATATTTTTGTAATTTTACTATAATATCCTTCTGTAATATTCTTCTCTACACTGTTGAAACTTAAAAAATGTAAATCCTTCATATTTAATAGGGTTACAAATGAGCCGAGCCGAGCCGCTCGTGAACTACTCGAGATCAGCTCGTTAAAACCTTGAATCAAACTAAAAACTTAAACGAGTTTGAGCCCGAGGTTGAGGCTCGTAAGTGGAAAAGGGCCTTTTATTTATATAGTTTTTATTTAATATATTAAATATATTTCTGTAATAATAATTATTGTATATAAAATTATGATTAAAATAGTTTGATAATACATATGAAAGTTATAACAATAAATATATATAAAAATAATTATAAATATATGTAAAGTAAATAATTAATAAATAATAAGTGAGCCGAACCCGAGCTCGATCTCTCTTAAGTTAAACGAGCCGAACTTGAGCTTAGGTGAGCTCGGGCTCGTCTTGTTTACACCCCTATATTTGACCACTTGTCGTTTTCTAAGATCATTAATATTTAACTCTCTGCCATTTTTAGTTCTACTTGTTTCACTAAATGCTTACAAGTTATAATTTGTTGTTAACTTCTTAAACAGGACATGCAAGCACTGATAAACAAGATCAATAAGTCGATTGTGGCACCACTTCCAACCAAATACACCGGTGCCTTGTGAGTCACATTATTTTGTTCTACTTGGGAGTTTTCTAATAAGTACTTTGATAGTAGACTAGTAGCGCATTATAAATTTACTTCGTTTTGATGCTATGACCTTATAACTACTCACTTGCATGATTTTTTTATCATCTTCTTCTTCTTCATGTCTTGTGAATCAAGTTAATTTCGGAATCTAATCATTTTACTCATTTCTATTTCAGTCGGGGCCTTGTAAAAAGCATGCTACGGAAAAATCCAGAACTAAGGCCAAGTGTACACATACTTCTCTTTTATCATATACATTATATTGATAGGGTTAACTATGTTATAGTTTCTCATTCATTATTAATTTTCATATTTGGGAGGCATAGCCTCTTTGACATGGCTTCTACACTACGCTTCACAATCAGTAAATTTAACCACATAGCAAGTAATTACATGTTAAGTCCTCCATTGTTATAAAGGTGGCAAAATGAGTGGGTCATGCAGTGACACGACACAAACCTAACACGAAATTCATGGGTTTGGTTTTAGTCTAAACGGGTTCATGTTAGTTTTGGGTCGTATTCACAAACCTGTTTAGCTAAAACAGGTCGGTTCGGGTCCTGGAGGGTTGACCCGTTTAACCTGTTTGTTTTGAATAGATTTTAGAAAATGTTTTATGCCATAACTTAAACTGTTTAGGTATTTTATGCCAAAATTTGAAAGATAAAAGAGAAATGGACATCAAGTTTTATAGTTAAAACGTAATTATTTTATACACCTCTATAATTTGGCTGTATATTTGTGATTTTGTAGTATTATTGTGCAAAAAAATAAAATAAATATTTTATCCTGGTTAAATTAGCCGTGTTCATGTCAACCCGCGAATAGCGTTTGTGTTTGGGTTCATGTGTCTCACGTTTTTCGGGCTGATGTCGGCTGTCGTGTTCGGGTTCAACCTGCCAACACGACTCATTTAGCACCCCTGTTGTGCAAGTTGGATAACGGGCCAAAATGGGCCGGGTTGGGTTTCATCACCCCAAAACATTTGTTTTTTTGGAATTTATTAATATGTAAAATATGTATTACAAAATTATGTTATTCCAATAACAATATAATTTTTTGGAATAAAATTATATAGGATGTTTAAAGCTTTAAAAATACACTTTGGAAGACTTCCACCTTTTCGAACCGTTTTCTTTATAGCTAACTTTTATGACTTCAATCATTGAAGTGTCTATTTGGTTTGTCAGGCAGGAGAGCTACTTAGGCATCAACACCTCCAGCCTTATGTACTTAAGGTCAACCTTAAACTAAATAGCCCCACACGCAGCAGTTTATTGACCCATTGGCCCAAACCTGACTACATGAAGAAAACAAGATTTGCTGAACCCGTTTGTCTTCGTCCAAGATCACGGGACAGGCGGATGTATGGAAATGATAGAACTTTGAATCCGAGCATATCTTTAGGTGACCAAGATTCACCATTTTTAACCAAACGGTGTCAAGATTCCCCTCATTATCTGCATAGAAGAATGGAAAGGATGTCTTTTGGAAGCACGTGTGAAGAGTCTCCAGTTAGTAAGAATTTTTCTTCCAAACCTTCCAATTCTACCAAGAATCTTAGGTTCACTTCACCAAAGATATCCTCTGCTCCCAAAAAACGAACCGAATTCTCAAAGGCCCGTGAAACGGTAAGATCGTTATATATTGATGCATGCATTTTTGCTTATTTTTACACTAACATATTATCATAGTTCAACTTTTATAAAAGGACTTTCTCCTTAGTTTTTAAAAAGTATAAGGATTTAGTTATTCAAAAGTAAAGCCTATGGACTTATTTATGAATTTAACGGAAGTCCATAGAGTTTTTTCAACGATTGGCTGTCTCAGTAAAACACTATTTTAGGCTTTAGAGTCATTGACTCATGGGTAAACAAACTAACTGCTCACAGATTGTTACGTATTAATATGTTTTTAGGGAGAAATATATAGCAATTGTAATTCTAGAAGGGCCATTTCTGTAACATTGTAAATAACAACCAACTAACGACTGTTGTTTCGTTAATAGGCTGTATTGACAAGGGCAACAAGAAATGGAAAAGCAGCCATGATTAATGAACCAACGATCGTTAGTTGGTTGTTATTTACAATGTTACAGAAATGGCTCTACTGGAATTACAATTGCTATGTATTTCCCTAAAAACATATTACTACATAACATTGATGTTGGTACTTGTGCACACCCAATAAAGAGATCATCAGAGGGGGCAAAATAGGTGGTTGGGCCGATCAGGTAACGGGTCAAACATGTACTTTTTAGTAGACGTGAAAGGGGGCGGTGTCAGGATGGTTTGGGTTAACCCACTGATCTACATACACCTCTTTCTCCATTTGTTCTTATTAATTAATGTGTTAAATATAATTGCAGAAACTATATTAGTTCAAATAATATGACTTTTTCCTAAATAAAGTAATTTAGGAGATTATATCGACTAAATACACTTTGGGCTACTTTCGACTCGTTGACCAGTTTCATTGTTAATTATTTTTTTGACCCGTCAAAAATAAAAAGTAAACCTATCGAAATTATGACTTTTCAAGTTTTAGTCTGAAATATGAAAACACCTACGGATGCAGGATTCAGATTCAAGAACTTCAGTAAAACAACCCGGCCCTACGAGTAGAAGGGCGTCTCTCCCACTTCTAAAAAAACCCGTGATCGAAGATCCCCTATGTAAAAAAAGCACAGGTTTCCTGGACTGCATCAAGTCCATGGATGTTTCAGTAAACGCCCCTCGAATTGACAAAATGGTTGAATACAATCCAAACAACGACCTCTTCGTTCCCACACGTAGAACCTCAATAACCTCTGCACAAGGATCATCATCCCCACAATGTGACCGCTCAATCATGAAAGACAAATGCATGGTTCAGGCCGTAGACACAACATCCCCAACCGAATGGCATGGATCGGGTAGTGATTGCTCGGACCAAAACGCAACCGCAGGTGCATCCAGCCGGACCTCATCGGACCTGCGGCGGCGGCGGTTCGACACGTCGTCACAAAAGCAACGGGCCGAAGCTTTAGAAGGGCTTCTTGAGTTCAGTGCAAGGTTGTGGCAAGAGGAAAGGTTTGAAGAGCTTGGAGTGTTGTTGAAACCCTTTGGGCCAGGGAAGGTTTCTCCTAGAGAAACTGCTATTTGGTTGACTAAAAGCTTGAAGGAAAACAGACTGAAGCAAGAGGATCAAGGTCAATGATGAAGTTAAATGTTTTTGTTTTTGTTTAATTTAGTTCTAATTATTGTTATGATATGCAATTATTATGCATGGATATATTTATTAGCAGTAGATATATGGATATAGATACGGATATGGATACCATAGATGAGGGTTTTAGGAATTCTCTCTCTAATCTTGTCTCTTGTAAGTTGTAACAGATGTTGATGTAGGCATGTAGCTTAATGACCCTAGTTTAAATCCTTGTATGTTTGTTTATTTGTTTCGACATCTTTTGATTTTAATCGTTAGGTACGAGGTAATCTAGGTTTTAATATAAAAAATATAAAGGTGAATTTAAATGTGTCTCACCCTACCTATATCTTTTTTTAACAGCATTTTTTTCATACCATCAAACCTTAAACCTTGTATTTGCAAGGACTTAAACTCATCATTTTTGTGAAAGTCAACCATCATACCACTAGACCACCTAGGTTATGGTCCCTACCTCCTAATCTAAATATGCATCTGCATGGCCCTAGTAAAGGTGCAAAAAAAAAAATACCGGTTTGTATATCCAATCCGGTTTTTAACCTGGCCCGACACATAAACCGGTTTGAGTTGAACCGATCTGAATAGGCGGTTTGAAACCGTTGAGGTTTTGGTTTGTTGAACCAGTTTGAGTAATATAGAAAGTTAAGGACCGAACATGAAACACCGGAACAACCTATTACTAACATGTTTTAGTAATTTAGAAAGTTTAGGACCAAACATGAAAGCTTTTGTTTGAAAATAAAAAAATTATGCCGAGTTTTTAGACATCACAATAAATTTGGTTCAATGAATAGAATAATTAGAAAGTAGATTTAAAGCGTAACTTATGTGAATAGTAACTCTCCGAGGGAGTGTTACGTGTCAACTAAAATTTTTCTTTTTTTATATTTTAATTTTAACTTTTATAATATGTATAATATACGTTTTTAACCCATTTCATTTTCTATTAATTTCGTTTTTCTTTAATAAATTTCGTTCGTTAACTTTTTTCAAAATACGGAGTGTGTAGCTATTTGTAGTTTTTTTTGTCAACGTTTTGATATAATTTTTTTTAAACGGAGTTGTATTCAAAATCAAGTTTTTTTCATTGCCCATAGCGAGCGTCGTTACCGTTACGAGCCGAACCTATTATGGGCGAACAACATCATTGTCGATATTGGTATTATCGGAATCCGTATCGGTATTCGCCTTATGGTTTTCGACGACCCGAAGCGGTATTTTTTTTTTAATTCGTTTTTTTCCTTTTTTATTATTTAGCTTTATGTTTCCTTTTTATTAACATTTTTTTACCATTGCGCCTACATTTTCGTTTAAATTTTATTAACTATGGGCCCAACACCGTTTTCTATGATAACTATCGTTCGTTAAGTTTTTTTAAATAACAGAATGCATTGTTTTCTTAAATTTTTTTGGTCAACATTCTGATTTAAATTTTATTGAAGACTAAGTTCAATTCAAATTTGAATGTTTTTTGGTATCGTACGCCATAACGAGTTTGGGATTCGATGTAAGTTTTATTCACGTAAACGAGTCAAACCAACCAGCCGCGAAGCGCGGGGGGTAAAAACTAGTTTTTTTAAAGCCAAATTTTATAGCGAATCAACCCGCCCAAATGCGGACAGGAGAAACAACCACACTATACATCTCTTATATAAAAGAAAATTTACACCATTCATCCCACCATAAGGACTTTAACTTAGATCTATTTGAAAACCAAAGGAAACCAAAGGATTTGATATTGATGAGGATGTCCTCGGTATAGACCACCTTGTTGAACCTCTTCTCATTCCTAACTATCCAAAGACACTAACAACCACCATTATGATCCCGTGAAATGCTTCCTAGCTTGATCCCCAAACCCACACGAACCATGGAGCTCCAGAAGGTCCCTAACCAAGAACACAAAAATAGGGGGAACCCCACACCAACTGCTAATACGATTCCACACAACCGAGTCCACAAAGCAAGAAGTAAAAATATGTTCCGACGTTTCCACAACCTCAATACACAGACAACACTTCGTATTCCCAACTTGGACGTTCCTTCTAAAGAGAGCCTCCAAAGACGGAATCCGATCCCCCTCCGCCCTCCACGCAAAAATGTTACAGTTGAGCGGCACCCATTTACTCCATTTCATGGCATAGAACGCACTAAATTCCCTGTTCAATAACAACAATTTTCTAGCCGACCCGACTGAGAAGCACCCGCTGTCATCTCCCACCCATCATGCGCACCGAAAAATCTCACCGACCGTAAAAGAAGATAAAACTTATTCCGTTCATCTCATTCGAGGGTAGTTCTCGGATAATTCCGCCAACACCAATTGAACGAGGGAGAATGACTGTTCGGAAAAACCCTATCAGAAACTTTACACTTCTTATCACTTTCCAAACGATATAGATTCAGGAGAGTATCTTTAAGGGGGCTCCCTACATAACCACAGGTCTAGCCAAAATCTAACATCCTTGCCGTTACCCACCAACCCTTTAAAAAGTTGATAACTCCAGCGAACATGGAGCTTGAAACCATCTTGACAATATTATTCCATACGCTGGGAATGGATTTGTTTTATGGAAACCCCTCATTTTTCACTCAGAAGTGTTAATTTATACGTATTCGCCCGAAAGATTTATAGGTATTAAGTTCTGGCCTTCTGATAAGAAAAAAATCTCAACCCACTGCGTTTTTCTTTAAGCTTCGTCACTGGACCAACACAACCTGTTAAGATGAATATCCTCAATAACTAGTTTCCAAAGCGGAGTAGGTTCAGACTTGAAACTCCACACCCATTTGGATAAAAGCGCCAAATTAATCCCTGAGATTACTCAAACCGAGCCCATCCATAACCTTAGGAGACGAGACCTGCTCCTAAGAAACCCAATGAATCTTCTTCGTCTCACTTGAACCCCGCTCCCCCCTCCAGAAAGCGTTTGAACAAGCTCTCAAGGTCGTCAATTACTTTCACCGGGGCCTTTGAACAAGCTCTCAAGGTCGTCAATTACTTTCACCGGGGCCTTGATAGTTAATAAATGGGTAGACTCTCGAACACCGACTTAAAAGTAACTCGTAACATGATAATTTCGCAAGATTATAACAACATGTGAAACTTGAGTTAATAAAATTAAACAAAAGAAAATTTAAGTGACTAAAACGAAACAAATAAAAAAACTTGAATGACTGAAATGAAATAAAAAAAAAAATTAAGTAACTAAAATAAAACAGGAGTAAAAGTTGATTAATATTATCTAAATTACCCTAAAACAAAACTCAAATATTTTCGGCTTATTGTCACTCCCTTTGTTTGTCTCTTTAAAGTCGCGTAAGTTTTAAAACTTTCACCTGATATAGAGGAATATTATATAGCGTAAAAGAGACCTGTTGCTGCCGCCATTTGATCAGCGAATCATGGGCGTTTCGAAAGAGCAGGTGGAGTCGGCACTTAGGTCAAAATTGGCTCCTTCTCATATTGTAAGCACTTCTGTTAATAGCATATTTCTGCTTCGGATTCGATTTTACTTTCTGGGTATTTAGGGTTAAAATAACCATATAAAGATTGAAATTCTGAATTAGCCCTAATTTTGGTTACGTGATTTGGGTTTTTCAAATCTCAATTTTAAAACACCATTAATAGTCACCAAACACCTTTTGTTTATGCCTCCCTCCTCTACATTTTAGCTTTTAATTTACCTGTCCATCAAATTATTTTGTGTATGAATTTAGTTTCTTCAACTTTTGAAAATGTGGCATAGCGGTAAGCGCTTGATTAGATAGGTTCAAATCCAGCTTCCACTGTTTACCTGCCTTAGCCACCTGTTCATCTTACAGTATTGGTGGGGCCAGTGTTGTTGCCGTGGAGTACCGTCCAACGATTAATCGGAATTAGAATTTCTATATATAATTATTCAAACTTACATATATATATACTATCACATTTTTATATGTAATTTTCAAAACTATGTATATAGATACATATTTTTATATGAGAAATTAGTTTAATCTTACCGGAAAAACACCGATTAGGGCCGACTAGCGCCGATTAGCTCCGGCTAGGACCGATTTTCGATTAATTGTCCAATTTGCTCAAATTTCCAAGGTAGACTAGCTATTAGCGATTAATCGTGATTTTTACGACATGGGGTAGGCATGTGAGTTTTCCCTGACGGGTTCTCATGGTTAACAAGGAAAAAAAGTTTAGCTTCTTGATTCATCTCTAACATAGATAGGTTCAAATCTAGCTTCTATGTATCCCGACTTAGCCACCTGTCCGCCCGTGAGTTTTCCTTGACGGGTTTTCATGGTTACCAAGAAAAAAAAGTTTAGCTTCTTGATTCACCTCTAACAGAGATAGGTTCAAATCTAGCTTCTACGTATCCTGACTTAGCCACTTGTCCGCCCGTGAGTTTTCCTTGACGGGTTTTCATGGTTACCAAGAAAAAAAAGTTTAGCTTCTTGATTCCATTTTGTTATCGTATCCATATGTTTTTTGAGCCGGGGGTCTCACCGAGAGCAACCTCTCTATATCTTGGGTTAGATGAAAGGTTTGCCCTCATCCCACCATTTTCAAACCCTACAAAATAGTTTTGCTAGGATTGTGATTTTTACTGGGTACATTTGTTGCTATTTGTCACTTTGATTGATATTTGGACATTTTATTTTCAGGAAGTAATCGATACATCTGGAGGGTAAGTTTTCAATAAAGAACATATCATTTGTTATGTAATTTGGGGTTTAAGGTTTAGGGTTTATGGTTGTTTTTGTTGTTAGGTGTGGTGCGAGTTTCAAAGTCGAGATTGTTTCTGAACAATTTGAAGGGAAGAGATTGTTGGATAGGCATAGGATGGTGAATGGAGCACTGGCAGAAGAGATGAAAGACATTCATGCTCTCTCCATCACCAAAGCTCTCACCCCTGATCAGTGGAACAAGCAACAACAGTCTCAAACTTTTCAACCTGTTGCTTAACACCATTTTATTTTGGATACTACTATGACAACAATAATCATCCTTTTGGATCCAACTGTTTAAGACTGTAATCTCTATTGCTCTAACCATTGGCGGTTAAGATTGGTTATGTGACTTTTTTTATGGTATGAATTTGGTAGATTATATTTAGATCTGGCAAAGTGAATGGGTCGGCGGGTTGGGTTACAACATGTTCAAATGAGTTGTTTTTAGTACCGGTTGAGAATGGTTCTATGTGTTTGTACACTACTGACATTGTATGCGGCATGGTGGTGGTGGTGGTGGTGGTGGTGGTGGTGGAGGAGGAGGAGGAGGAGGAGGTGTGTGTAAAATGATGCAGGAGGCTGAGTGTTAAAATTGCACTTTTTGACTTACATTTAACATGATTGATCTTGTTTTTCTTTTAGCTAACTCAACTTTTGATTGTGTTTCCTACATGCTAAATTCTTATTTAGTAAATAAACTCTTATGAATATAGGTTTTATGTGTTTGAACATAGTAGCCTAGGGGTTTGTGAAACGTTCTTTTATGGTAACGAGAACCTGTTACCTGAAAATTTATTGAACCCGTCAATCGCTGCCAACCAGTGGGTCAGCTAAATTGTAGTTTTCGCTCGGTATATGGCCTTTAAGAGGGTTGATAAAAAACTAATAAAAGCAGGATTTGAACATTAATACAATATTTTGTCAATAATTTATTTCCATTGATGCTTTTAATCCAATAATACAGTCAAGACTAGGGAGATTAGCTTGGTGTACTACTAAGCAAAAAAAGGGTCCCTTGTCAGGTCAGGGGGTTTACCCAGTTGAGAGGTTCCTCCTGTGGTTGGCTGTCCTATATGTTCTAGGTGTTGCCCCGGGGAAACCCAATTATCCTAGAATATCTAGGTGTTGCCATTCAATTTTACCGTTGGCCATTTGGTGCAATGGTAGCCCCAAGACTTCCCATAATGGAGGTCTTGGGTTCGAATCCTGGCAACAGCAAAAAAAGTGTATGTGGTCAGGTCAGGGGGTTTATCCAGTTTGGGGGTTCCTCCTGTGGTGGGATGCCCTAGATGTTCTAGGTGTTGCCCCGGAGAAAACCAATTATCCTAGAATATATAGTGTTGCCGTTCAAAAAAAAAGTAAATACAGCTAAAAAAAATCTTTTCTTTTTCTTTTTAAACTATTTAACCTTTTCGTAATTAAAATCATGTATGCTATATATCTTAGTTTTTTTTATATCAAACCGGACAAAAGCTAATTGTATGACGAATATAACTTTAAAATTTTCAAATAGACATTTTTATCTGGTTTTTTTTCTTTATGTTTTGTAAAGGAAAAAAGTTATCGACTTATGTAATAAACAATTTTTTTTTCATTGAACATGTATTAGTCAGATTTTGGTATAAGTGAGCCCATATTAATTAAAGGGCAATGTCATAAAAAAACCAATATATTTTCTGGTTTTTCTTACAAAAGTCTCTCAACAACTTTTTACATTTAAAAAACCAACATATTCTCTTTTTTTTTCTTTCAAAAGGCACTTAACAAATTTTTGCACATAAAAAACCAACATATTTTCTTGTTTTTCTCACAAAAGTCCCTCGACAACTATTTATCCTAGCAAATGAATCGACAGAAGCAAGGCAAATGACTCATTTGCTCTTGAATCTGTCGGTCGATTTCCTTTGCTTTACTTTTGCGGATTCATTTGCTAAAATAAATAGTTGTCGATGGACTTTTGTGAGAAAAACATGAAAATATGTTGGTTTTTTATGTGCAAAAATTTGTTGAGGGACTTTTGTGAGAAAAAAGAGAGTATGTTGGTTTTTTATGTGCAAAAAATTGTTGAGGGACTTTTATGAGAAAAACCAGAAAGTATGTTGGTTTTTTATAAGATTTGCCCTTAATTAAATGAATGACTTATATAGTAGTTCAATAATTATTTTTGAAAATATTTTCATTTTTGTTATAAATGGATCATTATATGTGTGACTTTCCACATATATAACTCTTATCTTAGTTAATTTTGTATTAATGTAGTGGCTTATATAGTGTCATTTTGTATTTGATATTCATACTAATATAGAGAAATCATTCTCTCTTTCCTTTTCCTTCTTTGTCTATTGCTAATAGGTTGTTGTTTCACAACACGTTATCAGCGTGTTGCTCTTGAAGTTCAACCGTATTATCATAAGGCCAGGAGCGACGTAAATCTCAACCGGGTAGAGTCCACGCTTTTTCCGGTCATGCTATATTCATTGTTTTCTTATCCGTCTCATGATAAAGGTAACAAATTAAACTGTCCTTTGTTAATGCATACGCTTAAATTATTCGGATATGGCTATTGTGATTGTTGGTTTGCTCCTGCGACTAAAACACAGTTAAATTGAAATTACTTTCTATAGCACACGAATCATTGTAAAATATAAAAATATGTTTGTTTTGATTTCTGTTTGTTAACCAATTCAGTAAAATATAACTAGGAGATAGGCTTCTAAATTGCATCCATTGCTCTTAAAATTGAATATTTGTTTTTCTGTGAATCAAATTGACCCCAATTGTTTGATATTATTAGTGGGTTTTAATTATAAAAGGAACCTCACAAATAAAATATTTATTGTTTTATTTTTTTTTCAAAATAATTTTCTCGATTAATAAGATAAGATGAGAAAAAAATTAGGATTCCATTCATTGTTTTCTTAATTCTTTATTGAATTAATATTTCTATTAAAAGAGCGAAAGCTTTGTTTTTCTATCCTCAATCTTGGATCGAATATGTTTAAATAAATCTGTTTTCAGTTTAAAAAATATGACATCAAATCATCTTCATGGTTATAAATATAAAAAATGGTATGAATGAAAGTGACTAAATGCTACGGTTATCTATAAAGTAGTTCTAAATTAATGATTTTATTATTATTTTTATTTACTGTGATATTCGTAAATATTATTATATATGTCTGTTAAAAACAAAAGATATTATTATATATGTGTTCAAAGGAAAGTGGCAAATATTTATGTAATATACTTGTAATTGATGAAAACAAAATCGCCTTACTTTATTACTTTATAAAGTTTTCTTATTTTATACGACTTCATGTTAAGAGACTTGTATCATATGCCTTGTATTCTAATGCTATCATTTATTAATATATAAATAGTATTAAATAGAACAAATAAACAAAAAGTTGTTGTTTATTATCACTCTCATGAAAGGGTATAAATATGCTTACATACAACATCTGAAGTGTCGACTCCTTAAATCTCATTATCAATTTACAAATGGTCATAAGATTTAAGGCCGATAAGATTTGCATGACTCAGACATGTAATATTTCTCAATTTGTATGATGAGAAGATTAGTTATAATGAAAAATCCATAACATGATTTAATATGTTGAAGCATTAAAAACAGTACCTTGAGATATGTTTTATGAATCTTAAAAGATTTTATATAGTCTCAAAAAAACTGGTTGTATATGCTACAATCGACTCAATATATATTTTGAAAATGAGGTGTATAAATTTGATAAAATTAACTGTGTCTATTTATTAAAATTTCACTCTTACAGAGATGATTTAAATATCATCGAGAGAAATAGTCTAACTATTAGAGAGAGAATTTTGAAATGAAGACTTTCACATGGCTAAATTATTCATCGACCTACAGTTCGAGTATATGTATTTATTGAAATTGTCATGCCTCAAATATGCTCCTGAAGTAGCAATATTATGAAAGAGGTATCAAAGGTTTCAATTGACTTCAAATCCGTATGTTAGAAAAAGAATGAAAAACCATGAAACTTGTTTGTTTCTACTCCATTATCTAAAGTGAATGCGACTATATATTGATCAATGTAAACGTAATGATCATAGACATAACTAAGAAGTTTCTATTGGTAATCATGACAGTAATGAGATTGACCACCACAGTGGCAAATTAAGAGAGTGATTATATGAGAATAAAGTTTCGAAGGCATAAAATGTTGATATGATAAGATTGTTTAAAATAATAATACACTATTCTCTCGTATTTTCCATTGTGTATTAAACAAATACGAGTGTAGCTAAAGCATATATGATCATAACCAGAAGTTTATGGATCATGATTATTTAAATAATTGGCATGACCGGTTAGACCATCCCGAGTCAATGATGATGTGAAACATATTGAAGAACCTGAATTGAGATTTAAACATGTAATGTTTGCTCCAAAGGGAAGTTAAATATTTACCAACTAAAGTAGGGTGTGAATCCCTATATATATATATATATATTCTGGAAGTGATAAAGTGTAACACCCAAAATAAAAAGAAAAGAAAATTTTAAAATTTCACTCCCTCGCGGTACGCGAGGGAGATTTTGACAAAGCCCCGCGATACGCGAAGAAGCTGCTTATACGCCAGATTTATATCCTCTCGCGGTACGCGAGAAGATTCCCAACCAGGCCTCGCGGTACGCGAGGGAATAGTACACGCGTCAGGGCCAGAAAACACGTGTCATTCACCCTTGCCACCAGCCGACACGTGTCATGCTGACTCAGCACCGTTCGTGACACCTCATCCTCTCGCGGTACGCGAGAGATTCCCTTGGCCAGCCTCGCGGTACGCGAGGGACTGGAAAATCAGCCTATAAAAGGCCTTCAACGGGATTGAATTCTGTACAGTTTCCAAACATTCCTTATACACAAACCCGATCTCTCAAAACTCCACAACGTCCCGAAGCGCTGTTCAAGAATCCTACGAAACCCTGCTCAAGCCGTAGTTCCGTCCAAATCCCGCGAAGTAGGTATCTTTAAAACTATTCATATATATATATAGCCGCAATTATATATATATTCTCTCATATATATTCTCGTTAATCGTGTCTTCCCTAGGAAGAAACGTGTCGAGGTTCTGCTCAAATTCAAGCCTACAACCCTACCAGCCATCAAAATCAAGGTGAACACGTTTAACGCTTTTCAAACGATAAAACCATTTTATTTACGAAAACGGCATGAAACAAATTAAATGCTTTAATCATAAGGGTAATCTACGTGATAGCATTCAGGCCATAAGCATACGTAGATTTGATCAAATGGTATACATGTGACGGGTGAAAGTCCGGTCCATGGCTGGGTACAGATCATGAAAGGGGGTATCATAAGACTGAGGATATGGTTCCTTAGCAGATTATACGAGGGACGAGTTCCTGAGTATCATATAAGACTAAGAACAAGGTTCTTAGCATCACGACCCTGGGAATAGGCTATCAGTCTGAGACATAGAGCTCAGCCAGTTGACCCCATGGCAGTTAACCCAGTGTATGTAGGTGGTATATATTTCAGGTGAAAAAGACTGCTGAATGTGTAGATTTACCATACAGAAACGTGCTTAAAGGCTTTAATTTGGTTTATGTTAGAAATCATTTTCGTGTCAGTTAAATGTGATTCACCGGCTTTATGCTGATGTTCATTTTCAAAACGTCTTTCACATATATTTCAGGTGAAAAAGACTGCTGAATGTGTAGATTTACCATACAGAAACGTGCTTAAAGGCTTTAATTTGGTTTATGTTAGAAATCATTTTCGTGTCAGTTAAATGTGATTCACCGGCTTTATGCTGATGTTCATTTTCAAAACGTTTTTCACAGGTAGTGAAAGAAATCATTAAATTCAGGGTGGTGCAGTAAAGACAAGATCTTTAGGCATATTTAAATCCCTGTGGCAGACTAATACAAGACCAAATGTTGGAACGGACGTAGATCCTAAACATTTTAAATGGCTTGTATTATGTAAATTAATTCAGCAGATGTACATTATATAATAGACTTTTGAATGTCTATTATCATGAAATGAAAAGGGACGTGGATCCCAAGTTTTGACAAAAAGTACAGAATTAACCCTTGAGGTTGTTTACATGACATTTCATTACAAAAAGGGCATCAAGTAAAAACAAAGACTTCCGCTGTCCAAATTTATGGGACCTCATTCAGATACCAGCATTGTCTCGCGACGCCCGGGCAGGGGTAGCCCGGGGTTGTGACAGGTTGGTATCAGAGCCGAATTTAAGGGTTTTAGCAAAATTAGATACTTGTATGATAGTATCTTAAGCTTTAACCAATAGTTGTGCCTACTAAACGAACGGTAGGAAAATGCCTTTAACATAACCAATAAATTACAGGATGTCAGATCCATACTATTATCCTTATAATTACCCAAACTACTTCCCTGGAGAATCATCTAATCAAGTAGTACCAAGCTATGATGATTATGTCCACTATCTACCGACCCCGGAGAATTGGAACAGAATGGTCGCAGAACAAGTGGAGCAGACTCAAGCAAGGCTTGAACCTCTGAGAGAAGAATCAGAGTATTCAGTGGAAATGGAAGATTCAAGAGAATCTTTACGTACTGTTATGACATCTATGCCACTACCTCAGTCGTTAGACATAGTATACCCTACCGGAACAATTCAAGAACATCCACCCAGTCCAAGTGAAGAAACTCCACATTCGATTTCTGAATCCGACAAGGCTGCCGTTTGTGAAGGCAGTGGTGGAAAGTATTTCTTTGATCCTATTCCAGAACATCCCGTTTTCAAGGAACCTTTCTTCTATGTAGATCCCTCCGATGGACGTCAGTATGCAACCGACGGAAAAGTCGTGTGGTCTGTTAACTCAGCATATCACGATCTTAGGATGGGACACAGGGAACCACCTCCTTGTTATGGATACCATGATGAACTGCCAAACTCAATTGATGAACACCTTGATCGTGCTCTTAGGGAAGCTGACGATCTACGTGCTGAACTGTACTTCACCAGACAAGTCGTAGTTAAAAACGAACAAACTATATTTGACTACGAACTAGCCCAGGAAGACAGGAAGTACGCAGAACAATGGGTGGCAGATCAGTTGATCCAGAAAGGTGCTATGACCGAGACCCTGGGGAGATTCTATCAAGATTTGGGAGATGTGCTTCTCGATTAAAGTTAATGATAGTATTTGTATAATTAGCTAACTTTAAGTGATATAGATGCATATCTATATTTCTGTATTTGTAACAAATAGATGAAGTTTAAGCGATAATAAACTTCAAATTTTGACCCAAATTCTTGTCTTGTACTCTTAGATGTCTCAACAAAACAATGACAATAGCGGTCCAGCTACCTACATTACCAAGGAAAAAGGAAAAGAAGTTAATAATAATCCTGAAATAGCTACTCAACAACCAGAATTGCAACAACTGGTCAAACAAAGCATTAAAGAAATGCTTCCTGCCATAATAAAGGAAGTACAAGAAAACATCAAAACTCCAAGCTATGTAACCTCTCATTCAAAAAGAACAGAAAACCCTCCGAAAACCAACACAGAGCAAGTAGCAAGCTCTCGTAGAACTCAAACCTCGAAAAGATCCAGAACATCAAGCAAAAAGTATTCTGAATCTGAAGAATCGTTAAATCTAAGCAGTGAGAGCTCAGAAGAAGAGAATGAAACAAAAAGGTATAGACACAAAGGGTGTTCTTATAAAACCTTTCAGGACTGTAAACCTTATGAATTTAAGGGCACCGAAGGCGGTATTGCTACTCTTCACTGGCTAGAGAAGATGGAGTCAGTAATAGCAATTAGCAAGTGTGCTAAGAAAGATCAAGTACTGTATGCTTCAAACTCCTTCAAAAATGAAGCGTTGGAATGGTGGAATTCAATCATTTCTGCCAAAGGGAGGAGAAAGACCAATGCCATGGATTGGAAAGAATTTCGGGCAAAGGTGAAAAAGAAATTTTGCCCCAAGACTGAAAAAGAACAAGCTGAAAGAAAATTTCTGGAGCACCGAATGGTGGGTACCAATGATCGAGAGTATACTACCAAATTCTTTGAATATGCTCGATTGGCACCTCACCTGGCTAAACCTGAATCGGTTCTCATAACTCGATATATTTACGGTTTAGTTCCAGAGATCCGTGATTTGGTGAAGGTTGTCTCACCAAAAACCATTGAGTCCACCGTAGAATTGACCGGTACCATGACGGCTGGATTAATCAGAAATATAGAGGAAAAGAAGAAAGTCGAATCCTCTATAAAATCAAAACCCGAGGCCAAAAGATTTAGCAAGAACTTTGGGCAAAAGGGGTTACCATTTAACAATCCACCATGCAAAACATGCGGACGCAGGCATAGTGGAAAGTGTGTTTTTGAAACTCCATTCTGTAATTATTGCAAGGTCTCAGGTCACTCTACTGAGAATTGCTTCAAGAAAAAGGGAATAACTTGTTTTAGTTGTGGAGAGCTGGGGCACATCAGCATTAATTGCCCTAAGTTTGCAAGGACCGGAAGAGCTGGAGGATCAGGAGCCAAGATCACTCCAGAAAACAAAAAGACCGTACGAGCCTTTGTTATGAATGATAACCAAGCTGAGAGAACGCCGGACGTAATTACCGGTACATTTCTTCTTAATAATGTTTATGCTAAGGTCTTATTTGACTCGGGTGCGAACCGGAGTTTTATAGATTATAATTTTTGTAATCTATTAAATGAACCATTAAGTCCCTTAGCTGAAACATATGAAGTAGAAACAGCGAACGGTGATTTGATAAAAATATCCCAATCACTGAACAATTGTTACATTACATTGGCTGGTTTCACTATCCCAGTACAATTGTTACCAATGTCAATAACTGGCTTTGACATTGTTTTGGGGATGGATTGGTTATCCAATAACCAAGCCGAAATCCTTTGTAATCAACAAATTGTAAAACTCATTTCACCAACAAACAAAACTCTAACTATCCAAGGTGATAAACCTACAAAACCTATCCAGATAATCTCCATACTTAAAGCAACCAAGTGCTTAAGAAAAGGATATCTGGCATGTCTGGTATCAATTACTGCCTTGGAAAAGGAGAAGAAGATAGAATCAGTACATGTAGTATCTGAATTTCCAGACGTTTTTCCTGAAGAACTGCCTGGATTACCACCAGAACGAGAGGTAGAATTTCGAATCAACCTTGTACCTGGTGCAACTCCAATTGCCAAATCCCCGTACAGACTGGCACCCACAGAAATGGCAGAACTCAAGAAACAATTGGATGAACTTCTTGAGAAAGGTTTTATACAACCAAGTTCTTCACCCTGGGGAGCCCCAATTCTCTTTGTTAAGAAGAAAGACGGATCAATGCGCATGTGTATTGATTATCGGGAATTAAATAAAGTTACCATTAAAAACCGATACCCGCTTCCACGGATTGACGATTTATTCGATCAACTCCAAGGAGCTTGTCATTTTTCAAAGATCGATCTTCGTTCAGGTTATCATCAGTTGAAAGTGCATGATAACGACATCTCAAAAACTGCATTTCGAACACGGTATGGACATTTCGAATTCACGGTTATGCCATTTGGACTTACAAATGCTCCTGCCGCATTCATGGACATGATGAATCGTGTCTGCAAACCTTACTTGGATAAGTTTGTCATAGTTTTTATTGATGACATACTTATTTATTCCAAAACCCAAGTTGAACATGAAACTCATCTTCGAACCATACTTGAACTTCTTCGAAAAGAGAAATTATATGCTAAGTTTTCCAAATGCGGATTTTGGTTAACAGAAGTACAATTTCTTGGTCATGTCATCAACGTGAACGGAATTCAAGTAGATCCTTCAAAAATCGAAGCTATATCCAAATGGGAAATTCCCAAGTCACCCACCGAAATTCGTAGTTTTCTGGGATTAGCGGGATATTACCGCCGGTTCATTCAAAATTTTTCTCGTATAGCAATCCCACTCACATCCTTAACTCGGAAATCTGTAAAATACGAATGGGGACCCAAACAATCTGAATCTTTTGAAACTTTGAAACAAAAACTGACAAACGCACCTATCTTATCCTTACCAGATGGTATTGAAGACTTCGTAGTTTACTGTGACGCCTCACATACTGGTTTAGGTTGCGTATTAATGCAACGCAAGAAAGTCATTGCTTATGCATCTCGTCAGTTGAAAATTCATGAGAAAAACTACTCAACCCACGATCTAGAATTGGGCGCTATAATCTTTGCTTTAAAGTTATGGCGACACTATCTCTATGGGGTTAAATTCACAATCTACACTGATCATAAAAGTCTCAAGTACATATTTAGCCAAAAGGAGTTAAATATGAGACAAAGAAGATGGATGGAAATCCTGAATGATTATGATTGTGAAATTTGTTATCATGAAGGAAAGGCAAATGTAGTAGCAGATGCCTTAAGCCGAAAAGAAAACGTCAAGCCAAAGAGAGTACGTTCTCTCAGACTTGAACTACAAATTGATCTTGTAAGTCAGTTAAAAGAGGCACAAGAGTTAGCTTTGAAGGAAGATAACTTTGAAAAAGAAGGAATGAAAGGAATGCTTGATTTACTGATCAAAGGTGAAGATAATATCCTTCGCATGAATAAACGTATTTGGGTACCAGTTACAGGTGATCTTCGAGAACGAATCCTCGAAGAAGCACACAAGTCCAAATACACCATGCACCCAGGAAGTGATAAAATGTACAAGAACCTTAAAGAAAGTTACTGGTGGATTGGTATGAAAAAGAACATTGCTATCTACGTAGCAAAATGTTTGACTTGTTCCAAAGTCAAAGCTGAACACCAAAAGCCAGCTGGATTATTGCAACAGTTAGAATTACCAGTTTGGAAATGGGAATTGATAACTATGGACTTTATTACAAAACTTCCTCGAACCACTCGTGGAAATAATGCAATCTGGGTTATCATTGACCGTTTAACCAAATCAGCTCACTTTCTACCTATTAAAGACACCATGAGTATGGACAAAATGGCGCAAATTTACGTTAATGAAATTGTAACATTACATGGTGTGCCTCTATCCATAGTGTCAGATAGAGATAGTCGCTTCACATCTCGATTCTGGCAAAGTTTTCAAACAGCTCTAGGAACTCGATTGAACCTTAGTACTGCTTATCATCCACAAACTGATGGGCAGAGCGAAAGAACTATACAAACCCTAGAAGATATGCTCCGAGCTTGTGTGATAGACTTTGGAGGAAATTGGGATGATCATTTACCTCTAATGGAATTCTCATACAACAATAGTTATCACACAAGTATTCAGGCCGCACCATTTGAAGCATTGTACGGACGGAAATGTCGAACGCCTGTATGTTGGTCAGATATCGGAGAAAATCAACTATCAGGACCAGAGATAGTCCAAGAAACTACCGATAAAATCTTGCAAATACGAGAACGTCTAAAAATGGCTAGAGATCGACAGAAAAGTTATGCAGATAAACGAAGAAAGCCGTTAGAATTCCAAATCGGTGACAAGGTATTATTAAAAGTTTCACCTTGGAAAGGTGTTATTCGTTTCGGAAAGAAAGGAAAGTTAAGTCCACGTTTTGTTGGACCTTTCAAAATCATTAAACGAATCGGATCTGTTGCCTATCAGCTTGAACTACCAGTAGAGATGGGTGGGGTACACGATGTATTCCATGTATCAAACCTACGTAAGTGTTTAGCTGATGAATCCTTGCTTATGCCTTTACAAGATGTGGAAGTAAATGAAAAGCTCAAATTCATCGAACGCCCGTTACAAATTGAAGACCGACAAATCAAAAAGCTTAAACGAAAGCAATTGGTATTGGTCAAAGTAAGATGGGACTCCAGGCGTGGCCCAGAATATACTTGGGAACTTGAGTCAGAAATGCGCAAAAAGTATCCACATCTCTTTCAATGAATCTCGAGGACGAGATTATTCTAAAGGAGGGGAGGATGTAACACCCAAAATAAAAAGAAAAGAAAATTTTAAAATTTCACTCCCTCGCGGTACGCGAGGGAGATTTTGACAAAGCCCCGCGATACGCGAAGAAGCTGCTTATACGCCAGATTTATATCCTCTCGCGGTACGCGAGAAGATTCCCAACCAGGCCTCGCGGTACGCGAGGGAATAGTACACGCGTCAGGGCCAGAAAACACGTGTCATTCACCCTTGCCACCAGCCGACACGTGTCATGCTGACTTAGCACCGTTCGTGACACCTCATCCTCTCGCGGTACGCGAGAGATTCCCTTGGCCAGCCTCGCGGTACGCGAGGGACTGGAAAATCAGCCTATAAAAGGCCTTCAACGGGATTGAATTCTGTACAGTTTCCAAACATTCCTTATACACAAACCCGATCTCTCAAAACTCCACAACGTCCCGAAGCGCTGTTCAAGAATCCTACGAAACCCTGCTCAAGCCGTAGTTCCGTCCAAATCCCGCGAAGTAGGTATCTTTAAAACTATTCATATATATATATAGCCGCAATTATATATATATTCTCTCATATATATTCTCGTTAATCGTGTCTTCCCTAGGAAGAAACGTGTCGAGGTTCTGCTCAAATTCAAGCCTACAACCCTACCAGCCATCAAAATCAAGGTGAACACGTTTAACGCTTTTCAAACGATAAAACCATTTTATTTACGAAAACGGCATGAAACAAATTAAATGCTTTAATCATAAGGGTAATCTACGTGATAGCATTCAGGCCATAAGCATACGTAGATTTGATCAAATGGTATACATGTGACGGGTGAAAGTCCGGTCCATGGCTGGGTACAGATCATGAAAGGGGGTATCATAAGACTGAGGATATGGTTCCTTAGCAGATTATACGAGGGACGAGTTCCTGAGTATCATATAAGACTAAGAACAAGGTTCTTAGCATCACGACCCTGGGAATAGGCTATCAGTCTGAGACATAGAGCTCAGCCAGTTGACCCCATGGCAGTTAACCCAGTGTATGTAGGTGGTATATATTTCAGGTGAAAAAGACTGCTGAATGTGTAGATTTACCATACAGAAACGTGCTTAAAGGCTTTAATTTGGTTTATGTTAGAAATCATTTTCGTGTCAGTTAAATGTGATTCACCGGCTTTATGCTGATGTTCATTTTCAAAACGTTTTTCACAGGTAGTGAAAGAAATCATTAAATTCAGGGTGGTGCAGTAAAGACAAGATCTTTAGGCATATTTAAATCCCTGTGGCAGACTAATACAAGACCAAATGTTGGAACGGACGTAGATCCTAAACATTTTAAATGGCTTGTATTATGTAAATTAATTCAGCAGATGTACATTATATAATAGACTTTTGAATGTCTATTATCATGAAATGAAAAGGGACGTGGATCCCAAGTTTTGACAAAAAGTACAGAATTAACCCTTGAGGTTATTTACATGACATTTCATTACAAAAAGGGCATCAAGTAAAAACAAAGACTTCCGCTGTCCAAATTTATGGGACCTCATTCAGATACCAGCATTGTCTCGCGACGCCCGGGCAGGGGTAGCCCGGGGTTGTGACATAAAGATATACGCATATATCACTACATGATACCATTTAGTGTTTTAAATTGATGCATCGTCTAAATGGTTATCAAATTTGCAACCAGAAGTTTGCATGATTTGTTGCTTAACTAATGAGATAGCTAGCACATTTTTTTCCAGATTATCATATTTATTTTGGTAATAATGACGAATTGAATTCCCAAGTTACTAATGATTATCAGAAGAAGTGTTGAACTTTCTAATACAAGAATTGCTTTTGTTGAAGATGATTAACAGACGTATTCGATTGATTGCAAAACCAATGATCATAGGAGCAAAAGTTCATATTATGTTTGGGACCATGCTGAAATAATAATTCACATCAAGCCTATGAGATGTATTTACTCCCTTTTACAATTGGTTTTTTGGTCAGGAACCATATATTTCTCATCTAAGATTTTGGGTTGTACGGTATATGCAGTAATTATTCCACCACAACGCACAAAGATGGGACCTCGAAAAAGGTTGTGAATGCATGTTGGGTATCATGACTAACTATCTACGATTAAGTAATTAGAGTCATTAGCTTACAACTCAAGTTATTGATTTTTCATATTATTGAATCATCATTCCTAACATGAGGGGGAGATAAAAGGCAGTTAGAAAGTAAATAAATTGGATTGAATTATCAATGTCTCGTCTTGATCCTCGAAATAAACAATGTGAACGGTATGTTCAAAAGATAATTCATGAATCAATTACCAGACATATTGACTGACCTTTAAAAAGTGACTAGGTCACATATACCAGATGCTAATGCTCCAATAAATATTAGTGTCCCGAAGGACAACCATGTATTTGTGTAAGGCACGTTGAAAGCGTGGTAACACAGTCGATTCCAAGAATAAAATTTCCTTAAAAAAATGGAGCAAGTAATGAAGATGGTCAAGTTGAGGTAACAATTAAAAGGTCTCTTGAAGAGACATTAGACATAATGGTTCTAGAAGAACCTCAGGTACCTGAAAATAAAGAGATCTCGATAATTATATCATGTCTAGAAATGTATGGAATCGAAACAAAATCGACGTCGATAATACTTTTGTATATAATAGCGCTTAAAATGTTAAATATGACGAGGATCAAGAATTAAGACCTGCCTATGAAAGAAAACATAGAAATTATTGGCCAAAACGTAAAGACGCGAATGGGACAGAATTGAATTCTCTCACTTAAAGGAATTTTTTTGAATTTATAGCCCATACAACTGAAGTTGTAAAACACATTAGATATAAATCGGTCTTCAGTGCGAAACTACGATGTGAAAAATGAAATTAAGCAGTATAAGGCAAAACTAATGGCACAAGGTTTTCGCAAGACCTAAAACCGATTATGAAAAAATATATTTTCCGGTAGTGGATGAAAAAATTATTAATATCTTATTAGTATGGTAATATTAGAGAGAAATTGTATGCGTCTAATGGATATTATAATATGCTAAGTGCATGGCTTACATGATAATGAAATTTACATGAAATCCATGAAGGATATTTAAATTTCAAAATCATGTAAAGTAAGTTCTCGAGAAAATTATGATTGCAGTATATAAATTTGGATCCAAATACATTATATTGGTGTATAAGTTGATGTGCTGAATAAAATTGGAACACGTGATGATTTTCCTGAGGCAACTTAGTGCTTAAAAACAAGCATCTTTAGGATGTAATTCCTATGCCCCAATAAGCATATGGTGATTATGATATCTCAATAAAGTGTGTACAAGATGGTACAAAACAGAATGAAAATAAAACAATTGTTAACAAATCTTTGAATATGATATAAAAAACGATATGCTAAATAACGAAGTATTCACATACATGATTGGACAACATGGAAGGAAGTCCATGACGGATTGTAAATGATGAAACATTGAAATTAAAAGCTTGAGAAATATATTACATGAAGTTACAAAGTTCTATATATGAACTAAAATAGCCGAGTCAAACACGGTATAATCAACTTGGTGATTATCTTGTAAAATAAAGAGATATGATTATAGTGTACTCGATTCATGCGTTTTATTAGATCAACAATATCATGTCTAGAGATATTATAATATACGTTGATGACAACATTTTATCTCTTGAAGAGATCGGCAAGAATTCCAAATTACTAAAGAAAGAGCATGAAATGAAAGATGGTATACAGATCAAGCATCTCATTATATTTTTATGCCAATCAAATTGCATCCAATATGTTGTAACATTTTAATATGGACAAAGTTCATATCTAAGAAAGTTGAAGGCCGTTAAATCATTTGGTATATAACAATTTATCCTTGTCATCTTCTAAATAGAAGTTATTGGTCCAGAATTACCATATTTAATTGTAATTGATGCAATGTATGTTGCTATTTACACACAACTAGATATATCGTATAATGACAAGGTATAGTTCGTGTCCAGTGAGGACACACTTAAATGAATTAAAAGCAAATGTTCGATACCCTCAAGGTATGAAAGTTATAAGTTTATGCTTTACTAATCTATAAAAAAGGGTTTGTTTAGTCTTCTATATGCAGGGAATGTAACACAACACGGCCGTTGATCTTGTGGTATGTATATACGAGACAAGGCACTTGAAGTCTGACATGAAGATCACACATTGTTGCTTAGCTTAAGGAATTGTACATCAAGAGATCAAGCGCCAAATTATTGACTATAAAGTTTTTGAGTAACTTTAAGAGAAGATCACTGTGACTTAAAAGATACATACTAAAATGAGGGGAGTATTATACACGTTGCACTCTTTTTCCCTTCACCAAGTTTTGTCCTACCGGGTTTTCTTTGTAATGTTTTTTAACGAGGCAATATCACTCATCCAGAAGTATCAAGGGGAGAAAATACGCGCTTATGGTTTTGTCCCACTGGGTTTTCGTAGCAAGGTTTTTAACGAGACAACATCACTAAGCGTATTAAAAGAATGATATAGCAATTTTATCATCACGTGGATAGTCAAGGGGGAGTGTTATAAATGGATCATTATATGTGTGACTTTCCACATACATAACTCTTATCTTAGTTAATTTTGTATTAATGTAATGGCCTATATATAGTGTCATTTTGTATTTGATATTCATAGTAATATAGAGAAATCATTCTTTCTCTTTCCTTCCTTGTCTATTGCTATTAGGTTGTTTCACAACAATTTTAGATTATAAGAAATGAAAATGTGATTTATATAGATATCTGAAAGTGTTTGTCAACTAATCTAGAAAGATGTTAGATGTATTTATGAGTAGTTAAATTAAATACTTTCCCATTCAAAAAATATCTTTACTATATTGTTTCCTTAAAAAAAATATTTCTTCGTTCTTTTAAATATATACAACATAATAATATATTGTTATTTAAGTTTTATGTAATATAAATGTATAGGGTTTATTGTTATATTATTATTATTACGGTAACCACTTGTTAGAGTGAGAATATATTATTATTACGTGTAAAAGATATGATTTGATTGAGTTTTCTTTGTAATCATCTCTATTGTATCTCTATACATAGTTGATCAATGATACAAATCATTAGATAGAAAGAAATAGCTTAGTGTCACGACCTAAACGTTCAAGGATGGTGTTCACTCGAAAATGTGTTTAACACGTTCCTTAGCTTTTCGAGTGTCCTCTCGGCACCATGCTGAGGCCACACGAAACCAGTGAATCTCTATCATACGTGGGAGTCTTGAAATCGCATGACGATCGTCAAGACAGGTCTCTGACAATAGATCTTGGTCTTCAAAGCTATTCTTTTTTTGTATTTGAGTTTCTATTTTTTTTTGGTGTTTTTTAAGTTAGAGTTGATCACACATAGTTTTTTATGGTTCGATCATAGACGCACATTTATGTCTTGAATTTAGAAATTTACACGTTTGCTTATGTGATTTTATATAACATAATCCCCAAGGTACTAATTAATAAGACATTTTGTCATGAGAACTACCATATGTACCAACAGTTAAAAGCATGTACAACGACAACACCGATATAACAAAACGAATATAATCATACGACCAACGTTTGCCAGACTTTAAAACCAAAAACAAGACCACAAAAATCCCGTCAATGTTTTCCACACGTACCATTCTAGGGCTTGCCCGATTGCCTCAACAACATTTGTTTCACATCCATATACACTTTGAGCTCCTCTAATGCATCAGATGTGGTCTTGATGCCAGAAACCCTAGAAGATGACATGCTTAAAGAAGCATGAGGCGGGTGATCTTGAATCTGATTGAACGGGTTTTCAGGCCTTGAGGGTTTACAAACGTTTTGTGATCGATTCAGGTCTTGTTGTAGAGGTGGCGCTTTTTTTAACATCTGAACAAGAGCACCAACTGCAGCATCCTGTGATTTTATACGTTCATGTGGTGTGCCTAGATTTCCTGACCGATCAGATGAACCGGGTCTGGGAGATCATAGAGTGTTAAAATTACTATAAACGCTAATGAAATCATAAAAAAGGAAAAAATTCTGGTCTAAAAATTAGTAAAATGAAAAAAAAAACTAAGTTAAAGGATGTGGATCAACGAGTCAAACAAGCCGGAACTCGGAAGTCACCCAAAGGGTATTTTCTAATGCGTAAAACCTCCTAAAGCATTTTATTATTGAGATAAAATAACTTTTATAAGCATATTTTGCACACTAAATATTAATGAAAAATTCATCAAATACTGCTAAGCAAAATGAAGATGGACATTTGGTAGAAGCATCTCTTAACACTAGGGGTGTAAACGAGCTGAACAGCTCGTGTGTTACGCGAGATCGGCTTGCTAAAAACTCGAATCAAGCCGAGCTTAAACGAGCTCGAGCTCTCTTAAGTTAAACAAGCCGAGCTCGAAATCATGCTCAGCTCAGCTAGACTTGTATACACCCCTATACTAAGCACATTAACTGAGATGTGAAATATGCATATCTGCAAGGTCAAAAATATTTAATAAACATGATATTTGCACATTAATATCAATAAAATATATACATTATGATTTATGTCTGCTTAGACTATGATGCAGCAGGACAAAACCCTTTTAAGTTGCTAAACCTAACAAAAAGCCAGTCAGTCTTCACTGATTTATGTACAATTGATAATTTTAGGCTTTAGGGTGAAGAGCGACAGCTAGGAGTGTTCACAGTCCGGTTCGGCCGATTTTGACAAACATTGCACCACTGACTACGGTTTCTGGAAACAACAAACCAAACTGGCCGGGTTGAGTGGGTTGGTCAGACTAGTGGTTTGAACCAATTTCTTTTATTTTTTCAAAATCGTTGGTTTGTATTCAGTATTTAAAAAGAATATGGTTCATGAATATAAAACATATGCATAACTACATATTCCAAAAATGAAAGAAAAAAAAAAGGTTAAACAGCTGGTTCGGTTTACATTGCTGGTTTGGTTTACATTGCGAGTTCCAAGCTCCAAACCGTAGGCCAAATCGTTAAAAAACCAACCCACCAAAACGAACCATATAAATCTCAAACCGCCCGAACCAACCGACTTGCTTTGGTTCGGGCGGTTAGGTTGTGGTGTTTATGAACACCCTTGGCTACAACACAATTTTAAAAACATTTGTACTTGCACTGCTCTTCAAAATAATTTTTTACATGCATGTGTATAATATAGAGAAAATAATAATAAATCAATTGAGATAAGGTGATCATGGTTTAAGAAAAAAGACGAATATAAAATGTTTCAGCTAAAGTTAATGCTATATATATGGAACAAAAAAAAGTTTAGTGAAGAACACGCCTAAGTGTCGGTATCTGTTATTAATTTGTTCAACAGGTTGAGCACTAACATGACACAAAGTAATCAAAATTTCTTCAGCCCACACCTGTAAAACCCTTATTTCTTGCACCTTATTAAAACAAACTAGCGAAATAAGGCCCGAAAGCAACAGGCCCCACAGCGGTGTCACATGGATTAAATGAATTATTTGAACTAAAGACAACTAATGTAAAGGAGCTAGATTTTTAGAGCTTAAGATTACATTCTATCGATTCTAATCAACATACTTACAGAAGACATTAGCCCTTTTAACAAAAAAGATAAGCTTAGAGCCTTAGATTTATAAATGAGTACGTCCTAACGGAAATGAAAAACTCCACACCAACTCATAACTATCACCCTCCGATCCCCTGTATTTCCTTCTCTCTTATCTAGTTAACCTTACTGAACAAAATATAACAAGTTCACAAATCCACATAATATATTAACAGTTTAACACCATACAAGAAACAGGATCTAATGTTATGTTTGCATACCTGCTATCAGGATTGATCATGTCATCATCATCCACCACAAAGTGACCTGAAAAATCTGAGTCGTCATAACTATCTTCAAATGATAACCTACTAAAGCTTCTAGAAGAAGATTTATGTGGGGAGCTGTTGGATGAGATCTTCACACCAGAAGTCTTTGCAATCTCTTCTTCCCTCAACGATAACTAAATCATGCAAATAACTTAATAAGCCCTTTTAATGCACAAATTCTATATCATAACAACATATTACATTTAGTAAACTCCGGTATATGGCGCCCATACAATTCACTTTAATTCTATGTGGATTTGAAGTGAAATAAAAAAAAAATCCTGACTTTAGAACAAGGAAATTACTTTTAAGTTCTGGACATCCCTAAGTATGAAGTACCCGTCATGACAAACACAAGCAAAAATACATAACATCATTATTTCGTTATTTTGAACACTAACCAACAAAATATACCTTATTTATTGGATTTCATGTGTTTTTTTTTCTAGTTTAAATAAAACTTCTGATAATAAATCTTGTACATGGCAAGTTACAAAGTTAAATGGAGTTAAAAAAACTGCATTTCCAACATCCTTGTGGCATATTGACCATATCTCATTCATTTGAGCGCCGTTTAAAGCAACTCAAAATCATTAAGGAAGCTAACAAAAGATTAAATAAGAATTGCACCATAAAAGTACCTTGCCAGCAGTTGTGGGAATACTTGAGCTTCTCTCCACTAAAGAAAGACTTGGCCTAGTAGCTTTGAGAGGGGGTGAAAAGGGCAAAACCGTCTTATTGGAAGATAAAGGTCCATCCCCAAGCCTAGAAGCAGGTATGTAAACAGGAGCACTATCAGACCGTAAAAGAACCTTCAACATATTACCTCCAACGGGTGGTGATGGAGATGGAGATGGAGACGGTGAGAAGTTAGGAGAATGCAGATACTCATCATAACCAATATCTTTAACATGACCTTGAGCCGGTTCTAGTGAAGGGTATCTCGAACTAATAGGCGGTCTTTGGCTGCCAAATTTAGAGTGCAAAGTTCTTGATTCTGAATATGTTGGTGAAGGAGATGGCAATGCTGATGGTGGCGATGCCATCCTTGTATCATAACTCCAACTATGACGCCTTCCAAATGGTGAAGATGATGGAGAATACTGTGGCATTGGAAGTGAAGGTAGTCTTTTTAATGGATCTGCCAATGGACTACCCACATAATCCGGTATGAATTGTGGGGACATTGGGGTAGATGACTCCGAAGTGGTATCAGAAATTGAAGGAAGATAGAACAACGAAACACAAAGTTTACCACTAGAAGTATCCACAGGAGTAAACACAAACTGCTGCATTTCAGATTCATCTCTACCAACAAGTGGCTCAACAGACGTATACACCCTGTGAATTAAGCTAAACGATCGAATCTGCCCAGACGAGTTGATCTCACGGAAAATCTTATAAGCAGGTAAAAGCCTAACAGTTACATATAATGATCTTAAAAGCAAAATTGATTTCTTGTATAACGCGTGTGAGCTTGTGGAAGAATTTGCTCTTTTGTTCCCTGAAGAACCTTCTTTGCAGCCCTTCTTGCTCTCATACCGCACAATCCATCTTTCTATGACCTTCTCACCGTCTCCACACCCAAATTCATCAGAATCCAATCTCCACCGATTGTTTGATGATAAGTTCCTTTCAAGTGCCAATTTCGGTGAACTTCTCGCAGAGTCCCAATTATGCCTCTGAACCAAAACCACATCCACCACCATCGGCTCGAGATTGCTCTGCCGCCAAAAATCAATGTTCTCAAGCGCTGCAGGGCAGTCCCGGAGAGCCAGATTGAACCACTTATCCCTAGGCCTCATACTAGAAGACGACGAATGCAAATACGACCTCTCACCGCTATAATTACGCGAAGACACAAATGGACACCTAGACTCGAGTATTATATGCAAACTTTTTGCAAAGAATTCAGTGATTATCTGCTCCATTTTTGCAAGTTCAGAGTGAGGATTAACCGCCATGATCTAGTCTAGGGTTTAATTTCTCCGATTAAACCTAAAATCAGTCCGTCTGTTGTTTATACTCGATTAATAACTAATAACTAATAAACAATAAAATTGCAGTAATTACCAGAAAACCGATGAGCATAAAGAGAAGTAACAAGAATTCAAACAAATTGATAGCAAATGAATCAAAGTTAGTAGAGAGTATACGATCGAACCTCCGGCATGTAAGCGGTGTGTTTTGCGAGATACGAACCCTAGATGAAAACAGTGGAGGATTGAGGCGAGTGGAAATGAAGATGTTGTGGAGTGAAAGGAGGTTAATAGAGTGTGGAGATGGAGTGTATAGAGTTGGAATCGTCAGTTAGGGCGTCTGCAGGATCGACAGATTCATCGGAAGAAGAAGACTCCATGGGTGTAGAAGATTGAATTTGAGGCTGCGGGATCTTGGAAGTTAAATGGGCCCACGGTTTGTGTTGAATGCGTAACATGTCTATCCCCTTCTTATTTCAAATAATAAATAAAATACTTGAGAGTTGTATATATTAAAACGTTTATATAATGAGAGTGTTAAAACTTGTAACATAAAAATATAAGAAAAATACATTGTTCTTGCATACTAAATCAAAACATTAAAAGCAAAGGGGAAAAAAAGCTGGAATAAACAAAACTAAAGAAAACTGGATAAAAAAATTAAAACAGAAAAATGTCATGACCAAGGTTTGAAACCCGGGTGGATGGGGAGCACGGGTCGCACATTTATGCTAAGCCAGGAGACACTTTTGTGTTTAAGCTTCTCCATTTACTCCTTATACAGACACAAAATCGTAGGAAAAAAGGTCAATCAGCACGCGACACGTGACACCACTGTCCAAACCAACACAAATTAAGACTGTAGACCCCTTATTGAATTATATAGTTAGTTAATTAGGTCATGTGTGGAGCCAAGATGTCAAATGTTTCCGGTCGATAAGTTGGTGGGTGACGGGTTAAATTTTAATCCAAGTGCGACTCTTATGTAAAAAAATCAACTCTAACCTAGACACATTTAAATTCGTGTTGTCACAACCCAACCGATGGCGGAACCATCGAGGCGGACAATGGAATGATTGTTCAAAAGCACATGATAACTAAAATATTGCATAATTCATTAATTTAATAAAAGACAACAAACATTTAAGTACAATACGAATTCAAATAACCTAGTCTATTTCAAAACATTGATTTAATTAACTAGGTCCATAAGTTCTTAAGTGGTAGAATCTTCAGCAAGCAATCACATATCCAAACCTAAAACATTATTTAAATCAAGTGTCAACTATAAAGTTGGTGAATACATAGGTTTAGTGGAACCGATAAATAGTAGATAAAAACGTTTTGCAACTCATTGTTTATCTTGTTAAACATAGCATATATGGTTGTATCATTTATCTAAGCACAATTCAAACCTTGATTGACGCGCTTGAACATAGCACAACAGCTAGGTCCGGTATGTTTGAATATAGTTACCCACTATATCCGATATGTTTGAATATAACACGCGGCTATATCCGAGTATGCAGTAATAAACACCCTACATGGGTGGGCTGGTCAGGCACAATAGATCTATTAAATGATGAACAAGCATATAATTCACACGTATAACACGTATAAACAATTTGATGAGTAGTAAGTATATAATGTTTCACCCCAAAGCATGTAAAATAGGGGCTATGTAACTCACCTGGCTAGCGGATGTTTTAATCCACGAGTGCGGGTGATAAGGATGTTGAAAATTAAGCACGTTGAAACCCTATGTGGATAAATAGGTATTATTGTATGTTTTATATATGCGTATTCGTATTTAAATGTGTATAGGTTTATAATAATATTTCTTAACATTTATAAAATATGGTAGAAAGATGATAAGGATTTTGTAAAACTTAATATCAAAAATTTATATATATTTTAATCTTGTTAAAATATTATATTTTTAATAATTTGTTATCATGTTTATTGTATTTATATATAATAATAAATAAAAAGAAAAGTTTCTATTTGTTTAATTATGTTATCATTATTATATATTAAAATTTATTTAGACAAGTTTATAAAAATTATAGAGTTTATTATTTTATAAAGATTGGGTGGGATTATTATAAAAAAAATTGTTTTAATCGTTTTCAAATAGACGAACGAGTCAACCCACTCGTAATAGTTTTTTTATTGTATTGAGAAATTATTAAAATGAGATAAAATAAATAAATAAAATAAAAGTTTTATAAAACATAAAAAAATTGGGCCGAAGGCCAACCGAAATCGAACCCGCGACCTCGGACATAATCACACACACGCATAACCAGCCGGGCTATCGCCCATCGCTGGTTATGTGTGTGGCGTTTAATTGATAACCACACAAGCAAAACTGGTCGCTGGTTCTCGGCAACCGGCAAACCAGTGTCCGAGACATTGGTTTGCCCGGTGATCGATGGCATGAGGCCGAGATTTCGATTGGGATAGTTGGCCAGTCGATAACAGAAGATAAAGGAACGAGTTTGAGGCTTCTTACTTGGTCGCAAAGGGTCGAACGGCAGGGCCTTTAAGTCCGAAAATACCAAGATCGGGACAACACGACTCGGGACGAATTGGACTCTGAGATTCTGGTCACAGCTTCTCACAGAGGCGACGAACACAATGTCGGCTTCAATTTTGAGTGAGAGTGGGTGAAGAAGGGATGGCGAGCTCGAGCAGGTCCGTTAATGGCTATTTATAGCCGAGCTCGATCCCGATAATGAGATATGCAATTGAGTATGTCCCGACACTCGTCTGGACGAGACGAAACTGTCGAGCCATCTTGCAGGCGTGGAGGTTGACTGTCGGGGCCGAATTCGTGGCATGGACTTTCGACCACAAACACGATCAGACGATTCGAATGTTGGGGAGACCAATTGGTCGGGAGCTTTTGTTCGCGTGGGGACGACGAGGCCAGGGAGACCATTTTCGGCTGTCGAGGTGCAGGGGACAGGCGTGTCGAGGGTTTGCCGGAAAATACCTCGGACCGCCGGACCATGGGGGAGATAACCGGAAACGCGAATTGGAAGTTGGCAAAACTAGTCCCTGGAGTTTGTTTTGTATATATTTAGTCCCCTGAGATTTATACCCGTTAGTCCCTGTGGTTTAGTTTGTCCAGAAACAGCCACTTAATTTATTTTTACTTTAAAACCTTTTAGTTTAAAAATTTTCAAAACAGTCCCTTCAACTTTTAAAAATAAACTAATTAAATTTCTTTTTAATTTCAATTTTATTTTATAAACTTATATTATTATTATTATAAATATTTTTATAAAAGTTAATTATTTTATTTAAATAGGTTATCTTATTTATATATGAACCTTTTTAAATTTAGATTTTTATATAAAATTTTATATAAGTTTAAAACTTATAAAATTTTAATTATTTTAAATTCATAAAATAAAAATATATATTTTGTACAAAATTAAATAAAAACACTTGCAGTTCATTTAATAGAAAATGATTACATGATATATATTACAAATGCGTGAATAAAAATCCGAAATTCAACTAGTGGAGGATATGAAAAGAGATGCGGATATTTGGATTTCATTTGGTCTTCACGTTCCCAAGTGAACTTGGGTCCACGTTTAGACTCCCAACGGACCTTGACAATGGGGATGCGGCTACGCTTGAGTTTCTTGGCTTCACGGTCAATGATTTCCACGGGTTTTTCAACAAAGTGTATTTTCTCGTCAATACATACTTCATCAAGAGGGATGTGGAGATTCTCGTCGGCTAGGCACTTTTTCAAATTAGATACGTGAAAAGTCGGATGAACGTTGCTGAGCTCTGAAGGAAGATCGAGTTTGTAGGCTACTTTCCCTACCCTTTCGAGTATCTTGAATGGACCCACATATCGAGGTGCAAGTTTTCCTTTCTTTCCAAATCGGACTACGCCTTTCCAAGGTGATACCCTTAGAAGAACCATATCCCCAACTTGAAATTCCAAGGGTTTTCGTCGATTATCGGTATAGCTCTTTTGCCGACTCCTTGCTACTCGAATGTTGTCACGAATAAGAGAAATTTTATCGGTGGTCTCTTGGATAAGCTCGGGACAGGTGATTTGTGCTTCACCAATTTCGTTCCAACAAATCGGTGAACGACATTTTCGTCCATAAAGAGCTTCAAACGGTGCCATGTTAATACTTGTGTGGTAGCTGTTGTTGTAGGAAAATTCGATCAGTGGTAGGTGAGAATTCCAATTGCCGCCAAAGTCAATGACACAAGCTCTAAGCATATCCTCAAGAGTTTGGATTGTTCGCTCGGTTTGTCCATCAGTTTGAGGATGGTAAGCCGTACTTAAATCCAAACGAGTACCAAGCGCAGATTGTAATGATTTCCAAAATCGGGAAGTAAAACGCGAATCACGATCGGAGATGATGTTCAAAGGGATTCCGTGACGACTTACGATCTCATCAATGTAGATCCGAGCCAATTTCTCGACTGATAGTCCTCACGAATAGGCAAAAAATGAGCAGACTTTGTGAGTCGATCGATAATAACCCAGATACTATCGTGCCCACTAGGAGTGCGTGGGAGTTTGGTGATGAAGTCCATAGCAAGGTTCTCCCACTTCCACATGGGAATTTCAGGTTGTTCGAGGAGTCCGGAAGGCTTCTGATGTTCGGCCTTTACTTTAGAACAAGTTAAGCATTTTGCCACAAAGAGGGCAATATCCTTTTTCATGCCGAGCCACTAATATTGTTGACGAAGACCCATGTACATCGTATCAGCTCCGGGATGTACCGAATATCGAGTTTTGTGGGACTCGTTCATCAAAAATATACGAAGGTCGTCGCGATAGGGAACCCAGATACGATCCAAGTAATACAACAGGCCGTTGGCTTTGGTTTCTAGCAAGAGTTCTACACCACATGCCATTTCTTGGTACATGTTTCCCTCGGTAACCGAGGTGTGTTGTGCTTGGAGAATGCGGGCTTGGATATCGTTATAAATATGAACACTATGAAGCATGATACGTTCCTTACGACTCAAGGCGTCGGCTACCACATTTGCTTTGCCGGGGTGGTAGCGAATCTCGCAGTCGTAGTCGTTAAGAAGTTCGACCCATCTTCGTTGCCTCATATTAAGCTCTTTTTGATTGAAAATATGTTGGAGACTTTTGTGGTCGGTGAAAACCACGCATTTGGTGCCATAAAGATAGTGTCTCCAAATTTTCAAGGCGAAAACGACAGCACCAAGCTCGAGATCATGGGTCGTATAGTTCTTCTCATGGATTTTGAGCTGACGTGATGCGTATGCAATTACTTGGCCACGCTGCATAAGAACACAACCAAGACCTTGGTTGGATGCATCGCAGTAAATGACAAAGTCGTCATTACCACTAGGAAGAGTTAGAATAGGAGCGTTGCAGAGCTTGTGCTTGAGAGTTTGAAAAGCTTCCTTTTGTTTGGGTCCCCACTCGTAAGGTTTACCTTTGTGAGTCAAGGCAGTGAGCGGAACCGCAATCTTGGAGAAATTTGAGATGAAGCGACGATAGTAACCCGCTAGTCCAAGGAAGGAACGAATCTCGGTAGGAGTCTTAGGAGTATTCCAATTCTTTACCGCTTTGATTTTTGCCGGGTCCACATGAATCCCCTTATCGTTGACTATGTGTCCCAAAAATTGAACCTCCTTTAGCCATAATTCACACTTGGAGAACTTGGCGTATAGTTGTTCTTTCTTCAAGAGCTCCAAAATCAAACGAATATGTTGTTCATGCTCCGCTTTCGTTTTAGAATAGATGAGAATGTCGTCAATGAAAACGATCACGAACTTGTCCAAATAAGGTTTGCATACACGGTTCATGAGATCCATGAAAACCGCAGGTGCATTAGTCAAGCCAAAAGGCATGACCATGAACTCGTAGTGACCATATCTAGTCCGAAAGGCAGTCTTCGGAATGCCTTCATCGAGAACACGAAGTTGATGGTATCCGGAACGAAGATCAATCTTGGAGAAACATGTTGAACCTTGAAGTTGATCGAAAAGATCGTCGATATGGGGTAAAGGATAACGGTTCTTGATTGTAAGCTTGTTGAGTTCACGATAATCAATGCACATTTGAAACGATCCATCCTTTTTCTTTACGAACAGCACGGGAGCACCCCAAGGTGAATGGCTTGGTCGGATGAATCCTTTGGAGGAGAGTTCTTGTAATTGACTTGCGAGTTCTTGCATCTCGGAAGGTGCAAGACGATAGGGAACTTTTGCCACGGGAGTTGCTCCGGGCACAAGGTCAATACGAAACTCTACTTGTCTAGGGGGAGGAAGACCGGGTAAATCTTTGGGGAATACCTCGGGAAAGTCTCGAATGATCGGAATATCTTGCAATTTCTTACCTTTGTCTTTCATGTCAACTACGTGGGCCAAGAAGGCAACGTACTTTTTCCGCAAGTACTTTTGTGCCAAGGTGCAAGACATGAGTTGAAGACCACGACACGGTTTTTCACCAAAAATAACTAACGTGTCGCCCGAAGGGAGAGGTATACGAATGCACTTTTCATATCAAATAACCTCGGCATGGTGCTTGGATAACCAATCCATGCCAATTATAATATCGAAGCTTCCCAATTGCATCGGAAGGAGATCAACAGAGAACTCATGATTATTAAGATCGAGATTGCAGTCGCGGATAACAGAATTTATAGCAATAGATTTCCCGTTTGCTATCTCCACGGAATAAGAATTGTCAAGTTTTGTTCTTTGTTTAGCAAGTCAAGATTCAAAGGTAAGAGACACAAAACTCCTATCGGCACCGGTATCAAATAAAAAGGATGCATAATGATTGTTTACGAGAAACGTACCGCTTATCACGTCGTTGTTTGCTTGTGCCTCATTAGCGTTTATATTAAACGCTCGTCCTTGGGGACCACCTTGATGATGAAGTTTTGGGCATCGGTTGCGGAAATGGTTTGGGTCTCCACATTCGTAACATGCCCAACCATTAAGAGGTGTCGGATAGTTTGGACGGTTGGCTGGAGCAGCTTGATGGACGGGAGGACGGGTACGACAAGTAGTGACCACGTGTCCGTATCGTCCGCAGCTTGAACACAATCGGCATGGTAAGTTGGCAGGATGGTGGTACTTGCAGGTCTGACATTGGGGATTTGGACCCAAATAAGGTTTCGGGTTTTGACCTAAAGAGGCCACTTGAATAGCAGGTACGGTGGGAGTTATGGCTGCGAAGTTTCAACCCTTTCGTTTCTTGTTGCGGTTAGAAGACTCGGGCTTTACATCTTTGATGGCCGCAAGAGTAGAAACAACCTTCTTGGAACCCTTTCTTGTTAAGGTTTCGGCTTTGACGTGGTTGTCGGATAGCGTAGCGGATAGACGAATAGCAGCTTCAAGTGTAGGAGGATTGCTTCCTAACACATCATCCTGAATTTGCATAGGCAGCCCGCCTATGTATTTTTCAATTTCCCGAGCAAGGGGAGTGATCATATGAGGTACCAGTAGTCTCAGCTCTTGAAATCGGGTGGTGTAAGCCAGATTATCCGCGCTGTCTTGGGCAAGATCCCAAAACTCAGTCTCGAGCTTCCTCATTTCATTTTGAGGACAGAATTCATCAGTCATGGCTTTCTTCAGATCATCCCATGACAAAGATGTAGCAACCTCAACACCACGAGTGTGTTTCTCACCATTCCACCAGGTGAGGGCTCTCTTTTGTAGTACACTTGTGGCATAGCGAACCCGAAGATTATCGGGACAGTCACTGTTTAGGAATGTGCTTTCCATGCTTTCAAACCATTGTAGTAGGCCGGTAGCACCTTCAGTCCCGTAAAATTTTGTAGGATTGCACGAGTTAAAGTGCTTAAACGTGCATTGAGGCGGGTTGGTACCACCGTTTCCTTGGATGTTGTGAGACCCGTCACTGTTGTTATTGGCTTGGGTCATTTGTCCCACCAGTTGGGCAAGAAGAGTAGCAAGATACGGGTTGGAAGTGCTAGAGTTTGCACGTCGAGGAGGCATTCTAACACCATAAGAAAAGACAATAATTTATGATATTTTAGATAAAGTGGATATATATGAGCTATAGTGGGAATAATGAAAGCAGAAAATGCGGGATTCATCATGTCGCGTGCCAATGTATGTGTATTTATTCAAGGTTGATGGGGAAAATAAGCCATCTATTACGGGTAGGAGATGATGTCATAGATCATTATTCGCGTAATAGGAATTGCCGGGATTCGCATGCACTACAAATCGTTATTACGTGTGCACCCGTACTAATGATTTGCTTTGCATGTTCATCTAGTTCTTCCTATCTTACTATAATGTCCCCAAATTTTGAGTTTAGGTTCGGATCGTATTCTTGCGAATACAATGACTTATCAACGTTAAGTAATTCCTCAAAACTTTCAAGGAGACATGCTTTAGCCTATAGGTAAACACTCACTTCAGGAATTCCCAGGAAAGCATACGGGTCCGTTTATTTGGATTTATGCGAAATGCTTTCCTAGACAGAAAACCTAATGTACAGGTGTCACCCTTCCAAGATTGCACATGTCCTTTACTAGTTTTCAAGATATTAAGTCGTTGACGAGATTTTCAAGAATTTAATACACTTGTGAGTCTACGAGTATAAAATATGTAGGAATGTTGCAAATAGTATGGATGAGGAAGGAGTTTGGATAAGGATGTGTAGTGTATTTGTTTGCATATGTTTATTTGTCAAATGTGTATGTAAAGTATGTATTACGTGCTTAAAGCCTTGTATGTATGTGTATAAGTCTCATGTACTAAACTTGGGAAAATTCAAATAATACCTAACAACAAATAATTCACATAGCAATTAATCATTTAGCACGTAACACATAAAAGGGAGTCCTAGGGTTATAGTCTAGGTCATTGTGTCTAATAACCTAATTCCCTATAACCATGGCTCTGATACCAATCTGTCACACCCCGACCGATGGCGGAATCATCGAGGCGGACAATGGAATGATTGTTCAAAAGCACATGATAACTAAAATATTGCATAATTCATTAATTTAATTAAAGACAACAAACATTTAAGTATAATACGAATTCAAATAACCTAGTCTATTTCAAAACATTGATTTAATTAACTAGGTCCATAAGTTCTTAAGTGGTAGAATCTTCAGCAAGCAATCACATATCCAAACCTGAAACATTATTTAAATCAAGTGTCAACTATAAAGTTGGTGAGTACATAGGTTTAGTGTAACCGATAAATAGTAGATAAAAACGTTTTGCAACTCATTGTTTATCTTGTTAAACATAGCATATATGGTTGTATCATTTATCTAAGCACAATTCAAACCTTGATTGACGTGCTTGAACATAGCACAACAGCTAGGTCCGGTATGTTTGAATATAGTTACCCACTATATCCGATATGTTTGAATATAACACGCGGCTATATCCGAGTATGCAGTAATAAACACCCTACATGGGTGGGCTGGTCAGACACAATAGATCTATTAATATTACTGTTGGTTTTCTTGTGTTTAAAATAAATAAGTGTACACCCAAGATAATTCACGATGAACAAGCATATAATTCACACGTATAACACGTATAAACAATTTGATGAGTAGCAAGTATAATGTTTCACCCCAAAGCATGTAAAATGTAAAATAGGGGCTATGTAACTCACCTGGCTAGCGGATGTTTTAATCCACGAGTGCGGGTGATAAGGATGTTGAAAATTAAGCACGTTGAAACCCTATGTGGATAAATAGGTATTATTGTATGTTTTATATGTGCGTATTCGTATTTAAATGTGTATAGGTTTATAATAATATTTCTTAACATTTATAAAATATGGTAGAAAGATGATAATGATTTTGTAAAACTTAATATCAAAAATATATATATATATATTTTAATCTTGTTAAAATATTATATTTTTAATAATTTGGTATCATGTTTATTGTATTTATATATAATAATAAATAAAAAGAAAAGTTTCTATTTGTTTAATTATGTTATCATTATTATATATTAAAATTTATTTAGACAAGTTTATAAAAATTGTAGAGTTTATTATTTTTTAAAGATTGGGTGGGATTATTATAAAAAAATTGTTTTAATCGTTTTCAAATAGACGAACGAGTCAACCCACTCGTAATAGTTTTTTTATTGTATAGAGAAATTATTAAAATGAGATAAAATAAATAAATAAAATAAAAGTTTTATAAAACAGAAAAAAATTGGGCCGAAGGCCAACCGGAATCGAACCCGCGACCTCGAACATAATCACACACACGCATAACCAGCCGGGCTATCGCCCATCGCTGGTTATGTGTGTGGCGTTTAATTGATAACCACACAAGCAAAACTGGTCGCTGGTTCTCGGCAACCGGCAAACCAGTGTCCGAGACATTGGTTTGCCCGGTGATCGATGGCCTGAGGCCGAGATTTCGATTGGGATAGTTGGCCAGTCGATAACAGAAGATAAAGGAACGAGTTTGAGGCTTCTTACTTGGTCGTAAAGGGTCGAACGGCAGGGCCTTTAAGTCCGAAAATACCAAGATCGGGACAACACGACTCGGGACGAATTGGACTCTGAGATTCTGGTCACAGCTTCTCACAGAGGCGACGAACACAATGTCGGCTTCAATTTTGAGTGAGAGTGGGTGAAGAAGGGATGGCGAGCTCTAGCAGGTCCGTTAATGGCTATTTATAGCCGAGCTCGATCCCGATAATGAGATATGCAATTGAGTATGTCCCGACACTCGTCTGGACGAGACGAAACTGTCGAGCCATCTTGCAGGCGTGGAGGTTGACTGTCGGGGCCGAATTCGTGGCGTGGACTTTCGACCACAAACACGATCAGACGATTCGAATGTTGGGGAGACCAATTGGTCGGGGGCTTTTGTTCGCGTGGGGACGACGAGGCCAGGGAGACCATTTTCGGCTGTCGAGGTGCAGGGGACAGACGTGTCGAGGGTTTGCCGGAAAATACCTCGGACCGCCGGACCATGGGGGAGATAACCGGAAACACGAATTGGAAGTTGGCAAAACTAGTCCCTGGAGTTTGTTTTTATATATATTTAGTCCCCTGAGATTTATACCCGTTAGTCCCTGTGGTTTAGTTTGTCCAGAAACAGCCCCTTAATTTATTTTTACTTTAAAACCTTTTAGTTTAAAAATTTTCAAAACAGTCCCTTCAACTTTTAAAAATAAACTAATTAAATTTCCTTTTAATTTCAATTTTATTTTATAAACTTATATTATTATTATTATTATTATAAATATTTTTATAAAAGTTAATTATTTTATTTAAATAGGTTATCTTATTTATATATGAACCTTTTTAAATTTAGATTTTTATATAAAATTTTATATAAGTTTAAAACTTATAAAATTTTAATTATTTTAAATCCATAAAATAAAAATATATATTTTGTACAAAATTAAATAAAAACACTTGCAGTTCATTTAATAGAAAATGATTACATGATATATATTACAAATGCGTGAATAAAAATCCAAAATGTCACACGTGTAACTTGAACACGACCCATTTAATAACTCATTTGTCTAAACAAATTAAAGAGGTTGACGGGTTGGCTGCTCATAATCAAGTTGTGAACATGTTAAACGGGTTGGTGGCTCGACTTGTTTATTTAAATGGTTTAAACAAGTTAGCCCGAACACGACATGTTTAATAAACGATAGAGCGTCCCCTAGTTCATGGGTTTAACTCGTAGATCAGGTTTTAAAAACGATTAGCCAAGGAAGAAAGAGATAATTACTCATTTTGACACTTCTTATGATCAAAACGACTAAATCCTATCATTCTAATCTAGATTATAATATAAAGGTGAGATTATTCTCGAAATTTGTTAAAAGTTCTTCAAATTTTACTAAATGAAATCGGGAAAATTAATTTTAAAAATCTTAGAAAACAACTTATTATTTCATTGAACGTAATAAATTAGGTACCAAACAATTTAACACCCGTTTCGTATCTAATTTTATTAGTTATCAATTTTAAAATGTATATGATGGAGTCAATATTTTCTATCGGGATTTTCTATATATTAAACCTATTATATATATATATATATATATATATATATATATATATATATATATATATATATTATAACTCAAATATATATCTTACGTGTTAAATAGGAATTAGGGCTAATTGTAGTTATAGTTTAGTGTCTAACAACTTAACTAAACAATTGGAAGGTGGTTAAGTTGTTAACGTGTTGTACTTAAGCACCATATATTGGGTTAATAGAACATATTTTACAAAGTATAATTTTCAAAATAAAACGAAAGAATGTCAATGGATGGTTATATAAAGTAGAACATGTTTTTTAATTGACGAAAGACTTGAAAAATTAAACTGAAAACTCATGGGGATACTGTCACAGAATTATCTTGGAGCGAGTATGTTAGATCTATAAAAACATGATTTGCGGGTTCAATGCTAGAAGACGCGATGGAAGAGCTAACCACCCTATTTCAACGGGATACATTAATGATTAATAGACTATTGCCAAGCTTTTAACCAACACCATTAATCAGTATTAACTTAACAAGTTTCAAGAAATTGTAAACAAAAGATTAGTGCTTTTCCTAGTCATAAATGCAAGAACCGTCAATTGTTTAGCATAGAGGTTGACGATGGATAGGGTCATGTTGAAGATCCTCTTGTGTTAGGAGTGGGATAAAACACGAAGCACAAACAACGACTGCACTTACGGGAAGCATAAACAAGGGTTACAGTTAATTGAGAGTACTTGTTTGATTTTCAGTTGAGAGTCTTTTGATTTTAATTTTTAAGGTCAAGAATTTCTTACGTGTGAGAGTATTGTTACGTGCTTAATGTGAAACTGTCATTAGATCATCCGTAATGGAGGCGTGAAGAAGGTGGCGTGAGCCACTTGGCTATTTCACTGGCGTGGAAACCACCCCTGCAAACGTGAAAATGGGCATGAGCCCTGGTGGCGTGAGCCCTTTCACGGCAAAGGGGCAAAGGAGCAAATGGTCATCACGGGTCAAAATTAAACAACACATAATTTTTTTTAATTAGATATTTAGTTTAGGATTTAATTTGATTTTTCTCAAATAACTCATTTTCGGTAATTATTTTTCTGAGCATCTAGGTATAATTTTTAACGAAAACGGAGTTGTTTTAAAAAAAAAACTATTTTTGATCTCGTAAGTGGTTTTGTAACATGTTTGGATCGACATTTCGGATGATAACTAATTGTTTTAAAAAATAATATCAATTGTTTTAAAAAAAAACTTAATAAAATAAATTTGGATTATTGGATTTTAATAATCCCACCTTTTACCAATTGGCCGATAATAATCCCAACTGAGAATATTCTTACCACTGGTCCCTACTTTCAAACTATTTTTTTACATTGGACCCCCCGTTAAAAAAACTTAACGCCGTTAGAGTTTATATGACGTGGACATCTGCAAACCGCCGGAAAGTCGAGCCAAGCTAGCAGTGGTCTCGTGGTGGCTTTTGAAATTGGCTCTGGTGATGTTTAACTGGTCTCGTGGGTCCGGAAAGTCCAAACAGAGAAAACGGTGGTGTTTAACGAGACCAGTTAAACACCACCAAAGCCAATTTCAAAAGCCAACACGAGACCATTGCTAGCTTGGCTCGACTTTCCGGCGGTTTGCAGATGTCCATGTCATATAAACTCTAACGGCGTTAAGTTTTTTTAACGAGGAGTCCAATGTAAAAAAATAGTTTGAAAGTAGGGACCGGTGGTAAGAATATTCTCAGTTGGGATTATTATCGGCCAATTGGTAAAAGGTGGGATTATTAAAATACAATAATCCAATAAATTTTAAAAAAAAGTTCACCCATTAATACAATGGGCACTACACACCTTAGTGATTCTGGGCAGTGAAAGTCCTTGTGCTGATGTGGCGCTGACGTGACGGGAAGTGAAAGAGAGGGGCGTGAAACCACTACGGATGGCCTTATGGATAGTCTAGAGTTTATTGTGTAAACAAAGATTAACAACTTAACTAACTAATATGATGGTGGTTAAGTTGTTAACCTCCTCTACTTAAGCAACATTGCCTTAACAAGAAATGACTATGATTTGATTTAGTCAATTCATCTCTTCCAAACTTTCCTTCTCAACCTTACATATTATATTGCTTTTATTTATAAATATTTAACTAAAAACACAGAAATTTGGAGAACTAATAAGGTGTCGACATGAGGTAACATATTTTAACAAGTATGACAACATCATATAGATATATGGTTTAATCTTGCTTGGGAGATTGCTCAAGAATTTAATCTCAAATAATGACAAGTTAGACTTATGACCCACAATGTGGACGCAAAAAACAAACCCATGTTCCCTCACATGCGTCGTGATTTGCCACAATCGGATATCGGCTTTTGCCAGATTCCAACATTTTGTTTTAACATGTTTATCAGAAAGAAAAAAAAAAACTTAGATATCTATTCTAATAAATCAATAAAAAATGTCCACGTGTCGCTTTCTTAAGCTGTCAGCATTTTTGTTTTCCCGCCAAAATGTTCAAGAAATCAACCCTATCTCTCTCACGATTTTAACAATAATCATGATTAGTTTCCAAAAATAATTCATAAAGTTATTTAATAATTAGTTTCTAAAATAGTATTTTGAATTTCCAAACTACCGAAACATTTTCTGTAGTTTAGTATAAATAAAAATTGCTTTTAATGAACACAGTATGCTATAATATAAATTTTACCTATAAAAATACATCATTTATTAATGTTTTTTATTTATAGGTTCAACTATAAAAAAAAACTAAAAATCCTATAACCTTGACGCCTCTTTTAAAACAGATATATTAATATTTCATATTTCTTTCTATTTATAATTTGATTTTACGTATATTATATTTTCATAGAAAAATTATAAAAACTCAAAACATAGTTTTCAACAACTGGATTTGATCATATACATATTATATTAACTTGTGATTGTTTAGTTTATTATAGTTGAACATGTATAATACACAAGTTTTTAACCTAGATTATAATAAATTAAAGAGTAAATTACACTTTTTATTCTTTATGTATATACAAAACTGGGTTAAAATCTCGTGTACTACACGAGATTCTTATTAAAAACGATATAACTTATAAATTTATAAATACGTCATAATTTGTCAGACTATTATGATTGTATCGAGATATATCAAGTGGAAATGTGTGTATATATTAAATTCGTATTTTTCTTTAATTAGTTACATTTTGATTTTCTATTATATAAGATTATTGGATTTTAATAATACCACATTTTACCAATTGACCAATAATAATCTCAACTGAGAATATTCTTACCACCGGTCCCTACTTTCAAACAATTTTTTTACATTGAACCCCCCGTTAAAAAAACTTAACGCCGTTAGAGTTTATATGACGTGGACATCTGCAAACCGCCGAAAAGTCAAGCCAAGCTAGCAGTGGTCTCGTGGTGGCTTTGAAATTGGCTCTGGTGGTGTTTAACTGGTCTCGTGGGTCCGAAAAGTCCAAACAGAGACAACGATGGTGTTTAACAAGACTAGTTAAGCACCACCAAAGCCAATTTCAAAAGCCAACATGAGACCACTGCTAGATTGACTCGTCTTTCCGAAGGTTTGCAGATGTCCACGTCATATAAACTCTAACGACGTTAATTTTTTTAACGTCGGGTTCAATGTAAAAAAATAGTTTGAAAGTAGGGACTGGTGGTAAGAATATTCTCAGTTGAGATTATTATTGACCAATTGGTAAAATGTGAGATTATTAAAATCCAATAATCCTATAATATGAGATAATTTAAAATAAATGCGTTTTATTAGTATAATTAATAATTTGTTTAAATATATATCATTATTGAAATCTGGAAGTGTATTTATTATGTGAGAGATGCGAGAAAATTTTTATAAGAATTAATATGGATGCGACACGTGACAGTGATAAACCTTTATTTATTATACAGTATAGATTATGTACAATATAAATACAGAACGCTCATGAATAGTACCAAGCAAGTGAATTGTTTTTTTCTTATTTTAACCCTTTATATTATACAAAATTTATATTTTTAACCCGTTTAATTTTCTACTAATTTCGTTTTACTGTAATAACTTTCGTTGTTAACTTAAAAAAACTAAATCCGCAGTTGTTTAATTTTTTGTCGACATTCCGATATAATTTTCTTTTTAAATGGAGTTATATTAAAAATCAAGTGTTTTCTTTTATCATAGGCTATATCGAGTACCGTTACCGTTTCGGTACCATCACCAACTGAACCGATAATGAGAGAACAACATCGTTGCCAGTATTGGTATTATCAGAACCGGTATTGCTGTCCGTTTTTTTATGATTTTCGGTCAGTGTAAAGCACATCTTTATTTTCTGGGTTACATAGTGCAACATTTGTGTGATAAAACCATTGCAAATAAACCTTTTTCTTCTATTGTAAACTATACCGAGTCCTAATGCATGTACGAATCAAACCGGTAACAAATGGACAACATTAGTGTCATTACCCACTTCGCAATTTGTTTTTATTGTTTTCGATCGATGTAAAACACATGTAATTTTTAATTTTATCTTTTTTATTTGGTTTTTATTTTTATGGTTTTTTTGTTCTCAACGGGTTCACATTGTTTTATCTTTTTGTTAAACTACTTTTTTGTTTTTTTTATTTATACAACATGATTTGTTCGTGATTTTCCAAGATATCTTCGTTTGATGCTTTTTTTTGTCAACGCTTTTATGTTTGAAAGTGAGCCGACTTAACGTGTGCCTCGCCACAACGCGAGGGTTAACGCCCACTAGTTACATTAGAAGTTGACTAGTTTACAATCCCGTGTATTACACGGGTTAAATAAATTTAATGTTATATACGTGGTAATAAAAAAATTATGTCTTAAAAACATGTGTATTACACGAGTTGAATAAACCCGAGTATTACACCGATTGAATAAAATATAATACTTTATGTTAACACATACACTTGTCAAAATATGTTTTTAAAAAATGTACTTTGACATAACAATTATAAATTTTGTTAAGTTAGTTTTTAAGATATTTTTCAACTGAATATTAATTGTTTTTTTATGTAATTGATAAATGTTAATTCATATTAAATTAATATGATTTCAACTAAGTATTAGTTATTTAATAGATGAGACGGCGGGAAAAGCATGCTGATGATGCATCAGAAAATGACACGTGTAAAAAAAGTGGTGGCAGATTTGAAAACTTCAAGCAATTCGGTTACGTCTTTTAAAATGTCCCAACTTGTAGATGGAAACTTTAGAAATCTACGACGAGATTTTGAGGAAAACATTTAATGGAATATTTCTAAAGTTTGTCTTTGTCGTAAAACACTTTGAAACATTTTATAAGTCGAGTTTCATCTTGTCGACGTCCCAATTCGGACCTAAAAAAGATTATTCGTTTCACGACAAAATCTAATATAATCATGATATCTTTTTTTGCTACTAAAAATATCTTTAAGCATTACTTTAAAAGTATTTGTTAAGGTTGAAACGTCTTGAACTGCAAACCCGTCTTACACCGCCAAGTTAATGATGTGTGCAACACATCGACTATTAAAAAAAGCGTCGTTACAAATTGGTTTATATTTCATTTTTAGTTTTTGAACCGCATTTGTATTATTAAATGCATTATCAAAAGACATTGAAAAAAGTTTATTTTGTAATTTAAATTCGGTTATAACACCATCTAATATATAAAATAAATTTTCGCCGATATGTGGATATTCAAACAACTCAAACGCGATTGTACGCTTCATCATTTGCCACGTTTTGGGATCAACTCAATGCGCGGTAACGTAAAGATACGAATCGAGTATACCATGTGGAGCTGACCAAACATCGGTAGTTAAGTTTACAGCGGTTTCCAAATTTTCAAAACCCAAAATTATTATTATTATTTTTTTGCTTTTTTTCATATTTTTATACAATCCCGTCTAAGGGTGGTGCGACTTACTTGATAATAACGTGGTTGGAGTGTGTCTTGAATCATCCTTGTCAAGCGCGGATTGTCAAAGTGGTTGAATGACAAACCTTCTTGGATCACTAACTTCGCCATTCGATACCGAACCATATTTGGATCAAAGTTTCAAATTCCTCCTTCGCTTGTCATCGATGCTTGACCTTCACTTGAAATTCTCTTCAACGACGGGCAAGATTTTTTCATATGAGTTTTCAAACTAATTGTAACATTCGTAAATTTTTTGTGTCAAATATTATAAAAATAAAAGTAAAGTACTAGAAGTGTATAATACCTTGAATATATTGATAATGCTCGACCTCCTATCATAAATGAGTAAAATAACTATTTTAAATTTGAGGTTTAGATGAGCTTTTAGAGATCGTTTAATAATAATAATAATAATAATATTAAAATAATATTATTTTTGAAACTTGTTCCGTTTTTATTGAAACTTAGGTCGACTTGTAGAGAAAAATAAGTTCGTCCCAGCGACGTATTCATAATTTTATAAAATGCCATATTTTAAAAGTTATTAGAGAAAAACGAGGTAAGCAGCTGAATTAATTAAAAAATAAAATAATAATAAAAATATAACATCTAACATTCAATTTTGTGCGCTACGTCAACATGACGTATTCAGCTTTCTATCCCACATCGACCGAGTAAAAAACCTAACGAGCTTTCATCCCTTATAAATACAACTACATAGAAATCGTTTAGGGTATACGATTTTTGGGAATCCTCTAATATAAAGGTAGTTTTGAGTTTTTAATACCTCTTTGATTGTTGTTAATAGTTATTTTGGAGTATAAGTAGGGAGACTTTACATTAAATATTATATTATTATTAGACTCTAGGATTATTATTAAGGTAGATATTGGTTAGCTTAGTTTTAGTTAGGCATGGACTCATCATTTATGTTTAACCAAGACAACATTAGCCAATATCAACCAGGATAATAATAGACCTTAGGTTATTATTAGGGTGGGTATTGAGTAACCTAGCCTTAGCTACGCATGGAATTGATCACACATGCTTAACCAAAGCAACGTTAGGCAATATCAACCAAAATAATAATTAGTTAGGTGTACCCTGACCTAACATAGGACTACTGTATCAGGACCCAGAAATCTTCAAAATAAGAGACGAAGCACTGCTTTCAATTAGAAACTCAACGTTAAGGTGAATACATTTATACTTTTTTATCAAACTGTACAATTGTTTTATGTTTTTTAAATCACATGAAATTGTTGAAAGCATCTAAGCATAAATGTAACTTACAGGAAGCATTTTGTCATTTTTATACGTATGGTTTGATCAAATTCATATATATGTCATAGCGAAGGTTATGGCATAGCTAGCTTCATACAAATTGGGGAGAAGTAAAGTTACCGGAGGGTACCCAGAGTTCTGGGAGTTTTACCCATTTTCATTCCAGTTGTTAGGGAATAAATTGTGGTACTGTATGCGTATTTTATCGTAAAATATGGTTATATGAGTTGAACGATATCATGCTGCAAATGTTTTGTGTATTGTAAATGTAATTCACCAACTTTCGTTGACATATATTTTCAAAAATGTTTTTAGGTAATCATTAATAGCTTTGAAAGTAACGCTGTGTTCCCGAATTTAATAAAGGAAAGAAAAGAAAAATAATCCCTTCTTTTCTTTTCCTTTCCTTTCCTTTCACTCCAAATCTGTAAGGCCCCTTTCCCGGGTAACCTCACTTGTTGGATTTACTCATAAACATAGTCATAAATACTTAACTTAAATTAAAACATTCATCATTTAATTACATAATCATAACAGCGGAAGTCTTTACAAATAAAACATAACATATTCTTAACAAACAAAAGTGGGATGTCAGTCTTGCGCCGGGTAACCTTCACGCCATCGCACGACCCTTTCTTCCCTTACCTGAAATGTATACTAAAAGTCAGCTAACGCTGGTGAGTTCTAGTTTAAAGACATTCATAATTAATACTTATCTTTTCATGAATATAACGTGTATATATATATTCGTACCTTTAAATATTCCTTACTTTATTTTATCACATAACATTCATTGAGGGTATATACATAAGTACGCACATACTTTCTTTGAGAGAACACTTATTGGCCATAATATTAAGGGAGATCAACCCATCATACTTGTCGCGAATGTCACGAAGACATCGCAGTCAGAACTACCGTCGTAGCCCGTTTCATTACCGTCCGGCTCTAGAAAACCGTCCGTCATATCATTAAATCCGTCCGGCAACCTTTGTCCGTCCGCTCTTTACCGTCCTACCGTCGTAGTCCGTCATTTTTGTCTGTCTGCCCTAGGGCATCCGTTTCCCACGTGACCATTATGTATGCAACCGTTCTACATTAGTTAAGGCAATTGCTTCGACCGTCCATTTATACCTTTTCATACGTCCTAGCTTGCGAAGGAACGTTTTTGTCCCGGTTGCAAAATAATCACGTGGTCGTCCGTCTACCGAAGTAGCCGTTGTCATAGAAGGGTTTATAACGTTTACATTCATTCATAACATGCAATATATATGTAATATAAAGCAAGATTTCATTCTTTTACGTTATGTCCTTCTTTCATTCATTCTTTATAGTCATACGCTTCATTCTTTATTCATAATTCATTTTCATATATAAGTATTTATATATATATATATATATACGTATGATCACATTGACATTTATAACATTTATTCATTTAGTGTATACACTTCAGCCCCAAAACATTTATAAATCATTTGCACATAACATAGAAGGGGGCACATAGAACTCACCTGATGAGCTACTCTAGGTTGTCCTAAACAAAGCTCTAAAAGCGTCACTTTCGATCTGGATTAGGTAGTTAAATACACATTAGACCCAACCCCGACTCTAATGGTTTAATCATTCTAAACTTACTGACTTTACTTAAGCAACATGCTGTCTGCTGCCTGCGCACTTAGTAAGTGCGCAGGGACTTGCTCATGCGCACTTGACAAGTACTTGGTAAGTACGCAGGGACTTCCTCCTGCGTACTTGGTAAGTACGCAGGAATTCCTTCCTGCGCACTTGGTAAGTACGCAGTACCTGGTTCATGGACCAAAATTTCGGAATTCATGCATGTTAATCCGATCATGCTAATCTTACGATTTTCTTTGATCAAAATGTGCGGTTTCCATTCTAGATGCTATTTCTAAGCTTATTATCAAGTTTCATCCGTAAAAACATCATCTATTTAGCTAAAACTCGAGAAACCCCAAAGTGAACAAAAACTCAGATTATGGTCGAATCATTACCTGGATTGAAGTTTTGATTCGGAGGTTTTGCTCACGAGCTCAGCTGTAACGTGCTCCTCTAATCTCGTGACGATCCGTCGACTTTCTCTCTCTAGACCCGAGCTCCCTTTCTCTCTCTAAGATGGTGAAAATGAAGGTGAAATGAGCTAGTGGGCTGCCTTGCCCCTTTTATACATGGGCTTCCCTCGGTCCGTTGGAGCCGAGCCCAAGCCCATCCGTTCTTATTTCGTTTTATGACGTTTAAATCTCTATCGTATTATTATTTACTTATTTACTATTTTCGGGATGTTACAAAATCTCTCAATTTTCGAAGGATACAAATAAACCTTGTTTTCCTTCCATTTCCATCCTTAAAAAAATCTCTGGAACACACATCTCCTCATTTCCTTTCTTTCCCTCTTTAAAAAAACTCTGGAACAAGGTTTCCTTCCCCCTTCTTTTCTCTCCTTTAATGAGACTCGGGAACACAACGTAAGGCAGTGGTTTACCCTAGACTCTAAAGTACTCTACTCAGTTTTGGACTAGCTGGTGATGACTACAATACATAGAAGCATGACTCCCGTGGCTCATGATATTATTAAACGATATTGTAATACGAAGTATAAAATTTTGAATTTTCAGAATAAGTGTTGTAAATTATTAGGTGTGTTTAATTCCCCATTTTTTATGAAAATGACAGTTACTCAACTACAAAGTCGAGAATTTTCATGAAACTCAGAACTATGTAACTTTCGTTGTGCAATAAAATGATTATTCAAAACAGATACCAATCTGAGTCGCACGTCTGGGGTGTCGTTTTTCGGGGTGTGACACTAGTGTTTGAATCTTTCCCCCAAAACGCATCACACATCTTGCACCGAACACGTTCCTTCCCGTTTGAAAACAAACATAGATCGTAATTGCACCAAATTGTCGGATTTCTCGTTGTTGGTCGAATTTCCACAATGGTATCTTTGTTTGAGGAAGCACCAACACTACCTAGAGTACTTGCCATGGTTTTTTTTTAGAGTTTAGAGAGCGTTTTTTAGCGTTTAAAGAGCGGTTTTAAAGTTTAGTGAGTGTACAGAAAGACCCCCACCTATTTATAGTGATTTAAGGGTGAAAAAAGGGGAAAAAAAAGGTTAGATTACTCTCCAACGGCTATAATGCCGTTTGGTAACAGCTAGTTTTAACTCAGTGACCAAACCGGTTTAAACCGGTTCTGATCCGATTAAGACGAACCGATGTTTAAACCGTTTTGTCACACCCCCGCCGAAGGCGGAAACATGGAGGTGAGACGAGAGCGGTGCATCGAACACTTAGGCGCAAGAGAATGCTAATGGGTACACTACAAATTTCAAAGAACCACTACAAACATACCCAAGAAAGTAAAGTTTCATACAAACCACGAAAACCAAAATACAAATTCAGGTTGTCTACATAACCAGATATCCCAAATGCAGAATACAAAACCAACAACCAAGTCATAATCCAAAAGAAAGTCCCCAAAAGCAATTCACCAAACTAGTCATTTGCTTCAATTCTGTTTACCTGAAAAGCATGTTTCGAAAACGGTCAACTATAAAAATAGTTGGTGAGTACGCAGGTTTTACGACTCAATAAAATAAGTAAATGAATTTCAAAATGTAAAGTAACCATCCGCAGATGATAAAGTACATGTGTTAAGATTTTAGTTACCCTGAGCCATAATCAAAACCGTCAGACTAGTTGTTGCCCCTGTATCCAGGTGTTAAATGCGAACACCTACTATGGCTAATTATGCGCCCAAATGACCCTACAATTCTGGTTGGAGCGACCAACCCTGGGCGAGGGTGTCGACCCAAATAGTAATATTCATAATTCCCATCGGCTATTCAAGTTAATTGATTGCGTTAAAGTGGGGACTTAATGCATCTAAAAGTAAACCCAGGTAACCCTAATCCCAAGTAACAACATGTAGTGAAACAACTTTTCCCTCGTAAAACAGTAAACATTTAAAAGTGGGGCCGCGAAACTCACATGAGAGTGAAACGCGAAAAAGTGCAGTAAAACAGTGAAACAGCCAATGGTGGTATCCTAACGGAGTCCTACTAATAAGCAGACACAAAATGTATTTAGGAAACCTAATATGTGTGGCTAAGTCAACAAAAGTCAAAAGTTGCTATGCAGTCAATTGTATAGCCAAAACACGTGCGCGTGCCTATGAACCGTTAAGAATTGTAAAACCGGCTTTTATATGAATTAATAACCTTAAAACTTTAAGTTTAATATTTTAATAAATAACATCAGTAGTTAAAAAGTCACATTTGATAAAATCTCATGTCACGGTTTCGTTTGATCAAAAACGCGATTACGCGCGTAAAGTCCGGTTTACGGTTTAAAAATCAGATTCGTCCGAAATTAGGGTTTTAGTGTGATATTAGCACCCAATTTAAAAGTCAAATTTTATGTTTTAAATGAGTTTATACTTCTGTCCAAAATCCCTTAGAATTTTTATAAAAATCAATTTTATATAAAAATTTTCCAAAATTTATTAACTTTTTATAAAATTTAAATGGACCATAATTCCAAAAACATACTTATACATAAAGTTACTGCTTAAAATTTATATCAATTAATCATATATGTAAATAAAAATTTCTGAGCAATTTTCATAGTTTTCCAATATTCAGATTATTTAATATGAATTTAATATTATTAAAATTTTACAAATTCGGGAAAAATAGGTAAACACATCAAAACTTTCCCAAATGTTTACCATGTTAGTTTTAATTCAATATAAGATCCCGTACCAAGTTTCAAGTCCTGATTTTATCCAGAAGTATACAAACCCTAAATCATCCGTTTAAACTTTATAAATACTAAACGTATACTTAAACAACTCCAATATTCATAAAATTTTGACAGGAGTCTTAGTTCATCATATAAAAATCACTGACCAATTTCTAGAATTTTACAATACTAAGAAGTATTTTTCCAAAATTTCCATGAATTAAACTTGTGTGAATTTTAATAAATAATCTATAAAGAGTTAGATAACCAAATTTTTAAGATCCTCATTTTAAAACATATTCTATTGAATAAAAACAAATTTGGGTGCTAAATTGAAACACACCACTTTTAAAAACTATATTTTAACGCACGGAAGTCTTAATCCCAGAAAATTTTTTTTTTTAAAACCCTTTCGCGTACCGCGAGATAATCCTTCCTGGACTCTCGCGGCCCGCGAGTAACCCTTTCTCTCAGAATGTTTCCAGCTTTCAGCAGGTTTTCATACTTAGCCATTTTTCCAACTTTTTCCAAAATACAAGACAACAAATTTGCCTAACACATGGGTTTTAACCAAAAACCCCTTCAACAACATTTTTCCAACTTTAGTCAGTTTTATCCTACCACCGACTGTCAGTGACAATACGCACTCTTCCATTTTCCCTTTCCATCGAAAAGTTTATGTGCTTTAGAACAAAGCACACAGGTTCAATGACCCTTATCAAATCCTCTTTCTCAACTGGAATACTAAGTATTCCTTTTATATCCCCGGTTGATGTCAATGGCACAAGCCATGTATATACACCAGTTCGTATACCTCGTGTTTCACTGTCTTTAATGAGAACAGAATAACACGTCCCCCTTTATCATACTAGACAATGATATGGTTAGTAAGTAACCCATCACCTCTTTTACAATCATCGGATCAAAATCCATGTGATCGTTTCATCCACAACCTCATGTTATTAAAACATGTAAACATCAACATTATGACACCCTTAATGATGATCACCCGAATCCACCGATCTGCTTAGCCTTTCATCAAACACAACGATCGAAAAGCTTCAGTCACGACTATGGTGATTAGAAATGCGTGACCCATATGCCTAAGCAAATTTCAAATTTTCTCCCCATTTGTGTTATCCTCCAGACATATAGCAATGTCAGGCATTTCTTCCCATAAAGGGTTTCTAGCTCAGCTAGAATGTTTCGGCTTTCACGAAGCCACTTCTCATTTACTCTTCGTTTTCCACTTATCTCCTGTGTTCAACCTTTCCTTGCGCATTTAATAATTGACTCCACCTGAGTTGTACTCCTATACGCAAGGATCCCCTTTATAACGTCAACAGATAGCATCGAGAAACTCGATCTATCTACATTTCTTCGATGATTCCAAGATTCGAGCGACTTCGACCAGTCATAAAACACTTGCCCGAAATCTTATTGATCACCTCTGCTGTCCACTGCACATGAAGGAACTCTTCCACTATGCCACCCACCATGGCTTGTAATCGATGGTAATTCAACGTTATCTCTTGAATTCCCCCGATGCATGTGCCTTCACGCCTTTATGCCTTTCTCCTCACGAAGAATAATTCACCAATCCTCCGCCACGTCCCGGAGTCGACTCATCGTGCGTAATACGCCCTCTACCAATCACAATGGATTGCTTCAAAAGACAAGACCATCATAGTGATTCATCGTTAATTAATCAGCTATTAACTCTCATCCTTTAACTCCTTTGGTTCGCACACCACGAACCCTCTTGTGAAAACAAGGTTTTCCTTCCACTTCGGTTCACCAACCGTAGTTCTTCCCGCTCTCTAGGCTTCACATTGTTCCTCCCAAGGATCACCTCAAAGAGCCCTATCTTCCTTGAAGGAAGATCGATACAACATGATAGAAAGCTCTAGCCCTTCTCCGCTAGATTGATGCATTCTTTTTCTCCCAACCTATTCCATGTTCCTCACCACCCACGAGGTGATACACGTCTAGACTCTAACATACTTGAGTCCTTAAGATGACTTTCATCCCCCATTTCTTTTACTTACATAAGTGCCCCTTAGTCTCCCCGACCAATTTTTTTTAACTAAGTTGTAGATGTTCTACCTACTTATAGGTATTTAATCTACCCACTTGTTAAGGCACTATATCTTATCTATGTGTATATGTATTACCCCCATCTAATCATCCATATACATACATACATACACATATAACCACCTTCACCTACTCCTTGCTAATGTTCATTGTCATATGGTTATCATAAAAGCTCTTGCACATCTCGTCTTATTAATCATATTGGTCAGACATGTTTAATAATGCGTTATGCCCAATTGCAATTATCATATTCATATAACAAATCACAAGACAAGTTTCGGCACACATAACACTTTACCAATCATTCATACATATACATAAACACCATATACATAACCACCTTATCAAATCATTACTAACCTTTCGTTTCCGTAAGCTCCGAGTCTTAGTCAAGTCCTTCATGGATTTTCGTATCATTTTCCCCCATATCAAGAGCATCCGGTTTGAGTTTGGTGCCACCACACCAAATCCCTCAAACCATTGCTCTGATACCAAGTTGAAACACACCACTTTTAAAAACTATACTTTAACGCACGAAAGTCTTAATCCCAGATTTTTTTTTTTTTTAAAAAACCCTCTCGCGTACCGCGAGAGAATCCTTCCTGGACTCTCGCGGCCCGCAAGTAACCCTTTCTCTCAGAATGTTTCCAGCTTTCAGCAGGTTTTCATACTTAGCCATTTTTCCAACTTTTTTCCAAAATACAAGACAACAAATTTGCCTAACACATGGGTTTTAACCAAAAACCCCTTCAACAACATGATCACAACCCAAAAACATGTTTTATTTATCAAATTACAATCAAAAAGGGGGAATTCCACCAATTCATCAAAACATGAAAATATGCATACGAGGATCCGCCAACGCCTTGGACTTGACTTTGACTACCTCGGAGCTTTTCCTACATTCACCACACATATCACCATTAGTAATGAAGATAAATTCATAACAAACAAGTAAATTCCTACTTGTTTCACCCATTCACCCATTTGACCCGTTTCCACCCAAATTGTCATTTAGGCTACATATTCTTGCACCCTTACTACAAGTTTCAATTATGATCAACACATGATCTATTTCCATTATGGCACAAAGGCCATAACTCCATAACAAACAAGTAAATTCCTACTTGTTTCACCCATTTGACCCGTTTCCACTCAAATTATCATTTATGCTATATATTCTTGCACCCTTACTACAAGTTTCAATTATGATCAACACATGATCCATTTCCATTATGGCACAAAGGCCATAACTCCATAACAAACAAGTAAATTCCTACTTGTTTCACCCATTCACCCATTTGACCCGTTAACACCCATTTGGCCAATTAAGGATTTCATACACTTGTATATCACCTACAAGTTACTTTCATCATTTCATTATCACTTTTCCATTTCCATTATGGCACGTAGGCCATAACTTCATATCCCAAAGGATACGAGATCATAACTCCATAACTAATCTATCCATTATGGTACTTAGACCATAACTCCATATCCATTCTATCCATTATGGTTCATAAACCATGACTCCATATCCATTCTATCCATTATGGTTCATAGACCATAACTCCATATCCATTCTATCCATTATGGTTCATAGACCATAACTCCATATCAACATATCCATTATAGTGTAAATACTATAACTACATTCCTTCAATTATGCATACCATTTTATACTCATTCACACCACATAACAAATTATGCAACTTTACACATTATACATACAACATTGCATAAAACTCATTTATCATCAAAACTAAGTAAGTGCAAAAGCACTTACCTTTCGGGTTAGAAGATCCCGCTCCGCCTTCTAGACCCACAATTTGATTACCTAAACATACACACCTAGTTTAGTAATCTAACATATACCAAAATTTCATTACAATTGAGTTCACAACTCAATTTCCCAATTCCAACCCAAATTGACCCGTTTGGGTTATCCTCATAACCAAACACCCTCTTTCACCACAAACTCACCTACTTGAGTTTCATTAACTTAATCTTAACACTAATTCTTCTTTCAAAAATTATTATTAAGTTAATTTGGTGTTTGTTCAAGTGTCTAACATCTTAAAAACACTTAATCTTCATTAATTCAACATTCTAGCATTATGATCCAAACACCCCCAATTTTCACCATATGAACCCTAACTTCTCATAATCAAAATCAAAGGGTTCTAAGATGTTAATCATCATTATTTAACTTTAGTTTAGCTAGATTATTAATAATCTAACACTATTTCACCACATGCATACATAAATTCGAGTTTCTATCAAAACCCACCAAGAACACCTCAAGAATGAGAGGAAAGGGATGATCAACACTTACTTGATGTTAGAGAGGTGATGTGTGAGCCAACACCTTCAAGTTTCAAGCTTCAAATGCACGATTTTGGCTTCAATCCCGTTTTCTCCCCTCTTCCTCTTGAACGACCCAACAACTCAAAATGAGTTCAATTTTGACTTCTATAGTCAAATATGGCAGATTTGCCATATTACATATTCAGTCCCTCAACTTTCCTTTTCTCCCCTTTCATTCCAAAACTAGCTAAAACTAGTGTAACCCCGATACTAACTTGAAACCCACTTGTTTCAACTTATTTCTAAATATTATTTTCACCATAATATTAATTAGAAATATTTGTTTATATAAAACGAAACCCGGAATTTGGTTCGTTACATAAATCAACCATTTTTTAAAATCCACCAAGAACATGCTTGTTCTTGATCATTTAAGCTAAACTACAAGTTTGATCAAGGATTATACCTTCCAAATTCAACAAATGATGATGAAATTTGATGCTAAGCTACTGAGTTTTCCTTGATTTATAACCTACAATCACATTGTGGTTCAATTCCAAGATCAAAGACTCAAAAATCAACAAAATGCTCTTTTTATTCAAAAAGATGCAAGTATGAACACTCAAGTGTTCATACAATTTGATCATCAAATCTTGCAAGCTTTTCACTAGATAACTCATTGTGGATGATTACAACTAGTTTTTATCCACAAATCCTTGTTAAAATCACAAGATTCAAGCTAAAAACTCTTAAAAACAACAAAACTTGAAAATCAAAGTGAGTGTGTGTTCTTGAGAAAACATGCAAGAATCAAAATAGAAATTTTAAAGATGAAATCATGTTAAAATACCTTTAAAATACTAGAACAAAGCTCATCAACAACTATGATCCAAGAATTCAAGGTTGCAATGGATGATTTGAGCTTGTTCTTGAGTTAGATGATGAAAAATGGGAGTGTTTGGGTGTGGAAAGGGTTCTCAAGGCTGGAACAAGAAGGGAGAAGAGAAAAAATGGGCGGGGTTGGGTATTTATAGTGGAAAAGCAAGTCTTGCTTTAAAGAACCATTTTTATAAAAAAATACCCACTTTTTATAAAAATTACACCCCTAAACACTCTAATAAATATTTTTATCCAAACATAAAATTCTAGTATCCAAAATAATGAATTTTAGAAATTTTTAAAACATAAAAACTCAAAAACTTTCAAAAAGTTATACCGGGTAAATACCGGGTTTTTAACGGAATAACCACCTGTGATCGTTAGCTAAATCAAGAATCACAAAAGTTAGAACATATAATGTTATAAAATATCATTCTTAACTAAAATATAAATATAAAAATTATTTTCGAGAATTTAATTTTTACCGTTTATTTAACGCGTTCGCAGTATACGCAGTGTATGCACTTAACCGGGTTTTCTAGTTCGGACCTTAGTGTTTGTCTAAGGTGGTATTCCTAGAAACATTAAAAATATATAAAATTATAATATTTAAAAATATAACGTATAAAAAGAAAATCGAGAAACGGTAAGGACCTGAAAAACCGCGGTTGTCACATTATCCCCCAGTTGAAAGGAATTTCGTCCCGAAATTCAACTGGTGTTGGTAATGACCGCTTCGTTCACAAAAAGTTGAGGATATTTCTGCTTCATTTGGTCCTCTCGTTCCCATGTGAATTCGGGTCCATGCTTCGAGTTCCATCGGACCTTCACGATAGGAATATGGCTACGTTTAAGCGTCTTGATCTCGCGATCCAAAATCTCGACCAGTTCTTCGATAAAGTGAAGCTTTTTGTCGACACGAACTTCCTCATGTGATATTACCAAGGATTCATCAGCTAAACACTTTTTGAGGTTTGATACGTGGAAAGTATCGTGTATACCGCCGAGTTCTTGAGGCAATTTCAATTTATACGCCACGGGACCAATTCTATCAATAATTTCATACGGTCCAATATAACTCGGATTGAGTTTACTCCTCTTTCTGAACCGAATAACGCCCTTCCAAGGTGAAACTTTTAAAAGCACCCTGTCGCCAATTTGAAATTCCAAGGGTTTCCTTCGATTGTCGGCGTAGTTTTTCTGTCTGTCTCGTGCGGCCTTTAGTCTATCCCGAATTTTAAAAATTTTGTCCGTAGTTTCCTGAATAATCTCGGGACCAGTTAAACGATTGTCACCAACTTCGGCCCAACAAAGTGGTGATCGACACTTACGTCCATACAAAGCTTCAAACGGCGCGCATTTGAGGCTAGTGTGATAACTGTTATTATAAGAGAATTCGATTAACGGCAAATGGGTATCCCAATTTCCGCCAAAGTCTATCACACATGCCCTTAGCATATCCTCCATGGTCTGAATCGTTCGTTCACTTTGACCGTCAGTCTGAGGATGGTAAGACGTGCCAATATCCAAGCGCATTCCCAAAGCTCGTTGTAGTGTCTGCCAAAATCGGGATGTAAAACGACTATCCCTATCCGAGATGATGGAAATGGGCACTCCGTTCCTAGAAACAATCTCAACAATGTACAAACGGGCTAATTTTTCCATCTTAAAATCCTCTCGGATGGGAATAAAATGAGCAGATTTCGTCAACCGGTCAACAATGACCCAAATTGAATCATAACCGCTGGAAGTTCGTGGTAACTTAGTGACGAAATCCATAGCAATTTGTTCCCATTTCCACTGAGGGATGTCGGGTTGCTGCAAAAGTCCCGACGGTTTCTGGTATTCTGCCTTGACTTTAGAACAAGTCAAGCACTTCCCAACATAACTTGCAATTTCTTTCTTCATCCCGGGCCACCAATAAAATTCTTTCAAGTCTTTGTACATCTTGTCAGCTCCGGGATGTACGGAATATCTCGACTTGTGAGCTTCATTAAAAATCAATTGTCTCAAGTTATGGGAATCCGGAATCCACAATCGATCCAAATAATAAATTAACTCATCGTTTTTCTGTACGAATTTCCACTCAGCACCACATAAAAGTTCGTCTTTCAAATTATTTCTCTCTAGTGCTTCTTTCTGTGCCTCAAGAATCTGAGCTTTCAAGCTCATTTGAATTATCATCCCCAAAGCACGCACTCGATGAGGTTTTATTCTTTCCTTCCTACTCAAAGCATCTGCCACCACATTTGCTTTCCCAGGGTGATATCGGATCTCACAGTCGTAGTCGTTGAGTAGTTCGATCCATCTCCTTTGTCTCATGTTCAACATCTTTTGATCAAATATGTGCTGGAGCTTTTGTGGTCGGTAAAAGTAGTGCACTTAGTGCCATAAAGATAATGCCTCCAAATCTTAAGTGCAAAAACAACGACACTCAATTCCAAGTCGTGAGTTGTGTAATTCTTTTCGTGCACTTTTAATTGTCGGGATGCATACGCGATAACCTTGACCTTTTGCATCAACACGCAACCAAGACCTTGGTGTGAAGCGTCACAGTATACGACAAAACCATCCGTTCCTTCGGGAAGAGTTAGAATCGGAGCGTTACATAACTTATGTTTCAATAATTGAAATGCCTCTTCCTGTTTGTCACCCCATTCAAATTTTCTATCTTTCTGAGTTAAGAGAGTTAAGGACTGAGGTATCTTCGAGAAATTCTCAATGAATTGCCTATAGTGGCCTGCCAAACCAAGAAATTGACGGATCTCGGTTGGGGTCTTAGGCGTCTCCCACTTCTTTATCTCCTCAATCTTGGCCGGATACACATGTATGCCCTTCTCGTTAATCACGTGGCCAAGAAATTGAACTTCTTTTAGCCAAAATTCACACCTTGAGAACTTGGCATAAAGTTTCTCATTCCGAAGCAACTCCAAAATTAACCACAGCTGTTGCTAGTGCTCTTCCTTACTCCGAGAATATATCAAGATGTCGTCGATAAATACTATCACAAACTTGTCTAAGTAGGGCTTACATACCCTATTCATCAGATCCATAAACACTGCCGGAGCATTGGTTAGCCCGAAAGGCATAACCAAAAACTCATAGTGACCATACCGAGTCCTGAATTCCGTCTTCGGTATGTCATCCTCATGGACCCTTAACTGATGATAATCGTATCTAAGATCGATCTTAGAGAAATGAGTCGATCCCTGCAATTGGTCAAACAAGTCGTCGATCCTCGGGAGTGGATATCGGTTCTTGATCGTCAATTTATTCAACTCCCGGTAGTCGATACACATCCGAAATGATCCATCCTTCTTTTTCACGAATAAGACCGGAGCTCCCCAAGGTGAGAAACTCGGACTAATAAATCCTTTCTCTAAAAGTTCAGGCAACTGATTCGACAACTCTTGCAATTCAGACGGTGCCAAATGGTAGGGGGATCTAGCAATAGGTGCAGCGTTGGGTACCAAGTCGATCCTAAACTCAACTTGTCATGAAGGGGGTAATCCGGGTAAATCCTCGGGAAAGACTTCCGGATAATCGCGCACGATTGGGATATCTTGAATTTTTAACTCCTCTGACCTCTTCTCGACAACGTTAGCAAGAAATGCGTAACTCCCTTTCTTCAAAAATTTCCAAGCCTTCATACATGAAATAATGTTCAAGCTCCTTCCAGGTTTATCACCATGGACATCTAGTACTTCACCGTTTGAGAGCGGAATTCGAACTATCTTTTCTGAACAAATAATCTCGGCACGATGTTTGGACAACCAATCCATGCCAATTACAACATCGGAGCTACCAAGATCAATATGAATAAGATCTACACTAAATGGATGATCATTTAAATTCATTGTGCAACCTCGGACAATATCACTAGCCTTAATCAATTTACCGTTTGCTAGTTCTATAGTGTAGGCATCATGCAATTTTTTTGACTCAAGACTAATCAATGATCTAAATTTTGTAGAAATAAAACTTCTATCAGCCCCCGTGTCAAATAGTATAGATGCATGGATATCATTGATGAGAAACATACCCGTCACCACATTCGGGTCCTGACAAGCTTCTCCAGCCCCAAGTGCGAATGCTCTACCCTTAGCTTGATTCGTATTACCACCATTACGTCCTAGTTTAGGACATCTGTCTCTGAAGTGACCAGTCTCCTTACATTCATAACATGATCTCTGAGGTTCCAAGTTGACCCTGCAGTTCTTGGCAAGATGACCGGTCCTGTTACACCTTTCACAAGTAACAACTGCGCATTGGCCGGTATGGTGAAGGTTGCATCTATTACACTTAGGTAAGTTTCCAATGTACACCTTCTTTCCTTGTGTCACCGCTCCATAATTCTTCACAAACTTGAGCTTCTTACTTGGACCACCAGTAGTTTTCTTCACAGCCTTCTCCTCAGATTTCTTTCCAACTGTTCCTTTCTTAACCAAGATTCCATTTCTCACCATTTCATCAGTTAATTCACCCGCCAACTGAATCACACTTTGCATAGTAGTGGGTTTAGCCGAAGTAACCATTCCCCGAATTTGGGGCACTAATCCCCATATATACCTTTCGATCCTCTTAGGTTCTGGTGTCACCAAATGTGGCACCACACGGGACAACTCTTGAAATCGAGTCGTGTAATCCAAGATCTCTGCTCCATCCATTTACAGATTCCAAAATTCAACTTCAATTTTCTTCAATTCATTCCGAGGTTCCTCAATCAACATTTTCGTAAACTCATCCCAAGTAAGGTTATTAGTAACCTGTTCTCCTAACGCATCAACTTGAGAATTCCACCATGTTAGGGCTTCGCCCTGTAGAGAGCAAGAAGCATACTTAAACTTCTGATTTTCCAAGCAGTTACTGATTTTTATGACAGACTCCATCTTTTCTATCCAACGAACAATCCCAACTGCCCCTTCAATTCCATGAAAATCCAGGGGTTTTCCCGCAGAGAAGTCTTTAAAAGTGCATCCGCGGTTGGTGTTACCAGTATTTGTGCCACCACCAGCACCACCACCGGCTCCACCACTGCCAGAAGCACCACCACTAGTGTCGACAACACTCCTGATTAACCCTGCGGTGATCTGTGCCACTATTCTTGGTATAGCCGCATCTATCCCTTGATTTATCAGCTGGGTCAGATCTGGTTGAGCATTCTCTGTCTCATTATGCTGAGGTTCTCTCCTCGGTGGCATTGTCTAAAAACGGAAATGGATAGGAATTTGATAAGAGTTTGAGTAAATGATGGTACTTGATTAGAAATCACTCAAAACATAGCAAAACAATCTATACATAAAAGACATGTTTTTTTTTTTTTGAAAAGGATGATAAACATTTGGTTGAACCATGTACACAAGGTAACAATTAAGAATGATAACAATACACAAATAATAACAAAATGAAATTTATGAGAAACAAGGATTCACCCAAAAATAATTCATTTCCATCATCCAAAATTTACAAAAGTGCTTCACCGAGCATAGAAAGTAGCTAGGGTTTACAAGAGTTAGTAATAATTTTTTTTTACAAAATTAGGCATTAGTTAGAACTATGCCAAGATGCCCCAAAAGAAACAAAGTTTTTGTAACCCTTCAAAAGGACCTGAGCACAACCCGCTCAGTGTCTGAAATAAAAACCTAACACAACAGCAACCAGTAAAACAAAGAAAACCACAAAAATAGCCAATCTGGAGTAGACCCTCTTCTCAAATCGATCCATGAACTGGTTCCTGTTCAGCTCTGACGCCTGAAGAGTAGTAACATATTGATATAGCTCTGGTATCCTCTCTAGAACATCCTCCAACACAGTATGATGATGATTCAGTCTCGTCTCGTGTCCAGCGTAAACCTCTACTAACTCGTCCATCTGTACCTCCCTATTAGTCCTGGTGTCCTCGGGCTCCTCCTCTTCATCTGATGATAACTCTATAATAACAGGTGCAGTCCTAGTAGACGATCCTCCGACCTCGAAGGTCGATCCAGGAAACAGTGACTGTCCAACAGCAGGAGTAGCAGGGTGTAGAACAATAGTCACTGGTGCTACCCTGGAAGGGGGTAGGACTGAAGTAGGTGAGGGTAGACGACTCCCTAAATCCTCTGAGCTAGTCGCGTAGCTAGACTCACCGGGCACATAGTGCTCCGACGGATCCTCCTCTGACGTATGACTAGGCTCGGGCGTACTCCAATCACTTGATGCAGAAGGGACAGGCACAAGAGGGATGCTGTTGAGGCTGTCCGCCTCATCGTCCGAGAAGTACTGCTGAAATGAAGATGCTGAAGATAAAGACATGCTGTGACGGATAACGTAAAACTGGTAAGAATAAGAAATGCGAAATGATATGCAATGCACACATAGTTCCTAAGGTTCTTTGCAATGTTTCTTAAGGTCATAGTCTAGGTTCGAGTCTAGGGTAAACCTAATTCTCTATAACCAGTGCTCTGATACCAAGTCTGTCACCCCCCGAAGGCGGAAACACGGAGGTGAGACGAGAGCGGTGCATCGAACACTTAGGCGCAAGAGAATGCTAATGGGTACACTGCAAATTTCAAAGAACCACTACAAACATACCCAAGAAAGTAAAGTGTCATACAAACCACGAAAAACAAAATACAAATTCAGGTTGTCTACATAAACCAGATATCCCAAATGCAAAATACAAAACCAACAACCAAGTCATAATCCAAAAGAAAGTCCCCAAAAGCAATTCACCAAACTAGTCATTTGCTTCAATTCTGTTTACCTGAAAAACATGTTTCGAAAACGGTCAACTATAAAAATAGTTGGTGAGTACGCAGGTTTTACGACTCAATAAAATAAGTAAATGAATTTCAAAATGTAAAGTAACCATCCGCAGATGATAAAGTACATGTGTTAAGATTTTAGTTACCCTGAGCCATAATCAAAACCGTCATACTAGTTGTTGCCCCTGTCCAGGTGTTAAATGCGAACACCTACTATGGCTAATTATGCGCCCAAATGACCCTACAATTCTGGTTGGAGCGACCAACCCTGGGCGGGGGTGTCGACCCAAATAGTACTATTCATAATTCCCATCGACTATTCAAGTTAATTGATTGCGTTAAAGTGGGGACTTAATGCATCTAAAAGTAAACCCAGGTAACCCTAATCCCAAGTAACAACATGTAGTGAAACAACTTTTGTCACACCCCGGCCGGCGGCGGATTAAACGCCGGGGCTGACACGGTTGTTCAAAAGCTCATGATCATCTAATTAATGCGAAGATATTTATTATTCATATTAAATAACCCGTTACAAAACAATGAAACGACAAAAGTTAACATGACATATATTTTCAGTTTAATTTCTAGGTCCAAGTCCTACGTGAGCAGCAAGGACCTTAAGCAGGAGCACCTGAAACATGCGAGTAAAAGTCAACTACAAGTAGTTGGTGAGCAACATAGGTTTTGACACCAATACCAAAGTTTAGATAAAGTTTACGATTCAAAAGATTCTAATACAGATCTAAAGCATATCTAATAACACATAAGGCTCCAAGCGTACAGTTCAACCCTGGTAAATGAAATATAGCTGCCACAATCCCACGGATTGCCGTTTTGATAAAAGGGTTAGATAACACCCGAAGTTTTATAGTTCACATGGGGAGATACACCCATGACAATAGTTCACATCCAACATGGGGTGATACACCCATGATGATGGTTCACACCAACAACTACCCGCCAAGGTTATGTGGTAAGTTTAGTTTAGTTTCGGTTTCCCCTATAAATGATCATGTTAGGTACTGCCTTAGGCTTGCAACACAAGTTAATGAACGTACTTGCATGCATTCATGCAATGGTCACCAAATAGTTAAAGATATAAAGCATGTAGATCATAGCAAAGAATCAAGTTAAAGAATCGTGTAGATAAGATAGTTAATGCATGTTTCACCCCAAAACAAAAGCAGTAAAAAGAGGCTATGAATACTCACCTGGATGAAGTCAAAGATGATTGAGTATTGGAGGAACTGGGTAGGTAATGTGAGAATTGTTCACAATAAACCTATAAGATAGATTGGGATTCTAGGATTGAGATAGACTGTATTAGATAGTAAGATCTGGGATTTGAAGATAAATTTGTTTAAGTTTTGAAATTAAAAGATTGTTTAAGGTTTGCTAAACTTTAATATATATATAGTAGTTGGGGTATTTGAGATGCCATAATTTATACATTAGATTTAGGTATTTTTACAGGAGTTTAAAGATAATAACTAGATAATCCTATCCAAGAATTTATAATATAATTAGGCTTTAATTTGGATAAAAGAGGGTTTTGTATAATTATCTATTTTAAACATAATTGTTTAAGTATTTAAATAAACATCCTTTGTTGAATTATTTATTTTTATGTTTAAGAGATTTTTAATAATGCTTGCCAATTAATTTATGAGATAAATTCGTTTAAATAAAATATTTATTTAGGAGTAATAACACAAAGTTTCAAGATTTCAAATACAAAAAGAGGTTAGTATAAAATTGAAAATTTATTAAATGTTTATATATAAAAGTAACAATAAATAAAAAGTTATTCTAAAAATTTCAGATTTTATTGTTTTCTGGTTTTATAATTTTTGTAAAATTTATTTAAGATTTTTCTGGAATTTTTAAAAGTAAAAAGGAATGCAAAAAAAAAATAAAACAGGTAAAACGCCCTCCCCCGGGCTCGAACCTGTGACCTCGACCGAGTCACACACACGCACACACTTTAACCGTTAGACCAGGGCATGATGCCTTGGTCTAAGCCGGTTCCCTTTTGACTTAACCCGCTTTTTCGAATCGTCTTCTTCCCCAAGGACCGGCCGAAACCCTAGCCACCCAAATCGTCCAATCTGGCTAATAGCCGGCCGTGATTTCATGGGGCTTTCATCCCCTGGGTCAGCACGATTCGTTTGATATATTTCTTACCTTAGTTCGTTACGTATGTCGTGAGATCGATTGAGCAAATGTCGCGACGGCTTTCTTCGACTGGTCTGGGTTTCCGGCAACAGCTAGCGACGGTTTGAGGTTGTAGAAGGTTCAAGGTGTTTGTCGTCGATGGTTTTTGGCCGTTATTTATAGGCAATTTGGCCGTAAACGAAACGATTCGGGAGATGACTTTTAATGGGGGTTACGGTTACCAGTTGCCTGTCTTCACGACCATAATCGCTCGATTAATGGGGGAAAGTGAATCGCTTAGCTTCCACGAAAACGTTGCCGGTCTCCAGAACGCTTGGCATTATCTCGTTTACGAGATCAAAGAAAGTCAGCCAAAACCGGCCTCTCCAAGTTTCGAACTTGAGGTCGGTTTGGAGAAGAAACAAAGTTCCGGATTTACAGATTGGACCCTGAAGTTTTAAAGGTTTTCACTTCAAGCTTAAGTTAGTTTTTAAGTTAAGTTTAAAGTTTCAGAATTTGCAAATTAGGTCCTCAAACTTTCAAGTTTTATTATTTTATGCATTAAGTTGTGTTTTAAGTTTCAAGGTTTTATAAAATAAACTCTAACTTTTTATAAAGTTTAATTTAGACTTAAATTTTATAAATCTTTAAAAATTTATATAAGTTTTTTAATAAAGTAATAAATTCATTTATAAATTATAACTCAGATTAATTATTTAAGTTAATTACATTTTCATTATAAATTTCTTATTCATTAATAATTATACTCTAATATTTTTTTTGTAATAAGTTGTATCATTATAATTATAAATGTATATATTCATTTATTAAGATAATCATAAATTTAAATCATGAAATTAAATATGAGTGTATAAAAGAATTCAAGAAATTTATTGAACGGTATAAATGTATTCTCTACATTAGATAAGTTACAATGCCGGACAAGCTAAGATAAAGCCGGAAATTTCTCGGGGATTACAACTTTTCCCTCGTAAAACAGTAAACATTTAAAAGTGGGGCCGCGAAACTCACATGAGAGTGAAACGCGAAAAAGTGAAGTAAAACAGTGAAACAGCCAATGGTGGTATCCTAACCGAGTCCTACTAATAAGTAGACACAAAATGTATTTAGGAAACCTAATATGTGTGGCTAAGTCAACAAAAGTCAAAAGTGGATATACAGTCAATTGTATAGCCAAAACCCGTGCGCGTGCGTACGAACCGTTAAGAATTGTAAAACCGGCTTTTATATGAATTAATAACCTTAAAACTTTAAGTTTTAGATTTTAATAAATAACATCAGTAGTTAAAAAGTCACATTTGATAAAATCTCATGTCACGGTTTCGTTTGATCAAAAACGCGATTACGCGCGTAAAGTCCGGTTTACGGTTTAAAAATCAGATTCGTCCGAAATTAGGGTTTTAGTGTGATATTAGCACCCAATTTAAAAGTCAAATTTTATGTTTTAAATAAGTTTATACTTCTGCCTAAAATCCCTTAGAATTTTTATAAAAATCAATTTTATATAAAAATTTTCCAAAATTTATTAACTTTTTATAAAATTTAAATGGACCATAATTCCAAAAACATACTTATACATAAAGTTACTGCTTAAAATTTATACCAATTGATCATATATGTAAATAAAAATTTCTGACCAATTTTCATAGTTTTCCAATATTCAGATTATTTAATATGAATTTAATATTATTAAAACTTTACAAATTCGGGAAAAATAGTTAAACACATCAAAACTTCCCCAAATTTTTCCCATATTAGTTTTAAGTCAATATAAGATCCCGTACCAAGTTTCAAGTCCTAATTTTATCCAGAAGTATACAAACCCTAAATCATCCGTTTAAACTTTATAAATACTAAACGTATACTTAAACAACTCCAATATTCATAAAATTTGGAAAGGAGTCTTAGTTCATCATATAAAAATAACTGACCAATTTCTAGAATTTTTCATTAATCAGAAGTATTTTTCCCAAATTTCCATGAATTAAACTTGTGTGAATTTTAATAAATAATCTATAAAGAGTTAGATAACCAAATTTTCAAGATCCTCATTTTAAAACATATTCTACTGAATAAAAACAAATTTGGGTGCTAAATCAACCATTTTTTAAAATCCACCAAGAACATGCTTGTTCTTGATCATTTAAGCTAAACTACAAGTTTGATCAAGGATTATACCTTCCAAATTCAACAAATGATGATGAAATTTGATGCTAAGCTACTGAGTTTTCCTTGATTTATAACCTACAATCACAATGTGGTTCAATTCCAAGATCAAATACTCAAAAATCAACAAAATGCTCTTTTTATTCAAAAAGATGCAAGTATGAATACTCAAGTGTTCATACACTTTGATCATCAAATCTTGCAAGCTTTTCACTAGATAACTCATTGTGGATGATTAAAACTAGTTTTTATCCACAAATCCTTGTTAAAATCACAAGATTCAAGCTAAAAACTCTTAAAAACAACAAAACTCGAAAATCAAAGTGAGTGTGTGTTCTTGAGAAAACATGCAAGAATCAAAACAGAAATTTTAAAGAAGAAATCATGTTAAAATACCTTTAAAATACTAGAACAAAGCTCATCAACAACTATGATCCAAGGATTCAAGGTTGCAATGGATGATTTGAGCTTGTTCTTGAGTTAGATGATGAAAAATGGAAGTGTTTGGGTGTGGAAAGGGTTCTCAAGGCTGGAACAAGAAGGGAGAAGAGAAAAAATGGGTGGGGTTGGGTATTTATAGTGGAAAAGCAAGTCTTGCTTTAAAAGACCATTTTTATACAAAAATACCCACTTTTTATAAAAATTACACCCCTAAACACTCTAATAAATATTTTTATCCAAACATAAAATTCTAGTATCCAAAATAATGAATTTTAGAAAATTTTAAAACATAAAAACTCAAAAATTTTTAAAAAGTTATACCGGGTAAATACCGAGTTTTTAACGGAAGAACCACCTGTGATCGTTAGTTAAATCAAGAATCACAAAAGTTAGAACATATAATGTTATAAAATATCATTCTTAACTAAAATATAAATATAAAAATTATTTTCGTGAATTTAATTTTTACCGTTTATTTAACGCGTTCGTAGTATATGCACTTAACCTGGTTTTCTAGTTCGGACCTTTGTGTTTGTCTAAGATGGTATTCCTAGAATTCCTAGAAACATTAAAAATATATAAAATCATAATATTTAAAATTTAACGTATAAAAAGAAAATCAAGAAACGGTAAGGACCTGAAAAACCGCGGTTGTCACACGTTTTTCTGGAAGGAAGGGCAAATTGGTTTTGAACCGGCGGTTCGTAGCGGGTTGTAACCGGTTTGGTATAAACTGGTTTTCGGGTTGGAGCCGGTTTAAGTTCTTGAACCGGTTTTTTTTGCTCATCTCTACGATCCGGTTTGATAGGGTTGAGTTTTTCTTGTCTGGAAACCGATTTAACCCGAACGGCCGAACCGGTTTTTAGCCAAACCGGTTTTGATCAAAATTTAACCAAACCGGTCTGGTTCTATATAGTGGAGTTCAGGCATTCAAAAAAAAAATTAAATGATTTACAATCCCAAGCATCAATTCAAAAGGACTTATTCAATTTCGGCCAAACCTCACATTCATGGCTCGAACTTCAAACCGGATTTTGACTTTTGCTCACTTGACTATTTGCACATCCCCAAATAGTTATCAATCTAAGGCTGTGTTTGGGATTACTTATTTGAAACTCTTTATGACTTATTCAAAAAGGTAATAAGTCATAAGTCACAATTTATAACTTCTCAAAAACTTTGGAATTTTCTTTGAAAACTACTTATTGACTTATGCTATAAGTTAATAAGTTATAAGTAATAAGTAAGGATAGACTTACTTCTTGAAAAATGGTATAAGTAGGCTAAATAAGTAGCTTTCCCAAACACCTTATTAACTTATATAAGTTAATAAGTTAATAATTACAGTAAATAAAGTAATCTCAAATTTCCGTTTTGATGCAAATGATGAACAAGATGCACTGTTCTGTAACGAATTAGATGCACAAAATTTGGTTCTTCTTCTCAAATTCAGCAGCGAGGAGCCGATATTCATCTCCGTACCTTGAAGTCGATGGCTGATCGCGCCGATCCTTCTCCTCTGGTTCAACCTTCTCACGTCACCGAACCTAGTTAGATTGACTTAGAAGCCGGTCCCGGGGAAGAAATTCAGTGCCGAATTTGTCTCGAAACTGACGGTAGTTAGTTGTTATTTCAGTTTTTGCTCGTAATTGAGTTCTAGGTTTTCGTTAATCTGCACTTTGTAATAATTATTGGTTTTAATATCTTTTTCCTTTCACTGTTAAGATGTTAGGGTTCGAATTAAGTATTATTGATAATTCATAATGGTAGGCGTGTAAACAACTGAACGAACTCGTTCGTTTAACTTTAACAGAAGAAATGAACGAACTCGAACACTTAAACGAATAGATTTTCTTGTTCATGTTCGTTAAGAAAATGAACATGTTGCGTTCGTTCATTAGTATTCTAAACGAACGGTTCATGAACGTAGACGAACACTAATTAAAAGTACACGTGAATATCTAAATTAAAGTTTAAATTATCATCATCCTTATATTAAACATTTCAAAAGTTAGGTTTAAGGGTTTTATAATATGAAAATCAAATTGATTTTAAATTAATATTAATAGTAAATAAATTTGAATGAATATTTAAACGAATGTAAACAAATGTTCATGAACGTAAACGAACGAACGTGACATGTGTTCATGTTCGTTTGTTTAATTAACGAACAAAAATTTGTGTTCATGTTTGTTCATTTATTAAATGAATGAACATAAACGAACTTCTGCCGAACGGTTCATTGAACGTTTGGTTCGTTTACAGGCCTAGAAAATGGTACTTGTTGGAACGTTATGTTCATTTTACTAGATACTGTAAAATTAGTTAGATTATGCAAAGGTTTAGCAACCTTTTGGGCTTCTTTTCATATGTTAGTTTATTTATTGTTATTCTTGTTCAGAGAAGCGCAGAAGTTTGGATAAATAGACAGAAGCAGACTGACTTTGTCTAGTGTTTATGGAACAATGACCTAGATAAAGATCAAGAACTGTATTTAGTGAATTAGTGGTGTGCAATACTTAAATTACGCGAGTTTTAAATTTATTGACTACATTAGTGCTGTTAAACGAAGGGCTGTTATCTCATTGTGAATATGATATACTGTAATTATAATTAGTTTTCAATTCCTGTGGTTATAGATGTTTTTAGTTAAAAGTTTGACCTGAACTTCTAATGTGGGTTGGTAATCTTTATCTTTCGATTTTTTGTATTAGGCAGAGATTTTATTGCACCCTGCAAGTGCAGAGGGACGTCAAAATATGTTCACCGAGAGTGCCTTGATAATTGGCGCTCTGTGAAGGTAAACTTTGCATCTTTTGTGATGTCTTGTTATGTAATTTTACGATTGTCAAGGAGAAAGTAATAAGATAACTTAATTTCTTTTGTTGACAAATATGGTCATCTTTAGTTAGAAAATCTGCTTTTTGTTCTAAACGTCGCTTATTTGAGGAGCAGTTCTGGTTACTATTCTTGATTCATGACTGGCTATATCTGCAACGGTTTAATTTTCATATCATTAGTGTTTGACTTCGCTATAATAGGATGTCAAATACTCTTTCTTTTTGGTTATTTGCTTTTTCTTCCACTTTGTTTTAATGTTTAATCAGAAAGAACAAGTTAAGTAACTTTACCTTCTTCATCTCTTAGTGACTCTCGCATAGATCCTTTTAATTTACATTTTTGAGTGTACTTCCTAGTTCCTTATCTTTGTGCCATCTAGTGTCATGGCCTTACTTTTCCCAAATTCTTTGTGGTCTTAACATCAAATATGTTTCCTGGTTGCACTAAATAAACCTTAATTGGGAACACTATATTTGAAGAATACACTCAAAGAGACAAGTAGTCAAGTACAAGATTTTATAGCTTCTTGTTTATCTATCTCAGACGTTGAATATGAAGAGGCCTTCCCGCTTGTAGGAGCTCCAACCCCAACACGTGAACACTCTGGGTCAGTGAAGCTTTTAGTCCCTCCTACACTAGTCCTATATTATATCGTAAACCCATGGTTTAAAAAAACGGACGAGGCGTACGCCTCGAGGCGAGGCGGTAGGATAGCGTATCTGAGGCGGCGCCTCAGGTGGGTTTTTAATACATACGCCTCTAGGGATGAGGCGGTACGGAAAACGTACGAGGCGGTTCGAAGGGCTGAGGCGGTTCTTCATCTGGGCTGTTCTTCTCCTGGTCTGTTCTTCCCCTGGTCTCTTCTTCATCTGTTCTTAATATGATTGCTGGTCTGTTCTTCATCTGTCATATACTCATATGTGTATGGTTAATAGCATAGTCACATCGAACCGGATTTTTAGCTTCCGGTTTGAAGCCTTTCTGCAGTCTAAAACCTTACGATTTGAATCCTTTGAAGCCTGCAGTCCACAACTTTCGATTTTCCAGCCAAATGAAGAAGAAGATAGATGATTATTCATCATTTAACTTTAGATGGTTTTACATTAAATTAATAATGGATATTTGGTTGTATACTCATATGTTGTATAAATTTAACCATAATAAGTTGCTACTTTGACAACCAATAAGCTCTGTTTTGTTTTTGATGTGTGCTTATAAGATATATAATTTTTATATTTATTTTTTAATTCCGCCTCGGGCTTACGCCTTGTTTCGCCTCGAGGCTTACGCCTCGTGAGGCGAAGGGAAAACGCCTCGAGGCGCGATTCCGTTCTTTTAAACCTTGCGTAAACCTTCTACAACAAACAAAAGAAAACTAGAGTATACTAGTACATTTGGCAAACCTTTGGGCCTGGTACTCAGACGCGAAAGAAATTTGGATGCGACAGTTGGTTATACCGTAGTTGTTAATGATGCTTTGCTAATCCTCTAAAAGGTTATTGATGGAAAGAACTTTGCAGGTCAACCCAGACTCTTTTAGTACCAGCACTAGCCTGTTTATTTTGTGTCAGGAATTGCCGCCTGCATGCAATATGTTAAGCATATCTGTATATAGTTCTATTTGTATGATTTATATCACTGGCATGAAAATTGGAGTATTGTTTCCTGGAATATATCAATTGAGGTCTTGGTCAAGTATGAAAATGTGATTTTGTTTTTCCTTTTTAATTTGTTAACTTCTGGTTCCTTCTTATTTTACCAACTTCCTGCAGGAAGGGTTTGCATTTGCTCATTGCACAACATGCAAGGTTCCCTATCATTTAAGAGTTAATGTTCTTGCAGATAGGAAATCGAGAACCATGAAGTTTCGTTTCTTTGTGACCAGAGACATTTTGTTTATCTTTCTCTCTGTACAGCTTGTAGGTCTTGGTTCTCTAGTTTATATTATTTTCTCTCATGGAGATTGCGCTAGCAATTTATTATCATATCGTCTTTGTTTTTACAGGTAATTTCCTCATTGGCATATTTGGTGTACCTAGTTGATAGATATCAGAAGTTTTGGGTTCGTCTTGTCTGGGGTTTCGATAGTGAAGTCAGTTTCTACTACATATGTGGTAAAAATTTCATAAACTCACAGCAACTTAAAAAAAGTACCTGATTTGCCCCATGTTATGGAATTTTATTTTTCCCTAATTCCCTATACTTTTTTTATTTTCTTGTCCATCTATACGTATCTCTCTATATGTCCTTGTTTTTTGTTAAGTTTTCTATGGCGTATTCTGTGTTTGTAGGATATAGTCCTAATAAACTTTATGCGCTGATGTTTATTTTATTGAGTTTTTTTAATGTCTGTGATGTAGAATCCATGCACCTCATACATGCATCTTTTTAATTTAACTTCGGTGGTTGCGTTAGATTTGTGCTTCAATTGAGTAGTTTAGATATTTATATCACAGGGGTTAGTACTTCAGCTTGTAGACTCGCAATGATGTAACTCGTTTTAGTATAGTCACATGTTATTACTATTTGTGTGCAGGCGTACTGCTGTTTTTTGCAATACTTGGTCTATCTGGATGCTTTATAACCTGTTACGATGAGAGAGTGCGTGATGATCTTTCTCAGCCTTGTCGAGAATTGTGTCTTTGTTGCTGTCAACCCGGGTAAAATTTCATTACTGTTCAACATATCATTGATTATTAGACAATATTACTGTAGTATTATTAAGAGTTAATTAAAGTACACGGATGGCCCCTGTGGTATGTTTAAATTTGGATTTGGTCCCTAAGTTTGAAACTACACTAACAGTCCCAAATTATGCATAAACATAACATGTTTCGTCCCTAGAGTGGATGACAGTTAACTTTTTTGTTAATATTTTGAAAATGACCAAATTACCATTTGCGTGTGGACCGACTGTACCACTTAACAGAAAAGTTAACTGACATCCACTCCAGTGACCAAACATGTTATGTTTATGCATAATTTGGGATTGACAGTGTTACTTTTCAAACTTAGAGACCAAATCCAAAATTTGTACATAGCATAGGGACTATCCGTGCACTTAACTCTATTATTTGTATCATTATAATATTAGTATTACTTATTTATGTTAACCTTTAGTCCAAGTCTAATTGTAATACTTGGTGCCCAAGTATTACCTAGTATACAAATGTAGGACTCTTGTAACAATTTTTCAACCTACATTTTGATGTTTATTATTGATCATTGGCTGACTTCAGATAATTTTCGTATTGATAACTTGTCTTTGTAGTAAAATGAGCGGCCGACCCACTGAATCTCTCTCTCCCTCTTTCTCAAACACACACACACGGAGAGGGCTTAATTTACTGCAATTGAAGACCAAAATAATCCATTCGTCAATAACACTAACATTTTCACCCTCATGTGTGCACTAAACATGTTGAAAAGGAGGGTATTTTTGTCTTTATATACCAATTATTTTTTTAACTCTTCAACTTCTCGTCTGTTCGAACATGGTTCGTATAATGTTTTGAGGACAAGCTCTAACATATGGCTGTTGCAGTGTTTGTGCAGACTGCTACTTGTCTGGTACCATTTGCGTGTGGACCGACTGTACCCCTTGTTTTGAAAGTTGTGCGGGTGCAACTGGTGAAGGTGGTTGTTTAGGAGGTGCAGGTGAAGCGGGATTACCATTAATATTTATAATGGCTTTAGTGGCGCTTGCACTGTTTACTGTCATTGGCATATTCTACAGCGTGCTTGTGGCTACAATGGTTGGACAAAGGATTTGGCAGCGTCACTATCACATATTAGCTAAAAGAATGCTAACCAAAGTAAGTTATATTCTTATTTATGTTGTTACATTTTATAACACACACACACTCACCAATATGTGCTTACATATGCACATTCATATCGATACGTTAACAAAAAACCCCATTTTGGGGCCACCTAAACTATTCCTAATAATCACACCAATCCGTCTATGAATTTTGTACCAAGAATCATTTAGCAGGTCACGTTAGAATTTTTCTCATATATCTAAACAGACAATTGTGCATTTATTCTTGTATCAACAACCAAACACAAGTTGCATAAAATCTTCCATGTGATGTATATCACATACCACATGGACTCACCTCCTCTAGATGAATATCTTGACTAAAAAAACCACTTCAGGTGAAGGTCTTGTAACCTAGACAATCACACAAACAAGGATACCAGTTTATCCCATATCACCCAAATAAGACACATAACATCCCCCATAACGTCTCATTAGGTATGTTATAACCTAGTTAACAAACCCTAAGGACCAACAAGCCCTACGCCAAGTCGCCGACCCAAACCAGCATAGGCTGGAATCATACCCAGTGTCCATACCAACAGATCTTTATAGTTACATGGTCCACACATATAAATATGCATCCCTGAATGTGTTTTAACACCATTTACTCATTGATTTCTATTTTGCAATCTCAACAACGAAAACCCAAAATCACTATCTCCATTAATGAATTATGGGTAATACCACCATAAATCTGACTTTTATCAAGCTTCAAGTTTTAACAAGTTTACCTCCTTCAATCATAGTTGTCAATAGCAATAAATAGCGACAACTACCTATATGCTACGTAGCGACAACGATGGAACGACGCCCGCTGTTTCATGTTTAGCGATAAACTAGCAGAAAATTTTTAAGAAATATTTTACATTCAACTATTGAGCAATTATAATCAAGATGCTATCACTAATCATCTAAATCTTCATATTCCGGCTCACCTAGTAACGCTATTTATATTTATCAAATAAAAGAAAAAAATTTACAGAGTATTCGCTATCTGGTCGCTAAACACCATATAGCGCCATATGACAACAATGCTACGTAACGCGCTATAGCCATATGACAACAATGCTAAGTAACTAAAGCGTTCGCAACCGAAGTTGACTGTTTGGTTTGTTTGCCTTCTGCCATGTCTACCACAACAATGGCTAAGTGTTTAGGTTAATATTACACCCGTTCGACTACGTGTCGAGTTAGCGCGACTAACGCGGGCGGGGTATGTCAAACCCAGTAGTACTACTCAAGATTTCCTAGCTATGTCACAATATTAACGGTTCGAGATGTAAGGACTTGGGTGGTAACGTTTGCACTTTAGTTTACAAGCAATATAATAATAATACAAAAATAAAAAATTTTGTGCATGTTTTCTCCCCCGAAAAGGAAGTATGTAAAGAGGGGCCGTGAGACTCACCTGATGAAAGTGATGATGGGTATTCCACACAAAGTTTACACAAAGAGGATTGAGGGTATCTCCTATACGAGTGCTACACAAATACGTCAAGTATAAGAACTAATCCCTATTATATTTTCATGTCTCAAGATAAATGGCGCGATTAATTCGATCTAATAGTTAAAATAAACGCTTAACTTAATAAATTTCATAATTATTAAAATACTCTTTTAGAACGAAAATACGATTTTTCTCTTGAAACATACTCCAAAAATTTCTATTGATCATGTTTGATTTATAAAGATTTATGGTGGTTTTTAATAATTTTTCTGAATTTTATTTAATTCTAAAAACAGTTTAATTGGAGTTGATTCTTCAAAATATTGCTCTTTGAAAATACAATTTTTCTCTCGAAACATACTCCACTGTATCCTTTGACCTGAGATACATACTAGAACTTGAATCTTTAAAATATTGCTCTTTGACATGATCTAACGCTGTTCTTTGACCCGGTAGTTATAAGGATCATAGTTGGGAGTGTATATGAAGTTTAGTGATAGTTGTATGTAGTCAAGATGGAATTTTGTTCCCTTACACTAGTAAGTGGGAGACATCTCTGCATCCTCGTTGACATCAATTTTGTTCCCTTACACTAGTAAGTGGGAGACATCTCTGCATCCTCGTTGACATCTCTGGCGTCCTCGTTGATATAGACATATCTGGCGTCCTCGTTGACATCTCTGGCATCCTCGTTGATATAGACATATCTGGCGTCCTCGTTGATATAAACTCGTTAATAAGGATCATCGTTGGGAGTACATCTGAAGTTTAATAGACCACTTTGATTCTGGATCGAGAAAGAGAATGATCGAACACTATATGAGAATGATGATTTGATCTATGTCTCATGTTCGATAGATGTCCATTACATAAAAGACAATTGACATATTATCATGACTATTACGAATAGTTAAGTAAGGGTACTTAGACTACTCAGAAATAGGAGACGACGTCATAAAACGTCGTATCTTAGACAATGATCGAGACTCGTGCAAGTGGGAGTCTGTTGGACTTATATATCCGAGTAACGACATTCGACAACACGACCGTCGTGATAAGATCCAAAGAGTTACACCATTGACAAACATATATAAGAAAGATCATTTAAGAGTTAAACGAGCCTTACACGAAACTAAACCGAAAAAATGATTATTTATGAACTAATCATCCAAGATTATCCGAGATAATCAAGGCAAAAGAGAGATTGTAATTTGGATTTACAAACAATTAAATTAACTAACCCGGTAACTTGGAATCACGAAATAGTTAAGTTATATATATATATATATATTAGATATATGTATATATTTAATTATAAAAGTTAATTAATTATATTTATAAATATATAAATGTTATATGTTTCATCAACCAAAGTGTTTAGTTAACTGTGATCACTAGATATATCACAGGGTTTGAAACAGTAACTTAAAACCCTAGAATTAGTGATTAAGTTACCTTAAAGCCTATAAATACAAAGTCGTAGGGGAATTAAAAAACGACCATCTAATTAGAGTTCATAAAGAACAAATTGGAAACCATAATCCTCCCTTCTCCCCTCCCTACGCCGCCGCCACCATCCATCAGTCGGATGACCGCTGCAAGGGCGTCTCCCACCGCCGGCAGCCCCTCCGCCGCCACTGCCATGGTCGTCGAGCCAGTGCCGCCGCTCCATTCCACAATCCCTTCCCTTTTTGTGCCGTCTTTGAGCTTCCACCGGGAGACCCGGTTGCTGGGATGTCTATTTGAGCCGCTAAGGACCACCGATATCATTTGGTGTTACTAACACCGGTTTTGTAACTAGTGACACCGGGTGATCGGGATAAACGAATAGAGTTTCATTTAGTTTTGGAGAGACAAGACGGATAGAGATACGGGTTTGTATGAGTGGATTAGAGTTGCGGGTTTAGTTCATGGAGCCGGATTTAGTGACCAAGTTGTTGTTACGTGGTGTTACACCTTGGTTGCCGTCTCTTACTCGCAAAAGGTATAATTCTAAATCCTATGGTTGAGTATTGAATATTTAGTTTGCATCTGAACTCCTAGTAGGGTTTGGCCTAGATCGGTTTATACTTGTTTTTCCATTACGCGTTTTAAATTAGTTTTGAAACACTAGCATGAAACCCCAACAAAAGCAGTAACACATCAGTTGGGTTTTATCATTACCTGTGTAAGTTTGCGTATTTATCATTACCTGCATAAGTAGTAAAAACCTTATATTCGTTGTGGTTGTCAGCCTTTTATTGCATTATCTTTGGTGGATGGTACTACAACATATAAGGTTTACAAGTTTGTTGAAGTGTATACTCATGATTTGGTTTCAATGGATAACATCCATTTGATTCGTTCAAGTCAAATTTGTCATATATGCAACAACATGTGTTATGTGAGTTGGCCAATTCAAATATGGGTCTTGTTAAGTCATTTCATGTTGCAAGGACCAATTATGGTGGATTTGAACATGTTGGTACAACTGTTTCTGATGATAAGAATTTTAAAAGGGATTTAAATTGTTCATTGGAGAATATGATATTGATATGATTGTTAGAAGATGACCGGATAAGAAACATACTTGACTGATTATTCGTTTGAGTATAGTGACCAGCATGGGGTTTTAACGGGCTTGTTTTGGGCTGATGAAGCATGTAAGCTATATGGCATTTGGAGATGTCATATCTTTTGATGCCACATTCAAAACCAACAAGTATGGTTTTTCTTCTATTTTTTATAATGTTTTATACTATGAATTGTTTGTTATATATATATATATTGTATATTTTTCTTATAGATACAAGATGGTTTTTGTCCCATTCACCGGTATTGATAATCTCTTTTGGAACTTTACTCTTGGTGCTAGGTTACTATCATCCGAGACAATTGAATCATACAAGTGGTCATTAACATCTTTTTTGAAATCATTTGGCCTTAAGCTAAAAGTTGTAGTCACTGATCATGACCATACTATGAAGCAAGCCATTGAACATGTTTTTACAGAGACCAAACATAGATTATGCATGTGGCTATTATGAAAAAGGTTGATGATAAGGCTAGCATACAGAACATGCATTATTAGTATATACAACATGAGTGATTAGTATACAGAATATGTGTGATTAGGATGCAAAACTTGCATTATAACTTTTTTGCATACAGATTGTGTGAATTATTAAATGTGTTTTTGTAGGTTGGTGTGCACTTTGCAACAATGAAGATTTTAGAAAGTGCTTATGTAATATAGCCGGGATAGATTCAATCACTCCTGATGTGTTTGAGAAAGAATGGGAGGCTGTAAGAAAAGTTTAATCTCACAAAGAACAAATGGATAAAGGATACGTTAACTCAGATCAATGTGGATTCCTGCATTTCATAAAGAGTAGCACATGTCCGGATTTATGCATACAACGTCCGGTTTCTATCTCACAACTGACACTTGTTGAGTTTTTTTAACCATTTTAAAACTTCAATCAAAGCCCAAAGGTTTAACCACCGTAATAACGATCATGTATCTAGATACACTTATCCTGACATATGATCCGAGTCTCCACTTGAACCACAAGCATCTAAAACTTATACAGGATTTATTTTTAATGATGTTAAAGAAAAAAATTATGAATCAAATGAAAATTATATAGTATTTAATACCATAACAATTTGAGAGTAAGCACAAATCTTTATCAAAGATAGAACAACTATTGGACACAGATTGTTAGAGGGACTTAAGTGAAAACGATACAACATGCGTTATTAATATTATTAAACATGCGTGATTTTGATTATCTACTTGCATAATTTTTGTTTGTTTTTAATCTATTTTGTAGGTTTTGTTTAAAATGATGATGTAACGGTAACATACACTTGCGATTTGAGCAATATGGGTTGTTATGTCGTCACATTTTTTTGTGTTTTCGGGATGCTTATGTTGAGGAGTTTCCCTAGAAGTATATTATGAAGCGTTGGCAAAGGGAATCCGTTCCAACTAAAATCAACCGTTCAGTTGTTACTGAAGATTTTGTTAATGACAATAGTGAAAAGGTGAAGGATATTGTGCATGAGAAAATGTTTTCTAGTGAATAAATTATTGATCTTTTAATCACATATGTGGATTAATTAAAAATTGTACATGATCAAATGAAAGTGAAGATGGAAAAAGCTGATGAGGGTCGTCACACCATACCAGTTCAAAAGAAGAAAGATAGATTGGCTTCTCTTCTGGATCATCCTTGGATGCTACTGTTTGTCTCCGACCAGTATAAAAAACAAAGGAGGTTCACATAAAAGAATTAATCAAAAAAAAGAACAAGCGATCTGCCGTGTAGGGACGAGACATAGAAAATGCCAAATTTGTCACAAAACTAGTCATGACATGCGTACTTGCAAAAGGAATAGTGCAGAGGGAACACAAGAAGCGATTATAGTTTATTTTGATTGAAGTCAGATTTACACATCATTATAGTTTATTTTGAACATCGTCATACATTATTTAGATTTAACATGCGTGTTTTCAAATTTAACATGTGTGATTCCAATATGGTTATAGTAACTGAATGGTTCTTGTATAATACAACATACATGATTTTAAATTTCCTATTATTAGATCATACAATTATCAAAGATGTTTAATTACCAAATTACCCTCATGATTTTTTTTTTTGTCATTTTTGACATTTTGGTAATTAGATCATACAATTATCAAAGATGTTTAATTACCAAATTACCCTCATGAATTTTGTCTTTTTCCTAAATTCTAATTTAAATTCTATCAATTTTTTTTTTGTTTAGTTAATTTTTTAGTGGATTTTTTTAACTTTTAAATTTAGGTTAATTAAATTTTAAGGAATTTTTATTAAAACTTTTTTTAGGGTTTTTTTTTTGTGTTGAATGTTAATTATTTTGTTTTGTCCAGGGCTTTTGGATGTCTGAAAATGTATTGATTTTAGTTTATAAAGTTTCAATAACGTTAATTTTTTTTCGCAATTTAGCGCCGCGAATCACGCGGATTTAATTTGACGTCAATCATTTTTCACGGTTCAACTCCCCCGTCTTTGCCTTGTTCAAGTGCATACCTTTGGATTGTGATCACACATTTAGATGAGATGATATCATTGTTCAACTTTTGCAATGACCTCATTGCCAGCATTTGTTTAATTGCCTCATTGGTTGCATCTGTAGACATGATTTAGTTTGATTCTTGTTAATTGCATGTATATTAATTGCATGAATGTGGTATACTTATAGCTCATTTTTTAATATTATTTGTTGGTAGTTGATTAAATTAAAAAGGTCATTTATTAGTTTTTGCATCATTATAGTGCATCACATCACATTCAATATATATGCTTCGGAGATCTTTGGAAAAACATTACACTAAAATATACTAAAATGAAACATGCATGTATGGAGTAAAACAGGCGTGTAAAATACAGCATGCGTTATTAATACAATAAAACATGTGTGATTAAGGTATAACTTGCGTATTTGAATTTTATTATAATATATTACACGTAATCCACCTTATTATTTTTAAATACTTTTAACTTGGTAGTTGATTCTTGTAACACCATTAACAATGGTGGATCTAGAAGTTTTTATGAGCGGGTGCACAAAGTAGATTTGGTCAAAGCGAGTTTGGTCAAAACAAATCGTTTCAAAATGATTCGGGTAAAAAGAAATACTTATCTACATAACGATATAATAAAAATATTTATACATATTTACTTAAAGATATAGTAAAACTATTGATACTTATTAATTAAACGTGTACATATCTATACTATATAATAAATAAAGGTTTTTTAGTGTCACGTGTTGCCTCCATATTCATTCTCACCATTTTTTCCCGCCTCTCTCTCTTATTTAATGCACTTTTATCTTTTAATTAAAGAAAATACTAATTATACTAATAAAACACATTTATTTTAAATTATCCCTTATAAACACATTTATTTTAAATTATCCCTTATTATAAGAAACTTTAAAATTTAATTATTTAACTTTTATTTCAATCAAAATGATAGACAAATTAAATCAAATAGTAATTAAGGTATTTTCGAAACTCAATTATATATTAATTTTTGCATATTTTAAGTTTGTTTATATCCTTAGTATATGTAATATATTTTTACGCCTGTAAATATATACATAAAGATTTACAAAAAAATATATATTGATATTTTTCACCCCGTGTGTAGACACGGAATCTAAACTAGTAATTAAATAAACACAAATATGCCACAAATAAGAAAAAAAAACACTTGTAAATCATAAATAAGAAGAAAAAAAATGTACTTATAAACCAAAAGTAAAAAATACAAAAAAAAACAACTTATAAATCAATTGAATAATCAATACTAATTCATATTATTTATCTATAAAATTTAATTTGTTATTTTTAATGTCTACTATTGTTTAGATGTTCAGTATAAGACTATTTAAAATCAAATGAAAGTAAAAGGTTTAATGTGTAATTTGTATTATAAGGGTTAATATTAAATTTCTCTTTATTCTTTTAATTATCAACGATTCCCATTTCTCACCTTCCAACTTTCCCATGACACTTTCTTCATCTTTTTCTTCTCTCTCATCTTTTTTCTCCATTAAAGTTTTAAGCTTTCATGGCTTTTTTTATAGAAAAATTATCATCTTTACTTAAAATTATCATCAACCTCTTTGGTTTCTTTTTCTCTTGGTTTGTTGAAAATCGGAGGATGGGTGCCTCTTAGGATATTTAGAAAGGTACCTACTAAAAGAGATCGAAAATTTCTCCTTACGCGGATGAATCTCAGCGTGTGCCTCACCCCCACTGAACCATACATAAATTCGCCCCTGACCATTAATGTATTACATATTGCATCTTATAGTGTAACATCCCAAAAATAGTAAATAAATAAATAGTAACGCGAGCGGGATTGAATCATCGGAAACTAAAGACGAAAAGAATGAAAGGAGAATGGATGGGCTTGGGCTCGGCTCCAACGGGCCGAGGGAAGCCTATGTATATAAGAATCAAGGCAGCCTCACTCTCCTTCACCACCTCATTTGTGCAAGTTTAGAGAGAGGATTGAGAGCTCGGGTCTAGAGAGAGAAAGCTCGGAATCAAGCTCAAAGTCTCGGGAATCATTACTCCACAGCCAAGCAGCATTTAGCAACGAAAAGGAAACAAAAACAGGTAACCTCCATGCTTGAATCTGAGTTTTTAGTTAAGAAATGACTTTTAGGGTTCTAATGTGTTTCGAATCAAAAGATGACATTTTTAAGTATGGAATCGCATAAAAAACATGTATCTTGCTTCATGAAAGCTAGATACAAGTTTTGAACGTAAAAAGATCGAAACTTGAATAAAAAATGATGAAGATGATAGAAATCAGATGCATCGCCCGAAAAGCCGGATAAATGGGCCGAAAAGGGGTTTTCGACCGAAAAAGTGGTTCATACATCAAAGATTTCGGACACTACATTCGTTCGAAAAGTGTTAACATCAAATATTTTGGACAATACATTTCAGTCGAAAAGTATTTCTAACAAAATTTTGATCAGAACATTTCGGTCAAAAAGGTGGTTCGAGCCTCCAATATTTCGGGCAATACATTTCGACCGAAAAGTGTTATGGTCAAGGAGTTTTCGATCAAAAGACTGGGGAATAAAGAATCTTTCTAAGTAACTAGTTTTCGGTCGAAAAAGATTTTCGTTCGAATTAGTTTTCGATCGAAATATGGTTTTCGGGCATAGAGATTTCAGGCAGATACTAATGTGTCTAGTTCACCTAACTCTAATAATAGAATTGTTAAGTGTCGGTTAGGTCCATTAGTTTATCTCGTATGACTTGATTATACAGATTGTGTGTGACCTTAACAGACGCTCCAGAATCAGCTAAGTGTATTCAGAAATCACCCGTCAGGTGAGTTCTATGTGCCTCCTCTATGTTATGTGCTAGTCATTTTAAATGTTTTGGGGCTGAAGTGTATACACTAAATGAATAAGTGTTATGAACGCCAATGTGATTATACATGATGTATACATACATACATATATATATATATATATATATACATATATATATATATATACATATATATATATATATACATATATATATATATATATTGAAATGAATGATGAACAAAGAATGAAACGTATGATTATAAAGAATAAATGAAAGAATGACATAACGTAAATGAATGAAAATCTTGCTTTATATTTCATATATTGCATGTTATGAATGTATGTAAACGTTATGGACGCTTCGATGACAACGGCTACTTCGGTTGACGGACGACCACGTGACTATTTTGCAAACGGGAAAAGTACGTTCCTTCGCAAGCTAGGACGTACGAAAGGCATTAATGAGCGGTCGAAGTAAATTCTTTAATAGTATAACGGTTGCATAAACAATAGTTCGCGTGGGAAACGGATGCCTTAGGGCAGACAGGCGAATATACGGACTACGATGTTAGGTAGGACGGACGACCGAAGGTTTGCCGGACGGTTTAATGGCGGACGGTTTCTAGGACCGGACGAGTAAAGGGGCTACGACGTTAGCTTAATGGCGTATGTCTTTGTGACATACGTAGTAAAAGACGGGTTGATCACCCTTATGTATACGACCAATGAATGTTAATGAAAGGAAAGGCGGATACATAACTATGTACTCGCATATAAATTAATGTATTACATAAATTCGCCCCATACCATTAATGTATTACATATTGCATTTTATAGTGTAACATCCCAAAAATAGTAAATAGGAACGCGAGCGGGATTGAATCATCGGAAACTAAAGACTAAAAGAATGAAAGGAGAATGGATGGGCTTGGGCTCGGCTCCAAGGGGCCGAAGGAAGCCTATGTATATAGGAATCAAGGCAGCCTCACTCTCCTTCACCACCTCATTTGCGCAAGTTTAGAGAGAGAAAGGAGAGCTCGGGTCTAGAGAGAGAAAGCTCGAAATCAAGCTCAAAGACTCGGGAATCATCACTCCACAACCCAACAACGTTTAGCAACGAAAAGGAAACAAAAACAGGTAACCTCCATGCTTGAATCTGAGTTTTTAGTTAAGAAATGGCTTTTAGGGTTCTAATGGGTTTCGAAACAAAAGATGACATTTTTACGTATGGAATCGCATAAAAAACATGTATCTAGCTTCATGGAAGCTAGATACAAGTTCTGAACGTAAAAAGATCAAAACTTGAATAAAAAATGATGAAGATGATAGAAATCAGATGCATCGCCCGAAAAGTCGGATGAATGGGCCGAAAAGGGGTTTTCGACCGAAAAAGTGGTTCATACATCAAAGATTTCAGACACTACATTTTGTTCGAAAAGTGTTAACATCAAATATTTCGGACAGTACATTTCAGTCGAAAAGTATTTCTAACAAGATTTTGATCAGAATATTTCGGTCGAAAAGGTGGTTCGAGCCCCCAATATTTTGGGCAATACATTTCGACCGAAAAGTGTTATGGTCAAGGAGTTTTTGATCAAAAGACTGGGGAATAAAGAATCTTTCTAAGTAACTAGTTTCCGGTAGAAAAATATTTTCAATCGAAATATGGTTTTCGGACAGATACTAATGTGTCTAGTTCACCTAACTCTAAGAATAGAAATGTTAAGTGTCGGTTAGGTCCATTAGCTTATGTCATATGAATTGATTATACAGATTGTGTGTAACCTTAACAGACGCTCCAGAATCAGCTAAGTGTATTCAGAAATCATCCGTCAGGTGAGTTCTATATGCCTCCTCTATGTTATGTGCCAGTCATTTTAAATATTTTGGGGCTGAAGTGTATATACTAAATGAATAAGTGTTATGAATGCCAATGTGATTATACGTGATATATATACATATATATATATATATATATATATATTGAAATGAATGATGAACAAAGAATGAAACGTATGATTATAAAGAATGAATGAAAGAATGGCATAACATAAATGAATGAAAATCTTGCTTTATATTTCATATATTGCATGTTATGAATGTATGTAAACGTTATGGACTCTTCGATGACAACGGCTACTTCGGTAGATGGACGACCACATGACTATTTTGCAAACGGGAAAAGTACGTTCCTTCGCAAGCTAGGACGTACGAAAGGCATTAATGGGCGATCGAAGTAAATGCTTTAATAGTATAACTGTTGCATAAACAATAGTTCGCATGGGAAACGGATGCCTTAGGGCAGACGAGCGAATATACGGACTACGACGTTAGGATGGACGGCCGAAGGTTTGCCGGACGGTTTAATGGCGGACGGTTTCTAGGACCGGACGAGTAAAGGGGCTAAGACGTTAGCTTAATGGCGTATGTCTTTGTGACATACGTAGTAAAAGACGGGTTGATCACCCTTATGTGTACCACCAATGAATGTTAATGAAAGGAAAGGCGGATACATAACTATGTACTCGCATATAAATGATAAATGAAGTTAAAGTATGTGTTAATGTGTGTATATATATATATAATCATAAAGAAATAATGTTTATGTATAATTAAGTTAAACTAGAACTTACCAGCGTTAGCTGACTTTTAGTATGCACTTCAGGTAGTAAGAAGAAAGGACCGTGCGAAGGCGTGAATGCTACCCGGCATGAGTCTGACACCCCCCTTTATTTATGTTAAGACAATGATTAAACAAAAGGGAGCGGGCTTGGGCTCGGCTTCAATGGGCCGAGGGAAGCCCAGGTATATAAGAGGCAGGGTAGCCCTCTTCTCTGCTCATTCCCCACTCACGCAACTTCTAGAGAGAGAAAGGAGAGCTCGGGTCTAGAGAGAGAAAGTTGACGGATCGTCCCGGAATTGAGGGAGCACGTTACTGCTAAGCTCGTGGGCAAAACCTCCAAATCACAACCCCAATCCAGGTAACGATTCGACTCTAAACTGAGTTTTTGTTTAATTTGGGATTTTCGGGTTTTGGCTAAAAAGGTAACGATTTTGCGGATGAAACTTGAAAATGAACTTAGGTATAGCATCTAGAATGAAAACCGAACGTTTTGATCTAAGAAAATTGAGATATTGACTCGATCAGACTCGCATGCAAAAACTTCAGATTTTTTTGGGAAGACGATATGTGCAGACCCATCGAAACTACTTAGTTTCGATATGTGCAGACCCATCGAAACTACTCAGTTTTGATATGTGCAAGCCCATCGAAACTACTCAGTTTCGATATGTGCAGACCCATCGAAACTACTCAGTTTCGATATGTGCAAGCCCATCGAAACTACTAAGTTTCGATATGTGCAAGCCCATCGAAACTACTCAGTTTCGATATATGCAGATCCATCGAAACTACTCAGTTTCGATATGTGCAGACCCATCGAAACTACTCAATTTCGATATATGCATACCCATCGAAACTACCATAGTTTCGATATGAGCCCACGATCCGAAGCTAAGATTACACCTAAGTTACTTATCTAAACTACCAGGTTTCGACATAGGCAACTTATCGAAACTACCAAGTTTCGACATAAGCAACCTATCGAAACTATCAAGTTTTGATATAAGCAAATCCGTCGAAACTACTAGGTTTAAGCATAGTAATATCTAGTGTCATCTAGGAGCACTACCTTACAAGTATGACTTTATTATACAGATCGTGAGTGACATTAGTGACGCTCAGTAGCCAGCTAAGAGTATTTCAGAAACTACTCATCAGGTGAGTTCTATGCGCCCCCTTCTATGTTACGTGCAAATCATTTTAAATGTTTTGGGGCTGAAGTATATACACTAAATGAATAAATGCTATAAATGTCAATGTGATCATACTTATATATATAAATACTTATATATGAAAATGAATTATGAATAAAGAATGAAGCGTATGATTATAAAGAATGAATGAAAGAAGAACATAACGTAAATGAATGAAATCTTGCTTTATATTATATATATATATATATTGCATGTTATGAATGTATGTAAACAATATGAACCCTTCTTTGACAACGGCTACTTCTGTAGACGGACGACCACGTGACTATTTTGTAACAGGGAAAGATACGTTCCTTCGCAAGTTAGGACATATAAAAGGCATTAATGGACTGTCGAAGTAAATGCTAAAATAGTATAACGGTTGCATAAACAATAGTTCGCGTGGGAAACGGATGCCCTAGGGCGGACGGACAAAAGAACGGACTACGACGGTAGGACGACTTAAGAGTGGACGGACAAAGGTTGCCGGACGGATTTAATGAAAGAACGGATGGTTTTCTAGAGCCGGACGAGTAATGAAATGGGCTACGACGGTAGTTCTCATTGCGATGTCTTTGTGACATTCGCGACAAGTGTGATGGGTTGATCTCCCTTAAGATTATGGCCAATAACTGTTCTCCCCCCCCCCAAAGTAAATATGTATGTACATATGTATATACTTAATATGAATGTTACGTGAGAACAGTAAAGTAAAGAATATGTAAAAGCACGAATAATACGTATGTTATGTGTACATATATAAAATATTCACGATAAGATAAATATTATGTATGTTTGTCTTTAAACTAGAACTCACCAGCGTTAGCTGACTTTTAGTATACATTTCAAGTAAAGGAAGAAAAGGTCGTGCGATGGCGTGAAGGTTACCCGACACAAGACTGACATCCCATATTTATATGTTAAGACAATGTTATGTATTTAAGTTATTAAGACTTCCGCTGTCATGTTATGTAGTTTGAATGATGTTTGCTTCCGCTACTTCTGAATGTTTTAAATTTAAGCTCAGTATTTATGACTATGTTTATGAGTAAATCCAACAAGTGAGGTTACCCGAGAATGGGGCCTTGCAAGTTGGTATTAGAGCAATAGTTTGAGAGATTCAGACATCCCTAAATGTCTGGACTCAAACTGATTATGGGACCAACGCACGGATGTCAGTATGGGTAACCAACGCCAGCAAGAGTTAATACACTTGGATAAGAATAGATACCTTAACTTAGAACAAATAGTTGTCAATGTTACAACCGATTTGAAGAGTTTTGAACCCGAAAAGCAATGTAAATTAGTAATCACAAACCGGTCACTGTAATTAAAAATTTACCTTGCTCGTACTGTTCTAAAACTATAATATGAAGAAATGACATTGATGTATTCCCTTTACATATCAGAAAATTCTAGAAAACTATGGCAAGTAGAGGAAGAACTGCACGCCAAGGTGGCCATACGGGCCGAGTAGGTAGACCGCCATTGAACCAAAGACAAGAGGAAGAAGAAAGCATGCACGTGAAATACACCGAGAGAGTGCATGGCACTAATGTGACCCCACCGGGAGGTGACAATGAAGGGACACTACGATTGGAACCCGAACTTTGGGATGCTATTGCCCGTGAGGTTGTACTGACACTGAAGAGCATATTGCCTGGTCTGTTACCCGAGACACAGAAAAGGAAATGGGAAAATGTGTCTAAGGGAACTGGAAAGGGGAACTATACAGCGGAGGCTAAGAAGCCAAGAACTGAAGAATACGAAGCTTGTAAGAAATGTTTGAAGAAACACCAAGGCGAGTGCCTAGTTGGTTCCACCATCTGTTATAGGTGTGGGAAGGCAGGGCACTATTCTCGCGAATGTTTAAGAGACACTAAATGCCAAGGTTGTGGACTATTTGGACATCTGACCAAGAATTGTAGGAGAACCAGACAATCTGGTCCAGGAAAAGAAAAGGAACAGCCGAAGGCAAGGACTCGAGCCTACGCCCTGACTGAGGAGGAAGCAAGGGGAAACCCTTATGTTGTGTCAGGTACGTTCCTAGTTAATGATGAACATGCTGCTATTTTATTTGACTCTGGTGCTAGTAAAAGTTTTATATCAAATGCATTTAGTCGTAAACTAGGTTGCACTATCAACACCATAGTAAAGGTCTTTAGCGTACAAACTGCGTTGGTTAAAATTCGGCAGTATTTCAAGTAACAGAGGATTGCATCATAGAAATAGAGGGTCATAAGTTCCCTTCTAGATTATTCCTTCTTACCTTAGGAGGATTCGTAGTATTGGGTTTAGGTTTGGCCGGATGTGGATACCTAAGATTGGCGAGCTTAGAGCCAAAATACTCGATGAGGCCCATAAGTCTCATTATTCTATCCACCCTGGGACAAACAAAATGTATCAAGACTTGAAGAACGAGTACTGGTGGCCTGGCATGAAGAATGATGTGACCGAGTACGTGAACAAGTGCCTAACGTGTTCACTAGTTAAGGCCGAGCACCAGAAACCATGCGGTAAAATGCAACCTCTACCAATATAGAAATGGAAGTGGGAGGAGATCGCAATGGACTTCATTACCAAGCTACCGCGAACAGCTAAAGGCAATGATACCATTTGGGTGATCGTCGACCGCTTGACAAAGAGTGCTCACTTTTTTCCAATACGTGAAACTTCTTCTTCTGAAAAGCTAGCAGAAATATTTATCAAGGAAATTGTGAGCAGACATGGTATGCCACTGTCGATTGTGTCCGACAGGGATACTAGATTCACGTCAAGGTTTTGGAAGAAATTCAATGAAGCGATGTGCACTAGATTGAACATCAGCACAGCTTACCACCCTCAAACCGATGGTCAATCTGAAAGGACAATCCAGACCTTAGAAGACATGTTTCGAGCTTGTATCATTGACTTCGGTGGGAGCTAGGACAACCATCTACCATTGGCAGAATTTTCATATAACAAATGCTATCATTCAACTATTGGCATGCCGCCATTTGAAATGTTGTATGGAAGGAGATGTAGGACTCCGGTTTGTTGGGGGGAGATTGGACAGAAGGATTTTGCAAGTCTTGAAGTGGTCAAGGCTACTTCAGAGAAATTTGATCAAATCAAAGCTCGAATGAAAGCCGCAAAAGACAGGCAGAAATCATACGCGGATAAGAAAAGGAGGAATTTAGAGTTTCAAGTAGGGGACATGGTACTGTTAAAGGTATCACCATGGAAAGGAATCATCCGATTCAGAAAACGTGGCAAACTAAGTCCAAGGTTTGTCGGACCTTTCAAGATTTTAGCGAGAATGGGTCAAGTTGCTTACAGACTCGACCTACCCGTTGAGCTTAGTGGAATACACCCTACGTTCCACGTGTCGCACTTACGCAAGTGCCTAGCTGACGACACAGCTCACATACCTTACGACGAGATCGAAATGGATAATAGTCTAAATTATGTAGAGGAACCAATAGCCATTCTTGACCGAGCTGAGAAACGACTACGCAATAAGTCAATCCCATTAGTAAAAGTACAATGGAAACACAGAAAGGGTTCAGAAGCTACTTGAAAAAAAAAAGACGAAATGAGAGGACTATATCCCCAGCTGTTTAACGATTAGCAGGTTTCGAGGACGAAACCTTTCTAAGGAGGGTAGACTTGTAACATCCCAAAAATAATAAAACGAATAAATATAGCGAGACCGGTGATTTAGTCGGAATATTTAAACAAAAGGGAGCGGGCTTGGGCTCGGCTTCAATGGGCCGAGGGAAGCCCAGGTATATAAGAGGCAGGGCAGCCCTCTTCTCTGCTCATTCCCCACTCACGCAACTTCTAGAGAGAGAAAAGAGAGCTCGGGTCTAGAGAGAGAAAGTTGACGGATCGTCCCGGAATTGAGGGAGCACGTTACTGCTAAGCTCGTGAGCAAAACCTCCAAATCACAACCCCAATCCAGGTAACGATTCGACTCTAAACTGAGTTTTTGTTTAATTTGGGATTTTCGGGTTTTGGCTAAAAAGGTAACGATTTTGCGGATGAAACTTGAAAATGAGCTTAGGTATAACATCTAGAATGAAAACCGAACGTTTTGATCTAAGAAAATTGAGATATTGACTCGATCAGACTCGCATGCAAAAACTTCAGATTTTTTTGGGAAGACGTTATGTGCAGACCCATCGAAACTACTTAGTTTCGATATGTGCAGACCCATCGAAACTACTCAGTTTTGATATGTGCAAGCCCATCGAAACTACTCAGTTTCGATATGTAGGACGGTTTAAGAGCGGACGGACAAAGGTTGTCAGACGGATTTAATGAAAGAACGGACGGTTTTCTAGAGCCGGACGAGTAATGAAATGGGCTACGACGGTAGTTCTCACTGCGATGTCTTCGTGACATTCACGACAAGTGTGATGTGTTGATCTCCCTTAAGATTATGGCCAATAACTGTTCTCCCCCCTCCCCAAAGTAAATATGTATGTACATATGTATATACTTAATATGAATGTTATGTGAGAACAGTAAAGTAAAGAATATGTAAAAGCACGAATAATACGTATGTTATGTGTACATATATAAAAATTCACGATAAGATAAATATTATGTATGTTTGTCTTTAAACTAGAACTCACCAGCGTTAGCTGACTTTTAGTATACATTTCAGGTAAATGAAGAAAAGGTCGTGCGATGGCGTGAAGGTTACCCGACACAAGACTGACATCCCATATTTATATGTTAAGACGATGTTATGTATTTAAGTTATTAAGACTTCCGCTGTCATGTTATGTAGTTTGAATGATGTTTGCTTCCGCTACTTCTGAATGTTTTAAATTTAAACTCAGTATTTATGACTATGTTTATGAGTAAATCCAACAAGTGAGGTTACCCGAGAATGGGGCCTTGCACCTGGAAAAAGGGCCTTACATATAGTGAATTAAATTAAATGTGAATCACATCACATTTAATATATTTGAGTAAACTATTATTTTTGTCCATGTGGTTTGATCAAAATTGGCACTTTAGTCCAATAGTATTTTTTTTTTGTATCTGGGTCCTCGTGGTTTTAAAATATTGCCACTTTCGTCAGCTAACACCATCCATTTTTCTCAGTTAAATAAAGAGTATTTCAGTCCTTTTACATATTTGTTTTATTTCTTCATCTTTTTTACTCTCACTATTTAACCATCCCCAATTTAACGTCTAATTTAATCATCCCCCTGCTGACCTTCTTCCTCTTTTCCTGACCAATTTCCGGCGACCGTCACTGGAACACCACCGTCACTTGTTTCTACCTCACTTTCACCACCGTTTCTACCCCCACAAAACAGGTTCAAACCTCTGTTTGTATCTATCTCATGTTATTTGGGTGAAAGAGAACAATTGATGATTGAACATCAGGCAACGGGGATGGAGATCAGGAAAAATAAATGCAAAGGGGTTAACAAATGATGATTAAAAATTGAGGGTAAAAAAGATAAAGAGATAAAATAAATATGTAAAAGAACTGAAATACCCCTCATTTAACTAAGAAAAATGGATGGTGTTAGTTGACTGGATGAAAGTGACAAGATTTTAAAACCACGAGGACCCATATTCAAAAAAAGAAACTATCAGATGAAAGTGACAATTTTGATCAAGCCACAGGGATAAAAATGACAGTTTACTTAATATATTTACTGCAATATCTTTTGTAAAATCATCAACCCTTTTCTATATTTTCGATGCAAGCGTTATTACGAACTAACTTGCGTAATATTTAACTTTTAGTTTTTTAAATTAAAACATGCGTAATAACATAACATGCATTTCTTGATAACGACATGCGTGTAAATAAAATAACATGCGTTCTTTATAGTATCAAGATATAACTTGTGTCATATGTCATATTATAGTATCAAGATATAACTTGTGTCATATGTCATATTGTATATTGAAATATAATATTACTAGATTAGAAACTCGTGTATTACATAGACCGAATCATTAAAAGAATATAATTGATAATACACTTATATAATTCTCATTACTGGTACATTAAGATTTCATATTTCAAGACTGTTCAAGAAATATGTCACATTTTGTAGCTAAAATTAATTATTAACAGTTGTTTGGATCCTTATTTTGATAGTGATTATTACAAACTTAACCCTAAAATGAGTTAAAATAAGTAAAAATAAGTTAAAAAACAGTAAAAGGTTAGTCATTTTTACTGATTTTTATGAATTTTTATTGATTTTTACATATTTTTATTGACTTTTACATATTTTTATTGATTTTTTATTTATGAATTTTACTTATTTTAACTTATTTTTTGGGTTAAGTTTAAGGCCTCAAACCCGGGAGGCCTCACTTGTTGGATTTACTCATTCACACACAGTTCTTAAACTTGAATATCAAATAACGCAGCGGAAAATACTTCATTAAACGTAACCTTTACATTGTTCAACATGCGGAAGCGTAACATAGTCTATCACATAAACATAACATAAGCTAATCATAACGGGATGCCAGTCTTCATCTCATCTGGGTAACTCATCAAGCCGCCCATCATCACCTTCCATCATCATAACCTGCCTTAACCTGAATGTGCACACTAAAAAGTCAGCTACGCTGGTGAGTTCTAGCTTTTCATAAAACCTTAACTTCAAATATTTTGCCAAAAATATATCATTTAACTTCATTAATAAAAGCGTACAAAAACATGCAATAACATAACATAGCACATAAACTTAAGTCAACAAACATATTGAATCTGCGCCTTCTCGTAACCGTTAAATCCAAACGTCACATACTAGTGGAATAACCTAAAGATCACCACCACTAGGCCCATCAACACCGTACTGTCCTTCGGGTGAAGAACTCCCAGGGCCCGATACTTAGGTTATTCAACACCAACTTCAAGCATGACATCACAAGGATGACACGTACCAAACTTCAAGCACTGCACCCCGTAAGGCGCAAGTACCAAACTTCAAGCACGACTACCCCGTAAGGTAAATCGTACCAAACTTCAAGGATCACGATAATCTCCTTGGTGACCGTCATCACCCCAGTTGTATAACAGTTGGCCAGCCACAAAGGCCCCTAAAAGTAAAGGCCCATAACATACATCTCATACCCATAACCTTCATTCCCTAAGGAATAATGGAAGATTCGTTCGTTTGTGACTTTCGTAAACATTCACTTCTTTTACTTCAAAACTTCAGTTAAAGCATTCGTACGTTTTATTAAAAATCATTCATCAACACTTCATAAACTTCTTTTGGCAAAATATTTCATAAACACTTCTTTCATAACATTTCCTTCCAAAACCTCGTTCATAAACATCATTTTATAAAACGTCACGTACATCATTCATAAACATCGTTTTATAAAATAGTCACATCGTTACGTATGCACACCAGCCCAAAAATATTATTCAAAACATTTAAAAGAGGGCTTCTAGAACTCACCTGATAAGCTAATCTGGATTGTCCTAAACAAAGGTCCAACAACGTCACTTTCGATATGAATTGATTAGTTAAATACACATCAGACCTAATCCCGACTCTAACGGTTTAACCTTCTAAACATACTGACTTTACCTAAACAGCCTGATGCATGCGCACTTAGCAAGTGCGCAGGGCCTTGCTCTTGCGTACTTAATAAGTGCGCAAGTTTGCTTCATGCGTACTTGATAAGTACGCATGACCTTCTTCATGCGTACTTGATAAGTACGCAAGATCCTCTTCATACGTACTTGATAAGTACGCAGGATCTTCTTCATACGTACTTGATAAGTACGCAGGATCCTCTTCATACGTACTTGATAAGTAAGCATGATCCTCTTCATGCGTACTTGATAAGTACGCAGTATATGCTTCACCATAAAAACCCTAACTTTCGCATCCGGGTCTGATCACGTCAAGATCCCGAACTTGTTTACATTCAAAACGTTTGCTTATCATTAAGGAACTCAAGTCTATGTTTTTCTTCCATTTTCATCCGTAAAAACGTTACCATTTCATCCAAAACCTGAAAAAACCAAAAAAGAACAAAAACTCAGATCTAGGTTGGATCGTTACCTGTATCGAGCTTCTGATTCGGAGGCCCTTCTCACGAGATATGGAGCAACACACTTCTTCAAATCTCGGGTCGATCCGCCAACTTTCTCTCTCTACGGTTTCTCTCTCTAGATGTTGCAAATGAGAGAAATGGGTGGTGACTTTGGCTATTTATAGGGGAGGCTCCCCTTCCAGCCCGCCGGCCCATCCAGCCCGACCTGACATGCCTCGTTCATTTATTCCGTTATTATAACTGTCGTTTTATTTTTGGGATGTTACAAGTCTACCCCCTTACAATAGGTTTCGTCCCCGAAACCTATCATAAGTCAAATAGTTGAGGGTACGACTCCCTCATTTCCGTATCGGTTTCCCAAGTGGCTTCTGATCCCCTTCGATGCTTCCATTGGACTTTAACCATTGAATAATCTTATTACGCAAACGCTTCTCCTTTCTGTCTAAGATGGCCACAGGTTCTTCGATGTAGTTAAGGCTGTTGTCGACCTCGATGTCAGTAAGTGGTACGTGAGCCGATTCATCCGCCAAACACTTTCGCAAGTGTGATACATGGAAGGTATGATGAATCCCACTTAACTCATCAGGCAACTCTAACCGATAAGCGACTTCACCAACCCGTGCCATTATCCTGAATAGTCTGATAAACCTCGGACTTAACTTTCCTCTCTTCCTGAATCGTATGATTCCCTTCTAGGGTGACACTTTCAACATTACTCTGTCCCCAACATCAAACTTAATAGGCCTTCGTCGTTTATCCGCATAGGACTTCTGACGATCTTGTGCGGCCTTCATTCGTGCTTTGATTTGATCAAACCTTTCCGACGTTTCTCTTACGACTTCAAGACTTCCTAATTCCTTCTGTCCAATCTCACCCCAACAAACCGGGGTCCTGCATCTTCTCCCATACAACATTTCATAAGGCGGCATGCCTATCGTCGTGTGATGACTATTTTTGTAGGAGAATTCGGTTAACGGCAGATGGCTGTCCCAACTGCCGCCAAAATCGATAATACAAGCACGAAGCATATCCTCCAATTTCTGAATGGTCCTTTCGGACTGACCATCCGTTTGCAGGTGGTATGCCGTGCTAACATTGAGTCTCGTGCCCATCGCCTCATGAAATATTTTCCAGAACCTCGATGTGAATCGTGTGTCCCGGTCAGATACGATCGTCAAAGGCATCCCATGCCATGCTACTACTTCTTGAATAAATACTTCTGCTAACCTTTCTGACGAGAATGTCTTGCGAATAGGTAGGAAATGAGCACTCTTCGTTAAACGGTCCACAATTACCCAAATGGTATCATGACCTTTAGCTGTGCGAGGTAGCTTGGTTATGAAGTCCATGGTAATGTGTTCCCACTTCCATTCCGGTATATCAAGTGGTTGAATCTTTCCATACGGTTTCTGGTGTTTGGCTTTTACTTGCGAGCAAGTCAAGCACTTGCTTACGTACTTTGTCACTTCATGCTTCATTCCAGGCCACCAGTATTCCTTCCTTAGATCTTGGTACATTTTATTGGTACCAGGATGGATAGAGTATCGAGACTTATGAGCCTCATCCAAGATTTTGGTTCTAAGCTCGCCACCCATAGGTATCCATACCCGTCCAAAACGTGTCCTAACACAAAGGGTGTTATATTCCAACTTGTCCTGTTGGCCAACCATCCTTTCCTTCTTTATGTTTTCTTCTTTAAGTGCCTCATCTTGAGCCTTTTCAATTTCTCTCATCATATTCGATGTTACCACCAACTGGCAAGCTTTCACTCTAATAGGAGTAGGCACATCCTTTCGGCTTAGAGCGTCAGCCACCACATTTGCCTTTCCAGGATGGTATATTATTTCACAGTCATAGTCTTTCAATAGTTCCAACCATCGCCTCTACCTCATATTAAGTTCCTTTTGTTCAAAGAAGTACTTCAAACTTTTGTGGTCGGAGTAAATAGTAAACTTCACCCCGTAAAGGTAGTGCCTCCAGATTTTCAATGCGAATACGACAGCAGCAAGTTCCAAATCGTGAGTCGGATAACTGACTTCGTGAACCTTCAATTGTCGTGATGCATATGCGATCACTCTCCCGCGTTGCATCAACACGCACCCTAATCCCTGACCCGAAGCGTCAGAGTATACCACCAAGTCTTCATTGCCCTAGGGAAGGTCCAAGACTGTAGCTTGGGTTAGTTTCTCCTTCAATTCCTTAAACGCCTCATCCTGGGTCGAACCCCATTCTTACTTTACCTCCTTCCGAGTCAACTTTGTCAATGGCGAAGCTATTTTCAAGAAATCCTAGATGAATCTCAGATAGTAGCCTGCCAATCCCAAGAAACTTCGGATTTCAGTTGGCGTCTTAGGAATATTCCATTCCCTTACCGTCATTATCTTTGCTGGGTCAACCATAATGCCGTTCGGGTTAATGACGTGACCTAGGAATTGGACTTCCCTAGGCCAGAACGCGCATTTGGAGGACTTAGCATACAACTTTTCCTTTTTCAGTGTCTCCAACACCTCCTTTAAGTGACATGCGTGATCACCCTCATTCTTGGAGTAGATGAGGATATCATCGATGAACACGATTACCGATCGGTCCAGCATCGGTCGACACACCCTATTCATCAAATCCATGAACGCTGCGGGGGCGTTCGTCAATCCGAAAGACATTACACGGAACTCGAAATGTCCATAACGCGTGCGAAATGCAGTTTTCGGTATGTCTTCTTCCCTCAATTCAACTGATGGTACCCGGACCGAAGGTCGATTTTTGAGAACCAACTTGCGCCTTGCAATTGATCGAACAGGTCGTCGATCCTTGGTAAAGGGTACTTGTTCTTCACCGTACGTTTATTCAACTTGCGATAATCAATACACATTCTCATCGAACTGTCTTTCTTCTTCACAAACAACACTAGAGCACCACACGACGAGATGCTCGGTTGGATAAATCCTTTCTCAAGTAACTCGTCTAGTTGTGCCATTAACTCTTTCATCTCCACTGGTGCTAGTCGATATGGAGCCTTAGCCACGGGCTGGGCAACTGGTACTAAGTCGATTCGAAATTCGATCTTTCTGTCGGGTGGTATCCCAGGCAAATCCTCTGGAAACACCTTCGGGTACTCGCGTACCACGGGTACATCGTTTAGTTCCTTCACTTCCTTACACTCATCAATTACGTACACCAGATAAGCCTCGCATCCACGCCTCAAGTAATCTTCTGCCTTAATCATCGAGATGACGTTTGACATCGGGGCATCACGATCTCCAAAAACCTCAACTTTGCTACCATCCGGAGCCTTGAGTCGGATTATCTTTCGTTTACATATAATTTGTGCTTCATTGGCAGTTAGCCAATCCATTCCTAACACGACATCGAACCCACCCAAAACCATGACAAACAACCTGACGGGAAATCTATGGCCTTCTATTTTTATCGTGGAATTATCAACTACATCAGTCACCCTCGCAGTTCTACCCTCAGCGGTTTCTACGCTAAAGGCTCTTTCTAGTTTACTCACAGTGTACTTTACCCTTTTACAAAAAGTCGCAGATATAAAACTCTTACTGGCACCTGAATCGAATAACACAGATACAAAAGTGTTGTCAAGGATAAACGTACCTGACGCCACGTCGGGGTCCACTCTGGCCTGTTCCTGCGTCAGCGCATAGGCGCGAGTCTATGCTCGGGCTCTCTCTTCTTTCTTCTCCGGGCCTTTCCCTTACCCGGCTTGACCCATCCTGGGCTTGGTGCATTCCCGGCTCATATGACCACTCTCCCCACAGTTGTAGCATTTGAAGCCTTGCGGGCATTCACGGGAGTAGTGTCCGGTTTTGCCGCATTTAAAGCACGGATTTGACCCTAGCCGACATTCACCCGCATGTCTTATCCCACATTTTCCACAGACTGCCTTCTAGCCTACCCTGGCATGTTTGTCCTGAGCCCCAAACAACTTCCCACCCGATCGCTTAGCAGGAAAACTCAGCTTCTTCTTAGGCTCTTCAATGGCAACGACATTCAGCGCCAGATCATCAAATACCACGCCGCTCAGTTCTACTACCGAATCATAGGTAGTAGGGGCATTTGCCTTAACATAGGTGCGGACCTTGTCCGGCAATCCTTGAATGTAGCATGCAATCTTTCTTTCCTTAGTCGTGACAAGATGTGGCACTAGACGTGCCAGTTCATTGAATCGGGTTGTGTACTGCCGGTGCGTCATGCTCCCGGCCTTCAAACCTAGAAATTCCCTCTCTACCTTCTCAATCTTGTTCCTTGGGCAGAAATTCTTGATCACTAAGGTTTTCAAATCAGCCCACATCATTGTATCCACAACCTCGCTCCCTTTTTCTTGACGTACACCTTCTCACCAATGGGATGCTTCCTCTCTCAAGGAGTTAGCAGCAAATTTCACAACTTGATCCGTTCGACACTCGCTCAGGCGAATGGCAGCTTCCATACGGATTACCCAATCAAAAGTAGCCACCGCGTCCTTCTTGCCACATGCCTTAAAGGACTTATAGTCGCAACCACGGTTAAGCGGTGCGTTGATTGCCTCAGTGTTCGGGGTATCAACCGCCGTGTTAGACCCACCCGTCTCATTAACCTTTTTTAATGCTTCTGCCAACAGTCCTGGCAAGGAAACCTTCATCAACTCAGTGAACTCTCGAGCTATAGCTGCTCTCACTTCTGGTTCAAAAGTGAAAAGTTGTTCTTCAACCTATGTCTGCTCAGTTCCATGCACACTAATCGCCGGTTCAGTGTGAACACTTCCTTCTTCACTATACACTTGGCGTGCAGGGTCCTGCCGCGCCCACCGTTACGACCACCGGTACGACCACCGATACGCCCCCCACCACGCCTTCCGCTCTTTCTTCCCGCCATTTCGTTCTATAAGACAAGGAATCTAATGTCATCACGCTAGTTAAAAAATAAAATTCCACAAGCACTGTAAGATGTTAATATACACTGGCCATCTGCAATTAACCATTACATAACCTTTCGATTTTTATTCGACCACCTTTGTGATTCCATCAGAACACAAGTCCTTACCTAACCCTTTCTAAGGCATACTATATATGTAAATATATACTAACTTCATACCTGATGCTGTGGCTCGAGTTACCCGTACTGGCATCCGCTTTCGGTCCCATTCACAGTTTAAGTTTAGACACTAGGAGTGTCCGAATCTCTAAAACTATTGCTCTGATACCAACTTGTAAGGCCCTAAACCCGGGATGCCTCACTTGTTGGATTTACTCATTCACACACAGTTCTTAAAGTTGAATATCAAATAACGCAGTGGAAAATACTTCATTAAACATAACCTTTACATTGTTCAACATGCGGAAGCGTAGCATATTCTATTACATAAACATAACATAAGCTAATCATAATGGGATGCCAGTCTTCATCTCATCCGGGTAACTCATCAAGCCGCCCAGCATCACCTTCCATCATCATAACCTGCCTTAACCTGAATGTGCACACTAAAAAGTCAGCTACGTTGGTGAGTTCTAGCTTTTCATAAAACCTTAACTTCAAATATTTGCCAAAAACATATCATTTAACTTCATTAATAAAAGCGTACAAAAACATTCAATAACATAACATAGCACATAAACTTAAGTCAACGAACATATCGAATATGCGCCTTCTCGTAACCGTCAAATCCAAACGTCACATACTAGTGGAATAACCTAAAGATCACCACCACTAGGCCCATCAACACCATACTGTTCAAGAACTCCTAGGGCCCGATACTTAGGTTATTCAACACCAACTTCAAACACGGCATCACAAGGATGACACGTACCAAACTTCAAGCACTGCACCCCGTAAGGCGCAAGTACCAAACTTCAAGCACGACTACCTCGTAAGGTAAATCATACCAAACTTCAAGGTAAATCATGCGCAGGGCCTTGATCTTGCGTACTTAATAAGTGCGCAAAGTTGCTTCATGCGTACTTGATAAGTACGCATGACCTTCTTCATGTGTACTTGATAAGTACGCAGGATCCTCTTCATGCGTACTTGATAAGTACGTAGGATCCTCTTCATACGTACTTGATAAGTACGCAAGATCCTCTTCATACGTACTTGATAAGTACGTAGGTTCCTCTTCATGCGTACTTAATAAGTACGCAGGATCTGCTTCACAGTAAAAACCCTAACTTTCGCATCCGGGTCTGATCACGTCAAGATCCCGAACTTGTTTACATTCAAAACGTTTGCTTATCATTAAGGAACTCAAATCTATGTTTTTCTTCCATTTTCCTCCGTAAAAACGTTACCATTTCTTCCAAAACCCAAAAACGAACAAATACTCAGATCTAGGTTGGATCGTTACCTGTATCGAGCTTCTGATTCGGAGGTTCTTCTCACGAGCTATGGAGCAACACACTTCTTCAATCTCGGGTCGATTCACCAACTTTCTCTCTCTACGGTTTCTCTCTCTAGATGTTGCAAATGAGAGAAATGGGTGGTGACCTTGGCTATTTATAGGGGAGGCTCCCCTTCCAGCCCGCCGGCCCATCCGGCCCGACCCGACCCGACATGCCTCGTTCGTTTATTCCGTTATTATAACTGTCGTTTTATTTTTGGGATGTTACATTAAGTTTGTAATAGTAAGTCACGTGGATGACACATGGGCTAACTTTTCGTTAAAAACTAACTGGTGTTAACTGTAGGGGCTAAAGCCGCAACCAATCCTAAAAGTTTGAGCTAAATTTGCAATTTTTAAAACGGGGGGGCAAACATGCAATTTGGTCAAACTACAAAGGGTCATTTATGCAATTAACTCTTAAAATAAGGATATGGGATGGCTATAAATGTTTGATGAAATTTGGATACCTTATCCTATCAGCATGATCACAAGGATGGTTTGAGGGCGCTTGTTTTTACAAAATGACTATAATGCCCTTTTTTACCTGAACGCGCATATATTTTTTTCATGCTATTTACAATTTTGCCACCGCAATATTTTGGGCCTTAGATCCGATATAATCTACGGTTGGGGGTCTTCGTACGCTTTTGGCCCTTTGTACAATAACCGGGTAATATATATATATATATATATATATATATATATATATATATATATATATATATATATATATATATATATATATATATATATATATATATATATATATATGAAAAGGATCAAATGTAAACCACAATTAAATGTATAAACCAAAAAAACAAATCCTGATCACATATTTATTATAATTAATTGAGTGTTTGACTTTTGAGGATTGGATTAAAATAAAATAAAATTAAATGTGTGGTCAGAATTTGATTTATATATATATAGAGTGAGGTTCAAATGTTAACCAATATTTATGTGATAACCATGATAACCACTCTCAAACATAGTGTTACGTATATGTATCAGTTATTATTATGTTAATGTTACATATATGTAAACACTATGTGTCACGTATATATAACATTATTTGGTACGTAGACGTAAGACTCATCATTTCCGTATTTACGTTTAAAATATTTATTCAAAATACATAAATACTATTTTAACAAATAAATGAAAAAATAATATATAAGTTACGTGATTGTTTTATAGTGGTTAGCACGATTATCACATAAAAAGTTGTTTAGCATTTGAACCCTTCCATATATATATATATATATATACATATATATATATATATATTTATATATATATATATATATGGTAGGGATCATTTATAAACTACATTTTCATGTTTAAAGGAATTAGCCCAATATGAAAAAGACACTTAATATGCACATTCTTTTATTAAAATGGTATTTTAGTAATTGTAACATTCTCCATACTTTTTTAATAATAAAGATTCCACTAATTCAATTTTTTCTTCATTTTTTTAAACATTCATAACTTTTTAATAAAAATTAATTTTTGATAAAAATTACACCATTAAATAGAGATTTTTTTTATCTTTAATTCGAATATACTCTTGAAAATTTTTTTTGAACGTCAGTTATTACATGTATGTAACGAACAGTTACACACATGTAAATATAAACATAAATATAGTTGTTTCAAGTTTATCCAATTTTTTCAAAAAAATTCTCCCTTTTTAGAAGATTAATAACTTTTTTATCCAAAACACGGATATAAAATATATTAATCTAACCTGTACATAAAATAAAAACCAAAACACATAAATTCGTTCATTCAAAAAACCAAAAAACTCATCACTTTGTTTATTCAAAAATCAAATTAATTTATTTTTATTAAAAGAAACCAAAGACTGTATTAATCTAATAAGTTTTCTTTAAACTAACTTCACCTCATTTATTTTAACTTTAATACATTTTTTATATAATGTTTATTTTTTTTATCAAATTAATTTTTTAATTTATAGTTTTCAAATCATTTTTCTTTAAAAATTTTATAAGATTTTTAGTTAGTGATTTTTAGTTTTCTAATTAGTGATTTTTAGTTTTCTAGTTAGTAATTTTAATTCAATTTTTAGTCGAAAACCACAATGGTGCTTTGTAGTTTTCTAATTAGTTTTTTTAATATAATTAGTTTTCTTTAAAAAGTTTTTATATAAGTTTTTAAAAAAAAACGAGCATTTTTATCCTTAATTCGGTTATAGTCTCGATAAAATAATTGGACGACTGTTATTACATATATCTAACAAACAATTACACATATGCAATAACCTAGCACATATATGTAATAAGCTATTAGATATATATGTAATAACATAGAATGTGTGTGTAGTTACACGTTCAAGACATACTTAATTTAAAGTAAATAACCGCATAATCAAGTATACATAATGATAGAAAAAACCACATATATAATAGTTTATATTGTAAATATTACATATAAGTAATATCTAATATGTAATGAACAATTACATAATAATATGAACATATATGTAACTGTTCATATTATATAAAATAAAAAAATTACATATATGAAATTTCATATTACACGTATGTAATATCATATTACATATATGTAGTATCTTATTGTTACATATATAGTATCATATTACATATATGTAATATCTTATTGTTACATATATAGTATCACATTACATATATAATATCGTATTACATATATGTAATAGAACAAAATATAACTTGATATTACAAGTTTACATATAAATGTTAGTTTACAACCAATTTTACAACACAAAATAAAAATATAATAACAACAATAATTGGTCTCGTGGTTCAGGGTTTATTGATGAACAATTTCATGTATGTTCATATTACGTGTAAAAAAAGCTGGATCATATAAATAGAACAATAATTGATCTCGTGACACTGGAAGTCGCCCTGAAACAATTATGTGATTCTCTATTTAAAAGGTATTGAGATTTTTAATTTATTACGTGTAATGAATTTTAAATTTAATTAGCGAATCTGTAAAAACAAGTGGGATAAAAAATATAAATTGACTAACAATTGATCTCGTTGTTCAGGGTTTTTGGATGAAAAACATAATTTATGTTCATATTACCTATACAATAATAAAAAAAATTATATAGCAAAACTATACTCGAATTATCTTACTACACTAATAAATGAAAATATCTTCAGGACACGTGTCACTATCTGGTTACTCCTCATCTTTATTTTCTCGCCTCTCTCTCCTATTAAATATTAGATTTTCTATTTCTGTGTCTTATTAAATAATAATCTTTATGTTAATAAATCTAATTACGAATACTTATTATAAATAGTTATTATATCATCAATCAAATGAACTTAATATGAACTAACATTTATCAATCAAATTCAAAAAATAATACTCAGTTGAAAAAAAATATATTTAAAAACTAACTTAACAGACCTTATAACTGCACGACAAATTACATTTTAAAATTTTTTTTTTTGACAAATGTGTTTGTTAACAAATTACATTATATTTTATTCAACCGATGTAAAATACTGGTTTATTCAACCTGTGTATTACACGGGTTTTTTTAAAATATAAAATTTTTGTTACTAAAAATATAACATTTTATTTATTTAACTCGTGTAATACACGGGATTTTAACCTAGTAGATAATAAATCGCTATATTTTATGTTTCATTTTAAAAAAATTATATTGTATAAAAAACTATTTGTGTTCTAAAAAAGAGGGAGAGTTTTTGAAAACATGGAGGGAACATTTGAACACTTACATTTATGTTTATATATTACATATATGTAAGTGCTTGTTACATATATGTAATAAAAAAAACATTAAAAAATAAAATAAAAAAGCTTCGAGACTATAACCGAATTAAAGATAAAAAAATGCTCTTTTTTATGGCATATTTTGTTTAAAAAAATAACAATGCATAAAAAAAGTTATTAAAGTTTAAAAAAAGAGGGGGATTTAGTTTTTTTTAAAAAACTAATTAAAAAATGGATAGACACAATGACTTTAGTACCCCTTAAATAATCTCAACCACTCATTTATAAAAAAATAATCAGAATTAATCTCATCTACTTATTATTATATGTTAAATTAAATTAGTGGCTCAAAATTGGTTTTTTGGTTTACACATTTAAAAGTGGTTTATATTTGATCGTTTTCATATATATATATATACACACACATAGGGGGATGATCAAATAAGAAGTATGTTTTCGCTAAGAACTCTAAGAAATGACCAAAACGCTTAGAAACGATATCAAACGAACTCCGATTGAGCTCATTTCAGCGGCGTTGAAACCGTCTCGTCGAACTCTATCATCTTAGCTTTTAAGGTTTAGCTTTTAATGTTTAGATTTTATGTTTGAATTTTAGGGTTTTAGCCTTATGGTTTAGCTTTTAGGGTTTAGATTTTATAGTTTAGGTTTTTTTGGGGGGTGAGGGTGGGGGTTTAGGTTTTTGGGGGTGGGTGGGGGTGGGGTTAGGTTTTTGGGGGATGGGGTTGGGGGGTTTAGGTTTTTGGGGGGTGGGGGTGGTGGTTTTAGGCTTTTTGGGGTAGGGTTGGAGGGGGGTTTAGGTTTTTGGGTCCGGATTAGAGTTCGATGAGACGGTTCCTGTAATATCCGAGAATTTCCGTCGTATCTTTACCCTGAACTTAAACCTTGAAAACTTATTTGAAACCTATTTTCTTAAATAATACATACTCCTATATACATATATATGTATATATGGCTTTTCCTTTTCTTAAAAAAAAAATATACGCTTTATAAAATATATTAAAACCTTAAAACCTTATAAGTTTATAATTACCTTTATAAACTTATTCTAAACACAAAACTTATAAAACTAATAAATCTCATAAATTATTTTATAGAATTATAAAATAATTTGACTCGTAAAACGTATTCGAATGTTTATAAAACATATAATTATTTTTATAAAAGTCTAGGGGCAAACCTGTCATTTTTGAAACTTGTTTTAAGCTAAAATCTTAAACGTGAAATGATAATAGCTGGAACTTCAAGACCTGCTCTGTCATAAAGTCAGACTTCCAGAATTCAAATCTGATCATGGGTTCGAGTCCCGCATCACCCGGTCCTTCAGCCCTTTCACTCCGAAAACGCGTTTCCGGTCAGGTTCGATGAACCTCGAACTCCCATACTCGCGTGCGACCGAGACCCAACGCGTCTCAGTAACCAATTTCGACCTTAATGGCCGCGTGAGGCTCGATGGAGAAGCCGTCGGCCCAACCACCACCCGCAACCCGTTCGAGCAATAAATGCTAAAAAAATGGCTATAAATATCGATTGAAATCTCAGTAAACACCACACCTCAACTCTCCAAACTCTCAATTCAGTCGTTCACCACCCGCATTCGTCGATTCGGGAGCCACGACCGCCGACGACCACCACAGTCCGGTTCTCACTCATTTCTATATCATTTCAGGTAATTCAAATGGCCATTCAATTCGTTTTCATCCGATTATCAATAACCCTCTGCCAATTTGCATAAATAGAGGGTTAATCGATGCGTATGCAGGGGATTAAGAACTAGGGTTTATAAGGGGAAGGGGCGACTTCGGGATTTTGTATTTAAGATTTCTTTTCCGGTTAAACTAACAGCGAGCCCGTAGCCGGGATGGTTAAGTCAGTGTGCGTGTTGCGACCCGGTCCCAGACCCGAGTTCGAATCCGGGGGAACCGGTTTTGCCCATTTTTATTTCTTTTAGCCTTTTTAAAACAGTTTTAGACTTTTAATAATTTTTATAAAATATGTTGAAACTTTATACACTTAAAATCGATTTCTATTTTTATTTTTAGTTTCAAGAAACGTTTTAACTAAATAAAAATCGATTTTTAAACTATGAAATTTAATACTCGAAATTTGTTGTGAATACAAAAAAAAAAACTACAAAAAATTTCCGTAAGTTTTATAAAACTTAACGCTTAACATAAATTAATTTATAAACCTAGAAACTTTAAATAGTTATTAATTCTTTTAATAAACAAAGGCTATTTTATTTATACGTTAATAATAATTACAACTTTTATTTATATAAATACAAAGAAGATTTATACACTTATACTTTCATAAGAAACTTATTAAATTGTGCATGTTTAAAACTAAATACTTTACTTGGTTATTTAAGAAAATAAATACATTTTTAAATGGGATGCTTGTAGACTTAAAAACCTTATACAAGTATAACAAGGTTTATAAAACAAAATTTGTACTTGTATAAGTTTACAAGAAAACCATTTTTATAAATTATTTATTTAAACTTCTAAACAACATATTTTGGGAAAAATTATATTTTGAAATAAATTCTTAAGTAAATAAATATTCTAGAGAGATATTTATTTCCTTAAATAATTATTTTAGACAATTATTATTTATGCTTAATAATAATTATCTAAGAAACTTAATATTTATTATTAATAGATACCATTCTTTTAAACGTTATTCAACTCTACTAGGAAATTAATTACTATCCTAAATGTTTGGTTATTATTTTAAAAAGGCAAAGAGTACTTGGGAAACTATTTAGAAATCTGTTTACTTAACACACATAAACAATAATTATCTGTTAAACTTCAAACCAAATAAACTTTATATTAGCTATCTAAAGCTTGTTATGAATCTAAACTTTATAATACAATTACTCCCATCTCCCATTGGAACCCTAGTCAAAATCCTGAAAATCCTAGATTACTTGCCTTAGCCTTGTAGAAGTAAACTTAAATCTTTAGACTTGTATTCTTAGGATTATTGTGAGGATATTCTCCCTCAAAGTCTTGCAAACTTACTCTTACCGGATATTCGTCATCATCCAAGTGAGTATACTTAGCCCCTTTTTCCTTTTATGCTTTTGGGGTGAAACATGTTCACAATTCTTAAACTTATACAATTCTTGTACAACTATGACTACGTGTTTATTCTTATGTGAAACTTGAGACTTGTATGCTTAGATTAAACTTAAAACTAGCACATTCATTAGCTTTGATCAAGCCGATAGTAACAATGATAGATCTATTGCATTTGACCAATCCACCTTGATTGATTGACCCCTTCGGGGGGAGCCCTTGGTGTTTGTTACTACATTAAACTTTAAACTTGAGACTTGAGACTTATAAGGGTAACCTGCGGGTTATGCCTAAACTTGGTTGGAGGGTTGATGTGCACAATGTCTAACATGCTTGTTTTCTCATACTTACATTATAGAATGCACAAATCATAGTGAATTGTAATACTTTTCAAATACTTGTTAAACTGTGTCAAAACCTTTGTATCTCACCAACTATTTTGTAGTTGACAGATTCTTTCACATGTTTCAGGTTTACAACATGAGACTTATTCGTGATCACATAGGATGCTTTGGACCTAGACTACTTAAATTAAATGTTGTATTCGTATTATTCTTCCTTGTATTGAATCTTAAATTATTCATTAATGAAATATTGAAACGTTAATAGTCAACCTTGTGCTATTGAACAACCGCGTCCGCCCTAACGTATAATCCGCCGTCGGTTGGGGTGTGACAGATTGGTATCAGAGCCTTGGTTATAGGGAATTAGGTTATTAGACACATGACCTAGACTATAACTTAGGAGACCCAAACATGAGTTATCTCATGACCTTTACTAGGAATTCTCTCCTCATTCTATTCTAAAATCTTATACGTGAACGCTTGGAGATTCTACGCTTCTACTTACCTACGTGCTACAAGAGTCTACTACATCGAGGACACGTTCTTAGGTTTCAAGCCTAATCCTCCACTAAACTCTCGTCAAGAATATTTAAGTTCTAGATAATGTGTGAGAACTTGTGCGGACCGGAAGGGTGGATACCTGTATTCTGGGAAATTCTGTCAAGGAAAGCATTTCGTATTAATCCAAATCAACCGTTGGACCAGTATGCTTTCCTAGGAATTCTTGGGATGAGTATCCACTTATAGGAATGCATAACTTCTCTAAACATTAGTGAACTTAAATTTCTCTTGATACGTCAAAGTACTCACTTAGTGATATGCACTAAATGAGCACCATCTCAAATACTTTACGCTTCATAAATTCATGATTCAAAAACTTTCCTCTATAACCGTTATTCTATGATTCTTAAGTCCCGTCTTGTCACATGACAGCATGCTTACTCGTCATGACCTGAAGGAGTTACCTTCGAGGAGAAATTCTTACGAGACTATACCTAAAAACTACATACATAAACTTATATTCATACATATACTACCCAATAAACTTCGCGATCGTCGTAATACAACCCTTAAAACTATGTATCACCCTACAAATTCTTCTACAAAACTTCATTATTTTATAAATATGACACCTAAGAGGTAACCCTTGTATTCTTACCTTACCTCCTTAGCACTTAACCAAGTTTCATTTGATAACTAACTCAAGACTTTTATACATCTCAAAACTTTCATACGTCCTTAAACTTCATGATCCTTGAAATACTAACACTTTTAAAACCATGTATTACCCTACAAGTTCCTTTACAAACTGCATTATTTCATAAACTTGACACTAAAGGGGAAACTCTTGTGTTTTCATTTTTATCACTCACAACTTCATTTTATGACTAACTCAAAACTTTGTTACACTTTTAAAACCTTCACACGTCCTTAAAACTTACGCATCACCGTTTCTTGTAAACAAAAACTTAACGTCTTTTAAACCTAAAGTACATTAACAAAGTGATTAGTAACCTGATCGCTTTACCGCAAGGGAAGAAGACTACTATAGAATAAACAAACTCCACGCTCAAGACCTTAAGCCCACAATAAACCTCGACATAGTACCTTAAACCCAAATATCGGTGACAATAACTAAAAAGTTGTAGACTCACGAGGAAATTCTGGCTATGGAAATAGGGTACTTAAGTGAGTCCTTGTGACCACCCCCTTCTTCCAGGAATTCTCCTCGTTAGCCCATCAACTTCCAATTAAAAACTATTTTTGAAAATATTACTATGATGACTCAGTATTATGAATAAAAACCTTTTGAACATATTTAATCAACTTACTTACACACTTTAATTTTCCATTTAAATTGTATTATGTAAGGGCTAGAAGTCCCAATTTTGAAACATCTAAACGGAAACCATTTTGAAATTTCATTTTGTCATCATTTACTAGTTTAAACTTTCCTTTCATCATTGTAAACTTAACACACCTGCCCAAACACTTTCGTCAAAAACAACTCACGTTAGTACTTGAAATAATTAACAACGTTGCATTAAACTATAAAAACCCTAAGTGACACGTGTACCTGAGGAATAAATCTTGAACAAATCTTCTAATTCGTAAGCACTTTTTCAAAAACAACCCGACTTACGAATCATTACCCTAAACAACCATGACCCTTACTTCTTGTATAGACTTAACACTTGTAAACTTGACCAACTTTTCGCTTGACAATCACACCTATCTTCTATAAATCTTACTCGTACTACTTATCGATGCCTAACTCGTCATTTGTGAACATCTTAATTACATTCTATACAAAAGAAAACTATACTTCCTGTTATGAATCAAGATCATTTGTAAACACACTATCATAAACCTTATCGAAACTTTTCCCGTTGCCCTATGCTTGGAGACTTTCCTCATTCAACTCTTGTCACGTAAAAGACTTACTATAAATCACAACGGGGACTAAAAGCTTAAATACACGTTGCTAAAACATTAAACTTCGTATGCACAACTATGAGGTCAGAGACTTTTGAGTCATGTAAAACTTGTATAAATACTCAATCCCATGTTCTTAAAAACTAAACATGATCAATAAAGGATCGTGTAAAGCTTAATACTGAAACTTGAAACTCAACTGACTTATCCTATTTTCAAACTTATATTTGGATTCTTAGTCTTGAAAACTTTGTGTGTCCATCTTAACCAAACCCTATAAGAATTGATAAACGTACATTCCATATATACGAGAAACCTTCACTCTTGATACTAGACACTAGCAGGAAGGAAGACGTTACTCTCTTTAGCAGAGTACATCCCTTGACTCCTATCTAAACCAAACATCGGGATCCACTAACCTTCTGGACAACTCGAATCTTCTGTGAGAAAGCGTGTAACGGTTAATCCTCTTCCAAACACTGTCCCACACCTCTCTTAAACACTAGAGTATTTAGATAACCACTTTATACTCAAAACGTAATCATATACTTCTATACACTGAAGCTAAACTAAGAGACTTTAAGGCTATTCTATGTTTGACGTATTCTTGTTCAAACACAATTTAAACTATCCTATGTTTGACGTATTCTTGATCAAACACAATTTAAACTATTCTATGTTTGACGTATTCTTGTTCAAACACAATTTAAACTATTCTATGTTTGACGTATTCTTGATCAAACACAATTTAAACTATTCTATGTTTGACGTATTCTTGTTCAAACATAATTTAAACTACTCCATGTTTGACGTATTCTTGTTCAAACTTGATGAACGTATGAGACTTTAAACTACTCCATGTTTGACGTATTCTTGTTCAAACTTGATGAACGTATGAGACTTTAAACTACCCCATGTTTGACGTATGCTTGTTCAAACATGATGAACGTATGAGACTTTAAACTACTCCATGTTTGACGTATTCTTGTTCAAACATGATGAACGTATGAGACTTTAAACTACCCATGTTTGACGTATGCTTGTTCAAACATGATGAACGTATGAGACTTTAAGCCACTCCATGTTTGACATATTCTTGTTCAAACATGATGAACGTATGAGACTTTAAACTACCCCATGTTTGACGTATGCTTGTTCAAACATGATGAACGTATGAGACTTTAAGCCACTCCATGTTTGACGCATGCTTGTTCAAACCCGATGGACGTATAAGACTTTAAGCTACCCCATGTTTGACGTATGCTTGTTCAAACACGATGGACGTATAAGACTTTAAGCTACTCCATGTTTGACGTATGCTTGTTCAAACACGATGGACGTATAAGACTTTAAACTATTCCATGTTTGACGTATGCTTACTCAAACATGATGAACGTATAAGACTTTTAAACTACTCAAGGTTTGATGTATTCTTGATCAAACCCGAGGAAAGTGTAAAGACTTTAAACTACCCAATGATTGAAGTATTCTTAATCAATCGCGAGGAAACTTTGAAACCCTAAATCTTGTCACATTCTTCTCTTTAATTATTGAATGACGATACTCCCTAAGGGACTCGTTAATCAATGATCACTCTTATGTGGAAACCTTAGTCGTAAGTTAAACAAATTCTTGTACTCTTTCTTGATCCACGTACAAACGGAAGGACCTATGCGGACTATGCGATGATTTAAATGCTTGTGGGTGCACACATAAGTATGAAAATCAGCGTATGGAAAAACATAGTAAACTCTGTCGTGTGCTATGATCTAAGACTTATCGTAAAAGGTAGCCACGAAACTTAGGTACCGTAGCAATCCTTAGACGTAATAGTCTGCAAACTCAAATCATTACACTATCACCGAACCCATCCTAAGTGATGCATCTCACTTGAAATCCTGAATGGAAATTCAGCGGATATTCTCTCGAATGCATCTCCGAAAACGAATCTTCCTATAATTCAATGAAACTATATGTTTCGTAGAGAAACTTTTAGCAACCCCAGACTTTGAAAACTTAGAAACTTGATCTATTTCCTGTCATTCCAGCATGATTCTAAACGTAACCCAGGGTTACTTAAAGTATCTTTCTCCTTATCCTTGCACGTATCATAAACTTAAAAACAGAAATCTTCTACTTTAATTTCGGGATGAAATTTCCTAAAGTAGGGGAGACTGTAATATCCGAGAATTTCCGTCGTATCTTTACCCTGAACTTAAACCTTGAAAACTTATTTGAAACCTATTTTCTTAAATAATACATACTCCTATATACATATATATGTATATATGGCTTTTCCTTTTCTTAAAAAAAAATATACGCTTTATAAAATATATTAAAACCTTATAAGTTTATAATTACCTTTATAAACTTATTCTAAACACAAAACTTATAAAACTAATAAATCTCATAAATTATTTTATAGAATTATAAAATAATTTGACTCGTAAAACGTATTCGAATGTTTATAAAACATATAATTATTTTTATAAAAGTCTGGGGGCAAACCTGTCATTTTTGAAACTTGTTCTAAGCTAAAATCTTAAACGTGAAATAAAAATCTTAAACCCCAGACCTTAATGGCCGCGTGAGGCTCGATGGAGAAGCCGTCGGCCCAACCACCACCCGCAACCCGTTCGAGCAATAAATGCTAAAAAATGGCTATAAATATCGATTGAAATCTCAGTAAACACCACACCTCAACTCTCCAAACTCTCAATTCAGTCGTTCACCACCCACATTCGTCGATTCGGGAGCCACGACCGCCGACGACCACCACAGTTCGGTTCTCACTCATTTCTATATCATTTCAGGTAATTCAAATGACCATTCAATTCGTTTTCATCCGATTATCAATAACCCTCTGCCAATTTGCATAAACAGAGGGTTAATCGATTCGTATGCAGGGGATTAAGAACTAGGGTTCATAAGGGGAAGGGGCGACTTCGGGATTTTGTATTTAAGATTTCTTTTCCGGATAAACTAACAGCGAGCCCGTAGCCGGGATGGTTAAGTCAGTGTGCGTGATTGCGACCTGGTCCCAGACCCGAGTTCGAATCCGGGGGAACCGGTTTTGCCCATTTTTATTTCTTTTAGCCTTTTTAAAACAGTTTTAGACTTTTAATAAATTTTATAAAATATGTTGAAACTTTATACACTTAAAATCGATTTCTATTTTTATTTTTAGTTTCAAGAAACGTTTTAACTAAATAAAAATCGATTTTTAAACTATGAAATTTAATACTCGAAATTTGTTGTGAATACAAAAAAAAAACTACAAAAAATTTCCGTAAGTTTTATAAAACTTAACGCTTAACATAAATTAATTTATAAACCTAGAAACTTTAAATAGTTATTAATTCTTTTAATAAACAAAGGCTATTTTATTTATACGTTAATAATAATTACAACTTTTATTTATATAAATACAAAGAAGATTTATACACTTATACTTTCATAAGAAACTTATTAAATTGTGCATGTTTAAAACTAAATACTTTACTTGGTTATTTAAGAAAATAAATACATTTTTAAATGGGATGCTTGTAGACTTAAAAACCTTATACAAGTATAAAAAGGTTTATAAAATAAAATTTGTACTTGTATAAGTTTACAAGAAAACCATTTTTATAAATTATTTATTTAAACTTCTAAACAACATCTTTTGGGAAAAATTATATTTTGAAATAAATTCTTAAGTAAATAAATATTCTAGAGAGATATTTATTTCCTTAAATAATTATTTTAGACAATTATTATTTATGCTTAATAATAATTATCTAAGAAACTTAATATTTATTATTAATAGATACCATTCTTTTAAACGTTATTCAACTCTACTAGGAAATTAATTACTATCCTAAATGTTTGGTTATTATTTTAAAAAGGTAAAGAGTACTTGGGAAACTATTTAGAAATCTGTTTACTTAACACACATAAACAATAATTATCTGTTAAACTTCAAACCAAATAAACTTTATATTAGCTATCTAAAGCTTGTTATGAATCTAAACTTTATAATACAATTACTCCCATCTCCCATTGGAACCCTAGTCAAAATCCTGAAAATCCTAGATTACTTGCCTTTGCCTTGTAGAAGTAAACTTAAATCTTTAGACTTGTATTCTTAGGATTATTGTGAGGATATTCTCCCTCAAAGTCTTGCAAACTTACTCTTACCGGATATTCGTCATCATCCAAGTGAGTATACTTAGCCCCTTTTTCCTTTTATGCTTTTGGGGTGAAACATGTTCACAATTCTTAAACTTATACAATTCTTGTACAACTATGACTACGTGCTTATTCTTATGTTAAACTTGAGACTTGTATGCTTAGATTAAACTTAAAACTAGCACATTCATTAGCTTTGATCAAGCCGATAGTAACAATGATAGATCTATTGCATTTAACCAATCCACCTTGATTGATTGACCCCTTCGGGGGGAGCCCTTGGTGTTTGTTACTACATTAAACTTTAAACTTGAGACTTGAGACTTATAAGGGTAACCTGCGGGTTATGCCTAAACTTGGTTGGAGGGTTGATGTGCACAATGTCTAACATGCTTGTTTTCTCATACTTACATTATAGAATGCACAAATCATAGTGAATTGTAATACTTTTCAAATACTTGTTAAACTGTGTCAAAACCTTTGTATCTCACCAACTATTTTGTAGTTGACAGATTCTTTCACATGTTTCAGGTTTACAACATGAGACTTATTCGTGATCACATAGGATGCTTTGGACCTAGAATACTTAAATTAAATGTTGTATTCGTATTATTCTTCCTTGTATTGAATCTTAAATTATTCATTAATGAAATATTGAAACGTTAATAGTCAACCTTGTGCTATTGAACAACCGCGTCCGCCCCGACGTATAATCCGTCGTCGGTTGGGGTGTAACAGTTCCAACGCCGCTGGAATGAGTTCAATCGGAGTTCGTTTGACCCACTTCTTAGCGTTTCTTAGCGAAAAACCACTTCTTAGTGGAACCTTCCCCTATATATATATATATATATATATATATATATATATATATATATATATATATATATATAGTGGGAGGTTTATATCAAAACCCATATTTTATGAGAAAACCCTAAAACCCATCACACCCAATCAGAGCTTGGCACCTTTTATATGATTTTTTCTTTGTAGAAGGGTAGTTTCAACATTTTAACATTAAATCCTTTTACCAAAGTTCTGATCCTTTGCTGTCCTTGTAGGATCGGTTCTATTCTAGTTGAGATTGGCGGAAACAATCACAACTATGCAATGTAAACAGATAAACAAAGAGAATACTGATAAATGCAAATTGTATTAATATTCAATGTTTTCAAGATTACAGAGGAAACTCTAAGTAAGCACACACTTGTAAAAAATGGAAGATACAATACATATAAAGGAACTTAGAATCAAGACAAACCCTTGATTCTAAGGATCAGATCAAACACAGATCGTTGATCTTGGACAGTTATAAGCTATACTACAATTGGTAGACAACTAAAAGACAAAATGCAGCAAACAATTATGTTCAGATCAATAGTCTTCTTAGGAATCTTTGCAGGAGACTTCAGAAGTGGTTTATCTTTAATCATCTACACCAATAACATTCCTTTTGCTGATAGATGTGTCATTGTTGCAGCAGAGGTGTCAGTAGCAAAGTCAAAGCTGCTGGTGATTTGCCTATCAGCAACATCAAGTGTTTGATACTGTTGAGAAGCCTATCAGCAGCAACTCTGGACTTCAGAAGATAAGGCTATCCACAGCATAGTTGGTGATTTGCCTATCAGCAACATCAAGTGTTTGATGCTGTTGAGAAGCCTATCAGCAGCAACTCTGGACTTTAGAAGATAAGGCTATCCACAGCATAGTTGTTCACCAGCAGGAGAACAACTATCTGCAGCAACTAACCTTATCCGCATCAGCTTGTTGGTCAGTAGCAAAATTGTGGAGTCCGCAGCAATTGTACTTAGAGAATTTTGTAGCCATCAGTCTTTATCTCTACAAACTCCCCCTATACTGATGCTACCAAAACTCTCTTACTGCCTTTGTTGCTGAAGCTTTTGCATTGTGACAATCCGACTTTTCAAGTTAACCCCTTTAGTAATTCCGTTAAATATTCGGTTAAATCCTAACCAAGTTAACTCAATTCTAAAACCAAGGATCATTTCTGTCAAAGCTGAAATTACAAGGGCTGGTTTTGTAAATAACCAGAAACCCTATGAGGCACGGTCGCGCCTTGTTTTGGCACGGTCACGCCTCTTTCTAGTTGAAACGTAAACGCGGTCTTTAATTGCAAATTCATTCGATTTGGTAACCGTTCTGCACGTTCCTAACTTTAACGAGCATCATTAGGACTTTAAAACTCGTTGTTACTCTGAATTAATCCCAATTATGGGTAATTATTGTGTAACCGTCGACACCATGTTATCATATCATCATAATTCGATCAATCCGGCTGTTAATCCCTCAATTGAGCATCCACGCACGTTAGACGAACAACTCAGAAGAAATCCCACGCCTAAATTCGATCGGAGTAGCAGCAGGAACCACCGGAGACCTACGCATTCACGGTTGGCACCTGTTTTGATCGATCTCCTTCAATTCAGATTGCATTATGGTAATAAATCTCATCCATAGCTTCGTTTTTATTCATAGATTGAAAACCCTATGCTAATTGGGGTTTATAACATCAACCCGATCAAGGGTTCTTATCATATTCGGTTTAACCGCATCTTACCCTATACTCGATCAAAATTCAATTAATTGTCATGGTTTGTTTCGCAAACATCAACCCTTTTAAAGCCCCATGATTCCATTGCGTATTAACATCAGATTGTATCAATTTGAATTGGTGTTCTTCACCTAGGGTTTTGGTTTCTTAAATCTGGAATTAAACGAACTTAAACGTGATGTTTTTCAAATTAAACTCGTTCACAGAATTTCCTATACCTGTTAAACAGAACCCCCATGTCCTTTTGGTCAATCGCGATCGAAACCAAACGGATTTGGATTTATTGGGTTATTCTGTTAAACTCTGTAACTGTAAATCCAGGAGACACGGTCGTGCCGAGTTTTAGCACGGTCGTGCCTCACACTCTGACCCGGTCGTGCCTCTTGGCTAGACCTGGTCATGCCTCAGAACCCTAGACACGGTCGTGCCTGGCTCAGACACGGTCGTGCCTAGTGATCAGCTTTGTTGTGTCTTCTGTTTGATCAACACGGTCGCGCCTCCAACCAGCACGGTCGTACCCGTGACCTGAACGCGGTCGTGCCTTGTCTTAGGCGCGGTCGTGTGTGAGAAAACCTTTTGTCAGAATGTTTGATTAGTATTTATATTTTCAAAACAATAATTATTATATTATATTAATATGTTTTAAAACCGGAAAACCACCCATAGACTCGGGTTTAGTCTTGTAACTCGTATCCGTTATTTAAAACTCGTTTATTTTCAATCCTCGAACTCAATTAAAAATGATATATATTTTTATATTATTATTATTTGTCACTCATCGCAAATCGTAGTTTTTCTTAATTGAATAATTCAAGAATCCTGTATTCTCGTTGACACATTCGTCTACTCATGGTCATTAGAGCGTTACTTTTAGGAAGTTCTATATTCCGTGTCGTCGTCACAAATCCCAATGAGTCACAAATCCCAATGAGTCCCTAATTGTTATGTTGTAATTCTAGGGCATTCGTGAGCCGTGTCAGGCTACCGCTTGAGATTTTAATCTCGTACTTGTGTGATTGCTACCTACGCAATCAGGTGAGTTTTCACGGCCCCTTTTACTTCTTTTAAACTGGGGGAGAAAACATGACGCAAACTATTTTTGATTTTTGTACTTCATATTGTATCACTTGTTATGACTATGCATAAAATCTATCATGAAAGTCCTCACATCGAACCGTTTAATATGAGAATAGCGAGGTATGTTGGGTAGTACTACTGGGTTTGACAAACTTCACCCACGTTAGTCGCGCTAACTCGATTGGATATCGAACGGGTGCAATATTGACCTAAACGTGCACCATGGTTGATAGGCCTGGTGGGAGGCATTCAAACAGTCAGTTTACGGTTGCGAGCGTAATAGCAAACATGAACATGGGTTAGCTACCCGTTGATATATATATATGTTGATTGTACAATAAATCTGGTAAACGTTTATTTATATTGAAACCTGTGAACTCACCAACCTCGTGTTGACATCGTTTTCTTACATGTTCTCTCAGGTCGCTTAAGATAAGGCACAGGTACACGCATAGGGCATGCATGGAGTCTTATGATTTATTTATAAATTAATATTGTTGAATTGCTTGTACTTTGTTTTTAGACTTCGTTTGGACTAGACACTTTGGTACTTTTCTTGGGCGCGTTTGTTTTGCGCATTCACTTTCGTTTTACGCTTCCGCGCTTACTTTGATCATTTATGATATATTTTCATTTTAGTCCCATATAGTGTCGTTCAATGTAACTAATGACTGCGATCCTAGTTTGTCATTTCCCAAACGGTAAAACTCCGTTAGTTGAAATTGGGGGGTGTGACATGCATGTTGGCAACAATCCTTGCTGTCTCATAGCCTCTAGGGTCCTTGCTTGGACTGTCAAGAGGAAGTTCAGATAGAGACTTGATGTCCTTGCTTGGCATGCTAAAGATGGCCTTGCTAGAACATCTCATCTTCTGTCCTCTGACATCTATCACAGTGTATTCATCCTTCTCAGCATTGTAGGACCAACTAGTGAATGGAAAGTGGGATTGGAGAGGTTTAGCATCAATGATTACATCTTTGCTAGGATTGAAGTGATGTTTGATCACTAGCAACAGTTGCCTCCCACTTTCATTCTCAGGCTCATGAGCTTCACCCAGCTCCGTCATTCTTTGAAGATCAGAATCTGGAAGCTGCATCACCTCATCAACAAATCTGTAGATTGATCTTTTTACCTCTGCCCTTCCACTGAAAACTTCAAACCATTGGTCTTGATTGTTGTAGAACCATACTACAATTTCTCTTGAATCCTCTGGTGTGGTAGTAGGTTTGGTTTTCTTCTTGGGAGGTTGTTGATGAGGAGGAGCTGGGTGAGAGGATTTGGACTCTTTGGGTGGAGAGGAGAGAGGTCTAGGAAGGAGAGTGGAAGGTTGTTGGATAGAGGAAGGAGTGGATGAGAGAGTAGGCTTTGGTTTCTTTTGTTTTCTTTCATCAGTTTGAGTGTTTACCCTTCTTTTTGAGTATGTCTTCTTCAGTCTCTCTTCCTCTTCCTTCTTAACTTTGACATATAAGGCTTGCAGGTTTATGAAGCTCATGGGACCCAGCCTCTTTCCACTCTCACCTCTAGCCTTCAGGAAGTCCATCATAACCTTCCTTTCTTCATGGGTTCTGACATTGAGCTGTATATATTTCTTTATTTGATAATTTTTCAAGGTAGTCTGCATCCTCACCTTGAGAAATCAGAGCTTTAATCCACTCCTCTCTAATTTCTTTAGCTAATTCAGAGTTAGTTATTCTAAATTTAGCTTCTTCTCTTCTCTTCTCTTCTTCTCTCTCTTCTTCTTCTTCTTTATTAAGTTGTTCCTGCAGCTGAAGAGCTAAAGCTTCATCTTCTTTTAGTTGTGTAGCTGCAGAAACTTTAACCTTTAATTTATCCAGTTGCCTAGCATGCAACTGGATCTGCTGTTCTCGGAGGAGTATGGAAGTTTTCCTTCCTTGAATCTTTTTTAGCTCAGCCATCTCCTCCTCTTCTCTTTCTCTTCTTCTCTTCTCCTTTTCTATCTTCTCTTTCTCTATCCTTTCTTCTTCTTCTTCAGTCATGATACCCTTCCCTTTGTCTTTATTGTATGCCTCTGCTTCAGCTTCATGGATCACAACAACAGATGTGAGAGATGCTGTTGAGATCTCAGCTTCAGCTTCATTGGCAAGTTGAGGAACAAACAAAGTGGAAGGGACTTCTTCATTCTCTTCCTTCTCCCATTCATTTCCATATGCAGTCTTATATGCCTCTTTAATGTTCTGTGCAACCATTTTTCTTGATTCTTCTGCTGCATTTAGGATGACAGTTGGTGAGGAGGGAATGGATAGGTCTGAGTCAGAATCATCCATTGCAATCCATCCCTCCTTTTCAAGAAAAGCTTTGACAATCTTGATCATCTCTTGACTTTCCAAGGAGTTGATGTTGCAGATGTGTGTCCTGAGTTCAAAAACCTTATGCAAGAAGTCTGGGTTGAGGAGCAGGATTTCTTGAATGTTGTTAATTATAAAAGATGATCCATCACACAGGAAGAACTGAAAGCCAGAGGACCCAGTGCTTGACTATCCATGCACTTCCAAACCCCTGACCACTTCATTATACAAGAATCTTCTGAAGCATAGTACTTGTTCTTCTGTCAAAGCCCTGCTCCTTATCAAGTCAAGTCTTAGAGCTTGTCTTTGTCCAGCTACTCTTGAAGACTCTGCAGTGTTTGGATAATCCAACTTGTTTGCTTCTTGAAGAAACCATTCAAACTAGGGCATGTTATCCTCCATCAGTTCATAGAATCTATCAATTTCAAGTTCAGCAGAGAGATATGTGGATGTGTTAATGCATCTTGTCAAATATAAATCCAGAACTTTGAGTGGATTCAGTTTATTCCAACTTAGCTCTTCTATTCCACCAAATTCCCATCCAATCCAGAATCTCTCAGATAGACCATCATACCCCCATGCTAGAATGGAGTCAAACTCTAGCTTATGTGCAGCTAATGTGAATTGAGGGGCAATGGTCTGTCTTGATATGCTTGCAGCTGCTGGAAGTATGCTGATTGACAGAGGTGTGTCTTCATCTTTGCTTTCATTCTCCAAAACCTCATCAACATCTCTGACCACTATCTTCCAATCCTCAGGGATCTCTTCCTCTTCATCTTCTGAGGCTGTCAAGTCATGGATTTGAACAAAAGTAGGCTTGAAAAGTGTACTTTGAAAAGCAGCATGTTTTTGTATCCAGTCATCAAGACTGTCCTTGTCATCTTCAACAGTAACTATCTCCCCCATTTTGGTTGCATCAGTGCATAAGGTTTCATCTGTTTGAGTTTCCACTGATACAAGGGAAGGAGTAGTCACAGGTGGGCATTGATGGGCTTCATGCATAGAGACTTGGTGCTTTAGTTTGGACACTTCACCCTCTAGCATAGCCACCCTGGCCGTCAATTCCATGTTTTCCAGTTTCAGTCTATCCTCATCCACAGTTGTGGAATCCTTGGAACTAGATGGGGCCTTAGGCCTAGCCTCTGCATCCCATCACCCTGGTTTCTTGGCGCCTGGGATTCCTCTCAGTGAAGAGTGTTTCAAGAGAAACATCCTCACTGAGAGTTTCCGTGGTTGGGGACTTAGTGATGTTATCACTGTCCTCCTAGTCAATTGATGTACCAGTAGTAGTGATAGCCCTTTCCACATTCACTCTATCATCAATCCCAGAGTGAACCATCTCAGGTGATGAACTTGGGCTGGGTACTTTGGCAGCCAAGTCAACCAGTACCTTCGAGATAGTGGCAGTTGGAGAAGGTGCATCATCTTGACATGGTGCCTCTGTACTTAAGTTCAAAGAAAAAGAAGAGTGTATAGGCTCAAGGGTTTGTTCTATGGATCCGGGATGTGATCCTGATCCTAATAGAAGGACTTCCAAGGAAATATCTCTAATAATTTGGCTATCCCTTATGATATTCTCACCAGAATGTTGGGATTCTGAATGAGGGCTTTTAGGTTGGGATTGGGCCTGTGAGACAAGAATAGAAGGAATCTTCTTGCTCCTTTTTTTCTTTTTCGGATATAACTTACCTCAAGGGGTAAGTATTTTTTGTGCATGTGAACCCTCAATAGGCTGCACAGGGGTTCAATCAATGGAGACTGTTTGGTGTTCAGGCTATGAAGTGGAGGGTGTGGGATCAGTATCAGCTGGGACTGTTGAACTGTCACTATGGGTGCTTTGTATGTTCATCATTGTAGATAACAATGGAACACTGACCCCTGAGAACTTTTTGGAAACAGTTCTCATACTTTGAAAACTGTTATTTTTATTATTAGGTAGATTCTTGTAGGTTTTGAAAGATCTTTTAGTTCATGATTGAAAACTTCATGCAAGAACCTTGGGTACATAAAGAAGGCATGTTTTGCACCTTCCTGAAGGTTATATCTCAAGCCTTCAAATATCAGATGTGCAAAATTAAAGCCTTGGCCAGTAACCATACCGTGGACAACAGAAGCAAGAGTAGAGCTCAGTTGATGCCATCCACTTCTCTTCTGAGATATGCATTGAAGAAGAGTGTGGCATATGAACTTCCATTGAGGACCCATCAGCGCCTTTTCAATCATGTATTCATCCTGATTTCCAGTGTACCCTATGGATACAAAGGTCCTCATATATTCGTCTTTGTTGTATGAGATGGCGGCCCCCTCATCCTGAAGCTTGAGGTGTTTTCGGAGTGTGGCTTCAGTGACAGTGATGTCTTTGCCGTCTACCTTGGCTTTGATTTGGGGAATCCCCTGTTCGGTAGAGTAGACGGCTGAGTTCTAGAAATCCTCCATGTGAGGGATATAGATGGTAGGGTTGACGGTGAGTGCAAAATAAAATTTTGATCGACAAAGAAAATCGATCATGTCATCAAACCCTTAAGATTTCTTTCCTTTAACCAGGTATGCGGTGAGATTATGGTAGGTTGAGAACTTGTCATCGGGATGGTTTATGTCGACATCTGCCATTATAGTTGGATTTGGAGGGAAGGAGAAAGGTTTTGAAAGGTGGTTAAGTATGAAAAGCTTTGAATGCTTGAGAGAAAATGGTGAGGGTTAGGTCGGAATTGAATGTGAAGTTGTGAAGGAAGAATTTGATTTGTGTTATAACGACAGAGGAGGGAAAAAGCAAAGTTACTTGTACAGTACAAACCTTTTACTTTTCACTGTTTTACAGCTGTAATACACTGTAGCAGTCATGGTAAAGACTGAAATTACTTTTTACAGCGGGTAAAAGTTAATTTGAACATATTTTACCCATCAGCAGCAAGCTTGGTTGCTGCGGATAGATAAACCTATCAGCTGCAAACTTGGTTGCTACGGATGGTTAAGTCTATCAGCAGCAAACTCAATTGCTGATGATGGATATAATGGTCCGCAGCAAAGATGTTGTTGCTAATTTCCTTAAATCTATCCGCAGGAAACTTATTCCTGCTGATAACTTAAAGCAGTCAGTGGTAAAATTCTTTGCTACTGATGATTAAAGCTGTCAGCAGCAAAAATGTTTGCTGCTGACTTATAACTTTTATTTACAACAAACGACAAACACATTTTATTTGTTCAAATTTTAGATATAGGTTTTAGTTAAAGTTCATCATTCCAATGGATTCAAGCTTCATCAAAAGGTTTTGTAAACAAGTCAGCATATTGCTCATTGGCGTGAACTTTGGTTAAAATAATTCTCTTTTTCTCAGCTTGATCTCTTATGAAGTGATACCTGATGTCAATGTGCTTTGTCTTGGAGTCTGCACCGGATTGTTTGTAATTGATATAGCACTCATGTTGTTAATGTGAATGGGAGTAGCCATGAAAGTCATCCCATATTCCAACATTTGGTTTTATATCCAGATGACTTGTGCACAACAACTTGAAGCTGTAATGTATTCTGCTTCTGCTGTAGAAGTTGATACACAAGTTTGCTTCTTGCACTGCCATGAAATCAGTCTTCCTCCCAGAATCTGACATCCCCCTGATGTGGACTTTTTGTCCAAGTTGCATCCTCCATAGTCACTTTCAGTGTATGCATACAGGTTGAACTTATCATTTTTAGAATATCATAGCCCAAGTCTTGGGGCTCCCTTTAGGTATCTAAAAACTATCTTGACAGCTTGCAAATGTGTATTCTTTGGAGCTGCTTGGAATCTTGCACAAAGGCATACTGCAAACATGATATCTGGCCTTGAGGTAGTGAGATACATGAGTGATCCTATCATTGCACGGTGCTGATGTTGATCAGTGTCTTGACCATCTTTGTCTGGAGTCAGTTGATGGTGCACTTGCATAGGTGTTCTTGCAGCAGAGCAGTCAGCCATCTTAAATCTTTCCAAAATGCTCTTGACATATTTTGATTGGCTGATGAAGATTCCATTTGGAACTTTTTGACTTGAAGACCTAAAAAGAAATTTAGTTCACCCATTGAACTCATTTCAAACTTTGAGTGCATCAGGACCTCAAAGTCTTTACACAACTTCTTCCTTGTTGATCCAAAGATGATGTCATCAACATAGATTTGTACCGGTAGGATTTCTCCCCCTTCATATTTGATAAACAAAGTCTGATCAATGGCACCTCTTCTGAAGTTGCTGCTTAGTAGATATCCAGACAACGTTTCATACCAGGCTCTTGGGGCTTGATGTAAGCCATAGAGAGCTTTGTCTAGTTTGAACACTAGGTTAGGATGTGCAAGGTCTACAAAGCCTGGAGGCTGTCTGACATAGACTTCCTCACCAATCTTCCCATACATAAAGGCACTCTTGACATCCATTTGATAAACTATGAAATTCTTGGATGCAGCATATGCCAGGAAGATTCGGATGGCCTCCAGCCTGGCAACAGGAGCAAAGACTTCATCATAGTCAATTCCCTCTTCCTGAGTGTAGCCTTGAGCTACAAGTCTGGCTTTTTTCTTGACTACAATGCCTCTCTCATCTTGCTTGTTCCTGAATACCCATCTTATGCTAATAGTAGTTTGACCAGGTGAAAGATCAACAAGTTTCCAGACGTCCTGTCTCTTGAATTGCAGCAACTCTTCCGGTATTGCCTCAATCCAACTGTTGTGTTTCAAAGCTTCATCTATCTTCTTGGGTTCTACCTGAGATAGAAAGCAAGAATACAGGCATATATTGGCCTCATGAGTTTTTCTTCTTGTTTGAACTCCTTGCTGAACTAGGCCAATGATATTTTCCAAGGGATGTTCCTTGTTGATTCTCTGTGCTGGTATAACATCCAACTGTATTCCTTTCTCAAGATTGCTTTGATTTTGATCAGGAAACTCTTCATTCATGGTGGAAGAGTCTTCAATATTAGCATCAACATTAGCATTATCAGCAGCAGCATCAGCAACATCAACATTATCAGCAGCAGCATCAATAGCAGATGCCTCTACATCATTTACAGATGTGTCTTGAATTTCATTCTGAGTTTCATTCTCAGAGAGACTGCTGCTGGTGACATTAGAGAGACTGGTTCTTGCTTCACTAGCTTCAATAGCTTCCACAATAGATGGAGGATCAATCGATGGCCTTTTTAGTCTTATAGAAGGACTAGTGAATTCCAATCTGTAATCAGTGGAAAATGTGGAAGTTGGTGCTTTAGAAGAGGTAGACTCCATATTTGAGAAGATGAGAGGCTCAAATATTTGGGAGAAGGAGTCTATATCAAAGAGGCAGTCTGGTCCTTTACCCTGTTCACATGCAATGTGTTCCCTACATTCCACATTTGCTGTTTCTTCCACAATTCTTGTTCTTGAGTTGAATACTCTGTAGGCCTTGGATTGAGAGGAATAGCCCATAAAATATCCTTCATCAGATTTGGCACCAAACTTAGGAAGAACCCCATGTGTGATTAGAATGGTGCATGGACATCCAAAGGGTTTTAGAAATCCAATGTAGGAAACTCTTTTGAACTAGAGTTCATAAGGTGTTTTGTTGAGAGGCTTGACAATGAGAACTCTATTTTGCACATAGCAAGTTGTGCTAACTGCTTCTGCCTAGAATGTGAGAGGCAATTTTGAATCAGCCAACATTGATCTTGCTGATTCAATTAGAGTTTTGTTTCTCCTTTCAGTAACTCCATTTTGTTGAGGAGTTCTTGGAGCACTATATTGTCTTTATATGCCCTTACTCTCACAGAAACAGTTCAAGGTGTGGTTCTTGAATTATGTACCTTGATCACACCTTATGACCTTGACTTTCTGATTGCTTTGATTCTCTACCCTCAGAATGTAGGATTTGAGAATCTCAGCAGTTTCATCTTTTGTTCTCAAGAAGTATACCCATGAGAATCTGGTATAGTCATCAGTTATCACCAGACAGTATGACTTCTTTCCCATAGACATGACGTTTGTAGGACCAAAAAGATCCATATGCAGCAGCTGTAATGGAGTGTCATTTGAATTCAATGTCTTAGGCTTGTGAGAACTCTTGTGTTGCTTCCCCTTCAGGCATGCAATGCAGTGATCTTCAAGTTGGAATCCTTTGTCAGGAAGACCTCTGACAAGGCTTCCCTTCACCAGCTTGTTGATGGTTTTTTACATTGACATGGCTTAATATCCTATGCTAGAGAGCTGATTCATCAACTGATGCCTTTGATAGAAAACAAGATACACTACCAGATGGAGTGACCTTATTCATGTTAAGCACATATAGGTTATCTTTTCTTTGATCAGTCAATAGAATCTTCTCTAGATGAGGTGTGTTTAAGCCAGGGGAGAGCACAAAACATTCTTAGTGTATGAAAAGCATCCAATGCTTTTGATCACAGATATGAGACACACTCATGAGATTGAAATACAATTCTTTTACAAAGTTTACTCTTTCAATACTTATTCTTTCATTGGACACGGTTCCTTGTCCAGTAATTGATCCTCCTTTTGAATCACTCCCAAAGACAACATATCCTCCATTGAAATGTCTGAAGTTGGAAAGGATGGACCTGTTGCCGGTCATGTGCCTGGAACAACCACTGTCTATAACCCAGGTGTTATCCTTGTGACCTGGTTGTCCCTGCACATGAGAGAGATCTAGTTAGAGGGAGGAACCCAAGAACTTGCAGACTTGGGTGAGTGTGTCTTTGGGCCAACAGCATCAGTATGCTTGCATTCAATGAATCCAATGATGATGCTTTGAGGGATAGAAGTTGTGGATTTGGCTTTCCATTGTTGGGATGGTTTTCCAGATCTTTTTACTCTATCAGCAGCTGATGTTGCTTTGGCTGCTGAAGGTTTTGCTTTATCAGCAGCAGACTTTGCTGCTGAGGAATTTGGCTTATCAGCAGCAGACTTGGTTGCTGCTGATGGTTTTACATGATCAGCAGCAGACTTGGTTGCTGCTGAAGGCTTGGTTCTTAATTTATTCAGCTTCCATGATCAGCAGCATTTTTGTTGGCTGTTGATGGTTTAACAATATATACATGTTTCTCCTGCTTTACCTTTCTATTAAAAGTGAGTTTCTATGTGGGAGATCTCTTATAGATTGGCTTCTGTTTCAGAGTAGCTTGTTGAAAGATCTGGTTGAAGGGATTGAATTCACAATCTGCAGCAAAGTGGTCTGATTCACCACAAATGATGCAGGATTGCTGGGGTTTTGGGAGCTGCTTCCTTGGAGGAGAGAGAGACTTTATGAATTGAGTTGTTTGGGCTTCATAGCTTCTTACATTTTTGTTCTTGTTTGTTTTCTCAAAACCATATTGCTTGAGATTTCTTTGCTGCTGAAGGTAATAGAAGCAGGTGTTGGCTGTATGATTGTATTTGCCACAGACAAAACATGATGCTGATTTATCCCTTTGAAAGTATACATAATCTTTTTTTTTTAACATGTCTTTGAAGTTCCAGGGATGAGCTTTGTTATATTCAAAAGTGGCTTCCTCCAATGTTTTCTGAACATATGGAGGTCTCTCTCCAGGTGCATGACAAATATCAAACACCTTCCTGGGTTGGTTGGATTTTGATTGGAGATTTATTTGAAGACTGTCCCTTTTCAACATTTAACTTTCTTCCTTCTGGAGGATAGCTAATTTTGATTTGTTTGGTGGGTTGAGGTACTGGTATTGAAGGAATGAAGGGGCTTGGGCCATTTGTTTGGATCACTTTACCAGACTTGGTTGTTTTGAGAATTACTTCATTTGTGGGAAGTAATGGGGCTTCACCTGTTTCTATGGAGTCTGAGCATGTAGACTCAGATGAAGTAGTGCATTCTTGCACACAGGATTCTTCATTTGAAGGATCAAGATCTCAGTTTTCCAGGTCAAGATTGGAGAGATTGAAGGTTGGTTCATGGATGGTTACATAATCAGCAGGTGGTGCAACAGTTTTGTACTGGTCAGCATGGTACCTCAGACCAGTCTTTACTCTGTCATGAACTTGGACATCTAAAAGTCTTTGCAGCTTTTTGGATGCAAATTCATATTTCTCAACATGAACTTTCTGTTATGCCAATTTTGCTCTGGTGGCTTTTAATTTAACCAATAGATCATCAATCTGAGTTTCAAGATTTGTTTGTTCATGTTTTAATGATGAAATCTCTTTCTTTAGGCAATTAATCTTTTCTTTATAACTGTTTTCAACCTTTTTGAATTCATATTTCATTTGATGAAACTCTTCATTTTGATCTATAAGGTTTTGATTATGCTTTCTGTAACCTAGAACCTTATCAATACAAGCTTGTGAGCAGAGGTGTTCATATACATGAGGTGGTATCTCTGTAGTGTCTGCTATGAAATTTTAGTTATTGGCAGGAAGATCCTCATATTGAAAGCTCCAGTCAAACTCAGCTGTTCCAACAGCTGCACATGCGGCAGTTTGAGTAGGAGGGGTAGCTTGTGGCTGTCTTGGCTGAGCTTGGCTTGTTTGACCTTGATGAGTTTGTCTTGGCTGAGCAGCAGCTGGATTTGCCTTTGATGCCTTGTATTCTCTGGAAAAATGACCAAGTTGGTTGCAGTTGTAACATCTCAGCTTGCTCTTGTCCAAGCCAACTCTGGTGTTAGAGTTGTTGCTTGGAATGGGTCTTCCAGTTCTAGAGTAGAACCTTTTTGCTCTGAGAGAAATCATGGCACATGAGTGTTGTATGTCAATTTCTTCTAAGTCATCTGAATGGAAGCATTCCAGATCTTCTTTGATAAAGGACATGTTGCTAGAACTTTCAGAGACAAAAGCAATAGATTTTGTTTGAAGTGGAGTGGGGCTTCAAGAAGAAATGGTGAGTTGTTTGATTGTGAGGTTGGAGTCTGGGGATGGGTAACAATAGGAGGGTAGTAATTGCTTGAACTGGAGACTGAGTGGTCAGAGTGTAGTGCAGAAGAAGAAGTGGGGGTGGATAATGAGGCTGTAGAATAACATAAGCTTCTTTCTTTAGCTTGAATCATTTCTAACTCATATGTTTTGAGCATACCAAAACGCTCAGTCATCTGCAAGGTCTTCAGGTTTTCAGTTCTTCTGATTAACATTGTATAAAGTGTCCAGCAGTGGGGAAGAGATCTGATAAGCTTTTTGAGAATGTCTTCATTCTCCAGCTTCACCTTTGAGCATTGTAGCTCTCCCACAAGGTAGGTGTACCTGTTGTACAAAATAGTAAGAGACTCACCTTCCTTCCAGACAACGTTTTCATATTATTGCTTCAGGATGTCTCTTCTATTTTCCTTCACTTCTTCTGACTCAGCAAACATCTTCTCAAGAGCTTCCCATAGCTCCTTTGTAGTCTTGTACTCTCTGAAGTTGTGGAAAACTTCGTTTGGCAAGCACATCTGAATGGCTCCCAAAGCTTTGAAATCTACCTCCATCTTCTTGATGTCTTCCTCTGAGTACTTTAAGGGTTCTTTAGGGACCGATGGACCTCCGGAATCAGCAGAGGCCACCATGGGTATGGTCCATCTTTTATGGATCTCCACATCCCATACTCTTGATAGCAGAAAAAACTTTGCATCCTGTTTTTCCACATATCATAGTCTTCTCCAGACACCAGTCTTGGTGGTCTGTTGATGCTTCCAGTATCATCAAAACCATTGTTTTGTGCTATTTTTGAGCAAATGGTGTTTTAGCAAAGAGATAGTAGTGAATAGAACCAGAGAGTGATTAAACAAGTGTGAGTTTGTTTAATCTGAGAGCCAAAGCTTTGATACCATTTGTAGGATTGGTAATTACAAGATGGTTCTATTCTAGTTGAGATTGGCGGAAACAATCACAACTATGTAATGTAAACAGATAAACAAAGAGAATACTGATAAATGCAAATTGTATTAATCTTTAATGTTTTCAAGATTACAGAGGAAACTCTAAGGAAGCACACACTTGTAAAAAATGGAATAGAATGAAGACAAACCCTTGATTCTAAGGATCAGATCAAACACAGATCGTTGATCTTGGACAGTTACAAGCTACACTACAATTGGTAGACAACTAAAAGACAAACTGCAGCAAACAGTTATGTTCAGGTCAAAAGTTTTCTTAGGAATCTTTGTAGGAGACTTCAGAAGTGGCTTGTCTTTAATAATCTACACCAATAACATTCCTTCTGCTGATAGATGTGTCAGTGTTGCAGCAGAGGTGTCAGTAGAAAAGTCAAAGCTGCTGATGATTTGCCTATCAACGGCATCAAGTGTTTGATGTTGATGAGAAGCATATCAACAGCAACTCTGGACTTCAGCAGATAAGGCTACCCGCAACATAGTTGTTCATCAACAGGAGAACAACTATCTGTAGCAACTAACCTTATCCGCATCAGCTTGTTGGTCAGTAGCAAAATTGTGGAGTCCGTAGCAATTGTACTTAGAGAATTTTGTAACCATCAGTATTTATCTCTATAGTCCTTTTAAGTAATATTTCTTTGCTATATTTTTTTGAAACACTAAATCCTTTTAAGATCCTCTGCTATATTTTTTTGAACAACAAATCTCATTTTCTCTCTCTAGATCAAGATACTAATTTCATATCTCGCTCAAATACAAAGCTCAACAAGTTCGACAACTCTTCATCGGCGTTCACTGCTGATGTCTCATCTCCTTTCGCGGCATCAACAAGTTCGAGCTTTTATTCGTCGCCGTCATCGAGTCATGTTTACAGTCGTTCGTCTTCTCCGACGCGAGTGAACCTCCATGGACTCGCTTCAGTGACGTCATCATCGGTGATGTTCTCGTTTGCAAGCAGATCCTTCCGAGCCAGTCGATGGCGGCGAATCCTCTAAATCAGGCCGTACGGTACCGTCGAAGGAGGAGGTCTGGTCTAAAGAGCCCTAACCGGCGTTGATCCTTCCGGCGACCAGATATGGTTCCCATTCTGCTCCATTACGTAACAAGGTACCTGCAAACACTTTTTTTACCTTTCGCAAGTTAACCTCTGTTAAGATTTATAAATAAATAGCTTCAATAAATTGAGAGAAAAAGGGGTTTATAAATTTTGTACGATCTATAATATGTTATTAAACAAAGATTTGACAGAAATATTAACACATCCAACTAAGTATTATTGCATTTTTTATTCTTTTCTGATGATTTTGCCACTTGTTTGTTGTCTTCGTTTATTATTAGTTTTGGTTTTGAAAATTATTTCCATCGACGTTGGTATGCTTTTGTAAATTATTTTCAATGCTAAGCATCTTAGCAACAAAAACATACCCACTGCTAAGCATCTTGAAAAACATACCACTAATTCTTTGTGTTTTTTATGCATATTCTTTCTTTTTTTTTCAAAGAAAGGATTAATTTGTGTACCTTTGGTTGTGTCTTACGCATCAATGGTTGTATGTTTTAATTAGGAAGGTGATTGTGATTGTGATTGTGATGTTTGCAAATATGAATCAGGTTGTGAAATCAAGCTCAAATACAAGCATAAGCACTAGCAGGAGAACTGTATGCTACTATGGGGGTTAATTACTCTGATTATCAAATGGTTTATACTTGTGTTAAACATACTTACACTTATTTAATCTAATACCTTGTACACATTTTTTTAATTACACTGATGTTTCAATTGGCTTACACATGTGTTAAACATACATACACCAATGTAATCTAATACCTTGGACCCATTTTTTTAATTACACTGACTGTGTTAAACATACTTACACTGATGTAATGTAATACCTTATGCTCGTATTTTTTAATTACAATATTACACTAAGGTTACCATAAAGAACATAGACTCATCTTGCACGTGAGATCCAGAATGAAAGGTAGGAGTGAAAAAAGTATTGTATAAAGAAAACACAATCTGATTGATTTGATTTACATCAGAAAAAGTACTCTGCATTTTAATGTGTTATGACTAATATACCATTTTCTTAAAAGTTAAATATGTAAGAATTATTTAAATCCACTCAATTAATAAGAACCATAGGATCAGATTGGAGAAAGCCCATCATGGATTGTGGTTAAGTTTTAAGGTTTTTAAGTGAAACTAAAGTTTTGATAGGAAACCAACCCTATATATATATAGGGAGAGGTTCAATTCAGAACACTCAAAAATGCAAAAACAAAAAGAACCCATCTCAACCATTAGATAATTTTATCAACGGTCTAAATCAAAGATGGTATTTTTGTAACTAATTGGAATATTAATCAGAATATTGGAATATTAATTAGAAAAGAATGACCAAAAGGGTGGTATTGGACATCAACATCGTATTCCTAATTTGTCTCCTATCTTCAGGGGCGAAGGTTACAAGGGGCCTGGGAGGGCCCCGACCTCTGCCGTTTTTTTCGTTAGTAGTGTTAATTTTTTTGTTTTCGTTCGAAATTTTTTTACGTATAGAGCCGGCCCCTGCTTATTTTGTTCGGTAAAAAATTATTGGCTCCCGCTTACTTTTTTCCCTAAGAATTCTTACTATGTTGATATTATTTCGATAAGTTATGGGTGGGAAATGAAAAAAATCAAAAAAAAAAATAGATTGTTCATTTTAAAAATAAAAGTGTAAGTTTAGGGGGAGAAATGAAAAATGAAAACTTAAAACACTTTTCCAAATTCATTTTCGTTCACAATTGCTTTCCCCAATTCATTTTCGCTCACAGTGTAGACTGCTGTCGTCGCTCCATTCACCGCCGCCGCCTGCCGCTGCTCGCCGTCCACCACCAGTCACTGGCACCCTAGGCTGCTTGCTAGTCCGCTTTCCCTGCTGCTGCCCCAAATCGCTTCCCTGCAGAAATCGCTGTTGCTGCTGCCGTCGCCTCCATTCACCCCCGTCCACCACCAGTCGCCGTCCACCACCAGTCGCCGCCCTGCTAGGCTGCTGCTTGCTTCTTACATCACAGGTACACTATACTAGGTGCTAGCCCTAATTTTTTGATTTCTTGCATTCTCTAATCAAGGCCTAATTTGTTTATTTTTTTTTCATTTTTTAGTTGTATTCTTGTTGTATTCTTGTTAAGTATTAGGATTATAATTAGGAATGATTGTTTATTTTTTTGCATTCGTTGATGAATTGATGAATTGATGAATGATTGATGAATGATTGATGAATGATTATAATTAGATACACTATACTTCTTGTTAAGTTGATGAATTGATGAAATGAAATCGACTATGACTATTGTTTTTTTTTTTGTTAGGCATATTATGGGAAAGTTGAAAACTTTAACTATTAGTTCTTTTTTCAAAAGAATTGATGATGAACAAGAGAAAAGAAATGATGATGAGCAAGTAAGCAAACGTCACAAAGCTGCAACAAGTGAGCCGTAAGAGCATGAAAATCAACAAGAAAATCAACAAGAAAATCATGCTAATTCTAAACCTCCACAACCACAATCAAACACTAATTTTCTTACATGTACTTACCATTTTTCTCTCGTATTATAATAGATTATTTTATATTTAAAGTTATTTATTATTGATTTGTTTGGCCCGACCCGAACATATAACCCAAAACATAACGATAGGAAAAAAAAATTTAGTCTTCTGACTTTTGGCCCCCGCTTCTTACTTTTTCAAGCTCCGCCACTGCCTATCTTCTCTCTTAATTTCCGTTGACCACCGTTCTCTCCAAAAAATTCTTCTCTTCCTCCTCTCCCTCCCAATCGGCTACAACTATTTTGGTTAACGACCCTCTCAATTTTGTGTGGTTATCGTATTTTACAAACACCGTTTATCATAGTTTCATGAGGTTATCAGAATTTTCAGCTGGATTAAGGTCGCTTTCTAGCAGATGCTGTCGTAGCCACTTCTCAGGGTATCGTGGCCATTATGAGACTCATAAATCTATGTTGACCAATTTCTTATGGTGAAGACAGAGTGAAATGAGTAGTTAAGATTCAAACTCATTTGGTAAAAAATAAGTATTATTTACTTTTTTGATGCAGTAACACATTATTTACGATTTAGGATTATGATTGTTTTTTAATTGATTTCATCACAGGTTATTACGTATGAGCCGACAGAGGTATGGGTCAATATTAAGATTTAAATCCATTTGGTAATTAAGAGCTCTAAAAAATTGTATTTAATATATTCAATCTCACCTTAAATTGCCGATTTTAAGAGTCGTTGAAGTTCAACGTCGTTTGTGTATATCGTTCTCTCTAAATTTAGTACCTACACATGACACCTACATATGTGTAGGGTGTAATCTTTTTATGTAATTTTAGAATAGTTGATGTAAGATAATCTCTTCGTATACTTTTAGTGTAATATCTTATTTATGTTTACATAAAATGTGATAAAAACCTTTGGAACCTACATGGCTACATATGTGTAGGATATGTTTCATAAATAAATTGATGGAGAACTAATGTTTGTTTCATTATATGTAGGATAAGTTTTGGTGTGTGTATAATAAATTTTGATATGTGTAGGGTAAGTATTTAGGGCATTTTACATTCAATTGTATTTTTATTTTTTTTAACTACACATGTGTACAAGTAATTTTCGTTATGTGTTGGATGAATTTCAGTAGTGTATTATTCGGTATGTGTAGGATGAGTTGCAGTATGTATAGGATGAGTTTCGGTAGTGTAGGATGAGTTTCGGTAGTGTAGGATGAATTTCGGTATGTGTAGGATAAGTTTCGGTATGTGTATGATGAATTTCAGTAGTGTATTATTAATTTGAACTAATTAGTTAGAAAAAAAAAGAAGAGAAAGATGATTATTTTGCATAATAATGTTTGTCTCAATTAATTAATAGGAAAGAGGATATACAAATTAATTAATTGGAGAGGTATATTTTAATGTTTATCATTATACCCTTCTCATTTAATTATTATCTTTTAAAATTAAACAAAAAATGAGTGATCCAGATTAGTTCTCTATGTTCTCGTAATAATTTGTGTTCTGAATATAACCCTCCCCTATATATATATATATATATGTATATATATATATATGTATATATATATATATATGTATATATATATTTATTTATATATAGGGTTGGGTTACAGAGAAAACCAATATTAAGGCGAAAACCGAGAAAACCACTAAAAAAATCAATTTTAACCAATAATAAAATAATATTTATTTTTTATTTTAATTTTCATAAGAGTATCAATGTAATATTACAATTTTTTACTAAAAAATTATTTAAATATTAGCTTACATATACGTAACCCATAGTGTTACGTATACGTTAACAAAAAACAAAAAAAATTCAAAAAAATTGCGGTTACGTATACGTAACCTATAGTATTACTCATTGTTTTAGTGGTTTTCTCGGTTTTCGCCTAACCGCAATTTTTTGTTTTCTGTTTACGTATACGTAACACTATGGGTTACGTAGTAAGCCAATATTTAAATGATTTTTTGGTAAAAATGTATAATATTACATTGATACTCTTATAAAAAAATAAAAATACAATAAAAATAAATATTATTGGTTAAAATTAGCTTTTTTTTAGTTTTCGTCTAACTATGATTTTCTCTGGAACCCTCCCCTATATATATATATGTGTGTGTGTGTGTGTGTCTATATGGATGTGTTCTTTTGAGAACCGAGAGAATCGTATAAAACATGTACATATCTTTTCAGTGAAAAAAATAAAATTGTAAAACAATGTTTAATTTATCTCTCATTATTCTTTGTTTGATTTTATCTAATCTCTCCTAATTTTTTTTAAGTACAAAATATGCATATACGCATATATTTGTGCATATAGTGTCACTACTAGAAAATAGTGCGTTTCTGACACACAATTTCGTAGCAAATGTTTCGAAAACACTAATTTCCGACTGAAACATTTTGTAAGAAAATATTTGCGACAAAATTCCGAAACAATTTTGCGACAAAACAATTGTGTCGGACTTTCCTACGCATTTCCAAGACACTTTTTTTTAAATAATTACTAGGATTAAATTACTATTTTTTGTGTTTTTTTATTTTTATTTTAATTATTTTTCATTTTGTGTATTAATAATACATATATTTAAATAATAAGTTTTGTCCTTAATATGTCGAAAATTTCAGACACATTTCTGACGCACACATACGCATACACAAATACATATACACATACACATATTATTATCATTATACTTTTTATTATTATTAATTTTACTATTTATATTATTACTATTGTAATTATTGTTACTGTTTTTGATATTATTATGTATATAACTAGTGGTTTCTAGCCCGGGCGTTGCGCCGGGCATATCAGTGACAAATATTTTTCTATATATTTTTAAGATAGAACATGAATCAAACTCCGAAATCCGAGGAACAACCGAATACCTAAGTGTTGCATTTCTCCTAAACCTTGGCAAACACTTTATATACACCACTTTAAAAAGATAGTGGATCACATCCAAGAAAGAAATGTCCGGCAAATACATGAAGTAAACCCACTGAATGCAGTAAGCTTTTTTGCATATCCTTCTTGACCTGAAAAGCTTTTTAATCACATGCTCCAGACATGTAAAATAGTAATCACCAAGTAAAAGTGCATTACAGTGATTCTTGAAGAAATGCCGGGGCGTAAACAACTGCTAAGAACCGTCATCTCAGCCCAACACGAAAGATAAAATGCCTACTGCTATAACTAATTGTGTATGTGTAAAAGTTTCTGCAATGAATAAAGTGTAGGAGTAAATTTGCACAAATAAGTTTTTACAAAATTTATGCCCTAACTAATGTCAACTATTATATCTAAGTAAAGATTAACAGCAAACGGTAACATATGAGTTGGAAGAAACTGTAATGATATTTTATGCATTGCATACTTGCAGCTTGAAACATTATGCAAACAGTGGTTACACATTAATGTCAACATTTCTGTTAAATAAATTGTACATGGTGTTATAATGAAAAAGATTAAAATTTGATTTATGAAAGCAATGGACCGACCGCCACCATATATGACTGTTTGATTGAGCAAGGCTCCAATTCTGCAACCGTGTTTTCTGAAGGACAATTGGCACCTTTTGAAGAACAATTACATTCGTCTCTATGGCTTTACTGTCCTGCTCCACTCACACCCGAAATAAAGCGAGGTCATCTCTCGGTCACCAACCTGCAAGACCAAATTTTTTTTTATCAAAACATATTTTAATAACGACTTAATGCCTTCTTAATGAAAAAATCGTTCTTTATTTAAACAGAAACTTAAATCTAACAACTGAAGTATGACAATAGCCTTACATAGAGATAGAAAATGTTAATTTTAAAATACTTTATTTAGCTTAGTTAACACTTTCTTTTTCGCATGCACCCAAGTTAATGAAACTTACTTTTTATATGTTATAAACTTCACTTCATCAGGCCTGTATTTTCCTGCCCGGGTTATTAAATTAACACCATAGTCAAACAAAATTACAAATAAGTTTGTAATGAACCATGTTTTCCCAAATTCTTGCCACAAAAAAGGTGACGATTATAATTTTAAGGTTTAGGAACAATCAACAGAGTAAGTCAATCATCTTTGGAATTTTCAATAAACTACTTTCAAATTAGAGGAAATGAAGTTTTCCAAAATTCTTGCGCGTCATCACTACCGCCACCGTCGTCGCCAAGAACCAACGACGATGTATCTCGTGGATTCCTCCTCCACCCGCCCGCTTACGTCTTCCGCTTTACGATCTCCCTCTTCTCTATTTATCTCTGTATCCTCTCTGTGTCTCTGTTTGTATGCTATGCGCTTGTAGGCGATGCAAAAAGGGGAAGAAGAGGGGAGTTCCTGTATGTGAAGTGGGGAAAAGGAAGTGAATCAGAGGAACAAATCGTAATGCAAAAGTGATTGTACATCAGGCATAAAAACATGGACCTTACTGTTCACGTGTTGCTGATTGTTTTAGTTAATAATAATAACTATTATAATAAAATATTTTTGTTAGTATTATCACAATTTCATATTAAAAATAATAAATTATTAAAAAGTTAAACAAATATACTTAAAATCAATTTAATATATTTGTTTACTTTTAAAATATTGAATACAAAGATGATGATACTTTAAACTTTAATTTAAATATTTATGTTTACTTTTAATTGGTATTCGCTTATGTTCGTTTACGTTCGTTCGTTTGTGTTTGTGAACCGTTCATTTAGATTATTAATGAACGAACATGAACACACTCATTTTTTTAATGAACGAACACGAACAAGAAATTATGTTTGTTTAAGTGTTCGTGTTCGTTCATTTGTTCGGTTAAAGTTAAACAAACGAACACGAACAAGTCTCGTCCCTCTTCGTTCGGTTCATTTACAAGCCTACCCGCTACTAGAGGTGTACAAATCGGTTTTTTAACCCAAACCGGTTCAACCCGAACCGAACCGGTTTGGTCAACGAAAAGTCAAAACCGGTTTGGCCTTAAACCGGTTCGGGTTAAACCGGTTTCGGAGGTGGAAATGTCTAACTGGTCAAACCGGTTAGGGTTGGTTACAAACTGGTTTGCCCTATAAACCGGTTTAAACCCGTTTTTATTAAAAAAAATTCAAATAAATTTTATATTTTTAATATAAAATAAAAATATATATAACAAATATAAAACATAAAGTTCGACGTTTATTAATATTTGAAAAGTTCGGAAATTAAAAAACATTACAAGATAAAATTATAAAATTCTAAAACATTACAAATGACAATATATATTTTTATTTTTTGGAATATTGATTGATTATTCTTGTGCGTTGTCTTCGGAACTGGAGCTTCGTAGCCTTGCATCTTCGGCTAGTTCTTCATCGGTGACTGGTTCGGAGAGCGTTTTTGAGCGTTTAAAGAACGGTTTTAGATAATAGAGAGTGTAGAAAGAGGTGTGATTAAACCTAAACACCCCCCACCTATTTATAGTGAATTATAGGTGAAAAAAGGCAACAAAAAAAAACGGTCAAATTCGACCCTAACGGCTATAAAGCCGTTGAATAACAGCTAGATTTTTCAGCGAAAAAACCGGTTTAAAAACCGGTTTATCGAACCGGTTCACACAAACCGGTCCCTAACCCGATCACCTCCAGAATGCTTCAAACCGGTTTCAAATCGACGGTTTTAGCCTAACCCGAACCGATAGCAAACCGGTTTATCCCAAACCGGTTTGTCGGTTTGGACCGGGTAAAAAAACCGGTTTTTTTGTGCACCACTACCCGCTACCCCTCAACTTCTCCGGCGAAGTTTATTATTATTTTTTTAGTTTTTATGTATTACGATACCCCTGAAAATATATTTGGCTACTCCCCGATATTTTTTTTCAAAGCCTAAAACTAATTATTGATTAACACTCTAAAGCCCAAGTTTATAAAACTAAAAAGCCTAAGTTAATTAAACGATTTAAAATACAAAAGCCCAAATTAACTTAAATCTAAAGCCCAACCTCGAAATAAACCCATCTAACAATTAACAAAATTAAAAATAATCAGGAGTTTTTGACCTGTCGCCACTGGTCGCCGCCCGCCGGAGTTGCTGGTCGCTGGTTGCCGCTCAGCCACTGCTCCCTTGCTCCAATCGGTCTCTAACTCTCTACTCTCTAATCTCTTACTTTTTAGAAAAAATGTATTATTCTCATTTCTAAATTTCAAATTTCTAGTTTTTATGTGCAATTGATTATAAATTTATGGTTTGGTTTATAATTTTAGTTGTTAATTTGTTATTGTGTTTAGACTTTAGATTATGGATTTATGGTTTAGTTTGTTAATTTGTCAAATTTCTAGGGTTTATGTGCAATTGACTTGAAACTTGAAAGATGAAAGTGACATCTTTTTGTGAAAAAAAAAAGTTACGATGGTAGATAGAACGGAAAATCATGGTAATCAAAGAACTCGAAAGAATTTCATTACTAATCGACATCATTTTGAAGTTGAAATATTTAATACGGTTTTGGATACACAAGTTCAAGAATTTGGAAATCGATTCGATGAGGTATCAACTACTTTGATAGAGAATATGTCTAGTTTAAATACTTGTAATTGGTTTTATAAGTTTGACATCTCTAAGATAGTGACATTTTCTGATATGTATAAGAATGGTTTTAGTACGAATGAAAGAGGGTGTCTTACGGGTGATACGAAAGTTTTTTTATCACACTGTAAAGGAAGATAATAGATTTGCAAAAGTGGATGGAATATGTGACTTTGCTCGGCTAATGGTGGAAACCGGAAAAGATCGTTCTTTTCCTTTGGTTTATCGGATACTGAAGCAAAAAAGGCCCGGATTTAAACCCAAGACCTCCACTATGAAAAGTTTTAGGAGCTACCATTACACCAAACGACTAACTATGAGTTTTTACTTTTTATTACATGAATATTTACCACAAGACTCACTGACTTTCTTGATCAAAAATGTCCTTTTCATCTAGTAAAATAAGAATATTCAAAACTTAGGCCTTTCTATAGACAGAAATGTGTTAGGCGTGTGTATAGTTACCCCATGCGACTACTCTCAACAGTTGCGGCTACACAATAACTCGCCAGACGGCGATATTTTCTAAATGTTAGTATAAATCTTGATCACAACTTCCATCATTTTTTTCAATGGAAACTTTTCACAAACAGGTGGTGCTCATTACAGGATGCTCCTCCGGCGGCATCGGAAACGCCCTGGCCCGTGCTTTCGCCGCCAGGGACTGTCTAGTTGTCGCAACAGCGCGCTCGATTTCCTCCATGGCTGATCTCAACGGTGCTGATGATGTCTACTTTCTTCATGAGCTTGATGTGTTATCGGATGATAGTGTTCGAGAAGTTGTCTGGAATGTAATCAATAAGTTTGGGCGGATTGATGTGGTTGTTAATAATGCAGGAGTTCAGTGTGTCGGTCCTCTTGCTGAGATTCCTCTTTCTTCCGTTGAGCATGCTTTCAACACGAATGTTTATGGTATCGTTTCTTGCTTGAGATCATTTTTTTTTAATTCTCAAAAGGATTATTGGATTTTAATAATCTTACATTTTACCAATTAGCCAATAATAATCTTAACTGAGAATATTTTTACCACCAGTCCGTACTTTCAAACTATTTTCTTACATTGGACCACCCGTTAAAAAAACTGAACGCCGTTAGATTTTATATGACGTGGACATCTGCAAACTGCCGGAAAGTCGAGACAAGCTAGAAGTGATCTCGCGATGGGTTTTGAAATTGGCTCTGGTGATGTTTAACTAGTCTCGTTAAACACTACCGTTGTCTTTGTTTGGACTTGTCAGAAAAACGAGACTGGTTAAACACCACCAGAGCCAATTTCACACCATGAGACCACTGCTAGCTTGATTCGACTTCCCGGCGGTTTGCAGATGCCCACGACATATAAAATCTAAAGGCGTTAAGTTTTTTTAACTGAGGGTCTAATGTAAGAAAATGGTTTGAAAGTAGGGACCGGTGATAAAAATATTTTTAGTTGAGATTATTATTAGTCAATTGGTAAAATGTGGGATTATTAAAATCCAATAATCCTTCTCAAAATAAACATTTTACTTGTCTTTTTCACAAAAATAGACGTTGACTTTCCACAAAACAAACATGTCAAAATTTCCGAATTATTCACTAAATCCGACGAAATCACCGACTTACGTGTCTTCAACAAAAACTAATTACATGTGTATTTTTTTCCCCTTTTCGTCGGATTATTTTACAATTTTGGTGAAAACGCCGGTACTATAAAAAAATCAGGCGTTTCGTTCTAATTTTAAAAAAATCCGAGTTTCATTCTAATTTTTTAAAAATCCACCGTTTTCGTTCTAATTTTAAAATAATCAGGCGTTTTCGTTGTGATTTTAAAATAATCTGACGTTTTCGTTCTAATTTTAAAAAAATCCGGTGTTTTCATTCAAATTCTAAAATAATCCGGCGTTTTCATTCTATTTGTAAAATAATCTAGCAAAAATAAAAAAAAATACACATGTAGGTGAACACACGTAAGTCGGCGATTTTGCCGGATTTAATGAATAATCCGACGATTTTGACATATTTATTTTGTGAAAGTTGAAAATTCAACGTTCGTTTGAGAAAAAGAAATTACTAAAATGTTCATTTTGGGAATTTTCCCCTTTTTTTAAAGTTTTTTCAGACCAGTAATGGTGTTTATTGTTGTTTGTTAGGAGGTATTAATGTTAGCACTATCTTGATTAGTTTATACATTGTTTATTGTTGTTTCTTAAGAGGTATTAATTCGGTATTTCGTTCTAATTTAAAAAAAATCTGGCATTTTCATTCTTATTTTAAAATAATCCGGCGTTTTCGTTCTATTTGTAAAAAATCTGGTGAAAAGAGAAAAAAAATACACGTGTAGGTGAACACACGTAATTCGGCGGTTTCGCCGGATTTAGTTAATAATCCGATTATTTTGACATGTTTATTTTGCGAAAGTTGAAAATTTAACGTTTATTTTTAGAAAAAAGATTACTAAAACGTTCATTTTGGGAATTTCCCCCTTTTCTTTTTTAAGTTCTATCAGTAATGGTGTTTATTGTTGTTTCTTAGGAGGTATTAATGTTAGCACTATCTTGATTAGTTTATATGTAGGAGGTTTAAATAAAAAGTGATATTTCGCTAATAAGCCTAATAAATGACAAAAACTTTAAGAAATGCTATCAAACGAACTCCGATTGAGCTCATTCCAGTGACGTTGTAACCGTCTCATCGAACTCTACCATCTTAGCTTTTAGGGTTTAGATTTTAGCGTTGAATTTTATGGTTTTAGCCTTAGGCTTTAGCTTTTAGGCTTTAGATTTTAGTGTTTGTGTTTTTTTAGGGGTGGGGGGTTTAGGTTTTTGGGGGCGTGTTAGGGTTCGATTAGACGGTTCCAACGCCGATGGAATGAGCTCAATCGGAGTTCGTTTGACCCACTTCTTAGCATTTCTTAGTGAAAAACCACTTTTTAGTTGAATCTTCCCCTAGTTTATACATTGTTTATTGTTGTTTCTTAGGAGGTATTAATCCCACGTTTCGTTCTAATTTAAAAAAAATCCGGCATTTTCGTTCTTATTTTAAAATAATCCGCCATTTTCGTTCTATTTATAAAATAATCCAGCAAAAAGGAAAAAAATACACACGTGTAGGTGAACACACGTAAGTCGGCGATTTCGCCGGATTTAGTTAATAATCCGACGATTTTGGCATGCTTATTTTGTGAAAGTTAAAAATTCAGCGTTTGTTTTAAGAAAAAATATTACTAAAATGTTCATTTTGGTAATTTTCCATTCTTTTTAAGTTCTATCAGTAATGGTGTTTATTGTTGTTTCTTTGGAGGTATTAATGTTAGCACTATCTTGATTAGTTTATACATTTTTTTCTGGGGTGCATGTAGGTTCCATGAGGTTAGTTCAAGCTGTTGTTCCGCACATGGCATCAAGAAAGAAGGGAAAGACAGTGAACATTGGAAGTATTTCTGTCCTGGGACCTGGACCATGGGCGGGTGTCTACACTGCATCAAAAAGTGCTTTACATGCGCTAACTGATACGTTAAGGTTAGACAGGGGTGTGTATGAGTCAGTTTGGTTTGGTTTGGTTTGGTTTTAAGCTAAAACCAAACCAAAATTCTGTTTTTCGGTTTTTTAAAACCGTTCGGTTTCGGTTTTTTTAGTTTTCGTTTTTCATGATGAGTTCGATTCGTTTTCGGTTTTTTTGAGTTTTTCATTTAGGGTTGATAGTTTTCGCCAAAATAATGAAATTGTTTTTAAAACTTTAGGCTTAATTTTTTTTAGTACTTGATGATTAATTGATTATTACACATTTAAACATATAATACTTTAGCTACACCATTTATTCATTCTTATAAATACTTAACATTTAAAAATAAAAATTATAATCCATAAATTCAATGACAAACATAAATTGTAACCTATTTTAATACAAATATGCATAATACTTAAAAGTTTACCTATACAGTAGTGTAGAAATACAAACACACAACACAATATAATATATTTTATAATACATCCACGCACATAATATATTTCAAAAGTTTACATGTATATATTCGGTTTGTTTTAATTTTTTGTTTTTCAAAATAGTACAAAACCAAAACCGAACCGTAATTTTTGGTTTTTATAAAATAATCGTCGGTTAGTTACTTGACCTGTTCTCAGATATTAATACTTTTAGCCCATATCTATACCCCTTCATCCACTCCCCAAACCCCACATTTAGAATGTGACTTGCTTGCTGTTAATTTGATACTTCTATTTCCACCAAACAAAGAATCGATACACATGTTTACACTTCCTAATACAGTTTCGTGGGCAACTGGTATGTTCATAGGCTCTGAGGCATAGGCTTGAGGCATATTGTTTGATGTTTGTGGAAATCCCAAAAACTATTGCAAGTCGTTGATGTTTTATAATACATCCACTCACCTTCACCACCACCACCATCACGTTTTGGTGGTGGTGGTGGTGGGGAGAAAAGAGAGGGTAGAATATATAACGTTTTTTTAACCATTTGAGTCTCTGAGGGTAGTTTGTTCATTTCAAGAAAAAAAATAACTGTTAAATCTAACGACGTTAGCCATTTAGACTCAAATGGAGTCAAAAATGAAAAGTCAGAGTCAGACCGAGATTTTAAATAATAAGGGACTCAACTAGTTAAAATAGACAAATGTCAGGGACTCAAATAGTAGTTTACTCAAAAAAGTATTTTAAAAATACATAAAGTAACAAGAAAATTAATTAATAACATAAATTCAACTTTTATAGAATTTTAGAAACAATAAAATATTAATCAAATACGACTTGCAATATTGTGACATGTGATTTCTTCAGATTGTTTTTTTTTTACTTTGAGCCGAGTACTTTTCAATGACTTGCGATATTTTGACATATGAATTCTCAAAATCGCGTTTGAATCCGTTTTGAAGAACATACCACAATTTTTGCATCGAGTTTGGTTTGACAGTTTGAAATTTCACATAAATAGTATTTTGACCAAAGATCTGGTTCCTCGTTGTTGATAGAATCCTCACAACGGTTGGAACGGATGATTCGGAAGCCATAACATATTGAGAGCGTGTTCGAGTTTTTTAGAGTTTTCTTTTTTTTACGTTTTTAAGTGTTTGGGATAAAACATTTGCATCTAATACCTATCTATACTAACATATTAGCTTATAACCCATGTAATACACACGGGGTGAAAAATATTAATACATAAAATTCTTCAAATTTTATGTATATATTTTACAAGTGTAAAAATGTATTACATATACTAAGGATTGAAAACAAAATTCAAAATATGTAAAAGTTAATATATAATTGGATTTCTAAAATATGTTAATTACTATTTAAGTTAATTTGACTTTCATTTACTATTTGATTGAAAATAAAAGTTACATAATTAGATTTCAAAGTTTTGTATAACTAGTTTTATACCCGTCCCAATCCGGGTTGTCAAAATGAATAACAAATGAACTTCACAATAAGTTCACCAAAATTAACTACCAAGTAAATGGACAAATAAATAAAAACATTAACATTGACAATTTTAAACAGAAGATCGTGCCCTACTCCTCAAATCTCTGGTTTCTGTGAACGCCTCCTCGGCCTCGATATTTGCCCCAATTCATCTCGAGGACCTACATCCTTGCATCTTGCTAATGAGCTTTATGTAACAGTGTCTTCATTATTGACCTCATATCGCTAGAATCAGCCTCTTGTTCATTGGCAACAATCACTTGACTTTGTTAAACAACTAATAGAATTAGAAACAAAATATGATAAATAAAGGAGTACAAAATATTCTTTTTAAGGTCGATGACTGAAAATGTGCCACACGACCTTCAATTCACACAAATACGTAAAGAATGGCAACATACACCAAAAGCATAGGTGGTCTGATTGGTAAGCAAAATGGTTGGTGAACCCCTTGACGTGGGTTCAAAACCCCATTTTTTGTTTTTCAACTAGGTTTTTTTTAGCCTTTTCTTATTATTTTTTTTTATTTTGATGCCTTACGGTTTTTTGGTTTAGCTTTTATTTATCTTTTTTTGTATGAGTCTTTACTTTAGTTTTTTTAGTGGTTCTGTAACACAGGCGATAACTTTTAAACTGTTTTTTTTATATAAGGTCTTCAGTGTTATCAATGCTCTCACTACAATGTGTGAGTTTACACATTGATTTTAATTTTTTTTTACAAAGTTTCAAAGAAGTTGATTGATTCCGCGGTTTAACTAACCACAACGTCTAAATGTTTTGTTTTGTTTTGTTTTGTTTTTACTAATCTAATTTCTTTCATGAATTTGGAAAATTTATTTGACCACGTTTCTTTTTGTGCTTAGCCACGTTAATGACACAATTCAAACCAAAATTTTATTTAACCACGTTTCTTTTTGTGGAAAATTTACTATTTGATTGAAAATAAAAGTTACATAATTAGATTTCAAATATAATAAGAGATAATTTAAAATAAATGTGTTTTATTAGTATAATTAGTATATTCTTTAAAAATATATTATTATTAAAAGAAAGAAAGTGTATTTAATAAGAGAGAGACGAGAAAAAAAATGATTAGAATAAATATGTAGACGACACGTGTCATTGAAAAACCTTTATTTATTATATAGTATAGATAGATGTGGCAAAATGGTCCAAAAAAGTTGAATTAATGGTCAAAATTTAAAAAAAACGGACTGATTTTTTAACGTCAGGACTCGGGTTAAAACCGGGTTCTGTGGTGATCCGGTTGAAACCGAACCAGGTTGGGGTCAGGTCTCCGGGTCGGAACCGGGTTGGATTTGCACCTCTATTGGAACTACTAAGGTTTATGCACTAGCCAATTGCCCCATGGGATTATATTTGGTCTAGTAAACACGAGCATCGATATTTTTGTTTTGTGTGGGAGATAAATAAAGTTAGCTACAAGCTACTCAGGCTGTAAGCTAATTTATCCGGTGTTTTGAAACAATTATATAACAGAACCGATGTTTTTCAGTCGGTGTCGGTCTCGTTCTTCACGGTACCAATACGTTATCGTTAGTCAATATAACCCACGACACCTAAAAAATACCTTACATTTAATACGATTCTGTTTTTAATGAAATTAAGAAAAAAAATTAATTAATGAACAAATGTTATTATATATACTACAACGTTCGTTCATTAAAGATTTTTTATATATTTAAACTTTTTATATTTTTATATATTTTAATTATTATTAAACTTGAGGGTGTCAAAGTGATATTTTACAAAGTTGGGGTGAGTTATGCTATTTTAAATAGTGAAGGGTGAGAATTGCATTTATAAATAGTGAAGGGTGAGAATTGCATTTATAAAAGTTTTACCGACACTTCAGATTAATTGTTATAATAATTGCCTCTGGTCATGCCAAATGATGTAAAATTCTTGACACATTCCAATGTTTACCGGTCTAAGTGAACTAACCAAATTCTAAATTGCACAGGTTGGAACTGAAGCCACTTGGTATCGATGTAATTAACGTTGTACCTGGATCCGTAAGATCAAATATCGGAACTTCAGCTATAGCCAGTTACAGTAAGATGCCCGAATGGAAATTATATAAGAAATATGAAGGCGCGATCAGAGAACGCGCCTATTTTTCACAAGGTCCAAAAGCAACTGCATCTAAAGAGTTTGCAAACAAGACAGTAGTTGCGATACTGAAAGAACAACCTCCTCCTTGGTTCTCTTTTGGGCAGTACTCAACTATAATGGCTATTATGTACCATTTGCCTATTTTTATAAAGGATTTTATTTTAAAAAAGGCTATGAAATGTTGATTGTCTCTGTATATCTATAACTTAAAAGTTGCAATTTCCAGACTGCCATAAATTCAGACCATTTTATGACCAACCCAATATTTATCGGCTTTAAGATTTTACATTGTGTGTGTATATATAGTATGTGTATGTTGTTACGAGTTGGATAAATGAAATAAATCTCTTTCTCGCCTGCCCATTTCTTTTGTTTTCCTTTAATGTTATCAACACGATAGTGCTTTCTACGAAAATACTAATCTAATCTCATCCTATCGACATCAATAATGAACCTAGAATCGATATTTTTCTTTGTCAATACCAATTTCCTGATTGCATTGCTGTTAGAGAGAGGTGCTGAGAGAGAGAGAGAGAGAGAACCCTAATGCATGCAATTTTCCTACTATTGCTTCCCAAATCCGCACCATAATAGGGGTTATGAAGAGATGCATCGAGGGTTAGTATAGCTTGTCCCTTTTGTGATGTTTCCTACAAAACAAAAAACCGTTAGCCTCGTCACAGATCCCGTGGGTGTTGTCGTGATCAGCCTCCGACATGAGAATAACATCTCTTTCTCGGAATGGACTTGTAATGACCAGAGAAATTAATGTTAAAGTGTTAGGTAGGTAGAGTGAATTTAATGCTCTTCTCCTTGGAGAAGAAAAGCTTGAATGCCTTATCGGTTTGGTGCGTTTAATGTGTTTCATCATTCTGTTTTAGCTGTCGGCGCTGCTTGAGACGTGCCAGGGCTTGTCTGGTGCTCACTAGCGTTTCCAGGGTTGATGCCATTAACCACTGTCAAGAGATCTCTCTGATAGGCTCTTCCTTTTGCTGAGATCTTAGGCATTATATATCTTCGATATGAGCCATTTGATGTTTATCAGGGCTTTTGTGGATGATTAGACTCCTTTTGTAGCATGTTTAATCATGAGGTATAGTTCCTTATAGAGCCCCAACCACGAATGATCACGAACTAATCATGGGCTCTGCTTGGCTCCATGGCCTTACTATCAATCCCTGATGCCCGTATTGATGAGTCAAAGTGACGGGACTAGGGTAATCCCGTCACTTACTGATGACGGCAACAATGAACTACAAGTTGCCGCAAACGATCCACACAACAAAATCAAACCACCAACGTCTGTAACCATCACCGTTCAACCACAAAATCAATGCATAGAGCCAAAATCAATTACACTAGTAACTTCCGCCATCATAGTACTACCTTCCGGCCACCACCAAATGAGAAGCGGTGTTCTCTCTCGATCGATCTCCTTTGTGTAAACAAACGTCAGTTGAGTTTCTATCTCCCTGTTTGAATCCGTGCCAATCAGAGAAACAACCGCACCAACACACATCGCCATCACCTATGAACTCGAGATTCGTAGTTACAACCATTATCTCGATTTGGCTCGGTTCACAGCCAAACGGTCTTTTCGTTTCTATTAATGCTCCATTGTTATAGCTTCCACCTCTTAGTATACCTTTGTATTAATTTCTCAATATTGTATTTTGAATTCAATTTTGTATATAAACCTTTCTCCACTCATTGGTGGATCATTGAGAATCACTCTTATATGGTATCAGCCATTGGTTGATCTCCCAATGTCACACCCCGACCGATGGCGGAATCATCGAGGCGGACAATAGAATAATTGTTCAAAAGCACATGGTAACTAAAAGGTTGCATAATTCATTAATTAAATTTAAAGACAACAAGATCCAAATACAATACATTTCAAGTAACCTAGTCTAGTTCAAAAAATTAATTTATTTAACTAGGTCCATAGTTCCTAAGTGGAGAAATCTTCTGCAAGCAGTCACATATCCAAACCTGAAACATTATTTAAATCAAGTGTCAACTAAAAAGTTGGTGAGTACATAGGTTTAGTAATTCCGGTAAATAGTAGTGTAAATCGTTTTGCAACTCATTGTTTATCTTGTCATAGTACATATGATGTATCATTTATTTAATCACAATTCAAACCGAGTTTGACGCGCTTGAACAGAGCACAACAGCTAAGTCCGGTATGTTTGAATATAGTTACCCACTATATCCGATATGTTTGAATATAACACGCGGTTATATCCGAGTATGCAGTAATAAACACCCTAACCGGGTGGGCTGGTCAGACACAATAGATCTATCAATATTACAGTTGGTTGTCTTGTGTTTAAATGTATGTACATCCAAAGAATAAGCATATAGTCTCATGTATAACACGTATAAACAATGTGAGTAGCATGTATAATGTTTCACCCCAAAACGTATGAAAATGTAAAATAGGGGCTATGTAACTCACCTTGCAAGCGGGTATTTTTCCTCACGTGTAGGTGATAAGTATGTGGAAACCTAAGCACGTTGATACCCTATGTAGACAAATGGGTATTATTGTATGCGTATAGGTGTGTATTTGTATTTAAATGTATACAGGCTTTAATATAATTTTCTTTAATATTTATTTGTATAAAGTATGAAAATAGAATGATAATGGTTTTTGTAAAACTTTAACTTATAAGGATATATATATTGTTTTAAACAAGTATTATTATATTTAATGTATTTATATAATAATAACAAATAAAAGAAAAGTCTTTATTTGACTAATTATGTTGATATTTAAAATTTATTTAAACATGTTTATTAAAAATATTGCTAGGTTCATATAAAAAAATAAGACATTTTATATATTAAATGTATTTTAATAAGTTTATAAAAATGTTACAAGATTTATAAAAATTATGGGACATTTTATATATAAAAATGTAATTAAATAAGTTTATAAAATATTACAAGATTTATAAAAATATGGGATATTTTATGTATTTAAATAATATTACAAGATTTATAAAAATGGAATAGTTTATAGATAAAAAATTGTTTAATCGATTTCAAAATAAACGAACGATCAAACCGACTCGTTTTAGTCTTTAGTGTAATAAAATAATATTAAAATAAGTTAAGAAAATTAAATAAAAAAAATGATAACAGAAGCAAAATGGGGTTGGGCCGGAGGCCAGAAGACTCGAACCCGCGACCTCTTCTTTGGACACAAACACGCATAACCAGTCGAGCTACTGCCCATCGCTGGTTATGTGTGTATCCGCTAATTTAAATACACAAGGGAAAAGTTGGTCGCTGGTCCTCGGTGACCGGCAAACCGTGTCCGAGAACACTGGGTTTGCCCGGTAACTCACGAGCGAAGATCGTGTTTTCGACTGGAATTGATTACCAGTGGCTAATAGAAACTAATCAAACAAAAACAAAGCTCGAACCTGGTCGCGAAGGGCCCGGTCATCAGAAACTTAAACCCGAAAATGTCAAGAGTGGGAATCAGCTTCTGGATGGAATTAGACTTCGAAACTTTGGTTGCAGCTTCACTCAGTAACGACGAAAGTGATGGTGTCCTCAATTTGGAGTGAGAGTGGGTGGAAGAGGGGTAACGAGCTCGTGCAGGGCCGACCGTGGCTATTTATAGCCGAGCCCGATTCTTATGTTCAAACGTGCAATTGGGCACGTCCCGACATTATTCTGGACGAGGCGAAGCTAATCAGACATTCGACAGGCGTGGAGGTGGCCTGTCGGGCACGAATTTGGACGTGGGTATCTCGGCCACCAACAGGATCGGACGATCCCTATGTTGGGGGAACAAATTGGTCGAGGGGTATTGTTCGCGTGGGAGAGACGAAGCCAGAGAAGCCTTTGTCGGCTGTCGAGGTGCAGAGAAACAGTCTAGTCAGGTGTCGCCGGAAAAGCCTTTACCCGCCGGACCAACGAAAGGGGTGACCGGATTCACGAATTTGGTTTTGGCAGTTTCAGTCCCTGAAGTTTGATTTTGATTTAATTTAGTCCCTAGAATAACTTCGGATAAAACCTTATAGTTTGCTTTGTCCAGGAATGGTCCCTCAACAGATTTCAGTTTTTAAAACCTTCTAGTTTGATTAATTACTAAACGACCCCTAAACTTTTTATTAAATAAATTAATTTAATTTCTTTTAAATTAATTATATTTTATAAATTTATTTTATTATTATTATAAATAACTTTTATAAAAGATTATTTGTATTATTTAAATAGGTTATTTTATTAAATATGCAACTTTTAAATCTAGATTTTTATATAAAATTTTATATAAGTTTTAAAACTTATAAAATTTTAATTACTTTTAAATCCGTAAAATAAAATACATATTTGTATAAAATTAATAAAAACACTTGTATTTTATTTAATTAGAATAATTACACGATAATTATATTACAGGTGCACTAATGAAAATCCGAAACGTCACAGTCTCCCCAAGTTAAAGGAATTTCGCCCCGAAATTCAACTAGTGGAGGCTATGAAAAGAGATGCGGATACTTGGTCTTCACGTTCCCAAGTGAACTCGGGTCCACGTTTAGACTCCCAACGGACCTTGACAATGGGGATGCGGCTACGCTTGAGTTTCTTAACTTCTTGGTCCATGATTTCCACGGGTTTTTCAACAAAGTGCATTTTTTCGTCAATGCGCTCTTCGTCAAGAGGGATGTGGAGATTCTCGTCGGTTATACACTTTTTCAAATTAGACACATGAAAAGTCGGATGAACGTTGTTGAGTTCTGAAGGAAGGTCGAGTTTGTAGGCCACTTTTCCTACCCTCTCGAGTATCTTGAATGGGCCCACATATCGAGGTGCAAGTTTTCCTTTCTTTCCAAATCGGACTACGACTTTCCAAGGTGATACCTTTAGAAGAACCATATCTCCAACTTGAAATTCCAAGGGTTTTCGTCGTCTACTTTTGTCGACTCCTTGCTACTCGAATGTTGTCACGGATAAGAAAGATTTTATCAGTGGTCTCTTGGATAAGCTCGGGACCGGTGATTTGTGCTTCACCAATTTCGTTCCAACAAATCGGTGAACGACATTTTCGTCCATAAAGAGCTTCAAACGGTGTCATGTTGATACTTGTGTGGTAGCTGTTGTTGTAGGAAAATTCGATCAGTGGTAGGTGAGAATCCCAATTGCCACCAAAGTCAATGACACAAGCTCTAAGCATATCCTCAAGAGTTTGCATTGTTCGCTCGGTTTGTCCATCAATTTGAGGATGGTAAGCCGTACTTAAATCCAAACGAGTACCAAGTGCTGATTGTAATGATTGCCAAAATCGGGAAGTAAAACGCGAGTCTCGATCGGAGATGATGTTCAAAGGGATTCCGTGACAACTCACAATTTCATCAATGTAGATCCGAGCCAATTTCTCGACTCGATAGTCCTCACGAATAGGCAAGAAATGAGCAGACTTTGTAAGTCGGTCGATAATAACCCAGATACTATCGTGCCCACTAGAAGTGCGTGGGAGTTTGGTGATGAAGTCCATAGCAAGGTTCTCCCACTTCCACACGGGAATTTCCGGTTGTTCGAGGAGTCCGGAAGGCTTCTGGTGTTCGGCCTTTACTTTAGAATAAGTTAAGCATTTTGCCACAAAGAGGGCAATATCCTTTTTCATGCCGGGCCACCAATATTGCTGATGAAGACCCATGTACATCTTATCAGCTCCGGGATGTACCGAATATCGAGTTTTGTGGGACTCGTTCATTAAAAATGTACGAAGGTCGTCGCGATAGGGAACCCAGATACGGTCCAAGTAATATAATAGACCGTTGGCTTTGGTTTCTAGCAAGAGTTCTACGCCACATGCCATCTCTTGATACATGTTTCCCTCGGTAACCAAGGTGTGTTGTGTTTGGAGAATGCGGGCTTGGATATCGTTATAAATACGAACACTATGAAGCATGATACGTTCTTTACGACTCAAAGCGTCGGCTACAACATTTGCTTTGCCGGGGTGGTAGCGAATCTCGCAGTCGTAGTCGTTCAGGAGTTCAACCCATCGTCGTTGCCTCATATTAAGCTCTTTTTGATTGAAAATATGTTGGAGACTCTTGTGGTCGGTGAAAACCACGCATTTGGTGCCATATAGATAGTGTCTCCAAATTTTCAAGGCGAAAACGACAGCACCAAGCTCGAGATCATGGGTCGTATAGTTCTTCTCATGGACTTTGAGTTGACGTGATGCGTATGCAATTACTTGGCCACGTTGCATTAGAACACAACCAAGACCTTGGTTGGATGCATCACAATAAACGACAAAGTCGTCATTACCACTAGGAAGAGTTAGAATAGGAGCATTGCAGAGCTTGTGCTTGAGAGTTTGAAAAGCTTCTTCTTGCTTGGGTCCCCACTCGTAAGATTTACCTTTATGAGTCAAGGCAGTGAGCGGGACTGCAATCTTGGAGAAATTTGAGATGAAGCGAAGATAGTAACCTGCTAGTCCAAGGAATGAACGAATCTTGGTAGGAGTCTTAGGAGTACTCCAATTCTTTACCGCTTCGATTTTTGCCGGGTCCACATGAATCCCTTTATCGTTGACTATGTGTCCCAAAAACTGAACCTCCTTTAGCCAGAATTCACACTTGGAGAACTTGGCGTATAGTCGTTCTTTCTTCAAGAGCTCCAAAATCAAACGAAGATGTTGTTCATGCTCTGCTTTCGTTTTGGAATAGATGAGAATGTCGTCAATGAAAACGATCACGAACTTGTCCAAATAAGGTTTGCATACACGGTTCATGAGGTCCATGAAGACCGCAGGTGCATTAGTCAAACCGAATGGCATGACCATGAACTCGTAGTGACCGTACCTAGTCCGAAAGGCAGTCTTCGGAATGTCTTCATCGAGAACACGAAGTTGATGGTACCCGGAACGAAGGTCAATCTTGGAGAAACATGTTGAACCTTGAAGTTGATCGAAAAGATCGTCGATACGGGGTAAAGGATAACGGTTCTTAATTGTAAGTTTGTTGAGTTCACGATAATCGATGCACATTCGAAACGATCCATCCTTTTTCTTTACGAATAGTACGGGAGCACCCCAAGGTGAATGGCTCGGACGGATGAATCCTTTGGATGAGAGTTCTTGTAATTGACTTGCAAGCTCTTGCATCTCGGAAGGTGCAAGACGATAGGGAGCTTTTGCCACGGGAGTTGCTCCGGGCACAAGGTCGATACGAAACTCCACTTGTCTAGGGGGAGGAAGACCAGGTAAATCCTCGGGGAATACCTCGGGAAAATCTCGGATGATTGGAATGTCTTGCAATTTCTTACCCTTGTCTTTCGTGTCAACTATGTGGGCCAAGAAGGCAACGTACTTTTTCCGCAAGTACTTTTGTGCCAATGTGCAAGACATGATTTGAAGACCACGACACGGTTTTTCACCGAAAATAACTAACGTGTCGCCCGAAGGGAGAGGTATACGAATGCACTTTTCGTAGCAAATAACCTCGGCATGGTGCTTGGATAACCAGTCCATGCCAATTATAATATCAAAGATTCTCAATTGCATTGGAAGGAGATCAACAGAGAATTCATGATTATTAAGCTCGAGATTGCAGTCGTGGATAACAGAATTTATAGTAATAGATTTTCCGTTTGCTATCTCCACGGAATAAGAATTGTCAAGTTTCGTTCTTTGTTTAGCAAGTCGGGATTCAAAGGTAAGAGATACAAAACTCCTATCGGCACCGGTATCGAACAAAATGGATGCATAATGATTGTTTACGAGAAACGTACCGTTTACCACGTCGTTGTTTGCTTGAGCCTCATTAGCGTTTATGTTAAACGCTCGTCCTTGAGGACCACCTTGATGATGCAGTTTTGGGCATCGGTCACGGAAATGGTTTGGGTCTCCACATTCGTAACATGCCCGGCCATTGAGAGGTCCTGGATAGATGGGACGGTTGGCTGGAGCGGCTTGATGGACGGGAGGACGAGTACGGAAAGTAGTGACCACATATCCATATCGCCCGCATCTTGAGCACAATCGGCATGGTAGATTGGCAGGATGATGGTACTTGCAGGTCTGGCATTGGGGATTCGGGCCCTGATAAGTTTTCGGGTTTTGACCCAAAGGGGTCGCTTGAATAGCAGGTACAGCGGGAGTTACGGCTGTGAAGTTCCGACCCTTTCGTTTCTTGTTGCGGTTAGAAGACTCGGGTTTTACATTTTTGACGGCCGCAAGAGTAGAAACAACTTTCTTGGAACCCTTTCTTGTTAAGGTTCCGGCTTTGACATGGTTGTCGGATAGTGTAGCAACTAGACGGATAGCAGCTTCAAGTGTAGGAAGGTTGCTTCCTAGCACAACATCTTGAATTTGCATAGGCAGGCTGCCTATGTATTTTTCAATCCCCCGAGCAAGGGGAGTGATCATATGAGGCACCAGCAGACTTAGCTCTTGAAACCGGGTGGTGTAGGCCAGATTATCCCCGCTGTCTTGGGCAAGATCCCAAAACTCAGCCTCGAGCTTCCTTATTTCATTCCGAGGACAGAATTCATCAGTCATGGCCTTCTTCAGATCATCCCATGATAAGGATGTAGCAACCTCAGCACCACGGGTGCGTTTCTCACCGTTCCACCAGGTGGGGGCTCTCTTTTGGAGTACACTTGTGGCATAACGAACCCGAAGATTATCGGGACAATCGCTGTTTAGGAATGTGCTTTCCATGCTTTCAAACCATTGAAGTAGGCCGGTAGCACCTTCAGTCCCGAAGAATTTTGTAGGATTGCATGAGTTAAAGTGTTTAAACGTGCAGTGAGGCGGGTTGGTACCACCGTTTCCTTGGATGTTGTGAGACCCATCACTGTTGTTATTGGCTTGGGTCATTTGCCCCACCAGTTGGGCAAGGAGAGTAGCAAGATCCGGGTTGAAAGTGCTAGAGTTTGCACGTCGAGGAGGCATTCTAACACCAAAAGACAATGATATTTTAGATAAGATGGATATATATGAGTTATAGCGGGAAATAATGTAAGCAGAAAAACAGGATTCATCATGACGCGTGCCAGTGCATGTGTATTTATTCAAAGTTGATGGGGGGGAAAGCTAAGCCATCTATTCCGGATAGAACATGATGTTATAGATCATTATTTGCGTAATAGGAATTGCCGGGACTTGCATGCACTACAAATCGTTATTACGTGTGCACCCGTAATAATGATTTGCTTTGCATGTTCGTCTAGTTCTTCCTATCTTGCTATAATGTCCCCAAATTTTGAGTTTAAGTTCGGATCGTATCCTTGCGAATACATTGACTTATCAACGTTAAATAATTCCTCAAAACTTTCAAAGAGACATGCTTTAGCCTATAGGTAAACACTCACTTTAGGAATTCCCAGGAAAGCATACGGGTCCGTTTATTTTGATTTATACGAAATGCTTTCCTAGACAGAAAACCCAATGTACAGTTGTCACCCTTCCAGATTGCACGTGTCCTTTACTGGTTTCAATAAATTAAGTCGTTGACGAGATTTTCAAGATTTTAATAGAATTGAGAGTTTATGTGTATAAAATGTGTAGGAATGTTGCAATTAATATGGATTAGGAAAGAGTATGGATAAGGATGGGTAGTGTATTTGTTTGCATAAGTTTGTTTGTCAAATATGTATGTAAAGTATGTATCATGTATCAAAGTCTTGTATGTATGTGTATAAGTCTCATGTACCAAACTCGGGAAAATTCAAATAATACCTAACTACAAATAATTCACATAGCAATTTATCATTTAGCACATAACATATAGAAGGGAGTCCTAGGGTTATAGTCTAGGTCATTGTGTCTAATAAACTAATTCCCTATAACCATGGCTCTGATACCAATCTGTCACACCCCGACCGATGGTGGAATCATCGAGGCGGACAATAGAATGATTGTTCAAAAGCACATGGCAACTAAAAGGTTGCATAATTCATTAATTAAATTTAAAGACAACAAGATCCAAATACAATACATTTCAAGTAACCTAGTCTAGTTCAAAACATTAATTTATTTAACTAGGTCCATAGTTCCTAAATGGAGAAATCTTCGGCAAGCAGTCACATATCCAAACCTGAAACATTATTTAAATCAAGTGTCAACTAAAAAGTTGGTGAGTACATAGGTTTAGTAATTCCGGTAAATAGTAGTGTAAATCGTTTTGCAACTCATTGTTTATCTTGTTAAACATAGTACATATGATGTATCATTTATTTAATCACAATTCAAACCGAGTTTGACGCGCTTAAACAGAGCACAACAGCTAAGTCCGGTATGTTTGAATATAGTTACCCACTATATCCGATATGTTTGAATATAGCACGCGGTTATATCCGAGTATGCGGTTATATCCGAGTATGCAGTAATAAACACCCTAACCGGGTGGGCTGGTCAGACACAATAGATCTATCAATATTACAGTTGGTTGTCTTGTGTTTAAATGTATGTACATCCAAAGAATAAGCATATAGTCTCATGTATAACACGTATAAACAATGTGAGTAGCATGTATAATTTTTCACCCCAAAACGTATGAAAATGTAAAATAGGGGCTATGTAACTCACCTTGCAAACGGGTATTTTTCCTCACGTGTAGGTGATAAGTATGTGGAAACCTAAGCACGTTGATACCCTATGTAGACAAATGGGTATTATTGTATGCGTATAGGTGTGTATTTGTATTTAAATGTATATAGGCTTTAATATAATTTTCTTTAATATTTATTTGTATAAAGTATGGAAATATAATGATAATGGTTTTTGTAAAACTTTAACTTATAAGGATATATATATATATATATATATATTGTTTTAAACAAGTATTATTATATTTAATGTATTTATATAATAATAACAAATAAAAGAAAAGTCTTTATTTGACTAATTGTGTTGATATTTAAAATTTATTTAAACAAGTTTATTAAAAATATTGTTAGGTTCATATAAAAAAATGAGACATTTTATATATTAAATGTATTTTAATAAGTTTATAAAAATGTTACAAGATTTATAAAAATTATGGGACATTTTATATATAAAAATGTAATTAAATAAGTTTATAAAATATTACAAGATTTATAAAAATATGGGATATTTTATGTATTTAAATAATATTACAAGATTTATAAAAATGGAATAGTTTATAGATAATAAATTATTTAATGGATTTCAAAATAAACGAACGATCAAACAGACTCGTTTTAGTCTTTAGTGTAATAAAATAATATTAAAATAAGTTAAGAAAATTAAATAAAATAAAAAAAATGATAACAGAAGCAAAATGGGGTTGGGCCGGAGGCCAGAAGACTCGAACCCGCGACCTCTGCTTTGGACACAAACACGCATAACCAGCCGGGCTACTGCCCATCGCTGGTTATGTGTGTATCCGCTAATTTAAATACACAAGGGAAAAGCTGGTCGCTGGTCCTCGGTGACCGGCAAACCGTGTCCGAGGACACTGGGTTTGCCCGGTAACTCACGAGCGAAGATCGTGTTTTCGACTGGAATTGATTACCAGTGGCTAATAGAAACTAATCGAACAAAAACAAAGCTCGAACCTGGTCGCTAAGGGCCTGGTCGGCAGAAACTTAAACCCGAAAATGTCAAGAGTGGTTATCAGCTTCTGGATGGAATTAGACTTCGAAACTTTGGTTGCAGCTTCACTCAGTAACGACGAAAGTGATGGTGTCCTCAATTTGGAGTGAGAGTGGGTGGAAGAGGGGTAACGAGCTCGTGCAGGGCCGACCGTGGCTATTTATAGCCGAGCCCGATTCTTATGTTCAAACGTGCAATTGGGCACGTCCCGACATTATTCTGGACGAGGCGAAGCTAATCAGACATTCGACAGGCGTGGAGGTGGCCTGTCGGGCACAAATTTGGACGTGGGTATCTCGGCCACCAACAGGATCGGACGATCCCTATGTTGGGGGAACAAATTGGTCGAGGGGTATTGTTCGCGTGGGAGAGACGAAGCCAGAGAAGCCTTTGTCGGCTGTCGAGGTGCAGAGAAACAGTCTGGTCGGGTGTCGCCGGAAAAGCCTTTACCCGCCGGACCAACGAAAGGGGTGACCGGATTTACGAATTTGGTTTTGGCAGTTTCAGTCCCTGAAGTTTGATTTTGATTTAATTTAGTCCCTGGAATAACTTCGGATAAAACCTTATAGTTTGCTTTGTCCAGGAATGGTCCCTCAACAGATTTTAGTTTTTAAAACCTTCTAGTTTGATTAATTACTAAACAACCCCTAAACTTTTTATTAAATAAATTAATTTAATTTCTTTTAAATTAATTATATTTTATAAATTTATTTTATTATTATTATTATAAATAACTTTTATAAAAGATTATTTGTATTATTTAAATAGGTTATTTTATTAAATATGTAACTTTTAAATCTAGATTTTTATATAAAATTTTATATAAGTTTTAAAACTTATAAAATTTTAATTATTTTTAAATCCGTAAAATAAAATACCTATTTGTATAAAATTAATAAAAACACTTGTATTTTATTTAATTAGAATAATTACACGATAATTATATTACAGGTGCGCTAATGAAAATCCGAAACGTCACACCCAACTTCTATCTTCTCTTTCCCTCCTCTTCATCGCTGCCATCATGTCCACTTCTTCCTCCATTGATGCCAACCTTCCCCTCAACACCCTCTCCATATGCTAACAATCGAACTCTCTTTCTCAAACTACTTAATATGGAAGAATCAAATTGTCCAAATGTTGTCCTATCAAAACCTACTCCACCTTGTTGATGGATCTGCTACAGCCCTTCCCCAATCCTTCTCCAATGTGATAAATCGGTTGATAGCCCAACCTTCAATTCTTGGCTCACTGCTAACCAACGGACCCTCATCATTCTCCATGCTTCTATGTCCGAAGAAGTCGTTTATGTTATTGTTGGTTTAACCACAGCGAGACATATTCAGGTTGCCTTAGAAGAAACCTGCAACAACTCATCGATTGAACGTGTTCACAATCTTCGTGACCAGTCCCGTCAAACCCTTAAAGGTGACAAATCGGTGGCTGATTATGGTTGAAATTTCAAACCGATGTGTGACGAGTGTTGTCGGTCACCCAGTTGATACGGCAGATCAGTTACACTGGTTTCTTTATGGACTAGGGCCGACGTTTGAAACCTTCTTCACATCCATCTGGTCCTCACGACCACCACCCTCATTTTCAGATTTGCTTGCTAGGGCTGAAAGCCACTAACTTTTTATAAGAGCCATTCACGGTCCTGCCCCACCTGCCGTTGCTTTCTCTACCAGTCCTCCCGTCTGGTCTCCAACTCTCGTGGACGTGGGGTCGTTTTAGTCATGGATTTTGTTATAACGTTGGTCGTGCTCGTGGTCGTCGGCCACCGCACCGTCAATTATGTCACAACCAAGGGTATTATGCCAACTCCTGCCCCAACCTTGTATTATTTTCGATTCCAACCCTCACCCCCAGATGATCAGTTGGCACGAGCTTTTCACGCTCAGTGTCACATTACCTCAGTTGGACCCGATTGGTATGTTGATTCAGGTGCCACGGACCATATGAAGGCCTCCTCTGAATCTGTTGAAACAATTACTTTTGGGAATGGTACTACACTACATGTTACTCTTAAGGGGCATACCACCATTTCTGATCACATTCATTTACATGATGTTTTGGTTGTCCCTCACATCACTAAAAAACTATTTTTAGTTAGTAAACTCACAAAACATACTGATGTGGACATCTTATTCTCTTATCCATATTTTCACATTCAGGACCGCCTAACAAAACAGGTCCTAGCTCGGGGAAGATGTGACGACGGTCTCTATGTTTTACTCACTGCTTATGAAGCCCTTGTTACTACTGGTTCGTGTCCTAAAGTATCATATGAAGTTTGGCACTCCCGTTTGGGACATGTTTCCTTTGATGCTATTTCTACTTTGCAAAGAATTGGGACGTTCAACTTTAACTTCTATTTTACCTAAACCGGGAATTTGCTCGCCCTATCAACTAGCCAAAGCCCAACGATTACCCTTTAATAATAATTTGAAACAAGCTTTGCATCCTTTAGACATAATTCATTGTGATCTATGGGGACCCTCACCGGTTATGTCCATTAACAACTTTCTGTACAATGCGGTATTTGTTGACGACTATTCTCGATTTTGTTGGCTTTATCCTCTACAAACCAAGTCCGAATTTTATAATTCCTTGACTGTATTTCTAAAATTTGTTCAAACACAATCTTAATGAATGTGTGTACATGGAGCAACCATCGGGATTTGTTAACCCTAACTTTCCTAATCATGTATGCAAGTTAAACAAAGCTTTATACGTGGTCAAGCAAGCCCCCATGCATGGTTTCATCGCCTAAGTACATTTTTAATTCATAATGGGTTTATGTGTAGTCGAGCAGACACGTCTCTCTTTGTGTTCAAAAGAGATTCTTATATCATGTACCTTATGTTGACTATTTGATATTAACAAGAAATCAAGACCACATTCTTACAGCATTCATCATTAGATTAAAAAACGAATTTGCTATGAAAGATTTAGGGGAGCTCAACTACTTTCTTGAGATTGAAGTTACTTACACCTCTACTAGGCTATTTTTGAACCAATCCAAATATGCAAAAGATATTCTTGAACGTTCTAAAATGATGGATGCTAAACCGGCCCACACACCCTTATCTGCCAACGTTTCTTTTACCACCTCGGGGGGAACCCTTTTCAGATCCAACCCATTATCGTTCTTTTGTTGGTGCTCTTCAGTACTTGACTATCACATGTCTTGGCATTTTCTACGCTGTGAATAAAGTAAGTCAATGTCTACATGCTCCAACAATCACACATTACCAAGAAGTAAAACAGATGTTGTGCTACCTCAAAGGAACTTTAACATTTGGTCTTAACTTCAACAGACCCACTCAAGCATCGCTTCTTGGCTACTCTGATGCTGATTGGGCTCGTTGTATTGAGACACGTCATTCCACATATGGTTACTCTATATTCTTGGGTGGAAATTTAGTCTGGTGGAGTGCAAAGAAACAACCTACGGTCTTTCGCTCTAGCTGTGAATTGGAGTATCGGGCCATGGCAAGTATCTGCTACTGAAATCATGTGGATAACTCATCTACTATGTGAGCTTCATGCTTACCACCTAATCGGTCAACTATATTATGTGATAATCGTAGTGCTTTGTTCCTCACCCAAAACCATGTCTAACATAAATGTGCTAAGTATATTGACCTAGACTATCACTTTATCTATGAGCTTGTTACTTCTGGAAGTTTCACACAAAGCTCATGCCAACCAAGCTGCAACTGGCGAACATCTTCACCAAGAGCTTACCTCGATCTCAGTTCGATTTTTTTTGAAAAATGTTTCATCTCAGGTCACCACCATCTCGCTTGAGGGAGGATATTAATGCTCCATTGTTATAGCTTCCACCTCTTTTTGTATTAATTACTCGTTGGTGGATCATTGAGAATCACTCTTATTATGAGAGATTGAACCCTACGAACGTTTTTGCGATCAAAGGTAGTTGTAACAACATGCATGATAACGACGTGTAGATCTATACACATCTCATTGTTAAAGAAATTGGATTCATTGAAAAACAAAAAGAACTTGGTGTTTCCTTCTAGCATCAGCTATTTTTTTATTTTTTTTTCCTAAATAAATGGTTTCAGAACTCTAATCTGCAAGTGAAAAGTTGTATGGGAATAATATTGCATGTTATATTGTCAGACTTTTTTAGGTCGAGTTTAATGTTTATAGGCTTTAGGGGTTCTCATTGTATTTATATCTATCAATTTGTTGATGATGATATTGTTCGGAAGGATAACTTGGGAAAAATTATATCTAAAGGTATCAAGAATGCCTTGTCTACAATCATAGAAGCAGTGAAAGAAGTAGGGGAACATTCCAACAAGTCTAGAAAGGAGCATTCACATTCATCCCATTATTCACATAAAATGCCACCTAGGAACGATCGTGACGAAGGAAGTCATAGGAATGGCAACATTGAAGGAACAAGAATGTTGGTGATAAGAAGGATGTGAATGCCAATGAATGAAAGGAAAAGAAACCTGAATTTGACACTTTTGAAAAGAAGTGCACCTACAAATCATTCAAATCTTGTAAACCAAGCTTTGAAAGGATAAAACTTAACCTAAATTAACAAATTTATAACTAATAAATGTAATTAACCCACTAATACAAGAAAACCAAAATAAATGTGAATCTAGTTACTTTTTTTTAGCATTTGCAAGGTTAAAGTTATATTCAAACACCAAAACCAACATTTCATGCATATATATTACCTTTTGTTAGACAATAATTTTGAAACAAAGTAGAAAAAGTGTGTTGAGTTCCTCTCCATTTGCTAGCCACATTACTTTATAAAATATCCCACACATTTTTTTATTCATACTAAAAATTCAATACACGTTATTATTTTTTTAACAACATATGCTTAGACACCCGGGATCACCCTGGCAAACATATCACCCTTCCGTCCAAAAAACATAAGCGTGGTGACTCAGCCCCACACCATCCAAGAAGAAACCCACAACTAGGAAAACCATCTGACTGAACATGAAACATTTGGTTTCAAGTGAGACTTGAGCATATTAACTACTGAAGAGGTTGGGTCCAAAATAGTCCAAAGGAGGCCCACTCCATCTGGCCCAAGAGGGAGCCAAGCCCATTAGGGTTTCCCTCTCACTCCTTTATAAATAGAGGAGCCACCACCATAATTAGATAGTTCTTTCTCTCTAGCTCGCACCATATTTACACACACTTGTATAGAGGCCCTGACTTGACTTGAGCGTCGGAGTGTCCTCGGGGCTAGACCCCCCGGGCCCTCTAACGTAGTTTTGCCTTGTGGTTGCAGTGAGTTCGACGACCGGAGAGGAACGAAACGAGCCATGGGAAGAACCTAGATGTGGCTATCCTTCTTTTATCTGTGGAAACATACACCCGAAAGCCCGACGCTCCAACATATGTTTCTTCATTGGCGCGTTCATATTTAAAAAGTATTGGAGATATTACTCAACTAAAAAGCTCGATTTATGATGTTTTCATGATTTAATTTTTATTTTATGAAAATGTCCTTTACTCATGAGTTATTTTTTCATTTATTCTTTTAAGCCTTTCTATAGACACAGAAATGTGTAGCGGGCTCTCACCCGTTTCGGCCCCGCATTAAATCACCAGATGGCGATATTTCCGAATGACGACGGCCCCTCGGTATACATCTGGATCACGGCTTACCTCATTTCTCAATGGAGACTTTTCACAAACAGGTGGTGCTCATTACAGGATGCTCCTCCGGCGGCATCGGAAACGCCCTGGCCCGCGCTTTTGCCGCCAGGGACTGTCTAGTTGTCGCAACAGCGCGCTCGATTTCCTCCATGGCTGATCTCAACGGTGCTGATGATGTCTACTTTCTTCAGGAGCTTGATGTGTTATCGGATAATAGCGTTCGAGAAGTTGTCTCGAATGTAATCGATAAGTTCGGGCGGATTGATGTGGTTGTTAATAATGCAGGAGTTCAGTGTGTGGGTCCTCTTGCTGAGATTCCTCTTTCTTCAGTTGAACATACTTTCAACACCAATGTTTACGGTATCGTCTCTTACTTGAGATCGTTCCTTTTTTTGATAATTTAACCTACATTTAAATGATTTGGTTGAACAACTTGATTAATCAGTGAATGTTATGAGCATAGAATTCAAATCCTGAAACCAGTTGTATTGTAAAGTGGACTTCAGTACTTAACTTTTCAGTATCAGATGTTTTGAACTTGAAAGTTTGTTTAGACCTGAAAGAACTGTATTTTGAATTGAACAATTACTTGTTATGAACTTGACAAAAAAAGTGGAATTTGGTTATGGAACTCATGGTGTATGGTGTTAACTCCATCTTGGATAAGAAGATTAGAGAGGTAGGGCCGTCATAGTCAACTAGGAGCATGTATTTCGAGGGCGGTAATAGCATTGTTTTCCAAGAGTACTAGCCCTGCTTTAGTCCGGTCCGGGCTGTTGGTTCAGTCCCCAAATTAAAACTCTTTGATTATCATAATCGTGAATTAAAATGGCACTTGTTAAACTGAAACAAAAAAACTACCCTATTTAACCCTAAAACTTACTGCTAAACATGGACCTATTCACGTGAAAATAAACGCCTAAAAACAAGTAACTGTAACCCGTGATCTAGCCCACTACTTGATACTAGCAAAACATTAAATAAACATGTCTAAATAAATAAAAACAAACTTCTGACCCATATGACCCGTGACCCACCCACGACCTGTGAACAAACCCGATTAGCCCAACACAGGCTGGTTTTTGGCTTGTTCAGACCATTTAAAACTGGTTTAGTTCAGTTCAGGCTGGTTTTTGTGCCTGGATGTACGGAGGCGCTCGCCTGACTTGCGTCTGATCACGCAGCTCGCCTTGCGTGTATTTGAGGCGGCAGGCGCATGCCTTGTGTGTTTTTAATTACATAGGTTAAGACAATCTCATCCTCACTCTTAACTTGAGCTTTAATGGTCAACAACAATGCAATTTGTTAGGATTCCCCCCATGCTAAAGGAATTGGTTTAGGGTATAGGGTGGTGAACTGGTGATGGTATCTCTTATGAGCAAACGAAGCACGTACAGAGTATCTCCCACACCCCTTAAAGTAAACTGTAGGCAAGCAAAGTGATGCTTTTAAATCCTTTGTGTCTCTATTCAATTTGCATCAATTTGCATTCATTGCATTTTGACCCCTTAACAATAAATCTTCATGGGTAGTCCCTTTTCTCTTGGCACTTTGATAAGGGTAGCAAACGGTGTGGTAAGCTGGAAGATATCTTTCGTTGTTAGAGAGGATGTCGTGATTATTAGCTGTAGGATACAAGTTGTGTGGAGGAAAAGATGACAAGCTTTCACGTGATAGGAAAAGTCGAAAGGTAGTTCCTATAGGCTCTATAGAAGAAGATAAGACGCACTGCTATACAAAGCAAAACCAAAGATCATGCAAGATACATAACAAAAATGTTAATACCAGGGAATGTATGGTAAATAATACGATAAGGGATATGGCTGAAAATAAGAAACGTGAGAGCATGTTAGGGTGGGCTGTCATACACAGACAGGTTTGGGCTAAAATGCTTTTTTTCATCCACCTTTTCTTGACCTTTATAATAATTTATATATCTTGGGAAGTGTTAATGCCTAGCACAGTAACACTATCTTGATTAGTTTATATGCTATATTGCTTTTTTTTTTTCTGGGGTGCATGTAGGTGCCATGAGGTTGATTCAAGCTGTTGTTCCGCACATGGCATCAAGAAAGAAGGGAAAGATAGTGAACACTGGAAGTGTTACTGTCCTGGGACCTGGACCATGGTCGGGTGTCTACACTGCATCGAAAAGTGCTTTACACGCGCTAACTGATACATTAAGGTTAGTTACTTCACCTATCTCATATCTTAATACGTTTAGCCCATACCTATACACCTTCATCCACTACCCAAACCCCACATTTAGAATGTGACTTGCTTGTGTTAAACATATTCCGGAAGATATTCCGGAAATCCCTTCATAATTATTTTGAATATTTTCAGTTTATATTGTATTTTAGGATAGTCATTGTTAGCTTTTATTTAGTCAGTAATTTGATTTGTAAATCCCTGTATTTTAGCTGTTTTGCTCTTGTATTTATTCTGCCTTCAGGGCTAATCAAAGAATTCAATTCAGTCATAAACTCTTATATTTTTGCTCTTGTATTTATTCTGCCTTCAGGGCTAATCAAAGAATTCAATTCAGTCATAAACTCTTATATTTTTGCTCTTGTATTTATTCTGCCTTCAGGGCTAATCAAAGAATTCAATTCAGTCATAAACTCTTATAGCTTGCTGCTAAATCAGCGATAATTTGTTCCTTCTATTTGCACACAAAACAAAGAATCGGTGCACATATTTACCATCCCGCAGAGCCTATAAACCTTGAGGAGCAATTGGTCATGGGTTTATACTATTACTTTTATATTGATTTTTTGTTTTGTATGGAGATAAATGGAATGAGCTAGCAGCAAGCAAGTCAGGCTGTAAGCTAGTTTTTCCTTTGCGCTTAGATCCTTCTACCGTTTTTTCAAAAAAGTACAAATATAATATATACGTAAGGATCTAAGTTGATTAAAATTGGAAACCAAAAATTGTTGGCTGACGCTACGTTTCAATCATTTTTTTTCTTTTTATTTACTGACTCGCTAAACCAGAGAAATGAACTTATGATCCTTTCTCATTGGTGCAACTCTTGTGTTCACGTGCAATGACCCATGTCGCGTTGGACTTGGATCTTTGGACATCGTATGCCTAGCGAAATGGGTGGGTTGGGTAAGAGTCAAAATGAGTATTTTTTTTGGTGTCAGGTAGACCCACAAACACTTTTTTGACCATTTTTTTAACTCTTTTTTAGTTATTATGTGTTAAATAGGATTAAAGAACTGTTACTAAAGATCAATCTAGTTTTTGTATTAAATTGATTTAAGATGTATGAATAAATACACACTTTTATCCTTTGGATTTTTTTCGAGCTAGGGTCTCTCTGAGAGCAGCCTCTTTATCCTTTGGGATAGAGTTAAGGTTTGCCCTCGTCTCACCCTCCCCACAGATCCTACTGTTAGAGTGGATTTTGGTAGGTATGTTTGTTTGAACAAATAAACACTTTTGGGCGAATTTTAACTTGTTAAATTATTTTAAGGATGTTTACAATCCGGTTCAGCTGGTTTTGACAAAAATTATTGGCTGAACCGTTAACTATGATTTTGGAGAACGACAAAGCAAACCGGACGGGCTGGTTGGGTTCGCCAAACACGGTTTGGACCTTTGTTTAAATCTTTATATTTTATCAGATTTTTTTAAGTGATAAAGCTGCTTCATTAATGTAATGCATATTCCAAAAATGATAAGGTTAAACGGTTGGTTCCGAGTTCCAAAAACCGTGGACCTAAACCGCCAAATTGGCTGAACCGGGGATTTGCTTCTGTTTGGACGGTTCGTTCGGTTTTAACGGTTTATAAACATCCTTAATTTATTTTACCAATTTGGCCCATTAGAGATAAAAACATAACTCAAATCTTCTCAATTTAGTTAAAATTGTCACCAGTCATGCCCAGTGATGTAAAATTCTTGAAACATACCGACGTCTAACGATCTAAGTGAACTAACCAAATTCTAAATTGCACAGGTTGGAACTGAAGCCGCTCGGTATCGATGTAATTAACGTTGTACCTGGAGCCGTAAGATCAAATATCGGAAATTCAGCTATAGCCAGCTACAGTAAGATGCCAGAATGGAAATTATATAAGAAATATGAAGGCGCGATCAGAGAGCGCGCCTATTTTTCACAAGGTCCAAAAGCAACTACATCTGAAGATTTTGCAAACAAGACAGTAGCTGCAATCCTGAAAGAACATCCTCCTCCTTGGTTCTCTTGTGGGGAGTACTCAACCATAATGGCTATTATGTACTATTTACCTATTTTTATAAAGGATTTTCTTTTAAGAAAGGCTATGAACTGCTGATTGTTTCCAGAGGTACTATTTTATAATTTTTCAGAAAGATTTTTTAGTCATAGTTTGTATAAATAAAAGCAAATTGATATTTAGACGGTTTTGGTGTATATTTTCCTAACACTTGTGTACACATTCTCTCTTTGTAATAGTGTTCTGGGCACTAGTATGTACGTATATTAAGCGTCCGCGTTATGTTTAAGAACTTGCTAGATTTCATATGCCCTCGTCATGTTTAAGAACTTGCTAGATTTCAACTGCCACAACCCGCCCGGTCCAGTGTCATTTGACCATTGTTGCCATCATTGACATGGTCACACAGTCATTTGAATTGATGAACCTGAACACGGCCATATATTTATATATTTATTCATAATTTTAATAAAATATCAACTTTAACTCGAACATAATTAAAATCATGTAACTTGTATATGAATAACCATTTAGGCATTTATCTAAATGAACTCTATCGGGTTGATAGGCTATAAATGAAATAAATAAATATAATATACATTAACATGTTTAATTAAACAGGTTATGTAGGTCTACATAACCTTAACATAACATGTTTAAATAAACAAACAATTATTTGTTAAACAAGTTAGACATGACACCCAAACTCTAATAATTTTCGTATCAGGTTTTAGGCCGTGTCAGAAAATGCCACTCCTATTCGAGACTCCAAGAAAATAAAGCATTTTGTTCAACCCGTTTCATATGTACTTGCCATTTAACTGCTTCAACAGTAACGCAATGTGCGTCGGCTCTAGCCAACAAAAGGTTAGCCATTTTGCCCACCAGGAAGCAATTACACTAGATCCCAAACCAACATAAATCGGTCCACTGTATTATAGATCAAGATCCATGTTACTAGAAACAATCTGCTGTAATCAAAATGTAAATATACCAAAACATAAAAGATAATGTCAACTTGATCCGCTCAAATAAAAATCCCGATATATGGAGACTTCCAGATTCAAACTCGGTTTTGGCCTGGAATTAGCTTATGTTCATCAACGAACCACCAAGCTCATCCTGGGCCCACCTTTGCTCGAACGGTTCCTTCCTAAACGCATCACCTGCAGACCTGCAAACATGTGGTTATATCATACTACTACCAGTATCTTTACATTGATCTAAACCCTACTGATTTCCAGGTTTCCCCTGAGCATTCAATTTTGCTGCAACTTGTTCATCAGAAAGCGGTAAGTAGTAGACACGAGGGGTGGCTCTCGTCTTTTTAAACAGATCATCTAATGTAACGATTGGTGGATCGATTTTCTTGGGAGGTGGTGGTGGCAGTGCACTGTTTCTTGCTGGCGGCGGGTTAGACAATGGTGGTGGAGGGGGGAGGGAGGGTGGAGGAGGAAGCTGTTGTTTCAGTCGAGGGGAGGGCTGTGGTGGTTGCACGGTGGCAGGAGGTATGGCAGTGGCTAATGTTGATGGAGATGGTGGAGGTGGGTCAACCTTATTCTTAACTTCTTGTGGGTCCACAAAATCGGCCATCAGAAGACGTCCACCATTCACGGGCCATTGTAGGTTGCATACAGCATTTCGTGTCTCTACAGCTTCTTCCACTGATGCATACTGCAGAAAAAAGCACAATGAAAATTGCTAAGTTTCTTTTAGCACAGTTTTGTCCATTTTCATAACTAAAAATATATTAATGGTGATACTGAATAGCTTACACATGATATCTTTATTAATCTATTATTGAACGATATTTTAGTCATCTTACAAACATTTAAACAATTCTTTTTACATAAAAAAGGGAAAAAAATCACTGAACCAAATAAAAAAAAACATAAAAATAAGAAGGTTTTTGGGTAGTTGATTGGTGGTCCTAGTACCAACTATTTAAGTACCAACTATTTAAGCATAAAGTATAGTGGAAGTTAACTCATAAACAAAGCCCTTATGTCTATGATCATCTAAACTACAAAAATAAATCTCTTATACTGAAAAAAGCGAACATTTTATGTCCTGTGATCTGAAGATACACCACAAACACATGAGCGAATGGTAGATGTGGCAATTTCAACCTACTTATTCATCAACATGTTAATTCAGGTTTTGTTTTATTTCATACGAATCAAATCAAAAACCATTAGCTAAAAAGGAAACGATTAAAAAGGTTAGAAAGTCTCCAAAAGTCTACTTTACATGCATACAACCTCCTAACTGTTTACTTCTTCAAATATAAAGTCTATTGTTGTAATAATACTATTCTTGCAATCATAATTAATGCATTAGTTATTAACAAAAAACTAATAACAATGGGCAAAATGTTTATGCAGTAAACTCAACCAAACTTGTCTGAAGCTGACCCGTTTCAACCCAAACCTCTTTAACCGTTACCCAACCCGCACAAGACACCAATCTTGCTACTAGAAAGATGTAAGGACTTACCGTAATATAACAATGAGTTTTGATTTGATCCATCCAGAAATTAACAACTGTACCCGTTTTCCCAAGAAATTCTTGCACAGCCTTTAAAGTGAAAGGGCGCAAAAAATTGTCAATTCGGAGAGAAGTAGTTGGAGCCTTTGATGAAGGGGGAACTGAAAATATAGAGGAAACAAAAAAATGAGTCTAGAGGTCAAAATTTATAACTAAAAATTTAACACCAAATAGCACAAAATAAATGACATGCGAACAGCTTACCGACTCGTTCCTTGGGCAAATCTTGACTGTTTGTTGACTCAGATCTTGAAAAAGCATGTTTGGCAGGTGTTGGAAATGCATCCTTAGGTGTAGTGGAAGTTGCACGCTTGGTTGATTGTTGTTTGGGTACTTCGAGGTTTTCAGAATTCCACCTGCGCTGTCTTTTTGGTATTTCATTGTTTTCTGCTGCCTTTTCCTGGTCTGCCGTGCAGAAATTTATGAAGTCATGGCCATAATTGAAGTTTAAAATCAATTTAAAATAGTTATGAATCTTGAAATTTAACACAGGAGAACAGGTTACAGTTTTGATGATGAAACTTCAAAAGATTAAAACATGGTGATAAAACAATGATGTTCTTGATTGAGTTACTCTTCAAACTTTCTTTCATTAATCAAGTGAAGTTTTTCCAAAAATATGGAAATGCTAACATGAGAAAAGAATAGGGACTAATAAGATAGAATTTATCAAAGTTGTACATCATCCCATACTGCCTTTGGCCCTTCAATTTAGGCTTTTCTTTCCTCAATTATTTGTCAATTCGACTCGTTTACTTATGAACGGGTCAATTAATTATGTTTTTAACTCTAACAGGCCACGTAGAAAAAATAAAAAATAATTGGTTTAAAAGGAAACGGGTCAAATAGGTTGAACCAGTGGAAAATCACCCAAAGTGTTTTTAATGCAAAAAAAAAACCCTAAATAATTTTATTCAGAACTATGTTACTATATAATTTTCATAATTATATTTGACCCTAACTGTTCATGAAAACTAACATTTTGAACAAAAAATTGACCCATACCAAAAATACCCATTTTGACCCCTTACTCAACTTGCCATTTTTCCAACTCTAGTTCTGGGGAACAAATGAGATGAAACTTACGATCAGGCTTTCGTTTTGTGGATGTCACACTAGGAGCGGTTTTATCTTCAACAGCCACAAAATTCTTGTCATCGGTTGCATCTTCAACCATAACATGAACAGAATCATCTTCCTTAACTTCAATTTTCTCACTTTTATTTCCCACTTCAGCAGAATTAAACTTAGAATCAATTTGCTTGTAGGCATCTTCCTCCATTGAATCATCACCAGAACTTCTATGCAAATTTAATTTTTCTGAAGAACCCACATCTCCACTATCATTTTTCTTGGAAACATCAACGGTTTCAACACCGTTAGCATACTTCTCTTCAGCGGTAACCTTTTCCTTGAGTGGCTCATTCACAAACTTAACATCATTAGCAATTACATTATCTTTTTCATTGGAAAAGCCTGTACTTTCAACATTGTTGATATCTTTCTCCTCAGCAACTTCAACTGCTTCTGATTTGCTATCATCTATAATCATGTTGGTAGATGATGGCTGCACCATCTCAGGCTTAACATTTACCTCTAATTTGACATCATCAGCAATTACATTATCCTTTAGTTCATTCTTTTCAATATTTGAGATAGTATCAATAGAAATAGAATCAGATTGTACTTTGCTGACCTCAACTACCTGTTTGTCACTTATGAGATCTGATGAACCACGCTCGGATCGTTCTTGTTCAGGAGACAGTGATTCAGGCTTCGGCTCACCGCTACTTGGGTCCTGGTTCGAACCATCACCAGACTCTTCAGAAACCCTAACAGTGGTTTCTAGTGAAACCTCTTGAACTACCTTAAAAGATTCCACTTGAGTAGAAACAATGTCACCTTGATCTTTTGTAACAGTTATTTCACCTAAAGACTGCAAACCATCATCAGCATGTACCATATCCATTCCAGTTTCGACATCTGTCTTCTCATTGTTTTTGTTGTCCAAATCGTCTACCCTATTAATTTTCTCTGATTTCTCATTTTTGTCCCCGGTGTGATCCATGACAGCTAAGGTATTCTCTGCACCATCAGATTGAACCTTGGGTTGGGCCTCACTGTTCAAGTCATTTTCAACATTACTCTTATCATTCTCCATTTCGGCCCGTACAGCTTCATCCAACCTCTTAACAAGCTCTTCTTTTAATCCCCTTGTAACTAATTTCCGCTTCTTGAGTTCCTCTTTTAACTCGGTTACTTTCCATTGATCTAGGGGCCGGTTTTCAAGAACAACATATGGTGAAGACACCTTTTTACTATCCGACTTATCTCCCATTTTCCACACCTAAACCCTAGTAAAAGATCTACATGAATAAATCATATTGAAAAATAACCTCATGTCCAATAATCATGATGTGAGAAAGAAACATCATATCAAAAACAGAACTATACATCAACCTTTCTATATAGTAAAAAAACTTTATAGTTTCACTACAAAAAAAAACATTTATGTCGTTAGGGACTAGAGACATGTTCATTTCAAAACCAATAATATGTTGAGAACCGCTAAAACCGCATAATCCACTTGTACATGGTGCTTGAAAGATGATCAAATTAGTGGGGGAAAGAAAGTGTGATGGTTACTTAACCGTCTTAGAGCATTCACAATAGAGATGTTAAAAACCCAGAAGGTGCGCGCCTAGGCTCCTAGGTGCAGCCCAACGCAGCCTTGTCGCCTCGCTTCAAAAGCCCCATTTTGAGGCGCTCAGGCACATTTTCCGGCCAAGTTGAGGCCAAATTCCGGCTAAAAAACTTCTGAATAGGTCTAAAACAATTACATACACTAGCCCTAAACAAGCCTGGAATCAACCTAAAACAGCCTAAACTAGCCAAAAGCAAACCTAAACATATCTAAAACCCCTAAAATGGTATTTTTATACTACGTTTCTCGCTTAAAAAAGTCATCGCTTTTTAAGTGCCTTGCGTATAGGCTACGGACTAGGCCTATGCGCCTTGACAACATAGTCTCCATCTCCATTATTTAGAGATTTTTTCTATTTTGCACCTACATCAGGATCTCTATCTCCATCTTATATATCACATTCAAAGCACCGCGTACAACATATTATCATTGGTTCTGAATTGAACACGCCTTTATGTTTGTATAGAGACTAAAATTCGAAGATGCCTAAAAGAATAAAAAGAGTACAACATGAATCTTTAAAATACCAACGAAAATCGAATCCACTACTTAATATTCACTTTTAGCCTGTACCTGCTCTAATAATCATCATAACAGATATCCAGACCCCAAGTCAACAAAGAGTCAAAAGTGCTTAAAAGGCCTCAAATATTACAGATTTTAGGAAGATCTAACGGTAAAAATTCCCTACCAAAACCTAATCCACGCAATTTAAATTAAATTAAATTCAAACTAAGTGAGCTTGAAGTAGAGTGCTTACAATGGTGGTTGATGAAACGAATCCTTCGAAGAATAACACTGATTCCAAACTTAATCGGTAGGTGCAAAAAGTGAAACCCTAGCACACAAAAACAACGATCAGGAAAATCTAGAAATTAGCAAGATAAGGAGGAGAAATGAAATCAAGGATTAGGGCACGAATCCAGTTTTTTCAGGTCCCTGAAAACAAAGAAATTGTTTTGAACAAATCTGAAGTAAGAGGATGAAAGCTTCTGAAAACGGTAAGAAGATTTTTGAGAAAAATGTGGAGCGATTAAAGCAGCTCAAATGGCGTTCTTCGTTCTTCGATGAGAGGAATAGGGTAAAGACGAGAGTGGTTCGTTGGTGTAAAATTAGGGTTTTTCCGCTTATGTTTTTAGGTCCGGTCATTCCAATTTTCTTATGAAAATTCTAAAAAAAAAAAAAAAAACAAAAACAAAAACAAAGTCAACATAATATGTTATAAGCTATATTATTATAGACCTTCAGATTTGACTAAAACTAGTTGGATTCCCCTCTCCGCGCTATGCGACGAGAATTTGGTCGATATCGATTCGTTACGAAAGTGACACTCGCAATATAAAACAGAAGATAAAAACAAAAAAAACTAAAGTCGTTGCGTGTACAAAAGGATACCGATAAATGTTTTACATCAATCGAAAACAAAAGCAAAGAAATACTGGTACCAGTTCCGATAAAAAACGACGAGGGTACTTATAGTGTTAGAATTTGTAACACTCAGTCACTCATCTGTATCGGTTCGGTTCGTTATGGTACGGGTATGGAACCGGTACTCGCTATAGCAAACGAAAAAGGGGGAAAAAACAAAGTTGTTACATGCCCAAAAGGATACCGGCAAGTGTTTACATCGATTGAGAACCAAAACAATGTTACCGGTACCATATCCGATAAATTTGTAGCAAATTTATTTTATTAAAGTTAAAATAATATAAAATCAGAAAAATCTTTCACCTATAGATACACTATAGATACATGTGAATGCATGTGTGTGAATACTTCACCACTTAGTATTTATACGTTACAACGAAAGCTCGGTGTTGAACAAAATTTATATCGAAACATAGATAAAAATTGTTTGGCCACAACAACGCAATCGGAATTTTATTAAAGATTATATTTTAAATATATATGAGAAAAATAAAATACGCCCAAAATTAATAACATATTTTTTTATTAAACTTAAAATAATATAAAATCAAAAAAAAAATTCACCTACAGATACGCTATAGATACATACGAATGCATGTTTGTGAATATCATTCACCACTTAGTATTTGTATGTTCTATATAATATTTATTTAGAGTAAATTACGTTAATGTGACCACCTCAACCGTTAAAATCTGCCTATAACCATGTTGCAAAATTTATTTAACCACGTTTCTTTTGTTCTTAGTCATATTAATGTCACCGCCTCAACTGTTAAAAAACCGGTTCCCGTCGCGGAGAGCGGAGTACACTTCTAGTTAGTTTAATATTCGACATGAAGACTGATTCGATTTGGTACTTTATTCGCAATTCGAAGCTACTCGAATAGGTTTTGATGAAGATGATGAAGACGCGGGTTGCAATACAAGTGTATAGCAGTTCGTCGATTGTTGATGCAATGTTACGTGAACTGTGACGCCAAATCAAGTCCAAGAAAACGAGTATGAAGACTAAAGACGAATGTTTGGAGGAAGATGATTATTGACGATGGACTAGCAATGAATAGGTTGATTAATGATGTTGAAGACGCGAGTTGTATGTGCATAGCAGTTCGTCGATTGTTGTTGTAATGTTGTGTGAACCGTGAAGCCAAATCTATACTATATAATAAATAAATGTTTTCCAATGCCACATGTCGTCTTCATATTCATTCTTACAATTTTTTCTTTGTCTCTCTCTCTTATTAAATACACATCCATCTTTCCAATAATAATATATTTTTAAATAAATTATTAATTATACTAATAAAACACATTTATTTTAAAGGGAGAATCTATATCTCTATCTTTTTTTTTTTGAAATTTCAACTTTATTACAAACAACAGATGACCCACGAAGCGCGGACCGTTGCCAAACCGACTAAATCATATACAATGGGTTTTTGCACCACTCATCCCAAATAAGACTATTACAACCAATCTGGTGCTTATACCAAAAAAAAGACCTCGACTTTATATTATAAGTAATCTCTGAAGGCTTCATTGTCCTCCTATTAAAAATCTTCTCGTTTCGAGCTAGCCATATGCACCATAACGCCACAGTCATAATTCCATGTATAATACGCTTCCCTTTTTTTCCACTATCCGCTCCTTTGTATACCTCCAGCAAATCGCCTATATCAAACGCATAAATGGGAGGCAGCTTGCACCAAGATCCAACTCTCCACCAAACTTCCATAGCAACTGTGCAAGCTGTATAAATATGAAGAATCGAATCCGACCCATCTTCACACATAACACAACCCGCATCACCAACATGGACATTCCTTTTTTCCAACTCATCTTTTGTCGGTAATCTATGCATTTGAGAACGCCACGCATGAATATTGCACTTAAGGGGAACCCACCTCGTCCACTTCATTTTAAACCACCCAGCATCTCGGCCTTCCTCAAAAACATTTCTGATGGATTTCACCGAGAAGCCAGCATCACCCGAGCCCTCCCAAACCCACGTATCCTTCGTACTACTAAACGCGACGCCCGATAGAGTTAAGTTGCACTCCTGCATATCCGAAAGCTCTTGAGGCGATTCACGGGGCTTCCTCCAGTTCCACCGAAGTTGTAGCCTGCCTTCCACTGTATCCACTTTATCCGCAACACAACTAAACGTATCTTTGTCCAGAATGAAAATACTAGGCCATCTGTACCGGAGTGGAGAGTTACCAAGCCAAATATCGTACCAAAACCTCACACTTCTACCATTACCCAGCTTAGATTTAATAAAATTATTTAAATACCTCCCATCATCCAGCTTCGAGTCACATTGTTTCACGATATTTGCCCAACAACCCATCAAATAAGGGTACAAGGGAGAAAAGACCAGCAAGTTCGTGTGTAGTGAACACCATCTATCACTTTCCTCCACAGGCTATCTTCTTCATTCCTGTATCGCCATGCCCATTTAAAAAGAAGTGCGTTATTCATATCGGCAAGCCTATTGATCCCCAAACCACCTAAGTGCAGAGGTAAAGTAACCCGATCCCATGCGACCCAATGGATTTTATTTGCCTCATTTGTACCCAACCATAAAAATCTTCTCATAATCTTTTCAATCTTGTTTATCACGCATTTAGGAGCTTTATAAATAGAGAAGAAGTATAATGGTAAGCTTTCCAACACCGTCTTAATAAGGGTCACCCTACCCCCAATTGAAAGGGTAATGGCTTTCCAACGACTAAGACGGTTTCCCACCATATCTATAACCCGGTGCCAGTGTTGTTCCCTATTCATATTAGTTCCTACAAGAATACCCAAATAATAGAAAGGAAACATCCCGCTTTCGCATCCCAAAACTTCCGCTAATTCCTCCACTTCTGTACCACTCACCCCAACCCCAAACAAGTTGGATTTGTGAATATTTATCTTAAGGCCCGAGCAAAGATAAAAACACCTTAACACCCGAGCCGTACTCTCGAGATTGTTTTTATTCCACTCCCCCATGATCATTGCGTCATCAGCGTAGAAAAGATGAGATAAACCCACGTTACTATTCCCAATCTTGATCCCGTGTAATTCTCCCACTCTCACCATCTTATCCAGAACACAAGATAAAGCCTCCATAACAAAAAGAAAGAGGAATGGCGATAGTGGGTCTCCTTGACGAAGACCCTTACCACAATTAAATTCAAAAGTGGGGGACCCGTTAACCAAAACCGCAGACCTTGAAGACACAAGAATCCCTTTAATCCACCTGACCCACCGATCCGGAAAACCCATCTGTCTCAGAATTGAGAGAAGAAACTCCCATTGTACGTTGTTGTATGCCTTTTCAAAATATATCTTCAAGAGAAAAGCTTTATGATGTTTCTTTTTCAACCATGCCAGAATCTCGTTAACCATGAGCGGCCCGTCAAGAATATTTCTACCCTCTAAAGAAGTGGATTGAGACTCAGAGATAATCGTACCCATCACTCGTTTCAGCCTATTAGCCAAGACTTTCGAAACAACTTTGCTAATAATACCAATCAAAGTAATAGGCCTATAATCCTTTAAACCCGAGGGGGTTTTAGATTTTGGAATTAGCGTTATAAAGAACGACCTGCATCCTTTAGAAATCATCCCAGAATCATAGAAACTGCCCAAAATCTTCACAAAGTCGTCCTCAAGATACTCCCAAAACTTCATAACGAACCTGAAGTTAAATCCGTCGGGCCCCGGTGCTTTGTCAGCACCACATTGGAACACAGCTTCCTTAATCTCCTCCTTTGAAAAGGCAGCCACAAGATTATCAGTGTACCCCTCCTCTATCTTCTTGAGCCCATCAATCATAATCTTAGGTCTAACCTTGAACTGCTTAGTGAAGTGATCCCGAAAATGCCTTAAAACCTCCTTTTTAACCAGACTTGGTTTTGAAACCCACTTCCCATTCACCTCGAAGCCCAGGATGGAGTTAGAAGCTTTCCTCCCGTTCATGAAACCATGAAAAAATCGAGAGTTGTCATCCCCGTGCATAGCCCATTTGACCCGCGACTTTTGTTTTAAGTCCTCCACCTTTCGATGCTCCGATTCCTCAATCCCTTTTTTACATTCCGACCACACCCAGAATTCTTCCTCGTTCAGATCCCTAACCTCCATAATCGTTTCCAGATTTTCTAACTCCATTCTGTAACTATCGGCCTCCTGACCCTCTTTAATAATCCAATCTTTCCGCCATTTAACCAAGGCCTCCTTCACAAATTTCAGTTTCCTGGATAAAACTAGATCAGGATCTCCAGAAAACTGACATTCAAGAAAAGCTTTCCTAACCACATCGATACAACCATCGATACCAAGCCACGAGTTAAACCATCTGAAAGGTTTAGCCCCGTAGTTGGAATCGTCTAAAATCAAAATCAACGGGGTGTGATCAGAGTATAGTCTCGGCAAAGCCCTTAAACACGCTTCAGGCCACATGTTTAAAAAATCTTAGCAAACTAGCACATGATCAATTTTGCTAAGCTTTTGACCCTTCCCTTTACCTGCCAAGAAAGTGTAATTTTTGCCCCTCATAATATATTCCTGCAGCTCATTATTATCAATAAAGTCATTAAACTCTTGTGCACTGCCCAAATTGAACTTGGTATTTTTCCTTTCCTCTATGCACCTAACAGAGTTAAAATCGCCCAACATAATCCAAAGACCTTGGCTGCCCCTTTTCAGTTGCTCAATCGCTTCCCACAGGGCTAGTTTCTCACTTCTTTTTTACGGTGCATAAACATTTAGAACATTCATCAAAACATCCCCATCTTTTATTCTCCCGGTAGTAAGCAAAAAATTGCTACTCTTAACACAGCTGATTTTAGAAAATGCCTTCGGGTCCCAAATGTTAAACATACCTCCCGATCTACCTTTGGCATCAACAACATCAAAATCAAACCCCGCACCACCCAGTAACCCCTAAAATCAAAGTTCACAGAAGTAGTGCATTTAGACTCTTGCATACATAAAAAAGAAATCTTATGAGCCCTCAACAGGCTCGAAACCCATCCCGGCTTTCCATCGACTCCAACCCCACGAATATTAATAGACAAAAAATTCATCGATTACCCAATTGTAATCCCTCTTGGTGAACCGCCTCCCTGACCATGTCCTGAAAGTTTTGTAACTGCGCTCCAAGCATGACACCCAACGAAACCGTTTTTATGACCTCTTGATTAACGCAATCAGTCGGAACCCCCTGAGCATTCTGCGTCTCCCTTTGGTCCTCAGAGATGGCAAGAATCTCCGAAGGCCTCGAATCGTCTTCTACAAACATTTCTTCGACCTGAATACCACCCGGCTCCGTCTTCGAACAATCCACATCGCGCATATTCGATGACTCTATCCTACCGAGCGACTTCTCTTTCAAAATCTGTAAGTCTGACTTCTCCATTTCTTCATTATTTTCCTGGGTCCAGATAAAACCGTCAATGCCAAAAGGGTCTTCATTGGATCCTCTTTTTTCTTTTGTTGGTCTTTCATTGCTACTTACATACTCCTCATTGGGCCGGCCCACATGGTTAAACCGGTTATGCTTCTTTCTTTTGTTTTTTTCTCCACCGACAAAAAGGACCTTTTCTTTCTCCAATATTTTTGTAGACCCATGCAAATTAGGAACATGCCCCAAATCAGGAGACCTTTCTACATTATTTGAAATATCCCCATGATTGGCGGAAATCAACGGGTCCTCAGAAGGTAATTCTTGACCAATAGAAGTATCCGAAATTGGCCGGTTCACCGCTGACGACCCCGGCGATGATCCAAGACCTTTGACCGGAATCTGCACCGTATCGTCTTCCTTATTCAAACAATCCATCTGTTCCACCACCGTGTCCTCACCAGCTTTATCCGAGTCCGCTGAAGTCTCATCGCTGAATTGATCCAATAAATCCGGAAACCGTTCTCCCGCCTCTTCCAGGACCCATACCTTGAGATTCTTCTGCCTCCAAGACACCGTAACCTCCTCATCGATCTTCCTCCCATGCCCGACGAGAACACCCACATTAACATATGAGATTTCCTCGTCCGACTTCTGGAGATGAGCACGATGTATAACTTTCCCAAACAATCCTCCTATCGTATCCAATACTGAGTTCTCCAAGATGTTTAAAGGAACACCTTGAATTCTTAGTCTCGCCAGTCTCTCAAAAGGGACCGATTGACCTTCCCAAACCCGAACCATGTCAAAAGCATCAAGGCGTTTCATCGCTTCTTCTTTAAATCCTACCTCCGATATCTCGTCAGTGAAAGAAATTAGAACCATTAGGCCTCCCATATATTGTACCTTATACACCCCAATATCCATGTCAGCAAGTGTCTCTCTAATCCTATGCAAAGCATCCAAATCCTTTAGACGAGCCATTATAGCCTTTCCATGCAAATCTGAAAACGCCATGACTTCGTCTGAAACCGTCACAAACTTACCTTCATGTCTGTTATTCCGATCTTCCGAAACAACATCCCTGTAAGACATACTAGACGTACCCGATTTTGGCCAGTAAAACGATCCTCGGAAACCCGTTTCAGCCCTCTTTTCCTTCCGATTTGTCTCTGCGTCTGGTGGTTTTCGGATCTCCCCTTCTTCTAGCGTGAACCGGGCCACATTAAACTTTAACTTCCAATCGCCCATACGAACATTCGCCAAACGTTTCTCCATCTCTCTCGGGTCTTTCACATCAAGAAACGACACAAAACCAAACCTTTCTCCACCCTTGTTTCGTTTTCTTGCAATGTAGATATCATAAATCTCCCCGTGTTGACGTACAAAACCTGTTAGATCGTTCCCGCTGCATCGGTTCGGAAGATTAGTGACAAAAAACTTGGTCGCCCTGCTCCGTTTGTCGCCGGAGGTTGAACCCCGGTGGCCGCTCATATTCTTTCTTTAAATATCTATATGTTTTTCACTATATCTCTATCTATACTATATAATAAATAAATGTTTTTCACTTCATGCGTCGCCAACATATTAATTCTCATCATTTTTTCTCGCCTCTCTCTATTATTAAATACACATATATCTTTTAATAATAACATATTTTTAAAGAAAATACTAATTATATTAATAAAACATATTTATTTTAAATTTTCCCTTATTATAAAAAACTTTAAAATCTAATTATATAATTTTTATTTTCAATCAAATAGTAAATAAAAGTCAAATTACATTAAATAGTAAATAACGTATTTTCGAAACACAATCACATATTAAATTTTACATACATGAATTTTATTTTCTATTCTTAATATATGTAATATATTTTTACATCTGTAAAAAATATATATACATAAAGATTTAAAATGTTTTATTTACTGATATTTTACACGCCATGTGTAGTACACGGGTTCTAAACTAGTAAGGTATTATATTATAACTTAGCCTTAACCTATAAAATTTTGGGATTTCTTTAAAACCCATAATCGGGTATATACTCGGGTTTACCCGATTTGAAGAAACTTAAGTCAAATATTGAACCATATAAGCAAATCGGATTCGGTTTAATGTCAAATTCAAGTTGGGTTCCTTGGTTCGGATAAAAAACACACCCCCACGTCATAGTATTTACTTAAAATATAATGAAAAATAGAACAAATTATGGTTGGATAAAAGTTAAAATATGAATCTTAAGTGTTTTGAATAAGAGTATATTTAATATTATTTTTTTTCGGTAGAAAAATATAATATTCTAAAAACCCTACGTTCTTTATCAACCATCATAGAAAGCATACATGGTTGTTCGGAACAGGATAACCTCTAACGTACGGAATAACGTCATGAGATGAAAACCGGATTGAAAACCGTAGCGTGTCGCAACATGAGGTAGAAGAAGATGCGACTGACAGGGGAAGAGGTAATCAGAGGAAAAAATGGAGAAAACTCTAGATCACTAGAAGAGAAAGCTCTGGATCCCCAGAAGAAAAATCGTAGAGAAGAATCGCAGAGAAACCTAAAGAAAAGGTAGAAAGGTTACATGTACATGCAGCTCTTAAAATTATACAACAATATTGTTGCTCCTAAGGGCATGAGGTATACCATCACGTGAGGGTGTGCGTGAGGGCGCTCACGCCATGAACATCACAAGCACACCACCCCCCTCTTGCATAAAGGGGGGTGTGGGGGGCTGCCGGTGAGGGCTTTTACGCGAGGAGGAGAACAAAGTAGCCGTTGGGACGTATCCGTTGGAGGCATGTTGACCGTTAAAAAAAATATCTTTATATATAAACCCAATCATATACAAAATCATTACACCTCTATTTCACTAAATTAAATACAAACCTTATCAAAATGGCATCATCATCTTCATCTTCAAGTGACGAAGCGACTCAAATGATGTTCCGTGCTTGGACATTCGCAGCAATTACGTGGTGGCAAGAAGATGAATCATCACAACCTTTAACACGAAATGCTCGTCTAAACCGATAGTGGTGGACTGCTAACACCCAACTACTACAAGACTACTTTAACGAAGGGTGACGTATAACGGGGAGCACTTTGCTAACCGGTTTAGAATGAACTGAAAATTATTTTTAAGAATATTAAATGATATCTAGAGAGAGGTTCCTTGGTTCCGACAAGGGGTTGATGCGAGAGGTCGGGTTGGTTTTACCCCCGTTCAAAAGTGTACCGCCGCGTTTCGTCAATATCCAACACCCGACTAGGTGTTGGTCTCAAAACAAAATTAGGAACATAATGTATGCTTGTATTATTCTTCATAATATGATTTTAGAGGACACCGGCTTGACAATTTGTCACTATAACCCAAATGAAAGAAGCCTACGTACGAATAAATTGACGAAGATAAAAATCGAAACAACCGTCTAGATATACGAAGCCGAGAAGTTCATCATGCTCTGAAAGTGTACTTGATTGACCATATTTTCGAACGTTCGCAACATTAGTTTTTTTTATGTAATTTTTATTTATGTTATTTAAGTTTTTTTATATTTTATGTAACTTTTATTTATGTAAAATTTTATTTAAAAAATAAATATTTTATAATATATGAATTTAATGCTCACTTGAGATGTGTATTTCCTATGCCATGTGAGAGCCAAATGAGGAAGCAACAAATCTGACGTGGCGCCTAAGTGACAGAAAAGTTACTCTCACTTGGGAGAGCAAAGTGAGAGTATAACTCATACTCTAAGCTCAATGGGTTTCATTTTTTTTATTTCGAAAAACAATTTTTATTAAAACCAAACCAAGCCAAGCTCCACGAAAAACCGGGAGAAGACACCAAATACAACTAGACCGTATTTATAACAAATTGAAACCAATCCAATCCAGGGAATTTAATTTTCACCTATTATTAAACCAAAGGTATTATAAAGTTTTGATATCGCCAATAATCCTTCCACTTTAGCTTATTTGTGTAACACCCTAGGCAAATCCCACATCGGCCGTGGACCGGAGAGATTCTTGGTTCATAAGTAATGCCCTGCCTCAAATATAACAACGCGTTTTGGGGCTTAATGTAATGGATGAGAGGAGAACTCCACAGTTAAGCGTGCTCGGATGGGAGTAATCCAGGGATGGGTGACCCCTGGGAAGTTTTCACCCGGGCAACCCAAAACAAATCCGTGAGCTCTTAGTGGGCAAAGCGGACAATATTGTTGGTACGAGGGGCCGGATGTTACAAATGGTATCAGAGCCACTCCTGTGTCGTTCGGGATGGTGGGGCAAACCTCATCGAGTATGGTGAGTCCCCGGGGGTGTTCAGAGGGACATCTTAGGCAAATCCCACATCTCTGATTGGGATGGTGGGGCAAACCTCATCGAGGACGATGAGTCCAAAGGGGGGGTGTTTGTAACACCCTAGGCAAATCCCACATCGCCTGTGGACAGGAGAGATTCTTGGTTCATAAGTAATGCCCTGCCTCAAATACAACAACGCGTTTTGGGGCTTAATGTAGTGGATGAGAGGAGAACTCCACAGTTAAGCGTGCTCGGATGGGAGTAATCCAGGGATGGGTGACCCCCTGGAAAGTTTTCACTCGGGCAACCAAAAACAAATCCGTGAGCTCTTAGTGGGCAAAGCGAACAATATTGTTGGTACGAGGGGCCGGATGTTACAATTTGTTTGAGAAAAAGGAGTTCATTCCCAGCCTTCCAAATGCACCAACATGAAAGCGAGAATGATCCCATGAATCACGATCTTGAGGTCCTCTCTAATTGCCAATTTTTTATGAAGATCCGAAACATCACAAACCGTGAATTACGAAAATTGGGGTATTTTGCACCAATTTCCAATGTGATGCCACACCACCGATGCAATATAGCAAGAGGCAAGTTGGTGATCTACCGATTCTTCCAATTCACCATAGAGAGGGCACAACCGTGAAGCAACCGAGACATTTCTCTTGTGAAGCTCAACCAATATCGAAAGTCGTTCCATTTCCGCTCTCCACCCAAAATGTTACATTTGATTAGGGTTCATTTACACCATTTGAGTTTGAAATAATCATTCTATTCTTGATCTTTAGCAAATATATTCTTGAGCGACTTTACCGAAAAACAATTGGAGGTGTCCTCGAGCCATTGCCACCTATCATATCCATTCACCTCCGGGGATTGAGGGGGGGCCTCCACCTCCAAGCCCATGACCTAACATAATCCTAAAGAGAGAAACAAACATTAATTTTGCACAAATTTTTTTTTTCAAAGAAAAAAGATCAGGGAAAGAGATTCTTAGCGGATCATAGGTTATCCATGGGTCAATCCAGAACCTGATCGACGCACCATTCCACACTTTGCCTTTAATGTAGCGATGAAGATTCACCATTGACTTTATAAACTGAAACTTTGACCCTCTTAAGTTTCTAAAGTTTCGCGTTTACCCCTTGTAGTTCATATAATCTGTTTTTTCTTCAATAACTTTTGTTCATTAATTAATTTTTTTACTTCCCAGTATAAATTTCGTTAAAAACGTAGTTATATTCAATGTAGGGTATTTTTTAGGTGTCATGGATTATATCAACTAGCAGTAACGTGTTGGTACTGTGAGGAATGAGACCGGCACCGACTGAAAAATATCGGTTTCTTTATATAACCGTCTTTTATCTATGTTTCGATCTCCACAACTGAGTCGCTGTAACTTCATACATTTCTGTTATGTACTTAATCATGTTTATTTTTGTGTTTAAGCATGGTAATATCACCGCCTCAACCGTTTGACGCCACGTGACGAGCAACTAATTTTCTAGTTTTAAATAATAGTATAACTCCCCTCAATGCATTTTAAATGTCTAAAATAAATCCAAATAAAATACGTTATTTTCAAACTTCAAATCACGATATACACGGCAACCGACCAAACCTCAGCGCTTTCCCCTCCGGCCACTCTTTCATCCTTCTTCCCGATCAGCCAACGGTCGCCGGAGATCTACCCACGTAGGATATTCCACTGTATTTGTAAGCAATATCTTACAAATTTTACTTTCTCTAACATTTCTTTTGTGTATTTCCCTCTGTTTTTCCTTTTCAATTCACCTACACCAATTCACACCTGTCATCGAACAATGTCCGTACCGAATTCCGATCATCAACGGAAAAGCGACGGCGACGGCGACAACGTTGATTCCGTTAAAATGTACAACGACCTCTGCTACGATTTATCCTCTCAGCAAGAGCTCGCCTGCCGTGGCGCATGGCGATCTATTCTCGACAAAGTCGCTCAAGCACGTTCCAGATCTCTCCTCTCTAAACCTCATGAACATCTCGTTTATCTCTCCTACAACGCGATAGCTCTCACGAAACTCCGCCGGTTCTCGGAAGCAGTCGCAGAGCTCGATTTAGTGGAGAAAGGTTTAGATATTTACAGGTACGAAACCTATCCGCATCATTACCCTAACCGCCATGGCTCCATGGCTCCTTTCGTTCTCCGTTGGTTGCATGCTGAACTGCCTTCTAGGTTAGGAAAGCGTCAGGAAACCCTAGATCGGTTCTATATGTTGCTACAGTTTATAAAAGAGAAATTAGCCAACAATTTGGCGGATTCGGCACGTCATATATGGAATAAACGCGAAGGTTTGGTGATTAATTCGATAATAAGTCATCATTTGAGTCATAAAGAGTTTGGTGTGTGTTTGGATTTGATAAAAGAGTTGATAAACCGCGAGTCAACGCCTGTTGCTAGAGCGATTTTGATGTCGAAGCTAGGGTATATCCAGATGCAATTTGGGGATCTGGAAGGTGCCAGGGGGACTTTTGGTGTGATTGAGGGTATTGTGAGTGAAGAGAAAGGAGACGTTGAGATGAAGAATCTTGTGAATAGGAATAAGGCGTTGGTGTTTATGGTTGAGAAGGATTATGTGTCGGCAGTGAGGGAGTACCAGGAGTGTATTGATAGAGATGGTTCGGATGTGGTTGCGATTAACAATAAGGCTCTTTGCTTGATGTACATGCGCGATTTGTCTGATTCTATCAAGGTGATGGAAAATGCTTTAGAGAGAATCCCTACAATCGCCTTGAACGAGACGTTTGTGGTGAATTTGTGCAGTATGTATGAGTTGGCTTATGTTAATCACTCGGATATTAAGAAGACACTTGGTAGCTGGATTGCTCGTGTGGCACCTGATGATTTTGATACTTCGTGTACTCGAATATGAGGTATGTACATTCTTTCTTTGGCCAATACTTAAGAAGGATCCTTTTATCTGACATGCAACCTGTCTTGATTTCCTTAACATTTAAATGCAGAAATGTTTACTGTTTATTCAAATTTATGTTCCTGGTGCATGATATTCATTTCTTTGACAGCAAATGAGTACACATGTGTACGCACGTTTATTTTTGCCATGTGTAGAATTCTTAGATTCACAATATAGAATAGAGTATTAGAACTCTTCTTTGGTAGAAACTTGTGCTTTATAAGGTGTGAAATTTGATCTTATTTACCGAGGGGGTAGTACTGTATTGGGAACTCATAATCTTTTATGTATTCATAGACAGTATTCATCTTCATAGTTTTCAAATGTGTAATTAGCATCATACTATTTGCCTCCTCTGCTGCCTAAACAAATTAATAGATCACTAGTTCCAAAGCGTGCAAAATATTGCTAAGGAAAAACAAGAACTCACCCTCTTTTTCAGTTGAGTAAAAGAGGTAGCTTAAGCATAGCGTGCCTATTTAATAAATTAGAGAAAAGAGAATACAATTGAAACTTTTCGTCACATCCAGCAGAAAAGGGGTTATATTTGTTCTGGAAAATGGGAACTTGGGAAATATGTGAGACATTTGAAGTTTTTTTTTCTAGAGTATATGTGAAATTTAATTTGTATGTGTGAAAAATTGCACACCAAATATGAACTCAGTGTTCACATTTGATATGCATGTAAAATTTGGTGGACTAGTGCTATATAGTTGAAAAGAGTAAAGAAAATGAAGTTTAGATTGGATAAGAATAAACTTGAATTTCTGAATAGAATTTGGCGGTTTTAGGAGGAAGCGCTACATAGAAATCAAGAGGAAGCAATATACATTTGGAATTACAAAAGATGTAAGAACCTAGGGATGGATAGGTTATTTTGTTTGTTAGACCACTTTTAAAAAAAATCTGTTTACTAACAAAAATCTAATTTGAATGACGTGATTTGATGAGGACAATAAGTAAAGAGACCTAACATAAAGTGTAAGATGGTAAAATACTGAATTGATATTATTGAATGATTAGGTTACAATATATAGCGATCACAAGGAACCCTAGAAACCTAACTGAGCCCGTGGGCTCATACTAATAAACTCTAGTATGATAATACAGTCCAATATAAAGATGTACCGATATATAGCGGTTTGGGTGGATGATAACTAATCTACCTTACAGCCACTCTTTGGTCTTCAACCAAGAGTCCTCTTTGCTATCTTCTCTCTTAGAAGGTAGATATTATCTTGTACATTTTTCTTTCTAATATTGGTAGGGATCACCAATCATCTCCTAATGAAGGCAGCTATCACCTTTACAACTTCTCTAATGCTGATACGATCAACGCTCACAACTACATATAAGTGTTTTGAAGAATATTACAATTTGGCTCACTAGGCACTTCTCAAAAGGTTGAATCCCTTGCATGGACCGTCCTCTCTTTGACCACCAGTTCTTCTTTTCTTAAGTAGTTTTTTTTTTTTTGATATTTGTGGTTGATGTTTTAGATGTGGTCCCCTCTTTGATCAATCACCATTTATATTTAACGTCTATATTGCATTTTTATATTTTTATCGTCATCAAATTAAGGATTGTATTTTACTCTGTGCGGCTAACACATAACTCAATGAAAGAGTAAGACGATCTCCCCTTATTTTGGTTGCATAGCACCTATCGCTGTCTCTAAGCTTGGCGAAATGTGCATGTTAGATAGGGTAACAGGCTAAAACTGGTTAGGGTGTTTAGACAAAGGATCAATTTGGTTCGGATCAAAATAGGTTATGACCAAAATGGGTTTGGTTTGAAAGGGGTCTTTTAGAAAAGAAAAAAAAAAACTATCTAGAATAAATATGTATTTTCTAAATTCGGCCCTAGCCCCTAGGCATATTGGCCTTTAGGAGCCTAACAAACATAAGACCTCTAAAATAAGGGATCTCTGTTAAGACAACTAAAATATCTAGGATTTAAGAATTATCTTAATCACCCGAACACCAATTTCGGGCATGTACCAACCTGTTGGCTTCTAAGTCTGAGAAGCATGCTAGTAATAAGATGGCATTCATTTAAAGATGATGCTTTTCCGGTATCAATCCTTTTTTGCAAATCTAAAAACTCCCTAAAAGGTGAAAGTTCACCATATGTAAGATCCAAAATTCTAGAAACACCCAAAAAGATATTTCTAACCTTATTCATGAAACTAGGGCAAAAGATGAAAGACAAAAAACAGTCAGTGTAATATTTAATGTTTGTAATCATATTTAATTCTAGTTGGTTACAAACATTTAAAAAACAGACAAAAAAGTGTTTGCATGTTAAGGCGACCAGTTGCACCATCCCATGTATCTCCAGAGTGTTTCAGAATCACAGTCGCACTCTGGTCTGGTGACTCCCTTTATGTGTGCGCCACACGAACATTTATGGACATGATCCATTAGAAGGGTGGGTGTTCCAACTATATTTTGATTACATTTTAGGTGTCGATGGTAGACGAAAGTTTTTGGTTCTTGTTTTTGTTAATTTTTTTTAATTTGATATAGGTTTGGCTTTTCACTACAGTTGGTTTGCTATAGCAGATGCTGTTTCTTGCTGTTAGATCAAATAATGCCTTCCAACAGTCAACAAAGATATTGAATTTTAGAGGATGCCTGGTGAATAATCAACTCAAAATAACTTTGGTGGAGTTGCTGGGTTTTTTTTAATTTCTTTTATGATTTGGCATGTCAGCTCGTAAATCAGTAAATGTATAAATGCATAGTATTTCTAAAAACAACTCATTTACTTTCCAGAAATGAGTAGTATTTCTAAAAATCAATTGCTAACAAAAAAAATCAAGACATCATGATTAAATAAAAGTGTGAGAAAATATGTAAACTATATAATTAGGGATGTAAAGAAGTGAAGCCTGGTCTGGTTAAGCTTAGGCTTATTTATCCTGGAAGAGATCGAGCCGAGTTTGTTTTTATATTTAAAATTCTAATATATAAGGGAGGTTCCATTCAAAACAATAAAAAGTTGTGAGAAGTAAAAAGATAACTAAAAAATTTATATTAAGGTTGGGATGAGACTTCTAGTTATTTTTAATGTTACTTATTTTGTTGTTGTATTTTTTTTTGTTTTTGTATTTTTTTTATGTTTTCTAATTTAATGAAATGTGTTTTCTTAAATATTAATCAACATTATATTTTTATATGTTTTATTAAATTTATTTAAATTTAATTAAAAAAAGGTTTTGAAGATGGATGAATTCTGGCCCCTCTAGGATGGTTTGGGAAGAGATAGAAAATCTAGTGTGACGCTCACATGATTTTAGTTTTAGGGATGTGAGAGATGTACTCCTCCATCCTTATTGGCTATCAAATATTCAAAATATATTTTGATCAATTATTTTGTATTAATCCACCTTTATGACATTAAAATTCATCATCAAGAAGCGATTTCAAGATTTTTTATATTTCAGAACATTAGAAGTTGAATTATTTGCTTTTTTTATGATTTGCTTATTATAATTTAAAAAACAAATTCAAATACAATGTTTTCACGTATTTTTTTATCTACATTTCAATATTTTTTTTAACAACGTAATGTATTTTTAAATTTTTTCCACAACAATGTAATGTTATTTTTGAATTCAGAAAATATCTTTGTGTCGTGCTTATTTCTATTGACGTTTTTGATAACGTGCGTTTTTATCACATTGCAGATGGAACTCGACTACTGAAAGCCTACTTGAAGGTGTCCCCTTGATTTCCTGACCATTTTTTTCGGATCAACTTACGAATTGTCGATTTGCTTGCACCGAATGGGGAATCGGGATGGAGATTCACCATGATGTGAAACAAAATGAAGTTGAAGTTCTTGTTAGGGAAATGATTCATGGGGAGAAAGGGAAGGAAATGAGAAGCAAGACAAGAATGGAAAAGAAAAGCAAAAGAAGCCACTGAGATTGGTGGTTCATCATATAATAACTTCCATCGGTTCATTAAAATGGCAGTTAACAATCAGACTTGAAGAAAATCATGTTATAGTTAGTTCAGATTCTTGAAGATAGCTGCTACCATTTATGTTTTTGTTATATCTGTAGTTTGTTTTCAATACGTGTGTAAATGATTAAAATTGTAGTGTCTTATTATTTATTTAACTGTTCGTTAGTAAAATAAATAATTTTATATATTTCAACAACAACAACCGTACCAAGTAAACCCTACTCATAATAAAGCTATTGGTAGGGTCTGAAGAGGGTGGGTGTAGGCAAGCATTACCTCTATCCTTAGGGAAAGAGAGGCCGTTTCCAAAGAGACTTTTAGTAATTTTAAATAAAGTAAACTGTCATTTTCGTCCATGTGGTTTACGAAAGAGTTAATGGTTATGTTCACATATGAAAATTAAGGGGTGTTTTTGGAACATTTGGAATTAAAGGGGTTAACATGAAAGTGTGGAAGAATCGGCAACAAAATTAGGAATTGGAGAACAAGGAGGAGCCGTAATTTTGCATAAATGGATATGGATTGGTTTGCAAGTTTACTAAAGATTAGTATTGGTATAGAAGTAGGAAGTTAATTTTTAATTATTTGTTTGGTATTTATCTTGTTAGTAGGATTATATTTAATGCATTCTAGTAGGATTAGGAATAGGATTGCTTGGCTATTTATATGGTTGTAATTGCATGAAGCCAAATAATTCAATTGCAAGTTTACGTATTTTTCCTGTGTTACGATTCTTGGGTATCACCTGGGAGGGGGGGGGATCCTTTTAAATGTAATTAGCAAGACCAACAGTTTAGTCATTTTTAACAGTTTCATCCAAAAAAATTCTTTTTTTTTGTGTTTACTCATGGTTTACAAACCCAAGAAAACTTTATCAGTTATCATTATTCTTTAGATTATAAGTTACCATTTCTAATCTATATGATTGATTCTGGCTTCTGTAGGACTGAGTTTCAAAAAAGAAAGGAGAAAGGACTTTTGAAGGTAGCTTGTCTCGCCCAAGAGGTGAGGTAATTGTAGAGGAGCGGCTGTGAAAGGGCGCTTTAGGGAGCTCCCCTTCACCCATGTTCCGAGAATAGAAAATCACCGTCACTTCGGTGAATCACTTGAGCCCTGATACATTTTCGGTGCCATGGAGGGAGAAGGGGAGGAACAGTTATCTATGTAATTACGGTCTTTGTTGGTCGGGGTGAGCACTCTCTTTTTTCACCAGCAACACTGGAGAGAGAAATTATTTGTTTTCTTTCTATATGAAATTAAAGATTTCGTTTGTACATGAGCTACGGGTAACCAAATATAAACTAGTACCATAGGCACTTTGATGGCGAAAAAAGCAATCCATAGAAAGATTTTTCATCAAATCAGTTAACTCCATTTATATTTTAACGCTAAATAAGGGGTATTTAGGTCTTTTTATATATTTCTTTATTTTATTAATATTTTAAACCTTTAATTGTTCCTCCCATAACCCGGGTAAATACACGTGGGAGGCCCCGGTATTGACACTTGGCCGACTAATTTGTAGCCTTCAAAATTATTTTTGCTTGCGTGTCACATTCCTGTTGGCCTAAATCAAATATGTATATATTTCATGGGTCGACTTTTCAATGTATACTTTACCAACTTTTTTGGTCAACATGTGCATTTTGGTGATTTTCTCAATAACAAATGGTTCCTTACAAGTGCTTCACATCAACACGAGATCATTTGGCCGATGTTCTCACCAAGCCCCTCTCTCGACATCCGTTTTTACTTTTTCGCTTCAAGATCGGAGTCTCCGACGGAGCCTCCATCTTAAGAGGGTGTATTAGCAAAAATCATGGAACACCTCCAATCAAGGAAACATCACATTATTTGACAACCTATTCAAAAGGTTAATCATATGCAAGAATCAATGTTTGTAAACTCTTAATTCTTTTTAATATTCTCCTTGTATTATTCCCATAGTTATCTCTTTCATTGTAATATTATGGCTTATAAAATGTCCTATCTCAATTTGTAAATGATTCAATCCTTTTATCAAAGAATATTGCATACCATCATAGTACTTATGTTAAACACCATACGTATGGTTTTATGAAGTTTCAATTCAAGTTACCTACATTTGAACCTTGATGGGTTTTGTTTAAAAGATTTAAAAGTTGAACATGTTTAAGGCTTTAGTTGCAAATGATTTCTAAAAAACATGTTAAAAACCCAACATAAACACCGAAAAATATGACTATCAAACACCCAACCCAATATCACCTGTACATTATTTAGAACACACTTCCAGCCTCGTTCAAACCAATTAGAAACCTGGGACCAGTCCACCTCTATCAGGGTCTAACCAACAATTCTTCATTTTAGGCTAATGTGATATGTTTGATCAAGCAAAGGGACCACCTCAATTCTCATAGATTTTATTAAAGATTGATCTCCACGTTCCTTGCGGCCAATGGCGCAGCTTAGCCCCCCCCCCCTCCGATTTTTTCGCTCAGAAGTGTTAATTTATACGTATTCGGCCGAAAATTTTATATGTATAAAGTTCCGTCCCCCTGATAGGAAAAAAAATTATAGGATTCCGCCGCGGCCCCACGCGTTTTTCTTCAAGCTTCGCTACTGCTTGCAACAAAGAGAATCTTCCATAACATTTGTTTACATGAAGCATATCTCCTGACAAACTAAGAAACTTCCCTTTTGTAGCTAAAATGTTATCAAAACAAAGAACCAAAGACGGATAAACAATGATGGTTTTTGCCTTTTGGACAAGTCAACGTATACAATGGATATGTGAGGAGAATGATTGGTGTAATGAGAAACTAAAGAAAACCAACATTCAAAAGGTGAAAGTAAAACAAAAACATAAATTAATGAAAGCATTTATCTTCAAGTATGGGAATGAAGGGCCTCTTTAATAAACCGTTGGAAGTTATTATATGATGAACCACCAATCTCAGTAGCTTCTTTTGCTTTTATCTTCCATTCTTTGGCCTTTCTTCTCATTTCCTTCCCTTTCTCCCCTTGCATCATCTCCCTAACAAGAACTTCAACTTCATTTCTCTTCACATCATGGTTAATCTCCATCCCGATTCCCCATTCGGTGCAAGCAAATCGACAATTCGTTTGTTGATCCGAAAAGAAGGGCCAACAAATCAACGGAACACCTTCAAGTATGCTTTCAGTAGTCGAGTTCCATCCACAATGTGACAAAAACGCACCAACAGAAGGATGGGCCAAAACCTTATCTTGATCACACCAACTCGCCAACAATCCTCGATCCTTGATCTCCTCCAAGAACTCTTCGGGCAACGTCGTCGAATCCCCCATGGTCATATCCGGTCGAGCCACCCATAAAAACGGTTGAATACTATTCGCCAAGCCCCACGCGAATTCGACTAGGTGTTGGTTAGTCATGGTAGTAATACTTCCATAATTGACATAGATTACAGACCCTTCTTCCTTTTCATCTAGCCAGTGTAAGCAACTTGAGTCTGGTTTCCACAGACTCGAGTTAAATGATCGTACGGGACTACCGTCCCGTGCATATTTGACTAGTAAAGGAAGAGGGCCTATTGTGTATATATTCGAGTAATCGAATTTGGAAGCAATGGCTTCTACTACTTTGTGTTCCAATGCATCGAACGTGTTAAAGATGATTGTGGCTGCATTCAAGTTATTTTGGGCTTCCTCTCCCATGAAATCGAACATGATATCGTTGGGATCGGTTGTTCTTATGAAGCTAGGAATATCTTTATATCGAAGATTGCTCATCCCTGGAATCCAGTCAATTGTTTTTTCTAGCGTGCCATCCGTCAGATAGTTGTCGTCTACAAACATTCATATATATATTTAGTGATCATGCTTTACATGTACAAGTGAAAATTGGATACCTTTGGATATGAATTAGGTCACTAGAAACTGATCAACCAAACCATAATCGAAAAAACTAAACGAATGGAAATGGATAATAATCAATGATACTTTTATAATATTTGGGATAACTTTATATAATGTTAACCAAGTTTTCTAAACTTTTCACTAAAGTTATTGTCACTCAACTTTAATCGTGTGTTCAATCTTATAAAATGCATTTGTAAATGTAATTTTTTTTTTAAATTAAGTGAGACAAATGTAACGTATATGAACTTTGTTTACTATTTAATGATTATTTTTATTCAAATTTTACTTATATTGAACAATTATGAAACTTGGTTATTATTTAATGAATTTCTTTCGTCACAATTACTTCTTATTTCAAGTTAATTTGAAACAATAATCACTAAATAGTAAACAAGATTTATATATGTTACGTTTACCTTACTTAATTTTAAAAACTTTTAACATTTAAAATAAATTATACAAGATTTGAACACCCAATGAAAGTTGAATTACTTTAGATGAACAAAAAAAAATCTGGTTACTATTGTGTGAAGTTTCCCCTTAAATTTTTTAAGAAACTTTACAAAAGAGTAACCAAATTTCTTATATGTTCCATTTTAGTCACTTAATTTTTTTTTGTCTCATTAAAGTCATTCATGTTTCACATGGTGTTCTAATATTGCGCAATATATCGTATTACAATTTACTTTTTTATTTTATTATATGGATATGGTGCAAATGAAATCCAATAAGAGTAAATCAACATTTTTGTCATATTCATAAAAAAAAATAAAAAATGTAACATGTTAATCTAGTAATTACACAAGATTGGAACAATAGGGGAAAGTTGAGTGAAATTAACCAAAGTAATGGGTTTTATATTTTCAATAATTGAATTTTTTTGTTATAATTAAGGGAAAATCATGAGAATAGGCAAACTTGACTAAAAAAATTATAAAATATGCATTGACTTTTATGTGGGCTGTGCAGGTGTCGGATTATCGGGATCTGGGTTATGAAGGTGTCGGATTGTGGGTGTGTGCGATGTGAAGGTGCCGAATTTATGGAGTGTGGGTTGTGAATGTGCCGGATTTATGGAGTGTGAGCTGTAAAGGTGTCGGATTAATGGTGTGTGAGTTGTAAATGTGCTGGATTATGAGTGTGTGAATTGTAAATGTGCTAGATTAATGGTGTGTGAATTGTAAATGTGCCGGATTATGAGTGTGCCAGTGACCGATTCGGGACCTTTGGAACGGATGAGACGGCGGTGATTGAATTCGGTGTTGACGAAGGTGATGTGGAAGCCGTGGGAGTGCAGAAGCTTTGCAAGCTTCATGAAAGGGTTTACATGGCCTTGTGCTGGGTATGGCACAAGAACGGCATGGGGTTTGGTGGTGCTACTCATTTGGTTTTAGCTTATGGAACTGTTATGATAATGCTACTGTCATATATATATATATATATATATATATATATATATATATATATATATATATATATATATATATATATATATATATATATACACTCTTGAATGGTGCATTGGTGGTGTATGTTTAATGTTTATTTTTATTGATTAATGATAGTGTTTATGGTAACTTGTTTTTAAATATTGTTTGAAGTTATAATGAAATGATTTATTTGTTATTTTTAATGATTAAGGATAGTCTCGCATGTATATATCCGTTCCTAAAGTTAATGGTCGTCTCTCTTCTCCCCATCACACATCAGACTAAAGATGGGAAAAAACGACCGGGCCCAGTGAACCGGTTTCAAGCCTGGTCCGATGTGATAGTAAAACCGGGTTGAGTCAAACCAGTCATGAAGTTGGCCCAACCCGCCAATTTAGGATAGGTTTGTAACTTTTTTTTGTGATTTCGGTTTCAAACCCGACCCGAGTCTGTTCAGGAGGTCCAAACCGGTTACCGTTTGAAAAAAAAATAGCCGTTAAAAGAGCCGCCATTTTGACCGTTGGAGCCCAAATTTGACGTTTTTACCATTTTACCCCATCTAAGTTGTAATAAATAAGTATTGGTTTCAAACCCACTTATCATTGAGGAAGCCGCTTACGATGATTACCTACGAGCCAACTCGGGTTCCGACGAAGACTAAAATAACATATCAAAAGTTTGTATTTTATTACGAGTACTGATGACTATTTTTTATAACGTATACATTTTATGTTTTTGTCATTTTAAAAATATATAATAAAAATTCGTAATTTATTTGCTTAATTTGTATTTTATTAATTAAAATAAAAAAATTATGGGAAATCGTTTCAACCGGACCCGGACCCGGCCCGGCTCTAGCGACCCACTCCGTATCAGATAAGGTCGGCCTCCTCCTTCCTTCAAAACCGACCTGGGCCTGAACCGGCTTGGGGTTCAACCCGGTTTTGACCAAGTTTGACCAAACCGACTCGGGTTACAACCCGGTCCGACTTGGCAAAAAAAAAACCGGTTTGTACATCTCTACATCAGACACAATACAATTAGTTGTCACATCGCTTCTTTCTTCCCTCTCTCCTCTACACGAGCTCATGAACACTCTTCACGAATGCCCGTCAGAGGTGCTATAAGAGTATTTTTTTTAACGGCAAATCTACCCTACTCCTAATTCTAAATTTCACCAAATAATCAACCTCATGTCTGGGTTTGAATTTAATACATCCTATCAGCCTCTATCAAATAAACTAGTCCCACGTTGACGCGCTATAAGAGTTTTAAATTTGTGAGAACTAAACAAAGAATAATAAACATTAAACTAATCTGTACTTGTAGAATAAATAATTAAATTTATTATATAATATATTTTTTTAGGAAATTTGTTCCGAAAGAAATACTACTAATGTTGGTGTTATATCAACGTCCCAGGGCCGGCATATGTTCTATTTTCTTAAAAACATTTAAAATACATATTTATTTGTAACTAATAGAGAGTATGGTCAGAATTGTCGCCTCTCCTTCTCATACAATTGAATATATATAATGTACGATATCTGTAACATCATTAGTTAACTAATTTCCTGATTTCTAGGAGTATACAATAATATACAAAATTAGTTTTAAACCTTTGTGTTACACAGTGTAAACTTTAATATTAAACTGATAAATATATAAACATGTATTATTATACAGTATTTAATGATGTATTCGTAATTTTTTTCCATATAAAAACATGTATTATTATACAACATTTAATAATATTGTGAACAACCTCCTAAAATATTTTATTTGACCAAAATTGTAGTAATAATATATTTGAAAATCATAATTAACTTAAGAACATTTCAATAAATATTTAAAGATAAACATTAGCAAGTCGGCCAGCCAAGCCCGACCCATTTAGACATGTACTAAAAGTGACCCATTTTGACCCAAAACCATTTTAACCCGTTGGTTGACCAACATCTTACATGTAGTATTTCGACACTTCCAGTGTTTAGGGCCCGTCCAGACGTTTTGTTTCAAGGTTAAGCCAAGTTTTAGAAACATGAAACTGTCTGTTGTCGTTGATCTTGTCATCAAAATCACCAACTTACATAAATAATAAGGAATTTGAAATTTAAACTTAACTGCATAAATATTGAATTAAAAGGATTTGATATTATTCAAATAGTGCATATTAATAAAGTATTAGGAACATAAATGGTAGTATTGAAATTTAAATTTAAAACAAATTTATGGAAAACAACTTTTACAATGGAATTTGAATATTGTAAATAAGAAAGGAATGACCTTCAAATTCCAAAAAACCTTTTTAAAAAGTCAAAGATGATGAAGAATTTAAATTTAAATTATATCTATATCTATATTATATAATAAATAAAGGTTTTTCAATGCCACATGTCACTTTCATATTCATTCTAATAATCTTTTTCCCGCTTCTCTCTCTTATTAAATACACCTCTATATTTTCATTAAATGCACATCTATCTTATTAAATACACCTTTATATTTTATTAATAATTTTTTTAAAGAAAATACTAATCTTTGCATTAATAAATCTTCTGACATATTTTGACGACTGTATGTGTTAACAGATTATATTGTATTTCACGGGTTATTCAACCCATATAAAAACACAAGTTTTTAAAAAATTAATTTTTTATTACTTAATATATAATATTATAATTGTATTTATTTAACCCGTGTAACACACGGGAATTTAACCTAGTTAATAATATAACAGATTTGAAATATATATATATATATATATATATATATATATATATATATATATATATATATATATATATATATGGCTTCAATAAATAAAACAAAACATAAAGGAATTTTAAAAGATCAATAAAACCATTCATTTTGCATTAAAAGGATTTGAAGTTAATAAACAAACTGAAAATAAGGAATGATTAAGAACATAAATGTTGTATCGACAATTAAGAGAATTTTAAAATAATATGTATAGTGGTAAAGGTGTATGCCCAAGACTTCTTCAAAATTGAGAGGTCTTGGGTTCAAGTGCTACTTGTGACAAAAATAAAAAAGAAGGATCCAAGTTGGGCCACGGGGTTTTCTCACCTATGGTGAGTTTTCTCACCTATAGAGGTGGAGATGATCGGGTGGGCAAGTGGCCCGTCAGTGATCCAAATTGCCGTTAAAAAAATGTATAAAATGATTTTGGGGGGAAAAATGGGTGAGAATGAATGTGAGCTTGACACTTGGCAAAATGATTTAGGTTTTTATTATAAGAGAGATTTTACAGTTTTCTTAAAATAAGAGATAATTTAAAAACACTTGACAAAATGATTTATGTTTTTATTATAAGAGGGATTTTAAAGTTTTCTTAAAATAAAAGATAATTTAAAATAAATGTGTTTTATTAATATATTAATATTTTTCTTTAAATATAAATCATTATTAAAAAAAAAGAGATGTATTTAATAAGAGAGAGATGGAAAAAAAGTATGAGATTGAATGTGAGAGTGACAAATGACACAAAAATTTAGTTTTTTTTTATTATAATAAGGATTAACAAAAATATAAATAAGTAGGTCCTCTAATATGCCTCCACAGTTAAAGTAGAAGGTTCTCAGATGTTGTGGTCTGGAATCATCGAATAAGAGCCATGGAAGACCCTTTGTGAAAATATCCGCTATCTAATAACGTGACGGGACGTGTAAGACTCAGACCTGTCCTCATGCAACCTTCTCACGTACAAAGTGGATATCCATTTCTATATGTTTTGTGCGTTGGTGTTGCACCGGGTTGCCAGTGAGGTAGATGGCACTTACGTTATCACAATAAACTAGGGTAGCCTTTGTCGGTGGAGGATGAAGTTCTAACAACAAACTCCTTAACCAACATATTTCTAAGACGAAATTAGCTACTTGACGGTATTTTGCCTCCGCACTGGGGCGAGATAAAGTGGGTTGACGTTTCAAGGACTATGAAAAAATATTTTTACACATATACACAAAATAGCCGGATGTTGATCTCCTGGTGTCGGGGTAGGCAGCCCAATCAACATCGGTGCAAGAGACTAGAGAGGTTCCCGAATTTGGATAAAGTGAGAACATATGAAATTGTACCTTTAACATATCTAAGAAGATGCTTTAAGGCGTTTAAGTGAAAAGTATAGGGGGCATGCATGTGCGTGTGTATATATATATATATATATATATATATATATATATATATATATATATATATATATATATATATATATATATATATCTGTTGTGCTGCGTAACTGTTGTCAGGTGGGTGAAGGTGAGGTAATGTATAAAGCCTCAAACCCGGGAGGCCTCACTTATTAGATTTACTCATCAAAACATAGCACATAAACATAAGACATTCAACAAATCATAGCGAAAACGATTTAAACTCTAACATAACCGCGAAAGCGTAACATGTCGAACATAACTTGTGAGTGTGTTTATATTAGGGCGTGTATTTTTTTCTAAAGGCATATTTTTAGAGCTTTAGTATGACAAAGTCCAAATATAATATAATTTTGGATTTATCACAATGTTTATTTTTAGGATAGACAAACATAATATATGCATATTTTTGCTTTTTTTAACAGCAAGATAAATATATTATTCAAAGAAAAGACTAGCAAAAACTAGCATGAAGCACCAAAACTATACAAAAGATGTATAATAATTTGCTAACATACACAATTTAACTTTTATTTTTAAAACCTATCGATTATTAATACATTTGGAAGTCAACTTGCTTACTTTAGTTACAAGGATATAAAACTAATCACATTCCTATTAGCCCAAATAATGTCTCCTATTACTTATTAGCCCCCCACTTATGGTATGTTCATTGACCAACAGATTTAGATTTGTTTATTTTTGTTTTGCATAGACTCAAATATGATATCAACTTTCTAAAAGTTATATGTATTATCTGAGCTAGAATAACAAGTTTTATTTGATTCGTATAAAATACACCTATCATGATTTATTAGACGTATGATAGATTTATAAATTAAATCTCATAAGTTTGTTAAAAAAACAACTTACACATCTATATGATCTACTTCTATTTCTTCTCACACTTCATAGCACGATTCAAACCCTCCACTTCTAAGGAAGAGGGCATCATTTAACACACCAAGATATTATTGGACTAGATGCCTTTTGGTATTAAATGTTATAATTAGCTATCTCATTAGTTTAATCAACTTGTTGTGATTAATACAAGAATATCGGTTATACTTTAATCATGTTTATCGTTGATACGGCTGTCAATAATGTCATAGTTAAGTGCAGGTATCACCATTAGTTTGATTCCACATGATCGAATTAATGAAGGAGACTAAGGTTAGTTATATAATTAAAAAAACCTGAACACAAGAATCTTGCCCAATGTTTATTAAAAATGTAAGTCAAAACAAATATATTAATTAGAAAACATTCCTTGTTCTTTACTTTCATGTTTCACCAAAAAGTTATTTAGTTAGATCGACATTTTCTTAGAGCAAGTGGTATGGTCTCGTGAGCCCAATTGGCACACCGCCCTCTCGTTTGCATGAGCAAGGGTGGTGAGGGATTGTAGTGAACTTCTTCACGTAGAGGACAGACACATTTTTCAATTTTTAAACGATAATATGACCGTTGCAACGGTCAAATGAAAAAAAAAAAAAACCTTTTTCTTATTTTTAATAAACCACTATAAATATCCCCTCCTTTACATATAAATTACACAAATAATCACACCATTCTCCTACAACTTTATATTTATTTTTATAAAAATGTCTTCAACTTCAAGCGACGAAGCCCGGAATATAATGTTCGGTGCTTTCCCAACGGCGGCGCTTCAGTAGTGGCAAGAAGCTGAATCCTCACAACCTATAAAATGAAGTGCTCGTCTTAATCGTGATCGGACGGCCGCTAACACACTCTTACACAAAGACTACTTTGACGAAGGGTGTACTTACAACGAGGTGTAATTTAGTACCCGGTTTAGAATGAGCCGAAATTTATTTTTAAGAATTAAAAATGATTTGGAGAGAGAGGTTCCTTGGTTCCGCCAATGGGTAGATGCAAGAGGTAGGATTGGTTTTACGTCCGTGCAAAAGTGTACCGCCGCGATTCGTTAAATGGCGTATGACACCGCAAGTGATTCGTTCAATGATTACTTGAAGGTGTCTTCCCGAACTATCAGGTCTTGTATTTACAAATTTTCTAAAGCTATAATTAAATTGTATAATAGTATATATTTACGTAAACCGTCGGCTATCGACATTCAACAATTATATGCGGCACATGAAGCTAAACATGGCTTTGTCGGGATGCTCGGTAGCATCGATTGTACGCATTGGGAGTGGAAAAACTGTCCCAATGCGTGGCGATGTCAGTTTTCACGTGGGGATCATTCTCGTCTTAGTATTATGCTTGAAGCTGTGGCTTCATATGACTTATGGATTTGACATGCGTTCTTTGGCGTTGCGGGTTCCCCCTCACTTGAGCCTCACTCACTTGGGTATACCACATTATCTTAATCGTATCTGATAATAAGATGTCAATTTCAATTTTCAATAGATTCTTCTGTAAATGACGATTTGATTTATAGTTTATTTTTAAGGTTTTTTTACATATTTTCCCCCTATTAAACTTCTAAATTACATATATCCCCAACCCTTAACTTTAATTACATATTTATTCAATTAACTTAAAATTACCCGATTGCTCTTCAAAAATATTTAGGAAAGAGATATATGTAAATAATACTTTAATTGGTTTATTAAGGGTAAAATGGTAATAGCATAATAAAATCCACACAAACTATCATTCACAATCTCTTAGCTCGCCGTTTCATTCCTCGCTCATGGAACGCTGGTGATTTTTTTACCACCGATTCACGTTTTCCTTCCCTCCTCAATCACCGGACCTTCTCCATCGGTCATGGCCTTCAATCTGCCAGTAGCCTCCAATTCCAAACGGCAAGCATGGTAACCAACTAAAAATTTAACTACTAATTTGCTTAATTGTTTTGATTTTGTATCTGTTTCTCTCCTTATGATTTTGGTTTTTGTTGCAGGCTTTGTACCACCTTACTTCCGAACAACGTCGTTGTTGACGTCGGCGACATGACCTTTCATCTCCACAAGGTTAGATTCAGTTTAGGTTCAAGAATTTAACAACTAATTTGTCCATTGTTTTTTTGTTAGTTTGAATAGGTGAGTGTTGTTAGATGATGCTATGCAATCTCCTGCGCATCTGGAGAGAGTTTATTAAAAATTCACTTACTAAGGAAACTGAAACACGAGAACATAATCAAGTCATATATATGGTTCTGGGGTGGACGGTGAGAATAAAACTATTGACATGATTACTGAACTATTTACCTCGCGGAATTTGAGACAGTAAGTTGTTTTTCTCTTTGTTCTTATCCTTGCATATAATTAATACATGTTAAATAAGTTTAATATATGTTTACATTTGCATTTAGATATCACAAGAAGCATAAGAGTGTTGATTTGTAACATCCCAAAATTTAAAGAAAATAAAAGTCAAGGGGCTAAAGTGCAATTACCTCAAAGTTAGAGGACCAAAAGTGCAAAAATAGTGAAAATGGACAGATGTCGGATCGACATCGGAATCCATATCGGTCCGACATGTAGGGAACAAGGATTCACTCGAGAGATGCCACGTGTTGGGTGACTCACCTTGGGGTCTGACGCGTGTAAGTAGATGTCGGACCGACATCCAGGCACATATCGGTCCGACATGTAGCGAGCAAGGCAAATAAACCGACAGAAAGGATGTCGGACCGACATCTCCAAAGATATCGGTCCGACATAAGTCCCAAATCAGCCCTATAAATAGAAATCAATTGTCGTTCAAATGGAAACACAACACCATCCACCATCACTTTCACACACAAACACGCACACCAAGGCGACGGTTACGAGCGCGGAAGTTACGAGTGCGGTTCGAGTTTAGAGAAGCGTGCAAGCAAGGAACGAACTTATGAACTACCCGAGAATAAAGTAAGTACACTGGATCCGTACCCTCGACACAAATACGTGAATTATGTGTTTAAAATGATATGTGATATGTGATATGTGTTATGTGATATGACGAGGGTACGGGGTAATGACGGATTAGTCTAAACACTAGACTGGAGTAATGGAGTAGTCACGACGTATCCAAGGGGTGGTGGATACGCCACTGATACTTCATATATATAAACCTTTTGTGTACTTCGTGGTGAAACCATTATGAATGTTTAGGGGTATAGACTAATAAAGAATAAAGAAATATAGTAAACGTACGGGAGAATATCCAACCGTTATGTAGTTATCTGACAAATGAAATTTCCTGTCTAGGAAAGAGCGGTGTATAAATCTCTCCTAGACCCGTCGCTCTTTCCTGGGTACATCTCTGTTGGAGGTACTACTCTGGAAGGAAAATCACCTCAGTTTACAATATATGGCAAATACAAATATGAGATGAAAGTATACCATGCATAATGAATGTGAACACGTGATGAATATGAATACGTGAAATGCATGATGAATACGTGAATGCATGATGATACGTGCATACATGAATGAGTATGATGGAACGAGTCTAAAACTTAAAATGGAATAACGCACTACTAACGAAGTGTTGGAGGGGTGGTGGATACGCCGCTGTTACTTCTTATATATAAACCCTTCTAATGCATCGTGGAGAAACCGTTACGAAGTTTTAAGGTGATGACTGGTTAGTGAGTAAATCAAGCATATACGTGAAATGAGAACAAATGCTTGATGCATTTGGGAGGCTGTGAGTCAAATTTACTCAAGGTCTCAAATAAAATGAGAAGCCCAGTCTGTAAGGTGGATCTCAATAAATAAAGAAGAAAAGAAAAGAAAAGGGAAACTCTAGGCCTACGGGGCTGAAAGAGTAAACTCTAAACCTTCGGGGCTGAAAGAGTAAAAGCCTATAGGGCTGAGAAATGAATGAGTATTCGTGACAAATGCAAGGGGTCTATACTGACGAGTATAAGGACCTTGCTAATATTCGGACCGGAGATACGGTTTATGATGGTTGCGAGGGGGTTAGCACACCCATAAAATATATGAACGTCCGGAGATGGTCACGTGGGCTCGAGAGCACGAGAAAAATTGAACAATAAGAACCTAAAGGGTTCATAATAAAATGAAAAATGCAGTGTACTTACTTAGCGTAAAGTTAATTCAAAAACGTTTTCCAAACACTGCAGGAAAGAAACACGTGGAATGAAGCTTCCTGTGGACAAGGCTAATCGAAGATAAAAGATCCCTATATAGGATAATGTAAATGTGTTATCCTTTTGTAAGACAATATATTACAAATAAAAAGTTAACTTAGCCAATTATGACAAGGTTTTTATTGATCTGAGACAAGTTTTCGCAATATAAAACTATGATAAAATAATAAGATAAGTAGGGTGTTTCATGATTTGAAGGCTATCAAGAATTGGGCCAGACAGGTCCTTCAAGGATCGGCTTTTCTGCACAGTCATGAGCCACCTAGAGATTTCAAACGTGACAACATATTTGTCAGTGGAAACCATGGATAAGTGAAGGTTGGAGATCTTGGATTGACAACTTTAATGCTACGCTGCCCCACTGCCAAAAGTTTGATTGGTAATCCATTTAGATAAAGCATTTAAAATGCATCCGGGTCAGTACGGGTTAGGAGGAAAATGAGTTTCGGTCAAAACGGGTTAACATTGTTGGGTGGATGATGGCTATCCCATTTGCATCATTTTTAAGTTAAAAGATTTTGTTGAGTGTTTTTAGTATGTATTCATCTTTATTTAACATGTTGATCTCTATATGAATTTAGTTATAATTTCTTACTTATGATCTTAAATTGTACTTGACAACCTTAAGTTAATGATTATATTAATCTGTACATGTTTACTTAAGAAAGATGAAAGATTTATCACGTGCTGTGAAAATAACAATCTAATTTCTTATTTGTTTTGGTGAATCAAGACTTTGTAGTAAGTGTTGATATGTCCCAAATGGGTTGGAGAGTGTACCTATTGCTGCACAACTGTCTCAATTCACTGCTTGACGTCATTGCTGATTAGTCTGTCTTTTTGTTATAGTTCTTGGGGTGGTATAATAGGAACCGTCAGTTTATTAGCTTCACTACTAACATGAGTGCTACCAACAACTTTAGAAGATCTTCTTGCTATTGGACTTTGCTCTGCTGGCGGGTAATCCATCTTACTATCGGTGTCCTCCGAGATGGTTGGGTAATGGGTTAAAACGGGTAATTTTTTATATGGGTGAAGTTGGGTTGACCGAAAACAAATTTTGTCCATGTTTTTCATAAATTAATTAGTGGTTTTTTATAGAAATACACAATGTAATACAAATACAACTAAATAATATCACAATTACTTTTTGTAATACAAATACAATAGAAACACACAATGTAACATTTAATATCAATATTAGTAAATTTTTTCACATTTTTTAATTATATAATTTTCATTTTTCACCCTTGTAGTACACGGGCCACTAACCTAGTATGCAATAAAGGAACTTAGGAAGGGGATATATGTAAATGCGAGAATTTAGTTCAAGGTAAAACTAATCTAAAGTGTATTAAAATATATACCATATTGCTGTTAAAAGGAGTGGCATAAATGCATAATAATTCAACAAAACGCTAAGGGCATGAGATATACCCATTGAGTGTGAGTGTGAGTAATGTGAGAAAAAAGGCACGTCACGCAGGCGTCACCTCACCCACCAAGATTTCTGACATGAGTATCACATGGGAGAGGTGTACCCACTAATCTTGTTAATTATTTTTTGGACACCCTTTGGGCTAAAGCTAGACAATTTGTTAATGTTCTTAAAGATCTTCACATCTTAGTTAATTTTAATTTTTTGTTTTCTTTGTGTTGAACTGATGCATTATTGAATTTGAAAAACGTGAAATTTTGTACATGGTACGAGAAATTTGCGCAGTAAACCAAGTTTATATTAACATTTAGGGTGCATGAAGGGATCTAAATTCTTCTTGTTGATGGAATCCTGAAATGCACATTATGGGATGTTTTCAAAGATTATAGAACTGGAACTAGGCTTAAATATGTGCAGATACACATGGAATTAGCAACCTTTTTCCAATAAAGAATGGTTCAAAAGTTCAGCAAACACTCGGAAACTGCCAATCGAAAGAAATTGTTTATTCTTAACATTTACCAAAAGGCATTTATTTAAAATAAGTTTTTTTACTCGACTTGTTCTGTCAAAGTCTATTTTTGATCCATCGGCAAAAATCATGTATCCGCTACTGTAGTGTAAATATATAGCTAATAACACATATTAATTTAGTATGTTGCAGATATCGAAGCTCAACTTGATTTCAGTGGTTTATGTCATGGAATGGTGCTTCATATGTTACTCGATGGCAATAAATTGGCAAAGTAGCATTCAATAGTAAATGACTTGTCTTAGAAATTAGTAGTATTTTTATAATGGTTTTGCAACCAAAATGATAAATAGCATAGTAGTAACTAATATGATAATTTACTAAATAGCTATGCTAAATTGAACTAATGAACTAATAATAACCGTTGGCTATTTGGTGCAATGGTAGCTTCAAGACTTGGGAAGTCTTGGGTTCGAATCCTAGCTACAGTAAAAAAAGGGTATGTGGTTAGGTCAGGGAGTTTACCCAGTTGGAGGGTTCCTCCTGTGGTGGGCTGCCCTGATATTTTAGGTGTTGCCACGGGGATACCCAATTATCCTAGAATATCTAGGTGTTCCCGTTTAAAAAAAAACTAATAATAAGTTTCAACAAGCAATGAAAAATGAAACAATGAACTAGTAATAAGTTTCAATAAGTGACCTATAAATTAATAAATCTAATCAAATAAGTTTCAAGTATTCATAAAAAATGAAGCAATAAAAAAAGTATTTTTAAACCTTATCAAATAAGTTTCACACTTCACAACCAATCATGCAATACAAACTTGGATTGTAAACCAAAATTGAATGAAGAGTTAAATACGATTTTAGTACATATGGTTTGACTAAAATAATCATTTTAGTCTAAAAGTTTAAATTTAACTTTCTTTGTCCAATAGTTTCATTTTTGTCTCAATTAAAGTCCATCCCACAACCTTCGTTAAATAATTCTGTTAAATATTGTACAAAAAGATAAAAATACCCCTTTTACCCTTATTTTATTTACGGTTTAACCATTTTAACCATTTTGCTCCAGTAGTTTGAAAATGGCTAAAACACTCCTTGAGGTTACCATTTTGCTCCCTGACACTAACCCGTTAAATATTTCAGTTAAAATTAAGGTTATTTTCGTTCAAACTCAATTCTCACGCAAGATAAAAGTTTTTCTAAGTGATGGTGGAACAAAATTTGTAAACCATAATGTTAGAAAACTTACTGATGATAATGGCACATTTCATCGCCTATTGTAATGGTCGGGCGGAACGAAAGCATCGACACATTGTCGAAACGGGGTTGGCAATGTTATTTTATGGTCATGTACCCTCCTTTTATTGGGTTAATGCTTTTAGCATAGTGGTTTATACCATCAATCGTCTTCCAACGCCGGTATTACAAGGCAAATCCCTTTTTAAAATATTATTCAACCATGTGCCTACTTATGAAAATCTTCGACCGTTTGCTTGTCAGGTATACCCGTATCTCCGTGATTATGCAGACACAAACTGGCACCTAGAAGTCTTATCTGCATCTTTATTAGGTATTGCTCTCAATACAAAGGTTATAGTTGCCTTAATCCAATTTCATCACCTGTTTATATAACCAGCCATGCTCAGATTTTAGAACATAATTTTCCTTTTAAAGGTGATACTTCTCATACCAGTTTACCACTTCTGCCATTAACCACTTTAAACAAAGATGTCTCCTCCCATCATACTAGGGCTGTAAACGAACTATACGTTCAACGAACAGTTCATGAACCGTTCGGCGGGAAGTTCGTTTACGTTCGTTCGTTTAATAAATGAACGAACATGAACAATAAATTTCGTTCGATTAACTAAATGAACGAACATGAACATGGGTCTTGTTCGTTCAATTGTGTTCGTGAATATTCGGTAATATGTTCGTGAACGTTCGGTAAGCTGTTCATGAACGTTCGTTCATTCGTTCGTTTATGTTTGTTCATTTTCGTTTGTTTAAGATGTTCATTAAGATTTTTGTATATTTCTGTTTTATTTTATCTAAACATTTTATATTCTTTAATTTTTAAATTTTTTTATTACCCTAACAATTAACTAAGTAAAGTAGGAAACCATATTCTCAGTTATGCATTATTTCCCTATCCACTATTACTCGATTAGGGCTTCTAAGTTCTCAATTCTAAATAATGTAAGCTTCCCTCAATCCTAAATCATGTAAGCATTAGGGTTGACATCAAAAGTCCTAAAGAACGCTTCGTTCGGTAACGTTCGTGAACAAACCCATTTCCTTAATGAACGAACACGAACATGAAATTTCGTTCGGTTAGTGTTCGTGAACCGTTCGTAAACAAGTTCAATGCTTAACGAACGAACACGAACAAGACTTCATTCGGTTCGGTTCGTTTACAGCCCTAGAGCATACCCTCCACTACCCCCCAACAAACTCCCTCAACTCAAACCCATATTCACACAACCCTTGTGGGCTCTGTGAAGAAACCTCATCACCAGCCTGCACATCTCCTCAAACCCATACCAGGCATGGTCCATATGATCTCATTGTTGGACCTATACCAATACCACCTTCAGCCCCTTCACCTACTGTTAGACCCATGCCACCTTCAGCCCCGGTGCATCCGGCTCCTGTAAACCCATCTTCTGGTCCTGCACATGCTGCCATATTTCAAACTTCTGGTCACTAAATGACAACTTGCTCCAAGGATGGTATTTTTTAAACCCAAACACAAGGCCGACTTAGCTCACACTCATACACATGGGCTCATTATCAGCTCTATTCACCACCATCGATCCAAAAGGATTTAAAACTGTTATGATATCGAGAATGATCGCTAAAACAAGCGAGAATGATAAACGAGATGGCTAAAACAAGCGAGAGAATAAAATGAAAGAGAATAATTGGGGGTAAAACTGATATGATTTGATTGATAACTTAAATAATGTTACAAATAAACTATTTATAGACAAAGCTAACAAACTACTTAAGTTCGCCCCTATACTAAACAAGCGAACTTAGTAAGTTCGCTACTAAGTTCACTAACACCCCCCTCAAGTTGGAGGTGTATACAACCCCAAATTGGAAATGATATCTGGATGCGGTTGACCAGCCAAACTCTTTGTGAATAAATCTGCAAGTTGATCAGAAGTCCGTGTGTGAGAAAGCATAATCAAATCGGCTTGAAGCTTCTCACGGACAAAATGACAATCCAACTCGATATGCTTAGCAATATGAATAGCCGCCTGACTGTCACATTTGAGAGGAACAGGAGTAAGATTATCAAGCCGAAACTCCACAAACAAGCGAGTCAACCAAGCAAGTTCTTGTGTGACACGACGAAGAGAACGATATTCAGCTTCAGCAGAACTAAGAGAAACGGTAGCTTGCTTCTTGGATTTCCAAGAAATAGGACTGCCCCCAAGAGAAATGAAATAGCCACTGACAGAATGCCGAGTATTAGGACAAGCTGCCCAATCAGAATCACAATAAGCAGACAAAGACATATCAGGATCATTATTAAAGAACAACCCTTGAGAACAAGTGCCTTTGACATACCGAAGAGTACGCCACGTAGCATCCCAATGAGGAACACGCGGATCACTCATAAACTGGATGAGAAGCTGAACCGCAAAAGCAAGATCGGGCCGAGTATGAGTGAGATAATTGAGTTTACCAACAAGTCGACGATAGGACAAAGGATCATCAAGAACTTGACCTTCGTTGAGCTTGTGTTGTAAATGTAAAGGCAAAGGAGACGAAACAGAAGAAACATCGTCGGTAGGAAACTCAGTCAGCAAATCCTTTGCAAATTTGCGTTGAGTCATAATAAGTCCAGAGGGAGATTAGAGAACCTCAATGCCTAGAAAGTAGTTGAGAGTGCCAAGATCCTTGATCTGGAAAGTGGAATGTAAGAAAGCCTTCAAAGCAGATATCTCTTGATCATTATTACCAGTAAGAAGAATGTCATCAACATAAACAGCGACATGAACAACAGAATCCCCCATCGTTTTAAAGAATAAAGAATAATAATTGGGAGACCGCATATAACCTTTGGTCTTAAGAGCATCAGAAAGCTTTCCATACCACTGCCTTGAATCTTGTTTCAAACCGTAAAGAGACTTCTTGAGCTTAAGTACATGATCAGGAGAGGATAAAGGTATTCAGGAGGAGGAACCATATATATGTCTTCGTCAAGATCCCCGTGTAAAAAGGCATTATTAACATCCAATTGATATAAACCCCATTGTCGTTTAGTGGCAACAATGAGACTACGAATAGTAGTCATCTTAACGACAGGAGAAAAAGTCTCATTAAAATCAATTCCTGCTTTCTGAGTATCACCACGAACAACCAAACGGGCTTTGCAACGTTCAACAGTACCATCAGCATTATACTTGACTTTATACACCCATTTGCACTTAATGGCCCTTTTACCTTTAGGTAAATGCATAACCTCTCAAGTTTGATTTCTTTCCAAGGCATTAAACTCCTTAGTCATAGCCTCTTGCCAAGCAGGATGGTTAGCAGCCTCCTGATAAGAAGAAGGTTCTTTAACAGAATCAAGATTTAAAAAGAGCTGCTGGGAATCAGGAGAAAGATCAGCAAGATTAACAAAATGAGAAGCTTGGCAAGCACTCGACAAAGTATGAAAACAAGATGAATTGACAGAAGAAGCAGAATTACAAACATAATCCTGCAGATGAGAAGGAGGAACAGAAGAACGAGTAGGTCTCTTGGGCTCCGGAGGTGGAGGAGGAGGAATAGGAGAAATAGGAGGAGGAGTGGAATCAACTTCAGGAGTAGCCGAAGAAGATGAAGGAACAACAGCTGGACCTGTCTCCTCAAACAGATCATTTAGAGAAGGAAACAAATAAGAAGGATCCGAAGAGTGTAAAGAAGGGAAAATATGCTCAAGAAAAGTCACATCCCGAGAAACAAGAAATTGTCGAGTGTCAAGATTATAAAGCTTGTAACCTTTTTTTCCAAAGGGATAACTAATAAAAATACAAGTTTAAGCTCTACGCTGAAATTTATCTCGTCCGGGTGTAGAGGTAGAAGCATAACACAAACACCCAAAAGTGTGAAGGTGGGTGTATGAAGGAGCTTTACCAAAGAGCATCTCAAAAGGAGATTTTCCCTTAAGAACCCTTGTGGGGAAAATATTAATCAAATGAGTAGCAGTGAGAACGAATTCACCCCAAAAAGTTATTGGTAACTTGGATTGAAACATAAGAGCACGAGCAGTTTCGAGAAGATGCGTATGTTTACATTCCATCACCCCATTCTGTTGAGGAACCCCAGGACAAGTAGTCTGATGAATAATTCCATTATGTTTAAAATACTCGGCATGATGAACACCCGAACCAAGTTCAAAAGCATTATCAGATCGAACACGCTTCACTTTGGTACTGAACCGAGTCTCAACCATTTCAATGAACCTTTGAAGAATAGTAAAGGCAATTCCTTTAGTTGTCAAAAGATGAGTCCAAGTAGTTCTAGTAAAATCATCAACAATGGTGAGAAAATATTTATATCCATCAAATGTAGTAGATCGATACGGTCCCCACGTATCAATATGAATAAGATCAAATATTTGAGAACTGGATATACTACTAGATGCAAAAGGAAATTTATGATGTCTAGCCTTAGGACAAACAAAACAATCATCAATAGAACAATCATGTGCACCAGTAAAGACATTCAATTGCTTAAGTTTGTAAAAGATAATGACCAAGACGAGTATACCAAAGTTTCAAAGAAACAACATAATTACAGTGAAAAAAAGAATCAACTGTAACAAAGAGAAAAGTTTATTTGGATTCAAAAGATAATGGTCGTTGAGAAGATCTCCCAGGACCAACGGACTACTCAGCGAAGGGGCCTGCAAGAAACAAGTAGTTTCAGAAAACTGAACAAGACCCTTTGTATCCCTACAAAGTTTAGGAACAGATAAGAGATTGTGTTTGAACTGAGGCACAAAGAAGACATTAGAAATAGAAAACATCTTGGTAAGATGAACTGTTCCGACATGCGTAACAGTTAAGACATGCCCGTTTGGAAGAAGAACCTAAACGGGTGAGTTAAGCAATTGAACATCAGAAAGTAAATTGAAATCAAAGCACATATGATTACTTGCACCGGTATCAATGATCCAAGTAGTATCGACCGTAGTCGAATTGCAAGCAATAATACCTGCAAAAATTGCAAAGCTGAGCGGTTGAACATTAGGAACACCACCCTGAACCTCAAAATTCTGCTGAAGAAGTTGCAACAGATTGTTGTACTGTTCAGAAGAAAGAGCATTAGGAGCACCGGAAGTAGGAACAGTAACCCCAGCATCAGAAACAACATTAGCAACAGCTTTGGGTCTAGTGATTTGAAATCTTTAGGAAACCTAATTAAACGATAGCATTTGCTGGTATCATGTCCTGGCTTCTTGCAATGAGAACAAACAGAACCTTTTCGAGCACCAAAATTCTTTGGGACCTGCACAAAAGCATTCATAGAAGCATTCTGAGGAATAAACTGAGCCGATGAATGAAGCTCCCTCTATTTCTCATCTTGAATGAGAAAAGCATAAGCTTCATTGATTGAGGGAAGAGGCTTCATCATGATAATATTCCCACGAATCATGTCATAACAAGGGTTAAGACCCATCAGAAATTGCATCAAACGTTGATATGTTTCGCGCTTAGCCATAAGTTGGGAAGTACCACATGTGCAAGGAGGAATAAGCTCGATTGCATTAAAATCATCCCAAACAGCTTTGATTTTGGTAAAATACGTAGCAACATCATCATTCCCTTGAGAAATAGCAGAAAGAGACTTCTGTAATTGATAATAGTTAGCCCCATTACTCTGTCCATACCGATCAGTTAACTCTTTCCAGAGTTAACGAGCAGTCTCAACATACAAAACTCTCTCACTGATATCACTGTACAAAAATCCAAGAAATAACCATATCATTACATGTTTTCCATAACTCTAGATTAGGAGAGGAAGTAGGTCTGACAACAGTCCCATTAACAAAACCAAGTTTGTTCTTAGCAGATAAGGCAATGGACATGGCACGTTTCCAAGATCCGAAAGAAGAGCCGTCAAAAGTTTTTGAAACAAGCAAGAGACCCGGATGATCAGATGGATGTAAGAACAAAGGATTAGAAGAATCCATAGGAACAACAACTGCGGGATCAACAGTAGGAGGCATGACAAAAGCAGAAAGAAAATGAAGACTGGAATAAGCGAACTTGTTAAGTTCACCAAGAAGTGAACTTGTTAAGTTCGCTGAGGAAAGGAACAGGCGAACTTAATAAGTTCGCCCGTAACAAACTATCGCGACAAGTTCGCCTGCACGAACAGAAAAAACGTGAAATCGATCTAGAAATCATCATAACTCAAAATCAGAGAAGTTTATCAAGAAATCCAACCGTAGGAATGATTAGAAACATAAAACGAAGGATTTGAACGGATCAAAACATGAAACAACCCCCAATTGACACAAAAAATGAGAAAATGAATGAAACAACGAAAATGAGTGCAGAAAAAGGAAAAAAAAATCACAGAATCGAGCATGTAGGCTCTGATACCATGTTATGATATCGAGAATGATCGCTACAACAAACGAGATCGCTAAAACAAGCGAGAATGATAAACGAGAGAAAAAATAAAAGAGAATAATTGGGGTAAAACTGATATGATTTGATTGATAACTTGAATAATGTTACAAAGAAGCTATTTATAGACAAAGCTAACAAACTACTGAACCGGGCGAACTTAATAAGTTCACCCCTATACTAAACAAACGAACTTAGTAAGTTCGCTAACAAAAAATGCTTTAAAAAATGGTAAGTGGTTGGAAGCCATGAATAAAGAAATGGATGCCCTTCGTCTAAATGAAGCATGGTCCCTTGTCCCTAGACAAAAAGATCACAACGTGGTTGGCTCTAAAGGGCTATTTCGTACCAAGCATAATGTTGATGGCTCCATAAACCAACATAAAGCTCGCCTTGTTGCTCAAGGTTTCAACCAAGTACCCGGTCTTGATTACTCTCACACCTTTAGTCCTATGGTGAAAACCTCCACTGTTCGTATAGTTCTTTCATTAGCCATTATAAATAATTGGAAGCTACACCAACTTAATGTCAATAATTCCTTCCTTCATGGGCATCTAAATGAAGTTATATATATGGAGCAACCTCCTGGCTTTAAAGATTCTACATCTCCTACTCATGTTTGTCGCCTAAACAAAGCTCCATATGGCCTCAAACAAGCACCCCGAGATTGGTTTCATCATCTAAGTACTTTTCTCGTCTAATGGATTCATTTGCAGTAGAGCTGATACTTCCTTATTATTTTTTTCAAAAGAGATAAGTGCATTATGTATCTACTTGTATGTGTCGATGACCTGATACTTACTGAAAATCAGGAACACATCATCATCTCCTTCATAGCCCGCTTAAATAAAGACTTTGTTATAAAAGTCCTCGACAAACTCAATTATTTTCTTGGATTGGAAGCCACATATACTGTTGATGGGTAGTTTCTCAGTCAGTCCAAATATGCCCATGCCATTTTAGATCATGCTGCTCTCCTTGATTCCAAACCAGTTCATACACCGCTTGCTCCAAATGGGACATTTACCACTATATGTGACCTATATAAAGACCCAACTCACTATCGGTCTCTAGTTGGAGCCCTGAAGTATTTGACCATAACTTGATCTGACATTTCTAATGCTGCCAATCAAGTTAGCTAGTTCCTTCATGCTCTGACCATCATTCAGTATCAGTGTGTCAAAAGGATCCTTTGGTATGTTAAAGGCACCATTGGCCTCACCTATAGTTCACCGACTCATACTATTCTTAGATACTTTGATGCTAACCGGGCACTTGTAGTGAAACTTGTCGGTCTACTTATGGCTACTCAATCTTCCTTAGCAGGAATCTTGTCTCCACTTTCCTCAAGTGCCAAGAAACAACCCATCATTTCTTGCTCCAGTTGTGAATCTGAATATCGAGCTATGACCAATACTTCAACTGAATTAATTTGGATCACCCATTTACTACGTGAGTTGAAGGCCTTACCGCCGGATCGTCCAATCCCTTTTATGTGATAACCAAGGTGCACTCTTCCTTACTCAGAATCGAGTCTCTCATAAAAGAGGCAAGCACATCGATCTCGTACCACTTTATTCGCGAGTTAGTCTCCTCCGGCTAGCTGCACACCCTCTTTGTTCCGACCAAGCTTCAAGTAGCTGACATTTTTACAAAGAGTTTTCCTCGTTCGCAATTTGAATTGACGCTTCGCCTCAGACCACCTCCGTTTCGTTTGTGGGGGAGACTTATACTTGAGACTTGTGTCTTTCTTTTGTAAATTCTATATTCTTTATGTACTTTGATGTAACTAACTTCATAGCATGTATCTCCTCCTCATTTTGGAGGAAGATCATCCATCAATCATATTACATTAAGTGTCGCATGAAGTAGTAATTGTGTTGATGGTTAACCTTTTAGATCCGTGGTCGACGACTCCCAAGTCCAGACGTGAATTCAATTAAAAGTGAGTTCAATTAGTTTTTTTTTAAATTGTATTCGACTACATAAGCATATAAAATAGCATAGTTGTGCTCTTCATAAGGTATACAAAGACAATAGGGTAGTCAACTAATATGTCTAAGGAAGCTAGCATATCTATAAATTTTCAAAGTTGATGGTCTCTGTTTACTTTTCAAAATAAGTAGTTAAAGATGTAAAAATAATTGTTTATTTTATCTCTTTTATTATATATTTTTATAGTAGGTTATAAAACTCGTGTATTACACGAGCTAAATAAAGAAAAAAATAATATTTAGTAATGGTGATTTAGAAATTATAAAACGATTAAACAATTTAATTGATGATGAATAAAATTTTGAATTAAAAAATTTATAGATAAAATTTAAAACGAATTATTAAGCTACTTGCTCAAAATAATGGAGTTGATTAAAATGTAAAAACAATTTTGATTATCTAATAATTATCCATAATACGAATTTATTTTTCGAAATTGATAAATAATGTCAGAAATTATAATTATCCATAGTTAGTGATATAATAACTATCTATGATTAAACTTATATTAAAAATATTATTTTAATATCATTATTATTTAATATCATTTTTAAAAGGAATGAGAAATATATAAGCGATGAGCCACTAGAGAGTGACATGTGTCCCCTCATTTAATGGGGGAGGGATTCAGGAAAATAAATATGAGAATGCAACAGAGAGTGAGATGTGTTCTCCTAGTTACTTATTTTAACATAGAGTTAAATACGGTTTTAGTTCATGTGGTTTGACACAAAAAAAAACAATTTAATCCAAAAGTTTAAATTTGACTTTTTTTTTAAACAAATAGTTTCATTCTTGTTTCAATTATAGTTTAGTCAACTAACATCGTTTAAAAATTTTAGTTAAGTTTGTATAAAATGACTATAATGCCCCTATTACTAAAAATAATTAATAAAGATATATAAATATAAAATCCCTCTCTCTCTCTCTAGATATATATATATATATATATATATATATATATATATATATATATATATATATATATATATATATATATATATATATATATATATATATATATAGGGGAGGGTTCCAGAGAAAACCATGAGTTAGGCGAAAACCAAGAAAACCAACTACTAACCATTGATTGAAATTGATCAATGGATGAGATTAATAGATTATGGATTTAATTAAATGCTATACAGGTATATAGGGTAGATTGCAATTATTATATTTTGGAAAGAATTAAAATCCATTAAAACACACACTCTCTCTCTCTCTCTCTATATATATATATATATATATATATATATATCCTATCTCCAGCTAAAATTAGTTGAATGCAAATTCAAAATCAAAATTTAAGATTTACACAAATATTTGAAAAACATTTGAAGTCTGCTGCATTTTTTTTCTTCAAATTTTCAGTTATTACATATATGCTTACGTATATGTAAACATGTAAACATATACACTTACGTATATGTAAGCATAACGTGTGTTAATGTCAACAATAAAATGGGGAAAGAGTAACCGAGTTACATATACATAGGCCAGAGAAAAAAACTCAAGTATACATATTTACATATGGTTCAAATCAACATAAAAAAATATTTACGTAGCCTAGAGAAAAAAACTCAGGTTTACATACGTGTTTATGTATATTTAAACGTGTTTACGTATATGTAAATGATAAACTATATTAGAAAGACGAAACCTACAGACGAAACATGTGTTTACGTATATGTAAACATGGGTAACACAGAAACAAAAAGAGAAGAAGAATTGAGTTACATATATGTAGCTCTTACGAGTTACATATACAGATAACAAACAAGACGCGTCTGAACCAAGTTCAAAGTTATTAAATTGCTTAATTTCTAAACTTAGGGTTTGAAATGAGCAGAACTAAAGCTCACGTACGTTAAATAAGTTGAACTTAAGCTCACTTACATTAATCGTTAAACGAGACAAGTTTATCCGGTTCGAGACAAATTCAAATTGGGTTGTTTAGGATCTTATTTCAAAGAGGATAGTTGGTACGTGGGATAAACATTTTACTATTATTGATATAAACGGTAAAATGTGAAAGAAAAACTTAAAAGAAAATAAAAATAAAAAATACTTATCTAAACCAACAAAAAAGTTTGAATTTAGTGGAAATTGAAGATTTGGGTATCTAGTAAAATAAAAAAGTACCAAATTCAATGATTATCTTCGTCAAAATGTTAATAATAATTTAAAACTTCATCTTTGAAAATTAAAATTAACGTAGCATTTGTCACCGGCTAATTTTACATTAATTTGGAATTGTTCAAATGATTTGTTGAAACACAAACATGAAAAAAAAAATCGGAGAAAAGAAAAGATACAATCATCTTCTTTTTTAAAATTCTAATTGTAATTTGAAAAGAAATAGAAACCTAAATTAATTGGAGAAAAATAAGGGATTTGGATGGAGTTATAATAAAACTTAAATACAAATTAATGAACATTTAATAAAATATCCTTTTGTATAAAAAAGAAATAATTAAAATCAAAAATTTCTGTTTGGTTGAGACTGGTTTTCTTGGTTTTCGCCTAACTTTGTTGTTTTCTTTTGATTCTCTTCCTATATCTTACTACTCTAATAAATGAAAATCTTTTCAGGACACGTGTCACTCTTTGGTTACTCTTCATCTTTATTTTCCCGCATCTCTCTCCTATTAAATATAAGATTTTCTATTTCTCTCTCCTATTAAATAATAATTTTTATATTAATAAATCTAATAACGAATACTTATTATTTAATTATAAATAGTTATTATATTATCAATCAAATGAACTTAATATAAACTAATATTTATCAATTAAATTAAAAAATTAATACTCAATTAAAAAACATTTTAAAAACCAACTTAACAGACCTTATAACTGTCACGACAAATTACAATTTCTAAAAACATATTTTCACAAATGTGTTTTGTTAACAAATTACATTATATTTTATTCAACCGATATAATATACTGGTTTATTCAACCCGTGTATTACACGGGTTTTTTAAAATATAAAATTATTATTACTAAATATATAACATTTTATTTATTTAACCCATGTAATACACGAGATTTTAACCTAATATATATATATATATATATATATATATATATATATAAATTCGTGAGACTCAATCTCACAACAAGAACCCGATCATCATCAAGATCATGATGTCTTCCCTCTCTACGGTTACTAGATTATCATGTATACATGTTTATCACTTGTTTTCCATTATATCTTAAAGAATTGATCAACAATAATATATATTAAATAATTCGTTTTGTCGAAAATGTGTCAGAAATTTCCGACGCAAATAATCAAAAAAATAAATAATAAATATTATTTATTTTTTATTTAATTATACAGAAATTTAAATAATTAGTTTTGTCGCAAATATGTCGAAAATTTCCGACAGAATTAAGAAATTAAAAAAAAAAACGGATTCTTTTCTGCTCAAAAATGATATTTTTCAGATTTTTCTCCTAAAAAATGAAGAAAATACCAAACTTACACACAAATAATTCCAAAACATGTATAATAATAACCTACCAGAAAAGAAGAAAATAATGATATAAAGGAATGAAGATGTCACTCGTGATCCTTGACAACTTTCTTTTTCGCTGCACTTTTCTTCACAGCTAACCTAAAACACAACAAATAATGCAGCAGTTTATACAAGTCACGACGGGTTCTTTTTCAAGTTGTAGCTCGGATCTAAGATCAAGAATGCTAGATGCAGTCTAACTTGACAATAATATCCTACCCGAATTCAGATGCAGCGTCAAGAAGTGTAGATAGTTCAACTCAAGTAGAATACCTAACGATCCTACAAGGCTACAACACATGTTACTTTAATAAAAAAAATGTAAAATAAAATATATAGTTTTTTTTTTCTTTTTTAAAGGCAAATTTGTTAATTATTATTGGGAGTGTGACTTGAACCTATGACTTTCTTAAACATTAGTGTTTCTAGAGGATTGTTCTCTACCACTAGACAACAAACCGTAATATTAAATTCAATATATACTATCCTACATCTAAATATTCAATCGTCCATTTAAATGAGTAATTGTATTTAGTCTTAAAATATCGTTGTCTTTAAATCCAATACGTCATAACAAACTATTTAAGTTGAAACGAAAATATATGAATAGAAAGAAATATTTACGCGATACCATCTATTTATGGATGTGTATTACTTCTTATTGAATAAAAACTTGAAATGCAAATTTGATCAAACGCAAACGTCTGAATCTTGTTTTAAAGATGACTCCCTTGGAAATAAATTTTATATCTTTTTGTATAGTTTTTGTAGTATAAACAAACTTGTTATCTTTATATTGTAAGAAAGTTATAACCCATACAACAAATGCAAACTAGAAACTTAAAGATAAAACTAAGAAATTAGGTTCTAAATTTTATATGTTTTAAGTTATTGTCAGAAGTTACGTAGATGTTCAATATTTTTTATAAAAGTTTTTACACTTAAATAAAAATGAAAAAAAATACTTATTATTATAATATTTGATTAAATTAAAAACCATAGTTTATTAGAAAAAATAATTTAGTAAAAACAGATGCTTCGTAGTTAAAAAAACTAATTGGTGTTAACATTAGGGGATAAAAGCGTAACAGTTCTCAAATGTTTGAGCTAAAATTTCATTTTTAAAAACTTTGAGTTAAACATGCAATTTGCTCAAACCACATGGGCTATTTATGCAATTAACTCCTAAAATAAATAGTAAATTGCTATTTTCATCTATATGATTTGGTCACTTTTGCTAGTTTAATTGAAAAGGTTTATTTTTCTCTTACGTATCTCAAAGTTTTTCTAAAATTGTCATTTTTATCCAATTCACGTCCATTTTTTTAACATTAAATGATATGTATTTTTGTCTTTTTATATATTTGTTTACTAGATTAAAGCTTATGTGTTACATGTGTTGAATAAATATAAATTGTTAGAAAAAAGTATTTTCTATCAAGATTTGTATGTTTGGTGTTATTAGTTATCTGTGAAATAAGAAATAATTGAAGTTTTCTTATTATTTAGTAATTTTTAATAAAATATTAGAATATATGTTAGATATTTAATTATTTAACATAATCATTATTTAATTGGAGAGAAAAGCGAAAAAAATATATCTAGATTTCATAAGAAGTCGACACGTAGCAATTATAGTTATTTATTTATTATAATATAGGTTAAAAACCCTGTATATTATACAGGGTGATTAAATACAGTGTTATATATACTTAGTAATAAAAATCTTATATTACCTATTTTTTGACATATTACATAATTTTTTAATACATATTTTAGAAGTGTTATATCGTTATTTTTTTAAAATATTTTATAAAAAGAATGAAAGAAATGTTCAAACTATAAAATGTTTTATGAAAAATATTATTTTTTTAATTAAAAAATGTTTTATAAAAATCATTAATATTTAATAGGAAAGAGAGGCGTGAAACACAAATTATAATTTCTTTATAGAAACTTTATCATTAAATAGGAGAGAGAGACGAGAAAAAAATGTTGAGGATTAATATGGGAATGACATTTCGCACCCCAAAACCTTTATTTATTAGTATGTATAGATATAGATTTTATTCATTTTTAAACTCTTAATTATTCCCCTCATTTAACGATAAAAAGACATAAATACACATCATATAACATTCTAACGTTAAAATATGAATGAGGTTAACCAATTGGATAAAAATGACAAGTTTTGAAAAACACGAGAATACGCAGGACAAAAATAAACATTTTATATGAAAGTGACAAAATTGAACAACCCATAGGGATAAAAATAACAGTTTATCTAAAATAAATTTATACATATTAATTTTTTTAATTAATTAAAGATAATATTACTATCAGTTATCAAAAAGTACATATAAAATTGTCTATCTAATTTAATTCAAAGAGCCAATGAGTTGGTGGTGGAGTAGTAAGGAAGAGACCTGATGTGGTGTTTCTTGTGACCCAGGTTCGATTTCTGTCCTCCCCATTAATTTCTGAGGCATGCAAATGAGGCTTAGTTCTTAGACTGATGCACCAGAGTTTTACCCATGTCGATCCAGGGTTTGAGCCTCGGCTCTCCCTCAAGCCCGGAAAGGGCCGTATTGGGTGGGAGTTTTCCTTGGATGCTCTCCAAATCTAACGCCAAGTGAGCCCGATTAAGACAACATATTGACCAAAGTTAGACGAGGCTCTCCCATGTGACAGGGGTGCGACGTCACAACATTCAATGTTCGTCGTTTAAAAAAAATTAATTCAAACATTTTAATAAGGAAAACATACATAGACAATTCCACATACTTAAGGGATCCTAAATGAAAATTTTATTTTAATATATTAAACCCCTTTGTGTGTCCGTATCTCGAAAGAATCGTCATAACTGCCGTTATTGTTGATTCAACGATGAGATCTTCTCGTCACCACTTCCTCGCCGTCGCCGTCGCCGTCGCTGTTTTCCATTTCGCGTTCACCTTCTCATCGTCATTGGCTTTAAAACCGGCGACCCATTTGAAACCGGAGGTCGTTGGTCCCCTTGGTCAGCAGCTTTTCGAGGCCGCGAACTCGCCGGAGTTTTTTAATTGGATGGTAAACATCCGCCGGAAAATCCATGAGTACCCAGAGCTAGGGTTTCAAGAGTTTAAGACGAGTGAGTTGATCAGGTCTGAGCTTGAAAAGCTCGGAGTTGAGTACATATGGCCGGTGGCCGAAACCGGTGTTGTTGCCACAATTGGTTCCGGCGAACAACCGTTTTTTGCTCTCCGGGCTGATATGGATGCTCTCCCCCTGCAGGTTCGTTTTTTTTTTTTTTTTTTTTTTTCTGAAATAGTATATTTTTTTATGTTAATTTGTAACATAAATGTTGTAATGTTTCTTGTCTTTTTCACCGGAAAATTAGGAATTAGTTGATTGGGATCACCGGAGTAAGATAGCCGGAAAGATGCACGCTTGTGGTCATGATTCTCATGTTGCTATGCTACTTGGCGCCGCTAAGTTGCTCCAAGCTAAGAGACACGAATTGGAGGTAAACCAAGTTACTACACCTTATGCACAAAGTACAACCTGAAAAAATTAACCTTAAAGGGGCAGCGGTCCTGATTCATGGAACTTGCTTTCACTGGTTTTCTAAACCTCTTGAAGGTCACCTGTCTAGCTAGTGCCCCAATTTACTTCATCCGTTGGTTAGCACAATATTGACGGGTCCATGTGATTTTACTTTAGTGATGGTTCTCATATGCCGGTAAATGAATGAACATTTAATGAACTGTTGATCGGGGAGTTTGTGTTTATGTTCATGAACGAACATGAACTCCAATTTTTATTTATTTAATTAAACAGACGACCATTAACACGTGTCACGTTAGTTCATTTATGTTTGTGAACGTTCATTTATATTCGTTCATTAGTCATTACATTCTTATATATTTGTTTAGAATTGTTCGCTTGTTTATGTTTGTTTAAATATTAATTCAAATTTATTTATTACTAATATAAATATAAAATCATATTAATTTTTTTAAAACATTTACCCAATTTTAAGATCAATTTGATATCATTGTTTATTTTTGTTTCTGTTAGTGAACCGTTCGTTTAGAATGCTAAGGGATGAACACGAACACGTTCATTTTCTTAATGAACAAAAAAGAATCCGTTCGTTTAAGTGTTCGTGTTCGTTCATTTGTTTGGTTAAAGTTAAACGAACGAACACAAACAAGCCTTATTCGTGTTAGTTCAGTTCGTTTACAGTCCTAGGTTCTCATTGTAAAAGGTATTGACGGGTTCCGTGAGTTTCTAGATAACAGATTCTCAGTTAAAAAACAAAACAAAACCTGAAAAACATCGAACTTATGCATCTGTTTTCAACTCTTAAAAGGGCACCATAAAGCTAATTTTCCAGCCCGGAGAAGAGGGTTTCGCCGGAGCTTACCATATGCTAAAACATAGTGCACTTGACAACATCAAAGCCGCGTTTGCCATCCATGTTCTACCGCAATATCCTGTCGGTTTCGTAGCTTCACGGCCAGGACCGGTGCTTGCTGGCAGCGGAAGGTTTACTGCCACCATTAAAGGTACCGGTGGACACGCGGCAGCTCCACATTTATCCAAAGACCCGATTGTAGCAGCCTCAATGGCCGTTGTCGCCCTGCAACAGATTGTATCTAGAGAAACCGATCCACTCGAATCCAGAGTAATCTTCTGTATTTCCAGCTAGATCAAGTATTTCAATTCTATTTCAGTTTATAACATTTTAAAGTTGTTCTGTTTTCGGGTGGCTAGGTTGTGACCATCGGACAAATCATCGGAGGCCAAGCGGACAATGTGATTCCAGAGAGTGTTAAAATCGGGGGCACTTATCGGAGTTTGTCTTCTCAAGGTCTACTAGACACCAAAGCAAGAATCAAGCAGGTGATCGAGGCTCAGGCGGCCGTTCACCAATGCCAAGCAGAATTTGACTTCATGGAGGAGACGCCGCTGCCATACCCAGTGACGGAAAACGATGAAGAGATGTATGAACATGCAAAGACTGTGGCGGAGATCATATTAGGGAAGCCCAAAGTGCATCTACTTCCGGTGACAATGGGTGGGGAGGATTTCAGTTTTTTTACGCAGAAAATGCCTGCGACCATGTTTGTGATCGGGTCGAGGAACAAGAGTCATGTACTCGAGCATTTGCACTCGCCGTATTTTGTTATTGATGAAGAGGCTCTTAAGGTGGGAGCAGTGTTTCATGTTGCTGTTGCGGTTTCGTATTTGGATACATATGGTGATGGTTTCGCGAGTAATCGAGATGAGTTGTAAACTTTTAGCTAAAAAACAGAATAATCAATATTGAGATTTGATAAACATTATGTAAAATGTGGTTTTGGTAGTAATATGAAGGGCGGACTTCGGTTTTATATATGAAAGCCTAGTTCTGTTCTTAAAGTGAATGGTCTCAAGCAAGATTTAATATACTTTTCTTATTTCCTTTATATTTCAAACAAATCATTTAATTATTTATTTAATTACTTAAATTCAAATTTTCTTCGATGCATATTTTATTCAAAACCATTACATTACATTACATATTCAACTTTTTAAAAATAAGTTTTCTTTTTTTACGCTCATTTTTAAAATAACGTAACCTTTTAATTAAAGACATTCGTATAGAGGTAGGGGTGCGTATAGTTCCGGACAAAAAAGAAAGTGAGGAGAGAGAGACCTAAGAACTGAACTGATAGCCGACGCCCGGCGGTCTAGGTTTCAATCGGGCCAGGTTGATGACTAGACCAAATTGATGACCACACTATATATGGTTAGTCCCGCTTCACGCAGCCTGTTCGACCAATCGATTACGGTCCACCACTACTCGTAATCACATATGCGTACTCACTAATGGACATGTGGTAGAAACATGTATCGATTGGTCTGAAATTTTTACAAAGACTTTTAGTGAAAAAAACATCCCCAACAGAGACTATATCGTACTGAATAAGTGTTACTCCATCTTATCTATTTTTTTAATTTTGAACGGTCGCATTTTATTAAGACCACGACTAGCAAGGAACTAGACGGGAGAAAAAAATTACATGTGTAGTAAAGGATTATGAAGCCACTCTATCCAGTTACATCTAATCTCATTTAAAGATCTATATTTGATTTTTTTCCCTCTCCATGTTATTTCATGACATTCATTCATTTCCTTATGGGTTTTAAGAATTGTTTTCTTTTAGAAGTAGGCAAGTAAGTTAGATTTTGAAAATTGCAATGTTATTAAAACCGGACCGGACCGGTCCGACCGGGAACCGGTGTCACCGGCGGTCCGGTCACGCATATTTTAGCCATTCCCTCTAAAACCGGCCGGTTCTTCCGGTTGGGCGGTCGGATCGTGAACCGGCGGCCAACGGTTAGATCGTTTGCATGAGAAAAAACGCCGAAAAAGAGCATCCCTCAAAAAAGATGTGGCCGGAGTTGTTGCCGGCTGTTGTCTTGAACGCTTTCCGGCCTTGATCGCATCCTTTGAAAGCTTTGGTGGCCGGAGTCGTTGTTTAGTATTGCCTTGAACGGATTTTACTAAGAAAAGAAACAGAGTATTACTAGAGAGAGAGAGAGTAGAGGGAGAAAGATGTTGACGGCTAGTAATAAGATGGGGAGTAGAATTCTTTCAAAATGTGAATTTAGGGTTTAAAGATATTTCACAAAGGCCCCTAATGTTCATTCAATTTAACATTATGAATCGAAAATAGAGGAAATAAAAATTAATATTGTAGATTGACATCAAAACATAGTATTTTTATATTTTATTTTAAGTTGTATATATTTAATTACTAGTTTAGATCCCGTGTATATACACGGGTGAAAAATATCAATAAATAAAATTTTTAAATTTTTATGTGTATATTTTACCCGTGTAAAAATGTATCATATACTAAAGATAGAAAAGAAAACTCAAAATATGCAAAAACTAATATATACTTGAGTTTTAAAAATAAATTAAATACTATTTAATGTAATTTGTTTTTCATTTATTATTTGATTGAAAATAAAAGTTAAATAATTAGATTTTTAAAGTTTCATAAGGGATAATTTAAAATAAATGTGTTTTATTAGTATAATTAATATTTTTTTTAAATATATATTATTGTTAAAAATAGGAGGTGCATTTAATAAGAGAGAGATGCGAAAAAAAAATGATGAGAATAAATGTGAAGGTGACACGTGGCATGAAAAAACCTTTATTTATTATATAGTATAGATTATATTATATATTATGTCATCCGGTTCTTAAATCCGGTCCGATCAATCTGACCGGTCCGCCAATAAACCTTTAAGATGACCGGTTTGATATTCGGTCCGGTTTTAAAAACATTAGAAAATTGTATTCAAAGGTGGAGAAACAAACTTGGTGAGCATTGAAAAGTAGACCAACTTGTTAGAAATAATAAAAAGTAAACTAAAAAGGTGGAAAGGCAAAATTGTCATTTTCGTTGTTTCCAAAATTATAGTAGTTTACGAAAGAAGGTGGGAATGGAAAAACAGACCAAGTCAATAGTATAACCATCTATGCTATATTATAAATAAAAGTATAAATGAGATATTTGTCACTGTTTTATGTATTATTAATCTTTTTTTATTTTCTCTTTTATTAATTACATAAATTTCTTAAATTGTTTTAATAGATTTTTGTTTCCTGTTTTCTCTCTTATTAAATGATAATTATTTTTTTAATTCTTTTTACAAAACTTTTTTTATTTAAAAAAATAAGTTTGATTATAAAACATTTTTATAAATTGAACATTTTTTTATTTTTTTATAAAACATTTTTAAACGATAATTGTATAACGTTTTAATGAATTTCTATTAAAAACAATGTTATAAGTCATAAATATGTAATATGTTAATCTTTATTAGTAACTATATATCATTACATTTATTTAACCCGTGTGATACACGGGGTTTCTAACCTAGTGTTAGAATAAATAAAAAGAAAAATGAAGAAGAATTATAGATACTACAGTCCAGGAAGTCATGAAGAGTAAAATCAATATTTTTATTAATTTTTGTTTTTACAATCATATACGGTACGCTTTTAATATATTTTATTTTCTATTAATTTCGTTTACTTGTAATACTTTCATTTGTTTACTTTATTTTTAAAACGTAATGCTCGACTGTCTTTAATATATTTTTTGTCCATTCTGACATAATATTTTCTCAAAAACGAAGTTGTATTCAAAACCGAGTATTCTTTTTTATGCCGTAAGTTATAGCGAGTACCGTTACCGTTCCGGTGTCGTGACGAATCGCGTCGATAATGATTGAACAACATCCTTGCCGATATTGGTATTACCAGAACCGGTATTGGTGTTTGTTTTTATGGTTTTCAGTCGATATAAAACACGACTTTATTTTTGGGTTATATCATACATTTTGTGATGAAATCCTCGCAAATACACTTTTTTATATCGTAAATTTTACCAAGTCCAGGTGATTTCATTAACCGAATTGATAAATAACGGACAACATCACTGTCTGTTATCGGAACTCACATTGTTATTTGTTTTTATTGTTTCCGATCGATATAAAACGCATGTTGTTTTTTTAATTTTACTATTTTTATTTAACTCTCTTTATATCTTTTTTTGACCGGTGCTTTTTTTTATCTTGACATATTCACACAGTTTTCTCCTTTTGTTAAACAATTTTTTTCTGTTTTCATTCTCTTTTTAATTTATACAACGTGAATTTTTCATGAATTCTGAAAATGTCGTTGCTAAATGTTTATTTTTCCACTTTTTCCCGCAGCAACCCGCCAAAATCGGTTTTCAAATTTTTTTTGAAAATTATAGTTTTGGGTTTCCTTTTTATTAATATGTACGTCTACGTTTCCGTTTAAATTATCTGCCACATTAACGCTCTTTTTAGAAATCGTTCTATAGCCTGCCGCAAAGCTTGGGTGCACTTGCTCGTTGATAATATATATACGTGCAGTTATAAAATTATATGAAATTGATGACAACCAAAAGAAGCAATTAAGAGGCACCACTTGTGCCGGGGGTGGGGTGGGGATGGCGCAGGACCGGCTCTACTTTTTTTACATATAAGTTGGTGAGTTCTTTTTAAATTGGAATGTGTATTTAAATTGTTCTTAAATCTTTTTTACAAAACTGATATCTTGAAACGAGTATTACTCCATTTGTTGTAATCTACTGGTTTCATGTGTATATAACACGTAACAAGCGTTTATTACGTTCCGAAGTGGATGAGACTTACGGTTACGGATGGGACCAGTCCTCCCATTATGTTGTGCCTTGTGTTGCTAGTGGCGGAAAAGTCGCCAGTTATATATATACTTAAAAGCTCACAATTCTCGTGCTGATGTGTGGAAATTAGAAAATTAAAGTTGTGTTTCAAGATATATTTGGTTTAAACGCAAGTTTAACATTTGTTGTTTATGAATTCATCAACTTATGTTGACCTAGTTGCTTTAAATTTTTTTAGCACATCTTAGGTGAACCATAGTGGAATTAGATGGAATTCCATAATGGACTTTTGAGGAGCAAGATGAGTGATAAAGGCATGTTTATAGAAATAAGAGTAAACTGTCATTTTCATTCCTATGGTTTGGTTAAAATTACAACTTTCATCCAATAGTTTGTTTTTTGTATCTGGGTCCTCGTGTTTTTAAAATCTTTCCACTTTCATCCAGTCAGCTAACACCATCCATTTTTCTCAGTTAAAAGAGTGGTATGTTACTCCTTTTACATATTTGTTTTATTTCTTCATCTTTTTTACTCACCTTTTAATCATCCCCAATTTAACCTATAATTTAACCATCCCTTGTTGACCTTCTTCCTCTTTTCCCGACAAATTTTCGACGACCACCACTGGAGAACCACCGTCGCTTGTTTCTACCTCACTTTCACCACCGTTTCTACCCCCATAAAACACTGTTGCGTCTATCTCACGTTATTTGGGTGAAAGAAAATAATCTATGATTGAATATCAGGCGATGGGGATGGAGATCCTCAAGAAGAAGAAATGCTAGGGGGGGGGGGTTTAACAAATGATGATGACGTGAGGGCTTTGTATGATAGAGATATGCCAATGGGTATCCAATTTCATCCATGATAGTGTTGTCAAAAATTGACCGTGAAAGGAGGAAGAATACCAGCGAGGGGATGATTAAATTAGAGGTTAAATTGGGGATGATTAAAAAGTGAGAGTAAAAAGATAAGAAATAAAGCAAATATGTAAGAGAACTGAAATACCTCTCATTTAACTAGGAAAAAATGGATGGTGTTAGTTGACTGGATGAAAATGGCAAGATTATAAAATCACGAGGACCCAAATACAAGAAAACAAACTATTGAATGAAAGTGTTAATTTTGATCAAACCACAGGGACGAAAATGACATTTTACTCTAGAAATAAAGTTGGTTGTTTAGTTTTCCTTGCTCGGATAGTCGTATGTTGTTTTTAGTTTCTCGTGTTAGTTGAAAACATTTGGTTTATTAAGAGTAAGCTTTGTTGTTTTAAGTTTTCGGTGTGTGCTTCTATACCATTCGTCATATCATGTCTAATCAGTACTTGAGACTGGGATGTGACAAAAATTAGTCTCTACCATATGGATCAAGTACAACGAAAATCATGCTATAAAAAATCATGTTTTATGGAGGTTATATGAGTAATGCCACTCCAATTATTCATTTTTCTGAATTATGTTAAATAGTTTACATGATGAGGAGGTTTGATTAACATAATATGTTCTAACTTAGCATTGGCTCGTCCTTTCAAGTTTTAAATAGGTAAAGGGATATGCATAGATGGTTATAAGTTGGGAACACAAGGATCGAATATTTGTAAGCTTTTGGGATACAAATCTATTATGATTATAGATATAGATGTTTCCTTATGTTGTGATACCAAGGATCTACATGTTATACACATCAGCATTTAAGAACTTAAAAGATGTTTACTTGTGTTTTTCTAGGAAAATAAAAATAATAAAAAGAGCGTAGTATTTTTTTGTTGTTACATCAATATTTTTCAAATAAATTATTTTGATTATGGCATATAAATTACATTAAAGTCCAAGAAACTTATAACCATGATTAAATAAAAAAAATATATATTTTGGATGCTCATCATTAAATTAGTGTCATAATAATCGGCAATAAAAAGGTAATATTTATTTCATAATTGGTAATTATAACAATAAATACAAAATATAAGGAGTCTACTTCTTATATACTATAAATAAACCAAAATTCATTTAAATACTAATTCACATATAAACATATTTTACAAAGTATAGAAAATGTCTTATGTGCCTAAGATAGTCAAAACGCTCAGTAATTCTGACGTAGATCATTCTGGTAAAATCATTTTGCCTAAGTGGAGTGTTGATAACGAAATAATACCATTAATTGGTGATAGTACTTTGCGAACTAGTGTCACCGGAGGAAATAGGGAGCTTGAAGTTGTTGTGAGAAGCGATACAGATGGACGAACTTTTACTTTACAGTTTACTAGGTTACCATCGAAGAAATACGTTTTTAAAGGTTTTGGTAACATTAGAACAGTTTATAACTTACACGATGGACATCACGTTGAGTTCCATCCTAGGGAATTAGTCAATGAAAAATTATATATGGGATTCAAATATTCTTATGAATCTCCTCTCGGACCATCTGGGCAATAGGGCAGTTAAGAGCGAAGTCACAGATAGATATATATATATATATATATATATATATATATATATAATCGTTTAATGTATTATAACTTGACTAGTGTAAGAAATTCTAAATACAATAATCTATGAATTATTATTTAAAAAGTAGTTTCATCTTTGATTAAATCTCTTTATTTTTTTTATTTACTCATTTTTTATATTAAAAAATATCTTCCCTTCAGGAAAAACATTGATTCATATTTAGAGTAAAAGTTCTAACCAGATTCCAAACATGTTAGTTATTTTGTTTTATAAACACAACACGTGTATGAATTTTGATAAAAAAATCCAATCAAGTTTGAACAAGGCTCCATATATTCATATATCAACATATCATGATGAAGTTACTGACCGTGTTGTTAAGGTCAATAAAAAACAATTATTCTAATCCCTAGCTACCTTAAACTATAGTATAATGGAGTAGGGTATCGTATCCACATGGAATTGGTGGAAAGTGTTTAATTATGAAAACTATTTAAATTCAGATAAAAAAGCAACAAACTTTAAAACTTTGTAAAAACTATTAAGAGAAAACGGATCGCTTCCAGGTTCAGATTGCAAGTTATTGGGAAGACTGGTTTGTACTTATTGAAAGTTACATAGACATAACTCATTCATTAGATTTGATAAACAATTAACAACCAAGATAGTGACTGTGTTGAGAAATGATTACAAAACCGGATACTTGACACAAATTAACAACTCAATAATCAATTAACAACTTAGAATCTCAGATCAAAATATTCAATGATTCACGATTAAAAACCGAGAATTGATGAATGTATTATATTGAATAAAAGACCAAGTTGTTCAAATCAAATCCAAGAATCAAGCATTCAAATAGTTATACGATTACAAGAGTAGCAAACCAAATCAAGTATGAACCCTAGTCTATCACTTACAAGCATATCCTACACCCGGAAACGACACGAAGAGATTAGGCGCTCATCAACATCGTCATCGATTTTTCAACAATTGGTATCACTTGATCTAGCATAACAAACTTGAAAAGATTTGAACTTTATCTCTGGAAATCACCTTAGGGACGATCTGGATCGTAGAATGACAAGCTGATTCGACAATAGACTCCTCCATGGCTTATAATTGAAATTAGGTTAAATTTGCGGAAATTCCACTTCTTCGCGTACCGCGAAAACTTTTTGGCCAACCTTCGCATACCGCGAAGGACAAATTAGTCGGGTGGGCTTTTCCAGCCCCTCACGTACCGCGAAACATTCCCTCTAGAACCTAATTACAACATTTTTGACTTTTTGTTCCTTTGAATTCTCCGGGGCCCGTGTGTGCTACTATCCTCATGATTTTAAGCTCGTTTTCTCCCGTCCACTTAGCACATTAAACATGTAGCACTCATACACACCAAATGCACATAAAACAAACTCGATATATAAAGTTAAACGCTTAAAACTATAAACTTAGACTCTTATACACGGGATATTTAACCTCACATCACATCCCCACACTTGACATTTTTCGTCCCGAAAAATAATTATGCATGGAATCATAATAAAAAAACTTGCTTTTTTATTTCTTTCTTTTATTCTTTTGATTTCTCAACATGTTAACCGTAACAATCGGTATTTCTATCCGATTAAACCGAACCACCGACTCTCGAGCCCCCGATTATGTGATCTGTAATATTATACATTATCAAGCCGACAGTTTATCTATGGGTCTCACACTCAGAAAGCTACGACTCAGCCTAATTATATCTCAAGGTCATGTTTAAGTCCGGGTTAAACCTTATAGATTTTCCCACCATTATAAACACAAATTTATTTGTTTTTGAAATTTATATGAATTGTGGATCAATGGATGCATGGTACGAGCTTTTATTAATACTTATAAATAAACCTAACCCAGTGGTGTTTCAATCACGCTGGAACATGATATATGACACGTAAGTTGTAGTTTTTAAGCAATGAAATACCTAAGCTTCGGAACATGGGTGTATCCTTCAAGTCACCATCCCAAAGGGAAACACGTGAACCTAACTTAGTCATCCAAATTATTGATCACTTAAGTCCTGTCCATGGGTGTATCAACCAAGTCACTATCTCGGAGGGTAACACGTAGACAAAACCTAAGATTTCAATTTTTAATTAATTAAGGCTCATTAAATGATGGATTATGGAATGCAGGCGCCACTAACTTTTGGATTTATTTTCATAAAAAGAAAGCAGTGTGCCAAGAAAATTTTAAAAACTTATAAATTTTTGTTTATAAAGGTACCTATCACCCTATATTGACAGTTTCGACCTTACCGACACCCCTAAGATGAGAACCCACGAGATATCCTGAATTAATTATTCAATTAATCTAGATTCACCATTAGGATGATTAAGCTCTTTAATTAGTTGGGTCTACCAAAACGTTACAAATTAGACATGTATGATCCTCTTTATTATTCAATTAGTTCCACATTAGCACAATTTCCGATTGTACTATCATTTTTCATTTAGTTGCAAAAATTCAAATCCCGGGACATTTTTGAAAATTTTTATGATTTTTATGATTCATGACTCAAAATAAAAGACTCGGACACAGACCTGGACAAGGTTTCCCATCCCCACACTTAAACACGACATTGTCCTCAATGTAGGAAGAGCGACTCAAAAACGAAAATAATATAAAAAGATAAGAAAAACTTAGCTCGATAAACGACCGTATAGCATTTCATTCGCAATCGTGTCTCAGGAATACTAGCGGGTTGCCTTGTACAAGAACGTTCAAGATCGGATTATCGTCTCTCGAATGGAGATTGCGTACGAGAAATTAAATCCAAACCTGCAAAATAAACCCGAAACAAACCCACAAGCATCATACCGACTCAATAATACGACTCACTCAAAATAAAAATACCCGACGGACTCAAACGACTTAAAAAAAATGAAAAACCCTAATTTTGAGTCTTCTACGCGAAGACTTGGGGTCACTCCCTCGCGTGTCGCGAGGGACAAGAATTAGCCGGCCCGTCTGCTTTGTTCTTCGCGTACCGCGAAGAAGTTCTCCCCAACTCTCGCGTACCGCGAGAGACCCTTCATCACAGAAAGAATATAACTTTTTTTTTCCACTTTTTGCCTTAGAAAAATTTTTAGTTTTTCAAGTCAAAATTTTCTACTTTTCCAAAATTCGTTCCAACTCTCCAATTAATTTTGTATATCCGTTGAACGAGATTTGTGATGGATTTTCATGCTCGTATGGCCCCAAATCTCCGGGAAAACTTCAAAAATACGCGAAAACATATTGAAACACTAAAAATAAAAACTCAAGATTCTACAAACTCTACACACGGTATCCTACCCCCCCCCCCCCCGAGAATGATGCATGGTCCCCATTGCATTAATATAAGCCTCAGCGTTCCCAGAACATCCCCACACTTGGGCTTTTCCCAGATTTAAAGCACAAAACTTAACTCACTTTCGTAGGAATCACGAATGCATTTAGCACATGCATTAAGCCATTTTAATCCCCTCGGTAGCCCGAGTGGACGAGTTTAGTCTCGTGAGGGTTTCTAGAGAATCCACCCACAACGTTCATTTAATCTAGATAATAAAAGTAAAGCTTAGGTTGCCTCCTAAGAGTGCTAAGTTTAATGTCTTCAGCCGAACGCGGTGTACCTTACTTTGATTATTCATATGCAGATGCATGCATGACAAAACTTTCTGATTCTTCCTTGGTGTCATTGATTTCCTCTGTTTCTAAATAGGGCTTCAGTCTATGCCCATTCACTACTTGCCTGAGGTGATCGTCAAAGTCTTCGATCTCGACCTCCCCAAACTCTCCCACTCTGATTACAAAATAAGGACCCATCCACTTACTCTTTAGCTTCCCAGGGAACAGCTTCAGTCTTGAATTGTATAGCCACACCTTCTGGCTTACCTCAAAGACCTTTTTCTTTAACTTGGAGTCACGCACTGCTTTCATCTTTGCCTTGTATACAGATGCATCGTTTAGTTTGGTTGACCAATCCTTACGATCAGCCCATACCGTCTGTTGTAAAATCTCCTTTATTTGTTTGTTTGATACCTCCACTTGCCCACTTGTTTGTGGGTGATATGGAGTGGCAATCCGATGGTTCACACCATACCGTTTAAGCATTTTACCAAATTTAAAGTTCTTAAACGTGAACCCCCATCACTGATGATCACACGGGGGACACCAAACCTGGAAAACATGTTACTTTGCATGAACTTGCACACCACTATATGATCATTCGTCTTAGTGGCGATTGCTTCAACCCATTGAGAAACATAATCAACCGCCACTAAGATGTACATATGTCCCAAGGAATTAGGGAAGGGACCCATGAAGTTTATGCCCCACACATCAAATATGTTAACGACCATAATGGGTCGCATTGGCATCTCATCTCACTTCGTGATGATCCCAAGTTGCTGACACCTTGTGCAGTTCTTCACAAACTCTGCTGCATCCTCGAAAATTATGGGTCAGAAGAACCCACAAGTGAGGACCCTATGTCCCGTTTTCTGCCCACTGAAGTGCCCCCCATAAGCATATGAATGGGCATGTTCTAACAAATATTGGACTTCACTTTCGGGAAGACAACGTCAGATCATTTGATCTGCCCTAACTTTGAACAAATCTGGTTCATCCCAGATATACTGCTTCACTTGAGACATGAAGCGTTGCTTCTTTTTCTTAGCCCAATGTTCTAGAATTTTAAATACAGTCAAATAATTAACAATGTTAGCATACCATGGGTTAGTAAAAACACTTAAATTTTGCTCATCTGGGAATGTCTCCCCGATTCTTTCAGTAAAATCCTCTTCGGTGTTCACAACCATAGACAGGTGGTCTGCAACCACATTCTCTGTTCCTTTCTTATTGCGGATCTCCAGGTTGAACTCATGTAGCAGTAGGACCCTTCTGATCAACGTAGGCATTGCGTCTTTCTTCTCCATGAGATACTTCACCGCATTGTGACATGAATACACTATCACCTTACTTCCCCAGATATAAGACGTGAACTTATCAAGAGCATACACAACTGCAAGTAATTCTTGTTGGCATAGTAAATTGCCATAGGTTTCTTATCCACCCTTTGTCCCAAGACTGCAAAATCACTTGCATCGCACATGATTTCAAAAGGTAGTGACCAATTAGGTGCTTGGAAGATCGGGGTGTCTTCCAATTTTTCTTTTAAAATATTGAATGCTTTCAAGCACTCATCATCAAATTCAAAAGGGACGTCTTTTAAAAGTAAATTACAAAGCGGTTTTGTGATTGTGCTAAAACCCTTAATAAACCGGCGGTAAAATCTCGCATGCCCCAAGAATGATCTTACCCCTTTGACATTAGTAAGGGGAGGTAGTGTTGAAATTAATTTATTTTTGCTCAATCTACCTCTATCCACCTACTTAACACTTTGTGCGCCAAAAAAATCCCTTACTGAACCATGAAATGGCTCTTTTCCCAACTAAGGACTAGGTTTGTTTTGACACACCTATTCAAAACTTTGGTCAATTGCTCTAAACTTGCATCAAATGACTGACGAAAGATTGAAAATTCATCTATGAAGATTTCCAAAGACTCCCCAATCATATCTTAAAAGATACTCATCATGCACCTTTGAAAGGTGGATGGGGCATTACACAACCCAAATGGCATTCGCCTCAATGCAAAAGTGTCATATGGGCAGGTAAACGTGGTCTTATGTTGATCATCAGGATGAATAGCAATCTGATTATATCCTGAGTACCCATCTAAAAAGCAATAAAATTTCTGACCTGATAATTTCTCGATGATTTGGTCAATGAAAGGTAAATGAAAATGGTCCTTGGAAGTGACTGTGTTCAACTTCCTGTAATCAATACATACCCTCCACCCCGTTACGGGTCAGGTGGCTACGTGCTCTCCTTGCTCATCCCATATGATCTGGATGCCTGCTTTCTTTGGTACTTTCTGTGTTGGACTTACCCAGATGTTGTCAGATATGGGATATATGATCCCTGATCCAACCATTTTAGGACTTCTTTCTTCACAACTTCCTCATATTCGGATTTAGCCTTCTTTGTACATCTCTTGCCGGCTTTGCATCCAGTTCAGTGATTATTTTGTGCATCACTATCGAAGGACTAATCCCTTTCAAATATGTTATCGTCCACCCAATTGCTGCTTTATGGGCGACCAGAACCTCCATGAGAGCCTTTTCCTGTGCCTCGGTCAAATTTGATGCAATAATGACCGGAAGAGTTTCATTCTCCCGTACGAAGGCGTACTTCAAACTTGCCGATAATTCTTTCAGTTCCACCTGAGGTGGTGATTCCAATGAAGGTTTTAAATGGGTGTCCATGGACTCTGGAAAAATTTCCACCTGATGTGTCCATGTGGGTCGTCCCTCTTTAATTGCACACACTTCCAATTTTTCCTTTTCAGATTTCAGTTCATTCTCATACTCAGCTTCTTCCCTGTTACACAAAACACACGGCTCCTTTGGCACATCCTCATTTGCATGAAGAATACACCCATCAATGATATCTGCACTAAAGCATTCATCAATGACCGGAGCATTAAAAGCATGGGAGAAGACATTTAAACACACCTTTCTATTACCAAAACCCATGTCAATTGTGCGTGTCATGAAGTTTATAACACATTGATCAGTTTTTAAAAATGACCTTCCCAAAATAACATTGGGTTGGCTCCCTTTAGTAGGGGTTGCATAGTCAAGCACTAAGAAGTTGACCGGGTAATAGAAATCTTCCATCTTGACAATCACATCTGTTAATATCCCGTGGGGAAGCTTAAGATTTAAATCTGCTAACACCACAGTGGTATCAGCTTTTTGTAGAGGACCGAAATCGTATTGGTCATAAAAGCTTCTTGTCAAGATACTAACACTAGCTCCCAAATCCAGAAGTGCGTTATCTATTTTGAAAACTCCTATTTGAATTTGGATTAAAGGAGCCCCTGGATCTTGGAGCTTAGGTGGAAGAATACCAAATAAAACCGCACTCACATTATCGGTTAGATCAAGCTTTTTGGGCATCTTTTGATTCCTCTTTTGAGTGCATAGGTCCTTTAGATATTTTACAGATGCCGGTACTTGTTTGATTGCAACAATTAGGGGAAGATTAATTTTAACTTGTCTAAAAATTTCCCACATTTCATCTTGTTGTGGGCCCCTTTTATTTACCAGTTTAGATGGATCAACCAATGCTCTCGGAAATGGGATGGGATTATTCTCCACACCCGCCCCTTGAGCACTGGTGGATGCTTTAGAATCGTTTAGTTTTTCAGAAACTACCGGTTGTTTGAGTTTAGATGCAATAAGTACCGTTTCATCATCACTTTCCTCATCCACATCCTCCACCAACCCTTCAACTAGAGGTTGTGGAGGGACAACTTTGTTATCATATTGCTTACCACTTCTCAACACATTTACCTGACTTACATGAGGATTCTTTGGTCCCGACCCTTGATGTTGTGGGTTGGTTTGAGTGTTGCTTGGTAACTTGCTCGGTTCTCTTCTCGACCACTCTTCAGCCATTTGCCCCACTTGCTTTGCAAGAGCACCCACTGTCTTATCACGGACTTCATTGTCTTTCTTTTGTTCCTTGATAGCCTCCATGATAGCATTAAATTAGGTAGCTCCCATGTCCTCACCTCCTGTACTACCTCCTTGCTGATTTTGATATTGATAGCCCCTTTTGTATCTCTGGTATCCGCCTTGGTTATAATTTTGTTGGCGGTTTTGGTATTGTTGCTGTTGTGGTTGTCCTCCACCCTGCACATTAGCACCCTGAAAGTTAGTATTCATTTGATTAGATGCATTACCATACATGAGTAACAGATGCTTTCTGAGTCCTGGGTGATAGTATGTAGCAGTGGCCTTGTATCCTCTAAGCTAGTTCACCTCTTCAGCCTTTCCTTGCTTTCTTGGGCAGTTTGCTAACACATGCCCCAACTCTTCACATCCGTCACACACCTGATAAGATTGATTCACATTTTCCACCTCTATACCGCTCGGCTTACCAAGACGTGCCATTTGAATTTCCATGGCATCCAACTGCTTCTACATCTCATAATCAACCAACTTCACAGATGAAGTTGACTTTCCCCTTCTGCCTGCATTAGCTTGTCTTTTGGATATCACCGCCATCCTCTCAAGTATGTCCCAATCCTCATCCACATGGTTATATAAGAATGATCTGTTACTAGTGAAGTTAACATCTCTGACATCCTCAGGAAGAAGGCCATCATAAAATGCCTGAATCAGCTCCCACTTCTTAATACCATGATGTGGGCAATTTCTTAGTAATTCCTTGAACCTCTTAAAAGCTTCATAGAATGGCTCCCCCAACTGTTGCCTGAAATCCCTGATTGCAGTTCCGGCCTCATTAGTCTTGTGTGGTGGGAAGTACTCATCCAAGAACTGTTGTTGAACTGCCCAAGTAGCAATACTAGCAGACGGTAGAGAAAGGAACCATATTTTAGCACGGTCCTTTAGTGAAAATTGGAAGAGTACCAACTTTACCTCGTCTGTAGTGAATCCCTGTCCACCAATGGTTCCACATGTTGCCTCATACTATAATAGGTGCGTGTAAGGCTCCTCAATAACTCACCCAAAGAAATGTGGGAGGATCCCTAGACATCCCGGTCTGATCTCAAATGCGTTCCCCCTACGAACTGCTGGAATCACGAGGGAAGCATTTAGGGCTAAAGCAGGGCGAATGTGATTATCTACCCCCTGTTCATGCCTTGGCACGTTTTTGTTCCTAGGCGGTTCCTCTTGATAATTGGGTCTGTTCACTTGAGGTTGCATGTACCTGTTCTCTTGATAAAAATTACCCTGATTTCTCGGTTGATACTCATAGTCAGACCTTGGTGGTGGTGGTACCCAATTGTTCACCCTATTTACTTCTTGATTTCTGGGGTGGTGGTTTAGGTCATACCATGCTTCATCTTCATCCCAGTTATCATGTTGAGAACCGTGTTCTGGCCCATAACTTTGTCCCGTTGACAAATGCTCATCATCCCCAAAATCCGAATAACTTGGGTGGTTGTTATATGGTTGGTTGTTATGGAATGGTGGTGGTGGTGGTTGATTTTGTGGTTGTGGTTGAGCAGGTGGTTGTTGGTTTGGTGGTGGTGGTTGATCAGGAAATAGGAGATCTGGGAAAGGTGGGACTCGTCCCCCACCTTGGTTTGGATCTGAGTTTGGTGGTTGATTTTGTGACATTCTCGGGCTGTCGAGTTTCTCTAAAATTGTTTGGGCTTGGTTTTGTATTTTTCGGTTGGCTCTAGCGGCCTGTTCTATTTCTGGATCAAATAAAAGTGGTGACTTCCTTCCTGAATTACGAGTATGAATAAACATGTGGCCTGCATGAAGAAACAAAAGATTAGTAGCTCCGAACAAAATAATTTAAACTAAAACACTAAGCGCACGTATTCCCCGGCAACGGCGCCATTTTAATCGTGCTGTCAAGGTCAATCAAAAACAATTATTCTAATCCCTAGCTACTTTAAACTATAGTATAATGGAGTAGGGTATCGTATCCATAGGTAGGGCTGTAAACGAACTGAACGTTCAGCGAACAGTTCATGAACCGTTCGGCGGGAAGTTCGTTTACGTTCGTTCGTTTAATAAATGAACGAACATGAACAAGAAATTTCGTTCGATTAACTAAATGAACGAACATGAACATAGGTCTCGTTCGTTCAATTGTGTTCGTGAACGTTCGGTAAGCTGTTCGTGAACGTTCGTTCATTTACGTTCGTTTATGTTTGTTCATTTTCGTTTGTTTAAGATGTTCATTAAGATTTTTGTATATTTCTGTTTTATTTTATCTAAACATTTTATATTCTTTAATTTTTAATTTTTTTATTACCCTATAACAATTAAATAAGTACACAAGGAAACCATATTCTCATTTATGCGTCATTTCTCTATCCACTATTACTCGATTAGGGCTTCTAAGTTCTCAATCCTAAATAATGTAAGTTTCCATCAATCCTAAATCATGTAAGCATTAGGGTTGACATCAAAAGTCCTAAACAACGCTTCGTTCGGTAACGTTCGTGAACCGTTCATGAACACACCCATTTCCTTAATGAACGAACATGAACATGAAATTTCGTTCGGTTAGTGTTCGTGAACCGTTCGTGAACAAGTTCAATGCTTAACGAACGAACACGAACAAGGCTTCGTTCGGTTCGGTTCGGTTCGTTTACAGCCCTATCCATAGGGAATTGGTGGAAAGTGTTTAATTATGAAAACTATTTAAATTCATATTAAAAAGCAACAAACTTTAAAACTTTGTAAAAACTATTAAGAGAAAACGGATCACTTCCGGGTTCAGATTGCAAGTTATTATGAAGACTGGTTTGTACTTATTGGAAGTTACATAGACATAACTCATTCATTAGATTTGATAAACAATTAACAACCAAGATAGTGACTGTGTTGAGCAACGATTACAAAACCTGATACTTGACACAAATTAACAACTCAATAGTCAATTAACAACTTAGAATCTCAGATCTAAATATTCAATGATTCATGATTAAAAACCGAGAATTGATGAATGTATTAAATTAAATAAAACACCAAATTGTTCAAATCAAATTCAAGAATCAAGCATTCAAACAATCATATGATTACAAGAATAGCAAACCAAATCAAGTATGAACCGTTGTCTATAAGTTACAAGCAGATCCTACACCCGGAAATGACACGAAGAGATTATCCGCTCATCGACATCGTCATCGATTCTTCAATAATTGGTATCACTTGATCTAGATCAAAAACTTGAAAAGATTGGAACTTTATCTCTTGAAATCACCTTAGGGACGCTATGGATCGTAGAATGACAAGTTGATTCGACAATAGACTCCTCCATGACTTATAATTGAAATTAGGTTAAGTTTGCCAAAATTCCACTTCTTCGCGTACCTCGAAAACTCTTGGGCCAACCTTAGCGTTCCGCGAAGGCCAAACTAGTCGGGTGGGCTTTTCCAGCCCTTCGCGTACCGCGAAACATTCTTTCTCGTTCTTCACGTATCGCGAAGAACCTAATTTCAACATTTTTGACTTTTTGTTCCTTCGACTTCTCTAGGGCCCATGTATGCTACTATCCTCATGAATTTGAGCTCGTTTTCTCCCGTCCACTTAGCACATTAAACCTGTAGCACTCATAAACACCAAATGCACGTAAAATAGACTCGATATACAAAGCTAAACGCTTAAAACTATAAACTTAGACTCTTATACACGGGATATTTAACCTCACATCAATTACACCTTTGCTTCTATGCTAGGATATCAAGCTTCTTAATTTCCATGTCCTTCATTCGGCAACCAAATTTGCTTTCCAATTATAAGCCATTAGGGATCCATTGTCGAATTAACTTGCCTACTTTCATCCCAGAGCATTCCAGAGGTGATTTCCAGAGATAAAGTTTCAACCATTGTGAGTTTTTGATGCTAGATCAAGTTATACCAAGTATAGAAGAATTGAAGACGATGTCGATGAGCGGCTAATCTCTTCGTTTCGTTTTCGGGTGTAGGATCTGCTTGTAAGTGATAGACTAGGGTTCATACTTGATTTGGTTTGCTATTCTTGTAATCGTATGATTGTTTGAATGCTTGATTATTAGATTTGTTTAAAACGATTTGGTTTTCATTTAATTTAATACATTCATCAATTTTGGTTTTCTATCGTGAATCATTGAATATTTAGATCTGATCTTCTAAGTTGTTAATTAACTATTGAGTTATTAATCTGTGTCAAGTACCCAGTTTTGTAATCATTGCTCAACGCAATCACTATCTTGATTGTTAATTGTTTATCAAATCTAATGAATGAGTTTTGTCTATGTAACTTCCAATAAGTACAAACCAGTAATCACAGAACTTGAAATCTGAACCCGGAAGCGGTCTGTTTTCTCTTAATAGTTTTTACAAAGTTTAAATTGGATTGCTTTTTATTTAAGGTCTGAACAGTTTTCATAACAAACACTGTCCACCAATTCCCTGTGGATATGACACCCTACTTCATATACTATAGTTTAAGGTAGCTAGCGATTAGAATAATTGTTTTTGATTGACCTTGACAACGCGATCATAGATCAGGAAGAAGAAACGCTTGGGGGGTTAACAAATGATGATGACGGGAGGGCTTTGTATGATAGAGATATGCCAATGGGTATCCACTTTTATTCATGATAGTTTTGTCGACGGAAATTGATCTGGAAAGGAGGAAGAAGGCCAGCGAGGGGATGATTAAATTATAGGTTAAATTGGGGATGATTAAAAAGTGAGAGTAAAAAAGATAAGAAATAAAGCAAATATGCAAGAGAACTGAAATACCTCTCATTTAACTAGAAAAAAATGGATGGTGTTAGTTGACTGGATGAAAATGGCAAGATTATAAAACCACGAGAACCGAAATACAAGAAAACAAACTATTGGATGAAATTGTTAATTTTGACCAAACCATAGGGACGAAAATCACAGTTTAATCTAGAAATAAAGTTGGTTGTTTAGTATTCTTTGCTCGGATAGTCGTATGTTGTTTTTAGTTTCTCGTGTTTGTTGAAAACATTTGGTTTATTAAGAGTAAGCTTTGTTGTTTTAAGTTTTCGGTGTGTGCTTCTATACCATTCATCATATCATGTCTATTCAGTACTTGAGACTGGGATGTGACAAAAATTAGTCTCTACCATATGGATCAAGTACAACGAAAATCATGTTATAAAAATTCATGTTTTATGGAGGTTATATGAGTAATGCCACTCCAATTATTCATTTTTCTGAATTATGTTAAATAGTTTACATGATGAGGAGGTTTGATTAAGATAATATGTTCTAACTTAGCATTGGCTCGTCCTTTCAAGTTTTAAATAGGTAAAGGGATATGCATAGATGGTTATAAGTTGGGAACACAAGGATCGAATATTTGTAAGCTTTTGGGATACAAATCTATTATGATTATAGATATAGATGTTTCCTTATGTTGTGATACCAAGGATCTACATGTTATACACATCAGCATTTAAGAACTTAAAATATGTTTACTTGTGTTTTTCTAGGAAAATAAAAATAATAAAAAGAGCGTAGTTTTTTTTTCTTGTTACATCAATATTTTTCAAATAAATTATTTTGATTATGGCATATAAATTACATTAAAGTCCAAGAAACTTATAACCATGATTAAATAAAAAAAATATATATTTTGGATGCTCATCATTAAATTAGTGTCATAATAATCGGCAATAAAAGGTAATATTTATTTCATAATTGGTAATTATAACAATAAATACAAAATATAAGGAGTCTACTTCTTATATACTATAAATAAACCAAAATTCATTTAAATACTAATTCACATATAAACATATTTTACAAAGTATAGAAAATGTCTTATGTGCCTAAGATAGTCAAAACGCTCAGTAATTCTGACGTAGATCATTCTGGTAAAATCATTTTGCCTAAGAGGAGTGTTGATAACGAAATAATACCATTAATTGGTGATAGTACTTTGCTAACTAGTGTCACCGGAGGAAATAGGGAGCTTGAAGTTGTTGTGAGAAGCGATACAGATGGACGAACTTTTACTTTACAGTTTACTAGGTTACCATCTAAGAAATACGTTTTTAAAAGTTTTGGTAACATTAGAACAATTTATAACTTACACGCCGGACATCACGTTGAGTTCCATCATAGGGAATTAGTCAATGAAAAATTATATATGGGATTCAAATATTCTTATGAATCTCCTCTCGGACCATCGGGGCAATAGCGCAGTTAAGAGCGAAGTCACAGATATATATATATATATATATATATATATATATATATATATATATATATATATAAACCAGTCTTCATATATATATATATATATATATATATATATAATCGTTTAATGTATTATAACTTGACTAGTGTAAGAAATTCTAAATACAATAATCTATGAATTATTATTTAAAAAGTAGTTTCATCTTTGATTAAATCTCTTTATTTTTTTTTATTTACTCATTTTTTATATTAAAAACTATCTTCCCTTCAGGAAAAAACATCGATTCATATTTAGAGTAAAAGTTCTAACCAGATTCCAAACATGTTAGTTATTTTGTTTTATAAACACAACACATGTACGAATTTTGATAAAAATATCCAATCAAGTTTGAACAAGGCTCCATATATTCATATATCAACATATCATGATGAAGTTACTGATCGCGTTGTTAAAGTTAATCAAAAACAATTATTTTAATCCCTAGCTACCTTAAACTATAGTATAATAGAGTATGGTATCGTATCCACAGGGAATTGGTGGAAAGTGTTTAATTATGAAAACTATTTAAATTCATATTAAAAAGCAACAAACTTTAAAACTTTGTAAAGCTATTAAGAGAAAACGGATCGCTTTCGAGTTCATATTGCAAGTTATTATGAAGACTGGTTTGTACTTATTGGAAGTTACATAGACATAACTTATTCATTAGATTTGATAAACAATTAACAACCAAGATAGTGACTGTGTTGAGCAACGATTACAAAACCTGATACTTGACACAACACAAATTAACAACTCAATAGTCAATTAACAACTTAGAATCTCAGATCTAAATATTCAATGATTCACGATTAAAACCGAGAATTGATGAATGTATTAAATTGAATAAAACACCAAATTGTTCAAATCAAATCCAAGAATCAAGCATTCAAACAATCATACGATTACAAGAATAGCAAACCAAATCAAGTATGAACCCTAGTCTATAAGTTACAAGTAGATCCTACACCCGGAAACGACACGAAGAGATTATCCGCTCATCGACATCGTCATTGATTCTTCAACAATTGGTATCACTTGATCTTGCATAAAAAAACTTGAAATGATTTGAACTTTGTCTCTGAAAATCACCTTAGGGACACTCTGGATCGTAGAATGACAAGCTGATTCGACAATAGACTCCTCCATGGCTTATAATTGAAATTAGGTTAAGTTTGCCGAAATTACACTTCTTCGCGTACCGCGAAAACTTTTGGGCCAACCTTCGCGTACCGCGAAGGCCAAATTAGTCGGGTGGGCTTTTCAGCCCCTCACGTACCGCGAAACATTCCCTCTGGAACCTAATTTCAACATTTTTGACTTTTTGTTCCTTTGACTTCTCCGGGGCCTGTGTATGCCACTATCCTCATTATTTTAAGCTCGTTTTCTCCTGTCCACTTAGCACATTAAACCTGTAGCACTAATTAAAAGCAAATGCACATAAACTAACTCGATATACAAAGTTAAACGCTTAAAACTATAAACGTAGACTCTTATACAAGGGATATTTAACCTCACATCACATTCCCATACTTGACCTTTTTCGTCCCGAAAAAAATTATGCATGGAATCATAATAAAAAAACTTGCTTTTTTATTTCTTTCATTTATTCTTTTGATTTCTCAACATGTTAACCGTAACAATCGGTATTTCTATCGAGCCCCCGATTATGTGATCTATAATATTATACATTATCAAGCCGACAGTTTATCTATGGGTCTCATACTCAGAAAGCTACGACTCAGCCTAATTATATCTCAAGGTCATGTTTAAGCCAGGGTTAAACCTTATAGATTTTCCGACCATTATAAACATAAATTTATTTGTTTTTGAAATTTATATGAATTGTGGATCAATGGATGCATGATACGAGCTTTTATTAATACTTATGAATAAACCTAACCCTGTGGGGTTTCAATCACGCTGGAACACGATATATGACACGTAAGCTGTAGTTTTTAAGCAATGAAATACCTAAGCTTCGGAACATGGGTGTATCCTTCAAGTCACCATTCCAAAGGGAAACACGTGAACCTAACTTAGTCATCCAAATTATTGATCACTTAAGTCCTGTCCATGGGTGTATCAACTAAGCCACTATCTCGGGGGGTAACACGTAGACAAAACCTAAGATTTCAATTTTTAATTAATTAAGGATCATTAAATGATGGATTATGGAATGCAGGCGCCACTAACTTTCGGATTTATTTTCATAAAAAGAAAGCAGTGTGCCAAGAAAATTTTAAAAAATTATAATTTTTTTTATAAAGGTACCGATCACCCTATATTGATAGTTTCGACCTTACCGACACCCCTAAGATGAGAACCCACGAGATATCCTGAATTAATTATTCAATTAATCTAGATTCACTATTAAGATGTTTAAGCTCTTTAATCAGTTGGGTCTACCAAAACGTTACAAATTAGAAATGTATGATCCTCTTTATTATTCAATTAGTTCCACATTAGCACAGTTTCCGATTGTACTATCATTTTCCATTTAGTTGCAAATATTCAAATCCCGGGACATTTTTGAAAATTTTTATGATTTTTATGATTCATGACTCAAAATAAAAGACTCGGACACAGACCTGGACAAGGTCTCCCCTCCCCATACTTAAACACGAATTTGTCCTCAATGTAGGAAGAGCGACTCAAAAACGAAAATAAAATACAAAGATAAGAAAACTTATGGATAAACGACCGTATAGCATTTCATTCGCGATCGTGTCTCAGGAATACTAGCGGGTTGCCTTGTACAAGAATATTCAAGATCGGATTATCGTCATTGCGTAGCAGAAATTAAATCCAAACCTGCAAAATAAACCCGAAACAAACCCACAAGCATCATACCGACTCAATAATACGACTCACTAAAAAGAAAAATACCCAACGGACTCAAACGACTTAAAAAAAATTGAAAACCCTAATTTTTAGTCTTCTACGCGAAGACTTGGGGTCACCCCCTCGCGTGTCGCTAGGGACACGAATTAGCCGGCCCGTCTGCTTTGTTCTTCAGGTATCGCAAAGAAGTTCTCTCCAACTCTCGCGTACCGCGAGAGACCCTCCATCACAGAAAGATTATAACCTTTTTCCACTTTTTGCCTTAGAAAATTATTTAGTTTTTCAAATCAAAATTTTCAAAATTCGTTCCAACTCTCCATATAATTTCGTATATCCCTTGAACGAGATTTGTGATGGATTTTCATGCTCGTATGGCCCCAAATCTCCGGGAAAACTTCAAAAATACGGGAAAACATACCGAAAACACTAAAATAAAAACTCAAGATTCTACAAACTCTACACACGGTATCCTACCCCCCCCCGAATGATGCATGGTCCCCATTGCATTAATATAAGCCTCAGCGTTCCCAGAACGTCCCCACACTTGGGCTTTTCCCAGTTTTAAAGCACAAAACAAAACCTAACTCACTTTCGTAGGAATCACGAATGCATTTAGCACATGCATTAAGCCATTTATACCCCTCGGTAGCCCGAGTTGACGAGTTTAGTCTCGTGAGAACACACCCACAATGTTCATTTAATCTAGACAATAAAAGTAAAGCTTAGGTTACCTCCTAAGAGTGCTAAGTTTAACGTCTTCAACTGAACGCGGTGTACCTTACTTTGGTTATTCATATGCAGATGCATGCATGACAAAACTTACTGATTCTTCCTTGGTGTCATTGATTTCCTTTGTTTCTAAATAGGGCTTCAGTCTATGCCCATTCACTACTTGCCTGAGGTGATCGTCAAAGTCTTCGATCTCGACCTCCCCAAACTCTCCCACTCTGATTACAAAATAAGGACCCATCCACTTCCTCTTCCGCTTCCTAGGGAACAGCTTCAGTCTTGAATTGTTTATAGCCACACCTTCTGGCGTACCTCAAAGACCTTTTTCTTTAACTTGGAGTCATGCACTGCTTTCATCTTTGCCTTGTATGCAAATGCACACTCATAAGCTTCATCCCCCATCTTTTCCAACTCACATACTTGCAACTTCCGCTCCTTACCTGCATTGTCATAATCAAGATTAACAGATTTAACTGCCATAATGCACGATGAGTTATTTCAACCGGCAAATGGCATCCTTTTCCATAAACTAGTCGGTATGGTGTGGTACCAATCGGAGTTTTATAAGCTGTTCGGTAGGCCCATAAAGTATCGTTTAGTTTGGTTGACCAATCCTTACGATCAGCCCGTACGTCTTTCGTAAAATCTCCTTTATTTTCTTGTTTGATACCTCCACTTGCCCACTTGTTTGTGGGTGATATGGAGTGGAAATCTGATGGTTCACACCATAACGTTTAAGCAATTTACCAAATTTAAAGTTATTAAACGTGAACCCCCATCACTGATAATCACACGGGGGACACCAAACCTAGAAAAGATGTTACTTTGCACGAACTTGCACACCGCTATATGATCATTCGTCTTAGTGGCAATTGCTTCAACCCATTTAGAAACATGATCAACAGCCACTAAGATGTACAGATGTCCCAAGGAATTAGGGAAGGGACCCATGAAGTCTATGCCCCACACATCAAATATGTTAACGACCAAAATGGGTCGCATTGGCATCTCATCTCACTTCGTGATGCTCCAAGTTGCTGACACCTTGTGCAGTTCTTCACAAACTCTGCTGCATCTTTGAAAATTGTGGGTCAGAAGAACCCACAAGTGAGGATCCTATGTCCCATTTTCTGCCCACTGAAGTGCCCCCCACAAGCATATGAATGGGCATGTTCTAACAAATATTGGACTTCACTTTCGGGAAGACAACACCGGATCATTTGATCTGCCCCAACTTTGAACAAATCTGATTCATCCCAGATATACTGCTTCACTTGAGACATGAAGTGTTGCTTCTTCTTCTTAGCCCAATGTTCTGGAGTTTTAAATGCAGTCAAATAATTAACAATGTTAGCATACCATGGGTCAGTAGAAACACTTAAATTTTGCTCATCTGGAAATGTCTCCCCGATTCTTTCAGTAAAATCCTCTTCAGTGTTCACAACCCTAGACAGGTAGTCTGCTACCACATTCTCTGTTCCTTTCTTATTGCGGATCTCTAGGTTGAACTCCTGTAACAGTAGGACCCATCTGATCAACCTAGGATTTGCGTCTTTCTTTTCCATGAGATACTTCACCGCATTGTGACCTGAATACACTATCACCTTACTTCCCCAGATATAAGACCTGAACTTATCAAGAGCATACACAACTACAAGTAATTCTTTCTCAGTAGTAGTATAATTCAGTTGTAACCCGTCTAGGGTCTTGCTAGCATAGTAAATTGCCACCGGTTTCTTATCCACCCATTGTCCCAAGACTGTCCTGATTGCAAAATCACTTGCATTACACATGGTTTCAAAAGGTAGTGACCAATTAGGTGCTTGCAAGATCGGGGTGTCTACCAATTTTTCTTTTAAAATATTGAATGCTTTCAAGCACTCATCATCAAATTCAAAAGGGACTTTTTTTAAAAGTAGATTACAAAGCGGTTTTGTGATTGTGCTAAAATCCTTAATAAGTCGGCGGTAAAATCTCGCATGCCCCAAGAATGATCTTACCCTTTTAACATTAGTAAGGGGAGGTAGTGTTGAAATTACTTTGATTTTTGATCTATCTACCTCCATCCCCCTACTTGACACTATGTTCCCCAAAACAATCCCTTACTGAACCATGAAATGGCTCTTTTCCAACTAAGGACTAGGTTTGTTTCGACACACCTTTTTAAAACTTTGGTCAATTGCTCTAAACATGCATCAAATGACTGACCAAAGATTGAAAAGTCATCCATGAAAAGTCAGTCATTTGATGCATGTTTAGAGCAATGGCATTTGCCTCAATGCAAAAGTGTCATATGGGCAGGTAAACGTGGTCTTATGTTGATCATCAGGATGAATAGCAATCTGATTATATCCTGAGTACCCATCTAAAAAGCAATAAAATTTCTGACCTGATATTTTCTTGATGATTTAGTCAATGAGAGGTAAAGGAAAATGGTCCTTGGAAGTGGTTGTGTTCAACTTCCTTTAATCAATACATACCCTCCACCCCGTTACGGGTCAGGTGGCTACGTGCTCTCCTTGCTCATCCCGTATGATCTGGATACCTGCTTTCTTTGGTACTGTCTGTGTTGGATTTACCCAGGTGTTGTCAGATATGGGATATATGATCCCTACTCCAACCATTTTAGGACTTCTTTTTTCACAACTTCCCTCATATTTGGATTTAGCCTTCTTTGTACATCTTTTGCTGGCTTTGCATCCGGTTCAGTGATTATTTTATGCATCACTATCGAAGGACTAATCCCTTTCAAATCTGTTATCGTCCACCCAATTGCTGCTTTATGGGCGACCAGAACCTCCATGAGAGCCTTTTCCTGTGCCTCGGTCAAATTTGATGCAATAATGACCGGAAGAGTTTCATTCTCCCCTACGAAGGCGTACTTCAAACTTGCCGGTAATTCTTTCAGTTCCACCTAAGGTGGTGGTTCCGATGAAGGTTTTAAATGGGTGTCTATGGACTCTGGAAAAATTTCCACTTGAAGTGTCCATGTGTGGCATCCCTCTTTAATTACACACACTTCCAATTTCTCCTCTTCAGCTTTTAGTTCATTCTCATACTCAGCTTCTTCCCTGTTACACAAAACACACGGATCCTTTGGCGCATCCTCATTTGCATGAAGAATACACCCATCAATGATATCTGCACTAAAGCATTCATCAATGACCGGAGCATTAAAAGTGCGGGAGAAGACATTTAAACGCACCTTTCTATTACCAAAATCCATGTCAAATGTGCATGTTATGAAGTTTATGACACATTGAGCAGTTTTTAAAAATGACCTTCCTAAAATAACATTGGGTTGGCTCCCTTTAGTAGGGGCTGCATAGTCAAGCACTAAGAAGTCGACCGGGTAATAGAAATCTTCTATCTTGACAATCACATATGTTAATATCTCATGCGGAAGCTTAAGAGTTAAAGCTGCTAACACCACGGTGGTATCAGCTTTTTGTAGAGGACCGAAATCGTATTGGTCATACAAGCTTCCCGTCAAGATACTAACACTAGCTCCCAAATCCAGAAGTGCCTTATCTATTTTGAAATCTCCTATTTGAATTTGGATTAAAGGAGCCCCTGGATCTTGGATCTTAGGTGGAAGAATACTAGACAAAACTGCACTCATATTATCAGTTAGATCAAGCTTTTTGGGCATCTTTTGATTCCTCTTTTGAGTGCATAGGTCCTTTAGATATTTTGCATATGCCGGCACATTTTTGATTGCATCAATTAGGGGAAGATTAATTTTAACTTGTCTAAAAATTTCCCATATTTCATCTTATTGTGGGCCCTTTTATTTACCGGTTTAGATGGATCAACCAATGCTCTCGGAAATGGGATGGGATTATTCTCCACACCCGCCCCTTGAGCACCGGTAGGTGCTTTAGAATCGTTTGGTTTTTCAGAAACTACCAGTTGTTTGGGTTTAGATGCAATAAGTACCGGTTCATCATCACTTTCCTCATCCACATCCTCCACCAACCCTTCAACTAGCGGTTGTAGAGGGAAAACTTTGTTATCATATTGCTTACCACTTCTCAACATACTTACCTGACTTACATAAGGATTCTTTGCTCCCGACCCTTGATGTTGCGGGTTGGTTTGAGTGTTGCTTGTTAACTTGCTCGGTTCTCTTCTCGGCCACTCTTCAGCCATTTACCCCACATGCTTTGCAAGAGCACCCATTGTCTTGTCACGGACTTCATTGTCTTTCTTTAGTTCCTTGATAGCCTCCATGATAGCATTAAATTGGGCAGCTCCCATGTCCTCACCTCCTGTACTACCTCCTTGCTGATTTTGATGTTGATATCCCCTTTTGTATCTCTGGTATCTGCCTTGGTTATAATTTTGTTGGCGGTTTTGGTATTGTTGCTGTTGTGGTTGTCATCCACCCTACACATTAGCACCCTGAAAGTTAGGATTCATTTGATTAGATGCATTACCATACCTGAGTAACAGATGGTTTCTGAGTCCTGGGTGATACTGTGTAACAGTGGCCTTGTCTCCTCTAAGCTGGTTCATATCTTCGGCCTTTCTTTGCTCTCTTGCGCAGTTTGCTAACACATGCCCCAACTCTTCACATCCCTCACACACTTGATAAGATTGATTCACATTTGCCACCTCTTTACCGCTCGGCTTACCAAGACGTGCCATTTGAATTTCCATGGCATCCAACCGCTTCTACATCTAATAATCAACTGACTTCACATATGAAGTTGATTTTCCCCTTCTAATTGCATTAGCTTGTCTTTTGGATATCACCGCCATCCTCTCAAGTATGTCCCAATCCTCATCCACATGGTTATAGAAGAATGATCTGTTACTAGTGGAGTTAACATCTCTGACATCCTCAGGTAGAAGGCCATCAAAGAATGCCTGAATCAGATCCCACTTCTCAATACCATGATGTGGGCAATTCCTTAGTAATTCCTTGAACCTTTTAAAAGCTTCATAGAATGGCTCCCCCAACTGTTGCCTGAAATCCCTGATTGCAGTTCCGGCCTCATTAGTCTTGTGTGGTGGGAAGTACTCATCCAAGAACTGTTGTTGAACTGCCCAAGTAGTAATACTAGCAGACGGTAGAGAAAGGAACCATATTTTAGCACGGTCCTTTAGTGAAAATTGGAAGAGTACCAACTTTACCTCGTCTGTAGTGAATCCCTGTCCACCAATGGTTCCACATGTTGCCTCATACTATAATAGGTGCGTGTAGGGCTCCTCAGTAACTCACCCAAAGAAATGTGGGAGGATCCCTAGACATCCCGGTCTGATCTCAAATGCGTTCCCCCTACGAACTGCTGGAATCACGAGGGAAGCATTTAGGGCTAAAGCAGGGCGAATGTGATTATCTACCCCCTGTTCATGCCTTGGCATGTTTTTGTTCCTAGGCGGTTCCTCTTGATAATTGGGTCTGTTCACTTGAGGTTGCATGTACCTGTTCTCTTGATAAAAATTACCCTGATTTCTCGGTTGATACTCATAGTCAGACCTTGGTGGTGGTGGTACCCAATTGTTCACCCTATTTACTTCTTGATTTCTGGGGTGGTGGTTTAGGTCATACCATGCTTCATCTTCATCCCAGTTATCATGCTGAGAACCGTGTTCTGGCCCATAACTTTGTCCCGTTGACAAATGCTCATCATCCCCAAAATCCGAATAACTTGGGTGGTTGTTATATGGTTGGTTGTTATGGAATGGTGGTGGTGGTGGTTGATTTTGTGGTTGTGGCTGAGCAGGTGGTTGTTGGTTTGGTGGTGGTGGTTGATCAGGAAATAGGAGATCTGGGAAAGGTGGGACTGTTCCCCCACCTTGGTTTGGATCTGAGTTTGGTGGTTGATTTTGTGACATTCTCGGGCTGTCGAGTTTCTCTATGGACGCTCTGGATCGTAGAATGACAAGTTGATTCGACAATAGACACCTCCATGGCTTATAATTGAAATTAGGTTAAGTTTGCCAAAATTCCACTTCTTCGCGTCCCGCGAAAACTCTTAGCCAACCTTAGCGTTCCGCGAAGGCCAAACTAGTCGGGTGGGTTTTTCCAGCCCCTCGCGTACCGTGAAACATTCTTTCTGGTTCTTCATGTACCACGAAGAACCTAATTTCAACATTTTTGATTTTTTGTTCCTTTGACTTCTCTCGGGCCTGTGTATGCTACTATCCTGATGAATTTGAGCTTGTTTTCTCCCGTCCACTTAGCATATTAAACCTGTAGCACTCATAAACACCAAATGCACATAAAACAGACTCGATATACAAAGCTAAACGCTTAAAACTATAAACTTAGACTCTTATACACGGGATATTTAACCTCACATCAATTACACATTTGCTTCTATGCTAGGATATTAAGCGTCTTAATTTCCATGTCCTTCATTCGGCAACAAAATTTGCTTTCTAATTATAAGCCATTAGGGATCCACTGTCGAATTAACTTGCCTACTTTCATCCCAGAGCATTCCAGAGGTGATTTCCAGAGATAAAGTTTCAAGCATTGTGATTTTTTGATGCTAGATCAAGTTATACCAAGTATTGAATAATCAAAGACGATGTCGATGAGCGGCTAATCTCTTCATGTCGTTTCCAGGTGTAGGATCTGCTTGTAAGTGATCGACTAGGGTTCATACTTGATTTGGTTTGCTATTCTTATAATCGTATGATTGATTGAATGCTTGATTCTTAGATTTGTTTAAAACGATTTGGTTTTCATTTAATTTAATACATTCATCAATTTTGGTTTTCTATCGTGAATCATTGAATATTTAGATCTTATCTTCTAAGTTGTTAATTAACTATTGAGTTATTAATCTGTGTCAAGTACCCGATTTTGTAATCATTGCTCAACGCAATCACTATCTTGATTGTTAATTGTTTATCAAATCTAATGAATGAGTTTTGTCTATGTAACTTCCAATAAGTACAAACCAGTAATCACAGAACTTGAAATCTGAACCCGGAAGGGTCTGTTTTCTCTTAATAGTTTTTACAAAGTTTAAATTGGATTGCTTTTTAATTAAGGTCTGAACAGTTTTCATAACAAACACTGTCCACCAATTCCCTGTGGATATGACACCCTACTTCATATACTATAGTTTAAGGTAGCTAGCGATTAGAATAATTGTTTTTGATTGACCTTGACAACGCGATCAGAGATCAGGAAGAAGAAACGCTTGGGGGGTTAACAAATGATGATGATGGGAGGGCTTTGTATGATAGAGATATGCCAATGGGTATCCACTTTTATCCACGATAGTTTTGTCGACGGAAAATGATCTGGAAAGGAGGAAGAAGGCCAGCGAGGGGATGATTAAATTAGAGGTTAAATTGGGGATGATTAAAAAGTGATAGTAAAAAAGATAAGAAATAAAGCAAATATGCAAGAGAACTGAAATACCTCTCATTTAACTTGAAAAAAATGGATGGTGTTAGTTGACTTGATGAAAATGACAAGATTATAAAACCACGAGAACCCAAATACAAGAAAACAAACTATTGGATGAAATTGTTAATTTTGACCAAACCATAGGGACGAAAATCACAGTTTAATCTAGAAATAAAGTTGGTTGTTTAGTATTCCTTGCTCGGATAGTCGTATGTTGTTTTTAGTTCTCGTGTTTGTTGAAAACATTTGGTTTATTAAGAGTAAGCTTTGTTGTTTTAAGTTTTCGGTGTGTGCTTCTATACCATTCATCATATCATGTCTAATCAGTACTTGAGACTGGGATGTGACAAAAATTAGTCTCTACCATATGGATCAAGTACAACGAAAATCATGTTATAAAAAATCATGTTTTATGGAGGTTATATGAGTAATGCCACTCCAATTATTCATTTTTCTGAATTATGTTAAATAGTTTACATGATGAGGAGGTTTGATTAACATAATATGTTCTAGCTTAGCATTGGCTCGCCCTTTCAAGTTTTAAATAGGTAAAGGGATATGCATAGATGGTTATAAGTTGGGAACACAAGGATCGAAAATTTGTAAGATTTTGGGATACACATCTATTATGATTATAGATATAGATGTTTCCTTATGTTGTGATACCAAGGATCTACATGTTATACACATCAGCATTTAAGAACTTAAAAGAGGTTTACTAGTGTTTTTCTAGGAAAATAAAAATAATAAAAAGAGCTTAGTATTTTTTTTTTGTTACATCAATATTTTTCAAATAAATTATTTTGATTATGGCATATAAATTAGATTAAAGTCCAAGAAACTTATAACCATGATTAAATAAAAAATATATATATTTTGGATGCTCATCATTAAATTAGTGTCATAATAATCGGCAATAAAAGGTAATATTTATTTCATAATTGGTAATTTATAACAATAAATACAAAATATAAGGAGTCTACTTCTTATATACTATAAATAAACCAAAATTCATTTAAATACTAATTCACATATAAACATATTTTACAAAGAATAGAAAATGTCTTATGTAGTTAAAACGCTCAGTAATTCTTACGTAGATCATTATTGTGAAATCATTTTGCCTAAGAGTAGTGTTGATAACGAAATAATACCATTAACTGGTGATAGTACTTTGCGAACTAGTGTCACCGGAGGAAATAGGGAGCTTGAAGTTGTGAGAAGCGATACAGATGGACGAACTTTACTTTGCAGTTTACTAGGTTACCATCGAAGAAATACGTTTTAAAGGTTTTGGTAACATTAGAACAATTTATAACTTACACGCTGGACATCACGTTGAGTTCCATCCTAGGGGATTAGTCAATGAAAAATTATATATGGGATTCATATATTCTTATGAATCTCCTCTCGGACCATCGGGGCAATAGGGCAGTTAAGAGTGAAGTCACAGATACATACATACATATATATATATAATCGTTTAATGTATTATAACTTGACTGGTGTAAGAAATTCTAAATACAATAATCTATGAATTATTATTTAAAAAGTAGTTTCATCTTTGATTAAATATCTTTATTTTTTTTATTTACTCCTTTTTTATATTAAAAATATCTTCCTTTCAGGAAAAACATTGATCCATAATTAGAGTAAAAGGTCTAACCAGATTCCAAACATGTTAGTTATTTTGTTTTATAAACACAACACGTGTACGAATTTTGATAAAAAGATCCAATCAAGTTTGAACAAGGCTCCATATATTCATATATCAACATATCTTGATGAAGTTACTGATCGCGTTGTCAAGGTAAATCAAAAACAATTATTCTAATCCCTAGCAACCTTAAACTATAGTATAATGGAGTAGGGTATCGTATCCACAGAGAATTGGTGGAAAGTGTTTAATTATGAAAACTATTTAAATTCAGATCAAAAAGCAACAAACTTTAAAACTTTGTAAAAACTATTAAGAGAAAACGGATCACTTCCGGGTTCAGATTGCAAGTTATTGGGAAGACTGGTTTGTACTTTTTGAAAGTTACATAGACATAACTCATTCATTAGATTTGATAAACAATTAACAACGAAGATAGTGACTGTGTTGAGCAACGATTACAAAATCGGATACTTGACACAAATTAACAACTCAATAGTCAATTAACAACTTAGAATCTCAGATCTAAATATTCAATGATTCACGATTAAAAACCGAGAATTGATGAATGTATTAAATTGAATAAAACACCAAGTTGTTCAAATCAAATCCAAGAATCAAGCATTCAAATAGTTATACGATTACAAGAGTCACAAACCAAATCAAGTATGAACCCTAGTCTATCACTTACAAGCAGATCCTACACCCGGAAACGACACAAAGAGATTAGCCGCTCATCGACATCGTCATCGATTCTTCAACAATTGGTATCACTTGATCTAGCATAAAAAACTTGAAAAGATTTGAACTTTATCTCTGGAAATCACCTTAGGGACGCTCTGGATCGAAGAATGACAAGCTGATTCGACAATAGACTCCTCCATGGCTTATAATTGAAATTATGTTAAGTTTGCCGAAATTCCACTTCTTCGCGTACCGCGAAGGCCAAATTAGTCGGGTGGGCTTTTCCAGCCCCTCACGTACCGCGAAACATTCCCTCTGGAACCTAATTTCAACATTTTTGACTTTTTGTTCCTTTGACTTCTCTAGGGCCTGTGTATGCTACTATCCTCATGATTTAAGCTGTTTTTCTCCCGTCCACTTAGCACATTAAACATGTAGCACTCATAAACACCAAATGCACATAAAACAAACTCGATATACAAAGTTAAACGCTTAAAACTATAAACTTAGACTCTTATACACGAGATATTTAACCTCACATCACGTCCTCACACTTGACCTTTTTCGTCCTGAAAAAGAATTATGCATGGAATCATAATAAAAAAAATTGCTTTTTTATTTCTTTCTTTTATTCTTTTGATTTCTCAACATGTTAACCGTAACAATCGGTATTTCGATCCGATTAAACCCAACCACCGACTCTCGAGTCCCCGATTATGTGATCTATAATATTATACATTATCAAGCCGACAATTTATCTATGAGTCTCACACTCAGAAAGCTACGACTCAGCCTAATTCTATCTCAAGGTCATGTTTAAGCCCCGTTTAAACCTTACAGATTTTTCCACTATTATAAACACAAATTTATTTGTTTTTTAAATTTATATGAATTGTGGATCAATGGATGCATGATACGAGCTTTTATTAATACTTATGAATAAACCTAACCCAGTGGTGTTTCAATCACGTTGGAACACGATATATGATACGTAAGCTGTAGTTTTTAAGCAATGAAATACCTAAGCTTCAGAACATGGGTGTATCCTTCAAGTCACCATCCCAAAGGGAATCACGTGAACCTAACTTAGCCATCCAAATTATTGATCACTTAAGTCATGTCCATGGGTGTATCAACCAAGTCACTATCTCGGAGGGTAACACGTAGGCAAAACCTAAGATTTCAATTGTTAATTAATTAAGGCTCATCAAATGATGGATTATGGAATGCAGACGCCACTAACTTTCGGATTTATTTTCATAAAAAGAAAGCAGTGTGCGAAGAAAAAAATTAAAAACTTATAATTTTTTGTATATAAAGGTACCTATCACCATATATTGACAGTTTCGACCTTACCGACACCCCTAAGATGAGAACCCATGAGATATCCTGAATTAATTATTCAATTAATCTAGATTCACTATTAGGATATTTAAGCTCTTTAATCAGTTGGGTCTACCAAAATGTTACAAATTAGACATGTTTGATCCTCTTTATTATTCAATTAGTTCCACATTAGCAAAGTTTCCGATTGTATTATCATTTTCCATTTAGTTGCAAAAATTCAAATCCCGGGACATTTTTGAAAATTTTTATGATTTTTATGATTCATGACTCAAAATAAAAGACTCGGACACAGACCTGGACACGGTTTTCCCTACCCACACTTAAACATGACATTGTCCTCAATGTAGGAAGAGCGACTCAAAAACGAAAATAAAATACGAAGATAAGAAAATCTTAGCTAGATAAACGACCGTATAGCATTTCATCCGCGATCGTGTCTCAGGAATACTAGCGGGTTGCCTTGTACAAGAACGTTCAAGATCGGATTATCGTCTCTCGAATGGAGATTGCGTACGAGAAATTAAATCCAAACCTGCAAAATAAACCCGAAACAAACCCACAAGCATCATACCGACTCAATAATACGACTCACTAAAAAGAAAAATACCCGATGGACTCAAACGAATTAGCCGGCCCGTCTGCTTTGTTCTTCGCGTACCGCGAAGAAGTTCTCTACAACTTCGTGTACCACGAGAGACCCTCCATCACAGAAAGATTAGAACTTTTTTCTACTTTTTGCCTTAGAAAATTTTTTAGTTTTTCAAGTCAAAATTTTCAACTTTTTCAAAATTCGTTCCAACTCTCCAATTAATTTCGTATATCCCTTGAACGAGATTTGTGATGGATTTTCATGCTCGTATGGCCCAATATCTCCGGGAAAACTTCAAAAATACGTGAAAATATACTGAAAACACTAAAAAAAAACTCAAGATTCTACAAACTCTACACATGGTATCCTACCCCCCACCCCCCCCCCCGAGAATGATGCATGGTCCCCATTGCATTAATATAAGCCTCAGCGTTCCCAGAACGTCCCCACACTTGGGCTTTTCCTAGATTTAAAGCACAAAACAAAACAAAACCTAACTCACTTTCGTAGGAATCACGAATGCATTTAGCACATGTATTAAGCCATTTAAACCCCTCGGTAGCCCGAGTGGACGAGTTTATTCTCATGATAGTTTCTAGAGAAAACACCCACAACGTTCATTTAATCTAGACAATAAAAGTAAAGCTTAGGTTGCCTCCTAAGGGCGCTAAGTTTAACGTCTTCAGCCGAACGCGGTGTACCTTACTTTGGTTATTCATATGCATATGCATGCATGCCAAAACTTACTGATTCTTCCTTGGTGTCATTGATTTCCTCTGTTTCTAAAAGGGCTTCAGTCTATGCCCATTCACTATTTGCCTAAGGTGATCGTCAAAGTCTTTGATCTCGACCTCCCAAACTCTCCCACTTTGATTACAAAATAAGGACCCATCCACTTACTCTTCAGCTTCCAGGGAACAGCTTCAGTCTTGAATTGTATAGCCACACATTCTGGCCTACCTCAAAGACCTTTTTCTTTAACCTGGAGTCATGCACTGCTTTCATCTTTGCCTTGTATGCAGATGCACACTCATAAGCTTCATCCCTCAGCTCTTCCAACTCACATACTTGCAACTTCCGCTCCTTACCTGCATTGTCAAAATCAAGATTAACATATTTAACTACCATAATGCATGATGAGCTATTTCAACTGTCAAATGACATCCTTTTCCATAAACTAGTCAGTATGGTGTGGTACTAATCGGAGTTTTGTAAGCTGCTCGGTAGGCCCATAAAGCATCGTTTAGTTTGGTTGACCAATCCTTAAGATCAACCCATACCGTCTTTTGTAAAATATCCATTATTTGTCTGTTTGATACCTCCACTTGACCACTTGTTTGTGGGTGATATGGAGTGGCAATCCGATGGTTCACACCGTACCGTTTAAGCAATTTACCAAATTTAAAGTTCTTAAACGTGAACCCCCATCACTGATTATCACACGGGGGACACCAAACCTGGAAAAGATGTTACTTTGCACGAACTTGCACACCACTATATGCTCATTCGTCTTAGTGGCGATTGCTTCAACCCATTTAGAAACATAATCATCCGCCACTAAGATGTACAGATGTCCCAAGGAATTAGGGAAGGGACCCATGAAGTCTATGCCCCACACATCAAATATGTTAACGACAATAATGGGTCGCATTAGCATCTCATCTCACTTCGTGATGCTCCCAAGATGCTGACACCTTGTGCAGTTCTTCACAAACTCTGCTGCATCCTTGAAAATTATAGGCCAGAAGAACCTACAAGTGAGGACCATGTGTCCCGTTTTCTGTCCACTAAAGTGCCCCCCACAAGCATATGAATGGGCATATTTAACAAATACTGGACTTCGCTCTCGGGCACACAACGCCGGATCATTTGATCTGCCCCAACTTTGAACAAATCTGGTTCATCCCAGATACACTGCTTCACTTAAGACATGAAGTGTTGCTTATTCTTCTTAGCCTAATGTTCTGGAATTTTAAATGCAGCCAAATAATTAACAATGTTAGCATACCATGGGTCAATAGAAACACTTAAAATTTGCTCATCTGGGAATGTCTCCCCGATTTTTTTAGTAGAATCCTCTTCGGTGTTCACAACCCTAGACAGGTGGCCTGCTACCACATTCTCTGTTCCTTTTTTTATTAAGGATCTCTAGGTTGAACTCTTGTAGCAGTAGGACCCATCTGATCAACCTAAGCTTTGCATATTTCTTCTCCATGAGATACTTCACCACACTGTTATCAGAATACACTATCACCTTACTTCCCTAGATATAAGACCTGAACTTATCAAGAGCATACACAACTTCAAGTAATTATTTCTCAGTAGTATTATAATTCATTTGTAACCCGTCTAGGGTCTTGCTGGCATAGTAAATTGCCACCGGTTTCTTATCCACCCTTTGTCCCAAGATTGCCCCGATTGCAAAATCACTTGCATTGCACATGATTTCAAAAGGTAGTGACCAATTAGGTGCTTGCAAGATCGGGGTGTCTACCAATTTTTCTTTTAAAATATTGAATGTTTTCAAGCACTCATCATCAAATTCAAAAGGGACATCTTTTAAAAGTAAATTACAAAGCGGTTTTGTGATTGTGCTAAAACCCTTAATAAACCGGCGGTAAAATCTCGCATGCCCCAGGAATGATCTTACCCCTTTGACATTAGTAAGGGGAGGTAGTGTTGAAATTAATTTATTTTTGCTCTATCTACCTCTATCCCCCTGCTTGACACTATGTTCCCCAAAACAATCCCTTAATGAACCATGAAATGGCTCTTTTCCCGACTAAGGACTAGGTTTGTTTCGACACACCTTTTCAAAACTTTGGTCAATTGCTCTAAACATGCATCAAATGACTGACCAAAGATTGAAAAATCATCCATGAAGATTTCCAAAGACTCCCCAATAATATCTTAAAATATACTCATCATGCACCTTTGAAAGGTGGTTGGGGCATTACACAATCCAAATGGCATTCGCCTCAATGCAAAAGTGCCATATAGGCAGGTAAACGTGGTCTTATGTTGATCATCAGGATGAATAGCAATCTGATTATATCCTGAGTACCCATCTAAAAAGCAATAAAATTTATGACCTGATAATTTCTCGAAGATTTGGTCAATGAAAGGTAAAGGAAAATGGTCCTTGGAAGTGGCTGTGTTCAACTTCATGTAATCAATACATACCCTCCACCCCGTTACGGGTCGGGTGGCTACGTGCTCTCCTTACTCGTCCCGTATGATCTCGATGCCTGATTTCTTTGGTACTGTCTGTGTTGAACTTACCCAGGTGCTGTCAGATATGGGAAAGATGATCCCTGCATCCAACCATTTTGGACTTCTTTCTTCATAACTTCCCCCATATTCGGATTTAGCCTTCTTTGTGCATCTCTTGCTAGCTTTGCATCCGGTTCAGTGATTATTTTGTGCATCACTGTCGAAGGACTAATCCCATTCAAATCTGCTATCGTCCACCCAATTGCTACTTTATGGGTGACAAGAACCTCCATGAGAGCCTTTTCCCGTGCCTCAGTCAAATTTGATGCAATAATGACCGGGAGAGTTTCATTCTCCCCTACGAAGGCATATTTCAAACTTGCCGGTAATTCTTTCAGTTTCACCCAAGGTGGTGATTCCAACGAAGGTTTTAAATGTGTGTCTCTGGACTCTGGAAAAATTTCCACTTGAAGTGTCCATGTGGGTCGTCCCTCTTTAATTGCACACACTTCCAATTCCTCCTCTTCAGCTTTCAGTTCATTCTCATACTCAGCTTCTTCCCTGTTACACATAACACACGGCTCCTTTGGCGCATCCTCATTTGCATGAAGAATACACCCATCAATGATATCTGCACTAAAGCATTCATCAATGACCGAAGCAATAAAAGTGCGGGAGAAGACATTTAAACGCACCTTTCTATTACCAAAAGCCATGTCAACTGTGCCTGTCATGAAGTTTATGACACATTGAGCAGTTTTTAAAAATGGCCTTCCCAAAATAACATTTGGTTGGTTCCCTTTAGTAGGGGCTGCATAGTCAAGCACTAAGAAGTTGACCGGGTAATAGAAATCTTCCATCTTGACAATCACATCTGTTAATATCCCACGGGGAAGCTTAAGTGTTAAATCATCTAACACCACGGTGGTATCAGCTTTTTATAGAGGACCGAAATCATATTGGTCATACAAGCTTCCCGAAAAGATACTAACAATAGCTCCAAAATACAGAAGTGCCTTATCTATTTTGAAATCTCCTATTTGAATTTGGATAAAAGGCGCCCCTGGATTTTGGAGCTTAGGTGGAAGAATACCAGACAAAACCGCACTCACATTATCGGTTAGATCAAGCTTTTAGGGCATCTTTTGATTCCTCTTTTGAGTGCATAGGTCCTTTAGATATTTTGCATATGCCGGTACTTGTTTGGTTGCATCAATTAGGGGATGATTAATTTTAACTTGTCTAAAAATTTCCCACATTTCATCTTATTGTGGGCCCTTTTATTTACCAGTTTAGATGGATCAACCAATGCTCTCGGAAATGGGATGGGATTATTCTCCACACCCGCCCCTTGAGCACCGGTAGGTGCTTTAGAATCGTTTAGTTTTTCAGAAACTACCAGTTTTTTGGGTTTTGATGCAATAAGTACCGGTTCATCATCATTTTCCTCATCCACATCCTCCACCAACCCTTCAACTGGCGGTTGTAGAGGGAAAACTTTGTTATCATATTGCTTACCACTTCTCAACACACTTACCTGACTTACATGAGGATTATTTGGTCCCAACCCTTGATGTTGCGGGTTGGTTTGAGTGTTGCTTGTTAACTTGCTCGGTTCTCTTCTCGGCCACTCTTCAGCCATTTGCCCCACTTGCTTTGCAAGAGCACCCATTGTCTTGTCACGGACTTCATTGTCTTTCTTTAGTTCCTTGATAGCCTCCATGATAGCATTAAATTGGGCAGCTCCCATGTCCTCACCTCATGTACTACCTCCTTGCTGATTTTGATGTTTATATCCCCTTTTGTATCTCTGGTATCCGCCTTGGTTATAATTTTGATGGCGGTTTTGTTATTGTTGTTGTTGTGGTTGTCCTCCACCCTACACATTAGCACCCTGAAAGTTAGGATTCATTTGATTAGATGCATTACCATACCTGAGTAAAGGATGGTTTCTGAGTCATGGGTGATAGTGTGTAGGAGTGGCCTTGTCTCCTCTAAGCTGGTTCACCTCTTTAGCCTTTCCTTGCTCTCTTAGGCAGTTTGCGAACACATGCCCCAACTCTTCACATCCGTCACACACCTGATAAGATTGATTCACATTTTCCAACTCTTTACCGCTCGGCTTACCAAGACGTGCCATTTGAATTTCCCTGGCATCCAACCGCTTCTACATCTCATAATCAACCGACTTCACAGATGAAGTTAACTATCCCCTTCTGCTTGCATTAGCTTTTCTTTTAGATATCACCGCCATCCTCTCAAGTATGTCCCAATCCTCATCCACGTGGTTATAGAAGAATGATCCGTTACTAGTGGAGTTAACATCTCTGACATCCTTAGGCAGAAGGCCATCATAGAATTCCTGAATCAGCTCCCACTTCTTAATACCATGATGTGGCCAATTCCTTAGTAATTCCTTGAACCTCTTAAAAGCTTCATAGAATGGCTCCCCCAACTGTTGCCTGAAATCCCTGATTGCAGCTATGGCCTCATTAGTCTTGTGTGGTGGGAAGTACTCATCCAAGAACTGTTGTTGAAGCTCTGTCCAAGTAGCAATACTAGCAGACGGTAGAGAAAGGAACCATTGTTTAGCACGGTCCTTTAGTGAAAATTGGAAGAGTACCAACTTCACCTCGTATGTAGTGAATCCCTGTCCACCGATGGTTCCACATGTGGCCTCATACTCTGATAAGTGAATGTAGAGCTCCTCAGTAACTCTCCCAAAGAAATGTGGGAGGGTCCCTAGACATCCCGGTCTGATCTCAAATGCGTTCCCCCTACGAACTTGTGGACTCACGGGGGAAGCATTTAGGGCTAAAGCAGGGCGAAAGTGATTATCTACCCCCTGTTCATGCCTTGGCACGTTTCTGTTCCTAGGCGGTTCCTCTTGATAATTGGGTTTGTTCACTTGAGGTTGCTTGTACCTGTTCTCTTGATAAAAATTACCCTGATTTCTTGGTTGATACTCATAGTAGGACCTTGGTGGTGGTGGTACCAAATTATTCACCCTATTTACTTCTTGATTTCTGGGGTGGTGGTTTAGGTCATACCATGCTTCATCTTCATCCCAGTTCTCATGCTGAGAACCATGTTCTGGCCCATAACTTTGTCCCGTTGACAAATGCTCATCATCCCCAAAATCCGAATAACTTGAGTGGCTGTTATATGGTTGGTTGTTATGGAATGGTGGTGGTGGTAGTGGTTGATTTTATGGTTGTTGTTGAGCAGGTGGTTGTTGGTTTGGTGGTGGTGGTTGATCAGGAAATAGGAGATCTGGGAAAGGTGGGACTGGTCCCCCACCTTGGTTTGGATCTGAGTTTGGTGGTTGATTTTGTGACATTCTCGGGTTGTCGAGTTTCTCTAAGATTGTAGGACTTGGTTTTGTATTTTTCGGTCGGCTCAAACGGCCTGTTCTATTTCTGGATCAAATAAAAGTGCTGACTTCCTTCCTGAATTACGAGTATGAATAAACATGTGGCCTGCACGAAGAAACAAAAGATTAGTAGCTCCGAACAAAATAATTTAAACTAAAACACTAAGCGCACGTATTCCCCGGCAACGGAGCCATTTTGATCGTGTTGTCAAGGTCACTCAAAAAAATTTATTCTAATCCCTAGCAACCTTAAACTATAGTATAATGGAGTAGGGTATCGTATCCACAGGGAATTGATGGAAAGTGTTTAATTATGAAAACTATTTAAATTCAGATTAAAAAGCAACAAACTTTAAAACTTTGTAAAAACTATTAAGAGAAAACGGATCGCTTCCGGGTTCAGATTGCAAGTTATTGTGAAGACTGGTTTGTACTTATTGGAAGTTACATAGATATAACTCATTCATTAGATTTGATAAACAATTAACAACCAAGATAGTGACTGTGTTGAGCAACGATTACAAAACCTGATACTTGACACAAATTAACAACTCAATAGTCAATTAACAACTTAGAATCTCATATCTAAATATTCAATGATTCACGATTAAAAACCGAGAATTGATGAATGTCTTAAATTGAATAAAACACCAAATTGTTCAAATCAAATTCAAGAATCAAGCATTCAAACAATCATACGATTACAAGAATAGCAAACCAAATCAAGTATGAACCCAAGTCTATCACTTACAAGCAGATCCTACACCCGGAAACGACACGAAGAGATTAGCCGCTCATCGACATCGTCATCGATTCTTCAACAATTGGTATCACTTGATCTAGCATCAAAATCTTGAAAAGATTGGAACTTTATCTCCTGAAATCACCTTAGGGACGCTCTGGATCGTAGAATGACAAGTTGATTCGACAATAGACTCCTCCATGGCTTATAATTGAAATTTGGTTAAGTTTGCCGAATATCCACTTCTTCGCGTACCGCGAAAACTCTTGGGCCAACCTTCGCCTACCGCGAAGGCCAAACTAGTCGGGTGGGCTTTTCCAGCCCCTCGCGTACCGCGAAACATTCTTTCTGAGCCTAATTTCAACATTTTTTACTTTTTGTTCCTTTGACTTCTCTAGGGCCCGTGTATGCTACTATCCTCATGATTTTGAGCTCGTTTTCTCCCGTCCACTTAGCACATTAAACCTGTAGCACTCATAAACACCAAATGCACATAAAACAAACTAGATATACAAAGCTAAACGCTTAAAACTATAAACTTAGACTCTTATACACGGGATATTTAACCTCACATCAATTACACCTTTGCTTCTATGCTAGGATATCAAGCGTCTTAATTTCCATGTCCTTCATTCGGCAACAAAATTTGCTTTCCAATTATAAGCCATTAGGGATCCATTGTCGAATTAACTTGCCTACTTTCGTCCTAGAGCATTCCAGAGGTGATTTCCAGAGATAAAGTTTCAACCATTGTGAGTTTTTGATGCTAGATCAAGTTATACCAAGTATTGAAGAATTGAAGACGATGTCGATGAGAGGCTAATCTCTTCGTGTCGTTTTCGGGTGTAGGAGCTGCTTGTAAGTGATAGACTAGGGTTCATACTTGATTTGGTTTGCTATTCTTGTAATCGTATGATTGTTTGAATGCTTGATTCTTAGATTTGTTTAAAACAATTTGGTTTTCATTTAATTTAATACATTCATTAATTTTGGTTTTCTATCGTGAATCATTAAATATTTAGATCTGATCTTCTAAGTTGTTAATTAACTATTGAGTTATTAATTTGTGTCAAGTACCCGATTTTGTAGTCATTGCTCAACGCAATCACTATCTTGATTGTTAATTGTTTATCAAATCTAATGAATGAGTTTTGTCTATGTAACTTCCAATAAGTACAAACCAGTAATCACAGAACTTGAAATCTGAACCGGGAAGCGGTCCGTTTTCTCTTAATAGTTTTTAAAAAGTTTAAATTGGATTGCTTTTTAATTAAGGTCTGAACACCAATTCCCTGTGGATACGACACCCTACTTCACTATACTATAGTTTAAGATAGCTAGCGATTAGAATAATTGTTTTGGATTGACCTTGACAACACGATCAAAGATCAGGAAGAAGAAACGCTTGGGGGTTAACAAATGATGATGACGGGAGGGCTTTGTATGATAGAGATATGCCAATGGGTATCCACTTTCATCCATAGAGACGAAAATCACAGTTTAATCTAGAAATAAAGTTGGTTGTTTAGTATTCCTTGCTCGGATAGTCGTATGTTGTTTTTAGTTTCTCGTGTTTGTTGAAAACATTTGGTTTATTAAGAGTAAGCTTTGTTGTTTTAAGTTTTCGGTGTGTGCTTCTATACCATTCATCATATCATGTCTATTCAGTATTTGAGACTGGGATGTGACAAAAATTAGTCTCTACCATATGGATCAAGTACAACGAAAATCATGTTATAAAAATTCATGTTTTATGGAGGTTATATGAGTAATGCCACTCCAATTATTCATTTTTCTGAATTATGTTAAATAGTTTACATGATGAGGAGGTTTGATTAACATAATATGTTCTAACTTAGCATTGGCTCGTCCTTTCAAGTTTTAAATAGGTAAAGGGATACGCATAGATGGTTATAAGTTGGGAACACAAGGATCGAATATTTGTAAGCTTTTGGGATACACATCTATTATGATTATAGATATAGATGTTTCCTTATGTTGTGATACCAAGGATCTACATGTTATACACATCAGCATTTAAGAACTTAAAAGATGTTTACTAGTGTTTTTCTAGGAAAATAAAAATAATAAAAAGAGCGTAGTATTTTTTTGTTGTTACATCAATATTTTTCAAATAAATTATTTTGATTATGACATATAAATTACATTAAAGTCCAAGAAACTTATAACCATGATTAAATAAAACAAATATATATTTTGGATGCTCATCATTAAATTAGTGTCATAATAATCGGCAATAAAAGGTAATATTTATTTCATAATTGGTAATTTATAACAATAAATACAAAATATAAGGAGTCTACTTCTTATATACTATAAATAAACCAAAATTCATTTAAATACTAATTAACATATAAACATATTTTACAAAGTATAGAAAATGTCTTATGTGCCTAAGATAGTCAAAACGCTCAGTAATTCTGACGTAGATCATTCTGGTAAAATCATTTTGCCTAAGAGGAGTGTTGATAACGAAATAATACCATTAATTGGTGATAGTACTTTGCGAACTAGTGTCACCGGAGGAAATAGGGAGCTTGAAGTTGTTGTGAGAAGCGATACAGATGGACGAACTTTTACTTTACAGTTTACTAGGTTACCATCGAAGAAATACGTTTTTAAAGGTTTTGGTAACATTAGAACAGTTTATAACTTACACGCCGGACATCACGTTGAGTTCCATCCTAGGGAATTAGTCAATGAAAAATTATATATGGGATTCAAATATTCTTATGAATCTCCTCTAGGACCATCGGGGCAATAGGGCAGTTAAGAGCGAAGTCACAGATACATACATATTTATATAATCGTTTAATGTATTATAGCTTGACTGAAGTAAGAAATTCTAAATACAATAATCTATGAATTATTATTTAAAAAGTAGTTTCATCTTTGATTAAATCTCTTTATTTTTTTTATTTACTCCTTTTTTATATTAAAAATATCTTCCTTTCAGGAAAAACATTGATTCATAATTAGAGTAAAAGGTCTAACCAGATTCCAAACATGTTAGTTATTTTGTTTTATAAACACAACACGTGTACGAATTTTGATAAAAAGATCCAATCAAGTTTGAACAAGGCTCCATATATTCATATATCAACATATCTTGATGAAGTTACTGATCGCGTTGTCAAGGTAAATCAAAAACAATTATTCTAATCCCTAGCAACCTTAAACTATAGTATAATGGAGTAGGGTATCGTATCCACAGAGAATTGGTGGGAAGTGTTTAATTATGAAAACTATTTAAATTCAGATCAAAAAGCAACAAACTTTAAAACTTTGTAAAAACTATTAAGAGAAAACGGATCACTTCCGGGTTCAGATTGCAAGTTATTGGGAAGACTGGTTTGTACTTTTTGAAAGTTACATAGACATAACTCATTCATTTGATTTCATAATCAATTAACAACCAAGATAGTGACTGTGTTGAGCAATGATTACAAAACCGGATACTTGACACAAATTAACAACTCAATAGTCAATTAACAACTTAGAATCTCAGATCTAAAAATTCAATGATTCACGATTAAAAACCGAGAATTGATGAATGTATTAAATTGAATAAAACATCAAGTTGTTCAAATCAAATCCAAGAATCAAGCATTCAAATAGTTATATGATTACAAGAGTAGCAAACCAAATCATGTATGAACCCTTGTCTATCACTTACAAGCAGATTCTACACCCGAAAACGACACGAAGAGATTAGCCGCTCATCGACATCGTCATCGATTCTTCAACAATTGGTATCACTTGATCTAGCATAAAAAACTTGAAAAGATTTGAACTTTATATCCGGAAATCACCATAGGGACGCTCTGGATGGTAGAATGACAAGTTGATTCGACAATAAACTCCTCCATGGGTTATAATTGAAATTAGGTTAAGTTTGCCGAAATTCCACTTCTTCGCGTACCGCGAAAACTTTTGGGCCAACCTTCGCGTACCGCGAAGGCCAAATTAGTCGGGTGAGCTTTTCCAACCCCTCACGTACCGCGAAACATTCCCTCTGGAACCTAATTTCAACATTTTTGACTTTTTGTTCCTTTGACTTCTCCGGGGCCCGTGTATGCAACTATCCACATGATTTTAAGCTCGTTTTCTCCCGTCCGCTTAGCACATTAAACCTGTAGCACTCATAAACACCAAATGCACATAAAACAAACTCGATATACAAAGGTTAACGCTTAAAACTATAAACTTTGACTCTTATACACGGGATATTTAACCTCACATTACATCCCACACTTGACCATTTTTGTCCCGAAAAAGAATTATGCATGGAATCATAATCAGAAAACTTGATTTTTTAGTTCTTTCTTTTATTCTTTTGATTTCTCAACAAGTTAACTGTAACAATCGGTATTTCTATCCGATTAAACCTAATCACCGACTCAAGGTCTCGTTTAAGCCTGGGTTAAACCTTATAGATTTTCCCACCATTATAAACACAAATTTATTATTTTTTGAAATTTATATGAATTGTTGATAAATGGATGCATGATACGAGCTTTTATTAATACTAATGAATAAACCTAACCCAGTGGTGTTTCAATCACGTTGGAACACGATATATGACACGTAAGCTGTAGTTTTTAAGCAATGAAATACCTAAGCTTCGGAACATGGGTGTATCCTTCAAGTCACCATCTCAAAGGGAAACACGTGAACCTAACTTAGTCATCCAAATTATTGATCACTTAAGTCCTGTCCATGGGTGTATCAACCAAGTCACTATCTCGGAGGGTAACACCTAAGATTTCAATTTTTAATTAATTAAGGCTCATTAAATGATGGATTATGGAATGCAGGCGCCACTAACTTTCGGATTTATTTTCATAAAAAGAAAGCAGTGTGCCAAAAAAAATTTAAAAACTTATAATTTTTTGTTTATAAACGTGCCTATCACCCTATATTGACAATTTCAAACTTACTGACACCCTTAAGATGAGAACCCACGAGATATCCTGAATTAATTATTCAATTAATATAGATTCACTATTAGGATGTTTAAGCTCTTTAATCAGTTGGGTCTACCAAAACGTTACAAATTAGACATGTTTGATCCTCTTTATTATTCAATTAGTTCCACATTAGCACAGTTTGTGATTGTACTATCATTTTCCATTTAGTTACAAAAATTCAAATCCAGGGACATTTTAGAAAATTTTTATGATTCATGACTCAAAATAAAAGACTCGGACACAGACCTGGACAAGGTCACCCCTCCCCACACTTAAATACGACATTGTCCTCAATGAAGGAAGAGCGACTTAAAAACGAAAACAAAATACAAAGAGAAGAAAAACTTAGCTGGATAAACGACTGTATAACATTTCATTCGTGATCGTGTCTTAGGAATACTAGCGAGTTGCCTTGTACAAGAACGTTCAAGACCGGATTACCGTCTCTCGAATGGAGATTGTGTACGAGAAATTAAATCCAAACCTGCAAAATAAACCCGAAACAAACCCACAAGCATCATACCGACTCAATAATACGACTCACTAAAAAGAAAAATACCCGATGGACTCAAACCAATTAAAAAAAATTGAAAAACCCTAATTTTGAGTCTTCTACGCGAAGACTTGGGGTCACTCCCTCGCGTGTCGCGAGGGACAAGAATTAGTCGGCCCATCTGCTTGGTTCTTCGCGTACCGCGAAGAAGTTCTCTCCAACTCTCGCGTACCGCGAGAGACCCTCCATCACAGAAAGATTAGAACTTTTTTCCACTTTTTGCCTTAGAAAATTTTTTAGTTTTTCAAGTCAAAATTTTCAACTTTTTCAAAATTCGTTCCAACTCTCCAATTAATTTCGTATATCCCTTGAACGATATTTGTGATGGATTTTCATGCTCGTATGGCACAAAATCTGCGGGAAAACTTCAAAAATACGCGAAAACATACTGAAAACACTAAAAATAAAAACTAAAGATTCTACAAACTCTACACACGGTATCCTACCCCCCCCCCCCCCCCCGAGAATGATGCATGGTCCCCATTGCATTAATATAAGCCTCAGCGTTCCCAGAACGTCCCCACACTTGGGCTTTTCCCAGATTTAAGGCACCAAACAAAACAAAACCTAACTCACTTTCGTAGGAATCACGAATGCATTTAGCACATGCATTAAGCCATTTAAACCCCTCGGTAGCCCGAGTTGACGAGTTTAGTCTCGTGAGGGTTTCTAGAGAACACACCCACAACGTTCATTTAATCTAGACAATAAAAGTAAAGCTTAGGTTACCTCCTAAGAGTGCTAAGTTTAACGTCTTCAACCGAACGCGGTGTACCTTACTTTGGTTATTCATATGCAGATGCATGCATGACAAAACTTACTGATTCTTCCTTGGTGCTATTGATTTCCTCTGTTTCTAAATAGGGCTTCAGTCTATGCCCATTCACTACTTGCCTGAGGTGATCGTCAAAGTATTCGATCTCGACCTCCCCAAACTCTCCCACTCTGATTACAAAATAAGGACCCATCCACTTACTCTTCCGCTTCCTAGGGAACAACTTCAGTCTTGAATTGTATATAGCCACACCTTCTGGCGTACCTCAAAGACCTTTTTCTTTAACTTGGAGTCATGCACTGCTTTCATCTTTTCCTTGTATGCAGATGCACACTCATAAGCTTCATCCCTCAGCTCTTGCAACTTACTTACTTGCAACTTCCGCTCCTTACCTGCATTGTCATAATCAAGATTAACATATTTAACTGCCATAATGTACGATGAGCTATTTCAACTGTCAAATGACATCCTTTTCCATAAAATAGTCGGTATGGTGTGGTACTAATAGGAGTTTTGTAAGCTGGTTGGTAGGCCCATAAAGCATCGTTTAGTTTGGTTGACCAATCCTTAAGATCAACCCATACCGTCTTTTGTAAAATCTCAATTATTTGCCTGTTTGATACCTCCACTTGACCACTTGTTTGTAGGTGATATGGAGTGGCAATCCGATGGTTCACACCGTACTGTTTAAGCAATTTACCAAATTTAAAGTTCTTAAACGTGAACCCCCATCACTGATGATCACACGGGGGACACCAAACCTGGAAAAGATGTTACTTTGCACGAACTTGCACACCACTATATGATCATTCGTCTTAGTGGCGATTGCTTCAACCCATTTAGAAACATAATCAACTGCCACTAAGATGTACAGATGTCTTAAGGAATTAGGGAAGAGACCCATGAAGTCTATGCCCCACACATAAAATATGTTAACGACCATAATGGGTCGCATTGGCATCTCATCTCACTTCGTGATGCTTCCAAGATGTTGACACCTTGTGCAGTTCTTCACAAACTCTGTTGCATCCTTGAAAATTGTGCTAGAAGAACCCATAAGTGAGGACCCTGTGTCCCATTTTCTGTCCACTGAAGTGCCCCGCTAAAGCATATGAATGGGTATGTTTAACAAATACTGGACTTCACTTTCGGGCACACAACGCCGGATCATTTGATCTGCCCTAACTTTGAACAAATCTGGTTCATCCCATAAATACTGCTTCACTTGAGACATGAAGTGTTGCTTCTTCTTCTTAGCCCAATGTTCTGGAATTTTAAATGCAGCCAAATAATTAACAATGTTAGTATACCATGGGTCAGTAGAAACACTTAAAATTTGCTCATCTGGGAATGTCTCCCCGATTCTTTCAGTAGAATCCTCTTCGGTGTTCACAACCCTAGACAGGTGGTCTGCTACCACATTCTCTATTCCTTTCTTATTGCGGATCTCTTGGTTGAACTCCTGTAGCAGTAGGACCCATCTTATCAACCTAAGCTTTGCGTCTTTCTTCTCCATGATATCCTTCACCGCACTGTGACACTCTCACCTTACTTCCCCATATATAAGACTTAGACTTATCAAGAGCATACACAACTGCAAGTAATTCGTTCTCAGTATTAGTATAATTCAGTTGTAACCCGTCTAGGGTCTTGCTGGCATAGTAAATTGCCACCGGTTTCTTATCCACCCTTTGTCCCAAGACTGCCCTGATTGCAAAATCACTTGCATCACACATGATTTCAAAAGGTAGTGACCAATTAGGTGCTTGCAAGATCGGGGTGTCTACCAATTTTTATTTTAAAATATTGAATGCTTTCAAGCACTCATCATCAAATTCAAAAGAGACGTTTTTTAAAAGTAGATTACAAAGCGGTTTTGTGATTGTGCTAAAACCCTTAATAAACCGGCGGTAAAATCTCGCATGCCCCAAGAATGATCTTACCCCTTTGACATTAGTAAGGGGAGGTAGTGTCGAAATTACTTTGATTTTTGCTCTATCTACCTCCATCCCCCTACTTGACACTATGTGCCCCAAAACAATCCCTTACTGAACCATGAAATGGCTCTTTTCCCAACTAAGGACTAGGTTTGTTCCGACACACCTTTTCAAAACTTTGGTCAATTGCTCTAAACATGCATCAAATGACTGACCAAAGATTGAAAAGTCATCCATGAAGATTTCCAAAGACTCCCCAATTATATCTTAAAAGATACTCATCATGCACCTTTGAAAGGTGGCTGGGTCATTACACAACACAAATGGCATTCGCCTCAATGCAAAAGTGTCATATGGGCAGGTAAACGTGGTCTTATGTTGATCATCAGGATGAATAGCAATCTGATTATATCCTAAGTACCCATCTAAAAAGCAATAAAATTTCTGACCAGATAATTTCTCGATGATTTGGTCAATGAAAGGTAAAGGAAAATGGTCCTTGGAAGTGGATGTGTTCAACTTCTTGTAATCAATACATACCCTCCACCCCGTTACGGGTCAGGTGGCTGCTTGCTCTCCTTGCTCATCCCGTATGATCTGGATGCCTGCTTTCTTTGGTACTGTCTGTGTTGGTCTTAGCTAGGTGCTGTCAGATATGGGATAGATGATCCCTGCTCCAACCATTTTAGGATTTCTTTCTTCACAACTTCCCTCATATTCGGATTTAGCCTTCTTTGTGCATCTCTTGCTGGATTTGCATCCGGTTCAATGATTATTTTATGCATCACTATCGAAGGACTAATCCCTTTCAAATCTGTTATCGTCCACCCAATTGCTGCTTTATGGGCGACCAGAACCTCCATGAGAGCCTTTTCCTATGCCTCGGTCAAATTTTATGCAATAATGACCAGAAGAGTTTCATTCTCCCCTACGAAGGCGTACTTAAAACTTGCCGATAATTCTTTCAGTTCCACCTGAGGTGGTGATTCCAACGAAGGTTTTAAATGGGTGTCTATGGACACTGGAAAAATTTCCACTTGAAGTGTCCATGTGGGTCGTCCCTCTTTAATTGCACACACTTCTAATTCCTCCTCTTCAGCTTTCAATTCATTCTCATACTCAGCTTCTTCCATGTTACACAAAACACACGGCTCCTTTGGCGTATCCTCATTTGCATGAAGAATACACCCATCAATGATATCTGCACTAAAGCATTCATCAATGACCGGAGCATTAAAAGTGCGGGAGAAGACATTTAAACGCACCATTCTATTACCAAAAGCCATGTCAACTAAGCCATCTCAACTGTGCATGTCATGAAGTTTATGACACATTGAGCAGTTTTTAAAAATGACCTTCCCAAAATAACATTGGGTTGGCTCCCTTTAGTAGGGGTTGCATAGTCAAGCACTAAAAAGTCGACCGGGTAATAGAAATCTTCCATCTTGACTATCACATCTGTTAATATGTCACACCCCGACCGATGGAGGATTCATCGAGGCGGACACTAGCTGATTGTTCATAAGCACATGATCTACTAAGGTTGCATAATTCATTAATAAGATTTAAATATCAATTACAATTCAAGTTACAACACCCTATTCTAGAATATTACACATAATTATTTTACTAGGTCCAAAAGCCTTATGTGTAGCACCTTCAACACATAGTCACACAATCACATATCTTCACCTGAAACGTAATCCAAAACAAGTGTCAACTACGAGTGTTGGTGAGTTTACATATGGTTGAATATAATAAAAGTTTAATTAAAAACGTTTATACAATTCATGGTTTGACATGGTAAGACACGGCATAATGTGGAGGATTCACTATGTGTATACCAATTGTAAGCATGTAAGTATAAGCATACAGGTTTAACGTGATGGGCATGGAATCAAGACTATATGGGTCACACACAGTTTAAAAAACCACCCTAAAAGTATCCATAGCATAACAAGTGACCATGCACAAAAGCACAATAATCTACGCATGTAAACACAAGTTGAATTGTATGTAAGTATGCACAGATTTCGTTTCACCCCAAAATGTATAAAAATGTAAATAGGGGATATGTAACTCACCTGGCTAGCGGATGTTTTAATTCACGTGGGTAGGTGATAAGGATGTTGAAGTCTAAGCATGTTGAAACCCTATGTAGATAAATGGGTATTATTGTATGTTTATATGTGTGTATTCGTATTTAATTGTGTATAGGTTTATAATAACATTTCTTAAAATTATTTGCATAAATGTAGGTCTAGATTTACTTGAAATCACTGATTTGATCGAATACACACACACATAGGCGGAAACTTTGTGTATGTTGGATGAAACAGATGGTAGAGACAGGCATCGAAACTATGTTCAGTCGAAACTATTTACAAGTGATACACAGAACTGTCGAAACTACCATCTATCGAAACTACTAGTTTCGATTGACCATTTACAAGTGATACACAGAACTGTCGAAACTACCATCTATCGAAACTACTAGTTTCGATTAAACACACTCAATCGAAACTAAGTAGTTTCGATGGCCCAGACTTGGAAATAAAACATTAATTACCCACTAAGTAGTTTCGATTGGTACAACTTGCCTTATGATAACAGAAGGTAAAGAAACGAAGTTGAGGTACCTACGTGGTCGCGAAGGGTCTGGTCGGCAGGGTCTTAAATCCAAGAATGTCAAGATCGGGAATTGAAGCTTCGGGATGAATTAGGTTCTGAAACTTTGGTCACAGCTTCACATGGAGACGACGAACGTAATGGCGTCTTCAATTTGAAGTGAGAGTGGGTGAAGGAGGGGTGGCGAGCTCGAGCAGGTCCGTAAATGGCTATTTATAGCCGAGTTCGATCCCTATAATAAAACACGCAATTGAGTATGTCCAGACACTCGTCTGGACAAGACAAAACTGTCGAGCCATCTTACAGGCGAGGAGGTCGACTATCGGGGCCAATTGCACGGCGTGGACTTTCGGCCACAAACACAATCAGACGATTCGAATGATGGGGAGACAAATTGGTCGGGAGCTTTTTTTCGCGTGGGGACGACGAGGTCAGGGACACCTTTTTCAGCTGTCGAGGTGCAGAGAATAGGCGTGTCGAGGTGTCGCCGGAAATTGGCTTGGACCGCCGGACAAGGGAGGGGATGACCGGAAACGCGAATTGAGATTTGGCAGATTTGGTCCCTGTAGTTTGATTCTGTTTTAATTAAGTCCCTGAGATAATTACGGATGAGTCCTTGTGGTTTGATTTATCCATTAATAGTCCCTCAACTGGTTTTTAGTTTAAAACCTTTTAGTTTGAAAATTTTCAAAACAGCCCCTTAACTTTTATAAAAATAATTAATTAAATTTCTTTTTAATTCCAAAATTATTTTATAAACTTATATTATTATTATCATTATAAATATCTTTATAAAAGTTAATTATTTTATTTAAATAGGTCATCTTATTTATATATGAAACTTTTAATTTAGATTTTTATATAAAATTTTATATAAGTTTAAAACTTATAAAATTTTAATTATTTTAAATCCATAAAATAAAAATATATATTTTGTACAAAATTAAATAAAAACACTTGCATTTCATTTAATAGAAAATGATTACATGTTATATTACAAATGCGTGATTAAAAATCCAAAATGTCACAGTCTCCCCATGTTAAAGGAATTTCGCCCCGAAATTCGGTTAGCGAAGGTTATGGATGCGGGAAAGAGATGCCAATGGACTTAGAATGGAATTATTCACCAGAGAAAGACTTAGCGGGAAATAACGTATGATAACGGATGACGACGTAAATTCGAGTCGAGTCGTCAATTAGTTGGTCTAACAGTATAATGAGATTTATGCATACAATTGTTCATACAACGCATGAATGTAAACTACTAGAAACCATACTTAACAATATTGGTGCCAATCACCTTGTGACATGGCATTTTCCTTTAAAACTCCACCCCACAGGTGTTCATATTTTCAAATTCTGCAAAAAAATTTTGAAAATCGGTCCTCCTCAGTACTTAAGCATGGTTTATACTCGTTATATCAAGTGGGTTTATGTATAAGGTGTACCAGCGGCTAACCCACCACCCCTTTGATATATCGGGGATTCCCCGTGCATAATTACTAGGATTTAGATTATTTTAATCAAATCACCTTTCTCAATTGAAAATTGTACAATGAACTGCGTACAATTTGTAAACGTTATCACGTCTATGAGTGGTTTCATAGCACAAATATGTCTAACAATTCAAGAACCGATCCTCTTCTTAGTACTTATGCATGGTTTATACTCGTTATATCAAGTGGGTTTATGTATAGGGTCTACCAGCGGCTAACCCACCACCCCTTTGATATACCGGGGATTCCCGTGCATAATTACTAGGATTTAGAACTTCAACAATTCAAGTAAACTTTAACAGAGCTAGCAAGTTGTATGACTGAATTTAAACATAATAGGTTTGTTTCACAAAAGTATAGGAATGAGATGAATGGTGAAAGCATAGTTGTTATATGCAATCACGAATTATAGAATTCATAGCAATGGATTTCCCATCCGTTATTACCATGTTATAAGAGTTATCAAGTTCGGCTTGTTGTTTAGCAAATAGTTGGTTAAAAATAAGAGACACAATTTCCATTGGCATGAGTATTGAATAAAACGGATGTATAAAGATAGTGAACAAAGGAACGTACCGTTGACAGTGTCGTCATTGGCCGGAGCATCATTAGCATTTATATTAAATGCTTGTCCACGAGGACCACCTTGATTTTGAAGTCTTGGACATTGGTTTCGAAAGTGGTTTGGATCTCCACATTCGTAACAGGCTCGTCCATAGGTGATAGTGAGAGGCACTTGATGATTGCCTTGAGTAGTTTGCTTAATGATAGTGCGAGCACGGCAAGTAGTAACAACGTGTCCATAGCGTCCACACCTTGAGCATAGACGGCATGCAGCATGCGGGGCATGGTGATACTTGCAAGTAGGGCATTGGGGAAATGAACCTACATAATTTCTCAGAATTTGACCCGCAGGAGTAACTTGGGTCATAGGCACGGCAGGAGTGATGGCCGCAAAGTTTTGGGCCTTGCGCTTCCTATCAAGATGGGAAGATTCGGTTTCTTCGTCTTTTTCGGACACGGAAGTAGCAACTTTGTCGACCACTTTCTTGCTACCCTTCCTAGATAAGGTACCCGCTTTGACGTGATTGTCAGTCAACACAGCAGATAAACGGATAGTGTCTTCGAGAGTGGAGGGATTACTTCCTAATACGGTGTCTTGGATCGGCATAGGCAGTCCACCTATGTATTTTTCGATTCCCCGTGCTAAGGGAGTAACCATGTAGGGCACAAGCAGACTTAGCTCTTGAAAATGAGTGGTGTAAGCCAAATTCTCTCCGCTATCTTGGGTGAGATCCAAAAATTCAGCTTCGAGCGTCCTCATTTCGTTGCAAGGACAGAACTCGTCAGTCATAAGTCGTTTCATTTCGTCCCAAGACAAGGACATAGCAGATTCGTTGCCTCGAGTACGTTTCTCACCATTCCACCAGATGAGTGCTCGTTTTTGGAAGACGCTGGCAGCATAACGGACTTTGAAGTTGTCGGGACAATCGCTGTTTAGGAAAGTACTCTCCATACTTTCAAACCATTGAAGAAGGCCAGTAGCACATTCCGTCACGAAGAATTTGGTGGGGTTGCAAGAATTGAAATACTTGAATGTGCAGTATGGTGGGTTTGCACCATTCCCTTGCGTGTTAGACCCATTGCTGTTGTTGTTAGCTTGGATTAGTTGACCTACTAGTTAGGTAAGTAATGTAGCAAGGTCGGTGTTGGAGTTGCTAGAGTTAGCATTAACCGCGCGACGGGGAGGCATTCTATAAAATACCACAAGAAAAGACAAGAATTTATGAGACTTCGGATAAAATGGGCATGTATGTGCCACAGTTGGTAGACTGTTCACATTAATTCGAGCAGGAATGCGAAATGACACTCGTCATGTCGCGTGATAATGTATGTATGTTCTGACTAAAACTGATCACATAATTCATTCAAAATTTATAACACTAAAGGATAGGGGAAATAAGCCATGAAATCTATTCCTGTGAGGATATGATAACATAGATCATTATTCGCGCAAAAGGAATTGCCGGGATTCGCATGCACTACAAATCTTTATTACGTGTGCACCCGTAATAATGATTTGCTTTGCATGTTCATCTAGTTCTTCCTATCTTACTATAATGTCCCCAAAATTTTGAGTTTAGGTTCAGATCGTATTCTTGCGAATACAATGACCTATCAACGTTAAGTAATTCCTCAAAACTTTCAAGGAGACATGCTTTAGCCTATAGGTAAACACTCACTTCAGGAATTCCCAGGAAAGCATATGGGTCCGTTTATTTGGATTTATACGAAATGCTTTCCTAGACAAAAAACCCAATGTACAGGTGTCACCCTTCCAGATTGCACATGTCCTTTACTGGGTTCAAGAAATTAAGTCGCTGACGAGATTTTCAAGATTTTAATAGACTTGTGAGTCTATGAGTATAAAATGTGTAGGAATGTTGCAAATAGTATGGATTAGGAAAGAGTATGGATAAGGATGGGTAGTGTATTTGTTTGCATATGTTTGTTTGTCAAATGTGTATGTAAAGTATGTATTATGTGTTTTAAAGCCTTGTATGTATGTGTATAAGTCTCATGTACCAAACTTGGGAAAATTCAAATAATACCTAACTAGAAATAATTCACATAGCAGATAATAATTTAGCACGTAACACATAAAAGGGAGTCCTAGGGTTATAGTCTAGGTCATTGTGTCTAATAACCTAATTCCCTATAACCATGGCTCTGATACTAATTTGTCACACCCCGACCGATGGCGGATTCATCGAGGCGGACACTAGCTGATTGTTCATAAGCACGTGATCTACTAAGGTTGCATAATTCATTAATAAGATTTAAATATCAATTACAATTCAAGTTACAACACCCTATTCTAGAATATTACACATAATTATTTTACTAGGTCCAAAAGCCTTATGTGTAGCACCTTCAACACATAGTCACACAATCACATATCTTCACCTGAAACGTAATCCAAAACAAGTGTCAACTACGAGAGTTGGTGAGTTTACATATGGTTGAATATAATAAAAGTTTAATTAAAAACATTTATACAATTCATGGTTTGACATGGTAAGACACGGCATAATGTGGAGGATTCACTATGTGTATACCAATTGTAAGCATGTAAGTATAAGCATACAGGTTTAACGTGATGGGCATGGAATCAAGACTATATGGGTCACACACAGTTTAAAAAACCACCCTAAAAGTATCCATAGCATAACAAGTGCCATGCACAAAAGCACAATAATCTACGCATGTAAACACAAGTTGAATTGTATGTAAGTATGCACAGATTTCGTTTCACCCCAAAATGTATAAAAATGTAAATAGGGGATATGTAACTCACCTGGCTAGCGGATGTTTTAATCCACGTGGGTAGGTGATAAGGATGTTGAAGTCTAAGCACGTTGAAACCCTATGTAGATAAATGGGTATTATTGTATGTTTATACGTGTGTATTCGTATTTAATTGTGTATAGGTTTATAATAACATTTCTTAAAATTATTTGCATAAAATATAGGTCCAGATTTACTTGAAATCACTGATTTGATCGAATACACACACACATAGGCGGAAACTGTGTGTATGTTGGATGAAACAGATGGTAGAGACAGGCATCGAAACTATGTTCAATCGAAACTTCTAGTTTCGATTGACCATTTACAAGTGATACACAGAACTGTCGAAACTACCATCTATCGAAACTACTAGTCTCGATTAACCATTTACAAGTGATACACAGAACTGTCGAAACTACCATCTATCGAAACTACTAGTTTCGATTGAACACACTCAATCGAAACTAAGTAGTTTCGATGGCCCAGACTTAGAAATAAAACAGTAAATTACCCACTAAGTAGTTTCGATTGGTACAGCTTGCCTTATGATAACAGAAGGTAAAGAAACGAAGTTGAGGTACCTACGTGGTCGCGAAGGGTCTGGTCGGCACGGTCTTAAATCCGAGAATGTCAAGATCGGGAATTGAAGCTTCGGGATGAATTAGGTTCTGAAACTTTGGTCACAGCTTCACATGGAGACGACGAACGTAATGGCGTCTTCAATTTGAAGTGAGAGTGGGTGAAGGAGGGGTGGCGAGCTCGAGCAGGTCCGTAAATGGCTATTTATAGCCGAGCTCGATCCCTATAATAAAACACGCAATTGAGTATGTCCAGACACTCTTCTGGACGAGACGAAACTGTCGAGCCATCTTGCAGGCGAGGAGGTCGACTATCGGGGCCAATTGCACGGCGTGGACTTTCGGCCACAAACACAATCAGACGATTCGATTGATGGGGAGACAAATTGGTTAGGGGCTTTTGTTCGCGTGGGGACGACGAGGTCAGGGACACCTTTTTCGGCTGTCGAGGTGCAGAGAACAGGCGTGTCGAGGTGTCGCCGGAAATTGGCTTGGACCGCCAGACAAGGGAGAGGATGACCGGAAACGCGAATTGAGATTTGGCAAATTTAGTCCCTGTAGTTTGATTCTGTTTTAATTAAGTCCCTGAGATAATTACGGATGAGTCCTTGTGGTTTGATTTGTCCACGAATAGTCCCTCAACTGGTTTTTTGTTTAAAACCTTTTAGTTTGAAAATTTTTAAAACAGCCTCTTAACTTTTACAAAAATAATTAATTAAATTTCTTTTTAATTACAAAATTATTTTATAAACTTATATTATTATTATTATCATTATAAATATCTTTATAAAAGTTAATTGTTTTATTTAAATAGGTCATCTTATTTATATATGAAACTTTTAATTTAGATTTTTATATAAAATTTTATATAAGTTTAAAACTTATAAAATTTTAATTATTTTAAATCCATAAAATAAAAATATATATTTTTTACAAAATTAAATAAAAACACTTTCATTTCATTTAACAGAAAATGATTACATGTTATATTACAAATGCGTGAATAAAAATCCGAAATGTCACATAATATGGAAGAGCACCCACTGTCTTGTCACGGACTTCATTGTCTTTCTTTAGTTCCTTGAAAGCCTCCATGATAGCATTAAATTGGGCAGCTCCCATGTCCTCACCTCCTGTACTACCTCCTTGCTGATTTTGATGTTGATAGCCCCTTTTGTATCTATGGTATCCGCCTTGGTTATAATTTTGTTGGCGGTTTTGGTATTGTTGCTATTGTGGTTGTCCTCCACCCTGCACATTAGCACCCTGAAAGTTAGGATTCATTTGATTAGATGCATTACCATACCTGAGTAACGGATGGTTTCTGAGTCTTGGGTGATACTGTGTAACAGTGGCCTTGTCTCCTCTAAGCTGGTTCACCTCTTTAGCCTTTCCTTTCTCTCTTGGGCAGTTTGCTAACACATGCCCCAACTCTTCACATCCGTCACACACCTGATAAGATTGATTCACATTTGCCACCTCTTTACCGCTAGGCTTACCAAGATGTGCCATTTGAATTTCCATGGCATCCAACCGCTTCTACATCTCATAATCAACCGACTTCACAGATGAAGTTGACTTTCCCCTTCTACTTGCATTAGCTTGTGTTTTGGATATCACCGCCATCCTCTCAAGTATGTCCCAATCCTCATCCACATGTGTAGGATCGTGAAAGTACAAGATGGTTCTGTTCTTAGTTGAGGTTGGCGGAAACAAAATCAACTACATAGTTTATAATTAAGTAAACACAAAGAATACTGATAAACACTGTTGTATTAAGCTTTTGTGAATGCAAAGATTACAAGTGAAAACTCAGTGAAGAAGCACACTTACAATGAAGTGGTTACACAGTATTTATACTAACTTAGAATCAAGACAGACCCTTGATTCTAAGGATCAGATCGAACACAAGCCGTTGATCTTGTTTATTAATCTAAATTACACGTAAAGGCTAATCTAGTTAACTTTACTGAAACCTCTTCTTTGGCATCATTGTTTGCATGCTTGGAGAAGAGCGTCATTGTCCTTTATTGGTTGCACCAGTGAGGTTCCTTCTGCTTGGAGTGTGGCAGTTGCTTTTGCATAAAGGTGTCAGAGGCGCTTCGCATGGATAGTCAGCTGCAACGTTTGGTCTTCAGAGAATAAAGCTATCAGCAGCAGAGATGAGGACTAGCAGCAAAATTGATCTATCCGCAGCTGCTGAGGATATGCCTATCAGCAGCAACATGTGTTGAATGCTGCTGATAAGCCGATCCGCAGCTACTTTGGTCTTCAGCAGTAGACAAAGTACCGGCAGCTGTTTTGCTCAGCAGCAATCTTGTGTTGTCCGCGGCAGTTGTACTTAGAACAATTTTGTAGCAATCAGTCTTTGGTTCTACAAACTCCCCCTAGACTGATGCTACCAAAATTCTTCTAGTCCCTCTGTTGCTGAAGGTTTTTCATGTGGTCAACTATCCTTGCTACTTCATACCCTCGAGGATCCTTGCTGGGGTTGTCAAGAGGAAGTTCAGACAGAGTCTTGATGTCCTTACTTGGCATTTTGAAGATTGCCTTGCTTGGACGTCTCATCTGGTGACCCTTGACATTTGTGATGGTGAACTCATTCTTCTCAGCATTGTAGGACCATCGTGCAAATGGATAGTGGGATTGTAGAGGTTTAACATCTAAGACTACATCTTTGCTGGGGTTGAAGTGATGTTTGATCACCAGCACAAGATGTTTCCCGCCATCATTTGTAGGTATGAATTCTTCACCCAGCTCCATGATTCTCTTGAGATCAGAATCTGGAAGTTGTAGAACCTCATCAACAGACTTGTAAATTGATCTTCTTTGTTCAGTTCTCCCCCTGAATACTTCAAACCACTGATCTTGGATACTGTAAAACCATTGGACTATTTCTCTGGAGTCTTCAGGTTTGGGTATGGGTTTGGATTTCTTCAGGAGTGGCCGTTGATGAGAGGGAGCTGGGTGTGTTGTTTTGGACTTTTTGGGTTGAGGAGAGGAAGGCTTGGGGATGTTTGTGGATGGTGTTTGGAAAGTGGAAGTAGTTTCTGGTGCAGAGGTTCTTTGTTTCTTGACTGGTCTCTTTCCCAGTCTTTCTTCCTCTTCCTTTTTCACTTTTGTATACAGGGCTTGTAGGTTCATGAAGGACATGGGACCTATCCTTTTTCCACTTTCTCCCCTTGCCTTAAGGAAGTCCATCATCACCTTCCTTTCTTCATGGGTCCTTTGATTAAGGGCAATGGCTTTCTTTGACTTTTGTTGAGCTTTCTCTTTCTCTTCATCTTTCTTCTTCTTTGCCAATTCCCCCTGCTGACCCATGAAGGCTCTGTAGATCTCTTTGTTTGAAAGTTTTTCAAGGTAGTCTGCATCCTCACCTTGAGAGATCATAGCTTCAGTCCACTCCTCCCTTAATTCTTTTGCTAATTTAGAATCAGTGATTCTAAACTTAGCATCTTCCTTCCTCTTCTTTTCAATCTCCTCTTCTACTTCCTTTGCCAACTGTTCCTGCAGTTGTCTAGCAAGTTATTCATCTTCCTCAACTTGAGACCCTGCATGGATTTTAATTTTCATCTCATCCAGCTGTTTGGCATACAGCTGGATTGTCTATTGTCTTAGGAGTATGGCTGCCTTTCTTTCTTGATGCTTTTGTTTGTGAGCCATCTCTTCTTCTTCTCTTTTCCTTCTTCTTTCTTCTTTCTCCTTCTTTTCTTTTTGCAACCTCTCTTCATCCTCTTCTGTCATAATACCCTTCCCTTTATTAACATTGGATGCCTCTGCTCTGGCTTCACTGATCACAGAAACAGCTGATTGTTGTGCTGTTGGGATCTCTGCCTCGGCTTCATTGGCAAGTTGAGAGGTAGACAAGGGAAGGTCTTCAGTTTGGCACTCAGGACCTGTAAGCTCTAGCAGCCTTTCCTGTAATGTACATCTTACTTCGTAAGCTACAGTGCAAATGTCAACTGGAGGGGAAGCTGAGTCAGTGTCAGAGTTTGACACATCTTCTTCTTCATAAATCCTTCCTTCCTTTTCAAGGTGGGCTTTGATAATTGCTATCATCGCCTGGCTTTCAAGGGAGTTGACATTGCAGATGTTGGCTCTGAGCTGAAAGATCTTGAATAGGAAGTCTGTTGGCAGTTGAAGGATATTCCTGGTGTTGATGATAAGAGAGGTGCCGTTGCTTAGAAGGAAGGTATGGTCAAGGCACTTATTGCTTATCCATCCTAGCACATCTGAGTCCTTGACCATTAGTTTGTACAGGAGTCTTTTCAGGCTCAGAACTTCTTGTTCATTGAGAAGACTGCTTCTTGTGATTTGGAGATTGTTAGGAGACAGTCTTCTTTCTGCAGCCTGAGATGACTCAGGAGACTCTACCCGTTTTAGTTCTTTGATTAGTCTTATGAAGTTGGGTAGGTTGTCCTCCATCAAAGCATAGAACATGTCAATGGATAGGTCTGCTGAGAGGTCTGATGAGTTGTTGATGCAGATAAGATCATATAGGTCAAGGATTTCAAATGGATGAATTAAATCCCAGTCTAGCTCTTCTACTCCGCTAAACTCCCGACCTATCCAAAACCTCTCAGTTTTCCCATCGTACCCCCAAGCTAGTATAATGTCAAACTCTAGCTGTGTTGATGTCAGTGGGAAGTGGGGGGCAGTTGCATGACTTATGATGGCTGAAACTTCTGGGATGATGCTGAAGGATGTAGATGTTTCGTCTTGGTTCTTTTCATCCATCAGCACCTCATCTATAGCTCTAACAACTAGCTTCCAGTCTTCAGTAGATTCTTCTTCATTGTCATCTGAGACTGGCAAGTCATGAACTTGGACAAAAGCTGGTCTGAATAGAGTACTTTGAAAGGCAGCTTGCTCTTGAATCCAGTTGTCGAGACTTTCAGTGTCTTCTTCCATAGGGACTTTCTCCCCCATTTTGGTTGCATCAGTGAACAAATAGGCATTTGTTTGAGTGCCCACTGAGACAAGAGAGGGAGAAGCCGAGGAGGGGCATTGATGGGCTTCATGCATCAAGGCTTGGTGTCGTAGTTTGGACACTTCAGCCTCAAGCATAGCCACCATGGCCGTCAATTCCAGATTGCTTAGTTTCAGACTGTCCTCATCCACAGTTGTGGAATCCTTGGACCCAGATGGGGCCGTAGGCCGAGCCTCAGTATCCCCATCACCCATGGTTTCTTGGCTCCTGGGATTCCTCTCAGTGAGGTGAGTTTCCAAGGAAACACCCTCACCATGAGTTGCCTGGTTGAGGTCTTAAAGATGTTATCACTGTCCTGCTGGTCATTTGATGGACCAGCAGTAGTGAAAGCCTCTTCCACATCCACTCTTTCATTACTCCTAGAGTGGACCTTCAAGGGTGAAGAACTTGGGTTGGGTGTTTCGGAAACAAGACCTATCAGTACCTCCTTGATAGTGGTAGATGGAGAAGGTACATCACTTTGGTCAGGTTCCTCAACACTTAAGTCCAAAGAAGATAGGAATGGCTCGAAGGGCTGTTCTATGGATCCGGGAAGTGATCCTAATCCTAATAGAGAGACTTCCGAAGGAGTCTCCCTAACAGTGTGGCTTTCCCTTATGATATTCTCACTAGAATGTTGTGATTCTGAGTGAGGGATGTTGGCTTGGGTTTGGGCCTTGGAGGCAAGAGAAGAAGGAGTTCTCTTGCCCCTCTTCCTTGTATATTTGGCTGCAACCGGGGCCCTGTGTTCCGGTTGAGCAATCAAGTTGTGGGTGAGTAATGTATGTGCCTGTATATCCTCAGTAGAATGCACAGGGGTTCGATCAAGGGAAACAGCAGTTTGAGTTTGTGGCAGTGAGGTGGAGGGTGTGGGATCAGTATCAGCTGGCTTTGCTAAACTGTCACCCTGGGCACTTTGCGTGTTCAACATTGTAGACAACAATGGAACATCGGCCCCTGAGAACTGTAACATCCACCAAATTTGCAGTATATCCATATTGAAATTCTAGACAAAGTGCACTCATTAGGACCTAGTTAATATCGAACTTGGTCAACAAACTATGTGCACCAACTATTCTATGCTAATTTCATGAAATAATGAGAGTTCAAGACTCTAAACTATGATCTATGACATAAGATCACCTATAATAGGTTAAACTATGTCTAATTCTACCCTCATTACTTAGTTATACACTAATCATAGTGTAATTAACTTAATTGGGTCTTATTCCATGCTAATTAACTTAATTATACCCTAATCTTAGTATAATTAGTCAAACTATGTCTAATTACTAAACTAATTTCATTAAACTTGATGTTATTACCCAAACTATGTCCATCAATATTTATTTCAAGACCATATCCTAAGTACAAGCTTTAAACATTCATATTTCAACTATTTCATATTTAATTTATATAAAAACTTTTATATAAATTATTTTATAAATCTTTCTTACATAATTATATAAATACATCTCATCTATTTTATATAACACTTGTATATTTACACACACACTTATGAAAGACTAGAATTCTCATCACATTTATAAAACACCACCATTTTTATAAAAATCTACCATTCCATGAACTTTTGTACAAAACCCACCTACAAAAACACCATCATTCCAATCACTTACAAAAATCACCTACACACTCCACCTCCCATTCTTTTCTTACAAATCTATCCTAATGTAATCTCAAGAAACATTATTTAATTCCACAAACCATGCTCTTGTTTCCCTATAAATACAAGACCAAATCCTCCCATTTTCACTTGCACCTTTCACAAACTCTCTCACTCTTTCTTTCCCTCTAAAATCTCGGCTCAAGGGAGGTGCAAGACCAACTCTCAAAGCCTTGAACCATTCAAGCTTGTAAGCATTCTTTCTTCTAAGTTTCTATCTTTCTTTCCTTCTTTCATTTATTCTAGATCATGATCTTTGATAACTAAAAGGTTTATGGGTTTTATGATACCATATACTTGTGATAACAAGTGGTAATCTATGACTAAGGTCAAACCATAAACACACCTTCAAAGATCAAAGAACTAGTCCATGTATTCATGTCTTTACTTTGTATTCTTTTTTTCTAGAGCTTGATCTTTGATAACTAAAAGGTTTATGGGTTTTATGATACCATATACTTGTGATAGCGAGTGGTAATCTATGACTAAGGTCCAACCATAAACACACCTTCAAAGATCAAAGAACTAGCCCAAATACTTTATGTTTTTGCTTTACTTTTCTCTAGATCTTGATCTTGATAACAAAAAGGTTTATGGGTGTTATGATACCATCATACTTGTGTAAACAAGTGGTAATCTATGGCTAGAGCCAAACCATAAACATAACCTCAACACTCAAGAACTAGTCCATTTAAATTCTTGTATTTACTTATTATGCACTTTATTTTTCATGTTCTTACACTATTAACAATGCTTATGGACATAATATAGTTTGGGTAAACACTAAAATCAAGTCTTTTAAGTTATTATAACACAATATTTAAAAGGATGGATGAGTTAAATAAGTTTAATATAGTCACATACAACTTAAACAAGAATAAACACCGTTTAAAAACCCGGTTTTTAACCCAAAAATATGATTTTAACTTCTAGACCTCTTAAAATTCCCATATTTTGGAAACGACTCCGACCTACTATAAAAAGGCTCCATATTAAATTTTATGATTTTTGGAGTTAGTTAGCTATATTAATAAAATAAATCTTACGGAAACAAAGGTCTTTTTTATACATAAACTTTTTATAAAATTCTCAAATTTTTACCAAGTTACCTACTGGTCATAAGGTTGTTATAAAATAATAATCATAATTTTTAGACATAAATAGCTATCCTTTCCAAATTAGTCTATCTCAAATGATTTTTGGAAAAATACTAAACTATTTCAAATGAGTTTACAAAAATTCCAGTAAATTTCTAATATTTTATCAAGTCTATAAACCAAATTTCATAAGGATTGGTGATGGATAGCTATACTTTCGAAATTATAACTTATTTTGAGCATTTACGACCGTAATAATTGATAAAAACGTCTTTAAACACACATTATCGACTCGACCAACTTTTGGAACTCTTCTTGTAAATAAAATGAGTCTATGTGAGTCATCAAACTACTATTTTTATCAAGAATCACGACCATGGTATTTTTGTAAGATTAATCCATCGAAAAACCGTCGTGAAACGACTAGTTTTTAAGAACAATATTCTTCAAGAATATTTGAGGGTTTAAAACCTTATAAAAACTTGACACATATACTTTTGATCATAAGGTATGAGTTTTACTAAGTTTAACCAACAAAACGCTACATCTATTATCAAAGCGGTTTGTGTGATTTCAAGAACAAAACTTTTAAAAGAAACTCTTTACACATGTGTGACTTCTACTTATTTCCATCCATCCTATCTTTCTAAATACTAACAAGAATTTGACATTTTTTTAAAATCTCGTTACCATTACAAGTCAATCTTATTTAACATCTAAACTCCTGATGTTTTGACGGTGACCGCCGTAAATCCAAACATGTCACTATATAATTTGCAAGAAACCAAGAACTAACACTCTATATTTGGACAAAGCAATGCCTTAGTCCGACTTAAACTAGAATAAAGTCCATAAAACTCATAGATTCCCACCATTGTAGGACCCGAGTAGGACAATCTCTCTACCACAAGAAACATACATTTCCGCATTTCTATGTGAGTTTTCGTGGCCCCTTTTTCCTTACTTTTTGGGGGAAAATATGCTTACTATGTTTTTATACTCACTCATTGTATATCTATACTTACTCGTTATACTTCAAACTCTCTACACTTTACTTTACGTATTTAATAATACGTGAGTCTTCGTAGCCCCTTTTTCTCTTAAACTTTTGGGGGGAAAATATGCTCTATCTATTTTCACTATTTACTATATTGATTATTCACTTGTCTATTTGACTATATAACTTGAGCTGAACTAGAATTATTATCACTTCTCAAGTCCCCTTTTTCAAGAAACGCAACTAGTTAACTTTGCTAAGCCGACGGTTAAATATTGATAGATCTATCGGGGTGACGCCCCATTCATCCTTCTGACTGACGCGTTTAAAACAGCAGAAAACGTGGTGAATGTTTATTTCCGATTCTAGAAACAAGAATTAATGCTCCGTGATAAGGCATTAAACAGGGGCAAACACACTAGGTCATCAGGTTTAGTTGCGGGCTCAATGTTTATATTGTCTTGTTCATATGCATATTTTGTCAACATATCTTGACAACCTTTCTTATGTTGTTGATATTCAACTATTTACTCTCTTACTCTATACTTAAACCTACAAACTCACCAGCTTTATAGCTGACCACTTTTAAGCATATTTTTCAGGTAACAAATGCTTAGCATACAAGCATACAAGATTTGAAGTACTATAGAAGATTTATAGGAGATTGCTTTTGGATAGTTAATCTACATATATAAATCTTCAAGATGTACTTAGAACCAAGTTTTATGTAATATTTTGGAAATGAATGCAATTAGTATTTCTCTTGTAAACAATGTGTTCATGATTTTCCATACAACTGTCTCAACCCGTGTTTCCGCCCTAGACGGGGTGTAACAAGAACTTTGATGAAACTGTTCTCATGCTTTGAAAAATGTTGTTCTTATGTCCCAGCATTATATAGATTCTTGCAGTTTTTGAAAGATCTTGGTGCTTAATGTTGAACACTTCCTGCAAGAATCTTGGGTACATGAAGAACTATGATTTCACCCCTTCTTGAAGGTTGTATCTCAAACCTTCAAGAATGAGGTGGGAAAAATTGAAACCCGCACCAGTTATCATACTGTGAATTGCCGACGCAAGTCCGGAGTTAAGTTGGTTCCAGCCACTCCTCTTCTGGGATATGCATTGGAGGAGAGTGTGGCAGAGATACTTCCATTTGGGACCCATGAGTGCCTTCTCTATCGTATACTCTGTTTGATTCCCAGTGTACCCTGTGGATACAAAGGTCCTCATGTATACGTCTTTTGGGTAAGAGATGGCGTCCCCTTCATCCTGAAGCTTGAGGTGTTGGCGGAGCTTTGCTTCAGTGATTATCATCTCCTTGCCGTCTACTGTGCCTCTGATTTGGGGAGTGCCCTGGTCAGTAGAATACACGGCTGAGCTCCAAAAATCTTCCATGTGGGAAGTATAGATGGTTGGGTTGACTGTTAGGGCATGGTGGATTTTGGACCGACAAAGGAAGTCGATCATATCATCGAAACCTTCGGATTTCTTACCCTTTATTAGGTATGCAGTGAGGTTGTGATATGGGGAAAACTTGTCGTTGGGGATGTTTATGTCTGCTTCTGCCATTGTTATGGATTTGGAGGGAAGAGAGAAGGGTGTTTGAATGGTGGTTATGGAGATTATGGAGAGTATGGAGAGCTTTGAATGTGGTGGGGACTTAGAGCAAAAATGATGGTTAGGGTTGAATTGAATGCGAAGAGGTGTTATGACAAACTTTGATTTTGAGTTTATAACGGCAAGGAAGGGAAAAAGCAGAATGGCTTGTACCGTACAACTTTATTCACTTTTTACTGCTACAGCTGTTATACACCGATGCAGTCATGGTAGAGACTGACGGTAACTTTTACAGCGGGTAAACGTTAATGTAGACTTGTTTTACCCATCAGCAGCAAACTTGGTTGCTGCCGATGGTGAGCTATCCGCTGCAAACTTGGTTGCTGCGGATAGTGAAGTCTTTCAGCAGCAGATTTGGGTGCTGCTGACTATTGTAGTCATTCCGCAGCAAAAAGGTTGCTGCTGACCGCCTTAAAGCTGTCTGCGGGAAACTTGTTCCTGCTGATAACTTAAAGCGATCAGTGGCAAAGGCTTTGCTGCTGAAGAGTAAAACTGTCAGCAGCGAAAAAAGTGTTGCTGACTATAACCTTTTATTAAGAACAAAAACATAGACATATTTACAAGGAAAGATAAAAAATTTGAGACATGTCTTATTCAAAGTTCATCATGCCAATTGATTCAACTAGATATCGAAATCTTGCTTCATCAAAAGGTTTAGTGAACAAATCAGCATATTGCTCATTTGTGTGAACCTTGGATAGGACAATTCTCTTTTTCTCAGCTTGATCCCTGATAAAGTGATACCTGATGTCGATGTGCTTAGTCTTGGAATGCTGCACTGGATTATTTGTGATAGAGATAGCACTCATGTTGTCATTGTGAATTGGAGTCTGCATGAAGGTCATTCCATAGTCAAGCATTTGATTTTGGATCCAGATGACCTGTGCACAGCAGCTTGAAGCTGCAATGTATTCTGCTTCAGCTGTTGAAGTAGAGACACATGTTTGTTTTTTTGCATTGCCATGAGATGAGCCTTCCTCCAAGAAATTGACATCCCCCAGATGTGGACTTTTTGTCCAAGTTACAACCCCCATAGTCACTGTCAGTGTAGGCATAGAGATTGACATTTTCATTCTTTGGATACCATAGCCCAAGTTTTGGAGCTCCCTTTAGGTATCTAAGGATCCTTTTGACAGCCTGAAGATGAGACACTTTTGGAGCTGCTTGAAATCTTAAGAAGAGACAAACTGCAAACATGATATCTGGTCTTGAGGCAGTGAGATACATGAGAGACCCTATCATTGCTCGGTACTGATGTTGATCAGTGTCTTGTCCTTCTTTATCCGGAGATAATTGATGGTGCACTTGCATAGGAGTTCTTGCAGCAAATCAGTCAGCCATTTTGAATCTCTCCAAGATGCTTTTGACATACTTGGATTGACTTATGAAGATTCCATTTGGTACCTGTTTTACTTGAAGTCCTAAAAAGAAATTTAGTTCACCCATTGAACTCATTTCAAATTTGGAATGCATCAGAACTTCAAAGTCTTTGCAGAGCTTCTTTCTTGTAGATCCAAAGATAATGTCATCAACATAAATCTGGACCAACAAAATTTCTCCCCCTTCATCTTTGATGAAAAGTGTCTGATCAATGGCCCCCCTTCTGAAGTTGTTGCTAAGTAGATGTCCAGATAAAGTTTAATACTAGGCTCTTGGGGCTTGGTGTAAGCCATAGAGAGCTTTGTCCAGTTTTAAGACCATATTTGGATGTGCAGGATCCACAAAGCCTGGAGGCTGTTTGACATAGACCTCTTCATCAATCTTGCCATACAAAAAGGCACTCTTCACATCCATTTGATAGACCATAAAGTTTTTGGATGCTGCATATGCCAGAAAGATTCTAATGGCTTCCAGACGGGCAACAGGAGCAAAGACTTCATCATAGTCAATGCCTTCTTCTTGAGTGTAACCTTGAGCTACCAGTCTGGCTTTGTTCTTAACCACGATGTCCCTTTCATCTTGCTTGTTTCTGAAGACCCATCTTGTTCCAATGGCTGTTTGACCAGGTGGAAGATCAACAAGCTTCCAAACATCTTGTCTTTTGAATTGCAGCAATTCTTCCTGCATTGCTTCAATCCAGCTGTTGTGCTTGAGAGCTTCATCAATCTTTTTGGGTTCCACCTGAGATAGAAAGCAAGAGAACAAACAAATGTTGGCTTCATGAGACTTACTTCTTGTCTGGATACCTGTGTGGACTTGGCCAATGATGTTTTCCAGAGGATGCTCTTTGTTTATTCTCTGTGCTGGTATCACATCCAGCCATATTCCCTCTTCAAGATTACTTTGGTTTAGATCAGGATTGTCTTCAGTTGTGAGGAGAGGAGCTTGGAGGTTCTGATAATTGTGTTCCACATAGTCAGCAGTATTGGCATCAGAGGCCTCTTCAGCATGGATTGAGGAGGCTTCATTAACGATTTCTTGGTCAGAGAGATTGCTGCTTGTGGTGTTGGAAGTACCGGCTTCACCTGTACTGGCTTCAATAGCTTCTGCCACTGATGGAGGATCAATGGATGGCCTTTTCATCCTGATGTTGGGACTGGGAAAGTCCAGTCTGTAGTCAGAAGAGGAGGTTGAGGCAGAAGATGTTGATTTTGAAGAAGAAAACTCCATATTTGAGAATATGAGAGGCTTAAATATCTGGGTGAAGGAGTCTATATCAAAGAGCCAGTTAGGACCTTTGCCTTGTTCACAGACAACGTGTTCCCTGCATTCCACATTAGCAGATTCTTCCACAATCCGAGTCCTAGAATTGAACACTCGGTAGGCCTTTGATTGAGAGGAGTAACCCACAAAGTAACCTTCATCAGACTTTGCACCGAATTTAGGAAGAACTCCATGTGTGATGAGGATTGTATATGGACATCCAAAGGGCTTCAGGAAGCCAATGTAGGGAACTCTTTTGAGCCATAGTTCATAGGGTGTTTTCTGGAGAGGCTTAACAATAAGGACTCTATTCTGCACATAACAAGCTGTGCTTACTGCTTCCGCCCAGAAAGTGAGGGGCAGCTTTGAGTCAGCCAGCATAGATCTTGCTGATTCAATCAGAGTCCTGTTTCTTCTTTCAGCAACCCCATTTTGTTGAGGGGTTCTTGGAGCACTGTATTGCCTTTCAATGCCCTTGCTCTCACAGAAACTATTCAAATTGTGATTTTTGAACTCTGTTCCCTGATCACACCTTATGATCTTTACCTTCAGATTGCTTTGATTCTCTACCCTAAGAATATAGGATTTGAGAATCTCAGCAGTTTCATCTTTTGTTCTTAGGAAGAATACCCATGAGAATCTGGACAAGTCATCAGTTATCACCAGACAGTAGGACTTTTTGCCCATTGACATGACATTCGTAGGACCAAAGAGATCCATATGCAGTAGCTGGAGAGGGGTGTCATTTGTGTTCAATGTCTTGGGTTTGTGGGAACTCTTGTGTTGTTTTCCCTTCAAGCAGGCAATGCAGTGATCGTCTAGCTGGAATTCTTTGTCAGGAAGCCCTCTGACAAGATTGTCCTTCACTAATTTATTGATTGTTTTGATGTTAACATGGCTTAACCTCCTGTGCCAGAGAGCGGATTCATCAATTGATGCCTTTGACAGAAAACATGAAACACTACCGAATGGAGTGACTTCATTCATGTCAAGCACATATAAGTTGTCCTTTCTTTGAGCAGTTAGGAGAATCTTCTCAGGAGGGGGTTTAGATAGGCCAGGAGCTAACACGAAACATTCTTTGTCAGTGAAAAGTATCCAATGCTTTTGATCACATACTTGGGAAACACTCATGAGATTGAAGTCAAGTTCTTTAACATAGTTGACTCTTTCAATACTCATCCTTTCATTGGACACAGTTCCTTGTCCAGTGATGGATCCACCCTTTGAGTCACTCCCAAAGGCAACATATCCTCCATTGAAATGTCTGAAGTTAGAGAGGATGGACCTGTTGCCTGTCATGTGCCTGGAACAGCCGCTATCTACCACCCAGGTGTTGTTCTTGTGACCTGGCTTTCCCTGCACATGAAGGAAATTTAGTTAGTGGGAGTGGTCCAAGAGCTCTCCTTTTTGAAGAAGTGAGTTCTTGGACTGGTGGATTCATCATTTGTGCAATCAACTGAGCCGATGATGATTTTTGGAGAAATAGAGACTGGGACTTTGGCTTTCCATTGCTGATGTGGTGATTTTTCAGTTCTCTTTTCTTTATCAGTTGTGGATTTTGCTTTGGCAGTTGATGAATTTGCTCTATCAGCAGCTGATTTTGCTGCTTGAGGCTTTGGCTTATCAGCAGCGGCAGGTTTTGCTGCTGAAGGCTTTAGCTTATCAGCAATGGCTGGTTTTGCTGCTGATGGCTTTGGCTTTTCAGCAGCAGATTTTGTTTTTGCTGCTGAAGGCTTTGTTTGAGCAGCAACAGATTTGGTGGCTGCTGAAGGCTTTGCCTTTTGCTGCTGCTTGTGTTTCACTGCAGTTTCAACCCTTTTTCTGGCTGCAGATGGTTTATCAACCGATGTATGCTGATCCTTTTCTTGTTTATGAGTTGATGAAGGAGGGATCTGGTTGAATGGGTTAAACTGGCACTTTGCAGCAAAGTGGTCTGTTGCACCACAAATGATGCAGGACTGCTGAACTTTGGGCTGTTGCTTCCTTGGTGGAGAAGAAGAGTTTCGGAACTGAGTTTTCTTTGCCGTAACTCTTCTATCTTGTTGCTGATTCTTCTGCTGCTGATAGTAGAAGCAAGTACTGGCAGTGTGGTTATACTTGCCACAGACAAAGCAGGATTTGGCCACTGTGTCTCTTGAAAGGTAGACATAATCCTTTCTTTGAAACAAATCCTTGAAGTTCCATGGATGGGCTTTGTTATGTTCAAAAGTGGCTTCTTCTAGGGTCTTCTGAACATATGGAACTCTTTCTCCAGCAGTATGACATATGTCAAACACCTTCCTGTGAGGTGTGAAGTTGTTGGGAGTTGAGGACTGTCCCTTTTCAACAGTTATTTTTCTTCCTTCTGGAGGATAACTGATCTTGATCTGTTTGAATGGAGCAGGGATAGGAATGGTGGCAGCAGGAACTTCAGCTTTATTTATAACAGCTGTAGATGGGGCTGTACTGGTTTCTTCATGGTCTGAGCAGGTTAACTCAGATTCTGATGAGGTAGTACAATCTTCAACGAAAGGTTCATCCATTGAAGGATCAAGATTTCGGTTTGCAGTGTCAAGATTTGCAGTATTCAAGCTTGGTTCGTGAATGGCAACATAGTCAGCTGGATGAGGAACAGTATTGTACTGTTCCTTGCTACATCCAAGTCCTCCAAGCTTTACCTTCTCATGGACTTAAATATCTAGAAGTCTCTGTAGCTTTTTGGAGGAAAATTCATATTTTTCAACATGAACTTTCTGTTCTGCCAGTTCAGCTCTGGTAGCTTTAAGTTTTACTAATAGATCATCAATCTGAGTTTCAAGGTTGGTTTGTTCATGTTTTAATGAAGAAATCTCTTTCTTAAGACAGTTAATCTTTTCTTTGTAACTATCTTCGACCTTTTTGAATTCGGATTTCATTTGGTGAAACTCTTCATTTTGATCTATTAGATTTTGGTTATGCTTTCTATAACCTAAAACTTTGTCAATGCAAGCTTGAGAGCAAAGATGTTCAAATACCTGAGGTGGTATCTCTGCATTGTTTGCCATAAGTGCTTGGTTGGAGGCAAGAACATCTTCATATTGAAAACTCCAGTCAAATTCTGCAGTTCCAACATTTGCACAGGCTGCAGTTTGTGCTGGAGGAGTTCCTTACTGTTGCTGCTGCTGCCTGGGTTGACCTTGGTAAGCTTGTATTTGATGGCTGGCACCCTGATTGGCTTTAGGTGCCTTGCACTCCCTAGCTAAGTGACCCATTTGGTTACAGTTGCAACATCTGATCTTGCTTTTATCAAGCCCAACTCTGGTGTTTGAGTTGTTGCTTGGAACTGATCTCCCGGTTCTAGAATAAAACCTTTTTGCTCTGAGGGAGAGCATGGCATATGAGTGCTGAATATCCATTTCTTCAATATCATCTGGATGAAAGCATTCCAGATCCTCCTTTATGAAGTACATGCTGCTTGAGTTGTCAGAGACAAAAGCAGTAGAGGTTGGCTGTTGAGGAGGTGCCTCAAGAAGAAATGGTGATGAGTTAGATTGTGAAGCAGTTGGTGTTTGGGGATGAGTAACAATGGGAGGATAGTAGCTGCTTGCACTAGGACCGGAATGATCAGAGTGAAGTGCTGAGGTGATGGTGGAGGAAGTGGTAGATGATTGATAACTGGAGCTCCTTTCTTTAGCTTGAATCATTTCTAATTCATAGGTTTTGAGCATGCCAAAGAGCTCAGTCATCTGAAGAGTCTTCAGATTCTCTATTCTTCTGATGGACACTGTATATAATGTCCAACAACTAGGAAGAGATCTTATGAACTTCTTGAGAATGTCTTCATTCTCAAGCTTTACCTTGGAGCACTGCAGTTCACCTACAAGATAGGTAAATCTGTTATATAGAATAGTTAGAGACTCACCTTCCCTCCAGACGAAGTTCTCATACTGCTGCTTCAGTATGTCCCTTCTGTTTTCCTTGACTTCTTCTGAGCCAGCAAACATCTTTTCAAGAGCCTTCCAGAGCTCCTTAGCAGTTTTGTGACTTCTGAAGTTATGAAAAACTTCATTTGGATGGCTCCTAGTGCCTTGAAGTCCACCTCCATTTTCTTGATGTCTTCTTCTGAGTACTTGGAGGTCTCCTTCGGGACTGGTAGTCCTCCATCATCAGCAGAGGCCACCATGGGAGTATATGGACCATCCTTGATGGATCTCCACATTCCGTACTCCTGATAACAGAAAAAACTTTCCATGCGGTTTTTCCACATGTCATAGTCTTCTCCAGATACCAACCTTGGTGTTCGGTTGATGCTGCCGATGTCTTCAAAACCATTGCTCTGTGCCATTTTTGTTTTTTTAATTTTGGGTGACTTAATCAAGGAGAAAGTTTTAGAATAGAACCAGAAGTGATTAAACAAATGTGAGTTTGTTTAATCTGAGCCAAAGCTCTGATACCACTTGTAGGATCGTGAAAGTACAAGATGGTTCTGTTCTTAGTTGAGGTTGGCGGAAACAAAATCAACTACACAGTTTATAATTAAGTAAACACAAAGAATACTGATAAACACTGTTGTATTAAGCTTTTGTGAATGCAAAGATTACAAGTGAAAACTCAGTGAAGAAGCACACTTACAATGAAGTGGTTACACAGTATTTATACTAACTTAGAATCAAGACAGACCCTTGATTCTAAGGATCAGATCGAACACAAGCCGTTGATCTTGTTTATTAATCTAAATTACACGTAAAGGCTAATCTAGTTAACTTTACTGAAACGTCTTCTTTGGCATCATTGTTTGCATGCTTGGAGAAGAGCGTCATTGTCCTTTATTGGTTGCACCAGTGAGGTTCCTTCTGCTTGGAGTGTGGCAGTTGCTTTTGCATAAAGGTGTCAGAGGCGCTTCGCATGGATAGTCAGCTGCAACGTTTGGTCTTCAGAGAATAAAGCTATCAGCAGCAGAGATGAGGACCAACGGCAAAATTGATCTATCCGCAGCTGCTGAGGATATGCCTATCAGCAGCAACATGTGTTGAATGCTGCTGATAAGCCTATCCGTAGCTACTTTGGTTTTCAGCAGTAGACAAAGTATCAGCAGCTGTTTTGGTCAGCATCAATCTTGTGTTGTCCGCAGCAGTTGTACTTAGAACAATTTTGTAGCAATCAGTCTTTGGTTCTACAACATGGTTATAGAAGAATGATCCGTTACTAGTGGAGTTAACATCTCTAACATCCTCAGGCAGAAGGCCATCATAGAATGCCTGAATCAGCTCCCACTTCTCAATACCATGATGTGGGCAATTCCTTAGTAATTCCTTGAACCTCTTAAAAGCTTCATAGAATGGCTCCCCCAACTGTTGTTTAGCAATACTAGCAGACGGTGGAGAAAGGAACCATTGTTTAGCACGGTCCTTTAGTGAAAATTGGAAGAGTACCAACTTCACCTCGTCTGTAGTGAATCCCTGTCCACCAATGGTTCCACATGTGGCCTCATACTCTGATAAGTGCGTGTAGGGCTCCTCAGTAACTCTCCCAAAGAAATGTGGGAGGATCCCTAGACATCCCGGTCTGATCTCAAATGTGTTCCCCCTACGAACTCCTGGAATCATGAGGGAAGCATTTAGGGCTAAAGCAGGGCGAAAGTGACTATCTACCCCCTGTTCATGCCTTGGCACGTTTCTGTTCCTAGGCGGTTCCTCTTGATAATTGAGTCTGTTCACTTGAGGTTGCATGTACCTGTTCTCTTGATAAAAATTACCCTGATTTCTCGGTTGATAATCATAGTCGGACCTTAGTGGTGGTGGTACCTAATTGTTCACCCTATTTACTTCTTGATTTCTGGGGTGGTGGTTTAGGTCATACCATGCTTCATCTTCATCCCAGTTCTCATGCTGAGAACCGTTTTCTGGCCCATAACTTTGTCCCGTTGACAAATGCTCATCATCCCCAAAATCTGAATAACTTGGGTGGCTGTTATATGGTTGGTTGTTATGGAATGGTGGTGGTGGTGGTTGATTTTGTGGTTGTGGTTGAGCAGGTGGTTGTTGGTTTGGTGGTGGTGGTTGATCAGGAAATAGGAGATCTGGGAAAGGTGGGACTGGTCCCCCACCTTGGTTTGGATCTGAGTTTGGTGGTTGATTTTGTGACATTCTTGGGTTGTCGAATTTCTCTAAGATTGTTTGGACTTGGTTTTGTATTTTTCGGTTGGCTCTAGCAGCCTGTTCTATTTCTGGATCAAATAAAAGTGGTGACTTCCTTCCTGAATTAAGAGTGTGAATAAACCTGAGGCCTGCACGAAGAAACAAAAGATTAGTAGCTCCGAACAAAATAATTTAAACTAAAACACTAAGCGCACGTATTCCCCGGCAACGGCGCCATTTTGATCGTGTTGTCAAGGTCAATAAAAAACAATTATTCTAATCCCTAGCTACCTTAAACTATAGTATAATGGAGTAGGGTATCGTATCCATGGGGAATTAGTGGAAAGTGATTAATTATGAAAACTATTTAAATTCAGATTAAAAAGCAACAAACTTTAAAACTTTGTAAAAACTATTAAGAGAAAACGGATCGCTTCCGGGTTCAGATTGCAAGTTATTATGAAGACTGGTTTGTACTTATTGGAAGTTACATAGACATAACTCATTCATTAGATTTGATAAACAATTAACAACCAAGATAGTGACTGTGTTGAGCAAGGATTACAAAACCTGATACTTGACACAAATTAACAACTCAATAGTCAATTAACAACTTAGAATCTCAGATCTAAATATTCAATGATTCACGATTAAAAACCGAGAATTGATGAATGTATTAAATTGAATAAAACACAAAATTGTTCAAATCAAATCTAAGAATCAAGCATTCAAACAATCATACGATTACAAGAATAGCAAACCAAATCAAGTATGAACCCTAGTCTATCAGTTACAAGCAGATCCTACACCCGAAAATGACACGAAGAGATTAGCCGCTCATCGACATCGTCATCGTCATCGATTCTTCAACAATTGGTATCACTTGATCTAGCATCAAAAACTTGAAAATATTTGAACTTTATCTCTTGAAATCACCTTAGGGACGCTCTAGATCGTAGAATGACAAGTTGATTCGACAATAGAATCCTCCATGGCTTATAATTGAAATTAGGTTAAGTTTTCCGAAATTCCACTTCTTCGCTTACCGCGAAAACTCTTGGGCCAACCTTCGCCTACCGCGAAGGCCAAACTAGTCGGGTGGGCTTTTCCAGCCCCTCGCGTACCGCGAAACATTCTTTCTGCTCTTCACGTACCGCGAAGAGCCTAATTTCTACATTTTTGACTTTTTGTTCTTTTGACTTCTCTGGGGCCCGTGTATGCTACTATCCTCATGATTTTGTTTTCTCCCGTCCACTTAGCACATTAAACCTGTAGCACTCATAAACACCAAATGCACATAAAACAAATTAGATATACAAAGCTAAACGCTTAAAACTATAAACTTAGACTCTTATACACGGGATATTTAACCTCACATCAATTACACCTTTGCTTCTATGCTAGGATATCAAGCGTCTTAATTTCCATGTCCTTCATTCGACAACAAAATTTGCTTTCCAATTATAAGCCATTAGGGATCCATTGTCGAATTAACTTGCCTACTTTCCTCCCAGAGCATTCCAGAAGTGATTTCCAGAGATAAAGTTTCAACCATTGTGAGTTTTTTATGCTAGATCAAGTTATACCAAGTATTGAAGAATCGAAGACGATGTCGTATCCGGGTGTAGGATCTGCTTGTAAGTGATAGATTAGGGTTCATACTTGATTTGGTTTGCTATTCTTGTAATCGTATGATTGTTTGAATGCTTGATTCTTAGATTTGTTTAAAACGATTTGGTTTTCATTTAATTTCATACATTCATAAATTTTGGTTTTCTATCATGAATTATTGAATATTTAAATCTGATCTTCTATGTTGTTAATTAACTATTGAGTTATTAATATGTGTCAAGTACCCGGTTTTATAATCGTTGCTCAACGCAGTCACTATCTTGATTGTTAATTGTTTATCAAATCTAATGAATGAGTTATGCCTATGTAACTTCCAATAAGTACAAACCGGTAATCACAGAACTTGAAATCTGAACCCGGAAGCGATCTGTTTTCTCTTAATAGTTTTTCCAAAGTTTAAATTGGATTGCTTTTTAATTAAGGTCTGAACGGTTTTCATAAACAAACATTGTCCACCAATTCCCTGTGGATACGACACCCTACTTCACTATACTGTAGTTTAAGGTAGCTAGGGATTAGAATAATTGTTTTTTATTGACCTTGACAATGCGATCAGAGATCAGGAAGAAGAAACGCTTGGGGGGTTAACAAATGATGATGACGGGAGGGCTTTGTATGATAGAGATATGCCAATGGGTATCCACTTTCATCCATGATAGTTTTGCCGACGGAAATTGATCGGGAAAGGAGGAAGAAGGCCGGTGAGGGGATGATTAAATTAGAGGTTAAATTGGGGATGATTAAAAAGTGAGAGTAAAAAAGATAAGAAATAAAGCAAATATGCAAGAGAACTGAAATACCTCTCATTTAACTAGGAAAAAATGGATGGTGTTAGTTGACTGGATGAAAATGGCAAGATTATAAAACCACGAGGACCCAAATATAAGAAAACAAACTATTGGATGAAAATGTTAATTTTGATCAAACCACATGGACGAAAATGACATTTTACTCTAGAAATAAAGTTGGTTGTTTAGTATTCTTTGCTCGGATAGTCGTATGTTGTTTTTAGTTTCTCGTGTTAGTTGAAAACATTTGGTTTATTAAGAGTAAGCTTTGTTGTTTTATGTTTTCGGTGTGTGCTTCTATACCATTCATCATATCATGTCTAATCAGTACTTGAGACTGGGATGTGACAAAAATTAGTCTCTACCATATGGATCAAGTACAACGAAAATCATGTTTTATGGAGGTTATATGAGTAATGCCACTCCAATTATTCATTTTTCTCAATTATGTTAAATAGTTTACATGATGAGGAGGTTTGATTAACATAATATGTTCTAGCTTAGCATTGGCTCGCCCTTTCAAGTTTTAAATAGGTAAAGGGATATGCATAGATGGTTATAAGTTGGGAACACAAGGATCGAAAATTTGTAAGATTTTGGGATACACATCTATTATGATTATAGATATAGATGTTTCCTTATGTTGTGATACCAAGGATCTACATGTTATACACATCAGCATTTAAGAACTTAAAAGAGGTTTACTAGTGTTTTTCTAGGAAAATAAAAATAATAAAAAGAGCTTAGTATTTTTTTTTTTTGTTACATCAATATTTTTCAAATAAATTATTTTGATTATGGCATATAAATTACATTAAAGTCCAAGAAACTTATAACCATGATTAAATAAAAAATATATATATTTTGGATGCTCATCATTAAATTAGTGTCATAATAATCGGCAATAAAAGGTAATATTTATTTCATAATTGGTAATTTATAACAATAAATACAAAATATAAGGAGTCTACTTCTTATATACTATAAATAAACCAAAATTCATTTAAATACTAATTCACATATAAACATATTTTACAAAGTATAGAAAATGTCTTATGTGCCTAAGATAGTCAAAACGCTCAGTAATTATGACGTAGATCATTCTGGTAAAATCATTTTGCCTAAGAGGAGTGTTGATAACGAAATAATACCATTAATTGGTGATAGTACTTTGCGAACTAGTGTCACCGGAGGAAATAGGGAGCTTGAAGTTGTTGTGAGAAGCGATACAGATGGACGAACTTTTACTTTACAGTTTACTAGGTTACCATCGAAGAAATATGTTTTAAAGGTTTTGGTAACATTAGAACAGTTTATAACTTACACGCTGGACATCACGTTGAGTTCCATCCTAGGGAATTAGTCAATGAAAAATTATATATGGGATTCAAATATTCTTATGAATCTCCTCTCGGACCATCGGGGCAATAGGGCAGTTAAGAGCGAAGTCACAGATACATATATATATATATATATATATATATATATATATATATATATATAATCGTTTAATGTATTATAACTTGACTGATGTAAGAAATTCTAAATTCAATAATCTATGAATTATTATTTAAAAAGTAGTTTCATCTTTGATTAAATCTCTTTGTTTTTTTTTATTTACTCCTTTTTTATATTAAAAAATATCTTCCCTTCAGGAAAAACATTGATTCATATTTAGAGTAAAAGTTCTAACCAGATTCCAAACATGTTAGTTATTTTGTTTTATAAACACAACATGTGTACGAATTTTGATAAAAGATCCAATCAAGTTTGAACAAGGCTCCATATATTCATATATCAACATGTCATGATGTAGTTACACCTTTGCTTGGATATCAAGCGTCTTAACTTCCATGTCCTTCATTCGGCAACAAAATTTGCTTTTCAATCCTTGGCGTTGAGGATTTTTTTTTTGGTTATTTTAAATTTAGCCTAGGTTGTTTTTTTGTTAGCTTGGCTATTTATTTTAAATCTCTTTATTTTTTTTAGAGTAAACTTCAGTTTTCGTCCCTGAGGTTTGAACAAAACATCAGGTTTCGTCCCCCTATAACACATTTAGTTCCCGACGTTTAATGTTTTAACACTTTGCGTCCCTGGTACTTAACTCCGTTAAGTTTTCTATTATTTTTTATGCAAATTACTAACTAATATATCCCTCACCCCTTCTTGTTCTTCAACCATCAGACCCAAAAATAAATTTAGACTCCATTTTATTACACTCCACATTTTTACACTTGTCAAACAACTGCATCTAATCGGAAACAACTTGCAGGCCGTTGTTAGCACTAAACTCTTCATTACTGTCGTTAAACCCGTCGTAAAACGAACCAGACGAACCGCCATTGTTCACCATGGCGGCATACGAAGCCTGTTGGTGGTGCTGATCGGAGAACGACGACGATAACCACGATGAACCAGGTGACGGGAGATTCACATGGTGAAAACCGTCGTCGGAACATCATCCTCGTTCCGTTTCCGCTGTCATCAGGTCTCATCTCAGCCTCCGCCACCGCTGCTACGACAGAACCCTAGATGGTCATCCTGTCACCATCTCTGTCGTTTAACATCGTCACCGTCGCTATCTAGGCCACCCGACATCGCCTGCTACCTTGTCTCCACCTTTGTCTCTGATTCCTGGAATCCCTAACCACCAACGCCTCCATTTATGTTGGAGCCACCAAGACCCGTCGTCAGTCAGAGGGGAGGTGGTGCCAGAGAGCCGGTGGCCGGAGAGGTCGCCCCAGAGGAAAGTGTCATTCATGTTATTGAGTCTTATATACATTTTATTGAGTCTGGTGAAGAAGACGAAGGGGTAAGGGGTATATTAGTAAACTTGCACAAAAACTAACAGAAAATTTAACGAAGTTAAGGACCAGGGACAAAGTATTAAAACATTAAACGTCAAGAATCAAATGTGTTACATGGGGACGAAACTTGATGTTTAGTTTAAAACTCAGGGACGAAAATAGAAATTTACTCTTTTTTTATTTACTTTTTTTTGCTTTTCAATCCCTTGATAATTGGGTAACTAAAATTTTCATGGATGGGGCTCGTCTAAAGTCAGGCTCGAGACCGTTTAAACTAGGCTTGAATTAAGCTTTTAGCGAGCCGGTATCAAGTAGGTAACTATTTCCATGTCTAAGCTCAAATTCATTTATTTTTTTTTTCATTTCATAGTACGTTTCCCATAACAGAATTGACACAAGGTAAAAACTGATTAACTAAAACTGATCGGTTTAGAGACTCCAATAACCAACCATTTGAGTTTCGGTTTTGGACAGGGTTCAAAACCAAAATAAACTGCCCCGTACACATCTCTTTAGTTTAATAAAGAGCATGATATTCTACTTTATTGACTTGTATAGAAAAGAAGTTTGCTATTATAAGAATAAAACATACTTTTTATAGCCAAAGAGCAGGCTTAAATTTACCTAAATAACATACAAATGGTAATATTACATCTGATTCATAGACATCAAATAACTTGCAGCAAAGTATCCATACAAAATAACAGTCAGAAACCTGTATTTATACATTTTAAACCCTCTCCAGAAAAACAAACCCAAAGCCACATATTCTGAACAAATTTATCTAAATACGAATGCGGGTCAGACTCGATTGTCCAAACATTAAAAACCCGACAACAATGGCCTTACGATGACACTGTCATCGATCCTTACTGTTAGGACTCCAAACTCGAAAACAGTCAACTCTTTCCGTTCGGATGGTCAACTACAAAAGATTTGAGATACCACCCTCTAATCAAATATATAACAAGAAAAACCATAAATCAATGTTATTAATGCCAACAAATATTCTGTTTCCAATTGACTTGAAACAGGATGACACTACATGGGTTGAAACAGGATGACACTACAGGGGTTAAAACAGTATGACATTACGGGTGGAGCAGGGGGATTCCCAGATTTGCTGACATCAGAAAACTAAGGACAATAAAAATATGCGGAATATATGTTTTAAAGCAATAAAAACCCAAATTATAGGTGGCAATTCCGATTGATTTACCTATAAATGGGTCGATTTGGGTTATGTTTTTGTCTACAAAAGTCCAGTGGCCTGAAGGGGTTGAGGGTCACCTAAGCTCTGTTTTAATGCATATGAACTCCAAAAATGCATTACGCATAAAATCATATTAAAGCTAACGTAAAAAATAAAATAAAAGAAAAAAAGAAAGTGAGAAGTGTTTAGGGTCCCCACTCAACCTGATGTGTTTCGAGTTTCGACATGTATCAAAACACTTATTCTTCTGACCCGTTACCAAAACCAATCGTTTTGCCACCTCTAGTTAATATCTTCAATAGAGTCCACCGTATTCAAAAGTAACATGTAAAAACAACGGATGACATGATGTATGTATAAATATAATGAAATCCTTGGAATCTTGTATTCAAGATTTACAAAGTCACTATACCAGTTCAATATTTCCAAGTGAAGCCAAATAATAATTATAAAATAATAACAGAAATAATGATACTTATAACAAAGGCATAAAAACAAGAACACAATGATATAAGGGTAGAACCAATCAAGTAAAAAAAATGTCAACAATGTCATTAGAAGATACAGTATGAACACGCATAAGCAATTTGAAAACAAGAAATGAACAAAAAACTTTAATAATGGCAAATCAAATCTGCTGCAAACCAAAAGCATATCAAAAATGCTATGACTCGGGTAATTAAAAAACCAAAGTAAAACTCACCGAAAATATTACTGAAGAAAACTAAAGGAATTATAACAAGATTAACTACAAAAGGTCGCCAAATCCATACAATAAATTATAAAAAGTATGTTCAAAATAAATAAAAAAATTGGCGAAAACCAGAAGTCTTGACCCAAGAAAGACGTTTGAAATAGAAAAGATGTTTCTACATGGACATCTTCCAACATATAACAACTGACAGAAAATGAATCCTTTAAAACATATTCTTCAATTCTGAGTGAAAATGCTGCTGCGCTTCATCTGCAAATACAGAACTCAACATGTAAAAAAAAAGAACAACCATTTCTTTATGAATGGGTCGATTTTTAGTTATGCTTAATATCTAACGAATAAAAATTATAAAGATTAAATTAAAATTTTAACAGATGGTAGAATGGGTAGAAAAAGGCCAAAACTATATTTTTAATGCATAAGATCTCCAATTTGTTTTATTAGAAGATAGGTTATTATTGTAAATTTGTAATAATATAATCTGTATAATAATATTTAACAACGTAATGATTAACGGTTTTCTAAGAAAGAACAAAAAAATTATGCTGTCAATCCAATTCATCCCAGCCCTGTACTAATAGATTCCTATTTTGACACGTTACTCAACCCATCATACCACACATTTTGCCACGTCTAACTGAAAGAATGATGATATGCAGTAACATTTCTGTATGCAGCGGTGATTGGTGTCGTGAAGGCGTAAGGCTGTTCTCGACGGCGATTTTGGCTGTAGACATCTGCCATTCCTTGAGGCGATCTTTGTAACATTTTGAGCAGACATTGAGGGTGGTGGGATTCCCAAAGTATCCGCAGTTGTTAGCACAGAGGACGTGATTGGTTGTTTCTTGCCACTTCTGTTCCTCCGCCATGTTCGTTTTCTGGTTACGATGAGAAAAACAGAGATGGTGAGAGGGATTGATTGAATTGTGGAAAGGTGGGTGTGGAAATATAAATTTCTTTTTAACATGTTTTTGAGATTCCCTCGATGTGGAGATGGCTCGATTTTGTGTGTGTGAGAGAGAGAGAGCAGATCAGAAAACCGTAGATGATAACCAAGCCCTGCCGGAAAAACAGGACCTGTAATGAAGATGGGTAGGTTAGAAATTTGATTTTGGGCTTTTGATGAATATGTGGGTTTTCATTACATGCAAACGATTAGTGGGTCTCCATCTCGTCTGAAACCCACCATCGAACACGTCTGAAACCCATTGCTGGTTCAGGTCTCTCTAGATTGTGTTGCTTGTTTATTTGGTTTATGAGTTGCTGGACAGATGGCATAATTTCGTGATTTAAAGAGCAGAGGAGTTTTGATTGGGACGTTAATTTGGTGGTTGGAAATTAGGGTTTCAATTTGGGGAAGATGAAGATGAAAATAAGCTGTGAAGAAGAAATTGTGGTTGGACGAAAATACCCTCATGTGAGAATCACGTGACTGGTTTTTAACGGCAGAAATTGACGCTGTTTGGCGTAAGGACTCAAATGGTAGTAAAAATGAAAAGTCAGGGTGTAAATCGAGGTTTTGAAACATAAGGGGCCCAGATGGTTAAAATTGACAAACGTTAGGGACCCAAATAGTAATTTACTCAAATATTTATAAAAAGGATCTGGAATGGAAAAAAGCACAAATTACACAACTGCCATCCCCATTTTCCCCTCTCCCTGTACACAACCCTATTCCACGAGCGACTGCATCACAGCTCCATTCTTCCTTAACCACTTGAATTCAATCTCCACTTTGATTTCCATTGCGAAGTGCGAAGAGAAGCTACTGGTTCAATCATCGAGGGCTGAAAAGAAAGGCAAAATTGACTTGGGGCCGTTTGGTTCACAGAATCTGATGGAATTGGAATTGGAATTGAAAAACATTCCATCAGAAATCGTGTTTGGTTTACTCACTCATGGAATTGGAAAGGAATATATTCCGCCAAATTCCTTCACTCATAGGAATGTGACTTTCCTTCCATATGTTGATGGAAAGTATGAATTCCATTGGAATCCATTAGATTTGACTTAACTGCCCTCTAAACCTTTCTTATTTCTAGCCTAAAAGACACTTTTCTTCTTTGTTATCCATCAATCCGTGTTTTTTTTCATTTCTTCATCTGATTTTGTATTCGTGTTTCTCATTTCTTCTTTAGAAATCGGACCAAATAATATTAAATGAGTAGTAGATAGAAAACAAAGCAAGCATCTTCAATTCTCCAATAATGATTGGATACAGAGAGTTGAAAAATATATGAACACAAACAGTAATCAGACTGCATATTTCAGTCATCATCATCAACAAACAAGATTGCAGAATTGGAATATGAAAAGAACAAACCTGGATGAACCAGATTATAAGCAATTGACCTCAAAATAGAACCAAAAATCAAACCACATGACTCGATGTACTCCAGATTAATCGATGGCTGTGAAATAGAACCAGAAACAATGCCAAAATTTAACCAGCGACTTCGATATAGAACCAAAAATCAAACCAAAATGGCTAATTTTTTAGTTAGCGATGATTACAACTTCGATTTTACAAATCTAGAACAAGTTAATGACTCAATTTGTCAAGATTATTTGATTACCGATTTGGTGGCCATTTTACAAAACTTCGATTTTACAGGGATCGTCGATTAACGATTTTACGGATCTCCAATTGCCGTTTTAGCCATTTCTTCCGACGAGGTTATTGATTTAGATGTGAAGCAATCATTTGGAACATCAGTGTGAATAATCGGAGTAGTGTGGCTATGAACTGAATGAACTTCAAATTGATTTTAAGCACGAGTTTCAACTTTCAAATGAGTTGATTTGGTGATGACAGATTTTCAATGAACCAGGTTAGGGTTGGGCGTTCAAGTGAAGAGGAGGTGGGTGTTTTTGAATAAAGGGTAATTTTGTCGATACAACTTTTTTACATTCTAATTCCATTTATAATTTTACAAACCAAACACAATGTAGTTTTTCAATGGAATTAATTCAAATTCTGTCAAATTCCAATTCCTTTATAACATTCCAATTCCTTTAAAAACATTCTGCGAACCAAACGACCCCTTACTTTTTTCGACCTTTATTGAGAAGAGTTCTGGGGACGATTATGGCTTCTTGTTCAACTTTTTTGAGGGCAAAATCGAAGCTTCTAGGACGATTATGACTTTTGGTTCATTTTCGAAATCAAACGGAATGTTTTAATGGAAGCTTTTGGTTCATCGATAATGGTTTTTTGGTTCATCTATAATCTAGCTCGACTCAATGTGTTTGATTTTTTTATTTCTAGTCTATGGATTTCTAGTTGTGATTTTTTGGTCTTTGTTTGATTTATGTTTTGTTGTTCATCAAAGGTTGATTCATGTACTTCTGTTCATGAGTGGTTCATCTGCATCATCTTCCATTTTTTGTGATTTTGGTCTGCTGGAAGAAAAGAACAGACGGTGCATTTTGGTCTATGGTCACAATTCCATTGGACTTAAAACATTCCTTCAATGTATGGAAGGATTGTTGAATTCCATTAACCAAAGGAATTTGGTGGAATTGTTTCCAATTTCAATTCCTACATTGACCAACCAAACACAAATTCGGATGGAAAGTTTTTCAATTCCTATTCCAATTCCGTCAAATTCCACGAACCAAACGGGGCCTTATAAGATGCGTACTTTGATAATTGAAGAAGATTATGGATTAATATGTATTATAAAGATGTTTCTCCCGAACATCTTACTTGCAAGAAATTGCATGTCTCTTATGTTAGCACACCTGTTTTTGGTAACATGATGCATACTCTCAAGTAGAAATTAGACATAAAAAATAGTTTCTTTGTCCAAGGCGTATATCAACCTTCATTTAAGGTATTAATATAGAATCACACTGAACATGCTATATAGTATTCAATGTTGTATGCTATGATCCGTGTACTAAATGGTAAAAGTAAAGAAATCATTATCAGCCTGCCTTATATAAAATATTGGCATGAATAGTTAATTAGCCCTAGCATACTTTCCAGCTGCTAGTCAAACCAAGAGCAACTGTCCTATAGCCAACTATCTAACATTCTAACCTACAAACTTAGAAGTTTCAACTATGGTTCTCCGTTCTTAAAGTTTGCTAGCTATTACATCATTTCCTACCCAAACTAATTTGTGATAAAAACTAAAAACCTTGTTGTAAAATCCATTGGTGAATACAACATGCTAGTTATATATCAAGGATTCAGATCTAAAATGCAAACAGCAATTCATATGAAGTAAGTTAACATGTTCTAACTGGACCGAAGAGTGTATTTTAATCCATTTTAACTTTGAATAACATCCTGTACTCATATATATAAACCATAACCAAAAATAGTCCATCAGATCATACCAGATACGAGACGGATAACCACTCAACGAACCACCACCGCCACTTTGAGACCTGGAACCCGAACCCGAAGCAGAACCCACTGTCTTCTTGGAGTAGGCATTCACATTCTGTAGCCCCGAACCAGGTAGCACCGGGGGAGTAGCCCCACCATAATCCCCTACCAACGGCCCACTGTCAACACCAATGTTCAACCCATGGGGTGCACCAGCATAGTAACCACCTAACCCGCCTGGTGCGCCACCCACTTGCCCCAAAACCCCTGAAGAATAAAAAGGATTTGCTGCAAGAAACCCTAACCCTCCATACATAGCATTCAATCCCAATCCAAAACTCTGATTCGCCGCAACTGCAGCCAGCATCTGAGCGGTCGGTTGTTGAACAACCTGGGTATTAACCGCCACCGGAGCTGAAGCTCCAGCCCCCTTGTTTTTCCCAACACTAGCTGCTTTCTGGCAATGCAATTGGTGTCCTTCAAACACCTTGTAAGGCTCTTCCAAAGCCTTTCTAAACCCTTCCTGATTCTTATACACAAACAAAGCATATCCACGTGATTTTCCACTAGAGCTGTCAAACCCTAACGGACCGGTCTCGATTTCCCCAAATTTGGTAAAGAACAATCGCAATCGATCCGGATCAGTATCCGGTTGAACATTACTAACATATATCTTCCTGTTTGAGTTATCGCCGGAGCCAGTGGCAGCAGCCCCCAACGAAGCTAACTGACACGACGCCGTTCGGTTATTAATTTTCTTCCTCGGTTCTTTTAGCGCTTTCATCGCCCCTTTCCGTGACCTAAATTGAACAAACCCGAAACCCTTGGCTTTCCCGGTGACGCGGTCAATAACGACGTTACAATCCTCGATTTCGCCGTACGGTTTGAAGGCTAGGGTTAGGGCTTCTTTGGTGGTGTCCCAGCCAAGGCCGTAGACGAAGATTTTGCGGTGGGAGACGTCGCTGTCGGCGGCGTCACGGATGCGAGTGTAGAGCGTAGGGTTTGCTACGGCGGCGTTGATGATGAATTCGATTAGCTGGTCTTTGGTGTAGGGTTCGATAAGTTTCTGGATCTGTTCAGGTGAGGTGTCGTCGCCATCAGAATCGGAAGATGAGGTTGCTATGATTGATTTTTGTGTAATGTTTTTCTTAGGTTTTGGTTTGATGATCTTCTTCTTGTTGGCGTTGAGTGGTTTTTTGGTGGCTTTTTGTTTCTTGGCAGCTACTTTCACCATTGTTGCACCGAGGGGAAACCTCTCCACACTCTTGTGTTGTGTGGGTATGAGAAGAGAGAGATAAGCGTTAATCTATTTGCATAGGTTGTCCGGGTCAAATTTATTTGTATCAATTTTGGTCGTTCATATCAAACTTACCGATTGAAGCATTGATTAATAAAATCGTAACTGTGACAATTATGACAGTTATTTCTATCATTAGGCATGACATTTAGTCAAAGGGTGTGATATTTCATTCCATTTGGTAACACGTATATTAAGAAATTATTTGGTCTAATTTTTAGATCTTGAAATTCATACATTCGAATTTCATATAAAAGAACTTGTCGTTCTTGGAGAAACTTTTTGTCTAATCTGATTATTGATTTTGTGTTAGGCGAAATACTTTAATCTGAAAACGAACTATGTGATTTAGAAAGATATCAAGTCATATGAAATCCAAAAACACTATAAATATTAAAGTATTTAGTAAGCATGACGAGTGGTGAATTAGTTCGAGATATGACGAGCATATTTTGTAAAGTGGAGAAATTTGAAGGCCGGGATTTTAGAAGATGCACTTCCTTCTCACCACATTAAAAGTGGTGCGCGTTCTGAGCACGTCTATGCCTGAAGTTGTGAAGAATGAAAGTTTGGATCAAACTAGAAGGAGGTCTAAGTGGGAGAATGATGATGGTTACATATGTCGTGACCATATTCTAAATGGTATGTCTGACTCCATGTTTGATGTTTTTAGCAAAATGTTGAATCCATAAAAGATCTGTGGGATTCTGAAACACCCTACTTTTACTACATTAATTTATCAGAGTTTATTGTGTAAAACGGTCCTAGATTTTTCAAAACCTTGTCACTATAATGACAAAAGTATATTTTATTATAATATTATTTTCACATAAAATATTACATCATTTAACATAGGGATTCTTCAACTTCGAGCAGCCATGTCCTCAGGAACCCTCATTCCATATGTTCTTATCCTGCAGTGTTTGGAAAACGTTTTTGGATTAGCTTACGCTAAGTAAGTACACTGCATCGTTCATTTTATTATGAACCCTTTAAGTTCTTATTATTGTTCAAGTTTTCTCGGACTCTCGGCGCCCACGTGACCATCTCCGGACTTACCTCCGGTCACGCTTTTCGTATATTTTATGGGTGTGCTAACCCCCTCGCAACCATCATAGACTGTATCTCCAGTCCGAGTTTTCATTTGAGACCGGCCTTGTAGGCTGGACATCTCATTTCATTCATCCATTCATTTCTTATTGAGGCCCGCCCCGTAGGCTGGACGTCACCTTTCCATTCATTCATTGAGACCTGCCCCGTAGGCTGGACATCTCATTACATTAGGATCTTGAGTATCATAGACTCACAGCCTCCCAATGTATTCCCAACCAGTCCTCACCTTAAAACTTCCTAACGGTTTCCCCATGATGCACTAAAAAGGCTTATATATAGGAAGTACCGGCGGCGTATCCACCACCCCTTTAACACTTCATGAGTACTCCGTTATTCCATTTAAAGACTTAGACTTGTTTCCATCATTCATTAATATTTACACATATAGCATGATCATCTATCATGCATTCACATATTCACATTGCATATAGTATGATCTCTTGTCATACTTTCATATTCATCCCTGCTCTAATTCCTTATAAAGGTTTCTCCATGTTACGTTAAAGAGGTTTATATATAGGAAGTACCAGCGGCGTATCCACCACCCCTTTAACGTCCCATGAGTACTCCTTTACTTAGAATTAAGCTTTCCCATTTAATTCTCATTTAGTAGCATGATCTCTTTATGCTTTTATCTTGACTCTTTCTCTAATCCCTTACAAAGGTTTCGTCATGTTATGTTAGAGAAGTTTATATATAGGAAGTACCAGCGGCGTATCCACCACCCCTTTAACACTTCATGAGTACTCCTTTGCTTAAGATTAAGCGTTTCTCAATACTTATTAATAGCATGACTCCCTCATGCTTTTGTCCCATTCTCGTCCTAATTCCTCGTAAAGGCGCCTCTATAATGTATTAAAGAGGTTTATATATAGGGTGTACCAGCGGCGTGCCCACCACCCCTATAACACATCACATATATTCCTTTATTTAGAATTAAGTCTTTCCCTTATTCATACGTATCATATATTGTAAACTGGGGTGATTATCCTTCCAGAGTAGTACCTTCAACAGAGATGTTCCCAGGTAAGAGTGACGGGTCTAGGAGAGATTTATACACCACTGTTTTCTTAGACAGAATATTTCGTTTGTCAGATAACTACATACTGGTCGGAAGTTCTCCCGTACGTTTACCATATTCTTTATTACTTTTATTTAGTCTGTACCCCTAAATATTCATAATGGTTTCACCACGAAGTACCAAGAGGTTTATATATAGGAAGTACCAGCGGCGTATCCACCACCCCTTGGATACGTCGTGACTACTCCATTATTCCCGTTTAGTGTTTAGACTAATCCGTCATTACCCCGTACCTTGGTTTCACACATAGCACATAACACATAACACATAATCACATAATTCATATAAACATTTGTCTAAGGTACGGGTCCAGTGTACTTACGATAATCTCGGGTCGTTTCCTACGCTCGTTTCTCGCTTAAACGTCTCTCCGGATCTGAACCGCACTCGTAACGCACCGCTCTCACACTTAAACGCGCCACACCGGGTCTTCTAATCTTCCTCAGAGAGTGTGTGTGTGTGTTGTGTGGTGTTGGAGTGTGTGTTTGTTGTGTTTCCAATTTGAACGGCAATTGCTTTCTATTTATACGCAGAAACTGCGTCGATGTCGGACCGACGTCTAAAACGATATCGGTCCGACGTCTAAAACCATGTCGGTCCGACGTCGAGTTGAGTCACCAAACACGCGTCAAAGCCTCCTGATTTGCTTCAGCAACACACGTCGGACCGTTATGCTTTGGATATCGGTCCGACATACCTTATTTTCATATTCTCCTCATCGAGACACCCCATTTTCATACATTATGGCTCCCGTAACTCATTTTTTAGCCCGGGATATGCTTATGCGAAGTTTTGGGCTATTTCCGGGCAAATAGTCTTCCAGTTTCGAACCCGGTTGGGTTCTTTGGCCACGTTTCTCAACCGACACGTGTCTCATCTTATATTTAAGAGTTTTGGAATGTTACATATTCCCTTAAATCAAATATATGGCTAAGGATGCTTCTAGTAAGAAGTTTATGGTCAGTAATTTTAACAATTACAAAATGGGTGAGTCAAGGCTTGTTATGGAATAATATAAGGAATTGTTACGTATCTTGGGGCAATTTGTGCAACACAAGATGAAAAAGAATGCCTGCATTTCTGTATCAAGTGTGATTGACAAGTTTCCTCAATCTTCGAAAGACTTTAAGCACGCGTTGAAAAATAATAAGGAAGAACTTTCCTTGATCCAGTTAGGTAATCACCTCCCGATTGAAGAATACCTAAGGGATCAATAAGGTGACAAGCCCAAGGAGAAGAACGTGGTTTGACCATCCTTTGCGAATATAGTTAAGGGTGGTAGGCATTCCAATGGGCATAATACTTGGAAAAGGGAAGTTTAAACAGACCGACAAAACTCCAACAAGAAGCCTAAATTGGTTTTGTTGGAAGTGTGGCAAACCTGGACATGTTAAGAAGGATTACAAGATTAGTAAGAATAAGCATGAAGCTAGTCCAAGTAGGTTTAAGGACCTAAATGTGTAACAAGGTCAGAATTTAGTGCAAACTTATAATTTAGTACATAATCATGTGTCACTACTATTTGAAGCATTTTATATCTAGGATGATGATGTTGCATGGTGGATTGATTCGGATGCAACAAGTCGTGTGTGCAAAGATCAAATATGGTTCAGTTTTATGCAACCAATCAATGATGGATCCACTTTGAATATGGGAAATGTTTCTATTGAACCAATCCATGGCATTGGAAATATGAAGCCTCAAATTACTTCTGAAAAATGATTAAACTTGGATAATGTTTTATATGTTCATAGAATTCGTAAGAATTTAGTATATGGTATTGTATTAAACAATAATGGTTACAAACAGGTGTTAGAGTCAAATAATTATATCTTATCCAAACATGATACTTTTGTTAGATTTGATTATTTGAATGGCGTGTTTAGATTAAACATCAATGTTCCTTTTGGTGATGATTTTGTTTCGCATAGTTAGTACTAGGAATGGTATAAACAAATCTAGTTCATGGCATGCAAGGTTAGGGCACGTACAATGATTATTGGATATTTTCAAGAGTAGTTTGATACATGCTTTTTACATAAATAATGGAAAAGCGTAAAGCGTGCATGTTAACAAAAATCACTAGATAGCCTCAAAGGTGCTTGAACTAATACATAGTAACTGATGTCACTTCCCTGTAACTCTATCTATAAGAAATAAGAAGAATGTAATTACTTTTATAGATGATGTCACCAGGTTTTGCTATGTATATCTTTTACACGCTAAAGATGAAGCTTTAGATAAATTTAAAATATATAAAACCAAGGTAGAGATGCAAAAGATGGATTTAGTTAAAACACGCACTGATAGAGGAGGCGAATACTATGATCCAACATATTTCCAATCAGCGGTATTCCTTATACACCACAGCATAATAGTGTATATGAAAGAAAGAGTACAACTCTAAAAGAAATTGTTAACTCTATATTATCCTATTCTTGACTAAGTGAAGGTTTTTGAGGGTGAAGTTATGTTCACAACCTTTTATAAGAATATATTATCATCCATACCTAGACCAAAGGAATTCATTCTTAGTTTGAATAACTCTCAAACTAATGACCTTGAAGATAATACACTCATCACTACAACTGAACCTAGAAGAAGTACTAGAACTAGGATAGTTAAATTTTATGGTTTTGATTTCCAACTATACTTAGATGAAGAATCTAGAAATGAGATTCAATTTCAATATCTATACTATTTCAAACTAAAAGAAGATCCTTGAACATATAGTAAAGCTTTGGCATCTCGTGATGTTGCCTTCTGAAAAAAAAGCAATAGATGATGAGATTGATTCAAATATACAAAGTAATACTTGGAAATTGACTGATGTGCCCCATTGTTGTAAACCATTAGGTTGTAAATGAATCTTCAAAAAGAAAATGAAAGTAGATAGTACCATTGATAAGTTTAAGGCCAAACTGGTTATACGTATTCACAATTATGTGAGCCTAAAATTCTTTTTTCCGTTTATTTTTTCTCAACTATTTAATATTTCTTTTCTTTATAGCATTATGCCCTAGTGACATTGGTGAGTGCCATACAAAAGTAGTGTGAATTCAAATTTTGTAAGTACATATTATGTAATGTTTAGGAGTAAAAAAATGTTCTTCAAAAAAAGTTTTAATATTTTCTTTATTTAACTATTTTATATTTTTTTCTCAACTATTTTCTTTATTATTTTTCACTTATTAATAACTATTTAGTATTTTTTTTATTATTTTCAACTCATGTTATATACGTGTTTCTTTTTTTTAATATAAATTTCTTTAATTTTTTGAGAGTGAGATCTAATAAAAAGTTAAAAAAAAAATAAAACATGAGTAATTTTAGGTGTTTCTAACCTAATTAGAAAGTTAAAGAAAACTTAAAATATCAAAGACCATTTTCGTAAATTCATCGGTCAAAATGGTTGATTTTCCAAAATCTTGAAACATACTTTTTAATGGCAAAACATACTTTTAGATAATATCATCCAATAAAAAGCTCATCACAAACGAAGTCAAACTGATATTGTCGAGTTAAGTGATCGAACGAAGCAATCAGTGCAGTAATGGAAGAGGTAAATCAGTCTATGAAGCTGTATTCGCACCCGATGAGCTCCTGCTCTCGTCGTGTTCGTCTCGCTCTCAACTTAAAAGGTTTATCTTCTTCAAATCTCTCTCTCTCAATTATTATTGTTTAAACATGAGTAATTAGTTTCAGTATGTGTTTGTTTATGGTTTTAATTGCAGGGATCAAATATGAATTAATAAATATTACCTCCACCGCTGATTCCGGTGAGAATAAAATATACTGTTATATTCATTTCAACACTTTGAAATTGAATTGGAATTTTCATGTTTTATTTCAATGTTGAGGTGCTTTAGGGTTTCTTCCTGGGAAAATTGCTGGACTACATATGATTAAATGTAACCGTTAACCGATCAAACATCTCAAACCAAAACTGGCCCGTTTGAGATTTATACAGTTCGGTTTTGATAGCTTAACGGTCTGGGGATTGGAACCGTCAGTATAAATGGAACATGCTGTTTAACCTTTTTATTATTTTTTGTTTTCATCATAGGCGGACCTATGTTGAGCCGATTGGGGGCAGCCGCCCTCCATGAAACTTTTTTTAGTGTTATATACGCGTTATATATCCCTAATCAACCGACCCCAAAAATTTCCAACCCCGATGAAAAAAATTTCTAGGTCCGCCACTGATTTTCATATTTAGAATATATTATATAGGGGAGGGATCAAAAGAAAACCACAAAGTTAGGCGAAAACCGAGAAAACCACTAAAACAATGTGTAATACTACGGGTTACGTATACGTAACCGCAATTTTTTTGTTTTCTGTTTATGTATACGTAACACTATGGGTTACGCATACGTAAGCCAATATTTAAATTATTTTTTGGTAAAAATGTATAATATTACATTGATACTCTTATAAAAAAAAGTAAAAATAAAATAAAAATTAAATGTTATTATATTATTGGTTAAAATTGGTTTTTTTAGTGGTTTTCTCGGTTTTCGCCTAACTATGTGGTTTTCTTTGGAACACTCCCCGTATTATATATTCGTGAACCATATTTTTCATCAAAAGTTTTTAAAACAAACTAATGATTTTGGGGAAAAAAATACATTCAAACCTTCAAACTGCCAAAATCAAACCCTCACACTGCTAAAATCCAGCCGGTTTCGTAGTTAGCTGCTTGGCCCAGAATTTTCGTCAAAATGGGCCGAACTGGAACACCCCTGTTATATGTTTTGTTAGTAAGAAAATCCTTGAATCGGGGACTTAAACCGACAATCTCTTGGTTAGCGGGTTACCTTTGATACTGCTAGGCCAAAGGCGTGTTGCTAACACGCTTTAGTACCTAGGCGTGCAATATAAAGAGACCTATAATTGCGGGTGCAAAGAGAAATTTAAATCCTTATATTGCCTTATGAAATACAGAACTCCTAAAGATCAATCCTATGGGTTATGTGCCCGCGCTCGTGGATGGCACTATTGCAGTTTCAGATTCTTATGCCATCTTATTAGTAAGTAATCTATATTTGTTATTCATTTAGATTTCAAAGCGCGTAGGTTAATGTTCTGATATGGTGATTTGCATTTATAGTATCTGGAAGAAAAATATCCACAACATGCTTTGTTGCCTCAAGATCTTGTGAAAAAATCAATAAATTACCAGGTAAGTTGATGTTCTCAATTCCTTGCAGATTGACAATGGGTTGACTTTGACCAATTGTCAAAGTAGTACAGGATCTTGAATGGGTTGACTTTATATGATTAGTATGGATTTTTGTTTGTCTGTGCTAGGTTGCAAGTATTGTTTCTTCCAGCATTCAGCCTCTTCAGAATTTGGTTTTAGTTGTGAGTAGAAACTTTTGGTGATGTTTGTTTTTTGGTATACCATCATGCCATTATTTTCTAATACTCCAATTTTGATCGCGCGTAAATTTAACAGAATTATATGGGGGAAATTGTTGGTCCTGATGAGAAGCTTCCTTGGGCTCAATATCATATCAGAAAAGGGTTAGTAGGTAAGGATCAAGACATCTGATTTTTGCCTTCATGTGAAGTATTTTGGAGTTGAATCATATCAAAATATAATATTATTAAGGTGTTATTAAGGAATTTCATTTTGTGGCTAAATGAAATTAGAATGACTTAATAGTGAAAGTTATGTGGCTTAAGTATGAAATAAGAAGTGCAATTATGACCTAATTGAATAAAAAGGGAAATATTGAACTTCAGGGGTGGCGCAGTGGTAGGCTAGCAGAGGTCTTAGGTTAAAATCCAGCTTTCACTGGTTTCTGTCTTGGTCCCACTGGTTAGCAGGGTATTGGTGGGTCCCTGACTGTTTTCAGTTCAGAAGCTCTTAGGTAGCCGTGACGGGTTCTCATGGCTACTAAAAAATTGGCAAGATTGAAATTATTAAGTTACCAATGAATGCAAGAAGTTCATTTTAATGCAAAAAATTACTAAATTCCTAATTATGTGGTCACTTTTGCAGCTCTTGAAAAGCTATTAGTGAACTATGCTGGAAAATATGCTACTGGAGATAAAATTTACCTGGTATGCTTATTCTTGGCCTATGTAATATAGAGTTTATTCTGCTTATAGAATGTTAGATTGTTAGAATGAGCATGATTGGAGCATCAATGTTTAAATCTAACTGTTCGAGGACATATATTAAATAATTAGTAAGAAAATATTAAATAGTAATGAAGATTTAGGAATTAATAAAGGAAATATTAAATAATTAGTAAGGAAATAATAAAGGTTAGTAATGAAGAAAAAATAAGCAGGAAAAATAATCTTGGACTCATAGAGTCGCGACATGTGGCGCAACCAGTTATTTATTAGGTATAGATTTTGGACATATATTGCCAATGCCACATCATCAAAACTAAACTACATAGGCCCCACATCATAAATTTTACTAGTTAAAACGTTTTCGTGTTGCGAAACTATCTAATAGGAACATTGTTAAAAGTATAATTACCTAATTGCGACACTTTTTACAAGTACAACTATCGGATTCGACTTTTATGAGTTCAAATCTGTTTTGAATTATATTGAAGAGCGATCTAACATGTTAAAGCAAATAGCTAAAAGCTTTAAAATCCCATTTCCTGTTGTATTCTTGCAGTCAGACTTATATCTGGCACCCCAACTGGATAATGCAATCAACAGGTTCAAGCTTGATATGGTATTCTCTGCTCACAAGCTACTAATATGCCAACTTTATGTTTTTTACTTTTTATAAATCTCTCAAATGATTGGTGCAGACCGAGTTCCCGCTCCTACTTAAACTGCACAAGACTTACAGTGATACACCGTCTTTCCAACAGATCTTGGCTGAAACAGGTTTGACCCAAGACACTTTTTGTCATTTTTTATAAGTATCTCATGTGCTAATTATGATTATAGAAACAATATTGGTTACTTGTATGATGATAATCTAAATCTTTAAATAAATCAACTTAGGAAGTTGTATTCAGCCCACTCAACTTTTTGACCCGTTTAGAAAAATCATAACCCAAATCTATTCATAAGTAAAAGAGTCAAAACTGTCACGAATCTACTGAAGACACCAAACTAATAATTTTTCATAAGATTGTAGCTAACTTCTGCGATTTTGTGCTCACAAATTTAAAAAAAAATTGTGATATGACATTGTGTTAATGTTTTCTACTCAGATAAATCGGTTTCTGCTTTTATCAAGCTACCGGAGGACTAAGACACACCATTTCAAGGCGAAACCACATTCGACATAAGAAAACACATTCGAATAATACGATGAGTTTTGGCCTTTGGCTACTTTCTGATCCTGTTGTATGTTGCATGTTTTAGTTTATCGCGTAAAGGGTACTTGATGTATAATGATCATACGAAAATCATATTTTGATGTATATCCAGTTATACAAATTCACATGAATGTACATTCTGAGTGAAACGCAAACCAATCCGATTCTCCTCGAAAGCTTGATCATGTATACGATAACGAGTTAAGTACACGGATAGACGGATGGTCACTATGGTATGTCCAAATTTTGGATTGGTCCTTAAATTTGAAAAATTACACTGTCAGCCCCCAAATTATGCATAAACGTAACATGTTTGGTCTCTAAAGTGGATGACAGTTAACTTTTCTGTTAAATATTTTGAAAATGACTAAAATACCACTAGATTAAAAAAATAGAAAAAAAATCTAAATGGCTCAAGAACTATAATAAAGCTTTTGAACTAAACTGATTATTATAAAAAAGACAGTTTATTTACTGAGTCTGATGTGAACGGATACATGATTTAAATGGCTAAAAAACAATCAATTTCATTTAATTAATTTTGGCCGAATGATTCTGTGAATAAAGCTTAAAGCTTTACGATATTTTAATGATAAAATTAACTAAAACTATAACCTAAAATCCTAATTTATTATACAATTGGATAAACTAGGAAATCAAATCAATATAACTTAAAAGTTAAATAAAGACAACAAATAAAAATAATGATAATCTTGGGATTGCTTTCTCGAACCTCCCATCTGGCACACGGACTCGAACCGGCCCCGAAACACCCGGACGGATGAATCAATACCTGAATCAAACTGTCCTTTTAGTGAATATCTATGGTATTGACCGAATACCTGTATAAACTCATGGATGCTCTTGCATAGCCCAATAACAAGACCCATGAAGCCTTTAGATGTCACCATGTAGGTCAACCCCAAGAAATCCAGCCCAACCCAAAATGTTAAAACCTTTTATCAAAAATATATATCATTTTCTCTCAAAGTTTTAATATATTTTAAACAATATTATTCGTTCAATTTATTTATATAATAAAAAATGTACTGTCGAAAACAACTTTTTTAATAATTATTTTTCGTAATATAGCATGATTATAATTCATTAAATAGAAATATTTTTAAAAATTAAGTAAATTTGTATAAATGTTAAAGAATAAAATAGGTAAACAAGAGCATCTTATAAATCTTTATAATGTTTGTAAATGTTTGAATATTCGATGAAGTCTAAGGAAGTTAAAGAACTTGAGCTATACAGTATACATTGAAGAAAAGGAGGGGTGATTGAAGACTTGGTCACTTTATATGAATTTAAAAAGATTTGGTGTCTCCATTTTATTGAAATTAAACTTACAAATAATATAATAGCATCATTTTATAATACTTTGAATTTTTTTGAATGACAACACCTAAAACATCTAGGACAGCTCATCCCAGAAATAACCTCCAATTAAGTAAATCCACTGACCTGGCCACAAACCCTTTTTTTTTACTGTGGCCCATATTCGAACCAACGATCACCCATTTAAGAGTCATCGAGATACCATAAGGACAAAGCCCTTTGATTATAATACTTCGAATACATCTACTATTTATTCAACTAGTTGTCAATGGGGTTGGTGGCCTATTGGTAGAGGAAAATCCTCTAGAAACACTAAGAATTGAAGAGGTCATGGGTTCAAGTCTCACTCCCATAAGAATAAAGAAGTTTGCCTTTAAAAAAAAATGGTTAACATAACATATCTAATCATTTTGTCTAGGTCAAGGTTTATCTTAAAGTTATTTCCACAAAGACTGTTTTTTAATATTTTATAAATATTTTATCTTCACGTAAAATGTTTATTATGGTTTTAGTTAGAACTTTTTATTTCATAAAAATTATACTATAATATAATCGACCAATTATATATCTATATAATTTCAAAACCGATAGAATAGTGACTCAACCCTATTAAACCGTCATGTTACATGGCGTTTTATAATTTTTTTTTTGTCAAATGATGTTTTTACTCTTTATTAGTAGAACTAGATTAGAATCCCGTGTATTACACGAGCCGAATAAATGTAATGTTATGTACTTAGTAATTAAAAAATTTATGTTTTTCAAAACCCGTGTATTACACGAGTTGAATAAAGTTTTACGTGACAGTTATAAATTATGTTAAGTTAATTTTAAAACATTTTTTTAGCTGAGTATTAATTTTTTTTAACGTAACTGATAAATGTTAACTCATATTAAACTTTAAAAACCCGGTGTATTAAACATGTTAAATAAATGAAACATTAACTATATTTAGTAATAAAGATTTACATATGACATATTCATTAAAAACGTTTTATAAAAAATTATAGAAGTCATTATTATTTAATATGAGAGAGAAAAAATAATTAAAATTTTTTTGTATAATTAATAGAAGAGAGATGCGAGAAAAAAAACTTGAGAATGAATTAGAAAGTGACAAGTATCACATCAAAACCTTTATTTATTATATAGTATAGATTGTTTTCACATTGAACACAGAAAGATGGTTTATTGGAGTTGATCAGATCCTTCTCCTTGTCAACTCGTGTTCAAACCTCTCCAACCCCCCCCCCCTCTCTCTCGATTTTAGCCATTTTTCTTTCCTTTTCCGTTTTAGTACTTTTTTTAATTATTTTTAGTCGTTCCGGAGTTAAGAATTTTCTTTAAAGTTTTGTTATACGTGTTTTGATATTTTAGATCGTTACGAAATTCTTGACGCAACGCGCATAGGAGAACTCTCTAGTTTATTCTATTAGAATTTTTTTCCAACACCTAGCTTATATAATAATGTAGTGTGGGAATTCTCTAGGTTTGTGTATTTGTGATTACGTGGGTTCTCTAATAATCATGTACGGTTAGCTTTCATATTGAATTATTTCTGTGGTATACACAAAATTCAATTGGATATGAATATTCAAGAACGAATATGTGAAAGTATGTTAGGAATTTCATATGTTTGATATATATATATGAGGTAAACAGATACATTGGAACGTTATGACGGTTAAAACACGCCAAAACCGTTAATCCATAAATGCTAAGTTATTCTACTCTGGAAAGTCAATCTACTCCAGAGGGACCATTGAGTTGCAATTTACTCCAGAGGAGTAAACTTTACTACGGAGGAGTAATCCTACCCCGAAGGAGTAAATTGATCAGCATGACCAAACTATTCAGGAAGACCATCCTTTAACCCAGCCAGGGGCGTTGCCCCTTTAGGACCCTGCTAACTAGGGGCGCTGCTCCCGAACCCCCCCGTTGTTCAGTGGGCTTCACCCCTTAATACAACAAGGTGTCTTTAGCACCAGAAGTCATATGATCATCAAACTAGCGTGCACTTCACACTTACCAACTTGTTTGATGTTTCGTTATGGTTTCTCATTTGGTAATTAAGTAAACTCAATTACACAAAATAGCTAGATAACACTAAAATCATCAAAATGTGGATGAGAATAATTAACTAAATAGAAATATCTTGTAAAATTAAGACGTAACTTTGTATAAATATTCAAGAATAAAATAGTTAAATCAGAGCATGTTAGATATATTTTCTAAAATCAGTTTTTCTTGGATTTAAGGAACTCTAAGGATGTGGTATAAATATGAGATCGTCCCAAAAGTGGGCTTTCAACTTAATGAGATTTGGTGATTGAATGCATTGTCTCAGCTAATATTCAATTTAATAGAAAATAGTCAACCAGTTTGTCTACATCAAGGTGATAAACAATACATGGATGACATTGGCTTCACTTTGTAGTTTGTAATAGAAAATCTATATTATATAATAAATAAAGGTTTTATACAGACACTTGTCTATCTTTTATTCATTCTCTTTATTTTTTTCTCGCATCACTCTCTTATTAGTTATACACACTTTCTTTAATCGTTTTTTTTAATATTTTTTTTTGTTTCTCACCTCTCTCTTCTATTAAATAATAATAAAGTTCTAAAATTATTTTTATAAAACTTTTTTCATTTAAAAAAATAGGATTGTTCATAAAACATTTTTAGAAATTGAACATTTTTTTCATTCTTTTTATAAAACATTTTTAAAAAATAACTATATAACGTTTCTAAAATTTTTATTACCAAACATATAACATTGTATTTATTTAAACCGTGTAATACACGGGTTTATATATATATATAGGAGAGAAGAGTTGATACTTGTGCAAAAGTTTGTGGGTTTAAAATCTAAACGATAAACAATAACTTGTTTTCAAAATCTATACTATATAATAAATAAATGTTTCTCAATGTCACATGTCGGCTCCATATTCATCCTTATAAAAATTTTCCCGCCTCTCTCTCATAATAAATACACTTTCATATTTCAATAATAATATATTTTTAAATAAATTATTAATTATACTAATAAAACACATTTATTTTTAATTATCTCATATTATAAGAAAGTTTGAAATGTAATTACCTAGCTTATTTTTACAATCAAATAGTAAATGAAAATTAAATTACATTGAATAGTATTTTATGTACTTTTTAAACTCAATTATATATTAATTTTTACATATTTTTTTATTTTCTTTCTATTGTTAGCATATGTAATAAATTTTTTTACCTATAATATACATGTATACAAATTTAAGAATTTTATATATTGATATTTTTTCATCGTGTGTATTAGACAGGTTCTAAACTAGTATTCAATAAATTTGTGTACGTCAAGGTGATAAGGAACATATTTATTTAAATTTGTAAATAGACTTTGTTTTAGTCAACTTATAATAGACAGGAAAATATTACTTAAGACAGCATACATAAACCAAGGATAAAAGGCCAGCGATTACCCTTGTGATCTTCAGTTTTATCATTCTCGAAAATGAATTCAAAACAACCAATTATTTGCTTATCATATTCCCTTTCTTCTCATTTCCTCTTTTATGCTATTTTTATATTTCTGACATCCATTGCCATCTCAGCTATCTCGCCGTCAAATGTAACCGATCATCAGACATTACTAGAGATCAAGTCGATGATCACTCAAGATCCATATGGAGCTCTAACCTCATGGAACAATTCCCTTCATTTCTGTGACTGGAAACATGTTTATTGTGGGAAGCGGCATAGAAGAGTGACTTACATAGCACTCCAGTCCCAAGATCTACAAGGGTCATTGTCTCCTCATGTAGGGAATCTTAGCTTCCTTCGTGGGTTACAACTCGGGAACAACAGATTTCAAGGAGCTATCCCTAATGAACTTGGTCGTCTTTCTAGGCTAAGTTTCCTTTATTTGTACGAAAACAAATTCAACGGGACCATTCCAGCTAACATATCTGGTTGTTCTAACCTTCAAGAGCTTGGTCTTTCTTATAACGAGCTAGTTGGAAGCATACCTAACGAGATCAGTTTCCTATCCCAACTTATTTTTCTTTCCCTTGGTTATAATATGTTAACAGGTGGAATCCCACCAATGCTGGGGAATATCACATCTATGAAAGTGTTTGATGTTACTGGAAATTCGTTAGGTGGGAACCTTCCAGACACTTTAGGCCATTGGAAAATTTTAGAAGAATTTTACTGTCATGGTTGTAACTTATATGGAGCCATACCTCATGAAATCGGTCATTGGTCGAGACTACGTATCCTTCAAATTGGAGAAAACAAGTTCAATGGGGCCATTCCGGCTAACATATCTGGTTGTTCTAACCTTGACAGCCTTGATCTATCCGGTAACAAGCTAGTTGGAAGCATACCCAAGGAGATCAGTTTCCTCTCCAAACTTACTCGTGTTTCATTTAATGATAATTACTTGACCGGGGGAATCCCACCTTTCCTAGGGAATATTACATCAATGGAAATGTTCTCTGCTATGAACAATCCATTTGGTGGGAGCATTCCGGACACCTTAAGCCATTGGAAAAGTTTAAGAGTAATTTACTGTAGTCAATGTAATTTATCCGGAACAATTCCCCGTTTCCTTTTTAATCATTCACTCCTAACTAATATTAGCTTGGCAGATAATCATCTAAATAGCACTCTTCCTCGAACCATAATGCTCCCTAATCTTGAGCACATTCATCTATGGGTTAACGAACTAAGTGGACCTCTTCCACCATCCTTTTCTAATTGTTCGAGGTTAAGACAACTTGATGTATCTACAAACAATTTTAGTGGGAAGTTAACAATCGACTTTTCAAAACTAAGAGATGTTTATTATATATCCATAGGTGCGAACAATTTTGGAAGCAACGAAGCCTATGAAATGAAGTTTATCGATTCTTTGAAAAACTCCACTAGATTAGAATTTTTGGATATTTCTAATTCCATGTTTCAAGGAGTGCTCCCCAAATCAATAGGTAATCTTTCTAATCAACTCCATCATCTATATTTACAGGATAATCAATTACATGGAAACCTTCCTAGATCGATTGGTAATCTAGTTGGCTTGACAATGCTATCATTAGGAGGTAATCATTTTACAGGAAACATCCCCTCAACCATTGGTAGCCTTCAAAAGCTAGATGTTTTGTTTTTATATCGAAACCAACTTTCAGGGAAGATCCCCGATGCCATAGGGAACTTATCATTGTTGATTACACTTTCCTTATTTTCAAACAAGTTGGAAGGGGTTATTCCATCAAGCCTGGGAAATTGTCATCATCTATTAGCGTTGTACCTTGATGACAATAAACTTAATGGGAAAATACCCACACAGCTTCTTCAATTGTCATCTATATCTGTCATCTTGAATCTTTCTCGAAACAACCTGTTTGGTTCACTTCCAGTGGAGGTTGGAGAACTCAAGATGTTGAGTAATCTGGATTTATCTAAAAACAATCTATCAGGTAACATTCCAAGTAGCATTAGTGGTTGTGCTAGCCTTTCAACTTTGTCTCTTAAAGGTAACTTATTTCAAGGTATGATACCATCATCGTTAAGTTTCTTGAAAGGATTGGTGGAACTCGATGTTTCTCATAATAACTTATCAGGCCAAATTCCTACATTTTTAGAAAATTTAAAGTTAGAACATTTGAACATATCATATAATGATTTTGAGGGTGAAGTACCAATGTTCGGAGTGTTCGCTAATGCAAGTGCATTCTCTGTTTTGGGGAATAGTAGACTTTGTGGTGGTGTTGTTGAACTTGGGTTACCTAGATGCAAGGAGACAAGGAAACATACAAAAAAGTTTCTTGTGTTTCTAATAGTTATTTTGATTACATCCACATTTTTTGCATTAATATGTTTAGCATATGCTTGGTGTAAGAAGAAAAGTAGAAGATATTTGTCTCAATCATCAATGAGTGGTCGATTCTTGAAAGTTTCATACAATCAACTTCTCAATGCTACTGATGGGTTCTCTGAAGCTAATTTAATTGGAATTGGTGGATTTAGTTCCGTTTATAAAGGATTCCTTAATGGAGATGATTATAGATTAGTTGCAGTCAAAGTTCTACATCTTCAAAATCAAGGAGCTCCAAGAAGTTTTATGAGGGAGTGTGAAGCATGGCGAAACATTTGACATCGGAATCTATTGAGAATAATAACTTCATGTTCAAGCATCGACTTTCAGGGAAATGATTTCAAAGCTTTGGTATACGAGTTCATGCCCAAAGGGAGTCTACATGATTGGTTGCATTCGAGTGAAGGTACATCAAGACTAAACCTTATTCAACTAACAAACATTCTTATAGATGTTGCGTCTGCACTTGATTATATTCACAATCACTGCCAACCAAGCGTCGTTCACGGTGACTTGAAGCCTAGCAACATTCTACTTAATGATGATATGGTGGCTCATGTTGGGGACTTTGGTTTAGCTCGCTTTCTTGGAACAACTTCACACCAAAACAGCTCAACCGGGATTAGAGGAACAATTGGTTACACTCCTCCGGGTAAAACTCGTGTATTGATAAACTTTCAAATTCACTTACAATATTCCCCATTTTTTTTACCTAACGTAATTTCTTATAAGTTATAGAGTATAGTCTGGGAAGTGAGACGACAAGTAGTGGGGATGTCTATAGTTTTGGAATACTATTACTAGAGGTGATGACACGGAAAAAGCCGACTGATGACATCTTTAATGAAGGCCTCAGCCTTCATAAATTTGCTTCACTAGCGTTGCCAGACCATGTAACTGATATTATTGATGTTAACATGCTAAATATTTATCAAGATGATGAAACTACTATGCAAAACCAGGAAGCGAATGCAACAAAAATACAGGAATGTTTGACTTCAACAGTCAAGATTGGAGTATCATGCTCTATGGATTCCCCACAACAACGAATGGATATAAAAAAAGTTGCACATGAATTGAGGCATATTCTAGATACACTTCAAACTATTTGAGCTACAACGGTCGCTATTTGCAACACCAAGCTTCCATCTTGGAGATGGTATATGTTATCTTTACATCTTTGTTACTTTGCTAAAACACGTTTGTTATTTGACTTAATTTCATCTTGTAATATTTAAAAGTATGTTACATTTTCATGTTGGAAAAATAATAACTGGCCAATGAATCAATAAGTAGCATGTAATCTTAAACCTTAAAGATGATAATAAGCAATGTGAAAGCTTTTTATAAGCCAATCATTTTAGAAAACCCATGACCATAATGCATGTTCTTGTTGGAAAGCCTTAGAGAATAGTGAAAGCAAAACTTGTTTATCTAAATGTTAATTAGTAAGGATAAACCATTGCCAATAGATTGCTAAAAACTGAAAGAAATAGAAAAGAGAAACTAACCAAACCACAGGAGTAACATTTACCCCACAAGCCAAGAAAATAGTAGTGTTACATAAAGTGAAAATGTTATCAATCTAAGAACCAACAAATGTTGATGATGAAGAAAAAAAAAAGAAAAAAAAGAGCATAGATAATAAGAAAAAGACAGACATAGGATGATGAAGAAAAAAATGGTGATGACCTTCTTTGGAGATAAAAGCTTTGTTAAAATGAAACTCATATCAATCTAAGAACCAACAAATCACCAAATGATGAACATTAGATGGATGGATCTATCATATATGGTAGACCAAGTGTATACATAACAACAAGTGTAAGCCAAATCCCAAGAGTGTATTCTAGTAGCATATATGGATACACTAAGTAGCTTATGCGACTTTGGGTTATTAATCCAAGTGTATAATGTATTATATGATATTTTTCCATTGAGATGTAGTCCCCTACCATACACACTCTTATATTACCAACCCATCTCATTGCCTTGTTTTTACTGGTTACCCCAACATGTATCCCAAACCCAATTTTGAGACACCCCTACCCGTCTAAAAAGAAACCCTAGTTTTAAATTTGGCACTTGTCATTTATATGAAAAAACTAAAGGGGGGTGTCGCGCGATGCGACGCAAAACACAATACACTAGCAAAGACACCGGTAAAACGCTTGAACAATTAATTGGTAAAGTATCATATATATTTGAATGTTTAATAGGAGTTTATAAAATAAAGTAAATTTAAATCATATAAAATAAAAATGATTTTTGAGAAATTAGTTAAACAGGAAATTGATCATCATTTGCATAATTAGATTTCAGTTACGTTTTTTGTATTTAATCATATAATTCATAAAAGATAATTTTGCCCCATTAAACTCTTAAAAAATAATGTAAAAAGACAACATCGCCCTTCTAAAATGTATTATAATATAGTTTAGATAAAGAAATAATAAGTTGTTAAACGTTTCTTTTTCAAGGTTTTTTAGTCGGAACCGAAAGGTACGTTGGTTGGGTCGAGTGGTTTCTAGACACCACCACCACCGTTGTCTCCTAAAATTGCGTTAATGTCATAATCAGTCCCTTACAATTGGGATTGAAAGTGTTAACAAAACACGATCTACATTCTAGGGTTTCAACTTCCAACGCTTTCCTTGAAATACTAAAACACTTATCGTTTCTGCAGATCTAACTAAATCGTCTTGCACGGTGCATATCTAGTTATAATTCGTCACAATTTCAATTACCAATACGAAATTTCTACGATCTTCTTCTAATTTTCTGCTAAATTAGTATCGGAAGATAATTTGTGTTTTTGAGGTATTGTTTATTGTGTTGGAAATCCTTGTACCAGTTTTAACTTTTAAAAGAAAATATATTTAAACCTTTTAAATAGATAAATCAGATTTAGTCAGCGGAAGCATTTAGTACAATTAACGGTTCTAAACCGGGATCCCGCCAGTGATCCGATTACATGCGTATAAACAATAAATGAAATCCAACCCAATCAAAATTTGAAATATCATATATTAATTTAAATGAAAATTTAATTTATGACCATTTTACCCCTATATATTTTAACCTAACTTAATTTAAATCAAGATCTCAAAATTTTCTGGATACTCGACTTTCCTTCTCCAGTTTTTTAACACCTCATCGGTTGCATTTCAATTCAACTGAACTCTTCAAAAGTCTTTATTCCATCTTCGCTGGATAGATTGCATTAGATTGATTCCTTCTCTTACAACAATCTAGAAACATTTTTTATAAACAAAATCACCAAAATAATTTATGTATTTGATAATTGATGTGTATTTTGATAGCACGTGGAGTTTTGGATATGTGTGATGTTAATTCTATTAATTGATACTAGAATTATTGAATCCATTTATGTCCTCACTGATTTATAATGGTAAAAAATAAACTTAATCTGAAAACAGTAAATTATTTTTGTATGGAACCTGATAATGTTTTTTCCTTGGTTAGATGGGTGGACTCGGATCAGAGCTTCGAATTCATGCATTTGAATGGGTAAATATGATATTTTAACTCGGATCAGAGCTTCGAATAAGGGTAAAATGGTCATTTATTGATATGTTTTTAATCAAATGGGTAAATACGATATTTTAACTAGGGCTGGCAATTTTTGACAATGACTTGTTAACACGATACGACACGTAATTAACTAGTCCCGTGTTTGACCTTAACAGGTTTATTGTCTTAAACAGGTCGACACGTTAGGGACATGTTAAATTCGTGTCTTAACAGGTTAAAGACATCTTAACCCATGGGCGGATTTATGAAGGGCTGAGCGAGGGGAAGGCACCCGCTGAGACGAGCACAATACCATAAAAAAGTTCACTGTTTTAGAAAAATAACTAACCAGACACCTTCTCTGATCTATGTAGGCACCTTTTAAATTAAAATCAAGTTTGAATGTCTAATTTTTATGTTGATGTACTTTACTTTCCATGGACTCCCGGAAAAAAGAAGAATGAAAAAAAGGAAGAAGAATGATAAAATTTGAAAGAGAGAGATTAAAATATTAAAAAGAAATTGAAAGGACAAGTTAAAGAAAAAGAGTACACCCTTTCAAAAAAAAAGAAAAAGAGTACAGATCATTTATTGAACATTTATGATTTCAAGGAAAACAACTGGTTTTTTAGTATTAGTTGGAAAACAATTGATTTTTTATATTATTAAGAATGAATTTTTATTTTGCTTAAAAAAATGAACGAACTTTTATTTTCTTTTAAATTAAATGACTATTTTAGTTTTTATGTGAATTTTAAAGCTGTTTTATTTTAGATTACTTTTGTTTATATATATTTTATATTTTTATTTTAAGTTTGAAATTGTTTTATTCTCATATGTATGGTTTAATAAGTTGGCCACCCAAAATCGCCTTCAATCAGCAACTGCACCAGTTTTTATTGTGCACCCGCTGATGAAAAATCCTGGATCCGTCACCGTGTTAACCTGTTAAGACTTAACGTGTTAAAGACATGTTAACAGGTTAACATTTAACATCCTATTTGCAGACAGACATTTTTGGAGTTACCTTTTATCTAGCATCAACAACTTGATACTAAAAAAAAGAAAAAGATCTTTCGCAGGCTAGAGCATTAATTAATTTCGCTTTTATGAGTTTTTGTTTTAAAAAGGTTTTGGATTTATTATGTTAATGAATGTTATGATTGGAATTTTTAAAATTTTATTAAGGTTTGGCATTCTTTTTTCTTTTATTACACATGTTATATTTATTCTCTTTTTAAACAAGTTTCTAAACAGGTCCCTTAACATGTGACTTGTTTCTAAACAGGTCGTGTTCGTGTTTGAAAAGAATGACACGATTAGTTATCGTGTCGTGTTCGTGTTGAACATAACAGGTTATCGTGTCTTATATGACATGTTATGCCAGCCCTAATTTTAACTAGTTTTTAAGGGTAAATATGATATTTTGAGTTTGGGTTGGGTTTATATGATATTTTATAGGTTTTGTAAGGGTATATATGATATTCTCCTCTACAATGAAATAGTATCAACTGCGCGTTGCCCAAAGTGTAACTGTTTATATCGTATCTCGATAGTAACGTTCACTTAATTAACAATTGGACATCACATATCCAACATATTGGAGGAGGTATGGCTCAAGATAGGAAATGGTCTCGGTCGCCGTCGTATAAACGGCGGAGGTATTCGGCGCCGGCAGGACACAGGTGTAGCAGCCGGAGATATAGAAGCCAAAGAGATCCAAGCAGCCGATCTCCTTATTCTTATAGCAGGTGATAGATTTTAAGAACTTTCACGGTTGTGAGATTTTTTACAAATCAACAATTATTATTTCTCTGTTTCAGTGAATTTTAAGAACTTTCATTGTAGTGATATAAGATGATCCTGTTTTCCTTCTTCAAGAACGACTTTTTTATTGATTCTTAATGTCTCCACTTAAAGAGGAGATATACATATATAGAAAAGATAATTTACACTTTGTTACACGATGAATAATGAAATTACAATAGAATAATTAATGCAAAGTTTAATGGGGCTATTGAACCCGATTGATCTTTAACAGAGATGATCCAGACACGGGGATGAATATGGCCGGAAAACAATGGTGTTTTGTGAGGTGGTGGTGGTCGTCGGAGAGGGGTGCTCTTGAGGCTAGGAAGATGAAGGAGTGAATATTTTAACATAACGGGTATAATGGTCATTTTAGAAAAGCTAACAGAAAAACTTAACCTTCATCCAATTCAGGGACCACCAGTGTTACGTTTTGACAAACCTGTGAACTTTCAATGTAGTTTTTCAAATTTGAGGGCCACACTTGCAATTTGTGCAAACCAAGGACCATCCATGTAATTAACTCTAAATTTATACACATAACTAACTATATGTGAGTCTTGTACAAAAGTTATAGGACATGGTGATTGACCATCACTAACTTGCATGGCTTAGAATCATCATCAAATCTTTGCTTCAATGCCGAATTTTGGGAACATGATCTTTAGAGATGATGTTACAAAACCAAGTACAAAACTACTTAAGTGAAGTTCCTACTAATGATAAGTTGATACTTAAAGTACTAAGTTACCACTAATTAATGGGTGTCCTACTGCTAAAGGTTGTGGGTTGATGCTGATGTATGTGTTATACTTATGATGATTTTGATAAAGACATCATTAGACCTGTACATTTTTTAAGCAGAATTCGGCCAGCTTACTTTAAATCAAGTCACTTCGTCTATCCCCTTCAATCAACAGAAGTCTCGGCAAGTTCAAGACTCATATCTAACGAATATCAGATAAATATTTGATGAAGATAGAATCTTACTTGAACAATATAACTTATTTAATGTTGTTTAGTTATTGTATATATCTTTTCGTTTACATGATTAGTTGCCACTTTATAGCTTAGGAACCATATATAAGTTTGTTGTAACTATAGTAAACCCTAATCACTAATCTTAGAATTCACTAGTACAAAAGTGAACTTTAGAGGCAGTTAGTACTTTTTTTTTGGCGGTGGTAGTGTAAACCGCCCTAAACGATGGCTCCTCAAAAAATAAAAGTGTATAATTGTTTTATGTCATTGGAGTGTTGAATGTATTAATTTCATGATTGCTTAAAATATAAAAACTCACAATTATCGTCATCCTCATCAGCAAGAGCATAACTATTTTTGTTTTGTACAATATTAAAAAAGAAGTTTTATCGTTTAACGACAAACAGAAGAATGATGGTTAAACATAATTTTTAGATGTGCCGCTATTTTCTGAAGAGTAGCATATCAATTATTATTTTTTTCTAAAATGGGTTGTAGGTAAGGTAATTGATCAACAAGCGTTCTGTTTGTGACCTTGTGTGTATCCCGACAAACAATTTTTTTTTAAGTTTAAACATAAAATTTTACTTGTAACTAAAATAGGTACATAACGGTATAACCCGGTAATATTGGCGGTTCAACTAACATACCGTTTTTTCCAATTTACCGGGCTCAAACTTACCGGGCTAGAGGCCGAGACCCGTTTCAACCGGTATTAAGTTTGAACCGGTTTTTAAAACATTGGGAAATTCAATGTTGGCGAACCACAAAGATCTTGTGATGGTTAACTTTATAAATCATATTTATATACAAATTGTTTAGGAAAAAACAAAGTAACGTTTCTTTCTTAAAACATTTATTCTCTGAAATTACATTTATGTGTTAGAACATACATAATCAGGTTAGTGAATTGTTCTATTTAATATCTTTACTTATATTATAATATAAACTTGTTTTCTGTTAGTTTATCAATTCTTTAGTGATATATTGTATAGTACTTCTATTAGTTTTGTTATTCGTTGCATCGGTGTGGTTATATATGCCTTACAGATCTCAATTAAATAAGTACAAACACCATAAATAAGAAAATATCAGTCATAAATATGGTAACTTAAATTGACTATTAACTGCTATTCAAAATTGTAGGGTTCAATTTTTATTTAAATACAGCAGTTGATACGTGTTTAGCTGAAATAAAAAAAATAATCACCAGAAAATGCAGTTTCTCACTAAATTCAGATGACCACAATATCATTTTTATTGGTTAAAACATTTAAATATATTAAGTGCATTAATGTGTATTTTTTTTTACCTCAAATGGTCGATTTGAAGACACCGTATTTTTTCACCTGCGTAGATACACTTTGAAGACAATTTATACATTATTTTATATTATATGTTTAAGGGTCTATTGTTTTATTATTTATTTATGTTTTTATTGGGTAGCTACTAAATCTGGGCTGGGTATAACATTCGATAATTGTTCTGATTCTTAATTTAGTTTTAATTTTTATTTATTTTTTTACATTTGAAGTGGTCAATATTTAAGCCTCACTCATCCACTAATCTAACTACATTGGGGTTAATGACAGACTTTTAAAATTTGACAAATTTACCAATTAATGTCATTCTTATTTTTTTTCAAAGTGTTCAAATATATGATATTAACGAAATTGTTTTAAAATGACAAAATCCGTCATTATTTATTAATTATATGAGATGGGTTGTTTGTTAAATAAATATAACTTTATGTACAGACTTTTACAAAAAACAATTGTTAGTGGGTGAGTGCTGAGTATATGATAGATTAATGTTCATCAGATCTAGTTTAGATCTTACCTGAAAATGGCTCGTTTTTTAGGAGAACCTTCAACCAAGCGATGGAGAAAGAGATTAGAGCGATCTTGGTCCAAAACCTTTGCTCGCACCAGATATGTTGGTATTTTACCTAAAGTTGATGTTATATGGTTTCAACTTTTAACAAACAGTATTGATCTTGAACAGATGAAAGATTTTCATTCAAAAAAGTGAATCGTGGGCAGATCCATAAAAAAACCCACAAACTAAAAAGTATGAAACTACAAAATATGCGCAATTAAAGGTCAAAAGATTGGTAAGTGATAATGTATCTAATTATATAAACGTGTATATATATATATATATTATAGTTGATTGTTTAATAGTTATATTTTTATAGGCTTGTTGTGAGGAAAAAATGATTAAAGACGCTTGTTATTTTCTTGGGCTGGAAGATCCAATAACTAGATGTTTTGGACCCGAGCTTGGCGGGCGAACACGAACTGTTTCTTTCTTATGTAATAGGTAACATCTATATTATAAATACTAGTTTTTTTAAATTAATACTATTCAGTTGATTGACGTAAAATTGAAAATATTTTGTTTATACGTTCACCTATGGTGCATGGAGGTTTGTTCAAAAGATGTATGAAGAAAAATCGGAATGATGCTAGGATGGACGAAGGCCAAGTATTCGTAGCTCTGGTATTGCGTCTAGTGGACATTATATCGACTAGCCACCAATCACAGTGATATATTTGTAGGTTGTTATATATAATATTTCTTTAATAAAAATGTTATATGCTTTTGCATGAAGTTTGTAAGTGTGATTTATTATTCCCGTACGATATTAGTAGTGAAGTAACTATAGTGAGCAGGCAGGTGTATCCTACTACAATTAGTATATTATATGGGTGCCAAGCGGTAGCGAGTGGGCATCGCATACATCGTTTACATCGTCACAACACAACCATGTAATATCCAAATTGTAGTAGGATGCACATGCATGCTCGCTACCGTTACTTCACTACTAATATCGTACGGGAATAATAAATCACATTTATAAACTTCTTGCAAAAGAATATAACATTTTTATTAAAGAAATTATAACAATTTTATATAATAACCTACAAATGTATTACCGTGGTCGGTGGATAGTTGATATAATGTCCAGCAGACGCAATACCAGAGCTACGAATACTCGGCCTTCCGTCCATCCTAGCATCATTCCGATTTTTATTCATACATCTTTTGAACAAACCTCCATGCACCATAGTTGAACGTATAAACAAAATATTTTCAATTTTACGTCAAACAACCGAATAATATTAATTTATAAAACTAGTATTTATAATACAGATGTTACCTATTACATAAGAAAGAAACAGTTCGTGTTCGCCCGCCAAGCTCGGGTCCAAAACATCTAGTTATTGGATCTTCCGGCCCAAGAAAATAACAAGCATCTTTAATCACTTTTGTCTCACAACAAGCCTATAAAAATATAACTATTAAACAATCAATTATAATATATATATATATATATATATATATATATGTATACACGTTTATATAATTAAATATATTATCACTTACCAATCTTTTGGCCTTTAATTGCAAATCTTGTGCATTTTCATACTCTTTAATTTGTGGGTTTTAATAGATCTGCCCAAGATCCACTTTTTCGAACGAAAATCTTTCATCTTTTCAAGATCATTATTGTTTGTTAAAAGTTAAGACCATATAAATCAACGTTAGGTAAAATACCAACATATCCGGTGCGTCCTAAGCGAGCAAAGTCTTTGTTCGCGAGTGCATTTGCTTTAGCTTTTTGGCTTCTTTCCTTCACATAAATAAACAAACTATTAATAAGAACTATAAACACATAACAATAATTTGATTAATTCACATATACCAAAACTGTCGGGCGACTCTTTTCCAAATGTTGTTCGAGATATTTATACTTATCAAATGTAGTAATACCAACGTTAACAACATATTCTGTGACAAGTTTGTTTCGTCAATTGGTACATAACTTTTTTGTTTTTTTTTTAAAATAAAATCTTACAATCCATCGTTTTCAACATGCCACGTGTCCTAATTATTTCCAAAACAATTAGTTAAATATATTTTTAATAATTTACAAAAAAAAAAAAAATAGACGGGCCAAAAATCTTCCCATTGTTGCGTTGTCAAATTTTTTGTATCAATATGATACGAAAATTGTGTTCATAAATACATACCAATCCATGAGGAAAATTTAGCTGTCGTTGGACCAATTGGTTGCATATCATTATCAGATTCAATTTCAAATTCACTCTCATCAAACTGTTGAAGGTGTCTTGAATCCTGATGGGTCAACTGGGACAAGAAGCACCCGGGTTAATCTGACCCATATGGAGCTCCATGTCCATAAGCCTCCCTAACTACCACCTTTTCACACCCCACGTTTACATATCAAGTTGCAACTTATTTTAAACATGTTTATTTGCTTTTAGTTGATTTCCTTTTATTTAAACTTTTCAACATCAGTTATTTCAATTCCCTAAATGTAGCCTACGTGGGTAGTTATTTTATTTCGCTTCCTTTTTGTATCGCAAATCATGAATGCAAAAGGGGACTTGAATTTTCGGAAGTTTTATTCTCTTGTTCTAGAGGTTTATTTTCCATTGCTATTCTAATTTTTGGCAGAATTAGAAGGTGATGTTGGAGGCTAATCTGAATTCACGTGGTGTATCTGTATCGTGAATTCACGTTAGAGTTGTCCAACGAAAGCTTCGGGTGGTGTATTTGTATCTCGAAGGGACCGTTGCCTATTCGTTACATTCGAACATTCCGATCAAAGCCGTTATCGTATCCGGGTGCCTATCAATCATTGTACTAATCACACAACTTCTTTGAACTAATCAGGCAATTTCTTTTATAAACCAAAAAATACAAACAACATTGTACTAATCAAACAACTTCTTTTATAAACTAAAAATGTAATATTAAAATGTACTAATTTCAAACAAATATAATCATACAACTTCAATTCACTTCACTGTACTAAAATGTTATCATAAAAATGTAATCATACAATTTCAATTCATTGTAATAATTTCAAACAAGTTAAACTAAATGTAATAAAAAAAAATATTTTGGGACAATTTCATTTTCCTGAACTAATAAAACAAAAAAACTTCACAATAAACGACATATGGGACCACATGGTGAAAACATATATATACAAAAAAGAGGATGAGATAACAGAAATTAAACATTACCTTGCAGAGTAGTTATCGATGGAGACGACAGGGAGGGCGGCGGAGGAGAGGGAAGGGGGACGACGGCGTAAGCAGAGGAGAGGAAAGGAGATCGGCGGCGTAAGTGGAGGAAAAGGGAAGGGACACGGCACAGGTAGGGTAGAAGAAGGAAACCATAAAAAAATAAATTAAAGAGTAAATTACACAAATTGTCATTTAATTATAATATAAATTATACTATCTGTACTTTGATTTAAATAAGTATACCACAAGTCTTCTTTTAGATACTTTTGCACGTTTTATGTCTTTTATAATAACTGGTGTTAAGTTTTTCAGTTAAGTTTTGGCATGTGCCTTTCATATTAGAGTATAATGGTCTTTTTATCCATTAAGGGACAATTTATATAATTTCTAACAATCTTTTAGAAAAAAAAACTCTTAGAAGTTGATTACCGTTATGTTTCCATCGAATGACAGAAGCTTAAGAACAATCAGCGACCACGTCGTTACCGCCACAGCCGCAGAAAAACATCAACGCCGCTACTGACGTCCACGTCACCGACGATGACATGAAGGAGCTGAAAGCGTGCTTTGACCTAGGTTTCAGTTTCGATCCGTCTAGCAATTTAGATCCGAAACTCTCACAAGCTTTTCTGGCTCTCGAATTTTATGCCACCGTTAACCGTCAGTACAACAGTAGACTCCTGTCAAGTTCTTCACCGCTAAGCTCCGATTCGTCGTCAAGTCCAATCATTGATCCAAGTAAACAAAATCAAAATTACGAAATTGCTAATTGATTCGTTCAATTGATCAAATCTCGGTTAAATTAATTAATGCTATTTCGATTTCAGGTGATGATCCTGAAAAGGTGAAGGTGAAATTGAAACAATGGGCGCAAGTGGTTTCATGTTCAGCTAACAAATAACAAAAGTGTTGCAGAGTAGAAAGGCGTGAACAACAAAATGTTAATGTGCATATTAATTAATCGGAATTAAAAAAACGGAAAGAAGGAATGAACATTAGGGGATGGGGGTTGGTCTGGGGAAGAAGAAAAGGATGGGGAATGTTTTTAGAAATTACATAAGTTGTCTTGTAAGGCACATGTCAAAAACTTAACAAGAGTTAGTGTAAAAGATATAAAGCGTGCAAAAGTATATAAAAAATGACTTGTGGTGTACTTATTGAAGTCAAATGACAAAGAATGTAATTTATAGTATAATTAAAGGACAATATGTGTAATTTACTCTAAATTAAATCTTGGTCTTATTTCTTTACTATTTTACATTTCATTTTTATTTCTTTTCTTTTCATTAAATATATTATTTAACGTACTATTTTTTTAGACGCTAAAGGTGTATTAATGGCTACGATTATTTAGCGAGTCGTAACTCGAGCGTGTTTATTATCTAAATGCGTATTGCCAACTACGAATAATTTAGCGCGTCGTAACTCGAGTGTGTTTATTATCTAATTTTTTTACCTTCACGTCTAAATTACTTATTAAGTGTTACTCTATAGACCGTACAAAACTTTGTTTGCAGAATAGTTGGATGAGACTTTAATATCGTGTAAACATGTACAAAACTTTGTTTTTTCTACTCTTGACATAGTATAACACATGTGGCAGATAAATATGGCGACCTTCCTCAAAAGGGGCAAGCTCTTTGCGAATTCTCATTTCTACCATGTCTTTACGGACATTAATACCATCTTTAGTTTTGTAGGAATGTTAAACAACAAGCTTAGCAAAGTATCACATACATTTTTTTTCCGATATGCATAACATCTATGTCTAACTTCTAAATACTTCCAGTGAGGTAAGTCCCAAGAATGCGGATAAATCGCAAACTCGAAGGAGTAAAGAGAAAAGAGTTACCAACTTTTTATCAAGTGTGAACTCTTTATAATGTATACACATCCTAAATGAGATAGAATATTCAAAAAACAGTCCCAAAAGGGAAAATCCGAAATTTATCTCCATACATTACGAACTGAAACGACGTAATAGTCTGTTCCATCCTAGTTGTCCAGTCCAGGTTTCAAAACCTTGGTTGGACGGACCAAAAAAACGTGTTTGTTTTTCTATAAAAGTATCGATGTATAAGATTCTGTTTTAACATCCATAACCATAAAATAAAATCTATTTTTCAGTACTTTTGAAGCTTAAGTATTTAACTAAAATCTGCAATCCCTTTCAACTCATCTTAATTATTTTATTGATTTACATATATTTTTGTTATATAAATAAAAGTGTAAAGTGTCATTTTCGTCCACGTGGTTTAACCATTTTATCAACTTTCATCAAAAAACTTTTTTTTAGCTTTTTCGTAAATGACTTTTCAAAATCTAGTCATTTTCATCCAACTAACTAACTTCGTTTACATTTTAACGTTAATTAGATACTCATTAAATTTTCTAAATTTTTTAAACTCTCTCTCTCTCTCTCCCTCCCTCCCTCCCCCCCAGAACAAAATCACATAGACATTAACCGATCATTCTAGTTAAAAGGGTTTCAACTCCATGAACATTATACCTTAAGTTGATTTGTAGTTAAAAACGCGCTAATCCCATGTAATGGTGCTCCAACAGGAAAGCGAAGATCAAGTTCTGCAGTAAGTAAGTACAATTAAGAAGATATTAAGTATTCAACATAAACATATACTTTACATTGAAGAATAAGTGAATTTGTTACAGAATTTGAACCAAGCTTCAAAATTTACCACCAAGTTCTCCTCTGCCCACAAAAGTGGGAGTATGCTACTTGACAAGAAGGACAATTTCCTCTCAATTGTGACATTTGTTTTCAACTTTTGTGTCATGGTCTCTTTTTTGAATTATGATGCACAATTACATATTAATAGATCACTAGAATAAAGCCAAATATATGACCTTTTTCAGGATACGGAAAAGATTATTGTAGCAACTAAAGAAAACATGTAGTCCCATTTCCATGTGGTTTCCACCTTTATAACAAATGAACACACTTTTCCACCAATGAAGGTCCTTGATCCACCTATACAATTTAAAAGTTCAAAATTTGGTGAGAATTTAAAGTGAATTCATGAGTGTAAATTTGCTAAAATATGGTTACACAAATTCACTCAACTCCCACAAGACATATTTAACATTTATTTGGTTAATTTTAACTAAGAGAGTACATAACACATGCACCAACAAATGCTATAAAAACACTTTTTCAATCACACGTTTTTTAACCATGAGAACCCGTTACTAAAAAACTCGTATGACCCTCCCAATACCCACTAACCAACTGGATTAGGTAAAAAGAAAGTTACACTTAACAGGTGGATTTCAAAAGGTTATGAAAGAAAACCGATGAAAGTAACACGAGAACATTGAAAAAGACCCAAATCAAACTTGGGTAGACTAAGTGGAATAATGAAGCTAAAAACATTGAGTCAAGGGTTAGTTCTTGATTATGTTTTGTTTCAATTTAGTTTTATATAAAATATTTATAAAAAAAAAACACTTTTCATAAGGGTTGCAAATTGCAGTATATCTATACTATATAATAAATAAATGTTTTTCATGTCACGTGTCTCCATCATATTCATTCTCATCAATTTTTTCTCGTCACGTGTCTCCATCATATTCATTCTTATCAATTCTTATTAAATGCATCTCTAACTTTTATTAATAATATATTTTTAAAGAAAATACTAATCTTTATATTAATAAATCTCCTTACATATTTTGATAAATGTATGTGTTAACAGATTATATTGTATTCTACGAGTTTATTCAACCCGTATAAAATACGAGTTTTAAAAAAAAAACTTTTTATTACTTAATATATAATATTATGTTTATTTAACCTGTGTAACACACGAGATTTTAACCTAGTAGAAAATAAATTCAAGACTACATGTTAGTGCCATGGCTAGACTACATCATTGATACCGAGCTGGTTCGAGAGCTAGTGACTCATACTTGGATCAACCAAACATAGGCAAACAAGGTAGAAAAATGATCCAACTTAAAAAGAAAATAACTTGAGTTACGTCTGCAATCTCAAGGACCATAAGTAATAGACGAAAACGTCTTGATGGTAAAAAACACGTCCCGACTGTCGGACCCGGATTCCATCATCTTAAGCCACAATTCCGATACAAACATGATTCCTCAATTTTTGTAGTTTTTATTCATTTTTTTATGAATCTTTGATTTACGCGCTTATTATTAACTTTGGTAAAAAGAACACAAAAAAAAATTGAAAATTCAAAGGCTACGAACTCTGACGAACAGCCGCCCAAAGAACAAGTCCAAAACATCCGCACGTCAACATCTTTTCTATATACCATCTCTCTTCAATTACTCACACCCAACATTGGAGATCCATGGCCAGCGGCGGTGGTTACAGCGATCCCAGCCAGAAGATAGACTACGTCTTCAAAGTGGTGCTAATCGGAGACTCTGCTGTCGGTAAATCACAGATACTTGCTCGATTCGCCAGAAATGAATTCAGTTTGGATTCTAAAGCCACAATCGGCGTTGAGTTTCAGACTAGAACACTTGTTATCCAGCATAAGTCTGTTAAAGCTCAGATCTGGGACACTGCCGGTCAAGAACGGTACCTTTTACGTCTTACTCATTGCTTGTTGTTATCACTTGTGATTTTAGGGTTTGTATGTGATGTGGATCTTGCGGTGTGTTGATTTGCATTGTTGCTGCTAGTACTGATAATGCTAATGTGTGGATCTTGAATACACTGATTTAAGAAGATTATCCCTAATTTGTATGTATGTTTAAGTCTATTTCACTAACTAACTTTAAACTAGCTCCTTAAGGGTAATCACTTTGAATGTAGATTCAATTTTGTTAATTTTAAACTATTTAGTTTTTTATTTTGGGTTTGAATATTCAAGTGTTGTTAATGGAACAATCTGTGATTGGGGTTTAAATTTGTGTTTTGAACATTCTAGATGTGTATAGAAAGTTTGGATTGAAAACTTACTTAGGTATTTATATGCCATGGCTATAAGAATTGTGATATTGAGTTGGCACCTGATCCAGGTTATAGTTTGTTTTGTAAACAAGACTGTTTTTGATTCCTGGCTCGTGATTTGATTCATAGTTGTCAAGGCGCATAGGTCTCTCCCGGAGCCTAATTGCAAGGCGAAAAAAATACCAATTTTAGGGGTTTTAGACATGTTTTAGGCTTTTTTAGGTTGATTCCAGCCTTGATTAGGGGTTTTAGAATATTTTTTGGCTGGAATCAGGCCGGAAAACACACCAGGTAGCCTGAAACCGCGCCTATCCCGGCGAGGTGCATTCCCTAGGCTGCATTTTTGCGTCTAGGCGCGCGTCTCACACGCTGTTGACAACTTAGTTGTGATTTATAGATTATTGAAGGTGGGTAGTTTGGGAGAGTTCGAAAACTATTCTAATATCGCCTAGGCGCGAGGTGCAGCTAGGCAACCAACATGTCACACACACATCTATACTCTATAATAAATAAAGGTTTTGGTGAGACAAGTTTTCCCGCCTCTCTCTTCTATTAATTGCTCAATTTTTCTTTAATTGTTTTTTAATAATTATTTTTTTCGTCTCTCTCTCCTATTAAATAATAATGATTTGTATCTCTTTTTATAAAACATTTTTTATTTAAAAAAGATATATGTTTGTTCATAAAACATTTTAGAAATTGAACATTTATTTCATTCTTTTTATAAAACATTTTTAAAAAGTATCTATATGACGTTTCTAAAATTTGTATTAAAAAACTATGTAATATGTCATAAATATGTAATATGTAAATATTTATTATTAAATATAATATTGTATTTATTCATTATATTTATTCAACCCGTGAAATACACGGGGTTTCTAACCTAGTATGTGTATATATAGGGAGAAAATTATTACAGAATATTAGTTTTTTTGTGAGAAGATGCAGAACAAATCTAAACCATTTATTTTTTTTGTCAGTTCATATTTTTAAAATTTTTACTTCTTACATACAAATGTGAATGTTATGCATAAAAACCACCAAACTAATTTGTTCATTTGTTTTTAAATTTGTGACGTTTACCTACATATGTAGGTAATGTAACCTGTACATACCTACACATGTGTAGGTTGTATACATAAAGTTCATATTTTGTTTTGAGTTTCAAGAGAGACGTGTGAGAAAAAATAAACATTACATTTATTTATACCATTTTCTTTTATTTTTAATTTTTCTAAAATCGAAAAAATGAATACTTCATTTTGTTCTACTTGTTCTTGCAACATATAGTGTTCTGCACATAGATCCCTCCCTATAGTTATACAGATAGATAGGAATTGTAGGTAGTGCTTTTTATACTAGGCAAATTGGTTTTTAATAATCTGAACTACAACTCATTGGCTGATAATAATCCAAACTACAGTTTGGCTGGTGATAATCCCAACTTTCACTATTGTTGTCAATGGTAGTCCCAGTAGCATAATCATCATATATTTACACTCGATTTCGTTTGTACGTTTCTCCATTTCATTTAAAATCGTCATTTCGAGCTAAAATAAGTGTAAATAGTCATTTCCATCCCTTTCAAAAACCTCCATATTCAGTACTAAATCTCAGTTTGTTAATGAGCAGGTACAGAGCGGTGACAAGTGCATACTACAGGGGTGCAGTAGGAGCCATGTTGGTTTACGACGTAACCAAACGCCAAACGTTTGACCACATACCAAGGTGGCTAGAAGAGCTGCGCAACCACGCAGATAAAAACATTGTCATTATTCTAGTTGGAAACAAATGTGATCTGGAAGACGGACGGGCGGTCCCCACAGAAGACGCCAAGGAGTTTGCTCAAAAGGAAGGACTATTCTTTCTAGAAACATCCGCACTCGAGTCAACAAACGTAGAGGATGCGTTTTTGACCGTTTTGACAGAAATTTTCAGAGTAGTCAACAAGAAAAGTTTGACTGCAGGTGAGGAACAAAATGGGAACCAGGGTTCTTTGGCTGGGAAGAAGATTATTGTCCCTGGTCCTGCACAAGTAATTCCTGAAAAGATGTGTTGTAGATCTTAAGAATCATATTCACATCTATGGAGATATGTTGTTGTTATGAAGAGTATTTTTATTTTTATTATCTTTTTTGTTTCTGGGTGGTGCTGATAATTTTTGTGCAAATTTTTTCATTGTTGTATGGCTGATTGCAGAGAACACACCATGAATGATGATACCATTTGTGTATGATCTGAGTTCATTGTTACTAGCTTGAGTGCTTCTTTGATGTTTTTGATATGCTTATGACCTCTTTTTGTTTGTTTGATATTTTGGACATAGTTTGGTGGTTATTTAAGAATGTATAATTTGAATTTTGAACATATGAATAAATATATTTAGTATTTACATTTTCATATTTTTATTGTCATCGATAAGAAGCGTATGTGATGATAACACTTTTTATCAGTGTGTAAAAATCGGGATTAAATTGCCTATTAATCGGTAATTGCTAGTCTACTGATGTGATTTCATGTAATCGGACCAAAAAATTGGTAGGCGGTCAAAAGTAGCCCTAATTGGCCAAACCCTGTAAATTATGGCCAGTTTCCGGTTTTGAATATGTGATATTAAAAAGAGTATACAAGTTTAAAAAGTTACATATAATAATTGTTTATATTTGAACCTTGAAGTATTATATTCATATCGATGTGTAAATATATATATATATATATATATATAAGTTTGAAATATTACATACAAAAGTTCTAATCCAATTAATCCTGATTAATCCCTATTAATCTCGCTAATCAGCACCCCAATATTTGTTTTTATCATCTTCTTGTGAATCCCATCATAAAATTAACTTTAACATCACTTTTACCATTGTCATATCAACATCATTTTCATTATCATCTTTGCCGATATTCTCAATGAAACATCATCTCCATAATAAACACAAGTTTAACATCTTCATTATGATCATCAACGTCCTTTCATTATCTTATCTTCAATTCTTCACAATCACAATTTTTGAAAGTTAAAACTAAATTTCTTTTTTTTGAACGGCTTAAAACTAAATTTCTATCATATTTTAATTAAAATAGGACGATTACAATAAAGTGGCAGGTAAACGGGCAATAAGTTGCGCTGCAACCTCCTTTTGAATAGCAAAACCGATCCTACTAAAAACAAAGTTTTGGGTCTTAGGGGCCGAAATATTACTATGCACGACTCGTTGAACCCTGTTTAGGAATTCCACTGCCTCCGGTGCTAGGAACCCAAAAGTATCAAAAGCAAAAGGGATAAACACGTGTTGGTTCTCTAAACAAGCTTTCTCGTGTTTAACAACTTTGCTTGATTCCGCCTTTAAAGCAGCATGACCCGCCACAACCCCATTGTCCCTAAGCCCCACAAGAGGGGACACTCCTGTAAGGTCCACACAAGCGTGTTTCCCTCCTACCCAACCAAACACAAGAATATCAGCCGGCCGTAGAGTAGACCTCCCTTCAAGCGGATCTGTCAGAAAGTTCACGGGAGCCTCTTTTTTAGCAGAAATTCCTGCCCGTTTGAGAACATCACAAAGAACATCCCTAACCAAATCATGTTTGTATTTAAACCCGGGTAACTCTTTGCAATGGACCGCATGCTCGCCAAAAGAATCCAAACAAGCCTTGCAACAAACTGGGCATGGCTCATCAGTCGGAAACAAGGGGATCATTAGCCGATACTTGAGGATAGCCCGGTACTCCACAACCGACGTATGCTGACCTAGTCCTTCAATGGGGATAACTGTTAGAAAATCTTGAGCCCGAGGAGCCCGGAGACATTCGAACACCGCTTTTTGGCGAGGTGATTGTGACGTTTCGAATTTTCATTCACGCACTTGTGTTATATTATCGTGTAATCATCTCCTATTTTAATAAAGTGTAAGAGTTTTATTTAGTTTTATACGATTAGGTATTTTATTTCACGGATATAAATTAATTAAAATTTTATAAGTTTTAAAAACTTATATAAAATTTTATATAAAATCTAAATTTTAAAAGTTGCATATTTAATAAAAGAATCTATTTAAATAAGATAAATAACTTTTATAAAAATTATTTATAATAATAAAAATAAATAAAATAAGTTTATAAAAACATTTTTAAATTAATTTTATTTAAAATAAATTAAATTAATTTAGTTAAATAAAAGTTCAAGGGTTATTTTGTAATTAATCAAACTAGAAGGTTATAAAAACTAAAATCTGTCGAGGGACCATTTCTGGACAAGTTAAAGTACAAGGACCCATCCGTAATTATCGCAGGGACCTAATTAAAACGAAATCAAACTCCAGGGACTAAAACTGCCAATACCTAATTCGTTTATTCGGTCACCCCCAACAATAATCCGGCGGTCCAAGGCTTTCTCCGGCGAATGCCTGACAGCCCTGTCCCTCTACCCCTCAACACCTAAAACCTGCACCATTGTACTCGCCTTCCTCGTGCGACCTCGTTTCCCCGACCAATTTGCCTTTCCATCATCAGAATTTCACGCGCACAATCTGACCCGAATGTCAACGCCGCAATTCACCCACGCGGCTGGACCTCGACCTCTGCAAGACGTCTGGACAGTTTCGGCATAACCAGACAAGTGTGTAGATGTGCTCAATTTCGTGTCCCACCATCGAATTCAACTTCAGGTATAAAAACCATTGTCGGTCCTTCTCAAGCCCCAATCTCCCTCTCTGTCTACTCTCTCTCTAAATTGAGGATACCTCTGTGTTCGCGACATCCAGGCGAAACTCCCCAGCCCCCTTAGAAGTTCCAATTCGACCCCAAAGTCCAGTTCCAGTTCGGGATATTCTCGGCTTCGTTCTCGACTCCGCAGACCACTTCGGTCAGGTATTATCACTGCATTTCGTTTCCCTACCCTTCGTTTATCTTAGTGCTAGCAATTCCGAGCATAATCCAGACCATAGCCCACTGATTCCCGGACAAACGAGAATGCTCGGACACGACTCCTGGTCGTTGCCGAGAACCAGTGGACATTTCGCTAAGTGGTTATCATTTAATTAACATATACCTGACCAGCGATGGGCTATAGCCCGGCCGGTCAGTGTCGTGTGCGATGAGTATAAGGTCCCGGGTTCGAGAGTTGTGGCCTCCGGCCCACCCCCTTTTTTTCTCAGTTTAAGCCTCTGGACCCGTTTCCCTTTTCTGAACCCGGATTCGGGTCTGGGCTGACCCGGTCCGACCCATTTGACTATTAAATCTCATTTTATCTATTATATATATATATATTAAAATAATTAATTTAAAACCCACTTATTATTACTTGTTTAAATTAATTGTTTAAAAATCCATTTAATTATTTTAACTTATTTTAATACCATTTTTATACAATAAATACTAAAACGAGTCGGTTTACTCGTTCGTTTATTTTAAAATCGATTAAACTATATTTTTATAAACCATCCCATTTTTTTTATAAACTTATTAAAATACATTATAATATATAAAATGTCCTATTTTTATAAACCGTGTAATATTTTTATAAACTTATTAAAATACATTATAATATACAAAATGTCCTATTTTTATAAACTTTGTAACATTTTTATAAAACTTATCAAAATACCTTTTACAATGTCCCAACTTTATAAGTCTTGCAATATTTTTTAATAAACTTGTTAAAACAAATTTTAATATATATATAATATATGATTAGTCAAATAAAGAATTTTCTTTTATTTGTTATTGTTATATATAAATGCGTTAAACATAATAAATATTTGTTTAAAACAATATATATGTATATATATATATATATATATATATGTATTTTTATGAGTTAAAGTTCTACAAAACCGTTATCATTTCCTACCCTATTTTATACAAATAATTATTAAGGATATTATTATAAAACCTATACTCATTAAATACGAATACGCTCATAAACATACAATAATACTTATCCATCCACATAGGGTTTCATCGTGCCTAGGTTTCAACATCCTTATCACCCGCACTCGTGGATTAACATATCCGCTAGCCAGGTGAGTTACATAGCCCCTATTTTACATTTTTATAAGTTTTGGGGTGAAACATTATACATGCTACTCACATTGTTTATACGTGTTATACATGAGACTATATGCTTATTCTTTGGATGTACATACATTTATACACAAGACAACCAACTGTAATATTGATAGATCTATTATGTCTGACCAGCCCACCCGGTTAGGGTGTTTATTACTGCATACTCGGATATGACCGCGTGTTATATTCAAACATATCGGATATAGTGGGTAACTATATTCAAACATACCGGACTTAGCTGTTGTGCTCTGTTCAAGCGTGTCAAACTCGGTTTGAATTGTGATTAAATAAATGATACATCATACATACTATGTTTAACAATATAAACAACGAGTTGCAAAACGATTTACAACTACTATTTACAGGAACCTATGTACTCACCAACTTTTTAGTTGACACTTGATTTAAATAATGTTTCAGGTTTGGATATGTGACTGCTTGCCGAAGATTTCTCCACTTAGGAACTATGGACCTAGTTAAATAAATTAATGTTTTGAACTAGACTAGGTTATTTGAAATGTATTGTATTTGGAACTTGTTACTTTTAAATTTAAGTAATGAATTATGCAACCTTTAGTTATCATGTGCTTTTGAACAATCATCACATTGTCCGCCTCGATGATTCCGCCTCGATAATTTCGCCATCGGTCGGGGTGTGACAGATTGGTATCAGAGCCATGGTTATAGGGAATTAGGTTATTAGACACAATGACCTAGACTATAACCCTAGGACTCCCTTTTATGTGCTATGTGCTAAATGATTAAATGCTATGTGAATTATTTGTAGTTAGGTAATATTTGAATTTTCCCAAGTTTGGTACATGAGACTTATACACATACATGCAAGACTTTGATACATGATACATACTTTACATACACATTTGGCAAACAAACTTATGCAAACAAATACACTACCCATCCCTATTCATACTCTTTCCTAATCCGTATTAATTGCAACAATTCCTACACGTTTTATGCTCATAGACTCTCAAAATCTTGAAAATCTCGTCAACAACTTAATTTCTTGAGACCGGTAAAGGACACGTGCAATCTGGAAGGGTGACACCTGTACATTGGATTTTCTGTCTAGGAAAGCATTTCGTATAAATCCAAATAAACGGACCCGTATGCTTTCCTGGGAATTCCTGAAGTGAGTGTTTACCTATAGGCTAAAGCATGTCTCTTTGAAAGTTTCGGGAAATTAATTAACGTTGATAAGTCAATGTATTCGCAAGGATACAATCCGAACTTAAACTTAAAATTTGGGGATATTATAGCAAGATAGGAAGAACTAGACAAACATGCAAAACAAATCATTATTACGGGTGCACACGTAATAACGATTTGTAATGCATGCAAGTCCCGACAATTCCTATTATGCAAATAATGATCTATAACATCATGTCCTACCCGGAAAAGATGACTTAGTTTCCCCTATCAACATAGAATAAATACACATGCACTGGCACGCGTCATGATAAATCTCGCATTTCTGCTTACATTATTTCCCGCTATAACTCATATTTATCCGTCTTATCTAAAATATCATTGTCTTTTCTTATGGTGTTAGAATGCCTCCTCGACGTGCAAACTCTAGCACTTCCAACCCGGATCTTGCTACTCTCCTTGCCCAGCTAGTAGGGCAAATGACCCAAGCAAATAACAACAGTGACGGGTCTCACAACATCCAAGGGAACGGTGGTACCAACCCGCCTCATTGCACATTTAAGCACTTTAACTCGTGCAATCCTACTAAATTCTTCGGGACTGAAGGTGCTACCGGCCTACTTCAATGGTTTGAAAGCATGGAAAGCACATTCCTAAACAACGACTGTCCCGATAATCTTCGGGTTCGTTATGCCACAAGTATACTCCAAAAGAGAGCCCTCACCTGGTGGAACGGTGAGAAACGCACTCGTGGTGCTGAGGTTGCTACATCCTTATCATGGGATGATCTGAAGAAGGCCATGACTGATGAATTCTGTCCTCGTAATGAAATGAGGAAGCTCGAGGCTGAATTTTGGGATCTTGCCCAAGACAACGGGGATAATCTGGCTTACACCACCCGGTTTCATTAGCTAAGTCTGCTGGTACCTCATATGATCACTCCCCTTGCTCGGGGAATTGAAAAATACATAGGCGGCCTGCCTATGCAAATTCAAGATGTTGTGTTAGGAAGCAATCCTCCTACACTTGAAGCTGCCATTCGTCTATCCGCTACACTATCCGACAACCACGTCAAAGCCGGAACCTTAACAAGAAAGGGTTCCAAGAAGGTTGTCTCCACTCTTGCAGCTGTCAAAGATGTAAAACCCGAGTCTTCTAACCGCAACAAGAAACGAAAGGGTCGAAACTTCGCAGCCGTAACTCCCGCTGTACCTGCTCTTCAAGTGGCCCCTTTGGGTCAAAACCCGAAACCTTATTTGGGTCCAAATCCCCAATGTCAGACCTGCAAGTACCATCATCCTGCCAACCTACCATGCCGATTGTGTTCAAGCTGCGGACGATATGGACACGTGGTCACTACCTGCCGTACCCGTCCTCCCGTCCACCAAGCTGCTCCAGTCAACCGTCCGAACTATCCGGCACTTCTCAATGTTCGGGCATGTTACGAGTGTGGAGACCCAAACCATTTCCGTGACCGATGCCCAAAACTTCATCATCAAGGTGGTCCCCAAGGACGAGCGTTTAATATAAACGCTAATGAGGCACAAGCAAACAACGACGTGATAAACGGTACGTTTCTCGTGAACAATCATTATGCATCCATTTTATTTGATACCGGTGCCGATAGGAGTTTCGTGTCTCTTACCTTTAAATCTCGAATTGCTAAACAAAGAAAGAAACTTGACAATCCTTATTCCGTGGAGATAGCAAACGGGAAATCTATTGCTATAAACTCCGTTATCCGCAACTGCAATCTCGAGCTTAATAATCATGAATTATCTGTTGATCTCCTTCCAATGCAATTGGGAAGCTTCGATATTATAATTGGCATGGACTGGCTATCCAAGCACCATGCCGAGGTTGTTTGCTACGAAAAGTGTATTCGTATACCTCTCTCTTCGGGCGACACGTTAGTTATTTTCGGTGAAAAACCGTGCCGTGGTCTTCAAATCATGTCTTGCACATTGGCACAAAAGTACTTGCGAAAAAAGTACGTTGCCTTCTTGGCCCACATAGTTGACACAAAAGACAAGGGTAAGAAATTACAAGACATTCCAATCATCCGAGATTTTCCCGAGGTATTCCCCGAGGATTTACCTGATCTTCCTCCCACTAGACAAGTGGAGTTTCGTATCGACCTCGTGCCCGGGGCAACTCACGTGGCAAAAGCCCCCTATCGTCTTGCACCTTCCGAAATGCAAGAGCTTGCAAGTCAATTACAAGAACTCTCATCCAAAGGATTCATCCGCCCGAGCCATTCACCTTGGGGTGCTCCCGTGCTGTTTGTAAAGAAAAAGGATGGGTCATTTCGAATGTGCATTGATTATCGTGAACTCAACAAGCTTACAATTAAGAACCGATATCCGTTACCCCGTATCGACGATCTTTTCGATCAACTTCAAGGTTCAACATGTTTCTCCAAGATTGACCTTCGTTCCGGATACCATCAACTTCGTGTTCTCGATGAAGACATTCCGAAGACGGCCTTTCGGACTAGATATGGTCACTACGAGTTCATGGTTATGCCCTTCGGGTTGACTAATGCACCTGCGGTCTTCATGGACCTCATGAACCGTGTATGCAAACCTTATTTGGACAAGTTCGTGATCTTTTCATTGACGACATTCTTATCTATTCTAAGACGAAAGCGGAGCATGAACAACATCTTCGTTTGATTTTAGAACTCTTGAAGAAAGAACAACTATACGCCAAGTTCTCTAAGTGTGAATTCTGGCTAAAGGAAGTTCAATTTTTGGGACACATAGTCAACGATAAAGGAATTCATGTGGACCCAGCAAAAATCGAAGCGGTAAAGAATTGGAGTACTCCTAAGACTCCTACCGAGATTCGTTCCTTCCTCGGACTAGCAGGTTACTATCGTCGTTTCATCTCAAATTTCTCCAAGATCGCGGTTCCGCTCACTGCCTTGACTCACAAAAGTAAACCTTACGAGTGGGGACCCAAGCAAGAGGAAGCTTTTCAAACTCTCAAGCACAAGCTCTGCCATGCTCCTATTCTAACACTTCCTAATGGAAATGACGACTTTGTCGTTTATTGTGATGCATCCAACCAAGGTCTTGGTTGTGTCCTTATGCAACGTGGCCAAGTAATTGCATATGCATCACGTCAACTCAAAATTCATGAGAAGAACTATACGACCCATGATCTCGAGCTTGGTGCTGTCGTCTTCGCCTTGAAAATTTGGAGACATTATTTATATGGTACCAAATGCGTGGTTTTCACCGACCACAAAAGTCTCCAACATATTTTCAATCAAAAAGAGCTTAATATGAGGCAACGACGATGGGACGAACTTCTTAACGACTACGACTGCGAGATTCGCTACCACCCCGGCAAAGCAAATGTTGTAGCCGACGCTTTGAGTCGTAAAGAACGTATCATGCTTCATAGTGTTCGTATTCATAATGACATCCAAGCCCGCATTCTCCAAGCACAACACACCTCGGTTACCGAGGGAAACATGTATCAAGAAATGGCATGTGGTGTAGAACTCTTGCTAGAAACCAAAGCCAACGGCCTATTGTATTACTTGGATCGTATCTGGATTACCGATCGCAACGATCTTCGTATGTTTTTGATGAATGAATCCCATAAGACTCGATATTCGGTACATCCTGGAGCTGATAAGATGTACATGGGTCTTCGTCAGCAATATTGGTGGCCCGGCATGAAAAAGGATATTGCCCTCTTTGTGGCAAAATGCCTAACTTGTTCTAAAGTGAAGGCCGAACACCAAAAGCCTTCCGGACTCCTCGAACAACCTGAAATTCCCGTGTGGAAGTGGGAGAACCTTGCTATGGATTTTATCACCAAACTACCACGCACTTCTAGTGGGCACGATAGTATCTGGGTTATTATCGACCGACTTACAAAGTCTGCTCATTTCTTACCCATTCGTGAGGACTATCGAGTCGAGAAATTGGCTCGGATTTACATTGATGAGATCGTAAGTCGTCACGGAATCCCTTTGAACATCATCTCCGGTCGTGATTCGCGTTTTACTTCCCGATTTTGGCAATCATTACAATCAGTACTTGGTACTCGTTTGGATTTAAGTACGGCTTACCATCCTCAAACTGATGGACAAACCGAACGAACAATCCAAACTCTTGAGGATATGCTTAGAGCTTGTGTCATTGACTTGGTGGCAATTGGGATTCTCACCTACCACTGATTGAATTTTCCTACAACAACAGCTATCACACAAGTATTAACGTGGCACCGTTTGAAGCTCTTTATGGACGAAAATGTCGTTCACCAATTTGTTGGAATGAAATTGGCGAAGCACAAATCACCGGTCCCGAGCTTATCCAAGAAACCACCGATAAAGTCTCCCTTATCCGTGACAACATTCGGGTAGCAAGAAGTCGGCAAAAGAGCTATGCCGACAAGCGACGGAAACCCTTGGAATTTCAAGTTGGAGATATGGTCCTTCTAAAGGTATCACCTTGGAAAGGCGTAGTCCGATTTGGAAAGAAAGGAAAACTTGCACCTCGATATGTGGGTCCATTCAAGATACTCGAAAGGATAGGAAAAGTGGCCTACAAACTCGATCTTCCTTCAAAACTCAGCAACGTTCATCCGACTTTTCATGTGTCTAATTTGAAAAAGTGTCTAGCCGACGAGAACCTCCACATCCCCCTTGACGAAGTGCGTATTGACGAGAAAATGCAATTTGTTGAGAAACCCGTGGAAATCATGAACCGAGAAGTTAAGAAACTCAAACGTAGCCGCATCCCCATTGTCAAGGTCCGTTGGGAGTCTAAACGTGGACCCGAGTTCACTTGGGAACGTGAAGACCAAATGAAGACCAAGTATCCGCATCTCTTTTCATAGCCTCCACTAGTTGAATTTCGGGGCGAAATTCCTCTAACATGGGGAGACTGTGACGTTTCGGATTTTCTTTCACGCACTTGTGTTATATTATCGTGTAATCATCTCCTATTTTAATAAAGTGTAAGAGTTTTATTTAGTTTTATACGATTAGGTATTTTATTTCACGGATATAAATTAATTAAATTTTATAAGTTTTAAAAACTTATATAAAATTTTATATAAAATCTAAATTTTAAAAGTTGCATATTTAATAAAAGAATCTATTTAAATAAGATAAATAACTTTTATAAAAATTATTTATAATAATAAAAATAAATAAAATAAGTTTATAAAAACATTTTTAAATTAATTTTATTTAAAAGAAATTAAATTAATTTAGTTAAATAAAAGTTCAAGGGTTATTTTGTAATTAATCAAACTAGAAGGTTACAAAAACTAAAATCTGTCGAGGGACCATTTCTGGACAAGTTAAAGTACAAGGACCCATCCGTAATTATCGCAGGGACCTAATTAAAACGAAATCAAACTCCAGTGACTAAAACTGCCAATACCTAATTCGTTTATCCGGTCACCCCCAACAATAGTCCGGCGGTCCAAGGCTTTCTCCGGCGAACGCCCGACAGCCCTGTCCCTCTACCCCTCAACACCTAAAACCTGCGCCATTGTACTCGCCTTCCTCGTGCGACCTCGTTTCCCCGACCAATTTGCCTTTCCATCATCAGAATTTCACGCGCACAATCTGACCCGAATGTCAACGCCGCAATTCACCCACGCGGCTGGACCTCGACCTCTGCAAGACGTCTGGACAGTTTCGGCATAACCAGACAAGTGTGTAGATGTGCTCAATTTCGTGTCCCACCATCGAATTCAACTTCGGGTGTAAAAACCATTGTCGGTCCTTCTCAAGCCCCAATCTCCCTCTCTGTCTACTCTCTCTCTAAATTGAGGATACCTCTGTGTTCGCGACATCCAGGCGAAACTCCCCAGCCCCTTTAGAAGTTCCAATTCGACCCCAAAGTCCAGTTCCAGTTCGGGATATTCTCGGCTTCGTTCTCGACTCCGCAGACCACTTCGGTCAGGTATTATCACTGCATTTCGTTTCCCTACCCTTCGTTTATCTTAGTGCTAGCAATTCCGAGCATAATCCAGACCATAGCCCACTGATTCCCGGACAAACGAGAATGCTCGGACACGACTCCTGGTCGTTGCCGAGAACCAGTGGACATTTCGCTAAGTGGTTATCATTTAATTAACATATACCTGACAAGCGATGAGCTATAGCCCGGCTGGTCAGTGTCGTGTGCGATGAGTATAAGGTCCCGGGTTCGAGACTTGTGGCCTCCGGCCCACCCCCTTTTTTCTCAGTTTAAGCTTCTGGACCCGTTTCCCTTTTCTGAACCCGGATTCGGGTCTGGGCCGACCCGGTCCGACCCATTTGACTATTAAATCTCATTTTATCTATTATATATATATTAAAATAATTAATTTAAAACCCACTTATTATTACTTGTTTAAATTAATTGTTTAAAAATCCATTTAATTATTTTAACTTATTTTAATACCATTTTTATACAATAAATACTAAAACGAGTCGGTTTACTCGTTCGTTTATTTTAAAATCGATTAAACTATATTTTTATAAACCATCCCATTTTTTTTATAAACTTATTAAAATACTTTATAATATATAAAATGTCCTATTTTTATAAACCGTGTAATATTTTTATAATTTTATTAAAATACATTATAATATACAAAATGTCCTATTTTTATAAACTTTGTAACATTTTTATAAAACTTATCAAAATACCTTTTACAATGTCCCACCTTTATAAGTCTTGCAATATTTTTTAATAAACTTTTTAAAACAAATTTTAATATATATATAATATATGATTAGTCAAATAAAGAATTTTCTTTTATTTGTTATTGTTATATATAAATGCGTTAAACATAATAAATTTTTGTTTAAAACAATATATATATATATATATATGTATTTTTATGAGTTAAAGTTCTACAAAACCGTTATCATTTCCTACCCTATTTTATACAAATAATTATTAAGGATATTATTATAAAACATATACTCATTAAATACGAATACGCTCATAAACATACAATAATACTTATCTATCCACATAGGGTTTCATCGTGCCTAGGTTTCAACATCCTTATCACCCGCACTCGTGGATTAACATATCCGCTAGCCAGGTGAGTTACATAGCCACTATTTTACATTTTTATAAGTTTTGGGGTGAAACATTATACATGCTACTCACATTGTTTATACGTGTTATACATGAGACTATATGCTTATTCTTTGGATGTACATACATTTATACACAAGACAACCAACTGTAATATTGATAGATCTATTGTGCCTGACCAGCCCACCCGGTTAGGGTGTTTATTACTGCATACTCGGATATGACCGCGTGTTATATTCAAACATATCGGATATAGTGGGTAACTATATTCAAACATACCGGACTTAGCTGTTGTGCTCTGTTCAAGCGTGTCAAACTCGGTTTGAATTGTGATTCAATAAATGATACATCATACATACTATGTTTAACAATATAAACAATGAGTTGCAAAACGATTTACAACTACTATTTACAGGAACCTATGTACTCACCAACTTTTTAGTTGACACTTGATTTAAATAATGTTTCAGGTTTTGATATGTGACTGCTTGCCGAAGATTTCTCCACTTAGGAACTATGGACCTAGTTAAATAAATTAATGTTTTGAACTAGACTAGGTTATTTGAAATGTATTGTATTTGGAACTTGTTACTTTTAAATTTAATTAATGAATTATGCAACCTTTAGTTATCATGTGCTTTTGAACAATCATCACATTGTCCGCCTCGATGATTCCGCCTCGATGATTCCGCCATCGGTCGGGGTGTGACAGTGATAAATCAAACCTTACTCCCAAATTCTGGACGATTCTGCTAAATAAGGCATTCGCCAAAGCATGTTGGGCTTTAGGGGGGGGCGGTGTCTTTATTAGAGAAACCGCTAAGATCGAAATCAGGAAGGGACATGCATAAGCGATCCATCGCACACCCATAATCAGAGTCTAACCCATCAATATCACAACCCCGAAGAATGTGGTCCTGTAAACTCCAAGATTGTGTCCTCGAGGCCACAAATGCATAAGTAGATACATCCTGAGCCGCACATAAACCCAAACCCCGAAACGGGTTGGAAGTGATGCCAACCTCCATTGAAAATCCCCAAAAAAAGCCCCACCACAAACCACGATATCCTCGATCGCACCTCGGAGGCCCTTGTCAAAAATTGAAACAGGTTCCCCCACATACATAGGCTGGCATGTTCTAAGGCCGAATAATAGCTTTGCCACCTCCGACCTGATAATATCTAGGGCTTTAGCCACCTCTTTAGCATCTCCGATAATCGTACCATCATCTATCCTATTAAAACAAGAAAAATCCTTTAGTTCCCACAGTCTTATATTATATTTCCCTATAATTTGCGCTTTCCTTTAGTGACTGAATTATCATCGTATAAACCATTAGATGTATAAAAATATTACGAAAACATTCACCAAATTGTAACCTAGTTTTTCATATGTTTCATGAAATGATAACAAAGATTCATATATTTTACTTAGTTTTCAAAATTTTAATACTTACAAAAAAAATGTCACAAGATTGAAACACGTGGCCTAGCATACTGGACGGGTTTGGGTCACGGGTCAGAACGGGTTAGGAGCAAGATGAGTTCGGGTCAAAACGGGTTTAGAACAAACTAAGTCCAGGTCAAAATGGGAAGTTTAAAAAAACATTAATTTGGTTCGGGTCATACGGGTCGGCCAATCGGTGGGGGTCGGGTGGTAGGAGTATGCAAGTTACGATTTCAACCCATGAGAACCGAAGAACTGAATCGCTCAAACCAGTGAGAATATGCGTACTAGTTATATACGGTTTAAGGTTCTTATGATCCGTCTTAATTGTTACAGATCGGTTATGTAATATCCGAGATTTTCGACATATCCTTTCTTAAACACTAGCACGTGTTGGTAAAAATTAAAACTCGAAAATCGTATTAAAACTATTCATTTTAATTAATTTTTATACTTGAAACATATATATGTATATACATATATATGTGAGAGTTGTTTAAAAATATAATTATATATATATATATATATATATTTATAAAACTTTATAAGTTTATAATTAGGCAAATAATATCAACTCATTTTATAAAAATGATTGAACTCATTTAAACTTTTAATTATTTTATAAAAAACTCCAGGGACTAAAACGGGCACTTTCGAAACTTGTTTAAACTAAATATTAATTCTAAACATGAGATGTTAATAGTTTGGAAGTTCAGGGACCTGTTGTGTATTTATCCCGAACTTCCAGAACCGAAATCGGTCCCAGGTTCGAAACCCGCCACACCTGGTTTCGAGCCGTTTTCATCCCTTTTTCGCGAAAACGCAATCCCGTCCAAATACGGTGCACCTCGAGCCTCGCCTCCAGCTTGCGACCGTAACCCAAGACTCATTAACTCGTCATTCCAACTGTAATCGCGCATGGAGCCGGATTCGATCCGCTTTAACTCAACCATCAACTCCCAACCGTTTCGGCATTTAATCACGAATTCGATTATAAATACTGGTATGGGAACCTCAGCGACATCACACTGCAACCACACGAACTCTCAATTCATTCAAAACTCATTTGTAATTGCCGATTCAAAACCACGACAGCCGACTACAAAACCCATCTCGTTCTCGCTTGATTCGCCACCGTTTCAGGTAATTCCAAATACCATAATCATCGTTTTCATGATAGGAGCGAAAGCCCTCTGTCAAATTGCTATGACAGAGGGTTAATCGATGTGTATTGGTCGGAATTTGATTCTAGGGTTCATTCGATTTGGGGAACGATTTGAAATGTTATTTATCAATTTCCTATGTCGGGTTTAAACTTAACGAGCCCGTAGGCGGGATGGTCAGGGTGAGTGTGTATTCGGGTGAACCGGGCAGGGACCCGAGTTCGAACCCAGTAAATTGGTTTTACCCTTTTATATTTTTTTAAACTATTTCCAAACAATTTTTACACTTTTAATAATTTTTATAAATTTTCTTAAGTTTTTATAAACATAAAAATGAATTCTTTTTACACCTTTGCATACCAGAGTTATTTTATTTAATTAAAATTAATTAAAACCTATAATGTTTTACTCTTTAAAAATAGTTTTAAATTCTTAAAAATTACAAAAATACTTTCATACTTTATAAAACTTGTATTTTGAATAGGAAATAATTTGGAACTTTAACTTTCAAATTTTTTTTCTGTTTTAAATCTAAAAAGAGTAAATAAATTATACAAGTTTTATAATTACTAGAAAAATAATTATAAACTTATAAACTTCATGAATCCTATTTTAAATAATCATATAGAAACTCGACACTTATTTAAACTTACAAACATTTTTTTTATCACAAGGAAATTTATGAAATAAATACTTAATACGTGAAAAACTAAACGATTCATATTGTTTAGATATCTATTTATTATTAAATAATTATTTAATTATTAAAGTTTTGACAAATATTTATTCTTTAGATAATTGTTGTTCGTCCTTAATAAATATTTAGTCGTAAAATCACCTATTGTTACGACCCCTTTTTTTTCAAAATATTTAATTATTATTACCGAATGTGGGTAATTAATAATGATAAAACTTTTAAATAATTATTCTGATAATTATTTTAATCTATAAATCTTTTAAACGTTGATACTCAAGTCTTGTATCATTTATTCAAACCTTTATTTTAAACCCAACTTTATGCACACAAATCATTCCCGTGCCCTATTTGGAACCCTAGTCGATCTTGAAATCCTAGATCCTTACCATAGACTTATAGGATCATACTTAAATCTTTAAACTTGCATACTTAGGCTTATCGTGAGGATATTCTCCCTCCAAGTCTTGCAAATACTTATCCGTGTCGGATACTATTCATCATCCAAGTGAGTATACTTAGCCCCCTTTTCCTTTTATGCTTTTGGGGTGAAACATGTTCACAATTCTTAAACTTATACAATTCTTGTACAACTATGACTACATGTTTATTCTTATGTTAAAATTGAGACTTGTATGCTTAGATTAAACTTAAAACTAGCACATTCATTAGCTTTGATCAAGCCGATAGTAGCAATGATAGATCTATTGCATTTGACCAATCCACCTTGATTGATTGACCCCTTCGGGGGGGAGCCCTTGGTGTTTGTTACTACATTAAACTTTAAACTTGAGACTTATAAGGGTAACCTGCGAGTTATGCCTAAACTTGGTTGGAGGGTTGATGTGCACAATGTCTAACATGCTTGTTTTCTCATACTTACATTATAGAATACACAAATCATAGTGAATTGTAATACTTTCCAAATACTTGTTAAACTGTGTCAAAACCTTTGTATCTCACCAACTATTTTGTAGTTGACAGATTCTTTCACATGTTTTAGGTTTACATCATGAGACTTATTCGTGATCACATAGGATGTTTTGGACCTAGACTACTTAAATTAAATGTTGTATTCGTATTATTCTTCCTTGTATTGAATCTTAAATTATTCATTAATGAAATATCGAAACTTTAATAGTCAACCTTGTGCTATTGAACAACCGCGTCCGCCCCGACGTATAATCCGCCGTCGGTTGGGGTGTGACAGATTGGTATCAGAGTCTTGGTTATAGGGAATTAGGTTATTAGACACATGACCTAGACTATAACTTAGGAGACCCAAACATGAGTTATCTCATGTCCTTTACTAGGAACTTTTCTCCTCATTCTATTCTTAAATCTTATACGTGAACGCTTGGAGATTCTACGTTTCTACTTACCTACGTGCTACAAGAGGCTACTACATCGAGGACACGTTCTTAGGCTTCAAGCCTAATCCACCACTAAACTCTCGTCAAGAATATTTAAGTTCTAGATAATGTGTGAGAACTTGTGTGGACCGGAAGTGTGGATACCTGTATTCTGGGAAATTCTGTCAAGGAAAGCATTTCGTATAAATCCAAATCAACCGTTGGACCCATATGCTTTCCTGGGAATTCTTGGGATGAGTATTCACTTATATGAATGCACGACTTCTCTAAACATTAGTGAACTCAAATTTCTCTTGATATGTCAAAGTACTCACTTAGTGATATGCACTAAATGAGTACCATCTCAAATACTTTACGCTTCATAAATTCATGATTCAAAAAAAAACTTTCCTCTATAACCTTTATCCTATGATTCTTAAGTCCCGTCTTGTCACATGACAGCATACTTACTCGTCATGACCTGAAGGAGTTACCTTCGAGGAAAAATTCTTACGGGATTATACTTAAAAACTACATACATAAACTTATGTTTATAGATACTACCCAATAAACTTCGTGATCGGTGTAATGCAACCCATAAAACTATGTATTACTCTACAAATTCTCCTATAAACTTCATTATCTTATGAACATAACACTTAAGAGGAAACCCTTGTGTTTTCATCTTATTTTCATCACTCAACCAAACCACTCTAGATAACCCACTTAAACTTTTGCTACACTTTTATACATCTCAAAGTGTTCATACATCCTTAAACTTCATGATTCTTGTATAACACATTTAAAACCATGTATTGACATACAAGTCTTTTTACAAGCTTCATTATTTTATAAACTTGACACATAAGGGGAAACCCTTGTGCCCCATTTCATTTTTTCGTCACTCAAGCAAACTTCATTTTATGACTAACTCAAAACTTTGTTACACTTTTAATCTCAAAACCTTCATACGTCCTTAAAACTTACACATCATCGTTTGTTTCTTGTAAACGAAACTTAACGTCTTTTAAACCTAAAGTACATTAACAAAGGGATTAGTAACCTGATCGTTTTCCCGCAAGGGAAGAAGCCTACTATAGAATAAACAAGCTCCACGTTTAAGACTCTAAACCCATAATGAACCTCGACATGGTACCATAAACCCAAACATCGGTGACAACTGAGAGAAGTTGTAGGCCCATGAGGAAGTTCTGGCTAGGGAAATAAGGTACTTAAGTGAGTCCTTGTGACCACCCCTTCTTCCGGGAATCCTCCTCGTTAGCCCATCAACTTCCAATTAAAACTATTTTTGAAAATATTACTGTGATAACTCAGTATTATGCATAAAAACTTTTGAATATATTTGATCAACTTACTTACAACCTTTCTTTCTACTCTCCCTCTTGCTAGGTAATGGACTCCCACTCACACTCTTCACCAGTGTATTGTCCAAGAGGAGAGTCCGACCGCGAAGAGAGTAGCGAGTCACCGGTGTATCAACCAAGTCCTTATCCTAATGCACGGGCAAGAGCTGAACTCAACACCAACTGGACCAGAAACCCTAGGACATCACCACCGAGGAATCCCTATCAACCACCTCATCTTCACCACCGGTTCTCATCACCACCAAGGGACCCGTACCTAGCACCTACCCCTACCCTAAGGGCTAGACATACCGGAGTACCTGCCCTGGCAATGGGGATCCCGGTGCCTAACATTCCTAGGTTTCTGGAAACCGAAGAATTTATGAGGAGGGAGATAGAGCATAGGGCACGACACGACCTGTTAAACCAAAGGATCAACGACCTGGCTAATCAAATCTGGATCCAGGAAGAAAAGATCGTAACTTTGGAGGAAGACAGAGAAATCCTCGAGCACCGTACCGAAACCACTAGAGCGGAAGCTAGGTTTGCCATCCGGGTAACCCTAGCAGTACTTGTGATAGTATTAATCTGTTTCTTAGTGGAGAACTATCTAAAGCGTGCATGAAACCCCTATTTTCCTTAATTTTAATTTTCCGTTTAATGACGAATGTCTTATGTAAGGGCTAGGAGTCCCAATTTTGAAACGTTTAATGAAAGTTATTTTGAAATTTCATCTTGTTATCACTTACTAGTTTGACTTTCCTTCTAGCACTACAAACTTAACACTTCTACCCAAACACTTTCGTCAAGAGTAGCTCACATTAGTACTTGAGATAACTAACAACGTTGCGTTAAACTATAAAAATCCTAAGCGACACACGCATACTTGAAGAATAAACTTTGAACAAACCTTCTAATTCGTAAGCACTCTTTTAAGACAACACGACTTACGAACCACTGCCGTAATTAACTATGATCCTTACCCCTTATATAGACTTCACACTTCTAAACTTGACCAACTTTTTGTTTGACAATCATACATACCTTTTCATATTACTTATACTATTTATCAATGTCCAACTCGTCATTTTTAAACATCTTAATTACACTCTATATAAAAGAAAACTATACCTACTGTTATGAAACAAGATAAAATCATTTATAAACACACTATCATAAACCTTATCGAAACTTTTCCCGTTACCCTATACTTTGAGACTTTCCTCATTCAACTCTTGTCACGTAAAAGACTTACTATAAATCACAACGGGAACTAAAAGCTCAAATACACGTTGCTAAAACATTAAACTTCGTATACACCACTATAAGGTCGAAGACTTTTGAGTCATGTAAAACTTGTACAAATACTCACACCCATATTCTTAAAACTAAACATGATCAATAAAGGATCATGTAAAGCTTAATATTGAAACTTGTGATCAACTAACTTATCCTACTTTCAAATTCATACTTGGATTCCTAGTCTTGAAAAACTTTTTGTGTTCGTCACAACTAAACCCTATAAGACTTGATAAACGTACATTCCAAATACATGAGAAAATTTCATTCTTTATACTAGAAACTAAAATAAAGGGAGACATTGCTCTCTTTAGCAGAATACCTCCCTAGTTTTCTCTTCAAACCCAAACATCGGGATCCACCAAATCTTCTGGACAACTCGAATCTTCTGTGAGAAAGCGTATAACGGTTAATCCTGTTCCAAACGCTGTCCCATACCTCACGCTGTCCCATACCTCTCTTAAACACTAGAGTATTTAGATAACCGCTTTATACTCGAAACGTAATCGTATACTTCTATACACTGAAGCTAAACTAAGAGACTTTAAGACTATTCTATGTTTGACGTATTCTTGTTCAAACACAATTTAAACTATCCTATGTTTGACGTATTCTTGTTCAAACACAATTTAAACTATTCTATGTTTGACGTATTCTTGATCAAACACCATTTAAACTATTCTATGTTTGACGTATTCTTGTTCAAACACAATTTGAGCTACCCCATGTTTGACGTATTCTTGTTCAAACATGATGAACGTATGAGACTTTAAACTACTCCATGTTTGACGTATTCTTGTTCAAACACAATTTAAACTATCCTATGTTATGTTTGACGTATTCTTGTTCAAACATGATGAACGTATGAGACTTTAAACTACTCCATGTTTGACGTATTCTTGTTCAAACATGATGAACGTATGAGACTTTAAACTACTCCATGTTTGGCGTATTCTTGTTCAAACATGATGAACGTACGAGACTTTAAGCTACTCCATGTTTGACGTATGCTTGTTCAAACCCGATGGACGTATAAGACTTTAAGCTACTCCATGTTTGACGTATGCTTGTTCAAACACGATGGACGTATAAGACTTTAAGCTACTCCATGTTTGACGTATGCTTGTTCAAACACGATGGACGTATAAGACTTTAAACTATTCCATGTTTGACGTATGCTTATTCAAACATGATGAACGTATAAGACTTTTAAACTACTCAAGGTTTGATGTATTCTTGATCAAACACGAGGAAAGTGTAAAGACTTTAAACTACTCGATGATTGAGGTATTCTCATTCAATCACGAGGAAACTTTGAAACTCTAAATCCTGTCATATTCTTTTCTTTACTCATTGAATGACGTTTCTCTCTGAGGGACTCGTTAATCAATGATCACTCTTATGTGGAAACACTAGTCATGTGTTAAACAAATTCTTATACTCTTTCTTGATCCACACACAAACGGAAGGACCTATGCGGACTATGCGACGATTTAAATACTTGCGGGTGCACACGTAAGTACGAAAATCAGCGTATGGAAAAACATAGTAAACTCTGTCGTGTGCTATGATCCAAGACTTATCAAAAAAGGGTAGCCACGGAACTTGGGTACCGTAGCAATCCCTAGATGTATTAGCCTACAAACTCAAATCATTACGTTATCATCAAATCCATCCTGAGTGATGCATCTCATTTTAAATCTTGAATGAAAGTTTACCAGTCATTCTCTCAAATGCAATCCTGAAAAACGGATCTTCAGATACATTCCCATGAAACTATATGCTTTGTAGGGAAACTTTTGGTAACCCCAGGCTTTGGAAACTTAGAAACCCAAGCATAAATCTTATTCCTGCCATCGCATCGCATTCAGAACTCTAAACGTAACCCAGAGCTTACTTGGGCGCGTGAGGTATCTTTCTCTTTATCCTTTCACGTACTATAGACTTAAATTCTGAACTAGATCATTCTACTTCAATTTCGGGACGAAATTTCCTAAAGTAGGGGAGACTGTAATATCCGAGATTTTCGACATATCCTTTCTTAAACACTAGCACGTGTTGGTAAAAATTAAAACTCGAAAATCGTATTAAAACTATTCATTTTAAATTAATTTTTATACTTGAAACATATATATGTATATACATATATATGTGAGAGTTGTTTAAAAATATAATTTTATGTATATATATATATATATATTTATAAAACTTTATAAGTTTATAATTAGGCAAATAATATCAACTCATTTTATAAAAATGATTGAACTCATTTAAACTTTTAATTATTTTATAAAAAACTCCAGGGACTAAAACGGGCACTTTCGAAACTGGTTTAAACTAAATATTAATTCTAAACATGAGATGTTAATAGTTTGGAAGTTCAGGGACCTGTTGTGTATTTATCCCGAACTTCCAGAACCGAAATCGGTCCCAGGTTCGAAACCAGCCACACCCGGTTTCGAGCCGTTTTCATCCCTTTTTCGTGAAAACGTAATCCCGTCCAAATACGGTGCACCTCGAGCCTCGCCTCCAGCATGCGACCGTAACCCAAGACGCACTAACTCGTCATTCCAACTGTAATCGCGCATGTAGCCGGATTCGATCCGCTTTAACTCAACCATCAACTCCCAACCGTTTCGGCATTTAATCACGAATTCGATTATAAATACTGGTATGGGAACCTCAGCGACATCACACTGCAACCACACGAACTCTCAATTCATTCAAAACTCATCTGTAATTGCCGATTCAAAACCACGACAGCCGACTACAAAACCCATCTCGTTCTCGCTCGATTCGCCACCGTTTCAGGTAATTCCAAATACCATAATCATCGTTTTCATGATAGGAACGAAAGCCCTCTATCAAATCGCTATGACAGAGGGTTAATCGATGTGTATTGGTCGGAATTCGATTCTAGGGTTCATTCGATTTGGGGAACGATTTGAAATGTTATTTATCTATTTCCTAAGTCGGGTTTAAACTTAACGAGCCCGTAGGCGGGATGGTCAGGGTGAGTGTGTATTCGGGTGAACCGGGGAGGGACCCGAGTTCGAACCCAGTAAACCGGTTTTACCCTTTTATATTTTTTTAAACTATTTCCAAACAATTTTTACACTTTTAATAATTTTTATAAATTCTGTTAAGTTTTTATAAACATAAAAATGAATTCTTTTTACACCTTTGCATACCAGAGTTATTTTATTTAATTAAAATTAATTAAAACCTATAATGTTTTACTCTTTAAAAATAGTTTTAAATTCTTAAAAATTACAAAAATACTTTCATACTTTATAAAACTTGTATTTTGAATAGGAAATAATTTGGAACTTTAACTTTCAAATTTTTTTTCTGTTTTAAATCTAAAAAGAGTAAATATTAAATAAATTATACAAGTTTTATAATTACTAGAAAAATAATTATAAACTTATAAACTTCATGAATCCTATTCATCATCCAAGTGAGTATACTTAGTCCCCTTTTCCTTTTATGCTTTTGGGGTGAAACATGTTCACAATTCTTGTACAACTATGACTACGTGTTTATTCTTATTTTAAAATTGAGACTTGTATGCTTAGATTAAACTTAAAACTAGCACATTCATTAGCTTTGATCAAGCCGATAGTAACAATGATAGATCTATTGCATTTGATCAATCCACCTTGATTGATTGACCCCTTGGGGGGGGAGCCCTTGGTGTTTGTTACTACATTAAACTTTAAACTTGAGACTTAGAAGGGTAACCTGCGAGTTATGCCTAAACTTGGTTGGAGGGTTGATGTGCACAATGTCTGACATGCTTGTTTTCTCATACTTACATTATAGAATACACAAATCATAGTGAATTGTAATACTTTCCAAATACTTGTTAAAATGTGTCAAAACCTTTGTATCTCACCAACTATTTTGTAGTTGACAGATTCTTTCACATGTTTCAGGTTTACATCATGAGACTTATTCGTGATCACATAGGATGTTTTGGACCTGGACTACTTAAATTAAATGTTGTATTCGTATTATTCTTCCTTGTATTGAATCTTAAATTATTCATTAATGAAATATAGAAACTTTAATAGTCAACCTTGTGCTATTGAACAACCGCGTCCGCCCTGACGTATAATCCGCCGTCGGTTGGGGTTTGACAGGTTACGATTCCGACCCGTGTAATCAATGTAGAAACCGTCTTACCCGATTAGAAATAAAAACCTATGGGATCGTGAAGTCAGTAAACCTAGTTTTTTTAGTACATGATCACCTTCTTCTCTTCATTTACGGTCAATGCTTTTGAAACCGGACCGGTGCCTCCGGCGGTTCGGTTGTGTATCTTAGAGGCGTTTCTATAAAAATCGGGCGGTTCATGCGATTCATGCGGTCGAACCGGTAACCGTAAGCGGCGATCGGATCAGATGCGGGAGTTTAAAAACATTCGGCCCCATGGTTTCAACTATTGAACGATGAGAGTCTAGTCGATCGTTTGCCTTTCCTTTGGGCTTTGTCGCACGATGCAGACGTTGCAGACTTTGAATAAACTCGCTGATGAATTTGTTGAGAAGAAAGAGTATGGTTTTTTTTATTAATGTACATAGATTTTAGGAGTAAACTTCGTTTTTGCTCCATGTGGCTTGACGATTTTAACTACTTTGCTCTAATAGTTTGAAAATGGTTAAAACATTCTTTGAGGTTACCATTTTGTTGTCATTTTGCTCCCTGCCACTAACTCCATTAAATATTTCAGTTAAAATTAAGGACATTTCAGTATATCTTAGTACTCTAATAAATGAAAATCTCTTCATGACACGTGTCAATCTTTGGTTACTCTTCATCTTTATTTTCCTGTCTCTCTCTCCTATTAAATATTAGATATTCTATTTCTCTCTCATATTAAATAATAATCTTTATATTAATAGATCTAATTACTAATACTTATTATTTAATTATAAATAGTTACTTTATTATCAATCAAATGAACTTAATATGAACTAACATTTATCAATTAAATTAAAAAACTAATACTCAGTTGAAAAAAAAAATGTTTTAAAACCTAACTTAAAAGACCTTATAACTGTTACGACAAATTACATTTTTTAAAAACATATTTTGACAAATGTGTTTGTTAACAAATTACATTATATTTTATTCAACCAATGTAATATACTGGTTTATTCAACCCGTGTATTACACGGGTTTTTAAAAAATATAAAATTTTTATTACTAAATATATAACATTTTATTTATTTAACCCATGTAATACACGAGATATACATTCATTTTCATCATTTTTTTCCGCCTCTCTCTCTTATTTATTTACATTCATTCTCATCATTTTTTTCCGCCTCTCTCTTATTAAATACATTTTCATCTTTTAATAGTAATATATATTTTTAAAGAGAATACTAATTATACTAATAAAACACATTTATTTTAAATTATTCTTTATTATAAGAAACTTTGAAAATATAATTATGTAACTTTTATTTCCAATCAAATAGTAAATGAAAGTTAAATTACATTAAATAGTAATTAATGTGTTTTTGAAACTCAATTATATATTAATTTTTACATATTTTGAATTTGTTTTCTATCCTTACTATATGTAATATATTTTTATACATGTAAAATATATACATAAAGATTCAAAAATTTAATGTATTGATATTTTTCACCCCGTGTGTAGACACGGGATCTAAACTAGTGTGTGTGTGTATGTATATATAGGGGATGATTCCCCTAAGAAGTGTAATTTGGCTAAGAAGTCTAAGAAGTAATCTCATCCATTGAATTAGATGAGCAACGGTAGAGATTTAAGTGTAGGAAAAATAAGGGGTGGAGGGGTATTCTTGTAAAACCCACCATTGTTGACCTTTTTCAAATTCCTCCACTTTTTTTAAATGTACATAACTTTTTCATGCGACCTTATTTTTTTTTTTTGTAAATTACACCATAAAATCGAGCATTTTTTACCTTTAATTTGAGTATAGTATTGTTATATGTTTTTGTCAAAACAAGATCGACACTTAATGAAATTGTGCTACTTTACGTAAATGTGTTGGTTTTTAGTAAAACAGCACAATTAATTGTGATACGTTGTAAAACAACACTATTAAGTGTGCTGCTTTATCATAAAACAACACCAAACATAACAATTACTTATGTTGTTTTACTATAAAACAGAACCAAAACAACACGGTTAATTGTGTAACTTGCTCTTCTTAGCTAACTCAGCACAAACAAAACCAGCACAACAAAACTAAGTTTTTAAGATTGTATATCGAACCAGCACAAAACAAAGAACACAATTGGAAGTGACACGTTATAATCCTAAAACCAGCACAAACATAACCCACAAACATAACCCAGCACAAGCAAAACCAGCACAAGTAGGCCATCACAAAAATGAACAAAACCCAACACAACAAAACTAAGTTTTTAAGATTTTTAAGATTGTATTATAAACAAAAACATTTGCAAATTAGATTTTGGGTTCTAGCCCAAGTTTCATAGCATTCATATGAAGTTTTTTTAGTTCACTTTCTTGTATTTTATGTTACATTCTTTTCCCTACAACAATAGTTACCGAAAAACGCAAAGATAAAGTACAATATTTTTTTTATGTTGTTGAATGTCAAAACTTAATTACTTACATTCTTCTTTTAAGATGATGACTTTTATTTCAGATTTATGATTTTGTAAAATTACCTATGTTGTTTTTGTTATTATGTTGTTTTTATGTTATACTGATTTGTTTATTGTTGTGATATTTTCATGTGCTGGTTTGCTGTTGTTTACTAGAAAACAACACATATTCCATTATCAATGTTGTTTTATCGAAGCTGTTGTTTACTAGAAAACAGCACGGTTTCCATTATCAGTGCTGTTTTATAGAAAATCAATAAAGATTTTGATTTTTTTTAAATCATCGTTTTTTATATATCAACATTATACTCAAATTAAAGAGAAAAAAATGTTCGATTTTATAGTGTAATTTTTTTCAAAAAATAATGTCGTATAATAAAGTTATGGAAGTTTAAAAAATGAGGGGGAATTTGAAAAAACTCAACAAAATTGGCTATTACAAAGATACCCCTCCAACCTTCTTTTTTTACCACTTAAATCCCATCCCTTATTAGGAAATGGATAGCTAAGATTGCTTTTTAGCCAAATTACACTTCTTAGTTGATGCTCCTTCTCTCTCTCTCTCTATATATATATATATATATATATAGGTAGAGGTTCTGTTACAAAGGCTCAAAACTCTAAAAAGTGTAGGAAGGTATCTAAGCCACAAGATCTTTGTGATTTGTGACTGAGATTCACGCGGTGACATTTTTGTAAATAATAGCAAGTGGAAAAGCACCAGGAAGGGTGTTAAGGGAAGAGCCAAGTCAAAAAAGTGCACATGTAAGTCACATGTCATTTCCCCCATTTTTTTAAACATCCATACATTTTTTATACGTCGTTATTTTTTTAAAAAAAATTCACCATAAAATCGAGCGTTTTTTATCTTTCCAACGAGTATGGTATTACTATATTTATATACTCTTTTAAATCGTTTTTGTTTAGATGACATTAGTGGGTTTTTTTGTGCATTGTGTTTTAGATCTATGGTGTTTTCAACTGTGTGTTTTTCTAGTTATGGTGTTTTACATATGTGTGCCATTTTCAACATGCCGTTTTAGCTTTTTTGGTTATGGTGTTTTCAACATTACGATTAGTTTTTTATTATATATATATATATATTTAAATCATTTTTTTAAATAACATTAAAGTGAGTTTTACCAAACATGGTGTTTTAAAGCTATGGTGTTTTTAACTGAGTGTTTTTCAATATAAAGTTTTTCTAGTCATGATGTTTTTCTGGTCATGGTGTTTTACATATGTGGCCATTTTGAACATGGCGTTTTAGCTTTTTTGGTCATGGTGTTTTCAACATTACAATTAGTTTTTTTATTTTATATATATATATATATATATATATTCTTTTAAATCGTTTTTATTTAAATAACATTGAAAGTGAGTTTTTTTTCAACATTGTGTTTTAGATCTATGGTGTTTTTTTAACATAGTGTTTTTTAGATTGTGATGTTTTTCGACATAGAGTCTTTATAGTCATTGTGTTTTACACCTAGAGGTCAACTTCAACATGACGTTTAGCTTTTTTGGTCATGATGTTTTTAAAATAACATATTTTAACATGGTGTTTTTGGTCATGATGTTTTAGTTTCTTTATAAACTCTTTGATAAATCACAATGACAAATTATGATCTAACATAACGTTTTAGTTTCTTTATAAACTCTTTCAACATGGCGTTTTAGTTTCAACATGTGTTTTCAAAATCACAATGACAAATTAAAAAGTCAAATTTCCACATGGTGTTTTTGTTGATGTTGTTTTCACATGACGATTTAGTTTGTCATTGTGTTTTATAACTGTGACGTATAATTTATGTTGAACTAGACGTTTAAAAAACGGTAAAACACCAAAAACACAAACATAGCAAAACACCATGTATATGGAAGTTAAAGTATAAAACACAATGAAAAACTAATCGGCGATTGAAATTTTACGTCAAAAGTGTAAAACACCATGACAAAACAAAAACACCATAAACATAAATATCATAAAATACATGTATATAGATGTTAAAATATAAAACACCATGTGTAAAATGCATAATTTCAAAAACCATGTGTAAACTCCATAAAACACAATAAACCACCATAAAAACTCACAAGTTCAAACAACACCCAGTTGGTGGTTTTTTTTTAATATAGCAATACCATACTCGTTGGAAAGACAAAAAAAACGCTCGATTTTATTATATATATATATTTTTTTAAAATAATGACCTATAAAAAAGTTATGGACGTTTAAAAAATAGGGGGGAATTGACATGTGACTTGCATGTGCATGTGCTGATTCAAGGATCTTGTGTTTTGACACAAGTACCCTTTCCCTTCTTTTCTATTCTTGGACACGTGTCTTGCTTAGAATCTTTTCTACATTTTTTAGGTTTTTCTTCCTTTCTAGCCTAACCCTCCTCTCTCTCTCTCTCTATATATATAAATATATATATATACAATCTTACATTCTATAGCGGTGGTAAATGGTAATCTATAGAGAATGTTTTGATATTTGTTTAGAAACCATATTCGAAAAATAATTAGTCAAATTAGTTACCTAAAGTTCGATATCTGTAGATAACCTTAAACCACGCTTTGCACAATCCAACAATATCCCATTTATCACCGCTATAGATTACAATGTTTACAGCCATTTTGCATGTATTACAAAACTTAGTCTTCAAACACTCCTCAATGGTAAAACAAATATGGTTTCTAAACAAATATCAAAACATTATCTAAATGGTAAATACTGAATCAAAAAGAAAAAAAAACAAAAGGCTAAGGTCTACTTTTAGCTGCCTAAAATGAACAAAATTCGTAAGGAGCCGGCTAAAAAGTCACCAAGCCAAGCCGTAAAGGGAGCCGGCTCAAGCCAAAATGAAATTAGAAAAATTCGGAGGCTTAGCCTGCTAATAGACGGCTATAGCCGGCTAAAAGTATTAGACGCCTAAGCATGCCACGTGTCGCTTGTTTATTGGTTCGTACTCTGTCATATGGAATGTTGGCACGAAAATTTTAGCCGGCTAGCTTAGCCTCCTTTAGCCAGCTCGCAAAACCAATGTCCATGAAATAGTAGGCTAAATTTAGATATCCATTTTTGAGAATTTTTATAGTTAAATGTCCATTTTCGTATTTTTCCTACAAGAAAATATGATTGGAACTAATATAATCTCACCCAAGTTTGGAAACGGCTTGGGTTAGGGTTCATTGGTGTTTCAATCATCAGGATGATGTGAATCGATCAGGATTCATTTGTCAAAAAGAATAAAGAGAAATCAAAAGAAATTCAGAAAAAAAAATTAAGACAATTTTTAATTCATTTCATTCATAATCCTGAAAACATAACATCAGATGGCTATATATAAATATATCCACCAAAGCCACTACTTTAGTCATAACCACCTACTAAACCACTACTATGAAAAATAACTCACACTTAACTTAATTAAATAAAACTCATAAATAAAATTAAAGAACATGATGTAACTAGTTTAGTCATTCGCCATCAACAACCGGAGTTCGTTTTTGACATAAATGAATTTTTTTCACGTTGCAAGTATTTTTGAAGCGGTTTTTTGGGTAATCTTTATGAAATCACACTGTAAGTTCTTTATTTAGCAAACATCGGATCACTATGAGTCTTTCTTGAACCCTCTACACTTGACATCTTATAGTAGATATAACCCTTGATAATTAAACTAGTGTGTTATAGAGTAAATCTTCCTCTTTTGTCTAGACATCTTGTGTGGCTTACTTGTTGATGTGCTATAGAGTAAATCTTCCTCTTTTGTCTAGACATATTGTGTGGCGCACTTGTTGATGTGGCAGTGACGTGGCGGAGCGTGAAACAGGGGGATGCGAAACCACTACGGATGGCCTAATCAATTGGATAAAAATGACAGTTTTTTTGAAAACACGAGGATACATAGGAAAAAAAATAAACCTTTAGAATGAAAATGAAAAAAGTGATCAAATCATACGGATTAAATTAAGAGTTTACTCTTTAAAAAGCTTATTAAAAGATCAGCACACGCTTTTAAAGTTACTGAGTATGTATGATTCATGGGTACAAGAATCATGAAATGAGTATAAAATAGTATACGATGCAATTGCATTATATGCGTGTTTTGTTGATAATTATGAGGGTTCAGAACATTAAATCTAGCCTTTTTCCTTACCCGTCATGAGAAATTCATTTCAACCGACTATCAAATCAATATTCATTATGGTTAATGACCGTAAATTAAACGTAATTGTACTTGAAAGAAATTAATAATTTCCATACTCACGTTTCAATTTAAGCTATAAATACCTAAAATTAACCTAGTACATACAAACAAAAATATAATATTTTATAAATTTAGATATATTTCTTTAAAATCAATAAAATAACATATAAACATAAAAGGCAATGTCGGTGCAAAGAGTAAAATTACTGCTCACTTTTTGCTAACTCCTGAATCTTTTGATACAAGTTTTTAAAACCTAAGTTACAAACCTTCTCTTTTTTTAAATATATATACATACTACTCAAAGTAAACCAAAGTGGTGGGTATCACAGCTGGTCCGCGTCTCACCACCGCTCGATGCCCCCTCCTCCCACCCTCGGTCACTGCAATGCTGATGTCATCGTCCCCTTAGCTGACGACATCTAAAAATATTGTTCCTTTTTTACGACCTTTTTAAAAGACGCTGATTTATTTCACCGTTTTACTTTTATCCTTTTTTAAGTACTAAAAACGTTAACTTTTTTCGTAGTTTGACGCATTGCAACACGCGAATTTTAAAATTAGTTTATTAATAAAAGTTGATGTATACGTTGGATGTGGTTGAAACCTTATCCCCCACTTTCACCCATACATAACACTCTTTATAAAGTAAAAAAAACACACTACAATAAACCTCCCCCCAAAATCTTTTCCGGCCAAATGCTTCTCCCCTTCGTCTTCTTATGTCTGCTTCCGGCGGCCGTCCCCACCACCACGCCACCGCTCCGTCCGGGATACTACGCCAAAACATGCCCAAATGCAGAGCTCATCATCAGAAACGTCATGAAAAAGGCCATGATCCGTGAACCCAGAAGCGGAGCTTCTGTCATGAGGTTTCAGTTTCATGATTGTTTCGTTAACGTAAGCATCTTCTTCCTCGTTTTCTTCGAATATTTCAATTATTATTATTATTATTTTAATTTTTAAAATAATAAAAAAATTTAAGTGTGAATTTGGGGATTGTTAGGGATGTGATGGTTCGATGTTGTTGGATGATACTCCGACCATGCTCGGAGAGAAACTCTCTTTGTCGAACATAGATTCGTTACGGTCGTACGAGGTTGTCGACGAAATCAAGGAGGCCGTTGAGACGGCCTGCCCTCAGACTGTTTCTTGTGCGGATATCATTGTCATGGCCTCAAGAGATGCTGTCGCTCTGGTATTTAATTTCTATACAAAATAATATCTGATTTTAATATTTTATATATAGTTTAATTGAAAGGTTCAATTATTGATCCAACAATAAATGTTTCCGGATTCCTATGTTGTTACAACAAAAAATATGTTGTTACTTTTACAACTTTTTAATTACAACATAAGAAAAAGGTGTGACTAAAGCTTAGAGTTTTGATGGTGTATATTTAATAAACGAGCCTCAGTGCGATCACGAACAAGCTTACTTGCTTAAATGAGTTTTTTTTATTTTATATAACTTCAACTTAATGTATTAAATATATATTTACATAACTATTAGTCCATGTGGTAGTGTGGTATGATCATTTTAGCATCTTTTATCCAAAAAAGCTTTTTTTTTTACTTTTTTGTTCTTGACTTTTCAATATCTAGTAATTTTCATCCATCTAATTAAGTGCGTCCACATTTTAACTTCTACAGTTTATGCTATTTTGGTCAAGAACAGTCGGTATGGTTGTAATATGTCCAAAAATGATTTTGAAAAGACCAAATTGTCCCAGATTTAACGTTAAAATGTAGACGAAGTTGGTCAGGTTGATGAAAATGGCTAGATTTTGAAAATTTAGGGACGAAAAAGCTAAAAAAAAGTTTTTGGATGAAAATGATTAAAATGGCTAAACCACAGGGACTAAAACGACACTTTACTCTATATAATATTATGTTAAAAACTTTATGTTATACATACAAATTATAATTATAATATATAAAAGTAATTAAAAAAATTATATAAATAAATTAATTAAGCAATTATAAATATTAAACAAGCCAGCGTCGAGCTTTAAAAAATACTCATGAGTTGAGCCGCGATCGAGGTCGAGCTTGAAAAAATACTCGCGGCCCGAGCTTAAGCTTTATGACTCAGCTTGTTTACACCCGTAATTCTATTGGTATAGAAACAATTTTAAATAAAAAAACTGCAACCACTTTATAAACACATCACATGTTGCTTGCTTTATATGTGATGCATCATATTCACTCTCTTCCTCTCTGTTTCATAATATTATTATGGTTAACCGGTACATACAAATGTTTATGTGTTATCATAACTAGTTTCACATCAAACTGATTATATACCACTTAAAATCTGATAAATCACATTCAAAACCAAACAAGCATGAATGACTATTTAAAAACTTTGTTTGATATTTATGTATAGATTGCATCTTATTTAAATATTTATATAATTTGTCACTATGGTACCTTGATTTTATAGAAAATAAGATAAATTACCGATTCAACATTTATATTTTCTTTGTTCTGTTTTGTGTCAACTAGAGTGGAGGTCCGGATTGGGAAGTGAAGTTGGGAAGAGAAGACAGCCTAACCGCGAGTCAACAGGACGCCGACGACATAATGCCGAGTCCGCGAGCGAACGCAAGCACCCTCATCGACCTCTTTGCCAAGTTTGACCTCTCGGTCAAAGACTTGGTAGCCCTTTCGGGCTCTCACTCGATTGGTAACGGCCGTTGTTTCTCCATTGTGTTTAGGCTATACAACCAATCAGGCACGGGCCGGCCCGACCCCACCATCGAGCCCAAGTTTAGGCAAAAGTTGGACAAACTATGCCCACTTGGCGGTGATGGGAACGTCACGGGCGATTTGGACTTTACACCTCTCCTCTTTGACAACCAATATTTCAAGGATTTGGTGAATGGAAGAGGGTTTTTGAATTCAGATGAAACATTGTATACTTATTGGAGAACAAGAGAATATGTTAGAATGTATAGTGAGGATCAAGAGGAGTTCTTTCGGGATTTCGTCGAGGGGATGATTAAGATGGGAGACTTGCAGTCGGGGCGGCAGGGGGAGATTAGGCGGAACTGTAGGGTGGTTAATGACGGCCCACCGGTGGACTTGGTGGTGGAGAGATTTAAAGATAGGAAAATATTGAGTTATTGAATGATTTGAACATAATGTGTATTTATCATGATGATGGATCATGTAGCGTATGTTATGACCTTTTTATATAAATTATGGATTAAAGTTGTGTGAGACACTTTTTATAACTCCTGAATCTTTTGGGTCAAGTTTTTAAAACCTAGAACGTGCGCATAAGATTATGTTACATGTCATCGCGTTCACAATATTTGATTTTTATAACATCTTATCTTACTACTCTAATAAACGAAAATCTCTTCAGAACACGTGTCACTCTCTGGTTACTACTCATCTTTATTTTCCCGCATCTCTCTCCTATTAAATATTAGATTTTCTATTTCTCTTCAAATTAAATAATAATCTTTATATTAATAAATCTAATTACGAATACTTATTATTTAATTATAAATAGTTATTATATCATCAATCAAATGAATTAATATGAACTAACATTTATCAATTAAATTAAAAAAATTAGTACTCAGTTAAAAAAAATGTTTTAAAAACTAACTTAACAGACCTTATAACTGTCACGATAAATTACATTTTTTAAAAACATATTTTGACAAATGTGTTTGTTAACAAATTACGTTATATTTTATTCAATCGATGTAATATACTGGTTTATTCAACCCGTGTATTACACGGGTTTTTAAAAATATAAAACTTTTATTACTAAATATATAACATTTTATTTATTTAACCCGTGTAATACACGAGATTTTAACCTAGTTACTCTAATAAATAAAAATCTCTCCCAGCCACATGTCACTCTCATGTTCACTCTCATTTTCACAAGTTCGATTGCTAGGGATGAAATTTATTTTCACATTTTTTTTCTTTTTCATTTGACATTTTTTTTCTTTCGCTTTACCATTCTGTTTTAGTATCTCTAAGTGGTCCACGTGATAAATATTTTTTCTTTATAATTCCTTCCGCGTAATGCGGAAAAAAAATCACGCTCCCGCCGCGAAGTGAGGGCATTATTTCATTTTAAGCCCTTATAATATATATACAATATACGCGTTTAGTACGTTTGTTCTACTAATTTTGTTTTCTGTGCAAACTTTCAGTACTTACTTTTTTTTAAATGGGAACTTGCAGTTATTTTTGGATTTTCTTTGTGAGCATTCCGGAATAAATTTCTTTAAAATCATGTATATATGTATTTTCCTGTTATATTTAGATTCTAAAAATCATTTCTAAATATGTTCTAGGGTTAGAATATATCAACTTCTCTTAATGGTTGTTTACACAATTTAATCAACTCAATCTCAAAAATCATATCAATCTTTATATTTTTTAGGCATATTCGTTTGCATAATCGTTCCTTCACATATTTATATTTCTGCATATTTATACTATATAATAAATAAAGGTTTTGTCATGCCACGTGTCGTCTTCACATTTATTTTTATCATTTTTTCCCGCCTCTCTCTCTTATTAATTGCATCTCCATCTTTTAACAATAATATATATTTAAATAATATATTAATTATACTAATAAAACACGTTTATTTTAAATTATCTCTTAGGAAACTTTGAAATCTAATAATCTAACTTTTATTTTCATTCAAATAATAAATGAAAATCAAATTATATTAAATAGTCCTTAATGTATTTTCGAAACCCAATTATATTTTAGTTTTTACATATTTTGAGTTTTGTTTTCTATCCTTAGTATATGATACATTTTTACACCTTAAAATATACACATAAAGATTTAAAAATTTTATTTATTAATATTTTTCACCTGTGTGTATACACGGGATCTAAACTAGTTGGTTAATATAAATATACTATAAAAATTAAAAAAAACAAATGACTTCAAACTCGTACCAACTCTCTAATACATAAGAAATAGTATAAAAATATAATAACTGTAAAATGATAAAAGTAAATAGCTTAATAAAATAAATAAATTATAAAAAAATATATTTATATAAAATAAAAAAGTTGCTTAATTAATTGATAAAATATTAACAAAATATTTAACATAAAAGTGAAAAAAGTATATTAATTATTCAAACAAACGAAAATAAATAAATAAAAAATATATATCTTTAAAAAATAAATAAGTTGGTTAATTAATTAATAAAATTTTAAATAAAATCTATAAAATAAAAGTGATAAAAAGAATAAAGGAAGAATAAAAGAAAATGAAAGAAAACAAAAAAATAAAGTAAACTTTTTATTACAAGAATTGTCCTTTAGGCCAAAAGACAATAATACCCTTGACTTAACAGAAATATTTAACTTCAGTTAGTCAAAAAAAACAAAAAACGAGAGAACTTTTCAAATAAAGGACAGTGAGTGAAAATTAAAAATTTTAAATGACCCATTCTTTAATTTTAAAAAATACAAAGGACAAAAATTGTAATTTGATCTTTAATTTATCATCAAAAGTAAATATTAAAAAAAAGAACAATAAAAAAATAGGATTTTAAAAAATGAGTTTTTAAAGTTTATTATCTAAGAGCGAGTTTTTAAAATTTATCAATAAAAAACCAAAATTTTAATTTTACATATAAAAATTGAAAATACTACTGTTTTATTTTAAAAAATATGTGTTAGAATAAAGTTTGCTAATATTTAATTAGTAGTTTTTTAATTAAGTTTGATATCAAATTTGTATAAAAAAATGTGTTAAGATATATGTCAATATAATCTTAACGTTTCACCCTGTGTGTTACACCGGGTTTAAAACTAGTTTAAAATATAATGTTTGATAAAATTCTGAAAGTGCCGTATTAACGTGTTTATTTTTTGATGTAGTTCCAACGGTTAATCGTTGACCAAAGAAAATAGTAAAAAGCCAGATAAAATTTTAGAGAGAAAATTTAGACTAATTCATATTTCATTCATATCATAATAAAAATACTAGTGGCTCTTAAATAGCCTTATGACTCCACTAACTATTTGACTCAACATATTACTAACCCATAATAAAATTAACTCACATAATTGATTACCATTAATTAAAAGATCAAAGGTCTAAACGTTTTATTAACCAACATCAATGCATGCATTGAAGGGTTGCACCTCTTGCATGTAGACTTGTGCATATCAATATGGTTGGAACAATGAAAAGGTAGGCACGTAACATTTTTATATACTCTTCGATGTAAATTTCGTTTAAAACCGACGTGTGCCTGAAAATGTACAAATTATCGAAGCACAAATGTACAAACATCAATGGTTTTTTAACTTTTATTTTCTCTATTAATTTTAACTTTTTTTTATTTAAACTCTAACATTTGTTTTTGAAAGGTTTTGATTTTATATTATACACTTTCGAAAGCGTTGTTCAACGCGGCTCAATGCGCGTAGGCATGACACTTGTTACATATTGATTTGCAATCTTATGATCAATGTTTAATGTTTGTACCTTCTGCAAATGGGATTGATTCAATAGTACTAGAGAATTGCATAAAACTGTAATTGAAAAGACCCAAGTCATTCTTATCATGTAGCGACATTTGAATATTTAACATATCATCAACCTTCTTTCAACAGGGGTGAGTTCATAAAAAACTTATTTTCATAAGAAAATCAAAAAACTCCTATTTTATATGTGTAGTACACCTAAAAACCCTCCACCCCACCCCCACCCCCCACCCCCACCCAAAAACCTAAACCCCCCACCCCACCCCCACCCCCACCCAAAAACCTAAACCCACCCCACCCCCCCCTTCACCCACCTAAACCCCCCCACCAACCCCCAAAAACCTAAACCTCCCACCCCACTCCTCCAAAAACCTAAACTAAACCTAAAAACTAAACCAAAAAGTCTAACCCACCCCCAAAAACCTTATCCCCCCACCCCACTCCCACCCAAAAATCTGATCCCCCCACCCCACTCCTACCCAAAAACCTAACCCCACTCCACCTACCCCTTCACCCACCTCCCAAAAACCTAAACCCCCCACCCCACCCAGTCCCACCCATCCAAAAACATAACCTAAAAGCTAAACTAAACCCAAAAGCTAAACCCACTACTTTTTGAGTTTTTTTTTCTGAACGAGTACAACGTGAGAAACAAGGTCTCAAAAACAATTTTTTAATTTTTGATTTATTTTTTAAGCTATGATTTTTTTTACCTTAAATAAGTAGTTTTTTGGTTTTCTCATAAAAATGAGTTTTTTTATGATCCTTCCCCTCTCTCAATATATATAAGATTTGTCTTTTCTTTTGAAAATAATCTAACTTTTTTTTTGCAAAAGAATATTTTCTTGTTTGAGCTTGTCAAAATCAAGACGTTTAATCATTTTTTTCTTTTTGTTTCTTTACATCGTTTACTTGATAAAAATTTCATGTTAGAAGAATTCACACGTCAACTGTGATGTGAGAGATGTTGGAATTCATAAGAAATGTATGTCCTCAAATATCATCAATGCATTTTAGGAATTGGGTGTTATGGGTGTAGATAAGAGGAAAACTCCATATCAAGTGAAAGTATTTCACAGTGGGTAACCTCTGAGAAGTCGCATGTATATAACAAAAACAAAGAAATAACCTTCTAGTGGACTGAACAGACAATATTGATTGGTTTGAGGAATCGGATGTTATAAATATCACGACATGAACACAAATACTGAAATACATATATTGGTTTAGGTGGATGTCAATTAATCTACCTTAATTTACTCTTTGGTCTCCCATCGAGAGTTTTCTACACCATCTTCTCTGTAAAATTGAAAGATTTCGATATATATGATGATCTCTCTAAGATGGAAGAGACCAAATTTATCTCTAATCTTAATATATATTATGTTGCATATATAAAATTATAATTGTACATATAGATAATAATAATAATAATAATAATAATAATAATAGTTATATATACATAATTAAATATAAAATAAACAAATCGAGCTCGAGTTTAGAAAAATAATCATTTAAGAGCCAAATTCGAGCTTTTGATAGATAACTCAAGGTGAATCGGGCTCAAATTTGAACTCTCTTATATTAAACAAGTTGAGCTTAACCTTAAACAATCTAAAGTTTGACTTGACTCGACTCATTTACACAACCCAACCTCAAAGTTTATTTTCCTGTCTGTAATCAGTTGAAGTTGAATGATTCGACTTTCAACACCAAAGTTCAAAACTTTTATGCCTTCCATTTTCATGGCTTTATTCACCATCTCAAAGGTTGACTTGTGTTTCTTCTCAATTCTCAAATCCGCCCCCATCATTCATCTATAAGTAATTATTACTAACACAGTAAAACCACCATCAACAACCAAAACTTTTAAAAATACTTCAACATAAATCTATTTTTAGACTATATAAATGATAAATCGTTGCATCAAAAAAGTCAAAATTAAGTGATTCCTCTAGTGTGAAGAGTACATAGAAGTCATGATATAATTATGCACCACGCATTTATTATTACGTAACATATCTATATCTGGATGAAGGTTCAACTACAAAGTCTTTTTTGCCTAAAAAGTGTAGGAAACAATGTAGCCATTTGATCAAACTCATCTAATGGCTAAAATTGATTTACATGTTAATTAATGATTAGAGGGGTAAAATAGAAATTTTACCTTTTTGTTGACTTTCCTTTTGAATTAAATAACAGTTCCACCATCATTTTTAAATTAATATAACTTTTTTATACATTATTATTTTAAAAAAATTACATCATAAAATCGAGCATTTTTTATCTTTAATTTGAGTATATAGTATTGTTATACTTTTATTTTAAAAATGCTGTTTTTTAGAAAAAAATATAATAATGCGCGAAATTTGTGTTAATTATCATTATCAGCACAGTTATATGATATAACAGTATAGTTGTAAATGTTAAACCATCACATGTTATGATCATATTTTTTTAACGACAACACCTAGATATTCTAGGATAATTGGGTTTCCCCGGGGCAACACCTAGAATATCTAGGACATCCCACCACAGGAGGAAGCCCACTGTGTTTTTTTCTGCACGCATAATTGACGCAAATACCCTTGGTCATGAAATCAGTATTTTATATGTGGCGCAATCTCCCTATTTCCTATCATTTTTAAGCAAAAACAACTTTGTAGTGGAACCTTCCTTTCTATATCTATATCTATATTATATAATAAATAAAGGTTTTAGTGAGACACTTATCACTATCCTATGCATCTTTATTATTTTTTCTGCACATCTCTCTCTTATTAATTACACAAATTTTCTTTAATTGTTTTTTTTAGCTTTTTATTTCTCGTTTCTCTCTCCTATTAAATAATAATGATATATATATATATTTATTTTATAAAAAAATTCATTTAAAAAAATAGGGTTGTTCATAAAAAAAATTTAGAAATTGAACATATTCAATCCGAGTAATACACGGAGTTTTCAATCTAGTGTATAATAATGTCACACGGTTATATGCACTGTTCATTAACATTTTTATGAAAATATTTTTTTTAAATTCATATAAAAAATATTATATTTAAATCAAGGAAAATAAAATGGATGACTTTACATAACCATACCTAAAAACAAGATGACTTAAGAATCTAACTTCTAAATTATAAACTCGACTCGGATAATAACTCATGAGTTATAGACCAACGCGTTTCGAATCGAGCCAAATCAAATCGTAAAGTGGATTTTTGTTCGGGTCACCGATCATGTTTTTTACAACAAAAAATTGAGACGGTGTCTTAACCACCATGAGTGCTCTATATAGAAACACGTGGTTGGTAGTTAATTAAAGAAAAATTGTTGGTTATGATGTTCTATTAGACAATTTGAATTGTGTGATTGCTTCCACTTCGTTAAAGTTATCTTTTCTGTTTTAACATAATTATATTTTTATTCAAATGTATTTTTGAATCTATTAAATTAATAAATTTAAATAAAAACGTAAGCGCAACGGTAAAAATAATGTTAATAAAAGATAAACATAAAACTAAATAATAAAAAAAGGAAAAAAAACAAAATAAAAAATTATCGGTTTCGAAAATCATAAAAGTGAATACCGATACGGGTTCCAATAATACCAAAACCGACAATGATGTTGTTCACTCATAACAGGTTTGGTTCGTCACGGTACCACAACGGTAAAGGCAATCGTTATAGGCAACGACACAAAAAAAACTCGTTTTTGAATACAACTCCGTTTTTAAAAAATTTATATCGGAACGTTGACGGAAAAAAATCAAAAAACAAACGCCCTCCGTATTTTGGAAAAAGTTAACGAACGAAAGTTATTAAAGGAAAATGAAATTAATTGAAAATGAAACGGGCTAAAGCAACAAAAAAAAACTGGATTTTGAATACAACTTAGTTTAAAAAAAAAATTCATATCGAAACGCTGATAAATAAACAAAAAACAGTCACGCCCTCCGTATTTAAAAAAAAAAAGTTAACGAACGAAAGTTATTAACAAAAAATGAAATTAATTGAAAATAAATCGGCTAAAAACGTATGTTCCTTAGAGCTAATTTTAATCATGATGTTTATGGATATGTGTGCTACATCTTGTTTGATTTATCTTACATGCTCATGTTAGCTTGACTCTACACTGGGTGAGGGGTTGGGGTCTAGTGGTAAAAAGAGAGTCCCACAATCAAGAGGTTGTGAGTTTAAACCTTATACAGGAAAAAAAAAACAAAAAAATCTGTCGTTAAAAAAAAAAGGGGACTACTAACCACACACGAGAAATGCTAATCGCACTTGGTCATATACGCATCGTATAGGGCAATACGATGCGTATAGCCCTTCACAAATTCTCGTGCCCGACATTCTCTTACAACCTGTCATTCAAACCTCGTATACGCATCGTATAGGTCAATACGATGCAGTTTAGGATACGAGATTCCTTCTGCCACTAAACCCATCACATCGTACCTTATACGCATCGTATTGGGCTATACGATGCGTATAGGGCCCAAATTTTGTGTATTTAACAATGCAGAATTCTCATTCGAACCGAACGAACGTATGCTTTAAAAAAAAAACTATAAACATGTCTTGGTGGTGGGATGGTAACTACGGTTTTCAGGTATATTCTAACGAGTCGGTGGAAAACAACCCGCAAAGTTCTGGCGTTCAAGAGGTGAACCGGGAGGAGGTCTCGTCCGACGTTTATTCTCATCAACGGGTAAGACTTCCGGATTTGAACGAGCCACTGAGCAATCCCGAGTTCGTATACGGTGAACCGTCTTACCTTACACAGCCCACGAACGACTACGTATACGGTGAAGTCTCATACCCGACACAACAAACCGACGACTACGTATACGGTGAAGTCTCATACCCGACACAACAAACCGACGACTTCGTGTCCGAAGACGAGGAACAAAACCGTCAAAACGTGTCATATAAAACTGATCAGAATTTTCAGTCTCGTGAACAGTTGGTGGATTGGGCGGTCAGGATAGGACGTGAGAATGGTTACGTCCTTGTCACCCAACGATCGAGGAGAAAAGGCGACGATCCGACGGAACCGTTTATCAAGGTGTGGCTTGTGTGTGACCGTCACGGCGAACGTGCGTCTACTGCCACGGTTAGACGTGCCGGTAGCAAGAAAATAGGTTGTCCCTTTAAATTAGAAGGAGAGTACCAAGAAAATACTGGTGATTGGAAATTAACGGTGAAGGATGACAGTCATAACCACGATCCTAGTCAACATCTTGAGGCGCACTCCTTTGCGAGGAGACTGTCTCAGTCGGAACAACTTTTGGTGGCGAAGTTGTATTCGCAAAACATGTTGCCACGAAACATTCTGGCAACTATAAGGGAACAAAACCCAGAGAGTAGTTGCATTAAAAAGGACATTTATAATGCGATACAAAAGATAAAAAATGAAACGAGAGTTGGTGAAACTCCAATGCAGATTCTGGAAAACCTGCTTTCTTCTAAAAAATACGTCTACTATACTCGAGAAGATCCTGCCACAAATATTGTGGAGGAGATATTCTTTGTTCATCCGAAATCGTTTGAGATGTGGCGTGCGTTCCCGCACGTGTTGATGATCGACGCGACTTACAAAACAAACATGTATAGACTTCCATTTGTCCAAGTGGTCGGTGTGACCTCCACACACCAGTCGTTTTGCGTCGCTCATGCATTTATATCAAAAGAACGAGAGGAAAACTTCGTCTGGGTGCTACTGCAAATAAAAGCAATGTTGCAAAAGTGTATAGAGCCGCGTGTGATAGTAACAGACAGGGACAAAGCTCTTATGAACGCATGTGATAAAATATTTCCGGATTGTTCGAAGAACCTATGTCGGTGGCACATACACGAGAATATCGCAAAACATTGCAGGGCATCATTTACAGACGAAGACTGGGCAAATTTCAAGTATTCATGGTCGGTATTATGTGAGTCTCCCACGCCAGATATATACCAGTACAACTTCAACCGGCTTTACGAACGACTGTATGCTGCCAAACGAGGAAGTAAGTTTTGAATATTTAATATTTTCAGTATTGAATAATTATTAAATATTTAAATATTTATTCAATATTTTTCCAGGAGTTATACATTATGTGACTAAAAATTGGTTGGACCCGTATAAAGAAAAGTTTGTATCCGCCTGGTCCAACAAAAACCTCAATTTTGGTCAACAAACAACGAACCGAGTCGAGAGCCAGCATTCGCTTTTAAAGAGTTATCTTAGAAATGCTAACAGCTCCCTAGATAGACTTGTTGGGTTTGTTGATGAAATTGTAACAGATCAATATTATCAATTACAGTTTACGTTTGGAACAAGCCTCATAAGAAAAATGGATAGCCACATAGCTATTGAATTGTTTGATAACCTGCACGGTAAGGTTTCACATAAAGCTCTAAATTTGTTAGAAAATGAGTGGTACAAGTTATCACATATACGGAAACAAAATGCAACGTGTGGTTGCCAACTTTTCAGTAGTTGTGGGTTGCCGTGTGCTTGTCGTCTGACAAGTATCGAAGCTACATGTAAACTGTTTTGACTTTGGAATTTGTAAATGTTTAATTTTCAAAATTTTCTGACTATTTCGTTTTAATACAGGTGGCAGAATCCCGCTAGATGCGTTGGACGTCTTCTGGAGGAAACTTGATTTAAAACCGTCGTTTGTCGATGATGAAAATGTAGACGTGGATAAAGTACTTGGTCAAATGAGAAACAAAATTATTTCAGAACCTGATCAGGTCAAAAGAAGTATGCTGTCGAGAATCGCAGGGGTGGTCTTTCCGAGCAAAAGTAACAAGAAAGCGCCTGTGGTACAAGAAGATACTCGCGGTCATCCAACTTTGAAAAAGCAACAACAAAGGAAACAGGATGTCGCGAGAAACAGCTCATTCACAGGATCCCAACAAAGCAAATGTGACCCTGCGAGACACAGCTCGTACATTGCGTCACAAGACTCGATACAAGCGAGTTCGGTCATTCAACACCGTCGTCCAACGAAGGGTAAAGGAAAGCAACCACAAGATGATAACGCCTATCTTGGTTTTCCATTGATTATGGGGAAAGATGCGGTTAACAATATAAATTGTTTTAAGGATTCGATACCGTCTGTCTTTCATCCGTACATTTCACATATACAGGATGTAAATCCCGACGGTAACTGTGGTTTTCGATCGGTAGCTTTGGGCTTAGGGTTAAATGAAAACCGGTGGCTTTTTATCAGACAACAACTTCTACAGGAAATGGACAATAAAGAGGAATGGTGGAGAACTGTTTTTGACAGAGTCGCCTTTCAAGAGTATGATATTCTATGTCACACAATAGATTGACAGGATGTGAAAGCCGCACCAGTTAGTCGTTGGATGTCGATGCCATACACAGGACTCCTAATTGCTCAAAGATTTGGGGTGATTGTTCATCTTTTAAGCATCGCCGGTAATCAAACATTTTTTCCATTGTGGTTTGGTCCAAACGTTCACGCTCAACATCAAACTGTATCATTAGTTCACGTCAACAGGGCTCATTTCATCCACGTCAAGTTAGACGGAGATTTTCCGATTCCCACGCCGAATGCACTTTGGAATTTGCACCGAAATGATGATGCAGCAAAATGGGAAAATATATACAGTGATCGTATTGAACGATTTAAGAAAATAATGGCTACTAATGGATCTACATTTCCACAATACTTCACGACTTACGGATGATGCTTTATTAGTTTTTTATTAATTTTAAGTATAGGGTCAATTTAATTATTTTAAATTTTAATTATTTGTAATTTTAATTATTTTAAATTAATTTTAAGTTAATTATAATTAATATTTTATTATTTTTTGATTAATTTTAATTAAATATAACTAATTTTAATTTAATATTCTATACGTCACGTATAGGGCCATACGTGGCGTACAGAATACCAAACGTTGATTGCTATACGCCACGTATTGATCTATACGCGGCGTATAGCCACTTGATATACCAGAAAACGCAGTGTACAGAACCAAACGACCAAAAAAAAAACAAACACAAACCCATACGCATTCGGCAAAAAAACTCGTTGATTAGGATTGTCGTCTCAAAAAAACTTCGAAAAGGTACGTCTCTACACCCACGATCATTAATGTTAGGTTTATATTGAATATTAGCGGGTAAAACTGGGTAGATTAGCAATTTTTAGGTTTGAACTTAAGAACTATACGCCACGTATAGGGCCATACGTGGCGTATAGTTCGTCTTAGGAAGACGATGAAGCCATATGCCACGTATAAGTCTATACGCTGCATATGGCTAGGATTACCCGGTCACTTGCCTGCGTATGGCCTGGTTTGTGTCGCGTATGGCTTGGTTTACCCGGCAACTCGCCCGCGTATGGCTTAATTGGCCTGCGTATGGCTTATTTTGCCCGGCAACCGCCTATACGCCACGTATAAGCCTATACGTGGCGTATAGGTTTTTAAAAAATTAATAATTATTATTATTATTTATTATTTAAAATTTAAACAATATATTATTATTTAAATTAAAAACAATATATTATTATTATTTATTATTTAAATTAAAAACAATATATTATTATTATTATTTATTATTTAATATTTAAAATAAAAAAAATTAATTATTATTATTATTTATTATTTAAAATTTAAACATTATATTATTATTATTATTTATTATTTCAATTAAAAATAATATATTATTATTATTTATTATTTAAAATTTAAATAATATTATATTATTATTTATTATTTAAAATTTAAACGATATAATATTATTATTATTTATTATTTAAATTAAAAAATTAAAAACAATTAATTATTATCAGATATGGCGGATCATGATGATGATATTGAGATGGATCAGCTAGACGATCTTGCGCACTACCCTTTTCTGGATTTTACGCCCGATACGGAGGCTTATTCCCGTTGCCAGAAGCTCCGGGAAGTGCAGATGGGTCCAGGTACGGCGGTGGATTGGGCCCTCCTCGAGGAGGTGCAAGAGGTCGAGCGAGCTAGGGCCATCATCGGTCAGGACACGCCATGGTCGCGTCTTTTTGACCTTTCTTTTGAGGATACATACCGAGAGCTGGTCGTCGAGTTTATTTCGACGTTCATCTACTCAGAGACTGGGCTGCAGCCTCTACCCGGGGAGGCGCCAGATATTGATCCGGATCGTATTTCTTTTTCTATTTTTGGGGTCGTTTACCGTCAAACCCTCCGTCAGTGGGCCGTCACGACGGGCTTATACTACGAGCCTGAGACGGTCACGCCGCTTTTCACCGAGGCGGTGACGGAGGTGGACAAGGAGGAACTCCTTGTTTTTTGGGGCTTGATTTCAGATAGTCCTTGGTTGGGTACCAAGGGGAGGGTCTCGGGTATTAGAGACCCTTTGTATAGATATCTGCACCGGCTTATTTCGACGTCGATCGCACCACGTCTGAAAAGCCGTGAGTGGTGTACTGATAGAGATCTTTTCTTCCTTTTCTGCCTGCTTACTGGGAGGCGGTGCGACCTGTCCACGAGCATGGCGCTTTATTTTGCTTCTTCCTATATGCGACAGAAGCGCGGACTTTTATATGGCGGTGCTTTCATCACGCATATCATGCGGTCGGTCATACCATTTGACGACCATTAGCCTGCGATGTTACCGCCAATTCCCCCTGTCCGATTAGACCGTCGCACGGTGAGCGACATGCCCATCACGCACCGATTCCCGCAGGGCCTTCGGTTCGTGAGGGCCGTCCAGGACCAGGTTTGGGTCCCGGTTCCGTTGCCGCAGATGCCTGGATAGGGGGACCCGCCTATGCCTCAGCCGCTACAGGGTGTGGCAATTGAGGACGAGCCGCCACACGTCGAGCAGGTCCACGAGCATCCGCCACAGCATCCCCGACACGTACGTCGGTCTGTTAGGCTGGATAGGGCTACCCAGGCATTGCTTGATGGCCTTGTTGCCGACTCACGGCGACAGGGTCGTCAACTCGATCGCATGGAGGACCTGATGATGTGGGCGGTTGGACAGCTCGTGAATCAGTCACGAGCCGCCGGCATCGAGCCACCCCCACTACCACCGCCACGTCATTATCCGGACGACCCCGTTCAGGGTGAGGGCGGGGCGGGTCAGGGTGACGCCGGAGCCGGTTATGTTTAGTTCTTTTATTTGTATTTTGTTTCTTTCGTTGTTATGTATGTAAAACATTTTGATGTATATATTTAATTTTTTGATGTAATGTATATAATTTTAGTTTATTTCTTTGGTTGTAATATTTAATATTTTGTTTGGCTTGTAATGTTTAATATTTTGTTTGATTAACAAACTTATATTAACAAAATTATATAAATTAAATAAAAATAAACAAAATATAAATAAAATAAAAAAAAATATAATTAAATAAAAAATACCTATACGTGGCGTATAGGTCAATACGCCACGTATAGGATTCATAAAACTCTCAAACCTTCCAAATTTTGAATCAAAAATATAACCCGTGCCTCATACGCTGCGTATAGGTCAATACGCCACGTATTGGACCAGCCGCCAGACAGAGAATGACACGTGGCATTCTGTTGGCAGTGACTGAACTCTATACACCCTCGTATTGACCTATACGAGGGCGTATAAGGCGGCGGCGGGTCCAATTAGCAATATTCCGTGTGCGGTTAGAATCACCCAAAAAAAAGCTTGACTCTACACATCGATTAGAGATACTCCTTGGAGTTACTAGTGACAGTTTGATTGTAAATTCAGGATGCTATAGTGTCTAGAGTGTAGTGACAGTTTGATTGTAAATTCAATATGCTATAGTGTCTAGAGTGTAGGGGTGATAGACATTGCTTAAAACCTCCTTCCCATTACTTGTTATGTTTAGATTACACGAGAGTGAGTTTACGCTTTCACTCATAGTGTTAGTGTTTTCGGGTATTTATTTAGATTAGATTCAAGTTATCATTTGCCATGGGATTGTGGACCAAATTCTTTCAAAGCATTGTGAGTAGAGAGCCTAGGGGTAATCTCTTATTAGACATTTTATCAAACCTGTCACATTCTTCATACGTGTCTTTGGTTTTCTTAAATAGTAGAAACTTACCTAGTTAACCTAGATTCATACTTTTAAAGACAATCATATAGTTTATTCCATCATGTCATTACCTGTTAGTTGGATTCCTTCCTAGGTGGTTGTCTTATATATATGATCTTCTTCCCATATCCAGTTTCGTGTTCTTAGATGTTTTCCCACTTTCCTCGTGTTTTCATGAGTCTTAGTAGTAATCCGTTTCTTGCATTGTTTTTATGTTCTTAATTGTTAGTCAAACCACTCTCATTAGTTAGTTTGGGACTCGTGTAAGGCCCCGATTCCGGGTAACCTCACTTGTTAGATTTACTCATAAACAAAGTCATCAATACTGAACTTTAAATGTAAAACATTCAAACAAAACGGAAACATTCAACATTTGAGTACATATCAGCGGAAGTCTTAACATTTAAAACATTAACCATTGCCTAAGCATAAAATAAAGTGGGATGTCAGTCTCATGCCGGCAGCCCTCACGCCTTCGCACGACCCTTCATCTGTTTACCTAAAATGTATACTAAAAGTTAGCTAACGTTGGTAAGTTCTAGTTTAAATCAATCAGGCATAAACATTATTTCTTGATAAGTATATATATATATATATATATATATATATATATAAATACACCTTTACACATCTTTTGTCTTCATTTATCATTCATACGCGAGTACATAATTACGTATTCATAACTTTTACTTTTCTTTCATCGTTCATATGTGATTACATAGATATGCATTCACCTTTACTTTCCTTGACATTCATTGGTCATACACATAAGGGTGATCAACCCGTCTTTTACTGCGTATGTCACAAAGACATACGCCCTTAAGCTACCGTCGTAGCCCTTTTACTCGTCCGGTCCTAGAAACCGTACGTCTTAAAACCGTCCGGCCAACCTTCGGGCGTCCGTCTTAATCGTCCGTCCTACCGTCATAGTCCGTCATATTCGCCCGTCTGCCCTAAGGCATCCGTTTCCCACTTGAACTAATTATACATACGTGCATCGATTTAGGGACTTACTCCACCGTATTGGACATTATTTAGTCTACCTTTCTAGACTTTCCTTTCTGGCTGCATAGTAGTCAAGTGGTCGTCCGTCTACTGTAGTAGTCGTTAGCTTCGTTTCCTTCCATAACGTATACATACATTCATAACATGCAATATATATAATTATAAAGCAAGATTTCATTCATTTACGTTATCTCATTCTTTCATTCATTCTTTGTAAACATATGTTTCATTCTTTGTTCATAATTCATTTTCATATATATAAATATATATATTTGTATATCACGTATGATCACATTGGTATTCATAGCATTTATTCATTTAGTGTATACACTTCAGCCGCAAAACATTTAAAATGATTTGCACATAACATAGAAGGGGGCACATAGAACTCACCTGACGGGTGATTTCTGAATACACTTAGCTGGTTTAGGAGCGTCAGTTAAGGTCACACACAATCTGTATATTCAAGTCATACGAGATAAGCTAATGAATTTAACCGACACTTAACATTTCTATTCTTAGAGTTAGGTGAACTAGACACATTAGTATCAAATCATTTGCCCGAAAACTCCATGTCCGAAATCTATTACAGTCGAAATCTATTTCGACCGGAAACTAATCACTTGGAAAAGTTCTTTATTCTCATATTCTTTTGCTCAAAAACTCCTTGACCAAAACCCCTTTTCGACCTAAATGTTCTGATCGAAATCTTAGATGTTCAAGACACTTTTCGACCGAAATGTTCTGATCGAAATCTTAGGTGTTCGAAACACTTTTCGACCGAAATGTTCTGATCGAAATCTTAGGTGTCCGAGACACTTTTCGACTAAAATGTTCTGATTGAAATCTTAGGTGTCCGAGACACTTTTCGGTCGAAAAATATTTTTCGGCCCATGCATCTGACTTTTTGGGCGACGCATCAGATTTTCATCAACTTCATCGTTTTTTATTCGAGCTTCGACCTTTTTACGTTCAGAACTTGTATCTAGCTTCCATGAAGCTAGATACATGTTTTTTATGCGATTCTATACGTAAAAATTTCATCTTTTTATTCAATCCCATTAGAACCCTAAAACCCATTTTTTAACTAAAAACTCATATTCGAGCATGAATGTTACGTGTTTTCATTTCTTCTTTGTTGCTAAACGTCCCTGAGATGGAGAGCAACGATTCCCGAGCCTTTGAGCCGATACCTTTACTTTCTCTCTCTAGACCCGGTTCTCTCTTTCTCTCTCTAAGTTGAGAAAATGGTGGAGTTGAGGGGGGGGTTTGTGATGATGTAGCTGACTTGAGGGGCTTTCTTCCTTTGCTCGCGGCCCATGGGCCGGCCCGTCTATTCCTTTTTACTTCGCGTTCTTAGTCTCGACCCCTAGTTCTTTTATTCGGGTTTTATAAATTTAGGGATGTTACAACTCGAAAGAGGATTATTATCGGGAGCCGCCATTTGTGTCCACAGTTCGATATCCGGTCATACCATTGCTTTATTACGTACAATAGGTACACTTGCATTTCGTGTGTGATCACGTTTGGTGATTCCATCTTTTTAAATCCGTTTTGTGTGAGTTTATTATTTTATATATACATTTACACACATCAACAATCTCCATTTTTTGTTCACAACTATGACGAGTGATCCCTGCCGAGACTCAAGGGGTTGGATCAATGATATGTCATCATTTATACATGTTTTACATGCATAATTATTCCCATTATTGGTGCTTTATGGACATTATACATTGGAATTATTGTCTAAATCATTCCTTTGTGATAATTGTAGGTTTTCGGAAGCTTTCGAAAGAAATGGAGCAAAAACAGTCAAAACCGAAGGAAAAACCAAAGAATTGAAGACCTTGCGGAGCCTTAGAAAGATCCACAAGGCTACGTACCATTTCCCAAGTCAATTGGGAGATTATTAGGCCTTAGAAAGCCGAAGATCTCTAAAGAATTATCAAGAAATACTCAAAGTCAATGAAAGTCAAAGGCACTTATGGAGCACTCTTACACCTATCCAGGACCCATGGATAGCCCAAGTACCCATAGGTACTATCCATGGATGATCCATGATCCTTTTTGGCCCATGGATCCTTCTAGACGAGTCAAAGAAAGTCAAAAACGTAGGCTCCAAGAAAGAAGGAAGAAGAAGATTCTGCCAGCTAAGGGCGTGCCCGCGCCTCCCTCCGGCACCAGGCGCGCCCGCGCCCAAATAGGGCGTGCCCGCGCCCCCTCATATAAGCTTCTAGCATCTTCCATGCTTTCCTATAAATACCATCTGATGTTTCATTGTTTAGCATGCCTTGGTAAGTCAAAAAAGGGGTCTTAGAAGATTGTTTTCACTTTCTAATTCCCCAATCACCTTGGTATCATCCTAGAGAGAGAAACACACCAATCCAGACCCAAAGAACACTCAAGAAGAGAGCCTTCTCATAGTTAGAGTAGAGAGTAGATGTAATATCCGAGATATTCCGGTGTATTACTAAATTTAAAAAGTCGATTCCGTGTTAAAACAATTTCCTTTAAACCATAAATATTAATTTAATTACTACAATTAATACTTGAAATATATATATGTATATATATATGTAAATGTATATATATATATATATATATATATATATATGATGAAACTTTTATAAGTTTATAATTTTATAAATAATATAAACTTATTTTCTTAAACTTATAAATAAACCTTATAAATCGTTTATAGGATTTATAAAATCATGGAAAAACAAGCTTATAAAACTTGTTTATTTTTATAATAAAACGGATTTGGTCGAGGGACCAAAACTGTCAATTCAGAAACTTATTTAAACTAAAACTTAACTTTTAAACCTAAAAGGGTAAAACTATAATCTCCAAGGACCTGTTTTGCCAACTGCCCAAACTCCCAACCCCAAGAACCCATCACAGGTTCGAATCCCGCAGGCAGCGGTTTTGAACCCAACTTAGCCAAATCACGATTTCCGTCCACGTTCAACGAACCTCGAAACTCGCCGGAGGCGTGCGATCTAAACCCAAGATCCATCAATGCTTGAACACGGCCCGAGACACGCATAAATTCAAATTGTGGCCGTTCGAACCTAACCGTGACCTCCCCACCTAATCGAGCATTTAATGCTTGAATCCCTTATAAATATCGATCCCTATCGACTCAACAACATCACCCTCAACTCTCCAAACCCCCAATTCCATCGATCGAGACCTGCATTTTCCGTTTGAAGCTCACGACTGCCGGCTCTCAACCCATACCCGTTCTCCTTCGTTACGAAACCATTTCAGGTAAATCTTGAGGCCAAACCTTCGTATCAACATGTAGAACAAAAGCCCTCTGTCGGATTACAACGGCAGAGGGATGATCAATGCGTATTTAACGGGTTTTGATCTAGGGTTCATAAGGGAATCTGGGTTGATTTGGGAACCTGTTTATCAATTTCTTGTTCCGTGTATTACACTAACGAGACCCGTAGTCGGGCGGTTAGTGTGTGTGTGTGTGCCTCGACCCGGTCAGTGACCAGGGTTCGAGCCTGACAGCCCCGTTTTTTTTTATGTATTGCATTTTTTGCTTATTAAATCAACTTTAATTCTTCAAATAATTTTTATAAAATCTGTTAAACTTTTATAAACTTAATTATGATTTTTAATCACACTTTTATATTCTGAGACATTTTAATTAAATAAAACTTAGTTAAAGCTTATAATAATTAAAGCTTTAAAATAGTTTTATCACTTAAACTATAAAAATACTTTTTAACCTTATAAAACTTATACATACAATGGAAATTATTTTATAAACTCAGAAACTTCAGTTTATTAATTATTTCTGAAATAAATAAATTTACTTTAAACTTTAGATTAATTTATAAACTTATATTTTAAAACATAAATTAAATACTTATAAGTTTGCAAATTGAAAGAAACTTTATAAACTTATAAGAAACTTATTTAAAACCTTTATAAAAACTTATAGTTCTATCTACACATTGAAAACATTCATTAACTTATAATTAAAACATAAACTTTATAAGAAATTTTATTTTATAAACTTATAGGTACTTGATATTCATTTAAACTTATAAACATTATTTGTTTACAAGTTAAATTGTAAAATAAATGTTCAATACTTGAAACATTAAAAATCTAAATTATTTATATTGTTTAGTTATTTATTCTTAATGATTATATACTTTTTAAATAATTACTATTAATCCTAAATCACTATTTAGTCTTTAAATACTTGCAAGTATAATTATTTACCCTTTAGATAAATGTTATTAATCTTGATTCTTTTGGTGCAACCTTATTTATAATACTTAGAAAACTACTTTAAGCTATTAACACATGACTTGTGAAATCAATCGTTGTAAAACTTTTAAAATATTATTATTTTAAACCACGAATCTATTAAACTTTGATTTTCAAACTTTGTGAAACCCTACTTGGAAACTTATATAAACTTTATAAACACAATCATTTTCGTCTCCCACTTGGAACCCTAGTCAAAATCCTGAAAATCCTAGATTACTTGCCTTAGCCTTGTAGAAGTAAACTTAAATCTTTAGACTTGTATTCTTAGGATTATTGTGAGGATATTCTCCCTCAAAGTCTTGCAAACTTACTCTTACCGGATATTCGTCATCATCCAAGTGAGTATACTTAGCCCCTTTTTCATTTACATTCTTTTGGGGTGAAACATGTTCAAACTTCAAACTTATACAATTCTTGTACAAACTATGACTAGATGCTTATTCTTATGTTAAACTTGAGACTTGTATGCTTAGATTAAACTTAAAACTAGCATATTCATTAACTTTGATCAAGCCTATGGTAACAATGATAGATCTATTGTATTTGACCAATCCACCTTGATTGATTGACCCTTCGGGGGGAGCCCTTGGTGTTTGTTACTAAACCAAACTTTTAAACTTGAGACTTATAAGGGTAACCTGCGGGTTATGCCTAAACTTGGTTGAGGATTGAATGTGCACAATGTTTAAGATACTTGTTTTCTCATACTTACATTATAGAATGCATATATCATAGTGAATTGTAACTCTTCTCAAATACTTGTTAAACTGTGTCAAAACCTTTGTATCTCACAAACTATTTTGTAGTTGACAGATTCTTTCACATGTTTCAGGTACTACAACATGAGACTTTATTGTGATCACATAGGATGCTTGGACCTAGAATGCTAAATCAATTAGACTTGTATTCTTGCTATGTATTTGATTTATTCTTTGTATTGGAACCTTGAAGTTATTTAATAAAATTATTTAAACTTTAATAGTCAACCTTGCGCTATTGAACAACCGCGTCCGCCCCGACGTATAATCCGCCGTCGGTTGGGATGTGACAGTAGAAGGGCTCTTCCTCCTTGTTCCAGAATAGGGGAGCCTACGAAACTCATAATTATGCTAGTCGTTATGGCCATTCGTGGCTAAAACTTCTTTGTATTGCTAGGGTGAAGATGATGTTTGGTGCATGTTAATGTTTAACCTATTAATGAAGTGGTATGTTTATGTCTTTAACTAATTCGTCTTCAAAAACCATTTTTGATGGGCTTTTATTATTGTCTAAATCCGTCTTTATATTTGTGAGTGTCTTGATTTTAAAGAGTAAGATTGTAAAACCCTTTTTAATCAAACTTCCTTTGAAACTCGTACGTCTTTATATGAGCAGAGATTGATAAGCCAAGGCTTGTTCTATATTTCTAAGATCGTACGTCTTTATACGAGATTATTATGCAACCAAGAATTGGTAAACTCATGTTGGGAACGGTACGTCTTTATACTTGGTCCATTGTTACACCGCCTCTCGGTGAGCAAAATATAATCATCTATTTAACTTTAATATAAAGCATTTTGAGTTCGATGTCTTAAAGTGAAGTTGAGTCTCTAACTATTCTATATAACAGATATACTTATCTTGTAGGTGAGTTGCAGTGCTCAAAAGTGAAGTTGGAGAATGAAGATATTCTTAAGAAATTCATCAGATCTCTACCTAGTTGCTGGACACTCTACACAGTGTCCATCAAAAGAACTGAGAATCTGAAGACTTTTCAGATGACTGAGCTATTTGGTATGCTCAAAACCTATGAATTAGAAATGATTCAGGCCAAGGAAAGGAGCTCAAGCTACCAAACAGCTTCAACATCCACCACCACCTCTTCTGCTTTTCACTCTGAGCACTCAGGTCCTAGTGCTAGCAACTACTATCCTCCCATAGTCACACATCCCCAAACTCCTACCTCTAAAACAAACACATCACCATTTCTTCTTGAAGCTCCTTCTCAAGCCTCAACCTCTGCTGCTTTTGTTTCTGAAAACTCAAGCAACATGTACTTTATCAAGGAGGATCTTGAGTGCTTCCATCTAGATGATCTAGAAGAAATTGATATACAGCACTCGTATGCCATGCTCTCTATAAGAGCAAAAAGGTTCTACTCTAGAACCGGAAGACCCATTCCAAGCAACAGCTCCAACACCAAAGTTGGCTTGGATAAAAGTAAATTGAGATGTTACAACTGTAACCAACTGGGTCATTTTACTAGAGAATGCAAGGCACCTAGGGCAAACCCAGCTGATGACCGAACAAGACAAGCTCATCAAAGCCAACCTAGACAACAACAGCAACAAGCTACTCCTCCAGCTCAAGCTGCAGCTTGTGCAGCTGTTGGAACTTCTGACTTTGACTGGAGCTTTCAGTATGAAGATCTGCCTACCAAAAACCAAGCTCTTATGGCAGATACAACTGAAATACCGCCTCAGGTATATGAACATCTGTGTTCCCAAGCCTGTATTGATAAGGTTTTAGGCTACAGAAAGCATAATCAAAACCTCATAGATCAAAATGAAGAGTTTCATCAAATGAAATATGAATTCAAAAAGGTCGAAGACAGTTACAAAGAAAAAATTAACTGCCTATAGAAAGAGATTTCATCATTAAGACATGAACAAACCAATCTTGAAACTCAGATTGATGATCTACTGGTCAGATTAAAAGCTACCAGAGCAGAATTGGCATAACAGAAAGTTCATATCGACAAATATGAATTTGCATCCAAAAAGCTGCAAAGACTTTTGGATGCTCAAATTCATGAAAAGGTAAAAACTGGTCTGGGGTATCATGATGAACAATATCAAGCCGTTGCACCTCCTACTGACTACGTTGCCATCCATGAACCAAGCTTCAATCTTGCAAATCTTGATATGGCCAACAGAAATCTTGATCCCTCTAAGGATGAACCTTTGGTGCAAGAATGCACTACCTCATCAGAGTCTGAATCAACTTGCTCAGACTCCTCTGAAACAAGTGAAGCTTCATCTCCTCCTGCCCCTCAAGTGATTCTGACTAAAGATGAAGTCCCCATTATCCATTCAGCACCAGTGCCAGCCATTTTAGTACCAGTTCCTACACCATTCAAACAAATCAAAATTAGTTATCCTCCAGAAGGTAGGAAGCTAAAAATTGAAAAGGGGCAGTCCTCAACTCCAATCCAACCAAAGAAGGTATTTGACATATGTCATGCGTCTGGAGAGAGGGTTCCATATATTCAAAAGACATTGGAAGAAACCACCTTTGAGCATAACAAAGCTCACCCCTGGAACTTCAAAGACTTGTTCAAAAGAAAGGACTATATGTACTTTCAAGGGGACAAACTGGCGAAATCATGCTTTGTGTGTGAGAAATACAATCACACTGCCAGCACCTGCTTCTACTACCTTCAGCAGCAAAGAAACCTCAAGCAACATGCTTTTAAGAAGACAAAGAAGAACAAACAGGTAAGAAGGTTTGAAGCTAAGACAACTCAATTCAGAAACTCTCTTTCTCCACCAAGGGAGCAGTTGTCAAAACCTCTACAATCTTGCATCATTTGTGGTGAATCAGATCACTTTGCTGCAAACTGTAAGTTTAATCCTTTCAGTCAGATTCCTCTTCCACCCCAAATTATACAAAATCCCATTAGTAAGGTGAAGAAGGATAGGCATAAGTCTGTTCTTAAGCCATCAGCAGCCAACAAAACTGCTGCTGATCGAGTAAAGCCCAAGCAACCAAAAGGAAAGCCTTCAGCAGCAAAGTCTGGAGGTGCTCAAGTAAAACCATCAGCAGCAACAAAATCTGCTTCTAATCAGTCAAAGTCCTCAGATGCAGCTTCAGCTGCTGAAAAGGCAAAGAGAGCTGGAAAACCACCAACTCATCAATGGAAGGCAAAGAAACCACCAAGCATCATCATTGGTTCAATTGAATGCGTCTATCCTTTGTTGTAAATGTGTATGTCCCTTATTGTAAATAAAAGTTATAAGTGAGCAGCATTTTTGTCCTTCAGCTGCTGATAGGTTTAATTCTTAACATCAAAAGATTTGCAGCTGACTGCTTTAAGTTATCAGCAGGAACAGGTTTCCTGCGGATTTCTTTAAGACTGTTAGCAGCAACATCCTTGCTACGGATTATTAAATCCATCAGCAACAGATAAGTTTACTGCTGAAAAACTTAACCTTCCACATCCACAGCAATCAAGTTTGCTGCTGATCGGTAAATTTAAGTCCAAATTAACTTTTACCCGATGTTAAAATTCCCGTCATTCTTTACCATGATTGTCTCGGTGTATTACAGCTGTAACAATAAAAGGTGAATTGGGTTGTACTGTACAAGTCATTTTGCTTTTTCCATCTTCTGTCGTTATAAGAACGAATCAAACTTCGTTACCACCTCTTCACCTTCAATTTCACCCTAATCCCACATCACTTTCTCTCAAGTCCCCACCATATTCAAAGCCCTTCATTTTTAAAACATTCAAAGCCTCCTATATTCTGATCTTCCCTCCAAATCAAACAACAATGGCAGACATCAATAACCCTGATGATAAGTTCTCCCCATACCACAACCTTACAGCATATCTTACCAAAGGAAAGAAATCCGAAGTATTTGACGATATGATCGATTTCTTATGTCGATCAAAGATCTACTTTGCCCTCACCACCAACCCTACCATATATATCCCTCATATGGAGGATTTCTGGAGTACCGCCGTCTACTCAACCGAACAGGGAATTCCCCAAATTAAAGCCAAAGTAAACGGCAAGGATATCACCATCTTGGAAGCCACACTCAGAAAACATCTTAAGCTTCAAGCTGAGGGAGCAGCCATCTCTTACTCGAAGGACGAATACATGAGGACCTTTGTCTCCATTGGATACACTGGAAATTAAACCGAGTATACGATCGAGATGACGCTGATGGGCCCTCCATGGAAGTATCTTTGTCACACTCTTCTCCAATGCATATCTCAGAAGAGGAGTGGATGGCATCAGGTGAGCTCTGCACTTGCCTCCGCCTTCCATGGTATGGTCACTAACCAAGGATTCAACTTTGCACACCTCATCTTTGAGGGTTTGAGATATAACCTTTAAGAGGGTGCAAAGCAGCAATTTTTTATGTACCCAAGATTCTTGCAGGAAGTTTTCAATCAAGAACTAAAAGAACTTTCAAAACCTGCAAGAATCTACATCATGTTGGGACATAAAAATAATATTTTTCAAAGCATGAGAACTGTTTCCAAAAAGTTCTCAAGGGTCAATGTTCCATTGTTATCTACAATGCTGAACATACATAGTACCCCGGGTGACAATTCAGCATTCCCAGCTGATACTGATCCCACACCCTCCACCCCACATCCTAAACAACAGTCTGCTTCAACCATTCGAACCCCTGTGCATACTACTAAGGATGCACAGGCACAAAAATTACTTACACTTGTTTTGGATGTTATCGTTCAACCGGAACACAGGGCCCCGGTTGCAACGACATATACTAGGAAAAGGGGCAAGAGAACTCCTTCTTCTCTTGCCTCCAAGGCCCAAACCCAACCTAACAGCCCTCACTCAGAATCATAACATTCTGGTGAAAATATCATAAGGGAAAGCCACATTATTAGGGAGACTCCTTTGGATGTCTCTCTATTTGGATGTCTCTCTATTTGGATCAGGATCACTTCCCGGATCTATAGAACAGCCCCCTGGGCCTTTCCTTTCTCTTCTGAACTTAAGTGTTGAAGAACCTGATCAAGATGATGTACCTTCTCCAACTACCACCATCTCGGAGGTACTGATTGATCTTGCTTCCAACACACCCATCCCAAGTTCTTCTACCCTGAAGGTCCACTCTAGGAGTTATGACAGAATGGATGTGGAAGAGGCTGTCACTACTGCTGGTCCATCAAATAACCAGGAGGACAGTGACAACATTGCTAAGACCTCAACCACGGCAACTCACAGTGAGGATGCTTCCTTGGAAACTCCCCTCACTGAGAAGAATCCCAGGTGCCAAGAAACCATGGGTGATGGGGATGAAGAGGCTAGGCCTAAGGCCCCATCTGGATCCAAGGATTCCACAACTGTGGATGAGGACAGTCTGAAATTTCATAACTTGAAATTGACAGCCAGGGTGGCTATGATAGAGGTTGAAGTGTCCAAACTTAGACACCAAGTCTCTATACATGAAGCCCATCAATGCCCAACTGTACCTTCTCCCTCTCTTGTATCAGTGGGCACCCAAACTGATGCTTATTTGTCCACTGATGCAACCAAAAAGGGGGAGATGGTCCCAATGGAGGAAGACTCAGACAGTCTTGATGACTGGATTCAAAAGCAGGCTGTATTTCAAAGTACACTTTTCAAGCCAGCTTTTGTACAGGTTCATGACTTGCCAGCTTCAGATAACGAAGAAGAAGAAGAAGAAACATCTGAAGACTGGAAGTTAGTCGTCAGGGCTGTTGATGAGATGATGAATGATGCTGAAGACACAGAACAAACATATACATCTTTCAGCATCATCCCTGAAGCAGCAGCCATCATAAGTCACTCCACTACCCCCCAATTTCCACTGACTTCAACACAGCTAGAGTTTGATACAATACTAGCTTGAGGGTATGATGGAAAATCTTAGAGGTTCTGGATTGGTTGGGAGTTTAGCGGAGTAGAAGAGCTAAACTGGGACTTTCTCAACATCATCCAAGTCCTTCACCTATACCATCTACAATGCATCAACAACTCAACGGACCTCTCAGCAGAACTTGCCATCGGCAGGTTCTATGACTTGATGGAGGATAATCTACCCAACTTTCAAAGACAAATGCAAGCAGCAAAAAGGGTAGCCTATCCTGAATCTTCAACAGCAGCAGAAAGAAGACTGACTCCTAGAAGACTTGAAATAATAAGAAGCGGTCTTCTCACTGAAGAAGAAGTTCTGTGCTTAAGAAGATTTCTATACAACTCTATTGTCAAGGACTTAGATGTGCTGGGATAGGTAAGCACTAAGTCTCTTGACCACACCTTTCTGCTAAGCAACGACTCATCTCTCACCATCAACACCAGGAACATCCTGCTACTGCCTACAGACTTTCTTTACAAGATCTTTCAACTCAGAGCAAATATCTGCAATGTCAACTCCCTCGAAAGCCAGGCAATGATGGCTACTGTCAGAGCACATCTTGAACAAGAAGGAAGGATTGCTGAAGCGGTATATGTGTCAAATTCTGACACTAATTCTGACTGAGTTTCCACTCGAGTAGACATCTTTGCTGCTGCTTATGAATCAAGATCTACTGTTAAAGAAATGCTGATAGAACTTACAAGTCCTGAGTGCAAAACAGATGAAGCTAATGACCTTCCCTTATCAACCTCTCAAATTGCCAATGAAGCTGAGGCTGAGATTCCCACAGCGGCACAATCATCTGCTGTTGTGATCAGTGAAGCAAAAGCAGATGCATCCAACAAAGAAAAGGGAAAGGGAATTATAACCAAAGAAGACGAAGAGAGGTTACAAAGAGAAAAGAAAGAGAAAGAAGAAAGAAGAAGAAGAAGAGGAGATGGCTGAAACTAAGAAAGCTCAAGATAGAATCACAGCCATTCTCCTCTGAGAACAACAGATCCAACTGTATGCAAAACAGTTGGATGCTCTGAAGGTAAAGATTCCTGCAGTTTATCAGATTGAAGAAGATGAAGCTCTTGCTCTTCAACTGCAGGAACAATTTGATAAAGAAGAAGAAGAAGAAATAGAAAAGAAGAAGAAGGAAGAGGCTAAGTTCAGAATAACTGATTCTGAACTAGCCAAAGAAATGAGAGAGGAGTGGGTAAAGGCTCTAGTTTCTCAAGGTGATGATGCAGACTACCTTGAGAAACTATCAAATAAAGAAATCTACAGAGCCTTCATGGGTCAGCAAGGTCAATTGGCAAAGAAGAAATAGGCTAAAGAAGAAGAAAAAGCCAAACAAAAGTCCAAAAAGACCATTGCCTTTAATAAACGGACCCATGAAGAAAGGAAAGTCATGATTGACTTCCTTAAGGCTAGAGGAGAGAGTGGAAAGAGGCTAGGTCCCATGAATTTCATGAACCTGCAAGCCCTCTATTTTAAAGTCAAGAAGGATGAGAAAGAAAGATTGGAGAAGAAAGGCTCCAAGAAAAGGGTAAACATTCAAGAAGAAGAAAGGAAATCAAAGAAACCCAACACTTCCTCAATCCAACAACCTTCCACTCTCCTTCCTAGACCTCCCTCCTCTCCTCCCTCAAAGTCTAAATCCACACACCCAGCTCCTACTCATCAACAACCTCCCAAAAAGAAAAATAAACCCACTTCCAAACCTGAAGACTCAAGAGAAATAATCAGATGGTCATACAGCCCTGAAGACCAATGGTTTGAAGTGTTCAGGGGGAGGACAGAAGCTAAAAGATCAATCTATACATCTGTTGATGAGGTACTACAGCTTCCAAATTCTGATCTAAGAAGAATGATGGACCTGGGTGAATCCTCTGAACCTGAGAATGAAGGTGGGAGACATCTTTTGCTAGCAATCAGACATTACTTCAACCCCAGCAAAGATGAAATCATTGATGCCAAACCTCTTCAATCCCACACTCCATTCATCAGCTGGTCCTACAATGCTGAGAAGAATGAATTCACTCTGACAGATGTTAAAGGACAGAAGATGAGGTGTTCAAGCAAAGCTATCTTTAAAATGGCAAGCAAAGACATCAAGACTCTATCTGAGCTTCCTCTTAACAATCCCAGCATGGACCAGAGAGGATATGAGGTTGAAAGAATAGTTAGCAATATGCAAAAGCTTCAGCAACAAAGGCAGTAAGAGAATTTTGGTAGCATCAGTCTAGGGGGAGTTTGTAGGACCAAATACTGATGGCTACAAAATTCTCTAAGTACAAATGCTGCTGATCTTAGAGTTTGCTGCTGACCAACAAAATGTTGCGGACAAGCTTATCTGCTGCGGATACTTGTTCTCCTGTTGAAGAACAAATCTACTGCGGATAGCCTTATCTGCTGAAGACCAAAGTTGCTGCGGATAGGCTTCTCAGCAGCATCAACACTTGATGCTGCTGACAGGCAAATCATCAGCAGCTTTGGATGGTTACATCTTGATGCTGATCAACATCTTTGTTGCTGACAGCCTTGTGCCTTGAAGACAAATCGTTGCAGCTGACTATCCATACCAAGCGTCACTGACAACTTTCTGCAAAAGCAACTGACACACTCAAAGCAGAAGGAACCTTAATGGCACAACCAATGACGGACAACAATGCTCTTCTCCATGCATGCAAGTAATTATGCATAAAGAAGACGCTTCAATAAAGTTAACTAGATATAGACAAAACGTGTAATAGTTAGCTAGATACAACAGATCAACAGTCTATGTTAGATCTGATCCTTAGAATCAATGGGTTGTCTTGATTCTAAGTGAGTATAAATAATCTGTAAACACTTCATTTTAAGTGTACGTTGTATGTCTTTTGATTGAGTTTTTCAATTGTAATCGTTTATCTGCAAAAGATTAATACAACAATGTTCTTAAAAGTATTCTTTCTGCTTGCTCGATTACATTTGTGTAGTTGTTATTGTTTCCGCCAATTTCAACTAAGAACAGAACCATCTTGTAATTTCACGATCCTTCATGTTCTGATCAAAATCTTAGGTGTTCGAGACACTTTTCGACAAAAATGTTCTGATCGGAATCGTAGGTGTCCGAGACACTTTTCGACTGAAATGTTCTGATTGAAATCTTAGGTGTCCGAGACACTTTTCGGTCGAAAAATAGTTTTCGGCCCATGCATCTGATTTTTTGGGCGACGCATCAGATTTTCATCAACTTCATCGTTTTTTATTCAAGCTTCGACCTTTTTACGTTCAGAACTTGTATCTGGCTTCCATGAAGCTAGATACATGTTTTTTATGCGATTCTATACGTAAAAATGTCATCTTTTTATTCAATCCCATTAGAACCCGAAAGCTCATTTCTTAACTAAAAACTCATATTCGAGCATGAATGTTACCTGTTTTCGTTTCTTCTTTGTTGCTAAACGTCCCTGAGATGGAGAGCAACGATTCCCGAGCCTTTGAGCCGATACCTTTAATTTCTCTCTCTAGACCCGGTTCTCTCTTTCTCTCTCTAAGTTGAGAAAATGGTGGAGTTGGGGGGGGGGGGGGTTGTGATGATGTAGCTGACTTGAGGGGCTTTCTTCCTTTGCTCGCAGCCCATGGGCCGGCCCGTATATTCCTTTTTACTTCGCGTTATTAGTCTCGACCCCTAATTATTTTATTCGGGTTTTATAAATTTAGGGATGTTACAACTCGAAAGAGGATTATTATCGGGAGCCGCCATTTGTGTCCACGGTTCGATATCCGGTCATACCATTGCTTTATTACGTACAATAGGTACACTTGCATTTCGTGTGTGATCACGTTTGGTGATTCCATCTTTTTAAATCCGTTTTGTGTGAGTTTATTATTTTATATATACATTTACACACATCAACAATCTCCATTTTTTGTTCACAACTATGACGAGTGATCCCTGCCGAGACTCAAGGGGTTGGATCAATGATATGTCATCATTTATACATGTTTTACATGCATAATTATTCCCATTATTGGTGCTTTATGGACATTATACATTGGAATTATTGTCTAAATCATTCCTTTGTGATAATTGTTGGTTTTCGAAAGCTTTCGAAAGAAATGGAGCAAAAACAGTCAAAACCGAAGGAAAAACCAAAGAATTGAAGACCTTGCGGAGCCTTAGAAAGATCCACAAGGCTACGTACCATTTCCCAAGTCAATTGGGAGATTATTAGGCCTTAGAAAGCCGAAGATCTCCAAAGAATTATCAAGAAATACTCAAAGTCAATGAAAGTCAAAGGCACTTATGGAGCACTCTTACACCTATCCAGGACCCATGGATAGCCCAAGTACCCATGGTACTATCCATGGATGATCCATGATCCTTTTTGGCCCATGGATCCTTCTAGACGAGTCAAAGAAAGTAAAAAACGTAGGCTCCAAGATAGTAGGAAGAAGAAGATTCTGCCAGTTAAGGGCGTGCCCGCGCCTCCCTCCGGCACCAGGCGCGCCCGCGCCCCCCTCAGATCAGCTTCTAGCATCTTCCATGCTTTCCTATAAATACCATCTGATGTTTCATTGTTTATCATGCCTTGGTAAGTCAAAAAAGGGGTCTTAGAAGATTGTTTTCACTCTCTAATTCCCCAATCACCTTGGTATCATCCTAGAGAGAGAAACACACCAATCCAGACCCAAAGAACACTCAAGAAGAGAGCCTTATCGTAGTTAGAGTAGAGAGTAGAAGGGCTCTTCCTCCTTGTTCCAGAATAGGGGAGCCTACGAAACTCATCATTACGCTAGTCGTTATGGCCATTCGTGGCTAAAACTTCTTTGTATTGCTAGGGTGAAGATGATGTTTGGTGCATGTTAATGTTTAACCTATTAATGAAGTGGTATGTTTTTGTCTTTAACTAATTCGTCTTCAAAAACCATTTTTGATGGGCTTTTATTATTGTCTAAATCCGTCTTTATATTTGTGAGTGTCTTGATTTTAAAGAGTAAGATTGTAAAATCCTTTTTAATCAAACTTCCTTTGAAACTCGTACGTCTTTATATGAGCAGAGATTGATAAGCCAAGGCTTGTTCTATATTTCTAAGATCGTACGTCTTTATACAAGATTATTATGCAACCAAGAAATGGTAAACTCATGTTGGGAACGGTACGTCTTTATACTTGGTCCATTGTTACACCGCCTCTCGGTGAGCAAAATATAATCACCTATTTAACTTTAATATAAAGCATTTTGAGTTCGATGTCTTAAACCAACCCAGAGATGACCATTCGATGGGTTGAGGGTAAATGTTGTCTCTAACGGGAGGCACTACCACTTTTTAAAGAATATAGTTTGCAAATCAAATGTAGTGAGGACGAGGCTCTAGCGGTGACCCGGGTCACAAGTTTGTAGTCATACCACTGAATTAGTTAACTTAACATTATCACGTACCAAGCTGATTCGAATCCCAAAGCATTACATTTCGTAATCTAGTCATTTTCGCTTTATTTACTTTTCGGCTATTTACTATTCTGATAGTTACATTTCTGTTAAACACTTCACGCACATTTTTACTTTTATGTTATTTACTTTACCGTCATTTACTTTTCTTCTTCACAAGCACACAAAACTCACTCACTAATTAATCCGGCTAAACGATAACAAAAGTTGAGTATTGGAACTCGGCCGTGTCCGTTGGTTCGATACTTGGTTTTTACCTACTATATTACGCTGCGATGGGTACACTTGCCTATTGTGTGTGTTTTAAGTTAACGTAATTATCATTTTATAAATTTAAAACCTAATCTTGTGAAATCATCCTAAAAATATATTTATTTTTATTTTTATACTTATCTCACGACACATTAAGTTTTTGGCGCCGTTGCCGGGGACACGGTGATTTTAAGAAAAATTCGAGTTAACGGATTAGTCTTAACATTTTCTTTTATGGTTTGTTTTGATTATTTTTTACAGTGACTTTCATGGACAACTATGAGTATTACTATTCGGAGGTTTGGTTTGAGATCTGTGGGGAAACACACTACACCCAAGATTGTTATCACTATCAAGGGTATTCCACAGATTTTCACCACCCTTACCAGCATCCATATAAGGAAACCACACCGTCCCAAGAAATTCAACACTTAGCTCTAGATTCTGACTCATGGACCTCAGTAAATTTGTTTCGTCATTTGGAAGAAATTAAGGATCAACTCATAAAGAGCTCTCCAAGTGAACAACAAGTGTTTCGTCATTTGGAAGTAATTAAGCTTCAAATCCTAAAGAGCTTTCCAACTGAACAACAAGATGATTCCTTCAAAGTCCAAGAATCGAAAGTTATAGTTTCAACGTCTTTAGAAGGGTCGAGTGACTCTAAGGAGCAAGAACCTTCCATTTTCACAAGCATGGATCAGTCGGAAGTGAGACCGGGTGATTCAGAAGAGATGGCTACTGTAACTTTACAATCACTTCCTGACTTCTCTGAGAAGCTTGAAGCTAAACAATCAAAAGAGCTAGATGAGCGAAGGTCTAAAGAAGAAATGGTGGGAATCCTAAATATGGAAGCATAGGAGGATGTAATCACTAACAAACAAATGACAACAGTGGCACATCTTCCTTGCAACGGTGATAGCTTGCCTATAACCAAGCATATCAGTGAATCATTCCATGAATCACATATGCCGTAGGAAAAGGCACATCACTCTGAGGACCACTTCTCATGGAAGAAGCAACGTTCATCCAACGAAAATTACGAGACAAAAGAATCAAATCGGGGTGATCGTTGATGTGTATTGTGAATTAAGTATAAAAATGTAAATAAATATATTTTTAAGGTGATTGATTTCACAAGATCTGGTTTTAAATTTATAAATTAAAATGATAATTACGTTAACTTAAAACACACACAATAGGCAAGTGTATCTATCACAACGTAATATAGTCAGGTAAAAACCAAGTATCGAACCAATGGACACGGTCGAGTTCCAATACTTAACTTTTGTTATCGTTTAGCCGGATTAATTAGTAAGTGGATTTTGTGTGCTTATGAATCATAAAAGTAAATGACGGTAAAGTAAATAACATAAAAGTAAAAATGTGCGTGAAGTGTTTAACAGAAATGTAACTAACAGAATAGTAAATAGCAGAAAAGTAAATAAAGCGAAAATGATTAGATTACGAAATGTATTGCTTCGGGATTCGAATCAGCTTGGTACGTGATAATGTTAAGTTAACTAATTCAGTGGTATGACTACTACAAACTTGTGACCCGGGTCACCGCTAGAGCCTCGTCCTCACTACATTTGATATGCAGATTATATTCTTTAAAAAGTGGTAGTGCCTCCCGTTAGGGACAACATTTACCCTCAACCCATCGAATGGTCATCTCCGGGTTGGATAAAGACATCGGACTCAAAATACTTTATATTAAGTTAAATAGGTGATTATATTTTGCTCACCAGGAGGCGGTGTAACAATGGGACCAAGTATAAAGACGTACCGTTCCCAACATGAGTTCACCAATTCTTGGTCGCATAATAATATCGTATAAAGACGTATGATATTAGAAGTATAGACCAAGCCTTGGCTTATCAATATCTGCTCGTATAAAGACGTACGAGTTTCAAAGGAAGTTTGATTAAAAAGGGTTTTACGATCTTACTCTTTAAAATCAAGACACTCTCAAATATAAAGACGGATTTAGACAGTAATAAAAGCCCATCAAGAGATGGTTTTTGAGGACGAATTAATTTTAGACATAATCATACCACTTCATTAATAGGTTAAACATTAACATGCACCAAATATCATCTTCACCCTAGCAATACAAAAAAGTTTTAGCCACGAATGGCCATAACGACTAGCGTAACGATGAGTTTCGTAGGCTCTCCTTTTGTTGAACAAGGAGGAAGAGCCCCTCTACTCTCTACTCTAACTACGAGAATGCTTTCTTCTTGAGTGTAATTTTGCTCTGGATTGGTGTGTGGAATGAAGAACCCAAGCCTCATATTTATAGGCCTCAAAATGTACAATGCACGGGCGTGCAATGGGTTGCACGGTCGTGCAAAGGCCCAGGGAATCAAACAGAGTACAGAGGACATGGTACCGGGTCGTGGGGAGCATAGAAGGGCAATGCACGTCCGTGCCGTGCATCCCTCTCTTTTTCCCTAGCTTTGTCTTGTAGCTTCTTGTTGATTATTGTAGACCAATTTTGACTTCTTGGGGGTCAATGCTCCGGGAATAAACCTTCTAGAAGTTTGAATACTTGGTGTTCTTGATAGGATTTAGCTTGATTTGTACTTTTGACACCGAATAACCTGCAATTACAAAATATACGTGTTATAAGCATAAATTTCAAGGTTATTATTCAATTTAATACCATAATGTGGGATTATTATGTATGTAAAATATGTATAAATGATGACATATCAACCGTCTCCTTCACTACTGTAACACCTGCCACAAAAATGTCCAAGATTTGACGAAATGTAAACCTTATGGACTATAAGTGTAAATACACCAAAGTCAAGGGTTGAAAATAAAGGAAACTTATGAAATTAAGTTGATATCGGACCGACAGCGTACTTCATATCGGTCCGAAGTAAACTAAGTTATGATATCGGACCAAGGTTAAACTAAGTCACATAACGGACCGATGTCTAAGTCCATATCGGTCCGAAGTGAAATAGGATTAAATAGCGAACCGACATCCATTTTTATATCGATCTGTTAGGAGTTTCTAAGTCGGTTATCAGACCGACATTGATCCACAACGGTCCGACAACCTCCTTGTAGCCGCAATTTGTGGTGTCGACACGTGTCCAATGACTCAGCCCTAATGATAGGACACGGGTCTAGATATCGGACCGACATGGTGCACATATCGGTCCGATATGCCGCCAAATATGTTCAGTCCAATCAGATGTGAACATATAGGGATGACGTGGGCTAAGTCGAATATTGGACCGACATCTCCAGCCATATCGGTCCGACATGGACCCAAATGGCAGCCTATAAATAGTTGGACGATCTCGTTCGATTTTCCACATCCCAAAAACGATTCCAACTCTCAAATCTTGTTCCAGAGCTTCTGTAGACGACTCCCGACAATCCCGGTTCGATTCCCGCTCGTTCTAGTGCCCAGTGTAAGAAGAAACGATCATAGAAAGGTCAAGACGCTAGAGAAATCAGGTTAAGAAACTAGAAGCTAAGCTTTGGACTTTAGAGGCTCATTCCTACAAACAAGGTGAATATTTTATCTTTTTTAAAACTTGTGTCAAATATTTTATTTGCAAAAATGGCCAAAGCTCAACGTTCTTCTACAAACAAGCATTTAGGCCATAGATATACGTAAAACTTGCAAGGGATACACGGGTCTCTGGTGAAATTCTCGGATTGTGGCTAGTGCTTCCCTTTATAACAAATGAGGGACATGGAGTTCCCGTTGTTATAAAGACATACTGCCAGTGTATATTGTGGTACGATTGAACAGGACAGGCCTGCTGAGTGTGTAGATTGAACAGGAAGATGTGATTATGAAATTAATATTTATTTATGCCAAAATGATTTTATGTCAAGATATTGTATTCACCGGCGTTTGCGCTGACGTTTTATTTTCAAAATATTTTCCAGGTAATGATTAAAATGTGATGAGAAGGGTATACTGGCAGACGTAAGATCTGACCCAGGAAAAAGGATGGAATACACGTAGGATTCTCAGGCCTCGTGTAAAATGAAATCCTAATAAAGGAGATAGGACTAGGGAACTGATCAACCCTGTGTTGGAACTATTTCCAGTGGCTTATCATGTATTTGATTTCAAACAATGTTTTGTAATCAAATGAGAAGGGTATTGAAATCTTATGTTTATAAAGTAAATACAAGGCTTTTGTTTTCCAACTGAGTTTTGGTATTTACAATTACAACCATTGAGGTTGAAAGAATGATGAAATGATCCTTTGAAAAAGACTTCCGCTGTGTTTTACTAAAACTCTAAAATCAAGTAACCCAGCTATACCAATCGGGCTCGCACACGTCCTGGGGGTGCCTAAGGCGGGGTGTGACAACTACATGGGTTTCTTGAAGTTTGGTCCAGGAAATTTCAAATGGTGGTGGCGTGATTCAAGTACACCATTTTCTTTAGATGCTCTTCTATAGAGCATTCTAAATTTGTCAGGATAGACACAACACTAATTCGTGGATCAACTTATTATCATCGTACGCACGGTTATCAAGGGTAGGATGAACCTCTCCATATTACAAGCCACCCATTTGACAGATTCAACACTAAATGGAAAATTCACAAAACACGTACGAGTCGGGCTAAAGACCCATAAATAAACGTAGCGCTTCCGGGAGGCAACCCGATGATCATGAATAAATTGAGAAGTTGGTGCATACAGCAGAAAGCATGGACTTCAGGTTTGGTTTCTCCAAATTTAAGTTTCTAATTATTTCAGCCCCTATGCAAAATAATATCACCAGATCATCTCTCTACTTTGAGGAGTTGCACTCCAACTCTACGAGCCTGGAGCCGGAAGCCACATCAAATTTATGAGAAATTCGATGAAATCTTTGAAGAAATATGTTGACAAGCAGCTGATAGGCACAGCCTTGCAGTAGCAATGATTTTTGGCTTTAGGTTATACACCGAATTGACCGGGGGAGTACCAGTATCTTTTCCCTTAAAACTCCATACATTTAAATTCCTGCATAGCATTCCATTACATGCATTTGTACATTGAGGGCAATGCACAGTTTTAAGTGTGGGGTGAGGAATTAGAGATTCATGACTGCTTGTAACCTCAGAGCAGTAAATTTTAACTTGTGATTTTCTACCTATTTGACTAAAACGTTACAAAAACCTACCTTTTATAAAAACTCGAAAAATTTTCAGAAAGATTAAACCCTTCATAAACTAAACCTCTTGGAGTTTGCACCTATTAAATAAAATGAAGACATGGCAAGTAGAAACGAACAAAAATTATGCATAACAAATCACTAAACCCTATCCCATCTGTTTCCATGTGAGAATAATTTGAGTCTTTTCACAAGCATTATTATCATTATTTTTGCATGCTCTTTCGTTTGGTATATTGAGTGTTTATTCGATTGAATTCTATGCATAATTAGAACTTGTATGACTTATACATATCAAGACCATGAACTAGTGAAAGTATGAAAATGATTGAGGCACCTAGGACTTTATCACCCTTATTATCCATAAAACCCCAAAAATCCCAAAAAATAGTATTCGCCTAGATAGCCCTCTGAGCCTTAGCCTTTTCTTTTCTACTACTCATACTTATCACCCAACCAGCTTTTCGTAAAACCGGTTATTGGCTGGATGTCTTTAAAATGGGAAAATTATCTTATGTCGTTATTTCAAGATTATTATCATTGAGACAATTTTGGAAAGAATCTGTTCTACTCAAAAGAATTTGAATATACAAGAAGGTGGATGTATTAGGAAAATAGCCGAACTATCTACAAGGAAATTATGAAAATATTATTTCAAGGAAGTTGAGGAAAAAGAATTATTGAGGAATTTGTCTTGATACAAAAAAAAATTATAGAAAAGGAGAAAAGAAAAAGAAAGAGAGAAGTAAGTCTTTTACCTGCAAGACCTTAAAGAACTAGACATGCATTCATTTGATTTTAATTTCGCAAAGCCTGAATTACCAACCTAACTCCGAGAGAAGATTTCAAACAACTAGCAATGGCGCAAGCAAGAACAATTGCTACCGTTCTGTGGCTTCTCTGAGAGATCTTGGTCTTCGTAATATGACCATAAACGAGTCGTCAGACTAGATATTCCCTCATTATCTAAGTATTGTAGAGGGACCTACTAGTATTTTTTATTTTAAGCCATGAGGCCATAGTTGTGTGGTTCGCGATAGGTGCAGCCCTTCAAACCCTTTAAAACCCCTAAAAATCCAAAAAGATTTTCATTTTCACCCTTTATTTTTATTTTAGCCACATTACAACCCTTTAAAGTCCTATTGATTCATGCTACTTAGTTAATTGGTGGAGACTTGATTTGCATACAAGCTTATGACCATTTCATAATTCGATTCAAACTTAAGTGTTCCACTTAACTTATATTATCCATGCATATATAACCCTAGAGTTGAGTAACATTGTGAGGAGTGAAAAGTTTATGCATTATTAAAGTTCTAGTAGGCTTGTCATGGATTTCATCATAGAAAAATACAAAAATAGAATAAGCAACTCAAGAGCTATCCCGAAGTTTCCTAATACTTGGAGCTCCATCACCTTTGTAACGTTTTTAGTTATGGGTATGATCATGCATGAGTTTGCTTGAGGACAAGCAAAGTTTAAGTGTGGGGTGTTATGATATGTCATCATTTATACATGTTTTACATGCATAATTATTCCCATTATTGGTGCTTTATGGACATTATACATTGGAATTATTGTCTAAATCATTCCTTTGTGATAATTATAGGTTTTCGGAAGCTTTCGGAAGAAATTGAGCAAAAACAGTCAAAACCGAAGAAAAAACCAAAAAATCGAAGACCTTGCGGAGCCTTAGAAAGATCCACAAGGCTACGTACCATTTCCCAAGTCAATAGGGAGATTATTAGGCCTTAGAAAGCCGAACATCTCCAAAGAATTATCAAGAAATAATCAAAGTCAATGAAAGTCAAAGGCACTTATGAAGCACTTTTACACCTATCCAAGACCCATGGATAGCCCAAGTACCCATGGGTACTATCTACGGATGATCCATGATCCTTTTTGGCCCATGGAGCCTTCTAGAAGAGTCAAAGAAAGTAAAAAATGTAGGCTACAAGCAAGAAGGAAGAAGAAGATTCTGTCAGCTAAGGGCGTGCCCGCGCCCCCTCTAGCACCAGGCGCGCCCGCCCCCAAATAGGGCGTGCCCGCGCCCCCCTCAAATCATATTTTAGCATCCATGATCTCCTATAAATACCATCCGATGTTTCATTGTTTATCATGCCTTGGTGAGCCAAAAAAGGGGTCTTAGAAGATTGTTTTCACTCTCTAATTCCCCAATCACCTTGGTATCATCCTAGAGAGAGAAACACACCAATCCAGACCCAAAGAACACTCAAGAAGATAGCATTCTCGTAGTTAGAGTAGAGAGTAGAGGGGCTCTTCCTCCTTGTTCCACAATAGGGGAGCATACGAAACTCATCATTACGCTAGTCGTTGTGGCCATTCGTGGCTAAAACTTTTTTGTATTGCTAGGGTGAAGATGATGTTTGGTGCATGTTAATGTTTAACCTATTAATGAAGTGGTATGTTTATGTCTTTAACTAATTCGTCTTCAAAAAACATTTTTTGATGGGTTTTTATTATTGTCTAAATCCGTATTTATATTTGTGAGTGTCTTGATTTTAAAGAGTAAGATCGTAAAACCCTTTTTAATCAAACTTCCTTTGAAACTCGTACGTCTTTATATGAGCAGAGATTGATAAGCCAAGGCTTGGTCTATATTTCTAAGATCTTACGTCTTTATACGAGATTATTATTCAACCAAGAATTGGTGAACTCATGTTGGGAACGGTACGTCTTTATACTTGGTCCATTGTTACACCGCCTCCGATGAGCAAAATATAATCACCTATTTAACTTTAATATAAAGCATTTTGAGTTCGATGTCTTAAACCAACCCGGAGACGACCATTCGATGGGTTGAGGGTAAATGTTGTCTCTAATGGGAGGCACTACACTTTTTAAAGAATATAATTTACAAATCAAATGTAGTGAGGACGAGGCTCTAGCGGTGACCCGGGTCACAAGTTTGTAGTAGTCATACCACTGAATTAGTTAACTTAACATTATCACGTACCAAGCTGATTCGAATCCCGAAGCAATACATTTCGTAATCTAATCATTTTCGCTTTATTTACTTTTCTACTATTTACTATTCTGTTAGTTACATTTCTGTTAAACACTTCACGCACATTTTTACTTTTATGTTATTTACTTTACCGTCATTTACTTTTATGATTCACAAGCACCTAAAACCCACTCACTAATTAATCCGGCTAAACAATAACAAAAGTTGAGTATTGGAACTCGACCATATCCATTGGTTCGATACTTGGTTCTTACCTACTATATTACGCTGCAATGGGTACACTTGCATATTGTGTGTGTTTTAAGTTAACGTAATTATCATTTTATAAATTTAAAACATAATCTTGTGAAATCATCCTAAAAATATATTTATTTATATTTTTATACTTATCTCACGACACATAAATCAAGAACCATTAACTCCAGTCACATACAATCAGAAAAACTGGAAAACAACAAATAGCTTTCAAGAAGCAAAGTCAAAATCGGAGTGATTAAAAGCAATGCAAGCCAAACTCTAGCTAATAGAGAAAAAAACAACACATGGAAATTGATCAAACGCCTAAAGCGGTTAAAACCCATTGGATTAAAATGGGTATTCAAAGTCAAACGAAATGCCGATGGGACAATGAACATGCACAAATCCCGACTAGTGGCAAAGGGTTATGTATAACAACCCGCGGTCGACTTTTATGAGGTTTATGTGTTGGTATCTCGGCTCAAGACCATTCGCCTAGTAATAGCCCTAGCTGCCGTGGAAGGATGGGAAATCAATCATTTCGACGTAAAATGGCTTTCCTACATGGTGATTTGAAAGAAGAAGTCTACGTGACCCAACTAGATGGGTTTGAGAAAGCAAAGGAACGACATAAAGTGGACAAGTTATCCAAAGCCTTATATGGTCAAAGGCAAGCCCCGAGAGGTTGAAATACCAAACTAGACAACATATTGAAAAACATGATTGGTGCGTGCAAAAACCGGTTATGTATTGAAAGGCAGTGGGAAACAATTTACTAACCATCGTTGTTTATGTTGATGATTTATTTGTAACAGGTACAAGCACAATCGACTTCAAGAAATACATGGCATTGAAGTTCGCCATTTCGGACCTATGGAAACTCACATATTACCTAGGGATCGAACTATCTCAAAGTGCAGACGGGATAAAGATAAAGCAAGAAAGTTATTCCCGAAAGACTTTGAAAGAAGCCGGAATGCAATTGCAACGCAATTCTTTGTTTAATGGAACCAGGACTAAAGTTGTCAAAGAATGAAGATGAACCAGAGGTAAATGCAACAAATTACAGGAAGATTATAGGGTGTCTACATTATCTATTGGACACCTGACCCAACTTGGCCTATTCGATTTGGGTAGTTAGTCGATATATGCAATGTCTAAATGGGTCTCACATATTGGTGAAAAAAATATACTTCGGTATATACAAGGCACACCAAACCTTGGGATAAAATACACACATGGTAAGAACAAGAAACTGGTTGGCTATATTGATAGTAGCCACAACGTTGATGGAGATGGAGGAAAAAGTACTACATGTCAGATATTCTATCTTAGGTCCTCACCAATTACATGGTATTCACAAAAGCAAGAAACCGTAGCTCTATCCTCATGTGAAGCCGAATTTATAGCACCAACAACACTTAAAGTCAAAACTTGTGGCTTTGGGAGTTACTCGCGAAGTTAACGGGAAACAAAAGGTGTTGATTAGGGTTGATAACAAGTAGGCTATAGCCCTGACCAAGAACCTCATATTCCATGGTAGGAGTGAGCATATACACACTCAATATCACTTTATTAGATAGTGTGTGGAGAATGAGCAAGTGTCCGTCAAACATATATCCGAAGAAGAACAAATAGTGAATGCTTTGACTAAAACCTTAGCAAGAACCAAGTTTAAGGAGATGAGGATGCTACTTGGTACTGAAGACTACCCTACACGACTTGGAAATTCAAGGGGTGGTTGTTGGCGAATTTCTAGGCTTGTAGTGCAAGGCAGGTGTGCCCAAGTCGGTTATTTGGAAGCTTCCTGTACGAGTTGGTATAGGTTGTTAAAACTTTTAATTTTAAATACAATTTGTATTACACTCTAACGACTATAGGTTAGTCTATATAAACCGACTTAGGGTTTGCAAATGGTAGTCAATTTTTAGAGTTAGATTTCTTGATATCAATAAATTTGGAAGCTTCACTTGATATAATTCCAAAAGGGTCATTCTCGCGCATCTTTCGATAGCAGTATACATGTCTTGTCGAGCCACATGTTACACACTTAAGATACATCCTAGCTATAAAATGGATGAGCACAAGCACGGAACATTGGAAGACCAACCAAGAAAGGGCAAGAGTAGGGACGCATAATCAGTCATTGATTACAACCCGACAGTTCTAGATCATAACACGATAAACATAGAAGTCAAAACCCTATAGCGTGAAAGCAACACGACACTTGTCAAACCTAGGCGAAGCAGACAAATCAAGTCAAGCATACCAACAATAAGCACTAATAACACATGCAAACCCTTTACACCATAAAGGATCCAAGAACGGATATATAGACGAAGGTTTCATAAATAGAATACGATTCAAACGACTTAGAATAAGAACTCAAACAAATGAGCAGTATAACTCACAAAGGATTCATTTCATTTTACTCCCATTTATTCCACACTTTTTGGTCAAATAGAAAATTCTTTTTTGCATATGACAAGTTTAATTGTGTTATGTTTTACAGACCATTCTCTTATCCAAAGCGACCATATAAATCATACCCAAGAACCACTACTCGATCTGAAGTCTGAACCCTTGGTGAAGATTTTTAAAGCAATACCTACATCTCAAATATGTATTTCATACATATGGTACCCCTCTTTTTATAGGTACGAGATTGTTAACCTCAAAAGTTATAGTTTTAATTCATTTTCGAACAATCGTGAGTGTCAACTATAAACGTTTTTTGTTATAAAAAAGAGAGTGGTTGGGAAATTTTTTCATCTTAAAATAAAGCTTTGATTTTCACGGTACTTTTTCTCTTGAAGAAAACTTGTTATTTTTTAAATTTTTTGAAAAATCAATATCATATTTATATAAATATCATATAACTTTTTATGACGCCTTTTGCCTTTTGATTGATGAGTATTGTTGTCTTTTCAAATAAGTGTTTCGGTAGTAAGGTGTCGCTCTAACCACAATTGGACCACTTTCCATTGTGCGTTGTTCGTTTAGTTTTCTCATTGTTTTCTTTCATGAGTGAGATTGATTCAATAGTACTAGAAAATGACGTATCACTATAACTAAAAAGACCCCAAGTCATTCTTGTCTTGTATTCTTGTAGATTTTTTAAATTTAACATACTATATGACATATCACCACTCTTTTTTAAATATAAAAAAAAATGTCTTTCCTTTTGAATATAATCAAATTTTAAAAGATATTTTCTTGTTTGAGCTTGACACAATTATGACGTTTAACTGGATTTTCTTTATGTTTCTTTTGATTATTTACTTCCTTGATCAAAGTCTCATGTTGACTAACTCGTGTTTTTACTATTTTAAAAGCTAAGTTTTTATAAATTACTTTTAAACCAATGTAATATAATTTATCACTTTTTACTTTTTTTAACGGCTAATTTTTTAAAAAACAACTAGTAAGCAACTAGATTACAAGAACGATAACAAACTTATTAATAAGTCGGAACAATATGACTAATAACACATAAAAAGGAACTAGACAAGCGGAAACCATGAAAATGATCCAACAAGAAAAATCACGTGTATACTACCCAATCCTGAACCCACAAGATCAAAAGCTCGAAACATTGCACCCGAAAAGAACCCACTTCCCACTTCCACCAACTACTACACATTTGCTTATAAACAACTTCCAAACTCGTCAAGCATTTTCTCAAGAACTGTCTTAGTTCCTTCTATCTCGTAACATGACACCCTTGCTACTTCAATACAACGTGATATATTTTGTCAAAGAAATACGAGTAGCAAGCCTATCTATCTATACAAATTTCCTCCGTATCATCGTTTGAATTACTTACCTCATGCTCATTTATCCTGAGACAGAATCATATTCCTCCATCTGCACTTTTACCTTCTGGTGTCTTGATTCCCATTGAACTTTTTCCTCCACGCGAGATTGTTGATTACCAACCAATCCACAACAATTAACGCCATTTTGATTAGTAAATGTACTCGTGTCTTGAAAGAAATTGTTTAAGATCTATAATGTCATAAAGAAATATTAAACGGGTTAGCTATTTTGTCAAGTGAAAATGATTTCTTAAAAGAAATTGATCGTCAAAATTTTATTAAAGAGTTTGCATCTAAAAAAACTTAATCTATATGTTTTATACATGTATAGAAATATTAAAAAAAAATTAACCCCGTCAAATATAAACTATTTAGTTTAGTATTGTCGGTCTGAAGTCCGGATAAAGGATGAGGATTTATAACATGACCTTTTTGTAGAAATAACCCCAATTTTTAGTTTGCTTTAGGCCATCAAAACGTTTGAACCATCACTGATATTGGCCATTTTTCAAAAACTCTGTCAACAAGATATAATATGATCTTTGGATGTGAACAAGAGAACACCTCGGTGGGTATAGTATCAGGAAAGGTGACCTCATGAAAGTCTTCGTGTGGCCATAAGAACAATTATTGGTTGGTAGGAAGCGTCACGAACACACATACATACAGTGGTTCATGTGGATTTTAATTGATAAACCTTAATTCACTTCTTAGTCTTAAACCAAGAGTTTTCTTAACTATCGTCTCTCTAAAGAGATTTAGAAATCATCGTGTACAAATTTCTTAAGATGGTAGGGATCACCAACAACTTATCTCTAATAGATCACCGCTCTTCTCTCCATTAAGGAAGATGTCACTTTTACAACTTCCTAATATTGATAAAGATCACTGTTCTTCTTTGATAATGTGGAGATGATTTTTAGTTTAAGTAGTACGATACGATTAATTATAGTGGGTTTGACCTCGTACAATATATATCGTATTCAAAACTTTAAACTTATAAAGAACATAGAACTTTTATTGAACTTTGATTAATAAATAAAACTTCATGGTTTATTTAAAACTTAGTTTAGAACATATATATTTCTAAGTTATCATTCAAATAGGCCAACATATATCATCGATGGAGTATCGTACTATCCTTAAGTATCGTCTCATGATTCCTTTTTTCTTCCAGTTGATGAGATATGCCATGTTTGTCGCAAGGCATGTTTGGACTCCTTTGGGGATCATGCAATACATTGTAAAGACCTCCCCACGTTCAAGTACCGACATGATTTGGTTAGGGTTTTGACAGATTCAGGTGTGCCAGGATTTCTGTTAAGAAAGAAGCACCGGTGTATTTTTCAGAAATTCGATATCAGTATTTTTGGTACCGATCTCATCTCTAGATAGAACAAGTCTTTTTGAGCCCAATTATCAAGTTTGTGTATTTCACAACAATTCACATTGCTCATAGTTTGATGTTTGTCGTTTGCCTAATCTTGTTGTATTCTTCATTTAATTGTTTATATTAGTTACTTATTTATATTCATTTGTATTTTAAATATGAACTGATTAGTTTCAAAGTTTACTTTGACCTATTGTGTTTCTGGGCTTGAGGATATAATCAATTTAATTCTTGAAGTCAAAACTTTTATTCACTTAATATTTTTTCTTGTTCTGAAATACAACTTCTTGCAAAGTATTATTATTTTTCCATCCATTTTCTTGCTCTGTTTACGCTCTCTTAGATATGTGGATGCATTTTATACTATCATGATCATTTATACAACCATGATCATCAAGGGGGTATGTTGTTTAGGCCTCCGTAGAGACCGCTCGTGTCCATGAACCGCAGGCTTCTCTCTCCTTGCAAGTCCACGGACCGCAGGCTTCTCTTTTCATCGAGCCTTTTATGTTGAATGCTTAAAGTTGTGTGTTACATCTCGATTGTTGGGCCACATCTCGATATCAGTTTGTTTTTTCGTGTGTAGAGTATACCCCTAGGTTAGGTATGGTTCAACGGTTTTAGGCCTAACACATAAAGGCCTATGGAAACCTTAACTCATGTATTCCCTATATAAGAGGACTACATCTATTACATTTGGGATTAAGTGTTTTTTGGACTACACGTCCGCGCTAAAAATACATAATGTAGCTTGGGCTACTTCATATAGAACTAGGGTCTGAGGGGACTTGTAGAGTATACCTTTAGATTAAGTTGGGGGCCTTACACATAAAGACCCATGAAAACCCTAGCACATGTATTCTCTATATAAGAGATAATTCACCTCCATGGTAAGGACTTTTTTCCTCTTCCCCAAATACATCATATACACTCGCTGTCTTTGCTACTTGTACACATTCATATCAATGAAGAATGATATACTAACTTGAGCCTTGAAGGGTGGTCAGAGGCCAAGTCTCTGACCATGTCTAACGAGTTTATCATGGTTTTGCAGATTTGGTGCGAGAGGTAGAGGTGCACAAATCAGGTATTCTCAATAACCGGTTCCAGGTCCAGTTCTTGGTTGAAAAACCGGACCCTATGTATCAGTTCCGGGTATTCAAGAACCGGTTCCGGTAATTCAAGGCGGGTATTTCAAGAACCTATTTTCGGGTATTCGAAAAACTTAGTTAAACATATTAATACATTAATTAAACATATAAATAACTAACTTAAAAAATCCAATAAAAATGTTACAAAATAGATAAATGTTTAAAACATAGATAAACTATAAAAAAACTAAATTGTCTTCGTTTGTCTCATTGTGTGAATGAACAAAAAGGACCGGAAGACATTTTACATAACTCGGAATGAACAAAAAGACTTGAGTTTCTCGTTGTGGGGATAACTTCCACCACGTTTGGTTTGCTACTAACCAAGGCGGAAGAGGTAGCTGATTCGTAAGCCATTTTTTAGCGTTTTTTTTTTTTTTTTTTTTTTTGAGATTTTGATCGTTTTCAAGTGTGGTAACTAAACCTAAATATCCACCAACTATTTATACTAAGTCAGGGCCATTAAAAGGTCAAAAAATGCCTAAAAATAGGGTCTAACGGCTATATTACCGTAGGGATATGTATCCAGGAAAGAGAAATACACAATCCCTGTGATATATGTTTCTGTTCGGTATGCCTAATTGAAGCCACACTCAACCTCCAAGGTTTTCCGTAGATAGCCAGGGTAGAGGAAGAACCACTAAACGAGGCAAAGAGAGGGAACTGTTCGGTATGCCTAAGTGAAGCCACACTCAACCTCCAAGGTTTTCCGTAGATAGCCAGGGTAGAGGAAGAACCACTAAACGAGGCAAAGAGAGGGAACAAGCCAAATAAAAGCAAAAGAAGAAGCTATGAAAAATGGTCAACTTTAGGAGAGTATTCAGAAAAATGGGACTATTACGTCCGATACGACAGCCCTAAAGAAACAACACCCCTTGACCAAATAATAGCTACGGGATGGGATGAATACGAGGATGACCCCTGGAGAGATGATCTTGAAGAAGGGACTGTTCAAATCAAGGAAGAAGACACAGAACAGTCAGACAAAGAATTCACAGAAAAGATAGAAATGATCCAGATGATCGTATCCCCTCCCCAAGAGGAAGAAGAACACTATGCTTTTCCCACAATTGAGAGCATAGGAGAAGAAGCCATAAAGCAAGACGAAGAAGACCTGGACTACCCAAGAGTTCGGGAGATAAGAAGAATGATAAAGGAGGCCAAGGAAGGAGGATATACGCCTCCCGCCGTTCACCAAGAACAACATATCTTCCCTAGTACATCCGAGGGGGCAAGCGGCGTTTACAACCCCCCTCCAGATCAAGTTATGGGACCCCCAGTATACCCACCGGCAAGAGGAAACGTTCCTCAAAGTAGCTACAACCTGGGCTACCCAAACTATGCCAGGGAAAGTGATTTCAATGGAGATTATGGCAGATATCATAGCTCCCAGTGGACGCTGCCACCTGCACTAACAGACTCAGGGGCCATGCTCGTGTTACCAGCAGACCCAGGTCTGTGGTCAGATGTTTTAGCAAGATGGGAGTCGATTACAATAAATCGACTAAATGACACCATATGGGAAAATAATAAGGCTAAACTGATGTTCGTGGAAAATCTCCTAGGAGAAAACGAGAAAAAGATGTGGCAGCAATGGCGAACAGCGTTCCCAGAGGCCTATGAGGCGTTGGAAACAATGGCAGACGATCCTCAGAATATAACCTCCCAAATAAGGCAAATAACAATCATGGAAGACCCCTACCGAGGATCAACAGAGGAACAAGATAGGGCATATAGAAGCCTTGAAAGAATTACATGTGAAGACACTAGGGATTTGTGGAAATTCCTGAATGAATTCAGGATCCTAGCAAGCAAATCTAGAAGACTATTTTTCCCAGCAACAACTGACAAATTCTTCACAAAGCTCCCCATGACTCTATCTAAGAAAATAGAAGAAGCCTTCAGAAATAAGTATCCGGGACTGATTGCAGGAGTACTACCTGCAATTAAGTTCACGCACACTTATATTACGGAAATGTGTACTGAAGCAGCCCTGCAAAAGGAACTCAGAGACCTATCTCTTTGTTCTTCCATACCCATACCAGGCTACTACGACAGGCAAAGAAAGAAATATGGGATAAGGAAGTCCAGGACCTATAAGGGAAAACCACATGATAAAACGCATGTAAAGGTTTTCAAAAGAAAATACAAAGAAGACAGGGGAAGGGTTAGCAAGTGTAAATGCTACATTTGCGGAAAAGAAGGACACTTTGCCAGGGACTGCAACAGCAGAACAGGTAATATGGCTAGGAGAGCTGTAGTAGACAACCTGGACCTAAAGGAAGATTGGGACATTGTCTCAGCAGATATGAGCGACCACGACACCATATACAGCATCTCGGAAGGAGAAGGGGGCGCTACAGAAATGAACATCGGGGCAATGATAGAAGAATCACCTCTGGAAGAATACTGCTTCATGTTCCACCAAAGCCATGAAGAAATACACAAAAGAGTACAGGAAGCAGTATCCTGGAAGCCAAGGATGGAACTACCCAAAGGGAGCAAGGAGTGTGAACACAAGTGACAGGAAAACCAGGTTACCAGCCACAGCATATGCCATTTCTGCGGAATAGCAACAACAGAAATATCACGATTACACTGCCCTGAGTGCAGACTCACGGCATGTGCATTATGCGCAGTCCATTACCTAAAAATAAAAATTGAGGTGAAAAGATCAAAAGGATCCGAAGTAGTTGTTCCAGATGAAGAAACACAACAACCAAATTCCATCTGGAAATTACTGGCCCAAAAGGACAATGATTAGAAGCAAGCCATAAGGGATCAAGCAAAAGAAGAGGCCCTATGGCAAATAAAAGAAAAGGAGCTAAAGGCCCAAATCAATGAAAAAGATAAGAAGGCCCAAGAAGAAAGCCAAAAGTGGGCCGAAGAAAAACAATCCTTGTATAAAGACATAGATGATTTGCTAACAATTCAGCAGCAAATGAAAGACCAATGGAAGGAAGAGAAGGCTAAGCTCGAAGCCCAAAACGAACACCTCCAACAGGAAAACAAAAGGCTGAGAGAAAAACAGGAGGGATTCCAGCCATACCCACCATTAGGGCCTCATCAAATAAATACCCTGATCGAAGTGGCCATGAGGGCTGATGGAAGCGAGCAACCAAAAATAAGAAAAATTAATAACCAACTATACAATGTGGAGGTCGAATTTGACATTCCCGGTATTAGGTTATTTAAAGTGAAGGCCATCATAGACACAGGAGCAACTTCCTGCTGTATAAATAAGGTAATAGTCCCAGGGGAAGCCCTTGAAAAGATGAACAAGACAGTTTTCTTCAACGGCCTTAATTCAATGCAACCTTCCAGCCAAAAGATAAAAGCAGGCAACTTCAGGATTGGAGGAAACAAATTTAGGATCCCTCTAATTTACGCTATGGACATGATGACGGGAGATGGCATCGACATGCTCATAGGTACCAATTTTACAAGGTCCATGAACGGGGGTATCAGGATTGAAGGTGATGAAGTAACCCTTTACAAAAAGGTTACAAAAATAAAGACAAATCCTACAGTAGAAATCACTGCTGCAATCCAAGAACTAGAAATCGACGAGGAGTTCTATCAAGAATTACAGGAACAGTAATGTTCTCAAAAGAAGATGCTGAAAACCTGAAAGAAAGGTTTATACCAATCTTAAAAGAACTAAAGCAGCAGGGCTACATTGGTGAAGAACCCTTGAAACATTGGAAAAAGAATGGAGAGGCTTGTAAGCTGGATATCATAAATCCGGATATCACAATACAAGACAAACCGTTAAAGCACGTAACTCCTACACTAGAAGCTTCCTTTAAAAAACACATAGAAGCACTCCTGAAGTTAAAGGTTATCAGACCAAGTAGAAGCAGGCACAGAACAATGGCAATGATTGTCAACTCTGGAACTATGATTGACCCAGCAACGGGGAAGGAAACAAAGGGAAAGGAGAGAATGGTGTTCAACTACAGAACACTCAATGACAATACATACAAAGACCAGTATTCCCTTCCCGGAATAAACACCCTGCTAAAAAGAATCGGGAATGCAAAGATATTCTCAAAGTTTGATTTGAAGTCTGGATTTCATCAAGTTGCCATGGAAGAAGAATCCATACCCTGGACGGCCTTCTTAATCCCAGGAGGATTATACGAATGGCTTGTCATGCCATTCGGACTCAAAAATGCACCCGCCATTTTTCAGAGAAAAATGGATAAATGCTTCAAAGACACAGAAGAGTTTATCGCTGTATACATCGATGACATCCTGGTATACTCCAACAGCGAAGCAGATCATGAAAGGCATTTAAAAATTATGCTTTGTAAATGCCAAGAATACGGGTTGGTCCTATCCCCAACAAAAATGAAGATAGCCGTCCCTGAAGTAGAATTCCTAGGGGCAATAATAGGAAGAAACAAGATAAAGCTGCAGCCACATATTATTAAAAAAATATGTGACTTTGATGAGGAAAAGCTAAAAACCAAAGCTGGCCTTAGATCCTTCCTTGGAATCTTAAACTACGCCAGAAACTACATTCCAAAGCTTAGTATCCTTCTGGGGCCACTATACGAGAAAACCAACCATCATGGTGACAAGAGGATGAAGCCTTCCGACTATGAGATAGTCAGAAAGATAAAAGCAAAAGTACAGCAGCTACCGGACCTTCAAATACCACCAGATGATGCATACATAACCATCGAAACAGACGGATGTATGGACGGATGGGGAGGAATATGCAAATGGAAGAAAAAGAAAGAGGACCCAAGAAGGGAAGAAAAAATCTGTGCATACGCAAGTGGAAAGTTCAAAGTCGTCCAATCAACCATTGACGCTGAAATCAATGAGTGCATCAATTCCCTGGAAAAACTAAAAATCTACTACCTTGATAAGAAGGAAATAACCCTCAGGACAGACTGCCAAGCAATAATAAGCTTCTATAACAAAACAAACAGCAACAAAGCCTCGAGGGTTAGGTGGCTAAAGTTTTCTGACATTATCACCGGAACAGGAGTAACCATTAATATGGAACACATTGATGGTAAAAATCATGTCTTAGCCGACTCACTATCAAGAATGGTGAAACTTTGTTTTACAAGATGTACAGAACAAGAGGCAGAAGTCCTGAAGAAGGGTCTAGCAGCGATGGGGGAAATATTCGAAGAAAATGTGAAGTCAAGCAACGAGAAGAATGGCTACGAAGAAATAATCCAGATTTCCAGCTACTGCCAAAAATTTATAGAGGACAATTCTCTTTTGAAGAACCAGGTGCTCTGTACAGACACTATCAAATCAGAGCTAACACCACCCCAATACCCCTTGAAGAATCAAGTATCTACGCAGGAGTTGCCCAACAATATGAAAGAGAAGCCGCCAAACAAGCCGTCAGAACTATGCGACACCTCCAGGCAGTTTTGGACTTCAAAGCCCAAGTCTGTCTTGCAAAGTCCTCAGCAGATAACTATTGGGGAGACCATTGGCCCAATGTTAAAAAACAAAATCAGCAAGCCCGAAAGCTCCTATCAGAACTTGAGGCCCTATGCAACGAGTTGGGCCAAGTCCCAATTTAAGCCTAGGTGTCCAGGAGCCAACGCATGGAATGAAGAGATCGCTAGACGACAACAACTTCATAATAGAAGCATGAAATACAATCAGGCACTATGGCTGAGTGACGAAAATTGGGGACCACCACTATCCATGCCACAATATTGAAAATTATAGGAAGCATACGTAAGGGATGACGTCTTTCTCAATTATATGGTCTAATAGCCGACAACTTTAGGTGTGTTTTGGTTGTCTGCATCAATAATTGCTTCAATATCTTTCCAGATATTGTCTTAAAGCATGGTAGGGTCTGTATTATTGGTCTGTATTATTGTAGTGTGTAATAATTGTGGTGTATTATTTCGGTCTTATGTCAGGGATGACGTCTGTTGATCATTATTGATCTCAGACATATCCTTCCTATATATAGGTGTGTTTTGTAAGAAGGAAGACTCACTCTTCCAACCAACCAACTAACCTTGTAACCAAAAACCTTGAAGTTTATAAACAAGTTTCCGCTGTTTAAAAGTAATCTTTCTTTTTCTCTGAATTTTGTATTTCAGTTTTACTTTGTACTGATACAGAATTAATTTGATCCAATTTATTGGGGCAATTTATTCGGTCTTATGTCAGGGATGACGTCTGTTGATCATTATTGATCTCAGACATATCATCCCTATATATAGGTGTGTTTTGTAAGAAGGAAGACTCACTCTTCCAACCAACCAACCAACCTTGTAACCAAAAACCTTGAAGTTTAAAAAAGTTCCCAACACGTTTTTCGGGAAGAACCGGTTTTGTAGGAGAACCGGTTTAGGGAAGAACCAATTTAGAGTATTTTTAGAACCGGTTTTGACTAGAACCGATTCTGGTTACGGTTCCTTGGGCAGTTCCAGTTCCGGTTTTTTTGTTCACCTCTAGTGAGGGAGAAAACAAACTATTGCTGATTGATCTTCAGAGCTATCGTGATGAGCATGATCTCCATCACAACGGATTCTTGCAGCAAGGGAGTGTAATCATTTGAAACCATGACACAAAAAAACAACTTATGACACCCAACCATTGATAAGTTGCTACTAAAGGTGCACAAACCGGGTTTTTTTCAAAACCGGTTACGGTTCCAAATCGGGTAGGGAGTGGCCGGGTAGGTAAAACCGGTTCCAGTTCTAGTTGTTAAACGGGTATTTAGGGCGGGTTGTTAGCCAGGTTTTTCCAGTTTGAACGGTGTTTGGCTGGTTTTTCACCAATTCAGGTCCAGTTCATGAACTGTAAAACTGAATAATAGGAGGCGGTTAGGAACCACTGGGTTTTTTTGGGTCCAAACCGGTTCCACCGTAGACCGGGTAGAAACTGGTTCCTGTTCTAGGTAGACCTCTGTCCAGTTCTAGAACTGATTTTCTTTTTGCACCTCTGGTTGCAACTAATGGATTATGCACGCCAGTAAGTAGAGTCTGGCAGTGTCAAAACATCCTAAGAACTTGTTCAATTCCAACCCTAACACAACCCCTTTATTTAATTATTTTTTTGACAGGCAAAAACACACAACTCTTCAAATCACCAACTACACTCCAAAAGATTTGAACCTACTAACATTTAGTTAGAGAGTACACAACTTTACATGATAGCCAAAACACAAGCTACTTATTAAACGAGCTACAAATGACAACCCAAAATGTGTTGCTTCACGTATTGCCATCTTGATGCAATCAAACATCTAGCACAAACATTTAAAAACTAAAGGAACCGATTTTAGTATTTTATATACCAACAGTCGTGATTCAAACAAAGTGTCAAATAGATGTTAGCCGAGACTTGCCCTTCAAGTATTTAAAAATTCTTTTGACAGCATTAAGGTGAGAAAGTTTAGGATTAGCCTGATATAGTGCACACGACAAAAATCCCCCACATCATCCATCTGTTGAGTTTGGTTCCTTTGATTATAAACACTTAACAAATCTCATTTTGAGATGCGTAAAACAAAAGAGAAATAGATGGCAATAATCTCAAAAACTTCAAGTATGACATAATCAGTCAAATGAACTCATAACAAAAGAAAAGGTAACAAAACTAACGTCTCATACATTATAAGCACACAGCATCAAGATCAACACCCAAAAACATACCCCATACCTCTAGCACCTTATGCAGCAATAGACGGCTTGGAAGCCGCTGACAGCCTCGACCTCTTCTTGGCCAAGCTTTCGCTTCGCCTTTCCCTTTGCTCCTTCAACCTTGTAGCAAGAAGCTTCTGGTATTCTGCAGCCTCTGATTTAGCCTTTGCAATCCTCTTCTTCTTGTCAGCAATTCTAGCTCTCTTCCTTTGCAGGGTCAATGGCGTCACCAGCCTTTGAATTTTGGGAGCCTTGCTCACTTCTTTTCCTGTAAAACAGTTTCAAAATGGCACATTAGTATAAAAGGCCCGTCTAAAACCCAAATGACGCATTACAAACCTAACTGTCCCAACCAAACATAGAACAAGATGGACTTACCAGCTTTGTTTGTGAACGTGCGGCGGTAGGTGTTCACATACTTCCTGACATCATCTTCCTTAGAGAGGTTGAAGAGCTTTCGGATCTTTGAAGCTCTCTTGGGACCTCTCATCCTTGGCTTCTCAACATCAGTTAATCCAGGAAGGTCGTTTTCACCCTTCTTGACTATAACCAAGTTCAAGACAGACAGATCTTGGCTGACAATGCATCCTCTGACAGACTTCCTTCTACGTTCACCGTTACGCCTTCCATATCCTCTGAAACAAGGAGTTCCTGAGAAGCAAAAAATAATAAAATAACAATTATCATAAGCAAAAAATGGTCATGTACTCATGTAAGAGTGAGTTAGATTAGAGATTTTGATTGACCAACCTCGAACAAGTAAAAGACGAACACGTCCTGGAGTCAAAACTCCCTGCTTCATCGGGAAACCTTGCTTGTCACATCCTCCCATGATCTTGAACACATAACCCTTGAACTCCTGTTAATCAAAACCAAAAATGGACCTCAAAATTCGTGTACCATCTTTTTAGAGAGTATAAAAATGGCAAACAAAGATAGAACATTGGTGATAAAAACTACCTCTCCAAGTGCATCACCGCTGACTTCCTGAGAAATCCTCTTGTCAAAAAAAGCACGACTGCAAAAATTATTTCATGAAAACAGTGGTCAACTTTCTAGTTGTGTTCTAAAACCAAGAGTTTGTTACACTAAGAAAAGTACAGCTTCTAAGACGAACAGAGTCATAACCAACAAGACATAGCCAGTCTACATCTAGAGAAACAATGTGTCCTGACTAAGCCTGATTAAAAAGCTAGTTGCTTGCTCAAAGCTTGCTTGAAAAAAGCTCAAAAAAAGCTTGCCCAAAAAAAACTTGCTCAAAAGCAAACGAGCCAAGCTCAAGTCAAGTAAGCGCTTGGTTTAAAAAAGCGCGCCTGAGGCGCGAATTGACATGAGGCGCAGGTCAGTGGGCTTTAGGTTACATAAGGCGCACAGGTGTACAAGAATCGCGCGATTCTGCGCTTTGATCCGCTTTTGTGCGCTTAAGCGCTTTTTTTTTTGGGGCCGGCAATGAAGATTTAGCACTTGATTTTAAGGTTACAGCACTCGAAGAGGATCGAGGGAGATGAAATCGAAGCTTTATGCTAAAAGACCAGTTCATATATGTAAGAATAAGAAGAAATTGAAGCTTACCTGTGATGGAGATGAGGATGTGCCATGGAGATGAAGATTTACGATGGAGATGATGAAGATGAGAGATGACGGCAGTTTAGTAGAAAGGAATTTAGGATTACTAACTTATAATTAAAACAACGGGAGAATGGATTTTAGGGTTAAAAGGCTTATTTTTTTTTATTAAATTACATTTTTCATCCTTCATATTATAGCTTTTGTCAAATTTAACATTAAACTTTTTAAATATGTGTATTTGTTCTTTTTTTCTTGTTTCTAAAGTCTCTAACAAAGATTTTTGCTTCTTTGTTGTACGTATAGTTGTTTATGTTGTACATAAAGGTTATTTATCAATTAACTTGTATATATCTTTTAATTATCTAAATTTAAGGTGTAAAAGAATTAACATTATAGTAAATATTATATGGAATTAATCTTAAAATATTATATTAATACCTAGCGCCTCGCGTACGAAAAGCCTTGCGCTTTTGCGCTCTGCGCTTCGGTTTTATACTCTGTCGCCTTGGTGCGCTTCTCGCTTTTTAAAACCAAGAGTAAGCGCAGCTAACTGGTTCGCTAGTTAGCTAGCTCGTTTGAATTAAAGCCTAAATTTTAATATATTATATCAAAATGTGTAAGATGTAACAAAGTTAAAATGTTTCAAAAATAAACGAGTCAAGCCCAGGCTCAACATTTCAGCCCAGTAAAATGAACCAGTCGAGCCTGAGCCCAACCTGGCTCAGCTCGGCTCAGCTTGAGCTAATTTACAGACAGTTTGGAGATTAAAACAAGCAAACTTCGTAAGATCGTACACTCATACATAGTATTGTCAAAAGAACTATATGCACCCAATAGAATCCTTAAACACTGAAAAAATGTGTTTTAAGTAAAAATAAATACTTGCAGACGTTTCCAAAACTTTAATCAACATGTCAAATTAGTCTAATTGCCCAAAACAAAGTTTTAATTCATTACATATGGTAAACTAGATCAATGATTAGAATCAAAAACTGTTAAAAAAAATTCATGAAACTAATTTGCACAATATTAAAAAAATCTACATCTAAAGCTCTAACCATACGCAAAACGACGACTAACAACAGCAGAATAAAAAACAAAAACAGATCACATTCAACAGCACAAAAATTAGCAACGAATAAAACGAGAGTAAATGAATACAAGTCGCAGAGCAAAAAGTATACGATTCAGTACGGTGAAATTGAGATTCCGAACAAAAATCGAGGACTTACAGCTTTTGGTCATCGTCGATTTCGAGCTTCTTCTGGCATCCAGTGGTCGGATTTGCAATGTTGAACTACACGAATCACAGATAAGACTATGAATACGTGTTTATGCCTCTGATGAAATTAGGGCTAGAGAGATGCTTACCTTCATCTTCTCGGACGCGAAGGAGGCTGCCGCGAGGAGAAATGAGCTGAAGAATTAGAGTTCTTTAGGTTCGTTTAAAGGCGATTTATATCATGTACCGTGGTTCGATTGTTTGGGCTGTTGGGCTTTTCTTAGGAAATCATGGACCGAACCCTAAACCCATTTTCTTAATTGTTATTGAGCTTTCTATTTCTATTTTGGGTTTTATGTAGAAGTAGGATTATAATATTTAATTAATAAAAAATATTAAATGTTTAATAAAGGGGTAGCTACACTTTTTAGCAATGTTTTCAGAACTGTATCGGACGGTAGACTAGCCATCTTAGAAGTTTACTGGTCAAACCGGTTAAATTGGTAGGTTTAAATACTGGTCAAACCGGTCCAATTTGGGAAGAATACTTTAAGTTCCACTACTATTTCAAGTACATTGTTAACACAAGACTAGACCCCAAAGCATCAAGAACTGAAGCTTCCACATTATCCATAACTGATTTTCCCTTAAGTTTATTGTGTTGGGTTTTAACGAGTATCAAAGACTCCAACAAGCTTGTATTGTTCTCTGAATTGTGCGATTATTCCCTGAGCATTTGTTGGTGTTGTAGACAGAGGTAGATACCTGAGTGAGTATAGCAACTTCTTTGCTATCCTTAACAATTTTTCTTCGTCTCTCTCTCCTAATAGTTATACAAATTTCTTTAAACTTTTTTTTATTTTTTGTTTCCCGCCTCTCCCTCCTATTAAATAATAATTATTTCTATAAAACGTTCTTTATTTTAAAAAAAAAAATAGGTTTGTTCATAAAACATTATTATAATTTGAACGTTTCTTTCATTCTTTTTATAAAACATTTTAAAAAAATAAGTATATAGCGTTTCTAAAGTTTGTATTAAAAAACTATATAATATGTCATAAATATGTAATATGTAATCTTTATTAATAAGTATATATAATACTGCATTTATTCACTCTGTATAATATACCAGGTTTCTAACATATATTATAAAAAATGAATAACAATACTTGCTAAGTGTCGACTTCTGCTAAAGTCTGGATTTTTGTTTTCCACATCTTTCTCCTGTTAAATAATTAAATATCTAAAATGTATTCTGATATTTTATTAAAAAATACTAAATCATAAGAAATTTCAGTTATATCATATTTTAAAATACAATTTATAATTTTTAGTTATTAATTATTTTGTTATGTATAATTCTTAAATCTTCATTATTTCTTATTTCACTGATGACTGATAATATCTAACATACACATTTTCATAGAAACTGTTGTTTTATAACAAATTTTATTTATTCAACTCATATAATACATGAGTTTGAACCTAGTAGTTCGAATACATGATAATGCTATTGTTATAACATCCAAAAAAATCAAATCAACTTTTACTAACAATCATATATTTGTATTTATATGTGTGTAATAAAACGCATATATTTTAAATTATCTCTTATTATAAAAAAAACCTTCGGATTCAATTATGTAACTTTTATTTTCAATCAAATAATAATGAAAGTCAAATTACATTATTATTATTAATAATAATAATAATAATAAGAATAACTTATTCACTAAATTTGTTTTCTATCCTTAGTATATGTAATACATTTTTACACATGTAAAATATATACATAAAGATTAAAAAATTTTATGTATTGATATTTTTCACTTCGTGTGTAGTACACGAGTTCTAAACTTGGCCATCAAAAGTTGACCTTGCTCTTCCTCCTTTTCTTCATGGCTTTTAAACATTTCTTCATACGCTTTTAGGCTTCCTACCGCTTCTTCAAATGGCAAACTCTCAAGGTCGGAGTATTGTTCAATAGAAGCTACAATTGGCAAGTACTTCCATGGAATCGAGAAATTTTCTTACAACCACTTCCTCTTCAAGGTTTGAACCAAGACTTTTGAACTTTTCCACTATACCACGTATCTTTCTCGAGAAATCATTAATTGTCTTGTTTTCTTTCATCTTAAGCATTTCCAACTCACTCCTTAGAGTTTGCAATCTTGCCTTTTGCACCCCTTCGGCACCTAAATACCGAACCCGGGTTGATTCCCAAACATCCTTCACATCCTTGTGTGTTAGCAACCTACAAAAGAACATCTTCAGGTAGGGTTTGATAAATAATGGCTTTAACAGTATAGTTTTTCTTGCCATCCGTATTTGGTTACCGTCCCCCAAAGACCACATGCCCTTAACACCGTCTCAACCATAATTGACCACGAAGTGTGGTTAGTTTCAATCAATTTAAGACATTGAATGGGAACATACCTTGGTCATGGACTACTACCTCACCTGCGTTTTCATTCTTCTTTTCACCTGCCATTTTTCTTTCTTTCTTTTTTGCTATGATTTCTTTCTATTTCTCAGTCTTGCTTTAGCGTTATTGCTTTCTTCCTTTCTTGCAACGTGGCTTTCTTCCTACTTTATTGTGACACCCGTTCTTCCTCCTTTATTGGAGCGCTCGATCAGCCTTCTTCCTCACATGAAATTGTCTGCCTTCCTTTAAACCAGATACAACCTTAGGCGCTCTGATACCAAATGTAGATAAAATTAGGCCCTAATCGACAGAAACAAAGATGAACAACAATTGTTTTTTTGATCAAAACATATTGATACTCTTTCTTGATTGAGAAATGATGCGTACAAAACAAAATAAAGAAGCGGCTATTTAATAGCCCTAAACCTGCGAACAAAACTCAAGCCACTAGCTACTAAGTGTTGGATTTTATGGACCGACCCGATGGACAACGCGGCTGACCGAGCTATGACCCGTAAGAGTTACACCTAGGGCAACGAACATTAAATCCACTTAACCTGCTTAAATGGTAATTACGAACTATTAGCGAGACGATATATTTTATATATATTTGTTAGACGCGAATTATTATTTATACTAGTTTATAAATAATAATTGTACATTTATTGTTTTAATCATTTTATTAAAACAATTAAACGGGTTCGGGCTTTTATATTTGGTATTGAACTTTGGGCCCGAAAATAATTAGTAAGGTTTGTAATTATATATAATAGGATTAATCCTATTATATTAGCACCCTAATAATCTTAGCCAAAAAAGGAAGAAATCGAATTTCCTTTTGGTTTTTGGAGATACAAGTCGCCAGAAAAAAAAACGTGAGAAGAGAAAAACATTTGTTTTTCTTTCTTGTGTTTTGCCAGCCACCAAACACAAAAACATATTCTCTTTGGTGTTTCCAGCGACCTCCAAACCAGCCTAAGTTAGACCCTGCCCCGCTGCTGTCCCGTTTCCGGCCAGCCCCGGCGCTATTCGTCTCTCGTGTTGTCAGTTCGTGATCTAGCATCGGTTCGTTGTACCTCGGTGTCTCAACCGGTTAATCATTAACCACAAAGGTATAATTAATTTCATTGGTAGATTAAACTTTTTTTGTGTTTGCGTGTTCATAACCAAATCCTGTTCGGTTTGTCAGTGCTGTTAAATAGGTTATGATTTTATTTTTCGCTGCGCATTTATTAATTAACTGAATTAATTAATTTCTCTGTTAAAACCCGTTTTTTACAAAAGTCAAACTGATCACCACTGAATCCCAACAGTGGTATCAGAGCCTGAGTTGTAACACGCAAATCGGAACCGGTTTGGTTTCACCGGTTAGATTAATCACAAACTTTAACTATCTTGAAGTTTCTGATCTGATATGTTTTTGGTGCAATTTTTTTATTTATTAATTTGGTTGATTTTTTATTTTATTTGACCAAATATATTGTCCGTATATGATTGTGTTGAATATGTAAATCTGACCTGACCCATGTGATTGAGTTGTTTGTGTTTATTATTCAGTTTTTGGTTTTATGGTTTTGGCCCACTTTTGATGGCTCAAAGTTGTAATAGAATAGGCTTTTTTATTTTTATTTTAGGACGACTATTACTTTTCTCTCTTGTTACATGCCCCAGCTGTCAAGAGATTAAAAGTGGACATAGATGAGGCTAAACGTATCAATGCATAGACATGTATTATCTTATCGGCCTCATACACGAGAGTTGTGCATCTTTCCACAATTGACACTAATTGTCAGTCTAGTTACCCACTTACTAATGTTGTATGCCACAGCTACCATTAGTGACTGATTTAGCTAGATTCTTACTCCTTATTCTAATTTCTGTAATTGGGTCATAAATTAATAAGGACTTTTCACTTTCTTTATACTAATTTATTTTCTTTGCTTATCTTGACAGATGTCTACTGAAAATAATAATACTAATAACTCCTTCGCTCTCAAGTCTATCCTTGAGAATGAAAAGCTGGATAACACCAACTTTCTCTCGTGGCAGTGCAATCTGAGAATAGTTCTCAAGATGGCCAAGAAGCTCTATGTTCTCGATGCACCAGTCCCTGAGGCACCCGATGGTAACACGGCTGCCGCTCGTAAGGCCTGGGAAAAACAAAGAGATGATGCCACTGAGGTGGCCTGCCTTATGCTAGCCTGCATGTCCCGTGAGCTCCAAAAGAGCATGGAGGACCTGAATGCCTTTGACATGATTGAGCAACTTAAGGGCATGTTCCTGAAACAAGCCCGACAAGAATGCTATGAAACCATGTCTCAACTCATTCGTTGCACGATGCAAGAGGGCACGCCTGTTAGTGCTCGTGTACTTAAGATGAAATGGTACATCGACCAGATGAACAAACTTGGATATCCCATGAAGGATGACATGGCTATTGATTTCATCTTAAACTCTCTCCCAAGCTCCTATGCTCAATTCGTAATGAATTTCAACATGAATGGCTTGGAGAAAACAGTGCCGAGCTACATGGTATGCTCAAAACGGCCGAGATGAATATCCAAAGAAACAAAAATCAAGTTCTGATGGTCAGATCTGCTGGTGTTAAAAAAACTAACCCCAAGAAAAGAGGATACAATAGCAAAGGCAAAAAGAAGTTTAATGTTACTGCCAAGCCTACCACCAACAATAACAAGAAAGCTTCAAAAGCCCTCCTGAGGAGCGCCAATGCTTTGAATGCAACAAAATGGGACATTGGAAACGTAACTGTCCTGAATATCTAGCCAAGCTGAAGCTGCAGAGGGCCAATGGTGAGGGCACCTCTTCAGGTATTCTCATTTATGTTATTGAAATTTTTACTGTTTCTAGCAACACATGGGTATTTGATACTGGATGTGGATACCACACCATTAATGTCTTAAAGGAGCCTAAAAGTTGGAGGAAGCTGAAACAAGGTGACATGGAGCTCATCGTTGGTGATGGGAAAAGAGTACCAGTTCTTGCAACTAAAACATATCATCTCTCATGTCCTTCTGGCCTTGTGGTTGTTTTAAACAATTGTTTGTTTGCACCTGGTTTAACCAGAAACATTATTTCAGTTTCTTTATTGTTTGAACAAGAATTTAAGTACGTTTTTAATGGTATTTCTATTTCTGCCTACTTAAATGATATCTTTTATTTTGAGGCTAAACCTCAAAATGATATTTACGAGATTGACGTTCAAACTGACAATAACATATATAATCTTTCTAAACGTATCAAATCTGGCATTAATGATACTTTTCTATGGCATTGTCGACTTGGCCACAAAAGCAAGACACACATTAAAAGACTCCAATCCGAGGGAATTCTTGAACCTACCGGACATGACTCATTTGATAATTGTGAGTCTTGTTTAGCTGGCAAACTCACAAAGGACCCCTTCACTCATGTTGGTGAACGAGCCAAGGATCTGCTAGGCCTTATACACATTGATGTGTGTGGCCCTTTCAGAACCATGTCTAGAAATCATGAAAGATACTTCGTTTCATTAATTGACGATTATAGTCGATATGTTTATGTCTATCTTATGAAACATAAACATGAAACATTTGAAGAGTTCAAAGAGTTTCAAAACGAAGTAGAGAAACAACCCGATAAATCTATCAAGACACTTCGATCAGATCGAGGTGGCGAGTATCTCAGCTTAGAATTTCTTAATCATTTGAAGGAGCACGGAATTATTTCTCCGCCCACTCCTCCTGGCACACCCCAACTTAATGGCGTGAGCGAGAGGAGAAATCGAACCCTACTTAATACGGTTCGATCGATGATGTGTAGAACTAACTTGCCTCACTCCTTCTGGAGTTATGCTCTTATGACCGCCGCCCGCCTTGTAAATCTGGCACCGACTAAGAAGGTGGACAAAACCCCATATGAGATATGGCACGGGTCTAAACCCAATCTGTCTTACCTTAGAGTATGGGGATGTGATGCATATGTCACCAACGATTCTGATGACAAGCTCGATCCCAGAGGCGAAAAAGTTTTCATCGGTTACTACAACAAAAGCGGATATTATTTCTATCATCCTGATGCAAACCTTGTTTCCATCAAAAGGAAAGGACGCTTTCTCGAGGAAGATCTTCTAAATCGAGGAACCGGGTAATATTATGGATCTTGAAGAAATTCGAGAAACACAAACAACAGTTGAGGAAGTCGGAGCGTCTGATCAACAAGAACTTGTTGCTGATGAATCAGACATAAACACAAGCGTTCGCAGAAGTAGCAGATCTCGTAAAGAACCTAATAGATACCTATGGCATCTTGAAGCTTCTAAAGTCATGTTAGTAGCTGAGTCAAATGACGAACCTACAAATTTGCTATCTCAGATCCTGAATCCGAGAAATGGCTTGAAGCCATGAACGCCGAGATGCAATCTATGCGTGATAATCAGGTCTGGGACTTGATTGAGCTATCCCCCGGTTCTCGGGCAATAGGGAGCAAATGGATTTTCAAAAGAAAAACCGACATGCATGGTAATGTACAAACCTATAAAGCACGGCTAGTTGCAAAGGGTTTCACTCAAACTCAAGATATTGATTATGATGAAATTTTCTCACCTGTTGCTATGATCAAATCGATCAGGATACTGCTTGCCATAGCCGCGTACCATGATTACGAGATATGGCAAATGGATGTCAAAACCGCTTTTATTAATGGACATCTCTCTGAAGATGTCTATATGGTTCAGCCTGATGGTTTTGTTGATCCAAAGTATCCTAGTAGGGTCTGCAAACTGAATAAGTCCATTTATGGACTTAAACAGACATCTCGAAGCTGGAATATTCATTTTGATCAGAAAATCAAAGAATTTGGTTTTGTCAAGAATGAAGATGAGCCTTGTGTTTATAGAAAGGCTAGTGGGAGCACTATATCATTTCTCATCTTGTATGTGGATGATATACTGATCATTGGAAACAACATCATGTGCTTGACAAAGTCAAACAATGGTTAGGATCTTGTTTTGTAATGAAGGATCTTGGAGAAGCTGCTTACATTCTAGGAATCAAGATCTACAGGGATCGATCTAAGCGGCTTCTTGGGCTAAGTCAAGGCACATACATAAACAAAGTCATGGCACGCTTTCATATGGAAAACTCCAAGAAAGAAGGTGTTCCGATGACTAAAGGCACTGTGTTGAACAAATCGCAATCTCCTTCCACGGACATTGAACTTAAGGAAATGGAAGCAATTCCATATGCCTCAAAGATTGGTTCTATCATGTATGCTATGTTGTGCACTAGACCTGACGTCTCGTATGCTTTAAGCATGACTAGTCGTTTTCAGCAAAGTCCTGGCATTGCCATTGGACTGCAGTCAAGAACACCCTAAGGTACTTAAGAAGGACCAAAGACATGTTCTTAATATTTGGAGGAGTGAAAGAGGAGATCAATGTACGGTGTTACACTGATGCTAGCTTCAAACTGACCGAGATGACTATCGCTCACAATCAGGTTTCGTATTCAATTTTAATGGAGGAGCTGTCTCATGGAAAAGCTCCAAGCAGAGTGTAGTGGCGGATTCAACCACCGAATCTGAGTATATAGCTGCATCAGATGCTGCTAAGGAAGCTGCTTGGATGAAGAAATTCATTACTGACCTCGATGTGGTTTCGAGTATTCGCCAACCAATTGAGATACTTTGTGATAACACAGGTGCTATAGCTTAAGCCAAAGAGCCCAGATCTCTTCACAAAGCCAAGCAAATTCAAAGGAGGTTCCACTATATACGGGAAATTGTGGAACGTGGAAACGTCGTGATAAGCAAAGTAGACACAGATCAAAACCTAGCGGACCCGTTTACTAAGCCTATGACTCAGGACAAGCATGATCTTCACAGAGATGCTATTGGTCTTAGATTTGCTAGTGATATGTTTTGATTTAGTATTTTGAATGTGCGAACATTTAAACAGTTGTACTTTTGAATTCTTTTGGTTTACTGATTTAAATGCAATTCTGAATTCTTATAACTGTGTTCGATTTTAATACGTTTAATCCATGAATCTTGTATTCTTAATTATCCGTAGTCGATCAGAATCGTGGGAACGACTCTGAATTAAGACTATTCTGAACTTGGACTCAAGTAGTTGACTTCCAACTTCACAGACCTCATCTTGGATAACGTTGGATGTAACTCGTTTCAAATCATCTTCATGGATTTTAATCATAAGATGTTTTACTATTGGTATACTCATTAGTATCCTCTGACCTGAGATACGTACTAGAACTGCCGTTTACCAATAACCATTCTTTAATCACTGTCAAACGCTGTCGCGTAACTGCCAGTCATAAAGACTTTGATTAGGAATAGTTCTGAAGTTCAGTGGGAGTTGTATGTAGTCAATAAGGGATTCTGTACTCTTACATTATATGTAACAGATAGGCATCGTGGCGCCCTCGTTGATTCAAACTGGTGAAGTGTAAGGCCTTACCCAAACTTACTGTGTGTTTGATTGGACCACTTTGATTCTTGATCGAGAACAATAATAATTGAACGCCATATGAGAATGAACTAAATCCATGTCTCATTGATTCAATTGATGTTTTATACGGAAATGATGAATGACAAATATTGTCATAAGTCTATTGTCTTGCTTTAGTTAGCTGTTACTAACACCGAGATATTTGGTTAATGACTTTAAAGCGTCATACCTTGTTAGGGACAGCCATGTGCAGCTAGAGCGCCGCTGACTGTTTGCATTGATTTATCGTGGATCGACCAAGTGGGAGATTGTTGGATTTTATGGACCGACCCGATGGACAATGCGGCTGACCGAGCTATGACCCGTAAGAGTTACACCTATGGCAACGAACATTAAATCCACTTAACCTGCTTAAATGGTAATTATGAACTGTTAGCGAGACGATATATTTTTTATATATTTGTTAGACGCGAATTATTATTTATACTAGTTTATAAATAATAATTGTACATTTATTGTTTTAATCATTTTATCAAAATAATTAAATGGGTTCGGGCTTTTACATCTGGTATTGAACTTTGGGCCCAAAAATAATTAGTAGGGTTTGTAATTATATATAATAGGATTAATCCTATTATATTAGCACCCTAATAATCTTAGCCAAAAAAAGGAAGAAATCGAATTTCCTTTTGGTTTTTGGAGATACAAGCCGCCAGAAAAAAAAAGTGAGAAGAGAAAAACATTTGTTTCTCTTTCTTGTGTTTTGCCAGCCACCAAACACAAAACCATATTCTCTTTGGCGTTTCCAGCAACCTCCAAACCAGCCTAAGTTAGACACTGCCCCGCTGCTGTCCCGTTTCCGGCCAGCCCCAGCGCTATTCATCTCTCGTGTTATCAGTTCGTGATCTAGCATCGGTTCGTTGTACCTCGGTGTCTCAACCGGTTAATCATTAACCACAAAGGTATAATTAATTTCATTGGTAGATTAAACTTTTTTTGTGTTTGCGTGTTCATAACCAGATCCTGTTTGGTTTTTCAGTGCTGTTAAATAGGTTATGTTTTTATTTTTCGCTGCGCATTTATTAATTAACTGAATTAATTAATTTCTCTGTTAAAACCCGTTTTTTACAAAAGTCAAACTGATCACCACTGATTCCCACCACTAACTTGGCCCATTAACCCATTACTAGAACTTGCTAAACAATTAAACATTTTAAACACATGACTAAATGAATAAACTTGACCCATTAAAATAAATTGCTCCGGCTGACCCGTTTCTAATTAACCGACCCGTACTCGTTGACCCATCAAGATTAACGTTACAAATACCCTCGATATTCATATCAGTGATTTATATCAAGGTAAGCATTTATACAAATAGAAGCATGTAAGTAAATTTATTTAAGGAGAGAAGAGAAAGGATTTGAAAGGAAGTAAGAAAAATTGGTGTTCGAGAGTTCTTTTTTACAGAGAGAAAGGAAGAGAAGAGAAGAGAAAGAGAGAGGTTTTAAGACTATAATCCATCCTTCCAAATTGGAAAGAAATGGAGAGAATTGAAAGGAAAGAAAAAAAAGAAAAAAGAAAGTGAGGGATTCCCTTCTTTTTTTTTCTTAAGTTAACTCGGGAACATAACGTAAGGGATGAGAAAGATGGGGAGGAGAGTCGATATGGGCACAATTAACATAGGAGCAGGTGGTCTAAAGATGTTGCTCATGATGGATTTGCTCTGGTATTTGATATGAGAGGAGAAAAAGTTTGTTTCTAGGATGTGCTTGGGGTCTATTTATACATGAGGTATAGGGTTCAAAGACATGGAGTATCTTCAAATGCTATTTGTGGAAGCTTGCACAAACCTCGATAGGCCTGACCCACCTAGCCGGAGGATGATCCATCATAGTGAGATCTTTGTCGAAGTATATTATCTCTCGATTGGTGTGTCATGGATTGGTGTGGTTTTTTTTATCGTTGGTCATCAATAATGATTAAAGATAAGTTTTCTATATTTCTTTTTTGAATGACCAACAAACAGAGAATTGCTTAGGTACTTCGTACGGGGTGACCAATTGGCAAAAGGCCACCGCCAGTTGGCCCAACCCAGCCGTACGGAGCCCTTAAGCGCTCCAAGTTATCTCCAGTTCCGGGGAAAACCCACCCGCCCGAAAGCCCACTGGTGGTAAAACCCGGACGCCCTCGGGATCGAACCGGAGATTACAAAGATCCTGGTCTTCCTTCATTGAGCCACCATGCCCCTCCCAAAGTGATGCCTGTGGGGATAGAACCTGGGTCTCTTTTAGAGAATCCAGGCTTCCTACCACTACACCACATTAAAAGTTGCAACTAAGTTTTCTACTATGTAGGCTTTGGTTCTTTCCATCATATTGTCGACCATTATGTGTACACGGTTGTTGAGTTTTATATCAACTACTTTTACTTTATCTCTTGGATTTTTTTTTTCAAAATGGTATATTTTTGAAAAAAAAGAGTGACAAACCAAAAAAGTGGAAAATGCTAATATTTTCAGTTCATTTGCAAACACACAATGTTTGGGTGTCAAAAACTTGCTAGAAGTACAATGAAACCGTGATTCCCAATTACGGTTTCAGTTTTGCCATTTTAACTGAAACCATAATCCGTAATAACGGTTTCAGTTACTTTGTTGTTAAAACAGTAACTTTATTTCAGACACGTCTCTCGATAATACCACTTTGAACTGAAACCGTGATTGAGAATCACGGTATTACCATTTACCACTTTTTTGGGTCAATGCAACCATTTGCCACCTTTTTTTTCAAAAATATACCATTTTGAAAAAAAGTTTCTTATCTCTTGCATGAAACCATAAACTTTCATTACCTCACCTCACTTGCACCTTTAATTTAAGGGTTTTATGTATTGTAACTTGCATAAATTAAGTCAAGCTTTCACCTTTTTTTTTGTTTGATGTTATAGAATTCCATCATATTCCTTGTGTGTTTTCTATGTTGCATGAAATATGTCAAGATTATGTTTTATAGGTCTTCGAATGTTACTTTTGAAAGTTTATGAACTAGAGGCATGCAATGCTTATAAAGAGTTTAGATGCCAGAACATGGGCATAACTCCACATCCACAACTCATGAAAAGGATCATGTGCGTTGTATGTCATTACGATAGACAAAATCAATATGAATGGTGTTAATGCATAAATAGATGGATGTTATAAATGCACCATTTTTATGATGATAAAAATAAGAACATGTGATATAAATGCACCATTTTTTACGATGATAAAAAAGCATGTGATATAAATGTTACTTACAAATGATCATATGTTCATAATCTATCCTCGTGATGTCCTAAGCAAAAAGTTGTATGGAAACGGAAAAAAATGGGCTCAAAAGAAGATTTCATAAAGTGCACCTAAGTAACACAATCGATTGGTGGACAAGGACTAAAACAAGGTACCATGACTGTGCCAAAGGAAAAGTCAAACAAGATCAAACGATAAAGAACTTCATAACAGAACCATGTGCGATTGGTGGTGCGATAACGCATTGACCGACAACTAGTCAAACTCATCAACTATGCAACGGTCGATGTTAACGTCAAGCCATGAATTGACCATCCAATCACTAGATAATTTTCTTAACAACTGATCGACTCATAAATGCGCAGTCAAGATAAATAAACGTGTTAAAGACAAAGATGAAGTAAAATATCAATTGACAAAGTGTAAGATCAATAAAGGTATATGATGAAAGTTCGGTTGTGTGTATGTGGTGATCACTACCAAAGTTACTATAAATTTTGTAGGTGATCGCTACATAGATTAGTGAGACATTTAAGAGGTAATCATTACCTTGACTAGTGAAATGATTAAAACTGATCCCTTCTAAGTTGTAGCAAGGGACATGCGTAGGTGATTTCTACCTTATTAGAGAGACAGACGTGGCGATCTCTACCATCTTAGATAGATGATTTTTTACAAATAATCTCTAGGTTACAGAGAAGACTAGTGAAGAAAAACTCTAGGTGGAAAGCAAAGGAGTTGATGTAAGGTGGATTTGTTAACACCTTCCTGAACCACTATTAATCCTTACATTTATTCGGTGATATCTCTCTAACTCAAACTCTCTTTTTATTACTTTTTAATCTTTAAGTTTCATAAGAAGTATTCATCTAACCAACAAAGAGTTTCGTAAAAGTGGTTACTCCCTCCTAGCTTCTTACAAGGCAAATTTTAAATATGATATTTTTCTTGGAAATTTTGTGGCTACGTGAGACGGGGCCTAGCGAGGTCTTCATCCACATACTGTGTGGGGCGAGGCTCGTTGTAGGGTTTAATATTGATCAGGCTAAGTTGGGTTACTAGGTTAGCAAGATGCTAATTTAGACACATGTTTTTAGCGTTTTAAAAGACCATGGGTAGTTAGCAAATAGTGTAGTAATGGGGCATGTGCTAGCAAGTTAGAAATCTTCTATGTTTATTTTCCTATATATGTGTTTTGAATGAATTAATGAAAGTGCATAAAGTAAGTATTGAAGCAGTAAACAAAAAACTTCCATACGAGAATTGTGTGTTTCAAGTGTGTTGTGGAGCTTGTACCAACACTAGTTAGGTATCTCTACAAAGAGAATCTGGGCCAACCTCGGAATGCCCTTGGTTGGAAGAAAGGGTATGTTCGGATCAACATTACTTATCTCCACTAGTTTGGTGGAAACGCATAAGCATCAGTCAGTAAGGTAGTCCATTGCATCGATATGGATGCCTGGACAAGGTTGGTTGGTTGTGTGACATTCGAAATTTCTGTAAAGTGGACGTTGCTTGGAATGGGAATGATGTTGGATTGTAACATTGATTGGAGGGAGTGTCCCTCTGCTCAGATGTTATCTAGTTCATGGATCAAATCGTTCACAAGATTACGCAACTAGAAAAAGTTGTCAAACCATGGTGAAAGATAGATCTATGAACGTTGAGCTTGTGATCCTCATTGCCGTCCAGGTTGTTCACACATGCCATAGGATCACTGTAGCGAGTATAGGTGTCATCTAACCCAGTGAGTTCTAAAAGATCTTTTGTCTCTAGTTTGACTTGGCCTTCCTTTAGAAGATGGTGAGTTGTCCCATATAAAGTTGATTCGAATGGTAGTGTGTTGTCTAAATCACTGAATTTTGTACAAACTCATCCGAGTGTACGTCATCATTAACATTTTTGTTAACATGTTTAGGAGCTTTAATCATATAAATAAGTTGAACTGATCAACAATATATACCCACATGTACAAATTTTGAAAATGGCACACCAAACTGAAGAAAGAGACTAAAAGCCCTCCTGTACCATGCAACCTTCAGAATACTTGCATTCTGATTATTTATAGATTCAATCTGCTTCTCCATCATCCTCTGAATTTCTCACAACTTCATCCTCAACAACACTGCCAAGAAAATCATTACCGTTAGTTTCATTTTCACCATCTACGTATGCTTGAGAGCTCACTACTTGTCCTATCAAGTTCTTGTGCTTCAAGTTGCCTGCCAAAATAGTCAAAAGTAATGTGTGTTAAATATGACACAATATTCTATATCATTGAATAAAACATTTTTGACAGCAATATGCATTGAACTAGACCTTAGGCTCATTAATATCATTTACAAAATTCCATATAAGAAAAGCATAACTAAACCTATTACTGATGTTTCAGCTTTTAGATTTTCATAGTCCAATCAAACGGTTTAGTTATTTTAGTTATGGCTATCGTTTACGGCCATTAGTTCTTAACCAACCTTTTTAAGTTTTGGGCAAAATAAAAAGGCAACAAATCTGTTAACTTATGAAAGAGAAAGAGGGGGCACGTACAAAATTATACACAACTTTTACGACATAATATATTATTTATGAAAAATAAAAAATAAAAAACTATAAAGGTTGGTTTTTATGGTGATTCAGTTGGTTATTTCAATAAGAAACCATATAACTCAGGTTATAACCGAACTATTGGTTTCTTAATTGGTTCGGTTATTCGGTTTTTCTGCCAGACCCACATTACATACTGATAAGGTTTGAAGCAGTAGATTGATCTTCAAATTAGGAAGAAAGGAATAAGAAGAATAAGAACAATCAAAAGTAGGGTTTAATTGATGGCATTCAACAGAAAAAACAAAAGGAACGATCCAGGGCTGTGCCCTCTCTCACTACAACCGTAGGAGCCTAATAAACTCACAATCACTCACATACCTCACCAGCCTTATTCTACCCCTACATATACTATCTCTCCTCTAACCAACTCCTAGCCACTTTGATAAAAGTCCCCCTTGCCCCTCCTAGAATATACATGTAACATTTTAGGTTTATCTTTAACAAGGAGAGGTGTATCTTTATCATTACTTCCCCCTTCCAAAAAAGTCTTGACCTCAAGACTTGTAGTTGCAGACCGATCAGGGGGCACTGTCGCAGGCAGCAAAGGTGCACTTTGCACAGTAGCCAGAGAAGACAAGTCAGCAGGGATTCCCTTTAACTGGACTGTTAAGCCATTGTAAACACATCAGAGACTTAGGCCAATCATGGATCACTGCACCTAGAGAGTGTAGCCATTCCATTCCCAAAATGAAATCAAGGCTGCCCACATCAAATACCAAAGCATCCAACTCGAAAGTGCTGGGACCAAGCTGAATAGGAAGCTTAAGGCAGCGGTCAGTGACAACAACCCGCTGCTCAACTCCCCAAGTGATAGGAATACCCGGAAAAGTGGTTATGGAAAGACCCAACTCACGAGCCAAACGGCGAGAAACAAAGTTATGTGTTGCCCCACTATCCACCATTACACAAACCTGATGACCAAATAAGCTCCATGCGAGACGCAAGGTGGGAGCGCCACCCTGTCCAGCCACGAGACCCGGGGATTCCAAAGCCAAAAAGGAACCCGTAGGTGAGTCCCCTGTCGAAGGAGTAACAGGAGAACCCGGAGCTTTCAAAGCACAATTTCCCCCCTCCAAGGAGTCATACTCATCCTCTCCAAGAAGCAGAACCCGAAGGGAACCTTCCGGGAACTTGTGAGCCGGCCCATACAGTTGACCACATCGAAAACACAGTCCCTTCTTCCGACGATCTTCCCACTCGGTGCGAGAGAGAGACCGAACCCCTCTATCCCGATGAGGCAAGGTCCTAACATCAGTGGATGAAGGAGAGGTGGAAGACAACAATGAACGGGAAGGGTCAAAGGGATTGGGAGAACCCTTAGCCCTAGACTCCAAACTAGCAGGACTCTTGACCTCAGAACGGTTGCCCATAGCAAACCCCTCACCCATCCCCGACGCAGTCCATCCCATCGGATGAAGGTAACGAAAACGGTTACGGGAAGAATTACCAGAACCCGGTCGTAACATAGCGTCCACATCCTTGGCTAAATACATGGCGTCCAAACGAGAAAGAAGGCGATGGAGACACACCCACTGCTTCACATCATCCTTTAAACCCGCCACAAAATAACCCACCCTGAGATTCCGGCAAACGAGGAACCAATGACAGTAGATACTCAAAATCATCAATGTAATCGTAAATGGAATCCGATTGTTGGATATTGGCGAGTTGTTCATATGGATTTTGGATTTCCAGACCACTAAAACGTTGGAGCAGCTCGGATTGAAAATCCGTCCACGAAAAGGAGGGACGAACCTGAGTGATAATCGTGAACCAGTGCTGAGTTACCCCTGTCTCAATTGAGCGAGTTGCAAGCGGGTATCGTCGGAAGTAGAATTGATATCAAAATACAGAGTCGCCTTCTTAATCCAGCCCTGAGGATCAAAGCCAGAAAACTCCGGCAACTTAATCTTCTTCACAGCCCAAGGGAGGTTGGTCGAAGAATCGGATTTGGAAGCAGGCGTCGAGAAATCCATAATCGAAGGCCCAGAACCCGACGAACCATCCATGGGTCGCTTCTCTTGCGATTTCATCCAGGCTAATACCTCTCGCCAGAAAACGACGGATTCCTCCTTATCGGCCGTCAAGGAGCTTAATGCTGATTTGATTTCCGTCACATCCGATTGGAGTTGCTGAATTTGTTGCTTATGAGCATCCAGACAAGATTGATGATTGACCATGATTGCGGCAAGTCACAAGTGAAGGAAACGGAAGTTGATGAATCGAGAGAAGAGGGAAGGCAGGTCGGACCAATGATAAGGTTTGAAGCAGTAGATTGATCTTCAAATTAGGAAAAAAGGAATAAGAAGAATACGAACAATCAAAAGTAGGGTTTAATTGATGACATTCAACAGAAAATACAAAAGGAACTATCCAGGGCTGTGCCCTCTCTCACTACAACCGTAGAAGCCTAACAAACTCACAGTCACTCACATACCTCACCGGCCTTATTCTACCCCTACATATACTATCTCTCCTCTAACCAACTCCTAGCCACTTTGATAAAAGTCCCCCTTGCCCCTCCTAGAATATACATGTAACATTTTAGGTTTATCTTTAACAAGGAGAGGTGTATCTTTATCACATACCCATCCAGAAGGTGAATCCACTTGACGAAGAGTGAAGAAGAGCCTTAACACGAAATAAAAACCGTTCCAGAGACCTCTTGGTAGCAGGAATTTTACTAGTGATACTGGTTTGTTTCAATCCCTTCCAATATACAAAAATTAAAAAATAAATAAATAAAAGATGGGATAAACTTTTATAAATGGTTAAAGAAGTGAATGAAATGAACTTAATGAAAACAATATGAAACTCAGAATATACCTTCGCTTCCGAACATAGGGTTTGTATTGTTCTTGTTCCCATCTGGAAGTCTTGAAACTGAGAAAAAGGCCAATGGCATTAAAACCTCTATTTTAATTTGTTGTATAGTTTACTACAATGAAGATTGAATTAAAATTTTAAACTATTAGCATAAACTACAAGAATGGAGACTGCCCTACCAGTTGAATGATAAGCTGTTTGTGGCCCTGAAACTGGGTTTCTAGGAACTCAAAAACTGCAGAAAGCTCAAACTTCAGTAACCATAAGACACAAGTACATATGGCAGTTTAGACACATTGAATGGGTCGGTTCGGGCTATAAATTATATCTGACATATTAAAAGCATTAAAAAAAACTAGCATAAATAAAACAAGTCCAACAGGTTGAAAGTAGTTCAAAGTGTGGTTTTAATGCATAAAACCTCTTGTATTATTATATTCGAAATATTACATTATTATTGAGATCATATATTTTTTATTTAATTATATTTGAAACACTAATTATTTATATAACTATATCAATTTTGAACAAGAAGTGTTTCAATTTAGCCCAAACCAACACAACATGTTTTGACCTAACCCCCCTAAATCTTTTTATGTGAAAATATTACGTTATTATTGAGACCATATATTTCCACGCTAATTATTTACATAGAAATATCAATTTTGAACAAGAAGTGTTTCTGTTTAGCCCAAACCAACCTGACATGTTTTGACCTAACACCCCTATTTGCCACCTCCAGACATAAGTTACAAGGTGCCACGTGACAACTGCTACCTTTTAGGAAGGAATCAACATACTTCCCCCCATACTTGACAGCCATAGTGCGAATAGTAACCTACATTAAAATTTTACATCAAAATTGCAAAATCTGAAGCAGTGATTAGGGGTGTCCATGGTCCTGTTTCAGCCTGTTTTGACTAAAGAAGTAAAGATCTGGGCTTAACCGCTAACTACGGTTTAAAAAAGAGGCAAAAAACCAAACAGGCGGAGTTGGTTGGGTCGACCGGACCGGCAAAAACGGTTTGGTTTGGCAGTTTGAATATGCTCTTGCTTATATTTTCTTAAATTATTAGTTTGTATTAAATTTTTAAAAAATATAAAGATTAAACATACGCATAACCGCATATACCAAAATAAATAAATAAACCAAATAATAAAGGTGAATGGGCGGTTCAGGTTCCAAGTTCTAAACCATGAACTGAAAAGTTAAACCTGGTTTTCCAAATCATAAACCGTGAACCGAATCGTGTAAATCTCAAACTGGCCGAACCGACCCATTTGCTTTGGTTTAGGAGGTTCGCCTAGTTTCAACGGTTTGCGAAAACCCCTAGCTCTGATAATAAAACTAGTGCCTTTTCAAATACCTTGTCATGGGTCTTGCAAATATTTATCAAGGATGCAACTACAATTACAGATCCTGTTGGTTGAGGAGTGGCTCTTGATTTATTTATTTGAACCGCTTCTTTAACCTAATGTAAGATGTTAAAAACCGTTAAACGTTACAGCTTCTTATGTATGGCTTTTAAAATAATAATAAAAGATGCCTAACCAGCTTGCCAAGTATAACAAGGTTCTGCTCATGCTGCAAAGTAAATAATATTTTATTAGCAAGCCAATCAGAAGGATTAAAAATATTATAAAATTCAAGGACAAGAGAAGATGCCTACCAACTCTTTGTACCAAACAGCAAAAGTTGAGGAACAAAGAGTTGTAAAACCATGGCTATATTCCTCAGCTGTTGTTCTGCTGGAAAAGGATACCTAACACCAGAACAAACCATAAATGGACCTGCTTTAGAAAATGTCAAATGGAGTGATAAATTGCTATTTGCGCGATTTATTAAACTCAAGCCTTATTAATTAACTTAAACTTGTGTTTCAAGAAATCAAGCACCAATGTTCAAGCTACAATGCCATTCTATAGATGGTGAAAACCATGTAAAACTTAGCACTTGTGAAGTTGGAGATATAGTATGCTTATTCTGATATAATTCTTGCCCATAATGGATATTAACTAGGACATTATAAAGGTTTAAATGACAAGATGGGTGGGTTGATTGTGTTGACCCACAAACACTTTCTTGTCCGTTTTTATAAATAGATAATAATTTGATTATGATTAAAAAAAATATTATTACAATAAGAGTCTAAATCTTTGGATAAAGAAAATTTAAGAGGTTGTATGCATTAAAAATAAACTTTGGAGAAACTTCAACCTGTTCGGCCCATTTGACCTGTCCCCTTTTTCCCAAGTTCTTAATATTTCCCCCATTTGAGATAAAATAATAATAATAACCAAAGTCGATCTATTCATAAGTAATGGTACTCACCGTAGGCAAAATAGAGCATGCAAGTTCATCCAATGATTGAAAAGTGGACTCACAATTTTCCAAGTAAATGTGAACGATCTTCTGCACCATTTCCCCCTGCAACATACAAAAGAAGCAGGACCATTAAAAGTTAAACAAATAACAAAACTAAATAAAACCATTAGATCTAAATAATCCAAAGAGAACATAGAGATTTACTTTCCCCTTCCAACCGTTTTCAACTTCATGCCAATCATAACTCAGTACTTTGTGAGCAGAAGAACTGAGTTTTCTGCGCGAAGTGACAAGGAGTTCTTGAACTACAGTCGAATTATGTTTAGCAGTTCCTTCCAGGGGCTTGTCAATGACTTTTTGGAGAGAGATAACTACTGACTCCAATGTTACTACCACTTCAGAAGCAAGCATAAACGAGAAACAGAGTGCGGAAGAATAGATCACCAGTAAAATAACAATTAAGACCCAAAGTTTTATAAAAGTTATAATCAGCAGTGTATCAACAATGATATTCAAACTTATAGTACATCAATAATGATCTGATTTTTTAATTAAACGTCTTTGAGAGGTTTTATGAGCTAAAATTACACTTTGAGCGACATTACATTTGACCTGTTTCCTTTTCAGATAAGTTTCTAACTTTCATTCCGTTGGAGATAAAAATACACCCCAAATCAACTCATTCATATATAAAAGGATCAAAATTGCCACCTGTAAGGAAAAACTATACCTGCATCCAGAACCGATTCTAGGAACTCATAGACACCACCATATAAACAAAATATGTCTCCTGTTGATGATAGAGATGGCATGCCTTCAATATCATCGACTTTTTTGGGCTGGAAAGACTTAAGCAGGTCCAAGAAAGAAGATTGTTTCGACAATATAAGATCTGGACAGGTCAGCATCTGTGCTGGATCCAAAAGGGAAAGAAGAGAAAAGGAAGATAATATGAAGAATATAAATCGATCATGGAAAGCCATATCTTCAAAACCGATAAAGAGCTGTGAATAAAAATGTGTTGATTTGGGTCATATTTATTTCCTATGGGTCGAATGGGTAAAACATTATACTTAGGCAAAGGGCCAAATGGGTCCAAAGAAAGACATCCAAACTGAATCACTTCATTGAAAAAAAGTTAGATTAGTATTTTAACCAATATGGATTTTATAATCTAATTTAATGCATTAATTATTTATAAAGTAAAAGTGGCAAGTCAGCCCAACAGAATCTGGCCCATTTGGTTCCATATTGAAAGTTACCCATTTGTGATATGTTACCAAACCCACCCGACCCACCCGCTTTGCCACCTCTACATATAGTAGGCTGAATAAGGGAGGAGGGCAATAGATACCTTGCTGAAGCAATATAGCGTCTCTTTGACAACTAAACTCGACACAGAAGGTACAGAAAGTACCATGTTAGTTATTTCTGGATTACCAGCCATGGAAGATTGGTCACTCCAGTGTGTTTGACATGATTCAGAACCTAAAAATATTTTGTAAGATAGAAGAGTACTTTAAATTCATACTGAACTCCTTTCAGTTACTTAATGTTAGAATCTTACCATGTTCAAGTAATGATATAGCAGAATCCAGGTGTCTCCTCAGAGTCACAAACAATGTCTGAATCTTGTTTAGAAATTCAACGGTTGTTATTCCACTTAAACCAAGAGGAATGCTCAAGGATCTGAATGATGTTGGTTTAGGACTAAAACATTCTAGCTTGCTATTAAGATCGCGCAGGAGGAAAAGATACACAGGTAACTAGAATCCAAAATAAACATAGAAAGTAATAATATATCTGCAATTCATTTAGTGGCAGAGATAGAGAGAACATCATGCAGTAAAGGTGGCAAACTGGCGGGTTAGGTAACATGCCAAATTAAGTACATTTATTATACGGTTCGCTTGAACCTCTTGTTCAAAAAGTCCACTTTTTGTTTAAATCATAACATATTTTTTCTTGATACAGTTCACTTTGTGCGACTTTCGACCCATTCGATCCATTTGGCATGTTTCTTTCAGCTTATTTATAGTTTTGCTGTTTGACCAGTTAGGAGATAAAATGTAACCCAGATCAACCCACTTATAATTAGATGGTTTGAAATTGCCACCTACAGCATGCTATGATACAGTGTAAAAAGACATACCTCACACGTAGGATCCGCACAACAAGAATCAAGATCCTGCATTCAGGAAACAAGCACATGAGGCAGTTTGAACGTATTATTAAGCCATGTACTTGACGAGACACAGGCACCAAAATCGTAAGTTCACAAAATTCCATACTCATGGCATAACTATCAAACAAAATAGACATATATTAAGATCACTGAATGGGAATAGATAACTGACCTTTGAATATGACAAAATAGAAAAGCAATCAACCAAAAGAGGTCTAAATCTGTATCTTTGAGCTTCTAAAAGTTTTGCAGTTTCGGAAATCTCTATATCAGCATCTACAGATTCATTGGAGTTGGTGGTAGAGCACGTTGCTTCCTCAGATTGACTGATTTTAGAGGGTACGCCAGTAGAACTCTCATTTGCAATATCACTACTTATTGCACCTGCTTTCTTCCATGTTTCAATAATTGTAAGCTGAGTGGTACTGTTTCCTTGAGTGCCAGAATTTTTCAATGCCTTTGAGGACTTTTTATTATTTTTCTTGCTGATTTGAGAAAAATCTTTGTTAGTTCTCATTTTCTCTGTGTTCTTTTCAATACGATTAGGCTGACCTGGCGAGGAAGCTGAAGAGAGTTCAGGTAAGGATAGAGAGCAATCTTTGAGTATATTATTTAACAAGCTCTCAAGGAATCTGCACCATAAGATAACTTTATTTAACCCTCAACTGAAAAAGAATATGGTGTGCAGGATAACTGGATAAGCAAAGTGTCAATCAAATGCCATTAACTTCGAAAGCACAAATCAAATGGATAAATTGCATACCAGTGTCATCAGTAAAATTTCAATATGATTTTTTACGCTTAAAACATTATTTATAGTGTCTAGGTTATAAATGCTCCAAAAAGTAATTTTTCAGCCTGAGTTATGAAAACCTTTAATTTACATGTCAGGATTCATTTCAACTTACACAAGATTTTTCAAGCGTTTCAAAATCTTGGTGACAATCTCCTCCTTTGTAGCTTGGCTTATGCAGTCAAATCTTCCAGCAACTTGTGTACCAAAGGCATTAAGCTGATTGTGATGAAAAAATAATGCCATTTAGGAGAACATAATTTAAACCATCATCATGCTTTGATTTTATTTTTATTTATCAAATTGACCATCATACTTGGTTGTGCATAACACCGATTGGCATTTTGTAACAACACACAACATATTTCAATTTGTGTAACAATCAACCATGAAGTCAAAGGCTGGTTTTCTTGTGAGAACAAACACACATACAATTGACCTTAATGCTTTCTGACTTTTATAATGTGTTGGCTTTTGTGGGCTTTAAAACTCTTTTACAAAGAAAAATCATATAAGTACGTTGTCATGTCGGAATTAATAGTGAAGCATGATGGTCAATGCTGAAATAATTATTTCAGTAAATGACCCTAACATCATAACTTACTAGTTCTCTGATCCAATTAATTGCATAATAAAGAGACAGACAGACAACATGTTTCTGCTTTTTATTTAATGACTGCCAAGATTCCATGATGACCTGCAAAACCAATGGCAAGAAGACATTAGTAAATTGTCCGTAGTGCATATCTGATTGAATAAAAGCAAAGGAGAAATGTATTAGCTTTCTTTATTGTAGAACAAAGGAATTCCAGAAATATCTGGAGAGTGTGTTGGTAATAAAAAAATAATATATTGCATTCAGATGGCGCATTAATTACTAAAAATAAGTCAATTTCATCTTTACTCAGCATGTGCTATTATGTTTATCAACACTGTTTGTCATAAAATCAAGATTAATAAATGTTGACGACATTTGCATAAGTTGGAGACAGTTTGTGCATAACCTTTGACTTATACAACTTATGGAATTGAGTAACCAACAAAAGATTCTTGCATATATGATGAAACTTTTGAACTTTAAGACGAAAAAGTTGCATGTCCGCACGTCACATTTAAATTCATAGGATTAATGCAAATACATACTCAACCATGCAACAAAGGTAACTTTATCAATCTAACCACAGAATTTTATATTAATTAAAGGATTTTGTAATTCAAGTACTTTTCATAGATACATGTGAGATGATATGTCTTCGAATGAACCAAAAAAGTTTACATGTGATAGATATTATATTTTCTAATCGTAACACTCATTTCTATAGTTAAACTACAATTACTACAATTACTAACCAGTGTATTATATTTAATACACGAAACATGAGTGTAAAAAGATTGTACTAAAAAAAAAGGTTATTGCTGCAAAAGATTGAAACTAATATTTAAAAAGTATATAATGAATGTAAATTTATAATCACTGGTGGATAAGTGAAACGGTAAAAGTAGTTGTTTTAAACTTCTAATATTAGTCTAGAAAAGGATTAAGACATAAGACAGCAGCTAGTAGGACTAGAACTCTGGTCTTCTGCATTAGCTAAGCATGCTTAATGTTAACACAATTGTCTTTGCTTAGGGAAAAGATTTCAATAGTTATATAAGTTTAACTTCATAATGACGTGAGGATCATTTCCATCATTTCATTTCAAGATGATACTATAAGGATGCTTTAAAAAAGTTTAGTCAAATATCGCCTTCGTAACTCTATGAGAAAAGTCAATGCCTATTTTTTCAAAAAAGAAAAAGATTGCATATATTTATGCAGAAATTAACCTTAGAAGAAGGAAGATGTATGGGACAGCCAAGAAGTGCATCAATTCCTCCTAGAGATCCCTGATTTCCCAACCTCTCCATCTGGATAAATTATACATCGAACACAATATTAAATCATCATGCAGAAATAAGATTAACAGAGATTTGTGCCTTTCTTTAAATGCACCTACCACAGAAAGTAAGCGGAAGTTAGCAGGAAGAGTTTGTAGTAATGTTGACCTGCACAGTACATATCTTGTGATCCATAGAAAGAGGTTGCAAAGAAAGAATTGTTTGTAAGTACAAACATGGTCACACATTTTGAAATCCACTCCTTATTTAATGATAACAAAAACATGACCATGTGATACAAATGTTAAATTTAATTATTTCTATGTTCATATCTTACATTCTCAAATCATCATCAAGAATGACCAGCCGATCAAACAAACACTATAAAACAATCAATAGACATTGGACACAACGCCACACTCAATGCACGGTTCGACCATGGATCATTCATTCATCCGCGCCAAGGCCTGACCAATTGCGAAGAATCAACTGTTGTGTTGTGAAGACTTATTGGGCCTGAACTTGGGCTTCGGATTTGGGCCAAGTGATGAAGTAAATGGGGTGTCCGGCCCTAGTGGTTTTGGGCCTGATTTATTTTTCTTGTTGCCTAAGTTTGTTAACCCTAATCTAGTCTTATTTATACCCTGCTATGTAATTGTAATCTTTGAGCACCTAATAAAGAGAAACCCTAGTTGCACCCATGAACGAAGGTCACTTTGGCCGAACCACATTACTTCTTGTGTCGTTTATTGCTTTCTACTTCAATCGTTTGTGTGTGTGTGTCTGTTTGTTTGTTTCCTTTGCGTACCGATTCTAATTCCTAACAACTGGTATCAGAGCTTCAGGCTCTTGAGTACTGTTCAAATCTTCCCCTTGTTTGACGGCAATGTTAAAAATCCTTTAAGAATCGTTGTAATCAGTACGGTTCGTTCATTACACACGATTCTGCACTGAGACGATTTCACGGGGGAGTTCTTGGTTTGATTTTTTCAGAAATCGGCAATTAGGGTTTTTTGCAATTGAAATCCTTGGAGCCGACGTTTGTTCTGTGTTCGTTCTGGTTCGTGTTCGCAGAAAGATGGTCGCTGGTTTTGGGTTTTAACGACAGGTCTGCTGCCGTCGGTCTGTTGCTGCTGCGATTATGGTTTGATCCTAAACCCTTGAATTCAATAGCTTTAACAGGTTTTTATTCAGTTTGTTTTCTATGTTGGGGTTTTTTTTACTATTAATTATATCAACCGTGACTGTGTAACCAGGATTTGTGAAGAACAGTTGGGTTGGGTAAGATTTTTCTGCTGGGTTTATCAACTGGCCCTTCGCGTACTTGATGGGAGGGGTGGTTGCAACTAGGGGGATAAGACTAGATCAAATTATTGAAGTCTCGCATCCATCTAGTCTTTCACGTATATATGCTCAAACCAGCCCGCGGTCAACTACCAAGTAAACCAGTTGCACCACTTCCGATTACTCAAGACTGGGAAATCGAGCTTCAACCTAGCCAAGTTTTAGCTCATCGTTAGATTACTGAAACTGACACCACTACAATGGAGTTGCTTGTTTCCTGGGCTAATAGACCTGTTGAAGAAGTTACTTGGGAGAACTATGATTTACCGGCTAGCTGGCCAATTTCCCTCCTTCCAACTTGAGGACAGGTCGTTTTACCGGACGAGAAGTATTGATACGTACTCAACTGCTACTACACCTATGAAAGTCTATTCACGTCGCAAGCGGAAATGAAGCACCGAGTCCGCCACGGGAAGCACTTTGGAGCAGCTCCAGCTTCTATTCAAAGCCTCCTTGGACCCGCTTGGTCTTGGTCAAGAGCATAGTGGGGTTAATGGATGAGTGGAGGTGAAAGTTTAGGAAAGTAATTGTTATTCTCTGTTTTACGTTTAAGTATTCTTCTTTCTTGTTTAGGCAGTTTTTGTTTTTATTATCCAAAATCTCTTGTATTGGAGACTAGCCCCTCTCGAATCGGGCCGAATTACTATCAATATCATCCGTTTGCTTCCATAAAATTCAGAAATCAGTGTCCAGCAGCTAAGAAAGAGAAAGAGGTAAGCGTTGCCGCAGAAGACTCAGATGACGCTTTGATCTGTAGCGTAGAGAGTGTTGTTGATTCATGGGATATGAATTCAGGAGCGTCATTCCATGCCACGCACAACATAGTGACGATGAAGAATCTTAAACTTGGAGACTTCGGGAAGGTACGACTAGCTAATGATGAGATACTAGACGTTACGGGCATGGGCGAAGTTTTGAAAACTTCCTTGGGAACCACCTGGAGACTAGTGTCAGATTTATTCCAAGCCTGAAGAGGATGCAAAGGAAACCTAGTGATTCTTGTTAGGTGTGGGGTCTCATTTAGAGGCGGTCGGCCGTAATTAGGGTTAGCCGGCCCTAATGGGCCTATCTCTACGGTTTGGGCCTAACTTGGAGAACAAGTTAGGAACCCTAGTTTTAATCTATAAATACCCTATGCTGTAATTGTAATCTGTGTGCCTTTGAGCTTAACGAAATAACCTAGTTGCAGCCCATGGACGTAGGTCCCCACTGGGACCGAACCACGTAAAATTCTTGTGTCATTTATTTTCTGTTTTATTATCGTTTGTGCATGTGTGTGTTGATTCCGCTGCGCCACTTTGTTCCTAACAAGTTTTATCAGAGCTTTGCCTCGTTGTTACACACTGTAACATCCTTGATTTTTCCATGATATTTATGTAACCTTTTAGTGATACCATCGATTCCTTATGCATTCCTGAAACTATTTCGATCTATGAAAACGTTAGCATAATTCAATTTCAATACATTGTGATTCTATATATTGTCATTTACTATGGTGATTTTATGTGATTCAATGCTATATTATCCTATATCTTGCCTAATGTAGTAACTTGGATGCCTTAAACCCTAATAAAAAAATAAAATTTATGGAAAGTCTCTATCTTTAGAAACCTAAATTCAAACTTAGAAGGTCAAAAATTTCATATTTGTAACTACAAGGTTCATTGTGTAACATTTTATAAAATCCAATACTTGAATGATTATTTATTTAAATCTTTTTATGAAACCGAGATTTTATATTTGTTGGAAACTCTATATTAATATATATATTCTTTTATTTTAAACAATAATTATCCTAAACCTATTAAACATTTTATATAATTCAACATATAACTAACACTTGTAACCATTATGGACTTGTAATTATCTAGTCATGAATGTTATTAAATCCTTAAAAATAAATGTCCATATTTTTTTTAAAAAAATTACGATTCTTTTATACATATAAATTGATGGGAATTAAACCTCTTAATTATCCTTGAATATTATTAAACCTTTTATTAAAGCTAACTAGTAATTATCTAAAACTTAACCAACTACAATTCTATCCTAACTAACAACTCATGATTCTATCCTAATCTCCCCATATCCATCGAAATTTTATAAAAATTAACCTATTCTTTTATAAAATTCCTAGTAACTAACTAATCCTATTTGCTAGTATCTTTTAGCTCCTAATACAATCCTAATCCTAATCCTAATCCAACTAGAACTCCTCCTTTTTTCTCTAAATCCTAACTTATAAATAGAGGCCTTGTTTCTCCCTTTTCTTTACACCATTCTTGTGAAATCTAGAACCCCAAGGCTGCCCAAAGTCGTTCCCTTGCCCCCTCTTTGAAGATCCAAAGTTGTTCCTTATTCACAAGTAAGTTCTAGTCATCATGTTCTTGGTGTTCTTAAATTTTATCTTTAATTCATTCAATGTTTTTACAAAAACAACTTTAGATCTACGATTCCCTAACACATACATGTTATAATCATAGATCTAGGCTATCAAAGCTTGATTTAATCAATAAAAATAAAAACTTTTCTCTAAAACATAAAAACTATAATGCTGAATTTTTGACAGATTCGTCACCCTATCTTATCGGGGCCATAACTCACTCAAAACAGAACTTTTTCAAGTGTTTCTTTTTTTGAAAATCAAGTTTAAGGTCTCACGGTCGAAACGCCTACTCGCACGTCTTCTGGTTCATAGTTTAAGTCCCTCAAACAACCCGCGCAAGATCGGTGCGCAAAGCTGTCAAAAGCTGTAAAAAACCCCCTTTTTGCAAACTTTCATGATATTCATAATTTTTATAAAAGATACGAATTTTATTATAAAATAAGTGATTTTAACATGTTATAAGTTATAAAAATACAGAAATTTATGATACTCATAAGTCTTTTAATCGCATTCAAACTTTTTATATAAAAATCTAAGCTTTGATTCATTTTTACTCTCTATCCATTCTTGAATAATGTTTGTATTCAAACTCTCTACTTTTTCAATTATAATCCTCTAATATTCAACTTATTCATTTTAATCCCAACTAAAATCATATTTACACTTTAGCCCCTACACTTTCTAAAGTTACCAAATAAACCCTAAACTTGGTCTAGTATATCGATAGAGTAACCATCCAACCGGTATGTAGTTATCTGACAAGCAGAAAGTTCTGGCTAGGAAAGACGGGGTCTTGATCCAACCAACTCTTTCTTGGGAACGCTTCTGTTGGAGGTACTACTTTGGGACGATAACCACTTTAGTATACGACAACCACTTTCCTCTATTTACAATATCAACCTTTATCTATTCTAAACTTAAATTCTAAAACTAACTTGCACTATAACTTACTTAGGGTTTAATCCTTAAGGCATTCTCGTAAACAAGTTACTACCAGGACAAGATTCTACCCACCTACTTCAAGGTGAGATACATAGCCTCTTTAACTTTTTATCTTTGGGGTGGAAAACATGCTCGTATATCAAAGGTTGTACAAACTATATCAAACTCAAATACTACTTTTGCAATTTCAATAACAACTTTATATACTTGTAAACTTAAACGGTTTTATACACACCCTACAACCATTAACTTGGGATAAGCCAACGGGAGTAAGTCATAGATCTATGGGCCTGACATGCCGATCTAGTTCTTGAGTTGACAAGATACGATATCAACTTGAGACTAGATATACAGAAACTGCAAAACTTGTTATTCATGCTATATCAATTCTATGGGAACCCAATCTTGTCATTAGGTTTGGTTGAATCGATGTATAAAAGTTTGTTTACTTGTTATTGAATCTTGTTTATGAATTGCAAAAATCTTCATTATCTATACTATGTAATTACTTAAACCTATGTTCTCACCGGCTTTATAGCTGACATATTTTAGCATGTTTTTCAGGTACTAATAACTAGGTTGCTGTTACAATCACGCTAGGACTTCGAGACTTGGCTCTAGAAGATTTAGTTATTTATAAAGTTTAATAAAGACTATTTTTTTATCTATTTTGTTTGGTTGTGTGTTTTTAAAACAATGTAATGCAATTATTCGGTTAATTTAATAGTATTTCTTTTAATCATTGTGATGATTTCAATTCGTCACCCCTCGCGTAAATTCCGCCATCGGTGGGGGTGTGACACACACGGTATCGCACGGAAGACCGATTCGCAAAGGAAAACCCTAACAGCTACAGTACCGTCGCCGTGAACAGTGATTCCGGCGTGAACAGCGTTTTCCGGTCAGGCGTGAACAGTACCAGCATAATTTTTTCGTTTTTTCTGTTGCTGTTGTTCCAGGGCTGATTCGCAGCATAGTTTCTTGTTTTTTGGGCTGCCGGAATTAGGGTTTTTCAAACCCTAGGTTGCGTAAAAGGGGAAAGAAAACAGGGCTTTTCGGGACTGATTTGGAGTGATTTTGCAATTAGAGTTTCTGTTGTGGATCTCTTGGAGTTGCTGGTTTCACTCGGGTTTGCATGTGAAGCGTCTGGTCGGGTGTTTCTGGTTTGTGTTGCGGGTTAACGGTTTGATTGTTTCGGGTACCGGATTGAGGCCGATTAGGGTTTGGTTATAAAACTCTTGGATTCATCGGTCAAAGGTTAGAGTTTTTTTTTAAGTTCGGTTTTTTGACTGTTTATTATCAACCATAAATTGGGGAACCGGGTTATGTGAAATTCAGTATCTGGTTAGATTTGTCTGCGAGGTTTATTGCAGGGGCAAATCGGTCACTGATAGTGTTTGGTAGAACAGCCGTCAAGTTCAGGCCCGTGCAATTGTTGTGTTTGTTCACTGTTTCTAATTTGTTCTCTTTGTTATGCTATAACTGAAGACGGGATGGTTATGATTAGAATGTTCATCGGTTATGTATTTTGGTTGATGGGTTTGTCAAAATGGAACTTGAATGGGGTACTGGTGTTGGATAAACCTGGAGAAAATGGAACCAGTGGGTGTGCTGGTAATGACATAAGTGAAAAAAAGGGAAGTCAAGTGATATTAATCGGTTGAAAGATTTTTCGGTCAGGGTTAGCTGATCGGGTGTACGATCACGGAATCCTTGGTACCGTTTGCTTTCATGAAAGCTCTGCTGCTGTTATAATCGTTTTCCGGTTAGCTGGTCTAGAACTGTGAAGTTGTTTCTTGTTTGGTGGTGATCAGTGGTACGACATTTGGCATGGGTTGGGATAACAGGGACAGTGGGAGCTGAGCATAGTTGACTTGGTGGAGCTGCATGGAGGTGTGGGACATTCTTTAGAGTCGATGTCAAAGATAGTAAATTATGCTTCTGAGAATGTGTCTGGGTTGATGCACTGGACTTAGTGAAGGTAGTGAAGACTTTTGGGTTCGAGATTCTGGTATACTTCATTTCATGTTAGCCACTGTAGTGAAGTATTGGTGAATCTTACTGAAGACTTTGGGAAGATACGGGTTTATGTATCGCCGGAAGAAGGGAACCAACTTCTGAGTATTAAAGTCTTGGCTCGCTGCATCGGGTAGAGCTAAGTGGATTCATTTTGCAAGAGTGAATCCTGGAGCCACGGAGATGTCAGTTGAGTGCATTCGGAGGTTTAAACCAGGTCAGGGGTTTTGGGAACGGTAGGAGCACGGGGCGTGTTCTGGGTACAGTTCAAAACACCGTTGGGTTTTGAAGACCGGATTTCCGAATGGAAAATCTCTCCTGGGTTTCTTGCAGGTTTTGGAGAGTGGTGTTTCCTACGGAAGTCTCTGGAGCCGGTAGTTTGAATCAGTGGGAGCCGGTTGAGATTGAGGATGAGTCAATGGCGGGTTTTTCATGGCTGGGTCGGTGATGACCGCTGGGTTGGAGCTCGGGGGAGCTTCAACTGGCTCTTCTGGTAATTGAGAAGAGGGTTGCTGCAACTAGGAGGATTGGATTGAAGTCATAGCTTGTTTATGGGAACTGAAGGCTGGGAGGACTTCTGTTATTTGAAATCTTAGCTTGTTCTTGGGAGCTGGAGACTTGGAAACTTCTAATAGTGAAGTGTTAGCTTGTTCTAAGACCTGGAGGCTTGAAGGATTTTTGTTATTGAATATTACCGGAGTTACTGGTATAGGGTCTGCTTGGATTGAGGATTGCTCGAGCCTCCAAGTGGAAGATTGTTAGGTGTGGAGTCTCGTTTAGAGGCGGTCGGCCGTAATTAGGGTTAGCCGGCCCTAATGGGCCTACCTCTACGGTTTGGGCCTAACTTGGAGAACAAGTTAGGAACCCTAGTTTTAATCTATAAATACCCTATGTTGTAATTGTAATCTGTGTGCCTTTGAGCTTAACAAAATAACCTATTTGCAGCCCGCGGACGTAGGTCCCCTACTGGGACCGAACCACGTAAAATTCTTGTGTCATTTATTTTTTGTTTTATTATCGTTTGTGCATGTGTGTGTTGATTCCGCTGCGCCACTTTGTTCCTAACAATTGCTTGTGGTAAGAAGAGAGGAACTTTGTACATGGTTGAGATACTGTCAGATGGAGTTAATGCAAGAGGTAAGACTATACCAACTGCAAGAGATAAAACTCCAGAACTAAAGGAAGTGAAAGTTGGGTTTTATGAACCTAGTGTGCAAAAGAATGTTACTTTTGCAAATTCAAAAGAGATACCTAGAGCAGGTTCAGAAAGAATAGTCAAGAAAGATGCGGAGAGGTTCAGAAAGATCAATGAAAAGTGGAAGATCATGAAAGACTCGTGACAGTGGGTGTACAAAGGTGAAAGATGGTCTATCTCCTCTAGTTACAGCTCCAGCTCCACAGTGGGTCAGAAGAACCAGTAGACCTTCACAGAAATGCTCTTTGTCGGCTAATTACTTGCTTTTAATGGAGAGTGGTGCATCCTAGTATTATTCAGATGCCAGCAGAGTAAGAGATTCATTACAGTGGAAGCATGCGGTGAAAGGAAGACAAAGTCAAGAGTAAAGAACATAATTTAGGTTCAGACAAGGTCACCGGCAAATAAGATCATGGCAACAGATGAGTTGAAGCTCGGTGTAGCTTCAACTGGCCTTCAAGAATAATTGATGAGAAGGCGGTGCAACTAGTTGAAGAAAGAAGATTACAGAAGTAGAAGGTAGAACGTAGTTGAAGCAATCAAGCCTCAAGTGAGAGATTGTTGGGCGGTTTTGTATGGAGGCTCGCAAAAGGGGAGGAGGCAGACGACCCTAACCCTAGTTGCTCTGATACCACTTGTTAGGCGGATATCACGGATCACGGTTAACCTGAAAACTTTCTGGTGATTCTGGGACGTTTCTGACGGTTCCTTGCGCAACAAGTTATCTTGATCTCTGTTGGCTTCTAATGAACTGCTTATCTGCCCAAATCTGTAATCAAAGGACTTCTTAATCTGTTTAGGACAGCAGCAATCAGCTGCTGTTAGTGTGTTGTTTATGTCGGCCCAAGAAAACAGAACAGGTCGCAATGGACCTACTGTTCGCAATGGAACAGCAACAGCAGAAGCAGATCAGCAACTACTGATCCCGGCTGTGATGACGACAAAAATTTGCAAACACACACAAACAGAAAGTAAACGAGACACAAGATTTAACGTGGTTTGGTCCAATCTTACCTACGTCCACGGCTGCAACTAGCTAGACACTTCTAACTATGAGGTGATGAAGAATTACAAGTACAATAGGTTATATTTATACGGTTAGAATTAGGGCTGAAACCATGCACCCTTTCATAATTAACAAAACTTGAGATTGAGAAAAATGAAATATGGCAACCTGCCAAATAGCCAAAGGGGGCGCAACTAAGGTTAGGGCAAAAAATTAATATTACCTTGATGACGAGGAAGCCAGTGGCAATATGTTCATGCAAATTGGAGATATATCTCCATCCAAGTTCATCCATGGCTCCCCTGCATAACAGGTAAAGAATACACACTGAAGTTGTTTGCTGAAACCCATTTGTTTGTGCCTACAAAAAAGCACATCCAGGTGACTCACCTTCAAGGCCACAATACAAGTCAGGTGCAGGCAATTTTCCATTTTCTAAATCCGATAAAAACATGGATTCAAATTCTCCTACAAGTTGGCCAACCCTGCACAGAAGAATACTAGATTTTAAATACAACATATCTTTTAGAAAAGCGTCTCCTACTTCTTGATGTTCCACAAATTAAGTTTTCCACGAAAGAATAAATATGCATTTAGTTGTTGTCTACTATGAGAGTATATCATTAATTTATCACCATATAACTCACCGTTCCATAATAGCTGGATGAAGAGTTTTTGAATCAAGAATAGCAGATAGTTCATCATAAAAGAGGATCAATGATATTGGCAACTGTTGGCATGAATCCAGGGATGTTCTGAGTAGTTCTAATGCCTCCTCATAGTTCAACTTCTACACATTTCCCAACAAATATACATTGAAAATCACAACCTAGTGATAAATGAGTGTTATAAGTCATACTTTTTTTCTTACCTGTGATGAAGAGGAATAGGACTTATCATTTATGTTTCCAAAATGAGACAATATTTTTAAGGTTCCAATTAGACCCATTTTCTTGTATTTGAATTCTGGATTACTAACCTGCCATCTCACACAGTTATTTAAAACCTCTGCCAGATATAGTGTATTAATGTGAAATAAAATATTAGGTTTGGAAGCAGGTTTATAAAATTAACTAAACGTACCTGCTTCCTTACGATCATGAAAAGTTCAACGGCAATAGACGATCCAAATGATTCAGTATTAGACCGTGCAGACCGTGATAGAAAGCAGAAAACATCATATACCTGCAATACCGCAATCCAAGTGAAAATGATAGTGGTTATGAAAAAAGAAAAAAACAAGCTGTTGTAAAGCATTTTTGGAACCTTATGCAGGTTTTCGGTGCTAAACCCTTCCATATAGTCTAATATACCTATATATTATGAGAAGTAACATGTCAGGTAAACTTCAACATTGAAGCAAAAGTAGAAATCAGATTGCACAAAAAAAAGTGATGGTATACCAGTTATGTAAGAACAAATTGGAATTAGTTCTTGGGAGTATTTAGAGGCTAGCATGACCATAGCGTCTAAAGCTGAACTGACTTCAAATGTAATGCCAGAACCCACATGGGTGACCAATGACCCTAAGACCTATGACCACAAGCAGGTTACTTCCTTTCCTTCTAGAAACAAGAACATATATCTAAACAAACTACTGTAATCGCATCTTACTTCCTGTCTTGAGTACGTATCAGGAAACCCCTCAAATAGGTACTTATACATCTGAATGCCAAATTTGCTTACTTTCTGTTCTTTGCAAGCCAATAAGTATTCCGAGAATAGCAAAAATAAACCAAAGTGATCCTAAAAAAGAACACGAGACACAAAATGAGCTCCAGTCTGTTTCAAACAGATAGATAGTGACTTGCCATATTTCCAATCTACAAAATCCCTCATTTCATGCATATGAATGTAAGTGAAACCATACCTTTACCAATTCCTTGTTACCCAATAAGCATTGCTCAAATAAAACATCATGGATAGAGCCTTCAATAATTTTCTTCTTCAGTAGCTTTTCAACACTCTTTTGCATAGATTCACAGTTTTTATAAATGAGCATCAATAACCAAATGTCAATCACCTTATGATCTTGTGGTTTGTCAATGTACTGAAGTTCTCTTAGTATCTCGTGGCATAGAATCTGCAAGCATTGACATACAACCATTATTTGATTAAGCCAGAACTTTTCCAATTTGGGAAGAATATTTTAAGTTCCACTAGTATTTCAAGTACATTTTTAAAACGAAGACTAGACCCCAAAGCATCAAGAACTGAAGCTTCCACATTATCCACAGCTGATTTTCCTTTAAGTTTATTGTGTTGGGTTGAACGAGTATCAAATACTCCAACAAGCTTGTACTGTTCTCTGAATTGTGTGATTATTCTCCGAGCATTTGTTGGTGTTGCAGATAGAAGTAGATACCTGAGTAAGTATGGTAGCTTCTCTGCTTCAATAGTTCGAATACATGATAGTGCTATTGTTATAACCTTCAAAATAATCAAATCAACTTTTATTAACAATCATGTATTTGTATGTATATGTATGTAAGTCAAATTACCTTATCTTGTAACAGATCATCCAAACTAAGGCTAGAGAAGCAATCAATAACAGCAACTGTGGCAGTCGAATCATCTTGCAACACCTTCTAAAGTGAATCAACCACAGTCTTATTGTTAGCGTCTCCCATAACCTCAGGCAATGATCCAATGATCTCTTTCTTCAAGTGAGGAGGGCAAATTGACAACACTTGGAACAAATTCTCGGTAAATGCTTCAGAATCCACTAGAAAATCAAGCCACCGGAACTGGTTTAGTATCAATCTAGCTACGTCTTCATCCAAACGCAAAGTGGATGACGAAGAATGACCACAGTTATCATTATCAAAATACTCCGGCAGCTTCTCAATCAACAAGTTCTGTAGATCTAACTGGATTGAAGGAACCAGCAAGAGCACCCTGACTAGGCTCTCACTTCGTCTATTACCAGAATTATCACTTTGTGAAGGTAATAAAACCCTGGAAGTATAAATCAAAATTCATTTCACCACATTAGAGCTAAACAGCAGTTTGGATACTGAATTCAGCTAGTAGATATTCAAAATTACGTATCTGTTTGTAAACTAAACCCTACACTTGCCTATCCAACTATCGCTTAAAATTAGGGTTTCACTAACTATGATAACGAACTAATTTTTTAACTTTTTTTTATAAAAACTAACCTGCGAAAATCATTTTGATTGTCGATGTAAGAGGCGAATCCAGCCAGGAATTGAGACCGGAGAGATGAATCGGAGGAAAAACAACTTTGAAGACGGTGACGGAGCTTGTGCAAGTCAGCAGGGAGGCAAGGGGGACCGGAGGTGTTGATTAAAGTACATCCGGCATCTGCAAGGATCGAAGCCATTTTGTCGATTGGAAGCCATTTGGTCGATTGTGATGGAAGTTGAGGCGGAGGTGCTACGGCGTCGTTTGCAGTGATGTGTTGATTGGCGGTGGTGGTAGGTTTGGGGATTTTGGAGGGGTGGGAGAATGGAGAGACGAATGGCTTGGATGGACGTTTGTTACGAAACGACATTGCTCTGTAATTGGCGTGGATGAAATTTTGAACTGCAGTTTTCTACGGTGGAGTAGCGGCGGAGGAGACGTTTGAAGGTCAGACGGAGATGGGGAAACAAATGTGGCGCCAAAATTTGGGAGTCTTTTTCCGTAAGTTACACGTGTAGAGAATGTGACATTTTTGGTTTATTTTTTATTTTTTTTATTTACTAGGTGTCAATCATGTCTAGGATGACGGGTTAAATTTTCAACGGTAAGATCATTCACAACCGGTCCTGTATATTTATGTGAGTAGTTTAAGGGTTGATTTAAAATGGTTGTGAGTGTATGATAGAGAAAATATAAAATTTTCTGTATATTTGGGGGAAACACTGTTCACCCGCATAATTTTTTAATAATTTTTCAAAGTGGTTGTAAGTGGAGAAGAGAGAAAAGGTAATGATAAATGTATAAAAAATATTATTTAATTGAAAATGAGAGACAAAAAGTAGTGATGTTAGTGTTATTATGGAGATGGAGATAGGGGTGCTACCGAGAATGCTCTAACCCAACCTATTACTTATTTGTGTCGGACTCACTTAAAGTCAGGTCGTCCCGCTTTATGTTCATATATGAATATTATTAATTAGTAATGCATAGTGACTTAGTAAACAATTAATTACTTAGACCTTAATGAAAATCTTTTGTAATTGTTGAACCGGTAACCCGTTGGTTGAATCAGATACTAAACGCTTGCTTTCTCTGTGGGGGTAATGTGAAACTTATTTTTTTAGTCTTATAGAAAGGAAAGGAGCATTGGGTTTCTCTATGGGGTGATGTGGGATAACTATAGGAAGGAAAGTTAAGAAATGGACTTGGAAGGGTAAACTTGTTTACACGAAGATTTGATCCTAAGGCCTCAAAAGATTTTAAACAAAGACTAGTAACCAACTCGCTTGTGAAGGTTGTTTTATTACCTTTGTTGTTAATTAATTAAGTACTATGTTTAATATCAATGTCATTTCTTTCGCATATACACCTTTCTGTTTTAGTAATAATCATCTATATTTTCAACTTCAAGTAATATCTAAACTTCTTTCATCTCAAATGCGAACACCTAACCATGTGTGTATGTATAAAAAAATGAAGTGTTTTGGTAGATGAATCCATTTTCTTACATATTTATGATATCGTGGTAGATGAAAGGTTGAATTATGTGGATGAACGGTGGTTGTCTTAGATAGAAAGGTGAAACGCTTGCGGATTAAGTGTTGATGCAGTGGAAACATAGAAAGGGGGCGGAAACTACTTGGGAATCTGAGAAAGATATGCTTAGGTATTACCTTAATCTATTTGCTGGAACGGGTTTCGTAACGAAGTAAGTGTGTGTATATAATATGAAAATCATATTTAGGGGTGTAAATAAATAATATTGGAAGTTGGAGGGTGTTACTTGTAGTGGGAGTTATCTAATTTTGGAAGGAGGAGTCAAATATGAAAGTATAGAGATTGATCTTGTATTTAACACAAACGTGATAAAGTGGTATGTGTGAGTATGGCAGCACACACTTCATCAGAAGTAAGTGTGTGTAACATCCATGATTTTTACATGTATTATTTTATTTCATTTTATATAATAATAACATTTTATTTTCATTCCGTACTTGAACATTACAATATGTCACATTAATTAATCATTTTAACATACATTAATTCAAATTTTTAAACCTTCCACTACGTATTATTTCTTTATTATATATCACACATGTGAGTATATATATATATATATGTCAGCAAACATCTTGTTATAATAAATTTATATATCAAAATAAAACATGCGAGTTTTAACCATGTAACTACATTCTTCATTTCTATCTCATGTATGTGTATTTAATTATGAATATATGAGTAAACATATATATATATATATATATATATTTATAAAGATATATGTAAATATACATAATTAATTATATTAAATAAACATTTATACAAGTGGTAAATTTATAAAAAAATGAAAACTTTTCTTCTATAAAATATTGATAACTAAACAAATAACAATTAGATTTTTATAAAAACTTTTTAAGTAATAAAAAATAATTTAAATTAAGTCTTGAACCCTCTCTAATTACCCTTGAACCCTTAATAACCTTTTGAACCCATCTATTTGAACCTTTCTCTCTATTTTGAATCCTGGAACAATCAATTTTGACCTAAGAAAAAGTCAAAATCAACCTCAATCCATGTAATTACGGATCCAACTTTTCTCAAATCAATTTGCCACTCGTATACAATCATATGGTAACACAAAATCATTCAAATTGATTGAAAAATCAATTCCTTTGACCCATTCTAAAATTTTTCGGTTTTGGGTTGAAAATCCCCGAATTTATACTCAAATCCCGTTAAATCCGTCAAACTTAAGTGGTAACGCGTTCTAAATCACCCTTTGATTCCGAACTTGAAAACCTCAAAACCCCATTTTTCTCTTCTTCTTTTTCTCCACTCGTTCCGAGCGGCGCTGGGGAGGGGAGAACCCGCGATCAACGACTGCTTTGGCTCATCCTGGTCCGAATCGTGTAGTTCAGGTACCGTCCTATTGATTAATTTCATCTTTCTCTGATTCGTAGTTGCGACCGAGTCGTTTTGGGAGGTAGGGTTTGCATCTGGTAATTTGGTTAAATTAGGAAGAAGAGAGCTTTGGGACCTTGATGATATAAACATATTACTCCTGATCTATAAAAAGGCATTAAGCCCATATGTACTGGTTAAACCACTTCCCCTTCAGCGAACAGGTCGCGGGTTCTAACGAATTTGCTTGATCTTTTACTAGTTTTCACTCACACCATATATATCCACCTATTTTTATAAGTATAAACTCATGTACTTCTTCATAATTAAAGGGGTAATATACTTTTTATGATAACAAAACTTAAATACAATTTTGATTGATGTGAAAACGTAAATATATGTAGACATTTAAAAACTATGGTTAGTTGTTCTAATTATCAAACGTATAACAACCGTTAATTGAGCATTATTATTTTACGCATTACCAATATATTTAGCCTCAAACATGATTATAAAAACTCGATGTTATTTACTAATTTTTTTACAAATCACCTATAAGAGTATAAAAACTATGATCTTTAAACTGTTAATTTTGCAAGTAAAACCTTTTTATTTATTATTATTAGAGTTAAGACCTAATAAAATTTAGTTAATTAACATATCCGCTTTAAACAAATTATTTATTTAAAATCCTTCGTTTATAAGTTATGATGAGAATATAATTTTGATTATTTTATAGACTCATTATTGTGTAAAGATTTATACATCCTATATGTAATTCATTTTAACATTTAAAAACATATATCATACTTTTAATTAATAACTAATTATGGCTTAATTAATTATTTAATTAGAGCATTATATTTCAAAATTTAACCAAATTAAATAAATAAAAAGTTTTATTTATTTTTGGATATGATTTCCTATCCAACTAATTATTACTCCTTCACTCATTTATTTATTTATTTATTAAATGATAAGTTACCTATTCATTCATTTTTGGTTATAAACAAAAGAGCACTAAACAATTTTTTTCTTGTATACATTATTTTAAATGGTTATAAAAAAATAAAACCATATATTCACACACTTATACTTTTTATCTAAGAAATTTATAAACATCATTTAAGACTTAAACAAGATTCTCTTACTTCATCAAGTACACCCACACCAAATCCCTTGTACATTAGGTCCACCTCCAATCATTTGAGCACATCGTTGATACAATTATACTATTAAATCATAGGTTAATCTCGTGATTAGCCGCTTCATTTGTGCAACAACAACAACATGTTGTGTGACATCTAACCACTCTTTGCAAGGTGAGTTTACATAGCCCCTTTTACACTATTTACATTTTTGGGGTGGAACATGAGTACAATTATACATGTGCGTCCACGGATTACCCTATTGGCCTATAATAATCTACCATTGGCTAATTCGATAGTGTACGCTTCATCTAACTTGTTAGACCCTAGCCAAGTAATGGTTCAAATTTATAGGAGACAAAAGACATATCGGCACCAGTGTCAAATAGTATAAATGCGTAGTAATTGTTTACGAGGAACGTACCCGTCACAACATTGGGATCCTGACGAGCTTGATTCGTGGGGTTTCCATTTACTCGATTTAGCCTTGGGCAGGCCACTTCGAGTGATCCGGGCTCCCACATTCGAAACAAGTCTTCAAATGTGCCTGATCGATCTTGCAATTTTTCTCGTTATGCCCAAGCCTCTTGCATTTTGGGCATGCCTGGCAGTTTCCTGGATGTTGAAGGTTGCACCTGTTGCACCTTGGTCGTGGACCGGTGTAAGGCTTTTTGTCGTGGGTAACGACCACAAAGTTCCTTGCGGTCGTCGGTTTGTTATCGTATTCACTGGTGGTTTTCCTTCCCGTTCCATTTCCTCTTTTCTCCCATTCCCTTCTTGGTTAATGTGTCATCCCTTACAGCACCATCGGTTAGTGACCCAGCCAAGAGTATGGCTGCCTTCAGAGTAGTTGGTTCATTCGCGGTAACCATCCCGCGAATATGAGGGGTCAAGCCATAAATGTACCTCTCGATCTTATTGGCTTCAGTATCTGCCATGTATGGTACTAGGCAGATTTACTCATTCACAAACAGTTCTTAGACTTTAATATCAAAATAACGCAGCGGAAAATTTCATTAAAACATAATCATAACATTGTTCAACATGCGGAAGCGTAACATAGTCTAATACATAAATATAACATAAGCTAATCATAACGGGATGCCAGTCTTCATATCATCTAAGTAACTCATCAAGCCGCCCAGCATCACCATCCATCATAATAACCTGCCTTAACCTGAAAGTGCATACTAAAAAGTCAGCTACGCTGGTGAGTTCTAGCTTTTCATAAAACCTTAATTTCAAAGATTTGCCAAAAACATATCATTTAACTTCATTAATAAAAGCGTACGAAAACATGCAATAACATAACATAACATCATAAACATAAGTCAACGAACATATCGAATATGCGCCTTATCGTAACCATCAAATCCAAACGTCACATACTAGTGGAATAACCTAAAGATTACCACCACTAGGCCCATCAACACCGTACTATCCTTCGGGTGAAGAACTCCTATGGCCCGATACTTAGGTTATTCAACACCAAACTTCAAGCACGACATTACAAGAATGACACGTACCAAACTTCAAGCACTACACCCCGTAAGGCACAAGTACCAAACTTCAAGCACTGCACCCCATAAGGCACAAGTACCAAACTTCAAGCACTGCACCGTAAGGCACAAGTACCAAACTTCAAGCACGACTACCCCCATAAGGTAAATCGTACCAACTTCTAGGATCACGATAATCCCCTTGGTGACCGTCATCACCCCAGTTGTTACAACAGTTGGCCAGCCACAAAAGCTCATAACATACTTCCCATACCCATAACCTTCATTCCCTAAGGAATATTGGCAGATTCGTTCGTTTGTGAATTTCGTAAACATTCACTTCTTTTACTTCAAAACTTCAGTTAAAGCATTCGTACGTTTTATTAAAAATCATTCCTTCATTCATAAACACTTCATAAACTTCTTTTGGCAAAATATTTCATGAACACTTCTTTCATAACCCTTCCTTCCAAAACATCGTTCGTAAACATCATTTTATAAAACGTCACATACAACATTCATAAACATCGTTTTATAAAATAGTCACATCGTTACGTATGCACACCAGCCCAAAAATATTATTCAAAACATTTAAAAAATGGCTTCTAGAACTCAACGGATAAGCTAATCTAGGTTGTCCTAAACAAAGGTCCAACAACGTCACTTCTGATCTGAATTGATTAGTCAAATACACATCAGACCAAATCCCGACTCTAACGGTTTAACCATTCTAAACATACTGACTTTACTTAACCGGCCTGATGTCTGCGCACTTAGCAAGTGCGCAGGGCATTGTTCTTGCGTACTTAATAAGTGCGCAGACTTCGTTTCATGCGTACTTGATAAGTACGCAGGACCTTCTTCTTGTGTACTTGATAAGTACGCAGAACCTTCTTCTTGCGTACTTGATAAGTACGCAGGAAATGCTTCTTGCGTACTAGATAAGTACGCAGGACCTGCTTCTTGCGTACATGATAAGTACGCAGGACCTGCTTCCCCACAAAAACCCTAACTTTCGCATGCGGATCTGACCACGTCAAGATCCCGAACTTGTTACATTCAAAATGTTTGCTTTTCGTTTAAGAACTCAAATCTATGTTTTTCTTCCAGTTTCATCCGTAAAAACGTTACATTTTCATCCAAAACCCGAAAAACCCCAAAACAAACAAAAACTCAGAGCTAGGCCAGATCGTTACCTGTATCAAGCTTCTAATTAGGAGGTTCTTCTCACGAGCTATGTGTAATATCCAAGGATTTCCGATCTATATTTTTCTAAAACACTTGCACGTATTATCGATTTCGAACTTGAAATTCTATTAAAAACTATTTCGTATATAATAAATATCGATTTGATTTAAAAACATATTTAAGAAGAACATTTATACTTGAAATATATATGCATATATATATATATATGTAGATATATATGTGAGAATTCTATTCATATACACATAGGTATGCTAAATTCTTAAAACTTTATGATTTATAATTAAAACTCTAAATCTTTAAAGTTATAATCCTATAAAATACTTTATAAAGTTTTAAAATAATAAAACTTGTTGGGAGATATATAAAAAAAATTAAATATCATTTATAAAAGCCCAAGGACTACAACTGCCAAAGCCTGAAACTTGTTTTAAACCAAAATTTGTTTTGTGAACAAAATAACGAACCCTTGAAAGTTCAGGGACCGAATGTGTAATTCAACCAAAATCCCAGACCCTCTGCCAGTCGAGAGTTCGATCCCCGTTCCAACCGGTTTTAAACACGATTTACCCAAATCACGAAATCCCGTCCAAATTCAGTGAACCTCGGGTTCGACTCCCGCATGCGACCTCTCCCCAATGCGTATTAACTCTCCTCTCCAACCGTATTCACGCGTGAAGCCGGAATTTACTCGACCCATTCACCCGTAAACCCCCAACCAATTCGGCATTAAATCACGAAATCGATTATATATACTGGTGTGAGAGCATCAACGACACCACACCACAACTCCTCATACCCTCAATTCATTCGAGTCGCACCTACATTGTTCGATTCATTCCGCGATAGCCGAAGTTGAAGCTTGAACTCGTTCTCCCTCAATTTGAAACCAATCCAGGTAATTCTTGTGACTAACGTGATCGTAATCTTGCATAGATCGAAAGCCCTCTGTTTAATTCCATTAACAGATGGCTAATCGATGTGTATTTGGGGGATCCGAATTCTAGGGTTCATACAGATTTGGGGATGATTCGAGTTTGTGTTTAAGAATTTTCTTTTCCACGTTTTAAACTAATGAAGCAGTGGTCGGGATGGTCAGTATGCTTGGGAGTGGGTGCGACCCGGACAAGAACCCGAGTTCGAGTCCGGGTAAACCGGTTTTGCCCATTTCATTTTTTTACCCATTTCCAAGCAGTTTTTACACTTTTGATAATTTTTATAAATTCTGTAAAGTTTTTATAAACATAAAAACGAATTTTATTTACACTTTTTGTATTCTGAGATATTTTAATTAATTAAATTTAATTAAACTAGTAATAATAGATTCTTTAAAAATAGTTTTTAAACACTTGAAAACTATAAAAATACTTATAAACTTTATAAAACTTACACTATATCAGAAACGAATTGGAATTTAATTTGTTATATTTTTATTCGAAAGTAAACAGATTTATTTAAAAACTTTAAATCAATCATTTAAATTTTAGTAAAACAGAAAATTTATATAAACATTTATAAAATCAGAGAAGTTTATAGAATTATTTAAAAATCAGAAACTTATAAATTTATAAATTTATACACTTTATAAAATTTATATAAACATAAATCTATTTGTTTATATAAAAGGAGAGAAATAATTATTCTTTATTTATTTCCTAAATAATTATAAAGTTATAAACTTTATAAAAACTAAATGAAAACTTTAAACATTTATGAACTTGTAAAACTTTATTTAAACATTTATAAACTTATAAATTAATAGAAACTCTATTTAAAACCTATTAAGCTTATGGTTTTCTTTTAGACTTTAAAAATATTTATAAACTTATAATTAAGACATAACCATATTCTATTTAAAATCTTATAAACTTATGAGTGTTATTATTCATTTAAACGTATTTATATTACAAATTAATTTGTATTATAAATACTTAATACTTAGAAACTTAATCAAATCTCAAATGATTTATGTTGATTAAATAAGTAATTATTCTTGTAAATGATTTATTTCTAAATACTTAGAAAACTATTTCGATTATTTTTACCTAGCGTGTAAAATTTATAATTGTGAAACTTTTAAATAATTATTTTAGTTAATAATTATTCTAATCTATAAATCTATTAAACTTTTACATTCAAGTCTTGTATCATTTCTTCAGAACCTTTATTTTAAACTTAATTTAAAACTTTATAAACACAATCAATCCCACCTCCCACTTGGAACCCTAGTCAAAATCTTGAAATTCTAGATCCTTTGTCTTAGACTTTTTACTTAAAACTTTAAACTTACATTCTTAGGCTTATTGTGAGGATATTCTCACTCTCCAATTCTTGCAAACTCTTGTCGGATACTCTTCATCCAAATCCAAGTGAGTATACTTAGCCCCTTTTTCCTTTCTATGCTTTTGGGGTGAAACATGTTCAAAATTCTTAAACTTATACAATTCTTGTACAACTATGACTACGTGTTTATTCTTATGTTAAACTTGAGACTTGTATGCTTAGATTAAACTTAAAACTAGCATATTCATTAACTTTGATCAAGCCTATAGTAACAATGATAGATCTATTGTATTTGACCAATCCACCTTGATTGATTGACCCCTTCGGGGGGGGGAGCCCTTGGTGATTGTTACTGAATTAAACTTTAAACTTGAGACTTATAAGGGTAACCTGCAGGTTATGCCTAAACTTGGTTGGAGAGTTGATATGCAAAATGTTTAAGATACTTGTTCTCATACTTACATTATAGAATGCATAAATCATAGTGAATTGTAATTCTTTTCAAATACTTGTTAAACTGTGTCAAAACCTTTGTATATCACCAACTATTTTGTAGTTGACATATTCTTTCACATGTTTCAGGTTCTACATCGTGAGACTTATTTGTGATCACATAGGACGCTTTGGACCTAGACTACTTATTAAATAAATGTTGTATACTTGTTATTTCCTTTGTATTGAACCTTTGAATCTATTATTAATGAAATATTGAAACTTTAATAGTCAGCCTTATGCTATTGAACAACTGCGTCCGCCCCGACGTATAATCCGCCGTCGGTTGGGGTGTGACACTATGGAGCAACACTTTGCTGAAATCTCGGGTCAATCTGCCAACTTTCTCTCTCTATGGTTTCTCTCTCTAGATATTGCAAATGAGAGAAAAGGGTGGTGACTTAGGCTATTTATAGGGAAGGCTCCCCTATGTTCGTCCCTTCTAGCACGCCGGCCCATCCGGCACGGCCCGTCATGCCTCGTTCATTTATTCCGTTCGTTCTCGCATTTTAACCCGTTATTATAACTGTCGTTTTATTTTTTTTTGGGATGTTACACAGGTGATAGCGACCCGACCCAGTTATCCCATATTTATTTTCTATTTTTATTTTCAATTTTACAATCTAATTTCCCACGTTTATTGTTTCTTTTCTGCATTTAAATTTTGGTTATTTTTATTAGTATTAATCATGGGTAGTTATCCCATGTTTTTAGATCAGTTTTTTATCATGTAATTCTCCTATGTAAACTCACGTTGAACATGAAGCAAGGGGGTATGAGTTTATGAATGAAAAAAAGTTTGTTAATTTTATCTCAATGGATTTTGAGTTAAGGTTGATTCGTCTATGCTAGTTTAACCATGGCGCGTTGGGTGGTGTTCTTAGACATGATTTTCTATCCGGAGTGGTGAATCTGTATCTTCGGTTAAAAATCGCAGCCCGATTGTTTGTTTCGGTGGTGAATCTGTATCCGAAACGAGTCGTCGATCTATCTGTTTCTTTGTTATTTCAATTTTATCCGTTACCGTACTCTGATTGCCTATCAGCAGGTCAATTCATGGAACCGATTCGTGTATGCCTGATGTTCTGCTCCCACCATGGTTATATTCCAGAATTTTGTTTCCAACTTTTGAAGTTCATTTCTAGGACAATATTCTTCCATAACAAGAGTCTTGAGCTCTTCCCAAGTCATTGCAGCGATTGCTTCTTCACCTCTGGTTTGCTCATGGGTGTTCCACCAAGTGAGCGCCTTGTCGTGGAATGAACACACCGCGTACTTCACTTTTTTGTTCCTCAAGGCATTCACTGATCTTAATCACATTGTTCATCTTTTCAATCCATCTTAGAGCTCCAATAGCTCCTTCGTTATCATAGAAATCCTTTGGCTTACAAGCGGTGAATCCTTTGTATGAACATCCCTTTCGGTGTTCATTCCCTTCGTCGTGTCCTCCATTTGTTCCGCTGTTAGGCTTGATATTCTCAGCGTCATTTTTCAGAGCGTCTTTGATTTGCGCCACTAAAGTAGGGAGTGCATCAATTAGTTGTTGTGACACAATTTACGCTAAATCGTCGGATCCATTTCCCATGTTATTGTTGGCATTTCGCACGTTCCTTCGTGGAGGCATTTTCTCTACACGCATACGTATACAAGTATGATATCAATTTCAATTTTATGTGAATCGAAAGAGAGTAAGAGCGTTTAATCATAATGCATTTTTCCCATTCATAGTTTGAAAATTTGGGTGCATATTACAATAGTACATGAGCGTTAGTACAATACCTTACATTCTTGAACACACAAAATACTTAAAATAGATAATACTGGTCCTAGGTTACAGATTCTTAGCGAAATAATTGAATGAAAATGCTAGCAAGAGACACTACTAGTGCTACCGCGATGGTGATTCGACTCAGAATGCGGGCTGTGCGAGCATCTCTCATGGCGGCAGTAGTCCTATCATGGTTTTGCATGATGTCTTGTTCCAATTCGTTCATTTGCCCTGGCATGTCGGTATCAAGATCGGTGTGAAAATCCAACGAGGCTTTCATGTCGATGCCATGGGATGTTAGCCATCCAAGGCTTTCGTTGACTTCATCCTTCCAATCAAAATACCCATATAACTAGACGTACTCTTTGGTGGATTCTCGTGGGGTGAACACTTGTGATGCTTTAGTCGATGACTCGCCTTTTTCTATGTTCTTGAAGGTGACCTTTTTGGACAAATTGGTTCTTTTCCTAGCGTTTTCTCTAGTCCTTGTTTTGGGATGTTCAAGCCTCATTGGGGTCGAGACTGTATTCTCACGTCGTAGGCTGGTAGCATTAGACTTTAGGTCTTTCTGGGTAAGGGAGAGACTGCGAGCAACATACTTTGTACCACTGCTTTCGGTTGGGAGCCACATGGGGCACTTTCCCAACGCGTGATTGTGCGGATAATCAAATATGTTCAGGTCGATGGTCCTTATCGGCTCTGGTCCGGTCACATAGGCTGCTCGTGGACAGTACGACATAGCCGGATTCATTGGCTGACGAGTCGGATGTTGAGGCCATACCTGCATTATGATAAGGTAAGTAGGATTTAAAGTATAAATTTTGTATGTAAGATATGCATATGCAATAGGCTTCATAACACAAGTTTTATTACCATTATTCCATACTAGAAACCTTACATAACATAGATAGTCATAATTAAACGCGACACATACACCATACGTTTACATTGATCTCATCCTACACTAGACGTCCGACATACAAGAGAAGTGCAGACAACACACATGTTATTAGTCCCCAAATTACAACTTTTATTTTGAGGCGTTGAATTTCCCACACAACATCCTCAATTAGATCTCTTTCTCGGTGCAACTCGATGTGAGTAGCGGATACTTGGCTAATAAATTGATCCATAAGGTTTTGGTGGTGATGAAGACGCATTTCGTGTTCGAAGCTTGATCATGCAACTGGCGAACACGTTCCACCGTAAGATAGTCTCGCTCCCAACTTTCGGGTGGTAACCTTCCAACAGGAATTCCTACAATAGGGGTCGAGGGTCCTCCGACTTCGTGGATCGAGGTTGGTTGGTGACGTGGCGAGGGGAGTCAGGGAGGTGGTTGAGGTTGTTGTGCTTGCGGTTGTCGAGGTGGCAACATTCCTTGTGGCCAAGTTCTTCGTGCAATTGGTCGAGACCTCAAGCCTGCTGTAGGTGCGACTATTGGTAGCTCCGTATTCAGGTGAATGTTCAAACTCCTAGATACTGGCGTACTTCGACTGCTACTAGAGTGTTCTGAGGGTTCCTCTGTGTCGTTATTTGCTGAGTTCTCATGGGATCGGGTAGTCGACATTTCTAAGAATATATATATATATATATATATATATATTCACGTATAAATATATCACAAATTTATACTAAGGTCATAACATGTTCCTATATGCATGCATCTCTTATTGTTTTTATTTTATTTTATTTTTACGTCTTAGTTTCGAGCGTAGGTTATAGTCTAGGTTTTACGAGGTAAAACCTAATTCTCTATAACCATTGGCTCTGATACTAATCTGTCACACCCCCGCTAAAGCGGAAACACAAGAATGTAACATAAGGATGATTATTTATAAACACAAAGATTTAAATACCCTTTTTATATTAACTACAAACAAAGTTTGAAATCAAATACATCTCTTGTCTTATAGACAAGTTCATAGCCACCAGGAGATAGTACTATCCAAGGCTGATCAGTTCCTTGGTTCTACTCCTCATTTATCTTTCAGGATTATCTATGCATGAGGCTTGAGAATCCAACATGCATTTCATCCCTTTCAATTCTAATTTCATAGGTAATATCTTTGTCTGCCCGTAACCCTTTTCCTTTACATTTTTACTGATTACCTGAAAACATTTTGAAAATGAAACATCAGCAAGAACGCTGGTGAATACAATTATCTTGGCAGTAAAATCATTTGGCACAAACAAGTATTAATTTCATAATCACAACTTTATGTTCAATCCACACATTCATCATGCCCTTATATCCTGATCATATGCACCATTGTATACACTGGTATCATACCTTATAACAATGGCCAAGTCTTTGCCTCCGAAATTGTTACAAGGAAATTAGCTAGCTGCAATCCGGGACTTTCACCCAAGATCCTTGTATCCCTTGCAAGTTTTACGTATACCTATGGACTGAATACTTTTGTTCGTAGAAGAACGTTATGCATCATTCCCTTAACCTTTATTTGGCCATTTTCGTAAACGTAAATGTTTGACTCAAGTTTTGAAAGAGACAACAATATTCACCTTGTTTAATGTGGAGGGAAAATAACCGGGAATGAGCCTTTAAGTTGGAAATTATAGAGCTAGCTTCTTAACTTGGTTTCTCTAGCGTTCCGGCAATTCTATGAGCGTTTTCTTCTTAGAACGAGCACTACAACGAGCGGGGAGTTGGACCGGGATCGTCGGGAACAACCTAGGGATGCTCTGGAATGAAATTTTAGAGTAATGGACATGCTTGGAATGAAGAAAATGAATGAATTCGATCATCTATTTATAGGGGGTTTTCTGGAGCCGTGACGGACCGTTAGGGGTGGTGACAGTCCGTCACCATATTAGGGTTTGCGAGTCATCAGACACGTGTCACCCTCCGGGTGAATTACGGCGTGACGGACCATTACCATGGCGTGACGGTCCGTTACGAGGAGATGCGTGTCACATCCCGTCACACCCCCGCTAAAGCGGAAACACATGAATGTAACATAATACTAGATATCACAAGCACATAGTACATATAGAGAATTACATGTTACATCATCAAATAGTTACGATGTTCTTGGAAATTAATAAATTGAGTACAAGTTGACTCCCTAAGCTAGTTAGCCCTACTAAGCCAGCTAAATGCGTAGGTCTTCTAAGGTACTCTAATTCTTGAAAAGTGCTCGCAGACTCGTTACTTCTTACCTGAAAGCATGCTAAAAAGTGTCAACCAAAAGGGTTGGTGAGTTCGTAGGTTTTTAACTTCTGAACTTCTTACTTATGATTTAGATAGCAATAGGCATATCTTACTTATCTTACTAGTAGTCGTACACATTACATGGGTGATAACCAAACCTATTGACCTGGAAGTTTGCCCCTACTAGTAAATGCCTTATCACAAAGCATTTATTCTGCTATTGGAAATAAGCATCCACACAAGCTCTGTTGATTTATGCGTTCAACATCGCATGGATGGGAGTTTGTCAAACTCCGATAGTACTATCAATATTAATCCATCGATTGGTGCTTAAGTTAATTGATTATCTAAATAGTGGGGACTTTGGTGTGATAAACTGGCCACATGTAATTGTAACTACTTGGAGATTAAAGAATCTTGAGCATGTTTTTCCCCCAAAAACGTAAAATAAAAATGGGGCTACGAATACTCACCTTGAGTCTTGAATGAGGTTAGTAACTAGGATGATATGGTATGTTCTACGCGAGCGCTACATAATAAGTAAATACTACTTGAGTTCACAATACTTGATTCTATGCATGATCTACTAATAGTGTATGCATGTTTGCTAATGATTTATGTGTTTATTACCAAGTTATGCTCACCATTGATAACGTTAAAGTATTATAACTCCTACGTCTTTTGGGATTTGACACGATTATCGTTTAACTCATCTAATTTCATCTCTTTTTGTATCAAGATATGGACCTTGATGATCTCAAATTCTCGTATTCAACCATTATTCTTGTACTAGTATCTTTACTAATTATCATATTTTTTGGTAACGAACATGTAATTTAGCTAAGATGTTTTACACAAAATATTTCGTTCCCACAAATATAATCTCTTTATTTTTATGGAAAAACGGTATATCTCTCAAGTTAAAGTTTTACTAGTAAATAATTAAAGTATTTTTGTCGAACAATAAACAATACGACGTTTGTGCGTCGCGACTAGTTTTGAACCTTAAAGAGGGCGTCTTATCGTCCAAAACCATTCTAGCTTTACTTTATAAAATAGGTTTAACAGTTCTAATAAGAAAGTAATTATTTTGGTACACATGCATACTCATTCGAGTTGCGTTATTAGTTTTCATCTTTTTACGAATATACTTGGATAGTTATGCGTTTCATGACGTTAAACTAGTCATTCGACCTATATGTATATATTCCCCTTTAGCTTAACCTTATATTAACGTTTCCCACGTGACTCATGCTCGATTTGATGGTTAATAGAAAGTTATTTGACTCTAATTACGATACTTACCCGGTTCGTACTAGTTTCCACATTCTTTCGTTTTAAGTTTTCTACTATGACTTATGATAATGTTATGGCTAACTTAGGGTGTGTAGGTTCATGTTTGGGTTAATGAGCTCGACTAAGTGTATGTATGCACATAATATGTTGATTATATATATACTTTTAGTTAACACTTTTCACGTTCATATGTTGACGATAATCGTTCGTGTGTTTTCTTGAATCATAGGACACTACCTTGAACTTAGCCAGGTAAGTCACACATGATCATATAACCTCACGAACACGTATCCTTCAACATAACACATGAATGGAATGAAGGGTTTTTAAAGAACACCATCACCCAAGTGTTATTTTATGTGAGTGATATATGTATATATTTACTTGTTCTAGTTATTATAGATGCATAAAATCATGCATTTTTGCTAGTAAAAAGATATGTATGCATGATATATGGATGCTAGTGTGTATAAAGTTTGATTAACTTACCAAATGAGAGCTCCTAAGTGTGATTCCAAGTGCTAAACTTCAAATCACACAAAGTGTGTGTGTGTGTGTGTGCTCCTTTTGGCCGAGAAGAAGAGAGGGAGAGGGGAAGAGCGTTGTGAGATTTTGGTGCACAGTTTTTACTCATCCAAGGTCTCCATTTATAGTGGATTGAAACCACACTTAACTCTCTCAATCATATGAGTCAAACATGAAAGTTTGTGTGTATAGTAAAGGCATGTGGAGCAAATTTGAAAGAAGTGGGGAGTGGGATGGGGTGTTCGACCGAAATAGGGGGAAAAAGAGGGGTGGGGTGAGGACAAGGAGGGTAGAGACAAATGAGTTGGTGTGTGGAGATTTTAGGCATGTGGGGATATATTTATATAAATCTTGGGTTTTTATAAAAATATGTATGCATACTTGAACTTTATAGAGTTTCTATGTCCCATGTGTAATATATATGATCAAATGCTTGTATAATTGTAATATAAGTTTATAATGAATGTCTAAGTTGTCAAAGATGAATATATATATATATATATATATATATATATGTCTTTATATATTTATCATCTATTCTTATAAAAAAATAATCGTGTATTCTTCTAAGCACATTAGATGAGCTAGATTATGCATTTGTAGTCTTAGTTATCATAGATTACTTCTCTTATATATCTTTTCACACTCCTAAGAGTGTGCGCTGATTAGATATAAGGCTTGGCTCGTATCTTGATTCGGACTTTTCCGAATAAGACATTAATATTAATTTGAGTCGTAACGAATTGTTAGGGACATTGATTACTATTAAATATACTCGTTCACTCGCAACTCTAATACTTACTAGTATTATACTATCTTTCTTGTTAACTTGAAATGTTCATTCATAAGATACATCATAACTTACTATACCCCTAACTTGAGCACATAAAATCATAGTTAGACTCGACAAATTATATAGTCAATGATTGCTAAATTGACAGTTGTCACACATCTAGATCGTTTTGCGGTGTGACGGACCGTTACCAGGGTGTGACGGTCCGCCATAGGGATTCCACTCGTCAGATTGTGACCATTAGTCACTGGACACGTGGCATGTCATCATTATCCTCATGTTCAGCCTGTAACAGACCGTTACCGTCCAATTTTCATGTTTTCTACTTTTTGGTCCTTGTTCTTTGATATATTTACACATCTAGTCCCTATGGTTTATACCTTTGATAAATCTTGGACAATTTATTGGCAGATGTTACACCCTGGATGAATCCTGCTATCATGAGATCTTTGGTGGCTCTCCATATTTTTACTCTCTCCAAATTGTAACGCGCAATAAAACTCTCCACGGTTTCATTGTCACGTCTTCGAACGCGGAGGATTTCGATTTTGTCTTTGGTGTGGCACTTTTGCTGATGGAATTGCTGCAAAAATTTTGCTATCAGTTCTTCAGAACCATCGATTTTCTTTGTTGCTAGGCTATCATACCACAACAACGTGGCACCACCACAGTTTGGACGAACATGTGACACCATATTGGTACCGACCATCGTTCCACCCCTCCCGTGTTCATAAAAACATTAACATGATCATTCGGGTCCGATGTACCATCATATTTTACCATAGTGGAAGGCATTTTGAGTTTAGATGGAAATTCTGCTTGAGTGATACGTTTTGTATATTTGTACTGACATATGAGTGTTGTGGGTCGGTAATGTTTGTCAAAATCATCCTATCTATTTTTTATAACCCTTTCAGTGTTATCTGTTACCCGCGTACCTATCCTCAAACCCGTAGCTCCGTTGTCCGTGCCCTGAGTTAGCGGAGTGAAAAATAACCTTTATTTACCAGTATCGTTGGATGTGGTGAAAGTCCTTTCGCTATATGTGAGTTGGGTGCAAAGACTAAGTAATTGAGATTCCCGCACCATACGTTCATACGTCACCATCTGCCTTTGCTATTCCACGCACCAGTCGCTCGGTGGAGGGGCAGGAATATGTGGGAAGGGAGGCATGTAATGGTGTGGATGTGTAAATACTGACATGGGATTCCCCATCATTGGCCACACAAGTGGGGGAAAATAAGGAGTATATGGGAATGAAGGTGGTATTGGGTTAAGAATTGGCAAGGAGATAGGGATCGATGAAGACGTTGATGGTGGGGACGGAAATATGGATGAGTCACGGGCGAAACTGATGCAACCGCGGTAAAAACTAGTGTAGGAAAGGGGGGAGGGATAATGTTGCCCTAAGATTGGGAGCAAGGTGGTCGTGATGCTGGATTCAAGACACTGGTGGCAGTAACTATACGGTGTGGTTGCGAAATTCGTTGCAAAATAGGGGAATCTGGCTCACCTCCACTGGAATCATCTTCTACCTACACATGTAAGAAACAAGTTAGGGCGTCACACAGTAAGAAGGGCCCCTGTAACAACCATCCGACGTGAGAATAAGTAACAATTGAAGGAAGAAGAAGATAAAAGTAGTTTCATGAGGTTAATGATGGTAAAGGGAAAAATCATACATGCCTCCTTTTTATGCCTTTCAATTAGGGTTTCATTTCTCTCTTTTTTTCGTTACTTTGGTGGGACCCATTCTATGTAGGGGTGTCGCTTTTACCCGAAACCCTAATACCGAACCCGACCCGAATTAACACGATTACGACGAAACCCGAACAACCCAAATCCGTTTTAGTTGGAACCCGAACCCAAAGAAAGTATTTGGTTAGTAATTGGGTTAAAAAAAGGTTTCGCATTAACCCGAATAATAATAAAAGTATATTTTTATTGTTAAACACCTTAACTTGTAAGGGTAAGTAGATTATCATATCCACAAGGAGTATGTGAAAAGTGTTACTTTGTTACAAGATTCAAAGACAGAAAACAACAATAACTTATTTGGATGTGAGATTAAAACAATAATATGAGAGGTGATCCTCTCCGGGGTTCGGGAATGCAAACAAAAGTTCTTTCAAGATAATTAGCAAGCAATTACATAGACATAATCATACGGTTCAATTGAATTCAGTGATAATATGAGAAACCGTTGTAAATAAAACTTATTCTCACACAACCATCAATGATAAACCAACTATAATCCAACCTCCAAGTTGTCCCCGATGTAAAGAAACCCGAGACTATTGAGACTTGAACAACAATTCGAAATCAACCAATGAAGTTAGCATTCAATCAATAAATGAAATCACGTGGCTTAACATGCCAATCAAGATTACAAACCAAAGCTAATCATTCAAGAAATTACAAATGTTCACAAACCCTAGACCCAAAGATGATTACAAGAGATTTAGCTACTCATACTCATAACAATAATCAAAACTAATGTATTAGGACTTACAATCATGAAACTCTAAGAACAATCGACCCAAGAATAGTAGAAATCGCCCTCTTGAAGCTCTGGAACGGCTGGAATTGAAGATAGATCGGAATGGGGGATGTTGTCGATTAAAACCCGACTTAGGTTAACTTGTATGTAAAAACAGATCTTCGGGTGTCACGAACCTCCTTGCCCAAGTTCTTCGCGTGGCGCGAAGAACAATCTAGTCGGGGCGCCTCTTTACTTCTTCGCGTGTCGCGAACTTTGAAGCCCAGGTCTTCGCGTGTCGCGAAGACCATAAAATCTAGGAAATTAACGTTTCGACTTTTTAATCTCTCGTTCTTCACATCCGACTGCTTCGCTTCCATTTTCCGCTCATTTAGCACACAAAGCCTGAGAGGTAGACATAACCATAAACATGCATAAAACCGAACAAAGATACATACAAAGATAACTAAAACGCAAGCAAAGCGGCATGTAAACTGAGGTTATTAAACCCTACATCACATCCCCACACTTACTCTTTTGCGTCCCGAAAAAGAATTATGCAATGGAATCATAATTGGAACCTGCTCTCACAATCTCATATACTAAAGACATAATCATGCATTGACTGTAACAATTGGTATTTCTCTCCGATTAAACCCAACCACCGATTTACTGAGCCCCTGATTCTGTGATCTACTATCCTATTCATTACCAAGCAACAATTTATTTATGGGTCTCACACTCAGGAAGCTACAACTTAGTCTAATCCCATCTCTAGGTCAAGTTTAATCACGGGTTAAGCCATATAGATTTCCCACCACTATAAACACTAATTTACAAGTTTTTTTAAAATTATGGAGTTATGGATCGATGGATGCATGCTTATGATATTTTATTATTATTTTATGAATAAACCTAACCCAGTGGTGTTTTAATCATGCTGGAACACGATATATGACACGTAGGCTGCACTTCTTAAACAATGAAATTCATAAGCTTGGGAATAGGGGTGTATCCTTCAAGTCACCATCCCGAAGGGAAACACATAATCCTAACTTAGTCATCCAATATTGATCACTTAAGTTCCGCCCATGGGTGTATCCTCTAAGTCACCATCCCTAAGGGAAACACGTAGACGAAAATCAAGCTTTCAATTGATTTAATTAAGCTCATGCAAGATGGACAATGGATGCGGGCGCCATCAACTTTTGGATTATTTCATAAAAGAAAGTGATGTGCCAAATAATTTTAAAAACTTATAAACTTTTGCTTACAGTGGTGCCTATCACCCTATACTGACGGTTTCAACCTTGCTGACACCCCTAAGATGAGAACCCACAAGACATCCTGAATTAATTATTAATTAAACATAGATACATCATCAGGATATTTAAGCTCTTTAAATCGGTTGGGCCTACCAAAACATTACAAATCAGACACGCTTTCTATTTATTATTCAATTTAATCACACGCAAGCATAGCTCCAATTGTACCTATCATTTTCCATGTAACTGCATAAATTCTAATCCAGAGACATTTTTTGAATTTTTTTTTATTTTTATGAATTTTCAAAATTTTTACCCTATACAGACTCAATGCACACTTAGACGACAGTCTACCTCCCCACACTTAAACACTACATTGCCTTCAATATAGGAGAGAAACGGAAACGAAAAAGAAGTATACAAAAACAAAGGACTTAACTGGAGATGCGATCGTATAGCATTTCATTCGCGATCGTGCTCCACAGATGCAAACGGGTAGCCTTGTGCAAGAATCAAGCTGAAGTCGGAATTCATCACCCGAATGGAGATTGGGTACGGGCAAGTAATTTCAAATCTGCAAAATTAAGCTCAAAGCATACCAACAAGCATCATATCGACTCAATGACAAGACTCAAATAAAGAACAGACAAAACGGACTCACACAAATAAAACAAAGAAATAATTTTTTTTTACACGTGTCGCGAGAAAGTTTGGAGGGGTTTTCGCGTGGCGCGAAGACCTGGCACTACAACCGGACAAGTAAATCTTCGCGTGTCATGAAGATTGATATCGAGATCTTCGCGTGGTGCGAAGATAAGATTTTACTCCCGGACATCCAATTATTCGCGTTGCGCGAAGACCCCTTGGTGACAGAAAGATTGGAAAAAATCAGAGTTTTTGCTTTAGAAAAATTTTTAACTCCTAAAAACTCAAATTTTTCCAGCCTCTCCAAAACTTGTTCCAACACTTTATTTACCTACTTACATACCTGGAATGTGATTCCTCATCTTTTCCCTTGCCAAAATCGACACGAAAACCTACAAAATCTTGAAAAAACTACAAAACATACCGAAAACGTCAAAAATTATAAAATTCTACAAATGGTTCCCTACCCCCCCCCCCCCAAGAACTTGTGTCTTGCCCTCAATGGCACATAAATGAGCCCCAAAACACTTCAAGGCTTCCCCACACTTGGTCAAATGCACAATAAACAACGAAATAAATAGTAAAATCCTAACTCACTTTCATAGGCATCACGAGTAGCATATGCACTGTAAGGCCCCTTGCCTGAAGGGCCTCACTTATTGGATTTACTCATCAACACATAGAACTTAATCATAAGACATTCATTAACACAGCAGAAACGATTTAAAACTTCAACATACGCAGCGGAAATACATAACATGCCTAAACATATTTTGTCAACATACAACTGAAACTTGTCTGAATCAACTAAAACAATAACATAAACAGGATGCCAGACTCTGGTCTTCGGGTAACTCTTCTCGCCAAGCCAAGCATCCACTTCCATCTACTGCCACCTACACTTAACTGATGTGCATACTAAAAATCAGCAACGCTGAGTGAGTTCTAACGTTTACATTAAATCATTTATATAAACGATTTACTAATACATACATACTGCTCTTAGGCAAAACTTTACATACTTTACTTTTCAAAACATATATATACTGCCATTAAGGCTAAACTTAACACACTTTACTTTTCAAACAGTTTAAAACGTATAATAAACCGTCAATTCCTCTTTACTGTACTGCCCTCATGGCTTACATCCATGAACCGACAAGTACCTGGTCAATGCCCCCATGATCAACGACCATGAACCGACAATACCGCTTATCCGTCAATTCCTTGTCACTACTGTACCGCCCCCATGGATTCATCCATGAACCGACGAGTACCTGGTCAATGCCCCCATGGATTCATCCATGAACCGACAATACCCTGGTCAATGCCCCCATGGCTCACGTCCATGAACCGACAATACCGCTTAACGCTAAGGGGAGGTTGCGTGGACCTCCCGAGCAACCGCCGTCACTCATCCCAGTTGTACAACCGTTAACGAACCACAAAGGTTCTTACTAATGGGTAGAACCCATATCTGACATCTTGTACAAGTAACATCTGTCCCAAGGACCTTTATAGCTGGTACATATTCCCGAAGGAAAACTGTTCACTTTACTGTTCATAAATATTTCAGTAAATCTTGCTCATAACTTAACATATATCATGCCTTTGTTTATGTATATAAAAATATAGTAAACGCTTGCCAAATGATATATCTTTACTTTTACTGAAACATAGCTTATCATAAAAATACATCTTACTTTCTGAAACATAGCTTATCATATATATCATGCCTTTGTTTATGTATATGAAAATATAGTAAACGCTTGCCAAATGATATATCTTACTTTACTGAAAACATACTAGCACATATATCATGCCTTTGTTTATGTATATGAGAATATAGTAAACGCTTGCCAAATGATATATCTTTCTTTCTAAAACATAGCTTATCATAAAATACATCTTGCTTTCTAAAACATAGCTTATCATATATATCATGCCTTTGTTTATGTATATAAAAATATAGTAAACGCTTGCCAAATGATATATCTTACTTTGCTGAAAAACATACTTTTGCCTCTTTTAAACCTTTCACTAAAACATAGCTTTTCTCTTCAGTTTATAATATATAAAATATAATAAACACTTTACACTAAGTATGCACACCACCCCTAAAGAAGGCAAAAAGGGGATTAGAACTCACCTCTTATCTTAGCTGGAATGGTCTACTGGATCTCACTCAATCTGAACAATCATAACAGTTGACACATATCAGACCTAATCCCGACTCTAACGGTTTACTCGTTCTGTTACAGGTGAGTACACTGACTTCACTTACTGATGCAGACCTATCGAAACTACTTAGTTTCGACAGGTACAGGCCCATCGAAACTTCTAGTTTCGATACCTGCAGGCCGCTCGAAACTTCTAGTTTCGATACCTGCAGGCCGCTCGAAACTTCTAGTTTCGATACCTGCAGGCCGCTCGAAACTTCTAGTTTCGATACCTGCAGGCCGCTCGAAACTTCTAGTTTCGATACCTGCAGGCCGCTCGAAACTTCTAGTTTCGATACCTGCAGAACTCAGCTATCTTCCCCGTGAAAAACCCTAACTTTCGCAATGCAGGTCCGACCTGGTCAAGATCCGGACTTTTTACATTCAAAACGTTTGTTTTTCGTTTAAGAACTCAAATCTATGCTTTTCTTTCAGTTTCATCTGTAAAAACGTTCCCGTTTCACCCAAAACCCGAAAAACCCAAAAATGAACTAAAACTCAGATCTAGGAGAATCGGTTACCTGTAATCACTTCCTTTTCGTTGCTAAACACTCGCGAGACTCTTGCTAACGATCCTTGAAGCTCTAGTCCGAAAACCGGGACTTTCTCTCTCTAGGCTCTCTCTCGCTTTCTCTCTCTAGAATTCCGTAAATGGTGTTGCAAATGAGGGTTTGGGGCTGGTCTTGAGACTTATAAGGGCCCAAACCCTTGTCCCTTTCGGCCTATACACCCCGGCCCAAGCCCGCTTCCCTTTTCTTATATAAGTTTTAAATTTTAAATTTTTCGTGAATTCTTTCACACTCTAAAACTCGGGATGTTACAAGTCTACCCTCCTTACAATAGGTTTCGTCCTCGAAACCTGCCATAAGCTATACCGATAGCAAATCACAGAATGGGTGGCATAAACCGTAGCTATGCAAGGCAGCTTGGTCATGAAGGCCATTGTGATTAACTACCGCTGAGGATCTAATCCGGGTAATATCTAGTTCTAAGGCTCCTAAGCTGATGGGGCTAACTAATCATTCAAGGAAATAAAATCATAAACTTGGCATATCACAAATAAGAGTTTGCAACGTACCTTACTGAGTCATCTGGTAAACCCTTGCTGTGGCCTTGTTGATGTAAGGTTCTTTCTCTGCACCCTTACCCTTTCCGGATCCTCCCGCTTCCGGCTCTTTGCGCTTCCTACAATCTCGGCTCACGTGTCCCTGTCCCCCACAATTGTGGCATCTTGGCCTTTCCGGGCAGTCCCGTGACTGGTGTCCAAACTTGCCACACCTGAAACATCCCACCTGACCCGCCTTACATTCACCTCCATGTCTCCTCCCACATTTACCGCATAGACCCTCTGCTTCTACCCTCGCCCTCCTATCGTTAGGACCCTGGAGTTCCTCAGCAGTGCGCTTAGCTGCTTGTTTCTTGGGTGCTTCAGCAATGACTTCAGAGGCAATGTCATCATAGACAACTCCGCTCAGAACAACCACCGACTCAAAGGTACTCGGTGTGTTGGCCTTTACAAAGGTACGTATCTTTGGAGGCAACCCCTGAACATAATAATGAATCCTCCTCTCCTCTGACGTTACAAGATGAGGCACCAGGCGCGCCAACTCATTGTACTTTGAAGTATATTGCCGGTGAGTCATGAGTCCGGCTTGCAGAGTCAAGAATTCCCTTTCCACCTTGTGGACCTCATTCTTAGGACAAAACTTTTCAGTTACCAACGCTTTCAGGTCACTCCACCTCATCAATCCGACCGCTTGGTCACCCTTAGCCTGTTTCACAGTTTCCCACCAGTGTGCGGCTTCCCCTTTCAATGACTTTGCAGCGAACATGACTGCTTGTTCCGGTCGACATTCACTAAGACGAATGGTCGACTCCATGCCGTTAATCCAATCTAAGGTATCTGATGCTTCCTTTTCCCCAGTAAGCACGGGTGGATCACAACCCCGAAATGCCTTATAGTCACAGCCGCGAGCAGGCGGTGCAACATTTTCTACTAGATTTGGTCCTCCCATTGCTGGAAGCACCACAGGCTCTTCAGTTGTGTTAGGGCTCTCCTTGGCCTTCCTCAAGGCTTCGTCTAGTATGGCCGGTAAGGTTTCCTTCAACAGTCGGGTAAATTCACGGCCAAGAGCTGCTTGCACGGCCGGCTCGAACTCGAATGTCTGATCATCTTCTGCCGCATGTTCAACATTGTGCTGACTGACTACCGTATCAGTATGGGTAGTGTGAACACTCCCTTCAATCACTTGGTTTGTGCTAGCTCCACCGTGGCGGCCTATACGCCCACCACGTCTTCCTCCTCCACCCCCTCTAGTTCCTCCACGTCTAGCCATTTCTAACTGAAAGATAGAGAACAAAAGATTTAATTTCACCATGCTAGGGAATATGTAGAACACAATAAGTAAGGTAAGATGTTAATATACACTGGCCATCTGCAATTAACCATTACATCACATCTTGTTTTCTATTTATTCGCTTTCATGGTTCCACTAAAGCCTCTATTCTTATCTTGACACTCTAAAAGATAAACATTACTTACTATACGCTTCTGATGCTTTGGCTTGAGTTACCCATTACTGGCATCCGCTACTTGTCCCATTCTCAGTTTAAGTCTGGACATCGGGGATGTCCAAATCTCTCAAACTATGGCTCTGATACCAACTTGTAAGGCCCCTTGCCTGAAGGGCCTCACTTATTGGATTTACTCATCAACACATAGAACTTAATCATAAGACATTCATTAACACAGCAGAAACGATTTAAAACTTCAACATACGCAGCGGAAATACATAACATGCCTAAACATATTTTGTCAACATACAACTGAAACTTGTCTGAATCAACTAAAACAATAACATAAACAGGATGCCAGACTCTGGTCTTCGGGTAACTCTTCTCGCCAAGCCAAGCATCCACTTCCATCTACTGCCACCTACACTTAACTGATGTGCATACTAAAAATCAGCAACGCTGAGTGAGTTCTAACGTTTACATTAAATCATTTATATAAACGATTTACTAATACATACATACTGCTCTTAGGCAAAACTTTACATACTTTACTTTTCAAAACATATATATACTGCCATTAAGGCTAAACTTAACACACTTTACTTTTCAAACAGTTTAAAACGTATAATAAACCGTCAATTCCTCTTTACTGTACTGCCCTCATGGCTTACATCCATGAACCGACAAGTACCTGGTCAATGCCCCCATGATCAACGACCATGAACCGACAATACCGCTTATCCGTCAATTCCTTGTCACTACTGTACCGCCCCCATGGATTCATCCATGAACCGACGAGTACCTGGTCAATGCCCCCATGGATTCATCCATGAACCGACAATACCCTGGTCAATGCCCCCATGGCTCACGTCCATGAACCGACAATACCGCTTAACGCTAAGGGGAGGTTGCGTGGACCTCCCGAGCAACCGCCGTCACTCATCCCAGTTGTACAACCGTTAACGAACCACAAAGGTTCTTACTAATGGGTAGAACCCATATCTGACATCTTGTACAAGTAACATCTGTCCCAAGGACCTTTATAGCTGGTACATATTCCCGAAGGAAAACTGTTCACTTTACTGTTCATAAATATTTCAGTAAATCTTGCTCATAACTTAACATATATCATGCCTTTGTTTATGTATATAAAAATATAGTAAACGCTTGCCAAATGATATATCTTTACTTTTACTGAAACATAGTTTATCATAAAAATACATCTTACTTTCTGAAACATAGCTTATCATATATATCATGCCTTTGTTTATGTATATGAAAATATAGTAAACGCTTGCCAAATGATATATCTTACTTTACTGAAAACATACTAGCACATATATCATGCCTTTGTTTATGTATATGAGAATATAGTAAACGCTTGCCAAATGATATATCTTTCTTTCTAAAACATAGCTTATCATAAAATACATCTTGCTTTCTAAAACATAGCTTATCATATATATCATGCCTTTGTTTATGTATATAAAAATATAGTAAACGCTTGCCAAATGATATATCTTACTTTGCTGAAAAACATACTTTTGCCTCTTTTAAACCTTTCACTAAAACATAGCTTTTCTCTTCAGTTTATAATATATAAAATATAATAAACACTTTACACTAAGTATGCACACCACCCCTAAAGAAGGCAAAAAGGGGATTAGAACTCACCTCTTATCTTAGCTGGAATGGTCTACTGGATCTCACTCAATCTGAACAATCATAACAGTTGACACATATCAGACCTAATCCCGACTCTAACGGTTTACTCGTTCTGTTACAGGTGAGTACACTGACTTCACTTACTGATGCAGACCTATCGAAACTACTTAGTTTCGACAGGTACAGGCCCATCGAAACTTCTAGTTTCGATACCTGCAGGCCGCTCGAAACTTCTAGTTTCGATACCTGCAGGCCGCTCGAAACTTCTAGTTTCGATACCTGCAGGCCGCTCGAAACTTCTAGTTTCGATACCTGCAGGCCGCTCGAAACTTCTAGTTTCGATACCTGCAGGCCGCTCGAAACTTCTAGTTTCGATACCTGCAGAACTCAGCTATCTTCCCCGTGAAAAACCCTAACTTTCGCAATGCAGGTCCGACCTGGTCAAGATCCGGACTTTTTACATTCAAAACGTTTGTTTTTCGTTTAAGAACTCAAATCTATGCTTTTCTTTCAGTTTCATCTGTAAAAACGTTCCCGTTTCACCCAAAACCCGAAAAACCCAAAAATGAACTAAAACTCAGATCTAGGAGAATCGGTTACCTGTAATCACTTCCTTTTCGTTGCTAAACACTCGCGAGACTCTTGCTAACGATCCTTGAAGCTCTAGTCCGAAAACCGGGACTTTCTCTCTCTAGGCTCTCTCTCGCTTTCTCTCTCTAGAATTCCGTAAATGGTGTTGCAAATGAGGGTTTGGGGCTGGTCTTGAGACTTATAAGGGCCCAAACCCTTGTCCCTTTCGGCCTATACACCCCGGCCCAAGCCCGCTTCCCTTTTCTTATATAAGTTTTAAATTTTAAATTTTTCGTGAATTCTTTCACACTCTAAAACTCGGGATGTTACATGCACCAAGCCATTTAAACCCCTCGGTAGCCCGAGTGGACAAGTTTAGTCTCATGAGGGTTTCTAGGGAACACACCCACAACGTTCAAACATGACAACAAAACTAGACAAAGTAAAACTTAGGTTGCCTCCTAAGAGCGCTAAGTTTAACGTCTTCAATGAGACACTGTGTACCTGAGATAAGTTACGTGTCTCCATCTTCTAGAGTGCTCAAGAACAACACCTCGACCTGCTTATCCGGGCCATTGATGTCATTAGGCTGTAAGTGTAACATCCATGTTTTTCCTAGTATTTCATATTGTGCAATAAATGACAACTTCAATCAAATGTTCACATTCAAAACGTTGTGTCACATCATTTACTATTTTCATGTGCAATTAAGGAGTATTATCATAATGTTGAAAGTACATACACACATTTTACATTGCTACAATAACAATTGAAACAAACCTACGCTATCTTACAAACTACAAGGACTAGTCTTGAAAATTATCAAAAATATCACTTGACACGGTCGCGCCATGACCTTGCACGGTCGCGTCCCGTAAACACGGTCGCGCCTGAAACTCAGATGAAACGTAAACACTGCCTTAATCATAAAGTCTATTCGAGTCTGCGATTGTAACGTCTTTTGTGCCATTTCCAGACGTTCATCAATAACCAAACACTCTTGATTAATCACATTAGTAATTAGAAGACAAAACCGTCATAATTTCATCTCCTTCTCTCAACCTCGTCCAATTCTCGAAATCAAACCCCTGCGCATGTTCTTCAAGCTTCTGTAATCACATTCCCCACATCAATCGTGCTGGAATCCCAGCAGAAGACGCCATGGATCAACGCGTCGAAGTTGGAACTCTGTTTAGTCGAACTCCACCAATTCGATATCGTTTAAGGTAAGTAAACACATCCTCAGACTTATTTCAATCCTGTGAATGAAAGCCCTAACCTATACAGGGCTTATACTACCGAATTGAACCCGAATAAAATCTAGGGTTCATTACATTTTAGTTTAATCGAACTACACCCTAGACATGATCTCCGTTCAATTAAAATATATGGTTAGATTCGCAAACACCCAACAATCGAAAGCCCTATGAATTCACCTAATATTAATACAGGATTTAGACAATTTAGCTTCTGGAACTTTCAGACACGATCGTGCTAATCAATTAGCACGGTCGTGCCTCTTGTCCAGACATGGTTGTGCCCCATGCCTAAGCACGGTCGCGCCACATGCCTAAGCACGGTCGCGCCTCATGCCTAACCACGGTCGCGCCCCGTTCCTAAGCGCGGTCGCGCCATACAATTGACACGGTTGTGCTACCTTTGGTCAGAACCTATTTCTTCTGTTATTTTAATATAAACTCATTTTCTTTTATAAAAACCCCAAAGTCAGAATTGTTTTCATAAACTAAATTACCAACTTGGAAATATTAAACAAATTAATTAAGTCGTTTATAATGGATTAAAAAGTAATAAATTTAAAATAAAAGTTTTACATATAATTGTTTTATTCAAACCTACACAAACAATTTATATTCTAATATATTTTTAAAATACCTCTTGACACAGTTTCATGAACAACTAAATAAAAAGAATTAAATTATTATTTTAGTTAATTATTCAAATTAAACCTTAAGTCTTTCATTATTTACTTGAACTTACATTTTTCATTCAAATACCAACGCAAATGAATACACCAACCATTCGTACAAATCCATTCCTATTGAAAACCTTAGGATTTCCTTAGACATTATGCTAACTATTAATCCAAAGTTATACTATTTTACTCTAGGTCAAACTTAGTGATTAACAAATCACTTGGATTATACAACACTTGTGTTAACTACTACATTTTGATACAAGTGAGTATTTCATAGCCCCTTTTACTCTTTTACACTTTTGGGATGAAACATGAACTATATACAAATTACATGTTTACATTTACACAAACAACACAAGTACAAATCCTATTTACATTCATGTGTACAAATTTGAGCTTTATGCTCGAGTGCTATGTGTGCTAACTTTTGTATGCTATTATGTGCAATCATTAACTATTCAAGCCGACGGTTTTCAATGATAGATCTATTGAGTCTGACAAACCCACCCAGATTGGGGTGATTGATATCGACAACACAATTTGCATGCTAGTTACAAAGGTTTGATTGTACTTGGTTACACAATAGCTGCTCCCCATAAATGCCTTATTTATCATGTTATGTAAGAATTTGTTTTACAACTATATGCTATCTATATACAAACCTGTGTTATACTCACAAACTTTTTAGTTGACTTTATTTTATTCATGTTTCAGGTTCTAATGTGTGAGATTGATCAAGATGTGCTACACATAGGCTTGGACTTAGTTAATTTAAGTAAAAGGATTCTATGTATTTCAATTTTGTTCTATCTTGGATTTGGTTGTGTTTGGACTACTTGTTATGAAATTTGATGTTTAATATATTCAATCTAGCCAACCTTGTGCTTATGAACAGTCTACATGTCCCGCCCCGATGATTCCGCCATCGGTCGGGGTGTGACAGTAAGTATGGCTTCAAACGATGGTCATTCACTGTTTGCCTCAAATAGTCCTCAAAGTCCTTAATCTCAACATCACCCGAGTGACCCACCTTGGTCACCAAGTAAGGACCTGTCCACTTGCTCTTTAACTTACTCGGGAAGAGCTTCAATCTTGAGTTGAACAACCATACCTTTTGCCCAATTGCAAAAGTTTTCAACCGGATCTTTGCATCGTGAACCTTCTTCATCTTATCTTTGTAGGCTGAGGCACTCTCGTATGCATCATCCCTTAGTTCTTCCAACTCACTCAAGCACAGCTGTCTTTGCTTACCTGTAGCATCATAATCAAGATTAACATTTTTAATAGCCCATAATGCTCGATGAGCCAACTCAACAGGTAAGTGACATCCCTTCCCATAGACCAACCGGTATGGAGTAGTGCCAATAGGTGTTTTGTACGCGGTACGGTATGCCCACAAGGCATCATTTAGTTTGTTTGACCAATCCTTGCGGTCAGACCGTACTATTTTCTGCAAAATTTCTTTGATTTGCCTATTGGACACTTTCACTTGTCCACTTGTTTGTGGATGGTAAGGTGTGGCAATCCGTTGGTCTACACCATAACGTTTCAAAAGTTTACCAAAATGAAAATTCTTAAAATGAGATCTCTCATCACTTATGATCACACGGGGAAGCCCAAATCTAGAAAAAAAAATGTTTAACTGTACAAACTTGCAAACCACACTATGGTCGTTGGTCTTGGTGGCAATTGCTTCGACCCATTTTGACACATTGCTTCGACCCATTTTGACACATAGTCAACGACCACCAACATGAAATCAATCCCCTAAACATCAAAAATATCAACAACGAGGATTGGTTGCATGGGCATCTCATTCCTCTTTGTGATACTACCCATCTTTTGGCAATTTGTACAAGTTCTAGCAAATTGAAAGGCATCCTTAAAGATAATGGGCCAAAATAACCCCAAGATAATATCCTATGCCCTGTTTTCTGGCCACTAAAATGGCCACCACACGCAAATGCATGTGCAAGCTCCAACACTGCTGGGATCTTTGATTCAGGAATGCAACGCCTGATGAGTTGGTCCGCTCCCACCTTGAACAAATCTGGTTCATCCCAGATGTACTCGTTGACCTTTGTCAGGAATTTGTTCTTCTTCTTGGTCCAGTCTTTAGGAATAGTACCTGTAACTAAATAGTTAGCAATACCTGCATACCAAGGATCAGAAGATGAAATAGACATTAAACACTCATCAGGGAACCGCTCATTAATCTCAGGAGTGACATCCTCCGCTTCCCTTTGAATCCGTGACAGATGGTCAGCCACAAAGTTCTCACTCCCTTCTTGTCTCGGATCTCCAAATCAAATTCCTGCAATAAAAGGACCCACCTGATCAATCTAGGCTTGGCATCCTTCTTTGCCATCAAATATCGGACAACTGCATGATCAAAATACACAATTACTTTGCTACCCCAAATATAAGACCTGAATTTGTCTAAGGCATAGACAACTGCAAGCAACTCCTTCTCTGTTGTGGTGTAACTCAATTGAGCATAAGAGAGGGTCTTGCTTGCATAGTAAATGACAACGAGTCTTTTGTCTACCTTTTGACCCAACACAGCCCCAACTGCATAATCACTAGCATCACACACTATTTCAAAAGGAAGATTCCAGTCCGGTGATTGCAAAATTGGGGCTTGTACCAATTGATCTTTTAAAACTTGAAAAAAATTTAAACAATCTTTATCGAATTCAAAAGGCACATCTTTAAGGAGTAAGTTACATAAAGGATTTGTGATGACACTAAACCCCTTAATAAACCTGCGGTAAAACCATGCCCTAGAAAAGAGCGCACATCCTTGACATTCATCGGGGGAGGTAATGTTGAAATAACACTAATTTTAGCTTTGTCTACCTCAATCCCCCGACTTGAAACAACATGACCCAAAACAATACCCTCTTGAACCATGAAATGGCTCTTTTCCCAACTTAAGACCAAATTAGTTTCTACACATCGTTGTAAGACTTTAGATAATTCATTTAAACACAATTCAAATGATGAGTCAAAAACTGAAAAGTCATCCATAAAGACCTCAAGCGAATCCTCGACCATGTCCGAGAAAATACTCATCATACACCTTTGAAAGGTGGTCGAGGCGTTGCACAGCCCAAATGGCATCCGCCTAAAGGCAAAGGTACCATAAGGGCATGTGAAGGTGGTCTTTTCCTGATCATAAGGATGAATGGCTATTTGGTTATAACCTGAGTAACCATCTAGAAAGCAGTAAAACTTTTGACCATATAACTTCTCTATGATTTGGTCAATGAATGGCAAAGGGAGGTGATCCTTCGAGGTGGCAGCATTCAGTTTCCTGTAAACAATACACACACGCCACCCGGTTACCGACCGAGTGTCAATTTACTCACCATCATCACCTGTTATTCCCTGTATACCTGCTTTCTTAGGCACTGTTTGGGTTGGACTCACCCATGGACTGTCAGAAATGGGATAGATGATCCCGACGTCCAACCACTTCAAGACCTCCTTCTTGACAACTTCTCGCATGTTGGGATTCAATCGGCGTTGTGTATCCCATGAAGGTCTTGCATCTGTGTCGGTGATGATCTTGTGCATCACAATGGAAGGACTGACACCCTTCAAATCAGCAATGGTCCAACCAATGGCACCCTTGTAATCTTGGAGTACCTTCATTAGTGCCTCCTCTTGTTCCTCGTCTAAGTTGGATGCGATGATGACAGGTAGAGTCTCACCCTCCCCCAGAAATGCATACTTTAGGTTTTTGGGAAGGTCCTTCAACTCTACCTTTGGGGGGCTTACAAGTGATGGTTGTAGCCCCGAGTCAATCTCTATTGGTAGACTCTCCACATGATGTGTCCATGATGGTTTACCATCCTTCGCAGCTAGAGCTTCAGCAAGCTTTTCTTCCTCCTTCAAGTCAAACTCCAGTTCCTGTTCAACCTTGTCATACACAAAACACTCCTCTGTGGATTCATCCTCAGAATGAGGATAGTGTCCTTCAATGATGCCTGCCATAAAGCATTCATCACTTGGCAGAGGGTTAGATTCATTTGAAAGAATATTTAAACGGACCCTTCTATTGCCAAATGTCATGCCAGCTGTGCCTAAGCGACAGTCAATCAAAGAGTGGGATGTGGCTAAGAAGGGGCGACCCAAAATGACAGTTGGTTCAGTGACCTTTTCAAATTGCACATAGTCAAGAACCAAGAAATTCACCGGATAGTAGAATTGATCCACTTTCATTAGTTTTGCTAAAATGACTAAAATATCCTTTGATAAAAATAATTATTAAACATATATATATATATATATATATATATATATATATATATATTCCTAAAAAGAAGCTTTGAATTTGTTGTTTTCTTGAACCATTGCGCTTTTTGGAACAAAATCAAGGAACAGTCAGGTATTTGGAGACCAAATTAAAGTTCCATGTGTTGGTATAACCCTCACATGGGATTCCTGGAGACAGATTGGAACTAATTTGTGTAGAGGTGGTGATTCCTTGCTCGATCCATCTATGTTCTTTCTCTCTTTATTTTAGTCGTTGCCATCTTCGAACCATCTGTTCTTTTTCTCTTCGTATTATTTTCTAAACACACAAACAACTAGATTTCTTTTAATCGACAGATGAAACAACTAGTTCCAAGCCACACCTTCGTTTTATTTCATGAAGCATTCATGGTGGGTTGGGGTTTACGACCATCGATGCTGCCCAATCAAAGCAACATCATTGCCTTGTATTTGGGGCTTGAAACGCAAGTACGGGGGAAGACGAAGAAAGGCGAGATTTGGATTTTGTGCTTTTTTAGTTTTTTTTTAAGGAAGTTACATAATTAGTTCTTATACTTGATTACCTTATGTTTTTATGTTAAAGGGTATTTTGGTCGTTTCATACAAAGTTTACTGAAAACTTAGCAGGAGTCGGTGTTAATACTCAAACTTGTTACAAAATCGAAATATAATACCCTTAGTATACATACCTGTTAGTTTTAACAAACCACAAATGTAAATAATGTCCTTATTAATCCACATTCCTCTCTAATAACTGGATCAAAATTTTATTCTAAAAAAAATATTGCATTTATTATTAATATTTAATACACGTATTACATTTATTTCTGGCGACGAACAACATCTGGAATCTGGATGAACGATTATACCTGCCACATATCACATATGACAAGGAAACAAGCAAATACTTTGCTAATTTTATTGAGTAACTCAAACATTTTAAAACTAGAGAACCCCTTCATCAACGATTGCATTAATTTTCTCAAGGAACTCAAACATGATCTTTAATCCTTCTTCATCTGCAAAGAACAAGAAAATACATTTGTTTAAATAATCTATATCCAATCAAAGTGACGGAACCTAAACTTGTTTGCTCGAAAGGTCGACATATAATTCATATTTACATGTTATCAGAAAGCTTATGTTTTTCTAAGAAAAAATAAATAAATACTTACGAATTTCTCCTAATTTTTAATATACAGCTAGCATCAATATTCATACTTTAAATTCAAAATCACCATTTCGTTGATTAAAATTCATGTTTAGAAAACACGTATTCTTTTAGTCGAAGGCAATTTTGGTGGATCCTATTGACCATCTTTACTTTCTACCTTCATCCAACAATTATGAGTAGGCCGGTAAATAAACCGAACAAACGCGAACAAAACCGTAAAACGAATGAACATGGACACTTAAACGAATGAATTTTCTTGGTGTCCGTTCGTTAAGAAAAGAACGTGTTCGTGTTTGTTTATGTTCGTTCGTTAATATTCTAAACGAATGGTTCACGAACATAAACAAACTAATACCAATTAAAACTAAACGTGAATATCCAAATGAAAGTCTAAAATACCATCGTTCATAAAATTGGGCTTATCTCAAATGATTTGAACAAAGGGTTCATGTCCATTCAACAAAAGTTTGTGCACATATTCGTTCACTTATTAATTGAGCTAATATAAACGAACTTTTTGTCGAACAGTTCAGTAAATGTTCGGTTCATTTACCAGCATAACTATGAGGGTGTGTTTGACTATATATGATTTTTATATCCTTAACCTAATAAATGATTACATTTTTTTGTCACGTGTCGCTCTATCATTCAATCTTATTTTCTTTTTCCCGCTCAATCCATTTACCCAAATTAAATACCAAGTGGACCCTATTAAATAATGATATTAAAATAATATATTTTAAATACTTAATATAAACCTAATTATAGATATTTATTATTTAACTAAGTTAAAATCTCGTGTTTTACACGGGTTGAATAAACCCGTGGAATACAATATAATCAGTTAACACATATACTCGTCAAAATATGTCAGGAGATTTATTAATATAAAGATTATTATTTTATTTAAAATATATTATTATTAAAATATAAAGGTGTATTTAATAAGAGGAAGAGACGAGAAAAAAATGACGAGATTGAATATGAAGGTGACACGTGGCATCTGAAAACCTTTTATTTATTATATAGTATAGATTATGGATAGTCATTATATCGTTAACCAAATAAATTTAATCTGAATAACATTTATTAGTTACATAAATAATGGATACTTATTATTTAAGAATATATTTTTAAATACTTAATATAAATTTAATTATGGATATCCAGTTAAAAAATATTTTTAAAATTAACTTAACATAATTTATAATTGTCACGTCAAAATGTATTTATTTAAAAACATATTTTGACGAGTGTACGTGTTAACATATTACATTATATTTTATTCAACCCGTGTAATATACGGGATTCTAAACTAGTAATTAATATTTAAAAACAAAGATTCATGCATTATATTTAAACAAAGATTCATGCATTATAGTTATTATGAGATGGGAGGAAAAGAAAAATTAAAAAAAATACCAAATTTTGGCACCTCATGACCTCCATGGTGGTATATCACGAGAGGATCAACATATGCTTCAATGAGTTCTGGCATATTTGGCCTTGCCACGTCATACTCACCTATACATGTGAAATATTATATGTTTTTTTACTAAAAGCGAACCGTAACTTAACGACAAATAAGATTAACGTCATTAGTTCAGTTAGTTTGTTATGTCATCTAAATAAAGCTTAAATACACTTTCTTTTAGGAAAAAAATGAAGTTACGATGACACTAAAGATATGCTAAATTTGTGTGATATTTAGTGTTACAAATAGATGGCTTAAGATACTTAGCGAACTTATACAAAATGTTAATTACCTTCGCGCCTTATCTGACATTGACGCTAACAACGATAAACTACATAGTTTATAGTTCACGAAGCTAAAAAAAATATATGTTAATTTATACGTATAAAGGAATTCATTCAAGTAAAGAGTTTTAGTTTATTTGAGGAATCTATACTTCAATACTATATAATAAATAAATATTTTTTTATGTCACGTGTCGTGTTCATATTCTTTCTAATCATTTTTTTTCTTGTCTCTTTCTTTTATTAAATACACATATATCTTTTAATAATATATAATTTTAAAGAAAATACTAATTATACTCATAAAACATATTTATTTTAAATTATCTCTTATGATAAGAAACTTTGAAATCTAATTATGTAACTTTTATTTTCAAATAAATAATAAATATAAGTTCAAATAAATTAAATAGTTATTAACGTATTTTCAAAACTCAATTATATATTAATTTATACATATTTTGAATTTTATTTTCTATCCTTAGTATATGTAATATATTTATACATTTAAAATATATACATAAATATTTAAGAATTTTATATATTGATATTTTTCACCCCGTGTGTATTACACGGTTTCTAAGCTAGTATGGATATATATATATATAAAGGCCGCCCATGGTTACAAAACTATGTTAGACGGCGTAAATTTCTTAGTGGTTGAAAGTAACTAGTTTTTTAACCCGCTGCGCGTTGCGGTGCCGCTAAACGCGGCATGATAAAGTATAAACTACAATTGACCTGACTCGTTTCCGAACTAAATTTACATCGATTATGCCGTCGAATGAAAACGTATTATATTTGACTGACTCGTTTCCATATAAATTTACGTCGAAACGTATACCAACTCGAAATGTACATAAAAATAAATACGAAAACGTATTATATTTGACCCGGCTCATTTCCTAACAAAATTTACGTCAAAACGTAAACCCACGTACATAAACGTAGGAAATTAGTTTTTTTAAGTAAAAACGTACAGGGATAAACCCGAAACTTTAGAAACTCGAAGGGGTGAAAATGGCATTTTACAAACCTTTTATAAACTAGAGGGGCTAAAAGTGCTATATTCAAAAGTGGAGGGGTGGCATTGGCCGATGGGTTTCCCCACCGACCTTGCCGATTAAGTGTTCTTAGAATTTCTTTACCAAAAATGTGAAGTGACGGGATATTTATCGGAGAAGAAAATGTTGTTTCAGCTAGCTTTGGTGCAAGAAATGCTCTTCCTCCTTATTTGGCTCCAGATATTATAATAACATGTTCAATTTTCCCGACATTCGTGAGACATGCACCCTGTAGCAATAACAATATATGATGATGAATTGATCATGATTTAGGGTAAAATATCGTTAGGGCATAAAATTAGAACTAAAGTAACTTACATGTTCCTGCATTCCTGGTAATGCACCCGTTATCAAAGCTCCCTGTTTATGTTGTAAAAACCAAATAAATTATTTTTAATCTTAAATTAGATTAGAATGGAAAATTTGTTACCTATTTAATTACACATTGAAAAGTTATTTGGTCGACTATATTTTTTCTTACGGAAATGTTCTAAATCCTCTAAAAAAAAGTATATGTTCTAAACTTTAAAACTTTCTTTATATATATATATATATATATGGGGAAGGATAAATTAAAAATCGTTAAGAGCCTGAGCAACGTGTGAAGCAACAAGAAGACGCCACTTGTCCCAAGGGGTGGGGGTAAATGCGTACAACCAAATTAAAAAAAATTATATATTTTGTATCGTTTAAAAAAGTCTTACACACCCTAGTTGAGCACGCTTTAAGAAAAGTTTTTTTATTATAGCAATATTATACCCAAATTTATAGAGAAAAATGTTATGATGTAATTTTTTTTATACAAATAATGTATAAAAAGTTATTAATGTATTATCGGTTTTGAAATGAACACACACACACACACACACACATATATATATATATATATATATATATGAGGTTCAAATGATAACCAATATTTATGTGATAACCATGAAAACCACTCTCAAACATAGTGTTACGTATATGTAAAAACTATCATTTTGTTAGTATTGCATATACGTAAACACTATGTGTCACGTATATGTAACATTATTTGGTAAGTATATATAAGACTTATCATTTTCGTATTTATGTTCAAGGTATATATATTCACGATACTTAAATACTCTTTTAATAATTAACAGAAAAAATAATTTATAAATTATATGATTGTTTGATAGTGTTATCACATGAAAAGTTGGTTATCATTTGAACACTTATATATATATATATATATATATATATATGTGTGTGTGTGTGTGTGTGTGAGTGTGTGTGTAGGGCTAGTTATTCTAAAAAGAGAAAACATCTTAAGAAGTTTGGGAAGGAACCATGAGCCGCCACGTATCCCAAGAGTTGAGGGGTAAAATCGTCCAAACATATTTTTTTCATAAATTTAAAAATCTGGATGAAAAAATTTCTAAAATAGTAAAACCTGACACGTTGTTGAAATGGATAAATGCGTTACAATCTGTCACACCGCTAAATCACAGTTGACCACGCTCTAGAAGCGAATTTTTTAAAAACATAGCAATACTATGACAAAAAAATAATCACTTTTATGGTGAAACCTTAAAAAATGACGTATAAGAAATTTAAATTCGTTTAGAAAAGAAGAAGCAATTTGATAAAAGTTAACAATAGTGGTCTTCCCCATTTTACCCCTCTAACCACTAAATTAGCAGCTTAATTTTACGTGGCAGCTTCTCGCGCGTTATCTCAAACATTGATACCCTTGATAAGTGGTTCACTCTTTCTCAAACGTTTTAAGATTTTCTCACTTTTTATTTTATCCTCATATATATACTTATTTATAAAATCAAGAGAATTAATCTAAACTCTTAGATAGATTTTTCTTTTTCACATTTCAAATATCACATATGCATATTTGTGTAGCTTCTTATTTACAACCTTCACTTAACGTTTATGGTAATCATAAATGAATTTACCTGAGATAAACCAAGTACACCATCGAAGGGTCCAAGCTCTTCCATACAATCTTCTATGTATGCTATGCCCTCTTCAAAGTTTTCGTAAGTTAAAGTGATAACTTAGTTATATCATTATTCACAACATATTTAATGCAATTTATATCCATCTAAGAATACATACATATGTTCATGGCTTGGTTGATTTGAGAATCATACAAAATTGAAGAATTATGAAACGTATTTGGATCATTAATTTATTTGAATTCAAATGCTCTATTTAATTTAATTTTCTAATACTTATAAGGGCCGGGTATTTTAGTAAACATAAATTATTTTCATCCCAAAGAGACACATACTTACTTTAAATATCAACAAATGATAATGTTTTGAAACTAACATATCCTAATCGTACTTATTAATTAATCAAACACATTTTACCACTCAAATGTGAACATTTTTATCTTTTAAGTAAACAATACTTGCTATACTTCTATTCATTTTTTTGTTTGATGCTTAAACATTTATGAAGTGTATCTTAAGACGTAAATTTACTCTATAAAACTCACCTACGTTTTATACATTTGTATGTGACTAAGACCAAATGCAAATCCAAAGGTGAATTTATGATTCGAATAATATTAGTTCACATGTGAACCAATGTTAATTCACATATGAGTTTATACGTGAGTTTATAATAAGAATCTAGCTATGTTTCTTTTATAATCACATGTGATATATTCTTGTAATTTAAAAATAATTAAGAAAAGGTTAAGGTCTCCTTCGACAAGTCGACCACAACTCCGTAACCTACCCCTCTACGTCAGCGATGAGTGGAGCTTATTCAGTTAGGGTAACCCAAGATCCGAGAAAGATATTGTAGAATTCATGTTGGTGATTCCGCCCCAAGTCACATGGGTTCTTGAAATAATTTGATGGAAACAAAAAAAGAAACGACACGAGGGAGAGGATTAGCGATGGTGGTAGCAGACTACAGTGGAAGGTATTATGGCAGTGTCGTTGGTTGTGTGAGGGGTTGTAGTTGTAGGGGTTGGCAACTACTGATCGTGGAAGAGAGGGAGGCCGTAGAGAAAGTTGGCGATGCAAGCGAGGTGAATACCTCACTGGTAAAACGAGATATGGACAAAATAGGGGTGTTCAAATCTAGAGACTTATTGTTTGCTTAAGTTAAGAACTACGCTGATAATCCCTATTGTATAACTGTTTCAAGGATTTGGTCTCAACGTATGAAAAATCACAACGGTAGTCATTAGTGTTTGTCCGCGAGTAACATAGTTGGTTCTGGAAGTAGATTCCAACTAATATTTGAAGCTAGTTTTTTTATGTAAATTACCAATATGCCCTTGTTTAAAGAATAAAGATATAAAAGAAATGAAGCCCCCATCCCCCTATGCCGCTCCCTCCAACACCTCATCAATTCTCCGGCCACCAACAACACCTCGGGTTAACTCTCCGACATGCACAAAGAAGCATGGTCACCAACACAAACATCTCCGGACTCCGGTCAACTGGTCACTTTCAAACATGTGGTATATTCTTGTATTTTAAAAATAATTAAAAAAGTTAAGGTCCCGTGACGAAACCCTGATTAATATTTTTTTTAGAGGCATAATAGTCAATTCTCATGAACTTAACAATTTTTTTAATGTTTGTTAGTAAAAATGACCAACCTTGTTACGGGTCGGCAAACAGTGAGGACCAAACATGTAATTTCTTATACATAGAGGCCAAATCAATAAAACATAAATATCACAAGGAATGGTTTTTCACACCCACACATATATTTATTTACATAAATATCCATCGTTTAATGACACAAATTACAAATGCATTCAAATTGCACAAGTATAATTTCTTCACTTTTAATATAGTATTTGAATATTAAACATTTCATCTTCATTCCTTCTACTTATTTTTCCTCCTAATTTTAAGTTACAAAAACTTAAAAACATGTAGTTAAAGTCTTCACTCAAAACTAAACTGATTGAGTGGTACAAAATTAAGAGAAAATTCCCATAATAAACAAATTTGAAAACTTTTTCCCAATAATAAATAAAGACTTTTCAACTTCCTCAAAATGAACATGGATTTTCGTCAAAATACAATACAAACTCGACGACTTCATCGAGTTTACGTGGCATCTCCCTTTAACTAACACCTGTCAATTTCGCCGGAACATTTTCAAATCTCGACAAAGTCGGCGAAACATGTTTTCGTCGAGTTTTAAAAATGTTTCGGCATTCAGAAACTTGCCGGGCTCGAATTTTAACAATTTCGCCGGAAGATGTTTATAACAGTGACTACTATACTATACTATTATCTAGGCTAAAACATTGTGAATTTCGACGTAAGATTTTTTTAAAACTCGATGTTTCGCCCGGATTAGTTTAAAAATCGACTTTTAGCCCAGATTTGTTTAAAACTCTGTGTTTCACCAGAATTTTTTTTCACCCGGATTTGATTCAAACTCAGCTTTTCGCCTAGATTTGTTTAAAACTCGGCGTTTTGCCCAAATTTTTTTATGCCCGGATTTTATTCAAACTCGGCTTTTCGCCTAGAATTGTTTAAAACTCGGCTTTTCACCCAGATTTGTCTAAAACTCGGCGTTTCGCCCGGATTTGATTCAAACTCGGCGTTTCGCCCGGATTTGATTCAAACTCGGCTTTTCGCCCAGATTTGTTTAAAACTCGGCGTTTCGCCCGAATTTTTTTTCGCCCGGATTTGATTCAAACTCGGCTTTTCGCCTAGATTTGTTTAAAACTCGGCTTTTCGCCCAGATTTGTTTAAAACTCGGCGTTTAGCCCGGATTTGACTCAAACTCGGCTTTTCGCCTAGATTTGTTTAAAACTCGGCTTTTCGCCCAGATTTTTTTAAAACTCGGCGTTTCGCCCGGATTTAAAAAAAACTCGGCGAGCCCGACAAGTTTTTGAATGCCGAAACATTTATAAAACTCGACGAAAACATTTTTCGGCGATTTTGTCGAGTTTTTAAAAGTTTCTGTCGAAAATGACACGTGTAATTTAAAGGACGAAGCCACGTGAACTCGGCGAAGTCGCCGAGTTTGGGTTGAATTTCGGTGAAAATTCATGTTCATTTTGAGGAAGTTGTTGGGAAAAAGTTTTTAAAATTTTTTATTCTAGGAATTTTTCCCAAAATTAAACCTGTGTCGGTAATGAAAACTCAAAATAAAACTTGTTTAAAATAAAAGGTGATGAAAATAGAAATAAATATAAAAATAACGTGTCTCCACTTTTGGTTAATTTTATAAAACTCATAAAAAGTGAAGGAAAAAAAAAGGTCCACACGGACTTTGGCCTTAGAAACCGCCCCCTCTTCCACGTCGGCTGCCTCACTCTTCCACCTTAATCCACGGACGTCCATGGGCTCTAACTAGAGCACTATGATTTAAAATATGTGTTACCAACGGTTAATCGTTGGCCAAAGAAAATAGGGAGAATACTAGATAAAAATTTAGAGAGATAATTTAAACTAATTCATATTTCATTCATATTCCCAATTCATAAAACATGAGCCCTTTTATATAGGCTAACAAGAATTAACTTACCACTAAATTCATAAGTTACAAGTACCCTACTAACTTAATATTACTAAACATAATTAAAGAAAACAATTAATTGAAATAAAGGAAATTGATTGCTAATGGTGTTGTGGGTTGCATTGAGATCATGATATTGTAGGATTTGAAGAGACACGTAACATAAGGATAAGATTCGTTCCTTTATTCTCCAACTTTTTAAGATTCTCTTATTTTTTTAATAAGTTCGACATGATAAGAGCTTATGTTGCATGATAATAAAACGAGATATTATTATCACAACTTTGTGTCAAAAATAGCTAGATTAGTGGCGCATAAACATGGTTTAGTAAAGACCATTTTGGATTAATGATTTATAAGACACATGCATTTAGTCATTTGAATTATATCTATTTTTACCTTATGGAAGGTGAACCATTCGAAAAGCTCACCATCTTCATCTACGGAGAATGGAGCATCGATGAATACAAGATCCATCTTTTCAAGCACATAATCTGGCCAGATACTAAGATGCTCTTTAAGTGTTGCACCATTTGACCCATGTCCATGCAAACATAAAATTCTAGGTTTCTTTGGAGTCTCCATTTTCTTAATGTCTTGGGATTTTGCTGCATAAGAAAGTGAAAAAAATATAACTTTGAATTATGTGTAATCTGAATAAAATAAAAAAGAATTATCACCAATAAAGATTATATATTAAAGTTAAATTTTATTGATTGAATTTCTTTATACATTGTTTAAGGTTTTTCCTATTTTATCCGGATCTAATGCATATTTTTAAATATGAAACATACAACGTACTTAAAATAGATATTAATATAGAAGGATGATCAAATAAAAAGTGAGTCAAACATGTTAAAAAAGAATTTGGAGGTTACATGTGACATCTAGAGTGTTTTAAAGAGAATGTTATTTTTGGAACATGTCTATATCTATACTATATAATAAATAAAGATTTTTTCATGTCACGTGTCGCCTCCATATTCGTTTTATCATTTTTCCCCGTCTCTCTCTCTCTCTCTTATTAAATACACCTATATCTTTTAATAATAAATTATATTAAAGAAAATACTAATTATACTAGTAAAACATATTTTTTTAAATTATCTCTTATTATAAGAAAATTTAAAATTTAATTATGTAACTTTTATTTTCAATCAATTAGTAAGAATGACAGTCAAATTACATTAAATAGTAATTAACGTATTTTTGAAACACGATTATATAATAGTTTTTACATATTTTGAATTTTGTTTTTTTTATATCCTTAGTATATGTAATACATTTTTACACTTGTATAAACATATACATAAAAATTTAAGAATTTTATATATTGATCTTTTTCACCCCGTGTGTGAACACGAGTTCTAAACTAGTAATTAGACTAAATTACAATTTTTGTCTTTTATGTTTGTCAAACTCATGGAATAGATCCTTTAAAGTTTTAACTTTCACTTATTGTCCTTTATTTGAAAAGTTCTCTCGTTTCTTGTCATTTGCACTAACTGACAACCTCATGTTCATTATATATAAAGGGATTATTGTCTTTTTACATGGCATTTTTTGTAATATTATTATTATTATTAAACACCCCATCTTTTTCTCTCTCATAGTATCCCAATCTCTCTCTCAACTTCAAACCTAACTCCAGCTACCAACACTGGTCACCACCATCGACCACCTCCGGTTCCCCCAATCTTTCTAAAATGAAATTGGTCTCAGAAGGTGCAGAGCCCTCCAATTTTTACATCAGTCTCAGAAGGTGCACACTATCACCCCCCCCCCCAATCCGTCTATCATTCATCATTTTTCATCCATCCCACACTAAATTCAGGAATATCCAACCACTCCTAAATCCTAATTGCATTCACCAACTTCATCACTCAATCAATTTCGTGGCAGTAATTCAGCTTCACAAATCATTAATTTCGAAGACAAATGAACGACAGGGATGCAACGAAGTAGAGGGCGTAACGGTGTCGTTGTCGGCGACGGTACAATCGGTGACGCTGGTGGTTTATTCAGTAAAACTCGGTACAAGTTCTGGCCAATCGCCGCGATCTTGATGCTAGCTCTGTGGGCAAGGTTCACCGGATCCGTTACTCTAAAATGGTCCGGCGCCAGCAACGTTAACAATCCGCTTTCTGATTCCTTCAATTCCCATGTTCGCGATCTCCACATCCTGGTACCAATCTATCTGCGGTGGTTTCGGGTGCCGGCGTGATGAGGAAGGTTTTAGATCTGAAATCGTTGTGGTGGTGGTGGTGGTGGTGGTGCGTTGGTGTCGGGTACCGGCGTAATAAGAAAGGTTTTAGATATGAAATCGCGGTGGTGGTGGTGGTGGTGGTGCGGTGGTGGTGGTGGTGCGGTGGTGGTGGTGGTGGTGGTGCCGGCATGATGAAAAAGATGACCGGATGGGAGGGTTTTCTAAGATCTTAGCTTTTAACTGTATATATATATTAATTAATCAAATTACTTTTACAGTGAATTTTAATAAATAAAATATGCAGTGCAGTGCTTATCATAAAATACTTTGTTAAATTTATAAAATATAATTAAATTACAAGAATTAATGGTAAAAAGACTAAAAAGCCTTCATATGCAGCGCACATGATATGACTTAACTGAAAAACTTAATGACCGTTAGTGTAAAGGACAAGAAATAAGGGAACTTTTTATATAAAGGACAATGAGTGAAAATCAATTTTTTAAATGACTCATTCCATAATTTAGACAAACATAAAAGAAAAATTATAATTTAGTCAAGTAATTATATATAATCAAGTTCCTCTTTACTTTCATCCTCTTTCACGCACAAATCAACACAAGGAGAAAACCTTAATTATTAAAACTTAGTTCATTATAGGGTCATCCGTAGTGGTTTCACGTCCATCTCTTTCACGCCTATCCACGTCAGCGCCACATCAGCACAGGGGTTTTCATTGCCCGTTTTCACTAAGGTGCGTAGTGGTTTCAAGCCCCGTATTTAATTTTTAATTATTAATTAATCATTTAACTAAAATACAAATAAATTTATTTAAAATACAAAGATAACAAAATACAAATTTATTGAATTAAAAAACAAACATATTAAAATACAAATAAACCAATCATCACTCGTACGATTAGTCCAAATATGCTCCGTCAAATCACCGCGTAGGCTTAGATGTGTATCCCTGTCGCGTAATGTGTTACGAATTGCGTGTTTCTCTTCCGAGCTTAGTTGTGCTGGCGTCGTCTGCGGGTTATCATCATAGTTTTGGCAAATGGCTAGCCCCTTGTCTTCCAATATCATGTTATATAATATTATGCAAGTGTACATAACATTCCTTATTTTTTCTTTGGTCTAAATACGGCACAGGTTTTTAATCATAGCCCATTTTTTCTTTAAAACTCCAAACGCACGTTCAATATCCTTCCGTGCCGATTCTTGTGTTTTTTTGAAAAATTCTCTTTTCTCACCAATTGGAGTAGTATATGCTTTGACAAATGTGCGTACTCCGGATATATACCGTCGGCAAGATAATACCCGTGATCGTATTCGACATCATTAACAATGAATGAAGAACCAGGTGCGACTCCGTCTATGATGTCATCGAATATAGCCGATTGATCCAAAACATTTATATCATTGTTTGCTCTCACAACACCAAAGAATGCATGCCAAATTCAAAGATCATATGACGCAACGACTTCAAGCATTAACGTCGGATGTGGATGGTCCCCTCGTTGGTGTTGACCTCGCCAAGCAGTCAGACAATTTGTCCATTCCCAATGTGTGCAGTCGATGCTACCAAGCATTCCGAGAAATCCATTTATGGCTTCACGCACCTCATATATTTCTTGAATGTCACTAAACGTCGGTCTCCTTAAATGTCTCTTGCCGTAGAGATTAATCACACCTAAGAACATATAATAATAATAAAAATAATTAAACTAATAATAATAATAAAACTAATAATAATAATATTTTCACAAAACATATGTAGAGTATCTCGTGCGGTTTTCTCAGACATCTTTAACTACTCATCCCATGAATCACTAGCCGTACCATACGTTAGCTGTCGAACTACACATGCATTTTTGTAAAGAAGTAAATCCAAGCTTGCGTCTCGCGTCTTCCGATTGTTGGAAATATTGGTACTCTCTTTCTAAATCACCACATATTCGCATGAAAAGTTCTCGGCTCATACGAAAACGGATTCGAATTTTTTTTCATCATACATTGGAGTGTCACTAAAGTAATCATGTATTAGACGTTCATTAGCTGCTTCCCGATCCCGCATCACTTGAACGTCGTCGTGTTATCCTCTGTGAACTCTCGGCTTCTTCGAGTAGGTCGCACGCGTAACAAACTGCATCGGCAATGACTTCATCTTTTTTCGTTGAACCCGACGACGTAGAAGACCATTCCATTTTAAACAGTTGGGTGTTATTGTTTGAGAAAATATGAGAATGAGAGAGTTTTTGATTGAAAATGAGAGAATATGTGAGGTTATTGGTTGAAAATGTGATATATATATATATAGTAAAAATAAAATAATTTTTTTAATTCTTTTTATTACCTTTCTCTTTCATCCACTCACAAAAATTAAATAAAAAATAATATAGGAGTAAATAGTGTCTCCATATATTTAGGGGCTCATAATGTTTTCTTTTAAATTTTAGGGATGAGATATGTGGATGAAGATCTTGAGAATAGGGGAGCTGATGTAAATGCTCTTAGTTCCAAAATTTAAACATATCCAAATAGATATATTTTTGGAGGGAATATCTCCTAAAAATGAGATTTTGTCTAAGTAGGCTAAGAAGTAATCTTATGTATCAAATTTGATGACCAAAGGCAAAGATTCAAGCTGGCAAAAAAAGTGAGCTGGAGGGGCATTTCTAGAATACTCACAATTATTGACTTTTTTCAAATTCCCTTAACTTTTTTTTAAACGGTCATAACTTTTCATACGACATTACACCATAAAATCGAACATTTTTTATCTTTAATTTGAGTATAGTATTGCTATATAAAAATGACGATTTAAAAAATATACGAAAGATGTGCTGTATTTTCTAGGTTTTATTATTATGTTGAATTTCTGTGTTGTATGGTGATACTTAATTTATGTGCTGAAATTTTTATATTGTATGAGGGTGCTGAATTTTTGAGTTTTATTTATGTGTTGTATTTTTTTAAATTATTTTATATGTGCTATTTTAAGCGTCTTGTTTTAAATGTGCTGAACTGTTGTGTTGAATTCATATGTTTTTATTTTCAGCACATTCACAAAAACAAAAATCTAGCACAAACTTTTGGTCAAATCCGGTAAACTAAGAAGAAGAAAAAAATCCATCACATTCAAAAAAACAAAAATCCAGCACAAACGTTTTTCTGTTTAGCCATTCAAAAAGAACAAAATCTAGTAAAAACTTTTTCCTTCTTAAGCAATTAACCATTTATATGGAAATATTTCCTACACACCAAAAATGTACATGTACATGTTGTATTTGAATATTGTTAAGAGAGTAATCATGAATCGTAAAAGTATTAATTAATAATATCATTAAATTATTTTTTTAGTTCATATCTGATATGATATGTTCACAATTATATATTATCATCAAGTGCGTCCAGACCATTCAAACGTGAAAGGATGAAGTTATGTATTTATTGAAGTGTATATTTATGATTTTGTTTTACTATTAATCGATATTGAAAGGTAATAAGGTATTATTGGGAAAATGAGTGAGAGAGATGAATGCTTACTTGATTGAGCAGCCATGAAAAAGATGACCATAGAAACAAATAAGGCAGCCATGAAGCTTAAAACTATTGAGGAAGATGAATTTTGATGAAAGAAAAAGGGACAAGAGAATACATTTGGGAGGAGGATATTGATTTTTTTTTGAACGGCAATTTGGATCACTGGCCCACCCGATCATCTCCACCTCCACAGGAGGAAACCCACCATAGGTGAGAAAACCCCCTGGCCCAACTTGGACCCCCTTTTTTTGTCACAAGTGGGACTTGAACCCAAGACCTCTTCATTTTGATGAAGTCGAAAAGTAGTGGGTTTAGCTCTTGAGTTTAGTTTTTTAGGTTTAGTTTAGCTTTTAGGTTAGCTTTTTGGAGGGGTGGGGTGTGAGGTTTAGGTTTTTGGGGGGTGGGTGAGGGGGTAGGTGGCGTGGGGTTAGGTTTTTGGGTGGGGGTGGGGTGGGTGGGTTAGGCTTTTGGGTTTAGTTTAGGTTTTTGGAGGGGTGGGGTGGGGTGGGTGGGTGGGTGAAGGGGTGGGTGGGGTGAGTTTAGGTTTTTGGAGATGGGTTAAGTTTTTTGGTGTACTAAACATATACAGTATGATGTACTACACATATGCAATAGAAGTTTTTTTATTTTCTCATAAAAATGAGTTTTCTATTGAAGTCACCCCTATGTATGTATGAAGTATCTAACTAAGCTAATAAAATAAGTAAGAAATAACATTGGGCCGATCCAAAATCTAGGTATAACTTGAAATTTTCTCGCGAGACGAGCTCGTGTTTAGAAAGGCTTGGCTCGACTCTATTCAACATGTTTACACTTCTATTTTTATGTATTTATCATTAAATTTTTTTAGAACTGTAAAATACAACCCTTTTCTAAAATTACTCAACAAATCATGAAAAAGTTATCAATCAATAACACAAATTTCAAACAATCAATAAAATCTAAAAAATGTCATTGGGGTTGCTTGCCAAGTAACAGAGGAAAATCGTCTAGAAATATTAAGGTTTGTGAAGGCGTTGGGTTCAAGTCCCAATCCAAAGAAATCTGGCTTAAAATAAATAGAATTTGAAAAATATCTAGATTTGTGATTTTTTTGGCAAAATTAATAGATTAGAAACTAAAAAAAGCTAATTTATAATTTATTAACATAAGATTAAAAAAAAGAAATACCTTTTTTTCTTTTTCTTTTGGCGAGGATCCTTTCTCCTCTCTCCAACTTTTGGATATCTTATCCTTATTTATAATGTGATGGAACTTGATTGTTAGGTAGTTAGAGGTACACAAAAAGATATTATTTAGAAGATACAAAAACGATAGGTGGGAAGGGAGTCTAGGATTTATTTCCAGCGGAGGCGAAAAAATGGGTGGTAAAAACGGCTTGACTAAAATTGGTTAAATAGACAACCAATTGAATGGAATGTAGCAATTAAGATGTCACATTAAGAATTCAAGTAAAACATGAATTATAAAAAAACCTTACATACATCATAGTCATATTTGCAAAACTTGAGCTCCTAGTACGTTAAATCAGTCTCTTCATCAAGTTTTTTCTCCTTCGTCACTCATGATTACCTAAACGATGAAATACCCTAATAAAATTAGGCAACAATTAAGCCAGTAATAAAGTAAATAAGTAAGTAAAGCGCAACAATTAATGATAAATTAAGTGGTCCAACGACCCAATTTCAATCAACCCAACTCATGAGAATGTGACATACAAGTGTGAATCATAAATAGATTCTAGGAGTGTTAGGTGCGGAGATGTAGATAAAATCGATACATATGCACACATTGAAACGTGACAAGAATTGAGCCTCAAATTCAAAAGCATCTCATCCAAACAGTGGAAAATCTTTAAAATTGCATTGATTTAAAATTGAATACAAGACAACATTTCATTGATTAAAAAAAATGTCCCAAGAGAGTGGATTATAAGCTGTTCTAGAAAAATTAATATAAAAAATACAACTAGTGGTGTAAATTTGCGATATTCTCTACAAGATCCTACTCGATGACTGTCATCGATTTCACGTGATCGTATCTGTAAAAAATAATATCCTCATCTACATATTCATTGTTTGGAGGATCCTCTACGTGGGAGATATCGTTCTTCAAAAATCATGCTGTGTATGATAATACACGCGTACATTATCTTTTTGATTTTGGAATGATGCAATGCTCTTGCGGGATATTGAATTATATGCCACCGACCTTTTAGGACACCAAAAGCTCGTTCCATGTCCTTTCATGCTGATTCTTATGCTTTCTTGAACCTATGTCGTTTATTATCAATTGGCCACGAAAACGTTTTGAACATAGTAGCCCAACTAGGGTATATTCTATCTGTAAGATAATATCCAAATTTGTATTCAACTCTGTTTACCACAAATGGACACTTTGGGGCGGTTCCATGCACAATATGGTTGAAAAATGGCGACTGATGGAGGACATTCATGTCGTTATTATATTCGGCGACTCCAAAAAACACATGCCAAAACCATAAATTTTAAAACGCGGCATGATCACCAACAATTTGTGAAAAACTAACCTTTTTACATTTAAAACCTCCGTCGAAACATATCTAGGTGAATGGTGGATTGTTATCATAGAAGCAATGGCAACTACCCGACCATGTGCTTCTTCAAGGTCGTCTATACACACATACGATCTTGACGCATTAGTGTCTAAAACTTCACATAACGATGAGGTCACCACCGTAGTAAAAAATTCAAAATTACGCTTACTCGTCTTGATGAACCGTATGGAGAGAGTGGAAGTTGAAATAGGTCCATTGTGATACAAATATATTGAGAGAATGTAAGATTTTTGAGTAAAAATAGTTAAAGGATACAGAGTAAAAAAATATTTTTTAAAAAGCCCCGACAGTCAATTTAACGGTCATATAGCAGTTGTGCTTGGTGAATGGCACGGGGACTCACCACCATTTCGATGAATTTTTGTTCGGCTCCAATAAGAGGGGGGCGGTGTTCCCATTCGACCCCAACACTTCCCTAAATTCTACTCCGTCTCCCCGAAGTGATAAGCCTCTCTCACTGATTAAGAGAAGAATTGTAATCTGAAATTTATTTTAATGTGAAACTACCCCCAATCTATATCTATATCTATCTATACTACCTAACAAACACGTAAACTAATATGACACTTGTCATAATTCTAGATCTTCTCATTCTTATTTTTCCGTCTCTATTTCCTATTAATAATCAACTTCACTATTTTAGTCAACAAAATTAATTATATGTTTCAATTTTTATCTATACATTTTTTAATTTAAAATTGTGTTTATCATCAATTAATTTGTTTAATCATATTTTTATGAATTCTACAAACTGAAAAACAATTTTATAGCCAACTAGGATTCAAATAAAAAAACTTTTAATCATATATTTACATATTCACATTGTTCCATTTTGACGAGTGTATATGTTAATAGATTACATTATTGTAACATCCTGAAAATTACAACAAGGCAATGAAGACGATTACTTAAAAGTAATAACAAAATGGATAATAAAAGGAAGTGGGCTCGCGTGTTCGGGCCTTGGTATGTCCTCGTGGGACACAAGGTGGGGAGAGTAAGACCTGATCTTCCCCTCATCCTCCCCCACTATCATCATCTTCTCCATCACCTTAGAGAGAGAGAGAGATAAGGCTAGAGAGAAAGCTTCAAAACATAATACGAGACCTCCATTGGTGGCATAGATCACTGCTGGAACGTTCGTGAAGGTCGACAAAGAAGGACTCTTTGTTTATGGATGGGCTTTGGAGTTCTTGTACTTTATGTCCATCTTGTCTTGAATTCCCTTGCAAGGGTTCTATGTTACTATCTCTCTCAATCTCAAAGATTTGTAGCTACCCCCAACTTTGTGCAGCTAAGGTTTCTCATTTTCTCTTGGTTCTCAAGAAAGGAAGGTTGCGTTGATTGATTTCTTACTGTTGGTCTGCTTCCATATCATTTTTGTAGTCATTGTCTTTGTAATTGGGTCGATTGGTCTCCGTTTCTGGTTATTTTGTGTCGTCTTTTTAAACCTGACTAAGTGGTTCTTATCTCTGGTTAAGATTTTTCTGAATAAATTACCATTTTTTTGACACTACTTAATCCCGAAAGTTGACATCCTGGACTGTTATAGTTGTTTTCAGACAATTATGTTTAAGTTTAAATTTGTAATGACTTGTGTAACGTTTGAACAAAGTTTCCGTTGCGTTTCAATGAAATCTTATGTTTAAGATATATGTATTGATGAGTAAATTAAACAAGTGAGTCTTCACAGGATTAGAGCTTTACATAAAAAGTCTAAACGGGTTAACAAATTATAAACCGCAATACATATTTAAATGTGTTGGATGATAGAAAACATAATTTAGATAGCTTATAATAATAATAATAATAAAATAATAATAATAATAATAATGATAATAATAATAATTTGAAACTATTGATGAGTGGACAAGTTTAATTCTAGTAAACCCGAACATAAAACCTGAATACAACCGGTTTATTAAACATGTTCCATAGATCAACCAATACACATATTTATTCAATAAGTTATACCAATAAGTCCAAAAACCAACTATTTTCATGTTATCTTAATATCATGTTCATCATAAGTGGTGAATTCAAGATTTTTTTTATACATAGGTCGGTTTTTTTGAGGCTTAGATGTCTCTTAACTCGACGTACGAATTTTCGGTTCAGGTCCGGTTGGGTCACATAATTAATGATAATTTGTCGATGCAACTGATAAAAATAGTAGCTATAATGAGGTAATTATGATCACGAAAAGGTAATATTCAGTAAGTGTTCATAAAAATAACTAATGTACTTGATCAAATTTGATACTCATTACTTTTTGCGCTTTGCTTTGTTTTTCAAATGCAAAATGTATAAATTGATTTTTTTCTAAGTAATTGAAAATCTCGAGGGTCGACATTCAAAATTCTCAATGCTCAGACAAAAAATCGTAATTCACGTTACGTATAAAAATCTAAAAGACTAGTCGGTTGACTCCGCATCCTCACCCTATATAGTAGGTCCTTCTGTCACATCACATTAATCACCCTAAATTATAAATTTATAACTAACTAGCTTTTACTCCCGCGCTTCGTGGCCGAAGTCTGGTCGTTATTGGTTTGATTTGTTTGCGTGAAAAAAATTTACTTCGAATCGTAGACTCGTTATAATTTACGATACCAAAAAACCCCTCGAATTTGAATACAACCCCGTCTTCAATAAAATTTAAACCATAATGTTGACAATTTTTTTAAGAAAACGGTGCATTCCGTTATTTAAAAAACTTAACGAACAAAAGTTATCATACAAAACGGTGTCGGGCTTATCGTTAATAGAATTTAAACGAAAACGTATGTGCAACGGTAAAAATAATGTTAATATAAAGGAAACATAAAACTAAATAATAAAAAATAAAAAAAAACAAATTAAAAAATGTTCGAGTCGTCGAAAACCATAAGGTGAATACCGATACGAGTTTCGATAATACCAATATCGACAATGATGTTGTTCGCCCATAATAGGTTCAGCTCGTCACGGTACCATAACGGTAACAACGCTCGCTATATGTAACAATAAAAAAATTGATTTTGAATACAACTCTGTTTTTAAAAAAATTTATATTAGAACGTAAAAAAAAACTACAAACAGCGGCGCACCTCGTATTTTGAAAAATTTAACGGACGGAAATTACTAAAGAAAAACAAAATTAATAGATTATGAAACGGATTAAAAGCGTATATTATATATTATAAGGGTTGAAAATGAAAATGTAAAAAAAAAATTAATCGGACGAATAAGAGGTGATAGGTCATAGGGCATAAGATCAAGTGGTATACCTGCGTGAAAGATGGTCGTGAGCCTTACTCACGCCGTGAAAGGGTTTTGCACACCGCCCCCTTGATGGCGTGAAGGGGGTGTGAGACTTCCACTTGAAGATCTTCACGGGTGTGGAGAGGTGAACAAAGTCGTTCAACGGCTAAAACATTGAATATATTACCGTTGGAATGGTAACTTTAAAAAAAGAAAAACCTTTTAACCCCATATAAATAACCACTTAACCCCATTTTATAAAACACACTACAAAACTCTCATCTTTTCACTATCAATTTTATAAAAAATCTCATCTTGTCTCTATAAAAATATCCAAGTCATTAATCCTAACGATCCCTACTTTTGGCTTATATATTTGAATAGTTTAACGTGAGAGAAAGAGAGAAATTTAATTAAAAAAAAAAGAGCTGGAAATTCTCGTTCTCGACCTTGATCAAATCACTGGCCCCCGACGAGCCTTTCTCGAGAGGAAACAAAACGAGATCAAGGCGAAATATGGAATCGAGTAGTTTTTGTTTTTGTTATTTAAATTTTTATTTATGACATTTTTATTTTTATTTATGTCCTTTTTTTATTATAATTTATATTTATGTCCTTTTTTATTATAGTTTTTATTTATATATTTTTTTATAAATTTATTATTTAAATAAATATTAAATTAAAATACATTAATGCTCATACCTCACTCACTCCCCCACTTGGGTATTTCCCTTGCCAAGTAAGTGTGGTGTGAGAATGCCTGAAAATGATGTGGCGTCACGTGTCAACCACTTTTCCTCTCAGTAACCCGTCACACACTTGAGTATAGCAGATGCTCTAAGAGCTAAACGTGGAGGTTACGCGGGAAAATAAGAGAAAGACCGAAAACGTGGATCACTTTTATACAAAGGAAATGATGCAGACATGAAATAAATTTTTTTATAACCCAACCTAGTTTTTTAATTTAAAATGCAAAAATACTAAGGTTTAACATAAAATGGGTAAGGAAAAAGGGGAAAGAAAAAAAAAAATTAGCCAACAACAATCCCTATTATAATAAAAAACTAAATCTTTTATCACTTGTTATCATCATATTTATCCTTACAACCTTTTTCTCCCAAAATCACATTAAAATCTACTATTCAATCATTCCATTTTTTGTTTAACTTTTTTGGAAAATTACATAAATAAACATTTTATAAAATTAATTTATAATTATTACCATTGACTCAAATTTATTTTTAAGTTATCAAAAGTGAATATTAAAAAAAATAAAAAATTAAAAAATAAGAGATTTGAAAAAGTCTACTTCTATATTTAAATAAATGTGTTAAAATAAAGTTTACTAATATTTAATTAGTAGCTTTTTAATTAAGTTTAATATTTATAAATAAATTTTTTATTTTGATTTTAAAATTTTAATAGTTAGTTTTTAATTAAAACTAGAATAATACCCCGTGCGTTGCGGCGGGAAGCGAGCGGCGTGTGGTGTGTTGTGACGATTCAGTTACGATCGAACCGAAACGTAGGTAGAAATAAGCACGTAAAGAGGCTCCGCGTGTTGCGACAGAAATTAACGTTATCGAAAACTTATAAAATAAAGTAAAATATTTACGTAAACTCACTATGTGTGAGAAGAACGTATACGATTTACGGATATAAATTAATACGTACAAAAAAAAAATAAAACGCAAGAAAAAAACATGAAATTAATTAAAATCGACCGGTTGGGAGTTTCGAACCTGTGTCGCATGCCTAAGGCTGAATCGTTGCGAGACAAATGCACTAACTCCATTCTTTGGTCTTCAATTGTTGTAGTTATTTTTTAAACTCAAATCAAATTAACATGAGAAAAAAGGAAAAATAATAAAAACAAAAATATGCACCTTTGGCTTGTACATAATGCATTCTCATGTTGTAAAGTTTCGACAGTAAAACCCACACACATGCAAGTTTTGCTTTTTAATATTTATTTAATTAAGAAATTTATAAATATTTGTTTTTAAAAGTGTATTATATTTTAAACTTAATTTTTTTAATGACGAGATTTTTTTTTCAAAAAAATATGTTTGGCTTTAATTCTAATTTATTTTATTTTTTTTCATATTTAATTTTGGAATTTTAAATTTAAATTGGGTCGATATATTAAGGAGTGCGATTTTAAAATTTTGGAGCTTGATAATTTGAATTTAAAAGAAGGTATATTGTTAAAATTTAAATTTTATTTTATTTTAAATGAAAGATTAAATATTAAAGGTTTAGAGAGATTTCCGTATAAAATACGAGATTTAAAAAAGTAACTTATTTTTTATACGTAAATTTAATTACAACTTAAGTATTTGTAAATATGTTACAACATTAAGGTTAAAGTTTATACAAAAAGGCTGATAGAGTTTTAAGAAACTGATAAAATGGAGAAACAACGCATGCAAGGAAATCGTTGACCAATTTGATTATCTTCGATTTCTTTGACTCCCTACCGGCTTCAATCAGGTTCGCACCATTTGTGCCCTATTTTTCGAACAGTTTTAGCTATTTTGTGGTTTCAGTAATTGAGGAAAATAAACTATATTCTTTGTTGCATTTAGTGGATGTTAAACATTGAAAAGTTATCAATATCACGTCAAATGTTGTATACAATGAAATACTTTTAAAATTGTAAATCCTCATTTTAATGTTTCATTTGACATTTAATTTAATGTATTGTAAAAATACATCACTTATGAAATGTATTTTCATGTAGTTTTTTTATGATGTTTTGATTACTATCATCCATATAATCTTAACATTTAACAAAATGAAAAAGTTACCAATACAATATAAATTTTGTATAAAAAAGGTGTTAAGATAGTTATCAATATAATATTAACATTCACTCAATGTAACACGTGGGGTTAAAGCTAGTTAAGTACCATAGACATCTTTTGTAAATGTATGAGTTATAATATTTCTAAAAATGCATTTATTCTCTTTAAATGAGTGGAAAAACGTTTTATACTTTTATTATTTTATTATTATTATTATTATTTTTTTAAAGATAAATTTTTTAATTCTTATTAAAAGTGAGACTTGAACCATGACCTTTATAAACCTTGGTGTTTCTTAGAGAATTTTCTTCTCCCATAACCCCAATATTGTTATTTTATTATCCAGAACAAGAAAATTTAAATATTGAGTTCTTTGACCAGAAGCCCAAAAGCCCAAGTTGATGACCGAGCCCAAATTATGAAGGTATCACATTCTCCCACGACAATGTTGGCTGGCCGTTGGACAAGGTCACACGCGAGTTACTTCCGGCAATCAATTCCTCTACATTTTAACTTTTAAATGTTAAAGTCCCTCAATTACTCAAACTTGTCACAATCACCCCTCATCTAATGCTTTTAATATCCATATATGAATGCGTAACGTGTTCTAAACTCTACTTCTAGCAACTATTAATGTCTGTCATGTAACATTGTTAGGCAATAAGTACGCTTCACGATTAATATAAGTTTTGAATTAATATTATTGCTTAATTTTTTCACGTAACGTGTTCTAAACTCTACTTCTAGCAACTATAATTTTTTCACTAAAATATTTTAATTTTTCCTATTTTAAGTAACTTTGAATTTTAATATCTAATTATGTTAATGTTGTTTTTTTTTCAAAAAAATAATATAAGTTTTGAATTAATATTATTGCTTAATTTGAAATCTTCTAATTTTTTCTACACATTATTGTATTTTTATTTTTCTATTAAATAACTCCATGTAATACATGGGAATATAACCTAGTTATACTAATGAATAAAGATCATAGAAGGACACTTGTTACTTTCTGATTCATTCTGAATATGTTTTTCTCGTGTTGTTTCTCCTACCAAATAATGATATTAAAATTATATAGTCTTAATTCCTTATTACAATAAATAAGTGACTAGGAGGACACCTCTGGTGTATTCTCATCCTTATTTTTCTGCATTTATCTCCTATTAAATGAATAGACACGTGTCATTCTCGGGTGTCTCATCACCCTTATTTACCCCCTTATTTTTCCTATTAAATAGTAATATTAAAAAATATATTTATCTAACGCATGTAATACACGAGAATTATAAGCTAATGCAATATAATATAACACCATTCATTTTACATTTTAGTAATTTACAAATAATAATCTCTCAACAAAAAAATAAATTCAACAATAAATGCACCAAACTTAAACTTATACATGCATTCATTTTTAATCTCATTTTCTATTTTCTTTCCAAAAACAAAAATAAAAAAACGTTACAAAGAAACGTAAGATTTATTTCCATGTAAGGTCAATTATTTAATTGTCAACTTTTATTTCAAAGACGTCTGCACCCGCCAACCTCAAATCCTGTGGATTTCAATTTTCAACGATTTTGATCCTCCGATTTCTTCTCAGATTCCACAAATTTTGTCAACCTTTCACAATGTCACGTTCCAAATCCAGGTACGAATTTCTTCTTCTCTCCCTATTTTTTGTTTGATTTGCAAATAATCATATCAAAATCATACGTTAAGTTTAGATTCCGTTACAAACTTGTTGATTTCGTTTTCTAGATCTGGTTATTTGGAATTTGGACACAAGAAGCATTCATCGTTTCTACTTAGAACAATTTCTGGATCCAAGATTTGTAGAGGAGATGCTTTTGCTTCGCAAGTCGATAAAGAAGCTCTCGTTTCCGGTGTTCGCAATTCCGTTGGTTTATCTGAGGTATTTTTTTTAAACAACAATTCGTAGATTTTATATGATAAGTATACCACGTTGTGTGTGTCTGGTAGGAAAATCATCAAAATGTAGATGTTGACCTATTTTTAGCTTTAGAAAACTAGAGATATATAAAAAGAACCAATAAGAAATCGCCACCTTAGCTTACCTTTTTTTTTAACGGCAACACCTAGATATTCTAGAATAATTTGGTTTCCCCGGGGCAACACCTAAAATATCCAGGGCAGCCCACCCCAGGAGGAACCCCCCCAACTGGACAAACTCCTGGCCTGGTCACATACCCTTTTTTTGCTGTGGCTAGGATTCGAACCCAAGACCTCCACTATGGGAAGTCTTGGGGCTGTACGAAAAAAGAGAGAAAAAAATACATAAGTCTACAAAACCATCCAATCAAAACAAACCATGTAAGCTAACCCGGTTAAAATCTAGCAGACTTTTCCCAACTCGGCTAAAACTTAGCCAGCAAACATAACGAACTAATAAAAAACTGCCACGTGGCTATTTTTTATTGGTTGGTTTTGTGTGCCGGCTAAGATTTAGCTGGGTTAGGTGAAGCCAGCTAGATTTTAGCCGTCAAGTACACTTCGCTTGTTTTGTGTAGCGGCTAAATTTTAACCGGGTTGGGGAGAAGCCGGCTAAATTTTAGCCGGGTTGGGAGAGAAGCAAGCTAAATTTTTGCTGGGTTAGCTTACATGCCGTTTTTTGAATGGTTCTTTTTTTGGCCCATGTGTTTTTCTCTTTTTTTTATGCATGGCAAAAGTTTAGCAGGGTTCGATTATGTGACGTTTTCTAAAACTTGTTCGTTTTGAATATGTTTATTCTTGAATGGACAAAAAATCATTGTATGTTCTGCAAATTTTGTACGGCAGCATGTTCATTTTCGTGATTTTCCCTATGATTAATGGTATATATGATATGATTCGTGATTTTCTCACGTAGAATCGGATAGTGAAAGCTGCAATGATGCAAAAACAGTTGAGTAATTTAGAAGACGAATTGAAGAACACGAAACAGAGATTAGATGAAGCAGAAAACGAAAGAAATCGAGTGATTGCTGAGCTCCAGGAGGTTAAAGAGACAGCTAACGCTGGATTATCACCTAAAAAGGCCGAAAAAATGTATTCAGATCTCAAAAGCCTTGAAGATTCACTGTCAAATTCGAAAAAGGAGATCGAATCCAGAGATAAACAGATCAGTTTATTGAGCAATCGGATTAAATCCGCGAAGGTATTTGAGGTTAAGTTATCTGAAAAAGATGTTACTTTGGATAAACTGAAGAAAAGGATTCTGGAATTGGAAGATGAATTGGAGATAACAAAGCAATCTGAGTCACATATGTTGGAATCATTGACGCTTCAAACAGAACAAATCGCGCAAACGAAAATGGACTTAGAAGAATCAAAGCTTGATGTCATAACACTAAATGAAAAGCTCAATGACCTTCAAAAAGGTAGCAAAATCGCGCTTGATCGAAAGAGTAATCTTAATCTCAACTCATCTTTGGAAACCAAAACCCTAACATACGAAATCGCAAGGCTGAAAGAAGAAATCAAACAACTAAACAGAGAACTCGAGTTCCAAAAACACACATCCGAAGAATCTATTTCAGGATGGACCGCGAAAGAAATGGGATTCATAAGTTGTATAAACAAAGCATATGAAGAAAACGCGTCACTTTCACGCGAGAACAACAAACTACACGAAGCATTAGTAGTAGCCGAGAACACCACGAGGATCACACGAGAAGAATCTTTCAAGCTACGCGAGCTTCTCAAACAAGCCCTTAACGAGTCATCGGCTGCTAAAGAAGCTTCCAACAAAGCCCAAGCCAAAACCTCAGAACTCAAAGACTTGTTAGCCGAAAAGGAAGAGTCTATACGCGTTCTCACGAAAGAAAACGATAGATTAAGGATCACTGAAGTCGCAGCTCACGAAAACATGAAGGAATGCAAAAGAATACTAACTGCGAAAGCCGAACCTAATAAACATCATGAAGATAAAGAGCACACTGATGTTTTCAACTCGCCGGTTGGTTCGCTATATGAAGAGCATTTAGATGGGAGAACTACTCCACAACAAATGTTTAGTTTCGATTTTGGTGACATGAAAGTATTTAATAAAGAAGATGACACTATGTTTGATGTAGAAGACGATCCCGAGAAGGAGGAGGCACTTAAAGGGTCGATTTTCGATACAAGTGCATCGCCAAAATCAGAGCCACGAACCCCGACAACGAAAGCGGATCATCGGAGGAATGCGACGGGCGAGTCGGGTCAGTTTGAAGAAGTGGATAATAGTGTGAATAGTAGTAGTGCACATCATACAGAAGGTGGTGATGATAAGTGGTTTTATATGTATGGGCTTTACAACAGGAAGAAATTGTTTAAGAAGATTGGAGAGCTTGTAGTTGGAAAAACTAATAATAAACATGAAGGGTTGATAGATCAAGGTAAAGAACATGCGAAAGAACAAAGTAAAGAGCAGGTAAATTGATTATTTTATAGTGATTTTAGACAAGGGATTTGGAGATATGATCATACTTTTGGTGAATTGATTCTTTATAATTGGTTTGTTTGTATTTACTTTTTTGGTATTTGGCACTGATTTATGATTGTGTCCCAAGATCTGGTGGCGAATTCTGAAACTTTTTACGGGTGTCGTTCTTTTAAAATATTTGATGTTGATGTCACTACGGCACATAAAAAACTGAAAACGTGTCGACACGATTCAAAACAGGTCCGGGTCGTAAACGAGTCGACACAATTCAAAATGTGTCTAAATGAGTTCAACCCACTTAACCCATTTATAACATGCATAACATGTTTAACTTATCGTGTTATAAAAGTTTATAGGTCGACACAACATGTTTATGATTGTTTATGAAAAATGACATGGTTTCGTAATTTTATAAATAATTAAATATATTGCAATTATATCTGAATTGTAATTTTTGGTAATTTTTATTTTATTGGGGTTAATTGTGGCGTATTATTTTATTTAACATTATTTAGTTAATCGTGTCATACCATTCATGTTATTGAATTGCTTATATTTAATCGTCCTACACGTGTTGTGTCATGTCATCCGTGCTATTGGACTGGTTATATTTAGACATGTTAAATATGCCGTGTCGTGTAACTCGCTTAATGAACATGTCTGTGTTAGTGCTTAAGAAAATGACACGTTTAGTTAAATATCTCATGTTCGGGTTAACTAGTCGGGTTAGATGTGTCGTGTCACACATGACTCATTTAACACAACATGACACGTTTTACGACCTCTAATAGTACCATTCTATAGACAATCCGCCCACCAAGTCTGTTTTGGGGGTTTCTTATCCCAGATTCAATTTCGTTTTCTCTGTAACTTCGTTCTTCCATTTTCACTTGTAATGTTCTTCAATCATTGGGAATAAAAGATCGATAATCGTTTGGCTTCAATTCTTGTTATCCAATGCTCTAGTGTGTATTTTATCACATTATGAAATGTAAAGTAAAATGTTTTCTTAATTTGGTACAAAAGATTTTGAGGGTTTCTCAAAGATGAGTATAAAAGAACCATGGAAAGTGTCATGTTTCTCATGTGAGCAGATTAAGATGATAAGTTCACAATTTGGGCATTAACATGAGTGATTTCCATGATTATTAAGGTCAAGAAGCATGTTGATTGAGAAACTCTTTGGTTGTTATACCAATATGGTAGAAATGATTAGTGCTAACTATCCAAAAAAAAAAGAGTAATGAGAAATCAAATCGAAAATAAGACCCGTCTTCAAATTATTAGCCTTGACTATAGCTTCATTCCGAGTCTTCTAAATCACCTACCAATACGTGAACTTGTTTTTTTGATGTTGGTGATTTTTAACGAATCTATCCATGTAGCCATCTTGTTTGGCTTCACCACTAAAGGGTCGACACTGTTTAACCATATCATGATCGACCTCCACGAACTAGTTATGATAAGACATGTACCAAATATATGTTCCGCTGTTTCAATCTCATTAGCACAAAACATACACATGATGAATGTGATATCAAAACCTTTATTGCAAAGGTTCACCCGAGTCGGTAACTTGTCAAGTAAAAGTCTCCAAGTGAATATATTGATCTTTTTAGGCACTCCTTTATTCCAACGGGTCGTAGATAAAGCATCCAAAAGAATTTTATTTTCAATAGATTTCCTCACCCTATTTACACAAAATTCCTTTTGATTATCATAATTTCATATCCACATATCAATTGAATTAGACCATGGGACTAGATCCAAGAGAATTTAAAGGGAAGAAAATTGACTCTCCTCAACTCCCCTTATCAATATACACAATTCCCATTGCCACACATTATCCCTTTTTCCGATCTCTTATTAGGCATTCTTTATATGTTTCAAGAGTAAAAACTCTCAGATAAGTGTCAGCAAAGGTTGAATCCTCGAGCCAAACTTCCTTCCAAAAACGAGTTGCGTCACTAATGCCCACTTTTTCCTTATAGCTGATAAAGGGATCAGCTGTTTATCATTTAAATGGTGAATACTTTTAACAATCCGGTTCCAAACCCCCTACCTTTTGCAACTTTTTGTTTATCAAAAACATCGTTATTATAAATGGATTCAAGAACTCATAAAGCATTCTTACAAGTGTGAAATCTCCACTTCTATTTTAACATAAGAGCCGATAGGCTTCCGAGTCCCAAGCTACCTTCTACTTTTATCCGCCATAACAAGATCCAATTTTACCCAAGGCATTTTCTTTCTAGAACCAACCCCTCCCCAAAAGAAATTAGCACGACGACTTTCAAGAAGTTTACTAACCTTAATGGGCATCGTAAATAATGAGAAATAATATGTTGCATCCGAGCCAAGGTCCGATGTAACTAGCGTAGCTCTTCCTCCAATCGATAACAAGTTTGCTTTCCATGAATCCACTTTCAACAAGAACTTCCTCACAATTAGATGCCATCCTTTCATATTAGGCATATTTTTTCCAACTGGAAGACCAAGATAAGTAAAAGGAGCGAATTTCGGTTTCCACCCCACCTTAGTCGCTAACCGCCTAACCTCATTTGGAAATACACCAATTCCAAAAAGGTTAGATTTTGCTGTCACACCACCAAATTCCACTAACGGAGTTTTACCGTTTGGCATGTGACAAACCAGGATCTCAGACATCAGTTACATCAAACGACACTATATGGGACATAAATGAAATATCATAAAGTTTAGAGTTAAATGCGGAAGCGGTTTATATCAAATAGTTAATGCGCAAAACAAACGCGCCTAAGTTTAGTTTAATAAAGTAAATGAATTAAATGTTTGCATGATAATGCAAAGACAGTAGGACTCCATGCATGTCCTAGGTGTGCAACCTGTGCCTTAGCGACCTGAGAAACATGTAAGAAAAAGTGTCAACACGAAGTTTACAATAAGAGAGTGTTTGCCAGATTATGTACATTCAATATGCATATCTATAGGTAGCTAACCTATGTTCATGTTTTACTAAAGCGCTCGCAACCGAAGCTGACTGTTTGTTTATTTGCCTCCTACCAGGTCTATCAACACTGGCGGTGTGAGTAGGCTAACATTTCACCCGTTCGACCTCCAATCGAGTTAGCGCGACTAACGCGGGTGGGGATTGTCAAACCCAGTAGTACTACTAAACATTACCTCGCTAAGATCCATATTAACGGTTCGATACAAGATGAGGACTTTCTATGATAGTGTGTTACGCTTAGCCTTAACAGTGATATCATAATAAGTACCATAATCAAAATAGTTGCGTCATGTTTTCTCCCCCAACGGGAAAACATGTAAAATGCTGTTTGTGTATATGCATGTTTCTCCTCAACAGGAAAACAAGTAAAATATGTTTGTGTGTAAGCATATTTCTCCCCCAATAGTAAAACAAGTAAAAAGGGGCCGTGAAACTCATCTGCGTTGCGTTGTAGGTAGTATCACACAAGTAAGAGATTTGGAACCTTAAGTGTGTAACATCCCAAAAATAAAACGACAGTTGAAATGACGAAATAAACGAACGAGGCATGTCGGGTCGGGTCGGATGGGCCGGCGGGCTGGAAGGGGAGCCTCCCCTATAAATAGCCAAGGTCACCACCCATTTCCCTCATTTGCAACTTCTAGAGAGAGAAACCGTAGAAAGAGAAAGTTGGTGGATCGACCCGAGATTTGAGAAGTGTGTTGCTCCAGAACTCGTGAGAAGAACCTCCGGATCAGAAACTTGATTCAAGTAACGATTTGGCCTAAATCTGAGTTTTTGTTCGTTTTTGAGTTTTTCGGGTTTTGGGTGAAAAGGCAACGTTTTCACGGATAAAACTGAAAGAGAAATATAGATTTGAGTTCCTTAATGGAAAACAAATGTTTTGAATGCAAACAGGTTCGAGATCTTGACGTGATCATACCTGAATGCGAAAGTTAGGGTTTTGCGAAGAAACAGATCGTGCGTACTTATCAAGTACGCATGAAGAGGATCCTGCATACTTATCAAGTACGCAGGAAGCAGGGTCTGCGTACTTGCTAAGTGCGCAGGCATCAGGCTGATTAGGTAAAGTCGGTATGTTTAGAAGGTTAAACCGTTAGAGTCGGGATTTGGTCTGATGTGTATTTAACTAATCAATTCAGATCGGAAGTAACGTAGTGGGACCTTTGTTTAGGGCAACCCGGACTAGCTTATCAGGTGAGTTCTAAAAGCCCTTCTTTAAATTCTTTAATTAATGTTTTTGGGCTGGTGTGCATACATATGAAACTATGTTTACAAAATGATGCTTACGAAACTATGTTTACGAAATTTGATGTTTTGGAATGAATGGTTTACGGAAAGAAAGTCTTATGAATGGAATGTTTACGAACGAAATGTTTATAAAGAAATGGTTTGAATAAAGTAAAAAGGGTTTTGAAAATGGATGAAACGTTTTATGAAAAGAAAAGAAAAAGGGCAAAGGTTTTAAAGAAGTCACTACAAATCTAATCTGTCGAATGATTGTAATTAACGAACGAATGGAATTGATGAATGAAGTCTGGGAATGAGATTCCCAGCCTTGTGGTAGATTATGGACGGCGAGCCATAGTTGCCATAAGAGTAACAGGGGCAGTGTCTTGGTGGCCTGCCAATGGTTTGATGTTGTACAACTGGTAAGGGAGTAACGACGGTTACTCGGGTGATGACGATCATCCTAAGGGAATGAGGTAAGGGGAAATCAATGACGGCGATACGTAACGGTTGATTCCTAAAGGAAAGATGCGTGTTGGGCAATGACGGCGATTCGTAACGGTTGACCCCACGTATTGAATGGTTGTGGCAATGACGGTGATACGTAGTGGTTGCCCACAACATCAAAGGTTCCTTCGGGGACACAGAGACGCTTAAAGAAAGATACAGACTGTAGACAGTAATGTATGACTTAAATGAATGTTAAAAGTTTTAAACGAACGATCCGTTCAAAGGCGTTTATGATGACGATAAAAGGTTTTAATGTTTTAACGATGAATGAAAGGCCCTGTTTTCTTATACGTGATGTTAAATCCTAATGAATGTTTTGAATGATGAACCATTTCTTAAATCGAACGAAAACTAGAACTCACCAGCGTAGCTGACTTTTTAGTATGCACATTCAGGTTAAGGCAGGTATGGATGATGGACGGTGATGCTTGGCAGGCGAGAAGAGTTATCCGGTTGATCATGAAGACTGGCATCCCGTTATGATTAGATTATGATATGTTTATGTAATAGACAATGTTACGCTTCCGTTGTTAAACAATGTAATGGTTATGTTTTATTGAAGTATTTTCCACTGCGTTATTTGATAATCAAGTTTAAGAACTATTTGTGTATGAGTAAATCCAACAAGTGAGGCCTCCCGGGTTTAGGGCCTTACAAAGTGTTAGCCTGCACGGCTTACGTATGCCCTAGAATTATAAACACATAAGTTAGGGACATATGGGATTTGTGACGACGACACGGAAGATTAGAACGCCTTAAAACATTCTAAGGATCAATGAGTAGACGAACGTGTCCACGAGAATGAGGTTTCTTAATATAATCATTAAGATTAATGCGTTACGTGTCGAACGTTAATAACTAATAATATTAAATGAATGAATAAATTCGTACGCTTACCCTTTAAAATGGTTAGGAAAGTAGTATAACTATATTTATTATTTTAAGTCGTATAATTTACAAAATAATCATTTGTGTGGAAAAATAATAAATATATTATTTTTATTCGAGAACTAAACCGAGGGTAAATAATATAATAACTAAATTATTTAATAGTTTGAACGTTACACAAAGTTTATAATTGTGGTAAAAATAATATGAAAATATATTATTTTTATCTGAGATCACGGGATTAAAATAATATAAACATATCATTTCATTTGTAGTGCTGGGTCGAAAATAATATAAATATATATTATTTTAAAAGTGGAAAATAATTATAAAATAAGTTATAAAATCAAACCCGAGCCTACGGGTGTTTTCTGAGACTAAAACATTTTAATATATTAATATAATGATATAAGGTTTGATTTTTTTTAATAATTAAATACAATTAAAAAGTCCCAAAAAGAAATGCAGGAGACCGGTTTCGAACCCGGGTCTCCTGCGCACAAGCCCAACGATTTAGCCACTACGCCCGCTAGGGTCATCGCAAAGGTAACTAGATCCAATTGCTTTTAACATCCTAGTCCATGGTGTTCTTCCCTTTAACGCAAACCCGAACCAAAATCCCTCCCTAAACCTATGAATTCGGACTCGATCGTCCAAGGAACCATAGGGCTTTGGTTCATCAGTGGTATACGAACCCATGTATGAGTTTAATTGTGAAAACATTGCGTTTACGTCGATTAATTATCAGATTGAAATCGCGAAACCCTAGTTCATGAACAAGGAATTGATTTGATCGATTTTGATATTGAAAGACATTGGATTTATAGGGCTTTTACTAATTAGAGCCATGCCAAACTGTTGGTATAGTTTAATCTGATTATGGTTGAGTTTAGACCGGAATTCGAACAAACCGAAGAACATGATGAACCCTAGAATCAGTTCATCATCAATTCAATGTCATAAGCCCCGGGTTTGATGGGGCTTTCAATTTAGACATCGAGGCGGGTCTAATGATGTGTTCAATTTCTTTAATTGATATTGAATTGAAAGGGTTTGACTAAACTTGTCTGTGATGAACCCTAGCTTCGGATTCATAACAAATTCGATAGTAAAAGCCTCAATTTGGTTAGGGCTTTCACTCAAGGTATGGAAACGATGCTAACAGTGTATTTGGTTACCTGAAAAGATATCAGGATGGTGGATATCGACTAAAACTCCACCGCGGCCTTGACGGTTTGTTCTCCGACGCTACTCCGATCAAATTGGAATACGAAAAAGCTTGACAGAAGTTCGACTAGCATTCTCAGAATGATTGGTTTCGAATTTGATAGATCAATTGATCGAATTAATGAGTGTTCGTAATGGGTTCTACGGTTATTCACTAAATACTCATAATTGAGTTTTAATTCGAGCATTAAGGTTATTTAATCCGACTGTTATGGTAGTTAGTACCGAGTACGTGCTATTTAGGTTATAATTTCCCACAGAAGTCGATCAAAGCTTACGAATTTGTCTCAAGAATACCGGTTTGACTTTTTGAAAGTCAACAAATTGAGGATTGTTGAATTACATAACCATTCCCTGTGTTTTCATGTAAATTGAAGTTTGAAACTTGGCAGAAACAGTCCTTAAGGTTTTAACTTGGTTACTTAGGTTAAGGTTTGGTTAGTTTGACTTTATAAAAGTCAACAGGAACACAATTTTTGACTAAAAAGTCAATGGAATGGTTTAAGAGTATTACAAAACTAGTCCTTGTAGTTTGAGTTTAGAAATTGACAGAAATAGTCCCTACGGTTTAATATTGGGTTAACCGGGTTAGGATTTAACAGAATATTTAACGGGATTGCTAACGGAACTAGCTGAAAAGTCCGGATTGTCACATCATCCCCTAGTTGAAAGAATTTTCGTCCCGAAAATTAAATAATAAAAAAAAATTTCCTGAGATATCACATCATCCAAAATTAAATAATAAAAAAAAAATTCCCGTGATATCACATCATCCCCTAGTTGAAAGAATTTTCGTCACGAAAATTAAATAGTACCTTAAGAGTTTGACGCGTAGTGCTTGAACAGACTAAGATATTTGCGCATCATCTGATCCTCCTCTCACGTGAATTTCGATCCGCGTTTCGAGTTCCAACGAACTCTGACAATAGGGATTTTACTGTGCTTTAACGTTTTGACTTCCCTATCCATAATTTCCACGGGTTCTTCGATGAAACGTAACTGTTCATCAATGTGTAGTTCCTCCAGAGGAACTGCGAGTGATTCGTCTGCTAGGCATTTCTTCAAATTTGAGACGTGAAAGACGTTGTGTACACCACTAAGTACTTCAAGTAGGTCCAGTTGATACGCTACTGGACCGACTCTCTTCATTATCTTGAATGGTCCAACATAACGAGGATTCAGTTTGCCTCGTTTCCCGAAACGAATGACACCTTTCCAAGGTGAGACTTTGAGTAAGACCATGTCACCTATTTGAAACTCTAAGGGTTTACGACGCTTGTCGGCGTAGCTCTTTTGACGATCACGAGCTGTCACCATGCGGTTTCTAATTTGAACGATCTTTTCAAAAGTTTCAAATACAAGTTCAGGACCTGTGAGTTGGCTATCCCCAACCTCGGTCCAACAAATAGGAGAACGGCATTTCCGTCCATAAAGTGCTTCAATTGGAGCTGCCTTGGTGCTAGTGTGATAACTGTTGTTGTAGGTGAACTCCACCAACGGTAGGTGAGACTCCCAAGTGTTACCGAAATCAATCACACAAGCTCGTAGCATGTCCTCCGGCGTTTGGATTGTACGTTCCGTTTGGCCATGAGTTTGAGGATGCTATGTTGTGCTCATATCTAGATGTGTGCCTAAGGCTTTATGTAATGACTGCCAAAAACGAGAAGTGAATCGTGCATCACGATCCGAAATGATAGAGATTGGCACCCCGTGCCGAGAGACTATTTCTTTCAAGTAAGTACGAGTAAGCTTATCCATTTTGTCGGTCTCTTTGATTGCTAAGAAGTGAGCGGACTTTGTTAATCGATCAACAATTACCCAAATGGTATCACATCCGGTAGGGGTTCGTGGTAATTTGGTGATGAATTCCATGGATATTTGTTCCCATTTCCACATAGGAATTTCTGGTTGTTGCAGAAGACCGGATGGTTTTTTTTTATATTCAACTTTGACCTTCGCTCTAGTCAGACATTTACTAACATAGGTGGCTATATCGGCTTTCATCTTCGGCCACCAATATAGTATCTTTAGATCATGATACATTTTGTCGGAACCTGGATGAATAGAGTAATGAGATTTATGAGACTCATCCATAACTAGTTCCCTTAGGTTTCCGAATACTGGAACCCATATTTGTTCGGCAAAGTAGCGAATACCGTCATATTTGACTTCAAGTTGTACTTCCAGACCGCGCGTGCTTTCCAACGATAGATTTTCTTCTTTTAGGGCTTCGAGTTGAGCACTACGGATTTTGTCAGGTAATCCGGGGTGAATAGTAAGCTGTAATGCTCGAACTCGTTTGGGTTTTGTTTCTTTTCGACTTTGGGCATCAGCTACAACATTAGCTTTACCCGAGTGGTATCGGATCGCACAGTCATAATCGTTTAAGAGTTCGACCCAACGACGTTGTCGCATGTTCAACTCTTTCTGCTCGAAGATGTGCTGAAGACTTTTGTGATCTGTGTAGATGGTGCATTTGGTACCGTACAAGTAATGTCTCCATATCTTAAGTGCGAAGACTACGGCTCCCAACTCTAAGTCATGAGTGGTGTAGTTTCTCTCGTGGACCTTTAGTTGTCGTGAAGCGTATGCGATCACCTTTTCGCGTTGCATTAAGACACAACCCAGACCTTGAATAGATGCATCACAATACACTACAAAATCATCGGTTCCTTCCGAAAGAGCTAGAATAGGTGCACTGCAAAGTTTCTGTTTGAGGTGTTGGAATGCTGACTCTTGGTTATCGCCCCAATTATAGACTTTACCCTTTTGAGTTTAAGGCAGTGAGAGGTTGTGCAATTTTTGAAAATCTTTCGATGAATCGACGGTAATATCCATCCAATCCCAGAAATTGTCGCACCTCAGTCGGAGTCGTCGGTGCTGCCCAATTCTTGATGTCTTCTATCTTTGATGGGTCGACATGTATTCCTTTCTCGTTAACCACATGCCCTAGAAACTGAACTTCCCGGATCCAAAATTTCACACTTGGAAAACTTAGCATACAGTTGCTCTCGCTTAAGTAATTCCAAAATTTGGCGTAGATGTTCCTCATGTTCTTCCTTTTTCTTGGAATAAATGAGGATGTCGTCGATGAAAACGATAACGAACTGGTCAAGGTAAGGCTTACACACACGGTTCATGAGGTCCATGAATACCGCAGGTGCGTTGGTTAATCCGAAAGGCATGACCATAAATTCGTAATGGCTGTACCTCATTCTGACTCCAGTTTTTGAGATATCCTCTTCTCGGACTCTTAACTGATGGTAGTCGGACCTAAGATCTATCTTGGAATAGAAACTTGATCCTTGGAGTTGATCAAAGAGGTCATCTATGCGAGGTAAAGGGTAATGATTCTTGATAGTTACTTTGTTCAGCTCACGGTAATCGATGCACATACGGAAAGTTCCATCTTTCTTCCTGACGAATAAGATCAGAGCTCCCCATGGCGATGAGCTAAGCCTGATAAATCTCTTATCTAACATCTCTGGCAGTTGTGTAGATAACTATTGTAACTCATTAGGTACAAGTATGTACGGTGCCCGAGCAATCGGCGCTGCTCCGGGTGTTAGGTTGATTTGGAATTCTATTTGACGGTGAGGTGAAAGACCAGGCAGATATTCATGAATTACTTCCGGGAAGTTACGAATGATCGGAATGTCATCAATCTTCTTTTCTTCGGATGGTTGCCCGGTGACAAGAGCCAGAATAGCAGTATGCCCTTTACGTAAGCGCTTATGTGCTTTCATGAAGGATACGATGTCTACGACAGCACCAATCCTTTCGCCTTGGACAGAAAGGATTTCCCCTCTAAGGAGAGGAAAGCAAACATTTTTGTCACAACAGATGGCCTCAAATTGGTTCTTAGATAACCAATTCATACCGACAATAAGGTCGAAACTGCCAAGTGTAACTGGCAGAAGGTCAATGTCAAGTTTATGACTAACCAATACTAGTTTACATTTGTAAGAATGCGAGTTGTTTCGATTTTCTGAGCGTCTGCTATCTCAATAGTATACTTGGCTTTTAATAAAGTTGGAGCACGACACACTAATATGGGATTTGTGAAGTCATACTGAGACTTCTAGTGAGACCCGTACTTATAAAGCAAGTGTCAGTCAACGCATAGGCTAAGGGAAGAGGTTCACATGTAAGAAAGAAAAGTCTAATGAGATATAGATTCCAGTAGCATAAGAGATAGGATGTATGTTTAAGTAATTACGTTCAACTGATGGTTGGTTAGGTTAAATCTTCGTCTCCTAATGTCATTGGATCAACGGGATCATTTCATAAAGAAAGAAATCCGTTTACAGGATTGAGTATGTTGGAGTAAAATTCGGAGTTAGACTAAGGATTCGTCATAGGATAAGGTAACAAGTTCAAATGGGATCTATTGTTGGAGTGTAAGGAATAACGTATTAGCATAGAAAGAATTCCTCAAATTCTGTGTACATAGTTGGAGTCGGTGGTTTTACTCTGAGGTCCTACTAGAGTTTCACTCTAAGTGATTCCATTGATTAAGTTTGAATGAGAGTCGTAAGATCACTAAGACTCTTACATGAGTGAAAATAACGTTGATGGTTTCCATTGATAATAGCTCAGTGTGTCTGTAAATATCTTCAACCTGATAGTCGCGTCTATCAATTGTTGAACAGGTTTAACGATACCAACTAGTCATTGAGTGGGTTATGAGAGTCTCTACAGATAGTGGAAACTTAAGTCTGTAAATTACTGATTAGGACCATTCATCCACACACTAGGTTTCACCAGGACTTACATGCACCTCAAATTATTATTACGTGTGCACCTGTAATGATAATTTGCTTTGCATGTTCACCCTTGTTCTTCCTGTCTTGTGTCATAATGTCCTTTAGGTTATATTGTTGAGTACATAGTGTTGTCAGACATGATAAGTCATCGAAAAGCTGAGTCATCAATTACACTTTGATCAATTAGAACTCATATCGGGATGAGTAGTCGAGGATGGTTTGATCCGAGTATTCACTCGAGTGAAACACAATACAGGAGTCCCATCCAGCGGAGTGTAAATGAGAACATGTAACAAACATGTACATGAAATGCGACTTCGAGAAATGAAACTAATTCATGAATACAAGTTACAGGAAACATCAAGGTAGCCGTCCTTTCAACTGAGTCAAGATAGGGTTTGAGTATGTATTGAGCAATGCGTTCTCATATTTGTGGTCAATCTATTCTCAACAGAATATTGACCAAAGACGCGAGCCCATGGCTCGGGAAGGTGATGACATATACGTGTCAATGGATTCTGCAATAATGCATGTAACGGTCTGCCTTCAGTCGGCGTATTGTTGCTAGTGGTTACAGTAGGGACTCGCCTCCGACGATCCCAATTCCCAAAGAGATATGCGTTAGTGCTGAGTGTCGTCCATAACATGGACCTGAGAAAGCGCACCACACCCGACAGGTAATGGTAGTGTAAGTAACTCCTCCGAAGACTCCGTCTCGTTGCCCTCGGACATGAGTGAATGATGTTCTGGTGATTCCCCGAGTGTCGTCACTGGGAATGATGATGCAATGCAAATGATGTGTCCCTTGCCAACTGAGGGTGATACGGATGGTATTAACATGCGTGCACTGCAATGTATGTATAGGTGCTATATGAATCAGGTATAAGTGTCTGTGCCGTGTAACTAATGTGTGAGGTTATAGTCTAGTATGCGATCCTAGTTCTCTATAACCAATAGCTCTGATACCAATCTGTCACACCCCCAAATTCCACTAACGGAGTTTTACCGTTTGGCAGGTGACAAACCAGGATCTCAGACATCAGTTACATCAAACGATACTATATGGGACATAAATGAAATATCATAAAGTTCAGAGTTAAATGCGGAAGCGGTTTATATCAAATAGTTAATGCGCAAAACAAACGCGCCTAAGTTTAGTTTAATAAAATAAATGAATTGTTTTAAATGTTTGCATGATAATGCAAAGACAGTAGGACTCCATGCATGTCCTAGGTGTGCAACCTGTGCCTTAGCGACCTGAGAAACATGTAAGAAAAAGTGTCAACACGAGGTTGGTGAGTTCATAGGTTTCAAGTTTACAATAAGAGAGTGTTTGCCAGATTATGTACATTCAATATGCATATCTATAGGTAGCTAACCTATGTTCATGTTTTACTAAAGCGCTCGTAACCGAAGCTGGTTGTTTGTTTATTTGCCTCCTGCCAGGTCTATCAACACTGGCGGTGTGAGTAGGCTAACATTTCACCCGTTCGACCTCCAATCGAGTTAGCGCGACTAACGCGGGTGGGGATTGTCAAACCCAGTAGTACTACTAAACATTACCTCGCTAAGATCCATATTAACGGTTCGATACAAGATGAGGACTTTCTGTGATAGTGTGTTACGCTTAGCCTTAACAGTGATATCATAATAAGTACCATAATCAAAATAGTTGCGTCATGTTTTCTCCCCCAACGGGAAAAACATGTAAAATGTTGTTTGTGTATATGCATGTTTCTCATCAACAGGAAAACAAGTAAAATATGTTTGTGTGTAAGCATGTTTCTCCCCCAATAGTAAAACAAGTAAAAAGGGGCCGTGAAACTCACCTGCGTTGCGTTGTAGGTAGTATCACACAAGTAAGAGATTTGGAACCTTAAGTGTTAGCCTGCACGGCTTACGTATGCCCTAGAATTATAAACACATAAGTTAGGGACATATGGGATTTTTGACGACGACACGGAAGATTAGAACGTCTTAAAATATTCTAAGGATCAATGAGTAGACGAACGTGTCCACGGGAATGTGGTTTCTTAATATAAACATTAAGATTAATGCGTTATGTGTCGAACGTTAATAACTAATAATATTAAATAAATGAATAAATTCGTACGCTTACTCTTTAAAATGGTTAGGAAAGTAGTATAACTATATTTATTATTTTAAGTCGTATGATTTACAAAATAATCATTTGTGTGGAAAAATAATAAATATATTATTTTTATTCGAGAAACTAAACCGAGGGTAAATAATATAATAACTATATTATTTAATAGTTTGAACGTTACACAAAGTTTATAATTGTGGTAAAAATAATATGAAAATATATTATTTTTATCTGAGATCACGGGATTAAAATAATATAAACATATCATTTCATTTGGAGTGCTGGGTCAAAAATAATATAAATATATATTATTTTAAAAGTGGAAAATAATTATAAAATAGGTTATAAAATCAAACCCGAGCCTACGGTTGTTTTCTGAGACTAAAACATTTTAATATATTAATATATGATATAAGGTTTGATTTTTTTTAATAATTAAATACAATTAAAAAGTCCCAAAAAGAAATGCAGGAGACCGGTTTTGAACCCGGGTCTCCTGCGCACAAGCCCAACGATTTAGCCACTACGCCCGCTAGGGTCATCGCAAAGGTAACTAGATCCAATTGCTTTTAACATCCTAGTCCATGGTGTTCTTCCCTTTAACGCAAACCCGAACCAAAATCCCTCCCTAAACCTATGAATTCGGACTCGATCGTCCAAGGAACCATAGGGCTTTGGTTCATCAGTGGTATACGAACCCATGTTTGAGTTTAATTGTGAAAACATTGCGTTTACGTCGATTAATTATCAGATTGAAATCGCGAAACCCTAGTTCATGAACAAGGAATTGATTTGATAGATTTTGATATTGAAAGACATTGGATTTATAGGGCTTTTACTAATTAGAGCCATGCCAAACTGTTGGTATAGTTTAATCTGATTATGGTTGAGTTTAGACCGGAGTTCGAACAAACCGAAGAACATGATGAACCCTAGAATCAGTTCATCATCAATTCAATGTCATAAGCCCTGGGTTTGATGGGGCTTTCAATTTAGACATCGAGGCGGGTCTAATGATGTGTTCAATTTCTTTAATTGATATTGAATTGAAAGGGTTCGACTAAACTTGTCTGTGATGAACCCTAGCTTCGGATTCATAACAAATTCGATAGTAAAAGCCTCAATTTGGTTAGGGCTTTCACTCAAGGTATGGAAACGATGCTAACAGTGTATTTGGTTACCTGAAAAGATATCAGGATGGTGGATATCGACTAAAACTCCACCGCGGCCTTGACGGTTTGTTCTCCGACGCTACTCCGATCAAATTGGAATACGAAAAAGCTTGACAGAGGTTCGACTAGCATTCTCAGAATGATTGGTTTCGAATTTGATAGATCAATTGATCGAATTAATGAGTGTTCGTAATGGGTTCTACGGTTATTCGCTAAATACTCATAATTGAGTTTTAATTCGAGCATTAAGGTTATTTAATCCGACTGTTATGGTAGTTAGAACCGAGTACGTGCTATTTAGGTTATAATTTCCCACAGAAGTCGATCAAAGCTTACGAATTTGTCTCAAGAATACCGGTTTGACTTTTTGAAAGTCAACAAATTGAGGATTGTTGAATTACAGAACCAGTCCCTGTGTTTTCATGTAAATTGAAGTTTGAAACTTGGCAGAAACAGTCCCTAAGGTTTGAACTTGGTTACTTAGGTTAAGGTTTGGTTAGTTTGACTTTATAAAAGTCAACAGGAACACAATTTTTGACTAAAAAGTCAATGGAATGGTTTAAGAGTATTACACAACTAGTCCTTGTAGTTTGAGTTTAGAAATTGACAGAAATAGTCCCTACGGTTTAATATTGGGTTAACCGGGTTAGGATTTAACAGAATATTTAACGGGATTGCTAACGGAACTAGCTGAAAAGTCCGGATTGTCACATCATCCCCTAGTTGAAAGAATTTTCGTCCCGAAAATTAAACAATAATAAAAAAAATTTCCCGGGATATCACATCATCCAAAATTAAATAATAAAAAAAAATTCCCGGGATATCACATCATCCCCTAGTTGAAAGAATTTTCGTCCCGAAAATTAAATAGTACCTTAAGAGTTTGACGCGGAGTGCTTGAACAGACTAGGATATTTGCGCATCATCTGATCCTCGCGCTCACACGTGAATTCCGGTCCGCGTTTCGAGTTCCAACGAACTCTGACAATAGGGATTTTACTGTGCTTTAACGTTTTGACTTCCCTATCCATAATTTCCACGGGTTCTTCGATGAAACGTAACTGTTCATCAATGTGTAGTTCCTCCAGAGGAACTGTGAGTGATTCGTCTGCTAGGCATTTCTTCAAATTTGAGACGTGAAAGACGTTGTGTATACCACTAAGTACTTCAGGTAGGTCCAGTTGATACGCTACTGGACCGACTCTCTTCATTATCTTGAATGGTCCAACATAACGAGGATTCAGTTTGCCTCATTTCCCGAAACGAATGACACCTTTCCAAGGTGAGACTTTGAGTAAGACCATGTCACCTATTTGAAACTCTAAGGGTTTACGACGCTTGTCGGCGTAGCTCTTTTGACGATCACGAGCTGTCACCATGCGGTTTCTAATTTGAACGATCTTTTCGAAAGTTTTAAATACAAGTTCAGGACCTGTGAGTTGGCTATCCCCAACCTCGGTCCAACAAATAGGAGAACGACATTTCCGTCCATAAAGTGCTTCAATTGGAGCTGCCTTGGTGCTAGTGTGATAATTGTTGTTGTAGGTGAACTCCACCAACGGTAGGTGAGACTCCCAAGTGTTACCGAAATCAATCACACAAGCTCGTAGCATGTCCTCCGGCGTTTGGATTGTACGTTCCGTTTGGCCATCAGTTTGAGGATGGTATGTTGTGCTCATATCTAGATGTGTGCCTAAGGCTTTATGTAATGACTGCTAAAAACGAGAAGTGAATCGTGCAACACGATCCGAAATGATAGAGATTGGCACCCCGTGCCGAGAGACTATTTCTTTCAAGTAAGTACAAGTAAGCTTATCCATTTTGTCGGTCTCTTTGATTGCTAAGAAGTGAGCGGACTTTGTTAATCGATCAACAATTACCCAAATGGTATCACATCCGGTAGGGGTTCGTGGTAATTTGGTGATGAAGTCCATGGATATTTGTTCCCATTTCCGCATAGGAATTTCTGGTTGTTGCAGAAGACCGGATGGTTTTTTTTTATATTCAACTTTGACCTTCGCTCTAGTCAGACATTTACTAACATAGGTGGCTATATCGGCTTTCATCTTCGGCCACCAATATAGTATCTTTAGATCATGATACATTTTGTCGGAACCTGGATGAATAGAGTAATGAGATTTATGAGACTCATCCATAACTAGTTCCCTTAGGTTTCCGAATACTGGAACCCATATTCGTTCGGCAAAGTAGCGAATACCGTCAGATTTGACTTCAAGTTGTACTTCCAGACTGCGCGTACTTTCCAACGGTAGATTTTCTTCTTTTAGGGCTTCGAGTTGAGCACTACGGATTTTGTCAGGTAATCCGGGGTGAATAGTAAGCTGTAATGCTCGAACTCGTTTGGGTTTTGTTTCTTTTCGACTTTGGGCATCAGCTACAACATTAGCTTTACCCGAGTGGTATCGGATCGCACAGTCATAATCGTTTAAGAGTTTGACCCAACGACGTTGTCGCATGTTCAACTCTTTTTGCTCGAAGATGTGCTGAAGACTCTTGTGATCTGTGTAGATGGTGCATTTGGTACCGTACAAGTAATGTCTCCATATCTTAAGTGCGAAGACTACGGCTCCCAACTCTAAGTCATGAGTGGTGTAGTTTCTCTCGTGGACCTTTAGTTGTCGTGAAGCGTATGTGATCACCTTTTCGTGTTGCATTAAGACACAACCCAGACCTTGAATAGATGCATCACAATACACTACAAAATCATCGGTTCCTTCCGGAAGAGCTAGAATAGGTGCACTGCAAAGTTTCTGTTTGAGGTGTTGGAATGCTGACTCTTGGTTATCGCCCCAATTATAGACTTTACCCTTTTGAGTTTAAGGCAGTGAAAGGTTGTGCAATTTTTGAAAATCTTTCGATGAATCGACGGTAATATCCAGCCAATCCCAGAAATTGTCGCACCTCAGTCGGAGTCGTCGGTGCTGCTCAATTCCCTGATGAGAGGTGACAGTTAAGCCCACGCCGTTAAAAAAAATGACATCAAGGCATTTATGAAGTCACACCGGACAATAATGTCTAATAATGTCAAGATAAAGCTTTACTCCATATTTGAATCATGTCAAGATCTTAAGCATATATTCAAATAAGATTGTTAATATGTAACCATTTGAAGTTGTTAAGACATAGTATGAACTCGCCTCGATTTTCCAATGTTCGTACTTCTTGATTCTTTATGACCCCTTCTTGTTGACCTCCTAAAGTCAAAATGTCATACATATCTCATTTAGGAGTGCTATAGACGTATTTAAACCTTCAACTTTGTTATAATTACCATCTAAACTCTCAATTTTCTAAAATATTCATTTGACATATATATTATATATAATATATGCTTTTAACCCCATTAATTTTTTTACTAAATTTTATTTTCTCCAATAACTTTCGTTCGTTAACTTTATTTTTTTTAACTCGTTAAATATATTTTTAGGTGTCGTTTGTTATATCGGTTGGTGGTAACATGCTGTACCCGGAAGAATGAGATCGAAACCGACTAAAAATCATCGGTACCATTGTATAATTGTTTTTGTTACTAAATGTTTTAACAAGTTTGTTGTTTCAATGTTAAGTCATGTTTACGTCACAACGTTAATTTTATACGTTTTTATGCTTAATCACGTAAATCTGACGTCTGGTTTTATAATAACCCTCCAACCCTTCAACTTTCTAAATTTTAAACATATCCCTTAAGTTTTTAAAGTTTCAAATTTACCACTGTAACAAAATTCTCAACTTTACTTATCAAATTTCTAAATTCTCAAGTTTACCCTCAAATTTCGTTTATTTTTTCTTTTACTTTTTTTATATTGTTTGTAAAAGTTAGTTTTTTTCTATTTTTAATTTGTTTTTTCTTTAATAAATTTGTCGTTTCAATGTTAATTTCAATTCGCGCCCGCAATTTATCTATTTTTCGATCTCCAGAACTGAGTCGTGGCAACTTCATAAGTTTTTCTTTTATGTACTTAGTCACGTTATTGTCTTCTTCGTGACACGCGTAACGAGGTTCACAAACCCTTCGCATCGCGTGGACTTTAATTATGTACTTAAACACGTTAATGTTACCGTACAGACCCGTCGCAACGCGCGGGTCATATTTTCTAGTGTATATTATAAGGTAAAATTTATGATTATGTCATCAAACACACTCAAATTATGCCCATTAAGATGTCGGGATTTATTTCACCCCATATTAACATGTAATAAAGGATATGTACTATTAAGTTATTTGTTCAACTCGTTTGCCCATGTGAAAAGATTTGAACGCATACTTTGATTGTTTCATTATAAAACTTGGTTCCAAAATTTTAAACATATCCAAATAGATATATTTTTGATACCAAATTTAGTCAAACGAATTCATTGAAACTTAATTTTGACCATTTGAGTTCATAGTTGTATAAAATCACTCTTTTAGTTCATATCACCATATTTCTATCATCAAGTTCAAATCTTTCCACACAACATCAATAATCAAAACTCACTCTCTACACACTTTCTACTGTTTCTGTTTAGTCAAATTAGGTCAAAAGTTTTCAAGAACTTACACAGTTGAACGTTGAGTTTGATAATATATTCAAAGTGGATGACGCGTTTTTATGGGCAGACGCCATTCTATCGAAAGAGTTGTACGACATTACGAAGAGTACTACCAGGAGAAGTCTAATTAGGGATGGGTATTTTATACAGAGTATCGCTACCGTACTGAATCGGTACCACACCGATCGATTCGGTACGATATTTGGTACCTATTTTTCATAAATTCGGTATCGGTATTTTCGGTACCGCTACCGTACCGATACCATCTAAATATGAACATTATGTAATGAGTACTGGTACCGTACTGATAGATTCACTACCCACTTATCCAGAAATTCGGTATCGGTATGGTACCGATCTCATCCCCAAGTCTAATGGGAGATGCAAGATGCGATGTTGATGCTTACTCCGGGGTGGTCGAGCAACCTGGACGACGTGTTTTTATTGGTCGTTTGATGGTCACCAACGTTGGAGATCCATTTGTGGTACTCGAAATCAGGAATAATGTATGAGCCTAAACTAGTTAATTTGTTGATTTTGAGTGTAGATGACTTTGACCTGAGAGATTCTTAAATGTGGATGATTTTAACCTAAGAGATTCATCCTGACCCGTAGTTGTTTTATGCTTAGAACATATAAACTCAATGAATGAATAATTATTTGTAGTTGAAGATAACCCACTATATAATTATAAATTTCCATTTTAACCAAAATAAAATGTTTGGGTTTGTTTTAGGCCATCCGTAGTGGTTTCACATTCACGCCCCACGTCACCGTCACATTAACAATAGGCAATCACTAAACCAAATCACTAAGGTGCTTAACGGATTCACTATCTACACACAAATATAAACACACTAGCTTAGAACCCGTGTAATACACATGAGGTGAAAAATATCAGTACATAAAATTTTTAAATCTTTATGTATATATTTTACAGATGTAAAAATGTATTACATATAGTAAGGATAGAAAACAAAATTCTAAATAATTAAAATTAATATATAATTGAGTTATGAAAATATGTTAATTACTATTTAAATTAATTTGACTTTCATTTACTATTTGATTGAAAATAAAAGTTACATAAATATATTTCAAAGTTTATTATAATAAGAGATAATTTAAAATAAATATTTTTATTAGTATAAATAATTTTTTTAAAATATATTATTATTAAAAGATAGAGATATATCTAATAACAGAGAGACGGGAAAAAAATGATGAGAATAAATATGAAGACGACACGTGTTCTGAAAAAACCTTTATTTATTATATAGTATATATATATACACACAACACACACCCATGCCCTTTGCCCGTGATTTCTCTCACGCACTGCATCACGTCCCAGGGGGCGATGTTCTGCACTCATGAAAGAGCTAGATGGCTCACGCCCTGACTTTCACGCTTCAGTTACGGATTGGGTTACAAGGATAATGTTGTACGGATAGTATTAGAGTAGAAGTTAATAGTAAAAACAGTTATGGTACTAACCATAGTCTAAGCTTATTCAAAACCTACTTTTTCTTTTAGTTATCAAAATGATTTCATATTGGACTTTCCATCCCCTAATTATCCGGCGGAAGTTTCAACAAAAGTAATACTGGAACAGGTCATTTCCGCTCTGGAAGAAACAAACACCTTTTACAAAGGGCAACATCCACCCGAGTCCCCATCTCCCTTTGCAAAGCTCAAAACCACCAAACAGACTGCAACAATAACCGCTCCACACACAACCGCAGCAATGGCCGCCGCATCATCTCCTCGCGAAGACAATGTTTACATGGCAAAACTCGCCGAACAAGCCGAACGCTACGAGGAAATGGTTGAATTCATGGAAAAGGTCGTCGCCGCCGCAGATGGCGGCGAGGAACTCACTATTGAGGAGCGCAACCTCCTCTCCGTCGCCTACAAGAACGTGATCGGAGCTCGGAGAGCTTCCTGGCGTATTATCTCCTCGATTGAGCAGAAAGAGGAGAGCAGAGGTAACGAGGCACACGTGTCAACAATCCGTGATTACAGATCTAAGATCGAGTCGGAGCTATCGTCGATCTGCGACGGTATCCTGAAGCTTCTGGATTCGAAGCTCATCGGATCCGCATCTAGCGGTGACTCGAAGGTGTTTTACCTGAAAATGAAAGGAGATTACTACAGGTATCTAGCTGAATTTAAGACTGGATCTGAGAGGAAAGAAGCTGCTGAGAATACTCTATCCGCTTACAAGGCGGCTCAGGTTAGGGTTTATTTGACTTTATGATGTTTGATTTTATTGATGATTGATTGACTTCAGTTTCTAACTATTTTACATGCTAGATTTTGTTCTCGTGTAACTTGTAGGCTGTAAATCAGCATTCATATGTGAAATTATGCTGGCTTGTAACATTGAATTTTCTTAATTTGTGACCTAGTCTAAGGAAGGAGAATTCAAGCTTACGTAGGTCTTTTTCAATCCAACTTAGAAGTGAAATTTGTATACGTCAATTGAGATCTTGGTTTTAAAAAGCGCGTAGTCACAGGTCTGGCCGCTTTTGTGTAGCCATGGCGCAATCTGTTCAAAAAGCGCAATTTATATATTAAATCATTTATAAAATTGATTTATAGCTAAATTTTGGGTAGAGGATGGTAAAAACCTAGGTGATGTATAAAAAAATTATATAAACACCTTGCGCTTTGCGTACGAAAAACGGTGCACTTATCCTTTTTAAAACCAAGATTGAGACATTACCATAATTATTTGGCCTATTTATCTGAATTCACACTGTTCTAGGGTTTTTATGACTTGGAAAATGAGTTATGAAATTAACTATGTTTTAATATCAGGGTTGAAGATTCTATAGTCTGTTGATAATTGTGGATTTTTGATTAGTGAACGATTTAGATACTGTTATCTAGTTTGAAACGAAGTATAAATTCTGTATGTTGCTAACTGTAGTGTAAAGTTCTGTGGTATTCATCAGTTGATAAACTGTTATACCGTTCCCTGGCTTGTTTATCTTGTTGATCTCCACATGTTTGTGCACTCTGTGTGAATGCTTAATCTAGCTATCATTAGTTTGAGGTGAGTGTTTGGTTCCATATTCGCGCTCGATTTTTTGTTAGAAAGGGATCAACTGTATCTAGTATATGCAAAATTGAAGAAAGTTTATAGGAATGTTTCATGTTTGCAGGATATTGCAAATGCAGAACTGGCTCCCACCCATCCTATCCGACTTGGACTGGCACTCAACTTCTCCGTGTTTTACTATGAGATTCTGAATTCACCTGACCGTGCTTGTAATCTTGCAAAGCAGGTGAGAAACGGGTTTTATATAAACCGTTATTATGAATGTGTGAAGTTGGCTGATGGTTGTTTTGTGATTTGCTAGGCATTTGATGAAGCTATTGCAGAATTGGATACCCTAGGAGAAGATTCTTACAAGGACAGCACCCTGATCATGCAGCTTCTCCGTGACAACCTCACCTTGTGGACTTCAGACATGCAGGTTGGTCTTTTTCAACTTTAATCCTCGTGGGCTCTTACTGTTTTTATCGGTCTGTAATCTTAACGAGTTGTTGAATGTATTACGGGTTGGTTGTATGCAGGATGACAGTGCCGAGGAGATTAAAGAAGCACCCAAAGCCGATGAGTAACAAATTTCATGCCCTCAAGATCTTTTTATGCTTTGTACGTTTTGCTTTTCGATTGAAAATGCTACTTGTTGCGAGTATCTATCTACTTTTTAGTTTTAGGAATTTCATGATTTTCTGACTTTTGAATATTGTTCCTAATTGATTTCCATCCTTGCAACACTTTTTAGGTTGTGGTTATATAAGTGTGATATTATTCCAAAAAGATCCACTTGGGGCATTTCTTTTTTTCATGGCCTCATTTAGTTGTGCTCCTCATGGTACTTTTAGTATTTTTCGTGTATGCATTATATAGCTTTTTTGACCAAAAGTGGCACACATAATAGTCTTTTGGGTGATGGGATTAAAGTTAAGGGGAGAACTATTGGTTAATATATTCATCATATATGGATATCATATGTGTAAAGATAATGAGACTAAGGGTGTCCATAAAGTGTTGAAACCGACCGAACCGCTTAAACCAAAGCAAGTCGGCCGGTTTGAGATCTATACGGTTCGGTTCACAACTTGTTTTTTAGCCGGTTTAATAGTCCGGCCGACGGTTTCGAACTCTGAACCCGCTGATTAAACAAAACAAACAAACAAATGTACCAAGTTTTCACTCGTAGCAAAAAGCTATTTGTAGGGTTTGGGGAAGGTAGGATGAGGGCAAGCGTTTCATCTATCCTGAATCCCGAGAGATAAAGATTTTGCTCCTGTTGAGACCCTCGGCTTCAAAAACCAATTGTAGACGAGTAAAAAGTTGTAGAGTCAAATCATAAGTGGAAAAAAACTAATATGACCTCTAGCACAGAGTTAAATCATAAGGACATGGTAGGAGAAACTATAGTAGTGAGCACTGATGGTAAAAGAGACACGAAAATGGTATCCCAAATCCTCCTGAAAGTATCTAAGCTCCCCTAACAAAACGCTAAGCCAAGACCGCTAAAGCAACTAAGGCTAAGGCAACCAGTAGTGAATGAATTACCGAGACCCTACCAAAAGAACTGGCTGTTTAACCCTTAATTTTTGGAATATGAGTCATTTTTGGAATTGGTTGTTTGACGGTTTAACAATCCGACTGGTCTGATTTGTTTTCTGAAACTCTAGTTAGTGGTTTTGGAACTTGTGGTTTGACGGTTTAATAGTTGGTCTGGTTTGATTTGTTTTCTGAAACGGTAGGTAGTGGTTCGTCCTGTGAACACCCTATCAAGAGATGTTTTTTTGAACGGCATGTTGAGCACAATCGTTGCTATACTTATAAAAGAAAAATCATGGTCAGTATCAGGGTTTGGATCCGACTATCCGAGTACCATGCAGGGCCGGTCCTGAGAATCCTTAAAATGTTTTGGGCCCGGGACATGTAAAAAAAGGGCCCTATGATATAAACTCAATAATCGTATATTAAAAAAACATAATACGGGCTTATATATATAGATTTTTTTTTTAAAAATTAGGCTTATATATACATTTTTTTTAATTTATTGGTTTTATGTTCACATTTATAAACAATTGGGGTTATGTATTTAATTTAAAAAAAAACACATTTCTAAGTGGGTTTTTTTATTTATTTTTAGTAGGTTAATATGATAAATGTGGATAATACAAAGTGAGTTTTTTATAAATATATAAAAAAAATTAAAAACTACGGGCCTCTTAGGAGACCGGGCTTTGAACGGTCGCCCTCCCCACCCCCCTAATGGCCGCACCCGGTACCACGCCCCTGCACTGCCCTATCCTAACCATTCTATCGATACCAAATTCTTTTGGTAATTTTTTTAATAAGTTCTAATCTTTTTCTAAATATCGATTTTTTGTAATAATTTTTTTTTAAGAATCGTAAAATATACCCTTTTTAAATATTCTCCTTTTGTGACAATTTCAAAGTTAAAATGATTTTAGACAATATATTTAAAAAGGTTAAATCATGCCTTTATACGAATTTACAAACTAGTGAATGAAATGTTTTGTATGTTTGTTCTACGACTATCAAAATCAACATCACAAACAACATGGACCAACATAATATTTTTTTTAATATCTAATAATGGTAAATAGAGTAGCACAAAAAAAACCGGTTCAGGTCCAGAACCGTACAACTCGAACTGGAACCAGTTCCTACCCAATATGAAGTGGACCCGGTTTTGAACCCATTTGTACCCGGTGCTTCCTACTCGGTATGGGGTTTCCTATGTGTGACCAGTTCCTACCCGCAACCGGTTCCTACGCGGACTTGACTGGAACTGGTTCCTACCCATTTCTACACGTTAACTTGTTAAAAAAAAAGCGTTTTTAATGGCTGTATAGCCGTTAGAGGGGTGTTTTTGACAGTTTTTCTTGTTTTTTAGCCCCCCTAAGTTAGTATAAATAGATGTTGGATGAGTTGGTTGAGTACCAACTTGAAAACGCAAAAAGAGCGAAAAACACAAAAAAAATACTCGCGTAACACTCGTTTTACTTTCCTTCCTGACTTTCTACTCTCATTATGGCCGTCAAAGACTACAGGTATACGACTAAGACGATGAAGACGAAGAATAAAATAAAAATAAAAATATTGTATTTAAATATGTATTTCTTTGTTTGAGAACTATTAAAAATAAATAAAATTTACATTTTATGTTATTTAATGTTAGTTTAGTTATTTAAAAAAAATTAGACTCGTTGGAACCGTTTCTAGACTCTACCATGACCCGAATCTACCCTACCGGTTCCATAAGGTAGGGTTCTTCAACCTAGAACCTGGTTCCTAATCGGTTCCGGTTCCTCTTCCAACCCTACCCGATTTCAACCCGACAAAAAAACCCCGGTTCCAGTTTAGGCCCGAAACCCGGTTTGTGCACCACTAATGGTAAGTTTTAAGTATATAGATTATTTAGCTTTTTTATAATCTATGTAGTTATAAGAAAATTAATATTTTTTTCTTAAAATCATATAGAAAATTACACCTTTCGTCTGTGTCTTAATTAATTACACGAAGTCATATACTATATGTTTAGGGTTTCTCATTTCAACTAGCTAAATGGCCGAGCGTAGAGGTAGCAGCAACTCAACAGCAACTCAACAACGACGGCTGTGATTAGAAAAGAAGAAAATGACCGGTGATTGTGACCGGTTTTCAGAGACGCACACAATGGTGACGATTGTATGCACCGAATCAAAGTTCTTGGCTCTGATACCAAATTGAACTCATAAGTGTGTAAACGAAGGAGTAAAAGTGATTTGTATATTGATAATTGTAATTAGGTTTACAAGATAGATGAGGTTATATACATAACTCTATATTTACACAAATTATCTCTAACATTATATAATTACATTTGTGTCTAATAAACGCCTGAATATTACACTAGTGTTGTCTTAAAACCACAACATTAGTGCTACGTGGCGTATTCACATTGGTACGCAAAATATTCGGTGTCTCGTATTGGTCCGTAAAATATAGTAAACGCGAGATATTTGGTTTCGTGACCACATATAATTGGTTGGTTGATCAAAACATTTTACATTTTAAAAAATTTAAAATTGGTCAAAAGTTTATATCTATATATATCTATCTATAGTATATAATAAATAAAGATTTTTCATGCCACGTGTCGCTTCTATATTCATTGTCATCATTTGTTTTTCGCATCTCTCTCTTATTAAATGCACTTCTATCTTTAATATATATATATATTTAAAAAAAATACTAATCTTTATATCACGGGTTTAATCAACCCGTATAAAACAAGAGTTTTAAAAAAAATAATTTTTTTATTACTTAATATATAATATTATATTTATTCAATCCGTGTAATACACGGGATTTTAACCTAGTTTTAGATAAATCAAGTCAAATTATGTAGGTAAAATTTGGGGTCGTTTTTCTGAGTTGGTTTTGTAATGTTGTCTCATCGTGTATAGTTTCTTACCAACCATATTCTTATTAATAAAATTTTTGCCGTTAAAAAAAATGTATTCGCATGAGTTTTTCAAAACTAAAATAACGTGTTTTACTTTGATTTATAACTACTAGACGTAAACTCGTGCGTTTTGAAACTTTATATAGGAAAAAAAACGAAACCGTGAAGTGAAACCGCACGTTATGGCAAGTGCATTGATAATATCCGGTCAAAAGTATAAAAAGCACGAAATTGTGAAAAAAATTCACGTCGAAATGTTGATAAAAATAAGCAAATCGTAACGGTAAATGCGATTTTTTTTAAAACATCACATTTTAAAAGTTGTAATAGTAAAAAAATATTGTTAAAAAAAAACCTCGAAGCAGCTTTGACGGCTCGTACGATTATGTTTCGGTGACTTGTACATTATTATGCATAATCCGATATTTAATAAAATTTATATCGAAACGTAGTTAAAAATAAGCTCGTCGCGATAATACATTCGGAATTTCTTAAAACGTCATATTGTAAAAGTAAAAAAAATAAATAACTGTGAGTGAACCACGTGTCATAACCTGGTTGGTAAAAATAAAAATAAAAACAAAAAAGTTTATGTTGTAAATGATATCTTTATTTAATTAAAGTTTAAGGGCTCTATTTTAACTTTGTTTTAAATTAAAATGCAAATTCCATACACGCTTCACCCAGCCAGCCAGCCAGCCAGCCAAACATTATTGTGATTCAGAAGGATGTAATCGTGTATATATAATACAATTGACTTTATGCAGCCGACCATGTGATTGTTAACCAGGGTCCAATGGTCCATGATATACACTTGCAACCGACCTAACAGACCCAAATAGTAAACCACTAACTTATGATCCAACCATTAAATGTATAAAGCTGTTTTGATTTTTCTACAACTCTTTTTTGTCTATTTCTCCGCAACTTATGATATTGTTCTTGGGTCGCATTAAAGCCGATACTATTACCGGCTTCGATAATACCAATACTGGTAACGGTGTTATTCGCTCATAACCTGATACAAAATAAAAACTCTATTTAACTCCGTTTAAAAAAAAACCAATATTAATACCGGCTCCGATAATACCAACACCGGCAATAAAAAAAATAAAGACAGCCGCACAGTCCGTTAAAAAAAGTAAAAAAACGAAAGTTATTACTAAAAAACGAAATCATTAGAAAATGAAACGGGTTAAAAACGTATATTATACAAAGTATGAGGGTAAAAAAATTGAGACAAAAATAAAAAAATTAAAAAAAGGTTATTGTTCAAAATCTTTTGTCTTTCAATATAAGGGGAATGTGTTGACATTAATAGATCTTTACTTTTTTATGTCTTTTAGTTTAAAACTTTTAAAATATTATATTTTATAAAATTCCAAATATACCGTTAAAACATTCTTACTTTTATTTATATTTTGATGTAAGTTATGTTAAAAACGGAGTTGTTAGTTATAATGTACAAATTATCTAAACACTTGTATACGTCATTATGATTTTTTTTAAACTCTTTACTTTTCTTATTTGTTACTGTTTTTTTTAAATAGTTTTTGTAATGGTGCTAACTATTTCACCGCAACGCGTGAGTTTGCGTTAAGTTTTTTTTACATAAAGGTATTTTTTACATAAAGTTTTGAACACGCTTATTTATTTCGTACACGATAACTTTTTTAACGGTTTTGTTTTTCTATAAAATATCTTTAATATCATCAATGCTCTATTAAGCATTTTTCTTTTTATATATTATGTAAAGTGCTACTACGTGCGTGTTAACGCGCGACTCTTCGAAGACTTTGATTTATTTAAAAGTTTAGTTTTTTTATAAATTTTAAAAGCCGTTTGGTGTCCTTTTTTGTGTATACGAAGACTTTGATTTATTTAAGGTTTAACTTTCCTTTTTATATTTTAAAGTTCAAAGTCGTTTAACGTAAGTTGCTTAACATGTCGCAGCCTGCGGCAACCACAAACACGCTAGGTAAATGACTAGTTATTATTATACATGCTAACTTTGAGTAAGATGTGTAATTACAAAACTACCCTTACCATCTTATTTAAATATCGTATATATAACAAGGGCATATTGGTCAATTGGTTTTTGCTTTTTGTTTATTTTGTCGGTTGTGTTCTTTTGATTCTTTTTATCTTTTTAAAATTTTAATGTTTTTTTACTTTTTAATTTAACTTATTTTTTTTTATAATAATCTTAACAACTTATCGTTTAATTTCTGTGAAATATTTAGTTAAATTAACAAATTTAAATATTTTTATTTAAAATTAATTATAATAAGTAAACCAAGTTTTTCACACGGTTTATCTTTTCATCAAATAATCTTTTTTCTTTCGTTTTGATTTTTATTAACATATATTTTACAGCAAGGTGAAGGTTTCACTCGACTTTATGTTTTGTTAAACTATTTTATTCTTCTTTTTCATTTTTATCGACATTCATTTGTATAACATGATTTTTTTCGTTTTGTCTTGATATACTGTCGCTACACGTGCTCTTTTTTCATGTTTTTGTGTTTAAAACCGAGCCGACGCAATACGACCCCGTGAGGTAGAATGAATAGTAGAACGCTTTTTTTTTGTAATTTTTGTTTTCATCTTTTTTACTATATATAATATACGATTTTAACCTTTTTCGATTTCTATTATTTTCATTTTCATGTAATAACTTTCGTTCGTTTACGTTTTTTTAAAATGGTCTTTATTTTTTTGTCGGCATTCCGGTATACTTTTTTTTTCTTCAAAAACGGAGTTATATTTAAAATCGAGTATTTTTGTGTCATAAGCTATAGCGAGTACCGTTACCGTTTCAGTACCGTGACGGACCGTGTTGATAATGAGCGAATAACATCGTTGCTTGTATTGTTATTATCAGAACCGGTATCGGCGTTCGTTTTTATGGTTTTCGGTCAATGTAAAGTATGACTTTATCTTTTGGGTTAAACCGTATAACATATTTGTGACGTAATCATCGCATATACATTTTTTTCTGTTGTAAACTATATTAAGTCTTCGTGCTTTCATTAACCAAACCAAAGTGCCTGTAACTTGTCGTTGTTATTTGTTTTTTTCGATCGATATAAAACACATGTCGTTTTTTATTTGTTATTTGCTTTCATTAACCAAACCAAAGTGCCTGTAAGTTGAGATTGTATTTTTGTAACCATTTCAGTCTATCACATTAACCATGTTAACATTTCCTGTTAAGTATAAGTCATTTTAGTCCTAAGTGAACTAGTTTAACATTTTCAGTACAGTAAAAAAAATTTAGGCTTTTTCATAAAAACTTTTTTTTTAACTTTTTTAAAATAATTTTTTTTAGTTTTTTTCCATAAAAATGGTTTTTTTAACTTTTCTAAAAATATATTTTTTATTTTTTTTTATCATAAAAACGTTTTTATAAATATTTTTTTCAGTTATTGTAAAAAAAAACTAAAAAAATGTTTTTAAGAAAAAAACTAAAAAATATATATTTTTAGAAAATTTAAAAGTAGAAAAATAATACTTTTAGAAATGTTTTTAAAATACGTTTGTACGGGAAAAAAACTAAAAAAATGATTTTAAAAGGTAAAAATAAAAACGTTTTAAAAAAAACAGAAAAAAAGTTTGTATGAAAAAGTTTTAAAAAAAAGTTTTAATCGACTGAAAAAGTTAAACTAGTTCACTTAGAAATAAAATACCTAAAATGCCTATACTTAACAAAAAAAGTTAACATGGTTAGTGTCATGGGCTGAAATAGTTACAAAATTACAACCACAGGGGCTAAAATGTTAAAAGATTTCTTTCTGAACTAAAAGGGTTAATCAGGACAAACCACAGGATACCAAAAGCGAAATTTACTATTTTTATTAATTAGAAGAATTTAACTATTCCCATTATTCTTTCTTAATAAAAGTAAAAGCGTTTTAACCTCGACTTACCCAAGCTTTATATAAAACCAGTGGGTTGGCCGCGCAAAGCGTCGGGTATCATCGAGGATCTTTTGAAGAACGCAATCTAACCCAAACTGTTTTAAACACTAATAATATTTGGGTATTATTATTATAACTATGAAAATATTTAGTAATTATATACTTAAACATTTAAATAAGATTAATACTTAATTCAAAAAGTATTTAGTTATGAAAATATAAATAGTAAATGTAAATTTAAATCAAAAGTGGTTGTGGTGTAGCGGTTGAGGTAAGGCCGAAGTCCAAAGGGACATGGGTTTGATCCCTGCCACCACAATTAATTTTCGCGGCATCGCAAATGAGGCCTTCTTAGGCTGATGCATCTGAGTTTTACCCACGCCGATCTAGGGTTCGAGCCTCGGCTCTCCCTCAAGTTCGAAAGGGGCCGTATTGGGTGAGATTTTTCCTTGGAAGCTCTTAAACTCCGACACCAAGTGGGCCCAGTTAAGACAACATATCGGCCGGGGTTGGACGAGGCTCTCCCATGTGACCGGGGGGTGGGGTCAACATTCAATGTTCGCCTTTCAAAAAAAAATGTAAATTTAAATCTTAATTTTATAAATAAAATAATAATTAATGTAGTGAATTAAATAATCTCATGTATATTAAATAATGATAATTAGTGAGTGTTGGACTTTAACTATAAAGATGGGGCTAAATGGTAATTGAATACATTTTATGCATTGGTAAATATACCATATGCATAACAATTTGTGTTAGGTGTCTTAAAATTTTTGATAAATTACAAGAATGTCTTTTCAATATGTTTTATATAGTAGTATAGATATAGATTAAGAAAACGTTACACGACTAGTGGCATACTTGTTTTATGGATTCCTTTGAGAAATCACACTTTTGGTCTGTACTGTTCACTCAAACATAACACTGTTCACTCAAACGTAACACATTTGATCCTTAATACTAACTAGTATTATTTATCATTAAACCATCACAAGATGGCCTAGTAGTAAACACCTAAAAGGTCTCTCAAAAGATCCAGCTTCAAACCTTTCTTAGGTAAACATCTTAAATAACTATTATCGTTAAAAAAAAACTAGGGTCAAAAACCAAGTTTGTGTGTTGTTTAAGTGCACAGTTTGCACCAAAAGTGTGTTTTCTTGTACTTATAGAACAAATTTATAAAACATGCATACATGTTGGGTCAAAATAAAAGAATGATATTATCAATCGAACGGTTCCGACAAAAAACAGAGTTTTAGTGTAATGTCGCCCCTGAACATGGCGACGGTCTGAGAGTGTCGCCGTTGTTGTCACACCCCAACCGACGGCGGATTATACGTCGGGGCGGACGCGGTTGTTCAATAGCACAAGGTTGACTATTTAAAGTTTCAATAGTTTTATTAAATAACTTCAAGGTTAAAATACAAAGAATAAATAAAATACATATCAAGAATACAAGTCTAATTGATTAAGCATTCTAGGTCCAAGCATCCTATGTGATCACGAATAAGTCTCATGATGTAAACCTGAAACATGTGAAAGAATCTGTCAACTACAAAATAGTTGGTGAGATACAAAGGTTTTGACACAGTTTAACAAGTATTTGAAAAGTATTACAATTCACTATGATTTGTGCATTCTATAATGTAAGTATGAGAAAACAAGCATGTTAGACATTGTGCACATCAACCCTCCAACCAAGTTTAGGCATAACCCGCAGGTTACCCTTATAAGTCTAAAGTGTAAAGTTTAATGTAGTAACAAACACCAAGAGCTCCCCCCCGAAGGGGTCAATCAATCAAGGTGGATTGGTCAAATGCAATAGATCTATCATTGTTACTATCGGCTTGATCAAAGCTAATGAATGTGCTAGTTTTAAGTTTAATCTAAGCATATAAGTCTCAAGTTTAACATAAGAATAAACACGTAGTCATAGTTGTACAAGAATTGTATAAGTTTAAGAATTGTGAACATGTTTCACCCCAAAAGCATAAAAGGAAAAAGGGGTTAAGTATACTCACATGGATCGATGAAGAGTATCCGACACGGATAAGTATTTGCAAGACTTGGGGGGAGAATATCCTCACGATAAGCCTAAGTATGCAAGTTTAAAGATTTAAGTGTGATCCTATAAGTCTATGATAAGGATCTAGGATTTCGAGATTTGACTAGGGTTCCAAATGGGAGACGGGAATGATTGTGTTTATAAAGTTTAAGTCAAGTTTTAATAAGGTTTTGAATGAGTCATACTAGACTTGGATTCCAAAGTTTAAATAAGTTAATAGTTTAAAATAATTATTGTTTAAAATAATTATTTAAGACAAGGATTAAAATAATAATTATTTCAAAAGTAAAATAATTATTAAATACAAAGTATTTAAAGACTAAATAGTGATTAAGGATAAATAATAATTATTTAAGAATAAATAATTATTAAGAATAAATATAAATTATTTAAGAATAAATGATTTATAAGGATAAATAAATAATTATTTACAAATAAATAATTGCTAGGGACAAATAATTATCCAAAAGAATGATTACTTTATCTAAAAATATAAATCATTCAAGATTTAAAGTATTTAAGAATTAAGTATTTATCTAAAAAAATGTGGTTATAAGTTTAAATAATAATAAATATTTATAAGTATTTTAAATAAAGTTTACAAGTGTTGTAAAGTTTCTACTTTATTTTATAAAGTTTATAAGTTTATAAACAAAAAAAATTAAGTAAGGTATATTTATTCCTCCTGTTTTAAATTTATATAAACAAATAAGTTTATGTTTATATAAAATATAAGTTTTATAAAATGTATAAGTAGGTAGTTCATTAGATCTAGGTTTTTGTTTTCATAAGATCATAAGTTTATAACTTTCTAATCTTAATAACAATGTATATTTATTTCTTGTTTAAATAGATAAATAAACAAGTCTCGATTTAAATAGATAAAATGTAAAAATGCACAAGTTTATAAGTTCTTGTTTTCTAAATAATATATAAGTTTTATAAACTTTTAAGATTTTATAAAAGTTATGTAAGTTTTCTGTTTATTAAAGTTTTTAATTAAAGTTTTAAAACAAAAAGGATTTATTTACTTTACAAATTAAATAGTAAATTAAGTTTTCTGTTTTTATAAAATTGTATAAGTTTTATAAAGTTTAAAAGTATCTTTTATAGATTTTAAGTATTTAAAACTTATTTTAAAGAATTAACTTTTTATAAGTTTTAACTAAATTTAAATAATTAAAATATCTCAGGATGTAAAAAGTGTAATTAAAAATCGTTTTTATGTTTATAAAAACTTTACAGATTTTATAAAAATAATTATAGATGTGAAAACTGAGTAAAAAGCATAAAAGAAAATCAAATACCAAAACTCAGTTTACCCGGACTCGAACTCGGGTTCCTGTCCGGGTCGCACCTGCACACACGCACACTGACCATCCCGACTACGGGTTCGTTAGTTTAATACACAGAAAAATAAATACCTAAACAGATTCTCAAAACTCCCCCATTCTCCTTATGAACCCTAGAATCAAATCCACTAAAATACGAACCGATTAACCCCTTGTTAATGTAAATTGATAGGGGGTTAATGATTTACGAATGAAAACGAAAAGGTTAGCCATAGAAATTACCTGAATTGATACCGGGACGAGGGAGAACCGGTTTGAGTTCAGGTCGACTGTTCCAAGAGTTTTAATCGGCAAATGCAAGTGTAAAACGATGAAATTGGATGTTCAGAGAGTTTGAGGGTGTTGTCGTCGAAGTATTACGACTGATATTTATACCCAATTTCGTCGTTAATTGCCTGGTTAGTTAGGGAGTTTACGGATGAGAGAAACGAATTAAATTTCGAATCCACGCGTTGTTATAGCTGGAATCGAGCATTGATGAGCATCGGGTTTGCGTCGCACGCTCGAAGTGGAGCTCGAGGTTCGTTGAATGTGGCCGGAATTGCGTTTTCGAAAGAATTGAGCTCAAAACCGCCCCTTGCGGGAGTCGAACTCGTGACCGGGATTAGGTCTTGGGGGTTTGGGCTAATGACGTGTTTGGTCCCTGTAGTTTGAAGTTATTTTCATTTTAAGTGTAAACTTAAGTTTAAGTTTAAAATAAGTTTCAAAAATGGCAATATCAGTCCCTGGATTTTTTTGTACAAAAATAAAAGTTTAATAAGTTTTCTCGCATGGCTTTAAATCATTTTTATAAAGTGATTCGTATGTCTCCTTTGCTTAGTAGTTTAAAAAAATAAAAAAAATGAGTTTATAAGTTTGTTAAAATTTTAAAGAGTTTATATATATATATATATATATATATATATTTTTTATATAAGATTTTCATATTTATATATACATATATATAAGTTTCAAATGTAAAAGATTTATGTGAATGTCCATGAAATGGGTCGGGAATACGTTCAAGGGTTTAGAAAAATGTGCGTCGGAAAATGTAGGATATTACAGTTGTCACTTGGCGACACTTACTATGGTTTCTCAATGGCAGTGGCGACGGGCTTGGGAGCAAGGCTCAAGAGTTATAAATAGTGTATTAGGTTGTTTGTAATTGTTGCTCATTCTTATGAACCACTAGCTCGGGAGAGCTCACCTGGGGTGGAGCTATGTTATTTTTTTATAAAATTAAATAATGAACTTTCTAGTTTTTTGGATCTTATATGTTTATTATCTTATTCGATTTGTTTGACTTAAAACCACCCGTCTCTAATTTTTTTCTATAAAAAAAATGAGTCTGGAATCAAGATTTGGAGGACCACAAGACCATGGGGGCTATCATGTGCAAATCTTTTTAAAATTAACAATGTTAAAAAAATTAAATAGATTAGATATATTATTAATTAGAAAGATACCCAACAAAAAAAAGATATTTTGAAATTTACTAATAGTATACATGAAAAAAGCTAAAAAATTAGTATATCTTGATAGTGACCCTATATCTATCCAAAATTAAAATATCTTCAAAACCAAAAAAACAATCAAACAAACCAATCTACATCAATCTCAATCTTTCAGACGAGAACTTTAATGCATCACTCGTTCTCACAACTCGTTCACCAAACCGCGCTGACTCACTCCAACTCACCTTCCTACCGAGTTCCCTAATATTGCCCATCCCAATCTCATTACGCAATTCTTCAACTACTTCCCAAAGCGTCTCAACCGATGGCTTTCTAGACGAAAATAATCCCGACTTCTCCTTGCAACTCGTTAACCGGTCCAAAGCGGACCCAAACTCGGCCGACTCGTCGAAATTTAAAAGGTCAACCCGCTCTTTAAACTCAATAACTCGGAGAAAAATCTCGTTAACCATGGACAAATAATCATCTGTCAGCAACTCCAAGATACAATGAAGCAACGTATTTTTTTCCACCAGTAAATTGTCAGGAACTTTACAGATTTCCGTGATCACGGACACCAAAGACGCGAAATCCTTAATCAAGTCGAAGTTCGTGTACGACGAGATCAAATCCCGTTGTTTTTCTTTCTCTATTAAAGACGAGTTTAGCGAACAAACGACAAAACCGACGGTTTTGGACATGGAAACGACGGTTTCCACGTAACAGGCGTACCATCGGACCCACGCGGATAACATCCACGTGGCAGCCGACGCGCCATCGCGGAAACCGGAGAGTTTGAAGTTGTTGCGGCCGTTGGTGGAGGTGAAGACGGAGAGTTGGTCTTTGAGGATGAAAGGGCCGCGTTTGATGACGTGGTGGATGGTGAAGAGGGATTTTAGGGCGACGTTGGAGTTGGTGGTGCGGTGGAGGCGGGTGAATAAAGAGTGGATGATGATGGAGGCGGTGGCGCGTGAGCTGTCGCCGAGGGTTAGGAGGGTGGTGAGGTGGTGGGTGGTGGGAGGGGAGGGGGTGTGGGAGGTGGTGCGGAGGACGGCGACATGGAGGGAGAGATTGTTGGGGTTTGTAATGAGGGCTAGCTTTGAAAGTGAGACTTTGTCTTTGACGATGCCTATGAGTTCTCTCATGCTTCTTCTTGTTATTGAACCTTTGATCCGACATTTATGGATTTAAAAGGAAGTTGGGGGCCGTTTGGTTATTTGTTTTCAAACAACCTTTAAAAAAAATGTTTTCAAACAAAGCCACTAGATTTAAATAACCATTGAAGGGGAAAATTTCAAATTGATCCACCTTTTTATTTTAATAACAAGATTAGTGGCTAATCATTGTTGAAAAAGTATTATAAATGAGGTGTTAATGACGTTTGATCTTAGATCATCTCTAGGAGAAGGGCGGACGCTCCATCTCAGACTGTATGTGGTAATCAGTGTTTTCATAACCGGATCGGATCAACTGGTTGGATTGAGAACTGAATACATAAACAGTTTGATTGTATATAGTTGAACAACTTTTATTTGAACCGACCGGTTGAACCGGGTGGTTGGACTGGATTACTTATTTATTTTTGTATTTTTTTCCTTTAAAATCTCATTTTATGATTGATTTAGTGTTTTAAATTGCATTATACGTCATTAAAATGGTAAATTTAAATAAAATGAAAAACATTTTCATATATTGAATCTAAATAAATAGTTTTAATTTTAATGTTATTTATGACACCATCCGGTCCAACTAGTCCGACCAATTGACCTCTAAGACGACCGTTTTTTGTCTTGTCCGGTTTTGAAAAATGTTACCGGCCTCTCTCCTCTTTACGAGCAACACTCATTCTGATGTCGCCCTTCCACGCAGACGGTTCCACGTCATCTTACGAATGTGTCGTTGGATACGGCGTTATTATTTATTTATCAGTTTTATATTGTAATAAAATTAAACTATGATCATTTATGTTCACAATTATATACCTGTAAACTGTTGACTAAAACACAGTTGAGTTTCTATGGATTCAAAACTTAGTTGACTCTATAGATATATTTTTCTTTATTCAGGCCACCGCCGACGTAATTTAAACCAGACCACATAACACTATCTCAAACTCACATATATAAAAGTAGAATAGTAATATAACTTTAATATGATCTCTCAACCTAGACGTTCGGAACAACATATAGCTTGAAACAGAGAGAAGCAAACCGAGTAGTCAAGAGTCCCTTGGTGAGGATGTTAACAATCTCAACAAAAGTCGGAACATAGAGAACACAAATGGTGCGTTTGGTTCGTGGAATTTGTTGGAATTGGAAATGGAATTTTAAGGAATTGGTTTTGGAATTGTATTTTGTCCAAAGGATTTGGAATTTAAAGAAATTATAATCTATTAAAGGATTTGGAATTTAAAGAAATTATAATCTATTAAAGGAATTTGAATTCCTAATCCATTTGATTCACAAAACAATCATTAAGGAATTGGATTTGAAATTCTATTTTTGTAAGGCAAAAAAAAAAAACCACTAAAAAAACATAAAGAAAAATATAAAAAAATAATAAAACAAAAAACTAAAGAAACCAAAATGTTTATTTCGTTTGCCTCGTTTCATAAAAAAAACTCGAAAAATAGTCGGTTTAGCTTTAGGGTTTAGTATTTTTGGTTTAGTTTAGAAGAGGCGGCGGCGGTTGGGGGCGACAGACGATGGTAGGCGGCACCAGTCGGCGATGGGCAGAGGCTGCGTCGGTCGACAGAGGTGCCGGGGGCTGCAGTCGGGGTGGTGGCGGGGGTCGGCAGTGGTCGTTGGTGGCGGGGGAGGGCGGCGACAGCGGTCGGGTGGAGTGTTGGTAGGTGGCGGGGGTCGGTGGTCGGAAATTCCATTTACTTTGGTTGAATTCTTTCATAAGTTGGAAGGAATTTAAAATGCTTTATTTGTAGGAATTTGAGGGAATTTATTCTAATATCAATTCCAATTCATTTCTCCACCAAACAAGTTAAGAATGGAATTCAGATTACAATTCTAACAAGCTATGCAAACCAAACACAATAAGGAATGGAATCTCAATTCCAATTCCATCCAATTTCATCAAACCAAACGCACCCAAAGACTTTATGCGAGTACCATATTCTAGATGAAATGTAAATCAAATAAGTAGCTCCAATGTTACACACCATAGTGTTGGTGGATTGGTATAAGGAGTATGTGAAGCTCATGAAGAATAAAGTAAATCCAATGGATCTAAGCTACAGTGTGAGCAAGTGCATGATACTCGTCTCGAGTACCGGATTGAGCAACAATGTGTTGTTTCTTAGAGCTATAACTGATAAGATTGGAACCAAGAAACACCCAATAACCCATGGTAGAGCGACGTTCATCTTGGCAGTCTACCTAGTTAGCATCTACATAAGCATGAATAGCATAGCTAGTAGCTCTGCGTATAGTCAACCCGTGAGAAGTAGTACCTCGAATATAGTGAAGAATAGTAGCGATCTAGTGGCGACATGTAGGTTTATGAAGGAACTGTGAAACTTTACTAGATGATATAGATGATCTCTAGGCAAGTCCAGATAAGATACTGAAGAATACCAACAATGATTTGGTAGAGTAATGATCATTCATAGGTACACCCGAATATCTAGAAAGCAAGTTGAAAATTTTTATACCAGCTTCATATGTAACTACGTTAAAACCAAAATTATGTATGATCGTAATTACATTTATAAACTCTTAACTAAAGAGTGTTGACTTTTTATAGATTCAAAACTAAGTTGACTATGTACATATTTTTCTTTAACCATGAAATTAATTAACAAATAGTAGGTATTAGTGCCACTAGCGGACGTAATTAAACCATAGCAAAAAATGCAATCAACTTGACTTATGCAACAATATATTAGTTTCAAATGGGCACACTTGAATTAGCAACCACACGCATCTATATGTATACTTCTATACTATATAATAAATAAAAGTTTTGGTTGTATGTTTTCTCGTCTATCTCTCCTATTTATTTATGATATTAAACTAATATATTTTTTTAAGTATTTAATATAAATCTATTTATGAATACTTATTAACCACATAAAGTTAATATAAATTAACATTTATCAATTACATAAAAAAAATTAATTCTCAATTGAAAAAAAAATGTTTTATAAATTAACTTAATGTAATTTATAATTGTCACGTCAATGTACATTTAAAAAAAATATATTTTGGGGAGTGTATGTATTAACATATTACATTTTATTCAACACGCATAATAAACGAGTTTATTTAACATGTGTAATAACAAGTTTTAAAGAAATACAATTTTTATTTCTAAGTGTATGACATGACTTCTATTTTTCTTTTTCAAATGATGATGTGGAACAATTAATCTAATGACTTAATTTTTTTATTAAAAAAAATTATATAAAATTTAATCAAAAAATGGTTTTGGTAACGACTGCCAAGGACGATTGCAAAGAACGGCATTTCATCATTTTGGGCGTAAACAATCCTCATTGGCGTAACTTATGTCGGCCAGTGTAATTTACGCCCAGCCAACGTAAATTACGCCCCCTGGCAACTCCCCCTTTTGCTGAGTTTTTGCTTATTGATATGTCCCAATTTATATATGTTTTGCATGCATAATAATCCTCCATATTATGCAGTAGACAAATAAAAAACCTTACAATTGATACTTAAAACGCGTATATTTTATAACTGCAGGTTAAACCGCATCCCGAGAGAAAGAGAGCGAAAACATGCCAAAATCATCAAGGAATCAATCTTTCTTGGAATATGGGAAGAATCACCCGAGCTTTGACCCCCAAGGAAGTCAAAATTGGTCCACAAGTCAAACATCAACAAAAGACAAAAGTGGAGAAAAAAGAGGGGATGCACGGTCGGGCATCCCATTGCACGCCGTGTGTCCTCTGTACCCTGCCACCTGTACCTAGGTCATTTGCACGATCGTGCATTGCCCATTTTGGAGCCTATAAATAGATGGCTTGGGTTTCTCATTTCAGACACCATTAAGCAGAGAACGATCACTCTCCTAAAGTCCATATATGTAGTATAGAGTAGGTAGTAGAGAGTAGAGAGGCACTTCCGCTTTGTTCGCAATAGGGGAACCTACGAAACTCAGCATTATGTTTGTTCGTATGGCCATTCGTGGCTAAACTCTTTGTATTACTTGGATGAAGATGCAGTTTGGTGTGGTGTATGTTAATGTTTAACTTGTTAGTCTAATGGTATGTTTATGTTCTTTAATTATTCACTCTTAAAACCATCTTCATGATAGACATTTTATTATTATCTAAACTAGTCTTAAACTTGTGAGTGTTTTTAATTTTAAAGTGTAAGACCATAAAACTTTTTTAATCAAACTTCTCTTGAAACTTATGCGTCTTTATACAAGGCAGATTTTGATAAGCCAAAGCTTGGTTAATATTGATAAGATCGTACGTCTTTATATGAGCTTGTTATGAAACCAAGAGTTGGTGAACTCACGTTGGGAACGATACGTCTTTATACATGGTCTCATTGTTGCATCGCATCCCGGTGAACAAAGTCTAATCACTCTTTTAATAAAAAATAAAGGTATTTAAGTTTGATGTCTTAAGCCAACTCGGAGATAGATCTTAAGCATAAGAATTTACGGATCTATTAAAGATTTGAGGGTCACGATGTCCCTATCATTTTATTATTAAATAATATAATTCGCGAATCAAATGTTGTGAGAATGCGGCTCTAGTGATATACCGTTCACACATTTGTATTAGTCATACCAATGGATTAGTCAACTTAACATTATTATATACCAAGCGGATTCGAAGCCCAAAGCAATACTCTTCGTGACCTTATCATTCTCGAAATATTTACTTTTCTGTTGTTTACTATTCTGCTATTTACATTTCTGTTACACTTCACGCACATTTTTAATTTTATGTTATTTACTTTACCGTCATTTACTTTTCTGGCTCACAAGCACACATAACCCACTCACTAATTAAGCTGACTAAGCGATAATAAAAGTTGAGTATTGGAACTCGAATGTGTCCATTGGTTCGATACTTGGTTCTTACATAAACTATATTACGTTACGATAGGTACACTTGTCTATTGTGTGTGTGTTTTAAGTTTAAGTATTTATCATTTTATAAATTAAAAACATGATCTCGTAAAACTCTTTTTAAAACAAATATATATTTATATACTAGCTTAGAACCCGTGTCTACACATAGGGTAAAAAATATTCATAAAAATATCAATACACTAAATTCTTAAATCTTTATGTGTATATATTCATAAAAATACGTTAATTACTATTTAATGTAATTTGACTTTCAATTACTATTTAACTGAAAATAAAAGTTACCTAATTAGATTTCAAAGTTTATTATAATAAAAGATAATTTAAAATAAATATGTTTTATTAGTATAACTAGGTTAAAGCTCATGTTTTACATGGGTTAAATAAATACAACCGGTTATAAAATAGTATTTTCTATGAATATTTGGTGTTAAATAAATACAACTTGAAAATTTCTTATGATTTCGTATTTTTTAATAAAATATTAGAATATATTTTTGATATTTAATTATTTAACATCATCATTATTTAATAGGAGAGAAAGACGAAAAATAAAAATCTAGATTTAATCAGAAGTCGACACGTAGCAAGTATAGTTATTCATTTATTATAATATAGGTTAGAAACCCTGTATATTATACAGGGTGAATAAACCCTGGACATCTCGGGTATAGGCTGGACCACGCCTGGTACACTGAGATCATCTCCCTTAGCTTCTTCAGTTCTTTAGCCATGGATGGAGTGATCCTTGTATCCTGCATAGATTCATTAGTATTGAAAAATCTATTGAAAGTGTTACCCATGTCAGGATTTCCAGATGATGATCCTGGAGTAAATCCAAGATCCTGACTCGTAGTAATTCTGACATCCGTGTTTGGTCCAACAGTAGTGATCCCGGTGTGCATTGGAAGAAAGTCTCCTTTATGGACTCCTGAGGATCCTGAATAATCAAAATCCAAGATCCTTGGTTGCAACGAGGTCGTAACTTCCACTGGTTTCTTTGATTCTTTGAGCCTTTCAATCTCTCAAAACAGCATTAGGTTAGTCTTCCTCTGTTGCTCCATTTGCTGCTTCACTTCCGAGAACATTTTGAGAATCTCGTCGTTTGAAGCAAGCACAGGTGTGCTAGCAGATATTCCGGATCCCGAAAAACCCGCAGGAGTATTTTTCTACTGCAGACTATCGTTCTTTTTCTGGAATGACGGAGGAGGAGGAGGAATAGGGTTGACTAACCCAGAGGTTGATGATGGAGTAGAAACAGAAACATTCTTGGATTGGGACGACATTTTTGAAATTAGTTTTGAAAAATAATGATTGAACACGAATTTTAGTAAAGATTTAAGGATAAAAAGCACCACTTGCCCCACGGTGGGGGCCAAATACAAAACTAATTTTGTAACCAAACTTAGTTTGTGAGGTAGTGTGCTTGTAAAATTAACGTAGAACAATGCAAAAACGTAAAAAGTGACACGATTGTTTATGAGGAAAGCCCTTGATCTTTAGGGATCGCCGGCATAAAACCCCGGGAGGTGACAATCGTCCCCTGCCTTGTTTCTTGAATAAATAATAAAAAGATTACACGTGTTGAGCAGTAATGATTGAGCTAAAAGTGTTACATAGCTGATTACGAGTCTAGAATGCTAAATGCGTGGTGAATGTTTGCCTATTCGATCGACATTGCTGGAATAAATACAATGATAATGCTAACTAACTATCCGAGAATCCCGAGATAGACTAATTCTTCAAATATATCCGTTGCAAGTCACTCCACGCGTCTTCAACACGTTCTCCTTGACTTCAGGAGCGATTCTTCAGGGATGACCTTGACTACACGTGTTTTACCTGTGTATTGGTCAAAATAATTGAAAGATAATAACGGTTAAATATTGAGGATACCGGAACCTGTCAGGATACCGAAGTACGTTGAAGATCTAGGATCCTGAGATGTAAAATGACCCCTAACATATAGTATAGGATAGTATAGCTTAGTATAGGATATCATAGATTAGTATATGATAGTATAGCTTAGTATAGCTTAGTATAGGATATTATAGCTTAGTATATGATAGTATAGCTTAGTACAGTTTAGTATAGCTTAGTATAGTATATTATAGCTTAGTATAGTTATCTTAGTGTAGTATACTATAGTATAGTATAGTTTAGTATAGCTTAGTATATTATAGTATCGTTTCGTCTCGTGTTGTCTCATATCGTCTCGAGGCATAACCTTGGTTTATACGAGGCGTATAACCTTGGCAGCGTGTCCAAATAGCAAAATTCCGTGTCCCATTAGAATTTCCATAAAAAAATTGTTAGTTGATGTGTCATTATTTATACATATTTTACATACATAATAATCTCACATTATGGTACTAAATTGAATAATAACTTTGCAATTTATGCTTAAAACACAAATATTTTATAATTGCAGGTTATTCGTTGTTAAAAATACAAATCAAGCTAAATCCTTTCAAGAATACCAAGAATTCAAGCTTCTAGAAGGTTCATTCCCGGAGCATTGACCCCTAATAAGTCAAAATTGGTCAACAATAGTCAACAAGAAGCTACAAGACAAAGCTGGGAGAAAATGGTGGGTTGCACGACCGTGGATCCCAATGCACGGTCGTGCATTGACCTTCTCTGCTCCCCACGGCCCGATACCGTGTCCTCTGTACCCTGTTTGATTCCCTGGGCCTTTGCACGACCGTGTAACCCATTGTACGGCCGTGCATTGCACATTTTGAGGCCTATAAATAGGAGGCTTGGGTTCTTCATTCCACACACCAATCTGTAAGGCCCCAAACTCGGGAGCCCGACACGTTGGCATACACGTAAGCACAGTAGTAAATGACATCAAATTGTCTCAATAAATGCAGCGGAAATTAAACAATCAACAGTGGTCAACGACCCAAATCTCAAACACAATCCAAACAAGTAATAATATCCAAATCATTCAACATCATAACGAAAACTAAATGTCATCACAACGATCACGGTAACCAAACGCCATCCAAGCCGCCAGCTTACGCTTTCTCCTTACCTGAAATACATGCTAAAAGTCAGCTATGCTGAGTGAGTTCTATAGTAAATTCGTCAGGGATAATAAGTCCCGAACCTTTATTAAAAACGATTTACGTCACAAAGGTTTTCCCATTACTTTACCGTTTAATCAAATATATATTTTTATTGACATACACGAAATCATGTCGACAAGTCTACGGACGTGCGATCATGACTCGTTGACTGATCATTGTCAGTTATAATCACACACCGACCCACACCGACTTACCATCCCGCTTAAGCAACCAATTTCATTTGACTAAGGTCAGACTCAGTTCCCGTCGACTAGATTCGACCCAATAACATTTAATCTCATAATATCAAAGCATCGCATTAAATAACTCGACACCACATCCTATGCATACAACTATACTATCATATCGTAACACAAATATCAACGTCAAAACCCTTATCATTTCGTGCCTTTACTATATGGCACGTTGCATGTATTCGAGCCCAAAACTACAAAACATTTAAACATGGGGGATAGAAACTCACCTTTGCTTGATACGCCTCGATCTCTAGAACCCGCTAATGTCTCGTCCTCGCTCTTTGATCTCGCACCTATAATACACACGAATCATGAGTCAAAACACGACTCGCCGATACTCTGACTAAACCCGACCCGATAAGTGATCACCCACGCATGCATGTCGTCATGCATGAGTTTCATGCGCGTACACATCTCAACGCACCCAACCCGTCTTCGCATTGCCGCCTTCGGCTTCCTTCAATCTTCACCGTCACCGTACCATGCTGCTGGACCATCGGAGCACCGCCACGGTCACCCGCGAGCCCCACCGTCCTCGTCGCCTCGTCACAACCATGAACCACCGCAATTGACGGGCTTTCTTCGCCTCCCCGTACCTGCGCCGTCGTGGACAGCCCCTTCGGGGGACTGTCGCGTCCTCCCAGCGCCACCGCAGGCCGCCTGGTGCGTGTCCTGCTGCTGCCGCAGCTGCACCCTGCCTCCCTTCATCTCGCTACCCCCGTCCGGCCTTCGCCGGTCCATACTTGAAGTTGCTACACATGCCGGTCACCCATGGTGGGTTTGGCCGAACCTCCCTAAATCCGAAGACGCTAAAAAATGACAATAGCATTAACGCGTAAGATTAACAAGATTATACCTCAATTCCGGGTGACTCGTGTGGATCGAATCACCAACGAACTCCTTCGTCTCGGCCTAGGTCTTTGCGTGAAACCCTAATACCGCAAACGCGTTAACAATGGTTCAACGAATTAATACACGAAACAAGGGACGAAAGATTGAGACTTTTTACCTTGAAATTGCCTTGGAAGTTCGAAACCCTCATCCCGCCTCTCTCTCTCGATCATGGCAGCTGCAAACACAAGGGATGGGGACTCCCCCCTGTAAGGCCCCAAACTCGGGAGGCCTCACTTATTGGATTTACTCACCAACACATAGTACTTAAACATAAGACATACAATATCACATCGGAAACGATTTAAAATCTCAACATACGCAGCGGAAACATAACATGTCTAAACAACTGAAACTTGTCAAATACAATTGAAACTTGTCTTAATCAACATAATCAAAAGAAACATAAACATGATGCTAGATGCTGATCTTTGAGTAACTCTTCTCGCCAAGCCAAGCATCCACTTTCATCTACTGCAACCTACACTTAACTGATGTGCATACTAAAAATCAGCAACGCTGAGTGAGTTCTAACGTTAACTTTAAATCAATTATACAAAAGATTTACTAAAACATATATATTGCCAATAAGGTTAAACTTAACACACTTTTCTTTTCAAACAGTTTAAAACGTATAATAAACCGTCAATTCCTCTTTACTGTACTGCCCTCATGGCTTACATCCATGAACTGACAAGTACCTGGTCAATGCCCCCATGATCAACGACCATGAACCGACAATACCGCTTATCCGTCAATTCCTTGTCACTACTGTACCGCCCCCATGGTCAACGACCATGAACCGACGAGTACCTGGTCAATACCCCCATGATCAACGACCATGAACCGACAATACCCTGGTCAATGCCCCCATGATCAACGACCATGAACCGACAATACCGCTTAACACTACGGGGAGGTTGCGTGGACCTCCCGAGCAACCGCCGTCACTCATCCCAGTTGTCCAACCGTTACCGAACCCAAAGGTTCTTACTAATGGGTAGAACCCATATCTGACATCTTGTACAAGTAACATCTGTCCCAAGGACCTTTATAGCTGGTACACATTTGTCACACCCCCAACCACGGCGGTAGCTACCGCGGGGCATGACGGTCATGGAAATCATCGTCACCGATTACATCGAACGACCACTAAGTGGTTTGAAAATCATACGTAGTAAATCATTTCAAAATACATAATTGTTTTACAATTTTTAGTGCGGAAGCAAATGTGAAAGTAATAATAGTTTCAAAATACGACATTTGGTAATGCTAAATGTCCAAAAGTAATTGTGTCCCTAAGTGGAAATGCGACTCCATGCAAGTATGCAGCTAACTTCCAAGCAATATCAATTACCTGAGAATACATGTGTAAAACGGGTCAACAAATAATGTTTGTGAGTTCACAGGTTTTAATTGTAAAAGTAAATCGTTGTAATGGACCACAAGACTTTCTATGATTTGATTGTTGTACAGACAATGCTACAATATTACCATAAGCACACCGAAACCGAAGCTAGACTGTAACTGTAAATGTAACTGTAATCCCATGCCCCTACCCATGCCTACCGAATACATGGGGGTGTTTAGGCTAATGATGCACCCGTTTTGACCTACAATCAAAGTTAGCGCGACTAACTCGGGTGGGGGTTGTCAAACCCGATAGTACTATCCATAATCACCACGCTTTGTGAAAGAACTAACGGTCCAGTTGTGAGGGGACTTAGTACGGTAAGTAAACCACTTATGTAATATGTGAAATCATATAAAGGTAATTGTGTCCAATGAAAATGTAAGTATGCATGTAATCTCCCCCAAAACGAAAATAAGTAAAAAGGGGCCGTGAGACTCACCTGAAACGTGAGTACCGGAAACGTGCAAGTAGCAAAAGTCTGAGAGTAAAACGACCTATGCGTGCCCTAGAATATATAAGACACCTTGCAGTCTAAGTAATGATTCTACATGCAAGTTGGTCATGTAACAGAGTACTTATAAATATATATATATATTTAATAATATTTATATTATTTTCTTCAATAACCATTTATAAGAATATGACTTTAAATAAAATGCCAGATTTTGTTTTCACTATCAAAGAACTTATAAATAAATATATTTAATAAGATATATATATTTTAAAATCTGGTCTTAACTTTTCAAATACCATTGAGTTATTTTTAGTGTTTTTACATAAACTTAGTCTTAGGTAGTTATTACTTTAGAGAAACTCCATATTTTCCAAATATAGATTTTTGTTGGTAAAACTTGGTACATTAACATTTATAGGTAAAAGAATATATAACAAGAGCAAAAATATATATAAGTAGGAGTGTTTTCTCATTAGAAGCAAGCAAGGAAGAAGGATGAGTGAAGATGATGAACTTGAAGCTTGAAACTTGACTCGGTGTTGGATGTAAAAACCGTGAATGACACGTAGCACCCAAGGAAGATCAAAACCAATTTCTAGAGAGAGTTTTGGTGTGTGTAGTGTCTTTTAAATGAGGATTATATGTAGTGGAGTTGAGTGTAGGGTGTTCATATATATGGAAGAAGAATGGATTTCATGAATTAAAAATTAAAGGTGTAGGAGGAGCCTTCAAATCTGTCGAAATCAAGGAAAGGAAAGATTTAGGAATGGCTTGCATTTATGACTAGATTTTGGGAGGTTTACGATTGTGTATAGGGTTACTGTTTTGTGATGTAAACAATAGGATGAAAAAGCTAACGGTATGGTTTAATTTGAACAAAATATATGTGCGGGGGTGGGGTCCCTTATGGCCGTTAATTTGACAGAAGGAATGAATGGATTGTATGGATTTAGTAGTTAGACTTTGGGACTTGAAATTTGTGTATGGGGGGGGGGTCCCTTTTTGAGTCGTGAATCAGGAAAAAAAATCAAATTGAAGGTATGGCTTGTAGATTTGTAATATGATTCTAGAAACAAAACAAAGGGGTCCATCATTCAGTCGTTCACCGTGGAAAAGAATAGTATAGATTAAAGATTTAGTATTTTAAACAGGTATTAAGAAGGCAGTGGGTATAAACTGAACGCGATAAAAATAAGTCTTTTTATTAAAACTGAGTTTAATAAAACTCTACATTATAAATATTTAGTGGTTTACTAACATTGGAATATATGTTTAGTAATTTAATATTGTGAAATAGCGCGTTAACATAAGATATGCCAGTGAAACGGTAGAGATGCGCGTTAAAGTACCTCATTGAAATAAATATATATACACATATATTTAGGTTCTAAAATGGTGTCAACACTTTGAAATATTTATTAAAACATAAATATTAATTATCACCAATGTTCGTGTGTGCCGGTTATACTTGCATATGACCCGGTTATGAATGGACTTTGCTATGTATTAAACGAACTTAATTAACCATAATTAAGTCTAACACGTATATGATGTATGCAATTTATGACTGATACAAGGACGCTTATTGCCCTGAAATTGTCGGTTGTCACATACTCCCCATGTTAAAAAGAATTTCGTCCCGAAATTCAGCTATTGTCATCCGTGACTGGTGCAGTTTCGAACAACTGTGGATATTTGCGCTTCATCTGGTCCTCGCGTTCCCAAGTAAACTCTGGTCCTCGCCTAGAGTTCCATCGAACTTTTACAATGGGAATGCGACTCTGTTTCAAGCTCTTGACATCCCGGTCCATAATCTCCACGGGTTCTTCGACGAAATGAAGTTGATCGTCGATCTGTATCTCCTCGAGTGGTATAATTTGCGTCTCATCTGATAAACACTTCTTCAGATTTGACACGTGAAAAGTGTCATGAACACCACTGAGTTCTCGTGGCAGTTTAAGCTTGTAAGCTACGGGACCAATCCTTGCTAGGATTTTGAACGGTCCGATGTATCTTGGGTTTAGTTTACCACGTTTTCCGAAGCGAATAACTCCTTTCCAGGGTGAGACTTTCGGTAAAACCTTATCTCCAACCTGGAATTCCAACGGTTTGCGTCTTATGTCAGCATAACTCTTCTGACGATCACGCGCGGCTTTCAGTCTATTTTGAATTTGAACAATCTTCTCTGTTGTCTCGTGAATGATTTCTGGACCAGTAAGTTGACTATCTCCAACTTCAGTCCAACATAACGGTGATCGGCACTTTCTTCCATATAGTGCCTCAAATGGTGCGGCTTTAATGCTAGTGTGATAACTGTTATTGTAGGAAAACTCAGCCAGCGGTAGATGAGTATCCCATTTGTTCCCGAAATCAATCACACAAGCTCTAAGCATGTCCTCCAATGTTTGAATAGTCCTTTCACTTTGACCATCAGTTTGGGGGTGATACGCGGTACTCATGTCCAATCTCGTACCCAATGCTTTTTGTAGAGATTGCCAAAACCTAGAGGTGAATCGACTATCTCGATCTGAAATGATAGAGATTGGCACTCCATGTCTCGAGACAACCTGTTTGAGGTAAATTCTGGTTAATCTTTCCATCTTATCGGTTTCCTTAATCGGCAAGAAATGTGCAGACTTCGTCAATCGGTCGACAATAACCCAAATCGTGTCACAACCATTTGATGTCTTGGGTAATTTCGTGATGAAATCCATAGAGATCTGTTCCCATTTCCATTGTGGAATCTTCGATTATTGTAGTAACCCTAAAGGTTTATGATATTCTGCCTTGACTTTTGAACACGTCAAGCACTTACTAACGTAGGTGGCAATGTCAGCCTTTATGTTAGGCCACTAGTAAAGTTCCTTGAGATCTTGATACATTTTGTCAGAGCCTGGGTGAATCGAGTATCTGGACTTGTGTGCTTCGTCCATTACTAAATCCCTCAAGTTCCCAAAGCTTGGTACCCAAATCCGATTCATGAAGTAACGAGTTTCATCGGATTTGATCTCAAACTTCTTGTCTATACCCCGCAAGGACTCATTTTTTTGATTTTGCTCCTTGAGTGCCTCTAACTGAGCATCGGGAATTTGAGTGGTTAGACTCGTGTGAATTGTCATCCCCAACACTCGCACTCGTAGAGTTTTGGTTCGTTCCTTTCTACTCAAGGCATCCGCCATGACGTTTGCCTTGCCGGGATGGTATCGAATCTCACAGTCGTAGTCGTTCAGCAATTCGACCCATCTGCGTTGCCTCATGTTTAACTCTTTCTGGTCAAAGATGTGCTGGAGACTTTTATGATCGGTAAAGATAGTGCATTTAGTACCGTAAAGGTAATGTCTCCAAATCTTGAGTGCAAAAACTACAACTCCCAATTCTAAGTCATGGGTGGTGTAGTTTTTCTCGTGCACCTTAAGCTGTCGGGACGCATAGGCAATAACCTTATCGTTTTGCATTAACACGCATCCAAGACCTTGGTGTGATGCGTCACAGTACACCACGAATACGTCTGTTCCTTCTGGAAGGGACAAAATCGGAGCACAACATAGTTTCTGTTTCAACAGCTGAAAAGCTGCTTCTTGCTTATCGCCCCAATCGAACTTTTTATCTTTCTGGGTTAAGGTCGTCATTGGCTGGGCTATCTTAGAGAAATTTTCGATAAACCGTCTGTAGTAGCCTGCCATACCTAGGAATTGTCGCACCTCGGTCGAAGTCTTTGGTGCTTCCCAATTCTTTATCGCATCAATCTTGGATGGGTCAACATGTATACCATTCTTGTTGACCACATGCCCGAGAAACTGCACTTCTCGAATCCAAAAATCGCATTTTGAGAATTTAGCGTACAACTTCTCGTTCTTGAGTAAGTCCAAGATCAGTCTCAAATGCTGCTCATGTTCTTTTTGAGTTCGAGAGTAAATCAAGATGTCATCGATGAAGACAATCACGAATTTATCCAAGTAGGGCTTGCACACTCTATTCATAAGGTCCATGAATACAGCTGGTGCATTGGTTAGCCCAAACGGCATGACCATGAACTCATAGTGACCATAACGAGTTCGAAATGCGGTCTTAGGAACATCTTCTTCCTGGATCCGTAACTGATGATATTCTGAATGTAAGTCGATCTTTGAGTAATAACTGGATCCCTGAAGTTGGTCGAATAAGTCATCGATCCTCGGGAGGGGGTATCGGTTCTTAATAGTGAGCTTGTTTAACTCCCGGTAATCGATGCACATCCGAAAAGATCCATCATTTTTCTTGACAAACAAGACCGGGGCTCTCCATGGTGAGAAACTCGGTCTTATGAAGCCCTTGTCTAGCAGCTCCTGTAGTTGGTTAGACAATTCTTGCATTTCCGACGGCGCGAGTCGGTACGGGGATCGCGCTACCGGTGCAGCTCCGGGCACCAGATCAATTCGAAACTCGACTTGCCTCGACGGTGGAAGTCCGGGCAAATATTCGGGAAAGACTTCGGGATAGTCTCGAACGATCGGTATATCCTTGATTTTCTTTTCCTCCGTCTTCTTCTCCGTTACGTGTGCTAATATTGCATGATACCCCTTTCGTAAGTACTTCCGGGCCTTCATACATGTTATGACTCTTAGCGTAGAGTCGCTCCTCTCACCTTGAATCGACAGCGTTTCTCCATTCGGAAGAGGAATGCGAATGATCTTCTCGCGGCAGACGATCTCTGCTTGATTCTTCGATAACCAATCCATCCCGAGAACGATATCAAAACTTCCAAGCGTTACGGGTAGCAAATCTATGTCGAAAGAGTGATTCGCCAAATTCAAAGTACATCCTTGCAACATCTCATCGGTTTCGATTAATTTACCATCGGCTAATTCTATTATGTACTTACAGGTTAATGCGATTGGTTTAGTGCCGAGTAATGAACTAAATTCGTTAGACACAAAACTCTTATCAGCACCAGTATCGAACAAAATAGAAGCATAGTGATCGTTAACGAGAAACGTACCCGTGACAATGTTCGGGTCCTGACGGGCTTCTCTGGCTCCAATGGCAAATGCCCGGCCGCGTGCGTTGTTTCCACTAGTTTGCCTCAATTTTGGGCAGTCTTTTCGGAAGTGCCCAGTATTTCCACATTCAAAACATCCGCGGTTGGCTCCCGTGTTGGTGGTAGGGTCGGCCATTCGGCAATTTTTGGTTGCATGGCCAAAACGCTTACATTTTTTGCACTTGGAATCTTCACATGTACCCTGATGATGGAAACCACACTTGTTACACTTGGGTAGGTTTCCAACATGCCTACCTCTTGGCTTCTTCTCAGTTGGGCCGGCAGCAAAGGCCTTAATCGTTTCTTGTTTCTTCTGAACAGGAGGCATATAAGTCTTGCCATGATTGTTATCCCATTTCCTCTTGTTATCATAGCTCTTCTCTACCGTAGCCTTCTTCACAAGCACACCCTGGCGTACCGCTTGATCTGTCAAGTCATAAGCTATTCTAACTGCATCTGAAATGGTGGCTGGCTTGGAAGAAGTCACCATGCTCTGAATTTGGGGTGTGAGGCCCCAAATATACCTTTCAATTCGCTTGTATTCAGGGGTGACCATATGTGGGCACAAGCGAGCAAGATCATAGAAACGAGTGGTATAGTTTGCCACATCAGGTCCATTCATGGTGTGATTCTAGAACTCAACTTCCAACTTCTGCAGTTCGTTACGTGGGCAATATTCGTCAGTAAGCATTTTCTTTAGTTCATCCCATGGGATTTGGTAAGCAGCATCAATCCCAATAGTCTGGGTATGAGTATTCCACCAGGAGAGTGCTTGGCCCTCAAAAGTACACGTGGCATACTTGGTCTTGTTTTCTTCAACACAGTTACTAATACGCTGGACAGATTCCATCTTCTCAATCCAGCGCATTAGTCCCACAGCTCCTTCGTTACCGCGAAAGTTAAGCGGTTTGCAGTTCAGGAAAGCTTTGTAAGAGCAGCCTCTTACAGGTTCCTCGGTTCCTGTATTGCAACAGTTGTTACGTTATTAGTCACGTAATCATAATTTGTGACCCTTATGATCACAATCAGTCAAACTATCCTTTTTACCTCCGTTGGACTCTCGGTCACCACCAGACCCACTGGGTCTTCCAGCATCGAACTGTGCGATCGCATCCGCCACACGCTGCGCCACTAGCTGCTCGATTGCCTCCGAGCTCATGGGTGTTGTTGTGTCGGTGGTTCGATGGTCGGTACGTCTAGGTCCTCTCTTTGGTGCCATGGTTTTCTTCTAGTCATAGACGATAAAAGAAATAAGACAATACATAAATAATTGTCAACACATGAACAGGAAATGTAAACAACCATACAATCACAACAACAATCACAATAATAATCATAATGATAACCACAACAGTAATCACAATCATCACACACAGATAGCCCATAAGATAGAGCACATAATCAAACGGAAATACTTGATACATAGTTCACAAAAGAAACAAAATGGGTGAGGGTACAAAACCTCCCCAGTACAAGTTTTCCTACTATGCCTACACTAAGTGAGCACAACCCGCTCACATAGGTCTATCTACGCCAATGTGCCACTGCGCTAGTCTGCATCACGGCAGCAGCAACCATGATGCAAATAGTGGCAAGCGCGGCAGCAGACGTGGCACGCTCCTCGGCTGCCACTACTCGCTGCTCTAAGGCAAAAACTCTCCTCTCTGCAGCTGCCCTCTGCTACTCCTCTACTGATAGTCTCATCTCCTGAGCGATCATCCTATCCTCCAGGTGAGTGAATCGCTGATCCAGAAGGCCAATGGCCATGATCTCCACATACTGTACCTCAGCTACCTGCTCCAGTCGTCCTGTCACAGTCTGAATCCTCTCGTCCTCCTGGAGAGCTTTGATCTCGCCCTGCAGGTTCTGCATATCGTGCTCGTGTCGCATGCCACGAGAAACAAGGATAGGGATAGTGTGCTCTACGGGCTCCTCATAGTACGACAGTGGTCGTGGTGTGGTGGAGGACTCGCCAATCTCATGGGTAGAAGGTATCCATTCCTCATATGCCCAATCTCCCAAGGTTTGGGTCACCCAACCGAAACTCTCGTCGTATCGGGGCCTCTTGGGCTCTCGATCAGTAGTAGTGCCTGTAGTCTCGGCTGGCCTCTTCGCTCCACCACTAGGGGTGTGAGCGATAGGGGTGGTGTGGGCGTCCATGGGAGCCTCCTCAGCTACAGGTGCCTCAACAGTCTCATCTGAAGTGGAGTGTCCGTAGAGTACCGTGTGTGGCACAGACTCCCCAGATCCGGTGTGATCACCCCCGGTGGCAGTCTCGCCTGTATCGCCCTCAACTGGGCTCTCTGGTATCTGCTCTGGGTCAGACTCACAGTCCTCCTCCGGGTCCTCATCAGTGTCAGGGATCTCCTCATCTGAAACTGTAACCTCCTCCGTGGTGTCGCTGGACACCTCAACATGTAGTGGTGTGGCGGGTGGCGTCCCTGCTGGTGGCGGCGGCATAGCAGGTGGTGTCCCTGCTGGTGGCGGTGGTGGAAGTGGTATGGATGGGGTGTAGTCCTCATCAGATGCATACACGTGGATGGGGTCAGATGCTGACGACATACCTGCAACATGGCAATTTCCGAATACTCTTAACGTGAGTTATGCAAGTTTATGTAATGTAATTGTAATGATGTGAGCCTATGGTTATAGTCCAAGTCCACTAAATGCAACCTGGTTCTCTATAACCAATGGCTCTGATACCAATCTGTCACACCCACAACCACGGCGGTAGCTACCGCGGGGCATGACGGTCATGGAAATCATCGTCACCGATTACATCGAACGACCAGTAAGTGGTTTGAACATTTCAAAATACATAATTGTTTTACAATTTTTAGTGCGGAAGCAAATGTGGAAGTAATAATAGTTTCAAAATATGACATTTGGTAATGCTAAATGTCCAAAAGTAATTGTGTCCCTAAGTGGAAATGCGACTCCATGCAGGTACGCAGCTAACTTCCAAGCAATATCAATTACCTGAGAATACATGCGTAAAACGGGTCAAAAAATAATGTTTGTGAGTTCACAGGTTTTAATTGTAAAAATAAATCGTTGTAATGGACCACAAGACTTTCTATGATTTGATTGTTGTACAGACAATGCTACAATATTACCATAAGCACACCGAAACCGAAGCTAGACTGTAACTGTAAATGTAACTGTAATCCCATGCCCCTACCCATGCCTACCGAATACATGGGGGTGTTTAGGCTAATGATGCACCCGTTTTGATCTACAATCAAAGTTAGCGCGACTAACTCGGGTGGGGGTTGTCAAACCCGATAGTACTATCCATAATCATCACGCTTTGTGAAAGAACTAACGGTCCAGTTGTGAGGGGACTTAGTACGGTAAGTAAACCACTTATGTAATATGTGAAATCATATAAAGGTAATTGTGTCCAATGAAAATGTAAGTATGCATGTAATTTCCCCCAAAACGAAAATAAGTAAAAAGGGGTCGTGAGACTCACCTGAAACGTGAGTACCGGAAACGTGCAAGTAGCAAAAGTCTGAGAGTAAACCGACCTATGCGTGCCCTAGAATATATAAGACACCTTGCAGTCTAAGTAATGATTCTACATGCAAGTTGGTCATGTAACAGAGTACTTATAAATATATATATATATTTAATAATATTTATATTATTTTCTACAATAACCATTTTTAAGAATATGACTTTAATTAAAATGCCAGATTTTGTTTTCACTATCAAAGTACTTATAAATAAATATATTTAATAAGATATATGTAGTTTAAAATCTGGTCTTAACTTTTCAAATACCATTGAGTTATTTTTAGAGTTTTTACATAAACTTAGTCTTAGGTAGTTATTACTTTTGAGAAACTCCATATTTTCCAAATATAGATATTTGTTGGTAAAACTTGGTACATTAACACTTATAGGTAAAAGAATATATAACAAGAGCAAAAATATATATAAGTAGGAGTGTTTTCTCATTAGAAGCAAGCAAGGAAGAAGGATGAGTGAAGATGATGAACTTGAAGCTTGAAACTTGACTCGGTGTTGGATGTAAAAACCGTGAATGACACGTAGCACCCAAGGAAGATCAAAACCAATTTCTAGAGAGAGTTTTGGTGTGTGTAGTGTCTTTTAAATGAGGATTATATGTAGTGGAGTTGAGTGTAGGGTGTTCATATATATGGAAGAAGAATGGATTTCATGAATTAAAAATTAAAGGCGTAGGAGGAGCCTTCAAATCTGTCGAAATCAAGGAAAGGAAAGATTTAGGAATGGCTTGCATTTATGACTAGATTTTGGGAGGTTTACGATTGTGTATAGGGTTACTGTTTGGTGATGTAAACAATAGGATGAAAAAGCTAACGGTATGGTTTAATTTGAACAAAATATATGTGCGGGGGTGGGGTCCCTTATGGCCGTTAATTAGACAGAAGGAATGAATGGATTGTATGGATTTAGTAGTTAGACTTTGGGACTTGAAATTTGTGTATGGGGGGGGGTCCCTTTTTGAGTCGTGATTCAGGAAAAAAAATCAAACAGAAGGTATGGCTTGTAGATTTGTAATATGATTCTAGAAACAAAACAAAGGGGTCCATCATTCAGTCGTTCACCGTGGAAAAGAATAGTATAGATTAAAGATTTAGTATTTTAAACAGGTATTAAGAAGGCAGTGGGTATAAAATGAACGCGATAAAAATCAGTCTTTTTATTAAAACTGAGTTTAATAAAACTCTACATTATAAATATTTAGTGGTTTACTAACATTGGAATATATGTTTAGTAATTTAATATTGTGAAATAGCGCGTTAACATAAGATATGCCAGTGAAACGGTAGAGATGCGCGTTAAAGTACCTCATTGAAAATAATATATACACATATATTTAGGTTCTAAAATGGTGTCAACACTTTGAAATATTTATTAAAACATAAATATTAATTATCACCAATGTTCGTGTGTGCCGGTTATACTTGCATATGACCCGGTTATGAATGGACTTTGCTATGTATTAAACGAACTTAATTAACCATAATTAAGTCTAACACGTATATGATGTATGCAATTTATGACTGATACATGGACGCGTATTGACCTGAAATTGTCGGTTGTCACATACTCCCAATGTTAAAAAGAATTTCGTCCCGAAATTCAGCTGGTGTCATCCGTGACTGGTGCAGTTTCGAACAACTGTGGATATTTGCGCTTCATCTGGTCCTCGCGTTCCCAAGTAAACTCTGGTCCTCGCCTAGAGTTCCATCGAACTTTTACAATGGGAATGCGACTCTGTTTCAAGCTCTTGACATCTTGGTCCATAATCTCCACGGGTTCTTCGACGAAATGAAGTTGATCGTCGATCTGCATCTCCTCGAGTTGTATAATTTGCGTCTCATCTGATAAACACTTCTTCAGATTTGACACGTGAAAAGTGTCATGAACACCACTGAGTTCTCGTGGCAGTTTAAGCTTGTAAGCTACGGGACCAATCCTTGCTAGGATTTCGAACGGTCCGATGTATCTTGGGTTTAGTTTACCACGTTTTCCGAAGCGAATAACTCCTTTCCAGGGTGAGACTTTCGGTAAAACCTTATCTCCAACCTGGAATTCCAACGGTTTGCGTCTTATGTCAGCATAACTCTTCTGACGATCACGCGCGGCTTTCAGTCTATTTTGAATTTGAACAATCTTCTCTGTTGTCTCGTGAATGATTTCTGGACCAGTAAGTTGACTATCTCCAACTTCAGTCCAACATAACGGTGATCGGCACTTTCTTCCATATAGTGCCTCAAATGGTGCGGCTTTAATGCTAGTGTGATAACTGTTATTGTAGGAAAACTCAGCCAGCGGTAGATGAGTATCCCATTTGTTCCCGAAATCAATCACACAAGCTCTAAGCATGTCCTCCAATGTTTGAATAGTCCTTTCACTTTGACCATCAGTTTGGGGGTGATACGCGGTACTCATGTCCAATCTCGTACCCAATGCTTTTTGTAGAGATTGCCAAAACCTAGAGGTGAATCGACTATCTCGATCTGAAATGATAGAGATTGGCACTCCATGTCTCGAGACAACCTGTTTGAGGTAAATTCTGGTTAATCTTTCCATCTTATCGGTTTCCTTAATCGGCAAGAAATGTGCAGACTTCGTCAATCGGTCGACAATAACCCAAATCGTGTCACAACCATTTGATGTCTTGGGTAATTTCGTGATGAAATCCATAGAGATCTGTTCCCATTTCCATTGTGGAATCTCCGATTATTGTAGTAACCCTAAAGGTTTCTGATATTCTGCCTTGACTTTTGAACACGTCAAGCACTTACTAACGTAGGTGGCAATGTCAGCCTTTATGTTAGGCCACTAGTAAAGTTCCTTGAGATCTTGATACATTTTGTCAGAGCCTGGGTGAATCGAGTATCTGGACTTGTGTGCTTCGTCCATTACTAAATCCCTCAAGTTCCCAAAGCTTGGTACCCAAATCCGATTCATGAAGTAACGAGTTTCATCGGATTTGATCTCAAACTTCTTGTCTATACCCCGCAAGGACTCATTTTTTTTGATTTTGCTCCTTGAGTGCCTCTAACTGAGCATCGCGAATTTGAGTGGTTAGACTCGTGTGAATTGTCATCCCCAACACTCGCACTCGTAGAGTTTTGGTTCGTTCCTTTCTACTCAAGGCATCCGCCATGACGTTTGCCTTGCCGGGATGGTATCGAATCTCACAGTCGTAGTCGTTCAGCAATTCGACCCATCTGCGTTGCCTCATGTTTAACTCTTTCTGGTCAAAGATGTGCTGGAGACTTTTATGATCGGTAAAGATAGTGCATTTAGTACCGTAAAGGTAATGTCTCCAAATCTTGAGTGCAAAAACTACAACTCCCAATTCTAAGTCATGGGTGGTGTAGTTTTTCTCGTGCACCTTAAGCTGTCGGGACGCATAGGCAATAACCTTATCGTTTTGCATTAACACGCATCCAAGACCTTGGTGTGATGCGTCACAGTACACCACGAATCCGTCGGTTCCTTCTGGAAGGGACAAAATCGGAGCACAACATAGTTTCTGTTTCAACAGCTGAAAAGCTGCTTCTTGCTTATCGCCCCAATCGAACTTTTTATCTTTCTGGGTTAAGGTCGTCATTGGCTGGGCTATCTTAGAGAAATTTTCGATAAACCGTCTGTAGTAGCCTGCCAGACCTAGGAATTGTCGCACCTCGGTAGAAGTCTTTGGTGCTTCCCAATTCTTTATCGCATCAATCTTGGATGGGTCAACATGTATACCATTCTTGTTGACCACATGCCCGAGAAACTGCACTTCTCGAATCCAAAAACGCATTTCGAGAATTTAGCGTACAACTTCTCGTTCTTGAGTAAGTCCAAGATCAGTCTCAAATGATGCTCATGTTCTTTTTGAGTTCGAGAGTAAATCAAGATGTCATCGATGAAGATAATCACGAATTTATCCAAGTAGGGCTTGCACACTCTATTCATGAGGTCCATGAATACAGCTGGTGCATTGGTTAGCCCAAACGACATGACCATGAACTCGTAGTGACCATAACGAGTTCGAAATGCGGTCTTAGGAACATCTTCTTCCTGGATCCGTAACTGATGATATCCTGAACGTAAGTCGATCTTTGAGTAATAACTGGATCCCTGAAGTTGGTCGAATAAGTCATCGATCCTCGGGAGGGGGTATCGGTTCTTAATAGTGAGCTTGTTTAACTCCCGGTAATCGATGCACATCCGGAAAGATCCATCATTTTTCTTGACAAACAAGACCGGGGCTCTCCATGGTGAGAAACTCGGTCTTATGAAACCCTTGTCTAGCAGCTCCTGTAGTTGGTTAGACAATTCTTGCATTTCCGACGGCGCGAGTCGGTACGGTGATCGCGCTACCGGTGCAGCTCCGGGCACCAGATCAATTCGAAACTCGACTTGCCTCGACGGTGGAAGTCCGGGCAAATATTCGGGAAAGACTTCGGGATAGTCTCGAACGATCGGTATATCCTTGATTTTCTTTTCCTCCGTCTTCTTCTCCGTTACGTGTGCTAATATTGCATGATACCCCTTTCGTAAGTACTTCCGGGCCTTCATACATGTTATGACTCTTAGCGTAGAGTCGCTCCTCTCACCTTGAATCGACAGCGTTTCTCCATTCGGAAGAGGAATGCGAATGATCTTCTCGCGGCAGACGATCTCTGCTTGATTCTTCGATAACCAATCCATCCCGATAACGATATCAAAACTTCCAAGAGTTACGGGTAGCAAATCTATGTCGAAAGAGTGATCCGCCAAATTCAAAGTACATCCTTGCAACATCTCATCGGTTTCGATTAATTTACCATCGGCTAATTATATTATATACTTACATGTTAATGCGGTTGGTTTAGTGCCGAGTAATGAACTAAATTCGTTAGACACGAAACTCTTATCAGCACCAGTATCGAACAAAATAGAAGCATAGTGATCGTTAACGAGAAACGTACCCGTGACAATGTTCGGGTCCTGACGGGCTTCTCTGGCTCCAATGGCAAATGCCCGGCCGCGTGCGTTGTTTCCACTAGTTTGCCTCAATTTTGGGCAGTCTTTTCGGAAGTGCCCAGTATTTCCACATTCAAAACATCCGCGGTTGGCTCCCGTGTTGGTGGTAGGGTCGGCCATTCGGCAATTTTTGGTTGCATGGCCAAAACGCTTACATTTTTGGCACTTGGAATCTTCACATGTACCTTGATGATGGAAACCACACTTGTTACACTTGGGTAGGTTTCCGACATACCCAACTCTTGGCTTCTTCTCAGTTGGGCCTGTAGCAAAGGCCTTAATCGTTTCTTGTTTCTTCTGAACAGGAGGCACATAAGTCTTGCCATGATTGTTATCCCATTTCCTCTTGTTATCATAGCTCTTCTCTACCGCAGCCTTCTTCACAAGCACACCCTGGCGTACCGCTTGATCTGTCAAGTCATGAACTATTCTAACGGCATCCGAAATGGTGGCTGGCTTAGAAGAAGTCACCATGCTCTGAATTTGGGGTGCGAGGCCCCAAATATACCTTTCAATTCGCTTGTATTCAGGGGTGACCATATGTGGGCACAAGCGAGCAAGATCATAGAAACGAGTGGTATAGTTTGCCACATCAGGTCCATTCATGGTGTGATTCCAGAACTCAACTTCCAACTTCTGCAGTTCGTTACGTGGGCAATATTCGTCAGTAAGCATTTTATTTAGTTCATCCCATGGGATTTGGTAAGCAGCATCAATCCCAATAGTCTGGGCATGAGTATTCCACCAGGAGAGTGCTTGGCCCTCAAAAGTACACGTGGCATACTTGGTCTTGTTTTCTTCAACACAGTTACTAATACGCTGGACAGATTCCATCTTCTCAATCCAGCGCATTAGTCCCACAGCTCCTTCGTTACCGCGAAAGTTAAGCGGTTTGCAGTTCAGGAAAGCTTTGTAAGAGCAGCCTCTTACAGGTTCCTCGGTTCCTGTATTGCAACAGTTGTTACGTTATTAGTCACGTAATCATAATTTGTGACCCTTACGATCACAATCAGTCAAACTATCCTTTTTACCTCCGTTGGACTCTCGGTCACCACCAGACCCACTGGGTCTTCCAGCATCGAACTGTGCGATCGCATCCGCCACACGCTGCGCCACTAGCTGCTCGATTGCCTCCGAGCTCATGGGTGTTGTTGTGTCGGTGGTTCGATGGTCGGTACGTCTAGGTCCTCTCTTTGGTACCATGGTTTTCTTCTATTCATAGACGATAAAAGAAATAAGACGATACATAAATAATTGTCAACACATGAATAGGAAATGTAAACAACCATACAATCACAACAACAATCACAATAATAATCATAATGATAACCACAACAGTAATCACAATCATCACACACAGATAGCCCATAAGATAGAGCACATAATCAAACGGAAATACTTGATACATAGTTCACAAAAGAAACAAAATGGGTGAGGGTACAAAACCTCCCCAGTACAAGTTTTCCTACTATGCCTACACTAAGTGAGCACAACCCGCTCACATAGGTCTATCTACGCCAATGTGCCACTGCGCTAGTCTGCATCACGGCAGCAGCAACCATGATGCAAATAGTGGCAAGCGCGGCAGCAAACGTGGCACGCTCCTCGGCTGCCACTACTCGCTGCTCTAAGGCAAAAACTCTCCTCTCTGCAGCTGCCCTCTGCTACTCCTCTACTGATAGTCTCATCTCCTGAGCGATCATCCTATCCTCCAGGTGAGTGAATCGCTGATCTAGAAGGCCAATGGCCATGATCTCCACATACTGTACCTCAGCTACCTGCTCCAGTCGTCCTGTCACAGTCTGAATCCTCTCGTCCTCCTGGAGAGCTTTGATCTCGCCCTGCAGGTTCTGCATATCGTGCTCGTGTCGCATGCCACGAGAAACAAGGATAGGGATAGTGTGCTCTACGGGCTCCTCATAGTACGACAGTGGTCGTGGTGTGGTGGAGGACTCGCCAATCTCATGGGTAGAAGGTATCCTCTCCTCATATACCCAATCTCCCAAGGTTTGGGTCACCCAACCGAAACTCTCGTCGTATCGGGGCCTCTTGGCTCTCGATCAGTAGTAGTGCCTGTAGTCTCGGCTGGCCTCTTCGCTCCACCACTAGGGGTGTGAGCGACAGGGGTGGTGTGCGCGTCCATGGGAGCCTCCTCAGCTGCAGGTGCTTCAACAGTCTCATCTGAAGTGGAGTGTCCGTAGAGTACCGTGTGTGGCACAGACTCCCCAGATCCGGTGTGATCACCCCCGGTGGCAGTCTCGCCTGTATCGCCCTCAACTGGGCTCTCTGGTATCTGCTCTAGGTCAGACTCACAGTCCTCCTCCGGGTCCTCATCAGTGTCAGGGATCTCCTCATCTGACACTGTAACCTCCTCCGTGGTGTCGCTGGACACCTCAACATGTAGTGGTGTGGCGGGTGGCGTCCCTGCTGGTGGCGGCGGCATAGCAGGTGGTGTCCCTGCTGGTGGCAGTGGTGGAAGTGGTATGGATGGGGTGTAGTCCTCATCAGATGCATACACGTGGATGGGGTCAGATGCTGACGACATACCTGCAACATGGCAATTTTCGAATACTCTTAACGTGAGTTATGTAAGTGTATGTAATGTAATTGTAATGATGTGAGCCTACGGTTATAGTCCAAGTCCACTAAATGCAACCTGGTTCTCTATAACCAATGGCTCTGATACCAATCTGTCACACCCCCAACCACGGCGGTAGCTACCGCGGGGCATGACAGTCATGGAAATCATCGTCACCGATTACATCGAACGACCACTAAGTGGTTTGAAAATCATACGTAGTAAATCATTTCAAAATACATAATTGTTTTACAATTTTTAGTGCGGAAGCAAATGTGGAAGTAATAATAGTTTCAAAATACGACATTTGGTAATGCTAAATGTCCAAAAGTAATTGTGTCCCGAAGTGGAAATGCGACTCCATGCAGGTACGCAGCTAACTTCCAAGCAATATCAATTACCTGAGAATACATGCGTAAAACGGGTCAACAAATAATGTTTGTGAGTTCACAGGTTTTAATTGTAAAAGTAAATCGTTGTAATGGACCACAAGACTTTCTATGATTTGATTGTTGTACAGACAATGCTACAATATTACCATAAGCACACCGAAACCGAAGCTAGACTGTAACTGAAATGTAACTGTAATCCCATGCCACTACCCATGCCTACCGAATACATGGGGGTGTTTAGGCTAATGATGCACCCGTTTTGACCTACAATCAAAGTTAGCGCGACTAACTCGGGTGGGGGTTGTCAAACCCGATAGTACTATCCATAATCACCACGCTTTTTGAAAGAACTAACGGTCCAGTTGTGAGGGGACTTAGTACGGTAAGTAAACCACTTATGTAATATGTGAAATCATATAAAGGTAATTGTGTCCAATGAAAATGTAAGTATGCATGTAATCTCCCCCAAAACGAAAATAAGTAAAAAGGGGCCGTGAGACTCACCTGAAACGTGAGTACCGAAAACGTGCAAGTAGCAAAAGTCTGAGAGTAAACCGACCTATGCGTGCCCTAGAATATATAAGACACCTTGTAGTCTAAGTAATGATTCTACATGCAAGTTGGTCATGTAACAGAGTACTTATAAATATATATATTTAATAATATTTATATTATTTTCTACAATAACCATTTTTAAGAATATGACTTTAAATAAAATGTCAGATTTTGTTTTCACTATCAAAGTACTTATAAATATATATATATATTTAATAAGATATATATAGTTTAAAATCTGGTCTTAACTTTTCAAATACCATTGAGTTATTTTTAGTGTTTTTACATAAACTTAGTCTTAAGTAGTTATTACTTTAGAGAAACTCCATATTTTCCAAATATAGATTTTTGTTGGTAAAACTTGGTACATTAACACTTATAGGTAAAAGAATATATAACAAGAGCAAAAATATATATAAGTAGGAGTGTTTTCTCACTAGAAGCAAGCAAGGAAAAAGGATGAGTGAAGATGATGAACTTGAAGCTTGAAACTTGACTCGGTGTTGGATGTAAAAACCGTGAATGACACGTAGCACCCAAGGAAGATCAAAACCAATTTCTAGAGAGAGTTTTGGTGTGTGTAGTGTCTTTTAAATGAGGATTATATGTAGTGGAGTTGAGTGTAGGGTGTTCATATATATGGAAGAAGAATGGATTTCTTGAATTAAAAATTAAAGTTGTAGGAGGAGCCTTCAAATCTGTCGAAATCAAGGAAAGGAAAGATTTAGGAATGGCTTGCATTTATGACTAGATTTTGGGAGGTTTACGATTGTGTATAGGGTTACTGTTTGGTGATGTAAACAATAGGATGAAAAAGCTAACGGTATGGTTTAATTTGAACAAAATATATGTGCGGGGGTGGGGTCCCTTATGGCCGTTAATTTGACAGAAGGAATGAATGGATTGTATGGATTTAGTAGTTAGACTTTGGGACTTGAAATTTGTGTATGGGGGGGGTCCATTTTTGAGTTGTGAATCAGGAAAAAAAATCAAACAGAAGGTATGGCTTGTAGATTTGTAATATGATTCTAGAAACAAAACAAAGGGGTCCATCATTCAGTCGTTCACCTTGGAAAAGAATAGTATAGATTAAAGATTTAGTATTTTAAACAGGTATTAAGAAGGCAGCGGGTATAAAATGAACGCGATAAAAATCAGTCTTTTTATTAAAACTGAGTTTAATAAAACTCTACATTATAAATATTTAGTGGTTTACTAACATTGGAATATATGTTTAGTAATTTAATATTGTGAAATAGCGCGTTAACATAAGATATGCCAGTGAAACGGTAGAGATGCGCGTTAAAGTACCTCATTGAAATAAATATATATACACATATAATTAGGTTCTAAAACGGTGTCAACACTTTGAAATATTTATTAAAACAAAAATATTAATTATCACCAATGTTCGTGTGTGCCGGTTATACTTGCATATGACCCGGTTATGAATGGACTTTGCTATGTATTAAACGAACTTAATTAACCATAATTAAGTCTAACACGTATATGATGTATGCAATTTATGACTGATACAAGGACGCGTATTGAACTGAAATTGTCGGTTGTCACATACTCCCCATGTTAAAAAGAATTTCGTCCCGAAATTCAGCTGGTGTCATCCGTGACTGGTGCAGTTTCGAACAACTGTGGATATTTGCGCTTCATCTGGTCCTCGCGTTCCCAAGTAAACTCTGGTCCTCGCCTAGAGTTCCATCGAACTTTTACAATGGGAATACGACTCTGTTTCAAGATCTTGACATCCCGGTCCATAATCTCCACGGGTTCTTCAACGAAATGAAGTTGATCGTCGATCTGTATCTCCTCGAGTGGTATAATTTGCGTCTCATCTGATAAACACTTCTTCAGATTTGACACGTGAAAAGTGTCATGAACACCACTGAGTTCTCGTGGCAGTTTAAGCTTGTAAGCTACGGGACCAATCCTTGCTAGGATTTCGAACGGTCCGATGTATCTTGGGTTTAGTTTACCACGTTTGCCGAAGGGAATAACTCCTTTCCAAGGTGATACTTTCAGTAAAACCTTATCTCCAACCTGGAATTCCAACGGTTTGCGTCTTATGTCAGCATAACTCTTCTGACGATCACGCGCGGCTTTCAGTCTATTTTGAATTTGAACAATCTTCTCTGTTGTCTCGTGAATGATTTCTGGACCAGTAAGTTGACTATCTCCAACTTCAGTCCAACATAACGGTGATCGGCACTTTCTTCCATATAGTGCCTCAAATGGTGCGGCTTTAATGCTAGTGTGATAACTGTTATTGTAGGAAAACTCAGCCAGCGGTAGATGAGTATCCCATTTGTTCCCGAAATCAATCACACAAGCTCTAAGCATGTCCTCCAATGTCTGAATAGTCCTTTCACTTTGACCATCAGTTTGGGGGTGATACGCGGTACTCATGTCCAATCTCGTACCCAATGCTTTTTGTAGAGATTGCCAAAACCTAGAGGTGAATCGACTATCTTGATCTGAAATGATGGAGATTGGCACTCCATGTCTCGAGACAACCTCTTTGAGGTAAATTCTGGTTAATCTTTCCATCTTATCGGTTTCCTTAGTCGGCAAGAAATGTGCAGACTTCGTCACAGACTGGGTGGCATAAACCGTAGCTATGCAAGACAGCTTGGTCATGAAGTCCATTGTGATTAACTACCACTGGAAGCTTAACCTTGGGCGATCTCAAATTCTAAGTCATCTAGACTAATGGGGCTAACTAATTTAGTAGGGAAATAATAACATAAACTTGCCATATCACAAATAAGAGCTTGCAACGTACCTTACTGAGTCATCTGGTATACCCTCGCCTTGGCTCTGTTCATGTAGGGTTCCTTCTCTGCACCCTTTCCCTTTCTAGATCCCCCCGCTTCCGTTTCCTTGGGTTTCCTACAATCTCGGCTCACGTGTCCCTGTTCCCCACAATTGTGGCATCTTGGCCTTTCCGGGCAGTCCCGCGATTGGTGTCCAAACTTGCCACACCTGAAACATCCCACCTGACCCGCCTTACACTCACCTCCATGTCTCCTTCCACATTTCCCACATAGACCCTCAGCTTCTACCCTTTCCCTCCTATCGTTAGGACCCTGGAGTTTCTCAGCAGTGCGCTTAGCTGCTTGTTTCTTGGGTGCTTCAGCAATAACTTCAGAGGCGATGTCATCGTACACAACTCCGCTCAGGACAACCACCGACTCAAAGGTACTCGGTGTGTTGGCCTTTACAAAGGTACGTATCTTTGGAGGCAACCCCTGAACATAATAATGAATCCTCCTCTCCTCTGTCGTTACAAGATGAGGCACCAGGCGTGCCAACTCGTTGTACTTTGAAGTATATTGCCGGTGAGTCATGAGTCCGACTTGGAGAGTCAAGAATTCCCTTTCCACCTTATGGACCTCGTTCTTAGGACAAAACTTTTCAGTTACCAACGCTTTCAGGTCGCTCCACCTCATCAATCCGACCGCTTGGTCACCCTTAGCCTGTTTCACAGTTTCCCACCAGTGTGCTGCTTCTCCTTTCAATGACTTCGCAGCGAACATGACTGCTTGTTCCGGTCGACATTCACTAAGACGAATGGTCGACTCTATGCCGTTAATCCAATCTAAGGTATCTGATGCTTCCTTCTCCCTAGTAAGCACGGGTACAACCCCGAAACGCCTTGTAGTCGCAGCCGCGAGCAGGTAGTGCAACATTCTCTACCAGATTTGGTCCTCCTATTGTTGGAAGCACCACAGGCTCTTCAGTTGTGTTAGGGCTCTCCTTGGCCTTCCTCAAGGCTTCGTCCAGTATGGCCGGTAAGGTTTCCTTCAGTAGTCGGGTAAACTCACGACCAATAGCCGCTTGCTCGGCTGGTTCAAACTCAAACGGTTGGTCATCTCCTTCCACATGTTCAACATTGTGTTGACTAATCTCTGTCTCAGTATGGGTAGTGTGAACACTCCCCTCAATCACTTGGTTTGTGCTAGCTCCACCATGGCGGCCTGTACGCCCACCATGTCTTCCTCCTCCACCCCCTCTAGTTCCTCCACGTCTAGCCATTTCTAACTGAAAGATAGAGAACAAAAGGATTTAATTTCATCATGCTAGGGAATATGTAGAACACAATAAGTAAGGTAAGATGTTAATATACACTGGCCATCTGCAATTAACCATTACATCACATCTTGTTTTCTATTTATTCGCTTTCATGGTTCCACTAAAGCCTCTATTCTTATCTTGACACTCTAAAAGGTAAACTTTACTTACTATACGCTTCTGATGCTTTGGCTTGAGTTACCCGTACTGGCATCCGCTACTTGGTCCCATTCTCAGTTTAAGTCTGGACATCGGGGATGTCCAAATCTCTCAAACTATGACTTTATTACCAACTTGTAAGGCCCCAAACCCGGGAGGCCTCACTTATTGGATTTACTCACCAACACATAGTACTTAAACATAAGGCATACAATATCACATCGGAAACGATTTAAAATCTCAACATACGCAGCGGAAACATAAATGTCTAAACAACTGAAACTTGTCAAATACAATTGAAACTTGTCTTAATCAACATAATCAAAAGAAACATAGACAGGATGCCAGATGCTGATCTTCGGGTAACTCTTCTCGCCAAGCCAAGCATCCACTTCCATCTACTGCCACCTACACTTAACTGATGTGCATACTAAAAATCAGCAACGCTGAGTGAGTTCTAACGTTTACTTTAAATCAATTATACAAAAGATTTACTAAAACATATATATTGCCAATAAGGCTAAACTTAACACACTTTGCTTTTCAAACAGTTTAAAACGTATAATAAACCGTCAATTCCTCTTTACTGTACTGCCCTCATGGCTTACATCCATGAACCGACAAGTTCCTGGTCAATGCCCCCATGATCAACGACCATGAACCGACAATACCGCTTATCCGTCAATTCCTTGTCACTACTGTACCGCCCCATGGTCAACGACCATGAACTGACGAGTACCTGTTCAATGCCCCCATGATCAACGACCATGAACCGACAATACCCTGGTCAATGCCCCCATGATCAACGACCATGAACCAACAATACCGCTTAACACTACGGGGAGGTTGCGTGGACCTCCCGAGCAACCGCCGTCACTCATCCCAGTTGTACAACCGTTACCGAACCCAAAGGTTCTTACTAACGGGTAGAACCCATATCTGACATCTTGTACAAGTAACATCTGTCCCAAGGACCTTTATAGCTGGTACACATTCCCGAAGGAAAACTATTCACTTTACTGTTCATAAAACTTTCTGTAATCTTGTTCATAACTTAACATGTATTATGCCTTTGTTTATGTATATAAAAATATATTAAACGCTTGCCATAAATACCTTTGCTTTTACTGAAATATATCTTAACACATATATCATGCCTTTGTTTATGTATAATAAATATAGTAAACGCTTGTCAAATGATATATCTTGCTTACTTGAAAATACTAACACATATATTATGCCTTTGTTTATGTATAATAAATATAGTAAACGCTTGCCAAATAATATATCTTGCTTTACTGAAAACATACTAGCACTTATATTATGCCTTTGTTTATGTATAATAAATATAGTAAACGCTTGTCAAATAATATATCTTGCTTTACTGAAAACATACTAGCACTTATATTATGTCTTTGTTTATGTATATAAAAATATAATAAACGCTTTACACTAAGTATGCACACCATCCCTAAAGAAAACAAAAAGGGGATTAGAACTCACCTAGTATCTTAGCTCCAATGGTCTACAGGATGTAACACAATCTGAACAATCATAACAATAGACACGTATCAGACTTAACTCGATGCTAAATGTTTTCACTATTTCTGGCTAGGCGAACATACCGACTTCACTAATCCAGCTATATATATATATACCCATAGACCTGATGCTTGCACACTTGGCAAGTGCGGAGAGCCTTGTTCTTGCGTACTTGATAAGTACGCAGACTTTGCTTCTTGCGTACTTGATAAGTACGCATGCTTTGCTTCATGCGTACTTGATAAGTACGCAGGCTTTGATTCATGCGTACTTGATAAACACGGAGGATCCTCTTCATGCGTACTTGGTAAGTACGCAGGATCTGCTTCCCCGCAAAAACCCTAACTTTCGTGTTCGGGTCTGATCACGTCAAGATCCCGGACTTGTTTACATTCAAAATGTTTTCTTTTCATTAAGGAACTTAAATCTATGTTTTTCCTCCAGTTTAATCCGTAAAAACGTTACATTTTCCTCCAAAACCAGTAAAATCCAAAAACGAACAAAAACTCAGATCTAGGAGAATCGGTTACCTGTAAACGCTTCTTCTTCACAGCTAATCGTTCCAAATACGTATGCCTACGGTCCTATGAGCTCAGATTCGAAAACTGGGACTTTCTCTCTCTAGACTCTCTCTCACTTTCTCTCTCTAGAAATCCGGAAATGAGGTTGGGAGTGAGGGTTTTGGGTTGATTTTGAGGCTTATAAGGGCCCTACCCTTGCCCCTTTCGGCCCATACACCCCGGCCCAAGCACGCTTCCCTTATTTTCTTATTTAAGTTTTTAATTCTCGTGAATTTTTTCGCGCTCTAAAACTCGGGCTGTTACACCCCCCGTCGACGTAACTCTATAGGGGTGTTTGTCGGACCGAGCTCGGCCCCTACGCGCTACCGGACTCTACACTCGGGCTTGACCCGTCTTAATTCTTTTATAAAATGAACCTTGGAGTCTCGATTATTACACAATAACCCTCGCTTAATTATTTACAAACAATAAGGCACTAACCCCGTCAAGTCTCCTTCCCTCGCGACCCGTTATTTACAAAAATTACAAACCCACTTTCTAAACGAGAAAGCGGGATGTTACACAATTCAGAGCAAAATTACACTCAAGAAGAGAGCATTCTCGTAGTTAGAATAGAGAGTAGAGGGGCTCTTCCTCCTTATTTCACAATAGGAGAGCCTACGAAACTCATCATTACGCTAGTTGTTATGGCCATTCGTGGCTAAAACTTCTTTGTATTGCTAGGGTGAAGATGATGTTTGATGCATGTTAATGTTTAACCTATTAATGAAGTGGTATGTTTATGTCTTTAACTAATTCGTCCTCAAAAACCATCTTTTGATGGGCTTTTATTATTGTCTAAATCTGTCTTTATATTTGTGAGTGTCTTGATTTTAAAGAGTAAGATCGTAAAACCCTTTTTTAATCAAACTTCCTTTGAAACTCGTACGTATTTATACGAGCAGAGATTGATAAGCCAAGGCTTGGTCTATACTTCTAAGACCGTACGTCTTTATACGAGATTATTATGCGACCAAGAATTGGTGAACTCATGTTGGGAATGGTACGTCTTTATACTTGGTCCCATTGTTACATCGCCTCTAGGTGAGCAAAATATAATCCTATTTAACTTAATATAAAGCATTTTGAGTCCGGTGTCTTTATCCAACTCGTAGATGACCATTCGATGGGTTGAGGGTAAATGTTGTCCCTAACGGGAGACACTAACATTTTTTAAAGAATATAATTTGCAAATCAAATGTCGTGAGGACGAGGCTCTAGCGGTGACCCGGGCACAAGTTTGTAGTAGTCATACCACTGAATTAGTTAACTTAACATTATCACGTACCAAGCTGATTCGAATCCCGAAGCAATACATTTTGTAATCTGATCATTTTCGCTTTATTTACCTTTCTGCTATTTATTATTCTGCTTGTTACATTTCTGTTACACACTTCACGCACATTTTTACTTTTATGTTGATTACTTTACCGTTATTTACTTTTCCGCTTCACAAGCACACAAAACCCACCTACTAATTAATTCGGCTAAACGATAACAAAAGTTGAGTATTGGAACTCGACCGTGTCCATTGGTTCGATACTTGATTCTTGCCTAACTATATTATGCTGCGATAGGTACACTTGCCTATTGTGTGTGTTTTAAGTTAACGTAATTATCATTTTAATTTATAAATTTAAAAGCTGGTCTTGTGAAATCAATCACCTTAAAAATATATTTATTTATATTTTTATACTTAATTCACAAAACACATCACTGGTCCTATACACATCGTATAGGGCTGAATGCTTCACCAACCAAAAAATTATATTGCACGTATAGGGTACACTTTTTACAGACTGACTTCCAGAATGTCAGAGGCATCAAGTACAAACCTCGTACTACATCGTACCTATACTGCCCGTATAGAGCTATACTGGTCGTATAGGTGTGCATTTAATACTGATGAAACCCTATACTGGTAGTATTAAGCTATATTTGATTGATTAATAATTTTAATATAATTTAATAATTTGATTGATAATTCATTTACTTTCAGAAAAAAGCAAAATTTGATTGATTAATAATTTTAATATAATTTAATAATTATAAAACTCATTGACTTTTTATGGTGAATTTGATTGATTAATAATTTTAATATAATTTGATTGATTATTTACAATTTAAATTCAAACCTTAAATTATTAAATTTCTTAAAACCCACTATATGGTAATTTCATTGACTTTTAATAAAAAAAAACTATGTAGGTAGGAAGATTACAAACAAAATTTTTAAAATTCGAACCATATCTCAACTAAATTTTAAATTTTAAATTTCAATTAGTTATTTAATCTTAACATATTTCTTCCTTTGGTGTTATTGAATTTATTATATTTAATTTGAAAATTAATATATAAATTTGTATGTATCATTTATTTTCAATTAAAATTTTTCAAAGGGATATTTTTTTATATTTCTAATCACACCTCTACTATAAAATTTAAAATTTCAAAAGAAATATTTTATCTTGAACTATTTCCGAATTTACTACTATTCTATTTATTATCCGTTGATTTGAAAATATTTTAGACAATTTCGAATTAAGATATCAATTTTTTTTATGTTATTCAATCCATTAATAAAAAGAAGGACGATTACAATAAAGTGGCAGGTAAACGGGCAACAAGTTGTGCCGCAACCCCCTTTTGAATAGCAAAACCGATCATACTAAAAACAAAGCTTTGAGTCTTAGGGGCCGAAATATTACTATGCACGACTCGTTGAACCCTGTTTAGGAATTCCACTGTCTCCGGTGCTAAGAACCCAAAAGTATCAAAAGCAAAAGGGATAAACACATGTTGGTTCTCTAAAAAAGCTTTCTCGTGTTTAACAACTTTGCATGATTCCGCCTTTAAAGCAGCATGACCCGCCACAACCCCATTGTCCATGAGCCCCATAAGAGGGGACATTCCTGTAAGGTCCACACAAGCGTGTTTCCCCCCTGCCCAACCAAACACAAGAATATCAGCCGGCCGTAAAGTAGACCTCCCTTCAAGCGGATCTGTCAGAAAGTTCACGGGGACCTCTTTTTTAGCAGAAATTCCTGCCCGTTTGAGAACATCACAAAGAACATCTCTAACTAAATCATGCATGTATTTAAACCCGGGTAACTCTTTGCAATGGACCGCATGCTCGCCAAAAGAATCCAAACAAGCCTTGCGGCAAACTGGGCAGGGCTCATCAGTCGGAAACAAGGGGATCATTAGCCGATACTTGAGGATAGCCCGGTACTCCACAGCCGACATATGCTGGCCCAGTCCTTCAATGAGGATAACTGTTAGAAAATCTTGAGCTCGAGGAGCCCGGAGACATTCAAACACCGCTTTTTGGCGAGGTGATAAATCAAACTTTACTCTCAAATTTTGAACGATTATGCTAAATAAGGCATTCGCCAAAGCATGTTGGGCTTTAGGGGGCGGTAACAACTATCTGAACGATTATGAACGATATCAAATGGAAGTAATATTTACCAATTACAAACCACTCTATTTATACCTAAACAACTTAGCAATATTTCATCTCTTTTTTTCTCTTACCCTCATTCGTAACAACTATCTTCTGCGCCTAGAGCATCAATCCGTATTCATCAACCTTAATCTCCTCATAAGGTTCAAGTCCTTCTGCGCCTGGCCAATGGGGTTGGTGGCCCATTGGTAGAGGAAAATCCTCTAGAAACACTAAGGATTGAGGAGGTCATGGGTTCAAGTCCCACTCCCTTAGAAATAAAAGAACCTTTCAAAAAAAAAAACCTTAATCTCCTCATAAGGTATGCTAATTGTTCAATTCATTTTTCTTTTTCTTTTTCGTTTTTGAAATTGCAAATGTATGTTGAAACCCTAATTCTTCATCTACCCATCATATTTACCAATCTTCTTTTCTAAGTATGATATAATAATGTATAATTATTTTCAACTATAACAAAATAAACTATAATACATTAAACAGTTTGTTATTATATCGATTTCCTTTGTAGTGTTTTTAAATTTATTTTTCTAGATTATGCGTTTGAGAAACAGGGCCGGCCCACTTATGTAAAATGTTAGGCTAGAGTTTGGGCCCCCAAAATTTCTAGATCCCCATTTTTCAAAAGCATTAAATAAAATGTATATATTAGATAATCTGTCGTAAATTACATTACTAGAAAACATGTGTTTTTCCTACAAAAGTTTTCGACAAATTACAGACAAATGCAATTTCCCACGAGTTAACGACAACTTTTCAATAAAACAAAAAACAAAAAAGTAACCATAAGATTTCCTACAATTTTCCAACAAAAATAAAGTTGTCGATATTCCGTCGCCAATTATAAGCTACTTCCAACGATCCACCGACAAGTTTCCCACAAAAATATTATTGATTTTTTAATCCGTTTAATATATTTATTTAAATAAGTTAACTAATTTATTTAATATTTAAAAATAAGTTTTATTTCAAAATTGTCGGAATATATAACTATTTCGACAAGTTTCCCACAAAAGTAGTTTTTTTTTAATTCGTTTAACATATTTATTAAATACGTTAACCTATTTATTTAATATTTAAAAAGATGTTTTTTTTCAAAATTGTCGGAAATTTGTCGGAATATATAATTATTTCCGACAAGTTTCCCAAAAAAATAGTTTTTATTTTTTTAATTCGTTTAACATATTTATTAAATAAGTTAACCTATTTATTTAATATTCAACAAATGTGTTTTTTTAAAATTGTCGGAAATTTGTCGGAATATATAATTATTTACGACAGTTTTCCCACAAATGTAATTTTATATTGTTACCTTATTTATTTAATATTTAAAAAATCGGATTTTTTGAAAATTTTCAGAAAATCGTCGGAAAATATAAATATTTCCGACAAGTTTCCCAACAAAGTAAATTTTTTTTATTTGTTTAACTTATGTATTAATAAAGTTAACTTATTTATTTAATATTTAAAAAATTGGCTTTTTCAGTATTGTCGGAAAATCGTCAGAAGATATAATTATTTCCGAAAAGTTTCCCACAAAAGATAAGTCCTTCTAGTCTGTTGATAAATATAAGCATGAATCCTCTTACTTTACGGATAAGTATGAGGGTGGATTCGTTCTTGATGGGCAAACTGATAAATATAAACATGAATCCCTTTATTTTACGCACAAGAACGTATATGCAACGTGTTGGTTAATGATGTACTAACATTACTCAGTATGATTTAAAAAATAGGCTTTACTTACCCGGTCTTCATTGATACTCACGCCACCAAGGAGTGCAAAAATATATTACGGGATGGGGAAATCGATGTTAATGATGTGGATCAGTTAGAGTTTGTTACAAAATGATCAAAAGAATCATTTGTAAGTTCACTTTATCATTTATATATAATTGTAATAACAACATTAAGTATAGTATGACTTGCTTTGTTTGCATAAAATGTAGACGTTCACGGGGGAACTTGAGAGGTTGTACGGGAAGGACCGAAACCAACATCTGGAGGACCGTGATGATCTTGCCGTGCTGAAGAATGTGCATCTCAACAGTCGTGGCTACAAGATGTTCAGGCTAGGATCTTCTGATCCACATTTCATGGTGACTGAGACACCGTCATCTACAACTTGCGAGTCTAGATCTTGCACTCATGCCCGACCGTCACAAGAGGTATCATTATTATTGTTGTTTAGGCATTACACTTCACATTTTGTTATAGTTTCATAAAGTGGGTTCGGGTCATTTCGACCCATTTAGATTGAAAGTTGAATATTATAGTTTCATAAAGTGGGTTCGGGTCATTTTGACCCATTTAAATTGAAAGTTGATTGTTATAGTTCATAAATTGGGTTCGGGTCATTTTGACCCATTTAAATTGAAAGTTGATTGTTATAGTTTCATAAAATGACCCATTTAAATTTAAAGTTGACTTTATAGTTTTATAAAGTTGGTTTGGTTCATTTTGACCCATAGAGGTATCATTATTAATGTTGTTATTTAGGCATTACACTTCACATTTTGTTATAGTTTCATAAAGTGGGTTCGGGTCATTTCGACCGATTTAGATTGAAAGTTGAATGTTATAGTTTCATAAAGTGGGTTCGGGTCATTTTGACCCATTTAAATTGAAAGTTGATTGATATAGTTTCATAAATTGGGTTCGGGTCATTTTGACCCATTTAAATTGAAAGTTGATTGGTCCAGTTTCATAAAGTGACCCATTTAAATTTAAAGTTGACTATTATAGTTTTATAAAGTTGGTTTGGTTCATTTTGACCCATAGAGGTATCATTATTAGTGTTGTTATTTAGGCATTACACTTCACATTTTGTTATAGTTTCATAAAGGGGGTTCGAGTCATTTCGACCCATTTAGATTGAAAGTTGAATGTTATAGTTTCATAAAGTGGGTTCGGGTCATTTTGACCCATTTAAATTGAAAGCTGATTGTTATAGTTTCATAAATTGAGTTCAGGTCATTTTGACCCATTTAAATTGAAAGTTGATTGTTACAGTTTCATAAAGTGATACATTTAAATTTAAAGTTGACTGTTATAGTTTTATAAAGTTGGGTCGGTTCATTTTGACCCATTTAAATCTAAAGTTGATTGTTAAAGTTTCATAAAATGGATTTGGGTTATTTTGACCCATTTAAATTAAAAGTTGATTGTTATAGTTTTATAAAAAACAATAGATTGTTATAGTTTCATAAAACGGGTTCGGGTAATTTTCGCCCATTTATTTAATTTTAAAGTTGCTTATTTGATATTTTTTAGATCGGTCTATTTTGACCCATACCTGTTTTGATCACAACTTGTTTTCATTCGTACATATTTTTAGCACAAACCGTCTTGACCCGTAACTATTTTGAGCATATCCATGTATGTAAGTATGTATTATGTATTAATTATATATGTTTTAACAAATTTTAGGTCCAAGATATTCGATTTGAACAACAAAAAGAACGGGAGGCCCGAGAAAATTTGGAAAAGCGTGTGGAACAAATGAAAGAGATCGAGAACAAGAACGGGTTGAAAGGGAACAAGAACGGGCCGAACGAGATGCAAAGGGGCAAAATTTACAAAAAGAACTTGAAGAAATTTTGAAAAATTTAGCCGATTAAGTAATCATTAAAATATGTTTTTTGTTTGTAAATTGTGATTGATAATATATTAAAACATGTTTTTTGAGAATTTTTCTCCTTTTTTTCTGTAATATTTTTTACTATTTTTCAGCTATTATTTTTTCTATTTTTCTGCAAATTTGTAGTTTTTTTTAATTTAGAATTGTTGGAAACTTGTCGGTATTGTAAACCAGAAAAAAGGTTAAGATTGTAGGAAAATTGTCGGAAATTTTTTATAAAAGTTGTAATATCCCACATCGGTTGAGTAGGAGAACGAAGCCTTCCTTATAAGGAGGGTGGATACCTTCTCTATCAAGACGCGTTTTGCCTGGGCGAGCAACTCGTCGGGTGAAAACAAAATCGTGAGTTCCTGGTTGGGAAACCCATCGGGGGCAAAGCGGACAATATCTTGGTACGGTTTGCTTGGACTGTCACAGATGGTATCAGAGCTAGGGGCCGGACTGGTGTGCCAGCGAGGACGCTGGGCTCCGTAAGGGAGGTGGATTGTAATATCCCACATCGGTTGAGTAGGAGAACGAAGCCTTCCTTATAAGGGGGTGGATACCTTCTCTATCAAGACGCGTTTTGCCTGGGCGAGCAACTCGTCGGGTGAAAACAAAACCGTGAGTTCCTGGATGGGCAACCCATCGGGGGCAAAGCGGACAATATCTTGGTACGGTTTGCTTGAGTTGTTACAAAAGTTGTCAGAAATTTGTAGGAATTGTATTATTAGAAAAAAATATAAAATAAAATTTAAAATTTAGAATTGTAGGAAAAATGTCAGAAATTTTTTTTAAAGTTGTCGGAATTTTGTCGGTATCGTAATAACTGAAAAATTAAATACTAGTAATTAAATACTAATATTACTGATTAGTTATTATTATTATTGTTCGTATTATTATTACTAATTTAAAAAATAATATTTAAAAAACTATTTTGTGGAAACTTATCACAATTTCGTCACAGAGCTTAATGAGTATAATTGTCGGAATCTAACCGACGAAAGACATTTGTCGCTAATTTGTTGGAAAAATAGTCGGAACTTTGTCGGAATTTTTTTTCCTATGAGGGTTTTTCCGATAAACGGTATTTGTCGGAAACTTGCCGCTAACGGCCAATTCTGATAAATTTCTGACAAAATCTGCTGTCGCAAACTTATCAGTCTTTTGTAGTGTTAGAATTCATTTAATGGTTGTAGTGTGATGGTAAGAAGTATACATTTTGATCTAGAAAACACTTGTTCGAATCCCACCATAAACATTCTTTTTTTATGTTCTTTATTTTAATTTTGACATAATTTTTTTTAACTTTTTATGTTCTTAATTTCCTGACATATTTTTTTATGTTCTGTTTGTTTTTTATAGCATTTTTTGCTTATAAAGTTTTTGTTACGGGTTAAAATTCAAAGCAGGATCCGGAGCGATATGTGATCCAAGATCCGGTATTACGATAAGGTCAGTATCCTGAATATTACTAATGGCTACTTGTTTATCACTTTATTATTCACATGAAAAACGTGTGCAACCACTAACACCTGAAGACTCGGACGTGAAGCTAAATGAAACGTGTGGAATGTGCGTAGAAGTTTATACAACGGTCATATGAGAAGATAGAGTCAAAAATGAGAATTTCGAATAGTTAGTTATATACGATTTGTATTTAATAAGCCATGGATCATATAGGAACACACAACAACACCCGCACCGGCAATCATTGTAACACTTAGCATACGATCTCGATTGGCTATCATTGTACTCGACAGTTTTCAGTTTTATAAAAATTTATCCACGTAGTCCGACTTTCGTCGGCTCCCGAGGTTTTGTGTCGGAGATTATCAAGGATCAATGGCTTTTCTCGTAATCATCTGTGTCAACTTTTTACCTTCTTTATTGTTTCACATCGATTTCACAAAGCACTCTACCTCACTTACGAAATTTGGTTACAAAGTTAGATTACATAATTTTTACCCAAAACAGTTTTGTACGTCTTTTTTTTTTACAAGTTTTCTTTATTTTTTTTTTATTTTTTAGCATTTTTTTTTATTGTTTAGACACTTATTGTATGTTTTTTTACACACTTTAGACTCATATGTGGAAACTCTCTTTAACCAATTTTTGTTTGATTTCTATTTTAGATAATCAACTTTATTTGTTCAGAAAACCACTTAATTAAATTGATGAAGTGTCGTATAAACTTTCTTCTTAGCAATTTCCATATAAAATAGAACGTAAAAGACGAACTTAAGAGAGAAGAAATTAAAAAGGCCCTGAAGTTTTTGCTCCGCGTTGGACCATCAAAATGATTGAGCCGCCCCTGTTGAGAAAGATAGGGTTGCTTTTGGTTTGGGGGTAGAGATGCACATTCCGGTTATTCAGTCAGACCCGGTTCCTGGTTCTTATTTAGGAGTACAAATGGAACCGGGTACAAAGAGGAACCAAGTTCAGTGATGAAGGACCCTACCCTGTGGAACCGGGTTGGAGGTAGGTTCGAGTTCAGAAACCGGTTTCAACCGGGTGAGGCAAATGCTTTTAAATTTTTTACAAGTACTTGTTATAATAAAATTAAACAACATAAAATGTATAGCAAATGCTTTTAAATTTTTTACAAGTACTTGTTATAATAGCATTAAACAACATAAAATGTATTTTTTTATTCATTTTTAATACTTTCCAGACAAAAAAAATATACATTCTTTAAAAAATAACACAATTTTAAAAACTATCCTTTTGTTTTTATTTTATTTAAAAATGGGGATTTTAACGGAAAGAACCCGGTCCAATCAGGTCGGGCAGTAACTAGTTCCGACTAGGAACCAATTTTTCACAAAAAAACTAAGAACCTGGTCGGAATATTCTCAGGGTATAACCAGTTCCTAACCGGATAGAACCAGGTCTGGTTTTAGATAGAACCATCGGTTCGGTTCTAGACTCGGGTATTTCTTTCACCTCTAGTTTTGGCCTTGGGGAAAAGACAACATATGATGGGCCTGATGTTTTTTTAGCAAACGGGCCAGGAGGACTATATATTTAATTTAATTTAAATAATATGATATATAAGTTTCTGTAAAAGCAATTATCATGTCACCAATTAAATATCTAACAGAATAAATAAGTTAACTTAGGTCTGAGTTATATCAATTTTAATTATTAAGTCCTATTATCTTTTTATAAATATAATTTAAGTTTAACGTCTTTATTAAAGCTAACTGAATATTATAATTTAAATAACAGGCAAGTTGTTTTTGGGGATAAGGACATTAATTCAAATGGACCGGTATATTAAAAAAAAACTACCGCAAACACTAAATTAAAGATTTACTATTTACTTATTTTAGTATTATAATCATTAAATTAAGTTTTTAAATTTCTTTATTGTCGTTAGTTGTATTTCTATATTTTATTTTTAGGTTTAGTTGTATTTCTAAAAAAATGTCATTCCTCATCACCAAACGTTTGTTTAGATTTTGATCTTTTTACGTTTAATTTTTTTGAACTTAAATAAACGTTTATAAGGCAAGATCTAGTCAAAATATGTCATTTTTACGCAAAACCCCCGACTTTTGCATGAAACCCGAGACCCGACTCAATGATTCAAAAATAGAACACGCAAGTGGGTAAAATGGAACGAGGGAGGTGTAGATTTTCCACTTTGAATTTGTCGGTCTAGGTCCCTCCTTTATTATTATTTTAAAAACTCAGTTTTCGAGTGTTATAACAATGTTGCATTGTAATTAGATATTAATGGGTTATAAGGGAAACCAAATAATTATATGAGTTAAGTGCCTTTTGCATTCCTATGGTTTGCTAAAAATTGTTATTTGAATCCAAATGTTTAAATTTTGTCATTTGAATTCAAAGGTTTCATAAAAATTGCTATTTGAATGCATTTGACTACACCTAATTAACACCGTTAACATTTTCCGTTAAACCTTCTCTACTTTAGGGTATTATAGTCAAAACAATTACAAAATAAAAAATCAGGCCACATGAGAGGTTTTATGTATTCAATCTCTTTAGGAAATCGCAAAAAACGAATTCCCACCCTCAAAATCAATCTCTTTCGTGCCCATAATCAATAGCAAACGTAGTAGTCTCAATCGTAATTTCGATCCACAAGAGTTTTACGGTAAGTTCGCTCGTCGACACCACAGTCCCTATAACCATTGCATTATCAAATGTAATCGACCTTACTGTTTGACTTGGTGTTTTGGTCCTGTTATGCATTGTTCTTGATTTTATGACTATGCGCTACTATTTGGACAAAATTATGTAACTTGAACATGGCAGTCTATGGTATCGAGGTTGGCATTCCTGAAAGTAGGGGTGAGCAAATAACCGAATTAACCGAACCATAACCGAATTAACCGACTTAACCGAACCGATTTAACCGAACCGGTTAATTAACCGATGGCTCGGTTAAGCCATAAGTGATTAACCGAAATTTATGGGTCGGTTTTGGTTATGATGCGTGCCATAACCAAACCGAACCGAACCGAATGTAATCCATTTGCAATAAATTTAAATTAAACTTACATGCATCATGACTACGCTTAGCCTCTTCGGTCCATAACTTCAAATTTCCAATGCTTGTATAATTGCATAATTGTGAGGCCCCAAACCCGGGAGGCCCCACTTGTTGGGTTTACTCATTCACAAACAGTTCTTAAACATGAATATCAAATAACGCAGCGGAAAATTTCATTTAAACATAACTTAATCGTTGTTCATACATGCGGAAGCGTAAACATTGATTAAAACATATTTACATCATAACTAAACATAACGGGATGCCAGTCTTAAAAGCAGTCGGGTAACTCTTCATCTCTAGCCAAGCATCACCGTCCATCCTCATAACCTGCCTTAACCTGAATGTGTACACTTAAAAACGTCAGCTACGCTGGTGAGTTCTAGTTTTCGTTCGTTTTAAGAAATGGTTCATCATTCAAACATTCATTAGGGTTTAACATTCGTATAAGAAAACAGGGCCTTTCATTCGTAAACCTTCGCACATTTAAACACGATCATTTGTTTAAATCATTAACATTCATTTAAGTCATACAATATTATCTAAAATCTGTATCGTTACGCGTCTCTATGTCCCCGTAGGAACTTTTAATGTTGTGGGCAACCGTTACGTATCGCCGTCATTGCCACAACCATACACTACGTAGGGTCAACCGTTACGTATCGCCGTCATTGCCCAACCCTTCAATGCGTGGGGTCAACCGTTACGTATCGCCGTCATTGCCCAACACGCATCTTTCCTTTGGAAATCAACCGTTACGTATCGCCGTCATTGATTTCCCATTACCTCGTTCGTTAGGATGATCGTCATCACCCGAGTAACCGTCGTTACTCCCTTACCAGTTGTACAACATCAAAACCATTGACATGCCACATAGACAATGCCCCTGTTGTTCTTGTGGTAACTATGGCTCACTGTCCATAATTTACCACAAGGCTGGGAATCACATTCCCAGACTTCATTCGTCAATTCCATTCATTCGACAGATTAGATTTGTAATGACTTCTTTAAAACATTTGCCCCTTTTTGTTTTCTTTTCATAAAACCTTTCCTTCACTTTCAAAACCCTTTACCTTTTCATTAAACCATTTCTTTATAACATTCGTTCGTAAACATTTCGTTCATAAACTTTCTTTCCATAAACCCTTCGTTCCAAATCATTTCCTTTCGTAAACGTAGTTTCATAAATATCATTTTATAAAACAACATTTCATACGTGTACACACCAGCCCGAAAACATTATATAAAAACATTTAAAAGAGGGCTTCTAGAACTCACCTTATATGCTAGTCTCGGTTGTCCTAATCAAGGTCCAACGACTTCACGTACGATCTGAATTGAGTAGTTACATACACATCAGACCATTACCGACTCTAACGGTTTAACCATTCTAAACATACTAATCTCTACTCAACAGCCTGATGTCTGCGCACATAGCAAGTGCGCAGACCCTGCTGCCTGCGCACTTAGCAAGTGCGCAGACTCTGCCTCCTGCGCACTTAGCAAGTGCATAGGTCCCTCTTCCTGCGCACTTAGCAAGTGCGCAGGTTACTTCTCCTGCGCACTTAGCAAGTGCGCAGGTCCTTCCTCCTGCGCACTTAGCAAGTGCGCAGGTCCCTTCTCCTGCGCATTTAGCAAGTGCGCAGGACCTGCTCCGTGCGCACTTAGCAAGTGCGCAGGACCTGCTCCGTGCGCACTTAGCAAGTACGCACGACCTGTTCTTCGCGAAAAACACTAACTTTCGCATTCGGTCAGATCATGTCAAGATCCCGAACCCCTTTGCATTCAAAACGTTCGTTTTCCATTGTAGATACTCAACCTAAGCTTATTCTTAAGTTTCATCCGCAAGAACGTCCGATTTTCACCCAAAACCCGAAAACCCAAAAACGAACAAAAACTCAGATTTAGGTCGGATCGTTACCTGAATCGAGCTTCTGATCCGGAGGTTTCCTTCACGAGTACAAGAGACACGTTCTGGTGCAATCTTGTGCGATTCCGACACTTTCTCTCTCTATGGTTTTCTCTCTCTAGAATGTCAAAGAGCAGAAGAATGAGTGCCTTGGACTATTTATAGGGGAGAACTCCCCAAGCCCGGTTCGCGACTGACCCGGCCCGACTTCGGCCCGCTTGAACTCGTTAACTTTATTTTTCGTCATTTTGGGATGTTACAATAATGCAAAAATAGATTTCCTGTATAATTGTAGAAGAATAAAAGCCAAAAAATGATTTAATATTTGTGACCAACCTAAATCAAAATAATTAGATATGAAAATTACAAATAAGCAAACAACAAACTGTAGAAGCTAATCAGTTTAAATTGAGAATTTGTGACTAAAGAAGACAAAAGGATTTAGGATATATACGTGAAATTTTGTGACTAACATAAACTAATTACAATCTGTATGAAGAAAATTTTGAATTCCAGAAGCATCAAACCAAAATTGATTTAACTTATTCATTCAATCGTTAAAATTGCAAAAGCTGGTTTCAGTTCAAAACTGATTTATGATGACTTAATTTTTTTTTGCTGTAGCGGTTAATTAACCGATAACCGAACCATAACCGACAGTTAACCGAACCGACCATAACCGAAGTTTCGGTTCGGTTTCGGTTTTGGAAATGGCCATAACCGAAGGTTCGGTTTCGGTTTTGGAAATGCCCATAACCGAACCGAACCGACCCATGCACAGCCCTACCTGAAAGTTAGGTCTCTCAAGTTTGTTGGCTAGACACTTAGAAGAAGCTATATAAGCATACAGTTGATCCTATAAATGGTAGAGATATGTGGTCCCCATATGGCTTGCTAAAGAGATTGAACGCACAAAACCCTTCACATGGGGTTGGTTCTTTATTTTGTAATTGTTCTGACTAAAATACACCTTAAGTGTGAAAGGTTTAAGAGAAAAATTTAACGGTGTTAATAAGGGGTAATCAAATGGATTTAAATGACAATTTTTATGAAACCTTTGGATTCAAGTGATAAAATTTAAACTTTTGGATTCAAATGACAATTTTTAGCAAACCATAAAGATGCAAAAGACACTTAACTCTAATTATAATATTGCAAAAATCAATGTGTTAATAACACACAATTATATTGTCAAATATGTTACCTGATCAACATTGAGTTTCTTTTGAAGTTAATAAAATATCTTAGGATCTTGTGTTATTTTGGAAATAGTGTAAAACTTATAAAAGTTGTTCAAATTGTAGTTTATGATCTCAATTTTGAAAGGATATCTCGTGTCCTTCAAGTTTTTGAAATCATCAACAAATAAGTTCACGTCATCATCGTGCTTAATCAATAATTATATTAATCTATACTATATAATAAATAAAAGTTTTTCCATGCCACGTGTCGCATCCAGATTCATTCTCATCATTTTTTCCCGCTTCTCTCTCTTATTAAATACACCTCTATTTTTAATAATAATATATCTTTAAATAAAATACTAATTATACTAATAAAACATATTTATTTTAAATTATCTCTTATTATAAGAAACTTTGAAATCTAACTATGTAACTTTTATTTTCAATCAAATAGTAAATAAAAGTCAAATTACATTAAATAGTAATTAACGTATTTTCGAAACCCAATTATATATTAATTTTACATATTTTGAATTTTGTTTTCTATCCTTAATATGTAATACATTTTACACCTGTAAAATATATATATATATATATATATATATATTTAAAATACTTAAATACTATTTTAACAATTAAAAAAAAATAATTTATAAATTATGTGATTGTTTTATAGTGGTTAGCACGGTTATCATATAAATAGTTGGTTAGTATTTGAACCCTTCCCTATATATATATATATATATAAATTTAATAATTTTATTTATTGATATCTTTTACCTCGTATGTAAACACGGGTCATAAGCTAGTGATATATATATTCTAGTTATTGATTACACGGTGATAATGACATGGATTTATTTCCTGATGATTTCAAAAACTTGGGGATAAGAGATTTGTTTTTAAGATTGAGATCACATAGTACAATTTAGACAGTTTTTTAAGTTTTACACTATTTGTAAAATAACACAAGATCGTAAGATAGTTTATAAACTTCAAAAAAGAAACTTAATGTTGACCAGGTAGCATATTTAACAATATTTTTGTGTGTCATTATTAATTTTGCAATATTATAGTTATATTTGGTTTCCATTTTTTTCTCATTAATATGCACCATTGTGGTAACACCCGAAAATCTAGTTTTTAAAATAAGAGTAAAGTGTTATTTTCGTCTCTATGGTTATGTCATTTTAGCCATTTTCATCCAAAAAGTTTTTTTTTAGTTTTTTCGTCCCTGACCTTTCAAAATCTATCAATTTTCATCCAATTGACTAACCCCGTTAAATTATTACTGTTAAACCAGGGACATTTTCGTCTTTTCAAAACTCCTTTTTTATTCTCATTTATTATTTCCTTCTTCCCCAGAAATTGCAGTCTGTTGATAAGAATTTCGGCTACAATAAGAATTCTGTAACGACATATATTCACTCAAACACTCCAAAAACCAACACCTATTTAAGGTTTTGAAAAAGGATGGGGAGGGGAAGAAAGAAATAATAAAAGAGAATAAAAAAGGAATTTTGAAAAGACGAAAATGTCCCCGGTTTAACAGTAATAATTTAACAGGGTTAGTCAGTTGAATAAAAATGGATAGATTTTAAAAGATCAGGGACGAAAAACCTAAAAAAAACATTTTGAATGAAAATTGCTAAAATAACCAAACCACATGGACAAAAATGACACTTTATTCTAATAATAAAGGAGGGACGGAAATGACACTTTATTCTAATAATAAAGGAGGGAGGGATCTTGTTCGGCAAAATTCAAAGTGGAAAATCCACACCTCCCTCGTTCCATCTTACCCCACTTGCATGTTTTATTTTTGAATCATTGAGTCGGGTCTCGGGTTTAATGCAAAAGTCGGTGGGTACATTTTTTACTATATCTTGCCTTACAAGCATTTATTTAAGTTAAATAAAAAGTTTTTACTTAAAAAGATCAAATCTTGAATCAAAACCCACGTTTCGTGATGAGGAATGGCATCCTTTTTAGAAAGGAAATCAAAGCTGGTAAAATTTATCCATTCAAGTTACTGCCAAAATCATTGCATTGGGTCACATTAATTTCAAAATTAAAACTAGTTTTTTGTGGATTATTCACAATCCTCTACATTGAATAGATTTCATTGAGACTTGGATTTTTAATCAGTGGCGGATCTAGAAATAAAATTCAGGGGTATCTGTCCAAATTTTTTTTTTCGTACATTCAAGTAAATGAAACCAAAAAAACATGATATTACAAAATGATAAAGAAATACCTAATATATGATCTCATATATGTCCTCTTCGACATTTGATAAGTTGAAATCTAGCCATTACATCGTCATCCGTCACTTTATCAAATATTTCTCTTTCGATCGAGCAAACTAGAGCATTATTCAAAAATTCATCACCCATTCGATTGCGTAAATCCGTCTTAATAAGCTTCATTTTAGAAAAACATCTTTCAACGGTTGCGGTTGCAACCGGTAAAACCAAAGCTAGCTTCAATATCCGATAAACCAAAGGATAAGATTTTCTTTTTTCCGGTTTCCACCATTAGACGAGCAAGGTCACATATTCCATCCAAATTTGCAAATCTATCATCTTTCTTTACACTATGATGTAAGACCTTAAGCTCACCCAAAAGACAAACTCTTTCATTCGTGGTAAAATCATTCGGATACATCTCAGAAAATGCCACTATCTTTGATGTGTCAAACTTAGAACACCAATCACAAGGATTTAAACCCGACATATTTTCTATCAAAGTAGTTGTTACCTCATTGAATCGATTACCCATTTCTTGAATTTGCATATCCAAAACCGTATTAAAGATTTCAACTTCAAAATGATGTCGATTAGTAATGACATTCTTTCGGTTTCTTGGGTTATCATAACTTGCCATCATATCTAACATCGTAATATTGTATTTTTGACAAAAAGAAGTCACATTTATCAACATCTCATCAAACCCTTTTTGTCTTAACTCATTCAATGCTCCTTTTGTTCCGTTTATCATGTTAGCCGCTTCTAATAAGTCTTGACTTTTTTTTTGAAGATGTTTTGAGAGAGCATTTGTGATGCTTAGAACATCTTCCATTAAGTGTGCATAAAAAATAAATTCAAGTTTTTTAAAATATGAAAGAATACCTTTTGCATTACTACGTTGTTGAATGCTATCTCCTTCTTCTTTAACATAATGAAGTACATCAACAACTTCCGGAAATAATTTAATCAAACTTGTGATTGTTCCATGATGAGAACCCCATCGTGTATCACCGGCTCGTGCTAAGGAAACCTCTTGGTTTAATCCTTTTCTGGTCTTAATTACACCTTCAAATATTTCTTTTTTCTACTCTCTCTTTTCTGGCCTCCCGTAACATATCTTTGCGTTTGCAAGAAGCAGAAACGTTATTAACAACCATGGAAAGGTATTCATAAAAACCTTGAACACCGGGATGTTTCTTTGCAACAGCCACAATCACTAACTGAAGTTGATGAGCAAAACAATGTATGTAATGTGCTGCTGGATTATCTCTCAAAATCAAAGCTTTTAAGCCATTAAACTCTCCTCGCATGTTGCTTGCACCGTCATAACCTTGACCCCTGACCTGTTTTAACAAAAACAAACTATTAATGTTTATGTAATGAAATATTAATGTTTATGTAATGAAATATTATACTTACTTGATCTATGCTCAACTGATTATCTGCTAATAAAGAAACAACGGCTTGTTTAAGAGTTGTAGAAGATGTATCTTTAACATGAGCAATTCCAATAAACTCTCTTTAACAACTCCGAGTTTATCAACATATCTCACAACTACAGCCATTTGTTCCTTCAAAGATACGTCACTAGACTCGTCTATTAACAACCCAAACACATCATCTTTTATTTCTTTGCAAATCATTTTGGTTACTTCTTTCGCAAAGCAATCGATAATCTCTTTTTGTATTAATAGAGCTGTCAATTTATTATTCTTTTTTGCTTTCCCTAATGTATGCTTACCAATCTCCGGGTTATTATCACTAAGGAACTTCAAAGTTGATAGGAAAAACCCTTTAGAAATAGATGTTTCCGATTCATCATGACCACGAAATGGCAGACCATTTTCTAACAAATATCTAGCACTATGAACAGAACCCATCAATCTTAACCTATTTGCAAGCTTTTCTTCTTCAGTTTGGGCATTTAATTTCACATGAATGGATCGCTCTTGTTTCAAAAGATTTTCACATTTTTGCATAGCCTTATTATGAGAACTGTTAATTGATCCAACATGATCTCTTAAGGCAACCCCTTTACTCCAGTTACAAAAGCCTTCACATGAAAAGGTGTCTCTCCCACCTTGATTACCAACTGTTTCTTTAAACAAGTAGCAATATAAACAGTATGCTTTGTCTGCTTTAATACCATACTCTAACCACGGATATGTATCAAACCATCCTACAACAAAACGTCTAGCCTAACCGGAAAACATTTTGCTTGGAAATTTATGTTTTCGTGGTTGAAAAGCCTTTTTAACAAGATAATGTCTTCTTATTTCATCTATTTGATTGGGATGATAGCTAGCAATAGGTGGTCTATCAAAGGGATTCGAAGGAAGATTCAAATCATCAATTATATTTGGTATTGAAGGATTTGAAGGAATATTTGGACTTCCATCAATATCAACATTAGGAATATTTGGACTTCCATCAATATCAACATCATCATTGAATTTTCTTTTAAAAAAATTACCAATTCGAGCTTGTTTAGTTTGTGGTTTCATCTTTCCTATATTCAAAATATCAAATACAAAATAAAAACTTGTTATACAACTAAAAAAAGAAAATAAAACTCTAACCTAAATTTCAATTTCACCCAATTGAACATATACACACAAACCCTAAATTTCAATTTCATCCAATTGAACATATACACACAAACTCTAACTTTCAATTTCACCCAATTAAACATATAAACACAAACCCTAAATTTCAATTTCACCAAATTAAACATATAAACACAAACTCTAACTAACCTTGTGGTCGTGGTCGTGGATGGTGGTGGTTGTGGCTGCGGCGGCGGCGGCAGGGGTAGGGACGGCTGCGGCGGCGGCAGCAGGGGCAGGGACGGATGGGACGCGGCGGCGGCAGGGGCGGTCGATCGGTGGCAGCAGGGAGGGGCAGGTTTTTCTTCCGGTATTTTGGTCGCTCGCTCAAGCAGCGGTCTTTTAGGCCCGATGGCAGCAGGGAGGGGCAGGTTGTATTGGGTTTAGTGGATGGGCCGATGGCAAGCCCAAATCAAATGGTTTGTATTGGGTTTAGTTTTTTTAATGTATGAGATTTAGACTTTTTAATTAAAATGAGTATTGGGTTGAGTTTTTTTAAAAAGTTTGGGCTTTTATAAAGTTTATGATTTTATAAATTTTAGGGGTATCTAAAATTTCGTTCAGGGGTATCTGAATACATAAAACAAAAAAAAAACAAAAAATTCTCATTACGCGTCGAAAGTTGAGGGGTACCATCAGGTACCCCTCGGCTTATGGTATATCCGCCCCTGTCGTGGATGGTGGTGGTTGTGGCTGCGGCGGCGGCGGCAGGGGTAGGGACGGCTGCGGCGGCGGCAGCAGGGGCAGGGACAGACGGGACGCGGCGGCAGGGGCGGTCGATCGGTGGCAGCAGGGAGGGGCAGGTTTTTCTTCCGGTATTTTGGTCATTTCCGGCCCTGATAGATATATTTGTTGTATCCATTTAATATGTTGTTTAAAATATAATCAAAATAAAATTGAGAATAATGTGATTGTCGAAAATTACGAGAAGTAACACCAAAATAATAAGCAATTTAAATATTTAAAATGTGAAAATTTGAAACTATATCCATAAACTTGCAATGGAAATAATAAGAATAAACTTTCAATATGATGTATTGATGTGTATGCATATGAATCAAAATACTCAAATTTAATGTATACCATGATGATCGTTTTCAAAAACACTGAAATTGAACAGTAAATTCGAAGCAATTGAGTTTGCAAAAATGCAAATTGATAGATAATTGATCGAATAACCTCGGCGAGATTGATATAATGATGGAGAATTTTGATTCAAATAAAATATTAACTCAAAAACAATCAAACATTAAAAAAATTCCCTATTTAGAAAAAAAATAGTTAATATGTTATAAATTAATTTTTTCAAAAACAGATTACATGAAAAACTATAAAACATATTTTCGAAAAAGATAAATTTTAAAATTAATAGTAACTATAATAATGATTAAATTTAGAAAAAACATTAATGCACATTGCCGGTCTATGTGTTATGGACGTAAGAGCCATGGCTGCTAATGCGTATTGTCGGTCTTTGTGCAGCGAGCAATAGGGGCATTACGTGTTATGGACGCTTTCGAGACAATGCAATAGACACAGTGTTTTAAAAACTGGTTTTTAAACTGTACCGGGTTAGGCTCAGAAATGGTTCAACCGGTTGTATCGGGTTGTACCGGTGGTTCAACCGGGTTGACTAGTTAACTCTGTAATTTCATAAAAATACAACTTCAACTCAAAAAATAATATAAAGGTACATGATTCCATAATAAAAAAGAATTCAATAGTTAATCCATAATCAAAAGATGATCCAAAACCACTCAATTTTTCAACAAATTTTTTTTAAATAAAGTGCATAAATGTTTTATGTAATCGGAGTGTTGAATGCATCAAATTCACGATTGCTTAAAAGATAAAAGTTCGATATCATCGTCATCAACAAGAGCATAACTATTTTCGTTTCCTACAATATTAAATAAGAAGTTTTATCGCTTAACTGTTTTAACGGCAATTAGAAGGATGATGGTTAAACATAGTTTTTACGTGGGCCGCTATTTTCTTAAGAGGAACATATCAATTATTTTTTTTTTCTAAATTGGATCGTAGGTAAGGTAATTGATCAACAAACATTCTGTTTGTGACTTTGTGTGTATCCCGGCAAACAATTTTTTTTTTGTTTTAAAGTTTAAAACATAAAATGTTATTTGTAACTAAAACCGGTACAACGGTATAACCCGACATTACCGGTAATACTGGCGGTTCAATTAACATACTTTTTTCTAATTTACCGGGCTCAAACTTACCGGGCTAATGACCGAGACCCGGTTCAACCGGTATTACCGGCCGGTTTGAACCATTTTTTAAAACATTGAGTAGAAATTTATGTATGGCTTGTAATGTTTGATTAGTACGTTTCATTTCTTAAAGGTATGTGTTATGCTTACGAATAAATCCATCTTAACATGTTTTATTTTAATTAGAACTCAATCAACTTAACTAACTTTTAATATGCATATCAGATTAATTCTTAGAATTTGTCAAAACTAAAAATGATGCTTAGATCGAGGTGAAGAACTACTTCGTTGAAAAAACTGGCATCCCGTTATCTATTTATAGACTTATGTTTTTTTAGGAGTGCTATGCAGTTTCAAAGGTTCCAGAAGAAGTGCTGGGTCCAACTCTCGGTTTTAATATTTACAAGTAGTGGTGCAAAAAAAAACCGGTTTTTTTTTAACCCGGTCCAAACCGGCAAACCGGTTTGGCTTAAACCGGTTCGGGTTGCTCAAAAACCGTCGGTTTGAAACCGGTTTGAAGCTTCCTGGATGAGATCGGGTTAGGGACCGGTTCATCCTAACCGGTTTAAAAACCGGTTTAAACCGGTTTTCGTGCTGGGCAAAAAATAGCCGTTGGGGTCGATTTTGGCCGTTTTTTTGGAGTTTTTTGCACCCTTAAAACACTATAAATAGGTGGGGGGTGTTTAAGGTTGATCACACCTCTCTTTACACTCTCTAATCTCTAAAACCGCTCTTTAACCGCTCAAAAACGCTCTCTAAACTCTCTCTAAACTCAAAAAAAAAAACATGGCAAGTTTTGGTGTTGGTGGTTCCTCAAACGAAGTTACCGTTGTGGAAATTCGAGCAACAACGAGAAATCCGGCAATTTGGTGCAATTACGATCTATGTTTGTTGTCAAACGGGAAGGGACGTTTGATATTTTGGCATGGTGGAAAACAAACGAAGCTTCGTTTCCGATTCTTTCCGCCATGGCCCGTGATGTACTAACCGTCCAAGCTTCCACGGTAGCTTCGGAATCTGCGTTTTCTTTTAGTGGCAGGGTATTATCGATACGAAGGACTAGACTCACACCCCTAGCGATGGAAATGTGCATTTGCTTGAAGGACCATTTGGATGCGATGGATAGGATACAAGACCAAACTTCTCTCGAAGATGAAATTCAAGCCGAAGAAGTCATACACAACAACGAGGTTGATCTTGGAATATCCGAACCCGTCACGGATGAAGAACTAGCCGAAGATGCAAGGCTACGAAGCTCTAGTTCCGAAGACAACGCACAAGAATAATCAATCAATATTTCAAAAAATAAAACGTTGAACTTAATGTTTTATATTTGTTATATTTTTTGTAATTTTTTACAATTTTATCTTGTCATGTTTTTTAATTTCCGAACTTTCCAAATATTAATAAACGTTGAACTTTATGTTTTAATTTTGTTATATTTTATTATGGATTTTATATTAAAAATATAAAAAAATTTTGGATTTTTTTATTTATTTATAAAAACCGATTTAAAGGACAAACCGGTTTAAAACCTACCCGAACCGGTTTGACCGGTTTACATATTTCCATTACCCGAACTGGTTTAACCCGAACCGGTTTGGGCCCAAACCGGTTTTGACTTTTCGTTGACCAAACCGGTTCGGGTCGGGTTGAACCGGTTTGGGTTAAAAAACCGATTTGTGCACCACTATTTACAAGTAATTTGATTCAAGATTTGGGCCGGCAAGTGTTATTGTAATTTAATTGAACTAAATACTAATTATACTATTAAAACACATTTGTTTTTAAATTATCTCTTATTATAAAAAACTTTGAAATTTAATTATGTAACTTTTACTTTCTGTCAAATATTAAATGAAGGTCAAATAACATTAAATACTAATTAACGTGTTTTTGAAACCCAGTTATATATTAATTTTTACATATTTTGAATTTATTTTTTATCTTTAGTACGTAGTATATATGCAATACAGTTGTACACTTGTAAAATATATACATAAAAATTTAAAAATTTTATGTATCGATATTTTACACCCCGTGTGTAGACATGGGTCCTAAGCTAGTTGACATCAAGTAAAGAGTAAACGGAGAGATTTTTTGCAAATAGTTGTTGCTTCATTATTTTTCGATTTCAATAATGGGTTATCTCAACTCAAAGTATACAATGTTTGGGAAGCTTGGTTATTTTTGGACGACAATGATTCATCGATTGATTCAAAGAGTTCAAACCTTCATATTGACTACGGGTATATAGGATATTCATTATAAGGGGAGATTTGTTTTGAAGATTTTGATCTACAAAATTCAATGATCAAGTTTACCAAAACATGATTTTATATCTTTCAATGAAGTTTTATTCTACATTGGAGTTTTTTTCTTTAAGATCTTATTTTCTTAATAGGAGAAATAGAAGACTTGAATGTTAACTTTACGGGGAGCTTAAGTTGGATGAGAATCAAGTTGAAGAATATGAAATACAAGATTTGATTTTTAACACCAAGATTTGGAAGCATAAGTCTAGAGGAGATTGTTAGGTCTTGAGACTAATGCTTACCAAATCTAGTCAATGGTGGTGGAGATTTCGATCCAAAAAAGAACAACTTTGGGCACAAGTAATTTTATCACTACATGGAAGAAAGTGGGGGGGTTGGAGATAGTTCCGGGGGATAAGAGAATACCGAGAGTTTGGAAAAACATAACAAAAATTGATAAGGAATTACAATAAGGCGGGGTGTGCGTGCAAGAAATGTTGAGAGTAAAAATGGGAATAGGGGATAAAACCCGGTTTTGGCACGATGTTTGGCTAACAAATTTCCCTCTAAAAGAACTGTTTTCAAATGTTTATAAACTTGCAGCAGACAAGCAAGGGACGATGCTGAAATACTACAAGTGGAGTGGTCAAAATAGAGTGTGGGATTGGCGATGCATTAGTTTACCACAAGGTCGGGTATAAAGAATGAAACGGAGGAGCTACTCAAACTAATCAGAAACTATAACCTTAAAGACCAGGAGGACGCATGGATATGGAAGGCAGACGGGGAGGTTGATTTCTCAGTGAAAGCAGTCAAACAAGAGTTAGATAAGGCGACAAATTCAAACAATGTAAGTCCAACAATGAGGTGGTACAATTGGGCAGCCCTTGGAGAGCTATAGATGGAAGAATCCTCACCAAAGACCAACAAATTAAAAGAGGAATTGATACCGGAGACATAAGTTGCCCACTTTGCGGGATTGTGGATGATTCGGCGGATCATACGTTGGTGTCCTGCTAGTGCCGGTCCCGAGGATTCGAATGCCCTACACGAGCCGAAAAAAAGGCCCATAACGAAATATATAATTTTATAAACTATTTTTTTACGACAATTAACGTTATAGCATAGGATCGATCAGGAGCTCAGCATAACAATTCCTATACAGGGCCGGCTCAACGTATTTGGTGGCCCCAAGCGGACTAAAAGTTTGAGGCCCTTTTTCAAAACTCATATTATTAAAAACTCTCATCTTTTATCCGAGCTTGGGAACGAATAACAATAACAGTATAGCAAATCTCAATTAAACGAATTAGCAGATCACAGATTGAAATTTGAACCTAATACACACTCTAGCAAGTCCCAATAAACCAAATTAGCAAATCACAATTTGAACCTAATAACAACTAACCAAAATAACAGTCTAGCAAATACCAGTTAACCAAATTAGCAAATGACAGAATAAATATAGCACCTAATAAAGAAGCCTAGCAAGTCTCAATGAACCAAAATAGCAAATCATAGTATGAACCTAACAAGCAACTAACCATAGCAATTAGACATTTAGCTAAGGCAATTAACAATCACAAATGAAAAGCAATTAACCAAAATAATTCTGACAATTAGCTCAGCAAAATAAATCTTAGCAATTAACCAAGCCAATAACCAAAATCATCAAGCTAATTGACTAAGAATTAACTAAAATAATTCATCTTTTGGCTAATAAACAACTATCCAAAGCAATTAACCAATTAAGAAAGTATTAACCAAAATAACCAAGTATGATACATGATTAAACAGTTACAAGCAAATCTCAGCCAAATGATGAAACAACAACAAGCAACTCTCAACCGAATAGCCGATTGAAACTTAATTCTCCGCGACTCTCCAATTGAAAACAACATATTTAAAGAGGGCAAGATTGAATCACTAAGTCAGTAAAAGTGAGTCTTGAAGACTCGATTGAAGGAGCAACAGGAGGATGCATTCAACGATTGAAGAAAAGGGAAGGGGTTACCGACTTTTTTTTACGATTGACCTTCAATTGTCCGTTGCTCTTCCCTTCTGTCGATTGATTACCCGTTTGGTATGATTGTTGATCGACGATTGTTGGGCAGGAATCCTATAGGAGCTTCTGTTGTCCTGACCCAATTAAAATTCTCAATTTTTTTTAAACCCTAGAAAATTTTATATATTAATTTTTTTTTGGGTCCATCGAGATGTTGGGCCCACTATGGTCGTGTTGCCCGCAGGCCCAATGGGCCGGCCCTGTGTCCTACTTAGTTACAAAAACAGTATGGTGGACGATTGGAAGATGGGTCGGAATGCAAAGCGTAACTAATTGTACATCGGTCAAGGAGCTGTTGGAACAAACCGACGGGATGACAATACCAAAACGGAGGAAGAAAGCATTATTTGGGGTCATACTTACGACTATATGGCTGCTATGGGTGCACCGAAATAACAAAAATTTTAGGGGGAGTCACTTTTCAAGGTTAAAAATCGTGGAGGAAGTGCAGGAGACAACTCTTCTTAACTTGCAACTAAGGGCTAAGGCTTTAGATTTGAGGTTAGAAACATAGATTTTGTATGGTTTAAAAGCATTGGTGGTGTAATCTGGTGAGTAAATGTATGTTTTATTGCCATCTAGTGTCTTACTAGATGGCGTGGTAAATGAAAAAATTTGCTTCTCGGTTAAAAAAAAAACCAAATCTAGTCCCCATAGTTTATTTGGTGTTGAAAATCACGTTGAGATAACTTAAAGACATTGATGAAAGTAGAAGAGGTTTGCATACTTGGTTAAAGTCAAAGTCAAAAAGTCAAAGTTGAAGTGACGAATCAAAACTAATATCCAAGTTGAAATTAAACTTCTTATTAATGATTCTAGACAATGCTTTCAAAACCGTATCGGACAACGAACCCGCCTTTAAGTTCCATTGGTCAAACCGAATTTAAAAAAGGATGACGTCATAAATTTTATAAAATTTAAAAATATGTATATGGATACAAAATATAAACATTTTTGTTTTAATGTGAATTTACAATTATAATATTATATGAAAGCTTAAATAAAAAAAATATGCAACTTGAAATACGGAAAATGAGATTTTAAAGGAAAAAAAATTGAAATCTGGTCCGAATGGTTCAAATAAAAGCAGTCCAACTACACACAGCCGGACCGGTTATGTGCCCGTCTCGGTCCAACTGGTCCGACCGATAGGGATGGCAATGGGTCGGGTTTGGGATGGGTTTAGGTAATCCCAACCCCATACCCGACCCAAAACCCGTCGGAGTCTATCGGGTAATTGCCTGTCGGGTTTCGGGTATGCCCGTGGGTTTCGGGTAAATCCGTTAATTTGTAAAAAATACCCGTTGGGTATACTCGACCCAAAACCCGTCGAGTATTTACCGGGTATATATAAAAGTTCTAATTAAAATAAAAAAGAAAGAAATTGATGTCGGGGATATACATTTAAAATAAATACATTATATGTACTTAAAATAAATACGGTATATATATACTTAAAATCAATAAAAAAAAACTATGTCGGGTTTATAATCGGGTAAACGGGTGTATATTATCGGGTAATCGGGGCGGGTAAGTGGGTATATCACCATATCACATACCCGTCCCAAACCCGTGAAAAAATTCAAAAGTAATCCCAAACCCGGTCCCATACCCGATTACCCGACCTCATACCCGTCCCAAATGTTTCGGGTTTCCCTATCGGGTTCGGGTTTCATTGCCATCCCTACCAACCGGTCGGTCCGGTTCTGAAAACACTGATTCTAGAGATGAGAATTATTGATTTATCACATGGAGTGTGTGACAAAGTTAAAGTGGGTTTCTTTATTAGTGGCAGCTAATGAAGACCCAAGACTCCTATAAATAGGACATTTTGCTTAGGGTGTTCAAAAGCGGATATCCGAAATTTCGGATACGGATTCGGATAGTAAATCGGATATCTGAACTATGAAAAAAATAAAAAAATTATAACTATAATAAGATTCTTAAAAAATTAATCATGTTCTAACTTCCAAAGAACATTCAAAACAAATACAAAGAAACATAAAAAAACATTCAAAAACAAATTGTGAGTATTTACCCGTTTGGTTTCTTTTAAGATTACTTCAATCCAAGCAAATCCATCCTTCTAAACATGCATATATATTTTACGTTGATTAAATGATGATACAAGAATAACTATTGATCTTTTAATGTTTTGAACCATCTACATTATTTCAGATTTAGAAATCAAAATTTGTTTTCTAAAAGTCAAAATATGTATATAGTTTGTACCCAGTTTGGTTGTTTACGGCAATTAAACTATGTTAGTAGTAACACTTAAAAGGTATAACAATTTAGATTTCAAGTCTACTGCAGTGAACACTTAAAGAGTATATAATAATTTCAGATTTCTTGTAATCAGTTTGAGATATTATGACCCATTACAGTATTTCAAACAATGTTATGAATCAATCATCAATGGCATCTGTTTACCTATTTACGAATCTGTTATTTTGACCCAATCCACCAGTCAAATTCCAAAAAGAAAAAATAAATTTCTATGAAAGCACTACAAATTTAGAACTATAAATACCTAAACATTTGCTCATTCATTTGAGTGTGTTCTTTGTGAATCACGTTTCTCGGGCTGAGCTCACCTGAGGTTGGACATGAGCTTTAGTGTGTGTATGTATGTTGTAACAGTTGTGATGACTAAATCAATACAAGTTACATATTCTACATCTTTCTTGTTTATCATCACTTGATTATGCGTTTGATTGTTGATGTTATTGACCACAACCACCCGTCCATACATGTATTCAAGTGGATGTTCATGGGATTATTTGACCCAGTACCGATTTAGTAGAAGAATCAGATCTTGTCAATCGGTTATAGTGTTTATCGGCGACATACTAATTTACTCCAAAAGCAAAGGGGGCCACACATGACACATACGAGAGGTAATGGAGACGTTGCGGAAAGAGAAACTTTATGCCAAGTTTTCAAAATGCACATTCCGGCTCCTTGAGGTACAGTTCCTAGGACACGTTATCCACCCAAATGGAATTATGGTAGACCTTGCGAAAGTAGAAGCGGTTATGGAATGTAATCCTCCTAAGACGTTATTGGAGATCAATAGCTTCTTGGGTTTAGTATGGCACTATCGAAAATTCATTCAGGATTTCTCTAAGATAGTTTTGCCTTTGACTAAACTGACGAGGAAGAAGCAAAGTTTGAATGGGGCGCAGATCAAGATAAAGCGTTTCTAGAATTGAAGGAAAAGTTGACTCAAGCTCCAGTCTTGACCCTGTCAGGTGATATCAAGGACCTAGTTGTTTATTTGGATGCTCCATATATGGGACTAGTGTGTGTGCTAATGCAAAGGAGAAAGGTAATAATTTATGCTTCACAGCAACTGAAAACCTATGCGGAAAATTATCCCACACGTGATTTGGAACTCGCGGTAGTGGTTTTTGCGTAAATAATATGGAGGTATTATCTATATGGGGTTTAAGTGCATTATCTACACAGATCATAGAAGCTTAAAATATTTCTTTAAGCAGAAAGATCTTAACATGCGAAAAAAGAGATGGCTTGAACTAATAAAATACTATGACTATGAAATTCTGTATCATCCTAGAAAGGTCAACTTTGTAGCCGGTGCGTAAGTCGTAAGGGAAGACACGAACCGATCCGAGTGAAATCATATAAGTTGATAGTGACTTATGAACTCCTCAAGCAGATTAGTGATCTACAAGTGGAAGCCCGAAAAGGTGATCAAATCAAAAAGGAACGTATGGTAGGACAAATCGAAAATTTGTTGAAAAACACCTTAGGTGTCAAAACTCGGGTTGGTCAAATGTGGTTTCCTCGTTATGGAAACTTCGGCCCAAAATCTTGGATGAAGTCCATAAGTCTTGTATTCGACCCATACGGGTGCCAAGAAAATGTGACAAGGCATAAGTGATGTGTTGCAAAGCACACATGTATTTCCGCCATGTTTAGAGTCGTTTTAACTAGTTTTGTAATTGTTTTGAGTCATTTTTGGTTTGTATTAAGTCTACTATGTGTTTACAGGAGCTCGTGATGATTACAAGTAAAAACCCGAAGAAACTGAGCACGAGAATGAAGTCCAAGAAACAAAAGATAAAAATATGGAATTTCATTCCTTTGCGGTACGCGAAGAAGAGGAAGAAATCCCTAACGGTACGCGAGGGAAAGCAAAATCAGCCCCGACTAGTTTGGCCCTCGCGGTACTTGAGGGGCTTGACCATCTCTCTCGCGGTACACGAGAGACTCGTATTCCGTGAAATTTTGTAAAAACCTAATTTAATAGATTTGTAATCTCATTATCAAAGGAGTTCGTATTCCAGCCGTTTTGGGAGAGAAAAGGGACGATTTTATGGCTAGAGGAAGCAATTGAAGTGAAATATTGGAGCTTTTGAATCCTGGTTCGTTAGTAATAGCGTTTTCGATATCAAGATTTGATTTTTATCTTTGATTGTTCTGATTTGAAACCATGTTCTTGTTTAATTACTTCTGCTTTGATGTTTTGAACATGAATCTAGGCTAACTCATTAATACTGCCTAGGTTAACAATTAATTCTTGTTAAAGTTCGGATTTTTATCGGTTTTGGATTCGTATAATGATTTAATGATTTTGTAACGATTCTAGTTTGATAATTATGATGTATAAGCATGTTTGAATCTGATTATGTGATTGATTTCAATTCCTTGCATTGATTGTGGTTGTCTGCCATGTTTATTTAGCGTATCTAGGTCATAGATCTTAGGGTTTGTGATTTCGGTGGTTTGCTAGACGTAGAGACCATAGGAGTTGTTATAGATTGCTGATTAGAGTTAAGTGTGTGTCCTAGTTCAATACCCGAGAGGTGAGAAGTAGTCGGTTAGTCTTCGTCATTAGGAATCCGAGTGTCAACTGTCTAGGAGGAAGTTGGTTTAGACGTCTAGTGATTGTTGCTATTCTGAATCATAGTTGTTATTCTAGGATTACCCCGTGCATTCCTTGAATGTATGGTGGGCGGTGAGTGTGACATCCGGCCTTTTCAAGTTAACTTCGTTAGCACAAACCCAGTTAGTCCAGTTAACTCAGTCATAAACCACAAGGACTAATTCTATAAAAAAAATCCAAACATCAACACATAAAACCCCAGGGACTAAAACAGTAATTACCCTAAACTCAAATAGTTAGACTCCTGATAGTCAAAATGGATTAGTTTCACTCAAAATCGACTTAGTTGACTTGTAAAAGTCAAACTCCCTTGTTCTTGATCCAAATCCGTATCTCTAACCACAAAACTGTTCGAATTCAGAATTCGTAACGCATAACATTGATAGTTTCGACCATTATTGTGACGTTTCTAACCTGTTTATCATTGTTAATCATCGCAAATTAACTTCCCCAACCGTAACCGTCGACCCCTCTCGTCGATCTCTATCAAACTCGCACAATTCGATTACCATTCTCACAATTTGACATCTGCACACCTCAAACCAACCATTGGCAAGCTTTTGCACATCCTAATCTAGCCGGAAACGCAGTCAAAGTCACCAGGGATCAAACCACGAATGACGGAACCCATTCTAGCCGAGCACCATCAATCTGACATCAATTGAGGTAACCGAACACACTCACAGTTTCGTATTCACTCCTAGATCAAAAGCGCTATGACAATTCGGGCTTACAATATCGATTCAAACTTGAACCGATCCTAGGGTTCATCCCGTAATCGGTTTAATCGAACACCAGTCTAGAACTGATCTCAATCCAATTAATATACTTGGATAGGTGCGCAATCCAACACTCAGTGAAAGCCCCATGATTCCAACCTATAACAATATCGAATTCAACTAGTTTAATCTCATGTTCATAAACTAGGGTTTCGGGTTTTCAATTGAGAAATTTACCAATCTAAACGTGATAACTTTACGATTAAATGCACCCACAGGTTCGAATTAGATTGATAATCAAAACCTCTAAACTCTTGTCGCATATCACTGTTGGAATCGAAGGTATTGAGGTTGGTTTTGTGATCGGGTCGCGTAAGGGGAAGAACACGGGAGACCTAAGGGTTAAAAACCATTCTGATCCAGCTTCTGATGCGATGACCCTAGCGGGCGTGATGGTTAGATCGTTGGTGTGGTGGGGAGGAGACCCGGGTTCGAGTCTCCCCACCCCTATTTTGTTTAAATCACTTTTACACAATTATTTTTAATATAAAACAATTTCCTATATTATTATTATATTATATTATATTTATGTGTTTTTAGCCCCGTAAACCACCTGTAGACTCGAGTTTGAAATTATAACTATTATTTAATGTTATTTCCACTTATAAAATAATATATTTTTATTATTTTCAAACCACGACTCCGAATAAATAATATGTTTATATTATTATCAACCTGTGACTCCAATTAAAAATAATATATATTTTATATTATTTTCACCTCGTTTATAAACATGGTGTAACGTTTCAAACTATTAATTAATATAATTGTTTATATTATTTACCCTCAGTTTTATCCTCGAATGAAAATAATATATTTATTATTTTTCCACATATATGATTATTTATTAATCATACGAACTTAAAAATAATATATTAAACTATATTATTTTCCTAACCATTTTAAATGGAAACAAACTTACGAATATATTTATTAATTAATATTATTCGTAATTAGAGACGTTCGACACGAAACACTATCATAATATTTAGAAACTCTTATTCTCGTGGACACGTTCGTCTACTCATTGGTCCTACGTGTATCTTAGTAAATCCAAATCTTTCGTGTCGTCGTCACTAAATCCCATGTGTCCCTAACTGCTATGCTTGTAATTCTAGGGCATTTGTAGACCGTTCTTAGGCAAACAAATTGTGGTTTCTATTGCATCCCTGTGTGGTGCTAACTGCTATCTACTCGTACACAACTCAGGTGAGTTTCACGACCCTTTTTACTATTTTAAACTGGGGGAGAAAACATGCACACAAACAAATAACATCTTTTACGTGTTTTCCCGTTAGGGGAGAAAACATGACGCAAACTATTTTGATTATTGTAATTCATATGTTATCACTGTTGAGGCTAAGCGTAACACCCTATCATTGAAAAGTCCTCACACACATCGGACCGTTAATATGGATTTAGCGAGAGAATGTTTGGTAGTACTGCTGGGTTTGACAAACCCCACCCGCGTTAGCCACGCTAACTTGACTGGAGGTCGAACGGGTGAAATATTGGCCTAAACACATTAGTCAGAGTTGATAGACCTGGCTGGAGGCAAATAAACAAACACACTGTCAGCTTCGGTTGCGAGCGCTTTAGTAATACATGTACATAGGCTAGCTACCTATAGATATGCATACTGAATGTACATAATTTGGCAAACACTCTTATTACAACTTGACACCTGTGAACTCACCAACCTCGTGTTGACACTTTTTCTTACATGTTTTCTCAAGACGCTAAGGAGTAGGTTGCACAACTAGGACGTGCATGGGGTCCTACTATCATTTCACTCATATGCAAACATTTAAAACAATTCACTTACCTTTTTAAATTAAACTTTGGCGCATTGTTTTGCACATTTATTTTTGTTTAAACGCTTCCGCATTAATTCTGAACTTTTATGTTATGACATTTCAAGTCCCATATAGTGTCGTTCGAAGTAACTAATGTCTGAGATCCTGGTGTGTCACTTCCTAAATGGTAAAACTCCGTTAGTTGAATTTGGGGGTGTGACAGATTGGTATCAGAGCCATTGGTTATAGCGAACTAGGAATTGCATACTAGACTATAACCCACACACATTAGTTACACGAAACAAACACTCATACATGCTACACGTAGCATCTACACATACATTGCATTGCAGGCATGTTGACAGCATCCATATCACCCTCTTCTGACGAGGGGCAAGTCATTCGCATTGCATCATCATTCCCAGTGGTGACACTCGGGGAATCACCAAAATCACATCCACTCCCGTCCTAGGGCAGCGAGACGGAGCCTTCGGAGGAGTCACTCACACCACCATCATCTGCACCCTTGTTACACCATCGGAGCCGAAGATGACACCGGTTTGAGCCTATCGATGATACAATCGGGAATGGTGGGCCTTCTCAAGTCCGTGTTGGGGATAACACACAACACTAACACATGTCTCTTTGGGAGTTGGTTTCGACGGAGGCAAGTCCCTCCTGCACCCACTAGTAACAATACTCCAATCTCACTAGCCTTACTCCACTTCAATCTCGAACCCGTGGACCTCGCTTGAGGTACACCGTGTAGAGGCAGACTGTAGCACGTATTATGGTAGAAATTCATTGACACTTAGATGTCATCATTTTCCCGAGCCGTGGGCTCGCGCTTTAGCCGATATTCTGTTGAAGAAATATTGACCACAAGGTTGAGAACGCCTTGCTCATTGCATACTCAAACCCTATCCTGACTCAGTTGGAAGGACTGCTACTTTGCCTCTTCTAGTAACACATATCCATAAACTAGTTTCACTCCTCGAAGTCGCATTTCATCTACATTTTTGTTTCATGTGCATGTTCCCATCTACAATCCACTGGATTGGACTCTCGTATTATGTTCCAACTCGAGTGAATACTCGGATCAAACGATTCCCGACTACTCATCCTGATATGAGTCCTAGTTGTTCAATTGATGGTTGATGACTAAGCCTCTTGATGATTTGTCATATCCGACAACACTATGTACTCGGCAATACAAACTAAGGGACATTTTGACACAGGACAAGGAGAAGTTAGGGTGAGCATGCAAAACAAATTATCATTACGGGTGCACACGTAATAGTAATTTGAGGTGCATGTAAGTCCTGGTGAAACCTAGTGTGTGGATAAATAGTCCTAATCTGTGAGTTACAGACTTATGTTCCTACTATCAACGGTTGATAGTTAAACATGTTCGACGGTTGATTGACGCGACTGTCATGTCAGAGATATTTACGAACACACTGAATTATCATCCATAGAATCCATCATTTGATTTCACTCATGTAAGGGCCTTAGTGAACTAAGACTCTCATCCAGACTTGATCAATGAAACCATCTCGGTTGAAACTCTAACAGAACCTCGTGGTAAACCCACCGACCCCAACTATGTAAGCGAAAATTGGGAATTCTTCCTAAACTAACACGTTATTCCTTACACTCCAACAATTGATTCCATTTGACCTTGTTACCTCATCCTGTGACAAATCCTTGGTCTAATTTGATTTATACCCTAGCATATCCAGTTATCTCATTGACCTCACAAATTTCTTACTGGTGCGGTCGTACTCCAACCCTACTAGAAGCTAAGTACAGTATACAAATAGCTGATGGACAGATAATTAAAGCAACTCACATTCTTAAGGGTTGTAAACTTGAATTGGCTGGTCATGAACTTGACGTTGACCTTATGCCAGTCACACTCGGCAGCTTCAACGTAATTGTCGGTATGGATTGGTTATCTAAGAACCAACCGAAATTATTTATCGTGAGCAAATTTGTTCGCCTTCCTCTCCCGAGTGGAGAAATCCTTCTGCCCAAGGCAAAAGGAGTAGTGCAGTCATAAGCATCATATTCTTCATAAGAGAGCATAAGTGCTTGCGTAAAGGTCATACTGCCATTCTGGCTCTCGTCGCCGAGCAGCCATCTGAGGGGAAGAAGATTGACGACATTCCAATCGTTTGTGATTATCCAAAAGTATTTCCCGAAGACTTGCCTCATCTACCGCCTCATCGTCAAGTCAAATTCCAAATCGATCTAGTACCCGGAGCAGCGCCTATTGGTCGGGCATCCTACAGACTTGCACCTAGTGAATTGCAAGAGTTGTTGGATAAAAGTTCCATCCGACCTAGCTCATCGCCATGAGGAACTACAGTCCTATTCGCTAAGAAGAGAGACGAGACTTTCTGCATGTGCATCGACTACCGTGAGCTGAACAAAGTGACGATCAAGAACCGTTATCCTCTACCCCGCATCGATGATCTATTTGATCAACTCCAAGGATCAAGCTTCTATTCCAAGATAGATCTTAGATCCGGTTATCATCAATTGAGAGTCCGAGACGAAGACATCTCAAAGACGGCATTCAGAACTAGGTATGGTCACTACGAATTCATGGTCATGCCATTCAGACTAACCAACACACCCGTGGTGCTCATGGACCTCATGAACCGTGTGTGTAAACAGTACCTTGATCAGTTCGTCATCGTCTTCATTGATGACATCCTCATATATTCCAAGAACAGGGATGAACATGAGGAACACCTACGTTTAATTTTGGAATTACTGAAACAAGAGTAACTGTACGATAAACTTTCTAAGTGCGAATTCTGGATTCGTGAAGTGCAATTCCTAGGACATGTAGTCAACGAGACGAAAATACATGTTGATCCATCTAAAATAGAAGCTATCAAGAATTGGGCGGCACCGACTACTCCGACAGAGGTGCAAAAATTTCTGGGATTGGCTGGCTATTACTGTCGTTTCATTAAAGGATTTTCTAAGATTGCTCAACCCCTCACTGCCCTAACTCAAAAAGGTAAACCCTATAACTGGAATGATACCCAGGAATCAGCGTTCCAACTTCTGAAGCAGAAACTCTGTAGTGCACCCATCTTATATCTTCCAGAGGGAATGGATGATTTTTTGGTATATTGCGATGCATCCATTCAAGGTCTTGGTTGTGTACTGATGCAACCCGAGAAAGTGATCGCATACGCTTCTCGTCAACTGAAAATCCATGAGAAAAACTACATGACTCATGACTTAGGATTGAAAGCAGTGGTATTTGCACTAAAGATATGAAGACATTACTTGTATGGTACCAAATGCACTATTTACACCGATCACAAGAGTCTTCAACATATCATCGAACAGAAAGAGTTGAACATGCGACAACGTCGTTGGATCGAACTCTTAAACGACTATGACTGTGTGATCAGATACCATCCGGGCAAGGCTAATGTGGTAGCTGATGCTCTAAACCGTAAGGACACTAAACCTAAACGAGTTCGAGCATTACAGCTTACTATCCACATCGGATTACCTGACAAAATCTGTAGTGCTCAACTCGAAGCCCTTAAAGAGGAGAATCTACCGTTGGAAGCCACACGCGGTACGGAGGAGCAATTTGAGGTCAAATCAGACGACATTCGCTACTTCGCGGAGCGAATATGGGTCCCAATGCATGGGAACTTAAGAGAACTGATCATGGATGAAGCTCACAACTCTCGATACTCTATTCATCTAAGTTCTGACAAGATGTACCATGACTTAAATGTGCTATATTGGTGGCCAAAGATGAAGGCTAATATTGCCACCTATGTGAGCAAGTGCCTAACTTGCGCAAAGGTCAAAGTGGAATACCAAAAGCCTTCTGGTCTACTTTAACAACCAGAGATCCCAATGTGGAAATGGAGCAAATTTCCATGGGTTTCATCACCAAACTGCCCCGAACTCCTAGCGGATGCGACACCATCTGGGTGATCGTAGATCGTTTGACAAAATCCGCCCACTTCCTAGCAATCAAAGAAACCTACAAAATGGAGAACCTTACTCGTATTTACCTGAAGGAAGTAGTCTCTCGGCACGAAGTGCCAATTTCTATCATTTCGGATCATGACCCTCGATTCACATCACGTTTCTGGCAATCGTTACAAAAAGCTTTAGGTACGCGTCTAGATATGAGTAGGACGTACTATCCTCAAATAGATGGCCAAAAGGAACATACCATTCAAACCTTAGAGGACATGCTACGAGCTTGTGTGATCGATTTCGGTAACAGTTGGGAAACTCACTTGCCCTTAGTGGAGTTCTCCTATAATAATAGTTATCACACCAGCATCAAGGCAGCACCATTCGAGGCATTATACAGACGAAAATGTCGATCTTTTATTTGTTGCGCTGCAGTGGGGGATAACCAACTTACGGGTCCTGAACTTGTATTCGAAACCTCTAAAAAGAACGTTCAAATTAGAAACCATATGGCGACAGCTCGTGATCGTCTAAAGAGCTATGACGATAAACGTCACAAGCCGTTAGAATTTCAAGTAGGTGACATGGTTCTACTAAAAGTCTCACATTGGAAAGGTGTAATTCGCTTCGGGAAACGAGGCAAACTAAACCCTCGTTATGTTGGACCATTCAAAATAGTTAAGAGAATTGGCCCGGTAGCGTATCAACTGGACCTACCTGAAGGACTGAGTGGTGTACACAACGTCTTTCATGTCTCGAACTTGAAGAAATGTCTAGCATACGAGACACTCGCGGTTCCTCTTGAGGAACTACAAATCGATGAACAATTGCGGTTTGTTGAAGAACCGATAGAAATCATGGATAGGGAAGTCAACACGCTCAAACGCAGTAAGATCCCTATTGTGAAAGTTCGTTGGAACTAGAAACGCGGACCGGAATTCACATGGGAGCGCGAGGATTAGATAATGCCCGAGAGGTGAGAAGTAGTCGGTTAGTCTTCATCATTAGGAATCCGAGTGTCAACTGTCTGAGAGGAAGTTGGTTTAGATGTCTAGTGATTGTTGCTATTCTGAATCATAGTTGTTAATCTAGGATTACCCCGTGCATTCCTTGAATGTATGGTGGGCGGTGAGTGTGACATCCGGCCTTTTCAAGTTAACTTCGTTAGCACAAACCCAGTTAGTCCTGTTAGTCCAGTTAACTCAGTCATAAACCACAAGGACTAATTCTGTAAAAAAAAAAATCCAAACATCAACACATAAAACCCCAGGGACTAAAACAGTTACCCTAAACTCAAATAGTTTGACTCCTGATAGTCAAAATGGATTAGTTTCACTCAAAATCGACTTAGTTGACTTGTAAAAGTCAAACTCCCTTGTTCTTGATCCAAATCCGTATCTCTAACCACAAAACTGTTCGAATTCGAAATTCGTAATGCATAGCATTGATAGTTTCGACCATTATTGTGACGTTTCTAACCGTTTATCATTGTTAATCATTGCAAATTAACTTCCCCAACCATAACCGTCGACCCCTCTCGTCGATCTCTATCAAACTCGCACAATTCGATTACCATTCTCACAATTTAACATCTGCACACCTCAAACGAACCATTGTCAAGCTTTTGCATATCCTAATCTAGCCGGAAACGCAGTCAAAGTCACCAGAGATCAAACCACGAATGACGGAACCCATTCTAGCCGAGCACCATCAATCTGACATCAATTGAGGTAACCGAACACACTCACAGTTTCGTATTCAGTCCTAGATCAAAAGCCCTATGACAATTCGGGCTTACAATATCGATTCAAACTTGAACCGATCCTAGGGTTAATCCCGTAATCGGTTTAATCGAACACCAGTCTAGACCTGATCTCAATCCAATTAATATACTTGGATAGGTTCGCAATCCAACACTCAGTGAAAGCCCCATGATTCCAACCTATAACAATATCGAATTCAACTAGTTTAATCTCATGTTCATAAACTAGGGTTTCGGGTTTTCAATTGAGAAATTTACCAATCTAAACGTGATAACTTTACGATTAAATGCACCCACAGGTTCGAATTAGATTGATAATCAAAACCCCTAAACTCTTGTCGCATATCACTGTTGGAATCGAAGTTATTGAGGTTGGTTTTGTGATCGGGTCGCGTAAGGGGAAGAACACGGGAGACCTAAGGGTTAAAAACCATTATGATCCAACTGCTGATGCGATGACCCTAGCGGGCGTGATGGTTAGATCGTTGGTGTGGTGTGGAGGAGACCCGGGTTCAGTCTCCCCGCCCCTATTTTATTTAAATCACTTTTACACAATTATTTTTAATATAAAACAATTTCCTATATTATTATTATATTATATTTATATGTTTTTAGCCCCGTAAACTACTCGTAGACTCGGGTTTGAAATTATAACTATTATTTAATGTTATTTCCACTTATAAAATAATATAGTTATATTATTTTCAAACCACGACTCCGAATAAATAATATATTTATATTATTTTCAACATGTGACTCCAATTAAAAATAATATATATTTTATATTATTTTCACCCCGTTTATAAACATTGTGTAACGTTTTAAACTATTAATTAATATAATTATTTATATTATTTACCATCGGTTTTATCCTCGAATGAAAATAATATATTTATTATTTTTCCACATAAATGATTATTTATTAATCATACGAACTTAAAAATAATTTATTAAACTATATTATTTTCCTAACCATTTTAAATGGCACAAACTTACGAATATATTTATTAATTAATATTATTTGTAATTAGAGACGTTCGACACGAAACAATTTCATAATATTTAGAAACTCTTATTCTCGTGGACACGTTCGTCTACTCGTTGGTCCTACGTGTATCTTAGGACATCCAAATCTTCCATGTCGTCGTCACTAAATCCCATGTGTCCCTAACTGCTATGCTTGTAATTCTAGAGCATTCGTAGACCGTTCTCAGGCAAACAAATTGTGGTTTCTATTGCATCCCTGTGTGGTGCTAACTGCTATCTACTCGTACACAACTCAGGTGAGTTTCACGGCCCCTTTTACTGTTTTAAACTAGGGGAGAAAACATGCACATAAACAAATAACATCTTTTACTTGTTTTCCCATTGGGGGAGAAAACATGACGCAAACTATTTTGATTATTGTAATTCATATGTTATCACCGTTGAGGCTAAGCGTAACACCCTATCATTGAAAAGTCCTCACATACATCGGACCGTTAATATGGATTTAGCGAAGGAATATTTGGTAGTACTATTGGGTTTGACAAACCCCACCCGCGTTAGTCGCGCTAACTCGATTGGAGGTCGAACGGGTGAAATATTGGCCTACACACATTAGTTAGAGTTGATGGATCTGGCTGGAGGCAAACAAACACACTGTCAGCTTCGGTTGCGAGCGCTTTAGTAATACATGAACATAGGCTAGCTACCTATAGATATGCATATTGAATGTACATAATCTGGCAAACACTCTTATTACAACTTGACACATGTGAACTCACCAACCTCGTGTTGACACTTTTTCTTACATGTTTTCTCAGGACGCTAAGGCGCAGGTTGCACAACTAGGACATGCATGGTGTCCTACTATCATTTCACTCATATGTAAACATTTTAAACAATTTACTTACCTTTTTAAATTAAACTTTGGCGCGTTGTTTTGCACAGTTTCTTTTTTGTTTAAACGCTTTCGCATTAACCCTAAACTTTTATGTTATGACATTTCAAGTCCCATATAGTGTCGTTCGAAGTAACTAATGTCTGAGATCCTGGTGTGTCACTTCCCAAACGGTAAAACTCCGTTAGTTGAATTTGGGGGTGTGGCAGTGAAACTGAGAGGTAATCTGTTCATTAGGGTACTTGATCATAGTTGGAAATACCTGAGAAGTGATCCAATAATCTGGTGAGTTTAGTACAATTTGGGTAACTTAGTTGGTGACTGAGAGTGATTAGGGATCCACTAGGTTGTCTTTAGCAGTTATCCTTTGAAACCCACATCCTTCATAGTTTCCAGAACCGGTAGAATTTCTGCTTTGCAAGTAGGATTCCGACCTAGGTAGTCTTCTTCCTAATCTTGATTTCACCTTAGCTTTTGTCTCTTGATAGTTTGAATCATTCTTAGTTTACTACACTAATAGTTATAATCTTTAGTGTAGTGATCCCCCCAAACGAAATAAATCTTTAGTCCAAGTCAGAGTCTAATTAGGTTATTCAGTGTCTCTAGGGTTCGATATTCCAATTTACCGTTAAGTTGTGCTACACTCGATAGGTTCACTTGCCTGTCAGTGCGGTTTAGTTCATAAGTTTCCCTTTTATGACTTAGGAGTCTAGGTTAGGTTTAGTAGTTTATTTTATAGACTGTCTGGAAGACATCAAGTTTTTGGCGCCGTTTCCGGGGACATTTGACAATAACAAAATTAGCTTTGACTAGTTCTTTCTTTGATGTTTGGTTTATTTTGTTTTCTTTGAGTGTGTCTTGTGTGCTTGTCTTTTGTGTTTACATGCGTGTTAGTCCTTCTGTCTTTGAGTCTCTGTTTCTTTTTTCTATTGAGTCTTTCTTTGTATGCACCATACTCGCTCGCAGGGATCACCACCTTATTTTGCTTTCTTAGAGCCAGAGCGAGAGCTTCACGTGCGTACCCGCGACTTTCAGGAGCGTTTGAAGCAGTTGTGCTACACCTAGGTACGTCCTATTAGCCCTATTCCATTTCCTACTATGGGCGACGCTGATCCACCAGCCAGGCGTACTGTACACCAGATGGCCAGTGATGGGGTCACGGGCGCGAGATCTTCGATCACTCGCCCCACTATTCCTAATGTCAATTCTTGGCAGATCCCATCACGTGTCACGAGTACGATCACTCATGCTACCCAGTTCCATGGCCTTGAGGATGAGGATGCACCCGGACATGTGTCCCGCTTTACGCGCATATGTGATGCTTTCAATATCACAGGTGTATCTAAGGACGCAATCTACTTGCGTCTCTTCCCATTCTCGCTCTCCGGGCGTGCTTCTACTTGGCTTGATAATATTCCAGACAACTCGATCACCACTTAGGAGGATCTCAAAGCCAAGTTCTTCAAGAAATACTATCCACCTTCCAGGGCCGCTCGCCTTAGGGATCGAATCCACTAATTCCGGATGGATCCCGACGAGCCTTATCATCTGGACTGGGAGCGGTTCAACACGTTGTTGAGCTGATGTCCCCAGCATGGTCTATCAGACTGGGCAATAGTGAAGAAATTCTATAATGGTCTCATATTCGAGAAGCAGCAAATGTTCAATACAGCTGCAGGGGCCATATCATGGAGAAACTCAAGCCTGCTGAGTGTGAGGAGATGTTCGAGAGCTTCGCTCAGGCCGAACAGTAGTATCCATCTACTAGGACTTCCATTCCCAATGCTAGATCATCCACCTCATCTTCAAGAGGTGTGCATCAGGTTACTCCTGATTCTAGCGTGGCTGCTGCACTCGCCTCAAAGGCTAACGAAACCAAGGAGCTGAAGCTCAGTGCTCAGCGGTGTCAAGTGTGCAGGGGAGGCCACGACACCCGTGATTGCCTAGTGAATAATCAGGAGTAGGTGAGCTATACTGGCAACCAATACCAAAACCGAGGATACAACAACTACAATTCCTTTGGCTCGGGATGGAGATCTGGAAATAACCCACCGGGGTTCAATGGTCGTCAGCAGTATCAGCATAATGGAGAAGATAAAGGACCTAGCACGGGAAGCAGTGTCAACGCGGCGTCGATTAAGGAGATGCTGGAGACTCAGACACAGCTGCTTGCCCACCTAGTCCAGTAGGACAGGGATGCTAGACAGATATTGGATAACCACGACACTCTACTGAAGAATCAGCAGTCGGCGTTCCATGATCTGAAATGCACGGTTGAGGACATCGCTAAGAGCTTGAAGGATCGGCAAGGAAGCCCATCTTCAAGCTCCAACTCATGAGTGATGGCCGTGTCGGTAAGGAGTGAAGAGAAGAAAGAGGTTGTCGAGGATGACTCCCACTCCAGCAAGTACAATATTCTGTCACCTAAGGAGGTCAAGAAGATTAACCGGAGAGCTCGATTCGCTGAGATCGATGCCAAGATGGCGGGGGGGGGGGGGGGGGCAGGTGGACGAGGAGAGAGCAGTTGAGGTGCCTGCCAAGAAGGCAGAGGAGAAGAAGAAGGGGGTGGAGATGAAGACCCCGGAGATTGACCTGACTCGTGTTCCTTATCCAGCACGTTTGCTACCACTCAAGAAAGCCAGGGAGCACAATCACTTCTTCGATTTGTTCAAACAACTAAAGGTCAATCTCCCGCTGATAGAGACCCTCCAGCGCATGCCTAAGTATGGCAAGTTCCTTAAAGATATTCTATCCAACAAGAAGAAGCTCGAGGAGGTCTCTAAAGTCTCACTTAGTGAGTAGTGCTCTGCGATGGTGCAGAACAAGCTTCCAGAGACACTGGGAGATTCGGGTCGTTTCACGATCCCATGTCACCTAGGCAGTTTGCCTTTGCACCATGCGTTGGACGATCTGGGTGCAAGCATCAATCTGATGCCCTGTTCCTTATATAACCAGCTAGACCTAGGCGAACCATAGCAGACGCACATGAGCATTTCCTTGGCTGACTGTTCAGTCAAGTATCCACGGGAAATTGTGGAGAATATGTTAGTGAAAGTTGGCAAATTTGTTTTCCCCGTGTCTAGATATGAAAGTAGACGATGGAGTCCCACTCATCTTAGGGCGCCCATTCTTGCGCACCACTAAGGCAGTGATTGATGTATTTGACGAGAAACCCACACTTCGTGCGGGGGATGAGTCAATTATATTCGATGCCACTACGTCGGTGAAGGATGTTGGCGAGCATTGCCACTCCGTGTGCATGCTTGATGCCTCCACATACGATTATTGAGACTCAAATCCATTAGCGGATGTTGTTGATGGAAATGTAGAAAGGATGAAAGAAGAGCCCCTAGATTGGTTGGAGGAGTTTGAAAAGAAACTGGCAGGTTCCTCATTTTTAAGTGCTAGTGATGATGAGTTAGTTTAAGTAACATTTTAGCTCAGGTGGAGAAGATAGTTTGTGAATCACCCGTGGTTGATAGTGTAGAGGTCGTGCCTTTAGAAGTACATATTCCTAAACCTCTACCTGTTATTTGTGCTGAAGGGAGTGCAGTTGAGCCAGCCCATAGTTCTAGTATTCCTAGGTCTAGGCCGCCCGTAAGAGAACCCGTAATTTAATAGATTCATTTAGGTTGAGGGTAATTCAAACCCCAAGTGTGGGGACCTTTAGGGAAAACAGATTGCTTGGCTATTTGAATTACATTACTTTTGGACCAGGTAGATTCAAGTTTGGTGGAAACATTGGTGTGACAAATGTGATATGAGTTCGAAGTTTGTGAGTGGAAGGTATGTGATGAGTTTGTGCACAGCCGGGAGGCCGCATAGGATGAAGGCGGTACTGGTTAGGATTAAGGAGAAGCCTCCTGATAGGCTTGTTTGATTCTCGGGCAAGTGCTTGGGATGCAGAGTTTATATGCTTACGTGGTCCGTGTCAGTGTCAATTTCTATGTTTTTGGGTATTGTATTTTGTTTGTGTCATGTTTTGCAGGGATTCGCGCTTGATTCGGTGAGGAAAATCATCGGGAACGAAGTTCCAGGTATGTTTTGTATTGGTTTTTATCATTGGAATGGGTTTTGAAAAAAATGGGTGAAGAAAAATTTCCAAGGGTAAAAAATTTTCTAAGTATAAAAATTAAAAATTTTCTTAAACTTTCTGTGAACAAGACTTCATCACGGTACGCGAAGGAAGTACCCAAGTCTCTCGCGGTACTCGAAAGACAAAACAGTCGGGCCGACTGGAGTTTCAGTCCCTCGCGGTACGCGAAGGACGTGGCCTGCTTCTTCGCGGTATGCGAGGGTTACCTGGTTTTGCCCTTCCTTTTTTCCCATGGTCACCCATTCCCGTCATCTATCATATCATTCATTCACTAACCACCATTCCTCTACCATCACCATCATCACCCATTATCACCACCACCATCATTCATCACCATCTATCCACCATCATCATCAATCCATCATCATCCATTTCATATCATCTCATTCATTGATCACCATGACCATGGGGAACTTGGGAACCAGTTTGTGACCGATGATCCAACTCGTTGTGGCTTTCATGTCTATGTGTTTGCCACCCATCGGGTACGTGTACTTGCATATCTACCCAAAGTCTTAGTGAGTCAGTTTGAGTCAGTGAGTCATTTATTTGTGTCTGTTTAATGCTGCGAGTATGTTTAAGGTTTATTTTGTAGGTATTGTTCATCCTGTCCGTACTCAATCTCCATTTGGGCGGGACGAATATTTCTATCACTGTGTAAAGGTAACCCAGCAGAGTGTGTAACCGCGACTGAAATGCTATACGGTGCACACGAGGAAGAACGAAGTTGCCCGTTTGTTTGCATATTCATTACCAGCTAAGTCGCTTCCTGTTTTTATTTTTTGCATTTTTATTTTTAGTTGTGCTTGCTTCACATTGAGGACAATGTGTCTTTCAAGGGTGGGGATGTGAGTGTCTAGTCTAGCTAGTTTGTGTCTTCTATAAAAATACAAAAAATTGAAAAATTTGAAAAAAATGTCATTTGAAAACAAAGTTTTGCATAATAGATGGAAAATGATAGTACAACTGGATCTACTTATTGAGTTTAAACGAAATAAATAATAGAAAACGCGTCTAATTAGTGATGTTTTGGTAGACCCAGCCAACTTGAATAACTTAAATAGCATGTGAGTGTTACTTAGGATTAATCATGTAATAAGTTCATGAAATCTTGTGGGTACTCATCTTAGGGTAATGGTAATACTGAAATTGTCAATATATGGTGATAGGTACCATGTTAAGTTAAAATTTAGAGGTTTTTGAAAATTTTCATTGCACACCACACTCTTTTTATGAGAATAAATCTGAGTTTTGGTGGCGTCTATTCCATAATTCCATAACTATGAGCTTAATTGTTTGAAATATGAGTTTTGCTTATGTGTTTCCCTCTGGGATGGCGACTTGGAGGATACACCCCTAAGTGAGATTTATGTGCTTAAATGTGTAGAATCTAGTCTACGTGTTAGCTTCCGGGATAATGACTTGGTTGAGACGCCTCTAGACGAAAGTTCTTATGCTTTAATTAACGCTCAGTTCCACCCATTCGTTCCATATCCCATTGATTTCTAAAAATCTGTATATCTTAGTTTAATGTGGTGGGCAAATCTACATGGTTTAACCAGTGCCTAGACATGACCGTGAGATGGGATTAGGTAGAGCTGTAGCTTCTGAGTATGAGTCACATACTTTGATTGATTGTTGTACAAATTTGAATTAGAACACATCACGGGGGCAAGATAGTTGGTGGTTGGGTTTAATCGGACATAAATATTGATTGTTGCTTTTTAACGCGTGAGTATGTTTAACTAATTGGTAATTGTTTGTAAAGTTATATTTCAGTTATGACTCCATTGCAGACTTTTTCGAGGATGAAAAAATGTTAAGTGTGGGGATGTTTGATGTGTTGCAAAGCACACATGTATTTCCGCCATGTTTAGAGTCGTTTTAACTAGTTTTGTAATTGTTTGAGTCGTTTTTCATTTGTATTAAGTCTACTATGTGTTTACAGGAGCTCGTGATGATTACAAGTAAAAACCCGAAGAAACCGAGCACGAGAATGAAGTCCAAGAAACAAAAGATAAAAATATGGAATTTCATTCCTTCACGGTACGCGAAGAAGAGGAAGAAATCCCTCGTGGTACGCGAGGGAAAGCAAAATCAGCCCCGACTAGTTTGGCCCTCGCGGTACGCGAGGGGCTTGACCATCTCTCTCGCGGTACGCGAGAGACTCGTTATCCATGAAATTTTGTAAAAACTTAATTTAATATATTTGTAATCCCATTATTGAAGGAGTTCGTATTCCAACCGTCTTGGCAGAGAAAAGGGACGATTTTGGGGCTAGAGGAAGCAATTGAAGCGAAAGATTGGAGCTTTTGAATAGTAATAGCGTTTTCGATATCAAGATTTGATTTTTATCTTTGATTGTTCTAATTTGAAACCATGTTCTTGTTTAATTACTTCTGCTTTGATGTTTTGAACATGAATCTAGGCTAACTCATTAATACTGCCTAGGTTAACGATTAATTCTTGTTAAAGTTCGGATTTTTATCGGTTTTGGATTCGTATGATGACTTAATGATTTTGTAACGATTCTAGTTTGATAATTATGATGTATAAGCACGTTTGAATCTGATTATGTGATTGATTTCAATTCCTTGCGTTGATTGTGGTTGTCTGCCATGTTTATTTAGCATATCTAGGTCATAGATCTTAGGGTTTGTGATTTCGGTGGTTTACTAGACGTAGTGACCATACGAGTTGTTATTGATTGCTAATTAGAGTTAAGTGTGTGTCATAGTTCAATACCCGAGAGGTGAGAAGTAGTCGGTTAGTCTTCGTCATTAGGAATCCTAGTGTCAACTGTCTAGGAGGAAGTTGGTTTAGGTGTCTAGTGATTGTTGCTATTCTGAATCATAGTTGTTATTCTAGGATTACCCCGTGCATTCCTTGAATGTATGGTGGGCGGTGAGACTGAGAGGTAATCGGTTCATTAGGGTACTTGATCATAGTTGGAAATACTTGAGAAGTGATCCAATAATCTTGTGAGTTTAGTACACTTTGGGTAACTTAGTTGGTGACACCCTGAGAGTGATTAGGGATCCACTAGGTTGTCTTTAGCAGTTATCCTTTGAAACCCAGATCCATCATAGTTTCCAGAACCAGTAGAATTTTTGATTTGCAAGTAGGATTCCTATCTTGGTAGTGTTCTTCCTAATCTTGATTTCACCTTAGCTTTTGTCTCTTGATAGTTTGAATCGTTCTTAGTATATTACACTAATAGTTATAATCTTTAGTGTAGTAAATCCCCCAAACCAAATTAATCTTTAGTTCGAGTCAGAGTCTAATTAGGTTATTCAGTGTCTTTAGGGTTCGATATTCCAGTTTACCATTAAGTTGTGCTACACTCGATAGGTTCACTTGCCTGTCAGTGCGGTTTAGTTCATATGTTTCCCTTTTATTACTTAGGAGTCTAGGTTAGGTTTAGTAGTTTATTACCCTAGCTGACACCCACACCTCTCTCATTCCATTTTATCCACTTGCATGTCCTAGAGAGAAATCGACATAGGTGATCCTTGCATTAACCCCTTGAGCTCAAGTGAAGGAGAGGACGAAGGCATCATATTCTGGCCGATATTTGAGGTAAAATCGCCACCTAAACCTCTATTTTTTAATCATCGAGTCAGGTCTCAGGTTTCATGCAAAATTCGGGAGGTTTTAACGTAAAAGTTGGCACCTTTTGACTATATCTTCCTTATAAGCGTTTATTTTAGTTAAACAAACGGTTTAGGCATAAAAAAGATCAAATATTGGATAAAGACCGACGCTTTTGGAAAAATCTTGCATCGGCCGAACGTACGTTTGAGTGGGCCGAAAGTTATAAAAGCTCCGACCGAAAGAATGTTCCGACCTAAAGTTCTCTATTGTTAACCTAGTTCGTACTTGAACCTTCGTATAGACTATTAACGCTTCACATAGATTCCTTACAGTTTACCTTTGTGGTAGGATAGCAGCTGACTTCTACAAACCTCATTTCTATACTAGGTTTGGGGTGGTGAGTATACTCATTAAATGATTTATAAAAGAATGATTTATACTTATGAAACGTACAAACAAAATAAAAACATATACGTATGTTTTATGAATGATTCATCTTTTTTTTTGTGAAAGGAAAATTTATTTAATCATGTGAGAGTGAGACTTGAACCCATGACCTCCTCAAACCTTGGTGTCCCAAGAGGATTTTCCTTTACCACTGGGCCACCAACCCTAATGGCATGAATGGTTCATCTGGAGACACTAATCGTGGACGACAATACACGTCTCCTGAGGTTCGCCAATGATTGGAAAATGTGTCATTTCTTTTGACGACACTAAGGAGTGACGCTATGCATGTACACGACACTAAGGAGTGCCGCCACTATTAATTGGCGACATTACAAGAACGACATTAAGTCTGGAACGAAAGTTCTGGCGACACTGATCCTTAGCGACACTATCAAACGATTCTAGTGTTGGCGACACTATGCTCAGAAGATATTGCCTGTGGCGAAACTACAGGCGACACTAGCAATGTTCAACCGATTTCACGTATTGTATTCGTACAGATCACATAGCACTTGTCTAGCCAAAGTATAGTAAGTTCACACAGTAAACCGACTACCTGGTGTGTTCTAAGTCCCCCTTTGTCTATGATATTGGGCTCGGGTACATACTCGTATGATGTAAATGCTTTTATGGCTAAACATGTTAAGTAGTAAAGTATGAAATATGCTAAGTATAATTGCGTGCCTAAATGAATGATGATGTATTATGTAGCTTAACGTGCCAATGTGTTAATATGAATGATATAGAATACAAAGGGCTTACGTAAAACGTGCCACCATAGTTAAAGTATACGTGTAAACGTGCGAACAAAGTAAATGATAAAACGGTTGTCCAAGTCGAAAATGGGAGTTAATGATGAAACGTTTGCCCGAGTGGCAAATGGATTTTAATTAAAGAAAGATACGTGCAATACGTGATTATGTGACAACTATTTCGGTAGACAAACGAAACGGCTACTTCGATATACAGACGACACGACTACTTCGGTAGACGGACGAAATGACTACTTTGGTAGACGAGCGAAACGAACAAGGACGGTAGGACGTGTGAAATGGACTACGACGGTAGGACGGTGAAACGGTTACTTCGGTAAACAGATGTAAAATGGCTAATACGGTAGACGGATGAAACGACTACAACGGTAGATGGATGAAATGGACTGTCACACCTTGTGTGGCAGACATATGTTAGACACCTACGACGGTAGACGGTACGTTTAACGATATACGACGATAGACATAAGTTATGACAACTACTTCGGTAGATGGACGAAACATCTACTTCGGCAAGTGGACGAAACGGCTACTTCGGTAGACAGATGTATGGAATTTATGTGCTTAAACAAAATGAATTCGCTCTATGTTTTTATAGCACTTAAAGTAAAGATGATGATGTATGATACCTATGTGCTTAAACAAAATGAATACGCTTTATATTTATTATAGTACTTAAAGTAAAGATGATGTTGTATGATACCTATGTGCTTAAACAAAATGAGTATGTTATATGTTTATATAAATACGTATGATAAGAGAATAAATGAACTAATACGAATGATGATTACTTGAAAGATAAAACTAGAACTCACCGGCGTTAGCTGACTTTTAATATGCATCTTAGGTAAAGGAGAAGAGAAGAGATTATGGGTTGGCTGGATAGACGAATGGCTACTTGGCACAAGACTGACTTCCCGAGTTTATGTTATGATTGATGTGTTAGACTATGAATGTTTAAAAGATTTAATTGGTTGACATTTTTATGTTTGAACAATATGATGTAATTTTGCCGCATGAATGTTTTAATTTATGATATTCTGGTATATAACTATATGTTTATATATAAATTCAACGAGTGAGGCTTCCCGGTATCGAAGCCTTACAGGTAGGTGGTTGACGGTGCAGGTGAGTAGACGGAGGGGAGATTAGGGTTTGCAACTCTTTGCTAAACTTAACTAGTTTTTAATGGCAATTTGGATCACTGATGGGCCACTGACCCATCCGATCATCTCCATATCCATCTCCCTCAGGAGGAAACCCATCATATGTGAGAAACCCCCTTGACCCAACCTGGACATTTTTTTTGTCACAAGTGGGACTTAAATCCAAGACCTTATCATTTTAGTGAAGTCTTGGGTATACACCTTTGCCACTAGGCTAAGCTACCTAGTTGTGTCTCTCTTTTAGCCTCCATCTCTAAATCTTTATTTATACCCACTAACTTAGCCACCAAGTTAGGGTTTTAGGATTCCCTAATTACAGTTAGATCCTTATAGGTATCCCATAATTACATTCATGGATGTTACTTATTTAATTGTTTAATTAACTAAAAAATAGTTAGTTAAATAAAATTATGTTCACTAAATTATAATTGTAATTAAATAATATCGTTATTAATAAATATGTTTCAAATATATTTTCACCGGTTCATTATTAATCCAAATAATAATGATGATAATCTATACTCCTTTATAAAAGATATTAGAAAGATAAAATGGACTTTTCTCACTATCTATATCTATATCTATACTAGTATATAATATGGATTGGATGGACATAAATATAATTTACTTAATTTTGTAAGACATCTAATACTGTTTTCTTTGCATACGATACAAGTTAGAGATGCATTAAATTTGTTAAGTTTTCGTTTAACCCTTGTGTACAATTAAACCCAAATAGTCTTTAATTGAGTCTTAAATTCACTCAATCCAAGCTTAAATTCCTAAGATCGTTTTCTTCTCCATGCTATTGAAACTTGTCGTTCTTTTTCCTCCATGGCCATTCCCCTTCTCTGCAATTGAAGGCTATCATCAATTTCTGCTCTTCTGTATACTTCAATTGAATCATTTCTCCTTCAATGGGTATTCGTACAATGTTCCGTACACTGCAATTGACGCCTGTGATAACCCTTTTTAAGACGCCTGAAGACGCTAGACATCGCCGACCATCAATCTCCCTTCGCCGGAGAAGCTTCATCGTCGTAACCGCCATAAAACCATTCAATGCCTGTGTTCAAGTCGTAAAGCCCTAATTCAGAACATTGATAATGCGATTCTCGGCTTCTTCCCTTCTGATCCAGGGATACTCAAAAGAGGTAATTCCAATCTTGGTTTTAATTAATTAGGTATTTTGAATACATGGTTTCAGTCGTTGATTTTTTTTTCTTTTTGATTTCATGATTGATTGATTTGCAGTTTTTGTGAAAAAAAAATTGGAATTAAATCCTATGAGCAATTTGTTTGATGATAACGAGAGCTACTTGCCTTATCCTTTTTTTATTTTTTCTGGAACTAATGTTTTTAGGGGTTTTTTTTGGCAGGCTAGCTTCAGTGATTAGGAATTACGGTTCGTGAATTGGAACCAGAATCGTAGATGATTGAATTGTTCTTCAATTAGGGTTTGTAAAGTTACAAAAAAAAGGTAAAAGGAGATGAACTATGGAAGTGGGTTTCCATTCGTTGAGTATGGAAATAAACAAGATGGACTTTCCATTCGTTAAGAATAGACAGTTGTTTGTAATAGAACTAGCTGATGATGAGGAAGACCTTCTACCTATCCACAAACCTCTAATAGAAGAAATTATATCTGATGAACTCCACATTTCTATTCATGCTTTAACTGGTATACACTCTTATTCTACTATGCAAATCACTGGTTCTGTTGTTAGGAATCAAAGTCGGTAGCGCAGCAGATACATGGTTGTAAAAATCGCTAGGCGCTAGTCGGACGGTGGGGTGAGGCCTAGGCCTAGGCGGGATTAATCGGGGCCTAGGCGGGATTAATCGGATTGGAATTTTTATATGTAATTTTTAGTTTTTTATATATATACACACATTTTTATATGTAGTTTTCAAAATTATATATATACACACACACATTTTTTAAAGAAGCTAGAAATTACAAGAACTAAACTGAAAATCGCCGGAAATTTGCATGAAAGTCGCCGGAATCTCGCCGGAACCTGCCTGAATCTCGCCGGAACCCTACCGGAATATCACCGGAAAAACGGGAAATGGCCGATTTTTGGCCGACTAGGTCCGATTAGGCCCGCCTAGCCCCGATTTTGACCCAATTTTTCCGATTAGCGATTTTTAATCCGATTTGGCCAAAATTAATCCTCGACCCGCCGCCTAGCGACTAATCGGCGCCTAGGCGCGATTTTTACAACACTGAGCGGATACAACACACAAACGCAAGAAGAAAGCAATAAAACGACACAAGGATTTATAGTGGTTCGGTCAAGGTGACCTACATCCACTTGCTGCAACTAGGGTTTACTTTTATTGATAGGTGCTACAAGAATTACAATTACAAGACTGAGATATATATAAGACAAGATTAGGTTAAACTAAAATAGGTAACAATGGGTTTTAGCCCATTAGGGCTGGCTGCCCTATTCCCCTTAATTCCGGCCGTAACAGGCCCAAAGGGGAGCCCAGCCCGGCCCAAACCCAATAGCTTTCATAACCCAACAATCTCTCACTTGAAAGCTTTGCCCATACAAATCATCCAAGCCATCTCAGCACCAGTAACTCCAGTAATCATTATAATCAAGTCCTCCAAGCCCAAGCTAAGATTTCATGTCAAACCCTCCTAGTTGCAGCGACCCTTCTCATCAGTTACCTGAAAGGCCCGTTGAAGCTCCAACGAGCTTCAACCCAATACCAGTCATACCAGACCCAGCCGTGATTATCTCCACCACCGACCCATCTTCTGTCTCAACCGACTTGCATGTTCCGCCGGCTCCAGAGATACACCGAAGACCATCATCACTCTCCAAATTCAGCAAACAATCCTCAGGAGAGACTTTCTCATTCGGAACCTTAGTCTTCAAATCCCAGCGAACTCTCGGAACTGTACCCGGAACACGTCCCGTGCTCCCACTGTTCCCAAACCCCCTGACTGGTTTCACCCTCCGAACACATTCAACTGACATCTCAGTAGCTCCAGGCTTCACGTTTGCAAAGTGAACCCTCTTAGTGCGAGATTCAGTGAACCGGACTTTATCACTCTGAACCGGGACGGTCACACATCCCTCAGCAGGTACCTCAACTAAATACAGTGATCCTCGTTTTTCTCCCCGAGCAATAACGAGATTTCCATCTAACACTTTCCACTTTCCACCGCCAAACTTGACATACAGTCCCTGTTCATCCAATTGACTAACAGAAATAAGATTCATCATCAGACTTGGAATTACCTTGACGTTTTGCAAGTTCCATGCAGTTCCTAATGGAGTCTTCAGATTCACATCTCCCATGCCCGTAACCTTTAAGGTTTCCCCATTTCCTAGCCTTACCTGTCCAAAATCACCTTATTTTAGATTCACCATTGATTCACCGCTGTGCATAGCGTGAATCGATGCTCCTGAATCCATGACCCAAGAGCCCACACTGCTTTCCAAACTACAAACCAGTGCATAACCATAACAGACGACCTCAATAGTGCTCACTTCAGCAGACTTTTCCTTTTTGGCCTTTGGACACTGACTCTTAAAATGCCCAACTTCTTTGCAGCCCCAACATGTGACAGTCTTAGGAGTTCTGGATGCACTCCTACCCTTGCTCCCACTTTCCCTGTTATTCCCTCTTCCCCTGCTTACACTTAACAATTCAGAAGAAGATGAGCTACCTTGCTTCCTGCGTCTTACGTCTTCTCCAAGAATCAAATCTCTCATCCCTTCAAATGTAAAACCACTGGGCCCTGTAGAATTGGTAATGGCAGTTACCGTTCCGGACCAGCTATTCGGCAGTGAAGATAACAGCGCCAAACCTTGAGTTTCATCATCAAAATTGATTCCCACAGAACTCAATCTGGACAAAAGTGAATTTAAATTGTTGATATGTTCTGTCACAACGTCTCCTTCCTTCATCATAGTCAAGAAAAATTCTCTCAACAAGAACAGTTTATTTGCCGCCGACGGTTTCTCATACATGTTTGACAGAGCTGTCATCATGCCACGAGCCGTGGTTTCCTTCATGATGTTGAACGCGATACTCCTCGTCAAAGACAATGTAATAGCTGCCTTGGCCTTCTTGTCCTTCGAATCCCAAACATCTTGACTAATCTTATCCGTTTTTTCTTCCAATACCACATCCAAGTCCCTTTGACTCAACAGAGCTACAATTTGCATCTTCCACCATGCAAAGTCCGTCCCGTCGAACTTCTCAATCTGTACCTTCCCGTCCTCAGCCATCACAATAGCAAACAGAAAACAGATAAACGAACTTGAACACGAAAAAAAAACTTAACCCGTCGACTCAAGGGTTTAGAAACCCTAATCGGCAATACAGACCTGGCAGCAACCCAAATCCACCCTATTCCGGCGACCTCATCAGACTTCCGGCAGCTACCCCCAAAACCCTAATCGGACCAGCTTTGCACTTCCTCCCTTCCTGCCATGGTTGTAAAAATCGCTAGGCGCTAGTCGGGCGGTGGGGTGGGGCCTAGGCCTAGGCGGGATTAATCGGATTGGAATTTTTATATGTAATTTTCAGTTTTTTATATATATACACACATTTTTATATGTAATTTTCAAAATTAGATATATACACACACATTTTTTAAAGAAGCTGGAAATTACAAGAACTAAACTGAAAATCGCCGGAAATTTGCCTGAAAGTCACCGGAATCTCGCCGGAACCTGCCTGAATATCGCCGGAACCCTACCGGAATATCACTGGAAAAACGGGAAGTGGCCGATTTTTGTCCGACTAGGTCCGATTAGGCCCGCCTAGGGCCGCCTAGCGATTAATGAAGCGATTTGGCCAAAATTAGTCCCCGACCGGGCGCCTAGCGACTAATCGGCGCCTAGGCGCGATTTTTACAACCATGCTTCCTGCGATAGCAATCAGCAGCCACAACAGGCTCCAATCAGCCCTGTTACAGCCGTACAGAAGCAGAACAAAACGGAACAGCAGCAACAGTCAACGACCAGACCTCCAGCGACAAAACCAGCCGCAGAACAGGTCCAACCAGCCGCAAAACAGAAACTGAAACAGCAGCCTTTCTCCCTTGCGGCTTCGAACCAGAACTCAGCAGATTGGTTCAGCACCAATCGCAATTTCAACAGCCCCTCTAATCTTTTTTCCCGTGCGAAAAACGTGTGTAACAACGAGCCAAAGCTCTGATACCAGTTGTTAGGAATCAGAGTCGGTAGCGCAGCGGATACAACACACAAACACAAGAAGAAAGCAATAAAACGACACAAGGATTTATAGTGGTTCGGTCAAGGTGACCTACATCCACTTGCTGCAAATAGGGTTTACTTTTATTGATAGGTGCTACAAGAATTACAATTACAAGACTGAGATATATATAAGACAAGATTAGGTTAAACTAAAATAGGTAACAATGGGTTTTAGCCCATTAGGGCTGGCTGCCCTATTCCCCTTAATTCCAGCCGTAACAGGCCCAAAGGGGAGCCCAGCCCGGCCCAAACCCAAGAGCTTTCATAACCCAACACTATGGGCACAAGAACATTACATATTTTGATTGATTTAGGGTCTACACATAATTTTTTGGATGAAAAGTTAGCCAAAATATTAAGTTGTCCTATGACTGCTGTGAAACCTATGAAGGTAACTGTAGCAAATGGTATCCAGCTTAGTTGTGGACAAATGTCTTCTGATTTTAAATGGATGATGCAAGGGGTTTGGTTTAAAGCTGATGTATTAGCTATTCCTCTAGAGAGTTATGATATGGTTCTTGGGGTTCAATGGCTTTCACCATTAGGGGACATTATTTGGAACTTTGCTAACATGACTATGCGGTTTCAAGTAGATGGTATTCCTTACACCTTGAAAGGAATTACATCCAATAAGGTCACCTTGTCCTCCTTAGAAAAAAGGTCTACTATGTTGCAACTTCCTGTCCAATCCCAATTGTTTGGATTACATCTTACCAGCCCACAGGAGGAGGTACCTAGAGGCTCCAAAATTTGTAATGTGTTGGAGGATTCTATTTTAACTACCCTATTGGAAGAGTTTCAAGATGTGTTTGTTGTCCCAAATTCATTACCCTCTTCCAGATCTTGTGATCATCAAATTCAATTGAAGGAGGGTACTATTCCTATCAACTTGAAACCTTATAGATATCAGGCCCTACAAAAGGATATTATTGAAAAAATGACACAAGAATTGGTTGATACTGGGGTGGTCAGGCCTAGTAAAAGTGCATATGCATCTCCTGTGGTATTGGTTAAAAAGGACTCCACATGGAGAATGTGTGTTGACTATAGGCAGTTAAATGATGCTACTATTAAGAATAGATTTCCTATTCCTCTTATTGATGAGTTAGAAGAATTGGGAGGAGCTACTATTTTTTCTAAACTAGATCTACGTTCAGGATATCATCAGATTAGGATGCATGGTCCTGATGTTGATAAAACAGCCTTTAGAACCCATCAAGGTCTGTTTGAATTTTTGGTCATGCCTTTTGGCCTCACTAATGCTCCTGCAACATTCCAATCTTTGATGAATGACACTTTTAAAAGCCTTTTGAGGAGAAGTGTACTGGTTTTCTTTGATGATATTCTGGTATACAGTAAAGATATGCAGCAACATTTACTCCATTTAGCTGAAGTTTTAGACATTATGAGACACCAACAACTGTTTGCAAAGAGATCCAAGTGTGTTTTCGGAGGTCAATCTGTGGAATATTTGGGGCATGTGATAACTAAAGAGGGTGTTTCTACAGATCCTTCCAAAATTGAGGCTATTCAACATTGGCCTACTCCTCTTAATGTCAAGCAACTTAGAGGATTTCTTGGATTATGTGGTTATTACAGAAGGTTCATTCATTCTTTTGGTATTATTGCCAAACCCTTGACTGATCTACTAAGGAAGGATGGATTTTTATGGTCTTCAGGTGCTCAAGTGGCTTTCCAACAACTTAAAAATGCTTTGGTGTCTGCTCCTGTATTGGCTTTGCCTGACTTGTCTAAACATTTTGTGGTGGAAACTGATGCCTGTAATAGGGGTATTGGAGCTGTTCTTATGCAGGATAAGCACCCTCTGGCTTTTATTAGCAGGGCTCTTTCTCCAAAGCAGCAGACTTTATCTGTTTATGAGAAGGAGTTATTAGCTATTATCCTTGCTACTAAACAATGGCATTACTATCTCATTGTTGGGCACTTTATCATTAGGACTGACCAAAAGAGTTTGAAACATTTGCTTGATCAGAAAATTACAACCCCCTTACAACACTCTTGGCTGGTCAAACTTATGGGGTATGACTTTGAAATTGTCTACAAGAAGGGTATTGAGAATGTGGCTGCTGATGCCCTTTCTAGACTACAAAGTTCTTCACTATATGCTATGAATATGGTGGCATTTCAACCCTTATTCTTTGATAGAATCAAGCTATCTTGGGTGAATGACATTGATGTGCAGCAAATTATTCAAGGTTTGCAAACTACCACTGATCCTTCTCACTTTACTTGGGCTGATGACCTTTTGAAAAGAAAAAATAAACTAGTAGTGGGAAATGATTCACAGTTAAGAGTGGATATAATCAAGGCTTGTCATGATTCTGCAATGGGTGGTCATTCTGGAATCCATGCTACTTATCAAAGGGTTAAAAGTATGTTCTATTGGAGAGGTCAATTCAAAGATGTTAGACAGTTTGTGAGGTACTGTTCTACTTGTCAACAGGTTAAAACAGAATCTGTTTCTTATCCAGGACTATTACAACCACTACCTATTCCTTTGTATGTCTTTGCTGACATCAGTATGGACTTCATTACTGGCTTACCTAAATCAAAGGGTAAGGATGCCATCTTTGTGGTGGTAGATAGACTTACCAAATATGCCCTTTTTATGTCACTATCTCACCCTTTCTCAGCAAGTACAGTTGCTCAAGTTTTCATTGATCATGTGTATAAGCTACATGGATGGCCTTCTACCATTGTATCTGACAGAGATACTATATTTCTTAGTGCCTTTTGGAAGGAATTTACGCGAATTCAAGGAATTGATGTTCAAATGTCAACTGCTTACCACCCTCAATCTGATGGTCAAACAGAGGTAGTCAACAGATGTGTGGAATCTTATCTCAGGAGCATGGTATTTGATACGCCTAACACTTGGGAGAAATGGCTATCCTTAGCTGAATTTTGGTACAACACTAATTTTCATACTGCCATTGGTACTACGCCATTCAAAGCTTTGTATGGTTATGCTCCACCCATACATGTTCCTTATGTTCCTAGAGACTCTAATGTTGCTGATTTGGATGAAGGAATGTGTGCTAGAGAGGAAACTATTAAGTTGCTGAAATTTTCTCTACAAAAGGCACAAAACAGAATGCAGCAAATTTCTAATGCCCACAGGACTGAAAGATCATTTGAGCCTGGCACTTGGGTTTTCTTGAAGCTACAACCCTATGTTCAAACTTCACTCAGGACTCTGGGGGTATTCCAAGCTATCACCTAAGTACTTTGGTCCTTACTAAAGTGGGATTGGTAGCCTATAGACTGGATCTACCTCCTGCTGCTCAAATTCATCCAGTTTTCCATGTGTCCTTATTAGAAAAGGCTAAAGGTCCTGCTGCTCGGGCCACTGTCATTCCAACAATTCCTCATTTGCAAAAGTTGCCCTTGAAGGTATTGGACACTCGTATTGTTCGAAGGAGAAATAGAGCTGCAGGTCAAGTTTTGATTCAATGGCAACATCTTCCTATTGGTGAAGCTACTTGGGAATATCGAGATGAATTCCAGCTAAGGTTTCCTGACTTTGAACTGTAATCCTTGAGTCAAGGATTTTCTAAAGGGGAAGGCATTGTTATGATATAAATAATTGGAGGACTAAAAGTGTAATTCTAGAAAGTTTAATAGTTTAGCTTGTTTTGTAAATTCTGTTTTGTTGACGGACTTAATTGTAATATGGCCAACTAACTTCGGTTAGGTTTACAACTGTACTTAACGGCCGATTCTAATCGAAATGAGACATGCAATTGAGTGAGAAATTCTTTCTTTCTGTCCAAATTCTTCTTCTTTTGCTATCAGTTCCAGTTGGTGAGGCTTATTCAAAGGCACTTGAAGTTGCTCGTGATATTAATCAAAAAGTACTTTTATTATGTGTTGATTTATTTAGTAATCATTTACCAAATGAAATAGCTGATTTGAATGATTAGTTTTAACAGCATAAGGTGTAATTAGTGGTGACAGATTTCGACCCATTCAATTATGAATGAGTCAATTTGGGTTCTTTTATCATTAATCAGTAAAACCAGATGAAAATAACTTGAAAATGGGAAAGGCCAAATGGGATTCCAATACTTTAGTTTTATTGTTGTGTGGACGATGATGATTTTATTTTTAATCACTTTTTTGTTAGGTTAAGCAGTATAACACACGACTTGACTGAGATGCTTAAACGAAGGTAAATGGTTTAACATGTCTTTTTGTTTCATTAGTTGAAAGGATTTACATCACTTTTTCGTTGGTTATGTGTTGAATCTGATGCACCTTCATGATGGCAGTGGTCGTGGTTAAAATAATCGTTGTTATATCTTTGTGTCTCTGTCAATGGTGGACAGGACCGGCTCTTTATTTGTCCTGGTGAAGATTTGGGTTCCCCAATTTTTGATGGGATTAATATTAGGGTTAAGGAGGCAACACCATAATCATATATCTATCTGAAAATTGTCTTTCTTAATTGGATGATTTGCAGGTATTTCTAACGTATGGTTGTTGCAGTCCAACTGTTTTATCAATTGTCCAGCTGAAAATTTTGATTTTCTTTAGTTTAATTTGAAATTTGTTGGAATTGCATTATATATCTATCATAATTGAAAAGTATGGGAGCCCATGTTAGCAAGAAATCTGCTGATGCTACTACCTCCAGCTCACCTTCAATCTCTTTGAAACGCATCATCACATTAACTCAACGCGCATGAAGCTGCCTGCAGATCAGATGCGGATTTACAATTGTTTGATGCAACACTACACGCGCGTGCCAACAACGTGATCAATACTTTGGCGGCAGGAGTTGAAGTGCACGTGTTATCATTTGATACACTTAAAGAGGTAACAGAATATGTGTTGGAAATGAATCAATAAGTTGTGAAGTTAATCTTGCATTGCAAGAAAGATATATCCATTGATAATCTTCCATTTACCAAACGGTAGGTTCCTGTTTGAAGATTGTTGATGCGCGTTATCATATGATGTCACTGCAGTCACTTCATCACGAATCAACCAAATGGTATGCTCTTGTTTTGTTTTGTTTTGTTTATCAAGCTAGATAATTTTTTTACTTACTATTGTTTTTTTGTGATTATACTTTAGAAGCAGAATGATCTATGCTTTCAAGTTAATGTTAAATTTTGTTTTTATTTTCTTTTCTATATTGCTTTTCACCTAGAGTTCTAAATGCAATCTTACTTTCAAATGACAAGGTTAAATGGTGTTAGAATATTCTTTTGCAAATACCAGCAATAAATGGACCTAGATATTGATCACAGAGTAGCTGTTAAGGTGAGTGTTCCATATGGAACTTGGAGTCTTTCATTATTTTGAAACAAATTTTGAAAAATTAAATTACATAAAAAATGTCTCATTTCATTTCATTATTCTTAAACACAAGTGTCGGTAGCCTTTGCCATCGACCACTTCTCCCCTCTTCACTTTGATCAAATAGCAAAAGTCACCTCAAACTTTGTAAAATATAAGTTTGACGCCCTCAAGTTTCTAAAGTTTCGAGTTTACCCTTGTAGTATATATAAATATGATTTTTCCTTAATAACTTCAAGTTTGTTTTTATTTTTATTTTTTTCTTGAGGTCCTGTATAATATTTTTAAAAACGGAGTTGTATTCAAGATAACGTACTTTTTAGGTATAGTAGGTTATACCGACTGACAATGACGTGCTGGTACTATGAAGAATGAGACTCATACTGAAAAACATCGGTACCGTTACTAACTGTTTTTTTTATCTATGTATCAATCTCCATAACCTACTCGCCCTAACTTCATGCGTTTCTTTTATATATCTGACTACGGTTCTTTTTATACTTAGCCACGTTAATGTTACTGCCTCAACCGTTTAATGTCCGTCTCCCAACGTGGAGCGTAGGGCAAAATTTATTTAACTACGTTTCTTTTTGTGCTTAGCCACGTTAATATCACGCCTCAACCGTTTAAGATCTGTTTCTCGCCGCGAAGCGCAGGGTAAAATTTCAAGTTAAGTCTTAAACTTGTATTCATTATAACATTTTAGTATTTTATATTATATTTTTATTTATTCTAAGTTTTTTACTTTTACATTTTCCTAATTTATTATACTTTATTTCTGAATTATTAAATTTAAATTCAAGTGTTATCCCACTCCCACAACCTAAATTAATTTTTATTTTTTAACAAAATTCAAGTGTTATCCCACCAAATGTTATCCATACAACCCTTATTCTCAACTACATTTTTTTTAACAACAATTTTTTTACTAAAAATACCACATAATCGACTTATACTTGTAAGGATTAAAACTCGTATCATATTTATTAAGCAATCACCAATTTCATTAGAACTCTTATTTTCAACTACATAACTATAAACTTCCGTCACACTGTTAACAGGGAACAAATTGAAATGGCTAATAATAAAAGGACGATAGGGAGGGGAGAAAGGGATCGTCCACAGAAGCAAAAGAAAAAAAAAGCTAACTATTATCTAATTATATATTATTAAAGTTGGTGGTAGGTATATATAGTAACATTTTTAAAAAATCTTAGTACTCTAATAAATGAAAATTTCTTCAGGACACGTGTCACTATCTGGTTACTCCTCATCTATATTTTTCAGCCTCTCTCTTCTATTAAATATTAGATTTTCTATTTCACTCTCCTATTAAATAATAATCTTTATATTAATAAATCTAATTACGAATACTTATTATTTAATTATAAATAATTATTATATCATCAATTAAATGAACTTAATATGAACTAACATTTATCAATTAAATTAAAAAAATAATACTCAGTTGAAAAAAAATGTTTTAAAAACTAACTTAACAGACCTTATAACTGCACGACAAATTACATTTTTTAAAAACATAGTTTGGCAAATGTGTTTGTTAACAAATTACATTATATTTTATTCAACCGATGTAATATACTGGTTTATTCAAACCGTGTATTACACGGGTTTTTAAAAATATAAAATTTTTATTAATAAATATATAACATTTTATTTATTTAACCCGTGTAATACACGGGATTTTAACCTATCTATACTAATAAATAAAGGTTTAAGATGGACACGTGTCACTTTCTCGTGCCTCTTCACATTTGTTTTCCCGCCTCTCTCTCCTAATAAATGCGTCTCTATCTTATTAAATAATAGTGATATTATAAATATATTATTAAAGATGAATACTAATTATATTAAATAAGAATATATAATAGATTATCAAAATATAACTAATTAAAGAAAAATACTAATTTGTTATATACACACCATTTCCACTTGATATATCTTGAGACGATTATAATAGTCTGACAAGTTAGGACGTATTTACAAATTTATAAGTTTTATCTTTTATAATATACAATCTCGTGTAATACACGGGATTCTAACCTAGTACATAATAAACAAGTAAAATTATGGGACACGTGTCACCTTCTGGTGTATTGTTAACATGATTTTTCTGTCTCTCTCTCCTATTAAATACTAATACTAAAAGAATATATATTTAAATATTTAATATTAATCTAATTATGAATACTTTTTATTTATACATGGATTGTTATTATATCATTAAAAAATGAATTTAATATGAATTACCATTTATCAATGACGTAAAAAAAATATAATACCAAGTTAAAAAAATGCTTTAAAATTAACTTAATGTAATGTATAACTGTCAAGTTAAAGTAGACATATTTTGACGAGTACATGTGTTAAAATATTACATTATATTTTATTCAACCAGTTTAATACACGGGTTTTTAAAAAGGTAATTTTTTATTACTAAGTATATATAACTTATATTTATTTAACCCGTGTAATACACGGGATTCTAACCTAGTTTCTATATATATATGTATATATTTCTTAATTATATATATATATATATATATATATATATATATATATATATATATATATATTAGGTTAAAATCTCGTGTATTACACGGGTTGAGTAACCGGTATATTACATCGGTTGAATAAAATATAATGTAATTTGTTAACGAACATACTCGTCAAAATATATCTTTAAAAATGTAATTTGTTGTGAAAATTATAAGGTCTGTTAAGTTAGTTTTTAAAACATTTGTTTTCCAACTGAATATTATTTTTTTAATTTAATTGATAATGTTAGTTCATATTAAGTTCATTTGATTGATAATATAATAACTATTTATAATTAAATAATAAGTACCCGTAATTATATTTATATTAACAATCTAAAAATTAATTATTTTAATATCATTATTCAATATGAGAGAGAGTCGGGAAAAAATGATACAAATGAACCAGAAAGTGACACGTTTCAATATAATTTTATTTATTAATATAAAGATTATTATTTAATATTATTAATTAATATGAGAGAAACATAAAAATTAATATTTAATAGGATAGAGAGACGGGAAAAGAAAGGTGAGCAGTAACCAGAGAGTGACATGTGTCCCCCATGGTTTTCTTTTAGAGTAAATTTCGTTTTTGGCCCCTGTGGTTTGCCCTGTTTAACCCTTTCAGTCCAAAAAGTAATCTTTTAACATATTAGCCCTTGTGGTTGCATTATGTAACCATTTCACCCCTGATACTAACTCTGTTTATTTTTTGAGTTAAGTAAATTTATTTGACTAGTTTAACAATTTTAGTACAATAAAAACTTTTTTTAGTATTTTGATATTTTTTTTTACGTAATTTAAAATATTTTTTTTAGTTTTTTTTTTCATAAAAATGAATTTTTTTAAACATTTTAAAAACGGTTTTTTAATTTTTCTAAAAATATTTTTATGTTTTCATAAAACTGTTTTTAAAAACATTTTTTTCCAGTTTTTTATAAACTCATTTTGGCGGCATTGGAATTGACTCGGCGTTTAGGTTTTTAGGGGTGGGGGGTGGGGGGGGGGGTAGGTTTTTAGGGGGTGGGGGTTTTAGGTTTTTGGGGTGGGGTTTAGCTTTAAGAGCATTCACATCAGTTTCTTCATATTTGTGTGAGTGTGCTTTGCATATTTTAGGAAGTGGTTTAAAATGGTTGTGAGTGGAGGATAGAGAAAATGTATAATTTTTTTGTATATTTGGGAAAATACTTTTCACTCGCATAATTTTTTTAATAATTTTTAAAGTGGTTGTGAGTGGAGGAAAGAGAAAAGATAATGATAAAGGTATAAAAAAGTATTATTTAATAAAAAAAGAGAGAGAAAAATGTAATGATTTTTAGTGTAGTTATAGAGATGTGGATAAGAAAACTGATGTGAATGCTCTAATGGTTTATATTTTTGGGTTTAGCTTTAGGCTTTAGATCGATTTTAACGAGCCGATTCTAACGCCGCTCGAATGAGTTCAATCGGAGCTCGTTTGGGTTGGTTTTCGCGAGTTTTCTCATGAATTCAATCATATATATATATATATATATATATATATGTATATATATATATAGGGTTCAAGAGAAAACCACATAGTTAGGCGAAAACCGCGAAAACCACTAAAAAAACCAATTTTAATTAATAATATAATAATATTTATTTTATTTTATTTTTATTTTTTTTGTAAGAGTATCAATGTAATATTACATATTTACTAAAAAATCATTTAAATGTTGGCTTACGTATGCGTAACCTATAGTGTTACGTATACGTAAATAGAAAACAAAAAAAATTGCGGTTACGTATACGTAACCCATAGTATTACACATTGTTTTAGTGGTTTTCTTGAATTTCGTCTAACTTTGTGGTTTTCTCTTGATACTCTCCATATATATATATATATGTATATATATATATATATATATATATATATATATATATAAGGGTATGTTCTTTTGAGAACCAACAATATGTTAAGAACCGTGAGAACAACATTAACTCTTCCTCTATTTAGAATATAAATTGACCAGAATTCATGTACATTTCAATATGTTTGAGGTTTGGTTTTAAAAGACATCGAATTTATAGTCGTTTCTTTAAATGCATATATGCACTCACACTATATGCACAAATGAATGCATATATGCATATTTTTACACTTTTTCTAAAAAATTCAGGAGAGAGGAGATAAACTCAAACTAAGAGTGAGAAGATAAATAAAACATTGTTGTTGAATTCTACTTTTTTCACTAAAGCAACATGTACACGTTTTGTGCGGTTCTTTCGGTTCTCAACATATGGTTGGTTCTCAAAAGAACATGCCCCTATATATATATATCTATATATATATATATATATATATATATATATATATATATATATATATATATATATATATATATATAGGGGAGGGTTCCAGAGAAAACCACTATTTTTAAAAATAGTTGACGACATTAACGCAAATTTTGAATACTTTCAAGTTAGTCAAGATGCATGGAAGAAGCAAAGTTTCACTCCACTTCAAAAATGCACATCGGTCATAAAACAATTCGCAATAGGTATTATTCCCGATTCATACGACGAATATTTATTTATGTCCACAAGAACCTATAGGGAATGTCTTGAGTATTTTTGCAATGCTATTATTATTCTATATGGTCATGAATACTTGCGTGCACCAACTAGTCAAGATATTTCACTTTTATACCAAGCACACAGTGATAAGCACGGATTTCCCGGGATGCTTGGTAGTATTGATTGTACTCATTGGGTTTGGAGAAATTGTCCCACTAGTTTAAGGTGTCATTATCAATGAGGTGATCACGAGTACCCAACGGTCATACTCGAAACAGTTGCATCAAATGATTTGTGGTTTTGGCACGCATATTTTGATATTGCCGGGTCGAACAATGACATAAACGTCCTCAATCAATCTCCATTGTTCACAAATGAGTTGCATGGAACCGCTCCTAGGTGCCCATTTTTTTGTTAATAGCCATCAATACAAGCGGAGTTACTATCTTGCCGATGTCATATACCCTTCTTGGTCCACGTTTGTGAAATCATATTCTTACCTACATAAGTTTATGTTCCGATTCTAATCAAATCACAATTACTTATTCTAACCAATTAATTAAATAACTCAATTAATCAAATAACCAAATGAGCAAATTAAAAGTTTAAAATGTGTGGCAGATTTGCTTTATGCGGTCATGCCTTTAACCAAAACCCAAGACCAGAATTGCATTTGTTCACAGATTTGAAGAAATCAAAGAGCATAATTGCAGTAGCAAGTTTTGGTTTGCAGTTGCAATTGTAGAAACCAAATAACAAATACATAAATAAACTGATTTGATAAAAAGATGTTAGAGCAAATTAGAAATTACGTCGTTAAAGTATTACGCAAATTTCAGAATACGTCTTTTAACTAAAGAAATTACAGAAAACACCATTTATGTTTTAAAAAACCTTGCATGTTACGTCATTTATACTAACGGGCGTTAAATTTTTCAATAAATGTGGCCACGTGTCATGCACATAAGGGTAAATTGTTCATTTCACATTTACAGGGACTATTTGTGTAATTAACTAGGGTGAGGATTTTATAAAATTAGGGTTTTAAATTTTGTTTTGTGGGTAAAAAGACCAAAAACCCCTCACATGCAAGACATGTGACCAGACTTAACAGTGAAATTTAACGGTCGTTAGACCAAAGGATGCAACGAGCAAGGTTTTTAAAAAACTAAAGGACGTTTTCTGTAATTTCCTTAGTTAAAAGACGTATTCGGAAATTTGGGTAATACATAGAGGACGTAATTTGTAATTTGGTCAAGATGTTAAGAAAAAAAACCCTTTAGTAAATAAATTTAACTAGAAAATTACTCGCGCTCCGTGGCGGCGAGAGGCGGACATTAAACAGTTGAGGCAGTGAAATTAACATGGATAAACACAAAAATAAACGTGGTTAAGTACATAGAATAAACGTATGAAGTTACAACGACTCGGTTGTGGAGATCGAAAAATAGATAAAATACAATTATATAACGGAACCAATTGTTTTTAGTCAGTGTCATTTTCATTTTTCACGGTACCATCACATTACCGTTGGTGGATATAATCCATGACACCTAAAAAATACCTTACACTGAATACGTTTCCGTTTTTAATGAAATTTATATCGGAACGTCAAGAAAAAAATTAATTAACGAATGAAATTTATTAGGAAAAATCATATTATATATACTAGAAGGGGGTAAACGCGGACCTTTAAAAACTTGAGGGGTTAAAGTTTCAGTTTACAAAGTAAAAGAGAATATTATCATTTTTTAAAAGTGAGGGTACATGTGGTCGGTGGCAACAGTTATGATTAAGTATTACTGTAATTATTCGTTTTTAGTAGATTTGATGAAATAAGAAAAAAAACTAAAATAAACGATCATAAAACGTTTAAAAGACAACATATTATATTAAGCTTAAAATCTTTTAAAATATGATAAATTTAGATAATGATGATGTATGTACATTTATTTAAAAATCAAATTTTTTAAAAAGGTTGTATATTTTGAAGGGCTCAAGATTTCATGTGTCATATATTAAAACATTCCTCAAATAAACTAACACACTCTAGTAAAATAAATTCGATTATGCATATAAATTAACATATATTTTTCAAACTCCTTCAACTATACACTATTTACTTTACTTTATCCTTTATCGTTGAGTCTTAAAATCACTTGTGAAGGATGTTATGCATGACTTTATCAACAAATCTTAAATTAAGATTTCGTCTTCCGTTACCAAAAGACCCAATATGTTAAGTCTATTTATTTGTAACACCTAATATCACACACAAATTTGCATGTCTCTAGTGTCATCTTAAGTTCATTTTGAAAAAAGAAAGTGTAGTTAAGCTTTACCGAGATGAAATAACAAAATAATTGATCTAACGACGTACGTCTTATTTGTCGTCAAGTTATAGTTCGCTTTTAGTACAAAGACATGCAATAATTTCACGTGACAAGGCAAGGATAAATGCGCTAGAACTCGTGAAAGCATATGTTGATCCTCTGGTGATATACCACAATGGTCATCATGAGGTGCCAAAATTAGGTATTTTTTTTTATTTTTCATTCTGCTCCCATTTCATAATAATTAGAACTAAATGAATCATTTGTTTAAAATTTTGATTCTATAAAAGTCATATAGTCAATTGCAAATAGACCTTCATAATTATAATTGTTAGATAATAATGAGAATTAATGAGGGTTAAGAGGGTCCATCAACCCCGTCAACTAATATCGTCAAAATTTACCATGCGAATATGTTGGCTCTTACAAAAAAATACGTGTTTTGGACTCTCTGAATTGCCATCGACTAAAATAATATGTTTTTTTCTTCTAAAAGAAACATGAATTTTGATTAATGAAAAGGTGATTTTTAGATTAAAATATGCATTTTTAAGCTATATATATTAGAAACATCAATTTCGGAGACTAACTTTTTAGAAGAAATAAGTATTTTAATGAGTTTTCTTATAACATGTAAAAAGGAATTATAGGTTGACTTACAACAAATAGGTTCTGATTCCATCACTTATTATGCTATATAACAAAAAAGGTAACGTATAAGAAAGTAATGAATAGTAACCTTAGGGTCAATCACGGTCTATATTGTTAAATTTCAAGTGTACGGTTAACCTTTAATTGATTTTTTTTGTATTTTTTTAAACTTTTGTTTGTTTTTCTTAACTTCTTTTTTATCGTTTTTTGTGTTCGTCCCGCCGCAATAATGTTATTTTTTACATTGCGTATACATTTTCATTTAATTTTTTTTTTAAAATTGTCCCACCCTAGAACGGAGTGGGTGTAATCCACTAGTTAGATATAGATTATGTAAGATGAAATAATTATTAAACAAAGGTATTTTCTTGTTCCTTGCTGATGAAGAAGGATTGAAGATCATGTTTGAGTTCCTTGGAAAAATTAATGCAATCATTAATGAAGCAGTTCTCTTTTAACGATTCTAATACGTTAGTATGTGATAGTAAGCATATATGGGAAACTTGGTTTTCTAACCTTACTATTTGGGAGGGATAAACGTTGGATTTTGAACGTAACGCTTGGATTTGTATTCTTGGTATGCCTATTCACTTATCGCATGCTACTTTCTTTGACTCCATTGGTGATTGGATTGTGAAACTTTTGGTTATGTGATTTTAGTCGGTTTGTTGTCAAGAACTTATGGTGTGTTTAATTGCTAGTTAATATTGGTTTTGGATTTGAATTTTGTGGTCTGATTGATCTCTCTGTGAAATTATGCATGTTAGGTTCAATCTGTTTTATCCTTAGGTTATATAGTTGACCATTAATCCGAGGCTTGACACATTAATCGGTAATAGATAATTCGGTAATAAAACTGGTAAAACTTGTGAGGATTTGCTAGTGTCAACCTTCTCAGACTGTTGGAGCATGTTATGTGACAACAAACCTTGTAATAGATTAGTCTTTATGTTTAATGTTTTGTATGTTTTTGTCTTGTGTTTGTTTAACTTAACATGTTCGCCTGATCTAGTTGTGGCGAACTTAACAAGTTCGCCTGAACTAAAGTTGGCGAACATGATAAGTTCGCCTGATCCAGTTGTATTGTCTATAAATAGTGCAGGAGTTGTTCTCATTTGTAACATTATATATTTTCTCGAACTACACTGTGTGTGCTGTTTACAGATTGAATACAAGAAGCTTTTTATGATATCTTGTCTTGTGTGTGATTATATTGCGTTTGTGAGTATTCGAGATGTACGTATGCGTTAGGATTCCACACTTCTTATACGTATCACGTGTTTTACAGCATAGATCGATCAGTAGACCCTGGCTCTTGATTAGCTACTGTTGTTTAACATTGTTTTGATTGATTTTACACAACAAGATGAAGATTTTCTAAAGTTTATGTGTTCTTGACGTTTTTAGCGACTTTTGAAGTGGATTTTGATTGAATTCTTCATTTTTGGTGTTGTTTTACCAAAATTGATCCGATAGAAGTGTTCTAAATCATTATTTGAAGAATCCTACGGAACGAATTTCTCAAATTACTTCAAAATTGAGAGATATGGAAAATTTCGGCTCTGTTCGTGTGTTTGGGTGTTAGAACTTTCCTCCTTGTTCTTCAGCTGAAGCAGGCGAACTTGTCTGAGCTGTTACGGGCGAACTTGTCCAAGTTCGCTATACTTCACTTGGGCGAACTTGTTAAGTTCGCTAAAGGCAGAAACTTGTAAAAGTATTCTAAGTGTTGAATTGTTTCAAAGTTGTCTACTTCTAATCAAGTGGACAACATGACTCATTTGTTGAATCATGATAATGAGATTGGTACTCCAACCAAGCCACCGAGGCTTATGAATCTCAAGGATTATTCTAATTGGAAAAGTAGGTTTGAGAACTATGTGAATATCAATGACACAAGTTTGTGGATTCCTATTAGTGAAGGTTATGAGCATCCTGTTCATCGTCATATGGGTGTGTCGGATACACCAAAACCAATTTCAGCTCTTAATGATGATGAAAAGAAATTGTATGATCGTGAAAAGAAGGCTCTTGCAGCTTTATCCATGTGTCTACCTCTGGACATCTACCATACTTTCAAGAAGTTTAAGACTTCTCGTGAATTTTGGGAAGGTTTAGCTAAGAGAGGTGAGGGTAGCACTGATATCAAGATGAGCAGAAAAGAATTGTTAAAGAAACAATTTAGTGTTTTTAAACATTTTGATGGTGAATCTGTGGATGAACTCATGTCAAGGTATTATCATCTTCTAAGTGAAGTGGTCAACAATGACATTACTTACAAAAACAAGAAGATTCTTGAAAAGTTTTTGGATGCTTTACCAGCTCATTTTGAGATGTACACTATTGTGATAAAAGAACAATATGGATTTGATGATTTGAGTCTTGAAGATTTAATGGGAAAGATTCAATCTTATGATTTACACAAACAGAAGAAAGATACAGTTTATCAAGATCTAAGCATTTATTTTGGAAAAGGTACATCGACACATAAATCTGGTGGAGTTGCATTATTTTCTAGAGAGTCATCTGAAAGTCCAAAAGAAAGTTCTTGTCAAGATGGTGCATGCTTTGTTGCTTCTAATTCTAGATGTTCAAAATATAGTAAGAATGAAAGTCATTCTTGTGCTACTAAGGTGTCTTCTTCAGCAGCTGATGATAGGATAGCTATGATTTCATCATTCTTAACCTCATATGAAAATTTTATTAGTGGTAAGATCACTGATCCAGATATGATTGAGGAGGATTTTAAACAGTTGGATAAATATGCTTTGGAAGAAATGAATATTCAGTGGAATATGACATTATGGACGAGACAAGGTAAAGATCACTTGAAGAGAACTGGGAAGAAGTTCATTGGAGCATCAAGTAAGACTAAGATGGGTTTGGATAAATCTAAAGTCAAGTGCTATAATTGTCAGGAGTTTGGTCATTTTGCTCAGGAATGTACAAAACCAAGAAGTCAGAATCAAGGATCCTCAAACAGTCAAGGCAATCAAAACAAGCAGAATACTTCCACATCTTTAATTTCTCAAAAAGATGAAAATTATGATTGGGGTATTCATTTGAAAGATATTGTGGCTCATGTTAGTCAAGCTTTTCTAGCTGAAGTTCATAATGAAGATGGAAGTGAAAGCAGTTCTTCTTATGGCGACTCCACAGATTCTGGGAGTTTAAATGAAAGTGAAGAGTCAGTTCCTCAGAAAAGTGAACAGAAGTTTTCAAATGAAGATTTACTCAATGATGGAGCTGCTGGAAAGATTATAGAAAAGATTGCTGAAATGTTAGCTGAGGGGAATGCATTCATAGAAGATACTAAACATGTACAACAAGTTGATTCTTGTTTGAAATGTATTGATTCTAAATTCTAAATTATGAGATTGTATGATGACAACACGAATCTCATCTATGACATGAAAGCAATGTATACATCGAACCAAACTTTGAAAGAAAACGAAACAATTTTGAAAGCTAAAAGTGAATCTTTAAAAGATGACATTAAAGTTTTACAAATCAAAGTGAATGAACAAGAATTTCATCTCGATGTGTCATACTCTGAGTATGAAAAGAAAATTAATGAACTTGCTGTGTCACAGATAGAAGTAACAAAATTGTTACGAAAGCTTGAGGGTTATAAGAATTCCAGTTTTTTGTTGGAATATTATAATGAAAAAGCTTCGGGTGCAAAGGTTATTGGAGGGGTTGGTTCTTGTCCTTCTTTTGATGACATAGATATTGGGGGAGGTGTTGGGTATTGTTTACCTTTTAATGAGAATTATACCCCATGTTTGACTGAGGAAGTATCAGCTGAAGATTTGGAACCAAAAACTATATTGAATATCAATCCTGTTACTGGTGAGGATATGATATAAGATGATTCAACTGATGATGAAGTTTTTGATTCAAATAAGGTTGACGGTATAGTGAAAGAGTGTAAGTATGTGGATCCAGTTGTGGTGAAAATGGTGACCAGAGATCGATGCATCCTCACTGAACTAAATGAAATGATTGAACAACCAAAACCTAAATCTACTTATAAATCAGTTAAAACTTCTGTAAGTGGTGGTTTTGATTCCCAAGAAACCAACAAGATTGAGAAACTCTCAACTCTTGATTTTTGTAAAAAGAAAGTTGAAAAAAAAACTCAACAGGTTGTTCAATCTTCCAACACTACTTCTCAGTGTTCATCATCTAGTCCAATCAAGGTTCAGAGGGAAAAGTATGTTAGAGTATACAAAGAAAAACGTGCTTGTTTTCATTATGGTACTATTGGTCATATACTAAAAGACTGTCCAAACAAGAATCTGGGAAAGTGTCTGGAGAATCCGAAGTTGGCTAGACCGTTTGTGAATCCACCTACAAAAACAATTGTTAAGTCTGTTGATGCGAACCATAATGTGGAGAAAGGTGGAAAAACGCCAACTGATAAGAATATTGTTGATTCAGTGAAGATAGTTGAGAAGGTTGATTCTTCTGGTGAACTTACACAACCCAAGGTGAAATTGTCAAGACCACAACGTCGAAGACGAAATAGACGATTGAAAAAGCTTTTGGAACAACCTGTGGTCAATGACGATGTTGAAATTGATAAATCATCAAAGGAGAGTGAAATGGTTAAGGTTCAATCAAAATGGTTACCGAAGTTCAAAGTTTCTGTTTCTGAGAAACAATCTCCTAAAATTAAGGAGAAGTTTGATTGCATTTTGAAAGAAATTGTTTATTTTGATGAATCAGGCCGACCCAAGACCACAATGTCTTGGGTCTCTATTACTAACTAATCATTTCTGTTTGTGTGCAGGGAAATCCAAGGAGGACCGTCGGCAACCATTGGTATGTTGTTAGTGGATGCTCTCGACACATGACAGAAAATTTTAACTTATTGGAAAATGTGAAAGAAATCCAAGGAGGGTATGTTGCTTTTGCAGGCAAGAAAGGAGGAAATATTTTTGGCCAAGGCACAGTGTCAAATGGGAGATTGAGCTTTGAGAAAGTCAACTCTGTGGAGCAGCTGGAACATAATCTGTTATCTGTTTCGCAAGTTTGTGATAAAGATTTCTCATTTCACTTTAATAAGTCAGAGTGTTTGGTGTTGAAGCCGGGATTTGAGATACATGAAGATTGGATACTTATGAGAGCTCCCGAAAGAATGATACATATATGCTCGACATGAGAACTGCGACGACAACTTCGTCTGTTCCAACTTGTCTTCTTTCGAATGCTTCTGCGTCCGATTCAACTTTATGGCACCGAAAAATGGCTCATATAAATTTAGAAAAATGAATTATCTTGTCAAGAATGGGTTGGTTTCTGGTGTCCCTGCCATGAGGATTCATGTGAATGAAGACTGTATTCCATTCAAGAAGGGGAAGTAGCATAAGAAATCTCATCATTCGAAGTTGACTAATTCTATTGTGACTCCTTTAGAGTTGTTGCATATGGATTTGTTCGTACCTATTAGTGTCAAGAGTGAAGGCGGCAAATCTTATTGTTTGGTAGTGACTGATGATTACTCAAGGTTTTCTTGGGTCAAGTTTCTTGCTTCTAAAGATGAAACAACTGAAATTCTTAAGTTCCGGATTGTGGGGCTTAAGACATTATTCAAATTGCAAGTCAGGAGGATTCAGAGTGATAATGGCACAAGTTCAAGAATGGCAATATGGGTTTATTCTGTTTACAAAAGGGCATCCATCATGAATTCAGTGCTCCTTATGTTCCTCAACAAAATGGTGTTGCTGAGCGGAAGAATCGAACTCTTATTGAGACAGCTCGTACTATGTTATCTGATTCAAACTGCTTGTTACCTTTTATGCTGAGGCTGTAAATACAGCTTGTCATGTTCTCAATAGGGTTTTGACCGTGAAGAAACACAACAAGAGATGTTATGAATTGCTGAACAATCGAAAACCTAATTTGGCGTATCTTTTGCCCTTTGGAAATCCTTGTACCTTGTTGAAGACTCCCGATGTTCCTACAAAATTCAGCTCCAAAGCAATTGAGGGAATTTTCTTGGGATATGTTGCCAATTCTCATAACAAGAGAGTCTTTAACAAAGAATCACGTCAAATTGAATAATGGTTTCATATTGACTGTGATAATCGTTCTGTTCCTCAGGATGTAAAAGGTCCCTCTTGGGCATTTGATTATGATGCATTATTCAAATCTTTCCATGTTCCTCCTACACTTTCTCCAGTTAAAGCTGAAATGTTCTATCTGTCCTACTGCAATGATGATTCAACTGTCGATCCTCGTTCGCTTATTCCCATTGTGGTTACTCCTCCGGTTTACCCGACTGTAGCTTCAACTTCGGGTACAATACAACATGGTGACAGTGACGATGATGAAGCTATATTTCAGGAATCTTCTAATGATATCCAGAACATAGTTGATGATTCACCAACACCGGCATCAGTTGAGGGGGAGTTGCCTTCAAATCTTGATGCTGTTATCCAAGCTTCAGATATTCCTCAATCCCGAGTGCATAAGAATAATCCCACTGACAACATTATTGGTGATTTGAATGCGGGTGTTCAAACGAGGTATCGTACACTTGCAGAAAATTAATTTTTGTATGCTCAGATTGTGGATACAGGTATTTTGGAGACGTGTTTGCATGCTTGCTTTATTTATCAAACATAACCTAAAAATGTGGTTGAGGCTTTAGATGATTATTGTTGGATTGAGGCCATGCAAGAAGAGTTGGCTCAATTTGATAAATTACATGTTTAGGATTTAGTTGACTTACCCAAAGGTTCAAGATCTATTGGCACGAAGTGGGTGTTCAAATGCAAACGTGATGATCGTGGTGTTATGGTACGCAATAAGGCAAGACTTGTTGTCCAAGGTTTTAATCAGCAAGAGGGAGTTAATTACACCAAAGTTTACGCTCCAGTTGTGAGGATTGAGGCAATACATCTGTTTCTTACATATGCTTCTTTCAAGGGTTTCAAATTTTTTCAATTGGATGTTAAAAATGTATTTCTGTATGGACAGGTAAAGGAAGAGGTATATGTGAAACAGCCGCCTGGTTTTGAAGATCCCAAGTTTCCTGAGAAGGTGTTTAAATTGGATAAAGCGTTGTATGGTCTTCATCAGGCTCCTCGTGCATGGTACGAAACTTTGTCGGTGCATCTACTTGAGAATGGATTTAAGCGTGGCCAAATTGATTCTACCCTTTTCATCAGAAAAGCAGGGGGAAATGTATTACTTGTTCAAATCTATGTGGATGACATAATCTTTGGATCGACGAATCTCGATATGTGCAAAGACTTTGAAAGAGTGATGAAGTTGAAATTCGAGATGAGCAGCATGGGAGAATTATCGTTCTTTTTGGGTCTTCAAGTTGATCAAAAGGAAGATGGTTTTTACATTCATCAAACGAAATATGTTGCTGATATTCTCAAGAAGTTTGATATGGCAAATGCTTCAGCTTTCAACACTCCAATTCCAGTTAATCACAAACTAGATTCTGACCTGAAAGGGAAAGAGGTGGATTGTTGATTATACAGAGGAATGATCGGGTCTTTAATGTATTTGACAGCGTTACGTCCGGATATTATGTATGCAGTATGTTTATGCTCAAGATTTCCGTCTAAACCGAAGGAATCTCATATGATTGCTGTAAAGCGGATCTTTCGATACTTACAGGGTAAACCAAGGTTGGGATTATGGTATCCAATTAATTCTGACTTTGATTTTAAAGCTTTTACAGATTCAGATTATGGAGGTTGCGGTCTGGACAGAAAATCAACGGCTGGTGGTTGTCAATTCTTAGGGAATAGGCTTGTGTCCTGGCAATGCAAAAAGCAAATCTCGGTTGCAATTTCAACATGTGAGGCAGAATACATTGCAGCAGCCAGTTGTTGTTCCCAAATCCTATGGATTCAACAACAGTTGAGGGATTATGGTTTGAACTTCACAGGGACACCGATGATGATTGATAACACAGCCACCATGTCAATCATAACCAATCCTGTGAAACATTCAAAGAGGAAGCACATTGAGATTAGACATCATTTCATTCGTGACTGTGCAGAGAAAAGGCTGATTGAATTGGTGAAAGTTCATACGGATGACAACTTTGCCGATTTGTTTACCAAAGCATTCGATCGTTCACGGTTTGAATTTCTTACTCAAAAGATTTGTATGCTTAATCCAGCTTCACAAAGGTTCTCAAAAGATTTTTCATGGAAGTTTTTTTTTCTTTTACCTTTCTAGATTATTTAAAGTAAATAGTTTTAAATCATAGTTTTAAAAGTTTACTTGCTTTCTAAAAAACCAAAACAAATTTGAAAAAGATAAAATCGACACTGCTTGAAGTTATAGAAGAAATGATAGTACATCAGTAAGGTGATCACATACACATGACCTTAGAATGACTACCTGATGTCTGTATTTATGTTTGTGCTTATATGATTTGATCTAAACTTTTAAAGTCTGCATAAACAGGAAATGATAGCTTCATGACTGCATGACATTTTATATATAATCTTTTAATTTGGATATGTGCATGTAATTTGAATTGTCAGTCGGCTAGAAGCGTTTTTAGTCCATTAGTAGTGTGAAAACATAATTATCTATGTCAAAATTGTGATTTGAACCCATGGTATGCTGGGTGTGTGTGTTAAAAGATCATTATCAGATAAAGAATGTGAGACTTCAAGTATTTCATGAGACCAGTATCGGATTATATTTATTAGCACAATTTTTCAGTTCAATTCACTTGTCCCGAAAAACATGCAATGTGAAGTTGGACTAAGATAGTTTCTGACAACATTTGTTAGAACATATACTTGCCCTTGGATCAATATCTTGATTCCATTGAATATATCTAGATAACAGTTGGATCACCTTACCCTATATCATTGAATTAATCGATTCCTTGATCATTCTTCTGTTACTATGAATCATGATATTTTATCCAAAGCTAAGCAGCTTGAATCATTCTGATTCCATATATCCTTCGGGATCTGTCTCTTTCCCTATGCTAATTAAGATAGTTTCATCCTGGAGATTGATCTTATCTTTACATAAGTCTCATATTTCTTGAAGATAGTGCAATTTTATATTTCTGTTGGCATATTTGTGGGGTACACATTGTTTTCATATAATTGGTACTAACTCACAAGAAAGTGGGATAAAAATTCTTGTAGTTTCAAATCTTATAATGCTGACAACTTGAATTGACATGTAGTTTATTGAAAATTCGGTATGAATAAGTTAGCATGTCATGATCTGATCCTGTTTACTTTGAAGTTTATCGCGTATCATTTCATGAATTTCTGATTATTTGAAAAATAAATTTAAAGAATTGATAGTGTATGAAAGCTTGAAGTGTTAGTTCTGAATTTGTTGAGCCAAATATCTGTGAATATGCAGAATACCATAGGTTAACCCTTAGATCTGCTAGGGATTTTATATTCAGAATGTGTGTGTGATACATCAAAGATACTGATATAATCTTCTTACTCGCAGTGTTCGACCAAAAATATGTGACTCTTGTATGTATAGATAAAAACCAAAAAGATTTTATTTTTAGTTGTTTCTAGATTTACTGCTTTAATTCATTTAGAAAAAGTTCAAAAAGATTTTAGTGTGTTTTAGCATAAATTTTGAAAAATCCAAAAATATGTTCTTTACTTGTTCATTTAGTTTTTTAAGAAAAATTCAAAAAGATTTTGTTTTTATCTTACATGAAAAATTCTTAATTATTTGGATTGGGCTGCTGAACAGGTTACAAGGTGTTTGGATTGTCGGAAAAATTGAAAAATGAAAAATTTCAAATTTTTGGCTAAGTGTTGAGGAAGGCGAACTTGTTATGTTTGCTTCCTAAGTTCGCCTGATGGTGTGGCGAACTTATTAAGTTCGCTTAAGGTTGCTGAACTTCACATGTTGAGTATATAAGTAAATCATGCAAACTTGACAATTTTTCTACCCTTGTTGACTATTGCGAACTTGACAGGCGACTTTGTCTTAATAGTTCAATTTTTTCTGATTTTGATTTCTGGTTAGTGAGGGTGATTAATTGTTCCTGTTTCTTGATCGAAATCTGTTTGCGAGTTCAACGAAGGTAGAATTTCATCATTTCATCCATTGAATCGATCAGAATCATTGTTTTTTTTATCTTTGGTTATCATCTCATCTGTCGCTCATCAAGTTCATTATCATTTTGTGGTTTAAATCTGAAATTGCATGTTTGTTTGCATTAATCGAGTGTTGGCGAGTTGCTGTATATGCTTGATTGTGGTTTTTAACATCAAATTGAAGGAATTCAATTTCTGTGATTGTTCAAGGGTTTGAGCGAAGTTTGCCTCTTGTAACTCTAAGCGAACTTGTTAAGTTCGCCACAGGGTTCAGTGCTTGCAGGACTTGTGATTTTTTTCAGAGTTGTATTTTAATTTTTTTTATTTTGTTTAATTGTGTTTCATTGGAAATTATCATTGTCTAATGTTGTATTCTGAGCAGGTCATGGATCGTCGTGTTGAATATAAGCACAATCATGTGGCATTACTTGATCCAGAGTTAGTAGAGGCGGCCAATTATCAAGAAATCATTAATTTTCTAAACCGGTCAAGATTAAATGTTTCACTTTTTGCTAACCCACATATTAGTCTAATACATTCAATAGTTTTGGGAGACGGCACAACATGACACCAATGTTGATCCACATGTGATTCGAGCTACAGTGAATAATCAAGATATAGCTATATCTGCTCAAGACACTCGTGCAACTTTAACATTGGGTGGAGTGAATGATGACCCTATTAGTTTACCAAATACCCTGATTATGGGTTGTTTTCAAAGGATGGGGTATAGAGGTAGATCGAATGATTCACAAGCACGCAAAGGTAGTCTAGTGGGTCAATGGCGGTATTTTATGCATGTGATTATTCAATGCTTATCTCCAAGGAAAGCTGGAACGGATGGTTTAAAGACATCATTACAAGCAGCCATGGTAGCTTTAACTTTGAATAGGCCTTTCAACTTTGCCTTATACATTTATAGAGAGTTGGTTATGCAAATTACACCACTGAGGGTCAGGGTTTCTTGATGTACCCTAGATTCTTGCAGGTTATCCTAAATCATCTTATACCAAATCTACCACCGGTGAATCCTAGACTGACTCTTACTCTTATGACGAAGAGGATTTTTACTGATTGCATGATTATCAAGCAGCAAAATCATGCTTTGATTTCGATGGCTACTCCTCTGTTTGGGCACATAATCAATCCTGGTTATGTTGTACCACCAAATAATAATTGGATTCATGTTGATCCAGCGTTGGAGTTACCACCTACTGATAATCAAGAGGAAGAGGAAGATGAAAAGAAGAGGAAGAGGAAGAGGAAGAGGAAGAGGAAGAGTAAGATGAAGAGGAAGGTGATGATGAGACTGCCATTGAGGAGACCGAAAGTGATGATTGTGATGATAACAATGATAATAATGATGATGGTGATGATAACAATGATGATAATGATGAGAATGATGGTGAAAATATTCAAGTAAATGTTGATGCAAATGAATCTCAAGATGAACATGTAGAGGTTGAAGAGACTAGCACCAGTTAATCTAGATCCGGCAAAGCTGATGATGATGAAGAGAGTTCCTAGGATTTTAGTCCTGAGCACTATGCTCAGTTAGCTAAAGTGTCTAGGGTTACTAGGAATGTCTATGACAAACGTCAGAAGTCTTTGGGCAAAAAGAAAGTAAAAATTCCGAGACGCAAGTTTGTAAGGGGTCCTCCTCCTGATGCAGTACTTGGAAAGAGAAAATTATAGGACGAATCTTCTAGTTCTGATGATGATGAAGCTCCTGCAGCAAAAGGTCCAAAATTGATGGCTTCGGCTATTCATGCTGTAGAATCTGCACAAGATAGAGAGTTTGTGGATTCTTTTATCATAACTCCTATTCCTTCACAATAAAATGCTCCACATGTTACTCCCATCATATCTAAGACTCAGGATGAGGCAGGTCCATCTACGAGAGATGCTCGTGATGAAAGAATATAGGCCTTAGAAACACAGGTTTCAGGGTTAAAGTCACAGGTAGATGATTTGCTTGAAAGAGAAGCACATCATGTTCTGGTTATTAATGAACAAAACAAGATGATTATAGAAATGCAAATTCTTGTAAGCCAGTTGGTAGAGCATCTTGAAGTTTAGGAGGAGAAGGTCCAAGATGATAAATCTACATGTCACAGTGTTGGTATTCAAATGAACTTAGATGATGACGAACTAGATGATGGTGACGGTTTGGGTGAGCGTCAAAAAGCTGATACGAACCCTACGTCATTAACTCAAGGGGAGTAAGAAGTTATTGAAGAAGCCATTATGATAACTAGTGGTGTTGATAAAGAACAGGGTGAAGCTGCTAATGTTGATGAAGCGGCTAATGTTGATATTGATGCTGATATGTTAGATAATTCAATTTTTGAAGACTTTGACATAAATGATGCTGATAAGATTGAATGTTTGTTAGACCTGGATGATTTAATAGATGATGAGGATACTGGTGAAGAGGAGTTAGAGGAGGGAGAGATTGTTGAGGTAGATGTAGAGAGTGATAAAAAGAAGGTTGTTTATGAAGGGTGTGAAGGTGAAATTAACACGGATGTCTTTGACGATGATGTAACACCTGAAGATTTGTCAGAGAGTGTTGCAAAATCAGAAGAGTCTGATTCTACTCTTAAAAAACAAGATCCTGATACTGCAGAGAGCGTGTCTAAAGATATAGAGATGTACAAAAACTCTAGAATAAGAATGGCACAATGGGCAGAGATGGTGAAGAGTTGGAGAACTAAGTTTCTAGTCTCTCCAGCTGCACTAGTTCAGAAACAGAGATACATGAACAAAGAGAAATGCTCTGGCAGGATTATAAGTTGGTTCTATAAAGCTGAGTTCAAGCTATTCACTTTGAAAAGATCAGATGGAGTTCAGTATTTGAAGCCCATGCTAAAGTACTTTAACTCCTTACCAAGATGTGAAGTCAATGGGTTATCAACTAGGCCCTTGATTAACAGATCAAATAATGGGATAGCTGACTCAATAGCTAAGCTGATAAGAATTGAAGGAGGATCTGGTAAGTATGAGAAACTGAAACCTCAACAGGGCAAGAGAAGAAAAGAAGTTGATCCAGTTACTCAAAAGGTGATTTGGAGATACAAGTTCAAGCCTGTGAGATCAGTACCAAAGATTCCTTTGAAGCTGATTGCCTATGATTGCTTACATGATCTTAAACGGTGGTACGTGGATGTTTATCGGGTGAACCAGTAATAGAAGACATGAGTGGCAAGGTTATAGTAAAGTTCTTTGATGCTATGAATTTTGTTAACTTCTCGAGGTCTGATCAGAAGATGCTGAAACGTAGAGAGATCATGTACACTGACGAGTGTAGAGAGCAGGCATTGCAGTACAAGAAAGTGTTGTATGTATGTTTGAAGCATAGAATCTGTGTAGGGAGCTCATTACTGAAGAATTGGAAGAACAAGACCTTAAGATAAAGACCAAGCTGTTGTTAAGGGGGAGTCTGTTGGAGCATGTTATGTGACAACAAGCCTTGTAATAGATTAGTCTTTATGTTTAATGTTTTGTATGTTTTTGTCTTGTGTTTGTTTAAGTTTGCACAGACAAACATAACATGTTCGCCTGATCTAGATGAGGCGAACTTAACAAGTTCGCCTGAACTAAAGTTGGCGAACATGATAAGTTCGCCTGATCCAGTTGTATTGTCTATAAATAGTGCAGGAGTTGTTCTCATTTGTAACATTCTGTATTTTCTGGAACTACTCTGTGTGTGTTGTTTATAGATTGAATACAAGAAGCTTTTTATGATATCTTGTCTTGTGTGTGATTGTATTGCATGTGTGAGTATTCAAGACATACGTATGCGTTAGGATTTCGCACTTCGTATACGTATCACGTGTTTTACAGCAGAGATCGATCGGTAGACCCTATGGGACTTACACAGACACATCGGTAGTTGAGCTTGGAATGTTGACTTCCTCATTGTAGGTCCCCGGGTGTCTCGAATCGTTACGTGCGAGCGTGTGTGACTTGTAACATTTCTGATTTTACTATCTTTAATTTCAATTCAATGTAACACATTTCAATTCAAAAATCTAGTACATTGGTTTATTCTATTCGTACCAACAATTAAACACTAGGTTCCAATGCAACTTCACGAGTCTTGCACGAGTATACATTATTAAAATCCTATATATATGGATATATCTATGTAAATATCCAACAGATACATACTCACATATATACTTTTATCCAATTAACAAGGAATTACTCGTTTGCTTGGACCCCAAACCGATTGAACCCTAAATTAAACCCCACACACTAAATTTTGACTTTTAAAACATTAATTTTGACTTTCTTGAACTCTATTGACTTTCAAAAGTCAAAGCAGCCCAAACCTTGTAAATCCAAGGCTGCCATCGACCGATTCCTTGTTGAGTTGGACTCCTTGTGAATTCACAAGCAGAAATCGATCCAGTCCCGGCCCAAACATCAAGCCAATCTAACCGATTACGCGACCAATTCAAATTCAAAAGAGTTTGACCTTGCATAGTAAAACCCATGTCAATCTCTAATCAATTTGTGTAATTGATGCGTAATCAATCCCAGAAATCATGCACCAGTCAATCTCGAATGTACCTAGTACCTCAATACGACCCAATTCATTTCAAAAACCGTCGAATTCACGTGTAATTGAAGCTCGCAGCTGTTGACATTGAACCCGTAATCAAACGACACAATTATATGCAAATTGAACGAATTAAACACGCATACACACTCTTAACACTCAACACAAACTCTCCCGACCCTGTTTGAATCTACATTCCACACCTAGCCGTCGATCGAGCACCACACATCGCCGCCCTCGTGTTCCTGTCGATCTCCCTCTCCCGCTAACCAAATCAGGTAAAAATGGTGTCATTACATTCGTATCCGAACCCCTGTCAAAAGCCCCATACAAATTCGCAGAGGCAGAACCCGTAGAATGAAAACCAAATTAGGGTTCTTGATCTTCTTATGCGAATCAGATTTGGGGATTTGACTAGGATTACTTTTCATATATTAATTTTCGGTTTACTAACAAGACCAGCGAACCACCTAGTTCAGCCGGTTAAGACACTCGGACCTGAACTAGGCGGTGTGGGTTCGAAACCCACGACCCGTATCCGGCCGGTATTTTTGCATGTGTCCTGAACATCAAGCCCGACTTCCTTTCCCCTTCGTGTTAATATCCAATCGAACCGAACTGGTACACGAGTAGCTCCACTGGTCCAGCGGTACAAGCGAACTAACCACACAGGAACCACCCGGGTTCGAACCGGGTGGCCTATTTATATTTTTAAAACAGTTTTCTAAAACTCCAAAATTTTTGTAAAAAATATTTTTATAAACCTTGAGATATTTATAACAGAATAAAACCAGAATTATTAAATTTCAATATAAATCCAGATTTAATACAAATTAAAGTGCTAAATTTGCACATTAAACTTTTAAAACAAAAACCTTAAATATTTAAAATTAATTTCTTAATAAAAGCAATAAATTTTATAAAAGTTTATAAAATATTAACTCATTTAAATCAAACTAGTATTTATTTTTAAATATGATAAATAAATAAAAAATAATAAAAATTTCTTTTCTAAATATATATATATATATATTTACATTCTACAAATTTTAACATATTTTTCACAAATAAATAAATAAAAAAAATTATTTATTTAAATTAAACACTATTCACATAAGTAGAATTTCTTTTTTTAAACATATATTTACATTCAATATATTTTAACATATTTTTCAAAAATAAATAAATAAAAATTATTTATTTATTTAATCTATTTAAATAAATGAAATTATTTGGTTATTTTATTTATTTAAATTAAACACCATCCACATAAGTAGAATTTCTTTTCCTAAACATATACTTACGCTCTATATATTCTAACATATTTTTCATAAATAAATAAAAATTATTTATTTATTTAATTTATTTAAATAAATGAAATTATTTGTTTATTTTATTTATTTAAATTAAACAATATCTACATAAATCAAAGTTCTTTTTCTACACATAAATATATATTTACATTCTATATATTTTAGCATATTTTTCATAAATAAATAAATAAAATTATTTATTTATTTTATTTAAATCCAACCCTACGTCAGTGACTATTAAGTTCATACATATATACCTTGAACTCATAATACACATTAAATTCGTATACAAGCATAGTATGCCTTTACATGGAATAACACAAACCTCTTTGTACAAACCCACACACATCAAAACCCGTTGAACCCTAAACTTAGACATAGACTTTTGTACACACTATTAACTCAATATACATTATACACTAGGTTAACGTGGTGAGTTACAAGGATCGTTTTGCTACCTAGTCTTGCGTACTAGCAATACTCTTGAATCATGTGAGTATTACATAGCCCCTTTTTCTCTTTTACACTTTTTGGGGTGATTCATGAATTTTATACAAACAATAGCTTACATTTACACAAACTACACAAACACAAATCCTATTTACATTCATGTGTGCAAATTTGAGCTTTATGTTTGAGTGCTAGGTGTGTTAACTTTTGTGTGCGAATTATGTGCAATCATTAACTATTTAAGCCGACGGTTAACAATGATAGATCTATTGAGTCTGACAAACCCACCCAGATTGGGGTGATTGTTACCGACAACACAATTTGCATGCTAGTTACAAAGGTTTGATTGTACTTTAGTTACACAATAGCTGCTCCCCATAAATGCCTTATTTATCATGACATGTAAGGATTTGCTTATTCATATTTATACACTATCTATGTACAAACCTATGTATGCTCACCAACTTTTTAGTTGACCTTATTTTATTCATGTTTCAGGTGCTAATGTGTGAATTTGATCAAGACATGCTACACTTAAGTTTGGACTTAGTTAATTTAAATTCAAAGAACAAATTTGTATTTTCATTTATGTACTTGTTGAATTTTTCTATTTGTGGTTGAATTGTTTGAAATGAAATGGATGATTTAATATTGAAATCTAGCGAACCTTGTGCTCATGAACAGTCTACATGTCCCGCCCCGACGTTTCCGCCGTCGGTTGGGGTGTGACATGACTAGTCGGACCGGGAGCGGAATGCCCGTGAATAGGTGGAGTATCAGACAACACAACAAAGTAAACTGAAAACAAACACGAAATACTTCAAAATTCGTCTATTGATAATCACAGCCGGTACAGAGAATGAGTGCGTACATAATTCTGTCACAACCTGGCTATATATACTAAGACTTGTTGTCTGCGCACTTGACAAGTGCGCAGGGCTTAACTCTTGCGTACTTAGCAAGTACGCAGCCTTTGTTCATGCGTATTTGCTAAGTATGCAGGATCTATATCCTACGCACTTGTTAAGTGCGTATAACACTTAACAAAGACAACACAAGGACAAGTACCTACATATACATTAACAACTCGATAAACCAATACATACAGATACTAAATACAATTACAAGTACAAGAAATAAAATACAAAAGCATAAGACAACATCCAGAGTGTCTGTCACACAAACGTGCTCCAATAAACTCCCCCTTGACAACAGCTCTGGATTGTCTTCGGTCTTCAACCTTCTGCAGCTCTAGCTTCCCATCTTCAACTTGTAGTCAAGACAGAACTTGACTAGTTTGTCGTATCTTATTGCTTGAAGCTTCGTCCACTCGTCCGTGAGATGCAATATTTTTCATTGAGAGCCGTCAGATCTTTCACAAAGAAGTTGGTGAAAATAAATTCATCAAAGACCCTGATCAGTTCTTTCGGTTCCAAGCTTCCACTTGCGAACCTCACTCTTCCAATCACCACCGCCTCGTCCGTCTTTAGGTCCACGTACCAGTACCATATGTTGCCAAGAGTATCCTGAGATAACTTGCTCAGGGGAATCTTGGTTTCACACAGCACTGGCTTGTAAACCAGCTTCTTTAGGCTTCGGTTAGTCACGGGATGTTTGACAGTATTATCCCGGACTCTCTTGGGCTTTTGAGGCTTGATTACCTCAAAGTTTCATGATATCCCATCTCGCTATAGTGTACCGCATAAACCCTTTGCCACTGCATGACTGGTGTCACCAAGTAGCTCACGATTTGCCAAGTTCACTAGATCGTACTTCAGCAATGAGTTGAATGCCTCGTTGGTTGGTTTCAAATACTGAACCCCACCTGCTCGCTTGATGGCGAACAACTTCTTGTCGTCTTCAAACTTGACAGACAAGATCATACCTGCAGCTCCATGTTTGTCTATTATGGATGTCTTTTGCCAGACAGGAGCTTGATCCTTGGTAAACCATCCGCAAGGATATTTACTCTTCCATGCCTCAGGATCAACAGGTTGGGGATCGGTGGGAGAGGCTTCAGTCGAGGTTGTTGCACCACTTGCCTCAGCAACAAATTCAGGCTCGACTGAACATGTGTTAGTATTAGCTTCAAAGGCTGGAGCTTCAAAGATCTCTCCAACCTCAAGCTCGTATACTCCTTCACCGTCCCCCTTTGGAAGCTCAACCACAACATCTTCATCTTCCACATCCCACTCTTCATCAGACTCGATCTCTCCTTCATCAAAATTGCAGAGAGCATCGATCTGTGCTTCCTTGGAATAGTCTGGCTCAATCATTAAGATGACCTCATCAGATAGGTCGTATAGAACATCAGCCGGAGACTTTCTTTTACTACCTCCACTACCTGACACATCACCTTCATGCTGAGTGGACCCCCCCTCAGCCAAAGGCACATCAGAAATGGGAATAATCGCTAACGCTTGATGCTCACTTCCACTGGGACTGGCTTCAGGATCCTTGTCCGTGTCATCATCCTTAGTCAGGTCGACTAGGTGACAAGCCTCATCACTACTCGGCTTAGTAGGCTTTTCCTTCTCCTTCATCAACTCCTGAATCTTCTCCCCCTGAGCAGCAAGCGTCTTGGTCATATCACAGACCAATTTAACCATCATGTCGTGCTCTTTTTGCTGCAACTCATCAACAACCCTCTGTTTCTTCAAAGCCGCTATTTCATCAACCAAGGAATTAATCTGACCTTGTTGCTTGTCAGATTCCTCCCTTGATTTCCGTACCGTCTCAAGCAAACCAGCAACTTGAGTCTCTAGAGTAGTAATCCTTGCATCCCGTGGATCAGGATCCCTAGATGTAGATGCTTCGGATGTTTGATTGGGAAAGGTGAAGATTTCATCAAAATTGAAGCCATGTGACCTATGAGAAGGGTTCACTGAGTGGTTGAAGGGTGGTAGTGGGGATAGTGGTTGTGATGGTTGTGGTTTCAAAGGTGGTTGGTGTGATGGTAATCGATTCCGTCTGAATTGGACTCGACACCATAACCTATTGGACATAATGGAACATGAGGGATACTATCACAGGAACCTCCTCTGTGATAGCAGTGACAGCTACTTCAGTAGTAACACGTGGCTACACCCTCATTTGGTATAGCTGAGGTGAGGTTGAGGTAGAGGTTGATGCAGTGCTCACGGCCTCAGTGATTGGCTACCGTGACACACGAGCTTCAACCTCTCTAAGTATAGCCGCAAATGGCCTACCCCCGACGCTTTACACTTCTTTCTCTTCGCTGTCTCTGTAATTCAACATCCGAATCAGAATCGGGTTCATATTCGCTCCCGGTACTCTCTTGTCTTTGTCTTTTTGAAGATGACTAGGGAAGGGAAACCTTTGTCAACTTTCAGAGGTGTGATTGATCTGGTGCATCATCATAATCAGATGAACCAGATTCAGTGGTTTCAGAATCTGACTCTTCAGCACCATCTCCTCCTTCTTGTTCTTCATCACCACCATCACCAGAATCATCACTCTCAGATTCTTTATCTCCTTCTGCTTCCTCCTGTACTTGTTCATCTGAGTGTTCACTTAGTTCAGGCTCAGACTCAGCACTAAACCATCTAAGATCTGGAGGGGCCACATATGCTTCATTGATAAGGTGGCCAAAGAGAGGAGTGTGCAAAGGGGTAGGTTCTACACTGCCTGGCGTAAGGAATTGTGAGAACACTCTTTTTTCCACCGTCTTGACTTGAAGTCTCTCCCCAATTTCCCGTAGATTTGGCAAAGCATCATTGATCAAAAGTTGCACAAATCTTGGGTACAACAGGAATCTAAACCTCTCTGCCATATTGATCTGGTCGGTTATAGCTTTGTGGATGTATTTGGAGAAGTTGTAGCCCTTGTTGAGAGACAACCCAACCAATGCAGCCGCCAGGTCATGACCCATTGCATCCTTTCCTGCTTTTCGTGAAGAGATGCACATGATTATGACATGGGCAAAGTACCTCCATTGGTCTAGTAACCACATCTTCTTGTAAGAGGCATAATATCTAACACCGACGTATCCCATCTTCTGTCTCCAACACCCATCTACAAAGTAATCAGGATAAGTAATTGGGTCGGTTGCTAGATCTCTGAACTGTAGGACTCTACAAATGGTGTCTTCAGAGATAGCAATATCATGACCTGCTACAGTAGCCCTAATGACGTTTGGGGTTACCGTACAGTCATAATCAGCTGTCTCCTAGAACTGTTCCAGATAAGGTCTTGACACTATTGGATCAGCAGAAATGGCATAGCTGATCTTGGAACGGTTCAGAAAGTCCACAATCTCTCTGTATTGAAGTGCAGCACCCTTCCATTCTGGATTAGTGAGAGCAAGAAGATTGAACTCACTGGTAAATGCATGAGCCATCACTGCAAGAACACACAATGAACACTATAAGAACAGATAGACTCATTGGAATTGAATGAACCTGACAAGGTATAACACATTCTCATAAACTGAAGTTCCAGACTTAGAAATTTTTCAAAAATGCCCTTCTTACGTACTTAGCAAGTACACAGGGTTTAGTTGTTGCGTACTAAGCAAGTACACCGGAGCTATAATGTGCGTACTTGCTAAGTGCGCAGGTTCTTGCACTTAGAAAAATTTTAAACTCCAGAATTCAAGCAATGTGAGATTTTGCCGTGGAATAAGGTCACCACAAGGTCGAAATACTTGATTACGACCTTTGGAACCAACACCAACAACAATGATATCATACACCTGGTCAGTCTTTACCTAGAACTGGTTCGACGCTAACCATCGACACCACAGTGGGCCAAAACCAAAATCAAGACATGTTAAGGACGATTATGAGATCAATGAGCTTCGGTTATTGATTTAAAACAAGTTTTAGGTCATAATTTAGGTTAAAAACAACCAAAATCTGTCATAAATCCAAAATCAAAACCCTAGGTTTTTCAAGTTCAAGAATCGGTCCTAACTAGACGATTTTGTGGATGAAATGGTCTGAGAATCTCATCAAATGTTAGTTAGATGAAGATGAAACTAAGATCTGGACGAAAAACGCGTTTGGAAACACACAAATTTTTTGAGGAAAAATCGAGTCGAGAGTATAGCACAGTGTTAGTCGTTTGAAATAGATGAACTGATGAAAATGACTAACTCCTGTATATATACCCCACACACAACTATCGTGCGTACTTATTAAGTGCGCAGGAAGTAACTCCTGCATACTTACTAAGTATGCATGACTTAGTCGTGCGTACTTAGTAAGTACGCAAGGTGTTACTCTTGCGCACTTAACAAGTACGCAGTAACACTTGTGCACTCAAAATTTAACTCAAATTATGAAGAATTGTCAAGTCAAATAGCGAACTGGATATGAACGTTCAATATAGAGGTTTCAAAAACAAATCAAGGAAGTTAGACACAAATATTTTTCGCTTTTCTTAAATTTTTGATTAACTGTACAGAAAATTGAACTGTTCATAAACTTAAAATATTTTTGATCTTTTCTGATTGATGATATACAAGTATATACACACAAGCTCTTTTTGGTCAAAGTCATGAGCAGAGGATCATATCAGGCTATTGTACGCAAAAATGATATAATATAAACATCAAAGAATATGGGATCATGTCATGTATTACTACTTATGCATACGTAATAAGCAATATAAACAAGTAATTCAAGTTGGCAATATAATAATATTTGAAACCATAAGCATCTTAGCATCATGTTCTTGGGTGTTAATTTATTCATTATAAGTATACAACGTGTACCCCACAGATATGCTATATGAATTTAAATTTGCACTATCTCAAAGCATCTAAGATTTTCCCAATGATTTTCCTAATTTCCAAATTGAAGTTACATCAGGTAGCACAGAAAAATCAAGCAGAATCCATAAGGATTATCAAGAATCATAAGATTCAGAATAGAGTGATTCATATGTCTTGGTTTCATAGGGTTTCTTCTATGAATATCAGAATGATGATTCAGGATAATGAATATGATGTGTGAGGATTTAGGTAAGGAGATCCAACTTTTATCTGGATTTGATTTCAATGAATCAGGAATGATTCAAGGGTGAATATATGCTTAACGGTAAAGTCAAGACATATCTTGGTTCACTCCCTCATTGCATACTTGTGGGCAGTGAGACGAACCAAAGTAATTGTGCTAACGACCTAACCCGAAACTGGTCTCATAAGAAAATACTTGCCAAAATCTTACATCCTATATCTGTGTAGAACCAAAGACTGATTGCTACCAAATTATTCTAAGTACAAATGCTGCTGATAGGCTTATCAGCAGCATTCAACACATGTTGCTGCTGATAGGCTTATCAGCAGCATTCATCACAAGTTGCTGCTGATAGGCTTATCAGCAGCATTCATCACAAGTTGCTGCTGATAGGCTTATCAGCAGCATTCAACACTTGTTGCTGCTGATAGGCTTATCAGCAGCATTCAACACAAGTTGCTGCTGATAGGCTTATCAGCAGCATTATTTTTATCTCTGCTGCTGATAGCTTTATTCACTGAAGACCAAACGTTGCAGCTGACTATCCATGTGAAGCGCCTCTGACACCTTTCTGCAAAAGCAACTGCCACACTCCAAGCAGAAGGAACCTCAGTGGTGCAACCAATGAAGGACAATAACGCGCGTCTCCAAGCATGCAAACAATGATGCCTAAGAAGACGTTTCAGTAAAGTTATCTAGATTAGCCTTTGCGTGTAATTTAGATTAATAAACAAGATCAACGGCTTGTGTTAGATCTGATCCTTAGAATCAAGGGCCTGTCTTGATTCTAAGTTACTATATATATCTTGTAAACACTTCAAACAACAAGAGCTTGTGCTTATACTTAATAGTGTTTTTGTGCTTTCATAGTGCTTCTCGATAGTGTTTTACTTGTAAACTTGTAATCTCAGAAGTTTAATACAACAGTGCATTTATCAGTATTCTTGCTGTTTACTTGTTTACTTTGTTGGTTGTTATTGTTTCCGCCAATATCAACTAGAATAGAATCACCTTGTAATCTTACGATCCTACAAGTGGTATCAGAGCTTTGGCTCAAGATTAAACAAACTAACATTTGTTTAATCACTTTCTGATTCTATTCAAAACTCTACTCTTGATCAAGTCACACAAAACAAAATGGCACAAAGTCATGGATCTGAAGACATCGGCAGTATCAACCGACCACCGAGGTTGGTGTCTGGGGAGGACTATGATATGTGGAAGAACCGTATGGAAAGCTTCTTCTGCTACCATGAATACGAAATGTGGAAATCCATAAGGGATGGACCTTATGTTCCCATGGTGGCCTCTGCTGACTCCGGAGGACCACTAGTTCCGAAGGAACCCTCCAAGTATTCTGAAGAAGACATAAAGAAAATGGAGGTGGACTTCAAGGCATTAGGAGCTATCCAAATGTGCCTTCCAAATGAAGTTTTTCACAACTTCAAGGCTCACAAAACTGTAAAGGAGTTATGGGGAGCCTTGGAAAAGATGTTTGCTGGATCTGAGGAGGTCAAAGAGAACAGATGTGACATTCTCAAGCAACAGTATGAAAACTTCGTCTGGAAGGAAGGTGAGTCACTAACAGTTTTATATAACAGGTACACGTACCTGGTTGGAGAACTGCAGTGCTCCAAGGTACAGCTGGAGAATGAAGACATTCTCAAGAAGTTCATAAGATCTCTTCCTAGTTGTTGGACATTATATACAGTGTCCATCAGAAGAACAGAGAATCTGAAGACTCTTCAGATGACTGAGCTCTTTGGCATGCTCAAAACCTATGAATTAGAAATGATTCAAGCTAAAGAAAGGAGCTCCAGTTATCAATCAGCTACCATTTCCTCTACCACCACCTCAGCGCTTCACTCTGATCATTCTGGTCCTAGTGCAAGCAACTACTATCCTCCCATAGTTACTCATCCTCAAACACCAACTGCTTCACAATCCAACTCATCACCATTTCTTCTTGAGGCACCTCCTCAACAGCCAACCTCTACTGCTTTTGTCTCTGACAACTCAAGCAGCATGTACTTCATAAAGGAGGATCTGGAATGCTTTCATCCAGATGATCTTGAAGAAATGGATATTCAGCACTCATATGCCATGCTCTCCCTCAGAGCAAAAAGGTTTTATTCTAGAACCGGGAGATCAGTTCCAAGCAACAACTCAAACACCAGAGTTGGGCTTGATAAAAGCAAGATCCGATGTTACAACTGTAACCAAATGGGTCACTTTGCTAGGGAGTGCAAGGCACCTAAAGCCAATCAGGGTGCCAGCCATCAAAGACAAGGTTACCAAGGTCAGCCCAGGCAGCAGCAGCAAGGAACTACTCCAGCACAGACTGCAGCCTGTGCAAATGCTGAAACTTCAGACTTTGACTAGAGTTTTCAATATGAAGATGTTCCTGCCTCTAACCAAGCACTTATGGTAGACAATGCAGAGATACCACCTCAGGTATTTGAACATCTTTGCTCTCAAGCTTGCATTGACAAAGTTTTAGGTTATAGAAAGCATAACCAAAATCTGATAGATCAAAATGAAGAGTTTCATCAAATGAAGTCTGAATTCAAAAAGGTCGAAGATACTTACAAAGAAAAAATTAACTGCCTTAAGAAAGAGATTTCTTCATTAAAACATAAACAAACCAATCTAGAAACTCAGATTGATGATCTATTAGTAAAACTTAAAGCTACCAGAGCTGAACTGGCTGAATAGAAAGTTCATGTTGAAAAATATGAATTTTCATCTAAAAAGTTACAAAGATTGTTAGATATTCAAGTCCATGAAAGGGTAAAAACTGGACTTGGATATCACAGTGACGAGTACCAGACAGTTCCTCCTCCTGCTGATTATGTTGCTATTCACCAACCAAGCTTCAATACTGCAAACCTTGACATGGCAAACAGAAACCTTGATCCTTCAATGGATGCATGTTTTGTGGAAGACTGCTCCACCTCTTCAGAATCTGAGTCAACCTGCTCAGACCACTGTGAAACTAGTGAAGTACCATCTGCTCCTTTCTCTGAAGCCGGTTGTCCTGTTGTTACTCCAACCATTCCAGCTCCCATCCCATTCAAACAAATCAAGATTAGCTATCGTCCAGGTGGAAGAAAGCTAATCATTGAAAAGGGAGAGACATCAGGTTTCACCAACCCCAAATATCAGTCAAAGTCAAAAGCGTTTGATATTTCTCATACACCTGGAGAAAAAGGTCCACATGTTCAAAGGACACTAGAAGAAGCCACCTTTGAACATAACAAAACTCATCCCTGGAACTTCAAAGATTTGTTTCAAAATAAGAACTATGTGGACTCTCACAGGGACAAGATAGCAGTAACATGCTTTGTGTGCGGCAAATACAATCACACTGCCAGCACCTGCTTTCACTACCGTGAACACCAAAGAAACTCAAAGCAGCATGCCTTTGAGAAAACAAACAGAAACAAACAGGTGAGAAGCTATGATGCCAAGGCAACAAAGTTCAGAGAATCTCTATCCCCTCAAAGAGTGAAGATGCAGAAACCTCAACAAACTTGCATCATATGTGGGGAATCAAACCACTTTGCTGCAACATGCAAGTTCAACCCTTTTAACCAAGCTGCAAATCGTTCATCTGTGCTCAACCCATCAGCAGCAAACAAAATCGCTGCTGATAGAGTAAAGTCCAGGAAACAAAAGGCAAAGCCTCCTCTGCTGCTGACAAAGCAAAATAAAAAACAAAGGCATCAGCAGCAAAAGTATCTGCTGCTGACAAAGCAAAAACTGCTACTGCTCCAGCAAAGCCCTCAGCAGCAAAATCAGCTGCGGATAAGCCAAAATTGTCAGCAACAACATCTTCTACCGATAATGCAAAGAAAGCTAGAAAACCACCAACACAGCAATTGAAGGCCAAACAATCTCCAAGCATAACTATTGGTTCCATTGACTGCAAGCACGCTGAAAATGGCAAATTAGCAACGATCTTCTACAATGCTGCATGCTACAATGATCCTCCCACTAATTAGATATCTTCCATGTGCAGGGACAGCCAGGCAACAAACACAATACTTGGGTGGTAGATAGCGGCTGTTCCAGGCACATGACAGGCAACAGGTCCATCCTCTCTAACTTCAGACATTTCAATGGAGGATATGTTGCCTTTGGGAGTGACTCAAAGGGTGGATCTATCACTGGACAAGGAACTGTGTCCAATGAAAGGATGCGTATTGAAAGAGTCAACTATGTTAAAGAACTTGACTTCAATCTCATGAGTGTTTCCCAAGTATGTGATCAAAAGCATTGGATGCTCTTCACTGACAAAGAATGTTTTGTGTTAGCTCCTGGTCTATCTAAACCCCCTCCAGAGAAGATTCTCCTAACTGCTCGTAGAAAGGACAACTTATATGTGCTTGACATGAATGAAGCCACTCCATCCGGTAGTGTTTCATGTTTTCTGTCAAAGGCATCAGTTGATGAATCCGCTCTTTGGCACAGGAGGTTAAGCCATGTTAACATCAAAACAATCAATAAATTAGTGAAGGACAATCTTGTCAGAGGGCTTCCTGACAAAGAATTCCAGCTAGACGATCACTGCATTGCCTGCTTGAAGGGAAAACAACACAAAAGTTCCCACAAGCCCAAGACATTGAACACAAATGACACCCCTCTCCAGCTACTGCATATGGATCTCTTTGGTCCTACGAATGTCATGTCAATGGGCAAAAAGTCCTACTGTCTGGTGATAACTGATGACTTCTCCAGATTCTCATGGGTATTCTTCCTAAGAACAAAAGTTGAAACTGCTGAGATTCTCAAATCCTATATTCTTAGGGTAGAGAATCAAAACAATCTGAAGGTAAAGATCATAAGGTGTGATCAGGGAACAGAGTTCAAAAATCACACCTTGAACAGTTTCTGTGAGAGCAAGGGCATTGAAAGGCAATACAGTGCTCCAAGAACCCCTCAACAAAATGGGGTTGCTGAAAGAAGAAATAGGACTCTGATTGAATCAGCAAGATCTATGCTGGCTGACTCAAAGCTGCCCCTTACTTTCTGGGCAGAAGCAGTAAGCACATCTTGTTATGTGCAGAATAGAGTCCTTATTGTTAAGCCTCTCCAGAAAACACCCTATGAACTATGGCTCAAAAGAGTTCCCTACATTGGCTTCCTGAAGCCCTTTGGATGTCCATGTACCATCCTCATCACACATGGAGTTCTTCCTAAATTCGGTGCAAAGTCTGATGAAGGCTACTTTGTGGGTTACTCCTCTCAATCAAAGGCCTACCGAGTGTTCAATTCTAGGACTCGGATTGTGGAAGAATCTGCTAATGTGGAATGCAGGGAACATGTTGTCTGTGAACAAGGCAAAGGTCCTAACTGGCTCTTTGATATAGACTCCTTCACCCAAATATTTGAGCCTCTCATTTTCTCAAATATGGAGTGTTCTTCTTCAAAATCAACATCTTCTGCCTCAACCTCCTCTACTGACTACAGACTGGATTTTCCCAGTCCCTACATCAGGATGAAAAGGCCATCCATTGATCCTCCATCAGTGGCAGAAGCTATTGAAGCCGGTACAGGTGAAGCCAGTACTTCCAACACCACAGCAGCAATCTTTCTGACCAAGAAATCTTTAATGAAGCCTCCTCAATCCATGCTGAAGAGGCCTCTGATGCTAATACTGCTGACAATGTGGAACTCAATGATCAGAACCTCCAAGCTCCTCTCCTCACAACTGAAGACAATCCTGATCTAAACCAAAGTAATCTTGAAGAGGGAATACGGCTGGATGTGATACCAGCACAGAGAATAAACAAAGAGCATCCTCTGGAAAACATCATTGGCCAAGTCCACACAGGTATCCAGACAAGAAGTAAGTCTCATGAAGTCAACATTTGTTTGTTCTCTTGTTTTCTATCTCAGGTGGAACCCAAGAAGATTGATGAAGCTCTCAAGCACAACAGCTGGATTGAAGCAATGCAGGAAGAGTTGCTGCAATTCAAAAGACAAGATGTTTGGATGCTTGTTGATCTTCCACCTGGTCAAATAGCCATTGGAACAAGATGGGTCTTCAGAAACAAGCAAGATGAAAGGGGCATCGTGGTCAAGAACAAAGCCAGACTGGTAGCTCAAGGCTACACTCAAGAAGAAGGCATTGACTATGATGAAGTCTTTGCTCCTATGGCCCGTATGGAAGCCATCAGAATCTTTCTGGCATATGCTGCAACCAAAAACTTTATGATCTATCAAATGGATGTGAAGAGTGCCTTCTTGTATTGAAAGATTGGTGAAGTGGTCTATGTCAAACAGCCTCCAGGCTTTGTGGATCCTGCACATCCAAATAAGGTCTTAAAACTGGACAAAGCTCTCTATGGCTTACACCAAGCCCCAAGAGCCTGGTATGAAACCTTATCTGGATATCTACTTAGCAACAACTTCAGAAGGGGGGCCATTGATCAAACACTTTTCATCAAAGATGAAGGGGGAGAAATTTTGTTGGTCCAAATTTATGTTGATGACATTATCTTTGGATCTACAAGAAAGAAGCTCTGCAAAGACTTTGAAGTTCTGATGCATTCCAAATTTGAAATGAGTTCAATGGGTGAACTAAATTTCTTTTTAGGACTTCAAGTCAAATAGGTACCAAATGGAATCTTCATAAGTCAATCCAAGTATGTCAAAAGCATCTTGGAGAGGTTCAAAATGGCTGACTGCTCTGCTGCAAGAACTCCTATGCAAGTGCACCATCAATTATCTCCGGATAAAGAAGGACAAGACACTGATCAACATCAGTACAGAGCAATGATAGGTTCTCTCATGTATCTCACTGCCTCAAGACCAGATATCATGTTTGCAGTTTGTCTCTGCGCAAGATTTCAAGCAGCTCCAAAAGTGTCTCATCTTCAAGCTGTCAAAATGATCCTTAGATACCTAAAGGGAGCTCCAAAACTTGGGCTATGGTATCCAAAGAATGAAAATGTAAATCTCTATGCTTACACTGACAGTGACTATGGGGGTTGTAACTTGGACAAAAAGTCCACATCTGGGGGATGTCAATTTCTTGGAGGAAGGCTCATCTCATGGCAATGCAAAAAGCAAACATGTGTCTCTACTTTAACAGCTGAAGCAGAATACATTGCAGCTTCAAGCTGCTGTGCACAGGTCATCTGGATCCAAAATCAAATGCTTGACTATGGAATGACCTTCATGCAGACTCCAATTCACATTGACAACATGAGTGCAATCTCTATCACGAATAATCCAGTGCAGCACTCCAAGACTAAGTACATCGACATCAGGTATCACTTTATCAGGGATCAAGCTGAGAAAAAGAGAATTGTCCTATCCAAGGTTCACACAAATGAGCAATATGCTGATTTGTTCACTAAACCTTTTGATGAAGCAAGATTTCGATATCTAGTTGAATCAATTGGCATGATGAACTTTGAATAAGACATGTCTCAAATTTTCTATCTTTCCTTGTAAATATGTCTATGTTTTTGTTCTTAATAAAAGGTTAGTCAGCAGCACCTTTTTCACTGCTGACAGTTTTACTCTTCAGCAGCAAAACATTTGCCACTGATCGCTTTAAGTTATCAGCAGGAACAAGTTTCCTGCGGATAGCTTTAAGGCGGTCAACAACAACCTTTTTGCTGCGGAAAGAATACAACAGTCAGCAGCTACCAAATCTCCTGCTGAAAGACTTAACTATCCGCAGCAACCAAGTTTGCAGCGGATAGCACACCATCAGCAGCAACCAAGTTTGCTGCTGATGGGTAAAACAAGTCTACATTAACTTTTACCTGCGGTAAAAACTACTCTCAGTCTTTACCATGACTGCTCGAGTGCTTTACAGCTGTAACAATGAAAAGTGAAACAGGTTGTACTGTACAAGTAAGGTTGATTTTTTCTTCGTTAGCCGTTATATCACAATTTCAAACGTTCCCACAACCTCTTCATATTCAATTTCAAACCCTAAACCCATATCTTTCTCTCCCGTCCCCACAGCATTCAAAGCCCTCCATAATTAATCCCTCCATTCAAACACCCTTCTCTCTTCCCTCCAAATCCATTATAATGGCAGGTGCAGACATAAACAACCCCAACGACAAGTTTTCCCCATATCACAACCTTACGGCATGCCTAATAAAGGGCAAGAAATCTGACGGTTTCAACGATATGATCGACTTCCTTTGTCGGTCCAAAATCCTCCATGCCCTAACAGTCAACCCAACCATCTACACTTCCCACATGGAAGATTTCTGGAGCTCAGCCGTGTATTCTACTGAACAGGGCACTCCCCAAATCAAAGGAACAGTAGACGGCAAAGAGATAATCATCACTGAAGCAAAGCTCCGCCAACACCTCAAGCTTCAAGATGAAGGGGACGCCACCTCTTACCCAAGAGACGTATACATGAGGACCTTTGTATCCATAGGGTACACTGGGAATCATTCAGAGTATACGATAGAGAAGGCACTCATGGGTCCCAAATGGAAGTATCTCTGCCACACTCTTCTCCAATGCATATCCCAGAAGAGAAGTGGCTGGAACCAACTCAGCTCCGGACTTGCGTCGGCAATTCACGGTATGATATCTGGGGCGGGTTTCAATTTTTCCCACCTCATTCTTGAAGGTTTGAGATACAACCTTCAAGAAGGGGTGAAATCTCAGTTCTTTATGTACCCAAGATTCTTGCAAGAAGTGTTCAATATTGAACACCAAGATCTTTCAAAAACTGCAAGAATCTACTCAATTCTGGGACATAAGAACAATATTTTTCAAAGCATGAGAACAATTTCATCAAAGTTCTCAGGGGCCGATGTTCCATTGTTGTCTACAATGTTGAACACGTAAAGTGCCCAGGGTGACAGTTTAGCAAACCCAGCTGATACTGATCCCACACCCTCCACCTCACTGCCACAAACTCAAACTACTGTTTCCCTTGATCGAACCCCTGTGCATTCTACTGAGGATGCACAGGCACATACATTACTCACCCACAGTTTGATTGCTCAATCGGAACACAGGGCCCCAGTTGCAGCCAAGTATACAAGGAAAAGGGGCAAGAGAACTCCTTCTTCTCTTGCCTCCAAGGCCCAAACCCAAGCCAACATCCCTCACTCAGAATCACAACATTCTAGTGAGAATATCATAAGGGAAAGCCACACTGTTAGGGAGACTCCTTCGGAAGTCTCTCTATTAGGATTAGGATCACTTCCCGGATCCATAGAACAGCCCTTCGAGCCATTCCTGTCTTCTTTGGACTTAAGTGTTGAGGAACCTGACCAAAGTGATGTACCTTCTCCAACTACCACTATCAAGGAGGTACTGATTGGTCTTGCTTCCGAAACACCCAACCCAAGTTCTTCACCCTTGAAGGTCCACTCTAGGAGCTATGATGGAGTGGATGTGGAAGAGGCTTTCACTACTGTTGGTCCATCATCTGACCAGGAGGACAATGACAACATCTTTAAGACCTCAACCACGGCAACTCATGGTGAGGGTGTTTCCTTGGAAACTCCCCTCACTGAGAGGAACCCCAGGCGCCAAGAAACCGCGGGTGATGGGGATGCTGAGGCTCGGCCTACGGCCCCATCTGGGTCCAAGGATTCCACAACTGTGGATGAGGACAGACTGAAACTTCATAACTTGGAATTGACGGCCAGGTGGCTATGCTAGAGGCTGAAGTGTCCAACCTAAGACACCAAGTCTCTATGCATGAAGCCCATCAATGCCCATCTTTAGCCACTCCCTCTCTTGTATCAGTAGGCACCCAAACTGATGCCTACCTGTCTACTGATGCAACCAAAAAGGGGGAGATGGTCTCAATGGAAGAAGATAAAGACAGTCTTGACGACTGGATTCAAGAGCAGGTTGTACTTCAAAGCTCACTATTCAAGCCAGCCTTTGTCCAAATTCATGACTTGCCAGTCCCAGATAATGAAGACGAAGAGACATCTGAAGACTGGAAGTTGGTCGTCAGGGCTGTCGATGAAATGCTGAATGATGTTGAAGACACAGAACAATCAAACACATCATTCAGCATCCTTCCTGAAGCAGCAGCCATCATTGGTCAATCCTCAACCCCCCAACTACTCAGATCATCAAAGAAGCTAGAATTTGACTCCATTCTAGCTTGGGGGTATGATGGATCATCTGAGAGATTTTGGATTGGATGGGAGTTCAGCGGAGTAGAAGAGCTGAACTGGAACTCTCTCAATGCCCTCCAAGTCCTACATCTGCATTTAACTAACTGCATCAACACCTCAACAGATCTCTCAGCAGAACTTGCCATTGGCAGGTTCCATGACCTGATGGAGGATAATCTACCCAGGTTCCAAAGATTCCTACAAGCAGCACATCGGGTAGGTTATCCTGAATCCTCGGCGGCCGCAGAAAGGAGACTGACTCCTAGCAATCTCGAAATAACAAGGAGCAGTCTTCTCCCTGAAGAAGAAGTTTTGGGCCTTCAAAGATTCCTGTATGCCTTCCTGGTCAAAGACTTGGACGTGCTAGGTTGGGTGAGCACTAAGTCCCTTGACCACACTTTTCTGCTCAGCAACGGCACCTCTGTCATCATCAACACCAGGAACATCCTTCAGCTGCCCTCAGACTTCCTATTCAAGATTTTTCAGCTCAGGGCAAACATCTGCAATGTCAACTCTCTTGAAAGCCAGGCAATGATAGCTACTGTCAGAGCCCATCTTGAAGAAGAAGGACTGATTCCTCAGGAAGAGTCTATGTCAACCTCTGATGCTGACTCCAACTCAGATACTCCACAAGTTAAAGCCACATCTGCAGCATCTGGCACAAGATCTTCTCTTAGGGATCAACTGAGGGAAATAGAAGGTCCTGAGTATCAACTAGATGAAGAAAGTGATCATTCCTTGTCAATCCCTCAACTTGCCAATGAAGCTGAGGCAGAGATCCCAATAGCAGCATCATCATCTGCTGCTGTGGTCAATGAAGCTGAAGCAGAGGCATCCAATGTAAACAAAGGAAAGGGAATCATGACTGATGAAGATGAAAAGAGGTTGCAAAAAGAGAAAAGAAAGACAGAAGAGAAAAGAAGAAAAAGAGAAGAAGAGGAGATGGCTGATCTGAAAAAGGCTCAAGAAAGAAAAATAGCCATTCTCCTAAGAGAACAAACCATCCAGCTGTATGCTAAACAGCTGGATGAACTAAAAAGAAAGATTCCTGCAGTTGAACGGATTGAAGAAGATGCAGCTCTTGCTCTTCAACTGCAGGAACAATTCAATAAAGAAGAAGAAGAATTAGAGAAGAAGAAGAAAGAAGAAGCTAAGTTCAGGATAACCGATTCTGAACTAGCTAAAGAAATGAGGGAGGAGTGGGTAAAGACTCTAGTCTCTCAAGGTGAGGATGCAGACTACCTTGAGAAACTTTCAACCAAAGAGATTTACAGAGCCTTCATGGGTCAGCAGGGTCAATTGGCTAGAAAGAAAAAGGCTGAAGAAGAAGAGAAAGCCAAGCTACAGTCCAAGAAGACCATTGCCTTTAATAAAAGGACCCATGAAGAAAGGAAGGTCATGATTGACTTCCTTAAGGCCAGAGGAGATAGTGGAAAGAGGCTAGGTCCCATGAATTTCATGAACCTGCAAGCCCTCTACTTCAAAGTTAAAAAGGATGAGGAAGAAAGACTAGGGAAGAAGGGCCCCAAGAAAAGGGTACTTATCAAAGAAGAAGAAAAACCAAAGACAAAGAAACCCAAGCCTTCTCCTTCACCTACCTCTTCCTCAGTCCATCATCCTTCCACTCTCCTCCCCAAACCTTCCACTCCTCCACCCTACAAGTCCAAATCACCCCACCCAGCTCCCTCTCATCAACAGCCCCCCTTGAAGAAATCCAAATCCCCATCTGAACCTGAAGACTCAAGAAACATAGTTGAATGGGTCTACAATCCACATGATCAAAGGTTTGAGATCTTCAGGGGGAGAACTGAAAGAAGAAGATCTACATACAGGTCTGTTGATAAAGTTCTGCAACTACCAGATTCAGACCTAAGAAGAATTTTGGAGCTGGGTGAAGCTCATGAGCCTGCAAATGAGAGTGGGAAACAACTTATGCTAGCAATCAGACACTACTTCAACCCTAGCAAAGATGTGGTCATGAATATCAAACCTCTCAAGTCCCACTCTCCATTTGTATCTTGGTCCTACAATGCTGATCTGGATGAGTTCACTCTGATTGATGTAAAGAAGCAGCAGATGAGATGTTCAAGCAAAGCAATCTACAAAATGCCACACAAAGACATCAAGACTCTGTCTGAACTTCCACTGAACAATCCCAGCAAGGATCTAAGAGGCTATGAGGTTGAAAGGATAGTCAGCCACATGCAAAAGCTTCAGCAGCAAAGTAATTAGAAGAATTTTGGTTGCATCAGTCTAGGGGGAGTTTGTAGAACCAAAGACTGATTGCTACCAAATTATTCTAAGTACAAATGCTGCTGATAGGATTCAACACATGTTGCTGCTGATAGGCTTATCAGCAGCATTCATCACATGTTGCTGCTGATAGGCTTATCAGCAGCATTCATCACAAGTTGCTGCTGATAGGCTTATCAGCAGCATTCAACACTTGTTGCTGCTGATAGGCTTATCAGCAGCATTCAACACAAGTTGCTGCTGATAGGCTTATCAGCAGCAATATTTTCATCTCTGCTGTTGATAGCTTTATTCACTGAAGACCAAACGTTGCAGCTGACTATCCATGTGAAGCGCCTCTGACACTTTTCTGCAAAAGCAACTGCCACACTCCAAGCAGAAGGAACCTCAGTGGTGCAACCAATGAAGGACAATAACGCGCGTCTCCAAGCATGCAAACAATGATGCCTAAGAAGACGTTTCAGTAAAGTTATCTAGATTAGCCTTTGCGTGTAATTTAGATTAATAAACAAGATCAACGGCTTGTGTTAGATCTGATCCTTAGAATCAAGGGTCTGTCTTGATTCTAAGTTACTATATATATCTTGTAAACACTTCAAATAACAAGAGCTTGTGCTTATACTTAATAGTGTTTTTGTGCTTTCATAGTGCTTCTCGATAGTGTTTTACTTGTAAACTTGTAATCTCAGAAGTTTAATACAATAGTGCATTTATCAGTATTCTTGCTGTTTACTTGTTTACTTTGTTGGTTGTTATTGTTTCCGCCAATATCAACTAGAATAGAATCACCTTGTAATCTTACGATCCTACAATCTGATAGTGATCTTTGACCTTCTTTTACACACAAACACTTGCAAACATGGGTTCAAATCATAGTTGCAGTATTGATTTTGTTTCCACACTACTTGTGATTCAAAGACGCTTACAGATTGTAGGTCCACATGAATCTCCTATAGATCGTACTCGAGACATGACGTAACAATGACATGGAGTGCGGAATCCAACCGTATCAAAGATTGTGTATACAAGATGACCATAGAAACAGTAACAATCACAATGTAAATAAACTTCTCTTCTATTTCATGAAATCATAGAGTTTACAGAACTAGAACTTCAACATTCAAAAAGCATTACAAAAACTGAACATGTAAACTCTATTTATAGACTTGGTTCTGCTATAGGCGAACTTAGTAAGTTCGTCTCTACTTAGGCTAGGCGAACTTGTTAAGTTCGCCTCTAGCAGAACTTACAACACTTAGACAAAAACAAACATTTACAAAACATAAAGACATAAAGATCTAAACTATTACAAGCTCTTGTCATACATCTATGTCCTAACAGACTCCCCCTTGACAATAGCTTGATCTTCTGTCTTCAGTCTTTATGACGAGCTCTTCCAATTATCTGGTAGCTTGCTGCCTGCATGCACTCCATACATGTGACAAATCTCCAACACTCTCTTATACTGTAATCCTTGCTCTCTCCATTCTTTCGTAAACATAATCTCTTTCTTTCTTAAACTCCGTTGGTCTTTCTTTGAAAAATTAATAAGATTCATAGTATCATAAAAGCTTACTATGACCTTATTATCTTTATCTTCAACTCTTGCATCCCCAGTATTCACATCTACATACCACCACTTCATGTCTCCAAGAAAATCTTGTGGTATTTTCCTTAAAGGAATTCTTTGAACAACTCTCACTGGTTTGAACTTATACTTCCAAGTTACCACACCAGTACTGGGATCAACAATCTTCACTCTCTTTCCTTTTTGAGGTTTTAGCTTTTGATACTCACCTGATCCTCCTTCTTTACTAATCAACTTTGAGATCACATAAGCTAATCCAAACTTTGATCTGTTAATCAGTGGTTTAGTAGCCAGACCATTCATTTCACACCTTGGTAAGGTATTGAAATATTTGACCCTAAGCTTCAAGTACTGAACACCATCTGATCTTTTTAAAGCAAACAACTTCACTTCCTCATCATAAAACCAACTTATGATTCTTCTAGTACACCGCTCTTTGTTTACATACTTTTCTTTCAGAGCAGGTTGTATAGTCGACTTTGGTAAGTCCTTTTTCCAGCTATTTACTACCTCTTTCCACTGTTCCTTTGTCATACCAGTATCTCTATACATCACCGGTTCTTCAAATAACATGGAAGGCATGGAATGAGTAGCTTCAGTTTCAGTATTAATCTTGGATTAAGCAGAATCATCACGCTTGGATATGTCTTCAGCAGAGTCCACATAATTAGTTATTCCTTCATTGGAGAACTCAGGAATAACATCATCTTGGATGAAATTACACGACACATTTAGACCATCACAACCTTCATAAGTAACATTTACATTGCTTTTCACAATCTCTATTTCAACAATTTCACCTTCTTCAACTTCAGTATCTAAGATATCATCTTCTATATCATCAAACAGCTCATCAATATCATCTAAGAATTCAATCTTCTCAGCTTCTTCTTCATCATCAGAATCATTTTGAAAGAATTCTAACAGCAAGATCTATTCATTCACTTCATTACCTTTCTTACTTCCTTCAATACTAGGTGATGTTGACTCCCCCTGAACTCTAGATATAGGATTCACGTCAGCGTATTGACGATCACCTTCCATATTTCCACTAGGATCATTGTCATCACCATCCTTTCTTTGAATAGAGTCATTATGACATGTATCAGGTAACCTTAACTCCCCCTGAGCGTCAAGACGCTCTACAAGCTTAGAAACCAAAAGCTTCATTTCAGCTAGTTGCTTAGATTGATCTTGAATGACTAACTCTCTCTTGGAATCAGTAGCCACAAGAACATCTACTTGAATTTGTAAAGCAATCACCTGAGATTCAAGATAAGTAATTCTTGCAGAATCAGAAGATGTAAAAGGACCAGCTTCAGATGAATTAGAAACCTTCTGAGCAGGATTAACCACTAGAGAATGATGTTGAGATTGAGGAGGTGTAATAATCAAAGATTCAATGAAATTAACATCTTCAACACTTTGAGAAGAATTAGCAGCAGCAATAGAAGCAAACATAAGCTTCCGTGTCTTTGAAACAGGAATAAACTCCTTGTCAGAATCAGAAGATTCATCAACTAATGTCCGTTTACCAAGAACTGTACTAGGAGGAGGATTCCTAAGAGATTTATGTCTTGGTTTCTTGGCCTTGGATTTAACTCTTTTCCCAGCATTTTCCAAAGGGAAATTAGCCAATCGTTCATAATGACCTGATCTAAAATCCCGTGAAGAATCAGAATCAGGAAGAATAGTATCACTAGAACTAGTATCAACCACATTCCCTTCAGGTTCATGAATGGGTGAATTCACAACATCTTCATCTTGAAAATATTCCATATTAAGACCCAAGTCCTGATCGTCATGGACATCAACATTGTCAGCAACATGATCATGAACAACAACATCAACATTAACTGGTTCATTAACTGGAACATCTTCTTGAATAGGAACCTGTACTTGTTCTTGTTGAATAGGAACTTAAACTTGTGCTTGTTGAATATGAGGTTGTTGTTGTTGTTGTGGAGGATCTTGGTCTTGATCTTGTACCAATTCCTCTGGATGAAACCAGTTGTTATTCGGTGGTTCAACATAATTAGGATTGATAATGTGACCGAATAGAGGAGTAGGAACATGAATCAATGCTGCATTCTGCTGTTTCACCTTTGTACAGTCAGTAAATATTCTTTTTGATATCGGAGTTAATGTGAGACGCTGTGGATGCTGTGGAAGATTAGGAATCAAATGATTCAGAATCATTTGGATGAATCGAGGATACATTAGAAAGCCTTGACCTTCTGGAGGAGTAATTTGCATAACAAGCTCTCTGTAGATGTATAGTGCAAAATTAAAACGGTTGTTCAATGTTAAAGCAACCATTGCAGCTTGTAATGAAATTTTCAAACCATCAGTTCCAGTTTTTCTTGGTGACAAGCACCGGATAATAACATGCATAAAGTATCTCCACTCACCCACCAGACCACCTTTCCTAGCTTGAGTATCATTCTGACGTCCTCTGTAACCCATCCTCTGAAAGCATCCCATAATTAATGTTCCAGGTAAACTTTTTGGATCATCATTAACTCCACCTAAAACAAGAGCACCACGAATTGTATCCATAGAAATAGCCACCTCGGTATTGTTCACTGTAGCTCTTAGAACATGAGGGTCAACATCCGTATCTTGATGAACATTATCCCAGAACTGTTGAATATACGGCAAGCTAATGTATGGATTTCCTGAAAGAGTCACGTGCAGGTTGGATCTATTCAGAAAGTTAATAATGCCTTGATAGTTTACAGCTTTTGACAATTCAGGATCTTACAAAGCAACCTGGTTATGCTTGTACTCAACACGACGATCCATCTGTATATGAATTGGAAATAGAACAACATTAGTATATAGTCACACATAGTATAAGAAACACACACATATATGACAAACACAATAACAAAACAAAAAAATTGCAAACACACACAACACAAAAAAAATTACAAGTCCAACTCAGTACTGAACACCTAGGCGAACTTACTAAGTTCGCTTAGAGTTACAAGAGGCGAACATAATAAGTTCGCCTGTCGATACAAATTCAAACCAAATTTCAAACTTGTTAAATTCGATGTTTTTCATTCAAATCCATCACACCATAAGCATCGATTAACAACTATTAAGCAATTTTAACCATCAATTTTTATTTTTATCCACAAACACACCCATTGATACCCTAAACTTAAACCGACAGTCAAAAGTGAAGACCTCAGATTCAAAAACTCGATTTCCAATCGATGTAGCGGATGAAACTCAGTGAAACTACCTTAGAATGAATCGCAATCCAAAGATGATCAAGAATTAAACCACGAAAATTTCGATCCAACACACAAGAATTTCACACAAGACAAGTTCGCACAACTGTGACTATGTTCGCCCAAAATATGATCGCTCAAGAAAAAGACAAAGGTGCTGAGTTTGTTCGCCTGAAAATAATATATATACTCTCACTTAAGTTCGCTTAACAAGCATCAGGCGAACATAATAAGTTCGCTTCACCTTTATTCTTTGAAACATTTTGGAATTTCAACTTAAACAAACCTCAACCATCATCATTCCAAAACCTTATGACCTTCCATTTTTAACATGTATCCGATCTAATCCCGAATCATTTTAATAAAATTAAAAGATAGAAGTTTCATGGAAGACGGAAAGAAAATCTTTTTGGATTTTATCTGTACAAACTGAATCACATATTTTTGGTTTTTCTGAAAAATACACACATATTTTTGTTTGAACATCATGAGTAAGAAGATCATATCAGTATCTGAGCAATTCATCACACATTCTATCACAAACTATGGGTAACCTATGATAAGAAATGAATTATGATATTCTTGTGAAATGATCCAAATTTGATATGAAACAACTAAAATCATTCTTATTCATTTTATATCTTTTTCATTATGTGCAATCTTTGTATTTCCTTATCAAACACTGTTTACAATCTTTCACAGATCTGTCTCTAAAATCTCCAAATCTTGTAATCTTTTCAATCAATTTAACCATCACTTGAAATGATACGTGATAAATTTCAAAGTAAACAAGATCATGTTATAAAATGCTCAATTATTCATACCGAATTTGCAATACAAAGCATGAACACTTAATTTGTCAATATTATAAGATTTGAAACTCTAAGCGTTTTTCTTCCAGATTCATATGAGTTAGTACCATTTAAATGAAAAATATCGTGTACCCCACATATATGCCCAACTGAAATTAACATTGCATTATCTTCAAGACATATATTATTTATTGCAAGATTAGATCAATCACCAAGACGAAATTATCTCTATTAGCACAAGAATAGAATAGTATATCCCAAAGGATATAAGAATCAAGAGGATTCAGAATCAAAAGATTCTAATGAATTTGCTTTATAATGAAAATCAATAGATTCAGGTATGAGGATCTAACTGTTATCTGGATAAATTTCAATGGAATCAATATAGATGATGTATCAATATGATCCAAGGGCTATCATATGTTCTAACAGATGTTGTCAGAAAACTTATCTTAGTTCAACAACACATTGAATGTTTTTCGGGGCATGGTCAGTGAAGTGAACTGAATGAATTTGTGCTAAAGGTATAAACCGATATTGGTGTCATGAAATTCTTAAAACCATATATTATTTATCTGATAACGATCTTTTACACACACACCCATGCATATAATGGATTCAAATCACAGATGTAGTCATATCTTATTTAATTTTCACACTACTATTGGTCCAAAAACGCTTCTAGTCTATTTACAATCCAAGTTTCAAACTCATATTCAAATTAAAACAGATTATCAGGAGTAGAGCATCTACAACACAATCATTTCTTGTTCATCCAGACTTTGAAATTTAGATCAAATCAATTCAATATAAGCATACATATAACAACATATCAAAGGTCTACTATGGTCATGTGTGATAAACTATTCACTGATGTACTATCATTTCTTCTCTAACTTCAAATGATGTCAACTTTTTAACTTTTTCAATTTGTTTTAAATTTTTATAAATAACAAATTTTGACTGAAAGTAAGAATGCAGGAAAGTAATAAAGCAATAATAGAAAATTAAAACAAAATCTCCCATGAAATTTGATTTTGAAAAACTTTTATCCGGGATTGATCATACCGATCAGAAATTCAAACCTGGTACGATCAAATGCCTTGGTAAAGAGATCAGTAAAATTATCATCAGTATGTACCTTCACCAGCTCAATCAACTTTTTATCTGAACAATCACGAATAAAATGATATCTAATTTCAATGTGCTTTGTTTTACTGTGCTTAACAGGATTATTTGTTATGGACATTGTGGCAGTATTATCAATAAACATGGGGGTTCCTGTGAAATTCAAACCATAGTCTCTTAATTGATGTTGGATCTACAAGATCTGGGAACAACAACTTGCAGCAACAATGTATTCTGCTTCACATGTTGAAATGGAGACCGTAGTTTGCTTTTTGCACTGCCAGGAAACAAGACGATTACTCAAAAACTGGAACCACCTATTGTAGATTTTCTGTCCAAACAACAACCACCAAAATCATAGTCAATATATGCATTGAATTCAAAGTTAGAACCATGTGAAAACCATAATCCCAATCTTTGTTTTCCTTTCAGATAACGAAAAATTCTCTTGACTGCTATCAAATGAGACTCCTTTGGTTTTTCTTGGAATCTGGAACACAGACACACAGCAAACATTATATCTGGCCTTGAAGCGGTTATGTACAAAAGAGATCCAATCATTGCCCGGTAGAGTCGGCAATCAATGTCTTTTCCATCTGGGTCAGGATTCAACTTATGATTCACCGGAATTGGAGTATCGTATGAGGTACAGTCTTCCATCTTTAACCGGCTCAAGATGTCTTTGACATACTTAGACTGATGAATAAAGAAACCATCTTCCTTTTGATTAACTTGAAGTCCAAGGAAAAATGATAATTCTCCCATAGCTGACATTTCAAACTTCGATTTCACAACACTTTCAAACTCTTTGCATAACCCTTCCTTTGTTGAGCCAAAGATAATGTCATCTACATATATCTGAACCAGTAGATAATCTCCCCCTGCTTTCTTTATGAATAAGGTCGAATCAATTTGGTCACGCACAAATCCATTGTCCATGAGATGTTTAGACAAAGTTTCGTACCACGCTCGGGGAGCTTGATGTAAGCCACAAAGTGCTTTATCAAGCTTGAAAACTCTAGAAGGATGAAGTGGATCTTCAAACCTCGGCGGCTGACACACATAAACCTCTTCCTTGACCTTACCATATAAGAAAGCACTCTTCACATCTAATTGAAACACCTTAAACCCTTTGTAAGATGCAAAAGAAAGAAACAAACGAATAGCTTCAAGCCTAGCCACAGGTGCATAAACCTCGATGTAATCAATTTCTTCTTGTTGATTGAACCCTTGTATAACTAATCTTGCCTTATTTCTCACCACAACACCACGATCATCTTTCTTGCATTTAAACACCCATTTAGTGCCAATTGGATACATGCCCTTTGGAAGATCTACAAGATTCCAGACCTTTAGCTTATTGTAGAAATAAAGACTGATGGCTACAAAATTCTCTAAGTACAAATGCTGCTGATCTCAAAGATTGTTGCGGATCGACAAAGTTGCAGCTGATAGGCTTTATCCGCTGCTGACCAAAACTGCAATTGATATGCCTTATCTACTGCTGACCAAAGTTGTAGCTGATAGGCCTTATCTGCTGTTGACCAAAGTTGCAGCTGATAGGCCTTATCCACTGAAGATCAAAGTTGCAGCTGATTTCTCACTGAAGATCAAACGTTCCAGCTGACCGTTCTTGATAAAGCAACCAATACCACTGACAACTTTCTGCTGTTACACTGACACACTCCACGCAGAAAGAATGTCATTGCCACAAGACAATAAAAGACAATGACTCTATCCTGTTGAGTATTCAAGCAATGATGCAAAGAAGATGTTTGAATAAAGGTAACCTTTGTAGTTATTATTATTGTCTGTATATGTAGAATAGCTTTAATACAAGATCAACGGTCTATGTTAGATCTGATCCTTAGAATCAAGGGTCTGTCTTGATTCTAAGTTACTATATAAGTAGTACTTAGATTCATTGTAAAAGTACTTTTTTCTTAAGAGTTTTCTCTGTAATCTTGTAACACTTGAAGCTTAATACAAATTGCATTTATCAGTATTCTTCTTGTCTACTTGTTTACTTTGCTTAAGTTGTGATTGTTTCCGCCAATCTCAACTGGAATAGAACCATCTTGTATTTACCGATCCTACAAGTGGTATCAGAGCTTTGGCTCACAGATTAAACAAACTCACATTTGTTTAATCATTCTCTGGTTCTATTCTTATCTATCTCTTCTCTAAAGTCACTCATTGTCTAAAATCAAAATGGCTCAAAACAATGGATTTGAAGACATTGGAAGCATCAACAGACCACCAAGACTGGTGTCCGGGGAAGATTACGACATGTGGAAGAACAGAATGGAAAGCTTCTTCTGCTATCAGGAATATGGGATGTGGAAATCCATTAAAGATGGACCATACATACCCATGGTGTCCTCTGCTGATTCCGGAGGTGCACTGGTTCCCAAAGAACCCTCCAAGTACTCTGATGAAGACATCAAGAAAATGGAGGTAGACTTCAAAGCCTTGGGAGCCATCCAGATGTGCTTACCAAATGAAGTTTTTCATAACTTCAGAAGTTACAAAACTGCTAAGGAGCTATGGGAGGCTATTGAGAAGATGTTTGCTGGCTCAGAGGAAGTCAAAGAAAACAGAAGGGACATCCTGAAGTAGCAGTACGAAAACTTCGTCTGGAAGGAAGGTGAGTCCCTAACTGTTTTATATAACAGATTTACTTATCTTGTAGGTGAGCAGCAGTGCTCAAAGATGAAGCTGGAGAATGAAGATATTCTCAAAAAGTTCATCAGGTCTTTACCTAGCTGCTGGACACTCTACACAGTGTCCATTAGAAGAACTGAGAATCTGAAGACTCTCCAAATGACTGAGCTCTTCGGTATGCTGAAAACCTATGACCTAGAGATGATTCAAGCAAAAGAACGAAGCTCAAGCTATCAAAATGCCTCAACATCCACCACCACCTCTGCCCTCCACTCTGACCACTCAGGTCCTAGTTCTAGCAACTACTATCCTCCCATTGTCACCCATCCACAAACTCCAACCTCTCAAACAAACACCTCACCATTTCTCCTAGAAGCTCCTCCTCAAACCTCAACCTCTGCTGCTTTTGTCTTTGAAAACTCAAGCAACATATCCTTTATCAAGGAGGATCTGGATCCAGATGACTTAGAAGAAATGGACATACAATACTCGTATGCCATGCTCTCTATAAGAGTAAAAAGGTTCTACTCTAGAACCGGAAGACCCATTCTAAGCAACAACTCCAACACCAGAGTTGGATTGGATAAAAGCAAACTAAGATGTTACAACTGTAACCAACTGGGTCACTTTGTTAGAGAATGCAAGGCACCAAGAGCCAATCCAACCACTCCTCAACCAAGACAAGCTCACCAAGCCTAACCCAGACAATAACAGCAACAAGCTACTCCTCCAGTTCAAACTGCAGCTTGTGCAACTGTTGGAACTTCTGACTTCGACTGGAGCTTCCAGTATGAAGATCTGACTGACAACAACCAAGTTGTTATGGCAGACACAACTGAGATACCGCCTCAGGTATATGAGCATCTCTGTTCCCAAGCTTGTATTGATAAGGTGTTAGGCTACAGAAAGCATAATCAAAACCTTATAGATCAAAATGAAGAGTTTCATCAAATGAAATCTGAATTCATAAAGGTAGAAAACAGCTATAAAGAAAAAATTAACTGCCTAAAGAAAGAAATTTCATTACTAAAACATGAACAAAGCAATCTTGAAACTCAGATTGATGATCTACTGGCTAGATTAAAAGCTACCAGAGTAGAATTGGCAGAACAAAAAGTTCATGTTGATAAATATGAATTTGCATCTAAAAAGCTACAAAGACTTTTAGATGCTCAAATTCATGAAAAGGTAAAAACTGGTGTAGGGTATCATGGTGAACAATACCAAGCCGTTGCACCTCCTGCTGACTACATTGTCATCCATGAACCAAGCTTCAATCTCTCAAACCTTGAAACGGCCAACCGAGATCTTGATCCCTCAAGGCATGAACCGTTGGTACAAGAGTGCACTACCTCGTCAGATTCTGAGTCAACTTGTTCAGAGTCCACTAAAGCTGATGAGGCCTCATCAACGGCTCAAGTACCAACACCGCCGGTCTTGGAAGTCGTTTAAACAAGTGCTCCTGTTCCTTTCATTCCGTCAGTACAAGTACCAGCTTCAGTACAAGTACCAGCTGCTCCAGTTCCTATGCCTTTCAGCCAAATCAAAATCAGCTATCCTCCAGAAGGAAGAAAGCTAACTGTTGAAAAGGGACAGTCCTCAACTTCCATCAACTCCAAGCCTCGAAGGAAGGTGTTTGACATATGTCATGCTCCTGGAGAAAGAGTTCCATATGTTCAAAAGACATTGGAAGAAGCCACCTTTGAACACAACAAAGCTCACCCTTGGAACTTCAAAGACCTTTTCAAAAGAAAGGATTATGTTTATCTTTCAAGGGAAAAACTGGCTAAATCATGTTTTGTCTGTGGCAAATACAATCACACTGCCAGCACCTGCTTCTACTACCTTCAGCAGCATAGAAACCTCAAGCAACATGCTTTTGAGAAGACAAAGAAGAACAAACAGGTAAGAAGGTTTGAAGCCAAGACAACTCAATTCAGAAACTCTCTTTCTTCACCAAGGGAGTAGTTGTCAAAACCTCAACAAACTTGCATAATCTGTGGTGAACCAGGCTACTTCGCTACAAATTGTAAGTTTAAACCTTTCAACCAGATCCTTCATCAATCCCCTCATAAACAAAAGCCAACCAGCAAGAACTTCTACAGAGAAGCCCTATGTCAACAAGGTAAAGAAGGATCAGCAGGCATTGGTTGTTGATCCATCAGCAGCAAGCAAAAATGTTGGAAATCAAGTGAAGCCCAAGAAAACAAAGGATAAGCTTTCAGCAGCAACCAAATATGCTGCTGCCCAAGCAAAATCATTAGCAGCAAAATCTGCTGCTGATAAGCTAAAGCCATCAGCAGCAACCAAATCTGCTGCTGCCCAAGCAAAATCATCAGAATCAAAATCTGCTGCTGATAAGCCAAAGCCATCAGCAACAACAAAATCTGCTGCTGATAAACTAAAGTCCTCAGCAGCAAAATCTGCTACTGATAAAGCAAATCCATCAGCAGCCAAAGCAAAATAAGCTGCTAACAAAGAAAAGAGAACTGAAAGACCATCTCCTCAACAATGGAAAGCCAAGATCCCAGTTTCTATCACTCCAAGAATCATCATTGGCTCGGTTGAATGCACACATGATGATTCTAACATTCCAAGAACCCTTTTCTTCAAGTATGCAAGCTCTTGGATTCCTCCCACTAACTAGATCTCTATCATGTGCAGGGATAGCCAGGTCACAAGAATAACACCTGGGTGGTAGATAGTTGTTGTTCCAGGCACATGACAGGCAACAGATCCATCCTCTCCAACTTCAGACACTTCAATGGAGGATATGTTGCCTTTGGAAGTGACTCAAAGGGAGGATCCATTACTGGACAAGGAACTGTGTCCAACGAAAGAATGAGCATTGATAAGGTCAACTATGTCAAAGAATTGGACTTCAATCTCATGAGTGTTTCCCATGTCTGTGACCAAAAGCATTGGATGCTCTTCACGGATAAAGAATGCTTTGTACTATCTCCAGGCTTATCCATACCTCCTCCAGAAAAGATTTTATTAACTGCTCAGAGAAAAGAAAATCTCTATGTACTGGACATGAATGAAGTCACTCCATCTGGGAGTGTTTCCTGTTTTCTGTCAAAAGCCTCAGTTGATGAATCAGCTCTCTGGCACAGGAGATTAAGTCATGTTAATATCAAAACTATTAACAAACTGGTGAAGGATAATCTTTTCAGAGGGCTTCCTGACAAAGAATTCCAGCTAGAAGACCACTGCATTGCTTACTTAAAGGGGAAGCAACACAAGAGTTCTCACAAGCCCAAGACCTTGAATACAAATGACACTCCACTACAGCTGCTGCATATGGATCTCTTCGGTCCTACAAATTTCATGTCAATGGGTAAAAAGTCATACTGTCTGGTGATAACTGATGACTACACCATAGTCTCATGGGTATACTTCTTGAGAACTAAAGATGAAACTGCTGAAATTATCAAATCCTACATTCTGAGGGTAGAGAATCAAAGCAATCAAAAGGTGAAGATCATAAGGTGTGATCAGGGCACAGAGTTCAAAAACCACACTTTGAACTATTTATGTGAAAGCAAGGGGATAGAAAGACAATACAATGCTCCAAGAACTCCTCAACAAAATGGAGTTACTGAAAGGAGAAACAGAACTCTAATTGAGTCAGCAAGATCTATGTTGGCTGACTCATAACTGCCCCTCACATTCTGGGCAGAAGCAGTTAGCACAGCCTGCTATGTGCAAAATAGAGTTCTCATTGTCAAGCCCCTCAACAAGACACCTTATGAACTTTGGTTTCAAAGAGTTCCCTACATTGGGTTTCTAAAGCCTTTTGGGTGTCCATGCACCATTCTCATCACACATGGGGTTCTTCCTAAGTTTGGTGCCAAATCTGATGAAGGAGCCTCTCACCTTCTCAAATATGGAGTCTAACTCTACACAAATATTTGAGCCTCTCACCTTCTCAAATATGGAGTCTAACTCTACACAAACACCTGCCTCCACTTCATCCACTGACTACAGACTGGATTTTCCCAAATCTTCTATCCGTCTGAGAAGACCATCCATTGATCCTCCATCAGTTGTGGAAGCAATTGAATCAAGTGAAGCCGGAACAAGACTCTCCAATGTCACCAGCAGCAGCCTGTCTGAAACTGAAAATTTAGATGAAGACTCTTCGGTCAATGCTGTAGATGCTATTGCTGAAAATATTGATGTGGCTGCTGATGTTGAAGACTCTTCCACCATGAATGGAGAGACCCCTGATCAAAATCAAAGCAATCTGGGGCAAGGGATACAGCTGGAGGTGGTACCAGCACAGAGGATCCACAAAGAACATCCTCAAGAAAATATCATTGGCCAAGTCCACCAAGGAGTTCTCACAAGAAGCAAATCTCACGAGGCCAATATATGCTTGCTTTCATGTTTTCTATCTCAGGTGGAACCTAAGAAGATAGATGAAGCACTCAAACATAGCAGCTGGATTTGCTACAATTCAAGAGGCAGGATGTCTCAAAACTTGTTGATCTTCCACCAGGTAAATATGCTATTGGCACACGATGGGTTTTCAGGAATAAGCAAGACGAGAGAGGCATTGTAGTCAAGAACAAAGCCAGACTTGTAGCTCAAGGCTACACTCAGGAAGAAGGAATTGACTATGATGAAGTCTTTGCTCCTGTTGCCAGACTGGAGGCCATCAGAATCTTCCTGGCATATGCTGCATCCAAGAATTTCACTGTATATCAAATGGATGTAAAAAGTTCCTTTCTGTATGGGAAAATTGGTGAGGAAGTATACGTCAAACAGCCTCCAGGCTTTATAGATCTTGCACATCCTACTCAAGTGTTCAAACTAGACAAAGCTCTGTACGACTTACATCAAGCACCAAGAGCCTGGTATGAAACTTTGTCAGGATATCTACTAAGCAACAACTCAGAAGGGGTGCTATTGACCAGACCTTGTTTATCAAAGATGAAGGGAGAGAAATCTTACTAGTTCAAATCTATGTTGATGATATCATCTTTGGATCAACAAGGAAAAGCTGTGCAAAGACTTTGAGATTCTAATGCACTCAAAGTTTGGAATGAGTTCAACGGGTGAACTAAATTTCTTCTTGGGTCTACAAGTCAAACAAGTCCCAAATGGAATCTTCATCAGCCAATCCAAATATGTGAAGAGCATTTTGGAAAGATTCAAGATGGCTGACTGCTCTGCTGCAAGAACCCCTATGCAAGTGCACCATCAGCTGACTCCAGACAAAGATGGCCAAGACACTGATCAACATTAGTACCATGCAATGATAGGGTCTCTCATGTATCTCACTGCCTCAGATATCATGTTTGCAGTATGTCTCTGTGGAAGATTTCAAGCAGCTCCAAAGGTTTCACATCTTCAAGCTATCAAGAGAATTATTAGATACCTAAAGGGAGCCCCAAGACTTGGGCTTTGGTACTCTAAGAATGACAAGTTCAATCTGTATGCATACACTGACAGTGATTATGGGGGATGCAACTTGGATAAAAGTGCACACCAGGAGGATGTCAGTTTCTGGGAGGGAGACTGATTTCATGGCAGTGCAAGAAGAAAACATGTGTTTCAACTTCTACAGCTGAAGCAGAATACATTGCAGCTTCAAGTTGCTATGCACAAGTCATCTGGATACTAAATCAAATGCTGGATTATGGGATGACTTTCATGGCAATTCCAATTCACATTGACAACATGAGTGCTATATCAATCACAAACAATCCGGTGCAGCACTCCAAGATAAAGCACATTGACATCAGGTATCATTTCATAAGAGATCAAGCTTAGAAAAAGAGGATTATTTTAACCAAAGTCAATACAAATGAGCAATATGCTGATTTGTTTACAAAACCTTTTGATGAAGCTAGATTCAGATATTTAGTTGAATCCATTGGTATGATGAACTTTGATTAAAATCTATCTCTAAAATTCTATTTTAAAATGTGTTTTTGTCTTTTGTTGTAAATAAAAGTTATGAGTCAGCAACATTTTTGTCCTTCAGCTGCTGACAGGTTTAATCTTCAGTAGCAAAGGATTTGCCACTAACTGCTTTAAGTTATCAGCAGGAACAGGTTTCCTGCGGATAGCTTTAAGGCTGTCAGTAGCAACATCCTTGCTGCAGATCATTGAATCCATCTACATCAATTGAGTTTGCTGCTGACAGACTTAACCTTCCGCAGCAACCAAGCTTGCAGCGGATATGATTATTCATCCACGGCAACCAAGTTTGCTGCTGATGGGTAAATTTAAGTCCAAATTAACTATAGGATCGTGAAAGTACAAGATGGTTCTGTTCTTAGTTGAAATTGGCGAAAACAATAACAACTATACAAGTATAATTGAGTAAACACAAAGAATACTTTTAAGAACACTGTTGTATTAAGCTTTTGCAGTAAACGATTACATATGAAAACTCAATAAAAAAGCACACATACAATGAAGTGTTTACACAGTATTTATACTCACTTAGAATCAAGACAGACCCTTGATTCTAAGGATCAGATCTAACACAGATCGTTGATCTTTTGTATATGGCTAACTATTACACGTTTTAGTCTAAAACTAGTTAACTTTATTGAAACGTCTTCTTTATGCATTATTGCTTGCATGCTTGGAGAAGAGCATTGTTGTCTTTCATTGGTTGTGCCATTGAGGTTCCTTCTGCTTTGAGTGTGTCAGTTGCTTTTGCAGAAAGTTGTCAGTGACGCTTGGCATGGATAGTCAGCTGCAACGACTTGTCTTCAAGGCATACGGCTGTCAGTAGCAAAGATGAGGATCAGTAGCAAGATGTGACCATCTAAAGCTGCTGATGATTTTCCTGTCAGCAGCATCCAGTGTTGATGATGCTGAGAAGCCTATCCGCAGCGACTTTGGTCTTCAGCAGATAAGGCTATCCGCAGCAGATTTGTTCTTCAGCAGGAGAACAAGTATCCGCAGCAGATAAGCTTGTCCACAACAGTTTGTTGGTCAGCAGCAAACTCTGAGATCAGCAGCATTTGTACTTAGAGAATTTTGTAGCCATCAGTCTTTATTTCTACAAACTCCCCCTAGACTGATGCTACCAAAATTCTCTTACTGCTTTTGTTGCTGAAGCTTTTGCATGTTTCTGACTATCCTTTCAACCTCATATCCTCTTTGGTCCATGGTGGGATTGTTAAGAGGAAGCTCAGATAGAGTTTTGATGTCGTTGCTTGCCATTTTGAAGATAGCTTTGCTTGAACACCTCATCTTCTGTCCTTTATCATCTGTCAGAGTGAATTTATTCGTCTCAGCATTGTAGGACCAGCTGATGAATGGAGAGTGGGATTGAAGAGGCTTGACATCAATGATTTCATCTTTGCTGGGGTTGAAGTAATGTCTGACTGCCAGCAATAGATGTCTCCCATCTTCATTCTCAGACTCAGAGGATTCACCCAGCTCCATCATTCTTCTTAGATCAGAATCTGGAAGCTGTAGTACCTCATCAACAGATGTATATATTGATCTTTTAGCTTCTGTCGTCCCCCTAAACACTTCAAACCATTGGTCTTTAGGGCTGTATGACCATCTGATTATTTCTCTTGAGTCTTCTGGTTTGGAAGTGGGTTTGTTTTTCTTTTTAGGAGGTTGTTGATGAGTAGGAGCTGGGTATGAGGATTTGGAGTTTGAGGGAGGCGAGGAGGGAGGTCTAGGAAGGAGAGTGGAAGGTTGTTGGATTGAGGGAGTGTTGGGTGAGAGAGAAGGCTTGGGTTTCTTTGATTTCCTTTCTTCTTCTTGAATGTTTACCCTTTTCTTGGAGCCTTTCTTCTCCAATCTTTCTTCCTCATCCTTCTTTACTTTAAAATAGAGGGCTTGCAGGTTCATGAAATTCATGGGACCTAGCTTCTTTCCACTCTCTCCCCTAGCCTTAAGGAAGTCAATCATGATCTTCCTTTCTTCATGGGTCCTTTTATTAAAGGCAATGGTCTTTTTGGACTTTTGTTTGGATTTTTCTTCTTCTTCAGCCTTCTTCTTCTTTGCCAATTGACCCTGCTGACCCATGAAGGCTCTGTAGATTTCTTTATTTGATAGTTTCTCAAGGTAGTCTGCATCCTCACCTTGAGAAACTAGAGCCTTTACCCACTCCGCTCTCATTTCTTTGGCTAGTTCAGAATCAGTTATTCTGAACTTAGCCTCTTCCTTCTTCTTCTTCTCTAGTTCTTCTTCTTCCTTGTCAAATTGTTCCTGCAGTTGAAGAGCAAGAGCTTCATCTTCTTCAATCTGATAAACTACAGGAATCTTTACTTTGAGCTCATCCAGCTATTTTGCATACAGCTGGATTTGTTGTTCTCTGAGGAGAATGGCTGTGAGTCTATCTTGAGCTTTCTTTGTTTCAGCCATCTCCTCTTCTTCTTCTTCTTCTCTTCTTCTTCTTCTTCTTCTTCTTCTTCTTCTTTCTCTTTCTTTTCTCTTAGCAACCTCTCTTCGTCTTCTTTGGTCATAATTCCCTTTCCCTTATCTTTGTTGGATGCCTCTGCTTTGGCTTCACTGATCACAACAGCAATTTAGGGAATGGATAAGGGAGGGGAACTGACTTCATCTTCTTCCCATTCCATACCTGTCAAATCCTTCCATGCCTCTTTCATCTTTTCCTCTTCTCTTCTTTTTGATTCTTCTTCTGTGTTCAGTCTGACTGTTGGAGAAGAGAGAAAGGATAGGTCTGAGTCAGATCCAGATTCCTCCTTGTACAAAGAAGCCTTGATGATCTTGATCATTTCTTGACTTTCTAAGGAGTTGACATTGAAGATGAGTGATCTGAGATCAAAGACCTTGTGTAGGAAGGCTGAAGGTAGGAGCAAGATCTCCTTGATGTTGATTGTTAGAGAAGATCCATTGCCCAGGAAGAAGGTGAAGTCATGGGAGTCAGTGCTTATCCATCCTTGCACTTCGACATCCCTGACCATTTTATTATGCAGGAATCTTCTCCAGCACAGAACTTCTTCTTCAGTGAGAAGACTGCTCCTTATTATTTCAAGTCTTCTAGGAGACAGTCTTCTTTCTGCTGCTGTTGAAGATTCAGGATAGGCTACCCTTTTTGCTGCTTGTATTTGTCTTTGAAAGTTGGGTAGATTAACCTCCATCAAGTCATAGAACCTGCCAATGGCAAGTTCTGCTGAGAGGTCCGTTGAGTTTTTGATGCATTGTAGATGGTATAGGTGAAGGACTTGGATGCTGTTGAGAAAGTCCTAGTTTAGCTCTTCTACTCCGCCAAACTCCAAACCAATCCAGAACCTCTCAGACTTTCCATCATGCCCCCAAGCTAGTATTGTATCAAACTCTAGCTGTGTTGAAGTCAGTGGAAATTGGGGAGCAATGGAGTGACTTATGATGGCTGCTGTTTCAGGGATGATGCTGAAAGATGTATATGTTTGTTCTGTGTCTTCAACATCATTCAGCATCTCATCAACAGCCCTGACGACTAACTTCCAGTCTTCAGATGTCTCTTCTTCTTCGTTATCTGAAGCTGGCAAGTCATGAACCTGTACAAAGGCCGACTTGAATAGTGTCCTTTGAAATACAGCCTGCTCTTGAATCCAGTCGTCAAGACTGTCTGAGTCTTCCTCCATTGGGACCATCTCCCCCTTTTTGGTTGCATCAGTGGACAAATAAGCATCAGTTTGGGTGCCCACTGATACAAGAGAGGGAGTAGGTAAAGTTGGGCATTGATGTGCTTCATGCATAGAGACTAGGTGTCTTAGTTTGGACACTTCAACCTCTAGCATTGCCACCCTGGCCGTCAATTCCAAGTTATGAAGTTTCAGTTTGTCCTCATCTACAGGTGTGGAATCCTTGGATCCAGATGGGGCCTTAGGCCTAGCCTCTTCATCCCCATCACCCATGGTTTCCTGGCACCTGGGATTCCTCTCAGTGAGGGGAGTTTCCAAGGAAGCATCCTCACTGTGATTTGCCGTGGTTGAGGTCTTAGCAATGTTGTCACTGTCCTCTTGGTCATTTGATGGACCACAGTAGTGACAGCCTCTTCCACATCCACTCTGTCATAACTCCTAGAGTGAACCTTCAGCGTAGGAGAACTTGGGTTGGGTGTGTTGTAAGCAAGATCAATCAGTACCTCCGAGATAGTGGTAGTTGGAGAAGGTACATCATCTTGATTAGGTTCCTCAACACTTAAGTTCAGAAGAGAAAGGAGTGGCTTAGGGGGCTGTTCTATGGATTCGGGAAGTGATCCTGATCCTAATAGAGAGGCATCCGAAGGAGTCTCCCTAATAATGTGGTTGTCCCTTATGATATTCTCACCAGAATGTTGTGATTTTGAGTGAGGGCTGTTAGGTTGGGTTTGGGCCATGGAGGCAAGAGAAGAAGGAGTTCTCTTGCCCCTTTTCCTAGTATATGTCGTTGCAACCGGGGCCCTATGCTCCGGTTGAACGATAACATCAAAAACAGGTGTAAGTAATTTTTGTACCTGTGCATCCTTAGTAGTATGCACAGGGGTTCGAATGGTGGAAGCAGACTGTTGTTCAGAATGTGAGGTGGAGGGTGAGGGATCAGTATCAGCTGGGATTGCTGAACTGTCACCCGGGGTACTCTGTATGTTTAGCATTGTAGATAACAATGGAGCATTGACCCCTGAGAACTTTTTGGAAACAGTTCTCATGCTTTGAAAAATATTATTTTTATGTCCCAACATGATGTAGATTCTTACAGGTTTTGAAAGTTCTTTTAGTTCTTGATTGAAAACTTCCTGCAAGAATCTTGGGTACATAAAAAATTGTTGCTTTGCACCCTCTTGAAGGTTATATCTCAAACCCTCAAAGATGAGGTGTGCAAAGTTGAAGCCTTAGTTAGTGACCATACCGTGGAAGGCGGAGGCAAGTGCGGAGCTCACCTGATGCCATCCACTCCTCTTCTGGGATATGCATTGGAGAAGAGTGTGGCAAAGAAACTACCATGGAGGGCCCATCAGCGCCTTCTCGATCGTATACTCGGTCTGATTTCCAGTGTATCCAATGGATACAAAGGTCCTCATGTATTCGTCCTTCGAGTATGAGATGGCTGCTCCCTCATCTTGAAGCTTAAGATGTTTTCTGAGTGTGGCTTCCAAGATGGTGATATCCTTGCCGTTTACTTTGGCTTTAATTTAGGGAATCCCCTGTTCGGTTGAGTAGACGGCGGTACTCCAAAAATCCTCCATATGAGGGATATATATGGTAGGGTTGGTTGTGAGGGCAAAGTAGATTTTTGATCGACATAAGAGGTCGATCATATCATTAAATCCTTCAGATTTCTCTCCCTTGGTAAGCTATGCTGTAAGGTTGTGGTATGGGGATAACTTATCACCAGGGTTATTGATGTCTGCCATTGTTGTTTGATTTGGAGGGAAGCTTAGAATATAGGAGGCTTTGAATGTTTTAAAGATGAAGGACTTTGAATGTGTGGGGACTTGAGAGAAAGTGATGTGGGTTTAGGGTGAAATTGAAGGTGAAGAGGTGGTAAGGAAATTTGATTTGTTCTTATAACGGCAGAGGATGGAAAAAGCAAAATGACTTGTACAGTACAACATAATTCACCTTTTACTGTTACAACCGTAATACACCGAGGCAGTCATGGTAAAGACTGACGTTGATTTTTACAGCGGTTAAAATTTAATTTGGACTTAAATTTACTCATCAGCAGCAAACTTGGTTGCTGTGGATGAGGAAGCCTGTCCGCTGCAACCTTGGTTGCTGCGGAAGGTTAAGTCTGTCAGCAGCAAACTCATCTGCTGCTGATGGATTTAATAATCCGCAGCAAGGATGTTGCTGCTGACAGTCTTAAAGAAATCCGCAGGAAACCTGTTCCTGTTGATAAATTAAAGCAGTCAGCTGCAAATCTTTTGCTGCTGAAGATTAAATCTGTCAGCAGTTAACTCATCTGCTGCTGATGGATTTAATAATCCGCAGCAAGGATGTTGCTGCTGACAGTCGTAAAGAAATCCATAGGAAAACTGTTCCTGCTGATAACTTAAAGCAGTCAGCTGCAAATCTTTTGCTGCTGAAGATTAAACCTGTCAGCAGCTGAAAGACAAAAATGCTGCTGACTTATAACTTTTATTTACAGCATAAGACAAAACATATTTTAAAATGGAATTTTTAGAGATAGATTTTAATCAAAGTTCATCATACCAGTTGATTCAACTAAATATTTAAATCTAGCTTCATCGAAAGGTTTTGTAAACAAATCAGCATATTGCTCATTCGTATGAACTTTTGTTAAAATAATCCTCCTTTTCTCAGCTTGATCTCTTATGAAATGATACCTGATGTCAATGTGCTTTGTCTTTGAGTGCTGCACCGGATTGTTTGTGATTGAGATAGCACTCATGTTGTCAATGTGAATTGGAGTTGCCATGAAAGTCATCCCATAATCCAACATTTGATTTTGTATCCAGATAACTTGTGCACAGCAACTTGAAGCTGCAATGATTCTGCTTCAGCTGTAGAAGTTGAAACACATGTTTGCTTCTTGCACTGCCATGAAATCAATCTCCCTCCCAGAAACTGGCATCCCCCTAAAGTGGACTTTTTGTCCAAGTTGCATCCCCCATAGTCACTGTCAGTGTATGCATACAGGTTAAACATGTCATTTTTAGAGTACCATAGCCCAAGTCTTGTGGCACCTTTTTAGGTATCTAAAGATTCTCTTGACAGCCTGAAGATGTGAAACTTTTGGAGCTGCTTGAAATCTTGCACAGAGACATACTGCAAACATGATATCTGGCCTTGAGGCAGTGAGATACATGAGAGACCCTATCATTGCACAGTACTGATGTTGATCAGTGTCTTGTCCATCTTTGTCTGGATTCAGTTGATGATGCACTTGCATAGGGGTTCTTGTAGTAGAGCAGTCAGCTATTTTGAATCTTTCCAAAATGCTCTTTACATATTTGGATTGGCTGATGAAGATTCCATTTGGGACCTGTTTGACTTGTAGACCCAAGAAGAAATTTAGTTCACCCATTGAACTCATTTCAAACTTTGAGTGCATCAGAATCTCAAAGTCTTTTCACAGCTGTTTCCTTGTTGATCCAAAGATGATATCATCAACATAAATTTGAACTAGTAAGATTTCTCCCCTTTCATCTTTGATAAACAATGTCTGGTCAATGGCACCTCTTCTTAAGTTGTTGCTTAGTAGATATCCTGACAAGGTTTCATACCAGGCTCTTGGTGCCTGATGTAGGCCATACAGAGCTTTGTCTAGTTTGAACACTTGAGTAGGATGTGCAGGATCTAAAAAGCCTGGAGGCTGTTTGACGTATACTTCCTCACCAATTTTCCCATACAGAAAGGCACTTTTTACATCCATTTGATATACAGTGAAATTCTTGGATGCAGCATATGCCAGGAAGATTCTGATGGCCTCCAGTCTGGAAACAGGAGCAAAGACTTCATCATAGTCAATTCCTTCTTCCTGAGTGTAGCCTTGAGCTACAAGTCTGGCTTTGTTCTTGACTACAATGCCTCTCTCATCTTGTTTGTTCCTGAAAACCCATCGTATGCCAATAGCATATTTACCTGGTGGAAGATCAACAAGTTTTTAGACATCCTGTCTCTTGAATTGCAGCAATTCTTCCTGCATTGCTTCAATCCAGCTGCTGTGTTTGAGTGCTTCATCTATCTTCTTGGGTTCCACCTGAGATAGGAAACATGAAAACAAGCATATATTGGCCTCGTGAGATTTGCTTCTTGTGAGAACTCCTTGGTGTACTTGGCCAATAATATTCTCTTGAGGATGTTCTTTGTGGATCCTCTGTGATGGTACCACCTCCAGCTGTATCCCTTGTTCCAGATTGCTTTGATTTTGATCAGGGGTCACTTCATTCATGGAGGAAGAGTCTTCAACAGCATTATCCACATCAATATTTTCAGCAATAGCATCATCAGCATCTACAACATTTACCGAAAAGTCTTCATTTAGATTTTCAGTTTCAGACAGGCTGCTGCTAGTTACATTAGACAGTCTTGTTCCTGCTTCACTTACTTCAATTGCTTCCACAACTGATGGAGGATCAATGGATGGTCTTCTCAGACGGATAGAAGATTTGGGAAAATCCAGTCTGTAGTCAGTGGATGAAGTGGAGGCAGGTGTTTGTGTAGAGTTAGACTCCATATTTGAGAAGGTGAGAGGCTCAAATATTTGGGAGAAGGAGTCTATATCAAAGAGCCAGTTTGGGCCTTTTCCCTGCTCGCAGACTATGTGTTCTCTACATTCCACATTTGCTGATTCTTCCACAATTCTTCTTCTTGAATTGAATACTCTATAGGCCTTTGATTGAGAGGAATAGCCTACGAAATATCCTTCATCAGATTTGGCACCAAACTTAGGAAGAACCCCATGTGTGATGAGAATTATGCATGGACACCCAAAAGGTTTTAGAAACCCAATGTAGGGAATTCTTTGAAACCAAAGTTCATAGGGTGTCTTGTTGAGGGGTTTGACAATTAGAACCCTGTTTTGAACATAGTAGGTTGTGCTAACTGCTTCTGCCCAGAATGTGAGTGGCAGTTTTGAGTCAGCCAACATAGATCTTGCTGACTCAATAAGAGTTTTGTTTCTTCTTTCAGCAACTCCATTTTGTTGAGGAGTTGTTGGAGCACTGTATTGTCTCTCTATCTCCTTGCTTTCACAGAAACAGTTTAAAGTGTGGTTTTTGAACTCAATGCCCTGATCACACCTTATGATTTCACCTTTTGATTGCTTTGATTTTCTACCCTCAGAATGTAGGATTTGAGAATCTCAGCAGTTTCATCTTTGGTTCTCAAGAAGTATACCCAAGAGAATCTGGTGTAGTCATCTGTTATCACCAGACAATATGAATTTTTGCCCATTGACATGACATTTGTAGGACCGAAGAGATTCATATGCAGCAGTTGCAGTGGAGTGTCATTTGTATTCAATGTCTTGGGCTTGTGAGAACTATTGTGTTACTTCCCCTTTAAGCATGCAATGAAGTGGTCTTCCAGCTGAAATTCTTTGTCAGGAATCCCTCTGACAAGATTATTATTCACTAATTTGTTAATGGTTTTGATATTAACATGGATTAATCTCCTATGCCAGAGAGCTGATTCATCAACTGAGGCTTTTGATAAAAAGCAGGAGACACTCCCAGATAGAGTGACTTCATTCATCTCCAGTACATAGAGATTTTCTTTTCTCAGAGCAGTCATTAAAATGCTTTCTGGAGGAGGTGTGGATAAGCCTGGAGACAGTACAAAGCATTCTTTATCTGTGAAGAGCATCCAATGCTTTTGATCACAGACCTGGGAAACACTCATGAGATTGAAGTCCAATTCTTTGACAACGTCGGGAACCCTTGGAATTCCAAGTCGGTGATCTTGTTCTTCTAAAGGTATCTCCATGGAAGGGTGTAATCCGTTTTGGAAGGAAAGGCAAGTTAGCACCTCGCTATGTGGGTCCATTCAAGATCATTGAAAGGATTGGGAAAATGGCTTACAAACTCGAGTTACCTCCATCACTTGGCAATGTGCATCCTACATTTCATGTGTCCAATCTAAAGAAATGTCTTGCTAATGAGAACCTCCATATACCTCTTGACGATGTGCGCATTGACGAAACGATGCACTTCGTTGAGAGACCGGTGGAGATCACGGATCGTGAGATCAAGCAACTCAAGCGAAGCCGTATCCCTATTGTCAAAGTTCGTTGGGAATCTAAACGTGGACCTGAGTTCACTTGGGAACGCGAAGACCAAATGAAACTCAAGTACCCGTACCTCTTTGCTGATTCAGTTGCCTCAACTAGCTAAATTTCGGGACGAAATTCCCTCAACATGGGGATACTGTAACATTTCTGGTTTTATTTCTTTATTTTCAATTCAATGTAAAACATTTCAAATCCAATTCTAGTGCAACGTTTAAATTCAGTGTGCAAACAACTAAACCCTAGTATCTGTACGAATCCACAAAGTTTGATTCACGTTTATTCTAAAAATCCCTATATATATATAAATATTTAAACATATTCATTAATACATCACACAAGTACATACACATATATAAACAAACGATTTACAAGTGATCCCACACAATGGTTTGAACTCTAACACCTTAGTTTGAACCTTGAAATCGCGATTTTGGACCAAGACCAAAAACAAAATCACCTGTTTGACTTTTAAAAGTCAAACAGGGCCGAATCCTCAAAATCCAAGTCCCTGTATCGATCCAATCGATTACTACGGGTTCCTATGTCGTGTATAAGCAATAATCAACCCAATTTCGGCCCAACAACAACTCAATTCGATCAATTAAGCGGTTGATTCAAAATTTGAACGAATTAACTTTAGATAGTCAAATTCGTATCAAATCAGGATTCAATTCGTTAGATTTACGCGTTCCAAACCCTCAAATCACTCACAAGTCAATCACGCACGTACCTAGGCCGCTATCAGGACCCAATTCAATTGATTATCGCGTAAACAGTCGCCGCGACATTTCCGGTCAATTTGAAAATTGAATTAACTTATACGAATGAAATCAATCAAATTAAAACACTCCCCTACTCTCGTAATCAACCACACAAACTCTCTCATCCTACAATCGAACCGCATATCACCGCAGAGAGCCTGTCGAGCACTAAGATCAGCCGAGCATTTGATCCTGTCGTTCTCATTCAATCATACGCCAAATCAGGTACCAATTATGTCAATCGATTCGTAATCAAACCCTGATAAAAAACCCCTTTATCAATTCGAGTTGACATAACAGAATCGAATTTGATTTGGGATTAGGCTTCATGGCGGGTTTTGAATCAAAAACCTGAAACTGTTCTAAATCTATTATGTGTATAACGTTTTTGGATTACATGTTTAACCAGCGAAACCAGGTGGCGCCGAACCAGGTGGCGTGGGTTCGAAACCCACGGCCCGCGACTGGTCTGTTTCTTTTTTCTTTTGCGCACCATTTAAAACCCGGCCATGTTTAGTAATTAAACCCACCCAAAACCGTACCAGTAACAAGAATAGCCTCCTGGTCCAGTGGTCGGTTCACTGGGCTTATACACAACAGACTCGGGTTCGAACCCCCAGGACTGTTTATAATTTTAAACCCGTTTTAAAAACTCCAAAAATCATATAAAAATTATTTTTATAAACCTTATACTATTCTTTAACAGAATAAAACCATAATTGTTATTTTTCAATTAAAATTCATTTTATTATGAATTTTATAGTTAAAAGTGTATATTAAAAGTTTAGAAAAAAAATTTAGATATTTAAATTGATTCCCAAATAAAAATATTTGTTTTTATGAAATAATGACGTTATTTAATCAAATACTTAGTTCCAAATGATAAATAAATAAATTTATTTATAACCCGCTAAAAAGTTAAACGTATATTTTTGTTAAATTTTATACGCTACCCGACTTTATACTTACACGTTCGTGTACATAAATAATTAAGGTAAAAAAAATTATTATTTATTTAAAGATATATATAAATATTCTCACCCAGCTTTATAAACAAATAAAGCATACCTATTTAATTATTTAGTTATTCAAATCAAACCGTAAATTTTCTATTTTCAATCTTTCGATTTATAAAACACTCATTCACTTAACCTACACATTTCATTTCAAACTACAACTCCAACTCTTGTACACACAACAAATTCAATCCTAGACTTAAATATGGACTATTGTACACACTATTAATTTAAGATTCATTACACACTAGGGTAACGTGGTGAGATTTCAAGGATCGCTTTACTATCTAGACTCCCGTACTAGCTACACCATTGATTCAGGTGAGTATTACATAACCCCTTTTTACTCTTTTACACTTTTGGGGTGAAACATGAACTCTATACACACAACTATTTACACTTACACAAACTACACAAAACACAAATCCTATTTACATTCATGTGTGCAAAAATTTGAGCTTTATGTTTGAGTGCTATACGTGTTAACTATTTGTGTGCAATTTCATGTGCAATCATTAACTAATAAGCCGACGGTTAACAATGATAGATCTATTGAGTCTGACAAACCCACCCAGATTGGGGTGATTGTTACCGACAACACAATTTGCATGCTAGTTACAAAGGTTTGATTGTACTTTAGTTACACATTAGTTGCTCCCCATAAATGCCTTATTTATTCATGATATGTAAGGATTTGATCTCTGACATTTATATACTATCTATGTACAAACCTTTGTATGCTCACCAACTTTTTAGTTGACATTATTTTATTCATGTTTCAGGTGATAATGTGTGAGTTTGATCAACACATGCTACACATAGTGCTTGGACTTAGTTAAAAATTTAAATAAAGAATATTATGCATTTCTTTTACGTAACTGTTTGAATTTGATTTTATTTGGTTTGTTTTGAAACTATACAATGAATTTGAATGATTAATGTATTTCAATTTAGTCAACCTTGTGCTCATGAACAGTCTACATGCCCCGCCCCGACGTTTCCGCCGTCGGTTGGGGTGTGACATGTAGACTGTTCATGAACACTCTTGACCTAGACTATAACTTTAGGACACCCACTTATGCCATGCTTCATGATTTTGTGATATATGCTACATGCTATGTGTTACATGCTTACTTTGTTAGTTATTATTTCATTTGATGCTTTACTTGTTAAAAATACATGACTTAATAAACTATACTTAAATAATAAATTAAATAAACAATATTTCTACCCATACCCTAAGCCTCATAACTTTCTTACCTGTTTCTCTGTCATCACCGTCATAGCATGTGGAAACTTCATGGACCTAAATCTATAAAATTGCTTTATTTCTTCGTTAAGGTTTTAAACTTTGTTAATTATTAGAGGACACGTGCAATCTGGAAGGGAGACACCTATATTCTGGGTTTTCTGTCTAGGAAAGCATTTCGTATAAATCCCAATCAACCGAGGGACCCGTATGCTTTTCTGGGAATTCCCGGGATGAGTGTTTACTTATAGGCTAAAGCACGTCTCCTTGAAAGTTATATAAGTTTAATTAACCTTAATGTGTCATAGTATTCAAGTGATTATGTCACTATTTGAGTACAATCCAAACTATGATTAACCATTTTATTTATTATCTTATCCTTTTAAATCCAAGCAACTCTCACAAGTTCTTATATTTTTTTCTTGTCTTGTGAAAATCTGTAGAATGCCTCCCCGTCGTGCTGCCGTGACCAACAACAACACCGATATCGCTGCTATCCTTGCACAACTTGTAACTCAACTCACCCAAGCTAATGGAGCCACCAATGCTAACCATGAAACTAATGGTGGTGGTGGTGGTGCCAACCCACCACAATGCACCTTCAAGCACTTCAATTCTTGTAATCCTCTTACGTTTTATGGTACCGAGGGAGCCACAGGACTCCTTCAATGGTTTGAAAGCATTGAGGGCACCTTCCTTAATAGTGACTGCCCCAATAACCTCTGTGTTTGTCATGCCACAAGTGTCTTTCAAAAACGGGCACTCACGTGGTGGAATGGGGAAAAGAGGACTAGAGGCATGGAAACAGCAATGGCCTTACCGTGGGATAAGGTTAAGAGATTAATGACCGAAGAGTTCTGTCCTCGAAACGAGGTGAAAAAGCTGGAAGCTAAGTTTTGGGATCTTACCCAAGTCAGTGGTGAAAGTTTGGCTTATACAACCCGGTTCCATGAGCTGAGTCTCCTTGTGCCCCATATGGTCACACCGTTGTCCCGTTGTATTGAGAAGTACATTGGTGGATTGCCTAGGCAGATTCAGGATACTGTCTTAGGGAGAAATCCCACAACACTTGAAGATGCTATCCGACTATCTGCTACTTTAACCGACAACCATGTGAAAGCAGGGGATCTTACTAGAAAAGGCACCAAGAAAGTTCCCGACACCACAACCCCACCTACACATAACAAAGAAGCCAAAACTGAACCGTACCACAATAATAAGAAGAGAAAGGCTAAGAACTATGATGTGGTCACTCCTTCTATCCCTGTCAACCAAGTTGCCCCCGTGGCTCAAGCACCAGCCAAGAAGCCATATGTTGGGGTCTACCCACTCTGTGCCACCTTCAATTATCACCACCTCCAGAACATCCCCTGTCACCTTTGCACCCACTATGGAAAATATGGCCGTACGGTCAACGTTTGTAGAGCCAAGGCACTTGCAGGTCAAGTCAAACCACCAACTCGAACCAACCAACAAGTGGCTAATCCAGGTGTCCCCGCTATTGCAAATGGACGCGATTGCTATGAGTGTGGTAACCCGAATCATTTTCGTGATCAGTGCCTGAAGCTTATCAATGCTAGGCAAGGCGGAGCTCGTGGGCGTGCTTTCAACATAAACGCCAATGAAGCTCAGGCCAACAATGATGTGGTAAACGGTACGTTCCTTGTTAATAGTCAATATGCCTCCATTTTATTTGATACCGGTGCGGATAAGAGTTTTGTGTCACATAACTTTGAACCCTTACTTGCTAAAACACGATCCAAATTAGAGAAAACCTTCATCGTAGAAGTAGCAAATGGTGACTCTCTTACAATTGACTCCATGATCCGTGACTTCACACTAGAACTCAATGATCACACATTTTCAATCAACCTCGTACCAATGCCACTGGGAAGTTTTAACATCAACATAGGCATGGATTGGCTGTCGAATCACCATGCCGAAGTCATCTGTTTTGAGAAGTACATCCGAATACCTTTACCGTCGGGAGAAACGTTAAGAGTCTTTGGTGAAAAGCCTTGCAAAGGACTCAAGCTGATGTCATGCACTACTGCTCAAAAGTACTTACGAAAGAAGTATGTGGCTTTCTTAGCTCATATCGTTCAAAAGAATGTCAAAGAGAAGAGTATCCAGGACATTCCCATCATCCGAGATTTTCCCGAAATATTCCCCGAAGATCTGTCTGGTCTTCCACCCGTCCGACAAGTACAGTTTCGCATTGATCTTGTACCCGGAGCAAACCCCGTGGCTAGAGCTCCATATCGTCTTGCACCTTCCGTAATGAAAGAACTTGCAAGCCAACTCCAAGAGCTCTCCGACAAGGGCTTCATCCGTCCAAGTCATTCACCGTGGGGTGCACCTGTCTTATTCGTCAAGAAGAAGGATGGATCATTCCGCATGTGTATTGACTACCGAGAACTCAATAAGCTTACCATCAAGAACCGTTACCCATTGCCTAGGATTGACGATCTGTTTGATCAACTTCAAGGTTCCACTTGCTTCTCGAAGATTGATCTTCGATCTGGTTATCACCAACTCCGTGTGCGAGAGGAAGATATTTCAAAGACTGCCTTCCGAACAAGATATGGTCACTACGATTTCATGGTTATGCCTTTTGGGTTAACCAATGCACCCGCTGTTTTCATGGACCTCATGAATCGGGTGTGCAAACCGTATCTTGACAAATTTGTGATCGTTTTCATTGACGATATATTAATCTACTCCAAGACTAAAGCCGATCATGAGCAACACCTTAGGTTGGTTTTGGATCTCTTGAGGAAAGAGCAACTATATGCCAAGTTCTCCAAATGTGAATTTTGGCTAAAGGAGGTTCAATTACTAGGTCATATTGTCAATGATAAGGGTATTCATGTTGACACTGCTAAGATCGAAGCTGTTAAGAATTGGAATGCCCCTAAGACCCCCACCGAAGTTCGTTCATTCCTTGGCCTTGCGGGATATTATCGTCGGTTCATCTCAAATTTCTCTAAGATTGTTGTCCCCCTCACCGCTTTGACACACAAGGGTAAACCGTATGAATGGGGACCAAATCAAGAAGAAGCTTTCCAAACTCTAAAGCAAAAGTTTTGCAATGCTCCTATACTGACTCTCCCTGATGGGAATAATGATCTAGTTGTCTACTGTGATGCCTCCAACCAAGGTCTTGGTTGTGTTCTCATGCAACGAGGCAAGGTGATCGCTTATGCATCAAGGCAACTTAAGATTCATGAGAAGAATTATACGACGCACGATCTCGAGTTGGGTGCGGTCATATTCGCATTGAAGATTTGGAGACATTACCTCTATGGCACAAAATGTGTGGTGTTCACCGACCACAAAAGTCTCCAGCATATCTTCAACCAAAAAGAACTCAATATGAGGCAACGACGTTGGGTTGAACTCCTTAACGACTATGACTGCGAGATTCGTTACCACCCTGGCAAAGCGAATGTTGTAGCCGATGCTTTGAGTCGTAAGGATCATATCCTGCTTCATTGTGCCCAAATTCAAACCGACATTCAAAATCGTATCCTAGAAGCTCAACACGTCTCGGTCACCGAGGGTAACATGTACAAGGAAATGTTGTGTGGCGTTGAACTTCAGCTTGAATCTAAACCCAATGGCTTGCTTTATTATCTGAACCGTATTTGGGTTCCCGATCATGATGATCTCCGTGCATTTCTCATGAGCGAGGCTCACAAGACTCGTTATTCCATTCATCCTGGTGCGGATAAAATGTACCAAGACCTTCGCCCACAATATTGGTGGCCCGGTATGAAGAAAGACATTGCTCTCTATGTTGCCAAATGCCTAACTTGCTCCAAAGTCAAAGCCGAGCACCAACGTCCTTCTGGTTTACTCGAACAACCGGAAATCCCCGTATGGAAATGGGAAAATTTAGCTATGGACTTCATTACCAAACACCCTCGCACCTCGAGTGGTTATAATAGCATCTGGGTAATCATTGATCGCCTCACCAAATCTGCTCATTTCTTGCCTATCCGTGAAGACTATCGGGTTGAGAAACTGGCCTGAATTTACATTAACGAAATTGTGAGTCGACATGGTGTTCCACTAAACATAATTTCCGATAGAGATGCTCGTTTTACCTCCCGTTTTTGGCAATCTCTCCAAACAGCTCTTGGTACACGATTGGATTTGAGCACGGCCTACCATCCTCAAACTGATGGTCAGACCGAGCGAACAATCCAAACTCTTGAAGATATGCTTAGAGCTTGTGTAATTGATTTTGGTGGCAATTGGGATTCACAACTATCCCTAATCGAGTTCTCTTACAATAATAGCTACCACACGAGTATCAACATGGCTCCATTTAAAGCTCTCTATGGTCGCAAGTGTCGTTCTCCTAACTGTTGGAACGAGATTCGTGAAGCACAAACAACCGGTCCCGAGTTGATTCAAGAAATATCCGATAAGATCCTTCAAATCCGTGACAACATTCGAGTAGCGAGGAATCGACAAAAGAGTTATGCCGACAAACGTCGAAAACCTTTTGAATTCCAAGTCGGTGATCTTGTTCTTCTAAAGGTATCTCCATGGAAGGGTGTAATCCGTTTTGGAAGGAAAGGCAAGTTAGCACCTCGCTATGTGGGTCCATTAAAGATCATTGAAAGGTTTGGGAAAGTGGCTTACAAACTCGAGTTACCTCCATCACTTGGCAATGTGCATCCTACATTTCATGTGTCCAATCTAAATAAATGTCTTGCTGATGAGAACCTCCATATACCTCTTGACGATGTGCGCATTGACGAAACGATGCACTTCGTTGAGAGACCGGTGGAGATCATGGATCGTGAGATCAAGCAACTCAAGCGAAGCCGTATCCCTATTTTCAAAGTTCGTTGGGAATCTAAACGTGGACCTGAGTTCACTTGGGAACGCGAGGACCAAATGAAACTCAAGTACCCGCACCTCTTTGCTGATTCAGTCGCCTCAACTAGCTAAATTTCGGGACGAAATTCCCTCAACATGGGGATACTGTAACATTTCTGGTTTTATTTCTTTATTTTCAATTCAATGTAAAACATTTCAAATCCAATTCTAGTGCAACGTTTAAATTCAGTGTGCAAACAACTAAACCCTAGTATCTGTACGAATCCACAAAGTTTGATTCACGTTTATTCAAAAAATCCTTATATATATAAATATTTAAACATATACATGTATATATGCATTAATACATCACACAAGTACATACACATATATAAACAAACGATTTACAAGTGATCCCACACAATGGTTTGAACCCTAACACCTTAGTTTGAACCTTGAAATCGCGATTTTGGACCAAGACCAAAAACAAAATCACCTGTTTGACTTTTAAAAGTCAAACAGGGCCGAATCCTCAAAATCCAAGTCCCTGTATCGACCCAATCGATTACTACGGGTTCCTATGTCGTGTATAAGCAATAATCAACCCAATTTTGGCCCAACAACAACTCAATTCGATCAATTAAGCGGTTGATTCAAAATTTGAACGAATTGACTTTAGATAGTCAAATTCGTATCAAATCAGGATTCAATTCGTGAGATTTACGCGTTCCAATCCCTCAAATCACTCACAAGTCAATCACGCACGTACCTAGGCCGCCATCCGGACCCAATTCATCCCCAATTCAATTGATTATCGCGTAAACAGTCGCCGCAACATTTCCGGTCAATTTGAAAATTGAATTCACTTATACGAATGAAATCAATCAAATTAAAGCACTCCCCTACTCTCGTAATCAACCACACAAACTCTCTCATCCTTCAATCGAACCGCATATCACCGTAGAGAGCCTGTCGAGCACCAAGATCAGCCGAGCATTTGATCCTGTCGTTCTCATTCATTCCTACGCCAAATCAGGTACCAATTATGTCAATCGATTTGTAATCAAACCATGATAAAAAACCACTTATCAATTCGAGTTGACATAACAGAATTGAATTTGATTTGGGATTAGGGTTCATGGCGGGTTTTGAATCAAAAACATGAAACTGTTCTAAATCTAATATGTGTATAACGTTTTTGGATTACATGTTTAACCAGCGAAACCACCTGGTCCGGTCGGTAAGTCACTGCGCCGCCGAACCAGGTGGCGTGGGTTCGAAACCCACGGCCCGCGACTGGCCTGTTTCTTTTTTCTTTTGCGCACCATTTAAAACCCGGCCATGTTTAGTAATTAAACCCACCCAAAACCGTACCAGTAACAAGAATAGCCTCCTGGTCCAGTGATCGGTTCACTGGGCTTATACACAACAGACTCGGGTTCGAACCCCCGGGACTGTTTATAATTTTAAACCCGTTTTAAAAACTCCAAAAATCTTATAAAAATTATTTTTATAAACCTTATTCTATTCTTTAACAGAATAAAACCATAATTGTTATTTTTCAATTAAAATTCATTTTATTATGAATTTTATAGTTAAAAGTGTATATTAAAAGTTTAGAAAAAAATTTTAGATATTTAAATTGATTCCCAAATAAAAATATTTGTTTTTTTATGAAATAATGACGTTATTTAATCAAATACTTAGTTCCAAATCATAAATAAATAAATTTATTTATAACCCGCTAAAAAGTTAAACGTATATTTTTGTTAAATTTTATACGCTACCCGACTTTATACTTACATGTTCGTGTACATAAATAATTAAGGTAAAAAAAATTATTATTTATTTAAAGATATATATAAATATTCTCACCCAGCTTTATAAACAAATAAAGTATACCTATTTAATTATTTAGTTATTCAAATCAAAACGTAAATTTTCTATTTTCAATCTTTCGATTTATAAAACACTCATTCAATTAACCTACACATTTCATTTCAAACTACAACTCCAACTCTTGTACACACAACAAATTCAATCCTAGACTTAAATATGGACTATTGTACACACTATTAATTTAAGATTCATTACACACTAGGGTAACGTGGTGAGATTTCAAGGATCGCTTTACTATCTAGACTCCCGTACTAGCTACACCATTGATTCAGGTGAGTATTACATAACCCCTTTTTACTCTTTTACACTTTTGGGGTGAAACATGAACTCTATACACACAACTATTTACACTTACACAAACTACACAAAACACAAATCCTATTTACATTCATGTGTGCAAAAATTTGAGCTTTATGTTTGAGTGCTATACGTGTTAACTATTTGTGTGCAATTTCATGTGCAATCATTAACTAATAAGCCGACGGTTAACAATGATAGATCTATTGAGTCTGACAAACCCACCCAGATTGGGGTGATTGTTACCGACAACACAATTTGCATGCTAGTTACAAAGGTTTGATTGTACTTTAGTTACACATTAGTTGCTCCCCATAAATGCCTTATTTATTCATGATATGTAAGGATTTGATCTCTCACATTTATATACTATCTATGCACAAACCTTTGTATGCTCACCAACTTTTTAGTTGACATTATTTTATTCATGTTTCAGGTGATAATGTGTGAGTTTGATCAAGACATGCTACACATAGTGCTTGGACTTAGTTGAAAATTTAAATAAAGAATATTATGCATTTCTTTTACGTAACTGTTTGAATTTGATTTTATTTGGTTTGTTTTGAAACTATGCAATGAATTTGAATGATTAATGTATTTCAATTTAGTCAACCTTGTGCTCATGAACAGTCTACATGCCCCGCCCCGACGTTTCCACCGTCGGTTGGGGTGTGACACTTCAATTGCTTCCACAACTGATGGAGGATCAATTGATGGTCTTCTCTGACTGATAGAAGATTTGGGAAAATCCAATCTGTAGTCAGTGGATGAAGTGGAGGTAGTTGTTTGTGTAGACATAGACTCCATATTTGAGAAGGTGAGAGGCTCAAATATTTGGGAGAAGGAGTCTTTGTTAAAGAGCCAGTTTGGACCTTTTCCCTACTCACAGACTATGTGTTCTCTACATTCCACATTTGCTGATTCTTCCACAATTCTTGTTCTTGAATTGAATACTCTATAGGCCTTTGATTGAGAGGAATAGCCTACGAAATATCCTTCATCAGATTTGGCACCAAACTTAGGAAGAACCCCATGTGTGATGAGAATTATGCATGGACACCCAAAAGGTTTTAGAAACCTAATGTAGGGAATTCTTTGAAACCAAAGTTCATAGGGTGTCTTGTTGAGGGGTTTGACAATTAGAACTCTGTTTTGCACATAGCAGGTTGTGCTAACTGCTTCTACCCAGAATGTGAGTGGCAGTTTTGAGTCAGCCAACATAGATCTTGCTGACTCAATAAGAGTTTTGTTTCTTCTTTCAGCAACTCCATTTTGTTGAGGAGTTGTTGGAGCACTGTATTGTCTCTCTATCTCCTTGCTTTCACAGAAACAGTTTAAAGTGTGGTTTTTGAACTCAATGCCCTGATCACACCTTATGATTTTCACCTTTTGATTGCTTTGATTTTCTACCCTGAGAATGTAGGATTTGAGATTCTCAGCAGTTTCATCTTTGGTTCTCAAGAAGTATACCCAAGAGAATCTGGTGTAGTCATCTGTTATCACCAGACTGTATGACTTAGTTGCTTTGACCTCGTAGCTTCTTACCTTCTTGTTTTTGTTAGTCTTTTCAAAGGCATGCTGCTTTGAATTTCTTTGGTATTCCAGGTAATGAAAGCAGGTGCTGGCAGTGTGGTTATATCTGCCACACACAAAGCATGATCTTGCCAGTTTATCTCTTGAAAGGTAGACATAGTCCTTTCTTTGGAACAGATCCTTGAAGTACCATGGATGAGCTTTGTTATGTTCAAAAGTGGCTTCTTCTAGGGTCTTTTGAACATATGGAACTTTTTCTTCAGGCTTATGACATATATCAAATACCTTCCTCTTTGTGATCGGCTTTGACTGAGGCTTGGGGTTTGTGGGTCCTGATGTCTGTCCCTTTTCAATGTTTATCTTTCTACCATCTGGAGGATAGCTGATCTTGATCTGTTTGAATGGTACAAGGGCTGGAACAGCTGGAATAATAGCAGGAACTTCAACTCTATTCAAAACAGCTTCAGATGGGGCTGCACTGGTTTCATCATGGTCTGAGTAGGTTGACTCAGATTCCGATGAGGTAGTGCAGTCTTCGACGAAGAGTTAATCCGTTGAAAGATTAAGGTTTCGGTTTGCAGTGTCAAGATTTGTAACATTGAAGCTTGGTTCGTAAATGGCAACATAGTCAGCAGGAGGAGGAACAGAATTATACTGATCATTGTTATACCCAAGTCTAGTCTTTACCTTCTCATGGACTTGAATATCTAAAAGTCTTTGTAACATTTTAGAGGAAAATTCATATTTTTCAACATGAACTTTCTGTTCTGCCAGTTCAGCTCTGGTAGCTTTTAGTTTGACCAGTAGATCATCAATCTGAGTTTCAAGATTAGTTTGTTCATGTTTTAATGATGAAATCTCTTTCTTAGGGCAGTTAATCTTTTCTTTATAAGTATTTTCAACCTTTTTGAACTCAGATTTCATCTGATGAAACTCTTCATTTTGATCTATAAGGTTTTGGTTATGCTTTCTATAACCCAAAACTTTATCAATACAGGCTTGAGAGCAAAGATGTTCAAATACCTGAGGTGGTATCTCTGTAGTGTCTACCATAAGTGCTTGATTGTTGACAGGCAGTTCTTCATACTGGAAGCTCCAGTCGAACTCAGAAGTTCCAACAGTTGCACAGGCTGCAGTTTGAACTGGAGGAGTAGCTTGTTGTTGTTGTTGTCTGGGTTGGGCTTGGTGAGCTTGTCTTGACTGAGGAGTAGTTGGATTTGCTCTTGGTGCCTTGCATTCTCTAGCAAAGTGACCCAGTAGGTTACAGTTGTAACATCTTAGTTTGCTTTTATCCAAGCCAACTCTAGTGTTGGAGTTGTTGCTTGGAATGGGTCTTCCGGTTCTAGAGTAGAACCTTTTTGCTCTTATAGAGAGCATGGCATACGAGTGCTGTATGTCCATTTCTTCTAAGTCACTTGGATGAAAGCATTCCAGATCCTCCTTGATAAATGACATGTTGCTTGAGTTTTCAGAAACAAAAGCTGCAGAGGTTGATGTTTGAGGAGGAGCTTATAGGAGAAATGGTGAGGTGTTTGTTTGAGAGGTGGGAGTTTGTGGATGGGTGACAATGGGAGGATAATAGTTGCTTGAACTAGGAACTGAGTGGTCGAAGTGAAGCGCAGATGAGATGCTGGAGGAAGAAGATGCTGATTGATGATTGGAGCTCCTTTCCTTGGCTTGAATCATTTCTAATTCTTAAGTTTTCAGCATGCCAAAGAGCTCTGTCATCTGGAGAGTTTTTAAATTCTCCGTTCTTCTTATAGACACTGTGTATAGTGTCCAGCAGCTTGGGAGAGATCTGATAAACTTTTTGAGAATATCTTCATTCTCTAGCTTTACTTTGGAGCACTGCAGTTCTCCCACTAGATAAGTGTACCTGTTATACAACACAGTTAGTGACTCACCTTCCTTCCATACGAAGTTTTCGTATTGCTGTTTCAGGACGTCCCTTCTGTTTTCTTTGACTTCCTCAGAGCCGGCAAACATCTTCTCAAGAGCCTCCCAGAGCTCTTTAGCAGTTTTGTAGCTTCTGAAGTTATGAAAAACTTCATTTGGAAGGCACATTTGGATAGCTCCTAGTGCCTTGAAGTCCACCTCCATCTTCTTTATGTCCTCTTCTGAGTACTTGGAGGGCTCCTTTGGAACTAGTGGTCCTCTAGAGTCACCAGAGGCCACCATGGGAGTGTAGGGTCCATCCCTGATGGATTTCCACATTCCGTACTCCTGATAACAGAAAAAGCTTTCCATGCGATTCTTCCACATGTCATAGTCTTCCCCAGATACCTTTGGTGGTCGGTTGATGCTGCCGATGTCTTCAAATCCATTGCTCTGTGCCATCTTTGTTTTTGTGTTTTTGGGTGACTTGATGAAAGAGAGAGTTTAGAATAGAACCAGAAGTGATTAAACAAATGTGAGTTTGTTTAATCTGAGCCAAAGCTCTGATACCACTTGTAGGATCGTGAAAGTACAAGATGGTTCTGTTCTTAGTTGAAATTGGCGAAAACAATAACAACTATACAAGTATAATTGAGTAAACACAAAGAATACTTTTAAGAACACTGTTGTATTAAGCTTTTGCAAATAAACGATTACAAATGAAAACTCAATCAAAAAGCACACATACAATGAAGTGTTTACACAGTATTTATACTCACTTAGAATCAAGACAGACCCTTGATTCTAAGGATCAGATCTAACACAGATCGTTGATCTTTTGTATATGGCTAACTATTACACGTTTTAGTCTAAAACTAGTTAACTTTATTGAAACGTCTTCTTTATGCATTATTGCTTGCATGCTTGGAGAAGAGCATTGTTGTCTTTCATTGGTTGTGCCATTGAGGTTCCTTCTGCTTTGAGTGTGTCCGTTGCTTTTGAAGAAAGTTGTCAGTGACGCTTGGCATGGATAGTCAGCTGCAACGATTTGTCTTCAAGGCACACGGCTGTCAGCAGCAAAGATGAGGATCAGCAGCAAGATGTGACCATCCAAAGCTGCTGATGATTTGCCTGTTAGCAGCATCAAGTGTTGATGCTGCTGAGAAGCCTATCCGCAGCAGCTTTGGTCTTCAACAGATAAGGCTATCCGCAGCAGATTTGTTCTTCAGCAGGAGAACAAGTATCCGCAGCTGATAAGCTTGTCCGCAGCAGTTTTTTGGTCAGCAGCAAACTCTGAGATCAGCAGCATTTGTACTTAGAGAATTTTGTAGCCATCAGTCTTTATTTCTACATTAACTTTTACCCACTGTAAAAAATTAACGTCAGTCTTTACCATGATTGCCTCGGTGTATTACAGCTGTAACTGTAAAAAGTGAATAAGGTTGTACTGTACAAGTCATTCTGCTTTTTCCCTCCTCTGCCGTTATAAGAACAAATCAAATTTCCTTACCACCTCTTCACATTCAATTTAACCCTAAACCCACATCACTTTCTCTCAAGTCCCCACAACATTTAAAGCCTTCCAATTTCTTAAACCTTCAAACCTTCCCTCCAAAATCAAACAACAATGGCAGACATCAATAACCCTGATGATAAGTTCTCCCCGTACCACAACCTTACAGCATACTTAACCAAGGGAAAGAAATCTGAAGGATTCGATGATATGATCGACTTCCTATGCCGATCAAAGATCCATTTTGACCTCACAACCAACCCTACCATATATATCCTTCATATGGAGGATTTCTGGAATACCGCCGTCTACTCTACCGAACAGGGGATTCCCCAAATAAAAGCCAAGGTAGATGGCAAGGACATCATCATCTCTGAAGCTACCCTCCGAAAACATCTTAAGCTTCAAGATGAAGGAGCAGCCATCTCATACTCAAAGGACGAGTACATGAGGACCTTTGTATCCATAGGGTACACTGGAAATCAAAATGAGTATACAATAGAGAAGGTGCTGATGGGCCCTCCATGGAAGTATCTCTGCCACACTCTTCTCCAATGCATATCTCAGTAGAGAAGTGGATGACATCAAGTGAGCTCCGCACTTGCCTCTGCTTTCCATGGTAGGATTACTGGCCTAGGTTTCAACTTTGCACACCTCATCTTTGAGGGTTTGATATATAACCTTCAAGAGGGTGCAAAGCAGCAATTTTTTATGTACCCAAGATTCTTACAGGAGGTTTTCAACCAGGAACTAAAAGAACTTTCAAAACCTGCAAGAATACATCATGTTGGGACATAAAAATAATATTTTTCAAAGTATGAGAACTGTTTCCAAAAAGTTCTCAGGGGTCAACGTTCCATTGTTATCTACAATGCTAAACATACAAAGTACCCCGGGTGACAGTTCAGCAATCCCAGCTGATACTGATCCCACACCCTCCACATCACATCCTGAACAACAATCTGCTTCCACCATTCGAACCCTTGTGCATACTACTAAGGATGCACAGGTATAAAAAGTACTTACATCTGTTTTGGATGTTATAGTTCAACTGGAACAAAGGGCTCCAGTTGCAACGACATACACCAGAAAAAAGAGCAAGAAGACTCCTTCTCTTCTTGTCTCAAAGGCCCAAACCCAACCTCTAAGCCCTCATTCAGAATCCCAACATTCTGATGAGAATACCAAAAGGGATAGCCACAACACTAGAGAAACTTCCTTGGAAGCCTCTCTATTAGGATCAGGATCTCATCACGGATCCATAGAGCAACCCCTTGAGCCATTACATTATTTCTCTTCTCTAAACCTAAGTGAAGAGGCACCTGGTCAAGATGATATACCTTCTCCAACAACCACTATATCGAAGGTATTGATTGACTTGGCTGCTGGTGCACCCAACCTAGGTTCATCACCTAAGAAGGTTCACTCTGGTAGTATTGATAGAGTGAATGTGGAAAGGGCTATCACTACTCCTGGTACATAAACTGCCCAGGAGGACAGTGACAACATAGCTAAGACCCTAACCACGGCAACTATAGTGAGGATGTTTCCTGTGAAACACTTTTCACTGAGAGGAATCCCAGGCGCCAAGAAAACAAGGGTGATGGGGATGCAGAGGCTAGGCATAAGGCCCCATCTAGCTCCAAGGATTCCACAACTGTGGATGACGACAGACTGAAACTTCTTAACTTGGAATTAACGGCCAGGGTGGTAATGCTAGAGGCTGAAGTGTCCAAACTAAGACACCAAGTCACTATACATGAAGCCCATCAATGCCCAACTGTGCCTACTCCCTCTCTTGTATCAGTGGGAACTAAAACAGATATATCCCTTTTCACTGATGCAACCAAAAAGGGGGAGGTGGTTACTAAGGAAGATGATGCTGACAGCCTCGAAGAATGGATACAAGAGTAGACTGTGTTTCAAAGTTCCCTATACAAACCTGCTTTTGTTCAAATCCATGACTTGCCAGACTCAGTAGATGAAGAGGAAGATGTCAATGAGGATTGGAAGTTAGTCGTCCGAGCTGTTGATGAGGTGCTACAAGAAGAAACTCTCCATGAAGACACACCTCCATCATTCAGCATTCTTCCTGAAGCTGCAGCCATAATAAGTCATTCATCTACCCCCCAACTCTTCTTAATTTCAAAGAAGCTAGAATTTGACTCCATTCTAGCTTGGGGGTATAATGGAATAGCTGAGAGATTCTGGATTGGATGGGAGTTTAGTGGAGTAGAAGAGCTAAACTGGAACTCTCTTAGGCCCTCCAAGTTCTCAATATGTATCTGACAGAATGCATCAACACTTCATCAGATCTCTTAGCAGAACTTGCAATCAGCAGGTTCTATGACTTAATGGAGGATAACATGCCCTGGTTTGAAAGACTACTAAAAGAAGAAAACAGGGCGGCTTATCCTGAATCTTCATCAGCAGCAGAACAAAGACTGGCTCCGAGAAGACTTGACATAATCAGGAGCAGTACTTTAACTGAAGAAGAGGTTATCTGTTGGAGAAGATTCCTGTACAACATAATGGTCAGGGATGTAGAAGTGCAAGGATGGATAAGCACTGACTCCCATGACTTCACCTTCTTTCTGAGCAATGGATCTTCTCTCTCAATCAACATCAAAGAGATCTTGCTCCTACCTTCAGCTTTCCTGCACAAAGTCTTTGAGCTCAGATCACTCATCTTCAATGTCAAATCCTTAGAAAGTCAAGAAACGATCAAAATCATCAAGGATTTTCTTTATAAGGAGGAATTTGGATCTGACTCAGACCTATCCTTTCTCTCTTCTCCAACAGTTAGACTGAACACAGAAGAAGAATCAAAGAGAAGAGACGAGGAAAAGATGAAAGAAGCATGGAAACAAGTGACAGGTACGGAATGGAAAGAAGATGAAGAAAGTTCCCTTCCCTTGTCCATTCCCCAACATGCCAATGAAGCTGAAGCTGAGATCCTAACAGCATCTACTACACCTACTATTGTGGTCCATGAAGCTGAAGTAGAGGCATCCAACAAAGATAAGGGAAAGAGACTAATGACCAAAGAAGATGAAGAAAGAATTGAGAAGGAGAAGAAAGAAAAGGAGGATAGAAGAAGAAGAAGAAGAAGAAGAAGAGAAGAAGAGGAGATAGATGAACTAAAGAAAGCTCAAGACAGAATCATAGCCATTCTCCTCAGAGAACAACAGATCCAGTTGTATGCAAAACAGCTGGACGATCTGAAAGTAAAAATTCCTGCAGTTCATCAAATTGAAGAAGATGAAGCTCTTGCTCTTCAACTGCAGGAATAATTCAATAAAGAAGAAGAAGAGATACAGAAGAAGAAGAAGAAAGAGGCTAAGTTCAGAATAACTGATTCTGAACTAGCCAAAGAAATGAGAGAGGAATGGGTAAAGTCTCTGGTTTCTCAAGGTGAGGATGCAGACTACCTTGAGAAACTATCAAATAAACAAATCTACAGAGCCTTCATGGGTCAGCAGGGTCAAATGGAAAACAAGAAAAGGCTGAAGAAGAAGAAAAAGCCAAACAAAAGTCCCAGAAGACCATTGCCTTTAACCGAAGATCCCATGAAAAAAGGAAGATCATGATTGACTTCCTTAAGGCTAGAGGAGAAAGTGGAAAGAGGCTGGGTCCCATGAACTTCATGAACCTGCAAGCCCTCTACCTTAAAGCCAAGAAGGATGAGGAAGAAAGACTAGGGAAGAAAGGCTCCAAGAAGAGGGTAATCATTCAAGAAGAAGAAAGAAAAACAAAGAAACCCAAGCCTTCTCCCTCACCCAACACTTTCTCAATCCAACAACCTTTCATTCTTCATCCTAGACCTCCCTCCTCTCCACCCTCAAAGTCCAAATCCTCACACCCAGCTCCTACTCATCAACAACCTCCCAAAAAGAAAAAAACAAACCTACTTCCAAACCAGAAAACTCAAGAGAAATAATCAGATGGTCATACAACTCTCACGACCAATGGTTTGAAGTTTTAAGGGGAAGGACAGAAGTTAAAAGATCAATTTATACATCTGTTGATGAGGTACTACAGCTTCCAGATTCTGATCTAAAAAGAATGATGGAGCTGGGTGAAGTCAATGAGCCCATGAATGAAGGTGGGAGACATCTGCTGCTGGTAATCAAACATCACTTCAACCCCAGTAGAGATGAAATCCTTGATGTCAAACCTCTCCAATCCCACTCTTCATTCATCAGCTGTCCTACAATGCTGAAAAAGATGAGTTCACATTGACAGATGTTAAAGGACAGAAGATGAGGTGTTCAAGAAAAGCTATCTTCAAAATGGCCAGCAAAGACATCAAGACTCTATCTGAGCTTCCTCTTAACAATCCCAGCAAGGACCAGAGAGGATATGAGGTTGAAAGAATTGTCAGCCACATGCAAAAGCTTCAGCAACAAAAGCAGTAAGAGAGTTTTGGTAGCATCAGTCTAGGGGGAGTTTGTAGAAATAAAGACTGATGGCTACAAAATTCTCTAAGTACAAATGCTGCTGATCTCCAAGATTGCTGCAGATCGACAAATTTGCAGCTGATAGGCTTTATCCGCTGCTGACCAATTCTGCAGCTGATATGCCTTATCTGCTCCTGACCAAAGTTGCAGCTGATAGTCCTTATCTGCTGACCAAAGTTGCAGCTGATAGGCCTTATCCACTGAAGATCCAAGTTGCAGCTGATAGCCTTCTCACTAAAGATCAAACGTTGCAGCTGACTGTTCTTGATAAAGCAACCAATACCACTGACAACTTTCTGCTGTTACACTGACACACTCCACGCAGAAAGAATGTCATTGGCACAAGACAATAAAAGACAACGACGCTCTCCTTTTGAGTATTCAAGCAATGATGCAAAGAAGATGTTTGAATAAAGTTAACCTTTGTAGTTATTATTATTGTCTATATATGTAGAATAGCTTCAATATAAGATCAACGGTCTGTGTTAGATCTGATCCTTAGAATCAAGGGTCTGTCTTGATTCTAAGTTACTATATAAGTAGTACTTAGATTCATTGTAAAAGTACTTTTTGCTTAAGAGTTTTATCTGTAATCTTGTAACACTTGAAGCTTAATACAAATTGCATTTATCAGTATTCTTCTTGTCTACTTGTTTACTTTGCTTAAGTTGTGATTGTTTCCGCCAATCTCAACTAGAATAGAATCATCTTGTATTTACCGATCCTACACTTATCAAATTGTGCAAGCTCTTCTTGCATTGCTGCTATCCAATTGTTATCGCGCAAAGCCATTTCCACTTTCTTTGGTTCGACCTGAGAAATAAAACATGAATCTGACAAACATCAAGAACACCAGTATCCTTAATACACGTATACAAACAAGTATTCTCGATTAAAGAATGCGTCTGCACTCCATCTCTCAAATTCCCAATTATATTTGTTACTGGATGATCTTTAAGTTCTTTAATTGAAGCAACTTCAGGAACCGGCAACACATCAACTTGAGTCGTTTCAGTTTGAGAAGACACTATCTCCGAGTCCATATTCATAGAAATCTCTCCCTGAACTTGTGTTGAAGTAGACGGTTCATCAATGAATAATGGATCAGTAGAAGAATCTTGAAAAACAACATCTTCCTCCTCACTATCAGAATCTTGTGGTCCCGAGCTAGAAGCAACATTAGGATCATGAGTAGAAATAGATGGAACAGATGAACTTTGAACCAAATTCGGTATAAAACCTCCATCATGTGCATCCTGACAAGACTCATACAACACAACAACTTCTTCAAGAGAAATATCAGAAGGTAGATGAAAAGACTTGAATAAGTTGTCATAATCAAAAGCCTAGTCTGGTCCATTCACCATTTGAGGTAAAGAACGATTTGAACAATCAATATGAAACCATTCCTCAAACTGACGAGTCTCTTTGTTATAAACCCTCTTGGTAGTAGAATTAGCAACATACCCTAAAAATATTCCTTCAATAGCCTTAGCACTGAACTTGGTTGGAACATCTCTAACCTTCAACAGAGTACATGGATTTCCAAAAGGTAGTAGATACTCCAAATTAGGTTTTTGATTATTAAGCAACTCATAGGATGTCTTGTTGTGTCGCTTCACGTTCATAACTCTATTCAAAAGATGACAAGTAGTATTCACAGCCTCGGCCCAAAAAGTAACAGGAAGCTTAGAATCTGCAAGCATCGTACGTGCCGTTTCAACTAAAGTTCTGTTCTTTCGTTTATCAACTCCGTTTTGTTGAGGTACGTATGGCGCACTAAATTCATGATGAATTCCCTTTTTTAAACAAAATAAACCCATCTTACTATTCTTGAACTCGCTGCCACTGTCACTCCTAATTCTTCTGACTTTCTGTTTGACAAATTCTCTAAACCTAGGATTAAGACCTGTACCATCTCTGTTGTTTCAGCTTTAGAAACGAGGAACTTAACACAAGAAAATCTAGAGAAATCATCTGTTACCACCAGACAGTAAGATTTACATCCAATGCTCCTAATACTGATTGGTCCAAACAAATCCATATGTAAAAGCTCCAATTGAGTCACGATAGAATTCTTTGTCTTAGATTTGTGGGACTTCTTATGTTGTTTCCCTTTCTTGCAAGGAATACAATCATCAGGAACGGAAAATTTCATTTTCGAAACACCAATAACCAGATCATTCTTCACTAAGTAATTCATTTTCTTGTAATTGATGTGAGCAAGCTTCCTGTGCCACATAATAGAATCTGACTCAGACGCCTTCGAGAGTAAACATGTCGGAATAGAATCCGTTGTCGTTGCAACACTCATGTCTAAAACATATGTGTCATTTCTCCTTGGAGCCTTCATAAGAATCCATTCTTCAGGAATAACAAATCCCGGCTTCAAGATATAACATTCAGTATCATTGAAATGGAATGAAAACTTCTTGTCACATACTTGAGATACACTTAGAAGATTGTGTTCAAGTTGCTCAACATAGTTAACTTTCTCAAATTTAACCTGTTATGTACCCGCCTTTATTCCCAGCAAAAGCGACATAACCGCCATCAATTTTAATAACATCTTCAAGCAAACGAATATTTCCTGTCATATGTCGAGAACAACCACTATCCACATACCAAGTATTGTTGATAGTCCTCCTTGGTTGCCCCTACATAAACAAAAGAAATCAGTTAGAAATGGGAACCCAAGCCATTGTGGTCTTGGGTCATCCAGAAGTATCAAAATAAACAACTTTAATGAGTTCACAATTAAATTTATCATCAACATTTAGTACATAAAGTCCAACAGAATCAGAACTTCTCAATAGAGACTTAAGATTAGTATTTTGAAAAACATTTTCAACTTTATTATTATCAAATTCAGATGTTTCCAAAAGTTTATTTAATTTTCTGTTACGTCTCCGCCTTTGTGGTCGAGAAATTTTGACCGCAGGTTGAGAATACTTTATGAATCCAACATGTGGATTCTCAAAATGCTGTTGAAAATCAGCAACATTTCTACCACTAGTATGCACAAACACTGGTTTAGAAGAATATTTATCATGTTGCTTAAATCCTGAAGATTTAGTAAATGACTGATTAGGCACATATTGCCTTAGTGGAACTTTCTTCACAACATTAGATGTAGGCATTCTCACATTAGGTCTTTTCAGAATCGTCACCACTTTTTGTTGTGGGGGAACTTTAATTGATTTGTCTTTCTCTAAAAGCACAGGCTTCTTTTATTGATTCTTGTTAGGACAATTAATCAGAATATGACCCACTTAATTATAATGAAAATACACTCGTTTATCCCGATGATCTCTAACATAAGAACTTTTTCTTGTAGTTGATGAATCTGATGAATATTCTTCAGAAGATTTCAATGTACGTTCAACTGTCTTCTTTGGAACATATACTTGTTTAGACACCTTTGATGATATCTTCTTAGCATGACGAGCAGAAACAAAACCCCTTGTTAATAACACCTTGTAAATATTTGGTTGTATAATTTCATCAGGTTCGGTAAGAATGCATCTATCTCTTGTAACTTGTTTCACCACCTTTGGTTCTTCAAGTTTCACCTCTTTAGGTCCACCTTCAACCTTTTTTTCATCAAACACTACATCAACATTGTTAGAATCATAAACCATATCTTCACCTGTCACTGGGTTAACCTTCAGAACTGTATTTGGATCAATCTCCTCTTCATTTATAATTTCTGGTTCAACTGCATAATTTCCATTAAATGGTGGAGGAACAAACCCAACTCCAGCAACTCTCTTTGCAGGATCAGCATTATCATGAAAATAATCTAATAACACTGATGAATTTCCAAAACTTTCTAGCTTTCGATGTAATTTGATCACTTCTGATTCTTTGTTAGAAATCTCCTTGTTTTTCTGAGTGACAATTTCATTTCGCTTCTCAATTTCAGCATAAGCCATATCCAGATGATATGCTCGTTCCTTGTACTTTAACCCCAACGAATTTAAATCTCTTTACAAAGATTCTATTCTATCCATATATAGCTTATCATTATCTTTCAACTTTTGATTAACCACATGCATGGATTTCATATCACAAATCAAGTTTGTATTATCATCCATTACCTTCTGCATTTTATCCTTCACAAAGACACAATTAGAGCAGTAAATATTACATATAGAGTCTTTTACCTTTGAAGGATCTGACATATCAGCCATGAAGACTTTAGCAATTGGAATCTCTTTAGAGATAGCCTCTTTAGAAGATCTGGTAGTCAAAACTATTTCATCTGCTGATACACCAGATGCAGAAGAAATATCAGAGGCAACATTGTGTACTTTAACACTATCTTCACCATCATTTTTTAGACTATCACCATCACTTGAACTATCATCATCAATTGTTTCTTCAGAGTTATTAGAATGGATTTCAGCTACAAAAGTCTAACTCACAGCACCAACTAGATCTTTTAGACGAATACCCCAATCATAATTTTCATCATTTTGTGCAACCAAAGCAGATGAGGTGGATGCATGATTTGAATTTCTAGATCCAGAAGAACCATGTGACTGAGAACCATTATTCTGAAAAATATTTGTCTTCTTCTGAGAATCAAACTCAACTTTTGGCTTCACACATTCTTAGCAAAATGACCACATTTTTGACAATTGTAACATCGAACCTTTGATTTATCAAACCCCATTCTTGTTTGACTGTTAGAACCAATATACTTCCTTCCAGTCTTTTTCAGAAAGTCTTTTGCTTGTCACATAAGCATGGCTATATTCCATTGAATATTCATCTCCTGTAAATCAACATGATCAATTTGACAAAAATCCTCTTCAAGAACATCAGGATCATTAATCTTTCCTCCAATAAAGTTTTCATACGATGCCATGAAAGAAGAAAACATTGCCAAATAATCATCAGCAACCCTTTGATTCATATGATATGAATTTGTATTTTGTGATCCAAAGGCTGAAGTTGATGTACTTGCAGAAAATCCTGTTTGACTTGAAGCTCCAGAAAATGTTGCAGATATATTTTCAGTTGTATTGTCTTGACCATCACCAGAAAAAAATGCAACACCAGATCTAGTTTTGCCAGAAGTCTTAGCAAAATACATAGCATGATCTTGAATATGATCCATATTTGTCTCCTTTTTCTTCATATTCAAATCATGAGATTGAATTTTACCAATAACATCTTCAAGAGACATGGTTTTGTACTTGACATTCTCTTTGATCAAAACATAATACACATCAAATTTTGATGGTAAAGACTCCAAAAATTTATCATTGATCTCATCAGTTTCATAAACAACCGATGCACTTGATAACTCATTCAGCAAATGATAAAATCTTGTTGCAAGATCTTCCAGAGATTCATTTTGAAAATGTTTGAAAACCAGAAATTGCTTTTTCAATAACTCTTTCCGACTTTTCATCACATCTAGACTACCTTCACACCGTTTCTGCAAAGCATCCCACAATTGTTTAGAAGATTTAAATTGTTTAAAACTGTGATAAATCTCCTTTGGAAGTGACATAGAAATGCTCGCTATCTCTTTCTTTTCACGATCAAACAACTGTTTTCTTCAGTAGTCAATGCAGATACTGGTTTAGGAACATCATTCTTCCCATCCATGAGTATGTCGGATGTGTATATCCTTCTAAAATAGGAATCCATAAACTCGTATCAGTAAACGACAGAAACTGATTAAAACGATCTTTCCAGTTTGGATAATCAGCAAGACTTAACAGCTTTGGTGGTTTCTGAGAAGTACCAATCTCATTATCATAGTTGAACATGTTAGTTAATTGCACCATATTTTCCATAGTCAACAAACTTTAAAAAATACTAAGTATGAGCAAGAGCACACTCAGCCTACTGACAATTCTCTTCACTTGTAAATATTCAGATTAACAAATCAAACAATCAATCAAGTAAGCATAACGCAATCATTTCCCATATATGTAATCTATTTTGTTTAGATTATTACTGATGTGCAATCTATTTTGTTTAGACTTAACAGTTTAGATTATTACTGATGTGCTATCATTTCCTCTTTTCTTCAAATGACTTTGAAATTTTCTTGGTTTTCTATTTTGTTTGGGTTTTCTGAGATAATTTGAAAGAAATACAAGCTGTACAAACTTACAATGAAATAAAATTTAACTTCCAAGAAAATGTTTTGATTTGAAAAACAAGTTTTCACTCCGGATTGAACATTCCTATCATGTTGACGAGATGTTCAAAACGAGTCCGATCAAACGCCTTAGTGAAAAGGTCAACAAAGTTGTCATCCGTGTGAACTTTTACAAGTTCAATTAAATGCTTTTCAGCACAATCATGGATGAAGTGGTGACAAATCTCAATGTGTTTAGTTTTGGAATGTTTCACCGGGTTATTTGTGATGGACATGGTAGCATTGTTGTCAATGAACAAGGGGGTTCCAGTGTTGTTTAAGCCATAGTCTCTCAATTGCTACTGGATCCATAATATCTAAGAACAACAGCTTGCGGCAGCAATGTACTCTGCTTCACATGTTGAGATAGAAACCGTTGACTGCTTCTTGCACTGCCAGGAGACTAGCCTTCTCCCAAGAATTGACATCCACCTAAGGTTGATTTTCTATCGAGATTACAACTGCCATAGTCAGAATCAGTGTAAGATTTGAACTCAAACGACTGCTGGTTGGAGTACTAAAGACCTAATCCGGGTTTCCCTTTCAAGTATCTGAAGGTTCTCTTCACAACTATCATATGAGATTCCTTCAGCCATGACTGAAACCTCGAGCACAAGCAGACAACAAACATTATGTCGGGCCTTGAAGCTGTGAGATACATAAGAGATCCAATCATCCCACGGTACAATTTACAATCCACATCATTTCCCTCTTTGTCTGGATGCAAACCGTGATTGACTAGGATTGGTGTGCTGTAAGTACTATAATCATTCATTTTGTATTTCGACAAAATGTCCTGTACGTACTTAGTTTGATGTAGATAAATGCCATCCTCCCTTTGACTGACTTGCAGACTCAAGAAAAATGATAGTTCACCCATATTGCTCATTTCAATCTTGGACTTCATCACCCTTTCGAATTCCCTACACATCTCTTCATTGGTAGACCTACAGATAATGTCGTCGACATACACTTGCACCAGTAGAATATCACCTCCTACTTTCCGTATGAAGAGGGTCGAGTCAATTTGTCCACGATCGAAACCATTGGATAATAAATGCTTGGATAAAGTCTCATACCATGCCCAAGGTGCTTGATGAAGACTATAAATGCTTTATCAAGTTTATACACTTTATCAATATTATGCGGATCTTCAAAACCTAGTGGTTGAGTGACATAGACCTCTTCATGAACTTTTCCGTATAGGAAAGCACTCTTCACATCAAGTTGATAGACCTTGAAACCGACGAATGTGGCATAAGCCAGAAATAGGCGAATGGCTTCAAGTCTAGAAACTGGGGCATACACTTCAGTGTAATCTAGGCCCTCTTGCTGATAAAAACCCTGAATGGCCAACCTTGCTTTATTCTTCACTACAACGTATCGATCATCCATTTTGCATTTGAACACCCATCTGGTTCCAATTGGATGCATGCCCTTCGGAAAAACAACCAAATCCCACACATGCAACTTTTGGAATTGAGACAACTCATCTTGCATAGCCTCAATCCAGCAGTTGTCAGTGAGAGCCTCTTTCACATTCTTCGGCTCTAATTTGGATACGAATGCAACATGCAAACATGTTTCCATGATACCAGTGTCAAGTATCTCAGCATACAGACTCGTGTTCTCGACAATGGTCCTATGACGAGTTTGAACACCGGCATTAGGATCACCAATAATGTTGTCAATTGGATGATTCTTATGCACTCTCTTCTCTAGTACATGCGGTTCCTGGAGATTTGTATCAAGATTCATACTTAACTCCCCCATATCTTGTGAACCAGATCATGACGATTCAATGTTGATTGGATCAACTGGAGCTTCATTTCCTACACGAGTGTTAGGATTAGCTGGAGCGTCATTTCCATCAACATGAACCACTTCATCGTCATCACTTTCACGAGTTACAGATGTAGATGCAGCATTGGAATCAGGAGTTACAATTGGTATAGTGGCACGGGTTGAGAAATTGGAGTTATCACCGCCATTAAAGTATTCGTAAACATGGGCGGCATCTTCGTCAGATAGATCAGGAAGGTTGAAAGACTTGAATAGAGCATCATAATCGAATCCCCACGCTGGACCTGTAGGTTCTGGTGGAGTACTATGTTTAATGCAATCCACTTCGAACCATTCTTCAACTGAGTGTGTTCTTATATTATACACTCTCTTGCAGGGTGAGTTGGCAACATATCCTAAGAAGATGCCGCTTTTGCATGAAATTTGGATTTGCGATCCTTGTACTGTAACAATAAGGAACATGGACTACCAAAAGGGACTAGGTAGTCAAGATTTGGAGGTCGATTGTTGATCAAGTCATAACATGTTTTGTTGTGCCTTTTAACTACCAAAACTCTGTTCAAAACGTGACAAGCTGTATTTACTGCTTCTGCCCAGAATGTTACAGGAAGCTTGGCATCTAACAACATTGTCCTTGCAGTCTCAATCAAAGTTCTGTTCTTCCTTTCTGCAACACCATTCTTCCGAGGTGTGTACGGTGCACTAAATTCGTGAAGAATACCCATCTTGAGACAGAAAAGCTCCATCATGTTATTCTTGAACTCCGTTCCATTATCACTCCTTATTCTTCTAACCTTCAGCTTGCATAAAGATTCTAGGCTCAAGATCAGGTACTGAAGAATTTCAACAGTCTCGTCCTTTATACCTAAGAAATGCACCCAAGAAAAACGTGAGAAAAATCAGTTACAACTAGACAGTATGACTTACCTCCAATACTTCTGATACTTATGGGTCCAAACAAATCCATGTGTAGGAGTTCCAAAGGGGTATCAATGGAGTTTTGGAGCTTGGGCTTGTGAGATTTCCGGTGCTATTTGCCCTTTTTACAAGGCATACAGTCATCTGTAACGACAAATCTCAACTTAGGAACCCCGGTTACCAAACCGTTTCGGACAAGATGATTCATTTTTCGATAAGAAATGTGTCCGAGTTTCCTATGCCATAAGATTTAGTAAAGCTCTGTCGCTTTTGTAAGCAAACAAGTAGCAACTGATGAGGTGGTTGTCGCCAAGCTCATATCGATCTGATAGGTGTCGTTTGTTCTTGGTGCTCTCATCAGAATCCATTCCGCAGGAACTTCAAAACAAGGTTTGAGAATCAGGCATTCAGACTTATCAAACATAACCGAGTACTCTTTGTCACACATCTGAGAAACACTCAACAGGTTATGCTTCAGCTGCTCGTAGTAGTTGACGTTGTCGAAGCTAATACATCCATTTGTAACCATGCCTTCACAAGTGATACTAACGCCTTTCTCTCCTGCAAAGGCCACATAGCCGCCTCTGAATGGTTTAACATCTTGAAGCAAAGCCATGTTGCCTGTCATGTTCCGGGAGCATCCACTATCTACATACCAACAGTTAGAAATAGTTCCCTTCGGATGTCCCTGCACTAGTCACAAGTAAATTAGTTAGATTTGGAGACACAAGCCATAGTGGTCTTGGGTCGTCCGTCTTTCTCAATGTATACAACATCAATTAACTCACAATCATGACTATAAAAAATGGGTGAATCCTTAGAAGATTTAGGATCAGAAGGTTTAGAACTTTTGTTTTTCTTGGTCCAGGACCTTTTCTTTTTAGCCTTCTGAACATCAGGTTTGCTAGTCTCAACCTTAGGTGAACTAGTGGAAGTTTCACCTTTTTTACCACCAGCTAGCTGCTGTTCAAATTTTCTTAACTTCTTGTTCCTTCTTCTTTTCTGTGGCTTTGACAGTTTCACCACAGATTTCTCACCAGATTGTGTACTACCAGAGGTAGATACACTGGGTTTAGAAGGGTGCTTCTCCCGTTTTGGAACAGATGGTTTAGCCTTAGATGGTGTCTTTGGCTGCACCATAGGTTTCACTGGTGGTTTCACCACATTTGATTTGAGATTCTGGGGTTGCTTCATAGATGGTGTCCTAGGAGAAACAGCTTGTTGATGAACAACTGGCCGTTTCCCTTGGTTCTTATCAGGACAGTTCACAAGAATGTGACCGACCATACCATAGTGAAAGCAGGTCCACCTTTCTTTGTAAGTCCTCCTGTAAGGTTCTCTGCTTATGAATGCAGATGATTCAGCTTTTGGAGTGCCAATGGTTGTTTGCTTAACATAACTAATACCCTGCACTTGATCTGACTTAAATTTATCACCTTGAGTATAGTATTTATCAATGTTTTTCTGGTAGTTTCTACTCAAGTGATTAATAAAAGTTTCTTTCTTGGTTTGCTTAATGGTTTTGAAACCTCCATAAAGCATTAACTTCTGTTTATTTTTTGATTCCATAGTGTCAGGTTCAGTTAAAATGCAATTATCACGATCAGTGATAATGTTTTTCACAAACTTTTGTTCACCAAGCAACTCCTCTGAGACAACACCCTCAAGATTAGTGTTCTCATAGCCTTCATCTGAGAAGAACTCATCCTCGGATGATGATCTGACCTTATATGATGACTCATCCATGGTTGAGGAATCATCCTTGATTGATGAATCATCCTGACTTGAGGATTCATCAAGACATGACAAGTCAATGTCAATCAACCCGTTAACAAACTTCCCGCTTACTGGTGGAGGAATGACATTAGTACCTAAGCCCAATCCATTCACTTGCCTCACTACAGATTCGCAGTGTTCCACCACAAAATGAGAGTTTTTCAACTTCTCAATCTTACCACTTAACTGCAGAATTTCATTTTGCAGTCTGGTAATTTCAACGTTCTTTTTCTCCAACCCTTTGTATGCAACGTCCAAATGAAACTGTTGTTCGCTGATTTTAATTGAAAAATCATGTCTTTCTTTCTTAAGAGTTTCAATTGATTCTTTAAAGCATTTTTCATTTTCTTTGTAACTTAACGCGGCAATACGAAGGGGTTCGACTTTGTCTTGAAGTCGAGTGTTTTCTTCCTTCAATCCTGTACATTTTGAACATGAAATAACAACAAAAGAATTGAAATCTACCTCAGTTGACATGTTGGATGTCTCTCCAATATCCATGAGTGCAAATGCAGATGTAGATTCTCTTTGTTCAGCTACAGAAGCTTCCCGTTCTTCTGCTTCCATCATTTCAACAATCTCGGCCATGAGACCCATCTGAGTCTGTGAAAGAATGGCATCATCCATATGAACACCCCAATCAAAGTTCTCGTCCTGCTGAACCACTAGAGCACTGGACGTTCCACGTTGACTCTGGTTGCGGTTGTTCTGATTGCTGAAACCTTGGTTCTTCCTTGAGCTGTTTCCCTGGCTTGGTCTGGTGAAACACGAAGATGGTACTTTATCCTTTTGACATTCCCTTGGGAAATGTCCAAAGTTATGACATTTGTAGCATTTAGATTTGGATTTATCAAATCCAACCTTGGCATTTGAATTCCCACCAATGAACTTCCTGCCAGTTCGATTCAGGAAATGCTTCGCCCTTCTTATTATCATGGGCATATTCCACTGAATATCCATGTCCTCCATGTCATCTGGATCCACCTGATTGAAATCTTCCTCAATGATCTCAGGATCCGTTAGCTTCCCACCAATGAAGTTCTCATAGGCAAGCATACACGATGAGAACAAGGCCACATGATCTTCAGCAATTTTGTCTATGGCAGTTTGGTTAGCTGAAGAGGTAGATGTAGTGTTTCTTGATGAAGGTTGATGGTGTTGACTAGTCCTGATGCAATAAAACCAGTATGATTACCACCACCAAGTGCATGTTCTTCTTCCTGAGGACTCCTAAGGAATAAGGCAATTCCCGAACCAGATGACTTTGCGATAGAGTTCACCCCGAAATACATGGAGGGATCTTGTATTTGGGGTCTACCATAACTGTCTTTTTTTCTCAGGTTCATATCGTGTGCCTGAACCTTGCCTACAATGTCTTCAACAGTCATCTCATAGAACTGTGGGTTCTCTCTCAACAATGTGGTATACATGTCAAACTTGGGTGGTAAGGCATCTAGAAACTTCTCCACCAACTCATCAGCAGGATACTTGAGATCATACGACTTCAGCTCAGTCTGAAGATGATAGAATCTAGAAATAAGTTCGTCAGTTGATTCATTCTCCAAGTACCTGAAATACTCATATTTTTTCCTCAGAATCTCTCTCTTGCTCTTCTTGACATCACTGTTCCCCCTCATACCTCTTCTGAATGGCCTTCCATAGATCTTTAGAATTATCATAACCCCTGAAGCTATGAAAAAGATCTCTAGACAATGCCATAGTAATAGAACCATGAGCCTTCTTTTCACGGTCATATACTTTCTTTTCTTCTTTGTCTAGTTTAGAAATAGGTTTGGGAACAGTCTCTTCAAGAAATATGTATGTTGGATGTTTATATCCCTGAAGGATAAGTATCCACAGTGAGGAATCAGTATATGAGATGTACTCCTCAAAGCGTGCTTTCCAATTCGAATAATCATTTACATTAAGCAGCTTTGGTGGTTTCTGATGAGTCCCAATCTCGTTGTCATTGTTGAACATGCTACTGAGGTTCTGAAGGTTTGCCATGGTGTAACACTTAGACAAAAGTCAGAAAATCAACACAACTTGCACACTCAAGAAATGGCCTTGCGCACTTAAGAATTTCTTCTTGCGTACTTAGTAAGTACGCAGGAACAAATTTTTAAGTACGTAGAAAACTGGTCTTGCGTACTTAACAAGTACGCAACAACAGTGTACTTTTTGCCAAAAATGGTAAGTACGCAGTTCACTTTATCCACCTGCTCCACCAACTTTTTCCAATCGCCGGAATATTCTCAAATTTTCAAAAATTGATGTTTTGAACAAATTGATCAAGCCAAAAGGTTAGAAACTTGTTTCTCACAAACCCTTGGTGATCAATACACTCAAACAAACAACAAAAAGGTCTGATTTTGAAGGATTTTTGCTTCTAAAATAGCGCTCAAGAGCTACTTCTATTTTATCACAAAAATCGGTCACTTTTTGCTTGTAAAAGGCTGTAGATTGTGTCAAAAATGCTCCTAACACACTCACAACACTCGAAATCAAGAGCCAATGCTCTGATTCCACTTGTAGGTCCCCGGGTGTCTCGGATCGTTACGTGCGAGCGTGTATGACTAGTCGGACCGGGTGCGGAATCCCCGTGACTAGGTGGAGTATCAGACAACACAACAAAGTAAACCGACAACAAACACGAAATACTTCAAACTTCGTCTATTGATAATCACAGCCGGTTACAGAGAATGAGTGCGTACATAATTCTGTCACAACCTAGCTATATATACTAAGACATGCTGCCAGCGAACTTGAAAAGTGCGCAGGGCTTAACTCCTGGGTACTTAGCAAGTACACAGCCTTTGTTCATGCGTACTTTCTAAGTGCGCAGGATCTATATCATGCGCACTTGTTAATTGTGCACAACACTTAACAAAGATAACACAAGTACAAGTACCTACATATACGTTTACAACTCGATAAACCAATATATACAGATACTAAATACAATTACAAGTACAAGAAATAAAGTACAAAAGCATAAGACAACATCCAGAGTGTCTGTCACACAAACGTGCTCCAACAATCATCGATGTCTTGATTCAGTCTTTCCATCTTTGAATCTGATGAACTCTCAACTCTTTCATCTTGAATGTCTTTGGCTTGGATTTGAATCCAAGTGATTAGGAGAGTCATTGTCTTTTGCATCTGTAAGGTCTCCTTCAAAATCAAAGTTGAATGGATCACTCCTTTGAGTGTCATCTTGATAATCTCCTTGATCTTTATTTCCAGCATCTCCACCTCCTTGATCATTGTCATCATTGTTTGTACCAGCTGTGGACTGTTCAGCCTGCTTTTCCTTAAGGTCATCAACTTGCTTCTTAAGCTCACATACCAAGGTAATACGGTAACCCTGATTAGCTTCCAAAGTTATAATCCTTAAGTTTTGAGTAGTTACCTGCTGTTCCAATTGAAACACTCTTTTCTGCAACACATGTGGATCCACAGGAGCAGGTGTAGAAGAATCTACAGGGCTCTTTCATTTGGCTTTCTCAGCTTTATACGCTTCAGTTGAGGAGACTAAGAACTGATTTGTATCAAAAGCCTCAGAAGTGATTGTGGACTTAAGTTGGTACGGAAGTCATTGAAGTGGGAATTTGTGTAGGTGTAGGTATGGGTATTTATGGTGGTATTCTTGCATGTCTCGGATCTCTTCGTTTCCGTGGTTTGGAAATTAAGTCCCGATCCGGTGTGTAATCAGCATCGTTGCCATATTGATTAGTTGAGGAAGTGAGAGGAGGATTCTCAGTTCTATGCCTTTTGCTTTCCATTTCTTTGACAAACTGATTGATAGGTACTAGTGGTCTTTCGGGAGTACCTTCACTGTCAGAAGAAGATATAACTTCAACATCTTCTAACTCGGGCACAATAGGATCCTGTGGTTCTGGATCAAGTTGCTGTTCAATTTGTGGTTGAACAGGAAGTTGCTGTTCTTCAACAACCTCAGTTTGCACTTGCACAGCTGGTTCTTCTACTTCTTCATCAAGTAGAGCAGTAAATCTATCGAACTTTTCAAGAGGACGCAACCCTTGAGATACTCTCTTTCCCTGCTTGTTGACATTCATGAACTTGAAGATCATAGGATCCATAGCTTTCAGGTCCAAAGTTTCAATGGTGGGTTCCAAGTTAGTATGATTTCTATTAAGGATGATCTGTAGAAACCAGGGATACATAAGAAAGATATCCTTCTTTCCACCTTTCAGATTGCTTTTAAATTCTTCAAACACCATCTTCGAGATATTGTAATCAAAGCTCATGGTCAAAGCTCATTTGGGTGTATTTGTCGCAGTGGACCAAAAGTCTTGAATATGACTTATATAGATAATTGGATTTTCCATGACAGCAAAGTTGATGGGGGAAAGTGTTAACCCCACAACCATTGATTTAAAATACTCAAACTCTTCAGGCGGGTCCAGAGTGAATGCACAAACATTGTAATCAGCGACGAATTTCATTTCGGTCATATCTATAATCAGTCAAGGAAACTTGAAACAATAATTAATGAGCAGGAGATCAGCTGTGAACGTTGCAAATAGCCAATAGGGATGAGAGAAATTCCTTTCGATGTTTCCGTGAACATAAAACTCACAATAGGGTTTGTTTAAATCCTTTTAAATGATCCCAGTTTCAATTTTTTCTTGTAAAATGGGGGCCCACCGTGAACCTTGGTGGGCCATTCCAATAACTCGAATACTCAAAGATTAGTCCCTTAGATGCTTTATTTCAAAACCTTAAACTTGGTCATTTTAATCCTTTAATCTTAAAAAAAAATTAACTAAACAAAATAAATTAGTCATACAATATTGATTCAATTAAAGCATCGACACACTTAAATTTGTAACATCCAAAAAATAAAACGACAGTTATAATAACGGGTTAGAATGCGAGAACGAACGAAATAAACAAACGAGGCATGACGGGTCGGGCCGGATGGGCCGTCGTGCTAAAAGGCGCGAACATAGGGGAGCCTCCCCTACAAATAGCCTAAGTCACCACCCTTTCTCTCATTTGCAACATCTAGAGAGAGAAACCATAGAGAGAGAAAGTTGGCGGATCGACCCGAGATTTCAGCAAAGTGTTGCTCCATAGCTCGTAAGAAGAACCTCCGAATCAGAAGCTCGATACAGGTAACGATCTGGCCTAAATCTGAGTTTTTGTTCGTTTTGGGGTTTTTCGGGTTTTGGATGAAAGGTAACGTTTTTACGGATGAAACTGGAATAAAAACATAGATTTGAGTTCTTAAACGAAAAGCAAACGTTTTGAATGTAAACAAGTTCGAGATCTTGACGTGATCAGATCCGCATGCGAAAGTTAGGGTTTTTGTGGGGAAGCAGGTCCTGCGTATTTATCAAGTAAGCAAGAAGCATTCCCTGCGTACTTATCAAGTACGCAAGAAGAAGGTTATGTGTACTTATCAAGTACGTAGGAAGAAGGTCATGCGTACTTATCAAGTACGCATGAAGCAAAGCCTGCGTACTTATCAAGTACGCATGAAACGAAGTCTGCGCACTTATTAAGTATGCAAGAACAAGGCCCTGCGCACTTGCTAAGTGCGTAGACATCAGGCTGGTTAAGTAAAGTCAGCATGTTTAGAATGGTTAAACCGTTAGAGTCGGGATTTGGTCTGATGTGTATTTAACTAATCAATGCAGATCGGAAGTGACGTTGTTGGACCTTTGTTTAGGACAACCCAGATTAGCTTATCCGGTGAGTTCTAGAAGCCATCTTTTAAATGTTTTGAATAATATTTTTGGGTTGGTGTGCATACGTAACAATGTGATTATTTTATAAAACGATGTTTATGAATGTTGTATGTGACGTTTTATAAAATTATGTTTATGAACAATGTTTTGGAAGGAAGGGTTATGAAAGAAGCGTTTATGAAATATTTTTCCAAAAGAAGTTTATGAAGTGTTTATGAATGAAGGCATGATTTTTAATAAAACGTATGAATGCTTTAACTGAAGTTTTGAACTAAAAGAAGTGAATGTTTACGAAAGTCACAAACGAACGAATCTGCCAATATTCCTTAGGGAATGAAGGTTATGGGTATGGGAAGTATGTTATGGGCCTTTACCTTTTAGGGGCCTTTGTGGCTGGCCAACTATTGTACAACTGGGGTGATGACGATCACCAAGGAGATTATCGTGATCCTTGAAGTTGGTACGATTTACCTTACGGGGTAGTCGTGCTTGAAGTTTAGTACTTGTGCCTTACGGGGTGCAGGGCTTGAAGTTTGGTACATGTCATCCTTGTGATGCCGTGCTTGAAGTTTGGTGTTGAATAGCCTAAGTATCGGGCCCTAGGAGTTTTTCAACCGAAGGACATTACGGTGTTGATGGGCCTAGTGGTGGTGATATTTAGGTTATTCCACTAGTATGTGACGTTTGGATTTGACGGTTACGAGAAGGCGCATATTCGATATGTTCGTTGACTTATGTTTATGTTGTTATGTTATGTTATTGCATGTTTTAGTACGATTTTATTAATGAAGTTAAAAGATATTTTTTGGCAAATATTTGAAGTAAGGTTTTATGAAAAGCTAGAACTCACCAGCATAGCTGACTTTTTAGTATGCACATTCAGGTTAAGGCAGGTTATGATGATGGATGGTGATGCTGGGCAGCTTGATGAGTTACCCGGATGATATGAAGACTGGCATCCCGTTATGATTAGCTTATGTTATGTTTATGTAATAGACTATGTTACGCTTCCGCATGTTGAACAATGTCATGATTATGTTTTAATGAAATTTTCCGCTGCGTTGTTTTGATATTCAAGTCTAAGAACTGTTCGTGAATGAGTAAATCCAACATAGTGAGGCCTCCCGGGTTTGGGGGCTTAAAAAATTAAACACGATCTAACCACTGACGAGTTTCTTAGGAAGTTTGCATTGGGATCATATCATTCTATAGGCAGACCAAGGAACATTTTTCAACATGTATTTTTACTATGATATGTCAAGCAGATTGGTAATATTCAGATCCTTCTAAACTCATGCTTTAGCTTCAAACCGAAGTTGTTCACTGTGATTTAAATTATCATGTTTTAGGTAGAGTTAACTATAACTTAATGGGTCCCACACTCATATCTTAGAAACCTGTAATTAAATGAATGTGAATTAGGTAAATTTTTTATGAACTTTAATGTACCCCACAACTTATCAGGTAAACCTTCCCTTCCTCATGATCTTTTGAGCACCTAGATAAAAACTAATTTTAGCATAACTAGCACGTGTTTACACAACTTTTCAGGGAATCTCTGACAAAATTTGATCAAAAACATAACACTATGGGCTTACATGTTCAGAATCATCAGAAGCTTAGGGTCATAGCACTACGGACTTACATGCCTTGACAAGAGATCCCTTCCAAGTCACATATTCCCCAAAGAAACAAAAATATTTACAAGTATATTTATATGTACGTCTTTAGACATATCTTTTTGGGTTTTTCCTATGGCACGACATTAACATTGTGTGTCTTTTTGCTCAAAATTCTGCTTTACAGATTAGTTTTGCACTATCATTGAGTGTCTTTTTACCTATTGCATGTCAATGCATGTCTTTTAACTATATAGATAATATATACAGACTTGTATCAAGTCAGCTCGCAACCCCTTTGTGAAGGGTCCCGGTTAGTGCAATCCCAAAAGAACAGGGGGTTATCCACAGTTCATCAACCTTTATGTTTAAGTTCTCAATTATTAACAGGAATGACAAATTACACTAATCTATGAGATGTTCCCCACTAAGGCCATAAGATTATTTTGTTCAAGTATATCACAAGCAGAGCCTATCAACACATCTAAAAATGATCCTAGTCATTTCAATTTAGTGCTTTACATGTGTTGATCCTAGCCTTAAGAACCGAACATTCATATCACTTCCCATATAATTGCAAAACTTTCGACTCAGACACAAACAATATTTTTGTATTTTTCTTTTAAATGAAATGAAAGCAACTCTAGAAATTTAAAGCGGACTCTTTTTGTATTTTTCTTGACTCTAGAAATTTAAATCAGACTCTTTTTTGTATTTTTCTTGATTCTCCCCCTAAATTTGTGCATAAAATCAAAATTGTACAAATTTAACTACGAAGAAAAATATTTTTTGTGACCAATTTAATCTTTAAAACCAATAATTTTCAGGGACTCTACAAACACATTGAATCGAGATGTATCAAATGCTTTAGTGAAGATATCTACAACATTGTTGTCAGAATCAACCTTTTCAAGACATATGAGATTTCTCTCAAAGCAGTCGCGAATGAAATGCACCTTGATATCAATATGCTTGGTTTTAGAATGTTGAACCGGATTTTTCACAATTAACATAACAACCTCATTATCACAGAAAATAGGAGTATTAAGAAAGGTCAAACCGTAATCCAGCAATTGATGTTGCATCCAGGTGACTTGTGAGCTACAAGCCGATGCAGTAACATATTCAGCCTCGCAGTAGAAGTAGAAACTGTGTGTTGTTTCTTGCATTGCCAAAAGATTAGCCTATGCCCCAGAAATTGACAGCCCCCACTTGTAGATTTTCTGTCTAATTGACATCCTCCATAATCGCTGTTACAAAAAGCATACAAGTCAAAACCAGAGTCTTTGGGATACCAAAGGCCATGCCTAGGCTTGCCCTTTAGATACCGAAAGAAACATTTAACATAAGTTAAATGGGACATCTTGGGATTAGCCTGATAACGAGCACACTGACACACAAAAAACATGATATATCTGGATGAATGGCTATTAAATACACCAGGGATCCAATCATAGATCTGTAATGTTTCTGATCAACAACAGTTCCATTTGTGTCAGCCTCCAGAACTGGTCGTGCAGCCATAGGAGTTGAAGCAACCTGAGCATCAGGGAATTTGAACTTGGTGACATTGTCATCCACATATTTGCATTGATGAATGATAAAACCATCGCTTGATTGTTTAACTTGTAACCCGAAAAAGAATGTCATTTCTCTTAAAGCACTCGTTTCAAACTTCTTTTCCATAACCTTCCTGAATTCTATGCACAAATCATCATTTGTGGACCCAAAGATGATATCGTCAACATAAATTTGCACAAGAATGAGATCGTCCTCCACTTTTCGAATGAACAGAGTTTGATCAAATGCATCACGGGTGTATCCATGTGCTAGCAGATGATTGGTAAGAGTGGCATACCAAGCCCGTGGTGCTTGATGTAACCCATATAAAGCTTTATCGATCTTGTAGACATAATCAGGATGATCACTGTCTTCAAAACCAGATGGCTGACATACATATACTCTTCTTTCACCTTTCCGTACAGAAATGTTGTCTTGACATCCATTTGATAAACTGTGAAGTTCATATAAGATGCATATGCCAAGAATATTCGAATAGCTTCCAGACGAGCAACTGGAGCGAACACTTCCTCATAATGTATCCCCTCATGTTGATAGAACCCCTGAACAACCAATTGAGCTTTGTTTCTGATGATCACTTTGCTTTCATCTTGTTTGTTTCTAAACACCAACGAGTGCCAATAGCTTTCTTGCCCGGTGGCAGCGGCACCAGATCCCAGACTTGCAGTTTAGCAAACTGATTCAGCTCTTCGTGCATTGCATCAACCCAACTCGGCTCAAGGAGAGCCATTTTGATGTTCTTTGGTTCGATTTGAGAAATAAACAGGAGTAAAGGCACCTGTTTATATCTCCTGCTTATATCTCCTGCAGTACTTCTGATTCTAACCTCGTCTGTCAGTGACCCGATTATGGTGTAAACAAGATGATCTTTATTGACTCTATGTGACGAAACATCAGGAACTTGCATCGTGAGAGGCAAATTTGTAACATTCTCTTGTATCTCTTCATTGGATTCAATGATAAGGTCGGAAATCGGCTTCTCGACCATACTTTCATCAGGAATAGGCTCCTGGAATGTAGATGAGTCAGCAGTCTCAGGTGTAGTTATACCCTCATTGACTACTGATGTGGAATTCTCAGCAGTTGCTGTTGAATCCTCTGAGATATTTGTTGAAACAGGAATGGTCTCAGCATTAGATTCAGATCTGTCACCACCGTGTTGTTTGATAACTTCTGTTAGATCAAAGTGAGCAGTGGTCCGGTATACGAGTCTTCAGCGTCACTTATATCAAATGATTCATTAGGAGACCTTGCAATTTCATCAGTACATATATTAATTGATTTAAAAAAATAATGATAATCAAATAACCATGATGGACCACACTTAGCATCAGTGGGATTGTGCTCCTGCCAATCAACATAAGTCGATTCTCTGATCTCTTTGGTGACCTTGTTGTAAACTCTATAAGCAGTTGTGTTAGAGCCATAGCCAACAAAGTAACACTCATCAGCCTTTTCATTGAACTTTGGTGTGGATTCTGTATATAGTACAGTACACGGACACCCAAAAGCTCTGAAGTATCCAACCCGTGGCTTTTCATTGTAAACGGCCTCGTACGAAGTCATTTGGAGTTTCTTGTTGAGAAGGACCCGGTTGAGCACGTAGCATGCTATGTTTACAACTTCTGCCTAGAAGAACAAGGGCAATTTTGATTCAGAAAGCATTGTTCTTTCTGCTTCAATGAGAGTTATGTTCTTTCTCTCAGCAACACCATTTTGTTAAGGTGTGCGAGCTGCACTGAATTGTCTTGCTATCCCTTTTTCAGCACAAAACTGATTCAAAACTGCGTTTTTGAATCCAGTTCCATTATCACATTTGATTGCTTTCACCTTCACATCTCTTTGATTTTCAACCAACACAATGAAATTATTTATCAATTCTGCAGTCTCAATCTTATTAGCCAAAAAGAAAACCCAAGAAAAACGTGAGTAATCATCAGTTATGACCAAGCAGTAAGACTTTTTTCTAATGCTCATCACATTCACAGGATCAAATAAGTACATATGAAGAAGATGAAGAATGCAGCCAATAGAATTAAACGTTTTTGACTTATGGGGCTTTCGGTGTTGTTTCCCTTTGGCACATGCAACACATTTCTCAATTAAAAAGAACTTAGAAATAGGTAGATCATGAACATGATTACCTTTGGCAATACGGTTTAAGTTTTTCAGATTAACATGTCCAAGACGACGATGCCACAACATAGCATCAAATTCAACTGATTTTGATAAAAGACAAGTATTTTCATAAACAGGTTTACTATTCATGTCAATAACATAAGAGTTTCCCTTATGGGGTGTCCTTAACAAAATCCATTCCTCAGGAACCACAAATCCTGGTTTTAAAATTAAACATTCTTTATTTGTGAAATGTGCTAAAAATTCACCATCACAAATTTGAGAAACACTTAGTAAGCTATGATTTAGCTCACTCACGTAACTTACGTCAAGAAATCTTAAAGACCCATTAATCACAGTACCTTTCATGCTGATTTTACCACCTTTACCTCCTCAAATGAGACATATCCTCCATTAAAGTTTTGCACATCATGAAGTAGAGACATGTCCCCTGTCATGTGCCTGGAACATCCACTATCAACAAACCATAGATTATTAACAGTCCTCCTTGGGTGTTCCTGCACATTATGCGAGATCAATTAGTCATTGGTACCTAGGCCATAATAGATATGGGTATTCTGTTAGCGTCAATATATGACACTTCTTAGCAACACATATCATTATTTGACTCAACTTTGTTATTTAACACAACGACATTCTTTTCTTTCCAAACATGCTTAGATGGAGCAGATTTTTTATTTTCTTTAGTTGGCTGAGAATTAATATTTTCCTTTAGTTTATAGTTATTTTTCTTTTGCCTTTCGAAATAAGCCTGTCTGTTTCGCTTGGCAACATTCCAGTCTCCATCAGAAGGTTTGTTGTAGATTGAGTGACTCTTCATTGCCTTAGACTTGGTAGTCCTCATTGGCTTAGAATCCATCTTTCTATTTAACATCTTCTGATTTTGAGAATTATATGGAATATAAGGACAATGAACACAATGTTTTGCTAGATGTCCTGGCTTTCCACAGGTATAGCATGACGGTTTCTTGAATCTGTGAGGATATGAGTCATCCTGTTTGTATACCTGTTTAGGTTTTTGATGTTCAAACCTCAAATGTTGATGATCATATTTTGTATAAAATTGATCCTTTGTGAAATGCTTAGGTGAAACATTTGAGGTTTTAACATTGACCCTTTGATTAGTCACAGGTCTGGTTTTCTGGGAAACACGCTTCTCAGTTTTTCCGTTTGTCAACATTTTAACGAAAACAATATTTTTATTATCATGAGCATTTTTAGAACTAGAAGCATTTAAACCAATAGAATCACGTACAACAGAGTTTTTCAAAACAGAAATAACAGAAGCAGTGTTTTCAATTTTGTTATGATTCAAATTAAGACTGCAAACTTGTGACTTATCATCTTCATCATCCTCACTTGACCAATCCTGTATTTCTACTTGTTCTACACATGAGGTAGAGACATTTGTTTAGACATTTATTATCTGAAGTCATGGATGATGATTTAGATCCATCATCGCATGACTTGATCCCAGGAGTGAACATGAAAAACTCCTTTACTTGTTCCTCAATAGTCGGGGGAACACTGGTATAATTTCCATTAAACGAAGGAGGCACGTTATGATAACCAAGCCCTTTACTCCCACTACTCGGCTTGTGCAGTTGAGTTTCAAGTATGTCGACAAACTTACTCGATTAACCAAAGAACTCTACTTTAAATTTGGCTTCAGCAAAATTTGATTCTGCCTTTTCTAATTCGGTGGTCAATGTAGTAATTTCTTGATTTGCATCAGTATGGCATGATGTTGAATCAGGAATTCAAGGGAGTGCAAGGTTCTCCAAACCATATGCATGATTTGGGCATAACTAAGACCACTCTTCTGGAAAAAGTCAGTGGTAAGAGGGGGAAACGGATAAGTGAACCCTAGAGAAAAATGGAAGAATGGAAAGCAAACCCAACTCTACGAGGTGAAATCGACTATGGTTTTGCGATCAAAGGGCCTAAAAAATAGTATTTTCAGGAAAAAAGCCTCCGGAATTGAGGGATTAGATGTTAAGATCGGTAAATGTACATCTTTCAGAATCCGGATTAGCCAATAGATTTTGACTAAGAAGATCGTCAGAAGAAGAAGACGAGCGAGTACTCTTTTTGGCTATTTCGAAAGAAAAAATAAGAAAAAAGTGAGAAAAAGGACGTGGAATCCTAGAGAGAAAGTTGGAGAATATGAACTCGGAGATGAAGAGAAAAAAGTAATTATAGAAGAATTAATTAAACCGCCTTGAACGAAGATTTATCATGACCTCGTTTATCGTTCGACGTCTAATCATGTCGCCCATTTCAGACAGATGTCAATTTTTGGGGACAATTGTTATGGGCTAAGTTTCAATGCAGGATCCTGAATGATGCGTAATCCAGAATCTGGTATCATGGTATTTTCGGTATCTTGAATATTGTTATTAACGGTTACTTGTCTATTATTTTCTTTATTAATGACAGGTAAGACACTCGTAACGTAATACTCACCTGAAGACGCGGTCAAGAGACGTGGATCACGTGTTGAATACGTGTGAATCAGTTCACAACGGTCACAAGGATGAAGATAGAGTCAGGACCTTTATTTTCGGATAGTTAGTTAGTAGAAATCCTATATTTATTACGCAATGGATCGTATAGAAACACACACAACACCTACGCAATCAACTGTAACACTTAGCATACGATCTTATTTGCTCTATTTGTACTATACAGTTCTAGTTTTATAAAAGTTATCAAGGTAGCCTGACTTTCATCGGCTCCCGAGGTTTTATGCAGGAGATCATCAAGGATCAAGAGCTTTCCTTGTAAACACTCGTGTTGATTTTAATGTCTTACATTCATAGATTTAACAAGCACACTACCTCACTCTCGAAATTTGGTTACAAAGTTAGTTCGTATAATTTTTACCCAAAAAATTAGGGGTATCGGTAAGATCGAAACTGTCAATGTAGGGTGATAGGTACCTTTATAAACAAAAATTTATAAGTTTTTAAAATTTCTTGGCACACCGCTTTCTTTTCATGAAAGTAAATCAAAAAAGTTGGTGGCGCCCACATTCCATAATCCATCATTTAATGAGCTTTAATTAATTAATTTGTGATCTTAGGTCTTGCCTACGTGTTTCCCTCCGGGATAGTGACTTGGTAGATACACCCATGGGCGTGACTTAAATGATCAATAATATTGGATGACTAAGTTAGGTTCACGTGTTTCCCTTCGGGATGGTGACTTGAAGGATACACCCATGTGCCGACGATTATGTACTTCATTGCTTAAAAAACTGTAGCCTATGTGTCATATATCGTGTTCAGGATTGAAACACCACTCGGTTAGGTTTATTCATAAGTGTTAATAAAATCTCATATCATTCATTCATCGATCCATTATCCATTTAATTTTTAAAACTTATACATTAGTGTTTATAAAGGTGGGAAATCTATATTGTTTAACCCGAGCCTAAACATGACCTTGCGATGGGATTAGGTTGAGTCGTAACTTTCTGACTGCTGCTAGGTAAGGTATAATACAATTGATCACAAAGTCAGGGGCTCGATAGTCGGTGGTTGGGTTTAATCGAACAGAAATACCGATTGTTACAGTTAATGTGTTATGAAAATCTGTGCTGTGTAAAATGAGAGTATAAGTTGCAAGTTTCCCGGTTATGATTTCATCGCATAATTTTTTTTTGGGACGAAAAAGGTCAAGTGTGGGTATGTGATGTAGGTTTAAATATCCCGTGTATAAGTGTCGGTTTTTGTACGTGTTAATAGTTTAATTGTGTTTATCGAGGCAGTTTTATGTGTGTTTGTAGTCTGATGTGTTACAAGATAATTGTGCTAAAGAGCAGAACTTTACGAGTCATATATATGAAGTCACGAAGCCCGAGAAGTCAAAGAAAGAGAAGTCAAAGATCAAAATTCAAAATCCTGAAAAAGTGGATCTTTGCGCCAAGTGAAGATCCGGGGAGAGAAGTTCGCGGCACACGAAGGCTTTGAAAAGGGCCGCGACTATTTTTTCCTTCACGACACGCGAAGACTTAGCTAGGGATGTTCGCGACACGCGAAGAAAGGGATTACGGCAAAATTAAACCTAATTCTAATTATATACCTATTATGATCCTATTGTCAAATTACCTTCTTTCTTGCCGTCCCAGAGCTTCGTAAGGCGATTCTAGAGCTTTTTTGGCCAATTTTTCTTAGTTTTGAATGATTGTAAGTTTAAAGTTTGAATCTTTAATGTTTTTGACAATCATGAGCGGCTAAACGCTTTCGTGATCCCTCCGGGAGAACGATTTATACATGTACTCGTATGATTTTAGTAGATGATCAGTATTAGATTGAAGTTTTGTGAACCTCTTAAGTTCTTTGAACTCAATTGTGTGTTTGATTTATTATGAACAATTGCATGTTTTGAATTTATCGCCTCTATCACCGTTTCTTGGTTTTCTTGCATCGGGATTAATCTGATTTTGTGATTGAATTAACTATTGTGTGATTGGGTTAAACAATTAAACAAAGTTATGTCTATGTAATCTCTGATCTGGTTTGAAACTGAAATTGTATGTGTGCTTTGCTAAATCTGAATCCCGGAGTGGTCATTCTTCTCCAATTGTTTTTACAACTTAAAGTTAATTTCTTTTATAATTTCAAGTGTTCTAAGCAATAAAGTATTAAACTTTAGTAGTAATTGAATCGTTTAAGTTTGAATAGCATTCTCAACGTGCTCCCTGTGGATTCAATAACCCTACTTCCCTGTCTATAGTTTAAGTAGCTAAGAAGTGGTTTTTATAAATATTTTTGGTTAGCCTTGACACTGCGATCATCTGGTTAGGGCTCAAACGGCCTGCTGAATACCCAAACCTCCAATCAACCGATAATATTAAATCTACACTAATTGGCCATCCTAGCACCAAGACTTGTATATAGACCGTACAAATATTGAATAAGCTTCCCGAGCAAGAAGTCTTGCTTGAATAACTCGCAAGGTTTAAGATTATTAGATTGGTTTAAAGATAACTTATTCTTATCTATATAAAATAACTTATAGTAAAGACTTTAAAAACATAACATACTAAAAATACTTCATTAATTAATTAAAGTTTAACCAACTCGAGCAACATAAGAGAACTAGCCAAGAATGACCATACAAGTGACTCCACTAACCCTTAGAAAATGTGTGGAAGTATTCCAACACCAAGGGAGAGTGAGTATAGGTTGGCTCTTGCTTCACTCGAACGAGAAGAATAAGTTCATATCACAAGACTTTAAAAAGAAAATAAACAAAGAAAAGCTTAACGAACCAAAACCGAGAGAGTTCCGGATCTTAGTAGAGCACTAAGGACTTCACACCTCTTGATCTTGGACACCTAAAATACTAGAATGAGCTTCCCATTTATAGGAAAAGATTTGGACAATGCACGGCCGTGCAATGGTATTTCTATCCGATTAAACCTAAGCACCAACTATCTAACCCCTGTAATTTATTCTAGTTCCAATTTATACATATATCATTTAATCTATATGAGTCACACATAGAAGCTACAACTCTACTTAATCCCTTCTCACGATCATGTTTAGGCACAGGTTAAATCATATAGATTTGCCCACCACGTTAAACAAAGATTTACAGATTTTTAGAAATCAATGGAATATGGAATGAATGGGTGGAAATAAGCATTAATTTAAGTATAAGAACTTTCGTCTAGAGGCGTCTTAACCAAGTCACTATCCCGAAAGCTAACACATAGACTAGATTCTATCAATTTAAGCACATAAATCTCACTTAGGGGTGTATCCTCTAAGTCACCATCCCAGAGGGTAACACATAAGCAAGACTCATATTTCCTAATGTGTGGCAAACATACCCGCAGCATCAAACTGACACAAATAAAAATAAAAGACTCGACTGACTCAAACTAAGACTTTGGATAGAATGCAAGGACACGTACCCGATGTGTGGCAAACACATAGACATGAAATCCATGGCAAAGTGCGTCATCAGAAACAAATGGGTTCCAAATTTCCCATGGTCGGTGGTGATGAGTGGTGAATGATATGATGATGACATGGATGGTGGTAATGGATAATGACTGGTATGGATGATGGATGGAGAAGATAGATGGTTGATGCTGAATTGTGGTGAGTACGGTGGATGAATGGTAGAAACCATGGGAAACTAGAGTAAGATTGGCAAAATAGGGCGCTCCCCTGCGTACCGCGAAACGACAAGACACATCCCTCGCGTACCGCGAGGGGTTAAATTTTAGGTCGGCTTATTTATTTTGTCTCTCGCATACCGTGAGAAACTTGGGTCCCTTCTTCGCGTACCACGAGGAGTAGTTGTTCACAGAAAGTTCAGATCTTTTTCCACTTTTTATACTTAGAATATTGTAGGCCTCTTAAGATTATTTTTTTCACCCAACCCTTTTAAAAACCTTTTCCAATGATAAAAACCAATGTAAACATATCTGGAACTTCATTCCCAATGATTTCCCATGCCAAATCGAGCGCGAATCCCTACATGACAAGACACACACAAAACACACAATACCGAAAAACATATAAAAAGACACAGACTCAAATCAAGGACATCAATACAAACTCTACATTTCGGGTACTTGCTCGAGACTCAAACAAACCTATTAGGAGGCTTCTCCTTGATCCTAACCGGTACCGCCTTCATCCTACGCGATCTCCCGGTCCTCCAAAACTTCAACATCCTCCTGCACTTATTAAACAGTGGACCTCTATTACTCAGGTCCTTCCACCATAGCTTATACCTACCCGTCCCGAAAATGATACGCATCAAATACCCTAGCAAGTTCCTACCCCTCGACGTCCCCACATTTGGGGTTTGCATTACCCTAAACTCATATGAATCTTTCAACACACGGGTCTCTTACTAGGTGGCCTAGACCTAGGGGCAATAGTTCTAGGACTCGGTTCATGGGTTCTACCCTCAACATGCATAACACTAAAGGATAAGGGCTTGGGCATAGGTATTTTTAACAGTGTGACTCTTAGACCTTCACTAGGATCTTCGAGATCCTTTACACTCTCCTCTAACTTCTCCACACTTGGGGTTTTGCCTATGATCTCATCTAACTCTTCTATCAACTCCAGCAGATCATCAGGCACCTTATCGTCGTATTCATCCGGCTCATCCAACAATCTCTCTAACTCTACCGCCCACTCGGATGGTTCTTTTAAATTCAGGGCGGGTTCACCTACTTTGAACATTGGATCAGAGTCATAATGGTAGTCCATGAAGGAATCAAGCATGCACACAGAGTGGCTATGCTCGCCAACTTCCTTCACGGACTTTGTGGAATCAAAGGTAATCGACTCACCCCCCACACGAAGTGTGAGCTGTCCGTCAAAGACATCGATCAATGCCTTAGTGGTACGTAGGAACGGCCGTCCTAGGATGAGTGGGACTCTATCATCCACTTCCATGTCCAGAATAACGAAATCCATGGGGAAGACAAATTTTCCTACTTTCACTAACAAGTTCTCCACAATTCCCCGTGGATGCTTGACTGAATGGTCAGCCAAGAAAATGCTCATGCACGTAGGCTGCGGTTCACCTAGGTCTAGCTGCTTATATAGAGAATAGGGCATCAGGTTGATGCTAGCACCTAAGTCGGCTAACACGTGGTGCTAGGGTAGACTGCCTAGGAGACATGGGATCGTGAAACGACCCGAATCTCCCAATTTCTTGGGCACTTTGTTCTGCACCACCGCAGAACATTGCTCACTAAGTGAGACTTTATAGACCTCCTCGAGTTTCTTCTTCTTGGAAATAAGATATTTTAGGAACTTGCCATACTTTGGCATACGCTGGATAGTCTCTATGAGTGGGAGATTGACCTTGAGTTGTTTAAACAGTTCAAGGAAGTGACCGTGTTCCCTAGCTTGCTTAAATGGCAGCAAACGTGCTGGGTAGGGAACACGAGTCAGGTCAATCTCGGGGGGTCTTTATCTCACCCCCACTCTTCTTCTCCACTGCCTTCTTGGCAGGCTTCTCCTTCTCTATCTCCTCGTCCACCTGATCCTCGGCCATCTTGGCATCGATCTCAGCGAATCGAACTCTCCAGTCAATCTTCTTGACCTCCTCAGGTGACGGTTTGTGCTTACTAGAGTGGGATTCATCCTCTACAACCTCTTTTCTCTCCACACTCCTAACTAACTCGACCATCACTAAAGCATGGGAGCCTGAAGATTGACCTCCCTGTCGATCCTTCAGACTCTTAGCGATGTCCTCTACCGTTCGCTTCAAATCAGGGAATGTCGACTGTTGATTCTTCAGTAGGGTGTTGTGGCTATCCAATCTCTTCCTAGCATCCCTTTTCTCCTGGACTAAGTGGGCAAGCAGTTGTGTCTGCGTCTCAAACATCTCCTCTATATTCTTAGTGTCGACACTGCTTTCTGTGCTAGCTGCTATATCTCCTCCTCCTTGCTCCTGCTAGTGTCCATTAAACCCAGGCGGGTTATTTCCAGATCTCCATCCCGAGCCAAATGAATTGTAGTTGTTGTACCCTCGGTTTTGGTATTGGTTGCCAGCATAGCTCACCTGCTCTTGATTATTCACTGGGCAATCACAGGTATCGTGGCCTCCCTTGCACACCTGACATTGCTAAGCACTGAGCTTCAGCTCCTTTATCTCGTTAGCCAGTGAGGCGAGTTCAACAGCCATGCTAGAATCAAGAGTGACCTGATGCACACCTCTTGAGGCTGAGGTGGATGATCTAGCACTAGGAATGGAAGTCCTAGTAGATGGGTACTATTGTTAGGCCTGAGCGAAGCTCTCGAACGTTTCTTCGCACTCAGATGGCTCGAGTCTCTCCATGATATGGCCTCCCACAGCTGTATTGAACATCTGTTGCTTCTCGAAGGTGAGGCCATTATAGAACTTCTCCACTATCGCCCAGTCTGAAAGACCATGCCGGGTACATCGGCTCAACAACGTGTTGAACTGTTCCTAGGCCATATGATAAAGCTCGTCAGGATCAATCCGGAAGGAGTGGATTTGATCCCTTAGACGAGCAACCCCGGAAGGTGGATAGTACTTTTTATAGAACTTGGCTTGAAGATCCTCCCAAGTGGTGATGGAGATGTCTGGGAGGGTGTCAACCCAAGTAGATGCACGCCCAAAGAGGGAGAATGGGAAGATACGCAAATAGATAGCGTCCTTAGATACACCCGTGATATTAAAGGTATCACATATACGCACGAAGCGGGACAAGTGTCCGGGTGCATCCTCATCCTTGAGGCCATGGAATTGAGTGAGATGAGTGATCGTACTCATGACATGTGATGGGATCTGCCAAGAATTGGTATTAGGAATATCGGGGTGCGTGATTAATGATCTCTCCCCGGTAACCCCATCACTTGCTCTCTAGTGTACAATACGCCTCGCTGGTGGATCAGCGTCGCCCATGGTAGGAAAGGGAATTGGGCTAATAGGACGTACCTGGTTTTTGTACAACTGTTTCAAATGCTCCCGGAAGTCGCGGGTGCGCTCGTGAAGCTCTGGCTCGGGCTCTAAGAAAGCAGAATATGGTGGTGATCCCTGCGAGCGAGTATGGTGCATAAACAGAAAGACTCAAAGATGGAAAGAAACAAAGACTCAAAAACAGAAGGACTCGATCCTATATTAGACACTCAGATATGACACACAAGTATCACATAGGACAAGCACACAAAACAGACTCAAGACAAAAGAAAGCAAGTAAACCAAAAATCAAACAAAAAACTAGTCAAAGATAATATTGCTATTCTTAAGTGTCCCCGGCTACGGCACCAAAAACTTGATGTCATCCAGACAGTCTATATAAAAACTAACAAAACCTAACCTAGACTCCTAAGTAATAAGATGGAAAACCTATGAACTAAACCGCACTAACAGTCAAGTGTACCTATCGAGTGTAGCACAGCTTAATAGTAAACCGAGTTATCGAACCCTAGAGACACTACGAAACAATACTAGACTCTGACTCGGACTAAAGATGATTTGGTTTGGGGGGGTTGACTACACTACTTATTATCACTAAAGAATGCAGAAACCTAAGAACGATTCAAACTATCAAGAGAAAGATTAAGGTGAAATCAGGAATGGGAAGAACACTACCTAGGTCGAAATCCTACCTGAAAAGCATAACTTCTACCGGTTCTGGAAACTATGATGGATCTGGGTTTCTAAGGATGACAACTACAGACTACCTAGTGGATCCCTAATCACTCTCAGGGTGCACCAACTAAGTAATCTACAAATGTAATAACTCCTCGGATGGTCGGATCACCTCTCGGGTAATTTTAACGATGACAGAGTACCCTAATGGACAGATACCTCTCAGTCTCACTGCCCACCATACATTCAAGGAATGCACGAGGTAATCCTAGGATAACAACTATGATTCAGAATAAAAACAATCACTAGACACCTAAACCGACTTCCTCTCAGACGGTTGACAATCGGATTCCTATTGACGAAGACTAAACGACGAATTCTCACCTCTCAGGTATTGAACTAGGAAGAACACTAAACTCTAATCAGTAATCAATGAGAACTCCTATGGCTACTACGTCTAGCAAACCACCATAATCATAAACCCTAAGATCTATGACCTAGATACGCTAACTGAACTGGCAGACAACCACAATCAACGCACGGAATTGATAATTAATTACCCAATCAGATTTATGCATACAATAACATCATAATTATCAACATAAGATCTTTACAAAATCATAAAATCATCATATGAATCGAAAAACCGATAAAAGTTGCAAACTATAACAACCATTCATCATGACCTAGGCAGTATCAATGAGTTTAGTCTATAATCATGCTCAAAACAACTAGAACAGAAGAATTAAACATGTTCATGGTTCAAACACAGCAATCAAACACAAAGTATCAAACTTGAAACCCTAGAACGCTATTACAACGAACCCGGAATCCAAAAGCTTTGATCTTGCAATCCAAATAGCTTCCTTTAGCCTCAAAATCACCCCTTGAACCCTTCTGGACGGCTAAAACTCAAACTCTCATGACAATGGCATTCAAATTCTATTTAAATTGAAATTAGGGTTTTTTTCTCGGAAACTAGGTCTCTCGCGTACCGCGAGAGACGGGGCTTGGTTCCACGCGTACCGCGAGGAACAAAATAGTCACTGCTGGTTTTGGACTCCCTCGCGTACCGTGAGGTTCTTCTTCCTGGTACCGCGAAGACTTGAAATTCCAGATTTTTGACTGTTGATTCTTGGACTTCATTCTCATTCTTGGTTTCTTCAGGTTTTAATTTGTATTCACCACAAGCACCTGTAAACAAGACAACGACACAATAGATACCTAAAACGACTCAAAATAAAGATAAAACTAATCTAAAACACATGAAAACAATGGAATAAAGATGTGTGCTTTGCACTACATCAATATTCTATTTAGCGCTACACAAAAGCACATTTTAAATTTGTAAATTAAAATGATAATTACTTTAACTAAACACACACACAATAGGCAAGTGTACCTATCGCAGCGAAGTATAGTCTGGGTAAGAACCAAGTATCGAATCATGGACACGGATCCCGTACTCAACCCTCGCTATTGTCTGACTAGGATAATAAGTTGGAAAATGGGTTTTGTTTAAAAAGAAAAATCAAAAAAGATAAAAATGTAATTAGAAATATTATCTCGTTAAGGGTGTTACTCTAGTTGTTATTCCTTGTTAATCAATGCAATATTTAAAGTTACGTTGGTCATAGTTACTAGTACTAACCCTTTCGATAGGGGAGTTAGTATTTCGTAATGAAACAGTGGATATGGTGTTCTTTAATGAATATAGCGGACCCTAAACGGGGTCCGAAGTCCGTCGGTATCTCACAAATCATTATTCGGACTAAAATTATCCCTCTGACTGACGTACGTATGGTCTTGTAACTTCTTCCGGTAAGTCGGAATGCACGACTTCTTGCAAAGTTACTTTATGAACGCTCGGACCTAACAAATTATATTATTAAATAGTTGTCTTTACTTATAATATTATTTTAAACAAATAAGACTTTCCTTCTCAAGATCAAACCCCATGGCTCCCGCTAGAAGTCCTCTCCAAGCCGACACAAGAGAAGTTGAAAAATACCGACACAAGCCCCCCGGTCTGGTTAGGGCTCAAACGGCCTGCTGAATACCCAAACCTCCAATCAACCCACAATATTAAATCTACACTAACTGGCCATGCTAGCACCAAGATTTTTATATAGACCGTAGAAACATTGAATAAGCTTCCCGAGCAAGAAGTCTTGCTTGAATAACTCGCAAGGTTTAAGATTATTAGATTGGTTTAGAGCTCACTTATTCTTGTCTTTTTAAAATAACTTATAGTAAAGACTTTAAAAACATAACATTCTAAAAATACTTCATTAATTAATTAAAGTTTAACCAACTCGAGCAACACAATTGAACTAGCTAAGAATAACCATACAAGTGACTCCACTAACCCTTAGATAATGTGTGGAAGTATTCCAACACCAAGGGAGAGTGAGTATAGGTTGGGTCTTGCTTCACTCGAAAGAGAAGAATAAGTTCGTATTACAAGACTTTAAAAAGAAAAAAATAAACAAAGAAAAGCTAAACGGACACCGAGAGAGTTCAGGCTCCTAGCAGAGCACTAAGGACTTCACACCTCTTGAACTTGGACACCTAAAACACTAGAATGAGCTTCCCATTTATAGGCAAAGATTTGGACAATGCAGCTGTGTAATCGTATGCACGGTTGTGCAAAGCACTCGTTTCTTGCATGTGAGGGAATCTACAGGTCTGGCAGGCTCAGGACCCATTTTCACCATTTGCACGACCGTGCAACGGGATGCAAGACCATGCAATCCATTATTTTGACTTTTGCTTGATTTGGACTTTTTGGGTTGACTCCTTGGGTGCACGAACGTTCGATTGGCTTCTGGATGCTGATTTTGCCTTGTTGTTGAGTGTTTTTTTTCATGTTTTTGCATGAAAGGGATAATTATGATGTTGTAACACAATTAAGTACATTAAGTATCATATATTATCATTTTCTTAAAATTGTGCTAAAATGGGGATAATTGTGCATGTAAAACATGTATAAATGAAGACATATCACCCACCATTTTCAAGGATGCCTAAGAGCTGATCCACTCATGCGACGCATATCAACGAGTGGGGAACATATTGGTAAGAAACGAGATACCACAAACAACAATACAAATTTATTAGATATTTGACATTTCATAAGACCGTTTCCTTCGTCTCGTGGTAACAAGTACATCCCGGTGGTAGTCAACTACGTGTCTAAATAGGAAAAAGCTCAAGCTACAACCACAAAGGACACAAGGGTGGTTGTGACATTTCTGGAATGGTTGTTTGCTAGGTTTGGGACACTGAAAGCACTGATCAGTGACAAAGGCACTCTTTTGTGTAACACTTAGATGGAGAGACTCATCAACTTGTGACACCATACCATCCGCAGACCGGCGGATAAGTCAAGGTCATAAACAAGGGAATTGAGAGAATATCAGAGATAATGATCGGGCATAATAGGAAGGAATGCTCAGCCAAGTTAGATGATACCTTATGGGGTTTCTGAACTGCATATAAGACACCTATCGGGGCCACTCCATTTAGGTTAGTAAACTGAAAAGCTTGTCATATGCCTGTAGAGCTGGAATACAAGGCCTATTAGGCCTTAAAAGTAGTTAGCCTTGATCTAAGAAAAATAGGACAACAGAGATTCAAGCAACTGCATGAGTTACAAGAACCCAGACTTCATCCTTGCAAGAACTCTACAATTTATAAGGATCGAATAAAGAGAATACATGATCAACACCTGCAAAAGAAGGAATTCAAGGTTGGAGACAAACTATTGATGTACCACTCCAGACTTAGACTATTCCTAGGGAAAATCAACTCACGGTGGACTGGGCCTTACATGGTCACACAACGTTTCCCTATGACACTATGGCAATCAAGACCAGATATAAAGTCAATGGTCACCGCTTGAAAAAGTACGCAGATGGACCCACCAAATTCTAGGTCGAGGAGGTCGTTAGCCTCCAACCATCTGGAAATTGAGGAAGTTCTAGTCCGGCTAAGAGACTCGTTAATAAAGAAAGCGTTTCCGGGAGGCAACCCGTGGTTTTGTCATCATCATCGTTTTAACATTATGTTGTGGAACTCTATCAAATGCCTGAAATGAAAATTTTAATCCTGAGATTAAACACTCCTATTTAGAGTTGCATATGACCCGTACGCAGTTCCGAAAACATCCCATTCCTATTCTAAAATCCATACAACCCACACGTATGGCTCGTATGCATGTGTCGGCTTCAGCCATGCCATTCTATTAACCATCCGCATGCAACCATATTCCCTGGGTTGCAAGCACTCCAAAACAGATAAATCATGTAAATCCCCTATGTAAAGGATCTCGGCCCCATTTGTTCATCATATGTTTAATTATAGAAGTTAGTTAAGCGTATTTATAAGAGCATTTATGTCATTAACCAAAGTGTTTGTTTATTAGTGATTATATGATAATTACAGGGTTAAAATTTTAATTATTCTTAAAACTAAAATTTGAACTTAGGGATTAAGGTTCCCAGGTCTATAAATTAAAAGGGATAGACAATGGAAATAAGAAGACAACATGGAGGTAAAACTGAAAACCCTAATCCTTCCTTCTCCCTCTAACAAAAGTTGCCACCACCCTTGCCGGAATCTGTCGCTTTTCGGCCACCGCCACTTTCCCCATCGCCAACGCCACCGTCCCACTCCCCCTACTCTTGCACCGCCATTGGGAAACCCAATATCCGGGTAGTGTATGTGAGCCATCGTGTTCCACCATTATAACTAGGTATGATTATCACCGTTTTGTACGTGGTAACACTGTGTGACCATGAAGGAAACGAATAGGGATTCGTTTAGGTTTTCGGGCGCTTTGGAAATGAACCGGATAAAGATCAGGGTTTGAACCGGTGGATTATAGTTACGGGTTTTGTTTGTGTAGCCAGATGTAGCGACTGGATTTTTGTCACGTGGCATTCTGATTTGGTTGCCATTATGGTTGTGATTTGAATATTTGGTTTACATAATGACTCATTTTCACACCCCTGAAATTCCACAGCGGGTTACCCATGGGTCGTGACTGTCCTGGTCATTTCAAATGACCTCTAAATGGTTTTCGAAAAGACATCCCGTTTGAACATAATAAATAAATAAATAAGTAATACAGAATTTGAAAATGCAGAATGTAAAGTGCGAAAGAAACAGTAATAATATCAAAATACATAAGCATAACATTTAGGTTCCCATAAACCTAAGCGTCTAATGAAAACATGAAATGAGACTCCAAACATGCAATCCTAGTCGATGTGTGAATGCTTAGCGACCTAAGACAAACATGCTTAAGAGTGTCAACACAGGGTTGGTGAGTTCACAGGTTTAAGTAACAGTAAGAGAAATGAAAACAGTGTAACAGTGCACATGTATACTAGGGATTCGATTGTTGATCAGACAATAAACATTAACTATATAAGCAATCACCGAAACCAAAGCTCAAACGTGCTCAGCACGCAATGGATCAGGTCAATGATGCACCCGTTTGTCTCCCAGTCAGAGTTAGCGCGACTAACCCGGGTGGGGGTTGTTAAACCCCAATAGTACTATTCATGACCACCTCACTTTGTGAAATAATTAACGGTTCGACTATGATAGGAATTTATGTGCGGTAAATGCTCCCACTTATATATATTAAAGCAAAATCAAAGTAACGTCATACGACTAGGAAGGAAAATGATATAGCATGTATCTCCCCTAAATGGAAAAGTAAGTAAAACAGGGCTGTGAAAACTCACCTGGGAATGAGGTGAAGTGGTATGAAAAGCAATACGAGAAAACCTAGCAAAGTTTGTACAACCTACTTATCCGAGCCCTAGAAACATTAAGGCTTTAAGGTCTATGAAAAGTAAATATGGTTTATGTAACCACATTCATGCAAACGACTCAATGTTGAAAGGTTACACTGACGTTTTGAAAAGGTTTAACGAAAGTTGACCAAGTTTGACCAATGTTGACTAATGTTGGCCAACCTTGACCAATGTGGACCAATGTTGACCAGACTTGACCAAGTGTGACACGACGACCCGTTGGTGACATATGGTGAAGACTTGTACAAGTAACACATAAGTAACACTTTACGACATAACACATTTCAAGTAATTGAATAAGTAAGTGTTATACAATAAGTAACATGGCTTGCATATGTTCATGTCATAAATAGTAACACATAGCTTCAAATAATTGCATAAGTAAATGCCATACAATAAGTAACATGGCTTGCATATGTTCATGTCATAAGTAGTAACACATAGTTTTGAATAATTGCATAAGTAAATGTCATACAACTACATATGGCCAAGTCACAAAGTATAGTAAGTACCAGTAGCATTTATGTATCCTTATAACATATTCCATAACATGTTGACAAAACAATCCATATAACTCATTCTATTATGCTAGTCATTTAATAATATCATTTCAATACACATGAACAAGTATCATAACATGATATCTTGTATACTAGTTCACAACATAACAAAGTTTCCCTTTTTAGACAATTAGGGTTTTAATACCCTTTATGCATCATAGCTCAAATAAATAAACTATACATGAAATTAACCTAATACAATGTTACTAACATGGTTCTATTCATACATATTCCATTTAAAGCAAATATGATGTTTCCAAACCAATAAAGTTTCCTTTATTGGCAAGGTCTTCCAAAACGGGTCATAACAACACTTTAAATCACATATTATTTCATAAATCATCTAAACATATGATAGCAATGCTATTTAACTTATTTTGGACATTTATAACATACAAATACAAAATATATTCCAATAATGTTTCCTTTTTAGGAAAGTGGTCAAACGACCTCCTACACATGTGTAATTTTAAATAACCTTAAATATCATGTTAATAGATGTTATAAAAACCATTTTAGCATGCTATTATCCATTATAACCCAATAACTCAAAATACAAAACAATAAAGTTTCTATTTATATAAACGACCTAAAATGGTGTAAATAAAACATTTCAACAAAAAAAATTCATATTTCCTACTCAATCTACCAACATATGTAACATTCAATCCATCAAACATATTATATAATCATTTCCACACAATTATAACCAACAGAGTTTCTATATATAGAAACGAGCAGTATACACAACAAACAAACATTTGTATGTACAAATATGTGTCAACAACCCCTTATTATGAAAACTCTTTGATAAAAATTTGATTAAAACTCTTGTAACATAGTAAAATCGGTTGGAAGAGCGGTATACTGAAACTGATGAAAAAAAGGATAGAGCCTTACCAAATCCAAGTATGAAGCTAGAATGGAAGTGTTGATTGCTTGATTCACCTTGTATCACCTTGAAAGCACCTTAGAAAGCTTGAAAGAGATTAATTAAATTTGAGAGAGGATGGTGGCTACTATGGGGGTGGCGGCTGAATTGTTTAGGAGGGAGGGGTGAGAGCAAAATAGGTTTAGGGTTGTAAAAGTGGTTTAAGTGGTCAAATGGTGGTTTTTAATAAAATGGCTTAGGCTTTTGTTGCATCTTTTGGGACTTTTTACAAAGGATTGGGCTCTTTTAAGTTTAATAAATAAAGAAAAGCCAAACTTTAGGCCAATGTAGAAGACATGTTATTTTTATGAAATTTCCTTTAGAATTGTTGGCACATATCGCGTATCCGCTTACAAAGCGTTAAGATAAAAGTTACTCTAAAAATTCCATAAAAATTAATCTAATCATGAAATAATAAATCACAATAATACATGTAATTTATACACACCAAATATATGTCTAAATATTATTTCTATAATTCACAACGTTCATGTGACAGGACACATGTGTGACCCGGGGGATTACCGATGCATGAATTGAAATGAAACGAATGGACTTGCTATATGAAATATGTACTTAATTACTCTATAATTAAGTATGATGAACGTGTAATCATATGAAATCAAGTAATGGTTGGGTATGGATATTAACATGAAATTGCGAGGTATCACACTCATGGTGGGGCGATCTAGAGTTTTGCCTAGATTGGTTCGCGTTTGTTTTTTCGCTGTGCATTCCCAAAAGTGTTTTGAAACCCTTACACAAAACCCCAAAAGTGGTATGAGCGCCACTTTCGCAAACAAATAGCTCAATATTTATTTAATTGCTTTTGTTAAAAGTTTTATTTGACAAAACATTGCATCCTTTATGTTTCTTTTAATTGTGTTGTTTGGTGAATCAAGCCCTAGACTTGTGGATGTATGTTGTTTGGTTTATATTTGTATTTTATTTATCTTGTATTTTTCATCTTTTTTGGAAGCCTTGTTTTAATAGACTAAGTTTATCAATTATATTTTATTATAGAATCATAAATTGTAACCAGAACATGAAAGACAAGATGAAGCTAAAGACAAAGAAACCATGAAGACATGAATGCTTTCAAAAATTCCAAACTTCCCAACTCTCTCTATGTAACATCCCGGAAAATTCATATGTCAATGGTGCGGGTTCTCGAGCGACCCGAACCCCTTTTTGTCTAAGAGTAATAGTAAAGGCTTTCATACGGGGTGCGTTTAACTTCCGGGAACGACACACTTAAATGTTTAAAAGAAGGTTCGAGACCAAAATGCGTGAAACGGAAACCCGAGGGTTGGAAGTGTAAAACCTTTAGAGGTTTAAATTCACTTAACAAGAAACCCTAGGCCATATTCGGCCTAGGTGGTGCGACGGCAGAGAAGGAGACACAAAAAGGGGAGGCTCTCGGTGGTGGTTTCAGGTCGCGTGAACTCTCAATATCGATAAGGTAATCCCCATTACGTTTATTTAAAACTCGAGTAATTATTATGTGCGCGGTTCGACTAGGGTTTTAATTCTTGAATGTGGAGGTGACCGACTGTGACAGTGGTGATTGTGTGCGACGAAGGCTTGACGGTGATGGTGGTAGCATGCAGCAGTGATGGCGATGATGGCTTTGTGATGGCACGGCAAGGCTGTGAGGACTCGTTAGGTTGGTGATCTATGAACGAGAAAGAGAGGGGACGAGCGAGAAGACCCGACGTGGGGAAGACGACATGCGACGTTGGCTATGGTGGTGGTGCAATACGGTTGTTTCGGTAGCTGTGGAGTGCGGTGATAGCCATGGAGGAGGCGGTGGTGGTGTGACATGAGGCCGGTAACGGCCGGTGGTTTTCGTGATTTCACGACAGTGGAGTATTTGTCGGCTAAGGGAGGACGTGTGGAGCGAGGTGGTGACATGCATGATGGTTCATGGTGGTGGTGCGTGGTGTTGACCCGTTAGAGTTTGGACATTGCTAGAGGATGAGGATGACGATGTGGAGGTGATGGGGCTCGGTGGATGGGCTAGCAACGCGCAAGAAAGTAGACGAGGACGGCGGTGATAACCGGTCACGGTGGTGGGTGTGTGAGTGGAACCCGGTGGTACGCAATAGTGCTCGGGCACGGGTTTGGACAATCTAGGGTTTCAGTGAGTTAGGGTGGTGCATGGCGGGGTACGTGCACGCATGGGAACCCGGTTTGATCGTTCGATTTCTAAACAAATCGAAGATGAGCCGATACGAGTTTAGATTGCAAGAGGAGTATGGCTGAGGTTGTTGCATGGCATACGTACATGCACGTATGCGAGTTTGGATTCAGAAACTTATAGCAAGAAACCCGAGAGATTTAAGGTTTGGCGATGAAGGAATGACGAGCGGAAAAGACCAAGAGTCGGGGTTTTATTTTACTTATGCGTTATTCGACATATGTTTTGAACGTGTTCTGATCTTGTGATCACGCGCTTGATAGGTTTGTGATTTGAGCATGAACGGACGAGTTGTTGGGCTAGGGCGGAGGTTCATCATATCCAGTGAGTTTCTAATCCCCTACTTTTACACGTTTTACTGTTTTGGGGCTATCGTACATACTTTAAAGAGGTGTTAATACAAATAATCATATTAAGGGTTTCTGGTTCTAACTCGACGTGCTTTTGAAAATAAAATGAGTATTAAGGGATTATAGGGTCTATGGTGCGGTTATGTGAATGTGACATCTAGGGTTACTAGCAATGAATGAGTGATGTGTTAAGGGTTGATAAGGGGGAGTCGGGCCTCAAGCTAAATGCTTATGATTTTACGTGGGATATATGTGGTTCTAGAGGTACAGGTGTAGTTAATGAGTCATGTAAATGATATGTGGAATTATGTGTTTACATTTATGTGTCATGTTTGTATTGTTGTCATTATGGCACGGAAAACGGGATTGTGAAGGATGAGGTCTTTCGGGAAGTCACCAACGGTGACATTTATTTAACAAGTTAATAAAGGTGGTAAAGTTTGTGTCACGTGTAGATGATATTATTGTGGTGTGTAGAGTAGATTGACTGTTGTGTCCGGATTGTGACGTAACGTATATGACTATCGTGTTAGTTAATTGTGAGAGCCTTGGTTAAGGCCGGGTAAGTTAATGTCTAGAGTTGGTTGTGTTAACCAAGAATAGAGTTAATACTTTTTCTCGGGTATGAGTTATTAGTATAGTATGTTGAGTCTATGTCGACTTGCTGGTAAGGTTATCATTATTATTATTGGTAGTACGGGCTGAGTCTCGGGTGATAAACAGTTATGGGATATCGTGGGATAACAGAGGGTTAACTATTCGTTAATAAATCGTAATATTATTTTATAAGGACCGAAGGGCCCCGAGTGGAGTAAGCTAATGAATATGACGCGATGGATTTTGTTTAAATTAAACTATTAGAACTCACTCAGCGTATCTGACTTTGTGTGTACGTTAGATTGTTTTGCAGGTAAGCGTAGCATTGACGTATCTTGGCCTGGGAACGGTGTACTCGGACGTATGTGTAGGCATTCGTGAGGTAATTTACTAATATTAATAGTAATAAAATAATTTAGAAAGACTTCCGCTGTAATTGAGTTAATAATTAATGCGCTTTAAATGCGAATGACCCGTTATGAGTACCAACTGTAAGATGCCCGGGTTGGGGTCTTACACTCTACCTAATCTCACCATAACACACCGGAGTTTTGCACCTCTTACAATGAATATTTCTTAACGTGTCATGCCTATACTAGAATGGTACCAGTTGTTGTAGGAGAACTCCGCGAGTGGCATGTGACTATCCCAACTTCCACCGAAGTCGATAATACATACAAGAAGAATATCCTCAAAGGTTTGAATGGTTCTTTCAGACTAATCCATTTAAGGGTGATATGATGTACTGGAATTCAACCTTGTTGCTATTGCATCATGGAACTTCTTCCAGAACTTAGACGTAAACCGCATGTCTCTATTTGAAACAATCGACAGCGGCATGCCATTCCGATCTATAACCCCAACTATTCAAAAGTGAACGTCTCCTGAATAGGCAAGAAGTGAGCACTCTTCATCAATCGATCCATGATGTGTTGCAAAACACATATAATTATCCTAGTGTAATTGTGTGTAATTGTATAATTTTGTACTCGTTTTGTGTCATTTTTGGTTTATTCTGAGTTTGGGTCGTATTTACAGGCTTTCATGTGCTAAAGGAGCGGGAAATAAAGCTAAATCCAGAATTTGAGCACACGTGAAAGATCAAGAATTGAAAAGGAGAAAAAAATCATTTTCTGTGAAACCAAGTCCCTCACGATACGTGAGGGAGGAACCAGACATACCTCGTGGTACGCGAGGGAAACTAGGAGGTGGCCCGACTATATTGTCCCTCGCGGTACGCGAGGGACCTTCCCATTTCTCTCGCGGTATGAGAGAGGGGGGTATCCCGTGAAAAACCCTAGTTTTTAGTTGTGATTGATTTAAAAGACTATCTTCTTGATAAATGGGATAATTGTTGTCAAGAGAGAGTTTCTGGGCGAAAATTGGCAAAGGAAGAAGCTTTGGATCAAGAACTTGAAGGTTTTCATTGAATCCGGTTAGACATTGAATCGTTCGGTCACGATCGATCGTAGTACTTGTTTTGATTTGTTTCTGAACCTTATGTTTGCTATGTTTGACTTTAAATCCTCTGTTTCAACCATGATTCTTGGATAAAACCTTAGATCTACCTAGGTTAACGATGAACGAATGCTAAATTTTGGATTTTTATCGTTTATTGATGTTTAGGATTTTATGCTTTAGTATAAATCTGATTTCACTTGTCTAATGAGTTTGCATGCTTGATTTTGATCTTTGAATGGTTGATGAATCCTTACATATCTTGTTTGAATGTCTTTCAATTGATAGGTGTGTATTAGATCACTTACTGTGTGTTTGTGGTTCATATGTGGTTTGCTAGACGTCAATAACCATAGGATAATCAATTAACAAGTAATAAATCAAGTGTTCTTTTTTATCTAAAAACCTGAAAAGTGATAGATAATCGGTTAGTCTTCGGTGTTAGGATTTCTGAGAGTGAACGGTCTGAGAGGACGTTTCCTTAGGGTTTTTGTATCATTGTTAATTTGTGTTAGACAGGTTGATTTCAGATTACTCCTTGCATCTTTGATGTATTGAGATAGTGATACCGAGAGGTGAGCTGCCTTTTGAGTTCTTTAGTATAATCGATGATACCGAGAGGTAATCGGAGCACTAGTGTTATTAGTATCCCTTAAGTTCCTTCTGGTCACATTCTGAGATTGATTAGGTGTTGAAGCACTTTTGTGTGACAGACACTCTGGATACTGTCTTAGATGTTTGTACTTGTCTTGTATGTATTTGTCTTTGTATGTTAGTGTCTGTATGTTTTGGTTATCGAGTTGTAATCACTAACGTATGTACTTATTGTCTGTTTTCTCTAAGTGCTTTGCGCACTTAGCATGTGCGCAGGATTTATCTCCTGCGTACTTAGTAAGTACACAAGAACACTCTGCGTACTTGCTAAGTACACATGAACAATTTACCCTGCGCACTTGCTTAGTACACCGGGATCAGGTCTAGTATAAATAGCATGTGTGGACAGAAATTATGTACGCAATCAGTTGTAACATTTATGTAACCTACAAGTTTATAATAGACGAAGTTTGAAAGTGCTTTCGTTGTCGGTGTACTTTGTGTTACTTGATTCTCCACCTAGTCACGGGCATTCCGCACCCGGTTGGACTAAGTCACTCACCCACACGTAATGATCCGAGATACCCATGGACCTACAAGTAGTATCAGAGCGAGGCTCTTGATTTCAAGTGTTGTGAGTGTGTTAGAAGCATCTTCTACACAATCTACAGACTTTTTACAAGCAAAAGTGTGTGATTTTTGAGGATTTTTATGATAAAATAGGGGTAGCTCTTGAGCATTATTTTAGAGGCAAAAATACTCAAAAACCGACCTTTTGTTGTTTGTTTGAGTGTTTTGAGCATCAAAGGTGTGTTAGAAACAAGTTTCTAACCCTTTGGCTTGAATAGATTGGTCATTTCTTCAATTTTTTGAAGATCCGGTGAGATTCCAGTGACCGGAAAAAGTAGGTGAAAGTTGGTGAAAAGGTGACTTGCGTACTTACCTTATTTGGAAACAAGTACAGTCTTACTAAGTACGTAAGACCATTCTTTTTTCGTACTTAATTCTCTTCCTGCGTACTTGTCATTTACCCCTGTGTACTTGTTAAATACGCAAGAGCAAATCCTCAGTGCGTAAGACCAAGTTTTTAAGTGCGCAAGGCCAATCTTAAGTGCGCAAGTTGTGCTGAATTTTCTGTGCTTTGACTAAGGGTATCACTATGGCAAATTTTCAGAACCTTGGAAACCTACTTAACTATGATAATGAGATTGGAACTCCACATAAACCACCAAAGCTGCTTAATGTTAATGATTATTCGAATGGAAAGCACGCTTTGAGTATTATATATCATACACTGATTCCTCATTGTGGATACCCATTATTGAGGGTTATAAGCATCCCACCTATACATATCTTGAAGAGGATGTTCCCAAGCCTATATCTAAACTAGATGAAGAACAAAAGAAGGCTTATGACAGAGAAAAGAAGGCACATGGATCTATCACAATGGCCCTGACTAGAGAACTCTTTCAGAGCTTCAGAGGATATGATAACTCTAAAGATCTCTGGAAGGCATTGCAGAAACGATTTGAGGGGAACAATGTGTCACACCCCCAAATTTATTTACTTAATAAATAAATACAGGTTGCAACGATTGGTTCATTACACGATAGCGGAAGCTGTAATAGTGAATTCTAAGACTCGATTACATATACGATTACTAAAACTAAATAAATACAATGATCTAAGTGCTGCTAGTTCAATGGTCGACTTGAGACTTGATAAACTATGCCCGTCCGGTTACTAGGACTTGTTCCAACATATCTAGCCTATTCCAACCGCGCCATGGCTAAAGATTACCTGAGAAACGTACTTGAAAGTGTCAACACAAAGGTTGGTGAGTTCACAGAGTTTGTTCATTTAGTACAGTTAGTTTTCCCCGAAAACGTATACATGACTTAATCGTCATAAAATAAGTAGTTTTCCTTTGAAAACATGCTCATGACTTTACCGTCATAAAATAAGTAGTTTTCCTTTGAAAACATGCCCATTACTTTACCGTCATAAAATAAGTAGTTTTCCTTTGAAAACATGCCCATGACTTTACCGTCATAAAATAAGTAGTTTTCCTTTGAAAACATGCCCATGACTTTACCGTCATGAAATAAGTAGTTTTCCTTTGAAAAACATGTCCATGACTTAACCGTCATAAAATAAGTAGTTTTTCTTTGAAAACATGTCCATGACTTAACCGTCATAAAATATATAGTTTTCCTTCGAAAACATGTCCATGACTTAACCGTCATAAAATATGTAGTTTTCCTTTGAAAACATATACATTGTTTAAAGCTGATCATTTACCGATCAAAACTCTTAGTATGTATTACCAATGAATCCGAATACTAACCCGATCAATTGACCCCATTTGTAAACTTGCAAGGAATACAAAATAATATGTAATGTACGAGACCGTAACCAAACCCCAACTTTTTGTGCCTCCCCTCGCCTTTCTGCGAGTAAGATAATATGCGGTCATTCGGTCATTTGGACCCCTGGTTAGCGCGACTAACCATGAGCGGGGGCGTCACCCCCAATAGTACTATCCATAGAATCCCGGGCTAAATCCATAGCTAATGGTTAGTAAGTTTTTATTCCGAGGACTTTAAGCGCTTTATTTTTCCCTCAATGCACACATACGGTCTGATAATTTGTTCATTCATTTACATACGAAAATTCTTTACAAGTATGTTTCCATCCCAAAACATTTCAAAAACTTAGAAAAAGGGGTTAGTGAAACTCACAAAGAGTTAAACCAGAATGTTCATATTGTCAAACGTGTAAGCAATTGTATTTCATGTTCTCAAAACAAAACAAGTAAGTATGTTTCTCCCCCGATGTTTACAAAAGAGTAGAAAAATAAAAGGGGGCTTTGAACTCACCTTGTGTTCGATGAAATCCTAGCAAACAACCTTGTGCTCGATGAAATCCTAGCAAACAACCTTGTGCTAATAGTTCTTGTCTATCCGTGCCCTAATCACACAAGGGTACTAATGTGTTAAGACTACCTGTCTTATACGTAAGTTGTTCATCCGACTTAACGAATCCCGTTAAGTACGCATTTGTTTAGTAAAAATAGTGTTTTTATTTACGACTCGTTGGTGATTATTATTTTAGTCTAGACGCTTACATATTTTCCGAGAAAATAATATGTTTCCCTATTGGTGACTTATTAAGTGTACCAAAAATAAATATTATTTTTGTAACTTAAAATATATTCACTTATGTTCCACGACGTCATGTGATTATTTATTTTTAACCGAATCTCTTCATATGTTCCATGTACATATATCAAATGTTCATATTAGGATACTAATCTTTAATTCCTAGAACATTTCCATGATTTAACCAAAACCGTACATCAACACATATATTTCAATTTTATCAATAAACATATATTTTTAGTAACACCTTTCACGTTCATAAGTTGATGATAATCGTTCGTATGTCTTCTTGAATCATAGGACACTACCTCGGGTCTTGCCAGGTAAGTCACACATGATCATATAACTTCACGAACATGTATCCTTCAACATAACACATGAATGGAATGAAGGGTTTATGAAAAACACCATCATCCAAGTGTTATTTTATGTGATAGTATATACATGTAGTTTATATTTGATGTGTCCTTGTCTCGTCCATGGTCCTTCTAGTTTGGTATTTTATGTATGAACATGTACATGTTTAAATATATGTATTCAAACATGACTTATGAAGAAATAAAGGCAAAACTCATCAAGACTTTTATGTTTTATTTTGTTCTTGAAAACTCAGATTTTTAGGCGTACTTCGAATAGACTTTTAGATGGTTTTAGAAAACCAAATGACTTGAGTTTTTCTTCTAAAATCAAGTTTCTTGAAACCAGAGGAGATGTGAAAAAGAATTACTAGGTTTGGAGGTGTGTAGGTACCTCAAAACAGGAAAATGAAAAGAGATATCCAGATTCGACCTGCACTGAGCGGCCTTCTTGCGCCGGCTGTTTGGAGGTCGAATGCTTCATGGATTCGAGTGATTCTTCTTGGGTTCTTCCTTCTTAACATGGAGCTTCATTCTAGAAGACAAATGGACCGATTTGGCCAAGTAACGAAGGAGATATGGTTTTTCAAAGTTGGCCAAAAATCTGACAGAAGCTGAGTTACGGGATTTTTGGGTATAACTTATGTTTTGGGGCTGGTTAAAACTGAGAGGAAGAGAGGGAGCAAGAGAAAGTTCTTGCTTTGTTTCCATACACTCCTATATATACCAATTAGATGGAGTGTATGCTTGTCCAATATCATCATCATGAGATGGATTGAGTGGAGTGTTGGACTACACTATCATCATTACAAGGTGAGGCTTGAATGGATGGATTTGATGGTTGCTTGATTCTTACTTGATTGGAGATGGCTTCTCATGACAACAAGTGTGGTGGTGGAGTGGTGTAGGTGATGGTGTGTGGGTGGGCCCCCCTTTCTTGGCCGAAATGGGTAGAAGGGTGGGGGTTGGGTCTTGTTCCACTTCTAGTTGATTTCTAAGTATTTAGTTAGATAGATTTTTAGGTAGGGTATACTCGGTAGGTGTTCCCGTGATCTAATACCCGATGTACAAACTTTTATGATTAAAAACTATATATATTTTATATCTTGATTATTTTAATAGTCCACTAATTTAACCCGTCATAGTTAATGTTTTAACTAATATAATACATGTATACATAAAATAACATAGAGCCATGTAACAACTATTTATATGTCAACTTTTTATAAAAGTTTAGTTACCAATATTTATGCTTTTATGTTAAAGCGTCTCCCTAGACTTTTACCAGAATAAAATCTCGTTAATCACCAACGAACGTTCAATGCGGTTTATTATCGTTTATATCGTAGTAATTCTTAAAAATTACTAAATATGACACTTGTCCCTTTACTAGACTCTTGACAATACCATGTCAAAGATAATATTCCAAGAAATATAAAATAGGAATGTGCAATTATGACTATGGGTATTGACCTCGACTACTGGGTGTCACATTCTCCCCATGTTAGAGAGAATTTCGTCCCGAAATTCAGTTGATGCTATCTTGAATTGGTGTATTCGTGAACAAGGTCTGGTACTCGATTTTTCATTTGATCTTCTTGTTCCCATGTATCCTTAGGGTCACGCTTCGAGTCCTAAGGTACCTTAACCAATTCAATACGATTACGCCCTGTTCCCTGGACTTTTTAGCCAGTGATTTCAATAGGTTCCTGAACAGGGTGTGGTTTGTCACCTATGTGAATCTCACCCGACGGTATGATTAACGTTTCATCTAATAAACAATTCTTGAGATTTGACACATGAAACGCATCGTGTATATTGCTTAGTTCCCCGTGACAACGTAAGTTTGTAGGTTACTGGGCCAACCCTAGCCCGTATATCAAACGGTATGATGTATTTATGGTTATGTTTAGTGAGACCTTTAACAAGGCTCGGTCTCCAATTTGGAATTCTAATGGATTTCGTCTGTTTCTAGTACAACTCTCTTTCGTCTGTCTTGAGTGGCTTTCAGACGATCTTTGATTTCGACGATCTTGTCAATGGTTTCCTGGCCAATCTCAGGACCAGTCAAATGTTTTTCGCCAACCTCCGCCCAACATAGTGATGAGCGACACTTACAACCATACAAAGCCTCAACGGAGCGGCTTTAATACTGGTATGGTAGTTGTTGTTATATGAAAACTCAGCCAACGGCGGTGAGTATCCCTATTTCATCTTAAATCGATTACACACGCATGGAGCACATCTTTTAAAGTTTGGATGGTCCTTTTACCTTGACCGTTCATCTGGGGATGATATGCGGTGCTCATGTCAAGGCGTGTGCCCAAGGCTTCTTGTACAGACTGCCAAATTCTTGACATGAATCGATTGTCCCTATTAGAGAAAATAGAAACTGGCATACCATGCCTAGCCTCAATTTCCTTAATATTTAGCCTTGCACGCTTCTTACTTTTATCTGTCTCCTTGATTGGTAGGGAGTGAGTGGATTTCGTCAAACGACTGATGATTACACATATAGTATCATAGCCGCTAGATGTTCTGGGTAGATTTGTAATGAAATCTATGGAATTCTCCTCCCATTTCCATTGAGGAATCTGCGGTTGTTGTGTTCACTAAGGTGATTCCTAACATTCTGCTTTCACTGTCGGGTATCTCCCAACATAGATAGCAGTTTCTTCTTTCATGTTTTGCCACATAATGGAGTTCCTCGGGATCCTTATACGTTTTATTCGATTCTGGATGAACGGAGTACTTGGGCTTATGGACTTCATCCATAACCTCCCACATAGGCTACCGATACCTGGTACTCAAATTCTATTTGTATCATCCAACTTAGGCTTCAATTGTTTGATTCCATTTACTGGGTAGTCGGTATTCGAAAGCAACGCGAATACTTCTCCGACTAACGATATTAAACGTGCAAGAACCCCTTTATTTGATTACCCTCAATATGGTAGGGTTATGTGATGCTCATTCCTGGTAATGAAAGGAATGGTGCCTGCGAATCTTGAGCGTATGTTGACACATACCCTCTATTCGTCTACGCACTTTGTCACAAAAGCAGATCTTTATAGATCTTAGGAAAGAATTACTCAACGTGGTGTCTAGGTTTTAGTTGAATATTGGGTAGTAATGACACAGTACGGAAATGAAACTTTATGTTTGTCCCTCTTATGCTTTTCGAAAGCATTTTCTCGGACTAAGACTTTATTCTTAATTCAGGTTTCGTGTTATCTATGATCTTCCATTAAAATGGGTCATAACTGATTTAATATTTCAAGATTCCTTGTGTGCTCTCACTACCAAAGTTCGAGTCTAATCACCACTTTACCCTTTGCTTGTACCACCCTTTCGAGGCAGACCAGCCTTTGGGTTGTAACTTCTTGATATGTAAACTCATGGCTTGACCACCATACTCTCAAAGTATGTAAGTCATGCGAAGTTCTATGTTTGTTTGGAATATTCACATTCCGTTTAGGTGAGGAAATGAACAACGATACTGTGAGAATGGTCTCATCGAATTAGTGCTTTCCCCAAAATGGGCTACGAGTTTGTCAACCCATTAAGTTGGCAGAAAGAGTTGATGGCCAACTACTAGTCATACAGTGTGTCTGCACTTTCCTGGCGTTCGAATGGTACTTTGGTGACTTACCATTACGTATTCCACTCATACATGTTATAGCCTCAAAATCCTTAGCACAAGGATAAAATTGCGGTAATGAGTGTTAAACATCGAAAATTTTGTGCTCTTACTGAGCCTACGTTAAGAGGTCATTCCTTAACAATAGATGCTCCTAGAGCTTCCTAGTTCTAGAAAACTGGGAGTAAAGGATATGATCACGCCTCTTCTCTAGGCTGAAATCTGGGATCCATCCAACAAGATGGTCCTTGGGGGAGTGCGGGTGCAAAAGGGTATAAAATTATCCTTCTCGGATATTTGTGGACAGTGGTCTGTTATGAACAACTCGTGCTTATGTCCCTTATGCATTTCATGAGCTAATGAGATTAGCAAGAAATTTCGCATTTGGGAAACCTTCAAAAGTTTTGTATGTCGTTTTTCTGTTAGTGCGACAATAGTCATCAGTCCACACTTAGGTTTCTTTGGCATTCGCTTGAGCATCATCCCCGACCTATTCATCACCAGGAGAATAGTCGGACTTAAAGGTGTACTGAAAGTCACAACCCTGTTTGACCAATATTATGAAATGTCACATTGCCTACTTGTCTCATGTCAAGTTTCCACAACACCCCATAGGTGCTATGTGTATGCGGGTCAGAAAGATTTTCTGCCCCATTACCGGAGCTAGTGCATAGCACTCCTGACGTAACTTTCAAGTAATTGTGAGACTAAATTGTACGATAGATCCCGAGATTACGCTATAATCTCCCACAATAATTTTGCAATTATTGTAATTGTGGGTTGTGGTAATGCTCAATTTGAAGCCATCTTGACAAGTAGAATCTCAAAGAATGAATGTGCGAAATCCTTCGTCGTTCAGGATTCACTAAGGATTGGTTGAATTCAATTTGAACTTCTCTCGTTCCTCCCGAACTAGGAGAATACTTTGTGGACACCTATTTGAGAAGTCCGATTTGTTAAGATCCAATCCTTAATCAAGTGACTGAGAAGATGGGTTGATCATTACCTTGGACAGCAAGACTCACTAAAGTTCCCATACACTGCAAATCATGATTACGTGTGCACCCGTAATGATAATTTACTTTGCATGATCCCTGTAGTGTTCCTTCTATCCCCAACTTTTAGTTAAAAGGATTTGAAATGATCATTAGGTCGTGTTTACACACTTGTGTAGGAGTGTGTATTGTTCTATCGGATTACTCTTGATTATGTGTACCAATACCCATGAGTCTGCCGAATCTGGCTGTTACCGGATGAGGTTAACGGTAGAGAGGTACCACCAGTGTCTCTCAAGAATAAAATGTGTATGGAAGTCAGGAACTATGTGTAGGGCAGAGATCCTCAAATTTTTGTCGAGCAACTCATGCTCCAAGTATGTATGTACGTATGGATCCACATGATCCTGATGAATGTCTGGGTCTCCTGACCCATGGAGTTCTCCCCCATTTAGTCCTGCTTATTCACCTTGGATTCCCTTCGGTCCGGGCAATCCCGTCTGCCACATCTCATGGTGAAAGTCTATTCGTTCGATTCGGCAACTTATGAATTAGAGTATTTATACCGCACATACGTCAGAAAGAAAGTTGCCTCCCGGCTAGAGTAGTTGTCGGTGTGGTGCAGGTATAGGTACAGATTCTGGTACGGTTTTAGCCTGTTGTGATACCAAGATCGGTAACTGACGGTTGCTGCCGTCGTCGCCCAAGCTCAGCTCGTAACTCGATCTTCTAAGGTTGCAGTATTCTGAGTACCCGTTATTCTTGACTCGTAATCTGAACAGTAACATGTTGTAAGTGTTTATTATTTCAACATTTTTGTATGTGTTTAAGTGTTCATTACATGTGCCATGTAATTGTATTAGCGTAGCTAATGATACCCTAGTGTAACTCCATACACTAATAGTCTACATAAGTTGTTCGGCAACGGTTCGAATTCCTATACTCAAGTCTTAGGTGTTCTTAGTGTGATGCAAGTCTTAGAAATCTTGGTCCCCAAATGAGTCCGGTTAGAGCCTAGGTGTCACTAAGGAAACCTAATTCACTAAAACCATTGCTCTGATACCAGTCTGTCACACCCCCAAATTTATTTACTTAATAAAAAAATACAGGTTGCAACGATTGGTTCATTACACGATAGCGGAAGCTGTAATAGTGATTTCTAAGACTTGATTACATATACGATTACTAAAACTAAATAAATACAATGATCTAAGTCCTGCTAGTTCAATGGTCAACTTGAGACTTGATAAACTATGCCCGTCCGGTTACTAGGACTTGTTCCAACATAGCTAGCCTATTCCAACCGCGCCATGGCTAAAGATTACCAGAGAAACATACTTGAAAGTGTCAACACAAAGGTTGGTGAGTTCACAGAGTTTGTTCATTTAGTACAGTTAGTTTTCCCTGAAAACGTATACATGATTTAATCGTCATAAAATAAGTAGATTTCCTTTGAAAACATGCCCATGACTTTACCGTCATAAAATAAGTAGTTTTCCTTTGAAAACATGCCCATGACTTTACCGTCATAAAATAAGTAGTTTTCCTTTGAAAACATGCCCATGACTTTACCGTCATAAAATAAGTAGTTTTCCTTTGAAAACATGCCCATGACTTTACCGTCATGAAATAAGTAGTTTTCCTTTGAAAAACATGTCCATGACTTAACCGTCATAAAATAAGTAGTTTTCCTTTGAAAACATATCCATAACTTAACCATCATAAAATATGTAGTTTTCCTTCGAAAACAGGTCCATGACTTAACCGTCATAAAATATGTAGTTTTCCTTTGAAAACATATACATTGCTTAAACCTGATCATTTACCGTTCAAAACTATTAGCATGTATTACCAATGAATCCGAATACTAACCCGATCAATTGACCCCATTTGTAAACTTGCAAGGAATACAAAATAATATGTAATGTACGAGACCGTAACCAAACCCCAACTTTTTGTGCCTCCCCTCGCCTTTCTGCGAGTAAGATAATATGCGGTCATTTGGACCCCTGGTTAGCGCGACTAACCATGAGCGGGGGCGTCACCCCCAATAGTACTATCCATATAATCCCGGGCTAAATCCATAGCTAATGGTTAGTAAGTTTTTATTCCGAGGACTTTAAGCGCTTTATTTTTCCCTCAATGCACACATACGGTCTGATAATTTGTTCATTCATTTACATACGAAAATTCTTTACAAGTATGTTTCCATCCCAAAACATTTCAAAAACTTAGAAAAAGGGGTTAGTGAAACTCACAAAGAGTTAAACCAGAATGTTCATATTGTCAAACGTGTAAGCAATTGTATTTCATGTTCTCAAAACAAAACAAGTAAGTATGTTTCTCCCCCGATGTTTACAAAAGAGTAGAAAAATAAAAGGGGGCTGTGAACTCACCTTGTGTTCGATGAAATCCTATCAAACAACCTTGTGCTCGATGAAATCCTAGCAAACAACCTTGTGCTAATAGTTCTTGTCTATCCGTGCCCTAATCACACAAGGGTACTAATGTATTAAGACTACCTGTCTTATACGTAAGTTGTTCATCCGACTTAACGAATCCCGTTAAGTACGCCTTTGTTTAGTAAAAATAGTGTTTTTATTTACGACTCGTTGGTGATTATTATTTTAGTCTAGACGCTTACATATTTTCCGAGAAAATAATATGTTTCCCTATTGGTGACTTATTAAGTGTACCAAAAATAAATATTATTTTTGTAACTTAAAATATATTCACTTATGTTCCACGACGTCATGTGATTATTTATTTTTAACCGAATCTCTTCATATGTTCCATGTACATATATCAAATGTTCATATTAGGATACTAATCTTTAATTCCTAGAACATTTCCATGATTTAACCAAAACCGTACATCAACACATATATTTCAATTTTATCAATAAACATATATTTTTAGTAACACCTTTCACGTTAATAAGTTGATGATAATCGTTCGTATGTCTTCTTGAATCATAGGACACTACCTCGGGTCTTGCCAGGTAAGTCACACATGATCATATAACTTCACGAACATGTATCCTTCAACATAACACATGAATGGAATGAAGGGTTTATGAAAAACACCATCATCCAAGTGTTATTTTATGTGATAGTATATACATGTAGTTTATATTTGATGTGTCCTTGTCTCGTCCATGGTCCTTCTAGTTTGGTATTTTATGTATGAACATGTACATGTTTAAATATATGTATTCAAACATGACTTATGAAGAAATAAAGGCAAAACTCATCAAGACTTTTATGTTTTATTTTGTTCTTGAAAACTCAGATTTTTAGGCGTACTTCGAATAGACTTTTAGATGGTTTTAGAAAACCAAATGACTTGAGTTTTTCTTCTAAAATCAAGTTTATTGAAACCAGAGGAGATGTGAAAAAGAATTACAAGGTTTGGAGGTGTGTAGGTACCTCAAAACAGGAAAATGAAAAGAGATATCCAGATTCGACCTGCACTGAGCGGCCTTCTTGCGCCGGCTGTTTGAAGGTCGAATGCTTCATGGATTCGAGTGATTCTACTTGGGTTCTTCCTTCTTAACATGGAGCTTCATTCTAGAAGACAAATGGACCGATTTGGCCAAGTAACGAAGGAGATATGGTTTTTCAAAGTTGGCCAAAAATCTGACAGAAGCTGAGTTACGGGATTTTTGGGTATAACTTATGTTTTGGGGCTGGTTAAAACTGAGAGGAAGAGAGGGAGCAAGAGAAAGTTCTTGCTTTGTTTCCATACACTCCTATATATACCAATTAGATGGAGTGTATGCTTGTCCAATATCATCATCATGAGATGGATTGAGTGGAGTGTTGGACTACACTATCATCATTACAAGGTGAGGCTTGAATGGATGGATTTGATGGTTGCTTGATTCTTACTTGATTGGAGATGGCTTCTCATGACAACAAGTATGGTAGTGGAGTGGTGTAGGTGATGGTGTGTGGGTGGCCCCCCCCTTTCTTGGCCGAAATGGGTAGAATGGTGGGGGTTGGGTCTTGTTCCACTTCTAGTTGATTTCTAAGTATTTAGTTAGATAGATTTTTAGGTAGGGTATACTCGGTAGGTGTTCCCGTGATGTAATACCCGATGTACGAACTTTTATGATTAAAAACTATATATATTTTGTATCTTGATTATTTTAATAGTCCACTAATTTAACCCGTCATAGTTAATGTTTTAACTAATATAATACATGTATACATAAAATAACATAGAGCCATGTAACAACTATTTATATGTCAACTTTTTATAAAAGTTTAGTTACCAATATTTATGCTTTTATGTTAAAGCGTCTCCCTAGACTTTTACCGGAATAAAATCTCGTTAATCACCAACGAACGTTCAATGCGGTTTATTATCGTTTATATCGTAGTAATTCTTAAAAATTACTAAATATGACACTTGTCCCTTTGCTAGACTCCTGACAATACCATGTCAAAGATAATATTCCAAGAAATATAAAATAGGAATGTGCAAATATGACTATGGGTATTAACCTCGACTACTGGGTGTCACACAATGGCATCAAGAAGAGTAAGAGGGATCTTCTTAGAAAGCAGTATGAGTGCTTCAGATACATGGAGAATGAATCTACAGATGAACTTATATCTATATTCTATCATCTACAAACCGAGTTAAAAGCTTATGATCTAACGTATACTGAGGAGGAGTTAGTTGAAAAGTTTCTGGATGCTTTACCACCAAAGTTTGAGATGTACACCACTCTGATGAGAGAGAACTCCAAATTCTATGAGATGACGATTGAAGAAGCAATTGGAAAGATTCAAGCACATTATATGAATCTGAAAAGAAGAGAAAGCTCAGGGAGACCTCAAATCCAAGACCCTTCTATGTATTATGGGACGTCTTCCACAGCTAAGTCATCAGGTTCAGGGATTGCCTTATTCTCAGGTAACTCTCATGAAGAAGAAAAATCAAATGGTTGTGGTGGTCATGCATGCTTTGCAGCATCTGGATCTAGATATGGCTCTCACCACCAAAACTCCTCAAGAAATCCTCCTCCCACATCTTCAGCTAACCAATCTGCAATAGCCAAGATAGCTGAAGATCATGTGGCTTTGTTCTCATCTTGTATGCTTGCCAATGAGAACTTCATTGGTGGCAAGTTAACGGATCCTGAAACCATAGAAGAAGATTTTAATCAGGTGGATTCAGATGATATGGAGGACATGGATATTCAGTGGAATATGGCCAAGATCTTGAGAAGAGCCAAACGTTTCTTGAACAGAACAGGAAGAAAGTTCATTGGTGGGCATTCAAATGCTAAAGTTGGTTTTGATAAATCCAAAACCAAGTTCTACAAGTGTTAGAACTTTGGACACTTTGCTCATGAATGTCAAAAGGACAAAGCACCAGCTTCTGGATTGACAAGACCAAGCCAAGGAAACGGTCAAGGATACAACAATTCCAACAACCGCATTCAAAGTCAAGGAGGAACATCCAATGCTTTGGTAGCTTAACAGGACGAAAGCTTTGATTGGGTTGTTCATCTGGAGGTTGCCCTTATTGCTAAAACACAAGTTGGTCTCATGGCTGAGATCGTTGAAATGATGGATGCAGAAGAAAGGGAAGCGTCTGTGGCTGACCAAAATGAGTCTACAACTGCATTTGCCCTAATGGCTATTGGAGAGGCATCATGTTCGTCAACTAAGGTAGATTCTAATTCTTTTGCTTTCATTTCTTGTTCTAAATGTCTAAGCCTAAAAGATGAAAATTTTAAGCTTCAAGACAAGGTCGAGCCCCTTCGTATTGCAGCTCTAAGCTACAAAGAAAACGAAAAACGTTACAAAGGTTCAATTGAAACTTTAAAGAAAGAAAAATGTGATTTTTCACTTAAAATCTGTGATCAACAGTTTCATTTGGATGTTGCGTACAAGGGGTACTGAAATCACCAAGCTGCAAAATGAGATCTTGCAGTTGAATGGCAAAATTGAGAAGTTGAAAAATTCTCGGTTTTTAGTGGAACACTATGAATCAGTAGTGAGAAAAGTGAGTGGCTTAGGGTTAGGTACTAATGCCATTCCTCCACCAGTAAGCAGGAAATTTGTCAACGACTTAATTGATATTGATTTGTCGTGCCTTGATGAGTCCTCTAGTCAGGATGATTCCTCTAACAAGGATGATTCCTCAAGTAAGGTTGACTCTGCCTCTGATGAAGAGTTGTTTATTGAAGAAGGCTCTGAGAACACCTGCCATGATGGTGTAGTCTCAGAGGAGTTTATTGGTGAACAAAAAGTTAAGAAAAACATTGTCACTGATCGTGATAACTGCATTTAACTGAACCCGGTACTGTTGAAACAAATGAAAAATTAAAAGTAATGCTTTATGGGGGTTTTAAAAATATTAACCAAGTTAAGAAAGAAGCCTTTGCAGCTCATTATGGGCTTGGTTATAAAGAAAACTTACAAAAATATTATATTCCCAAAACTGAATCACCATCGGGTCAAACAAATGCTACTGTTCATCAAACAACTCCTCCTGCTCATCATGCCGAGTCATCTAATGTCAGATCAAATGAGCCTTACATGAGGATTTACAAGGAAAAGAGAACATGTTGTCACTGTGGTATGGTCGGTCACATCTTGGTGAATTGCCCTAATAAGAATCAATGGAAACGGCCAATTGGTTAACAACCGGCTGTTGTCCCCAAGTCACCACAAGTGAAACAGCCCAAGAGTCCTAAATCAAAGGCGGTGAAACCACCAGTGAAACCTTTGGTGAAGCCAAAGACCACATATGAGGCTAAACTATCTGTTCCAACAAGGGAAAAGCTTCCTGCTAAGCCCTGTGCTTCTACCTCTGGTACTGCACCAACTAGTGAGAAACTTGTGGTGAAACTCTCGAAACCACAGAGGAGAAGTAGGAACAAGAGATTGAGAAAGCTAGAACAACTGGCTGGAATTCAATTAGGTGAAGCTTCTACTAGTTCACATGTTGCTGTTGAATGCAAGCCTACTGTTTCAGTTAAGAAAAACAAAAGGTCCTAGAGCAAGAAATCTAAGAGTTCTCAATCTCCTGATCCCAAGTCTTCTAAAGATTCACCCATTTTTGACAGTCACGACTGTGAGTTGATAGAGGTAGTATTTTTTTTAGAAAGACGGACGACCCAAGACCACTATGGCTTGGGTCTCCAAATCTAACTAATCTATTTATGACTCGTGCAGGGACATCCGAAGGGTACTATCTCTAATCGTTGGTATGTAGATAGTGGATTCTCCCGGCATATGACAGGCAACATGGCCCTGCTTCAAGATGTCAAACCATTCAGAGGCGGCTATGTGGCCTTTGCAGGAGAGAGGGGAGGTAGTATCACGTGTCAAGGCGTGGTTTTGAATGGTTGTGTTAGCTTCGACAACGTCAAATACTGCGAGCAGCTGAAGCATAACCTGTTGAGTGTCTCCCAGATGTGCGACAAGGAGTACTCAGTTATGTTTGACAAGTCAGAATGCATGATTCTCAAACCTGGTATTGAAGTTCCTGAAGATTGGATTCTGATGCGGGCACCAAGAACAAACGTCACCTATCAAATCAATATGAGCGTGGTAACAACCACCTCATCAGTTGCTACATGTTTACTTATCAAACGACAGAGCTTGACTCAATCTTGTTGCATAGTAAACTCGGACACATTTCTTATCTAAAAATGAATCATCTTGTCCGAAACGGTTTGGTAACCAGGGTTCCTAAGCTGAGATTTGTCGTTGTAGATGACTGTATGCCTTGTAAAAAGGGCAAACAGCACCGGAAAATCTCACAAGCCCAAGCTCCAAAACTCCATAGATACCCCTTTGGAGCTCTTACATATGGATCTGTTTGGGCCCATAAGTATCAGGAGTACTTCTCTAGTTTTTCTTGGGTGCATTTTTTAGGTACAAAGGATGAGACTGCTGACATTCTTCAATACCTAATCTTGAGCCTAGAATATTTATGCAAGCTGAAGGTTAGAAGAATAAGGAGTGATAACGGAACTGAGTTCAAGAATAATTTGATGGAGCTTTTCTGTCTCAAGAAGGGTATTCGTCATGAATTCAGCGCCCCGTACACACCTCAGGAGAATGAAGTTGTAGAAAGGAAGAACAGAACCTTGATCGAGACTGCAAGGACAATGCTGTCAGATACAAAGCTTCTTGTCACCTTCTGGGCAGAAGCGGTCAACATAGCTTGTCGCATCTTGAACAGAGTCCTGGTTGTTAAAAGGCATAACAAGACTTGCTATGAGTTGATCAACAATCGACCTCCCAATCTTGACTACCTAGTTCCTTTTGGTAGTCCTTGTTCCTTATTGCTACAATACAAGGATCGGAAATCTAAATTTCATGCAAAAGCAGTGGAAGTCATCTTCTTAGGATATGTTGCCAATTCACCATGCAAGAGAGTGTACAATATAGGAACTCGTACTGTCGAGTAATGGTTCAAAGTGGATTGCAGCAAACACAGCATTCCACCAGAACCAACTGGACCAACTTGGGGTTTTGATTATGATGCGCTATTCAAGTCTTTCAACCTTCCTGATCTATCTGCCGATGATGGCGCAAATATGTACGATTTATTCAATGGTGGCGATGACTCCAACTTCTCAACCCGTGCCACCGTACCTATTGTAACTCCCGATTCCAATGTTGCATCTACATCTAGAACTCATGATAGCGAGTCTGTTGAAGTTGTTCATGCTGATGGAGATGACGCTCCGGCTAATTCTAACGTTCGTTTAGGAAATGAAGCTCCAGCTGATTCAATCATCATTGAATCTTCTTCTTCTGGAACACAGGATATGGGGGAGTTGAGCACGAATCTAGACAAAAATCTCCAGGAACCGAATGTACCAGAGATGAGAGTGCATAATAATCATCCAATTGACAACATCATTGGTGATCCTCATGCCGGTGTTCAGACTCGTCATAGAACCATTGCTGAGAACACCAGTTTGTACGCTGAGATACTTGACACTTGTATCATGGAAACATGTTTGCATGCTGCATTCATGTCCCAATTGGAGCCTAAGAATGTGAAAGAGGCTCTCGCTAAAAACTGTTGGATTGAGGCAATGCAAGATGAACTGTCTCAATTCCAAAAGTTGCATGTGTGGGATTTAGTTGACTTGCCAAGAGGCGTACAACCAATTGGAGCCAGATGGGTGTTCAAGTGCAAAACGGATGATTGACATGTCGTAGTGAAGAATAAAGCAAGGTTGGTTGTTCAAGGATTTTATCAACAAGTGGGCTTGGATTACACTAAAGTATATGCCCCAGTTGCTAGACTTGAGGCCATTCGATTGTTTCTGGCTTATGCTTCCTATGTCGGATTCAAGGTCTATCAACTTGATGTGAAGAGTGCTTTCCTGTACGGAAAAGTTCATGAAGAGGTCTATGTCACTCAACCACCCGACTTTGAAGATCCGCATAATATCAATAAAGTGTATAAGCTCGACAAAGCACTTTATGGTCTTCATCAAGCACCTCGGGCATGGTATGAGACTTTATCAAAACATCTATTGTCCAATGGTTTCGATCACGGACAGATTGACTCGACCCTCTTCATTAGGAAAGCAGGAGGTGATATTCTAGTCGTACAAGTGTATGTCGATGACATTGTCTTTGGGTCTACAAATGAAGAGATGTGTAGGGAATTCGAATAGGTGATGAAGTCAAAGTTTGAGATGAGCAACATGGGTGAATTGTCGTTCTTCCTAGGTCTGCAAGTCAGTCAAAGAGAGGATGGCATCTATCTACATCAAACTAAGTATTTGCAGGACATCTTGTCAAAATACAAGATGAATGATAGCAGTACTTATGGCACACCTATCCCAGTAAATCACGGTTTGCATCCAGACAAAGATGGAAAGGATGTGGATTATAAATTGTACCGTGGGATGATCGTTTCTCTCATGTATCTCACAGATTCAAGGCCCGACATAATGTTTGTTGCATGTTTGTGCTCAAGGTTTCAGTCACAATCGAAGGAGTCTCATCTGATAGCTGTGAAGAGAATCTTCCGATACTTGAAAGGGAAACCCCGATTAGGTCTTTGGTACTCGAAGAAGCAGTCATTTGACCTCAAAGCCTATACTGATTCAGACTATGGCGGTTGTAACCTTGATAGAAAATCAACCTCGGGTGGATGTCAATTCTTAGGAGACAGGCTGGTTTCCTGACAGTGCAAGAAGCAGTCAACAGTTTCTGTCTCAACATGTGAACCAGAGTACATTGCTGCGGCGAGCGATTGTTCTTAGATATTGTGGATTCAGCAACAATTGAGAGACTACGGCTTAAACTTCACTGGAACTCCACTGTTCATTGACAACAATACCACCATGTCCGTCACAAACAACTCGGTGAAACATTCCAAAACTAAACATATTGAAATTCGCCATAATTTCATCTGTGACTGTGCTGAAAAGTATCTCATTGAACTTGTAAAGGTTCACACGGATGACAACTTTGCTGACCTTTTCACTAAGGCGTTTGATCGAACACATTTTGAACATCTTGTCAACATGATAGGAATGTTCAATCCTGAGTGAAAACTTGTTTTCTAAAATCAATTAAATTCATGGAAGTTAAATTTTATTTCTTTTAAATGTTTTCTGTATAGTTCTTTTAATTTTCAAATATTTTACAAAAATTCAAACAAAATAGAAAACCAGAAAAATTTCAAAGTTTTCTTGAGAAAAGAGGAAATGATAGTACATCAGAAATGATCTAAACATCTTAGATTGCACATATGGGAAATGATTGTGTCATGCTTACTTGATTGTTTAAATTGTTGTGTTTTTAATATGTGTGTTTACAAGTAATTTGAATTGTCAGTAGGTTGAAAGCGTCTTTGAATCATTAGCAGTGTGGAAATTAAATTAATACTACAAAAGTGATTTGAACCCATGTTTGCTAGTGTGTGTGACTAAAAGAATGCAAAAGATCACTATCAGATATAAGATGTAAGATTTTGGCAAATATTTTCTTCTGAGACCAGTTTCGGGTTATGTCATTAGCACAATAAATGCGGTTCATCTCATTGCCCATACTCACAAGTATGCAATGAGAGATTGAATCAAGATATGTCTTGATATCAACCGTAGAGCATATATTCACCCTTGAATCACTCCTGATTCATTGAAATCAAATCCAGATAAAAGTTGGATCCCCTTACCTAAATTCTCAGACACCATTTTCATTATCCAGAATCATCATACCGATATTCAATGAAGAAATCACATGAAACCAAGACAAATGAATCACTCTATTATGAATCTTATGATTCATGATAATCCTTATGGATTCTGTTTGATTTTCCTGTGCTAATTGATGTAACTTCATTCTGGAAATTTAGAAAATCATTGGGAAAATATTAGATGCCTTGAGGTTGTGCAAATTTAAATTCAAATAGCATAACTGTGGGGTACACGTTGTATAATTATAATTATTATCTTAAAACACAAGAACGTGATACTAAGATGCTTATGATTTCAATTCTTATAATATTGCCAACTTGAATTACTTGTTTATGTGCTTATTACGTATGAATAAATAGTAATCCATTACATGATCCCATATTCTTTGATGTTTAGCTTGTATCAATTTTGCTATAGTTTAGCCTGATATGATCCTCAGCTCATGTCTTTGAACAAAACTAGCTTGTGTGTAGATACTTGTATATATCTATTCATAAAAGCTTAAAAAGATTTTAAGTTTATGTACAATTCAATTCTAATCAGAAAAAGGCAAAAATATTTATGTTTAACCTTCTTGAATTGACTTTGAATCCTCTTGATTGAATGTGCTTATCCGGTTCATTATTTGACTTTGACTTCTTCATAATTTGATTTGAAATGTGTGAAACACAAGGGTTTCTGCGTACTTAACAAGTGCGTAGGAATTAAACCTTGCGTACTTGTAAGTACGCAAGACTTAGGTCATGCGTACTTGCTAAGTACACAAGAGTTAAGTCTTACGCACTTGTTAAGTACGCAAGACCCAAATGTGTGGGGTATATATACAACACTTAGGAATTTTCTGAGTATCATCTCTTTTCAAACCTGAGCGACTGTTGTATCCCCTAATCATTTTTCACTCAAAAATTAGTGTGTTCCTAAACGATTTTTCGTCCCGATCTTAGTTTCAACATCATCTAACTTACATTTGGTGAGAATCTAGAACCATTTCATCCGTTAAATCTTGAGTTTTGGACCGATTTGTGACTTTGAAGAACTAGAGTTTTGAACCTTGAATTTTGACAATTTTTGGTTGTTTTTGCAACATATTATGACCTAAAACATGTTTAAAATCAATAATTGAAGCTTGATCATCACTTAATCGTCCATAACACTCCTTGATTTTGATTTTGACCTACTGCTTGACTGTGGGTTCGTGTGTGTCGATGGTTAGGTCAAAATGACCGGTTTATAGTGCATTTTTGGTGATTGGTTTTGGTTACATTGGTCGTAAACATGGTTTTTCGACCTAGTGATATCATCAAATTTCATAAGTTACTGTTTTTGGATTTTCAAAAATGTGCCTAAGTGTTAAGTCATGCGTACTTGCTAAGTACGCAAGGCCTAAACCCTGCGTAGATAACAAGTGCGTAGGAAGGCTAAATCTGAAAATTTTCTAAGTCTGGATTTTCAATTCATTGTGAATGTACTATACCTCGTCATGTGTAATCAATTCTAATGATGCTTCTTGTTCGTATTGTGTATATTGATTTTTTTGCAGTGATGGCTCGTGCGTTTACAAGCGAATTCAATATGCTGACACTTACACAACCGGAATGGAAGGGTGCTGCACTTGAGTACTGGGAGATCATTGATTTCTTGAACCGCTCAAAGATAAGCTATGCTATTTCAGCAAATCCTATAGTATCAAGACCGTACCTGACGCAGCGGATCATGACTGCACGGTAACCGCTAACGTCATTCGGGCTACTGTTGCGGGTCATGACATTGCTATCTCTGAGGACACAATTCGGAGGGTTTTACAGTTCCGAGATCTCGAAACCGACCCAATTTCCTATCCTGATTACTTTATGGATTGGTGTTGGAGGCAACGTATGGGATACGTCTGTGCTGGATTATTCATCATACAAGAAGATGCGGGTGCTAGATCAGTGGGGGTACTTTACCCACATTATGATCATGTGCATTTCTTCCAGGAAGGTAGGGAAGGATGCCATGGGACATGATCTAGCAGCCGCTATGGTTGGATTGTCTCTGAATAGGGGCTATAACTTCTCTAAGTATATCTACAAAGCCATAACTGATCAGATCAACACGGCGGATAGGTTCAGGTTCCTGTTATACCCTAGATTTGTGCAACTCTTGATAAATGATGCGTTGCCTAATCTACCTGCTATTGGGGAGAGATTGCAAGTGAAGCGGGTAGCCAAGAGAGTTTTCTCACAATTTCTAACGCCATGCAGTGTAGAACTTACCCATGAGCATACTCCACTCTTTGGCCACCTGATCAATGAAGCTTATGTGGCGCCCACAAATTGGAGATGGTTTAGTGTTGAGTCTAATCCAGAACTCTGTGAACATTCTGATGAGCAACAAGGAGAGGAGGAGGTTGAAAGTGAGGATGGAGTTTCTCAAGAAGAGGGAGACGAAGAAGCAGGAAGTGGTGGTGCTGAAGAATCCGACTCCGAGGCAACAGAGTCCGATTCATCTGATTCTGATGATGCACCATCACACCCAAGGAGATAGACACAGGTGACCCTTCCTGAGTCGTCTTCTAAGAGAAAGAGACAGGAGAGTACTAGCAGTGAGTACGAGCCCGATTCTGATTCGGATGCTGCTATACAGAGACGCAGAAGAGAAAGTATAAACAAGCGTCGGGGGGATAGGCCACACCTAGCTATCCTTCATGAGGTAGAAGTCAGTGCTCAGAGGCAAGCAAGTGTAACGGCTGCGAGTACTGATTCCACATCTACCTCACCTTCACAACAACTTTATAGGCGACAGCGGAGGAGGCCACGTGTAACACCTGATGTGCTTACCACTGCTATCACAAAGGAGGTTCCTGTGATAGTGACCCTCCCTGTACAATCTGTCCAGGTGGCGGTGACGACTCCAATTCACACTGAGTCTGTCACCATCACCCCAACCACAATCCGAACAACTACCATCCCTACCTCAATCCCCACAACCACTCTCCAACACATCAGTGAACCATTTGCTAATCTTGACTTCAATCAGGGATTTGACTTTGAAGAAATCTTTACCTTCCCAACTCATCAAACTGAAGCATCTTCGTCTAGGGTTCCTGATCCCCATGATGCCAGGATCACTACCCTAGAGACTCAAGTCGCTGGATTACTTGAAATGGTATGGAAATCACGTGAAGAATCTGACAAGCAACAGGGCCAGATAAACTCGTTGATTGATGAAGTAGCTGTGTTAAAGAAACAGTGAGCGGCTGATGAGAACCTGTATGAGGAGCATGACACAATGGTAAAATTGGTCTGTGATATGGCCAAGACGCTTGCTGCTCAGAGGGAGAAATTGAAGGAACTGTTGGAGAAGCAACCACCTAAGCCTAGTAGTGATGAGGCTTGTCACTTAGTTGATCTAACTAAGGGTGATGACCAGGACAAGGATCCTGAAGCCGGATCGAGTGGAAGTGAGCAGTAACCGTCAACTTTAGCGATTGTTCCCATTTCTGCCCTGCCTATGGCTGAGGGGAAATCTACTCGGAGTGAAGGTGGAGGTGCTGTTTCAAGAGGTGATAAAGGAAACTCTGTGGCTGACGTATTAAAAGATCTATCTGACGACATGTCAGACGATGTGATCTTATTATTAGAGACAGACTATTCCAAGGAAGCATAGATTGATGCTCTCTGTAATCTGGAAGAAGGAGAGATTGAGTCTGGTGATGACTGGGATGAGGAGGATGAGGATGTTGTGATTGAAGTTCCCAAGGGTGACGGGGAAGAAGAATATGAGTTTGAGGATGGAGAGATATTTGTAGCTCCATCCTTTGAAACTAATCTTGATACAGGTTCGGTCGAGCCTGTAAGTACTGTTGAGGCGTCGACTGAAGCCTCTCCTACCGACCCTACACCTGTGGATCCAGAGACGTAGAAAAGCAAACATACGCCTACAAGTTCGTCAAAGGATCCGGCTCATGTCTGGAAAAAGACATCAATCATAGACAAACATGGAGTGACAGGTATGATCTTAGCTGTGAGGTTCGAGGATGACAAGAAGTTGTTTGCAATCAAGCGAGCTGGGGAGGTTCAATACTTGAAACCAACCAGTGAAGCTTTCAGCTCCTTGCCAAAGTACGACCTCGTGAACCTAGCAAACTAAGAACTGCTGAGTCACTCAAATCACGCGGTGGCAATGGGTTTGTGGCAGGTTCTGCAGCGAGAGGGAAGATCTAGGAAGTTCAAAGTTTTTAAGCCTCAAGTGCCCAAGCGAGTCAGGGACAAGAATGTTAGACATCCCGTGACTCATAAAACCTTAAAGAATCTGGTATACAAGCCATTGCTATGTGAAACCAGGATTCCCCTAAGTAAGTTATCTTAGGATATCCTCGATAACATATGGTACTGGTACGTAGATCCTAAAACGGGCTAGGCAGTGGTGATTGGAAAGGTCTGTTCTGACGGCAGAAGCTTAGTGCCAAAAGAACTGATCAGAGTTTTTGATGAAATCTGCTTCATCAACTTCTCTGTGAAAGATCTGGAGGCGTTAGCTGACAAGTACTGTATATACACGGACGAGTGGACAAAGTTCCGTGCTTCTAAATATGACAAGGTGGTCAAGTTTTGTCTTGACTACAAAAAGAAGATGGAAGCTAAAGATGGGAGAAGTGAAGACCGAAGACAATCCCGAGCTGTTGTCAAGGGGGAGTTTGTTGAAGCACTTTTGTGTGACAGACACTCTGGATACTATCTTAGCTGTTTGTACTTGCCTTGTATGTATTTGTCTTTGTATGTTAGTGTCTGTATGTTTTGGTTATCGAGTTGTAATCACTAATGTATGTACTTGTTGTTTGTTTTCTCTAAGTGATTTGTGCACTTAGCATGTACGCATGATTTATCTCCTGCGTACTTAGTAAGTACGCAAGAACACTCTGCGTACTTGCTAAGTACGTATGAACAATTTGCCATGCGCACTTGCTTAGTACGCAGGGATCAGGCTTAGTATAAATAGCATGTGTTGACAGAAATTATGTACGCAATCAGTTGTAACATTTCTGTAACCTACAAGTTTATAATAGACAAAGTTTGAAAGTGCTTTTGTTGTCGGTTTACTTTGTGTTACTTGATTCTCCACCTAGTCACGGGCATTCCGCACCCGGTTGGACTAAGTCACACACCCACACGTAACGATCCGAGACACCCGGGGACCTACATCAGGAATCCATTAGGTAGTTTAAGGGTGTTATATCTTAGGATCCCAGTTCCATTGCATGTTTAATAACCGATAGAAGCCAAGTTTAGTAATCAGGATTCGCAGCCTAGGTAGAGTCTTCCTTCCATACTGATTTCCCGAGCCTTTGTCTTGTTGGTTAGTTGTCTTCTTCATTCAGTTTAGTTAAGTGTAGTAGTTAACCTTAGTTCGTAGAATTTCCCCACAATCAAATAAACTAGTTAAGTCCTAGTCAGAGTCAAGTTAGTGTTATAGTAAGTGTCTCATGGGTTCGATATTCGGACTTCCTTTAGCTGTGTTGCAATTGATAGGTACACTTGCCTTTCTTTGTGGTCTAGTTTATTAGGTTTGTCTAGATTTTAACTAGAGAGTCTAGTTTAAGTTGTGTTTAATTTAATAGACCGTTTGACCGACATCAAGTTTTTGGCGCCGTTGGCAATATCAAAATTAGCTTTGATTAGTTCTTGTTTGGTTATTTGTTTTAATTTCTCTTTTATTTTTCGTTTATTTCCTTAGTGTGAGATCCATAGTTTGATTGATATGCTGTATAAAATGGATGTAGAACACTTCTCGGGGGCTTGAAAAATTGGTGATTGGGTTTAGTCGGATAGAAATACCGGTTATTTCACTTTAACATGTGATTATATTTGTGTTGATTAATAAATGAGATTTATAAAGTTGTGTCCAGTTATGATTCCATTGCAATTATCTTTTTCGGGGATGAAAAAAGTGTAAGTGTGGGGATGTTTGATGTGTTGCAAAACATATATCATTATCCTAGTGTAATTGTATAATTTTGTACTCATTTTGTGTCATTTTTGGTTCATTCTGAGTCTGGGTCGTATTTACAGGCTTTCAAGTGCTAAAAGAGCGGGAATACAGCTAAATCCTAGAGAATTAGAGCACACTTGAAAGATCAGGAATTGAAAAGGAGGAAAAAAATCATTTTTCTATGAAACCAAGTCCCTCGCGGTACGCGAGGGACGAACCAGACATACCTAGCGGTACACGAGGGAAACTAGGAGGTGGCCCTACTATATTGTCCCTCGCGCCTTCCCATTTCTCTCGCGGTACGCAAGACGGGCGTAACCCGTGAAAACCCCTAGTTTTTAGTTGTGGTTGATTTAAACGACTATCTTCATGATAATTGGGATAATTGCCGTCAAGAGAGAGTTTCTGGGCGAAAATTGGCAAAGGAAGAAGCTTTAGATCAAGAACTTGAAGGTTTTCATTGAATCCGGTTAGACATTGAATCGTTCGGTCACGATTGATCGTAGTACTTGTTTTGATTTGTTTATGAACCTTACGTTTGCTATGTTTGACTTTAAATCTTCTGTTTCTACCATTATTCTTTTCTAAAACCTTATATCTACCTAGGTTGATGATTAACGAATGCTAAATTTTGGATTTTTATCGTTTATGGATCTTGTTTTGGATTTTATGCTTTAGTACAGATTTGATTTCACTTGTATAATGAGTTTGCATGCTTGATTTTGATCTTTGAATGGTTGATGAATCCTTACATATCTTGTTTGAATGTCTTTCAATTGATAGATGTGTATTAGATCACTTACTGTATGTTTGTGGTTCATATGTGGTTTGCTAGACGTCAGTAACCATAGTATAATCAATTAACAAGTAATAAATCAAGTGTTAGTCTTATCTAAAAACCTGAAAAGTGAAAGACAATCGGTTAATCCTCGATGTTAGGATTTCTGAAAGTGAACGGTCTGAGAGGACGTTTCCTTAGGGTCTTGGTATCTTTGTTAATTCGTGTTAGACAGGCTGATTTCATATTGCTCCTTGCATCTTTGATGTATTGAGATAGTGATACCTAGAGGTGAGCTGTCTTTTGAGTTCTTTAGCATAATCGGTGATACCGAGAGGTAATCCGAGCACTGGTGTTATTAGTATCCTTAAGTTCCTTCTAGACACATTCTGAGATTAATCAGAAATCCATTAGATAGTTAGAGGGTGTTATATCTTAGGATCCCAGTTCCATTGAATGTTTCATAACAGATAGAAGCCACGTTTAGTAATTAGGATTCGCAGCCTAGGTAGAGTCTTCCTTCCTTACTGATTTCCCGAGCATTTGTCATGTTGGTTAGTTGTCTTCTTCATTCAGTTTAGTTAAGTTTAGTAGTTAACCTTAGTTCGTAGAATTTCCCCCAATCAAATAAACCAGTTAAGTCCTAGTCAGAGTCTAGTTAGTGTTATAGTAAGTGTCTCGTGGGTTCGATATCCGGACTTCCTTTAGCTGTGTTGCAATTGATAGGTATACTTGCATGTCTTTGTGGTCTAGTTTATTAGGTTTGTCTAGAGTTTAACTAGAGAGTGTAGGTTAGGTTGTGTATAATTTAATAGACCGTTTGACCGACATCAATCCACAATCACCCAAATGGTGTCATAACCTTTAGCTGTACGAGGTAGCTTAGTTATGAAGTCCATGATGATATGTTCCCACTTCCACTCAGGTATCGCTAATGGCGTCATCTTTCCATAAGACTTCTAGTGTTCGGCTTTTACTTGCGACCAACTTAAACACTTGCTTAAATAAAAAGGTCACCTAATTCTTCATACCCGACCGGTAGTAGTTTTTCTTCAGATCCTGATACATCTTTGTAGTGCTCGGATGGATGGAATAATGAGACTTGTGAGCTTTGTCTAGAATCTTAGCCCTAAGTTCGCCTTCCTTAGGCACCCAAATATGGTCAAACTTGGTCTTTACACCACGAGTGTTAACTTCTAGCACTTCTTATTGACCCACCATTCTTTCTTTCTTCACATTATCAGCTTTCAATGCCTCTTCTAGTGCCTTGATGATTTGACCCAAACCGTAAGACTTCACACGGAGAGGAGTGCAGTCTTCGTTTCGGCTCATTGCATCATCTACAACATTAGCCTTTTCCGTGTCGTATAATATTTCACAGCCATAATATTTTAACAATTCTAACCACCGTCTTTGTCTCATATTCAAATCTTTCTGCTCTAAGAAATATTTCAAACTCTTGTGATTATAATAAAAATATGAGGGCACACGTGTCACTCACTAGTGTCTCCTCAGTCTTATTTGCTCGCTTCTCTCTCCTATTAAATCATGGTATTAAATAATATTTTTTCGTTTCTCTATCCTATTAAATAATAATTATATTAAGAAACAAAACAAATTTAATTATGGATGGTTATTATATAATTAAATAAACGAATTTAATATAAAACTAATTATGGATAGTTAGAATCTTGACGTTACTTATCATTTTTGAAAAAAATAAATTTATATTATGGATAGTTATTATATTATCAGTCTGTTTTTATATTTTAATTAACTCCACTAATTTATACAATTATATTAATTATTCATTTCAATCTTTATTTACATATTTTTATTTTAAAACTTTGTTTATCATTAATTAAATTGTTTAATCATATTTTTATGAATTATACAAACTGAAAACCATTTTTATAGCCATGTAGGATCTAATTAAAAAAACATTCAATCATATATTTACATATTTAAAGATTTAATATTTGTTATGATTTGTTGAATCCCACAATATCTTTTGTCATATCATTATAGCCGAAAGTATTCAAATAATTATTTGATTTTATTCCTATTTCGATTTATATCATGGTTTATTTTAGCCATTTGCATATGCATGTTTATATATGTTGGTAGATGTGTCAACTTTGACCCATTTTGTTATGAACGGGTCGACTTGGTTATGTTTTATCTCTAGAAACTGTTAAAAATTAAATAAAAGTAATCTAAAATGAGAAATCAGATCAATTGATGTGCATAAGGTACACATTACCAATGCATAATGTGTGTTCAATTATCATTTAACCTCACAACTAAACCCCAACAATCATTAATTCTCATTATTTAATGCACATGAGATTATTTAATTAACTATATTAAGTATTATTTTATTTATAATACTTAAAATTAAGATATAAGTTACATTTACTATTTATATTTTTATAACTAAATACTATTTAAATTAAGTATTAAGTTTTATAAAATTTCTTATTTTACAAGTTATAAAAGAAAACAAAATATTCCCAAAATTAACTATAAAGATTTAGATAACTTAAAGATTAAAATTGTAATTTTTTTTATAAAAATAATTTTTGGAGCAATATTTTTGTGACAATGAGCTTGAAGATTGTTTTTATTATTATATCTGATCGAGTTGTATTAGTCTTTGTCTAAGTGTGTAAGTTTGTTCTAGAGCACTTAGTAAGTATGCGTGAAGGTTTGTTCAAGTATACTTAGCTAAGTATGCTAGAAGGTTTGTGTTTGCTATAAATAGGGATTAAAAGGTCTTATTCATCAGAACACTTGAGAGTTAAAGAGTTAAAGGTGTAGTGTGTGTTTTGGAGAGAACTTTTGTAATCAAAGATTATAGTAATACAACGAGTTTTAATTTAGATCTTGCATGTTACTAGTTGATCATTCATGTCTACGTGATTTGTATTCCGCACTCGTGTGTATTTATGCGTGATCCGTAGGCCCTGGGGACCTATAATTGGTATCAGAGCCTCGCGCTCTTGATTCGAGTGGATACGAATTGATTCTGGATGATTTTTGACTAGTACTTGTGTTAATTACAAGTTTTCTGGAACGAATTTGATGTAAATTGATGGTATTTTTTTTTTCGTGAGAGTGTTCTTATTTCTTGGCGATGGTTTGGACTGAATTTTCAGAAATTGGACATTATTAAGTGTTTGAATTGAAGAATTGATTGTTTAGGGTTGTTTAGTTTTGTCTCTAGATCAATCCTATTGAAAAAATTATTCGATTTCATCAAGTTTTGAGAATTTCAATAATTCTGGGTTGAAGGTTCTAAGCAGGGATTAAGTCCGCTTGTTAACAGATTGCCAAGTTCGCTAATTGTTGTTCAATTGCCTTGTCAAATGCGCTTGAACGGAATTTTAGTTAAATGCGCTTGAAAATTTAGTTATGTGCACCTGATTTCATTCGTCTATTTCAAATGCTCCAGAACACCAATTCAGTTTGATAAGTTCGCTACAATTCAGTATAATCAAGTTCGCTTGATTATCTGATTGAGCAAATTCGCTTCAGCTATTGACCAAGTTCGCTTGAGATTGTTATCTGAGTTATAAGTTCGGCTGATCAATTTTATGTTCCTTTGAATCAAACAAGTACGCCATTTGCAGTTCACACTTGCACTTAAGTCGGTAGCTTTTTTAATTGGTCACATAATTGTATTATGCGACTTATTTTTCGGTGTTTTGCGGACTAGTTTTCGGGATGTTAACATGTATGATCAGGAAAAAGAAAGTAATCTCAAGTAACTCGGATGTGACACGCTTTGGATCGGGAAAATTGTGAATGATTTCGAGCTAGTTTAGTGTGGTTTTAAATAGAGTTAAAGTGTGAAGTTGAAGCTTAAAAGTGATTTTTCGAGTTTTTCGAACACTTCGTTGTTTCCGGGAAATAGGACTTGATTTTCTAGAGACTCGAGCACGACTTCTAGTTCGGAAATTTTTCAGATTTTTCAGAACTTCTTTAAAGCTGTTTCGGTTGGTCTCAAAGTGCGACAAGAAAGTGTTCATTATTTCTAAAAACTACTTTTTGAGATTTTCGACCGTGGTTTCCAGGGTGATAACGACGTCTCCGGTTGAAACAAATATTTTTTTGTTGATACTAGAACGTGATTTTTAGTTGGTTGAAAAAGTTCGAGACTGTTTCAGTTTCTTTTTAAATCGGTTTGGACGTGCTCTAATTGGTTCGAAAGCTATAGATTTCAAATGTTACAAACATGTTAACGTTCAACAATATGTCTGGAACTCCATCACCTCCTAGACTCGTATCTCTCGCGGATTTTTCTACTTGGAAAGCTCAATTTGTGGAATAGCAGATTTTTGGAGACCAATAGAAGAAGGGTATACTCATCCGACATACGCATGTATGGGTATCTCCAATGCACCTAAGCCAGTGTCAGCTCTAACGATGTCTTTATCAAAAGAACTCTTATATACTTTCAAGAATTTTAAGACTTCAAGAGATTAATGGGAAGCATTGACGATGCGATGTGAAGACAATTTTGATGGAAAGAAGAGTAGGAGAGGCTTGCTGAAGAAACAATTTATGGTTTACAAGTATTTGGAGAATGAAACTGTTGATGATATAGGTACCGGATACTATCATCTTCTGAGAGAGTTGGTAAAATGTAATGTTTCTTATACTAATACTAAGGTGAATGAGAAGTTGTTGGATACTCTTCCACCTAAGTTTGAGAAGTGAGGATTTATCCGATATGTCTCTAAAGGCCTTGATTGCTATAGTTCATTCTTATGAAGAAGGTGATGTGACTGAAGTTAGTGACAAGAGTGATTCTGAAAGTGATTGTTTTACAAAATCACGTGATAGTGAAATTTTTCACTCTTCATCTTCAGAGGTAAAAGTTGAGGTTCGTATTGATGCTGGTTCTGATAATAGTTCTTTAGTCTGTGATTCGAGTGATTCTGGGAGTGTTGCTGAAAGTGAAGAGCCTATTTGTCAGAATGTGAAGGCAAAATTTTCAACTACAGAATTGCTTGATGATGGGGTTGTTGGTAAAGTGATTGAGAAAATTGTTGAGATGTTATCTGAAGCTATTGCATTCATGGCTGATTCCAAACAGGTACAAAAGGTTGTTTCTTTTACTAAATGCATTGATTCTGATTTGAAAATTATCATATTGTGTGATGATAACACAAATCTGATCTGTGGCATGAAGGCAATTTACACATCAAATCAAACTTTGAAAGAAAATGAAAAAGTTTTGAATTCAAGAACTGGATCTTTAAAGGATGACATTAAAGTTTTACAAATGAAAGTTAATGAACAAGCTTTTCATCTAGATGTGGCATATTCTGAATATGAAGAGAAAATTAATGAACTTGCCTTGTCACAAACAGAAGTAACAAAGTTGTTACGAAAGCTAGAAAGTTATAAGAATTCCATTTTTCTATTGGAATATTATAATGAAAACCATCAGGTGAGAAAGTGGTTAGAGGAATAGGTTCTTGTCCTTCTTTTGATGACAAATCTGTTGGTGGGGGTGTTGGTTTCTATCCTCCGTTTAATGGCAATTATGCAACTCGAAGCATTGAAACGGTGACTGAAGAAGAATTAGAGCCTAAAACCGTCCAAAAGGTTAATCATGTTACAGGAGAGGATATGGTTTATGATGATTCCAGTGATGATAAATCTTTTGATTTAGAAAAGGCTGAAGGAAATGTGTTAGAATGTAAGGTTGATGAACCTGTTGTTGTCAAGAAAGTCACCAGAGATCAGTGCATCTTGGCAGAACCTGATGAGGATGTTAAACAATCAAAAACTGCACCTTTAAAACCTTTTGTTATTATTGGGTGTAATTTTCAAGAAATTAATACTATTAAGAAAACAACAAATGTGGATTTTGTTAAAGACGGTTAATTCTGATAAACTCAAGGTTGTTCAATCATCTAACATTGTTTCTCAGTGTGAATCATCTAGTTCAAGTGGTGATCAAAAGGAATGATATGTTCGGGTATGTAGAGAAAAGCGTGCATGTTTTACTGTGGTTCAGTTGGTCATATTGTGAAGAATTGCCCGAATAAGAATGTTGGAAAGAGATTGGAAGATCCAAAGTTGACTAGACCATTTGTTTAACCAAAGACAAAACCAATGGTTAATCCAAAGTCATAAGTTAATCCTCCAAATGTTGTAAATCAAAGTGAAGCGTCAAGTTCAAGAGGTATGAGTCCTAAAGCTCCTTACATAAGGAAGTTTATTGAAAGGAGAGCATGTTTTCATTGTGGTGTTGTGGAAAACATTTGTGTGAATTGTCCTTCAAAGGCTAGGGGTACAAAGTCTTATGAGACATCAAAGACTAGACCGTTTATGACAAGATCTGTTGGTACAAAATCTCTTGATTCAAAATCCGAGGTGAAGTTATCTAAACCTCAAAAGAGAAGAAGAAACAGAATATTGAAGAAACTGTTAGAACAATAAGAGGTTTCACAATCTAAACATATTTCAAATGAACCAGAATGTTCAAACACTTCACATTTTAAGAAGAAAGAACTTAATGAACAGAAGAGTGTCTGGAAATCTAAACTAACTATTTCTGATTCGTCAGAGCAATCTCCAAAGATTGATGAGAGATTTGACTGTGAATTGTGTGAAGTGGTTTACGTTGATAAAGATGGACGACCCAAAACCACTATGGCTTGGGTTTCCATTTCAAACTAATGTTTGTTTCTTGATGTGCATGGACAACCAAAGAGAACTATTGGCTACTAACTTTTCTTTATTGACATTGATTAGTTGTGTTGATAGTGGTTATTTCATGGAACATAGCGACATGGCATAGACTTTGCACTCAATGAGTTGTTGATTGTGGTTCAACGAATTGATGCTCAAGGGGAGAAATTGAAGGAGTTACTCAATTCGTTTATTACATAGTGGATGAGTCTAAGATGACAAAGAATCTAGATACAGGAAGTAGGTATGTGAGCATCAAGCTCGTGATGTTGAACCTATTTCTAGTGTTTAGGGGAGTCATCTAGAGAGGAGGAGTATACTCAGGTGATAAAGGTTTGATTGAGGTAACTTAATGATATCTTTGAATCCGTTTTGAGTATGTGGTGAAAATGATTAGTACCCGAGTAAAAATATTTTCAAAAAGGTTTTTCATGGAAGCTTTTATTTTTTAATTTTTAACTTATTTTATGCTTTATTTTTATTAGTTTACTTGCTTTCTGAAAAACCCAAACAAATTTGAAAAAGATAAAATCGGCACTGCTTGAAGTTAGAGAAGAAATGATAGTACATTAGTAGGTGATCACATACACATGACCTTAGAATGACTGCCTGGTTTCTGTATTTTTGTTTGTGCTTATATGACCTGATTTAAACTTCTTAATCTGCATAAATAGGAAATTATAGTTTCATGACTGCTTGACATTGCTGTATATAATACTTTAATTTGGATATTTGCATGTAATTTAGATTGTCAGTAGGCTAGAAGCGTTTTTAAACCATTAGTAGTGTGAAAACATAATGGTCTATGTCACAATTGTGATTTGAACCCATGGAATGTCGGGGGTGTGTGTGTGTGTTAAAATATCATTATCAGATAAAGAATATGAGGTTTCAAGTATTTCATGAGACCAGTATCGGACTATATTGATTAGCATAATTTTTCAGTTCACTTCACTGCCCATGCCCTAAAAAGCATGCAATGTAAAGTTGGACTAAGATATGTTTCTGACAACATCTGTTGGAACATATACTCACACTTGGATCAATTATCTTGATTCCATTGAATATATCTGGATAACAGTTGTATCACGCTACTGTGTGTCATTGAATCAATCGATTCCTTGACCATTCTTATGTTGATGAATTCCATCGGTACAATCTTTATGTTACTATGAATCATGATAATTCATCTAAAACCAAGCAATATGAATCATACGATTCTGAATCATTCTGATTCCATATATCCTTCGGGATATGTTTCTTTTCCTGTGCTAATTGAGATAGTTTCATCGTGGAGATTGATCTTATCTTTGCATAAGTTCATATGTCTTGAAGATAATGCAATTTAAATTTATGTTGGCATATTTGTGGAGTACACATTGTTTTCATATAAATGGTACTAACTCACAAGAACGTGGGATAAAAACGCTTTTAGTTTCAAATATTATAATGCCGACAACTTGAATTGACATGTAGTGTATTGCAAATTCGGTATACATAAGTTAGCAAGTTATGATCTGATCCTGCTTACTTTGAAGTTTATCGCGTATCATTTCATGAAAATTCTGAACATTATGAAAATGAAAAAGATGCGAAAAAGAAAGATGTGATATCATTTAGTTTGCAAGTGATTAGAAATTACAAAAGATATGATAGTTGATTAAAGTATGAAATGTTATTTCTGAAAATGTAATTGTTGAGATATCATAAAATGTTGCACGAGTTGCTTGTTTGCTAAGTTGAGATTTGTTTGTACACAGAATGTCATAGGTCATCATTAGATCTGCTAGGTATTTTATATCTAGTATATGTGTGTGATTCATTAAAGATACTGATATGATCTTCTTACTCATAGTGTTCGACCAAAAATATGTGATTTTGTATGTATAGAAAAATGCCAAAAAGATTTTGATTTCATTTTTATTTTACTGCTTTATTTCATATTGAAAAATCAAAAAATATTTTAGTGTGTTTTAGCAAAAAGTTTGAAAAATTCAAAAAAAAATATGTCCTTTTACATATTCTAGTTAATTTCAACTAAAAATATCAAAAGGATTTTATTTCTCGCTTCCATGGAAATTAGATTATTTTTCTAACTTTGGTACACCTTTGAAAAATTGTAATTTGATCTGAATGCATAATATTTTGTAAGCGTTTGAGGGTTGTTGAATGTAGACAAAGAATTCTCTTTCTTATGTCTTGTTTAAATTTGAGTGCAGATGGACATGGACTACAGGTACAAAAGGGACTTCATACTGTGAGCTGATTAGCAGACACCTTCTGAAGTTGTTGTCAATGGGGAGTTTGTTAGAGCTTATTTGGATCCAAGTGACAAACATCTTCTGAAGCTGTTGTCAAGGGAGTCTGTTGGAGCAATGTTTTTATGACAACGAGCTTGAAGAATGTTTGTATTATTGTATCTGATCGAGTTGTATTAGTCTTTGTCTAAGTGTCTGAGTTTGTTCTAGAGCACTTAGCATGTATGCTTGAAGGTTTGTTCAAGCATACTTAGCTAAGTATGCTAGAAGGTTTGTGTTTGCTATAAATAGGGATTAAAAGGTCTTATTCATCAGAACACTTGAGAGTTAAATGTGTACTGTGTTTCGGAGAGAACTTTTGTAATCAAAGATTATAGTAATACAACGAGTTTAATTTAGATCTTGTGTGTTACTAGTTGATCATTCATGTCTACGTGATTTGGATTCTGCACTTGTCGCATAGATTCCTCGGTTTGTATATGTGAACCGTAGACCTCGGGGACCTAATATTAAGTGATTAATTAAGTTAATTTATCATTTCAAAAACTACGTGTGGGTGTGGCAATATGAGGCCACCAACAAACCTACATTTTTATATGTTTTATATTAATTGTTCGAAAACTTTTCTCATAGATTGCTCTTGGTGTACTGGTTTGTGGAAGGTTGTATATCTCATTTCCTTATTCTTCAGGTCACGGCTCGACACGTGTGGCTAGCAAACTTTTCTCTTTTTGTTTTTTTACATTTTCTTTCAGGATTAAACGAGTACCCATAACCTCATATATATTTTTATGTACCTAACTATGTTTCTATTTTAACTGTCTCAACTATTTTAGATCCGCTTAACACCGCGGATCGCAGGAATTCGGGTTATGCTACGTTTTGACAACGTCGCAACGTGCAGCGGGTAAATTACTAGTTATCTCCAAGTTTACATGTTTGATTTTGGGTTGGTTAGTTTCTTTCAAAAATGGGCATTAATTTCTTTTGTGATTCTCTTTTGACAATTAAATTTTGATGGGGGTCATGTGTAACGATGTAAGGCCTTAAACCCGGGAGGCCTCACTTATTGGACTTACTAATCAACACATAGCTCTTAAACATAAAACATTTACTACTAGCGGTGGAAACGATTTAATCTTTAACATAAGCAGCGGAATTACATAACTTGTCTAAACATAACTTGTCTGCATCTACATAACCTTCAAAACAACATAACTAAAACATACTAAAAATCAGCAACGCTGAGTGAGTTCTAACGTAACTTGTGAATTACATAACTTGTCTAAACGTAACTCTTCTGTAGGTCCCGGGAGCCTCGTTGCACAGCGGATATACACGGACCTGTTCTCTGATTTGTGTGGGAACCAAGAAATGAGACAGAGAAAAACACGAACACAGACAAAAGACAATGAAACGACACGTAATCCATAACATAGAAGTCATCCCGTATTACAGACTACATACCAAAAGAGCACACATCTCTCATCTAATCTCACGGTCCAGGGGTCGGGAGAGCTCGTCCCGACTCAGACACCTCTCGACCTAGTTCCACCTACAAATGAAGACAAGTCTTCTATTTATAGGGGAAGGAACATTACCTGCGTACTTGTCTAAGTACGCAGGGTTTGGTCATGCATACTTGACAAGTACGCACGGCAAAAGCCTTGCGTACTTACTAAGTACGCAAGACCAAACTGGTGTGCAGGCTAAGTACTCAGGAACACCCTCCTGCGTACTAGCCATGTACACCGATACATAGAATTTAATCTATAGTTACAAAACATGCTTCTAAAAACTCCCTCTTAACTATAGCATCAAATTCTATCTATCACTAACACTGATAATCATTAGTTTACAAAGAATGTCCTAACAGACTCCCTCTAAACTAATGACATCAAGTGTCTTCTGGCGAGACTTGATCTTCTGGCATTCCACTTGAGATCTTCAAATCTTCAAACTTCAGTCTTCAGTTGCCGAGTGATAACAAACCCGACTCCCTCAAAACTGTAGCTTTCATTGTAGACCAAACCAAGTGCTTCAATAGGAACCAACTAACCCAACACAACTCATTGTAGTTCATCCTCTTAGCAGTAGCAACCTGACAGTGTCTTCCTAAACAAGTAACAATAGTAGACTAAGACAACTCCAAATCAGCTGGCATATGATAGAGAGTTTGAGTTTCCAATAACATGCATCAAACTAATCAGCTCCCATAGGAATTCCAGTAAGATAAACTTAAGTCTTCAACCAGATGTGTCCAACTCTATCCTGTATCTTCATGAGTCAACCAAGTTCCCGAAGATGTTCATTTCCAATTTCCCTTTTCAGTTTAAGCTCCATCTGACTAGACCAGAAAGAAGGGTATGTTTCCTATCACATCGACCAATGATAAAAGGTTCCATCTTCAACTAATAATCCAACGGATATCCAACTTCATCTTGAAAACACACGATAGAATCAAACATGAAAAATATAGTTTACACGAGAAATCACAGTTGAGATCCATGTTACGTCAAAGAGGTATATATATAGGAAGTACCAACGACTTTTCCACCACCTCTTTAATGTCTCATGAATACTAGATTTTATCCCCCTCATTTCTCTGTAAACTATGACCAGCTTCATCACCACTTCAATCAAATCCTCAAAAAGCACAACTAGCCACTCCAGGATTTTATTCTTTTATTCCTTTGCAAAGATCCAAAACAGCAAATCCTTGGGTTCAAGTTGTTCCAGTATTCATCCCCTATTAAATAAGTATCCCGGATACTCGTAGCCTACATATTAAGGTTTGAATATCTAAACAAGATGATTCTCTTTCCAAAAGACCCAAAGCAGCCACATCTTCACAAATAGAACGAGACCTTTAGCCGATGACGACCCAATTGCTCCCATTAGTTCAGCATTCATACCCTATTAAATAAGTATCCCGTATACTCGTAGCCTACATTTTCAGGTATGGACCCTTAAAAAATGTATGACAAGTGGTATCATCCAACAAAAATCTCGTCCGTGTTTCGCCAAGCCACATCGTATACAAATTCTGGTCCGGAAAAACCAAAATTACTATCTTCTCAAAAATGGGCCGAAACACGCGTACAAATGATCACTAAAAATTTTGGCCAAGAAATTTTTTATTTTTTTTAATCCCAAATGCTAGTCCATGCGTACTTAGTAAATACGCACATAAAGGGTGCTCATGCGTATTTAGTAAATACGCAAAGCCAAGTGCTCATGCGTATTTGATAAGTTCGCAAAGACAACCATGCGTACATGCTAAGTATGCAGAGTCAAATACTCATGCGTACTTAACAAGTACACAGGACAACTTCTCTTGCGTACTTAGTAAGTACGCAGGGCAAAACCCATGCGTACTTAGTAAGTACGCAGAAAAGCTGAATTTGCGTACTTATCAAAAAGTAACAGCGTTCTTGACGGATTTTGAGGAGAATGCTCGAAAAGTGATGGATCTAAGAAATTGATGCTTCCAAAAGCTTAGAAAACATAATCTAACAAACCCTAAGCCTTCCAAACACCAAATGAAGTGATAACAAACTCGGATTTAAGGATTTTTTTGTCAAAAAGTAAGAACTCAGATCTGTTCCAAAAACCCTAAAACACGAAACTGGAACACAAATCAACGAACACCGAGGCTCTGATACCACTTGTAGGTCCCGGGAGCCTCGTCGCACAGCGGATATACACGGACCTATTCTCTGATTTGTGTGGGAACCAAGAAACGAGACATAGAAAAACACTAACAAAGACAAAAGACAATGAAACGACACGTAATCCATAACATAGAAGTCATCCCGTATTACAGACTACATACCGAAAGAGCACACATCTCTCATCTAAGCTCACGGTCCAGGGGTCGGGAGAGCTTGTCCCGACCCGGACACCTCTCGACCTAGTTTCAGAGTTCCACCTACAAATGAAGACAAGTCTTCTATTTATAGGGGAAGGAACATTACCTGCGTACTTGTCTAAGTACGCAGGGTTTGGTCATGCGTACTTGACAAGTATGCAAGGCAAAAGCCTTGCGTACTAAGTACGCAAGGCAAAAGCCTTGCGTACTAAGTACGCAGGACCAAACTGGTGTGCAGGCTAAGTACTCAGGAACACCCTCCTGCGTACTAGCCACGTACACCGATACATAGAATTTAATCTATAGTTACAAAGCATGCTTCTACATCTTCTCGCCAAGCCAAGCATCCACTTCCATCTATTGCCACCTACACTTAACTGATGTGCATATTAAAAATCAGCAACGCTGAGTGAGTTCTAACGTTTACTTTAAATCAATTATATAAAAGAATTACTATTACATATATACTGCCCTTAAGGCAAAATTTTACATACTTTACTTTTCAAATCAGTTTATATCATATAATAAACCGTCAATTCGTTTACACTGTACTGCCCTCATGGCTCACAGCCCCTATGACTCACGTCCATGAACCGACACTACCACTTATCCATCAATTCCCTTGTCATTACTGTACCGCTCCTATGACTCACGTCCATGAACCAACGAGTACCTGGTCAATGCCCCCATGGCTCACGTCCATGAACCGACAATACCGCTTAACGCTAAGGGGAGGTTGCGTGGACCTCCCAAACAACCGCCGTTACTCATCCCAGTTGTACAACCGTTAACGAACCACCAAGGTTCTTACTAATTGGTAGAACCCATATCTGATATCTTGTACAAGTAACATCTGTCCCAAGGACCTTTATAGCCGGTATACATTACCGTAGGAATTCTATTGACTTTCATAACATTCTTTAACTTGATCATAACTTTTAACATGTATTATGCCTTTGTTTATGTATATGAAAATATAGTAAACGCTTGCCATAAATACCTTTACTCTTACTGAAATGTTGCTTTACGCATATATCTTGCCTTTGTTTATGCATATGAAAATATAGTAAATGTTTGCCATAAGATATAGCTTTTCTACACTTAAAACATTCCTTGCATATATATTATGCCTTCGTCTATGTATATAAAATATAGTAGACACTTGCGATAAGATATAGCTTTTCTTCACTTAAAACATTCTTATATATATTATGCCTTTGTCTATGTATATGAAATATAGTAGACGCTTGCCAAAAAAAATATATATATATATATATATATATATATATATATATATCTTTACCTTACTGAAACATGGTTTGAATAAATATTATGCCTTTATTTATGTATATATCAAATATAGTAAACGCTTGACATACATAGATATTTACTTTTATCAAAACGTACATTTGTCTGTTTTAAACTTTACACTAATACATAGCTTTAACTTTGTTTATTAATATATAAAAGACAATAAACACTTTACATAAGTATGCACACCACCCCTAAAGTAGGCAAAAAGGGGATTAGAACTCACCTGGTATTCTGTCTACTGAAACTAAAAGCGCGGGCTACACGAGTGTTACGTGATCTGTGCATATACAATACATAGAATTGGTTAAACTTGCAAACACTCCCACGAGTCGGCCGATGCTTTCTCAAGAGTTGGCCGACGCTTTCTCAAGAGTCGGTCGTCACTCTCTTAAGAGTCGGCTAACACTTTCTAGGGTAGTCTGAACTTGCGTTCAGGACTTTTGTCATGCTATAGGGGCCGATTCTCACTTGGTCGATTCTTACTTCATCTTCTTCGCTGAGTGTTGCTACTTGTATGTAGCGACTCTCCGGAGTCGGCTCAAGAACCCTAATTTCATAATAGATTCGTTTTTGATCTAAAACCATAACTTTTTACGCTCAAAACACTTCTCCACCCATGAAGACAGATCTATACTTTTCATGTGCTTTTATACGTAAAAATCCAATCTTTATGTGATTATACCCAAGAACCCTAAAAACCCATTTCGAACAAAAACTCAGATCTGGGCGAGTTTCTTACCTCTAATCGGCTCGTTGCTTCAGCAATGCTTCGTGTAATCACTACTGGATAAGAAGAAAGGTTCGATCTTGGAGCAAAACCGACACCTTTCTCTCTCTAACCTCTCTCTCTAGAACTTGTAAAGATGGAATTGGTGATAATGAGGGTGGAAAGGATGAAGCTTGGGGTTTTATGGAGCCCAAAATCCTTCCTTTATTTCGGCCCAAGCCCGTCCAGAGCTTAAGGCTCAAGGACAGTTCCCTTTTCTTCGTTTATGCTACATCTCAAGGACTATCTCGGGTTCTAAAACTCGGGATGTTACAAACGAAGTCAAGCATATTTGTGATGAGGCGGGTTATTCATTGTTAATTAAGTGGTGGTTCAAACTTTTATCGTTTTCCTAAAACTAGAAGGGTCTGTACTTGAGGGTGAGAATCACCACGAAAGGATTTGGATTATCAGTAAAATTATGAAGACACAAGCCAGGGTGGTTCACCGACTAAAAAATGACATTTTATTAGAGAGAGAATGCACATTGTCCGAGATTCTATCTTTACACATGTGATTCCAACCTTTTTTAGTATCTAGATCCTGAGCATCTGGGATGCGTTATAATAGGTTGACGAAATGGTGAAGATTTGGAATTGCATGACACATATTAGATGATTCAGTACTTCATTACTGAAAATCTAGGCACCGAGTATCTTGATACTTCATTATAAGGGGAGAATTACTTGTGTATTTCAAACCTAAAAATATTGGAAACAGGTATCTTGATACATCAATATAAGGGGAGAATTACTTGAAGCTCTTGATCTACAGTATTTAGAGTCTTATCAGTTGGTTCATGAAAGCGCAAGAAAGAGTCGGACAAGAACTTCTAACATCAATCTAGGGGGAGATTGTTGGGTATATTGAAGACTGGTGCTTTCAATTAGACAATCGCAAGTATGGTATCGCAGATATAGCTACGATTACATACAACAATTGCGATTGAGTTTGTTTTTCAAGCTGTTTGGCGGTGGCTTGATGAAAAAGGCATCAACCTCCTATAAATAGGCGTTTACCTCTCATTAGGAGGGTGTGTGTCTATGTTTGAATCATCACCCAGGTGGAGCTCACATTGGGTGGAAATAACTGTATGGAGTGTGTGAGGATATTTTGTAAAGGAATCGTACACATTTCATCTATCTCGTTTTTGTTTTTACTTTTATTTTTCTTTTTGGTTGGCTGTTTATGATTCACAACACCTGTCTCTACCATTTTTAGTGATTCAATAGTGATGTTTGCTCTAATGTCGATCCAAATCTGATTTGAGTGTTATCCGGTTCCAACCACCAATAATCAGTTCTAACAACATAAACAAAATACAACCATAGATAGTTTAGATTTTACCTTCCGAGAAGTAAACAACAAACCAAACTATAGCACCACGAAAAAACGAGCCCAGTCCCTAGATCTTGTAACATGAGAACCCTAGGACAACAAAACTCCTTTGGTTTCCTCTCCAAAATGGACCAACACGCAAAGTCGGTCCAACTGGTAGGGTTTCTGAGTGACGACAATCCCACGACATAAAAACGGTGGCGGATAGGCGGCATCGGTAACGGCGCAGCCGTTGACCAGCGGTGACAGACCAAGCCGGCAGTAGTGGTGGCTGTGCAAGGTGGAGTTAGCGACGGCTAGGAAAGAAGAGGGAGGAGATTAAGGTTTTTCTTTTTGCCTCCTTTTGTGTGTTTAGTATTCTAACCCCGAATCTCATATTTATAGTTATTATAAATCTTGGGGAGTATGTTAGAATTTTTAATAATTAACTAATTAATTATTAATTAAATACTTTGACCAACTAAATTGTATTTTTAATCATATTAATAATATATCTAGTTAAAAGCCCAATTAATAATTATCAAACCATTTGACAATTATTAATCTTTAAGTTAATTCTTAATCATCAATTCTTGACAATTAGTTAATTTAATCTTTTGTAGATCTTAATTAAGAAATATTAGCAGTTAAATATTAGCACTCATTTGGGAGGTCGCGGGTTCGATGCTGAAGCCCTTGGTTGGTTTTCTCTCCAGAATCGACTAACCATTAAGCTTTGATTATATATTATTGAGTTTATTATAGATCTTAATTACGAAATATTAGCAGTTAAATATACGTCGAGGTGTTGTCCGAATTGTTTGACATATTATTGATACGATAACCTAAAATACTATCTAAGTGAGTTCCTCTGAATTAAAATGTGTATTGACTTACACAATTGTTATTTGAAATATGCATGATAAGTGATGCCATATTCCAAGTATATATATTGCGTATTATGTAATGTATACGTTTCGAAAGTGGATGAGACCTACGGGTGGAATGATTATCTTATCTTGCTGGTGAAAGGTAGTCCAGTAGGATGTGATAGTTTGACCATTTTATACTGGTGAAAGGTAGGCCAGTGGCAAGAACGGCGTGGGAACGGTTGACCAGTTATATATATATAACAAAAGTTTATTTGTTTTGTGTAAAGAAATGGGTGAGAAATGAGATTGCTTGTGATCGGATAATAACCATGTGATAAGGTTCATGAACTCACCAACTTATGTTCATTCAGTTATTTTTATTATCTTTAAGGTTGTTGTATATGGATCTTTTAGTGGCATTCCAGGTAGATATCATATGTGGATAGTTGTTTAAATGGTCAGAGGATTGTGGTGGATGGAGACATGTTTGAAAGAGTTGTAAGCCCTCTGAATGTTTTGAGTTCTCAGACAGAAACTGATGTTTGTTAGTTTGGTTTGTTTGTAATAGACATTTGGTAGATGATGTAAAAGAGTTTATTAATTAATAAATGTGCATTTAAGCCCATCATGTTAGAAGTTCTTTTAGGTTTCTCTGTTTTAGTCAAGTGATGCGGCTGCAAACATAAAGATAAAGTTATTGTAATGTGTCCTGCTGAGTCTTTGTTGTTTGCGTGTATTTAGGAGAAGAAAAGGACAAACCTTACTTCAAAAGGAAGAAAGGAAGCAGAAAATTCAAAATAATGAATTTGAAATCCGTTTCCTCGTACGCATGTGGGGCCGGTCTTAAATTGGATTTTTTTGGTGTGGTTTCCTTTGTAAACAAGTTTTCTTTGTGGGGCTGTTGGTTGTCTTTCTTAAAAGCTTGTTTGGCCATAGAATTCCCATCACATAAATCATGTGTGGACCATCATTTCAACATTATCGTTTTTAATTTGTTAGACCATTAGATTGTTTATAAATGACATTACTAACTACGGATGTTTAAAGTCGGATATTTAAAAATTTCGGATAATGAATTTCATTATCTGAATCCGTATCCAAAACTTTAAATACGGATTCGGATATTTAAACGGATATCCAAAATTTCAGTACAATTTAGCAAAAAAATCATTGTTGGACATATATAACCAAATTGAGAACAAAACCAAAAACAAATTCATAATTTGCAATACAAATAGTCTAATGAATTCATAAAGAAAGTTGCTTTGAAAACAAACTTCATATTGAATAAAATATAAATTACATTAGTGAGTCAGGTTTCATCTATATTATTATATAAAAATATTAGAAGGATAGGCTTGTAATTTACTATAACATTTAAGACACATAACACAAACTATTGTATATAAGATATACTTTATCAGTGCATAAAATATGTTAAATTATCATTTAACCTCACAATTAAATCCCAATACTCAAAAACTAACATTATTTAATGCAAATTAGAATATTTAATTCACTATATTAAGTATTATTTTATTTATAGTACTTAAAATTGAGATTTAAATTACATTTATTATTTATATTTTTATAACTAAATACTATTTAAATTAAGTATTTAATTTTATAAAATTTCTTATTTTACAAGTTATAAGAGAAAACAAAATATTCCCAAAATTAACTATAAATGTTTAGATAATTTAAAGACTAAAATTGTAACTTTTTTATAAAAGTAATAGGTGGTTGATGTAGTGCAAAACACACATCTTTATTTCATCATTTTCATGTGTTATAGATTAGTTTTCTATTTGTTTTGAGTCGTTTTTGTTACATATTGAGTCTTTGTTATGTTTTCAGGTGCTCATGATAATTACAAGCGAAAACCCGAAGAAACCGAGCACGAGAGGAAAGTCCAAAGAATAAAAAGCAAAAAGTTAGAAATTAAGTCCTTCGCGGTACGCGAAGGAGGAGAAGAATTCCCTCACGATACGCGAGGGAAGGCAGAAGTGCCCCGACTGTTTTGTCTCTCAAAATACGCGAGAGACCCATGATCCTGCATCGCGGTACGCGAGGGCTTATAAAATCCACAAAAAGCCCTAATCGATCAATTAAAAGAATTTGAAGGCTATTATCATAGGAGTTTGTATTCTTGCCGTCTAGAGAGTTTCTAGAGGTGATTTTGGGAGTTTGGAGGTCAAATCAAGGCTAAAGTTTGCATCTTTGGATCCGGGTTCATTAGTATTAGCTTATTCGGTTTTCAAGATTGCATCTTTGTGTTTGAATTGAATGTTTGATATCATGGTTTATGCTTTTTACTACTGTTTTGGTTGTTTGAACATGATCCTAGGCTAAAACTATAATACTGCCTAGGTCTAATAATGAATACTTCGTAAAGTTTCAATTTTTATCGGTTTTGGTTTCAATTGATGGTTTTATGATTTTGTAACGATCTTAGTTAATAATTGTGATGAATCTGCATGCTTAATTCTGATTGTGTGATTAATTTCAATTCCATATGCTGATTATGGTTGTCTGTCGGTTTGATTAGCGTATTGTTATCATAGATTCTAGGGTTTGTGATTGCGTGTGGTTAGCTAGAGATAGTGACCATAGGAGTTGTAATTTGACTGCTGATTATAGTTTAGTGTTCCTCCTAGTTCAATACCTGAGATGTGAGAACCAATCGTTTAGTCTTCGTCAATAGGAATCCGAGTGTCAACTGTCTGAGAGGAAGTTGGTATAGGTTTCTAGTGATTGTTGCTATCTTGAATCATAGTTTTTATCCTAGGATTACCCGTGAATTCCTTGAATGTATTGTGGATAATGAGACTGAGAGGTAATCTGTCCATTAGGGTACAATATCATAGTTGGAAATACCTGAAAGGTGATCCAACAATCTGGTGAGTTATTACATCTGTAGGTTCCTTAGTTGGTGACACCTTGAGAGTGATTAGGGATCCACTAGGTTGTCTAGAGTTGTTTCCTTAGAAATCTAGATCCATCATATTTCTAGAACCGGTAGAAGTTGTGCTTTGCAAGTAGGATTTCGACCTAGGTAGTGTTCTTCCCATCTCTTGATTTCATCTTAGTTCTCGTCTTGTTAGTTGAATCGACCTTTGTTTATTGCATTCATAGTTATAATTAGTAGTGTAGTAAACCCCCCATCAATCAATTCTTAAGTCTGAGTCAGAGTCTGTTTTGTTATTCGTAGTGTCTCTAGGGTTCGATAATCCGGTTTACCGTTAAGCTATGCTACACTCGATAGGTCCACTTGCCTGTCAGTGCGTTTTAGTTCATAGGTTTTTCATTTATTACTTAGGAGTCTAGGTTAGGTTTTGTCATTTATTTTATAGACCGTCTAGACGACATCAGTGGTTAATTAAGTTAATTTAGCATTTCAAAAATTATAATTTTATTTTTATTTAGATAATAAGGAAATAAAAAAAACAAAAATAAAATAAAAATAAAAATAATTGCAAAAGGGAAGAACGAGCAGGGGGTCCTCGAACTTGCGCCGTGTATGTGCGCATGTAGGTGTGTCGCGCGAACCACCTGGGTCGGCGCCCATTTATGTTCTACATCCGCTTCTGCTTGTATATGTATATGATAAATAAATAAATAAATAAATAAAGTAGCTTGGAAAAGGGAAGAAGTAGCCGCACGCGTGGAGGATGGGGGGTTGGGGTTTGGGATCGAACCAGCACCACCTACGTGTAGGTGTGGCAATGGGAGGTTACCAACAAACTCACATTTTATGTGTTTTATATTAACTGTCACAAAACTTTATCATAGATTGGTCTTGGTGTAGTGGTTTGTGGGAGGTGGTATATCTTCTTTCCTTATTCTTCAAGTCTTGGGTTCGAAATGTGTGGCTAGCAAAAAAATTTTGTTTTATTTATTTATTTCTTTTTTTCTTTTAATTATTCTTTTTTAATTATTAGACTCAATGTGAGAGGCATAATACATTTTTATATCTACGGTTCGATCCACAAAACCAATCCACCTCAAATTCATACGTTACTTTTATGTACTTAAGTACGTTAGTGTCAATGCCAAAACATTTTTTTACTTTGGTTTTTTTTTACATTTTCTTTCAGAGTTAAACGAGTAGCCATAATATCATATATTTTTTATGTACCTAATAATGTTTCTTTTTTAATCGTCTCAACCGTTTCAGTTCCGCTTCACGCCGCAGATCGCAGGAGTTTGATTTAGGTTACGTTTCAACAACGCCGCAACGCGCTGCAGATAAAATTACTAGTTCTCTCCAAGTTGGTTGGTTTGTTTCTTTCAAAAATGGGCATTAATTTCTTTTGTGGTTCTCTCTTGACAACTAAATTTTGATGGGGGTTGTGTGTAAAGAAGTCAAGCATATTTGTGATGAAGCAGGTTATTCATTGTTAATTGTGTGGTGGTTCAAACTTTTATCATGGTTCAAACTTTTATCATGTGCCGAAAAATATAAGGGTCTATACTTTGGTTTCCTCTCCAAAATCGACCAACACGCAAAGCCGTTTCTGAGTCAGACAATCCCACAACATAAAAACAGTGGCGGATATGTGGCACTGGTAATAGCGCAGCCGCTTACCAGCGGCGACGGACTAAGCCGGCGGTAGTGGTGGCTGCGCAAGGTGGAGTTGGCTGCGGCTAGGAGAGAAGAGGGAGGAGATTAGGGTTTTTCTTTTTGCCTCTTTTTCTATGTCTAGTATTCTAACCCTGGATCTCATATTTGTAACTATTATAACTCTTGGGGGAGTATAGAGTTTTTAATAATTAAGTAACTAATTATTAATTAAATACTTTAACTAACTAAATTGTATTATTAATCATATTAATAATATATCTAGTTAAAAGCCCAATTAATAATTATCAAACCATTTGACAATTATTAACCTTTAAATTAATTCTTAATCATCAATTTTTGACAATTAGTTAATTTACCTTTGTTAATTACTAGCAAACAAATTGCAAACAATTAAACGTCTCGGTCTCGCTCCATATGCTATCGTGTCTAGATTGTTTAACTCCTTAAACAATATTATCGTTCATTGCTCATGGTGCAACTCTTTGGATCCTATCTTAGTAGTAGTGTTGTCAGATGCCGTTATTTGGACATACTATTCCCAACAAAAGAAACATGACATCAAAAATTAAATGGGAAGGTCTTTTTAGGCTAGGAAAAAGAAGTCTTTCAAGGTTTTAAATATCCTTGTCCATTTCTCGTTGTATTTCTAATGTATTTCTTTTTCATATGACCAAATAGTGGGAAATTGTTGTATTTAGGTTTTTTTTTTATAGATTTGGTCAGATGAAAACTATAGTAATTAGGACTTAGAAATATGATGTATCTACTAAGGGGGAGCAGTAATAGGAACCGATATTGATCAGTTCTCACCGATTGAGATGCCACTGGTCAAGACTCATTGACATTGAAGACCTGGTTACCACTAATGAAACCTGTCACTGTTTGGGCAAGTTACCACTAATCTTACAATTGATCTTACCACTGATGAAGTGCAACTAATTAAGAAGTGCCACTAAGTTGCTGCCACTGAAGGCTGTTAGTGATGATTCGGTGCATTTTGCCTCAATGTCGACGTCACTGTTAGGATGTTTTGTGTCAGTATTAGTGACGTCGACAACACAAATGCATAAGCTAATGCGGTTAGGGTTTCTGGGTGTCTTAGTCGACAACACAAATGCATAAGCTAATGTGGTTAGGGTTTCTAGGTGTCTTAGTATATATATATCATTCTTGTTCATAGATGGTGTGTTAGTGTGTCTCCTTCCTATGAAGCATTAAGCTCATAATCACACCTATGGATTGCTTATCCATGGGATGATGATGTATTGAATTTGTGCCAACGTATGATTTTCTCTCTATTTTTCCATTCTTATATTCATATATGGTTATTGTTCATCAAATCACACATACACATGCTTATTCTCTCATGTTCTATCTAATGAATCAATCAGGTTGAAATTTAACCTATCAATTGTACATCTTATAATCCTTTAAAAGACAACAAAACACATCTTAATAATCCTTTAAAACACCAAATAAAAAAAACATCTTAATAATCCTTTAAAAAGACAAAACAACACATCTTAATAGTCCTTTTAAGTTCAAATAAACAAAACAACACATCTTAGTAATATTTTAAAAAGCCAGTAAACAAAACAACACATCTTAATAGTCTTTTTAAGTTCAAATAAACAAAACAACACATTTTAGTAATATTTTAAAAAGCCAGTAAACAAAATAACACATCTTAATGATAAATAAACATAACAACACCTCTTATAATCTTTTAAGAGGTCAAACAAACAAAATAACATATCTTAATAATACTTTAAAATGCAAAACCACACATCTTTATAATATTTTTAAAGGGAAAACTTCACCCAATAGTAATCAAGTTTCTCAAGTATTTCACTTAAATACCTCAAATTTTTTTTGTCCCTTTAAAGTCACTCAACTTTCACTAAGTGTTCTAATCATATGTAATATTTTTAAAAATGTTTAATTTTTTTTAAAATTGAATGAGGCAAATGAAATATATATAAATATTAGTTATCAATAAGTGAAATTTTTATTCAGTTAACTTAAAATAGGAGGTAATAGTGAATAAAAAAGTTCATTAAATAATAAACAAGTTTCAAAATTGTTATATTTAAATCGAATTAGAAAAAAAATAATTGCTAAATAGTGAACAAGATTCATATATCTCGTTCAATATTCAAAAATTTAGACATTGATAAAAATATTATATACGATTGGAACACCTACTGAAAGTTGAGTGACTTTAGAGGGACAAAAAAACTTTGAGGTATTTAAATGGAACAGTTGAGAAACTTGGTTACTATTGTGTAAAGTTACCCCTATTTTAAAAGACCAAATATACAAAACATTACATCTTAATAATCCTTTAAAATGTCAAATAAACAAAATAATACCTCTTAATAATCCTTTAAAAGACCAAAACAATACAAATAACACATCTTAATAATCTTTTAAAAGACACTACAACCAAACAACACATCTTAATAATCCTATAAAAGGGAAATAAACAAAACAACACATACTATGACAAGGTAATGCCAAAAAATAGCATATGTAAAAGAACTCGCATGTGAGAAATTCCAGTGGGCGTGAGTTTGTTCAAAATAACACGATTACAATCGGGGTTTTTCGGGATGACTTTCGCCTTTTGGGTTTTTTAATTGAATTACGAAATTGCAGACATAAAATCGAATAAAGAAATCACACTCACGAAAGCCAAAATTGCTACAATAGGATTTTTAATTTTGCTAGAAGGTGAAGTTGATCATAGTCGATGGTGGACCTTGTTCCTTATATACTATAAATTTTACTAATTGAAAGATTCATTGATACATATTTCTATTTCGAATACAAAAAACAAGCAAATTGAAATAAGGATGGAACAATATCGTACTTTTATTCGTATTGTTAGCCATTATGAACCACATGTTGGACTAATGGACTCTTATCCATCCTACCCTTTTATTTATTTTTGAACCGTGTATTATAACATTTTATATTATATTTTATTTTATATGTTTTTTATTTTAATATTTAATTTTCAATTTATTTAATATTTTAAGTGTTATTTTGAATTAAATTTCCTTATTTAAATTTAAAGTACAACTAGCCCTCTAGTTGAGGGATAGCATCATTACTTTCCAACAAAAATGTTTCAGGTTGAGTCATGGGGTTTTCCAGTTGTTGGTTTCCCCCTAAGGTGTTGTGAGGCCAGGTCACCACGCTTCTATTGTTCGGGCAGAAAGGTAACACGTTTACCAGGGTGATACCGGATGTCCGGGCCTTTGCTGTTAAAAAAAGAAAAAAAATTTAAATTCAAAGTGACACCGGATGTCCGGGCCTTTGTTGTTAAAAAAGGAAAAAAAATTAAATTCAAAGTGATACACCAACAAACGCTTCCCACCTTTCATTTACTAGCCAATGATCTTCAGCCCAAGTGGTTAAGGTGTGCTACCCAAGACTTTATTAAAATTGTGAGTTCTTGGTTTCAATTCCACATGTGACAAAAAAAGAAGATTCCAGGTTGGGGCAGAGGGTTTCTTCCTGAGTGTGATCTCAAGTTCGGGACTGATAGGGATGGATTGGTGCCCAACAAGGTTCCGTACTCGAGTAATATATGAAGATGATCGGGTGAGCAACTGACCCGTCAGTAATCCAAAAAACTGATTAAAAAAACATATTATTTACTATTTCTAAATTTTTTTTGAAAGTCGATTTTTTTTTAAGAGCGCGGGTGTTTCTGTGAGTCGTGTATGTCTTTCACAATGGGTTGTAACCCGTAGCGGACTCGAACCCGGGACCCACCTAGAAGGAAACACACAACTGGGAAAACACCCTGGCTTAAGCTCGAATAATTTGTCCCAAGCGAGACTCAAACTGATGACCTTCCACTTAAAAAGTCATGGTACTACCGATCCACCATAATGCTTTGTGTTATTATTTCTAAATGATATCTCATATATACCTCTCAAAAGTCTCAACTCACCTACCAATCAAGTTCCAACACATTATAAATAGGGAGAAGACTGGAACGATCAATAAAAAGAGCACAAGCAACATATCCATAATTGGAGAAAGGAGAAGGGGATCCTTCACCAGAAGCAAAAAAGGTATTTCTCCCCCTTAGTTAATGTCAAAGATTTATAATTTTGTTAGAAGCAAAAAAGGTATTTCTCCTCCTTAGTTAATGTCAAAGATTTATAATTTTGTTTTTTCTAAATCAGGAAAATGGCTTACATAGCAACGCGCGTGATATCTTTTAAATGTGATCGTACCTCATATAGATATTTTATAAGCAAGTTGCATTTGTGTTTGCAAACGAGGTGTAATTTATCAAAAACATTCGTTTAATTAAGCAAATATTTGCACATAGTTAATTTGCCGGGTTCGCACATCGTGCGGGTTCCGTGCTAGTATATATAAATGATATTTGTTATGAAAAATATATTTATCATATTAAATTAAAACTATTATATTTATATAAATAATAAGTTTATCCAGGTTTGTTAATGAAGTGCACATGCGGGCTGGTTTGTTAATTAATTGAGCTTCAATTTCAATTTAAGCTGGACTCGGTTTAGCAAGTCATTCTCGATTATAAAGAGTAAATATACCTTTGATAAGAATTTTAAAAAAACCAGAAAAAAGGAAAAGAAAAATAAAGTACATTTCATTCGTGGTTTGAATATTATGTTTGTAATTGACAAAATTACAATAACATTCATTTATATTAATATTTGTTTTATACTCTTTCATCTTGATGGTAATGATGTATTCCACATATTAACCGGTGAGTGTTCGTCACCTACCGTCACCTACCGTGTGCACTTTGAATAGGTTTAGTTAAGCACTTTGAATAGGTTTAGTTAACAGGAAGAAATTCATTCATTAAAATTTAACTTTAACTTGTAATTTTTATAGTTGACAATCCGTTTTTAGTTTATTCGGATTACATATAATTCAAAGTTATAATTTTTTTTTTTCAATTTCTTATGCAGCAAAATATAAAGACATTAGAAAAATGGAGATTCCAAAGAAGCCTAGATTTTTATGCTTTCATGGACATGCGTCAAATGCTGCAAGACTTGAAGAACATTTCACTAATTGGCCAGATTATGTGCTCGAGAAGATGGATCTTGTATTCATCGACGGTCCATTCTCCGTAGATGATGAAAAATCAGAAGAAGAGCTTTTCGATTGGTTCACCATGGTAAGAAATAGATCTTTATATCCTCGATTATTATGGTAAAAAATAGATTTATCTAAAGTTACAATCCAAATCACTAAATACATGGTTCTTATGTGTATCCTTGATTCAAAATGGTCTTGCTAAACCATGTTTGATTCAAATGACTCAATAAGCAAATGATTATATTCAAACGATTTGATAATAAACTTAAAGTTTACAAGTCTTTAATCAACCAATGAATAAAGCACCACTAACCCTAATTTATTCCATCTAATGAGATAAATTAGGAAACTAAATTAATATGAAAATAATTATAAATATTTCAAATAAATAAAGAGATAAAGCAATTTGGTAATTCTTCTTTACGTTTGTCATCATCAAATTTCAACCCGCAGCCGCCTGGCCCAATCACATGATCTCATGAGCCCAATTACACGAACACATTAATACCCGGATCAAAAGGCTCGCTAAAATCTAAGGCCCAATTAAGCCCATAGATACCCCTGCATCCCCACTTGAAAAAACACTCGACCTCGAGTCTTGCATACGACCCGATACCCGACCCACACATTCCTTAGTCCATAACTAATTGACGTAACCCCAATAGCACTATTCCAATCCAAATCCAATGGCCCGAACCAAACGATCCAAACAACACAGTCTGTAGGACCAGCAACAACTCCTGACATAGTGCCACCGATTGTAGTGGCAACGACAGATAACCTATGCAAATAAATGATCAATATTTGACCAATATTCTTCTTAATATCAATGCCAAGCTCGAGTGACAACCACTGTGTAACAATCCCTAATTCTGCAAGACACTTCTTCTTCCGAAGATGAAGAATGCTCCTAGGGATTGCATGCAAAGGGAATATCCCTATTTCCAAATACACGAGTAAGAACAGACATTCCCATCCTTTGACTAGATAAGAAAACAAAACCACATGGTTGGAAACCCACGTCTCAAAGAAGAGTGGTTCACCCGACATGGAACAACAATTGTCTTGTTATTGAAGTTCCATCGTTCCAAGAATGATATTTCATTGCCTTCTCAACCACGGTCCTCATGTAGGTCAAACCAACCCACACAAACCCAATGAAGAAGACGAGGGTTAACCTGATCATCTCCGACCCTGACCCCGAAGAACCCTTTATCTTTTACCAAAGGAACCCTAAGCAAACCCACAGTATGCCACCGCTGACCATCAACAACGGTACTAGGAATGGGGATACAAACGACGAACCACACTATGCGATGACCACACCACCACCGTCTCATTTTCAGGGCTAGAGTTAACTAGGATCGAATAACCTTGCAGCCCTAACACCCACATACCAACCCCCATGAGGATGCAAGAGGAAAATATGAAATATAAACGGAACAGGTGAAAGATTTATCTCCTCTGCTCCTTCAAAAACCCCAAACCTTGACCACCATCGAGGAACCTACGCCCAACATAGCACCCTAACGTTGTTTCTTCCATGCGAGCCATCTTCTGAAGAGTTCCAAGGTCGCTCTTGGTGTATGTTGTTCTTCTCCGTAAAACCCTTACCATCGTTACCGCCATCGTTCGTTTCAGTTACCCGATGAGAGGCTCCAAACCTTACCACTCGTGAGGGTGGGAGAAATTGTAGCGAAAAGATAGAGCACTCAGGTTAAATAATTGCCCAATAATGATGTCTGAAAAGACCCTGGGTGCGTCACGACATGGCCACCCTCCTCCATAAAACTCGCTCCATCCGCTCGCTCCATTCGCTGTAGTCTTGTAACTCGGCGTACCCGCTCCACTTCTGGACTCGCCTCGCTTCAATGAGCCCTCATACAACTCACATGGCCCACACAATTTAATTCTCTTTGATGTCCCCACCAGCAGGGCCAGTTTTAAAACCCTAAGCCCATATGGATGTTGAACAACAATCTTACCCAAACTTGGGCCGGCAACAAATTCTCATGTTAACTCTTGTGTTTTCTAGTCCGAATTTAACTCCCTGTTCCCATGTTGAACCCCGTGTGTGAATACCTACAATACCCCTTGTCTTTCCTTGCTATTAACAATAGTCGTTGTTTGTTCGTCCTGGAATGTGTCACCGACTCTAGCAGCTATGCAAGGAGCCTTGGTGACCCCCTGAGTCATTGACTTTCCTTCGAGAACCCTGACATCCTTGATCTAACCCTTATTGGACCTAGAGTCGATACTACCTCCCTGCAACAGTTCACTCTCCTAAGATTTAGCCCCATTTAAGGCTTTCTAATCCACCCAAACTCTTCTTTACTTACCTCTTCAACCTAGAAAATATCGAAGCGTGGAGGCGATGGATACATGACGTTACCCGCTTCAAGATGCTCTTCCTTCCCATGGTCCTCATCTCGGATGGCTGAACCTGGTTTGGTTTCTTAAACCTTGCAACCTTGTGATTGAAACACAACTTGAGCATTGGTTTGCTTGACAAATATGTGGTTTAGAAGATTTTCCCTTTCACAAGCCATTTGAAACAACTAAAGCTCTTATAGTACTTGATGCGAACATATGCCTGATTCAAATAACTCAATAAGCAAATGATTATATTGAAACGTTTCAAACCGAAATGATTTGATAATAAGCGTAAAGCTTACAAGTCTTTAATCAAAATAATCAACCTTCAGATAAAGCACCACTAACCCTAATTTATTCCATCTAATGAGATAAACTAGAAAACTAAATCAACACAAAAAATAATAATAACTATTTCAAATAAATAATGAGATAAAAGATTTTGTTAATTCTTCTATACGCTTATCATCTTCAAATATCAATCTCCAACCGCCGGTCTAGATGGTCTTCCTCCATGAGCCCAATGTGTCCCCCCTGAGCCCAATCACACGAACACGTCAATACCCGATCAAAAGGCTCGCTAAACTCCAAGGCCACAATAAGCCCATAGATGATATCGCGTCATGTTTATTTATAGCTAATTGTGACACTAAAGTTGTAATAATAATGTCAGTTAAAACATGGAAAATATGCTCTTATCATATCTAACTTATTATGCTATTTTTTTTATGAAAACAACCGAATATTAGAAAATTAGTGAATAAGGAACCAAATCTTATCCTTCTGTATGCTTTGAATCATACGGCTCTAGTTGAAGTTATGGACGCTCGTGGGTTGAGGTAGAAGAGAGAGGTGGCAGACGTGGAGGAGAAAGGGAGCGGTTTCCAAGGCTGAAGTTCTTCACCCACAAAAGATTCTACGTCTCTGTTTCGTAACGACTACACCATATAAACAAAATTCGACTACGCCTCTATTCCCTTGTGAATTATCCATCTAACACCCGGTACCCGGTCGTCGACCACCACTCGACTTCACTCATCATTGGAGATCGCCTAGAGGGTAAAATCAAGACATGACTGTATAATCTCCACTCATCGTCAACGAGGAGGGGTGGTTACGGAACTGTGGTCAACGAGGATAAAGGGGTTGGGGTTAACATTTTTTAAATACAAGGATATATTGGTCATTTTTAATCAATTTAACACAAAAAATAAATAATCATTCACTTTGGGAACATTAATGTTACTCCTCTATAAATAAGGTGAGAACCAGAAGTGTAATTTTTTCAAACCTAGGTACCAAGTCCATAATATGGACATACCACAAGGACCGCTCATGTAATTAATTCATAATATGGACATACCAGAAGGACTGCTCATGTAATTAATTCATAAAATGATTTAGTTTAATGTATAAAACATGATGCTCGCTTATCTTTTAAATTTTAGAATACAATACCTAATTAATTCAAGTTTTGAAAATGTTGTTTTCCTTAAAAAAAATAAAAAATAAATAAACTAGGCAAGCAACTGGTTGAACTTCTAATACAATCCATTTAATTAAACATGTTCATAAGTCACAAAACTGAGCTGTGCCCGTTTAAACTAAACCCAAACCCACAAATTTTATGTTAGCTTGTGTCATATTTTTATATTGAATTTCACACCACTACTTGTTACTAGGTGTTTATTTCTAACACTACTTGTTACTAGGTATTTATTTCTAACTCTTATTGCTGAGCTTTTATGGTATAAAAAGAGAGAGATTCAAGAAATTCACATAGGCTGGGGTATAAATACTAAGTGGTTTTAATAAAAGTGTGGATCCATAATTAAATTAACACGTGATTTAAGAGCAATTCATATGAGAATTAGACCGAGTTGCAATCCACATGTGAGTATAAAAAAACATAGCTAGATTCTTACTGTATATAAGTTTATTTACAAGTGAATTAACAGTGGTTCACATGTGAACTAATATTAATCCGAAATTACAAATTCACAATATAAATTTATACCAGAAATTACATCAAGTTTCAATCTGATGCAAATGTATAAAATCACATATGAATAAAAGTATACCATGTGTTGTGTACTTAAAGATATACAAATATTTATTTTTATGGTATAATTTGTTTAGTTTAGTTATTAAATATGATTAAGATATGTTAGTTTAAAAAATATATTAGTTAGATGTTTAAAGTTTGTGTGTGTCTGGGAGGTTTGGGTGGCTAGACGCATAGCAAAGACAAGAAAATAAATCAAGTGTACTAAATTACCCTTGAAGCATTAAACTAATTTATTTATAATTTGCATTTGGTATTTTATGAATAATGATATAATTAAGTTATCACTTTAACTTTAAGGAGAACAACACATACCCAAACTTTGACGAGGGCATAGCATACATAGAAGATCGTATGATAGAGCTTGGACCATTTGATGGCGTGCTTGGTTTTTCTCAGGTAAAACTCATCCATGATTATCTAAAACAATACACATATGCATATGTGAAATTTTAAATGTGAAAAAAAAAATTTTTAGAGTTTAGATCAATTAATTCTATTGATACATATATATGGGAGGGTTCAATGGGGAACCCTAAGCCCTTTCTTATTTAACACCGCCGGTCCGATTGTGCACCTTAAGCCCTTTCTCATTTAACAGGCCGGTTCTGGTGGTCCGCGATTGAACCGGTTGACCGGAGGGTTGCTACAAAATAAATTTAGCAGCTTTTACATGACTCACTGTCTCTTAATATTTTATTCTTTTTTTATTTTTATATTATTTAAATTTTTTATGATAAAACTCTTATATAAAATACTTAGTTGTTATATATATATATATATATATATATATATATATATATATACACACACACATTGTCACCCGGTTCTTTAGTCTGGTCTGACGAGTGAATTTAGTCTCGTCCGACGAGTGAACTCTATTCCTTTTTGGTCAGAAAAATATTTTGACAATGCATAATGAACTAGGTAAATATTTTTCCTTTGTAATCATTTAAAATAGAGAAACTATTCTTCGTTTTTCTTTTTCTTTTTTTTGCTACATAAACAGGGAGCTCTCGTAGCGGGTGTATTACCAGGAATGCAACAACAAGTAAGTGATTATAGTTTAAATTATGCGCTAACTAGTGTATTCTAACCTAAATCAACATTGTATTTTGTTATTGTTACAGGGCATATGTCTCACGAATGTTGGGAAAATTGAATATGCTATTATAATATCAGGAGGCCAATTTGGAGGAAGAACATTTCCTGCCCCAGAGCTCGCCGAAACTGCATTTTCTTCTCCGATAAATATTCCGTCGCTTCATATTTTCGGTAAAAATAATAATTACTTAAAACTATAAAGAAACTTACTTGGTCATGCATCCAAGTAACCGTTTGTGTCCTAAATTTGAAACAAAAATAAAATATTAACACATAAACAGAGTCGGTTCAACTGTTTTGGTAGCCCCAAACGAACTAAAAATCCGGTGCCCTTTCTAAACGCCATGTTATAAACTTCCTCTTTTATTCGTGCTTGAGACCGGCAAAAATAAACTAAAAACTTTATAGTTGGAGAGTTAAAGAAAAGTTTTTATAAACATTTTGTATGTGTATAAATGCGCTGCCAAAGTTCTTGTAGAATTCTTAAAAAAAAATGTGTTCTTATTCATGATTTTCTATTGCAAATGTATCCAAAATCATATAAATATATATACAAACACAAATCAAATTAAAAATTTTCAGAAATTCACAAAACTCTAAACACATGTAAACAAATCAAACCAAAAGATTTCTACAAATACACAAGTTTCTACACAAATCAAACATAAAGATTTCTAAAATAGCTGTTTGTACAGTGAAGTTTCCCTTCTTGGTGACACAATCAAGTTGCTCTAAAATTATCCCAACCACTTAATAACTCAACAAAACAAAAGAATGTGTTTGCTACCTGCATAAGTTTATATTCAGATTCTAATTAAATCACAATTATCTTATTCTAACCAATTAGTTAAATAACTAAATTAATCAAATAACCAAATAAGCAAATTAAAAGTTTAAAATGTGTACCTGTGGCAGATTTGGTTTATGCAGTCATGCCTTTAACCAAAACCCAAGAGCAGAATTGTATTTGTTCACAGATTTGAGGAAACCAAAGAGCTTAATTGCAGTAGCAAGTTTTGGTTTGCAGTTGCAACTGCAGAAACCTAACAACAAATACATAAATAAACTGAGTTGATAAAAAGATGTTAGAGCAAATTAGAAATTACGTCGTTTAAGTATTACACAAATTTCAGAATACGTGATTTAACTAAGGAAATTATAGAAATCGTCATTTATGTTTAAAAAATCTTGCATGTTATGTCATTTAGACTAACGGACGTTAATTTATCCAATCAATGTGGCCACGTGTCACGCACATGAGGGTAAATTGGTCTTCTCACATTTACAGAGACTATTCGTGTAATTAAATGGGGTGAGGATTTTATAAAATTAGGGTTTTAATTTTCGTTTTGTGGGTAAAAAGACCAAAACGCCCTCACATGCAAGGCATGTGACCAGACTTAACAGTGAAATTTAACGGTCGTTAGGCCAAAAGATGTAACGTACAAGGTTTTTAAAAAAATAAAGGACGTTTTTTGTAATTTACTTAGTTAAATGACGTATTCTAAAATTTGAGTAATAAATAAAGGACGTAATTTGTAATTTGGTCAAGATGTTAAGAAAGAAAACCCTTTAGTAAATAAATTTAACTAGAAAATTAGCCCCGCGCTCCGCGGCGGCAAGGGGCGGACATTAAACGGTTGAAGCGGTGAAATTAACGTGGATAAACACAAAAAGAAACGTGATTAAGTACATAGAATAAACGTATGAAGTTATATCGACTCGGATGTGGAGATCGAAATATAGATAAAAGATAGTTATATAACGGAACCAATTGTTTTTAGTCGGTGTCATTCTTATTCTTCACGGTACCATCACATTACCGTTGGTCGATATAACCCATGACACCTAAAAAATACCCCACACTGAATACGACTCCGTTTTTAATGAAATTAATATCGGAACGTCAAAAAAAAAATTAATTAATGAACATAAGTTATTAGGAAAAATCATATTATATATATACCACAAAGGGGGTAAACGCGAACCTTTAAAAACTTGAGGAGTTAAAGTTCCAGTTTACAAAGTTAAAAATAATATAAACGTTTAAAAGAAAATATATCATATTAAGCTTAAAATCTTTTAAAATATGATAATAATTTAGAATATGATGATGTATGTACATTTATTTAAAAATCAAAATTTTTAAAAGGGTTGTATATTTTGAAGGGCTCAAGCTTTCATGTGTGATATATTAAAACATTCCTCAAATAAACTAACAAACTCTAGTAAAATAAATTCGATTATGCATATAAATTAACATATATTTTTCAAACTCCTTCAACTATACACTATTTAGTTTATCGTTGAGTCTTAAAATCAGTTGCGAAGGGTGTTATGCATGACTTTTTCAACAAATCTTAAATTAAGATTTCCACCGAAAGACGAAATATGTTAAATCTATTTATTTGTAACACCTAATATCACACACAAATTTGCATGTCTCTAGTGTCATCTTAAGTTCATTTTGAGAAAAGAAAGTGTATTTAAGCTTTACCGAGATGAAATAACAAAATAACTGACTTAACGACGTTAGTCTTATTTGTCGTCAAGTTCGCTTTTAGTATAAAGACATGTAATAGTTTCTCGTGAATAGGTGAACGTGACAAGGCAAGGCTAAATGCGCTAGAACTCGTGGAAGCATATGTTGATCCTCTGGTGATATACCACAATGGTCATCATGAAGTGCCAAAATTAGGTATTTTTTAATTTTTCATTCTGCTCCCATTTCATAATAATTAGAACTAGAATGAATGAATCATTTGTTTAAAATTTTTATTCTATAAAAGTCATATAGTAAATTGCAAATAGACCTTCATAATTATAATTGTTAGATAATAGTGGGAATTAAGGAGGGTTAAGAGGATTCATCAACCCCGTCAACTAATATCATCAAAATTTACCATGCGAATATGTTAGGCTCTTAAAAAAAAACGTGTTTTGGACTCTCTGAATTCCCATCGACTAAAACAATATGTTTTTTTTTCCTTCTAAAAGAAGCATGAATTTTGAATAATGAAAAGGTGATTTTTAGATTAAAATATGCATTTTTAAGCTATATATATTAGAAACATCAATTTCGGAGACTAACTTTTTAAGAGAAATAAGTAAGTATTTTAATGAGTTTTCCTATAACATGTAGAAGGAATTATATGTCGACCTACAACAAATAGGTTCTGCTTCCATCACTTATTATGCTACATAACAAAAAAGGTAACGTATAAGAAAGTAATGAATAATAACCTTAGGGTCGGTCTACAAAGATGAAGGGTTATGCTTATTTTTTTAGATTTTTCAATTTTAGTTTTTAGTATATGTATGTTCATAATTAGTTTCTTGAAAAACAAGAATGGGGTTAGCCTAGTGGTACGCGCCCCACCTCCCTACCCGCGTTACCCGAGTGCTAATCCCATCCACCCTTGCATTTCCGGTTTGATGACGTCAGCGCTGCACTATGCTGACGTTGTAATTTAAGTAAATATACTTTTTTATTTTATAATTAATTTTTTATATATTTTAAATCTTTATACTTACTTTTCTACTATAGTTTTTAAAATGTTATGTTTATTTAAGTTTCAAGTTTGTCGTTGCAACGTTTTTATTTTTATCTATATTGCTAAATTTCAAGTGTACGGTTGAACCTTTATTTGATTTTTTTTGTATTTTTTAACTTTTGTTTGTTTTTCTTAACTTCTTTTTTATCTTTTCTTTTGTGTTCTCCTCGCCGCGATAATGTTATTTTTTATATTGCGTCTACATTTCCATTTAAATTTTGTTAAACTTTGTCCCAACCCTACAACGGAGTGGGTGTAATCCACTAGTTATATATAGATTATGTAAGATGAAATCATTATTAAACAAAGGTATTTTCTTGTTCCTTGTAGATGAAGAAGGATTGAAGATCATGTTTGAGTTCCTTGGGAAAATTAATGCAGTCGTTGATGAAGCGGTTCTCTTCTAACAATGCTAATAAGTTTGTATGTGATAGTAAGCATATATGGGAAACTTTAACCTTACTATTTGGGAGGGATAAACGTTGGATTTCGAACGTAACGCTTGGATTTGTATTCTTGGTTGCCTATTCACTTATCGCACGCTACTTTCTTTGACTCCATTGGTGATTGGATTGTGAAACTTATGGTTATGTGATTTTAGTCGGTTTGTTGTCAAGAACTTATGGTGTGTTTGATTGCAAATTAATATTGGTTTTGAATCTGAATTTTGTGGTCTGATTGATCTCTCTGTGAAATTATGTATGTTAGGTTCAAGCTGTTTTATCCTTAGGTTATATAGTTGACCATTATTCCAAGGCTTGACACATTAATCGGTAATCGATAATTCGGTAAAAAAACTGGTAAAACTTGTGAGCTACCTAGGGAATAGATCTGAATAAAAAGGTCTAGGGACTTGTGAGGATTTTTTGTGTTAATCTGGGCATTGGTTTTAAAACGCTAGGGTGCTTACATATCCAGATCTGATATAGAAATTCTAAGTCATATGGAATTGATAATAAAACTTGCTTCACTTGATTAAGGTAGTAGTGTGTGTTCTAGCACTTCACACACTATTTGATCTTAATAATAAATCTTAAAACTGTTTTATAAGTTCGCAACTCATTCTGTCATTCCATCTTAGAGGAGTCTAGACTATCTCTTAATTTGATTTTCACTAAGCTTTCCAACATTGTCATTAGTTATCCCGAACAGTCTCTTTTTCATTGGTTAAATATTGATAGAGGATTTAGTAGGAGCTAGTGTGTCCATGGATTGATATCCGGTTTTACCATTCTACTATACTGCGATGTGATAGGTATACTTGTCTATACGTGTGTAGTTTGGTTCTTTGGTGATTACCATTTAAAACAAAAACATGTGCACGAAAATTCCTAAATATTTTATGTTACGAATTGCACACATCAAGTTTTTGGTACCATTTTCGGGGAAACGGTGATTCAGAATAAGATCCAAGTTAGTAGTTTGATCATTTTCTTTATTGTTTGTAGTCATAGTGCCTTTGTCCATACATGTTAACTATGCCTTTAGGATAGTTGGTTTAGTGCCTATTAGGTTATTTAAGCGGCAACATATCAATAAGAAGAAGCAACGGTAGATCAAATTGAAACGACAATAGTCGATTATACAAAGCCATCACTACAAGGAGCACGTCCTAGCATTGCAAGACTAACGGTGGAAGCAACTCACTTTACGATTCCAACCCAAATAATCTGGATGATTCAAAACGCATGCCACGGTCTTTCATATGAAGACCCCAATGCTCTTGTGCATACTTCCTAGAAGTATGTGACACGTTCAAGAGAGAGAATGTTTCAGAGGACGCGGTAAAACTCAGACTATTCCCATTTTCACTTAAGGGTAACCCAAAGCTTGGCAAAGCTGAGTCCATCACTACATGAGCTATCACGGTTGATAAGTTTCTACCTAAGTACTTCCCTCCATCGAGAACCATTCAGTTGAGAAATAAGATTCATGCATTTATGTAAGATGATGGGGAAACCCGACGTGAAGCATGGGAGAGGTTTTAGAAACACTAAGAAGATGTTGTAACATCCCGAGTTTTAGAGCACGAGAGAATTCACGAGGAATTAAAACTTAAATAAAAAGAAAGGAATCGGGCTTGGGCCGGGGTGTATGGGCCGAAAGGGGCAAGGGTCGGGCCCTTATGAGTCTCAAGACCAGCCCCAACCCTCATTTGCAACACCATTTTCGGAATTCTAGAGAGAGAAAGCGAGAGAGAGCTTAGAGAGAGAAAGTCCCGGTTTTCGGAGTGAGCTTCAAGGATCGTTAGCAAGAGTCTCGTGAGTGTTTATCAACGAAAAGGAAGCGTTTACAGGTAACCGATTCTCCTAGATCTGAGTTTTTCTTCATTTTGGGGTTTTTCGGGTTTTGAGTAAAAAGATGGTGTTTTTGCGGATGAAACTGAAAGAAAAGTAAAGATTTGAGTTCTTAAACGAAAAACAAACGTTTTGAATGTAAAAAAAGTCCGGATCTTGACAAGGTCGGACCTGCATGCGAAAGTTAGGGTTTTTCACGGGGAAGAAGGCTGGTCTGCGCAGGTCGAAACTAGAAGTTTCGATAGGTCTGGGACATGTATCGAAACTAGGTAGTTTCGATAGTCAGCATGTATCGAAACTAAGTTTCGATAGTCAGCGTGTATCGAAACTAGAAGTTTCGATAGGTCTGGGACATGTATCGAAACTAGTAGTTTCGATAGTCAACCTGTATCGAAACTAGGTAGTTTCGATAGTCAGCATGTATCGAAACTAGGAGTTTCGATAGGTCTGCAGGTATCGAAACTAGGAAGTTTCGAAGAGCCTTAAGTTCAGAAATAGTGAAACAGTTCAGTGTCGAGTTAAGTCTAATACGTGTCGAATTGTTATGATTGTTTAGATTGAGTGAGATCCGGTAGATCATACCAGCTAAGATACCAGGTGAGTTCTAATCCCCTTTTTGCCTTCTTTAGGGGTGGTGTGCATACTTAGTGTAAAGTGTTTATTATATTTTATATATTATAAACTGAAGAGAAAAGCTATGTTTTAGTGAAAGGTTTAAAAGAGGCAAAAGTATGTTTTTCAGCAAAGCAAAGATATATCATTTGGCAAGCGTTTACTATATTTTTATATACATAAACAAAGGCATGATATATATGATAAGCTATGTTTTAGAAAGCAAGATGTATTTTATGATAAGCTATGTTTTAGAAAGCAAGATGTATTTTATGATAAGCTATGTTTTAGAAAGAAAGATATATCATTTGGCAAGCGTTTACTATATTCTCATATACATAAACAAAGGCATGATATATGTGCTAGTATGTTTTCAGTAAAGTAAGATATATCATTTGGCAAGCGTTTACTATATTTTCATATACATAAACAAAGGCATGATATATATGATAAGCTATGTTTCAGAAAGTAAGATGTATTTTTTTATGATAAGATATGTTTCAGTAAAAGCAAAGATATATCATTTGGCAAGCGTTTACTATATTTTTATATACATAAACAAAGGTATGATATATGTTAAGTTATGAGCAAGATTTACAGAAATATTTATGAACAGTAAAGTGAACAGTTTTCCTTCGGGAATATGTACCAGCTATAAAGGTCCTTGGGACAGATGTTACTTGTACAAGATGTCAGATATGGGTTCTACCCATTAGTAAGAACCTTTGTGGTTCGTTAACGGTTGTACAACTGGGATGAGTGACGGCGGTTGCTCGGGAGGTCCACGCAACCTCCCCTTAGCGTTAAGCGGTATTGTCGGTTCATGGACGTGAGCCATGGGGGCATTGACCAGGGTATTGTCGGTTCATGGATGAATCCATGGGGGCATTGACCAGGTACTCGTCGGTTCATGGATGAATCCATGAGGGCGGTACAGTAGTGACAAGGAATTGACGGATAAGCGGTATTGTCGGTTCATGGATGAATCCATGGGGGCATTGACCAGGTACTCGTCGGTTCATGGATGAATCCATGGGGGCGGTACAGTAGTGACAAGGAATTGACGGATAAGCGGTATTGTCGGTTCATGATCGTTGATCATGGGGGCATTGACCAGGTACTTGTCGGTTCATGGATGTAAGCCATGAGGGCAGTACAGTAAAGAGGAATTGACGGTTTATTATACGTTTTAAACTGTTTGAAAAAGTAAAGTGTGTTAAGTTAGCCTTAATGGCAGTATATATGTTTGAAAAGTAAAGTGTGTTAAGTTAGCCTTAATGGCAGTATATATGTTTGAAAAGTAAAGTGTCAAGTTTAGCCTTAATGGCAGTATATGTGTTTTAGTAAATCTTTTGTAAAATTGATTTAAAGTAAACGTTAGAACTCACTCAGCGTTGCTGATTTTTAGTATGCACATCAGTTAAGTGTAGGTGGCAGTAGATGGAAGTGGATGCTTGGCTTGGCGAGAAGAGTTACCCGAAGACCAGAGTCTGGCATCCTGTCTATGTTATTGTTTTAGTTGATTCAGACAAGTTTCAGTTTGTATGTTGGCAAGTTATGTTTAGACATGTTATGTGTTTCTGCTGCGTATGTTAAAGTTTTAAATCGTTTCCGCTGTGTTAAAGAATGTCTTATGATTAAGTTCTATTTGTTGATGAGTAAATCCAATACGTGAGGCCTCCCGGGAAAGGGGCCTTACAAGTTGGTATCAGAGCCATAGTTTGAGAGATTTGGACATCCCCGATGTCCAGACTTAAACTGAGAATGGGACAAGAAGCGGATGCCAGTATGGGTAACTCAAGCCAAAGCATCAGAAGCGTATAGTAAGTAAAGTTTAACTTTTAGAGTGTCAAGATAAGAATAGAGGCTTTAGTGGAATCATGAAAGCGAATAAATGGAAAACGAGAAGTGATGTAATGGTTAATTGCAGATGGCCAGTGTATATTAACATCTTACCTTACTTATTGTGTTCTACATATTCCCTAGCATGATGAAATTAAATCTTTTGTTCTCTATCTTTCAGTTAGAAATGGCTAGACGTAGAGGAACTAGAGGAGGTGGAGGAGGAAGACGTGGTGGGCGTATAGGCCGCCGCGGTGGAGCTAGTACCAACCAGGAGATTGAGGGGAGTGTTCACACTACCCATACTGATACGGTAGTCAGTCAGCACAATGTTGAACATGCGGCAGAAGATGATCAGACGTTTGAGTTTGAACCAGTCGTACAAGCAGCTCTCGGTCGTGAGTTTACCCGACTGTTGAAGGAAACCTTACCGGCCATACTAGACGAAGCCTTGAGGAAGGCCAAGGAGAGCCCTAACACAACTGAAGAGCCTGTGGTGCTTCCAGCTACGGGAGGACCAGTTCTGGTAGAGAATGTTGCACCGCCTACTCGCGGGTGCGATTACAAGGCATTTTGTGGTTGTGATCCCCCTGAGCTAACTGGAAAGAAAGAAGCAGCTGATACTTTAGATTGGATTAATGGCATGGAGTCGACCATTCGTCTTAGTGAATGTCGACCGGAACAAGCAGTCATGTTCGCTGCAAAGTCATTGAAAGGAGAAGCAGCACACTGGTGGGAGACGGTGAAGCAGGCAAAGGGTGACCAAGCGGTCGAACTAATGAGGTGGAATGATCTGAAAGCGTTAGTAATTGAGAAGTTTTGTCCTAAGAACGAAGTCCACAAGGTGGAGAGAGAGTTCCTGACGTTGCAAGCTCTTATTCGTGATATGGCAAGTTTATGTTATTATTCCCTTACTAAATTAGTTAGCCCCGTTAGTCTAGATGCCTTAGAATTTGAGATCGCCCGAAGATAAGCTCTCAGCGGTAGTTAATCACAATGGCCTTCATGACCAAGCTGCCTTGCATAGCTACGGTTTATGCCACCCATTCTGTGATTTGCTATCGGTATAACTTATGGCAGGTTTCGAGGACGAAACCTATTCTAAGGAGGGTAGACTTGTAACATCCCGAGTTTTAGAGCACGAGAGAATTCACGAGGAATTAAAACTTAAATAAAAAGAAAGGAATCGGGCTTGGGCCGGGGTGTATGGGCCGAAAGGGGCAAGGGTCGGGCCCTTATGAGTCTCAAGACCAGCCCCAACCCTCATTTGCAACACCATTTTCGGAATTCTAGAGAGAGAAAGCGAGAGAGAGCTTAGAGAGAGAAAGTCCCGGTTTTCGGAGTGAGCTTCAAGGATCGTTAGCAAGAGTCTCGTGAGTGTTTATCAACGAAAAGGAAGCGTTTACAGGTAACCGATTCTCCTAGATCTGAGTTTTTCTTCATTTTGGGGTTTTTCGGGTTTTGAGTAAAAAGATGGTGTTTTTGCGGATGAAACTGAAAGAAAAGTAAAGATTTGAGTTCTTAAACGAAAAACAAACGTTTTGAATGTAAAAAAAGTCCGGATCTTGACAAGGTCGGACCTGCATGCGAAAGTTAGGGTTTTTCACGGGGAAGAAGGCTGGTCTGCGCAGGTCGAAACTAGAAGTTTCGATAGGTCTGGGACATGTATCGAAACTAGGTAGTTTCGATAGTCAGCATGTATCGAAACTAAGTTTCGATAGTCAGCGTGTATCGAAACTAGAAGTTTCGATAGGTCTGGGACATGTATCGAAACTAGTAGTTTCGATAGTCAACCTGTATCGAAACTAGGTAGTTTCGATAGTCAGCATGTATCGAAACTAGGAGTTTCGATAGGTCTGCAGGTATCGAAACTAGGAAGTTTCGAAGAGCCTTAAGTTCAGAAATAGTGAAACAGTTCAGTGTCGAGTTAAGTCTAATACGTGTCGAATTGTTATGATTGTTTAGATTGAGTGAGATCCGGTAGATCATACCAGCTAAGATACCAGGTGAGTTCTAATCCCCTTTTTGCCTTCTTTAGGGGTGGTGTGCATACTTAGTGTAAAGTGTTTATTATATTTTATATATTATAAACTGAAGAGAAAAGCTATGTTTTAGTGAAAGGTTTAAAAGAGGCAAAAGTATGTTTTTCAGCAAAGCAAAGATATATCATTTGGCAAGCGTTTACTATATTTTTATATACATAAACAAAGGCATGATATATATGATAAGCTATGTTTTAGAAAGCAAGATGTATTTTATGATAAGCTATGTTTTAGAAAACAAGATGTATTTTATGATAAGCTATGTTTTAGAAAGAAAGATATATCATTTGGCAAGCGTTTACTATATTCTCATATACATAAACAAAGGCATGATATATGTGCTAGTATGTTTTCAGTAAAGTAAGATATATCATTTGGCAAGCGTTTACTATATTTTCATATACATAAACAAAGGCATGATATATATGATAAGCTATGTTTCAGAAAGTAAGATGTATTTTTTTATGATAAGATATGTTTCAGTAAAAGCAAAGATATATCATTTGGCAAGCGTTTACTATATTTTTATATACATAAACAAAGGTATGATATATGTTAAGTTATGAGCAAGATTTACAGAAATATTTATGAACAGTAAAGTGAACAGTTTTCCTTCGGGAATATGTACCAGCTATAAAGGTCCTTGGGACAGATGTTACTTGTACAAGATGTCAGATATGGGTTCTACCCATTAGTAAGAACCTTTGTGGTTCGTTAACGGTTGTACAACTGGGATGAGTGACGGCGGTTGCTCGGGAGGTCCACGCAACCTCCCCTTAGCGTTAAGCGGTATTGTCGGTTCATGGACGTGAGCCATGGGGGCATTGACCAGGGTATTGTCGGTTCATGGATGAATCCATGGGGGCATTGACCAGGTACTCGTCGGTTCATGGATGAATCCATGAGGGCGGTACAGTAGTGACAAGGAATTGACGGATAAGCGGTATTGTCGGTTCATGGATGAATCCATGGGGGCATTGACCAGGTACTCGTCGGTTCATGGATGAATCCATGGGGGCGGTACAGTAGTGACAAGGAATTGACGGATAAGCGGTATTGTCGGTTCATGATCGTTGATCATGGGGGCATTGACCAGGTACTTGTCGGTTCATGGATGTAAGCCATGAGGGCAGTACAGTAAAGAGGAATTGACGGTTTATTATACGTTTTAAACTGTTTGAAAAAGTAAAGTGTGTTAAGTTAGCCTTAATGGCAGTATATATGTTTGAAAAGTAAAGTGTGTTAAGTTAGCCTTAATGGCAGTATATATGTTTGAAAAGTAAAGTGTCAAGTTTAGCCTTAATGGCAGTATATGTGTTTTAGTAAATCTTTTGTAAAATTGATTTAAAGTAAACGTTAGAACTCACTCAGCGTTGCTGATTTTTAGTATGCACATCAGTTAAGTGTAGGTGGCAGTAGATGGAAGTGGATGCTTGGCTTGGCGAGAAGAGTTACCCGAAGACCAGAGTCTGGCATCCTGTCTATGTTATTGTTTTAGTTGATTCAGACAAGTTTCAGTTTGTATGTTGGCAAGTTATGTTTAGACATGTTATGTGTTTCTGCTGCGTATGTTAAAGTTTTAAATCGTTTCCGCTGTGTTAAAGAATGTCTTATGATTAAGTTCTATTTGTTGATGAGTAAATCCAATACGTGAGGCCTCCCGGGAAAGGGGCCTTACAGATGTCCACATCATGGACTGACGCTCTAGCTACAAGTTCAGACATTCTACAACGGGTTATACCCACAAGCCAGACAAACAATATATACCACAACGAGAGGTCTTTTCAGCAGCTTAAAACAAGAACGTGCATACGGGTTACTCAAAAAATTGGTGACCAATGACTATCAATGCCAACCGCTAGAGATCATTTGCTAGAACTAAAATCGGGGGTCCACCAAGTGAATAATCAAACAACTTTAGAGGCTAAGGTGGAAGCTATGGCAATTAAAATAGATCAACTACTTGTTGCCTAAGAAAACTGTAACAATTGTGGGGGCATGCACAGAGCAAACATGTGCCTAATAGGAACCCAAGGCATTATGAGAGAGGCAGTGGATTTTCTATGGAATGAAACGTTTTATTCAAATCATCCGACCTTTGCATGGAAGGGCTCAGTCAAACCTAAACCACCCAGATTTGTTCAACATTCACAAGGTCAATGTGCCAGCAATAATACCAGCAATAATACTCAACCTGATACAAAATCAAGATTGCATATGCTAATGGAAAAGTGAATGCAGTCCAATGACGCTTGTTTATAAAAAACAGAACCTGAACTGCACCAATAAGGAAATGAAATTCTAAGGATAGAGGAAAACAAGAGACATTTAACAAAACTGACTAAGCAATTGTCAGGAGGCATTGTGGGAAGCTCTAAGGCCCAAGTAAAAGCGGTCACAACACAGAGTGGTAAAGCTACTCAAGATCCCATTATGGAATTAGTTGTTCAAGAAGAAACCATAGAGAACAAAACTAGGGGATCAAGAACAAGAAAAGATACAACAAGTGCAAAAGAAAAGAAAGAGAAGTAGCAGAGTTCATTGCGAGAGTACAACCCCCTAATAGAGTACCAGCAAGACTCATGAAAGACAAATTGGAGAACCACTATAGCAAGTTCCTAGAAATATTTAAGAGATTGCAAATCAACTTAGCCTTTGTTAAGGAATTATCTCAGATGCCAAAACTATGCAAAATTCCTCAAGCACTTGTTAAATAATACAAGGAAGTTAGAAATCCATCAACAATTACTCTGTCTATAGAAAATGTTCAACAAATGTTGCAGAATAAACTGCCACTATCAATGACATATTCGGGAAACCTCATAATTCCCTGTATATAGGGGAGATGCCTGTCAGTAACACCTTGGCAGACCTGGGTGCATGTATCAACCTCATGCCTTATTCTATGTTCGCAAAGCTGAGCCTTGGGGAACCAACCCCGACACGTATGAGTATACAACTGGCTGCCATATCTGTGATGCACCGTAGAGGAATTGTAGAGAACATGCTTGTAAAAGTAGACAATGTAGACAAATTCGTATTTCCTGTCGAATTTTTTATCTTAGACTTGGACGAGGAAAAAATGTACTTCTTATCCTGGGTTGACCTTTCTTAGCCACCGCAACGGCTTTGGTCGACGTCTTTGATGGAAAACTTACACTGCGAGTTGATGATGAAAAGGTTACGTTTGGCATCAAGAACTCCATGAAATATAACAATGAACATGATGATGCGGTGCATTTTATCGACACCGTTATGTCACATGTGGAAGTATTCCTACATAACATAGGAAGAATGAATGCATCGGACACCAAAATTCTAGATCAGGAGAAAGAGAGAGAGCTAGGGAACTACATGAGTGATCAAGAAGAGATGCAGGGAGACGAGGAAGAACCCTAGTACAACAGTATTGTAGGTTTAGGAATTGAATAGTTTAAAAGAATGGACATCGCTTGAGGAGCCACCAACTTTAGGACTCAAGGGGCTTCCATCGCATCTGGAATGCATATTTCTGGATGAGTAGTCTAAACTGCTGGTGATTATTTCAACAGGGCTTAAGGATGAGGAGAAGGAGAAGCTTCTCAAGGCCTTAAAAGCTCACAAATAGGCAACTGCATGGAAGATCACTTACATCAAGGGAATAAGCCCTTCCTTTTTTACTCGCAATATATTAACGGAAGACAAGTACAAACCAGTGGTGCAAGGGAAGACAAGGTTGAACAAGACTTGGTAAAGAAGGAGGTAATAAAACTGCTAGATGCATGCTTAATCTACCCAATATATGATTCAACTTGGGTAAGCCCGGTACAAGTGGTAGCAAAGAAAGGAGGAATGATAGTGGTCACTAATGAGAGGAATGACTGGACCTAACCAGAAAGGTAATGGGATGGAGAGTTTGCATAGATTATCATAAGTTGAATGACACTACCAGGAAGGGCAAACAATTTCATCCAATTTGTTAGCAAGAAAGATGTGAACCTAGACTAATTCGGTAGATTCTACTCGTGTAGGAATTTGCATAAGGAAAAAAGGTAAACGAGAATGTGGCAGCCGACCACCTCTCCCTATTAGAGAATCCCGAGATGAGTAAGCTTAAGATGATAATTTTGCACATGGGTTAATTATGGATCTCGAAACCCAAGAACCATAGTTTCCATGGTTTACCGATTACGGAACTATTTAGCCGGTGGAACGTTAGTGAATGGAATGACTTACCATCAGAAGAATATGTTTTTCTCTAATGTAATGCATTACTATTGGGATGATCCCTATCTGTTGACAGATCAGGTGATCAGAAGATGTATCCATGGCAGAGAGATTCAACAATAGACACTGTTATAAAAAACCCAACTAACTGATGGTCACCATGAAGCAAACTATATGGAAAGGAAGGTTTTCAATGTTGATATCTATTGGCCCACCATTTTCAAGGATGCCCAAGAGTTCATCCACTCATGTGACGCATATCAACTAGCGGGGAACATATTGGCAAGTCACGAGATAGTACAAACAACAATACAATTTTATGCGATCTTTGCTATTTGGGGCATAGATTTCATAAGACAGTTTCCTTCGTCTCGTGGTAACAAGTACATCCCGGTGGTAGTTAACTACGTGTATAAATAGGCAAAAGCTAAAGCTACAACCACAGAGGACACAAGGTTGGTTGTGAATTTTCTGAAATGGTTTGCTAGGTTTGGGACACTGAAAGCACTTATTAGCGACAAAGGCACTCATTTGTGTAAAACTTAGATGGAGAGAGCGTTACAACGCTATGAAGTGACTCATCGACTTGCGACACCATACCATCCGCAGACCAGCAGATAAGTCAACGTCATAAACAGGGGAATTAAGAGAATGTCAGAGATAACCGTCGGCATAATAGGAAGGAATGGTCAGCCAAGTTAGATGACGCCTTATGGGGTTTCCGAACTGCATATAAGACAACCATCGGGGCCACTCCCTTTAGGTTAGTATAGTGAAAAGCTTGTCATATGCCGGTAGAGCTGGAACACAAGGCCTATTAGGCCTTAAAAGTAGTTAGCCTTGATCTAAGAAAAATAGGACAACAGAGATTCATGCAACTACATGAGTTAGAAAAACTCAGACTTCATCCTTGCAAGAACTCTACAATTTATAAGGATCGGATAAAGAGAATACATGATCAACACCTGCAAAGGATGGAATTCGAGGTTGGAGAGAAAGTATTGATGTACCACTCCAGACTTAGACTATTCCTAGGGAAAATCAAGTCACGACGGACTAGGCCTTACTTGGTCACACAACGTTTCCCTATGACACTATGGAAATCAAACACACAAATGGGACCAGATATAAAGTCAATGGTCACCGCTTGAAAAAGTACGCAGATGGACCCACCAAATTGAGGAATTTCGAGTCCGGCTAAAGACTCATTAATAAAGGAAAGCATTTCCGGGAGGCAACCTGTGGTTTTGTCGTCATCATCGGTTTAACATTATGTTGTGGAACTCTGTCAAATGCCTGAAATTCTAATTCTAATTCTAAGATTAAACACTCATGTTTAGAGTTGCATATGACCGATACGCAGTTCTGGGTACAACCCATACCTGTTTTAAAATCCATACGACCCACACGTTGCGCGTACGGCTCGTATGCATATGTCGGCTTCAGCCATGCCATTCTATAAACCAGGCGCATGCAACCCTATTCCCTCGTTCTAAACGCGAAGAATTCAGGGTTGCAAGCACTCTAAAGCAGAAAAATGATGTAAATCCCCCATGTAAGGGATCTCGGCCCCATTTGTTCATCATATGTTTAATTATAGAAGTTAGTTAAGCGTATTTATAAGAGCTTTTATGTCATTAACCAAAGTGTTTGTTTATTAGTGATTATATGATAATTATAGGGATTAAAGTTAAATTAATCTTAAATCTAAAATCCAAACTTGGGGATTAAGGTTCCCAAGTCTATAAATATAAAGGGATAGACAAGGGAATTAAGAAGACAACATGGAGGTAAAAGTGAAAACCCTAATTCTTCCTTCTCCCTCTAACATAAGTTGCCACCACCCTAACTAGAAGCTGCCGCTAGTCGGCCGCCGCCACCTTCCCTATCGCCAATGCCCCCGTCCCGCTCCCCTACTCTTGCACCGCCATTGGGAAACCAAAGATCCAGTTAGTCTCTGTGAGCCGACGTGTTCCACCGTTACAACTAGATGTGATTATCACCGTTTTATATTCGGTAACACCGTGTGACCATGAAGGAAACGAATAGGGATTCGTTTAGGCTTTCGGGTGATTTGGAAACGAACCGAAAAAAGATCAGGGTTTGCATCGATGGATTATAGTTGCGGGTTTTGTTCGTAAAGCCCGATCTACCGACCGGATTTTTGTCACGTGACATTCCGATTTGGTTGCTATTATGGTTGTGATTTGAATATTTGGTTTACATAATGAATCATTGTCATACCCTGAAATTCCACAGCGGGTTACTCGCGGGTTGTGACTGTCAAGGATCATCGGTCCTGGTCATTTCGAATGACCTCTAAATGGTTTTCTAAAATACATACTGTTTGAACATAATACAAAAATAAATAAGTAATACAGAGTTTGAAAATCCAGAATGTAAAGTGCGAAAGCAACAGTATTAATATCAAAATACCGTAACATTTAGGTTCCCATAAACCTTAGCTTTTAATGAAAACATGAAATTAGACTCCAGACATGCAATCCTAGTCCATGTGTGAATGCTTAGCGACTTGAGATAAACATGTTTAAAAGTGTTAACACAGGGTTGGTGTGTTCACATGTTTAAGTAAAAGTATCAAAAATGAAAATAGTGTAATAGTACACATGTATACTAGTGATTCGATTGTTGATCAGACAATAAAAATTAATTATATAAGCAATCACCGAAATCGAAGCTCAACAAAGGAATGCATAAACTAACATTTTGCCTCTTACGTGCCTAACACGCAATGGATAAGGTCAATGATACACCCGTTTGTCTCCCACTCAGAGTTAGCGCGTCTAACCAGGGTACGGGTTGTTAAACTCAATAGTACTATTCATGATTACCTCGGTTTGTGAAAAATTAACGGTTCGACTATGAGAGGACTTTATTTGTGGGAAATGCACCCACTTATATATTTTAAAGAGAAATCAAAGTAACGTCATACGTCTAAGAAAGAAAATGATGTAGCATGTATCTCCCCCAAATGGAAAATTAAGTAAAACGGGGCCATGAAAACTCACCTGGGAATGAGGTGAAGTGGTATGAAAAGCAAAAGAGAAAACCTAGCAAATTTCAGATAACCGACTTATCCGAGCCCTGGAAACATTAAGGCTATAAGGTCTATGAAAGGTAAACGTGGTTTATGTAATCACAATCATCCAAAGGACTCAATGTTGTAAGGTTACATTCGCGTTTTGAAAAGGTTTAACCAAAGTTGAATAAGGTTTGACCAAGTTGACTGATGTTGACCAATGTTGACCAACCTTGACCAATGTAGACCAATGTTGACCAACCTTGACCAAGTGTGACACGACGACCCGTTGGTGACATATGGTGAAGAAATGTACATGTAACACATAAGTAACACCTTATGACATAACACACATCTTTCAAGTAATTGCATAAGTAAGTGTTATACAATAAGTAACATGGTTTGTATATGTTCATGTCATAAGTAGTAACACATAGTTTCGAATAATTGCATAAGTAAATGTCATACAATAAGTAACATGGCTTGCATATGTTCATGTAATAAGCAGTAACACATAGTTTCAAATAACTGCTTAAGTAAATGTCATACAACTACATATGTCCAAGTCACAAAGTTTAGTAAGTACACATATCATTTATGCATCTATATAACATATTCCATGACATGTTGACAAAACAATCCATATAACTCATGCTATTGTGCTAGTCATTTAATAATATCATTTCAACACACTTGAACAAGTAACATAATATGATATCTTGAATACTAGTTCACAACATAACAAAATTTCCCTTTTTGGACAATTAGGGTTTTAGTACCCTTTACGCATCATAGCTCAAATAAACAAACTATACATGAAATTAACCTACGACAATGTTACTAACATGGTTCTATTCATACACGTTCCATTTAAAACAAAGATGAAGTTTCCAAACCAATAAACTTTCCTTTATCAGCAAGGTCTTTTATTTATATAAACGACCTAAAGTGGTGTAAATCATTTTAACATGCTATTATCCATTATAACCCAATAACTCAAAATACAAAACAATATAGTTTCTATTTATATAAACGACCTAAAATGATGTAAATCAAACATTTCAACAAAAAATTCCTATTTCCTACTCAATCTACCAACATATGTAACATTCAATCCATCAAACATATTATGTACCCATTTCTACAAAATGATAACCAACAAAGTTTCTATATATAGTAACCAGCAATATACATAACAAACAAACATTTCTATGCACCAAATGTACCAATATGTGTCAACAACCCATTATTATGAAACTCTTTGATAAAACATGGATTAAAACTCTTGTAACATAGTAAAATTATTTGGATGACTGGTATACCATACTTAGCTGAAAATGATGAAAAAAAGTGGATAGATTCTTACCAAATCTAAGTATGAAGCTATAATGGAAGTGTTGATGGCTTCATTCACCTTGTATCACCTTGAAAGCACCTTAGAAAGCTTCAAAGAGAAGAAGAAAATTTAAGAGAAGGTGGTGGCTACTAAGGGGGTGGCGGCGGAATTGTTTAGGAGGGATGGGAGAGAGCAAAGTAGGTTTGGGGATGTAAAAATGGGTTAAGGGTCAAATGGTGGTTTTTAATGAAATGGCTTGGGCTTTTGTTGCATCTTTTGGGGCCTTTTACTAGGGATTGAGCTCCTTTAAGCTTAATAAATAAAGAAAAGCCGAATTTTAGGCCCAATGTATTAGACATGTTATTTTTATGAAATTTCCTTTAGAATTGTTGGCACATATCGTGTATTCGCACAAAGCGTTAAAACAAAAGTTACTCTAAAAATTCAAGAAAATTTAAACTAAGCATGAAATAATAAATCATAGTATTACATGTAATTATACATACCAATTATATATCTAAATATTATTTCTATAATTCACCAACGTTCGTGTGACAGGACGCATGTGTGACCCGGTAATCCTTATATTACCGATGCATGAATTGAAATGAAAGGAATGGATTTGCTATATGAAATATATACTTAATTACTCTATAATTATGTATGATGCACATGTAATCATATAAAATCAAGTAATGGTCGGGTATGGATATTAACCTGAAATTGTCAGGCATCACACTCAAGGTGGGGCGATCTAGAGTTTTGCCTAGATTGGTTCGTGTTTTTTTTTCGCTATGCATTTCCAAAAGTGTTTTGAAACCCTTACACAAAACCCCAATAGTGGTGTGAGAGCCACTTTCGCAAACAAATAGCTCAATATTTATTTATTTGCAATCATGTTTTATTTTGTTAAAAGTTTTATTTGACAAAAAAATGCATCCTTTATGTTTCTTTTAATTGTGTTGTTTGGTGAATCAATCCCTAGACTCGTGGTTGTATGTTGTTTGGTTTATATTTGTATTTTATTTATCTTGTATTTTTCGGCTTTTTGGAAGCCTTGTTGTAATAGGCTAAGTTTATCAATTTTATTTTATTGTAAAATTATAAATTGTAACCGGAACGTGAAAGACGATATGAAGCTAAAGACAAAGAAACCATGACGACATGAATGCTTTCACAACTTCCAAACTTCCCAACTCTTTCTACCTAATCTCACCCTAACACACCGGAGTTTTGCACCTCTTACCATGAAGATTTCTTAACGCGTCATGCCTATACTAGAACGGTACCTGTTGTTGTAGGAGAACTCCGCGAGTGGCAGGTGACTATCCCTACTACTACCGAAGTCGATAATACATGCAAGAAGAATATCCTCTAAGGTTTGAATGGTTCTTTCAGACTAATCCGTTTAAGGATGATATGATGTACTGATATTCAACCTCATTGCCATTACGTCATGGAACTTCTTCCAGAACCTAGACATAAACCGCGTGTATCTATTTGAAACAATTGACACTGGCACGCCATTCCGATTGGTAACTGTCAACCGTTCAAACGTGAACGTCTCATGAATAGGCAAGAAGTGAGCACTCTTCATCAATCGATCCACAATCACCCAAATGGTGTCATAATCTTTAGCTGTATGAGGTAGTGTATGTCCTGAGCAGACCTGTAATCACACAGATATGCGGAGAAATCTTCAAACAGTCCGGATCAAGACTGCAGTATCGAAACTACTATTTTCTGTTGAACATTTGTTCAACCGAAACTAGGTAATTTCGATACCTGTTTTTTAGGAAGTGCCTTGTTTTCCAAGCCACCTACCAAACAGGCCTGAAAACACAGGTATCGAAACTACCTAGTTTCTATTGAACAAATGTTCAACCGAAACTAGTAGTTTCGATTGACAGCATTAGTCTCAATTCTATACCCAAACAGGCCTAAAAAACAGGTATTGAAACTACCTAGTTCCGATTGAACAAATGTTCAACCGAAACTAGTAGTTTTGATACTGTATTTTCGATTGAAAGCATCAGTCTCAATTCTATACCCAACAATCTCCCCCTAGACTGATGCTATCAATTCTTGTTCGACTCTATCTTTTGTCTTCATAGATTGACTGATGATCCAATGCCTTTCGTTGTGATTCTCCCCCTCAAGTGTAGACCCTCCTATCTTGTAGGCAAATGATAAAGGTTTGAATCCCAAGTATTTAGATAACCATCTTTCTACAAAGATTCTTGACATTCACAAACACTTGATCAACTTTGCCTTCTGGCCCCATAAAAAAAGGTCAATTTCAAGCGAAGGCTCACTTTGTCTTGCATCTTCATAACTATGCTGATAATTTGAAGCCTTTCATGGTAATTCTCCCCCTGAAGTGTAGAACCTCCTATTTCTAGGCAAAAGATAAGGGATCGAATCACCATGTAATCAACAACCAATGATCCGGTTTGTTACAAATATGATTGAATTTGCTACAAGCTGCCCAAACTTGAACTTTAATCAAAGGAATTATGGCTGACTCAGGCAGAACATCATGTATATTCCCGAAGAAATTAAATTTTTGAAAACCCGAAAAGGTTGTCTCCAAGTTTTCTTCCAAAACTCCCCTCCTATGCAATATCATGTAAAAACATTTATCCAAGAAATTTTCCAAAATATCCTGGAGAGCACTTGGACGATTATGCCTGTAGTTTCAATAGGCTCCACTTCGGTCGAAACAAGGCAAGTTTCAGTAGAGACAGTATCGAAACATAAGTTTTGATAGAAAGATTCTTCAACCGAAACTAGTAGTTTCGATAGGAGATTCTTCAATCGAAACTAGTAGTTTCGATACCCTCTAGTTTCGACAGTCTAGTTTCGATGTTTTTCTACTTCTGATTTAGGGCTTCACTAGTAGTTTGGATAGAAAATGTTTAGCCGCCACCTAGTTTCGATTGAGCATCTTCAACCTTCAGCTACTTCGGTACCCCCAATCCAGGCCTGAAAAATGCTTCACAAGCCTTACATCTTCAGATTTGGACAGTGAGAATGTAGAACAGAAGTCACGAACCTGCTACACATCGATTTCTTCATGTTTAACATCTCAATGACGGGGTTTTCTCTAATTTTCGAGCAGATTTGAGAGCAATAATAGCCAACCTGGCTCTGATACCACTTGTAAGTCTTGAGCAGACCTGTAATCACATAGATCTGTGGAGAAATCTTCAAACAGTCCGGATCGAGAGGCGGAATCTCTGGATCCGGTATCACTCTCGAATCAGAAATGGTAGAGACAGGTGCGGGAATCACATACACGAACAGAAATATATAAAAGTGAAAAAGAACAGATAATTGAAAGCATAAAACGTATGATTCTTTGATTGAAATGAAAATAAAAGCTCATCATACACTAACAATTAGTCTCACCCTAGGGTGAGCTCCCCTTGGGGTTGTGATTCCCTCTACAAACACACACTCACTCCTAAGACATATTCTGCTATATATAGGAGGCCAAGCACAAGTGCCTTGTTTTCCAAGCCACCCGTCAAACAGGCCTGAAAAACAGGTATCGAAATGTCCAAGCCACCTGCCAAACAGGCCTGAAAATAGGTATCGAAACTACCTAGTTTCGATTGAACAAATGTTCAACCTAAACTAGTAGTTTCGATTGACAGCATCAGTCTCAATTGTATACCCAAACAGGCCTGAAAAACAGGTATCGAAACTACCTAGTTTTGATTGAACAAATGTTCAACCGAAACTAGTAGTTTCGATACTGTAGTTTTGATTGACATCATCAGTCTCAATTCTATACCCAACAGGTAGCTTAGTTATGAAGTCCATGGTGATATGTTCCCATTTCCACTCAGGTATCTCTAATGGCGGAATCTTTCCATAAGACTTCTAGTGTTCGGCTTTTACTTGCGACCAAGTTAAACACTTGCTTAAATAAAAGGTCACCTCATTCTTCATACCCGACCACTAGTAGTTTTTCTTCAGATCCTGATACATCTCCATAAGACTTCTAGTGTTCGGCATCTTTCCATTAGTTATGAAGTCCATGGTGATATGTTCCCATTTCCACTCAGGTGTCTCTAATGGCGGCATCTTTCCATAAGACTTCTAGTGTTCGGCTTTTACTTGCGACCAAGTTAAACAATTGCTTAAATAAAAGGTCACCTCATTGTTCATACCCGACCACTAGTAGTTTTTCCATAAGACTTCTAGTGTTCGGCTTTTACTTCAGATCGTGATACATCTTCGTAGTGCTTGGATGGATGGAATAACGAGACTTGTGAGTTTCGTCTAGAATCTTAGTCCTAAGTTCGCCTTGCTTAGGCACCCAAATATGGTCAAACTTGGTCTTTACACCACGAGTGTTAACTTCCAGGACTTCTTGTTGACCCACCATTCTTTCTTTCTTCACATTCTCAGCTTTCAATGCCTTTTCCTATGCCTTCCTGAATTGACCCAAACCGTAAGACTTCACACGGATAAGAATGCAGTCTTCCTTTCGGCTCAGTGCATCATCTACAATATTAGCCTTTCCCGGGTTGTATAATATTTCACAATCATAATATTTTAACAATTCTAACCACCATTTTTGTCTCATATTCAAATCTTTCTCCTCGAAGAAATACTTCAAACTCTTGTGATCATAATAAAAATATGAGGGCACACATGTCACTCACTAGTGTCTCATCAGTCTTATTTTCTCGCTTCTCCCTCCTATTAAATAATGGTGTTAAATAATAATTTTTCGTTTCTCTATCATATTAAATAGTAATTATATTAAGAAAGAAAACAAATTTAATTATGGATGTTTATTATATAACTAAATAAACAAAATTAATATAAAACTAATTATGAATAGTTAGAATTCCTGACGTTACTTATCATTTTTGAAAAACAAATTTATATTATGGATAGTTATTATATTATCAGTCTGTTTTTATATTTGATTTAACTCCACTATTTTATATAATTAGATTAATTATTCATTTCAATCTTTATTTACATATTTTTATTTTAAAACTTTGTTTATCATCAATTAAATTGTCCAATCATATTTTTATAAATTATACAAACTGAAAACGATTTTATAGGCATGTAGTATCTAACTAAAAAAACAATCAATCATATATTTACATATTTAAAGATCTAATATTTGTTATGATTTGTTGAATCCCACAATATCTTTTGTCATATCATTATAGCCGAAAGTATTCAAATAATTATTTTCTTTTATTCTCATTTCGATTTATATCATGGCTTATTTTAGCCATTTGCATATGCATGTTTATATATGTTGGTAGATGTGTCAACTTCGACCCATTTTGTTATAAACGGGTCGACTTGGGTTATGTTTTATCTTTAGCTGGTCAAACTGTTGAAAATTAAATAAAAGTAGTCTAAAATCATAAATCGGATCAATTGAAAGTCGCTTTAAGTTTAAATTTCATGCATGCAAATAAATATATTCGGATTGTTATATTATAATCAGAATAATATATTTTTTTAATTATATTTGACACTAAGCTATAACTAATAAATAAGTAATATATAACATGTCATAATTCTGTGGGCCCAAAATTCTTATAACCGTTTGAATTCCTGTTTCTTTTTGTGTGAGTCAAGTTATACCTAATAAATAAATAATTAATTTATATATTTTCTTCTTATTGTTTCTCGACTATTTATTATTTTCTTTATTAATATTTAGTTTATAAATATTTCATTCATTTAATATTTATTTTCTCAACTATTTCATTTTTTTCCGTTTATTAATAACTCTTTTATACTTCATTAATCTAACTCCGTATAATACACGAGTTTCTAACCTAGTATTATATATATAAAAAGAAATTTTAAAATGAGGATCCTAAGAAAATAAGAATGTAAAGCAGTTGTTTTAGGGCTCAAGCCCGTTTGACCGCACCCACTGATAAGCAGAAGGGTGTTGCGGCTGAGTTATGGATGTTAGAACGTTTTTTTAGTGGTTCTCTGTTTTAGTCAAGTGTTGCGGCGAGAGCAAGAAGGAGCAGCAAACATCAAGATAAAGTTATTGTAATTTGTCCTGCTGAGTCTTTGATGTTTGCGTGCATTTAGGAGAAGAAAAGGACAAACCTTACTTCAAAAGGAAGAAGAAAGCAAAAAATTCAAAATAATGAATTTGAAATGGGATCCAATTTGAAATCCGTTTCCTCCTACGCATGTGGAGCCGGTCTAAAAGTGGATTTGTTTGTCTGGTTTCCTTTGTAAACAAGTTTTATTTGTGGGGGCTGTGGGCTTCCTTTCTTTTTGGCCATAGATTTCCCATCACATAAATCATAAATGGTGGACCATCATTTTTAATTTGTTGGATCATTAGTTTGTTTATAAATGATATTACTAAGTACGGGTGTTTAAAGTTGGATATCTGAAAATATCGGATCCAAAACATCGGATGATTCAGATATTTAAACGAATATCTGAAATTTCAGTACAACTTAGCAAAAAAATCATTGCTGGGACATATATAACCAAATTGAGAACAAAATCAAAAACAAATTCATAATTTGCAATACAAACAATCTGAATTCATAAAAAAAGTTGATTTGAAAACAAACAACTTTATAATGAATAAAATATAAATTAAATTAGTGAATCAAGTTCATCTATAATACAAACAATCTGAATTCATAAAGAAGTTTATTTGAAAACAAACAACTTTATAATGAATAAAATATTAGTGAATCAAGTTCATCTATATTATTACTGTATAAAACATATTGAAAAGACATGCTTCTAATTTATCAAAAAATTTAAGATACCTAACACAAATTGTTGTGCATAAGGTACACCTTACTAATGAATAATATGTTTTCAATTACCATTTAACCTCACAACTAAACCCCAACAATCATTAATTATCATTATTTAATAAACATAAGATTATTTAATTCACTAAATTAAGAATTATTTTATTTATGATACTTAAAATTAAGATTTAAATTACATTTACTATTCATATTTTTATAACTAAATACTATTTAAATTAAGTATTAAGTTTTATAAAATTTCTTATATTATAAGTTATAAGAGAAAATAAAATATTCTCAAAATTAATTATAAAGATTTAGATAATTTAAAGAGTAAAATTGTAATTTTCTATAAAAATAATAAGTGATTAATTAAGTAAATTTATAATTTCAAAAACTATGTGTGGGTGTGGCAATATGAGGCCACCAAAAAACCCATATTTTTATATGTTTTATATTAATTGTTCCAAAACATTTTTCATAGATTGCTCTTGGTGTATTGGGTTGTGGCAGGTTGTACATCTCATTTTCTTATTCTTCAGGTCATGGTTTGAAACGTGTGGCTAGCAAACTTTTTTTATGTTTTATTTATTTATTTATTTATTTTTTAATTATTAGGCTCAATGTGAGGGGCATACCATTTTTATATATATGGTTCTATCTTCAAAACCGAATCACCTCAAATTCATACGTTACTTTTATGTACTTAAGTACGTTAGTGTCAACGCTAAAACATTTTTTCTTACTTTGTTTTTTTTTCTCTTTTTGTTTTTTACATTTTCTTTCAATGTTAAACGAGTAGTCATAACCTCATATATTTTTTATGTACCTAACTATGTTTCTTTTTTAACCATCTCAACTGTTACAGATCCGCTTAACGCCGCGGATTGCAAGAATTCGAGTTAGGCTACGTTTTGACATCGTCGCAACGCGCAGCGGATAAAATTACTAGTTATCTTCAAGTTTACATGTCTGAATTTGGGTTGGTTAGTTTCTTTCAAAAATGGGCATTAATTTCTTTTGTGATTCTCTATTGACAATTAAATTTTGATGGGGCGTGTAACTAAGTCAAGCATATTTGTAATGAATTCTCTTTTGACAATTAAATTTTGATGGGGTCGTGTGTAACGAAGTCAAGCATATTTGTGATGAAGCGAGTTATTCGTTGTTAATTAAGTGGTGGTTCCAACTTTTACCATTTGCCTAAAAATAGAAGGGTCTATACTTAAGGGTGAGAATCATCACGAAAGGATTCTAGTTATGAGTCAAATAATACATCTTAATAATCCTTTAAAAGGCTAAAACAATAAAAATAACACATCTCAATAATCCTATAAAACGGAAATAAACAAAACACATACTATGACAAGGTAATACCAAAAAATAGCACATGTAAAAGAACTCACATGTGAGAAATTCCAATGGGCGTGAGTTTGTTTGAAATAACACGAATACGATCGGGGGTTTTCGGGATGACTTTCACCTTTTGGGTTTTTAATTGAATTACGAAATTGCAGACATAAAATCGAATAAAGCAATCACACTCACGAAAGTGAAAATTGCTACAATAGGATTTTTAATTTTGCTAGAAGCTGAAGTTGATCATATTGAAAGATTCATTAATACATATTTCTATTTCTAATACAAAAAAGAAGTAAATTGAAATAAGGATGGAACAATATCGTACTTTTATTCGTATTGTTAGCCATTATGAACCACATGTTCGACTCATGGACTCTTATCCATCCTACCCTTTTTTTTATTTTTGAACCATGAATTATAACATTTTATATTATATTATATTATATTTTATATGTTCTTATTTTAATATTTAGTTTCAATTTATTTAATACTTTAATTTTTATTTTTGAATTAAATTTAAATTTAAAGTACCATTAGCCTTCTAGTTGAGAGGTAGCCCCATTATTTTTCGATAAAAATGTTTCAGGTTGAGCCAATGGATTTTCCCAATTGTGGGTTTCCTCGTGGGTGGTGTGGGCAGGAGCGAAGCATTGAAGGGGCCAGGGGTAGCCCCAGCCCCCCCGTTTTTTCCTTTAGTAGCGTAAATTTTCGAGTTTTCGTCCGAAATTTTTATACGTATTTGAGCGGCCCCCCGTGTTTTTTTCTCTAAAAAATTCTTGGCCCCCCTGGTTTTTTTCTCTAAAAAATTATAGGCCCCATCTAATTGTTTATCCCTAAAAAAATCCAGTTCAATGCTCTATTCAGATTGATTTGATAAGTTACAAGTATGAAATTAAAAAAAAAAAAGTTTGTGCATTTAAAAAATAAAAGTGTAAGTTTGGTAAAATTAAAAGTTCAAATCATTCACCTTAAAATTGAAATCCCTCTCCTCTGCCTTTCGTCATTCAAATCAGTCCCGCTTCCCCCAAAATTGAAATCCCCTTCACTCCTTCACCGCTTCAGTGCCTCTCGCTGCCGCTTCACTCCTTCACACACCCAATTCTTGGTCATTGTTGTTCCAATTGAGGTTTCTTAATGTTTTCTTTTTGTGGATTTTATTTTTTAGGTGTTTCAAGTTTCAGTTTATTCCATTTGCTCTGACATTGGTGGCTTCTTTCTCAAGGTTGGCTTTTAGTTAAAGATTTTGAATTTTATGCTCTTTTTTAAGAATCGGGTAGTTGGTAAGTTTTTAGAAAAGTTAAGTAATTTTAAATTTTGACAGTGTTGATCCCTCTACATATAACCCGAAACATAACGATAGAAAAAAAATTTGTTTTACCCGACCCGAATTAAATCGCCAACCCGAAACACTGCGAGAAAAAAAATTTGGGACTTGTGACTTTCGGCTTCTGCAACTTATTTTTTCAAGCTCCGCTACTGGGTGTGGGGCCATGTCACCACACTTCTATTGTTCGGGCATAAGGGTAACCCGTTTACCATGGTGATACCGAATGTCTGGGGCTTTGATGTTAAAAAAATAAATAAATTTAAAGTGACACACCAACAAACCCTTCCCACCTATCGTTTACTAGCCAATGATCTTCAGTCCAAGTGGTTGAGGTGAGGTACTCAACACTTTATTAAAATGGGGAGGTATTAGATGCAAGTCTCACCTGTGATAAAAAAAAAGGTTCAGGTTGAACTAGTGGATTTTGACACCTAAAAGGTGTGTTTCCTCCTGAGGGTGATCTAAGGTTCGGGACTGATGGGGACGGACTGATGTACGAACTGTGTCAGCCTAGAGCCCTAAGGTTCTGTACTCGAGTAATGAAGATGATCGGATAGACAAGTGAACTATCTCTAATCTAAAAAACTGTTAAAAACCTATTATTTACTATTTCTAAATAATATCTCATATATACCTCTCAGGTCTCAACTCACCTACCAGTCAAGTTCCAACACATTATAAATAGGGATAAGATTTGAACGGTCAATAAAAAGAGCACAAGCAATATATCCATAATTGAAGATAGGAGAAGGGGATCCTTCACAAGAAGCAAAAAAGGTATTTCCCCCTCTTCAATTAATGTCGATGATTTATAATTTTATTGTTTTTGAATTTTAATCAATCAACTTTATTTAAAAAATCACAAAACTAATTATGTTTCAGATTCTATTGATTGAAGTTTGTGCTGTTGATGTTATTATTTTATTTGTGATTCTATGCGTTATATTAGAAAAGGTAAGTCAGGTGTTTGTAATTTTACAATCTTGTAATTAAATATATAAATGATATTTGTTATGAAAAATATATTTATTATATTAAATAAAAAGTACTATATTTATATAAATAATAAGTTTATCTAGGTTTGCTAATGAAGCCCACATGCGGCTCGTTTGTTAATTAATTGAGCATTAATTTAAGCTCGACTCGGTTTAGCAAGTCATCCTCGATTAGAGTGAATATACATTTGATAAGAATTTTAAACAATCAGAAAAAAGAAAAGAAAATAATGTACATTTTTTTGTGGTTTGAATATTATGTTTGTAATTGACAAAAATTACAATAAAATTCATTTATTTTTCTACAATTTCTCCAATCCTTTTACGTGTGTAAATTATATTAATATTCGTTTTATATTCTTTCATCTTGATGGTAATGATGTATTCCCATGAGTATTCGAATCTTAAGGTGTGCACTTTGAATAGGTTGAAAATCTTTTTTTAGTTTATTCAGATTACATATAATTCAAAGTTATATATATATTTTTTTCAATTTCTTATGCAGCAAAATATAAAGACATTCAAAAAATGGAGATTCCAAAGAAGCCTAGATTTTTATGCTTTCATGGACATGCGTCAAATGCTGCAAGACTTGAAGAACAATGCAGTAATTGGCCAGATTATGTGCTCGAGAAGATGGATCTTGTATTCATCGACGGTCCATTCACCGTAGAGGATGGGCTTTATGATTGGTTCACCATGGTAAAAAACAGATATACTTAAAGTTACAATCCAAATGACTAAATGCATGGTCTTATATATATATCCTTGATTCAAATGGTTTTGCTAAACCATGTTTGATTCAAACGGATGCGTGATTCAAATGACTCAATAGGCAAATAATTATATTCCAACAATTGGATAATAAGCTTAAAGTTTACAAGTCTTTGACCAACCAACGAACAAAGCACCACTAACCTTAATCTAGTCCATCTAATGGGATAAACTAGGAAACTAAATCAATACGAAAATAATTATAAATATTTCAAATAAATAAAGAGATCAAGCAATTTGGTAATTCTTCTTCAGTTTTGTCATCATCAAATTTCAATCCGTAACCGCCCGACCCAATCACACGATCTCATGAACCAAATCAAATGACCCCATGACCCTAATCACACGATCTCATGAGCTCAATCACACGAACACGTCAATACCCGGATCAAAGGCCCGCTAAACTCTAAGGCCCAATTAGGCCCATAGATGCCCCTGCGTTATACACCCCACGCTGAAAAAAGACTCGACCTCGAGTCTTGCATACGACCCGATACCCGACCCACACATTCCTTAGAATATAACTAATAGATCCAGCCCCGATAGCACTAGTCCAATCCAAATCCAATGGCCCAAACCAAACGACCCAAACCCAATGCTCCTCGGGATTGCATGCAAAGGGAATAACCTTGTTTCCAAATTCACGAGTAAGAACAGCCATTCCCAACCTTTGACCAGACAAGAAAACAAAACCCGCACGGTTGGAAACCCACGACCCATAGACCACTGGTTCACCCGGAATGGAACAACAACTGTGTTGTTGTAGAAGTTCCATCGTTTCGAGAATGATATTTTCCTGCCTTCTCAACCACGGTCCTCATGTAGGTCAAACCAACCCACACAAAGCTAATGAAAAAGACGAGGGTTAACCTGATCATCTTCGACCCTGACCCCAAAGAACCCCTTATTTTTTACCAGAGAAATCCTAAGCAAATCCGATGTAAGGCCCACAACCCGAGAGGCCCCACTTATTGAATTTACTCATCAACACATAGCTCATAAACATAAGACATTCAAAATCACAGTAAAAATGATTTAAACTTTAACATAAGCAGCGGAATACATATCATGTCTTAAACTTTCTTGTCTGGTAGGAATTTAAACTTGTCTTAAAACATCATAAACTTTAAACATAAATGGGATGCCATACTCTGATCTTCGGGTAAATCTCCTCGTCGAGCCAAGCATCCACTTTCATCTACTGCCGCCTACACTTAATTGATGTGCATACTAAAAGTCAGCTAAAGCTGAGTGAGTTCTAATGCTTATATAAAACACTATACATATATTAAAAGGAAAGGTTTTACTTGAACATATCTTTATTGCCAATATGGAAAAACTTTACTTATTTTATCTTTTAACTTTCCATTTCTTTCCATATTGACCCAATGGCTCAAGTCTAAAGCCCGAAGAATAGGGAGATATAAGACAATACGTCACCGTTGAGTAACCGTTGTTACTCCTTATCAATGAGAACCAGTTGATCAACTGTTAGCAAACCGCGAAGGTTCTTATATAGGGGGAGATGGCCCATAACTGACTTTCTGTACAAAGTAACATTTGTCCCTGAAGGAACCGTAATTTAACCTAATACGTATTCCCGAAGGAAACTTTATCTTCATTCTTTAAAAAAATGTCTTTAAGTAAACATTTCCTAAACATCATTTATAAACACTTTATTTTGCCTCTTTCAGACGTTTCTATAAATCATGACTTTCACCATCTTTTATTAATATAAGAAATATAATAAACACTTTTTCTAAGTATACACACCACCACAAAAGTAGGCAGGAAGGGGGGATTAGAACTCACCTGGTATACGCACTACCGTGGATACTAAAAAGATTTGGGATACCTAAGTGTTACGTGATATGTGCGAATACAATATATAAAATCGGTTAAACTTGCTAGTGTCGGCTGATAGTGTCGGCTAACACTTCCGAGGGTCGCCTGAACTTACGTTCAGTACTTTGTGTCATACTATAGGAGGGTAGACATTTTGGGGGTCGACACTTAGATGGTCGACACTCAGAGGGTTGACACTACCATGCAGGTGGCGACACTTGAGTGTCGGCTCAAGAACAACCATCTCTCACAGGCCCGTTTTCAGTCCAACATCATAACTTGTACGTTCCAAAATGCTCTAATCTTAACTATGAAGCTAGATCCATGTTTAAAACCTCTTCTTATACGTAAAAAGCTGACCTTGAAGTTAAAAATTCCATGAAACCATAAAACCCATTTTTACAAAATCTCATATCTAGACAATTTTCTTACCTCTAATCGGCTTGTTTCTTTAGTAAATCTTCGTGTAATAACTAGAGAAGAAGAATGGACCGATCTTAGAGCAAATTTTGGTGTTTCCCTCTCTTGGTGTTCGTCATTCCCGTAACACAGGACAATTATCTAACTAGAGTAGTACCTCAAACATATATGTTCCCAGGTAAGAGCGACAGGTCTAGGAGAGATTTATACATCGCTCTTTCCTAAACAGAACATTCCGTTTATCAGATAACTACATATTAGTCAAAAGGTCGCCTTCTAGTTACTGTGACGTTGATATCAAAAACACATAGCGGAAGACTAAATGATAACTTCTATTAATATCAAAATATTGTTTACAATAGGATTAATAAAAGTTACATCACTTATCCCTAACAAGGGACATATCATTTGGGACTTATAGTTCCTGGCATGCCCATCATCTGGATCGTTTATCATTTCATTCTAGCCTTGGAATGCCCTGTCTAATGACTACCTATGCTGCGGTAAAAAAGCATTTGATAAAAATGAGTCAGCACAAAGCTGGTGAATTCATAAACTAAAATAGTTTATTAAAATGACCCGCCAAAGTATCTTGAACACATCCATGGGGTTCCACCCCCAAATTCATAGATAACTATGAACAATCATCAGTATATATATAACCAAAGACCGTTCCACAAGTCCTGTCTAACATGCCGTTCCACGGGCAAATGAAATACAATAAGCACTTAGAATATGTTATATATACACAATCGGTACAATCATTTCAAGATACTCAAAATATGACAATCACCTCGGGCAGAGTCCCTAGATAATCATAACATTACTTATTTATACACTTCTAGCTTAATGGTTCGTAATTAAAGCTTAATGGGAGGTCAGAACCTTACCTCAGCACTATCTACGAAAATTTGAGGTCGAAACGCTGGAAACTGGACTCTCGTACGCGAATCGGAGCTCGGGAATCGATCATCTATTTATAGAGAATATGTGTGTGTGTGTGTATTTGAGTGTGTTTGTGTGTGAAGATGGTCTGAAATCGATCATCTATTTATAGGGCCAAAGTGGCACCCGTAGCGGACCGCTACTTTAGGTGGTAGCGGTCCGCCACCCCTTGTGGCGGTGTATCTGGATTGGGACACACGTAGTGGACCGTTATGGTCTGGCTTAGCGGTCCGCCACCCATCCACGCGCCAGATTTCCATTGGCGAGTCACATGGACACGTGTCAGCTCCCGAAGCTTTCTTTAGTCCACACGTAGCAGACCGCTAAGGTCCTGGGTAGCGGCCCGCTACCCCTTGATTTTTTCAAAATTTTCATTTAAAGTCCATGGACTTTGATTATTTACATTTCCAACCCTCAACTTTGAATTTTGGAAATTTTAATCCTTTCTCTTTTTAGAAAATTTCGTGGTGTTACAAATCTTCTCTCCTTTAAGAAATTTCGTCCTCGAAATTAAGAGGTGAATAGATGAGGATACTTGACTCTCATCTGTTGCTTTAATTCCCAAGTTTTATCTGCTCCAATCTGACCTTGCCATTGTACCAATATCATTGGTATAACTTTCTTTCTCAATTTCCGTTCCTGAGTATCTAAAATTTTGATCGGTTGTTCAGTAAAGTGAAGTTTGTCATCCACGTGCACATCATCTAGTTCAATAGCCTGAGCTGGGTTAGCTAAACATTTGCATAAACAGGATACGTGAAATGTGTTATGAATCCCTTGTAAAGCTTTAGGTAAATCTAACTTGTAGGCTACTGCTCCGATTCTTTCAATGATCTTGTAAGGTCTGATGTACCTTGGTCCTAATTTTCCTCGTTTCCTGAACCTTACTACCCCTTTCCAAGGTGAAACCTTTAACATCACATAATCCCCAACTTGGAATTCTAATGGTCGACGTCGTTTGTCAGCATAACTTTTCTAACAGTCTTGAGCAACGTTTAATTGTTGTTTAATCTGGACTATCTTATCTATTGTTTCTTGTATGACTTTAGGTCCAGATAACTGATTGTCTCCTATTTCAGTCCAATAGACAGGAGTTCTGCATTTTCTTCCGTATAGTGCTTCGAAAGGTGCAGCTTTGATACTTGAGTGATAGTTGTTGTTATAGGAGAATTCGATTAACGGAAGGTGATTATCCCAATTACCTCCGAAATCTATAACACAGGCTCTTAGCATATCTTCCAAAGTTTGAATTGTACGTTCACTCTGTCCGTCTGTCTGAGGATGATATGCAGTACTTATGGTAAGCCGAGTTCCCAATTCTTTCTGAAAACTCGTCCAGAATCTAGATGTAACCCGACTGTCTCTATCAGAAATAATAGACAGTGGTATGCCATGGTGGCTCACAATTTCATTGATGTAAATTCTGGCTAACTTATCCATAGAGTATGTTTCATTTATGGGTATAAAATGGGCTGACTTGGTCAGTCTATCGACCACGACCCATATGGCATTATGCCCTTTCTGAGTTCTAGGAAGTTTAGTTACGAAGTCCATTGTAATTCGATCCCATTTCCAGACAGGTAATTCTATTTGTTGTAGTTGCCTTGCTGGTTTATGATGCTCAATCTTAACTTGGAGGCAAGTTAAGCATTTATCTATGTACCAGGCTATTGATCTCTTCTTGTTAGGCCACCACTAATGAGTCTTCCAATCTTTGTACATCTTATGTGAACCAGGATGCATGAAATATCTTGATTTGTGTGCTTCATCTAATATTTTCTCTTGGATGTCTCCAAACTTAGGAATCCAAATTCTTTGTTTGAATCTCATGATTCCGTCCTCTCCTCGGGATAGTAATTTCTGTTTCCCAACCATACGTTCTTTCTTGATGTTTTCTTCTTCTAATGATTTTGGTTGGATTTCCTTAATCTGCTCCATTAAGTCTAACTTCAGATCCAATCAGAGTGCTTTTACTTTAATCGGTTGACTTCGTTCTTTCCGAATAAAAGCATCTGCTACTATGTTTGCCTTTCCTGGATGGTATTTGATTTCATAGTCATAATTTTTATAAGTTCCATCCACCTCCTTTGCCTCATATTTAAATCCTTTTGATTAAAAATATGTTAGAGGCTTTTATGGTCTGAATATATTACGCATTTGGTACCATATAAATAGTGTCTCCAAATCTTTAGAGCAAACACTATGGCACCCAATTCAAGATCGTGCGTAGTATAGTTCTTCTCATGAACTTTAAGTTGGCGTGCTACGTAGGCAATAACCTTGTCTCGATGCATCAACACACAACCTAGACCAGTTCGGGAAGCATCACAATAGATGACAAAATCATCATTCCCTTCAGGTAGTGCTAAGATTGGTACATGACTAAGCTTATCTTTGAGAATGTTGAAAGTTCTTCCTGTTTGGTGCTCCATTCAAACTTTGCTGCCTTCTGAGTTATAGCAGTCAAAGGTGTAGCTATATTGGAGAAGTCCTTAATGAATCTTCTGTAGTAGCCGGCTAGTCCAAGAAAGCTTCTAATCTCTGTCGGAGTCTTTGGGGCTTCCCATTTCATAACAACTTCAATCTTACTTGGGTCTACTTGTATTCCATATTCGGTCACCATGTGCACAAGAAATTGTACTTCTCGTTTCCAAAATTCACATTTTGAAAACTTAGCGTACAATCTTTCTTTTCTCAGGGTTTCCAAAATGATTTTAAGATGTTCAACATGTTCTTTCTGGTTTCGAGAATAAATAAGAATATTATCGATGAAAAAATGACAAACTTGTCAAGGAATGGTTTACAAACCCTGTTCATTAGATCCATAAATGCCGCAGGGGCATTTGTTAGACCAAATGACATGACCAGTAATTCATAGTGACCATATCGGATTCTAAAAGCAGTCTTAGGTACGTCCTCTTCTTGTACATTTCACTGATGATATCCTGATCTAAGATCTATATTTGAAAAGTACTTGGCTCCTTGTAGCTGATCGAACAAATCATCTATTCTAGGCAATGGATATCTGTTCTTTATAGTCAGTTTGTTCAATTCCCTATAGTCAATGCACATCCTCATGCTTCCATCTTTCTTCTTTACGAATAGTACTGGTGCTCCCCAAGGGGAAGTACTCAGGCGAATGAACCCTTTGTCTAAGAGTTCTTGAATTTGTCACACCCCGCCAAGGCGGAAACGCGAGGCGCGACGTTCATGGTTTTTCAAAGCATATAATTATTGCAAACGCATACATACAACTGGATACATAAATTAAATTTAAGGTTTTACAGCCCAAAAATAGTACTTGAAGTTACAAAATATTAAGATTTTGCAAATATGACCCGAACATTATGGGTTATACAAGAAAAATCTTCAAAAGTTGTATCCACCGTGTATGCATGAACCCTACGTAGTATTACCCTTGCTATCACGTTCAGTTTCCTGAAAAACATACTTGAAAATGTCAACACTAGGTTGGTGAGTTCACAGGTTTTATATATGAATACAATGAGCAAACCAATTGCATGAAAATGATCTTTACGTATATGATAAACAAAACAAGTAACGTTTGACCCATTTGTAAACTAGCTAGGAATACAAATAATATGTACATACATGAGGCATAACCAAACCAAGACCAGGTGTTTTGCCCCTCACTCGTACCTCACGAGCAATATTAGAACACTATGCAGTCATTTGGCCAGATGGACCCATGGTTAGCGCGACTAACCATGACCGGGGGTGTCAGACCCAATAGTACTATCCATAGAATCTCAGGCTAACCTATAGCTAATGGTTATAAATATGATGATCAGGGGACTTTACGAGCTCCAAATGTGTTCACTCATGCATACATAAAGGTCGGGTCTTGTTTTCTTGTTATCATATAAAAATAGTTATAAGTATGTTCTTCCCCCAAATAGTACAAAACAGTAAAAAGGGGCCGTGAAACTCACCTTGAGTTTGTGTATGCTTGTAACGATATTTGTTCTAGTCCACTTGACTATTTGTACCCTAGATACGAAAGGGTAAATTGTGTTAAGACCGAATGTCTCATATTGCAAATTGTTCACCGACTTTGTAAATCTGGTTGTGTTTGTTTAAAATCTTCTTAGTTGTTCAACACTTGATTTGTAGTAAAAACAGTTCTAAATTACTGCTAAATGGGACTGATAACCAGGTATCGAAACTACCTAGTTTCGATTGAACAGAACAGAACAGAATAGAGGTCGAAACTACCTAGTTTCGATTAAGTAAACTGGGTATCGAAACTCCTAGTTTCGATGGAGTACTAGGTATCGAAACTCCTAGTTTCGATTGAATAATAGCTATCGAAACTACCTAGTTTCGATTGAGTAAACAGGTATCGAAACTCCTAGTTTTGATCAAATAGGTATCGAAACTCCTAGTTTCGATCAAATAGGTATCGAAACTCCTAGTTTCGATTGGGAAACAGGTATCGAAACTATAGTTTCGATTACTGCAATTCTGAATGACAGAATCAGTCCTGCATATTTTTATGTTTTAAACTTGAATTCGACACACTTTTGTTGTTATCTTACTTGCGTTTGAATATTTTGTAAGTTTTAGCTACGGTTTCTAAAGAAAATAATATAGATAGTATTGAGTTTTTACCTTAAAACAGATATGAAGATGATGAGAGAAAACAGAGAATGGTCTTGAACTCCTTAGCTTGATTCTTGAGAAAAACACTTGGAATTCTTCTTATAACACCGAAATATGGTGGATTTTGCTCTAAAACTTGGATTCAACTTGAAGAGGAATGGGGAAAATTGCCGTAAGAAAATGAGTAAAATGAGAGGAATTGTGAGATTTCGAGTGAAGGGGTATGGTGTATATCTGATTCTCCAAGGCATGGGGTATGGGTCGCAGGGAGTGGGAATGGAGTATTCCCTGGGATTTTGGTCGAGAAAGTCAAGGGTGGTTTGGGTTAATAATGATTAGATTTAAGAATTAATTTATTAATGGTATTAATATCAATTAGAGATTTAAAATGGGTAATTTAATTTGGTTTAGGTTCCCCACGATATTATAAATTTATTAAGTTTATGGCTCGTTAATGAAAAATATTTAAATCTTAGATTGTATAATTCGTTGAGGTGATTATTCGTAGGTATAAATATCTAAAGTTGACGCTACTAGGTAATATCTTCGAAAGAGTTCGTTAGTTTACTTTGACGTATTTTTATATTTATTTTAGTCTAAAATGACTTATTGTCCAACGTAAAGTTCGTGTAATATATATGTCTAAATATTTTTCTTGGTTATTTAATTTAATCACTATCGTTCGTATTTAGTCGGGTTATACGGGTATGTGAACCGGTAACTCCTAGAATTACCAAAATATGAAATGAAACAATGTACGGCTTTTCTTAGACTTTAATGTCCTAATTTATGCAATTAGGTAAATCACGAAAACAAATATAATATAAACTTGTTTATATCGTGTACGGATGTTGACCTGAAATGTCGGGTGTCACATTCTCCCCATGTTAAAAGAATTTCGTCCCGAAATTCAATTCGTGCCATCTTGAACTGGTGCATCCTTAAACAAGGAGGGGTATTTTGTTTTCATTTGATCCTCTCGTTCCCATGTATACTCAGGACCACGTTTTGAGTTCCAACGTACTTTAACCAGTTTGATTCGACTGCGTCTCAGTCTTTGAACTTTCCAATCTGAAATCTCAATCGGTTCCTCGATGAAATGAAGTTTATCGTCAATGTGAATCTCGTCAGGCGGTATAATTAGCGTCTCGTCTGATAAACACTTCTTGAGATTTGATACATGAAACGTATCATGTACATTGTTTAGTTCTTGCGGTAGTTTGAGCTTGTAAGCTACCGGACCAACCCTAGCCAGTATTTCAAACGGTCCAACGTATCTAGGGTTGAGCTTACCACGGTTACCAAACCTTGCAACGCCTTTCCATGGTGAGACTTTTAACATTACTCGGTCACCAATTTGAAATTCTAATGGTTTCCGTCTGTTATCAGCATAGCTCTTTTGTCTGTCTCGGGCCGCTTTCAAACGGTCCTTAATTTTGAAGATCTTATCAGTGGTTTCCTGGACAATCTCAGGGCCTGTCAAATGTTTTTCACCAACTTCCGCCCAACATAGCGGTGAGCGGCATTTACGACCATATAAAGCTTCAAACGGAGCTGCCTTAATGCTCGTGTGATAGCTGTTATTATAGGAAAACTCCGCTAACGGTAAATGAGTATCCCAATTTCCTCCGAAATCAATTACACACGCACGGAGCATATCTTCTAATGTTTGGATAGTCCTTTCACTTTGACCGTCCGTTTGTGGATGGTAGGCGGTGCTCATGTCTAGGCGCGTACCTAGGGCTTCTTGTAACGACCTCCAAATCCTTGACACGAAACGACTATCCCTATCAGAGATAATAGAAATTGGTACTTCGTGTCTTGCCACAATTTCTTTAATGTAGAGTCTTGTAAGTTTCTCTGTCTTGTCGGTTTCTTTAATCGGCAGAAAGTGAGCAGATTTCGTTAAACGGTCGACAATTACCCATATGGTATCATAACCGCTGGACGTCTTGGGTAATTTCGTGATGAAATCCATATAAATCTGTTCCCATTTCCATTGGGGAATTTCAGGTTGTTATAATAAGCCAGACGGTTTCTGATGTTCGGCTTTTACTTTTGAACACGTTAAGCATTTACTGACGTATGTGGCAATATCTCCTTTCATATTGGGCCACCAATATAATTCTTTCAGATCCTTATACATCTTATCTGAACCTGGGTGAATGGAGTACCTGGACTTGTGGGCTTCGTCCATAACCAACTCCCGTAAGTTACCAAAACATGGCACCCAAGTTCTATTCATGAAGTATAGAGTGTCATCTGACTTAGTCTCCAATTGTTTGATCATTCCACGTAGTGCTTCATTCTGAATGTTCTCTTCTTTGATTGCTTCTTGTTGTGCCATTCGGATTTGAGTCGTGAGGCTGGTATGAATTGTCAATTCTAGGGCACGAACACGAAGAGTTTTGACTCGTTCCTTGCGACTTAAGGCGTCTGCTACGACATTGGCTTTCCCGGGATGGTACTTGATATCACAATCATAGTCGTTTAGTAGTTCCACCCAACGACGTTGTCTCATGTTAAGTTCCTTTTGATCGAAGATATGTTGAAGACTCTTATGATCAGTAAAGATAGTGCATCTTGTACCGTAAAGATAATGTCTCCAAATCTTGAGTGCAAACACAACTGCACCCAACTCCAAGTCGTGGGTCGTATAATTCTTTTCGTTCACTTTTAGTTGTCGTGAGGCATATGCGATGACTTTGTCTCTTTGCATTAACACGCAACCAAGTCCTTGATGCGAGGCATCGCAGTATACGACGAAATTGTCGATTCCCTCAGGAAGGGATAAGATCGGTGCACTACACAGCTTCTGCTTCAGTAATTGAAAAGCTGACTCTTGCTTGTCACTCCAATCAAACTTCTTTTCTTTATGGGTTAATGTGGTTAAAGGCAGGGCTATTTTTGAAAAATTCTTGATGAATCGTCTGTAATAGCCTGCCAAACCCAGAAATTGACGTACCTCAGTCGGAGTTGTTGGTGCTTCCCAGTTTTTGATAGCTTCAATTTTTGATGGATCAACGTGAATTCCTTCCTTGTTGATGACATGTCCAAGGAAATGCACTTCTCGGATCCAAAATTCACACTTAGAGAATTTAGCGTAAAGTTTCTCGTTTCTGAGTAGTTCTAAGATTAATTTCAGATGATGTTCATGTTGCTCCTTGGTTCGTGAATATATTAATATATCATCAATAAATACTATCACGAATTTATCCAAGTATGGCTTGCACACTCGGTTCATGAGATCCATAAAAACAGCTGGTGCGTTTGTCAAACCAAACGGCATAACTAGGAATTCGTAGTGACCGTAACGAGTCCTAAAAGCCGTTTTTGGTATATCTTCTTCTTGGATTCTTAGTTGATGATACCCTGATCGTAGATCAATTTTAGAATAGAAGCTGGAACCTTGCAGTTGATCGAACAAATCGTCTATTCGAGGAAGTGGATATCGGTTTTTGATTGTAAGCTTGTTTAATTCTCGGTAATCAATACACATCCTAAAGGTTCCATCCTTTTTCTTTACGAACAAGACCGGAGCTCCCCAAGGTGAGAAACTCGGTCTTATGAAACCTTTATCAAGCAACTCCTGTAGTTGATTTGATAATTCCTGCATTTCAGAAGGTGCTAGTCGATACGGTGACCGCGCAACCGGGGCGGCTCCTGGTACTAAGTCGATTCGGAATTCGACTTGCCTCGGTGGTGGTAATCCAGGTAAGTCTTCAGGAAAAACTTCGGGGTAATCCTTAACGATTGGTATGTCTTCAAGTCGACGTTTCTCGGGTTTCTTATCGACGACGTGAGCTAGGAATACGCAATAGCCTTTACGTAGATACTTACGAGCTTTCATGCAGTTTATCATCTTCAATGTCACTCCACTTTTCTCACCTTGTACCGAAAGAACTTCTCCGTTTGGGAGAGGAATATGAACAATCTTCTCAAAACAAACAATCTCGGCGTGATTCTTCGACAACCAATCCATACCAATAACAACGTCAAAACTTCCCAAGTCAATAGGTAACAGGTCTATACTAAAGGTGTGGTCTTCCAAACATAGAGTACAATCCCGAATGACTTCTTCGGTTTTAATTAATTTCCCGTTTGCTAATTCAATTGTATAATTTTGGTCTAGTTTGCTGGGTTTAATACCAAGTAGGGACTTAAAGTCAGTTGACACAAAACTCATATCAGCACCCGTATCGAAAAGTATAGAAGCATAATGATTGTTTATCAGGAACGTACCAGTGACAATGTCAGGGTCCTGGCGTGCGTCCCTAGCTCCCATCATGAACGCTCTTCCTCGGGCCTGATTGTTATTCTGATTATTCAACTTGGGGCAATCTTTCCTGTAGTGCTTCAGTTCTCCACATTCGTAGCATCCTTGCTTAATCTTATCGGTGGGGTTGGCATTGAGTCGACATGTCTGCGCTCGATGCCCAAACTTTCTACACCTTTCACATTGAGTGCATTTCCCCACATGGTGATACCCGCACTTATCACACCTCGGTTGGGGGCCAGCATAACCCCTTTTCTCCACAGCGTTAGCAACAAAAGCTTTCACAGTCTCTTGTCTCTTATAGGCTTGATTCCTAAATTGGTTATTTGGTTTTCCCACCCATTTTCTCTTTTCTCCTAACTTTCTTTCCTCAGTCTCCTTCTTCTCAAACAAACCATCACGTACAGCATTATCTCTTAGCTTGAAAGCCAGAATTATAGCGCTCTTAGCATCCATAGGGTTCGACGAAGTCACCATACTACGAATTTGAGGTGCAAGACCCCACAAGTACCTTTCAACCTTTTTGTACTCGGGCGTGACCATGTGTGGCACCAAGATTGCCAGCTCATTGAACCTGTCAGTGTAACCAGCCACATCATCTCCTATCATTTGAAGGTTCCACATTTCAGTTTCGATTTTCTGCAATTCATTTCGAGGACAGTACTCCTCGATCATCATGGCCTTTAGATCATCCCAAGATAGCTGGTAGGCAGTCTGTCTTCCCAATGTTTTCATCTGAGAATTCCACCAGGTTAGTGCCTTGTCAGCAAGTGTGCAAGTGGCATATTTCACCATACAGTCGGCTGTGCATTCACTAATGTCAATCACAGATTCCATCTTCTCAATCCACCTCATCAGGCCTACTGCACCCTTGGTGCCATTGAAGTGGCGAGGGTTGCAAGATAGAAAAGCCTTATAAGTGCACTTCTTGCTCGAAGTATCTGTAGGGTCACAAGTCAATATTTTTAATAATGTTGTTAACTTAGATCGTGACTGTGTTATAGAGGTGATTACACATTCTGTTACCTCCAGAACCTCCAGCAGTGCCACTGCCTCCTGCACCTCCTCCACTACCACTACCATTTCCTCCGATGTTATTCCGATTGGCTTCGTACTGCTCCAAGGCGGCGGCTACACGTTGTGATATGAGTTGCTCAACTTCTGCGGAAATCGTCGTGTTGTTTTCACCGGTAGTGTCACGCGGTGTCCTTCTTTTGGGTGCCATGGGTCTGAAGTCGAAATGGGGTTAGTGTGTGACGATGTTCAGTGTCTACGATATCCGTACAATATGATGATAAGTTATGACATGCATATGCAATGAAAAACGTCTCAGTGAGTCATTTAAATTATAGACTAGGTTCGATTTTTAGACTCCTAGTTCGCTATAACCTGGCTCTGATACCAATCTGTCACACCCCGCCAAGGCGGAAACACGAGGCGCGACGTTCATGGTTTTTCAAAGCATATAATTATTGCAAACGCATACATACAACTGGATACATAAATTAAATTTAAGGTTTTACAGCCCAAAAATAGTACTTGAAGTTACAAAATATTAAGATTTTGCAAATATGACCCAAACATTATGGGTTATACAAGAAAAATCTTCAAAAGTTGTATCCACCGTGTATGCATGAACCCTACGTAGTATTACCCTTGCTATCACGTTCAGTTTCTTGAAAAACATACTTGAAAATGTCAACACTAGGTTGGTGAGTTCACAGGTTTTATATATGAATACAATGAGCAAACCAATTGCATGAAAATGATCTTTACGTATATGATAAACAAAACAAGTAACGTTTGACCCATTTGTAAACTAGCTAGGAATACAAATAATATGTACATACATGAGGCATAACCAAACCAAGACCAGGTGTTTTGCCCCTCACTCGTACCTCACGAGCAATATTAGAACACTATGCAGTCATTTGGCCAGATGGACCCATGGTTAGCGCGACTAACCATGACCGGGGGTGTCAGACCCAATAGTACTATCCATAGAATCTCAGGCTAACCTATAGCTAATGATTATAAATATGATGATCAGGGGACTTTACGAGCTCCAAATGTGTTCACTCATGCATACATAAAGGTCGGGTCTTGTTTTCTTGTTATCATATAAAAATAGTTATAAGTATGTTCTTCCCCCAAATAGTACAAAACAGTAAAAAGGGGCCGTGAAACTCACCTTGAGTTTGTGTATGCTTGTAACGATATTTGTTCTAGTCCACTTGACTATTTGTACCCTAGATACGAAAGGGTAAATTGTGTTAAGACCGAATGTCTCATATTGCAAATTGTTCACCGACTTTGTAAATCTGGTTGTGTTTGTTTAAAATCTTCTTAGTTGTTCAACACTTGATTTGTAGTAAAAACAGTTCTAAATTACTGCTAAATGGGACTGATAACCAGGTATCGAAACTACCTAGTTTCGATTGAACAGAACAGAACAGAATAGAGGTCGAAACTACCTAGTTTCGATTAAGTAAACTGGGTATCGAAACTCCTAGTTTCGATGGAGTACTAGGTATCGAAACTCCTAGTTTCGATTGAATAATAGCTATCGAAACTACCTAGTTTCGATTGAGTAAACAGGTATCGAAACTCCTAGTTTTGATCAAATAGGTATCGAAACTCCTAGTTTCGATCAAATAGGTATCGAAACTCCTAGTTTCGATTGGGAAACAGGTATCGAAACTATAGTTTCGATTACTGCAATTCTGAATGACAGAATCAGTCCTGCATATTTTTATGTTTTAAACTTGAATTCGACACACTTTTGTTGTTATCTTACTTGCGTTTGAATATTTTGTAAGTTTTAGCTACGGTTTCTAAAGAAAATAATATAGATAGTATTGAGTTTTTACCTTAAAACAGATATGAAGATGATGAGAGAAAACAGAGAATGGTCTTGAACTCCTTAGCTTGATTCTTGAGAAAAACACTTGGAATTCTTCTTATAACACCGAAATATGGTGGATTTTGCTCTAAAACTTGGATTCAACTTGAAGAGGAATGGGGAAAATTGCCGTAAGAAAATGAGAGGAATTGTGAGATTTCGAGTGAAGGGGTATGGTGTATATCTGATTCTCCAAGGCATGGGGTATGGGTCGCAGGGAGTGGGAATGGAGTATTCCCTGGGATTTTGGTCGAGAAAGTCAAGGGTGGTTTGGGTTAATAATGATTAGATTTAAGAATTAATTTATTAATGATATTAATATCAATTAGAGATTTAAAATGGGTAATTTAATTTGGTTTAGGTTCCCCACGATATTATAAATTTATTAAGTTTATGGCTCGTTAATGAAAAATATTTAAATCTTAGATTGTATAATTCGTTGAGGTGATTATTCGTAGGTATAAATATCTAAAGTTGACGCTACTAGGTAATATCTTCGAAAGAGTTCGTTAGTTTACTTTGACGTATTTTTATATTTATTTTAGTCTAAAATGACTTATTGTCCAACGTAAAGTTCGTGTAATATATATGTCTAAATATTTTTCTTGGTTATTTAATTTAATCACTATCGTTCGTATTTAGTCGGGTTATACGGGTATGTGAACCGGTAACTCCTAGAATTACCAAAATATGAAATGAAACAATGTACGGCTTTTCTTAGACTTTAATGTCCTAATTTATGCAATTAGGTAAATCACGAAAACAAATATAATATAAACTTGTTTATATCGTGTACGGATGTTGACCTGAAATGTCGGGTGTCACAGAATTTGTTTCATAAGTTCTTTCAATTCAGAAGAAGCTAGACGATAAGGGGATTTTGCAACAGGTTTAGCTCCAGGAATGAGTTCGATTCGGAATTCGATTTGACGATCAGGTGGAAGACCGGGTAATTCTTCCGGAAAAACATCCGGGTGATCACAGACTACGGGGATATCTGCAATCTGTCCTTCGGTTTTCATGTTTATAGCATGGAGTTAGAATATACCATCTCCCTTAATCAATTCTTTCTTAGATTTTGCTATTGAAAAAATTTCAATCTTAGTAGACTTACTATCTTCTTGAATTATCAAACTAGATTCATCTGGTTTCTTAATCCTGACCGTTCTCTGTTCACAATCAATCTGGGCTTGGTATTGGTTTAACCAATCCATCCCTAGGATAACCTCATATTCATTCAAATTCATAGGTATTAGTGTAACTAATACTTTATTGTCACCAAAATTGATGACATGATGAGGGTAAAATTCGGTTATCTTAATTTGTTCGCCACTCCTCATTTCAACGACATACGCATTAATGAGTGGAATTGGTCTTATGCCTAAATATGGGCGTGAATGCACACGAAACAAAACTTCTATTTGCCCCTGTATCAAATAGAATCTTGGCGTAAAAATTATTAACTAAGAAAGTATCTGCCACCTCCTTAGCTTTACCTTTTGATTCATCTCTACTTCCTAAGACGAATACTTGTCCGGTTCCCTTTTTCTGACCACCTGACACTTGCTTAGGTGGTTTAGGGCAGGAAGTTTTATAATGCCCTATTTTTCCGCAGTTAAAGCATTTAACATTTAGGCATTGGGTTGCAAAATGTCCAAACTTCTAACAAGTTTGGCTTGATTGGCTCTATTAGGGTTGGGATTGAATCCTCGTCTTCCTAGGAACTTACTGTTCCCTGGTTTGAACTTATAAACAACCTCATCGGGCTTCCTGTTGTGATCCATCTTTGGTGGCTCTTGAGCAGCTACTTCATAAAACATTACCGCACTCTTTTCAATAGCCAAGTCTATTGTCTCAGGTGTGATGGATTTCACTAGGGTACGAACCTTAGGAGGTAAACCCTGAATATAACATTTGACTCTTCGTGATTCAGGAGTAACCAAATGTGGCACTAGTTTAGCCATTTCATTAAACTTGGTCGTGTACTCCTGATGAGTCATGGTTCCAGCTTCGAACCGCAGAAATTCAGCTTCAATTTTGTCCACGACATTCTGTGGACAATACCTCTTAATAATCAAAAACTTGAGATCCTCCCAAATCATCCTATCTGTCACAACTTCACCCTTTGTCTGTTTGACTGAGTCCCACCGGTCAAGAGCCTCCTATTCAAATGAATGTGCAGCAAACTTCACAGCTTGGTCTGCTCTACACTCACTCATATTTATCACAGCTTCCATGGAAGTGATCCACTGCAAGGCTGCAATAACATCCTTCTTTTCATTGAATGGTTTAGGATGATAGTCACTGAAGTTCTTGTAGTTGCATCCATTGCCATGAATTCCTATGCTCTGATTAGTCATGCCAACAGTTTTATGGGTTCGTGTTGTGCCTATATTATTTACTAGTGGAGTGGTATAAAGGATATCTTCTGTTCGAGGAACAGCACCACTAGTTCCTTCGTTTCGGTTTCCCAAAGTATTGTGATTTTTCTCTCCTTCTAAGAGCATCCTCAAGCATTCCAGGTAGAGTTATTTGAATCATACGGGTGACCTCAGATGCCACCGCTCCCTGAAACTGAGCTTCAGTCATAATGAATTCTTCCACAGGTTGTTCGGGTTCAGTATTCGTATTCACATTCTTGTTTGGATTGGTGTTTGTGTTTGTCGTATCATGAGTACGGGACCTAGTATTGAGCATCCTACCCCTACATCTTCCTTGTCCTCTACCACGTCCTGCCATCTGGTACCTACATATAGATGTATAACATCAGAATTTGTATATCTGGTCATAATCCAGAAATTCAGAAACTAACAACACTTGGCCAAAAATGCCTTTAATTATCTGATTTCTAGGCATTTCCCGTCGTAGGTCGTACTGAATGTATACACCTGACTTATCCTGGGGCATTCCAGAACAATCTCATAGTCCTAGTTTAAGTCTAGATACTATTCCTATAGTATCTAAATCTCTTAAACTGAGATACCAACTTGTCACGCCCGTAACACAGGACAGTTATCTAACTAGAGTAGTACCTCCAATAGATATGTTCCTAGGTAAGAGCGACGGGTCTAGGGGAGATTTATACACCGCTCTTTCCTAGACAGAACATTCCATTTGTCAGATAACTACATACTAGTCAGAAGGCCGCCTTCTAGTTACTATGACGTTGATATCAAAAACACACAGCGGAAGACTAAATGATAACTTCTATTAATATCAAAATATTGTTTACAACAGGATTAATAAATGTTACATCACTTATCCCTAACAAGGGACATATCATTTGGGGTTATAGTTCCTAGCATGCCCATCATCTGGATCGTTCATCATTTCATTCCAGCCCTGGAATGCCCTGTCTAATGACTACTTGTGATGCGGTCAAAAACATTTGATAAAACATGGGTCAGCATAAAGCTGGTGAATTCATAAACTAAAATAGTTTATTAAAATGTCCCGCTAAAGTATCTTGAACACATCCATGGGGTTCCACCCCCAAATTCATAGATAACTACGAACAATCATCAGTATATATATATATATAACCAAAGACCGTTCCACGGGTCTTGTCCAACATGTCGTTCCACGGGCAAGTGAAATACAATAAGCGCTTAGAATACGTTATATATACACAATCGGTACAATCGTTTCAAGATACTCAAAATATTTCATAAAGCAATCATGTCGGACAAGGTCATGAAAGGGTTCATGCATCACAGTTTAAGAACTCACCTCGACAGTATTTCTACTTATAATCAGTAAGTATGACAATCACCTCGGGCAGAGTCCCTAGATAATCATAACATTACTTATTTATACAATTCTAGCTTAATGGTTCATAATTAAAGCTTAATGGGAGGTCAGAACCTTACCTCGGCACTATCTACGGAAATTTGAGGTCGAAACGCTGGAAACTGGACTCTCGTACGCGAACCGGAGCTCATGATTGGAGTTACAGAGAATGTGTGTGTGTATTTGAGTGTGTTAGTGTATGAAGATGGTATGAAATCGATCATCTATTTATAGGGCCAAAGTGGCACCCGTAGCGGACCGCTACTCTAGGTGGTAGCGGTCCGCCAACCCTTGTGGCGGTGTATCTGGATTGGGGCAGACATAGCGGACCGTTATGGTCTGGCTTAGCGGTCCGCCACCCATCCACGCGTTAGATTTCCATTGGCGAGTCACAGGGACACGTGTCAGCTCCCGAGGCTTTCCTTAGTCCGCACGTAGCAGACCGCTAAGGTCCTGGGTAGCGGTCAGCTACCCCTTGATTTATTCAAAATTTTCATTTTAATTCTATGGACTTTGATTATTTACATATCCAACCCTCAACTTTGAATTTTGGCAATTTTAATCCTTTCTCTTTCTAGAAAATTTCTCGGTGTTATAGTGTTTCTCTCTAGAAATGGGGAAGATGAAGTGAGAATGAGGAGGTTAAAAAGAGGGTTAGGATCTTAAAGCCCATCCTCACCTTTAGCTTGGCCCATCTAGCGACACGGGCCAAGGCCCGGTCCATCTCCCTTCCTTTTCCTTATGCTCATGTAGTTCCCGAGCCCGATCTATGGCTTTCGAAATTCAGGATGTTACACCCAAAGTATGCCACCACTGACCACCGACAACTGTACCAGGAATGGGGATACAAACGATGAACCAGACTTTATGATAACCACACCGCCACCGCCTCATTTTCAGGGCTAGAGTTAACTACGATCGAATAACCTTGCGGCCCTAAGACTCACATACCAACCCTGATGAAGGTGTAAGAGGAAAATATGAAATATACCTTCCAACAGAATTGGAGAAAGGTTAATCTCCTATGCTCCTTCAAAAACCTAAACCTTGACCATCGTCGGGGAACCCTACGCCCAACATAGCAACCCAACGTTGTTTATTCCTTGTGAGACATCTCTTGAAGAGTTCCAATGTTGGTCTTAGTGTATGTAGCTCTTCTTCGTAAAACTCTCACCATCGTTACCGCCACTGTTCCTTTCAGTTACCCAATGAGGGGCTCCAAACCTTTCCACTCGCGGGGGTAGGAGAAATGATAGCGTAGAGATAGAGCGCTCAGGATTAAATGATCGCCTGATAATCATGTCTAAAAAGACTCTGGGTGCATCCCGACGTGGCCACCTGCCTCCTTGTAAATTCGCGGACCCGCCCCACTTCTGGACTCGCCTCGATTCAACGATCCCTCATACGACTCACTTGGCCCACCCAATTTAATTCTCTCTGATGTCCCCACCAGCCGCGCCCGTTTTAGAATGTAATAGCCCAAGCAAACCGTACCAAGATATTATCCACTTTGCCCCCAATGGGTTGCCCATCCAGAAATGTACAGTTTTGTTTTCACCCGACGAGTTGCTCGCCCAGGCAAACATGTCTTGATAGAGAAGGTATCCACTCCCTTATAAGGAAGGTTTTGCTTCACTTGATTACGGTATTAGTGTGTGTGTGTTGGATATATAATGAACGATCATCAATTAAGTCAACGTTATTAATGAGGTACGATCTAAATGTTACACCTTAGGCAACAGACAAATATATAATACTTAATTGTTAAATATTATGATTCACGAAAGACGAATTTATTAAACTGTGGATTAATATTTAGAGAAATATTTATCATTGATTAAAATAATTAATTACTTGGTGAATTAATTATTTATGGGGAATAAATGTTTAAAGTGATAAATATTTAAAGATTAGATTTTTACTGATTATTTCCATTAAAAAATGATTAATAATTAATTATTACTAGGGTATTAACCGTTAATACCTCAGGGGACCGACGTGTAATTATAATGCTTATAAATATAACATTATAATCAAAACCTAAACCCTAGTCAATCCCAAACCAAAATCGGCGCCCCCCTTTTCTCCCCTTTGCGAAGCCGATGCCACCACCACCACCACCGTACATCGTCGTGAAGCTGGCCACCTCTCTCGTAAGCCGCCGACGCAGCGGTTCCCCCCCCCCCAACTCGTGTGACATTTTGTTGCACGTATCATGTACGTGTCATCTAGCATGACATTCGTTGTACTAAGGTGTTCTGATTTGGTTATCGTTAAAGGTATAATCTTTGAACACCCTATGGTTGGTTTATACTACATTGTTTATACGCGTGTAATCGGATCAATAACAGTAATCTAGATCTGATATGTTAATTTTACCATAAATCGCTTCTGCTAAATATATCTGATTTATTTATTTAAAGGTTTAAAAAATTATTGTTTTTAAAAGTTAAAAACTAGTACTTGATTCCCAACGGTGGCATCAGAGCCACCTTTACGCGCGTTTAGACATATTTTTTTTTATTTCGATATGTTGTTTTATATGTCAAAACTATTGTTTGACAAAAGTTCGAGCCTTTTTCGTTTGTTATGACTGTGTTGAATGAATCAAGCACTAGAGACTTGTGGTTGTATTGGTTGTTTCTCTTTGTATTTTTATCGATTATTTGAAACCCCGATGTAATAGTAAGGTTTATTTTTATTTATTTATTTTGTGTATCCGTAAATAAATATTATAATCCTAAATAGATGAATACTAGAAGATCAAGGCGGACAATGACAGGATTAAAGATGGAGATCTTGGACCAAGTGGGAGATAACAGATTTGTTAATTTTGTTATCCCTTAGGCCAATGCGTTTACTCGTTTGATGGCTTGAACGAAACTGGACCTTTTTTCCTAGTAGCTCGGTTCTATGTTTTTTTTTGTGGTTGTGTTATAATTATTTAGGATAATAATTAAACCGCAAAATTTTTATAACACTTTTGACACAAATTTAAAACGACGAGATAATTAAATTGTCTATTTTTCTCGAAAAGGTAATTAAATAAAAAGGTGTTTTATTTAAAAGTGAAAACAAGTTTTAATAATTTTTATTTAAAAAATATTTAAATTAATTAAAAAGTTGATTAATTTAAAATAAGTTCGCGACTAATAAACAATTTTGATTAAATAAGGCACTTGAAATTGGATCGTGTCGAGTGTTGAAAGTTGTTTCACAAACTAAAACTAGTAAAATTGGTTTATTAATATTGCACAACTTGTATCATGCTACTCGTCGACCAAAATGTTTTGACCCAAAACGGTAATTTTAAAAATATTAAAGAAATCCCAATATATATAAAATTGATATTTTTGCGCCACCCTTAATTATAACACTTAAACTAATCTATCCGAACCCACGATGGTAGTGAATTACCCTACATCCGGCCCTACGGTTTAGGTTGAAGGTAGAACCGTGATTGCTGAGTTACTTAGACTGGGTCTACAGTTATAATTGAAGGACCTATATCGCTTAAGCTGTTTAGGTGGGCACAGTTGAGGGAAACATATCTAAAGCTTGACATTACTCATTATGCCCCTCAAACCGAGAATTATATAATCGATACAATTGGTAATCTTTACCTACCTGTCTAGCGATGCCACTTAATAGTGCTCAGACATTCACTGAGACATGGGGAACCAAGATCTCATTACTAATTATATTATTTAGCAATTGGGTCATAAATTTTTAATCAGGAAATTATGCATGAAAATACTAAAACCTTTATTTTGAATTTTGTAGATGTCTTTCGAAATCAATTCCAACTTTTTTTTGCTCTAAGGTTTATGCTTTATCAGAACATGCTCAAAGGATGAAACTTCTCTGAGTGGTACCATATCTTGAGAAATGTTCTCAAGGAAGAAAAGAGATCTCATGTTCTGGAGATTTCAATTCCTCTTGTTCCTCCCAACGACGACTCCAATATACTTTGGAGATGGCACATTGAAGATTCTGATGAGGCATCATTTTTAATGTTCTCTACAATGTGTGATGAACTCCGTCGTGAGCTGAAATATCACTCTGCATATGATATGACCTGCGAATTGAAGAAAAGGTTTAATCAAAACCGCAGTGAGAATCTTAATGTGCTTAAGTCCTTATCAAGCAAGATGGAAAGGGGAATAAGAATGAGCTCACATTTCTCTAAAATGGTGAAACTCATTGACAACCTGAAAGATTTTGGTTCATCTTTCAACCAGGATACGGTAATAGATTTCATACTGATGTCTTTTCCCGTTGAATACGAAGAGTTCGTTGATTACTACCAGCAATATGTAGTAGGGGAAACCTTATCTGATTTGCGAGGGTCGCTAATGGCTTTTGAAATGACTTTGGGACAAATGGACACTCTGATTTATGAACCAAGAAAACGTGCATAAAGAGATATGTTTTCAAGAATGATGACACTTGTCATTATTATGATGAAATAGGACCCTGGAAATGTACATGTCCTTCATACCTCTGCTCAACTCGTGTGACGTTTTATTGCAGGTTTCGTGTACGTGTCATCTAACGTGATGTTCGTTGTACTAAGGTGTTCTGATTTGGTTATCATCAAAGGTGGTTGGTTTATATTATACTGTTTAAACGCGTGTAATCGAATCACTGATAGGAATCTAAATCTGATCTGTTAATTTTATCGTATATCGCTTCGACTAAATATATTTGGTTTATCTTTTTAAAAAGTTTAAATAATTACTGTTTTTAAAAGTTTAAAAGTAGTACTTGATTCCCAACGGTGTGTTCTAGCACTTCACACACCATTTGATCTGAATAATAAATCTTAAAATAGTTTTATAAGTAAGCAACCCATTCTGTCATTCCATCTTAGAGGAGTCGAAACTTAATGTTTATCTCTTAATCTGATTTTCCAAAATTTATTTCCTAAATTCTTCTCCAGTCATTAGTTTTCCCGAACAAATCTCTTTTTCATTGGTTAAATATTGATAGAGTAGTTAGTAGGAGCTAGCGTGTCCATGGATTGATATCCGGTTTTTACCATTCAACTATACTACAATGCGATATGTATACTTGCCTGTACGTGTGTAGTTTAATTTTGGTGATTTCTATTTAAAACTAAACATGTGCAAGAAATTTCCTTAATATTTTATGTTAGGAATAGCACATGTTAAGTTTTTGACACCATTGTCGAGGAAACGATGATTCTGAAAAAGATCCAAGTCAGTAGTTTAATCATTTTATTTATTGTTTATAGTCATAGTGCCTTTGCCCATACGTGTTAAATATGTCTTTAGGATAGTTGGTTTAGTGCCTATTAGGTTATTTAAGCGACATCATTGAAGGAGATCGAGTAGAAGAAGCGACGGCAGATCAAATTTAAAGGGCAATAGTCGATTAAACAAAGCCATCACTGCAACGAGCACGTCCTAGCATTAAAATACTTACGGTGGAAGCAACTCACTTTGCGATTCCACCCCATATAATCCAGATGATTCAAAATGCATGCCAGTTTGACGGTCTTTCAGATGAAGACCCCATTGCTCTTATGCATACTTCCTAGTAGTATGCGACACATTCTAGATAGAGAATGTTTTAGAGGACGCGGTCAAACTTAGACTTTTCCCATTTTCACTTAAGGGTAAACCAGAGCTTGGCAAAGCTCATTACCAGTAGGGTCCATCACTACTTGAGCTCTCATGGCTGATAAGTTTTGTAACATCCCCAAATAATAAATTGAATAAATGACGACGAGATCAGGATTTAATCAAGGATTAAAAGAAAATTAAGGGAACGGGCTTGGGCTTGGAACCAATGGGCCGATATGGACCCATGTATATAAGGATATGATCCGCCTCCCTTTCCCTCATTCATCATCTTCAACCTTGAAACCCTAGAGAGAGAGAAAGCTCAATAAGACCCTTTCAAGCTAGGAATCTGCTCTCACCTTGTTTTTCCATCACCCTTGATTGATCATACACGAAGAACCATGAGTTTTGAGGTAAGAATCAACCTCAGATCTGAGTTTTTATTCAAAATTGGGGTTTTAGGGTTTATGAGGAATTCAACATAAAGGTTGGATTTTTTCGCATGAAAAGCGGTTTAAAGCTCAGATCTAGCTTCATGGAAGCTAGATAAACGTTTTGAATGTAAAAAGTTAAGGTTTTGGGTCAAAAATCAGACATGCAAAGACTCTCAGCGAGGAAGAAGAAGAGAGTCGACTGTCAGAGTCGGCTGTCAGAGTCGGCTGTCAGAGACGGCTGTCAGAGTCGACTGTTAGAGTCAACTGTCATAGTCAACTGTGAGAGAGTCGACTGTCAGAAAGTTAACTGTCAGAAAGTAGACTGTCTGAGAATCGACCATCTAAGTAAAACGCCAAGTTTCGACCCATTGCACGACACAAAGTCCTGAACGCAAGTTCAGGCGACACTCATGGGTATGGCTAGCGATTCTCCTAGCCGACACTCTCGACGATACCCACAAAACTGTCGAATCTTGCATGAAATAATAGAAATTGTACTACGACTTATGTGCAGATCGTTATACGCATTAGCAGTAGCTTAAACATCACCTACAAGTTAAGCACCGGAAAGCAGGTGAGTTCTATGTGCCCCCTATTTGCTACGTGCAAATGTTTTTAAATGTTTTTGGGGCTGAAGTGTATACGCAAGTTGAATGAAATCTTGCTTTATATCCATATATATATATTGCTTGCCAAGTATAAAAGTATAACATAATGTATAAAGAATGAAATCTTGCTTTATATTCATGTATATATTGCTTGCCAAGTATGAAAGTATGACATAATGTATAAGAATGAAATCTGGCTTTATATCCATGTATATATTGCTTGCCAAGTATGAAAGTATAACATAATGTTTAAGAATGAAATATTGATTTATATCCATGTATATATTTCTTGCCAAGTATGATATACTATATAAGAATGAAATGTTGCTTTATATCCATGTATATATTTCTTGCCAAGTATGAAAGTACGACATAACATATAAGAATGAAATCTTTCTTTATATCCATGTATATATCGATTGTTAAGTATAAATAAATGTTATGGATGGAAACGACGATAACGGCTACTTCGGTAGACGGACGACCACTCGACTATTATGCAGCTAGAAATGAAAGTCTAGAAAGTTAGACTAAAACTAAGGCCACAACAGTGGAGTCAGTCCCTCAATCGATACACGACGACATAACAATTTCTGGTGGGAAACAGTTGCCTTATGGAAAACGGTCGAATTACGGACTACGACGGTAGGACGGTTAAGACAGACGACTGAAGGTTGGTCTGACGGAAAAGACAAACGACTGAAGGTTGGTCGGACGTTATGAAGCACGGACTACGACGGTAGGACGAAGCGTTTGTCTTTATGACTTTCTCAAACAAAATGACGGGTTGATCACCCTTATGTGAAAGTAAAGGAACATTTAAAGATTGTTCTTAAGAATGTAGGTATTATTATATATACCCACATTGAATGAAATACAAAGAATGTTTATGAGTAAATCCAACAAGTGAGGTTACCCAAAAAGGGGGCCTTACAAGTTGGTATTAGAGCAATACTTTGGGAGATTCTGACATCCCTAAATGTCTGGACTCAAGCTGATGATGGGACTAACGTACGGATGTCAGTATGGGTAGCCAACACCAACGCTAGCACTGTGTGTATGTAATAAAGTTAATGCCTATAGATATGAATACATGCCTAAACTTAGAACACATAGATGTCAATGTCACAACGGAGGTGGAGAGTTTTGAACCCGAAAAGCAATGTAAATTAGTAATCACAAACCGGTCACTATAATTAAGAATTTACCTTGCTCGTATGTTCTAAACTATAATCTGAAGGAAATACATTGATGTATTCTTTTTACTTAGCAGGAAATATAGAAAACTATGGCTGGTAGAGGAAGAACTGGACGCCGAGGCGGTCGTACTGGCTGGTGTCGTCCAGACGATCTATAAAACAAACTACTTAACCTATCCTAGACTCCTAAGTAATAAAAGGAAAACCTATAAACTAAACCGCACTAACAGACAAGTTGACATATCGAGTGTAGCACAGCTTAACGGTAAACCGGAATATCGAACCCTAGAGACACTACGAATAACAAAACTAGACTCTGACTCGAACTTAAGAATGATTGATGGGGGGTTGACTACACTAAAGATTATAACTAATAAATGCAGTAAACAAGATAGACTCAACTATCAAGACAAAGAACTAAGGATGAAATCTAGAATAGGAAGAATACCACCTAGGTCGGAATCCTACTTGCAAAGTACAACTTCTACGGTTCTTGAAACTTTGATGGATCTGGGTTTCAAAGGATAACTGCTAAAGACAACCTAGTCGATCCCTAATCACTCTCAGGGTGTCACCAACTAAGCTATCTAAAGCATACTAAACTCACCAGATGGTTGGATCACTTCTCAGGTATTTCCAACTATGATCACATACCCTAATGAACGGTTTACCTCTCAGTCTCACCGCCCACAATACACTCAAACAATGCACGGGGTAATCCTAAACTAACAACTATGATTCAGAATAGCAACAATCGCTAGACACCTAAATCAACTTCCTCTCGGACAGTTGACACTCGGATTCCTAATGACGAAGACTAACTGACTAGTTCTCAAAAACTTGGTGTTGTCTAGACGATCTATAAAATAAGCTACTTAACCTATCCTAGACTCCAAAGTAATAAAACGAAAATCTATGAACTAAACCACACTGACTGGCAAGTGGAACTATCGAGTGTAGCACAGCTTAATGGTAAACCGGAATATCGAACCCTAGAGACACTAGAATAACAATACTAGACTCTGACTCGGACGTAAGAATGATTGATGGGGGGTTGACTACACTAAAGATTATAACTAATAAATGCAGTTAACAAGATCGACTCAACTATCAAGACAAAGAACTAAGGATGAAATCAAGAATAGGAAGAATACCACCTAGGTCGGAATCCTACATGCAAAGTACAACTTCTACTGGTTCTGGAAACTATAATGGATCTGGGTTTCAAAGGATAACAGCTAAAGACAACCTATTGGATCCCTAATCACTCTCAGGGTGTCACCAACTAAGCTATCTAAAGCATACTAAACTCACCAGATGGTTAGATCACTTCTCATGTATTTCCAACTATGATCACGTACCCTAATGAACGGTTTACCTCTCAGTCTCACCGCCCACAATACAGTCAAAGAATGCACGGGGTAATCCTAGACTAACAACTATGATTCAAAATAGCAACAATCACTAGACACCTAAATCAACTTCCTCTCAGACAGTTGACACTCGGATTCCTAATGACGAAGACTAACTGACTAATTCTCACTTTTCGGGTATTGAACTAGGACACACACTCAACTCAAATCACCAATCAATAATAACTCCTATGGCTACTACGTCTAGCAAACCACGGCAATCACAAACTCTAAGATCTATGACCTAGATACGCTAATCGAACAGGCAGACAACCATAATCAACACAATGAATTAAAATCAATCACAAGACCAGAATTAAGCATACATATTCATCATAATTAAATCAAACTAAGATCGTTTAAAGAATCATAAAACCATCACATGAATCCAAAACCAGTAAAAACAAAAACTTTAACAAATATTCATCAATTGACCTAGGCAGTATATGAGTTTAGCCTAGGATCATGCTCAAAACAACTAGAACAGAAGTATCAAACATTAACATAGTCATCAACTCATAAACAAACAATAAAAATTGAATCTTGAAACCCTAGAATGCTAAATTAACAAACCCAAAATCCAAAGGCTTCAACTTTATGCTTAATACTTCCTCCTTGCTCCCAAAATCGCCTTTGGACTCTCCTTAGACGGCTATAAATCGAACTTCTTGAATAATGGTAATAAAAATCTATTTAATTTTCGATTTAGGATTTTTCACAGAATTTACATCCCTCGCGTACCGCAAGAGAAATTGCTTGGTCCCTCACGTACCGCGAGGGCCAAAATAGTCGCGCTGGATTTTTAAGATCTTCAAGTACCACGAAAGATGGAAACTTGTGCTTCGCGTACCGCGAAGACTTGATTTTTCCCATTTTTAACTTTTGATTCTTGGGACATCATTATCGTGCTCGATTTCTTCGGGTTTTGACTTGTAATTATCTCAAGCACCTGAAAACACAAAGTAGAATCAATACATAACAAAAACGACTCAAAACGAATACAAAACTAAGTAAAACGACTCAAAAACATAGGAATAAAGATGTGTGCTTTGCAACACATCATCAAACATCCCCACACTTAACCTTTTTTCGTCCTCGAAAAAGTCTGCAATGGAATCATAACTGAGATCTAACTTTAATAATCAATTACCAATTAGCATTAATATACTCAAGCGTTAAAAAGCAATAATCAGTATTTATGTCCGATTAAACCCAAGCACCAACTATCTAGCCCCCGTAATGTGTTCTAAATCCATTTTATACAATAATCAATCCATCTATGTGACTCACACTTAGAAGCTATAGCTCTACCTAATCCCGTCTCATGGTCATGTCTAGGTACGGGTTAAACCATATAGATTTGCCCACCACGTTAAACTAAGATTTACAAATTTTTAGAAATCAATGGATTATGGAATGAAAGGATGGAAATGAGCGTTAATTAAAGCATAAGAACTTTCGTCTAGAGGTGTCTCAACCAAGTCACTATCCCGGAAGCTAACACATAGACTAGATTCTAAACGTTTAAGCACATAAATCTCACTTAGGGGTGTATTCTCCAAGTCGCCATCCCAGAGGAAAACACATAAGCAAGACTCATATTTCAAATTAATTAAGCTCATAGTTATGGAATTATGGAATGGGCGCCACCGAAACTCGGATTTATTCTCACAAAAAGAGAGTGGTGTGCCAAGAAAGTTTTCAAAAACCTCTAAATTTTAACTTAACGTGGTACCTATCACCCATGTTGACAGTTTCAGTATTACCGACACCATAAGATGAGTACCCACAAGATTTCATGATTTTATTACGTAATTAATCCTAAGTAACATTCACAGGATATTTAAGCTATTCAAGTCGGCTAGGTCTACCAAAACATCACTAATTAGGCGCGTTTTCTATCATTTAAATCATTTAAAATGAACAAGTAAATCCAGTTGTACTATCATTTTCCATTTTGTTATGCAAAACTTATACTTTCAAAGGACATTTTTTTAAATTTTTCAATTTTTTTAGTATGTTTGGATTTTTATAAAGATACAAACTTAAAATAGACACTCACATCCCTACACTTAAAAGACACATTGTCCTCAATGTGAAGCAAGACACAAAGAAAATAAAAATGCAAAAATAAAGAAACAGCAAGCGACTTAGCTGGTAATGTAGATGCAAACCAATGTATATGCAGCTACGTTCTTCCTGGTGTGCACCGTATAGCATTTCGGTCATGGTTGCACAACTCTGCTGGGTTGCCTTTACACAGTGATAGAAGCACCGGTCTCACCCGAATGGAGATTGAGTACGGGCAGGACAAACAATACCTGCAAAAATAAACCTCACAACAACCCGTAGCATTAAACTGACACAAAATAAAAGATTAAAGACTCAAACTGACTCTCTAAGACTCTAGATAGATATGCAAGGACACGTACCCGATGGTGGCAAACACATAGACATGAAAGCCACGACAAGGTAAATCATCGGTTACGAACGGTTTCTCATCTCCCATGGTCATGGTATAGTCGGTGAATGAATGATATGGTGATGAATGTAATGGAGGAATGATAATAATGGATGATGGTAGTGGTGAAAGGTGGGTGGTATGATAGATGATGATGATGGTGTATGGTGGTGGTGACGGGTGATCGGGTATGGACAAACCATAGGAAACAAGAAATAAAAACAACTCCAGGCACCCCTCACGTATCACGAAGAACCAGGGACGGGTTCTCACGTACCGCGAAAGGGGCTTTTTCACAGAAAGTTAAAAAAATTTCAATTTTTATACTTAGAAAAATTTCAATTTTTATACCTTAAAATTTTTATTCATCCAATTTTTCCAAAACTCGTTCTAATGATGCAAACCAATGCAAAACATACCTGGAACTTCATTCCCAACGATTTCCCGTGCCAAATCAAGCGTGAATCCCTACAAGACACGACACAAACAAAACACAATACCGAAAAACACATAAATTGACACGGACTCAAACCAAGTAATGCATACAAACTCTACATCCCGTACACTTGCCCGAGAATCAAACAAGCCTATCAGGAGGTTTCTCTTTGATCCTAACCGGTACCTTCATCCTCCGTGGTCTCCCGGATGTGCAGAGACTTATCACACTCAAATCCCTATCAAGCATAGAACTCTTATCATAGTCATCACTCCACTCCTTCCACTGTAGCTTATATCTACCCGGTCCAAAAATGACATGCATCAAATAACCAAGTAATCTGTCATCCCTAGACGTCCCCACACTTGGGGTTTTCATTCTCTCTAACTCACCTACGTCTCTCAACACACGGATTCTCTCACGGGGTGGCCTAGACCTAGTAGTATTGGAACTAATGGTCAGGTCAACACTCACCCTCTCAGAATGTACGACAATGACGAGTTGAGGTTCAGGAATGGGATTAACTATGGACGTGACCTCTAAAACTCCACCTGGATCATCCGGGTGCTCTACATCTTCCACCAACTTCCCCACACTTGGGGTTGTGCCTATGATCTCATCTAACTCTTCCATCATCTCCAGCAGATCATCAGGAACCTCATCGCCATATTCATCCGGCTCGTCTAACAATCTCTCCAACTCAACAGCCCAATCAAATGGTTCTTTTAGATTAGGGGCGGTTTCACCAACTTCTAACACATGGTCAGAGTCCTAATGGTAGTCCATGAAGGCATCAAGCATGCACACGGAGTGGCTATGCTAGCCAACATCCCTCACGGACTGTGTGGCATCAAATCTAACTGAATCATCCCCCACATGAGGTGTGAGTTCCCCGTCAACGACATCGATTAATGCCTTGGCGGTGCGTAGAAATGGGAGCCTGAGGATGAGTGGGACTACGTCATCCACTTCCATATCTAGAATAACGAAATCCACGTGGAAGGCAAATTTGCCTACTTTTACTAGAAGATTCTCCATAATTCCCCGTGGATACTTGAATGAGCGATCAGCTAAGGAAATGCTCATGCGCGTCAGCCGTGGTTCGCCTAGGTCTAGCTGCTTATATAAGGAATAAGGCATCAGATTGATGCTAGCACCAAGATCGGCCAACACGTGGTGCAAAGGAAAGCTGCCTAGGTGACATGGGATCGTGAAATGACCCGAATCTCCAAGATTCTCTGGCAGCTTGTTCTGCACCACCGCAGAGCATTGCTCACTTAGTGAGACTTTTGAGACCTCCTCGAGCTTCTTCTTGTTAGAAAGAAGAACTTTGAGGAACTTGCCATATTTTGGAATACTCTAGAGGGTCTCTATGAGTGGAGATTGACCTTGATAAGTTTGAACATATCAGGAGGTTTCTCTTTGATCCTAACCAGTACCGCCTTCATCCTCTACGGTCTCCCGGTTATGCAGAGACTTATCACACTCAAATCCTTATCAAGTATAGAACTTTTATCACAGTCATCACTCCACTCCTTTCACCGTAGCTTATATATACCCGGTCCAAAAATGATGTGCATCAAATAACCAAGTAATTTGTCATCCCTAGACGTCCCCACACTTGGGGTTTTCATTCTCTCTAACTCACCTACGTCTCTCAACACACGGATTCTCTCACGGGGTTGCCTAGACCTAGGAGTATTGGAACTAATGGTCGGGTCAACACTCACCCTCTCAGAATGTACGACAATGACGAGTTGAGGTTCAGGAATGGGATTAACTATGGACGTGACCTCTAAAACTCCACCTGGATCATTCGGGTCCTCTACAACTTCCACCAACCTCCCCACACTTGGGTTTGTGCCTATGATCTCATCTAACTCTGCCATCATCTCTAGCAGATCATCAGGAACCTCATCGCCGTATTCATCAGGGTCGTCTAACAATCTCTCCAACTCAACCGCCCAATCAGATGGTTCTTTTAGATTAGAGGCGGTTTCACCAACTTCTAACACATGGTTAGAGTCCTGATGGTAGTCCATGAAGGCATCAAGCATGCACACGGAGTGGCTATGCTCGCCAACATCCCTCACAGACTGTGTGGTATCAAATATAACTGACTCATCCCCCACACGAAGTGTGAGTTTCCCGTCAAAGACATCGATTAATGCCTTGGCGGTGCGCAGAAATTGGCGCCCGAGGATGAGTGGGACTCCGTCATCCACTTCCATATCTAGAATAACGAAATCCACGGGGAAGACAAATTTGCCTACTTTTACTAGAAGATTCTCCACAATTCCCCATGGATACTTGACTGAGCGGTCAGCTAAAGAAATGCTCATGCACGTCAGCCATGGTTCGCCTAGGTCTAGCTGCTTATATAAGGAATAAGGCATCAGATTGATGCTAGCACCAAGATCGGCCAACACGTGGTGCAAAGGCAAGATGCCTAGGTGACATGGGATCGTGAAACGACCCAAATCTCCTAGTTTCTCTGGAAGCTTGTTCTGCACCTCCGCAGAGCATTGCTTACTAAGTGAGACTTTTGAGACCTCCTTGAGCTTCTTCTTGTTGGAAAGAAGATCTTTAAGGAACTTGCCATATTTAGGCATACTCTGGAGGGTCTCTATGAGTGGAGATTGACCTTGAGAAGTTTGAACATGTCAAGGAAGTGACCGTTCTCCCTAGCTTGCTAAAATGGTAGCAAACGTGTTGGGTAGGGAACACGAATCAGGTCAATCTCGGGGGTCTTCGTCTCCACCCCCTTCTTCTTCTCCTCTGCCTTCTCGGCAGCCACCTTAACTATTTCTTCCTCGTCAACTTGCTCCTCGGCCATCTTGGCATTGATCTCAGCAAATCGAGCCCTCCAATCAATCTTCTTGACCTCCTCAGGTGACGGAATGTTACACTTGCTGGAGTGGAAGTCATCCTCTACAAACTCTTTCTCCTTCACACTCCTGACCGACATGGCTGATATGTCATCATTTATACACATTCTACATACATAATAATCCCGCATTATGGTACTAAATTGAATAATAACCTTGCAATTTATGCTTAAAACACAAATATTTTATACTTGCAGGTTATTCGGTGTTAATAATACAAATAAAGCTAAATCCTATCAAGAACACAAAGAATTCAAGCTTCTAGAATGTTCATTCCCAGAGCATTGACCCCCAAGAAGTCAAAATTGGTCAACAATAGTCAACATGAAGCTACAAGACAAAGGTGGGAGAAACTAGTGGGTTGCACGGCCTTGCATCCCAATACACGGTCATGCATTACCCTTCTCTGCTCCCCACGGCCCGGTACCATGTCCTCTGTACCCTGTTTGGTTCTCTGGGCCTTTGCACGACAGTGCAACCCATTGCACGGTCGTGCATTGCATATTTTGAGGCCTATAAATAGGAAGCTTGGGTTCTTCATTCCACACACCAATCCAGAGCAAAATTACACTCAAGAAGAGAGCATTTTTGTAATTAGAGTAGAGGGGCTCTTCCTCCTTGTTTCATTATAGGGGAGCCTACGAAACTCATCATTACGCTAGTTGTTATGGCCATTCGTGGCTAAAACTTCTTTTTATTGCTAGGGTGAAGATGATGTTTGGTGCATGTTAATGTGTAACCTATTAATAAAGTGGTATGTTTATGTATTTAACTAATTCGTCCTCAAAAACCATCTCTTGATGGGCTTTTATTATTGTCTAAATCCTTCTTTATATTTGTGAGTGTCTTGATTTTAAAGAGTAAGATCGTAAAACCTTTTTTAATCAAACTTACTTTGAAACTCGTACGTCTTTATACGAGCAGAGATTGATAAGCCAAGGCTTGGTCTATACTTCTAATATCGTACGTCTTTATATGAGATTATTATGCGACCAAGAATTGGTGAACTCATGTTGGGAACGGTACATCTTTATACTTTGTCCCATTGTTACACCGCCTCCCGGTGAGCAAAATATAATCACCTATTTAACTTAATATAAGCATTTTAAGTCCGATGTCTTTATCCAACCCGGAGATGACCATTCGATGGGTTGAGGGTAAATGTTGTCCCTAACGGGAGGCACTACCACTTTTTAAAGAATATAATTTGCAAATCAAATGTCGTGAGGACGAGGCTCTAGCGGTGACCCGGGTCACAAGTTTGTAGTAGTCATACCACCGAATTAGTTAACTTAACATTATCACGTACCAAGCTGATTCGAATCCCGAAGCAATACATTTCGTAATCTGATCATTTTCGCTTTATTTACTTTTCTGCTATTTACTATTCTGCTAGTTACATTTCTGTTACACACTTCACACACATTTTACTTTTATGTTATTTACTTTACCGTCATTTACATTTCTGCTTCACAAGCACACAAAACCCACCTATTAATTAATACGGCTAAACGATAACAAAAGTTTAGTATTGGAACTCGAACGTGTCCATTGGTTCGATACTTGGTTCTTACCTAACTTTTTTACGCTGCGATAGGTACACTTGCCTATTGTGTGTGTTTTAAGTTAACGTAATTGTCATTATAATTTATAATTTTAAAACCTGATCTTGTGAAATCAATCATCTTAAAAATGTATTTATTTATATTTTTATATACTTAATTCACAAACACATCAAGTTTTTGGCGTCGTTGCCGGGGACATGGTGATTTAAAGAAAAATTCGAGTTAACGGATTAGCCTTTTTAGAAAAGTTTTCACAAAAATAAAATGGACTTATATAACGAAAATTTCACCCAAGAAGAATTTTTCAGGTTTGATGGGGATTTCTCAGATTCATGGTGCGAGTTATGTGGAGGATCACACTACGCTGAGGAGTGTTATCTTTTCGTATGGCTCCCTACGGATCACGAGATGAATCTCCACCCAACACCATTTGAAGAAATGCTTCCTTCCCCACCTCCCTCGGTAGACAAATTATTCCGTAATCTAGAGGAAATAAAGAATCAAATCATTCAACTCTATGCTACGGAAACGCATGAAGATCCGTCAGAAGTGCTTGATCACCCACCAGGTGATGAAGACAACCAGGTATCACAAGAAAAGAACGTAGAGGTGGTGAACATGATCCCTATAGGTAATATGGGGGATAACGGAGAAGACAACATAGTAAGGGCTGAATTCATACAAGAAACCTTGGAACCACCAAGGTTAGAGAAGCAGTTCAAACGTTTCCAGTCCTTACTAAATCAAATCCAGCTAAATCTACCATACGAGCTCTTCCTCTATAAGATGCCATCTCATGCAAAGTTCCTCAAGGATATGTTGACCAACCGGGAGAAAATGGAAGAGCGCCCATAAATCACGTTGAATGAAGAATGCTCAGCCATTATGAGAGGAAGGAAACCTACAGACCAATTTATGATTTCATGTCTAATAGGCGACTCGATTCAAGGCAACGCCATTGTAGATTTGCATATTGACGTAAACATCCTACCAGGCGCCATATTTAACAAGATGAACCTCATGAAACTCCAACCCACGAAATTAGAACTGTGTCTAACCAATAGAACGTTTCGCTATCCAAAGAGAATTGCTGAAGATGTGCTCATAAAGATTAATGAATTCGTTTTTCCAGTGGATTTTGTGGTAGTTGATATAATTGGAGGAACACGCAGCCCTCTTGTTTTGGGGAGACCATTCCTTACGCTCTCATCGATGTTTGGGGAGGAAGACTAGCGTTAAGAATTCAACAAGAACGAATTACTTTCGATCTTAAGAAGGCCATGAAGCGACCAAGATCTCACGACGATCTTGCTTTCTTATTCAACGATTTCGACTATCTTGTAGGCTACTACATGCATGATGTCTTATGGAAGGAGGAGGAATGGACAGCTGAAAAACACGAAGAATATTTAGTTTGTGAAGGGTTCATGATAAAACACACTAATCATGATGAAGATACATTAGTTATCGAAGAATTGAAAGAAAGAGACGAGAGTGAAAAGAAAAAATCGTCCATGGAAGAACCACCCACATTGGAGCTAAAAGAGCTTCCTCCACACCTTTCATATGCCTTTTTAGACAAAGAATCCAAGCTTCCAGATATCATCTCCTCCAAATTAAAAGATGATGAAAAAGAAGGCCATTCATGGAAGCTAATGGATCTTAAAGGAATCAATCCATCATTTTGCACACATAAGATACTAATGGAAGAAAACTACAAGACTAGTATGCAGCACCAAAGGCGGCTGAATCCAAAAATGCAAGAAGTAGTGAAGAATGAAGTTATCAAATTACTTGATGCAGGGGTTATCTACCCTATCTCAGATTCTGCCTGGGTTAGTCCTGTACAAGTTGTTCCAAAGAAAGGAGGAATAACAATTGTTACAAACGAGAAAAATGAATTAATACCAACCCGTACAGTAACGGGATGGCGGGTGTGTATTGATTATCGTAGGTTGAATGATGCTACCAGAAAGGATCACTTTCCGCTTCCTTTCATGGAACAAATGTTAGAACGACTATCTGGGAACATGTTCTACTATTTCCTGGATGGATTTTTGGGCTACTTCCAAATTCCTGTTGCCCACGAAGATCAAGAGAAAACCATGTTCAACTGTCCCTTTGGCACCTTTGCCTATAGACGTATGCCGTTCGGTTTGTGTAATGCTCCCGCTACATTTCAACGATGCATGATCGCTATATTTAATGATATGATAGAAGAATCAATGGATGTATTCATGGATGACTTCTCAGTCTTTGGAAATTCTTTCGAAAACTGTCTACAAAACTTGAAAAAGATGTTAGCAAGATGCGAGGAATCAAATCTGGCATTAAATTGGGAGAAGTGTCACTTCATGGTCAGGGAAGGAATAGTTCCGGGTCACAAGATTTCAAAAGATGGTATTGAAGTCGACAGAGCAAAAGTTGAAACTATCTCAATGCTGCCTCCACTAAATTCAGTGAAAGGCATAAGAAGTTTCCTCGGTCATGCAGGGTTCTACAGAAGGTTCATAAAAAATTTCTAATCAATCGCTAGACCACTAACTCAGCTGTTAGAAAAAGGTCGACCGTTCCTATTCTCCGACGATTGTTTGACAGCTTTTAAAACTCTAAAAAATAAGCTTGTGAATGCACCAATCATGACAGCACCTGATTGGACAAAACCATTCGAGCTTATGTGCGATGCAAGCGATTATGCAGTAGGTGCAGTCCTTGGACAGCGAAAGGAAAAACACTTTCACCCAATTCATTACGCAAGTAAAACCTTGAATGATGTTCAAGAAAATTACACCACCACTGAAAAAGAGCTATTAGCTGTGGTTTTTGCATTCGATAAATTCTGCTCATTTCTAGTATTATCAAAGACCGTCGTCTACACCGATCATGCAACGTTAAGACATCTCTTCAACAAACAAGATGCAAAACCAAGGTTGATTAGATGGATTCGCCTATTACAAGAGTTTGACATAGAAATCAAATATAAGAAGGGAGCAGAGAACTTCGCGACAGATCATCTATCTCGCCTTGAAGATACTCAGAAAACTCAGCAAATAGCTATAAATGATAGCTTCCCTCATGAATACATACTGCATGTGCAAGACATTAATGAATACCCTTGGTTTGCAGACATTGCAAACTTCCAAGCAAGTCGGGTACTGGTAAAAGGAATGACGTTCCAAGAGAAAAAGAAATTTTTCTCATAAATAAAATATTACTTCCGGAAAGATCCATATCTATTCCGGGTCTATCCAGACCAAATAGTTCGACGATGCGTTTATGGGAAAGAGGCACCTGAAATACTACGGCAATGTCATGAAGGACCAACGGGAGGTCACCAAGGAGGAAATTACACAGCAAGAAAGGTCTTTGGCCAGAATCTATTGGCCTTCTGTTTTTAAAGATGCCCATAAGCTTATAAGTACATGCGACTCGTGTCAAAGGGCAGGGGGTGTCTCAAAATGAGATGAAATGCCTCCAACAAGCATCCAAGTATGTGAAATATTCGATGTTTGGGGGGTCGAATTTGTGGGTCCTTTTCCTCCATCAAAAGGGAATCAATGTACCTTGGTGGCGGTGGACTACGTGTCAAAATGGGTCGAGGTACAAACTCTACCAACCAATGACGCAAAAGTAGTCATTCGGTTTCTCAAAAGACTGTTTACTCGTTTTGGAACGCCAAAGGTGCTAATTGGTGATAGAGGAACACACTTCTGCAACTCTCAATTAGAAAAGAATCTTAAGCGCTATGGGTGTACTTAAAAGCTTTCCACACCTTACTATCCCCAAGCAAATGGTCAAGTCGAAGTCACAAATCGAGCGATCAAGCGAATTTTGGAGAAAGTCGTAAGTCCAAATCGGAAGTACTGGTCCGATAAGCTTGAAGATGCATTATGGGCTTTACGCACAGCTTACAGAACACCCATCGGGACTACCCCTTACCGAATGGTTTATGGAAAATCATGCCACCTCCCAATTGAAATTGAGCATAAAGCATATTGGGCACTTAAGGCGGTGAACTTAGAATTGTCAAGCGTAGGGGAACATCGCCTTCTACAAATTCATGAATAGGAAGAGCTAAGAAATTAAGCATATATGAACTCAACAATATACAAGGACAAAGCAAAAAAGACTTCATGACAAGAAGCTAAAGAAGGGGGAATTTCAAGAAGGCGGCAAAGTCTTACCTTACAACTCCAAACTACAACTATTTCCAGGGAAGCTAAGATCAAAATGGACTGGACCATACATAGTCGGAAAGATATTCTCATATGGAACATTGGAACTAGAGCAATCAGATGGAACAACCTTCAAAGTGAACAGTCATCTAGTGAAACGCTACTTCGAAGGATCAATTGACCAAGAAGTGGATGATGTTCCATTAGAAGAGAAAGACTGAAACATGTATAGGTCGGGCTAAAGACACATAAAAAAACGTAGCACTTCTAGGAGGCAACCCAATGAACATGAATAAATTGAGAAATTGGTGCATACGGCAGAAAGCATGGACCTCAGGTTTGGTTTCTCCAAATTTAAGTTTCTAATTAATTCAGCTCCCAGATATGCCTTCTCGATACTAGGACCTTAGAAGCTTAACTACTATCTTTTATTTTCCTTGTTTGTTTTTATGTTTTCTTTTATGTTTCAGGTAGAACAACATCACCAGACCATCTTTCTACTTTGAGGAGTTACACTCCAACTCTACGAACCTGGAGCCGGAAGCAACATCGAATTTCTAAGAAATTCGATGAAGTCTTTGAAGCAACATGTTGACAAGCAGCTGATAGGCATAGCCTGACAGCAAAAATAAGTTTTGGCCTTAGGTTATACACCGAATTGATCGGGGGAGTACCAGTTTCTTTTCCTTTAAAACTCCATGCATTTAAATTCCTGCATAGCATTTCATTACATGCATTTGTACATTGAGGGCAATGCACAGTTTTAAGTGTGGGGTGGGGAATTAGAGATTCAGGACTGTTAACCTCAAAGCAGTAAAATTTAACTTGTGATTTTCTACCCATTTGACTAAAACATTACAAAAACTTACCTTTTATAAACCCGAAAAATTTTCAAAAAATTAGTTAAACCCTTTTTAAACAAAACCTCTTGGAGTTTGCACTTAATTAAATAAAATCAAGACATGACAAGTAGAAACGAATGAAAATTATGCATAACAAATCACTAAACCCTATCCCATCCGTTTCCATGTGAGAATAATCTGAGCCTTTTCACGAGCATTATTATCATTATTTTTACATGCTCTTTCGTTTGGTATATTGAGTGTTTATTCGATTGAATTCTGTGCATAATTAGAACTTGTATGACTTATACATATCAAGACCATGAACTAGTGGAAGTATGAAAATGATTGAGGCACCTAGGACTTTATTACCCTTATTATCCGAAAACCACAAAAATATTATCCGCCTAGATAACCCTCTAAGCCTTAGCCTTTTCTTTTCTAAAAACCATACTTATCACCCAACCAGCTTTTCACAAACACCGGTTATTGGCTAATTGTCCTCAAAATGGGAAGGTTATCTTATTTTATCATTGCAAGTTCATTATCATCGGGACAACTTTGGAAAGAATCCGTCCTCCTCAGAAGAATTGGAATATACAAATGGTGGATGAATTAAGAAAAATCCGAACGATCTGCAGGAAATTCAAAGGAATATTATTTCAAGGAAATTGAGGAAAGAGGAGTACTGGAGAAGTTGTCTTGCTCTTTAAAAAAAAATAAAAATAAAAATAAAAAGAGAGAAGTTGGACTTTTACCGGAAGACCTTAAAGAACTAGACATGCATTCTTTCGATTTCAATATGCTTTCCTGCCTTCATTTCGCAAAGCCTGGATTACCAACCGAACTCCGAGAAAAGATTTTTCAAGCAACCAGTGATGTAAGAAAATGGTGGCGCAAGCAAGAACAATTGCCTCCATACTGCGGCTTGTCAAAAAGTGCCGCCAAAAGAAGAGCCAAAAGATACGGTAGATGTATAAAATGTCACAACTGGAGCCACGATGGAAAGTGTAGAAAGAATCAAACTGACTCCCAAAATGAGTATACACATCTGATCGAATTAGACGCTGTTAGGCTACGAGCCGAAAGAACCATACGAAAAGGCAAAAATGTGTATTACGCAATAAGGAACGAGTTGAACCTAATGAGAGATCTTGGCCTTGCCAATCTGACCATAAACGAGCCCTCAGATTAGTTATACCCTCATGATTTGAGTACTATAGAGGGACCTTTTAGTACTTTCCATTTTAAGCCATGAGGTCGTAGCCGAGTGTTTCGCAATAGCTGCAGCCCTTCAAACCCCTTTAAAACCCCTAAAAAAATCCAAAAAGATTTTCATTTTCACTTTTAGTTTCACTTTAGACACATTACAATCCTTTAAAGTACTCTTGATTTATGCATACTACTTAGTTAGTTGGTGGAGACTTGATTTGCATACAAGCTTATGACCATTGCATAATTCGATTCGAACTCGAGTGTCCCACTTAGCTTACATTATCCATATATATAATCCTAGAGTTGAGTGAACATTGTGAGTAGTGAGGAGTTTTTGCATAATCAACTTTTTAGTAGGTTTGTCATGGATTCCATCATCTTAAAACAAGAAAAGCACAAAAATAGAATAAGCAACTCAAAAGTTATCCCGGGGTCTCAACACTAGTTGAAATTCCATTACATTTGTAAAGTGTTTGGTTATGGGTGTGATCATGCATGAGTTTGCTTGAGGACAAGCAAAGTTTAAGTGTGGGGTGTTATGATATGTCATCATTTATACATATTTTACATATTATGGTCCTAAATTGAATAATAACCTTGCAATTTATGCTTAAAACACAAATATTTTATAATTACAAGTTATTCGGTGTTAAAAATATAAATCAAGCTAAATCCTATCAAGAACACCAAGAATTCAAGCTTCTAGAAGGTTCATTCCCTGAGCATTGACCCCCAAGAAGTCAAAACTGGTCAACAATAGTCAATAAGAGCTACAAGACAAAGCTGGGAGAAACTAGTGGGTTGCACGACCGTGCATCCCAATGCACGGTCGTGCATTGCCCTTCTCTGCTCCCCACGGCCCAGTTCCATGTCCTCTGTACCCTGTTTGATTCCCTGGGCGTTTGCACGACCGTGCAACCCATTTCACGGCCATGCATTGCACATTTTGAGGACTATAAATAGGAGGATTGGTTCCACACACCAATCCATAGCAAAATTACACTCAATAAAAGAGCATTCTCGTAGTTAGAGAAGAGAGTAGCGAGTAGAGGGGCTCTTCCTCCTTGTTTCACAATAGGGGAGCCTACGAAACTCATCATTACGCTAGTTGTTATGGCCATTCATGGCTAAAACTTCTTTGTATTGCTAGGGTGAAGTTGATGTTTGGTGCATGTTAATGTTTAACCTATTAATGAAGTGGTATGTTTATGTCTTTAACTAATTCGTCCTCAAAAACCATCTCTTGATGGGCTTTTATTATTGTCTAAATCCTTCTTTATATGTGTGAGTGTCTTGATTTTAAAGAGTAAGATCGTAAAACCCTTTTTAATCAAACTTACTTTGAAACTCGTACATCTTTATACGAGCAGAGATTGATAAGCCAAGGCTTGGTCTATACTTCTAAGATCGTACGTCTTTATACGAGATTATTATGCGATCAACAATTGGTGAACTCATGTTGGGAACAGTACGTCTTTATACTTTGTCCCATTGTTACACCGCCTCCTGGTGAGCAAAATATAATCACCTATTTAACTTAATATAAGGCATTTTGAGTCCGATGTCTTTAGCCAACCCGGAGATGACCATTCAATGGGTTGAGGGTAAATGTTGTCCCTAACAGGAGGCACTAGCACTTTTTAAAGAATATAATTTGCAAATCAAATGTCATGAGGACGAGGCTCTAGCGGTGACCCTGGTCACAAGTTTGTAGTATTCATACCACCGAATTAGTTAACTTAACATTATCACGTACCAAGCTGATTCGAATCCCGAAGCAATACATTTAGTAATCTGATCATTTTCGCTTTATTTACTTTTCTGCTATTTACTATTCTGCTAGTTACATTTCTGTTACACACTTCACGCCCATTTTTACTTTGATGTTATTTACTTTACCGTCATTTACTTTTCTGCTTCACAAGCACAAAAACCCACTTACTAATTAATCTGGCTAAACGATAACAAAAGTTGAGCATTGGAACTCGACCGTGTCCATTGGTTCGATACTTGATTCTTACCTAACTATATTACACTGCGATAGGTACACTTGTCTATTGTGTGTGTTTTAAATTAACGTAATTATCATTTTAATTTATAAATTTAAAACCTGTTCTTGTGAAATCCATCATCTTAAAAATATATTTATTTTTATTTTTATGTACTTAATTCACAAACACATCAACGGCCATCACTGAAGCGTTGGAGCAAGAAGATTGACCTCCCTGTCAATCCTTCAGACTCTTAGCGATGTCCTCTACAGTGCGTTTCAGGTCATGGAATGCCGACGGTTGATTCTTTAGTAAAGTGTCATGGCCATCCAATCTCTGCCTAGCATCCTTGTCCTGCTGGACTAAATGGGCAAGTAACTGTGTCTGCGTCTCGAGCATCTCCTTTATTGTGGTCGAGTCGACACTGCTTCCCGTGCTAGATCCTGTATCTCCTCCTCCAAGCTGCTGCTGCTGACGACCATTGAACCCAAGTGGGTTATTACCAGATCTCCATCCCGAGCCAAAAGAATTATAGTTGTTGTACCCTCGGTTATGGTATTGGTAGCCAGCAAAACTCACCTGCTCTTGACTATTTGCCGGGCAATCACCTGTGTCGTGGCCTCCCTTGCACACTTGACATCGCTGAGCACTGAGCTTCAGCTCCTTAATCTCGTTGGCCATAGAGGCGAGGGCAGCAGCCAAGCTAGAATCAGGAGTGACCTGATGCACACCTCTAGAAGATGAAGTGGTTGATCCAGCACTAGGAGTGGAAGTCCTAGTAGATGGATACTGTTGTTCGGGTTGAATGAAGCTCTTGAACATCTCCTCACACTCGGCAGGCTCAAACTTTTCCATGATGTGGCCTCCTGTAGCTGTATTGAACATCTGCTGCTTCTCGAAGGTAAGGCCATTATAGAACTTCTCCACTATCGCCCAGTCAGAAAGACCATACTAGGTACACCGGCTAAACAGCGTGTTGAACCGCTCCCAGGCCATGTGATAGGGCTCGTCGGGATCCATCCGGAAGGAATGGATTTGATCCCTAAGGCGAGCGGCCGTGAAAGGTGGAGAGTACTTCTTAAAGAACTTGTCTTCGAGATCCTCCCAAGTGGTGATTGAGTTATCCGGAAGGGTGTCGAGCCAAGTAGTCGCACGCCCAGAGAGGGAGAATGAGAAGAGGCGCAAGTATATTGGGTCCTTCGACACACCCATGATATTGAAGGTATCACATATGCGCGCAAAGCGGGACACGTGTCCCGGTGCATCCTCATCCTCACGGCCATTGAACTGAGTAGCATGCGTTATCATACTCATGACATGTGACGGGATCTGCCAAGAATTGACATTAGGAATAGCGGGGCGTGTGATCGAAGATCTCGCACTGGTAACCCAATAACTAGCCCTCTGGTGTACAGTACGCCTCGCTGGTGGATCAGCTTCGCCCATAGTAGGAAATGGAATAGGGCTAATAGGACGTACCTGGTTTTCGCATAACTATTTTAAACGCTCTAGAAAGTCGCAGGTGCGCTCGTGAAGCACTCGTCCGGGCTCTAAGAAAGCAGAATATGGTGGTGATCCCTGCGAACGAGTATTGTGCATAAACAGAAAACTCAATAGGAAAAAGGAACAGAGACACAAGAACAGAAAGACTCGATTCTATATTAAAACGCACATATATGACACACAAGTAGCACGTAGGACAAGCACTCGACACAAACTCAAATAAAACAAAATAAACCTAAAATCAAACAAAGAACTAATCAGAGTTAATATTGCTATTGCCAAGTGTCCCCGGTAACGGCGCCAAAAACTTGGTGTCGTCCAAACGGTCTACAAATAAACTACTTAACATATCCTAGATTCCTAAGTAATAAAAGGAAAACCTATGAACTAAACCACAACGACAAGCAAGTGGACCAATTGAGTGTAGCACAGCTTAACGGTAATCCGGAATATCAAACCCTAGAGAGACTATGAATAACAAAACTAGACTCTGACTCGGACTTAAGAATGATTGATGGGGGGTTGACTACACTAAAGATTATAAGTAATAAAGGCAGTAAACAGCGTGTTGAACCACTCCCAGACCATGTGATAGGGCTCGTCGGGATCCATCCGGAAGGAATGGATTTGATCCCTAAGGCGAGCGGCCTTGAAAGGTGGATAGTACTTCTTAAAGAACTTGGCTTCGAGATCCTCCCAAGTAGTGATTGAGTTATCTGGAAGGATGTCGAGCCAAGTAGACACATGCCCAGAGAGGGAGAATGGGAAGATGCGCAAGTATATTGCATTCTTAGACACACCCGTGATATTGAAGGTATCACATATGCTCGTAAAGCGGGACAGGTGTCCCGGTGCATCCTCATCCTTAAGGCCATTGAACTGAGTAGCATGAGTTATCATACTCATGACATGTGACGGGATCTGCCAAGAATTGACATTAGGAATAGCGGGGCGTGTGATCGAAGATCTCGCACTGGTAACCCCATAACTAACCCTCTGGTGTACAGTACGCCTCGCTGGTGGATCAGTTTCGCCCATAGTAGGAAATGGAATAGGGCTAATAGGACGTACCTGGTTTTCGCATAACTATTTTAAACGCTCTAGAAAGTCGCGGGTGCGCTCGTGAAGCACTCGTCCAGGCTCTAAGAAAGCAGAATATGGTGGTGATCCCTGCGAACGAGTATTGTGCATAAACAGAAAACTCAATAGGAAAAAGGAACAGAGACACAAGAACAGAAAGACTCGATTCTATATTAAAACACACATATATGACACACAAGTAGCACGTAGGAGAAGCACATAAGACAGATTCAAATAAAAAAAATAAAAAAAAAATAAAACAAAGAACTAATCAGAGTTAATATTGCTATTGCCAAGTGTCCCCGGCGACGGCGCCAAAACTTGGTGTCCTCCAAACGGTCTATAAAGTAAACTACTTAACCTATCCTAGACTCCTAAGTAATAAAAGGAAAACCTATGAACTAAACCACACTGACAGGCAAGTGGACCAATCGAGTGTAGCACAGCTTAAAGGTAATCCAGAATATCGAACCCTAGAGAGACTACGAATAACAAAACTAAACTCAGACTTAAGAATGATTGATGGGGGGTTGACTACACCAAATATTATAACTAATAAATGCAGTAAACAGCGTGTTGAACCGCTCCCAGACCATGTGATAGGGCTCGTTGGGATCCATCCGGAAGGAATGGATTTGATCCCTAAGGCGAGCGGCCTTGAAAGGTGGATAGTACTTCTTAAAGAACTTGGCTTCGAGATCCTCCCAAGTGGTGATTGAGTTATCTGGAAGGGTGTCAAGCCAAGTAGACACATGCCCAGAGAGGGAGAATGGGAAGAGGCGCAAGTATATTGCGTCCTTAGACCACCCGTGATATTGAAGGTATCACATATGCGCGCAAAGCGGGACACGTGTCCCGGTGCATCCTCATCCTCAAGGCCATTGAACTGAGTAGCATGAGGTATCGTATTCATTACTTGTGACGGCATCTGCCAAGAATTGACATTAGGAATAGCGAGGCGAGTGATCGAAGATCTCATGCCCGTAACCCCATCACTGGCCCTTTGGTGTACAGTACGCCTCGCTGTTGGATCAGCGTCGCCCATAGTTGGAAATAGAATAGGGCTAATAGGACGTACCTGGTTTTTGCATAACTATTTTAAACGCTCCCGAAATTCATGGGTGCGCTCGTGAAGCACTCGTCTGGTCTCTAAGAAAGCAGAATATGGTTGTGATCCCTGCGAACGAGTATTGTGCATAAACAGAAAGACTGAATAGGAAAAAGGAACATAGACACAAGAACAGAAAGACTCGATTCTATATTAAAACACACATATATAACACACAAGTAGCACGTAGGACAAGCACACAAGACAGACTCAATAAAACAAAATAAACAAAAAATCAAACAAAGAACTAATCAGAGTTAATATTGTTATTGCCAAGTGTCCCCGGTAACGCGCTAAAAACTTGGTGTCGTCCAAACGGTCTACAAATAAACTACTTAACCTATCCTAGACTCCTAAGTAATAAAAGGAAAACCTATGAACTAAACCACAATGACAAGCAAGTGGACCAATCGAGTGTAGCACAGCTTAACGGTAATCAGGAATATCAAACCCTAGAGACACTATGAATAACAAAACTAGACTCTGACTCGGACTTAAGAATGATTGATGGGGGGTTGACTACACTAATGATTATAAGTAATAAATGCAGTAAACAGCGTGTTGAACCGCTCCCAGGCCATGTGATAGGGCTCGTCGGGATCCATCCGGAAGGAATGGATTTGATCCCTAAGGCGAGCGGCCTTGAAAGGTGGATAGTACTTCTTAAAGAACTTGGCTTCGAGATCCTCCCAAGTAGTGATTGAGTTATCTGGAAGGGTGTCGAGCCAAGTCGACGCACGCCCAGAGAGGGAGAATGGGAAGAGGCGCAAGTATATTGCGTTCTTAGACACACCCGTGATATTGAAGGTATCACATATGCGTGCAAAGCGGGACAAGTGTGTCGGTGCATCCTCATCCTCAAGGCCATTGAACTGAGTAGCATGAGTTATCGTACTCATGACATGTGACGGGATCTGTCAAGAATTGACATTAGGAATAGCGAGGCGAGTGATCGAAGATCTCGATCCTGTAACTCCATCACTGGCCCTCTGGTGTACAGTACGCCTCGCTGGTGGATCAGCGTCGCCCATAGTATAAAATGGAATAGGGCTAATAGGACGTACCAGGTTTTTACACAACTGTTTTAAACTCTCCTGAAAGTCGCGGGTGCGCTCGTGAAGCACTCGTTCAGGCTCTAAGAAAGTAGAATATTGCGAACGAGTATTATGCATAAACAGAAAGACTCAATAGGAAAAAGGAGTAGAGACATAAGAACAAAAAGACTCGATTCTAAATTAGACACACATATATGACACACAAGTTGCACGTAGGACAAGCACACAAGACAGACTCAAATAAAACAAAATAAACCAAAAATCAAACAAAGAACTAGTCTGAGTCAATATTGCTATTGCCAAGTGTCCCCGGCAACGGCACCAAAAACTTGGTGTCGTCCAAACGGTATATAAAATAAACTACTTAACCTAACCTAGACTCCTAAGTTATAAAAGGAAAACCTATGAACTAAACCACACTGACAGATAAGTGGACCAATCGAGTGTATCACAGCTTAACGATAATCCGGAATATCGAACCATAGAGAGACTACGAATAACAAAACTAGACCCATACTTAAGAATGATTGATGGGGGGTTGACTACACTAAATATTATAACTAATAAATGCAGTAAACAACGTGTTGAACCACTCCCAAGCCATGTGATAGGGCTCGTCATAATACATCTGGAAGGAATGGATTTGATCCCTAAGGCGAGCGGCCATGAAAGGTGGATAGTACTTCTTAAAGAACTTGGCTTCGAGATCCTCCCAAGTGGTGATTGAGTTATTTGTAAGGGTGTCGAGCCAAGTAGACGCACACCCAGAGAGGGTGAACGGGAAGAGGCGCAAGTATATTGCGTCCTTAGACACACCTATGATATTGACGGTATCACATATGCGCGCAAAGCGGGACACGTGTCCCGGTGCATCCTCATCCTCAAGGCCACTGAACAGAGTAGCAGGAGGTATCGTACTCATGACATGTGACGGGATCTGCCAAGAATTGACATTAGGAATAGCGGGGCGAGTGATCGAAGATCTCGCGTGCGTAACCCCATCACTGGCCCTCGGGTGTACAGTACGCCCGCTGGTGGATTAGCGTCACCCATAGTAGGAAATGGAATAGGGCTAATAGGACGTACCTGGTTTTCGCATAACTATTTTAAACGCTCCTGAAAGTCGCGGGTACGCTCGTAAAGCACTCATCCGGGCTCTAAAAAAGCAAAATACGGTGCTGATCCCAGCGAACGAGTATTATGCATAAACAGAAATACTCAAAAGGAAAAAGGAACAGAGACACAAGAACAGAAAGGCACACAAGTAGCACGTAGAACAAGCACACAAGACAGAGTCAAATAAAACAAAATAAACCAAAAATCAAACAAAGAACTAATCAGAGATAATATTGCTATTGCCAAGTGTCCCCGGCAACGGCGCCAAAAACTTGGTGTCGTCCAAACGGTATATAAAATAAACTACTTAACCTAACCTAGACTCCTAAGTTATAAAAGGAAAACCTATGAACTAAACCACACTGACAGGCAAGTGGACCAATCGAGTGTAGCACAGCTTAATGGTAATCCAGAATATCGAACCCTAGAGAGACTACGAATAACAAAACTAGACTCAGACTTAAGAATGATTGATGGGGGGTTGACTACACTAAATATTATAACTAATAAATGCAGTAAACAGCGTGTTGAACCACTCCCAAGCCATGTGATAGGGCTCGTCGGGATCCATCCGGAAGGAATGGATTTGATCCCTAAGGAGAGCGGCCATGAAAGGTGGATAGTACATCTTAAAGAACTTGGCTTCGAGATCCTCCCAAGTGGTGATTGAGTTATCTGGAAGGGTGTCGAGCCAAGTAGGTGCACGCCCAGAGAGGGAGAATAGGAAGAGGCACAAGTATATTGCGTCCTTTGACACACCCGTGATATTGAAGGTATCACATATGAGCGCAAAGCGGGACACGTGTCCCGGTGCATCCTCATCCTCAAGGCCATTGAACTGAGTAGCATGAGGTATCGTACTCATGACTCATGACGGGATCTGCCAAGAATTGACACTAGGAATAGCGGGGCGAGTGATCGAAGATCTCACGCCCGTAACCCCATCACTGGCCCTCTGGTGTAACGTACGCCTCGTTGGTGGATCCGCGTCGCCCATAGTAGGAAATGGAATAGGGCTAATAGGACGTACCTGGTTTTCGCATAACTATTTTAAACGCTCCCAAGAGTCACGGGTGCGCACGCGAAGCACTCGTCCGGGCTCAAAGAAAGCAGAATATGGTGGTGATTCATGCGAACGAGTATTGTACATAAACAGAAAGACTCAATAGGAAAAAGGAACATAGACACAAGAACAGAAAGACTCGATTCTATATTAAAACACACATATATGACACACAAGTAGCACGTAGGACAAGCACACAAGACAGACTCAAATAAAACAAAATAAACCAAAAATCAAACAAAGAACTAATCAGAGTTAATATTGCTATTGCCAAGTGTCCCCGGTAACGGCGTCCAAAACTTGGTGTCGTCCAAACGCTCTACAAATATACTACTTAACCTATCGTAGACTCCTAAGTAATAAAAGGAAAACCTATGAACTAAACCACAATGACAAGCAAGTGGACCAATCGAGTGTAGCACAGCTTAACGGTAATCAGGAATATCAAACCCTAGAGAGACTATGAATAACAAAACTAGACTCTGACTCGGACTTAAGAAAGATTGATGGGGGGTTGACTACACTAAAGATTATAAGTAATAAATGCAGTAAACAGCGTGTTGAACCGCTCCCAGGACATGTGATAGTGCTCGTCGGGATCCATCCGGAAAGAATGAATTTGATCCCCAAGGCGAGCGGCCATGAAAGGTGGATAGTACTTCTTAAAGAACTTGGCTTCAAGATCCTCCCAAGTAGTGATTGAGTTATCCGAAAGGGTGTCGAGCCAAGTAGACGCACGCCTAGAGAGGGAGAATGGGAAGAGACGCAAGTATATTACGTTCTTAGACACACCCGTGATATTGAAGGTATCACATATGCGCGCAAAGCGGGACAAGAGTCCTGGTGCATCCTCATCCTTAAGGCCATTGAACTGAGTAGCATGAGGTATCGTACTCATGACATGTGACGGGATCTGCCAAGAATTGACATTAGGAATAGCAGGGTGAGTGATCAAAGATCTTGCGCCTTTAACCCCATCACTGGCCCTCTGGTGTACAGTACGCCTCGCTGGTGAATCAGCGTCGCCGATAGTAGGAAATGGAATAGGGCTAATAGGACGTACCTGGTTTTCGCATAACTATTTTAAACGCTCCCGAAAGTCACGGGTGCGCTCATGAAGCACTCGTCCGGGCTCTAAGAAAGCAGAATATGGTGGTGATCCCTACGAACGAGTATTGCGCATAAAAAGAAAGACTCAATAGTTAAAGGGACATAGACACAAGAACAGAAAGACTCGATTCTATATTAAAACACACATATATGACACACAAGTAGCACGTAGGACAAGCACACAAGATTGACTCAAATAAAACAAAATAAAACAAAGAACTAATCAGAGTTAATATTGCTATTGCCAAGTGTCCCCGGTAACGACGCCAAAAACTTGGTGTCGTCCAAACGGTCTACAAATAAACTACTTAACCTATCCTAGACTCCTAAGTAATAAAAGGAAAACCTATGAACTAAACCACACTGACAGGCAAGTGGACCAATCGACTGTAGCATAGCTTAACGGTAATCCGGAATATCGAACCCTAGAGAGACTACGAATAACAAAACTAGACTCAGACTTAAGAAATATTGATGGGGGGTTGACTACACTAAATATTATAACTAATAAATGCAGTATACAGCGTGTTGAAACACTCCCAAGCCATGTGATAGGGCTCGTCGGGATCCATCCGGAAGGAATGGATTTGATCCCTAAGGCGAGCGGCCATGAAAGGTGGATAGTACTTCTTAAAGAACTTAGCTTCGAGATCCTTCCAAGTGGTGATTGAGTTATCTGGAAGGGTGTCGAGCCAAGTAGACGCACGCCGAGAGTTGGAGAATGGGAAGAGGCGCAAATATATTGCGTCCTTAGACACACCCGTGATATTAAAAGTATCACATATGCGCGCAAAGCGGGACACGTGTCCCGGTGCATCCTCATCCTCAAGGCCATTGAACTGAGTAGCATGAGTTATCATACACATGACATGTGAAGGGATCTGCCAAGAATTGACATTAGGAATAGCGAGGCGAGTGATCAAAGATCTCACGCCTGTAACTCCATCACTAGCCCACTGGTGTACAGTACGCCTCGCTGGTGGATCAGCGTCGCCCATAGTGTGAAATGGAATATGGCTAATAGGACGTACCTGGTTTTCGCACAACTGTTTTAAACGCTCCCGAAAGTTGCGGGTGCGCTCGTGAAGCACTCGTTCGGGCTATAAGAAAGCAGAATATGGTGGTGATCCCTGCGAACGAGTATTGTGCATAAACAGAAAGACTCGATAGGAAAAAGGAACATAGACACAGGAACAGAGAGACTCGATTCGATATTAGACACACATATATGACACGCAAGTAGCACGTAGGACAAGCACACAAGACACACTCAAATAAAACAAAATAAACCAAAAATCAAACAAAGAACTAATCAGAGTCAATATTGCTATTGCCAAGTGTCCCCAGCAAAGGCGCCAAAAACTTAGTGTCGTCCAAACGGTCTATAAAATAAACTACTTAACCTATCCTAGACTCCTAAGTAATAAAAGGAAACCCTATGAACTAAACCACACTGACAGGCAAGTGGACCAATCGAGTGTAGCATAGCTTAACGGTAATCCGGAATATCGAACCCTAAAGAGACTACGAATAACAAAACTAGACTCAGACTTAAGAAAGATTGATGGGGGATTGACTACACTAAATATTATAACTAATAAATGTAGTAAACATCGTGTTGAACCACTCCCAAGCCATGTGATAGGGCTCGTCGGGATCCATCAGGAAGGAATGGATTTGATCCCTAAGGCGAGCGGCCATGAAAGGTGGATAGTACTTCTTAAAGAACTTAGCTTGGAAAGGGAGAAAGCGAAGAGGCGCAGGTATATTGCGTCCTTAGACACACCTGTGATATTAAAGGTATCACATATGCGCACAAAGCGTGACACATGTCCCGGTGCATCCTCATCCTCAAGGCCATTGAACTGAGTAGCATGAGGTATCGTATTCATAACAGGTGACGGGATCTGCTAAGAATTGACATTAGGAATAGCGGGGCGAGTGATCGAAGATCTCGCGCCCATAACCCCATCACTAGCCCTCTGGTGTACAGTACGCCTCGCTAGTGGATCAGCGTCGCCCATAGTAGGAAATGGAATAGGGCTAATTGGACGTACCTGGTTTCCGTATAACTATTTTAAACGCTCCCAAAAGTCGCGGGTGCGCTCGTGAAGCACTCGTCCACGCTCTAAGAAAGCAGAATATGGTGGTGATCCCTGCGAACGAGTATTGTGCATAAACAGAAAGACTCAATAGGAAAAAGGAACAGAGACACAAGAACATAAATACTCGATTCTATATTAAAACACACATATTTGACACACAAGTAGCACGTAGGACAAGCACACAAGACAGACTCAAACAAAACAAAATAAACCTAAAATCAAACAAAGAACTAATCAGAGTTAATATTGCTATTGCCAAGTGTCCCCGGTAACGCCGCCAAAAACTTGGTGTCGTCCAAACGGTCTACAAATAAACTACTTAACCTATCCTAGACTCCTAAGTAATAAAAGGAAAACCTATGAACTAAACCACAATGACAAGCAAGTGGACCAATCGAGTGTAGCACAGCTTAACGGTAATACGGAATTTCAAACCCTAGAGAGACTATGAATAACAAAACTAGACTCTGACTCGGACTTAAGAATGATTGATGGGGGGTTGACTACACTAAAGATTATAAGTAATAAATGCAGTAAACAGCGTGTTGAACCGCTCCCAGGCCATGTGATAGGGCTCGTCGGGATCCATCCGGAAGGAATGGATTTGATCCCTAAGGCGAGCGGCCTTGAAAGGTGCATAGTACTTCTTAAAGAACTTGGCTTCAGATTCTTCCAAGTAGTGATTGAGTTATCTGGAAGGGTGTCGAGCCAAGTAGACGTACGCCCAGATAGGGAGAATGGGGAGAGGCGCAAGTATATTGCGTTTTTAGACACACCCGTGATATTGAAGGTATCACATATGCACGCAAAGCGGGACACGTGTCCCGGTGCATCCTCATCCTCAAGGGCATTGAACTGAGTAGCATGAGTTATCATACACATGACATGTGAAGGGATCTGCCAAGAATTGACATTAGGAATAGCGAGGCGAGTGATCAAAGATCTCACGCCTGTAACTCCATCACTAGCCCACTGGTGTACAGTACGCCTCGCTGGTGGATCAGCGTCGCCCATAGTGTGAAATGGAATATGGCTAATAGGACGTACCTGGTTTTCGCACAACTGTTTTAAACGCTCCCGAAAGTTGCGGGTGCGCTCGTGAAGCACTCGTTCGGGCTATAAGAAAGCAGAATATGGTGGTGATCCCTGCGAACGAGTATTGTGCATAAACAGAAAGACTCGATAGGAAAAAGGAACATAGACACAGGAACAGAGAGACTCGATTCGATATTAGACACACATATATGACACGCAAGTAGCACGTAGGACAAGCACACAAGACACACTCAAATAAAACAAAATAAACCAAAAATCAAACAAAGAACTAATCAGAGTCAATATTGCTATTGCCAAGTGTCCCCAGCAAAGGCGCCAAAAACTTAGTGTCGTCCAAACGGTCTATAAAATAAACTACTTAACCTATCCTAGACTCCTAAGTAATAAAAGGAAACCCTATGAACTAAACCACACTGACAGGCAAGTGGACCAATCGAGTGTAGCATAGCTTAACGGTAATCCGGAATATCGAACCCTAAAGAGACTACGAATAACAAAACTAGACTCAGACTTAAGAAAGATTGATGGGGGATTGACTACACTAAATATTATAACTAATAAATGTAGTAAACATCGTGTTGAACCACTCCCAAGCCATGTGATAGGGCTCGTCGGGATCCATCAGGAAGGAATGGATTTGATCCCTAAGGCGAGCGGCCATGAAAGGTGGATAGTACTTCTTAAAGAACTTAGCTTGGAAAGGGAGAAAGCGAAGAGGCGCAGGTATATTGCGTCCTTAGACACACCTGTGATATTAAAGGTATCACATATGCGCACAAAGCGTGACACATGTCCCGGTGCATCCTCATCCTCAAGGCCATTGAACTGAGTAGCATGAGGTATCGTATTCATAACAGGTGACGGGATCTGCTAAGAATTGACATTAGGAATAGCGGGGCGAGTGATCGAAGATCTCGCGCCCATAACCCCATCACTAGCCCTCTGGTGTACAGTACGCCTCGCTAGTGGATCAGCGTCGCCCATAGTAGGAAATGGAATAGGGCTAATTGGACGTACCTGGTTTCCGCATAACTATTTTAAACGCTCCCAAAAGTCGCGGGTGCGCTCGTGAAGCACTCGTCCACGCTCTAAGAAAGCAGAATATGGTGGTGATCCCTGCGAACGAGTATTGTGCATAAACAGAAAGACTCAATAGGAAAAAGGAACAGAGACACAAGAACATAAATACTCGATTCTATATTAAAACACACATATTTGACACACAAGTAGCACGTAGGACAAGCACACAAGACAGACTCAAACAAAACAAAATAAACCTAAAATCAAACAAAGAACTAATCAGAGTTAATATTGCTATTGCCAAGTGTCCCCGGTAACGCCGCCAAAAACTTGGTGTCGTCCAAACGGTCTACAAATAAACTACTTAACCTATCCTAGACTCCTAAGTAATAAAAGGAAAACCTATGAACTAAACCACAATGACAAGCAAGTGGACCAATCGAGTGTAGCACAGCTTAACGGTAATACGGAATTTCAAACCCTAGAGAGACTATGAATAACAAAACTAGACTCTGACTCGGACTTAAGAATGATTGATGGGGGGTTGACTACACTAAAGATTATAAGTAATAAATGCAGTAAACAGCGTGTTGAACCGCTCCCAGGCCATGTGATAGGGCTCGTCGGGATCCATCCGGAAGGAATGGATTTGATCCCTAAGGCGAGCGGCCTTGAAAGGTGCATAGTACTTCTTAAAGAACTTGGCTTCAGATTCTTCCAAGTAGTGATTGAGTTATCTGGAAGGGTGTCGAGCCAAGTAGACGTACGCCCAGATAGGGAGAATGGGGAGAGGCGCAAGTATATTGCGTTTTTAGACACACCCGTGATATTGAAGGTATCACATATGCACGCAAAAAGGGACAGGTGTCCCGGTTCATCCTCATCCTCAAGGGCATTGAACTGAGTAGCATGAGTTATCGTACTTATGACATGTGATGGGATCTGCCAAGAATTGACATTAGGAAGAGCGAGGCGGGTGAACGAAGATCTCGCGCCTGTAACTCCATCACTGGCCCTCTGGTGTACAGTATGCCTCGCTCGTGGATCAGCGTCGCCCACAGTATGAAATGGAATAGGGCTAATAGGACGTACCTGGTTTTCGCACAACTGTTTTAAACGCTCCCGAAAGTCGCGGGTGCGCTCGTGAAGCACTCATTCGGGCTCTAAGAAATCAGAATTTGGTGGTGATCCCTGCGAACGATTATTGTGCATAAACAGAAAGACTCGATAGGAAAAAGGAACATAGAGGCACAAGAACAAAAGACTAGTTTCTATATTAGACACACATATATGACACACAAGTAGCACGTAGTACAAGCACATAAGATAGACTCAAATAAAACAAAATAAACAAAAAATAAAACAAAGAACTAATCAGAGTTAATATTGCTATTGCCAAGTGTCCCCGGCAACGGCGCCAAAAACTTGGTGTCGTCCAAACGGTCTATAAAATAAACTACTTAACCTATCCTAGACTCCTAAGTAAAAAAAGGAAAACCTATGAACTAAACCACACTGACAGGCAAGTGGACCAATCGAGTGTTGCACAACTTAACGGTAATCCGGAATATCGAACCCTAGAGAGACTACGAATAACAAAACTAGACTCAGACTTAAGAATGATTGATGGGGTGGTTGACTACACTAAATATTATAACTAATAAATGCAGTAAACAACGTGTTGAACCACTCCCAGGCCATGTGATAGGGCTCGTCGGGATCCATCCAGAAGGAATGGATTTGATCCCTAAGGCGAGCGGCCATGAAAGGTGGATAGTACTTCTTGAAGAACTTGGCTTCGAGATCCTCCCAAGTGGTGATTGAGTTATCCGAAAGGGTGTCGAACCAAGTAGACGCACGCCCAGAGAGGGAGAATGGGAAGAGGAGCAAGTATATTGCGTCCCTAGACACACCCGTGTTATTGAAGGTATCACATATGCGCGCAAAGTAAGGACATGTGTCCCGGTGCATCCTCATCCTCAAGGCCATTGAACTTAGTTGCATGAGGAATCGCACTCATAACATGTGACGGGATCTGCCAAGAATTGACATTAGGAAAAGCGGGGCGAGTGATCGAAGATCTCGTGCCCGTAACCCCATCACTAGCCCTCTGGTGTACAGTACGCCTCGCTGGTGGATCAACTCAACTATCAAGACAAAGAACTAGGGATGAAATCTAGAATAGGAAGAATACCACCTAGGTCGGAATCCTACTTGCAAAGTGCATCTTCTACCGGTTCTGGAAAGTATGATGGATCTATGTTTCGAAGGATAGCTGCTAAAGACAACCTAGTGTATCCCTAATCACTCTCTGGGTTTCACCAACTAAGCTACCTAAAGCATACTAAACTCACCAGATGGTTGGATCACTTCTCAGGTGTTTCTAACTATGATCACGTACCCTAATGAACGGTTTACCTCTCAGTCTCACCGCCAACAATACACTCAAAGAATGCACGGGGTAATCCTAGACGAACAACTATGATTCAGAATAGCAACAATCACTAGACACCTAAATCAACTTCCTCTCAGACAGTTGACACTCGGATTCCTAATGACGAAGACTAACTAACTAATTCTCACTTCTTGGGTATTGAACTAGGACTCAAATCAGCAATCAATAACAACTCCTATGGCTACTACGTCTAGCAAACCACCGCAATCACAAACCCTAAGATTTATGACCTAGATACGCTAATCGAACAGGCAGACAACCATAATCAACGTAATGAATTAAAATCAATCACTAGACCAGAATTAAGCATACATATTCATCATAATTAAATCGAACTAGGATCGTTTACCAGAATCATAAAACCATCACATGAATCCAAAACCAGTAAAAACGGAAACTTTAACAAATATTCATCATGTAACCTAGGCAGTATATGAGTTTAGCCTAGGATCATGCTCAAAACAACTAGAACAGAAGTATCAAACATTAACATAGTCATCAACTCAAAAACAAACAATAAAAATCGAATCTTGAAACCCTAGAATGCTAAATTAACAAACCTGGAATCAAAGGCTTAAACTTTATGCTTAATCCTTCTTCCTTGCTCCCAAAATCGCCTTTGGACTCTCCTTAGACGACTATAAATCTAACTTCTTGAATAATGGTGTCACACCCCAACCGACGGCAGAATACGTCGGGGCATGACATGTAGACTGTTCAAAAGCTCAAGGTTTACTAAAGTTGAAGTATTTAAACAACCAATTCCATTAAAACATCAAAATTCCACAATACAAGAATAGGAAAATACATAAATAGTTTCTTTAAATTTCATTCTAGGTCCTCGATCCTAAGTGAAGCAACTTGTACTTATTCTCATGCGTTAGTACCTGAAACATGATGAAAACAAGGTCAACTAAAAAGTTGGTGAGCATACATAGGTTTTGACACACAACAAGTTTAAGATGTTTTATACAATTCATACGATACACGTGTATATGGCATTTATGGAGAACCTATAGTTAAACTATGTACAATCAAACCTTGGACTGAGGCATAACACGCAGGTTACCCTTATGTAAAGTCGGTAACAAACACCCTAACCGGGTGTGTTTGTCAGACACAATAGATCCATCAATGTTAACCGTTGGCTTGTACGTAGTTAATGATTGTAATAAAGTCATGTATATGTAGTCTTAACTCATAGCATTCAAACATAAAGCACGTAACACATAATATCATATTATTGAATTGTATTTAAGTCTATGTAAAAAGCTTTAAAGAATAGATCATGTTTCACCCCAAAATATGTAAAAAATGTAAAAGAGGGGCTATGTAAACTCACATGTATCAACAGTAGTAGTTAGCACGAGCAATATGAAGAATAAGTGATTCTTAAATCACAAGATAACCTAGAGTGAAATGCATGAATTTGAATTAGAAACATGCAAGGAGTTCTAAGGCGAGATCTAGGGTTCAATTAGGTTTTGAGTGTGGGGTCTCGCACAATGAGTTTAATTTGAATAACTAAATAAATTAAATAAATAATAATTTTTTTTTATTTAGAAAAAGTTGTGTAGAGTTATATCTATTTAAATAAAAAAAATTATTTTATTTATTTATTTATGAAAATGTGTCAAATTATAGTGTAAATATATATTAGTTTGTATAATTAAGAAATTATACTAACTGTAATTTAAAACCCTAAAGATATTAATAATGTAGAAAGATAATTGATTTAAATAAATAAATTTTTTATCTGTTTATTATTAAAATAATATGTCCTCAAAAATATGGAAAAAGTAAATATGTACATTAATATATGTTTTAGAAAATTTCCTTTGTTTACAATGGGTTTGAACCCTAATATATATAATTAATAGAATTTGATCTTTATAAAGTTATTTTATGAAATGATAGTGTATAAAATCGTTACAAGATTTTATAAATTAGATATTTTAAATGTTTTGTTTTGTAATTCATTAGTTTTAATTTAAAATACTTTTAAATGGTTTTTATATTGAAAGATGGGATTTTTAAACAAATTAAATTGTAAAAATATTTGTTTTATGTTTAAAATTGTTAATTGTTGCTTTAATCTATTCTAAATGATAATGAGGTTATAAAATAATTTTTATAGAACAGTTGGAGCTTTAAAACGGCTTTAAAAAAATAATTACAAGCCATAGGGTTCGAACCCGGGTTGGTTCTAGGTGAGGAAAAGAGCCTGACCGCTGGACCAGAGACCCTACTGTGTTATATTTGTGGTTCTAAAACTTGTTGAGCGCATCTGGAACAAGAAACGGGTCTGGTACAATACACACGCGCAAAAAGGTCAGTGGTTTGTGGGTTTCGAACCCACGCCACCCGATCCAACGGCACAGTAACTTAACCGGTTGGACCAGGTGGGTTCGCTGGTCATATAGTAACCCGTTTAATTATATAGAAAAACAATGATCGAGCCCCAATTTCGTGTAGCATGAACCCTAGAATTTAAATTAGTTCAATTCGATTATGTTCTTGCGAATTGATAAGGGGCTTTTGATAAGCATTCAGAAACGAATCGAAAGGTACGAAACTTACTTGTTTTGATTGAGTGGAAAGTGTAGACGGCTGGGTCAAAACGCCCGCTGTTCTTGGTGCTCGATCGAGGATTCGACGTGATATGGGATGTGATTCTGGGTTCAGAGAGTTTGTGTGTGAGTATGCGAATGTGTGTGAGCAGTTTAATTTGTTTAATTTTGTTCCGATTACGTGTTTTGATTACGATTAATGGGGGATAGCTGTCGGGGTTAATTTCCGCGATTTCGGTTCGATTTAGAATGAATCGAGTCATGTTTGAGGTCTAAATTCATACGGGATCAATCAGTGCATGATTTCCGGGGTCCATTACGCGTCTGTTACACACATCAAGCATGGATTGATACGGTTTGACCTTGAGGGTCAAACTTTTTTTGAATTTGAATAGGCCGCGTATTTTGATCGAATTGGTTCGATGATTAGGCCGGGATTTGATCGATTATTGCATGTGTAACTATGAGGAGTCCAATTAATCACGGATTCGATCGATGGCAGCCTTGAATTTTCTAGGTTTGGGCTTGCCTTGACTTTTGAAAGTCAACTAGGTCAAAGGGTCAAAGTTGGAAGGGTGAGGTTCAACCTTGTGAGTCCAAGAGTTCAAAAACAAATATTCAAGTTTTAAATAATTGTATTTCTATATTTTAAAATTTGATTTTTAATTTGTTTAAAATAAATTCTAAAACTTTATGAAATTCATAAACAAATTTTGAATGTAATGGTGTTTTATAAATATTTTATAAAATTAACTTTTGTTTACATATATTTCATATGTAGCAATATATATATATATATATATATATATATATATATATATACATATATATATATTTAATTTATAGAATAAATTGCAAGAGTATAATATCCTTCCAATTAATTTAATATAGAATGTATAGTTTGGGATTTTGCTAACTGAACTCTTGGATAGAAATGTTTGCAGAGATAAAACCAAGTATTGCAATAGGACTGGAATGGAAATATTGTTTATTGCATTAGAACAAGTACGGGAAAATCAAGAATGTTACAGTATCCCCTAGTTGAGGGAATTTCGTCCCGAAATTTAACTAGTGGAGGTTACTGAATCAGAAAGAGGTGAGTTTAGATTGTTGGTTGGAGGAGTATAACTAATGAAAGGACTCTGTTATGTTTCTCAAGGTCAGGCGTGAAGGATAACAGTAGGTTTAGTTTTGAAATTAACTTAAAGGAGAAGGCCTGTTGAATAATAATTTGGATTCTAAAGGTGAAATGTATTACTTGGAATGGATTTGATGGGACTTTGATGATCAGGGTTTGTTTAAGGTGTAGTCTAATATGCTCAAGAATTTTCAGTGGATAAGAGATTTCAAAACTATTGGTCTAGGTCAAAAATAACATAAAACTTCACGTGACACGAACAACGCTACTTCTGACAATATGACATGAACACTTATATATAGGAAGTACCAGCAGCGTATCCACCATGCCCTTATCATATCACATTAATTTCGTTACTACATATCACGATAGGTTTTATGTCATAACACACGATAGAATTCACTATGTTTTCCATGCGCTGATTTTTATAATTTCGTGTGCACCCGTAATTACTCAAATCATCGCACGGTCCGTATAGATCATTCTGTTGTGTGCGGGTCAAGAGGGACACAATTTCACTCCGTTCATGATTATTGTTTTCATATAAAAGTTGTTAAAAAGTAACTATGTCCTTAAATAGGCAGGTCAGTTAGCAACTAAAGAGTAATATGGTAGTATAACTTAAAGTTCCATAGTTTGCTTGTGTTTGAACAAGAATACGTCAAACACCGATTTGTTTTAAAGTGTTAAAGCTTCCTCGTGTTTTAACAAGTATACGTCAAACCCCGAGTAGCTTCAATGTGTCATGGTTTTCAAGTTTGGTGAACAAAGTGTATGACCATGTTTCATGTATATTGTGATCAATCAATTGTAAAAATCGTAAGTATCCTAGTTCCATATATAATATGAACACACAAGTCTCATGTATGATCTAGTGTTATGTAGTTAGTAATCAAATAGGTTTCATGTGTAACGTGAACAACTTAGCATCATGTATCTTGTAAAATCAACTAAACTTGTATTGTAAGTAATGCAGTATCATGTGTATTGTTAGCAATGAATTTCATGTATGGTGTTAACAACTTAGTACCACGTATTTGTAAACCAACAATCTTTCATGTGTAATGTCAGTAATGTAATATCGTGTGTCTTGTAACCAAATGAGTTTCATGTTCAGTGTGGACAATCAAGTATTATGTATCAAACTAACGATTGTTACGTATTGTTTGATCGTGTTGTGTATATTGTGAATGTGCATACGTATATTATTGAATTTCGAGTGTGACGTGTACTAACGAGTTTTGCATGTGGTTATGTGTTGCGGAGAAGCGTGTTGTTTGGCGTTCGTGTAAAGAGGTGGTAGTTAGGTTTTAGCTCTTTAATTTTTGTTGAGGCTTGTAGGGGTAGTTAACGTCTATGCGGTATGGATCGTTTCTTGGAGCGGCAAGAGAACGATAACGGGGAGGTTCTGAAAACACTAAGGGAAATGTGTTTACAAATAACCGATCTTTGTTTGAAAATAAGAAATTGTAAATTGTTTTTGGTTGTAGATATATAAAGTAATGAAACTATTGAGTTAAATAATCTAAATAAATAGACAATTTATAGGAAAAATCTTTTTATTAAAATTTTCAATGATCATACAGAATTTATTTTTAGGAGGAATTAATGGCTAAACAAGTAGTTGTATATTAATTTAGCCAAGCTTTAGAAATGATTAATTTAATGAGAACCAGTCATAAGTATTTATCAATTTGAAATAATGCTTTTATAAAATAGGTTGTATTAAGTTCCGTTGCAAAGTGAAAATGTTTATGGGAAATTGATATTTCTGATACTCTTTTAAAAGTTTGATAAACATTTGGTTTGAAAGTAACGAGGTTGTTTAAATCTAATATGATGATTTGTTTACGAAGGAGATTAAATCATATTGAACAAAGAAGGTGATACTTGAAGGATCTTGATGAAAATATGATGGGTGAAATTTACATTCAATCGTATTAAATCATTGAATAATAACTTTAAAATAGAAAAAGAAAAAATATAAAATTTATTAAATGCTAAAGTGTTAAACATTATTCTAAACATAGGTGAATGGTCCTCAAACTGAAAATTTAAAGATAATAAATAGGAATTTCTGCTAATGTCTCTGGTAGTTTTCCACTAGAAGGAAGATAATCACCAAGACGAGCATCGTTATGGTTATTCGGGTAGTTGATCTGGCTTCAGCCCTAGCTGTTTCCGTGCGATTCTCAAGCATTTCTCTTTCGAGGACGGAAATTAACTCCTTTTGGTGCCCTAATTGATTCACTAGGCTATCTATTCTCCGTCCTTGCAAGTCATGTATTACCTCGTGCTCCATCCTTTGCCTCTCAAATTATGAGGTCCTCACATATTGGTGAATGTCATTGATTGAAATTCCCATGGCACTAGTGGGTGCCATGGTATGCCTTACCCAAGGGTTAGGGTAATACAGGTCGGGCACCAGATACGGGTCTCTTAATGTGGGTGATCTAGGTGTTCGAAGTCTTGGGTCGGTGTTCCTAGTCCGACTTGCCCTTACATCAAACCTTGGCCTGGCGGCTGGGGGTGGTGGTAACCGATACACGGGTGACCTGATGTCTTCTTCCCAATCCGACTCTGCTCCGGGGCGGTAAACCGGGGAGGAAGGAGAGTAGGAGTCCATGTCTAGCAGAAAATAATGAAAGGTTGTAAGTGGTAATGAAATACTGAGTGTTAAATATAGGAGTTCTCATAGGTCTAGAGTTTGACTAGTCATAACACCGAGTCTTCATAATAGTATTTTAGAAATACACTTGACCTATAAGCAATGCATCCCTGAGGAGGATTCCTAGGAAAGAGGGGTGGGTCACTAGGACACACTTAAGTACCCTGTCTTTCCTTAGTCAGAATCCCTCATGGGCATACACACTCTTCCAGCCATCATGTATTAATAGTGCTATTGTTGGGCTCATGGTCATGATGAGAATTGTTGTGGACTGGGCTTTGAGGCCCAAAAGTGAGGTTTATGCATTTCAGTGGGCTTCTTCTTCTTGGAAGTTAGATGGCTTCTTAGTTTATTATTAATGGGTCTTAGACCCAATAGTTTAAGTGTAGAAAACAAGAGGTGATGGTTCATGTGTGTGAGTTCAAAGGTGTATGAAGAATTTGGTGTGTACGTGTGTGTGTTAAGCTTAGGATAGCACTTAATGAAACACATAGGTAGCATGCAGATAGTAATGAATGTAAGCACAAAAGTTATCAGGTAGTGTGACACATAAGTCATCATGTATAGCATCATGTAGTGTAATTACTTATGATAGTACATAGAAATATTTCTACAAGAAGTAATCATGTAACATGTAGTAGCATGGCATTGTATGGGTGTCCTAAGGTTATAGTCTAGGTCAAGAGTGTCTAATAACCTAATTCCCTATAACCAAGGCTCTGATACCAATCTGTCACACCCCAACCGACGGCGGAATACATCGGGGCATAACATGTAGACTGTTCAAAAGCTCAAGGTTTACTAAAGTTGAAGTATTTAAACAACCAATTCCATTAAAACATCAAAATTCCACAATACAAGAATAGGGAAATACATAAATAGTTTCTTTAAATTTCATTCTAGGTCCTCGATCCTAAGTGAAGCAACTTGTACTTATTCTCAAGCGTTAGTACCTGAAACATGATGAAAACAAGGTCAACTAAAAAGTTGGTGAGCATACATAGGTTTTGACACACAACAAGTTTAAGATGTTTTATACAATTCATACGATACACGTGTATATGGCATTTATAGAGAACCTATAGTTAAACTATGTACTTTCACCCCAAAAGTAAAAGTAAAAAGGAGGGCTATGTAAACTCACATGTATCAACAGTAGTAGTTAGCACGAGCAATATGAAGAATAAGTGATTCTTAAATCACAAGATAACCTAGAGTGAAATGCATGAATTTGAATTAGAAACATGCAAGGAGTTCTAAGGCGAGATCTAGGGTTCAATTAGGTTTTGAGTGTGGGGTCTCACACAATGAGTTTAATTTGAATAACTAAATAAATTAAATAAATAGTAATTTTTTTTTATTTATTTATTTAGAAAAAGTTGTGTAGAGTTATATCTATTTAAAAAAAATTATTTTATTTATTTATTTATGAAAATGTGTCAAATTATAGTGTAAATATATATTAGTTTGTATAATTAAGAAATTATACTAACTGTAATTTAAAACCATAAAGATATTAATAATGTAGAAATATAATTGATTTAAATAAATAAATTTTTTATCTGTTTATTATTAAAATAATATGTCCTCAAAAATATGAAAAAAGTAAATATGTACATTAATATATGTTTTAGAAAATTTCCTTTGTTTACAATGGGTTTGAACCCTAATATATATAATTAATAGAATTTGATCTTTATAAAGTTATTTTATGAAATGATAGTGTATAAAATCGTTACAAGATTTTATAAATTAGATATTTTAAATGTTTTGTTTTGTAATTCATTAGTTTTAATTTAAAATACTTTTAAATGGTTTTTATATTGAAACATGGGATTTTTAAACAAATTAAATTGTAAAAATATTTGTTTTATGTTTAAAATTGTTAATTGTTGCTTTAATCTGTTCTAAATGATAATGAGGTTATAAAATATTTTTTATAGAACAGTTGGAGCTTTAAAACGGCTTTAAAAAAATAATTACAGGCCATAGGGTTCGAACCCGGGTTGGTTCTGGGTGAGGAAAAGAGCCTGACCGCTGGACCAGAGACCCTACTGTGTTATGTTTGTGGTTCTAAAACTTGTTGAGCGCATCTGGAACAAGAAACGGATCTGGTACAATACACACGCGCAAAAAGGTCAGTGGTTTGTGGGTTTCGAACCCACGCCACCCGATCCAACGGCACAAACTTAACCGGTTGGACCAGGTGGGTTCGCTGGTCATATAGTAACCCGTTTAATTATATAGAAAAACAAGGATCGAGCCCCAATTTCGTGTAGCATGAACCCTAGAATTTAAATTAGTTCAATTCGATTATGTTCTTGCGAATTGATAAGGGGCTTTTGATAAGCATTCAGAAACGAATCGAAAGGTACGAAACTTACTTGTTTTGATTGAGTGGAGAGTGTAGACGGCTGGGTCAAAACGCCCGTTGTTCTTGGTGCTCGATCGAGGATTCGACGTGATATGGGATGTGATTCTGGGTTCGGAGAGTTAGTGTGTGAGTATGCAAATGTGTGTGAGCAGTTTAATTTGTTTAATTTTGTTCCGATTACGTGTTTTGATTACGATTAATGGGGGATAGCTGTCGGGGTTAATTTTCGCGATTTCGGTTCGATTTAGAATGAATCGAGTCATGTTTGAGGTCTAAATTCATACGGGATCAATCGGTGCGTGATTTCCGGGGTCCATTACGCGTCTGTTACACACATCAAGCATGGATTGATACGGTTTGACCTTGAGGGTCAAACTTTTTTTGAATTTGAATAGGCCGCGTATTTTGATCGAATTGGTTCGATGATTAGGCCGGGATTTGATCGATTATTGCATGTGTAACTATGAGGAGTCCAATTAATCACGGATTCGATCGATGGAAGCCTTGAATTTTCTAGGTTTGGGCTTGCCTTGACTTTTGAAAGTCAACTGGGTCAAAGGGTCAAAGTTGGAAGGGTGAGGTTCAACCTTGTGAGTCCAAGAGTTCAAAAACAAATATTCAAGTTTTAAATAATTGTATTTCTATATTTTAAAATTTGATTTTTAATTTGTTTAAAATAAATTCTAAAACTTTATGAATTTCATAAACAAATTTTGAATGTAATGGTGTTTTATAAATATTTTATAAAATTAACTTTTGTTTACATATATTTCATATGTAGCAATATATATATATATATATATATACATATATATATATTTAATTTATAGAATAAATTGCAAGAGTATAATATCCTTTCAATTAATTTAATATAGAATGTATAGTTTGGGATTTTGCTAAATGAACTCTTGGATAGAAATGTTTGCAGAGATAAAACCAAGTATTGCAATAGGACTGGAATGGAAATATTGTTTATTGCATTAGAACAAGTACAGTAAAATCAAGAATGTTACAAATGGTAATCAAAATCTATTTAATTGTCTATTTAGGATTTTTCATGGAATTTACATCCCTCGAGTACCGCGAGAGAAATTGCTTGGTCCTCACGTACCGCGAGAGCCAAAATAGTCGCGCTCGATTTCTAAGATCTTCGTGTACAACGAAAGATGGAAACTTGTGCTTCACGTACCGCGAAGACTTGATTTTTCCCATTTTTAACTTTTGATTCTTGGGACCTCATTCTCGTGCTCGGTTTCTTCGGGTTTTGACTTGTAATTATCTTGAGCACCTGAAAACACAAAGTAGACTTAATACAAAAACGACTCAAAACGAATACAAAACTAAGTAAAACGACTCAAAAACATAGGAATAAAGATGTGTGCTTTACAACACATCACTGGCCGAGTAGTGATGTCGTGTATTTTAGTAGTAATTAATATATTCTATTTAGTGCTATTGTACCTATCGCACACACAATAGGAATAAATTTAAAAATTAAAATGATAATTACTTTAACTAAATACACACACAATAGGCAAGTGTACCTATCACAGCGTAGTATAGTATGGGTAAGAACCAAGTATCGAACCATGGACACTGATCCCGTACTCAACCCTCGCTATTGTCTGACTAGGATAATAAGTTGGAAAATGGGTTTTGTCTAAAAAGAAAAATAAAAAGATAAGAAATGTGAGTAAAAATATTATCACGTTTAAGTTGTTACTCTAGTTATTATCCCTTGTTAACTAATGCTATATTTAAAGTAAGGTTGGTTATAGTTACCAGTACTAACCCTTTCGATAAGGGAGTTAGTATTTTGTAACGGAACGGTGGATATGGTAGGCCAATTGTTCCTTAATGAATATAACGGACCCTAAACGGGGTCTTAAGTCCGTCGGAATCTCACAATTCATTATTCGAACTAATATTATCCATGTGACTGACGTACGTCTGGTCTTGTAACTTCTTCCGGTAAGTCAGAATGCACAACTTTCTCCAAAGTTACTTTATGAACGCTCGGACTTAACAAATTATGTTCTTAAATAGCTGTCTTTACTTAAAATATTATTTCAAATAAATAAGACTTTCCTTCTCAAGATCAAACCCCATGGCTCTCGCTAGAAGTCCTCTGAAAGTCGATACGAGAGAAGTAAATAATACCGACATAAACCGTCCGGTTTGTTTAGGGCTCAAACGGCCTGCTGAATACCCAAACCTCCAATCAACCCATAATATTAAATCTATACTAACCGATCGTGCTAGCACTAAGATTTGTATATAGACTGTACAAACATTGAATAAGCTTCCCGAGCAAGAAGTCTTGCTTAAATAACTCGCAAGATTTAATATTATTAGATTAGTTTAAAGATCACTTATTCTTGTCTTTTTAAAATAACTTATAGTAAAGAATTTAAAAACATAACTTGCTAAAAATACTTCATTAATTAATTAAAGTTCAACCAACTCGAGCAACATAAGATAACTAGCCATGAATGGCCATACAAGTGACTCCACTAACCCTTAGATAATGTGTGGAAGTACTCCAACACCATGGAAAAGTGGGTATAGGTTGCCTCTTGTTTCACTCGAACGAGAAGAATAAGTTCATATTACAAGACTTTAAAAGAAAATAAACAAAGAAAGCTAAAATGGACCAAAACCGTGAAAGTTCTGACTCTTAGCAGAGCACTAAAGCCTTCGCACCTCTTGATCTTGGACACCTAAATGGGAGACTTGAGCTTGCTATTTATAGGCAAAGAGTAGGGGTTTGCATGGCCATGCATACAAATGCATGGTTGTGCATTTGGTCCACTGGTACACAGGTACTCTTGTAAGAGAATGTTTCACTTTTGGGGGACACAGGTACAATGGAAGAATTTCTTGCTTTTATGGTGTACATGGGTACAATGCATGACCTAGTTTCCGACTTCTACATTTACTTCAATTTCTTGGTGTTTTTTGCTTTTTTTGTTCGGGAAGCCGTTTAACCTGCAAAAATAAAATATATGCGAATTAAGTAGTATTTGCAAGGTTTTAATTCAATAATTACCATAATATGGGGATTATTATGTTTATAAAATATGTATAAATTGTGACATATCATAACACCTCACACTTAAACTTTACTTGTCCTCAAGCAAACTCATGCATGATTAAACCCATAGAAGTAAAATATTGATTAAATGTTAATCCAAAGGATTTATCCCAAATGGTTAAACAGAGTTCTTAAAAACAATGATTTGTGTTTATACCTTTTGAGTGTTTCTCCACAATAAGGTAGTAAGCCCAATATACTTGATGAAAATATTATTATGCACAAAATTACAGTCTCACAAATGTTCACTCACACTTGGGTTAAATATCTGGATAATGTAGGTCAAGAAGAACACTCAATGCTACAATTAATGTTTGCATAATCACAAGCTTGTATAAAAATCAATCTCCACCAATTGTCATAAAATATGTGTATAAATCAAGTGGGCTTTGTAAAGGGTCGTAATAATTGGCTTAGGGTTTGGACAGGAAGTTTTTAGGAATAGTGACTAAATGTTAAAAATCCGGGTCTTGGCTAATTGAGCTATGAACAAAATGAGTGTTGATAAAAACCTTTTTATTTATTTAGTTTCGGCAAAAAGTGTTCTAATGAAGCTAATGAATTAATTCGTAATTAGGCCACAATTTTGAAATATAATGTCAAAGTTAAGTAATTTAATCAAGTCATTACCAATTATTAATAAAATGGGTGGAAAATGGGTCAATATTTTATGAAATAAATTATACAAATGGGTTTATAAAATAATCCTATTTGTATTCTAGATATATTTTATAAACCAAGGTTTTAAATAAATGTTTTGTTTAAATTAATTAAATTTAGTTTTATTAGGTTTATACTCTAACAATGACAAACAAAATGGTTCTCTTGGAAAACTTATCCATTTTAATAATTGAAATGAATTTGAGTTTCATATATATGGGTTAGGTTATAGTAAAAAAGGGTTTTAAAAATTAGAAGGGTAAGAATGATTCTGAGCTTGACATGTGTCATTTTATTCTTTTTAAAGGGATGGCATAATGGTCATTGTGTATTATACAGTGAACTTGTATTATACAATGAAGTTGTATTACACAATGAACTTGTATTACATAATGACCTGACTAATTACACAATGAACTTGTATTACACAATGACCTGGCTAATTACACAATGAACTTGTATTACACAACGAACTTGTATTACACAATGACCTGACTAATTACACAATAACCAAATATTACACAATAACCAGACGTGGTATTACACAATGAACTTGTATTACACAATGACCTGACTAATTACACAATGAACTTGTATTACACAATGACCTGACTAATTACACAATAAACTTGTATTACACATTGACCTGACTAATTACATAATAAACTCGTATTACACATTGGCCAGATATTACACAATGAACATGTATTACACAATGACTAGACGTGGTATTACACAATGAACTTGTATTACACAATGACCAAATATTACACAATGACCAGACGTGGTATTACACAATGAACTTGTATTACACAATGATCTGACTAATTACACAATGAACTTGTATTACACAATGACCAGACGTGGTATTACACAATGAACTTGTATTACACAATGACCAGACGTGGTATTACACAATGAACTTGTATTACACAATGACCTGACTAATTACACAATGAACTTGTATTATACATTGACCAGATATTACACAATGAACTTGTATTACACTATGACCAGACGTGGTATTACACAATGAACTTGGTTACACAATGAACTTCTATTACACAATGAACTTCTATTACACAATGACCAAATATTACTCAATGACCAGACGTGGTATTACACAATGAACTTGTATTACACAATGACCTGACTAATTACACAAAGAACTTGTATTACACAATTACCTGACTAATTACACAGTGAACTTGTATTACACATTGACCAGATATTACACAATGACCAGACGTGGTATTACACAATGAACTTGTATTACACAATGACCAGACGTGGTATTACACAATGAACTTGTATTATATAATAAACTTGTATTACACAATGACTAGACGTGGTATTACACAATAAACTTGAATTACACAATGAACTTGTATTACACAATTATCTGGCTAATTACACAATGAACTTGTATTATATAATGAACTTGTATTACATAATGACCTGACTAATTACACAATGACCAAATATTACATAATGACCAGACGTGGTATTACACAATGAAACTGTATTGCACAATCACCAAACTAATTACACAATGAACTTGTATTACACAATGAACTGACTAATTACACAATGAACTTGAATTACACAACGAACTTGTATTACACAATGACCTGACTAATTACATAATGACCAAACGTGGTATTACACAATGAACTTGTATTACATAATGACCTGACTAATCATACAATGAGCTGGAAAACGTAAAACACAATGATAAATACATATAACACAATGAACTTGTATTACAAAATGAACTTGTATTACATAATGAAATCGTATTACACAATGAAATTGTATTACACATTGACCTGACTAATTACACAATGAGCTGGAAAACGTAAAAAAATATCGTTTTTGTTTATAATGACAATATACTCATTTTAAAGATTAAAAAACGCTCGTTTTTAGGGTGTAATTTTTTTGAAAAAATAATGTCGCATGTAAAAGTTATGAAAGTTTTAAAATGAAGGGGGGGGACTTGATAAAAAGTCAATAAAAGTGGCCAAGACTAAAATACCTTTCCAACAATTTTTTCTCTTACAATTTAATATCAACCATTAAATCTTTTATACAATTTGATCTAATGGTCCTAAATCCTTCTCATCCTTCTTATAATTATAATCTTTTTTTCCTGAACCTAATCCTCATATATATATAAGATTAGGATCAAATGAGAACTCATAAATACTTGAGAACTCGTCAAAAAATGTCAAAAAAATCAATTAAAACCATTTTTTTTTGTTTTCATGACCTTTATTATTAAAATAAAACATAAAAAACGATCAATCTCTTCAATTAATCCATCTCTTCTTTTTAAATTATATGTGTAAGTGGTAAACATACACATGTGTAGATTTTTTTAATATGTGAATACATGTAAATTTATATACATAAATTCATTTTTATGTTGTATTCTAATAATAAATGTAGTAAAAACAAAAAAAAATTGTTTTGATTGGTGTTTTGACGAGTTCTCAAATGATCTATTTCTTATATATATATATATATATATATATATATATATATATATATATATATAGGGAGAAGATCAGGAGAAAACCATAAAGTTAGGCAAAATCCAAGAAAACCACTCTCAACCAATCAAAAAATTTTCTTTATAATTAATTATTTTTTAATTCCAAAGTTAATTATATAATTTGTATATCCTTTAATTTTGGTAGTTATGTAATATTTTAAAATCTTTTGATTATTTCCAAATATGTTAATTTAATTTTTACGTTTTTTTTTAAATCCTTTGACTGGCATGTTTCTTGTTCATTTGTTTATGTGTTTTCACTTTGCTCGGTTGACGCTTCCAACAACACCAATATGCTCACCATAGAAGATAAGAAGATAATGTCATAGATGGTCCGACTTGCATGTATATTTCATTTTTTTTTAAATACATCGAATTTTAACAATAACCGAAAAAAGAAAAGGTTTATTTTTTTAACTCATCTCTTCCTAACTTCTTTATCTTGAACCAAGAACAAAGATGGGTATGAGAGGTTTTTATTAGGGAAGAAGAAAGTTAAATCAAATAATTGGTTGGTGTCATACCCTTCAATTGGGATATAACAGGTTTGAACCCGACTTCTAGCATTTTTTTTTAATTAATTATTGTTGGTGTTCATCAGAAGATGGTATTCATCATGATGATCTTCATTTATTCATCATATGAGCTATGTATACGTAACTCGTATGAGATACGTATACGTAACTCGTATGAGCTATGTATACGTAACTCGTAAGAGCTATGTATATATAACTCAATTCTTTTTTGTAATCAAATACATGCATACACATACGTAATCAAACAATTATCTAAATTAAAGGTGGAATCCTATTTTTGTAACAAAAATTATCATAACTTGAGAAATTTAATAATCCAAAAACAAAATGTTTAAATTAAAAAAAACACTTCATAAAAACATCATCCAATAAGAAAAACAGTCTGCTAACACAACCATACAAATCATTTGCATTCCTTATAACTTTTCCCCTCTGCTGGTTTACTTAACAAGCTAGGATTCTTATTCCATACTTTTTCATGAGCAAATTTATTTTTGCCTTCATTTTCTTTTCAACCTTTGGAAAACCACAGTCTCATTTCCTGTCATAACATGTACGTCTCCATATGGCGCATCATAAATGTGCCACAATCAGTGAAGTTGTTTTTTGTTGCCCAACTTATTTTTAATATCTCTGGATTTGCTACTTGTATTTCTTTTCATTTTGGATGATCAACCCACCGTAAATATTTAACAAATTGTTCTTTCTGCACATAAAAAACATATTAATCTAATAGTTTGATGTTGAGAGATATGATAATCTTTCTTTATCAACAATGAACTACATATATGTAAACTTACGATATCAACAATGAACTACATATATACGCAAATTGATGACATTTGAGCTTGAATACTATTAATTATTTGATTTGAATTTACAAAATAAAAACATTATTATAATAACATTTTAATCAAAATGTATGTGAAGAACAAATAACATTTCATTCCAAAGTTATTTCGTGATAAATCAACACAAACTCAGTTTCAACCGCTTGCATTTCGTATATCAAGTTATGTAATACACACACACATACGTAATCAATTTCACCAATAAAAACACATAAACCTTACACATAATAATATCATACCTAAACTGAGTTCAAATAAAATATAACTTAAAATAAAACCTCAACATACCTGTGCTTACAAAATTATACATACAACCAACCAAAAATTTTATTTTTTTATTCTTGGCTACCTACAGGCATATAACAAGTCTGGTATACACTTACACATACCTAATCAAATACAAACTTAAAAAGCATTGCCTATACACATAAGTCGATGAGATCATAGAAATCAAACCAAACAAAAAACCCCATTCCTACTAATTACAAAACTCCGCATACACACTACCAACCAAATTTTTATCTTGTTTTTATCATTGATTACATATACGTAAACGATTACATGTAAACACACATATTTAGTTTTTTCCTTTGATTACATATACGTAACCGATAAGCAATTGGGTATTTTTTTAATTACTTATACGTAATCAAAACAATAATCAACACATATAGTATTAGCACATTAGTCCCGAACAATGAAAGAACTATACGAAATAAAAAAAAACCCTCCATGCATTAACAGAATTCATTAGAATTTTTTAGATTTTGAAATTCTTGTATGGTAAGGATTTTATGAAGAAGAAGATTTAAGAGAGAGAAAGGGAGATTTAATAGGGATTTTGATTTTGTAGAATTTCAGATTTCAATATTAGAATCCTATGGAAATACGTCTTTTACCCCTAAAGCATTAAAAACTAAATTTTTTTTGTTTATATTTACATTTAACCCCCTAATTAATATAGACCATAAATCACTAAGAATCAACGACTCAGATTGGTTTTTATAGTTTTCGTCTAAATATTGGTTTTCTCTAAAACCCACCCATATATATATATATATATATATATATATATATATATATATATATATATATATATATATATATATATATGGAAGGGTTCAAATACTAACCAACTTTTTATGTGATAAACGTACTAACCACTATAAAATAATCACATATTTTATAAATTATTTTTTCTTTTAATTGTTAAAATATTATTTAAGTATCTTGAGTAATATTTTGAATGTAAATACAGAAATGATAAGTTTTACGTGTACGTACAAAAAACGTTACATAGACGTAACACATAGTGTTTAAATATATGTAAATTAACATAATGATAATTGATACATATACGTAAACACTATGTTTTAGAGTGGTTATCGTGGTTATCATATAAAAATTGGTTAGCATTTGAACCTCACCCATATATATATATATATATATATATATATATATATATATATATATATATATATATATATATAGGGGAGGGTTTCAGAGAAAACCACAAGTTAGGCGAAAACCGATACAACCACTAAAAAACAAATTTTACCCAATCATATAAAAATATTTATTTTTTGTTTTATTTTATTTTTATTTATTTATAAGTGTATCAATGTAATATTAAACATTTTCACCAAAAAAACATTTTTACACATAATGTTACATATACGTAAACATAAAACAAAAAAAATGTGGTTACGTATACGTAAATCAAAAAAATTATTTTTGGTTACGTATACGTAAATAAAAAAATTGCCTGAAATGATGTGGTTTTCTTGGTTTTCGCCTAACTTTGTGGTTTTCTCTGGATCCCTCCCATATATATATATATATATATATATATATATATATATATATATATATATATATATATATATATATATATATATATTGGGGAAGGATCATCAGAAAACTCAATGTTCATGAGAAAACAAAAAAACTACTTATTTAAGATAAAAAAAAATTAAAAAAATCATAACTCAAAAAATAAATCAAAAATTAACAAATGCTTTGGAGACCTTGTTTCCCACGTCGTACTCTCGAAAAGTAGTGGGTTTAGTTTTTTAGGTTTAGCTTATCTTTTAGGTTAGGTTTTTGGAGGGGTGGGTGGGGGTGTAGGTTTTTGGGGGTAGGTGGGGGGTTTAGGTTTTTGGGGGTAGGTGGGGGGTTTAGGTTTTTGGGGGGGGGGGGGGGTGGGTGAGGGATTTAGGTTTTTGGGGGGTAGGTGGGGGGTTTAGGTTTTTGGGGGGTGGGTGAGGGATTTAGGTTTTTGAGGGGCGGGTGAGGGGTAGGTGAGTGGGGTTAGGTTTTTGGGTAGGGGTGGGAGGATTAGGTTTTTGGGGATGGGTTAAGCATTTTGGTTTAGTTTTTTGGTTTAATTTAGGTTTTTAGAGGGGTGGGGTGGGGGGTTTAGGTTTTTGGGGGTGGATGGAGGGTTTAGGTTTTTGGGGGGTAGGTAGGCTGGTTTTAGGTTTTTGGTAGGGGTTGGGGTGAGGGGTTTAGGTTTTTGGGGTGAGTTGGGTTTTTGGGTGTACTACACATATGTAGTAGGAGTTTTTTGGTTTTTTCATGAAAATGAGTTTTCTAGTGAACTCACCCCTATATATATATATATATAGGATTGGATATTTTGAAAACCCACATGAATGGAGAAAACCTTGAAAACTCGACCAAAAAACATGTTTAAAAAAAAATTAGGAATCATTCTTAGCAACTTTTATAAAAATTTCCTTAAAAAAATACAAAAAACATCAAACGGTTCTTTAAAAAAGAATGGACAAAAATTGAGGGACAACAATCCCCAGGCTAACCACCCTTACGCTAAATACGGAACACATCGTATATAAATAAATATTAATATTAATTGGGTTTTATAAAGGCATATCAATTTTAACTTAAAAATCAGCATGCTTTACTTCTGTTGTTGAAGAAGCATCATATTATTACAAAAAAAAAGTATTTTCAAAGAGTAATAAGATTGTAGCACTTTTGATACTTAAATTTAAAATAATCCATATAAATCTGAACATGAAAATAATTTAATTTATCTTTGACCTCAAAAAGCGAAGAGTGTTCATGATTAATTAACCAATGCATATCACGGATTAACTGTATTTAATCAATAAATACACATCAACTCCAATTTCATGTAAACAGTTATTCTGCAGCATTCAACAAAGGAATCAAGTATTCGGCTACATACCTTTAGGACCTCTTTGATCAAACATCAATTTTACCCATCAAATATTCGGCTACATACCCTTCGGCTTTGTTGTCAACGAACGGTGACAAACGTGGTGGTAGAACCATAATTAAAACAAAATGTTAATTAGACGCCTAAAATATTAAGAATCGATGAAAATTAAAAAAATTGATGGTTTTTTTAACTTGCTTTCCAAACATGTACTCTTCAGTTGGTATGCAGTCAAATACCATTGTGGCCGTATATAGTCTCTTCAAATGAACCGGTAGCGTTTATGCAGTCAAATACCAATTGTGGTTGCATGAGAAAAATGGCGAGAGAATGAACAATTTTAACAAATAAAATATTTATAAGTTCAACTACAATTGATAATATCTATCATGTGTTAGAAACTTAATATAGTTAAAAATAATAATTAACACGACTTAAAGAAACTCTACGAGTATGTATGTAAGAACCAAAATGAAGCCAATGTGATACAGAACCAAGGTGCTATCCTGCTCGAGTGCTTGACTGTTTACGTTAGCTTTTCAATTCAAAGTAGAACTTGCAGTGAATGATATGTTAAACAGTGGGCATTTGCATCCTGAAAGAAAACCAAACCAATGCTCAATGAGGGACGAAGGTCTTTATATGCAGATGTAATTGGGGCATCACTGCATGGATAAAGATCACTAAATGTTACTAAATTTTGAGGTTTGGGTAGGTATGGAGACTACATTAGGAGTGCTCTAAAAGAAAGCACTCAAAAAGGTTATTTAATCTAAGGTACGGTGGATTTAAGCTATTGTTCACAGTAACTCATCTATGACTAATATAACAATGATATAAGATGTATGTCAATTCAGAACCTTAACCATCATCATAATCCTAAGTCACATGGTCCAACATACTAAATCATATATTATCAATACAACCAATTTAAAGATGCAGAATTTACCTATTTGTATGTGAATTTCACAACAACAGCATACCTACATGAAATTAAAATTATAACACTACAGGTCCGTTCACGCATTATATTTCATGTTATACGCAAAATCAGAAGCCAATTTTTTTTGTTCGTAATAACAAATGTAAAGGCAGTGATGCCAACATGTGAAGAAACAAATGTTTCAGATGTAAAGTTTGTTTTACATATTGGCATATACTTTAGCCCAATATACAGTGAAAGAAGCATGTAAACCCGAATTTATTTTCGTCCATCGCTTTGATTATAACAAAAGAGGCACAATTTGGGTATAATTCTGCATAATTGTATGAAGCGCTTTTAGCCCGCAAAATCTTGTGAAACCATCCTAAAAGTCAGTGTGACATTTCAAAGTTTCAGTTATAATATATATTTTAAAATTATTTGAGTAAAATGTAGGTTCAGATTTACTTGGAATTTCTGATTTGATCGAAACTATTTTTGGTAGTGTAAAGTATCGAAACTATGTTTAATCGAAACTACTAGTTTCGATTGATCATAGAAATGTCGAAACTATGTTCAATCAAAACTACTAGTTTCGATTGATCATAAAAATGTCGAAACTATGTTCAATCGAAACTACTAGTTTCGATTGAACATAAAACTGTCGAAATTATCTTCTATCGAAACTACTTAGTTTCGATTAAATTAAATAAGTAGTTATTATGTATTTATAAAAAGTTCTATTTATTCATTTATATTATCATTATTATATATATTTTTGTAAGTTAAAACCATTTTAAAAATTTTATAAAAATAAATGACTTTGAAAACAAATAAAATGATTTGACAAAAAAATGAGTTGATAAAATAATGTATTTTAATAAAATAAGTTTATAAAAACAATTAAAATTTAATAAAACAAACCGCTCGAAAACATTCTCTTTATTTTTTTTTTTTGGTAATACCAAACTATATAAAAACTAATTCTAAGTGTCTTACACATACTCGTATTATGTCAAAACTATTAAACTCATATTTTTTTTTATATATATATACTCGACCCGTACCCTACTGACATATAACGACTATTAATACCCGGGTTACACTTAGCGGGTATTATACCGGACTTGTACTAGCGGGAACACCCAACACCCCACCCTACCCTAACCCACCTTGTCCCCTAACATTCTTGTCTCCATAAACATTCTTGTCTCCTTGCAACAAGTTTGTCCCCTTTGAGAAATCTATGTATCCTTTAGACATACAAACCATTGTGTATTGCACAATAAGGAGGCTATAAAAGCAAGGCTTTGGAGTCATCCACACACTGCACAACATCTCCACCATCTAGAGAGTTAAATAACTCTCCCCCCTCCCACTCTTGAAACCGTAACAACACACACACCCACATACTAGCCTTCCAAGAGTTCTAGCAAGGATTCAAGTGTGTTCAAGCTTCAATCATTCGTTCTACCTTCTCCTTGATTGTTTTGAGTGAGTGTTTTACTAAACCTTAGTACTTATTAAGTTTACTTGTTGATTTGTAATGATAGTTCACCCAAATAGTGCTTATTTCAAAGAAAAAGTCTTTATCTAAAACAAAACAATAACTGGCAGAAATCTTGGTCGACTTTAGAGGGTCTTATGTTGGTCAAAACTCAACCAAATTGAATGTTTCTTGAGTCTAAAATTAATTTTAAAGAGTCCTCTTTCCAACCTATTTGGGTTCGTAATTTTTGGATAAGTTTTGATACCCCAAAAGGGTGATACAAGAAAACGTGTATATTCTGAGTTTTATGGCAGAATTATTGAACTAACTTGTTGGATTCATATCCTGTTCAATAATAGTCCAACTAACTTGATTCTTCTTCCTAAAGTTAGGTTTTTGTGTTGTCTTTAAAACCCATATGGCCTCCCCTATTGAAACTAACATTTTGATTTCTAGAACAACGAAATTTCAAGGACCTGTCCAGAAAACCGAACCTGTTAACATACTTATGTTGTTTTAAATCTTTGAAACTCTTAAACCCATCCAAATATTGTAAGCCCTACATTTTTATAGACCCATGACATATAGTTATGCACGTCTAGAACCCCGTAATTTATTGAATTTATTTAGAATACAAAAATCATATCTTAAGTGGACTTAAAAACCAAGTATTTTTCTAAATGACTAGTTTGATATCAAAAACCTTATTTTTATAGTATATACTTAGTTTCAACTCTCAAACCTAATAATGATACGTAAATGTAATGAAATGTTTTGGAATACACATCTTATCATATAAGTATATATAAATGTATTTTTGTATCACCAAACCGTCACCAACGATCGTCGTGTCAAACCACTTGAAAACCTAAAACGGGTTCATGTCAAGCCTAGTTGGGTGAATTGAATGCATGATCAACACACGGTAGAATCATTACATAGACTTTATGGTAACTTAAATATTTAGGACTCGAGTAGGTCGGAATACACTATTGGACTTTACTACATACCGCATCACTACCATATTTGCACAGGTGAGTTACATATCCCCTATTTACATTTTTATACATTTTGGGGTGAGACGAAATTCGTGCTTACTTACATACAATTCAACTTGCGTTTACATGTGTAGATTATTGTGCTTTTGTGCATGATCACCTGTTATGTTACGAATACTTTTAGGATGGTTTAAATTATGTGTAACCCACATAGTCTTGATTCCATGCCTATCACTTTTAGGGTAGCGGTATGCTATGCCTATCACGTTAAACCTTTATGCTTATATACATATTTACATGCTTACAATTGGCATACATATAGTGAATTCTCCACATTATGCCATATCATACCATGTCAAACTATGAATTGTATAAACGTTTTTAAACATACTTTCACTTTATTTAAACATATGTAAACTCACCAACTCTCGTAGTTGACACTTGTTTTGGATTACGTTTCAGGTGAAGATATGTGATTGTGTGACTATGTGTTGAAGGTGCTACACATAAGGCTTTTGGACCTAGTAAAATAATTATGTGTAATATTCTAGAATAAGGTGTTGTAACTTTAATTGTATTTGGATATTTGATATTTAAATCTTTTTAATGAATTATGCAACCTTAGTAGATCATGTGCTTATGAACAATCATTTCATTGTCCGCCTCGATGATTCCGCCATCGGTCGGGGTGTGACAGATTGGTATCAGAGCCATGGTTATAGGGAATTAGGTTATTAGACACAATGACCCAGACTATAACCCTAGGACTCCCTTTTATGTGTTATGTGCTAAATGATTAATTGCTATGTGAATTATTTGTAGTTAGGTATTATTTGAATTTTCCCAAGTTTGATACATGAGACTTATACACATACATACAAGGCTTTAATACATGATACATACTTTACATACACATTTGACAACAAAACTTATGCAAACAAATACACTACCCATCCTTACCCATACTCTTCCCTAATTAATTGCAAAATTCCTACACATTTTATACTCATAGACTCTCAAGTCTATTAAAATCTTGAAAATCTTGTCAACAACTTAATTTCTTGAAACCAGTAAAGGACACGTGCAATCTGGAAGGGTGACACCTTTACATCGGGTTTTCTGTCTAGGAAAGCATTTCGTATAAATCCAAATAAACGGACCCGTATGCTTTCCTGGGAATTCCTGAAGTGAGTGTTTACCTATAGGCTAAAGCATGTCTCCTTGAAAGTTTTGAGGAATTACTTAACGTTGATAAGTCATGGTATTCGCAAGAATACGATCCGAACCTAAACTCAAAATTTGGGGACATTATAGCAAGATAGGAAGAACTAGACGAACATGCAAAAACAAATCATTATTACGGGTGCACACGTAATAACGATTTGTAGTGCATGCGAATCCCGGCCATTCCTATTGCGCGAATAATGATCTATGTTATCATATCCTCCCAGGAATAGATTTCATGGCTTATTTCCCCTATCCTTTAGTGTTATAAATTTTGAATGAATTATGTGATCAGTTTTAGTCAGAACTTACATACATTATCACGCGACATGATGAGTGTCATCTCACGTTCCTGCTTGTATTATTGTGAACAGTCTACCAACTGTGGCACATACATGCCTATTTTATCCGAAGTCTCATAAATTCTTGTCTTTCTTGTAGTACTTATAGAATGCCTCCCCGTCGCGCGGTTAATGCTAACTCTAGCAACTCCAACGTTGACCTTGCTGCACTACTTACTCAACTAATAGGCCAAATGATCCAAGCTAACAACAACAGTGATGGGTCTAATACGCAAGGGAATGGTGCAAACCCACCGTACTGCACATTCAAGCATTTCAATTCTTGCAACCCCACCAAATTCTTCGAGACGGAAGGTGCTACTGGCCTTCTTCAATGGTTTGAAAGTATGGAGAGTACTTTCCTAAACAGCGATTGTCCCGACAACCTCAAAGTCCGTTATGCTGCCAGCGTCTTCCAAAAACGAGCACTCACCTGGTGGAACGGTGAGAAACGTACTCGAGGCAACGAATCTGCTATGTCCTTGTCTTGGGACGAAATGAAACGACTTATGACTGACGAGTTCTGTCCTTGCAACGAAATGTGGAAGCTCGAAGCTGAGTTTTGGGATCTCACCCAAGATAGCGGAGAGAATTTGGCTTACACCACTCGTTTTCAAGAACTAAGTCTGCTCGTGCCCCACATGGTTACTCCCTTAGCGCGGGGAATTGAGAAATACATAGGTGGACTGCCTATGCCGCTCCAAGACACCGTATTGGGAAGTAATCCCTCCACTCTCGAAGACGCTATCCGCTTGTCTGCTGTGTTGACTGACAATCACGTCAAAGCGGGTACCTTATCTAGGAAAGGCACCAAGAAAGTGGTCGACAAAGCTGCTACTTCCGTGTCCGACAAAGATGAAGAACCCAAATCTTCCCATCATGATAGGAAGCGTAAGGCCCAAAACTTTGCGGCCATCATTCCTGTCGTACCTGTGACCCAAGTTACTCCTGCGGGTCAAATTCTGAGAAATTATGTAGGTTCATTTCCCCAATGCCCTACTTGCAAGTATCACCATGCCCCTCATGCTGCATGCCGTCTATGCACAAAATGTGGACGCTATGGACACGTTGTTACTACTTGCCGCGCTCGCACTATCGTTAATCAAGCTACTCAAGGCAATCATCCAGTGCCTCTCACTGTCACCTATGGACGGGCCTGTTACGAATGTGGAGACACAAACCACTTTCGAAACCAATGTCCAAGACTTCAAAATCAAGGTGGTCCTCGTGGACGAGCATTTAATATAAATGCTAACGAGGCTCCAGCCAATGACGACACTGTCAACGGTACGTTCCTTTGTTCACTATCTTTATACATCCGTTTTATTTAATATTCATGCCAATAAAAAAAAATTGTGTCTCTTACTTTTAACCAACAACCAACCAATCTTGATAACTAGTATATCATGGAAATAGCGGATGGGAAATCCATTGCTATGAGTTCTATAACCCGTGATTGCATATAACAGCTGTGCTATCACCATTCATCTCATTCCTATACTTTTGTGAAACAAACCTATTATATTTAAATCCAGTCATACAACTTGCTAGCTCTGTTAAAGTTTACTGAAATTGTTGAAGTTCTAAATCCTAGTAATTATGCACGGGGAATCCCCGGTATATCAAAGGGGTGGTGGGTTAGCCGTTGGTACACCTTATACATAAACCCACTTGATATAACGAGTATAAACCATGCATAAGTACTAGGAGGAGTACCGGTTTTTGAAAATATTTTTGCAAAATTTTAAAATATGAACACCCGTGGGGTGTAGTTTTAAAGAAAAATGCCATGTCACGAGGTGATTGGCACCAATATTATTAAGTATGGTTTCATGTAGTTCACATTCATGCGTGTATGAACAATCGTATGCATAAGTCGTACTATACTATTAGAGCAATTAGTTGACAACTCGACTCGAATTAGCATCGTCATCCGTTATCATACGATATTTCCCCGCTGAATCTTTCTCTTGTGAAGTAATTCCATCCTAAGTCTTTTGTCATCTCTTTCCCGCTTCTATAACCTTCGTAAATCGAATTTCGGGACGAAATTCCTTCAACATGGGGAGACTGTGACATTTCAAAGTTTCAGTTATAATATATATTTTAAAATTATTTAAGTAAAATGTAGGTTCAGATTTACTTGGAATTTTTGATTTGATCGAAACTATTTTTGGTAGTGTAAAGTATCGAAACTATGTTTAATCGAAACTACTAGTTTCGATTGATCATAGAAATGTCGAAACTATGTTCAATCAAAACTACTAGTTTCGATTGATCATAAAAATATCGAAACTATGTTCAATCGAAACTACTAGTTTCGATTGAACATAGAACTGTCGAAATTATCTTCTATCGAAACTACTTAGTTTCGATTAAAATAAATAAGTAGTTATTATGTATTTATAAAAAGTTCTATTTATTCATTTATATTATCATTATTATATATATTTTTGTAAGTTAAAACCATTTTAAAAATTTTATAAAAATAAATGACTTTGAAAACAAATAAAATGATTTGACAAAAAAATGAGTTGATAAAATAATGTATTTTAATAAAATAAGTTTATAAAAACAATTAAAATTTAATAAAACAAACCGCTCGAAAACATTCTCTTTATTTTTTTTTTTTGGTAATACCAAACTATATAAAAACTAATTCTAAGTGTCTTACACATACTCGTATTATGTCAAAACTATTAAACTTATATTTTTTATATATATATATATACCCGACCCGTACCCTACTGACATATAACGACTATTAATACCCGGGTTACACTTAGCGGGTATTATACCGGACTTGTACTAGCGGGAACACCCAACACCCCACCCTACCCTAACCCACCTTGTCCCCTAACATTCTTGTCTCCATAAACATTCTTGTCTCCTTGCAACAAGTTTGTCCCCTTTGAGAAATCTATGTATCCTTTAGACATACAAACCATTGTGTATTGCACAATAAGGAGGCTATAAAAGCAAGGCTTTGGAGTCATCCACACACTGCACAACATCTCCACCATCTAGAGAGTTAAATAACTCTCCCCCCTCCCACTCTTGAAACCGTAACAACACACACACACCCACATACTAGCCTTCCAAGAGTTCTAGCAAGGATTCAAGTGTGTTCAAGCTTCAATCATTCGTTCTACCTTCTCCTTGCTTGTTTTGAGTGAGTGTTTTACTAAACCTTAGTACTTTTTAAATTTACTTGTTGATTTGTAATGATAGTTCACCAAAATAGTGCTTATTTCAAAGAAAAAGTCTTTATCTTAAACAAAACAGTAACTGGCAGAAATCTTGGTCGACTTTAGAGGGTCTTATGTTGGTCAAAACTCAACCAAATTGAACGTTTCTTGAGTCTAAAATTAATTTTAAAGAGTCCTCTTTCCAACCTATTTGGGTTCATAATTTTTGGATAAGTTTTGATACCCCAAAAGGGTGATACAAGAAAACGTGTATATTCTGAGTTTTATGGCAGAATTATTGAACTAACTTGTTGGATTCATATCTTGTTCAATAATAGTCCAACTAACTTGATTCTTCTTCCTAAAGTTAGGTTTTTGTGTTGTCTTTAAAACCCATATGGCCTCCCCTATTGAAACTAACATTTTGATTTCTAGAACAACGAAATTTCAAGGACCTGTCCAGAAAACCGAACCTGTTAACATACTTATGTTGTTTTAAATATTTGAAACTCTTAAACCCATCCAAATATTGTAAGCCCTACATTTTTATAGACCCATGACATATAGTTATGTACGTCTAGAACCCCGTAATTTATTGAATTTATTTAGAATACAAAAATCATGTCTTAAGTGTACTTAAAAACCAAGTATTTTTCTAAATGACTAGTTTGATATCAAAAGCCTTATTTTTATAATATATACTTAGTTTCAACTCTCAAACCTAATAATGATACGTAAATGTAATGACATGTTTTGGAATACACATCTTATCATATAAGTATATATAAATGTATTTTTGTATCACCAAACCGTCACCAACGATCGTCGTGTCAAACCACTTGAAAACCTAAAACGGGTTCATGTCAAGCCTAGTTGGGTGAATTGAATGCATGATCAACACACGGTAGAATCATTACATAGACTTTATGGTAACTTAAATATTTAGGACTCGAGTAGGTCGGAATACACTATTGGACTTTACTACATACCGCATCACTACCTTGTTTACACAGGTGAGTTACATATCCCCTATTTACATTTTTATACATTTTGGGGTGAGACGAAATCCGTGCTTACTTACATACAATTCAACTTGCGTTTACATGTGTAGATTATTGTGCTTTTGTGCATGATCACCTGTTATGCTACGAATATTTTTAGGATGGTTTAAATTATGTGTAACCCACATAGTCTTGATTCCATGCCTATCACTTTTAGGGTAGCGGTATGCTATGCCTATCACGTTAAACCTTTATGCTTATATACATAATTACATGCTTACAATTGGCATACATATAGTGAATTCTTCATATTATGCCATTTCATACCATGTCAAACTATGAATTGTATAAACGTTTTTAAACAAACTTTTACTTTATTTAAACATATGTAAACTCACCAACTCTCGTAGTTGACACTTGTTTTAGATTACGTTTCAGGTGAAGATATGTGATTGTGTGACTATGTGTTGAAGGTGCTACACATAAGGCTTTTGGACCTAGTAAAATAATTATGTGTAATATTCTAAAATAGGGTGTTGTAACTTGAATTGTATTTGGATATTTGATATTTAATTCTTATTAATGAATTATGCAACCTTAGTAGATCATGTGCTTATGAACAATCATTTCATTGTCCGCCTCGATGATTCCGCCATCGGTCGGGGTGTGACAGTCAGAATGTGGAAACGGTTAGTAATTGATGTTTTAATGACCAGTTGTTATCCAAAATGTGCAACAGTGGTTATTTTGCCAAGTAAATATATATAAATATGATAATTATTAGCTCTTTAGATCAATATAAAATATGTTTTAATGTTTTTTTTCTTTATAAGCAGATTTAGAAACCAATAGTTATCTGCATCTAAAGTGAAAAATTTTCAGTTTGTCCTCTATTATACACACATAACCAATACAGATAAAAAAATATGTGAAGGAACAGTAGGTTCAATATGAAATAACTGTATTTATTTATTCATAAAAATTATTTATATGTACACACATAATTTTTTTTTTTTAAATTTGGGCGGCCGCCGATGCCAGCTTGGGCTCCGAGACACCCCTGCTGCCATCCTTGGAACATGCCACGCCAAGATGCGATGAAGCTCAAACCAAACAACATCAAGGTCAGTCATCATAGCCTCTTATTAACGAAAGACAACAGGCTTATAAACTCTAGAGTTTCAAAAGAAAATCAAGAACCTTAAACCATTTTCTCAGACTAAACAACTTGTATGCCTTCAGTGAAAGTACAAAACCTACATTTTTTATTGCCAATATTCAAATTTCAAAGTCATATATTTAAGGTCGTAATGTGACATAACTGCATAGAGATGGAGAAATCAAATTGAACAATAAACAAACTTTATATGAAAGTAAATGACTCAACTATAAAATGAATGAACCATGCTCACTAACATCTGGTTGTGCTGATCAACATCAACCGCCCAAAATGGCCGACTAAAGATGATGTTTGTGTGAGTTATTAAAAAATTCCAAAAAGAAGAAATCTAGACTCTTCATTAAAAACTAACCATAGGTAAAAAGGTCAAAATCCAAATACAATGTTATCAAGGTATTATTTACCAAGGAATTAGGTCTGTTTTTTTTTTGTAAAATAGTAACCTCGATGACTCTGCAACCATATTTTCGAAGACTAAGAGGCAAAACAAAGTTAAAATGCTACAAAACAAAGTTACCAAGGAATCAAACGCACCCTAAGAGAAATCATCCTCCTAAAAGGGGAAACGTGAGAAAGGAGGTGTCATATTCAGAGAAAAACTCTTGAAATGGGACGCGTGGGAAGAGAGGTGTAAGGCAGATATATAAGCTACGTGACCGGAGAAGAATGGAACAACTACTGTTCCTAAGACGTTTGTTTTTAATCTTTTTTAGTAATAGTAATTTGGGTCTGATTTAATTTGAAATAGGGGTTGAACTTTTTAAATTATAATTCTGTGTGTTTAGTTTTTTAAAACTTCCATTTTTATGTTTAATTATGTGTGGTTGTTGATTATTTTTTTCTGAATCTCATTTCAGGCTACTTGTTTATATATTTGATCATATGGGAAAGGGAACACAAAACACTTTGGGTTTTATGGTCTTACATAAAAGAATGACTTATTTTGTTTTTGAATCTCATTTTCAGGCTTCTTCAATTTCCATTTGGATGTGTGTTTCCAAAGTGGTTAGTTTGAACTTTATTGTCACTAAAAGAATGAGACGTATAATTGTTGCTTAAATCTTTGGATTATTTGCTAATTTTATTACCGCTTAAACTGCAAAAACTAATAGTTGCACATTCAGACAGACCTTTCATTACATCCATTGTGGTTAGTCCTTTTATGTCTTGAATTGAATTATATTGTAAGGAAGACTTTTAAAAAGGTAACCAAAAATAAGTTCATGTAGTTGAAGCCTATTGGTAAAGTGGTTATAAACAACTTTATATGTCTACAGGATACACATTTTCAAACCGGTGGTTTTGAGAAAAATACTTCGCATATTTTACTTAAATTGACAAGATGCACCTCCAAGAGAAGTTGAGCATTATCCGGGTTCTGTTAGGACTATTGCATGGCTCAACAGTGACCAAACGTTATTAAGTTCCTGCTTTGGTAGAGTAAGGCATGTCATTAAATTGTTTCCTACGTCAGTGTCTAATTTCTATTCTTTTTTCACGAGTTTCCTTTTTAAAATTGAAAAGGTTGAAGTTCCAAAAACGTATACTACGTCGTTTATGATTTTCTCGTTTTATTGATTTAAAGTTCCATAAAAAAATTGGCCAATCTCATTTTATTCGCTTATTTGTGGAGGTACTTGTTTATGCTAAGCTGCTAATTTGTTATTTGGTAGTCTGATTTGACTTGCATTAGATTAATTTGTTGAGAAACTTGTTTATGATTGCATTTTAGAGACTGAAAACATAAGGTTTATAAGTTATAACAATAAAATTGGAAAAGGTCCCCTAATCTTCCATTCGCTTTGGGCCTCTACAATAGTTGAGCCTCCCCGTGGATGTGTTGCTGGTGGTGTTGGTATTGTGGATTCGTGGGTACAGAATCCGGAAATGGGCGCATAAAATGGAAAAGGGCGGCAGAGGGTGGTGAGCCGCTGCATATGACCATGATTGATAGCATGAAAGCACCAGCGGCTACGGTGACAAGAACACAGCCTACTCTTGAAACTGAGTATGTCCCATGAACTGTTTTCGTTAGGTGTTCTTCTGATTGCACATGTTTTTGATTCATTTCTTGGTAATGTTTTGGAGTTCTTGTGTAAATGATAATTTCTTACCTCAAACAACAATTCCTTGCATAGTCACTTAGTAATTTTCCAAATAGAAATTGTCAACATTCCTTTAGTTTCAAGGTAAATTACTGTTAGCGAACTTAGTAGCGAATTTACTAAGTTCACTTGTTTAGTATATGGGCGAACTTAGTTTAGTAGTTTGTTAGCTTTTATTCCTTTGTCTATAAATAGCTTCTTTGTAACATTATTCAAGTTATCAATCAAATCATTTCAGTTTCACCCCCAATCATTCTCTCTCATTTTCTTTCTCTCGTTTATCATTCTCGCTTGTTTTAGCGATCTCGTTTATCATTCTCGCTTGTTTTAGCGATCATTCCTGATATCATAACATGATATCAGAGTCTATATGCTCGATTCTGTGATTTTCTTCCTTTTTTTCGCACTCATTCTTCGTTGTTTCATTCGTTTTCTCATTTTTTTTGTGTCAATTGGTGGTCGTTTCATGTTTTGATCCGTTCAAAACATTCGTTTTATGTTTCTAATCATTCCTACTGTTGGATTTCTTCATATACTTCTCTGATTTTGAGTTATTATGATTTCTGGATCGATTTCACGTTTTTTGTCGTTCATCAGGTTGTTTGTTACGGGCGAACTTATTAAGTTCGCATGTTCCTTTCCTGTTCCATCGAACTTAACAAGTTCGCTTTCTAAGTTCGCTTCTTCGCGAACTTAGCAGGTTCGTTTTTTCCATTTTTCTTTTTCTTTCTGATTTTGTCATGCCTGTTACTGTTGATCCCGTAGTTGTTGTTCCTATGGATTCTTCTAATCCTTTGTTCTTACATTCATTTAATCATCTGGGTCTCTTACTTGTTTCTAAAACTTTTGACGGCTCTTCTTTCGGATCTTGGAAATGTGCCATGTCCATTGCCTTATCTGTTAAGAACAAACTTGGTTTTGTTGATGGGACTGTTGTCAGACCTACTTCCTCTCCTAATCTAGAGTTATGAAAAAGATGCAATGATATGGTTATTTCTTGGATTTTGAACACTTTGTCCATTGATATCAGTGAGAGCATTTTGTATGTTGAGACTGCTCGTCAACTCTGGAAAGAGTTAACTGACCGGTATGGACAGAGTAATGGGGCCAAGTATTATCAATTGCAGAAGTCTCTTTCTGCTATTTCTCAAGGGAATGATGATGTTGCTACGTATTTTACCAAAATCAAAGCTGTTTGGGATGAGCTTAATGCAATTGAGCCTATTCCTCCCTACACATGTGGTACTTCCCAACTTATGGCTAAGCGTGAAACAGATCAACGTTTGATGCAATTTATGATGGGTCTTAACCCTTGTTATGACATGATTCGTGGGAATATTATCATGATGAAGCCTCTTCCCTCAATCAATGAAGCTTATGCTTTTCTCATTCAAGATGAGAAACAGAGGGAGCTTCATTCATCGGCTCAGATTATTCCTCAGAATGCTTCTATGAATGCTTATGTGCAGGTACCAAAGAATTACAGTGCTCGGAAAGGTTCTGTTTGTTCTCATTGCAAGAAGCCAGGACATGATGCCAGCAAATGTTATCGTTTAATTGGGTTTCCTAAATATTTCAATTTACTAGACCCAAATCTGCTGCTAATGCTGTTTCTGATGCTGGGGTTACTGTCCTACTTCCGGTGCTCCTAATGCTCTTTCTTCTGAACAGTACAACAATCTGTTACAACTTCTTCAGCAGAATTCTGGGGTTCAGGGTGGTGTTCCTAATGTTCAACCACTCAGCTTTGCAAATTTTGCAGGTATTATTGCTTGTAATTCGACTACGGTCGATACTACTTGGATCATTGATACCGGTGCAAGTAATCATATGTGCTTTGATTTCAATTTACTTTCCGATGTTCAATTGCTTAACTCACCCGTTTATGTTCTTCTTCCAAACGGGCATGTCTTAACTGTTACGCATGTCAAAACAGTTAATCTTACCAAGACGTTTTCTATTTCTAATGTCTTCTTTGTGCCTCAGATCAAACACAATCTCTTATCTGTTCCTAAACTTTGTAGGGATACAAAGAGTCTTGTTTAGTTTTCTAAAACTACTTGTTTCTTGCAGGCCCTTCGCTGAGTAGTCCGTTGGTCCTGGCAGATCTTCTCAGCGGCCTTTATCTTTTGAATCCAAATAAACTTTTCTCTGTTACAGTTGATTCTTTTTCTCACTGTAATTCTGTTGTTTCTTTGAAACTTTGGCATACTCGTCTCGGTCATTTACCTTTGTACAAACTTAAGCAATTGAATGTCTTTACTGGTGCACATGATTGTTCTATTGATGATTGTTTTGTTTGTCCTAAGGCTAGACATCATAAACTGCCTTTTGCATATAGTTGTATATCCAGTTCTCAAATGTTTGATCTTATTCATATTGATACGTGGGACCGTATCGATCTACTACATTTGATGGATATAAATATTTTCTCACCATTGTTGATGATTTTACTAGAACTACTTGGACTCATCTTTTAACAACTAAAGGAAATGCCTTTACTATTTCATTGAAATGGTTGAGACTCAGTTCAGTACCAAAGTGAGGCGTGTTCGATCTGATAATGCTTTTGAACTTGGTTTGGGTGTTCATCATGCCGAGTATTTTAAACAGAAGGGAATTATTCATCAGACTACTTGTCTTGGGGTTCCTCAACAGAATGGGGTGGTGGAACGTAAACATAAGCATCTTCTCGAAACTGCTCGTGCTCTTATGTTTCAATCCAAGTTACCAATAACTTTTTGAGGTGAATGCGTTCTCACTGCTACTCATTTGATTAATATTTTCCCAACACGGGTTCTTAAGGGAAAATCTCCTTCTGAGATGCTCTTTGGTAAAGCTCCTTCATACACCCACCTTCGCACTTTTGGGTGTTTGTGTTATGCTTCTACCTCTATACCCAGACGAGATAATTTTCAGCCTAGAGCTCAAGCTTGTATTTTTATTGGTTATCCCTTTGGAAAGAAAGGTTACAAGCTTTATAATCTTGACACTCGACAAGTTCATGTTTCTCGGGATGTGACTTTTCTTGAGCACATTTTCCCTTATTTACACTCTTCGGATCCTTCTTATTTGTTCCCTTCTCTAAATGATCTGTTTGAGGAGACAGATCCAGCTGATGTTCCTTCCTCTTCTTCGGCTACTCCTAAAGTTGATTCCACTCCTCCTCCTATTTCTCCTGTTCCTCCTAGTCCACCTTCGGAACCCAGGAGATCTACTCGTTCTTCTGTTCCTCCTTCTCATCTGCAAGGTTATGTTTGTAATTCTGCTTCTTCTGTCAATTCGTCTTGTTTTCATACTTTGTCGAGTGCTTGCCATGCTTCTCATTTTGTTAATCTTGCTGATCTTTCTCCTGATTCCTAGCAGCTCCTTTAAAATCTTGATTCTGTTAAATAACCTTCTTCTTATTAGGAGGCTGCTAACCATCCTGTTTGGCAAGAGGCTATGACTAAGGAGTGTAATGCCTTGGAAAGTAATCAAACTTGGGAGGTTATGCATTTACCTAAAGGTAAAAAGGCCATTAGGTGCAAATGGGTGTATAAAGTCAAGTATAATGCTGATGGTACTGTTGAACATTGCAAAGCCCGTTTGGTTGTTTGTCGTGATACTCAGAAAGCAGGAATTGATTTTAATGAGACTTTTTCTCCTGTCGTTAAGATGACTACTATTCGTAGTCTCATTGTTGTTGCCACTAAACGACAATGGGGTTTATATCAATTGGATGTCAATAATGCCTTTTTACATGGGGATCTTGACGAAGACATATATATGCTTCCTCCTCCCGAAATGCCTTTATCCTCTCCTGATCATGTACTTAAGCTCAAGAAGTCTCTTTACTGTTTGAAGCAAGCTTCAATGCAGTGGTATGGAAAGCTTTCTGATGCTCTTAAGACCAAAGGTTATATGCGGTCTCCCAATGATTATTCTTTATTCTCTAAGACGATGGGGGATTCTGTTGTTCATGTCGCTGTCTATGTTGATGACATTCTTCTTACTGGTAATAATGATCAAGAGATATCTGCTTTGAAGGCTTTCTTACATTCCACTTTCCAGATCAAGGATCTTGGCACTCTCAACTACTTTCTAGGCATTGAGGTTCTCAAATCTCCCTCTGGTCTTATTATGACTCAACGCAAATTTGCAAAGGAACTTGCTTGGTTGACTCGCTTGTTTGTGGAGTTTCGGCTTGATAATCTTACTCATGTTCCTCTCAAATGTGACAGTCAGTCGGCTATTCATATTGCTAAGAATCCAGTTTTTCATGAGCGAACTAAGCATATCGAGTTGGATTGTCATTTTGTCCGTGAGAAGCTTCAAGCCGGTTTGATTCTGCTTTCTCACACACGGACTTCTGATCAACTTGTGGATTTATTCCCAAAGAGTTTGGCTGGTCAACCGCATTCAGATATCATTTCCAAGTTGGAGTTGTATACACCTCCAACTTGAGGGGGGGTGTTAGCGAACTTAGTAGCGAACTTACTAAGTTCGCTTGTTTAGTATAGGGGCGAACTTAAGTTCGCCTGGTTCAGTAGTTTGTTAGCTTTTATTCCTTTGTCTATAAATAGCTTCTTTGTAACATTATTCAAGTTATCAATCAAATCATTTCAGTTTTACCCCCAATCATTCTCTCTCATTTTCTTTCTCTCGTTTATCATTCTCGCTTGTTTTAGCGATCTCGTTTATCCTTCTCGCTTGTTTTAGCGATCATTCTCGATATCATAACAATTACTACGTGTCGTGGCCTTTCTTTTTCTTCGTATTTGCAACAGACCTTGCGTGTAGTTTCCTGCTTATGAAATTGGTTTTATGGATCCTACTAACGTGCTATGAATGTGACTATTGTGACTTTTAGTCCTGTTGAAATATATGTATTATTTCAATTCAATATCAAATCTTTGGTATTATTTCTAATGGTCTTATTTGTCTTGTTATTTTTGCATAATAAATGAGTATGGACTGGATAGCTGAGGCTGGGCTGTTAAAGTGGATTGGGCTGAGTTGCTGATAAAAGGCTTTAGCTGGACAGACTTGGAGAAGGCCTGGAAATAACCCACTTTCTCTATGTGACACGCGGATCTCCTTGGCAATCCATGGATAATCCATTTAACTCATGGATATTATATATTCAGAGAGAGAGTGTGTGTGTGTGGTGACACACAAGAGCTGATTTCATTTTTTCTCACACGCTCATCTATTAGTATTCTCTCTGGCATTAGCTAGGGTTTGATCTTGAGTTTCATAATTCTCATTTTTCTTGGTCTTGATTCAGCCATTAGAAAGTGTCTCGGGTCATCATGTTGATGATCTAGTCTGTGGTTTTAGTTTCTCAGATTTACGATGTCATGATTGTATTTCTCATTATAGTGTTTGTTATTGGGGTTTGTAATCAGATTCGTTTGTTGTGTTTTGTATAAAGGAGTTTAGATCTGTGTTTCGTGACATGGTATCAGAGCCTTAGGCTCTCTTATCGGTGTTCTTCGTGACGATTGGTGATTACAAGAATCTAGGGTTTCTATGTTTTAGGATTCTAAGTTCTGGAAATCGATTAGATTTGTGAGACGAAAGGACTTGGGGTAAAGAAGATTTTCGCTACTTCAATCTGTTGGTGAATCCTTATCTGGAAGAACAGTTTGTTTTGCTTCTTCTTCTCGGTTATAGCTCTCGATAATAGACTCTGTAATTAATCGTTTGAAGTAAGAACATCATTGAAGAAGGTCTTGCTATAGATAAAGATATAGATTCGAAATGGTCTTGCTAAACCATGTTTGATGCAAACGGATGGGTGATTCAAATGACTCAATGAGCAAAATGATTATATTCAAACGACTAACTTTAAACATGTGTGTTATACGGGGTGAAACACACGAGTTTATTTTGATAAATATCTTAACACCTGTTTTTATACAAATTAAATAATTTAACTGAAAAAATTAATAATCTCACTTTGGAACCATTAATGTTACTCCTTTGTGAATAAGGTGAGGACCAGAAGTGTAATTCTTTCAAACGTAGGTACCAAGTCCATAATATGGGCATACCACAAGGATTGTTCATGTAAGTATTTCATAAAATGATTTAGTTTAAAGTATAAAACATGATGTTCGCTCATATTTTAAATTTTAGAATACAATACCTAATCAACTCAAGTTTTGAAAATAGCATTTTCCAAAAAAAAATTTAGAAAATAAACTAGGCAAAAGCGGCTAGTTGAACTTCAACACAATCCATTTAGCTAAACGTGTTCATGCATAGGTCATGAACCTAAGCTGTGCCCGTTTAAAACTAAACTCAAACCCACAAATTTCATATTAGCTTGTGTCATATTTTCATGTAGTGCCTGAAATTCACACCATTACTTGTTTCTAGGTGTTTATTACTAACTCTTATTGCTAAGCTTTTATGGTGGAAGAAAAGAGATTCAAGAAAATCACATAGGGTGGGGTATAAATATTAGGTGATTTAAAAAAAAGTGTGGATCCACAATTAAAATTACACTGAGTTGTAATCCACATGTGAGCATAAAAAAACATAGCTAGATTCTTACTATAAGTTTATTTACAAGTGAATTATCACTGGTTCACATGTGAACTAATATTAATTTGAAATTACAAATTGAGTATAAATTTATACGAGAACTTACATCAAGTTTCAATCTGATGCAAATGTATAAAATCACATATGAATAAAAGTATACCATGTGTTGTTTACTTAAAGATATAAAAATATTTATTTTTACAGTATAATTTTTTTTACTTTAGTTTAGGTATAAAATATTAGATATGTTAGTTTTAAAAAATATATTCCTTAGATGTTTAAAGTTTGTGTGTGTCTAGGAGGTTTGGGTGGCTAGACGCGTAGCAAGGACAAGAAAATAAATCAAGTATACTAAAATACCCTTGAAGTATTAAACTAAACTTCACCCAATATTAATCAAGTTTTTCAAGTATTTAATTTAAATAACTCAAAGTCTTTTTATATTTTTAAAATCACTTTAAAATTAAATGAGACGAATGAAATATATATGAATATTAGCTACTAATAAGTGAAAATTTTATTCAAATTAATTCAAAATAGGAGGTAATAGTGAAGAAAAAAATTCACCAAATAATAAACAAGTTTCAAAACTATTATATTTAAGTCTTAGAGTTTAGAACAAATAAAACAATACACATATGCATATGTGGCATTTAAAATGTGAAAAATAAATAAATTCTTAGAGTTTAGATTACCTAATTAATTATATTTATATATATATATATATAAATAATTAAATTGTTCACTTATTTCATAACTACAATCCAAAATAAAGAAAGCGTTTAAAAATGTTTTTATACCGGACCGAACCGGCCAGTCGGACTGCACCTGTTAACACTGTCAGTCCGATTGTGCACCTTAAGCCCTTTCCTCATTTAACCAGCCAGTTCTGGCGGTCCGCGATGAACCGGTTGACTGGTGGCTGCGGTTAGATCGGAGGATTGCTACAAAATAAATTTAGCAGCTTTCTCTTAATATTTTATTCTTTTATTATTTTTATATATTCTATGTTTTTTTTATTTTAAAACTCTTATATAAAATACTTAGTCATTATCTAAATATATATACATAGGGGATGGTTTTAGAGAAAACCAAATAGTTAGGCGAAAACCGAAAAAACCACTAAAAAACAATTTTAACTAATAATATAATAATATTTATTTTTTATTTTATTTTATTTTTACTTTTTTATAAGAGTATCAATGTAATATTACACATTTTTATCAAAAAAATCATTTAAATATTGGCTTACGTATACGTAAACAGAAAACAAAAAAATTGCGGTTACGTATACGTAGCCCATAGTATTACACACTATTTTAGTGGTTTTTTCTGTTTTCGTTTAACTTTGTAGTTTTTTCTTGATCTTTCCCCTACATATATATACATATATATATATAGAGGGCTATTCATATAAGAACCAAGTTTTAGTCAAGAACCATGAGAACCATTAATGTCCACATATTTTAATTAAATGGTAATTAATAAGAAATGATATAACCAGGGGTATTAATGTAATTTATTAGTATAGCAGTTTTATTTTTGAATATTCGTATAACTGTTCTAAAATGGTCTAAGATGCCTAATTTCATATTAATGCCGTATCAATTCAAAATCAAATATTGATATTCTTTTCAATTTTCAAAATGGAATTTGATGAATGTTCTTCACCCAATCGCATATGCGATTTCATTGAGTCTCATCAATCCAATTCCCATTATTGTCACATCTCACCCTTCTGTTTCTACCTTTCGGCCGACGAGCACAAGCATCAAAGAAAAGGGCTTAAAGGTTTCACCATCAGCGCTCCAAGGTACGAGAATTTTTATTTTAAAACTTCGATTGTAACAGACATCTCTATCAGTCGAGTTCTATACATCCTTTCTTTTTGTGGATATCGACCATTCTAATAGTGCAGCTGATCGCCACCAATCAAGTTCTACATCGTTTTTGTTTCCGGGTCTTGATATTAACACTAGTTCTGGGTTTGGAGTCGATTCTGTAAAGCGATTTAAAGAATAAGATGGTTGGATTGGGCGTTCTTATTTAGATGAGTTCTTGGGTTTCAATTTTTGCCAAGCTTTTGAATTGTTACTCATTTGACCCATTGGAATTAAACACAAACCAAATTCTGTTTTTAGGTAAATGAGTCATATTATAGTGTAGTTGCATGTATTAACTTATTTGTTTGTTGTGGTTCATAATAGGTCATTTAGGTTTTCTTTTGTTTGTCTAATTAGGATTTTGTTGCAGTAATGATTTATGTTGGAGGAGGGTTGGTTAAATGTGGTTTGTAAGTATTGATTTTCATAAAGCCTACAATTAACTAATTAAGATAAAAGAGATTTTGACTTGATAATTATCTGTTACCAAAGATGACTTCTGTCAGGATTCTTTTATCATTTATCTCCTAAAAGTAGCCAATAGTCCTGTGTACACCTCTTGAAACTGCATAGAATAAGATAAGTCAAGGCTGTTGGTGCAAAACTTTGTTAATGCAAAGTTGAAATAGTATAGAGGCAGCTCATGTTACTTTGCTTTAACAATTGCATTATCATGAGGTAGCATTTGGAGTAACTGTAATTCATCTGATTCTAAGATGGAGTTGGCCTACGTAGTCTCAAATAGCCTTGCCTTTTATAGTAACTATAAGTTGGTTGTGTCATATTTTGTTGCCATGTGAAGTGATTGTCTCTTTTTCATACAAAAAGTTGGTCACATTAACCATATTGATTGGCATTTTGTTCTTGGTACCTTAAAATCTTAAATGCATTGGTTACCTAAAGTTGTTTAGAAGCGTTAGGCAATCTTGCATTCTGTTTGCGCCAGAATGGCTAGTAATTGGTATATGGCTGACGCAAAAATGCCCTTTTATTCCATATGAGTGTGATGGATATAGCTTTTGACATTTGTTTCTTATTTTTCAATAATTCAGCCCATGCATTTATAGATATATGCATTTATGCACATATGCAATTGTGCATATATGATTTATGCACATACGTAAATGATAACCTTTTTCAAGTGACACCGGTTAGAAGCAGGATAACCTTTTCATATGTGCATAAATGCATATATGCATAAGGGGATAAATGCATATATGCATAATCATCATTTTTGCAAACTTTGGAAACTTTATTACATAGTCTTAGTAGCACAAATGAAAGTGTTTTATGTATATTTGCATTCACGTACATATGTAGTTTTTCATGATTATCGGGTGTGGTCCGTGCACAGATTACCGGAAGCTTCTTTGATTAAAAGTTTGTAATTTTATGATTCATGATCTTTTAAGTTATGATATAATCTGATGACTATAAATTTGTAGGCGAATTGCGGTCAAAGCCATGAAGAAGATGGACGATCTTCCATCCTTTGTTCAATTCGGTGGTGTTGCTCCTAAATTTGGTGTTTTGACTAACTTCAGTTTAATTTGCTGCTATATAGGTGATAATTTGATGTTGGATTTTCTGATATGTTAACACAGTAATCGGATTTTCAGTGTGTTTATAGTGGAAGTTTTCTTTTTGATGTTCATGAGAATTTTTTATTGTTCATGAGAATTTTTTAATGTTTGTTTACTATGTGTTGTTCATCTTGTTTCTAAAAAAATGGTATTGTGCTTGAAATTAATTAAATCCCTCCCACGTTCATGGGAAGGCCACGTAAAAAAGAAAATAACTAAATTAACATGATAAAATTACCATAATACCCATACAAATAAAAAAATCTGAAAATTAAAAAGGTAAAAAATGAGTGGTTAGAAATGGTTCTTTTGGTTCTCAACTCCTTTTTGGTTCTCAATGGAATGCACCCTCATATATATATATATATATATATATATATATACAAAATGCAACATCCATAACCGTGTGTTAAACATGCGTTTATGAGAAAACCATGCGTCAGTTCCCTCCGTTAGTAGAATTGCCAAATAACTTCCTTTTATGTTCCATGGTTCCCTTTCCGTTAAAGAATGTGAAATACCTTCGTTAATAAAAATTGTCACATAACTTCCAGTTTTGCAAAACGATTTCATGATTATTAACTAACCGTCGCAACGCTCAAAGATTACAACCGTCGATCCCTACATATTTAATGTGAAGTTTCAGCGGACAAACCGTCGCTCCCGCTGATACCCGTGTTCTTGGTTTCCATGACCATCTTTATCTCACATGTCTCCAACCTAGGGGATGAAGATGAACGACCGAGATCGGTATTGAACGGAAAAGAAGACCGGCGACTAGAAACATGATCCGAAACGGGTTGCCGATCTCCACCATCTGGATGTCTTTTAAAACATGAAACCCGCCGCCGGTAAGGATCCAGATGTAGAAATAACATATGCCGGTGGTGATTCCGGTGGTGGCGGTCTTCGATGATGGCGACGAGTCAAGCAATGGCGGTGGTGGTGTTCTTGAGAGAGAGGAAGATGAGAGAGAGAGAGAGAGAGAGAGAGATGATCGTGGTGGGTGGTGTAGGTGTTAGGGTGGTGGCAATAGCCCGGGCGGAGGGTGGCGGGAAATGGTGGCAGAAAGTGGTCACCGCAGAGAGAGAGACTGTTGATAAGTGAAAAATGGATATTCAATCTATGCTTTTGTAAAATTTATTCTAACATTACTAAATTTTTTTATCAATGTTAATATTTTAGTAACTTTTGTAGTTATTCACTCTCTATTAATTATAAAATTAGGTTTACTTACAAAAAAAACCCACTATTTATAAATATACAAGCATAATAGTATATAGTACAAGCAAGCAATACATGTTTTTTTTTTCCAATTTCAACCCTTATACTATATATAATATACGCTTTTAGTCCGTTTCATTTTCTATTAATTTCGTTTTCCTTTAATAACTTTCGTTCGTTAATTTTTTTTCAGAATACAGAGTGCGCGGATGTTTTTATTTTTATTTTTTGTCAATGTTCCGATATAATTTTTTTTAAAAACGGAGTTGTATTCAAAATGGAGTTTTTTCGTATCGTTGTGTATAGCGAGTACTGTTACCGTTGTGGTACCGTGCCGATTCAAACATATTATGAGCGAACAACATCATTGTTGGTATTGATATTATCGGAACCTATATCGGTATTCGATTTTATGGTTTTCGACGATCCGAACAGGTAAATTTTTATTTTGTTTTTTTTCCTTTTTATTATTTAGTTTTATGTTTCTTTTTTATTACCATTATTTTTATCATTACGTCTACGTCTTTATTTAAATTTTAGTAACAATAAACACGACACCCGCCGCGGAGCGCGGGTATAACCATCTAGTTAAATAATAAAAACAATACTGAATATCCGTATCACTTTTAATAATTTATCTAATGTTATTTTCTTTTCATTCAATTTGAGATATTTTATTATTTTTACAACAAATGTTAACTTTTTTTAATTTTCTAAGATTTAATGTTATTGATATTCCTATAAACCTAAATTTCTTATGATTACTACTTTTTCAGTCCCTTTTTTTTCGCTCCTTTGAAAAAAAAAATTATGAACACTCTGGACTATCACTACTTTTTCAGTCCCTTTTTACAAGGTTTTTTTTTATTTATTTTTTTGAAAAACCTTTTATATGTAATTTCATAAAAAAATCAAAAAAGCGCAGATCAGATTTTTTTATAAATTATTTTTTTTAAATTCTGCTCAGTTGTTTTACATATGTAACATGTGTTTTTACATATGTAATTTTTGTTTTTACATAAAAAACGGGGATTTTTGTCCATTAAAAAAAAAACCGCTCGGCGTTTTTTGACGAAAATTTTATAAAAGTTGCTAAGAATGATTCCTAATTTTTTTTTAAACGTGTTTTTTAGTAGAGTTTTCAAGGTTTTCTCCACTCATGTGGGTTTTTAAAATATTCATTCTACATATATATATACATATATATAGGATTAGGTTCAGGTAAAAAGAATTTTAATTGTAAGAAGGGTGAGAAGGATTTAGGGCCATTTAGATTAAATTGTAGAAAAGATTTAATGGTTGAGATTAAATTATAGAAGAAAAAGTTGTTGGAATGGTATTTTAGTCTTGGCCACTTTTGTTGACTTTTTATCAAGTTCCCCCCCTCATTTTTAAACGTTCATAACTTTTACACAATGACCCCGACATTATTTTTTTAAAAAAATTACACCATAAAAACGAGCGTTTTTTTATATTTAAAACGAGTATAGTGTCGTTATAAACAAAAATGGATTTTTTTTTACGTTTTTCAGCTCATTGTGTAATACAAGTTCAATGTGTAATACAAGTTCATTGTGTAATACCACGTTTGGTCATTGTGTAATACAAGTTCATTGTGTTATATGTATTTATCATTGTGTTTTACGTTTTCCAGCTCATTGTGTAGTTAGTCAGGTCATTGTGTATCACAAGTTCATTGTGTATCACAAGTTCATCGTGTAATACAAGTTCATTGTGTAATACCACGTCTGGTCATTGTGTAATATATGATTATTGTGTAATACAAGTTCATTGTGTAATTAGTCAAGTCATTGTATAATACAAGTTCATTGTTAATTAGTCGGGTCATTGTGTAATACAAGTTCATTGTGTAATACAAGTTCATTGTGTTATACAAGTTCAATGTGTAATACAAGTTCATTGTGTTATATGTATTTATCATTGTGTTTTATGTTTTCCAGCTCATTGTGTAGTTGGTCAGGTCATTGTGTAAAACAAGTTCATCGTGTAATACAAGTTCATCGTGTAATACAAGTTCATCGTGTAATACAAGTTCATTGTGTAATACAAGTTCATCGTGTAATACAAGTTCATTGTGTATTACCACGTCTGGTAATTGTGTAATACAAGTTCATTGTGTAAAACAAGTTCATTGAGTAATACAGGTTCATTGTGTAATTAGTCAAGTCATTTTAGTCAGGTCATTATGTAATGCAAGGTCATTGTGTAATACAAGTTCATTGTGTCAAATAGTTTTCATCATTGTGTTGTATGTTTTCATCATTGTGTTTTACGTTTTCCAGCTCATTGTGTAATTCGCTCATTATTGTGTAATTCGCTCAAATATGTCAGGTCATTGTGTAGTATGCTCATTGTATAATATCAGTTCATTGTGTAATATCAGGTCTGATCATTGTGTAATATCAGACCTTGTATTAAACATTGACCTGGTATATTACACATTGACCTGGTATATTACACATTGACCAATGCCCTCTCTTTAAAAACAATAAAATGACACATATCAAGCTTAGAATCCTTCTTACCCTTCTTATTTTTAAAACCCTTTTTACTATAACCTAACACTATATATATATATATATATATATATATATATATATATATATATATGGCGAGGTTCAAATGATAACCAATAGTGTTACACATACGTAAACCTTATGTGTCACGTATATGTAACATTATTTGGTACGTATATGTAAGACTCATCATTTCCGTATTTATGTTCAAGATACTTAAATACTCTTTTAAGAATTAAAAGAAAAAATAATTTATAAATTATGTAATTGTTTGATAGTGGTTAGCACGGTTATCACATAAAAAATTGATTAGTATTTGAACCCTTCCTATATATATATATATGTGTGTGTGTGTCGTCACCGGTCCGACAACTAAAATTTTTTCTTTATTGTCAGAAAAACATTTTGACAATGCATAATTAACTATGTAAATATTTTTCCTTTGTAATTTAATTTAAAACAGAAAAACTATTCTTTGTTTTTCTTATTGTTTTTCTGCTACATAAAAAGGGAGCTCTCTTAGCGGGTGCATTACCAGGAATGCATGCAGAAACAAGTGACTATAGTTTAAATTACACACTAACTAGTGATATTCTAACCTAAATGATCAACATCGTATTTTGTTATTGTTATAGGGCGTATGTCTCACGAATGTTGGGAAAATTGAATATGCTATTATAATATCTGGAGGCCAATTTGGAGGAACAATATTTCCTGCACCAGAGCTCGCCGAAACTACATTTTCTTCTCCGATAAATATTCCTTCACTTCATATTTTCGGTAAAAATAATTACTTTAGCAAATTACAAATTACGTTATTTAAGTATTACCTAATTTTCAGTATACGTCTTTTAACTAAGAAAATTGCAGAAAGCATCCTTTATGTTTAAAAAACCTTGCATATTACGTCATTTAGCCTAACGACCGTTAAGTCAGGTCATGCAAAGCACATGGGGGTATTTTTGGTTTTTTTTACCGTAAAAGTACCATTTCTATAAACCCTAATTCGTAGAAACAAATTACAAGAATAGTCCTTTGTGTGAAAGTCCCAAAATACCCTCATGTGCATGGCACGTGACCAGACTCAATGGTAAATTTTAATGATCGTTAGGCCAACGAATGTAACGTGTAATGTTTTTTAAACATAACGATATTTTCTGTAATTTTCTTAATTAAAAAACGTATACTAAAATTTAAGTAATATCTTATATCTTACTACTCTAATAAATGAAAATCTCTTCAGGACACGCGTCACTCTCTGGTTACTCCTCATATTTATTTTCCCGTCTCTCTCTCCTATTAAATATTAGATTTTTTATTATTTCTCTCATGTTAAATAATAATCTTTATATTAATAAATCTAATTACTAATACTTATTATTTAATTATAAATAGTTATTATATCATCAATCAAATGAACTTAATATGAACTAACATTTATCAATTAAATTAAAAAATTAATACTCAGTTGAAAAAAAATGTTTTAAAAACTAACTTAACACACCTTATAACTGTCACGACAAATTACATTTTTTAAAAACATATTTTGACAAATGTGTTTATTAACAAATTACATTATATTTTATTCAACCGATTTAATATACTTGTTTATTCAACCCGTGTATTACACGGGTTTTTAAAAATATAAATTTTTTATTACTAAATATATAACATTTTATTTATTTAACCCGTGTAATACACGGGATTTTAACCTAGTTTAATATACGTAATTTATAATTTGCTCTAATTAGTTAGAACTATAAAGAAACTTACTTAGTCTAACATGTATGATGTATCCAATTAGTAAAGTAAACGTTTGTGTCCTAAATTTGAAAGACAAAATGAAATATTAATACATAAATAAAGGAGTTGATAAAAAGTTGTTAAGGAAAAAAAAGCCTTTAGTAAATAAAATTAATTATTCGTTTTTAGTAGATTTGATGAGATAATAAAAAAGAAACTAAACGATAATAAAACTATTAAAAGAAAATATATTACATTAAGCTTAAAATCTTTTAAAATATGATAATAATTGAGATAATGATGATGTACGCATATTTATTTAAAAATCAAGATTTTTTAAAAGGTAGTATATTTTGAAGATCTCAAGCTTTCATCTATCTATCCTACATAATAAAACAGTAAAATCAAGTGACATGTTTCAACACCACAATACACCTCATCATTTTTTCTCCCAAATACTCCGCATTAAAAAACACGCGGACTTTGGGTACATCTAATTAATCGGATCCTACCTCTTCAAGGTTACCTTTCACTCTAATTTTCTCACAACACTCAAACCCTACTATGCTAGGAGCCGCCTCTGGTTAATCGGATCCTACATCTTCAAGATTACCTTTCACTCTCATTTTCTCACAACACTAAAACCCTAATATGCTAGGAGCCTCCTCTGGTTAATCGTCATTCGTAAATTCAAAGTAGATCACTGGCAATCGGTGGCGCCACCGCCCGTAATGTTCGCATCACTTCTATGCCAAACAATCTTCGTTTCGTCTCGGTCCAAACGCGTGGTTCGTTTTCACATCCCCAAAGTGATGAAAAACAAGAAGAAGAAGAAGAACCAGAAGAATCATTTGAAGAAATTAGGATTCCAAAATCCTGGTTGAATTCTTCGAAAGCTTTGGAGGTAATTTGATGAGTATTTTATTTGGATTTTCATGCAATTGAATATCTTATATAGATCGCATGCTTAGGTTAGGGTTTACTAATTTCAAGTCATATCCATCATATAAAGTTTTACTAATGCTTTAGTTCACAACACCCAGTGATATCGAATATCTTTACAAGTTCTCTGAATTAATTTCATAAGCAAACAGTTAAGGGAGTTATTCTCTTTGTTGTTTCATCGTGCTGCTTTTGTAATTTCTAAGTATTTCTTTGTACAGTGTTTCATACGGTCTTTTTGAATGCTGCATAACTCTCGGATTATAGATTTAATAGTAGCTTTGTTGAAAATAAAATGAGAATTACATAAATAAACCAATGATATTATTAAAGGTATTATCTTTACTTGTGTTACTTATTGAAGTGCTTTTTGTGGATCAATTCCAAAATGGCATAATTCTATTGTTAAAGAAGGTGGAACTTTGTTAAAGTTAAAACTTACTTGCTCTTATTACCTCTTTCAACATAATATTGTTGCGTTATGTTATTTTCATCAGAATTTTATGAGCTGTAAGTTCATAATTTTGAATTGGTTGCAATGTTTCGGTTACAGTTAGATGAATGACTTGGTCCATCAATAAAGTAGATTAACTGGTTTTAATCTGCTACAGTTACGTCACAAAGAAAATGAATATGCGTTTTGAAAGCTATTTTTGACCAAGTTCTCATACTAACTTATAACTGAAAATTGCAGAATAACCGCTTTACCGGACCAATGGCCCATATTGTAATGTCACCTGCTGATAAGAATAAGGATAATCAATCTTTCAAGGTATGCCATCCATGATTCATACACTCCGGTTTTTGTGTTTAAAGTTGAATTTTCTGGCATTGCTACACCTTGTGACCTATTATAATTATAGATTGCATTAATTCATACACAAGATTTTTAAGTAATTCAATGATTATCAATAATAATAAATAATATCATGTATTTTTTTTTATTCAAATGATTTTAATATCATAATGTTAACTAGGTTACATACCCGTGTAATACACATGTTTGAATTTTAAAAATACAATTTCCATATTTTAAAAAAGTTAGACAAATTATGGGATTTCAAATGCCTGTGATTTCGCTATTGATTATGTGTAAATAAGGAAACATAATGAAAGCTAAAATTATCATTTGTATTGTAATATGTAATTGATTTTTATTAATTTGAAATTAAAAACATAGTTATGTTATAAAAGACAAGGTGCAAAATATAACATTTTAATTTTAAAAATTCAACTATTAAGTAAATAAAAAAACATAATAATGTAGATATAAGCAGTTTTAATTTGAAAAAGTAATAACCAAAATTATTATTAAAAGTATTGTTAGAAAAAGGCTGAGAAAAACTTGTAGTAAAGGATATTTTAAAAAATATTAATTCTAAAAACATGAATGAGAATTCTACAAAAGACGGTTATTAATAGTACCAGATTGTGTTGCACAAAAAATACCAACATATAACTCATCATATAACAAAACAGTGGCATGATTTAGTAGAATATTAATATTGATTATTAGCATAAACCGAGTAAGAATGAAAATGGGCGGGAAAAGTTGAGTAAGAGTGAATTGGTATGGTCATTTAGTATCCACTAAATAACATAAGATTAAAGTCTATTTTTTATAATAAAATAAATAAATTTATTTGCTAAAATGATAATCAATTTGTGTAAGAGTTTAATTTAGGAAATTAAGTGGGAGATCATTCAAAGGGGACTGTCTTTGACCCTGTGATTTTCAAAAAGTTCTAAAATTGACTCAATCAATTATTATAAATTAGCTTGCAATACACGTAACTATTTTAGGTAAATTGATTTTAAAATATAATTTCTCAAATCCTTTCCAACGATTTTTTGGAAAGGTTTAGGTGTTTTTTTAAACAAATAATCGCTTACTTTTTTGGAAAGAATTATGTTTACGCATGATTTTTTTATTTTTGTAATGATTTCAAATTTAAAATTTTTTCTAATAATTTTTTTTATTTAATAACAAATTTATATTTTCATTGCTTTATAAATATTAATACCCTCTCATTCTCAGGATGCACTACTCATTCTTTTTCAACATTTCTATTACTCTGCAAGCAAGGTACCAAGTTTATTACATAATATATTACTTTTCTCTTTTATGATGTTTCATGCATCACAATATATGAAACTAATTTTTCTTTTTATAATAAAGATACATGAATTCTGAAAACAAAGTACCGTTCAAAGACCTCTAGAATAGTGTTTTCCCGCCCATTTACACAACACCCGTCGTAAATTCTATTCCCTTCCTATTTAACCCTAATTAATATTTCCTTATTGTCTTTTCCTCTTCTTCTCCGCCATCGCTTCTCTTCCACGATTCTTTCTTCCGCCACCAGGTAATGAGCTTCAATCGGTCTGTATACTTTTCGTGATTATTTTTCTTAACCTCTCAGTCAATCTCTTTTAGTTACTCCATCTCCTGTTTTGAATAGTCAATCGTAGGTCTTTCGTCTCATTCACCATCGCCCATTGATTCAATTTGTTTGATTCAAAGTAAAGGTACGAAACCGTATAGAAAGTTTGTTTCATTCATGATTTTGAATTTTGAATCGTTTTTATAAAAATCATAGGTACGATTTTATCTTATATTCATTATTATGTTTCATTCATGATTTCTAATCGATTATTTTGAACAATAAATCGTAGTTTTTTTGCTCTCCTTCACGGCTTCACCATCCCACATTTATATTATCTGTTGTTTAACAAACCCAACTTATTCATCGATTTTATCTGGTATTTTAACTTATGTTATGTTTTGTGCATCTATATCATCGATTGCAGCAGTCGGAGAGCTTGGTACGATTTTGAGCAACAATCCAGACTTTGCTCACGTAGATTATTTGACGTTAATTTGGGGGTAAGTTTTAAATTCTCTGTTTGAGTGAAACAAATTTTCTGTTTAAGTGATATTCATATGATCGAGGAATCTCAAAGCTCATAGATTTCGGAAGCTTTTAATTGAATCAATCTGTTGCTATGCATATGTTTATGGGATTATGAACTTATAACATATAAAAACATTCTGACTCTTTGTTCTTAGGGATCAATTACAACTTTATCAAAAGAAAACACCCCTAATTGTATATACTATCAAGTAAAGGCAGGGGTTTGTTCTATTTCTACACCTATTTGATCTCTATGCTTATTCGTATGTGTACATATTTGAGTTTGAATCTGCCTGCGATTATATAACTTATGTTTATTGATTTGAATCGGTTTTTTTGCCAATGAAAATCTTATGCACAGGGATTACCAGGGAGACCATAAATTACAATTTTGCTAACTGGTTTCACTAACGAAACATCTTTCCGAGTTCTATTTGAAAGGTCAATCAGTTTTAGAAAAAAAAACAAGTTTTTAGTTAAAACACATTCTATTGCTAAAAGTTTCTAGATGTATCTTCTGTCATGTAGGTTTACCATCTCGTGAGCTCCATTTGTTTATGTATTGTAACAAACTATGTCAAGCTTTTTGTGTATGAGTAAAACATATATCTAGAGCTACAAAAATGGGGTTGGGCCTTGCTTACCGATGACAAGTACATAGTGATATATGTTTTACTCATGCAGATTTAGGATCAATATCATTTTCATATTGTTCATAGATTTGCTAGCAATAAAGAACTTTATGACTTTCTAGGTATATACACACAAAATTCTAATCTATTTTCATATTTTGCATATAGATCTGTGTTTTATAGCATTTCTTATAGAAAAGATGCATATGCCATTTAGATTTCAAGTTCAATAATTGAATTTAGAACTCACATCTTGATATTTTAGACGTGTAATTAATGTTGCAATTTTTTGTAAATTTCATAAATTTAGTTAGGCTTTATGCAAGATTGGAAGAGTTAAAATAGTCGATTGTCGAGTAGTTAAGTTACGTGCACTTTCTAATTTTGCACATCGCAACTGTGTCCAGGTTAGTTTTTGTTTAGTCGTCTCTAATCGCATGTATATTACCATGTTTGCATATTAGTATCATTTTATTCAGTTTTTTGTTATGTATGTTTTCCTAATGTCTAGCTGACTTTGGAACATGCATGATTCTCAAGAATAACAGGCTTGTAAGGGAACAAAAGCCTTTTCAGTTGCAGCAAGTGAGTTGATCCAATTGCGACAACGTCACACCTTCTCTGGTTTGAGGTATGATTTATTTCACCCTTTTATACTTGAAATCTTCATTTTTGTTTTAAAGATTCAATTCATTTGTTTCTCATTCTTATGGCACTAAAACATCACAAATAGAACCTAAACATAGAAGTGTCAGGATGGGTGGGACGAGTAATGTGTCAAAACAAGTAATTTTATGCTATGGGTTGAGGTTGGGTTAGGTCAACTCGCTAACACACTTTTCTGTTTATTAAGTTTTTGTACATAATTGACTTAGTGTGTAATTCTAATATGTTTTTGGTTTTTCAGAGATAAAACACTACACACCCCGAAAAAAACCTTTTCTTTTGTATATGATTCTGCAGGTGTTAGCAAATGATCTGATTTGGTATTCATGATGTCTCAATATGTAAAATAAGATGCATTTTCATCCCTGGAACAACCTTACATCTATCTGCCTATGTTCGACTTATGAAAGTCGAGTTGTTCATCCATTACACATTTTGTATGTGTATATACCAAGTGAATGTATATTTGTAGTTAACAACTCATTTCTCTTAATTTTTGTTAACTAATATGGGGTTGTATTTCATTATCATATTTAATACATTCTATAGAAAATATAGGTTTAATATGTGAAGTATGACTTGAATCCACTTCTTCATGCAACCGGTTTTTATTCATTGGCAGCTTTATGTGGCATTTTTCAAAGTTAAAAGCAGAGACGGGTTAAAACTTTTAATCTTAGATAAGGTTGAAAAAATACAAATAGCAAACAATGTTGTATATAAACAAATTTATGAGTTATTTCAGTTTTTTTTTTGTTATTTTATATTGTGTTGTTTATTCATCCCGTGTAATACACGGGTTCTAACACTAGTGTGTCATTATATTAAAACATTCCTCAAATAAACTAACACACTCTAGTCAAATAAATTCGATTATGCATATAAATTAACATATATATTTCTAACTCCTTCAACTCTACACTGTTTAGTTTATCGCTGAACCTTAAAACCAGTTAAAGTGTGGAAGGTGTTATGCATGACTTTTTCAACAAATCTCAAATTAAAATTTCGTCTTTGGTTGCCATTTGAAATGACGAAATATGTGAAGTCTATCTATTTGTAACACCTAATATCACACACAAATTTAGCATGTCTCTAGTATCATCTTAACTTCATTTTGAAAAAAGAAAGTATATTTAAGCTTTACCGGTATGAAATAACAGACCTAACAACGTTAGTGTTATTTGTCATCAAGTTATAGTTCGCTTTCAGTACAAAGACATGTAATAGTTTCACGTGTATAGGTGAGCATGACAAGGCAAAGCGAAGTGCGCTAGAACTCCTGGAAACATATGTTGATCCTCTGGTGATATACCACAATGGTCATCATGAGGTGCCAAAATTAGGTATTTTTACATTTCATTCTCCTCCCATTTCATAATAACTAGAACTAGAATGAATAAATCATTTGTTTCAAAAAAAATTATTATATAAGTCATATAGTCAATTGCACATAGACCCTCATAGTTATAATTGTTAGATAATAGTAAAAACTAAGAAGCGTTAAGAGGGTTTTGCCATATGAAAAAGTTGAAAAAACGTGTTTTGGACTCTCCGAATTGCCATCGACTAAAAGACTAAAACAATATGTTTTTTTCTTAAAAAAACATGAATTTTAGTCAACGAAAAGGTGATTTTTAGATTAAAATGTGCATTTTTAAGCAATATATTAGAAACATCAATTTCGAAGACTAACTTTTAGAATAAATGAGTAAGTATTTTAATAAGTTTTATATATAACATGTAAAAAGGAATTATACGTGGACCTTCAATCAGTAGGTTCATTTTCCATCACTTGTTATACTATAATAGTGGGTTGGTTCGTGCAAAACATCGGGTATCATCGAGACTTTTTAGAGAGCGAAATTTAACCCAAACTGTATCAAACACTGATTATATTTGAGTATTATTATAATATGTAAATATTGAGTAATTATATACTTAAGCATTTAAATAATTATAAATAATTAACATAATTAACATACAATTATTTAACTTCATTTCATTTCCACAGTAATTGAAAATCCACACTTTCAACTTCAGTTCGTGGTTTGATTTAAGTCGTAAAACCTTAACCGTTATTTCCCGTTTGGTCGGCCGGTCGTTTTGACCAACCTGACGGGTTTGGTGTGAAGATTTTTAAAACGGTAGTTAACGGTTTGTCTCTAAAATTTTAAATTTTTAATTATTATACACTATTAAAAACGGATGACAATGAACAGTAAACCAAACCAATGGGTGCTACCACGTGAAAACTTTTATCATTGTATGTACGCGTGTGTATATATATGAAATTGATTGAGAGCAAGAGTGAGCGTTAGCGCACGTTGGTTCGCGTGCCACACCCACACGTAGGTGGCGATGGTTCGAGCCCAAACCCCAACCCCCCGTGCGCGCAGCTAGTTCTTCTCTTTTCCAAGTTGCTTCATTTATTTATTTATATCTTATATACATATACAAGCGGATGCATAACAGAAATGGGCGCCGACCCAGGTGATTTGCGCACCACACCCACATGCGCACACACATGACGCACGTTCGAGGACCCCCACATTTTTCTATTGTTTTTCTTTTTGATTTCATTTCCTTATTATTTAACTAAAAATACAATTATAGTTTTTGAAATGCTAAATTAACTTAAGTAATCACCTATTATTTTTATAATAAGATTACAATTTTAGTCTTTAAATTATCTAAATCTTTATTGTTAATTTTTGGAAAAAGTTGTTTTCTCTTATAAATTGTAGAATAAGAAATTTTACAAAACTTAATACTTAATTTAAATAGTATTTGGTTATAAAAATATAAATAGTAAATGTAAATTTAAATTTAAATTCCAGTTTTAAGTATTATAAATAAAATAATTCTTAGTGTAGTGAATTAAATAATCTCATGTGTATTAAATAATATTATTATTGAGTGTTGGGATTTAATTATGGGGTTAAATAGTAATTAAACACATTTTGTGTATTGGTAAAGTGTTTCTTATGCATAACTTTTGTTAGATGTCTTACATTTTTTTATATTATAAACGTGTCCTTCTAATATGTTTATATAGTAGTATAGATAATGAAAAAGTTCACAAATATGAGAACAATGAATAGTAACATGAGTGCCAATCAGTACACATGACAGGTTATGGTTGGGTTTTTAGATTTTTCCAGTTTTAGTTTTTACTATATGTATGTTTGAAAGTGTCTGAAAAACAAGAATGGGGTTAGCCTAGTGGTACAGCTCCCACCTCGCCACCCGTGTCACCTGGGTGCGAATCCCACCCACCCTTGCATTTCCGGTTTGATGATGTTAGTGCTGCCTTTTCTGAGGTTGAAATTAACTTCCTTTTTTTATTTTTAAAAATTAAATTTTTTTTTTTTTGTATTTTTGAACCTTTGTTTGTTTTTTTTAACTTCTTTTTTATCTTTTTTTTGTTCGCCTCATTGCGCTAAAGTTATTTTTTACATTGCGTCTATGTTTCCATTTAAATTTTGTTATAAATCGGCCCACCCTACAACGCAGCGGGTGTAATCCACTAGTTCGATATAGATTACGTAAGAGTATATCATTATTAAACAAACGTATTTTCGTGTTCCTTGCAGATGAAGAAGGATTGAAGATCATGTTTGAGTTCCTTGAGAAAATTAATGCAATCGTTGATGAAGCGGTTCTCTAGTTTTAAAATCTTTGAGTTCCTCAATAAAAGTAGCAAAATATTTGCTAGTTTCCTTGTCATATGTAATATGTGCCGGATATAATCGTTCATCCAGATGTTGTTCTCTTGCCAAAAATAAATATGATAGTAAGCATATATGGGAAACTTGGTTTTCTAACCTTACTATTTGGGATGGACAAACATTGGATTTTAAATGTATCGTTTGGATTTGTATTATTGGTATGTCTATTCATTTTTCGGACGCTACTTTCTTTGACTCTATTCATGATTGGATTGTGAAACTTTTGGTTGTGTAAATTTAGTCGGTTTGATGTCATGAACTTATGTTGTTTTTTATTGCAATTTAATATTGGTTTTGGATCAGAATTGTGTGATCTGATTGATCTCTCTGTGAAGTTATGCATGTTAGGTTCAATCTGTTCTATCCTTAGGTTATACAGTCGACCATTAATCCGAGGCTTGACACATTAATCGGTAATAGATAATTCGTTATAAAACTGATAAAACTTGTGAGCTACCTAGGGAATGGATGTGAATAATGTGTGTTAACCTGAGCATGGGTTATAAATCGCTAGGGCGCTTATGTGTCCAGATCCGATATGGAAATTCTAAGTCATAAGGAATTGATAATAAAACACGCTTCACTTGATTAAGGTATTAGTGTGTGTTTATAGCACTTGTCCTCTAGTTTCGGGGATTAAGACCTTATCTGGGTTAATATTCGTTCTAGCATTTCACACACTGTTTGATCTTAATAATAAATCTTAAAACAGTTTTATAAAGAAGCAATCCAATCTGTCATCTTAGAGGAATCGAGTTTAAATGGCTATCGTTTAATCTGATTTTCACCAAGCTTTCCAACATTCAATTTCTAAATTTTTCTATTGTAACACTTGGCACAATTTCAAAACCCTGAGTATTTAAAAAATTCAACTAGAGCGACTAGAATAACAATTAGTTAAGAACTCAAGGGCTAAAAATGTAAATGGTGAAAAACCATCGGTAGCGGACCGTTGCCCAGAACGGTCCGCTACATAGCCCCAAATGCAGCCCCCATGTGATGACACGTGGCATGATGGGACATCTAGGGTTCTGACAAGTGTCCAGGTAGCGGACTGTCACACCCCGTCGAGGCGGAAACGCGAGGCGTAACGTTCATGGTTTCCAAAGCATATGATTACCGCAAACACATACATGATGAATGGATACATAAACAAGTTTAAAGTTTTACATTCCAAAATGTAATATGAGTTTACAAAAAGTTAAGATTTCGCAAATATGACTCAATTACAATGAGTTATACAAGAGAAATCCTCCTTGAGTCGTATCCATCGTGCATGCATGTAATCTACATTGCTAACCTTGCGGTCACGTTCAAATTCCTGAAAAACATACTTAAAAATGTCAACACTAAGTTGGTGAGTTCACAGGTTTAATCAAATAGTTCTTTGTAAAATTCGTTTATTCATAAATAGTTCCAGTTGCATGTGATAATCAGAATAAAAAATGTTTGACCCATTTGTAAACTAGCAAGGAATACAAATAATATGTTCATACATGAGGCATAACCAAACCATGACAATTGTTCTTTTGCCCCTCTCAATCGTTATCAGATGCTATACGGCCATAAATCCTCCAGATTGTGGTTAGCGCGACTAACCATGACCGGGGGACGTCACTCCCCATAGTACTATCCATAGGACCCTAGGCTATAGTTAATGGTTACTAAGTTGTTCCAGGGGACTTTAGCGGCCTAAATTGTTCAACTCATGCAAACATAAAAAGTCGAGTCTTATTCTCTTGTTATCACATAAAATAGTTGCAAGTATGTTCTTCCCCCAAATATAGAAAACAGTAAAAAGGGCCCGTGAAACTCACCTCGTTTTTGTGTATGTTAGCAACGATAATTGTTCCAGTCAAACTTGATTAATCGTACCCTATTTACAAAAGGGGTATTTCGGGTTATGACTGAATATCTCGAATGCAAATTGTTCACCGACTTAGTAACTCCGGTTATTTTACTTAAATTATCTTCTTAGTTTTTCAACACTTGTTTCATTATAACAAAATAATTCCAAGCTACTGCCCAATGGGACTGATGAACAGGTGTCGAAACTATCTAGTTTCGATTGAGCAGAACAGATATCGAAACTACCTAGTTTCGATTGAGCAAAAATGGGTATCGAAATTATCTAGTTTCGATTGAGTAATAGGTATCGAAACTACCTAGTTTCGATTGAGTAGTCGGGTATCGAAACTACCTAGTTTCGATTTGAGCAACACAGGTATCGAAACTACCTAGTTTCGATTTGAGCAGAATAGGTATCGAAGCTTCCTAGTTTCGATACTGCAATTTTTGAATTGACAGTATTAGTCTCAAAATTATAATCCTATAGCGCACATACTTATGTGCATAAATTCGTATTTTTAAGTCTTGAACTCGACACACTTTTCTTGTTATTTTACTTGCGTTCGAACAAATTGTATGTTTAGCTACGGTTTAAAGAAAATAATATGGATAGTATCGAATTTTTACCTCTAGACAGAGATGATAATTTTTGCGAGAAAAAGAAGATGATCTTGACTTCGCTTGGTTAGAAATCCTTGAGAAAATCCTTGAAATCTCCTTAGAACACCAACGATGGGAAGTTCTAATGCTTGAAGCAGGAGAATGGAAAATATGTGTGGTGTAGGTGCCGTAAGAAAATGAGAGATATACAGGGTTCGTGAGATTTTTGATTGGGGTGGTATGGTTTTTATCTACTTCTCGAAGGCATGAGGTATGAGTCTTAGTATAGATAATTAGAATGTGAGGAACGTAGGAAGTGGGAATGGAGCATTCTCTGGGATTTCGGTCGAGAAAGTCAAGGGGGGTGGGTTGGGTTAATTTGATGGTCAAGCAATTTTTGGTTGGTGGGTTTTTAGATTATTAGTGGATCTTAAATCTTGATTAGGATTTTTAAACAGTAAATTAATTCGGTATATTATTTGTTTTAGTCTAAAAATAAATTATTGTCCAACGTAAAGTTGGTGTAATACATACGTCTGGATATTTTTCTTGGTTATTTAATTTAATCACTAGCGTTCGTATTTAGTCGGGTTATGCGGTTACATGAACCGGTAACTCCTAGAATTACCAAAATATGAAATGAGATAATGTACGACTTTTGTTAGACTTTAATGTCCTTATTTATGTAATTAGGTGAATCACGAAAACTAATATAATATAAACTCGTTTATATCATGTACGGATATTGACCTGAAATGTCGGGTGTCACATTCTACCCATGTTAACAGAATTTCGTCCCGAAATTTCAATTCATGCCATCTTGAACTGGTGTATCCTTAAACAAGGAGGGGTATTTCGTTTTCATTTGATCTTCTCGTTCCCATGTATACTCAGGACCACGTTTTGAGTTCCAACGTACTTTAACTAGTTTGATTCGACTACGTCTCAGCTTTTGAACTTTCCAATCTGAAATCTCAATCGGTTCCTCGATGAAATGAAGTGTATCATCAACGTGAATTTCATTAGGCGGTATGATCAAAGTCTCGTCTGACAAACACTTTTTGAGATTAGACACATGAAATGTATCGTGTACGTTGCTTAGTTCTTGCGGTAGCTTGAGCTTGTAGGCTACAGGGCCAACCCTAGCCAGTATTTCAAACGGTCCAACGTATCTAGGGTTGAGCTTACCACGGTTACCAAACCTTGCAACGCCTTTCCATGGTGAGACTTTTAACATTACTCGGTCACCAATTTGAAATTCTAATGGTTTCCGTCTGTTATCAGCATAGCTCTTCTGTCTGTCTCGGGCCGCTTTCAGACGGTCCTTAATTTTGAAGATCTTATCCGTGGTTTCCTGGACAATCTCAGGACCTGTCAAATGTTTTTCACCAACTTCCGCCCAACATAGCGGTGAGCGGCATTTACGACCATATAAAGCTTCAAACGGAGCTGCCTTAATGCTCGTGTGGTAGCTGTTATTATAGGAAAACTCTGCCAACGGTAAATGAGTATCCCAATTTCCTTCGAAATCAATTACACACGCACGGAGCATATCCTCTAAAGTTTGAATGGTCCTTTCTCTTTGACCATCCGTTTGTGGGTGATATGCCGTGCTCATGTCAAGACGTATGCCCATGGCTTCTTGTAATGATTTCCAGATTCTAGACACGAATCTGCTGTCTTTATCAGAGATAATAGAAATTGGCACTCCATGCCTAGCCACAATTTCCTTGATATAAAGCTTTGCAAATTTCTCGGTTTTATCCGTCTCTTTGATGGGTAGAAAATGAGCTGATTTTGTCAGACGATCAACAATTATCCATATCGCGTCATACCCGCTCGACGTCTTGGGTAATTTCATGATGAAATCCATATAAATCTGTTCCCATTTCCATTGGGGAATTTCGGGTTGTTGTAACAAGCCAGACGGTTTCTGATGTTCGGCTTTTACTTTTGAACACGTTAAGCATTTACTGACATATGTGGCAATATCTCCTTTCATATTGGGCCACCAATATAATTCTTTTAGATCCTTATACATCTTATCTGAACCCGGGTGAATGGAGTACCTGGACTTGTGGGCTTCATCCATAATCAACCCACATAAGTTACCGTTACTCGGCACCCAAATTCTGTCCATGAAGTAAAACGTATCATCTGACTTAGACTCCAATTGTTTGATCATTCCACGTAGTGCCTCCTTTTGGATGTTCTTTTCTTTAAGTGCTTCTTGTTGTGCCATTCGGATTTGAGTAGTAAGACTCGTATGAATTGTTAATCCTAGAGCACGAACACGAAGAGTTTTAACTCGTTCTTTGCGACTCAAGGCATCTGCTACGACATTGGCTTTCCCAGGATGGTACTTGATATCACAATCATAGTCGTTTAGTAGTTCTACCCAACGACGTTGTCTCATGTTAAGTTCTTTTTTATCAAAGATATGTTGGAGACTCTTGTGATTAGTAAAAATAGTGCATCTCGTACCATAAAGATAATGTCTCCAGATCTTAAGTGCAAACACAACTGCGCCCAACTCCAAGTCGTGGGTCGTATAATTCTTTTCGTGCACTTTTAGTTGTCGTGAGGCATATGCGATGACTTTGTCCCTTTGCATTAACACACAACCAAGTCCTTAGTGTGATGCATCGCAGTATACGACAAAATTGTTGATTCCCTCCGGAAGAGATAAGATCGGTGCACTACACAGCTTCTGCTTCAGTAATTGGAAAGCTGACTCTTGCTTGTCACTCCAATCATACTTCTTTTCTTTCTGGGTTAATGTGGTTAAGGGCAGGGCTATTTTTGAAAAATTCTCAATGAATCGTCTGTAGTAGCCGGCCAAACCCAAAAATTGACGTACTTCTGTCGGAGTCTTTGGTGCTTCCCAGTTTTTGATCGCTTCTATTTTAGATGGATCAACGTGAACTCCTTCCTTGTTGATGACATGTCCAAGAAAATGCACTTCTCGGATCCAAAACTCACACTTAGAGAATTTAGCGTAAAGATTCTCGTTGCTAAGTAGTTCCAAAATTAATTTCAGATGATGTTCATGATCCTCCTTGGTTCGTGAATATATTAATATATCATCAATAAATACTATCACGAATTTATCCAAGTATGGCTTGCACACTCGGTTCATGAGATCCATAAAAACAGCTGGTGCGTTCGTCAAACCAAACGGCATAACTAGGAATTCGTAGTGGCCATAACGAGTCCTAAATGCCGTCTTTGGTACATCTTCTTCTTGGATTCTTAGTTGATGATACCCCGAACGTAGATCGATCTTAGAGTAGAAGCTAGAACCTTGTAGTTGATCGAACAAATCGTCTATTCGAGGAAGTGGATATCGGTTTTTTATTGTAAGCTTGTTTAATTCTCGATAATCAATACACATCCTAAAGGTTCCATCCTTTTTCTTTACGAATAGGACCGGAGCTCCCCAAGGTGAGAAACTCGGTCTTATGAAACCTTTATCAAGCAACTCCTGGAGTTGATTTGATAATTCCTGCATTTGATAATTCATTCGATCAAACTCACATGTGTACAAATAATGAATATGATATTTTTATTGATAAAACTCAAATGTAAATTTGTACTCAGTATAAAAAACCGTCTGATCTTGCTTGAACTTTTACAGTTATGCAATTCACCTAAACATTAAATAATTGATTACACACAATAATAAATAAAAAATAAGAAAATAAAAAAAACCATGTGAACCAAAAATAAGAAAATAAAAAGCACTTTTAAGCCAATTGACTAACATGATAACAAAACACATCACTTCTCTACTTAATTTAATTTGTTATGATTTATAACTAACATGTTTAAGTCTAGGGTTATTTAAAAGTTAAATCAAACAAAAAGGTTAAATTTACAAGCTTACTTGAATTATAGGGGGTTAATTGAATTTTATCTTTAATTTGATTGAAACTACCCTCTTCATCTTCTCGGCACATTCCCAAGAAACTGTTATGACTTCCATGGCTGCCGACTAATTCCAAAAGTGCTCTCCCTCCGCGTCTCCTCTCCCTCTCTCTTTCTTATCGGTTGCTGTCACAGAACGCAGAAGATGCCTCCCAAATTTTTATGAAGGGGCCCGCAAAAAGGTATTGGAAAATTTTCATTGTTAAGATCAATCTCAGTGGGTGCCTCTACTATCACACCCCGTCTCAGGCACCTCCTGGACGTGTGCGAGCCCGATTGGTATCCTGTTCTTTGATTTTAGAGTTTTTATAAGATACAACGGAAGTGTTTTCAAAAGGATCGTTAAATCATTCTTTCAACCTTAAGGATTGTGTTTGTAAATATCAAAACTCAGTTGGAAAACAAAAGTTTTACATTTACTTTCATAAACATAGGGTTTCAATACCCTTTTCATCTTTGATTACAAAACAAAGTTTGAAATCAAATACGTAACAAGTGCCGGAAATAGTACAACTCATGGTTGATCAGTTCCCTGGTCTTATCTCCATTCATTTCTTTAGGATTTCCTTTTACATGAGGTCTGAGAATCCTACGTGCATTCCATCCTTTTATTTCATGGGTTAGATTTCTTATCTGCCCACCATACTTTCCTCATCACAAATTATTCATTACCTGAAAACATTTTGAAAATAAAACGTCAGCGCGAACGCGAGTGAATACAATATTTTGACATAAAATCATTTGGCACAAATAAGTATTAATTCGATAATCACAACTATATGTTCAATCTACACATTTAGCAGGCATGTCCTGTTCAATCGCACCACAGTATACAATGGCGTCATAGCTTATAACAGCGGACAGGTCTACGTCTCCGGATTTGTTATAAGATAAGCACCAGCCGCAATACGGGAATTTCACCCGTGACCCGTGTATCCTTTGCAAGTTTTACGTATACCTATGGCTTGAATGCTTGTTCGTAGAAGAACGTTGAGCATTACTTCGTCAATCTTTATTTGGCCGTTTTCGTAAATAAAATGTTTGACACAAGTTTTGAAAGAGAGAAATTATTCACCTTTGTATTTGAAGGGAGTAACAACTTTAGACGAGCCTTCTAAACTCCTTAACTTAATTTTCTTGAGCGTTTCTTAACTTATACTAGCGTTTCCTTGATAATGCGGGACTTAAGCGAATACCAGTCGAACCGGGACAAGTAGGAACCTTCTAGCAGCCCCTCTGGAACATGAATGTGAAGTGAGGGTTAGAAAATGGGATGAGAAATGAGCTGAGATCGATTAGCTATTTATAGTTGGATTCTGGGACCCGTAGCGGACCGTTACAAAAGCTTGTGGTGGTCTGCCACCGCCCGTACTTGCGTCAGCCCTAGATGTCAACTTATGATTGGACCGTTTCTTAATTTGCGGCTAGCGGACCGTTAGACAATAGCCTAGCGGTCCACCAAGCTGGCACGCGTCAGAATCCTAATGTTTTGCGGCTAGCAGACCGTTAGCCAAAGGCTTAGCGGTCCACCACCCAGCCACGCGTCAGGTTTCTTATTTAATAGTCAGTACCCACGTGACATGACGTGGTATCACCTGGTTCAACCTTATGTAACCTTTAGCGGACCGTATAGGGATCCTTAGCGGTACGCTAAGGTCCTAAAATCCATATTTTTCATCTTTAACCCTGTGTTTATGGGTTATTTGCAAAACCTATCCCTGTGTTTTATAAATGAAATTATAATCAAACCTGTCACACTCTTTATGTTTGGTCCTGGCGTCATTATAACTATTCAGAACTTTTGTTCCTGTTCATGACCAAAACAATCTTAGGCGAAGGCTTAAATAAATTATGGGGTATTAGCTAGATATAAGCAGGGTTGGCTTTGAATAACCTTAACTAGTTTAAACATGGATAATGATCATGCCTAGACTAAGGTTATGTTACCGGATTCCTATTTTAAACATAATCCTAAACCCCACTTCTAAAATTACATTTAAAATACTTAAAATTATAAATTATAACATAAAATATAGTTACATACCTTTCTATGAGCCGAGAGGAGGTTGACGGTGTAAATAAACTCTATACATCGCTTACTTATATAGTGGTTATTTAACCGACTTTTCAAGTCGGCTTATGTTTAATAATTAAGAAATATTCGATTAGGATGAAAGTGATTAATATACATGTTTATTTCCTATGCACACACGTGCACTGTAAATTTTCTTTCATGAGTTTTAAGATTATTATAATACTAGCTTTAAACCCGTGTGTTACACAGGAAGAAACATTAAAACTATATTGATTAATATCTTAATATTTCTTTTTATACAACATTTTATGTGGTATTGATAATTATTTCATCTTGTTAAAAGCTAGGATTATACATTACATAAGTGATATAAAGATGTAACTAAAAAATCTTTAACTACTTCTGATCACTTAAATTACATGTTATTACATATATAACAGAGAGATGTGTCATTAACAAAATTCAAATACTTTTCAATGAAATGTTGTTAATTTTATCACATGATTTCAATACAGAGTAAAACAAATTGCATATGAAAGCAAATATAGAGATTTCCGAAGTACAAAGCATCGCATGGGAAATCAAACCACAAATGACTGAATATAAATCTAGTTGATTAACTTTATACAGTTTTGTATGTTCACGATCATTCTACACAAACAATTCACCGATATGGAAAATACTGATAAATTTGCTTGACCCGCAAACATATTCTTGTACATTTCTAAAACTTAAAAGAAGTAACTTGTTAATTAAGATTACAAAAACAACAATAATCTAAATTCTTGAGAAAACTGATTTAGGCACTTGTATACACACCCTATATACAGACCTGATGAGCCAGATTATGATTAATGATCCTTCTGATAAATAAGCTTTAAAGCTCTTAAACAGCTTTTGATCCTTGTCATAGCTTGAGTTAACACCTTCCTAATCTCATAATAAGTTTCTATTAATCAGAAAAACTTCATAATCAGTTAGCATAAACGAAGTCGAACGTGAATCAAACCAGGTGTTAGACCTTCATGTCATAGCTCGAAAAAACTTCATAAATGACCCGCCAACCAAACACAATTGTCACCCATATATAAGAGTAATCTAACCAGAAATTATCATTCACCTGCATGTAAGGTAAGTGAGAGAAGGAAGATATGGATGAAAATTAGTCGATGTCCATTCATTATCCTCTTTACCAATCTTGAATCCACCAACATGCTTTCCACTATAAATTCACTGGGAAAAAAAATGAAAACTCAGGTGATTAGCTATAAATTAACTGAAAAAACAATGAAAACCCCTTATATCAAACATAAATTTTATGCTTAAAGCATAAAAAATTTAAAAAAAGAAAGAAAAATGCATTGAATCGACAACTTCTAACAGTCTGATATGATACTTGTCTGTTTTTTAAAAAAGGTGATGGCATTATTAGGAAAAAGATAATGGTCAAACATTGACTTTTATGAAGTCAACTGCATTGTTTGTTACCTGATCAACAAAAAATATACACATGTTAACTGCATTGTATCACACGGATTTATAGAATAAAAAACTAAAATTAAAATAATGTGTAAGAGATATTTACAATATGATAAAAAAATAAAATAAATAATGAATTTTTATGACTTACCCAAGGAAATAATGGAAGTATAATTACAAATCACAATTCGCTAATCACTTCTTTATGAACGACATTTGTTGTTTTTTGAAATTTGACCGTCTTTTTCAAGTATCAATAGCTTAAATCAATTTCTAGTCTAGGTAATCTTGGATACATTGTGCTCCCTCCACTCAAAACTATAGGCCGGAGCTGCAAAAACAACAAACTAATAACAGTTAAAAACCAAGAAACTTTCTTTTGTAAAATAATCTTTTTTGCAACAAAAAATTGGCATGGCAAACTCTTCATTTTGGCATAGTAAACACGTCAGAATGAGCTACTTTAATAAATAGGTTAAACTCTTCACTTATAATAAATGGGTCATGGGTCAAAGTGAGCTACTTTGATAAGCAGGTCAAACTCATCACTTTTAGTATGTGATGCTAACACGGACAAGATTAACCCAAGTAACATGTTTATAAAAGAGGTCAAATGGTTGTAATCGAGTTGAAATTGTAAAATACTACTTTTTGTTCCAATCTTATACAGGTTGGTAGGGTCAACCGGGTTGACAACCAAACACGAACACAACCTATTTCTTAAACATGGTGTTATGGCCCGAACCCGTTTAGACCCAACCCTAACCCATTTTCATGTTGTGTTGGGACTTGTCATCCCTAGAAAAACATGACAATTTTCTTAATCATGTTTGATATGTTATTTAGGAAATTGAAGAGAGGATAAAAGACAAGAAGGTGGTGAGCTTTTATGGAGTTTGGTGTTGGATATGCTCATCACTAATTAACCCATCTTTTCAGTTTTTATTGGGCTTGATAGACTGACTTTGTATGTGTGTTCATAATCAAACCAACGAATAACAAAATTCAACTCTAGTTAAACATGTTCTGACAATTAGTTTTTACATGTTCATTGACAAACTGTCCCATTGTGGTTTATTTTCTTTCCTATCAGTGTCTATGTAGAACTGAAATACAATACTCTTGTTACCTTGGTTTTGAATGTCAAAATCAATGTTTTAAAAACCGGTTCAAACCAGTCGGTAATACCAGTTGAACCGGGTCTCGGCCACTAGCCCGGTAAGTTTGAGCCTGATGAATTGGAAGAACGGTATGTTAGTTGAACCGTCGGTATTACCAGTAATACCGGGTTATACCGTTGTACCGGTTTTAGTTACAAGTAAAAGTTTATTTTTAAAGTTTAAAACAAAAAAAAAATTGTTTGTCAGGATACACACAAAGTCACAAACAAAAGGCTTGTTGATCAATTACCTTACCTACGGCCCAATTTAGAAAAAAATATTAATTGATATGTTCCTCTACAGAAAATAGCGGTCCATATAAAAACTATGTGTAACCATCATCCTTCTGCTTGCCGTTAAAAACATTTAAGCGATATAACTTCTTATTTAATATTGTAGTAAACGAAAATAGTTATGCTCGATCTTGTTGATGAGGATGACAATGATAGTGAATTTTATCTTTTAAGTGATCAAGAACTTGATGCATTCAACACTCCAATGGCATAAAGCAATTATGCACGTTTATTTAAAAAAAATGTTTAAAAATTTAGTGTTTTGGATTATCTGATTATGGATTAACTTTTGGATTATTTTTTTTATCATGAAATCATCTACTTTTGGATTATTTTTTGAGTTGAAGTTGTATTTCTATGGAATTATAGGGTTAACTAGTCAACCTGGTTGAACCACCCGATACAACCGGTTGAACCATTTCTGAGCCTAACCCGGTTAAGTTTAAAAACCGGTTTTTAAAACATTGGTCAAATCTGTTTTTCTAAGGATTTAATTACTCTAAATTTAAAGAAAAAAAGAGTATGTTTCCTATAATAGAACAACCCTTGCTATTACATGTCATCATCCTAAAATATAAAAAGTACTTTGATAATCAGATAATGCTTTAAAAAAAATCAAAGTTATTATTGAACATGGCGTTTTATCAATTTAATTAACAGGTGGTTTTATTAGTATTCCATATCAAAATATAAAATGCTATATTATTATGCAACTGCTTGTGAAAAGTGGTATAAGCAAATTGAAGTTGTCAACTGTCATAGCCAAATATCACGAAATCAAAGAGAACATTAACGAAGGACTAAAATTTTAACACGGGTCTATAACTTTGATTTGAATACTGAGAATGAAGTAATATTTTAGGATATAACTTGAATCATCTAGTAAAACTCTACGGGGATTCCTCTTGATACGGGATTTACCATCACTGCAATCATAACAATACTACTTCATCAAGAATAAAATCACATCTATTTCACTGAGTCATTTTATCAAACACCATTGCAAAGAAGTAAAAAAGATAGGGTGTTTGTGTACCTTGAATCCTTGATACTGAATCTGGGGAAGTCATATCAAACCCCATAGATAGCTTTTGCTGATAGTGTTGCTTAAGATGTGTTATTTGAAACCCCTGTTACGATCTCATGGCACACGATTATGATTCTCCATGATCACAACTTTGGAGACAATCAACACACCAGTAATGACCACCGGAGCTGGTGCAACCAAAACAATCAGAGAACAGAATATGATTGACGATTGTGTCTTCTGATTGAAGAGAGAGGTGTTAGAGGTGAGGCGTTGGATCGCTGAACATAGGGTTTCATGAGATTGTTTCAGGTGTAAAATATATACAACATAAATTGTAAGAATTGAAATCACAAATCGGAAGACCTGGACATCCGAAATTGAGTCGTAGATCTTGAAGAAGAGGTGCCTTAGCCGAAGTCGATCATTCCATCAGTGACAAAACACTTGTGCTTCAAACTCTCTGTGGTCTTCCCGATGAATACCAAAGTCTCATAAATGTTATCACTCACCTTGATCCCTTTCCCTCCTTCTCCAAGACTCGCTCCATGCTTCTTCTTGAAGAATTACGATAAAACAACAACAAATCAATCCCTCCACCCACCACTGCCCTTACTTCCCACTCAAACTCATCTCCTCAACACTTTGATCGATACTACCAGGCCTATCCTAACCGAGGTCGTGTGGGTCGTGGTCGACACAACCGTGGACGAGGTGGGAGATGGAACTCTCCCCATGCCTACTGGAATAACAATGGGTCTTTCTTCAACCCATCTGCAACATGGAACAACCAAGGTAATAGCACATATACAAACTCCCATCCTCCTGTTTATTGGAATAACAATGGAAATGGACATTCTTGGTCCAACAATCAGCGTCCATCTAATCAAAACTGGAGTCCCCGTCCACCGACCCGCTACAACGGTCCGCCTCCTGCTCAAGCCCATGCCGCCTATACTAATCACCCAACTCCTGCCAATGGTCTACTTGGACCAGGTCCCGGTAACATGAACTCGGCAAATGCCTTGCTTGGATCTCTACAAGCACCCTCAAACGAATGGTTTTTTGACTCCGGTGCATCCGCACACATGACGGGATCCGCAGGTAATCTCACAACTATTTCTAATAAGTGCACTAATTCATCACCATATTATTGTTGGAAATGGATCTAAGTTGCCTGTTTCTTCTGTTGGTCACTGTAAAATAAACACTCCCAACTTCTCCCATGTACTTGAACAATGTTCTTGTTACCCCCTCCATCATCAAAAAATTAATATCGGTTAGACAATTTACCAAAGATAACCATTGTTCTATTGACTTTGATCCTTTCTGTGAAGGATTTGAAGACCCGGGCAACACGCTGCGATAGCTCCGGTGATCTCTACCCACTCACAAAGTTGATGACACCAACTCAACCCCACATGGCTCTTACATCTTCACTTCAAAATTCGTCCACTTGGCACAGACGATTGGGTCACCCCGGACAACATGTTTTCTCTATCGTTTTCCCTAGTATTAATAAAAAGAATAAATTACAGAAAACAACCTTTAAATATATACCAAATTACAACCGTAGACCTTAATCTTCACTAATTATACTGTACACTCTTTATCTATATGGTTTGTATCAAGTTATAACCTTTAGACTAATCGACGTTAGATTTTCAGTTAAATGACATGTAAATGACTAATTTACCCTTCATTCTTATATTAACAAATTAATATATATATATATAGGCGACGGTTATCGTACAAAGGGCCTAAATCGTATGAAGCGTACGAAAGGGCCTCCAACCGTCCGATTAATAGTTGGGGATAACGCGGTGGCATAAATGTAATTACTTTGAAAAAATAACGCGTCGTTCAGATAAAAAAATGGCATAAATGTCAATTTTTTAAAAATAATCACACTTCATGCGTGCTTTTTTTACGTAATCACGTAACTTTTTTTACGTAATTATTTTTACGTAATCATGTTTTTTAATAAAAAATTTTACCGTAATCACGTTTTGTGTGATTGCAACTAATTTTAAACATGAATAATGCTAATCAGTACTACTGTCTTCAGTCTTATCTTCTTGCTTTTAAGTCAAATTATACGCAAAAACATTAATAAAAGTTTCTATCGAATGTGCGTGGATCTGGAAGCGAAAACGAATAGGAACAAACAAACAAAACTAACTGAAAAATCTAATCTCTGTTAGTATAAAGGTTATAACTTGATACAAAACATTTGGATAAAGGGTGTCTTGCGTAATTAGTGAAGATAAAGGCCTGCTAGTGTAATTTAGTATATACTTAAAGATTGTTTTCTGTAATTTAGTCTAATAAAAATAAAACTATTTGTAATGCATTCCAATTAGGCAAGCACTCCCGTTTACCATTTTATCCTTCTTTGAATAGAACTACTACCCCATTTGAAATTTTGCATGCCGATTTATGGACTTCTCCTGTTTCTAGTATTTCAGGGTTTAAATATTACATGTTAATTCTCGATGATTACACACATTACTTATGGGTTTTTCCTTTGAAATCAAAAAATGAGGTTTTTCAAAAATTCGCTCATTTCCATAATTATGTTCGTACTCAATTCAACCTACCAATTAAAATGTTTCACACCGACAATGGAACCGAATTTGTTAATAACAACTTTTCTGAATTCTTCACAACACATGGCATCTTACCCCGCCTCACTTGCCCGTATACTTCACCGCAAAATGGTAAGACGGAGAGAATGATAAGATCAATCACAGACATAATTCGCACTTTACTTTTTCAAGCTCAACTTCCCTCATCCTACTTGGTTGAAGCTCTCCACACATCATGTCACCTCCTAAATATTCTTCCAACCACTACCCTCAATAAAATATCTCCTCACCAAGCTCTATACCATAAAACATCTACTTACGACCACTTACGAGTCTTTGGTTGTCTTTGCTACCCTAACCTAACTGCCGCCGCCCCTCATAAACTAGCCCCACGATCCACCCCATGCATATTTTTAGGCTATCCCTGATATCAAAAAGTGTATCGTTGTCTCGATTTTCAAACCGGTAAAATTATCATATCTAGACACGTCACCTTCGATGAAAATACATTCCCTTACCCTACCCTTCTCACCACAAACAATACCCCACCACCCAACTCTTTACCTACAGATTCCTCACTTCCTTTTTTCCTCATTTCCCAACCCTCCCTTTCAAATTCCTCCATTCCCTCGACACATAACTCTCCCTCACCCACTCCTGCTGCCACTCTCTCCCACAAATTCTCCCATTTCCCCTCATATCCCAACTCCAAATACATCCAACTCACAACCACAAACCACCACTTCCAGCCACCAACAGCCCACCACCTCTTCCGACTCATCCTCTATTCCCGTAGTCAATAATCACCCCATGACCACTCGTGCTAAATTGGGTATTACACGTCCCCGTAACCCTCTATCACTCACTGTCACAACCACCTCACCCATACCAACATCATATAAACATGCTCTTAAGGATCCACTTTGGTACAATGCCATGCATGATGAATTTACTGCTCTTATTCGAAATAATACATGGTCCCTTGTGCCTAGACCCCAAGGGGTTAATATTGTAACAGGAAAATGGATCTTCAATCAAAAGTTTAAATCTGATGGAAGTTTAGAAAGAAACAAAGCTCGATGGGTGGTTCATGGATGCTCACAAAAACCCGGCATTAACTACGACGAACATTTTAGCCCCGTGGTAAAACCCGCCACCGTTCGGGTGGTCCTAAGCCTTGCTTTCACTCACTCTTGGCCTATTCACCAACTAGATTAAAAATGCTTTTCTTCATGGCCATCTTTAAGGAGACGGTTTATTGCACTCAACCACCGGGATTCATTGACCCAGAAAAACCGAAACATGTTTGTCTCCTAACAAAGCTCTTTACGGTCTAAAACAAGCACCCCGTGCTTGGTATCAAGGTTTTGCAAATTTTCTCACTACCTTGGGTTTCAAGAGCTGCAAAAATGACGCCTCGTTATTTACTCTCAAAACATCTAATACCATGGCTATCATCCTTTTGTATGTAGACGACATTATCATTACGGCCTCCTCTCAAGATCTAATCACATCCCTTATTACCCGTTTAAGCAAAGAATTCTCAATAAGTGATCTTGGCCTCTTACATCATTTTCTACGTATTGCATTAACTCATAACAAGGAGGGTCTATTTCTTTCTCAGCAAAAATATGCCCATGACATAATTCATAAAGCAGGCATGACAAGTTGTAATCCCACCAACACTCCTGTTGACACCAAAGCAAAACTCTCGGCCAAATCAGGACTGCCCATATCAAACCTCACTCAATACCGTGCCCTCGCCGGAGCTCTTCAGTACCCACTACAACAGTATCACCCTATCCCGACGATTTTTTTTCACCCTATAGCGACGACTTGTCGTCGGGATAGCCTATACCGACGACATGTCGTCGGTATTGCCTCGTCCCAATAGCCAAGATTGTCGTCGGGATAGGTGTCGTCGGGATAGGTCAGCCTATACCAACGACTTGTCGTCGCTATAGGGTTTAATTAAAAATTTCAAAAAGAAATTCTATACCGACGACATGTCGTCGGTATAGGGTTTTTTGTTTTTTTTAATAATTTTTTAAAAAGGCCTATAGCGACGACATTTCGTCGGTATAGGGTTTTTTGTTTTTTTAATAATTTTTGAAAAAGGCCTATAGCGACGACATGTCGTCGGTATAAGGTTTTTTTTTAATAATTTTTGAAAAAGTCCTATAGCAACGACATGTCGTCGGTATAGGTCTTTTCTGTTTTTTTTTTAATTTTTAATATTTTATCCAGAAATATTAAATTTCTAAAAACAAAAACTTGCAAATCACTAAATATAAACCATTCAAACATTCAAATCAGATAAAAACTAATATCCGAAACATAAACCAAACATCCAAATTGTTCGACACACAAACCTATAGCGACGACATGTCGTCGCTATAGGGTGTCCCATTCAAAATTTTGGTTTTCACCTATCCCGACGACATGTCGTCGCCATAGGGTTTTCCAGAATTTTTTTAATTTAAAAAAAAAAAGGTTTGACCGACGGAAATTGATTAAATAAAAAAAACAAAAAAAAATCAAAATTAACCTATAGCGACGACATGTCGTCGCTATAGGTTTTCCTCAAAAATTCATTGGGCGCCAGCTTTTCCTCCAATCTGTCTCAACCCTATAGCGACGACATGGGTGTTCCATTCAAAATTTTGGTTTTCACCTATCCCGAAGACTTGTCGTCGCCATAGGGTTTTCTATAATTTTTTTAATTTAAAAAAAAATTTGACCGACGGAAATTGATTAAATAAAACAATTCGGAGTTTTTGATATTTTATTTTATACTTTCACATATTATATATATATATATATATATATATATATATATATATAACTTGGACCCTGAAACAAGAAAGAAGAACAAGTTTGAGTTGAAAAAATCAAAACCCATTTTCACTCTTCTATTTCCGTTGAATTCACAATCAAAACTCAATTCTTTTGAATCCTAAATATTCAAGATCGTGTATTAATTGCGTATTAAACAATTTGATAGATTAGGATCGAAATCGTGAGATTTGGAACCCAATTTGGTATGTCACGTAAATGGGTATGAGATTGCTTAAATCAACGAAATCAAGCCCATATTCCCGCAGAGCTCGTCAATTTAAAGTTGTAAACGTGTAATAATCACCATATATATAATCCCTATCATCTTACAACTCGAAAGCACCTCCAAATTCATTTTTTTCTTCCTCTCTGTTTGCAATCGGCGCAAGGGGGGCTCTCGATCTGCGACGACTCAAGGACAACTCGGTTTCATTCTTTCCTTCGAAATCGATATCAGGTACCCATTTACATATGATTTCGCCCAGACGGTCTATATAAAAACTAACAAAACCAAACCTAGACTCCTAAGTAATAAATGGAGTACCTTAGAACTAAACCGCACTGACATGCAAGTATACCTATTGAGTGTAGCACAGCTTAACGGTAAACCGAGTATCGAACCCTAGAGACACTACGAATAACAAAACTAGACTCTGACTTGGACTAAAGAATGATTATTGGTTTGGGGTGTAACATCCCAAAAATAATTAAACGAATAAATATAGCGAGACCGGCAAGTTAGTCGGAATATTTAAACAAAAGGGAGCGGGCTTGGGCTCGGCTCCAACGGGCCATGGGAAGCCCAGTTATATAAGAGGCAGGGCAGCCCTCTTCTCTGCTCATTTCCCATTCACGCAACTTTTAGAGAGAGAAAGGAGAGCTCGGGTCTAGAGAGAGAAGGTTGACGGATCGTCCCGGAATTGAGGGAACACGTTACTGCCAAGCTCGTGAGAAGAACCTCCGGATCAGAATCTCGATACAGGTAATGATCTTGCCTAAATCTGAGTTTTTGTTCGTTTTTGGGATTTTCGGGTTTTAGCTAAAAAAGTAACGATTTTGCGGATGGAACTTGAAAATGAGCTTAGGTATAGCATCTAGAATGAAAAACGAACGTTTTGATCTAAGAAAAAATTGAGATACTGACTCGATCACACTCGCATGCAAAAACTTCAGATTTTTGGGAAGACGATCTGTGCAGGCCCATCGAAACTACTAGTTTCGATATGTGCAGGTCCATCGATTCGATATGTGAAGGTCCATCGAAACTACATGTTTCGATATGTGTAGACCCCATCGAAACTACCTAGTTTCGATATGTGCAGGTCCATCGAAACTACCTAGTTTCGATATGTGCAGACCCATCGAAACTATCAAGTTTCGACATAAACAACCTATCGAAACTATCAAGTTTCGATATAAGCAAATCTATCGAAACTACTAGGTTTAAGCATAGGGATGTCAAGTGTCATCTAGGAGCACTACCTTACAAGTATGGCTTTATCATAACAGATCGTGAGTGACATTAGTGACGCTCAGTAGCCAACTAAGAGTATTTCAGAAACTGTTTATCAGGTGAGTTCTAGAAGCCCTCTTTTAAATTTTTATATAATGTTTTCGGGCTGGTGTGCATACATATGAAATGATGTTTTATGAAATGATATTTTATGAAACTATGATTATGAAATGAAATGATTTGGAATGAACGGTTTATAGAAAGAAAGTTTTATGCATGGAATGTTTACGAACGAATGTTTAATAAGAAATGGTTTAAAGTAAAGGTAAAGGGTTTTGAAAACAAGTGAAAGGTTTTATGAAAGGGAAAGAAAAAGGGCAAAGGTTTTAAAGAAGTCATTACAAATCTAATCTGTTGAATGAAGGGAATTGACGAATGAAGTCTGGGAATGAGATTCCCAGCCTTGTGGTAGATTATGGACAGCGAGTCATAGTTACCATAAGAACAATAGGGGTAGTGTCTTAGTGGCCTGCCAATGGTTTGATGTTGTACAACTGGTATGGAGTAACGACGGTTACTCAGGGGTTAACGTGACCCTACGTGAGGTTAAATTATGATCCGATGATGTTATGGCTGAGAGTCATAACCGTCGATGGAAGTTGTCGGTTTATGGCTGAGAGTCATAGCCTTCAATGGAGGTTGTCGGTCTATGGCTGAGAGCCATAGGGGGGCAACTGAATGGGTATTGTCGGTCCTCGTCCAGTTAGCCTTGGGGGCAATACCAAAAATTGAATTGACGGAATGTTGTGGCAACGACGGTGATATGTAACGGTTGACCACGACATGCAGGGTTCCTTTGGGGACACAGAGACGCGTAACGATACAGATTTTAGATAGTAATGTATGACTTAAATGAATGTTAAATGTTTTAAACAAATGATCCGTTCAATGTGTTTAAATGTGTGAAGGTTTATGAATAAAAGGCCTTGCTTTCTTATACGTAATGTTAAACCCTAATGAATGTTTTAAATGATGAACCATTTCTTAAATCGAGCGAAAACTAGAACTCACCAGCGTAGCTGACTTTTTAGTGTGCACATTCAGGTTAAGGCATGTTACGAGGATGGACGGTGATGCTTGGCTAGCGAGAGGAGTTACCCGACTGACTATGAAGACTGTCATCCCGTTATGTTTAGTTATAATGTAATTATGTTTTTAACAATGTTTACGCTTCCGCATGTATGATCAAGTTTTAATTATGATGAATGAATGAAATTTTCCGCTACGTTATTTGATATTCATGTTTAAGAACTGTTTGTGAATGAGTAAATCCAACAAGTGAGGCCTCCCGGGTTTGGGGCCTTACATGGGGGGTTTGACTACACTACTGATTAAACTAATGAATGCCGAAAACTAGAACGACTCAACTATCAAGATAAGAACTGAGGTGAAATCAAGAATTGGGAAGAAAACTACCTAGGTCGGAATCCTACGTGCAAAGCACAACTTCTACCGGTTCTGGAAACTAAGATGGATCTGGGTTTCTAAGGATGACAACTAAAGACTACCTAGTGGACAGAAGGAATTAGGGAGTCTAGAAGTAATAAGGGAAACGTCGGAAAGGTTTGATCAAGTCAAAGCACGAATGAAGGCCGCACAACATCGTCAAAAATCCTACGCGGATAAACGGCGAAGGCCTATTGAGTTTGATGTTGGGGACAGAGTAATGTTGAAAGTGTCACCTTGGAAGGGAATCATACGATTCAGGAAGAGATGAAAATTAAGTCCGAGGTTTGTCGGACCGTTCAGGATAATGGCACGGGTTGGTGAAGTCGCTTATCGGTTAGAGTTGCCTGATGAGTTAAGTGGAATTCATCCTACCTTCCATGTATCACACTTGCGAAAGTTTTTGGCGGATGAATCGGCTCACGTACCACTTACTGACATCGAGGTAGACAATAGCCTTAACTACATCGAAGAACCCGTGGCCTTCCTAGATCGAAAGGAGAGACGTTTACGTTATAAAGTTATCCAATTGGTTAAATTCCAATGGAAACATCGAAAGGGATCGGAAGCCACTTGGGAAACGGAGACAGAAATGAGGGAGTCGTACCCTCAACTATTTGACTTATGATAGGTTTCGGGGACGAAACCTATTGTAAGGGGGGTAGACTTGTAACATCCCAAAAATAATTAAACGAATAAATATAGCGAGACCGGCAAGTTAGTCGGAATATTTAAACAAAAGGGAGCGGGCTTGGGCTCGGCTCCAACGGGCCGAGGGAAGCCCAGTTATATAAGAGGCAGGGCAGCCCTCTTCTCTGCTCATTTCCCATTCACGCAACTTTTAGAGAGAGAAAGGAGAGCTCGGGTCTAGAGAGAGAAGGTTGACGGATCATCCCGGAATTGAGGGAACACGTTACTGCCAAGCTCGTGAGAAGAACCTCCGGATCAGAATCTCGATACAGGTAATGATCTTGCCTAAATCTGAGTTTTTGTTCGTTTTTGGGATTTTCGGGTTTTGGCTAAAAAAGTAACGATTTTGCGGATGGAACTTGAAAAATGAGCTTAGGTATAGCATCTAGAATGAAAACCGAACGTTTTGATCTAAGAAAAAATTGAGATACTGACTCGATCAGACTCGCATGCAAAAACTTCAGATTTTTGGGAAGACGATCTGTGCAGGCCCATCGAAACTACTAGTTTCGATATGTGCAGGTCCATTGAAACTACATGTTTCGATATGTGTAGACCCCATCGAAACTACCTAGTTTCGATATGTGCAGGTCCATCGAAACTACCTAGTTTCGATATGTGCAGACCCATCGAAACTATCAAGTTTCGACATAAACAACCTATCGAAACTATCAAGTTTCGATATAAGCAAATCTATCGAAACTACTAGGTTTAAGCATAGGGATGTCAAGTGTCATCTAGGAGCACTACCTTACAAGTATGACTTTATCATAACAGATCGTGATTGACATTAGTGACGCTCAGTAGCCAGCTAAGAGTATTTCAGAAACTGTTTATCAGGTGAGTTCTAGAAGCCCTCTTTTAAATGTTTTATATAATGTTTTATATAATGTTTTTGGGCTGGTGTGCATACATATGAAATGATGTTTTATGAAATGATATTTTATGAAACTACGATTATGAAATGAAATGATTTGGAATGAACGGTTTATGGAAAGAAAGTTTTATGCATGGAATGTTTACAAACGAATGTTTAATAAGAAATGGTTTAAAGTAAAGGTAAAGGGTTTTGAAAACGAGTGAAAGGTTTTATGAAAGGGAAAGAAAAAGGGCAAAGGTTTTAAAGAAGTCATTACAAATCTAATCTGTTGAATGAAGGGAATTGACGAATGAAGTCTAGGAATGAGATTCCCAGCCTTGTGGTAGATTATGGACAGCGAGCCATAGTTACCATAAGAACAACAGGGGCAGTATCTTAGTGGCCTGCTAATGGTTTGATGTTGTACAACTGGTATGGAGTAACGACAGTTACTCAGGGGTTAACGTGACCCTACGTGAGGTTAAATTATGATCCGACGATGTTATGGCTGAGAGTCATAACCGTCGATGGAAGTTGTTGGTTTATGGCTGAGAGTCATAGCCTTCAATGGAGGTTGTCGGTCTATGGCTGAGAGCCATAGGGGGGCAACTGAATGGGTATTGTCGGTCCTCATGCAGTTAGCCTTGGGGGCAATACCAAAAAGGGAATTGACGGAATGTTGTGGCAACGACGGTGATACGTAACGGTTGACCACGACATGCAGGGTTCCTTTGGGGACACAGAGACGCGTAACGATACAGATTTTAGATAGTAATGTATGACTTAAATGAATGTTAAATGTTTTAAACAAATGATCCGTTCAATGTGTTTAAATGTGTGAAGGTTTATGAATAAAAGGCCCTGCTTTCTTATACGTAATGTTAAACCCTAATGAATGTTTTAAATGATGAACCATTTCTTAAATCGAGCGAAAACTAGAACTCACCAGCGTAGCTGACTTTTTAGTGTGCACATTCAGGTTAAGGCATGTTACGAGGATGGACGGTGATGCTTGGCTAGCGAGAGGAGTTACCCGACTGACTATGAAGACTGTCATCCCGTTATGTTTAGTTATAATGTAATTATGTTTTTAACAATGTTTACGCTTCCGCATGTATGATCAAGTTTTAATTATGATGAATGAATGAAATTTTCCGCTGCATTATTTGATATTCATGTTTAAGAACTGTTTGTGAATGAGTAAATCCAACAAGTGAGGCTTCCCGGGTTTGGGGCCTTACATGGGGGGGTTTGACTACACTACTGATTAACTAATGAATGCCGAAAACTAGAACGACTCAACTATCAAGATAAGAACTGAGGTGAAATCAAGAATTGGGAAGAATACTACCTAGGTCGGAATCCTACGTGCAAAGCACAACTTCTACCGGTTCTGGAAACTAAGATGGATCTGGGTTTCTAAGGATGACAACTAAAGACTACCTAGTGGATCCCTAATCACCCTCAGGGTGTCACCAATCAAGCTACCTAAAGCGTACTAAACTCACCAGATAGTTGGGTCACCTCTCGGGTATTTCCAACAATGATAAAGTACCCACAGGACATATTACCTCTCAGTCTCACTGTCCACAATACATTCGAAGAATGCACGGGGTAATCTTTAGATAACAACTATGATATAACCTAGCAACAATCACTAGACACCTAATCCTAACGTCATCTCAGACTGTTAACACTCGGATTCCTAATGATGAAGACTAGACAACTACTTCTCACCACTCGGGTATTGAACTAGGACACACATTCACTCTAATCAGCAATCCATCACAACTCATATGGTCACTATCTCTAGCAAACCATACACAATCACAAACCCTAAGATATATGACCTAGATACGCAAATCAAATTGACAGACAACCGCAATCAACGCATGAAGTTATAATCAATCACACAATCAGAATTAAACATGCTTATACATCATAATTAATATCCAAAGATCGTTTACAAAATCATTCAGCCATCAAATAGATCCAAAACCGGATAAAAATCTAAACTTTACGCATATTCATTAATTGACCTAGGCAGTACTATGGTTTTAGCCAATAATCATCATCCAAAACATCATAACAGAAGTAAAAGACAAAGACATGGTATCAAACATAGCAATCAAAATGCAAAGATTCAAACTTGAAAACCTAGATCGCCATTACAACGAACCCGAGATCCAAAAGCTTTGATCTTGCACTTGAATCGATCTTCTTGCTCCCAAAATCGCCCTAGGATCTCTCTCAAACGGCTGGAATGCGAACTTCTCAAATTATGGCATTAAAAATCTATTAAAAGTCGATTTTAGGGTTTTTCGCGATTTAGGGTTCTCTCGCGTACCGCGAGAGACTGAGCTGAGTTCCTCGCGTACCGCGAGGAACAAATTAGTCGTGGCCGGTATTGCTTTCCCTCGCGTATCGCGAGGCATTTGTCTGTCTCTCTCGCGTACCGCGAGGAACTGAATTTCAACAAATTCTTCTTTATTTCTCCCGGCTTTATTCTCTTGCTTGTTTTCTTCGGGATTTAGCTTCCTATTCCACACGAGTCCTAAAAGTATACAATAGACTCAAATACAGACGAAAATTTAAAAAAAAAAATTGACCGACGGAAATTGATTAAATAAAAAAAAACAAAAAGAAAATCAAATTAACCTATAGCGACGACATGTCGTCGTTATAGGTTTTCCCCAAAAATTCATTGGGCGTCAACTTTCCCTCCAATCTGCCTCAACCTATAGCAACGACATGTCGTCGCTATATGGTGTCCCATTCAAAATTTTGGTTTTCACCTATCACGACGACATGTCGTCGCCATAGGGTTTTCTAGTATTTTTTTAATTTAAAAAAAAATTGACCGACGGAAATTGATTAAAAAAAACAAAAAGAAAATCAAAATTAACCTATAGCGACGACATGTCGTCGCTATAGGTTTTCCCAAAAATTCATTGGACGCCAGATTTCTCTCCAATTTGCCTCAACCCTATAGCGACTCCAATTTGCCTCAACCCTATAGCGACGACATTTCGTCGCTATAGGGTGTCCCATTCAAAATTTTGGTTTTCACCTATCCCGACGACATGTCGTCGCCATAGGGTTTTTCAGAAGTTTTTTTTATTTAAAAAAAAATTGACCGACGAAAATTGATTAAATAAAAAAACAATAAGAAAATCAAAATTAACCTATAGTGACGACATGTCGTCGCTATAGGTTTTCCCCAAAAATTCATTGGGCGCCAGCTTTCTCGCCAATCTCTCTCAACCCTATAGCGACGACATGTCGTCGCTACAGGGTGTTCCATTCAAAATTTTGGTTTTCACCTATCCTGACGACATGTCGTCGCCATAGGGTTTTCTAGAATATTTTTTAATTTAAAAAAAATTTTGACCTACGGAAATTGATTAAATAAAACAATTCGGAGTTTTTGATATTTTATTTTATACTTTCACATATTATATATATAACTTGGACCCTGAAACAAGAAAGAAGAACAAGTTTGAGTTGAAAAAGTCAAAACCCATTTTCACTCTTCTATTTTCGTTGAATTCGCAATCAAAACTCAATTCTTTTGAATCCTAAATATTCAAGATCGTGTATTAATTGCGTATCAAACCCCAATTTGATAGATTAGGATCGAAATCGTGAGATTTGGAACCCAATTTGGTATGTCACGTAAATGGGTATGAGATTGCTTAAATCACCGAAATCAAGCCCATATTCCCGCTGATCTCGTCAATTTAAAGTTGTAAACGTGTTATAATCACCCTATATATAATCTCTATCATCTTACAACTCGAAAGCACCTCCAAATTCATTTTTTTTCTTCCTCTCGGTTTGCAATCGGCGCAAGGGTGCTCTCGATCTGCGACGACTCAAGGGCAACTCGGTTTCATTCTTTCATTTGAAATCGATATCAGGTACCCATTTACATATGATGTCGCCCAGACGGTCTATATAAAAACTAACAAAACCTAACCTAGACTCCTAAGTAATAAATGGAGTACCTTCGAACTAAACCGCACTGACATGCAAGTATACCTATTGAGTGTAGCACAGCTTAACGGTAAACCGAGTATCGAACCCTAGAGCCACTACGAATAACAAAACTAGACTCTGACTTGGACTAAAGAATGATTATTGGTTTGGGGGGTTTGACTACACTACTGATTAAACTAATGAATGCCGAAAACTAGAACGACTCAACTATCAAGATAAGAACTGAGGTGAAATCAAGAATTGGGAAGAATACTACCTAGGTCGGAATCCTACGTGCAAAGCACAACTTCTACCGGTTCTGGAAACTAAGATGGATCTGGGTTTCTAAGGATGACAACTAAAGACTACCTAGTGGATCCCTAATCACCCTCAGGGTGTCGCCAATTAAGCTACCTAAAGCGTACTAAACTCACCAGATAGTTGGGTCACCTCTCGGGTATTTCCAACAATGATAAAGTATCCACAGGACATATTACCTCTCAGTCTCACTGTCCACAATACATTCTGTCACACCCCCAATTTCCACGAACGGAGTTTTACCGTTTGGAAGGTGACACACCAGGATCTCAGTCATTAGTTACATCAAACGACACTATATGGGACTTAAAATGTCATAACATAAAAGTTCAGAGTTAATGCGGAAGCGTAAACGTTAATATGAAATCAAAAGTAATTACACGTAATAGGCGTCAATCAATGTAAATAAGTAAACTGTTTCAAACGTTTGAAATGGATGATATGACAGTAGGACTCCATGCATGTCCTAAGTGAGCAACTTGTGCCTTAGCGACCTAAGAAACATGTAAGAAAAAGTGTCAACACAAGGTTGGTGAGTTCACAGGTTTCAAGTTTACAATAAGAGTGTGTTTGCCAGATTATGTACTTTCAATATGCGTATCTATAGGTAGCTAACCTATGTTCAAGTTTTACTAAAGCGATCGCAACCGAAGCTGACTGTGTTTGTATGCCTCCTGCCAGGTCTATCAACTCTGGCACATGTGAGTAGGCTAACATTTCACCCGTTCGATATCCAATCGAGTTAGCGCGACTAACGCGTGTGGGATTTGTCAAACCCAGTAGTACTACTAAACATTACCTCGCTAAGATCCATATTAACGGTCCGATATAAGATGAGGACTTTCTGTGATAGTGTGTTACGCTTAGTCCCAACAGTGATATCATATAAAGTACCATAATCAAATAGTTGCGTCATGTTTTCTTCCCCGGTGGGAGAAATAATATTTGCGTGCGTACCTGTTTCTCCCCCACGGGGAAAACAAGTAAAAGTATGATAGTTGGTGTTCATGTTTGTTTCTTCCTCAACATGAAAACAAGTAAAATACGTTTGTGTGTAAGCATGTTTCTCCCCCAATAGTAAAACAAGTAAAAAGGGGCCGTGAAACTCACCTGCGTTGCGTAGTAGGTAGTATCACACAAGTATGAGATTTGAAATCTCAAGTGTTAGCCTGCACGGCTTACGTATGCCCTAGAATTATAAACACATAAGTTAGGGACAAGTTTGAAATTGTGACGACGACACAGAAGACTAGGATGCCCTAACGCATTCTAAGGATTTAAGAATAAACGAACGTGTCGACGGAGTTTTATATATATATATATATATATATATAAATATGTATATATATCTTATTGTAATGATTTTAGGAAATTCGCGTTACGCGTCGAATGTTGATAACGGATAATAATTAAATAATTATTTTAATGCGTTTGAGTCGTTTACAAAGGTTAGGAAAATAATATAATTTATATATTATTTTTAAGTACGAAGGATTTACTAAATAATCCTTGGAGTGGAAAAATAATAAATATATTATTTTTAATCGGGGTAAATAACGTAGGTAAATAATATAATATCGTATATATTATTTATAGTTTTTAAAACAAATGTCACACAAGGAAATTGAATGAGTTGAAAATAATATAATTTATATATTATTTTATTAACATCGAATACGGGTTGAAAATAATATTATTAAATTATTTTATACGAGATTACGGTTTGAAAATAATACGAATACGATATATTTTTTTAAAAGTGGAAATACAATTGGTTACAAAATTTAAACCCGAGCTCACGGGTTGTTTCCCGGGCTAAAACACGTTTATATAATTTTATAATGATATAGGGTTTGATTTTTATTAATTTAATATAATAAAAAGTCGCTCAAAAACTAATTGTGGGAGCCCGGCCTCGAACCCGGGTCTCTCCCACACACACACAAGCCTCTAACCAGTCCCGCCCGCTAGGGTATCGCGTTAGATACCCGGATTAAATCATTTTAACAAACAGCTCTAGCGTGTTCTTCTCCCCCATCATAACCGAGCCAAACCAGTCCCAAAACCAACCAATTCGACAACAATTGATCATAAAATCATATGGGTTTTGTTTATCGAACGATTTCGAGCCTGTGGGTTCAATTAATTGCAAAATCGTTAGGTTTAGGTTAGCTAATATCCTGTTCGTTCATTTGAAACCCTAGGTTATGAACACATGATCGAATCCGTCGAATTTGATATTAAATCTGGTTGGAATTATAGGGCTTTTAAAGAGTAGGTCATTGTGAAGCTATCCATATCAATTAATTGGATTTATATCGAGTCCAGGGTAGATTTCTATTAAACCCGAATGTTATGAACCCTAAAATCGGGATCTTGACCAATTTGATGTTTTAAGATTAAATTGATATAGGGCTTTCATTACACAGATGATTACGAGTCTAAAGATATAAGTTAATTGGATTTAAACACGTTTTAGGATAAGGTTCGATTAATCCGAAAATGATAAGAACCCTAGAATTCGATCTCGATCGGGTTGATGTTATAGCGTCTAATTAGCATAGGGCTAATGATCAGAAGATTAAAACGAAACTATGGATACAAGAAATTACCAGAATGGGTGTTGATTTGGTGGTGTTCGACTGAAACAACGCCGACTGTGACCCATTTGATCTCCGGCGACTTCCGTTGCTTCTCCGATGAAGTTGAATGGTGTTACAGGTTCAGTGGAGTTCGTTCAAGGTGTGCAGGTGTTTGATTACGAGTATAATGATCGAATTGATCCAATTTTGCTAAGGTTTCAATGGTTTCGGTTAAATGGGATTGATATGGTTTAATTACAACCATGATGGGTGTTAAAACACATTAACACGATTCGTATAGGGTCTTGATTATTATTTCAATGCATAACCGTCGCGAATTGAATAGAATTCGAATGTAGGAATTCAATGTCAATCAAGAACATCACGGGTTGACTTTCAAAAGTCAACAAAATCAAAATTGGGTTAACTACAGGATTAGTCCTTCTGTTTTCATGCCTTGAAGTTTGAAACTTGACAGCAATGGTCCCTAGGGTTTAGCTTTGGTTAACTAGATCAAGGGTTTGGTTAGTTTGACTAATAAAGTCAAAGGATTTGGATTTTAACTTTCTAAAAGTCAACATAGAAGACTAGGGTTATTACATAACTAATCCCTCGAGTTTAAGTTTGAAATATTGATAGAAATAGTCCCTTGAGTTTGAGTAAAGTTAATTTTAGTTAACTTTAACTGGATTTTGTTAACGGAGTTAACTGGAAAAGTCCGGATTGTCACATCATCCCCTAGTTGAAAGAATTTTCGTCCCGAAATTTGAATAGTGCCTTAAGAATTTGGCGCGGAGTGTTTGAACAGATTAGGATATTTACGCCTCATCTGATTCTCGCGCTCCCATGTGAATTCCGGTTCGCGTTTCGAGTCCCAACGGACTCTAACAATAGGGATTTTACTGTGCTTTAACGATTTGACTTCCCTATCCATGATTTCCACGGGATCTTCGATGAAACGCAGCTGTTCATCAATGTGTAGTTCCTCAAGGGGAACCGCGAGGGATTCGTCAGCTAGGCATTTCTTCAAATTTGAGATGTGAAAGACGTTGTGTACACCACTCAGTCCTTCCGGTAAGTCCAGTTGATACGCCACTGGTCCGATTCTCTTTATTATTTTGAAAGGTCCAACATAACGAGGATTCAGTTTACCTCATTTCCCGAAACGAATGACGCCCTTCTAAGGTGAGACTTTTAATAAGACCATATCCTCTACTAGAAATTCCAACGGTTTACGACGTTTACCGGCATAGCTCTTTTGACGGTCACAAGCTGCTGCCATACGATTTCTGATTTGAACGATCTTTTCAGAAGTTTCAAGTACGAGTTCCGGGCCTGTAAGTTGACTATCCCCAACCTCGGCCCAACAAATAGGAGAATGGCATTTCCGTCCATAAAGTGCTTCAAGTGGAGCTGCCTTGATGCTGGTGTGATAACTGTTGTTGTAGGAGAACTCCACCAATGGTAGGTGAGACTCCCAAGTGTAACCGAAATCGATCACACAAGCTCGTAGCATGTCCTCCATGGTTTGAATAGTACGCTTTGTCTGGCCATCAGTTTGAGGGTGGTTTGTTGTGCTCATATCTAGACACGTGTTTAAAGCTTTATGTAACGATTGACAAAAACGAGAGGTGAATCGTGCATCACGATCCGAAATGATAGAGATTGGCACCTCGTGCCGAGATACTACTTCTTTCAAGTAATACGAGTAAGCTCATCCATTTTGTCGGTTTCTTTGATTGCTAATAAGTGAGCGGACTTTGTTAAACGGTCAACGATTACCCAAATGGTATCACATCCTGTAGGAGTTCGTGGCAATTTTGTGATAAAGTCCATGGATATCTGCTCCCATTTCCACATGGGAATCTCCGGTTGCTGGAGTAGGCCGGAAGGCTTTTGATATTCAACTTTGACCTTCGCGCAAGTCAGGCACTTGCTCACATAGGTGGCTATATCGGCCTTCATCTTTGGCCACCAATACAGCACCTTCAGGTCATGATCAGGTCATGATACATCTTGTCGGAACCTGGATGAATGTCCATGACCTGTTCCCTTAAGTGACCGAATGCTAGAACTCATATTCGCTCGGCGAAGTAGCGAATACCGTCAGATTTGGCCTCGAGTTGTGCTTCCATACCGCGTGTACCTTGCAGCGCTAGGTTTTCCTCTTGCAGAGCTTCAAGTTGAGCACTTTGGATTTTATCAGGTAATTCGGTGTGAATAGTATTTTGTAATGCTCGAACTCATTTAGGTTTGGTGTCCTTACTACTTAGGACATCGGCTACCACATTAGCCTTCCCTGGATGGTATCTGATTGCACAGTCATAGTCGTTTAAGAGTTCGACCCAACGACGCTGTCGCATGTTCAACTATTTCTGTTCGAAGATATGCTGAAGACTCTTGTGATCGGTGTAGATAGTGCATTTGGTACCGTACAAGTAATGTCTCCAGATCTTTAGTGCAAATACCGTGGCTCCCAACTCTAAGTCATGAGTCGTGTAGTTTTTCTCGTAGATTTTCAATTGACGAGAGGCGTATGCGATCACTTTCTCGCGTTGCATCAACACACAACCAAGACCTTGAATGGATGCATCACAATACACCACAAAATCATCTGTTCCCTCTGGAAGAGATAGGATTTGGTGCACTGTAGAGATAGGGTTTACCTTTTTGAGTTAAGGCTGTGAAGGGTTGGGCAATCTTGGAGAATCCTTCAATGAGACGATGGTAGTAGCCAGCCAATCCCATAAATTGACGCACCTCCATCAGCGTTGTAGGTGCTGCCCAATTCTTGATTGCTTCTACTTTAGCTGGATTGACATGTATTCCCGTCTTGTTGACTACATGTTCTAAGAATTGTACTTCTCGAATCCTAGAGTTCGCACTTGGAAAGTTTGGCATACAATTGCTCTTGTTTTAGCAATTCTGAAATCAAACGCAGGTGTTCCTCATGTTCATCCCTATTCTTGGAGTAGAGAATGTCATCGATGAAGACGATAACGAACTGATCTGGGTACGTTTTACATACACGGTTTATGAGGTCCATGAATGCCGCGGGTGCATTGGTCAATCCGAATGGCATGACCATGAATTCGTAGTGACCTTACCTAGTTCTGAATGCCGTCCTTGAGATGCCCTCGTCCCAGACTCTCAGTTGATGATAACCGGATCTAAGATATATCTTGGAATAGAAGTTTGATCCATAGAGTTGATCAAACAAATCATCGATGCGGGGTAAAGGATAACGATCCTTGTTGGCTACTTTATTATGTTCACGGTAGTCGATGCACATGCGGAAGGTCCTGTCCTTCTTCTTGACAAATAGGACTGGAGCTCCCCATGGTGATGAGCTAGGTCTAATGAAACCTTTATCCAACAACTCTTGCAGTTGTGTGGATAGCTCTGGCAACTCACTAGGTGCAAGTCTACAGGGTACCCGAGCAATAGGCGCTGCTCCGGGTTCTAGATCAATTTGGAATTCGACTTGACGATGTGGTGGAAGACCAGGCAGGTCTTTGGGAAATAATTCCGGATAATCACGCACGATCGGTATGTCGTCAATCTTCTTCTCCTCATATGGCTGCTCGGCGACGAGAGCCAGAATGACAATACGACCTTTACGTATATGCTTTTGTGCTTTCATGAAAGATATGATGCCCACGACAACGCCACTCTTTTCGCCTTGGACAGAGAGGGTTTCTCCACTCGGGAGAGGTAGGCGAACAAATTTGCTCACGATAAATCATTTCGGCTTGGTTCTCAGATAACCAATCCATACCGACAATTATGTTGAAGTTGCCAAGTGTGACTGGCATAAGGTCAATGTCAAGCTTTTGACCAGCCAATCCCAGTTAACACGCCTTAAGATTTAGAGTTGTTTCGATTACTTGACCGTCTACTATCCCTATAGTGTACTTAGTTGCTAATAGAGTCGGATTTTAGTGAGACCAGTGTTTATAAGGTAAGCTTCGGTCAACATAAAGGTTGAGAGAAGAGGTTCACATGTAGACCAGATTTTAGTGAGATATATATTCCAGGAGTACAAGGGATAGGATGTCTATTTAAGTAATCGCGTTCAACTGATGGTCAGTTAGAATAAATCTTCGTTTCCTAATGTCATTGGATCAACGGGATCATTTCGTGAAGAAAGAAATCCGTTTACAGGATTGAATATGCTGGAGTAAAATTCAAAGTTAGACTAAGGATTAGTCACAGGATGAGGTAACAAGTTCAAGTGGGATCTATTGTAGGAGTGTAAGGAATAACGCGTTAGCATAGAAAGAATTCCTCAAATTCTGTATACATAGTTGGGGTCGGTGGTTTTACTCTGAGGTTCTACTAGAGTTTCACTCTAGGTGGTTCTATTGATTAAGTTTGAATGGGAGTCGTAAGATCACTAAGACTCTTACATGGGTGAAAATAACATTGATGGATCCCATTGATGATAATTCAGTGTATCCGTAAACATTTTCAACCTGATAGTCGCGTCTATCAATTGTTGAACAGGTTTAACGATACCAACTAATCGTTGAGTGGGTTATTTCACAGATTAGGACCATTTATCCACACACTAGGTTTCACAAGGACTTACATGCACCTCAAATTACTATTACGTGTGCACCCGTAATGATAATTTGTTTTGCATTCTCACCCTAGTTCTCCTTGTCCTGCGTCATAATGTCCTTTAGATTGTATTTCCGAATACAGAGTATTGTTAGAGATGATAAGTTATCGGAAAGATTAGTCATTAATCATAAGTTGATCAATTAGGACTCATATCAGGATGAGTAGTCAGAAATCGTTTGAACCGAGTATTCACTCGAGTTGAAACACAATACAAGAGTCCAGTCCAGCGGATTGTAAATGAGAATATGTAACAAACATGTACATGAAATGCGACTTCAAAAAATGAAACTGATTTCCTGAATACAAGTTACAGAAAGCAGCAAGGTAGCTGTCCTTTCAACTTAGTCAAGATAAGGTTTGAGTATGCATTGAGCAATGCGTTCTAAGAATTGTGTTCGATCTATTCTCAACAAAATATCGACCAAAGACGCGAGTCCATGGCTCGGGAAAGTGATGACATCTATGTGTCAATAGATTCTGCAATAATGCGTGTAACGGTCTGCCTTCAGTCGGCGTATTGTTGCTAGCGAGTACAGTAGAGACTCGCCTCCGACGATCCCAATTCCCAAAGAGATATGCGTTAGTGCTGAGTGTCGTCCATAACATGGACTTAAGAAATCCCACCATACCCAACGGGTGATGGTGATGTAAGTGACTCCTCCGAAGGCTCCGTCTCGCTGCCCTCGAACGGGAGTGGATAATGTTCCGGTGATTCCCCGAGTGTCGTCAGTGGGAATGATGATGCAATGCAAATGATGTGTCCCTTGCCAACTGAGGGTGATACGGATGGTGTTACATGCCTGCACTGCAATGTATAGTTGTTATATGCATCACGTATAAGTGTCTGTGCCGTGTAACTAATGTGTGAGGTTATAGTCTAGTATGCAGTCTTAGTTCTCTATAACCAATGGCTCTGATACCAATCTGTCACACCCCCAAATTCCACTAACGGATTTTTACCGTTTGGAAGGTGACACACCAGGATCTCAGTCATTAGTTACATCAAACGACACTATATGGGACTTAAAATGTCATAATGATGTGTTAGTATTTACACATCTTTTTGGCACAAAACTTCGCTCATTTAACGATCAATTCTTGGTTATATTCAACGTTTAGGCACTTATTTGCTTCATTTCCTGTTTTGTAGGTTTTTGTGAAGCTTGTGAACAAACAAGAAGATTCCAGGATAAAAAGTGAAGTTTTTAGGGTTTCTGTGATGAAGGCACGGTCGTGCCCCTAATTGGCACGATCGTGCCTAACTTGCAAACCCTAAGCACGGTCGCGCCCCGTACATGGCACGACCGCGCCAAGCCAAAAGGCAAGGCACAACCGTGCCCTGCCTCCCACGGTCGCGGGAACACACGTGAGTCTGACACCTCGAAGCAAGAGACCCAATGGAAGCTCCGGATCTGTCAACCCTCTGTCACACGGTCGCGGCAAAGACCTAGACGCGACCGCGCCTTTGCACTTGGCACGGTCGTGCCCTCTCTCTTGGCACGGTCGTGCCTCCCCTTTTCTATTTAAACAGAACTTAAACTCTCATTCAGACATCAAGCAACCATTTCTCTTGTTCCAGCCATATTTCAAGATTCTTGGAGAGGATACAACATCAAGAGGATCACCATACATCAACAACAACATCTAGGCTTGGAGGAGTGGTTTGATTCTTGTTTTCATATCATGTTTCACACTATTTTTCCCTTCTTATTTGTAATTTTGGTGCTCATGATGAGCTAAAACTCTTGTTCACTTTGGTTTAGATGAAGTTTAGATACATTTGACAACATTCATGGATTATTGGCAATTATTGTGTTAATGTTATGACAATCGTATGATTATTCTTTGATGAAATTATGTATTCAAGTATTTTGAGTTGTTTACAAGACTTGTATTTGTGTATGCCATATTATGTTGGAAAACTTGTGGTTTATGCTTATATTCATGGATTGGTGTATGTAATTATACTAGTTTATGGCTTTTGACTAGGAATGGTGAATGAAGTCTTGTTTATGAATCATTATATTTGTATGTGTATCCTTATGCTTATGTTTGGAAAGACAAAGTGTTTGTTAGAATGTTTCATGCTTAGTCTTATGTTTATCTAGGAATTGTTGACACATTCTCCTAATTTATATAATCTTTACATGAACATTGTATGTTGAAGAAATGCATATTGTTGTCTAATTTAATCAACTTGAGGTGGGTAGTGTGTTGTTCATATTATCTTTCCAACTAGTTGTTGGACTAGCGTACCTTAATCGGAAACTAGTTTAATCTTTATAAACATTAACATGATTGTTAAACACGTGAGCTTCATTGTATGATTTTAGGTGGTTAGTTTGTATAATTCATGCTAGCTTTCCGAATAGTCATTTGATTAGATATCTTTGACAAGAGTTTAGTCAATTTATGTTTCGTGTGATTGCCATGTTCCTATGAGTGTATTGGATGTATTCTACATGGATTCGACACCGAAGTGATATTTTCTCCCTAATCGTTTGAATTGTGACCTTAGCTCAGTTTTCATATATTTGCATGTTAGTTAATTAAACAAAACTCTTCAAAATATCTTTATACCCTCACTTGATTAGATTTTAATTCCGGTTTATTATCGCATTCCACCGTGTCCACGAATTGATATCCGGTTCTTACCTTTACTATATTGCTATCCGACGGGTATACTGCCCGATGTGTGTGTGATTAGTTTTTGGTGAAAACCCTTTTTAAAACTCATATTGTGTGAAAATTCTTTATTAAAATATATATACAGTTTACACGCATCACATAACATAAAAGTTCAGAGTTAATGCGGAAGCGTAAACGTTAATATGAAATCAAAAGTAATTACACGCAATAGGCGTCAATCAATGTAAATAAGTAAACTGTTTCAAACGTTTGAAATGGATGATATGACAGTAGGACTCCATGCGTGTCCTAAGTGTGCAACCTGTGCATTAGCGACCTGAGAAACATGTAAGAAAAAGTGTCAACACAAGGTTGGTGAGTTCACAGGTTTCAAGTTTACAATAAGAGTGTGTTTGCCACATTATGTACTTTCAATATGCGTATCTATAGGTAGCTAACCTATGTTCATGTTTTACTAAAGCACTCGCAACCGAAGCTGACTGTGTTTGTATGCTTCCTACCAGGTCTATCAACTCTGGCACATGTGAGTAGGCTAACATTTCACCCGTTCGATATCCAATCGAGTTAGCGCGACTAACACGGGTGGGATTTGTCAAACCCAGTAGTACTACTAAACATTACCTCGCTAAGATCTATATTAACGGTCCGATATAAGATGAGGACTTTCTGTGATAGTGTGTTACGCTTAGTCTCAACAGTGATATCATATAAAGTACCATAATCAAATAGTTGCGTCATGTTTTCTCCCCCGGCGGGAGAAATAATATTTGCATGCGTACCTGTTTCTCCCCCACGGGGAAAACAAGTAAAAGTATGATAGTTGGTGTTCATGTTTGTTTCTTCCTCAACAGGAAAACAAGTAAAATACGTTTGTGTGTAAGCATGTTTCTCCCCCAATAGTAAAACAGGTAAAAAGGGGCCGTGAAACTCACCTGCGTTGCGTAGTAGGTAGTATCACACAAGTATGAGATTTGAAATCTCAAGTGTTAGCCTACACGGCTTACGTATGCCCTAGAATTATAAACACATAAGTTAGGGACAAGTTTGAAATTGTGACGACGACACAGAAGACTATGATGCCCTAACGCATTCTAAGGATTTAAGAATAAACGAACGTGTCGACGGAGTTTTATATATATATATATATATATATATATATATATATATATATATATATATATAAATATGTATATATATATCTTATTGTAATGATTTTAGGAAATTCGCGTTACGCGTCGAATGTTGATAACGGATAATAATTAAATAATTATTTTAATGCGTTTGAGTCGTTTACAAAGGTTAGGAAAATAATATAATTTATATATTATTTTTAAGTACGAAGGATTTACTAAATAATCCTTGGAGTGGAAAAATAATAAATATATTATTTTTAATCGGGGTAAATAACGTAGGTAAATAATATAATATCGTATATATTATTTATAGTTTTTAAAACAAATGTCACACAAGAAAATTGAATGAGTTGAAAATAATATAATTTATATATTATTTTGTTAACATCGAATACGGGTTGAAAATAATATTATTAAATTATTTTATACGAGATTACGGTTTGAAAATAATACGAATACGATATATTTTTTTAAAAGTGGAAATACAATTGGTTACAAAATTTAAACCCGAGCTCACGGGTTGTTTTCCGGGCTAAAACACGTTTATATAATTTTATAATGATATAGCGTTTGATTTTTATTAATTTAATATAATAAAAAGTCGCACAAAAAATAATTGTGGGAGCCCGGCCTCGAACCCAGGTCTCTCTCACACACACACAAGCCTCTAACCAGTCCCGCCCGCTAGGGTATCGCGTTAATTGGATTTATAGGGCTTTTAAAGAGTAGGTCATTGTGAAGCTATCCATATCAATTAATTGGATTTAGATCGAGTCCAGGGTAGATTTTTATTAAACCCGAATGTTATGAACCCTAAAATCGGGATCTTGACCAATTTGATGTTTTAAGATTAAATTGATATAGGGCTTTCATTACACAGATGATTACGAGTCTAAAGATATAAGTTAATTGGATTTAAACACGTTTTAGGATAAGGTTCGATTAATCCGAAAATGATAAGAACCCTAGAATTCGATCTCGATCGGGTTGATGTTATAGCGTCTAATTAGCATAGGGCTAATGATCAGAAGATTAAAACGAAACTATGGATACAAGAAATTACCAGAATGGGTGTTGATTTGGTGGTGTTCGACTGAAACAACGCCGACTGTGACCCATTTGATCTCCGGCGACTTCCGTTGCTTCTCCGATGAAGTTGAATGGTGTTACAGGTTCAGTGGAGTTCGTTCAAGGTGTGCAGGTGTTTGATTACGAGTATAATGATCGAATTGATCCAATTTTGCTAAGGTTTCAATGGTTTCGGTTAAATGGGATTGATATGGTTTAATTACAACCATGATGGGTGTTAAAACACATTAACAGGATTCGTAGAGGGTCGTGATTATTATTTCAATGCATAACCGTCGCGAATTGAATAGAATTCGAATGTTGGAATTCAATGTCAATCAAGAACATCACGGGTTGACTTTCAAAAGTCAACAAAATCAAAATTGGGTTAATTACAGGATTAGTCCTTCTGTTTTCATGCATTGAAGTTTGAAACTTGACAGCAATGGTCCCTAGGGTTTAGCTTTGGTTAACTAGATCAAGGGTTTGGTTAGTTTGACTAATAAAGTCAAAGGATTTGGATTTTGACTTTCTAAAAGTCAACATAGAAGACTAGGGTTATTACATAACTAATCCCTCGAGTTTAAGTTTGAAATATTGATAGAAATAGTCCCTTGAGTTTGAGTGAAGTTAATTTTAGTTAACTTTAACTAGATTTTGTTAACGGAGTTAACTGGAAAAGTTCGGATTGTCACACATTCAAAGAATGCACGGGGTAATCTTTAGATAACAACTATGATATAACCTAGCAACAATCACTAGACACCTAATACTAACGTCATCTCAGACTGTTAACACTCGGATTCCTAATGATGAAGACTAGACAACTACTTCTCACCACTCGGGTATTGAACTAGGACACACATTCACTCTAATCAGCAATCCATCACAACTCATATGGTCACTATCTCTAGCAAACCATACACAATCACAAACCCTAAGATCTATGACCTAGATACGCAAATCAAACTGACAGACAAGCACAATCAACGCATGGAGTTATAATCTATCACGCAATCAGAATTAAACATGCTTATACATCATAATTAATATCCAAAGATCGTTTACAAAATCATTCAGCCATCAAATAGATCCAAAACCGGATAAAAATCTAAACTTTACGCATATTCAACAATTGACCTAGGCAGTACTATGGTTTTAGTCAATAATCATCATCCAAAACATCATAACATAAGTAAAAGACAAAGACATGGTATCAAACATAGCAATCAAAATGCAAAGATTCAAACTTGAAAACCTAGATCGCCATTACAACGAACCCGAGATCCAAAAGCTTTGATCTTGCACTTGAATCGATCTTCTTGCTCCCAAAATCGCCCTAGGCTCTCTCTCAAACGGCTGGAATGCGAACTTCTCAAATTATGGCATTAAAAATCTATTAAAAGTCGATTTTAGGGTTTTTCGCGATTTAGGGTTCTCTCGCGTACCGCGAGAGACTGGGCTGAGTTCCTCGCGTACCGCGAGGAACAAATTAGTCGTGGCCGGTATTGCTTTCCCTCGCGTATCGCGAGGCATTTGTCTGTCTCTCTCATGTACCGCGAGGAACTGAATTTCAACAAATTCTTCTTTATTTCTCCCGGCTTTATTCTCTTGCTCGTTTTCTTCGGGATTTAGCTTCTTATTCCACACGAGTCCTAAAAGTATACAATAGACTCAAATACAGACGGAAATTTAAAAAAAAAATTGACCGACGGAAATTGATTAAATAAAAAAAACAAAAAGAAAATCAAATTAACCTATAGCGACTACATGTCGTCGTTATAGGTTTTCCCCAAAAATTCATTGGGCGCCAGCTTTCCCTCCAATCTGCCTTAACCTATAGCGACGACATGTCGTCGCTATATGGTGTCCCATTCAAAATTTTGGTTTTCACCTATCCCGACGACATGTCGTCGCCATAGGGTTTTCCAGTATATTTTTAATTTAAAAAAAAATTGACCGACGGAAATTGATTAAAAAAACAAAAAGAAATTCAAAATTAACCTTCGTCGCTATAGGTTTTCCCAAAAATTCATTGGACGCCAGCTTTCTCTCCAATTTGCCTCAACCCTATAGCGACGACATGTCGTCGCTATAGGATGTCCCATTCAAAATTTTGGTTTTCACCTATCCCGATGATATGTCGTCGTCATAGGGTTTTTCAGAATTTTTTTTTATTTAAAAAAAAATTTTGACCGACGAAAATTGATTAAATAAAAAAACAATAAGAAAATCAAAATTATAGGTTTTCCCCAAAATTCATTGAGCGCCAGCTTTCCCTCCAATCTGTCTCAACACTATAGCGACGACATGTCGTCGCTATAGGGTGTTCCATTCAAAATTTTGGTTTTCAACTATCCCGACGACATGTCGTCGCCATAGGGTTTTCTAGAATTTTTTTTAACTTAAAAAAAAATTTTGACCGACAGAAATTGATTAAATAAAACAATTCGAAGTTTTTGAGATTTTATTTTATACTTTCACATATTATATATATAACTTGGACCCTGAAACAAGAAAGAAGAACAAGTTTGAGTTGAAAAAGTCAAAACCCATTTTCACTCTTCTATTTACGTTGAATTCGCAATCAAAACTCAATTCTTTTGAATCCTAAATATTCAAGATCGTGTATTAATTGCGTATCAAACCCCAATTTGATTTATTAGGATCGAAATCGTGAGATTTGAAACCCAATTTGGTATGTCACGTAAATGGGTATGAGATTGCTTAAATCACCGAAATCAAGCCCATATTCCCGCATATCTCGTCAATTTAAAGTTGTAAACGTGTTATAATCACCCTATATATAATCCCTATCATCTTACAACTCGAAAGCACCTCCAAATTCATTTTTTTTCTTCCTCTCGGTTTGCAATCGGCGCAATCTGCGACGACTCAAGGACAAATCGGTTTCATTCTTTCCTTTGAAATCGATATCAGGTACCCATTTACATATGATGTCGACCAGACGGTCTATATAAAAACTAACAAAACCTAACCTAGACTCCTAAGTAATAAATGGAGTACCTTCGAACTAAACCGTACTGACATGCAAGTATACCTATTTAGTGTAGCACAGCTTAACGGTAAACCGAGTATCGAACCCTAGAGACACTACGAATAACAAAACTAGACTCTGACTTGGACTAAAGAATGATTATTGGTTTGGGGGGTTTGACTACACTACTGATTAAACTAATGAATGCCGAAAACTAGAACGACTCAACTATCAAGATAAGAACTGAGGTGAAATCAAGAATTGGGAAGAATACTACCTAGGTCGGAATCCAACGTGCAAAGCACAACTTCTACCGGTTCTGGAAACTAAGATGGATCTGGGTTTCTAAGGATGACAACTAAAGACTACCTAGTGGATCCCTAATCACCCTCAGGGTGTCACCAATTAAGCTACCTAAAGCGTACTAGACTCACCAGATAGTTGGGTCACCTCTCGGGTATTTCCAACAATGATAAAGTACCCACAGGACATATTACCTCTCAGTCTCACTGTCCACAATACATTCGAAGAATGCACGGGGTAATCTTTAGATAACAACTATGATATAACCTAGCAACAATCACTAGATACCTAATACTAACGTCATCTCAGATTGTTAACACTCAGATTCCTAATGATGAAGACTAGACAACTACTTCTCACCACTCGGGTATTGAACTAGGACACACATTCACTCTAATTAGCAATCCATCACAACTCATATGGTCACTATCTCTAGCAAACCATACACAATCACAAACCCTAAGATCTATGACCTAGATACGCAAATCAAACTGACAGACAACCACAATCAACGCATGGAGTTATAATCTATCACGCAATCAGAATTAAACATGCTTATACATCATAATTAATATCCAAAGATCGTTTACAAGATCATTCAACCATCAAATAGATCCAAAACCGGATAAAAATCTAAACTTTACGCATATTCATCAATTGACCTAGGCAGTACTATGGTTTTAGCCAATAATTATCATCCAAAACATCATAACAGAAGTAAAAGACAAAGACATGGTATCAAACATAGCAATCAAAATGCAAAGATTCAAACTTGAAAACCTAGATCGCCATTACAACGAACCCGAGATCCAAAAGCTTTGATCTTGCACTTGAATCGATCTTCTTGCTCCCAAAATCGCCCTAGGCTCTCTCTCAAACGGCTGGAATGTGAACTTCTCAAATTATGGCATTAAAAATCTATTAAAAGTCGATTTTAGGGTTTTTCGCGATTTAGGGTTCTCTCGCGTACCGCGAGAGACTGGGCTGAGTTCCTCGCGTACCGCGAGGACAAATTAGTCGGGGCCGGTATTGCTTTCCCTCGCGTATCGCGAGGCATTTGTCTGTCTCTCTCGCGTACCGCGAGGAACTGAATTTCAACAAATTCTTCTTTATTTCTCCCGGCTTTATTCTCTTGCTCGTTTTTTTCGGGATTTAGCTTTCTATTCCACACGAGTCCTAAAAGTATACAATAGACTCAAATACAGACGGAAATTTTAAAAAAAAATTGACCGACGGAAATTGATTAAATAAAAAAAACAAAAAGAAAATCAAATTAACCTATAGCGACGACATTTCGTCGCTATAGGGTGTCATATTCAAAATTTTGGTTTTCACCTATCCCGACGACATGTCGTCGCCATAGGGTTTTCCAGAATTTTTTTTAATTTAAAAAAAAAAAAATTTGACCAACGGAAATTGATTAAATAAAAAATAAATAAAATCAAAATTAACCTTCGTCGCTATAGGGTTTTCCAGAATTTTTTTTAATTTAAAAAAAAAAATTTGACCGACGAAAATTGATTAAATAAAAAAAAACAAAAACAAAATCAAAATTAGCCTATAGTGACGACATGTCGTCGCTATAGGTTTTCCCCAAAAATTCATTAAGCACCAGCTTTCCCTCCAATCTGCCTAAACCTATAGCGACGACATGTCGTCGCTATAGGATGTTTCATTCAAAACTTTGGTTTTCGCCTATACCGACGACTAATGTCGTCGGTATAGGCGACGTCGACACAGGGTCATTTCCTTGTAGTGACCTCACCTTCACCCGTCCTGATATCTCCTATTCAGTTCAACAAATATGTCTCTTCATGCATGATCCACGAGAACCGCATATGAAAGCTCTAAGACGAATCATTCGATGCATCAAGGGCACTATAAACCATGGCCTTCAACTCCATCACGGACCAAACAAAATTCTAACAGTTTATACGGATGCAGATTCGGCAGGTTGCCCCGACACAAGACGTTCTACCTCAGGTTACCGTCTCTTTTTAGGCAACAACCTAATCTCTTGGTCATCAAAACGACAGAACACCGTATCTAGGTCCAGTGCAGAGGCTGAATATCGGGCGGTTGCCAACGGGGTTTCTGAAGCATGTTGGATTAAAAGCCTACTCTCAAAATTGCATCATCCTCTAAAACAAGTAACTATTGTGTATTGTGACAATGTTAGTGCCGTATATCTCTCTTCTAATCCCGTTAAACATCAATGAACAAAACACATCGAAATAGAAATACACTTCGTTCGTGAACAGGTTACTTTGGGATGACTCCGTGTTCACCATGTTCCCTCCTCTCAACAATATTCTGAAATCTTCGCAAAAGGCCTACCAGCTCCGTTATTTGAAGATTTTCGGTCCAGTCTTAGCATTCGTAATTCTCATGCTGCAACTGAGGGAGCATGTTAGGATATATGTATTTAATATGATTGCTCATATTTTAGGAGAGCATTACTCCGTATATTCTCCTCCCTTGATTGATGGGTTGACTCCTAGAATCATGGCTCTTCCATACTTGTATTTCATCTATTTATATCATTGTATTGTAACAACTGAAATATACAAATCATTTACCACATTCGCAATCTGTCAGTTTGTGAAGACACGTCTATTCAAACAAGTGTACCTTCTCTGGCAATGGAAGAGGTATCCCTTTCTCTGCCTCTTTTTTAACCTGTTATATTTAATCTGGGCTCTTTATATTGTGTTGGTTAAATATCTGATGTTTTTCTATGGATGTAGATTGCAACGCTGGCAGTGTCGAATGCAGCCATGTTGGCACCTGAGGAGGTATATTCTGGTAAAGGAGACATCAAGGAAGAAGCAGAAATTACACAGGCAGATAGAAATAGAAGGAGAGCTAGCAATAAAAGGAAATTTAAACGTAGCCTTTATCACCAATAACATGAATTTTGTTCATTTTTTATGTTAGTTTGACTGTTGATTGGCTTGACATGTAGTTCAAGTAAAATCTTAATGATATGTTAAATATCTAAAATACATGTAGAACCAAGATTAATACCAAGTGTTTATTTGTAATGATGATCAAGTGCAATTAGGTGATTGTACTATCCTTTTGAAATCTTGCTTAAAAGATAGGAATAGCATGGTGGACTTTAAATAGCTTTTTTTGCGCAGGTGCTGCTCTTTGTTTCGTCTTCAATTTTGGTTTGCGTCTGCGGTTTTTGTTGATAAGTATTGCCTGTCTTCTATGAATTTTTTTTTTCAGGTGTCCTTTGTCAAATTAGGTTTTACAGCTTCTTGCTCCTGTTGTTAATTTGTTTGCTTTAATGATCTTTGTTTGCATTTCCAATAATGTGCATCTGTTCTTTATGTTGATAAGCAGCGTTCTTTCTTCCTAACTATTTCCCATTTTGATTTACAGGTTCAAATTTCACGTTCTGCCTAGCGACTGTAAGTGAGGTTTTCTGAATTGAATAAATTAACCATTTTTTTGCTTACTTTTGAGGTGTTTGAAAAGGTTTTGGGTTAAAATGTGTTCCTTCTTATTTTTATCTCAACCATAGTTTTGCCTACTCTAAAATACTTGTTGGGTTTACTAAATAACAAGAAAATTCATATGGGTTCTGAAATCTCTCTAGACCATACGACAAAAATAATACCTGTATATAGATATTTGTTCTGTAAGAAACCAAAAAAACTGCATAGGAAAATCAAAAATTTAAAAGTATGGTTCTTGAGCATTGTTGATAATGTTTATAGATGTATGTCTAGGTAAGCTTCATAAACCCTTTCAAAATGCAAAACAGGAACAACACTTTTGATGTCATGTTTGCTTAACCAAATATGGTTTGGATTTTTGCTATAGTTTGTGCAATGTTAATTAGTGTCTTCTCAGCTGAAAGTTGTTTGACCATAACTAACATGTTATATTTGTATGTTCATCTGCTGTGTTTTGATATATGCCACTTGCTAATGCAATTGATGTCATTTGTTGAGCAGGTGTTGACATCAAAATCAAATAGTTAGCAATTGCTGAGAAAAGATTAAAAACTTACAACTTGGGCCACAGGTGCGCGTTAGCAATCATGATAATAATCCTTATTATTCCAAAAAGTTGATTCTAGATATCTGTAGCAGTATGTTGTTACAAAAAATGCACCATAACTCAACTTAATTTCAATCAATTTAGAACCTAGACTCATTGCATATCACAAAAATAATAACAATATAAGATATACTTAAGGAGACTATAATCTTTTGTAGTTACAATTTCGCTTTATTCAATTCATACACTTTTCCAAATGGGCTCAGGAAGATGCAGATGAAGTCAGATCATTCTCATTCTTTCCGACTTGCATCTTTCTTTATATTTACAGTAGATGTGATTTTTGAAGTTTCATTATTAAAATTGTAAAGCATTTAATTCTACTTTAAAAACTGCATTTTGTTAAACCTGATGTTGCTCCATAGTTGCTGCAGCAAAAGTTTACATAAAATTGTAAATTCTCTTTGTTAACTGATTTCTAAACACTACCAACAACATGATTTTCATTTTTCAATATAAATGTTGTAGGGATATATTTTTTGCGGCATAAACTACTAAAAATAAGAAATACATTTATGGGTTTATGACGATTATGACATGTTTTATATTTGGGTATTTTCCTATAAATGGGTTGAGTTATTATGCTAGCAGGTCAAACAAGGTAAGCCAAAAGATTAACTAAAACGAATACAGGTCAAAATTTATCAGAAATGCATTCAAATACATAAAATCTCCAATCTCTCTTAACTAAAGACAATATATTCCATCTTTATCGTATGCAGTTGAATCATTTTTATGAAATGTGTCGAACTAGAAAAAAGCTTGAACGATTGGAGGCTTATGTTTGTAATTACATATATCTCCTTCTACAGATATTATATCTATTATAAAAGGTACGGATATGAACAATGTTTTTCTATCATTATTTTTGTTTGTAATTACATATATTTCTTTCTACAGATATTAACATGTAAACTTCTAGAGCAGTGCTATTGCACTTTGCAAAGAAGATGTAGGTTCTAACATGCTCCAGATCGCCTTTTCCTTTTTTCTATTCCTTGCTTCATGTTGTGAAGGTACCCCATTAAGCATTTAATTCAGATGGTTATGAAGAAGACAGATAAGAACAAGCGGAATCGGACCAAGAAGAAGACAAATATGAAGAAGCAGAGGAGGATCATAAAACAACTTCGATCAGTTCTATAAAATTGAACTAAAATCTTCACTTTTACGTAATATCATTTCTTCTTAGCCGTGACTTTTTATATTTAATAATAAGTCAAATAGTTAACCTTAGCTTCACTACTTTCGATTCAGTTAATGAATGAGCCTTTTCAGGTTCTGTGCTTTTCTCTAACATGTAAAACCGGTTTTTAACGAAACAGTTAGCTTTAAAAAAAGCTTGAAAGTCACTCAAAGTGTATTTTAGCGCATGAACCTCCTAAATCATTTTATTAAAAATAACTATATGATTAGTAAAACATTCTAATAAAATGTGAATTTCTGATAGTCGATTGCTCATTGTATATATTTTAAGACATGTTACAATAACAAATTTAAATAACTTTTGGTTTTGCTTACCATTGTATGTATGGTGTTAATAGATTATGTTCTTTTCCTTTGTTTTTTATCCATGTTTTGATAATTTGAATCGTAAATGTGTAATATTGTGATTGTGCAATTTCTTGCATCTGTAGTTTAAAGACAAAATCGTATTATTGTTGCCTCAAAAGTATTCTTAACTAGGGTATGTTTCTTGAGATATGATTAGATTAGAAAGGATTATCTCAATTAGTTATGGATGATCTTACTTACTTACAACGGTTATCAAAATTTCCTACTTAAAACGGTTATCAAAATGTCCTACTTACAACAATTATCAAAATGTCCTAATTACAACATAAGAAAATTGTGTTATTGTTCCCTCAAAAGTATTCTCAATTAATTTCTATTAAAATAGTTTCTATAAGTTGTCTAGATAGAATTAATAGATCATTCAAGGTTTAACATTTTGTTATAGTGTTTATATAATAAATTGTGAAAATTATTTATAGGTTTAGATGCATTTCAACAACTAGCAATCATGTTGCTGCTTACACCCAATCTGTAGTTGCATACAAAGAAGTATTCAGAAATTTTAAAATTTAATTGTATTTGGAGATTTGTAAACCGTAATTGTAACATTTACAATTTACCAAATTTTAAACACTGGACATCACACTTTTATTCTTAGAATTAGAGGTGGGCCTTAAATCCGGATCCGATCCGGAGGATTATCCGCAATTGGATTTTTTGGAACCGGTCCGGATTTTTTTGGGAATCGGATTTTTTGGGACCGGATATATGGTTTTTCAAGAGACCGGATAAAATAAGACAAATTTGGAACCGGACAATACCGGACACAAAAAATCTTGAAAAATCCGGATAAAATCGGATATTTTGTCCGATCCGGTTCCAAATAGGTTCCAAATCTCATACCCCAAAACAGGATCCGATCCGGAACCGGTTCCATTCGATCTGGTCTTTAACCACCGTTGACTTATCCGATCCGGATCAGATTCCAAACAAAAATCCGATTTTTGCATCTCTGCGTAGAATTGGGTTAACAACTTCAGACAAAGAAATTCCATTTAAATTTCAATGAGGGCAATTTTCAATTGATGTATGTTTTGCAATGGCCATAAATAAAAGTCAAGGACAATCACTTCAAGTGTTGTTTGTATTTGAAAGATTTAGTGTTTTATGGACCAGCTGTTGCATTATCAAGATTTAAAAATAGAGATTGACACAAACCATTAATCTTTGATGACATGGAAAAGGTAACAATGCCACGTCAAATGTTGTATAAAAAGAAATATTTTTAAATTTGTAAATCATCATTGTAAGTTTCATTTAACATGTAATTTAATTTATTGTAAAAAGAACACCACTTATGATATGTATTTTCATGTATTTTTTATGTTTTACTCTCATCAATACAATCATAACGTTTAACAAGATGAAAAAATTACCAATACATTATATAACAAGAGGTGTTAAGATATTTATAAATATAATCTTAACGTTTTACCCCGTGTAACACACGGGTTTAAAGCTATTATACTAATAAAACATATTTATTTTAAATCATCCTTATTATATGAAGTTTTGAAATCTAATTATCTAACTTTTATTTTCAATCAAATAATAAATGAAAGTCAAATTACATTAAATAATAATTAACGTATTTTCGAAATCCAATTATATATGAATACAAAAGTCGGAGATGAACACTATAATAAACGGTTTAACAGGTTTGAGATAAAACTTTTGGTGAAGGAAAGTTGTTGATACTTAATGAATTCTTGAATATAGTAGTAGAGAAAATGTTAAGAATGAGAGAAATGAATTATTTATAATGAAAATATTAAGTTAGAAGGAGTAAATGAAATTGGCATAATTTGAGAAATAATAATGTATGCTTGGAAAAAGAAATTTGTTTAGTATTATGTAGTTTTGTTTATTGAATTTTTTTTAATAATTTTAAGTAGTGGGACTTGTAACGTAAATAATATAAAAAGTTATAATAAAAAAAATTTATAATTTATTTATTTTAAGTGATTATTATACTCTTTAAATGTATAATCTTTGACCCAATTTTGTGGTGTGGTAGTTTAAGCGGGGAAAAAAGGTTACTCATGCCCTCAATGAATGACACGTGTCACTTGATATTTTCATTTATTAGATAAGTAAGATTATTAGAGGGAATAGACTAATCAACAATTCCGTCACAACTAAGAAATCGTCCCTCCCTCTCTCTCCCATAACCGTGAGTTCTTACGAACTCACCTTAGACATCCTAATCGTACATCCTAAATGGTAACCTGGTCTTTATCAGAGACCATGATGTCTTCCCTCTAATCGGTCAGCTTAACAGGTATATTTTACATTATTGTTTTCCATTATCATGTTCAATAATTGACCAACAGTTTCAACTTGTTGCTAACCAGAAGACAGAAGTCCAGAACTTAGTCGAATAAGTTAATCTGATTAATCCAAACTGTTTTGAGACTCAGATTGCAAAACTTAGTGTCTCAAAAACTGAGTAAGTTAATCACTTTATTTGAACTATTTGAAATTCGGATTGCAAACCAAAGCAAACGATTTACGACTGTCGATCTAATTGCATAGCAAACCTGCAAACGATTGTCGATTAAAGCGATTGAAATTGCAGAGGTCCCTAACATCTCGCCCTGAAAATTGTCGACTGGAGGCATGGGCCATGATAATGGCAGTCGATTGATCTTCCCCTAAAAATCGTCGATTGATTTTCCATGTAACTCGCATCTGACTCTCCCTGTAATTCCCGTTGGCTACTCGCTCTGATTGACTCATTCTCGATCCATATTATCTGATGTCGTTTGAAACAAGTGGGCCTAAATACATACATATAAAATATTTAAAATTCAGGGCCCTATTTTTGGGTGACCCAAGCCCTAGCTTGGCCCACTTATACCTTTGGGTCGGCCCTGAACTCACTAAGTATGCATATTTCGGTTTCTTAAACTTCATATATTTGAATCATTACTAAAACCAAAACGTAAATCTTTTTACAAACCACAACATGTAACATGTATGTAAGCTAAAGAGAAAAGAATAAAAAGGGTAGATAAAATAAAGGTGACAATTCCTGATATGACATGAACAAGAACGAAAATAATTAGATATGGGTTGGCATATCTAACCCATTTAATAAACATGTCATTTCGGGTTGACTTGTTTAACCCGTTTAATACCATCTATAGGTTGAAATATTTAACCCGCTTAATCAAACATGTCGACCATCTAACCCATTTATTACAACCAGTTTAATACATTACAATCTATTACCTTGTTTGACTCTTTTGGATCGGGTTACAAGATTTCTTTAACAAGATGTTGATTTCTTGGGTTAGGGTTGATTTCTTTAACAATATGTTTAAGTTTAATAACCTGACATAATGGATACCCATTTTAACTCGTGTCTCCTGCCATCCAAAGCCCAAAGGAAGCCCATGTACTATATACTAATTCGATGAAGTTTATGTTGTTGCTCACATCAAAAATTCAAAATTTGGACTTGTCCAAATAATAGATCAAACGTTTATAGAAATAAAAAAAACGTGTTGCCTCCACCAATGAGGGCTAATATATTCAAAGGACATAAAAACCAGCACAGGTCTCGGTGTAAGAGCTTCTTCACATGCAAATGACAACACAAAAGGAGGATCCTTTTTTAATTCCAACCAAACCGACTTCTCGTACGAGAAACTTATCACATGTTTTTGCCTTATATATGGTTTATTATAATTATTGAATTATTATTAGATATATAAGTAAACTGTTACTTTTGTCCGTTTATTTAAATGTTAAAGTATAAATGTAGTTAACTGAATGGATGGAAATGACAAGTTTTATAAACTATAAGGATACACAGTGAAAAAAATTACTTTTACGCATGAAAGTGTCAAAAATAACTAAATTACATGAAAAAAATGACGGTTACTCTATATATTTAAATAATTTTCTGTAATAACAAAATATAAACCAAAAGTATTTCATAGAAGGGTTTATAGTTATTAGTAATGTGTTACTCCATAAATAAGAAATGCAATATAAAGTTAAAAGAATTTATTTATAACTAAATACTAAAATACATTCATAAAATATATTCTGATAGATATTTGAATATTTGTGTGTGTGGGTGTGTGGGGGGGGGGGGGGGTTTAGGTTGTGATTTGAAAAAAACAGGGGAGGTGTTTTATGGGAAAATTTTCAGGATATTCAAAAAATCGTAAAATATATTTCTATTGATATGTTTAGAAAATTGTTCATGTAAAATTAAAATAAGAAAAACATTAAAAATTAATTCATTTTTCTTTATAAACCGGTTTACTTTAAAAATAATAATGTTTTCCTTCCGTAATTACTCATCATCCGCCCACCACAATCACACGTCGTCGTCCATCATTGCTTAACACTACCACAATCCACCCATTTTATTACCACTCACAGTCACTCTTAGATTTATATCTTTATTCTTTTCTAAACACATCACTTAGATTTATAATAACTAAAGAACATACGTTTGAACAATTCGTTAACAGTGAATTACACATGTTATTGCATCAGGTACAACCCTTTAAACATGCCACTCTTCGCCTGTTTATGTTGACACGTGTTTCTTCTTTATATATACATATGTTTTCTCTTTTGACTCTTTCAAAGCTTCTTATCTCTGAATTACACATGTCATTGCATCTGGTAAAACCCACGTATTCTCCCGAATCCCGATGTTTTCCATCCAAATCTTCATCTGAGATATTTCTCTTTCATTAACCTAAAACGCATCTCTCTCAGTTCGCTTTGCCTCCTGCTTCGGTTTCTTTGGCTATGCCTCCGGCCAGACGGAGCGGTTTGGCGCTGCCTCTCTATTTTGTCGATTTCTCTCTCCGATTAAGGTTTTCATTTTAGGAGTGTTGATCAGAGGGGAGTGGAGCACGCGTGCTTCTCTTCTACTGACCCTTTTGCTCGATTAGGGTTTCTGGATTCGATGATTTTCTACTGACCATGATGGTAGGTCATACTCTGAGCCTTATGACGGTTTAGAGTTGTCGATCTTCGGTTCCAATATGAAATATTATTATTATTATTTTTTGTTCGACCACAGATCTAGATTCAATGATTTTGTTCTGATTTTTTCCTGTTTTTTTTTTCTGTTCGACTTGATGCTCCTATTGTGCTAGCGTATAGAAGGTGGTCTGTCACTTTCTTCATTGGTTTACCACCATTGTAAGCTTAGATTTGGTGTAAAGCCGCAAAAAAACATGTTTGTTTTTTCCTTTTGTAATTAGGGTTACACTCTAATCAAATTAAAACTAACAGGTGTGTTGATGGATTGATTGTTTGCTTAGGGAACATCAAAGTGCTTGTATGAGATGAAAGCGAAATCATCAGGTTTAATCGTTGAGATTCCATGGGGTGGTGATTAACTTTTGGCCATAATTGGACTACTGTGCTTTGCCTTTCACTTTTGGACAAATTAATGCTTTTGTAATTAACGGACATCAATGCGAAGATTCTTTGTGGTTCCTAAAGACATGGAAGAGATTGTCCTAAAAATTGATGTTAAACCATACATCCAGAACAAATTAACCTTTTGAGTAACATGACTTTGATAGAAAACCGCATATACAAACGTTATGCAAGTGGAAAATTTGAAGGCTATACTTGAGATTAAGGTGAGATTTTGATCTTACTAATTAGGTTTCATTGCTCCCCATGCAGTAGCCAACAAAATTGAATGAATTGTGTCACAATATTGATGAATTTTGAATTCAACGGATTTTAAGGGATGTGACATCAGGGGCGGATCTATGAAGAGGCGAGGGGTACCTGACGGTACCCCTCAACTTTCGACGCGTAGTGGGAATTTTCGACACGCAGCGGGAAAAAAAAAAATTTTACCGTTTTATGTATCCAGATACCCCTAAACGAAATTTTAGATACCCCTGGATTTTTTTCCTAGATCCGCCACTGTGTGACATTGTTATTATTGGCCTTTTAGGAAATTGATTCTGATTATTCTAGGGGAATAATCAGAGACTGTATTTGATTACTTAATTATTTAGGTATTCATTTATTTAATTATTTAGGTGTGATTTTACATGTAAATCCCTAGATAATAAGGATTTTCCAAACATATGATCATCACAGGTTCAAACACCAGTAAAATCTTCCAAAAGTAATAGCATCTTTGCTGCATATTTCTGTTTTGACAGTAATATTTTTAAGTTTTTCGTAAAGGGTTTGACTGCTGCTGAAAATGTGTGATTGCTTTGATGCGTAATTTCATAGGACTAACCCTATTTTATTCTGTTTTTACAGTAAGTTTTCCAACAGTTCTTCAAAATCTATATTTTGTTTGAGAATTTAAATTGATAAGGGACATAGGATGAGCTATTATGTTAGTTGGTTGCAGAACCCAACAACAAGGTGACAAGTTTTTTGTTTCCTTCAAACACATGCATATACATCCCACCACACATAACATTTTTATTTATTTATTGTTTTAATATTTTTATTATTTTAATACTTATAATTATGGCAAGAAAGAGATTATTAATTATGTCAAGCCTAGGTACCACAATACGGTATGTTTCTTTCCGAAAATGGTAACTTTTCGCGTCTTATGTTGGTTGTAAATTATAACATAGTGAATAACTTTTGAGTTAATTTTTCAGGTTAATCGTCACCAATTTTGCAGATATCAAGCGACTTGATTTCCACCATGCATACCTTGCTTCTTTAGCTGAAGCCATAAGGTGAGTTCGGTACGATTTGACTTTTAAGTCGAACAAACTAATTTTTTCCCTAAAAATTAATGTTAGGTCATACGGCCAGAACAAATTAACCTTTGACTAGCATGAATTTGATAGAAAACTACATATAGAAACGTTATGCTATTAGCTTTCTACCATTTTCGGATACACCAATTACTTTTTCTACGGTTAATTTTCGTCAACTTCTGTCAATTTTTGTTGGTTTGTTGATGTATGCAGGAGACCAGAGTCATAAGGCTCATTTATGTCAACGATGAAACGCTGCGGTTAACTGTTCCTGAACCCACACTCATGTGCAAAACATCATCCCCGGTACTCTTAGCTCTCTCTTTAATTTTATAAATTTCTTAATTGATACTCAGTTGATGTTTTTCTTCTTCTTTAGATTTATTCAGAGGAGAAGGACAGCGCTACTTTGAGGTTCTTATTGTTCCTGATGCCATTCTTCTGTTGAGGAAGATGATTGTTGATGTAAGTGGTCATAATTTTTCAATGTTAGTTTTTTTATTTTAAAAGGGTTGGTACCATTGAAAACCAACATACTGTAGCTGCAGCCAATGGTTTAAAAGTGTGGTTCAGGTTGAGCTTCAATATGGTGGATCATTAGCCAACCACTACAAATTGTTGTTGTAAGTGGCACAAGCAGTAGCTGTAACCATTGGTGCAGACCAACTTGTAGTTAAAATCTCACCGACAATTGACTATCTAGACGCTATGGACTCTCACCCCCCAACGTAGGGCTTGCCGTCATTGAGAGACTGAACAAAGTCCAATTTGAATTAGGGTCAAAGTTAGGTTATCTTCATGTGGCTCAGCTACGCTAGACGGCTTAACTGAATCGGGAACCCATGGGAGTAAGGATTAAGTTCGTGAGTTGACGACCGTGATACAAGATTTTTATTAAGGTACTAGTATGTTGTTTGGCTCGTGATACAGTGTGTGTAATATCATTTTTTTATGCTTATCATTGTATAAAAGAAGAATTACGATAACTTATTATCAATTACTTTGTGTGACATGCTCAATAGCCTACTGCGATCAACACTAACAAGTCCTATTACGAACAAGACCCCGCCGCGAAGCGCGGGGGAGTTTTTCCTAGTTCTAGACATTTGAAAAACAAAATATAAATATAAAATTATAGCCATTTGAATATTTGATCAAATTCATAAAAAATAAAACCAATGCATAGTATAAACCTATCAAAAGATATCACATCTATATCTATATTATCTAATAAATAAAGGTTTTGATGGACACATGTCACTCTTTTATTCATCCTTAACATTTCTCTCTCCTATTAATTATATAAGTTTTCTTAATTGTTTTTATAATTTTTTGTTTCCTTCTTTCTTCTATTAAATGATAATGATTTCTATAATTATTTTTATAAAACATTTTTATACAAAAAATAGTTTTATTCATAAAACATTTTTATAAACTGAACATTTCTTTCATTTTTTATAAACATTTTTAAAAAATACTATATAGCGTTTCTATCATTTGAATTAAAAAACTATATAATATGTAAGTTTTTTAATAAGTATATAATTTTTTATTTATTTAACCCTTGTAATATGATAGGTTTATAATCTAGTGTATGTATAAAAGACGCCGCTATTGGCGTAGTTTTGGCTTCAAAATCCCATCGGGGGTATCACATGTCATTACCCTATTGGCTAAAGTGTATGGCGACAACATTTCTTTTTTTGAAAGGCAAATTTCTTAATTTTTGTTAGGAGTGAGACTTGAACCCATGACCTCCTCAAACCTTGGTGTTTCTAGAGGATTTTCCTCTACCATTGGGCCACCAACCCCAATGGTCAACATTTCTATGCATAACTTTATTTCTACCCAGTATCGTCGCACCAACAATGGTGGATGCCATCCACTTAATAAAACACGTCACATCAGCTGTCATATTAGATTTTCACTCATTCTTCAAAAACTCTCTTTTATATTCTAACCATACATCTACTTTCAAACACTCTTATATTTTCACATCATCACCTACTTTTACATTTATATTCTATATACAAAAAAACTTATTTATCATACTCTTAATTTTAAATTTAGTATTATTTAAAATAATATAATATTCTAAAAATTAAAAATTACATTAACTAAAAATTAAAATTTGCATAACCTAAAAATAAAAAATTACATAACCTAAAAAATTAGAAATTACATAACCTAAAATTAAAAATACATAAAAAAAATTTAAAGATGCTTGAATGAATCAAACGAGCAATCTGAATACCAAGAGCACTCGTCTTCCCATGGATCATGGTACCTGAGACGCTCCTCATCAGTGTCCTCATCTTCGGATTTAGGTACGTATTCCTCTGCAGGGTCAGTGACGTACCCCTGTTCTGAATTGAGCACATACCCCTCCTCTGAATTAGACACATATTCGTCATCTAAATTGGGGACATACCCCTCATCTGAATTGGATATGTATTCCTCTACAGGGTTGGTGACGTACCCCTCATCTGAATTGTGGACGACCACTCATCTGAATTGGAGAACTCATTTGAATTGGGGACGTGCTCGTCCCCAATTCGTAGTTGGCCAAAGACTTGATCAAATGCCCAATTCACTCTTCATCTGTCTAGGTCAATGGTTCATTAGCTGAACGAGAAGGGTTTGCATGTTGTACCGGAGGCGAAGAGTTTACTGGAAATGAATACACTTCACCCATTTTGAGAAGTAAAAGTATAAACTTTGGAGTGAAAATTGAAATTTGAGGAGTGAAAATTGAAATTTGAGGAGTGGGAATGAGTGTTGGAATACGTTGAATTTATATCCGGTAGAGTATAGCGGTTAAAACTAGTCGTTGAAAACTAGTTGTTTGAAAACTAGCCATTGGAAGCTACCCGTTAGAAATTTTTAGAGTAAATTGCAGTTTTCGTCCCTGTGGTTTGCCCCTATTAACAGGTTCAATCCATTTTTAACACTTTGGGTCCCTGACGTTTGAATTCTTAACACTATGCGTCCCTGAACCTAACATGCGTTAAGTTTTCTGTTAGTTTTCCTGTGAAATTACCGATTTGCCTTAACAGGTGGTGTTGTTCACATGTGCGGGTGAAGAAGGCACACACACACACATATCTCTCTCTCACACACACACTAACAAGTTTTCACCCTCATCCACACCATTACACATCTAGGTGAGGGTATGGGTGAAGGAGCCTCTGATCTACATGACACCTATGTGACATCAAAAATCCATCACCTTCACCTTACCATTACACATAATCTTAAGCATAGTCTAACGTATGGTTCGATGGTCAAATTTGATTATGATATAAGGGGTACTTTTGGGAATAACCTGCATTTGGTCTGTATTCCAACCTAGGAAAAGGGGTTTGGCACTAGATAAAAAGACAACCAAATATCTTGTACAAAAGAACCTAAACCATCAAAACTCCAACCTGGCTCTTTAGGTGGGCTCCACCCCATGTGCAACTACAAATTTTACAATTTCTCCCCTCATCGTTTCTTCGTCTCACTATTTATCCATATTACTTTAATTTTTTATGGTTCACACTTGTCATAAAGATATATACAACTATTTTGTAGCTTGTATTTCTTCATTTTCTTTTGTTTTTGTATTGAAGATAATTTTAGACCTTAAAATATATATTTTTATTAATAGAATAAAATTAAATCAGATTTTTTTCATGTTACAATTTGATGAATATAAACAAAAAAACATATTTGACATGAACTGTATTTGAGGATATAGAATTATATATCCTATATCCATCATATATATATATGATGTTTATCTATGTATAAATAATCAAGAAAAAATGTATGAGAAAGATATAATAAAAATGTCAACCTCTTACTGATTACTCACATAGGCAATATGATTAATATTATAAATAAATAAATGGTATTTTTAAAAGAATATAACTACAAAATTAGTAATATTTGTTAACTATTATTTTTTTCAATATTTTAAATAATTAAAATAGATGACAAAATACTCAATGTGGGAATAAAAAGATCATGATTTTCATTGTATTTAAGAGTACTTTCTAAATTTAAAAACAAAAAATGGGAAATTGATAAAGTTGTGTAAAAAGCTAGTACATTTATTAGCTTTATACTTTTCTGTTAATTAACTCCTTGATAAAATAATTGTATTATCAATCTTAATATTATTATACTATCAAAATAAAATACTAACCCTTAATTTGAACTGTTTAAGACCTAATATAAGCAACCTTTTTTAACAAAAAACAAATTTAAGAAAACTTGTTGATAAAGATTGGTGTTTAATTATTCCTTTTAAGGCAAACAAAATAAAGTAAAATGATGCACTAAAAAGGAAAAAAAAAATACTAAACCAACCTTATTTATATTTAGGATAATAAATGTTGATGGGCATGAAAAGATTCTAAAAGTTGAGGGAACAAATAAATATTTCCTTCATTAATACACTCTTTAGTCTTTTCTTCTGTTATCCCATCTTCAACTTCCTCTTCAACCTCTCTCTCCTCTCTCTCTCTCTTCTCTCTCTAGAAAATGAGACTCAAGTTTTTACTCACAATCCTAATCACACTTGCTTCATTCTTCCTCCATGGATACTCACAATCCATCACCATTGATGCTGCATCTATGTTATCCCTAAAACAAGCCCTCAACCCGGGCCCAAGTCTGGACTGGTCCGATCCGGACCCGTGCAAATGGGCCCGGGTTGGTTGCTCAGACGAGCAACGAGTGACCCGAATTCAAATCGGGCACCAAAACCTTCAAGGCACGCTCCCTCCAACCCTCAAAAACCTCACACAACTTGAGCGGTTGGAGCTCCAACACAACAACATTTCGGGTCCTCTACCTACCATAACCGGGTTAAGTTCCTTACAAGTGTTGATGCTTAGCAACAACATGTTCACTTCAATCCCTCATGATTTCTTCACTGGTATGTCCTCTTTACAATCTGTTGAAATTGATAACAACCCATTTGCAAGTTGGGTCATACCTGACAGCATCAAAGATGCTTCGACACTTCAGAATTTCTCTGCTGTTTCAGCCAACATAAATGGTACCATACCCGACTTTTTCGGCCCGGATGGGTTTCCGGGTTTGGTTAATTTGCATCTGGCTTTAAACAATTTACAAGGGGAATTACCCATGAGTCTATCAGGCTCACAGATTGAATCTTTATGGGTTAATGGGCAAAAACTAAGTGGAGAGATTTATGTCATACAAAACATGACATTCTTAAAGGAAATCTGGCTGCATTCGAACTCGTTTTCGGGCCCGTTGCCTGATTTTTCGGGTTTGAAAGGGTTGGAGGTGTTGAGTGTTAGGGACAATTCGCTTACCGGGCCGGTTCCGGAGTCTTTGATGAGTCTTGAGTCTTTAAAGTCTGTTAATTTGACAAACAATATGCTGCAAGGTCCAATGCCTAAGTTTAAAAAGACTGTTTATGTAGATATGGTTAAGGGTAGGAATAACTTTTGCTTGCCTGGGCCTGGTGAATGTGATGCTAGGGTTAATACTTTGTTGTTGATCGCGAAAGCGATGGATTATCCCCAAAAGTTTGCGAATAACTGGAAGGGGAATGATCCGTGTGCGGGTTGGATTGGGGTTACTTGTAACAATGGCAGCATTACTATTATTAACTTTCGAAAAATGGAGCTCACGGGTTCAATTTCCCCTGAGTTTGCGAATCTGAAGTCGCTTCAAAGGGTAGTTCTTGCAGACAACAATCTCACGGGTACGATTCCTGAATCGCTGACTACGTTATCTGGTCTTGTGGAATTGGATCTTGAGAATAATAATCTGTATGGGAAAGTGCCGGTTTTCGAGAGTAATTTGAAGGTGAATGTGGATGGGAATCCGGATATAGGGAAGGAAAGAAGTAGTTCTGGTGATCCAAATTCGACAAACAGTTCACCGGATTCGAATGGGGTTTCAGTAAATGCGAAAAAGAGTTCGAAAAGCTGGATTGGTGTGGTGTTGTTTTCGATTCTTGGAGGGGTTTTAGTCATGTTTTTGATCGGTGTGCTCGCGTTCTGTCTTTACAAGAAGAAGCAGAAAAAGTTGAGTAGAGTTCAAAGCCCTAATGCAATAGTGATTCACCCGTGTAACTCAGGGTCCGATAATGAAAGTGTGAAGATCACAGTCGCTGGCTCGAGTGTGAGCGTTGGTGGGCTCAGTGAAACCCACACGATCCCGACAAACGAAGGGTCCGATATCCAGATGGTGGAGGCTGGAAACATGGTCATTTCAATCCAAGTCCTGAGAACTGTCACCAACAATTTCGCAGAAGAGAATATACTAGGGCAAGGCGGTTTTGGGACCGTTTACAAAGGGGAATTACACGATGGAACCAAGATCGCAGTCAAGCGAATGGAATGTGGTGTGATTACTGGAAAAGGGTTAGCCGAATTCAAATCAGAAATTGCAGTTTTAACCAAAGTTAGACATAGAAATCTTGTGGCACTTCTTGGTTACTGTCTTGATGGGAATGAGAAGCTTCTTGTTTATGAATACATGCCTCAAGGAACATTAAGCCAACATCTGTTTAACTGGCCGGAAGAAGGGTTGAAGCCGTTGGAATGGACCCGCCGGTTAGCCATCGCGCTCGATGTGGCTCGCGGGGTAGAGTACCTCCACAGATTAGCACAACAAAGTTTCATTCATAGAGACTTGAAACCTTCCAACATTCTCCTTGGCGACGATATGCGAGCCAAAGTTGGTGATTTCGGCCTCGTTCGTCTTGCACCAGAAGGTAAAGGCTCCGTTGAGACCAGAATCGCAGGAACGTTCGGCTATCTAGCCCCTGAATACGCAGGTACGTTTTTAAAGGCAGTCTTATCAGTACACCATTCACATCTTACTGGTACACCAGCCTCAATACGACCCGTATTACCTTTTTTCCGCCAACAATTTAGGTCGTATGACAGAGATACAATATGTATTACATTTATACGTCAAAACACGGTTCATATAAATATCTCGGCGTGACTGATGTTACACGTCCAGGATATTGTCGGCTATGATTAAGCATGAACCGGCCCGTATTAAATAATACAACCCGTATGATTTAACGGACGCAGTAGTGACTAATTGGGGATTACATTTTTTCAAGTCTAATTATATATATTAATGTTAAGGGGTAATTTTGTAGAATAATAACCAAATTTCAAAAGTGTTTCAATTAGTTCACTTAATATATCTATTTTACACTATATATACCCTCGAGTACACTATAATAAGTGACCTAGTTGAAACAATTTTAAAACTTGTTTAATATTATTTGGTGTTTTCCTTTCCTAATGTTAAATAATATCATCACATGACACGTGGCATTTTTCCTGATTGTTTATCAAATCACAAAACCCTAATTTAATGTCAATTTGAATAACAGTTACCGGCCGCGTAACGACGAAAGTCGACGTGTTCAGTTTCGGCGTAATATTAATGGAGCTCATCACCGGCCGGAAAGCACTCGACGAGAGCCAGCCGGAGGAAAGCATGCACCTAGTCACATGGTTCAGAAGAATCCACCTCAACAAAGACACCTTCCGCAAATCAATCGATCAAACCCTAGACCTAACAGAAGAAAACCTAGCAAGCGTCAGCAAAGCGGCGGAGCTCGCCGGCCATTGCTGCGCACGAGAACCATACCAGAGGCCGGACATGAGTCACGCCGTCAACGTCCTCTCTTCTCTCGTCGAAATGTGGAGACCGTCCGATCAAAGCTCCGATGACATTTACGGAATAGATCTCGATCTATCGCTGCCACAAGCGTTGAAGAAATGGCAAGCGTTCGAAGGTGGAAACAATACCATGGATGCTTCGTCTTCTTCGTTTCTTCGGAGCTTGGATAACACGCAGACGAGCATACCTACACGGCCGTACGGATTTGCAGAGTCATTTACATCGATGGATGGAAGATGAAGAGTTCATAATTTTTTTGTGGATGGTTTGTTTTTTTTTTATTATTATTTTTAATTTTTGTGAATTGGGAATTCTGAACTGACTTTTGGTGTAGGCTTTTTGGCTTTTTTTTATATTTTTTTTTACCGGTAAGATGGTAATATTTTTTGTATTTTTATTGTAACATTGGAAATTGTGGTGGGGCAACTAGTCCGTTTGTGCTTTTTATGTTTTTTGTACGGTTGATGATTGAAAAGGTGTAGCTTTTAAGGTGGGAAACAAAGGGTAAAAATGACTTTTCATGACTCACTATCTTTTTCTTTTTTTTATTTGAATTTTTTGTTTTGCAATAAGATGTGGAGTGAGTTGGAACCCATGATTTAAAAAAAATATATAAAATTAGATTTTCATTAAACTAAAATAGAATTCTGCATATTAAAAACCTAAAATTTAAAAATAATACAAAGTAAAAAAAATTATTAACCTAAAAAACATGAAACATCAAAATAATAAAAACTAAAATAACCTAAAAATTATACGGCCAAATGTATTTTGCCGTAATTTCCTGTTTACGTTTAAATGACAAAAAAAAGTTTGGAGATATCATCATGCTTTTTTAGAAAGTATTTCAAGTCGCGATCATGTTCTTCTTTCGAAAGTATTTTTTATTGTTTCTCCAAGAGTTGCATCATGAGTTCATCCTGTCTTTGTTTTGTTTCCTCCCTTTTTTGTGGTATTTTATTTTTTTCTCTCTTTCAACATCTTTAACTGTGGCACCCGGCAAATTCCAGTGAACTTAGTTAACTCAATTAGAAACCTCAGGGACCAATTCTACTATTATTCAAACCCTATTACACATAAAACTATAGGGACTAAAGATGCAATTACCCTAAAACCAATCTGTTGACTTTTAAAGTCAAAATCAAGAGGATTTTGATTGTGTTGACTTTTGAAAGTCAAACTCTTATTATCCTTGATCCAAATTCGCGACATTAACCTCCTAACTGCTCGAATTGGGGATTGTAACGTAAAGCACTAATGAATTCGACCATTATCGAGTCGTTTCTAAACGATTAACACTGTTAATCATTGCGAATTATGTCCTTGTAATCCAAACCGTCGAACCCATTACGAACACTCATTAATTCGATCAATTGGTCTATCAAATTCGAAACCAATCACCCTGAGCATGCTAGTCGAACCTCTGTCAAGCTTTTACACATTCCAATTTGATCGGAGATGCACCGGAGACCAACCCGTCGAGGCCGCGGTTGAGTTTTAGTCAATCTCCACCATTCCGACATCGTTTCAGGTAATTGAATTCACCGTTAGTTTCGTTTCCATTCCTAGATCATAAGCCCTAACCTTTTGGTGGCTTATAATATCGAATTGGTGACGAACCAATTCTAGGGTTCATCCCGTATTCGGTTTAATCGAAAATCTGGTCTAGACTTGATCTCAGTACAATTAATCTACATGGTTAGATTCGCAATTCCTTGTTTATTGAAAGCCCTATGAATTCAACAACTATTATTACAAGAATTAATCAAATCGATTCCATGTTCTTAAACTAGGGTTTCGATTTATAAAAATGTAATTAAACAATCCTAAACTTGTTTATTTTACAATTAAACCTCACCACAGTTTCGTATGAAAGCTAATGAACAAAACCCCTTTGTTATTTTGGATAATCGCGATCAAAATCGATGGAATTGGGATGGATTTTGATTAGAGTTTCGCAAAGGGGAAGAACATAGGGGCTTGAATGTTAAAAACATTTTTAATTCGGTCTTGTTGCGATTGCCCTAGCGCCTGGACTGGTTAACTCATTGGACTGTGGGGGAGGAGACCCGGGTTTGAGTCCCTCCACCTTGTTTTGTTTTTAAAACATATTTTTACACATTATTTTAATATAAAATCTTTTCCATTATTATTATAATGTTATATTAATGTGTTTTGAGCCCGGAAAACTCCCGAAGGCTCAGGTTTGATTTTATAACCCGTTTTAATGTTTCTCTACATTTAAAATAATATATGTATATTATTTTCAAACCACGATTTCGAATAAAATGATATATTTATATAAATTTCAACCCGTAACTCAAATTAAAAATAATATATATTTAAATATTATTTCGTCACGTTTATAAACATTGTGAGACGTTTCAAATTAATAAATAACATAATTATTTATATTATTTACACACGTTTATATCCTCGAATAAAAATAATAGATTTATTATTTTTGTCACACAATTTATTTATTGTGTTATTTTGCTAAGTTTAAAAAATAATATAATAAATTATATTATTTTCCTAGGCCATTCTTAATGGCACAAATGCATGAATATATTTATTAAGTAATATTATTCGTAATTAGAGACGTTCGATACGTAACGTATTTATCCTAACCATTTAATTAAGAAATCCGTATTCCTGTTGACACGTTCGTCTACTCTTTGATCATTAGAGTGTCTTAGGACGTTCAACCTTCCGTGTCATCATCATAAATCCAATTGTATTATAATTCTAGGGCATACGTAAGCCGTTCACATGCAAACCAATTGTGGTTAGTGTTGCATCCTTGTGTGGTGCTAATTTCTACGCTTACGCAACTCAGGTGAGTTTCATGGCCACTTTTTACTTGTTTTCCTATTGGGGGAAAAACATGCATATACACAAACACCATTTTATTTGTTTTCCCGTTGGGCAGAAACATGCATACAAGCAAACAATATTTTACTTGTTTCCCGTTGGGAATAAACATGCATACGAACAGACATCCATTTACTTGTCTTCCCGTCGAGGAGAGACATACACATGAACGAACATGGATCATAGAGTATTTCATTACCACTTGTTTACCTAAGTACAAACATAACATGCAAAGTCCTTACACACTCGGACCGTTAATATATGGAGTATAGCGAGTAAATTTGAGTAGTACTACTAGGTTTGACAAACCCCAACCCGTGTTAGTCGCGCTAACTTGATTGGAGGTCGAACAGGTGTAAGTTATCCTAAACACTTGCCATTGTTGATGTTAGTAATGGCGGAAGGCACCCAAACACAAACAGTCAGCTTCGGTTGCGAACGCTTAGAGTAACTTGTACATTGTCTAGCTTGCAATAGGTGTGACTTACGTATGTGGATCCTGCAAACACTCAAACAGTTTATTCACTTGTAAACCTGTGAACTCACCAACCTCGTATTGACACTTTTTCTTACATGTTTCTCAGGACACTAAGGCACAGGTTGCACACTTAGGACATGCATGAAGTCCTACTATCATTTCATCCTTATGCAAACATTTAAAACAATTTACTTGTCTTATTATACTTGGGCGCGCTTGTTTTGCGCATTTATTTTCTTATTTAAACGCTTCTGCATTAACTCTGAACTTTTATGATATTTCATTTATGTCTCATATAGTGTCGTTTGATGTAACTAATGACCGAGATCCTGGTTTGTCACACACCAAACGGTAAAACTCCGTTAGTGAATTTTGGGGGTGTGACATTAACCGCCTTAAATTCAGAAAGAACCTCCACCAAACTATTGCTTAAATACTCGACGGTTTTCTTTCCTTTACTCTTGAGTCGATTGAATCGGTAGGGATTGTTCGTTTAAGTCGGGGAGGTCTCTCGAGGAAGGGTTGTTTGAACCTTCATTTTCGGACTCGGATGTTTTTGATTTCTTGGATGATTGTTGTTCAAACTCCTCACCCACAACCGCGATGGCTTTCCATTTGGGACGGTCTTGACGAGAGTGAAACATTTCCTCTCGTAAAGGTTTTGGTAATTTTTTGTGCTTCATTCATGACGTTCGCATCGGATATCCCACTACCCCAACGACATTTCTAAAAAAACATAAATTTAAAAAATATATTAATACATTACAAAAAAATATAAAATATAAGAAATAATTAAAACATCACAAAAATTTAATAAATAATTTGCCACTTGCGTGTATAGGGCGTTGAAATTGTTGATCTTTGTGTTTATTGACGTCCACTTTGAATTAAATTGATCTCTAGTACGGATGGTTCCACCCATTAGCCCGTCGAAATGATCTAGCACACGTTGCCAAAAGGATTCAGTTTTTTGTTGATCACCAATTTTTGAGTCCTTGGATACTTGTATCCAAGATTTAGGTAGAGCCACATGTTCCTTTTTGGTCCAAATCTTTTTGTCTTCCCGGTTCGAGAACTTTGCTTTACCTTTATGTTGTTGTTGTGATTGAGTTTCTTGTTCTTTTTCATGGACTTGTTGGTCTAGATATTCAATATCAAAATTCACATTTTTAAACGGGTTAAAGTCTTCTTAAGCAATCCTATCCAATATAAAATGTTGATTTTGGTAATATTTAAATGGTGGGGAAGTAGGTGCGGGTGGAAAAGGTTGATTTTGGTATTGAAACGATTGATTTTGGTCTTGAAATGGTTGATTTTGGTGTTGAAGGGGTTGATTTTGGTATTGAAACGGTTGGTTTTGGTATTGCGGTTGCGGTTGAGATGCCCAAGGTTGACTTGAACGAGATCGTTGCAGTTGAGAGGCACACGCTTTGGGACGGTATTTTTTGGAGGATGATGAATCCATTTTTTAAGTGTGAATGAGATTGAGAGAAAGTGTAAAATAATATTTGAGTAAAAAGGTATATTTATAGGTGAAAATATATATTTTTATTTAAATACCCAACACCCCCCCCCCTAATGGTCTCCCCAACTGCTACAAAAGTGTCAATGGCTACAATTTTTGAACGGGCTTTACAACCCTTGTGGAGAAGCCCTCGCCAAGTCCTCGTTTGTTGCGTCGGTGTAGCCCGTGAGCAACCCGTTGGACGACTCCCTTCACCCTAAAAACCAATAATTTATAGTGATTTGTTTAATCTATTTAACTTTTTTAACTGTAATATTTTTTTACTCTTAAATACTATCTATGTCTGTATTTAGACTATGTGTAATAGAGGCGTGGTTGGAATGCGTGAACTACGTAGCTTGTGATTGGGTGTGAAACACCGCCACCCTAGGACGTGATTGGGAACGTGGGGGTGTGAGGCAAATCACGGGGGTGGGGCACTGGGTTGGCTTTTTCAACCAGTTAAATCATTTTAACGAGTAAAAAATAGTTTTAAAGTTAATAGTGAAACCACTACATACCGTAGTGGTTATTTTTAATTATTGACTTCCTACTAATGTGGCATGACGTTTTTCACCTTTTAGTGATTTTATTACACATTACCTCATAAAATTTAAACTCGCACCATTTTATTACAGAAAATCACTAATACTAGTAGACCACAAGGTAATGGACATTTAATATAGAGCATATTAATAGGTTCCATTATTTATGTTTATAACTTGTACTTGTGGTTCTTAAATCATCAAATTTATTTTTTTGAACGGCAACACCTAAATATCGTAGGATAATTAGGTTTTTCCGGAGCAACACCTAGAACATCTAGGGCAGCCCACCACAGGAGGAGCCCCCTAACTGGGTAAACCTACTGATCTGGCCACGACCCCTTTTTTACTGTTGACTGGATTCAAACTCAAAACCTGCACTATAGGAAATCTTAAGATTACCATTGCACTAAATGACCAAGTGTATCAAATGTAATGGTATTTCGATCTTAACTGTGCCACAGAAATTGGGGACGAGTGGTGGCAAGAGGTTGGCAGCAGTTGGGGGTTAGTTGGGGTTTATTATATTTGATTTTTTTCTTTTGTTTTTTATATATAATTGTATAATAGTCTGTTCATAAAAAATTAACAAAACTTTTAATGTCATTTAAGAAAAGGATGTGTCATTTCATTGTGAAAAGAAGGGAGAGATTTAACTTCTTAAGAAAAATTGGCCAAACTCATAATATGGTCTTATTACATGGATCATTCGCATAATTCACTATCATAAATGTGATGAGTCCAAATACTCAAAATACTTAATTTATGAAAAATTATGACTTTTTATTATAAAAAAAGGCTTTTTAGATTTTAAAATTAGCATTTATACTTGTCTTTTTAAAAATACATGTTCTTTTTTCCTTTATAACTAGACTAGCTTTAACTCTGTGTTGTTACACGGGATGAAATATTAAGATTATAATAATAAATATCTTAACACATTTTTTTATACAAATTTGATATTGTATTGATAACTTTTTCATTTTGTTAGATGTTAAGATTATATGGATGGGATTAATCAAAACATCAAAAAAAAAACACGAAAATACAATTCATAAGTGATGTACTTTTTACAATACATTAAATTACACATTAAATAAAACTTTACAATGATGATTTACAAATTTGGAAATACTTCATTGTATACATCATTTGATGTGATATTGTTAACTTTTCCATGTTTAACACTCATTAAATGCAACAAAAAATAGAGTTCCTTTTCCTCAATGACTAAAAACACAAAATAGACAAACCCGTTTTTAAAAAAGGTTACAAACAGTGCGAACCTGATTGAAGTCAGTAGAGAGTCAAAGAAATCGAATATAATCAAACTGGTCAACGATTTTCTTGAATGCGATGTTTCTCAATTATATTAGTTTTTGAAACTATATCAGCCTTTTTATATTGTACCACTAGCTTAGATCCCGTGTAATACACACGGGGTGAAAAATATAAATACATAAATTTCAAAAAAAATTATTTATATATTTTACAGTGTAAAAATGTATTACTATACATATACTAAGGATAGAAAACAAAATTCAAAATATGTAAAAAATAATATATAATCGGGTTTCAAAAATACGTCAATTACTATTTAATGTAATTTGACTTTCATTTACTATTTGAATGAAAATAAAAATTACATAATTAGGTTTCAAAGTTTTTTATGATAAATGATAATTTAAAATAAATATGTTTTATTAATATAATTAGTAATTTATTAAAATATATGAGTGCATTTAATAAGAGAGATAGGCGGGAAAAGAATAATGAGATTGAATATAGTGGCGACACGTAGCATACAAAAACATTTATTTATTATATAACTAGTTTAGATCCCGTGTATACACACGGGGTGAAAAATATCAATAAATAAAAATTTTAATTCTTTATATATATATTTTACATGTATAAAAATGTATCATATAGTAAAGATAGAAAACAAAACTCAAAATATGTAAAAACTAAAATATAATTGTGTTTCGAAAATACATTAAGTACTATTTAATGTAATTTAATTTTTATTTATTATTTGATTGAAAATAAAAGTTACATAATTAGATTTCAAAGTTTAATAAGTGATAATTTAAAATAAATGTGTTTTATTAGTATAGTTAATATTTACTTTAAATAAATATTTTTGTTATAGATAAATGTGCATTTAATATAAGAGAGAGGCGGGAAAAAATGATGAGAATAAATGTGGAGGCGACATGTGGCATGGAAAAACCTTTATTTATTATATAGTATAGATATAGATATGTACAAATATTTAACTTGTAATTAACTTTATGTATCAAAATTTAATTTTTTTTGTTAATCTCGCCTATTATACGAAAAATCTCGCTAAATTTTAATATTTAATCTCTCATTTAAAATAAAATAAAAATATATAATTAAACTTTAAATTTCAACAATATATCGTGTTTTAAATTCAAATTTAAAAACCGCACTCCTTAATATATCAACACAATATAAATTTAAAATTCCAAAATTAAATATGAAAAAATTAAAAATAATAAATAAGAATTGAAACCAAACATATATTTAAAAAAAATCTTGTTATTTAACTAAAAATTAAAGTTTAAAACATAATACACTTTTATAAATAAATGTTTATAAATTTCTTAACTTCAATTCAAAAATAACTATTAAAATTTCAAAATCAAAATAAAAAATTTATTTATAAATATCAAATTTAATTAAAAAACTACTAATTAGATATTAGTAAACTTTATTCTAACACATTTTTAATTTAAAATACAAAAGTAGTATTTTTAATTTTTTATGTTAAATTAAAAAATCTTTCTTTTTAATAATAAAATTTTAGATCAAATGGTTTTGGAGGGAAAAAAGGTGTAAGATTAAATAAGGTGATGACAAGTGATAAATAATTTAGTTTTTTTTGTTAGAAGAGAGATTTCTCTCACACTCTTCATCTTAAGAATGATTTATAAGTGTGACATGATATAGCCTACCATGTTTTGATACACTATAAGATGGAGCCAATATGCGTCCTAAGATACTTCTTCGTGGTTCATGATAAGGTTGAAAGGTGTCATAATGGTTCATGATAGATTTCACGAAGGTCAGCTTGATATTTTGACACTTAAATTCTTTATTTTGACACCTAATACGCTTCATATTGGTCAATATGTTTCTACTTCACGAGCTCCCTCGACTGTCGATACCGATCCAAGCCCTCCTTGTGGCTCTTGTTGCAGCCACCATTGTCACACCGTCTAGGGTCGAACATCATCACCAACAACAACCGTAGCAAACCCCCCTCCCAACCAAACCCCGCCAACCGACCATCGTCCTCATCATCATCGGCAGGGTTGGCCCAAGGAAGGGGCAAGGATGGCGACCGCTCAGGGTCCACTCTCCTAGGGGACCAGAAATTTTTAAATTTTATTTATATATTTAATATACTTATATATATTTAAAAGAAACTCTATATTACTTGTGATGGAGGCCCATATTTGTCTACTCGCCCCGGGCCCAAGAGTTTTCAAGGATTCTTGGAGACGACCCTGATCATCGACTATCAAAGCCGACGCCTCCACACTCTCTCTCTCTAGTCCAAACGAAATCAGACACATATACGTACACAAACCGAAGCCCAAGAACAATTGAAATCACATGAGTACAAGATCAAAATAAGAAATTGATTATGTTAACCGATTCATCTATGATCTTGGCTCGAACTTTTGCTTCCAAAACTCTAGATGAAAAACTGTGTAACTGACTTTTGCAAGGTTGCTACTTGCTAGGGTTGTTATTTCCTTGACTTCCTCACCAAGTTTTATAAATGTACACATAGCACCCTCGCACTTCAAACCCACATAGTTTACACACTTTACAATTTTAACCCAAAACTTTGGATGTCGCAATACCTGAGGGGTTGTGATTATTCTATATAATTATCTCTTGCTTCATTAAAGAACAAAAAACTAATTTATTTGTTTGTTAATTATTCAATAGTTTTCTTTAAATCCACCATTATCTCAAAAATTGAAAAAATGCTAGTTTATAGAAACCAATTCATGGATATAAGATACATGTTTAAAGTTTAATTAACCGTTTTGAGTTAAGATATTTTTAAGTGGTTTGATTAATCAGTTATCGATAGTTATTCGGTTCGTTCGATTAATCGATGGCGTCTGCATCCTTGTTTTGGTGTACTCCACATGTGCTTGTCCTAAGTTTGGTTATCCAATGGGTGCATGCATATTTACCCTTTTAGGTGACTTGCAAATTTGTTAAAAGTTATTTAAACATCGAAGTTACAAATTTAAACCTTCAAAGGACAACTTCCAAAAACAATAATGAAAAGATGCATGAATATAGGTGAATTAATGCTTGATATGATTGTACCAGCATCATGAAACATTGAAAAAAAATCTAAAATTAATATTAACAGGTTGGATCAGGCTTGACGTGTAGAAAATGGATTCCCTCAAGTCCTCAACTGTCAGATAAGAATTTGCACATATTTGTTTTGAAATGTAAAACGGGACTATATAACAACAATAAAACGAGACCACCCCCGAGCCAGAGGCTAAGAGGAGGCCGAATACAGAACTAGGCTGTTAAAAAACGTCTGGAGTCAAAAACTTCTAATACATTACGAGACTTTAAACTGAAAAAACTTCATTTTTTCCACGATATATTTCTCAACTTTGATCTATTCGTGATCCATAGATACAATGACTCTTTTATTTGGTACACACAATTATAATCTTATGTTACATTGTCTTCAAAAATCCACTTGTTGAAATTAATAGGCAGACACTACGTACCAACCCAATTGGAAAGTTGAACATAATAGGCTATGATGTGACCTATACTATACAAAATAAAAATTAAAGTAGAAATCGGTTCGTTTATACTTAATCAGTTATGTCACACACCAAAATGAAAACTGAACCATTTGTTTGAATTTTATTAAATGACTTAACCAAATCTATCAGTTAGTTGTTCGACTCTATTAATTCAGCTATGGATAAATTAACTCGATTATTTGCTTACCCTCAACGACTTGGTCTTTGCTAGGATAAGAGCGCCTCCAGTGTTATCGGAAACGAACGAGGCCACCTCAGCACTACCCCCTTCTCTCTCTCCTCTCTTCTCCCTCCCTCACAAAACTCGTCCGGTGCAATCCAGAAATCCAAACCGTGCTTCTCTCTCCTCCCTTTCACCTCCCTCTCTCCTCTGCTTGACAACCAAATCAGATTTGGATACCTTCCCTATCTCTTCCGCTTAACAACCAAATCAGATTTGGATACCTTCAAGCACGCACATTGGAGGTGCTCTTGTCAAACAATTTTAGGCAACCCAAGTAATGCTACAAACCATTATTCTTGTGGGCCTCGTTACATATACAAGACCATTGCACATGTATCAAAATATACAGATTGTTCTTTACCTTTTTAATATGTTCAAACAAGTATGAACAAGATTAAAATGTAAACAAACCCATAGTCGACCGACTAATTGAATTGATTGTATCATTTAGAGGTGTTTATCGTCTTGTTCAAACCGGTGAAAATATCTAAAAATAGTTATCAATTTGGTTTCATAGTATATGTTTTTGGGAGGTTTTAAACGGTCGGTTTAAAGCATCGCATATACATATATATTGAATGTTCTTTACTTAATTTAGCATGCTCAAACAAACATGAACAAGGGTCAAATGTAAACAAACCCGACTCAACCTACTAGTTGAAGTGGTTGCATAGTTAAGGGTGTTTATAGTTCGGTTTAAACCAATGAAACCGCTCAAACTGGTTACTCGTATAGATTATTCGTTATTAACTACATGGTTCAATTTCAGGTTACACTAAAAAGTTATCCCTTCTAATCTTTTTTGAACGACAAATCTATCATACTACTACACCTAAATTACATCAAATAATTCAACACATGTCTTGGTTTGAACTCGGGACTATCCTTTTTAATCTAAAAGGGGTTGTTTTAGATTAGAAAAATAAATAAATAAAACCAAACAAACAAAAACTATGTTGGTTTGTCAATAGGGCCGATCGACACAACCAATCCAAATGTTCACTTTGGCTCTATAGATGTTGCCTTTCTAAATTTCAAATTAATACTTATAACATAAATCTTACCGGAAGCAGCCTCTGTATCCCTGGAAGGTAAGGCATGTCTCTATCTCATCCTCCTTAGACTATACTTTCTGAGTAGAATATTACTAGGTTTGCTTGTTTGTAACATATATATTGCCATGTAGCAATATTTCAACTATAAAAGTTCAAAAGTAAACAACATTTAAAATCTGTAACACTCGTTTCAAGTATTTTATCAACGATAAAACAAAAAACTAAAAGAAATTCGACAATCTTGCGAGAATGCAAGAAATTGTTCTCCTAGCCGGAGTACCCGACAACTCGAGATACCTTTAATAAGACAATCGAGCCACGTACTCTATATTTTGGTAGGATAGTCGACGGATCTTTACGAGTCAAAACTCTTCAATCAATGTTTTTACTTTAGGTGTAATGCAACTTCATGAATTATATACTTCAATCAGTGTTTTTACTTTAGTCAATGTACTTTATATTTTTGAACAACAATTTGGATAAGTGTCAGGCCAATGATCCATCCGATCATCTTCACCACCCTCATAAAAAAACCCACTTCATAAATTATATTAAGCTATGTTTATTTCTGATGATTAAATTTGCTTTAACTTTACTGTTTTAAATATAATCTTTATGTTGAACCAGTATTTTAATATATAAAGAATATAAATAAACAGGTGACGATATAAAATACAGAATATTATAAGAAGTATTTTTTATTTGCATGTAATTACAGAAATTGTATGGATGGGGGCATAAGTGGACATATGCATGTGAGCAAACACATGGGTTCACGTTGTCTTATTCACTAGACATCATACATGTTCTGTCAATTCATTTCTCTTTTGACTTTTCTTTTCAATTTCGCATAAAAAACTTTCATTTTAAAAGTCATTTCACATAATATCAAGAGTAAACTGTCATTTTCGTCCCTGTGGTTTGGTCAAAATTGCCACTTTCATCCAATAGTTTGTTTTTTTGTATCTGGGTCCTCATGGTTTTAAAATATTGCCATTTTCATCCTCGTGGTTTTAAAATATTGCCACTTTCATCCAGTCAGCTAACACCGTCCGTTTTTCTCAGTTAAATGAGGGGTATTTCAGTCCTTTTACTTATTTGTTTTATTTTTCATCTTTTTTGCTCTCACTTTTTAATCATCCCCAATTTAACCTCTAATTTAATCATCCACCTGCTGGCCTTCTTCCTCTTTTCCTGACCAGTTTCCGACGAGCACCACTGGAACACCTCCGTCACTTGTTTCTATGATTAAAAAGTGAGAGTAAAAAAGATGAAGAAATAAAACAAATATGTAAAAGGACTGAAATACCCCTCATTTAATTGAGAAAAACGGACGGTGTTAGCTGACTGGATGAAAGTGGCAATATTTTAAAACCACGAGGATGAAAATGGCAATATTTTAAAACCACGAGGACCCAGATACAAAAAAACAAACTATTGGATGAAAGTGGCAATTTTGACCAAACCACAAGGACGAAAATGGCAGTTTACTCTAATATCAATGTTTTGAAACCCGGACCGGACTGGCCGGTCGGACCGGGAACCGGTGGTCTGACCGGTCCGGTTACATGTGTTGAACCGTTTCTGCAGAGAACCGGTGGTCGGACCGGTTGAACCGGCGGTCGGACCGGTTGAACCGCTTGACTATTTATTTATTTATTTATTTTTTTTTAATCTTTTTCAAGTCTCTTGGCTTCTTATTTCGTAGGTAATTATTAGTTTAAAATTATTGGAATTGACTTGTTGGTGGTTTTTGAAAGGATTAAAAGCTATTTAGACTGATATATTTTTATAATATTTATGACGTCGTCCGGTTCTTAAATCCGGTCCGACCGTGGACCGGTAAGGAGACTGGTTCGACGTCCGGTCCGGTTATGAAAACATTGCATAATATTATCTATTTGTTTATAGATCACATATATTTATAAATAAATATATACTAGTGGGTTGGCCAGTTTAAAACGTCAGGTATCACCAAGACTCTTTTGGAGAACATAATCTAACCAGAACTATTTTAAACACTGATTATATTTGGGTATTATTATTATAACTATGTAAATATTTAGTAATTATATACTTAATATAAGTAGTATTTAGTTATAAAATTATAAATAGTAAATGTAAATTTAAATCTTAATTTTAAGTATTATAAATAAAATAATACTTAATGTAGTGAATTAAATAATCTTATGTGCATTAAATAATAGTAATTTTTTAGTGTTGACTTTAACTGTAAAGATGAGGTTAAATGGTAATTGAACACATTTTATGTATTGGTAATATATACTTTATGCACAACAATTTATGTTAGCTGTCTTAAAATTTTTAATAAATTATAAATATGTATTTTTAATATGTTTTATATAGTAGTATAGATATATAGTGTTATTAGAGTAGATATATTTTTTTTTAAATTGATAGTCGAGTAAACTTAATATTCTTGTGGGTTTAAAGGTAAACTACACATATGGTCTATATAACACGTATATTAAGGGTGAGAAAATGATTAAATTAGTCAAACAGAACAAGAGTGATGTTTAAATGATAACTAAGTATAGTGTTATATATATGTAACAATTATCATTCTGTTATTATTACATATACGTAAACATTATGTGTCATTTATATGTAACATTATTTGGTACGTATATGTACGACTCATCATTTCCGTATTTATGTTCAAGATACTTAAAAACTCTTTTTAACAGTTAAAAGAAAAAAATAATTTATAAATTATGTGATTGTTTAAGAGTGATTATCACATAAAAAAGTTGGTTATCATTTAAACCTTCTCAACAGAACAATCACATGATGGTTCTATTAAGTTATAAATGATCAATCAAAAATATAGTTCGTTTTGATCTTAGGGTGTGGCATAACTGATTAACCAATAACCGAACCCACGTAGAAACGTCTTCCAAATAGTCATTAACGAGGGATTTAAAAAAACCCACGGCACTACGGCAGGGTTGTTAAATTTTGTAAGACTCAGTTTCGATGATAGGTACTCAGGTATGCACCTCGCGAGAAAAAGTCATGTCGAAAAGCTAATCAAAATAAATACGTCGAAACGGTAAATCTTGAATTTATAAAACATAAAGGTAGTAAGAGAAAAACAAAAATAAATTATTAAGAAACGAAACCTTGATACAATTTCGACGGCTTGTACATTCACGTTTCAATGACTTGTACATTACCAAAAAAATCTAGTCTTGTATGAAATTTATATCGAAACTAGTCACCCTTCATCATCTTGGGATTTTACTTCTTGATGTGAGAGTCCATTAGCTTTACTCATGAATTGGCATATAGTTAAGGTGAGAGTCCATTAACATTATCAACAAGTGACTTAATTCCAAGCACGGGAAAACTTGTTCTGGTTTTTTGAAAAATGTATTATACGCTTAACTTATCTATAATCGATTTGTAGACAAAGACCATGGACCAATATCAAAAAGGAAGTCATCTCAATCTTTGAAATGGGAGCAAATTAGGGTTGGTAGAGGAAGGGAGTAACTGAAAAATGGTTATTATCATTTTAACTTTTTATATTTCAAATACTTTTAACAAATTTACCAACTAAAAACCATATTTTTTCTTTGGAATTAATTCCAATCCCCTTAATCCGGTTCCTTTAGAATATTACAATTACTTCAGAGACATTCTAACTCACCAAATGCCCCATAAGGAATCTAACACCGTGTGGATGGGAAGTTTGAATTCCTTTGGAATTCATTAAATTTGACTTGAATTCCCACCAAATTCCTCCACCCTTCTCAACACATCTTGGACTTATCATGAAATTCAAGAAATCCCTAGAAGCACCGAAGAGCCATGAAAACATTGGAAGAGAACGAGAAAACAATCAATAAATCAAAGAACAAACCTCTGCGACTTATCATGAAATTCGAGAAATCCCTAGAAGCAGCGAAGAGCCATGAAAACGTTGGAAGAGAAAGAGAAAACAATCAACAAATCAAAGAACAAACCCCTTAAGTCGAAACTTGGAACCAAAATAGACCAACATCGAAGATATCAAATTGCATGTTTAACTTTCAGGTTTTAAAAATTGCAAACTTAGCCTAAACATTTGTGAGCTTGTTGCGCCTTTAGCCCCTGACGTTAATACTAGTTAGTTTTTAGCGAAAATTAGCCCATGTGTCATCCACGTGAATTACGATTGCAAACTTAACCTTAAAAATGAGTTAAAATATGAAAAAAAATTAGCAAAAGTTCGTAAAAATAAAAATCACTAATTTTTTTTTACTGATGTTAACTCATTTTTAGGGTTAAGTTTGCAATCGTAAGCACGTGGATCACATGGCTAATTTTTCGTTAAAATATAACTTGTATTAACATCATGGGCTAAAGGCATAACCAGGTCACAAACGTTTAGGCTAAGTTTACAACTTTTAAAACCTAGGGGCTAAAAATGCAATTTGAACAAACCACAGGAGCCATTTATACAATTAACTTTTTATTGTAAAGTGAGTTATTAAATGTCATAAACATGTGGTGTGTGAAATTGTCAAAATTGTATATGTATATCAAGATTAAAAGGTCATAGAGTGTTTTAGCTATAAATTGTAAAAGTCTATTAGTGATCACTAACGAAGAATAGAGGCGATCACTACCTAAACTAGTGAGAAGATAAATGGGTGATCACTTATGTAGCGAGAAGTTTATGGTGATCCCTTTTGTTAGTGAGAAGATTGTGATAATCCCTTCCATATTGTAGAAGTTGTGATCTATACCCTCTTAGAGAAAAGTTTGTGGACGGTGATCTCTACGGTTTAAAGAGAAGTCTAACGAAAAACAATTCTTTATAGAAGATAAATGAGTGACACTATAAACTCGTGTGTTTATGTGGTTATATCTCTTCAACCTTAAAATCTTTACTTATTGTTGTTTAATCTACATATTTTCATAAAGATTTTTTTCTTAAAGAACAAAAAGCTTTTAAAATTAATCAAGAAGTTAAAAATAGATAAGAGAGCTTCACTAACACTTGATCTTATATCAATTTTGACATGGCTTGATATTTATTACTTACCTAGAACACTAGAATCAACCAATCAACAATAAAAGTTATTTCCTCTCACAACATACTTGAACTCTCGATGACCTCACTATCAATTACATGGCGTGAACTCTTATCATATCACAGGATAATTGTTTGTAAATTAATTGAGTAACTAAGTTTCTTAAATTTCTTACTACAACTTTACTTAGGTATTTCAATCTTATATAATTTTTAAATTTTTTTATAAATGTAATTTTTTTAAATTAAATGAGACAAATGAAACATTTATGAATATTGATTACTAGTTATTGATTGCTTTTTTTACTCGACTTAAATTGCATAGTTATGAAACTTGATTATAATTTATTGAATTTTTTTTCCTGTTACCTTCTATTTAAAGTTAACTTGAAAAAAATAACTATTAAAAAATAATCAAAATTTATATATGTTTTATTTGCCTCACTTAATTTTAAATATTTTTAACATTTATAAAAAAAAGTATACAAGATTGAAAACCTAATAAAAGTTGAATAGATTTAAAGGATTAAAAAAAACTTTAAATGACTTTAATGTTAATAAAAACTTAGTTATTATTATCTAACGAGAAACTTAGGCCCGCGCTATGCGGCGGGAGACGGACGTTAAACGGTTGAGGAAGTGACATTAACGTCGCTAATCACAAAAATAATGTATAAAACTAACGTTGCGACGTAAACATGACTTAATACTGAAGCGAAAAACTCGTTAAAAAAGATTAGTAACATAGAGAGTTATAACGGCACTGATGTTCTTTAGTTGGTGTCGGTCTCATTTTCTAGGTAACAACACGTTAATGTCAGTCGATATAACCAACGACACCTAAAAATACTATATTTTGAATACCACTCTGTTTTTTACAAAATTTATACCAGAACGGCAAGAAAAAAATTAATTAAACACGGTAACAAATGAGTTTTTATAAAAAAAAATATTAAAGAAAAATCAGATAATATATATTATAAGGGTAAACTCTAAACTTTAGAAACTTAAGGGATGAAAAAAAATATTTTATAATGTTAAAGGTTACTTATGCTATTCAATAAAACTTGGAGGGGTAATTTTGACCAAATTTTAAGTTTACCGACACTTCTTATTAATATTACTTATACTTGTTTTCCCCTTAATCAAGGATAACCATAGTTTATCACTTTAAAGTTTAAAGAAATTAAAAAATAATTTCATGGAAATGATTAATGTTGTATTTTTGTTGTTATCAGAGGTTGGTCATTCTAATTAAATCGGTTCTCGAAAGCCTTCCAATCTATTATTTATTCTAGTATAAAGCCCCGATTAAGGTCATCGATGACCTGGAAGCGTTAATTAATAGATTTATGTGGGGCTGTAACCTTGGTTTTAAAAAGCGAGAGGCGCACAAAAACGACGGGGTCTAAAACCGAGGCGCAAAGCGCAAAAGCGGTGAGCTTTTCGTATGCGAGGCGCAAAATGATTATATACTTTTTTTATATATATCATAGGTTTTTAGCATCCCCTACACAAAAATTTACCTATAATAAGCTTTATTTATGTTTAAACATATAAATTACCTACATGTACAACATAAAAAACATTTTGTACAACATTCTGCTGTAAAAAAGAAGCCCATGTACGTGAGGTGTGCGCCTCATGCCAATTTTTTGCCAAAAAAGCGCTCTTCACCTGCGCCTTTCGTTTACACTCGCCTTAAGTCATCAAAAGCGCAACCCTTTGCGCCTTAGGTCGCCTCGCGCCTTGGCGCGCCTCAGGCACGCTTTTTAAAACCAAGGTTGTAACACGGTTACTAACAAAGTTCATTGGGTGGCTTGGGATCGGGAGGGAGGCCTTTGTTTAAGCAGGCTTAAAGAGATCAACACGGCCTTGCTTGCTAAATGGATGTGGAAATTCAACAATGAACCTCTTAATCTTTGGACTAAAGTGATCAGGTCGCTCCATCATAACAAAAAAAACTGGGCATCGTTTCCGATTAACCCTTCTATTCCTGGTGTGTGGAAAAATGTGTTCAATTTGTGCTAAAAAAATGCATTCCCGATACACCGCTTTTTCACATGTCTAAAGGTATTGTTGGAAATGGGTCGTCTATTCACTTATGGTTAGACCCGCAGTTTTGCAATATCCCTCTTAAGGAAGTCTTTCCAAACCTATTTAAACTTGAAAAGGAGCCGCATCAAGGACAGGTATAACACCGAAGACAGGAACTTTATGGGATATTGGAATTAGTCCCGCCTCCCGAGGTCAGACGACGCTGAGTGGAACCGATGTGTTTCTTTGTTAGACAGGTCCGGTTATCGGAAGATTCAGATAGATGGTGCTGGATGGGTGATCGGTGTCGAAGGTATCGGTCAAAGATAAAGAATTAGAGTGTCCTAATCACCTTAAACTAGTTAGGGTAAGAAGGGTGTCGAACCACGAAGAGTTTGTGGTCGGTGCTTAATTTCAATTGACAAAGTGATTTATGAAGTTGCAATGGGTCTTTCTGACCAAACACAAGCAATGGTTTAGGTGAAACTTATTAAACTCAACAAACAAGGATTATCAAGTAACAATTATGATCAATAGTAATCAAGTACCAAACAAACGATTTAGATTGTAACAATAATTAAAAAGGAATCACGCCCGGGTTTCAAGTTCACAAGTAATTAGGGATTATCACACCAACATATGAGTTCAAGCAATCAAATGGTTATCTAAATCAAATTGACCAAATCTAACCAAGAACATCAACATTCATACATCATCGGCAAATAGTGTAAAACAATATTCACGAATGAAATCGAGACAAATGTATGCAATATAGAATTAGATTAATCAATAGATTCAACACAAATCAAAGTTCATAGCAATTATCATCTAACGGGGTCAGTGGTGCAAGAATTTATCGACTCCCGTAAGTTCATAACCATACTAAACACAACGATTCAAGTATTTCAAACCAAATGATTACAAGAATTGTTTCTCAAAGCTAGCACATGATAAAACCCTAAAAACTTACAAACAATCCACCCGGGAATGATTAGCGGTGGATTAGCCGCTCATGGTTGTGGAATTCATCTTCGATTCTTCAATTTCTTGATACCGATCTTCACTAATATGTTTCTAGCCTCCCAAAATCGCCCAAAACTGATGTCCAAAGAGAGATTTCGAATTTGGGGAAGAAACCCCCACTTAAACTCTCCAAATTGGCAGTTTCCCGAAAATCCGCGTCAAAATAACGTAACCAGCGTAAGCTTACGCTGGTATGACGTAAGCTTACGCCGCAACACTGAAGCCTGCTGTGAATGAACTGGTTAGGCGTAGGCCTACGCTGGGCGGCGTAAGCTTACGCTGCATGGCGTAGGCTTACGCTAAGTGGCGTAGGCTTACGCTGGATCCTGGGTTTCTGCCCCGTTTTCTCCGTGTCTCTTCCGACTCTTGCATCTCTCACTTAATATCTTCCAAAATCATACTTTAAGCTTTCAACACCTGCACATGCATAGCTACACAAAACTTTTGTATTCCACATGTTAATTTACATAAATATAACATGTTAAACCTTTTAATGCATAGAACTTTGGTCGCTTATCACATCCCACACTTGAGTTTTGCTTGCCCTCAAGCAAAGTCTTTTGCTTCAAATCCACATTACAAATTCTCAAATAATTGTTTTAACTCAACATAAGTTAAGGTCCAAGGTCATGCCAGATTCATAAGAATTATACTCTCAAAAGATTTACAATCCAACAAACAATTTATGACTTTTTAAACAAAAGGAAACACTTGAACGAGCTTAACTCATATCCAGTTATGGCTTTGAATGCACACACCCCTCACAATCAATCACTCCACTCGGTTTCATATATGGACTAGCGATGATGTGCTAGTATTTTTCACTCGAAACCAAACAATGAACCACATTATCATAGGCTTGCATATTGATCACATCTCCACCTACTAACACAACTAAAACACACAAATCAAAAGGTCTTTTAAGGGTTGTAATGCAGGCTAGGGTTACGGGTATGGATAAGGATTTTTAAAGTGGCTAAAGGTGAGTGGAATTCAACTAATGAAACTACAAATCAATCCTAAAACCTTCAAATCTCTACTATGGGTATAAATGACCCATCAACAGTAAATTCTTATTTCTTCAAACTATCAAATGAAACTTGGGTTAAATTGACCCAATAACATCTTTTATTATAATTCAAACTAATACTCAAAACCTTTGGGCACATGTTGACCCAATACTATTTTTGTATTTCTTTTTCATTCATTTTTTTTTGCAATTGCAACCGCAACTTCAATAATCTAAGTTAATTGAATTCCAACTCACGGGTTTAAAAAGAAAAGGCTAAAAAGGTGAAAGGGCTAATGTTATGGGTTTTGTCAAACGAAAAGGTATAGGCTCAGAATGGGCATCTAGTGGATATTAACGGGTAAGGGTATAAAAATGGCTAAAAATAAAAAGGTTTCTCCTAATGCCTTTATCATTTTGTGCAATTAATTGGTTCAAGGTCTCAACATGTATCAATAATACGCAAGTTCTAAAATGTGAAACAAAGTGGCTAAACACTCAAGTAAGAGAATATTTATATTAATTTGGCTCAAAATCTCACAACATAGTGGAAAATAGGTTACCGACATGTGCATGCAAACCGTCACCTTCAATTTTGTTACTCCCGACTCCAACATTTCCAATTTTTAATATATTTTTTTTTAAACATTTGTTGGAAAAACTTAATCAAGTAACTTAATGAATTAACCATGACCAAAGACCTCTACCAAACACTTTGCAAAACAATTATAAAAAAATTTGTATGGTTTCCAAGATTTTCCACATCCCCACACTTGAACCTTACATTGTCCCAATGTAAATAGTTATGAAATATAAAAATGTGGTTTGTGGGTGCAAAACATCCAATACCCAATATCTCCAAATATCCAACTCAAAGATTGCCATAACCATAAGCACCAACCCAAGCATCACCCAAGACAAACACAAAACAAAATAACAAACTAATCTAAAACACACAAAGCACACCAAAACAATTAAATAAAATAGTTCAAATTTTTGCAAGAAATAAATAAAAGTAAAAGTACGTGGACCTGTTCGACATGCTCACAACATCAGGCAACGCTGTCCTGACTGTTATGTTCCTCCTCATCATCATCTTCCTCCTCATCATCATCGGCATCATCATTGCCTGGCTTGTAAGGCCAGTATGTTTCCGGCCTAGCATCATATGGCTCCTGCTGTAACGGTTGACCAAAAATTGACTCATATAATGATCGAGTCATATCTCTCATATTATTTAGACCTCCTTGAGCCGCTCCACTCGCGCCTTGCCCACTTGCATCTGATGTTGGGTACGGCGCCACCCACTCAGAATGATGACTCTGTGGGTAGCGCTGGTATGTATCGCCCATGTCATAAGGATTCAAAGACTCCCAATCAGTAGGGGCTGGATGCGAAGAATATGGTACGCCCTGATGGTAATCATTGTAGTGGCGCACTTCTTCGTTGTCCCTAAAATTTCTGTTTATTTCCTCCTCTTGGGCCCACATCATCCCCCTTCTAAATCTCCTATCTTCCTCCAGGTTCTGTGTTTGCCTATCGAACATTATACGCGAGGCCTCCTCCCAATTAGGATAACTTGTCGGGCGAGCCTGCTCTATTAGTTCCGTGAAGGATTGACTGTAATCAGCACCATACCCAAATCCGTGCTCGAATCCATAACTTGCACCACTTGTCCCTATATTTGGTCCTGCGGGATTAATCTCTTCATCTTCCAAGTTCATTTCTTCCTCCTCCGACACATCACTTCTCAATTCATCCAAAAACCTCACAGTGGTGGTATCAGTCAACACATGAGTTCTTGCTGTCAACTCATATCTCCAACTTCCTTGTTGCAAAGACCTTAAGGTGTAAGGTTTATGCTTTATTTTTAATACCGCCGGTCTTCGTGGTAAAACCTTTGCCCATTTAAGGAACTTTGATAACAACCGACAATGAGGAATAACCATCCTCTCTCTTTCTTCACGTGACTCCCAAATATTCCACATGATCAAATGTTTAGATGACATAACTGGGGAACCCGTCAATAGCGCATGTAGAACCATAACTTCATAGAAACGCACTTTGGTCTTATCCCCCGTTCTCGGGACCACGTTCAATGTTACAAATATCAGCAACAGCTTGGGAAGTGGTTTCAACATATCTCTTCTCAACACCAATCGGAAAACATCACAATCTTCTTCCACCGCAAAAAGTGTTCTTATCATGTTTTCCCACATTGTCTCCTGGATCACGTGAGCCTTCAACTTATCATCAGAAATATATTCATAGGGTTCATTATTTTCTGCTCTAGAGTCAAAGTGGGCAATCTTGTCAATATTCTGAAATGACATGTCTGCTTGTTTCCCATTCATTGTACCCCTCAAAATTGTCGTTTGGGGCAGGTTATTTCCTTCAATTCGCTGAAGGGTCGCCATCCACTCCAGAATTGCTTCACCATACACATCATCAATTCCATCATAATGGAAAGCAAGACTCTCTTCCCAACCAAGCCGTCGAAAACAGTTAACAACTCCATATCTCTCGAAATCCGGCTCATGGATCTGCTTTTCACATGCAAATAATGATTCAAATCCACCAGCCGGGTTTTTCACCTTGTCCATATATAAATCCTTTTGCTGCGAATACGGGAAAGATGATAATCTCACCGGTTTCTTCCATATTATGGGTCCAAATTCCTCTTCAGATTCATGGGCACTCTCTTCCTCACTTCTTTCGTGCAGAACAACAGTGTTTCGTGCCCTCTTTGACCTACTCCGTGATGATGACTCACTCACTTTTTCTTTACCCTTGTGAGACTCTTTCGTTCTGACCATTGTACCTACAATTTCACCAAGCACACATAAATCAAAGAATTCACCAAGAATCGAACTTGTAACAATTCTTCATTAATATTGCTAATTGAATTCACTCCATATTAACTTTTTATCATGTGAAAACATAATTTCTGCTATTTTCATCAAAACAAGTTTACATGTTGTTTTAAAATTTCAAAATTTTATCCAAAATCTTAATTAAGTCCTATTCAATTAGTCAACAACATAATTATTTCCAATGCTTCAACAATGGCTTCACTCAAACCATGAATTCTAACTTAAATCATCCCTCCCAAAGTACACAACAACACAACTACAATGTAACCTCAATTCTAATTCGAAAATATACCTTCAAATAACCAATAATTGTAATACAAACGTACCTTTTGGGTTTAGATGATGATATCTCAAAGAGTGACGGTTATTCCTTCCACTACACACAAAAGCCCCAAAAATTTCGAAACCCTAGAATTTTGGGTCTCTCGAATATGGTTGATTCGTTGAATTTCGCTTGGTAGGTTTTACTCCTCTTGCAAAGTTATGCAAAAACCCTCAATTAATTTCTGATTTTTTTGATGGAAGGATGGTGGATTATGGAAGAAGAAGATTAAGAAGAATGGGGGGTTTTTAGAGAAGAAGATGAAAGAAAAGGGATGGAAGGAAGGTGATAATGAAGAAAGAGGGGAGAGAAAAAGGTTTTATTTATTTATTAAATTTTTTTTTTCGGACTTACCTGCTGTCGGACGACGTCTCCAGGCAAAATCCCGTTCCAGCGTAGGCTTACGCCGAGGGGGCGTAGCCTTACGCTGCTCCTCTGATGGTTCTGTTTGCAAAACTCCTCCGGCGTAGGCTTACGCTGCTCCTCTGATGGTTCTGTTTGCAAAACTCCTCCGGCGTAGGCTTACGCTGAGGGGGCGTAGCCTTACGCTGATCCTCTGATGGTTCTGTTTGCAAAACTCCTTCGGCGTAGGCTTACGTTGTACCGGCGTAGGATTACGCTGGCCATGTTTTTGGTCCTTTTTCCTCCTCCCCACTTGAATATGTTTCATCCCTGAAACGCCCACATTCGCTGTAATCGCATACTCTCACATTCCTTCGATTCTTGCACAAATTAAACACAAAAAACAACACTTAAAATTAGGTAAAAGAAGAAAAATACTAAAACATAATTTAAGTAAAAACATCACACAAGCCGGGTTGCCTCCCGGTTAGCGCTAAGTTTATTGTCCTCAGCCCGACACTCCTTCATGTTATTACTCATGCTCGTTCGTCACCAAGCTCAGTAAGAATGCTTCTACTTGGTTTGTCGGCCCATTGATCTCGTTGAGTTCGAGATATGGTTTCAATCGGTGACCATTCACAACTTGCCTCAAGTGATCCTCAAAATCTTCAATCTCTATATCTCCATAGTTGCCAACTCGTGTGATTAAAAATGGTCCCGTCCAGTTGCTTTTCAACTTCCCTGGAAAGAATTTCAACCTTGAATTGTAAAGCCACACTCTTTGGCCCACTTCAAACTCTTTCTTTCTAAGCTTGGCATCATGAACCGCCTTCATCTTGTCCTTGTAAGCGGATGCACAATCATATGCCTCATTCCTCAATTCTTCCAACTCATTTAGAATTAGCTTCCTTTCCTTTCCTGCAACATCATAATCCACATTAACCTCTTTGATAGCCCAAAATGCCCGGTGAGCTAACTCTACCGGTAAGTGACAATCTTTTCCATAAACCAACCGGTACGGGGTCGTGCCAATAGGTGTTTTATAAGCCGTTCGGTAAGCCCATAAAGCTTCGGTCAATTTGGTTGACCAATCCTTTCGGTCCGCCCGAACGGTTTTTTGTAAAATATCTTTTATTTGCCTATTAGACACCTCCACTTGTCCGCTTGTTTGGGGATGGTAGGGAGTTGCTATTCGATGATCCACACCATACCGTTTTAGTAATTTGCCAAATTTAAAGTTTTTGAAATGATATCCCCCATCACTTATAATGACACGGGGATACCAAATCTCGAAAAGATGTTTGTTTGGACAAAGTTACACACAACGGTATGGTCGTTCGTCTTAGTGGCTATCGCCTCGACCCATTTAGATACATAGTCGACCGCCACCAAGATATACAAATTGCCAAAAGAGTTTGGGAAGGGTCCCATGAAATCAATTCCCCAAACATCAAAGATGTCAAGGACGAGAATCGGGTTCATGGGCATTTCGTCTCTTTTGGAGACGCTCCCTAACTGTTGACATTTGATGCAATGTTTCGCAAACTCAAACGCATCCTTAAACATAGTTGGCCAGTAAAGACCACATGAAAGAATTTTGTGTCCTGTCTTTTGGCCACTGAAATGGCCTCCACATGCATAAGAGTGCACATGTGCTAGCACACTTGGAATTTCCTCATTTGGCACACATCGTCTAATCATTTGATCCGTTCCCACTTTAAACAAATCCGGTTCTTCCCAAATGTATTGCTTTACTTGGGACAGAAAATGGGCTTTCTTCTTCTTTACCCAATGACTCGGGATTGCACCTGTTGCCAAAAAATTTATAATATTAGCAAACCAAGGTACAGATGAAACAGACATAATATGCTCATCAGGGAATGATTCATTTATCGCTATCGTGGACTCTTCATCATCAACCATGATCCTTGATAAGTGGTCGGCTACCACATTCTCACTCCCTTTTTTATCACGGATCTCCACATCAAATTCTTGCAACAACAAGATCCACCTTATGAGTCTTGGTTTAGCATCCTTTTTCTCCATGAGGTACCTGACAGCACTGTGATCAGAATAGATAATAATTTTGCTTCCCCATATATAGGACCTAAACTTGTCTAACGCATATACTACTACGAGTAATTCTTTTTCGGTTGTGGTATAATTCAATTGAGCATCCGAAAGAGTTTTACTTGCATAATATATGGCAACGGGTTTCTTCTCAACCCGTTGTCCCAACACGGCCCCAACTGCATAGTCACTAGCATCACACATGATTTCAAAAGGAAGTGACCAATTTGGCGATTGTAAGATTGGGGCCTCCACCAATTTTTGTTTCAAAATGTTAAAAGCATGGATACATTCATCATCAAAAACAAACGGTGCATCTTTTAAGAGTAAGTTACATAATGGTTTCGTTATTGAGCTAAAACCCTTAATAAACCTCCTATAAAACCCCGCGTGCCCCAAAAATGATCTAATGCCTTTAACATTCGTGGGATGAGGTAAAGTAGATATAACTTGAACTTTCGCATGGTCTACCTCAATCCCACGACTCGAAATCACATGACCCAAAACTATTCCTTCTTGGACCATAAAATGACTCTTTTCCCAACTCAAGACCAAATTGGTTTCAACACACCTTTTTAAAACTTTTTCCAACTAGTTCAAACATGAATCAAAAGATGTACTAAAAATGGAAAAATCATCCATAAAAATCTCTAAAGACTCCCCCACCATATCTGAAAAGATACTCATCATACACCTTTGGAAGGTGGCGAGGCCATTACATAGTCCAAACGGCATTCGCCTAAATGCAAAAGTGCCATATGGATAAGTAAATGCTGTCTTATGTTGATCCTCGGGATGTATAGCAATTTGATTATAACCCGAATAGCCATCAAGAAAACAGTAATATTTATGACCTGCGAGTTTTTCCACAATTTGATCAATGAACGGCAATGGGAAATGATCTTTTGAAGTAGCTGCATTTAATTTCCTGTAATCAATACAAATCCGCCACCCGGTTACCTGCCGAGCGGCTACTTCCTCACCTGAGTCGTTCTTGACGACTTGAATACCTGCCTTTTTGGGCACGGTTTGCGTTGGACTCACCCATGTACTATCAGAAATTGGGTAAACGATGCCGACGTCCAACCACTTGAGAACTTCCTTCTTCACGACTTCTCGCATATTTGGATTTAACCGCCTTTGTGCATCGTGAGATGGTGCAACGACCTGATCTGTAACAATTTTGTGCATAACAATCGATGGACTAATACCCTTCAAATCCGCAATACTCCATCCAATTGCCGCCTTATGGGCGGCTAACACCTTCATCAAAGCCTCCTCTTGTTCCTTTGTCAAATCTGATGCAATGATCACCGGGAGAGTGTCGTTTTCTCCTACAAAAGCATACTTGAGGTTCTTTGGCAAATCCTTCAACTCGACCTTTGGGGGTTGCTCCAAAGATGGCTTCAACTTTGTGTCAATGTGTTCGGGCAAGCTTTCCACTTGGTGAGTCCACGGTGGTCTCCCATCCTTAATTGCCATTGCTTCAACCCTCTTTTCTTCTTCTTCGAGTTCCTTGCTTGTCTCAACCTGTAACATGTCACATGAAAAGCATGTCTCTGTGGTGCCATCCTCGTTTACAATAACATCGCAAAGAGGAATGTACCCGTCAACAATGTCCGCCATAAAGCATTCATCGTTGACCAGAGAGTTAGAGATATGTGAAAAAACATTTAATCTCAACTTTCGGTTCCCAAATGTCATGTCAACCGTTCCACTTCGGCAATTAATTTGGGCATTTGCGGTTGCCAGAAATGGTCGACCAAGGATAACCGTAGGTTGTTTTGTTCTATCGGAAGAGACATAATCCAACACTAGAAAGTCCACTGGGAAATAAAAATCTTCCACCTTCACAATAACATCAGTCAATATTCCTCGGGGAAGCTTAGGAGTTAAGTCGGCCAAAACCACGGTAGTGTCGGCCTTCCTAAGAGGCCCAAAATCATATTGGTCATAAAGGCTCCCCGGAAGAATACTAACACTAGCTTCAAGATCTAGGAGTGCCCTTTTTATTTTGAAATCACCTACTTGAATAGATATAATAGGCGCCCCCGGATCTTGTAGCTTAAGTGGAAGAGCACCCGATAGAATAGCATTCACATTAGCGGTTACATCAAGTTTCTTTGGGAATTTATGATTCCGCTTTTGTGTACACAATTCTTTCAAGTACTTTGCGTAAGCTGGAATTTGTTTAATGGCATCCAAAAGGGGTATGTTAATTTTAACCTGTCTAAACATCTCCCACATTTCTTCTTGTTGTGGTCCTCTTTTATTTACCATTTTTGCTTTAAATGGTTCAACTAATGCTTCTGGGTAAGGAACGGAACCACCCGTCATATCCTTTCCTTTAGCAATAGGTGACTCATCTCTAAGAACCGGTTTAATTTTTTCACGATTTTGAGTAATTGGTTTTTTATCATTAACAAATTCCACTTCGCCTTCACTTTCCTCACCCTCAATAACATCCTCCACCACCCCTTCAACCAATTGTGGTGGAGACTCAACTTTATTATCGATAACCTTACCATTACGAAGAACCGTAACTTTACTTACATTTGCATTGGTTGAACTCGACCCTTGATGTTGCGGGTTTAATGTAGTGTTACTCGGTAGCCTCCCCCCAACTTTCTTTAACAAAGATATTTCTTCGGCCATTTGCCCCACTTATCTTTCCAATGCCACAAAAGACTTGTCTCTCACTTCATTCTCCTTATTTGATTCTTTCATCATCTCCAGTAGTGCATCCAACTTTGAATTAACCGCATCATCACCCCCCGATGAACCATTTTGTTGTTGATGATCTTGATTGTAATTCCTTGGGGGGTAATTTGTGTTCCGGTTATTGTTATAAGAGTTTCTTTGATAACCACCCGAATTATAGTTCCCTTGTTGACGCGGTTGATATGAGGTTGATGAGGTGTTTTGATTCACACCTTGAAAGTTGGGGTTCATTTGGTTTGCCGCGTTCCCATACTTGAAGTTAGGATGGTTTCTCAACCCCGGATGATAGGTGTTTGAGTTCATGTCATATTGCTTCCTCTCACCATACACTTGATTCACCTCTTCTTGTCTCCCTTCTTGAAATGGGCATTCCATTGTTTTGTGGCCTAAATCTCCACAATCTTCACAAACGTCGAATCGAGCTTTTACTCCTGCTACTTCTTTCTTTTCGCTTTCCTCAACAATGCCAATTCTCTCTCCATAGATGCCAACCTCTCTTTTGTTTTAGAATCCGGGACGGACTTAGAAATCAGGTGTTTAGTTCTTCGACTAGCCGATGCCTCGGCTTTAGAGTTTTGGCTCATCCTTTCTAAGAAATCCCAATCATCTTCTTCGGGATTAGATAACAATGTCTCATTACTTGTGGACTTCAATTACTTCCTCTCCTCTTGAGTCAAACCATCCACAAAGCACTTCACTAGTTCCCACAACTTAATTTGATGGTGGGGACATTTCCTCAACAACTCTTTGAAACGGGCTTCATGTAAAGGTTCACCTGTTTGTTGTTGAAAAGTCCGAATCTCAATTCGGGAGTCATCCGTCTTTGCAACCGAGTAATATTCGTCCAAGAAAACTTGTTGCATTTCATCCCATCTGTGGATGCTATTAACCGGCAATGTGATGAACCATTGCTTTGCTCTATCTTTGAGGGAAAAATGAAAAAGTCGGAGTTTAACCTCATTTTGGTCAAAGTTTTCATCCCCAATAGTGCTACAAATGGCGGCAAACTCGGCTAGATGAGTGTATGGCTCTTCGGTTACCATGCCATGAAAATGGGGAAGGACGTTGATGTAATTCGGTCTTGACTTGAACCTCCTCATTCCCGGAATTGGTGGAACAATTGGAGAAGCATTCTCCGAAATAGCCGGTCAAAAACGACCATTAACTCCACCCATAGGGGCTACCGGTTGTCTTCGGTTTTCATTATTGTAGCCCCCATTAAATCTCCTCCCATCTTGTCTAGGAGGATAAACATGTCTATCGGGTCTACCCGTTCGACCCATTGGTTGTCTCGGTCTTTGGTGAACATAATTCACCTCTTCTTCCTCTTCAATGCCTTGCCCCTCATTGTATTCTCCATATTGGCTCCGCTCACCATCTTCGTACTCGTAATCTCCAAACCCATTACCATTCCCAACCTCTTCATTATCATCATACCCAAAGTATTCACCATCGTCGTCCTCCCAACCATCGTTCTCATTTTCGTTTCTTGGTTGAGTTCCAAAGATGTTTTCAGGAGGGGTTTGATTTTGTTGTGGTCCCCTTCTACCTTGGTACGTGGGATTAGTTCGGATGTTAACGGGCCGGTTTTGTTGAACTGGACCTGATCCACGGGGTTGGTTGTTATTGATAGGTATAGATGGGGTTGGGGTTCGATGAGGTGGAGTTGGTGGGCGGTTAGGGATAGGGCCTCTGTTTGGAGTTGGGCCACGGTTTCTCATGCTAGATCCAGAATGACTGCTTCGACCATCCATAGATGACGGTTCCGATGAAATAGGTTGTAGATTTTGTTGTTGGGTTCGGTTTTGCCTTGCTATCTTCTCAATTTCTAGTTCAAAAGCAAGCGGTGAAGTCCTCCCGGATGAACGGGTACGCATGCACTAATCTGTCACCTGCACACACAAACAAACACCACGCGTAACACAAAAATAAAAGAAGATTAACCAAACAAAACAAGTAACAAATAATAAGTAAACAAGTAATCACACAAATCAACTAGAATAAAACACCAAGCGCACACACTCCCCGGCAACGGCGCCAAAATTTGATCGGTGTCGAAGGTACCGGTCAAAGATAAAGAATTAGAGTGTCCTAATCACCTTAAACTAGTTAGGGTAAGAAGGGTGTCGAACCACGAAGAGTTTGTGGTCGGTGCTTAATTTCAATTGACAAAGTGATTTATGAAGTTGCAATTGGTCTTTCTGACTAAACACAAGCAATGGTTTAGGTGAAACTTATCAAACTCAACAAACAAGGATTATCAAGTAACAATTATGATCAATAGTAATCAAGTACCAAACAAACGATTTAGATTGTAATAATAATTAAAAAGGAATCACGCCCGGGTTTCAAGTTCACAAGTAATTAGGGATTATCACACCAACATATGAGTTCAAGCAATCAAATGGTTATCTAAATCAAATTGACCAAATCTAATCAAGAACATCAACATTCATACATCATCGGCAAATAGTGTAAACCAATATTCACGAATGAAATCGAGACAAATGTATGCAATATAGAATTAGATTAATCAATAGATTCAACACAAATCAAAGTTCATAGCAATTATCATCTAACGGGGTCAATGGTGCAAGAATTTATCGACTCCCGTAAGTTCATAACCATACTAAACACAACGATTCAAGTATTTCAAACCAAATGATTACAAGAATTGTTTCTCAAAGCTAGCACATGATAAAACCCTAAAAACTTACAAACAATCCACCGGGGAATGATTACCGGTGGATTAGCCGCTCATGGTTGTGGAATTCATCTTCGATTCTTCAATTTCTTGATACCGATCTTCACTAATATGTTTCTAGCCTCCCAAAATCACCCAAAACTGATGTCCAAAGAGAGATTTCAAATTTGGGGAAGAAACCCCCACTTAAACTCTCCAAATCGGCAGTTTCCCGAAAATCCGCATCAAAATAACGTAACCAGCGTAAGCTTACGCTGGTATGGCGTAAGCTTACGCCGCAACACTGAAGCCTGCTGTGAATGAACTGGTTAGGCGTAGGCCTACGCTGGGCGGCATAAGCTTACGCTGCATGGCGTAGGCTTACGCTAAGTGGCGTAGGCTTACGTTGGATCCTGGGTTTCCGCCCCGTTTTCTCCGTGTCTCTTCCGACTCTTGCATCTCTCACTTAATATCTTCCAAAATCATACTTTAAGCTTTCAACACCTGCACATGCATAGCTACACAAAACTTTTGTATTCCACATGTTAATTTACATAAATATAACATGTTAAACCTTTTAATGCATAGAACTTTGGTCGCTTATCAATGGGAGATAGCTCAGGGAGGTATCCTGTTGGGTCGGTCAAAAACCTCATTCGTAGTGTGTAGTCATCCAGTCCTCATTTTGCAATGAAATGGAGTAAGTGGGTCCCCCTTAAGTGCAATATTTTTATTTGGAAGGCTGAGTCGAATCATATACTGACGATAGATGCCTTATTGAAGAGGAATATAGATGTGGGTGACCAAACATGTACGTTGTGTGAGTGCGATTTGGAGTCGGCCACCCATTTGTTCACCTCTTGCTCGGTTTCCTCTATTATTTGGCAACACATAAGTTCTTGGTGACAGGTTCCTCCAATCTTCTACTCGAGATATCCTGGAGCTTTATTTACATATTGAGAAAAAAGAATTTTTTCATGGTATAATCCTTAAACCCAGGGACTTGATATTGTTGATAATCTCCTCAACTTTGACTTGTTTGCCATCAAAGCGCTTCTCGTTTCTGGCTCTCCAACTAGAACCAAGTTTAAGTATGTTACTTGGTTAGATTGTTGTAAATTTAAAGTGATGTAATTTTCTTTTTCCTCATGTTGTCCTGTTTTTGGTCGTCCCGGTTTCTAATGGTTGAGCCTTATGAATGAAATCTGCCTTTCAAAAAAACAAAAAAAACAAAAAATCAAGTTGTTATTGTACGTAGTTTATCCCATTTACGCTATTGTAACTAGAGGTGAACAAAAAAACCGGTTTGGAAATCCAAACCGGTTTCAAACCGAAACCCGACCCTAGACTAAACCGGTTTAGGGGAAACCGGTTTCAAACTGGTGTGAACCGCCGGTTTTGAACTGTTTCACTATTTCCTGTGAATGAGCGGTTTAGGACCGGTTTTTTGAGAATCGGTTTGAGGAACCGGTTTAACGAAATGAGAAATGAATTTAGTAAACGGGCTAGAGGGTCCACCCCAAGTAGCGAACTCGGAAAGTATACCGGAACAAACTTTTTATCATTTATGAGTCCGAATGTTTTTGAGGACTTTGATATTTTGGCTTGATGGAAAGGAAACGAATCTACTTTTCCGGTCCTTTCCGCCATGGCCTGTGATTTACTAACCGTTCAAGCTTCCACGGTAGCTTCGGAATCCGTTTTTCTCTTAGTGACAGAGTTTTATCTATTCGAAGAACTAGACTCACTCCCGCGGCAATGGAAATGTGCATATGCTTGAAAGACCATTTGGATGCGGTAGATAAGAGACAAGATAGAAGTTCGCTTGAAGACGAAATTGAAGTTGAAGAATTCATACACGAATCCGAGGTCAACCAAGGATTGGCGAGCCCACTTACAAATGAAGAACTCGCAGAAGATGATAGACTACAAGGATCCACTAGTAACTCCGAGAATGACGGCGAAGATTAAACAAAAAAAACTCCAAAAAATAAAAATATATTTTTCATTTTCTCTTATTTTAGAATTATCTTGTTTAATTTTGTGATTTCCAAACTCCTACAATATGAATAAATGTTGAACTTTATGTTTTTATTTGTTAAATATTTATTTGATTAAAAATCATTTAAAAAAAAAACCGGTTTAAACCGGTTTACCAACCCTAACCGGTCTAGAACCGAATTGAACCGGTTCAACAGGTTCGGGATTTTATATATTAGAAACCGGTTTAACGTTTACGTTAACCAAATCGGTTCGGGCCGGTTTGAAACCGGTTCGGTTCAAAAAACCCGGTTTATGCACCTCTAATTGTAAGCATCGTGTAAGGTTACACCGTGACACAAATGGAACATAAAATTATCTTTTAATGGCTCAATGAGACAAAAAAAAATTGTCTTGTTTAAGATAATAAAGATAAAAATAAAAATACTTTAGATATTGTAATTAAAATAACCCTTCTTGAATCACAATTACTTTGTGTGATTAACTTTTAACATGTGAATAGAGCCGGGAGAGGACGTGCTCGTCTAATCTCAAGTTCATTCGTTTAATTTAAGACAACTCGACCTCGAGCTCAAATTTTATAGAGCTTTATTTCTAAAGCTCAAACTCAACCAAAAAACTTTTTTTTCTAATAAGAATTATTACAAGGCCCAACTTATTCAACATGTTACGTGGTTTTTTAAGCTCAACCTCTGGTTCAGCTCGTTTACCATTTATTAATTTTTTTTATTTTTAGATACTTATAATTATAATTTCATATGTAACATAATATATATTTTTATCATAGTTTCATATATAATAATAAGTAAGTAAATATTTAATATATAAGATAATTATATAAATAAAAAACTCGTGATTCTAGTAAAGCTCAATATATGGGGCTGGGTCTCAGACTAGACTCCTTTATTATAATAAATGAGCCCTTATGCAATGTCAAACTCATTTAACCTTTGATCTATTCGAACTGTTATCAATGTCAAACTCATTTAGGGGGTGTTTGGGATTACTTATTTACTCTACTTATTAACTTATTAACTTATATAAGTTAATAAGGTGTTTGAAAAAGCTACTTATTTAGCCTACTTATACCATTTTTTAAGAAGTAAGTTCATCCTTACTTATTACTTATAACTTATTAACTTATAGCATAAGTCAATAAGTAGTTTTCAAAGAAAATCCCAAAGTTTTTGAGAAGTTACAAATTGTGACTTATGACTTATGACTTATTACCTTTTTGAATAAGTCATAAGGAGTTTCAAATAAGTAATCCCAAACACAGCCTTAACCTTTGCTCTATTCGTACAGTTAGCGAGTTTATTCATTTGACCCTTTTTTTTCTTACATTTTGTTTCTACTTTTTTTATCTTCTTTTTGTCTACGGAATCTTCAGTGTTGGCAAGCACTTGTCAATCTTTATAGCTGGTTTGAGCTGTGCTTTTGGATTGCATTCAAGAAACCAACTAGAAAAGTACAAAGAATGAAAGATAGAAAGATCACAAAGAGATATCATATTTATCCAATTATTGCATTTTTAGATTTTTTTTAGAGTTTTGAAATTTAAAATTTAGAACAATATCGTACCAGTCCTGGAAATTTAAGAATATGATTACCAAAATTCAAACCATATGATACAATTTCAGTATTGGTATCAGTACAATACTAGTTTTGACCCAGTTCGGTATCAAACATTACTATGAATCATGCTCAAACTTTGGGCATGTGTTTTTAAGTGGTAGTTTTCACTAAATCATTTAACACAAGTAAAATTTTAGAGGTAAGATGTTCACGGTCTGGTTCGGCTGGTTTTGTCAAAATTTGCAACAAACTGTATACAGTTCTGGAAAAACACAAACCAAACATGCCAGGTTGGGGAATAGGTCGGACCAGCCAGTTTTAACAGTTAGTGGTTTGAATCGATTTTTTTTTTCTAAAATCCTTATTTTATATTTAAAGTTTTTAGATATAAAAGATGGTTCATGAATATAATACATATATGCATAATTACATATTCCAATAATGAAAAATAAATAAATAAAAAGAAACAGATGGTTAAGTTCACACGGCCTGTCCTGAAAACTACCACACCGCCAAAAGCGAATCGCATCTGAAACCGGCTGGCTTGCTTGCTTTACCGGCCTGTCCGGCAAACTACCACACCACCAAAAGCGAACCGCGTCTCAACCGGCTGGCTTGCTTCGGTTTGGGAGGTACGGTCGGTTTCAACGGTTTATGAACACCCCTGTCGAAGGGTGCTGAACCAGACACGGACAAAGACTGCTACTAGTTCGCACAGCACCATTTTAGGTTCGGTTTTAAGGTATTGACCAAATTTATACAGTAGTCATTCACAAGTTCACATTTGCAATATACCAGTCATAGTAAACCATCAACAAAGCCAACAAATACCAATCTCTTCATCTAAACATAAACTCAATATCAAAGCCATCAAATTACTTAATACTCCCTGCAAAATTCAAGTAAACCGGCTACTGCCAAACCTTATCTCTATCCGGGGAGTTTTAAACATTCGACACTAAATGTAGAGATGACAAGGTGGACGTGTTGGGTGACCGGTCAAAATGTGTTCAGGGTTAAAACAAGAAAATTTTAGTACGGGTCAAAATGAGCCGGGTCGGGTAGCCCCATAAATACCTTGTGTCTGTCTTTTCAAATTTTCAATAAATACTAAATAATCTAATCTTTTTATTAAATAAATGATATATGAGTATTGAAGCTTACCAATTTGGCAAAGATCATGCACCTCCCTTCTGCTTAAGGGTTATTTTGTCCCCCAAACTTAAAGCAATCCCTTGAGTTTTGCTTCTAATTCGAATATATCCACTTAGCTTACCGTCCGCCTGCTTCTCAATGCTTAAATTTACCAATGCGTCCTCCCCGAAAACACTCTTGGCATACAAATTAGCAGCCAGGAAGCCACAGTACCCTTCCAGGGCAGACCTGAAGCAAAAGTATTGCACCAGTAGGAAAATAAATAAATAAAAGATAAATATATAAATAAATAAAAAGTTCTCATTAACACTAAACAGAAACAAAACAAACGTAGATAGCTTACGGTGGAGTTAGGCATTTCATGTTGGTTGATTTAATAATATGATCGAGGAATTCTTTCTCATCTTGAATTACAGTGTTGACAGCAACCTGAAAAATCATAAATATGTTGAGAACTGCGAGAACCTTTGTACTATTTACTATTAAATTGATTAGAATGCACGTAAATTTCAATATGTTTTAAGATTTATTTTTGAAAAATATGATAGTTATAGTCTTTGTCTAAATGCATATGTGCACGTACACTATATGCACCATGTATATGCAAATGTGCATATATTTATACTTTTTTTTAATTCTAGAGAGAGAAGATATAATCAAAGAGTGAGTGGGAGAGAAATAAACCATATTTTTTTTTTCAATTTTACCCTTTTCGTTGAAGTGCTATGTACACATGCTTATGCGGTTATCATAGTTATCAACATAATATTGGTTTTGAAATGAACGCCCCTATATTAAACAGAAAGTGATTGGTACCTTGTTTTCCCATTCAAATTCAGCCCACATGCTTCTATAAGCTGTATCACTGCAGACAGCAGGAGAGATGTAGTCCATAATGTCGATATGGATATCATTTAGGACAACAACATTACGCTCAAGAACATTTGAAGTTTCATAAACTATGTTCCCAAATATGATTCCAGTTTCAGTTGAGGAAACCTTAATGTTTGCTTTAATCTGTTTGCTTGATTCAGGGGCAACAGTGTAATTCTGTGGACGCTCAACAAGTTTAAGGTCACCCATTGTTGCTAATTCCAAACACAGATTTTGAAGGGTTGCTTTAGTTCGGTTGATAATTGTTACATCAAGGATGATGTCATAATGATGAACAGTGACATATGCCTCAGCATATACCGGGTCACTGAAACCAGTTAGTTGGATAATATGGTTTAGCTTATTTGCAACATCCCCGTCTTTAACAAATTCACCGGTAGCACGCTTTAGGTCATCTTGAACCTCGTCTTCTAACTCCAGCTGGCTCATGCCCTGGGAAGTTGACCATGTAAAACATCAAAGATATTAGTATATTACAATTTACATATCTTGGTTAATCTTTTTGGTTTGCATTTTGTACTTCAGTTTTCCTTTGTTACTTTTGCATTTTATTTTAAAGAGAATTGAACTAGTTACCTATGGTTGCAAACCTCAAGGGCCAATTAGTAACAATTGACAGAGTATGGACATTAATTTGCAAACTTAACTTCCATAATCATGGTATATTTACACCAAATTCAATTCATGCAAATAAAGATAGGTATATTAAGAACAGATATTGTCAGCCACATAATTCAGAACTTAATATTAGTGTTCTTTCAAGAACCTAAACTCTTAATTCTTGAATTAATTCAACAATGATGGACGTATAAAATCCAAAAACTTGGATGCTATAAAGAAAATTAGCAATCCAGGTTATAAAGATAGACACACAAATTCTTCAAAAGACTCAATTCCTTACAAGAAAAACAAATAGATTGAGTGAAGACGCCATAACCAGGTGGAAGAGACTTGTATTTTATTTTATTATCAAGGTGAGTCTATTTTATTCTAAGACATTTAAAGTGGGGTTTCCAGAAATAACCCATATTTTAACCCAATATGCAAAATTCAGCCCGACAACACGAGTTGATTTATCCGATTGGGCTTGTGTTCTTGGACTTCCTTCAAATGGTTTGGCAAAATAAAATCTGGTTAGAGCTTCTAGCATCTTCTTTTTTCATGAGCAGGCATTGTCTATCCCATCAGAATTCAGAACACCCAGGGCACAAACCAGACAGGGCATACTATAAATAATTATTGCAACTCAATGCATACAACTAATGAATATCCTTCAAAGTTTAAAGCTTATGAGACAATGAAAATGTTCCTAGTAATTGCACAATTCAATTGAGCACTACCACATAACTAAGGTCAAATACTTCATGGTTTTACTCTCTCAAAAACCATCTCACCAAATAACAAGAATCAATAAAATGATGCAAGTTATGCAATCTTAAAGAAAACACACTTAATACATGCAAAACCAAATAAAAACAACAAAAAGCTTACCTTCCTGCTCTTCAAATGATAAAAGTCAATCAGATCATCAGGTTGTGCATGTGAAACCTGAGCCTTGGATTTTATCTCCTCTGCTTCACGCAGCTGTTTTTCCGCAAGCATTTGGACAAAACTTTCACGGCAAGACTGCAGCCATATTTTCCTCATCTGTTCATCCGGATTGCATAATAACCTTAAACAAAGAACAATTCTGTCATAAGAATCATTATCAATTGGGTGTGGAAGAAATGAAGATTGCCCAAGTTGCAACATCGAGACAATAATTAGCAACACTTGAGTTGATGCTTTGTGTACTTCAACTTTTGATTTCTGAACCTCTGACAAATGCAACACAAGTCTTGTCAATGTACAAGCCACAACTGCACCCAGGAAGAAATCACCAGTTAACATAAGAGATCTCAGATTTCCTGAATTCAATGTTGTTTGGACCACAGTAGGTAGAGAAAAAGCTGATTCAGAAGCTGCACTCTGAGTGGCATAAGTTCCATCAGCAAGAATAGCAGGCCTTTTAGAAGAAATAGTGATTGAGTTCACTTGCTGAGACCTTCTAGAAGATTCATTAGTATCCCCTTCTTCTGAAGCCAAGTAAAATGGCAGGTCTCCAAGACACTGTTTTATGGTTGTAATTCCACTTTGCACTTCAGAAAGAGAAAGACAGTACTCACTAATAATCCAAAGAGCACAAGAACAAACTCTTGCTGATCGTATCTGGTAAAATGTATCTAACAGCCTTGTTACAATAGCAACCCTCAACTTTGGGTTTGTTTCAATTATTTCCCTCATGAAAACAATTACATCCATTGCTGAAGCCACATTACTATCACCCAAGAAATCCATCAACATATGTACAACAGTGCCTGCAACTTCAGGGAACTTGACAGCACAAGAATGAATAGCTTGAATAAGCATTTGGCGGTACTCACCGTCTTTTTCCAACTCCCCACTTTGAGTTTTTACCACTTCCTTTTTCAAAGTAAGAACAACTTCATTAATGTTTCGAGGAGTGATTAAATCAAGAGCAGTATCAAGTGTTTTCCTCCTAATATCATGATTTGGGCTTGAGAGTGCTCTGAGCACATCCATTATCATATCAACCATAATCTCCTTGTGGGAAGATTTTAGTTCCTCTAAACGATCAAGCACGATAAGTTTCACATTGTTGTCACTCTGACTGAGTAGAAGCTGGCAATAGGTATTGGCTGCAGCCCTGATGGCTGTGGGAGCAGATGATAAAGATACCAGGGTTCCAGCACATTCGAAAATAACAGCAGCAGAAGGTACATTTAACAGAGATATAATGATCTTTATGTACTTCCCTTTTTCTCCCGTGTTTGCTCTACACACTTTGCGTATCAAATCCAACACAACCATCTGTAGTGACTCCCCCCATTCAGACACTTTATCCACATGGGTCAAAAGGTAATTAACGGCATGATCTTGGGCACATGTGTACAGCATAAGAAAAGCATTTCTCTTTGCAGATTGATCGGACTCATTTGATAGCACTTTTTCAATCATTTCTGGTGCATCAACCAAAAGGTGATCCCCTTGTGGAAGCTTGTAGATGGCATTCACAGCAAGTATGGCATTCCTCCTTACAAATGGATTTCTATGCTCCAGATTGGCCAATATAGAGGGAATCAAGGGCTCAATAATCTCTGTTTCACATATACGGCGAAGAAACCTCAAAGTTACACCGCGAATGTATTCATTTGGGTGTTGGAGATTGTTTCTTAAGTTTTGGCAGATTAAAATCATTTCAGGTAAGACCTTCCCTTTGGAGTCTGTCTTTGCAATGATTTCAAGGTAAAGAAGCAGTAGTTTCTGAACTGTGTGATCCTCTGAAGGAAGAACATACCGAACGATTGTGATAAAAAGCTGTGGTAATGTTTCTCCATTCAGCAAAAGCATAACAGCTTTTTTCATGGCATCTATCTTTGCAGAATCATCATTTCCTTCAAGAGACTCCTTGATCTCATTGGCAAGTGCTGGAGTTCCTTTGTCAAAATGAATAAGTAGAGAGCAAGATTTCTCCATATTTTTCTGTTGCAAATGACCAAATTTCTTTTAAATCAGATCATAAGTTGGAGTTTCTTCTTTAACTATTCTAATATTATTGTGAACATGAACTCATCTAACCTATACGATGATGTGAAATAAGGTAAAGGTACCCTTGAAAACAGAACACATTAAAAAACCTTTTTCCTATTTTTCATTTGTACAAAAATGCATCAACTCAGTGCGTAATTTTCTCTATAATCTCATTGTTTTTCATGTTCTATCACTATCTGATTTTTGGTATCATCTAAATGTATGGCCTCTGCAATAAAGCCAATAATAACAACTTAGATGAAATGATTCATAATTAAATTGTTTATACCCAGTGCAAAACAGCAAACTCACGAAATTCTGAGTTCCGTTAACTAAGATGCCATCTGATATGCAATTTAATTTGAAATTTAATCAGACATCTGACTTTGAAATTCATAAACAGATCTGCGCCAGGGTAGGAGTACAGAACTCAAAAATGGTCCATGGTATCAGTCACTTACACATGTCTTGTAGACCAATTGAAAGAAACCATGAGATCAATGATCTATCATCTATCAACAAATAGCACAAGATTTTTTTCGTCAAACGTCTTTTATATTATATATATTTACAAGTTTAACACCTAATCGTCTATTTATTTGTTCTTGTTTCTTGTACATATGAGAAAGGTGCCAATCGAGTGAAAGACGAGTTGGAAAAACCCAAGTTTTTTTATTTATGGTGGCATTGGCAAAGACTCTCCTTGACTATTTATGTGATCATTGTTTTGTTTGAACTTCGAAGATTGACTATTTTCCGGTTTTGTACGTTTTACTGTGGTTCTAAACTCTTGGTTTTAGGATATGTTAAAAAATTGTGTTGTTTGAATTTTTTTTTCTGCTGTCCGGAACGCAAACAAGAGACCAAAATTAGACAAAAATGTTATCGGCTGAAAACGGTTGAAATAGGTTTTTAACGGAAACCGAATAATCAACATTTAAGTAATATAAGTAAGCTTAAATTGATCAGGTGATCCTTGACACAATAATACCAACCTAATTATCCAGTAACACATCACACAATGTCTAATTGGCCCCTTAGAAACAGAATCAATGTTCAATGTAGATCTGGCAGCCCTAAAAGGCTAAAACACATCAATGCAGCAAGAGTACCGTAAAATACAATTGAGAATCTCCGATTACATACCTATACGTCTATGTTAGCAAACTAAATTAGCAAATTCAGCGATCGAAAGGCTTTGAGAAAACCTAGCATGAGAGATTCACAGATGCACACGTGAAATTGTTAAATCGAAATAACAACAGGTGTGTACATTTTGAAATCGCTGAAATGTAATGCGAATGTTATCGTTCTGAGAATTGAGAAAGATCACGTATGAATTTCATAGTTTCTATTAAGTGTGTGAAGATTGCAGGCATTGTGAGAGTGTGTTGACCTGATCGCGAAGGTGATGGTGGTTGAGTCGCCGTGCGATGAGTTGGTGATGGCAGATCGAGAGAGAGGAGCCAAGGGGAACCGGTGGTCCTGAGATTTGGGTTATTACCTGAAGTTTCACAATTACACCAGTCGACTTTATAAAACAATCAATGAATAAATTTATTTATAACTAGTTTTTTTTCCGCGCTACGCGGCGAGAGTTGACAGTTATCGATTCGGCTCGTTCACGAATGTAGCTGCAACGGTAAAAATAATGTTAATAAAAAAACATAAAACTAAATGATAAAAAAGGAAAAAAATAAAATAATAAAAAAATTACTAGTTCGAGTCGTCGAAAACCATAAAAACGAAGAACAATACGGGTTTTGATAATACAAATATCGATAATGATAATGTTCGCTCATAATAAGTTCGGCTCGTCACAGTACCACAACGGTAACGACACTCGCCCTCCGAAAAAATAAAAGAAAATTAAATCGTAAGTGCAACGATAAAAATAATATCGATACAGTTTTCGATAATATCAATACCGAAAATGATGTTGTTCGCCCATAACAGGTTCGGCTCGTCACGGTACGACAACGGTAACGGCTCTCGCTATAGGTAACGATAAAAAAAACATTAGATTTTGAATACAAATCCGTTTAAAAAAAATATATTGGAACGTTGACAAAAAAAAACTAAAAACAGTCGCGCCCTCCGTATTTTTAAAAAAAGTTAACAAACGAAAGTTATTAAAGGAAAACGAAAACGAAATTAATAGAAAATGAAATGGGTTAAAAGCGTATATTATATAGTATAAGGGTTGAAAATGAAAATGTTGAAAAAGTAAAAAAAAACGAAAATAGCTTGGTGGCTAAAACGAAAAGAACCAAAACTTTACTATTCCTGGATGTGTTGTTTTAATATATATAATAACTAGGTTAAAATCCCGTGTATTACACGAGTTAAATAAATAAAATGTTATATATTTAGTAATCAAAATTTTATATTTTAAAAAACCCGTGTAATACACGAGTTGAATAAACCAGTATATTACACCGGTTGAATAAAAAATAATGTAATTTGTTAACAAACAAATTTGACAAAATATGTTTTTAAAAAATGTAATTTGTCGTGACAGTTATAAGGTCTGTTAAGTTAGTTTTTAAAACATTTTTTTTCAACTAAGTATTAATTTTTTAATTTAATTGATAAATGTTAGTTCATATTAAGTTCATTTGATTGATGATATAATAACTATTTATAATTAAATAATAAGTATTCGTAATTAAATTTATTAATATAAAGATTATTATTTAATACGAGAGAGAAATAGAAAATCTAATATTTAATAGGATAGAGAGGCGGGAAAATAAAGATAAGGAGTAACCAGAGAGTGACACGTGTCGTGAAGAGATTTTCATTTATTAAAGTAGTAAGATTATTGAAAAAAGTACATATATACGTATAGCCCTACAAAAATACATAAATATCATATATGTATCCAAGCAAAAATAAAAATATCTATTCATACAAAACTAAAAATATCATGTATACCCATTCATTTTACCCTTATCCATTATATGATTTTTTTATAACCTGTTTTTTAGTTTAATCTCATACGTCGTTCTCTTATTCTTGATGACGACTTTTTATGATTTTTCAAACTCATTCAGAAGACATCGATTTAGAAGAAATGAATACGAGAAATATATAAATGTTATAAAAGAAAATGGCTTTATATGACGTATAAACGCCATAAAAATTTGGTAAAATTAAAAAAAAATGAGAAAATTAAATATAATATTTTAAGAAAACTATTATTTATGGGTAAATATAAAAATTTAAACTAAAAAATAAGTGATGTGCTAGATAGGTTCTATGAAAAACTAAACAAAATTAACATAGACACTCGAGTTAAACTCTAGAAACCTCCTAAACGAGGCCACAATGACAGGCAAGTGTAGCTTAGACGATTTAAATGAAAGTAAATTATTTGGTTAAAAAATGTTTTAAATGATTTAAATGAAAGTAAATTAAAAATGAATTAAAAGAAATACGAGTGAAAACAACCAACTATCAAATTGCTGCTTAGACGACTTCAAGAATGGGGAAAGCAGTACCTAGGTTAAGAATCCTATTTGCGAATCATGGATTTCTCTCGACTTTGGAAACTATGATGGAACCGGGATTTTAGAATATGACACCATCAGACAACCTAGTGGATCCCTGATCATTCTCCGGGTGTGACCTACAAGGAAACCCTAAGGGGCGTGTGATACTCACCGTTGATCAGATTACCTTTCAGTTTCGCCAACAACACTAAAGTACCCAAAAGATAATTTACCTCTCAGTCTCACTATCTCATTACATCCGAAGATGCACTGGGTAATCTAAGAACAATCGATAAGACATGAAATAGCAACGATACCAAGAAATCTAGGGAAACCTCCTCTCAAAGCCTTTACACCTAAATACCTAATACCAAAGACAACCCGACTATCCCTCACTTCTCAGTTATCGAGATAGGAAGAACACTCAACTCTAACAAATCACAAACCAATGTTCCTATGGATTACTACGTCTAGCAAAACTATAAAATAATCACAAACACATAGTAAGCGACCTAATCATGCATATATAACTGAAAGACATTCAACAAGACACATGCGGAAAATTAATCAATGATAAATTTGAACTAAGCATGCATATACATCAAACCAATTACAGTAAGATTCGTTACAAAAGCATTAGTCCATCAACAATAACAAAAAACTTAAGTAATCCAAAACTCAACAAATAATCATTAAACCTAGGTAGCTATAACAAGTTTAGCCAATCATGAAAAAAACATAACCCACAAAGTCAATAATATCGTTCAACGTAAAACATAAAATAATTAAGTTGTCTGCTAGCTTAAATTATTTTACTTGCCTGCTAGCTTAATTAGTTCACATGTATGCCTGCTTTAATAAATTTTCACCTGCTTGATTCTTATTCAGGACAAAACAATGAGATATTTAGAGGTGTGTCCTTGCTTCGAATTTTTCTTTCTGTTCGTCAAAACTCCCAAACTGTAACACTTGCCCCCAAAATGTCCAAGATTTGGCAAAAAGTAAACCCTAGGGACTGTAAGTATAATTATACTTAAGGTTAGGGTTTAAATTGAAAAATCAAGGGTTTAAGACCTTAGCGGACCGCTAAGGTCAAGCCTAACGGTCCGCTAAGAATACAAAGTTGGGTAGCGGACCGCCATTACTTGGGTAACGGTCCGCTACTTGCTGGCTAAGCAATAAATCCGGGTAAGCCACGTGTATAGTGACTAATGGTCAAATATTTCGACACGGGTACTCGTGGCGGACCGCCACGCCAGGTGTAACGGTTCGCCAGCCGCAAAGTAACTAGAAGCTGCCACGCGTACTGGTGGCGGACCGCTATGCTTAGCGGTAACGGTCCGCTAGCCGCAAAACTAGGTTTGGTCCAATCAGGAGTTGACGTATAGGGCTGACGCCATCCAAGTCGGTGGCAGACCGCCACCATCTTGCTTAGCGGTCCGCCACGGACCTGGTTTCACCCCTATAAATAGTTGAACGATTTCAATCGTTTTTCACAACTCCAATTCGTCCTTTACTTCTAAAACTCATTCTAGAGCCTCCGTAGACTACTCCCGACGCTCCCGGTTCAATTCCCGCTCATTCTAGTACCCGGTGTAAAAAAGAAACGCTCGTAGAAAGGTCAAGACGTTAGAGAAATCAAGTTAAGAAGCTAGATGTTAAGCTTTTGACATTAGAGGCTCATTCCTACAAACAAGGTGAATACTTTATCTCTTTGAAAACTTGTGTCAGACACTTTATTTACGAAAATGGCCAAATAAAGATCAATGAAATAATGCTCAACATTCTTCTACGAACCAAGTATTCATGCCATAGGTATACGTAAAACTTGCAAGGATACACGGGTCTCGGGTGAAATTCCCGGATTACGGCTGGTGCTTATCTTATAACAAATCCGGAGGCGTAGACCTGTCCGCTGTTACAAGCTATGACGCCAGTGTATACTGTGGTGCGATTGAACAAGACGGGTCTGCTGAGTGTGTAGATTGAACATGAAGTTGTGATTATGAAATTAATACTTTTTTGTGCCAAAATGATTTTATATCAAGATATTGTATTCACCAGCGTTCGCGCTGACATTTTATTTTCAAAATGTTTTCCAGGTACTGATTAAAATATGATGAGAAAGGAATATGGGCAGACATGAGATCTGACCCAGGAAAAGAAAGGATGGAATGCACGTAGGATTCTTAGGCCTCGTGTAAAGGGAAATACTAAAGAAAGGAGATAGGACTAGGGAACTGATCAACCCTGTGTTGTACTATTTCCAGTGGCTCATCATGTATTTGATTTCAAACTATGTTTTGTAATTAAATGAGAAGGGTATATGTTTATAAAGTAAAATACAAGGCTTTTGTTTTCCAACTGAGTTTTGATATTTACAAACACAACGCTTGAGGTTGAGATAAATGATGAAACGATCATTTGAAAAGACTTCCGCTGTATTTTATAAAACTCTGAAATCAAGTAATCAAACGATACCAATCGGGCCCGCACACGTCCAGGGGTGCCTGAGGTGGGGTGTGACACAAACAACCGCCAAAACCTTGTTTTCTCCCTTGAAATATGTGCACAAGGCACACCCTAAAATTGTTCCTATTCTGTCATGACCTCATTTAACCTTCACGGCTCCAATCCCTCCTACTATCGTAGTTCAAAAATATGAATTCAACTCGACCCACCAACTCTTGAATTTACGTATTACGATCCTATCGTAGTTAAAAAAAAGATGTCTGGAGGAAATACTGTTCCGTATTACGATCCTAATCGTCCTATTAAGCAAGAATCTCCGGAATATAATCCGTTAGGTTCACAACAGAATCCTATATGTTCGCCCTACTATAATGACGACCCGTTTGTTGTACTCCCTAATTTTCCCGAATACCACTCTCAATCCCAAAACTCTTCCAGCCAATGGATGGATGCTGGATCAGACTTTAGCAACTGGAATATTGCTGCCCAGTCGTACAAGTAAATGAGGCACAATCCAGTCAGGTTCAATTATCAGAAGAGGATCCTTCTGAAGACTCTCACTATCAAGCTGCTTCTGAAAACCCTAATGACTATCCTTTTAATAACCTTATCTCAAACAGTTCTGATTATCAATCCTATAATTATGGATCCCCAGTCACGTATGATCCATATGTGTTTCCTGAACCAACATATGATGATCCTTACCAAGCTTACATTCAATCACCACCAGAATGTCATCATGCTTATAACGATATGCTGATGGGTATTCGTGAACCTCCTCCTAAATATGGTTATAAGTATACTATGCCTTCTTCCCATATCTAATGATTAGACCGTTCATTAAGCCAAACGGACGAGATAACCAAGAAGAAAATCATGGATAAGAAAAGAACCCAGTTTTATGGGAAACAAATATATGAGTATGGAGAGGATTTGATGACTTTGGGAAAAGAACTGATGAAAGACTAAAATCTTGTTGTGTTTTACTTTCATATTGTAATAGTTTTTCAATAATAATAAAATATCCTTTCGTTTTAATTTTCAGAATGGTTGGAAAGGGCAAAGGTCCTAGCTTTCTTCGAAAATTTGCTCATGCTAATTACTTCGAACGTAAAACAAATGAAACAACTATAGAACTTAATGAGAAAACTGAAAGTTCTATTTTCAGAAGCCTCGGAGAAATAGGAAACCCTAGTGTTCCCTATAATCCTTCTATAAGTTTTCATTCTGCTCCGACTACTGGAAGCTATAATATCACTCCTGTTTATCCAAAAATTTTCATGAATGATACGCTGAAATACCTTATGAAAATAAATATAATCCCAAAGAAGAAGAACACGCCGATTCCAATATTTCTTATGTTCCTTATTATAAGACGACTCCTATTCCTGCTCCGCATATAAATGAGAATGCGTCATGAAGTGAGAGGGAGAAAAATGCTGTTGAACCAGATAGCTGAACTGGAAAGAGAAAAAGCTGAAGTAGAAGCTCGGAATACTCTTTTAGTTCAAACTATTGAAGAGAAGAATTTTAGAAATTTTTAGAAACAATGATTTTTACATGTGTATTTTCTTCTTGTAAATCTTTTATCAACAAAAAGTTCTGTTTTAATGCAAGTATTGTCTCTTGATAGAATGTCAAAACAAACCGGACCTTCTCAAAACACTAGAGGCAAGAAAAAGCAAGCAGTGATTGATAATGCTGCTGATAATAACGAGTCTTGAAAGAAACTCCAAAAGATGATAACAGAAGGAATCAATGATTCTCTTCCAATTATCTTTACGGAGCTTCAAAAGAGACAAGCCGATAGAATATCTGTTCAACCTTCAATTCCCCAAGCTATTCACTCTCGACAAACTCGGACAATTACTCAATCAAAATGTGTCACTCTTGAACCAAAAGGTTCTGTTTCTTATAAATCTAAGAAGACTGAAAAGGAAGAATATTACCATAACTCATCGAAAAACGAGAGTATGGGTAATAATTATGGTTACGTAGCAAAGAAGAGAAAGGTAGTAGACTGTACTTATAAGATGTTTTAGGATTGCAAGCTATACAATTTCTCTGGAAAGGAAGGTGGGATAGCCACATTAAGGTGGATAGAGAAGACTGAATCAGTTTTAGCTTTCAGCAAGTGTGCTGAGGAGGACAAGGTTTTATATGCTTCCAATCTATTCAAGGATCAAGCCTTAGAATGGTGGAAAAACATTACTGCTGCCTGTCACAGCCCCAAATTCCACTAACGGAGTTTTACCGTTTGGTGTGTGACAAACCAGGATCTCAATCATTAGTTACATCAAACGACACTATACGGGACATAAATGAAATATCATAAAGGTTCAGAGTTAATGCGGAAGCGTTTAAATAGGAAAATAAATGCGCAAAACAAGCGCGCCCAAGTTTAGTTTAATAAAACAAGTAAATTGTTTAAATGTTTGCATAAGGATGAAACGATAGTAGGACTCCATGCATGTCCTAAGTGTGCAAACTGTGCCTTAGCGACCTGAGAAACATGTAAGAAAAAGTGTCAGCACGAGGTTGGTGAGTTAACAGATTTGCAAGTGAATAAACTGTTTGAGTGTTTGCAGGATCTACATATGTAAGTCACACCTATTGCTAGCTAGACAATGTATAATTTACTCTAAGCGTTCACAACCGAAGCTGACTGTTTGTGTTTGGGGTGCCTTCCGCCATTGCTAACATCAACAATGGCAAGTGTTTAGGACAATTTACACCCGTTCGACCTCTAATCAAGTTAGCGCGACTAACCCGGGTGGGGTTTGTCAAACCTAGTAGTACTACTCAAATTTCCTCGCTATACTCCATATATTAACGGTCCGAGTGTGTAAGGACTTTGCATGTTATGTTTACACTTAGGTAAACAAGTGGTAATGAAATACTATTTGATCCATGTCCGTTCATGTGTATGCCTCTCCCCGGTGGGAAGACAAGTAAACAGATGTCTGTTCGTATGCATGTTTCTTCCCAATGGGAAACAAGTAAAATACTGTTTGTTTGTATGCATGTTTCTCCCCAAGGGGAAAACAAATAAAATGATGTTTGTGTATATGCATGTTTCTCCCCCAATAGGAAAACAAGTAAAAAGGGGCCGTGAAACTCACCTAAGTTGCGTAGGTAGATTCACACACCTGAGTTACGTATGCCCTAGAATTATACACATAACAATTAGGGATACAATGGGATTTGTGACGACGACACGGATGATCGAACGTACTAAAACGCTCTAATGATCAAAGAGTAGACAAACATGTCCACAGGAATAACGTTTCCTTAATACGCTTATTAAAATAAATACGTTTCGCGTCGAATGATAATAATAATATATAATAATTATATTCGTGCGTTTGTACCATTAATAATGGTCTAGGAAAATAATATAATGTATTATATTATTTTAAACTTAGCAAAATAAATAATAAATAAATAGTGTGACAAAAATAGTAAATTTATTATTTTTATTCGAGAATATAAACGTGTGAAAATAATATAAATAATTATATCATTTTATTAGTTTGAAACGTTACACAATATTTATATGCGTGGCGAAAATAATATATAGATATATTGTTTTATTCGGAGTCGTGAAAATAATATGCATATATTATTTTTTGAGTGGAAAATCATTAAAGATGGGTTATCAACTAAACCCGGGCCTATGAGTGATTTTCGGGCTCAAAACATTTTTATATATTAATATAGAGATTGTTTTTATATTAAAATAATACTTAAAAACAAATTTAAAAACAAAATGGGGGTGGAGGGACTCGAACCCAAGTCCTCCTCCCCCAAAGCCAACAGAGCTAACCATCCCACCCGCTAGGGTAATTGCAACCCCTCCCGGATTCAAATGGTTTTAATCATAGAATTCCCTTGTGTCTCAATTCCTAATCGAAGCCGAGACAAGATCAGTCCCAATCCATCCGATTTCGATCATGGATGCTTTTAGGAACATGGGGCTTTTGATCATCATCGAATTGCGAATCTAGGGAGATAATTAATTGTAAAAATCCTTGAGTTTTAGGTGTTTTAATTTCTGTTTTAGAACCCGAAAACCCTAGGTTTGATCAAAGATCCAGTTGAACAAATTCGATAATAAAAGAAGTTGGAATTATAGGGTTTTTAATAAGAATTTCATTTCGAATCCATCCATGTGAGTTAATTGGATTTATAAAACTGTTAAGATCGAAACCCCCAAATTGTCTTAAGAACAAACCCTAAAATCTGGGTTATGAATAATTCGGTGATATGAGGTTAATTTAACATTGGGTTTTCACTATACAGAGAGTTGCGAAACTAATGGTGTCATTTAATTGAATTTAAACAAGGTCTAAGGTATGGTTCGATCAATCTGGTTTCATATGAACCCTAGTTTCTAGATTTTGATCAATTTGATGATATATGCCCAAATTGGTATAGGGCTTTCAATAAACAGATTGAAACGAAACTAAGGGAGGGTTTAATTACCAGAATAGAGTTCAAATTAATGGTGTGCGAGTAAATGGACTCCGACTGTGAATGGCTTGGTCTCCGGTGATCGTGACTGCTTCTCCGGTCATATTGGTATATGGAATAGTTTATGTGGAACTCGTCTAGTGTGCGCATGGGTTTGATTTCAGAAATGGTGGTCGAATTAACATGAATTCATGAGTAAAAAGGACGAACCCGACGGTTACGATTTAATTATCCATTAATGAGTTTAATTCGAATCAATGTTGGGGTTTGATGACTCAATGATGGATGTTAATGGCATATACACATATTTCAGTTACAATATTAACCGAATTTCAACTGTAGTACTTGAATTTGAGCCAAGAACGAGGTGCTTGACTTTCTAAAGTCAACAATAATCGAATTTGGGTTATTTACAGATTTAGTCCCTGTAGTTTCATGTGTTAGGGTTTAGAAATTGACAGAATTACTCCATGGGGTTTGGAATTAAGTTATCTAGGTTAAGATTTAACGAAAATGGTTAACCCTAATTAACCAGATGTCACACTGCCAAGGGCAGAGATGCAACCTATACAATGGGCTGGAATGCCTTTAAGGCAAGGGTTGAGAAGAAATACGTTCCCTGGAATGCCTTTAAGGCAAGGGTTGAGAAGTTTAAGGATGATAGGAACAAATCATTAGGAGTACGTCACTAAAGTCCTGGAATATGCTCGAATCGTTCCTCATCTAGCTACTCCTAAATCAAACCTAATCAAACGTTATATCTAGGGTTTGATTGGTGAAATCCGCGACATGGTAAAGGTCGCAAAATGTGAAAATCTTGATGATGCCATGGATCTGGGGGCATCATTAACAACTAGCTTGATTAGAAATCAAGAAGAAGGAAAGAAGAAGAGGGAGACAGCTGGGGCAAGGCCCGAGTGTATCCAAGAAAAGAATGCTTAGCATACCTTGTATCTATAACCACCGACACTAAAACAAAGATTGAAGATGTGCCCGTTGTGGCTGAATTTCCTGATGTCTTTCCTGATGAACTGCCTGGAATTCCACCTGAAAGAGAAGTGGAGTTCAGAATAAATCTTGTACCCGGTACAGCACCTATTGCTAAAGCCCCGTATAGATTAGCTCCAAACGAAATGGTAGAACTAAAGAAGCAATTAGATGAATTACTAGAAAAAGGATTCATAAGACCAAGCTCAACGCTTTGGGGAGCTCCAATCTTATTTGTTAAAAAGAAAGACGAATCAATGCGCATGTGTATAGATTATCGTGAGTTAAACAAAGTTACGATAAAAAATCGTTACCCACTCCCCCGAATCGATGACCTTTTTGATCAACTCCAAGGAGCTCATTGTTTTTCTAAGATTGATCTTCGTTCTGGTTATCATCAATTGAAAGTCCAAGAAGAAGATATTCCTAAAACGGCTTTCAGAACTCGATATAGTCATTATGAGTTCACAATTATGCCATTTAGACTTACTAATGCACCAACAACATTCATGGATATGATGAATCGAGTATGTAAACATTACTTGGATAAATTCGTTATCGTATTTATTGACGATATCCTCATCTATTCCAAAAGTAAGGAAGATCATGCCAATCATTTGAAAATCTTACTTGAAATCTTGAGAACAGAAAAGCTATACGCTAAGTTCTCAAAATGTGAATTCTGGCTATCAGAAGTTCAATTCCTTGGTCATGTTATCAATGCCAATGGTATTCAAGTTGACCTTGTCAAAATTGAAGCCATATCTAAATGGGAAATCCTAAAGTCACCGACTGAAGTCCGTAGTTTCCTCGGTCTAGCCGGTTACTACTAGAGATTTATCCAAGATTTCTCTCGAATCGAATTACCATTAACTTCTCTGACTCACAAGTCAGTCAAGTATGAATTGGGTCCTAAACAATCTGAAGCTTTTGAAACTCTAAAACAGAAACTAACTCAAGCCCCCATACTGGCTCTGCTAGATGGAAATGAACTGTAGGCCCTAAGCAGACCTGAAGAACACATGTAACATCCCTAATTTTTGGATCCTACTTTAGTTATCACAATAACAACACTACATTAAATCCCGTTTTTGATCAAACACATTATGTCGCATAAATTATGATTTTAACAAAAAAAAATTTCTATTCTAAATCTAAACTTTGCGTTACACATTAATTTCTATAACACACCTTGTGTACACATATACATATATATATATATATATAATTATTTTAAAAATTATGTATTTGGAATTATAAATTTAAACGCATGTTTGTGTTGGTTTAGTTTTGAACAATATATATATATATATATATATATATATATATATATATATATATATATTCCACATTTTTAATAAATTATCTTAAAATATATAATGTAATTAGTTTTAGAAAGTTTATAGTTTGTTTTTACAAAAAAAATCAATTTATGAATATCTATATATATAATTTACAACTTTAATAAACTTGTTTTGAACCCTTAAACACTTGAACTCACAACTTGAACCCCTCCACTTTTGAATTTGAACCCTAAAACCTCAATTTTGACCCTCACTCACAATCTTAACCTGTTTTGACTTTCTAAAGTCAACCAGGGTCGAATTTGGGTAATCCAACTATCAAGATGGAGCCATTCGAGTGTTTTCGAATTTCCCTGAAATGCGTAAACTTCTATCGACCCCTCCCAACTCGTCCCAGCCTTCCAATCTGACAGTTCGTGTGATTTATTTTGAATGGAAACAGTTTGACTTCTCCAAGTCAAAACCAAATCAATTCGGTTACAAATCATGAAATAGAACGCGTTATGAACCCGCAAATCACGCGCAATCATTCCTCACATGTATTCAGACCACATACAAGGCTCAATTCATCACCAATTATCGATTTAATGCTCGAATTATCATCGACAACCGTTTTCCTGTCAACTCGTTTGAATCGGTCAAATTACTTGAAATTGAACCCATTTAACAAGCCTCACGCACTCGCGACACAACCCTCATACTCGCTAAACTCTCAATTTCATCTCAATCACCTCTTAAACTTGAGCTCCAGCCGAAGAAACGCCAAACCTGTTCGAACCAAGCAATCTCAGTCTCGTCTCAACCATTCAAGGTAAATCTTATGTCTTTAGATTCGTCTTGATGAAAGTAATGAAAGCCCCTTCGTTTGGTCTTTGATTAATTCCTATTTCATGACTGATATGGGGATTAGGGTTACGATTTGGGTGTTTGTGGAAGAAGGGGATGACTTATGTGGTTGTTATCAGTTTAACAGATTTGTGTCTAGCATGGTCTTGAGCCAGATAGATTGGTTAAGCGCTACACCCCTCCCCCCTTACATGATGTCGTGGGTTCAAGGATAGGGTTAACTGGTTTTGAACCTGTGCCCTCTTTTTGCTATTTTAATGCCTAAAAACTCTGTTTTAAATCCCATAAATAAATGATATACATCTTATAAACAAAACTAGCGATTTTATATAAAAAACGGTGGGGCAAGATTAAGATGACATATTATCCATCTTTAAATATCTTAAATTTATGAATAAACAATGTAACTAGTTTATCAAAACAAATCTACCTAGGTTGTTTTGTTTATAAAATGGTAATGTTTATTGAAGGAATTACCTTTATTTGTTTAAACATTACTAATCCTCATTTTAAAACCTATAAACAATCATTTTGGTAATGACTAATTAATTAACACGTTTTAAAACTTACAGGAATATTTAAATACTTATTTTAAATAAATAATCATAGAAATTCAATTTATTTCAATTTAACACTTATAGTTAATACCTCTATTATAAATCATATAAAAGAGAGAAATTATTTAAATGGATCAAGTAGTTATTTCATTTACAACAAATAATTACTTGGAAACCCTTTTAAATTCATAATTTGTTTATTAATTATCATAAATAAATCCAAACATGATATTTCGACTTTTTTCTCTAATTCATAATTTACTCATTAAATTATTTTAGAATGATTATATAAATAAATTCAATCATGTTATTATTAATGTAAATACTATATAATTAGTTAGAGTTCCTAATTAATTTTTATTAGTAATACTTATCATTATAAATATATACATATTTTTCGATGGACTTGTACAATTCCCACATCTGACCCCAACTCCAAAAACCCCTAGGAAAGCAAGAGATTTAGAATTGTGTATTTCCATTGAATCTAGAAGACAGATTTACCCGTGTAGGTTGATTTTGAGAGATCCTCATGAGGCCTATCCATCCTTAATAATTCATACCATTACTAGCTTAATTACAAGGTGAGTTTTACATAGCCCCTTTTACACTATTTTACATTTTTGGGGTGAAACATGAACATTACATACAATGTTTTGCACAAACTACACAATACAAATCCACTTTACAATTTGTGTGCAATTTGAGCTTTATGTTTGAGTACTAGGTGTGTTAACTACTTTGTGTGCAATTACATGTACAATCATTAACTAATCAAGCCGACGGTTAACAATGATAGATCTATTGAGTCTGACAAAACCACCTAGTTAGGGTGATTGTTACCGACAACACACTTTGTTTTGCATGCTAGTTACAAAGGTTTGATTGTACTACTTGGTTACACAATAGTAACTCTCCATAATTGCCTTATAAATCATGACTTGTATAGATTTGTTTACACCCAACACTTTGATACTACTTAGAGTCAAAACCTATGTATGCTCACCAACTTTTTAGTTGACTTTGTTTTAATCATGTTTCAGGTACTAATGTTTGAGTTGAACAATCTTGCTACACTTAGGATGTGGACCTAGATATTTAAAAAGAACTTGTTATGTATTTCTCATTTTCATGTACTTGTTGGATTTTATTGAAATGAAATGTGATGTTTAAACATATTACAATCTAGTCAACCATGTGCTCATGAACAGTCTACATGTCTCACCCCGACGTATTCCGCTGTCGGTTGGGGTGTGACGGATTGGTATCAGAGCCTTAGTTATAGGGAATTAGGTAATTAGACACTTTTGACCTAAACTATAACCTTAGGACACCCATACAATGCAATGCTACTACATGCTACATGATTACTTTTTGTGTGAATATTTCTACATGCTATCATAAGTAATTACACTACATGATACAATATGTAATGACTTACGTGTCACAATGCTTGATAACTCTTGTGCTTACATTCATTACTATCTACATGCTACCTATGTGTTTCATTAAGTACTATCCTAAGTTTAACACACACACATACACACCAAATTCTTCATATACCTTTGAACTCACATACATGATACCATCACCTCTTGTGAACAAAAAAAAACTTAAACTATTGGGCCTAATATCCATTAATAATAAACTAAGAAGCCCACTTACCCTCCAAGGAGAAGAAGCCTGCTGCAATAAATAAACCTCACTTTCGGGCCTCAAAGTCCAGTCCACAACAATTCTCATCATGAACATGAGCCCAACAATAGTGTTATTAATACATGATGGCTGGAAGAGTGTGAAGGCCCATGAGGGATTCTGGCTAAGGAAAGACAGGGTACTTAAGTGTGTCCTAGTGACCCACCCCTCTTTCCTGGGAATTCTCCTCAGGGATGCATTGCTTATAGGTCAAGTGTATTTCTAAAATACTATTGTGAAGACTCGGTGTTATGACTAGTCAAACTCTAAACCTATGGGAACTCCTATACTTAACACTCAGTATTTTATTATCGCTTACAACATTTTCATTGTTTTTCTGCTAGACATGGACTCCTACTCTCCTTCCTCCCTGGTATACCGTCCCGGAGCAGAATCTGATTGGGAAGAAGACACTGGGTCACCCGTGTATCGGTCACCAACACCCCCAGCAGCCAGGCCAAGGTTCGACGTAAGGGCAGATTGGATTAGGAACACTTGCCCAAGACTTCGAACATCTGGATCACCCCCACCCATAAACCAATACCAAACACCCCATCTACACACCCAGATACCACCCCCACTCAGAGACCCGTATCTGGTACCCGACCCGTATCATTCTAACTGTAAGGCTCCAAACCCGGGAGGCCTCACTTATTGGATTTACTCATTCACAACGGTTCTTGAACTTGAATATCAAAATAATGCAGCGGAAAATACTTCATTAAAACATAACATAACATTGTTCAACATGCAGAAGCGTAAGCATTGATTAAACATAACACAAACATAAATAAAAACGTAACATGATGCCAGTCTTCATAAGCAGCCAAGTAACTCTTCATCACTAGCCAAGCATCACCGTCCATCCTCGCAACCTGCCTTATCCTGAATGTGCATACTAAAAAGCCAGCTACGCTGGTGAGTTCTAGATTTTACTAAAACATTAACTTCAAATATTTGCCAAAAACACATCATTTAGCTTCATTAATAAAAGCGTACAAAAAATCATGCAATAACATAACATAAACAATAAGTCAATGAACATATCGAATATGCGCCTTCTCGTAACCGTCAAATCCAAACATCACATACTGGCGGAATAACCTAAGGATCACCACCACTAGGCCCATCACCGCCGTACTGTCCTTCGGGCAGAGAAATCCTAGGGCCCGTCACTTAGGCTATTCAACACCGAACTTCAAGCACGACATCACAAGGATGACACGCACCAAACTTCAAGCACTGTACCCCGTAAGGCACAAGTACCAAACTTCAAGCACGACTACCCTTAAGGTAAATCTTACCAACTTCAAGGATCGCGATAATCCCCTTGGTGACCGTCATCAACCAAGTTGTACAACAGTTGGCCAGCAACAAAGGCCCATAACATTCATCCCATACCCATAACCTTCATTCCCTAAGGAATAATGGCAGATTCGTTCGTTTGTGACTTTCGTAAACATTCACTTCTTTTACTTCAAAACTTCAGTTAAAGCGTTCGTACGTTTTATTAAAAATCATTCATTCATAAACACTTCGTAAACTTCTTTTGGCAAAATATTTCATAAACACTTCTTTCATAACCTTTCCTTCCAAAACATCATTCATAAACATCATTTCATAAAACGTCACATATATCATTCATAAACATCGTTTTATAAAACAGTCACATCGTCACGTGTGCACACCAGCCCAAAAATATTATTTAAAACATTTAAAAGAGGGCTTCTAGAACTCACCTGATAAGCTAGTCTCAGCTGTCCTAATCGAGGCCCAACTACGTCACGTACGATCTGGATTGAGTAGTTAAATACACATCAGATTTAATCCCGACTCTAACGGGTTAATCGTTCTGTTCTAGGCGAACTTAAGGCTAAGTTCGCCTCTTACCCATCAAGCGAACATACAGACGAACTTAGGTTAAGTTCGCCTGATTCAAGCCAAGAGAACTTAGTAAGTTCGTCCCCCTAAGTTCGCTTACTTCATGTCCCAAGCGAACTTGATAAGTTAGCCTGTCGGGCTGTCTTCTTCCCCAAGAGTCCGAAATTCTTGCATGCGAATCTGATCATGTCGAGATCCCAACTTTCTATGTTCAAAATGCTCGTTTTTCCTTCTAGATGCTAGACCTAAGTTTATTTTTAAGTTTCATCCGTAAAAACGTTACCTTTTTACCCAAAACCCGAAAACCCAACATAAGCTAAAATCTCAAATCTAGCTCGAGTTGTTACCTGAATCGAGCTTCTGATTCGGAGGTCTTGCTAACAACACGCTCCTTCAATCTTGGGTCGATCCGTCAACTTTCTCTGTCTACGGTTTCTCTCTCTAAAGTGCAAGCATGAAAGAATGTGTGTGAGTGTTGGGGTATTTATAGGAGAGGCCTCCCCTCCCCAAGCCCACCTCGCGACCAACTCGGCCCATCCCCGGCCCGCGTACCTTTGTCTGTTCATTCCCTCCCCTCCCCAAGCCCACCTCGCGACCGACTCGGCCCATCCCCGGCCCGCATACCTTTCTCTCTCTATTGTTTCTCTCTCTAAAGTGCAAGCATGAAAGAATGTGTGTGAGTGTTGGGGTATTTATGGGAGAGGCCTCCCCTCCCCAAGCCCACCTCGCGACCGACTCGGCCCATCCCCGGCCCGCGTACTTTTGTCTGTTCATTCCATTCGTTCCGCTTTGAACCCGTTATCTTTATTTCTCATTTTTATTTTTGGGATGTTACAAGTCTACCCCCCTTACAATAGGTTTCGTCCCCAAAACCTATCATAGGTCAAATAGATGAGGGTACGACTCCCTCATTTCTATCTCCGTTTCCAAAGTCGCCTCCGATCCCTTTCGGTGCTTCCATTGGACTTTAACCAATTGGATCACTTTGTTGCGTAAACGTTTCTCCTTCCCGTCTAAGATGGCCACGGGTTCTTCAATGCAGTTAAGGCTGTTGTCGACCTCGATGTCAGTGTCACACCCCAACCGACGGCGGATTATACGTCGGGGCGGATGCGGTTGTTCAAAAGTACAAGGTTGACTAATAAAGTTCAAATGTTTCTTTAATGATATTTTAAGGTTCAAACATAATAAGGAAAAAACATATTGTTCAACAAAAATAATGAAACATAAGATTTAATTTAATATTCTTTAAGTCCAAGCATCCTACGTGTTCACAAGATAAGCATCAAACTTGAGCACCTGAAACATGTTAAGTAAACTGTCAACTAAAAATAGTTGGTGAGCTACAAAGGTTTTGACACTGTTCAACAAAGTTTCTAAAAGTTTTTACAATTCACTATGATTAATGCATCTAAGTATAAATGTGAGAACAAGCAAGTTAAATATTGTGCATTTCAAACCTCCAACCAAGTTTAGGCATAACCCGAGGGTTACCCTTAAAAGTTTAAAGTTTAAGTTTAGTAACAATCACCTTGGGCTCCCCCTGAAGGGTCAATCAATCAAGGTGGATTGGTCAAATACAATAGATCTATTATTGTTACCATAGGCTCGGCCAAAGTTAATGAACATGCTAGTCTTAAATTTAATTTAAGCATGCAAGTCTCAAAAGCATATAACATGTAGAAAGCATATAAGCATAGTTATGTTTGAATTGTATAAGTCTAAAAGTTTGAACATGTTCCACCCCAAGTTTATAAATCAAAACAAAACAAAAAGGGGCTAAGTATACTCACCTTGAGAAGGATGTAAGAGTGACCGACAAAGAATGAGTGTAGTAAAGCTTCGAGGAAAGATATCCTCACAACAAACCTAAATGATAAGTCTAAAATTTAAGGATTTGATCATAAAAACCGACGACAAGGATCTAGGATTTCAAGACTATCTAGGGTTTCACATGGGAGGCGGGAATGATTATGTTTATAAAGTAACAAGTCTTAGATAGTTATTATTAAGTTTGAAGTTTAAAATAATTATTGTCTGCATATTTTAAATAATAATTTTTAAATAGTTTTTCATGTATCATATTTAAAGTATAAATTAAGTATAAAGTAAACAAGCATTAAGGATAATAAATAATTATCTAGTAGGATTAATAACATTTGTCTAAAGGAATAATAACTATTAAATATAATCATCTAATTGCTTAAATAATTATTAAGCATAAGTAATAATTATCTAAAAGAGTAATTAAAGGTAATTAATATCTAAAATATTTACTCATTTAAGAATTTATTACAAAAATAACTTGTAATTTATTCTAAATAATATTTAAAATGTTGTTTAAAAGTTTAAATGAATAAATTACTAATATAAGTTTATAAAAATGGTTTCTTATTAATTACGAGTGTATATGTACAAGTTTATGTTTTAATTACAATTTATAAATGTTTTAAAGCCTTTATAAGGTTTATAAGTTTATAAATGTTCAAATAAAATGTATTCCTTTTTCTTTTTGTTTTAACTAAGTAAATAATTAGCCTTTAAGTTTTAAATTTGTATAAAATTTACAAATTTATAAGTTTCCGATTTCTAAAATAAGGGTATAAGTTTTATACATTTTTCTGATTTTAATAAATTATATAAATTTTCTATTTAATTAAACAAGTATTAAAGTTTAAACAAAACATTTTATTTACATAGAAAGTAAATAGTAAATTTATTTTTCTGATTTTATAAAATAATCTCAGCTTATTTTATAAGTTTTATAAAAGTTTAGATTATTTTTATAGTTTCTAGGTATTTAATATTATTGATTAAATAAGTTTTAATTAATTAAAATATTTTCTAGAAAATAAGTATAAATAAAATCCGGTTTTGAGTTTATAAAAATATAACCGATTTTATAAAAATAAAGGAAATTTTCAGAATTTATTGAAAAGGCATAAAAAAATGAAAATCCAAAACTCAGGCCGGCCGGATTCGAACTCGGGCCGCCTGAGCCAACACACACGCGCACAAACCACCCGACTACGGGCCTTGTTGAGTTATAATCTGGAAAAGAAATGTTTTAAACACAACCCCAACCCAGCCCCCAAATCCCGTGTGAACCCTAGATTTTTCAATCCCAAATATGCATTGATTTGCCCTCTGTTAATGAAATTAAACAGAGGGCTTTCGATCTATAGGATAAAATGAGTATGATAGTCACAAGAGTTACCTGAATTGGGTTTGAAACGAGGGGATACGAGTTCAAGCTTTGGGTCGGCTGTCGTAGGTTCCAATTGGCAATTGCAGGTGGGATTTGAACGAATTAAGAGTTTGGTGAGTTAGTGTGTGGTGTCGTTCAAGTGTTGCACCCGGTATTTATAGTCAATTTCGGGTTTTAATGCGCGATTAGTTGGGAAGATGGTGGTTGAGTCGAATGGGTTCAAATTCGAACCCACGCGATATTACGGTTGGAATTGGGCATTGATGGGCATCGGGGTTGGGTCGCATGCGCGAATGGAAAATCGAGGTTCGTCGGAAATCACGATTTCGAATAATGAGGGATGAAACCGGGATGGGCAAGACTCGAACCCACGACTAGGTTTGGGGTTTGGGTGTTTGAAATAATTACACAACAACCCCTGATCTTTGCAACTGTTATCATCTTATGCTAAACTTGGGTTTTTTAATTTAAAACAAGTTTTGAAAATGATAGATTAGCCCCTGGACTTTAAATCATATTTATAAAATCCAAAGTGTTTTTATAGTTTTAAGTGTTTAAGGTTAATAAGGTTATTATAATAAACCAACAAAGGTTTATTAATATAAATTTTTTTGTTTAGTTACATATATGTTTAGGTATTTATATATATGTGTATAAGTCTAATTATTTGTTTTAAGAATTTTAGACTTGATAAGAGTACAAGGTTAGTAATACGTACAAGGATTTGAATCTGATACGTTCATTAGAATTTGAAAATAGACGGGTTACAAAGAATTGAAATTGATAATTGGAAATGATACATCGGAAAAACCTTGGATATTACAGTCAGTAAGTGGTATGTGAGCCGATTCATCCGCTAAACATTTTCGCAAGTGTGATACATGGAAAGTGGGATGAATCCCACTTAATTCATCAGGTAATTCCAACCGATAAGCGACTTCACCAACCGAAGCCATTATCCTGAATGGTCCGACAAACCTCAGACTTAACTTTCCTCTCTTCCTGAATCGTATGATTCCTTTCCATGGTGACACTTTCAGCATTACTATGTCCCCAACATCAAATTGAATAGGCCTTCGTCGTTTGTCCGCATAGGATTTCTAACGATCTTGCGTGGCCTTCATTCGTGCCTTGATTTGATCAAACCTTTCCGAGGTTTCTCGCAAGACCTCAAGACTTCCGAGCTCTTTCTGTCTAATCTCACCCCAACAAACCGGGGTCCTGCATCTTCTCCCATACAACATTTCATAAGGCGGCATGCCTATCGTCGTGTGATGACTGTTGTTGTAGGAGAATTCGACTAACGACAGATGACTGCCCCAACTACCACCGAAGTCAATAATACAAGCATGGAGCATATCCTTCAGCGTTTGAATGGTCCTTTCAGACTGACCATCCGTTTACGGGTGGTATGCCGTGCTGATATTTTGTGAAATCTTTTCCAGAACCTCGATGTGAATCGTGTGTCCCGGTCGGATACAATCGTCAAAGGCATCCCATGCCGTGCCACTACTTCTTTAATAAATATTTCCGCTAACTTTTCTGACGAGAACGCCTCGTGAATAGGAAGAAAATGAGCACTCTTCGTCAAACTGTCCACAATTACCCAAATGGTGTCATGACCCCTAGCTGTGCAAGGTAGCTTGGTTATGAAGTCCAGGGTAATGTGTTCCCACTTCCATTTCGGGATTTCAAGTGGTTGAATCTTCCCATACGGTTTCTGGTGTTCGGCATTCACTTGTGAACAAGTCAAGCACTTGCTTACGTATTTCGTCACTTCATACTTCATTCCAGGCCACCAGTATTCTTTCCTTAGTTCTTGGTACATTTTGTTGGTACCGAGATGGATAGAGTAGCGAGACTTGTGAGTCTCATCCAAGATCTTGGTCCTAAGCTTGCCACCCACAGGTATCCATATGCGGCCAAAACGTGTCCTAACACCAATGGTGTTATATTCCAACTTGTCCTGTTGGCCAACCATCCTTTCCTTCTTTATGTTTTCCTCTTTAAGTGCCTCATCTTGAGCCTTTTCAATTTCCCTCATCACATCCGATATTACCACCAACTGGCAAGCTTTCACTCTAATAGGAGCAGACACATCCTTTCGGCTCAGAGCGTCAGCCACCACGTTTGCCTTTCCGGGATGATACATGATTTCACTGTCATAATCTTTCAAGAGCTCCAAGCATTGTCTCTGCCTCATATTAAGCTCCTTTTGTTCGAAGAAGTACTTCAAACTTTTGTGGTCAGAGTAAATGGTAAACTTCACCCCATAAAGGTAGTGTTTCCAGATTTTTAATGCGAATACGACCACAGCAAGTTCCAAGTCATGAGTCGGATAATTGACTTCGTGAACTTTCAACTGTCGTGACGCATACGCAATCACTCTTTCGCGTTGCATCAATACGCATCCCAACCCTTGACCCGAAGCGTTATAGTATACCACCAAGTCTTCATTGCCCACGGGAAGGGCCAAGACTGGAGCTTGGGTTAGCTTCTCCTTTAGTTCCTTAAATGCTTCTTCCTGGGTGGAACCCCATTCGTACTTTACCTCTTTCCGTGTCAACTTTGTCAACGGCGAGGCTATTCTCGAGAAATCCTGAATGAACCTCCGATAGTAGCCTGCCAAACCTAAGAAACTATGGATTTCAGTTGGCGTCTTAGGAATTTCCCAATCTCTTACCGTCGTTATCTTTGCTCGGTTCACCATAATGTCGTTCGGGTAATGACGTGACCTAGGAACTGGACTTCCCTAAGCCAGAACTCGCATTTGGAGAACTTAGCATACAGTTTCTTTTTCTTCAGAGCTTCTAATACCTCCTTCAAGTGACATGCGTGATCACCCTCATTCTTGGAGTAAATGAGGATATTATCGATGAACACGATCACCGATCGATCCAACATCGGTCGACATACCCTATTCATCAAATCCATGAATGATGCGGGGGCGTTCGTCAATCCGAAAGACATTACGCCAAAATCGAAATGTCCATAACGCGTGCGAAACTGAAGGTCCAGATTTCACTCTGAAATCTCACAGATGATCGATTCTCCACACACAAAGGTGGAAACAATGTGTATGGAGGTGAAACAGAGGATAGAAACAGACTTGGTGAAGATAATGGGCTAAACACACTCACAATCAACATAAATATGATATGGAATTGTAAGAACAGTGCATAATACTCAAAATGCAGATTGTATTGATTGAAGAACAATGAAAGAGAAGGTTCACGGCTACAGCCGCTACCTACACCCTAAACATTCTGAAACTAGGCTATTTATAGTAGATGACAGGCATCGAAACTATGTCAATCGAAACTACTAGTTTCGGTTGAACATTTACAAGTGATATTCAGACCTGTCGAAACTACTATCTATCGAAACTACTAGTTTCGATTGAACAATCCTTAATCGAAACTAAGTAGTTTCGATGGCCCAGACTTAACTAAATAAAACTGTAAATTATAGAAACTGAAACTACAATAATGAAATGACAGAAAGTAAACTAAGCTAACATTGTTCATTACAATAATGACAACAACTTATACAGAAAAACATGTCTCTACAATCTCCCCCTAAGCTGTTGCATTACTGTCTTCAACTTTTCACTAAGCAGCTGGTCCTTCAGTAGTTCTTGGGATGAAAGGTTTGACATGGAGAGACACAACCCGTTGATAGGCCTTGGCATCCGCCTCATCTTCATCATTTTAAGCGTGAATGTGATTCTAGAATAGTACCTCCAGATCTTCAGGTTGAAACTTTAATAGCTCCATAGGCTCAAAGATGACGATGTCTTCCTTGCCTTCACACTCGATCACGGCACTGCCAATGATTGGATTGTAGTACCATTTTCTGAAAGTTTGTAGCTGGACAGGCACGGTCTTGGGAATAGTGATGGTCTTGTGAGTTTGGCCAGGCTTGTACCTCAAGAAGACATAGGGCTTCTTGGTCTTAGGGTAAAACCTAGTCTTTGAAACTTTCTTCTGAGTCTTTCTAGGCTTCATTCCCTTGAAATCACAGTTGACCTGATTGTACAAGAAGTGTTCAAAATCAGATGCCATCATGACATTCCCAGGGTTTTGAAGGGGAAGTTTGGCCAAATCTCTAAGGTCATAAAAGGGAAGAGTCTAGAAGTAAGTCATGTTCTTGAAGTGTTGAACCCCTCCCTTGTATCTTCTAATTATGAACAGCTTCCTCTCTGCATCATACTTCCAACCAATAGGAGGCCTTTTTAGCTCTTGGTGTTCAGCTATCCATTCGTATGTCTGTGGGCTCTCCTCTGGTACAAATCTTCTCAGCCAAGGTTTCTTTGGGTTTGGACATTCAGGATCAATGGAAGGTTGGGTTAGATTCTGAGTAGCTTCAGATGCAGTAGTGGTTTGCTAAGGAATAACAGGCTTAACAATGTTAACCTGAACATCTTCTTCTGTTTTCTCTTCATTAGACATGGCTTGAATTTCATCTCCCTTCTCTGTGAAGTACCTTGTCTTTTCATTCTCTCGTTCTTCTGTAGGAAGGATCTCTTGATAGAGTTCGTTATAGCCAAAATTGTCAATCTCATCTAGTAAAGCATTAAGCTCGTCATCAGACGGTATATCCTCTTCATCCAGAATCACCGTTTCAATCTCAGTCTCAGTTCCCTTCCCTCTTTTCGTTGCTTCCCTTCTTTCACTAGCTGAGGGAAGGTCGAACTCTTGTTCTTCAACAGTCTCCTTTGTCTTGGCAGCATGGCCAGTATGGATAGTCATTGCAGACTCTGTATTAATGACAAAGGCAGAAGACAAGGGTTCAACACTTGATGTGGTCTCCCCTTGAGCTGTTGTAGTGAATGTCTGTTGTTTCACAGGCTTTATCAGAGAGGCTTTGAGCTGTTCTACTATTTCAGCTAAGGCCTTGTATTCTTCTTGCTGTTTTGAGATGAATATTTGTTGGGTTTCAAGCTGGGTTTGCTGAACCTCAAGCTGGGTATGTAAACCCCCAACTTCCAGCTTCAGGTCTTTAACCTCTTCCTTTCATTTATTCAACTCAGATCTTAAGCCTTCAATAACTTCATCTTTCTTTTGAACATGATCTTGTAGCTTCTTCACTTCAAGACTTAATGTTTTGACTCTTGGCACATAAGAAGTTGGTTCATGTGATGGTGATGTAGGTGGAGTAGGAATGTGTATTTGTTGAGGTGATGGTGGTGGTGTAGGGATGGGTGCTTGTTGTGGAGTAGGTTGTGGTGTATTGAATAAAGAATCAGAAGAAGATGACAAATCTTCAAGTCCAGTCTTAATCTTCTTTGCCTTAGGCTCCTCTTCATCACAGTCAGAACCTGACTCAACTTGTCTTTTGGAGGATGATGCAAGATGCTCTGTCATTTCATTAGAATCAGACTTGTAATAATCAGACCCATAAATTCCTGCATCCAGAGTCCCACTAGACTCTGCAACTTCCTCCTCAGCTCCTAGTGTACCAGCTTCAACATTAACCACTGGCTCTATAGCTATCTGTACTTATTCAACAAAAGGAGCCTCTATCACAGGCTCAATAATAGGTTGTTCTTCTTCTTGAGCATGAGGAATTTCTATTTCAATCTCAGGTTCAGCTATTTGTTGGTTACCTTGAGCGAGATCCATTTCCTCTTCTTCTTCCTCAGACGATGATAATTCCACCTCTAGATCTGGATCCTCATCAGGAATAAACTCTTCCTCTTCTCCAATAATGTGACCGAATAGAGGAATATCAGCAATGGCTCGGTTGGTCCTTTTGTTCGAACTCTTCATGTAGCTGAGAGTCTTGGCTATCATATGGTCAAAGACAAATACATTTCCACCTTGTTGAAGATCTGGATGTAGGTGGTTGGTTATGATCTGAAGGAATCTTGGATAAACCAGAAACTTCTCCTTAACAGCTCCTGTCAAATTTTCTTTAAGCTGTCTAAATACCAACCCTGAGAAGTTGCAGTTCCTGCCTTTAATCAATCCCAAAATAGTAGATGCTACCATGATATTTGTTGAATCAAAACCACCTTTTCTAATGGAGAGGCAGTGAATGAATATATGAACAATGTATCTCCAATGGCTTGGAAGGGCGTTCTTTATAATTTGACCATTCTTGAACTCATCAGGATGACCCAGTCTTCTAAAACATTCTTTGACGTAGATGGTTGGGAATTCTATTGGTGCCTCTGGGTTGTCATTGAATTGCAACACCTCTCTAACAGTAGCTTCAGAGAATAAAACTTCTTGGCCATGAAGAATTGCCCTTATATGCTCCACATTTTCAACAGTTATTATCTCTGCAGTCTCCTAAAACTCCCTTATTGTGGTCTTAAACACAGGTAGGTTGTGACTTATGGCAAAGCTGATATTGGAGTCTGCCAGGAAATTCAGGACTTGAACAAACTCTACACTCTTTGGATCATTTGCATTAATGAAGACACATACATTTTGTCTCTTCACAAATAGGAGATCCATACCTGCCATAAGCAAAAATTCACCAGTTCTACACTTAGTCAAATTTCAGGATAAACTTGATCGAAACTAGTTACACCAACACTTAGAAAATTTCTGAAATAAGCCTTATCGAAACTACTAATTTCGAGTGAGTAAACACAATCGAAACTACATGTTTCGGTCAACACTTGGAGAAATCTTAGAAACATTCTTATCGAAACTACTAGTTTCGGGAAAATACATTTCAATCGAAACAACAAGTTTTGATCCAAACACTTAGAAACCTTTAAACTATCAACCGAAACAAGTAGTTTCGGGCACAGAAACTTGGTCACATTTTGAGGACTTGGGCACATTTGGGTATCAAAATTACTAGTTTCGATAAAAAAAACCTGTTTAAGTTTTGAAAAATCCTGTTAAAAGAAAAAACACCACTTTTATCGAAACTACTAGTTTCGATGCCCAAACCCTTGAACAGACATAAACACACAGAATCAAGAATTTGAAAGAAAATACAGACTCAGACTCATTTATCAAACAAATGAATGACATAATAAGATAGAGAAAAAGTAGCATGTGAGTGTCGAAACTCCATCTTACCGAGGTGTATGACTGTAATATGCAAGTATGCACAACATATGTGAGTTCAAAGATAATGGTGATGTTTGTAAACAAAAATAAGCACAAAACGACTACTATTATGAAGATTTAGTCATAAAAAATTCAAAATTGAAACCCTAGGACTGTCATTTCACAAAATCGCACATTTAGAACAGAGAATCAGTACCTGATGATGATGACGACGGTGACAACTGGGAAATCAGGTTATTAATGCTGATATTTTGCAACTTAGACCGAAGGTATTTGAGAATTTTTGTGTGTGTGAGAAAAGGTGTAATTTGACCGAAGACGGTAAAGTGAACCTTGACGACGAAGAAATCAGATTATGAACTCATTTAATTTTCCCATGTGGTAAATGACCAAAATGTCCTTGTCGAAACTATTAGTTTCGATAGGCAAAGAAAGTTTCGGGGTGAAGAGGTAGTTTCGATAAGCAAAGAATAGTTTCGGCTGACTTTGTAGTTTCGATAGGAAAAAGATAGTTTCGATAGACTTTGAAGTTTCGATAGGCAAAGAATAGTTTCGTCTGACTTTGTAGTTTCGATAGACTTTGAAGTTTCGATAGGCAAAAAATAGTTTTGGCTGACTTTGTAGTTTCGATAGGCAAAGAATAGATAAGAAATATAAATAAAAGATAAAACTATACAAAATATTTACACTTATCTTCTTGAAAAGATCCAACATGAGATCAGATCTGGTCAATCTCTAGAAACACTTCCTTTTGCAATTAACAACTGTGAGTCCCTGAAGATAGCTGATATTTGTGCAATGTAAATCCGAACATTTATTTGTACATAGATTTCATGTGATTATAAGGTACCATTTAAGCAAGATACAAGGCGTACCCCACATATTGAAATAAAATGGTTTTGAAAACCTATCAATCCTCAAGAAATATCCATCTTCATCCTACCATCTCTTTCTGATTAACCAAGGTACCATTTTAGTAATTTCAAAGTATCACCAAAATAAAATAAGAAATCCAAGTGGATTAGAAGATTACAATGAAAAAATCCAAGTAGATATTAAAAAGGTACGAACATTCTAGATCTTTGCGTAAGCAAAACAGAAGAAGTCGAAAAATTATCCAAGCGGATAGAAAATGTTGAACACCCGAGATCTTTGCGTAAGCAAAATAGACGGGGTCAAATCATCCAAGTGGATGGGAAAAAGATGAACACCCGAGATCTTTGCGTAAGCAAAACATACGGGGTCTTCGGTGGTAAATATCGTTACTTTGACGGTCACTTGGCGTATGAATATGAATCCAATACGTGAGACTATATCTGATTGAATTGGTTTTCTTAGATATATAAAAATGGGTTAGATGTTTCAATAATGGGTTCAAACACACAAGTATGAGATATATTTTAGGTTTTCACACTACTTACAAGTTTTAACCATATGTCGGGCCTACTAGCTATACCTCAGTAAACACCCTCGCTTTTGGTCCATTCCATGTCCAAGAGATGAGATCAGACACTATCATTTCTCAAAGGTCAGATTCAATTTTCCTGTAACAAAACCACTTGTAAGATTATATACAAAGCAATTCTTTTCAATATTAAATTCTTATTTCTCCCCCAAAAGAGTTGCTTGTAAATGAAAGTAATTGTACTGAAAAATAAAATCTTTTTGGAATTTTCTTGACGATTAACCATAAACATGAAACATATTAATAGTCACAAAGATTACTGAAAATTGATCATGCCGAACATTTCCACCAGTTGGACAAATCTGGTAGAGTCAAAAGCTTTTGTGAAGATATCTACAGTTTACTTGTCGGTTTTGACCTCAACGATTTGGATGAGTTTCTTTTCAACACAGTCACGGATAAAGTGATGTTTGATTTCAATGTGTTTTGTTTTGGAATGTTGAACGGAGTTTTTGGTGATATGGGGAACGCCCGAGTTGTCACACAGAATGGGTGTCTCATGGAATATGATCCCATAGTCAAGCATATGATGGTGTATCCATCTGAATTGGGAACAACAGAGGGCTGCAGAAATGTATTCAACTTCGGCGGTGGATTGGGAAATGGTGGATTGTTTCTTACATTGCCATGAGACAAGGCGGTTGCCAAGGGACTGAAAACCTCCAGAAGTGGATTTTCGGTCTATGTTTCAACCCTCGTAGTCTGAATCTGAATAAGCCACAAGATCAAACAAATCAGTTTTAGGATACCACATACCCAATTTTGGCTTATACTTTAAATATCTCAAAATACGTTTGACAGCAGATAAATGAGAGAGTTTAGGATTAGCCTGGAAACGTGCACACAAGCACACTTCAAACATGATGTTGGGTCTGCTGGCCGTGAGATACATGAGAGATCCTGTCATAGAGCGATAGGGATGCTGATCAATGCTTTCACCATCCACATCAGGAGTAAGACAATGTCGAACTTCTACAGGAGTTTTTACTGGATGTGAATCAGCCATTTTGAACTCGGTCAAGATTTCTTTCACGTATTTCTCTTGATGGATAAGGATCCCTGACTCAGACTGATCAACTTGTAGTCCCAAAAAGAACTTCATTTCTCTCATAGAGCTCATTTCAAACTTAGACCGCATCACTTCTTCAAATTCTTTGCGAAAACGAGGATTTGTAGATCCAAAAATGATATCATCCACATAAATTTCCACCATGATTGTATCTTTCCCATCCTTCCGTTTGAACAAGTTTGGTCAATTGCTCCTCGTGTGAAACCATTCTCAAGCAGATGCTTTGATAAAGTTTCATACCACGCACGAAGTGCTTGGTGAAGCCCGTACAGTGCCTTATCTAACTTGTATACACGGTCTGGAAAAGTTGGATCAATGAAACCCGGTGGCTGCTTGACATATACTTCCTCTTGAACTTTTCCATACAGAAATGCGCTTTTGACATCCATTTGATGAACAGTGAAGTTCTGATGGCTTCCAAGCGAGCCACTGGTGCAAAGACTTCCTCATAGTCAATCCCTTCTTCTTGATAGAAACCTTGAACCATCAGACGAGCTTTATTCTTGATATACTTCCTTCATCCTTTTTGTGGCGAAATACCCAACGAGTGCCGATTGGTACTTTGTTCTTGGGAAGATCTACCAGATTCCACATCCGCAGCTTTGAGAATTGTTGTAACTCTTCCTGCATTGCTTCCACCCAGCTGTTTTTCAATCAAAACTGCTTTGATGTTTTTAGGTTCAATTTGAGAAATGAAGCACGAGAACATGCTGTTTTCCAATGCATCACAGGCACTCCGGGTACGAGCGCACACATTGAGTGGACCAATGATGTTGTCGGTGGGATGATTCTTGTGAATTCTCAACTGAGGAATCTCATCTTCTTCCAAGACTTCCTCCAAATTTGTAATATTTTCAGCTGGAAGATTAGCGACATCATCAATTGGATTTTCAGCAGGTGATTGTGGTGCAACATCTACTCTTGGAATTGTGTTGTCTTCAATTGTTTCACTTGTTGCACCAGAACTGGAAGACTTCATAGTGGATTCAGAACGAGCAGGTACATGGATTTCAACATGAGCGGATGAGGAAGAACCTTGATCATTTATGTTCCCTAGAATGTTCATAGGGAAGTAAGGATTTGCAGGAGTTGATTGATTAGAGAACTCAGGAAGATTAAATGACTTAAAAACTGAATCGACATCAAAGAGCCAATTAGGACCGTCTCCTACGTCTGTATGATTGTTTTCATGCCAATTGATATCAATGGACTCCAGTACTATCCTTCTCTTCTTATGGTAGACACAAAAAGCGCGTTGATTGGATAAATATCCCACAAAATAGCATTCATCAGCTTTGACTTCAAACTTGTTCAGCTGATCTGAAGTATTCAGCATTGTGCACACACACCCAAATTTTCTGAAGAAATCAATAAATGGCTTGCACTTGTACATGATCGCATAAGGTTTCTTGTTGCAACTTTTAGTGATAAGAACCCGATTTTGCACAAAACATGCAGTGTTGACCGCCTCAGCCCAGAAAGTCACGGGAAGCTTAGAGTCAACAATCGTAGTTCGTGCAGCTTCAATTAAAGTGCGGTTTCTCCTTTCAGCTACACCATATGTCTTGAACATCCACTATTTACGTGCCAAATGTTATCGCCGGTTCTTCTTGATTGACCCTATACATAATGAATCATTTAGACGTTTTGACTAATACCATTGCTATCAAGAAGTTTCGTGTCAGGATAGGACATCACATTGGAATCATAATTAGAATCCTCCTTTTCTATTAAATTGTTTATCAATTATCCCAAACGGAATTTTCTGATCCATAGCCATGTGGTCAACTTGTAATTTGGCCTTTTCTGCATTTTAGACTCTTTCACTTAAAATCTTATTATTAATGGTTTGAGTAATAAGTTTCACAATTAAAGAACGGTTTTCACCAGAAATATCATGAATTTTCTTTAAGTAAAGTTTCTCATTTTTTTGCCACAGAGTCATACATCACCTTAATATGATCTCATTCATCAATCAAAGCTTGATTAATGAATCTGTATTTTTGAATTTCATTTAAGCAAGATCTAGCATTACAAAGTTTAGAAATAATCTCAGCAGGCACAACAGTGAGATCCTCAGCAGGTTCAATCATTACACACTTGCGCTTGTCCTCCACGTCAGCCATCAAGGCTTTTTCAACAGCTTTCTCAGCTTGTTCTCCCCAATGATAGTGTCCATCATCTTGACACACAAGAGCTGTGGAGCTTGAAGATGTGTTTTTCTTGGGAGGATTGCCAGCTTGTTTTCAAGAGGAAATCTTCTTTTCTTGCTGATCCTTGGATGACGACTTCTTGCAATTTCTAGCAAAGTGACCCAGCTGATCACAATTGTAGCATCTCACCTTCTTGATATCAACCCAAGTGTCTTTCCCTGCTTGAATCTGTCTAAACCAGTCCTTTTGATGAATCTTTTGGCTCTTAAGGTTAGCATGGCCATACACAATCAATGCCCATTTTCTCCAAATCATCAGGATTTATCTGCTCCAAGTCATCAGGTTAAAAGCTAACCGGTGTTAGGTTTCCAGATATCAGTGCATCATAGCACGACATGAAAGCAGTCATGATTGGGACATATTCATCAGGAATTATGGTGATAGACTTATGAAGAGCAGAGGAGCTGGTAGATTGAATTGCAGCAGCAGAGCTGTGTTTCCAGACTAATTTGTTGGGGTAACTACTCCTTTCTTAATATCAATCTCATAAGATTCAAGGATGCTGTAGATTTCCTGTTGAGACAAAGCACTCAGATTCTCAATCTTTTTGATCATAATGCGATACATATTTCATTCCTCAGGAAGAGAATCTAGGAGTTTCTTGTTTAGCTCTAGAGTAGGGTACTCAACACCCATTACTTTCAACCTAGATACGATGCTTGAGAAACGGTTGATCAAATCTGAAATTGATTCACCTCTGACACTACTAAACATCTCATACTGCTTCTTGATCAGATCTCTCTTACTCTCCCTGACATCAGCACTTCCCTCATATCTGGTGCTCAAGGCTACCCATAAGACTTTGGCAGTGGTGTACTCAGCAATAGTCCCATAAGCGTTGTTGTCTCGAGCAATCAAGGCAAGATCCTTCTCATCATATTCAGCTACTGTCTTAGGACATTGAACATCAGCAGTAGTGATTACAGGCTTGTGGGGACCATCAGTGATAGAGTTCAGCAATGTATGATCATGAAATTAGAAGTTTCATATTCTTAGTCTAGTCATCAAATTCTCTTGTAGACACAAGAGCAGGTGGTTTGTTCCCTCCAGAATACTAAGTTGAACTTGAAGTGGCCAGAATATCCGAAATCGAAACTAAAACAGTGACTAGTTTCGGGTGGACAAGCTTGATCGAAACAACTAGTTTTGATAGAGACACACTGATCGAAACTCTTAGTTTCGATTGAGTAAAAATGCCCGAAACTGCTTAGTTTTGATTGAAGAAACACAGCCCGAAACAACTAGTTTCGATGGTTAACACTGGCTCAGAAGCAAAACTTCAGTAGAAACTGCTAGTTTCGATTGAAACTAGTTTCGATACCCAAAGTTTCGGGTAAATAAGTTGCACAAAGTAGTTTCGATTAGAACAAGACAAAAGGCTAGTTTCGATTGTACCTTCTCCAGACAAAAAAGTAGACACGAAGTTTCGATGACCAACGGAATTCAGAAAATGTTCCCAGTAGTTTCGATGCCTTATTCTCCAAGCTCAGAAACACTCCATTGATGAAAAAAGCTCCAGAAATCAATGATGCAGAAATGACAATCCAATCCAGTGAAAACCTTCGGCTAACTCTCCTGATCACTAAACCAACCTCCGATCTTGAAATCACGAACAAAAACCCTTGGAAATCGATGAAACAATAGCAATCGCAATGAAACAGTGCTTTCGAGAATTTTATGCAGAAAAAAAATTTCGAAATACCACACAAATCACCTAGAATCGATCACAAAACCTGATAACACTAAAAAAAAACTCTAAAGCAGAAAGCTCTTATACCAATTGAAGGTCCAGATTTCACTCAGAAATCTCACAGATGATCGATTCTCCACACACAATGGTGGAAACAATGTGTATGGAGGTGAAACAGAGGATAGAAACAGACTTGGTGAAGATAACGGGCTAAACACACTCACAATCAACACAAATATGAAATGGAATTGTAAGAACAGTGCACAATACTCAAAATGAAGATTGTATTGATTGAAAAACAATGAAAGAGAAGGTTCAGGGTTACAGCCGTTACTCACACCCTAAACATTCTCAAACTAGGCTATTTATAGTAGATGACAGGTATCGAAACTATGTCAATCGAAACTACTAGTTTCGGTTGAACATTTACAAGTGATATTCAGACCTGTCGAAACTACTAGTTTCGATTGAACAATCCTCAATCGAAACTATACTTTCGATGGCCCAAACTTAACTAAATAAAACAGTAAATTACAGAAACTGAAATTACAATAATGAAATGACAGAAAGTAAACTAAGCTAATATTGTTCAAACATACAATAATGACAACAGCTTATACAGAAAAACATGTCTCTACAGAAACGCGGTTTTTGGTATGTCCTCTTCCCTCACCTTCTGCTGATGGTACCCGGATCGAAGGTCTATTTTCGAGAACCAACTTGCACCTTGTAATTGATCGAACAGGTCATCGATCCTTGGTAACAGGTACTTGTTCTTCACCGTACATTTGTTCAACTCGCGATAATCAATGCACATTCTCATCAATCCGTCTTTCTTCCTTACAAACAACGTCGGAGCACCCCAAGGCGAGATGCTTGGTTGTATAAATCCCTTGTCAAGTAATTCGTCTAATTGGGCCATAAGTTCTTTCATCTCCACCGGGGCTAGTCGATATGGAGTCTTAGCCACGGGCTGGGCATCTGATACTAAGTCGATTCGGAACTCAATCTCTCTGTCGGGTGGTATCCCACTCAAATCCTCTGGAAACACCTCTGGGTACTCGCGTACCACGGGTACATCATCTAGTTCATTTGCTTCCTTGCACTTGTCAATCACGTACACCAGATAAGCCTCGCATCTGCGCCTCAGATAATCTGCTGCCTTAATCATCGAGATAATATTAGGCATTGGGGCATCACGATCTCCAAGAATTTTGACCTCACTACCATCCGGAGCCTTGAGTCGGATTATCTTCCAGTTGCATATAATTTGCGCTTCATTGGCGGTTAGCCAATCCATACCCAACACTACATCAAACCCACCCAAAACCATAACGAAAAGCCTGACGGGGAATCTATGGCCTTCAATTTTTATCGTGGAATTATCAACTACGTCAGTTACTCGCGCGGTTCTACTCTCAGTAGTTTCTACACTGAAGGCCCTTTCTAGCTTACTAACATCGTATTTCACTTGTTTACAAAAAGTTGCAGATATAAAACTCTTACTGGCACCCGAATCAAATAACACAGATACATAGGTGTGGTCAAGAATGAACGTACCTGACGCCACATCGGGGTCCACCCTGGCCTGTTCCTGCGTCAGCGTATACGCTCGAGTCTTCGCTCTGGGCCTCTCTCCTTTCTTCTCCGGGCCTTTTCCTTTCCCAGCTTCTCCCATCCTGGGCTTAGTGCATTCCCGGCTCATATGACCACTCTCCCCACAGTTGTAGCATTTGAAGCCTTGCGGGCATTCACGGGAGTAGTGTCCGGTTTTGCCGCAGTTAAAGCACAGATTCGATCCCAGTCGACATTCCCCGACATGTTTTCCCCCACACTTCCCATATACAGTCAATGGAAACGACATTCAGCGCCAGATCGTCAAATACCACGCCACTCAGCTCTACCGCCGAATCATAGGTAGTAGGGGCGTTTGCCTGGTCCAATAATCATTGAATGTAGCAGACAATTTTTCTCCCCTCAGTCGTGAGAAGATGTAGCACCAGATGAGCCAGTTCATTGAATCGGGTAGTGTATTGCCGGTGCGTCATGCTCCCGACCTTCAACCCCAGGAATTCCTTCTCCACCTTCTCGATCTCATTCCTTGGACATAAATTCTTGATCACCAGAGTCTTCAGATCATTCCACATCATTGTGTCAACAGCCTCATCACCCTTGGCTTGACGCACTCCTTCCCACCAATGAGATGCTTCCTCCCTCAAGGAGTTAGCGACAAACTTCACAACCTGATTAGCTCGACATTCGCTCAGACGAATGGCGGCTTCCATACGGATTACCCAGTCAAATGTAGCCAACGCGTCTTTCTTTCCAGTCAGGACCGGCGGGTCACATGCTTTAAAGGACTTATAGTCGCATCCGCGAGCAGGCGGTGTGTTGTCTGTCTCGTTGTTCAGGACACCAGTTGCCGTGTTAGACCCCCCTTTTAGATTTCTTCAACGCTTCTGCCAACAGACCTGGCAGAGAAGTCTTCATCAACTCTGTGAATTCACGTGCTAGAGCTGCTCTCACTTCTGGTTCAAAAGTGAAAGGTTGTTCTTCAACCTGTGTCTGCTCAGTTCCATGCACACTAACCGTCGGTTCAGTGTGGACACTTCCTTCTTCACTATACTCTTGGCGCGCAGGGGTCCTGCCACGCCCACCATTTCGGCCTCCAGTGCGACCGCCGGTACGGCCCCCACCACGCCTTCTATTTCCTCTTCTCGCCATTTCATTCTATAAGACAAGGAATCCAAAGTCATCACGCTAGTTAACAAATAGAATTCAACAAGCACTGTAAGATGTTAATATACACTGGCCATCTGCAATTAACCATTACACTACCTCTCGATTTTCATTTGACCACCTTTGTGATTCCATTAGAATACGAGTCCTAACCTAACGCTTCTAAGGCATACTATATAAGTAAATATACCATCTACCTTTATACCTGATGTTGTGGCTCGAGTTACCCGTACTGGCATCCGCTTTTGGTCCCATTAACAGTTTAAGTTTTAGACACTGGGAGTGTCCAAATCTCTCAAACTATTGCTATGATACCAACTTGTAAGGCTCCAAACCCGAGAGGCCTCACTTGTTGGATTTACTCATTTACAACGGTTCTTAAACTTGAATATCAAAATAACGCAGCTAAAAATACTTTATTAAAACATAACATAACATTGTTCAACATGCGAAAGCGTAAGCATTGATTAAACATAACACAAACGTAAATCAAAACATAACATGATGCCAGTCTTCATAAGCAACCGGGTAACTCTTCATCGCTAGCCAAGCATCACCGTCCATCCTCGCAACCTGCCTTATCCTGAATGTGCATACTAAAAAGTCAGCTACGGTGGTGAGTTCTAGCTTTTAATAAAACATTAACTTCAAATATTTGCCAAAAACACATCATTTAGCTTCATTAATAAAAGCGTACAAAAAATCATGCAATAACATAACATAAACCATAAGTCAATGAACATATCGAATCTGCGCCTTCTCCTAACCGTCAAATCCAAACGTCACATACTGGCGGAATAACCTAAGGATCACCACCACCAGGTCCATCACCGTCGTACCGTCCTTCGGGCGGAGAAATCCTAGGGCTCGTCACTTAGGCTATTCAACACCGAACTTCAAGCACGACATCACAAGGATGACACGTACCAAACTTCAAGAACTGTACCCCGTAAGGCACAAGTACCAAACTTCAAATACGACTACCCCGTAAGGTAAATCGTACCAACTTCAAGGATCACGAAATCCCCTTGGTGACCGTCATCACCCCAGTTGTACAACAGTTGGCCAGCCACGAAGACCCCTAAAAGGTAAAGGCCCATAACATTCATCCCATACCCATAACCTTCATTCCCTAAGTAATAATGGCAGATTCGTTAGTTTGTGACTTTCGTAAACATTCACTTCTTTTACTTCAAAACTTCAGTTAAAGCGTTCGTACATTTTGTTAAAAATCATTCATTCATAAACACTTCGTAAACTTCTTTTGGCAAAATATAAATTTAAACAAATCATACTATTAAATTTAAACAACCTCGTTATTTTGTTCAAACCAAACGTTTATCAAACTTCTAGAGAGTATCAGAAATATAAATTTTTCATAAACATTTTCACTTTGTAAAGGAACTTAATATGATCTATTTTATAAAAATATTAGTTCAAATTGATAAATAATTATGATTTTCTCGTTAAAGTAATTATTTTTAAACCTTGGCTAAATTAATATACAACTACTTGTTTAGCCAATAATTTCTCTTAAAAATATTCTCCTTATAATAATTTAAAACTTAATAAAAGGGTTTTTCCTATAAATTATCCATTCATTTAGATTGTTTAACTCAATAGTTTCACTACTTTACATATCTACAACCAAGAACAATTTACAATTCCTAAATTTCAAACAAAGATCGGTTATTTGTAAACTCAATATTATTACAAATTTCCCTGAGTGTTTTCAGAACCTCCTCGTTATCTTTCACTTGCCGCTTCAAGAGACGATCCATACCGTATAGACGTTAACCAGCCCTACAAAACTCAATGAGACTTAGGAAGCTATAACCCAGCCACTCACATTATACATGAACGCCAGACAACACGCTTGTCCGCAACACTCGATCACATACAAAACTCGTTGGTATATGTCACACACGAAATTCAATAACTTACGTATGCACGTTCACAAGATACACCGCACGATCACATAAGACTTAGTGTTTGCAATATACATAATACCAGATTGAGCACATGAGATTTAGTTGTTCACATTATGCATAACTGTAACATCCCGAAAATAGTAACTAAGTAAACAATAATACGATGGAGATTTAAACGTTATACAACGAAATAAGAACGTATGGGCTTGGGCTCGGCTCCAACGGGCCGAAGGAAGCCCAGGTATAAAAGGGGCAAGGCAGCCCACTAGCTCATTTCACCTTCATTTTCACCATCTTAGAGAGAGAAAGGGAGCTCGGGTCTAGAGAGAGAAAGTCGACGGATCATCACGAGATTAGAGGAGCACGTTACAACTGAGCTCGTGAGCGAAACCTCCGAATCAGAACTTCAATCCAGGTAATGATTCAACCATAATCTGAGTTTTTGTTCATGATGGGGTTTCTCGAGTTTTAGCTAAATAGATGATGTTTTTACGATTGAAACTTGATAATAAGCTTAGAAATAGCATCTAGAATGAAAACCGTACGTTTTGATCAAAGAAAATTGTAAGATTGGCATGATCGGGTTTGCATGCAAGAACTTCGGATTTTTGGTCCATGAACCAGGTACTGCGTACTTACCAAGTGCGCGTACTTACCAAGTACGCAGGAGGAAGTCCCTGTGTACTTACCAAGTACGCAGGAGGAAGCCCCTGCGTACTTACCAAGTACGCAGGAGGGAGACTCCTGCGCACTTGCCAAGTGCGCATGAGCAAGTCCCTGCGCACTTACTAAGTGCGCAGGCAGCAGACAGCAGGCAGCAGGTTGGTTAAGTAAAGTCAGTAAGTTTAGAATGATTAAACCATTAGAGTCAGGGTTGGGTCTAATGTGTATTTAACTACCTAATCCAGATCGGAAGTGACGCTGTTGGACCTTTGTTTAGGACAACCTAGAGTAGCTCATCAGGTGAGTTCTATGTGCCCCCTTTTTATGTTATATGCAAACCTTATTAAATGTTTTGGGGCTGAAATGTATACACTAAATGAATAACAGTTATGAATGTCAATGTGATCATACGTGGTATACAAATATATATATATATATATATATATATATATATCTTTACACGAAATAGAATTATGAATAAAGAATGAAACGTATGATTTTTAAAGAATGAACGAAAGTATGACATAACATGTAAAGAAGAAATCTTGCTTTATATCCATGTATATATTGCTTGCCAAGTATAAGAAAACGTTATGGACACTTTGAAGTTTTGCTCACTTTGAAGAAGGTATTGCCTGATCTACTATCCGTGGCAATAAAGAAAAGTAAAGAGGAGGATGAAGGAGACAAGGAAGAGAAAGTATATGATAGTGATGGGGATGAAATAAAGATAGGATCGAGCAACCGTGGGTGTACTTACAAAGGCTTTAAGGACGGAGACCCACCCAAGTTCGATGGGAGCAAGGATTCAGTGGTAACGCTTGAATGGATTGAGAGGATGAATGCTGTAATCAACATCAGCGAGTGTCGACCAGACCAGGCTGTTAAATACGTTGCTCATTCTTTCACCAACGAAGCACTAAGTTGGTGGAGGAATATTCAGAGAACTAAGTCACCAAATGCTATAAACAGAATGACATGGGACGACTTGAAGAAGCTGATCATCCAAAAGTTCTGTCCACAGAACGAAATCGATCGAGTGGAAAATGAATTCCTAAACCTTAAGGCGGGAAACAAGACGCACCGCCAGTATACTTCGAGATTCAATGAGCTAGCTCAACTAGTACCCCACCTGGTAGAAACTGAAGACCGTTTGATCAAGTACTATGTTAAGGGGTTGCCACAACGGGTCCGTGTTCATATAAAAGCTAACCTACCCTCGACCTTCGAGTCGGTAGTGAATCTGAGCGGAATCGTCTACGACGACTACGCCAATGAGGACCCGGCACCTGAGACACAAAAGAGAAAGTGGGAGAACCCGTCTAGAGGTACCGGAAGAAGGAACGTAACTACTGCAAATAAGAAACCAAGGTCGGATAAATATGAAGCCTGCAAGAAATGTGGAAGGCAACATTTTGGCGAGTGCCGGGTCGGCTCCACCACATGTTACAGGTGTGGGAAGGCGGGGCACTATTCTCGTGACTGCTTAAGAGACACCAAATGCCAAGTATGTGGACTGTTTGGTCACCTGACTAAGGATTGCAGAAAAACCAGACAATCTGGTTCGGGAAAAGAAAAGGAACAGGAACAACCAAAGACTAGGACTCGAGCTTACGCCCTGACTGAGGAGGAAGCAAGGGGAAATCCTGATGTTGTGTCAGGTACGTTCCTAGTTAATAATGAACATGCGGCTATATTATTTGACTCGGGTGCTAGTAAAAGCTTTATATCAAATGCATTTAGTCGTAAACTGAATTGTACTATCAACACAGTAGTAAAGGCCTTTAGTGTACAAACTGCCGTTGGTAAAAATTCGGCAGTATTCCAAGTAACAGAGGATTGCATAATAGAAATAGAGGGTCATAAGTTTCCTTCTAGATTATTCCTTCTCACCTTAGGAGGATTCGATATAGTATTGGGTATGGATTGGTTAGCTGCCAACGAAGCTCAAATCATATGTAAACGTAAGAGGATACACCTCAAATCTCCTAGCGGATGTCCAATTACGGTTCATGGGGATTGGAATTGCACAATGCCGAACATCATCTCGATGATCAAGGCCGAAAGTTACATGAGGCACGGTTGCGAAGCTTATCTGGCATATGTTATTGACGATAGAATGAAAACAAAAGAACTCGAGAACGTACCCGTGGTGTGCAATTTTCCGGAAGTATTCCCTGAGGATCTACCTGGGTTGCCACCCGATCGGGAAATAGAATTTCAGATTGACTTACTGCCAGGAGCTGAGCCCGTTGCCAAAGCCCCCTACCGATTGGCTCCGTCAGAAATGAAAGAATTGATGTCTCAACTACAGGAATTAACAGAAAAAGGATTTATTAGACCGAGCATTTCACCATGGGGCGCTCCGGTATTATTTGTAAAGAAGAAGGACGGCAGCATGCGCATGTGCATTGACTACCGTGAACTGAACAAGAGGACAGTAAAGAACAAATACCCGCTGCCTAGAATAGATGACCTTTTTGATCAACTGCAAGGTGCGAGTTGGTTCTCAAAGATCGATCTTAGGTCGGGTTACCATCAGTTGAAAGTAAGAGAGGAAGACGTACCAAAGACCGCGTTTCGCACGCGTTATGGGCATTATGAGTTTCTCGTGATGTCCTTCGGATTGACTAACGCACCAGCAGCGTTCATGGATTTGATGAATAGAGTGTGTCGACCAATGTTGGATCGATCAGTGATAGTTTTTATAGATGACATACTGGTATATTCGAAAAGCGAGGGTGATCACCACTGTCACCTAAGAGAAGTTCTAGAAGTGCTAAAGCAGGAAAAGTTGTACGCAAAATTCTCCAAATGCGCGTTCTGGCTTAGGGAAGTCCAATTCCTAGGTCATGTAATAAACCCAAACGGCATTATGGTGGATCCTGCAAAGATCGAGACATTAAAAGAATGGAACGTCCCAAAGACACCAACAGAGATACGAAGTTTTCTATGATTGGCAGGCTACTAGCGAAGGTTCATTCGAGATTTCTCAAGAATTGCCTCGCCACTAACCAAACTGACACGAAAGGAAGTAAAGTATGAATGGGGTCCAACCCAAAACAACGCGTTTGAGGAACTTAAGACACGATTAACTCAAGCTCCAGTCTTAACACTACCTGAGGGAAATGAAGACTTGGTAGTCTACTCTGACGCTTCAGGGCAGGGTTTAGGGTGCGTACTCATGCAACGAGGAAAGGTAATTGCTTATGCATCGCGACAACTAAGGATTCACGAGGTTAACTACCCAACACATGATCTAGAATTAGCAGTAGTAGTTTTCGCGTTGAAAATATGGAGACACTATCTGTATGGAGTTAAATGCACCATTTACTCCGATCACAAAAGCCTGAAGTACTTTTTCGAACAAAAGGAATTAAACATGAGACAAAGGAGATGGTTAGAGCTACTGAAAGACTATGACTGTGAGATATTGTACCATCCAGGCAAGGCAAACGTAGTGGCTGATGCTTTAAGTAGAAAGGAAGAATCGGCACCTATCCGGATCAAAGCATGTCAGTTGATTTTAACACCAGACTTGATGGGTGAAATATCAAAGGCACAAGATGAAGCATTGTTAGAAAGAAATGTGAAACGGGAAAGAATAGTAGGACAACAAGGGAACTTAGATGCAAATGCATACGGAGTACGAACTAGGTTTGGTCGGATGTGGATACCTAAGATTGGCGAGCTTAGAGCCAAAATACTCGATGAGGCCCATAAGTCTCGTTATTCTATCCACCCCGGGACAAACAAAATGTATCAAGACTTGAAGAAAGAATACTGGTGGCCTGGCATGAAGAATGATGTGACCGAATACGTGAGCAAGTGCCTAACGTGTTCTCTAGTTAAGGCCGAGCACCAGAAACCATGCGGTAAAATGCAACCTCTACCAATACCGAAATGGAAGTGGGAAGAGATGACAATGGACTTCATTACCAAGCTACCGCGAACAGCTAAAGGCAATGATACCATTTGGGTGATCGTCGACCGCTTGACAAAGAGTGCTCACTTCTTGCCAATACGAGAAACCTCTTCTTCTGAAAAGCTAGCATAAATATTTATCAAGGAAATTGTGAGCCGGCATGGTATGCCGCTGTCGATTGTGTCCGACAGGGATACTAGATTCACGTCAAGGTTTTGGAAGAAATTTAGTGAATCGATGGGCACTAGACTGAACATCAGCACCGCTTACCACCCTCAAACCGATGGCCAATCTGAAAGGACCATTCAGACCTTGGAGGACATGCTCCGAGCCTGTACCATTGACTTCGGTGGGAGCTGGGACAGCCATCTACCATTGGCAGAATTCTCATATAACAATAGCTATCATTCAACGATTGGTGTGCCGCCATTTGAAATGTTGTATGGAAGGAGATGTAGGACCCCGGTTTGTTGGGGGGAAATTGGACAGAAGGATTTTGCAAGTCTCGAAGTGGTCAAAGCTACTTCCGAGAAATTTGATCAAATCAAGGCTCGAATGAAAGCCGCAAAGGATAGATAGAAATCATACGCGGATAAGAGAAGGAGGGATTTAGAGTTTCAAGTAGGGGACATGGTACTGTTGAAAGCATCACCGTGGAAAGGAATCATTCGGTTCAGAAAGCGTGGCAAACTAAGTCCAAGGTTTGTCGGACCTTTCAAGATTTTAGCAAGAGTGGGTCAAGTTGCTTACAGACTCGACCTACCCGTTGAGCTTAGTGGAATACACCCTACGTTTCACGTGTCGCACTTACGCAAGTGCCTAGCTGACGACACAGCTCACATACTTTACGACGAGATCGAAGTGGATAACAGTCTAAATTATGTAGAGGAACCGATAGCCATTCTTGACCGAGCTGAGAAACGACAACGCAATAAGTCGATACCGTTAGTCAAGATACAATGGAAGCACAGAAAAGGGTCAGAAGCTACGTGGGAAAAAGAAGACGAGATGAGGGGACTATACCCTCAATTGTTTAACGTATGAACAGTTTCGAGGACGAAACCTCTTTAAGGAGGGTAGTCTTGTAACATCCCGAAAATAGTAACTAAGTAAATAATAATACGATGGAGATTTAAACGTTATAAAACGAAATAAGAACGGATGGGCTTGGGCTCGGCTCCAACGGGCCGAAGGAAGCCCAGGTATAAAAGGGGCAAGGCAGCCCACTAGCTCATTTCACCTTCATTTTCACCATCTTAGAGAGAGAAAGGGAGCTCGGGTCTAGAGAGAGAAAGTCGACGGATCATCACGAGATTAGAGGAGCACGTTACAACTGAACTCGTGAGCGAAACCTCCGAATCAGAACTTCAATCCAGGTAATGATTCAACCATAATCTGAGTTTTTGTTCATGTTGGGGTTTCTCGAGTTTTAGCTAAATAGATGATGTTTTTACGGATGAAACTTGATAATAAGCTTAGAAATAGCATCTACAATGAAAACCGCACGTTTTGATCAAAGAAAATTGTAAGATTGGCATGATCGGGTTTGCATGCAAGAACTTCGGATTTTTGGTCCATGAACCAGGTACTGCGTACTTACCAAGTGCGCAGGAAGGAATTCCTGCGTACTTACCAAGTACGCAGGAGGAAGTCCCTGCGTACTTACCAAGTACGCAGGGGATTGCGTACTTACCAAGTACGCAGGAGGAATCTCCTGCGTACTTACCAAGTACGCAGGAGGGAGACTCCTGCGCACTTGCCAAGTGCGCATGAGCAAGTCCCTGCGCACTTACTAAGTGCGCAGGCAGCAGACAGCAGGCAGCAGGTTGGTTAAGTAAAGTCAGTAAGTTTAGAATGATTAAACCATTAGAGTCAGGGTTGGGTCTAATGTGTATTTAACTACCTAATCCAGATCGGAAGTGACGCTGTTGGACCTTTGTTTAGGACAACCTAGAGTAGCTCATCAGGTGAGTTCTATGTGCCCCCTTTTTATGTTATGTGCAAACCTTATTAAATGTTTTGGGGCTGAAATGTATACACTAAATGAATAACAGTTATGAATGTCAATGTGATCATACGTGGTATACAAATATATATATATATATATATATATATATATATATATATATATATATATATATATATCTTTACACGAAATAGAATTATGAATAAAGAATGAAACGTATGATTTTTAAAGAATGAACGAAAGTATGACATAACATGTAAAGAAGAATCCATGTATATATTGCTTGCCAAGTATAAGAAAACGTTATGGACGCTTCAATGATAACGGCTACTTCGGTAGACGGACGACCACGCGACTATAGTACAACCGGGACAAGTGCGTTCCTTCATCAGCTAGGACGTACGAATGCCACAAGTGCGTTCCTTCATCAGCTAGGACGTACTAAAGTTATTAACGGACGGTCTAAGAAAAATTGGCATCTTATAGTAGAACGGTTGTATAAATAATAGTCGCATGGGAAACGGATACCTTCGGGTAGACGGGCGAATTACGGCCTACGACGGTAGGATGGTTGTAAGTCATGACGGACGGACAAAGGTTGCCGGACGGTTGTAAGAATAAAATGACGGACGGCACTTGTTGCCGTACGGTTGTAAGTATAGGTGGGCCATGACGATGGACCGCGGCGATTGTCTTTGTGACCTTCGCAACCAAAAGACGGGTTGATCACCCTTAAGATTATTACCTATGAATGTAAAGAAAAGAAAAGAAAAGGTGAATGCATATATATATGTAATCACAAAATATAGAAGAAAGAGAAGCAAAAGTTATGAAAATAAATGAGACCAATGATGTGAATATATATCTATATGTATTTGCGAAGAATGATAAATGAGAAGCAATTCAAGTCAATGTGTACTTATATAAACATATATATATACTTATGCATACTTATAAAGAAAAGAATGTTTATACCTAATTGTATTAAACTAGAACTCACCAGCGTTAGCTGACTTTTAGTATACATTTCAGGTAAAGGAAGATGAGGTCATGCGATGGCTTGGAGGTTACCCGGCACGAGACTGACATCCCTCTTTTGTTTTATGTGTCTTCGAACAATGTTATGTTTTTAATTGTAAAGACTTCCGCTGTTATGATTATGTAATTGGATGACAAATGTTTTTAATATAAATTCAGTATTTTATGACTATGTTTATGAGTAAATCCAATAAGTGAGGTTACCCGGGAAAGGGGCCTTACAAGTTGGTATCAGAGCAATAGTTTGAGAGATTCAGACATCCCTAAATGTCTGGACTCAAACTGATTATGGGACCAACGCACGAATGTCAGTCTGGGTAACCAATGCCAACGCCAGCACGGTAGTAAGTAATAAAGTTAATGCTCTTGCATAAGAATAGATACCATAACTTAGAACAAATAGATGTTAATGCCATGACTGATTTGAAGAGTTTTGAACCCGAAAAGCAATGTAAATTAGTAATCACAAACCGGTCACTGTAATTAAGAATTTGCCTTGCTCGTACTGTTCGAAACTACGATCTGAAGAAATGACATTGATGTATTCCCTTTTTAACTATCAGGAAATTAAGAGCTATGGCAGGTGGAGGAAGAACAGGACCTCATGGCTGTCGCACTGGCCGACGAGGTAGACCTCCGTTGAACCAAAGAATTGAAGAAGAAGAGAGTGTGCACGCTGAGCACACCGAAAGTGTGCACGAAACAGAAGTGACCCCAGTTAGGGACGACAGTCCAGGGCCTATACAGTTGGAACCTGAAGTCAGGGATGCTATTGCCCGTGAAGTTTTGCTCACTTTGAAGAAGGTATTGCCTGATCTACTATCCGAGGCAATAAAGAAAAGTAAAGAGGAGGATGAAGGAGACAAGGAAGAGAAAGTATATGATAGTGATGGGGATGAAATAAAGATAGGATCGAGCAACCGTGGGTGTACTTACAAAGGCTTTAAGGACGGAGACCCACCCAAGTTCGATGGGAGCAAGGATTCAGTGGTAACGCTTGAATGGATTGAGAGGATGAATGCTGTAATCAACATCAGCGAGTGTCGACCAGACCAGGCTGTTAAATACGTTGCTCATTCTTTCACCAACGAAGCACTAAGTTGGTGGAGGAATATTCAGAGAACTAAGTCACCAAATGCTATAAACAGAATGACATGGGACGACTTGAAGAAGCTGATCATCCAAAAGTTCTGTCCACAGAACGAAATCGATCGAGTGGAAAATGAATTCCTAAACCTTAAGGCGGGAAACAAGACGCACCGCCAGTATACTTCGAGATTCAATGAGCTAGCTCAACTAGTACCCCACCTGGTAGAAACTGAAGACCGTTTGATCAAGTACTATGTTAAGGGGTTGCCACAACGGGTCCGTGTTCATATAAAAGCTAACCTACCCTCGACCTTCGAGTCGGTAGTGAATCTGAGCGGAATCGTCTACGACGACTACGCCAATGAGGACCCGGCACCTGAGACACAAAAGAGAAAGTGGGAGAACCCGTCTAGAGGTACCGGAAGAAGGAACGTAACTACTGCAAATAAGAAACCAAGGTCGGATAAATATGAAGCCTGCAAGAAATGTGGAAGGCAACATTTTGGCGAGTGCCGGGTCGGCTCCACCACATGTTACAGGTGTGGGAAGGCGGGGCACTATTCTCGTGACTGCTTAAGAGACACCAAATGCCAAGTATGTGGACTGTTTGGTCACCTGACTAAGGATTGCAGAAAAACCAGACAATCTGGTTCGGGAAAAGAAAAGGAACAGGAACAACCAAAGACTAGGACTCGAGCTTACGCCCTGACTGAGGAGGAAGCAAGGGGAAATCCTGATGTTGTGTCAGGTACGTTCCTAGTTAATAATGAACATGCGGCTATATTATTTGACTCGGGTGCTAGTAAAAGCTTTATATCAAATGCATTTAGTCGTAAACTGAATTGCACTATCAACACAGTAGTAAAGGCCTTTAGTGTACAAACTGCCGTTGGTAAAAATTCGGCAGTATTCCAAGTAACAGAGGATTGCATAATAGAAATAGAGGGTCATAAGTTTCCTTCTAGATTATTCCTTCTCACCTTAGGAGGATTCGATATAGTATTGGGTATGGATTGGTTAGCTGCCAACGAAGCTCAAATCATATGTAAACGTAAGAGGATACACCTCAAAGCTCCTAGCGGATGTCCAATTACGGTTCATGGGGATTGGAATTGCACAATGCCGAACATCATCTCGATGATCAAGGCCGAAAGTTACATGAGGCGCGGTTGCGAAGCTTATCTGGCATATGTTATTGACGATAGAATGAAAACGAAAGAACTCGAGAACGTACCCGTGGTGTGCAATTTTCCGGAAGTATTCCCTGAGGATCTACCTGGGTTGCCACCCGATCGGGAAATAGAATTTCAGATTGACTTACTGCCAGGAGCTGAGCCCGTTGCCAAAGCCCCCTACCGATTGGCTCCGTCAGAAATGAAAGAATTGATGTCTCAACTACAGGAATTAACAGAAAAAGGATTTATTAGACCGAGCATTTCACCATGGGGCGCTCCGGTATTATTTGTAAAGAAGAAGGACGGCAGCATGCGCATGTGCATTGACTACCGTGAACTGAACAAGAGGACAGTAAAGAACAAATACCCGCTGCCTAGAATAGATGACCTTTTTGATCAACTGCAAGGTGCGAGTTGGTTCTCAAAGATCGATCTTAGGTCGGGTTACCATCAGTTGAAAGTAAGAGAGGAAGACGTACCAAAGACCGCGTTTCGCACGCGTTATGGGCATTATGAGTTTCTCGTGATGTCCTTCGGATTGACTAACGCACCAGCAGCGTTCATGGATTTGATGAATAGAGTGTGTCGACCAATGTTGGATCGATCAGTGATAGTTTTTATAGACGACATACTGGTATATTCGAAAAGTGAGGGTGATCACCACTGTCACCTAAGAGAAGTTCTAGAAGTGCTAAAGCAGGAAAAGTTGTACGCAAAATTCTCCAAATGCGCGTTCTGGCTTAGGGAAGTCCAATTCCTAGGTCATGTAATAAACCCAAACGGCATTATGGTGGATCCTGCAAAGATCGAGACATTAAAAGAATGGAACGTCCCAAAGACACCAACAGAGATACGAAGTTTTCTAGGATTGGCAGGCTACTATCGAAGGTTCATTCGAGATTTCTCAAGAATTGCCTCGCCACTAACCAAACTGACACGGAAGGAAGTAAAGTATGAATGGGGTCCAACCCAAAACAACGTGTTTGAGGAACTTAAGACACGATTAACTCAAGCTCCAGTCTTAACACTACCTGAGGGAAATGAAGACTTGGTAGTCTACTCTGACGCTTCAGGGCAGGGTTTAGGGTGCGTACTCATGCAACGAGGAAAGGTAATTGCTTATGCATCGCGACAACTAAGGATTCACGAGGTTAACTACCCAACACACGATCTAGAATTAGCAGTAGTAGTTTTCGCGTTGAAAATATGGAGACACTATCTGTATGGAGTTAAATGCACCATTTACTCCGATCACAAAAGCCTGAAGTACTTTTTCGAACAAAAGGAATTAAACATGAGACAAAGGAGATGGTTAGAGCTACTGAAAGACTATGACTGTGAGATATTGTACCATCCAGGCAAGGCAAACGTAGTGGCTGACGCTTTAAGTAGAAAGGAAGAATCGGCACCTATCCGGATCAAAGCATGTCAGTTGATTTTAACACCAGACTTGATGGGTGAAATATCAAAGGCACAAGATGAAGCATTGTTAGAAAGAAATGTGAAACGGGAAAGAATAGTAGGACAACAAGGGAACTTAGATGCAAATGCATACGGAGTACGAACTAGGTTTGGTCGGATGTGGATACCTAAGATTGGCGAGCTTAGAGCCAAAATACTCGATGAGGCCCATAAGTCTCGTTATTCTATCCACCCCGGGACAAACAAAATGTATCAAGACTTGAAGAAAGAATACTGGTGGCCTGGCATGAAGAATGATGTGACCGAATACGTGAGCAAGTGCCTAACGTGTTCTCTAGTTAAGGCCGAGCACCAGAAACCATGCGGTAAAATGCAACCTCTACCAATACCGAAATGGAAGTGGGAAGAGATGACAATGGACTTCATTACCAAGCTACCGCGAACAGCTAAAGGCAATGATACCATTTGGGTGATCGTCGACCGCTTGACAAAGAGTGCTCACTTCTTGCCAATACGAGAAACCTCTTCTTCTGAAAAGCTAGCATAAATATTTATCAAGGAAATTGTGAGCCGGCATGGTATGCCGCTGTCGATTGTGTCCGACAGGGATACTAGATTCACGTCAAGGTTTTGGAAGAAATTTAGTGAATCGATGGGCACTAGACTGAACATCAGCACCGCTTACCACCCTCAAACCGATGGCCAATCTGAAAGGACCATTCAGACCTTGGAGGACATGCTCCGAGCCTGTACCATTGACTTCGGTGGGAGCTGGGACAGCCATCTACCATTGGCAGAATTCTCATATAACAATAGCTATCATTCAACGATTGGTGTGCCGCCATTTGAAATGTTGTATGGAAGGAGATGTAGGACCCCGGTTTGTTGGGGGGAAATTGGACAGAAGGATTTTGCAAGTCTCGAAGTGGTCAAAGCTACTTCCGAGAAATTTGATCAAATCAAGGCTCGAATGAAAGCCGCAAAGGATAGATAGAAATCATACGCGGATAAGAGAAGGAGGGATTTAGAGTTTCAAGTAGGGGACATGGTACTGTTGAAAGCATCACCGTGGAAAGGAATCATTCGGTTCAGAAAGCGTGGCAAACTAAGTCCAAGGTTTGTCGGACCTTTCAAGATTTTAGCAAGAGTGGGTCAAGTTGCTTACAGACTCGACCTACCCGTTGAGCTTAGTGGAATACACCCTACGTTTCACGTGTCGCACTTACGCAAGTGCCTAGCTGACGACACAGCTCACATACTTTACGACGAGATCGAAGTGGATAACAGTCTAAATTATGTAGAGGAACCGATAGCCATTCTTGACCGAGCTGAGAAACGACAACGCAATAAGTCGATACCGTTAGTCAAGATACAATGGAAGCACAGAAAAGGGTCAGAAGCTACGTGGGAAAAAGAAGACGAGATGAGGGGACTATACCCTCAATTGTTTAACGTATGAACAGTTTCGAGGACGAAACCTCTTTAAGGAGGGTAGACTTGTAACATCCCGAAAATAGTAACTAAGTAAATAATAATACGATGGAGATTTAAACGTTATAAAACGAAATAAGAACGGATGGGCTTGGGCTCGGCTCCAACGGGCCGAAGGAAGCCCAGGTATAAAAGGGGCAAGGCAGCCCACTAGCTCATTTCACCTTCATTTTCACCATCTTAGAGAGAGAAAGGGAGCTCGGGTCTAGAGAGAGAAAGTCAACGGATCATCACGAGATTAGAGGAGCACGTTACAACTGAGCTCGTGAGCGAAACCTCCGAATCAGAACTTCAATCCAGGTAATGATTCAACCATAATCTGAGTTTTTGTTCATGTTGGGGTTTCTCGAGTTTTAGCTAAATAGATGATGTTTTTACGGATGAAACTTGATAATAAGCTTAGAAATAGCATCTAGAATGAAAACCGCACGTTTTGATCAAAGAAAATTGTAAGATTGGCATGATCGGGTTTGCATGCAAGAACTTCGGATTTTGGTCCATGAACCAGGTACTGCGTACTTACCAAGTGCGCAGGAAGGAATTCCTGCGTACTTACCAAGTACGCAGGAGGAAGTCCCTGCGTACTTACCAAGTACGCAGGAGGAATCCCCTGCGTACTTACCAAGTACGCAGGAGGAATCCCCTGCGTACTTACCAAGTACGCAGGAGGGAGACTCCTGCGCACTTGCCAAGTGCGCATGAGCAAGTCCCTGCGCACTTACTAAGTGCGCAGGCAGCAGACAGCAGGCAGCAGGTTGGTTAAGTAAAGTCAGTAAGTTTAGAATGATTAAACCATTAGAGTCAGGGTTGGGTCTAATGTGTATTTAACTACCTAATCCAGATCGGAAGTGACGCTGTTGGACCTTTGTTTAGGACAACCTAGAGTAGCTCATCAGGTGAGTTCTATGTGCCCCCTTTTTATGTTATGTGCAAACCTTATTAAATGTTTTGGGGCTGAAATGTATACACTAAATGAATAACAGTTATGAATGTCAATGTGATCATACATGGTATACAAATATATATATATATATATATATATATATATCTTTACACGAAATAGAATTATGAATAAAGAATGAAACGTATGATTTTTAAAGAATGAATGAAAGTATGACGTAACATGTAAAGAAGAATCCATGTATATATTGCTTGCCAAGTATAAGAAAACGTTATGGACGCTTCGATGATAACGGCTACTTCGGTAGACGGACGACCACGCGACTATAGTACAACCGGGACAAGTGCGTTCCTTCATCAGCTAGGACGTACGAATGCCACAAGTGCGTTCCTTCATCAGCTAGGACGTACTAAAGTTATTAACGGACGGTCTAAGAAAAATTGGCATCTTATAGTAGAACGGTTGTATAAATAATAGTCGCATGGGAAACGGATACCTTCGGGTAGACGGGCGAATTACGGCCTAAGACGGTAGGATGGTTGTAAGTCATGACGGACGGACAAAGGTTGCCGGACGGTTGTAAGAATAAAATGACGGACGGCACTTGTTGCCGTACGGTTGTAAGTATAGGTGGGCCATGACGATGGACCGCGGCGATTGTCTTTGTGACCTTCGCAACCAAAAGACGGGTTGATCACCCTTAAGAGTATTACCCATGAATGTAAAGAAAAGAAAAGAAAAGGTGAATGCATATATATATGTAATCACAAAATATAGAAGAAAGAGAAGCAAAAGTTATGAAAATAAATGAGACCAATGATGTGAATATATATCTATATGTATTTGCGAAGAATGATAAATGAGAAGCAATTCAAGTCAATGTGTACTTATATAAACATATATATATACTTATGCATACTTATAAAGAAAAGAATGTTTATACCTAATTGTATTAAACTAGAACTCACCAGCGTTAGCTGACTTTTAGTATACATTTCAGGTAAAGGAAGATGAGGTCGTGCGATGGCGTGGAGGTTACCCGGCACGAGACTGACATCCCTCTTTTGTTTTATGTGTCTTCGAACAATGTTATGTTTTTAATTGTAAAGACTTCCGCTGTTATGATTATGTAATTGGATGACGAATGTTTTTAATATAAATTCAGTATTTTATGACTATGTTTATGAGTAAATCAAACAAGTGAGGTTACCCGGGAAAGGGGCCTTACAATAACAAGATTGATTTACATGATAGATGTTGTTTGTACTATATATATGATACTGGATGGGCCACATACTACATAAAACTTAGTTGTTTACAATATACATAATGCTACACTGATCACATAATACATGAAACATTTTTTATTTGCAATACACGTCCTACAGGACAGATTACGTAATACATAAAACTTAGTTGTTTGTAATATACATATTCTAAATTGAACACATGAAACTTGGTTGTTTGTAATAGACATGGTACATAACAATTGATTGTTTGATGTACAATACTTGATTGACTATATTGAGCATGAAACTTATTTGGTTACAAAATACATGATACTACATTTCTTACATTACACATGAAAGATTATTTGTTTACAAAATACGATACTAAGTTCTAACACCATACATGAAATTCATTTCTTGCAATACACATGATACTACATTGTTTACATTACACGTGAAAGCTTATTGATTTACAAAAATACATGATGTCAAGTTTTTCACATTACACATGAAACCTATTCGATTACAAGCTTCATGACGCTAGACCATACATGAAACTTGAGTGCTACATTCATGAAACTAAGTTAATTACAATTGTTGCAATTGATTGATCACATTATACACGAAGAATGGTCATACACCTTGATCACCAAAGTTGTAAGCTATAAAACATCGAATCTACTTGGGGTTTGACGTATTCTTGTCCAAACCCGAGGAAACCGTAACACTTTAAAACAACTCGGTGTTTGACGTATTCTTGTTCAAACATGAGTAAGCTATGAAACTCTAAGTTATAATACCTTATAACTCTTTAGTTGCTAACTGACCTGCCTACTTAAGGACATAGTTACTAATTAGCAGCTTACATGTGAAAACAATAGAAATGAATTAAGTGAATTTGTGCCCTCTTGCCCCGCACACAACAGAAGGATCTATACGGACCATGCAATGATTCAAGTAATTACGGGTGCACACGTAATTATAAAAATCAGCGCATGAAAAACATAGTGAATTTTATCGTGTGATATGACCTAAAATCTATAGTGACATATACCAACGAAACTAATGTGATATAACAAAGGCATGGTGGATACGTCGATGGTACTTCATATATATAAGTGCTCTATCATAATATCAAAAGTAATGTTGTTTGTGTAGACTGAAGTTTTATATTATTTTGACCTAGACCAATGTTTGTGAACCCTCTTACCCCATGACAATTTTGAGCACATTAGACTACATCTTACACAAACCCTAATTATCAAGATCCCATCAAATGCATTGCACCTTTAGAATCCAAATCATTATTCGACAATCTTCTCCTTAAGTTCATTTCAAAACTAAATACGGTGTCATCCATCGTGCCTGGTCTGGAGAAACAGACCTGAATCTTGTTATCAGACATACTCCTTGAATCGACAGTCAAAACTCATTGAGAAGTCCAAACCCTCACCTACTTCCTAATTCAGTAGTCTCCATTAGTTAAAATTTCGAGGCGAAATTCCCTTAACATGTGGAGACTGTAACATCCCTAATTTTTCGATCCTACTTTAGTTATCACAATAACAACACTACATTAAATCCCATTTTTGTTCAAACACATTATGTCACATAAATTATTATTTTAACAAAAAAAATTCTATTCAAAATCTAAACTTTGTGTTACACATTAATTTCTATAACATACCTTGTGTACACATATACATATATATATATATATATAATTATTTTAAAAATTATGTATTTGAAATTATAAATTTAAACACATGTTTGTGTTAGTTTAGTTTTAAACATATATATATATATATATATATATATATATATATTCCACATTTTTAATAAATCATCTTAAAATATATAATGTAATTAGTTTTAGAAAGTTTATAGTTTGTTTTTACAAAAATCAATTTATGGATATCTATATATATAATTTACAACTTTAATAAACTTGTTTTGAACCCTTAAACACTTGAACTCACAACTTGAACCCCTCCACTTTTGAATTTGAACCCTAAAACCTCAATTTTGACCCTCACTCACAATCTTAACCTTTTTTGACTTTCTAAAGTCAACCAGGGTCGAATTTGGGTAATCCAACTATCAAGATGGAGCCATTAGAGTGTTTTCGACTTTCCCTGAAATGAGTAAACTTCTATCAACCCCTCCCAACCCGTCCCAGCCTTCCAATCTGACAGTTCGCGAGATTTATTTTGAATGGAAACAGTTTGACTTCTCCAAGTCAAAATCGAATCAATTCGGTTACAAATCATGAAATTGAACGCGTTATGAACCCGAAAATCATGCGTAATCATTCCTCACATGTATTCAGACCACATAAAAGGCTCAATTCATCACCAATTATCGATTTAATGCCCGAATTATCACCGACATCCGTTTTCCTGTCAACTCATATGAATTGGTCGAATTACTTGAAATTGAACCCATTTAACAAGCCTCACGCCCTTGCGACACAACCCTCATACTCGCTAAAATCTCAATTTCATCTCAATCATCCCTAAAACTTGAGCTCCAACCAAAGAAACGCCAAACCTGTTCGAACCAAGCGATCTCAGTCTCGTCTCAACCATTCAAGGTAAATCTTATGTCTTTAGATTCGTCTTGATGTCAGTAAATAAAGCCCCATCGTTTGGTCTTTGATTAATGCCTATTTCACGACTGATATGAGGATTAGGGTTACGATTTGGGTGTTTGTGGAAGAAGGGGACGACTTGTGTGGTTGTTATCAGTTTAACAGATCTGTATCTAGCATGGTCTTGAGCCAGATAGATTGGTTAAGCGCTAGACCGCCCTTACATGAGGTCGTGGGTTCGAGGCTAGGGGTAACTGGTTTTGAACTTGTGCCCTCTTTTTGCTATTTTAACGCCTAAAAACTCTGTTTTAAATCCCAGAAATAAATGTTATACATCTTATAAATAAAACTAGCGATTTTATAAAAAAGGGGGGAGGGGGCAAGATTAAGATGATATATTATCCATCTTTAAATATCTTAAATTTATGAATAAACAATGTAACTAGTTTATCAAAACAAATCTACCTACGTTGTTTTGTTTATAAAATGGTAATGTTTATTGAAGGAATTACCTTTATTTGTTTTAACATTACTAATCTTCATTTTAAAACCTATAAACAATCATTTTGGTAATGACTAATTAATTAACACGTTTTAAAACTTATAGGAATATTTAAATACTTATTTTAAATAAATAATCATAGAAATTCAATTTATTTCAATTTAACAGTTATAGTTAATACCTCTATTATAAATCATTTGAATGAAAGAAATTATTTAAATGGATCAAGTAGTTATTTCATTTACAACAAATAATTACTTGAAACCCCTTTTAAATTCATAATTTGTTTATTAATTATCATAAATAAATCCAAACATGATATTTTAACTTTTTTCTCTAACTCATAATTTATTTATTAAATTATTTTAGAATGATTATATAAATAAATTCAATCATGTTATTATTAATGTAAATACTATATAATGAATTAGAGTTCCTAATTAATTTTGATTAGTAATACTTATCATTATAAATATATACATATTTTCCGATGGACTTGTACAAACCCCACATCTGACCCCAACTCCAAAAACCCCTAGGAAATCAAGAGATTTAGAATTGTGTATTCCCATTGAATCTAGAATACAGATTTACCCGTGTAGGTTGATTTCGAGGGATCCTCACGACGTCTATCCATCCTTAATAATTCATACCATTACTAGCTTCATTACAAGGTGAGTTTTACATAGCCCCTTTTACACTATTTTACATTTTTGAGGTGAAACATGAACATTACATACAATGTTTTGCACAAACTACACAATACAAATCCACTTTACAATTTGTGTGCAATTTGAGCTTTATGTTTGAGTACTAGGTGTGTTAAGTACTTTGTGTGCAATTACATGTACAATCATTAACTAATCAAGCCGGCGGTTAACAATGATAGATCTATTGAGTCTGACAAACCCATCCAGTTAGGTGATTGTTACTGACAACACACTTTGTTTTGCATGCTAGTTACAAAGGTTTGATTGTACTACTTGGTTACACAATAGTAACTCTCCATAATTGTCTTATAAATCATGACTTGTATGGATATGTTTACACACAACACTTTGATACTACTTAGAGTCGAAACCTATGTATGCTCACCAACTTTTTAGTTGACTTTGTTTTAATCATGTTTCAGGCACAAATGTTTGAGTTGAACAAACTTGTTGTACTTAGGATGTGGACCTAGATATTTAAAAAGAACTTGTTATGTATTTCTCATTTTCACGTACTTGTTGGATTTTATTGAAATGTAATGTGATGTTTAAACATATTACAATCTAGTCAACCATGTGCTCATAAACAGTCTACATGTCCCGCCCCGACGTATTCCGCCGTCGGTTGGGGTGTGACAGATTGGTATCAGAGCCTTGGTTATAGAGAATTAGGTTATTACACACTTTTTGACCAAGACTATAACCTTAGGACACCCATACAATGCCATGCTACTACATGCTACATGATTACTTATTATGTAAATATTTCTACATGATATCATAAGTAATTACATGTAAGCCCCAAACCAGGGAGGCCTCACTTGTTTGGATTTACTAATTCACAAACAGTTATTAAACTTGGATATCAATTAACGCAGCGGAAAATTTCATTAAAACATACTCATAACATCGTTCAACATGCGGCAGCGTAACATAGTCTAATACATAAACATAACATAAACTAATCATAACAGGATGCCAGTCTTCATTGTCACACCCCCAAAATTCCACTCACGGAGTTTTACCGTTTGGAAGGTGACACGTAAGGATCTCAGTCATTAGTTACATCAAACGACACTATACGGGACTCAAACTAGAATATTATAAAAGTTTCAGAGTTAATGCGGAAGCGTTTTAAACTAGAAAGTAAATGCGCAAAAACAAACGCGCCTAAATTAAGCTTAATAAAACAAATGGATTGTTTTAAATGTTTACATGAGAATGCTATGATAGTAGGACTCCATGCATGTCCTAGGTGTGCAACCGGTGCCTTAGCGACCTGAGAAACATGTAAGAAAAAGTGTCAACACGAGGTTGGTGAGTTCACAGGTTTCAAGTTAGTAATAAGAGAGTGTTTTCCAGATTATGTACATTCAATATGCATATCTATAGGTAGCTAGCCTATGTTCATGTCTTGCTAAAGCGCTTACAACCGAAGCTGACTGTTTATGTATTTGCCTCCTGCCAGGTCTATCAACTCTGGCAAATGTGAGTAGGCTAACATTTCACCCATTCGACCTCCAATCGAGTTAGCGCGACTAACGCGGGTGGGGCTTGTCAAACCTAGTAGTACTATTAAACATTACCTCGCTAAGATCCGTATTAACAGTTCGATGTATGATGAGGACTTTCTGTGATAGTGTGTCACGCTTAGCCTCAACAGTAACAATCATATGAATTACAATAATTTAAAATAGTTGCGTCATGTTTTCTCCCCCAACGGGAAAAACATGTAACATAATGTTTGTCTGCGTACTTGTTTCTCCTCCACGGGGAAAACAAGTAAAATTATGATAGTTGGTGTTCATGTTTGTTTCTCCTCAACAGGAAAACAAGTGAAATATGTTTGTGTGTAAGCATGTTTCTCCCCCAATAGTAAAACAAGTAAAAAGGGGCCGTGAAACTCACTTGCGTTGCGTAGTAGGTAGTATCACACAAGTAAGACATTTGGTACTCAAGTGTCAGCCTGCAATGGCTTACGTATGCCCTAGAATTATAAACATAATGATTAGGGATAAAATGGGATATGTGAAGACGACACGGAAGATTTGAACGTCCTAAAACATACTTAGGATCAATGAGTAAACGTAGTTGTCTACGGGAATCAGGATTTCTTAATATAATAATTAATATATACGTGTTTCGAATCGAGAGTTTCTAATTACGAATAATATTAATAATTGAACACATTCGCATGATTTCACCTTTAAATAATGGTCTAGGAAAAATAATATTATTATATTATTTTTAAGTTAGAGAGATAACACGATATTTAAATGAGACAAAAATAATAAAACTATTATTTTTATTCGGATCATAACGACGTGGATAATAATATAGATAAATATATTATTTATTAGTTTGAAACGATACACAATGTTTATAAACGTGTCAAAAATAATATATAAATATATTATTTTTAATTTGAGTTACGGGTTGAAAATAATATAAATATATTATTTTATTCGGAGTCATGGTTTGAAAATAATATAAATATACTATTTTAAATGTGGAGAAACATTAAAAATAGGCTATAAAATCAAACCCGAATATTAGTATAAACCAATCGTTTGAGTGTTTTTATGAACAAAATAACAAATTAAAGAATAATATAATAACTTATATTATTTTTAATTTAGGTATAATACTCAAAAAGGTGTTATAAATTCTATCCCGACCCTTCGGGTGTTTTCCGGGTTCAAAATATGCTAATATAACATTATAATAATATAGTATATGTTTTTATATAAAAATATAGTGTAAAAAGTGGCCAAATTAAAAGATGTGGGTAGAGGGTCTCGAACCCGGGTCTCCTCCCCATCAGCACAACACCTTAACCAGTCCAGCACACTTGGGAATCGCGATAGGTATCAGGTTCAAATGGTTTTAATGGTAACTATCTTGTGTTCTTCCCCCCTTTACGTGAGTCGAACCAAATCCCATCCCCATTCGTCTGAATTTGATCGCGATAGACCAAGGAATCTTAGGGGTTTTGTTCATCAACCAATTTCGAGTCTGTGGTTAAGTTTAATTGAAAAAGACAACAAGTTCCGGGTCGTTAATTTAAGTTTGAAAAGTCGGAACCCTAGATTATGAACACGTATTTGGTTTGATTAAATTCGATAATGTTCGGAGTTAAAATTATGGGGCTTTTACTTATTAGAGGTTTGCGAATCTGACTAACAGGTTTAATTGAGTTGAGGTTGAGTCCAAGATCAAAACCCCCAAAACCCTAGCTTATGGATCTTTAACAAATCGATGTTGTATGATTAAATTAGCATAGGGCTTTCAATGAGTGATGGTTTGCGAAGCTAACCATGTGATTTAATTGATTTGAAATCGTGATTAGGTTAGGGTTCGACCAAACCGTATTCGAATGAACCCTAGGAATCGGTTTGAGATTGATTCAATGTTTTAAGCCCCAATTATCATAGGGCTTTCAATCTAGACACAGATATGAAGCTATATACGTAAACAATTACCATAATGAGTGAGAATTGATGGTGTTCGATCAAAACGCAGGTCCGACTACGCGTTCTTGATTTTCGGTGTCTCCTGCTGCAACTCCGGCCGAATTGAGGTGTGAAAAACCTTATGGGATGTGAAATAGAGATGCGCAGGTGTTTAATTTGCAGAGTACGATGATGGAAATGATCGAATTTGATGAGTATGTGATGATGATGATGGTGACAGTTTCAGCTTTAATGGGCATAATGGGGTTAAATTCGTGATCATTAACAGAGTTAAACGTATGGAAAATACTCAATGATGCTCGACATCATCATTACTACACATATCAGTTACGAATTTGGACGGATTTTAGTTATAGTCTTGAATTTAAGTTAAGAACAATCACAGTTTGACTTTTAAAAGTCAACAGGGCTTAATTCACTCAATTTTGACTTTAAAATTCAACATAATTGGGTTTAGGTTAATTACACAACTAGTCCTTGTAGTTTCAAGTGTAATAGGGTTTAGATAATAGTAGATTTAGTCCTTGGGGTTTGAATTAAGTGAATTAGGTTAAGATTTAACTAGGTTTACTAACGGGGTTAACCTGAAAAGTTCGGATTGTCACATTATCCCCTAGTTGAAAGAATTTTCGTCCCGAAAATTAAGATAAATAAAAAAAATTTTCTTAGTGTCACATCATCCCCTAGTTGAAAGAATTTTCGTCCCGAAAATTAGAATAGTACCTTAAGAGTTTGACGTGGAGTGCTTGAACATATTAGGATACTTGCGCATTATCTGATCCTCACGCTCCCCCGTGAATTCCGGTCCGCGCTTCAAATTCCAACTAACTCTAACAATAGGGATTTTACTATGTTTAAGTGTTTAGACTTCCCTATCCAGGATTTCTACCGGTTCTTCAATGAAGCGTAATTGTTCATCAATTTGTAGTTCCTCAAGCGAAACTGCGAGTGTCTCGTCTGCTAGACATTTCTTCAAGTTCGAGACATGAAAGACATCGTGTACACTACTAAGTCCTTCAGGTAGGTCCAATTGGTACACTACTGGGCCAATTCTCTTCACTATCTTGAACGCTCCAACATAACAAGGATTTAGTTTGCCTCGCTTTTCGAAGCGGATTTCACGACCATATCACTTACTTGAAGCTCTAACGGTTTACGACATTTGTCGGCATAGCTCTTTTGACGATCACGAGCTGTTGCCATACGACTTCTAATTTGAATGATTTTCTCAGAAGTTTCAAGTACGAGTTCGGGACCTGTAAGTTGACTATCTCCAACCTCGGCCCAACAAATAGGAGAACGGCATTTCCGTCCATAAAGTGCTTCAAATGCAGCTGCCTTGATGCTAGTGTGATAACTGTTGTTGTAGGAAAACTCCACCAACGGTAGGTGAGACTCCCAGGTGTTACCGAAATCAATCACACAAGCTCGTAGCATGTTCTCCAGAGTTTGGATAGTATGTTCCAACTGGCCATCAGTTTGAGGATGGTACGATGTGCTCATATCTAGACGCGTGCCTAAAGTTTTATGTAACGATTGCCAGAAACGAGAGGTGAATCGTGCATCACGATCCGAAATGATAGAGATTGGCACTCCGTGCCGAGAGACTACTTCCTTCAAGTAAATATGAGTAAGTTTCTCCATCTTGTCAGTTGCTTTGATGGCTAAGAAGTGAGCGGATTTAGTCATACGATCGACGATCACCCAGATGGTGTCGCATCTGCTAGGAGTTCGGGGTAGTTTGGTTATGAAGTCCATAGGAATTTGTTCCCATTTCCACATTGGGATCTCTGGTTGTTGAAGTAGACCAGAAGGCTTTTGGTATTCCCCTTTGACTTTTGCGCAAGTCAGGCACTTGCTCACATAGGTGGCTATACTAGCCTTCATCTTTGGCCACCAATATAGCACCTTTAGGTCATGGTACACCTTGTCGGAACCTGGATGAATAGAGTATTAAGATTTGTGAGCTTCATTCATAACCAGTCCTCTTAAGTTCCTACACACTGGAACCCATATTCACTCTGCAAGGTAGCGAATGCCATCTGATTTGACTACCAGTTGTCCTTCCATACCGCGTGTAGCTTCTAATGGTAGGTTTTCCTCTTTAAGAGTTTCGAGTTGAGCACTTCGAATTTTGATAAGGTAATCTGGGGTGAATAGTAAGTTGTAATACTCGAACTCGTTTAGGTTTGGTGTCCATATGGCTTAGGGCACCAGCTACTACGTTAGCCTTGTCCGGATGATACTTGATAGCACAATCATGGTCATTCAAAAGTTTGATCCAACGGCGTTGTCGGATGTTCAACTCCTTCTATTCGTTGAACACTCTTGTGATCGGTGTAAATCGTGCACTTGGTATCGTCCAAGTAATGTCTACAGATTTTCAAAGCAAACACTACATCTCCCAATTCTAGGTCATGGGTAGTGTAGTTTTTCTCATAAGCTTTCAATTGACGGGAAGCGTATGCGATAACCTTTTCGCGTTGCATCAACACACAACCAAGACCTCGAATAGAGGTATTGTAATACACTACGAAGTCATCCGTTCCTTCAGGAAAGACTAGGATAGGTGCACTACAGAGTTTCTGCTGAGTTTCGCTCCAGTTATAGGGTTTACCCTTTTTGAGTTAGAGTAGTGAGAGGTTGAGCAATATTTTGAGATTTCCTCAATGAATTGACGGTAGCAGCCAGCCAATCCTAGAAGTTGTCGCATCTCTGTTGCAGTCATCGGTGTTGTCTGATCCTTGATGGCTTCTACTTTAGATGGGTCGACATGTATTCCTTTCTCGTTAACTACATGTCCTAGAAGTTGAATCTTCGCGAATCCAGAATTCGCACTTAGAAAATTTGGCATACAATTGCTCTTGTTTCAGCAATCCAAGGATTAAGTGTAGGTGCTACTCATGCCCTTCCTTGTTCTTAGAATAGATGAGGATGTCAACAATGAAAACGATGACGAACTAATCGAGGTAGGGTTTAAACACACGGTTCATGAGGTCCATGAACACCGCGGGTGTGTTGGTCAGTCCGAAAGGCATGACCATAAATTCGTAATGGCCGTACCTAGTCCTGAATGCAGTCTTTGAGACGTCCCCGTCTCGGACTCTCGGTTGACGATAACCGGATCTAAGATCTATCTTGGAATAGAAACTTGATCCTTGGAGTTGATCGAAGAGATCATCTATACGAGGTAAAGGATAACGGTCCTTGTTGGTTATTTTATTAAGTTCATGGTAGCCGATGCACATGCGGAAGGTCCCGTCCTTCTTCTTGACAAATAGGACTGGAGATCCCCATGGTGATGAGCTAGGTCGAATAAAACCTTTATCTAACAACTCTTGCAGTTGTGTAGATAGCTCTTGCAATTCACTTAGTGCAAGTCTACAGGGTGCCCGAGCAATAGGCGCCGCTCCAGGTGCTAGATCAATTTGGAATTTGACTTGATGATGCGGTGGAAGACCTGGTAGATCTTCGGGAAATACCTCCGGATAATCACGAACGATCGGGATGTCGTCAATCTTCTTCTCCTCAGGTGGCTACTCGACGACGAGAGCCAAAATGGCAGTATGACCTTTACGTAGACGCTTTTATGCTTTCACGAAAGATATGATGCCCACGACAGCACCACTCTTTTCGCCTTGGACAGAAAGGTTTTCTCCACTTGGGAGAGAAAGGCGAACAATTATCTTATGACAGATAATCTTGGCTTGGTTCTTAGATAACCAATCCCTACCGGCAATTTTGTCAAAGCTATCAAGTGTAATTGGCGTGAGGTCAATGTCAAACTTATGACCAGTCAATATTAGTTTACATCTCTAAAGGTTTTGAGTTGCTTCTGTACTAAATTTCCAATAGAGTTGGCGTACGACTTTACCAGCAGAAAATTATGAGGTCACGATAAGGCTTCTAGTGAGACCCGCGTTTATGAGGTAAGCATTGGTCAACACAAAGGCTAAGAGGTTCACATGTAGGAAAGATTTTAATGAAATATAGATATCAGGAATACAAGGGATGGGACGTCTGTTTAAGTATTTGTGTTCAACTGATGATCAGTTAGATGAAATCCTTGTTTTCTAATGTCATTAGAACATCTGGATCGTTTTGTGAAAGAAGAATCCCATTTACAGAGTTTGATACCCTGGGGTATAAATCAAATTAATCTGAGGATTAGTCACCGGATAATGCATTAGGGTCAATTGGAATTTATTGTTGGAGTGTAAGGAATAACGTATTAGCAGGAAAGAATTCTTCCAATTCCGCTTACATACTTGGATGCGATGGGTTTACCATGAGTTTCTACTAGAGTTTCAATTGAGTTGGTTTCTATGGTCACGTTTGGATGAGAGTCTTAATTTCACTAAGACTCTTACATGAGTGAGATAAAATGATGGATTTCATTAATGATAGTCCAGTGTGTCCGTAAACACCTTCAACTTGATAGTCGCGTCTATCAGTTGTTGAACGAGTTTAACTATACCAACTAGTCGTTGAGTGGGTTATGAGAGTCTCTACAGATAGTGGAAACTTAAGTCTGTAAATCGCTGATTAGGACCATTCATCCACACACTAGGTTTCACCAGGACTTGCATGCACCTCAAATTATTATTACGTGTGCACCCGTAATGATAATTTGCTTTGCATGTTCACCCTAGTTTCTCCCCGTCCTGTGCCATAATGTCCTTTAGTTTGTATTGTTGAGTACAGAGTGTTGTCAGATTTGATAAGTCAACGAAAAGCTTAGTCATCAACTATAAGTTGATCAACTAGAACTCATATCAGGATGTGTAGTCAGGAATCGTTTGATCCGAGTATTCACTCGAGTTGAAACACAATATGAGAGTCCAATCCAGTGGATTGTAAATGGGAACATGCACATGAGGAAAAAAATGCACATGAGATGCAACCTCGAGGAGTGAAACTAGTTCATGAATATGAGTTACTGAAAGAAGCATAGCAGCTATCCTTCTAACTGAGTCAGAATATGGTTTAAGTATGCAATGAGTAAGGCATTCTCATCATCATGGTCAATCTATTCTCAACAGAATATCGACCAAAGACGCTAGCCCATGGCACGGGAAAGTGATGACAATTACGTGTCAATGGATTCTACAATAATGCGTGCAACGGTCTGCCTTCTGTCGGCGTATTGTTGCTAGTGATCACAGTAGGGACTCGCCTCCGATGATCCCAACTCCCAAAGAGATATGCATTAATGCTGAGTGTCGTCCATAACATGGACCTGAGAAAGCCCACCATGCCCCAGGGGTGATGGTGATGTAAGTGATTCCTCCGAAGGCTCCGTCTCGTTGCCCTCGGACGGGAGTGGATGCTGTTCTGATGATCCCCCGAGTGTTGCCACTGGGAATGATGATGCAATGCAAATGATGTGTCCCTTGCCAACTGAGGGTGATACGGATGGTATTAACAAGCCTGCACTGCAATGTATGTATAGGTGCTATATGTATCATGTATGAGTGTCTGTGCCGTGTAACTAATGTGTAAGGTTATAGTCTAGTATGCAATCCTAGTTCTCTATAACCAATGTCTCTGATACCAATCTGTCACACCCCCAAAATTCCACTAACGCATTTTTACCGTTTGGAAGGTGACACAGCAGGATCTCAGTCATTAGTTACATCAAACGACACTATATGGGACTCAAATTGAAATATTATAAAAGTTTCAGAGTTAATGCGGAAGCGTTTTAAACTAGAAAGTAAATGCGCAAAAACAAACGCGCCTAAATTAAGCTTAATAAAACAAATGGATTGTTTTAAATGTTTGCATAAGAATGCTATGATAGTAGGACTCCATGCATGTCCTAGGTGTGCAACCTGTGCCTTAGCGACCTGAGAAACATGTAAGAAAAAGTGTCAACACGAGGTTGGTGAGTTCACAGGTTTCAAGTTAGTACTAAGAGAGTGTTTTCCAGATTATGTACATTCAATATGCATATCTATAGGTAGCTAGCCTATGTTCATGTCTTGCTAAAGCGCTCGAAACCGAAGCTGACTATTTTTGTATTTGCCTCCTGCCAGGTCTATCAACTCTGGAAAATGTGAGTAGGCTAACATTTCACCCGTTCGACATCCAATCGAGTTAGCGCGACTAACGCGGGTGGGGCTTGTCAAACCCAGTAGTACTACTAAACATTACCTCGCTAAGATCCATATTAACGGTTCGATGTATGATGAGGACTTTCTGTGATAGTGTGTCACGCTTAGCCTCAACAGTAACAATCATATGAATTACAATAATCTAAAATAGTTGTGTCATGTTTTCTCCCCCAACGGGAAAAACATGTAACATAATGTTTGTCTGCGTACTTGTTTCTCCCCCACGGGGAAAACAAGTAAAAGTATGATAGTTGGTGTTCATGTTTGTTTTTCCTCAACAGGAAAACAAGTAAAATATGTTTGTGTGTAAGCATGTTTCTTCCCCAATAGTAAAACAAGTAAAAAGGGGCCGTGAAACTCACTTGCGTTGCGTAGTAGGTAGTATCACACAAGTAAGAGATTTAGTACTCAAGTTTCAGCCTGCAATGGCTTACGTATGCCCTAGAATTATAAACATAATTATTATGGATAAAATGGGACATGTGAAGACGACACGGAAGATTTGAGCGTCCTAAAACATTCTTAGGATCAATGAGTAAACGGAGTTGTCTACGGGAATCAGGATTTCTTAATATAATAATTAAGATATACATGTTTCGAATCGAGAGTTTCTAATTACGAATAATATTAATAATTGAACACATTCGCATGATTTCACCTTTAAATAATGGTCTAGGAAAAATAATATTATTATATTATTTTTAAGTTAGAGAGATAACACGATATTTAAATGTGACAAAAATAATAAAACTATTATTTTTATTCGGATCATAACGACGTGGATAATAATATAGATAAATATATTATTTATTAGTTTGAAATGATACACAATGTTTATAAACGTGTCGAAAATAATATATAAATATATTGTTTTTAATTTGAGTTACGGGTTGAAAATAATATAAATATATTATTTTATTCGGAGTCATGGTTTGAAAATAATATAAATATATTATTTTAAATGTGGAGAAACATTAAAAATAGGCTATAAAATCAAACCCGAATATTAGTATAAACCAATTGTTTGAGTGTTTTTATGAACAAAATAACAATTTAAAGAATAATATAATAACTTATATTATTTTTAATTTAGGTATAATACTCAAAAAGGTGTTAAAAATTCAATCCCGACCCTTCGGGTGTTTTCCGGGTTCAAAATATGCTAATATAACATTATAATAATATAGTATATGTTTTTATATAAAAATATAGTGTAAAAAGTGGCCAAATAAAAAGATGTGGGTAGAGGGACTCGAACCCGGGTCTCCTCCCCATCAGCACAACACCTTAACTAGTCCAGCACACTAGGGAATCGCGATAGGTATCAGGTTCAAATGGTTTTAATGGTAACTATCTTGTGTTCTTCCCCCCTTTACGTGAGTCGAACCAAATCCCATCCCCATTCGTCTGAATTTGATCGCGATAGACCAAGGAATCTTAGGGGTTTTGTTCATCAACCAATTTCGAGTCTGTGGTTAAGTTTAATTGAAAAAGACAACAAGTTCCGGGTCGTTAATTTAAGTTTGAAAAGTCGGAACCCTAGATTATGAACACGTATTTGGTTTGATTAAATTCGATAATGTTCGGAGTTAAAATTATGGGGCTTTTACTTATTAGAGGTTTGCGAATCTGACTAACAGGTTTAATTGAGTTGAGGTTGAGTCCAAGATCAAAACCCCCAAATCATCATATGAACAAACCCTAGCTTATGGATCTTTAACAAATCGATGTTGTATGATTAAATTAGCATAGGGCTTTCAATGAGTGATGGTTTGCGAAGCTAACCATGTGATTTAATTGATTTGAAATCGCGATTAGGTTAGGGTTCGACGAAACCGTATTCGAATGAACCCTAGGAATCGGTTTGAGATTGATTCGATGTTTTAAGCCCCAATTATCATAGGGCTTTTAATCTAGACACAGATACGAAGCTATATACGTAAACAATTACCATAATGAGTGAGAATTGATGGTGTTCGATCAAAACGCAGGTCCGACTACGCGTTCTTGATTTTCGGTGTCTCCTGCTGCAACTCCGGCCGAATTGAGGTGTGAAAAAGCTTATGGGATGTGAAATAGAGATGCGCAGGTGTTTAATTTGCAGAGTACGATGATGGAAATGATCGAATTTGATGAGTATGTGATGATGGTGACGGTTTCGGCTTTAATGGGCATAATGGGGTTAAATTCGTGATCATTAACAGAGTTAAACGTATGGAAAATACTCAATGATGCTCGACATCATCATTACTACATATATCTGTTACGAATTTGGATGGATTTTAGTTATAGTTTTGAATTTAAGTTAAGAACAATCACAGTTTGACTTTTAAACGTCAACAGGGCTAAATTCAGTCAATTTTGACTTTAAAATTCAACACAATTGGGTTTGGGTTAATTACACAACTTGTCCTTGTAGTTTCAAGTGTAATAGGGTTTAGATAATGATGGATTTAGTCCTTGGGGTTTGAATTAAGTGAATTAGGTTAAGATTTAACTAGGTTTACTAACGGGGTTAACTTGAAAACTTCGGATTGTCACATTCATGATCCACCGGGTAACTCTTCTCGCTTGCCAAGCATCACCGTCCATCATCCATACCTACCTTAACCTGAATGTGCATACTAAAAAGTCAGCTACGCTGGTGAGTTGCAGTTTTTCATTCAATTTATAAAATGGTTCATTGTTCAATAATTCATTAGGGTTTAACATCATGTATAAGAAAACAGGGCCTTTCATTCATCATTAAAAACATTCAAACATTTATCATCATCATGGAAACCATTGAACGGATCGTTCGTTTAAAACATTTAACTTTAATTTAAGTCATACATTACTATCTAAATCTGTGTTACCATTCGTTCCATCACCTAATATTGTATTGCCCCTAAGGCTTAACTACACGAAAACCGACAATACAATACATTCTGTAAATTCCCTTTTGTATTGCCCCCAAGTCTTAACTGCACGAGGACCGACAATACCCCTTTGGTTGCCCCTATGGCTCTCCTGTCCATAAACCGACAACTTCCATCGACGGTTATGGCTCACGGCCATAACACCGTCGGATCATAATTTAACCTCAATAGGGTCACGTTAACCCCTGAGTAACCGTCATTACTCCCATACCAGTTGTACAACATCAAAACCATTGACATGCCACAAAGACACTGCCCCTGTTGTTCTTATGGCAACTATGGCTCGCTGTCCATAATCTACCACAAGTCTGGGAATTACATTCCCAGACTTCATTCGTCAATTCCCTTCATTCGACAGATTAGATTTGTAATGACTTCTTTAAAACCTTTGCCTTTTTCTTTTCTTTTCATAAAACATTTCATTCATTTTCAAAACCCTTTACCTTCATTTTAAACCATTTCTCTATAAACATTTCATTCGTAAACATTCCATTCATAAAACTTTCATTCCATAAACCGTTCATTTCAAATCATTTCATTTCGTAAACATAGTTTCATAAACATCATTTCGTAAAATATCATATCGTAAAACATCATTTCGTATGTATGCACACCAGCCCGAAAACATTATATAAAACATTTAAAAGAGGGCTTCTAGAACTCACCTGATAAGCTAATCTGGGTTGTCCTAAACAAAGGTCCCACAACGTCACTTCCGATCTGAATTGATTAGTTAAATACACATCAGACCAACCCCCGACTCTAACGGTTTAACCTTCTAAACATACTGACTTTACCTAAACAACTTGATGCCTGCGCACTTAGCAAGTGCGCAGGGCCTTGCTCTTGCGTACTTAATAAGTGCGCAAACCTCGCTTCATGCGTACTTGATAAGTACGCATGATCCTCTTCCTGCGTACTTGATAAGTACGCAGGACCCTCTTCCTACATACTTGATAAGTACGCAGGACCCTCTTCCTGCGTACTTGATAAGTACGCAGGATCTGCTTCCACCAAAAACCCTAACTTTCGCCTTCGGGTCTGATCACGAACTTGTTTACATTCAAAACGTTTGCTTTTCATTAAGGAACTCAAAACTATGTTTTTCTTCCAGTTTCATCCGTAAAAACGTCACATTTTCGTCCAAAACCCGAAAAACCCAAAAACGAACAAAAACTCAGATCTAGGTTGGATCATTACCTGTATCGAGCTTCTGATTCGGAGGTTCCTCTCACGAGCTATGGAGCAACGCACTTCTTCAATCTTAGGCAGATCCGCTGACTTTCTCTCTCTACGGTTTCTCTCTCTAAAACTTGCAAATAAGAGAAATGTGGTGACTTAGGCTATTTATAGGGGGGCTCCCTTAAACCCACCAGCCCATCCGGCCCGGCCCGTCATGCCTCGTTCGTTTATTCTATTATTATAACTGTCATTTTATTTTTGGGATGTTGACGGGTGGTCCGTAGGACGACCCTTAAGAGCTATAAATGGTATTTTAATCCTACATTTAATCGAGTAATTGTTTAGAATTAGATGACTACGTTTGCTTGTGTTTCAGGTACATTCGGAGCTTAAAAGTGTGGAAATGAAGGTTCGAATAAACGCGGATGGATTGGAGAGTGAAAGACGGAGCATAGGTGAAAAAAATAATTTCTTTGAATTGAATAATTAAGAAGATAACATCATAGTGGAAGAAATTACGAGAACGTGGGCGCAAACGGCGAAGAAAACGGAGTTGAAACGAAAAAGTTATGAAGAAAACAAAATTGCATGCTGAAGCCTACCGTAGCTTACGGTAGCTACCGTAAGTTACGGTAACCCCCAGCACTTTTCTTCCACCGTAAGGCAGTAGAGACCCATCGTAGCACTTTAAAAGCTACCGTAAGCTACGGTAGATACCGTAGACATTGACGCAGAAAGTGTAACTGCCCATAAAAATCAATTTTCGAAGGGGCTTTTCATTACCTGATGATTGCAGGCGTTTTAGAGCGGTTTTTGGGCGAAAATTGGAGATTCTTGGGTTCCAAACAATCTCTAAACAATTCGGTTTGTGTTTTGATTCATATGAACATTAATCTTTGTGTGATGATGATGCACCAAGGCATGAGTGGCTAAACTTGTGGTGTTCATCCTAGGTTGAAGGTTTGTCTAAGACATTTGTGTTTTTTTATCCGTATTTCTAGAATAATAGACTTGCAATGTTTGTTTGTTTATTATGGTGTGTGAATGTTTGTTTGTAAATTGTTGATTGATGTTTTGATCATAATCTAAATCGTACGTTCTTGGTGTCGTTGACAATCGAGATATCACGGGAGGGATTAGGGTTGGATATTGGTTAAATGGTCATCGGGTAGCAACCTCGCATTTTCATAATCCGAGTACTTAGTTCCCTTTTATCACAAGCAAGTGGTCACGCATGAATCATGTCTATGTGATTCTTTCTAGTTGGATTTAAACATGGATGTCAATTGAAACCGGAAACCTAGGATGATCGCTTTCTCTTAATCTGTTTACAAACTAATCTTTGATTTGCAATTTATTTAGTTGATCTTAGTTTTTGAAACCAAACAATCAAAATTCTGAAAATTACATTTCTGCAATCTAGTTTAATTTTAGTTTACTATAAAAGCTACTTAGATAACACATTTTCCACAAACTCCTCGTGTTCGATACCCACTTACCGCTAGCTATTTAGTTGTAATTGGTTTATTTTTGAGTGAGACTTCGTCCTCACGTCAAATTTTGGCGCCGTTGCCGGGGAGTAGTGCGCAACGTGTGTTAACTTTCGTAGTTTTTTGTTTGTTATTTTCGGGTTTACGCTGGTTGTGTTAGTGTGCAGGTACTTACAGGTGTATGCATACTAGAGGCTCCAAAAAGTCATCACCATTAGCATTTGATCCGGAAATTGAACGGACACTTTCACGGAACCGAGTTTTACTTAGGGAGAACAAAGTCATTGGGTCTCCTACTACACCGAAAAACATCATGGATCCACCAATTCTCACGACGGGTCAAACACTACCAACCACCACACCTCCTATTCCACCAAGTCCTATAACAAGTGAGAGCAAACCCACAAATACCACTGTTCCTACAAGCACACTTCCACCAAATCCATTGAGCTACCAAACGGCATCAACCTTTCCACCATTTAGCCATTTCTTCTCGACTCAAGGTCAATCGTCCTCCCAACAGAGTCAACCATTCCCATTTCAACAAGACCCACCTATAACCTTTACCACCTCGCTTCAACAACAACAACCACCATCGAGGTTCCAATATCAACAATCTCCCGCGATGTCGTTTATGAGAGTGCAAGATGATGGGTTTGATGATGGTTATGAAGATGATTATGAGGGGTATGATGAAGGTGAATATACCCTTGGGGGTAATGGAAATCAAACGGGATTTCAAGGAGGGGGTGGATTTGTGCGAAGACCGCAAGATATACCGCAAGCTCCACAAGGTCAACCTCGACAAGTTCAACAATATGAGCAACAAGTGCCTCAACAACAATTTCAACCTCAACCACAATTTCAACAACAAATTCCTAGACAAGTTCAACCTCGAAGACAAATGCCTAGGCAAGCCGGTTTGCCACCACAAGTACCATTGGGCGTGCCAAGAAGATATAATCGGGAGGCCGTGAGGGGTATTGAAGCACATTTTAGGCCAGTTATTACTAACAATCCTTCACCGGTAGTTATTCCTCAAAACAATCAAGGGAGGACGTTCGAAGTTAGAACTAATTCCCTTCAAAGTTTACCGAAATATAAGGGATTAGCCACGGAGGAACCTTATTTTCATTTGGAGGCATACGATTCGATATGCAATACTATCGGTGGGCAAGGATTTTCATCGGATGAAGTAAAGTTGGTATTGTTTCAATTCTCGTTGGAAGATAAAGCGAAGAGATGGTTTTACACTTTACCATCGGCTTCGATTTATACATGGGCGGAGATGCAACAAAGATTTTTAGAAGAATTTTTCATGGCCCAAAAGACCAACGATGCGAGAAGAAGCTTGAGAAGCTTCCAACAACAACAAGGTGAAATGTTTCACGAAGCTTTCGAACGGTTTAATTTGATGATAAAAAATTGCCCTCATCATGGGATCGAATTGTGGGAATTGTTGAACGCGTTTCATGAAGGGTTGAATTCCGAAGATGCTCGTGACTTAATGTCTATCACGAATGGTACATTCGGTACTAATCACGAGCAAGACGATTGGGCGTTTTTGGAACAAATGGCGGTCGCATCAAAGAGGAAGGCTCAATCATCTAGGCGAGCGAGACCAGCCATTACTAGAACCCAAGTGCATGCGATGGAGGATGGTAATGTGCAAACCACTAATCAAGTTTATGATGTTTGCACTAACTGTAATGAATTGGGTCATAGGGCGGATGTTTGTTTGGTGGGTGTTGTTGAAGGGCAATATGAAGGAGTCAATGCAATTCAAGGTCAAGGCCAAGGGGGTTGTGGTAGAAATTACAACATGAATTCAAATACGTATCATCCGGGGTTGCGAAATCACCCGAATTTCCGTTATGGCAATCCCGCAAATCAATCCAACCCAAATTTCCAAAGAGCACCTCAAGCAAACTTTGTTCCGCGTCAACCATATGCAAATCAAGGCAATCAAGGTTATCAAAAACAATACCAACAACAAACTGGAGGACCGGGACCATCCAATTCAAGTGGGAATGAAGTGATGGATATGCTCCGGACGATGCAACAAGAGATGCAAAGAAGAAATCAGTTGGATGATGCTCGTCTACAAAAAGACGAAGTTCGTGACAAAGCCTCTTTGACTACCCAAATGGGTCAACTTGCAAGTGAGGTGGCCCTTTTAAAAAAGAACAAAGGTCAACTACCAAGTGACACAGTGACAAATCCCAAGAACATCAAAAGCGTGAACATTAATGTGGTAAGTACCGTTCCCAATAGTGAATTTAATGAAACATTTCTAACCTCTTCGTGTCAAGTGAATGCAGGTATAGGAAAGGAGGCCGAGGTGGAAAATGACAAAGAGCATAGGGCACCAATCGTGCCAATCCGAGTGGAAAAATTAAAAATCCCTCATGCATTGTTGGACTATGGGGCGGGCATGAGTGTGCTACCAGGCGAGTTGTATGACATGTATGACTTTGGCCCACTGCAAGATATAGACACCATGGTGAGCTTGGCAGATGAAAGTTGGAGGCGTCCACGGGGAGTAGTTAGGAATGTTAAGATTCAGTTGGGAGAATTTGAGTACCCAGTGAATTTTCTGGTCCTAGACTATGCTTCTACTAAAATGGCAGCGCAACAAAGGGTAATCTTAGGCCGACCATTTCTATACACAGCAAATGCTCAAATCAATTGTAGAGACGGGGTTATTACCATGACAAAAAAGAACTGTAAGTTATCATTTGATGTTCAAACTAGAGTGATTATTTATGAATCCAATGAGGGGAAGGGTGGTGAGTCTAGTGATTGTATGACAAAAGTGTGTTAAAGAATGAAAATAAATCATCCACCGGATCGTGAAGAAAAGCATACGGGATCAAGTAGGAGTGTATTTGATTACCCACCGAATCGAAATGGGACGGATGCATTTTACTCAATGGCACGATGTAGTGATGGAGATGGCCGGAATCGTTTCTTTGAGCCACCATAAACGGGGGTGGCACGGTCTGGCTGAAGACTCGAAAATTTAGCGCTGCTCGGGAGGCAAGGCAACCCGGGGTTTTTCACTGACATTGTTATTTCTTTGTTTTTCTATGTTTCAGGGCTATGGCAACACTCAAGTGTGAGGAAGATGTGCGGATAGTTGTGTGAAGGTGGTGATAGGAAATCAGATCATTTACAACATCTGTTGTGTCAAACTTCATCAGGTCCATGTACTCTTTCCTTAGACTTGTCATGTTCTTTAGCCTTGAAATATTGGTAGTTAGTTTGTTTGTTTGTTAAAAAAAAAAAATTTGGTGTGTTTTGAGCGATCTTTCTCTTCAAAGCCATACATTGGGGACAATGTATCCCAAGTGTGGGGATGGGGGAAATTTTTTGAAAAATTATGAAATCAAGCGAAAAATGGTCTAAATTTGAAAAGTTAAAGTATTGAAACCGCATAACACTCCGGCAACCCCGTATACCCTTTTTCTTGGTGAGAGTTTGAGCCATCTATTTGAATTGTTAGAAATATTTTCTTTGATGAGAGTGGCAATGGGTGGGGGTGCATTAGAACTAGTGCTTGAATTCGGTTTGAGGCCTTAGCTTGATATGTATGTGAAAAGGATAAGGGCATTTAGGTAGCCTCGTCACGATGTGTGTGAGTGTGGGATTCGGGGGTTGGGCCTCATAAATTACACATATGAGCATGGTAGCGAGAGGGGCGGGGGTTTGGTCCATTAGTAACCATATTTGAGCTTATTGCCTATCATTTGATAACCCATGCTTACCGCCCAAAATATCTTACATGTTTGAGAAGACACGGTTTAGTAGTTTAGTAGTTTTAGTACGTAGTGTTTGATGTTTTTGTTTTGTTTAAAAAAAATGAAAAAAAAGAGAATAAAATAAAAAAAAAATAAAATAAAAAAAACAACTGAGAAAAATACAAAAAGAATGAGAATAAATGTGGTAGTAGTTTGAAAGAAAAAAAATGCGAGGCTTTGTAGTTAGTTAATTAGTTGAGTTTATTTAGATGTAATAATAAGACCGGGTCGGATCATTAGCTACTACATATATATTTCCATGTCCTACCCATATGCCTAGCCACGTTCCAACCCTTAAGTCCCTTTGATTCACGTGCGCATTTTAGTAAATTCTTTAAGCGAAGGACCGATTTAAGTACAAGCCTATTATTGTGCAATCACCCATTTGTTTTAAGTGTGTTCTAGCTCATCCTTGCTAGTTATTATTTGTCGCCGAGAGGAGAGTCATTGTGAGGGGTGTGTTATGCGGGGTTTAAGAAAAAGTTAGTAAAATAAGGACATTTGTTTGCTTGATTCATGTTGATCGCTTGAGGAGTTATGAGTGGTTTTTGATGAGTTGCTTGGGGGCAAGCAACGGTTAAGTGTGGGGATGTGACGGGTGGTCCGTAGGACGACCCTTAAGAGCTATAAATGGTATTTTAATCCAACATTTAATCGAGTAATTGTCTAGATTTAGATGACTACATTTGCTTGTGTTTCAGGTACATTCGGAGCTTAAAAGTGTGGAAATGAAGGTTCGAATAAACGCGGATGGATTGGAGAGTGAAAGACGAAGCATAGGTGAAAAAAATAATTTCTTTGAATTGAAGAATTAAGAAGATAACATGATATAGGAAGAGATTACGAGAACGTGAGCGCAAACGGCGAAGAAAACGGAGTTGAAACGAAAAAGTTATGAAGAAAACAAAATTGCATGCTGAAGCCTACCGTAGCTTACGGTAGATACCGTAAGTTACGGTAGCCCCCAGCACTTTTCTTCCACCGTAAGGCAGTAGAGACCCACCGTAGCACTTTAAAAGCTACCGTAAGCTACGGTAGATACGGTAGACATTGACGCAGAAAGTGTAACTGCCCATAAAAATCAATTTTCGAAGGGGCTTTTCTTTACCTGATGATTGCAGGCGTTTTAGAGCGGTTTTTGGGCAAAAATTGGAGATTCTTGGGTTCCAAACAATCTCTAAACAATTCGGTTTGTGTTTTGATTCATATGAACATTAATCTTTGTGTGATGATGATGCACCAAGGCATGAGTGGCTAAACTTGTGGTGTTCATCCTAGGTTGAAGGTTTGTCTAAGACATTTGTGTTTTTTTATCCGTATTTCTAGAATAATAGACTTGCAATGTTTGTTTGTTTATTATGGTGTGTGAATGTTTGTTTGTAAATTGTTGATTGATGTTTTGATCATAATCTAAATCGTACGTTCTTGGTGTCGTTGACAATCGAGATATCACGGGAGGGATTAGGGTTGGATATTGGTTAATTGGTCATCGGGTAACAACCTCGCATTTTCATAATCCGAGTACTTAGTTCCCTTTTATCACAAGCAAGTGGTCACGCATGAATCATGTCTATGTGATTCTTTCTAGTTGGATTTAAACATGGATGTCAATTGAAACCGGAAACCTAGGATGATCGCTTTCTCTTAATCTGTTTACAAACTAATCTTTGATTTGCAATTTATTTAGTTGATCTTAGTTTTTGAAACCAAACAATCAAAATTCTGAAAATTACATTTCTGCAATCTAGTTTAATTTTAGTTTACTATAAAAGCTACTTAGATAACACATTTTCCACAAACTCCTCGTGTTCGATACCCACTTACCGCTAGCTATTTAGTTGTAATTGGTTTATTTTTGAGTGAGACTTCGTCCTCACGTCAGATGTTACAAGTCTACCCCCCCTTACAATAGGTTTCGTCCCCGAAACCTATCATAAGTCAAATAGTTGAGGGTACGACTCCCTCATTTCCGCCTCCGTTTCCCAAGCGGCTCCCGACCCCTTTCGATGTTTCCATTGTACTTTAACCAATTGGATTACTTTATTACGTAAACGTTTCTCCTTCCGATCTAGGATGGCCAAATACTTTCGCAAGTGTGATACATGGAAGGTAGGATGAATTCCACTTAACTCATCAGGCAACTCTAACCGATAAGCGACTTCACCAACCCGCACCGTTATCCTGAATGGTCCGACAAACCTCGGACTTAACTTCCCTCTCTTCCTGAATCGTATGATCCCCTTCCAGGGTGACACTTTCAACATTACTCTGTCCCCAACATCAAACTCAATAGGCCTTCGTCATTTATCAGCGTAGGATTTCTGACGATCTTGTGCGGCCTTCATTCTTGGTTTGATTTGATCAAACCTTTCCGACGTTTCTCTTGTGACTTCAAGACTTCCTAATTCCTTTTTGTCCAATCTCCCCCAACAAACCGATGTCCTGCACCTTCTCCCATACAACATTTCGTAAGGCGGCATGCCTATCGTCGTGTGATGACTATTGTTGTAGGAGAATTCGGTTAACGGCAGATGACTGTCCCAACTACCGCCAAAATCGATAATACAAGCACGAAGCATATCCTCCAATGTCTAAATGGTCCTTTCGGACTGACCATCCGTTTGCGGGTGGTATGCCGTGCCAACATTGAGTCTCGTGCCCATCGCCTCGTGAAATCTTTTCCAAAACCTCGATGTGAATCGTATGTCTCGGTCAGATACAATCGTCAAAGGCATCCCATGCCGTGCTACTACTTTTTTAATAAATACTTCAGCTAACCTTTCTGACGAGAACGTCTCGCGAATAGGTAGGAAATGAGCACTCTTCGTTAAACGGTCCACAATTACCCAAATGGTATCATGACCTTTAGCTGTGCGAGGTAGCTTGGTTATGAAGTCCATGGTAATGTGTTCCCACTTCCATTCCGGTATATCAAGTGGTTGAATCTTTCCATACGGTTTCTGGTGTCCGGTCTTTACTTGCGAGCAAGTCAAGCACTTGCTTACATACTTTGTCACTTCATGCTTCATTCCAGGCCACCAGTATTCCTTCCTTAGATCTTGGTACATTTTATTGGTACCAGGATGGATAGAGTACCGAGACTTATGAGCCTAATCCAATATTTTGGTTCTAAGCTCACCACCCATAGGTATCCATACCCGTCCAAAACGTGTCCTAACACCAAGGGTGTTATATTCCAACTTGTCCTGTTGGCCAATCATCCTTTCCTTCTTTATATTTTCTTCTTTAAGTGCCTCATCTTGAGCCTTTTCAATTTCTCTCATCACATCCGATGTTACCACCAACTGGCAAGCTTTCACTCTAATAGGAGTAGGCACATCCTTTCGGCTTAGAGCGTCAGCCACCATGTTTGCCTTTCCAGGATGGTATATTATTTCACAGTCATAGTCTTTCAATAGTTTCAACCATCGCCTCTGCCTCATATTAAGTTCCTTTTGTTCGAAGAAGTACTTCAAACTTTTGTGGTCGGAGTAGATAGTAAACTTCATCCCGTACAGGTAGTGCCTCCAAATTTTCAATGCGAATACGACAGCAGCAAGTTCCAAATCGTGAGTCGGATAATTAGCTTCGTGAATCTTCAACTGCCGTGACGCATACGTGATCACTCTCCCGCATTGCATCAATACGCATCCCAATCCCTGACCCGAAGCTTCAGAGTATACCACTAAGTCTTCATTGCCCTCGGGAAGGGCCAAGACTTGAGCTTTGGTGAGCTTTTCCTTCAATTCCTTAAACGCCTCATCCTGGGTCGAACCCCATTCGTACTTTACCCCCTTCCGAGTCAACTTTGTCAACAGCGAAGCTACTTTCGAGAAATCCTAGATGAATATCCGATAGTAGCTTGCCAATCCCAAGAAACTGCGGATTTCAGTTGGCGTCTTAGGAATATTCCATTCCCTTACCGTCATTATCTTCGCTGGGTCGACCATAATGCCGTTCGGGTTAATGACATGACCTAGGAATTGGACTTCCCTAAGCCAGAACTCACATTTGGAGAACTTAGCATACAACTTTTCCTTCTTCAGAGCTTCCAACACCTCCTTTAAGTGACATGCGTGATCACCCTCATTCTTGGAGTAGATGAGGATATCATCGATGAACATAATTACCGATCGGTCCAGCATCGGTCGACACACCCTATTCATCAAATCCATGAACGTTGCGGGTGCGTTCGTCAATCCAAAAGACATTACGCGGAACTCGAAATGTCCATAACGCGTGCGAAATGCAGTTTTTGGTATGTCTTCTTCCCTCACCTTCAACTGATGGTACCCAGACCGAAGGTCGATTTTTGAGAACCAACTTGCGCCTTGCAATTGATCGAACAGGTCGTCGATCCTTGGTAAAGGGTACTTATTCTTCACCGTACGTTTATTCAACTCGCGATAATCAATACACATTCTCATCGAACCGTCTTTCTTCTTCACAAACAACACCGGAGCACCCCACGGTGAGATGCTCGGTTGGATAAATCCTTTCTCAAGTAACTCGTCTAGTTGTGCCATTAACTCTTTCATCTCCAATGGTACTAGTCGATATGGATCCTTAGCCACGGGCAGGGGATCTGGTACTAAGTTGATTCGAAATTCAATCTCTCTGTCGGGTGGTATCCCAGGCAAATCCTCTGGAAACACTTCCGGGTACTCGCGTACCACGGGTACATCGTCTAGGTCCTTCATTTTCTTACACTTGTCAATTACGTACACCAGGTAAGCCTCGCATCCGCGTCTCAAGTAATTTGTTGCCTTAATCATCTAGATGACGTTTGGCATTGGGGCGTCACGATCTCCAAAAACCTCGACTTTGCTACCATCCGGAGCCTTGAGTCGGATTATCTTTCGTTTATATATGATTTGTACTTCGTTGGCAGTTAACCAATCCATACCTGACACGACATCAAACCCTCCCAAAACCATAACAAAAAATCTGGCAGGGAACCTATGACCTTCTATCTTTATCGTGGAGTTGTCAACTACATCGTTCTCTCTCGCAGTTCTACCCTCAGCGGTTTCTACGCTAAAGGCCTTTCAATCTTACTGACAGTGTACTTCACTCGTTTACAAAAAGTCACAGATATAAAACTCTTATTTGCACCCGAATCAAATAACACAGAAACAAAAGTGTTGTCAAGGATGAACGTACCTGACGCCACATCGGGGTCTGCCCTGGCATGTCTTGCGTTAGCGCGTACGCACGAGTCTTTGCTCAGGGCCTCTCTTCTTTCCTTTCCGGGCCTTTCCCTTTCCCGGCTTCACCCATTCTGGGCTTGGTGCATTCCCGGCTCATATGACCACCCTCCCCACAGTTGTAGCATTTGAATAGCTGGGGACATTCACGTGCGTAGTGTCCGGTTTTGCCGCATTTAAAGCATAGATTTGACCCTGACCGACATTCACCCGCATGTCTTACCCCACATCTTCCATAGACTGTCGTCTCTCCTACCCTGGCCTGTTTGTCCCGAGCCCCAAACAACTTCCCACCCGATCGCTTAGCGGGAAAACTCAGCTTCTTCTTAGGCTCTTCAATGCCAACGACATTCAGCGCCAGATCATCAAATACCACGCCGCTCAGTTCTACTACCGAATCATAGGTACTAGAGGTGTTTGCCTTAACATAGGTGCTGACCTGGTTTGGCAGTCCTTGAATGTAGCATGCAATCTTTCTTTCCTCAGTCGTGACAAGATGTGGCACCAGACGTGCCAGTTCATTGAATCGGGTTGTGTACTGCCGGTGCGTCTTGCTCCCGGCCTTCAAACCTAGAAATTCCCTCTCTACCTTCTCAATCTCGTTCCTTGGGTAGAAATTCTTGATCACCAAAGTTTTCAAGTCAGCCCACATCATCGCATCCACAACCTCGCTCCCTTTTGCTTGACGTACACCTTCCCACCAATGAGATGCTTCCTCTCTTAAGGAGTTAGCAGCAAATTTCACAACTTGATCCGTTCGACATTCGCTCAGACGAATGGCAGCCTCCATACGAATCACCCAATCAAACGTAGCTACCGCGTCTTTCTTCCCAGTCAAGACCGACGGGTCACATGCCTTAAAGGACTTATAGTCGCAACCACGGTTAAGCCGTGCGTTGATTGCCTCCGTGTTCGGGGTATCAACTGCCGTGTTAGACCCACCCGTCACATTAACCTTCTTTAATGCTTCTGCCAACAGTCCTGGCAAAGAAACTTTCATCAACTCTATGAACTCTCGAGCTATAGTTGCTCTCACTTTTGGTTCAAAAGTGGAAGGTTGTTCTTCAACCTGTGTCTGCTCGGTTCCATGCACACCAACCGCCGGTTAAGTGTGAACACTTCCTTCTTCAACATGCCTTGGCGCGCAGGGGTCCTGCCGCGCCCACCGTTACGACCACCGGTGCGACCACCGATACGGCCACCACCACGCCTTCCGTTTCCTCTTCTTGCCATTTCGATCTATAAGACAAGAATCCCATTTCATCATGCTAGTTAACAAATAAAATTCAACAAGCACTGTAAGATGTTAATATACACTGTCCATCTGCAATTAACCATTACACTACCTTTCGATTTCTATTTGACCACCTTTGTGATTCCATCAGAACACAAGTCCTTACCTAACCCTTTCTAAGGCATACTATACGTGTAAATATATACTACCTTCCTACCTGATGTTGTGGCTCGAGTTACCCGTTCTGGCATCCGCTTTCGGTCCCATTCACAGTTTAAGTTCAGACACTGGGAGTGTCCGAATCTCTCAAACTATTGCTCTGATACCAACTTGTAAGGCCCCAAACCCGGGAGGCCTCACTTGTTGGATTTACTCATTCACAAACAGTTATTAAACTTTGATATCAATTAACGCAGCGGAAAATGACAATAAAACATACTCATAACATCGTTCAACATGCAGAAGCGTAACATAGTCTAACACATAAACATAACATAAACTAATCATAACGGGATGCCAGTCTTCATGATCAACCAGGTAACTCTTCTCGCTTGCCAAGCATCACCGTCCATCATCCATACATGCCTTAACTTGAATGTGCATACTAAAAAGTCAGCTACGCTGGTGAGTTCCAGTTTTTCATTCAATTTATAAAATGGTTCATCGTTCAATAATTCATTAGGGTTTAACATCATGTATAAGAAAACAGGGCCTTTCCTTCATCATTAAAAACATTCAAACATTTATCATCATCATAGACACCGTTGAACGGATCGTTCGTTTAAAACATTTAACATTTATTTAAGTCATACATTACTATCTAAATCTGTGTTACCATTCGTTCCATCACCTAATATTGTATTACCCATAAGGCTTAACTGCACGAAGACCGACAATACAATACATTCCGTCAATTCCCTTTTGTATTTCCCCCAAGGCTTAACTGCACGAGGACCGACAATACCCCTTTAGTTGCCCCTATGGCTCTCCTGTCCATAAACCGACAACTTCCATCGACGGCTATGGCTCACGGCCATAACACCATCGGATCATAATTTAACCTCAATAGGGTCACGTTAACCCCTGAGTAACCGTCGTTACTCCCATACCAGTTGTACAACATCAAAACCATTGACATGCCACAAAGACACTGCCCCTATTGTTCTTATGGCAACTATGGCTTGCTGTCCATAATCTACCACAAGGCTGGGAATTACATTCCCAGACTTCATTCGTCAATTCCCTTCATTCGACAGATTAGATTTGTAATGACTTCTTTAAAACCTTAGCCCTTTTCTTTTCTTTTCATAAAACATTTCACTCATTTTCAAAACCCTTTACCTTCATTTTAAACCATTTGTTTATAAACATTTCGTTCGTAAACATTCCATTCATAAAACTTTCATTCCATAAACCGTTCATTCCAAATCATTTCATTTCGTAAACATAGTTTCATAAACATCATTACGTAAAACATCATTTTGTAAAACATCATTTCGTATGTATGCACACCAGCACGAAAACATTATATAAAACATTTAAAAGAGGGCTTCTAGAACTCACCTGATAAGCTAATCTGGGTTGTCCTAAACAAAGGTCCCACAACGTCACTTCCGATCTGAATTGATTAGTTAAATACACATCAGACCAACCCCCGACTCTAACGGTTTAACCTTCTAAACATACTGACTTTACCTAAACAACCTGATGCCTGCGCACTTAGCAAGTGCGCAGGGCCTTGCTCTTGCGTACTTAATAAGTGCGCAAACCTCTCTTCATGCGTACTTGATAAGTACGCATGATCCTCTTCCTGCGTACCTGATAAGTACGCAGGACCCTCTTCCTACGTACTTGATAAGTACGCAGGACCCTCTTCCTGCGTACTTGATAAGTACGCAGGATCTGCTTCCACGCAAAAACCCTAACTTTCGCCTTCGGGTCTGATCACGTCAAGATCCCGAACTTGTTTACATTCAAAACGTTTGCTTTTCATTAAGGAACTCAAAACTATGTTTTTCTTCCAGTTTCATTCGTAAAAACGTCACATTATCGTCCAAAACCCGAAAAACCCAAAAACAAACAAAAACTCAGATCTAGGTTGGATCATTACCTGTATCGAGCTTCTGATTCGGAGGTTCCTCTCACGAGCTATGGAGCAACGCACTTCTTCAATCTTGGGCCGATCCGCCTACTTTCTCTCTCTACGGTTTCTCTCTCTAGAACTTGCAAATGAGAGAAATGTGGTGACTTAGGCTATTTATAGGGGGCTCCCCTTAAACCCACCAGCCCATCCGGCCCGGCCCGTCATGCCTCGTTCATTTATTCCGTTATTATAACTGTCGTTTTATTTTTGGGATGTTACATTACACTACATGATACAATATGTAATGACTTACGTGTCACACTACTTGATAACTCTTAAGCTTACATTCATTACTATCTACATGCTACCTATGTGTTTCACTAAGTACTATCCTAAGTTTAACACACACACATACACACCAAATTCTTCATATACCTTTGAACTCACATACATGATACCATCACCTCTTGTGAACAAAAAAAAACTTAAACTATTGGGCCTAATATCCATTAATAATAAACTAAGAAGCCCACTTACCCTCCAAGGAGAAGAAGCCTGCTGCAATAAATAAACCTCACTTTCGGGCCACAAAGCCCAGTCCACAACAATTCTCATCATGACTATGAGCCCAACAATAGTGTTATTAATACATGATGGTTGGAAGAGTGTGTAGGCCCATGAGGGATTCTGGCTAAGGAAAGACATGGAACTTAAGTGTGTCCTAGTGACCCACCCCTCTTTCCTGGGAATTCTCCTCAGGGATGCATTGCTTATAGGTCAAGTGTATATCTAAAATACTATTGTGAATACTCGGTGTTATAACTAGTCAAACTCTAAACCTATGAGAACTCCTATACTTAACACTCAGTATTTTATTATCGCTCACAACCTTTTCATTGTTTTTCAGCTAGACATGGACTCATACTCTCCTTCCTCCCCGGTATACCGTCCCGGAGCAGAATCTGATTGGGAAGAAGACACTGGGTCACCCGTGTATCTAATTAAAAACGTATGATTCTTTGATTGAAATGAAAATAAAAGGTCATCATACACTAACAATTAGTCTCACCACAGGGTGAGCTCCCCCTATGGTGGTGATTCCCTCTACAGACACAAACTCACTCCTAAGACATATCCTGCTATATATAGGAGGCCAAGCACATGTGCCTTGTTTTCCAAGCCACCGCCAAATGGGCCTGAAAAACAGGTATCAAAACTATTAGTTTCGATTGAACAAATGTTCAACCGAAACTAGTAGTTTCGATACTGTAGTTTCGATTGACAGCATCAGTCTCAATTCTATACCCAACAATCTCCCCCTAGACTGACGCTATCAATTCTTGTCTGGCTCTATCTTTCGTCTTCGTAGATCAACTGATGATCCAATGCCTTTCATTGTGATTCTCCCCCTCAAGTGTAGACCCTCCTATCTTGTAGGCAATTGATAAAGGTTTGAGTCCAAAGTATTTAGCAGTAAATAACCATCTTTCTAAAAAGATTCTTGACATTCTCGAACTCTTGATCAACTTGTGCCTTCTCACCCCCTAAAAAAAGGTCTATTTCAACTGAAGGCTCACTTTGTCTTCCATCTTCATAACTCTGCTGATAATTTGAAGCCTTTCGTGGCAATTCTCCACCTGATGTGTAGAACCTCCTATTTCTAGGAAAAAGATAAGGGATCGAATCACCATGTAATCAACAACCAATGATCCGGTTTGTCACAAATATGCTTGACTTTGCTACCTTCTGCCCAAACTTGAACTTTAATCAAAGGAATTACGGCTAAATTAGGCAGAACATTATGTATATTGCCGAAGAAACGAAATTATCGAAAACCTGAAAAGGTTGTCTCCAAGTGTTCTTCCAAAACTCCCCTCCTTCTATGCAATATCCTGTAGTGTACTTGGACAGTTCTGCCTGTAGTTTCGCTAGCCTCCACATTGGTCGAAACAAGGCTAGTTTCGGTAGAGACGGTATCGAAACAAGAAGTTTCGATAGAGAGATTCTTCAACCGAAACTAGTAGTTTCGATAGGAGATTCTTCAACCTAAACTAGTAGTTTCGATAGGAGATTCTTCAACCGAAACTAGTAGTTCCGATACCCTCTAGTTTCGATAGCCTAGTTTCGACAGCCTAGTTTTGATGTTTTCTACTTCTGATTTCGGGCTTTATCAGTAGTTTCGATAGAAAATGTCCAGTTGCCACCTAGTTTCGATTGAGCATCTTCAACCGTCATCTACTTCGATACCCCCAATACAGGTTTGAAAAATGCTTCACAAGCCTTACATCTTCAGATTTTGACAGTAAGAATGTAGAACAGTAGTCATGAACCTGCTACACATCAATTTCTTCATGTTTAACATCTTAATGGCGGGGTTTTCTCTGATTTTCGAGCAGATTCGAGAGCAATAAGAGCCACCATGGCTTTGATACCAACTGTAGGTCCTAAGCAGACCTGAAGAACACAGATTTGTGGAGAAATCTTCAAACAGTCCGGATCGAGAGGCGAAATCTCTGGATCCGGTATCACTCTTGAATCAGAAATGGTAGAGACGGGTACGGGAATCACATACATGAACAGAAATGTATAAAAGTGAAAAAGAACAAATAATTGAAAGCATAAAAAAACATAAATGATTATTTGATTGAAATGAAAATAAAAGCTCATCATACACTAACAATTAGTCTCACCCCAGGGTGAGCTCCCCCTAGGGTGGTGATTCCCTCTACAGACACACACTCACTTCTAAGACATATTCTGCTATATATAGGAGGCCAAGCACACGTGCTTTGTTTTCCAAGCCACCGCCAAATGGGCCTGAAAAACATGTATCGAAACTAGTAGTTTTGATACTGTAGTTTTGATTGACAACATCATCTCAATTCTATACCCAGCATGAAGGCTTCTCAGTTTACCGTGATGTATAACACACCGGCTTTGGTTGTGTGTTAATGCAAGGAAGCAAAGTTATTGCTTATGCTTCTCGTCAATTAAAAAACTCATGAAAAGAATTACACAATACATGACTTAGAACTAGGTGCCATAATCTTCACATTGAAATTATGGAGGCACTATCTATATGGAGTCAAATTCACCGTATTTACTGATCATAAAAGCATAATGTAGAGACAAGTTTTTCTGAATAAGCTGTTGTCATTATTTTATGTTTGAACAATTATTAGCTTAGTTTACTTTCTGTCATTTCATTATTGTAATTTCAGTTTCTGTAATTTACTGTTTTATTTAGTTAAGTCTGGGCCATCAAAACTACTTAGTTTCGATTGAGGTTTGTTCAATCGAAACTAGTAGTTTAGATAGATTGTAGTTTCGACAGGTCTGAGTATCACTTGTAAATGTTCAACCGAAACTAGTAGTTTCGGTTGACATAGTTTCGATACCTGTCATCAACTAAAAATAGCCTAGTTTGAGAATGTTTAGGGTGAGAGTAGCGGCTGTAACCCTGAACCTTCTCTTTCATTGTTCTTCAATCAATACAATCTGTATTTTGAGTATTGTGCAATGTTCTTACAATCTCATATCATATGTGTGTTGATTGTGAGTGTGTTTAGCCCGTTATCTTCACCAAATCTGTTTCTATCCTCTGTTTCACCTCTATACACATTGTTTCTGCCTTTGTTTGTGGAGAATCGATCATCTGTGAGATTTCTGTGTGAAATCTGGACCTACATTTGGAATCAGAGCTTTATGCTCTAGAGTTTTGAGTGTTATCAGGTTTTGTGATCGATTCTAAGTGATTTGTGTGGTATTTTGAAGTTTTTTCTGCACAAAATTCTCGGAAGCACTGTTTCATTGCGATTGCTACTGTTTCATCGATTTCCAAGGGTTTTTGTTCGTGATTTCAAGATCGGAGGTTGGTTTAGTGATCAGGAGAGTTAGCCGAAGGTTTTTGCTGGATTGGATTGTCATTTCTGCATTATTGATTTCTGGAGCTTTTTTTTCATCAATGGAGTGTTTCTGAGCTTGGAGAAGAAGGCATCGAAAATTACTGGGAAAATTTTATGAATTCCGTTGGTCATCGAAACTTTGTGTCTACTTTTTTTTTCTAGAGAAGGTACAATCGAAACTAGCTTTTTGTCTTGTTCTAATCGAAACTATTCTGTGCAGCTTATTTTCCCGAAACTTTAGGTATCGAAACTAGTTTCAATCGAAACTAGTAGTTTCTACTGAGGTTTTGCTTCTGAGCCAGTGTTAACCATCGAAACTAGTTGTTTCGGGCTGTGTTTCTTCAATCAAAACTAAGCAGTTTCGGGCATTTTTACTCAATCGAAACTAGGAGTTTCGATCAGTGTGTCTCTATCAAAACTAGTTGTTTCGATCAAGCTTGTCCACCCGAAACTAGTCACTGTTTTAGTTTCGATTTCGGATATTCTGGCCACTTCAAGTTCAACTTAGTATTATGGAGGGAACAAACCACCTGCTCTTGTGTCTACAAGAGAAATTGATTACTAGAATAAGAAGATGAAACTTTTCTTCCAATTTCATGATCATACATTGCTGAACTCTATCACTGATGGTCCCCACAAGCCTGTAATCACTACTGATGATGTTCAACGTCCTAAGAAAGTAGCTGAATATGATGGGAAGGATCTTGCCTTGATTGCCCGAGACAACAAGGCTTATGGGACTATTTCCATGGCTCTTCCTATGGATATCTTCAACATCTTTGCTGAGTACACCACTGCCAAAGACTTATGGGTAGCCTTGAGCACCATATATGAGGGAAGTGCTGATGTCAGGGAGAGTAAGAGAGATCTGATCAAGAAGCAGTATGAGATGTTTAGCAGTGTCATAGGTGAATCAATGTCTGATTTGATCAACCGTTTCTCAAGCATCGTATCTAGGTTGAAAGTAATGGGTGTTGAGTACCCTACTCTAGAGCTAAACAAGAAACTCCTAGATTCTCTTCCTGAGGAATGAAATATGTATCGCATTATGATCAAAAAGATTGAGAATTTGAGTGCTTTTTCTCAACAGGAAATCTACAACATCCTTGAATCTTATGAGATTGAGATTAAGAAAGGAGCAGTTACCCCAACAAATCAGTCTGGAAACACAGCTCTTATTGCTGGATCAAGCTCTTCTAGTAGCCCATACTTTCAGACTGATGTTCCTCCTTCTGCTGCTGCAATTCAATCTACCAGCTCCTCTGCTCCTTAGAAGTCCATCACCATAATTCCTGATGAATATGTCCTAATCATGACCGCTTTCATGTCGTGATATGATGCACTGATTTCTGGAAACCTAACACCGGTTAGCTTTCAACCTGATGACTTGGAGCAGATAAATCCTGATGATTTGGAGAAAATGGACATTGATTGGTGTATGGCTATGCAAACCTTAAGAGCCAAAAGATTCATCAAAAGCACTGGTTTAGATAGATTCAAGAAGGGAAAGACACTTGGGTTCGATATCAAGAAGGTGAGATGCTACAATTGTGATCAGCTGGGTCACTTTGCCAGAAATTGAAGGAGTCGTCATCCAAGGATCAGCAAGAAAAGAAGATTTCCTCTAGAAAACAAGCTGCCAATCCTCCCAAGACAAACACATCTTCAAGATCCATAGCTCTTGTGTGTCAAGCTGATGGACACTATCATTGGGGAGAACAAGCTGAGGAAGTTGTTAATAAAGCCTTGATGGCTGACGTGGAGGACAAGGGAAAGTGTGTCATGATTGAACGTGCTGAGGATCTCACTGTTGTGCCTACTGAGGTTATTTCTAAACTTTGTAATGCTAGATCTTGCTTAAATGAAATTCAAAAATACAGATTCATTAATCAAGCTTTGATTGATGAACGAGATCATATTAAGGTGATGTATGACTCTGTGGCAAAAAATGAGAAACTTTACTTAAAGAAAATTCATGATATTTCTGGTGAAAATCGTTCTTTGATTGTGCAACTTATTACTCAAACCATTAATAATAAGATTTTAAGTGAAAGAGTCCAAAAGGCAGAAAAGACCAAATTACAAGTTGACCACATGGATATGGATCAGAAAATTTTGTTTGGGATAATTGATAAACAATTTAATAGAAAAGGCACCGAGGGTCTTGGATATAACTCTCATCCACCACCTTATTCTAAATCAGGTAGATTTGCTAATATGCCAACTCCTCATGTTCCCACACATTTGTCTGCGCTTTATCTCCTGATGATTATATTACGTCCTCTGATTCTGACAGTTTTGCTTCATGTGCAGGATCAAATTGTGTAACTTTCGAAGATGATTGTGATGAGAATACCAATGATAGAACTGTTTTAAATAAACTTGAGTCGAATGAATGTAATAATATGTCCGTGTCAAAACCAGATATTTGTGAACACGTTGAAAACTTGTATTTTGATTCTATGCCTGCTGAGCATACGGGATTGGGATGTGATGTTTCTAAATTTAAAAATGCCTTGCCTTTTGTTGAAGCACTTTCCTATGACAAACACTCAAGATAGATAGAGTCTTAGTCTTAGGTTGTTTTGTCTTGTTTGTAATTGTCTTTGTATGTAAGAGTCTTTATGTATTAGTTTATCGAGTTGTATTTACTTTTACATATTGAATGTTGCAAAATTCTCTAAGTGTTTTGCGCACTTATAAGTGCGCAGGAGAAAGCTCCTGCGTACTTAGCAAGTACGCAAGAACAACTCTGCGTACTTGCTAAGTACGCAAGAGCATTTTGCCCTGTGCACTTGCTAAGTACGCAGGCATCAGGTCCTGTATAAATAGGATAGGTTGACAGAAGTTAAGTACGTAGGCTTTAGTGCAAATATGCAGATTGTAATCTTAGTGCTTTTCTCTGTAACCTTCAAGTGTTTATAATACAAAGAACGTTTAAAGTGTTTTCTCTTATCGGTTTACTTTGTTTAGCTAGACTCTCCGCCTAGTCATGGGCATTCCGCACCTGGTCCGACTAGTAGACCCACTTGCATGTGACGATCCGCCACACCCGAGGGACCTAAAAGTGGTATCAGAGCATTGCTCTTGATTTCGAGTGTTGTGAGTGAGTTTGGAGAGTTTTTACAAGCAAAAAGAGGTATTTTTGTTGATTTTTGTGATAAAATAGGGGTAGCTCTTAGAAACAAAAATCACTCAAAAACTGATTTTTGTTGTGTATTTGAGTGTTTTGAGCATCAAAGGTTGGTTAGAAATAAGTTTCTGACCCTTTGGCTCATTTGCATTGATCATCAGACGAATTTTTACCATCTCCCGCGAGTTTCAGGTGACCGGAAAAGTTTGGTGAAAGTTACTGAAAAGGTATCCTGCGTACTTACCATTTCTGGCAAAAAGTACAGTTTTGTGCGTACTTACTAAATACGCAAGACTTATCTCATGCGTACTTACAAGTACGCAAGACTGATCGTGTGCGAACTTAAGTTATATCCTGCGTACTTATTATTTACTCCTGCGTTCTTACAAGTACGCAAGAGCAAATCTAAATACGCAAGACCATTTCTCAAGTACGCAAGGCCAAAAATCAAGTGCGCAACTGTGTCTGATTTTTCTGAAATTTGACTAAGTGTTCACTATGTCGAATCTTCAGAATTTGGAAACCTGTTGAATTATGACAATGAGATCGGTACACCACAGAAACCACCAAAGTTGCTGAACGTGAACGATTATTCCAATTGGAAAGCACGTTTCGAGCACTACATTTCTTATACCGACTCATCACTATGGATACCAATCCTTGAGGGATATAAGCATCCCACACACATCTATCTTGATGAAACCATGCCCAAACCTATCTCTAAGCTTTCTGATGAAGAAAAGAAAGCTTATGATCGTGAAAAGAAGGCACTTGGTTCGATCACTATGGCATTAACTCGGGAATTATTCCACAGTTTCTGAGGGTATGACAATTCTAAGGATCTCTGGAAAGCTTTACAGAAGAGATTCGAAGGAAATAGTGACATCAAGAAGAGTAAGAGGGATCTTCTCAGGAAGGAGTATGAGTGCTTCAGATTTTTAGAGAACGAATCTTTAGATGACCTCATCTCTAGATTCTATCATTTACAGACTGAGTTGAAGGCTTTTAAACTCAGGTATCTAGATGAAGAGATGGTGGAAACGTTTTTGGATGCTTTACCACCCAAATTTGAGATGTACACAACCCTGATGAGGGAAAATCCTAAGTTCTGTGAGTTAACAGTTGAGGAGGCGATAGGAAAGGTTCAAGTTCATGACATGAACCTAAGAAGAAAGGAGAGCTCTGGAAGACCCCAGATACAAGACCCTTCTATGTATCATGGGACGACTTCTACATCCAAGTCATCGGGATCTGGAATTGCCCTCTTCACTGGAACTCCTACTGAAGAAGACCACTCAACTGGGTGTGGTGGTCATGCTTGCTATGCTTCAGGATAAAGGTTGGGGTCTCATCATCAAAATACCTCAATAAATCCTCCTGCTACGTCTTCAGCTAACCACTCAGCTATAGCCAGAATAGCTGAAGATCATGTAGCACTATTCTCATCTTGTATGCTTGTGTATGAGAATTTCATAGGTGGCAAGCTTACTGATCTAGACGATTGAAGAAGATTTTAATCAAGTGGATCCTGATGACATGGAGGACATGGATATTCAATGGAATATGGCCATGCTATTGAGGAGAGCCAAGCGTTTCTTGAACAGAACAGGAAGAAAGTTTATTGGCGGGCATCCTAATGCCAAAGTCGGGTTTAACAAATCTAAGGTCAAATGCTACAAGTGTCTGAACTATGGACACTTTGCCCGTGAATGTCAGAAAGACAGAGCACCTGCCTCTGGTTTTACCCGACCCAGCCAAGGAAACAGCCATGGCCACAAAAATCCAAACCACCACAATCAAAGCCAAGGTGGAACTTCCAATGCACTGGTAGCCCAACAGGACGAAAGCTTTGATTGGGGTGTTCATCTTGAGGATGCCATCATCGCACAAACCCAGGTTGGTCTCATGGCTGAGATCATGGAGACGATGGAAGCAGAGAAAAGGGAAGCTTCTATGGCTGTCCTAGAAGAACCTACAACTGTTGCTACAGAGAAGATGAAGGAAGCTGAAGATATGAAAGCTTCTGTAGCTGATAAGGGGGAATCGACCACAGCTGTTGCTCTCACGGCCATTGGAGAAGCAACAAGTTCATCTTCTGAGGTAGAATCTAATCCTTTCTCTGTTATTTCATGTTCTAAATGTCTAGGGCTAAAACTTGAAAATTCTAGGCTCCAAGACAAAATTGAACCCCTAAGTTTGGCAGCTCTAAACTATAGAGAAAATGAAAAACGTTTTAAAGATTCTATTGAAATGTTAAAAAAAAGAAAAATGTGAATATTCTTTAAAAATAAGTGATCAACAGCTTCACTTAGATGTTGCTTACAGGGGGTTAGAAAAACGGAACAATGAAATCAACAAACTGCAAAATGAGATCTTGCAGTTAAAATGCACTAATGAGAAGTTGAAAAACTCTCGCTTTGTGGTGGAACACTACGAGTCTGTGGTGAGACAACTGAATGGGTTAGGTTTGGGTACTAATGCCATTCCTCCACCAGTGAGCGGGAAGTTTGTCAATAGCTTAATAGATATTGATCTCACTTTTCTAGATGAGTCCTCTGATAAGGATGATTCCCCTAAAAAGGATGAATCCTCATGTAAGGCTAACTCCACATCTAGTGAGGAGTTTGTTACTGCTTCTGAAGACGGGTCGGTTAATTCTTGCCCTGAAGGAGTAGTATCTGAGGAGTTGTTAACTGAACAAAAGGTAAAGGAAAACGTTATTTCTAATGGTGATAATTGCATTTTAACTGAACACGATATCATTGAAACAAATGATAATCTAAAGGTAATGCTTTATAGGGGTTATAAAAGTCTTAACCAAGCAAAGAAAGAGGCTTTTTCAGCTTATTATGGGCTTGGATATATAGAAAATTTGGAAAAATATTATACTCCCAAAAACCAAACTGTTAAGGTTCAGACTAATGTTCATAAACCAACTCCTCCTTCTCATAATGCTGAGTTATCTAAGGCCAGATCTAATGAGCCTTACAAGAGAACTTATGTAGACAAGAGGAACTGTTTTCACTGTGGCTTGGTTGGTCACATTTTTGTGAACTGTCCTTCGAAGAACGAAGGGAAACGGCCTGTTGTTTCACAACCAACTATTATCCCTAGGTCGCCACCAGTGAAACCTTCTCCCAAAAATCCAAAGCAAAATGTGGTGAAACCACCAGTCAAACCGATGGTAAAGCCTAAGATCAAATCTGAAGCTAAACCATCTGTTACAAGAAAGGTAACGCAACATGTTGTACCTCGTGTATCTACATCTGGTAGTACATGCACCGGTGAGAAACCTGTGGCGAGACTCTCAAAGCCACAGAGAAGAAGAAGAAACAAGAGGTTGAGAATGCTAGAACAGCTGACTTCAGTTCAATCAGGTGAAGCTTCCACAAGTTCACCTGCTGTTGTTGAATCTAAGTCTCCTGTTCCGGTTAAGAAACAGAAGAGATCCTGGATTGCCAAAACCAAAACTTCTCAATCTCCCAATTCTAATTATTTTAAAGATTCATCAATTTTGAACAGTCATCATGACTGTGAGTTAAAGGAAGTAGTTTATTTTGAAAAGGATGGACGACCCAAGACCACAATGGCTTGGGTCTCCCAATCTAACTAATTCTTTTGTGACTAGTGCAGGGACGTCCGAAGGGTACTATCTCTAACCGCTGGTATGTATATAGTGGATGTTCCAGGCACATGACAGGAAACATGGCCCTGCTTCAAGATGTTAAACCATTCAGAGGCAGCTATGTGGCCTTTGCAGGAGAAAAATGCGGCAGCATCACGTGTCAAGGCGTGGTTTCGAATGGTTGTGTCAGCTTCGACAATGTCAACTTCTGCGAGCAGCTGAAGCATAACCTGTTGACTGTCTCGCAAATGTGTGATAAGGAGTACTCGGTGATGTTTGACAAGTCAGAATGCCTCATTCTCAAACCTAGTTTTGAAGTTCCAGAAGATTGGATCCTGATGAGAGCGCCAAGAACAAACGACACTTATCAGATCGATATAAGCATGGCAACAACCACCTCATCAGTCGCTACATGTTTACTTACAAAAGCGACAGAGCTTGACTCCATCTTGTGGCATAGGAAACTCGAACATATTTCGTATCGTAAAATGAATCATCTTGTCCGAAACGGTTTGGTAACCGGGGTTCCTAAGCTGAGGTTTACCGTTGCAGATGACTGTATGCCTTGTAAAAAGGGCAAACAGCAACGGAAGTCTCACAAGCCCAAGCTCCAAAACTCTATTGATACCCCTTTGGAGCCCCATAAGTATCAGGAGTATTGGAGGTAAGTCGTTCTGTCTAGTATTTACTGATAATTTCTCATGTTTTTCTTGGGTGCATTTTTTAGGTACTAAAGACGAGACTGCTGATATTCTTCAATACTTGATCCTGAGCTTGGAATCTCTTTGCAAGCTGAAAGTTAGAAGAATTAGGAGTGACAACGGAACTGAGTTCAAGAATAATTTGATCAAGCTTTTCTGTCTCAAGAAAGGGATCTGTCACGAATTCAGCGCGCCGTACACGCCTCAGCAGAATAGAGTTGCTGAACGGAAGAACAGAACACTGATTGAGATTGCAAGGACTATGCTGTCGGATGCAAAGCTTCCTGTCACTTTCTGGGCAGCAGCCGTTAATACAGCTTGACACGTCTTAAACAGAGTTCTGGTTGTAAAGAGGCACAACAAGACTTGTTACGAGTTGATCAACAATCGACTTCCCAATCTGGATTACCTAGTTCCTTTTGGTAGTCCTTGTTCCTTGTTGCTACAGTACAAAGACCGCCAGTCTAAGTTTCATGCAAAAGCAGTGGAAGGCATCTTCTTAGGATACGTTGCCAACTCGTCTTGCAAGAGAGTGTACAACATAGGAACTCATACTGTCGAGGAATGGTTTGAAGTGGATTGTAGTAAACACAGCATTCCACCCGAACCAACAGGTCCAGCTTGGGGTTTTGATTATGATGCGCTATTCAAGTCATTCAATCTTCCTGATCTATCTGCAGTTGACGCCGCAAATGTTTATGAATTATTGGGTGGCGGCGATGACTCCAGTTTCTCTACTCGTGCTACTGTACCGATTATAACTCATGATTCCAATGCCGCATCTGCATCTGGAACTCATGACGGTGATAACAGTGAAGATGTTCTTGTTGTTGGAGATGACGCTCAAGCTAATCCTAACACAACTGTAGGAAATGAAGCTCAAGCTGATCCAATTAACATTGAATCTTCTTCCTCTGGAACACAGGAAATGGGGGAGTTAAGCACAAATCTAGATCCAGAAATTCAGGAACTGATTGTATCGGAGACGATGGTGCATAGGAATCATCCAATCGACAACATTATTGGTGATCCTTATGCCGGTGTTCAGACTCGTCATCGAACCATCACTGAGAACACCAGTCTTTACACAGAGATACTTGACACTGGTGTCATGGAAACATGTCTGCATGCTGCATTCGTGTCCCAGTTAGAGCCGAAGAATGTGAAGGAGGCTCTCACTGACTACTGCTGGATTGAGGCGATGCAAGATGAATTGTCTCAATTCCAAAAGTTGCACGTGTGGGATTTAGTTGACTTGCCAAAAGGCTTTCATCTAATTGGAACCAGATGGGTGTTCAAATGCAAGATGGATGATCATCATGTTGTTGTGAAGAACAAAGCAAGATTGGTTGTTCAGGGTTTTTACCAACAAGAGGGCTTGGATTACACGAAAGTATATGCCCCAGTTGCTAGAATTGAGGCCATTCGACTGTTCTTGGCTTATGCCACATATGTCGGCTTCAAGGTCTACCAACTTGATGTGAAGAGTGCTTTTCTTTATGGTAAAGTTCATGAAGAAGTCTATGTCACTCAACCTCCCGGTTTTGAAGATCCGCATAATATCAATAAAGTGTATAAGCTCGACAAAGCACTTTATGGTTTTCATCAAGCACCGCGGGCATGGTATGAGACATTATCTAAGCATTTACTGTCTAATGTTTTCGACCGTCGACAGATTGACTAGACTCTCTTCATTAGGAAAGCAGGAGGTGACATTCTTCTTGTACAAGTATACGTTGATGACATTATATTTGGATCTACCAATGAAGGGATGTGTAGGGAATTCGAGTAGGTGATGAAGTCCATGTTTGAAATGAGTAATATGGGTGAACTGTCATTCTTCCTGGGTCTGCAAGTCAGTCAAAGAGAGGATGGCATTTATCTACATCAAACTAAGTATGTGCAGGACATCTTGTCAAAATACAAGATGAATGATAGCATTACTTATGGCACACCTATCCCAGTATCCTGACAAAAGTTGGAAAGGATGTAGATAGCAGATTGTACCGTGGGATGATCGGATCACTTATGTATCTCACAGCTTCAAGACCCGATATAATGTTTGTTGTGTGCTTGTGCTCAAGGTTTCAGTCTTAACCGAAGGAGTCACATATGATAGCCGTGAAGAGAATTTTCAGATACCTGAAAGGGAAACCCCGATTAGGTCTTTGGTACTCTAAGCAGAAGTCATTCGACTTCAAAGCCTACACTGTTTCAGATTATGGCGGTTGTAACCTTGACAGAAAGTCAACTTCTGGTGGATGTCAATTCTTAGGAGACAGACTGGTCTCCTGGCAGTGCAAGAAGCAGTCAACGGTTTCTGTCTCAACTTGTGAAGTAGAATACATTGCTGCAGCGAGCGGTTGTTCTCAGATACTGCGGATTCAACAGCAGTTGAGAGACTACGGCTTAAACTTCACTGGAACTCCTCTATTCATTGACAACAATGCCACCATGTCCATCACAAATAACCCGGTGAAACATTCCAAAACTAAACATATAGAGATTCGTCATCATTTCATCCGTGATTGTGCTAAAAAGCATTTAATTGAACTTGTAAAAGTTCACACGGATGACAATCTTGCCGACCTTTTCACAAAGGCATTTGATCGATCCCGTTTTGAGCATCTTGTCAACTTGATAGGAATGTTCAATCCTGAGTGAAAATTATTTTTTCTTAAATCAATTCAATTCATGGAAATTAAACTCTATTTCTTTTAAATTTTCCGTATAGTTCTTTTAAGTTTAAAAATACTTTACAAAAACAAAAACAAAAATAGAAAATGGAGAAAATTTCAAAGTTAACTTGAGAAAAGAGGAAATGATAGTACATCAGAAATGATCTAAACGTCACAGACTGCTCATATGGGAAATGATTGCGCCATGCTTACTTAACTGTTTAACTTATTATGTTTTTTAATCTGCTTATTTACAAGTAATTTAAATTGTCAGTAGGTTGTATGCGTCTTTGAATCACTAGTAGTGTGGAAACTAAATCTAAATTACAACTGTGATTTGAACCCATGTTTGCAAGAGTGTGTGCGTAAAAGAATAGAAAAGATCATTATCAGATATAGGATGTTAGATTTTGGCAATAGTTTTCTTTTGAGGTCAGTTTCGGGTTATGTCGTTAGCACAATTAATGCGGTTCATCTCACTGCCCATACTCACAAGTATGCAAGGAGAGATTGAATCAAGACATGTCTCTACATTAACCATTGAGCATGTATTCACCCTTAAATCACTCCTGATTCATTGAAATCAAATCCAGATAAAAGTTGGATTCCTTTACCTTAAAACTCAAACACCATATATATTATCCTGAATCATCATACCGATATTCAATGACGAAAATCAAATGAAACCAAGACAATTGAATCAATCGATTCTGAATCTTATGATTCCTGATAATCCTTATGGATTCTGCTTGATTTTTCCTGTGCTAATAGATGTAACTTCATTCTGACAATTTAGAAAAACATTGGGAAAATCTTAGATGCCTTAAGATAATGCAGTTTACATTAGTATAGCATATCAGTAGGGTACACGTTGTATATCTTATAAAAAGTACCTTAATACACAAGAATGTGATACAAAGATGCTTATAGTTTCAAATCTTATAATATTGTCAACTTGAATTACTTGTTTATGTGCTTATTACGTATGAATAAATAGTAATCCATGACATGATCCCATATTCTTTGATGTTTATATTGTATCATTTTTGCTAAAAGATAGCCTGATATGATCCTCTGCTCGTGTCTTTGATCAAAAATAGTTTGTGTGAATTCTTGTATATTTTATTAGAAAAGATCAAAAAGATTTTAAGTTTATGCATAGTTCAATTTTATTTAGAAAAGCCAAAAATATTTGTGTTTAACCTTCCTGAATTGTATTTGAATCCTCCTGATTGAATATTTTTATCTTGTTCGTTATTTGACTTGAAATACTTCATAAACTCTGAGTTTAAAATTTGCGCACTTAAGGGTTGTGCGTACTTATCAAGTTCACACGAAGTAAGCCTTGCGTACTTAACAAGTACGCAAGAGTTAAAGCTTGCGCACTTGTAAATGCGCAAGAGTTAAAGCTTGCGCACTTGTAAATGCGCAAGAGTTAACTCGTGCGCACTTAAGAAGTACGCACGACTGATTAGTGAAGGGTATAAAAGTGGGACTTAAAAAATTTTCTCAGTTTCATCACATTCAAACCGATAGTTTCCCTCTGCAAATTTTTACTCAAAACCGAGTGTTCCTAAACCATCTTTTCGTCCCGTCTCTAGTTTCATCATCTCATTACATCGATTTGGTGAGAATTTAGGCTAATTCCATCCGTAATTTCGTGAAATTTGGACCGATTCTCGACTTAAAAAAAATTTAGGTCTATTCTTGAATTTTTGGGTAAAATTGGGGTTGTTTGGGTAATTTCTTATCACTAATACCGGATTAGAAAACTTAATCGACTCCCATTCATCCCTTTTGGTCCTCGATTTTGATCCGTCGGTTGAATATGAATCGACAGTGGGTCGGGCGACTTTTTAGGTCAAAATTGGTCATGTGTAGGTAGTTTGTGGTGTTGATACTGGTCCCATAGGTTAGAATCATTGATTCCGACCTAGTGGCGACCTATTCGACCCGCTTTTTGAACGATCAGTCAATTTTTCAATATTTTGGAATTTTTGTCAAGTAGTGTTCTTGCGCACTTAGCAAGTACGCAAGAGGAAAAGACTGCGCACTTAGCAAGTGCGCAGGACCAACACTTGGGAAAAAATTCTAAGTCTGAAAATTCTGTTCAAAGAGTAACTACTATACTGAGTCATGTTTGTTCATTTCCAATTATACGTGTTGTTCTAATTTTGTTTTCTGTGTATTTTTGCAGATTATGGCTCGAGCATTTACTAACGAATTCAACATGTTAGCTAACACTCAACCCGAATGGAAAGGTGCAGCATTGCAATATAGGGAGATAGTTGACTTCTTGAACCGCTCAAGAATCAGCTATGTGATCTCGGCTGTCAAGACCGTACATGGAACAATTTTGGGAGACAGCGGAACACGACTACACGGTATCCCCCAATGTCATAAGGGCTACCGTTGCTGGTCAGGCTATCGCTTTTTCAGAAGACACCATAAGAAGGGTCCTGCAGTTCAGAGACCTTGCTACCGACCCGACAGCCTATCCTGACTACTACGTGGATGGGTGTTGGAGGCAAAGAATGGGATACGTCGGCGCGAAGGACTATGCTTCATACAAAAAGATGTAGGTGATGTCGCTCGGACGGTCTATATAAAAACTAATATAAAAACCTAACCTAGACTCTCTAGCTTTAAATTTATAAATCTAGACTCAATCTAATACTAGACCACACAACCGGCAAGTGTACCGATCAATGCAATATAGCCTAATGAAGTCCGGATATCGAACCCACGAGACACTAGCAATAACCCTACCTAGACTCTGACTCAACTAACTAAACTGAAATATATTGGGGGATTTTGTGTTGTAACTTAATGTAAACTTTCTAACTAACGACACTCAACTATCAAGCAGAACTCTTTAAACGAATTCAAGAATAGGGAAGGCACTACCTAGGTTAAGAATCTTACTTGCAAAGTATAACTTCTATCGGTTCTGAAAACTATGATGGATCTGGGTTTCTAATGAAACAACTCTAGATAACCTAATGGATTCCTGATCACTCTCGGTCTCGGGATGTCACCAACTCAGCTACCTAAAGTGTATTAAACTCACCAGATAATTGGATCACTTCTCAGGTATTTCCAACTATGACAAGTACCCTAATAAACGGATTACCTCTCAGTCTCACCGTCTACCATACACTCAAGGAATGCACGGGGTAATCTCAAGCTAACTACTATGATTCGGATAGCTAAATTCACTAGACACCTAACACTAACGTCCTCTCAGACTGTTAATACTCGGATTCCTAATGACGAAGACTAAACGACTAATTCTCACCTCTCGGGTATTGAACTAGGACACACATTCACTTCTAATCAGTAATCACTTATGAATTCCTATGGCTACTACGTCTAGAAACCACTCACAATCACAAACCCTAAGATCTATGACCACAAAACGAAGATCAAACTGGCAGACAACCACAATCAACGCAGGAAATCACAAACAACCACAAGATCAGATGTAAACATATACTAACATCATACATAATCAACCAAAGATCTTTACTAAATCATAAACCCATCAATTGAATCCAAAAACCAATAAAAATCATAACTTTAACATGCAATCATCTTAAACCTAGGCAGTATGCAAAATCTAGCCAACAAACATGTTCAAAACAACCAAAACAGAAGTCATAAACATAGTCATAGGTTCAATTAAACAAAGTAAAGATAAAAGAAGAAGAATCATAAACCGAACGATCACGAATAACCAATTCGGGTTCCAAAACTCCAACTCCTTGCTCCACTAGCCTTCTTCTTCCTCAAAATCGCCAAAAGGTTCTAACTTGACGGCTGGAATCGACCCCCTTTTCAATAACAGCCGACATCATCAATAAAAACCTAAAAATCCAATTTTTCCGGATTTACGACTCTCTCGCGTACCGCGAGAGAATTTGGGCCAGCCCCTCGCGTACCGCGAGAGCCAATTTAGTCGGGCGCGCTTTTGAAGATCTTCGCGTACCGCGAGACTTCTCCACTCCTCTCTCGCGTACCGCGAGAGACATAAAATCTAGAAAATTGTCTTCTAGAGCTTGGACTTTTTCGGGCTTGGTTCCTTTGCTCGTTTTCTTCATGTATTCACTTGTATTCCATACGAACTCCTACAAATATGATAAAGACTCAATTGTACATAAAAACGACTCAAAACAAATATAAAACTAACTAAAAACACATTAAAACAACGGAATAAAGACATGTGCTTTCGCACAATATCAAATATCCCCACACTTAACCTTTTTTCGTCCTCGAAAAATATGCAAATGGAATCATAACTGGCATCTAACTCAACAAACATAAATTTCAATTTTCAAAACATACTCACGTGTTAAAAAGCAACAATTAGTATTTCTGTCCGATTAAACCCAAGCACTAACTTTCAAGCCCCCGTTACGTGTTCTAAATCCATTTTATACAACATATCAATCAATCTATGTGACTCACACTTAGAAGTTACAGCTCTACCTAATCCCGTCTCAAGGTCATGTTTAGGCACGGATTAAACCATATAGATTTACCCTACCACGTTAAACTACTATTTACAGGTTTATTGAAATCAGATGAAATCATGAATGAATGGATGATAATGAGCATAATAAGCAAAAGAACTTTCGTCTAGAGGTGTTTCAATCAAGTCACTATCCCGGAGGGTAACACATAGACTACATTCTATCAATGAAGTACAAAAATCTTACTTAGGGGTGTATTCTCCAAGTCGCTATCCCAGAGGGAAACACATAAGCAAAACTCAGTATAGCTCATAAATTATGGAATAATGGATGCAGGCGCCACCAAAACTCGGATTTATTCTCATAAAAAGAGAGTGGTGTGCCATGAAAATTTCAAAAACCTCTAAATTTTAACTTAATCGTGGTACCTATCACCCTATATTGACAGTTTCAGTATTACCATTACTCTAAGATGAATACCCACAAGATATCATGATTTTATTCCGTGATTAATCCTAAATAACACAAACAGGATATTTAAGCTCTACTAGTTAGCTGGGTCTACCAAAACATCACTAATTAGACACGTTTTCAATTATTTAATCTTTTAAACTCATAAATAGATCCAGTTCTACTATCATTTTCCAAATATTTGCAATTATTTTCAAGAACATTTTTCAAATTTTTCAATTTTTTTTTTTTTTGTATTTTTGAATTTTTAAAGACACAAACTAAACAAACTAGACACTCACATCCCCACACTTGAAAGACACATTGTCCTCAATGTGAAGCAAAACACAACTAAAAAAAAAAATGCAAAAATAAAAAAAAACAAAACAGAACAGGAAGCGACTTAGCTGGTAATGTAGATGCAATCTAGTATGCAGCTTCGTTCTTCCTTGTGTGCACCGTATAGCATTTCCTTCGCGGCTTGCACATCTCACTGACGGGTTGCCTTTACAAGATAAATAAGATGATAATCAATCCCGCCCGAATGGAGATTGAGTACGGGCGAAATGATAAAACCTGCAAAATAAACCGCAAACATACCCGCAGCATCAAAGTGACTCAAAATAAAAATAAAATAAAAGACTCGACTGACTCACTAAGAAATAAAAGACTCAAGATAGATAGATTGCAGAGAAAACATACTCGATAGGTGGCAAACACATAGACATGAAAGCCACATTACGTAGATCATCGGTCATGAACGGTTTCTAGATCTCCCGTTGTAATGATGGTCGGTGAATGATGATGTGTGAATTAATGTGATGGATGATGGTGGTTAAAGGTGATGCTTCATGGTAGTGGTGGTATGAAGGTAGGTGATGAATAGTGGTGGTGAGTGAAAACGGGGACGGAAACGGGTAAGGGATACCATGGGAACAAATGAAAAAGTTTTGGTCAAGACCCCCTCGCGTACCGCGAGAGACATGTGGCTGGCTCCTCGCGTACCGCGAGGAACAAAAGACTGAGCCGGCCACTCTTTTTGTCTCTAGCGTACCGCGAAATATTGCATCCAAACTCCTCGCGTACCGCGAGGAGGCATCCTTCACAGAAAGATTCGAACTTTTTTTCACTTTTTATACTTAGAAAAATTTTTGATCATTTAAAATCTTGTTTCACCCAAACTCACTAAAAACCGTCCCAATCATAAAAACGAATGTAAACATACCTGGAACTTCATTCCCGATGATTCTCCTCACCGAATCAAGCATGAATTACTGCAAAACTCGACACAAACAAAACAAACTACCGAAAAAAAAAATAAAAAAAAATAAAGGAAAAGACACGGACTCACACTAACGAATGCACACAAACTCTACATCCCGGGCACTTGCCCGAGATTCAAGCAAGCCTACCTATCAGGAGGCTTCTCCTTTATGCCGCCCCCATCCGGCCCGTTTAGTATGATTGGTCTACCACCTTTTTTACAAACATGGGTGGCAGACCTTAAGAACAATTTTGAAAATTCAAACGGGTCGGGCCACCAATACTTAAACTTACCTGGACCAAACTTGATACGTGGCATGTAATGTGGTGCATGATCATCTCCAGTATACTCCTTCCTACGATCCGTGTATGACCATCCCAGGACCTTCATAACATGCCGGTCCATACGTCTTCTCGCCCTGTCCCGTGGTCTTGATGATCTAGGTCGCGATCCACCATCTTCTTCCTCCACGGGCTCTTGCCTTTCTCTACCTTGGGTGAAAAGCTTAAGGTCCGACACCAGCTCGGTTCGTGGTTCGTTGATAACCTCTTGCACTTTCACCTCTTCTTCTATCCCCACACTTGGCTCTTGATATAATAGATCTTCAAGAAGTTTTAGATCGCCAAGTGGGTCATATTCTCCATCTTCTTCAAAAGTTGGCAAACCCACCAACTCGTCACCAAACTCTTCTTCCCATGACGCCTCATCAACAATCTTAACTAAAAGCTCATCCTCACTATTATCATCAGTCTCGAACAACCCGGCTAATCCCTCTTCAAAGCATTCATCTTCAATCGGGGTTTTAGGGATTTCAATATTCTCTTCATCATCAATCACATCTTCATCATCGCTCCAAAAGCTATCATTGTCACTCTCATCCCAAGAGAATTCATAGACACCCGGCCGAATTTGCTTAAGACCCTGCAGGTCCGAGGGTAGGACTACTACGCCCATTTTTGTCCTCGGTTCCGGAGGTTCCTCTTCCTGTTGTAGCTTGATACTTTCTAGCTCATCCATGAGCCTCCCATTTTCTTCTAGAAAGTGTAATTGTTCGGCTCTAGTTATCAGGTGCCATTGATTGTTCATGATATCTTGCACCTTCCTCTGCTCCTCCTTGATTATATCTTCATTCCTTATTTCCTGCACCAACTCATTCTCACAAGACAAGTGTAAAGTATCATAATGAACTGTGTTATCTTGTGTAGAAGTTGACACACCAACATCAGTAATATAATCAGGGTCAGAATATATACCTGGAGGTGGGACTTGTGCTTCACCTTCTGTCACTGTGCTTTGCACGTCGTCCATTGTATTCCCCAGTATTAACTCCCCTGATGCAGTTTCGATCCCAATCTCATTCCCATCTTGATCGTAAACCACACGATCTATATTTGTAGGCCGGTGTGATCCAATGCGAGCTAATATTGCTTGGATATCCCTCTCGTACTGCTCGTTTGCCTCTTTGCACCAGGCATTCAACTCCTCTCGAGTTCTGTATTCCGCCTGTGGCTGTACCTGCGGATAAGCATACTCATAGTAGTTTGCAGATTCCCCCGATGAATATGGGCAACGACAAGTAAAATGGGGTCCTCCACAGATATCACACATAATGAAAAAAATTAATAAAAATTAAATAAAAAAAATTTAATTAAGCAGACTCAAGATACAAGCTAGACACACTAAAAACAAAGACTCACTAAAGGACACACAAACTAGACTCAACAAAATAGAAAAGACTCAAAACACAAAAGACCAAATAATCAGAAAAGTTCAATCAAAGTTAGATACGCTATCGCCTAAGTGTCCCCGGCAACGGCGCCAAAAACTTGATGTCGCTCGGACGGTCTATATAAAAACTAATATAAAAACCTAACCTAGACTCTCTAGCTTTAAATTTATAAATCTAGACTCAATCTAATACTAGACCACACAACCGGCAAGTGTACCGATCAATGCAATATAGCCTAATGAAGTCCGGATATCGAACCCACGAGACACTAGCAATAACCCTACCTAGACTCTGACTCAACTAACTAAACTGAAATATATTGGGGGATTTTGTGTTGTAACTTAATGTAAACTTTCTAACTAACGACACTCAACTATCAAGCAGAACTCTTTAAACGAATTCAAGAATAGGGAAGGCACTACCTAGGTTAAGAATCTTACTTGCAAAGTATAACTTCTATCGGTTCTGAAAACTATGATGGATCTGGGTTTCTAATGAAACAACTCTAGATAACCTAATGGATTCCTGATCACTCTCGGTCTCGGGATGTCACCAACTCAGCTACCTAAAGCGTATTAAACTCACCAGATAATTGGATCACTTCTCAGGTATTTCCAACTATGACAAGTACCCTAATAAACGGATTACCTCTCAGTCTCACCATCTACCATACACTCAAGGAATGCACGGGGTAATCTCAAGCTAACTACTATGATTCGGATAGCTAAATTCACTAGACACCTAACACTAACGTCCTCTCAGACTGTTAATACTCGGATTCCTAATGACGAAGACTAAACGACTAATTCTCACCTCTCGGGTATTGAACTAGGACACACATTCACTTCTAATCAGTAATCACTTATGAATTCCTATGGCTACTACGTCTAGAAACCACTCACAATCACAAACCCTAAGATCTATGACCACAAAACGAAGATCAAACTGGCAGACAACCACAATCAACGCAGGAAATCACAAACAACCACAAGATCAGATGTAAACATATACTAACATCATACATAATCAACCAAAGATCTTTACTAAATCATAAACCCATCAATTGAATCCAAAAACCAATAAAAATCATAACTTTAACATGCAATCATCTTAAACCTAGGCAGTATGCAAAATCTAGCCAACAAACATGTTCAAAACAACCAAAACAGAAGTCATAAACATAGTCATAGGTTCAATTAAACAAAGTAAAGATAAAAGAAGAAGAATCATAAACCGAACGATCACGAATAACCAATTCGGGTTCCAAAACTCCAACTCCTTGCTCCACTAGCCTTCTTCTTCCTCAAAATCGCCAAAAGGTTCTAACTTGACGGCTGGAATCGACCCCCTTTTCAATAACAGCCGACATCATCAATAAAAACCTAAAAATCCAATTTTTCCGGATTTACGACTCTCTCGCGTACCGCGAGAGAATTTGGGCCAGCCCCTCGCGTACCGCGAGAGCCAATTTAGTCGGGCGCGCTTTTGAAGATCTTCGCGTACCGCGAGACTTCTCCACTCCTCTCTCGCGTACCGCGAGAGACATAAAATCTAGAAAATTGTCTTCTAGAGCTTGGACTTTTTCGGGCTTGGTTCCTTTGCTCGTTTTCTTCATGTATTCACTTGTATTCCATACGAACTCCTACAAATATGATAAAGACTCAATTGTACATAAAAACGACTCAAAACAAATATAAAACTAACTAAAAACACATTAAAACAACGGAATAAAGACATGTGCTTTCGCACAATATCAGTAGGTACTAGACCAATGGCGGTATTTCGCCCACGTCATGATCGTGTGCATCTCGTCAAGGAAAGCTGGTAAAGACGCCATGGGTCATGACCTTGCAGCAGCCATGGTGGGCTTGTCTCTTAATAGAGGCTACAACTTCTCTCGCTACATTTTCAAGGCCATCAATGACCAGATCAACACAGCAGAGAAGTTTAGATTCTTATTGTACCCTAGGTTTGTGCAACTCTTGATAGATGACGCGTTGCTAAACCTTCCTGCTACAGGGGAGAGACTGCAAGTCAAGAGGGTGGACAAGAGAGTATTCGCTCAATTCTTAAAGCCAGGCAGCGTAGAATCTACCCCTGTGTATACTGAACTCTTTGGCCACCTAATCAATGAAGCATATGTGGCACCTGATGACTGGAACTGGTATAGCCACAACTCTGAGCCTGAACATAGTGAACACTCTAATGAGCAACAACAGGAGGAAATGGAGAGTGATGATGGCTCGTCTGAGGATGGAGACAACGAAGGAGGTGATGGTGGTGCTGAGGAATCCGATTCAGAAGCAACAGAATCAGATTCTTCTGATTCTGATGACGTACCATCGTAAGCACACCCAGGAGATCGGCTAAGGTAACCCTACCTGAGTCGTCCTCCAAAAGGAAGCGACAAAGCTCAAGCAACGAATATGAGCCAAATTCTGACTCTGACGCGGCTATACAAAGACAAAGAAGGGAGAGTGTTTATAAGAACAGGGGTGATAGGCAACAGGTTGCTATCCCAGTGTGGTAGAGGTCCCGATTGTGCAGCAAGTACATGTTTCAGCTGCCAGTCCGGATTCAGCCTCTTCCACACCTACACAGCCGTTATACAGAAGGAGGAGAAGGCCACAAGTTCAATCTGACGTGGCAGTCACGGCAGTCACAGAGGAGGTTCCTGTGACGATGACCCTCCCTACTACATCCGTCCAGGTGGCGGTGACTACTCCAATTGTCACGGAGTCTGTCACCATCACCCCTACCATTACCCCAACAACTCTCGTCACATCTTCCATCCCAACTACCACCACTGAGCCTCTCAGTCAACCCTTTAATTATGGAGATTTCACGCAAGGGTTTGACTTTGATACCATATTCTCCTCCCCTATTCACACTGCTGAGGCATCCTCATCCAGACATCCTGATCCGAATGATGCTAGGATAGATGTTCTGGAAACCCAAGTTGCTGGACTACTGAAGACTATTCAGAAATCGAAGGAGGAGTCTGACGCTCAACAAGCACAGATCAATTCTTTGATAGATGAAGTTACAATCCTTCGTAGCCAGAGAACAGGGACTGAGGAACGACTGAAAAACGTCCTGGCCCAGAATGAACTCCTAATAAAGACAAATGAAATGCTTCTAGGTCATGGGTCGTCCATGGAGCTCAGGTTTGACGCTCAAAGGAAGGAGCATGAGCTGATGGTCAAGCTGATTGCTGATCTGACCAAGAAGCTTGAAGCTCAGGGGGAGAAGGACAAAGAGAAAGAGAAGGAGAAGAGGACTACTACTGGTGATGAGGCGTGTCATCCGGTCGACTTGACTAAGGATGATGATAAGGACAAGGATCCCGAAGCCGGTCCTAGTGGAGGTGAGCACCAAGCTTTAGCAATCGTGCCCATCTCTGCTATTCCAATGGCTCAGGGGGAGTCGACTCATCAAGAGGGTGGTGATACCTCTGGTGGTGGTGGTGGTGATAAAGGAAAGTCAGTGGCTGAAGTACTTAAGGACTTATCTGATGATGAGATCCTATATCTAGAGCCTGACTATTCCAAAGAAGCACAGATCGATGCTCTCTTCAATCTAGAAGAAGGAGAGATCGACTCTGGTGACGATTGGGATGATGATGACGAAGATGTTGTGATCGAAATTCCCAAGGGTGACGGGGAAGGAGAGTACGAGCTAGAAGATGGAGAGATCTTTGAATTTCCATCCTTCGACGCTCCGCTCGACACAGGTTCAGTCGAGCAGGCTAGTAATGTAGAAGCCTCGATTGAAGCCTCCCCAGTTGACCCTGAACCTGTGGACCTAGAGGCACCGAAAGAAACAGACATGCCTTCTACTTCATCAAATGGTCCAGCTCCTGTGTGGCAAAAGACGTCTATAATAGATAAACAAGGAGCAACAGGGATGATCTTGGCTGTAAGGTTCGAGGAGGACAAGCAGCTGTTCGCTATCAAAAGATCTGGCGGGGTTCAATACTTGAAACCAACCAGTGAAGCGTTCAGCTCCTTGCCCAAATACGACCTGGTGAACCTAGCAAACCGAGAGCTGCTGGGTCATTCCAATCACGCAGTGGCGATGGGTTTGTGGGTGGTTCTGCAGCGAGAAGCAAGATCAGGGAAGTTCGAGATGTTCAAGCCTCAAGTGCCCAAAAGAGTCAAGGATAAGCACGCTGTACATCCTGTGACTAAGAAGCACTTAAAGAAATTGGTATACAAGCCAGTACGATGTGAAACTAAGATTCCCCTGAGCAAGTTATCTCAGGATATTCTTGGTGACATGTGGTACTGGTACGTAGATCCAAAGACGGGCGAGGCTGTGATCATGGGTAAAGGACGTTCAGAGAGCGGGAACATGGTGCCAAAGGAACTGATAAGAATTTTTGATGAAGTCTGCTTCATCAACTTTTTTGTGAAAGATCTAGAGGTACTAGCAGAACGCTACTGCGTCTACACGGATGAGTGGACAAAGCTCCTTGCTTCTAAATATGACAAGGTGATTAAGTTCTGCCTTGATTACAAGAAGAAGATGGAAGCTGAAGACTGAAGCTGTGAAGACCGAAGACTGAAGATTATCCAGAGCTGTTGTCAAGGGGGAGTTTGTTGAAGCACTTTCCTGTGACAAACACTCTGGATAGATAGAGTCTTAGTCTTAGGTTATTTTGTCTTGTTTGTAATTGTCTTTGTATGTAAGAGTCTTTATGTATTAGTTTATCGAGTTGTATTTACTTTTACATATTGAATGTTGCAAAATTCTCTAAGTGTTTTGCGCACTTATAAGTGCGCAGGAGAAAGCTCCTGCGTACTTAGCAAGTACGCAAGAACAACTCTGCGTACTTGCTAAGTACGCAAGAGCATTTTGCCCTGCGCGCTTGCTAAGTACGCAGGCATCAGGTCCTATATAAATAGGATAGGTTGACAGAAGTTAAGTACGCAGACTTTAGTGCAAATACGTAGATTGTAATCTCAGTGCTTTTCTCTGTAACCTTCAAGTGTTTATAATACAAAGAACGTTTAAAGTGTTTTCTCTTGTCGGTTTACTTTGTTTAGCTAGACTCTCCGCGTAGTCACGGGCATTCCGCACCCGGTCCGACTAGTAGACCCACTTGCATGTGACGATCCGCCACACCCGAGGGACCTACACCTTTTGTTCCTAAATCGTTGAATATTGTGCCATGTGTTACCAAGTTTAAAAGTGCAGGAATTATTGTGAATGATGTACCACGTGAAACCATGAGCAAAATGGACTTTTTTCAGATTAAAGGAAGAAAATCGTCTTCAAGACAAAGTTATTGATGAGAGAACCGTCTCATGTTTAGATGCCTCAACATCACAATCATCTTCATCTTGTGATGACAATTATCAGGCTAAGATATCTTGTGAAAAGTTTGTTTTAGTTGTGGTGCTTCAAATCATGTTTCAAAAAGTTATAAATAGACAACCACCGATTGTAATGAAGAATCGTCTCCCAAAATTTCCTTGAATTCATATGTGTTGTCTAAGTCTTCTCACAGTAGAAAATCTAGGCGTAAAAGAATTAAAAATGCTAAAAATTATTTAAAAAGAACCTGGAAAATTAAAAATAATGTTCTATTTGATGACCATGCTTCATCAAAGGAGGATTCTAATTATGATTCCAATGTGATGTCCTATCCTGACACGAAACTTCTTGATAGCAATGGTATTGGTCAAAACGTCTAAATGATTCGTTATGTATAGGGTCAATCAAGAAGAACCGGCGATAACATTTGGCACGTAGATAGTGGATGTTCAAGACATATGACTGGTCATTTTAACTTGCTGCAAGATTATCATCAAATTGATGGAGAGTATGTAGCTTTTGCTGGCAATCCAAGAGGAGGAAAGATTGAAGGACAAGGAACAGTATCAAATGGTGTAAATAGTCTGGAATTTGTCAACTTTGTTCCTCAATTGTAGTACAATCTGATGAGTGTTTCTCAGATTTGTGACAAGGAATTTTATGCCTTGTTCAATTCAAGAGAATGTCTAATCTTGAAGCCTGGAATGGTGATTCCAGAAGAACTTATTCTCATGCGTGCTCCCAGAAGTCACAACACATATAGCTTGGATATGAACAACCCATCGAGCATTGAATCGTGCTTTCTTTCAAAAGCTTCTGAAGATGAATCTTTCCTGTGGCATAAGAGGTTGGGACATGTAAATTTCAAAACTATAAACTGACTTATTCGAGGAAACCTCCTCACTGGATTACCTCTTAAAGATTTCTCTCCTATGGAACACTGTATCTCATGTTCCAAGGGAAAACAGCACAAATCTTCACATAAGCCTAAAACCACAAATTCCATTGACTCTCCTCTCCAATTACTTCACATGGATCTCTTTGGTCCTGTGAGTGTCATGAGTTTTGGACGAAAGTCATACTGCTTAGTGGTAACCGATGATTTCTCTCGATTTACTTGGGTGTTCTTCCTAGCTAAGAAAGATAAGATGCCAGATATTTTGAAAACCTATCTGCTTCAAATTGAGAACCTCTTCAATCTATGTGTGAAGACTATCCGCAACGATCATGGAACCTAATTCAAAAATGCAACTCTTGATTCCTTCTGTGAAAGCAAAGGAATTTCTTGACAATTTAGTGCACCTCGTACTCCTCAACAAAATAGTGTAGCTGAAAGGAGAAACCACACTTTAATTGAAGCTGCACGAACTATGATTGTTGACTCTAAGCTTCCCGTGACTTTCTAGGATGAGGCGGTCAACACTGCATGTTTTGTGCAAAATCGGGTTCTTATAACTAAAAGATGCAACAAGACACCTTATGAGATCATGTACAAGTGCAAGCCAGTTATTGATTTCTTCAGAAAATTTGGGTGTGTGTGCACAATGCTAAATACTTCAAATCAGCTGAACAAGTTTGAAGCCTAAGCTGATGAATGCTATTTTGTGGGATATTCATCCGATCAACGCGCTTTTCGTGTCTACCATAAGAAGAGAAGGTTCGTACTGGAGTCCATTGATATCAATTGGCATCAAAACAATCATACGGACGCAGAAGACGGTCCTAATTAGATCTTTGATGTCGATTCAGTTTTTAAGTCATTTAATCTTCCTGAGTTCTCTAATGAATCAACTCCTGCAAATCCTTACTTCCCTGTGAACAATCTAGGGAACATAAATGATCAAGGTTCTTCCTCATCCGCTCATGTTGAAATCCTTGTACCTGTCGTTCTGAATCCACTATGGAGTCTTCCGGTTCTAGTGCAACAAGTGAAACAATTGAAGACAACACAATTCCAATAGTAGATGTTGCACCACAATCACCTGCTGAAGATCCTATTGATGATGTCGCTAATCTTCCTGCTGAAAATATTACAAATTTGGAGTAAGTCTTGGAAGAAGATGAGATTCCTCAGTTGAGAATTCATAAGAATCATCCCACCGACAACATCATTGGTCCACTCAATGTGGGCGTTCGTACCCGGAGTGCATGTGATGCATTGGAAAACAGCATGTTCTCGTGCTTCATTTCTTAAATTGAACCTAAAAACATCAAAGCAGCTTTGCTTGAAAACAGCTAGGTGGAAGCAATGCAGGAAGAGTTACAGCAATTCTCAAAGCTGCATGTGTGGAATCTGGTAGATCTTCCCAAGAACAAAGTACCAATCGACACTCGTTGGGTATTTCGCAACAAAAAGGATGAAGGGGGAATTGTGGTTCGGAATAAAGCTCGTCTGGTGGTTCAAGGTTTCTATCAAGAAGAATGGATTGACTATGAGGTAGTCTTTGCACCAGTGGCTCGCTTGGAAGCCATCGGAATGTTTCTCGCCAATGCCGCCTACATGGACTTCACTGTTCATCAAATGGATGTCAAAAGTACATTTATGTATGGAAAAGTTCAAGAGGAAGTATATGTCAAGCACCCACCGGGTTTCAGTGATCCAACTTTTCCAGACCGTGTATACAATTTAGACAAGGCACTGTACGGTCTTCACCAAGCACCTCGTGCGTGGTATGAAACTTTATCAAAGCATCTGCTTGAGAATGGTTTCACACGAGGAGCAATTGACCAAACTTTGTTTAAACAGAAGGATGGGAAAGATACAATCATGGTGCAAATTTATGTGGATGATATCATTTTTGGATCTACAAATCCTCGTCTTTGCAAAGAATTTGAAGAAGTGATGCGGTCTAAGTTTGAAATGAGCTCTATGGGAGAAATGAAGTTCTTTTTGGGACTACAAGTTGATCAGTCTAAGTCAGGGATCCTCGTCCATCAAGAGAAATACGTGAAAGAAATCTTAACCAAGTTCAAAATGGCTGATTCCCATCCGATAAAAACTCCTGTTGAAGTTCGACATTGTCTGACTCCTGATGTGGATGGTGAAAGCGTTGATCAGCATCTCTATCGCTCTATGATAGGATCTCTCATGTATCTCACGGCCAGCAGACCTGACATCATGTTTAAAGTGTGCTTGTGTGCACGTTTCCAGGCTAATCCTAAACTCTCTCATTTATCTGCTGTCAAACGTATTTTGAGATATTTAAAGTATAAGCCAAAATTGGGTATGTGGTATCCTAAAACTGATTTGTTTGATCTTGTGGCTTATTCAGATTCAGACTACGGGGGTTGCAACTTAGACCGAAAATCCACTTTTGGAGGTTGTCAGTTCCTTGGCAACCGCCTTGTCTCATGGCAATGTAAGAAACAATCCACCGCCGAAGCCGAATACATTTCCGCGGCCCTCTGTTGTTCCCAAGTCAGATGGATACACCATCCGATGCTTGACTATGGGATCACATTCCATGAGACACCCATTCTGTGTGACAACACTGGCGTTCCCCATATCACCAAAAACCTCGTTCAGCATTCCAAAACAAAACACATTGAAATCAAACATCACTTTATCCGTGACTGTGTTGAAAAGAAACTCATCCAAATCGTTGAGGTCAAAACTGACAAGCAAACTGCATATATCTTCACAAAACATTTTGACTCTACTAGATTTGCCCAACTAGTGGAAATGCTCGGCATGATCAATTTCCAGAAATCTTTATGTTTCATGTTTATGGTTAATCGTCAAGAAAATTCCAAAAAAGATTTTATTTTTCAATACAGTTACTTTCATTTACAGGCAACTCTTTTGAGGGAGAAATAAGAATTTAATATTAAAAAGAATTGCTTTGTATATAATTTTACAAGTGGTTTTGTTACAGGAAAATTGAATCTGACCTTTGAGAAATGATAGTGTCCGATCTCATCTCTTGGACATGGAATGGACCAAAAGCGATGGTGTTTACTGAGGTATAGCTGGTAGGCCCGGCATATGGTTAAAACTTGTAAGTAGTGTGAAAACCTAAAATATATCTCATACTTTTGTGTTTGAACCCATTATTGAAACATCTAACCTATTTTATATATCTAAGAAAACCAATTCAATCAGATACAGTTTTATGTATTGGATTCCTATTCATACGCCAAATGACCGTCAAAGTAACGATATTTACCACCGATGACCCCGTATGTTTTGCTTACGCAAAGATCTCGGGTATTCATCCTTTTCCCATACACTTGGATGATTTAACCCCGTCTGTTTTGCTTATGCAAAGATCTCGGGTGTTCAACATTTTTCTATCTGCTTGGATAATTTTACGACTTCTTCTGTTTTGCTTACGCAAAGATCTAGAATATCCGTACCTTTTTAATATCTACTTGGATATTTTTCATTTTAATCTTCTAATCCACTTGTATTTCTTATTTTATTTTGGTGGTACTTTGAAATTACTAAGATGGTACCTTGGTTAATCAGAAAGAGATGATAGGATGAAGATGGGTATTTCTTAAGGATTGATAGGTTTTCAAAACCATTTTATTTCAATATGTGGGGTACACCTTGTATCTTGCTTAAATGGTACCTTATAATCACATGAAATCTATGTACAAACAAATGTTCTGGTTTACTTTGCACAATTATCAGCTATCTTCAGGGACTCACAGTAGTTAATTGCAAAAGGAAGTGTTTCAAGAGACTGACCAAATCTGATCTCATGTTGGATCTTTTCAAGAAGAAAAGTGTAAATATCTTGTGAATAGTTTTATCTTTTATTTTATATTTCTTATCTATTATTTGCCTATCGAAACTACAAAGTCAGCCGAAACTATTCTTTGCCTATCGAAACTTCAAAGTCTATCGAAACTATCTTTTGCCTATCGAAACTACAAAGTCAGCCGAAACTATTCTTTGCATATCGAAACTTCAAAGTCTATCGAAACTATCTTTTTCCTATCGAAACTACAAAGTCAACTGAAACTATTCTTTGCTTATCGAAAGTACCTCTTCACCCCGAAACTTGCTTTGCCTATCGAAACTAATAGTTTCGAAAGGGACATTTTGGTCATTTACCACATGGGAAAATTAAAGGAGTTCTGAATCTGATTTCTTTGTCGTCAAGTTTCACTTTACCATCTCCGATCAAATTACATCTTCTCTCACACACACAAAAGCTCTCAAATACCTTCGGTCTAAGTTACAAAATATCAGCATTAATAACCTGATTTCCCCGTTGTCACCGTTGTCATCATCATCAGGTACTGATTCTCTGTTCTAAATGTGCGATTTTGTGAAATGACAGACCTAGGGTTTCAATTTTGAAATTTTTACGACTAAATCTTCATAATAGTGGTCGTTTTGTGCTTATTTTTGTTTGCAAACATCACCATTATCTTTGAACTCACATCTGTTGTGCATACTTGCATATTACAGTCATACACCTCGGTAAGTTGGAGTTTCGACACTCACAGGCTACTTTTTCTCTATCTTATTATGTCATTCATCTGTTTGATAAATGAGTCTGAGTCTGTATTTTCTTTCAAATTCTTGACTCTGTGTGTTTAAGTCTGTTCAAGGGTTTGGGCATCGAAACTAGTAGTTTCGATAAAAGGGGTGTTTTTTCTTTTAACAGGGTTTTTCAAAACTTAAACAGGTTTTTTTTTATCGAAACTAGTAATTTTGATACCAAAATGTGCCCAAGTCCTCAAAATGTGACCAAGTTTCTGTGCCCGAAACTACTTGTTTCGATTCCCGAAACTACTTGTTTCGGTTCCCGAAACTACTTGTTTCGGTTGATAGTTTAAAGGTTTCTAAGTGTTTGGATCGAAACTTTTTGTTTCGATTAAAATGTATTTTCCCGAAACTAGTAGTTTCAATAAGAATGTTTCAAAGATTTCTCCAAGTTTTGACCGAAACTTGTAATTTCGATTGTGTTTACTCACTCGAAATTAGTAGTTTCGATAAGTCTTATTTCATAAATTTTCTAAGTGTTGGTGAAACTAGTTTCGATCAGGTTTATCTGAAATTTGACTAAGTGTAGAACTGATGAATTTTTGCTTATGACATGTATGGATCTCCTATTTATGAAGAGACACAATGTCTGTGCCTTCCTTAATGCAAATGATCCAAAGAGTGCAGAGTTTGTTCCAGTCCTAAATTTCCTGGCAAACTCCAATATTAGCTTTGCCATAAGTCACAACCTACCTATGTTTGAGACCACAATAAGGGAGTTTTGGGAGACTGCAGAGATAATAACTATTGAAAATGTGGAGCATATAAGGGCAATTGTTCATGGCCAAGAAGTTTTATTCTCTGAAGCTACTGTTAGAGAGATGCTGAAATTCAATGGCAACCCAGAGGCACCAATAGAATTCCCAACCGTCTACGTCAAAGAATGTTTTAGAAGACTGGGTCATCCTGATGAGTTCAAGAATGGTCAAATTATAAAGAACTACCTTCCAAGCCATTGGAGATACATTGTTCATATATTCACTCACTACCTCTCCATTAGAAAAGGTGGCTTTGATTCAACAAATATCATGGTAGCATCTGCTGTTTTGGGATTGATTAAAGGCAGGAACTACAACTTCTCAGGGTTGGTATTTAGACAGCTTAAAGAAAATTTGACAGGAGCTGTTAAGGAGAAGTTTCTGGTTTATCCAATATTCCTTCAGATCATAATCAACCACCTACATCCAGATCTTCAACAAGGTGTAAATGTATTTGTCTTTAACCATATGATAGCCAAGACTCTCAGCTACATGAAGAGTTCGAACAAAAGGACCAACAGAGCCATTACTGATATTCCTATGTTCGGTCACAGTATTGGAGAAGAGGAGTTTATTCCTGATGAGTATCCAGATCTAGAGGTGGAATTGTCATTATCTGAGGAAGAAGAGGAAATGGATCTAGATCAAGGTAACCTATAAGTAGCTAAACCTGAGATTGAAATAGAAATTCCTCATGCTCAAGAAGAAGAACAACCTATTATTGAGCCTGTGATAGAGGCTCCTTTTGTTGAACAAGTACAGATAGCTATAGAGCCAGTGGTTAATGTTGAAGCTGGTACACAAGGAGCTGAGGAGGAAGTTGCAGAGTCTAGTGGGACTCTGGATGCAGGAATTTATGGGTCTGAATATTACAAGTCCGATTCTGATGAAAGGACAAAGCATCTTGCATCATCCTCCAAAAGACAAGTTGAGTCAGGTTCTGACTATGATGAAGAGGAGCCTAAGGCAAAGAAGATTAAGACTGGACTTGAAGATTTGTCATCTTCTTCTGATTCTTTATTCAATACACCACAACCTACTCCACAACAAGCACCCATCCCTACACCACCACCATCACCTCAACAAATACACATTCCTACTCCACCTACATCACCATCACATGAACCAACTTCTTCTATGCCAAGAGTCAAAACATTAAGTTTTGAAGTGAAGAAGCTACAAGATCATGTTCAAAAGAAAGATGAAGTTATTGAAGGCTTAAGATCTGAGTTGAATAAGTGCAAGGAAGAGGTTAAAGACCTGAAGCTGGAAGTTGGGGGTTTACATACCCAGCTTGAGGTTCAGCAAACCCAGCTTGAAACCCAACAAAGATTCATCTCAAAACCGCAAGAATAATACAAGGCCTTAGCTGAAATAGTAGAACAGCTCAGAGCCTCTCTGATAAAGCCTGTGCAACAACAGAAAACCACTTCAACAGCTCATGGGAAGACCACATCTAGTGTTGAACCCTTGTCTCCTGCCTTTGTCATTAATCCAAAGTCTACAATGACTATCCATACTAGCCATGCTGCCAAGACAAAGGAGGCTGTTGAAGAACAAGAGTTCGACCTTCCCTCAGCTAGTGAAAGAAGGGAAGCAAGGAAAAGAGGGAAGGGAACCGAGACTGAGATTGAAACGGTGTATCTAGATGAGATTGACAATTTTGGCTATAACGAACTCTATCCAGAGATCCTTCCTACAGAAGAACGAGAGAATGAAAAGACAAGGTACTGCACAGAGGAGGGAGATGAAATTCAAGCCCTGTCTAATGAAGAGAAAACCGAAGAAGATGTTCAGGTTAACATTGTTAAGCCTGTTATTCCTGAGCAAACTACTACTGCATCTGAAGCTACTCAGAATCCAACCCAACCTTCCATTAATCATGAATGTCCAAACCCAAAGAAACCTTGGTTGAGAAGATTTGTACCAAAGGAGAGCCCACAAACATACGAATGGATAGTTGAACACCAAGAGCTAAAAGGGCCTCATGTTGGTTAGAAGTATGATGCAGAGAGGAAGCTGTTCATAATTAGAAGATACAAGGGAGGGGTTTAGCACTTCAAGAACATTACTGACTTCCAGACTCTTCCCTTCTATGACCTTAGAGATTTGGCCAAACTTCCCCTTCAAAACCCTGGGAATGTCATGATGGCCTCTGATTTTAAACACTTCTTGCACAATCAGGTCAACTGTGATTTCAAGGGAATGAAGCCTAGAAAGACTCAGAAGAAAATTTCAAAGACTAGGTTTCACCCTAAGACCAAGAAGCCCTATGTCTTCTTGAGGTACAAGCCTGCCCAAACTCACAAGACCATCACTATTCCCAAGACTGTGCCTGTCCAGCTACAAACTTTCAGAAAATGGTACTACAATCCAATCATTGGCAGTGCAGTGATCGAGTGTGAAGGCAAGGAAGACATCGTCATCTATGAGCCTATGGAGCTATTAAAGTTTCAACCTGAAGATCTGGAGGTACTATTCAAGAATCACATTCAGGCTTACAGTGATGAAGATGAGGCGGATGCCAAGGCCTATCAACGGGTTGTGTCTCTCCATGTCAAACCTTTCATCCCAAGAACTACTAAAGGACCAGTTGCTTAGTGAAGAGCTGAAGACAGTAATGCAACAGCTTAGGGGGAGATTGTAGAGACATGTTTTTCTATATAAGCTATTGTCATTATTGTATGTTTGAACAATGATTAGCTTAGTTTACTTTCTGTCATTTTTCTGTATAAGCTGTTGCTAAGGCCTATCAACGGGTATGTGTTTGCATGTGTATATATGTGTTAATTTGCATGCTAGTAATGAGTTATATTTATTGTGTGTGAGATGGTGTTAATGTGATGTGTTGATGATATTAATGTGGTATGTAGAGTAGATTGACCATTGTGTCAGGATTGTGACATGAAGTATATGATTTTCGTGTCAGTTAATTGTGAGAGCCTTGGTTAAGGCCGAGTGTGTTAATGTTTAGGGTATATTGTGCTAACCAAGAGTCGAGTTAATACTTGTTCATGGTATGGGTTATTAGTATAGTATGTTAAGTCTATGTCGACGTAATGGTAAGGTTATTATTATTATTAGTGGTAGTACGGGCGGAGTCCCGGGTGATGAAAGGGTATGGGATGTCATGGGATATCATAGGGTTAACTATTCCTTAAAGAATCGTAAAACTATTTTATAAGGACCGGAGGGTTCTGAGTGAGATAAACTAAAGAATATGACGTGATGGTTTTTGTTTAAATTAAACTATTAGAACTCACTCGGCGTAGCTGACTTTGTGTATACGTTAGAATATTATGCAGGTAAGCATAGCGATTACGTATCTTGTCTTGGAGGCGGTGCTACTCGGATTGGTGTGCAGGCATTCGTGAGGTATGTTTATTAACAATAAATGGTAATAAATGATTTTAGAAAGACTTCCGATGTAATAGAGTTAATAATAAATGCATTTTAATTGAGATTGACCCGTTATGAGAACCAACAGTAGGATGCCCGGTTGGGGTCTTACATCGTGTCAGATAGAGATAGTAGATTTACTTCTCGATTATGGAAAAGTTTTCAAAAAGCTCTTGGTACTAAATTAAATCTTAGCACTGCCTACCATCCTCAGACGGACGGGCAGAGCGAAAAAACAATTCAAACTCTTGAAGATATGTTAAGAGCTTGTGTTATAGATCTTGGAGGAAGTTGGGATAACCACTTACCTCAAATGAAATTCTCCTACAATAATAGCTATCATACGAGTATACATACCGCTCCTTTTGAAGCCTTATACGGTCGTAAATGTCGAACTCCAATTTGTTGGTCTGGAATAGGAGAAAATCAGTTGTCTGGACCTGAAATAGTCATGGAAACAACTGAGAAAGTTATCAAAATAAAAGATAGATTAAAAGCAGCTCGTGATCTTCAAAAGAGTTATGCTGATCTCGGTGATAACGTTCTGTTGAAAGTTTCACCATGGAAAGGCGTTGTAAGATTTGGAAAAAAAGGGAAATTAAGTCCTAGATTCGTATGTAACATCCCAAAAATAAAACGACATTTAAAATGATGAAATAAACGAACGAGACATGTCGGGTCGGGCCGGATGGGCTAGCGGGCTGGAAGGGGAGCCTCCCCTATAAATAGCTTAGACCCTCCACCATTTCTCTCATTTGCAAGTTTTAGAGAGAGAAACCATAGAGAGAGAAAGTTGGCGGATCGACCCGAGATTTCAGCAAAGTGTTGCTCCATAGCTCGTGAGAAGAACCTGCGGATCAGAAACTAGATTCAGGTAACGATCGAGCCTAAATCTGAGTTTTTGTTCGTGTTTCGGGTTTTGGGTGAAAAAGTAACGTTTTCACGGATAAAACTGAAAGATAAACATAGATTCGAGTTCCTTAATGGAAAACGAACGTTTTGAATGTAAACAGGTTCGGGATCTTGACGTGATCAGACCTGAATGCGAAAGTTAGGGTTTTATGAAGAAACAGATCGTGCGTACTTACCAAGTACGCACGGAGCAGGTCCTGCGTACTTATCAAGTACGCAAGAAGAGAGCACTGCATACTTATTAAGTACGCAGGAAGAGGATCCTGCGTACTTATCAAGTACGCAGGAAGCAGGGTCTGCGCACTTGCTAAGTGCGCAGGCATCAGGTTGTTTAAGTAAAGTTAGTATGTTTGGAAGGTTAAACCATAAAAGTTAGGATTTGGTCTAATGTGTATTTAACCAATCAATTCAGATCGGAAGTAACGTAGTGGGACCTTTGTTTAGGGCAACCCGGATTAGCTTATCAGGTGAGTTCTAGAAGCCCTCTTTTAAATGTTTTATATAATGTTTTCGGGCTGGTGTGCATACATATGAAATGATGTTTTTACGAAACGCTGTTTATGAAACTATGTTTATAAAATGATGCTTATGAAACTATGTTTACGGAATGAAATGATTTGGAATGAACGGTTTATGGAAAGAAAGTTTATGAACGGAAGGTTTATGAACGAAATGTTTATAAAGAAATGGTTTAAACTAAAGGTAAAAGGGTTTCGAAAATGAATGAAAGGTTTTATGAAAAGAAAAGAAAAAGGGCAAAGGTTTTAAAGAAGTCATTACAAATCTAATATGTCGAATGAATGAAATTGACGAATGAAGTCTGGGAATGTAATTCCCAGCCTTGTGGTAGATTATGGACAGCGAGCCATAGTTGCCATAAGAACAACAGGGGCAGTGTCTTTGTGGAACATCAATGGTTTGATGTTGTACAACTGGTAGGGAGTAACGACGGTTACTCAGGGGTTAACGTGACCCTATGTAAGGTTAAATTATGATCCGACGGTGTTATGGCCGTGAGCCATAGCCGTCGATGGAGGTTGTCGGTCTATGGACATGAGAGCCATAGGGGCAACTGAATGGGTATTGTCGGTCCTCGTGCAGTTAGCCTTGGGGGCAATACAAAAGGGAATTGACGGAATGTATGGTATTGTGGCAATGACGGCGATACGTAACGGTTGTCCATGACATGCAAGGTTCCTTCGGGGACACAGAGACGCTTAAAGAAAGATACAGATTGTAGATAGTAATGTATGACTTTAATGAATGTTAAATGTTTTAAACAAATGATCCGTTCAATGTGTTTATGATGAGGAAAAATGTTTGAAGGTTTTCAATGATGAATGAAAGGCCCTGTTTTCTTATACGTGATGTTAAACCCTAACGAATGTTTTGAATGATGAACCATTTCTTAAATCGAACGAAAACTAGAACTCACCAGCGTAGCTGACTTTTTAGTATGCACATTCAGGTTAAGGAAGGTATGGAGGATGGATGGTGATGCTTGGCAAGCGAGAAGAGTTACCCGGTTGATTATGAAGACTGGCATCCCGTTATGATTAGATTATGATATGTTTATGTAATAGACTAGGTTATGCTTCCGTTGTTAAACAATGTAATGGTTATGTTTATTTGAAGTATTTTCCACTGCGTTATTTGATAATCAAGTTTAAGAACTGTTTGTGAATGAGTAAATCCAACAAGTGAGGCCTCCCGGGTTTGGGACCTTACAAGTTGGTATCAGAGCAATAGTTTGAAAGATTCGGACACTCTCAGTGTCTGAACTTAAACTGTGAATGGGACCGAAAGCGGATGCCAGTACGGGTAACTCGAGCCACAGCATCAGGTATGAAGGTAGTATATATTTACATGTATAGTATGCCTTAGAAAGGGTTAGGTAAGGACTTGTGTTCTGATGAAATCACAAAGGTGGTCAAATAGAAATCGAAAGGTCGTGTAATGGTTAATTGCAGATGGCCAGTGTATATTAACATCTTACAGTACTTATTGAATTTTATTTGTTAACTAGCGTGATGACATTGGATTCTTGTCTTATAGAACAAAATGGCAAGAAGAGGAAACGGAAGGCGTGGTGGGGGTCGTACCGGTGGTCGTAACGGCTGTCGCGGTAGGACCCCTGCGCACCAAGAGTATAATGAAGAAGGAAGTGTTCACACTGAACCGGCGGTTGGTGTGCATGGAACCGGGCAGACACAGGTTGAAGAACAACCTTTCACTTTTGAACTAGAAGTGAGAGCAGCCATAGCTCGAGAGTTCACAGACTTGATGAAAGTTTCGTTGCCAGGACTGTTGGCAGAAGCATTAAAGAAGGTTAATGAGACGGGTGGGTCTAACACGGCGGTTGATACCCCGAACACTAAGGCAATCAACGCACCGCTTAACCGTGGTTGCGACTATAAGTCTTTCAAGGCATGTGGCCCTCCAGTCTTGACTGGAAAGAAAGACGCGGTAGCTACGTTTGATTAGGTGATTCGTATAGAGGCTGCCATTCGTCTAAGCGAATGTCGAACGGATCAAGTTGTGAAATTTACTGCTAACTCCTTAAGAGAGGAAGCATCCCATTGGTGGGAAGGTGTACGCCAAGCAAAAGGGAGCGAGGTTGTGGATGCGATGATGTGGGCTGACTTGAAAACTTTGGTGATCAAGAATTTCTGCCCAAGGAACGAGATTGAGAAGGTAGAGAGGGAATTTCTGGGTTTGAAGGCCGGAAGCATGACGCACCGGCAGTACACAACTCGATTCAATGAACTGGCACGTCTGGTGCCACACCTTATCACGACTGAGGAAAGAAAGATTTCCTGTTACATTCAAGGACTGTCGGACCAGGTCTGCACCTATGTTTAGGCAAACGCCCCTACGACCTATGATTCGGTAGTAGAACTGAGCGGCGTGGTTTTCGATGACCTGGCGCTGAATGTCGTTGCCATTGAGGAACCGAAGAAGAGACCGAGCTTCTCGAACAAGCGAACTGGTGGAAGGATGTTTGGGACTCGCGATAAGAGGGCTCGGGTGAATGAGCCGACTGTTTGTAAGAAGTGTGGAAGGGAGCATGCAGGTGAATGTAGACTGGGATCTAACTTGTGTTTTAAGTGTGGCAAGACCAGGCACTACTCCCGTGAATGCCCACAACACTTCAAGTGCTATAACTGTGGGGATGCCGGTCATCTGAGTAGAGAATGCCCGAAACCGAGAATGGGTGAAGCCGGGAAAGGGAAAGGCCCGGAAAGGAAAGAAGAGAGGCCCCAAGCAAAGACTCGTGCGTACGCACTGACGCAAGACCAAGCCAGGGCAGACCCCGACGTGGCGTCAGGTACGTTCATCCTTGACAACACTTTTGTTTCTGTGTTATTTGATTCGGGTGCCAGTAAGAGTTTTATATCTGCGACTTTCTGTAAACGAGTGAAGTACACTGTCAGTAAGCTAGAAAGGGATTTTAGCGTAGAAATCGCTGAGGGAAGAACTGCAAGAGTGACCGATGTAGTTGACAACTCCACGATAAAAATAGAAGGTCATAGGTTCCCCGTCAGGTTGTTTGTTATGGTTTTGGGTGGGTTTGATGTCGTGTTAGGAATGGATTGGCTAACTGCCAATGAAGCACAAATTATATGTAAACGAAAGATAATCCGACTCAAGGCTCCAGACGGTAGCAAAGTCGAGGTTCTTGGAGATCGTGACGCCCCGATGCCAAACGTCATCTCGATGATTAAGGCAACAGATTACTTGAGGCGTGGATGCGAGGCTTATCTGGTGTACGTAATTGACGAGTGTAAGGAAGTGAAGGAGCTAGACGATGTACCCGTGGTACGCGAGTACCCGGAGGTGTTTCCAGAGGATTTGCCTGGGATACCACCCGACAGAGAGATTGAATTTCGAATCGACTTAGTATAAGATGCCCAGCCCGTGGCTAAGGCTCCATATCGACTAGCACCATTGGAGATGAAAGAGTTAATGGCACAACTAGACGAGTTACTTGAGAAGGGATTTATCCAACCGAGCATCTCACTGTGGGGTGCTCCGGTGTTGTTTGTGAAGAAGAAAGACGGCTCGATGAGAATGTGTATTGATTATCGCGAGTTGAACAAACGTACGGTGAAGAACAAGTACCCTTTAGCAAGGATCGACGACCTGTTCGATCAATTACAACGCGCAAGTTGGTTCTCAAAAATCGACCTTCGATCCGGGTACCATCAGTTGAAGGTGAGAGAAGAAGACATACCTAAAACCGCATTTCGCACGCGTTATGGACATTTCGAGTTCCGCGTAATGTCTTTTGCATTGATGAACGCCCCTGCAGCGTTCATGGATTTGATGAATAGAGTTTGTCGACCAATGCTGGATCGATCGGTAATCGTGTTCATCGATGATATCCTCATCTACTCCAAGAATGAGGCTGATCACGCGTGTCACTTGAAGGAAGTATTGGAAGCTCTAAAGAAGGAAAATTTGTATGCTAAGTTCTCTAAATGCGCGTTCTGGCTTAGGGAAGTCCAATTCCTAGGTCACGTCATTAACCCAAACGGCATTATGGTTGACCCAGCGAAGATAATGACGGTAAGGGAATGGAATATTCCTAAGACGCCAACTGAAATCCGTAATTTCTTAGGATTGGCAGGCTACTATCGGAGATTCATCCAGGATTTCTCAAAAATAGCTTCGTCGTCGACAAAGTTGACTCGGAAAGAGGTAAAGTATGAATGGGGTTCGACCCAAGAGGAGGCGTTTAAGGAATTGAAGAAGAGGCTAACCCAAGCTCCAGTCTTAGCCCTTCCCGAGGGAAATGAAGACTTAGTGGTATACTCTGACGCTTCGGGTTAGGGATTGGGATGCGTGTTGATGCAACGCGGAAGAGTGATCGCGTATGCGTCACGACAGTTGAAGATTCACGAAGCTAATTATCCAACCCACGATTTGGAACTTGCTGCTGTCGTATTCGCATTAAAAATCTGGATGCACTACCTTTACGGGGTGAAGTTTACTATTTACTCCGACCACAAAAGTTTGAAGAACTTCTTCGAACAAAAGGAACTAAATATGAGGCAGAGGCGATGGTTGGAACTGTTGAAAGACTATGATTGTGAAATAATATACCATCCTGGAAAGGCAAACGTGGTGGCTGACGCTCTAAGCCGAAAGGATGTGCCTGCTCCTATTAGAGTGAAAGCTTGCCAGTTAGTGGTAACATCAGATGTGATGAGGGAAATTGAAAGAGCTCAAGATGAAGCACTTAAGGAAGAAAACATTAAGAAGGAAAGGATGGTTGGCCAACAGGACAATTTGGAATATAACACCCTTGGTGTTAGGACACGCTTTGGACGGGTATGGATACCTATGGGTGGCGAGCTTAGAACCAAAATCTTGGATGAGGCTCATAAGTCTCGGTACTCTATCCACCCTGGTACCAATAAAATGTACCAAGATCTGAGGAAGGAATACTGGTGGCCTGGGATGAAACATGAGGTGACAAAGTATGTAAAAAAGTGCTTGACTTGCTCACAAGTAAAGGCCAAACACCAGAAACCGTATGGAAAGATTCAACCACTTGATATACCGGAATGGAAGTGGGAACACATTACCATGGACTTCATAACCAAGCTACCTCGCACAGCTAAAGGTCATGACACCATTTGGGTAATTGTGGACCGTTTAACGAAGAGTGCTCATTTCCTACCTATTCGTGAGACGTTCTCGTCAGAAAGGTTAGCGGAAGTATTTATTAAAGAAGTAGTATCACGGCATGGGATGCCTTTGACGATCGTATCTGACCGGGACACACGATTCACATCGAGGTTCTGGAAAAGATTTCACGAGGCGATGGGCACGAGGCTTAATATCAGCACGGCATACCACCCAAAAACGGATGGTCAGTCCGAAAGGACCATTCAGACATTGGAGGATATGCTTCGTGCTTGTATTATCGATTTTGGAGGCAATTGGGACAGTCATCTGCCGTTAGCCGAATTCTCCTACAACAATAGTTATCACACGACGATAGGCATGCCACCTTACGAAATGTTGTATGGGAGGAGATGCAGGACCCTGATTTGTTGGGGTGAGATTGGATAAAAGGAATTAGGGAGTCTTGAAGTAGTAAGAGAAACGTCAGAAAGGTTTGATCAAATCAAAGCACGAATGAAGGCCGCACAAGATCGTCAGAAATCCTATGCGGATAAATGACGAAGGCCTATTGAGTTCGATGTTGGAGACAGAGTAATGTTGAAAGCGTCACCCTGGAAGGGAATAATACGATTCAGGAAGAGAGGGAAGTTAAGTCCGAGATTCGTCGGACCATTCAGGATAATGGAACGGGTGGGTGAAGTCGCTTATCGGCTAGAGTTACCTGATGAGTTGAGTGGGATTCATCCTACCTTCCATGTATCACACTTGCGAAAGTGTTTGGCGGATGAATCAGCTCACGTATCACTTACTGACATCGAGGTCGACAACAGCCTTAATTACATCGAAGAACCCGTGGCCATCTTAGACAAGAAGAAGAAGCGTTTGCGTAATAAGATTATCCAATTGGTTAAAGTCCAATGGAAACATCGAGAGGAATCGGAAGCCACATGGGAAACGGAGAAGGAGATGAAGGAGTCGTACCCTCATCTATTTGACTTATGATAGGTTTCGGGGACGAAACCTATTGTAAGGGGGTAGACTTGTAACATCCCAAAAATAAAACGACAGTTAAAATGATGAAATAAATGAACGAGGCATGTCGGGTCGGGCCGGATGGGCCAGCGGGCTATAAATAGCTTAGACCCTCCACCATTTCTCTCATTTGCAAGTTCTAGAGAGAGAAACCATAGAGAGAGAAAGTTGGCGGATCGACCCGAGATTTCAGCAAAGTGTTGCTCCATAGCTCGTGAGAAGAACCTCCGGATCAGAAACTAGATTCAGGTAACGATCGGGCCTAAATCTGAGTTTTTGTTCGTTTTTGGGTTTTTCGGGTTTTGGGTGAAAAAGTAACGTTTTCACGGATAAAACTGAAAGATAAACATAGATTCGAGTTCCTTAATGGAAAACGAACGTTTTGAATGTAAACAGGTTCGGGATCTTGACGTGATCAGACCTGAATGCGAAAGTTAGTGTTTTACGAAGAAACAGATCGTGCGTACTTACCAAGTACGCACGGAGCAGGTCCTGCGTACTTATCAAGTACGCAAGAAGAGAGCACTGCGTACTTATTAAGTATGCAGGAAGAGGATCCTGCGTACTTATCAAGTACGCAGGAAGCAGGGTCTGCGCACTTGCTAAGTGCGCAGGCATAGGTTGTTTAAGTAAAGTTAGTATGTTTGGAAGGTTAAACCGTAAAAGTCGGGATTTGGTCTGATGTGTATTTAACCAATCAATTCAGATCGGAAGTAACGTAGTGGGACCTTTGTTTAGGGCAACCCGGATTAGCTTATCAGGTGAGTTCTAGAAGCCCTCTTTTAAATGTTTTATATAATGTTTTCGGGCTGGTGTGCATACATATGAAATGATGTTTTTACGAAACGATGTTTATGAAACTATGTTTATAAAATGATGATTATGAAACTATGTTTACGAAATGAAATGATTTGGAATGAACGGTTTATGGAAAGAAAGTTTATGAACGGAAGGTTTACGAACGAAATGTTTATAAAGAAATGGTTTAAACTAAAGGTAAAAGGGTTTCGAAAATGAATGAAAGGTTTTATGAAAAGAAAAGAAAAAGGGCAAAGGTTTTAAAGAAGTCATTACAAATCTAATCTGTCGAATGAATGGAATTGACGAATGAAGTCTGGGAATGTAATTCCCAGCCTTGTGGTAGATTATGGACAGCGAGCCATAGTTGCCATAAGAACAACAGGGGCAGTGTCTTTGTGGCACATCAATGGTTTGATGTTGTACAACTGGTAGGGAGTAACGACGGTTACTCAGGGGTTAACGTGACCCTATGTAAGGTTAAATTATGATCTGACGGTGTTATGGCCGTGAGCCATAGCCGTCGATGGAGGTTGTCGGTCTATGGACATGAGAGCCATAGGGGCAACTGAATGGGTATTGTTGGTCTTCATGCAGTTAGCCTTGGGGGCAATACAAAAGGGAATTGACGGAATGTATGGTATTGTGGCAATGACGGCGATACGTAACGGTTGTCCACAACATGCAAGGTTCCTTCGGGGACACAGAGACGCTTAAAGAAAGATACAGATTGTAGATAGTAATGTATGACTTTAATGAATGTTAAATGTTTTAAACAAATGATCCGTTCAATGTGTTTATGATGAGGAAAAATGTTTGAAGGTTTTCAATGATGAATGAAAGGCCGTGTTTTCTTATACGTGATGTTAAACCCTAACGAATGTTTTGAATGATGAACCATTTCTTAAATCGAACGAAAACTAGAACTCATCAGCGTAGCTGACTTTTTAGTATGCACATTCAGGTTAAGGCAGGTATGGAGGATGGACGGTGATGCTTGGCAAGCGAGAAGAGTTACCCGGTTGATCATGAAGACTGGTATCCCGTTATGATTAGATTATGATATGTTTATGTAATAGACTAGGTTACGCTTCCGTTGTTAAACAATGTAATAGTTATGTTTATTTGAAGTATTTTCCGCTGCGTTATTTGATAATCAAGTTTAAGAACTGTTTGTGAATGAGTAAATCCAACAAGTGAGGCCTCCCGGGTTTGGGGCCTTACATCATAGGACCATTCAAAATCCTGAAAAGAGTTGGGCATTGGCCTATCAACTCGAACTACCAGATGAAATGAATGGAGTACGTGATGTATTCCATGTGTCAAATCTACGCAAGTGTTTGGCAGATGAATCTCAGGTAATGCCCCTACAAGATGTAAAGTTAGATGAAAGATTAAGGTTTGTAGAACAACCTTTGCAAATCGAGGACAGGCAGGAAAAGAGATTGAAAACAAAGAATTTGATAATTGTGAAAATGAAATGGAACTCTAGACGTGGACCTGAGTACACGTGGGAACTGGAATCTGAAATGAAAAAGAAATATCCACACCTGTTTGAGTAAACTCGAGGACGAAGGTGGGGAGGATGTAACACCTGCCCCAAAAATGACCAAGATTTGGTAAAAAGTAAACCCTAGGGACTGTAAGTATAATTATGCTTAAGTTCAGGGTTTAAATTAAAATTTTGAGGATTTAAGACCTTAACGGACCGCTAAGGTCAAGCCTAACGGTCCGCTAAGAATACAAAGTTGGGTGGCGGACCGCCATTACTTGGGTAACGGTCCGCTACTTGCTGGCTAAGAAATAAATCCGGGTAAGCCACGTGTATAGTGACTAGTGGTAAAAAATTTCGACACGCGTACTAGTGGCGGACCGCCACGCCAGGTGGTAACGGTCCGCCAGCCGCAAAGTAACCAGAAGCTGCCACGCATACTGATGACAAACCGCTATGCTTAGCGGTAACGGTCCGCTAGCCGCAAAACTAGGTTTGGTCCGATCAGGAGTTGACGTATAGGGCTGACGCCATCCAAGTCGGTGGTAGACCGCCACCATCTTGCTTAGCGGTCCGCTACGGACCTGGTTTCACCCCTATAAATAGTTGAACGATTTCAATCGTTTTTCACAACTCCAATTCGTCCTTTACTTCTAAAACTCATTCTAAAGCCTCTGTAGACGACTCCCGACTCTCCCAGTTCAATTCCCGCTCATTCTAGTACCCGGTGTAAAAAGAAACGCTCGTAGAAAGGTCAAGACGTTAGAGAAATCAAGTTAAGAAGTTAGACGTTAAGTTTTTGACTTTAAAGGCTCATTCCTACAAACAAGGTGAATACTTTATCTCTTTGAAAACTTGTGTCAGACACTTTATTTACGAAAATGGCCAAATAAAGATCAATGAAATAATGCTCAACGTTCTTCTACGAACCAAGCATTCAGGCCATAGGTATACGTAAAACTTGCAAGGGATACACGGGTCTCGGGTGAAATTCCTGGATTGTGGCCGGTGCTTATCTTATAAAAAATCCGGAGGCGCAGACCTGTCCACTGTTACAAGCTATGACGTCAGTGTATACTGTGGTACGATTAAACAAGACGGGCTTGCTAAGTGTGTAGATTGAACATGAAGTTGTGATTATGAAATTAATACTTGTTTGTGCCAAAATGATTTTATGTCAAGATATTGTATTCAAAAGCATTCACGCTAACGTTTTATTTTCAAAATGTTCTCCAGCTAATGATTAAAATATGATGAGAAAGGAATATGGGCAGACATAAGATATGACCCATGAAAAGAAAGGATGGAATGCACGTAGGATTCTCAAGCCTCATGTAAAGGTAAATCCTAAAGAAAGGAGATAGGACCAGGGAACTGATCAATGATATATCATCATTTATACATATTAAACATACATGATAATCCCACATTATGGTACTAATTGAGTAATAACCTTGCAATTTATGCTTAAAATACGAATATTTTGTAATTGAGGTTATTCGGTGTTAAAAATACAAATCAAGTTAAATCCTATCAAGAACACCAAGAATTCAAGCTTCTAAAAGGTTCATTCCCGGAGCATTGACCCCCAAGAAGTCAAAATTGGTCAACAATAGTCAACAAGAAGCTACAAGACAAAACTGGGGAAAAGTTGAGGGATGCACGGCCGTGCATCCTAATGCACAGTTGTGCATTGCCCTCTTCTGCTCCCCACGGCCCAGTATTGTGTCCTCTGTACCCTGTTTGATTCACTGGGCCTTTACACGACCGTGCATTGCACATTTTGAGGCATATAAATAGGAGGCTTGGGTTCTTCATTCCACACACCAATCCAGAGCAAAATAACACTCAAGAAGAGAGCATTCTCATAGTTAGAGTAGAGAGTAGAGGGGCTCTTCCTCCTTGTTTCACAATATGGGAGCCTACAAAACTCATCATTACGCTAGTCGTTATGGCCATTCGTGGCTAAAACTTCTTTGTATTGCTAGGGTGAAAATGATGTTTGGTGCATGTTAATGTTTAACCTATTAATGAAGTGGTATGTTTATGTCTTTAACTAATTCGTCCTCAAAAACCATCTTTTGATGGGCTTTTATTATTGTCTAAATCCGTCTTTATATTTGTGAGTGTCTTGATTCTAAAGAGAAAGATCGTAAAACCCTTTTTAATCAAACTTCCTTTGAAGCTCGTACGTCTTTATACGAGCAGAGATTGATAAGCCAAGGCTTGGTCTATACTTCTAAGATCGTGCGTCTTTATACGATATTATTATGCGACTAAGAATTGGTGAACTCATGTTGGGAACGGTATGTCTTTATACTTGGTCCCATTGTTACACCGCCTCCCGGTGAGCAAAATATAATCACCTATTTAACTTAATATAAAGCATTTTGAGTCCGATGTCTTTAACCAACCCGGAGATGACCGTTCGATGGGTTAAGGGTAAATGTTGTCCCTAACGGGAGGCACTACCACTTTTTAAAGAATATAATTTGCAAATCAAATGTCGTGAGTACGAGGCTCTAGCGGTGACCCGGGTCACAAATTTGTAGTAGTCATACCACTGATTTAGTTAACTTATCATTATCACGTACCAAGCTGATTCGAATCCCGAAGCAATACACTTCGTAATCTGATCATTTTCGCTTTATTTACTTTTCTGCTATTTACTATTCTGCTAGTTACATTTCTGTTACACACTTCACGCACATTTTTTACTTTTATGTTATTTACTTTACCGTCATTTACTTTTCGGCTTCACAAGCACACAAAACCCACTTACTAACTAATCCGGCTAAACGATAACAAAAGTTGAGTATTGGAACTCGACCGTGTCTATTGGTTCGATACTTGGTTCTTACATGACTATATTACGATGCGATAGGTACACTTGCCTATTGTGTGTGTTTTAAGTTAACGTAATTATCATTTTAATTTATAAATTTAAAACCTGATCTTGTGAAATCAATCATCCTAAAAATATAATTATTTATATTTTTATATATTGAAACATGACACATCAATCAACCCTGTGTTGTACTATTTCTAGTGGCTCATCATGTATTTGATTTCGAACTATGCTTTGTAATCAAATGAGAAGGGTATTGAAACCTTATGTTTATAAAGTAAATACAAGGCTTTTGTTTTCCAACTGAGTTTTGGTATTTACAAACACAACGCTTGAGGTTGAGATAAATGATGAAACGATCCTTTGAAAAGACTCCCGCTGTATTTTATAAAACTCTGAAATCAAGTAACCAAACGATACCAATCGGGCTCGCACACGTCCAGGGGATGCCTGAGGCGGGATGTGACATAAACAACTGCCAAAACCTTGTTTTCTCCCTCAAAATACGTGCACAAGGCACACCCTAAAATTGTTCCTATTCTGTCATGACCTCCTTTGACCTTCACGGCTCCAATCCCTCCTACTATCGTAGTTCAAAAATATGAATTCAACTCGACCCACCAACTCTTGAATTTCCGTATTACGATCCTATCGTAGTTAAAAAAAAGATGTCAGGAGGAAATACAGTTCCGTATTACGATCATAGTCGTCCTATTAAGCAAGAATCTCCAGAATATCATCCGTTAGGTTCATAACATAATGATACGGTGAAGTGAGGCGAGTATGACAAACTCCTCAGCACCTACGATCCCTGAGTCCCTGTATCATCTCTCCTACTTCATTAGACAATTTCTCAAACCTCAACACGTCCCGGATGGAGATTAAGTATGGTCCGTGTTTCAGTTTTTCAAACTCGAGGAATAACGTCGTAAGAAATGATTCATTTACTACCTCATGGATCTCCTCGCAAGGCTCATTCTCGATCTCCATGCTCTTCTTCAATAGGAGTCGGCAAGTCTACTATTTCGTCACCAAACTTCTCCTCACACGACAGAATGTGCACTTTATCTACCTCTGACAACTCTGATCACTGGGAGGCTTCTATTCTTCATCTTCTATCACTACTTCTTCTTCATCCTTGTTCATCCATTGATTCAAGTCATCATAATCATCATCGTGCCAACATACCCATATGCACTACTTGCCATGGGGAATTGTATTAGACGAATCGTCATAATAAATACCCTGTGTAACCGGAGGTGGGACTACAATGTCCATTAACGTCTCCTATTGTAGGGATGTCAGGACCATTTCACTCGATGCAGTTTCATATCCAACAATGTTTCCTTCTAAATCGTAAATCTCACGCTCTCAATTTTTCAGACGTTGTGATTCTACGTGAGCGATCAATGCCCGGATATCCTTCTCATACGGCTCAGCATCAACTCTCCACCCCTGTGTGAAACCCCCTTGTATTGCCTAACACTCATATGCCCGATGGGGTCCGCAACATAGTGTACAGCAAGGATTCCCAAACTGATTAATCTGTTGTCTATACATTTTTCTCAAAGCAGCATCTAAGATATAACAAAATAAAATAAAATAAGACGAAACTAAACTAGAAACACAGAAAAACAAAGAACCTGAAAAGAAAAATAAAGATAAAAAAAATAATTGACAACAGGTTAATCAACGATTACTATGAAACTTAGAAATGATACAATAACAGAGTTTTTCTATAGAGACTGTACGAACCCGAAATGTATGCCACGGTCGACGACTAGTGAGGACATACATAGCACTCATATTCATAAAGAATAATCATTGTTTAAGAAATTCAAAATCAGAACACACACCATTGTATACTTTAATAACATTAAACATAAAGGTTCATCTTCACCAAAGTGATACAAGGAGACTAGCAACAAGTGGCCATAAGCATACAATAGCTCCTACTTGGTGGTGATATTATCATGGAATGATCACAAGTGACCAACCAAAGCCAAGTAGAAGCTTTACGATGATGCTCCTTAATCTGGGTGATTATTTACACAACCTAATCTACAAGAGTAGGGTAGAAGAGGGTTAGAACCTTGAAAGGTCCTTCCTTGGAGTGTTCTGGACGAAATGGATTGTGGAGGGATGTCTCAAAAAGTGAGGAGGAGGCTCTATTTATAGGCAGAAAAAGGTACGGCCACGGCTGTGCATATTGGGAGTCACGGACGAGACTATGTCAGCTTGTTCCTTCAATACTTGTTTTTTTTTCTAAAAATTGTTGGGCACGGCTGTGAGTCTTCACTTGTATATTTTCTGGGGCTATCATTAGGGCACGACCGTGCATGATTCTTATGCACGCCCCTAACTGGCTTCACTTAGGCAGTATCTTTGTTTTTCTTTCGTTTTTCACTTCTTTATCAAAATTAGGCCGAATGTTGTAACACTAGCCTATTTTTAAGGTCCTTGTTTTGCCAAAAACAAAACCCGGGGAACAGAAACGGTCAAATCCCAAAGTAAAGGGGCTGAAAAAGGAAAAAAATGAAAACTAGGTTGTAGCGGACCGCTACCTTCATAATGTTCCTCCTTTGAAAATTATGGATTTTGATCCATATGAAAATTTTCATAATGTTCCTCCTTTGAAACCCTCCCGGCCCCAGCCCGCTCCTCGGAACACGCCTATACACATAGGCGCCCACTCCACCGGCTCCAACAAAGCCCTTCCATCGAAGGCCGACATCTCACTAGGACATCCCATTGAAGATGATCTTATTAAACTTTGTATAAATGTACGGTCTAATCATGTTACTTTTTCAAAAAAGTAGTAGCCGGGTCGGATCCTAAACATGGACGGTGCCAACAGGTAATCCCGAACAACTAGATTGACCTTTGATCATTTGGATCCAAATTAGTGGTCCATGTTTTACCAACTACAATTGTTCGCTAAGCTTACTACAAGTCGATAACAACTGGAACTAATAAACTATTACAAACCATTTGCCTTCTGGCATTATCTCAATCTTTGACTCTATCTTTCAACGGTCAATATTCAAAACCCAACACCGTCACCTATAACTAATAACTTGAACATTTCATCTTCTCTTCCTTTGACCCAACTCAATCACAATTCTATACATCAAGATTCATAAAACCCATCAAAATCTCTTCAAAATATTCATACCCAGATCTTCAAATCTTGTTTTTGGTTCCAAAAGTGTTGTTAAATGGCACATCTTTGGAAGAAACTAAGAGCTAGCCGTATGGCTAGCAAGAAACTTCTCACAAATCAAAATTTCAAAATGGAACTCACCATTCCGACGCATTTCCGGTGCCCGATATCTCTTGATCTAATGAAAGATCCAGTGACGTTATCAACCGGCATCACGTATGATCGAGAAAGCATCGAAAAGTGGATACGAGATGGAAACCAAACGTGCCCGGTCACAAACCAAGTCCTCACAAATTTTGATCAAATACCAAATCACATGATCCGGAGAATGATTCAAGATTGGTGTGTCGAGAATCGAGCGCATGGTGTTGAGCGAATACCCACTCCTCGAACCCCGATTACCTCTTCTGATGTCATGGAAATTGGTTCGAAAATGATGGCTTTGGCTTCAACAGGCGAAGGAAAAGGGTGTCTTGATTTGGTGGAGAAGGTAAATGCATGGGCTAAAGAAAGTGAGCATAACAAGAGACTTATTAAAGATAATGGGCTCGGGTACGTGCTAGCGGCTTCATTCGAGTCGTTTTCGAGTCTTTCTTTTGAAGAACATGAAGATCTTCTAAAGGAGATTATGTTGATGTTAACATGGATGTCGCCTTTAGGGGTTGAAGGGCGGTCTAAGCTTGGATCGACACAATCTTTACGTTGCATGACATGGTTTTTATCAAGTGATGATTTGTTACTCAAAAGAAGTTGTGTTCTAACCCTAAAAGAACTTGTTTCCACTGATCAAACCCTCGTAAACGCCTTAATCGACATTGAAGGTCTTCCAGAAGCCTTGATCAACCTTGTAAACATACCCGATAACGGTTTGGTAAAAAGATCATCTTTTTCAGTCATGTATGACATAATTTCAACACAAATTGGCTACAACAAGTTGTCATCAAGATTCTTGGAGTTGGGTGTTGTTGGGTTGAGCTTAGAAGGTCTTGTGGAAGCCGATAAGGGGTTAAGCGAGATGGCGTTAGGCGTTTTAGACCGTGTTTCGGATTCAAAAGAAGGAAGGGAAAGACTGCAAAAACATGCATTGACTGTGCCTTTGCTAGTAAAAAAGATACTAAGAGTGTCTTCTTTGGCTACTGATTTCTGTGTTTCAATGTTATGGAAGCTGAGCTTGAATGGTGATGAGAGTGCTTTGGTGGAAGCCCTTCATGTTGGTGCTTTTCAGAAGCTATTGCTTATGTTGCAGGTTGACTGTGGTCAAGAGACAAAGGTGAAGGCTACTGAGATGTTGAAGATGATGAATCATTACAAGAATAAGTTGGATTGTCTTGATTCTGGACATTTTAAGTATCTCAGAAAATCTTATTGATTTTTGGTAGTTTGTAGTTAATTTGTGTTTATATTTTTTAATTAGAGTATTGTAACAAAAAGTAAATGTAACATTTCGTGAGTGTTTCAAAAATCTTGATTAGTCGGCGATTAATCGGTAATCGCAGTTTTACATAGGAATTTTGCCCTAATCGGATTAAAAATCGCTAATTGGAAAAATCTGGTCAAAATCGGGCCTAGGCGGCCCTAATCAGACCTAGTGGGCCGAAAATCGGCCACTTCTCGTTTTCCGGCGAGATTCCAGCGACTTTCAGGAGATTTCTAGACGATTTTCAGGCAAGTTCTTGTAAATTACAGCTATTTTAAAAAATGTGTATATATATTTATAATTTTGAAAATTACGTATAAAAATGTATGTATATGAATATGAAAATTACAAATAAAAATTTCAATCCAATTAATCCCGACTAATCTCTGGTCAGTACCCACCGCCTGACTAGCGCCTAGCGTTTTTTACAACACTGCATTTCGCCTCGCTTACAAGCAGCTCACAAATTTGTCTTTGGTTGCTGGAGTGAAACTTTTTAGGAGGGCATCCACTATGGGGTTGTTCCATCCAAACATGCTTAACTTTGAAATTTCCTCTAATACACAACCAATGCATCCAAAATACATGATGTTTAAGGTGTAGCGTTGCTTATTATGAGTATATCTATCGTGGATATGGTAAATCATGTAATTATATGTATAGGTTGAAATGTATCAGGCTTTTATTCTTGTTTAAACTAATGACACTTGTAGTTTTGTTAACTTGAAATTTAAAATGCAACATTCTTGGTTTTTAAATACATTATATGTGATGTGTAATGTTTTGTTTGTTGCATTTGGTGAAGAGTTGGTAGTTGGGGTATAATGTATTTATGGTGGTTGAAGTGTCAATTCTAAGGAGATTATTCAATGAAATTAATTGTCAAATATATAATGTTTTTATTTTGTAATTGCAGAAAAGAAAAGATAATATTAGCACCAACCAAAATAGAGAAGGGAAAACATACATCACTATCAAATTTGGGTTGATATAACCTGACTAAAGTAGTTAATATATATTATCTAAAAAAACTATATATTATATTACAGGGAGACTAATTACACAAATCATATAACTCAGATTTACAGCTGGGTCTGCTAATGTAATAGAACTCGGTTTCAAACGAACAATCAAATTCTATTTCAAATATGTTTTAAAAAATTAACATAAATATAATTTTTGCATAAATTCTATTTCAAATTTACAATTGGGTCTGCGTATGTTGAAGTTGTTTAGTACGTTGCATGACTCAGGTCAAATTCCTATTAAATCGATTTGTAGGAAGGTGGGCCGTGGGGAGACACGATGTTTTGGAAGGATTATTGGTGGGATAATATGGTGCTTGCTAATCTTTTCCCTGGACTTTTTGAATCGGAGAATAATAAAGATTTTAAGGTTTCTCAAAGGTGTAGTGGTTCGTCTTGGTCTTGGAGACGTGAGATCATGGATGGCATTGAACACTATGTTAGAAGCCCTTATGTACATCGTTGCCAACACTAGATTGACTTCAGAATCAGATGTGTGGGTTTGGAGCCTCAATGGCTCGAAAGTTTTTTCTGTTAAGGAGGAGTGGGAATATATTTATGGTCTTATTCTTAATTCATGTCCGAGGCATACGGCATGGTTTAAAATGGTCCCTCGTAAAGTGAATATTTGTGCATGGAGAGTTGTGGAAAACAAGTTTCCTACTCGTGTTAACTTAGATAGAAAAGACACTAATATTCCGTATATTCTATGCCCAATGTGTGATGATGACTGGGAGTCCATTCTACACGTGTTTGGTGAGTGTTCTGGTTTGATTCGGTTGATGTCGTTGGTCTCGGCCTAGTTGGGGGTCGTAATCCCAAGAAATTGCTCGCCAATAACTGTGTTAGAGTGGCTTGATGAGATGAATATGTCGTTGGTAAAAATAAGTTGATAGGAGTGGTTATCTATGTTGCTTGGTGGATAATTTGAAGATCCAGAAATAATTCGATGTTCTCTAAGAAACGACATCTGAAAGACTCGCTATTTGATGACGTTCACCATTTTTCCTATTTGTGGTATATGGCGAGGGATCGTAAATGTACTATCAAATGGATAGAGTGAATAAAAAACCTTCTTTTATTTTTGTAATGTTGTTCTCCGCCTTGTATCTTGCTAGTTTTAGGGTAATGAAACCTGACTTTCCCCCAAATAGGCAACATAAGCTTTTGGAGAACATATTCATGGTTTTATAGTAGCAAATCCAGTCACCCTAAGACCCTAGGAAGTCCATATCTAGCTATACAAGAAGATCGGGAGAGGTGATACCACCTTTTTAAGTTAAATGTTCAAATCTTATGTTAAGTTAAATGATTCATCTAAGAAGATCGTGAGAGGTGATACCACCTTTTTTGGAACGACGGATGGTGTGGTAATTATACTTTGGCTGAGAGGTTTCCAAGATTATATGCTTTGGAAGAAATTAAAGATCACATAGTTAGTTCAAGGGTGAGTATGTCGAATTGGAGGTGGCGAAGAGCTATCAGGAATGGAGCAGAGGGTGATCAATTTGGGGCGCTTTTGAATATTATTGGGCAAATTCAAATTTCTCAAGAAAATGATAAATGTGCGTGGTCTTTAAATTTTATGGATAATTTTAAAGTAAAATGGGTTCGTACTTATATTATTGAATTTTTACTTCAATTGGGTCGAGACATACGTCATGGAACAAATTTATTCCAAGGAAAGTAAACATTTGTGTATGGAGTGATAAATAATAGATTACCAACTCGGGTGAATCTGGAGACCAAAGATATTAATGTGCCATGTCCGCCTTTTGTGCTTTGTGGTAATGATCCGGAGACTTCAGAACACCTTTTTCTTGGATGTAGTGTGACTCGAAGGCTTTGGGACAGAGTTGCGGCTTGGCTTGATGTTCAACTTCCGTTGGCGACCTATCATGTCGAAATGATTGATTGGGTCGAAAATGGCAACATGAAGATCGAGAAGAAAGAAGTTGTGAGGGTTATATGCTTTGTTTATGGTGGTCAATTTGGAGATTTAGAAATGAAGTTGTCTTCATGAAGAATCAACAAAGGAAAGATACAATTTTTGATGAGATAGTTCAACTTTCTTTCCTTTGGTATGGTAATAGAAATCGTAAGTGTAAGATATCTAGAATCGAGCGGTTACAAAATCCTATTTTGTATTTGTAATTTTCCAGACTAGTTTCTTGCTAGTCGTGTTTTAATATAATGCAGCTGTTAAAAAAAATAGATATATTCAATGATGTCATTTAGTTTGAACCCTTAAATTACGATGATAGAGTAGTTGATGTGAATATAACAAAAATTGTTACAAACTTCGGTTGAAAGTTCTGGTTTACCACTCACCGACAGCAAGAGCGGTAACACATGTCGCAGTCGATGGAGAAGCTCTTCGAGCAAAAACCTTTGTTTCGACAATGTCGAGAGCATGGAATGTTTCACAATTTCTAGATGAGCAGCCACATGAATAGCACTTTGAAAAATTTTAACTTCCAAACTTTTCAACCTTTGATTAGTCAAAATAGAAATCGTTGAAGAGAACTTAAAAAACAAGGGATCATGCACCGTCCACCATCTAAACAAATTTCACCTTGACTATATCAAACAAAGTTAAGTATGATCGTTGTGTTTGACTTTGTAAGTTCAAGTACGTGTCGATTAATAAAAATAAAACTATAAATATATGAAATAATAGATTAGAGGAAGGATCATAAGAAAACTCTTTGTTCGTGAGAAAACCGACACAAACGAAATTTGAATGAACTCATTTGTGTTGGCGTTGGAACCGGTTAGGCGTTTAGGGTTTTGGGGGGTGGGTGGGGGGTTTAGGTTTTTGGGGGTGGGGTCGGGGGTGTTTAGGTTCTTTGGAGGTGGGGTTTAGCTTTAGTCTTTAGATCAAGTTTGACGAGCCGGTTCTAACACCGCTGGAATGAGTTCAATCGGAGTTCGTTTTGGTCGGTTTTCGCGAGTTTTCTCACGAAGAGGAGTTTTCTCATGAAGTCAACCCTAATGGATTATTATGTTTAAATATATATATATATATATATGTGTGTGTGTGTGTGTGTGTAACTAAGTAAAATGATTAAATGATTCCAAGTATAAAATGAAATAGCTTGTATTAAATCTTATATAATAAAGAAAAAACATGAGAGACACGTGTCACTCTCTGGTTACTATTCGTATTAATTTTCTCGCCTCTCTCTCCTATTATATATTAAATTTTAAGTTTTTCTCTCCTATTAAATAATAATATCAAATAATAATCTTTATATTAATAAATAAAATTGTATGAACACATGTTAATTTATGGTTTATTTGTATCATTTTTTTTCTCGTATCTCTCATATTAAATAATTATATTAAAAGAATTTATTTTTAGATTTTTAATATAAATCTAATTACGGATACTTATTATTTAATTATAAATAGTTCAACTCATCTAATATACCGGTTTATTCAACCCGTATATTATACGGGTTTTTAAAAATAAAAATTTTTTATTACTAAGTATATGACATTTTATTTATTCAAACCGTGTAATACACGGGATTTTAACCTAGTAAATTATATAAAAGTGATATAGCTGTTATAAAAAGATAAAGGAAGGGCTAAAAGAAAATGAAAAGAAAAAGGGTAAATTTCCAACAAATATATCTGATGCAACTATTTTTGTCGTAAATTCTTACACATTTGCGATGCATTTCTCTTGAAAAAAAATCCCTAATTTTGCGACAATCTAATGACAAAAAAGAGTACGTCAGAAACGTGTCGTAAAATTCCGACACAAATAATCATGTCCAAACAATCACCGAAAACTACAAATAATAATCGTCGTAAATTACAAGTAACAATCACCAAATACAAGTAACAAATACTCTAAAAATTCAAAAAACTACAACTACAAGTAACAAAAATTTGTCGCAAATCAAGGAACAATCGTCAAAATACTAAAATCAAATGTCAAAGTTTTAACCAATTAGTGTACCAAAAAATCATGTAAAAAAACAATCACAAAAAACTACGAGAACAATCGTCAAAATGCTAAAACCAAATGTCAAAGTTTTAACCAATTACGTAAACACGATTTTGGCGATTATTTTTTACATGATTTTTTGGTATCGTAACTGGTTAAAACTATGACATCTGGTTTAGCATTTTGATAATTGTTACTCGTATTTTTTGTGATTGTTACTCCAATATTATAATAAAGAAGAGTAGATTTTACATGGACGAAACAAAATAAATAAAACACACAAAAAGGTAAAAATGATAGAACAAGAGTAAAAGACATAAAATAATTAGTAAAAACGTATTAAAATTTTGTAAAATCTAGAAAAAAAAAAGTAAAAAAATGCCAAAAATAGGTAAATATAAATTTTTAAAGTTTTAATAAAAATAAAGGTAAATTAGTCATTTTATAAAAAAAATTATTATAAAAAAATGAAATGACCAAAATATCCTTGAAAATAACTGAGTAATTTAACATCAGTAAACCCAGGAACCATCTACGAAAGCAAATAATAAAATTAGGGATCAAATCCATAAAATTTTAAATTTAGGGATTAAATCCATTATATTTGTCTCAAACAATAAGGACCATCCATGTAATTTACTCTTTAATTAATTTTTAAATATTTTAATTTTATTTTCATTTGAACATCAATTCTTAGATTTTTTTTAGAATAAATACAGTTACACATCGTACAGGATTTGGACCCTAAACTTTTGATTGTAAGATACACCATTTAACAGTTAAAAAGATAAATTTCATTTTACTAGAAAAGTTGAAAGTTAGCGGGTGCTACTCATCCCTCCTTAATAGATTCACCCCTGATTTAACTACCAATATGTCCTTTTGAGTTTTGAGGACAAATCTTCTACTTAATTACTAAAACATAACTTTTAGTTTTAGTTTTAAGTCTTGACCACTGATCGAAATAATTATAAGCAAACATGGAAATGGAACACAATCTTTGAATCATAAATGAGGGTTCACGTTTTTGGAACCAAGTTTTATTATTTTTTATTTTTTGTCTTTTACAAATGTAACAATAAGACGTATATGGAACATTATTATGATAATTGATATATAAATTATATTTTAATAGTGAACAAAGAATAAATGTGTGTATGAATGACTAAGAAGGTTAAACTATTAAGATGAAGAAACAAATTTGCTTGATAAAAGAAAGGGGCAACTATAAGTTCGACTCTATTTTTGGTTGACTAGAAAAAGGTTACTGTATTTTCTTTTGGTTCATCTTTTATACACATAATTTTTGGTAAGACGCATCTAACACTGCAAACCATCGAGCGAAACTGGAGTCGTTATGGGTAATCTGGAATGAAGGGGTTGTGTAACCGACTAACTAGACCTGTAAATGAACCAAACGTTCAATGAAGCGTTTGACAGTAAGTTTGTTTATGTTCGTTTGACAGTAAATGAACCAAACGTTCAGTCTGAAACTATCGAAAAAAATCAAATCTCCTAAAATAAAATTAGATATGGATGTAAAGATGTATGTAATGATTAACCTTAAACAATTACAACTGATATATGAATTGAAAAATAATATAAATATCATCAGTATTTTATTTTGAGTTTATTTAGATTAGAGTTTATAAATTTTTTTTACAAGAAAAGAAACATTAACAGTGCAATTTCCCTTCTCCACCGCCAAATGGAATGAGGCGCTAGTCTAGTGCCCTGATTAGGGTCTGTCTCGTCCCACATCGCTGCAAAATGAAAACGAAACGATGTTTATAAGTGATGCAGAGAGTTTGAATAGCAGGACCTTACTTGAACATATCTGTTCTGCAGGCTCGTACCTCTATATTCTTGATTCCTAACAAGACAGAAACCCATGTCTTGTTGATGAACCATCATTGGAGCTTTGTGAACCACCGGCTCGGTAGAGGATCGTTGCCAGCCCATCTCATGGATGGTTGTCTGACAGACAAACATGTCTTTTTTGCTCAAATGGGTTCAAGATTTTGTGTATGAATTCTTGATCTTGGTCTGGTAGGTGCAAATGATATAGATGCATACCAATTGTTTGATGAAATGACTGAAAAAGAAGCTAATGTTTCTTTTCCTGTATTTTTTTGCAATTTTAAACTTCTGCAAGAACCATGATTAGTATACAGTTAGAAAGTTAAAAACTTGTTAATATCTTATCATTTTCGAGGGGTTGAAGTGTAACCTGACAAGTGAGATAATTTGGCTTCTTTGACTGCATCATGTATGTCTTTTAGAAATAAAACTGTTATGTTATCAACCAAATAATCATCCAGAACCATGTCAATTGAGACAAACCATTAGCGTATGGATTAATCTCGCCCGAAGAACCCTAATTCCATGGGTGTGAAGGATGAAGAGTCCACCGCCCATAAGCATATGCGGAGAAAAAATAATACAAATAAACCAGAAAGTGACACGTGTCTATAGAATTTGTCCCTTGAAGCTCAAAAAATTTGCGTTTCAAAATAAAAATATAGTATTGAAGTATAGATTAGTAATAGCTATTTCAAAAAAAAAATATAGTATAGAAGTATAGATTAGTAATAGCTATTTCCAAAGCCTGACAAGCATTAAATGTTTAGCTCTTCCAAGCATATGCGGAGAAAAAATAATACAAATAAACTAGAAAGTGACACGTGTCAATAGAATTTGTCCCTAAAATTTGCGTTTCAAAAAAAATATATAGTATAGAAGTATATATTAGTAATAGCTATTTCTTCTTCATCTCCATTTAGTCATTTACATATTCTAGAAAAAACCTTTTTTTTTCAAATTCTCAATAACCAAACAAGGAAAGATCGAAGAAGCGAACACCTGCAAACAAGGGGAGTCTGTCGAAAATACACAGGTTGCCGGAAAAGTTTTGCGTTGTGCAACAAAGATTGTAGTCTACGGCCCCTTAGGAGACCGGGCCCTGGACGGTCGCCCTCCCCGCCCCCCTAAGAGCCGCCCCTGGTCCTGATTAGTAACTTTTTTAAAGTCTAGATGACATGTTAAAAATATAAAGATTGATTTTGAATCTTGGGTTGAATAAATAAGTAACAAATTATTAATTTGCTTTTATCTGAAAACATTTAGGGTTTAAATTGAAGATTCTTGGGTTGAAAGTCAAACTGAGCAAAGTTGCAGCACTGCTATTGTTCTTGATTATATTCAATCTTAAGTCCATTGATTTGTTTATTTTTTATAAAGGTTGTATTTTGTTAAGTGTTCTTGTGTAGGATATGTACCACTTGGATTGAAATAAATAAAATAAAGATTAGAAAGGATCAGAAAAATATTTAGAGAGAGATTAAGACCATTTTCAGTTATTTCATTTATCACAAAGCAAGGAAATCATATACCTTTAACAAACTTACATGGTCGTCTTATAAAAAAGGAAATAACTAGTTATGGAGTAAGATAACATAAGGGTTTAAAGCCACAAACAAACATAATTTAATTAATTAATTTATTTAATTCATAAAAATAAAAATTGTGGTTGTTCGGGACAGGGTGAGTTTTGAAAAGGATTGGAAATGTGTTGGTAGTATGCAAATTGTTGTGGTTCGTTGGGTACGAAATGACCGGGAGCTAAGGAAATTGGCATGTTGGGTACATTTTGATAACGATGTTGGTAGTACGGGGTCGTGGTTTGAGACGAATGGGTTGTAGGAGTCGGTTCACTAGGACCCGAGCGAACTTTCGGCCTAAATTTTTTGACGGGGATTGTGTTTTGCCTTCGATCCATCCGGAGTAACTATTTTTAATTTAGATGTGGAATATAATTTGAAAATTGAGTGGATTTTTTTATTTTGGTTTATGTTTGTATTTATAGTGGTTTTTTATTTTATTAAGAATTATAGCCGTTTAACGGCTCATTCCCAACGTTCATCTCATCCCAACGGTCATATTCCAACATCTCACAATGCTACGCTCCAAAGCCGTATGTTGAAACCGTGGGGGTGGCGGCAGTGGAGCCGTGCAAGCCCCTTGGAGCCGTGCGTCGGCAACGCGGGTGTCCCCTCCACCCTAACATGTGAAGGAAGGAAACATGGGAACATGCAATAGATCATGACTTCATGGCTTGCGTGTCGGCAGGCACACATCAATCTTTGAGAAGATCTATGACATTGATTCTATGTTTTTAACATGGCAACTTCTTTCAGAATATTTCAAATCGGAACATGAGGTAAAAAATGAAGCTACTACATATTAGGGTATACGTGACGTCAAAACCATTGTAATACCCATCTCAATTGGTCATTTGTGACGAGATGTTTGTTGGGTTGAGAGAAAATAAGTGTCTGAATAATTAATGGAAATCTAATATGACACCCAATTGAACACGTTTGTAGATGTTTTTTTGTCCGGTGATGGTCTAAGGTAAATGGTAAATCATTTTAGTTATACAAGTGTTTATTAGTTTTACATTAACCGAAAGTATTGAAAAAAAATTATAGGTATGGATAATTGGATGTAATTATGCAAACATTATGTTTTTTTTCAATAATTAATCATGCAAAAGATGTATATGATTAGTATTTTAAAATATCATTAGTATTTTATTTTGAGTTTAGGGTTTATAAATTTGCAATTTCCCTTGACTACAGCCGAATGGAATGAGGCGCTGGCCTAGCACCCTGGTTGGGGTCTGTGTCGTCCCACATCGCTGTAAAATGAAAACGAAACGATGTTTATATTGCGTGCAGAGAGAGTAACGAGCACGACCTTACTTGAACCGGATCTGTTCTACAGTCTCGTACCTCCGTATAGTTTTGATTCCTAAGAAGACAGAAATGAACCATCACCATGGAACCAGAGCGTGATTAACAGAGCTTTGTGCTCAACCACCAGCTCAGTAGAGAATCGTTGCCATCTCATGTTTGTCTGACAGACAAAAATATCTTTTTTTTGTGGGATTTGGTTCAAGATTCTGTGGTTATATTGAAAGATGGGTAGCTTAGAGAATGCATTCCAACTGTTTGATGAAATACCAGAAAGAAGATATATTTTTGGTTGGATTTGGCTCAAGCCCCTCTGGTTATATGGAAAAGATGGGTAGTTCAAAGATTGCAAACCAGGTGTTCGCTGAAATGCCAGAAAGAATACATCTTTTTTGTTGGATTAGGTTCAGGCTCCTGTGGTTATATGGAAAAGATGGGTAACTTAGATATGCAAACCAACTGTTCGATGAAATGACAATGAGAAAGTTTTGTTATGCATTTTCAAAGTTCATAATCAGAAAGTTCAAAACTTGTTAGCACTTGATGATCTTTGAGAGGATGAAGATGGGTAGCTTATCTTTTTTGTTCAAACCAATGGCTTAATCCGATCTGCATTCAGCCTCAAAACTAACCATGATGCTCCTTTTCTGAAGGACTAGTGATTTTAGTGTATAATGAAGTCGATAATGATATATATGTACATCATGTTTTGAGATCACATTAAACACTTCCAAACCGACCATTGTGAACTAGAATATGGGAAGTGGATGCAAAGGTATTGATGTTCGGTCTATCATTTGCCCCTTGTGTAATGATGGGACGGAATCAAATATTTATATTTTTTCCAAGTGTGGGTCGATTAAGAAGATTTGAGATTTGATTGAAATGTGGCTTCTGGTGAAGTTTTCGTTTCTAAGATTTCCTAGGGACCTTATGGACTGGCTTGATGTTTTGAATCTCAATGTGCTAAGAGGGAGATTGTGGGGGCGATTATTTTGTCTCTTGATGGGCTATTTGGAAGCTTCGGAATGATGCGGTCCTTATTAGGATCGGTCAAAGGACGAGAGTTTTTTTGTTGATGTTTATTTTTCGTTTATTTGGTATTCGAGTAGAAACAACAAGTATAAACGGAAGTGAATAGAGTGGTTACAAAACCCTCTATCATTCATGTAAGTTTTATTCTTATGTCTAGTTTTTTTTGTTAGTCGGTGTTTATAATATCGGCCGTTTAAAAAGAAAAAAAAATGTGGGAAGTGGGACTTAAACATCTTAAAAGGGAATTTTTCCGGTTTCGACTGCATTTGGACATTTGGTGTTGGTCAACGTTGGTGGAGTTGGCTGTTGGTTGTTCAACGCCTAGTAAAAGCGAAACGAGTCATAGTTGGCAAACGCAAGCCAACGCTAAGAGTGTTTTTAACTTAATTTGTACTTGGTTTTTGAGTATAAATTGATACTAAAACGGTATGTATACACTTAGCATTGGGTAATTGTTTTAAATCAAAATGTTTTTTTTTTTCTGGAAAGGCACCACCTTGGTTAGATGATAAGTAGGGGTGTTTATCGAGTCGAATAAATCGAATTTTGAGTTATTCGAATTTAAAGTTTTGAAAAATGTATTCGAATTCGGCTAATATTCGAATAAGAAAAAAAATATTACTAAAAAACCAAATCATTATTTTACTAAACTTTTAACAATCTGAGTATTCGCAACAGTTTACCTATTCTCATCCTTATAATTACACTAAAATCACTATATTTTCTCTTTCATTTTTAATTAAATAATATTTTTTTTATACCTTCATTATTACCTTTTCTCTTTCCTCCACTTACAACCACTTTAAAACAATATTAAAAAATTTATACAGATGAACAGTGTTCCCCAAATATACAGAAAATTTATACATTTTCTCTCTCCTCCACTCACAACCACATTAAACCATCTCCTAAAATATAGGGAACTCACTTACAAACATATAGGAAATCTGTTGTGAATGCTATAACACATACATAATTGCAAAATCAATATAAAGACTCTTACAACTGTTGAATACTAGGTTAAGATGCATGAATGTCGGATTTTAAATGAGTTGAATACTTAAATCGATCAATGGATGATGACTATAGGGAATTAGGGGATTATGTTTTTCTTTTTTTGATTTGGCCCTAGTAAGACAAGCCAAAAGCAATTAAATAAGTTACAAATCCAATGATTATATAAATAATATGTATATATATGTTATTCGGGTTATTCGAATAGGTTCGAATAACAGATATTCAAATTCGAAGTTGACTTATTTATTCGAATCGAATAATTATTCGATTCGAATTCGAATCGAATTTCGAGTTATTTGGTGCGATTCGAATAATGAACACCCTAATGATAAGTAAGAAGTGAACGTGCCTCAAGATGTACATAGAACATTGCTTTTGGAATAGCCCGTTTATATGTTATGGGTTATTTGTATTATAACTTGTGTTGAAACTAAAAACGGTATCAGAGACTGATTTTCAGCCACGAACTAAATGTATTAAGGACTGAAGTCACGTGATATCGGGTGATAGATTGAGGACTGAATTTATATGTTTTGGAGATTGTATGTTAGTCTATGTTGGTGCCATACAATCATGACAGATTTTTAGTTCCTGATCTATACAATACAATAAAAAGAGTAAAATTTTTGCCACATGTCATCTTTTTAGCAAACTAACAAGGTTTTTTTTCCCACTCTTTTTCTTTCTCATTTATCTAATTTAATGACAAAAAATAATTTATTTGTTTTCCTTTTTTATTTCCTAATTGACAACGCTTTCCTTTTTCCCTACCAAATTCTTTCAAAAATTCAAGCGTAAATTGATTTTCTTTTGATTTACTCTCCTTTAAGACAACGGTTAACAGTAGAAGTTTTTTTTATATTTTAACATTATATAACTGTGACTTATTACTTTACAAAAGTTTTTTTAAAAAAAAAATTATTTTCAATGTTACATGTTTTGTAATAAGTTATACCATGTTTTACTCATTCAACCCGTGTAATACACGAGGTTTTATCCTAGTAACATTATATAAGACTAGGAATAGGTGGCTGGCAAAATTAGTATCCGATGACCATTAGCCATTAGGTACTGATTTCAAAGTATCAGGGACTGCTTTTTCAGTTTCAAATATCCTTATTTTTTGTAGTGATACTTGTATATTTATTTACTAGCTTAGAACTTGTGTACTACACACAGAGTAAAAAATATCAATACATAAAATTCTTAAATTTTTATGTATATATTTTACATGTGTAAAAATATATTATATATACTAAGTATAGAAAACAAAATTCAAAGTATGTAAAAATTAATATATAACTGGGTTTCGAAAATACAGTAATTACTATTTAATATAATTTAACTTTCATTAATATTTGATTGAAAATAAAAATCACATAATTAGATTCCATCCCCCTCTCAATACTTTTTATGTAACTTTTAAAAGAATATATTTTTAAAAGAAAACTATTCAATCCCCCCACCCCAATACTTTTCTACATATTTAAAAAAGAAAAATGCGTGAATACATAACTGAAGAAAAAGATATATAAATTTAACCCTAACAAAAAGTAATTATAAATTATAAAAATATTAAGCTCAAATTATAAAAAGTAGTTATAAATATATAATTACACTGCGAAATGAAAAAAAAATATGTTTGTAGCTATTAAAAAAAACAAATCTCCTGTAATAAAAACATATATGTACGTAAACATTATGTTTTTTTATTGATTCATAATGCAAAACATGTATATGATGATTAACTTCAAATAAATGAAACCTGATATATAAATTTAAAAAATAATCATTAGTATTTTATTTTAAGTTCATTTAAAAGGTGTCAAGTAAACCTTTTAATTTATATAACTTTTAACTAGTTTTATATTAATGTCTTATATTTCTAAAGTACATATTCTTGATTCCGTTGACTACAGCCAAATGGAATGAGGCGCTAGTTCGTTCCGTACTTCCGTCTCGTCCCACATCGCTGCAAAATGAAAACGAAACAATGTTTATAACTGGTGCAGATAGACCAAACAACACGATCTTACTTGAACAGGATCTGTTCTATAGGCTCGTACCTCTGTATTCTTGATTCCTAAGAAAACAGAAACCCATGTTTGGTTGATGAGCCATCACCATGTGGAACCAGAGCTCTGTGGTCTAACCCACGGCTCAGTAGAGGATCGTTGCCAGCCCATTAGATGGGTCCTGACATGGTTCCATGATTGTCTGACAGACAAATTAATCTTTTTTTGCTGGATTTTGGGTATAATGCTTCTGGCATTATTAATCATTTTTTCTGTTAAGAATCTTTATTGCAATAAGTATTAATTTACTTCATGTGATCTTGGGCTGGCAGGTGCAAGTGAAATGTCCAGTGATTATATGGGCAGCTTAAGAGACGCATACCAGGTGTTCGATGAAATGACTGAGAAACAAGATAATGTTTCTTTTCCATTATTTTCTTGCAATTTTGAATTTCTGGAAGAACTATATGATATTCATAATGTTTACATTTAGAAAGTTAAAAGCTTGTTATTATCTGATTGTCATTATTAAGAGGATGACTTGAAGGCTAATTTGAGAGATGATATGTAACCTTTCAATGGAAGATGATATTCTTCTCCTCTTGGGATTATATCCATGTCTAGATGCCATGTTAAAAATAATTGACCACTTTTTTTTTTATCTTGGTGTAATTTGCTTTATTTGAAAACTAGGTTATGTACCCGTGTATTACACGGGTAGTAGAAAAAAATTAAATTATATAAAACATAAATCTATAAATAAACGAAACATAAACATTAAATAACAAAAAAAATAAGTCTATATATTTTTATAAGTTTTTAAAAATTTTCTTGGATACTACATTTTTTGTTTGATTTGTAATTTTACCATCTTTATCTAATATTAGTAGTTACTTCGTTTCTAGTTTTCACTCTTAATAGTGCAACATACAACTGTCTATGGGTGAATACCGGTTGTTTTAAATACCAACCAACTCTAGATAATGATTGTTGTTGGATTTTATTGATCGTCATTGCAAAACATACAGACAGTAAAAATTGTATTATCTGAAACTTGAAATGGATCTTCCTCTCTGAAGGAATCAAACTAAGTAATTTCAATCCCGGTACCCCTAACCCCGTTAGAGACCCGTGTATTACACAGTGTTGTATAATGTGTATAATAGAAATTACATAATTTTATAATGTTATATCATGACCATAATCATGTAATCACGCATGTTATACACATGACCATGATCACGTAATCACGCATGGTTTACGCACAACACTTCGACCTTTTAAAAAAAATCTTTTTTTTTAATAAAAGTATAGCAAGAGTATACTCAAATTAAAGAGAATAAAATGCTCGATTTTATTGTGTAATTTTTTTTTTAAAAAATAATGTCGTATAAAAAAGTTATACGTGTTTTAAAAAAAATGGGGGAACTTGTTAAAATTCAACAAAGGTAGGTTATTCCAATTTTTCCCTTTTCGAAATCTTTTCACGCTTAAAACAATCACATTTGATCTTAACAATTGATTTCCTAGATCAACGCTTCAAAATACTTCTTACGTTTCTCACAATAAAAACACTTTGTATTTAAAACATTCTCTACATATACTAACAATAGAAAAAAAAAATCAAAAAAGTATAAAAATTAATATATAATTGAGTTTCAAAAGTACATTAAATATTATTCAATTTAATTTGATTTTATTTAATATTTGATTGAAAACATAAGGTAGTTAATTACATTTCAAAATTTCTTATAATATGAGATAATTTAAAATAAAATGTGTTTTATCAGTATATTTAATATTTGTTTTAAAAATATATTATTATTGAATATATAAAATTTTATTTATTAAGAGAGAGACAGGAAAAAATTTATAAAAATAAATATGGACGTCACACGTGGTATTGTGAAACCTTGATTTATTATAAAGTATAGATATAGATATTACTAATATATACAAAATACAACATCAATAACCGTGTCAGTTCGTTATTCCACCTAAAAGAACCTTTGACGTGTCATTGTGACCTTTATGAGAAAAAAATAAAATAAAAATTAAAACCAAACTTTCTTAATTGTCGTCATCTCTAATTACCGTCAACAACGCCGGAATACCAATCTTCCTTTGCCGCCGTTAACGCCGGTAGAAATCCGCCTTTAACACTGCCTCATAACTAACCCAATACGCATAACCGCCTCTCATCGATGCAATTTTTCCTTTCATCCTCTCTTCCGAATTCCCCCACATTCCATCCAACGGCATTGATACTGATCCGATTCTATGATTAACGCCTCTCTATCTCTTCAGTGTATTCGGATTGGGAATTGGATTTAACTTCAGGTATGTGGATTCTTTGTTCGGTCTTTCGTATATTTAATCTATGGTTTCAAATCTGTTTTTTTTTTTCAAATCCCCATTGATATGTTTGTTCCTACGAAAATTTGTTTGTGTGCCACTGTTATCCTATGATTCTGTGATAACAAATTAGTCACTTGGCCTTTGATTCATTTCACCATATTGCCATTGATATGTTGATATTTATTTAAAGTACTTGGCCTTTGTTTTGTGATTTTGTTACTTGGCCTTTGATTCATATCATATGTCTATACCATGACCCTTATGGGATAACTGACCCGACATGAATTTGGTCATATTCTAATATGAACAGATTTTAATGCACATTATGTGTATTTGTGTATTCTCATGTTCTTTTGAATATCTAGAAGTTGAACAGGGAATCTCATTCACCAAGTGGACTAAAGATAAGTCAAAATAGATTAAATGGTTTTTTTGTTGTTTGGTGATAATTATTTTTTGACTATGCTACAAATATATTCTTTCTGATTGTGCAGGGTTGTTAGATTTGTGCCTTTGAATTGTGTTTCGGTCTGATCCCTGTGTGCGTTTCATTTTGCCGCCTTTCTTTGTTGGTTAATTGGGTAAGTATATACTTAATGTTTTTTGTTAACAAACTGTACAAACCCAACAGATCTGATCAAATCAAACATGGCATCTAACATTTTATTGACCAAGTAATAACCCAACCTGTTCATGTAGATTAAGTATTAAATCTTTACTAGAAATCCATTTCTTACTATGTGTTTATGATAAAGGTCCACCGCTGAAGGTATATTCCAGAAAGAAAAGTCAGGTCACAGCTGTCAAAGTGGGGCAGCTGAATGCTATTTTCGGAAACTGGCTGAATCCACTCGGTCAAATCAATTGGTGGAATCACTCAATCAATTTAATTAATGGCCATCCAGGAAATTATGGAGTAAATTACTCCACCCGATGATTTAAATGGCAGGCTAGATTGTTCATATTATTCATTGAAGTTGTTTTGTTTATCTTGTTCTTGTAATCGGAGAACTTGCCCCTCTCGAATCGGGCCACTATCATTTTGTTTTCTAATAAAGTCTAGCCTATTTCTATCCCAGTTAATTCTGTTCTTATCATTTGGTTCCATTGCCGGGAAACTCGACATGGTGCAAACCCGGAAAAACTCAGGCGACGGCAGTAACACACCCGATCCAATCGCAGTTCAATTGGCTGCCATAGCAGCAAAGTTGGAGTCGATTGATACGATGAAGGAGGATATAGCAGCTTTGAAGGCAGGAGAACGATCCCGAGGAAGCAGGAATGATGATGGGGAAAGCTCTTGGAGGGGTCGACAGCCATATAGACCCCATAACAAAATCGATTTCCCGATTTTTAGCGGAGGAGACCCTCGTGGATGGCTGCTGAAGGCTGAAAAGTATTTCAGGTATTATCAAATACCTGATGAGGAGAAGGTTGAAGTGGCTTCAATGCACCTAGAAGGTGATGCCCTGGATCTTTATTCTTGGCTCTCTAACGACCAACCTATCACTTTTTGGGAAGAATTGGTTCAAGCATTCACCACAAATTTTGGTCCAGCAGAGTTTCAAAACCCGGATGAATTTCTCTGCAACATCAAACAAACTGGGTCGGTCCAAGAATATCGACAGGAGTTCGCTAAGAGGTCCTCTAGGGTCTCAAATTGGCCCGATCATTGTCTCTTAGGGGTATTCTTGAATGGTCTTAAAGATGAATTGAAATCCGATGTTAGGATTCACAAGCCACGTACAGTATATAATGCTATGAGCCTGGCCTTGGAGTTTGAATCTAAACTCTCCTCTCACCGACCAGGAAAAAGTAGCTTGTGGACTTCGAACTCGAAAAGCGCCCAGTCGGACTCCAAACCCATACCATTCACCCCTGTCCCAACATCAACCCAACCAAAAAATACCCCCCGAATATCCGAAGCAGAAAAACAAAATCGATTCTTAAAAGGGGAATGTTTCAGATGTGGCGATAAATATGGACCGGGCCATCGTTGCAAGACCGGTACCCTCAAGGTGTTAGAAGCAGAGGAAGAATTGGAGGAATCACCTGCAACAGATCTATCTGATCACGATTCTGACCAAGAAGAGACTGCTGAAATCAGTTTACACGCTATCTTAGGGAAGCCACACCCTACCACGATGAAAGTCCAAGGTATGCTTCATTCTACTGAAGTTTTGATTTTAATTGATGGCGGTTCTACGCATAATTTTATTTCCGATGTCCTGGTAAGTGAACTTAAGCTGGCAAAACAACCGGTGGCACCTTTTGGTGTTCAAATCGGTAACGGGGATGTTATTCGATGCAGCTATATTTGCAAAAACCTTCGTGTGCAGGTCAATGAACTCAAGATTAATCAAGACTTCCATCCTTTTTCTCTTGGTGGGGCAGACCTAGTCTTGGGTATCCAATGGTTAGCCACACTAAACACGGTTCAAGCTAACTGGAAGGAGATGTTCATGATTTTTACAATAGATGGAAAGCAATACAAGTTACGAGGTGTTGCATCCGGGCCCCAAAAATCATCTAGTTTTCAACACCTAGCCATTGACCCAGAAATTTTACCCTGCATACCAGCCCCATTACAGCCTATTATCACCCAATACACCCCTGTTTTTGAAGAACCTCAGGACCTACCCCCGGTTAGATCACAAGACCACTCAATCCCGCTTTTACCTAACTCCACTCCACCAAACATCCGCCCCTACCGTTACCCCCACTCCCAAAAAACTGAGATCGAGAAACAAGTAGAGCAATTGTTGGCTGCCGGTTTTATACAACCGAGCACCAGTCCCTTCTCAAGCCCTGTCCTACTAGTAAAGAAGAAGGACAATACGTGGCGAATGTGCATTGACTACAGGGCCCTTAACAAGATAACTATAGCCGATAAATACCCTATACCTAACATTGATGAGTTACTCGATGAATTGTATGGTGCCACGGTATTTTCAAAACTCGATTTGCGATCAGGTTATTATCAAATCAGGGTGACAGGCCAGGATATTGAAAAAACAGCTTTTCGGACCCATTCGGGTCATTACGAATTCAAGGTTATGCCTTTTGGCTTAACTAATGCTCCGTCCACATTCCAAGCTATCATGAACGATTTATTTCGTCCTTACTTACGACGTTTTATACTTGTGTTCTTTGATGACATTTTAATTTACAGCCCCAGTATGGAACAACACAAGTCGCATCTACAACAGGCCCTAAAATTACTTCATGACAACCGATTTTTTGCCAAATTATCGAAATGCTGCTTTGGGCAAGAACAAGTGGTGTTCCTTGGTCATGTAATTAGCTCGGAAGGAGTTAGCGTTGAGGAAGAAAAGATTTCAGCTGTTAAATTGTGGCCCATACCCTCAACAGTGAAAGAAGCGAGAGGTTTCCTCGGGTTAACCGGGTATTATAGGCGCTTTGTCCGTAATTATGGACTTATAGCCCGGCCCCTTACCGCATTAACCAAGAAAGATGGCTTTGTTTGGTCGGAGTCAGCACTTAAAGCCTTTAATGACCTGAAACAAGCATTGCTGACTACACCAGTTTTGAGGTTACCTGACTTCTCGAAACCCTTTGTTATAGAGTGTGATGCATCATCTGATGGAGTGGGAGCAATATTATCACAGGAGGACCACCCCGTGGCCTATTTCAGTAAGGGATTCTCCCCATCTAACCGATTTAAATCGGCTTACGACAGGGAGCTGTTGGCATTAGTCCTAGCAGTACAAAAATGGAGTCACTACTTGCTCGGTCAGCATTTTCTCATTCGTACCGATCATTATACCTTAAAGTTTTTATTGGAGCAACGCATCACCACTGCTGAACAGCAAAGGCTGTTACTAAAGCTCATGCCCTATGATTTTTCGATTATTCACAAGGCTGGGAAAGAGAACAGGGGGGCAGATGCTTTGTCTCGCAGACCCCATTCAGGAGAATTATTGACACTCATTGTCCCTTATTGTGTCGATGTGGCTGATATCAAGGCAGGGTTGCGAACTGATTCATTTACAAGCAATCTGGTCAAGAAGTTGCAAGAGGACCCTTCATCCGTCCCTGACTTCTCGCTTGTGGATCAATTTTTGTTTCATCAAGGGCGGTTGGTAATACCGGAGGTACCTCCTCTCAGACTTAAGCTGTTACAAGAAGCACATGATACTCCAATCGGAGGTCATGGGGGATTTTTAAAGACCTACAAGCGGCTGTCCGCTCGATATTATTGGCTAAAGATGAAACAGGATGTTAGGAATTTTATCCAGCAATGTGTGATATGTCAGCAACAGAAGTACCAAACTTTAGCTCCCGCAGGATTACTTCAGCCCTTACCAATCCCCAGTCAGGTTTGGGAGGATATTTCTATGGACTTTATCGTTGGTTTACCCCAATCCAGCCGTTTCGATACTATCTTAGTCGTAGTGGATCGTCTAAGCAAATATGCTCACTTCATCTGTCTATCTCACCCATTCACGGCCAAAGGAGTAGCTGCGGTTTTCTGTAAGGAAATAATCAGGTTGCATGGCTTCCCCCGCTCCATCGTTTCTGATCGAGATGTTGTTTTCCTTAGCAACTTTTGGCAAGAATTGTTCCGATTGAGCCAAACCAAATTAAAGCTGAGTACAAGTTACCATCCTCAGACGGATGGACAAACTGAGGTGCTAAACCGTTGTCTAGAAGCCTACCTACGTTGTTATGCTAGTGAACAACCAACCAAATGGAGTACTTACTTACCATGGGCCGAATACTCATATAATACCGGGTACCACACATCCACCGGTACCACTCCATTTTCTGTCGTATATGGTAGGGAACCTCCCCCCTTGCTCCCCTATGTCTTAGGAGAGACTAAAAACGCAGAACTAAAACAACAATTGATTACTCGGGATGATATGTTAAAGCTCCTTCGTCAAAACCTCCAAAAGGCCCAAGACCGAATGAGGAACCAAGCAAATTTGAAGCGACGAGAACTCACGTTTCAGGTTGGTGATTATGTCTTTTTGAAGATTCAACCTTACCGCCAAAAGAGTCTGGCCAAACGTCGATGCGAGAAGCTGTCCCCAAGGTTTTTTGGCCCATATCGTATTAAGCGAACAGTTGGTCCAGTCGCCTATGAGTTGGAATTACCAGCCGAAGCTAGAATCCATCCTGTTTTCCACATTTCAATGCTTAAACCAGCCCATGACTCTTTCTCTTCGGTCCCAACTCCCCCATTACCCATCACCAACGACTGGGAAATTGATTTGCAACCAAGCTCGGTCATCGCTCATCGTTGGGTTCATGAAGCTGGCCATCCCATTCTGGAACTGTTGATTTCATGGTATAACCGCCCGATAGAAGAATCTACATGGGAAGTTTATGATCTAGTGGCTGAGCAATTTCCTGCATTCCGCCTTGAGGACAAGGCGTTTTACCGGGAGGGAAGTAATGATAAAGGTCCACCGCTGAAGGTATATTCCAGAAAGAAAAGTCAGGTCACAGCTGTCAAAGTGGGGCAGCTGAATGCTATTTTCGGAAACTGGCTGAATCCACTCGGTCAAATCAATTGGTGGAATCACTCAATCAATTTAATTAATGGCCATCCAGGAAATTATGGAGTAAATTACTCCACCCGATGATTTAAATGGCAGGCTAGATTGTTCATATTATTCATTGAAGTTGTTTTGTTTATCTTGTTCTTGTAATCGGAGACCTTGCCCCTCTCGAATCGGGCCACTATCATTTTGTTTTCTAATAAAGTCTAGCCTATTTCTATCCCAGTTAATTCTGTTCTTATCAGTTTACTCCATGATTCTCACAATATTAGTATAGCTTAAAAACAAATCTTTGTGTACCTTCAAAATCTGAAGGATACTACTCTAGAATCAAAATAAATAACTAAATGGAATTAACTAAATGAAATTACTTTTTTTGGTAACTTGATTGAAGAGTGCATGTTAAATAAATAGATTTTGTTTATAAACTCTAATAATGTTGTTATGTTAACAAGTTTACTTAGAAAATGTTGTATTGCTCATGAAGTCAAAGCTTTGAGGGTAATTGTTTTCTTAGACAGACAGTTTATCTTTGCAGTGTGGTTTTCATATTAATTAAGTATAAATACACATAAACAATTGTTATTACATTGTCAAAAAAAATACTAATCTGTTTGTTGCAACTGTCACAGGAAACTCAAAATGGTGTTCAAGAGAATATCTACAATTAGACCACATGATTACGCAGAACCGCTCTAGATAAGAGTTAAGAGGAGATGGAAACCTTATTGATAGGTATAACATTCACTAACTTCTCTTATCATCTCATACATCTAATGCTTCAAATATATGTATAATGCTACATACAGATTTAAAGTAATCAATGGACACTCAACAACATGCCCAACTACATCAGCATCAATCATGTCTAAAGAAGACGATATAAACAAATTGACACTTGAAGAACTACTTCAAAAGTCACTAAATCAATCATGTAAGAAATCTACCCGAATTCCTCTTTTTTATATCTTTGATAATATGATTGTTTAACATTCCTAATGTAGAAAAATAAGTTCACATGTCTTGCAAGCAAAAAGGAGATCGATAGCTCTAGAACTTGGTTCTACCAATCATGTACCGAATGTAAAAAGATAGTTATACCAAAGGAAGAGATATGATTAGAGTAATCAACGCCCCCGCCGCAACGCGCGGGTTGGCGTAAACTTGTTACTTACAAAACCCAAAATGCAAACTTTTTATGCATGTTTTACAAATCTTCATTGCATGCTTTGCTTCTTGGGCTTTTTACTTTTACTTTTTTATAATTAATTATTTGAAAAAGGTCATTGTGCGAAGGATTTAGGGCCATTTATTGTGAGAATGATTTAGGGCCATTAGATCAAATTGTAGAAAAGTTTAATGATTGAGATTAAATTGTAGGAGAAAAAGTTGTTGGAAGGGTATTTTAGTCTTGGCCACTTTTTTGACTTTTTATCAAGTTCCCCTCCCTTTTTTAAACGTTCATAACTTTTAAATACGACATTATTTTTTTTTTTAAATTACACCATAAAAACGAGCGTTTTTTTATCTTTAAAACGAGTATAGTGTCGTTATATAAAAAAAGAAAAAAATTTACGTTATCCAGCTCGTTGTGTAATATGTCAGGTCATTGTGTAATACGTCAGGTCATTGTGTAATAGGTCTGGTCATTGTGTAATATGTCAGGTCATTGTGTAATAGGTCTGGTCATTTATAATTTGCTCATTGTGTAATATTAGTTTATTGTGTAATATCAGGTCATTGTATAATATCAGTTAATTGTGTAATATGTCAGGTCATTGTGTAATGTAAGGTCTGGTCATTCTGTAATATCAGTTCATTGTTTAATATCAGGTCATTGTGTAATATCAGGTCATTGTGTAATACGTCAGGTCATTGTGTAATATGTCAGGTCATTGTGTAATAGGTCTGGTCATTGTGTAATTATCAAGTCATTGTGTAATAGGTCTGGTCATTTATACATTGCTCATTGTGCAATATCAGTTCATTGTGTTATATCAGGTCATTGTATAATGTCAGATCAATTCACAAACGTCGTACGATTTTGATTTAACCACCCGTCCCTCTTCTTCCTCTTCCAAACCAATCGTCGGTGGCCTTTCTTCACTCTTATCCTCTTCGTCGACCTTTTCCTATGGTGGCGGCTGGTTATGGTGGAGTGGAGTGGGGGTATTTTGGTCATTTAACATTATTTAACTTAAAAACTTAACGAAGTTAACGAAATTGGACTAAAAGCGTTAAGAAATGTAACTTCAGGGACCCATATTGTTAAGGAGGGAATGAACCTGTTAATAGCAACAAACCTCAAGGACGAAAACTGCAGTTTACACTAATTTTTAAGTTATTTTGTTTTTACCGTATAACTTTAAAAATATTATGTTTTATAAAAAATTTAATATACCGTTGCGACATGCTTATTTTTATCTACGTTTTGGTGTAAATTTCATTCGAAACGAAGTTGGGCGTAATAATGTACAAGTCATCAAATCACAACCTTAAACGTACGAGTAATCAAAGCTGCTTCAAGGTTTCAATTTTTTCATTTTTTTTCCACTTAAAACTTTAAAAATATGATGTTTTATGAAGTTTCGCATTTGACGTTGCGACATGTCTACTTTTATTTACATTTCGGCGTGCCTATTTTTATCTACGTTTCAACGTGAATTTTCGTAACGTAATTTTTAATCCGATCAGTTGTTTTAAACGTTTTTTAAACCATTCAATGTTCATCTCCAAATATACCGTTGTGGGGTTACTCTTTTTTTATTTTATCTATGTTACCGCCGCAACGTGGTCCGTATGAATAGTAAATTAACTTTTTTATTCTACTTTTTTATTATTAGTTAAATACAATTTCTTTCATAAAAAAAACTAGCGTCCCTGCCCAGTGACTCACGTACGTACACGTATTACAACCTCATCCGTATCTACATTTCCAACCCGTCACGGTTGTTTTAAACTTTTTTTAAACCGTCTGACGCCCATCTCAAAATACAATGTTGCGACATTTTTTTGTCTATGTTTAAACCGACCCGCCGTAATGTGCCGCCATTGTGCCTATTTTTATCTACGTTTTGGTGTAAATTTTTTCGAATAACTACACTTTCATATACAACGAGGTAACTTTTTCGTGACTATCGAATATACGGCTGCAACGTGTTTTTTTAACGCCATTTAGAATATACCGTCACGATTTGTTTACGTTCGAACCCGTCGTGGAGCGCGGATAATCCACTAGTTACTTACAAAAGTCATATCACAAAGACTTTATGCATCATGTACAAGTCTCTTTGCATGATTAGTATTTTATTATATAATAGCTTAGAACCTGTACACTAAACAAAGTAAAAAATATTAATATATATTTTTAAATCTTTATATACATCTTATAGGTGGAAAAATGTAATTACATATACTAACAATAAAAAATAAAATTAAAAAATATGTAAAAGTTAATGTATAATTAAGTTTTAAAAATAAATTAATTACTATTCAAATTAATCTGAATTTCATTTACTCTTTGAATTAAAACATAAGTTAGATAATTAGATTTAAAAGTTTCTTATAATATGATATAGTTTAAAATCAATGTGTTTTATTTGTATAATTAATAATTTGTTTAAAAATATATTATTATTATTGAAATATGAATGTGTATTTAATAAAAGAGAGCGACGAAAAAAATATTATAAGATTAAATGTGAATACGACACGTGACATTAATTAAGACACCTTTATATAGTATATATTTTTTTGTTTTAATCTCTTTTTTACACGTCTCCTTCTACATGTTCTTTTACAACTTTTTGAGGATGATCTACATTTATAAAAAAGCCCCTTTCAAGTGGTACTATAAATTATTAAATTACTAATACCAAGTATGGTGTTTCGTTTCTTTCGGTTCTTTTATTTAATAGATTTTAAATAGTAATCAATGTGCTTTATTTTAAATCATCCTATATATGTGTGTTTTTAAAATAATTTACGATAATTATTTTTGTATATTGTGATTACTAGGTTAGTTACTCGTCTACTACACGAGTTGAAAACATAAAAAATAATAATTGATAAACTATTTATATAAATTAAATAAATCACAAAATGTATGAATAATTAGTTGACTTCTTTTTATTTTAATAAAAATGGCTCACACGTTTTTATTTTTTAGAACTTTCCTATTAACCATAAATAACCAAAAAAAAATTAATTTCATGAATAATAATTATTACTAATTGACAACATTTATGTCTGTGTTAAATATTTTTTAAATCGAATATTGTTTTCGTAAGTCAATTTTTCTTAAATATTTTAGGAATCCCTTTAATATAAATGGAATCAATATAAACAACTTTGTTGACGATAAACAACTTTAGTAAGTCAATTTTTCTATAGTACAAATGGAGTCAATTTTCTTTAATATTGTAGGAATCCCTCTAAATTGATTAAATTACAACATTATTAAATGTATTAAGTTTAAACAGGAAAAATAGAAATGAGGAAGGCTGAGAAAGTGACACGTGTTCTTAAGAGATTTTTATTTATTAAAGTAGTAAGATTTTACATGGACTAATAATAAAAATTATCAATACTATTAATAACAAGTGTCGGTGCCGTTTGTCACTAACAACACCACCCTCTCCACTTTGTTACATGACAAAAATGGCCCCCAACATGATAAAATGTTGCTTTAACCCCTCAAGTTTTTAAACATTTAAGTTTATCCACTCTTTATATTAATAAAAAATTCTATGGACACGTGTTACTTTCTGGTTCATTTGTATCATTTTTTTCCGTCTCTCTCTCTCTCATATTGAATGATGATATTAAAATAAATTATTTTTAGATTTTTAATATAAGTCTAATCACGGATACTTATTATTTAATTATAAATAGTTTAACTGATGTAATATACCGGTTTATTCAATCCGTGTATTACACGGGTTTTTAAAAACATAAAGTTTTTATTACTAAGTATATAATATTTTTATTTATTCAACCCGTGCACGGGATTTTAACCTAGTGTAGTATATAAAATCTTATTTTCCCTTATTAATTTTCGTTTGTTTATTTTTTTTTCCTTAACGTCATGGTATAAATTTTTTTAAAACGGAGTCGTATTCAAAATAGAGTATTTTTTAGGTATCGTGGTTTATATCGATTGATGGTGATGTGCTGGTACAGTGAAGAATTAAACCGACACTGACTGAAAAACATCGATATTGTTATATAATTGTCTTTTATATATGTTTTGATCTCCACAATTGAGTCGACGTAACTTCATACGTTTCTTTTATGTATTTAACCACGTTTCTTTTAGTGCTTAGTCACGTTAATATCACCAGCTCCACTGTTTAAGGCCCCCCTCCCGTCACGGAGGCGAGGCAAGATTTCTAGCCGGAGATTAAAAGGTGAAAACTATTTTAAATAAAAAGTCAAACTTAACAAACTCATTTCCTTTTTACTCATTTCAACCATATTAACTTACCATTAGTTATAATCTTGTCACTCTCATTTCGTTTCTACTCATTTCAACCATATTAACTTACCATTAGTTATAATCTTGTCATTGCATCAATATTAACAGTTGAATTAATTTGACAAATAAACCGCATATTACAAAATAACTTTTTATTTAATTCAACGTCATCCTAACTGACCTCATTAAAATCACGAAGGGTAATGTCACGGGGTCAGTTGGCCCGTGACAGTAAACTATGATAATCAATCAACGAGTAACAAGATGGAGTCAATTGTCGAGTTAGTTAACCCTCCTCTTCTTTCACCATGTAACGAACCGACTTTCAAGTTTATTATATAATATGATATTCATATTATATGGGTGTAACTAAATTAAAACAAAAGTGGAAGGTTTGTTACAAAAGGTGAATTTTATCAACTTTGGACAAAATGTGTTAGCTCTTTGTAATAAAACCAATTCTGCATGTAAACATTATGGTTTTTTTTATTAATTCGTAATGCAAAAGATTAACTACAACTCTTTGTATATGATGATTAACTTCAAATAATTTAACACATATAAATACAAAAAATACAAATATGATTGGTATTTTATTTGAAGTTCATTTAGAAGGTGGTGTCAAGTAAACTTTTCATTTATATAACTTTGAACTAGTTTTATGTTAATTTGTCTTTTATATTTCTAAAATACATATTCTTGATTTCGTTGCCAGCCCATCTGATGGGTCCTGGCTTGGTTCCATGGTTGTTAAGGTTAAGGGGGTTGAAAGTTAAACTGAGCAAAGTTGCAGGACTGCTATTGGAACTGTACACTCCTGAATGTTTTCAATTCAGTTCATTGTTCTTGTGTAATCTTTGAGAACATCTATTACATTGATTGATTCTATGTTTTTAACATAACTTCTTTCAGAATATTTCAAATTTTAACATGTTATGTCCCTTTTTTTCAAGGAAAATAAGCAAAACACTCTTTGAATGAAGAAATGTATACAAAAATGAGGTCAAAATGAAGCTATATTATCATGTCACTAATAAGTGACGTCAAAACCGTTGTAATATCCGTCTCAATTGGTCATTTGTGACGGGTTTTTGATTGAAAAAATTGGCCGCATATGGTTTTGTTGCTGATCCATTTAGTGATGACTTTATGTGACAAATCAATTTCCGAAAAAAAAGACATCTCTTAATCAGTGTCTAATTGTGTGATGTGAATATTACCCATTAACACCCGTTATTACATATTACAAACAAATATAACACACTATAAACAACACCACCAAAATATGACCCATTAAGATTATTGTGGTGTGTCGCGTTCATGGTTACACATAATGTTACCTAGATATGTCGGCAAATCATATAAAACCATTCCCTACTTATAATTGTAAGTATTTTTACTTTCTCTTATGATCAATTTATACGCCTTCATGGTTACACATAATGCACAGTGTCAATTCTAAGGCTATTTCCCATTCTTCTCCACAATGTCATATCAACGTCACAACAGTTTCCACTTATTTTCCGCATATATATCCATGACTAGGGACATGGTTCCACATTTCTACACTGTTATCAATGGGACATCATATTTATTTTTTAGTTAATTTTAATATTTTTTTCCTTTTAACAATTTCTAAAAAAATATAAAAATACATGCATAATACTAATTTAAATCTATATCTTTATCTATATCTATACTATATAATAAATAAAGGTTTTCCATGCCACGTGTCGCCTCCACATTCATTCTCATCATTTTTTCCCGCATCTCTCTCTTATTAAATACACCTTTATCTTTTAATAATAAAATATATTTTTAAACAAAATACTAATCTTTATATTAATAAATCTCCTGACATATTTTGACGAGCGTATGTGTTAACAGATTATATTTTATTTCACGGGTTTATTCAACCTGTGTAAAACACGAGTTTTTAAAAAATAAATTTTTTATTACTTAGCATATAATTTTATATTTATTCAACCCGTGTAATATACGGAATTTTAACCTAGTTATATAACAAATAAAGGTTTTGCATGACATGTGTCAGCTCTATATTCATTCTCATCAAATTTTTTCTTGCATCTCTCTCATTAAATACACCTTTATCTTTTAATAATAATATATTTTTAAATAAATTACTAATTATACTAATAAAACACACTTATTTTAAATTATCCTTTATTATAAAAAAACATTTGAAATCTAATTACATAACTTTTATTTTCAATCAAACAAAAATGAAAGTGAAATTACATTAAATAGTAATTAACGTATTTTCAAAACCCAATTATATATTAAATTTCACATATTTTGAATTTTGTTTTTTATCCTCAGTATATGTAATATATTTTTTACACCCATAAAATACAAACATAAAGATTTAATAATTTTATGTATTGATGTTTTTCATCCCGTGTGTAGACACGGGTTCTAAGCTAGTACATTAATAAATAAAAGACATCAAAATAAAATAACAAGTAAGAAAAAATAGACTTGATTGTTTGGGGTGAAGTATGACTTATGTTCCATCAAACCCGTGTGAAGATTGTTGTGTGTGTCACGATTGCGTATTTGCCATTCATTAGCCCGTTTTTGGGCATCGTTACTTCTAATCCGATCACCGCTTCAAACTCGTCTTCGTTGAACTTACAAATCTCTTGGCTTTCATCCTCTAAGATCATGTTATGTATGAGGATGATGCACGCATACATAACATGTTGTATTCTATGGAGTTTCCATATACGTGTCGGGTTTTTCACTATATATCATCTTTGTTTGAGCACACCAAATGCTAGTTCAATATCTTTCTAACAGATTCTTGTGTTGCTTTGAACTTTTTTCTGTTATAACCTATTAACCTTCTAGGAACGTAAAAGTGGCATACTCGGAATATATACCATCAGTAAGGTAATAACTAATAATGTTAATATATCTTGTTCCTCTAACCTCAAAAGAGTCAAGTGTGGTTTCGTTTATCACAGTGTTTAATATTGGCAACTGATCAAGGACACTTATATGGTTGTTTGAACCCACAACTTCAAAGAAAACATGTGAAAACGACAGATCTTGCAACAAAAATCAGTTTACCATAATATTAACGATAAAAAAGACCGTCCCAAACAAGCGTCCCATTTTACAATTGGGGGATATCAGTGGCGGATCTAGAACAAAAGTTTAGAGGTAACGAAATTTTTAACATGCGACTGTCGAGGCGGAGGACTGGGGTTTGGCGAAGGCGGGGTGCGAGGGCGGAGGTTTGTGAGGGCCCTCCCCCCCCCCCCCCCGCCCGATTTTCCGCTCCCCCTGATAGGAAAAATAAATCACGACCCCCACTGCGTTTTTTTTTCAAGCTCCGACACTGGCCCGACGGTGGTCTCAGCTCAGGTCGAGTGGTCGGTCTCTGACGCTCTCACAGTTCCCGCTCTTTGTCTTTCTTCTTGGCCGACCGCTTAGGTAAGTTGGGTTTGAGAATTGAAACTTTGAGATATTGTGTTTTGAATAAAGTTTGGGCCGGCTAAAGCCTAAATGTTTTATTAAAACCCAATGCCTCAAAACCTTTAATAAAATATGGGGATTTTTTTATAAAGTATTAGGTTTTTTTATAAAATTTTGGAGTTTTTATGAAGTGTTGAGATTTTAAAAAAATTTGAGGGTAACGTAATTTTTTCTCAAGGGTAACGTAAGGAGTAACCAAATACATAAAACCGTAATTTTTTTTTACAATGCACGTAAAAATTGAAAGGTAACAGAGCCTACCCCTACCCATAGGGTAGGTCCGCCCCTATATTGTAAAGATGTATATGATGATTAACTTCAAATAACTTTAACACTCACATATTAGAAAAATAATAATATAAATATCATTAGTATTTTTTTTAAGTTCATTTTAAAGGTGTCAAAGTAAATCTTTTAATTTATCCAACTTTTAATTAGTTTTATATTTCTAAAATACATATTCTTGATTCCGTTGACTAAAACCAAATGGAATGAGGTGCTGCTCGTTCCGTACTTTCGTCTCGTCCCACATCGCTGCAAAGTGAAAACGAAACGATGTTTATATTGTGTGCAGAGAGAACGAATGTCACGACCTTACTTGAACAGGATCTGTTCTATAGGCTCGTACCTCTGCATTCTTGATTCCTAAGAAGATAGAAACCCATGTCTGGTTGATGAACCATCACCATGGAACCAGAGCGTGATTAACAGAGCTTTGTGGTCTAACCACCGGCTCAGTAGAGGATCGTTGCCAACCCATCTGATGGGTCCTGGCATGATTCCATGGTTGTCTGACAGACAAATTATTCTTTTTTTTTGTGGGATGGTTCAAGATTCTGTGTATAATGCATCTGGTATGAAATAATCACTTTCTGTTATGAATCTTTATTGCAACAAGTATTAATTTACTCCATCTTGCTCTTGCATACCAAGTGTTCGATGAAATGTCTGAATAAGAAGATAATGTTTCTTTTCCTTTATTTTTTTGTAATTTTAGATTTCTGGAAAAACCATGATTAGTTTTGAATTAGAAAGTTAAAAACTTGTTAATATCTGATGGTCCTTGAGAGGATTATATCAATGTCTAGATTTGGTGCCATGTTAAAAATATAAATGACCATTTTTTTAACCTTGGTTGATCAAATATGTAACAGATTATTAATTTGTTTTTATTTGAGAATATGTAGGGTTTAAAGTGAAGATTCTGAAGGTGAGGGGGGTTGAAATTCAAACTGAGCAAAGCTGCAGGACTGCTATTGGAACTGTACACTCCTAATGTTTTCATTTCAGTCTTGATTATTCATTCTAAAATCCCCATTTGTTTTGTTTATGTTTGATAAAGTTTGTATTGATTCTAAAATTTAAAAACTGAGAGGCTAAAGCAAGGCCAAGCTTTAGGCCTTACAGTCATTGTAATGTCCAAAGAGCGGAAATAAAAAGCAAAAAAGAACTAAGAATCGAACTAATGACCTTTGTTTGAAAAAAAATAAGGGAGATGGATTGTCACTGTGACACATATAATCTTCTATTTAATGTCACGCAATATATTTTTATGTGGTCAATATTTGAAAAAGAGTGGTGTCAAACGATATTATTGTACTAAACATGTTATATAAATTTAAAAGTTCAATGGAGTCGCTTGACCCCATTCCTCTATAAGTAGCTTCACCCCTGGTTCGCTCCCCTTACGTACCTATACCTATATAAGGGTTTGTATTAATATCAAGAGATATATGCATTAACCATACCATGTTACCTAGCATCGGGTGTTGATAAGTTTCAAAAGACATGGTCCTACTAAATATAATATTGTTATATGACTCTTTTCTTGTGTTATTTGAGATAAACTATTACTTTTATAATTTAATTCATCTCATATTTGGTTTTCTAAGTTTCAAACATTTAACTTGAATTCAAATTATATGATTAAGTGTGATAAGTTTATAATAAATTGATTTTATCAAATTGTTTTTCTAGAATCTTACAAACATAATATTATTTCAATTACACAATTCAAAGTGTAATTATCTTATTCTATAGGGACCAAATAGTGAAGTTTACTGACTGCCCCCAATTTGTGACAAACTTCACCGACGACCGGTGGCGTTATTGCGTTTAATAGTCGTTGATCTCACAACTGTCCATAACAAAAAACCCTCACACCCCTACAAATTGACACGCTACCGCTTCCAATCTCAGCTTCGAACACACATTCTGTTGCCGGACTCGCCGTCGCCACCAATGTCGTGGTTAAGATCTGCCGTCAACAAGGCCGTGGAGGTCGGTAACAAGAACAACCTTACTCGCACCGTCAAAAATTACGCCGATACTGTGGTTCAGCATGCCGGTCAAGCGGTTGCCGGAGGCGCTAAAATCTTCCAGGACCGACTTGTAACGCTCTTCCTTGACTATTGTATCTCCGTTTCGTGATTTTAGCGTTTGATTGATTGATATTGTTATTATTTTGCGATTTAAGAGGTGCGAATTGCGAGTGTGTGTTTGCTGGATTGGAATTAGGGTTTTGATTAAATAAGTTGAATTTTGGACGGTGAATACTCAGTCTATTTAAGTCAGTTTTGTTTCGGTTCTAATGCGGTTAATTGAAACTTTATTCTATGCTTTTAAGATGCAGTATTAGTTCGTGAATAGGCCGGTAAACGAACCGAACCGAATGTTCAGTGAACCGTACCGTTCGATGGGAAGTTCGTTTAATAAACGACTGAGCATGAACACAAATTGTTCATTTAATTAAACCAACGAATATGAACACATGTCCTGTTTGTCATTTACGTTCGTTCATTTATGTCCGTTTGTTTAACGTCGTTTAAATATTCATTCAAATTTATTTATTACTAATATTAACTTAAAATCAATTTAATTTTCATATTTTAATACCTTTATGCCTAATTTATTATCAATTTGATATCTTTGTTTACTTTTAAGATGTTGGATGTAAAGATGATGATAATTTAATCTTTACTTTACATATTCACGCTTATTTTTAATTGGTGTTTGTTTATATTCGTGAACTGACACAAACACCTTCATTTTCTTGATGAACAAACATGGACAAGAAAATCCGTTCATTTAAGTGTTCGCGCTCGTTCATTTGTTCGGTTAAAGTTAAACGAACGAGCAGGCGAACACTAACAAGCTCCGTTCGTGTTTGTTCGGTTCGTTTACAGGCTATCATGAACATATATTGCATATCATTGTTTAATTATGCAGCATCAAAGTGGAAACCTGATATTTTGCAGGGAAATCGAAGAGACTCTGGTTAAAGTTAGTTAAGTTTGTTATTAAGAACGTGATAAAGTTGGAATCAATTGTCAGTCTGAAAATGATTGGTTGTACCCATGGAGTTCCATTTGGGTTTATTAACAGTGTATTATATTTCATTTATTAACTACCATTCTATTGCTTATTGATATTTCATTTGTCCATCTATTTGCTGTTTGTTTCAATCTTTTGATGAAGCTAAGCATGGCAGGGGGCTCGAAGCTTCAAAAGCTTTAAGCAGACTGTTAGAAGATTGGAAGAAGCATCTATTTCTGCCAGAGGTCCAGAAAGGATACACTTGATGAGAAGATGGCTTGCTGCTCTGAAAGAAACCGAGAAACTGTCAAGGGAGTCTTTTGAAGATGATGACAAGAATCATGAACTGCATCCTCCTTCTGATGAACTAAAAGATAATCTGAAAAAGCCATCTCTAGTGAGTAAATTCACTTTTTGCATTATTTTCTCCTGCCATCATATTGGTACCTTTCATTGTATAAGAGCATCCTGCTTTTGATTGCTTTTGTTTTTACTTTTACTTCAGTTGTGTAGTTACTTTGGATAAAATAATTTTTAGCGACCATGACAGGTTCTGTACTATGACTCTGATATGGTGGGAGATCCAATGAACTTCCATGATGTTTTTCTCTATAGTCAAGCTTTGGAGGGCATTACAATATCTATGGTAAGAAGTAAGAACATTTAATAATGTTCAATCGTTTTTCCCTTTAAATGCACACATAGACACTGCAGCACTTTCTGCTGTGTTTATGCATCTGTTTCTTTTCGCATGAACTAAAGGCAAGATTGCAACTGGTCATCGGATGCAGATCAATAAGACTTGGTCATTTTAGATTACATGCTTCTCATGATTATTGATGAATTTTATAATATTAACATACATCATATCTGTATTCGGCTAGAAATTTCAACATTTCTTTTCGTCCTTAATAGATTCTTGTTCCACCAAGTGAGGAGGAGGTTTCTCTGCTTTTAGAATTTTTTGGGTGAGTTTTTGTACATATCTTATATGAGCTTATATCTTTATGTCATCTGAATAACCTAGATCATGTTCATGTTTGCAGTTTCTGCCTTACTGGAGGAAAAGAAGTTCACAATGCCATAGTCAGCAGCATCCAGGATTTGGCAAAAGTCTTTTCAGGATATAAAGATGAAGTTTTGGTACTACATGCAACTTTGTGAAATCCTCAAGTTCTATCAGATTTTACTACCTCTTTAAGTGTTCTTTTATCCTTTTCTATTTTTGCGTCTAGGTAAAGCGTGAGGAGTTGCTACAGTTTGCACAAGGTGCTATCTCTAGTTTAAAAGTCAACGCGGAGCTTAAAAGGTAACAAGTCACAGTGTTTTGTTTCTCAGCTGCAAATTTACATACTTGCATCCGAACTGAACACAGATTATATACTTTTCCCACCTTAAAGCCTAGTAGCATGTGTATCTGTCTCTGATCATGCTGGTTTCAAAATTTCAATGTTTGATACTATTGTATTATGAATCTATAGTAACATATGGTGAGTGATATTCACAGAATAGATGCTGAAGCCTCTGTGCTCAAGGAAAAGCTTGATGGAATGGAATCTTCTGGGGAGATTATTGGTGATGGGTATGAAAAAGCCTCCAAAGAAGCAACCATTGCTACAACAGAGGTGAACTTTGTCTTCATAGTCTTAACCACTTGAAAGTTGAAATCTCACTAGTATTTAGCTTAACAAAAATGATAAGAGCACATTTGTAGGATTTATATTTTATACACTGTAATCTAATTGTTGTATTTTCACAGTAGGCTCTGAAGAAGGCTCTGGCCCATATTCGAGTTTGTTCTAAACTAGAAGGGCTACTACTGAAAAAGAAGATGCTTTATGGTGGAGAAACTCCTGAGATCCATGCTCAAAAGGTAGCTTTTTCTTTGAAACGCTAAATCTGTTATTGACCAAAATATTTGTAAATACTTTAACATGCAAATATCATCTAATACTTTATTTTGAAGTATACTCATATAGATATTAAGCTTTGAAGTGATCCTTTATTACAAGGGAGAGCCATATAAATTAGAGCAGTGAAGGGGGTTTGTGGGCTGTGAAAATTATTTAAACTAAACATTTGATGATAAGACGAGCAACGTGATAACCTTTCAACTGCTACCAACAATGAAAGATGAATGTTTTGATGTCTGTGTTCAAGGTTAATCTCGTTAGGTTTTATCTAAGACTCTTGGTTTTAAAAAAGCGTGCATGATGCACCCTTAGGCACAAGATGCTGCATTTTCGCCTAGGTGAGGCGATGGGTGTACTGGAGGCGCAGGCATGAGGCACGCCTCTTGTACAAGGGCAGATTTTGTGCATCAGCATGTTGTACATATAGCTTTTTAGGTTGTACATAAAGGTTATTTATATATCAAATCATATATAGAGGTTATTTATATCTAAATTTTGGGTACGTGATGATAGAAACGTATGAGAAGTATAAAATAAAATCTATATAAATACCTTGCGCCTTGTGTACGTGATGGGTGTGTTGATTGAGCTAGTTGTACTATGTGCCTGCCATTAATTTGTATAAATGTATAATTGTGTTAGTAAAGCTTGAAACCTAGCAATTGTATGTCTGATTTAAACACACATTTGTTAGGTTCTCCCTGGTTCACCTTCACTCATGTCTAACTCAGTAACTTATGTTACATTTTTTTTACCATTTGAATTTTTTCCCTTTAAAAATTAATGCTCTAAAAGTTTGATGGCTAATAGTGTTGTATTTGGCTTCAAACAGGTGGATAAGCTGAAAGTGTTATCCGAGTCCCTTGTTAGCTCCTCTACAAAAACTGAGAAGCGTATTTCTGATAACAGGTATTTATACATGCTATATATAATTATATATGTATATGTGTGTGTGTGTATACATACGAATTTTCATATAAGGATATGATTGTGTTTTTTGCAAAGGCTTTGTTGATGGACAAAACACATTTGAAGAGGGCAGCAACATAGTATGTTAAATTTATGCTTTGTCTTTTATTTTATAACTTTTGGCAGAGTTCAGAAAGAGGAAGCTTTGAATTTTCGTGTCTCTAAAGCAAGTGAAGTTGGGGAAATAGAGAAGGTATTTTTCATATGGATTAAACTACAACTTTGTTTGCTTATGAGTTATAAGTTGGGGAAGTTGCTCTTGCCTCTTATTAGTTTGTTTCTCAGTCAAACGAATCATCGACTGTATATCAGGCTGATAGTTTGTTCATCTCTCTCTCTCTCTCTCTCACACACACACACTTTTGTGTGTGCACATTTAACATGTGTCTTTATCTCTTGGTTTTGTTATAGGAACTGGCTGCTGAGGTTGCTGGCCTTGAGAAGCAGAAAAATGACCTTGAAGCTGAATTAAAAAGGGTGTGTGCCATCTGATCTTCTCTTTCTTCAACATGAGTATAAACTTATATTTATAAATAATAAGTCTGATACATATATTTATATATGGGAGATTCCAGTCAGGGGTGCTATTTCTTCTGATTTCTTTCCCTTTTTATTTTATTTCCTTTTGTTCTTTTAAAAAAATAATTATTTGTTATTTTGACAAAAATTCTTGTTTTACTTGAACCTTGCTTACCAATATGCTAATAGTTAGGATTTATGTTTTAGGTGAACATCTCATTGGCAGCTGCGAATGGACGACTTCAGAATGTTAGGGAAGAGAGGGATCAATTTTATGAAGCTAATGATCAACTTGTTGCGCACTTGAAAACAAAGGTTTTTCTCATTGTTATTTAATATAATTTACATTTATATATTTTTCCCTTCTATTTTTCAGTTTACGGATACATTGTTTGTTTTTTATTTATAGGAAGACGAGCTAGTAAAATCCATTGGCTCATGTAAGCAAGAAGTGAATGTTCTCAATACTTGGGTCAATTTTCTAGAAGATACCTGGGTTCTTCACCGTGCTAATACAGAGACGAAGGAGAAGCAAGTCAGGTATGCTTTCATGCTTTAGAATGTTATGCATACATTATTTATCCCTTGAAATATTTTATATTTCTGTGATTAATTTCTAATTTAAATTTAATTTTCTTAGTGATGAGTTGGCAAAACATGAGAGCTATTTTGTTAACTTGGTCACTAAACTGCTTTCGGCTTACGAGGTATACATTATATTCTGAAAATACTTTATCACAACTTTATGTTGTTTTGGTGTTCATTGTTTGGGTCAATTTTGTCACAGGAAGCATTGAAGCCTTCTGTTGACCGCATTGAGAAATATGTCGACAACTTGAAGAGCTTAAGCGAAGGGTAAATAATTTACATGCCTGAACTGTAATTTCTCTTTTTTTTAGTGGCTGGTAAATTGAATCAGAATCTTTATCCAACAATTCAGGTCAGATCAACCGTCCAATGTGGATAAAGAAGATTCCAAGATGATAAATTCTCGAAGAAGTCTTGAGGAGGAATATCTGGACTATGAAGCAAAGGTAGCAGTTACAGGTGTTCACGGTCCGGTGTGACTGGTTTCTATGAAAGTTTTGGCCTGAACCGCTAACTACGGTTTTGGGAAACGACAAACCAAACCAAACCGGCCGAGTTGGGTGGGTCGGCCAGACTGACCACTTTGGTGGTTTGAACCAATTTTGTTATATTTTTATCTTCAAAATTGTTAATTTGTATTTAAAAATTTTAAAATGATAAAAGATGATATAATACACATACATAGCTACATATTCTGAAAATGAAGATAAATAAATAAAAAGGTTCAAACCGTTAAAACTGCCAACCCGCCAAAATCGAACTGTACGTATTTTGTACCCAATGAATCTAATGTTTATTTCTTTATTGCAGATCATTACAACCTTCAGTGTGGTGGATAACATGAAAGAGCAGTTCTATGCTCAACAGGGGAAGACTAGCAGGTATTAAAATATGCCAATGTGCTCGCGTATCAATAGTTAGATTTCTTGAAATTGAAATATTTGTATTCTTTCCATACAGGAAAGAAGATACAAGAATCAAAGAACTATTTGAAAACATTGAAAAGTTGAGGGTAAAATTCGATACAATCGAGAGGCCAAATCTAGAAATTGAGAATCCCGAGCAAGAAGAGGAGCCATTGGATGCTGAAACAAGCACCAAACAAGTAGATAGTCAATCAAATCCAAAGCCAAAAACAGCAGACATATCTCAGACCCAGACCCAGATCCAGACCCAGACCCAGGCGAAAGGTGATCAGGGTCAGGGTCAGGGTCTAGATCCTGAAGCAGAGCTAGCAAAGCTGGAGTCTGAATTCGGTAAGGTTAACCGCGAGTACACAGAGGAAGAGTTAGGTGACTGGGAATTTGATGAGCTTGAAAAGGAATTAAGCAAATAGATAATCTGATTTAGTTACAATAAAATCATAAATAAAAATAAAAAAAACTTGCTTTGTATGTACATACTTGAAAGTTGGAATGATTTGACTATGTGCTCGTGTCCATATCACACTAAGCTTGTACAATGTAACACACCTTTTATATGTAATGTTTGATGCTTCCTTTTGGTCTTGTACAAACAACATTCTTATTTGTAGGCTAATATAACAACTATGAACAGAACAAGAAACCCTAGCCCTCATCAACGACCACTTTTGTCTTCACCAACGATTTTAGAACCCTAACCGACACCCCACCTATCCCACTTGCCTTAACCGTAGCCCTAACACAACCTACTCCTAGCTCCAAACCACTGCCAAGGTTGTTGACCCGCTCCTATATCCCTCACAAACATCATTTTTGTCAAGTAATGCACATTTGCATTTCTGTTTGTTTAGTTTTGCTTCTTTTCCTTACAATGGTGCACAAATTTTGTTAGTTGTTTGTGAACTAGGGAATTTAAAACACGGGTTGTGGCGGCTAGTGAAAGTAACTCGCGCACTGCCGCATGGGTGTTCAAGTTTGTAACGCTTGTTTTCGACAACCCGTTTTTAAAAGGGAAACATTCATTTGCAATGTTATATATATCAAAATGACTTCTGTGCTGTTAAAAAAAGAAACATCCACTTGCTGCGCCACGTGGCGCAACATAACTGATTAACTGGTCTGGTCTAAGGTTCTTTTAAGTGAATAGTAAACATACTTGCAAACTTGGATAAGTTCATAAACTTGTAAGTGTATGCATAGTAATTAGTGTGTATCAGTTGTTTCATTTTGTATCTTTGTACTCTTGTAATAATGATTGTTGTATATTTGTAGTCTTGTTATGAAAATATTCAATTACACTTCTAAGTTCTAACATTCCATAATTTTAATAACTTCTAATTTAACAGCTTCAACATACTATTTATTAATTTTTTTAAGATTATATAATCTATAGCTAATAAATCAGTAACTGGTTGCGTCACATGTTACAATTCTATGAGCCCAAGATTCTTTTCCTACTTAATTTTTTCTTAATTGCTAACTAGTTAATATTTGCTTTATTAATTCATAAATCTTTATTACTATTTAATATGTTCTTTTTAATTCCTAAATCTTTACTATTTTCTTTATTTCACTAGTGTAAAACACAGGGTTCTAACCTAGTATGTTAATGTATTCAGTTTCGATGCAGGCAAACATGTTTGAGTAATTACATATCCATCACAAACCCATGAAACATTTTGAAACTAATCCGCATACAACAATACCTCTCATTATCCGTCCAAAAAAGTTACACTTTTTTCATCCCTAGTTTTTATAAATAAGAAGGCATGATCATTTTTACAACTTTTACTAAGAATTATAAAAGAAAAAAAATACCAAAACATACATTTTTCCGGCTAAATTTAAAGTCTTAGCCGGCTTAGTACCGGCTAAACGTCCATTTTGGTATTGTTTTTAGAGAACTATGTATGTTTTGTTATTTTCCAATTATAAAATGTTTATAAAAATGGCATTTTTTTATGGAAATCTAATGGGCCAAATCTGGCAATTTGGGCTTCTACTGGGCCCACTCTACTTCCTCCTCGACCCGGGGTGTATCAGTATGGTCCACACACGCCTTCCCCAATTCTCCACTTTAATTTCCTGGTGACAAATCTGTAAATTTTCTGGACACAGAGAGCAAATTAAGGTCAAAATCCATGGGGTTAGGTTTGCTAGCTTCCAGAACTCTTCGATCCTCATCCTCTAGGATTTTCTCCTCCTACTATAGAAATGCTACCGTCAGAACCATCGTGTCAACGCCGGAGCTCCACAAACCGGAAGCCGCAGCTGAGTCCGCGGCGGCTGAACCCGATCTCCCCAAGCGGACGCCTGTCGCTGGAGCTAGGGTTCATTTCCCTAATCCAGATGACGTCATCGAGGTCTTTGTGGACGGATATCCGGTTAAGATCCCGAAAGGTATGACTGTTTTACAGGCCTGTTCCGTCGCCGGAGTTGATATCCCGCGGTTTTGTTATCATGATCGGCTATCTATCGCCGGTAACTGCCGTATGTGTCTTGTGGAGGTGGAGAAGTCTCCCAAGCCTGTTGCGTCGTGTGCAATGCCGGCACTTCCAGGTTAGATTTGACCTGATTTTTCGTTTGTGATTTGATGTTTGAATCTGGTATTAGTTCAGTTCAATTAGCAGGATGTATTGGATACTTGATAGCTATTAATAATTGTTGGAATCAGCATTTCTTTTTTGCTAGGGTTGCTGGAATCAATAAGTTTAGTTTTGAATCTTGAATGCTTTTGCTTACAGATAGAGTAGGTGTAAGTGTAACTTGTGGAAAGCCATGGTACTTCTAAATTTATATCAAAAGCTTTGCATCCTGCATTCATTTGCTCATAAGTAACTTGATCTTATTTCTTGAGTTGTTAATATTGTTTTTATGTTGTTGTTGTTTTTACGGTTTGTGAGGCCCTGATATGATCAAATAAAGGGTTTGGGTTCATTGGATTTTTTAAGAGCTTAGGGAAAGTTTTTGTAGTTGATGTTTCTGTGACCTGGGCTGATGACACACTGGTTGCCAAATGGAAGTAGTTGACCAAAAGTTCTCTTTTAGCTCTTTAAGTTTACTTTAGTGAGAGTGTGAGACCCTTATCGTTTGATTTAACTTTTAGAAAATCTATATGATCTTTACATGTGAAACCTTAACTAACAATGTTTTATGGAGGTTATAGTTATTCCTTGTTTCACATTGATTTGTAATGTGTGAAATTTGAAGGGTTATTATGTTATCCAAGTGTGATTTAAAAAAAAATGATGTTCAAGAAATTTTTGTAGTTGATGTTTGTGACCCGAGTCAAGGACACACTGGTTGTGAAATGGAAATAGTTGCCTAAATATTTTTCTTGTAACTCTTTAAGTTCACTTCAGAGAGACCTTTATTGTTTTAAGCTTTTGATTTAACTTATAATTAATCTGTATAATCTTAATTCTCATTAGATTAAGCTATACTTGGAGTTTATGCATATTTCCAGGATCTTTACATATGAAATCTTAACTGACAATGCTGTATGGTAGTTATACTTATTCCTTGTTTCACAGAGTCACATTGAAATTTAAATATGTAATGGTGTGAGGTTTGAAGGGTTATTAACTTATTATGTTGTCTAAATGTAATTTAAAAAAGTGATGATCATCTCACCAACCTTGGAGAAAAGACGAAATTTTTTATGTTTATGTTGTAGGTTTACTAATTGGTTGTTTTAATAATTTGGTGGAGTGAGTAAAATGTTTAACTATCATTTTAAATTTCAGTTGCAGAACAACTATAACCGAAGAAAACATGTGGCCAAAAATCAATGTTTATAGGTTATCACTTTTAAGTTGTAACAGTTGCTAATATAAAATAGCAAATATGTATTGGAAACATACAGTGAAAAAGAAACTGTTGGTTTTTATTGGGAGAAGCTGAGTTGAATTTGTTGAAAACAAGGTGATAATAATAATGATTTTGGTCATAAGTAATTTTACCTTTTTCTTATTCAAGGGGCATTTTAGGTTGACAAATAATCAAACTGTGGTCAAACTATTAGCAAAGTTAGGGCTATAAACAAACCGAATGAACATGAACACGAACATGAGCTGTGCTGGTGTTCATTTGTTTAAGTTTAGGACATAGATTCGTTTTTGTGTATATTAGTTCATTAAAATGCTAAGCAAGCACAAACAAACATAAATGACCACAAACAAATGGATATGTAAATAAAGTTAATAAACACATAAACAGAACCAATACGCTTGAGGTTCAGACATTCCAAATCATTATTCAGTGCACTTTTTATATTATTTTGTTAAAAGCATACATAATCTATACTATATAATAAAATAAGGTTTTTTGTATGCCACGTGTTGTCACCATATTCAATCTCATCATTCTTTTCCCGCCTCTATCTTTTATTAAATGCACTCATATCTTTTAATAAATTACTAATTATACTAATAAAACACATTTATTTTAAATTATCTTTTATTATAAAAAAAACTTTGAAATCTAATTATATAATTTTTATTTTCAATTAAATAGTAAATGAAAGTCAAATTACATTAAATAGTAATTGACGTATTTCCGAAACCCAATTATATATTATTTTATACGTATTTTGAATTTTGTTTTATATCCTTAGTATACATTAATATATTTTTACATCTTTAAAATACATAAATAAAATTTGAGAAATTTATGTATTGATATTTTTCACCCGTGTGTATTACACGGGGTCTAAGCTAGTATTTTAATATAAAAGAACAGACTTTAATGGATATAAATGAACAAAAGTGGCCTATTTGTGCTCGTTCTTTTAATAGATACATAAACAAACTTCCTCCCTAGTTGTTCAATGGTTTACAGCCCTAAGCAAAGACAAACATTGCATATATATTTTAAAAGAGGGACCATATTTGAAGGTTTTTAACATAGGTTATGAAATCAATGGAAGTAAAGAATTATGAAACTATGGTTTCAACTTAAGTTATCGATTATCTTTATTTTTTGTCCACCAAGGGTTCTTTTTCCATCCAAACAATATGGCCCTTCAGTTTGAAATCAGTTTGTTACATTAAATCTGTGAATATTTGTCAAATTCTCGTTTTTCTGCCAACTACAGTGAGTTTTCTTTTTTGCATGTTTTAAAGTGTAATGCTTATCTACAGTCAAGGAAAGGGACGGAATATAGCGATTTTAAAGTTTCTTTTTGATACATTTAGAATTTTTTTTGGTTATAGGAATGAAAATAAAGACTGATACACCAATAGCAAAAAAGGCCCGTGAAGGAGTAATGGAGTTCCTTCTAATGAATCATCCACTGGATTGCCCAATTTGTGATCAGGGTGGTGAATGTGATCTCCAAGATCAATCCATGGCCTTTGGATCTGATAGAGGCCGTTTCACTGAAACCAAAAGATCCGTTGTGGATAAGAATCTTGGCCCGTTGGTCAAGACCGTGATGACCCGGTGCATCCAGTGCACCAGATGTGTTCGTTTTGCAAGTGAAATTGCTGGAGTTCAAGATCTTGGCATGCTAGGGCGTGGAAGTGGGGAAGAAATTGGAACTTATGTTGAAAAACTTATGACAAGTGAACTTTCTGGAAATGTAATCGATATCTGTCCCGTGGGTGCCCTCACCTCAAAACCGTTTGCTTTTAAAGCTAGAAACTGGGAATTAAAAGGAACGGAGACAATTGATGTTACTGATGCTGTTGGTTCCAATATTCGTGTCGATAGTCGGGGCCCGGAAGTCATGCGCATCGTACCACGCTTAAACGAGGTATTAACAAATATTTTCTGTTAAAATAAGGTTATTTTTGTCATGATCTTATGTATTTATGTCTTGACACAGGACATAAATGAGGAGTGGATTTCAGACAAGACCCGATTTTGCTATGATGGTTTAAAGAGACAGAGATTAAATGATCCCATGATCCGTGATAGAGATGGGCGGTTTAAGCCTGTGAGCTGGCGGGATGCTCTTGCTGTGGTGGCTGAGGTCATCCACCAAGTCAAACCTGAGGAAATTGTTGGAGTTGCTGGTAAATTAAGTGATGCAGAATCTATGATGTTATTAAAAGATTTCTTGAACAAAATGGGGTCAAATAATGTTTGGTGTGAAGGAAATGGTAAGAATACAAATGCAGATTTACGTTCGGGCTATCTTTTAAATAGCAGCATCAATGGATTGGAAAAAGCCGACTGCTTTCTTCTAGTCGGTACCCAGGTAAAACATTCTTCAAATTTCTTAACTGTGTCTAAACCCCCCTTTATTTTTTCAAATTTTTTTTATAAAAGTGGTGCTATAATGGCAGCCACGGGTGGAAGCTGCTATGGTAAATGCTAGAATCCGCAAAACGGTTCGGGCCACCCAAGCTAAAGTCGGCTACATTGGCCCACCAGCTGATTTAAACTATGACCATCAGCATCTTGGCACAGGACCTGAAACCCTAGTGGAAATAGCCGAGGGCCGCCATGCCTTCAGCTCTGCACTTTCAGCCGCCAAGAAACCCGCCATCATAATCGGTGCCGGGATCTTTGAACGTGAAGATAAAGACGCCATTTTTTCAGTTGTTCAATCACTCGCCACCAAACACGAGAACCTAATCAGACCTGACTGGAATGGAGTCAATGTTTTGCTTCTGAATGCGGCCCAAGCTGCCGCCTTGGACCTTGGACTCGTGCCTGAATCTGACAACAGCATCGAATCGGCTAAATTCTTGTACTTGATGGGTGCTGATGATGTTAATCTAGATAAGCTTCCAAAGGATGCTTTTGTGGTGTATCAGGGGCACCATGGTGATAAGGGTGTGTATCGGGCTAATGTGATCCTTCCGGGAGCAGCGTTTAGTGAAAAAGAAGGGACGTATGCCAACACGGAAGGGACAGCTCAGCAAACTGTGCCAGCTGTCCCGACTGTGGGTGATGCTAGAGAAGACTGGAAGATAATCCGGGCTCTTTCCGAGGTCTGTGGGGTGAGGCTGCCTTATGATACCATTAGTGGGGTCCGGTCACGTATAAGAGCGGTTGCACCAAATCTGTTGCATGTAGATGAGAGAGAACCCGCTACATTTTCTGGGTTGGTGAAACCCGAGGTCTCGAGCAAGGTGAGTGCAACACCGTTTGGTGTCACGATTGACAACTTTTATATGACTGATGCGATCACACGGGCTTCAAAGATAATGGCACAATGCAGTGCTTTGTTGAAGAAGTGAATGATTGCTGTAGCTTTTAATAAAGATGTCCACTGATTCCAGTTTTGAAGCAGCAAACAAAACTGTTGGTTGTATGATCATAAATGGCAGCTTTGACATTGATAAATTGTTTGTAATTTGAAGGTGTATTCTGTATGGGATTTTTTGAGACTGTTGCAACAATGCCTGTTTATTTCCAGAAAAAAACCATGTTCAAAATTTTATACTTCTAAACTCTTATTAATAAAAGAATCTGATTTAAAAAAAATAAAATTATGACATTCTTTGATATATTAATTACTAGCTCGAAACCTGTGTCTATACACGGGGTGAAAAATACAGGACATAAAATTATTAAGTCTTTATGTATATATATTTTAGAGGTGTAAAAATGTATTACATATCTTAAAAACAGAAGAAAAAAAATTCAAAATATGTAAAAGATAATATATAAATGGGTTTAGAAAATACGTTAATTACTATTTAATGTAATTTGACTTTCATTTACTATTTGACTGAAAATAAAAGTAACATAATTAGATTTCAAAGTTTCTTATAATAAGAGATAATTTAAAGACTAAATTATAATTTTTGTCCTTTATGTTTACCAAAATTATGGAATGGATCCTTTAAAGTTTTGACTTTCACTCATTGTCATTTATTTGCAAAACTACTTACGAATTTTGTTCTTTTCACTAACATCAATTAAGTTTTACAGTTAAATCACCCCATGTGTAATCCCCATGTGCATTGCACATGAGGGCATTTTAGTTTTTTTACCTTAAAGGACAATTTTTGTAATTTAGGTAAATTTTATGAATTAAATAAATTATTTTAATTATTAATATATACATATACATCCCTACCCCCATCGTCTTATCCCCACCACCACCGCCGCCTTAAATCGCCTGATTCCCACCACCGCCTTAAATCGCATGATTCCCACCACCGCCTTAAAACGCCACCACTGTCACTACCATCATCTGAGACTGCCACATATGCAATCCTTCTGCGTCACCTCCATCCCTAAACCAAAACTCCGCCCCATCTGCAACCCTGAGACTGGTTTGAAATTGAAATCGAAGGGGAAAATGAGAAGCAATAATTGGGTCGTTGTATTTGGGGCGATTTGTTTCTGATTTGGGTCGTTTTGGTATAAAGACGGTGAACATGGTGATGAAGAACAACAAAGTGGAAAAGAAGTGGGCATCGCAAACCTGCAACAAGGAGATTTCAGATCCGTTGAAAAGATTTCAATCGCATACCGCCAAAAAAACAGAGCACGTCGGCAATGTGTCCGACCGGAACTTCCTTATCTCCGGCGGCCGATTCTTTTTAGCAGAGACCACACCAGAAAGGTAGGGCACGGAGATCTGAAGAGTTATCTTAGTTCGGTCGGAATCCAAGTGAACGACGACCAGTGGCGGATCTAGAGAAAACTTTTAGGGGTAACGTTCAAATTTTTTTTACCTTACTTTGACTTAGAGAATTTTTTTTACCGTACTTTGATCTAGATAAATTTTTTTCCCAGGGGGTTCACTATTTTTAAATACTCCAATTTTTTACCATACTTTGCATATAATTATTATTAGCAATTTTTTTACTTGGAGTTGGAGCAATATCATCATTTTCCTGGACCTTTCTTTTAAACATATTGCTAATAAGTGCTTGTTTAGCGTGTGGTTTCATCTTCCAAACAATTGCAAATTGCAATAAACCCTAAAATCTTAAGTGAACAATTGAAAAATTAGACATAAACCCTAGAACAAGAGTTAGGAACAATTAAAAAATTAGCCATACAATCATACTTAAATAAACAAATTAAGAACAATTGCACATTTGCACTTGCACATAAACTCTAAAACAAGATACACTCATAAACTCTAGAAATCTAGAATTAAGAGTTAGAAGATTACAGAGGTGAGTGAGAGGTGTCTCAGACAATTGCTTACTGCTGTGCTGCTGTCGTTGCTGCCGGCTGCGCACGCTGCAGGTTCTTGTTGACTGTTGTTGTGTTGTGTCGTCGACTAGGTCACCAGGGGCTACAAATAAACAGCAGCGACTTGTTATTTGCTAGAGGCCAGGCCACAAATGAGTTTTAATCAGTCCACATGCCAAAAGCCCACAACCCATTATTTCATTAGTCCACTAGACTATTAACCACCACAAGTAGGCCCAAAGCAGTTTTAATCGACCATTTACGGTCGGCCTTCTAATAAAAGTATATTTTTTTAGGGGTAGCATGAAATAATCTCAGGGGTAACGTATATTTTTTTCAGGGGTAACGTTTTACAAAAAAACACGTAAATTTTTTTTTCCACTTCGTCGAGAAAGTTCCCTACTATAAGTCCGCCCCTGACGACGATGATATCAAGGCGATGGTTCGTTTAGGAAGCGGAGAGGATGCAGGTGTCACCTTCCAAGGATTTCTCAAAATATTGGCCATTTGATTTCATCCATTGTTTTATGATTTGGGATTCTTTTTCCAATTTTGTGTTGTGTTCATTCTGATTGTTATTTAGAACTAGCAGCCGCATGTTTAAATAAATTAATAAATAAATGTATATGTTTGTATTAATAAATAAAATAATTTATTAAATTCATAAAATTTAACTAAATTACAAGAATTGTCCTTTAGGGATAAAAAGACTAAAATGCCCTAATGTGTAATGCACATGGGTGATTTAACTGAAAAACTTAACTGCTGTTAGTGGAAAGGATAAAATTCGTAAGTAGTTTTATAAATAAAGGACAATGAGTGAAAGTCAAAACTTTAAAGGACCCATTTCATAATTTTGATAAACATAAAGGACAAAAATTGTAATTTAATCTAATTTAAAATAAATGTGTTTTATTGGTATAATTAATATTTTCTTAAAAAATAGAGATATATTTAATAAGAGAGAGAAGCGAGAAAAAAAATGATAAGAATGAATACGGAGGCGACACGTGGAATGTAAAACCTTTATTTGCTATATAGTATGATATATAAACTAGGATAGGAGAATCAACTCTAATTTAAAATTTAGAAATTTCTCTACATGAAGGTGCTACCTTGGTTAAAATCATAATATTTTCTATCCAATTGAGAGTGAAGCCTGTCATGTTAGTGTAGAAGATGAACTTATATAAACCATAACTCATTTAATTTCAAATAACCGCTTGACATTTGATGATTTGTTGCAGATCTTGTAGAAGATGAACTTATATAAACCATAACTCATTTGATTTCAAATAACAGCTTGACATTTATGATTTGTCACTAATGGATGATTATCGTTTCGTTAGTTGCCACACGAAGTTTTATGGCTTTTTGTCGCAAAGAGGTTATCAAACCGAATATTCTGGTATCAAATTTGGTTTATTTTACGTTGCATTATATTTAAATCTACTAGTTTCTAAATACAACGGGTAAGCTAATCAATAAAATTGATGAAGTAGCTATTAATGCAAAAACAACCAACTGGAAAGCAAGAGTCATGTTTTTAATCCTCCAAGCTACTAACAAATAAACTATACCATTTGATTCCTATATCAGCCAAAAATTGTACTATGGAAGGGGCAAGATTTATAATTTGGATTGGATAATCATGAGACTTGTCAAAAATCAAAATTCTTGATCAATGGAGGAACAATATCACCATTTTTGTTCAATAAGATACCAAAGTGGATGAGTGACTCATTCCATACTAGAAATAATCACAGAAATCCTTGAATAACACGGATTTCTATTTCTCAATGATATTCTATGATCAATACAATTGACTGAATCCCGTGAAATCATTTCATAGAAGTTAACGTGTTTCCCTTGTGCTGAATTGAAGTATGAAGACTTTCATCATCACTATTCAGATTTTATCATCAAATCTCAAGTGTGGCAGCAACTTGGGCAGTTGTAATTTAACTATTTAGGTATTGATGTAAATTAGTCTTCAACTTAAGCAGATTGTTTGTCTAACTATAATTAACCATTATATGTTTAGCTTGATACTTCAACTTCTTTTGATCAGTTTGATTGTGAAAGATCCACAAGTAACTCCACCAACCAGATTACAATGCAAGTTCAACGTTTACGTACAATAGCTAATAATCATGAGCTGGTATGACCTAGGGGGTGTAAACGAGTCAAGCCAGCTCGAGAGCTACTCAAGATCAAATCGTTAAAAAGCTCAAACGAGCCGAGCCGAGCCTTAGCGATCCTGAACCCGATCTCGAGACTAAGTAATGACTCGTTTAGTTATCGAGCTCGAGCTGAATTTTCGCTCATTTAAGGTTTCCTATAAACGAGCTCAAGCCGAGATTTTGCTAGTTTAATCATCTTGGATGAAATTGAGCCTTGTCGAGCTGATCTCGAGCTTAAGGATAATCCAACGGGCCGAGCTCAAGTAGTGCCAGGCTCGGGCTCGGCTCATATAGTGCTATGACCTAAAGCAGCACGAACTCGGCTCATTTACACCCCTCTACTTCTATTACGCAAGTCTTTTAAGATGTGTAACCAAAACAACTTTTACGTACAAAAAACTCATTTCTAATTTTAAGTATTCCAATATTAAACCATCAATACATAAGAAAACAAGATCTACAAGAAACTCACCAACTGGACTCAAATCAATAGTCACTACCCTGAAGACTTCACATGTGAACCCAGAATACATTTATAATGGATTTCAAAGCACAAGGTATAACATTACAAGTGTACAGCTGCTACAACATCAAAGGTTTCAAGGGCCATACCATACAATTATCACTAGCCACATGATCAGGAAAAATACTCATTTGATGCTTGTGTTTCAAGTAATACCCAACTGTTTTGGCAAAAAAAAAAAAGAAAAAAAAATATACTTGAAAAGTAAGACGTTTAATCTCGCAATAGATTAATGCTACGATAAATGGGAAACCTAAGCTTAAAGGGTGCTGCTTGAAAACTTTTATCATTCCCTGCATTTTATTTGCAGATGCATAGAGGCTCCTAAGCACTCACCTTCTCTACAGATTTTATATCTTTTTCTTGCCTTTTCCTGCAACAAATCAATTAAAATATAAAAAAAAGTAGAAAATAACTTTTAGCATAATGTAAAGAAAAAAAAGAAACATTTTAATTGTAAAAAAAAACTTACTGTTCTTGAAGCTTAACCAATGATCTAGGCCTTTGATAACCATCATCATTATCGTTCGCCTTCTTCCCTTGGTGTCTAGTTTCTGGTTTCCAGTTAGCTTTAATAAGTGATTCGCCTAATAACCCAGCAATATCTGTCGCCATGGCCTCGGCTTTCTTGACATATGGAAAAGTTTCCTCCTTGAAGTGATTTGACAGCCATAAATACATAGACAGGACTTGATGCTTACTCTCGAGATCTAACAACTCTGTATCATTTCTAGCAGAACACTTTGGCATCCCCATAGCTAAACTAACGGGCACGTTTTGTGAATAAGATTGAGCAAACCTTAACAAATGATACATTGCTTTTGGATCCCGAATGTTAACGGGAGCAAAACAGAAGTTAAACCGGTCTTCAAGAGAGAGTCCTTGAACTTTCTCCAACATGTTAGCAACCTTTTTTATATGATCATGTTTACACAAAAAGTAAGACCCGTCCAACCGACAATTTTCACCAAATTTTTGAAGTAATTGGGAGAAAGTAGCGTCTGCAATTTGTCCCGCAAATAACTCAACTTGCTCAAAAAATGGGAAGAGGCCCACTTTCTTAACTTCATCAAAAGGTTTTTGTAAGCAATCTATCAAGTAGTCCAAATCATCCAAGTGTAAAGTGGTTGTAAGCCCATCAGGGTAGATGCTTCCTCTACGACCAGCCCGGCCCGCAATCTGCTTCACTTGTGATGCGGGAACGGGCACAATTTTATCACCGTTGTACTTTGAAAGACTATAAAAAACTACACGTCTTATGTTAAGGTTTAACCCCATTCCCACAGCATCACTTGCAACCAATATGTCATACTCATTACCTTGTTCATTGAACAAATTAGCTTGGTGTCTACGGGTCTCAGGTGGCAATGCACCGTAAATAACACAACATTTATGATTCGTGTGCTTCTCGATAGCTAATTTCACCTCAAAAATCTCTCTTCTTGAAAATGCAACAACACAGTCACCCGAACGAACGTTTCTAATGTCTCCTAATAGAGTTTTTGCCTCAACCACTAACGGTTTGAATCTTTCATAATGATTCTCAATCAATTCATCACCGGTTTCTTGACAAATCTTTCTAACAATATCCAAAACACTTGGATCCCCACATAAATGTATCTCATCAGCTTGCAAACCAAGCAAAGCCCGGGTCCACGCGTATCCTCTATACACATCCGACATCATTTGAATCTCATCAATAACAGCCACCTCATACAACTCTTCTGTAGAAACCATTTCAACAGTACAAGCAGTGTGATTCCCGAAAGGAACATACTTCTTTTCCTGACCCGTAAGTAAACTACAATACACTCCTAACGCGTTCACCTTATCAAAAACCTCCATAGCCAAAAGCCGAAGAGGACTACAATAAATACCTTTTTTTGCTTCCATAAACCTTTGCAAAGCATTATACGTCTTACCACTATTGGTCGGGCCACAATGATATATAATCTTACGCTTAATCGCTCTAGCAAAGGGAAACCATGTTTCCGGTTTCGTTAAATCCGCAGACGAAATCATACTCCTAAACTTCTTAATCTCATCCGGAAACTCCTCCAAACAATACTCAACAAACAGAGGAAAAAGAAACCTCTCAGACTCGGTACCAGGACCGAGCGACAACAAGTAACTAACAATATCATGATCACATTTCTTGAAGACAAAGTTTCTGAAGCTATGAGCAGCAATTGGGAAAAATGAAGCACTAATGTAAATAGCTAGAGCCTGATTTGAAGCCCAACCAGAGTTTACAAAACACCTAAAAATTTCAGTAAGTTCTTCCCACTGTTCTAGCCCTAATTTTCTCGCAACCGGACCATCGCGAAGCCTACGGTAAAGTTCTACAGGATCTAAAGCTGCAACATGTGAAACAGATACTTGATTCTCAATTTGATTATCATCATCGACATGTTCTGATACACTAGTCTCTCTAGATTCTAACCCAGAACTAGAATTTGAGATTTCACTCGGTGTACAATACGACCTAATATTATTGAAACTATAAACCCTAGAATCTAAACCGAAAGAGGAAATTTCATAGAATTTGGTAAGAGATTGGTGCAATTGTGTCGAATATTTATGAAATTCATTGCAATATGAAGCGAATCGATTAGAATAGGGGAAATATCGAACCTTTGAGAGCTTGAATTGCGAAGAACATATGCAGAGAAGACGTGTTGCAGGACTTCGTGCCATTGATATTGATGAAGAACAGAATTACATAATATGAACAATTGCAGGTGGATAATTAGTGCTGATTTGGGAGAGAGATGGAGGAAATTGAGGGGAAGGAATGGTGGAAGGTGGTTACTAGAACCCTAGAAACTTTTGAGGTATGAAATGGGTCGGTTAGCTAAAACCCTATGAAACCCAACAAAAAGACCACAACGGCACAACCATTTGCTTTCGATAAAACTAGTTTTTTTTCACTCGCTGTCGCGTTAGTTTGGTCGTTTTTTCCCGCGTCACGCGACATTAGTTTGATCGTCTCATTGAAAATCATAAAAGTAAATAAGGATACCGGTTCCGATAATACCAATATTGGTCATTGTATAGCAACGGTAACGACACTCGCTATAACCTACGATAAAAATATATTCGATTTTGAATACAACTTTGTTTTAGAAAAAACTTATATCGGAACGTTGAAAAAAAATATAAAAATAGTCGCGCACTACGTTTTAAAAAAAATATTAACGAACAAAATTTATTACAGAAAAACGAAATTATTAGAAAATTAAACGGGTTTAAAACTTATATTACATATAGTGTGGGGGAATTGAAAATTATGTAAAAGTTTGGTGATCAATCTAAAAAACATAGAGCCTCATTGTAGGTACCGAATACTAATTGTCATAAGATAATAGTAAATAAGAAATTAAAAGGAGATAAATATAACAAAATTTATTGATCTTGTCATCTATATAATTTAAATTTAACCAATCTAGGGTGTGCACAGGGGAACGCAGATGACCAAAAATAAAACTTGTACTCAATGAAAAAAAAAGTTGTAATGCTATTGCTCTCCATTTGTTTTAAACAATTAGTATAATTATTTAATATCTTGTATGTATAAATATTTGTTAAATTCTTTGTCTTTTTAAACTCTTAGTAGGTAAAATTAGTGATAGTTAACGAACCCAACAAGAAAATATAAAACTTAAAACAGTTATGAAGCTGATAGTAAACGAACCCAACAAGAAAATATAAAACTTAAAACAATTATGAAGCTAATGAGACATATATCTGGGTATGTGATAGGATATAAGATTAGTTTTAAAAGTTTTACTGGCTTTGGGCGCATATGATATAAGATAAAACCCGTATTGATAACAAATCCAGTTTACTCACGCTGGTACATAATATCTTAATATAGGGTGAGTTTCAAATGCTAACCAATATTTATGTACTAAGCATGATAACCACTCTTAAACATAATGTTACGTATACGTATCAAATAATGTTACACATACGTAAACACTATGTGTCACGTATATGTAACATTATTTGGTACATATATGTACGACTGATCATTTTCGTATTTATGTTCAAGATATATGTTCATGATACTTAAATACTCTTTTAAGAATTAAAAGAAAAAAAAACAATTTATAAATTATGTGATTGTTTGATAGTGGTTAGCATGGTTATCACATAAAAAGTTGGTTAGTATTTGAACCCTTCCCTTTTAATATATTACATAACTAGGTTAAAATCCCGTGTATTACACGGGTTGATAAATTGTAATATTATATACTTAGTAATAAAAAATCTGTATTTTAAAAAACCCGTGTATCCCGTGTATTAAACGGGTTGATAAAATGTAATATTATATACTTAGTAACAAAAAATCTGTATTTTAAAAAATCACGGGTTGATAAAATGTAATGTTATATACTCAGTAATAAAAAGTTTATATATTTAAAAACATGTATATTACACGGTTTGAATACATTAATTTCTATTTAATATAATTTGACTTGCATCACTATTTAGTTAAAAACAAAAGTTACATAATTAAATTTTAAAGTTTTTAAAATAAGGGAGAATTTAAAATCAATGTGTTTTATTAGTATAATTAATATTTTTCTTTAAATATAAATCATTATTAAAAAAAGAAAGTGCATTTAATAAAGGAGAGCGGCGAAAAAAAATGATGAGAAGAGATGTGGACGCGACACGTAACATAAATAATTTTCATTTATTATATAGTATAGATATTTAAAAATAAAATAAAATACCATCTCCCAAATAAAATAAACTAGTGGGAGGGGGATGAATAGGTTTTCTTAAAATTTATTTACTAATTGAAGGTCCTGAGCAGAACTGTAGACACAGATCTGCGAAGAAATTCTTCAAACAGTCCGGACCGAGAGGCGGAATCTCTGGATCCGGTATCACTCTCGAATCAGAAATGGTAGAGACGGGTGCGGGAATCACAAACACGAACAGAAATATATAAAAGTGAAAAGAACAGATAATTGAAACACAAAACGTATGATTCTTAGATTGATATGAAAATTAAAAGGCTCCTCACACACTCTACAATTATCTCACCCCAGGGTGAGCTCCCCCTGGGGTGGTGATTCCCTCTACAGACACACACTCACTCTTAGAACATAATCTGCTATATATAGGAGGCCAAGCACATGCGCCTTGTTTTCCAAGCCACCGCCCAATGGGCTTGAAAAACAGGTATCGAAACTACCTAGTTTCGATTGAACAAATGTTCAACCGAAACTAGTAGTTTCGATACTGTAATTTCGATTGACAGCATCAGTCTCAAAATTATACCCAACACTAATTCTTTTTTTTTAAACACTAATATTGTACGGATTAACACTTATTAAATAAACCCGAATTTATAGAGGTTTAAGTGGATATTAATCGATTCACTCTACGTCATCTCCCACATTTTCTTCCATCGAGAGTTTCTCAACTAGTTGTTTCCTTTAAATGGAAGGGAACACCGGTTCACCATTAATGTCTCACTAGTTAGAAGGTAGTGATCACCTTTTACAGCATCTCCCTAGTCAAAGGTAATGAGTACATTCTCACTATGTCAAGATAGTGAACTCTCACAAATATACACTATGTTAAGAAATTGTATACCCTTACAAATCAACATTATATCGAGATAATCTTATCTCTCACAAGTTACACAATATTCACTAAACCCTATTAGTGAAGACCCCACGCATTCAACAAAATAATTACAATAATGAAAGTTGTAGCTTAACTTCTTCATTTTGCTCTTGATATTTGATCTTCTTTCTTCAAATGATGTTTGAATATCAATGGAGTTATAGAGAAATGTATTAGATATGTATTTAGAAAGTTTATAACAAAAGAGGTGAATGTAGAGGTTGTATAAGGGTCCTATTTATATGTAGAAGGCAAAACTTGGACCGACCCAACCATGGTTGGCCGTCCCATCGATCGTTGGCCTAGGAGCCTAGTTTTTGAACGTTGGAGATTGTCCAACTTAATACTCTAGAGTCATTTCCACTTGAGTACACTAGATTTTAACTTTACCAAAACATCCAATTGACCTATTGTAATATCCCGAAAATCCAGAAGTCAATGGTTCGGGTAGTGGACGACCCGAATATTTATTAAAAACTTAAGTTTAGCAAAGTTCTCCATGAAGGGGCGTTTTAGCAGCGGGACTTGTCGAGTAGTAGCGGGTATTCTTTTTATAAAATGTATCTAGAGGGGGTTGTCAAGTAATTAGCATATTGCCGGACTTTTGATTCGCGAGACGGGCCGAGCCTGGGGACTAGCCGACGGCGCGCAAGGGCCGAGCCCGATTCGAGAACAAACCCTTTAGGGTATTGTGAAATAGGGAACACCCCATTTCCTTGGGTTCTTGCGGCTGCCGAGAAAGAAAGGAGAGGGGGATAAAGTCGTTCGTAGAGTTCTTGACCGATTCAAGATACATTCGTAATCCCATTATCATCCGCTACGTGTGTGGATCATCGGATCATTGTGATAATCGTTTTTATGCTCTTTGGGTTTAGAAGGAGACGCGAGTAAGAAGGAGGCGAATGCTTTGGTGATTCGATTCGCACGAGTCATCCGAGTTTAAAGGTATGATCTTGTTAACTATCTCGTATTTTGCTTTGTCGAGTGCGTGAGACCAATCTGCGGGTATGAGAGGTTCGACCGAGACCCTAGGGGGTTGGCTATGATGGTTAGTGATGGAATACCCGAAGGGGGCTGGTCGGAAAGCGGCAGCGACGAGAGGCGGCCACAACAGCTACGGGATGACCGAAACTGCGCAAGGAGGTCGGGGGTGATGATGGTTGATGTCGTCCGGACGGTCTATAAAAATAACTACTAAAACTAACCTAGATTCCTAAGTAATAAAATGAATACCCTCTAACTAAACCGCACTGACAGGCAAGTGTACCTATCAAGTGTAGCACAACTTAACGGTAAACCGAGTTATCGAACCCTAGAGACACTACGAATAACAAAACTGACTCTGACTCGGACTAAAGATTTGATTGATGGGGGGTTTACTACACTACTGATTTAACTAAGGAATGTAATGAACTAAGGCCGACTCAACTATCAAGACAAGAACTAAGGAAGATATCAGGAATAGGAAGAATACCATCTAGGTCGGAATCCTACTTACAAAGTACAACTTCTACTGGTTATGGACTATGATGGACCTGGGTTTCTAAGGAAACAACTATAGACAACCTAGTGGATCTCTAATCACTCTCAGGGTGTCACCAACTAAGAAACCTATAGATGTAATAAACTCACCAAATGTTGGATTACTTCTCAGGTATTTCCAACTTTGATAGTGTACCCTAATGGACAGATTACCTCTCAGTCTCACCGTCCATAATACATTCAAGAAATGCACGGGGTAATCTTAGGATAACTACTATGATTTGACCTAGCACCGATCACTAGACACCTAATACTAACGTCCTCTCAGACTGATAACACTCGGATTCCTAGTAACGAACACTAGACAACTAATTCTCACCTCTCGGGTATTGAACTAGGATACACATTCAACTCTAATCATCAATCAAACATAACTCCTATGATTACTACGTCTAGCAAACCACACAAAAATCACGAACCCTAAGATCTATGACTTCGATACGCTAATCAAACTGACAGACAACCACAAATAACATGTGGAATTATAATCAATCCACAAATCAGAAGTAAACATGCATATTCATCATGGAAATTAACATAAGATTCTTTACAAAATCAATAAACCAACATTCGAATCCAAAAACCGACAAAGTTTCAAACTTTAACAAATATTCATCATTAGACCTAGCCAGTATAAGAGTTTAAACCTAGAATCATGTTCAAAACATTCAAACACAGAAGTAAAAACATAGTCATAGGTTCAATCTCAGAAAACAAACACAAATATGGAATCTTGAAACCGAAAACGCTAAGTAAAAGAACACGAGAATCAAAGTCTTCAACTTTACGCTTGATCTCACTTCCTTGGCCCCAAAATCGCCACTTTTTCTTCTCTAAACGGCTGGTAATCGATCATATTAAGAATGGGAGAGTCCTAGACCTTTAAACCTTGAAATTAGGTCAAAATTCTTGTAACTGGGTCCCTCGCGTACCGCGAGGGCCTTTGGCCTATCTCTCGCGTACCGCCGGCCAAACAAACTTACTTTTTGTATTCTTCTCATCGAGCTACCCCAAATCGATATATTTTAGGCCCCGTAACTAATTTTCTAGCATGAGATATGCCCCTTTTAAGGTTGGACTGTTTCCCGACTTTTTCCGTTCCTCGTCCCGGGTTCTCGTGTGCTCGTTTCTTCACAGTTCTTGATTGTTTAAGCTCCAAAGTGACCCGATTACCTACAAAACAAGACTTTACTCAATACTAACTATAAATGACTTGAAACAACTCTAAAATTATACGAAAAGGACACTAAATAAGACCGAAACGCATGTGTGCTTTGCAACACATCAAAAATCCCCACACTTAACATTTTTTCGTCCTCGAAAAAGTCTGTAATGGAATCATAACTGAGATATAACTTTACAAACATCGATTACCAATTAGCAAAACATACTTACGCGTTAAAGTGCAATAATCAGTAATTCTGTCCGATTAAACCCAAGCACTAACTATCTAGCCCCCGTAATGTGTTCTAATTCCAATTTATACAACAATCAATTCATTTATGTGACTCACACTTAGAAGCTACAACTCTACCTAATCCCATCTCACGGTCATGTCTAGGCACGAGTTAAATCATTTAGATTTTCCCACCACGTTAAACTAAGATTCACAGGTTTTTAGAAATCAAAGGAATATGGATCAAATGGGTGGAAATGAGCATTAATTAAAGCAAAAGAACTTTCGACTAGAGGCGCCTCAACCAAGTCACTATCCTGGAAACTAACACATAGACTAGATTATACACATTTAAGCACATGAATCTCACTTAGGGGTGTATTCACCAAGTCGCCATCCCAGAGGGAAACACAATAAGCAAGACTCATATTTCAAAGTAATTAAACTCATAGTTATGGAATTATGGAATGGGCGCCACTGAAATTTGGATTTATTCTCATAAAAAGAGAGTGGTGTGCCATGAGTAGTTTTCAAAAAAACCTCTAAATATTAGCTTAACATGGTACCTATCACCCTATGTTGACATTTTCAGTATTACCATTACCCTAAGATATTTTGATTTTATTACGTGATTAATCCTAAGTAACACTCACAGGCTATTTAAGCTATTCAAGCTGGCTAGGTCTAACAAAACATCACTAATTAGACTTGTTTTCTATTATTTAAATCATTTAAACTCAAACAAGTAGATCCAGTTGTACTATCATTTTCCATTTTGTTATGCAAAAACTTTTGATTTCAAAGGACATTTTATTTTCAAATTTTCTTTTGTATTTTTGGATTTTTATAAAGACACAAACTTACATTAAACACTCACATCCCCATACTTGAAAGACACATTGTCCTCAATGTGAAGCAAGACACATTGTCCTCAATGTGAAGCAAGACACAACGAAATTAAAAATGCAAAAATAAAAATAGGAAGCGACTTAGCTGGTTATTGTAAATGCAAATCAAATGTATCCAGCTTCATTCTTCCTCGTGTGCACCGTATAGAATTTCGGTCGCGGTTGCACATCTATGCTGGGTTGCCTTTACAAACTAATATAGGCATCGGTCCTGCCCGAATGGAGATTGAGTACGGGCAAGATGAAGAATACCTGCAAAATACACCTCACAACAAACTTGCAACATTAAACTGACAAATAAAAGACTCAAATTAACTAACCGACATGACTGACTCAAACTGACTCTGGATAAATAGGCAAGGATACATGCCCGATGGGCGACAAACACATCAACATGAATGCCAAAGCAAGGTGGATCATCGGTTACGAACGGGTTTCCAAGTTTCCCATGGTCATAGTCGACGAATGAATGATATGCTGGATGATGGATGGAGATGATGGGTGTGTGGTTGATGATATGATAATGAGTATGGTGGATCATGGAAATGGATGTATGTGATACATGATGGTAGGTGATGGTGGATGGTGGTGAGCGGTTAGGAGTTAAACAAGGAACCAGGGCAAATCCAGGGTTCCCTCGCGTACCACGAAGAATCCTGAACAACTCTTCGCATACCGCGAGGAGTTAAAAATTAAGTCGGCCCACTTTTCTGTCCTTCGCGTATTGCGAGAAACAGGCTCCCCCTCCTCGCGTACCACAGGGAGGAGTTGTTCACAGAAAGATAAAGAATTTTTTCACTTTTTATACTTAGAAAATTTTTTGGCCTTCTAAAATCTTTTTCACCCAACTTTTTTATAAAAACTCATTCCAATGATAAAAACCCATGTAAAACATACCTGGAATTTCCTCACCGAATCAAGCACGAATCCCTGCAAGACACGATAAACACAAACTGTCACACCCCGCCTCAGGCACCCCCTGGACGTGTGCGAACCCGATTGGTATCATTTGGTTACTTGATTTAAGAGTTTTTATAAAATACAGATGAAGTCTTTTCAAAGGATTGTTTCATCATTCTTTCAACCCCAGGGGTTGTAATTGTAAATACCAAAACTCAGTTGGAAAACAAAAGACTTGTATATACTTTATAAACATAGGGTTTCAATACCCTTCTCATTTTGATTACAAAACATAATTTGAAATCAAATACATGATGAGCCACTGGAAATAGTACAACACAAGGTTGATCAGTTCCCTGGTCCTATTTCCTTTCTTTATGATTTTCCTTTGCACGAGGCCTGAGAATCCTACGTGCATTCCATCCTTTTCCTGGGTCAGATCTCATGTCTGCCCATACTCCCTTCTCATCATATTTTAATAATTACCTGGAAAACATTTTGAAAATAAAACGTCAGCGCGAACGCTAGTGAATACAATATCTTTGACATAAAATCATTTGATACAAACAAGTATTAATTTCATAATCACAACTTCATGTTCAATCTACACACTCAGCAGGCCCGTTCTATTCAATCGCACCACAGTATACACTGGCATCATAACTTATAACAATGGACAGGTCTACGTCTCCGAATTTGTTATAAGATAAGCACCGGCCACAATCCGAGAATTTTACCCGAGACCCGTGTATCCCTTGCAAGTTTTACGTATACCTATGGCCTGAATGCTTGGTTTGTAGAAGAACGTTGAGCATTATTTCATTAACCTTTATTTGGCCATTTTCGTAAATAAAATATTTGACACAAGTTTTAAAAGAGATAAAGTATTCACCTTTATAATAGGAATGAGCCTCTAGAGTTGATACTTATGAGATAGCATCCTAGTCTCGTTTCTCTAACGTCTTGATCCTTCTACGAGCGTTTTTTGCTTAACCGGGCACTACGAGGAGCGGGAATTGAACCGGGATCGTCGGGAGTCGTCTAGTAGGTCTCTGGAACATAATGTGAGAGTTTGGAACGAGTTTTGGTGTGAAGAACTGATTGAATTCGTAGAACTATTTATAGGCTGAAAGTCGGGTCCGTAGCGGACCGTTACGGTATGTCGTGGCGGTCTGCCACCGCCTAAGATGGCGTCAGCCCTAAATGTCACTCGCTGATTAGACCCCTCCTTAATTTGCGGCTAGCGGACCGTTATCGTAGGGCATAGTGGTCCGCCACCCTTACACGTGGCAAATTCTCAATGTTTTGCGGCTGGCGGACCGTTACCACCAGGCGTGGCGGTCCGCCACGAGTACACGTGTCACAATAAGTGACCATTAGTCACTATACACGTGGCTTAACCGGATTCATTGCTTAGTGACCAAGTAGCGGACCGTTATACATATGGTGGCGGTCCGCCACCCAAAGACTTAGGGTGAGGGTTTCTTAGCGGACCTCTACCGACTGAACACACCCGTCGCAGACTGTTAGGCTTGACCTTAGCGGTCCGCTAAGATCTTGAAATCTATATCTTTCACTTTTTAACCCTGAATTTCTGTGAGGTTTTATAAATAGAATTACAATCAAACCTATGACATTCTTTATGTCTAGTCCTGGCGTCATTGTGACTTGTCATAACTGTTGTTTCTGTTCATGGCCAAAACAATCTTAGACGAAGGCTTAAATAAATGATATGGTATTAGCTAGTCATAACCGGGGTTAATTTTAAATAACTCTAACTAGTTTAGACTACCCTGATTATAACCCTACATCCCACACCTAATATTATATAAAATATTAAAATCATAAAACTTATAATCTAAAATAAAAATAACCGGAAGACTTACCTTGAGTTTGTAAAGGTTTCAATTGTGATTTTAATGAAAGAACTTTGTTTGCTATTTATAGAACGGTTAGACCGACCTTTGATAAAAAAAATTCGTTTTATTCCACGAATCTTCACTATGAAGATTTGGATAAATTTTCTTTATCTCATATGTTACACCCACACTTGTATACAGCAAACACGTATACTTCTTAATTGTTAAAGTGATATAAATTTTATTTATTATTATATTAATATAATTAATTTATCACATATTTTGTTTTTCTCGTCTAACGTTTTGAATATAACGTTTTATAAAATTCCAGATATGTCGTTGGAACGTGCTCATTTTCTCTACGTTTCAGTTTAAGTTTCATTAGAAACGAAGTAGGTTCAAAATAATATATTTTAATATTATTAATATTAATCTTTCGTCTAAAATTATAGGTCGAATGTCTTAATTTACAGACCTCAATTTAAGCCTATATGAGATGCATAGCTTGCTTAGGCTATGTTTCTTTTCTCGGGGTTATAACAGTTACCTCTAAGGTCGGGGTGTTACACAAACACACAATACAAAAAAAAGCATATAAAAGACACAGACTCAGACCAAAGAAATGCATACAAACTCTACATCCCAGGCACTTGCCCGAGAATCAAACATGCCTATCAGGAGGTTTCTCCTTGATCCTAATCGGTACCGCCTTCATCCTTCGCGGTATCCCGGTCCTCCACATCAACACTACTCCCAACAGCATCGAATGTCCCGTGTAACTATCATTCATGTCTTTCTACCACAACTTATATCTACCCGGTCCGAAAATGATATGCAACAAATAATCAAGTACATTGTCACCCCTAGACGTCCCCACACTTGGGGTTTGCACTACCCTTAACCTAGATGAATCTAATAAAGCACGGGTTCTCTTACGGGGCGACCTAGACCTAGGGGCACTAGAACTAGGGCTCGGCTTACGGGTTCTACCCTCAGAATGCACAATGGTGAAAGGCAAGGGTTCAGGAATGGATTTAGCTATAGGTGTGACCTCTGAACTTTCACCAGATCATCCAGATCCTCCACAATCTCATCTAACTTCCCCACATTTGGGGTTGAGCTTATGATCTCATCTAACTTTTCAATCATCTCCAGCAGATCATCAGGCACCTCATCGCCTTCTTCATCCGGCTCATCTAACAATCGCTCCAACTCTACCGCCCAATCTGATGGTTCTTCTAAATTCGGGGCAGGCTCCCCCCTACTTCTATCTCCGGATCAGAGTCCTGATGATAGTCCATGAAGGCATCAAGCATGCACACGGAGTGGTTATGCTTGCCAACATCCTCCACAGACTTTGTGGCATCAAATATAACCGACTCATCCCTCACACGAAGTGTGAGTTTCCCGTCAAAGACATCGATTAATGCCTTGGCGGTGCGCAAGAATGGGCGCCCGAGGATGAGTGGGACTCTGTCATCCACCTCCATGTCCAGAATAACGAAGTCCATGGGGAATACAAATTTGCCTACTTTCACTAGAAGATTCTCCACAATTCCTAGTGGATACTTGACTGAACGGTCAGCCATGGATATGCTCATGCGCGTCGGTTGCGGTTCGCCTAGGTCTAGCTGTTTATAAAAAAGAATATGGAATCAGATTGATGCTAGCACCTAGGTCGGCCAACGTGTGGTGCAAGAGCAAATTGCCTAGGAGACACGGGATTGTGAAACGACCCGAATCTCCCAGTTTTCTGGCAGTTTGTTCTGCACCACCGCAGAGCATTGCTCACTAAGTGAGACTTTAGAGACTTCCTCGAGTTTCTTCTTGTTGGAAAGAAGATCTTTTAGGAACTTGCCATACTTTGACATGAATTGGAGGGTTTCAATGAGCGGGAGATTGATGTTGAGTTGTTTGAATATGTCAAGGAAGCGACCATGTTCCCTGGCTTGCTTGAATGGCAGCAAGCATGCTGGGTAGGGAACACGAGTCAGGTCAATCTCGGGGGGCCTACATCTCCGCCCCCTTCTTCTTCTTCTCCTCTGCCTTCATGGCAGGTATCACAACTACTCTCTCTTCGTCCACCTGCTCCTCTGCCGTCTTGGCATCGATCTCAGCAAATCGAGCCCTCCAGTCAATCTTCTTGACCTACTCAGGTGACAGAATATTGTACGCACCGGAGTGGGGGTCATCCTCAGCAACCTCTTTCTCCCCCACACTCCTAACTGACACGGCCATCACTGAAGCGTTGGAGCTTGAAGATGGACCTCCCTGTCGATCCTTCAAACTCTTAGCGATGTCCTTAACCGTGCATTTCAGATCATGGAATGCCGACCGTTGATTCTTTAACAGAGTATCGTGGCTATCCAATCTCTGCCTAGCATCCCTGTCCTGCTGGACTAAGTGGGCAAGCAGCTGTGTCTGAGTCTCAAGCATCTCCTTTATCATAGTCGTGTCGACACTGCTTTCGGTGCTAGGTCCTGTATCTCCTCCTCCATTCTGCTGATACTGCTGACGACCATTAAACCCCGGTGGGTTATTTCCATATCTTCATACCAAGCCAAATGAATCGTGGTTGTTATACACTCGGATTTGGTACTGTTTGCCAGCATAGCTCACCAGCTCTGGATTATTGACTAGGCAGTCATACTTGACACCGCTGATGTGACACCTGCAAAAATTTCAGAATGTAAAACCTAGTTGTTAGGCTAAACCCAACTACGCCCAATAAGGCCCAATAGAAGTACAAGCCCATTCGAGGCCCAATAGTGATCCAAGCCCATTCGAGGCCCAATAGTGATCCAAGCCCATTAGGGGCCCAAACTTTGTATTTCGAATCTCAAACTAATCACTAGACTTCTTTTAACACTAGCTACAAATTTATGATTCTATGTGCGAACCTAGACAAATTACTACGAACGAGACAATTCAATTTGATGAGAAATCAAAGATTAACTCTAAAACTCTATGAGCATTGGTGATGAGGCAACGCAAATATTATACCGACCAAGTGTCAAACAAACGAAACAAGTCCATGATACAAGATATAATACAAGAATTTCATGTTAAGTCATGACGACGTGTATTATTATTTCAAACGTACTATTTTATTAATTCGGGTTAACTCGTCACTATTTTTATAAACCGAACTTCGTTTATACAATTATTTACATATATATATATATATTAGAGACAACACATACTTCATAATATTTCACTTTATTAATTCTAGACCATCTAATGCATTTACGAAGAGATGCATGCTTATTTTTTTGTAAAAATAAACGTACTTATATATTTTTACATCTTTGATCACCTAAACTCATACCAACAACTCATATAACATTTATAAACATGTTTAAACATGAGTATTCCTTATACTAACCTATGCCTTTATATAAATTAAGTTTATGTAACCATATCTTTTATAAAAGTTAAGATTTTATAAAATTGAACTTGCACATGCATACTTACATCCCTAAAAACCATGCATGACACACACATTAAACTATTTTGTCATCTAGCCTTTGTTTCCCTTCTCCTTCTCCCAATCTTGACCGAATCACACCCATCACCACTCCACCATTTGAATTCTCCACATGCATCTTACAACACTTGAATGATTAAGGGTTAGGTGGGGACTTTTCACACTATAAATAGAACATGAACCCATATAAAAGACTTGCACCAACACCCCCTAACTCCCTCCTCCCTCCCTTGGCTGATTCATTTCGGATTTCACCCAATCCCCCTCTCCAAAACCGAAAATACCAACAATTCCCGTAACTCAGCTTCCTGCCAGATTTTCGGTCAACTTCGGAAGGCCATATCTCCTTCGTTCCTTGGCCAAGTTAGTCCATTCTTTTTCTATAATGAAGCTCTATGGTAAGAAGGAAGAACCTAAGTAGAATCACTCGAATCCATGGAGTATTAGACCCCCAAACAACCTGTGCAAGAAGGTCGCTTTGTGCAGGTCAAAGCTGGACATCTCTTTCCATTTTCTTGTTTTGAGGTACCTACACAACTCCAAATCTATTGATTCTTTTTCAAATCTCCTCTGATTTCAATAAAATTGATCTTAGAAGAAAACCCCAAGTCATTTGGTCTTCTAAAACCATCTAAAAGTCTACTCGAAGTATGCCTAAAAATCTAAGTTTTCAAGAACAAAATGAAACATAAAAGTCTTGATGAGTTTTGTTTTATTTCTTCATGAATCATGTTTGAATACATATATTTATACACATACATGTTCATACATATAATACTAAGCTAGAAGGACCTTGAACAAGACAAGGACATATCAAATATAAATTACATATATATATATATATATACTATCACATAAAAATAACACTTGGATGATGGTGTTCTTCATAAACCCTTCATTCCATTCATGTGTTATGTTGAAGGATACATGTTTGTGAAGTTATATGATCATATGTGACTTACCTGGCAAGACCCGAGGTAGTGTCCTATGATTCAAGAAAAAATACGAACGATTATCATCAACGTATGAAGGTGAAAGGTGTTACTAAAAATATATATATAAACAACAATGACTTATGCAAGTTTATGCATTTATAAAAATCTATTATCAACATATGTGTATGCATATACATAAATATAAGTGTACTAACACCATAAACACGAATCATCTTGTCTAAAATCTAAGAACATGAACTATTATTAAAACCCGAAAAATAAGTCTTTAACATGCCTACATCCATCACCAATGTTTCATGGATAGAGTTAAGTCTTATGAACTCAAGAAATATTTATCTACTTGTAGCATCCCAGTAGGACGTTCTAGTACGCTTCTAGCCTATTATCACACTACTCAAGACTCGAGATGAGTTCACTGCCCCTTTTTAACCCTTTTAAATGTTTTGAAAACATCGGGGGAGAAACATACTTATACAAAATATTTGCTTATATATTTGAAAGCATGAAGAATAAATGTTTGATACGTTTGAGAAAACATGAAACACATTTACGAACATTTTCATATGGTAACAAGAGAACAAGACCCGACCTTTATGTTTGCATGAGTTGAACACAATTATAGAGCTCGTAAAGTCCCCTGGAACACTTTAGTAACCATTAACTGTAGCCTAGGGTCCTATGAATACCACTATGGGGAGTGACGTCCCTCGGTCATGGTTAGTCTCGCTAATCGCAATCTGGAGGATTTATGGCCGCATAGCATCTGATAACAAATGAGAGGGGCAAAAGAACACTTGTCATGGTTTGGTTACACCTCATGTATGAACATATTATTTGTATTCCTAGCTAGTTTACAAATAGGTCAACATTACTTGTTTTGTTTATCATATACACTTGAAACTACTACTTGTTTTAGTTAATATTCCTATCTTTAATAATTTCTCTAAAGAAGGATTGACATGGGCATAAATTCATTAACATGTTTTCATGAAGAACCGATAGGACCCGCAATCCAGAGGATTTATGGCCGCATATCATCTGATAACAAATGAGAGGGGCAAAAAAATCATGTTTTCATGGTTTGGTTACACCTCATGTATGAATATATTATTTGTATTCATAGTCATAAATTCATTTTATGACTATGAGGTCATCACATGTTTTCATTGAGAAAAGTACTCATTTTATGATTGTGAAGTCATCACATGTTTTCAAGGAAAATGTTTTTATACTATGCCTATGTACATGATAACAATGTTTTCAAGGGAAAGCACTTTACATTATAACGATCAAATCTGTGAACTCACCAACCTTTGTGTTGACACTTTTAAGTATTTTTTCAGGTAACATATAGCAATGGCACGGTTGGAATAGGTTAGCCATTTGGATTAAACCCTAGAAGCCAAAGAAGCAAGGTCGTCAAACCTTAAGATGGTTTTGACCCATATGGTTCTAGGACATTGTATTAGCTTAATTTAGTATTTGTAATGAAGTTTAATATATAAACAAGTCTTTACTTTAGCTTTCACTGTTGTGTAACGCTACCAATCGTTGCAACATTCATTTATTTATTTATTATCAGGTGAATAAATTTGGGGGTGTGACAGCTGAGCACCGAGCTTCAGCTCCTTAATCTCGTTAGCCATTGAGGCGAGTGCAGCAACCACGCTAGAATCAGGAGTGACCTGATGTACGCCTCTCGAGGCTGAGGTGGATGATCTAGCACTAGGAATGGAAGTCCTAGTAGATGGATACTGCTGTTTGGCTTGAGCGAAGCTCTCGAACATCTCCTCGCACTTAGTTGGCTCGAGTTTATCCATGATATGGCCTCCCGCAGCTGTATTTAACATTTTCTGCTTCTCGAAGGTGAGACCATTGTAGAATTTCTCCACTATCGCCCAGTATGACAGACCATGCTGGGGACATCGGCTCAACAGCGTGTTGAACTGCTACCGGGCAATGTGATAAGTGTGACAATCCGACTTTTCAAGTTAATCCCGTTAATAAATTTCGTTAAATCCTAACCCAGTTAGCCTAATCTAAAACTTCGAGGACTGTTTCTGTCACATGTTTAATCTAAATCTGCAGGGACTAAAGTTGTAATTACCCTAAACCCAATCCCATTGACCTTGAAAAGTCAAAATCGATTGATTTTGTTTATGTTGACTTTCTAAAGTCAAAACCGTGTGTTCTTTAATCCAAATCCTCGAGTTATAACTGAAAATCGTTCAAACTTGTAACCGATTTAGGCATTAACACCTGTAACGTTTATCATCACTCTAATCATTGACATTAAGCCGAATTAATCCTAATAATGCAAATTCATGTCGTAACCGTCGAAACCAATGCTAAAACGACCGAATTCGGCAAATTCGAATTACCAAATCACAAATTGAACCTATGCGCACTTTGTACGAGTCTCAGAGAACCTTTGACACACTCCAATTCGGCCGGAGAAGCAGTTAGGATCGCTGGAGACCAAGCTCGTGCAAGTCGGCACCTATTTTGGTCGAGCACAGTCAATTCGAACCCCAATTTGGTAATTTCTTGCATTCTCTAGTTTCGTTTTTACCCATCAATTGAAAGCCCTATCATATTTGTGGCTTAAAACATCGAATCGATCATGAACCCAATTCTAGGGTTCATACGAAATCGGATTTGGGGCTTTTAATTCTAGACTCGATTATAATTCAATTAATTCACATGTGTAGTTTCGTAATCAGTCACTCGTTAAAAACCCTCTATCAATTTAATCTAACAACATCGAATTGAACTCAGTTCGTAACCTAGGGTTTGTTTGTTTTTGGATTTGGGGGTTTTGATTATAATCGTCATCTCGATGAAATTAAAGTGTATGGTTAGATTCACAATGTCCAGTTGTAAGGCCCAGATTCCGGGTAACCTCACTTATTGGATTTACTCATAAACAAAGTCATCAATACTGAACTTTAAATTTAAAACATTCAAACACAACGAAAAGATTCAACATTTAAGTTCATATCAGCGGAAGTCTTAACATTTAAAACATTAACCATTGCCTAAGCTTAAAATAAAGTGGGATGTCAGTCTCATGCCCGGCAGCCCTCACGCCTTCGCATGACCCTTTATCTGTTTACCTGAAATGTATACTAAAAGTCAGTTAACGCTGGTGAGTTCTAGTTTAAATCAATCAGGCATAAACATTATTTCTTGATAAGTAAATATATATATATATACACACCTTTACACATCTTTTGTCTTCATTTATCATTCATACGCAAGTACATAATTACGTATTCATAACTTTTACTTTTCTTTCATCATTCATATGTGATTACATAGATACGTATTCACCTTTACTTTCCATGACATTCATTGGTCATACACATAAGGGTGATCAACCCGTCTTTTACTGCGTATGTCACAAAGACATACTCCATTAAGCTACTATCGTAGCCCTTTTACTCGTCCGCCGTAAAACCGTCCGGCCAACCTTCGGTCGTCCGTCTTAACCGTCCTACCGTCGTAGTCCGTCATTTTCGCCCGTTTGCCCTAAGGCATCCGTTTCCCACTTGAACTAAATATACAGACGTGCATCGATTTAGGGACTAACTCCACCGTAGTGTCCATTATTTAGTCTACCTTTCTAGACTTCCCTTTCTGGCTTCATAATAGTCAAATGGTCGTCCGTCTACCGTAGTAGACGTTAGCTTCGTTTCCGTCCATAACGTATACATACATTCATAACATGCAATATATATAATTATAAAGCAAGATTTCATTCATTTACGTTATGCCATTCTTTCATTCATTCTTTGTAAACATACATTTCATTCTTTGTTGATAATTCATTTTCATATATATATATATATATATATATAAATATATGTATTTGTATATCACGTATGATCACATTGGCATTCATAGAATTTATTCATTTAGTGTATACACTTCAGACCCAAAACATTTAAAATGATTTGCACATAACATAGAAGGGGGCACATAGAACTCACCTGACGGATGATTTCTGAATACACTTAGCTGGTTTAGGAGCGTCAGTTAAGGTCACACACAATCTGTATAATCAAGTCATACGAGATAAGCTAATGAATTTAACCGACACTTAACATTTCTATTCTTAGAGTTAGGTGAACTAGACACATTAGTATCAAATCATTTGCTCGAAAACTCCATGTCCGAAATCTATTACAGTCGAAATCTATTTCGACCGGAAACTAATCACTTGGAAAAGTTCTTTATTCTCATATTCTTTTGCTCGAAAACTCCTTGACCAAAACCCCATTTCGACCGAAATGTTCTGATCGAAATCTTAGATGTTCGAGACACTTTTCGACTGAAATGTTCTGATCGAAACTTAGGTGTTCGAGACACTTTTCGACCGAAATGTTCTGATCGAAATCTTAGGTGTTCGAGACACTTTTCGACCGAAATGTTCTGATCGAAATCTTAGGTGTTCGAGACACTTTTCGACCGAAATGTTCTGATCGAAATCTTAGGTGTTTGAGACATTTTTCGACCGAAATGTTCTGATCGAAATCTTAGGTGTCCGAGACACTTTTCGGTTGAAAAATAGTTTTCGGCCCATTCATCTGACTTTTTGGGCGACGCATCAGATTTTCATCAACTTCATCGTTTTTGATTCAAGCTTCGACCTTTTTACATTCAGAACTTGTATCTAGCTTCCATGAAGCTAGATACATGCTTTTTATGCGATTCCATACGTAAAAATGTCATCTTTTTATTCAATCTCATTAGAACCCTAAAACCCATTTCTTAACTAAAAACTCATATTCGAGCATGAATGTTACCTGTTTTCGTTTCTTCTTTGTTGCTATACAACGATTCCCGAGCCTTTGAGCCGATACCTTTACTTTCTCTCTCTAGACCTGGTTCTCTCTTTCTCTCTCTAAGTTGAGCAAATGGTGGAGTTAAGGGGTGGTTGTGATGACGTAGCTGACTTGAGGGGCTTTCTTCCTTTGCTCGCGGCCCATGGGCCGGCCCGTCTATTCCTTTTTACTTCGCGTTATTTGTCTCGACCCCTAGTTCTTTTATTCGGGTTTTATAAATTTAGGGACGTTACAAGTCTACCCTCCTTAAAGAGGTTTCGTCCTCGAAACCTATTATGCGTTAAACAGTTGAGGGTATAGTCCCCTCATTTTGTCCTCTTTTTCCCAAGTTGCTTCTGAACCCTTTCTGTGTTTCCATTGCACTTTTACTAATGGAATTGACTTATTACGAAGTCGTTTTTCCTCTCGGTCAAGGATAGCTATTGGTTCTTCTACGTAGTTTAAGCTGTTATCTACCTCGATCTCGTCATATGGTATGTGAGCCGTGTCATCAGCAAGGCATTTGTGTAAGTGTGACACGTGGAATGTAGGGTGGATTCCGCTAAGCGCATCGGGTAGGTCGAGTTTGTAGGCAACTTGGCTAACTCTTGCTAAAATTTTGAAGGGTCAGACAAACCTTGGACTTAGTTTGCCCCGTTTTCTGAATCGGATGATCCCTTTCCATGGCGATACTTTTAACAGTACCATATCTCCTACTCGAAACTCTAAATATCTTCTTCTCTTATCCGCGTACGATTTTTGTCTGTCTTTTGCGGCTTTCATTCGAGCTTTGATTTGGTCGAATTTCTCGAAAGTAGCCCTGACCACTCCGAGACTTGCAAAATCTTTCTGTCCAATTTCCCCCCAACAAACCGGGGTCCTACATCTCCTTCCATACAACATTTCAAATGGCGGCATGCCAATAGTTGAATGATAGCTGTTGTTATATGAAAATTCTGCCAATGGTAGGTGACTATCCTAGCTCCCCCCGAAGTCAATGATACAGGCCCGGAGCATGTCTTCCAAGGTCTGGATGGTCCTTTCATATTATCCATTGGTTTGAGGGTGGTAAGCAGTGCTGATGTTCAACCTAGTGCCCATTGCTTCATTGAATTTCTTCCAAAACCTTGATGTGAATCTAGTATCCCGATCGGATGTGATCGACATCGGCATACCATGTCTGGTCACAATTTCCTTGATAAATATTTCTGCTAGCTTTTCAGACAAAGAAGCCTCACGTATTGGTAAGAAGTGAGCACTTTTCGTCAAACGATCGACAATCACCCGGATGGTATCATTGCCTTTAGTTGTTCGCGGTAGCTTGGTAATGAAGTCCATCGTGATCTCCTCCCACTTCCATTCTGGTATTGGTAAAGGTTGCATTTTACCGCAGGGTTTCTGGTGCTCGGCCTTAACTAGTGAACATGCGAGGCACTTGCTCACATATTCAGTCACATCATTCTTCATGCCAGGCCACCAGTACTCTTTGTTCAAGTCTTGATACATTTTGTTCGCTCCGAGGTGGATAGAATAGTGAGACTTATGGGCCTCATCGAGGATTTTGGCTCTAAGTTCACCAATCTTTGGTATCCACATCCGGCAAAACCGCGTTCGTACACCATATGCATTAGTATCCAGATTCCATTGTTGTCCTACCATTCTTTCTCGTTTTATATTCCTTTCAAGTAGTGCTTCATCTTGTGCCTTTTCTATTTCATTCATCAAATCTGGTGTTATAATTAGTTGGCACGCTTTGATCTGGATAGGTGTCGACTCTTCCTTTCTACTTAAGACGTCAGCCACGACGTTTGCCTGCCTGGATGGTACAAAATCTCACAGTCATAATCCTTTAGTAGTTCCAACCACCTCCTTTGTCTCATGTTTAATTATTTTTGTTCGAAAAAGTACTTCAAACTTTTGTGATCGGAGTAAATGGTGCATTTAACTCCATATAAATAATGCCTCCAAATATTTAATGTGAAAACGACTGCCTCTAACTCTAATTCATGAGTTGGGTAGTTTATTTCGTGAATCTTTAACTTTCGATAGGAATAAGCAATTACCTTTCCTCGTTGCATAAGCACATAACCCAATCCCTGACCCGAAGCGTCAGAGTAGACTACCTAGTCTTCATTCCCTTCAGGTAGGGTCAAGACTAGAGCTTGAGTTAATCGTGTCTTTAGTTCTTCGAACGCGTTTCTTTGGTTTGGTCCCCATTCATACTTCACTTCCTTACGTGTTAGCTTTGTCAATGGCGAGGCTATTCTTGAGAAATCCTGAATGAATCTCCGATAGTAACCTGCCAATCCCAGAAAACTTCGTATTTTCGTTGGCGTCTTCGAAACTTTCCATTCCTTTACTGTTACGATCTTTGCAGGATCTACCATAATACCGTTTGGGTTTATCACGTGACCTAGGAATTGGACTTCTCTAAGCCAGAATGCGCATTTGGAGAATTTGGCATACAGTTTCTCCTGCTTTAGGATCTCCAAGACTTCCTTTAAATGACAGTGGTGATCACCCTCGTTCTTTGAGTAAATGAGGATGTTGTCTATGAAGACTATCACAGACCAATCCAACATTGGTCGACATTCTCTATTCATTAAGTCTATGAATGCCGCTGTTGCGTTGGTTTGACCGAAGGACATCACAAGGAACTCATAATGCCCATACAGTGTGCGAAACGCGGTTTTTGGTACATCTTCCTCCTTTACTTTCAACTGATGGTAACCCGATCTAAGATCGATCTTTGAGAACCAACTCGCGCCTTGTAATTGGTCAAAAAGGTCGTCTATTTGAGGCAGTGGATATTTGTTCTTTACTGTTCTCTTGTTCAATTCATGGTAGTCGATGCACATTCACATGCTACCGTCCTTCTTTTTTACAAATAATACCAGAGCGCCCCATTGTGAGATGCTTGGTCTGATAAATCATTTTTCTGTTAATTCCTCTAGTTGAGACATCAACTCTTTCATTTCTGACGGAGCCAATCGGTAAGGGGCTTTGGCAACGGGCTCAGCTCCTGGCAGTAAGTCAATCTGGAATTCTATTTCCCATCGGGTGACATGCCAGGTAGGTCATCTGGGAACACTTCTGGAAAGTTGCACACCACGGGTACATCTTTAAGCTCTTTCGTTTTCATTCTATCGTCAATAACATATGCCAGATAAGCTTCGCAACCGCACCTCATGTAACTTTCAGCCTTGATCCTTGAGATGACGTTTGGCATCGTACCATTCCAATCCCCGTAAACCGTAATTGGACTGCCGTCAGTAGCTTTGAGGTGTATCATCTTTCATTTACATATGATTTGAGCTTCGTTGGCAGCTAACTAATCCATGCCCAATACTATATCAAATCCTCTTAAGGTGAGAAGGAACAATCTGGAAGGAAACTTATGGCCCTCTATTTCTATTACGCAATCTTCGGTCACTTGAAATACCGCCAAATTTTTACCAACAACGGTTTGTACACTAAAGGCCCTCACTATGGTGTCAATAGTGCAATATAGTTTACGACTAAATGCATTTGATATAAATCTTTTGCTAGCACCCGAGTCAAATAAAATAGCAGCATGTTCATCATTTACTAGAAACGTACCTGACACGGCATCAGGGTTTCCTCTTGCTTCTTCCTCTGTTAAGGCATAGGCCCGAGTCCTTGCCTTTGGCTGTTCCTGTTCCTTCTCTTTTCCTGAACCAGATTGGCCGGCTTTCCTGCAGTTCTTTGTCAGATGTCCAAACAATCCACATACTTGACACTTGACGTTTATGCATTCTCAGGAGAAGTGCCCCGGCTTCCCGCACTTATAGCATGTGGTGGTGCCGATTCGGCACTCGCCAGGATGTTGCCTTCCACATTTCTTACAAGTTTCATATTCATCTGACCTTGGTTTCTTAATTTCAGTTGCTACATTCCCTTTTTCGGTACCTCTAGACGGGTTCTCCCACTTTCTCTTTTTGTGTCTCGGGTGCCGGGTCCTCATTGGCATAATCGTCGTAGACGATTCCGCTCAGATTCACTACCGACTCGAAGGTCGAGGGTAGGTTAGATTTCACATGAACACGGACCCGTTGTGGCAGCCCCTTAACATAGTATTTGATCAGACGATCTTCAGTTTCTACCAGGTGGGGTACTAGTTGAGCCAATTCATTGAACCTAGAAGTATACTAGCGGTGAGTCTTGCTGCCAGCCTTGAAGTTTAGGAATTCATTTTCCACACGATCAATCTCGTTATGTGGGCATAACTTTTGGATTATGAGCTTCTTCAGGTCTTCCCAAGTCATCCTGTTGAGAGAGTTTGGCCACTTAGTCCTTTGAATGTTCCTCCACCAACTCAGTACCTCATTGGTGAAAGAGTGAGCCACAAACTTAACAGACTGGTCAGGTCAACACTCGCTTATGTTGATTACCCCGTTCATCCTCTCAATCCATTCAAACGTAGCCACCGAATCCTTGTTACCATCGAACTTGCGCGGGTCACCGTCTTTAAAACCCTTGTAGGTACACCCACGGGTGTTCAATCCCACCTTTACTTCATCACCATCACTATCATACATTTTCTCTTCGTGGTTCCCTTCATCCTCCTCTTTGCTTTTTTTTAGTGCCTCGGATAGTAGGTCGGGTAATACGTTCTTTAGGGTGAGTACAACCTCACGGGCAATAGCATCCCTAACTTCGGGTTCCAGCTGTAGAGACCCTTGAATGCCCTCCCCAGGTGGGGTCACATTAGTTTCATGCACACTCTCAGTATGTTCCTCGTGCACACTCTCTTCTTCCTCACGTCTTTGATTCAATGAAGGCCTACCGACTTAGCCAGTACGACCACCTCGGTGTCCAGTTCTTCCTCTACCAGCCATAGTTTCTAATTTTCTGATAGTTGTAAAGGGAATACATCAATGTCATTTCTTCAGATCATAGTTTAGAACAGTATGAGCAAGGTAAATTTTTAATTACAGTGACCGGTTTGTGATTACTAATTTACATTGCTTTTCGGGTTCAAAACTCTTCACATCAGTTGTGACATTGAAATCTATGTGTTCTAGGTTAAGGCATCTATTCCTATTTATAGGCATTAACTTTACAACTTACTTACAGTGCTGGCGTTGGCATTGGCTACCCAGACTAACATCCGTGCGTTGGTCCCATTATCAGTTTGAGTCCAGACGTTTAGGGATGTCTGAATCTCTCAAACTATGCTCTGATACCAACTTGTAAGGCCCTGATTCCGGGTAACCTCACTTGTTGGATTTACTCATAAACAAAGTCATCAATACTGAACTTTAAATTTAAAACATTCAAACACAACGGAAACATTCAACATTTGAGTACATATCATCGGAAGACTTAACATTTAAAACATTAACCATTGCCTAAGCATAAAATAAAGCGGGATGTCAGTCTCATGCCAGGCAGCCCTCACTCCTTCGCACGACCCTTCATCTTTTTACCTGAAATGTATACTAAAAGTCAGCTAACGCTAGTGAGTTCTAGTTTAAATCAATCAAGCATAAACATTATTTATTGATAAGTAAATATATATATATATATACACATCTTTTGTCTTCATTTATCATTCATACGCTAGTACATAATTACGTATTCATAACTTTTACTTTTCTTTCATCATTCATATGTGATTACATAGATATGCATTCACCTTTACTTTCCATGACATTCATTGGTCATACACATAAGGGTGATCAACCCGTCTTTTACTGCGTATGAGCTACCGTCGTAGCCCTTTTACTTGTCCGGTCCTAGAAACCGTCCGCCTTAAAACCGTCCGGCCAACATTCGGCCGTCCGTCTTAACCGTCCTACCGTCGTAGTCCGTCATATTCGCCCGTCTGCCTTAAGGTATTCGTTTCCCACTTGAACTAGTTATACAGACGCGCATCGATTTAGGGACTTACTCCACCGTAGTGGCCATTATTTAGTCTACCTTTCTAGATTTTCCTTTCTGGCTGCATAATAGTCAAGTGGTCATCCGTATACCGTAGTAGCCGTTAGTTTCGTTTCCGTCCATAACATATACATACATTTATAACATGCAATATATATAATTATAAAGCAAGATTTCATTCATTTACGTTATGCCATTCTTTCATTCATTCTTTGTAAACATATGTTTCATTCTTTGTTGATAATTCATTTTCATATATATATATAAATATATATATATATATATATTTGTATATCACGTATGATCACATTGACATTCATAGCATTTATTCATTTAGTGTATACACTTCAGCCCCAAAACATTTAAAATGATTTGCACATAACATAGAAGGGGGCACATAGAATCACCTGACGGGTGATTTCTGAATACACTTAGCTGGTTTAGGAGCGTCAGTTAAGGTCACACAATCTGTATAATCAAGTCATACGAGATAAGCTAATGAATTTAACCGACACTTAACATTTCTATTCTTAGAGTTAGGTGAACTAGACACATTAGTATCAAATCATTTGCCCGAAAACTCAATGTCCGAAATCTATTACAGTCGAAATCTATTTCGACCGGAAACTAATCACTTGGAAAAGTTCTTTATTCTCATATTCTTTTGCTCGAAAACTCCTTGACCAAAACCCCATTTCGACCGAAATGTTCTGATCGAAATCTTAGACGAGACACTTTTTGACCGAAATGTTCTGATCGAAATCTTAGGTGTTCGAGACACTTTTCGACCGAAATGTTCTGATCGAAATCTTAGGTGTTCGAGACACTTTTTGACCGAAATGTTCTGATCGAAATCTTAGGTGTTCGAGACACTTTTCGACCGAAATGTTCTGATCGAAATCTTAGGTGTTCGAGACACTTTTCGACCGAAATGTTCTGATCGAAATCTTTGGTGTACGATACACTTTTCGGTCGAAAAATAGTTTTTGGCCCATTCATCTGACTTTTTGGGTGACGCATCAGATTTTCATCGACTTCATCGTTTTTGATTCAAGCTTCGACCTTTTTACGTTCAGAACTTGTATCTAGCTTCCATGAAGCTAGATACATGCTTTTTATGCGATTCCATACGTAAAAATGTCATCTTTTTATTCAATCTCATTAGAACCCTAAAACCCATTTCTTAACTAAAAACTCATATTCGAGCATGAATGTTACATGTTTTCGTTTCTTCTTTGTTGCTAAACGTTCCTGAGATGGAGAGCAACGATTCCCGAGCCTTTGAGCCGATACCTCTACTTTCTCTCTCTAGACCCGGTTCTCTCTTTCTCTCTCTAAGTTGAGCAAATGGTGGAGTTGAGGGGAGGTTGTGATGATGTAGCTGACTTGAGGGGCTTTCTTCCTTTGCTCGGCCCCATGGGCCGGCACGTTTATACCTTTTTACTTCACGTTATTAGTCTCGACCCCTAGTTCTTTTATTCGGGTTTTATAAATTTAGGGATGTTACACCAGTTTAGTAAAAGCCCCATGATTCCATCGATTTATAACATCCAATTTTATCAAATTGATACCATGTTCTAACCTAGGGTTTCGGTTTTAGTATTTTCAATTAAACGAACTTAAACTTGTTTTTTTTTTCAAATTGATTTCACCTGCTGGTTCGCCATGACTCGATTTACAAAACCCCTATGCCCCTGTACCAATTCATTATCGAATTCGATGGGTTGGGACTTGGTTTGCTCTCGGTTCACGCAAAGGAGAGGAGCAACGGGAAATTTTTTGATTAAAACCATTCATGTTCGGGATTCTTATGCGATAACCCTAGCGGGTGGAGTGGTTAAGGTGTTGTGCTTGTGTGGGAGAGACCCGGGTTCGAGTCTCTCCACACAGTTTTATTTTTAAAACATTTTTCTAGTTATTGTTTTAATATTTAATCAAACCCTATATTATTACATTTATATATTAATGTGTTTAAACCGAAAAATCACCCGTAGGCTCGGGTTTAGCCTCGTATCTCATATTATTACTTATATTGCATTTGTAAAATAATATAATATTTTCAACTCACAATCTCAATTGAAAATGATATATATATATATATATTATTAACACTTTGTTTATAAACTTCGTGTAACATTTTAAAACTAATAAATAATATAATCATATATATTATTTACTCTCGTTTATATCCTTGAATAAAGATAATAAATTTATTATTTTTGTCACGCAAGTTAATTATTTATGTTACTTCGCTAAACTTAAAAATAATATAATAAATTATATTATTTTCCTAGACTTCTAGTTAATGACAAAACGCCCGAATATATTTATTATATATTATTTTGTCATTAGTTGCGTAACGTATATATCTTAATCATTAATTAAAGAATTCTTATTACCGTGGATACGTTCGTCTACTCTTGATTATTAGAGCATTTCTTTAGGACGTTCAATCTTCCGTGCTGTCGTCACAAGTTCCCATGGCATCCCTAATTGTTGTTTGTAATTCTAGGGCATATGTAAGCCGTTGCAGGCTAACACTCGTGGTTTCAATATTATTCTAGTGTGAACCTACCTATGCCGTTCAGGTGAGTTTTCACGACCCCTTTTACTGTTTTACAATTTGGGGAAGAAAACATGACATAAACATTTTTGGTTATGTAATTCATATATGTTATCACTTGTTTAACTATGCGTACACATCTATCACTAAGTCCTCACATCGGACCGTTAATATGAACATAGCTAGGTAAGTTGAGTAGTACTACTGGGTTTGACAAACCTCACCCGCGTTAGTCGCGCTAACCCGACCGTATGTCGAACGGGTGCATTCTTGACCTAAACATGCACCATGGTTGATAGGCCTGATGGGAGGCAAAAACATAAACAGTCAGCTGTCGGTTGCGAGCGCATTAGTTAACATGCTTATGGGTTAGCTACCTATTGATTTAAATATTGAATGTAAATTAACTTATTGAACTTTGTTGCAAACTGAAACCTGTGAACTCACCAACCTCGTGTTGACATCATTTTCTTACATGTTTTCTCATGTCGCTTAAGATAAGGCACAGGTGCACGCATAGGGCATGCATAGAGTCTTATGATTTATTTATAAAATAATATTGTTGAATTGTTTATACTTTGTTTTGGACTTTGTTTGGACTGAACACTTTGGGATTTTTCTTGGGCGCGTTTATTTTGCGTATTTACTTTCGTTTTACGCTTCCGCACTTAACTTTGATCATTTATGATATATTTTCATTTTAGTCCCATATACTGTCGTTCAATGTAACTAATGATTGCGATCCTGGTTTGTCACTTCCCAAACGGTAAAACTCCGTTAGTTGAAATTGGGGGTGTGACAATAAGGCTCGTCGGGATCCATCCGAAAGAAGTGGATTTGATCCCTGAGGCGAGCGACCTTGGAAGGTAGATAATACTTTTTATATAATTTGGCTTGAAGATCCTCCCAAGTGGTAGTAGAGTTGTCCAGGAGGGTGTTAAGCCAAGTGGATGCACGCCCAGAGAGCGAGAATGGAAAGAGACGCAGCTAGATAGCATCCTCAGACACACCCGTTATATTAAAGGTATCACATATACGAACAAAACAGGACAAGTGTCCGGGTGCATACTCATCCTCAAGGCCATGAAATTGAGTAGCATGAGTGATCGTACTCATGACATGTGACGGGATCTGCCAAGAATTGACATTAGGAATAGCAGGGCGAGATATCGAAGATCTCGCGCCCGTGAACCCATCACTGGCCCTCTGGTGTACTGTACGCCTCCCTGGAGGATCAACGTCGGCCATTTTAGGAAAAAAAAAAGGAATAAGGCTAATAGGACGTACCTGGTTTTCGCACAGCTGTTTCAAACGCTCCCAAAAGTCGCGGGTGCGCTCGTGTAGCTCTCGCTCGGGCTCTAAGAAAGCAAAATAAGATGGTGATCCCTACAAGCGAGTATTGTGCATACAAAGAAAGACTCAATAGAGACTCAAAAATAGAAGGACTCGATTCTAAATTAGACACGCACGTAAACACAGAAGGCAAGCACACAGAACTGACTCAAATAAAACAAAATAAACCAAAAATCAAACAAAGAAGTAATCAGAGTTAATATTGTTATTGCCAAGTGTCCACGGCAACGGCGCCAAAAACTTGATGTCGTCCACGGTCTATAAAAATAACTACTAAAACTAACCTATATTCCTAAGTAATAAAAGGAATACCCTCTAACTAAATCACACTGACAGGCAAGTGTACCTATCGAGTTTAGCACAGCTTAACGGTAAACCGAGTTATCGAACCCTAGAGATACCATGAATAACAAAACTGACTCTGACTCGGACTATAGATTTGATTGATGAGGGGTTTACTACACTACTGAATTAACTAAGGAATGTAATGAACTAAGGTCGACTCGACTATCAAGACAAGAACTAAGGAAGATATCAGGAATAAGAAGAATACCATCTAGGTCAGAATCCTATTTGCAAAGTACAACTTCTACCGGTTGTGGACTATGATGGATCTGGGTTTCTAAGGAAACAACTAAAGACAACATAGTGGATCCCTAATCACTCTCAGGGTGTCACCAACTAAGAAACCTACAGATGTAATAAACTCACCAGATGTTGGATCACTTCTCAGGTGTTTCCAACTTTGATAGCGTACGCTAATGGATAGATTACCTCTTAGTCTCACCGTCTACAATACATTCAAGGAATTCACGGGGTAATCTCAGGATAACTACTATGATTTGACCTAGCACCGATCAGTAGACACTTAATACTAACGTCTTCTCAGACTGTTGACACTCAGATTCCTAGTAACGAAGACTAGACAACTAATTCTCACCTCTCGGGTATTGAACTAGGATACACATTCAACTCTAATCATAAATCAAACACAACTCCTATGGTCACTACGTCTAGCAAACCACACAAAAATCACAAACCCTATGATCTATGGCTTCGATACGCTAATCAAAATGGCAGATAACCACAATTACCATATAGAATTATAATCAATCCACAAATCAGAAGTAAACATGCGTATTCATCATGGCAATTAACATAATATTCTTTACAAAATCAATAAATCAACATTTGAATTCAAACACCGACAAAGTTTCAAACTTTAACAAATATTCATCATTAGACCTAGGCAGTATAAGAGTTTTAGCCTAGAATCATGTTCAAAACATTCAAACAAAGAGATAAAAACATAAATATAGGTTAAATATCAGAAAACAAACACAAAGATGGAATCTTGAAACCGAAAACGCTAAGTAAACGGACTCGAGAATCAAAGTCTTCATCTTTACGCTTGATCTCACTTCTTTGGCCCCAAAATTGCCACTTTTTCTTCTCTAAACGGATTTTAACCGATCATATTAAGAATGTGAGAGTCCTAGACCTTTAAACCTTGAAATTAGGTTAAAATTCCCATAACTTGGGTCCCTCGCGTACTGCGAGGGCCCTTGGCCTATCTCTCGCGTACCGACGGGCAAAACAAACTTACTTGTTGTATTCTTCTCGTCGAGCTACCCAATATCGATATATTATGGGCCCCGTAACTAATTTTATATCCTGAGATATGCCTTTTTTAAGGTTGGATTCTTTCCCGACTTTTTTTGTTCCTCGTCCCGGGTTCTCGTGTGCTCGTTTTTTCACAGTTCTTGGTCGTTTAAGCTCCAAAGTGATCCTATTACCTACAAAACAAGACTTTACTCAATACTAACTATAAATGACTTGAAACGACTCTAAAACTATACGAAAACGACACTAAATACGGTAGAAACGCATGTGTGCTTTGCAACACGCCAATGGTCGGTCACGGCAGCCCTCCGATGGGACTGTTCACGGCTGAGACATGCATCTGGGTTGTTCGAAGCCATCAGGAAGCCGGGGGAGGTTTGGTTCGGGTTATACGTGCACAAAGGGGAGCCGTACGTAGGAGTTGTAGGTGTCCAGTTGTTACCTTGCGAGTTCGGTGACCCAAGGGGGATGCATGAGATGTGAGCAGGTGTTTACGCATTGCATGTGAGTCATGCATGGCGTCGTGTATGCGCGGGCGGCCATACGCGTGGTTGTATTATGCGAGTGAACGAGAGCGTAAGTGTCAAGTCGTGTATTGACTCGTATGTTATGTATGTTTTAGGTGCAAGGTTGAAGGGCGAGCATGGGGAGTTAGCGAGTCCTAGTATCCAAGGGTCGTCACGAAAAGGTGAGTTTCTAATCCCCAACTTTTAATTGTTTACTATTTTGGGGCTATCGTACATACTTTCATGAGGTATTAATATAATTAAACGTGTTAAGGGCTTCGAGTTCTAATCCGATATGTTTTGAGTATAAAATGATTATTAGTCGTAGAGTTTATGGGGTGTTCATAGAAACATGTGAGCTAAGGGTATGAGTTTTTATGTGATAAGGGTAGATCGGGGAGAGTCGGGCTTTAAGCTAAAGGTTTATGATTTCATGTGGGGTACATGTTGTCCTAGTGTCATGTGCGAGGTACATGTGTAGTTGATGAGTCATGTATATGTATGATACTACGTGCTTTATATTTGTGCGACGTGTTTGCATTGTTGTCTATATGACATGGCAAACGGGATTTGTGAAGGATGAGGTCCTCTGGGAAGTCACCAATGGTGACATTTAATTAACAGGTTAATGATGAGCTTGGGGTGTGTTGAACGCCCTGATGAGGGTGCAATGACGAGGTATGTGTTTACGAGTATATTTATGTGGTGTTGAATTGCATGCAAACGTAGAGTCAAAACTATTATGCATGTGATGATATTAATGTGAGGATATTAATGTGGTGATATTAATGTGATGTGTTGGTAATATTATTGTGGTATGTAGAGATAGATTGACCGTTATATCAATACGGTGATGTAACGTATATAGATGTCGTGTCCATTAATTGTGACAGCCTTGGTTAGGGCTGAGTAAGAAGATGTGTAGGGTTTTGTTGTGATAGTCAAACGTCGAGTTAATACACGTTCTAGAATATGAGTGACTAATGTAGTAGGTTCGACTTATGTCGACAAGACTAGAGAAATATTATTGTTATTATTTCCTTATTTTTACTATTATTATTGTGGGACTAGCCTTGGGTAATGAACATGTATGGGATACCATGTGATACAAGGATTATCTATTTGTAATGATTTGGTAAACTAGTCTATAAGGACCGTGGGTCCCGAGTAAACTTTAAATAACCTTTATGACGAGATGGCTTTTAATCAAACTAAACTATTAGAATTTACTCAGCGCAGCTAACTTTATGTGTACGTTAGATTGTTTTGCAGGTAAACATAGGGTTGACGTATCTTGGTTGGGAAGGGGCGTTACTCGGATTGGAGTGGAGGCATTCGTGAGGTAAACTGCATAACATTAACTAGTAATAAATGAGTTTTGAAAGACTTCCGCTATAGTTTGAATTGCAATAAATTCGTTTTTAAATGAAAATATCCCGTTATGAGATCCAACTGTAGGATGCCCGGGTTGGAGTTTTACACCTATCATGTGAATAGTAACCCTTTACATAAAATGGAATGATTTGCTTTTTGTAAAAAAAAGATATTTTACATTTATGTCTTGGCTTTAATCTATTTCTGGTAAGTTTGTGTCTTCAAGACAAGATTATGTTGGGACACTCTATAAATAGAAGATCCACCAACATGTATTCCAATTTGAACTCAAAATTTACATCAAACAAAATCCTTAAGGTTTAGTTACATAGATTTGGTTTTTAAAAAAATCTACGTCAAGTTTTATAAAAACCTTCTGAAAATGACTTAGTTTATAGAACTTATTTTTATGATTTATTTCGTCTTTTTAAATCACTCTAACATCCCAACATATCTATGTTGAGAATTATCTCTTGATCCATGAGCATAACAAGTTGGTTTCCATTGGTAGAATGTTGTGATCTTGAGTTGTATGATGCTTAACATGTTAGAACTTGTTTATTATATCCGTATCCACTTGTGATTCATTAAGTGTTTAGTAACTTGTATGTGATATATGATCATCTTTAATGAACAACTAATAACACAAGTTGTTTAATTTCTATCATTATAAAAAAAAGAATACTATTATGTTCAAATTGAATCTTGTTATTCCAACAAACATGAACTTATTAATACATCAAATTATAAGAAGTGTAGTTGAATATTATATATCTCAATTCGATTTTCGAGGTGGGTCTAATATCGGGTTTCAGGTAATGGGCATTCTCAACATGTAACTTTAGTGACATAAAATCATAAACACTTGCAAACCCGCTAGGTAATGAGTGTTATGCCTCAGTTTTTACCTCTGGTATCCCGGATCCTCATATAAGTATGGGTATCCCTGACCCTTACTATGTTTCAGTATCCTGATTAACTAACTGTTGTAATAAGTAATATTACGCATTTTTCTTTGATTAGTCTTGAACATGTAATAAAAGATTCATTAATGACTAAATCAATGGCTGAAGAACCGTTCAAACAGTTGGGAAAACGCGAGGAAGTCAACCTATAATGGTCGGGAATTAATGGAGACTTGTAACTGCCATAAAGACCTGATTTTTCGCCTGCATCCTCGCTTTTCCGTTATTTTATCTTTTGTATATAAATAAGCAACTTGGTCGATTAGAAACACACACAATCACACTTAGCATTATTCAACACTCGAAAAGAGCTCTGTAACACTTAGTATTCGATCACTCTGCAGCAAAAAGAAATGCCAAAGAAGCAAAGACAGAGAAAGAGGACATGCCTATCAGAATCTCCAGCTTGACTGAAGAAAAGGTGATCTCTTTCGATGAAGATGACAGAGATAACGTGTAGGATCCTCATCATGATAGACTAGTGATCACTCTTTATATTGCTAATCATTTCATCCGAAGGATACTGATTGACGGAGGAAGCTCGGTGAACATCATTCAGCATGAAGTTCTTAAAAGAATGGGGATCTTGGATTCCGAAATTATTTCCAAGTCAGCGGTACTGGTAGGATTCAGCGGGGAAGTCAAAAACACAGTCGGAGAGATAAAGCTACCGATATATATCGAAGGGGTAAATACTATACAAAATTTTTGCATAATAGATTCTTTGTCTTGTTATAATATCATTCTAGGGAGGCCTTGGATACATGATATGAATGCAGTACCTTCAACATACCATCAATGTGTCAAGATGCCAACCCTTTAGGGGGTAGTGAAGATCAAAAGTGATCAACAAGACGCGAAGGATTGCTTCACTTCTTTGATGAAAGCCTCCGCCAAGACCAGGCAAGCATAGCAAATAAAGAAACAAGCCCGGGACGTCCTAGAAACCAAAGAGCAAGATGTTAAAGAAGTATCCCTAAGTACGGAGGATCCTGACGTCAAGGTGCTTGTTGGAACCAATATCCCCAAGAATATTGAACAGGGTCTCATAGAGTTACTAAAAAGAAGAACCTCAACCTTCGCCTGGAAACATGAAGACATGACAGGCATCTCTAAAGATATTATTACACATAAATAGGGTGTTGATAATAGATTCAGGCCAATACACCAAAAGAGGAGAAAGTTTCCACAAGAAAGGAATGCAATTATCTAGGAAGAGGTCGAGAGATTATTGAAAGCAGGAATGATAAGGGAAGTAAAATTCCCAAGGTGGCTAGCTAATGTGGTGGTGGTCCAGAAAAAGAATGGGAAATGGAGAGTCTATGTAGACTTCACTGACTTGAACAAAGCGTGCCCCAAAGATCCTTTTACACTACCACACATTGACTCAATGGTTGACGCCACAGCAGGCCACGAAATGCTAACATTCATGGATGCTTCATCAAGATTCCAACAGATTCAGATGGAACTCTCATATCAGGAGGATACTGCGTTCATTACTCCAGCAAGTATTTATTGTTATATTGTTATGCCTTTTGGTTTGAAAAATGCAGGTGCTACATACCAAAGGCTGGTGAACATGATGTTTAAAGACAAACTAGGGGACACCATGTAGGTCTACATAGATGGCATGGTGGTAAAATTAAAGAAAGCTGAGGATCATCTCAGGGATCACAGAGACGCATTCGATATCCTGGACCAGTATAACATGAAACTGAATCCTTCCAAATGCCACTTCGGAGTGGGGACATGAAAATTCTTGGGCTATATGGTAACCAAAAGAGGAATAGAAGCCAGCCCAGAGCAAATCAAAGCAATCATCAATCTGAAATCCTCAGTAAACACCAAGGATGTCTAGAGACTAACCGGTAGAGTAGCAGCACTCATCCGATTCATATCAAGATCCTCAGAAAGGTGCAAAGAGTTCTACGACATCCTAAAGAAGAACAAAAGATTCGAATGGGAAGAGAAGCATGAACAAGCACTCTAATCATTAAAGGAATACATGTCATCAGCTCCGCTATTGATGAAACCAGAAGATGGTGAACCATTATCCCTATACTTGGCGGTATCAGGTAATTCTGTAAGTGCCGTCTTAGTCAAGGATCATGAAGGCCAGCAGCATCCAGTATACTATGTAAGTAAAAGCCTACTCACGGCCGAAACCAGATATTCTCATTTAGAAAAGTTAATATTAGCTTTAATAATGACATCAACTAAACTCAAACATTATTTTGAAACTCATGCTATTCATGTTAAAACTAACTATCCTATTAAGTGTGTCTTGAGAAAGCCAGAGATGTCAGGAAGGATGGCTAAGTGGTCAGTCAAGCTCAGCACCTATGACCTCATATATGAACCTAGAACAACAATAAAGTCTCAGGCACTTGCGGACTTTGTGGCTGATTTCAGTAGTGACATTCAACATGAAGCAGACCTTGAAGTTCAACAATTGGAAGAATCCAAGGATAAGTGGATCTTATTCACTGATGGTGCATCAAATGTAAGAGGAGCAGTTCTAGGTTTCATACTGAAATCGCCACAAGGGGGACATAATACCCCAATACATAAGTTGTGAGTTCCGGGCAACGAATAATGAAACAGAATATGAGGCGCTAATAGCAGGATTACAATTAGCCAGGGATATCAAGATCAGGTATCTCCAGTATATGTAGATTCACTGTTAATTGCTAACCATTTCAATGGCTCATATGCAGTAAAAGGTGAGAAGTTAGCCAAATATCTCACAATAGTTAAGCAATTATCTATGGAATTCGATTTTTTTAACATTACACATGTACCTAGAGAAGAAAATACTGAGGCCGATGCCTTAGCAAACCTTGCTTCGGCTCTTAAAATACCAGAAGGTATTAAAATACCAATCATACATATCCTGATCCCAGGAATTGAGAAGAAAAACGAAGTATGCAACACAGAAGAAGAAGCAGATGTTTAGGATCTTGAACCTAGTCAAGGATCCTGGATTCTACCCATTAAAAAATATTTGAAGGATGGTGAGATCCCAAGTGATGAAAAGAACCATAAGGCTTTTCGCATGAGGGTATCTCGTTTTATAATATTACACGATGTCTTGTATAGAAAGTCTATTGCAGGTCCATACTTAAGATGCTTGGAGGATCCTAAAGCACTTGAAGTTCTCAAAGACATACATGAAGGTGACTGTGGAAATCACACCGGGGGCAGAGCACTGTTCTCGAAGATCCTGAGGACATGATACTATTGGCCTACCATGAGGAAAGATGCTATGAATTACTCTAAAAAATGTGATGCTTGCCAAAGACACAGCAACATACTTCACTAACCAGCAGGACCTTTATATCCAATCATCTCTCCATGGCCATTCATGAAATGGGGAATAGATATAGTCGTCAAACTTCCCAAGGCACCAGGAGGAAAAGTTTTTATGCTAGCAATGACAGACTACTTCTCAAAATGGATTGAAGCTGAGGCATTTATCCAAGTGAGAGAAAAAGAGGTCATCTCCTTCATTAAACGCAATATCCTGACAAGATTTGGGATCCCAGCAGAGATAGTGTGCGACAACGGATCTCAATTCATCGGTAAAAGAACAACTAACTTCTGTGCTAGTTGGGGAATCAAGATGATAACCTCCACCCTTGTACATCCTCGAGCCAATGGATAGGCGGAATCCAGCAATAAGATCATCATCAACAACCTCAAGAAGAGACTAGGAGCAAAGAAAGGAAGATGGGCTGAAGAGCTACCTTTTGCACTTTGGGCAGATAGGACAACCACAAAGAATGCAACATGTCAAACTCCATTCTCATTGTTGTTTGGCACTGAAGCCATGATCCCTACAGAGATGGTTATCCATACTACCAGAACCAATCTTCAAACTCCAGAGACCAACAACGAAGCTCTTGCTCATGATCTCGACACTATGGATGAGCTCAGGGATCTTGCCAAAGTTTGTATTGCAGCTTATCAGCAGAGGATAGCAAAATCATACAACAAAAGCATAAGGATCAGAAGATTTCAAGAAGATGACTTAGTACTGAGAAAGGCATTCCAAAATACAACCAATTCCAGCGACGGAAGCAGGCAAATGTGCGTATTGGTTGGCTACTATAGAAGGAGAAATCCTGCCAAGATCCTGGAACGCCATCCATCTCAAAACCTACTTTATGTAAGTTAGAAATTATGTTTTAACTAAAATGGTACGTCCTCTTTCCATAATTATTTTTAATTTATATTATTCTTTATCAAATTACTGACTTGAGCGTCGGAGGGGTGTTAGCCAGGCTAACACCCACCTTCACCAAGGATTCCTATTTTGTAGGAATTACCTCCAGGGATCCTGACGGAAGATAGAGATTGGTCATCTCTCCTAAGTTTGGGTATCCTGAAATACCTCGAAGGTTTAAACGGCTTTCGCCTTTCTAAGTATTGGGTTAATACACCCCGCTAGGAGCGTACGATATCCGATTATAGTTCAAGGTGGTGCGACTAGTCCATGTAACAGTGGCTGATAATTTCATCATTGTTGGCTATATATTGGATCCTACAGATATAACAGACGTGTTATTCCTCAAGTTTCTCCCGAGCACTTAACACTTACGTGTTAAACTAAGGTTTTTAGCATTTTCATGCTAACTCAATACTGGCTTGGCCCATGTTACTGACTTGGCCAACGATTTTAACTTGTCACAGGTATTTAACACTTATGTGTTACCCAATAACTTAGCGTCAATATGCTGACTCAAGATCCTTAAACGAATTGAAGACTTATGAAGATCCTGAAGTACAATTACTAAGTCCACGACGTGTTTAATAACTATACACATGGGATAACTAACAGTTGTTATATTCTGGACTCCATGTCATAATCTGGTATGTATATCTACCTGACTTAGTTCTCAACAAAGGTATGTGTTACTTCTTAATTTTCAATTAAGCAAAGATTCAAAGTTTGAATGACTAAGTCATGATATGTTTGTAACCGGTACTCTTCCATACCATTTTTCAGAACCAAACTATATTTTTCTAAGTCAAAGTTTGATAAAAAGCTAAGATGTTATTTATAAATAATCATTAAGGATCCGACATCCTGAAAATATACCTAAACCTATTTTTCTGAATATCCCAAGGCTTAACTACCTAAGGATACTGATCTTCTAGAACATATCAAAGCAAACCAAACGCATTACAATCATGGCTAATAGTGTAGGAGGATCAAGAATTCGAGCTCCATCTAAAAGTTGGACCCATCCACTCGAATCCTTAACCATTTGTCAGAAAAACAAATTGTCTATCCAATGCAGGGATTGCCAAACACAAAAGAAAATTTGTTTTTAAACAGGTACCAACATGAACAGTCAAAAAACCATAAATTCCGTGCATAGATCCTTTTTTTTCAAGACGTCTTGGTGCGAAGTGTCGGGATCCTGGACTTGGCAATAACAGGTGTGGGAGCCTCTTGCTTAATAATGGCTCCTTAAGAGAGAATGCTATCGAGATCAACCAAAGCAAAATGAGAACCAGATCTTTGAATCTCTACAAAAGTAGAAAAAAGTAATTAGAGTCAATAAAACTCAGTAAACAAGTGAAGTAAATTCTTACTTGACGACATGGTGGCTTCGGAGTACTCGGTTGCAAAACTAGCTTCACTAACAACAGACTCAAAGTGGAAAAATCTCTCATCAACAGGTATCTCTAACAAATCTTTGAACCTCTTATCCGTGTCACTCCTTACAGGAACTAGCTTCTCAAACTTTGTGATTGTACAAGATACAAGGATCATCAAAACAGGTTACATATACATATATATATATATATATATACATATATATATATATATATATATATCTACTAACATGCAGAGATCCTGACTACATCCTACCCTTCTTAACCCACTGGAGTGACTAAAGATCCCCACCTGGAATAGATGTTCTCTTCACAAAAAAGTATTTCCCACTCCAATCACCGTCATTCTGGGTAGCTTTTGGAATCAAAGGAGTTTTACCAGACTTAAGTTGAAAAAAATAAGACAAACCGACGGACTGAAAGAAATCAGTAATCAACAACGAAAAAGGAAAAACCATCAAATACGAGAGTCATTTTACCTAGACCTACGCTCATCAAGCCACATCGGTCAAAACTTCTTAAATTTTGAATTTTAAAGTTTTTTACAGCTGTTCGAATGACCTTCACAACTGTCAAAAACTTGGGGAAAATTGTTATGCCTCAGTTTTTACCTCTAGTATCCCTGATCCTTAGATAAGTATTGGTATCCCTGACCCTTACTATGTTTCAGTATCCTGATTAACTGACCGTTGTAATAATTAATATTACGCATTTTTCTTTGATTAGTCTTGAACAGGTAATAAAGGATTCATTAATGACAAAATCAATGGCTGAAGAACCGTTCAAACAGTTGGGAAAACGCGTGGAAGTCAACTTATACCGGCCGAGAATTAATGGAGACTTGTAACTGTCATAAAGACCTGATTTTTCGCCGGGATCCTCGCTTTTCAGTTATTTTTATCTTTTGTATATAAATAAGCAAATTGGTCGATTAGAAACACACACAATCACACTTAGCATCATTCAACACTCGAAAAGAGCTTCGTAACACTTAGTATTCGATCACTAGTTGCTAATATTGTACTTTTTTCATCGATTTAATAAAGAACACAAGGCAGCCTGACGTTTAGTCGGCTCCCGAGGTTTTATGCCGGAGATCCTGAAGAATCAAGGGCTTTCCTCGTAAACACTCGTGTCGTTTACATCTTTCCTTTATATTTTATTCACGATTCTTTCAAGCACAGTATCTCACATTCTAAATTTGGTTACAAAATTAGTATTATTAATTTTTATCCAAAACAATAAGTAATGGGTACTCGAGGTATTAAACGAGTATCTGGGACACTTTTATAATAAGATACGAGATGTGATTAACCTAACTTGCCCTATATTCTACTCATTGACATCTCTAGGTAATATCTTATTATCTTTGTGTCATACTAGAACTTCTACATTTTTATAGAAACATGTGATCCATCGAATAGTATTGTTTGTCTAGTGATTAAATAAATATTTAAGATGATTGTATCATATATTTTCGTATAGTTTGGTTTCTAAAATCTTCTTGTTGCATAAAAATCGTTATAATAGTTGGCAAATGTGTATACCAAGACTTCATTAAAATGGGGAGGTCTTGGGTTCAAGTCCTATTTGTGACAAAAAAAGAGGGGTCCAAGTTTGGCAGGGGGTTTTCTCACCTATGGGGTGGAGATGATCGGGTGGGCCAGTGGCCCGTCAATGATCCAAATTGCCGTTAAAAAAATAGTTTTTAAACCTCTAGGATCTCATGTCACGAGATAGATAAATTTCCGCATGTTTTTGTTTTCTTAATCATCTATATCTATACTACTATATAAAACATACTGGAAAGCAAGGACGGATTTATTTAGATGTCAGAGGATGGTGAGGCACCCGCTCAGAAAAAATTATTAGTGTAAAAATACACACAAGAAATATTACTTTTTATGTGGTGTTGCAATATCTAATAAATCAAGTTATGGTCATACATGGAGTGGTTCTTTCATTTCTGTTTACATCCGCTTCCGCTTGTATATGTAATAAATAAATAAATAAATAAATTTAGCAGCTTGGAAAAGGGAAGAGTTGGCCGCGCAAGCGGTGAGTACCTACGTGTGGGTGTGACACGCGAACCAACTGCGCCAACGCTCATTCTTGCTCTCAATCAATTTCATATACACACACGTACATACATAGATAAAAATTTTCACGTGCAAGCACCCCATTGGTTGGGTTTATTGTTAATTGTCATCCATTTTTAATAGAGTGTATAATAATTAATAATGTAAAATTTTAGAGGCAAGCCGTTAACTAACATTTTAAAAATCTTCACACCAAACCCACGAGGTTGGTCGGAACGACCAGCTGATTAAACAGGAAATAACGGTTAAGGTTTTACGGCTTAAATCAAACTACGAATTGAAGTTGAAACTATGGATGTTCAATTATTGCGGAATTGAAATGAAACTAAAATATTTTTATTAATTATTTAAATGTTTAAGTATATAATTACTAAATATTTACAAAGTTATAATAATAATAATACTAAAATATAATCAATGTTTAAGACAGTTCGGGTTAGATTGCGCTCTCCAAAAGAAACGTATAAATTTACGGCGACTAGGTTGTGGAGATCTAAACATAGATAAAAAACAGTTATATATCAGTACTGATGTTCTTCGGACAATGTCAGTCTCATTCTTCAAGCTACCAACACGTTACCTTTAGTCGATATAACCCACGGTACCTAAAAATTACCTTGATTTGAATACAACTCCGTTTTTAACAGAATTTACACCGGGATGCCAAGAAAAAGAACTAAAAACAACCATAAATTATTGTTATTATTTTTTAAATTAACGAACGAAAACTACTGATAAAAAACAGATTACATATACTATAGAGGGTATACTTAAAACTTTATAAATTTAAGGGAATCAAAGCGACAATTTACAAAATCTAGGGGCTAGTTTTAACATTATATTAAAGTTGGGGGATGGTGGTGTCGGTGGAAAACTCCACCGACATTGGTTTTTAAGTTAATATTAGAAATGTTTCCCCGCGCTCTGCTGCGGGAAGCGAACCTTAAACGGTTAAGGCGACAACATTAACACGGCTAAGCAAAAAAAAAACGTGGTTAAATAATTTTTTTCTCACGCTCCACGGCGGGAGGTGGACCTTAAGCGGTTGAGGCGGTGACAGTTACGTGGATAAGCACAAAAAGAAACTTGGCCAAATACATAAAATTAAGAAATGCATGAAGTTACGGCGACTTAGTTATGGAGATCGAAACAAAGATAAAATACAGTTATATTACAGTATCGATGTTTTCATTCGGTGTCGGTCTCATTCTTCATGTACCAGCACGTCACCGTCAGTTGATATGACCCACAATACCTAAAAAATACTCTATTTTAAATACGACTCCATTTTTAACAAAATATATCAGGAAGTTAAGAAAAAAAAATTAAACAAGCAAACGAATATTATTATGAAAAAATCAGATTATATATATACTACCTTAAAATTTTAAAAACTTGAATGGACCAATTTAACATTTTATAAAGTTCAAGTGTCATTTGTGTTATCAAACAAAATAGAAAGGTTCAAGTTAATTGCCACCGATACTTCCTTTAAAGTATTGGTGTAATTAGTTAATAGCCGAAACATGAAACCATGTTGACATGTCCGTAGGTGCCAATAGCTAGTAACCTGTAGCATGGGCGGATTTACTTCTCTCCAGCAATGGGTGAGCCACCCGTTGAGATTCATCGCAATAGTAGAAATTTTTTAGTTTCTTTAAGCAGGTTCCTTAGCATATTGTTGGGAGGCCCCGGTAACATTCGATGATTAACAGAGAGAGGGAAACCGAATAAGTTGATGAACAAGATTGTGATAAAATAGAGAGAAGAAGCAAACTTTGTCTGGGGAAGCACGTTTGATCATTTCAACATAAAAAAGTTTACATTCACCCTTTAACTTTTAATAAAACTCCAATATAGACCTTTAAATTGATTTAGATTTTGAACAACATCGTCTAATACAGACATTAAACATAATTAATTAAATTAACTGAAAGAGTAATGTTTTGTTTTTTAGATAGTTAGATTGATTTATAGTTATTTTTTTTATTATACATGTTTAAGTTTGATCAAAAGACATGTTATAGCGATTTAAAGATCTCTAGTTTCGTTTTTATCCTAATCTGCAAGTTTCTAGTTTGTCTCCACAACTAATTTTTTGACTCGACCCTTTCTTACCACACATTTTTGACACCCGCTGAGGAAAAATCCTGGATTCGCCACTGACCCGTAGAGTGTCAATTCCTGATACGAACTCGAACCCGATATGAACCGAACACGAAAAAAAAACAAATTTTGTGTTGGACCATACACCCCGTTTAAAAAAACGGGTCGTGTTCGGGTTGACCCATTTAAAAAACAGGACGGGTTAGGGTTGACCTGTTTAATAAACCAGTTTAGGTTTCAATTTTTTTTTTAATTTCACTTTTAGAAACGATTGTTTAATTACTTTTAAATTTAGTGTTTACCATAAAGTAATTAATTTATACCATAACTTTTCTCTTTTTGATTTCTAAATATGACTATTCAACTATTTTTCGGTTTATCTTAAATGAATTAGATTTTGGATTTAATAGTTTATGATTTTGATTTAGATAAATGGGTTTAATGGGTCAGGTTCGGGTTGACCCGACTTTAAGTGTATCCAGGTTAGGGTTGTACTTTTTGACACGAATAAAAATATGGGTCGTGTTCGGGTTGTATAGTTCAACCCGCCAACCCGACACGATTGACACCCTAAGTAACCCAGATATATTCAAAAATTTCGTTTTCTTTTTGGAGTTTTTTTATATTATTTGTCTATTAACGTGTCCCTAGTAGCTAAGAATATTTATTCTTAATGCACTTGCATTACAAGAGCTCCAATCAAAAGACAGATTACACGATGAAGGTAGATGGACCATGGGTGCAACCAATTTAAGCCACCAAGTCACCAACCCTCATTTTTCCACAAAGGGTTCAACCACTTTTGGTAGCTAAGCTTAAAACCACCTCACACAAACACGGACCTATTTAATTTAACACATTAAAACCCTAAATATTTATCTAGCGAATATCATGATCACTTCACCGTTACCTCATTTTCCCTTTCAAAATCCGACACACGGGTATGAAGATGAAGAACCACTCGTTTTAACCGTTGGACCGGGACATTGTCGGGATCTAGACCGTTGGCATAGTAGAAGCGTGTTTCTCAGGAGCTACAAGTTTTCTAATGGAAGTTCGAGGCTAAAGGAAAAGATGAAGAGGTGTGCGCGAAAGATCGGTCTTAGGGTTTACGGGTTGACCTTTTCGTGGCCAAATGTTTGTGTTTTAAGATGTTATGTACCAGTCCCATGTATGGAAGTACAAGTTGTAAGCCAAAATCATATGCATGGTGACAATGATCATGTGTTTCTGGACCATGTATAAACAAAGTCCTAAATCTTTTAAAAAATGGAACATGTTTGTTGTGTTTTTATTTCATATGTAACTTTAAAGATATATCGATATATTTGTAATTTTCATTGTAATCATAGGCTTTTGATTAAACATGTTTGTAAGACTTAACTAGAAAGAGGCCCCGCGCGTTGCCGCGGTTTTCGAGCGATGTCTCGCATGTTGTGACGGAACTTAACTTTCTCAAAAGCTTATAAAACAAATTAAAAATCTTTACGTAAACTCACTCTACCTGAGAAAATTGTATAAGATTAAACGCAAAAAAATAAAATAAAATATACAGCATGAAAAAAGAGTAAAAAAATAGGATCAAATCCCCATAAAAACATGGGACGACGGGTTCTGAACCCGCGTCGATTGCATCCTCCTAAAACTCAACTACCACTAATCCAAAACAAACCTTTATTTTCCTTTTCCTGCAGCTTCCTTTTATGCATAAGGTGAATTTAAGAAAAAAATAAATAAATAACAAAACCATGCATAAAGTGTTTGTATCATATGCTAACAAATTTGTAAATTTTGAACAATTGATTTTTCCTCAAATTCAAAAGTTGCCATTTAATATTTATAGTAAATGCAATTTGCACACTTGTGGTTTATGTTCGTTGACACTTTGCAACTCTGTTTTAAAAGAAGTGTAATTTACACCCCTGTGATTTGGTTTCTCTCTCTCTCTTTACATCCCTGACGTTATCTTTTCTAATAAAAATATAATAATACGTCTAAATTTACGCTTTTCTTCTTTCCTTCTTGTTCTCCGGGTAACAGAGTCATCATCGATTACTAATTTGACTATTGTAGTCAAATACAAGAACCAAAACAAAATTAATTAGATTTTCGTACCTTCAGCATCCAATCATTCGATTACACACACGAATAAAAATGAGGGAATCTTGGAAGATGCCGAGAGATGGCATGATGGTTTCAACTCTCCACCAACATACTCCTCACTAACCTGCAACTGAGCTCGTATGTTCCAATCCATCTCTTCCTATTTTTCATTAAATTTTGAGTGATTATGAGTTCATCATCACCGGACTTACTTAATCTGTTTAATTTGAAATTATTGGTCAGGTAACGCCTGTTGTCGACAAGATGGGGGATAGGAGGAATTCAACCCTAATTTGCGCACCGATCATAGCGGATACGGTGGATCAGATGCTGATTCGTATGAATTCGCCCAAATCTAACGGTGCTGACCTTGTGGAACTCCGATTGGATAGCTTGAAAGTGTTTTGCTCGCGGGAGGATATCCAAACCCTAATTGAATTCAGTCCTCTCCCCACGCTTGTCACTTACATGTGCTATTTCTGATTTCATACTAGTAACCTGTTGTACGATATGAATGCGGTGTTGATCTTTAATGATGGATTAGAAAGTGCAACTGGGTCGTAATTGATCATTACGTTATAATATACAAATTACCAAGTATGCACACTCCGATGGCGGCGTTGGGGTCTTGACGGCAATAGCGGCAGACGAGAGAGGGGAAGGGGGCGTCGGCGAACGGGAAGGGTGAGGGGTGCAAAGTGAGAGAAAAACCAAACCACTATGGTGCATATTATGTTAGGTTTTGAGTTTTGGATGAAATGACTTTAATACCCCTAACGGAGTTAAAAGATTAACGGTGTTTGTAGCGACAGGGGTGCAAAGAGAGAGAAACCAAACCACAAGGGTGCAAATTACATTTCTTTTAAAACAGGGTTGCAAAGTGTCAACGAACATAAACCAGATAAGTACAAATTGCATTTTACTCTAATATTTATTAATTACCTTTTAGTTTTATACTTTTAATAATACAGCAACGTTGAAAGTGGAATTTTTACCCATAAACTTGATGGCATTTTCTCACCTAACACCTACCTCAATCTTACTTGGTTGTGTTGAATTTAGGTGGTGCTAAATGAGTTTACGGTCAACCTCTCACGAACCTAAAAATTTATATAATCTCAAATACGCCATGAACTTAGAAATTGTGTGAGACATAATATGAACCTGAACACGACAAGTGTATTGATTTTTATTTTTTTTTATACACATTTATACAAATTTACAACCAAAAAACATGTGAATGAATTAGTTACTTTTAAATTACTATAAAATATGATACTTATTTCTCTTTTATTCTTTAAATTTAACAACATTTTTTTTAAATATATAAAAATAAATGGGTTCAACGCGACCAGAACCCTTTACAATATTCAAACCCACAATTTTTGGTTCTTTTTTTTCCATCTTTTGATGTCGTGTCTATGGATAGCAATGGGACGGATATAAATGAGTTTTGGTAATTATAGTCCCATACAATTGAGTACCCGTAATGCATTACACGAGTATATCCTCAGGTATCTGATATACCATTTTATGATCTTATGTAGTTAAAAAAAAATACCCGTTTGAATGTTTATTACCAAAAATCCAATCCAAAACTTACCTCGAAAACAACCTGATTACTTGAAATATAAGATGTTAAAGAATATAAAAGCTGTTGATAATTCTCATTTATTTCTAGGGGATAAATACACGTAGGGAATCCTTAAAATAAGAAAATTAGTAACAATCAAATAATATAAAAGATATGGAGATAAAGACAATAATATAAAAGCTATGGAGGTGATCTTTAATTTCCTTTACTCCTCTGTAACAAGGAAAATCTCTCTAACTTGATTGAGAGATGTAACTTTTATATATTATCATCAAAATATACAAAGAAGGAAATACAGTAAATGCATTAAATATATAATGAAGGGAGTAATTAACGGGATTGCATATTATTACCCCCTTCAAGCGAAACGGTGGTGAACAGACACGAAGTAATTCCCGAAAGTATTCAAACTGAGGTCTTGGCAAACTTTTTGTAAATATATCCGCCAGTTGAAGCTTGGTAGGAACAAATCGAGTATAAAGCTTGCCGGACATGACGAGTTCACGAACAAAGTGATAATCCAAGTCGATATGTTTGGCCCGTTTATGAGAAACCGGGTTTTGACTCATGAACAAAGCACTACGGTTATCACAAAGTAGTGTAGGTCTATCTGGTGGAAGGGCATGAAGTTCACGTAATAAGTGAGTGATCCAAATGATTTTAGCGGCGGTATTTGCCATTGCCCTATATTCCGACTCGCAACTTGACCGAGAGAGGGTTGGTTGTTTCTTGGCGCTCCAAGAAACAAGATTGCCCCCTAAAAAAATGGAGTAACCATACATAGACCGTCGTGTTTCAATGCACCTAGCCCAATCTGCGTCTGAATACCCCAAAATAGCAGTATGTTTAGGTTGTTGAAAAACAAGACCATGTGATATTGTGCCCTTTACATACGGTAGTATTCTTTTGACAAAATGAAAATGATGATCGGTTGGAGCGTGTAAGAATTGGCATGCTTGATTAACAGCATAAGCTAGGTCCGGCTGAGTAATAGTTAAGTATTGTAAGGCCCCAACGATCGAGCGATATAAGGTAGGATCGGGGTATGGAGTACCGGTGGATGTGGACGAGTCATTTGTGGCAAGTGGTGTGGGAACATGCTTGGCATCCACTAGACCCGCACGAGTGAGGATATCGTGGGCATACTTGGCTTGGCTAAGGAACAACCCATTATTTGTGTGAACAACTTCCAAACCCAAAAAATAATTCAAGGATCCCAAGTCTTTGATAGCAAATTCGTTATGTAGACGATTACTGAAGTTGGTGAGCATGACGGGTTTTTTACCTGTGAGGATGTAAACTAATAGGTACATAAGACAATCACCTTGCTTAAAAACAAATAAGGACGTGTCGGCCCGACTGCATGAAAAACCATAACCGACAAGAAATGAGCTTAGCCTTTGAAACCATGCACACGGTGCTTGTTTTAAACCATAAAGAGCTTTTTTTTAGCTTGCATACATGATTTGGAAAGGCCGAATCAATGAATCCCGGTGGTTGTTCCATGTAAACTGTTTCGCTCAAAGACCCGTTTAGGAAAGCATTGTTTACGTCTAGTTGGTGAAGTGGCCAATTATTAATGACGGTCAATGATAGGACAACACGCACAGTTGACGCTTTAACGACCGGACTAAATGTGTAAGAAAAATCAAGACCTGGGATTTGAGTTAATCCTAGTGCGACAAGCCGAGCCTTATGTCGATCAATTGAGCCGTCCGATTGATATTTAGTGTGAAACACCCATTTGGAACCGACTATATTGGTGATTGTGGGTTGCGGTACTAAATCCCAAGTTTTATTCCTCTGAAGAGCAAGAATTTCTTCATGCATAGCATGCATCCATTGAGGACTTTTTGATGCGGTTCCGAAACCTTTGGGATCGGAAGCAGCAAATAAGGCTGAATAGAGATTGTGTTGCATGACATGAGCTAAGTATGCCTGATGTCTGGGGTTGGGTTTAATAACGCGTAGTGCTGTGACGAAAACATGATTATGACAAAGCAATGTGTCGTAGATAAGCAAGAGGTAGTATGCAATGCACATATAATTCCTACGGTTCAATGCAATAAACTTATAGTTATAGTCTAGGTCTAGTCTTGGGTAAACCTAATTCTCTATAACCAGTTCTCTGATACCAAGTCTGTCACACACCGCCGAAGGCGGAAACATAGAGTGGGACCGGTATATCGCATTGAACACAAGTACAAGAGAAACTAAAAGGAGAGTTGTGCGTTACATTGAACCATACTACATGCTTCTAACGAAAGTACAAATACATGAAAATACCTAATCAATACAAAGTGTCTAAAATGCTTGACTACAACCAAAGGTACAAAATAATAATTCTTCCCAAAAGCAAGCCATTTAAAGCTCATGACCCCCATAACTGTTTACCTGAAAAACATGTTTCGAAAACGGGTCAACTATAAAAATAGTTGGTGAGTACGCAACTTTTGTGTCTCAATAAGAAAAAGTAAGTAAATAAAGTTCAAAATGTAATAGTAACCATCCGCAGATGATAAAGTACACGTGTTAAGATATAATTACCCTGAGTCACAATCAAAACCGTCAGACTAGTTGTTGCCCCTGTATCCAGGTGTCGAATGTGAACACCTACTATGGCTAATTATGCGCCCAAATGACCCTACAAGTCTGGTTGGCGCGACCAACCCTGGGCGGGGGTGTCAGCCCAAATAGTACTATTCATAATTCCCATCGGCTATCCAAGCTAATTGATTGCGTTAAAGTGGGGACTTAATAAATTAATAAGTAAACCCATGTAACAACGTATGTGAAACAACTTTTCCCTGTAAAACAGTAAAAAAAAATAAAGTGGGGCCGCGAAACTCACCTAAGAGCGAAACGCGTAAAGTTCAGTAAAACAGAGAAACCGCAAATGATATTATCCTAACCGAGTCGTACTAACAAGTAGACATGAAATACATTTAGGAAACCTAATATGTGTGGCTAAGTCAACAAAATCCAAAAGTGGCTATGCAATCAAACGCATACCCAAAACCCGTGCACGCACATACGAACCGTTAAAAATTGTAAAACCGACTTTTATATAAATTCGTGACCTTAAAAATTTAAGTTTTAGATTTTAATAGAGAACATCAGTAGTTATAAAATAATATATGATAAAATCTCAAGTCACGGTTTCGTTTGATCAAGAACGCGGTTACACGCGAAAAGTCCGGTTTACGGTTTGAAAATCCAATTCGTCTGAAATTAGGGTTTTAGTGTGATATTAGCACCCAATTTAAAAGTCCAAATTTATGTTTTTAAAGTGATCATACTTCTGTCCAAAATCCCCTAAAACTTTTATAAAAACAATTTTATATAAAAATTTTCAAAATAGTACTTTTTATAAAGTTTTAATGGAGCATAAATCCAAAATCATACTTAGAAATAAATTTACTGTTTGAAACTTATTCCAATTGATTATAAACATAAATAAAAATTTCTGACCAAATTGCATATTTTTCCAATATTCAGATTATTTATTATGATTATAAAGTTCAACAAATTCGGGAAAAATAGTTAGACTTGTGCAAACTTCACGAAATTTTAACCAGATTAGATTTAGGTCCATATAGGATTCCATTAAAAATTGCAAGTCCAAATGTTGTCCAGAAGTATATGATCCCAAATTCATTTGCTTAAACTTTAAAAATACCAAACACTTACTTAAACAACTCCAAAATTCACGAAATTTGGACAGGATTTGTCATTTATAATATACTAACCACTGTCCAAATTCCAGATTTTTATAAAATCCAGAGGTATTTTTCCCAATTTCCATGTATTAAACTTGTGTGAATTTTAATAAATAATCTATAAAGAGTTTGATTTTCCAAATCTTACTTTTAAAACATATAATACTGTTTGAAACAAAATTTGGGTGCCAAATCAATCATTTTAAAAATCCACCCAAAAACATGGATGGTCTTGGCCATTCAAGCTAATTAACAAGATTTTGGATCAAATTCTACCTTCAAATCAACCCTAGATGATGAAGTTTGATGCTTTTCTCCTGTGATTCTTTGATTTACAACCTACAATCACAATGTGGTTCAATTCCATGATTAAAGACTCAGAATCAACAAAAATCCAAGAAAACCCAAATGATAAACATCAAATGTTCATACTCTTGAACATCAAAGTTTTTGCAAGATTTTCACTAGTTAACTCATTATGGATGTTTACAACTAAATTCCATCCATAAATCCTTGTTAAAAATGCAAAACTAGAGCTTAAAACACTTGAAATCACCAAAAACTGAAAATCAAAGTGAGTGTGTGTAGTGTGTGTTTTTCTTGGTGTTCTTGGATGATGCATGCAACATCAAAACAAAAAAATCAAAGTTACAAAATATGACAAAATACCTTTAAAACACTAACAACAAGCTAATGAATCCATTAGAACCAACAATCAAGCTTGAAAATGGATGAATTTGAGCTAGAATTCAAGTTTAATGTGTGTTTGGGAGTGTTTGGTGATGGTGGTGAGAGGTTTTCTGCTGGAACAAAGGGGAAGGAAGAGGAAAATTGGATGGGGGGGGGGGGGGTTGGGTATTTATAGATGGACATGAGTTCTTGCATTTGCAAGATAAATTTTGTAAAATATACCCACTTTTTATAAAAATTACACCTCTAAACACTTTAATAAATATTTTTGTTCAAACATAAAATTCTAGTATCTAAAATAATGAATTTTGAGAATTTTTAAAATACAAAAACTCAAATGTTTATAAAAAGTTATACCGGGTGAACCACATATGATCGTTAGTTTAATCAAGAATCACAAAAGTTAGCACATGTAAATATTATAAAACATCATTCTTAACTAAAATATAGATATAAAAAACATATTTTCGAGAATTTAAATTTTGCCGTTTATTTAACGTGTTCGCAGTACACGCGGTTTATGCACTTAACCGGGTTTTCTAGATGAGACCTTAGTGTTCGTCTAAGGCAATGCTCCTAGAATTCCTAGAAACACATAAAATAATAAATCTTGAAATATAAAAGTATAAACGTATAAAAGTCGAGAAACAGTAATAACCTGAAAATCCGCGGTTGTCACATACCGTGTGATACAGGGGCTACGTATTTGTTAACGAACTGGTAAACTACTTTATAAGGACCGTCGGTCCTGAGTAAACTTTAAATAACCTTTGTGACGAGTTGACTTTTAGTTAAATTAAACTATTAGAAATCACTCAGCGTAGCTGACTTTGTGTGTACGATAGATTGTTTTGCAGGTAAGCGTTGCGTTGATGTATCTTGGCTTGGGAGAGGTGCTACTCGGATTGGTGTGCAGGCATTCGTGTGGTAAATTTAGTAACATTAAATAGTAATAAATGATTTTAGAAAGACTTTAGCTATAGTTTGATTAATAATAAATGTGTTTTAAAGAGAATGACCCGTTATGAGAACCAACTGTAGGATGCCCTGGTCGAGGTCTTACAATTGTGGGTTAATTTCAAATATTTTAAAAACAATTCAAGCACAAAAGTAATTTCTTTTATTTGACTAGTCTCACGATCATTAACAATTATGGTGCAATGATCCTTTAATTTAAACAGTTTGTATCGATACTAGACATCGCGCCGTTCGGATATCTGTTATGTCTAATGTCTAAAAAGGCGCAATTCGTTGATTAGAGACAACCCGCTACTCTAAGTTCACACTGTTTGGACCTTAGTTTGCATGTTACCATAATAGAAATATCGATTATAATCAAACACTCAAGTCGTTCAGAATGCTTAATTAGATTGAATGACTCTGTAATGATTTTAGGCTCATAGATAAACACAAAATATTATTTATTCCTTGAATCAACAATTAAAATCTGATTAAGGTTTTAAACTTGAATAACTTTATTAGAAAAATTAACAAATTGATCAGGTTTATTAATAATCTTAAATATACTGGATTAGATCCGGGTTTAAGATCAAGAATCACATAAACAAACCATTCAAATAAACGGATCACATAATCGTTTCACATAAGATTCGAATCAAATTATAAAAATAAACCCTAATATCGAAATTAAAATGACTAACCGGACATGACGGACGGCTAGATTAATCAAAACAAATGAAAAATAAAACATAAAAAAATAACTTACGAACTAACAAAAATGAACTAATGTCTTTCGAGAAAAAAACCAAGTGCTCCTTTTCTTGTTTTTGCGGCCTTCGAAGCACCAGGAAGCAAACGAAATTGTGATAATGATCTTTTCTAATCTTCAGGAGTTATCATATATATATATATATCTATATCTTCCCTTTATATTAATATAAAACATATATAATATATTTATATTAATCCAAGATCCATAAATATAGACAATTTGATATATCTCTTCATAAATCTAACATGACCGTTTTAACTTTTCTGAGTAACATTGAAACGACCGTTTCAAGGTTTTGTCCAAAATTTTCTTTCACCTCAAAATTCAAGTTTTTAATTTCCATGACTCATTCCAGCCCTTTCCAATCTTCTTTGTTATCTCTCGCAATAGCTTCAAACTTAAAAAAACATAGAAAAACAATTCCGCTCCACAAATTCAATTCAAGTGTTACACAAAATAAATGAATATACAAGTAATAAATGCATGGTATGTAATATAAATGAATGCTAAAATTGAGATAAAACATGTCTAAATATGCAAGTAACAACCTGTTACATATATGTAACTCATTAATACAACTAGAAGAAGGCCCCGCACGTTGCGGCGGCTTCCGGGCAAGATTGCTAGCTTTTACACACGTGCGTTGCGGCGTGTTAAAGAGCATAAAAAATTAACGTTCCTAAAATCTTATAAAATAAAGCCAAACGAATAGGTAAATTCAACATGCGCGAGAAAAACGTATTAGATTTACAATTATAAGTTTAAACATAATTTAGGGGAAAAAAGCATCAAAACACTTAAAACTTGGCAAAGGATGGGCAGCGGGTTTCAAACCCGCTTCAATTGCTTGAGCACTAAACACATGGACCACTGCACCAAACCAAGTGATATGTTTCCGTTTGCTGCAATAGTGATTTAAACATAAACTTAAGTTAGAGAGGAAAAAAAAAGAAAAACATGCAACAAAGGCTTGTACTATATGCCTAGCCACTTGTAAATTTGCTACAGTAGACTTATCTCACATACTAGTGTTGTCTTTTAATATTTATTAAATATGTAAGTTGCAATTCATGTATATTTTCATGTTTTATTTTATTATTGATTCTTTCAATAAAAATAGAAATGGTATAATTTTGATGTTTTCTTTTCTTAATAACTAGGTTAAAATCTCGTATATTACACATGTTAAATAAATAAAATGTTATATATTTAGTAGGCCTGTAAATGAACCGAACGTTCATGAATAGTTCATGAATTGTTCGGCGGGAAGTTCGTTTATGTTCGTTCATTTAATAAACAAACGAACACGAACAAATTTTTTTGTTCGTTTACTTAAACGAACGAACATGAACACATGTCATGTTCGTTCATTTATGTTCGTGAACGTTCGTTTATGTTCGTTCATATATGTTCATTTATCTTCGTTTAATAATGTTCATTTTATGTTTGTTTGTTTGTGTTCATTTAATTTTGGATGAATTATGTACATTTGAATAACTAATTTACATGTGTTTTTGGATTAATTATTAAGTATTAGACTTGTTCATATGTGTTCATTAATGTTCATTTATGTGTGTTTGTGTTTATTTATGTTTGTCCGTTTGTGTTCATTTTATGTTTGTTCGTTTGTGTTCGTTTACGTTCATTTAGTTTTTTAACGAACGAACATGAATGAACACGAACATTTCCATTTTCTTAATGAACGAACATGAACAAAAAAATGTGTTCGATTATGTGTTCGTGTTCGGTTAAAATTAAATAAACGAACACGAACACGTCGATGTTTGTGTTCGTTCGGCTCGTTTACATGCCTAATATTTAGTAATAAAAATGTTATATTTTTAAAAACCCGTGTAATATACGGGTTGAATAAACCAGTATATTACATCGGTTGAATAAAATATAATGTAATTTGTTAACAAACACATTTATCAAAATATGTTTTTAAAAAATGTAATTTGTCGTGACAGTTATAAAGTTTGTTAAGTTAGTTTTTAAAATATTTTTTTTTCAACTGAGTATTAATTTTTTTATTTAATTGATAAATGTTAGTTAATATTAAGTTAATTCGATTGATTATATAATAACTATTTATAATTAAATAATAACTATCCGTAATTAGATTTATTAATATAAAGATTATTATTTAATAGGAGAGAGAAATAGAAAATTTAATATTTAATAGGAGAGAGACGGAAAAATAAAGGTGAGGAGTAACCAGAGAGTAACACATGTCCTGAAAATTTTTTCATTTATTAGAGTAGTAAGATTACACATATGTAATCTACTTGCTAGTTTACATATATGTAAATGGTTGTGTATGGTTATGTAAATTACTTGGTGTTTATGTGTAAATGTTTAAGGCGAATGGAACAACATTTGACTGATTAAGGAGAAAGAAATCTTGTTTTCATATGGGGTTGGTGGCGAGCAATGAAAGGAGTTATTTGGTGAGGTTGATCCGTTGGTTAGTCAACGCTGCATCAACGGAAAGGAATTGGCTTTGAAGCAAGCCATGGTGAACCGGAGGATGGAGTACTATTCGTGGTAAGCCGACTCTAGGACACGCCGGAGGATTCGTTGGAAGTTCTCCGTAAAGAGAAAGGTTTAAAGATACGAAAGCAATGCAATAAAGTGAATTCAAGAGGTTTTTTTAAATGATTCTATCCAAAAGCTAAAGTGGACCGTGTAATTAGGGTATTCCTCCACGTGTGATAGTCTGATGAAGTAATCAACAAGATTACAGACACATTTTAGGACGAGATTTAGTCTTGCCTAGATCTTGGAACCACGAAGGAAATAAGGATAGGCCGGTTGGTTTAAATATTTTAAAAGGAATGCATGTAAAAAATAAGCTTATGTTGCAAATGATTTTGTAAAGAGATGTTAAATCCCAACAACTGCGAGTGAAGTTGATCATTTAGGATCACAACGAATAACGTAAAAGGTTTATACGTATAAATGAGTCTAAACATGCAAGTGAATCAAGTTTGGGAGATATATTCCTTGAATAATAATTGATTATTATTGTGAATAATTATTATTATCTACAAAATTAAATGATTAAAATAAACATTATCTGAGAATAATTTTTGATTTATTTAATTAAAATCGTTTATTAATTATTTATATAATTGTGATTATCTAAAACTACTATTATTTAGCAAGTCAAAATAAACAGAATATATATATATATATTTAATCTAATGGTCTCATTTTTTTCGAACAACAACCTTTTTACATAAGTTCAAAGATTTGAACATAACCTTGCACTCACAAAGATTTGAACTCACATCATTTTCTAGGTCAAACGCTATACCACTAGACCATTAGGGCATGTCTAATCAAATGGATTGATTATTAATAAACAATAAACCCTATTAAACTACTTCGCTAATTTAATTAGTCAAATGGGTCAAGTTAAAAGTTGACTTGAGGCCTAAGTCTTGTAATTAGGGTTTATACCAAAGGATTATAAATAAAAGTCAAACGGAGAGATTAATTATATAAAATAACTAGATTTGTGATTGAGATCACAAAACCTAATCATCATGTCATCTAATCGCCACCCGCTTCTCCTCCCTTCTCATCCCGTCCCCAGCCTAGAGCGCCATCACTGTCGTCTTCGGCAAAAGTCAACTTCGTCGCCTACATAGATCGTCGGAAACGCCACCGCCTGTTGCCAGAACCTTCATCACCTTCGGTGGATGGCCATCATCACCCGTAGCTGATCACTGCCACCGACCAGGATACAAGAACCAAATGTTTTATTGTTCTTGATCGATTGGGATCAAGGAATAGTTACGAGAGTTTACGATGATTGAGTTCCTGTTGCATCCTATTACGTTATCACGACGTGTCTACCTTTTAGTGGTAATCTTCATGAACCTTTGGGGTAAATATTTTAAACGCCTTATGAATGCGTTTTGGATTTCTTCAAGTTTTGCAATTGGATTACTAGACACGGTCCGCTATGGCTAGCTCAGTTGGGTAGCGGACCGCTACCTAGTAGCATAACGGTCCGCTAGCCGAAAATTCCGCCGCAACACCGGAGCCCGACACGTGTCATGCTGACTAATTAGGGTTTAGGCGGTGGCGAACCGCTACTCGCTACCATAACGGTCTGCTACGGACCCCATTTTCAGCCTATAAATAGATTTCAATTGCCGATCAATTTCCAAACACCCAAACTCGATTCTAGAGTTATTTCCACTATTCCCACTCCTCTAAAACCATTCCCGCTCGTACTTTTAAGTTCCCGAGGTATCGGTTATCGTAGGAGAAAGCCGAGAAGCTAGGAAACGCTCTTTCGAAGAATCCAAGCTAGAAGACCTAAGCAAAGACGCTGCCCACTAGAACTCCCACTCTAGAAGCTCATTAAGCCAAGACTTTGTCAAGGTGAATACTTGTATTTTTATAAAATGATTTCAAAACTGAAAATAGTTTTGATTATGATTTGACTTAGATGAATTTATATAACCATTCGTTGCATAAGGTGATTTACTATATAGCAGTCAGCCCATAGAGTCACGTATGCATACACGTGTTACAGATGAGACGCTATAACATGGCTAGGGGTTAAACCCTTGGTTGTTGTGAAAGACCTGTCTCTTGAGGCAAGAGGCAGAACATTGAATAGACTTAAAAATATATCCAAGGTCCCTGGTGTGGTTGGTGGTTAGAAAGTTGACTGTGTAAATTGATCTGAAACTATGGGCAAATTGTTCTATTTATTCAAGCTTGTTAGATTATGATTTAAATATACTTGTATTCACCAGTTTATACTGATAAAATATTTTCAAACATTTTACAGGTAACCAAGGATGATTTTGTTGATTAGGCATGGAATGATCTGGTTTATGATGTCAGGAAAAAGAGAATGTACACCCTAGACATCATTTGAAAGAAATGGCTCATGTTAAACCTTGGTTTTGTAATTTAAACGTCTGTGAACAATATCAGGGTTTATCCCTGTTTATGAAATGAAATGAGGAGATTCCTCGTCTTTTGAAAAGATCCTGAGTTATAAAAATATTCCACTGTGTTCATAAAACTCTGATAATATAAAATAATAAGACAGGTACCAATCGTTAGTCACACGCCCCGATAGGCTAAATCCGGGGTATGACAATTAAATCAGGAATTCCACTATGTTCTATTCACTTTATTAGTTTTCTTATTATTAGTATATTAAAAAAATTGTCAGAAATGCGAAGGAACTTCTAAAACCTTTGCGAGGAAAATAAACTTGTAAAGGTAATTAAACATTTTGTCGGAAATGCGTAAGAAACTTTCAACCCTTTTCTTACGAAAAATAATTTTTTTTGGTCGATATTTGGTCAATAAATTAGGGTTTTCAAAAGTGTTGGAATTTCATCGAAAATGTGTAAAAATTTTGAACCTTTTTTTTCTTAGAAATAAAGCCCTTTTCTTAGTAGTGCAAAGTCTAAATCAGTATTGAATAAGCATTTGGACCTAATCACCTATTCATGGCGTGACTTGACATGTTTGTTTGAGTTTTTTAGTTTCAGTTTATTTATTAATCTTTTTTGGATAAGATTTCTTAATTTGTAATTTATTTGATTTACATATCATATATATTTTAACGAATTTAAGAACAATTTAGGTAGCACATTAAATAATTAAATAACATGTGTAAACAAGTCTATACCTAATAAATAAGTAACTAGTTGTGTTACATGTGTATTTTATTTTGTATTATGAAAAGTTTATTACTATTTTATGATATTAATGTAGAAAACTAAAAATTAGTAATTTTATAAAAAAATATATTTGTTAAACAATTTTTATCATAACACACATTTATGACAAAAAAATGCGTGTCATAAATATATGACACACAAAATGCGAGTCATCTTCATTCTTGACAATGCCTTCCTTGACACACATTGCGTGTCATAAATGCGTGTCATAAATGTGTGTCGTAAAAACGTGTCATAAACAGATTACACACAAAATGCGTGTTATCTTCATTCTTGACACCTTTCTTAACATGCTTTCGCGTGTCATCTACCTCCTTTTATGACACACAATGCGTGTCATTAAAGGTATATTTTCTAATAATGTTTTTCCTGCTTATTCACAATTCTTTAAGCTTAAAATTCCTTTTTCCTATCTATTTTTTCTTCATTACTAATTATTTATTATTTTCTTACTAACTATTTAATATTTTCTTTATTAATTCTTAAATCTTCATTATTATTAAAATCTTTATTATTAACTATTTAATATTTCTTTTATTTGACCCGTGTAAAACACATGTTAGGTTTTCTAATGAGTATAAATGAACAATTCGTATAATGTTAAAAAATAAGCAGATTGATATTATATTTAATTACAAATTTAGGGAGGAAACAAAAATGTTGATTGACTATTTAGCCTGAAGATTTTAATAAAAGTTTAAAGGGTGGTCAAAATTAGAAATTTATGTTGTCACTAAACATATTTAGACTTGTCTTTTTATGTTCTGCGATCCAATAATGAAACAACTGAAAAAAAAAAAAAAGAATTTTATTTGAGATACAAAAGTAACTATATGAGATTACTTTTTTGTATTTTCCACAATTATCTAGTCATGGAGCTTTAAAAACGGATCAATGTTTTGACATATTAAATAACTTTTCTGAAAAGTCTTGGGATTCAAAATAAAAAATGACATTGGCAATGACAAACCAAAGGACTTATATCAACAAAATGCATAACGTCACCTTTCACTCGTCAGCATTTTGAATACTATCTTGCATGTGAACCGAAAGCTTACTAATGCATGGTAAGTTCTTTACATTTACATTAGAAATTTTTAATCAAACCCACAATGGATTATTATATATACATGTTATTCGTTACATTATCGTCAAAGATCAGTTTTATTAAATTTCATTTCTTCAATCTCAAAGCTCACTTTACGTAAAAACATTTTAGGGGTTCAACTTGTCTTTGTAATTATCAATGGTTGTGTCAATTGAGACTGCTTTAGAGCTCGTATTCCATGAGTTACTGAAAGTAGTTGTAGAAAAAACTACTCAAACTGCTAGAATCAAAACGTTACTCCAAAGTCTTGAAAATACCTTAAAAAGTATAGAGCCCATCTTTTTTGAAAGTTGGAGATTGAGCAAAGTGTTGGATCGTCCTGAAAAAGATATCACCTTGTTCATCATTCATCTGGAGAAAGGGAAAGAGCTCGTTCTCAAGTGCTCGAGGATCAACTGTTGGAATGTGTACCAGAAATTTCTTTATTCAAGTAAGCTGATTCAACTTAACAACGAGCTCTTGAAGTTCTTCCAGATAGAATTGCAGGCGAAAATGATGAGCACTAGTATGAGGAGTTTGATTGAGATTTACGATCTAGCAGCCAAAATGGATCAAGTACTTTCAGCTGTTACTACTCATCATGTGCGTGCTAATCCCCGTTCCTGCAGAGTTCCAGGGTTTCCAGAACATATTGTTGGGTTCAATCGACATCTTGAAGAGTTGAAATGTAGGTTGCTCAAGTATGATACCCAAGTGTTGGTGATCTCTGGTCCTGCAGGTTCTGGAAAGACTACTTTGGCAAAGCTGCTTTGTCATGACAACGAAATAAAAGGTACCCATTTTTGAAGTACAGTTGTTTATATATTGAGAACATACTCTTACTGTAATATATCTTGACAGACATATTCGGTGTGGATATCCTTTATGTTACCGTCTCGAGAGCTTCCAGTGTTAAGATCATTATCCAAAACCTATTTGAACATTATGGAGAAAATCATCATGAGTTTCAAACTGATGAAGAAGCCAGAAATCAACTTGAAAATCTGATTAAGCGAATGGGAACAAATAAAATGTTATTGGTCCTAGATGACATGTGGTCTGAATCTGAGTCCATTATTCAGGATCTTAAGTTCCAAACACCAGGATACAAAATTTTGGTCACATCAAGATTCTTGTTTCCGAGGTTTAGTTCCACTTATGAGTTGGGCTTGTTGAATGACGAAGACGCAAGAACCCTTCTTTGCCACTCTGCATTTCCAAGTGACAGGATTCCCATTAATGTGACAGATGATCTTGTGAACAAGGTAAAGAGAGTAAAGAAAATGAGATAACAATTTCATATATATATATATATATATATATATATTTATAGCAATATGTATGTAAATTTAATTATGCTTCTGGATCCATGTAGATTGCTAAATTCTGCAAGGGGCTTCCATTGGCCCTAAATGTAGTAGGTGCTTCGCTATGCGGACAACCTATGCTCAAATGGAAAACAACTCTCAAGAAATGGTCAGAAAGTCGATCTATGTTGCAGTTGAACAATAGCATGCTTCTTAGCCTGAAGTCAAGTGTTGATGAACTTGATGAGTTACCTAATGTCAAAGATTGTTTCTTGGATTTGGGCTCATTTCCTGAAGACAAACGAATTTCAGCCAATTTTCTAATGGATATGTGGGTGGAATTGTACAATCTTGATGATGAGGGGATATATACAAGTGAAAATCTTCTTGAACTCTCATTAAGAAATCTCATCAATCTTGTTCCAATAAGGTAAATGATTTCTATCATTATATCAAATGCCATTTCTACATTGTTAAATCAGTTTTTGTATGATTTAACAGGAAGGATGCTAGTGAATTGGATGGTTATTGTAACGAGCTTTATGTTACACAACATGATTTGCTAAGAGAACTAGCCATCCACATGAGCAGTCAAGAATCTGTTGCAGAAAGAAAAAGGCTTTTCATAGAAATCCATAGAAATGAGTTTCCCACTTGGTGGATTACACAAATGGAACATCCCATCAATGCCCGAATCCTATCCATTTCAACAGGTTTCTTATCTTTCTATTCACTTTTTATGTTTAAACCAGCTTGCAGAGAACTAATTCGTATTCAACTGCAGATGAAGTGTTCAGCTCAGTTTGGTATGATCTAACAGCACCTAAAGTTGAAGTATTGACATTGAATATAAGGTGTAAAAGTTACACGCTAGCCGAGTTCATTAAAAGAATGGGCCACTTGAAGATGATAAGTATAACAAGCTACAATGATTATCCTTCTCAACTACACAATCTATCATTCATGGAGTGTTTATCCAACCTAAGAACAATCAGATTCAAACACCTTTCGTTTTCCTCTATTCAACACATCTTCGCATTGAGGAATTTAAGGAAACTTTCGTTTGTCATGTGCGAGATAGGCAACGCTTTGATAAGTTGTATCACGGATTCACTACCTTACACACTATCAAATCTCACGGATCTTGAAATAGATATGTGTTATGATCTTAAAGAGCTACCATCTCTACTATGTAATCTTGTTCATCTCCAGAAACTCAGCATCACCAGTTGCCAAGAGCTTGATGTTCTTCCCAAAGGGTTAGGGAGTTTGTCAAATCTTGAGATCTTGATGCTTCATTGCTGCACAAAGCTACAGGAATTACCCATATCTATTGGAAGTTTGCGTAATCTTAGTTTCATTGATATATCTGATTGTTTGTGCATAAGTCTACTTCCTGAAGAGATTGGTGAACTATGTGGCCTGAAAATGCTAAAGATGGACGGTTGTAGCGGGTTGAAAGAATTGCCAGTGTCTATGAGAAAATTGTGGCAGTTAGAAGATGTTATATGTGACGAGGAGACATCGTATTTGTGGATGGATTTCGAAAGCGATCTTCCTAATACGAAGATAACTATTGTTGAAGATGACAAGTTGGAAAGTTTCATCAAAATAGTGCAGTAAGGTTCATGATCCTGTGTTTGACATTGTATGAAGTATTTTAAGTAAAACGTTTGAATATGTATTTAATTTTTGCAAGAAATTATATTATATGTACATGATTTAATATATAATAATTGGTTTATATAACTTAGTATAAAGAATCTATGATTATTGTATACGTGCAACCTGTGAGTTCCAATCTCAATTTGATATCATTGCTATATTTATGTTACTAGGATAGAACCCGTGTATTACACACGGGGTAAATAATATTAATATATAAAATTCATAAATCAAAGCAATCCATACTATCTTAATATCAAGATATAGTTTTAGCAGTTGAATATTGCCTGATAGGTAGTTGTTAGATTTGAACTCTCCGTTGTGATGCATACTTAGTCTCCTAGTGGTTTGGTAGACACGATGTCCTTGAACCAACCACCATTTATGTAGACAACCATATACTTCACACAATATTCTCCATGGGCCGGTCAAACCCTCATAGTTGTGTCCATTATGGTCTTGGATCACTAACCTGGTTCCATGAGAGCTCTAGGAATAGCATTCGAAATTGAATTCAACACCTAGGAATCTCCCTGGTCTGGTCAACACCTAAATTGAATTCAAAACTGAAAGATTTTATACAAAATAAAATCAAACTTAAAACATTACCAAATCATACTACTTTATTATTATTATTATTTTTATTTATTTTTACATATTCTTGAAGATTTTCAAATAGAAGATATGGAGTGCACACTCAATTAACACTTTTTTTATTTTCTCGAACCATCACTACTAGAAAACATATATATTTTCTACAAAAGTTTTCGACGAGAAATTTTGTCACAAGTTAGGAACAAATTTCTGACAAAACAAAAACAAAAAAGTAACTACACGATTTCCTACGATTTTCCGACAAATTTATTAAATAAATTAACTTATTTATTTACTATAATCGTCGAAATATTGTCGGAATTAACGACGAAAGGCTTTTGTCGCTAATTCGTCGGAAAATTAGTCTGGACTTTGTCGGAAAAAACATTTTCTATGGTGTTTTTTCCAACAAACATTTTTTGTCGAAAACTTGTCGCTAACGACCAATTCCGACAAATTTCCCACGAAATCTCACTACTAAAAAAATAAAAAATTTACGACAACAGTTTTGGGTGGGAAATTTGTCGGAATTGGTCGTTAGCGACAAGTTTCTGACAAAAAAAATGTTTGTTGAAAAAAACCCCGTAGGAAATGTTTTTTCCAACAAAGTCTCGACTAATTTTCCGACAAATTAGTGACAAAAGTCTTTCGTCGTTAATTTCCGACAATATTCCGACTATTATAGTAAATAAATAAGTTAACTTATTTAATAAATTTTTCGGAAAATTGTAGGAAGTCGTATAATTACCTTTTTGTTTTTGTTTTGTCGGAAATTTGTCGCTAACTTGTGGAAAATTTCTTTTGTTGGTAATTTGTCGGTGCTTTGGTATGGCCGACCGTACCGTACGCCCAATTGACCGTACCATACGCCCAAATCCATAATTAATCTTCATTTTCACAACCGGCTCGTCGAGCTACCCCAAATCGATATATTATAGGCCTCGTGATTCATTTTCTATCTCAAGATATGCCCTTTCCAAGTTTTGGACTTTGTACTTTCTCTATCTGTTGCATAGTTTCACCTTTAGCTCCTCCAACTTTTTCCCAGATGCCTTCAAAATATGTGTTTAAGTTCCAAACACCTGTGGACCATAATATACTCAAAGTCATTGCATCCAACACACATAACTCACTAATAATGCAATAGTTAACACGTATAAATGTTTACAAAAATGTGTGGGATATTTTGACATGGTAAAGTTAAAGTCAATATATATGTGCATTTCACACAATACATACATGTGGGACATCTACTTGTGATACATCAATTTTCCTTTTCCTAGTTTTCACTTGTGATACATCAACTTTCCTTTTCCTGATACATCAACACAAAACCACTTATTTGATGATGTTAAAAAGGTCAATGCAGATTGTAAATAATGTACTCTTTGGTTTACTTTTAATATTCATTCCAAATCTTTACGATATCATATTTGAATTAACCCTAATCTTTGCTGTGAAAGATGTCTAGAGGGCACACCCCGTTCTATCATCGACATTCAAACAAGCAAGCAACCGAGTTTAGTACAAACCTCTCATCCATTCTAAAGCAAGGTAATGACTTTGGTCCATCATCCGTTTGTATAGTCTAAGAAACAGGTCATGACAATGTTGATTTTTGATTTGTAGTAAGGGTTGAGGAAGACGGAGCCGGCGACCCAAAGCCGGAGGAGATGATAAGCTAACTCGATCCTAACCCCTCGAATACTCATGTGAGAATCCAAACGTTGCGTTAGTTGGGACGTGGACATGATCCGTTGCACGTCACCCGCTTAAGGTTCATCCAGCTAAACAGTGGTATTACTCTACAAAGCAAAGACAGTGAATACAATTCTTGAAGACAGTTTGTATGATCTACGTATACGTAACTCGTTTGAGTTACGTATATACAACTGGTTGCCTCCCATTTTTTATGTTCTGCTGACCCATATGTAAATATGTAAACCTAAGTTTTTTTTCTCTAAGCTACGTATACGTAACTCGGTTACTCTTTTCCCATTTTATTATTTATGTTGACACACGTTTACATATGCGTAAGCATACATGTGATGGTTACATATACGTAAGCATATATGTAATTACTGAAAAATTGTAAAAACAAAATAGCAGCCATACAATTATTATTCATTAATTTGTGTAAACCGTGAGTTTTGATTTTGAATGAAACTTATTTTAAGTGGAGAGAGAGAAAGAGGGAGCGTTTTAAGGGATTTGGATTGTTTCTAAAATATAAATATTGCAATATACCCAATATACCCCTATATATAGCATTTAATTAAAATCATTATATATTTAAATACTAGCTTAGAACCACGTGTAATACACACGGGGAGAAAAATATTAATATATAAAATTGTTAAATCTTTATGTATATATATCTTATATGTGTAAAAATGTATTGCATATACTAAGTATATAAAATAAAATTTAAAATATGTAAAAAGTAATATATAATTAGGTTTCAAAAATATCTTAATTAATATTTAATGTAATTTGACTTTAATTTACTATTTGATTGAAAATAAAAGTTACACAATTATATTTTAAAGTTTCTTATAATAAATAAAGGATAATTCAAAATAAATTTGTTTTATTAGTATAACTAGCTTAGACCCCGTGTAATACACACGTGTGAAAAATATCAATAAATAAATTTCTTAAATTTTATTTATGTATTTTACAGGTATAAAATGTATTACTTTATATTAAGGATATAAAACAAAATTTAAAATATGTAAAAAATAATATATAATTGGGTTTCGTAAATACGTCAATTACTATTTAATGTAATTTGACTTTCATTTACTATTTGATTGAAAATAAAAATTACATAATTAGATTTCAAAGTTTTTTTTATAATAAAGGATAATTTAAAAATAAATGTGTTTTATTAGTATATTATTACTTTATTAAAAGATATGGATGTATTTAATAAGATAGAGAGACGGGAAAACAATAATGAGATTGAATATGGTGACGACACGTGGCATACAAAAACCTTTCTTTATTATATAGTATAGATTTATATTTTCTTTAAAAATATATTATTATTAAAAGATAGAAGTGTATTTAATAAGAGAGAGAAGTGAGAAAAAATGATGAAAATGAATATATAATCGACACGTTGCATGAAATTTTTTTATTTATTATATAGTATAGATTTACGGATTTGCCACTAGTTAATTTCATCCATTGATCAATTTCAATCAATGGTAAAAAGTTGGTATTGTTGATTTTAGTCTAACTCTTGGTTTCTCTAGAACCTTCCCCTTATTTTGTAACCAATAATTTTTCTAATGTGTGTAGAGGGTCGAGTTGAAAGCACTGTTATAGGCGATCCAAAGGTATCAGGAAGTTGTCCGTAAAAAGGATGGCCAGACTTGAAGTGACAAGACAATAGCTTAATTGTCGCCCGAACTAGAGGAAAACCTAAGACTCAACACCACCCTGAGACACTTCCCCTTAGACATTTCCCCTTCTTAGCTAGTTTTCACTTTATATCAAGGGCAGCCCTTAACGGGGGCGGGGTGGGCGACTGTCCGGGGCCTGTAGTTTTAAATTATATATATATATATAAATATATATTTAATAAACAGATTTTACACAAATGAATTAAACAAACTTTGAGACACCCCAGCGATGGCTGCATCATATGAATTAAACAACTTTGATTATGTCATTATGAATTTATATTATGGGGCCCGCTTTTTTTACATGTGTCCGACCCAAAACGTTTTGAGGATTCTCGGGACCGACCCTACTTTATATGTATTAAACATATATTGTTTAACTTTATAATAATTAAAATTTTCCAGAATCTACGGTAAAAAAAATTCTGTTTATTTATTTAAATTTAAAAAGCAAAGTAGTTTTAGAAAACGAAATATTATGAAATAAAAAATATTTTTAAAATTTTATTATGAATATTAAGTATTTTTTTAAATTCTTACTATTAAATTAAATAACATAATAAAATTTTAAAAAATAAATAAAACGCGTCGGTAATAATTATCAAGTATATAAATATTAAAACATATGTTTCGATATTCCAGCGGAAATGAAATTATACCCATGATCATATTTATGACGAAGTAACTCTGATTTTTCGAGGAAAACGATCATCGGTGATGCTTCGTTGTTATGTAGTGAAAGCATTGTGAAAGGTTTTCTTTTGATAGAGTTTGGTTTTTATTAGTTGTCACTACAACAATATCTCATTATCCCGACGATTTTTTTTTACCATATAGCGACGACTTGTCGTCGGGATATGTTATACTGACGACATGTCGTCGGTATAGATGTCGTCGGTATTGCCTCGTCCCAATAGGTCAAAGATGTCGTCGGCATAGGGTTTAACTAAATAATTCAAGTTTTCAAATTAACTTCCTCTAAGCTTGAAATCTTTCAAAAATAGTTAAATCTTCAAACACCTAACAAAAACCGAAGAAATTAAACAAAAAACACTAAAATGTTGATTTTCTTGTTAAGATTGAACAATATATGTTAACTCACCTCAAAACCGAAGAGATTGGTGAATATTGCTCCACAAAATACCCAAAAACACGAAAAATCGCCGGAGAGAGAGATGGAGGCGTTTTTTGGGCGAAATGAGAAGTAGAAGGCTGTATTCTGTGTTCATTCGCGCTGAGACCTATACCGACGACATGTCGTCGGTATAGGCTCAAAAGTCGGCGCTGTAGGTTGCCTGTACCGACGACATGTCGTCGGTATAGGCTTCGTAGGGTTTTGACCAGTCAATAAAGTAAAAAAGCCTATACCGACGACATGTCGTCGGTATAGGCCATTTTATAACTTTTTTAATTAAACAAAAAAATCTTTTTGGACCGACGAAAACATTATTATATTAAAAAAACAAAAATAAAATCAAAATAACCCTATACAGACGACATGTCGTCGGTATAGGTTTTCCCCAATAATTCATTGGGCGTCATTTTTTCCCCCCATCTGGCTCAACCCTGTACCGACGACATGTCGTCGGTATAGGGTGTCCCTACCAAAATTTTGTTTTGACCTATACCGACGACAATTGTCGTCGGTATAGGCGGCGTCGGCACAAGGTCTTTTTCTTGTAGTGGGTTAATTATTTTTGTTTATGCATAGCCAACAACGTACACAAAACTAAGTTACAACCAAACTACAATGAAATTTGAACAAACTTGCATATTCTAAGGGTGCTGTCTGTTAGCTTCCGAAAAGAAAAAAAAGTACACACCCGCGTATATTTAAAAACTTATATTGTCACTTAGCATATAAAGCAACTTCGTTTCATCCCCTCAGCATCCCGTCGTCAGCATATTTTTCTGCGACTGACAAAACAATCGTCACGTATTGACTCTTATCTTGAATTTGAACGCATCAATGGACGCTTCAATCTCAGCCTGCAACAAAAATGAAAAATCTTAAGCAATTCATGGTAATTTCTTTACTTTTTCTTCAGAAATATTTAATCAGGTCTGGGATAAATTATATATACATGTTACTCATTACTGTTATCCTCACCAAGATCACTTTTATAATTAGAGTTGATTACATTGCTTCAATCAAAAAGTTCACTTTACGTAAAAATTTATACGATCTTCAATTTGTCTGTGTAGTTATTAATGGTTATAGAAAGTAGTTGTAGAAAAAACTACTCAAAGTGCCAGAATCAAAACATTACTTCAAAGCCTTGAAAATACCTTAAAAAGTGTAGAGCCTATCTTTTTTGAAAGTTGGAGATTGAGCAAAGTGTTGGATCATCCTGAAAAAGAGATCACCGTGTTCATCTTTCATCTGGAGAAAGGGAAAGGCCTCGTTCTCAAGTGCTAGAGGATCAAAAGCTGGAACGTGTATCAGAAAATTCTTTATTCAAATAAGCTGATTCGACTTAACAACGAGCTCTTGAAGTTCTTCCACATAGAATTGCAGGAGAAAACAATGAGCACTAATATGAGTAGTTTGATTGGGATTTGAGATTTAGCAGACAAAATGGATCAAGTACTTTCAGCTGTTACTACTCATCATGTGTGTGCTAATCCCCGTTCCTACAGAGTTCCAGGGCTTCCAGAACATATTGTTGGATTCAATCGGCATCTTGAAGAGTTGAAGTGTAGGCTGCTCAATTATGACACCCAAGTGTTAATATCTGGTCCTGTGGGTTGTGGAAAGACTACTCTGGCAAAGCTGCTTTGTCATGACAATGAAATAAAAGGTACCATTTTTTGAACAATTGTTTATATATTGAGAACATATTCTTACTGTAATATATTTTGACAGACATATTCGGTGTGGATATCCTTTATGTTACTGTCTCGAGAGCTTCCAGTCTTAAGATCATTACCCAAAAACTATTTGAACATTATGGAAAAAATCATCATGAGTTTCAAACTGATGAAGAAGCCAGGGATCAACTTGAAAACCTGATAAAGCAAATGGGATCAAATAAAATGTTACTGGTCCTAGATCATGTGTGGTCTGAATCTGAGTCCATTATTCGGGATGTTAAATTCCGAACACCAGGATACAAAATCTTGGTCACATCAAGATTTTGGTTTCCGAGGTTTAGTTCCACTTATGAGTTAGGCTTGCTAAGTGACGAAGATGCAAGAACTCTTCTTTGCCACTCTGCATTTCCAAGTGAAGAGATTCCCATTAATGGGACAGATGATCTTGTGAACAAGGTATAAAAATAAAAGAAAATGAAACAACAATTTCATATTTATATATAGCAATATGTATGGAAATTTGATTTTATTTTTGGATCCATGTAGATTGTCAAATTCTGTAAGGGACTTCCATTGGCCCTAAATGTAGTTGGTGCTTCACTATGCAGACAACCAGTGCTCAAATGGAAAACAACTCTCAAGAAATGGTCAGAAAGTCGATCTATTTTGCAGTCGAACACTAGCATGCTTCTTAGCCCGCAGTCAACTGTTGATGCACTTGATGAGTTACCTAATGTCAAAGATTGTTTCTTGGATTTGGGCTCATTTCCTGAAGACGAACGGATTTCAGCCAAGGTTCTTATGGATATGTGGGTGGAATTGTACAATCTTGATGATGAGGGGATGTACAGGGGCGGATGTATGTGGAGGGCAGGGGTACATGTCGGTACCCCTCAACTTTCGACGCGTAGTGGGAATTTTCGACACGTAGCGGGAATTTTTTTTTTACCGTTTTATGTATCCAGATACCCCTGAACGAAATTTTAGATACACCTGGATTTTTTTCCTAGATCCGCCACTGGGGATGTATACAAGTGAAAATCTTCTTGAACTCTCATTTAGAAACCACATCAATCTTGTCCCACTAAGGTAAATGATTTCTAGCATTATATCAAATGCCATTTCTACATTGTTAAATCAATTTTTTTATGATTTAACAGGAAGGATGCTAGTGAACTAGATGGTTATTGTAATGAGCTTTATGTTACACAACATGATTTGCTAAGAGAATTAGCCATCCACCTGAGCAGTCAAGAACCTGTTGCAGAAAGAAAACGGCTTTTCATAGAAATCCATAGAAATGAGTTTTCCACATGGTGGATTGCACAAATAGAACAACCCATCAATGCCCGAGTCGTATCTATTTCAACAGGTTTCATTTCTTTCTGTTCCCTTTTTATACTTAAACGAGCATGCAGAGCTAATTTGTGTTCAACTGTAGATGAAGTGTTCACCTCAGTTTGGTATGATCTAAAAGCACCTAAAGTTGAAGTATTGACATTGAATATAAGGAGTAAAAGTTACACGCTAGCCGAGTTCATCAACAGAATGGGCCAAATGAAGATGATAAGTATTACAAGCTACAATGATTATCCTTCTCAACTACACAATCTTTCATTCATGGATTGTTTATCCACCCTAAGAACAATCAGATTCGAACACCTTTCGTTTTCCCGGATTCAATACATCTTCGCATTGATGAATTTAAGGAAACTTTCCTTTGTCATGTGCGAGATAGGCAACGCTTTGATGAGTTGTATCACGGATTCACTACCTTACACACTATCAAATATCACGGATCTTGAAATAGATATGTGTTATGATCTTAAAGAACTACCATCTCTACTATGTAATGTTATGGACTGAAACCATTGCAAGGTATGGGACTTGTCCCACATCGGTTGTATGGGCAACAAATGTGGGATTTATAACTCAAATGGCTCCCTCTCCCATCAGACTAGTCTTTTCGGATGAGTTCTACCATTTGGGTTGTAACATTGGTATCAGAGTCAAACTCGTAGTGGTGGCCTGGAGGAAGCCAGCCGTGACCAACGAGGACGTTGGCCCTTAAGGAGGGTCGATTGTTATGGACTGAAACCATTGCAATGTATGGGACTTGTCCCACATTGGTTTTATGGACAACAAATGTGGGATTTATAACTCAAGTGGCTCCCTCTCCCATCACCAATTGCCAAGAGCTTGATGTTCTTCCTAAAGGGTTAGGGAGTTTGTCAAATCTTGAGATCTTGAGGCTTCATTGCTGCACAAAGCTACAAGAATTACCCGTATCTATTGGAAGTTTGTGTAATCTTAGTTTCATTGATATATCTGATTGTTTGTGCGTAAGTCTACTTCCTGAAGAGATTGGTGAACTATGTTGTCTGAAAGTGCTAAAGATGGATGGTTGTAGCGGGTTGCAAGAATTGCCGTTGTCTATCCGTTGTCTATGAGCAAATTGTGGCAGTTAGAAGATGTTATATGTGACGAGGAGACATCGTATTTGTGGATGGTTCTTGATCCTGTGTTTGACATTCTATGAATCATTTTAAGAATCGTTTGAATATTATGTAATTATTCCAAAGAAAATTATAATTATGTACATGGTTTAATATACAATAATTATTTTATTTATAATTGTATGGATCGATGGTTACTGGATGCGTACAACCTGTGACTTTCAATCTTGATTTGAAGTCATTGTTTTGGGAAATCAAGAGGCTAATATATTGAAGAACACAATTAACAATAGAACATCGAACCTCTATTATCACACACTCATAGATCGATATGTATGTGTATATATACCTAACTAATCGACACCTCCAAACCATCGGTCGTTTGTAATCAACAGTTATACCATAACTAACACCTAATTAAATTTTGCTCCTTATAATTACTACATTGCAACTTTGACATATAAACCTAGTTTAGAAAAATACAAGTACAACTAAATATTTAGTTTAATTTCCAATACTCACCCTTAAACTAAATATAACTGAAGTGAGATCTTCAACTTTATTCAAGATTCGGTTTGTCATCACACTAGTGTTGTTTCATCATCCCCATCTCGGATTAGGTTCGCCTGCTCATTCTTTTCCTAATTTGGACATTCATTCCTGTAATGTCCAAGTTCGTTACACTAATGACACTTCATGTGGCTCTTGTCTCATTGTACCCGACCATCGCCCGCCCTTTACCGGACCACTAACCTTTTCCTCGGTTACGTGCAAAGTCCTCCCGATTTTAGTTTCCACAATAACAATGCTCACACTTATGGTGTTTATTTTTTTCTTTTTCAATAAAAGATGTGAAATTAAAGAGTGGCAGTCCATTAGAAGGAATCCAGATGGTTAATTAGGCCAAGGCTGCACCGACCTGTTATCTTTCCCGCATTTTGGCTAATGAGAATTAAACTCGCTTTTACCGTTGTTTACATTTCTGTTACACACTTCACGCACGTTTTTACTTTTCTGGTTCACAAGCACACAAAACTCATTCACTAATTAATCCGGCTAAATGATAACGAAAGTTGAGTATTGGAACTCGCCCTTGTCCATTGGTTCGATACTTGGTTCTTGCCTAAACTATATTACGTTGCGATAGGTACATTTGCATATTGTGTGTGTTTTAAGTTTGAGTATTTATCATTTTATAAAAATTTAAAATATGATCTCGTGAAACCATATCTAAAAATATATAACTAATTAATATCACGCACATCAACCACCCCTATTAAACCCTACCAGAACCACTATACATGCACCCCCACCGCTAACAAATCCCCGGTGACCGTCGCAACTGGTACTCACCGGAACCCAAAGAGACATGTAACCCTAAAACCCTTTTCCTTTCCCCTCTTACTTCATTTTACTCCTTCTCCACGGACACCTCTCGATCTCCGGCCACAATGGTGTTGGGAATCATGGTACCGGTTTTAATTTTTAAAACATTAATTATTTAAAACCTTTTTAAATAAATAAATCAGACATATATAGCGGAAGCGACTTATTAATACCATTTCCGCATCAGATCTGGATTCCTTTCAGTGATCCGATTACACGCTTATAAACAATATTAAATAACCAATCATAGGGTGTTTAGATTTATACCATTGATGATAACCAGATCTGTAACACCTTAGTTCAACGAACGTCACACTAGATGACACGTACACGAAATCCTGCAGCAAAACGTCACACGGTTGCATAAGTGAGAACCCGACCACGAAGGTGGCGCGCGACGGTGGTCCGGCAATGGATGCCGCTTCACGGCGGCGGCACACGGCGGCGGTGGAGGCTGTCGGCCGAACCCAAGGGGAGGGGGTGGGGCGCCGATTTTGGGTGTAAGGGATTAGGGTTAGGGTTTTGATTATAATGGTATATTTATAACCATTATAATTACACACTGCTCCCTCTGGTATTAACAATTAATACCCCAGTAATAATTAACCTTTAATTATTAAACCCTTGTAATTACTAATTACATATAATTAGTAAAAACATAATCCTTAAATGTTTAAGTGATTAAACATTCATTCCTTGCAAATAATTAATTAATCAGATAATTAATTATCCCAATCTCCGACAAATATTTCTCTAAATATTTACTCACCATTTATTGTTTCCGTCTTTCGTGAATAATATTTAACAATTAAATATTATATATTTTGTTCGTTGTCTAAGTTGTAACTCTTTGGATCGTACCTTAATAGTAACGTTGACTTAACTGATGATCAGACATCATATATCCAATAATCTCCCACTTGGCTGATTCTTCAATTAATCGGTTCAACGTAAACAGTGGTGGACGCCTAGCTGCATCTCACTGCCCCTAGCAAGGTATGAGGTATTTAGAATCATCAAACTATTTCCTTTTGTATAAGTAACCATTACTTTACAAAGTATAACAACCCTAGTAAATATATGCATCCTTTCTGTTTAGGGCATTCGTTGAAAATGAGACATGGATACAATTCTCTTATCATATGTGGTTCAACCATTCTTGTTCTCGTTCTCCAATTCAAAGTGGTCTAAACAAACTATACTTTTAGTTTGAGCATGGCCATGGCACTTTACACAAGCTTAAATCAACGAGGGCGCCAGAATGTCAACTTCTAATTAAAGAAGAACAGAATTCCTTTGGCCACGTACAACTCCCACTGAATTTCAGATTACTCCTGATAATACCCTTATTACTGCCTGTTAAGGTACAGCGTTAGATAAGATCAAAGAACAACCTTTGGTCAGGAAGAGTTCTAGTAAGTGCCTTGGGTCGAGGATAGACAAATGCTACTTTATTCAAAATATCTCAAGATTTCAATCCATGAAGATAGTTTTGAAATGAGTTACGTCCAATAATTATTCTCTAATAATTATCTATGAATATGGTCACCAACTTTTTGGTCCTTCATTCATAATGAACCAACCATCTGATTCACAATACTCTTACGTTCAGATTGATTCCCATGAATCTGATCGACTACGGACATTTAGAATAATCTACATATTCAAGGATTTCTAAAACGTATAAACTATCGAACAAGTAACATCTAATTATAATGCATTTAACCATTAAATCATTCATAAAACACAATGTAACTGAATAGTTCAAAAGCACTAAATACTATAGCTCAAATCCACTATCTAGCAAATCTAAGGCCTATCTTGTCAGCATGCTCCTCATGTTTAGAAGAGGCATAGGCTTAGTGAACGGGTCCGCTAGATTTTGATCTGTGTGAACTTTGTTTAACACGATGTCTCCTCGTTCTATTAGATCTCAAATATAATGAAATCTTCTTAGTATGTGCTTCGTGTTGTGGTGTGACCTTGGTTCTTTAGCTTGAGCAATAGCACCAGTATTATCACACAGTATCTCGATTGGTTTCTGAATGCTAGGCATTACTCCGAGATCGGCAATGAACTTCTTCATCCAAGCAGCCTCATATGCAGCTTCCAAAGCCGCAATATATTCTGACTCAGTGGTGGATTGTGCAACAACACTTTGCTTAATACTTTTCCATGTAATCGCACCACCATTCAGAACAAAAACAAATCCCGTTTGTGATCGAGAATCATCTCGATCTGTCTGGAAGCTAGCATCAGTGTAACATTTAACAACTAGTTCTTCTTCCAGTCCACCGTATATCAAGAACATATCCTTAGTCCTTCTCAAGTATTTAAGAATGTTCTTGACAGCTATCCAGTGACTCTCACCAAGATTCTGTTGATATCTGCTTGTCATGCTTAAAGCGTACGATACGTCAGGTCTAGTACATAGCATGGCATACATGATCGAACCAATCGAAGAAGCATATGGAACCTTTTCCATTTTCTTCTTGTACTCGTCAGACTGAGGGCACGGTTTGTTATTCAGTATGGTTCTATGTGCCATAGGCAAAGATCATCTCTTAGAGTCTTGCATTAAAAAGCGTCAAATGACCTTATCAATATATGTACTTTGACTTAATCCTATAAGCCACTTTGATCTATCCCTATAGATCTTTATTCCTAGAATATAAGCAGCCATACCAAGATCTTTCATCGCGAAACATTTTCCTAACCAAGACTTTACGTCTTTTAGCATAAGAATATGATTTCCAATGAGCAGTAGGTCATCTACATGCAGAATCAGAAAAGTCATATGGTTCCCACTTGTCTTTTTGTAAACACATGGTTCATCTTTATTCTTGACAAAACCAAACTCTTTGATTTTCTGGTCAAAGCGAATATTCCAGCTTCTGGATGCTTGCTTTAATCCATAAATGCATTTGTTCAACTTGCATAGCTTGTTAGGATTCTCTGGATCTTCAAAACCTTCCGGTTGAACCATATAGACATCTTCAGTAAGACGTGTAAGACCCCAACCCGGGCATCCTACAGTTGGTTCTCATGACGGGTCATTCTCATTTAAAACACATTTATTAGTATTCAAACTACAACGAAAGTCTTTCTAAAATCATTTATTGGTATTTAATGTTACTCAACATACCTCACGAATGCCTGCACACCATTCCGAGTAGTACCGCTCCCAAGCCAAGGTACGTCAACACGATGCTTACCTGTAAAACAATCTAACGTACACACAAAGTCAGCTACGCTGAGTGAGTTCTAATAGTTTAATTTGAACGAAAACCATCACTTCGTATTCATTAGCTTAATCCACTCCGGACCCTTCGTTCCTTACAAAATAGTTTTATGATTTATTAACGAATAGTTAATCCCCTAACATCCCTCGGCATCCCTTAACCGTTTATCACCCACGACTCATCCCGTACTACTAGTAATAATAATAATAGTTATACATTACCATCTCATTGACATAGACTTTACTTACTATACTAATAACCCACACCCAAGAACAAGTATCAACTCGACACTTGGTTAACACAACATACTATAGACATTAACACTCCCGACCTTACCTAAGGCTCTCACAATTAAATGACACGACTCTTATCCACGTCATGTCACCAGTTCTGACTCATCGGTCAGTCTAACTCTACATAACGCGATAATAACATCTACATGTCACACTAACATTACCGCATTAATATCACACATGCATAATCAATATAACGCGACGTTTACATGCAATCCTACATATATATAAATACCCATGTAAACACTTACCTCGTCACTGCACCCTCTTCAGGGCGATCGACGCACCCTAAGCTCATCTTTAACCTGCTAAATAAATGTCACTGTTGGTGACTTCCCGAAGGACCTCATCCTTCACAAATCCCGTTTGCCATGTCATACGAACAACGATGCAAACACGTCACACATATATAAACACATAATATCACACATCATACACACGACAGGTTATCTACACATGTACCTCACACATGAGACTAGAACAATATATATAGATATATATACCCCACATGAAATCATAAGCATTTAGCTTAATACCCGACTCTCCCTGATCTACCCTTATCACATCACATATTAATAGCTCATACCCTTAGCTCACATATTTCTACAAACACACCATAAACCCAATGACTCTTAAATACGCATTTTATACTCAAAACATATCAGGTTAGAACCCAAAACCCTTAACACGATTAATTATGTTAACGCCTCATGAAAGTATGTACGATAGCCCCAAAACAGTAAAACGTTTAAAAGAGGGAGATTAGAAACTCATTGGTTTGACGATCCCACAAGCACTGCAACGCTTCCTCGTACGAGCCCGAACCTGTTAACATGTCATCACACAGTCAGTGTACACTATAACCAGGTGTTGTTTCTATTTAAATACAAACGACTTTGCTTAATCCGGGTTATCCTGAACCCGCTTAGAACCCGCATGCATGCAGGTTCACATGCCATGCAACGCGTTAGTCTCATGGGTTACGAGTACCCGAGCCGAGACCCCCCCTATGCACGCATGTCATGAACCCGTGAATCCTTAACCGGTGTTGTACCGTCTTCCCTAGCCACGCACCACAATGTCACCATCACTCCCATCGTCCTTATCTTTGTTGCCGTGTTCGAACCATAGCCGGTCACCACCTTCACATCACCACTGCGAACCATCAACGTGCAAAGCCGCTGTGCTCCGTCATGCACCTCCAACCTCGCGTGGTGTACGTATTTCGGTCGGGTTTCCTTTCGTGCAAGAAAAACCCTAATCGACTAATATCTCCACTACCAACACCACGGGAGTCCACCTGAGCCCCCTTTCCCTTGTCGGAAATATCATCACCATCTTCCCCGCCAGTTGCCGCCGTAGAACTACCTCCACTACAACCGTCCAACACCGTTGATGTCTCCTCGCCACACTCGCAGCCCTTCACCGCCCTCCTTTTTCTCCTCTAGCCGATGAGCACCAATCCTAGCGGGGTACCATCACCCTGTCACACTAGCACCGAGCAACCCACTCGACCGGGTTATTCCGCATTGCTGCTTCCATCGGCCACCATCACAGCCGACGTTACCCGCCTCTCGTAGCACCACCACACGTCACAATGCACGCCACCGTGTTATAACCGTGAAACTACGAGAATCTCCAGCCCTTGCCGACCTTCACCTCGCCTCCCTGTCGTGCACAACCGAGGCTGCTCTCGCCGCCTGCCACTCCCGCCACCTACGCCGATGGCTTCTCCACTTCTGGGTCGCTAGTCCCCACCTTCAACCATCGCCGCACACCACTAGGACACTACCGAGACTCGTAACCACAACCCTAGCCGGGTATTCAATTAAACTGAACCAAAAATCAAGACAAAAGGTTAGGGAATTACCTTTCGCAAATGGAACCTTTCCTCCGCCGAATACCATTACGCGACTGTCGGATTCCGCTCCCCCTTTTCTTCTTTGCGGGTTCTCTCTGTCGTCGAGCATGCCTAGAGCCGAGATGGCTCTAGGGTTGAGTTTAGGATGTTTAAATATTGCCTTTATTTACATCCGGGTCCCTCCTCCTAATTCGTTAACACGTCTCGATCCTAAACCTTGCAACAATGACTACCGGTTCCTTTAAGTTTGCCAACCCGGGCTGTACGTGAGACCCTTGATAATCCTTTATTTTTTTTCCCGCGGTTCGAGTTATCCATTAATCCGAACAAACAACCCGTTAAATTTCGTGATGTTACAAGTCTACCCTCCTTAAAAGAGGATTCGTCCTCGAATCCTTCATTGGCACAGTCCAACACTAGTTAATTTTTCGATCCCACTCGTGCACCAAATCCATTTAGTGTCAGGCATTCACCTTCATACGTATTGAACCTATTACTTTGCTCTACAACTCGACCACCACCCTTGGTGTCCGTTGCCCGCTTTCAACTCTTGGACTTGTAATTCTTGCCTACGCGTCCCTTCATGTCTCATTCCTCCAACCCGTACTCAGACGATATGACGCCGTCCATTCCTTGATTACTTAACCCATGTCTTCGGGTCCGCTCACTGCACTTATGTCGTCTTTCCTTTTATAACCCTGATGATCTCGTCATTCCGTTGGTCACCCCCAAATAAGGCTCCTAACCTTTCATGATCAGGATCATTTGTAGACCATCTCACATCATACTCTAATCACTATCCAATGATGTCTCCTCAACACTCAGACACCATTGCCTTGCTCCTAAACGTACTATTTTGTGCTCCTCTGATAATCTCCATGAACTTGTGCAAAGCTCTTCTCGATTCCATAGTCACGACGTGTCCCCCCCAAAATACTCTCTTACATCGTTATCATGCGTTCAACGCACCTCATCAATAAGCACGTACTACTCCAACTAGAGTCATTATCATCAGCTCCCGATGTTTTCTAGTTTTCTCACATTTAAACCACATATCCAACACCTTAACCTCCACCAAGGTTCCATCAAAAATCGTCTTTAGTCTTTATCATAAGTCTACCAACATCGGCATTTCCTTCCTAGTCACTTATGTGCAATCCCGCACTTACCCTTTCTTTGGTCCACTTTCCTCGTCATTGCCCTATCAATACCACGTGAATATCGACACATCTCACTCATAATGTATGAACATGGAATCTGTCTTATCACAAGCCTCAATCACCATTTGTCCCGTTCAGGGAAAACATTCCCACTCCTCATGTATCTTGCCTTGATAGAATTCTTCATATAGAGAGCATCCCTTAAGGACCCTTTCGTCACCTTGATTACCTAGTGATGAATTCTTCAGCGTCGTTGTCTCAATCTCTTCATAACTATCTCCGGTCAAGCGCCCACGTACGCTTTCGTCATTAACCTTCACATCTCCACTCCTTGGCTTCGTGTTGCGAATTCCCAAGATATAAGTATAGGCATCTCATAAGAGCACCTCGCCGGTCATCTCGAATGACTACAAAACTCCTCGTATTACCTCTATGTATTAACATGAAGATACCTTCAGGATAAAGACACAATACCTGAGCATTCCCGCCACCCGTCCTATGCACGATTAAGCGTGTACTACCAGGACACATAACGTCAGGTCATAATAACAAAACCTATCATGTCCAAAGTATATATACTAAGCATCTTATCTCTCTAACTCGCACAAAGCACACACATAACTAGCTAGACCTGAGCAATTCAACATATTTACTATACGACCTTGTCATTTATAAACACACATACACACCTAAGCTCTATCTTCTATTCGCCCCAACGGGTAATACCAATGATTCCGAGCAACACATTACTCGGTCTAGACACAAGACATCATTCTAATCAGTTACACACATAATATATATAAATCATAATTCCCCACAGGACCCTGTCTTGAATACTCACACAAGGTGCAACACACCCATTACACTTCAAACCATCACCTACACATTAACAAGTAGATGATACTATCATACGACCGTTGACACGGACAAATTCAAAATTCACGTCTATACAAGTCTACTCACACCATCTAATCAACCATGCTCTAGTATCATAACAAAAATCACATTTAATGCTAACTCACATTATTCAGAATGCAATCACACAATCACATTACATCGCAGATATTCCCCTATTGTAAACACAATCATAAGCCGTCATAACGCAATTATCATTAATTATGTTCGAATCATCATGCGGTAAGACTCACAATAATTGTCAAAATCAGATAATCACTATTTGAATTGAGCATCACTCCACATCACCTCGAAATCTCTCATGACAACTACCACACAAACTACTCAAGCAATCGAGCATCCCAAACATTGCATGCAAAATCACCACTAGACCACATCAGGTGCATCTGACGTGTCATCCTCTAGTTTCTCCTCATCATATCCCGTGTCATCCACTGGGTCCTCCTGAAATAAAGTCCTCATAACTGACGCAAGTGTTCGATCTCTCAACCATCCAGGTCCACTCCTTGGAGGAAAATCACGTACATCTGGCACTGCTCTCCTTTTCCATCTCGTCTCTCCAACCATAGCTCCATGCAGTATGTCACCGATCGAAGTTCTAATCACACTTGGCACGAGAAGCACCAACACCACTCCCATTTCACTAGCAATTTCACCGGCAGTGGTCGTTCTGCATTCCCCCTAGCAAGAGCATCACGCCTGACCGATGTCGTATGCTTCGTCTTAACCACCTAATACTACTCAAGATAGAACGCTAGAGTGATTACTATGGGCACCAATCTAGAATATGAGAGTAATCGAAGACTGCCAAATCACGGTGATCAAATGGAATTTGGTGGTCCACATCACTACTCGGATTCTAAACCTTTCCCATCATACTCACACTAACCTTCTACCTTAATGCTCACCGGATGCACAAGCATCCCACACAACTCACATTGAACCCCAAAATAATCTATCAAGTTCTCATAATAATCACAGTTACACACCACATATGGTTACACATAACATCATTAAACCATGCCAACAAACCAAACTATCAACATAACGCAATTAATGCTACTCCACATTAAGCATTCGTTTCACCCTCGCCCCATTTTTAGTTTAAGTTAAGGTATTTTATTTTTACAAAAACACCGATTTTCTCTTAAACCACGGCTCTGATACCAACTTGTAAGACCCCGACCCGGGCATCCAGCAGTTGGTTCTCATAACGGGTCAATCTCATTTAAAACACATTTATTAGTATTCAAACTACAGCGGAAGTCTTTCTAAAATCATTTATTGGTATTTAATGTTACTCAACATACCTCATGAATGCCTGCACACCATTCCGAGTAGTACCGCTCCCAAGCTAAGGTACGTCAACATGATGCTTACCTGCAAAACAATCTAACGTACACACAAAGTCAGCTACGCTGAGTGAGTTCTAATAGTTTAATTTGAATGAAAACCATCACTTCGTATTCATTAGCTTAATCCACTCCGGACCCTTCGTTTCTTACAAAATAGTTTTATGATTTATTAACGAATAGTTAACCCCCTGACATCCCATGGCATCTCTTAACCGTTCATCACCCGGGACTCATCCCGTACTACTAGTAATAATAATAATAATAATAATAATAATAATAGTAGTAGTAGTAGTAGTAGTAATACATTACCATCTTGTTGACATAGACTTAACTTACTATACTAATAACTCACACCCAAGAACAAGTATCAACTCGACACTTGGTTAACACAACATACTATAGACATTAACACACCCGGCCTTAACCAAGGCTCTCACAATTAACTGACACGACTCTTATCCACGTCACATCACCAGTTCTGACTCATCGGTCAGTCTAACTCTACAAACCGCGATAATAACATCTACACGTCACACTAACATTACCGCATTAATATCACACATACATAATCAATATAACTCGACGTTTACATGCAATCATACATATATATAAATACCCATGTAAACATTTACCTCGTCACTGCACCCTCGTCAGGGCGATCGACGCACCCTGAGCCCATCTTTAACCTGCTAAATAAATGTCACCGTTGGTGACTTCCCGAATGACCATATCCTTCACAAATCTTGTTTGCCATGTCATACGTACAACGATGCAAACACGTCACACAAATATAAACACATAATATCACACATCATATACATGACACGTTATCTACACCTGTACCTCACACATGACACTAGAACAATATATATATATATATATATATATATATATATATACCCCGCATGAAATCATAAACATTTAGCTTAATACCCGACTCTCCCTAATCTACCCTTATCACATCATATATTAATAGCTTATGCCCTTAGCTCACATATTTCTACGAACACACCATAAACCCTATGACTCTTAAATAAGCAGTTTATACTCAAAATATATCGGGTTAGAACCTGAAACCCTTAACATGATTAATTATGTTAAAACCTCATGAAAGTATGTACAAAAGCCCCATAACAGTAAAACATTTAAAAGAGGGGGATTAGAAACTCACTGATTTGACGATCCCCACAAGCACTGCAACGCTTCCTCGTACGAGCCCGAACCTGTTAACGTGTTATCACACACACGTGTCGTTTCAATTTAAATATAAAAGACTTTGCTTAATCTGGGTTATCCTGAACCCGCTTAGAACCCGCATAGATGCATGTTTACATGCTATGCAACGCATTAGTCTCGTGGGTTACGAGTACCCGAGCCGAGACCCCCATACGCATGCATTTCATGAACATGTGAATCCTTAACCGGTATTGTACCGCCTTCCCTATCCACGTACCACCATGTCACCACCACTCCCATCGTCCTCAACTTTGTTGCCGTGTTCGAACCTTAGCCGGTCACCACCTTCGCATCACCACTATGAACCATCAACGTGCAACACCGCCATGCTCCGCCATGCAACTCCAACCTCGCGTAGTGTACGTATTCCGGTCAAGTTTCCTTTCGTGCAAGAAAAACCCTAACCGACTAATATCTCCACTGCCAACACCATGGGAGTCTACCTGAGCCCCCTTTCCTTTGTCGTAAATATCATCACCATCTTCCCCGCTGGTTGCCGCCGTAGAACCACCTCCACAACAACCATCTGACACCGCTGATTTCTCCTCGCCACACTCGCAGCCCTTCACCACCCTCCTTTTTCTCCTCTAGTAGACGAGCACCAATCCTAGCGGGGCACCATCACCGTATTGCACCCGCACCGAGTAACCCACTCGACCGGGTTATTCCGGGTTGCTGCTGCCATTGGCCACCATCACAGCCGACGTTACCCGCCTCTCACAGCACCACCACACATCACCATGCATGCCACCGTGTTATAGCCATGAAACTACGGGCATCTCCAGCCCTTGCCGACCTTCACCTCGCCTCTCTGCTATGCATAACCGAGGCTGCTCCCGCCGCCTACCACTCCCGCTACCTGCGTCGATGGCTTCTCCATTGCTGGGTCGCTAGTCCCCACCGTCAACTGTCACCGTACGCCACCAGGACACCACCGAGACTCGTAACCACAACCCTAGCCGGGTATTCATTTAAACCGAACCAAAAAATCAAGATAAAGGGTTAGGGAATTACCTTTCACGAATGGAACCTTTCCTCCGCCGAATACCATTACGTGACTGTCGGATTCCGCTCCCCCTTTTCTTCTTTGCGGGTTCTCTCTGCCGTCGAGCATGCCTAGAGCCGAGATGGCTCTAGGGTTGAGTTTAGGATGTTTAAATATTGCCTTTATTTACATCCGGGTCCCTCCTCCTAATTCGTTAACACGTCTCGATCCTAAACCTTGCAACAACGACCAGCAGTTCCTTTAAGTTTGCCAACCCGGGCTCTACGTGAGACCCTTGATAATCCTTTACTAGTTTCCCGCCGTTCGAGTTATCCGTTAATACGAACAAACAACCCGTTAAATTTCAGGATGTTACAAGACGTCCGTTTAGGAAAGCGGTTTTGACATCCATTTGCCATATATCGTAGTCATAATACGTGGCAATGGCAAGCAAGATCCTAATAGTCTTAAGCATGGCTACAGACGAGAAAGTTTCATCATAATCAATTCCATGAGTCTGAGTAAAACCTTTCGCTACTGGTCTTGCTTTGAAGGTTTGCACATTCCCATCCATGTCGATTTTCTTCTTAAAAATCCACTTACTTCCTATTGTCAGACTCTTGGGAGGAAGATCAACCAAGTACCATACATGGTTGCGTGTATGGATTGGATTTCAGCATCCATGGCTTCAAGCCACTTCTTAGATTCTGAATCTAAGATTGCTGATTTGTAACTAGCAGGCTCTGCCTGATCAATTATCAAGACATCTTAAATCAGGCGAATCCTGATATACCGGTCGGGTTCATAACGATCTCTAGTACTTCTGCGAACAGTTTGTGTTACAGCTGAATCTTGAACATTTCCATATTCAGTTTCAGCAGTCTCATGCTGAATGGTAGGTTCAGATTGTGGTTCTCGGATCTCATCCATATCCACACGGTTGTCTCCATTTCCCTTCGCAAGTAGTTCTTTCTCCAAGAAAGAAGCTATGCGTTTAATGAAAACACGATTTTCAGTGGGATTGTAGAAGTAGTAACCGATTGTTTTGGGGTATCCGACGAAAACAAATTTATCGCCACGGGGAATTAGTTTTATCCGTAGATTCACTTGTAACATATGTGTTACATCCCTAAACCCTAAGGTAGGACACTTTGGGTTTTTCCCCATGCCAAATCTCATAAGGCGTCTTGTCCACCTTCTTAGTAGGAGCAAGATTTATGATTCTTGTGGCAGTCTCAAGAGCAAAACTCCAGAAGGAGTATAGGAGGTTTGTACGACACATCATAGACCGAACCATATCTATTAGAGTTTGATTTCTCCTTTCGGATACACCGTTAAGTTGAGGTGTTCCTGGTGGAGTCAGCTGAGAAATGATCCCACATTTCTTTAAATGTTCATCAAACTCTTGACTAAAATATTCACCACCTCGATCAGATCGAAGTATCTTAATCGTCTTAACAAGCTGATTTTGTACTTCATTCTGGTATTGTTTGAACATTTCAAACGCTGCATGTTTATGCTTCATAAGATAAACATAACCATATCTACTGAAATCATCAGTAAATGTCATGAAGTATCTCTCTCCAATTCTCGTCATTATTCTGAATGGACGAAATACATCGGTATGTACAAGTCCCAACATATCCTTAGCCCTTTGACCGATACCGGAAAAAGGAGCTTTGGTTAGATTTCCACTTAAACATGATTCGCATTCATCAAATGATTCTTGACCTGTAGAATTCAGAATTCCGGTGGTATGGAGTTTCTTCATACGATTCTTGTTTATGTGTCCAAGCCTACAATGCCATAGATACGTATCATTGAAATCATTTTTCGTACGTTTGAAGGAGATATTAAGTATGGTGTTATTATCATGGACTTCTATCTCATAGATTCTATTGTGAGGCTTTTCAGAAAAGTAGAACAAACCATTCAAATATGCAGAAATGAAATCATTGTCAAAAGCATAATAAATCCTTGTTCTCGCAAAGCAGAAACTGAACCAATATTCCTAGTCAAATTAGGAATAAAATAAACATTGTTCAAAACAAGTTCTAATCCAGAAGGAAGTAAAAGAGAATATTCTCCTATAGCCTTCACATCAACCTTTTGTCCATTTCCCACATGGAGCTCCAGGTCACCTTGCTTCAGTCTCTTAACCTTCCTTAGTCTCTTCAAATCATTACAAATGTGATAACCACATCTAGTGTTAAACACCCAAGATTTTCTAGACAGAGAGAATATCTCGATAATAAACATACCTGAGGACTGTCCTCCAGCAGACTTCTTCTGCTTCATCTCGGCCAGATATTTGGGGCAATTCCTCTTCTAGTGTCCGGTTTCATCATAATGAAAACACTTAACATTCTTCAAAGGTTTCTTGGCAACAACTTTGCCTTTGCCTTTGCCCTTGCTCTTGGAGCCTTTCCTGCCTTTTCCCTTGGCATCAGATTTCCTGAGTCGACCTTCTTTGATCATTAGCACTGAACTAGACTTAGCAGGAGTTGGTATATTCATCTCGGCAGGCTTTAGCATCATATGCAACTCTGGGATGGTCTTGTCCCATGCATTTATATTGTAATTCAGAGTGAACTGATCATATGATTTTGGCAGTGAGTTAAGAATTATATCCCCGGCCAATTCATTGCTTAAGGAGGATTCAAGACGTGCTAGGTGATCAATATATCCTTTCATTTTCAGCACATGGGTACTGACAGAAGAACCTTCTTGCATGCGACAGATTATAAGTGATCTCATCACCTTGAAGCATTCAAGACTTCAAGACGGGCCTGCTGCTGGAACATTTCCTACAATTACCTAGTCATGTCATATGTAGTCATGTCCACCAGATTCTTTTGAAATTCTGGTATCATGGACGCCAGCATCAAGCAAGAGACCTTGATAGAGTCATCAACATGCTTATCCCAGGTCTTACGGGCTTGGCCCGTAGTAGCAGTTGGTTCTTCCGGGATTGGTTCCTCGAGAACATACAGCTTGTTCTCAGCCTTGATAACAATTGTCAAGTTTCGGTACCAGTCCATGAAGTTGGAATTATTAAGCTTGTCCTTCTCAAGGATGAATTTCAGGGAGAATGAGGAATTGGTATTTGATTCGTTAGACATCTACAAAATTCAAAAATAAGTTTTAGTATTTTCATGCTTGGATTTCCTAATAAAATTTTATTACCCAATTGCAAAAATTTATATAATTAGGAATGAGATCTCGGTTCCCCATGTCTCAGTTAATGGCTGAGCACTCTTCATTGGCATAGCTAGACGGGTAGGTAACGATTACCAATTGTATCAACTATACAATTCTCGGTTTGACGGGCATGACGAGTATTGTCAAGCTTTAGATACATTTTCCCTCAACTAAGCCCACTTAAACGACTTAAGTGATATTTTTCCTTCAATTGTAACTGTAGACCCGGCCTAAGTGACTCAGGAATCGCGGTTCTACCTTCAACTAACACCGTAGGATAAGATGCATGGTAATTCACTAACACCGGGGTTTCGGATAAATTAGTTGAAGTGTTATGATTAAGGATGGCGCATAAATATCGATTTTATATTGGGATTTGTTTAATGTTTTTTAATATTACCATTTCGGGTAAAAAACATTTTGGTCGACGAGTAGCATGATACAAGTCGGGCAAATTTAGGAAACCAATTTTACTAATTAGTTCGTGAAACACTTTCCACACTCGATACGATCCAATTTTCAATGCCCTATTGTCTAAAATGATCATTGGTCGCGAACTTCATTTAAACTAATCAAGTCTTTAATTAATTTAAAATTGTTTTAAATAAAAACTATTCAAATTTAAACTTGTTTTCACTTTTAAATAAAACACTTTTATTTAATTACCTTTCCGAGAAAAAAATAAACAATTTAATTATCTCGTCATTTTAAATTGTGTCAAAATTTTTATTAAAAGTTTTGAAGAGTAATTAGTATCCTAAATAATTATATCACAACCACAAAAATAAATAAAACGTAGAATCGAGCAACTAGAAAAATTGTCCGGTTTCGTTTGAGCCATCAAACAAACAACCGGACTGGTCTAAGGGATAACAAAATAATAAAACTGCTTTCTCCCACTTAGTCCAAGATCTACATCTTTAAACCTGTCTTTGTCTGCCTTGGTCTTCAAGTTTTCGTCTCTTTATGGTTACAGTATTTATTTACAAATACACTAAAAATAAATAAATGAACAAAACCCTAACTATTACATCGGGGTTTCAAATAACCTATAAAAAATACAAATATAACAACCAATCAACAAACAACACAACCACATGTCTCTAATTCTCGATTCATTCAACAAAATCACAAGAAACGAAAAAGGCTCGATATTTTTTCAAACAAAAGTTTTGAGAAATAAAACAATAGATCGATTTAAAAAAAATATATGTCTAAACGCGCGTAAAGGTGGCTCTGATACTACTGTCAGGAATCATGGTACCGGTTTTAACTTTTAAAACATTAATTGTTTAAAACCTTATTAAATAATTAAATCTGAAATATTTAGCGGAAGTGACTTATTAATACCATTTCCAGATCAGATCCTGATTCCTTTCAGTGATCCGATTACACGCGTATAAACAATATTAAATACCCAACTATAGGGTGTTTAGATTTACACCTTTGACGATAACCATATCTGTAACACGTTAGTTTAACAAACGTCACGCTAGATGACACGTACACAAAATAGAGCAGCAAAACGTCACACGGTTGTGCAACTGAGAACCCGGCCACAGAGGTGGCGTGCATAGGTGGTCCGACAAGGTGGTCGGCCGAACCCAAAGGGAGGGGGTGGGGCGCCGATTTTGGGTGTAGGGGATTAAGGTTAGGGTTTTGATTATAATGGTAAATTTATAACCATTATAATTATACACTGCTTCCTCTGGTATTAACAGTTAATATCTGATATGTCATCATTTATACATATTTAACATATATAATAATCCCACATTATGGTAGTAATTGAATAATAATCTTGCAATTTATGTTTAAAATACTTATATTTTGTAATTGCAGTTTATTCGGTGTTGAAAATACAAATCAAGCTAAATCCTATCAACAACACCAAGAATTAAAGCTTCTACAAGGTTCGTTCCCTGAGCATTGACCCACAAGAAGTCAAAATTGGTCAACAATAGTCAACAAGGAGCTAAAAGACAAAAGCTGGAAGAAAGTTCAGGGTTGCACGACCGTGCATCCCAATGCACGATCATGCATTGCCCTTTCTTTTCCTCCACGGCCCAGTACCGTGTTCTCTGTACCCTGTTTGATTCCATTGGCCTTTGCACGACCCTGCAACCCATTGCGCGGTCGTGCATTGCACATTTTGAGGCCTATAAATAGGAGGCTTGAGTTCTTCATTCAACACACCAATCCAGACCTAAAGAACACTCAAGAAGAGAGCATTCTCATAGTTAGAGTAGAGAGCAGAGGTGCTCTTCCTCCTTGTTTCACAATAGGGGTGCATATGAAACTCATCATTATGCTAGTCATTATGTCCATTCATGGCTAAAACTTCTTTGTATTTCTAGGGTGAAGATAATGTTTGGTGCATGTTAATGTTTAACCTATTAATGAAGTGGTATGTTTATGTCTTTAACTAATTCGTTCACAAAAACCATATTTTGATGGGCTTTTATTATTGTCTAAATCCGTCTTTATATTTGTGAGTGTCTTGATTTTAAAGAGTAAGATCGTAAAACTCATTTTAATCAAACTTCCTTTGAAACTCATACATCTTTATACGAGCAAAGATTGATAAGCCAAGGCTTGGTCTACACTTCTAAGATCGTACGTCTTTATTCGAGAATATTATGCGACCAAGAATTTATGAACTCATGTTGTGAAAGGTACGTCTTTATACTTGGTCCCATTGTTACACCGCCTCCCGATGAGCAAAATATAATCACCTATTTAAGTTTAATATAAAGCATTTTGAGTCTGATGTCTCAAACCAACCCAGAGATGACCATTAGATGGGTTGAGGGTAAATTTTGTGTCACACCCCCAATTTCAACTAACGGAGATTTACCGTTTGGTAAGTGATGACCCAGGATCTCAGACATTAGTTACTTTGAACGAATCTACATGACTCAAATGAAAATACCATTCAAATCAGAGTATCAATGCGGAAGCGTAAAGAAAGTAAATGCACAAAATACACGCGCCCAAAACCAAAGTCCAAAAGTCCCAAAAAGTCCAAACGTCCCATCAAAACAAGTGCAATAGGATAACTCAAGTAAATATAATTAAATCAAAATCAAGCAGTTGAATCCCATTCATGCCCTAACGTGCACCTGTGTCTTAGCTTAGCGACCTGAGAAAACATGTAAAAATATGTCAACACGAGGTTGGTGAGTCCACAGGTTTCAATATAAGTAAATAAGCGTTTACCGGATTTAAGTTCATTCAGTACGTATCTATAGGTAGCTAACCTATGTTCATGTTCAGCTCAAGCGCTCGCAACCAAAGCTGACTGTTTGTTTATTGCCTCCTGCCAGGTCTATCAACACTGGCGGTGTGAGTAGGCTAACATTTCACCCGTTCGATATCTAATCGAGTTAGCGCGACTAACGCGGGTGGGATTTGTCAAACCCATTAGTACTACTAAATATTACCTCACTAAGATCCATATTAACGGTCCGATATTAGCTGAGGACTTTCTGTGATAGCGTGTTACGCTTAGCATTTAACATTGATAACATACGAATTAAAAATCCAAAATCGTTTAGTCATGTTTTCTCCCTTAAGTTAAAACAGTAAAGGGGCCGTGAAAACTCACATGCTTTGCGTTGAAGGTAGTTTCACCCTAGTGGTAAGTTGGAACCACGAGTGTAAGTCTCAAAAGACCTACGAATGTCCTAAAATTATAAACACAAAAATTAGGAATGATAATGGGAATTGTGACAGTGACACGGAAAGAAGAGTCTTAAAGAACCGTTCTAATATTCAAGAGTGGACGAAAGTGTCCACGGAGTTAAGGATTACTTTACGCGACGAATGACAAAAATAATAAATAAAATCGGGTGTTTTGTCATTCATGAAAATTGAGAAGATATATATATATATATATATATATATATATATATATATATATATATATATATATATATATATATATATATATATACGAGTAAATAATATAACTAATTATATTGTTATTTAGTCTCAATCGATACACGATGTTATAAAATGATTCGAAATAATATAAATATGTTTTATTTAATAATACGGGTCACAGTTTGAAAATAATATAAACGTATTATTTTATACGAATTCATGGCTTAAAAATAATATAAACATATTATTTTTACTTGATAATAAAATCAATATATTATTTATAAAAGTGTGTATAATTTATAAAGATATGTTAATAATTCAAACCCGAGCCTACGGGCTGTTTCCCGGGTTAAAACACAGTTATATAATAATATAATATTATAGGGTTTGATTTTTATTAAGTAAATATCACCAGAAAAAGTTTAAAAATTATTTGTGGGAGCCCGGTCTCGAACCCGGGTCCCTCCCTCACGCACACACTGACCAAACCAGTTCCGCCCGCTAGGGTTTCGAAAACAAACCCGAGATCAATTACATTTAACATCCTGATCGAAAGTGATTTCCCTCCCCACATGCACCCAGATCGAATCCCGTCCCATACGCCATGAATTCGATCGCGACTGGTTTCAAGATCATAGGGGTTTTGCTCGCCTATGGATTGCGAGTCTGAGGTTAGGTTTAATTGTAAAAATCGCTAAGTTTTTTATAGTTAAAAACCAGTTTGAAAAGCCGAGACTTAGACTTAAAAACGTGGAATCAATTTGATAAAATCAGATGATGTTAGAGGCTGAATTCATGGGGCTATTACAGAGCATTAGATTCCGATTCTATCCATGTATTTTAATTATATTGAGGTTAAACTTTGACTGGCGTTCGATTAAACCCAAAATGTGATGAACCCTAGAATCGGTTCATCACTGATTCGATGTTATATCTTCGAATTAGCATAGGGTCTTCAAATGATGGATGATGGCGAGTCTATCCATGAAGTTTAATTGAATTTAGATTGAGTCTAAGATAGAGTTCGCTCAAAACGTGAACCTATGAACCCTAGGTTCTGGATTTTGTAAAATTGGATGATGTTTGATTCAATTAACATGGGGCTTTCATCAAACTGAAAATTTCAAAACTAACAGTATGATTTAATTGAATTGAAAACGAGTCTAGAATTAAAAGCCCCAAATCCGATTTCTTATGAACCCTAGAATCTTTTTATGATAAAATCGATAATGTAAGCCCTAATTAGGTTAGGGCTTTCACTCTACAGCATAAAACGAATCAAAGAAATGCTTCAATTACCCGATTGGATGTCGGATTGATAGTGCTCGACTAAAACTGAGTTCGACGACTACGGGTTTGATCTTTGGTTATTCTGGTTGCTTCTCCCGCGCGACTGATGTAGGCAAATTCTTCTGAGGGACTCAAACAAGATACGCAAATGTGTGATTTGTGAGGGGAATACAGGAATTAGGCAAATTCGATGGTCGATTAGGATGAGGTCGACGGTTATGGATTTAATTTCCATTATTTGAGTTTAATTTGATTAATGCCTACGATTAAAGCTCAATGATGAACGATTATGGCATTTAAGTGTTAATCAATTACAGAATTCGATCCATTCCGGTTATCAATCGAGAATTGGAACTCAAGAAGTCGCGATTTTGACTTCTAAAAGTCAACAGAAGCCAAAATTGCTAATTTTGACTTTGGGGAGTCAACTAAATTAGTTTAGCATATCTACACAACTAGTCCCTGCCGTTTTGAGTTGAATTTATGATAGAATCAGTCCCTGGGGTTAGATTTAGTTAACGAGGTTAAGTTTTTAACAGAAAACTTAACGGAATAGTTAACGGAGTTAACCTAAAAAGTCGAATTGTCACATCATCCTCTAGTTGAAAAAATTTTCGTCCCGAAAATTAGAAAAATAAAAAAACATTTCTGGGGTGTCACATCATCCCCTAGTTGAAAGAATTTTCGTCCCGAAAATTAAATAGTACCTTAAGAAATTGACGCGGAGTGCTTGAACAGATTAGGATATTTGCGCATCATCTGATCCTCACGCTCCCAAGTGAATTCCGGTCCGCGTTTCGAGTTCCAACGGACTCTAACAATAGGGATTTTACTGTGCTTTAACGTTTTTACTTCCCTATCCATGATTTCCACGGGTTCTTCGATGAAACGCAGATGTTCATCAATGTGTAGTTCCTCGAGAGGAACCGCGAGAGACTCGTCTGCTAGACATTTCTTCAAATTTGAGACGTGAAAGACGTTGTGTACACCACTCAGTCCTTCAGGTAAGTCCAGTTGATACGCTACTGGTCCGATTCTCTTCATTATTTTAAAAGGTCCAACATAACGAGGATTCAGCTTGCCTCGTTTCCCGAAACGAATGACACTTTTCCAAGGTGAGACTTTGAGTAAGACCATGTCACCTATTTGAAACTCTAAAGGTTTTCGACGCTTGTCGGCATAGCTCTTTTGACGATCACGAGCTGCCGCCATACGGTTTCTAATTTGAACGATCTTTTCGAAAGTTTCAAATACAAGTTCAGGACCTGTGAGTTGGCTATCTCCAACCTCAGTCCAACAAATAGGAGAACAACATTTCCGCCCATAAAGTGCTTCAAATGGAGCTGCCTTGATGCTAGTGTGATAGCTGTTGTTGTAGGAGAACTCCACCAACAGTAGGTGAGATTCCCAAGTGTTACCGAAATCAATCACACAAGCTCGTAGCATGTCCTCCAGAGTTTGGATTGTACGTTCCATTTGGCCATCAGTTTGAGGATGGTATGCTGTGCTCATATCTAGCTGCGTGCCTAAGGCCTTATATAACGACTGCCAGAAACGAGAAGTGAATCGTTCATCACGATCCGAAATAATGGAGATTGGCACCCCATGCCGAGAGACTATTTCTTTCAGGTAAGTACGAGTAAGTTTATCCATCTTGTCGGTCTCTTTGATTGCTAAGAAGTGAGCGGACTTTGTTAATCGATCAACGATTACCCATATGGTATCACATCCGGTAGGGGTTCGTGGTAGTTTGGTGATGAAGTCCATGGATATTTGTTCCCATTTCCACATAGGAATTTCTGGTTGTTGCAGAAGACCGGATGGTTTCTGATATTCAACTTTGACCTTCACGCAAGTCAGACACTTACTAACATAGGTGGCTATATCGGCTTTCATCTTCGGCCACCAATATAGTATCTTTAGATCATGATACATTTTGTCGGAACCTGGATGAATAGAGTAACGAGATTTATGAGACTCATCCATGACTAGTTCCCTTAGGTTCCCGAATACTGGAACCCATATTCGCTCGGCAAAGTAACGAATACCGTCAGATTTGACTTCAAGTTGTGCTTCCATACCGCGTGTACCTTCCAGCGGTAGATTTTCTTCTTTTAGGGCTTCGAGTTGAGCACTACGGATTTTGTCAGGTAATCCGGGGTGAATAGTAAGCTGTAATGCTCGAACTCGTTTGGGTTTTGTTTCTTTTTGACTTAGGGCATCAGCTACAACATTAGCTTTACCCGAGTGATATCGGATCGCACAGTCATAATCGTTTAAGAGTTCGACCCAACGACGTTGTTGCATGTTCAACTCTTTCTGCTCGAAGATGTGCTGAAGACTCTTGTGATCGGTGTAGATGGTGCATTTGGTACCGTACAAGTAATGTCACCATATCTTAAGTGCGAAAACTACTGCTCCCAACTCTAGGTCATGAGTGGTGTAGTTTTTCTCGTGAATCTTTAACTGACGTGAAGCGTATGCGATCACCTTTTCGCGTTGCATTAAGACACAACCCAGACCCTGAATAGATGCATCACAATACACTACAAAATCATCAGTTCCTTCCGGAAGAGCTAAAATAGGTGCACTGCAAAGTTTCTGTTTGAGGTGTTGGAATGCTGACTCTTGGTTGTCGCCCCAATTATAGGCTTTACCCTTTTGAGTTAAAGCAGTGAGGGGTTGAGCAATTTTGTAAAATCCTTCGATGAATCGACGGTAATATCCAGCCAATCCCAGAAATTGTCGCACCTCAGTCGGAGTCGTCGGTGCTGCCCAATTCTTGATGGCTTCTATTTTGGATGGGTCGACATGTATCCCTTTCTCGTTAACCACATGCCCTAGAAACTGAACTTCCCGGATCCAGAATTCACATTTGGAAAACTTAGCATACAGTTGCTCTCGCTTAAGTAATTCCAAAATTAGGCGTAGGTGTTCCTCATGTTCTTCCTTATTCTTAGAATAAATGAGGATGTCGTCGATGAAAACGATAACGAATTGGTCAAGGTAAGGCTTACGCACACGGTTCATGAGATCCGTAAATACCGCTGGTGCGTTGGTTAATCCGAAAGGCATGACCATAAACTCGTAATGGCCGTACCTTGTTCTGAATGCAGTCTTAGAGATATCCTCTTCTCGGACCCTTAACTGATGGTAGCCAGACCTAAGATCTATCTTGGAATAGAAACTTGATCCTTGGAGTTGATCAAAGAGGTCATCTATGCGAGGTAAAGGGTAGCGGTTCTTGATTGTGACCTTATTCAGCTCCCGGTAGTCAATACACATACGGAAGGTTCTGTCCTTCTTCTTGACAAATAGTACTGGAGCTCCCCACGGTGATGAACTAGGTCGGATGAAACCTTTATCCAACAATTCTTGCAATTGAGTGGACAGTTCTTGCAATTCACTGGGTGCCAGTCTGTAAGGTGCCCGAGCAATCGGTGCTGCTCCGGGTGCTAAATCAATTTGGAATTCAACTTGACGGTGCGGTGACAAACCGGGCAGATCCTCGGGAAACACTTCCAAAAATTCACGCACGACGGGAATATCTTCAATTTTCTTCTCTTCAGAGGACTGCTCAGCAACGAGAGCCAAAATAGTTGTATGCCCCTTTCGAAGGCATTTTTGTGCTTTAATGAAAGATATGATGCCCATGACTGCACCAACTCTTTCGCCTTGGACGGAAATGGTTTCTCCATTCGGGAGAGGTATACGAACAATCTTCTCACGACATATAATTTCGGCTTGGTTTTTAGATAACCAATCCATACCGACAATTATATCAAAACTACCAAGTATGACCGGCATAAGGTCGGTATCAAATATATGTGTAGCTAGCTCAAGTTTACATCACTTAAGAATGTGAGTTGCCTCAATTATTTGGCCATCAGCTATCTCTATTGTATACTTATCTTCTAATAGAGATGAAGTTCCTTTTATCATATTACTAAATTTCTTAGATATAAAACTTCTATCAGCACCGGTGTCAAAAAAGACAGAAGCAAAGTAATTATTTACGAGGAACTTACCGGTGACCACATTATGGTCGTAACGGGCTTCTCTGGATCCTAGTACGAAGGCTCGTCCCTTCGCACCATTTCCTCCACCATTTCCATTGTTACCACCATTGCCATTGTTATTCTGGTTAGGGTTGTGGTTTCTGTTACCTCCTTTCTTCAATTGAGGACAATTCTTTCGAATATGCCCTTCCTTTCTGCACTCAAAGCAACCCCTTGTGGATCCCGGTTGTTGAAATGGTTGTTTAGTTTGTAACTCACCCCTGCAGTCCTTAGCAGCATGACCTATTTTGCCGCACCTCTGGCAACGATTGCAGAACCCAAAGTGGTGGAAGTTACACTTGTTACACTTCGGAGACTTCCCCGCGTAACCACCCTGGTTTTGACCAGAAGAGGTCGACTGATTGAAGTTCTTGGTAGGCTCAAACCTACGCTGTTGTTGCTGCTGCGGTTGGTTAAACTGTGGTTGGTTGGGTTGGGGTCCTTTGGAGTGGGAGTTGGAGTGGTTGTGAGTGTTGGAATGGTGATCGAACTTGCGTTTGTGATTGTCGGTGGTTTTAGAAACTGAACCTCTCGGAGGTAGGGTTCCTTGTGTCACCGCTTGGTCGGTTAATTTATGCGCAAGTCGGATGGTTTGTTGGATAGTGGCAGGAATGGATGAAGTAACCATGCTTTGTATTTGAAGCACTAGACCTCCAATGTAAAGCTCAATTCTTTTGTAATCAGGAGTTACCATATGCGGGCACATAGTAGCTAGTTCATGGGAACGTGTGGTGTAGAGTTCAATTTCAGAACCCTCCATCTTTAGGTTCCAAAACTCTACCTCTAACTTCTGGATCTCATCACGAGGACAGTATTCCTCTTTCATCATTACTTTGAATTCCTCCCACGGGAGTCCATTCGCCATGGCCAGACCCAACATTTGGACCTGGGCATTCCACCATGTGAGTGTCGGGCCTTCTAAAGTTTCGGCGGCAAACTTCACTTGATTAGCCACGGGTCAGTTACACATGGCAATTACTGATTCAACCTTCTCAAACCAACGAAGTAGTCCAACGGCTCCTTCAGCTCCACTAAAGGTGTGGGGCTTGCAATCCATGAATGCCTTGAAAGTGCAGGCTGGTTGTTGGTTTTGCTGATTTTGCTGGCCTAGATTTAGAAATACAAATAGAATTAGAATTATAGAGTTTAGGAAGATGTTTTTAGGAGATGTATTGACATCATTAGTCAATAGCTAAAACATTTACCTGCAGCATTCTGTGCTGCTAGAGCCTCCGCCACACTATCATTTATCAGTGTCGCTAGCTCTGCTGCCGTCATGTTAATGGTACCACGACCACTGGCACGGCCTCCGCGTCCTCTCCCTGACATGATTCTTCACAATCACAAATGAAAAACAATGAGAAATATATCGCATATTAAACATCATTCAGGTATGAGTAGGGAGATACAACATCTAATATTTTGAAAATTAAATAAATTGTAAGGCTACAAAATAAATAACTCAAATATTAAACTTCTCATGCTTTTATTGGATGGGAACAACCTTACCCATCTAGGTTTGAAAAGAGAAATAACATAAGCAAAAGCAAACATGAAAAGGAAGATAGAATAGGAAGATCATCAAGCATCTTCGTCATTGGAAGAGACATACGATTGTGCATCGTCTATCTCTACTGGTTCCTCCTCCATGGGCTCCTCCTCGAAAGGCTCTTCTTCAAAAGGTTCCTCCTCAAAAGGTTCCTCCTCGCCATCAGAATGTGGAATCTCTTCAGGAAATAAACGGCTTGCAGTTGGGCTTCCAAGTGGGTCACCCTCTCTTGAAGTCCTTCAGCAGTGTGGTTTGCTACGTGTAGCTGAGCTTCCATAGCAGCCAATCTCTCCATAGCTCCTTCCATATCATCGTCCATAGTGTCGGCCCTCGTCTCCACATGTGCCACACGATCCACTAAAAGGTTATGGACATGGTCCATTGCAGCTAGTTCGGTAGTCAAGAGTTCTATTCCTACCTTATTCTCCTCTATTTGAGGTCCATTTTTCAAAAGGTTAGGTATCTCCTCGGTAGCATCTTACACAATACTCAATTCTTTCGACATATAAGATACGAAGGCTGCGAAAGCTTGTTCCATAGTGCATGGCAAGCTAGGTAGTAGGGATGATGAGGATGCAGAACCGAAGTAAGGTGATGGAACATCTCCCATTTCGATCCACCTTTGGATCATTTGCGGGTATACGTTCCAATTGAGAGTATAATCCATTGCTCGCGCGTTACTCGGTTCACCTTGGTCAACATAATGGTCACCGGAAGTAGTCCGGCGCCTTTTGGGCTCCGGGGATGGTAGGATAGGCGCCTTATGTCCTAGTGCCTTAGGTGATGGAGGTGGAGTTGACGACATGTTCCTGTAACAATATGTATAAGTGCCAAACATCCAAATGACATGTAACTAATGTGTGAGGCTATAGTCTAGTATGCAATCCTAGTTCTCTATAACCAATGGCTCTGATACCAATCTGTCACACCCCCAATTTCAACTAACGGAGTTTTACCGTTTGGGAAGTGACGAACCAGGATCTCAGACATTAGTTACTTTGAACGACTCTACATGGGACTCAAATGAAAATACCATTCAAATCATAGTATCAATGCGGAAGCGTAAAGAAAGTAAATGCGCAAAATACACGCGCCCAAAACCAAAGTCCAAAAGTCTCAAAAAGTCCAAACATCCCATCAAAACAAGTGCAATAGAAGTAAATATAATTAAATCAAAGTCAAGCAGTTGAATCCCATGCATACCCTAACGTGCACCTGTGTCTTAGCTTAGCGACCTGAGAAAACATGTAAAAATATGTCAACATGAGGTTGGTGAGTCCACAGGTTTCAATATAAGTAAATAAGCGTTTACCGGATTTAAGTTCATTCAGTACGTATCTATAGGTAGCTAACCTATGTTCATGTTCAGCTCAAGCGCTCGCAACCGAAGCTGACTGTTTGTTTATTGCCTCCTGCCAGGTCTATCAACACTGGCGGTGTGAGTAGGCTAACATTTCACCCGTTCGATATCTAATCGAGTTAGCGCGACTAACACGGGTGGGATTTGTCAAACCCATCAGTACTACTAAATATTACATCGCTAAGATCCATATTAACGGTCCGATATTAGTTGAAGACTTTCTGTGATAGCGTGTTACGCTTAGCATTTAACATTGATAACATACGAATTAAAAATCCAAAATCGTTTAGTCATGTTTTCTCCCCCAAGTTAAAACAGTAAAAGGGGCCGTGAAAACTCACCTGCTTTGCGTTGAATGTAGTTTCACCCTAGTGGTAAGTTGGAACCACGAATGTAAGTCTCAAAAGACCTACGAATGTCCTAAAATTATAAACACATAAATTAGAAATGATAATGGGAATTGTGACAATGACACGGAAAGAAGCGTCTTAAAGAACCGTTCTAATATTCAAGAGTGGACGAAAGTGTCCACGGAGTTAGGATTACTTTACGTGACGAATGACAGAAATAATAAATAAAATCGGGTGTTTTGTCATTCATGAAAATTGAGAAGATAAATATATATATATATATATATATATATATACGAGTAAATAATATAACTAATTATATTGTTATTTAGTCTCAATCGATACATGATGTTATAAAATGATTCGAAATAATATAAATATGTATTATTTAATAATACGGGTCACAGTTTAAAATTAATATAAACGTATTATTTTATACGAATTTATGGCTTAAAAATAATATAAACATATTATTTTTACTTGATAATAAAATCAATATATTATTTATAAAAGTGGATATAATTTATAAAGATAGGTTAATAATTCAAACCCGAGCCTACGGGCTGTTTCCCGGGTTAAAACACAGTTATATAATAATATAATATTATAGGGTTTTATTTTTATTAATTAAATATCACCAGAAAAAGTTTAAAAATTATTTGTGGGAGCCCGGTCTCGAACCCGGGTCCCTCCCTCACGCACACACTGACCAAACTAGTTCCGCCCGCTAGGGTTTCGAAAACAAACCATAGATCAATTACATTTAACATCCTGATCGAAAGTGATTTCCCTCTCCACATGCACCCAGATCGAATCCCGTCCCATACGCCATGAATTCGATCGCGACTGGTTTCAAGATCATAGGGGTTTTGCTCGCCTATGGATTGCGAGTCTGAGGTTAGGTTTAATTGTAAAAATCGCTAAGTTTTTTATAGTTAAAAACCAGTTTGAAAAGCCGAGACTTAGACTTAAAAACGTGGAATCAATTTGATAAAATCAGATGATGTTAGAGGCTGAATTCACGGGGCTATTACAGAGCATTAGATTCCAATTCTATCCATGTATTTTAATTATATTGAGGTTAAACTTTGACTGGTGTTCGATTAAACCCAAAATGAGATGAACCCTAGAATCGGTTCATCACTGATTCGATGTTATATCTTCGAATTAGCATAGGGTTTTCAAAGGATGGATGATGGCGAGTCTATCCATGAAATTTAATTAAATTTAGATTGAGTCTAAGATAGAGTTCGCTCAAAACGTGAACCTTTGAACCCTAGGTTCTGGATTTTGTAAAATTGGATGATGTTTGATTCAATTAACATGGGGCTTTCATCAAACTGAAAATTTCGAAACTAACAGTATAATTTAATTGAATTGAAAACGAGTCTAGAATTAAAAGCCCCAAATCCGATTTCTTATGAACCCTAGAATCTGTTTATGATAAAATCGATAATGTAAGCCCTAATTAGGTTAGGGCTTTCACTCTACAGCATAAAACGAATCAAAGAAATGCTTCAATTACCCGATTGGATGTCGGATTGATAGTGCTCGACTAAAACTGAGTTCGACGACTACGGGTTTGATCTTTGGTTATTCTGGTTGCTTCTCCGGCGCGACTGATGTAGGCAAATTCTTCTGAGGGAGTCAAACAAGATACGCAAGTGTGTGATTTGTGAGGGGAATACAGGAATTAGGCAAATTCGATGGTCGATTAGGATGAGGTCGACGGTTATGGATTTAATTTCCATTATTTGAGTTTAATTTGATTAATGCCTACGATTAAAGCTCAATGATGAACGATTATGGCATTTAAGTGTTAATCAATTACAGAATTCGATCCATTTCGGTTATCAATCGAGAAATGGAACTCAAGAAGTCGCGATTTTGACTTCTAAAAGTCAACAGAAGCCAAAATTGCTAATTTTGACTTTGGGGAGTCAACTAAATTAGTTTAGCATATTTACACAACTAGTCCCTGCAGTTTTGAGTTGAATTTGTAACAGAATCAGTCCCTGGGGTTAGATTTAGTTAATGAGGTTAAGTTTTTAACAGAAAACTTAACGGAATAGTTAACGGAGTTAACCTAAAAAGTCGAATTGTCATATTTTATCCCTAACGGGAGGCACTACCACTTTTTAAAGAATATAATTTGCAAATCAAATGTAGTGAGGACGAGGCTCTAGCGCTGACCCGGGTCACAAGCGTGTAATAGTCATACCACTGAATTAGTTAACTTAACATTATCACGTACCAAGCTGATTTGAATCCCAAAGCAATACATTTCGTAATATGATTATTTTCGCTTTATTTAATTTTCTGCTATTTACTATTCTGCTAGTTACATTTCTGTTACACACTTCACACACATTTTTACTTTTATGTTATTTACTTTACCATCATTTACTTTTCTGCGTCACAAGCACAAAAAAGCCATTCACTAATTAATCCGGCTAAACGATAACGACCGTGTCCATTGGTTCGATACTTGGTTCTTACCTAGCTATATTACGCTGCAATAGGTACACTTGCCTATTGTGTGCGTTTTAAGTTAACGTAATTATCAATTTATAAATTTAAAACCTGATCTTATGAAATCATCCCAAAAATATATTTACTTATATTTTTATACTTATCACACGCTCACCAAGTATTTGGCGTCGTTGCCGGGGAAACGGTGATTTCAAGAAAAAAATTCGAGTTAACGGATTAGCCTTTTATTTTCCTTCTGTTTTTCTTTCACACTTTGTTGCAGGTAGTGTATGATCTAAAGTTCTACTACTGGTTTATATCAACCTTTAGCAGAACCTGAAAGATTCTTTCACCGTCGAGTTCGAGAAAACCGTGCTAGAAAAATGGCCGTAGAAAACCACACTATCACCGAATTTGCAAGACCGTCACTAGACGCGTTGGGATCTAGTAACACAAGACGTCGACGCTAACAACTTTGAGATCAAATCTCATGTTATTCACATGATCCAGTCCTCATGCACCTTTAACGGATTACCCGATGAGGATACACATGCCCATATCGCAAATTTCCTCGAGATTTGTGATACCTTCAAACTAAACGGGGTGTTGTATGACGCCATTCGCCTCTGTATGTTCCCTTTTTCCTTATGGGAATAATCTAAGGCATGGTTGAATTCTCTCCCTACCGGGTGAATCACCACTTGGGACGATCTCGCCCAGAAATTCGTATCAAAATATTTCCCACCGGCCAAGACTGCTAAGTTAAGAAATGATATCACCGCTTTCAGTCAAGACGATGGTGAATCACTATATGAGGTGTGGGAACGCTTCAAGGACATGCTAAGGAAATGTCCTCACCATGGGTTAGAGGTTTGGCTGCAAGTATCATCTTTCTATAATGGGTTACATAATCAAGCCCGTCGGACACTTGATGCTACCGCGGGTGGCATATTTGGGAACAAAAGGCCAGAGGAGGCTTATAACCTAATTGAAGAGATAGCTATGAACATCTATCAGTGGTATAACCCATGGACTAGTAGAGGAACAAGGCAAGGATTTCACGCCGTCGATGCTGTCACATCATTATCTGCTCAAGTACACGCCCTGACCACAAGACTAAACAAAATTAATAAGGGCAAAGCAACACCGAAAACAATGCAAGAGGTGAAGAGCATCACAGCCGACGTCGAACAAGTTAACTTTATCAGGACAAATCGGCCTCAAAACAACCCTTATAGAAACATGATGTGTCGTGAGAAAAGTATAAAAATATAAGCAAATATATTTTTTGAATGATTTCACAAGATCAGGTTTTAAATTTATAAAATGATAATTACGTTAACTTAAAACACACACAATAGGCAAGTGTACCTATCGCAGCGTAATATAGTTAGGTAAGAACCAAGTATCGAACCAATGGACACAGTCAAGTTCCAATACTCAACTTTTGTTATCGTTTAGCCGGATTAATTAGTGATTGGGTTTTGTGTGCTTGTGAAGCAGAAAAGTAAACGACAGTAAAGTAAATAACACAAAAGCAAAAATGTACGTGAAGTGTGTAACAGAAATGTAACTAGCAGAATAGTAAATAGCATAAAAGTAAATAAAGCAAAAATGATCGGATTACGAAATGTATTGCTTCGGGATTCGAATCAGCTTGGTACGTGATAATGTTAAGTTAACTAATTCAGTGGTATGACTACTACAAACTTGTCACCCGGGTCACCGCTAGAGCCTCGTCTTCACTGCATTTGATTTGCAAATTATATTTTTTTAAAAGTGGTAGTGCCTCCCGTTAGGGACAACATTTACCCTCAACCCATCAAATGGTCATCTCCGGGTTGGTTAAAGACATCGGACTCAAAATTCTTAATATTAAAGTTAAATAGGTGATTATATTTTGCTCACCGGGAGGAGGTGTAATAATGGGACCAAGTATAAAGACGTACTGTTCCCAACATGAGTTCAACAATTCTTGGTCGCATAATAATCTCGTATAAAGACGTACGATCTTAGAAATGTAGACCAAGCCTTGGCTTATCAATCTCTGCTCGTATAAAGACGTACGAGTTTAAAGGAAATTTGATTAAAAAGGGTTTTACGATCTTACTCTTTAAAATTAAGACACTCACAAATATAAAGACGGATTTAGACAATATTAAAAGCCCATCAAAAGATGGTATTTGAGACATTAATAAGTTAAACATTAACATACACCAAACATCATCTTCACCCTAGCAATACAAAGAAGTTTTAGCCACGAATGGCCATAACGACTAGCGCAATGATGAGTTTCGTAAGCTCCCCTATTGGAAGAGCCCCTTTACTCTCTACTCTAACTACAAGAATGCTCTCTTCTTGAGTGTTCTTTAGATCTGGATTGGTGTGAGGAATGAAGAACTCAAGCCTCCTATTTATAGGCCTCAAAATATGCAATGCATGGCTGTGCAATGGGTTGCACGGTTGTGCAAAGGCCCAGGGAATCAAACAGGGTACAGAGTACACGATACTAGGCCGTGGAGGAGAAAAAAGGGCAATGCACGACCGTGCTTTGGGATGCCCGGTCGTACAACCCTCAACTTTCTTCCAGCTTTGTCTTTTACCTCCTTGTTGACTATTGTTGCCCAATTTTGACATCTTGGGAGTCAATGCTCTGGGAATAAACCTTTTAGAAGCTTGAATTCTTGGTGTTCTTGGTAGGATTTAGCTTTATTTGTATTTTTAACACCGAATAACCTGCAATTATAAAATATAAGTATTTTATCATAAATTGCAAAGTTATTATTCAATTAGTACCATAATGTGGGATTATCATGTATGTTAAATATGTATAAATGATGACATATCACAACACCTACAACCCTCAATGGAGGAATTATCCAAACTTTAGCCGGAAAGACAACAACCAAGGACAATCTGGTTTTGGACAACAACACTAGTTTCAGCAAAGGCAACTTCAAAACATTCAACCTCATCAACAAATTCAAGGACCTAACAACATGGGTAATGGGATGAGCATGGAGGACGAAGTGACTAAGCTAATTTCAACTACTGAGAGTCAAGCCCTCCTAGCAGATTCTCGTCAAAAGCAAGATGAGGAAAGTTTTAGTCTACATGAAGCTGAGTTCAAGACGCAGAAAGCTTCCCTTCAATCCATTGAAACACAATTAGGACAAATTTCAAAACTATTGTCCGAAAGGCAACCAGGATTTCTCCCGAGTAACACCAAGACTAATCCAAATGCCAACGTAAGTGCTATTACTTTAAGGAATAGCAAGGTCTACCCAGAACCACCAATGCCAGTAGACGAAGTTCAATCATCGAGGAGAGAAATATTCACCGGAGTGCCACTCCGTGCACAGCCCACAAGTTCATCCACCCATAAAGCACAACTTAGTGTATAATCCAACCTCCTATGGCGGACCTTCCTCCAAAAATTCCACAAAAAAGAACGTTCAATTCTCACATACCATATCCAGGAAGGCTAGTTAAGAAGAAAACTGATGAGCAATATGACAAATTCATAGAGCTCTTGAGCCAAATCCATGTCAACATTCCCTTCTTGGATATTATACAACAAATGCCAAAATATGGACGCTTCTTGAAGGATTTCCTCCCAAACAAGAAAAACATGGAAGAAGCGATAAAAAGAACAAATTACTTCGTCGCTCTTATCGAAAGGAATCTCCAGAAGAAACTTTTAGATCCAAGGAAATTCTCTTTTCCATGTTCTATAGGGCCACTACCAGTTACTTAAGCGCTCGCTGATCTAGGAGCAAGCGTAAATGTTATGCCCTCCACTATGTTTCAAAATCTCAACATTGGGTAACCGCGAACGGTTAATGCAACCATTGGCCTATAGGAGTCATCGAGAACTTATTGGTGAAAGTTGGCAAGTTTTTCTTCCCTGCCAACTTTATGGTTTTAGAAATGGGACAAGATTTCTCCGTACCCTTAATCTTGGGTCATCCATTTTTAGCCACCGCCAGAGCCGTCATTGACATGAATGAAGGAATTTTAATGCTCCGTATCGGTAAACAATCAATAGCATACAACGTCGGAGGGTATGAATGCATGTCAAGTGATCCGCTTGAAATCTCTCACTTTATCGACTCCTGTGACAATCCGAACTTTTTAGTCAAATTCAGTTAAATCCTAACTCAGTTAACTCAATTCTAAAAACAAGGGATTAATTTTATCAAATTTGAAGTTGTAAGGACTGATTTTGTAATTTACCAGAAACCCTAGTAGGCACAGCCGTGCCACGTTTTGGCACGGTCGCGCCTGGTGCTCTGGCACGGTCGCGCCCGGTGTGAAGGCACGGTCGCGCCTCGTGCAGTTACGACGCGAATTAAAGCAATAATACCTCTAATTAACCGATCCTTATCCAAATTTGTAATGGAATTGCACTCTAATGCAATAATCGCTCATTTATGATCAGTTTATCATCATCATTGATTCGAATTAAACCCAATTATGGGTAATCTAACCGTAACCGCCTACCCCTTCATCAAATTAGGAGGATTCGCTTATCATTTTTACAATTCGAGTTTACACGCATCTAAATCGCACACCTCTGGAGCATTCCCACCCGTCATTTTCTCTTTAGTTGAAGCCGGAGTCGCCGGAGAACAAGCTCGCACAGCCGGACCTACGTTCTAGTCGATCTCGGCCAATTCTTATCTCTTTCTGGTAATTGAACTCACCCTCACTTTATTTTTTATTTCTAGATGGAAAGCCCTATGCCAATTAGGTCTTACAACATCGAATTTAACAAGAACCTGATTCTAGGGTTCATACGATTATGGTTTAGTCGATCATCACCATAGGCTCTGTTTACATTCAATTGATTCACATCACTAGCTTCGTAATGTCCTGTTTGATGATAAACCTATGCTAATTTAATCATATAACATCGAAATAATCATGATCCGTAAACTAGGGTTTGTTCATATGATAATTTGGGGGTTTCGATTTTAATCACCATCTCAATCAAATTAACCTATACTGATAGATTCGCAAGGTTCTGTTTTGTAAAAGCCCCATAATCCCATCGCATTTTAATATCCAATATGATCAAATCGACTTCATGTTCATATCCTAGGGTTTCCGGTTCTAACTCAAGTAATTAAACCATCCTAAACCCGAAGATTTTACAATTAAACTTAACCACGAAATCGCCCATACCCGATTTACAAAACCCCCATGTCCTTTTGGTCAATCGCAATCGAAACCAAACGGATTTGGATTTATTGGTTCATTCTATTAAACACTGTGTCTGTATATCCAGAAGACACGGTCGTGCCAAGTTTTAGCACGGTCGTGCCTCGTACTCTGACCTGGTCATGACTCTTGGCTAGACCTGGTCGTGCCTTAGAACCCTAGACACGGTCGTGCCAGACTCAGACACGGTCGTGCCTAGTGATCAGCTTTGTTGTGTCTTCTGTTTGATCAACACGTTCGCGCCGCTGACCAGCACGATCGCGCCCCTGAACTTAACGCGGTCGTGCCTTGTCTTAGGTGCGGTCGTGTGTGAGAAAACCTTTTGTCATAATGTTTTGATTAATATTTATATTTTCAAAACAATAATTATTATATTATATTAATATGTTTTAAAACCGGAAAACCACCCGTAGACTCGGGTTTAGTCTTTAACCATAATAATTATTATATTATATTAATATATTTTCATCACATATTCCATTTTAACCATAATAATTATGTGGTAATTATAGGGCATTCGTGAGCTGTGTCGGGCTAACGCTCGAAATTTCAATCTCGTACTTGTGTGATTACTACCTACGCAATCAGGTGAGTTTTCACTGCCCCTTTTACTGCTTTTAAACTGTGGGAGAAAACATGGTGCAAACACTTTTTTTGATTTTTGTACTTCATTATGTATCACTTGTTATGACTATGCGTAAACTCTATCATGAAAGTCCTCCATCGAACCGTTTAAATATGAGTATAGCGAGGTATGTTGGGTACTACTACTGGGTTTGACAAACCTCACCCATGTTAGTCGGCTAACTCGATTGTATATCGAACGGGTGCAATATTGACCTAAACGTGCACCATGGTTGATAGGCCTGGTGATAGGTATTCAAACAGTCAGTTTACGGTTGCGAGCATAATAGAAAACATGAACATGGGTTAGCTACCTGTTGATATATATATTGATTGTACAATAAATCTGGTAAACGTTTATTTACATATTGAAACCTGTGAACTCACCAACCTCGTGTTAACATCTTTTCTTACATGTTTTCTCAGGTCTCTAAGATAAGGCAAAGGTGCACATATAGGACATGCATGGAGTCCTATTTTTGAATTATACTTTATTACATTCTGACTTTTTGTCTTTATGTTTGGACTGTTTTCGTTTATGTTTGGGCTGGACTTTTGGGGCGCGTTTGTTTTGCGCATTTACTTTCGTTATACGCTTCCGCATTTACTTTGATCGTTTATGATATTTTTATTTGAGTCCCATATAGAGTCGTTCAATGTAACTAATGACTGAGATCCTGGTTTGTCACTTCCCAAACGGTAAAACTCCGTTAGTGGAAATTGGGGGTGTGACAGATTGGTATCAGAGACATTGGTTATAGAGACCTAGGATTGCATACTAGACTATAACCTCACACATTAGTTACGCGTCATAAACGTTTTGTCTTGGCACTTATATATTACGTTACAGGACCATGTTGTCAACCCCACCACCATCACCTAAGGCACCAGGACATGATGCACCTATCTTACCATCCATGGAGCCCAAAAGGCGTCGAACTAGTTCTAGTGACAATTCAGTAGATCAGGGTGGACCGAGTAGCGTGTAAGCAAGGAATCCTGCACATAATTGGAATGCATACCCGAAAATGATCCAATGATGGATCGAGATGGGAAATGTTCCATCACCCTACTTTGGTTCCACTTCCTCGTCATCTACCTTTCCTAGCTTGCCATGTACCATGGAACAAGCTTTTGCGACTTTTGTATTTTACATATCCCACTTTCTGACGACGAGGAGGAGCCGTTTGAGGATGAGCTCTTAGAGGAGGAGCCACCCGAGGAAGAACCGGTGGAGATTGATGATGCACTATCATGTGTTTCCTCCGATGACGAGGATGTTTGATGATTTTTCTATCCTATCTTTCCTTTCATTTATGCTTTGTCTATGTTATTTCTATTTTCAAACCTAGATGGGTAAGGTTGTTCTCATTCAATAAAAACATGAGAAGTTTGATGTTTTGAGTTATTTATTTTGTAGCTTTACAACTTATTTAATTTCGAAATATTAGACGTTGTGTTTAGTTATCATTTCCTTACTTGTACATATAATGTTTGATATGCGATATATTTCTCGAAATATTAGACGTTGTGTTTAGTTAAGCCCCACACCTTTAGTGGAGCTGAAGGAGCTGTCGGACTACTTCGGTGGTTCGAGAAAGTGGAGTCGGTATTTGCCATGTGCAACTGTCCCCTAGCCAATCTCTCACATGGTGGAATGCACAGGTCCAAATGTTGGGTTTAGCTATGGCCAATGCACTTCCGTGGGAGGAATTTAAGACGATGATGAAGGAGGAGTACTGTCCTCGGGATGAGATTCAGAAGTTGGAAGGAAAGTTCTGAACCTGAAAATGGAAGGTTCTAAGATTGAACTATACACCACTCGCTCCCATAAGCTTGCTACCATGTGCCCACACATGGTGACTCCTGATTACAAGAGGATTGAGTTGTACATTGGAGGCTTAGTGCCTTAGATTCAGAGTATGGTCACCTCATCCAACCCTACTACCATCCAGCAGACTATCAGACTCGCCCACAAGTTAACCGATCAGGCGGTGACTCAAGGGATTCTACCCCCGAGGGGTTCAGTTTCTAAATCCACCGACAATCATAAGCGCAAGTTTGATCACAACTCCAACTCTCACTATGGAATGATGTGACAATCTTTCAACTATGGAATGATGTGACAATCCGAACTTCTCAGTCAACTTCGTTAGTTAAATTCAGTTAAATCCTAAATCAATTAACTCAATTCTAAAACCAAAGGATCAATTTTATCAAAGCTGAAGTTGCAAGGACTAATTTTTTAATTTACTAAAACCCTAGTAGCACGGTCGTGCCATGTTTTGGCACGGTCGCGCCTGGTGCTCTGGCATGGTCACACCCGGTGTGAAGGCACGGTCGCGCCTCGCGCAGTTACGACGTAAATTAAAGCAATAATACCTCTAGATAACCGATCCCGATCCAAATTTGTAACATAATTGCACTCTAATGCAATAATCGGTCATTTATGTTCAGTTTATCATCATCATTGATTTGAATTAAACCCAATTATGGGTAATCAAATCGTAACCGTCGACCCCTTCATCAAATTAGGAGGATTCGCGCATCATTTTTACAATTTGAATTTACACGCATCTAAATCGCACACCTCTGGAGCATTCTCACCCTTCATTTTCTCTGTAGTTGAAGCCAGAGTCGCCGGAGAACAAGCTCGCGCAGCCGGACCTACGTTCTAATCGATCTCGGCCAATTCTTATCTCTTTCTGGTAATTGAACTCACGCTCACTTTAGTTTTTACTTCTAGATGGAAAGCCCTATGCCAATTAGGGCTTACAGCATCGAATTTAACAAGAACCCGATTCTAGGGTTCATACAATTATGGTTTAGTCGATCATCACCATAGGCTCTGTTTACATTCAATTGATTCACATCACTAGCTTCGTAATGTCCTGTTTGATGATAACCCTATGCTAATTTAATCATATAACATCGAAATGATCATGATCTGTAAACTAGGGTTTATTCATATGATAATTTGGGGGTTTCGATTTTAATCACCATCTCAATCAAATTAACCTATACTGATAGATTCGCAAGGTACTGTTTTGTAAAAGCCCCATGATCCCATCACATTTTAATATCCAATATGATCAAATCGACTTCATGTTCATATCCTAGGGTTTCCGGTTCTAACTCAAGTAATTAAACCATCCTAAACCCGAAGATTTTACAATTAAACTTAACCACGAAATCGCCCATACCCGATTTACAAAACCCCCCATGTCCTTTTGGTCAATCGCAATAGAAACCAAACGGATTTGGATTTATTGGTTCATTCTGTTCAACATTGTGTCTATATATCCAGGAGACACCGTCGTGCTAAGTTTTAGCACGGTCGTGCCTCGTACTCTGACCTGGTCGTGCCTCAGAACCCTAGACACGGTCGTGCCAGACTCAGACACGGTCGTGCCTAGTGATCAGCTTTGTTGTGTCTTCTGTTTGATCAACACGGTCGCGCCTGTGACCTTAACGCGGTTGCCTTGTCTTAGGCGTGGTCGTGTGTGAGAAAACCTTTTGTCAGAATGTTTTGATTAATATTTATATTTTCAAAACAATAATTATTATATTATGTTAATATGTTTTAAAATCGGAAAACCACCCGTAGACTCGGGTTTAGTCTTGTAACTCGTATCCGTTATTTAAAACTCGTTTATAAAATAATATATTATTTCCAATCCTTGAACTCAATTAAAAACGATATATATATTTTTATTATTATTATTTGTCACTCGTCACAAATCGTAGTTTTTCTTAATTGAATAATTTAAGAATCCTGTATTCTCGTGGACACGTTCGTCTACTCGTTGATCTTTAGAGCGTTTCTTTTAGGACGTTCCTCATTCCGTGTTGTCGTCACATATTCCATTTTAACCATAATAATTATGTTGTAATTCTAGCGCATTCGTGAGCTGTGTCGGGTTAACGCTCGAGATTTCAATCTCGTACTTGTGTGATTACTACCTAAGCAATCAGGTCAGTTTTCACGGCCCCTATTACTGCTTTTAAACTAGGGGAGAAAACATGATGCAAACACTTTTTGATTTTTGTACTTCATTATGTATCACTTGTTATGACTACACGTAAACTCTATCATGAAAGTCCTCACATAGAACCGTTTAAATATGAGTATAGCGAGGTATGTTGGGTAGAACTATTGGGTTTGACAAACCTCACCCGCGTTAGTCGCGCTAACTCGATTGGATATCGAACGGGTGCAATATTGACCTAAACGTGCACCATGGTTGATAGGCCTGGTGGGAGGCATTTAAATAGTCAGTTTATGGTTGCGAGCGTAATAGCAAACATGAACATGGGTTAGCTACCTGTTGATATATATATATATTGATTGTACAATAAATCTGGTAAACGTTTATTTACATATTGAAACCTGTGAACTCACCAACCTCGTGTTGACATCTTTTCTTACATGTTTTCTCAGGTCACTAAGATAAGGCAAAGGTGCACATATAGGACATGCATGGAGTCTTATTTTTGAATTATACTTTATTACATTCGGACTGATTTTATTTATGTTTGGACGGTTTTCGTTTATGTTTGGGCTGGACTTTTTGGGCGCGTTTGTTTTGCACATTTACTTTCGTTATACGCTTCCGCATTTACTTTGATCGTTTATGATATTTTCATTTGAGTCCCAAATAGAGTCGTTCAATGTAAATAATGACTGAGATCCTGGTTTGTCACTTCCAAAACGGTAAAACTTCGTTAGTGGAAATTGGGGGTCTGACAACTCCAATCTGGACTATCAACTATAAAAAGCAAGGGACTTGAAAAAAGGAAAAGCACCTGATCTTACCAAGCCAAAGACACCAGACCCTACCGCAATACCTTACCAAGGATCTTGACAACACTAATTTGAGTAGTTACACTCCAACTCTACGAGCATGGAGCCGGAAGCCACATCAAATTTCTAAGAAATTCGATGAAGTCTTTGAAGCAACATGTTAACAAGAAGCTGATAGGAACAGCCTGACAGCAACAATAAGTTTTGGCCTTAGGTTATACACCGAATTGATCGGAGGAGTACCAGTTTCTTTTCCCTTAAAACTTCATGCATTTAAATTCATGCATAGCATTCATTACATGCATTTGTACATTGAGGGCAATGCACAGTTTTAAGTGTGGGGTGGGGAATTAGAGATTCGGGACTGTTAACCTCAAAGCAGTAAAATTTAACTTGTGATTTTCTGCTCATTTGACTAAAACATTGCAAAAACTTACCTTTTATAAAACCCAAAAAATTTTCAAAAAAATATTTAAACCCTTTTTAAACAAAACCTCTTGGAGTTTGCACCTATTAAATAAAATTAAGACATGACAAGTAAAAACAAACATAAATTATGCACAACAAATCACTAAACCCTATTCCATCTGTTTCCATGTAAGAATAATCTGAGCCTTTTCACGAGCATTACTATCATTATTTTTGCATGCTCTTTCGTTTGGTATATTGAGTGTTTATTCGATTGAATTCTATGCATAATTAGAACTTGTATGACTTACACATATCAAGACCATGAACTAGTGGAAGTATGAAAATGATTGAGGCACCTAGGACTTTATTACCCTTATTATCCAAAAACCACAAAAATATTATCCGCCTAGAAAGCCCTCTGAGCCTTAGCCTTTTCTTTTCTAAATCCATACTTATTACCCAACCAGCTTTTCGTAAACACCGGTTATTGGCTAACTGTCTTCAAAATGAGAAAATTATCTTATGTTGTCATTTGAAGTTCATTATCATCGGGATGACTTTGGAAAGAATCTGTCCTACTCAGAAGAATTGGAATATACAAATGGTGGATGCATTAGAAATTATCCGAACTATATGTAGGAAAATTCAAGGAAATTGAGGAAAGAGGAGTATTGAAAAAGTTGTCTTAAAAATAAAAATAAAAAGTTGGTCTTTTACCGGGAAACCTTAAAGAAACTGGACATGCATTCTTTTGATTTCAATTTTTTTTCCTGCCTTCATTTCACAAAGTCTGAATTACCAACCGAACTCCGAGAAAAGATTTTTCAAGCAACCAGTGATGTAAAAAAATGATGGCGCAAGCAAGAACAATTTCCACCATTTTGCGGCTTGTCAAAAAGTGCCGCCAAAAGAAGATCCAAAAGATACGGTAGATGTAGAAAATGTGGAAACTGGAGCCACGAAGGAAAGTGTAGCAAGAATCAAACTCGAGCCCAAAATGATTATACATACCTGATGGAAGTAGGTGTTGTTAGACGACTAGTCGCAGGACCCGTACGAAAAGGCAATGATGTGTATTATGCAATAAGGGACGAGTTGAACCTGATGAGAGATCTTGGTCTTGGAAATCTGACCATAAACGAGCCCTCAGATTAGTTATACCCTCATAATCTGAGTACTGTAGAGGGACCTTTTAGTACTTTCCATTTTAAGCCATGAGGCCGTAGCTGAGTGTTTCGCGATAGCTGCAGCCCTTCAAACCCCTTTAAAACCCCTAAAAATCCAAAAAGGTTTTCATTTTCACCTTTAGTTTAACTTTAGCCACATTATAACCCTTTAAAGTCCTCTTGATTCATGCATACTACGTAGTTAGTTGGTGGAGACTTGATTTGCATACAAGCTTATGACCATTGCATAATTCGATTCGAACTCGAGTGTCCCACTTAGCTTACATTATCCATATATATAACCCTAGAGTTGAGTGCACATTGATCAACGTTCTAGTAGGCTTGTCATGGATTCCATCATCTTAAAACAAGAAAAACACAAAAATAGAATAAGCAGCTCAAGAGTTATCCTGAAGTCTCAACACTAGTTGAAATTCCATGAACTTTGTAAAGTTTTTAGTTATGGGTGTGATCATGCATAAGTTTGCTTGAGGAAAAGCAAAGTCTAAGTGTGGGATATTATGATATATCATCATTTATACATATTTAACATACATAATAATCCCACATTATGATACTAATTGAATAATAACCTTGCAATTTATGCTTAAAATACTTATATTTTATAATTGCATGTTATTCGGTGTTGAAAATACAAATCAAGCTAAATCTTATCAAGAACACCAAGAATTCAAGCTTCTAGAAGGTTTATTCCAGGAGCATTGACCCCAAGAAGTCAAACTTGGTTAATAATAGTCAACAAGGAGCTAAAAGACAAAAGTTGGAAGAAAGTTGAGGGTTGCACGGCCGTGCATCCCAATACACGGTCGTGCATTGCCCTTTCTTCTCCTCCACGGCCCAGTACCGTGTACTATGTACCTTGTTTGATTCCCTGAGCCTTTGCACGACCGTGCAACCCATTGCACGGCCGTGCATTGCACATTTTGAGGCCTATAAATAGGAGGCTTGAGTTCTACATTCAACACACCAATCCAGACCTAAAGAACACTCAAGAAGAGAGCATTCTCATAGTTAGAGTAGAGAGTACAGGGGCTCTTCCTCTTTGTTTCATAATAGGGGAGCCTACGAAACTCATCATTACGCTAGTCGTTATGGCCATTTGTGGCTAAAAATTATTTGTATTGCTAGGGTGAAGATGATGTTTGGTGCATGTTAATGTTTAACCTATTAATGAAGTGGTATGTTTATGTCTTTAACTAATTCGTTCTCAAAAACCATCTTTTGATGGACTTTTATTAATTTCTAAATCCGTCTTTATATTTATGAGTGTCTTGATTTTAAAGAGTAAGATCGTAAAACCCTTTTTAATCAAACTTCCTTTGAAACTCGTACGTCTTTATACGAGCAGAGATTGATAAGCCAAGGCTTGGTCTATACTTCAAAGATCATACGTCTTTATATATGATTATTATGCGACCAAGAATTGGTGAACTCATGTTGGGAACGGTACGTCTTTATACTTGGTCCCATTGTTACATCGCTTCCTGGTGAGAAAAATATAATCACCTATTTAACTTTAATATAAAGAATTTTGAGTCTGATGTCTTTAACCAACCCGGAGATGACCATTGGATGGGTTGAGGGTAAATGTTGGCCCTAACGGGAGGCACTCCCACTTTTTAAAGAATATAATTTGCAAATCAAATGTAGTCAGGACGAGGCTCTAGCGATGACACGGGTCACAAGTTTGTAGTAGTCATACCACTGAATTAGTTAACTTAACATTATCACGTACCAAGCTGATTCGAATCCCGAAGCAATATATTTCGTAATCTGATCATTTTCGCTTTTTTTACTTTTCTGCTATTTACTATTCTGCTAGTTACATTTCTGTTACACACTTCACGCACATTTTTACTTTTATGTTATTTACTTTACCGTCATTTACTTTTCTGCTTTACAAACACACAAAACCCACTCACTAATTAATCCGGCTAAACGATAACAAAAGTTGAGTATTGGAACTCGACCGTGTCCATTGGTTCGATACTTGGTTCTTACCTAACTATATTACGCCGTGATAGGTACACTTGCCTATTGTGTGTGTTTTAAGTTAACGTAATTATCATTTTATAAATTTAAAACTTGATCTTGTGAAATCATCCCAAAAATATATTTACTTATATTTTTATACTTATCACACGCTCATCAATACCCCAGTAATAATTAACCGTTAATTATTAAACCCTTGTAATTACTAATTACATATAATAGTAAAAACATAATCCTTAGATGTTTAACTGATTAAACATTCATTCCTCACAAATAATTAATTAATCAGATAATTAATTATCCTAATATCCGACAAATATTTCTCTAAATATTTACTCACCATTTATTTTTTTCGTCTTTCGTGAATAATATTTAACAATTAAATATTATATATTTTGTTCGTTGTCTAAGGTGTAACTCTTTGGATTGTACCTTAATAGTAACGTTGACTTAATTGACGATCGGACATCATATATCGTACAAATGGTGATGTTGTTCTTAGTAAAACGGCGACAACAGAAGGGTAGGAATAACCGTCGAACATGTGAGTTGAAATCCGGACTTGTAAGTCCGATTTAACGACGATGAAGACAAGTCAAATCGGGACATTTGAGTTCAATTAGGTGGTGTCAAATTCGGAGAGTAAATTGATTTCACTCGTGAGTTGGGAAAAGATTCTTTCCATGACAATGGAAGAGTTTATTAGAGCGGTCAAGCTCTATAATATCAGGGCACATAAATATTTTGAGGTTGTTGAATCACGACCAACCACATGGTGTATAAAATGTAAGTTAAATAAACAAGGTTGCAAATGGTAAGTTCGTATAAGTAACGTAAACATAGCGGATCTTGTGAAATCACAAAGTATACAGGTCCACATACTTGTTTGCATTCACATATTACTCAAGACCATCCAAACCTAGATGCAAGCTTCATTGCTAAAGAAATCTAACACTTTATAAAAGAGCAACCATCTACTAGTATTACAGCCTTTAATAGCCGAAGTAATTAATAAGTTAGTCTATACTCTTTCATACAAGAAAGTTTGGGTAGGAAAACAAAAAGTAAATGATCAACAACTTTAATGATAAGTTTCACCACCCACTGTAGAAGCATGTTTTAGTAACTATGGATAAAATTCTATGTATCGGTGTACGAGGCTAGTACGCAGGAGGGTGTTCCTGCATACTTAGCCTACACACCAGATTAGTCCCGCGTATTTAGTAAGTACGCAAGGCTTTTGCCATGCGTACTTGGTAAGTACGCACGACCAATCACCTGCGTACTTACTAAGTGCGCACGAAGTGTTCCATCCCCTATAAATAGAATATTTGTCTTCATTTGTAGGTGAAACTTCTGGAACAAGGTTGAGAGGTGTCCGGGCGGGACGAGCTCTCCCGCCCCTGACCGTGAGCGGTAGACGAGAGATGTGTACTCCTTCGGTATGTGGTCTGTAATACGGGATGATTTCTTTGTTATGGATTACGTATCGTTTGATTCTCTTGTCTTTTATCTTTGATTTTTCTCTGTCTCGTTTCTTTGTTCCCGAACGAATCATGAACAGATCTATGTTATTTACGCTGTACAGCGAGGCTCTCGGGACCTACACTCACAATTGAAAGCTTTAGCTTACCGTGCTAGGAGTCGTAATCAAATTTGGAAGTTCAACTCTATCATGGGAGAAATTGGAATGATAAATCCACAAGCTCTTCGGTGGCTCGAGGGACATGCACTTGATAGATGGACACTTTCACATGATGGTGCGTAGCGATACGGGTTGCTCACTAAAAATTTGTCAGAGATTTTTAATAATGTACTTAAAGCTGCTCGTTTCATACCACTCACAACGTGTGTTCAACTTACATTTTATAGATAGGTTCACTATTTTGATATGAGACGTCCTATGAGATCTAGTGATCAAGCTAACGGAGATGTATATACTCCCAAAGTTGTGGCAAAGCAAGCAGGTTTAACTTTATAAGTTGGTGCACACTCTTTGAGATCTTTTAACCAATAGAAAATAATATTTGAGGTGATAACTCAAAAGGGGAAAATGTGCAAGTTGTTAATTTGGAACAAAAAAACTTGCACATGTGATAAGTGGGAGATATTTAAGTACCCATGTTCTCATGTTTTGAGTGCATGTGTCAAACTTTCTTTGAAAACCTTGTAATATGTTCATAAATGCTACTCAATTGTAGATTATTGTGCTACTTGGTCATCTGAATTTTCTTCGCTTCCTCATGAAGCATATTGGCCAAGCGCATCATCTATTAGAGAATTACTTCCCAATTCGGATCTAAAACGGGATAAAAAGGGCTGCCCTCGCTCAACAAGGCAACGAAATTGGAATGGATATTAAAGAAGGGAAAAAGACTAACTAATGTGGAATTTGTAAAGAACGAGGTCATAATCGGCAAGATTCCCTTCTAAGCCTCGGAAACTAGATACCTAAGCGGGTCAAATTGTTTTGAATTTTCTTTTAATTTGAATTTGATATTGGGATTGCTAGCATGTCGACTTTATTTAACGGCCAGGTTCCAACTAGTTTCTGGCGAATAGTATTTATTTATTTTTTGTTTTCATAAATATTTTTAGGGGCGGTTATTGGCATTTTTAGGAGCGGTTTCTAAACTGCTGTTTTTTAAAAAACCATTTCTATACTAGTGTATAAATAGACATTTGGATTAACAAATAGAAGAAGAAAAATTGAAGCAAAGTTTAATTTTTACAATTTTGATTATTTTGAGAGATTAGTTCTCACGAATCAGGCTGTGTCATGGACCTTTAAAAACGGATTGGTTTTTGACATAAATAACTTTTGAAAAAATTGCCAAAATAAATATTTTAATCATAAAAGTTGAAAAAATATACATGAACTTTCCCAAATTATAATTATAAGTATATCCATAACCAACTAATGGAAAATTAACACGTAAATAAAAACTGAATTAAATGCTCCAATATAGTCAGTCACGTGTAAATCATGAAGCATGTTCACGTATATTTTGACAGCTAAATTGTAGCTCGTATCTTTGGTAGCGACTTCACCATAGCCGGCTAAATCAAAACCAATGAAATAATGTCACATGTCATTTAATAGCCATTTGTTTTAAATCTGGAGTTTACAACGTAGACGAGAGGCTAACATATAGCCGTCAATTTTAATTTTTTGATAATTTAAATAATTAACATTTAAAATATATATATATATATATAATCAAATCTATATATTTTTATTTAAGTGTATAAAAGATATTTATTAATGAGATCTATATATGCATAAAGTGGAAGTATTAAGAGAAAACAACAAATTTAGGCTAAAATCGAGAAAACCACTAAAAGCCAATCAAATAGTTTTTTTTTATTTTTTTATTTTTTTAACTTATTTCTAAATGTACTAATATAATATTACACAATTTATCAAAAAATTCTTTTACGTATACGTAACCGCAAAAAAAAATTCGTTTACGTATACGTAATCCAATAATTAATTGATTTTTTTGGTAAAAATATGTAATATTATTTTGATACTCTTATAAATAAAAAAATAAAAATAAAAAAGAAATATTATTATGTTATTGGTTAAAATTGGTTTTTTAGTGATTTTCTCGTTTTTCGTATAACTATGTGGTTTTCTCTGGAACACTCCACTGTATATATATACACACACATTTATATATATACGGATGTGATTAATAAATATTTTTTATATACTTAAATAAAAATACATAGATCTGATTATATGTATTTTTTTATGTTTTAAATTATTAAAAAAAATTGACGGCTATATGTTAGCCTTCCGTCTATGTTGTAGACGCCGGTCTTTTTTTCTGACATGTGGTATCATTTCATTTATCGTTGATTTGGCCGGCTAGGGTGAAGCCGTTGGTTGAGTTAACGGTTACATTTTAGTTGGCTAAAGACAAGTTGACACTCACTTGGTTGACATGTGGCCGGCTAAGTGTCTCCTAATTAGTTTTAACTTACATGTCAATGTATAATAATGACATAACCGTTGTGACGGTGACTTTTGTGGAACCGGGTCAGGTTGTGTGAGTATTTCAAGCGGGGTTATATCTCTTCAACGTAAATCAACACAAATTATTAAGAGTAAGTTACTATTTGAGTTCCTGACGTTTGTCCATTTTAATTAGCTGAGCCCCTTATGCTTCAAAACCTCGATCTAAACCGACTTTTCTTTTTTTACTCTATTGGAATCCAAATGGAATCCAAATGGTTAACGTCGTTAAAATTTAACAGTTAACTTTTTTTCTGAAATGAGCAAAATACTCTCAGGAACTCAAATGATAAAAAAAAACTTTTTTTATTAACGTCGGTATAAATTTGACTAATTAATATCAAACAGAAATATCTTAGCAAGTATAAATACAAACATAAATCTTTTTAAAACAACTAAATGAATTAATACATTAATATCACTCTATTCGCAATACATAAAGTAACTATTCTTAAATATGTACATGTAATACAACTTACTTCACGATTTTCATAAAACTTTCAAGCTTGTCATCTTCAAGAAGCTTTATCTTCAAATTAGGAAGGTCGCTTTCAAAATTCCACCACAAATACGATATCTCCTCGTCACATATCACATCTTCTAACTGCAACAATTTGCACATAGACACCGGCAATTCTTGCAACCCGTTACAACCGTCCATCTTTAGCACTTTCAGACCACATAGTTCACCAATCTCTTCAGGAAGTACACTTATGCTCAAACAATCAGATATATCAATGAAACTCAGATTACGCAAATTTCCAATAGATTTTGGTAATTCTTGTAACTTTGTGCAGCAATGAAGCCTCAAGGTTTCAAGATTTGATAAACTCCCGAACCATTTAGGAAGAACATCAAGCTCTTGGCAATTGGTGATGCTGAGTTTCTGGAGATGAACAAGATTACATAGTCCTGATGGTACTTCTTTAAGATCATAACACATATCTATTTCAAGATCCGTGAGATTTGATGGTGGCGACTGATCAGTGGTACAACTCATCAAAGCGTTGCCTATCTCGCACATAGCAAAGGAAAGTTTCCTTAAGTTCCTCAACTCAAAGATGTGTTGAATAGAGGAAACTGACACGTGCTCGAATCTGATTGTTCTTAGGTTGGATAAACACCCGAACAATGAAAGATTGTGTAGCTGAGAAGGGTAATCACTGTAGCTTCTAATGCTTAAAACCTTCAGTTGGCTCATTCTTTCAATGAACTCGGGTAGGGCGTATCTTTTACTCCTTATATTCAATGTCAATACTTCAGCTTTAGGCGCTTTTAGATCATACCATATTGAGCAGAACGCTTCATCTGCGGTTAAATGTTAATTAATATTCTGCGTGTTAATTGGTTTAAAAAAACATAGAAGCGAATAGAAAGAAAAGAAACCTGTTGAAATAGATAAGGTACGGGCGTTGATGTGTTGTTCAGTCTGAGAAATCCACCATGTGGGAAACTCATTCTTTTGAATTTCTATGAAAAACCGTTTTCTTTCTGCAACAGGTTCTTGACTGCTGAGGTGGATAGCTAATTCTCTTAGCAAATCATGTTGTGTAACATAGAGCTCATTACAGTAGCCGTCGTCTAGTTCCCCTGCATCTTTCCTGTAGAATCATATTTATAGCTTAACAATGTAGAAATGACATTTAGTATGATGGAAGAAATCATTAACCTTAGTGGAACAAGATTGATGAGGTTTCTTAAATAGAGCTCAAGAAGTGTTTCACTTGTATCCTCATCATCAAGATTGTATAATTCCACCCACATGTCCATAAGAAGGGAGGCTGAAATCCGTTCATCTTCAGGAAACGAACCCAAATCCAAGAAACATTCTTTTACAGCAGGAAACTCATCATCCAATGCATCAACACTTGTCTTCAGACTAAGAAGCATGCTGCTGTTTGACTGCAAAATAGATCCACCTTGTGACCACTTCTTGAGAGTTGTTTTCCACTTGAGCACAGGTTGTCCGCACAGCGAAGCACCCACTACAGTCAGGGCCAACGGAAGTCCCTTACAGAATTTAACAATCTACACAGCACAATCAAAGTCAGTAAGTTACATATTGCTAGCTATATATAAATATTAAACCGCTATTTTCAAGATACCTTATTCACAAGATCATCTGTCACATTAATGGGAATCCTGCCTTTTGGAAATGCATTGTAGCAAAAAAGAGTTGTTGCATCGCCATCATTCAACAAGCCCAACTCATAAGTGGAACTAAACCTCGGAAACAAGAATCTTGATGTGACCAAAATCTTGAATCCCGGTATTTGGAACTTAAGATGCTCAATAATGGACACAGATTCAGACCACACATCATCCAAGACCAGTAACATTTTATTTGAACCCATTCGCTTTATTAGGTTTTCAAGTTGATTCTTGGCTTCTTCATCAGTTTGAAACGCACAAGGGTTTACGCCAAAATGAGCAAATACTTTTTGGATAATGATCCGAAGACTGGATTGTCTAGAGACCGTAACATAAAGAATATTCTCACAGAAAATGCCTGCCACAATATATTACAGTAAGAACAAGAGTTAAACAATACAATACATGGTAAATCCCCAAAATGTCCTTACTACTTATCTTGTTCAATTTGTTATGTTGACTTATTTTTTCCGAGAATGTTCCCTTCAACACAGTCATCCGACGGTATTTGAAAAAAATTCGTCGGTATTTGGCGTTTGAAAATAATCCGACGGTGTTTGAAAAAAAATTAAAATCTTTTTTGAAAAAAGTAAATGATTTTATATAAATATAAGGAGATCCTACCAACAATTTTGTAAAAAAAAATACCATCGGATCCGCCGGTGTTTATAGACATACTGACGATTTGGACACGTGACGGGTTGTGGTTGGCTAAAAACAGCGTCGGACGACTATGTTATACGGTCGGTTTCGACGGTATATTTGAGGACATTTTCAGAAGGAATTAGTCAAAAGGACATATTGGTAGACAAGAAAAGTAATAAGGACATTTTGGAGGTTTTCCCTACGATATATACTCACTACAAGGATTTGACCTTACACCGACGACGCCGACATACGTTGTCGGTATAGGTCACTCTCCGACGACATCTCGTCGGGATAAGTAAACCCAATTTTTTTTACTGGTGAGGCCTTGTACCGACGACATGTCGTCGGTATATGGTTGGGTCAGATGGAGGTAGTGATGCTAATTATCGAGGAGTTGTCGTCTAGATGTTGGGAACAATTTGAACAATTTGGATGTTAATTTTCATGTTTTGGATAATTTGGTTTTTATTTGTATGTTTTGGATAATTTTGATGCTTATATTTCTGATATAAATTTTGAATATATTTAATATTTTTGAAAAATATTGCCAAATAATAAAAAAAATATAAAAAAAACCTATACCGACGGCATATCGTCGGGATAGGTCCCTTTTATTTTTTCAATTAAAATCTATAGGGATGACATGTCATCTGTATAAGTTGACCTTATGCCGACGAAATGTCATGTGGATAGGGTTCAAACTTATACCGACGACGTGTCGTCCCTATAAAATTTAATTTTGAATTATTTTAATTACACATGACCGACGATCAGTCATATAGCTATTAATCTATACAAACTAATAAATAAAGGTTTTGGGGTGCCACATGTCATTCACATGTTAATCCTTATGATTTTTTCTCGCTTCTCTCTCCTATTAATGATACAAGTTTCTATAAAAAAATTATAATTTTTGTTTCCCGACTCTCTCTTATTAAATAATAATGATTTCTATAACTATTTTTATAAAAAAATTTTAATTAAAAAAAATAGCTATGTTCATAAAACATTTTTATAATTTGAACATTTCTTTCATTCTTTTTATAAAACATTTTTAAAAAAATAACTATATATAACGTTTCTAAAATTTGTATTAAAAAATTTTGAAATATTAGATCTTCATTACTGAGTATATATAACATTGCATTTATTCACCCTGTATAATATACAGGGTTTCTAACCTATATTATAATAAAGAAATAACTATATTTGCTACGTGTTGAGTTCTGATGAAATCTAGATTTTTGTTTTTCGCATTTCTCTCCTTATATATAATGATGATGTTAAATCTATATCTATACATACTAATAAATAAAGATTTTGGGGTGTCACATGTCATTCTCATGTTAATCCTTGTGATTTTTTTCCCGCTTCTCTCTCCTATTAATGATACAAGTTTCTATAAAAAAAATTCTAATTTTTGTTTCCCGACTTTCTCTCTTATTAAATAATAATGATTTCTATAACTATTTTTGTAAAACATTTTTAATTAAAAAAATAGCTTTGTTAATAAAACATTTTTTATAATTTGAACATTTCTTTCATTCTTTTTATAAAACATTTTTAAAAAAATAACTATATATAACGTTTCTAAAATTTGTATTAAAAAATTATGAAATATTAGATCTTCATTACTGAGTATATATAACATTGCATTTATTCACCATGTATAATATACAGGGTTTCTAACCTATATTATAATAAAGGAATAACTATATTTGCTACGTGTCGAGTTCTGATGAAATCTAGATTTTTGTTTTTCGCCTTTCTCTCTTATTAAATAATGATGATGTTAAATAATTAAATATCTAAGCTTTATTCTAATATTTTATTAAAAATTACTAAATCATAAGAAAATTTCAATTATATCTTATTTTAAAATACAATTTTATAATTCTTAAATCTTCATTATTTGTTATTTCATAAATAACTAATAACATTCGATATACAAATCATCATAGAAAATACTGTTTTATAAAAGTTATATTTATTGAAACCATGTAAAACATGGATTTTATCCTAGTTAATATATAAACAAGGGTACCTTTTATTTCATTGTCATTACAAAGCATCTTCGCGAGAGTAGTCTTACCACAACCTCCAGGACCAGAAACCACCAACACTCCGGTGTCATGATTCAGCAGCCTACGCCTCAACTCTTGAAGATGCCAACTGAACCCAACAATATGTTCCGGAAACCCCGGAACTCCACAACAACCTTGATAATTAGCACGCACATGATGAGTAGTCGTAACAGCTGAAAGAACTTGATCCATCTTATCTGCTAAATCATGAACCCCCTTCAAACTCCTCATACCAGCATTCATCATTAGCGCCTGCAAATCTACCTGGAAGAAGCTCAAGAGCTCGTTGTTAAGTCGAATCAACTTATTTGAATAAAGCCATTTTTGGTACACATTCCAAAACTTGATCCTCGAGCACCTGAGAACCAGCTCTTTCCCTTTCTTCAGATGTACGATGAACATCGCGCTCTCGTTTGCGGGACGATCCAAAGCTTTGCTTAATTCACAGCTTTCACCAAACATTGGCTCTATAACTTTTAGGGTTTTTTCAAGGCGTTTGAGTAGGGTTTTCATTTTGGCGGTTTGTATAGTTTGGCTTACAACTACTTTTAGTAACTCGTTGAATCCCATCTCTAAAGCAGTTCCGATTACGACAGCCATTGATGTGTTGAAGCTGTAAATTTTGAGATTTAAGAAATGAAATTAAGTCTGATCTTGGGGACGATAACAGTGATGAAAAACGTCTGTATATAATATAATCTATCTCTTGGATTCGAATTAAAATTTCTGAAGAATTGACGCGTTATTTACGCGGTGAAGAATGAAGTGAAGACCGAACGGAAGACGTGAGTGGAACCGGGAAGTTTCGTGATGAATTATGAAACGAAATTTTATTATGGTCCCTGAATTATCCTCGAATATGCATTTTTCTCCTCTTGTTTGTCATTGTTTAAAATCCCAATCCTTTTCAGAAAAAAAAAGTTATAAGAAAATTATCAAAATATACATTTAAACCAAAATAATTGTAAGGATGTACATTGATTTTTTTAGCTAACATAAAATCATATCTATAACCAACTAATTATATCATTGCTAGCTCTGGGGTAGGCCTCGCCTGCCAGGGCTCATTTTTTTAAGAGTCTAAATTTTTTATATATGTTATATATATACATGTTTTTTTATAAAATTTTATATACTGGTTTTATGTATTAGGACCTTTTTATAAAAACTTAAATATATATTGGGCATTTTTTTATAATGGTTGGGCACTCTTTAATCTTTATAATGGTTAGGTCATCTTTAATCTTTATAATGTAATGGTTGAGCTCTCTTTTAATCTTTGTTTATGTTAGGGCCGTCTTTAATCTTTATAATGTAATAGTGGTCCTAATCCAGTAATCTATTTAATCTTTATAATGTAAATATGTAATGGTTGGGGGCTTATCTTTATAAAGAAATATGTAATGGTTGATTGGTTGAGCCCTATATTTTTTTCTATGTTTATTGCTATAACGTTAATCGTCGTTTAAAAAAATTAGTTAATATATTTTGTTTGTATGGGCCTTTTTTCCGACTCGGCCAGGGCACTTAAATCCTCAGGACCAGCCTTGATGACACGTGGCGAACAGATGGGCCCCCAAAGGGTGTCCACCAATGAGAGGAAGGAAGGAGAAAAATGTGTCATACCGGTCCCCCTGAAAGGGGCCCACCCTAATAGAAAAGGTCTCCCTCCCCCTCCCCCTCCCCCTCCCTCTCCCTCTCCCTCTCCCTCTCCCTCTCCCCCGATTTCGGTGAGTTATGACATTCATGTGATTCCCTAACGCTTTGTTACCTGTGCGAATCCTTTGGGCATCGATCGAATGATACCATACAAGAAGAATCGAGATCTAAACTCAATATCCTCTAAATCAGAGTTTAAATCAGAGTTTGAATGTAACACCCATCTCCTCAAGGAATGACTTGACAACTTGAGGTTCTTGCATTTATATTTAGTAGTCAAAACCAAAACTTTAATGTAGGGAACTTGGATAACTATAACCACTCGAGTTTGGTAAGGGATGCCCAAAATAAGCCACTCTTGTTAGTTTTTTTGCATGAAGCCAAGTTCATTCGCGGTGCCTGTGCCACTCTTCCATCCCTATCGACTACAAAAATCCGAGATCGGTTACGATAATACCTAAAAACCGACAACAATATTCTTTGCTCACGGCAACGCAACGTACATCGCTCGTCATAGCGTATGATACAAAAAATATACTCGATTTTGAATACAAATTTGTTTAAAAAAAAGTTATGCCAGAACATTCACAAAAAAAAAATTCAGCCGCGTATTCCTATTTTTTTTTAAGGTAACGAACGAAAAACAATATGAATAGAAAATAAAACGGGTTAAAAGTATAAATTATATATAATAGAAGGGGTGAAAACGAAAATTAAAAAAAAAACACGTGGACCAATCTCAACAATGTACTGTACATCCTAATTAGTTTTAGTATAGATAATATCTTAGTCCTCATAGTCGTATATTGACATGAACATTTATTCACCAGACTTGCTATATTTTGTTGGATAATTTGATCAAACTCGAACAATAAAACATCGACAATATTGATAATAATGATCGACTCTCTTTATTAATATAAAAAATCACACCAATTACATGAATCCTAACCATCTATTTATAATAAACATATATTAATCCTAACTAAACTCAAACTTAATTAAATAATCAAATAAACAAACAAACTCAATCCTACTCTAATACAAACTCAACCAAACAATTAATAAACTAATATTAATAATTATATGTTTAATCAAGATTAAACCTTCATTCTCCCCCTTAATCTTGAATTTGTACCTCCTAGATCCTCTATACATAATAATATTCGCATTTTTTTAATTTTGATTCTTGGACTACCTTTCTTGCTTTTATCTTTCCGTTTCATGTACTTGACATGCACACCCGACCCACTATCTCTAATTTTTTCATTACCACCTGATTTATTTGGCATGTCTCGCGGCTTATCATTAAACAAATTATTAGCTTGGTTATTCTTCACACGCCTAATACTTTGGCCTCTAGCATCCAACTCTTTATTTAAGTCAATATAAGCTACTTTTTGAACCGACGAAATTTTGACATTATTTTCCATCACAACCGCCGTCTCATTCTCTTTTTCTTCACTTACCTCATCTGATTGGAAAAACAATTTTTAAAAGACTCAAAAACATGCGATTTGACTTCCTCCTTTGTCGAATCTTCTCCGACAAACATATTACCACTGTTGGTGATCGCAACATCATCACCGGTAGCGACCGGAATACTCGTAGCCACCATAATACCATCCATAACCATTGAAATACCAACCATCTTCATTCGGCCTCTTTGGTTGATACCCTTCGATCGTAGCACCTGTAATACCCATCGTGCCACTGACAACCATCGTCTCACATCCTTTTCTGCCATGTTTATTTTTCACGCAGAAATTCTCTACTCACCCTTCTTCGTTCCACTGAATCACACAGATTCCTTTCTCTTTGTTCACACAGAACCAGCTCACTCAGAACGTCCTCTTTTTTTTCTTTGGTCTCCTCTTCTCAATCAATTCACGCATAATCTTTGTTCACGCAGAACTCTTCTTTCTTAGTTCACACGGAACTCTTCTACTTAGTTCACATAGAACTCCTTCCCTTAGCTAACACAAAACTCGATCTTCTTGGCTCACACAGAACTTCTCATTCCTGGCTCACACAGAACCTCTCCTTGGATTCGATCTTTGGCTCACTCAGAACCCTGGCTCACACAGAACCTCCTTCGATCTCCTTTTTCAATGAAGAAACAACAAAAATAACTAATGACTCACCTGCTTCAAGTGCTTCTTTTCCTTTCTCGATCAACACCAGCAGTCCACAAGTAATTCTCCAACTAGGTTTCTTGTTCCTTTCTTTATTTCTTTTTCAATTTCGATCACTTTTTTTAATATTTCTCCACGACAGAAACAATCTCGCCGAGTCCAACTTCGTGACTTGCTTCGTTCTTTGATTTTTCTCCCTTCTGTCGGCTTCCCCCTGCTTGCTTATCAATTCTTCGATGATCACCATACAACTGTCTTTTACTTACCGTCACGACTTTCTTCTCTGGTACGAGTGTCACACCCCAACCGACGGCGGATTATACGTCGGGGCGGACGCGGTTGTTCAAAAACACAAGGTTGACTATTAAAGTTTAAATAATTTCATTAATACTTTCAAGTTTACAATACAAGTAATAAACAAAGTATAACAAGATACAAAGTTAAATTTGACAAGTTCTAAGTCCAAAGCATCCTATGTGATCATAAACAAGTCTCATGCTAGTGTACCTGATACATGTAAGTAAACTGTCAACTAAAAATAGTTGGTGAGATACGAAGGTTTTAACATAGTTTTAGCAAAGTTTTTGAAAAGTGTTACAATTCACTATGTCATGCATTCTATAGTATAAGTGTAAAAACAAACATGTTAAACATTGTGCATATCAACCCTCCAACCAAGTTTAGGCATAACCCGAAGGTTACCCTTAAAAGTTTAAAGTTTAATTTCAGTAACAATCACCATGTGCTCCCCCCGAAGCGTCAATCAATCTAGATGGATTGGTCAAATACATTAGATCTATCATTGTTACCATAAACTTTATCAAAGTTAATGGATATGCTATTATTAAGTCTTTTTAAGCATGCAAGTCTCAAGCATAACACAAGAATAAGCATATTGGCATAGTTGTACAAGAATTGTATAAGTTGGAAGTTTGTACATGTTTCACCCCAAGTTTATAAAAAATGTAAAATGAAAAGGGGCTAAGTATACTCACTTGAAAAGATGAGGGAGTGTCCAACAAGGGTTAAGAGTAGCAAAGCCTTGAGGGAGAATATCCTCACAAACAAACCTAAGATTTCAAGACTAGAGTTTTAAGTTTGATCATATAAGTCTAGGACAAATGGTCTAAGATTCTAGGTTTTGACTAGGGCTCCAATTAGGTGACAGGAATGATTTTGTTTATCAAGTTTAAAGTTTCAAATAGGAGTTTTGAATGAATGACATAAGACTTTAATTTCAAAGTGTAATAAGTTCATTTGTTTAGAATAATTAATAATTAAATAGTTATTTAAAAGTCTTTACAATTACACAAAAATAGGTATTAATAATCTAATAAAGTTTTCTAAGTACTTTATAAATAAGTAAATTAAGTGTAAGACTAAATAATTTCTAAAGATTTATAATTATTATTTAAAGAATAATTAGTTATTAAAGGATAATAATTATTTAAAGACTAAATAGTTGTTAAAGGTTAATAAGTATTATTTCAAGAATAAAATAGTTATTAAGGATAAATGAAGTTATTTAACTAATAAGTAGTGACAAAAATAAATAATTATTAAGGTTAAATAATTATCTATAAGAATAAATATTTTTTATCAATATAGATCATTAAGATTTATTAAAGTATTTAAGTGTTCAAACATTTATTTTACAATTTAACTTGTAAATAAATAATGTTTAGAATGTAATTGTAAGTTTAAATAAATAATATGTAATTATAAGTTTATAAAAATAAAATTTCTTATGGTGTTTAAATCTTAATAAAAGATGTATAAATGTTCTTAAAGTTTAAATGAAACCATAAGTTTAATAAGTATTAAATTATAAGTTTATAACTATTTAATTAAAGTTTATGTTTAAAATTATAAGTTTACATGTATTCTACATTTATATGAGTGTATAAATTATAAGTTCTTTTAACTTTAGGTTTTATAAAGTTTATAAACATTCTAAAAATAAATAAAGTATATTTATTTTCTATGTTTTAAAATAAATAAATAAATAAATAGTCAAACTTTGAATGAATTAGATACAACTTTTATAAAATGCACTAATTCGTAAGTTTTCTATTTTCAAATTATTATGTAAGTTTTATAAATTTTTCTGATTTTATAAATATTATATAAGTTTTCTGCTCAATGAAAGTTTAATAATTAATTCAAAGTTTATAAAACAAAATAAGTTTTATTATAAATAGCAACTTAAAGTTTCTGAGTTTATGTATAAGTTTTATAAGGTTTTACAAGTATTTTTATAGTTTTTAAGTATTTAAAACTATTTTTTTTTAAATTTAATTATTATAAGTTTGAACTAAGTTTAGTTTAATTAAAATATTTCCAGAGTATAAAAGTGTAACTAAAAACCGTTTTTATGTTTATAAATGTTTAACAGATTTTATAAAAATAATTCAAAGTGTAAAAACTTTTTAAAAGTGCTAAAAAAATAGAGGAAACAAAACTCGGGTTGGCCGGATTCGAACCCGGGCCACCCGAGTCCCCACACAAACGCACAAACCACCCGACTACGGGCCTCGTTGCGTGTAAACACAGAAAAAGAAATACATAAACACATTCTCAAATCGTCCCTCTTTTCCTTATGAACCCTAGAACCGAATTTCCACAAACACGTATCGATTAACCCTCTTTCATAACAAATTGACGGAGGGCTTTTGATTAAGGGATGAAAACGAAGCAGATGGCCATTCGAATTACCTGAAACGAAGTCGAAATGAGTGAGAACGGGTTCACGCTTTGGTGTGACTGTCCACAGATTAAATCGAGCAGTGTAGATGATGAATGACCAAATTGAGAGTATGTGTAGTTAGAGGGTGATGTCGCTAGTGTTAATGGGTTGGTATTTATAACCAATTTCAGTGTTTAATGCTTGATTAGTTGGGGAGATTATGGTTGAGCTAAACGGATTAGAATTCGAATTTACGCATGGTTATAGTTGGATTCGAGCATTGATACACCTCGGGTTTGGGTCGCATGCTCGAATGGGAGCCCGAGGTGCAATGAATCTGGTCGCAATCGGCGTTTTTGGATAAACGGGGTGAAAACCGGGTGTCGCGAGGGTCGAACCCGGGACTGGTTTGGGTTCTGGAAGTTTGACCTAATTGTACAAACAGTCCCTGGAGTTTGAAGTCTTTATCAATTTATGTTAAAAAGTTAATTTTAGTTTAAAAGTTTCAGAATGAACAGCTTTGGTCCCTGGACTTTTATAATTAAATAATATGTTTTATTTATATAAAATCCACATAAGTTTTATAAGTTTTTATTATTTTATAATAATTTATAAGATTTACTAGTTTGTAAGTTTCAAGGTTTAAATATTAATAAAGTTTATAACCGAAATTATAAACTTTATAAAGTATTAACATAACTATAAGATATATACCTCAAGTATAATTATATATCAAAATAATTAATATTTATTATTTAAGAAAAGTAGATTTTTTTAAATAAGTTTTCAAGATTTAAATTCATAATACATGGAAAGGTTTAGGGAAAAAATATGTCGAAAAATCCTGGATATTACAGTCTCCCCTACTTTAGGAAACTTCGTCCCGAAATTAAAGTAGAAGGTTCCTGTTTTCAAGATTTCAGCTTATGATATGTGCAAGGGTAATGAGGAAGATAACTTTCATTTGTTTTACGTTCCCAAGTGAATCCATGGTTGCGTCTAAATTTCTGAACGGACTGTGATGGTAGGAATACAATTTACACTTGAGTTTCTAGATTACATGGTCCATGATTTGCCAAGAGTTTTACTAAGAAGCGTATAGTTTCATCGAGGGATGTGATGATTTAGTTTTTAGAAATGAACCTAAAGAGAAGAACTGTTGAATTATCATTCGGATTCTAAGGTGAGATGCATTACTTGGAATAGATTTGATGATAATTCGATGATCTGAGTTTTCTCTAATATGCCCAAGAATTGTCATATTACCTTAGTTTCGTTGTTCTCTATCACGATAGGTTTTAGGTCATAGCACACGGCTGACTTTACTATGTCTTTCCATGCGCTGATTTTCATAATTATGTGTGCACCCATAAGTACTTGAATCGTCGCATAGTTCGCATAGATCTTTCCGTTTGTGTGTGTGTCAAGAGAGGGCACATAGATTGATTGGTGCATGACTAATGATTTCACGTAAGAGTAGTTATCAATTAACGGAGTCCCTAGAGGAAAACATCAATCGGTAACTAAAGAGTGATGATGTGGCATGTCTTATAGTTTCAAATCTTCCTCGTGTTTGAACAAGAATATGTCAAACCTCGAGTAGTTTAAAGTCTTACACCTTTCTCGTGTTTGAACAAGAATACGTCAAACTCCGAGTAGCTTTTAAGTCTTTCAGTTTACAACTTTTAGTGAATAAAGTGTGTGATCATGCCTTGAGTAAAAAGGTGATCACTTAAATACTCTGGTGCTCATGAGCGGTGTGGGAAAGTTTTTGTAATAGGATCAATTGTTGTACGTTCCTTATTCCTATATAGGAGATTTTGGTCGTTCAAGGAGGCCAGATGGATGTCGATGTTTGGTTTTGATTCGAAGGCAAGTGAGGTATTTTGCTATAGAGAGCAATGTCCATCTTCATGCTAATTTCTAGCATTAGGAATGAAATTTCGAGTAACGGGTCTTATAAGGTTTATTTAAGATAAACGTATGATTTAATAAGCAATCATTGTGCTTAGATTTTAATTGATGTAAGCTCTACATGACATTTCGTTGTACATGCTTACTTTTGGTAACCGAGAGGACGTAAAGTTTTAAGGATACGGGTTTGACTGTCGTATTATCTTCTGTATAACGTAACAAGATGGGTCCCTCCATACTTAAAGTTTTGACTTTATAGTAAAGTGTATTCTATGTATACGTAAGTTTATTGTTTTTCATGTGTAAAGTGTGCTTGAATTTTTGACTCTCGTTGTGGCTTATGGCGAATCTTTTATGTAGCAGAATTTATTTTTTTTATTTTTTTAATGAGGAAAGTCTTCTAGTGTAAGATAACGGGAAAAGTTCCGATAGTATTTACAGAAGTATGCTTCACGAATGACTGGTCTTGTTTTGCGAGAGTAATTTATAGCTCCTCCTTGTTTGTGTATAGATGGGATGTTCAAAGGATAACGAGTTAGGCAAAGGATGAGTAAAGAAGGATTTCTCAAGGGACATATATGATTGACAAGTAGTTAGTTTAGCCAAGTTTTGGAAATGTTAGGTCCTTAAGAAGTAAGGGTCATAGTTGACCAAGATAGTGATTCCTAAGTCATGTTGTTCTAAAAGAACTTTTTCAAAACATAATGCTTGTTCAAAGTTTATTCTTCAATTATATGCACCACTTAGGGCTTGATAACTTAATATATCGTTGTTATTTAGCTCAGATATTAAGACGAATTGTTTTCGAAGAATGTGTTGGATAAGAGAGTTAAGTTGTAATGGAAAAAGGAAGGTTTTTCGTACGATTTATGTCAAGTGAATACGTGATAACAATTGAATTGCAAAATAAACTTTCATTAAACGTCTTAAAATTGGGACTTCTAGTCCCTACATAAGACATTGGTTCTTAAACGGAAAATTAAAAACAAAGAAAATAGAAACTTCATTTAACGCCTTAGATAACTCTCCACTAGGAAGCATATGAGCATTACGACGAGAACCGCTAGAGTTACCCGAATGCTAAACCTAGCCTTTTCTTTAGTGGTTTCGGTACGACACTCAAGAATTTCCCTGTCTTCCTCCAGGGTCGTGATCTTCTCTTCTTGGATCCATATTTAATTTGCCAGGTCGTCGTTCCTTTGATTTAGTAGATCATGTCGCATCCTGTGTTCCATCTCCCACCTCATAAATTCCGCGGTTCCCACAAACTGGGGAATGTTATGTACCGGGATTCCTGTTACCACGGCAGGTGTCCCAGTGTGCCTATCCCTTGGGTTAGGGCCAGGTGCCAAGTACGGGTCCCTTGGTGGGGATGAGAATCGGCGGTGAAGATGGGGTGCTTGGAAGTGATTCCTTGGTGGGGATGGCACAGGTACCCCGAATCCTAGGCCAGGATTTCTGGTCCAGTTGTCATTCAGGTCAATTCTCGCCTGTGTAGTCGGGTAGGCTGTTGGCTGGTACACTGGTGACCCACTGCTCTCTTCTTGATCAGACTCTGCTCCAGGTCGGTATAGGGGTGAGGGGGGTGAACGTGAGTCCATTACCTGGTAAAGAAAGAACAGAAAGAAATTTGTGAGTAATGGTGAGATTATCACATGTTAAATGTGAAAATTCTTTATGAAGTTAAAGTTTGTTTATCCATAATACTGAGTCATCACAGTATTTTTTTGGGAATGGCTCTTTGACTTGTAACCGGTGTGCTCATGAAGAAAATTCCCGGGAAGGGGGTGGGTCACAAGGATTCACTTAAGTACCCTGCTCACCCTAGCCAGAACTCCCCATGGGCCTACACCCTCTTTCAATCATCATTCACCATTGTTTGGGCTTATGGTATCATGGTAAGATTCGTTGTGGGCTAGGCTTTGAGCCCTCAAATGTGGGGTTTATTCATTCTAGCAAGCTTCTTCCTTTTGGGGAAAACAAGTAGGTTTCTTAATTTCTCGTTAAAGTACCTTAAGTTTCGTTTACAAGGGATGGTGATGTGTGTAAGTTTTAAGGACATATGAAAATTTAGGGACGTATAAAAGTGTAGTAAGAGCTTAAGATAGTTATTAAATGAAGTTTAGCCGGGTGATGCGAAGATAGAGATAAGCATAAGAGTTCTTAAGCATCATAGAATTATGAGGTTTGTAGGGTAGTATATATATATATATATATATATATATATATATATATGTATGTATGTATATATATATATGTATGTATGTATATATATATGTATATAGTTTTAGATATTGTATCTTAGGGATTTGGAGTCTAGTTTTCAGCTATGGTGAGTTGGTATGTTGTTATGTGACAAATCATGAAGAGAAGGAACATAAGGTTCATAGAGTAAGGATTACAGATGAGGATTTGGAGTTATGGAATCATGAAGTATAAAGTATTTAGATGGTACTCATTTCACTAAATAAGCACTTTGACATATCAAGAGTGATTTAAGTTCCCTAACGTTTTGAGAAGTCATGCATTCCTATAAGTGAATACTCATCCCGAGAATTCCCAGGAAAGCATACTACTCCAACGGTTGATTTTGATTTGTACGAAATGCTTTCCTTGACATAATTTTTCAGAATACAGGAATTTACTCTTCCGGTCCGCACAAGTTCTCTACGTTGTTTAGAACTTAAATATTCTTGACGGGAGTTAGTTTATTGAAATAGACTTGAAGTCTAAGATTATGATCCTGACGTAGTAGATTCTTGTAACACGTAGGCAGGTAGAGGTATAAGATATCAAGTATGAGTATATACGTATAGGGTTTTAAGGTTTAAGAATACAACGAAGAGGAGAATTCCTAATAATAGGGCATGAGATAACTCATGTTTGGGACTCCTAAGTTATAGTCTAGGTCATGTGTCTAATAACCTAATTCCCTATAATCAAGGCTCTGATACCAATCTGTCACACCCCAGCCGACGGCGGATTATACGTCGGGGCGGACGCGGTTGTTCAAAAACACAAGGTTGACTATTAAAGTTTAAATAATTTCATTAATACTTTCAAGTTTACAATACTAGTAATAACAAAGTATAACAAGATACAAAGTTAAATTTGACAAGTTCTAAGTCCAAAGCATCCTATGTGATCATAAACAAGTCTCATGCTAGTGTACCTGAAACATATAAGTAAACTGTCAACTAAAAATAGTTGGTGAGATATGAAGGTTTTAACATAGTTTTAGCAAAGTTTTTGAAAAGTGTTACAATTCACTATGTCATGCATTCTATATGTGACAATCCACACTTTTCATGTTAACTCCGTTAACAATCCCGTTAAATATTCTTTTAAAAACTTAACCCCGTTAACTAAATCCAGTTAAATCTTAACTCATTTAACAAAATTAAATCCCAAGGACTGTTTCTGCCAATCTGCTAAACCTAAATACAATAAATCGCAGGGACTGATCATGTAATTACCCAAAACCTGTTCTGTTGACTTTTGAAAAGTAAAAAAAATCGCGATTCTACGTTCGGTTGACTTCTGGGAGTCAAACCCCGTAGCCTTTGATCACAAATTCGAATTCTATAACCGAAATCTGTTCGATTCCGTAACTGATTTCACTCGTACACTGCATTAAAGATCATAACTCTCGATTTAATCATAATCATTGTCAAATTAAACCCATTAATGATTGTTTAAGCTTTAACCGTCGACACTATGGCTTTATACGGCCGAATTCGACAAATTCGAATTACCAAATCACAAATCGAACCTCTGCACACATTGTACGAGTCTCAGAGAACCTTTAGCACACTCCAATTCGACCGGAGAAGCAATTAGGATCGCCGGAGACCGACGCGCAAGTCGACACCTGTTTTGGTCGAGCACAGTCAATTCGAACCTCAACTTGGGCGCGTTGTTTTGCGCATTTACTTTTGTATAACGCTTCCGCATATACACTCTGAACCTTGATCTTTTATGTTATTATATTTCAAGTCCCATATAGTGTCGTTTGAAGTAACTGATGTCTGAGATCCTAGTTTGTCACCTTCCAAAACGGTAAAACTCCGTTAGTTGAATTTGGGGGTGTGACAGATTGGTATCAAAGCCATTGGTTATAGAGAACTAGGACTGCATTCTAGACTATAGCCACACACATTAGTTACTTGGCATAGACACTTACTCCTTATGTTTCAGTAATTATGTCTACACCACCATCTTCACCACCTACCAATCTGGAACATGACATTCCTGCCATTGCATCACCGGAGCCCAAGAGGCGTAGGCTTGAGCCCATTGATAACTCTATTGTGTATGGAGAGCCCATGCATATCCGGAATGGGAGTGACTGGGATTGGTACCCCGGTTTACTGAGCAAATGGGTTAGACAGGAACGAGTTCCATCACCGTACTTTGGATCTTCATCATCAGGACCACGTTTACCATTACTACCTTGCCACTTGGAGCAAGCCTTTACAGCATTTGTAGCAACTATGGACCGAGAGATCCGGAATATGAGAGACGGAGCAGGAGCGATCACAGGTCTGTTAAGAGGAGAGAAACAAACGGATCATAGGATAGATCTGCTAGTAGCAGAACTGGCAGGCACTGACCGCTTGCATAATGCATTAGTGGACGAGGTAAGGGCGTTGCAGGCTAGAGTGAATGCACTCGAGGAGGCTGAGGTAGAATCTCAGGAAAGAATTGGAGAGTTAGAGATACAACTTGCAGCAGCTTTAGAGCCAGCTGAAGTACCCGATTTTGAGCCTGAGGATGAGCCCAAGGAAGTAGAGGAGGATGATGCTGAGTCAGTCATCTCATCCGCCGGCAGCGGAGCTTGATATTCCATTCTATTCTATCTTATCTTATTTTGTCATTTCTTTATGTTTCAAATAAAAACCTAAATGGGTAAGGATGTTCCTATTCCAATAAAATCTTAGTGAACTGTTTGAGTTGAACTATTTATTCTATGGCCTTATGATTTAAGTTAGCCTTGTACTAAAATCATAAACCTGCATGTCTTTACACATCTCCTTATGTTTGCTTACACTTGAGTGATGTCAATATGCGATGTATTTACTCATTTCTTGTGTTTGTGAATATGAAGAATCATGGCCGGACGTGGACGTGGCGGTCGCAACGGTGGTCGTGGAAATATAAACCTGACACCAGCCGAACTGGCTGCGTTAATTAATGACAGTGTTGCTGAAGCCTTAGCAGCACACATTGCCGGTAAACCTGTTAACCGTTAACTCTAGACAACCAATGGTACGCATTTATTCCACTCTTTCCTAAACCCAACCTACTCTTTCCAATCCAGGGCAAGCGAACCATCCACAGAACAATCAGCATGTTTGTACCTTCAAGACATTTATGGACTGCAAGCCCCACACGTTCAGTGGGGGAGCTGTCGGATTACTCCGATGGTTTGAAAAGATTGAATCTGTGTTCTCCATGTGTAACTTCCCTGTGGCCGACCGAGTCAAATTTGCATCGGGAACTCTAGAGGGTCCTGCCCTCACATGGTGGAATGCACAGGTCCAGATGCTAGGTCTGGACATGGCCAATGCATCACCATGGGAAGACTTCAAGATCCTGATGAAGGAAGAGTACTGTCCCAGGGATGAAATTCAGAAACTCGAGGGAGAATTCTGGAATCTAAAAATGGAGGGTTCTGAAATAGAACTCTACACCACTCGCTCGCATGAACTAGCGGGGATGTGTCCTCACATGGTCACACCACCCTACAAGAGAATCGAAATGTTCATCAGTGGATTAGTACCACAAATCCAGAGCATGGTTACTTCATCCAACCCCACTACCATTCAACAAACCATCCGTCTTGCTCATAAACTGACGGACCAAGCCGTTACCCAAGGGACACTACCTCCCAGGAAGTCAGCATCCAAGTCTACTGACAACAACAAGAGGAAGTTTGACAGTAGCAATAACAACATGGGATTTCAGTCAAATCAGCCACAGCAACAACAACATCGTAGGTTTGAACCTACGAAGAACTTCAACCAGTCGACCTCTTCGAGTCAGCATCAAAGTGGTTATATTAGGAGACACCCCAGGTGTAACAAATGTAATTACCACCACCTCGGTTCTTGTGACAAAAACCGTTGCCAGCGGTGTGGCAAGGTGGGCCATGCTGCCAAAGACTGCAGAGGGGAATTACAAGCCAAGCAGCCCTTCCAACAACTGGGTTTTACCAAAGGTTGTTTTAAATGTGGAAAAGAGGGACACTTCCGGAAGGATTGTCCACAATTAAAGAAGGGTGACATCAACAACAACAACAACCACCAAAGCAATAATAACAACCAGGGCAATAATGTAGGGAATGGTGCAAAGGGGCGATCCTTTGTGCTAGGATCCGGAAAAGCTCGTTATGACCACAACGTGGTTACCGGTAAGTTCCTTCTAAACAACTATTTTGCTTCTGTACTATTTGACACTGATGCTGATAGGAATCCCATGACTAATAAACTTAGCAACCTACTAAGAAAAACCCCAACCCTATTAGAAGACAGATACACCATAGAAATAACCAACGGACAAATAATAGAAGCAACCCATGATCTTAATGGTTGTAAACTCGAACTGACTAGTCACAAATTTGACTTTGATTTCATGCCGGTCACACTCGGTAGTTTCGACATGATTGTCGGAATGGACTGATTATCTAAGAACCAAGCTGAGATTATCTGTCGCGAGAAAATCATTCGCCTTCCTCTTCCTAATGAAGAAACCCTCTCCGTCCAAGGCGAAAGGAGTGGTGCTGTTATGGGCATCACATCCTTCCTGAAGGCACAAAAATGTCTACGTAAAGGACATACTGCCATTTTGGCTCTCGTAAATGTCGATCTCCTATCTGTTGGACTGGAGTTGGGGATAGCCAACTTACAAGTCCCGAACTTGTATTCGAAACCTCTGAAAAGATCGTTCAAATCCGAATCCGTATGGCGGCAGTTCGTGATCGTCAAAAGGGCTATGCCGATAAGCGTCGTAAACCGTTAGAGTTTCAAATAGGCGACATGTTTCTATTCAAAGTCTCACCTTGGAAGGGTGTAATTCGCTTCAGGAAACGAGTCAAAACTGAATTCTCGTTATGTTGGAACGTTCAAGATAGTGAAGAGACTTGGCCCAGTAGTGTATCAACTGGACCTACCTGAAGGACTTAGTGGTGTACACGATGTCTTTCATGTCTCGAACTTGAAGAAATGTCTAGCAGACGAAACACTCGCGGTTCCTCTTGAGGAACTACACGTCGATGAACAACTGCGGTTCATTGAAGAACCGGTGGAAATCATGGATAGGGAAATCAAAACTTTAAACGCAGTAAAATCCCTATTGTCAGAATTCGTTGGAACTCGAAACGCGGACCGGAATTCACGAGGGAGCGTGAGGATCAGATGATACGCAAATATCCTAATCTGTTCAAGCACTCCACGTCAAGATCTTAAGGTAATATTGTAATTTTCGGGACGAAAATTCTTTTAACTAGGGGATGATGTGACAATCCGGAAATTTTTTTTTTTATTTAATTTTCGGGACGAAAATTATTTCAACTAGGAGATGATGTGACAATCCGTACTTTTCATGTTAACTCCGTTAACAATCCAGTTAAATATTCTTTTAAAAACTTAACCCCGTTAACTAAATCCAGTTAAATCTTAACTCATTTAACAAAATTAAATCCCAAGGACTGTTTCTGCCAATCTGCTAAACCTAAATACAATAAATCGCAGGGACTGATCATGTAATTACCCAAAACCTATTCTGTTGACTTTTAAAAAGTCAAAAAAATCGCGATTCTAGGTTCGGTTGACTTCTGGGAGTCAAACCCCGTAGCCTTTGATCACAAATTCGAATTCTATAACCGAAATCTGTTCGATTCCGTAACTGATTTCACTCGTACACTGCATTAAAGATCATAACTCTCGATTTAATCATAATCATTGTCAAATTAAACCCATTAATGATTGTTTAAGCTTTAACCGTCGACACTATGGCTTTATACGGCCGAATTCGACAAATTCGAATTACCAAATCACAAATCGAACCTCTGTACACATTGTACGAGTCTCAGAGAACCTTTAGCACACTCCAATTCGGCCGGAGAAGCAATTAGGATCGCCGGAGACCGACGCGCAAGTCGACACCTGTTTTGGTCGAGCACAGTCAATTCGAACCTCAATTTGGTAAATTCTTGCATTATCAGTTTCGTTTTTACCCATCAACTGAAAGCCCTATCATATTCGTGGCTTAAAACATCGAATCGATCATGAACCCAATCCTAGGGTTCATATGATACCGGTTTAATCGAACCCTGTTTTAAACCCTGTGTAAATCAAATCAAATGACACCATTAGCTTTGCAATCTGACACTATTTGAAAACCACATATCAATTTAATCTTAAATTATCGAATTGAATATGATCTTGATTCTAGGGTTTGTTCGTAAACGGATTTGGGGCTTTTGATTCTAGACTTGTTTTCAATTCAATTAAATCATGCCATTAGTTTAGGAATTTCTTACTAATCAAAAGCCCTATGCTAATTCAAACTTATAACATCAAATTGTTTGAGATCACTAACCTAGGGTTCTTGCGAATTCGATTTGGGGCTTTTGATATTAGACACTGTATTAATCAAATTAAACTTCATGATCAGATTCGCAACCTCTCGTTTAATAAAAGCCCTATGATTTCAATCCAAATCGATACCGAATTCGATTAGATTAATCTCGTGTTCTTGGGCTAGGGTTCGGCCCTCCTTTTCATAGTTTAACGATTTTAAACCTAATAATTTTGCAATTTATCACTCGTACAGACTCGCCTATACCCGATGATCAAAACCTCTTTGCTATTGTGATCGATCATTAACGAAATTGATGGATTCGGGACTAGTCTCAGTCGTATGAGTATGTGGGGAGGGAACCCGCCGGACTTAAGTGATAAAACCAATCAGACCCGGGTTCTGTTGCGATAACGCTAGCGGGTGGGACTGGTTAAGTGTGTATGCTATTGGGGGAGAGACCCGGGTTCGAGTCTCTCCACCCACATTTATTTTTAAACCCGATTTTCATTATTATTTTAATTACCAAATAAATTGTTATATTTATATAATATTATATTAAAGTGTTTTAACCCGGAAAACAACCCGTAGGCTCGGGTTTGATTTTATAACTTATAATTGGTAATAATTCCACTTTTGAAATAATATAATTATATTATTTTCAACCCCGACTTCGTATGAAATAATATGTTAATATTATTTTTAACTCGTGACTCCTATTTTTAAATAATATATATTTATATTATTTCACTTTGTTTAAATATCTCGTGTGATGTTTTAAACTATTTAATAATATAAGTTGTTATATTATTTACCTACGTTATTTGCTCGAATAAAAATAACATAATTATTATTTTTGCCAATAATTAATTATTAATCTTACGAATCTAAAATAATATATTAAATTATATTATTTTCCTAACTTTTGTAAATGACTCGAACGTACGAACTTATTTATTTATTTATTATTCGTTATTAACGTTCAACACGTAACGCATTTACCTTAATTATTATGATATATATGTATAATTCCGTAGACACGTTCGTCTACTCTTAAATCCCTAGAATGCGTTAGGGCGTCCGATCTTCCGTGTCGTCGTCACAAATCTCAACTTGTCCCTAATTTATGTGTTTATAATTTTAGGGCATACGTAAGTCGTCTGAGACTTACACTCGTGGTTCCAACTTTTCTCTTGTGTGATTCAAATCTCTACTCAAGCTCAGATGAGTTTCACGGCCCCTTTTACTGTTTTTATTTGGGGGAGAAAACATGTCACAACCCTTTTTGGGTTATTGTAATTCATATGATATCACTGTTGAGGCTAAGCGTAACACACTATCATGAAAAGTCCTCACACACATCGGACCGTTAATATGGTATGAACGAGGTAATTTTGGTAGTACTACTGGGTTTGACAAACCCCACACGCGTTAGTCGTACTAACTCGATTGGAGGTCGAACGGGTGTTTTATTGACCTTAACACATTAGTCAGAGTTGATAGACCTGGCTGGAGGCAAACAAACAAACACACTGTCATTTTCGGTTGCGAGCGCTTTAACAAAACATGAATATAGGCATGCAACCTATTGATATATATATTGAATGTACATAATCCGTAAAAGCTTTACTTTAAATGATTGAAACCTGTGAACTCACCAACCTAGTGTTGACTCGTTTTTCTTACATGTTTTCTCAGGTTGGCACTCAGGATCACGTTAAGTCATGCATGTGTCTTGGACTTCAATTGAAATAATTATCTATTGAATAATATTTATGTTTTGTTTGTAATTGGACTTGGGCGCGTTGTTTTGCGCATTTACTTTCGTATAACGCTTCCGCATATACACTCTGAACCTTGATCTTTTATGTTATTATATTTCAAGTCCCATATAGTGTCGTTTGAAGTAACTGATGTCTGAGATCGTGGTTTGTCACCTTCCAAAACGGTAATACTCCGTTAGTGGAATTTGGGGGTGTGACACTATAGTATAAGTGTGAGAACAAGCATGTTAAACATTGTGCATATCAACCCTCCAACCAAATTTAGGCATAACCCGAAGGTTACCCTTAAAAGTTTAAAGTTTAATTTGAGTAACAATCACCATGTGCTCCCCCCGAAGAGTGAATCAATCTAGGTGGATTGGTCAAATACAATTGATCTATCATTGTTACCATAGACTTTATCAAAGTTAAAGGATATGCTAGTATTAAGTCTTTTTAAGCATGTAAGTCTCAAGCATAACACAAGAATAAGTATATAGGCATAGTTGTACAAGAATTGTATAAGTTGAAATTTTGTACATGTTTCACCCCAAGTTTATAAACAATGTAAAATGAAAAGGGGCTAAGTTTACTCACTTGAAAAGATGAGGGAGTGTCCAACAAGGGTTAAGAATAGCAAAGCCTCGAGGGAGAATATCCTCACAAACAAACCTAAGATTTCAAGTCTAGAGTTTTAAGTTTGATCATATAAGTTTAGGGCAAAGGGTCTAGGATTCTAGGTTTTGACTAGGGCTCCAATTAGGTGACGGAAATGATTTTGTTTATCAAGTTTAAAGTTTCAAATAGGAGTTTTGAATGAATGACATAAGACTTTAATATCAAAGTGGAATAAGTTCATTTGTTTAGAATAATTATTAATTAAATAGTTATTTAAAAGTCTTTACAATTACACAAAAAATAGGTAATAATAATCTAATAAAGTTTTCTAAGTACTTTATAAATAAGTAAATTAAGTGTAAGACTAAATAATTTCTAAAGATTTATAATTATTATTTAAAGAATAATTAGTTATTAAAGGATAATAATTAGTTAAAGACTAAATAGTTGTTAAAGGTTAACAAGTATTATTTCAAGAATAAAATATTTATTAAGGATAAATGAAGTTATTTAACTAATAAGTAGTGACAAAGATAAATAATTATTAAGGTTAAATAATTATCTATAAGAATAAATATTTTTTATCAATATAGATCATTAAGATTTATTAAAGTATTTAAGTGTTTAAACATTTATTTTATAATTTAACTTGTAAATAAATAATGTTTAGAATGTAGTTGTAAGTTTAAATAAATAATATGTAATTATAAGTTTATAAAAATAAAATTTCTTATAGTGTTTACATCTTAATAAAAGATGTATAAATTTTCTTAATGTTTAAATGAAACCATAAGTTTAATAAGTATTAAATTATAAGTTTATAACTATTTAATTAAAGTTTATGTTTAAAATTATATGTTTATATGTATTCTAAATTTATATGAGTGTATAAATTATAAGTTTCTTTTAACTTTAGGTTTTATAAAGTTTATAAACATTCTAAAAATAAATAAAGTATATTTATTTTCTATGTTTTAAAATAAATAAATAAATAGTCAAACTTTGAATGAATTAGATACAACTTTTATAAAATGCACTAATTCGTAAGTTTTCTATTTTCAAATTATTATGTAAGTTTTATAAATTTTTCTGATTTTATAAATATTATATAAGTTTTCTGCTAAATGAAAGTTTAATAATTAATTCAAAGTTTTTAAAACAAAATAAGTTTTATTATAAATAACAACTTAAAGTTTCTAAGTTTATGTATAAGTTTTATAAGGTTTTACAAGTATTTTTTATAGTTTTAAAGCATTTGAAACTATTTTTTTTAAAAAATTAATTATTATAAGTTTGAACTAAGTTTAGTTTAATTAAAATATTTCCAGAGTATAAAAGTGTAACTAAGAATCGTTTTTATGTTTATAAATGTTTAACAAATTTTATAAAAATAATTCAAAGTGTAAAAATTGTTTAAAAGTGCTAAAAAAATAAAGGAAACAAAACTCGGGTTGGCCGGATTCGAACCCGGCCCACCCGAGTCCCCACACAAACGCACAAACCACCCGACTACGGGCCTTGTTGCGTGTAAACACAGAAAAAGAAACACATAAACACATTCTCAAATCGTCCCTCTTTTCCTTATGAACCCTAGAACCGAATTTCCACAAATACGTATCGATTAAACCTCTGTCATTACAAATTGACAGATGGCTTTTGATTAAGGGATGAAAACGAAGCAGATGGCCATTCGAATTACCTGAAACGAAGTCAAAATGAGTGAGAACGGGTTCACGCTTTGGTGCGACTGTCCACAGATTAAATCGAGCAGTGTAGATGACGAATAACCAAATTGAGAGTATGTGTAGTTAGAGGGTGATGTCGCTAGTGTTAAGGGGTTGGTATTTATAACCAATTTCAGTGTTTAATGCTTGATTAGTTGGGGAGATTATGGTTGAGCTAAACGGATTAGAATTCGAATTTACATGTGGTTATAGTTGGATTCGGGCATTGATACACCTCGGGTTTGGGTCGCACGCTCGAATGGGAGCCCGAGGTGTAATGAATCTGGTCGCAATCGACGTTTTCAGATAAACGGGGTGAAAACCGGGTGTCGCGAAGGTCGAACCTGGGACTGTTTTGGGTTCTGGAAGTTTGACCTAATTGCACTAACAGTCCCTAGAGTTTGAAGTCTTTATCAATTTATGTTAAAACGTGAATTTTAGTTTAAAATGAGTTTCAGAATGGACAGCTTTGGTCCCTGGGCTTTTATAACTAAATAATATGTTTTATTTATATAAAATCCACATAAGTTTTATAAGTTTTAATTATTTTATAATAATTTATAAGATTTACTAGTTTGTAAGTTTCAAGGTTTAAATATTAATAAAGTTTATAACCGAAATTATAAACTTTATAAAGTGTTAACATAATTTTAAGATATATACCTCAAGTATAATTATATATCAAAATAATTAATATTTATTATTTAAGAAAAGTAGATTTTTTTAAATAAGTTTTCAAGATTTAAATTCATAATACATGCAAAGGTTTAGGGAAAAAGTATGTCGGAAAATCGTGGATAATACAACGAGTCTGGCTCTGATACCAATTGTTGGATAACTTGATCAAACTCGAACAATAAAACATCGACAATATTTATAACAAAGATCGACTCTCTTTATTAATATAAAAAACCACACCAATTATATGAATCATAACCATCGATTTATAATAAACATATATTAATCCTAACTAAAATCAAACTTAATTAAATAATCAAATAAACAAACAAAATCAATCATACTCTAATACAAACTCAACCAAACAATAAATAAACTAATATTAATAATTATATGTTTAATCAAGATTAAACCTTCATATTCTACATTTCCTTCATATTAACATTTCAAGTTTAGAACCATAAAAAATTTATGTTGTTGTATGTTGAAGCCTCCAATGTGGGGGTCGGGCCTTGGTGTCGAGTACCACTGTACCCTTACTGGATCTTAACGTGAAAGAAACCCATTAGAAGAGTCTCAAGGGGTGTCTAGGACTCTAGGAAACCACCCTCTGACGTTCAAGACAATACGGTATTTGAATATATATTATGTAGCATATATGTGTAAAGAATGTAGAGAGAGTAGAGGGAGATGCTGGTGAGGTAAGTTTTTAAGGAGAATTGGTTAAAAAGAGATCCTCAAAAACGAAGGAGAGGTCTCCTTATTTAGGAGAGGGGTGTGGGTCAAGTTAAGCCCAGTGGGTAAGGGTTGGATCTCATTTGGGCCAAACCCAAGTATAGAGCTTGATTCAGACATACATGATTAGCCCCCAGTCTAGCATAATGTAGTTCTAACTCCATTATCATAAACTAATATCTTGGTCCAAGTCATCTTTGCTTTGTTATTTATGAGGCACCCTACATAAAATGTTAGTACATTACCTCGTCTTGTCTGGATGTTCTTGGTATTGATGCTCCTACTTTCAATGATCGGTTTGAAAGAGCTTGGTTAAGTGTACGTGCCATTGCGTGGTCTGGAAACAGAATGGAAAGTTCAAGTTCAGCATAGTCACTACCGGGTGACGAGCTCTCACCTTGAAATGCTTTTAACAACAATAGTGATATCCCTATAGGTGTACAAACCGGGTTTTTTGGCAGAACCATGCCCAGTTGTAACCCGAGTCAATTTGGTCAAACTTGGTCAAAACCGGGTTAGAACCCAAACCGGTTTGGGTAGAGGGACCGACTGATGTGGCTCACACTCACGGACCATTACACATGTGAAGCGGACCCTATCCGATGCGGAGTGGGCCGGGCTTGGACCGACTAGGGTCGAAACCGGTTTGAAGTCTAACTGTTAGTTTGAATTATTATCAATCAATGAGTCATAGTTTGGATTATTAAAGCCCAATTTGCTTTAACATTATGTACCCACAACCCAATTTTTTTGTGACCTTACCTCCAAATCAACAAATGATGTAAATGAAAGCAAATTAGGCAACTACAAGCAATTAAAATCAACCCTTCCATACTATTACTAAAGGCATCAATAACACCCCAAAGGGAAATAAGCATCATGGGAAAATCTCAAATCTAATCTGCATTTTGGACTCAAAATGCATGCTCAAGGTACACATAAAACATGATGATGAAGCCGAAACAACCAAGAAAATAGGGCAAGATGCAACAATATTTCTTCAAGATTTGTTCCACAGAATGGTGGTCTCAGCAATCATGGAGGTCACCACATACGGATCCATGTTAGAAGCCGGCCTCCGGTCCTCGAAATACCCTTTCCCTTCTTTCTCCGTGTCCCGTCCCACACGAATCGATGCCCCACGGTTTGCAACACCCTAAACAATTGAAACATAAGACCAACTAAACTGTTAAAACTATTTCACTATATATGTGATATGTACCCATGAAAAGGAGTTGATGTCAGCGGTTTCATGTCGGCCCGTAAGACGACGCTCATTCCCGTCACCATACGCAGCAATGTGTTCCTTGTGCCGCAGACCCATCTTCGCTATTGCTTTCTTGATCACCTCATACCCGCCTTCTTCCCTCATGGATTTTGTGCTGTAATTCGTGTGCGCCCCAGCCCCGTTCCAGTCACCCTGTCCATGATTGCATCTTTAATACGCGATAATTACATCATTAACTTGGTTAAAACTCGAATAACTAAACAAAACTAACCGGAATTGGCTTGGGGTCAAATGAAACCACCACTCCAGCAATCTCAGTAATCCTCTGAAGAAAACGAAAGCTCGATGTCAAGAATTTAGTATTACAATGTCAAAAAAACAAAAACAAAACGTAGATTTACGATACCTCGAGAATGTAACGGGCCACCCACAATTCATCACCAGCAGAGATGCCTACAGCAGGTCCAACTTGAAACTCCCACTGTAACCAACATAAAAAGTGGAGTTTCATACGGTTACAAATGACGAATCGGCTCAACGGGTTATGGTCAAAACTTTCAAAACCTACCTGTCCGGGCATAACTTCGCCGTTGATGCCACTAATGTTGATCCCAGCATAAAGACACGCCTTATAATGCGCATCAACAATATCGCGTCCAAAAGCTTTATCAGCACCAATACCACAGTAATACGGCCCCTAAACCGAATCACATTAGTTAAAATACAGTTAATTTAGTTAAAAGTTGATCAAGTCTTCTGCTTTTATCAGCAAGAAGACTGCAAGATTGATTACCTGTGGACCAGGGAAACCGCCTTGAGGCCAACCCAGAGGCCAGTTGATCTCCCTCTGCAACAAGGTGTATTCTTGCTCAATCCCATACCATGGAACCTCCTTTTCGACTTCCTGGTTGCTGAAGATCTTGGCAGCAGCACACCTCTTGTTGGTCGGGATGGGCTCACCCGCGGGAGTGTAAGCATCACACATCACCTAAATTACATATTTTTTATGAACTTTGGTTAAAAAGATGCAATTTTTAACTATAATTTTAAAGAATCTTGAAAATGTACCAATATATTGTTGCCCCTTCTGAATGGATCCTTGAATATGGCTTGTGGGCTGTTTCATTCATCAAATGTTAGGCGAAAAAATCGATAAAAATTCGAACTTCTTGTAAATGATTAGAAGAGAGGTTGAATGTACGCACTATAAAATGACTTCACTGTCTTCCCCAGGTGCTTGTCCTGTGCTGGAGCCATCATAGTTCCACTTCGGGAGCTTCTTCGGATCATCCACCGGGCCTGAAAGAGTCTAAAGAACGCAAGACAAGTCAGACATGACCCGATTAACACGGGTATGAAACCCGAACAAAATTAACTAAACGTGCCATTTTCGGACATGTTTAATAAACGAATTACGCGACATGACCCGTTTAACACGATTAAATATAACTTGTTTAGAAACAAAAACTCGAACACATGACCCGTGTAACACGATTAGAATTTAAGAGTTTCTTTTTTAAGACATATCATATATTAATTATTCATATATTTAATATATAAAAAAATTATTAAATTATATAACTTTGATAAACAGGTTATAATGTGTTATGTGAACCTCTTAACCCATTTAAGAGGACTAGTTAAACGGGTTGCTAATGTTTAGACACAATTTTAATCGTGTTATTAACCGTGTCGACCCATTTAACTTCGTGTCATATTAACAGGTCGTGTCATATTAACAGCTCTAGAAAAAGTACAATCAAATCAATAAATAGAACCCAAAGCAAATCATGGGTTATAATCACAAGGAACAGTTAGATCTACTTACTCTTGCTTTACTTCTAAGATCCATTCCTGATCCACCGATCCTGTTTAGAAATTAACCACTTTAAATTAGCAAGTAACAAAAAGCAATAATCAAATGTTAAGTAACTTAAAATAGCAAAACCAATTGTAATTATAATCAGTTTTGGATTCTTTGAATTGTTCGTTCAAACTTCTTCAAATTTACAGATCAAGATAAGAACAGAATGGTAGCTGCAAATCTGTGCGATTCAGAGCAGAAAAAACAGGGGAAAACAGGGGATTGATCAGAAAATGAGAAACCAATTGAGAAGAAAGTTACCATATGTATTCTGCTATGATTTTGGGGGTGGAATCAGTGAGGTTAAGGTTGATGAGATCGGTAACCAGGGCCATGGAGACCGAATGTAAATTCTTGGGAGTAGGGATGAAGGAGATAAAGAGGAGTGATGAATATTATTATTATTATAGAGACGCGAATTACAGGGGTAGGTTGCGTGTTTATATAAGTGCACTTTCATGTTGATGATGATAATGATACCAAGTGATAATTTAATGTTTTGAAAAAAATATTAAATTTTGAAAAGATTATTTTTTGCTATATCTTATTCATATTTATTTATAACAAAACAAAAATATTTAACGCCAACATTATTAAAATATTGTTATCTCGGTGGAATTAAAAAGTATTATTTTTAACTTTTTTTTAGATGATACGAAAACAAAGAGAGAAACGAAAAAAACAGAAAATAAACTATAAAAAAATTTTAGAAAATAAATCAAGAATATATTACAGTTATATTATTTCTCGGTATTTGCAGGTGGTAAGGTTGTTAGTCTCTTTTGAAATGGGTGTCATCTGCTTCCGATATTAAAGAGGCAAAATCTGATGCCATGTATATGAACCATGTGTGTAGGCACAAAGTCTTTTTTTCTAAAACTTTTCACCGGAATAAATTAAATGGAGTTTTTTTCTAGAAGGATTTAGATGAAAAAAATATTTATCAAATAGTTGTATTTGAAAACTTATTTATCAAAATTGATGTTTTCCTTAATTTTCTTTGTTCTTGACTAAATAAGTATCTTTTTTTTTCAAAACATTAAATCATTCTTTTTGTTCAATGTTTTTTTTAATCTTTCGCTTTTTTAAACATTCTTTTCAAAATCGTTCAGTTTTTAAACATTCTTTTTTATACCATTCGGATTTTTTAAACGTCATTTTCAAAACCGTTCATTTTTTCTAAACATCTTTTTTAAAACCGTTCGTTTTGTCTAAACGTTTTTTTAAACCGTTCAATTTGTCTAAACATCTTTTTTAAATCGTCCGTTTTTGCTAAATGTCTTTTTTAAAACCGTCCATTTTGTCTAAACATCTTTTTTAAAAGCGTTCATTTTTTCTAATCGTCTTTTTAAAACCGCTCCTTTCTTAAAATGACGGTTTTTGAAAAAAAGGAATTTAAAAAATAGTGAAAGTTTTAAAAAATATATATATATAAACAAAATTTTAAACGTTTTGAAAAAAACATATTTTTTTAAACGTCATTTTCTAGAGAAAAAAATTTGAACTCTAAAATTTCATTTCACCAAAGGCAATTTTATAATGAATTAAAGATAATTTTATTAGTTAGTAATTAATTTGTTTCATGAAATAGATACGTTCAAATGAAGTGTTTTCAATTTCTGGGAGGATTACTAAAAAACGATATAAATTATTTAAAAATAAATAAACAGTGTTAAAAAAATTTAGGAAAAACTAGCGGTGTTATTTTTTTTTTAAGAAAACGAATGATTTTATAAAATAAATGGTTATTAGAGTAGTTAAAAAATAAGTAGAAAAAAAACATCCATTTTAGTAAATAAGTTTCTAACTACATCTATTTGGTAAATATTTTTTTCAACTACACTCTTTTGAGAAAAAAAACTCAAATTAAATGTTACACAAATGCTAGTGTGTTCGGGTGTCGTTTTTAGTGGTGTTTGAATATTGAACTTGACGCGAATTAACTAAACCCGATTAAAATGGAACCCGAACATGTTTAAGATGGGACCTGAACCCGAAAATTGTATATTAGGTTATAAAAAAGGTTAATCGAGTTAACTCGAATAATAAAAAAAAGTTATTTTTATTATTAATATTTATTGTAATCTTAGTTTAATATATATCTAACAATTTTTAATGCTTGTTTTATTTGACCTTTTTTAATAGAGGATTGGAAACGGATGAGTAGACATGAAGGTGACAATTTGAAGAGTAAAAACTATAACAAATTTAATGGTTGATATGATCTAATGTTTTCTTTTTAATTTATACGATTTTGTTTTATACTTATTTTATTTGATTTTTTTTGTTAATGTATGTGTTTAGTACATGGGTTTGAACGAAATATCATATTGGGTATGTTTTTATTTGATATTTTGCACTTATTATCTAATGAATATATAATATTAAGTTAAATTATAAAGTATGCATTGCAACTTTACTTAGAAACTCGAATATCGATTAACCTGACCCGAATAAACTAAAAATCGAATATCCCTAAACTGATTGACCCGGACGTTCTTTGGGTCGATAAACGGGTAGGATTCCTATAACAATAAACCCGAATAACCTAAAACCTGATTAAAAACCCGAATAGCGCCCCTAGTAGAGATGCACAAAAAACCGGTTCTAGACCGAACCCGAGGACCCGACCCGGACACGGTTGCGGTTCCTACCCAGTATGAGGTGGACCTGGTTTGATCCCGATTGAACACGACGGTTCCTACCCACGTTGGGTTCCCCTGATCTCGACCAGTTCCTACCCCGGTTCTAGCTGCATTTTTGACCAAAAAAAACTAGCCGTTGTTAACAACTATATATCCGTTACAAGACTTTTTGATCGTTTTTCTTGTTTTTAGTCCCCCTACGTTAGTATAAATAGATGTTGGATGAATTGGTTGAGTACCAAGCTTTAAAACGCAAAATCGAACAAAAAAACGCAAAAACTATTTGTTTTACTCTCCTTCTACACTTTCTACTATCTTTATGGCTCACTCACAATCACAATTATTCGTTTTTCACCAGCCAACCGTTGTTCGGGTTCTTCCACATAATAGGAACCAAGAAATTTGGTGCAATTAAGATTTGGTTTAGAAGAGTGATGGGTCTCAAAAGGCTTGTTACAAGTTTTGTGTCACTTTGTTAGCAAAAGAATCGAACTCGAGTTTGAAAAAAGCACATTGTGAGAAATTTTTGCAAGGCATTGAAAGTAGATCCGGACTCCGAAAAAACACAATTGGGTAGTGACAGTGGAATATTTCATTACGACGTAAATACGGTTCGGGATTGAATGGTGAAGTTCGTGATTCAAGAAGCTTTGTCGTTTGACCACTAAGACAACCCTTGGTTGACAAACATGATTCAAGAGACGCTTCAACCTCGTTACACACACGTAAGTCGTACTACACTTAGACGCTATAGTTTAAAAATGTGGAGAAATGCAAAAAATGATTTATTTGGATTTTTTAAAATTTTAAAAACCAGGGTGAACTTAACTAATGATGTTTGGTCTGCTGCACATGGTTTACCCGAATCATACATTTGCGTCACCACTCATTGCGTAGATTATAATTCGTGGCAAATGATGAAATGTACTATTGCGTTAGAACTTTTTCCATATTCACGTACCGAAGAATATTTGTTTCAATTTTTAAATTATATAATAAAATATTTTCAATAGGGATACCGTCTCAAACAATACTAACACAGTTGAAAAATTAAGAATAAAAAATAAACCGATTTGCAAAAGATGTCATTTTTTCACACTAGCAGTAGGCTATTAGTGTGCAAAGTAAACTGGAAATTGAATATACTATATAAATTTAATTAAATCTTTATGGTAGGAAAATATTTTATTAAAAATAAGTCTAAACATTTTGGATGTAACGAATATAAAAGGAAGAAAATTTGGTAAAGTTTTGTTTAGAGGGTGTTCGGGATTGCTTATTTAACTCTAAAAGTGATTTTTGTTAAAAGTGCATATTAGCTTATGATTTTTTAAAAAAAAGTTTTTAAAAAAATGTTTGGATTAGCTTTTGTGGTGGGAAAAATTAATAAGTCAATAAACTGTTTTTTAAAAAGTGTTTGATTTAGGTTATTCACGTAAAATGACCAAAAATGACATTTTTATATTTTATATATGTATTTGTTATAATTTGTTAGGGGTATATTGGTAATATTTTATTGCAAAAGCCAAAAACCATTTGAAAAACCAGGAATTTTTGGCTTCTTAATAAATAACTTTTTAGCTTTATCAAAAAGTTAAAACGAAAAGTGTTTTTATGTTTGTCAAACACTTTTTTTAACTTATTGGCTTTTAAAGAAGCCATAAATCAATAAGCAGTTTTCCAACGCAATCCCAAACACCCTCTTAGTTGAAGGTTGACGAAACATTACAAGGGTTTACAAGTAAGAGACTTTCAATGATATTACTTTTTTAGAGCATCTGGTATGGGAACCCAATGCACGGCATGATCCTATGTGGATGGAAAATCACGGCGTGATTTTCTGGGGTACACCTCCCCCTTGTTGCGTGATTAGGCACATGATCGGTTGACGTGATAAAAATCACACATGAATTGAAACATTTTTAGCCGTTCAACGATTATAATTTTGAATTTTTTACCGTCGTACATTATAACAAAATAAACAAATAAATAAGTTTATTTTTTAATCTTTTTATCCACTATAATTATCAAATATATTCATTTTACACACACTCATGTCTACTCTACTTTTACCAAAAATCATGAGTAACGATCCGAATTTTTGGGCTCAATATGCGGGTCGGGTTAACGCATTTATGGCCACGCAAATTTTTAAAAATGTTCAAATGAACCTAAACCTTCAAACCAACCCAAATTTTCTAGTGAACCAAAACGCTTTTACCCAACCACTACTGTACAAACCACCCATCACCCACGTAGAACTACCAATCACCAATGCCCCAACCATGTACACCACTAGAATTTGTTCCGGAAACACAAGAAATGCCACAAGAAGTCGTTGGCGATACTCAAACCGTCGCAAAAAAAAAAGAAGGCGTTACAAGAGAGAACAAGCAAAACTAATACAAAAAAGAAGTGGAAAAAAGATGAACCGTTAGAGTTGGTTAAGACGTATATCGATGTCTCGGAGGATTCCATTATCGGTATTAAAGTTAATTTTTAGTATTTGTGTTTATTAATATTTATTATAATTACTTGTATTTATGTTTAATAATTTAGTTATATTTATTTTAACTTTTGTAGGTAACGCCCAAAACAAAAAGGCATTATAGTCTCGTGTAAGTGAAAACTTTTAAGCCTTAATGGGGGTACAGCCGGGTTACCAAACTTTGGACTAATTGAGTTCAAAATGGACTCATATAAATGGAAAGGTCGTAAAGTTCTGTCGGATTTACCAAGAATGTTTGCGGGATCGAAGAAGCCGTGAGACTGAAACGGATGTTTTGGTGAAAGCTAGCGGTCGCTTTCAAGACGATGTAGGAGCGCGACGCACCAATTGTGTTTTGGGAACTTTTGAAGAAATCACCAAAGTGGCATCCGGTTAACGTTGCATCAACCCGAACCGGATCATCAAAGAAAAGAACATCGACCGACGTCGACGCTAGTCCAGACGTGTCTGAAGGAAGATCTTTCTACGATCTCAACGTATATGCACCAGATGACGTGGAAGAATTACCCTGCCCGATCGAAAAGAAAAAAGCAAAAGCTCAAGCATCCGCCCCGGGTGGTTTCTGTGTGGGTCAAGTGTTCTACCGGTGGACTCAGGGCCTGAATGTTGGTTTAATTTAGTTTGCGTAAGGTTTTAACGTATCGCTGCGGGGGTCGGGTTTAGGTTTCAACCAAAAACCAAAAAAACGTGCTAGGGTTGGGTTTAGAACCCGCAACCAAGTGTATACGGGTCGCGCGTCTTAACCGGTGGGATTGGGTGGAGGCCTTGATTGATACCCACTCGTTAAAAACTTAAATAAACAAACCCAAACTGATCATCCTCATTCCAAAACTGAAACCCGGTTCCATATTTCAATCCCAAATCGATCATCGGTCGCTTTAATTAATGAAAAGAGTTTAGGGTTTTTGATAAGCAATTGATTACGAACTAAATGTTGTAATTTAATTGGGTTTCCGCGTTCGTTTGATGTGCGCTTGACCGATTCAAAGAAATGAACCCTAGATCGTTCTTGAGCCGAAATTAGATTAGAATTCGATTGTAATAAGGCTCGGAATCATGGGGCTTTTGAATTGGGTATTAAAACGTGTTTAAACTACATATGAATTACATGGGATGATGGTGTATGGAGAATGAACCGCTAATGACCCAAACTCGGTGTTCTTCGATCCTGTCAGCGCTTCAGCGGCGAAATGCAGGAGTCGTGAGAGGTTAGGAAGTTTGAAATAGGGTTTAGCTTAATCGGATTGATTTCTCCGTAACAGCCCGATTCAAGTTGCTTTGATAGGAACCAACTGTCAGCGTGATTTGCGCATGGATTCATTTGATTAAGGACGAATTGGGTCACGAATTCGTTTATATACATGCAATAAACGGCTGAGCGTGATTTACGACCCTAAACATGATCCAATTTCCCGATTTGAAAGCTAATTGGACTTGGTTTGACTATGAGAAGTCAAATTGTTTTGAGTTTCAAATTTAGCCGCGGCATTGATTGAATTGGGTGTTAATTGGGTCTGGATTTGATCGATATTAGCTTAGGTATACGTGGGATGTCCAAAACAGTTGGAATTGATCGACGAAAGCCTGGAATTGCAAGTATAATAGGGTTGTTTGACTTCAAAAGTCAAAATAGGTCGATGTGGTCAAAGATCTAAGTCAAAGGTCCAATTTGAGATAAAAGGGGTTCAAGGTTGAGGGTTCAAATGGCTAAAGGGGGATTTCTTTGTTTCAGAAAAGTCCTAGACTTGAAATTTGTTTATAATATATATATATATATATATATATATATATATATTATAAAGCTTGTAAACTAACACATTATTGATTTTATTTTCAAACTATTTTATATGGAAATTCAATTTTATAATATTACTAACTATATAAAAGGTTAACATATATATAAATAAATGTTAATACATGGCTTGAAACTCATAATTATAACCAAAATATACAAAGGTTACATGTATAATAGTAAATAATTTGTTTTTGAAAGGTTGAAAATTGGATGTGACATAAGGTGTTGAGCAAGTACGGGTTTTGAAATGAAGTGTCATTAAAAAAAATAAGATAAAAATTCCACCAGAAAATCATGGATGTTACAGTAGGCGGATCTGCAATGTGAACCGGTGAGATTTCTTATCTGTCATCTTTTAATATCATAGCATGCGCGCGTTAAACCGCGGGAAAAAAATAATGTCATACAAGTAATTCTAATGAGGGTGTACCACCTCACTTTTCCCCAAATACTACCCTAATAACTTAAAGTGTTGGGGGCACAACCCTAATACTTTAAATACTTTTTTTTCATTTTTTAAAATAATTTTTTTTAAGTTAAAACAAATAATAATAATATTATTATAAGTTAAAACAAATAATAATAATACTGTAAAGTATCATTTTATAATTTATTAATAAAAACAAATAAAAAAATATTTATATTTTTAGACAAATAAAATAAGAATAATTATTTTATAATTACATCATACAAGTAATTTTAAAATTGTGTAATGTGATACACGCGTACATCATGTTCTTTAAATTTTCTAGTTTCATTTGATGTGCCGGTCTTGCAATTATATTTAGCCTTCAATACGCCGAATGCTCATTCAACGTCTTTCTTTGGCCCCTCTTGCGTTTTCTTGAACTTTTTTTGGTTCATGTCGGTTAGATAAGAATATGATTTCACAAACGTGGACCAAGAAGGATATATGTCATCGGCAAGATAGTAACACACTTGTATTGATGGCCATTAACAAAAAATGGCACCTAGAAACGGTTCCATGCAACTCATTTGTGAACAATTGAGATTGATTGAGGACGTTTATGTCATTGTTCGACCCGGCAATACCAAAATATGTGTGCCAAAACCACAAATCATTTGATGCAACTGCTTCGAGTATGACCGCTGCGTATTCGTGATCACCTCCCCCTTAAAATAGTGGGACAATTTCTCCAAACCCAATGAGTACACTCGATACTACCAAGCATCCCGGGAAGTGCTTATCACCGTGTGCTTGGTATAAAAGTGAAATATATTGATTAGTCGGTGCACATAAGTATTCATGACCATATATAATAAAAATAACATTGCAAAAATGCTCAAGACATTCCTTAAAGGTTCTTGCGGACATACATAAATATTCGTCGTATGAATCAAGAATATTACTTATTGCGAGTTGTTTTATAGCGATGTGTTTAATGGGAAAAAAACATCTATGAAATGGCTCATTGAAAATTTAAAAAGGTCCGAAATTAGTAACTTAGACTGCTATAGCTGGTGCAAATTCAGGTTTTCCCAATAGTTTTGTACTTTGCTAGCAGCCTCTACTAATTGTTGTTTTGTTCATTCAATGTCTACTTCCCAATTAAAAAACAAGGGTCTCTACTAAATCGGTTTGGACGCACATTGACTATACCGTCCGTATAATTAACTCGACATAATTGACGTCGTGTACGGAAAAGGAAGTCGGTATTGGAGGCTATGACGTGTCGGTGTTTTCGCGATCTAAAGGAGTGATAACCTCTAATTTCCAATTTCCAAATTATTATATAGAAATAAAAGTAGTCGGCACTACAATCTAGGTTTATGATAAGATTATTAATGATTTGATTTCAGAAAACATGTGCTCTTTTTAACAAGAGTAAATTACATGAAAGACTACATTTTTTTTCCTCATGGCATGACAAAAGGTTATACAGATGACCCCTATGATAGATGTCTTTTATGTTTTCTGTCAACATTTTCTAAAATGTTCAAATTATCCTTACATTAACAAAATAAAAGACATAAATGTGAGATCCACTTACTTAGAAAACCAATGATCACACCCAACCCCTCTCGGATCTCCCGCTCGCTGTTCACCCTCTCACGTCTTCTCCGACGACCATATTTTTTCCGGTCGCTAACTTATATATTTTTCAACAAATTGATGGCTATAGTTTCAACCCAAATGGCGAATACGTAAGAAGATGGCTTCCTGAACTCGCTCGACTACCAATCGAATGGACACACCACCCAAATACGTTTTAACGGTTCGGTTTTATTCCTATTGAAAACAAAACATCACATCTTCAATTGAACAGTGGAATCAAATCAGAAAGGAAACATACAAAATAACACAAAGACTAAAGAAATTAAAATCAACAAAATGCTACACTATAATCAATTAACAGAAATTTCCTTTGATTTTCAGTAAATCTCAGTTGAAATCAATCGAAATTGAACATACAACAAGAGGAAACTTTCAATTACAGAACTCACCAACAGATCTAAAGCAAACAACTATTATGAACACGAAACTTTAGAATTCCTGCTGAAACTCGAGCTTCTTCTTCTTCTTCCACAGGTTATCTGAAGAGGAAAGGGGATTATGAGTATGTAATGGAGGATTCCAGTGAGATTTGTATATAGCTCTTCTGCTCCGAGTACATATAAAGGTGAAACTGTAATTACAGAGGAGGCGACCGGTGCTATGACGATGATAACATATAACTTCAGTCGAAAAATGTCGTAGTTGTGGGAGTTGGTTGGGGAAGACAGAGCCTGAGGTGTGGGTTTTTGTCTAAGTGGGGTGGAGATTAGATGTTTTTTATTTCTTTTTAATATTAGGGGTATATTGTTTAAATAATTGACTGGAAACTTAACCAACATCTATTCTAAGGGCCATTTGTGAAACCTGTTGTCTTATCATGGGAAGTAAATATGTAGTTTTTCATACATGGAAAGTCAATCTAAAATATTGACATACCACACAAGCTTTTCGTGTAATTTACTCTTTTAACAATTATATATAGAAAACTAGAGTTTTTTCCAAAAAAAAATGTTTATAGAAAACTTATTAATAAAATGGGTTATTTGAAACTTATTTATTAAAATGGGTGTTTTTTTAAAAACCTTTTTTTCTCACTCCTAATCTTATTAGATAAATACATTTCTATTTGAAAAAAAGTTAAGAAAAAAGTTTCTAATAAAATAAAAAAAAACTGTTGGGTCATGATATTTTATAAAAAGTTTTTTAAATATTTTATAACTCTTTTACAAAATGTTTTTTAACCTTTTTTCTAAAATGTTTAGTAGAACTAGAATATACATTTTTTAGTATTACATAAAAAAGTTATTTCGATTGAAATTATTTTTTGTAAACTTTTTTGTTTTTAACTTTTTAAACAGTTTTTATATATTTTTAAAAAATGTTTTTAATTAATTTAAAAAATGTAAAAAGAAAAAACATTAAAAAATCTATATTTTTTTGGTCATGATAAGAAAAAAAACAGTTTTTATATATTAAACTATTTAAAAAAATAATAACATTGATTTTAATTTTATTAAAAACCTTTCTTTAACTTTTTTTAAAGAAAATATTTTTATTTTTTTAAAGAAAGGTTTTTAATAAAATTAAAAACAATGCTTTTATTTTTTAAATAGTTTATTATATAAAAACTGTTTTTTTCTTGTCATGACCAATTTTTTTTAATGCTTTTTCTTATTACATTTTTTTAAAAACATATAAAAACTGTTAAAAAGTTAAAAACAAAAAAGTTTACAAAAAATGATTTCAATCGAAATAACTTTTTTATGAAATACTAAAAAATGTCTATTCTAGTTCTAGTAAACATTTTAGAAAAAAGGTTAAAAAAACGTTTTCTATCAACACTATTTAGAAAAAAAACTATAGAAAACTAGAGTGGTTTTGATGATTTTCTTTCCGACACTTTCAAATCAAGTGACATTGAGTTTCTATCCAAATTTGCCGTTGTGGCTAGCGAGCTTGAGGATACGGTAAAATCAAAGAAAAAATTTGTACATTGTGATCTAAGGATTACTTCGTCGAACACCCCAAGTACGACACATATACGTTTAGAGGGAGATTTCGTTTACCGAAAGATTTGTTTTTAAACATTGACAGGGATATAAGTATGGATTCAAGGTTTTGTTGGTTTCACGAAGGATATGACGGGGGGTGAAAGAAGAGCTTCACGCCGATTCAGAAATACACTTTTGCTATTCGCCAACTTGCTACAGGTAACCCTCCTGACGATTATGATTAATATTTATCTATATCTGCTAGGACTGCTCATGAAGGTTTAGAATACTTTTTCAATTCTATTATTATGTTATATGGCAAAGAGTTTTTACGTAGACCTACAAGCCACGACATTGCACATTTGTATAATGCATATGAAACTAGATGGGGCCTTCCATGAATGATCGGTAGCATCGATTGTAAGCATGTCGTTTGGAGGATGTGTCCGACTAGTTTGTGTGCCCAATTTATAAGAGGTGATCACCAATACCATACGATCATGATGGAAGCAGTGGTGTCAAACGAATTATGGTTTTGGCATGCGTATTGTGGTCCTACCGGTTCGAATAACGACATAAATGTTCTCAATCAATCTGTGACGTTTCGGATTTTTCGTTCTCACGCTTGTATTATATTTATTATGAAAATCATTTTCTATTAAACGAATTGCGAGTGTTTTTATTTAATTTTGTACAAATATATATATATATATATATATATATTATTTTATGGATGTAAAATAATTAAAAATTTTATAAGTTTTAAACTTATATAAAATTTTATATAAAAATCTAGATTTAAAAGTTGCATAACCTATTTAAATAATACAAATAATCGTTTTATAAAAGTTATTTATAATAATAATAATAAAATAAATTTATAAAATATAAATAGATTTAAAAGAAAAATAAATTTATTTAATAAAAGTTTAGTGGTCGTTTTGTATTTAATCAAACTTCAAGGTTTAAAGCAGAATTCAGTTAAGGGACTAAAGGTGTACAAATCAAACTACAAGGACTCATCCGTAACTATCTCAGGGTCTATTTTAAATCAAAAACAAACTACAAGGACTAAATCTGCCAATATTCAATTCGTAAATCCGGTCACCCCCTTCGATTTGTCCGGCGGTCCAAGGCTTTCTCCGGCAAACACCCCGACAGGGCTGTTCCCTGCACCTCAACGCCCGACAAAAGCGTCCCTGACTTCGTCTCCCCCACGCGAACCATACCCCTCGACCAATTTGTCTGCCAATCACAAGGATCGTCTTATCCTGTTGGTGGCCGAGACATCCAAACCCAAATTCGTGCCCGACAGGCCACCTCCACGCCTGTCGACTGTTGGGTTAGTTTCACCTTGCCCATACTAATGTCGGGACATGTCCAATTGCGCGTTTGAGCATAAGGATTAGGCTCGGCTATAAAGAGCCATTGTCGGCCCTGCTCGAACTCGTTACCATCCTTCCTCACACCCTCACTCCAAATTGAAGACTGTATTACTTTCGTCTTCCCTGAGAGAGACTGTGACCAAGAAATTAGGAGCTGATTCCATCCAGAAGTCTGATTCCCGTTTTGGACATTTTCGGTTCAAGGTTCCTGCCGTCCAGGCCTTTCGCGACCAAGTTCGAACCTCATCTTGGTTCCTTTAGTTTCTGTTATCATTAGGTAAGCTTCTCCAATCGAAAATTCGGCAATCGCACGAGAGTGACCCCCAATGTCCTCGGACACGGTTGCCGGTTATCGAGGTCCAGCGACCTGATTTTTTGCCTTGTATACTTAAATTATCCGATACACACATAACCAGCGATGGGCAGTAGCCCGACTGGTTATGCGTGTGTGTGTTTAAGGCGCAGGTCGTGGGTTCGATCCCGGTTGGCCTTTGGCCCAAAATTTTTATTTCTGTTTTCAATTATTTATTTTATTTAATTATCCTAAATTATTTTTAATACTCTTTTTATACAATAAATACTAAAACGAGTCGGGTTGATCGTTCGTTTATTTTGAAAACGATTAAACAATCTTTTAATCAATAAACTATTCCATTTTTATAAATCTTGTAATATTATTTAAATACATTTTTATATATAAAATACCTTATAAGCCTTGTAATATTATTTGAATACATTTTTATATATATAAATATCTTATATTTTTATAAATCTTGTAATACTTTTATAAATTTATTTAAATACATTTATATATATATATAAAATGTCCTATATTTTATAACTCTTGTAACATTGTTATAAACTTAATAAAATACATCTAATATATATAATGTCTCATTTTCTCTATACTAACACTAAACAATGTTTTATTTTATAAACTTGTTAAAATAAATTTTAATATACAAAATATCAACATAATTAGTCAAATAAAGACTTATTCTTTTTTTGTATTTATTATTGTTGTTTAAATACATTAAACATAATGATTAATTATTTAAAGATGTAATATTTAAACAATATATATATATTTTTAAAGTTAAAGTTTTACAAAACCGTTATCATTTTCCACCCTATTTTATACAAATAAATATTAAGAATATTATTATAAAAACCTATACTCATTAGATACGAATACGCTCATACAAACATACAATAATACATATTTATCTACATAGGATATCAACGTGCTTAGGCTTCCACATACTTATCACCTACACGCGTGGAAAATACCCGCTTGCAAGGTGAGTTACATAGCCCCTATTTTACATTTTTATACATTTTGGGGTGAAACATTATTCATGCTACTCACATTGTTTATACGTGTTATACATGAGACTATATGCTTATTCTTTGGATGTACATACATTTATACACAAGACAACCAACTGTAATATTGATAGATCTATTGTGCCTGACCAGCCCACCCGGTTAGGGTGTTTATTACTGCATACTCGGATATAACCGCGTGTTATATTCAAACATACCGGATATAGTGGGTAACTATATTCAAGCATACCGGACTTAGCTGTTGTGCTCTGTTCAAGCGCGTCAAACTCGGTTTGAATTGTGATTAAATAAATGTTACATCATATGCTATGTTTAACAATATAAACAATGAGTTGCAAAACGATTTACAACCACTATTTACAGGAAATACTAAACCTATGTACTCACCAACTTTTTAGTTGACACTTGATTTAAATAATGTTTCAGGTTTGGATATGTGACTGCTTGCCGAAGATCTCTCCATTTAGGAACTATGGACCTAGTTAAATAAATTAATGTTTTGAACTAGACTAGGTTATTTGAAATGTATTGTATTTGGAACTTGTTGTCTTCAAATTAAATTAATGAATTATGCAACCTTTAGTTATCATGTGCTTTTGAACAATCATCACATTGTCCGCCTCGATGAATCCGCCATCGGTCGGGGTGTGACAGATTGGTATCAGAGCCATGGTTATAGGGAATTAGGTTATTAGACACAATGACCTAGACTATAACCCTAGGACTCCCTTTTATATGTTATGTGCTAAATGATAAATTGCTATGTGAATTATTTGTAGTTAGGTATTATTTGAATTTTCCCGAGTTTGGTACATGAGACTTATACACATACATACAAGACTTTGATACATGATACATACTTTACATACACATTTGACAAGCAAACTTATGCAAACAAATACACTACTTATCCTTGTCCATACTCTCTCCTAATCCTTATAAATTGCAACATTCCTACACATTTTATATTCATACACTCTCAAATTAAAATCTTGAAAATCTCGTCAACGACTTAATTTCCTGAAACCAGTAAAAGACACGTGCAATATGGAAGGGTGACACCTGTACATTGGGTTTTCTGTCTAGGAAAGCATTTCGTATAAATCCAAATAAACGGACCCGTATGCTTTCCTGGGAATTCCTGAAGTGAGTGTTTACCTATAGGCTAAAGCATGTCTCTTTGAGAGTTTCGGGGAATTACTTAACGTTGATAAGTCAATGTATTCGCAAGGATACAATCCGAATTTGAACTCAAAAGTGGGGACATTATAACAAAATAGGAAAAACTAGACGAACATGCAAAACAAATCATTATTACGGGTGCACACGTAATAACAATTTGTAGTGCATGCAAGTCCCGGCAATTCCTATTATGCAAATAATGATCTATAACATCATGTCCTACCCGGAAAAGGTGACTTAGTTTCCCCTATCAACTTAGAATAAATACACATGCACTGGCACGCGTCATGATAAATCTCGTATTTCTGCTTACATTATTTCCCGTTATAACTCATATTTATCCGTCTTATCTAAAATATCATTGTCTTTCTTATGGTGTTAGAATGCCTCCTCGACGTGCAAACTCTAGCACTTCCAACCCGGATCTTGCTACTCTTCTTGCCCAGCTAGTAGGGCAAATGACTCAAGCAAATAACAACAGTGACGGGTCTCACAACATCCAAGGAAACGGTGGTACCAACCCGCCTCATTGCACGTTTAAGCACTTTAACTCGTGCAATCCTACTAAATTCTTCGGGACTGAAGGTGCTACCGGCCTACTCCAATGGTTTGAAAGCATGGAAAGCACATTCCTAAACAGTGACTGTCCCGATAATCTTCGGGTTCGCTATGCCACAAGTGTACTTCAAAAGAGAGCCCTCACCTGGTGGAACGGTGAGAAACGCACTCGTGGTGCTGAGGTTGCTACATCCTTATCATGGGATGATCTGAAGAAGGCCATGACTGATGAATTCTGTCCTCGGAATGAAATGAGGAAGCTCGAGGCTGAATTTTGGGATCTTGCCCAAGACAGCGGGGATAATCTGGCTTACACCACCCGGTTCCAAGAACTAAGTCTATTGGTGCCTCACATGATCACTCCCCTTACTTGGGGAATTGAAAAGTACATAGGCGTCCTGCCTATGCAAATTCAAGATGCTGTGCTAGGAAGCAATCCTCCTACTCTTGAAGCTGCCATCCGCCTATCTGTTACATTATCCGACAACCATGTCAAAGCCGGAACCTTAACAAGAAAGGGTTCCAAGAAGGTTGTGTCTACTCTTGCGGCAGTCAAAGATGTGAAACCCGAGTCTTCTAACCGCAACAAGAAAACGTAAGGGTCGAAACTTCGCAGCCGTAACTCCCGCTGTACCTGCTATTCAAGCGGCCCCTATGGGTCAAAACCCGAAAATTTATCAGGGCCCGAATCCCCAATGCTAGACCTGCAAGTACCATCATCCTGCCAACTTACCATGTCGATTGTGCTCAAGCTGTGGGCGATATGGACATGTGGCCACTACCTGCCGTACCCGTCCTCCCGTCCATCAAGCTGCCCCAGCTAACCGTCAAAACTATCCGGCACCTCCCAATGGTCGGGCATGTTACGAATGTGGAGATCCAAACCATTTCCGTGACCGATGCCCAAAACTTCATCATCAAGGTGGTCCTCAAGGACGAGCGTTTAACATAAACGCTAATGAGGCTCAAGCAAACAACGACGTGATAAACGGTACGTTCCTCGTAAACAATCATTATGCATCCATTTTATTTGATACTGGTGCCGATAGGAATTTCGTGTCTCTTACCTTTGAATCTCGACTTACTAAACAAAGAACGAAACTTGACAATCCCTATTCCGTGGAGATAGCAAACGGGAAATCTATTGCTATAAACTCTGTTATCCGCAACTGCAATCTCGAGCTTAATAATCATGAATTCTCTGTTGATCTCCTTCCAATGCAATTGGGAAGCTTCGATATTATAATTAGCATGGACTGGTTATCCAAGCACCATGCCGAAGTTATTTGCTACGAAAAGTGCATTCGTATACCTCTCCCCTCGAGTGACACGTTAGTTATTTTCGGTGAAAAACCGTGTCGTGGTCTTTAAATCATGTCTTGCACATTGGCCCAAAAGTACTTGCGGAAAAAGTACGTTGCATTCTTGGCCCACATAGTTGACACAAAGGACAAGGGTAAGAAATTTCAAGACATTCCGATCATCCGAGATTTTCCCGAGGTATTCCCCGAGGATTTACCTGGTCTTCCTCCCACTAGACAAGTGGAGTTTCGTATCGACCTTGTGCCCGGAGCAACTCCCATGGCAAAAGCTCCCTATCGTCTTGCACCTTCCGAGATGCAAGAGCTTGCAAGTCAATTACAAGAACTCTCATCCAAAGGATTCATCCGCCCGAGCCATTCACCTTGGGGTGCTCCCGTACTATTCGTAAAGAAAAAGGATGGATCGTTTCGAATGTGCATCGATTATCGTGAACTCAACAAACTTACAATTAAGAACCGTTATCCTTTACCCCGTATCGACGATCTTTTCGATCAGCTTCAAGGTTCAACATGTTTCTCCAAGATTGACCTTCGTTCCGGGTACCATCAACTTCGTGTTCTCGATGAAGACATTCCGAAGACTGCCTTTCGGACTAGGTACGGTCACTACGAGTTCATGGTCATGCCCTTCGGTTTGACTAATGCACCTGCGGTCTTCATGGACCTCATGAACCGTGTATGCAAACCTTATTTGGACAAGTTCGTGATCGTTTTCATTGACGACATTCTTATCTATTCTAAGACGAAAGCGGAACATGAACAACATCTTCGTTTGATTTTAGAACTCTTGAAGAAAGAACAACTATACGCCAAGTTCTCCAAGTGTGAATTCTGGCTAAAGGAAGTTCAATTTTTGGGACACATAGTCAACGATAAGGGAATTCATGTGGATCCGGCAAAAATCGAAGCGGTAAAGAATTGGAATACTCCTAAGACTCCTACCGAGATTCGTTCCTTCCTTGGACTAGCGGGTTACTATCGTCGCTTCATCTCAAATTTCTCCAAGATTGCGGTTCCACTCACGGCCTTGACTCATAAAGGTAAATCTTACGAGTGGGGACCCAAGCAAGATGAAGCTTTTCAAACTCTCAAGCACAAGCTCTGCAATGCTCCTATACTAACTCTTCCTAGTGGTAATGACGACTTTGTCGTTTATTGTGATGCATCCAACCAAGGTCTTGGTTGTGTTCTAATGCAACGTGGCCAAGTAATTGCATACGCATCACGCCAGCTCAAAATCCATGAGAAGAACTATACGACCCATGATCTCGAGCTTGGTGCTGTCGTTTTCGCCTTGAAAATTTGGAGAAACTATCTTTATGGCACCAAATGCGTGGTTTTCACCGACCACAAAAGTCTCCAACATATTTTCAATCAAAAAGAACTTAATATGAGGCAACGACGATGGGTTGAACTTCTAAATGACTACGACTGCGAGATCCGCTATCACCCCGGCAAAGCAAATGTTGTAGCCGACGCTTTGAGCCGTAAAGAACGTATCTTGCTTCATAGTGTTTATATTCATAACGATATCCAAGCCCGTATTCTCAAAGCACAACACACCTCGGTTACCGAGGGAAACATGTATCAAGAAATGGCATGTGGTGTAGAACTCTTGTTAGAAACCAAAGCCAACGGCCTATTGTATTACTTGGATCGTATCTGGGTTCCCGATCGCGACGATCTTCGCATATTTTTGATGAACGAGTCCCACAAAACTCGATATTCGGTACATCCCGGAGCTGATAAGATGTACATGGATCTCCGTCAACAATATTGGTGGCCCGGCATGAAAAAGGATATTGCCCTCTTTGTGGCAAAATGCCTAACTTGTTCTAAAGTGAAGGCCGAACACCAAAAGCCTTCCGGACTCCTTGAACAACCGGAAATTCCCGTGTGGAAGTGGGAGAACCTTGCTATGGACTTCATCACCAAACTTCCACGCACTTCCAGTGGGCACGATAGTATCTGGGTTATTATTGACCGACTTACAAAGTCAGCCCATTTCTTGCCTATTCGCGAGGACTATCGAGTCGAGAAATTGGCTCGGATCTACATTAATGAGATCGTAAGTCGTCACGGGATCCCTTTGAACATCATCTCCCATCGTGATTCGCGTTTTACTTCCCGATTTTGGCAATCACTGCAATCAGCACTTGGTACTCGTTTGGATTTAAGTACGGCCTACCATCCTCAAACTGATGGGCAAACCGAGCGAACAATCCAAACTCTCGAGGATATGCTTAGAGCTTGTGTTATTGACTTTGGTGGCAATTGGAATTCTCACCTACCACTGATCGAATTTTCCTACAACAACAGCTACCACACAAGTATTAACATGGCACCGTTTGAAGCTCTTTATGGACGAAAATGTCGTTCACCAATTTGTTGGAACGAAATTGGTGAAGCACAAATCACCGGTCCCGAGCTTATCCAAGAGACCACCGATAAAATTTTTCTTATTCGTGACAACATTCGAGTGGCAAGGAGTCGGCAAAAGAGCTATGCCAATAAAAGACGAAAACCATTGGAATTTCAAGTTGGGGACATGGTTCTCCTAAAGGTATCACCTTGGAAGGGCGTAGTCCGATTTGGAAAGAAAGGAAAACTTGCACCTCGATATGTGGGTCCATTCAAGATACTCGAAAGGGTAGGAAAAGTGGCCTACAAACTCGATCTTCCTTCAGAACTCATCAACGTTCATCCGACTTTCCATGTATCTAATTTGAAAAAGTGTCTAGCCGACGAGAATCTCCACATCCCTCTTGATGAAGTACGCATTGACGAGAGGATGCACTTTGTTGAGAAACCCGCGGAAATCATGGACCGAGAAGTCAAGAAACTCAAGCGTAGCCGCATCCCCATTGTCAAGGTCCGTTGGGAATCTAAGCGTGGACCCGAGTTCACTTGGGAACGTGAAGACCAAATGAAGACAAAGTATCCGCATCTCTTTTCATAGCCTCCACTAGTTGAATTTCGGGACGAAATTCCTCTAACATGGGGAGACTGTGACGTTTCGGATTTTTCGTTCTCACGCTTGTATTATATTTATTATGAAAATCATTTTCTATTAAACGAATTGCGAGTGTTTTTATTTAATTTTGTACAAATATATATATATATATATATATATATTATTTTATGGATGTAAAATAATTAAAAATTTTATAAGTTTTAAACTTATATAAAATTTTATATAAAAATCTAGATTTAAAAGTTGCATAACCTATTTAAATAATACAAATAATCGTTTTATAAAAGTTATTTATAATAATAATAATAAAATAAATTTATAAAATATAAATAGATTTAAAAGAAAAATAAATTTATTTAATAAAAGTTTAGGGGTCGTTTTGTATTTAATCAAACTTCAAGGTTTAAAGCAGAATTCAGTTAAGGGACTAAAGGTGTACAAATCAAACTACAAGGACTCATCCGTAACTATCTCAGGGTCTATTTTAAATCAAAAACAAACTACAAGGACTAAATCTGCCAATATTCAATTCGTAAATCCGGTCACCCCCTTCGATTTGTCCGGCGGTCCAAGGCTTTATCCGGCGAACACCCCGACAGGGCTGTTCCCTACACCTCAACGCCCGACAAAAGCGTCCCTGACTTCGTCTCCCCCACGCGAACCATACCCCTCGACCAATTTGTCTGCCAATCACAAGGATCGTCTTATCCTGTTGGTGGCCGAGACATCCAAACCCAAATTCGTGCCCGACAGGCCACCTCCACGCCTGTCGACTGTTGGGTTAGTTTCACCTTGCCCATACTAATGTCGGGACATGTCCAATTGCGCGTTTGAGCATAAGGATTAGGCTCGGCTATAAAGAGCCATTGTCGGCCCTGCTCGAACTTGTTACCATCCTTCCTCACACACTCACTCCAAATTGAAGACTGTATTACTTTCGTCTTCCATGAGAGAGACTGTGACCAAGAAATTAGGAGCTGATTCCATCCAGAAGTCTGATTCCCGTTTTGGACATTTTCGGTTCAAGGTTCCTGCCGTCCAGGCCTTTCGCGACCAAGTTCGAACCTCATCTCGGTTCCTTTAGTTTCTGTTATCATCAGGTAAGCTTCTCCAATCGAAAATTCGGCAATCGCACGAGAGTGACCGGGCAAACCCAATGTCCTCGGACACGGTTGCCGGTCACCGAGGTCCAGCGACCTGATTTTTTGCCTTGTATACTTAAATTATCCGATACACACATAACCAGCGATGGGCAGTAGCCCGACTGGTTATGCGTGTGTGTGTTTAAGGCGCAGGTCGTGGGTTCGATCCCGGTTGGCCTTCGGCCCAAAATTTTTATTTCTGTTTTCAATTATTTATTTTATTTAATTATCCTAAATTATTTTTAATACTCTTTTTATACAATAAATACTAAAACGAGTCGGGTTGATCGTTCGTTTATTTTGAAAACGATTAAACAATCTTTTAATCAATAAACTATTCCATTTTTATAAATCTTGTAATATTATTTAAATACATTTTTATATATAAAATACCTTATAAGCCTTGTAATATTATTTGAATACATTTTTATATATATAAATATCTTATATTTTTATAAATCTTGTAATACTTTTATAAATTTATTTAAATACATTTATATATATATAAAATGTCCTATATTTTATAACTCTTGTAACATTGTTATAAACTTAATAAAATACATCTAATATATATAATGTCTCATTTTCTCTATACTAACACTAAACAATGTTTTATTTTATAAACTTGTTAAAATAAATTTTAATATACAAAATATCAACATAATTAGTCAAATAAAGACTTATTCTTTTTTTTTATATTTATTATTGTTGTTTAAATACATTAAACATAATGATTAATTATTTAAAGATGTAATATTTAAACAATATATATATATATATTTTTAAAGTTAAAGTTTTACAAAACCGTTATCATTTTCCACCCTATTTTATACAAATAAATATTAAGAATATTATTATAAAAACCTATACTCATTAGATACGAATACGCTCATACAAACATACAATAATACATATTTATCTACATAGGATATCAACGTGCTTAGGCTTCCACATACTTATCACCTACACGCGTGGAAAATACCCGCTTGCAAGGTGAGTTACATAGCCCCTATTTTACATTTTTATACATTTTGGGGTGAAACATTATTCATGCTACTCACATTGTTTATACGTGTTATACATGAGACTATATGCTTATTCTTTGGATGTACATACATTTATACACAAGACAACCAACTGTAATATTGATAGATCTATTGTGCCTGACCAGCCCACCCGGTTAGGGTGTTTATTACTGCATACTCGGATATAACCGCGTGTTATATTCAAACATACCGGATATAGTGGGTAACTATATTCAAGCATACCGGACTTAGCTGTTGTGCTCTGTTCAAGCGCGTCAAACTCGGTTTGAATTGTGATTAAATAAATGTTACATCAACAATATAAACAATGAGTTGCAAAACGATTTACAACCACTATTTACAGGAAATACTAAACCTATGTACTCACCAACTTTTTAGTTGACACTTGATTTAAATAATGTTTCAGGTTTGGATATGTGACTGCTTGCCGAAGATCTCTCCATTTAGGAACTATGGACCTAGTTAAATAAATTAATGTTTTGAACTAGACTAGGTTATTTGAAATGTATTGTATTTGGAACTTGTTGTCTTCAAATTAAATTAATGAATTATGCAACCTTTAGTTATCATGTGCTTTTGAACAATCATCACATTGTCCGCCTCGATGAATCCGCCATCGGTCGGGGTGTGACACAATCTCCATTGTTCAATAACGAAATGCATGGAACTGCCCCGAAGTGTCCTTTCCATGTTAACGGTCGTGAATACAAACGTGACTACTATTTTGCGGATGAGATTTACCCCACGTGGTCTGTTTTTGTGAAATCATTTCCATTCCCTGTCGACCCGAAAGAAAAAAGGTTTAAGAAAGTTCAAGAGTCGGCTAGAAAATATGTCGAACGCGGGTTTGGTGTTTTAAAATCTAAATGGGGGATAATTAATCGTCCGCAACGGTCACGTAAACGTCAAAAAATACAAAATGTGGTTTATGCATGTTTCATATTGCACAATATGATTTTAAAGCATGACGGAAATGCAATCTCACCCAGCTACGCGATGGACTCTTCAACCAATGAAGTCGTAGAAGATGGTGTAATTAATGAATTGCGGGATCAAGAGACACACTTTAAACTACTATATGATCTTGTTGAACATTTTGCTACACTACCGGAGTGGGCCAGCAGCGATTCAGAAGACGATTATGTTTAATTTATCGGGTTTTTTTTAATTTGTAACTTTTTTTGTATTTTGTTATTTTTAGTTATCTTATCTATTTTTAATTAATAAAAAAGTATGTTTTTTATTTAAATGTTATTTTTTTAAATGTTGGTGAGTAAAATGAGTAGGGTGTTTCCAATAAAATCTGAGTAAAATGAGTAGTTTTGAAGTGACAAAATTCTATTGGGCAGTTTTGATGAGTAAGTGGGTAAATGGGTTGGGTTCCCCCTTCACCCTACACGGGTTAAATAAAAATATTAGGTAATAAAAAATTTATTTTTTTAAAAACACGTGTTTTACACGGGTTGAATAAACCCGTGAAATAGAATATAATCTGTTAATACATACACCGATTAAAATATGTCAGAAGATTTATTAATATAAAGATTAGTATTTTCTTTTAAATTATATTATTATTATTATTGGATAGTGCTGTAATTAATAGGAGAGAGAAACAGGAAAAAAAGTTATGAGAATTATTGTGAAGACGACACGTGTTATAGAAAAACTTTTATTTATTATATAGTATAGATTAGAAACTACCGAGTTACACCCCTGGTCCATGTCGAGATTGACCCATTTTTACCAAAATTTAAATAAGAATGAATATGTAATGTAAAAACAACGTTAATACAGGGTGGACAAAAAAAAGATTAAAAAGAAGCTAAAAAAATAAATAAAAGTTAAAAAACAAAAAACAAAATTAAAAAAAATCAGTTAAAAGTAAAAAAGAAAAAACAATAACCGTTCGTTGTGACGGGGCGTACGCATCGACGACTCAACTATTATAAAGTAATTAATTAATTTACTTAAAAAGTAAAAGAAATTAAAAAAATAAATAGTAAAACAGATTTAGTAAAAGAGGAGCTAAAATTAAATCTGAATAAAAAAAAACCGAAAAAAACAATATTAAATAATTGAGTATAGTACACGGATAGTTTCTGTGGTTTACCAAAATTTTAGATTTGTCCCTATCTTTTCAAAAGTACACGAATGATCTATGATGTTTGCAGTTTGTAACGCATTTAGTTCCCAAACTTTGTCAAAAATACATGTATGATCTATGTTGTTTACACTTTATAATGCATTTAATCCACAGCCAAAAATTTAAATGTTTTACCTATCTTTGCAAATCTAAATTAACCAGGGTCAAAAGTCAAAATCAAAACAATACAATATCAAATCACTTATCTATCATTGTCATAATATTGCCTTTAAATAAAAAATCATTGCCATAATATTAAATCAACAACCAAAACCAGTCCCTCCACTACTATGGTATTCTTTCCCGTAGATGAAAGGTGGAGGGGGTATTCAAGCCCTTAAGCCTTTTGAAGCCCGACACCCTCTAATAAGAGTGTAACATCTCATTTAAAGTCTCATGAAGCTCTACGAAGCCAGGTTGATGACGCCACCCAAGCCCCTTGAAGCTTCTTCGGCCACCAACCTGATAAGGCGTACATATAGTCCATTTAGTTTCAAAAACATTGCTCATACCAGTATTTAACTAACATAAATTAACAAAAAACACAATTCCATATCTAGATTTTTTTTTTGTTTATACCATGAATGTGAACACCTCCAGAAACAGATTCATTTGTAAGGTGTCACCCAATGATCCATCTAAAAAGATTCATCTGTTAATATTAAATACATAACTTACAAAAATGTAAGAATATTGTAAGTATTTGTATCTTACAATGTTTTAACTAACATTAGAAAATGTAGTTTTTATAACTAAATGTTATGGTGTTAATATAAACATATTATATCATATAATTATGTATTTTGGAAATATAATTTGGTAAAAAGAACTTGAAATTGTTAATCAGTAAATAGGTTAGACTGCCATTACTAGTGGTTAATCGTTCTTATATGCTTGATAGAATGGACACATATATAGCTATTACAATTACAAAAAATCTTTAAAGGACAAAGCCTTATGAACAGTAGCTTAGCCACGTAACCACGTATCCCTCCCACGTATCTTGTGTCTCTCCCTTACACCTCTCTACCCACAAGTTCCATTTCACGAGCTTTTCTCTGAATCTGTTTTCTCCCTTACACCTCTCTTCCCACACATCCCATTTCATGATGTTTTCTCTGAATATGTTTTCTCTTATCATTTCTTTGATGGACTGTGGGCTTCTGAAATCAGCCTTCACCATGATGTACCATCGCCGTCAGGTTAGCAAATAAATCGTTTTTTGACGGAACCCTAAGTGGCGGCGGTGGTGGTGGTAGCGTTGTCGTTGTGGAACCGGTTGTGGCTTTGTTTGCCCTTATGGCAGATCTATTTCACCACACGAATTCGATGGTGGGTGTCACCGCTGGCCGGTTGTGACCCTAAACAACATCGCCGCAAGATTCTCGCTTTTGCGGAGCCCTAGCCTAGGTGGCAATTGTGTACACGATGGTTCAGTTGGATTGGATGCGACGGCCGCTAATGTTTTTTATTGTCTCTGTTATTTTTCTCTTATTTTTTTAAATTATATTTTTGCTGTTATCATCTGCTTATTCAAATTGATTTTGTAGCATTTTAACTTTTGTTTTGCCTCTTAGTCTTCGAATGTATTGTTTGCAGAGTCATCCAGAGGATGTTATTTTACAAAAGAAAGACCTAATACCTTGGTAAAAATCATATCTTGATAACATTTTCTTTGGATTTTGGCCTTTTACCTATGGTTAGTTTTCAATAAAGATTCTTGATTGAGTTCATTTTGTAAATTTTAAATAACTCATACCAACTTCGTCTCTAATCAGCCATTGTAGGTTGTTGATGTTGATCAGCACAACAATTGGTTAGTGAGCTTTCTTTGTTAGCTTGAAGAAACCAAGAGAGATTTGGTTCATTCATTTCATATTTGAGTTAATTCATAAAAGTTTTATGTATTGTTCAATTTTATTTCTCTATCTCTATGCAGTTGTTACACGATGATCTTGAAGAAATGACTTTGAACTTTGAACATTGGCAACCAAAAAAATATTGGTTTTCTACCTCTACACTGAAGGCATACAGAGTTGTTTAGTCTGAGAAAAGGGTTTTTGGTTCTTGATGTTTTTTTTAACTCTAGAGTTTATAAGCCCGGTGGCTTTCATTAATAAGAGAGTATGATGACTGAACTTGATGTTATTAGGTTTGACCTACATCGCATCTTGGCGTGTCATGTTCCAAAGATGGCAGGTGCGAGGTACGTCTTTTGTACTACGCTTGCAACCTTTGTTGCAGCCATGGCGATGTAGTTCGATTGCTATGATGTTAAAACAAATTCGAGCCTCGGTGTTTTGAAATGAAATTATTTACAAAATAAAAAAAATATGGATATTGTTGTTTATTTTGGTTTGTATGAGTGGTTGATTTGCAAGCGTTTTGTGTTGGTGATCTTTTAATAACGACTATTCAAAAGGAGTTGCAAATACGGGTAGTTCGTTTCTCGTATTTGGAGGTTTACAATGAAACTATTGCTTTCTTCTGGACGTCCTTTGATCTTTAGATAGAGAAGATAAGTTGGTTTATATTTTATTTTAAATGTATAAATCTTTGAATCATGGTGTTTGTGCTCCTATTTTTTTGGGCAGGTTTACGTTGTTGCGTGCATGTTGGAGTTATTCATTCGCTTTCAAAGGTCCCAAGAACAAGTCTATCTGGAGCATAAGGTAAGAAGTTTTATTATATATGAGTGTATAAAGACATTCATTTGATTTTTGAATCTATTGTTCCTCTATGAGCATATAACTCTTGGTTTCTAAATCTGCTTTACTTATATAACAAAAAGATAAACATTAAAACACATTTTATGTTGTCTAAAGACCTAATAATTATCATATTTATATTTCTTTACTTGGCAAAATATCTACTGTAGCACATTTTGGATAACATCAGGTCATTGTTGTTCAATTACTAACCCTTTTCCATATTCTGACTTTTAGGATGGTTTCACAAGAATTTGTGGGCTAAAAGCACTTCATACAATTATGCAGAATTATCTCCAAATTGTGCCTCTTTTGTTAGATTCAAAGCGATGGATGGTTGGGTTAAAAGCTTTGGATGAAAAGAAACTCAGCTAACGTTGCTACTCAATTATACACACACGGACATCAACAACACATAAAGGATAAGGTATCCGGAATGAAACAAGTTACTTGCGTTTTTTGGGACACACTGACAAGTAACCAGACACCTGCACCTGCCCAGCCAAGCTTCCTTTTGTCTACTTATTAGCGTACCAACATTATTAAAAATTAATGTCAAACAATGTGCATGTATGCTCTACATTTTTTTGTTAAAAAAACAATAGCAGGATGAAAACGTTCCTAAATGACTTTCACTTTTATCGGTCACCACCTCTTCATTATAGCATAAATATTTTGGCTTTCTTACGCAGTACACCGCAACGCGCGGTTAAACTATCTGTTTTAACTTAAAAAGTTTATAGAAGTAATTATTTGTTTAAATTATATTAAAAAAAATCATTTTCCACATATCTAAGAGTTTGGAAACGAATATTATGCATTTAACGACAAATACTCAATCGGTATGTAACTTGTATATATAAAACTAGATTAAAATCCAGTCTATTACACGAGTTGATAAAAGATAATACTATATACTTAGTAATAAAATTTTGTATTTTAAAAAAACCCCGTGTATTAAATGGGTTGATAAAATGTAATGTTATATACTTAGTAATAAAAAATGTATATCTTTAAAAACATGTATATTACATGGTTTTAATACATTAATCTTACTACTATATAAAGCAAAATATTTGATGCCACATGTCATTTTCTTAGACTTTCTCAATGATTTTTTCCGCTCAAAATGCTTTCCTTTTATTTCTCAAAGTAATAAATGATTTTAAAGTTATTAAGGTAACGATTTATGAATTTTTTTTTGAAAGGCAAACTTCTTTTTTTAATCCTTGTCACTAATGGGATTTGAACCCATGACCTCAACCCTACGTGTACCTTTTTTTTAACGGCGTGGGCTCAACTGACACGTCCATCACGGGAGACTCGTACATCAGTCTACCCGAACATCCCCCAAGGAATTCGAAATCTACAGAGGGTGTTCTTAGTTTTTATGAAGTGCACCTTGCAATATTCGAACACATGACCTCCAAAGAGGGGAAACCTTTGGGAAAACCCCCGTGACCACCAAGGCAGAACCTTGATGGCCCTAGGTGTACCTTAAGATTTTGTTTTTGACATTGGGCCACCAACCCCAATGGTTAATGATTTATGAAAATACATTTACTAATTATGTTAATATATTTTAAGTTAAATTTTTCAAAAAGACAAAATATTTTTTAAAAAGTCAAAATACATTTACTAATTATGTTAATATATTTTAAGTTATTCAGAGTGAGTACAAACTCGCAGGCAATAACATCTCTAACTTCGGGTTCCAGCTGTAGACACCCTTGATTGCCCTCCCCGGGTGGGGTCACATTAGTTTCATGCACACTCTCAGTGTGTTCCTTGTACACACTCTCTTCTTCCTCACGTCTTTGATTCAATGGAGGCCTACCGACTCGGCCAGTATGACCGCCTCGGCGTCCAGTTCTTCCTCTACCAGCCATAGTTTCTAGTTTCCTGATAGGTGTAAAGGGAATACATCAATGTCATTCCTTCAGATCATAGTTTAGAACCGTACGAGCAAGGTACATTTTTAATTACAGTGACCGGTTTGTGATTACTAATTTACATTGCTTTTCGGGTACAAAACTCTTCAAATCAGGTGTGACATTGACATCAATTTGTTCTCAGTTAAGGCATCTATTCCTATCTACATGCATTAAATTTAGTACTTACTTAGCGTGTTGGCGTTGGCTACCCATACTGACATCCTTACGTTGGTCCCATTATCAGCTTGAGTCCAGACATTTAGGGATGTCTGAATCTCTCAAACTATTGCTCTGATACCAACTTGTAAGGCCCTATTTCCGTGTAACATCCCAAAAATAAGACGACGATTAAAATAACGAGTTATACGTGCGACGAAAGGGATAAATGAACGAGGCGTGATGGGCGGGGCCAGATGGGCCGGCGAACTTGAGGGGAGGAGTCCCTTCCCTTTAAATAGCCAACACACTCCACATTTCTCTCATTTGCAAGTTCTAGAGAGAGAAACCGTAGAGAGAGAAAGTTGGTGGATCGACCCGAGATTGAAGAAGTGTGTTGCTCCATAGCTCGTTAGAAGAACCTCTGAATCAGAAGCTCGATACAGGTAACGATCCAACCCAGATCTGAGTTTTTGTTCGTTTATGGGTTTTTCGGGTTTTGGACGAAAATGTTACCTTTTTACGGATGAAACTGGAAGAAAAACATAGATTTGAGTTCCTTAATGAAAAGCAAACGTTTTGAATGTAAACAAGTTTGGGATCTTGACGTGATCAGACCCGAATGCGAAAGTTAGGGTTTTTGTGGTGAAGCAGATCCTGCGTACTTATCAAGTAGGCATGAAGAGGATCATGCGTACTTATCAAGTACGCATGAAGAGGATCATGCGTACTTATCAAGTACGCATGAAGAGGGTCCTGCGTTCTTATCAAGTACGCATGAAGAGGGTCCTGCGTACTTATCAAGTACCCATGAAGAGGGTCCTGCGTACTTATCAAGTACGCATGAAGCAAAGTTTGCGCACTTATTAAGTACGCAAGAACAACGCCCGGCGCACTTGCTAAGTGCGCAGGCATCCGACTGTCTAGGTAAAGTCATGATGTTTAGAAGGTTAAACCGTTAGAGTTGGGATTTGGTCTGATGTGTATTTAACTAATCAATTCATATCGGAAGTGACGTTGTGGGCCCTTTGTTTAGGACAACCCAAATTAGCTTATCAGGTGAGTTCTAGAAGCCCTATTTTAAATGTTTTATTGATGTTTTTGGGCTGGTGTGCATACATACAAAATGATGTTTACGAAATGAAATGATTTGGAATGAACGGTTTATAAAGAGAAAATTTTATGAATGGAATGTTTATAAAGAAATGGTTTAAACTGAAAGTAAAGGGTTTTGAAAATGAATGAAATTTTTTATGAAAAGAAAAGAAAGGGGCAAAGGTTTTAAAGAAATCATTACAAATCTAATCTGTCAAATGAATGGAATTGACGAATGAAGTCTGGGAATGTGATTCCCAGCCTTGTGGTAGATTATGGACAGCGAGCCATATTGCCATAAGAATAGCAGGGGCAGTGTCTTTATGGCCTGTCAATGGTTATGATGTTGTACAACTGGTAAGGGAGTAACGACGGTTACTCAGGGGTTAACGTGACCCTATGAAGATTAAATTATGATTCGACGGTGTTATGGCCGTGAGCCATAGCCGTCGATGGAAGTTGTCGGTTTATGGACATGGGAGCCATAGGGGCAACTAAATGAGTATTGTCGGTCCTCGTGCAGTTAAGCCTTGGGGGCAATACAAAAGGGAGTTGATCGAATGTATTGTATTGTCGGTCTTCGTGCAGTTAAGCCTAAGGGGCAATACAGTTAGGGAATTGACGGAATGTATTGTATTGTCGGTCTTCGTGCAATTAAGCCTTAGGGGCAATACAATAGGGAATTGACGGAATGTATTGTATTGTCGGTCTTTGTGCAGTTAAGCCTTAGGGGCAATACAATACTAAATGACGGAACGAATGGTAGCACAGATTTGGATAACAATGTATGACTTAAATGAATGTTAAATGTTTTAAACGAACGATCCGTTCAATGGTGTTTATGATGATGGTAAATGTTTGAATGTTTTTAATGATGAACGGAAGGCCCTGTTTTCTTATGCATGATGTTAAACCCTAATGAATTATTGAATGATGAACCATTTCTTAAATCGAATGAAAACTTGAACTCACCAGCGTAGCTAACTTTTTAGTTTGCACATTCAAGTTAAGGCAGGATGGACGGTGATGCTTGGCAAGCGAGAAGAGTTACCCGGTTGATCATGAAGACTGGCATCCCGTTATGAGTTGTTTATGTTATGTTTATGTATTTGACAATGTTACGCTTCCGCATGTTTGAACAAGTTTTAATTATGATGAATGAATGATTCCGCTGTGTTATTTGATATTCAAGTTTAATAACTGTTTGTGAATGAGTAAATCCAACGAGTGAGGCCTCCCGGGTTTGGGGCCTTACAAGTTGGTATCAGAGCAAGAGTTTAATAGATTCGGACACTCCAAGTGTGTGAACTTAAACTGTGAATGGGACCGAAAGTGGATGCCAGTACGGGTAACTCGAGCCATAGCATCACGTATGAAGGTAGTATATATTTACATGTATAGTATGCCTTAGAAAGGGTTAGGTAAGGACTTGTGTTCTAATGGAATCACAAAGGTGGTCAAATAGAAATCGAAAGGTAGTGTAATGGTTAATTGCAGATGGCCAGTGTATATTAACATCTTACAGTGCTTGTTGAATTCTAATTGTTAACTAGCGTGATTACATTGGATTCCTTGTCTTATAGAACGAAATGGAAAGGAGAGGAAACGGAAGGCGTGGTGGGGGCCATACCGGTGGTCTTAACGGTGGTCGCGGTAGGACCCCTGCACGCCAAGAGTACAGTGAAGAAGGAAGTGTTCACACTGAGCCAAAATTTGTGTGCACGGAACTGAGCCAACTCATGTCGGAGAACAACAATTCACTTTTGAACCGGAAGTGAGAGCGGCTCTGCCATGCGAGTTCACTGAGTTGATGAAGGTTTCTCTGCCAGGACTATTGGAAGAAGCGTTAAAGAAGGCTAGTGAGACGAGTGGGTCTAACACGGCGGTCGGTACCCCGAACACTGAGGAAATCAACACACCGCTTAACCGTGGTTGCGAATATAAGTCCTTTAAGGCATGTGAACCACCGGTCCTGACTGAGAAGATTCAACGAATTGGCAATACACTACCAGATTCAACGAATTGGCACGTCTGGTGCCGCATCTGATCACGACTGAGGAGAGAAAGATTGCTTGCTACATCCAAGGTTTGCCGGATAAGGTCCGTACTTTCATCAAAGCAAACACCCCTAGCAGCTATTATTCGGTGGTGGAACTCAGTGGTGTAGTGTATGATGACTTGGCACTAAATGATGTTGCCATTGAGGAACCCAAAAAGAAATCGAGCTTCCAAAACAAACAAACAGGTGGAAAGATGTTTGGGGCTCATGATAAGAGGCCTTGGGTGGAGGAGATAGCGATGTGTAATAAATGTGGGAAGGAACATATGGGTGAGTGCAGACTGGGATCCAATCTATGCTTCAGGTGTGGCAAGACTGGACATTACTCACGTGAATGTCCCCAGCTCTTCAAATGCTACAACTGTGGGGAGAGTGGTCATTTGAGCCGGGAATGCACCAAGCCCAGGATGGGTGAATCCGGGAAGGGGAAAGGCCCGGAGAAGAAAGAAGAGAGGCCCCGAGCAAAGACTCATGCGTACGCGCTGACGCAAGACTAGGCAAGGGTGGACCCCGATGTGGCGTCATGTACGTTCATCCTTGACAACACTTTTGTTTCCGTGTTATTTGATTCGGGTGCCAGTAAGAGTTTTATATCTACGACTTTTTGTAAACGAGTGAAGTACACTGTCAGTAATCTAGAAAGGGCCTTTAGCGTAGAAACCGCTGAGGGTAGAACTGCGAGAGTGACCAATGTAGTTGACAACTCCACGATAAAAATAGAAGGTCATAGGTTCCCTGTCAGATTGTTTGTTATGGTTTTGGGAGGGTTTGATGTCGTGTTGGGTATGGATTGATTAACTGCCAGCGAAGCACAAATCATATGTAAACAAAAGATAATCCGAATCAAGGCTCCGGATGGTAGCAAAGTCGAGGTCTTTGGAGATCGTGACGCCCCGATGCCAAACGTCATCTCGATGATTAAGGCAACAGATTACTTGAGGCGCGGATGCGAGGCTTATCTGGTGTACGTGATTGACAAGTGTAAGGAAGCGAAGGAACTATACGATGTACCCGTGGTACGCGAGTACCCGGAGGTGTTTCCAGAGGATTTGCCTGGGATACCACCCGACAGAGAGATTGAATTTCGAATCGAATTAGTACCAGATGCCCAACCCGTGGCTAAGGCTCCATATCGACTAGCACCAGTGGAAATGAAGGAACTTATGGTCCAACAAGACGAGTTACTTGAGAAAGGATTTATCCAACCGAGCATCTCGCCATGGGGTGCTCCGGTGTTGTTTGTGAAGAAGAAAGACGGTTCGATGAGAATGTGTATTGATTATCACGAGTTAAACAAACGTACCGTGAAGAACAAGTACCCGTTACCAAGGATCGACGACCTGTTCGATCAATTGCAAGGCGCAAGTTGGTTCTCAAAAATCGATCTTCGATCCGGTTAGCATTAGTTGAAGGTGAGGGAAGAAGACATACCGAAAACTGGATTTCACACGCGTTATGGACATTTTGAGTTCCGCGTAATGTCTTTCGGATTGACGAACGCCCCCGCAGCGTTCATGGATTTGATGAATAGGGTATGTCGACCGATGCTGGACTGATCGGTAATTATGTTCATCGATGATATCCTCATCTACTCCAAGAATGAGGGTGATCACGCATGTCACTTAAAGGAGGTGTTGGAGGCTTTGAAGAAGGAAAGGTTGTATGCTAAGTTCTCAAAATACGCGTTCTGGCTTAGGGAAGTCCAATTTTTAGGTCACGTCATTAACCCGAACGGCATTATTGTTGACCCAGCAAAGATAATGATGGTAAGGGAATGTAATATTCCTAAAACGCCAACTGAAATCCACAGTTTCTTGGGATTGGCAGGCTACTATCGGAGATTCATCCGGGATTTCTCGAAAATAGCTTCGCCGTTGACAAAGTTGACTCGGAAAGAGGTAAAGTACGAATGGGGTTCGACCCAGGACAAGGCGTTTAAGGAATTGAAGGAAAAGCTAACCAAAGCTCCAGTCTTGGCCCTTCCCGAGGGCAACGAAGACTTAGTGGTATACTCTGACGCTTCGGGTCAGGGATTGGGATGAGTGTTGATGCAACGCGGGAGAGTGATCGCGTATGCTTCACGGCAGTTGAAGATTCACGAAGCTAATTATCCGACTCACGATTTGGAACTTGTTGCTGTCGTATTCGTATTGAAAATCGGGAGGCACTACCTTTACGGGGTGAAGTTTACTATTTACTACGGCCACAAAAGTTTGAAGTACTTCTTCGAACAAAGGGAACTTAATATGAGGCAGAGACGATGGTTGGAACTATTGAAAGACTATGACTGTTAAATCATATACCATCCTGGAAAGGCAAACGTGGTGGCAGACGTTCTAAGTCGAAAGGATGTGCCTGCTCCTATTAGAGTGAAAGCTTGCCTGTTGGTGGTGACATCAGATGTAATGAGGGAAATTGAAAGAGCTCAAGATGAAGCACTGAAGGAAGAAAACACAAAGAAGGAAAGGATGGTTGGCCAACAGGATAAGTTGGAATATAACACCCTTGGTGTTAGGACACGTTTTGGGCGGGTATGGATACCTATGGGTGGCGAGCTTAGAACCAAAATATTGGATGAGGCTCATAAGTCTTGGTACTCTATCCATCCTGGTACCAATAAAATGTACCAAGATCTGAGAAAGGAATACTGGTGGCCTAGAATGAAACATGAGGTGACAAAGTATGTAAGCAAGTGCTTGACTTGCTCACAAGTAAAGGCTGAACACCAGAAATTGTATGGAAAGATTCAACCACTTAATATACCGGAATGGAAGTGGGAACACATTACCATGGACTTCATAACCAAGCTACCTCGCACAGCTAAAGGTCATGAAACCATTTGGGTAATCGTGGACCGTTTAACGAAGAGTGCTCATTTCCTACCTATTCGCGAGACGTTCTCGCCGGAAAGGTTAGCAGAATTATTTATTAACGAAGTATTAGCACGTCATGGGATGCCTTTGACGATCGTATCTGACCGGGACACACGATTCACATCGAGGTTCTGGAAAAGATTTCACGAGGCGATGGGCACGGGGCTTAATATCAGCACGGCATACCACCTACAAACGGATGGTCAGTCTGAAAGGACCATTCAAACATTGGAGGATATGCTTCATGCTTATATTATCAACTTCGGTGGCAGTTGGGACAGTCATCTGCCGTTAGCCGAATTCTCCTACAACAATAGTCATCACACGACTATAGGCATGCCGCCTTACGAAATGTTGTATGGGAGGAGATGCAGGACCCCGGTTTGTTGGGGTGAGATTGGACATAAGGAATTAGGGAGTATTGGAGTCGTAAGAGAAACGTCGGAAATGTTTGATCAAATCAAAGAAAGAATGAAGGCCACACAAGATCGTCAGAAATCCTATACGGATAAACGAAGAAGGCCTATCGAGTTTGATGTTGGGGACAGAGTAATGTTGAAAGTGTCACCCTGGAAGGGAATCATGTGATTCAGGAAGAGAGGAAAGTTAAGTCCGAGGGTTTTCAGACCATTCAGGATAATGGCACGGGTTGGTGAAGTCGCTTATCGGCTAGAGTTGCCCGATGAGTTAAGTGGGATTCATCCTACCTTCCATGTATCACACTTGCGAAAGTGTTTGGCGGATGAATTGGCTCACGTACCACTTACTGACATCGAGGTAGACAACAGCCTTAACTACATCGAAGAACCCGTGGCCGTCTTAGACAGAAAGGAGAAACGTTTACGTAATAAAGTAATCCAATTGGTTAGAGTCCAATGGAAATATCGAAAGGGATCGGAAGCCACTTGGGAAACGGAGACGGAAATGAGGGAGTCGTACCCTCAACTATTTGACTAATGATGGCTTTCGGGGACGAAACCTATTGTAAGGGGGGTAGACTTGTAACATCCCAAAAATAAGACGACGATTAAAATAACGGGTTATACGTGAGACGAAAGAGATAAATGAACGAGGCGTGACGGGCCGGGCCAGATGGGTCGGCGAACTTGAGGGGAGGAGTCACTTCCCTTTAAATAGCCAACACACTCCACGTTTCTCTCATTTGCGAGTTCTAGAGAGAGAAACCGTAGAGAGGGAAAGTTGGTGTTCGTGCAGTTAAGCCTTAGTGGCAATACAATACTAAATGACGGAACGAATGGTAGCACAGATTTGGATAATAATGTATGACTTAAATGAATGTTAAATGTTTTAAACGAACGATCCGTTCAACGGTGTTTACGATGATGGTAAATGTTTGAATGTTTTTAATGATGAACGAAAGGCCGTGTTTTCTTATGCATGATGTTAAACCCTAATGAAGTATTGAATGATGAACCATTTCTTAAATCGAATGAAAACTTGAACTCACCAGCGTAGCTGACTTTTTAGTATGCACATTCAGGTTAAGGCAGGTACGGACGATAGACGGTGATGCTTGGCAAGCGAGAAGAGTTACCCGGTTGATCATGAAGACTGGCATCCCGTTATGAGTTGTTTATGTTATGTTTATGTATTTGACAATGTTACGCTTCCGCATGTTTGAACAAATTTTAATTATGATGAATGAATGATTCCGCTGCGTTATTTGATATTCAAGTTTAATAACTGTTTGTGAATGAGTAAATCCAACGAGTGAGGCCTCCCGGGTTTGGAGCCTTACATTTTGGGTAACTCACTTGTTGGATTTACTCCTAAACATAATCATCAATACTGAATTATAATTTAAAAAACGTTCAAACACAACGGAAGCATTCAACAATCAAATACATAACATAGCAGCGGAAGTCTTAACCATTAAACATAAACATTGTCTTAACATAAATAAAGGGGGATGTCAGTCATATGCCGGGTAACCATCACGCCTTCGCACGACCCTTCCTTCTTTTACCTGAAATGTATACTAAAGTCAGCTAACGCTGGTGAGTTCTAGTTTAAGACAATTAGGTAAAAACATCGTTTCTTTATAAGTATATAAGTATATATATATAAATACACATTATCATAGTCTCAATAACGCTCTTATGTGAATACATAAATACGTATTCACCTTTACTTTCCTTTAACATTTAGTGGTCATACACATAAGGGTGATCAGCCCAATATTCATTTGCGAAAGTAACAAAGATAGACGCCCGTCCTACCGTCGTAGTCCGTCCTCCACAACATCTGGCAAACCTTCGGCCATTTGTTATGCTATACCGTCAGGCAAACCTTCGGCCGTCCGTCTTACCGTCCTACCGTCGTAGGCCGTCATTCGCCCGTTTACCCCGAAGGTATCCGTTTCCCACATTAACTATTATTTATGCAACCGTTCTACTTATAAAAATGCATTTGCTTCGACCGTCCATTAATGCCCCCATACGTCCTAGCTGATGAAGGAACGTATTTGTCCCGGTTGCAAAATAGTCACGTGGTCGTCCGTCTACCGAGGTAGTCGTTGTCATCGAAGCGTCCATAACGTTTACATACATTTATAACATGCAATATATATATATATATATATATATAATATAAAGCAAGATTTCATTCATTTACGTTACGTTATTCTTTTATTCATTCTTTGTAAACATACGTTTCATTCCTTGTTCATAATTCATTTACATATATATAAATATATATATTTATATATCACGTATGATCACATTGGCATTAATAGCATTTACTCATTTAGTATATACACTTCAGCACCAAAAAATTTAAAATGATTTGCACATAACATAGAAGGGGGCACATAGAACTCACCTGATGGGTGATCTCTGAATACACGTAGCTGGATTAGGAGCGTCAGTTAAGGTCACACACAATCTGTATAATCAAGTTATACGAGATAAGCTAATGAACCTAACCGACACTTAACATTTATATTCTTAGAGTTAGGTGAACTAGACACATTAGTATTAAGTTCTGTCTGAAATCTCTATGCCCGAAAACCATATTTCGATCGAAAACTAATTCGATCGAAATCTTTTTCGATCGAAAACTAGCTACATGGAAAGATTCTTTATTCCCATCTTTTGATCAAAAACTCCTTGTCCAAAAACACTTTTTGGCCGAAATGTAGTGAACGAAATCTTTGAGTGTTAGAAATACTTTTCGACCGAAATGTTGTGATCGAATTCTTTGGGTGTTAGAAATACTTTTCGTCCGAAATGTAGTGACCGAATTCTTAGGGTGTTAGAAATACTTTTCGACCGAAATGTTGTGATCCAATTCTTTGGGTGTTAGAAATACTTTTCGGTCGAAAACCCCTTTTTCGGCCCATTCATCCGACTTTTCGGGCGATGCATCTGATTTTCATCATCTTCATCGTTTTTTATTCAAGCTTTGATCTTTTTACGTTTAGAACTTGTATCTAGCTTCCATGATGCTAGATACATACTTTTTATGCGATTCCATACGTAAAAATACCATCTTTTGATTCAAAACCCATTAGAACCCTAAAACCCATTTCTTAACTAAAAACTCAGATTCGAGCATGAATGTTACCTGTTTTCGTTTCCTCTTTGTTGCTAATCTTTCCTAATATGTGGAGTAATGATTCCTGAGACTTTGAGCTTGATTTCTTTACTTTCTCTCTCTAGACCCGGTTCTCTCTTTCTCTCTCTAAGTTGTGCAAAATGGTAGAAATGGGGAAGGCTGTAATGATGTAGCTGAAATGATGGGCTTTCTTCCTTTGCTCCCGGCCCATGGGCCGGACTTGGGTCAAGCCCGTCTATTCTGTTTTACTTCGCGTTATTGGACTCGACTCCTAGTTCTTTTATTCGGTTTTATATTTGAGGGATGTTACAAGTCCACCCTCCTTAAAGAGGTTTCGCCCTCGAAACCTGTTATGCGTTAAACAGTTGAGGGTATAGTCCCCTCATTTCGTCCTCTTTTTCCTAAGTTGCTTCTGAACCCTTTCTATGTTTCCATTGCACTTTTACTAACGGAGTTGACTTATTATGAAGTCATTTTTTAGCTCGGTCAAGGATAGCTATTGGTTCTTCCACGTAGTTTAAGCTGTTATCTACCTCGATCTCATCATATGGTATGTGAGCCGTGTCATCAGCCAGGCATTTGCGTAAGTGTGACACGTGGAATGTAGGACGGATTCCACTAAGCTCATCGGGTAGGTCGAGTCTGTAAGCAACTTGGCCAATTCTCGCTAAGATTTTGAATGGTCCGACAAACGTTGGACTTAGTTTGCCACGTTTTCTGAATCGAATGATTCCTTTCCGTGGCGATACGTTTAATAGTACCATGTCCCCTACTTAAAACTCTAAATCCCTTCTTCTCTTATCCGCATATGATTTCTGTCTGTCCTTTGCGGCTTTCATTCGAGCTTTGATTTGATCGAATTTCTCGGAAGTAGCTTTGACCACTTTGAGACTTGCAAAATCTTTCTGTCCAATTTCCCCCCAACAGATCGGGTCCTGCACCTCCTTCCATACAACATCTCAAATGGCGGCATGCCAATAGTTGAGTGATAGCTGTTGTTATATGAAAATTCTGCCAATGTTAGGTGGTTGTCTCAGCTCCCACCGAAGTTAATGATACATGCCCGGAGCATGTCCTCCAAGGTCTGAATGGTCCTTTCAGATTGACCATCGGTTTGAGGGTGGTAAGCGGTGCTGATGTTTAATCTAGTGCCTATTGCTTCATTGAATTTCTTTCAAAACCTTGACGTGAATCTAGTGTCCCTGTCGGAGACAATTTACAGTGGCATACCATGCCTGCTCATAATTTCATTGATAAATATCTCTGCTAGTCTTTCCGACAAAGAAGTTTCTCGTATTGGCAAGAAGTGAGCACTTTTCGTCAAGCGGTCGACGATCACCCAGATTGTATCATTGCCTTTAGCTGTTCGTGGTAGCTTGGTAATGAATTCCATCGTGATCTCCTCCCACTTCCATTCTGGTATAGGCAAAGGTTTCATTTTACCGCATGGTTTCTGGTGCTCGGTCTTAACTAGGGAACACGTGAGGCACTTGCTCACGTATTCAGTCACATCATTCTTCATGCCAGGCCACCAATACTCTTTCTTCAAGTCTTGATACATTTTGTTCATCCCGGGGTGGATAGAATAGCGAGACTTATGGGCCTCATCGAGGATTTTGGCTCTAAGCTCACCAATCTTGGGTATCCACATCAGGCCAAACTGAGTCCGTACTCCGTATGCATTAGTATCCAGATTCCCTTTTTGTCCCACTATTCTTTCCCGTTTCACATTCCTCTCCAACAGTGCTTCCTCTTTGCCTTAGCTATTTCATTCATCAAGTCTGGTGTTATAATCAGTTGGCATGCTTTGATCCGGATAGGTTCCAACTCTTCCTTTCTACTTAAGGCGTCGGCCACGACGTTTGCCTTGCCTGGATGGTACAATATCTCGCAATCATAGTCCTTTAGTAGCTCTAACCATCTTCTTTGCCTCATGTTTAATTCCTTCTGTTCGAAGAAGTACTTCAGGCTTTTGTGATCAGAGTAAATTGTGCATTTAACTCCATACATATAGTACCTCCATATCTTTAATGCGAAAACTACTGCTGCCAACTCTATCATGAGTCAGGTAGTTTACTTCATGAATCTTTAACTGCCACGAGGCGTAAGCAATTACCTTTCCTTGTTGTATCAGTACACAACCAAATCCCTGACCCGAAGTGTTAGAGTAAACTAACCAGTCTTCATTCCCCTCGGGTAGGGTCAAGACTGGAGCTTGAGTTAATCGTTTCTTTAGTTTCTTGAACGCGTTATTTTGGGTTGGTACCCATTCATACTTCACTTCCTTACGTGTTAGCTTTGTCAATGGCGAGGCTATTCTCGAGAAATCCTGAATGAATCTCCGATAGTAACTTGCCAATCCCAGAAAACTTCTTATTTCCGTTGGCGTCTTCAGAACCTTCCATTCCTTTACTGTTTTGATCTTTGCAGGATCTACCATAATACCGTTTGGGTTTATCACATGACCTAGGAATTGGACTTCTCTAATCCAGAATGCACATTTGGAGAATTTGGCATACAATTTCTCCTGCATTAGGACCTCCAAAACCTCCCTTAGGTGACAGTGGTGATCACACTCGTTCTTTGAGTAGATGAGGATGTCATCTCTGAAGACTATCACTGACTGATCCAACATTGGTCGACATACTCTATTCATTAAGTCCATGAATGCTGCAGGTGCATTGGTTAGATTGAAGGACATCAAGAGGAACTCATAATGTCCATATCGTGTGTGAAACGCGGTTTTCGGTGCATCTTCCTCCCTTACTTTCAACTGACGGTAACCCGATCTAAGATCGATCTTTGAGAACCAACTCGCGTCTTGTAGTTGATCAAAAAGGTCGTCTATTCGAGGTAGTGGTATTTGTTCTTTACTGTTCTTTTGTTCAATTCATGGTAGTCGATGCACATTTGCATGCTACTGTCCTTCTTCTTTACAAATAATACCGGAGCGCCCCATAGTGAGATGCTCGGTCTGATAAATCATTTTTCTGTTAATTCCTCTAGTCGAGACATCAATTATTTAATTTCTGACGAAGCCAATTGGTAGTGGGCTTTGGCAACGAGCTCAGCTCCTGGCAGTAAGTCAATCTGAAATTCTATTTTCCGATCGGGTGGCAAGTCAGGTAGGTCCTCTAGGAACACTTCTGGAAAGTTGCACACCACGGGTACATCTTTAAGCTCTTTCGTTTTCATTCTATCGTCAATAACATATGCCAGATAAGCTTCGCAACCGCGCCTCATGTAACTTTCGGCCTTGATCATCGAGATAACGTTTGGCATCGTACCATTCCAATCTCCGTAAACCGTAATTGTACTGCCGCCAGTAGCTTTGAGGTGTATCATATTTCGTTTACATATGATTTGAGCTTCGTTGGCAGCTAACCAATCCATGCCCAATACTATATCAAATCCTCATAAGGTCAGAAGGAATAACCTGGAAGGAAACTTATGGCCCTCTATTTCTATTATGCAATCTTCGGTCACTTGAAATACCGTTGAATTTTTACCAACAGCGGTTGTACACTAAAGGCCCTTATTATGGTGTTGACAGTGCAATCGAGTTTACGACTATAAGCATTTGATATAAAACTTTTACTAGCACAAGAATCAAATAAAATAGCATCATGTTCATCATTAACGAGGAACGTACCTGACACCACATCGGGGTTTCCTCTTGCTTCCTCCTCAGTCAAGGCGTAGGCCCGAGTCCTAGCCTTTGGCTGTTCCTGTTCCTTCTCTTTCCCCGAACCAGATTGTTCGGTTTTTCTGCAATCCTTAGCCTCGTGCCCAAACAAACCACAGTTCTGGCACTTAATGCCATTCGTACAATCTTTTGAGTAGTGCCCAGATTTTCAACATTTAAAACACATGGTTGAGCTAGCCAGACATTCACCGCGGTGTTGTTTCCCTCACTTTGAGCAAGTTTCGTATTCATCAGCCCTCGGTTTCTTAGTCTCAGCTGTAACATTTCCTTTTCCAGTTCCATTAGACGGGTTCTCCCACTTTCTTTTATGTGTCTCAGGTGCCGGGTCCTCATTGGCATAATCGTCGTAGACGATTCCAGACAGGTTTACCACTGACTCGAAGGTCGAGGACAGATTTTCTTTCACATGAACACGGACCCTTTGAGTCAGGCCCTTGACATAGTACTTGATCAATCGCTCTTCAGTCTCTAGTAGATGAGGTACAAGTTGAGCCAGCTCATTAAATCTTGAAGTATACTGGCGATGAGTCTGGTTGCCACCCTTGAAGTTTAGGAACTCGTTCTCCACACGATCAATCTCGTTCTAGGGGCAGAAATTTTGGATCATGAGCTTCTTCAAGTCTTCCCAAGTCATCCTGTTGAGAGCGTTCGGCGACTTAGTCCTTTAAATGTTTCTCCACAACCTTAGTGCCTCATTGGTGAAAGAGTGAGCCACAAATTTAACCGCTTGGTCAGGTCGACACTCGCTTATGTTGATTACCCCGTTCATCCTCTCCAACCATTCAAACGTAGCCACCGAATCCTTGTTACCATCAAACTTGGGCGGGTCACCGTCCTTAAAACCCTTGTAGGTACACCCACGGGTTTTCAGTCCCACCTTTGCTTCATCCCCATCACTGTCATACACTTTTTCCTCGTAGTTTCCTTCATCTTCCTCCTTGCTTTTCTTCAGTGCCTCGGATAGTAGGTCAGGCAATACGTTCTTCAGAGTGAGTGCAACCTCGTGGGCAATAGCATCCCTAACTTCAGGTTCCAGTTGTAGAGACCCTTGATTGCCCTCCCCAGGTGGGGTCACATTAGTTTCGTGCACACTCCCAATGTGTTCATCGTGCACACTCTCTTCTTCCTCACGTCTTTGATTCAATGGAGGCCTACCAACTCGGCCAGTACGACCGCCTCGACGTCTAGTTCTTCCTCTACCAGCCATAGTTTCTAGTATCCTGATAGGTGTAAAGGGAATACATAAATGTCATTCCTTCAGATCATAGTTTAGAACAGTACGAGCAAGGTAAATTTTTAATTAAAGTGACCAGTTTGTGATTACTAATTTACATTGCTTTTCGGGTTCAAAACTCTTCAAATCAGTTGTGACATTGACATCTATTTGTTCTCAGTTAAGGCATCTATTCCTATCTACAAGCATTAAATTTAGTACTTACTTAGCGTGTTGGCGTTGGCTACCCATACTAACATCCTTACGTTGGTCCCATTATCACCTTGAGTCCAGACATTTAGAGATGTATAAATCTCTCAAACTATTGCTCTAATACCAACTTGTAAGGCCTGATTTCCGGGTAACCTCACTTGTTAGATTTACTCCTAAACATAGTCATCAATACTATATTATAATTTAAAAACGTTCAAACACGGCGGAAGCATTCAACAATCAAATACATAACATAGCAGCGGAAGTCTTAACCATTAAACATAAACATTGTCTTAACATAAATAAAAGGGGATGTCAGTCATTTTTTGGGTAACCATCACGCCTTCGCACGACCCTTCCTTCTTTTACTTGAAATGTATACTAAAAGTCAGCTAACGCTGGTGAGTTCTAGTTTAAGACAATTAGGTAAAAACATCGTTTCTTTATAAGTATATAAATATATAAGTATATATATATATATAAATACACATTATCATAGTCTCAATAACGCTCATATGTGAATACATAAATACGTATTCACCTTTACTTTCCTTTAACATTCAGTGGTCATACACATAAAGGTGATCAGCCCAACATTCATTTGCGTAAGTCACAAATACAGACGCCCGTCCTATCGTCGTATTCCGTCCTCCACAACATCTGGCAAACCATCGGCCATATGTTATGCTATACCGTCCGGCAAACCTTCGGTCGTCCGTCTTACCGTCCTACCGTCGTAGGCCATCATTTTCCCGTTTACCCGAAGGTATCCGTTTCCCACATGAAGTATTATTTATGCAACCGTTCTACTTATAAAAAGGCATTTGCTTCGACCGTCCATTAATGCCCCCATACGTCCTAGCTGATGAAGTAACGTATTTGTCTCGGTTGCAAAATAGTCACGTGGTCATCCGTCTACCGTGATATTCGTTGTCATCGAAGCGTCCATAACGTTTACATACATTTATAACATGAAATATATATATAATATAAAGCAAGATTTCATTCATTTACGTTACGTCATTCTTTTATTCATTCTTTGTAAACATACGTTTCATTCCTTGTGCGTAATTCATTTACATATATATAAATATATATATTTATATATCACGTATGATCACATTGGCATTCATAGCATTTATTCATTTAGTGTATACACTTAAGCCCCAAAACATTTAAAATGATTTGCACATAACATAGAAGGGGGCACATAGAACTCACCTGACGGGTGATCTCTGAATACACGTAGCTGGATTAGGAGCGTCAGTTAAGGTCACACACAATCTGTATAATCACATTAGTATCAACACACAATCTGTATAATCACATAAGCTAATGAACCTAACCGAAACTTAACATTTCTATTCTTAGAGTTAGGTGAACTAGACACATTAGTATCAAGTTCTGTCCGAAATCTCTATGCCCGAAAACCATATTTTGATCGAAAACTAATTCAATCGTAATCTTTTTCAATCGAAAACTAGCTACATGGAAAGATTCTTTATTCTCGTATTTTGATCGAAATCTCCTTGTCCAAAAACACTTTTCGGCCGAAATGTAGTGATCAAAATCTTTGAGTGTTAGAAATACTTTTCGACCGAAATGTAGTGAACGAATTCTTTGGGTGTTAGAAATACTTTTCGACCGAAATGTAGTGATCGCATTCTTTGGGTGTTAGAAATACTTTTCGGTCGAAAACCCCTTTTTCGGTCCATTCATCCGGCTTTTCGGGCGATGCATTTGATTTTCATCATCTTCATCGTTTTTTATTCAAGCTTCGATCTTTTTACGTTCAGAACTTGTATCTAGCTTCCATGAAGCTAGATACATACTTTTTATGTGATTCTATACGTAAAAATACCATCTTTTGATTCAAAACCCATTAGAACCCTAAAACCCATTTCTTAACTAAAAACTCATATTCGAGCATGAATGTTACCTGTTTTCGTTTCCTCTTTGTTGCTAATCGTTCCTGAGATGTGGAGTAATGATTCTCGAGAATTTGAGCTTGATTCCTTTACTTTCTCTCTCTAGACCCGATTCTCTCTCTCTCTCTCTCTAAGTTGTGCAAAATGGTGGAAATGGGGAAAAGGCTGTGATGATGTAGCTGAAATGATGGGCTTTCTTCCTTTGCTCGCGGCCCATGGGCCGATGATGTAGGGTTAAATATCCCATGTATAAGAGTCGGGTTTTGTACATTTTATTAGTGTAATTGTGTTTTGCACAGTTCTCAACATGATAATTGGAACGTAGAGGAAGAGTGGTACGATTTAAACCACCAGGAGGCATTCCCTCCCCAGAATCAGAGGCAGAACATAGATGGATGGGTTCAACCACCACCGAGAGCAGAGTATGGGTTTCCATCGATGAACCATCATCAGGGGTATATGGGTAATTTGGAACGAGAAAACAGGTATAGACAGCCCAGAAACATACAACCACAGAGACACGATCAAGGGGTGGAGAGTCACTTCCGCCCCGCTTTGGCCTTAAGTGCTTCCCCTGTCATTCCACCAGTTCGTAGGGGGAATGCATTCGAGATCAGACCGGGTTGTCTTTGGATCCTCCCACACTTCTATGGGAGAGCTATTAAAGAGCCGTATACACATTTGTTCGAATATGAGGCTACTTGTGGGACCATAGGTGGTTAGGGGTTCACTACTTATGAGGTGAAACTGGTACTTTTCCAGTTTTCACTAAAAGACCGGGCAAAACAGTGGTTCTTGTCTCTACCAGCTGCAAGCATTGACACCTGGCAGAGTTACAACAACAGTTTCTTGATGAGTATTTCCCACCTCATAAAACCAATGAGGCCCGAGCTGTTATACGGGATTTCAAGAAACAATCAGGGGAGCCTTTCTATGAGGCATTCAAAAGATTCAAGGAGTTGCTTAGGAATTGCCCACATCATGGGATACAGAAGTGGGAGCTCATACAAGCCTTCTATGATGGACTATTACCTGAGGATGTGAGAGATGTCAACGCCACCGGTGAAAGGTCATTCTTTGAAAACCATGTGGATGTTGACTGGGATATTTTGGAGAAAATGGCAGTGACATCAAAGAGGCAAGCCAATGCCAGTCGAAGAGCAAAGATGGGAGGAACTGCGAAAGAAGTGGACTATGAAACTCAAAAGCGTCCGGATGCCATGGAAATTCAAATGGCAAGGCTTGGTAGGCCTAGTGGAAGAGAGGTGTCTAATTTCTCATAGGGATACCCGGTGTGTGATGGTTGTGGTGAGTTGGGCCATACTGTGGAGAGCTATCCAAGAGAACAGGGCAAGCCGGAAGAAGTAAACCAAATTGGAGGTGATAGGAAGTCGGATATGAATGCAACACACTACCATCCGGGACTCAGAAAGCATCCTAATTTCAGGTATGGTAATGCATCTAACCAATTAAATCCTAACTTCCAGGGTGCTGATGTGTAGGTTGGGAGTCAGCAGCAGTACCAGAACTGCCAACAAAGTTACAATCTAGGCGGGTACCAAAGAAATGCAGGTAATCAGGGGTACCAACATGGGGGATATCAGCAGAGAAACTACCAACAGAATCAACCCCAACAGAACAAACCTGCAGCTGGCAGTAACCCACAACTTGCAGCCATACTGGAGTCCTTGAAAAGGATTGAGAAAGATAAAGAAATCCAGATCAAAACCAATGAGTCGTTTGAACGACAACTAGATCAGTTGGCTGAGAAGATAGCAGAAGCAGTGGGGCGATCTCCGGGGCAACTCCTAAGTGATACTAAACTAAACCTACAACATCAAGGAGCAAGCTCCTCTGGGACAAAGAATGATATGTTAGTGTGGTTGGTACCCAAGAAGCCAGTGTAGGGAGTGAGTTGGAGGATGAAGATGAGCAGGGAGAACCCATCATCCTTGTAGAAGTTGGAGGAATAAAAATTGAGCAAGCCCTGCTAGATTATGGGTCGAGTGTTAGCATCCTACCAGGATGATAAGTGTGACCTTGGCCCATTAGAACAAGTTGACACTACGGTGGTTTTAGTTGATTTGATAAGGAAACAGGCTCAGGGAATGATTAGAGGTGTTGCTGTGAAAGCAGGGGAATTCTATTATCCCGAAGATTTTCTGGTGGTTGAGTATGAACAAGCAGTGAAGGAGAAACAACATAGGGTAATTCTGGGCAGACCATTCTTGGCAACTGCCAATGCTTTGATCAACTGCAAAGACAACAAGGTTAGCATGTAATTCGGCAACAGGGAGTTTAACATAGACATTGGTTCTCTTACTTTTACATATTTTTACAAGGTTAAACGTCCTAAAACAGGTGTTACTAACAAATGTCCCCCTCGACCCAAAGTGGATGAGGGTGGCAAGGATAAAAGTGTTGTGCTTACAGGTCAGAAGTGAAGAATGTGATAAGTAAGGAAGTAGAGGCAGCAAACCGCAAGTGTGGGGAGGTTGAAAGTCAAGTGGAAAAGCTACCATGGGAACCTCAGGTGGAAAGTGGAAATAATCACACCAGATACAGATTAGGAACATCAAGGTCACCAAGGGGGTCAAAGAAACCTCCTAAATTCTTCAAGAGTTCATATGAAACAGGTGATCCTTGGGTGCTAAAGGATGAAGAAGAAATCACCGAGGTAGAACATATGCAGAATCTGAACCTGAATGGTGATCACTACCAAAGGGCATGTGCAAAATCATTTGGAAAGGAGTTCGTGTTCCAACCACCATAACCATAATGAGGTACACCGCGTCCGGATGAAGACGTTAAACTTAGCGCTACTAGGAGGCAACCTAAGGTTAGTTCACTTTAATTTTCATGTCTAGTTAAACGAACGTTGTGGGTGTGTTCCCTAGAAACCCTTATGAGACTAAACTCATCCACTCGGGCTACCGAGGGGTTTAAAAAGATTGTTTCATGTGCTAAATGCCTCCGTGATTCCTACGAAAGTGAGTTAGGTTGTCATTTCTTTATTTTAGTTAATTGGATGCAATTGGCCAAGTGTGGGGACATCTCTGGGGAGATTATGATTGGATATAGTGTGATTGAGGGCAATACACAAACCCGGGGGAGGGGGGTAGCATGCCGCTGTAGAAGTCTATACAAATTTTGTTTTTCGGTCTTTCGGTATAGTTTTGCGTCTTTTCTAAGTTTTTGCAGTTTCGTGGCAATTTGGGCGATGAAAACCTCCAGGAAAGACATTCCAGGTATGTGTGCATATATTCTAAGTGTTGGAATGAGTTTTTAAAAATTTTGAAAAATTTGAGTTTTAGGAGTTGAAATTTTTTCTAAGGCAAAAATTGGAAAAATTTCTTAATTTTCTATCACCGACGTGTCTTCGCGCCACGTGAACTTCAAAGGAAATTCTTCGCGACACGCGAAGAACATGCTTACAACCCGAATGACTAATGGGTCTTCGCGACACTGATCGCGGTGTCAAGGTCAATCAAAAACATTTATAAAAACTACTACTTATCTACCTTAGACTGTAGACAGGGAAGTAGGGTTGTCGAATCCACAGGAAATCAGTGAAAAGTTCAATTGCTTAGATTAGTAAATTAGAATAAAAACACAGATCAAATAAAGATGTAACTCCCTCCAAACTTCAGGTTCTATGTTTCACATAAAATTCAGTTATTTAATTAGACACCACATAGACATAGTGTTAGAAAATCAGTTAAAATAGTAATTGAAGACAGTTTGTTGTCAGTAAACCTATACAACCAGTTTCGTCACAAACCAGTATAATCCAATCACTCAATTTACCAGTGTCAAGTTAACCCTTTAGTCACCCAACCCGCTGTAACATCTCAAAAATAATTAAACGAATAAATATAGCGAGACCGGCGAGTTAGTGGGAATATTTAAACAAAAGGGAGCGGGCTTGGGCTCGGCTCCAATGGGTCGAGGGAAGCCCAGTTATATAAGAGGCAGGGCAGCCCTCTTCTCTGCTCATTCCCCACTCACGCAACTTCTAGAGAGAGAAAGGAGAGCTCGGGTCTAGAGAGAGAAGGTTGACGGATCATCCCGGAATTGAGGGAGCACGTTACTGCTAAGCTCGTGAGAAGAACCTCCGGATCAGAATCGCGATACAGGTAATAATCTTGCCTAAATCTGATTTTTTGTTCGTTTTTGGGATTTTCGGGTTTTGGCTAAAAAGGCAACGATTTTGCGGATGGAACTTGAAAATGAGCTTAGGTATAGCATCTAGAATGAAAACCGAACGTTTTGATCTAAGAAAAGTTGAGATACTGACTCGATCAGACTCGCATGCAAAAGCTTTGGATTTTTGGGAAGACAATATGTGCAGGTCCATCGAAACTACAAGTTTCGATATGTGCAGGTCCATCGAAACTACAAGTTTTGATATGTGCAGGTCCATCGAAACTACAAGTTTCGATATGTGTAGACTCCATCGAAACTACCTAGTTTCGATATGAGCAGACCCATCGAAACTGTCAAGTTTCGACATAAACAATCTATCGAAACTATCAAGTTTCGATATAAGCAAATCTATCGAAACTACTAGGTTTAAGCATAGGGATGTCTAGTGTCATCTAGGAGCACTACCTTACACGTATGGCTTTATTATAACAGATCGTGAGTGACATTAGTGACGCGCAGTAGCCAGCTACGAGTATTTCAGAAACTACTTATACGGTGAGTTCTAGAAGCCCTCTTTTAAATGTTTTATATAATGTTTTCGGGCTGGTGTGTATACATATGAAATGATGTTTTATGAAACTATGTTTATGAAATGGAATGATTTGGAAAGAACGGTTTATGGAAAGAAAGTTTTATGAACGGAATATTTACGAACGAATGTTTATAAAGAAATGGTTTAAAGTAAAGGTAAATGGTTTCGAAAGTAAATGAAAGGTTTTATGAAAAGAAAAGAAAAAGGGCAAAGGTTTTAAAGAAGTCATTACAAATCTAATCTGTCGAATGAAGGGAATTGACGAATGAAGTCTGGGAATGAGATTCCCAGCCTTGTGGTAGATTATGGACAGCGAGCCATAGTTACCATAAGAACAACGGGGGCAGTGTCTTAGTGGCCTGCCAATGGTTTGATATTGTACAACTGGTATGGAGTAACGACGGTTACTCAGGGGTTAACGTGACCCTATGCGAGGTTAAATTATGATCCGACGGTGTTATGGCCGTGAGCCATAGCCGTCGATGGAAGTTGTCGGTCTATGGACAAGAGAGCCATAGGGGCAACTGAATGGGTATTGTCGGTCCTCGTGCAGTTAGCCTTGGAGGCAATACCAGGAAGGGAATTGACGGAGTGTTGTGGCAATGACGGTGATACGTAACGGTTGACCACGACATGCAGGGTTCCTTCGGGGACACAGAGACGCGTAACGATACAGATTTTAGATGGTAATGTATGACTTAAATGAATGTTAAATATTTTAAACAAATGATCCGTTCAATGTGTTTAAATGTGTGTAGGTTTATGAATGAAAGGCCCTGTTTTCTTATACGTGATGTTAAACCCTAATGAATGTTTTGAATGATGAACCATTTCTTAAATCGAACGAAAACTAGAACTCACCAGCGTAGCTGACTTTTTAGTGTGCACATTCAGGTTAAGGCAGGTTATGAGGATGGACGGTGATGCTTGGCTAGCGAGAGGAGTTACCCGACTGACTATGAAGACTGGCATCTTGTTATGTTTTAGTTATGATGTATTTACGTTTTAAACAATGTTTACGCTTCCGCATGTATGAACAATGATGACGTTATGTTTGAATGAAATTTTTCGCTGTGTTATTTGATATTCATGTTTAAGAACTGTTTGTGAATGAGTAAATCCAACAAGTGAGGCCTCCCGGGTTTGGGGCCTTACACCCGCTCTAGGTTTTATCATCAACCGAACAAGATTGTAAAGAAAGAAAACTCAAAACACACAATATAAACTGTTTAAATTAACCAATACATCAATCCGTTCTGTAATAAATAAACAAACTGAATTAAATATAAAACATATACGAACCGTCCGTCAAAAGGAAGCCACAAGAGATTTAGCCAATAATCATAAACAAAGAATCTCTTACTGTCTCTACCAAATTCATCAAAAACAAATAATTAAAAAAACCTCTGATTGTTATCCTTGCTGGCGTGAACTACCCAGCCGCCACAAGGCTCTCGTCCGTCTCCTACTTGCGTCCAAAGCCACCAAAGTCTTTTTTTGCCCTCGGTCCCCGTGCCCTTGCTGACTTATTCACCTAGCCCATTACCGGCCCATTCTTCCAATTGCCGCTCTTTTTCTGTTAATTCCTTTTTTTTTATTTAATGCATCATTAGCCCAATTTAGTCCATCACTTTTGTGAAGCACACGTGATATGAGGCCAAGATATCATTTAATTTATTTGATTTAAGGCCCACGTCACCATCCAACAGTCCATTTAAATAATTGCACTTCATCATCACTCCATGTAATTAACTTGAATTTATTGATGTAGTAATTCTGTATGAAATCCATAAAAGCATTTTATGAAACCAACTAAATAATATATTTACATGGAGTCATACATTTAAAATACATTTAATTCTATACCAATATTTAAACATGTATTTATTGACTTTAATCGTTTTCTAGCTCAATTACTCCAATATAACATGAACACATAAATACACTCAAAATAAATTGTTTAATACACAAATAAGATTAAAAACATTTAATTATATATAATTAAGGCATGTAAATCAACCACTCATCACATCCCCACACTTATCTTTTTTCGTCTCAAAAAATAATAATGCAATGGAATCATAATTGGAATCTGCTTTCACATTCTCATTCATTTAATCATTCAAGCATTATCACGCATTGACGGTAACAATTGGTATTTCTATCCGACTAAACCCAACTACCGACCTATCGAGCCCCCGATTATGTGATCTACTATCCTATTTATTACCAAGCAATAGTTTGTCTATGGGTCTCACATTCAGGAAGCTACAACTTAGTCTAATCCCATCTCAAAGTCATGTTTAGGCACGGGTTAAACCTTATAGATTTCTCACCACTATAAACACTAATTTACAAGTTTTTGAAAATTATGGAATAATGGATCGATGAATGCATGTTTTTGAGCTTTTATTATTATTTTATGAATGAATCTAACCTAGTGGTGTTTCAGTCACGCTGGAACACGATATATGACACGTAGGCTGCAGTTCTTAAGCCATGAAGTACATAAGCTTCGGAGCATGGGTGTATCCTTCAAGTCACCATCCCGAAGGGAAACACGTACTCCTAACTTAGTCATCCAATATTGATCACTTAAGTCTCGCCCATGGGTGTATCCTTCAAGTCACCATCCCGAAGGGAAACACGTAGGCTGAACTCAAGCTATCAATTTTGTTTAATTAAGCTCATGCAAGATGGATTATGGATTGCGGGCGCCACCAATTTTCGGATTTATTTTCATAAAAAGAAAGTGGTGTGCCAAGTACTTTTAAAAACTTATAATTTTTTGCTTATAGTGGTACCTATCACCCTATGTTGACAGTTTCAACCTTGCTGAAACCCCTAAGATGAGAACCCACAAGACATCCTGAATTAATTGTCAATTAAACCTAGATACAATATCAGGACATTTAAGCTCTTTAGATCGGTTGGGCCTACCAAAACATTACAAATCAAACGCGTTTTCTATTTATTATTCAATTTAATCACACACAAGAATAGTTCCATTTGTACCTATCATTCTCCAATTAACTGCATAGATTCTAATCCAAGGACATTTTTGAATTTTTTTTTTAAATTTTTATGAATTTTCAAAAAAAAATTAACTATACAGACTCAATAACAACTTAGACGAAAGTCTCCCTCCCCACACTTAAACACTACATTGTCCTCAATGTACGATGAGAGATTATGCAAATATATAAAAAAAATAAATAAATAAATAAATAAACAAAACTATACAGAGAATTGGAAAGGACTTAGCTGGTTTCGAACTGTAACTGTCTTCAATCCAACCTCACACGATCGTATAGCATTTCCTTCGCGATCGTATTCAAAATATGCTATTGGGTTGCCTTTTACATGAATACGAAGCTCGAACATCACCACCCGAATGGAGATTGAGTACGGGAGGATCAATCTAAACCTGCAAAGTTAAACTCGAACAAACCTAAGAGCATCAAACTGACTCGATATATATAACCAACAACATAAAACCGGCTCGATAAAAACCGAACATATTCAATTGTACCAAATTCACTTGAAAACCTATGAAACTTCCCCACACTTAGCCGGTTCACACACAAATAAAAAAAAATCCTAACTCACTTTCGTAGGAATCACGGATGCATTTAACACATGCATTAAGCCATTTAAACCCCTCGGTAGCCCGAGTGGACGAGTTTAGTCTCGTGAGGGTTTCTATTGAACACACCCGCAAAGTTCGTTTAACTAGACAAGAAATTAAAACATACCTTAGGCTACCTCCTAAGAGTGCTAAGTTTAATGTCCTCAGCCAGACGCGGTGTACCTCAATTACATCATGGTGGTCGGGTGGGGTGCTTGCAGTCCTCCTTCCCCGCACTCAAATTCCTCTCATCATCATATGTCCTCCAAGCTTTCATAAATAATGCAAACAATCCTCGCTCTGCATCTGGAACTTGTGGTTTCTTTCCCTTCTGCCTCCTCTTTCTGACCCTCTTCTCCCCATTGTATGGATTCTCACCATTCTTCATCTCAGCTGACCTGTCAAACACAACACAAGCATTCTCGACTGTGTGATTCACCTTTTCAGGTGATCCACATTTGTTAGCTTTCGGGGTTGGCAAGTTTGAAAATATTTTAAGACTCATTTTCTGAGCCCCAAACCTCATCCTTACCGTTCCCTCAGCACAGTTAATATTTGCCTGAGCAGTGGCCAAGAACGGTCTACCCAAAATAATAGTTGGCTCTGTGTTCTTGACGCAATCCAACACCAAGAAATCCATTGGGTAATAAAACTCTCCTACATTCACAATCACATCCTTTATAATCCGCCGAGGATGTGCGGGAGTCTGATCAGCCAACACCACGATGGTGTTAACTCTTTGTAATGGACCAAAATCGTGCTGATCATACAGACTCCCTGGAATTATACTCACAGATGCTCCAAGATCCAGCAATGCTCTATCCAGTTTAATTTCACCTATTTGTATAGAAATAATAGGTGTCCCTGGATCTTGGAGTTTTAAGGGAAAGGTACCCGTAAACACAGCATTCACACTAGCACTTAGCTTTACCTGTTCGGGACATTTGTGCCATCGTTTACGGGTACTTAAACCTTTCAAGCACTCAACACTATCAGGATTTTCTTTAAGTTCTTCAAAAAATGGTAGATTAATTTTATGATTTTCAAATTTCTCCCATCTTTCATCTTGTGTTGGATCCCGTTCACTTAAAACTGGTGGGAATACTGGTGGGAACAAAGCCGAAGGGAATGGAATTTTCAGAGATTTATTCACATTTTTATTTTTCAGATTATTTTGTGAACTTAAATCCTGATTATGGTCAGATTCAGACTCACTGTACTCCACCACTCTCTCTACTACCAGTGGTGGAGTATGTTCAACATCAGAAAAATCAGATGAGGGTTGAAGACTTACATCATTTAGGTGTGCACTTTTTGTGGTTTGGGAACTTGAGAACTGATGTGCACTGCAAGGCTTACCTACTTCTTTGATGATGCTTGCAACAATCCCAGTTAAGTGGGCAACAAGATCTATCAAAGCTTGATGAGCTTTTGCCTGGCTCTCCTGTTGCTGCACCACTGCTTGTACCACTTTGGCCATCTCCTTCATATCTGACCGGATGACATCCAGTTCAGATTGATAGTAGTCTTGTTTAGGTGGTCCGCTCGGGTGGTAGTCTTGATTATATTTTTCCTGATAGCTTTGATACTCAGGACCACCACCATGTGAATTGTATCTTGGGCAATCTTGTGCCCAGTGGCCAGTAATGCCACAATTACTACATGGCTCATAGTAGTATTGATCATCAATATAATTCCTGTCCATGCCGACCTGCACAACTAACACACCAAGTAGTTCTGAACGAAAAAATAAACAAAATAAAAATAAAAGCAAAAATAAGAAAAATCTTTTTGGGTTTTTTGTTAAAGAAAAAAAAAAATCAACTAAAGAACACTAAACTAAAGCAACAAAACTAAGCGCACCGATTTCCCCGCAACGGCGCCATTTTGATCGCGGTGTCAAGGTCAATCAAAAACATTTATAAAAACTACTACTTATCTACCTTAGACTATAGACAGGGAAGTAGGGTTGTCGAATCCACAAGAAATCAGTGGAAAGTTCAATTGCTTAGATTAGTAAATTAGAATAAAAACACAGATCAAATAAAGATGTAACTCCCTCCAAACTTCAGGTTCTATGTTTCACATAAAATTCAGTTATTTAATTAGACACCACATAGACATAGTGTTGAAAAATCAGTTAAAATAGTAATTGAAGACAGATTGTTGTCAGTAAACCTATACAACCGGTTTCGTCACAAACCAGTATAATCCAATCACTCAATTTACCAGTGTCAAGTTAACCCTTTAGTCACCCAACCCGCTCTAGGTTTTATCATCAACCGAACAAGATTGTAAAGAAAGAAAACTCAAAACACACAATATAAACTGTTTAAATTAACCAATACATCAATCCGTTCTGTTATTGTCAGAAACTAAACAGATCTAATAAATAAACAAACTGAATTAAATATAAAACCTATACGAACCGTCCGTCAAAAGAAAGCCACAAGAGATTTAGCCAATAATCATAAACAATCTACCAAATTCATCAAAAACAAATAATTAAAAAAACCTCTGATTGTTATCCTTGCTGGCGTGAACTACCCAGCCGCCACAAGGCTCTCGTCCGTCTCCTGCTTGCGTCCAAAGCCACCAAAGTCTTTTTTTGCCCTCGGTCCCCGTGCCCTTGCAGACTTATTCACCTAGCCCATTACCGGCCCATTCTTCCAATTGCCGCTCTTTTTCTGTTAATTCCTTTTTTTTCATTTAATGCATCATTAGCCCAATTTAGTCCATCACTTTTGTGAAGCACACGTGATATGAGGCCAAGATATCATTTAATTTATTTGATTTAAGGCCCACGTCATCATCGAACAGTCCATTTAAATAATTGCACTTCATCATTACTCTATGTAATTAACTTGAATTTATTGATGTAGTAATTCTGTATGAAATCCATAAAAGCATTTTGTGAAACCAACTAAATAATATATTCACATGGAGTCATAAATTTAAAATACATTTAATTCTATACCAATATTTAAACATGTATTTATTGACTTTAATCGTTTTCTAGCTCTATTACTCCAATATAACATGAACACATAAATACACTCAAAATAAATTGTTTAATACACAAATAAGATTAAAAACATTTAATTATATATAATTAAGGCATGTAAATCAACCACTCATTAGACATGCGAAGATCTGATCCCTGGTTTTCGCGACACGTGAAGGACGCGGAAACCCTAATTTTTGATTTTTGATTTTTTAATTATTTGAGTCCGTCGGGTCTTTTATTTTTAATTGAGTCGTTATATTGAGTCGATATGATGCTTGTGAGTTTGTTTAGAGGTTATTTTGCAGGTTTCGATTTAAATTTCCCGTACTCAATCTCCATTCGGGGGACGATAATCTGACGTTTGCTTGATTCTTGTGTACAAGGGCAACCCGCTTGTATCCATAGGGTACGATCACGAATGGAATGCTATACGATCGTCCTTCTAGCTAAGTTTTAATATTTTTGTATTTTATTTTTGTTTTTGAGTTGCTCTTCCTACATTGAGGACAATACAGAGTTTAAGTGTGGAGAGGGGAGACCTAGTCCAGGTCTAGTTTGAGTCTTTTGTTTTGAGTAAATTTTGAGTCATAAGAAACCCATAAAAGTTTTCAAACTTTTTGAAAAATGTCTTTCGATTAGAGTTTTGCAACTAAATGGAAAATGATAGTACAATCGAAAATTTGCGTGAGGGATGTAATTGAATAATAAAGATAATCAAACACGTCTAATTTGTAACGTTTTCGAAGGCCCAACCGACTTAAATATCCTGATAGTGAATCTACTTAAATTGAATAATTAATACAGGATATCTTGTGGAATCTCATCTTAGGGGTGTCGGTAAGGTCGAAACTGTCAATATAGGGTGATAGATACCATTATAAACAAAAATTGATAAGTTTTTAAAATTTTGGCACCCCACTTTATTTTTATGAAAATAAATCCAAAAGTTGGTGGCGCCCGCAATCCATAGTCCATCATTTCATGAGCTTTAATTAATTAAATTGTGATCTTAGGTTCAGCCTACGTGTTTCCCTCCGGGATAGTGACTTGGTTGATACACCCATGGGCGGGACTTAAGTGATCATTATTGGATAACTAAGTTAGCTTCACGTGTTTCCCTTCGGGATGGTGACTTGGAGGATACACCCATGTTCGGAAGCTTATGTATTTCATTGCTTAAAAACTGCAGCCTGTGTGTCATATATCGTGTTCCAGCGTGATTGAAACACCACTGGGTTAGGTTTGTTCATATAACATTAATAAAAGCTCGTATCATTTATTCATCGATCCATAATTCATCTGATTTTTAAAACTTATAGATTAGTGTTTATAATGGTGGGAAATCTATAAGGTTTAACCCGGGCCTAAACATGACCTTGAGATGGGATTAGGCTGAGTTGTAGCTTTCTGAGTGTGAGATCCATAGATTGATTGTTTGCTTGGTAATGTATAACATAATAGATCACATAATTTGGGGCTTGAAAGTCGGTGGTTGGGTTTAATCGGACAGAAATACCGATTGTTACGGTTAACATGTTATGAAAGTCTGTGTCATGTAAAATGAAAGTAAATTTGCAAGTTTCCTGATTATGATTCCATTGTATTATTCTTTTTCGAGATGAAAAAGGTCAAGTGTGGGGATTTGATGTAGGGTTAAATATCCCATGTATAAGAGTCGGGTTTTATACATTTTATTAGTGTAATTGTGTTTATCGAGTCAGTTTTACGGGTGTTTCATAGTTTGATGTGTTACAGGGTTAATGTGCTTAAAGAGCGGAAGTTACGAGTCATATATGTGAAGACACAAAGCCAGAGAAGTCAAATAAAGTCAAAGTCAAGATCAAAAGTCAAAATTCTGGAAAATAGGATCTTCGCGCCACCCGAAAATCTGGAGGAAGAAGTTCGCGACACGCGAGGGCTTTGAAAAGCCCACTCGACTATTTTGTCCTTCGCGCCACGCGAAGGACTGGGGCTAGATGTTCGCAACACGCGAATATATGAAGTTACGGCAAATTTAACCTAATTTCAATTATAAACCCATTATGTTCCCATTGTCAAATATTTCTTCTTTTCAGCCGTCCTAGAGCTTTTCTAAGGCGATTTTGAGCATTGTTTGGCTAGTTGTTCTTAGTTTCTAATGCTTGTAAGTTCTAAATTATTTAGTTTGATGTTTGTTACGATAATGAGCGGCTAAACGCTTTTGTGATCCCTCCGAGTGAATGATGATGCTTGTATTTGTATGATTTCAGTAGATAATCAATATTGGATTGAAGTTTTGTGAACCATTTAAGTTCTTTGAATTCAATTGTGTGTTTGACTTATTAACAATTGCATGTTTTAGATTTATCGCATCTATCGTCGTTTCTTTGTTTTCTTGCATTGGGAATAATCCGGTTTTGTGATTGAATTGATTATTGTGTGGTTGGGTTAAACAATTTAAACAAGGTTATGTCTATGTAATCTCTGATCTGATTTGAAACTGGAATTGTGCATGTGTCTTGCTAAATCTGAATCCCGGAGTGGTCATTCTTTCTCCAACTGTTTTCACAAATCACATTAATTTCTTTTTACAATTCTAAGTCTTTTAATTAATAAAGTTTTGAACTTTAGTAGTAATTGAATAGTTTTAATTTGAATAGCATTCTCCACGCGTTCCCTGTGGATACGATACACTACTTAACTATTTACAGTCTAGGTAGCTAAGTAGTGAGTTTTATAAATATTTTTTATTGACCTTGACACCGCGATCAGCCGGCCTTGGGTCAAGCCCGTCTATTCCGTTTTACTTCGCGTTATTGGTCTCGACTCCTAGTTCTTTTATTCGGGTTTTATATTTTAGGGATGTTACATTTTGAAACCAAATTAAATGTAAATTTTAACTCATGTAAGAAAAAATAAAATCCTTATATATAATTTAGTTATTTTAGGTCCTGATTTCACTCAAAAATCACTCAGATGATCGATTACACACACACAAGCGGAAAATGTGTGTATGGTGGTGAATAAGAAGGTAGAATCAGAATTGGTGAAGCTAACAGGCTAACCACACTTGAATCAACACAAAATGATATGAAATTGTAAGAACAACAGCATAAACAACTGCAAAAATGTGTATTGATTCAGAAGCTTGTAAAAGAGAAAGGTTCAGGGTTACAGCCGCTACTCAGACCCTAAACATTCTCAAACTAGGCTATTTATAGTAGTTGACAGGTATCGAAACTATGTCAACCGAAACTACTAGTTTCAGTTTAACATTTACAAGTGAAACACAAACCTGTCGAAACTACTAGTTTCGATTAAACAAACCTCAATCGAAACTAAGTAGTTTCGATGGCCCAGACTTAAACTATTTAAAGTAGTAAATTACATCAAAATGAAATTACAATACTGAAATAACAAATAAGTAAACTAGACGAACATTGTTCAAAACACAATAATGACAACAACTTAAATTACATGACTCTACAATTATATATAATTTAGTTGAAAAAATAAATAATGTTAATTTAATTTTGTTACTGTAATATTTTTTAATCTGATTTTAAAAACCTATTATAAATTAATGTTAAATTGTCATAAATCTTATATTACCAATTTTTTTACACGGGTTGAATAAATGAAATGTTATATACTTAGTAATAAAAATTACACATTACATATTTTTGACATGTTATGTGGTTTTTTAATACAAATTTTAGAAACGTTATATATATATACATATTTGTTTTTTAAATTTATAAAAAGAATGAAAGAAATATTCAATTTATAAAAATATTTTATAAACAAACCTTTTTTTATTAAAAAATGTTTTATGAAAAAAAAATTTATAAAAATCATTATCTATACTCTATGCTATCTAATAAATAAATACTTTGGTGGAACATTTGTCACTCTTTTATTCATTCTCAACCCTTTTTTTTCCTCATCTCTCTCTTATTAATTATATAATTTTTTATTTTATCTTATATTTAAATTAGAAAATGGTATATCAAACTACATTTAAGAAATGTCTGAATATATTATAAATAATTCTAATGATACTCATGTTCTTATTCTCCGGTTTGCAAATGGAAGTTGTATCAAGGTTTATAAATTAAGTTCAAAAAAAACGTATACAGTTATTTATGAATTATATCGTATTCAATATACAACCCATGTAATACACGAGCGTGTAACCTAGTTTCTATTTAATATAAGTTGACTTACATCACTATTTAGTTAAAAAAACATAATTAAATTTCAAAGTTTCTTAAAATAAAAGATAATTTAAAATAAATGGGTTTTATTAGTATAATTGACATTTTTCTATAAATATAAATCATTATTAATGGTGAGAAGAGATGTGGACGCGACACGTGGCATAAAATATTTTTATTTATCATCTACTTGATTAAATCCCGTGTATTACACGGGTTAAATAAATATAATGTTATATAATTAGTAATAAAAAATACGTTTTTAAAAAATCGTGTATTACACGGATTGAATAAAATATAATGTAGTCTCTTAGCACATACACTCGTCAAAATATGTCTATTTTAACGTGATAGTTATAAATTATATTAAGTTAATTTTTAAAATATTTTTTTAACTTGGTATTAAAATTTTTTATGTAACTGATAAATGATAATCCATATTAAATTCATTTGTTTAATGATATTATAGCAATCCATAATTAAATAAAAAGTATCTATAATTATTGATATTAAATATTTAAAAATATATTTTTTAAATATAGTATTTAGTAGAAGAGAGAGGTGAGAAAATCATGCTAGGAATGCATCAGAATGTGACACGTGTCCCATAATTTTACTTGTTTATTAAGTAGTATAGATATAGATACTACTTAATAAACAAGTAAATTAGGTGGACACTTGTCACAATTCTATGTCTCGTTATTCTAATTTTTCCACCTCTCTTCTATTAATAATCAACTCCACTATTTTAGGCAACTAAATTAATTATTTGTTTTAGTTTTTATCTACTCATTTTTTAATTTAAAATTGTGTTTATCATCAATTAATTTGTTTAATCATATTTTTATGAACTTTAGAAACTGAAAACAATTTTATAGTTAGCTAAGATTCAAATAAAAAACTTTTAATCATAGATTTATATATTCACATTGTTCCATTTTGACGAGTGTATGTGTTAATAGATCATTTTATTCCACGTGTTTATTTAACCAGTGTATTACACGGATTTATTTAACCCGTGTATTACACGGGTTTATTTAACCCGTGTATTACACGAATTTTAAAAACATAAACTTCTTATTACTACGTATTTAACATTACATTTATTTAATCCGTGTAATACAAGGGATTCTAACCTAGTATAGTATAGATGTGTACATTTTTTAATTTTAAAAAGTGGATCGCTTAAATTATGTGGTTCACCCGTTTTCCACATGACATGTTGTAGACCTATTTCGAAACTAACATACCTTTTTTTAGGGTGGTACAACTTGAACAATTAAATTGAGGGCTAAAAATATTACACATAAAAAAACTAATTTTTTTTCACCAAATAAAGAACATAAAAAAACCAGTTCTTACACATAAACGACTAAGTAATAATAATTATAACTCAGGCCGACGACAAAGAAAGAATAAGCACAACTATGAATGCTATTGTCTGGGCTTGTTCCACAACAATCTCTGAATTAGTGTAATTATGGAACAAATTTGCGATTTTGGTCTAGATTAGGAGTGACCCAAACATTATAAATAATCCTAATTCTAATAAATGATTCCAAAAAATGACACGTGCTATTATCGTACTTTTTCTCACTAAAAGTTTCTAATTTTCCTATTTTAAGTAAACTTGAATTTTGAAATCTAATTATGCTACTTTTTCTTTTTTAGAAAAAATAAAATAAATTTTGAATTACAATTTTACTTATGAAAGAAACAAAGAATTTTATTTATTAAATTTTTATTTTTTTATTAAACAACCCTACGTAATACATGGGTATATAACCTAGTATAAAATAAAAACCTAGTTGCTACCGTATAGTCGATCCACGACTAGTTTATGTCATCGACTATGATCATCCTTTTTAATTCTTTGCACAAGAGTGAGACATAATGCTTATGGTCGACCATGCTTCAACTGTGGTCTTGATGTGCATTTTGGAAGCCTTTTTTTCTTGTCTATAGAGCGGAGTTGGAGTAAACCAAATGATAAAATAGTTAATATTATTAAGTAATACAATTAATGAATACACATTCGGAAACTAATGGTACAACTCTAGCATGCACAGACCAACTTAAGCTCAATTATGATTGGATGGTTGTTTGAAAAAGAACTGAACGAATGTTCCTCACAAATGATTTACATAAAGAAAAAAATCAGTTATTATTAAAACAAAAATAAATTAATTTTGAAATAGTTATTTTGTTTTTTTATAACGTTTAAAATATGATGTTTTACAAAACTTTGAATACATCGTTACGACGTGCTTATTTTTATCTACGTTTCGGTGTAAATTTCATTCAAAACGGAGTTAGCCGTAATAATGCACAAGTCGTCAAATCACAAACGTACGAGTTATCAAAAAACGGAGTTGGGCGTAATAATGCACAAGTCGTCAAATCACAAACGTACGAGTTATCAAAACTGTTTCAAGGTTTTAATTTTTTCATAGTTTTTTCCACTTACAGTTTTTAAATTTGATGTTTTAAATCTCGAATTTGATGTTGCGATTTGCCTATTTTTATTTACATCTCGAAGTAAATTTTCGTAACGTCATTTTTAAACCGGCCAATGGGTTGTTTTAAACGTTTTGGTGTAAATTTTGTTCGAAGAACTTCACTTTCATGTACTACGAGATAAGTTATCGAATATACCGTTGCGACGTGCTTTTTTTAACATCACATAGTATGTACCGTCACGATTTACATATTTTTATCTACGTTTCGAACCCGCGCGCGGAGCGCGGGTGGTAACCCACTAGTTGAATATAATTTTTATAATCAATAAAATTGACGATTATATGTATGCACCAAACAAACGTTTATTATTTGCTTTCAAACTTCCAACTTTTTTGTCTTGAGGTAGATTACTTCCAAAATTTTCTTTTGCCCATTTTATAAAAGATTCAATACCTTTTATAAAACTTTGACTTTTTTTATAAAAATATTTAAATTACTAAGACTTATTTTAGTTTTATAAAAATGTTCAAAATATTAAATATATTTCAAACTTCCAATTTTTTTGTCTTGAGGTAGATTACTTCCAAAATTTTCTTTTGCCCATTTTGTAAAAGATTCAATACCTTTTATAAAACTTTGACTTTTTTTTATAAAAATATTTAAATTACTAAGACTTATTTTAGTTTTATAAAAATGTTCAAAATATTAAATATATTTTGTAAATATACTTTAGTTTACAAAACTTCATTTAAATTGGAAGACTTTGTTTTACATACAATTTTTCTTATAAAAACTTATTTAAAGCTTTTAAGAATTTGTCAAATGATCTTTATTATATATCTCTTATGATCTTTTTATTTTTTATAACTTTTAGTTTTAGTTTTGTCGGCAATTAATCTAATTGCGCATATTAATTAAGGTCACTCCATTGTTGAGAAATAACGTGTCTAGTGGTTTAACGGTCGATGCAGAGCCGCTATGGGACATCTACCGTAGTTCCTCTGATTCAATGCCAATTATTAATGTTACAATTCATCTAAGAGTAGAGGGAGTCGTCCAACGGGTTACTCACGGGTTGTATGGGTTGCAAGGGCTACACCTTCGCAACAAGCAAGGGCTACACCTTCGCAACAAGCAAGGGCTTGGCTAGGGCTTTTGCTCACGGGTTGTAAAACCCGTTCTTATCCGTGATGGTTTCAAGATTAAAGTGATAATTTACATGTAATAAATAGAATTTTATAATTTAAAAAAAAATTATGGGTTCAAATGCTTCCACACCCTCTCTTTAGAGTTGGAGAGGATAAAAATGACATGTCTAATTTTAATGGGGTAAAATGAAAGGGTTCAATGGGTTCCATGGTACCACTAGCTCCACCCTAACATGTTACATGTCATTACTTCATTAGATTCTCTTAGCCTATATATTAAAAAAGTTAGTAAAACAAATGAAAAATTACATGACTTGTGATTCTTTCTTTTGAAGGTTTACACTACAAAGCAAATAACTTTCACCGACGGACAAATCCAAGGGTAAAAGTAGGTCTCGACAGTAATTCGTCAAAAAAAAAGGCCGAGGGTAACGCGATTTTTGGCGGATTATCAATGAGTATTACAAAGAGATCACCGACGGGGCTATTTTTTCTTCGGTTTTGTTTGTAATTACCGACAAATATTAAAAACTTTCTTTTTTCTATTCTTTTCCGGTCGTTATTGCAATTACTGTCATATATACCATTCGTCGACAATATCTCGTAGATGATACTTCTTATAGTGTCACTCTTGTTGTCTATCCCCCCACCCACCCAAAATGTTTACACATTTGCATGATGAAATTTGAAGAATGCAACGCGTTACTCATTGAAGATGGATACATTTTTTATGAATGGCAACCACGAAAGATACATTTTTTTAACAGAAACACCTAGATTCTTAAAACTTTAACCCACAAATTTTGATTGGGGTGAGATCACCACTCTAACTACTATCTATTTACTACTACACCCAACCCCCACCCTGAAGAAAGATACATAGTAGATCGGAATACCATCTCTACCTTTGTCCTTGCGTGCTCTTGAAAAGTTATCATTTGCTAGAACCAAAGTGTCAAAAATGGCAAAGACGTCCATCATCGTGACTCCACTAAAAGTGAAGTGGCTTATCAGCAAGAGTAGGATGCCGAAAATAGACGAAGCAACGTTACTTCTTTTGCAACATAGAGTAAAATGACATATATTTTTTGTCACAAAGCAAAAAGTTATTAAAAGTACGTATATATTAGGATAGATTAGAGATGAAAGTTTATACGTCTAAACTACCTTTTTTTCCTTACGGAAAGGATTATCAAAAGCAAAACGTGACAACTTGATTACCGTGTATCACACGGACTAAACAATACAAAAATGACAAAATTCATAAACCCCAAAGCAAAACGTGACAACTTGATTATAAAAATTTATTAATCTAACTAGGTTATCAACCCGTATACTACACGGACTAAACAATAAAAAACGACAAAATTCATAAACCCCAAAGCCCCTAATTCAAGAAAAATAGTCAAACCCCCAAATAAACTAATGTGTTAAAATTTATGTGCTGAAATTTGTTTAGCTAAATCTTTAATTTTAAATACCATTCTTAGATTTTACGTTTGATATAGTGGATTACTTTTTTTAAGCATATAATTTCTCAATTAATTAACCGAGGACAAATTTAATTGACCAATTCATTTGTTGACATAATTTAGACGAAAAAAGAATATTTGAGCTAATACAAAAAGGACATGTCACCTATAGACAGTGATAGTGATTTATTATATTCATGATACAAGTTAGATTTATATATGTTGCTTTGATCATTTTCTACAAGATTACTTGTAATTGTTTTTTTTCTTATCTTATTGTATAGAAGAAAAGCAAATAAATGAAAAACATAAAAAAACAATAATTTTTACTAAGAGTAATTTACCAAGAAACTATTCAAAAACTTATATATATCTATACTATTTAACAAATAAGGTTATTTCATGTTACGTGTTGTCTTTGTATTCATTCTCATTATTTTTCCCCACCTATCTCTCTTATTAAATACACATATATCTTTTAATAATAACATATTTTTAAATAAAATATTAATTATACTAATAAAACATTTATTTTAAATGACCCTTTATTATAAGAAACTTTAAAATCTAATTATGTAACTTTTATTTTCAATCAATTAGTAAATAAAGTCAAATTATATTAAATAGTAATTAACGTAATTTGCTAACTTTAAATTGATTTTATAAATAACCAAGAAACTACTAAAAAAACTTGATTACAATTAAGAATTATAAGTCGGTTTATATATGCTAACCTAAACTTGTTAGACTATAACTCAAATTGCTTAATTTGATATTCAAATTACTAAACAATAGAATCCTAACCCAACATGGTCTTGGATAATCCAACCGCCCCACCACTGACTTGTGGTGACTTGTAAATTAAGCTACCAACAATCATTCCTTAATTTCAGAATTGAATTATGAAGGCCTTTAACTCCAAGTAGTTCTCGCATTCCTTTGAACTTGATCCTTGCGAGAACCTTCATCAAAATGTCGGCTCGTTGTTCATCATCGCTTACGTGTTCAATTGTTACTCGATCTCTTTCAACACATTCCCGAATAAAGTGATATCGGGTATGTTTGTGTTTGCTTCGATCATGGAATACGAGGTTCTTTATAAGTGCGATTGCTGACGCACTGTCCACTTTTAACAATACCTTTTCTAATTCTCTTCCGTAATCTCGCTTAGCAAATCCCAAAGGCAAAGACTTGATGCATAGCTGCAGTGGCAGCCACATATTCAGCTTCACAAGATGAGAGTGCTACTACAGTTTGCTTTTTGTGAGCACCATGTGATCAGAGTGTCACCATAATAAAAGGCATGACCCGTAGTGCTTCATCCATTATATTTATTAACATTGTGACTGCTATCACTAAACCCTTTAAGCGTTTTGCATCCTCCTCGAGCATACTTGATACAAAAACATGTCGTTCCACGAATATATCGTAGCATTTGTTTAATGGCGACTAGGTGAGCTTCCTTGGGTGTTTGCATTTATCGACTTACTACTCCCACCAAGTAAGAAATATCGGGTCAATAGTGAAGTAAGTATCGTAAACATCCCACTAGCCGTTGATAATCTGTAGCATCAACTTCGATTCCACATTCTGCCTTCCTGCTCCTTTTAGTAACTTTTGTGCATATGCTTCATGTTTAATCGTGATCCCATATTTAGCTTGGTAAACTTCAATGCCTAGGTAAAAAGTAAGTTTACCTAAATCACTCATTTCAAATTTCGTTGACATTTGATGCTTGAACTTGACGATCTCTTCAATTTTCAATCCGGTTACTATAAGATCATCGACATACACACCGATAATAAGGACACGTTAAGGCGTGATCTTTCGGTACCCCGGCTTGTTCTTGAAGACACCGGTGGAAATTAAACTATTTCAACATTACATCTAGGTTGGTGTTCCAAGGTCTCAGAGCTTATATTAATCTGTAAAGGGCCTTGGAAATTTTATAAACTTTTTCTTCTTTTCCGGTTTCTCAAATCCTTACGATTGGATAACTTAAACATCTTCCATCAAGTCCCTGTGTAGAAAGGCAGATTTGACGTCTAAATTGTGAAGTTCCCACTCTTCGCTTGCAGCAAGAGCTATCAATAACCGAATTGTGTCAAGCCTTGTAACAAGGGCGAATACTTCCCTAAAGTTGATTTTGAGTTTTTGCAAACAACCTTTTGCAACAAGGCGAGCTTTGTACTTGTTGATATTACCTTCTGTATTTCTTTTCGACTTGCACATCCACTTAAGCCCGATAGGTTTTGCACCTTTAAGAAGATCAATTAGAGTCCAAGTGTTATTCTTTTAAATGATTCTAACTCGAATTTTATAACTTTATCCAAGTTTTATATCCTTTTGCTTGAGAAAAGTTTACCGTTTCGTCATTGTAATATCCAGGATTTTTTCGATGTATCGTCTTTACATTATTATATTGTAATCCTATTTTCCGTTGTAATCTATCTATTCCAAGTCCAATGGACGTATCATTTCAAAATCCTTACACGTATTATTAATCTAAAAACTTGAATTCTTGATTAGAGTTAATGCTTAAAATATATATATATATATATATATATATATATATATATATAAATAAATAGATTTGTATTTAATACCTATATATACCTATATTTATGTATCCTACAAAAATAAGATACATTAAAACCTTAAAACTATATAAGTTTATATTTATGAAAATAATATAAGTTATAAACTTATTATAAACCTACAAACTTAGAAATTATTTTATGGATTTATAAAATAATAAAGTTTATGATAGTTATAACAACTTTATTAATTTTTATAACCATAAAACATATTATCTATTTTTATAAAGTCCAAGGGCTAAAAGGTCATTTTTGAAACTTGTTTTTAAACTAAACCTCATGGTTCAACATGAAATAATAAAACTTTCAAACTTCAGGGACTAGTTGTGTAATTCACCCAAACCAGTCTCGAGTTCGAGCCTTCCCATGGCCGGTTTTGAGTTCGATTTTTCCTAAAACGTGTTTCCGGCCAAATTCGTTGCACCTCGATCTTCCCTTCGCTCATGCGACCATAACCCAAGGTAAATCAATGCTAAATCCCAACTGTAACAGCGCGTGGGTTCGAATTTGAATCCGTTCGGCTCAACCATAAACCTCCCAACTGTACAAGCATTAAATCATGAAATTGATTATAAACATTGGTTGCATCATCTAGACGACACCACACACTAACTCTCTAAACTATCAATTCGTTCAAATCGAACCTACAATCGCCGATTAAAACCTGTGACAGCCAAAGTCGAACACGAACTCGTTCTTCCTCATTTTGTCACCAAAACAGGTAATTTTTATGGCCATCTTCATCGTTTTTGTCCGAGGATCAAAAGCCCTTTATCAATTTACAATGACAGAGGGGATTTCGATTCGTATTCAGGGATTCAAGTTCTAGGGTTCATACAGATTTGGGGGTCGATTTGAGAAGTTGTTTATTAATTTTCTGTTCCGGATAAACCACCAGCGAGACCCATAGCCGGGTGGTTAGTGCATGTGCGTGTGGACTTGGGTTGCTCGAGTTCGAATCCGGCCAACCCAAGTTTTGTGTTTTTATTTTTTTAAGCTTTTAAATCAGTTTTAAAAACTTTCATTTATTTTTATAAAATCTGTTATGTTTTTATAGACTTAAAACTGGATTTTATTTATACTTTTATTCCATAAAGTATTTTTAATTAATTAAAACTTAGTTAAAACTTATTTAATCTTTAATATTAAATACTTAAATGCTCCAACTTTTATAAAACTTATAAATAATCTGGAATTATTTTATAAAGTCAGAAAACTTAATTTACTATTTATTTTCTATAATAAATAAAATCTTTTTTTAAACTTTAATATTAATTATAAACTTTAAATTAAATAGAAAACTTATATAATTGTTATAAAATCAAAAAAAAAATTATAAAAGCTTATACTTTTACTTTAGAAATCAGAAACTTATAAGTTTGTACACTTTTATAAAATTTATAGATTTAAAACTTAAAACTTAAGTGTTTATTTAATTAAAACAGAAAAATAAATACACTTTTATTTATTTAAAATTTCAAATATTTATAAACTTGTAAACTTTATAAAAACTTTAAAACATTAATAAATAAAACATAAACTTACTTGAAATGTTTATACACTTGTAATTAAAAAGAAACCATTTTATAAACTTATAATTATACTTCATTTATTTAAACTTTTAAACAACTCACTAAATAGTAATTAGAAGTTGTTTGGTAAAATGAATACTTAATGATTGATTTTAATTGATCATTTAAATTAGATAAAATGTTCAAACCCTTTTAATTGATTATTAATAATTATTTACTCTATTATAGATAATTATTATTTACACTTAATAATTATTTATGCATTTAGACAATTATTATTTAACCTTAATGGTCATTATTCTTTTGATAATTATTAACTATTTTTATAATTATTTGACCCTATTAGATAATTATTTGTTATCCTTAATACATATTTATTCTTTACTTAACTAGTATTCTACCTTTATTTATAATACTTGGAAAGCTATTTAAAATTATTATAACTATATACATTTAAGCTAGATATGAACAGTTCTTAATTGTTATTGGATGTTTTGAGCGGTTATGTCAAGTGTCAAGTGTAATATCCAGTATTTTCCGATGTACCTTTCCTAAACATTTACCTGCATTATTTTAAACTTGAATCTAAAACTATCTTCCTAAATAATAAAATTCATTTATTTAATATGGATTTAGGGAAATCATTTATGCTTATATATATACACACATAAAACTTATTCAAAATATGTATATATATATACCTTATAATAAAACTCCTGAAACTTTATAAATTTAAGATTATTATTATGGAAATAATGTAAACTTAAAACTTAGAAATCATTTTACATAATTTAAACTTATTTAGTTTCAAAAAAAATATATTTATTTTTATAAAAGTTCGGGGACCAAAACTGTCAAAAGCGGAAACTCGTTTTAAACTAAGAAGTTAACTTTTAACATGAAATGTTACAACAGTGAAACTCCAAGGGCCTGTTTTGCCATTTTTTCAAACTTCCAGTCTTAGAATCGGTCATGGGTTCGAAACCCATAACCCCCGACTTTTGCCTCTTTTCGACCGAAATCACGAAATAGTCCAGGTTCACCGAACCTCGGGCTCACACTCGCGCATGCGACCCGTCCCCGAGGTGTCTTAATGATCCACTTCGACCGAGGCATCGCGTGGAGTTGAAATTAACTCGTCGGCCCTAACCGTAAACCTCTCAACCAATTACGCATTTAATGCCCAAATCGCCTATAAATACCAGTCACGATCGACTAGCGACATCACCCTCTAACTACACACACCCTCAATTTGGTCGTTCATCACTGGCATTGCTCATTTGATCCTCGCGACAGCCGACGTCCAACCCAAAACAAATCTCCCTCGAATCGACATCAAATCAGGTAATCTTTGTATGCATCGCGATCGATTTCACGAGAGGACCAAAACCCTCTGTTTAATTTCATAAACAGAGGGTGATTCGATCCGTATTTGTCGAATTTCGTTTCTAGGCTTCATCAAGGGATTAGGGACGATTTGGGAATATACTTATCTATTTGATTTTCCATGTATTAAACCACCGAGACCCGTAGACGGGATGGTTAGATGTGTGCGTATGGTTGGTGACCCGGTCACAGACCCGGGTTCGACCCAGGCGCAACCCACTTTTGTTTTTCATTTTTTTTGATGCATTTTACTCAATTTTAAAAATTCTAATAATTTTTATAAATTATATTAAACTGTTATAATCATAAACATGAATTCTTTTTACATTTTTGCATAACAAGGCTATCTTATTTAATTAGAATTAGTTAGAACCTATAACATTTTATAGTTTTAAAGGTTTAAAAAAAATTATAAAAAAAAGAAAAAGAAAAACATTTATAAGACTTTATTAAACCTATTTATTAAACAGAAAATGATTTATAAAACTTGAAACTTTAATCTAACATAAAAACTTTAAATTGTTTTCTATTCAAAACTTTAAATAATTTATATAAATTTTATAAGTAAAACTTATAAAATTTACACACTACTTAGAAAACATAAAGTTATAAACTTTTGTAAATTATTAGGAATCTAAATCAAGGCTATTTGTGTATCTATTTTAAAACAAGAAAAGTAAAAATAAACATCGTTTATTTAAAAAAATTAGAAAACCTATGAATCTATAAACTTTATAAAGATAGGGAACCGTTTACTCATTCATCCTAAATTTATAAACCCTATAAATCCTAAATAGAAACTTTAAACATTTCAAACTTACAAACTTCATTTTAATACCTAAGAAACTTTATAATTTATAAACTTATAATTTAAAAACTATTTATTCTCTAAATACTTATTGTTTATCCTCGCAATAATTATTAGTAATCTTTAATAATTATCCATACTTTAAATAATTATTTTAAATCTTTAAATAATTGTTTAGCCTTTCGTTTATACAATACGTACCATTACTTAAAAAACTATTTTAATTATTATTACCAATTGGGCGTAATAATTGTGAAACTTTTGAATAATGATCTTACTAAATCATTCTAAGCTATAAACTTATTTAAACTTTGATACATAAGTCTTGAAGCATTCATTCAAAAACCTTTTGTTTTAAACTTGATTTAAAAACTTCATAAACACAACCAACCCATCTCCCATTTGGAACCCTAGTCAATCTTAAAATCCTAGATCATTTGTCTTAGAATTTTTACTTAAAACTTTAGACTTATATTCTTAGGCTTATTGTGAGGATATTCTCCCTCAAAGTCTTGCAAATACTTATCCGTGTCGGATACTCTTCATCAATCAATGTGAGTATACTTAGCCCCTTTTCCTTTCTATACTTTTGGGGTGAAACATGTTCAAAAACATTAAACTTATACAATTCTTGTACAACTATGACTAGATGCTTATTCTTATGTTAAACTTGAGACTTGTATGCTTAGATTAAACTTAAAACTAGCATACTCATTAACTTTGATCAAGCCTATGGTAACAATGATAGATCTATTGTATTTGACCAATCCACCTTGATTGATTGACCCCCTCCCGGGGGGGGGGGGGAGCCCTTGGTGATTGTTACTGAATTAAACTTTAAACTTGAGACTTATAAGGATAACCTGTGGGTTGTGCCTAAACTTGGTTGGAGGGTTGAAGTGCACAATGTTTAAGATACTTGTTCTTATACTTACATTATAGAATGCATATATCATAGTGAATTGTAATTCTTATCAAATACTTGTTAAACTGTGTCAAAACCTTTGTATCTCACAAACTATTTTGTAGTTGACAGATTCTTTCACATGTTTCAGGTTCTACATCGTGAGACTTATTTGTGATCACATATGACGCTTTGGACCTAGACTACTTATTAAATAAATGTTGTATACTTGTTAATTTCCTTTGTATTGAACCTTTGAATCTATTATTAATGAAATATTGAAACTTTAATAGTCAACCTTGTGCTGTTGAACAACCGCGTCCGCCCCGACGTATAATCCGCCGTCGGTTGGGGTGTGACAGATTGGTATCAGAGCCTTGGTTATAGGGAATTAGGTTATTAGACACATGACCTAGACTATAACTTAGGAGACCCAAACATGAGTTATCTCATGTCCTTTACTAGGAACTTTTTTCCTCATTCTATTCTTAATCCTTATACGTGAACGCATGGAAATTCTACGCTTCTACTTACCTACGTGCGACAAGAGTCTACTACATCGAGGATATATTCTTAGGCCTCAAGTCTAATCCACCAACAAACTCTCGTCAAGAGTATTTAAGTTCTAGACAATGTAGGAGAACTTGTGCTGACCGGAAGGGTGGATACCTGTATTCTGGGAAATTCTATCAAGGAAAGCATTTCGTACAAATCCAAATCAACCGATGGACCCGTATGCTTTCCTGGGAATTCTTGGGATGAGTATCCACTTATAGGAATGCATGACTTCTCTAAACATTAGTGAGCCTAGATTTCTCTTGACGTGTCAAAGTACTTACTTTGTGATATGCACTAACTGAGTACCATCTCAAATACTATACACTTCATAAATTCATGATTCAAAAACTTTCCTCTGTAACCTTTACTCTATGATTCTTATGTTTCGTCTCTTCAAGAATGGTCGCATGACAGCATGCTTACTCGTCATGACCTGAAGGAGTTACCTTCAAGAAGAAATTCTTACGAGACTATACCTAAAAACTACATACATAAACTTATATTCATATATATATTACCCAATAAACTTCATGATCGTCGTAATATAACCCTTAAAACTATGTGTTACCCTACAAATTCTTCTACAAAACTTCACTATTTTATAAATATGACACCTAAGAGGTAACCCTTGTATTTTTACCTTACCTCCTTAGCATTTAACCAAGTTTCATTTGATAACTAACTCGAAACTTTTGTTACACTTTTATACATCTCAAAACTTTCATACGTCCTTAAACTTCATGACCCTTGTAATACCAGCACATTTAAAACCATGTATTATCCTACAAGTCCTTTTACAAACTTCATTACTTTATAAACTTGAGAAACTCTTGTGTTTTCATTTTACCACTCAAAACTTCATTTGATGATTTACTCAAAGTTTGTCACACTTCTATATCTCAAAACTTTCATTACATCTTTAAAACTTACACATCACCGTTTCTTGTAAAAAAACTTAACGTCTTTTAAACCTAAAGTACCTTAACAAAGAAATTCGTAACCTAATTAATTTCCTTGTAGAGGAAGAAGCCTACTATAGAATAAACAAGCTCCACGTTTAAGACTCTAAACCCATAATGAACCTCGACATAGTACCATAAACCCAAACATCGGTGACAACAACTGAGAGAAGTTGTAGGCCCATGAGGAAGTTCTGGCTAGGGAAATAGGGTACTTAAGAGAGTCCTTGTGACCACCCCTTCTTCTAGGAATCCTCCTCGTTAGCCCATCAACCTCCAATCAAAACTATTTTTGAAAGTATTACTGTGATAACTCAGTATTATGAATAAAAACCTTCTGAACATATTAAATCAACTTACTTACACACTTTAATTTTCCGTTTAAATTGTATTATGTAAGGGCTAGAAGTCCCAATTTTGAAACATTTAACGAAAGTTATTTTGAAATTTATCTTGTTATCACTTACTAGCTTGACTTTCCTTCTAGCACTACAAACTTAACACTTCTACCCAAACACTTTCGTCAAGAGTAGCTCACGTTATTACTTGAGATAATTAACAACGTTGTATTAAACTATAAAAATCCTAAGTGACACACGCATACTTGAAGAATAAACTTTGAACAAACTTTCTAATTCGTAAGCACTCTTTTAAAACAACACGACTTACGAACCACTGCCGTAATCAACTATGATCCTTACCTCTTATATAGACTTGACACTTCTAAACTTGACCTATTTTTTTCGTTTGGCAATCATACTGACCTTTTATAAAGTCCTACTTATACTACTTATCGTTGCCTAACTCGTCGTTTTTAAACCTCTTGATTACATTCTATACAAAAGAAAACTATGCCTGTTGTTATGAAAAAAGATAAATCATTTGTAAACACACTATGTTAACCTTATCGAAACTTTTTCCCGTTACCCTATGCTAGGAGACTTTCCTCATCCAACTCTTGTCACGTAAAAGATTTATTATAAATCACAACGGGAACTAAAGGCTCAAATACACGTTGATAAAACATTAAACTTCGTATACACCACTATATGGTCGGAGACTTTTGAGTCATGTAAAACTTGTACAAGTACTCAATCCCGTATTCCTGAAACTAAACACCTTCTAAACCACCAAAGGAAGCATGTCCAATAAGGGATCATGTGAAGCTTAATACTGAAACTTGAAACTCAACTGACTTATCCTATTTTCAAACTTATACTTGGATTCTTAGCCTTGAAAACTTTTGTGTGTCCATCTTAACCAAACCCTATAAGACTTGATAAACGTACATTCCAAATACACGAGAAAATTTCATTCTTGATACTAGAAACTAAAATGAAGGGAGACATTGCTCTCTTTAGTAGAATACCTCCCTAGTCTTCTCTTCAAACCCAAAATAATCGGGATCCACCTAAACTTCTGAACAACTCGAATCTTCTGTGAGAAAGCGTATAACGGTTAATCCTGTTCCAAACGTTGTTCCACACCTATCTTAAATACTAGAGTATTTAAAAACCGCTTTATACTCAAAGCGTAATCGTATACTTCTATACAATGAAGCTAAAAGACTTTAAACTATTCTATGTTTGACGTATTCTTGTTCAAACACAACATAAACTATTCTATGTTTGACGTATTCTTGTTCAAACACAATTCTATGTTTGACGTATTCTTGTTCAAACACAATATACACAATTCTATGTTTGACGTATTCTTGTTCAAACACACTTTAAACTATTCTATGTTTGACGTATTCTTGTTCAAACACAATTTAAACTATTCTATGTTTGACGTATTCTTGTTCAAACACAATTTAAACTATTCTATGTTTGACGTATTCTTGTTCAAACACAATTTAAACTATTCTATGTTTGACGTATTCTTGTTCAAACACAATTTAAACTATTCTATGTTTGACGTATTCTTGTTCAAACACAATTTAAACTATTCTATGTTTGACGTATTCCTGTTCAAACACAATTTGAGCTACCCCATGTTTGACGTATTCTTGTTCAAACATGATGAACGTATGAGACTTTAAACTACTCCATGTTTGACGTATTCTTGTTCAAACATGATGAACATATAAGACTTTTAAACTACTCAAGGTTTGACGTATTCTTGATCAAACACGAGGAAAGTGTAAAGACTTTAAGCTACTCGATGTTTGATGTATTCTTATTCAAACACAAGGAAACTTTAAAACTCTAAATCTTGTCACATTCTTTTTCTCTTTAATTATTGAATGACGTTTCTCTCTAAGGGACTCGTTAATCAATGATCACTCTTATGTGGAAACTTTAGTCGTGTGTTAAACAAATTCTTGTACTCTTTCTGGATCCACACACAAACGGAAGGACCTATGCGGACTATGCGACGATTTGAATGCTTGCGGGTGCACACGTAAGTATGAAAATCAGCGTATGGAAAGACATAGTAAACTCTGTCGTGTGCTATGATCTAAGACTTATCGTAAAAGGTAGCCACGGAACTTAGGTACCGTAGCAAAATCCTTAGACGTGTTCTACTACAAACTCAAATCATTCCCACTATCATCGAATCCATCCCAAGTGATGCATCCCACTTTAAATCTTGAATGGAAGTTCATCAGTTATTTTCTCAAATACATTTCTGAAAACAAATTTTCATGTATTTCAATGAAACTGTATGCTTTGTAGGGAAACTCTTGGTAACCCTAGACTTCGGAAACTTAGAAACTTGAGCGTAATCTTATTTCTGTCATTCCCGTTAGGATTCTAAAACATAACCCGTAGTTTACTAAGGGACGTAAAGTATCCTTCTCATCATCCTTGTACGTATCGTAGATTCAAATCTAAACTAAACCCTTCTACTTTAATTTCGGGACGAAATTTCCTAAAGTAGGGGAGACTGTAATATCCAGTATTTTCCGATGTACCTTTCCTAAACATTTACCTGTGTTATTTTAAACTTGAATCTAAAACTATCTTCCTAAATAATAAAATTCATTTATTTAATATGGATTTAGGGAAATCATTTATGCTTATATATATACACACATAAAACTTATTCAAAATATGTATATATATATACCTTATAATAAAACTCTTGAAACTTTATAAATTTAAGATTATTATTATGGAAATAATGTAAACTTAAAACTTAGAAATCATTTTACATAATTTAAACTTATTTAGTTTCAAAAAAAAATATATTTATTTTTATAAAAGTCCAGGGACCAAAACTGTCAAAAGCGGAAACTTGTTTTAAACTAAGAAGTTAACTTTTAACATGAAATGTTAAAGCAGTGAAACTCCAAGGGCCTATTTTGCCATTTGTTCAAACTTCCAGTCTCAAAATCGGTCATGGGTTCGAAACCCATAACCCCCGACTTTTGCCTCTTTTCGACCGAAATCACGAAATAGGCCAGGTTCACCGAACCTCGGGCTCACACTCGCGCATGCGACCCGTCCCCGAGGTGTCTTAATGATCCACTTCGACCGAGGCATCGCGTGGAGTTGAAATTAACTCGTCGGCCCTAACCGTAAACCTCTCAACCAATTACGCATTTAATGCCCAAATCGCCTATAAATACCAGTCACGATCGACTAGCGACATCACCCTCTAACTACACACACCCTCAATTTGGTCGTTCATCACTGGCATTGCTCATTTGATCCTCGCGACAGCCGACGTCCAACCCAAAACAAATCTCCCTCGAATCGACATCAAATCAGGTAATCTTTGCATGCATCACGATCGATTTCACGAGAGGACCAAAACCCTCTGTTTAATTTCATAAACAGAGGGTGATTCGATCCGTATTTGTCGAATTTCGTTTCTAGGCTTCATCAAGGGATTAGGGACGATTTGGGAATATACTTATCTATTTGATTTTCCATATATTAAACCACCGAGACCCGTAGGCGGGATGGTTAGATGTGTGCGTATGGTTGGTGACCCGGTCACAGACCCGGGTTCGACCCAGGCACAATTTTAAAAATTCTAATAATTTTTATAAATTATATTAAACTGTTATAATCATAAACATGAATTCTTTTTACATTTTTGCATAACAAGGCTACCTTATTTAATTAGAATTAGTTAGAACCTATAACATTTTATAGTTTTAAAGGTTTAAAAAAAATTATAAAAAAAAGAAAAAGAAAAACATTTATAAGACTTTATTAAACCTATTTATTAAACAGAAAATGATTTATAAAACTTGAAACTTTAATCTAACATAAAAACTTTAAATTGTTTTCTATTCAAAACTTTAAATAATTTATATAAATTTTATAAGTAAAACTTATAAAATTTACACACTACTTAGAAAACATAAAGTTATAAACTTTTGTAAATTATTAGGAATCTAAATCAAGGCTATTTGTGTATCTATTTTAAAACAAGAAAAGTAAAAATAAACATCGTTTATTTAAAAAAATTAGAAAACCTATGAATCTATAAACTTTATAAAGATAGGGAACCGTTTACTCATTCATCCTAAATTTATAAACCCTATAAATCCTAAATAGAAACTTTAAACATTTCAAACTTACAAACTTCATTTTAATACCTAAGAAACTTTATAATTTATAAACTTATAATTTAAAAACTATTTATTCTCTAAATACTTATTGTTTATCCTCGCAATAATTATTAGTAATCTTTAATAATTATCCATACTTTAAATAATTATTTTAAATCTTTAAATAATTGTTTAGCCTTTCGTTTAAACAATACGTACCATTACTTAAAAAACTATTTTAATTATTATTACCAATTGGGCGTAATAATTGTGAAACTTTTGAATAATGATCTTACTAAATCATTCTAAGCTATAAACTTATTTAAACTTTGATACATAAGTCTTGAAGCATTCATTCAAAAACCTTTTGTTTTAAACTTGATTTAAAAACTTCATAAACACAACCAACCCATCTCCCATTTGGAACCCTAGTCAATCTTAAAATCCTAGATCATTTGTCTTAGAATTTTTACTTAAAACTTTAGACTTATATTCTTAGGCTTATTGTGAGGATATTCTCCCTCAAAGTCTTGCAAATACTTATCCGTGTCGGATACTCTTCATCAATCAATGTGAGTATACTTAGCCCCTTTTCCTTTCTATACTTTTGGGGTGAAACATGTTCAAAAACATTAAACTTATACAATTCTTGTACAACTATGACTAGATGCTTATTCTTATGTTAAACTTGAGACTTGTATGATTAGATTAAACTTAAAACTAGCATATTCATTAACTTTGATCAAGCCTATGGTAACAATGATAGATCTATTGTATTTGACCAATCCACCTTGATTGATTGACCCTTTCGGGGGGGGGGGGGAGCCCTTGGTGATTGTTACTGAATTAAACTTTAAACTTGAGACTTATAAGGATAACCTGCGGGTTGTGCCTAAACTTGGTTGGAGGGTTGAAGTGCACAATGTTTAAGATACTTGTTCTCATACTTACATTATAGAATGCATATATCATAGTGAATTGTAATTCTTCTCAAATACTTGTTAAACTGTGTCAAAACCTTGTTATCTCACCAACTATTTTGTAGTTGACAGATTCTTTCACATGTTTCAGGTTCTACATCGTGAGACTTATTTGTGATCACATAGGACGCTTTCGACCTAGACTACTTATTATATAAATGTTGTATACTTGTTATTTTCATTTGTATTGAACCTTTAAATCTATTATTAATGAAATATTGAAACTTTAATAGTCAACCTTGTGCTGTTGAACAACCGCGTCCGCCCCGACGTATAATCCGCCGTCGGTTGGGGTGTGGCATCAAGTTGTGGTTGGATGGGATTTTTACTTTCTTTTTTTACATTTTTTTATTTTCCCGGGATATATCTGTGTATAAAAAAATAAATGAGCATGAACAAAAACAAAAGAAGTCCTTAGTCTACACTACGCCAAAATAGGCCTACGGCCACATTTTTTCTAAAACCGCCATGCCACACTTTCAATTAAATGTGTGGCTAAAAGTCATTAATCACATTTCTAAACCTTCTAGTCTACTTTTAGCCACACATTTTATTTATTCATGTGACCATTGAATATATGTTCAAAACTTTTAGCCACACTTTATGAAAAAAATGTGACATTTTGTAGCCTTACTAGAAAAGTGTAGCCAAATTTGATCTATGACCACAATATTTATTTGATTTTTGATTCATGTGACCAAAAACACATTTTTTTGTAACCTTTAGCCACACTTTACAAAAAAATGTGTCATTTAGTAGCCACACTTGAAAAGTGTGGCCAAATATGATCTACGACCACAGTATTTGTTTCATGTGACAAAAAAAACATCATTTCGAAACATTTAGTCACACTTCAAGAAAAAACTGTGACATTTAGTAGTCACGCTAGAAAAGTGTGGCTAAATGTGACCGACTGCCATATTGGTATTTGTTTGAATTTATGTGTGGCTAAAATTGATAAATGGTCACGGTAAAATGTTTTACGTGTGGCTAAAAGTAATAAATGGACACGTTTAAAATTTGTGTGTGTGGCTAAAGTAATCAATGATTATTTCCCACTTCCCCGCCAAATAGAAACGGGAGATGAAAAGTGTGGCCAAATGTGACCAACTGTCATGATATTTGTTTGATAATATGACTAAAAACTAATACATATGGCCACATATATTATTTTGTGTGACCAAAAAGTAGTATTTTTAGTCATTTAATAACTAGTAAATATCATGATATTTGTCATGATATTTGGTTGATCTTACCTTCTGTATTTCTTTTCGACTTGCACATCCACTTAAGCCCGATAGGTTTTGCACCTTTAAGAAGATCAATTAGAGTCCAACTCTCTTTTCAATGGATTCTAACTCGAATTTTATAACTTTCTCCAAGTTTTATATCCTTTTGCTTGAGAAAAGTTTACCGTTTCGTCATTTTAATATCCATGATTTTTCCGATCTATCATCTTTACATTATTATATTGTAATCTTATTTTCTGTTGTAACCTATCTATTTCAAGTCCAATGGACGTATCATTTCAAAATCCTTACACATATTATTAATCTAAAAACTTGAATTCTTGATTAGAGTTAATGCTTAAAATATATATATATATATATATATATATATATATAAATATATATAAATATATATATATAAATAAATAGATTTGTATTTAATACCTATATATACCTATATTTATGTATCCTACAAAAATAAGATACATTAAAACCTTAAAAATATATAAGTTTATATTTTTGAAAATAATATAAGTTATAAACTTATTATAAAACTATAAACTTAGAAATTATTTTATGGATTTATAAAATAATAAAGTTTATGAAAGTTATAAAAACTTTATTAATTTTTTATAACCATAAAACATATTATCTATTTTTAAAAAGTCCAGGGGCTAAAAGGTCATTTTTGAAACTTGTTTTTAAACTAAACCTCATGTTTCAACATGAAATAATAAAACATTCAAACTTCAGGGACCGGTTGTGTAATTCGCCCAAACCCCCGAAACCCAAACCAGTCCCGAGTTTGAGCCTTCCCATGGCGGGTTTTGAGTTCGATTTTTCCTAAAAACGTGTTTCCGGCCAAATTCGTTGCACCTCGATCTTCCCTTCGCGCATGCGACCACAATCCAAGGTAAATCAATGCTGAATCCCAACTGTAACAACGCGTGGGATCGAGTTTGAATCCGTTCGGCTCAACCATAAACCTCCCAACTATACAAGTATTAAATCATGAAATTGATTATAAATACTGGTTGCATCATCTAGACGACACCACACACTAACTCTCTAAACTATCAATTCGTTCAAATCGAACCTTCAATCGCCGATTAAAACCTGTGACAACCGAAGTCGAACACGAACTCGTTCTTCCTCATTTCGTCACCAAAACAGGTAATTTTTATGGCCATCTTTATCCTTTTTGTCCAAGGATCAAAAGCCTTCTGTCAATTTACAATGACAGAGGGGATTTCAATTCGTATTAAGGGATTCAAGTTCTAGCGTTCATACGGATTTGGGGGTCGACTTGAGAAGTTGTTTATTAATTTTCTGTTCCGGATAAACCACCAGCGAGGCCCATAGCCGGGTGGTTAGTGCATGTGTGTGTGGACTTGGGTGGCACGGGTTCGAATCCGGCCAACCCAAGTTTTGTGTTTTTATTTTTTTTAAGCTTTTAAATCAGTTTTAAAAACTTTAATTTATTTTTATAAAACCTGTTATGTTTTTATAGACTTAAAACTGGATTTTATTTATACTTTTATTCCATAAAGTATTTTTAATTAATTAAAACTTAGTTAAAACTTATTTAATATTTAATATTAAATATTTAAATGCTCCAAACTTTTATAAAACTTATAAATAATTTGGAATTATTTTATAAAGTCAGAAAACTTAATTTACTATTTATTTTCTATAATAAATAAAATCTTTTGTTTTAAACTTTAATATTAATTATAAACTTTAAATTAAACAGAAAACTTATATAATTGTTATAAAATCAAAAAAAATATAAAAGCTTATACTTTTACTTTAGAAATCAAAAACTTATAATTTGTACACTTTTATAAAATTTATAGATTTAAAACTTAAAACTTAAGTGTTTATTTAATTAAAACAGAAAAATAAATACACTTTATTTTATTTAAAATTTGAAATATTTATAAACTTATAAACTTTATAAAAACTTTAAAACATTAATAAATAAAACATAAACTTACTTGAAATGTTTATACACTTATAATTAAAAAGAAACCATTTTATAAACTTATAATTATACTTCATTTATTTAAACTTTTAAACCACTTACTAAATAGTAATTAGAAGTTGTTTGGTAAAATGAATACTTAATGATTGATTTTAATTGATTATTTTAATTAGATAAAATGTTCAAACCCTTTTAATTGATTATTAATAATTATTTACTCTATTATAGATAATTATTATTTACACTTAATAATTATTTATACATTTAGACAATTATTATTTAACCTTAATGGTCATTATTCTTTTGATAATTATTAACTCTTTTTATAATTATTTGACCCTATTAGATAATTATTTGTTATCTTTAATACATATTTATTCTTTACTTAACTAGTATTCTACCTTTATTTATGATACTTGGAAAGCTATTTAAAATTATTATAACTATATACATTTAAGTTAGATGTGAACAGTTCTTAATAGTTATTGGATGTTTTGGACGGTTATGCCAAGTGCAAGTTGTGGTTGGATGGGATTTTTCCTTTCTTTTTTTATATTTTTTTTTATTTTCTTGAGATATATCGGTGTATAAAAAATAAATGAGTGTGAACAAAAAAACAAAGAAATCCTTGGTCTACACTACGCCAAAATAGGCTTACGGCCACACTTTTTCTAAAACCGCCATGCCACACTTTCGATTAAATGTGTGGCTAAAAGTCATTGATCACATTTCCAAACCTTCTAGCCTACTTTTAGCAACACTTTTTGTTTATTCATGTGACCATTGAATATATGTTCAAAACTTTTAGCCACACTTTATAAAAAAAAATGTGACATTTTGTAGCCACACTAAAAAAGTGTAGCCAAATTTGATCTATGACCACAATATTTGTTTGATTTTTGATTCATGTGACAAAAAACACATATTTTTGAAACCTTTAGTCACACTTTACGAAAAAAATTGTGTCATTTATTAGCCACACTTGAAAAGTGTGGCCAAATATGATATACGGCCACAATATTTGTTTCATGTGACCAAAAAAACATCATTTCGAAACATTTAATCACACTTTAAGAAAAAACTGTGACATTTAGTAGTTACGCTAGAAAAGTGTGGCTAAATACGACCAACTGTCATATTGGTATTTGTTTGAATTTATGTGTAGCTAAAAGTGATAAATGGTCACGGTAAAATGTTTTACGTGTGGCTAAAAGTAATAAATGGACACGTTTAAAATTTGTGTGTGTGGCTAAAGTAATCAATGATTATTTCTCACTTCCCCGCCAAATTGAAACGGGAGATGAAAAGTGTGGCTAAATGTGATCAACTGTCATGATATTTGTTTGATGATATGACTAAAAACTAATACATATGGCCACATATATTATTTTGTGTGACCAAAGAGTAGTATTTATTAGCCACTTAATAACTAGTAACTATAAGTATTTTATGATCACGGTTAAAAATTTTATGTGTGGATAAAATTAATCATCGGTCACAGTGTGACATTTCGGATTTTTATTTACGCATTTGTAATATATATCATGTAATCATTTTTCTATTTAATGAAATGCAAACGTTTTCATTTAATTTTGTACAAAATACATATATTTATATTTTATGAATTTAAAAATAATTAAAAGTTTATAAGTTTTAAACTTATATAAAAATTTTATATAAAAATCTAAACTAGAAAGATTCATGTATAAATAAGATAACCCATTTAAATAAAATAATTAACTTTTATAAAAATATTCATAATAATAATAATAATAAGACAAGTTTATAAAATATAATTGAAATAAAAAGAGAAAATTTAATTAGTTTATTTTGAAAAGATAAGGGTATGTTGTGAACATTTTGAAACTAAAAGGTTTTAAGACAAAATCGGTTAAGGGACTAAACCTGGCCAAATCAAACCACAAGGACTCATCCGTAACTATCCCAGGGACTTCATTAAAACAGAAACAAACTTCAGGACCATTCTTGCCAAGTCCCAATTCGCATTTCCGGTCGCCTTCCCCATTGACCGGCGGTCCAAAGGTTTTTCCGGCGACCCACTCGACAGGGCTGTCCCCTACACCTCAACAGCCGAAAGTGGTCTCCCTGGCCTCGTCTCTTCCACGCGAACAAAAGGCCCCGACCAATTTGTTCCCCCAACATAGGGATCGTCCGATCCTGTTGGTGGCCGAGATACCCACGTCCGAATTCGTGCCCGACAGGCCACCTCCACGCGTGCTAAAGGGCTCGACAGTTTCGTCTCGTCCAGACGAGTGTCGGGGCATGCTCAATTGCTTGTCTTATTATCAGGATTAAGCTCGACTATAAATAGCCATTACCAGACCTGCACGAGCTCGCCAACCCTCTTCCACCCACTCTCACTCCGAATTGAGACTACCATCGCATTCGTCGTCCTTAAAAGAAGCTGTGACCAAAGTTTCGAAGTTTAATTCCATCCAGAAGTCGATTCCCACTTGTGACATTTTCGAGTTCCAAAGCCTTGCCAACCAGACCTGTTGCAACTCGGTTCGAGCCTCGAATCGATTCCTCTGTCTTCTATATATCCCTGGTAAGCAATTCGAACGAAAATCGCGGCATTCGCACGAGGATTACCGAGCAAACCCAAGTCCTCGGACGCGATTGCCGGATTGCCGAGGACCAGCGACCAACTTCTTAGTTGTGTTTATCAATTAATCAACACACACATAACCAACGATGGGCAGTAGCCCGGCTGGTTATGCGTGTGTGTGTCTGCGTCACAGGTCGCGGGTTCGAGCATCCTAGCCTCCGGCCCAACCCCATTTTTGCTTCTGTTATCATTTTTTTTATTTTATTAAATTTTCTTAATATTATTTTATTACACTAAAGACTAAAACTAGTCGGTTTGATCGTTCGTTTACTTTGAAATCGATTAAGCAATCTTTTTATCTATAAACTATTTCATTTTTTTTATAAATCTTGTAATATTATACATTTTCTTATATATAAAATATCCTATATTTTTATAAATCTTGTAATATTTTATAAACTTATTTAATTACGTTTTTATATATAAAATGTCTTATATTTTTATAAATCTTGTAACATTTTTATAAACTTATCAAAATACATTTAATATATAAAATGTCTCATTTTTTTTATATATATATGAACCTAGCAATAATTTTAATAAACTGGTTTAAATAAATTTTAAATATCAACATAATTAGTCAAATAGAGACTTTTCTTTTATGATTATATAAATACCTTAAATATAATAATACTTGTTTAAAACAATATATATATATATATATATATATCCTTATAAGTTAAAGTTTTACAAAAACCATTATCATTCAATTTCCATACTTTATAAATAATAAAATTATATTAAAGCCTATATACATTTAAATACAAATACACACTTATACGCATACAATAATACCCATTTGTCTACATAGGGTATCAACGTGCTTAGGCTTCCACATACTTATCACCTACACGCGTGGAAAAATACCCGCTTGCGAGGTGAGTTACATAGCCCTATTTTACATTTTTATAAGTTTTGGGGTGAAACATTATACGTGCTACTCACACTGTTTATACGTGTTATACATGAGACTATATGCTTATACTTTGGATGTACATACATTTATACACAAGACAACCAACTGTAATAATGATAGATCTATTGTGCCTGACCAGCCCACCCGGTTAGGGTGTTTATTACTGCATACTCGGATATAACCGCGTGTTATGTTCAATCATATCGGATATAGTAGGTAACTATATTCAAGCATACCGGACTTAGCTGTTGTGCTCTGTTCAAGCGCGTCAAACTCGGTTTGAATTGTGATTAAATAAATGTTACATCATATACTATGTTTAACAATATAAACAATGAGTTGCAAAACGATTTACAACCACTATTTACAGGAAATACTAAACCTATGTACTCACCAACTTTTTAGTTGACACTTGATTTAAATAATGTTTCAGGTTTGGATATGTGACTGCTTGCCGAAGATCTCTCCATTTAGGAACTATGGACCTAGTTAAATAAATTAATGTTTTGAACTAGACTAGGTTATTTGAAATGTATTGTATTTGGAACTTGTTGTCTTTAAACTTAATTAATGAATTATGCAACCTTTAGTTATCATGTGCTTTTGAACAATCATCACATTGTCCGCCTCGATGATTCCGCCATCGGTCGGGGTGTGACAGATTGGTATCAGAGCCATGGTTATAGGGAATTAGGTTATTAGACACGATGACCTAGACTATAACCCTAGGACTCCCTTTTATGTGTTATGTGCTAAATGATTAATTGCTATGTGAATTATTTGTAGTTAGGTATTATTTGAATTTTCCCAAGTTTGATACATGAAACTTATACACATACATACAAGGCTTAAATACATGATACATACTTTACATACACATTTGACAAACACACTCATGCAAACAAATACACTACTCATCCTTATCCACACTCTTTTCTAATCCATATTAATTGCAACATTCCTACACATTTTATACTCATAGACTCTCAAGTCTATCAAAAATCTTGAAAATCTCGTCAACGACTTAATTTCTTGAGACTAGTAAAGGACACGTGCAATCTGGAAGGGTGACACCTGTACATTGGGTCTTCTGTCTAGGAAAGCATTTCGTATAAATCCAAATAAACGGACCCGTATGCTTTCCTGGGAATTCCTGAAGTGAGTGTTTACCTATAGGCTAAAGCATGTCTCTTTGAAAGTTTCGGGGAATTATTTAACGTTGATAAGTCAATGTATTCGCAAGGATACAATCCGAACTTAAACTTAAAATTTGGGGACATTATAGCAAAAATAGGAAAAACTAGACGAACATGCAAAACAAATCATTATTACGGGTGCACACGTAATAACAATTTGTAGTGCATGCAAGTCCCGGCAATTCCTATTACGCAAATAATGATCTATAACATCATGTCCTACCCGGAATAGATGACTTAGTTTCCCCTATCAACTTAGAATAAATACACATGCACTAGCACGCGTCATGATAAATCTCGTATTTCTGCTTACATTATTTCCCGCTATAACTCATATTTATCCGTCTTATCTAAAATATCCTTGTCTTTTCTTATGATGTTAGAATGCCTCCTCGACGTGCAAACTCTAGCACTTCCAACCCAGATCTTGCTACTCTTCTTGCCCAACTAGTAGGGCAAATGACTCAAGCAAATAACAACAGTGACGGGTCTCACAACATCCAAGGAAACGGTGGTACCAACCCGCCTCATTGCACGTTTAAGCACTTTAACTCGTGCAATCCTACAAAATTCTTCGGGACTGAAGGTGCTACCGGCTTACTTCAATGGTTTGAAAGCATGGAAAGCACATTCCAAAACAGCGACTGTCCCGATAATCTTCGGGTTCGTTATGCCACAAGTGTTCTCCAAAAGAGAGCCCTCACCTGGTGGAACGGTGAGAAACGCACTCGTGGTGCTGAGGTTGCTACATCCTTATCATGGGATGATCTGAAGAAGGCCATGACTGATGAATTCTGTCCTCGGAATGAAATAAGGAAGCTCGAGGCTGAATTTTGGGATCTTGCCCAAGACAGCGGGGATAATCTGGCTTACACCACCCGGTTCCAAGAACTAAGTCTGTTGGTGCCTCACATGATCACTCCCCTTACTCGGGGAATTGAAAAGTACATAGGCGGCCTGCCTATGCAAATTCAAGATGCTGTGCTAGGAAGCAATCCTCCTACTCTTGAAGCTGCTATCCGCCTATCTGCTACGTTATCCGACAACCATGTCAAAGCCGGAACCTTAACAAGAAAGGGTTCCAAGAAGGTTGTGTCTACTCTTGCGGCAGTCAAAGATGTGAAACCCGAGTCTTCTAACCGCAACAAGAAACGTAAGGGTCGAAACTTCGCAGCCGTAACTCCCGCTGTACCTGCTATTCAAGCGGCCCCTTTGGGTCAAAACCCGAAAATTTATCAGGGCCCGAATCCCCAATGCCAGACCTGCAAGTACCATCATCCTGCTAATCTACCATGCCGATTGTGCTCAAGCTGCGGGAGATATGGACATGTGGTCACTACCTGCCGTACCCGTCCTCCCGTCCATCAAGCAGCTCCAGCCAACCGTCCCGTCTATCCGGCACCTCTCAATGGTCGGGCATGTTACGAATGTGGAGACCTAAACCACTTCCGTGACCGATGCCCAAAACTTCATCATCAAGGTGGTCCCCAAGGACGAGCGTTTAATATAAACGCTAATGAGGCACAAGCAAACAACGACGTGATAAACGGTACGTTTCTCGTAAACAATCATTATGCATCCATTTTATTTGATACTGGTGCCGATAGGAGTTTAGTGTCTCTTACCTTTGAATCTCGACTTGCTAAACAAAGAACGAAACTTGACAACCCCTATTCCGTGGAGATAGCAAACGGGAAATCTATTGCTATAAACTCTGTTATCCGCAACTGCAATCTCGAGCTTAATAATCATGAATTCTCTGTTGATCTCCTTCCAATGCAATTGGGAAGCTTCGATATTATAATTGGCATGGACTGGTTGTCCAAGCACCATGCCGAGGTTATTTGCTACGAAAAGTGCATTCGTATACCTCTCCTTTCGGGAGACACGTTAGTTATTTTCGGTGAAAAACCGTGTCGTGGTCTTCAACTCATGTCTTGCACCTTGGCACAAAAGTACTTGCGGAAAAAGTACGTTGCCTTCTTGGCTCACATCGTTGACACGAAAGACAAAGGTAAGAAATTGCAAGATATTCCGATCATTCGAGATTTTCCCGAGGTATTCCCTGAGGATCTACCTGGTCTTCCTCTCACTAGACAAGTGGAGTTTCGTATCGACCTTGTGCCCGGGGCAACTCCCGTGGCAAAAGCCCCCTATCGTCTCGCGCCTTCCAAGATGCAAGAGCTTGCGAGTCAATTACAAGAACTCTCATCCAAAGGATTCATCCGCCCGAGCCATTCACCTTGGGGTGCTCCCGTGCTGTTCGTAAAGAAAAAGGATGGATCGTTTCGAATGTGCATCGATTATCGTGAACTCAACAAACTTACAATTAAGAACCGATATCCTTTACCCCGTATCGACGATCTTTTCGATCAGCTTCAAGGTTCAACATGTTTCTCCAAGATTGACCTTCGTTCCGGATACCATCAACTTCGTGTTCTCGATGAAGACATTCCAAAGACTGCCTTTCGGACTAGATATGGTCACTACGAGTTTATGGTCATGCCATTCGGTTTGACTAATGCACCTGCAGTCTTCATGGACCTCATGAACCGTGTATGCAAACCTTATTTGGACAAGTTTGTGATCGTTTTCATTGACGACATTCTCATCTATTCTAAAACGAAAGCGGAACATGAACAACATCTTCGTTTGATTTTGGAACTCTTGAAGAAAGAACAACTATACGCCAAATTCTCCAAGTGTGAATTCTGGCTAAAAGAGGTTCAATTTTTGGGTCACATAGTCAACGATAAGGGAATTCATGTGGACCCGACAAAGATCGAGGCGGTGAAGAACTGGAGTACTCCTAGGACTCCTACCGAGATTCGTTCATTTCTTGGTCTAGCAGGTTACTATCGTCGTTTCATCTCAAATTTCTCCAAGATTGCGGTCCCGCTCACTGCCTTGACTCACAAAGGTAAGCACTACGAGTGGGGACCCAAGCAAGAGGAAGCTTTCCAAACTCTAAAGCACAAGCTCTGCAATGCTCCTATCCTAACTCTTCCTAGTGGAAATGACGACTTTGTCGTTTATTGTGATGCATCCAACCAAGGTCTTGGTTGTGTTCTTATGCAACGAGGTCAAGTAATTGCATACGCATCACGACAACTCAAAGTCCATGAGAAGAACTATACGACCCATGATCTCGAGCTTGGTGCTGTCGTTTTCGCCTTGAAAATTTGGAGACACTATCTATATGGCACCAAATGTGTGGTTTTCACCGACCACAAAAGTCTCCAACATATTTTCAATCAAAAAGAGCTTAATATGAGGCAACGACGATGGATTGAACTTCTAAACGACTACGACTGCGAGATCCGCTACCACCCCGGCAAAGCAAACGTTGTAGCCGACGCCTTGAGTCGTAAAGAACGTATCATGCTTCATAGTGTTTATATTCACAACGATATCCAGGCCCGTATTCTCAAAGCACAACACACCTCGGTTACCGAGGGAAACATGTATCAAGAAATGGCATGTGGTGTAGAACTTCTATTAGAAACCAAAGCCAACGGCCTATTGTATTACTTGGACCGTATCTGGGTTCCCGATCGCGACGATCTTCGTAAATTTTTGATGAACGAGTCCCACAAAACTCGATATTCGGTACATCCCGGAGCTGATAAGATGTACATGGGTCTCCGTCAGCAATATTGGTGGCCCGGCATGAAAAAGGATATTGCCCTCTTTGTGGCAAAATGCCTTACTTGTTCTAAAGTGAAGGCCGAACACCAAAAGCCTTCCGGACTCCTCGAACAACCTGAAATTCCCGTGTGGAAGTGGGAGAACCTTGCTATGGACTACATCACCAAACTCCCACGCACTTCTAGTGGGCACGATAGTATCTGGGTTATTATCGATCGACTCACAAAGTCTGCTCATTTCTTGCCCATTCGTGAGGACTATCGAGTTGAGAAATTGGCTCGGATCTACATTGATGAGATCGTAAGTCGTCACGGAATCCCTTTGAACATCATCTCCGATCGTGATTCGCATTTTACTTCCCGATTTTGGCAATCATTGCAATCTGTACTTGGCACTCGTTTGGATTTGAGTACGGCTTACCATCCTCAAACTGATGGACAAACCGAACGAACAATCCAAACTCTCGAGGATATGCTTAGGGCTTGTGTCATTGACTTTGGTGGCAATTGGGATTCTCACCTACCGCTGATCGAATTTTCCTACAACAACAGCTACCACACAAGTATTAACATGGCACCGTTTGAAGCTCTTTATGGACGAAAATTTCGTTCACCGATTTGTTGGAACGAAATTGGTGAAGCACAAATCACCGGTCCCGAGCTTATCCAAGAGACCACCGATAAAGTCTCTCTCATCCGTGACAACATTCGAGTAGCAAGGAGTCGACAAAAGAGCTATGCCGATAAACGACGAAAACCCTTGGAATTTCAAGTTGGAGATATGGTTCTTCTAAAGGTATCACCTTGGAAAGGCGTAGTCCGATTTGGAAAGAAAGGAAAACTTGCACCTCGATATGTGGGCCCATTCAAGATACTCGAGAGGGTAGGAAATGTGGCCTACAAACTCGACCTTCCTTCAGAACTCAGCAACGTTCATCCGACCTTTCATGTGTCTAGTTTGAAAAAGTGTCTAGCCGACAAGAACCTCCACATCCCTCTTGACGAAGTGCGTATTGACGAAAAAATGCACTTTGTTGAAAAACCCGTGGAAATCATTGACCGAGAAGTCATGAAACTCAAGCGTAGCCGCATCCCCATTGTCAAGGTCCGTTGGGAGTCTAAACGTGGACCCGAGTTCACTTGGGAACGTGAAGACCAAATGAAATCCAAATATCCGCATCTCTTTCATAGCCTCCACTAGTTGAATTTCGGGGCGAAATTCCTTTAACATGGGGAGACTGTGACATTTCGGATTTTTATTTACGCATTTGTAATATATATCATGTAATCATTTTTCTATTTAATGAAATGCAAACGTTATCATTTAATTTTGTACAAAATACATATATTTATATTTTATGAATTTAAAAATAATTAAAAGTTTATAAGTTTTAAACTTATATAAAAATTTTACATAAAAATCTAAACTAGAAAGATTCATGTATAAATAAGATAACCCATTTAAATAAAATAATTAACTTTTATAAAAATATTCATAATAATAATAATAATAAGACAAGTTTATAAAATATAATTGAAATAAAAAGAGAAAATTTAATTAGTTTATTTTGAAAAGATAAGGGTATGTTGTGAACATTTTGAAACTAAAAGGTTTTAAGACAAAATCGGTTAAGGGACTAAACCTGGCCAAATCAAACCACAAGGACTCATCCGTAACTATCCCAGGGACTTCATTAAAACAGAAACAAACTTCATGGACCATTCTTGCCAAGTCCCAATTCGCATTTTCGGTCGCCTTCCCCATTGACCGGCGGTCCAAAGGTTTTTCTGGCGACCCACTCGACAGGGCTGTCCCCTACACCTCAACAGCCGAAAGTGGTCTCCCTGGCCTCGTCTCTTCCACGCGAACAAAAGGCCCCGACCAATTTGTTCCCCCAACATAGGGATCGCCCGATCCTGTTGGTGGCCGAGATACCCACGTCCGAATTCGTGCCCGACAGGCCACCTCCACGCGTGCTAAAGGGCTCGACAGTTTCGTCTCGTCCAGACGAGTGTCGGGGCATGCTCAATTGCTTGTCTTATTATCAGGATTAAGCTCGACTATAAATAGCCATTACCAGACCTGCACGAGCTCGCCCACCCTCTTCCACCCACTCTCACTCCGAATTGAGACTACCATCGCATTCGTCGTCCCTAAAAGAAGCTGTGACCAAAGTTTCGAAGTTTAATTCCATCCAGAAGTCGATTCCCACTTGTGACATTTTCGAGTTCCAAAGCCTTGCCAACCAGACCTGTTGCAACTCGGTTCGAGCCTCGAATCGATTCCTCTGTCTTTTATATATCCCTGGTAAGCAATTCGAACGAAAATCGCGGCATTCGCACGAGGATTACCGAGCAAACCCAAGTCCTCGGACGCGATTGCCGGACTGCCGAGGACCAGCGACCAACTTCTTAGTTGTGTTTATCAATTAATCAACACACACATAACCAACGATGGGCAGTAGCCCGGCTGGTTATGCGTGTGTGTGTCTGCGTCACAGGTCGCGGGTTCGAGCATCCTGGCCTCCGGCCCAACCCCATTTTTGCTTCTGTTATCATTTTTTTTATTTTATTAAATTTTCTTAATATTATTTTATTACACTAAAGACTAAAACGAGTCGGTTTGATCGTTCGTTTACTTTGAAATCGATTAAGCAATCTTTTTATCTATAAACTATTTCATTTTTTTTATAAATCTTGTAATATTATACATTTTCTTATATATAAAATATCCCATATTTTTATAAATCTTGTAATATTTTATAAACTTATTTAATTACGTTTTTATATATAAAATGTCTTATATTTTTATAAATCTTGTAATATTTTTATAAACTTATCAAAATACATTTAATATATAAAATGTCTCATTTTTTTTATATATATATGAACCTAGCAATAATTTTAATAAACTGGTTTAAATAAATTTTAAATATCAACATAATTAGTCAAATAAAGACTTTTCTTTTATGATTATATAAATACCTTAAATATAATAATACTTGTTTAAAACAATATATATATATAAGGAATCACCACTTTTCACTAAATCCATTTAGTCAAAACTTTTTAACAGCCATCGGTCGGGGTGTGACACACAGTGAAACTTTTTTATGTGTGGCTATAAGGAATCAATAGTCAAGGCTAGGACTTTTGTAAAAAATCTTTGATGTTTTGTTATGCATTTGTTTTTCGTTTTTTTTATTGAGAAATCGGTGTTTTTGGTTTTTTAAATAAACAATTTTTAAATTGTTTTTTTTTTAATTTTACAATCTATTGCTAAAGTTCAATAAAAACGAATGAACCACCACTTTTCACTAAATCCATTTAGTCAAAACTATTAGAAAATGAGGGTAATGCAACTTTTTAGATGCAACATTTTTCAATTGTATTGGATTTGACTCTAATGCAACTTCGTTCAACGTAAAGGTTGCATTAAAAAATCTAATGCAACCCTTTTTATAAAAAGTTACAAAATTTAGTTGATATTGCAACCTTTTTATTTAAGAGTTGCAAATTTATTAAAAAGTGCAACATTTTTCTTAAAATGTTGCATTGTGAAAACTTATATGCAAATCTTACATATTTTATAAAAATATAATTTTTTTAATATTTCTCCAAAAATATTCATATTCTCTCTCTTACACCTTTTAAAACTTTTTATGAAAAATATCTTTATATAGATTTTCATTTTTCCCCTAAAAAAGGATATTGTTTCATAGTTTCCCCCCATACCAAAATATCTTCCTCCCATAATTTCCCCCTCAATTTTTTCACACAAAATAATCCACCTAAAATTTTCACCGGTTCCCTCCTAATCTCGATTTTAACCCTAGCATTGTTCTCGCTCCTCATCGACATCTCAAACACCATTCGCATCTGGGTTTCAAGCTCTGGCAAGGTTACCGTCGAGGGCCAGCCCCCACCCCTGGGCTTCTATGCAACACTGTTGAATATGTGGCAGTGAGTTGGGGTTTGGTTTCGGTCACATGTTACGGCAAGTCAGGGAGACAGGCATATTCGAGAGGAAGGAAGATGCGAGGTACCCAGTCTAGATGTGTGTCACCACTGCCTTGCATGTAACCGATGCTCAGAAATGCCATATTGCCATCCAAGTCTTCTACTAGTTTCGATTAACGTCTTATCCTAATTATAAACCAAAGTGTAATTAGGGATTTGGGACAATATTGTGTTGTTTTTATTTTTGCTTGATAATTTCATTTTCAGCAAATTAACTTCATGATATAGACCATTGTTGCATATCGATAGCTTATGGATTCATATGATTACTTGCATGTGATTTATTTCAGAAAGTCTAGTCCTATTACTAATTAACTTGGATTTCCTCTCCCTCAATATCATTTAATGGAGTTTTTATTAGTTGAAAACAATTAATCAGGTGTTTAAATTAACCATTTTGGATTACACTCTGACCTCATGGTTACCTACCATTTCCATTAAAGCTAAAAGTGAAGAGTGAAACAAACATTATTATAAAAAAATTGTACTTTATTTCATGTAAATTTGTAAAGTGCAGGGAATATGCAGTTGAAAACCTAATAAACAATTGCTGGAAGATGAGGTTCAGGTTGTTTATTATTAAATAGGACTAGAACAATCTATATTTCTTATTAATTCTTTTGATGTGCTGCTGCAGGAATTTGGCATGTTCATTTTATAAAAGTTGAATGTTGAAACGTAAGCCTATAACGGATAAAACTATCTAGCTATCTAATTTCATAAATTTTCATGAATTCTAATAGTAGTAATAAGCTTGTGTGTTAAATGCCAAGCAATCACATATCAAACCATAATTATTAACAACTTTCTTAAATTACACATACTAAATTTATAAAAATTTTAAAACACAACGCAACTAAAGAGCTTACTATCATCATCTCATAACATAACCCCTGTTGGACGGCTATGATGAGGTGTGTTGTGTACTAATCCAGCTGATGCCAGTTATGGAGTGGATCATAATTTACACAAAACAAAACAAAACAATACAATACAATACAATACAATAAATAGACACAACACAAGACAACCCATCTCTTCTCTTCCTCTCGCCCTCCCACCAGCTCACACCCATTCATTCTTTGCTTCCTACTTTTATATATATCTCTCACATAGGTATCATTCCGTTTCATGCTCAGATAGTTTATAACTACCACAGATTTAGATCTTTGTAATGAACTCTAAAAGATTGTACATTGTCACTATTTTTTGATTTGTGTTAACCATACCGATTAAGTTTGTTGTATTGTTTACCTTTGGCAACTTCATGGCTGTTAAAAGCTGAGCTCTAATTTGTTAGTCCAGTAGCATTTAGGCTATCTTTTGGGCCTCCAATCCTCCATTCCATACTCCCCTATATTCTCAAAACACGCACACAGAGATGCACTTACACAAGCTTGCAAGCACATACATACATGCGGGATTAATTTCATATGTGCCCTTTTAAATTTCTTAATATCAGATCTAACCTTTCAGAATACTGAAAACATCACATTTTCTGATTTTATTTATTTATTAACTTTAAGCGATTTTCTTATATTTTTAACACTCCATTTGAGATGGAAAAAAAAGTGTCCCGAAAGGCATATGGTCACACTTTTTTAGTGTGACAGTAGCCCTATTTTGGCATCTAGCTAGTGATAACAGCGCGCTCCATGCTCCCAGTTAACCTGGGTTCGATCCTTGGGATCCTTGGGGCAGCAAGTATTTTTCTCCAATTTTTAGCTTCTTTTTTTCATATATTTTAATTCTTAATTTCTCTTTTTTTTGTCCTTTTTCTTTTTTGTTTAAGGTTTAGGCTTTAAAATTTAGGTAAGTATATTTTTTTTCTTATTTAAACGTTACATATTTTAACACTTACGTTGTATCAATGTAAAAATTGATGTCCACATCATAGCGTGGGATAGGTTTTTTTATTTGTTTTTCGACATGTTATCATTTGTATTTTGGTTCGAACCCGTGACCCGCCGCGAAGCGCGGGCATCAAATACTAGTTACTTAACATATGTAGACAATAATTATTTAACCTATAATTCGTTTAAGCTTCTAACTTAATAAACTTTATAATATTTTATTTAAGACTTGTTATAATCTAAACTTTATAACACAATAATCCCCGCCTCCCATATGAAACCCTCGTCAATCTTAAATCTTGATCCTTGTCATAGATTTTAGAATCAAACCTTAAACTTTAGACTTGTCATTAGGCTTGTTTTGAGGATATCCTTCCTCGAAGCTTCACTACACTTAATCTTTGTTGGACACTCTTGCATCATTCCAAGTGAGTATACTTAGCCCTTTTTTGTTTTGTTTTTGGTTTGTAAACTTAGGGTGGAACATGTATCAAACTTTTAGACTTATACAATTCATACACAACTATGCCTATATGCTTTATATGCTTTTGAGACTTGCATGCTTAAATTAAACTTAAAACTAGCATGTTCATTAACTTTGGTCGAGCCTACAGTGACAATAATAGATCTATTGTATTTGACTAATCCACCTAGTTTGATTGACCATTCGGAGGGAGCCTATGGTGATTGTTGCTGGATCTAAAACTTTAAGGGTAACCTGCGGGTTATGCCTAAACTTGGTTGAGAGGTTTGACATGCACAAAGTTTTTGAAAAAAAAAAAAAAAAAAAACTTGCTTATTCTCACATTTATACTTAGATGGATTGATATAGTGAATTGTAAAACTTTTAAAGACTTGTTAAACGGTGTCAAAACCTTCATATCTCACCAACTATTTTTAGTTGATAGTTTACTTAACTTGTTTTAGGTGCTTAAGTTTGACGCTTATCTTGTGATCACATATGATACTTGGACCTAGAACATCTATCAATTTAAACTTTTGTTATTGTTATGTTTGTTGAACAACATGTTACTTTTTCCTTATATTTGAACCTTGAAATTTATTAATGTAATATTTAAAGTTTATTAGTTAACCTTGTGCTTTTGAACAACCGCGCCCGCCCCGACGTATAATCCGTCGTCGATTGGGGTGTGACAGTCATAAACAAACAACATAAGTTATTCATTAAAGACCGATGCTTGAATTCAACACACATTCATTGAATCTTACCAAAGTAATCAATGAATCTTATTCATCAATGATCGATGTGGCTTGTACAACTGTTGCACTTGTTGATTAGACAGTGTTTGAGCCGCTGTTGGGGCTCAAACCTAGGCTACTCGACACATTAGTTGGGCTGCTGCCAGTATTGGTAGAATCTGTGTTGCTTTCCAGCTCGTTTTCGGTAGAAGGTGGGCTGCCAAACTAGTTTTCGATAGTAGACGACGGCTGCCATTGTTTCGATTGTTTCATTTTCTTCACCTAATTGACAAGGAAACTTTCCCATTCCGATACAACACCATAATCTTTTCTTGTGCTATTGTACCAATCCCATCCTTTCTTCTCACCTAATTCCACATCTGGGTTCACTACGACCCTTCAGGTCCTTGGATCATATAGTTGGTAAGCTTTAGATCCGGCTTCGATTCCAAGACGAACCAACATCAACATCATCTAATTTCTTCAAGTGGGTTGATGCCACCTTTGCATAGGCATTGCACCCGAAAACTTTTAAGTTTTGAATACACGGTTTTCTTCCTTTGATTTCCTTGTACGTTGTCATGTTCTTGAGAGCTCGGGTGGGCACATGATTAATTATTAGTGTGGCGTGTCTCACCCTTTCCCCCATTAAAATTAGGAACCTATCATTTTCACCTTTAGAATATTTCTCGTCATCTCTATTAGAGTCCAGTTACTCCGCTCTAGTAGACCTTTTTTTTCTTGTGATGCATATGGGGCGGTTAACTATCTATTAATGCCTTCAACTTCACAGAGTCGCATAAACTCAGTTGAAGAGAACTCACCACCCCTATATGTTTGAAACACCTTGAGTATTGAATCCGATTCTTTCTCAATCCATACTTTGAGTTTTTTTAAAGACCTCGAAGGCTTCGTATTTGGTTTTTACATGTAAGACCACATGTAATAGCTATAATTGTCAATTAAAATAAATATATAATTATTACCTGCTATGGTTGGTGGGGTTATCGGCCATACACTATTTCGAGAATCTGGGTCGCTCGAAAAGTGGTCACAGGCATGTCTCGTTTGCTTTCCCATCATACATGAATCACATAACTGGTTCTCATGTTGTATATTCGGCAGGCCCTTGACTAACCCCTTTAAAGCCAACTACTTCATTGACCGGATGTGAATGTGAAAGAGTCTTGCATGCCACAGCCAAGCGTTATTGTGGATTCGAGCTTGGACACAAACCGGGCTCCCGATCTTGAGCTTTATTTTGTAGAGATGGTTCTTGGTTTTCGTAACCTTCTTTAGCAACCTTCCATTTTGTCGTGCGTAGACAAATAATCGTCTTTCATGTGAATGTCGCATCCACATTCGGAACGCCGGTATGTAGTAAACATCACTCAAACTCACTGTTCTCCAGTTTTCTCTTTTGGTAATACCGACCATTTCCCACGAATACCAATACATGAACCGTCGTCAAGTTTAACCTTGCCGGTTATTCGTTTATTTATTTCGGAAAAATAACGTCGGTTACCTGTCATGTGATTACTCGTGTCGTTATCGATACACCAAACATCATTTTTCTTTTGGCTCATTTTACCGTTACCTGTCATGGAAATTTCAGGTTTTCGTCTGAATGTTTGCCGGAATCTGGCCGCCTAGGCCCGCCTAGGCGCGATTTGGACCGCCTAGCTACTAATTGACTGACTAGGCCAAAATTAGGCCTTAACGAGCCGCCTAGCGATTTTTAGGCGTCTAGGCGCGATTTTTACAACCCTGATGGTTAGATTTATGAAAGAGTAACTTACCTTGGGTTTTAAACAAAGTTTCAGCTCCTTTCACTCTTTCTTTAAACGCCTTCAACCTTCCAACAACTTCTAGAAAGGACATCATATTCAGATTGACGAATTTTTGATTGTAGCGACAAAGGAAATAAATTTCGAGTAGCTTTCTTATCAATTTATCGTTGTCAAAGGTAGACTCGGGAGTAGCAACTTTGGACACAACTTATTTTACCCGCGTAATTGTGAATTGATTCCCCGTCTCTCATCTTCAAGGACTTGAACTCGGATCGAAGGGTTTCAATTTGAGCCTCCTTAACTCGATTAGCACCCAGAAATCGAGTCTTCAACGCTTCCCATCTTGCTTTGGCTATATCGTATTGAGTAACTTGGAGAACAAGTTCCTCCAAAATTGCCTGAAATAATAAGGCAACCGCCATATCATCCTTCTTTGGATCGATTTTAGCTCCTACAGTAGGTTCGATAGCTTGTAGAATTCCATGTAACTCGAATACCGCCTTGATCCGTATAGCCCATATGTTGTAATTCGTCGTTTTCTACATCGGACACTCTAGTAATGTTGTGATGTTTTCTTTGATCGTAACAACGGGACGATTCTGAGTTTGATTAGCCATGCTTCCTCTTTGTTTTCTTCTGTTGTAAATCAAGGTCACTGGTTATTAGGTAATCGGGGTCACTTGTTCTTGTCCAGTCCCTTGGTTTAATCAAAATCGATTTCCTCCTGAAATTGAGTTCTTATCTTGTCTTCAACAGGCAAGAATTGATCGCAGATACTTGATCGGATTTCTGAATGGTCTTGAATGAACTAATCGCAGGTTGTTTGATCGATTCAATCTTCAGTTCTTGAATCAAATGTTCTTGATCGATTCAATCTTCGGTTCTTGAATTGAATTGATCGCATGTTCTTTAAAGAGGGCTTGATTGGCTTTGATACCAATCCAAGTCCAAAATCAGCATTAACACACACAAGTAATTGGATAACTTCCAAGTGATTTTATTGATAACCAAGAAACTACTACCAAAAAATTTGATTACAATTGAAAGCCATAACTCGGTTTATATGGGCCAACCTAGACTCGTTAGACTACAACTCAATTATGCTTATTTTAAAATTCAAATTACTAAACAATAGGATCCTAACCCAACTTGGTCTCAGATACTCCAACCGCCCCACTAGCGACTTGCGGTGATTTGGAAATTAAGCCGCCAACAGCCTTCCCGTACTTACCTTCCAAACTAGGGTATAAACTAAGTTGAATTTGATTTATCATAGTCGACTAATCTAATAATCCATATATGACACGCTTAACAATAATTTACAACATGTTTCTACAAGTGTAACACCTTAGGCAAATCCCATATCGTTCTGTTCTGTTTTGTCTATGAGAGAGATGTTGGATTCATAAGAAATGCACTGCCTCAAATACAACAACGCGTTTTGGAGCTTAATATAGTGGATGACAGGAGAACTCCACAGTTAAGCGTGCTCGAGTGAGAGTAATCTAGGGATGGATGACCCCTGAGAAGTTTTCACCTGAGCAATCAAAAACAAATCCGTGAACTCTAAAGTCAATGTGTTGGTACGAGAGGGCGGATGTTACAACAAGTATATTTCAATTATACAATTTTAAGTGTGTCCATATTAAAGTCAATGTGTTTGATATAAATAAATTGATGAGTGATGAGTCATTTTTATGTTCTATCGGTTTAACCACCCAACCCAAAACCTATCAACTCATCATGACTACATTCCCAACTTCCACTACTAATTTTAACTGGATGGCATGTTAAGGAAATGATTTACTTAGATTTATCTAGTATGTTTAGCATGTATCTCTTCTCTTTATACTCATCTTTACATAATATATTGTTTATAGAAGTTTGTGTAATCATATCTTTATACCGAATAGTAATCAATAATAATCTTGAATAACTACAACTCCAACGAAAGGATATTAATTCATGTATTACTACCCACTAATTTACACTTTATACAAAGTGACCACCAATTCCAAAAGAAAGAACTGATGGTTTCGCAAACCACCTCTTATTCGAAAAGACCAAATTTCCCAAAAGTCACAAAAGGAATGATTGAAGTAATGAGAACCATCAATGGAGGAGGCAAACGTATCTTCCTCAAGATCGTTGCTTTTGAACTAACAAACAAATCAAGAAACTATTTACATCGTCAAGTTGAAAGATGCTAATCACATGCCAAAAGCAATATGATGTGTATGTACATCACGGGCACAACTTGCATAAACAGTGGCGGATCTAGGATTTTTTTTCAAGGGGTTCACTGTTTTTAGATGCTACAGTTTCATAGGGTCGAACATAAAAAATTTCGGGTCGTTTCGATGGTTCATGTCGGGTAAGGTTTATCACATCTCGGGTCCGAATAGAATTCTAGTCGCACAAGCCATCCAAAAACTTAGAGACGACCCTAGGTCCGAATAGAATTCTATTTTACATTTACGAGCGTATGTTGGTGGATTTTTTTAACAATCCATTTAATACAAACACGACAACAGTTTTTGGCTTCATTTGACGCTACTTTAATTGGTATATAAAGGATTTGATAAATGATATTTTTTTATCTAAATATCTTTAAAGAAAAAGATATCTCAACCTGATAAACAAAATATTTAAGAACCGAAAAACTTACTAAAATTAATAACAATAAAATAAAAAATAAAATCAAATATATTTAAAAACTATATAGAAAACATTAAAGTCTTTTTATGTTAAGTTGAATAAATTAATTTTAAAAAAGGTATAAATGCTTGTTGAAGAATTACGAATTAATTTTTTACTTTGAACTTTTATTTTAAAATGAAAATTTTAAATTAAATGTTGGGCTACATATTAATTTTAGAGAGGCCCACTTCACCTCATATTAGTATTAGGTTATATTTCCAAATCCATTTCTTCTTCCTATCATAACAGAGCGCTTAACAGAGCCGCTGCACCGCTGCTAATTCGCCGGAGCCGTCATCGACCAGGAAAACCAAGTCATTCCAGCTTCACTCTTCCTTTATAGGGGTTCACCGTGTATTTTTTTAAGGGGTTCACCCCAGTTTTTTCTTTATACTTTCTAATACAATTTCGAAACTCGGGGGGTTCCGGTGAACCCCCACGGCCCTTATTAAATCCGCCCCTGTGTATAAATATGTTTGCATTGACTAAGCTTGAAAAAAAATGTAGATGGGTCGGAATTTTTTTTCCTATCAGGGGATTCGAAAGTATAAATTTTTTTGCCGAATACGTATAAATTAAAATTTGGATTGTAAAAGCAAACAAAGATACGTTAGGTATGATACCTAGTATAATCTTACTTATAAGAGAGCTATTAGATATTTAGATTGTAAAAAGTAAACAATAAATATAACATAAACATTATATGATATTATTTTTGCCGGTAATCTCAAGAGATAGTGTTGAAAACAATGTTGTTTAGGATAGTTTTTCGGTTATCGGACTTTTTTTTACTAGATCACAACATAAAATTATAAACTAAGATTAAAAGAACAGGTGGGGTAATAGTTAAGTTTTGCTTCTTTGGATTCTTGCCACTAAAGTTTGGTTTCTTTGACTTTTGCCATCAAAGTTTGTAGTTTATTTATTTATTTTTTTAAAATTTTTTAACATTTTCATTTTCAACCTTTATACTATATAATATACGTTTTAACCCATTTCTTTTTCTATTAATTTCGTTTTCCTTTAATAAATTTTGTTCTTTAACTTTTTTAAAAATACGGAGGGCGCGACTGTTTTTTTTCAATGTTCCGATATATATATTTTTTAAGCGGGGTTGTATTTAAAATCTACGGTTTTTTTATCGTTACCTATAGCGAGCACCGTTACCGGTGTAAGGTGACGAGCCGAACCAGTTATGAGCGAATAACATCATTTTCGGTATTGATATTATTGGAACCCGTATCGTTATTCTCTTTTATGTTTTTCGATGACCGAACCATTAATTTTTTTACTTTGTTTATTTCTTTTTTTATTATTTCGTTTTATGTTTATCATTGATTAATATTATTTTTACCGTTATGTTTTTATTTAAATTTTATTAATGATGGGCCAAACACCCGTCGAGAAGCGCGGGTGTGCGGGTGTAACAATCTAGTTATATTCACAAACGTGCATTAATTACTTTCTTTTACCAATTCATGTACTAGAAGCACAAGAACGACTGTAAACGATAACCGAGAACTAGACATTTTAATCAATGTTTTTAGAACATAACTGGACAATGAGTCGGTCATATTATCGGTTCATTGGTTGGAGCAGTTCATAAGAGTTGGTCTTTTGATAGTATTACTAATTCTCAAGTAAGTTTAATTTTTTACTTTTTCTTTTATTAGTTTAAAGGTTAGAAACACGTATATTACATGGATTGAATAAATAAAATGTTAAATAGTTATTAATGAAGATTTATAAAATATAAGTGGGAAAAAGACTCTTAGAAAAATTAAATAGTTAGTAATAAAAATTTATAAAATATAAAAAATTAAATATAAGCAGGAAAATAGTTGTTGTGCTTGCAGAATTGTGTCATGTGACGCCACCAGACGCTCCGAACGGGAACCGGACCTCTCATTGGTTCGGTTTGGTGGTCCAATGGTAGAGAGAAACCCTCTAAAACACCTAAAGAGCAAATGGTTATGAGTTCAAGTCTCACTAAAGAAAAAAAATTGCGGTTAAAAAAAATGAAGAGCAATTGTATGGATATCTGATGTTGGATTCATAAGAAATGCACTGCCTCAAATACAACAACGCGTTTTGGGGCTTAATATAGTGGATGAGAGGAGAACTCCACAGTTAAGCGTGCTCGAGTGAGAGTAATCTAGGGATGGATGACCCCTGGGAACAATCTAGGGAGTAATTTACAACATGTTTCTACAATTGTATATGCCCGTGTCTGTAGAGATCTGGTAATTCACACATAAAAAAATGAAGAGCAATTGTATGGATATCTGATGTGAAAAGCCTACTTATTTATTTTTCTTTCTATGTTTATCTTTTTATTTATTAACTTTTCTTTTTCTTTCTATGTTTATCTTCTTTTTTTCTATACTAAAGATTTTAAAATATACATATATCTCCTGTTTTATTTCAAATACATACTTATTTATGTAATTTCTCTTTGGATTATTAGATTTTAACATTACTAGAAAATATGCATATTTCCTACAAAAGTTTTCGACAAGTTACCAACAAAAGAAAATTTCCACAAGTATGCGACAACTTTCCGACAAAACAAAAACAAAAAAGTAACTATACGATTTCTTACAATTTACCAACAAATTTATTAAATAAGTTAACTTATTTATTTACTAAAAACGTCGGAATATTGTCGGAAATTACTGACGAAAGGTTTTTGTCGCTAATTCGTCAGAAATATAGTCGGGACTTTGTCGGAAAAAAACATTTTCTATGGGTTTTTTTCCAACAAACACTTTTTGTCGGAAACTTGTCGCTAACGGCCAATTCCGACAAATTTCCCACAAAACTGCTGTGGCAAATTTTTCATTTTTTTAGCAGTGAGATTTTGAGAGAAATATGTCGGAGTTGGTCGTTAGCGACAAGTTTCCGACAAAAAAAAGTGTTTGTTGGAAAAACCCAGTACGAAATGTTTTTTCTGACAAAGTCCCGACTAATTTTCCGACGAATTAGAGACAAAAACCTTTCGTCGGTAATTTCCGACAATATTCCGCCGATTATAGTAAATAAATAAGTTAACTTATTTATTAAATTTGTCGGAAAATTGTAGGAAATCGTATAGTTACTTTTTTGTTTTTGTTTTTGTTTTGTCGGAAAGTTGTCGCATACTTGTGAAAATTTTCTTTTGTTGGTAACTTGTTGAAAACTTTTGTAAAAAATATACATGTCTTCTATTAATATTAAAATCTAATAATCCAAAAAAAAATTTACATAAATAAGTATGTATTTGAAATAAAACAGGAGATATATGTATATTTTAAAATCTGTAGTATAGAAAAAAAGAAGAAGATAAACATAGAAAGAAAAAGAAAAGTTAATAAATAAAAAGATAAACATAGAAAGAAAAATAAATAAGTAGGCTTTTCACATCAGATATCCATACAATTGCTCTTCATTTTTTTGTGTGAATTACCAGATCTCTACAGACACGGGGTACATATACAATTGCTCTATCCGAATTGTTGACACCGGTGTAACCGATAAACCCGCAATACCTACTTGACGCCCTTAATACCCTAACAACTTTCAAATTCTAATAAAACATAAGAGAAGTTATTTTTTTTTAACGCCAAATTTTTTCCTTTAGTGAGACTTGAACTCATGATCATTTAGTCTTTAAGTGTTTTAGAGGGTTTGATTCTACCATTGGACCACCATACCAAACCAATGTGAGGTCCGGTTCCCGTTCGGAGCGTCTGGTTGCGTCACATGACAATTCTGCAAGCACAACAACTATTTTCCTGCTTATATTTAATTTTTTATATTTTATAAATTTCGTTACTAACTATTTAATTTTCCTAAGAGTCTTTTTCCCACTTATATTTTATAAATCTTCATTAATAACTATTTAACATTTTATTTATTCAACCCGTGTAATATACGTGTTTCTAACCTTTAAACTAACAAAAGAAAAAGTAAAAAATTAAACTTACTTGAGAATTAGTAATACTATCAAAAGACCAACTCTTATGAATAGTGAAGCAGGCGGCTGATTTTTTTTTTATTTTCACCCCTATACTATATAAATTTACGCTTTTAACCCATTTAATTATGTATTAATTTCGTTTTATCTATAATAATTTTCGTTCGTTAATTTCTTTTAAAAAAGGGATGCTTCGCTGTTTTTTTGTCATCGTGCCGATATATTTTTTTAACGGAGTTGTATTCAAAATCGATTATTTTTTTGGTATCGTAGCCCATAGCGAGTCTCGTTGCCGTTATGGTACTGTGACGACCCGAATATATTATGAGCAAACATTATTGTCTATATTGATATTATCGGAACCGTTGTCGATATTTGTTTTTATGATTTTTGCGACCTGAACCGATAACGATTAAACTCCTGCCGTGGGGTATTGGTGAAAAACGACCACACATCCCGCCATGAATTGTGGGGTTGGGAAACTAGTTTTTATAACTTTGTAAGTTCTTTGTACATCAGAAAGCAGATCAGTCTCAACTCACACTCGAGTGTTGCACACCTTTCATGACTAAAATAAAACTTGCACGAGTTTGAGGCCTGAGGGTTCCAATACCCATACAAAGTTTTCCAAACGGCCCACTGCTGAAAAAGTTAAAATAAATAATAGATTATGATTTTGGCCACTGGGTCAAACTTTAGAAGGCCCATTTATCCAAAAATAAATTGGATACAATATCTTTGTTATTTTTTCTCTTCGGTCAGCTAATAAGAACACCCAACAAGATTGTACAAATCGGGTTGAAGGCCAAACCGAACTGGGTTTGATTAACAAAAGTCAAAACCAGCTTTTTATCAAACCGTTTCATGTTGAAATTAACCTGTTTAAGACGAGGGTTTGACCGATTGAAAACCGGTTTAATTCGGGTTGGACCGGGTTCAAACTAGTTTCAGCCTTAGGGGGCTAGGGTTAAAACCGGTTTCAACCTGTTTTATTTTCGGTTCGATTTGTTTCTAAACCGGTTCATGTACGATCAGTTACACCAAAGTAAAATGTTTGAAACTATAATTGTAAAATCTACTTGCATTTTATATTGTTATAAACTTGCTAAACAAATCATTGATAATGAAGTTGGTATCCGGCATGTTACCCTAGAGGTTTGGTGTGCCATTTATGGAAACAGTTTGTTACATTATCCAAGTCAATATGGTATTCATTTGTTATTATACTAGGTTATGGACCCGTGTATTACAAAGGTTGTAAAAATTAAATTTATACAAATCAAGTATCGATGCATTTCAATAAGTTGTAATGCATTCATAAATCAGTCATTTCAACTAAATTAACAAACATACAAAGCCGTCAATGCAATATGGGTAAGACATGCCGAAACACGTTGTCCTTAATACAGGTCGGGCGCAACTTACCCGTGTCTTAAAAATAAAAACGTAAAAATAAAATAAAAATTCCAACTACCTTGGCATGTTCACAGATAATATGAAAGAAAATTGATAGTTAATGAATATTTTCTTAAACTCTATTAATGTATCAGTGATGAAAAGTCTAGCAACGTTTTAAGAATTGAAAACATATGGACAACGTGAAAAAAGATAGAAAGTAACAAATTATAAATTATACCTATTGTATGAAAGCAGACAAAAACATAAAATAGGAAACAACCCGTAATAAAAATAGAACATAACTATTGTACCGTGAAAAAAGTTGACTTTGACAAAATGAAGAATAATAACGATTTTGTTATCATTTGGATTGTTTGAAATATAGACAAACATCTGCTGAAGATATTCATCCCACAAAGTAACATAAACCTAACGACTCCTAAAAAAATATTAAGCATTAATGTTTAATTATGATTAAAATTGAAGTTAAAAGGAACTTGTACTAAAAAAAAAAGAAGCAATTGAAAATTATATAAGAAAGGTGAATGCTATAAGTATTTATAAATTATGTAAATTGTACTCTTATGTAAAATATTTGAATTAATAATTTAAAAAAGGAAACAATTTAAAATAAGTAAACAATATGATATTAAAAAAGTCAATCGTAATTAATTAATTCAATTAATTTAATCTATCCTGTATAATAAATAAAAGGTTTTTCCATGCCACGTGTCACATTCATATTCATTCTCATCATTTTTTTCCCGCCTCTCTCTTATTAAATACACCTTCATCTTTTAACAATAATATATATTTCAATAAATTATTAATTATACTAATAAAACACATTTATTTTAAATTATCCCTTATAAAACTTTAAAATCTAATTATGTAACTTTTATATTCAATCAAATAAAAAATAAAAATCAAATTACATTAAATAGTACTTAATTTATTTTCGAAACCCAATTATACATTAGTTTTTACATATTTTGAGTTTGTTTTTTATCCTTAAGATATGATACATTTTTACACCTGTAAAATATACACATAAAGATTTAAAAAAATTATTTATTGATATTTTTCACTCCGTGTTTATACACGGGATATAAACTAGTAATTTATAAAATAAGTTATTGTTTTAGGCGGGAAAATGATAGTGAGACTTAACAACAAAGCGACACGTGTCCTGCAACATTTTCCTTTATTATATAGTAAGATAAGATAAGATTCTCAAAGATTTAATATTTTAATTTCTTTTGTAATTTTTTTTGTCTAAATAGGTATTTTTTTTAAAACAACGATATAACATATAAAACAATGACCGATTAGAAACAAGCGAGACGGCCGAAAACAAAGGAATTATACAAAGTTTAGAAGGTTTTGGAGCCACTCTATCCAATAAACCTTACATTTTTTTATTCTTACTACCATACCAAAGGAAAGAAAAGCTTAAGACATCATCAGAAAGCCATATATTTTTGCTCCTCTCTTTGGAAAAACCCACATCATTCCTTAGCTTCCAAATAACTCACCAAACGACAAAAATTATCGAACCCATCAAATCCTTCTTGATGAGAATAGAATTATCCAGCTACTCCATAAGGCCAACCGGGAGTCAAAAAACCGGAAAAGAAATCTGAAGCGAAGACGGTACCAAGTCCCAAATTCTCCCCACGAAGGAACACTCTCCCAAAGCATGAAAGTAAGAGTCAGGAGCATTCAAACATAAAAGGAAAAAGGGTAGATGGCACCTCAGTCCCCTTCGAATCCAAATTAACCCGAGTTGGGATACGGTTCCCTAAAACTCTCCAACCACAAATGTTAACCATCCGGTTATTTGATTAAAAAGGTAAATAGGTACATATTTCTTAGTTATAAAGTATAACACACATATTTGACCATTACATAAACAAAAAAACAAAGTTTAATTATATAAATAACATATGAGATTATAAGGTGGCGCTTGATTCGTTAGGGTTACCTAGCTTAATCCAATAAAATTGGAATTTGAATTACATTCGTTGCACCATAAGACAAATTTCACATCGTTATTGTCTGTCTACAGTAGAGATATACTCCGAGCCATAAGAAACGCATCACCTAAAATATTATCAACGCGTTTTGAACAAGTAAAAAATTTAGCATAACAATAATATAACACCGATACCCTGCCACCGTAAACCCCACTCCACCTTCTCCTCTGCCACCCTAGCCTTAGGTGGTTGGTGATTTAGGAATCAAGAAACTGGATAATGATTTATGTTTTACCACTTTTAGGCTGCTAGTGATTATTATTAAACATTTTTATTTGTTTTCGGATTTTTAATTTATAAAGTTAGTTATTTGTTTCTTTTAACTTGTTTTAATTCTTTCATTTTCAAACAATTTAATTAATTTTATATAATGTGACACACTAACTTGTTTGAAGATATGCTGATTAGATTATGATAACTTAAAATACATTTTCTGAATAAACTACTAAATGATTATTATAATATATAGTATTAATTATGAGTATATTGTTTTTTCCTTCTATAATCAAAGTATGTTCTCTTTCAGGATTATTACATACTTCCTTAAAAAACTATGAGATCATATTGTGATGTGTACTTTATTATTTATTATAAAAAAGTACCTCACATGGTGGTTTTATTTCTCTGTCTTTTTAGTCTACGGTTAGACTGTTTGAATAAGCATTTTTATACCAAAATAATAATTTTCTAGTGACATTTTTTAAGTTTCTTTAAACCAAGACTTCAGGTAAGGATAAAAAAGATTAAGCAAAGCACACCACCATTAACCCACTAAGGATTAAGGTAACCCATTTAGAAAAGAAGGATTTAAGATAGATGAGACACTCACTCAGATTTTCATTCATCACATTTACCTTACATTCACTCAACCCTAAGGTTAATAGACGTAAAACTAAAATGAAATGACGAATAGACGGCGACTAAATCACAAAGATGATGTATTTTTTCTAATGTCTGCATCAAAATGTCCTTTTCTACATCTAGTGAGCATGGCAAGGAGGTATATACGGGGAAAGGTCATCCAAGTGGAAATGGGTGCTTGGACGAGACGCCAGAAATCATCCAGGCACTTAGGTGAGGTGACGTGGTATTAGAATTAAGTTAGTATATCATAATAGTTTATTTTCGTATATATGTAATTAACTATGTTATAACGGTGTTAAACAGTTAGGGTTAGAATCTAACGGTTACAGTTAGGTTGCCGTTAGATGATTATCTTGTATGTATATAAACATGATTCTACATCAATAATAATTAATCGATCATTCCTTAATCCTGTACAAATCCTTAATCCTGTACAAACCCTTCTGATCATCCCAACAAAGTGGTATCAGAGCCTCAAAGCGATTTTTGGATCTAGATCGTAGTATCGACGCTGGTAATCTAATCATTTTTGTATCACGAACCCTATCATGGCATCACAGAACAATATTGGATTTCAACCCACGATTCAGAAATTAAATGGCCGGAACTACAATTTGTGGAGCATTCAGATGAAGGTATTATTCGAGTCACAAGATCTGTGGACAATTGTGGATGTAGGGCTATAAACGAGCCGAGCCGAGCCAGACTTGGCTCGATTTTTTTTTCGAGCTGAAAAGTTGAGCTCGAGCTCGGCTCGTAAAAAGCTCGAGCCAGCTCGTGGCTCGTCGAGCTAGCTCGTTTTTTTTTACATATTAATATATATATAAACAACAAAAAAATATTTTATTCTCGGTTTGAAGTTGATTGTTTTCAAAAAACTAAATAGATGGAAGGGACAATATATAAAATACAAAAAAAACATAGATAACCCAAAACTTACAAAATAAAGAGTAAATACAATTGTAGATAAAGTAAAATTTTAGTCCAAAACTCAGAGTTCTTAAAAACAAATGAACTTAAAAAATCAAAACATCATATTTCAAATATAACACACACACACACATATATATATATATATATATATATATATATATATATATATATATATATATATTAGTTATTTAGACGAGCCGAGCCAACGAGCCGAGCCACGAGCCGAGCCCGAGCCGAGCCAACCCTAGCTCAAGCTCGGCTCGTTTACAACCGAGCTTTTTTCAAGCCTAGCTTTTTCCGAGCTTTTTTCGAGCTATCTTCGAGCGAGCCGCGAGCTTTTTGAACAGCCCTATGTGGATGAAGGATTACCAGAAACCAAAGACCAGAGTCAATTGAGTATATTGGAGACGAACGAACTTAGAGAGAATCGAAGACGGGATAAGCGAGCACTACTGTACATATATACATATATCAATTGGTTGAAGAATCAATCCTTGAACGTATCTCTGCATCAAAAACGTCAAAGGGGGCTTGGGATCTTATACACAGATCTTATCGCAGTGAAGAACGCATGAAAACTGTAAGATTACAGACCCTTAGATGTGAATATGATAATTTAAAAATGAAAGAATCTGAAAATATAGAAGATTACTATAATCGCATCACATTATTGATAAATCAATTGAGAATCAATGGAGAAGATATAACCGATAGAAGAATAGTTGAAAAAATCTTGAGGAGCCTTACAAGAAAATTCGAATATGTTGTTGTGGAGATCGAAGAATCTAAGGACCTGTCTGTCCTTTCAATGGAATCACTCTTAGCAACCCTTCAATCGCACGAATTAAGACTGCGACAGTTTGACTCATCAACATCCTACACCAATGATCAAGCCCTACAATTACAGACCACGAATTTGGAACAAAACAAAAGGTTAGAACAAACACCAAAAACGTCATCACTGGCTCCACTTAGAAATCGACAGGGAAGACAGAACAACCCAATCCAGTGTTATTGCATCAAAGACTAGGACATCTGAATCTGAACTCCATGAGCACTATGACAAAGAGGAAACTAGTGCATGGAATGCCAAACATTCCACATACAGAAACAATTTGTGGAAGTTGTCTCTTAGGAAAACATACTAGAGCCTCTTTTCCTTCTGACCTAGCATGGAGGGCACAAGCACCTTTGGAGTTAATACACTCTGACCTATGTGGACCCATGAAAACACCATCGATTGGAGGGAACAGGTATGTCCTTACATTTATTGACGACTGCACAAGAAAACTTTGGGTGTATTTCATAAAAGAAAAATCAGAAACTTTTGGTGCTTTTAAATCTTTTAAGGCACTCGTAGAAAAGCAAAATGGGAACAAAATTAAAACTTTAAGATCTGACAGAGTGGGGAATATATGAGCAATATTTTTAAAGATTTTCTAATCAAAGAAGGCATACATCATCAATTAACAACACGTTACACCCCACAACAAAATGGGGTGGCCGAACGGAAAAACAGAACTATTATGGAAATGGTTAGATGTATGCTAAAGAACAAAAATCTTCCTGATGATTTTTGGGCTGAAGGGGTGGCCTGCGCTAGTTATATCATCAACAGGTCACCTACCAAAAGCTTGAAAGACATGACCCCACAAGAAGCTTGGAGTGGTATAAAACCAACTGTGGCTCATTTCAAGGTTTTTGGATCAATAGCATATGCACATATACCCGAACAGAGAGAACAAAACTCGACGACGAGAAAACAATATTTATTGGGTACAGTGAACAGTTGAAGGCCTATAAACTTTACAATCCGTCCACAAAGAAGATTACAATAAGCAGGAACGTAATCTTTGATGAACAAAAAAAATGGACTGAATCAAAACAAGATGGCAGTAGTGTGGAAATAGTTGAGATAGACAATGAAATTGACTCAACAGATGATTCTCAACCAGACTCCTTACATACTCCAAACTCCAACACTGATAATTCGGAGAATCAAACTTCAACATCTACTTCAACAAAAGGCCACAGCAATATCACTACCAAGACATCCAATATATCGTCAACATATCAGTCTGGCTTAACCCCGATTAAAATGAGTAACCTCGATGAAGTTGTTAATGCAGCTAACGAAGTTCAAGTTGAATATTCAGACTTTGCCTTATTTGCTGATGCAGACCCCTTAACTTATGAGGAAGCAGCTACTATGACCCACTGGAGGCAAGCGATGAATGATGAAATAAATTCCATAGAGAAAAACTGCACATGGAATCTCGTAGATCTTCCCAGGAAACACAAACCTATCGGCGTTAAGTGGGTATTCAAAACAAAATACAATGAAAAAGGAGAGGTAGATAAGTATAAGGCACGTTTGGTGGTAAAGGGATACAAACAGAAGTATGGACTAGATTATAAGTATTTGCACCTGTAATTAGAATGGAGACAACAAGGCTAGTACTTTCTATTGCAGCACAATATAATTGGAAAATTTATCAAATGCACGTCAAGTCGGCTTTTTTGAATGGAATTATGGAAGAAGAAGTATATATAGAACAATCACCTGGTTATCAGAGAAAGGGGGAAGAAGGAAAAGTATATAGACTAAATAAAGCTCTTTACGGTTTAAAACTAGCCCCTAGGGCATGGTATAGTCGTATTGACAAATACTTTATGGATCACAGCTTTACTAAATGCAAGTCGGAACACACACTTTATATCAAACATGAAAATTCAAGCATGATAATGGTATGTATATACGTTGGCGATCTGATTTTTACTAGCAATTCAGAAAATCAGATCACAAGCTTCAAACAGTCGATGAAGGAAGAATTTGAAATGACAGATTTAGGCTTGATGCATTATTTCCTCGGTATACAAGTAACACAAGCAAAACATGAAGTCATCTTATCTCAAAACAAATATGCAAAAGACATCTTAAAACGTTTTCACATGGAAGGAACTGCAGAATCATCCACTCCCTCGGAATATGGACTTAAAGTACACAAAGACAGTACTGGAAAATATATTGAGGTTAGTAAATTTCGAAGCTTAGTCGGTAGTCTTATGTACTTATGTGCTACAAGACCTGATTTGATCTTCTCAGTTAGTTTGATCAGTCGTTACATGGAGAATCCAAAACTTTTTCATTAGGAAATGGGCAAAAGAATACTAAAATATGTGAAAGCTACATTGGATCACGGCCTAATCTATCTAAAGTGTGACAATTTCAAACTAGTGGGCTTTAGCGACAGTGATTATGGTGGGAATTTGGATGATGGAAGAAGTACAGGAGGTTACATCTTCAAAATTGGAAATAGCTTGATATCTTGGCAATCAAAGAAACAAAATGTTGTAGCACTATCATCAACCGAAGCCGAATACATGGCATTATCGGCTGCTGGGTGTCAAGCAGTATTGTTAAGAGGCGTTCTAGAACAGCTACATCAAACTCAAACAGACGCTACAAGAATATGGTGTGACAGCAAATCAACAATAGCTCTTGCATCTAACCCTGTGTACCATGGTAGGAGCAAACATATTAGAATTAAATACCATTTCATTCGAGAGCTTATTGAAAACAAAGAAGTGGAAGTTTACAATACAAGGGATCAGGAAGCTGATATACTCACAAAATCTCTTCAAGTAGGAAGATTTCGGGAACTCAAACAGAAACTGACAGTTGGGCGTATCTAACTTATGGGGTGGTATTAGAATTAAGTTAGTATATCATAATAGTTTATTTTCGTATATATGTAATTAACTATGTTATAACGGTGTTAAACAGTTAGGGTTAGAATCTAACGGTTACAGTTAGGTTTCCGTTAGATGATTATCTTGTATGTATATAAACATGATTCTACATCAATAATAATTAATCGATCATTCTTTAATCCTGTACAAACCCTTCTGATCATCCCAACACGTGGTACATATTGTTTGTAATGTATTTGATCATATTTCTGACTCGTGTAATCATTGTTAGATTGTAGTAATTTGAGGGACACTCGAAATCTAAATTGGATATTTCAGAAGAAACAAAATGAGTATGTAATAGGCCAAAGATTTCATTTTATAGGTCGGGTTAGTTGAATGACATATGCTTCATGGAAGAGGATGTTAATTTGAAGGTCAAAACGGTCGACGATTATTTCTAGTATCCGGTTACTGTCAGCGGTAACTTACAGTTGATGATTTGTTTCTGACAGCAAATACTTAGTTATTGTTGATGGATGGTTGCTGGTGATGGCTCAGTTAATGTAAATCGATCAGTTGCTGCTAATCACACAGTTTTAGTAATCATGTAGTTACTGTTGATCACTCAGTTCCTACTGATGTTTTTACCACCTAGGAATATAAGAAGAAAGTTCCAGAATCTTAGACCTTGCAAATTGAACCCTTGTGGTTTGTCGATGTCAAAAATCATATTAGTCTTGAAGGAGCATACACTCCACACCTTTTAACTTGTATAAATGTTTTTTGATTTTTGTTTGATCTTCAGTAAATCTCAATTAACTAAATTGATGTGATGACACTAAAATCACAGCAGGCATGTGCACAACTTGATAGGAGATAAATGTGTGTTCAAATTACATGTTGTAAATCATACATATAAACATGTTTTTATATCTAAAAATCTTACATTTTAGGCTAACTTACGAAAATGTCAAATTAGATAATTATATGCTTTCTATTTGAACTGTTGGTGTTAATCTCACTAAATATAAAAAAGGAACATAAATGGGAGTTTATAGGAGAAAATCAAAGAAAATCAGAATTTCCCATGAGAAACAGATATGCCTACAAAACATACATAATCATGTGACCCTCACCACAACACACACATGTGTACACATCATGTTCATAACCATGTAACCCTCTGCTAATACAGGAGCACAACACATAACGTGTACACAAATTTTCCCGATATGGAACGTATGAGACACAATTATGTCCCCAAAAGAAGCATAACAATGTGACACTGTTTATGAGCAGCTACGCGAGGATAATTTCGTCGCGTATTTGGGAGGCTGTCACCATGAAAAATTACAACCAAGATCTTAACTTCTCTAATTATTTTTCTTTTTTGAGTGACAACAGATGAAGATATGAAGATCACTTTTTTTAATTTTTTTTATGGTTTCACATTTTCTGCTTAACAACTATGTGGTTTTATTCTTCCTTTTTGGTTTTGATTATGTTCTTTACAAATGTGTTTCCTACTCCACTATTGTGGAGTATATTTTCTTTACATGCATTGATAATACGAATCCATACAATGCATGATTGATTTTGCTTTATGCATGGTTGGGAATTTTGTGATTATTGCAATTATGTTTTAAACCTTGGTAAATTTTTTTAGATTAGTGACACTATATATAAAACAAGGGGTCCGATTAAAACAACCGGGACCACCAAGAGATTACATGAGCATGAAAGAGTTTTTAAGCCACTCATCCTACTGGAAAATTTTCTATTCCTATTAACGAACCACATATACGAATAATTAACAATGAGATCAAAAACAACTTCCACCATATGGGACCAAGGATAAAAATGGGCTTTTTTCAAAATCTCCAAAGACTGATTCAATCAAAACTTTCTTCATTTTAGACAATAAGAGGGAGTCAACAAAAGTCATAATCATCTTCGGACAGGTTAAAGCTTGGTATTATTTGCATGTGTTTTGTAAAAGTTAAATTATTCCTATTGTTGGTAGTGAATAGAAGTATGATCTACTAGTACATTAGTGATTTATGTTTAGTTAAGTATGATCTACTAGTACATTAGTGATTTATGTTTAGTTAGTAATGGTGCCTTGACAATATGACTTTTACTTAATTAGATTTATAATTCATCTAATTCATGTGAATAGTTGCACAAAAGAGAACTTTTGGTGTTAGTTAACTTAACTAGCATAAAGTGTTTTTAATTGGCCTACCTTTTGGAATTGGCAATGAGAACTCCGAGTTAGTTTCCCGGTAGCTAGTCGTTAGGTGTGACTTCATGTAACCAAACTAAATATCCGCCCGTGATCATGATTGGATTATCGAAAACGAGTAACACTGTAAGCAGATATCACGACACCTCATTTATGACTCTAATTATTTCATCTCTTCATTTACTTAATTTATTTACTTTAGTAGTTTCTCTCATTTATTGTATACATGTTTGTATCTATATATATTCGTCTCTTGTAATTTTTTGAATCATCAGAAATAAAAGATTTATTATCATTTATATGGTATCAGCCTTCCTGGTTGGTCTCCCCTAAACCCTTCTCCCTTCCCTCAATTCTTTGCTCCCATGGCTTCCTCTTCTTCTTCTTCTCTCGACAGCTCCATCTCCCTCAACACCATCATCCACATGCTTATCTCTCCTCCTCCAACTACCTCCTATGGAGAAACCAAATCATGCCTATCTTATCTTACCAAAACTTACACTCACATGTTGATGGCTCTGCAACTGCCCCTCCTGAAACCACCATTATCAGTGACAAACCCATGATCAATCCGGCATATTCCGCTTGGCTAGTTGCAGATCAAAAAACGGTTATCATCCTCCATGCCTCTCTCTCTGAAGAAGCCGTGACTATCATCGTTTGATTAAACACTGCTCGCCAAATCTGTTTGGCCCTTGAAACCGCCTACGGCAACTCCTCCATTGAGCGTGTTCACAACCTGCGTGACCAACTCCGGCAATCCGCCAAAGGGTCCAAGTCTGTCGCTGAGTTCGGGCGATCCTTCAAAAGCTTATGTGATCAATTGGTGGCCATCGGTCTCCCGGTTAACAATGACGATCAGCTTCATTGGTTTTTGTGTGGCCTTGGATCATCCTTTGAAACCTTCTCCACTGCCAAAGATTAAACCAACCTGCTCCTTCTCTCTCTGATCTACTTGCTAAGGCCGAAAATCATGAACTATTTTTACGGGCTATCCACACCTCGTCAGGCCCTACTGTTGCCTTCGCAGCCCGGACCTCACGACCCACTACACCCTATCGTGACAATCGGGGTAGATTTTCTCGTGGATCTGCGTTTTCTGGTGGCCGGAACCGTGGCCGTCGTCAACCCCATTGCCAACTGTGCAGGCAAAATGGCCATTATGCTTTGGTATGTCCGACTTTATCCACCTTTGCTTCACAGGCAGCCCTTAATGACGATAACTTGGCCCGTTCTTTCCTCGCCCAATGTCATGTCTCCTCATCCGGACCCGACTGGTTTGTTGATTCGGGTGCTTCGGATCACATGACTTCCTCCACCTCAAACATCTCTGATTTGACCCCTCCTGCAGGTAACGATACGGTTATATTTGGCAATGGTAATACCCTACCGGTCTCTCATACAGGTCAATCCATTCTATTTGATAATATCAAGTTAAGAGATGTTTTGGTTGTGCCTCATATCACAAAGAACCTCTTATCCATCAGTAAATTAACTAAAGATAATTCTGTGGATGTTTTATTATCTTACTCATGTTTCTCCATTCAGGACCGCCTAACAAAACGGGTTCTAGCCTAGGGAAGATGTGAAAATGGACTCTATGTCCTTGAACCGGGTCATCATGCACTTTTTGCTTCTTCAACAAGTCCTAAAGCCTCGTATGAAATATGGCACTCCCGCTTGGGACACACTTCTTTTGATACTATGCTTAAGTTACAAAAACAAGGATATTTATCATTTACATCTATTTTACCTAAACCAGGGATTTGTTCCTCTTGTGAACTTGCCAAAAGTCACCGTTTACCATTTGATGCTAATAAAAAACGGGCCTTGAACCCTTTAGATCTTGTCCATTGTGATTTATGGGGCCCATCCCCGGTTTTGTCTAATGACAACTATCGTTATTATGCTATATTTGTGGATGATCACTCGCGTTTTTGCTGGCTTTATCCGCTGAGACGTAAGTCTGAGTTTTATGACACATTGGTGATTTTTATGAAATTTGTACAGACTCAATTATCCCAAAAAATTAAAACATTTCAAAGTGACGGGGGCACAAAATTTATTAATCACAAAGTAAAGACCCTATTTGACGACAATGGTACTTTTCACCGGTTGTCTTGCCCCTATGCACCTCAACAAAATGGTCGGGGGGAACGAAAACAACGACACATGGTTGAAATGGGCTTATCAATGCTATTTAATGCTCGTCTTCCCTCATCCTATTGGGTAGACGCTTTTTCATCAGCCGTCTATATTATTAACCGTTTGCCAACTAACACTGTCATTGGCAAATCACCGTTTGAAATTCTCTACACCCATGCACCCAATTACAACACTTTTCGGACATTTGGCTGCCGTGTCTTCCCATTTTTACGAGATTATTCGGAGCATAAGTTATCTCCACGAAGCTTACCATGTATTTTTATTGGGTACAGCCCGAAGTACAAAGGATATCGTTGCTTGGATCCGGCCACATCTCGTATCTACATATCACGACATGCAAGATTTGATGAAACCATCTTTCCATTTGAAAAATCCACCACTGAAAAACCTATTTCCCAACTCCAAATAACCACATTCATTGACACATCCAATCCCATCCCACCGTACCCAACTACTGACCATGCACATGCACCTAAACCTATAACATCTAAGACCCAACCTAACCCTTGTCTCTTATGTGCAGACAACCACATGCTTATATCCACTCCTCACGTTCTCCCTAGTACCCCACTTAATTACACAACCCCATCCCCACCAACTCCTCCATCAACCCCCCCGCCATCTCTGCAAGCCTCACCCATCCCCACTCCTCCTCCTAACAATACCACGCCAACATCCAGCCCCATACCCGCTCCGCCTCCGCCACCTCCTCTTCCAACACACCCTATGACTACACGCGCCAAGGCCAGTATTTTTAAGCCTCGTCACCAAGCCAACCTGTCCCATATTTCCAATCATGCTCTTCACACTGCCCTATTTGCCCACTCTGACCCAAAAGGATACAAGACAGCTGTTAAAGATCCCAAATGGGTTGAGGCCATGCATCGGGAACTTGATGCCCTTCATCATAATAATACATGGTCCTTAGTACCCGGTCCCACTCATCGCCAAATCATTGGGTCCAAATGGCTTTATCGAACCAAATATCATGCCGATGGTACTATAGAACGACACAAAGCATGTCTTGTGGCGCAAGGCTTTAGCCAAACCCCTGGCCTTGATTACTCGCACACATTCAGCCCAGTTGTAAAAGCATCCACAGTTCGAATCATTCTTTCCTTGGCTGTCTTAAATAGTTGGAAGCTCCACCAACTTGACGTTAATAACGCCTTTTTACATGGCCATCTTATTGAATGTGTCTACATGGAACAACCTCCGGGATTCATTAATCCTACATTCCCTAACCATGTCTGCAAATTAAAAAAGGCCTTATATGGACTCAAACAAGCCCAGCGTGCCTGGTTCCATCGGTTAAGCACGTTTATAATCAACAATGGATTCACTTGTAGCCGTGCCGACACTTCTTTGTTTATATTTAAAAGAGATACATGCATCATGTACTTATTAGTTTACGTGGATGACTTAATCCTTACCGGAAACCAAGAACATATCCTCACATCATTTATTCAACGATTAAACAAGGAGTTTGCTATTAAAGATCTTGGGGAGCTCAACTACTTTCTGGGCCTTGAAGTTACGTACCTTAACCATGGTCTTTTCCTAAACCAGTCCAAATATGCTACAGAAATACTTGAACGTGCCGACATGCTTGATGCCAAACCTGTCCACACACCTCTACCGACTAATATCTCTTTTACCACTGACGGGGAACCCTACTCGGATCCCACTAAGTACAGGTCAATTGCTAGAGCTCTTCAATATTTAACCATCACTCGTTCGGACATCTCGTATGCTGTCAACCAGGTTAGCCAATTCCTCCGTGCCCCGACCATTGACCACTTTCAAGAAGTAAAACGGATTCTTCGGTACATAAAAGGAACCTTATAGTTTGGCCTCACATTCAGCAAACCCTCCAAAACTGCACTCCTTGGTTTTTCCGATGCTGATCGGGCTCGGTGTCTTGAGACCAGACGATCAACCTACGGTTACTCTATATTTTTCGGGGGAAATATGGTATCATGGAGCGCTAAAAAACAACCTACGGTCTCACGCTCTAGTTGTGAATCGGAATATCGAGCCATGGCTAACACGGCTGCTGAACTTATTTGGGTAACTCATCTCCTTCGTGAACTGCATGCTCTACCTTCGGATCGTCCCGCCATTTTATGTGACAACCAAAGTGCTCTGTTCCTCACACAGAATCCCATATCCCACAAGCGTGTTAAACATATTAAACTTGACTATCACTTCATTAGAGAACTTGTGTCATAAGGTAAACTGCACACTGCTTTGTTCCTACCAAGCTCCAGGTGGCGAACATATTTACCAAAAGCCTTCCTCGTCCTCAATTTGAAGCCTTTCGGGCAATGCTTCGTCTTGGACCACCACCGTCTCGCTTGAGGGGGGATATCACGACACCTCATTTATGACTCTAATTATTTCATCTCTTCATTTACTTAATTTATTTACTTTAGCAGTTTCTCTCATTTATTGTATACATGTTTGTATCTATATATATTCGTCTCTTGTAATTGTTTGAATCATCAGAAATAAATGATTTATTATCATTTATAGCAGGGGCGGAGGTTTGTGAGGGCCGGGGGAGCCCCCCTCCCCCCCAATTTTCGTTCAATAGTGTTAATCTATACGTATTCGGCCGGTTTTTCGCTAAGTAATGTTTATTTATACGTATTCGCCGAAAATTTTATAGGTCCCCCCATAGGAAAAAAATCCCGGCCTCTGTGTTTTTCTTCAAGCTCCGCCACTAACTGTAAGCCTTCAAGGGTCATCAAACTTTCTTCGGTGGCTAAGACCATCATAGCTTGGTTAGCATTCCTCGTTACTTATTTATCCCTGTTTGATTGTGTGTTGTCTATGGATACTTTCTTATTAGAACCATGTACTTTACTTTAACATTCATGATAGTAATTTTGCAATTAAAGAAACAAGTACCCACAGGTGGCATACGACATATTTGAAATATAACGTACATGTGGTTGTGCATTTTGATGCCGGAAGAGGCAAGGGGAGATGTTAGGTTATGGAAACATTTGCCCATAAAACAAGCACTTTCAAAATCGAAACCAACATTATGAATTTGATCCAGAAAACTTACCAAGTGATTCAAACCTTCAAAATCGAAGTGCGAATATTTGGAAAACTCACAAAATCAAATAATTACAAAAGGAAAACTATAAAATATTATGAAGTTTTAATTAAAAGTTGTAGTATGACTAGCACATGTACCGACTTTTTTTTGAAGAGCTAACACCAAGACTCGTGAAGGGTATTGGCAAAATTCCCCTACTCAGGACCCCTTATCAGGATTTGAATCCATTACCTCTACAGGGGAGAAAACCCATTACAAAGAAAACCCGTGTGAATGTCGGTTTAAATTAAAAAAAAATATAAAAACAAAATAAAATAAAAATAGTTCTTAAATAGACAAAATCCTGATGTGACAAAAAAGTTGTGACCTATAAATAAATTCAGTCTTTTATTTTAATTTGAACTAGGTGACATAAATCCGCATGTTGCGGTTTAAAAAAGCGAATATTTAATGTAAACTCGCGTGTTGTGGCGAGCATGTTGATAATACTCAGAAAAAAGTTCATGCCGCAGTGGCATTTTTCGGAACATAGATATAAATAAGCATGTCACAACGATATTTTTGGATAAAAAGAAGCAGGTTCTCGAGGCTATTAATATGATGTCCTGGTGGATGATTTGAAAGTTCAGGAATGAAGTGGTTTTATAAAATGATAATGGTTTGTCTAAAGAGTATAATTTTTATTCTATTGTAAAGGTGTCGTTTTTTATGGATATCTAGTAGAAACCAGAAGAATAGTTTTAGATGGGTCGAGTGGTTACAAAACCATCTTCTGTTTTTATAATGTTTGGCTATTTGCTCGTCAAGTTTCTTTCTAGCCTTTTTTTAAATATATTTAGCCTCTTAAAAAAACGACATTTTTGGATTAAAAAAACATTTAGTTGTCGTAGAAAAAAATATTATATTTGGCATGAATCTCTGTCTCAATCTCTATTATTCAGAGATTTATTCGATTTTGTACCTTTATCATATTCTTTATATCCATATCTTTTTTTAAATTTTAGAATTTAGTAAATAAAGATTCTCTAAATATAAAGATATGTTTTCATTAATCTCTATTTTTATGAGTGTATATGAAAGAAAAAAATAATAAAATAAGTGTTTTTAAGTGAGATAGAGATATAATAAAGAATCATGTGATAGATTAAAGCAAATTTAAATATGAATTTGAAAAAGTGTCTATTTAAATTATAGAGATGAAGATGCATATGTGAATGATCTAATGCTGAAAGCTGCGATGCCCTAGGGGTTGATGCATTCACTTTTGTTCGTAATAAATATGAAAGTAATGGTTAAAAAAAAACAAATTAGAGTAAGTGAGAACCAAACGGAGGAGGGTGAGTTAAGCAGAATCAAACTCGCTACTCTTGCAGGGTAGTGGCGTGCTAACTACCCAGCCTGGAGGCCAGTTTGTTTAAACCTCCACCAAAATCCTATATACGTATACATACATATATATAGTGGTTATAATAAAACCAATAAAAACCTTTACTGTTCATCAAACAGTATATATGTGGCTGTGTCGATGTTGCTTTTTAAATGTTACTAGCTTTAAACTTGTGTGGTACACGGGCTCAAACTTTAAGATTACATTGACAAATATTTCAACACCTCTTTTTATACAACATTTGATATTGTATTCGTAACTTTTCCATTTTATTAAACTTTATGATTATATGGATGCTAGTAATCAAAACATAAAAAAAAAAATACATGAAAATACATTTCATAAGTGGTGTACTTTTTACAATCCATTAAATTACGCGTCAAATGAAACCTTACAATGATGATTTACAAATTTGAAAATATACTTCATTGTATACAACATTTGATGTGGTATTGATAACTTTTTCATGTTTGTCAAAGGTTAATAGCTTGAGTTAATCTCTACTGTTAACTCGTGATAATGCAACATATAACTAACCATGAATAAACACCGGATCTTTTAAATACAAACCAACATTTGAAAGTGATTTTCCTAGACTTTTTATTCACGGTCATTGCAAAAAATATATCAATTGTATATTGTTTTCTTTGAAATTTAAATGAAATTCTTTTGTCTGAATGTGTTAACCAAACTACAGGGATAAAACTGCGGTAACCAATGGTGCTTTCGGATATAATCCCCGCTTCTATAACAAGATTACTTACCGATTTGACCTGAAGTCTTGTTCCATTACATAAACAATTTTTTATCAACATTTCTTAGTAGCATAACTTGAACACCGACATTTAGAACTAATTTATGGTTTGACAAACCTGATAACTTAAGTCCATTTAGAAAACCAGGAGAGTATAAAATTTCATTAGAATTTCAAGATGCTCTGATTGACATATACTATATACAATTGGATATTCTTTCTAATCTCCTGGAAACATTGACAGCAAACGAATATTAATTTCTTGTACGACTTCATTTTTTTGTGCAAGTATCGCTCGTTCTTGAAAATATTATGGATTGGATGCATGTTCAAGAATAGAAGGGCACACAAAATCAATTAGATCTGAAATATTATTAAATAAATCAGTTATGATTGTGCACTCATATAAAATTTATATTTAAATATATAAAAATTAAGAATAATTTTTAATAACGATGTTCATGAATACTTTTTATATCTGAATACATCAAAATATGTTGTTGTTTGTAGTGAAAATCGTCTTACAAGTATTCCCATGTATTTTTCAAAATAAAATCCAGTCTAGATAGAGTATTAGATGTTAACATAGTTGAAAATAAATTCCGTAGGAAACAACCGGAACCTAAATGACGTGTTTCTTCAATTTCTTCAATGTATTTAACATCATCATCAAATAGTCAAAGACAATAACATGTGTTTCTAAATGTAGGTATAAATCCACTGGGTGTGCGAATTTCTTCAAATGATCTTAGACCTTTAATTTTGATTAAAAGAATTTTTAAAAAATACGTTTCACCAAGAGAAGTAGAGACAAAATAGATTCTACTAATAGAAACATTTTTTTTCATTCATATATTATGTTGTTAGAAATGTAATTTTAAAGAAAAACAAACGTTTATTTATTGTACAATATTTTGTTCATCGTAACATAAATAAATAAAGAAATTATATCAAGATAAAAAGAAAAAATAAAACACAATGTGCTTTGCTTTCTAGAAACCTAGGTCTTGACATAACACCATATAAAATACAAAAACATCGGTAGAATAAAAAAATCTTGAATCTATATATAATAAAAGGAATTTTGAATTTTACATGTGACTTTATTAATCTAAGGAATTTGATTCATTAAACATATTTAGTGAATGACGGTTCTTAATTTATAATTTGCAGCTCTAGAAGCATAATAATTAATTAAAATTCTGCATCACCAGAACTCAAATGTGTAAAAGGATTGCCTTACAACATAAAAATGAACACAACCCAAAGATTAAAACATAAAAATGAAGAACACGACTTAACAAAATTTAAGATCACCGTATATTCTTAGTTGTTTTGTAATTTCAATACCAAAATAGTATTGAAATGCAAAAAATATTAACACTCATTAAATGCAACAAAGAATAAAGTTTCTTTACCTAAAAGAGTGAAACACAAAATAGCAAAATTGATCAAAATAAAGGTCACAGGTGGTGCGAACATGATTGAATCCAAGAGGGAGTCACAGAAATCGGAGATAATAAAACTGGTCAACAATTTCCCGATATAAGTTGTTTCTCTATTTTATTAGCTTTTTAAACTCTATCATCCTCTTTGAAGAAACTTTAAAATTGATGTTGTAACAAATTTACAAAATTTTAAGTTGTAATTATATTTACGTATCAAAATTAAATTTAAAAAAATCTCGCCTGTTAATCGAAAAATCCCGCTAAACATTTAATATTAAATCTATCATTAAAAAATATAAAAAAAATTAAATTTAAAAAATATATCCTCTTTTAAATTCTAAATTTAAAACTCAAAATTTAAATAATCTCACTTTTTAATATATCGCCACAATTTAAATTTAAAATCCCAAAATTAAATATGAAAAAAATTAAAATTAATAAAATAGAATTTAAACAAACATATTTTTTTGAAAAAAAAAATCTCACCATTTTAATTTTAATAAAAGTTAAAGTTTAAAATATAATACATTTTAAAAATAAATATTTACAAGTTTTTTAATTTTAATTTAAAACTAACTATTAAAATTTATAAATCAAAACTAAAAACTATTTAAAATAATCAAAATTAATTAAAACACTACTAATTAAATATAAAAAAATTTTATTCTAACATATATTTATTTGAAATTATAAAATTATAAGTTGAATTCATTAAAAATCCAAAAGTAGTTTTTTTTTAAATTTTATATGTAAAATTAAAAAAAAATCTTGATTTTTTAATAATAAAACTTTTAAAACTCCCTTTTCAAAATCTCCTATTTTTTTAATTTTCTTGATTTTTAAAAATATTCACTTTTGATTTTAGTTTTTTTAATGTGAGTTAATGGTAATAATGACGAATTAATTTAATAAAATATTTATGTATGTAATTTATAAAAAAAATGAGCTAAATACCGAGAGATTGAATGAAGAATGTAATGAATTTTGACCTTAATTGAGAAAAAAATGGGTTTATAGGAAGATGTCACGTGACATCTAGATTTATTTTTTTTATTAGAATAGGGATAGTAATATCAAGCTAAAAATAATATTTTAATTTTGTTAAGATTAATAAATAACTAGAAAGTTTGTATGTGTTTCGCGGCGGAAGATGGAACTTAAACGTTTGAGACAGTGTCATTAACATGGCTAAGTAAAAAAAAAGATTTTTTGGTTAAATACATAAAAGAAATGCATGAAATTACTGCGACTCCGTTGTGAAGATCGAAACATACATAAAAGTCAGTTATATAACGATATCGATGTTTTTCAATCGGTGTCGGTCTCATTCTTCACGGTACCCGCGTGTTACGGCAGGGTGATAGGATTAAAAGAAACGTACAAAGTTACAGAGGATCGGTTATAGAGATTGAAACATGTACAGAACATGTTATCATATCCCAAACGTTATGGTATAAGAATTTTAAAAAAGTAATATAATAAAACAAATATAAGAAAAAAAAACTTTAAAAAAATAGTTGAAGGGGGACAGGGATTTAAATGGTGACCAAAAAGGTTACATACATGACCTTACCAACTCCTCCAACCCCATCTTTGTGTTTATATCTGTATCTATACTATATAATAAATAAAGGTTTTAGTTAGACACTTGTCACTCTCATACTCACCCTCATCATTTTTTTTCGTCTATCTCTTCTAGTAATTATACAAATTTCTTTATTTTTAAAATTTTTTTTTGTTTCCTGTCTCTATCCTATTAAATAATAATGATTTCTATAATTATTTTTATCAAACGTTTTTATTTAAAAATATATGTTTGTTCATAAAATATTTTTATAAATTGAACACTTCTTTAATTCTTTTTACAATATATTTAAAAATAATAATTATTTCATCAATAACATCAAACATACATATATTCATGAAAAATGCTAGTTTACAACAAGTTGTCTTTATTCAACCAATGTAATACATGAGTTTTAACCTACTATTAGAAATAAATAAATTTAACCATAACTCTTTCCGGAAAAGGGAAAAAAATTTGACCAGACCAATAGTAGGGGACACTTGGAAGGCGGTGAGGAACTCACCGACATTACAAATTATGTTATTAAGGAAATGGTGTAAAAATCAATTCAAAAATATGTTAAACCATAAAATTAGTTACGGTTATCTTCAAATTTATGTATTAAACCTATGTATAAGTTCTTCTTTACTTTTTATTTTTATTCTTTTGATGGTGTTTTTTTCTTCAATTTTGGGTCATATCCAATGCTTTCCTTAGAATTATAAATGAATAAATTACAATTGATCTATATGAAAATTATGTGACATGACATGCATCATCTTCTAGCTACCAAAGTGTATACTTTTTCTCTTAAAAGTTTATTACTTAGATAAAACATTATGATTGTACTATAATTAATATATTTTTTAAATTATGTGTCTTTGTTACAAGGCAATATAACTTCGACCGGCGCCGGTCACTAAAGTATTTGCTTCACCTGTTGTATTATATACACGACTTCAAACCATTTGAATTTGTCCGTTCAAACAAAATTGCGTTTTTTCTTTTCGGCTATATTATATTAATACGGTGATACCATCATTAATGTATGAATCATTTCTTTAAGGTAAAGTGATGAGCTATAAAAATCAAATGTTGGTTTAGTTGAAATTTTAAATGTTATTCATAGACTTGATCTATTATGTTTAATATTTCTACTTTCATTGTCTCGTGAAAAATTTAATTGATGTATGTTTAAATGAAACTAGGTTTTTCACCAGGGCGTTACGCCGGGAATTCCACCGTGATCCAAAATATCAAGACGTGGACACCAAAACATGTTGCAACAACAGTCATTCCAACGTAAAACATAAAGCATCAAGAAACCGATTGCAAAACCGGGTCACAAAAACGCCAACACAAAAACTAAAACAACGGCAAAAAACTAAAATTTAGGTTGGGCGCAACCTCGAGTTGTCGAGCGTGTACTCAGTCGTAAAAGTGAGTGCCACTCAGTTGTAAAACCCAAATGTATACTATGTTATAATAATTGTACTCCGTCGTAAAAGTGACTGTCACTTCATCGTAAAACCCGAAAGCGTACTACGTTGTAAAAGAGCGTGTTGAAAAATTGGAATACAAATGAAGACACAACGATAAACATAATGTTAATAAAAGAAAAAAATAAAGATAAACATAACGTTAATAAAAAGAAAAACCTAAAACTGAAATATTAAAAAAAAACATAAAAAATAAAAGTTGAGAGAAAACTTTGTCGCCAAAATGAGAAAAAACCTACTTTTGTGGCCAAAATAGAGGTGCACAAAAAAACCGGTTTTTTTTACCCGGTTCAAACCGGCAAACCGGTTCGGGTTAGGCTAAAACCGTCGGGTTGAAACCGGTTTGAATCATTTAGGAGTATACCAGGTTGGGGACCGGTTTGTGTGAACCGGTTTTTGAACTGGCAAAAAACTAGCCGTTGGGGAACGGATTTATAGCCGTTGGGGTCGATTTTGGCCCTTTTTTTGGCCCCATTTCCACTCTTTAAACACTATAAATAGGTGGGGGGTGTTTAGGGTTGATCACACCTCTTTTTACACTCTCTAATCTCTAAAACCGCTCTTTAACCGCTCAAAAACGCTCTCTAAACTCTAAAAAAAAGCATGGCAAGTTTTGGTGTTGGTGGTTCCTCAAACGAAGTTACCGTTGTGGAAATTCGAGCAACAACGAGAAATCCGGCAATTTGGTGCAATTACGATCTATGTTTGTTGTCAAACGGGAAGGAACGTGCTCGGTGCAAGATGTGTGGTACGTTTTTGGGGAAAGATTCAAACACTAGTTTGAAAACGCATATGGAAAAATCTTACCCGTCCTTGAAGAGAATTCAAAGTGAAGGTCAAGCCTCGATGACAAGCGAATGAGGAATTTGATCCAAATATTGTTCGAGATCGAATGGCGAGGTTAGTGATTCAAGAAGGATTGTCGTTCAACCACTTTGACAATCCGCGCTTGACAAGGATAATTCAAGAGACACTCCAACCACGTTATCATCAAGTAAGTCGTACAACCCTTAAACGAGATTGTATAAAAATGTGGAAAAAAGCAAAAAAAGAATTAATTTTGAGTTTTGAAAATTTGGAAACCGGTGTAAACTTAACCACCGATGTTTGGTCGGCTCCACATGGTATACCCGATTCGTACCTTTGTGTTACCGCGCATTGGGTTGATCCCAATACGTGGCAAATGATGAAGCGTACAATCACATTTGACTTGTTTGAATATCCACACACCGGCGAAAATTTATTTTATATATTAGATGGTGTTATAACCGAATTTAAATTACAAAATAAACTTTTTTCAATGTCTTTTGATAATGCATTTAATAATACAAATGCGGTTCAAAAACTAAAAATTAAATATAAACCGATTTGCAACGGCGTTTTTTTCCATAGTCGATGTGTCGCACACATCATTAACTTGGCGGTGCAAGCCGGGCTTGCAATTGAAGATGTTTCAAACTTAACATATACTTTTTGACTAATTCTGATATTTTTAGTAACAAAAAAAGATACCATGATTATATTAGATTTTGTCGTGAAACAAATAATCTTTGCTTAGGTCCGAATTGGGACGTCGAGACAAGATGGAACTCGACTTATACTATGTTTTATAGCGCTTTACGACAAAGAGAAACTTTAGAACTATTTCATGAAATGCTTGCCTCAAAACCTCGTCGTAAAATTCTAAAGTTTTCGTCTACGAGTTGGGACATTTTAAAAGACGTAACCGAATTGCTTAAAGTTTTCAAAACCGCCACCACTTTTTTATCCGGTGTTTATTATCCCACAAGTCCATTAACTCGAAAACAAATATATTTAATGGCTAACAAGTTGTATGAACTTGAAAATAAAAGCCCTCTTTTTACAAAAATGATAGAACCGATGAAAGAAAAATTAGTGAAATATTTTAAAGAAATGCCTCCCGTTATAACTTGCGCCGCCGCGTTAAACCCTACCATAAATGTTTACGGGGTTGAAACTTTGATTGATAGAATTACTTACGCTTTGAATTTGGATAGTGAAGACATCCATTTTGCACAAGTCACAAAAACATATTTTAACAAATGTTTACAAGATTTATTTGATGTTTATTTACATAAATATGGTACAACTCCGACTCCACATGATACAATGGGTACATCATCAAGTGGTAGCTCGAGAGATGTTAATTTGAATTTATATAACGAAATGTTAAATGAATTTAGTAAACGGGCTCAAGGTACCACCCCGAGTAGCGAACTCGGAAGGTATATTGACACAAACGTTTTAGCGTTTATGCCTCCTACCGTTTTTGAGGAGTTTGATATTTTGGCTTGGTGGAAAAAAAACGAAGCTTCGTTTCCGATTCTTTCCGCCATGGCCCGTGATGTACTAACCGTCCAAGCTTCCACGGTAGCTTCGGAATCTGCGTTTTCTTTTAGTGGCAGGGTCTTATCGATACGAAGGACTAGACTCACCCCCCTAACGATGGAAATGTGCATTTGCTTGAAGGACCATTTGGATGCGATGGATAGGATACAAGACCAAACTTCTCTCGAAGACGAAATTCAAGCCAAAGAAATCATACACAACAACGAGGTTGATCTTGGAATATCCGAACCAGTCACCGATGAAGAACTAGCCGAAGATGCAAAGCTACGAAGCTCTAGTTCCGAAGACAACGCACAAGAATAATCAATCAATATTCCAAAAAATAAAAATATATATTGTCATTTGTAATGTTTTACAATTTTATCTTTTCATGTTTTTTAATTTCCGAACTTTCCAAATATTAATAAACGTTGAACTTTATGTTTTATATTTGTTATTTTTTTTATATTAAAAATATAAAATTTATTTGAATTTATTTATTTTTTTAATAAAAACCGGTTTAAACCGGTTTACCACACAAACCGGTTTGTAACCAACCCTAACCGGTTTGACCAGTTAGTCATTCTCCGCCTACGAAACCGGTTTAACCCGAACCGGTTTAGGCCCAAACCGGTTTTGACTTTTCGTTGACCAAACCGGTTCGGTTCGGGTTGAACCGGTTTGAGTTAAAAAACCGATTTGTGCACCACTAGGCCAAAATAAGAGGACCAATAATTATACTCTTCCAGTATTCCCCTTCTTCAACTTTAAATATCTTATATTATATAATACTCTTATATTTCTCTCATGTAAGTTTCTTGTTATTTATTTATTTTTAAACCAAATTCATAAACCTTTAACACAAACTTAAATTAATAGATGAAATCTATGAATAACATTTAAAATTGAAGCATAGTGTTATTGTGGTCGCACCATGCATTATAACTCGCGTGCGGCCTGTTTAAGCAATGGGTAACGTTTTAATACACCAGTTAAAACACCTATTTTTTCAGACCAGTATCATGATCATGTAAAAGAGTTTTCATGAATGTGTAATGGGTTTCATGGTATGCCCAACCCTCTTCGTGGCTGTTAAATTAATAAACTTTGGAGAAGACGCTCATAATACTTTCATGACCCCTTCATGCCCGTACACATGCCAATGAACAGGGTTTCATGTAGTAGGTTTTATAGTTTGGAATCGTGTACGTATCACCCTCAGATTGAAATATTTAAATGATATTCTCTACATTCAAAGAGAAACTAGAACGAATATGCAATTTTTTTTAATTATGAAAGAGGTATGTGTACGAGAAAACATATGTAAAATAGACCTAAGACGTTTTTTAAATAGGTAGAGAATCATGATCACAATGTTTTGTTTACACGACATTGTTGGAAATCAGGCCCAAGAACACGAACATGAACACAAAATTTGATCTCAACAACTGATCGACTCTTTCTGATTATTATTTTTTGACTTATAGTTAATTAAACTTGCAAATCATAATGCCATATAAAAATGAAAAACCAAACCTATCCTAAACCTACTCAATGAGATTAAAAGTGTTTATGGTATAATATTTTCTGTAATTCATTCAATGATCACCATCCCATTATATAGGGAGATACAAACCAATTACAATTATCTAAATATGGAAGGACATAATAACAAAGCATATAAATAAATATATACTGACTAATATTCCCTCACAGTTTGAGCGGGAGATTCACGAATGCTTAAACTGTCTCCGGATGAAATAAACAACTGTCTTGATAGTCCCTTTGTGAAGATATCAGCATACTGAAAAGCTGCTGGAACATGTATGGCTCGAACGTGACCAAGGCGAACCTTCTCATGAACAAAATGAATATCGATCTCAACATGCTTGGTCCTTTGGTGTTGCACGGGGTTCTCGGCTAAGTATATTGCCGGAATGTTATCACAGTAGACAATAGTGGCCTTAGGTAACGGGACATGAAGTTCAACGAGGAGATTGCGAAGCCAAGTGGTTTCGGCCACCGATTTGCCACTTCTCAGTATTCCGCTTCAGCACTGGATCTGGAGATTGTGGCCTGACGTTTTGAGGACCAAGATATCAAGTTGTCCCCTAAAAAGACACAATACCCGGACGTGGATCTTCTAGAATCTGGGCACTCGCCCCAGTCCGCGTCAGAGTAGGCCGTTAAGCCCGAAGCTGATGAGCGACGGATGCGAATACCATAATCGAGTGTGCCACTTATATATCGGATTATACGCTTCATGAACTGCAAGTGAGTGTCTGTAGGGGCATGCATATATAAACATACCTGTTGAATTGCATAGGTAATGTCAGGCCTAGTAAAAGTGAGATACTGAAGTGCTCCTGCAAGTGCACGATAATCCGATACGTCAGGTAGCAGGGTGCCATCAGTAGCGCTTAATTTTGCAGACAGGGTTGCATGAAGTCATGTTGGCCCGTTGTAAAATTTCCTTAGCATAAGAGACCTGTGATAAAAACATACTATGTTTATCTCGTGTGGCCGTGACCCCAGAAAGTGGTGTAGAGCACCAAGATCACTCATAGAAAAATATCTGGATAATGTACTGATGATAGTGCTTAATAACTGTGAATCAGAAGCTGTAAGAATAATATCATCAACATAAAGCAACAAATAAGCCGTCTTTCCCCCGTGGGAGTAGAAAAAGAGAGAACTATCACACGTGCTAATGCGAAAACCATGAGCAATAATCTAGGAAGAAAACATGTTGTACCATGCACGTGACGCTTGTTTCAAACCATATAACGAGCGCTTAAGGCGGCATACATGTGTAGGAGCATTGGGATTAACAAACCTTGCTGGTTGGTGCATGTACACAGTCTTCTAGATGACCATGTAAAAAGGCATTCTTGACATCAAGCTGATGAAGGGGCCACGATCGTGACACAACCAAATTGAGAACCGTACGGATAGTAGCCGGCTTAACCACCGGGCTAAATGTGTCATGACAATCAACTCCCACTGTTTGAGACTTACCATTAACAACAAGTCTCGCTTTGTAACGTTCTAACGTGCCATCCGATTTTAATTTGTGGCGAAAAAGCCACATGCAACGAATAGTGGGTCTATCCGTAGGTTTGGGAACAAGTTCCCAAATGTCATTTTCCTGTAAAGCCTTAAATTCATTTTCCATGGCCATTTTCCAATTGGGGTCCGAGAGAGCTTAGTAAATGGATTTTGGAACAAGAGAGATGTGTGGGGTAGCGGTGGTATGTAAGTTAAGGTGTTGGATAGGTTTGGTGATACCAGATCGAGCTCGGGTTGTTATAGGATGTGTGGTGTTTGCGGGTGGGCTTGGGTAGGACGGGTAGTGGGCCGGATGTTGATGGGGCGGAAGTTTGGTGGGAAGGGTTAGTTGGGCCGGCTAATGGTGGTTGGTTGTTTGAGTGGGCCGGATGTTGTATGTGGGCCGGTGGGCTGTATGGTGGAGATGATGGGCTGGGTGCGAGAGGGGCAGGCAGTGGAGATGGTATATGTGGAGATTGGGCAGTAGGCATATAAAATGGGAATTGGGGATCCTCCAAAAATGTGTAGGATTGGGTTTGATTTAGTTCGGTGAAAGGGAAACAATTTTCGTCAAACGTGACGTGACAAGAGAGATGAACTCTACCTATTTTTGGGTCAAGGCAACGGTAGCCATGAAAATCCGTGGGGTATCTGAGAAACACACACCGCAATGAGCGGTTATGAAGGCTATTAGGTTTAGTGGCGGATGTGTTCGGGTAACACGCACAACTGAAAACGCGAAGGTGATCATACGTGGGATGTCGAAGATATAAGGCAAAGTGAGGTGTGGAAAAATGGAGACGTTTTGTTGGTAATATATTATGAAGGTAGGTGGCGGTGTGCAAAGCTTCAACCCAAAAATTTGCGGGTAAGTAAGGTGCGTATGATGTCATTTAGGAGACGAATCATTCGTTCGGCTCTACCATTTTGTTGGGAGGTTTGTGGGCACGGAACCGAAAAACGAGTCCGTGGGTGTGAGCAAAGGTTTTGAATTGGTTATTGTCAAACTCGCCACCGAGATCACACTGAAAAGCTTTGATTTTGGATTTAAATTGAGTAGATACAAAATTGTGAAATTTAGCAAATGTGGGAAAAGTTTCGGATTTAAATTTTAACGGATACACCCAAACAAAATGCGAGAAATTGTCGATAAGGACCATATAATATTTGTATCATGATTTACAAATCACAGGGGATGTCCACAATTCACAGTGAATTATATCAAAAGGAGCATAAGTAATTGATATTGAATCATAAAATGGAAGTCTTTTATGTTTAGCTAATTGACAAAAATTGCAAAGGTTCGAGCCCGTAGGCTTATTACAACAAATTGAAAAACGTGAACGTAACAAATCTAAGATAGTATCCCCGGGGTGTCCGAGGCGGTTGTGCCATTGATCAGTGGTGGTTGACAAAAAAGCAGATGGATTTGCAGGTTATGTGAAGGGATAAAGATCGCAGGTGCTATTGTGGCGGGAAAGATGTGCTACAGTCTTCAAATCCTTCACAGTGAAACCATAAGGATCAAATTCAACAGATGTGAAGTTATCAATATTAAATTTAGGAACGGACAAAATATTTTTATTGATTTCGGGTGTAAATTGGATATCGTTTAATTTATAGGTGTGCTTTGGGACGGTATAAGTGGAGTTTATGGATCCATGGATTGGTAATGAATGGTCATTTCCAACAAAAATAGGCTGTAAAGGAGAAGAGGATAAGTGTGTGGAAATTGTACACGGGTCAGCCGTGAGATGAGTGGTAGCTCCAGTATCCATAAGCCATTGCGGATCTTGCATACTCAAGTGGGCTTGTTGCATCGTTCTAGCCAATTGATCCATATTAAAATCACTGTAGCCTGCAAATGGGCTTGTTGCATCGTTCTAGCCAATTGATCCAATAACATGCCAATCAAGATTACAAACCAAAGCTAATCATTCAAGAATTCACAAGTGTTCACAAAACCCTAGACCCAAAGAGGACTACACGAGATTTAGCCACTCATACTCATAATAACATTCAAAACTAATGTACTAGGACTTACAATCATGAAAGATTAAGAACAATCGACCTAAGGATAGTGGAAATCTCCTTCTTGGAGCTCTGGAACGACTGTAAACTGTAATCGTAGATAAGTCTTTTCTGTAAAACTGGTCCCTCGCATACCGCGAAGTTCTTAGACAAATCCCTCGCATACCGCGAGGGACAAAACAATCGGGCGCGCCCCTTTGCTTCCTCGCGTACCGCGAAAGTCATGGACAAGTCCCTCGCGTACAGCGAGGGACAAACTAGCCGGGCATTCTCCTCTTATCCCTCGCGTACCGTGAGGGATTTATCCAAGGTTCTCGCGTCCCGCGAGAGACCTAAAATCCAGAGGTGTTGACTTTTTGACCTTTTGATCCTCGTTCTTCATGTCCGACTGCTTTGCTTCCGTTCCTCGCTCTTTTAGCACATAAAACCTGGGAGGTAGACACAACCAAAAACACACATAAAACCGCACAAAGATACATACAAAACTAACTAAAACGCGCACAACACGACATATAAACTGGGGTTATTAAACTCTACATCAATGGGGTGCTTTGAGTAATGAATTGTAGGATGACATCGTATTCACGAGGGAGGCCACGCACCAATTTAATTACCAAACTAGCTTCACTTACGGGTTGATCCATGTCGCCGAGTTGTTCGGCGAGATCCTTGAGTTTTTGACAATAGTCATCAACGGACGAACATGCGGCGAGCGTGAGGTTCGAGATTTGTTGTTCCAATGTGTGACACCTGACATTTCAGGTCAATATCCGTACACATTATAAACAAGTTTACGTTATAATTATTTTTGTGATTTTATTTAATTTCACAAACAAGGACATTAAGGTCTAACAAAAACTGTACATGGTCTCGTTTTATATTTTGGTAATTCTAGGAGTTACCGGTTCGCATACCAGTATAACCCGGCTAAATACGAACGTCACTTTTAGGTATTTATACCTACAAATAATCACCTCAACGGATTATACAATCCAAGATTTCAATGTTTTTCTTTAACGAGCCATAAACGTGTTAAATTTATAATACCGCGGAGAACTTAACCAAATTAAATTACCCTTTTGAAACTCTAAGTAATATTAATATACTTAAAACTAATTGTTTGAAAATTTACCCCAAACCACTTTTATTGACTTTCTCGGCCGAAGCCAGAGAAAGCCCACACCCCCCTTCACTCGTCCCATACCATACCTAAGAAAACTCAGATAAAACCATACCTTCTCAGTCTCAACATCACAATTCCTTTTCATATTTCTCATTTTCATACGGCAAACATTCCAACTCTCTCCAAATCAAAGTCGAGTTCTAAGGCAAAATCAACCATAATTCAGTATTTTAAGAAGAATTTCAAGTGTTTTGAAGAAAGTTTAGCAAAAGATTCAAGATCATTCTCTGTTTTCTTTCATCATCTTCATCTCGGTTTTAAGGTAAAAACTCAATACTATCCATTTTATTTTCTTTAAAACCGTATCTAAGCATACAAAATGTTCAAATCGCAAGTAAAATAACAAGAAAAGTGTGTCAAATTCAAGTTTTAAAACATAAATATGCAGGACTGATTCTGTCAAACAGAAGTCCAGTAATCGAAACTAAGAGTTTCGATACCAGTTAACTCAATCGAAACTAGGAGTTTCGATACCTGTTGATCAATCGAAACTAGGAGTTTCGATACCTGTTGATCAATCGAAACTAGGTAGTTTCGATACCTTTTACTCAATCGAAACTAGGTAGTTTCGATACCTTTTACTCAATCGAAACTAGGTTGTTTCGGTAACAACTACTCAATCGAAACTAGGTTGTTTCAACACTCAAATACTCAATCGAAACTATGTTGTTTCGATACCTGACTACTCAATCGAAACTAGGAAGTTTCGACACCGAACTGCACAATCGAAACTAGGAAGTTTTGACACTCAAATTGCCCAATCGAAACTATGAAGTTTCGATACCTGTGTCAGTCCCTTTTGGGCAGTAACTAAGATCTATTTTTATAACAAAACAAGTGTTGAAAATTGAAGAAGATATTTTAAACAAAAGCAACCAGATTTACAAAGTCGGTGAACAATTTGCAAATATAAGACGATCAGTCTTAACACAACTTACCCTTTGGTATTTAGGGTACGAATAGTCAAGTTTGACTACAACAAGTATCATACAAGTATACACAAACTCAAGGTGAGTTTCACGGCCCCTTTTTACTGTTTTCAATATTTGGGGGAGAAACATACTTACAACTATTTTATGGGATAACAAGAGAATAAGGCACGACTTTTATGTTTACATGAGATGAGAACAACGATTTGAGGCCGCTAAAGTCCCCTGGAACAACGTAGTAACCATTAACTGTAGCCTAGGGTCCTGTGAATAGTACTATGGAGAGTGACGTCTCCCGGTCATGGTTAGTCGCGCTAACCACAATCTGGAGGATTTATGGCCGCATAGAACTGGATAACGAAATTAGGGGCATGTACAATTGTCATGGTTTGGTTACGCCTCATGTATGAACATATTATTTGTATTCCTAGCTAGTTTACAAATGGGTCAACAATTCTTATTCTGTTTATCACATACAACTGAACTATTTATGAACAATCGAAGTTTACAAAGAACTATTTGATTAAACCTGTGAACTCACCAACCTAGTGTTGACGATTTTAAGTATGTTTTTCAGGTAACTGAACGTGATTTCAAGGTTAGCAATGTAGATTATATGCATGCAAGATGGATACTACTCAAGGAGGATTTTCCCTGTATAACTCATTAAATTGAGTCATATTTGTGAAATCTTAACTTTTTGTAAACTCTGATTACATTTTTGTAATGTAAAACTTTAAATTTGTTTATGTATCCATTTATCATGTATGTGTTTGTGGTAATCATATGCTTTGGAAACCATGAACGTCGCGCCTCGCGTTTCTGCCTTGGCGGGGTGTGACAGATTGGTATCAGAGCCATTGATTATAGTGAACTAGGAATCTAAATTGGAACCTAGTCTATAATCTAAATGACTCACTAAAACGTTTTCATTGCATAAGCATTGCATAACCAGTCATTTTGTCGTATAGATATTGTAGTCACAAGCATGTCGTCACATTCACATTCTGATCCCGTCTCTGACACTGAATCAAACGAGGAACTTTCCGCCTCACGTCCCAAAAATCGAGTACAAACCCGTAGCTCCACACCACCTAATGTCGCCTTGGGAGAACCGCCTATCGTCTACTGAAAGAAAAGCGGAGGACCAGTTAAGGTGCAAAGTGCTAGAAAGAAGTTTCGACTTCCACGCAAAAGGACTCTAGCAGCCCGTGACCCGGAAGACTTGGAGACCGGTGAGGAACCATCTAGGAATCGACCCTGTTACCACCCTACTGTGGGAACTATCCGTTGGATGCCCAGTACCTTGGCAAGATGGAGGGAGATGGAGAGCATCCCATCTACCTTTGAGCTCGGAGAGTCTTCTAACTCCCCAACACCCCTACCCCACACTGGGGAAGCCATAGAGCTCACTGTGCCTACCTTGGTAGCTCGCATTCGTACACATGAGGAGCGTCTTGATGATCTCCTAGACGATATTCGGGCACATGGGGATGCAGCCACGCGACTTCGTCAAGGGCTCGGATCTCGAGTTCAGACTCTGGAGGACCACACCCGAGACATACAGGATACCACAAACTATCTAGAGTTGAGAGCTGACATGGACTGGCAGTTCACTGTTACGGTCCGAGACATGGTGGAGGCGCTGGAAGAAAGGACGTTGGCTGCAGAATTAGTGGCGAGAGCTAGCTTTGTCATGGCGGGACTTGCCATGATGATTGGATTGTACTCTCACTTCTTCTTTTAAACCTATTACGGGCGGGTTGTGCCCGTAGTACATTATGTAGTTCAAAACTTTAGTACTGATGTGGTCATGAGAACCCATCCCTTTTGTATCCTTGTCTTTTGGAACAATGTACTATATATGTTTTAACTATGTATATGATGGTTTATATTGTAATGATGGTTGTTTACGTTTGATGTTGTTGTATCCTTATGTCATGCGCTACCATTATTGTCATATAATGTTGTTTCTTTTTAATTGATATGTTAGAAGGAACGTCATGGCACCTAAGCGTAGGACAACCCGTAATACTACTGGTGACAACAACGAGACGATTTCCCCAAACGTGGAGCAACTCATAGCACAACGAGTAGCTGCTGCTATGCAACAGTATGAGGCAAACCGAAATAGTGGAGGAGGAAACGACAGTGGTACCGGCGGAGGAGGTGCAGGAGGTAGCGGTACAGCTGGAGGTTCCGGAGGTTCCGGAGGTAATAGAATAAATAAGCCGTAACACCTAGTCATGATCCGAATTAATGACGTTATGACTTGTAATTCTACAGATGCTCCAAATAGGAAGTGCTCCTACAAGACCTTTCTATCTTGCAAACCCCGTAACTTCAATGGCACCGAGGGTGCAGTTGGACTAATGAGATGGATAGAGAAGATGGAATCGGTGATTGATATTAGTGAATGCACCGCTGACTGCATGGTGAAGTATTCTACATGCTCACTCACTGATAAAGCTTTAACCTGGTGGAATTCACAAGTAAAGACTTTGGGAAGGCAGACAGCATATGAGTTGTCATGGGAAGACCTAAAAGCCATGATGATCGAAGAATACTGTCCTCGAAATGAGTTGCAAAAGATCGAATCTGAATTGTGGAGTTTACAAATGACAGGAGATGATGTTGCTGGCTACACTGACCGATTCAATGAGTTAGCAATCTTGGTTCCACACATGGTTACCCCAGTATACAAGAAAGTTGAAAGATATTTATGGGGTCTCGCACCTCAAATCCGAAGTCTAGTGACTTCATCGAACCCTATGGATGCCAAGAGCGCTATAACTCTAGCATTCAAGCTAAGGGATAATGCTGTGCGTGATGGTTTGTTTGGAAAGAAGGAGACCGAAGAAGGAAAATCTAGAGAAAAGAGGAAATGGTTTGGAAAACCAAGTAATCAAAACAAGAATCAGGCTTACAAGAGACCTGAAACTATGAAGGCCTATGTTGCCAACCTTGAAGGACAAAATGGATATCTTGGAACACGACCAAAGTGTGACAAGTGTGGATATCATCATAGTGAAAGGTGTATCCAATGTGGAAAATGTAAAAAGTATGGGCATATGACCCATAACTGTTGGAGCAATGCAAATCCTAATAAGACTAATCAAGTAGCAGGACAGGTCAAACCAGGAACAGGAAGGATGAATCAGGGATGCTTTGAGTGTGGAGATCCAAAGCACATCAGAAAAGACTGTCCAAAGTTGAAGAACCGAAACGATAATCAGGCCCGTGGAAGAGCATTTGTGATGGGGGCTGGTGACGCACGACAAGATCCGAACATTGTCACTGGTACGTTCCCGATAAATAATCATTATGCCTCTATACTTTTCGATACGGGTGCTGATATGAGTTTTGTGTCAAATGACTTTAAGTCCCTACTCGGTATTAAGGCCAGCAAACTAGAACAAAAGTATACAATTGAATTAGCGAACGGAAAATTAATTAATACCGGAGAGGTCATTCAAGGTTGTACCTTATGTCTTAAAAACCACACATTTAGTATAGATCTGTTACCCGTTGACTTGGGAAGTTTTGATGTTGTTATTGGCATGGATTGGTTGTCGAAGAATCACGCCGAAATTGTTTGTTTTGAGAAGATTGTCCAAATCCCACTCCCGAATGGAGAAGTTCTTTCGATTCAAGGTGAGAAGAGTGGAGTAACATTAAGGATGATAAACTGCATGAAAGCTCGTAAGTATCTACGTAAAGGCTATTGCATATTCCTGGCTCACGTCGTCGAGAAGAAACCCAAGGAACGTCGACTTGAGGATATACCAATCGTTAAGGATTATCCTGAAGTTTTTCCTGAAGACTTACCTGGTTTACCACCACCGAGGCAAGTCGAATTTCGAATCGATTTGGTACCAGGAGCCGCCCCGGTTGCGCGATCACCGTATCAATTAGCACCTTCTGAAATGCAGGAATTATCAAATCAACTTCAAGAGTTGCTTGATAAAGGTTTCATAAGACCGAGTTTCTCACCTTGGGGAGCTCCGGTCCTATTTGTAAAGAAAAAGGATGGAACCTTTAGGATGTGTATTGATTACCGAGAATTAAACAAGCTTACAATCAAAAACCGATACCCACTTCCTCGAATAGATGATTTGTTCGATCAACTACAAGGTTCTATCTTCTATTCAAAAATTGATCTACGGTCAGGGTATCATCAACTAAGAATCCAAGAAGAAGATGTACCAAAGACGGCATTTAGGACTCGTTACGGTCACTACGAGTTCCTAGTTATGCCATTTGGTTTGACGAACGCACCAGCTGTTTTCATGGATCTCATGAACCGCGTGTGCAAGCCATACTTGGATAAATTCATGATTGTGTTTATCGATGACATATTGATATATTCACGAACCAAGGAGGATCATGAACATCATCTGAAATTAATCTTAGAACTACTCAGGAACGAGAGACTTTACGCTAAATTCTCTAAGTGTGAGTTTTGGATCCGAGAAGTGCATTTTCTTGGACATGTCATTAATAAGAAAGGAATTCACGTTGATCCATAAAAAATTGAAGCAATCAAAAACTGGGAAGCACCAAAGACTCCGACAGAAGTACGTCAATTTTTGGGTTTGGCCGGCTATTACAGACGATTCATCGAGAATTTTTCAAAAATAGCCTTGCCTTTAACCACATTAACCCAGAAAAGAAAAGAAGTATGATTGGAGTGACAAGCAGGAGTCAGCTTTCCAATTACTGAAGCAGAAGCTGTGTAGTGCACCGATCTTATCCCTTCCTGAGGGAATCGATAATTTTGTCGTATACTGCGATGCATCACACCAAGGACTTGGTTGTGTGTTAATGCAAAGAGACAAAGTCATCGCATATGCCTCACGACAACTAAAAGTGCACGAAAAGAATTATACGACCCATGAATTGGAGTTGGGTACAGTTGTGTTTGCGCTCAAAATCTGGAGACATTATCTTTACGGTACAAGATGCACTATATTTACTGATCACAAGAGTCGTCAACATATCTTTGATCAAAAGGAACTTAACATGAGACAACGTCGTTGGGTAGAACTACTAAACGACTATGATTGTGATATCAAGTACCATCCCGGGAAAGCCAATGTCGTAGCAGACGCCTTAAGCCGCAAGGAACGAGTTAAAACACTCCGTGTTCGTGCCCTAGAATTGACAATTCATACGAGTCTCACGACTCAAATTCAGAAGGCACAACAAGAGGCAATCAAAGAAGAAAACATTCAGAATGAAGCTTTACGAGGAATGATAAAGCAATTGGAGTCTAAGTCAGATGACACTTTATACTTAATGAATAGAATTTGGGTGACACGTTTTGGTAACTTACGAGAATTAGTTATGGACGAAGCCCACAAGTCTAGGTACTCCATTCACCCAGGTTCAGATAAGATGTATAAGGATCTAAAAGAATTGTATTGGAGGCCTAATATGAAAGGAGATATTGCTACATATGTCAGTAAGTGCTTAACGTGTTCAAAAGTAAAAGCCGAACATCAGAAACCGTCTGGTTTGTTACAACAACCTGAAATTCCCCAATGGAAATAGGAACAAATTTCTATGGATTTTATCACAAAATTACCCAAGACATCTAGTGGTTATGATACCATATGGGTAATTGTCGATCGTTTGACAAAATCAGCTCATTTCCTACCTATCAAAGAGACAGATAAAACCGAGAAACTAGCCAAGCTTTATATCAAGGAAATTGTGGCTAGGCATGGAGTGCCAATTTCTATTATCTCTGATAGAGACAGCAGATTCGTGTCTAGAATCTGGAAATCATTACAAGAAGCCATGGGCACGCGCCTAGACATGAACACAGCCTACCATCCACAAACGGACGGTCAAAGTGAAAGGACTATCCAAACATTAGAAGATATGCTCCGTGTGTGTGTAATTGATTTCAGAGGAAATTTGGATACTCATTTACCGTTGGCATAATTTTCCTATAATAACAGCTACCACACGAGCGTTAAGGCAGCTCCGTTTGAAGCTTTATATGGTCGTAAATGCCGCTCACCGCTATGTTGGGCGGAAGTTGGTGAAAAACATTTGACAGGCCCTGAGATTGTCCAGGAAACCACTGATAGATTTTCAAAATTAAGGACCGTCTGAAAGCGGCCCGAGATAGACAAAAGAGCTATGCTGATAACAGACGAAAACCATTAGAATTTCAAATTGGTGACCGAGTAATGTTAAAAGTCTCACCATGGAAAGGCGTTGCAAGGTTTGGTAACCGTGGTAAGCTCAACCCTAGATACGTTGGTCCATTTGAAATACTGGCTAGGGTTGGCCCTGTAGCTTACAAGCTCAAGTTGCCACAAGAACTAAGCAATGTACATGATACGTTTCATGTATCGAATCTAAAGAAGTGCTTGGCAGACGAGACATTGATCATACCGCCAGATGAGATTCACATTGTCGATAAACTTCATTTCATCGAGGAACCGATTGAGATTTCGGATTGGAAAGTTCAAAGGCTGAGACGCAGTCGAATCAAACTGGTTAAGGTACGTTGAAACTCAAAGCGTGGTCCTGAGTATACATGGGAACGAGAGGACCAAATGAAAACAAAATACCCCTCCTTGTTTAAGGATGCACCAGTTCAAAATGACACGAATTGAATTTCGGGACGAAATTCTTTTAACATGGGGAGAATGTGACACCCGACATTTCAGGTCAATATCCGTACACATTATAAACAAGTTTACGTTATAATTATTTTTGTGATTTATTTAATTTCACAAACAAGGACATTAAGGTCTAACAAAAACTGTACATGGTCTCATTTTATATTTTGGTAATTCTAGGAGTTACCGGTTCGCATACCAGTATAACCCGGCTAAATACGAACGTCACTTTTAGGTATTTATACCTACAAATAATCACCTCAACGGATTATACAATCCAAGATTTCAATGTTTTTCTTTAACGAGCCATAAGCGTGTTAAATTTATAATACCGCGGAGAACTTAACCAAATTAAATTACCATTTTGAAACTCTAAGTAATATTAATACACTTAAAACTAATTGTTTGAAAATTTACCCCAAACCACTTTTATTGACTTTCTCGGCCGAAGCCAGAGAAAGCCCACACCCCCCTTCACTCGTCCCATACCATACCTGAGAAAACTCAGATAAAACCATACCTTCTCAGTCTCAACATCACAATTCCTTTTCATATTTCTCATTTTCATACGGCAAACATTCAAACTCTCTTCAAATCAAAGTCGAGTTCTAAGGCAAAATCAACCATAATTCAGTATTTTAAGAAGAATTTCAAGTGTTTTGAAGAAAGTTTAGCAAAAGATTCAAGATCATTCTCTGTTTTCTTTCATCATCTTCATCTCGATTTTAAGGTAAAAACTCAATACTATCCATTTTATTTTCTTTAAAACCGTATCTAAGCATACAAAATGTTCAAATCGCAAGTAAAATAACAAGAAAAGTGTGTCAAATTCAAGTTTTAAAACATAAATATGCAGGACTGATTCTGTCAAACAGAAGTCCAGTAATCGAAACTAGGAGTTTCGATACCAGTTAACTCAATCGAAACTAGGAGTTTCGATACCTGTTGATCAATCGAAACTAGGAGTTTCGATACCTGTTGATCAATCGAAACTAGGAGTTTCGATACCTGTTGATCAATCGAAACTAGGTAGTTTCGATACCTTTTACTCAATCGAAACTAGGTAGTTTCGATACCTTTTACTCAATCGAAACTAGGTTGTTTCGGTAACAACTACTCAATCGAAACTAGGTTGTTTCGACACTCAAATACTCAATCGAAACTATGTTGTTTCGATACCTGACTACTCAATCGAAACTAGGAAGTTTCGACACCGAACTGTACAATCGAAACTAGGAAGTTTTGACACTCAAATTGCCCAATCGAAACTATGAAGTTTCGATACCTGTGTCAGTCCCTTTTGGGCAGTAACTAAGATCTATTTTTATAACAAAACAAGTGTTGAAAATTGAAGAAGATATTTTAAACAAAAGCAACCAGATTTACAAAGTCGGTGAACAATTTATAAATATAAGACGATCAGTCTTAACACAACTTACCCTTTGGTATTTAGGGTACGAATAGTCAAGTTTGACTACAACAAGTATCATACAAGTATACATAAACTCAAGATGAGTTTCACGGCCCCTTTTTACTGTTTTCAATATTTGTGGGAGAAACATACTTACAACTATTTTATGGGATAACAAGAGAATAAGGCACGACTTTTATGTTTACATGAGATGAGAACAACGATTTGAGGCCGCTAAAGTCCCCCGGAACAACGTAGTAACCATTAACTGTAGCCTAGGGTCCTATGAATAGTACTATGGAGAGTGACGTCTCCCGGTCATGGTTAGTCGCGCTAACCACAATCTGGAGGATTTATGGCCGCATAGAACCGGATAACGAAATTAGGGGCATGTACAATTGTCATGGTTTGGTTACGCCTCATGTATGAACATATTATTTGTATTCCTAGCTAGTTTACAAATGGGTCAACAATTCTTATTCTGTTTATCACATACAACTGAACTATTTATGAACAATCGAAGTTTACAAAGAACTATTTGATTAAACGTGTGAACTCACCAACCTAGTGTTGACGATTTTAAGTATGTTTTTCAGGTAACTGAACGTGATTTCAAGGTTAGCAATGTAGATTATATGCATGCAAGATGGATACTACTCAAGGAGGATTTCCCCTGTATAACTCATTAAATTGAGTCATATTTGTGAAATCTTAACTTTTTGTAAACTCTGATTACATTTTTGTAATGTAAAACTTTAAATTTGTTTATGTATCCATTTATCATGTATGTGTTTGCGGTAATCATATGCTTTGGAAAGCATGAACGTCGCGCCTCGCGTTTCCGCCTTGGCGGGGTGTGACACAATGCCGCTGCCCTCGAACCTTTGTAATTGTGAAAAATGTTTTTGATTTTTAGCCATGTATCTCTCGACGTGATGCCGTTCTCAAGAACTCGCACCACAAGTTCGTCTGACAACGTGCCATAGATCCATTGTTGGACCAAGGCATCGATTTCCTTCCATTGGCCGTAGCCATCATCATCTCTTTCGGCGGCCTGGTTCCGTCGATGTGGTTAAGAACTTTGAAGGCGATAACATGGTTCGTAAAGAATTTCGTCCAAGACGAGTACGTGGTTGTTTTACCATCCAAGGATCACATTCTGCCAGTGATGTTAGTCACGGTGTAGGCCGGCTGCAAGCGTGCGGTCTTCATCTTCACTTCGGGTTTCTTGGAGTCTCCATCTCCCACGATCATGGTGTCTTCGTTCTCGGTGTTGCTCATGGCCGACGACGAAAAGGGTTTAGGATCGAAAAAATTAGGGAAAGGCTAGGGTTTTTTAGAGAATGACTCTGATACCATAAAAGTATTTATGGTATAATATTTTCTGTAATTCATTCAATGATCACCATCCCATTATATAGGGAGATACAAACCAATTACAATTATCTAAATATGGATGGACATAATTACAAATCATATACTTAAATATATACCGACTAATAGAGATAACCCAAACATAATATTATCCCTAACCTACTAGATAAAGAAATACTAATAATTAAATAATTCAAACAAACAAATTAATCCTATCCACTAAAACTTTCGAAGACTAGGTCTTGACCTCCAAGAAAATTGCGCTCCACACTTCCATGTCTATCCAAAACTTGCTAACCATTATGTAGTCTAATTCCAATTTTTAACTCCATGTAGAAGCTTAAGGCTACCTCTTTGACACCAACGATAACTCAAAACCTCAAATTTCCAATTTAACCCTTTTATTTTCAAATGCTTTTAAAACACCCCTTAAACTTTCAAACGTGAACTCAATAGATAACCCAACAATACCCCCTTAATTGTTGAGTTCAGAATATTCACTCCTTCAACTTGCAAACTTTCTCATTCATTCTCTTGCTTACTTCCCGATCGAACCACACGTTCTTGCTCGTTCTTCATTCTTCCTTGTTATCTTTCTCTTTACTTTTTGCTTGCTATCATTCTTTCTTGCTTTCCTACTTTCCTTTTCCTTCGTACCTTCTTTCTACTTGTTTTCCTTCATCCTTCTTTCCTACTAGGTTTCCTTCATCCGTTCTTTTTTTTTTCTACTCCTTCAATTTATTAAGAAACAAGTCCTTGATAGCCTTCTTAACAAGAAAAAAAAACTTATTTTTCTTACTCACTCTTTCAAACTGGGTTCTTGATTGCCTTCTTAACAAGATAAGATGTTGTTTTCCGACTCCTTCAATCAATTAAGAAAATGTGTTCTTGATTACCTCTTTTACCTTCTTTCTTCAATATCTGGCTCTTGACTACCTTTCAAGATATGGCTCTTGACTGCCTTTCAAGATTTGACTTTTGACTACTTTTCAAGATCTGACTCTTGACAGCCTTTAAAGATCTGGCTCTTCACTGTATTTTTTCTTTCTTACTTACCTACTCTCACATAGATTCAAGGATTTGAACCCAACTTGTTGAACTTACTTTCTTTCTCGGATTCAAAAAATTGAACCCAACTTGCTTCTTAGTTGCATGCTTTCAGTTAAATCTCTAGTCTTCTCGTTCTTCGTCTTCAGCCCTGCAGCTAAAGGGCTGCTTCCTTTCTTCGAAAAACGACTCTCAAAACCACAAACACCAAACTCTGATACCAATTGTTGAAAATCATGCCCAAGAACATGAACACAGAATTTAATCTCAACAACCGATGGACTCTTTCTGATTATTATTTCTTGATTTACAATTAATTAAACTTGTAAAACATAATACCATATAAATAGGAAAAACCAAACCTATCCTAAACCTACTCAAAAGACTCAACAGATAACCCAAACATAATTGATATTATCCTATCCTACTAGATAAAGACATACTAATAATTAAATAATTAAAACAAACAAATTCTTAGAAACTTTAATCCCTAAGGTCGGTGCCAATGAGGGGCCGCCGACCATTTTCCACTCCAAACTCCTATTTTAACAAAGTTTACAATTTAAACCTTTGGTTTTTTAAAATTTCAAATCTACACATGTACAAATTTTGATACTCTCTCTTAAATTTCTAAAGTTTTAAATTTACTCCTGTAATATGTATTTTTAATATACGCTTTTAACTATACCAAAAGTTTCAAGTTTACCCATTCACTAAATTCTCAACTCTATCACTCAAATTTCTTTTTTTCATACTTTTTTTAATCTTCGTTTATAAAAATTATTTTTTCTATTTTTAATTTTTTATATATTTTTTAACAAATTTGTCGTTTCAATGTTAACTTCTATTCGCGTCGCAATCTATCTATTTTTTGATCTCCATAACCGTGGCACGAAAACTTCATACGTTTCTTTTATTTAATTAGTTACGTTATTGTCACCGCCGCAACGCACGTAACATCGTTCGCAAACCCGCCACACCGTGCGGAAGACCGAGTCGTGGCAACATCATACGTTTCTTTATGTACTTAGTCACGTTATTGTCTTCGCCGCAAAGCCACCGCATCACATGGGCTTTATTATACAGTTAAACACGTTAATATAATTATACAACCCCGTCGCAATGCGCGGGTCAAATTTTCTAGTTAATCCTATCCACTAAAACTTCCGAAGACTAGGTCTTGACCTCCAAGAAAATTGCGCTCCACACTTCCATGTCTATCCAAAACTTGCTAATCATTATGTAGTCTAATTCCAACTTTTAACTCCATGCAGAAACTTACGGCTACCTCTTTGACACCAATAATAACTCAAAACCTCCAATTTCCAAGTTAACCCTTTTTAATTCCAAATGCTTTCAAAACACCTCTTAAACTTTCAAATGTGAACCCAATAATTAACCCAACAGACATAACTCTTTGTGATAGATTATACTATTTGGCGGTTAAAACCGTTGATGATTATTCGATTACATTAACAAATACACTATCAGTAGTGACCAATGCTTAGTTACTTGTAACACCCAAAGATTTAACCACTCTATTATCTCATTTAAAAGTATTAAGTGCAGAAAATAGGTCCCAACCCTTTCATTTGTGTTAATTTGAAACCATTTACAGTTTTAAAATAACGTGAGATTATATTGTAAGATAATTGACAAAAGACAGTATTCCCAAAAGCTTTGGAGTTTGAAAACCCGATCACCCAAAAAAAAAAACTCTCCAAATTCTTTACGTTCGAACCCACCCCGAGAATTGAACTTCGATCAACCGTCTACGTGTGATTTACTTGAAAGTAGCATAAAGCTAGAATTTGTAACCTTGTTTTTGACTAAAATATGATTACTTTCATTAAAGATATTTTCTTCTTTTTCAAACTCACCACCCTTCACAAACTTAAGTTGATTCCTTTTTCCCAAAATATCATCAGTTTTTCTAAGGACAAACTTCCTAACACTCTTAGGCTCTTTTTCTGTACTTTCTTCCTCATCATCGGTATCCTAGTCTTCTACTAAACCTTCTTCTGCACAAGGCTTAGAATCATTAGCAATATTCACACAGGGGGTCACGGGACTAGCAGCCGCAGGAGTTGATTGCTTGGATGATGAAGTCTCACATCCCAGACCGTAAGCCATCTCAACATTGTCCGGGAAGTCATTGGGTAAAGATGAAAAATTTTCATTAAATGGATGTTCCATAGCATGATGATGTGCTCTAAAATATATATATATTTCACAACATTTGCATCCCATTTAATGACAATTTCTTTGTACATTGTGTTAATTTATCGCTCATTTAGCTTGTATTTAAGTTTCAGCGAAATTTAAGCTCAAAAAGAAGAAACATGCGAAAAGATGGCGAAAATACACGAAATTGGCCAAGGCAGAAGTAGAAGCACAGGTCGTGTCCCACCGGGCATGCCCCCGTACCCTCACCCAGCAGAAAAGACAAGGTCTCCGGTAGAAAAGACAAATTTTCCCAGCCAAGCACGGGTCGTGCCCCCACCAGGCACGCCACCTGGTCAACTTTCTATCGTACCAGCGTACAGTTGTCGCCCAATCAGACGAAGCACGGGGTCGTGCCCCACCAGGCACGCCCCCATGTCCGGTACATGTAGAGTACGTACACGACTAGGACAAAAAGCAGCCTGTCAGATATCTCAGCACGGGGCCGTGCCTCACCCCTCTGACCCTATAAATAGAGCCATTTGTCTCTTGAGATGTGTTGGCCTTTTGGAGAAGAATTTCACTTCCTCAAATCCGTAATAGCAGCTGTTGGACACCATTTGGAGGCCCAAGAAGAACAATTCCACCTTCATAATCTCACTTGGAAGATATTATTTTCATACTTGAAGCTTTGGTTACATCTAAACTCACTATGTCTTGCATGTATCTCATTTGTGTTATGTTTGTGTGTATGCTCACCATGAGCTAAACATCTTTTCAACCATCTTAGTGTGATGAAACTCAATTAATTATGTTGAACTCATGATTATGGCTAAATTAATATGTTAATGTAATGATGATTTTGTGTTAATCTTTTGGTGATCTTGCATGTCTAAATGTTTATGAAGCAAATTAAGATTTATAATTGGGAAATCATATCGAGTTAGAAAACCTATGAGACTAACATTTATTTATAACCTTAACATCTTTTGTTAAAATGTTATAGCTAAGAATTAGGAATAATCTTTGAAATCTTATTTGTGAAGGATACATGAAGACATGCAACCCTTTGGTCAAGATTTGGAAAAACGAAGAACAATGTTGTGTTATTTCTATAATAAAAGTTATACTAATTGAAAGTGACGATGACTCGCTCTTAAAATTTATATAACTTTGTTTTAGAATATCACAAGTCAAGAAGTTACACTCTTTTATCTAACTAAACTAATCTTAAGTGGATGACATTTAAATTACTCATGGAATTTCGTCTTAATGGTTAGGGAATTATAATCTTTAATTAGATTTTGGTTCTACTACTTCAAAGAACATTAACATAATTGTAAACTTTAGCCATATGAAAAGAGGTCAACATACATTAATGAGTGGATTCTAAACTAAGATGGTTGTCTTTTAAAAATTATTACTTTTGTTCAAATTACATCTTTTTCAGAAAATACAAAACATAATCCTCATTATACCAAGAAAACAATCTAATCACTAGTCACTTGATCTAATTAAAAATCTGGGTTGAGACGTTAACTGTGTCCATGGATTGACATCCGGTTCTTATCAAAACTGTATTACCACTCGATAGGTGCACTTGCCTTTGTGTGTGTATTGTAGTCTAGGTGAAAACCATCTTTTAAAACTAACATTTGTGTGAAAAATCCTTATAAAAAATATATATAGTTCACGCACATCAAGTTTTTGGCGCCGTTGCCGGGGACACGGTTTCAACAATTAACCTAAATTTTAAATCCGTAAATACTAGTAAATATTTTTCAATTCTTAGTTAGTCTGTTTTTTTTTCTACAACAATTTCACAATTAATTGTTAGGTAATGAATGTCCACCACACCTGATCCCAATATCGTCACACCCTTTTCGGAACCCGAACGACATTTCCTTCATCGACTACGAGAACGAACCCGAACTGTAGCTGAGGCGATAGGAGGAGAAACTTGGGAGGAAGCTCAATCAAACGAAAACATGGCAGACGCATAAGAGAGGAATATGACGTATTACGCCAAACCGTCCCTCGACGGTTACGAGTCCAGCGTTACCCAACCAGCGGTTGCAGCCAACAACTTTGAAATAAAATCTAGTATAATTCATTTAGTAGAAAACTCTACTCAATTTAACGGTCTACCTTATGAAGATCCTAACGCTCACATCGCTCGTTTCTTACGAATCTGCGCTACTTTCAAAATTCACAACTGTTCCGATGACGCCGTTAGACTTAGGCTCTTTCCATTTTCGCTCCATGGCCATGCCATGGAATGGTTAGATGCATTGCCCCCTGGCACCATCACAACTTGAGCTGAAATGGCCGAACAATTCTTGTTAAAATACTTTCCACCCAACAAAACTACCAAGTTAAGATCAAGTATCACAGGCATTCGTCAAGACGACGATGAATCACTGCATGCAGCATGGGAAAGATATAAGACCCTTCTAAGAAGATGTCCACATAACGGTCTAGATCTTTGGTTGCAATGTCAAACATTTTACGATGCAATCAGTAGAGCACACAAGCAAGCTGTCGACCAATGCGCTGCAGGAGACTTTGGAGGAGCAACCCCAACAGAGGCATTCCAAGCATTGGAAAAGGCCGCCACGAAAAGTTTTGCATATAATACCCTAAGAGCCAGACCCACCCAAAAGGGTATGCATCACGTTGATACATAGTCGCAGCACAATTAGAAGCGCTTACCAAAAAATTCGAACAAATGCAAACCGAGTTCAAAAAAGTACAAATTCGATGCAATACGTGTGGAAAGCAGCATAAAACCAGCGAGTGTCAACAAGCAATGGTGGTAGAAGAAGTTGATTATGTTGGAGGACAAAATAATTCCTACAGAAATAGTTATAACTCTAACCGGAGAAACAACTCCAATTTTAGAGAAGGAGGAAACAATCAGCAACCTCCAGGGTTCAATTAAAGACCACCCTTCCAGCAAAAAAATGCACCTTTTCCACCAAACAACCATACCAAGGATAGAACAACAGCAATCAAAGCAATGGGGAGACTAACGTCGAGAACCTTTTGCAGAAACTTCTAGCCAGCACGCAAAGTTCTAACAAATTGATTGAAGATCGTTTCCAAAAGCATGAAGTTGAGATGAGAAGTAAAAAAGGCATCTATGCAAGCTATTGAGAAGCAAGTAGGACAGATGGCACAGCTGCTCTCCGAGCGTCATCAAGGAAGTCTTCCTAGCAACACAGTGCCCAATCCTAATGCACAAGTAAACGCGGTTACACTCAGGAGTGGCAGGACCACTAAAGAAGGAGTCACCTCCACCTCTCAACAAATCATAACGGAAGAATGCCCAAATGATACTCAAAAGGACACTCCTCCTGCTGCTGAGAAGCCAACCAAGGCACCTGTTCGAACGTATGTCCTGCCCCTTCCGTATCCGGGACGTATGAGGAAGGAGAAACTAGAAAAGGAATACGGGAAATTCTTAGGACTATTCAAGCAACTTCACATCAATCTGCCTTTCATTGAAGCTCTTGCTCAAATGCCTAATTACGCAAAATTCCTTAAAGGCATATTAACAAACAAAAAGAAGCTTGAGGAGTTATCCCATGTAATACTCAATGAGGAATGCTCAGTTGTCTTGCAAAACAAACTTCCCACAAAGATGACTGATCCAGGTAATTTTACCATTCCGTGTCTAATAGGAGATCTCTCAGTCAACAATGCCTTGGCCGACCTTGGCGCAAGTATCAATCTAATGCCATACGCAGTCTTTGAAAAGATGGAGTTAGGAGAACCCAAACCAAACCGTATGAGCATCCAGTTGGCTGATCGTTCAGTAAAATACCCTCGAGGCATAGTCGAAAACATGTTGGTGAAAATTGATAAGTTCGTCTTTCCTGTCGATTTCGTTATCTTGGATATGGGTGAGGACAAGAACGTTCCCCTCATTCTGGGACGACCCTTTTTGGCTACCGCCAAGGCCCTCATTGATGTTTGCACAGGAAAACTCACCTTAAGGGTAGACAGCGATGAAATCACTTTCGATATCGGACAATCTATGAAGCATCCACAGCATCATGATGATTCTCTGTACTTCATTGACGTATGTGACTCTATCATTAGCTTCCATATTCAAGAAACATGAGAAGAGGAAGCATGTGACACTCAAATAATTGAAGAATGTGTATACGAAGACTACACACAAGAAGAGGTCCTGCAAGTAGAACGGTCAGAGGAGAATGACACCCACTTGAACCAACCATGCAAGGAAATTGACCGAGATTCAGAACCAAGGGCAAAACCATCCTTGGAAGAACCACCAGTTCTGCAGTTAAAAGAACTGCTATCACATCTGGAGTATGCGTTCTTGGAAGAACAATTCCGATTGCCTGTGATCTTCTCTTCTGGGTTAACAATTGAGGAGAAATCTAGTCTCCTTAAGGTCCTTAAAGAACACAAAAAGGCTATAGCGTGGAAGATCATGGATATAAAAGGGATCAATCCATCATTTTGCACTCATAAGATTTTGATGGAAAGCGAATACAAGCCAGTTGTTCAACATCAAAGGAGATTGAACCCAAGCATGCAAGAAGTGGTAAAGAAGGAAGTCATAAAATTATTGGATGTGGGGCTCATCTATCCTTTCTCTGATTCGCCTTGGGTCAGCCCTGTGCAAGTTGTACCCAAGAAAGGAGGGATGACAGTAATAACAAATGAAAAGAACGAGCACTCGAACTGTAACTGGATGATCTGTATTGACTATCGAAAGTTAAATGACGCCTTCTAGAAAAGATCACTTTCCACTTCCATTCATCGATCAAATGTTAGAAAGACTTTCCGGTAGAATGTACTACTGTTTCTTAGATGGTTTTTCCGGCTACTTCCAGATTCCCATAGCGCCAGAAGATCAAGAAAAGACAATATTCACTTGTCTATACGGAACATTTGCCTACCGACGCATGCCTTTCGGCTTGTGTAATGCAACAGCAACATTTCAGCGGTGTATGGTAGCCATCTTTCACGACATGATTGAGGATTTGATGGAAGTATTCATGGAAGATTTCTCAATTTTCGGCGACTCTTTTGAGCATTGTCTCAGTAATTTGGAGAAAATTTTAACAAGATGCGATGACGCCAACCTTGTCCTTAATTGGGAGAAATGCCATTTCATGGTGACAGAAGGAATAGTGTTGGGACACAAAATCTCGAAAGCAGGATTAGAAGTTGATCGGTCTAAGATAGATACCATTTCAAAACTTCCACCGCCCACTTCCGTAAAATCCATTAGAAGTTTTCTAGGGCATGCTGATTTTTACCGTCGGTTCATTAAAGACTTTTTGAAAATTGCACGTGCTATGACCCAACTCTTAGAAAAAGATGTCACCTTCGTATTCTCAGACGAATGCCTAAAGGATTTTGAACTTCTCAAAGAAAAGCTCATCAATGCCCCGATCATGGCTGCTCCTGATTGGACCTTACCATTTGAGTTAATGTGTGATGCAAGCGATTTTACCGTGGGAGCCGTCCTAGGACAGCGAAAAGAAAAGCATTTCCATCCGGTCTACTACGCAAGCAAATCATTAAACGATGCTCAAGAAAACTACACCACCACTGAAAAAGAACTATTGGCTGTGGTTTTTGCATTCGATAAATTTCGTTCATATCTTGTTCTCTCAAAAGTCTACACGGATCATGCAACATTGAATTATTTGTTCAGCAAACAAGACGCTAAGCCAAGGCTGATCCGGTGGATACTCCTGTTACAAGAATTTGACCTTGAAATTTGTGACAAAAGAGGAGCTGAGAATGTCACGACCGATCATCTCTCACGTCTTGAATGTCCAACCTCAGTCGAAAACATGAAATTGGATATCAATGATAACTTCCCGCATGATTTTCTAATGAGTATAGACACAATTTGCGAAGAACATCCATGGTTCGCGGATTTCACAAACTATCTCGCGTGCGGAGTCATTGTGAAAGGATTAACATACCAACAAAAGAGGAAATTCCTCGCGGATGTCAAACACTACTTTTGGGAGGACCCATACTTGTTCAGGGTCGGAGAAGACCAACTCGTCCGACGATGCGTATTCGAATATGTAACGCAACAAATCCTTAAACACTGGCATGAAGGACCTACTAGAGGACATCATGGGGTCACTCTAACCGCTAAGAAAGTGTTTGATTCAGGATTTTTCTAGCCCACAATCTTTAAAGATGCTTACGCCATGGTACGATCATGCGACGCCTGTCAAAGAGCCAGCAATATCTCGTCAAGGAACGAGATGCCTCAAAGACCTATTCAGGTCTGTGAAAATTTTGACGTATGGGGAATCGGTTTCATGGGACCATTTCCCATCTCCTTTGGAAACCGCTACATACTAGTAGAAGTTGATTACGTATCAAAATGGGCTGAAGCTCAAGTGCTCCCCATCAATGATGCTAGAACAGTCGTCAAATTCTTGAAAAGACTATTCGCGTGATTTGGCGCACCAAAGGCACTCATCAGTGATAGGGGAACACATTTCTGTAACACTCAATTGGAAAAAGCCTTGTCTCGCTACGGTGTGCATCATCGGTTTGCCACACCTTATCACCCACAAACAAGCGGACACGTAGAAGTGACGAATCTAGGCATCAAAAGAATTCTTGAAAAAAACAGTCGGACACAACAGAAAGGATTGGTCCGAGAAACTCGATGATGCACTATGGGCATTCCGCACAGCCTATAAAACACCCATTGGGACCACTCCATTCAAACTAGTCTACAGGAAAGCTTGTCATCTCCGAGTCGAGTTAGAACACAAAGCATACTGGGCATTGAAAACTGCTAATCTAGATCTGGTACAAGCCGAAAAACTAAGATTTTCCCAAATCCACGAGCTCGAGGAATTACGTTGTCAGGCGTACGAAAATTGTAAAGTATACAATGACAAGACAAAAAGACTGCATGATTCCCGTCTGAAGGAAAATAAACAATTCAAAGCTGGATGTTTTGCTTTACGATTCCCGCCTTTGTTTATTCCCTGGGAAACTGAAATCCCGTTGGATCGGACCTTACACCATAAAGGAAGTTTTTCTGCATGGAGCAGTTGAAATTGAACATGCCGATGGGAGAAGTTTCAAAGTGAACGGTCACCGTTTGAAAACTTATTTCCAAGAGCAACTAGAAACACTCTCGGAGGTCATCTACCTCCAATCCGAGGACACCTAATCAAAATGAGAGGGGTCTTGCCAAAGACCCAACATTACACATTGGCATCTTGTAAATATTTTAATTCTTAATTTTTAAAATTTTTTGAGTCCGATGAGCGAGGCATGCTCCGTGCCTGGCTAGGAACGCCCCCGTGCCTGACACAAAATCTTTGCCACGATCTCCGCTGATTCCGTACCTGTTGCAGGTCTGATCATTACGTAATCCCTGTGAAGCACGCCCCGTGCTTGACGAAGAACGGCCCGTGCTTGACCAAGAACGGCCCGTGCTTGGCCTTCTGGCTCTCCTATAAAAACCATCCTCATTCTTTATCATCTTCACACAAACAAATAGGAGATATGAAGATGGATTCCAGGGAGAGTACTTCAGAATGGGTCCCAACGAAGAAGCCAAGGACGGAGAGTCGTGAAGCAACAATCGTGGAAGTTGTTCTCAAGCTCAAGGAGCTAACCGAGATGAACATGCTTGCGGAAAGGCGCTTGCTTCAACTTTACGAGCGTGCAACCGAGATTAAGGAGGAGCTTATCACGCTCAACCTGAAATTTGCTGATCTGTGCAACCGCACTTCCCAATAGCCGATGCCTATGCTCCCGCATGAGATGTTCGATGGCTTCATGTAAAATGTTTTAGTGTAGGGAAGTAGTTTGTAGAGTCTCGTTTTACCTCATGAGGCTCCCAACTTGTATGTCAATTTCCTATTTCAATGAAATGATCATGCGTTACGATTTCCTCTTATCTTAATCGTGAATGACTTAACTAATCTTGTTGTTTTGGATTTGAGACTTTGGTGACCAAGCTAAAAAAAAATTAAAATAAAAAATCTGCACAGTGCAGAGGGGCACGGCCCGTGCCTCACAGTTGCAGCAGCGTTTTCTCTTTCTAAAAACCCCGAACTACTTAACCCCATTCACCCCAAATTAGTCAAACGAATACTCTCGGTTTTTGGCCACCTAACACCCGATTTTCACCAATTTCTTCTCCAAATCTCTCAATCCTTCCATCAAGGTATGTTTAGATCATATTTTTGTAAGTAATTAGGGTTTTGATTTTGATTTTGGGCATCATTCTTGTAACTAACCGGATTTTTCCCCTTTGTAGACCAAGGTTATAATTTTCTAGGGTTTTTCATTCAAATCTTCAACTAATCTTGCAATTTTCGGGTTTAAATTGGGTCCACCCGGATTGACCCATTTGTTCATAAAATTAGTTTGTTAGGTTTGATTCTTGTTGACCATTGTTTAAAAATATGTTACACCCGCGAAAACAAGAGTTCAAAGTTTCACAAAACGGGGCTAGTGCATGAGTTCGAATATCAGATTTTGCACCCTTAGTGAAGCACGCCCCGTACCCCACCTAAGCACGGCCCGTGCTTTGCTCACTTTAGGGTTGCACTTGGAGTTTATACCGAGAATGAGATCCTTGAACCCGATTTTTATAAGTCGGCACACATTTTTCCAGATGAGGAGGATGGAAACAACCCCGAATGGGGGCATGCTAGAACATCTTTTTGGAATGAAGTAGGCACCGGAGAATACAATGCTAGCCGTACAAAAAGCAGCAAGCTGAAAGACCCGCTGCTCTATTACATTCACCGCCTGCTTAGCCACTCGGTAACCCAACGTGGTCAGAGTGGGGGTGTAGTCAACCTCAGGGATCTTTGGATACTATACTGTTTAGTCAATCATCAACCGTGCAGCATCGCATACCTATTATGTCATCTCTTTGCCTCAAATGCAACGGCTGGGGAAACCACCCCATTATTTGGAGGAAGTTGGATCGCAAATCTCTACGAGTACCACCGGGAGCCTATGCGTGGTACTTTCGGGCCACCAACCGGTTTGCTAGATTTGGGCATCTGTGCCAGCATGGGGATGGTCACCCACCTACCCGATGGCCAACCACGGTTCCAAGATTCATCCCGAGGACCCTGAACATGTAATCATGGAGTTAGACATTCAGCATTCACCACAGAGGCAACATAGTTCGCGCTACGAGGCAGGAACCTCATCATCTCAGCAGATTGGATTCCCATCTATGATGGACCTCTACGAGTCCATCTAGACCACCAGCACATATGCCCGTCGCTCCTTTGAAATCTGCGAGTCAAATTCTGGACGCATCACCAATCTGTCCAATAGGGTTGATCTAATTGGGGAGGACATTGCCTACATGAGGCAGCGAATGAACAGGAATTGGGGGGAAGAGAACCTCGATTAGGTCGAGGTGATGGGTGGAAGTCCCATCAGAGCACCATTTTTAACACAAAAGTAGCTGTGTTATTCGGATTTATATCTTTTTAATTTTTTATTGTATTGAAAACATTCGGGCACTGGCTGATACGTGCCCCCTTTTCTTTTTAAAACTACTTATTTATGTTTGCAATTTTTAAGTATTTTTTGTGATAATAAGTTTGTTTGAACACATTTGATTCATGTTTTTAGGATACTGTGAGTACCAACTACAAGCTTCAAGGGACAATATCTTTCAGGGGAGTTCTTTTTAACCCTTACCTCTCATATCTTTTTTACACTTTGTTTAGAATCATGAACATTGAGGACAATGTTAACTTCAAGTGTAGGGAGGGGGGTTACACCATTTGTAGCACTTGAACTTTAGCTATAAAAAGCTTAAAACAAATTCCAACATTTTTCATGGCACAAAAAATATTTCAACAATTTTGAAAAACTGAAAGAAGGAAGTTGAACTTTTTCTAACACAAGTTTAGCAAACCAACTAGTAAAGTGACATAAACAATTCCCTAAGCATGGCAAGTTACATATAAAGAATAGACATGCATGAACTTTACACTTTTTACCCATTCCATCTGTTTTCGTGAGCATAACTTGAGCCTTTGAAAATTTTGTATCATTCTTATTTTTGGGTTCACTGAATCATTGAGGGTATCACGTGTTTTGTGCAAAGTTAGAATTTGTTTTGGGTATACATGACCATTGTAAATTTTTGCATGAAAATGATTTAGGCAACTAGGATACCCGCCTTATCAACCATCCAACCAAACACACCTAGCTAGCCTTACCATCTTCACCTAAACCCACCAACTTTCACCGAGGATTTTGTGTTAAAAAAATGCATCCGTTTGATCTCAACCTTGTTTCATGTCTTCATTTTGCAAAACCGGAGTTACCCCCAGAAAGTAGAGAACGCCTTTTTGTTCAAATGTTTGAAGCAAGGAAAAGTTGGAGGAAAATGGAACAAAATCCACCATTTTGTGGTACATCGAAAAGCGCCATGAAAAGAAGGGCTAAAAGATATGAAAGATGTTACAAGTGTGGAAATTGGTCTCATGAGGGAAAATGTAGTAAAAACCAAACAACCTCTCAATTTGAATATACAGAGTTGATCAAGTTGGGTGCTATTAGGCTCAAAGCCCAGGGAACCCTTAGGAAGGATAGCTATGTATATATCAAGGTCAAAGAGGAAGTTAGGTTTCTAAAAATGAGATTTGGTCTTGACAATTTGACCATAAACGAGTCCTCGAGTTAGTATTACCCCTATTAACCCGAGTATTGTAGAGGGATTTCTTTTAGTTTCTACCTCAGTTTGCTTTTCAACCAAATAAACCAAAGCAAGCCCCAAATTCCTTAGCCAACCCACAAACCAAAAGTCCTTTTGATTCAGGCAAAGTTTCTAATTAATTTTGGTAAGGTTTTGATCCAATCACAAGCATATGACCTAGCACATTTCATGTTGATGATTGAGTGTTCTAAGTACATACACCATTACACGTATGACCACAAATATAAACCGAGTATGTGAGAACATTGTGAGAAAGTGTTAAAGTTGTGCTTGTCTATAACTTCATAAAACGAACCATTGTCTCATGGGAATAACTTCATAAGATCCATGGGAATAACTTCATAAGATCACTTTTTCTTGTTTGGCACTTGTTTTCTTGTGTTCCTTCTTCAAAGAAGGAAAAATCACTTCTTCACTTAAGGTTTGTTCAAAGTTGAATGTTTGTTATTTTGCCAATGGAGTGTTTTATTTCAAGAATTGCTTGAGAACAAGCAAAGTTCAAGTGTGGGGAGGTTTGATGTGCTCTAAATTATACATATATTTCACAACATTTGCATCCCATTTATTAGCAATTTCTTTGTACATTGTGTTAATTTGTCGTTCATTTAGCTTGTATTTAAGTTTCAGGTAAATTTAAGCTCAAAAAAAAAGAAACAAGCGAAAAGACGGAGAAAATAGAAGAGATTGGCCAAGGTAGAAGCAGAAGCACGGGTCGTGCCCCACCAGGCACGCCCCCGTGGTCGACTTTCAATCGTACAAGCGTACTGTTGTCGCCCAGTCAAATGAAGCACGTGGCCGTGCCCCACTAGGCACGCCCCCGTGTCCAGTACATGCAGTGTACATACGTGACCATGACAAAAAGCAGCCCGTCAGATGTCTCAGCACGGGGCCGTGCCTCACCTCTCTGACCCTATAAATAGAGCCATTTTGCTCTTGAGTTGTGTTGGCCTTTGGGGGAAGAGTTCCACTATCTCAAATCCGTAATAGCAGCTGTTGGACACCAATTGGAGGCCTAAGAAGAACCATTCCACCTTCATAATCTCACTTGGAAGATATTATTTTCATACTTGAATCTTTGGTTATATCTAAACTCACTATGTCTTGCATGTATCTCATTTGTGTTATGTTTGTGTGTATGCTCACCATGAGCTAAACATCTTTTCAATCATCTTAGTGTGATGAAACTCAATTAATTATGTTGAACTCATGATTATGGCTAAATTATTATGTTAATGTAATGATGATTTTGTGTTAACCTTTTGGTGATCTTGCATGTCTAAATGTTTATGAAGCAAATTAAGATTTATAAATGGGAAATCATATCGAGTTGGAAAACCTATGAGACTAACATTTATTTATAACCTTAACATCTTTTGTTAAAATGTTATAGCTAAGAATTAGGAATAATCTTTGAAATATTATTTGTGAAGGATACATGAAGACATGCAACCCTTAGGTCAAGATTTGGAAAAACGAAGAACAATGTTGTGTTATTTCTATAATAAAAGTTATACTAATCGAAAGTGACGATGACTCGCTCTTAAATTTTATATAACTTTGTTTTAGAATATCACAAGTCAAGAAGTTACACTCTTTTATCTATCTAAACTAATATTAAGTGGATGACATGTAAATTACTCATGGAATTTCGTCTTAATGGTTAGCGAATTAAAATCTTTAATTAGATTTTGGTTCTACTACTTCAAAGAACATTAACATAATAGTAAACTTTAGCCATATGAAAAGAGGTCAACATACATTAATGAATGGATTCTAAACTAAGATGGTTGTCTTTTAAAAATTATTACTTTTGTTCAAATTACATCTTTTTTAGAAAATACAAAAGATAATCCTCATTTTACCAAGAAAACAATCTAATCACTAGTCACTTGATCTAATTAAAAATCTGGGTTGAGACGTTAACTGTGTCTATGGATTGACATCCGGTTCTTATTAAAACTTTATTACCACTCGATAGGTGCACTTGCCTTTGTGTGTGTTTTGTAGTCTAGGTGAAAACCATCTTTTAAAACTGACATTTGTGTGAAAAATCCTTATCAAAAATATATATAGTTGACGCACATCACATGATAACCCACCCCCGGATTCCCCTTTCTTCTAACTAGGGAATCGATCATGTCATACACCACTGATCGAGAGTGTTTAATTTTCTCGATAGTTAATTTGGTGTTTGCCAGTTGAGTCACGGTATCATTCAATTTTAAGCTAAGGCCGTCTATCATTTTTAAAGTGTCACGATAAAGACATTCCTTATTGCTAAAATCCAATTCAAGTTTTGAAAAATCTTTTTTTCTTGCTTCAGTTATATCTTTGAAAATCTTTTCTGATCTTTATTTAAGATATCGTTATCATGTTTGTAACGATTCACTTTCTCAATACAAATATTAGAGCAAAGATCTTTGGTTACCTCAGTGTCAGTGACCTCAACAACGAAGGCATGATGTTGTTTCACTTCCAAATCTTGAACTTTATCACTCTTGTCTTGCTGGCTCACAAGTGTCTTTGATTCACATGAAGAAGATATACTAGCTCCAGTAATTTCAGAAACAACCATTGAACTGGTATGATTAATGTAACATCCCGAAAATTCAAAAGCTAATGGTCCAGGTCGAAGAGCGACCCGAGTCTCTAACTAAACGATAGGTGCTAGCTTAGTTTGGTGCGTATTTGTAAATCGATAGATCTAAAAGGGCCTGGATAGCCAAAATGAGAACGGTTGGGATTGATAGCGTGCAAAAAGGAAAACCGGGGATTAGGATGTCAACCCTAATGGTTTAAAAGAAACTTAAGGGCAAAACCCTAGGCCATTCGGCCTAGGAGGGAGAGCGACGGCAGGAACAACCGGAAGAGAGGGAGTCAGGCGAGAGGAGAAGACGGAGACGGTGGTCCTATGGCAGTGATAAACGAGAGACGACAATACACGTTAAGGTAAACCTCGTATGTTCTTTTTACGATATTGTTATTGTTTTGTTAAGAATTTCGGTTAAGGTTGGAGTTTTTGATCCCGGCCATCGGCAAGGACACGGTGGAGGGCATTGGTGGTTCACAGTAGTGGTGGTGGTGGGTGTAGCATGCAGTCGATGATGGCCAAAGGTGTGGGTGGCAGTTGCTACCGGTGCAAGCGGTTAGTGGCTTGGTGACCGGATTTTAGGAGAAGGAGGGAGACGGAGAGCAGGGGTACGCTGTGGTGGCTGCTGTGGCGGCCCTGCGGTGGTGCGTAGCAGGGGCAGTCGACATGTAGGAAGGTGATGCAGGTGGTTGCGCATGGTAGCTAGTGGCGGCGACAACTAACTAGTGGCGAGTGATGGTGTCCGACAGCAAGAGGAAGACGGTGACGGCTGTTAAAGCAGGCGGCACTTGTGGCGGCTGTATGGTGGCCGTAGGTGATGGAGGAATGAGCAAATTAAGATGGTGATGGTGCTGCAGTGGAGTCTTGGTAGGAGAAGACGAATACATCGAGGACGGTTCGAGGGGGTGATCATGGTGTAGGTAACTCAACGACGAGAGTGGGGAAAACATGACAGTGGTGGCGACTTAAGGTGGCGATCGTTTAAGCATGCACGGTGGTGTGGAAGGAGGATTCGGCTATACCCTTTCCCGAGTAGGGTTCGCATGGAGGGTTTATGTGTGTGCGCAGGAGGAGGCCAGCTCAGGTGTGCGACTATTCATGTAGCTAGGGTTGTGTGGCACTTACGTGTGCATGCATGCAGGCAGGGACTCGGGTACGTAAGTCCTGGTGAGGACGGGGGACTATATATCACGTAAACACGTGAGACAAGGGTCTCATGGGAGAGAGACATTGGGATGACGAGCCAAGCATCGAGATTTAGTTATTGTTTTACGTTGTTTTGGACATATGCTTCAAACGTGTCTGACAAAGTGGTCATGCATTTGACAGGTTCGGGTTCGAGCGTGACCGAACTAGTTTCGGAGCAAGGACTAAGGATCGACATATATTGTGAGTTTCTAATCCCCACTTTTAAACGTTTTACTATTTTGGGGCTATTGTACACACTGTCACGTGGTTTAATGTAATTAATCATGTTAAGGGTTACGGGTTCAAAACCAATATGCTTTGAGTATAAATTTCTTAATTGAGAGTCGTAGGGGTTTATGGCGTTTTCCTAGAAATGTGTGAGTTATAGAGACAAGGTATTAATGTGCGACATGTTAAGGGTTGGACTGGGAGAGTAGGGCTTGAAGTTAAAAGGGTTATGATTGCATGGGTGGTATGTTGTTTTAGTGACGCGTGTAAGGTGCCGGTGTGGTTAATGAGTCCCGTATATGATGTGTGTTATTATATGTTATATTGTGTTGTATGATTGGTGCCATTATCCTTGTGGCATGGAGGGTATTGTGTTTGGATCACTGTCATCATAACACAACAAACGAGATTGTGGAGGATGAGGTCCTTCGGGAAGTCACCAATGGTGACATATACTTAATAGGTAAATGTTGAGCTCGGGGTGCGTCGAACGCCCTGACGAGGGTAACCTTGGTGAGGGTGCAATGATGAGGTATGTGTTTGCATACATATGTATAAATGTGTTAATTTGCATGCTAGTAACGAGTATTATATTTATTGTGTATGAGATAGTGTTAAGTAGATGTGTTGAATGTGGCGTGTAGAGTTAGACTGACCGTTGAGTCAGGACTTGTGACATGACGTGTATAAGGGTCGTGTCAGTTAATTGTGAGAGCCGTGGTTAAGGCCGGATGGGTTAATGTCTAGGGTAGGTTGTGTTAACCCAGAGTCGAGTTATTGTGTAATCATGGATACGAGTTGCTAGCATAGTATGTTGAGTCTTTGCTGTTGTGATTGTATGGTTGTTATTATTTGTATTGGTAGTACTGGTTGAGTCTCGGGTGATAAATGATTATGGGATGAAGGGGATGACGGGGGTCAGTCGTTCGTTAACAAAGACTAATAATATTTTATAAGGACCGGAGGGTCCTGGTGAATAAAACTTAAGAACTTGACGTGATGGTTTTTATTTAAATTAAACTATTAGAACTCACTCAGCGAAGCTGACTTTATGTGTACGTTAGGTTGTTTTGCAGGTTGGCTTGTGGTTAACGTATCTTGGCTTGGAAGCGGTGCTACTAGGGCTGGTGTGTAAGCATTCGTGAGGAAAACCTAATAACATTAAATAGTAATTAATGTTCATAAAAAGACTTATGTTGTAGTTGATTAAATAATAAAAGTGTTTTAAATGAGAATGACCCGTTATGAGAACCAACTGTAGGATACCCGGGTTAGGGTCTTACAAGTTGGTATCAGAGCTGTGGTTTAAGAGAAAACTGTTATTTTTAAACAAATAAAATACTTTAACTTAAACCGAAAATGGGACGAGGGTGAAACGAATGCCACCACGAGTAACCGCGAGCCAAGAGGTACGTCTTTCAAGTTGAGCTGTAATTATTATTTACCATTTGTGTAGTATTACGATAGGTAAAATGATTGGTATGAGTAAGTGATTCATGGGTCCGTGTGGGAACATGATGTGTGTTATGTGCTGTAGTAGTATGTAGAACTATGTGAAGTTGTGTGGTACTATTAAGTGAGATTATGTGTGAAGTTAAGTAATGTGGAGTAGCATTAATTGCGTTATATTAGATAATTTTGTGTGTTAGCATGGTTGAATGAATTTGTGTGCAACCATATATGGTGTATAACTGTGATTATTATGAGAACTTGATAAATTATTTTGTGGTTCTATGTGAGTTGCGTGGGATGCATGTGCATCCGATGAGCGTGAATGTAGAAAGTTAGTGTGAGTATGATGGGAAAGGTTTAGAATCCGAGCAGTGATGTGGACCACCAAATTGCATTTGATCACCTTAATTTGGCAGTCTATGATTACTCTCATATTCTGAATTTGTGTCCATAGTAATCACTTTAGCTTTCTATCTTGATTAGGATTAGGTGGCTAAGTCAAAGCATACGAGATCGAGCAAGCGTGGAACTCCTACTAAGAGGAATGCAGATTGACAGGTCAAGCAGACGATTGCCGTAGATAGAGCTGATGGTGAGGTGGGGTGATGTTGGTGCTTTTCGCGCCAAGTGTGACTAGAGCTTTAGTCGGCGGCATACCGCGTGGAGCTATGATTGGAAACCCGGAATGGAAAAAAGAAAAGCAGTTCCAGCTGTACGTGATATTCTTCGAGGATGTGGACATGCACGATTGACAGATTGACCACACGCTGTGGTTAAGAGAGCTTTGTTTCAAGGGGAACCGGAGGAGGACACGCCAGATGCACCTGACGTGGTCTAGTAGTGATTTGATGGGTAGTGTTTGGGATGCTCGATTGCTTGATGAGTAGTTAGTATGGTGGTTGTCACGAGAGATTTCTGGTTGATTTGACGTTACGACTAACTAGATGTTTACGTGGTGCAAATATTGATTATGAGATTTGACATTGGTTCTGAGGTTTACCGCGTGGTGATTTGACAGTGATTAAAAATAGTCTTATTTGTGATAGCCTACTAATATGAGGGCAGTGTTAAATTTAGTGCGGTATGACGTAATTATGTGATTACCATTTGAACAACATGAGTTCATATTAAATGCCATTCTTGTTGTGGTACTACTGCATGGTTAACTAGGTGATATGAGTAGAATTGTATAGACTTGAGTTTTGAAATTGTCTATGTCTACAATCTTAAGATAGTGTCACCGGTGTGATAACGGTCAGGTGATGTTGGAGTGCAATGGGTGTGTTGCACTTGGTGCGAAAGTGCAGGACAGGGTCCTGTGGGAAATTGTGGTTATATACCTTGTGTGTAGGTATAAAGGATCGGGAAGAGGTCATGTGGGGAATTATGACTTATATATTATGTGTATAAATAATTAGGGTGACGTCTTGTGTCTAGGTGATTAATGTGTTATCCTGAACCATTGGTACGACCTGTCAGGGTGAATAGAAGATAGGGTTCAGTTGTGTGTGTATATTGCACATAGGTAGATTTGCTCAGGTCTAGCTAGTTGTGTGTGTGCACTTTGTGCAAAGTTAGAAGGTGGGGATACTAGTACGTACGCAAGACATTGTGTGTCATGTAGTCTTGTTGACTCGGTGTGTGTCCTTGTAGTACATGCTTAGTCGTGCATAGGACGGGTGGCAGGAATGCTCAGTCATAGTGTTTTTATCCTAAAGTTTTCCCAAGGTTGATACGTCGAGACGATACGAGGAGTTTTGACGACATTTGAGACGATCAACGAGGTGCTCTTATGAGAAACCTATACTTATATCTCGGAATGCATAGCACGGAGCCAAGGGGTGCAGCGGTGAGAGATGACAATGAAAGCGTTACGTGGACGCTTGATCGGAACTAGTTATGGGGTGATATAGGTGACGACGCTAGGGATTTCAGCATGGAGTGGACAAAGTGACGATCGGTTCTCCATGGGATACGTTCCATAGGAGGAGTTATTTGAATGAAAAACATAAGAATAGTAGAGATGTTCTCTATGAACGAGACAGTAGATAGCTGAGGCGCATGTTAGGGCGGACTTCATGTTCGTACTTGATGAATGAGATGCGATCGATGATCGTGTGGCAATGATAGAGCAATGACGAGAAAAATGGAACGGGAGAAGGGTAAGTGCAAGATTGCACCTAAGTGACTGAGAAGGAAAGTCCTACGCTGACAAACTTACGACTGGCTTAAAGGGAGCTCCGGTGGAGCATTGAAATAAAGCCAATTTTGGCTATTGAAATATACATGACGAAGTTAGGTGAGCTTTTGAGGACATCGAGGGCTGATGAAATGACCCTAGTGTTAAGTGTATGTACATACTTGAGGGGCATACTGAACACGTGATAAAGAAGTAAAGGAATACTATGGTGGGGAACCACTAGGAGAGCTCAGTAAAGATTTGCACCGGTTCTTGGAAGTCATTTAAGAGCAAGAGATATATCACATCTATGAGAAAGGCAGTGTTGCCTGAGTTTTAACTACTTATCGTTGGATGGCGATTAAAGTATGAGAGGAGAAGGACAATGAATATTCTAAGCTATAAGAATCAAGGAACCGTACTTGGGTATAGCCATCGGGATAACAAGGCCATCAGAATTATAAAAGGAATGCCATTTTGTGTGCCTTGAATGGACCATGAAACACGATGAGTACGTAACTAATTGACAAGGTTGTGCCATAAGGGAAAGGGGTGCGTGACATTTGCAAGTCCAAAGATGAGCATGGACTATGAGTTGGACATTCTTTGAACACCAAGGTTGTCGGCCGTGATGAAAAGTAATGCTCAGGGGATGTACATGCGAAAGAGAATGGGTTGCACCTAAGGGTTTTTATGCATGAGTATGACTTGAAAGGTTAAGTTGAATCGGATAATGCTGACGTAGGATTCGAGGACGAATCCTCTTTTAAGGGGGATAGACTTGCAACATCTCGAAAATTCAAAATCTAATGGTCCGGGTCGAAGGGCGACCCGAGTCTCTAACTAAACGATAGGTGCTAGCTTAGTTTGGCGCGTAATTGTAAATCGATAGATCTAAAAGGGCCCGGATAGCCACAATGATAACGGTTGGGATTGAAAGCGTGTAAAAAGGAAAACCGGGGACTAGGATGTAAACCCCAAGGGTTTAAAAGGAACTTATGGGCAAAACCCTAGGCCATTCGGCCTAGGAGGGAGAGCGACGGCAGGAACAACTTGAAGAGAAGGAGTTAGGCGATAGGAGAAGACGGGGACGGTGGTCCTATGGCGGCGATAAACGAGAGACGACAATAGACGTTAAGGTAAACCTCGTATGTTCTTTTTACGATATCGTTATTTTTTTTGTTAAGAATTTCGGTTTTGGTTGGAGTTGTTGATCCCGGCCATCGGCAAGGACATGGTGGAGGGCGTTGGTGGTTCGCAGTAGTGGTGGTGGGTGTAGCGTGCAACCGATGATGGCCGAAGGCGTGGGTGGCAGTAGCTACCTGTGCAAGCAATTTGTAGCTTGGTGACCGGATTTCGGGAGAAGGAAGGAGACGGACAGCAGGGGTACGCTGTGGTGGATGATGTGGTGGCGCTGAGGTGGTGCGTAGCAAGGGAAATCGGCGTGTAGGAAGGTGACGCAGGTGGTTGCGCGTGGTAACTAGTGGCGACGACGACTAAGCAGTGGCGAGTGATGGTGTCCGACAGCAAGAGGAAGCCGGTGACGGCTGTTAAAGCGGGCGGCAGTGGTGGCGGCTGTGTGGTGGTCGTAGGTGATGGAGGAATGAGCAAATGAAGATGGTGATGGTGCTGCGGTGGAGCCTTGGTCGGAGAAGACAAATACATCAAGGACGGCTCGAAGGGGTGGGGAAAACATGACAGTCGTGGCGGCTCAAGGTGGCGATTGTTTAAGCATGCACGGTGGTGTGGAAGGAGGATTTCGGCAATACCCTTTCCCGAGTAGGGTTTGCATGGAGGGTTTATGTGCGTGCACATGAGGAGGCCAGCTCGGGTGTGCGAGTATTCATGGAGCTAGGGTTGTGTGGCACTTCCGTGTGCATGGATGCAGGCAGGGACTCGGGTACGTAAGTCCTGGTGAGGACGGGGGACTATATATCACGTAAACACATGAGACGAGGGTCTCATGGGAGAGAGACATTGGGATGACGAGCCAAGCATTAGGATTTAGTTATTGTTTTACGTTGTTTTTGACATATGCTTGGAACGTGTTTAACCAAGTGGTCATATATTTGACAGGTTCGGGTTCGAGCGTGACCGAACGAGTTTCGGAGCAAATATATTGTGAGTTTCTAATCCCCTCTTTTAAACGTTTTACTGTTTTGGGGCTATCGTACACACTGTCACGTGGTATTAATGTTATTAATCATGTTAAGGGTCACGGGTTCTAAACCAATATGCTTTGAGTATAAACTGATTAATTGAGAGTCGTAGGGGTTTATGGCGTGTTCCTAGAAATGTGTGAGTTATAGAGACGAGGTATTAATGTGCGACATGTTAAGGGTTGGACTGGGAGAGTCGGTCTTGAAGTTAAAAGGGTTATGATTGCATGGGGGTATGTTGTGTTAGTGACGCGTGTAAGGTGCAGGTGTGGTTAATGAGTCCCGTATATGATGTGTGTTATTATATGTTATATTGTGTTGTATGATTGGTGCCATTGTCCTTGTGGCATGGCGGGTATTGTTTTTGGATCGCTGTCATCATGACACGACAAACGGGATCGTGGAGAACGAGGTCCTAAGGGAAGTCACCAATGGTGACATATATTTAATAGGTTAATGTTGAGCTCGGTGTGCGTTGAACGCCCTGACGTGTTTGCATGCATATGTATAAATGTGTTAATTTGTATGCTAGTAACGAGTATTATATTTATTGTGTATGAGATATTGTTAAGTAGACGTGTTGAATGTGGCGTGTAGAGTTAGATTGACCGTTGAGTCAGGACTTGTGACATGACGTGTATAAGGGTCGTGTCAGTTAATTGTGAGAGCCTTGGTTAAGGCCGGATGGGTTAATGTCTAGGGTAGGTTGCGTTAACCCAGAGTCGAGTTATTGTGTATTCTTGGATACGAGTTGCTAGCATAGTATGTTGAGTCTATGTTGTTGTGATTGTAAGGTTGTTATTATATATATTGGTAGTAGTGGTTGAGTCTCGGGTGATAAATGATTATGGGATGACGGGGGTCAGACGTTCGTTAACAAAGACTAATAATATTTTATAAGGACCGGAGGGTCCTGGGTGAATAAAACTGAAGAACTTGACGTGATGGTTTTTATTTAAATTAAACTATTAGAACTCACTCAGCATAGCTGACTTTGTGTGTATGTTAGGTTGTTTTGCAGGTTTGCTTGTGGTTAACGTATCTTAGCTTGGAATCGGTGCTACTCGGGCTGGTGTGTAAGCATTCGTGAGGTAAACCTAATAACATTAAATAGTAATTAATGTCCATAAAAAGACTTTCGCTGTAGTTGATTAAATAATAAATGCTTTTTAAATGAGAATGACCCGTTATGAGAAGAAACTGTAGGATACCCGGGTTGGGGTCTTACAATTAAGATGACACTGTTTATCATCCAGATCATAAGAGTATAGAATAGAGATCAGCTCACTCAAGGATGTCTGATACATATCCTTGGTACTCTTGATGGCGGTCATTTGAAGTTCCAGGTTATTGGTAAAGAGTTTAGTAGCCTTTTGGTGATTTCTACCTTTGTCAACTCTGCTTCAACACTCTTCATCTCCGTCATCAAGTGCGTGAATTTGTTAATCTGAGCCTCCAAAATTTCACCTCTAACATGATTAAACATATTAAACTCTTGCTTCAGCATCTCCTTTCTACTTTCTCCCATGTTGCAAGTTCACGTGGAAAAATAAGTAACAAAAAGTATTCGCAAACTTTGAAAGACCGCAAACTGCGAATACCACAAACTTCGAAGTACCGCAAACTTGAGTGACCCCAAACTTTGGTGACCGCAAACTTTGAGTGACCGCAAACTTTGTTGACTGCAAACTTGAGTGACCGCAAACTTTGGTGACCGCAAACTTTAATGTTCCAGAAACCGCAAACTTTCAGATGATGTTTTAACCGAAAACTCCGATTAATAGCAGAAAAGATCAAATAAACTGCCCAAATCTTCAACGAAAACGACATAAACAAGATCCAAAACCTTTGAATCTGTCCATAAACTCATTCAAAACAAACAAGTTAGTTTATTCAAACAAAAAAGTAACTTTGATACCTCACGAGTCAAAGAAACCCGTAGTAAGCCTCATGAATGAGCGCTAAGGCTCTGATACCAATTGTAAGGTCCGGATTCCTAAGGATTTTCAATCAACGAATTCAACAGCGTGTTGAACCTGGCGGAAACAGACTCGACACGTGACTTGTAGGTAGAAACAAAGAGGACGAAACACAATCAAATATAAAACGATTCATATATTGATTAAAACACTGAAACACAATACAAGATCATTCAACAACTCGTCTAAACTGTCTAACTTGTCTCACTCTCTGACTGTCTCAGTCGTCCAACTTGTGTAACTCGTCCCACTCGTCGAACCTGAATACTGTTACAAACACATCTAATTATACTAAAACAGAAAGTATTCGGTGGGCCTGGGTCTGGGCCGCATACTTCAAGTATGTTGCTGGCCTGAAGTATGCTGTCAGATGAAGTATGCTGCCAGATGAAATATGTTGTCGGGGCGCATACTTCAAGTATGTTGCTGGGCACCGCATACTTCAAGTATGCGGCTGGGCTATGAAGTATGCGACTGGCCTTTGAAGTATGCGGCCACATACTTTCTTGCTTCTTACAATCTTCATCTTTTGAATTTCTGAACAACTCGGTGATTCTTTGATGCGTCAGCCTATTATATTTTTGGTCCTTAAAAAACGCGTTTTGAATAAACGAGAATGAAAAATGGGCTTAGATGGATTCTAACTCGGTGCTGATTTCAGATTCAGGAGTTTGGGTTAATTGCACTTTGGTCCTTGAACTTTGTATGTTTCATTATTTTATTCTAAAACATGATTTAGTTTAAAACAAGTTTCAATAAAGGATAGTTTAGTCCCTAGACTTTATAAAAATAAATAATATGTTTTATTTTTATAAAAATCAAATAAGTTTTTATAGGTTTTATATTTTTATTATTTTATAATTTTATAAAATAACTTATAGGTTTATAATTTACAAGTTTAAGTTTAATAATTTTATTATTCTAATAAATTTATAATTTATGAATAAAATATACTTTATATTTTTTTTATATAAGATGCATATATATATATATATATATATATATATCTTTAAATAAGTCTTATATATATATATATATGCAGCGGATATTGAAGCAGATATTTGCAGAGTTTATACTTTTTTTTATCTCTGGGATATAGTATGAAGAACTTAGTGAAAACTTTAAGAGAGTAATGGTTTGCAAGAAGAAATCAGAAAGAGGGAGTTTTAAGTGTTCATAACTGAGAGTGAAAAAGACATTCTTAATATTTCTCGGTGTGTCTTACAAATGAATCTTTCGTGCCTTTAAATAGGCAGATGACTAAGCTAATAATACAATTAGATATTATCATCCAAGGATCCAGAAAATCAGCTAGTAATATTAAAGATATTATCTCATCAGATACCTTTCTTAATAGAATTCTAAAAAAGGGATCATTATCTAAAAGTACATAGCAAACAATACAATTAGAAGAAGAAATCGATTTAGATAAAAATATAAACTTATACAATCAACATCAACTGGATATTTTAAATCCAAGAACACTATACCAAACAGGGATGTTAAACGTTAACACAACGCGAATACAGAGTAGTAGAGAAGAAAGTCTACGAGTAGTAGACAAAATGGTAGAAATAGACTTGTTTTCACCGGAGACAATTCAAATAATTAAACAGTCTGGAAAACAATTCATACATACAGGACTTATAGTCATAGGAATAAAAGCCCTATGAAGAAAAAACCTAGGAACAAAACTTTTAGCTTTGATATTAGATAAAAGCTGGAAGACAGAAATGAAAAGAACAATTATTTCAGGGATGGAAATAGATTTAAGCCAAAATACAGCATTATTTTATTGTACACCTGGAATACTAAAAGATATTAAAGACTTACAAAAGTTAAAAATAGCCCTACAAACTAAAGGATACAAAAATTATGAAGGAAATAATATAGTAATAAGTGTAGGAGTTTTAGGAAAGGCTAGCAACAGATCATGAATGAAATATAAAGTAAACATAGAAGGAATAGTTAATACAATAGCATCAAAATCTTTACAGATGATAGAACCTATCAAAATAGATCCTGAAGAATTAGCAGGATTAGAATGACAAATAAATGATTTAACAGAAAAAGAAAGCTCAACATTAGTCCCAAAAAAGAGTCATATATAGGAAGAGATAGATGGAATACAAAGCTTAAGGTTTACAGATTTTAAACAAGAAGATAATAAATATGAAGAAAGTAGTTGTTCTGAGGAACCACCATAAGAACCACAATATAATTTTATGAATACAGAATCAGATGATGAATCTGAATATAGAAACCCTATATACGATACAGAAAATGAAGAAAGCGATGATGAATACACACTAAATTCAGAATTCTCAAGATTTGAAGGAGAAGAAATAGATTACAGTTTACTATAAGAAACAAATACAACCTTTAAAACAGAAGAAACCAACAAATCTTATGAACAAATAATAAATAGAAAATTTACAGAAATAAATATACAAGAAGAAGTAGATGACATGATAGTAGAGTGTATACTTAACTTAGGAATGACATACGAAGAAAGTTACAACAAACTACAAGAAGACTTTAATTTACCATTAGTAAACAGTATAGTCAAAGGAGATACAATGATCTCCGATTTTTATAAACACGACAATAACTTTATGGACCACGAACATAAACCTAAAAGAAACTATACAGAGGCAAAAATAGGAGAAACTTCATATGAAACCATGGGAAGAGAACCATGGACTAAACCAGTTACAAGTTATCAACAGGAATCAAGTTATAAAGGAACAGGAAATAGGTTACCTATAGGACAAATTTATAGCAGCAGTATGCTATTACTAGAACAACAGAAACCTTAATTATGGGTAGATGAAGTTCTTACATGAGAACAAACAGTAGTAAGAATGTGAGAAACTAATAAAAAAGACAGTATGGATATGTTTGCCTATTTAGAAACAACTCTAGGCCCAACAACTTTAGGAATATGGCAAAGTAAAAAAGCCCACAGCCGAGATCAGAACATATTAAAAGCTATAAGAGATAATCCTTATAATTTCACCTCTCAAATAAGAGTCCTTATTTTAGGAGTAGACCTAGCAAAAAATAACAGTTTATTACAAGATACAACTATTAAAACTTAGAACAACTAAGTATAGCAGATATGAAATATATAAACGAATTTACACTAGATTTTACAAGATTATTAGCACAAACAGGACAAGCTATGGAAGATAGCTTATGTGATAAATATTTTATAAAACTACCAAGAGATTTAGGAAAAAGTATACACGAAGCTTGAAAGTTACAATATGGAAATATAGAAAACATAGGAATTGGACCTAGAATAACCATTACATTCGGTATTCTAGAAGAAAAATGCAAAGAAGTTGCTTTACAAGAACAACTAAAAAGGAATGCATTTGCATTTTGTAAAACATCAATTTATACTCCACAAGCCTACGGATATTATGACAGAAAAAAGAAAATTAGAAAAAGTACTACATATAGCAAAGAGTATAAAACCATACAAGAAATATCAAAATAGATATGTTAGAAAACCTCATACTAGAACATGCAAATGTTTTATATGTGGAGATACAAAACATTTAGCTAATAAATGTCCAAATAGAAACAAAAACATAGAAAGAAGCAATCTAGTTGAACAAATTAAAGACTATGAAACAGAAGCATTACATACGGACCATGCAGATAATGAGTCAATATACAGTATATATAGTGAAGAAAATGAACCTGTAACAAAAATCTCATACACATACACAAATCCAGAAGAATGTAAGCATGACTGGAAACACAGAAAAGGAAACAATTATATTAAATGTTACATTTGTGAATACTACCCAAGTATAGACAAAAGATCTCAATGCAATATTTGCTTTAAAGAAATCTGCCATATTTGCATAAGAGATATTCATAACATAGAACCACCTAGCACTAGCCAAAACACAAGTAGAAATACAAATGAATATGAAGAAAAGTTCAAAAAATTAGAACTGACTATAGAAGTAAATAAATTAAAAATAGAAATTATGAACAACAAGATCATTAGACTTGAAGACCTGATAGAAAAGAAAAAACAGGCAGTAAAATTTCTAGAAATAAATAACATGGCCACAAAACCAGAACAAAACCCTATACAAACTAATGAACAAACACTTATACAAACCAATGGGTCGATAAACATGATAAATATACAGTGTAGATTATGGCTTGACACCAACACACCAATAGACTTAACAGCCTTAGTAGACATAGGAGCAACCAAAAGTGTAATATCACATAGTTTAACTAATGAAAAATTTCATAAACCTCTTACATACAGGTTAATGACAAGAACCGTAGAAAACAGATTAATAGACATAACACATTACCTAGAACCTGTAGGAATACAATTCCTAGACTTTGTAGGAAATTACAGTACAAAGTATGATATTCCACAAATAAACATTAATCCTCAACACATTAAATCTAGAGATTTTGTCCTAGGATTAAATTTCATACTAGGATTAAATGGTGCAATTACCATAACAAGAAAATTCATAACAATTAGTAAATAGATTTACAGTTTCCCTACTTTAAGATATAAAAGCGCATATGAAATTGCTCAAAAAAGAGGAGAAAAGGGAAATCTAGAATTCCTAAATAAAACTAGAAGAAAAAACGTTCCTAAAAACGAATCTCTGCAACTCCTCACAAATTTTATAAATCACGAACTAGAAAAAGGACAAGATATAACAGAAAGTATAAATCATCATGTGATTTTACACCTAGAACGACTAGGACTCATAGGAGAAAATATTACAAATTCCAAAGTTAAGTATGTCTGTAAGTTTAATCCAGACATTACCATAAGAAATATAAATATAGATTACAGTCCCCTAGACAAAGAAGGAATAAAAGCCCTAGGAAGAAAAAACCTAGGAACAAAACTTTTAGTTTTGATATTAGATAAAAGCTGGAAGACATAAATGAAAAAAACAATTATTTCAGGGATGGAAATAGATTTAAGCCAAAATATAACATTATTTTATTGTACACCTGGAATACTAAAAGATATTAAAGACTTACAAAAGTTAAAAATAGTCCTACAAACTAAAGGATACGAAAATTATGAAGGAAATAATATAGTAATAAGTGTAGGAGTTTTAGGAAAGGCTAGCAACAGATCAGGAATGAAATATAAAGTAAACATAGAAGGAATAGTTAATACAATAGCATCAAAATCTATACTGATGATAGAACCTGTCAAAATAGATCCTGAAGAATTAGCAGGATTAAGAGTTGTTGAGAGAACAGATGAAGACGGAGAGGGAACCTGCCTACTCCTCCTCTAAATAAATCTAAAGGAAATAGACATGCCGAACGATCTAATTCTACAATTTTACCATAATGGTATGATTGACTACATAGAATTAGAACTGAACCCTAAAACCGAAGGAGTCATAAATCTCTTCAGAGAAAAATTTGTTATGACCACGGGAAACATCTCTACACATGTCTCCCCTCCTTACATCGGTTGCAAAATCTTTTCTTCCCTTCCTTTTGCAAATAATCATACATACAGACCTGCCAGAAAAAGGATGTTCATCAGTCATAAACTCTCTGGCAAAGATTACCTAAAAAACCTAGCCATACAAACTGAGATACAGTTCTCAGAACTTTACTAGGTTGACTTTAAACGAGGATGCATGAGGCATAGTTTGAATATGCCATAAATTATCCGGTAGACATTGTTGTTTATCTGTAAGTTTCATCCCATTATTGGGACGAAACTTCATGTGTATGTCTTGGCAGGTTTGTAGGGTATAAGAGCCAAAAGAGATGGTAGGATTGTGGGGGAAAGTATGTTTTTAGGCTTGTTTGTCGATTTGTTTTTTGTGGGCCATGTTTTTGATAAAGGTATCTGGGCTTTGGGAAGTTTGTGGACTTTGAGAAGGTTGTGTAACTTTAAGGAAGTAGGGAGGAAGCTGTCTAGTACTTTGTAAAACTTGAGTATTTTGTGATAGAGCTGTTTTTCTAGTACTGTGTATTTTTTCAGCTCTGATAGATTGGCTTAGTAGCTTCTCTGTTACTTCTTCGTCGTTAGACGAAATACTCATTGGTGAAGAACTCTTTTTAAACTGTAGTGGTCTGATGACCATCTTCTCCTTTCCTTTATGTTTTATATCCATCTGAACAAAGTAATTTGTTAATATTTCAGGATAACAAATTTGCTATCCCATTGTCTTTTCCTTTAATATGTTCGAATTGTATAGTATATCCACTACCCTGTATTATAATTTTTAGATTTACCCATCTTGTCCTATTATCCTTTTTACAAAGATTTCAATAATTCTGCCGACAGTCTACAAAGTCTCGATAATTCATCCGACACTCCACTGTAGATAAAAGAAAAAGTATTTTGTCGTTATTTTTACTTTAATTCTTAGCCGTTTCTTTTATTGTCTTTAAAGATAGTGCGCTTACTGCGTTCTTTTAAGCTTTTGTTTGTTAGCTTAGTCCTCTGCCTATTTAAAGGCACGAAAGATTCATTTGTAAGACACACCGAGAAATATTAAGAATCTCTTTTTCTCTCTCAGTTATGAACACTTAAAACTCTCTCTTTCTGATTTCTTCTTGCAAACCCTTACTCTCTTAAAGTTTTCTCTAAGTTCTTCATACTATATCCCAGATATAAACAAAAAGTATAAACTCTACAAATATCTGCTTCAATATCTGCTGCAAATACTTATCCTCCGCTGCTTTCTACTGAAAATACACTGTAAGTTTTATGTTTTATTACTTATTACAAGTGTCAAAAAACTCTGATGCCCCAGCCTATTTTAGTATCAGAGCAAAGGCTTTTCTAATATCTAAAAGATTAAGACAGGTCCATGTTAGGCGGCTGGTATGCTTAAGTCCTATTTATATGGAAACCCGCTTAGGTGAAGATTAGGGAAAGAGTTTGCTTTGAATTACTAAACTAGACCAAGATATCTAACGTCATTGCTTACGACTTTCTGCAATTTTTAGAACTCTCTATGAGTGTCTGGGATTGTTGATGGAGAGTCTGTATCACTGAAGTCGTCTGGGTTTAGATAGTAATCTTCTAAATATAGTATATGTTGTAGTTGGAGAGATTCCCCTTCTCCTATGAAAGGTAGGAGCGTGTTCCAATTTTTGTGGCTCTAGATTTGTATGTAGTGTTCTTCAGCAAGAAGATGATAGCATTCCCAGTGAAAACATGATGGTAATATGGGAGTTTTTTGGTGTAGGGTGATAAAATGTAAGGTATCTTTTTAGGCTTTTCTGGGTTTTCTGTAGCGAGGCTGGCGAGGTTGTCAACCCAGTAAAGTTCTGAGAACTGTATCTCAGTTTGTAAGGCTAGGTTTTTTAGGTAATCTTTGCCAGAGAGTTTATGACTGATGAACATCCTTTTTCTGGCAGGTCTGTATGTATGATCGTTTGCAAAAGGAAGGGAAGAAAAGATTTTAAAACCGATGTAAGGAGGGGAGACATGTGTAGAGATGTTTCCCGTGGTCATAACAAATTTTTCTCTAAAGAGATTTATGACTCCTTCTGTTTTAGGGTTCAGTTCAATTCTATGTAGTCAATCATACCATTGTGGTAAAATTGTAGAATTAGATCGTTCGGCATGTCTGTTTCCTTTAGATTTATTTGGAGGAGGAGTACGCAGGTTCCCTCTCCGTCTTCATCTGTTCTCTCAACAACTCTTACCCCTTTGTATTTTTCTTCATTTAGGGCAATAGTCATGAGTCTAAGTTGTAACTCGTATAACACCATTGGGAATTCTGTATTAATCTTCTGAGAAATGATCTGTTCAAATTCTGGAAACTGATCAAAAACAGTCTAAAGACAGGTTTTCAGGGTGTATCTAGCATTCTGGCTCTGAAAGAGTCATAGCTTTTGTAACTGTTTTCTTTTTTCTCAAGCCTTTGTAAAAGTAACATATTTTTGGCTTCGAGGATTTCAACCTTTTGTTTTAGCATACTGCTTTCGATATGACTTTGTATAGAATGTGTATTCTTTTCATGTTGTACAAGCTGTCTTTGCAGATTTGCAATTGTTTCTTCTTGAGTCTTTATAATCTGTTCATGACTCATCTTTATAACTTGTGAAAAGGTTTGAACCTCTTCTGGTTCAATAAAAAAGTTGTCTATGCCAAAATGATTTCTGGCTGTTTCTATATATATATATATATATATATATATATATAGGGGTGAGTTCACTAGAAAACTCATTTTCATGAGAAAACCAAAAAACTCCTACTGCATATGTGTAGTACACCCAAAAACCCAACCCACCCCCAAAAACCTAACCCCCCCAACCCACCCCCACCCAAAAACCTAAACCCACCCCACCCACCCCCTCACCCACCCTCCAAAAACCTAAACCCCTCACCCCACCCCACCCCTCCAAAAACCTAAACTAAACCCAAAAACTAAACCAAAAAGCCTAACCAACCCCCAAAAACCTAACCCCCCCACCCAAAAACCTAACCCCACCCCACCCCCTAAAAACCTAAACCCCCCACCCCACCCCTCCAAAAACCTAACCTAAAAGCTAAACTAAACCCACTACTTTTCGAGTTTTTTTTTGAACGAGGACGACGTGGGAAACAGATCTCCGAAGCAGATTTTTAATTTTTGATTTATTTTTTGAGTTATGATTTTTTTATTATTATTTTTTTTACCTTAAATAAGTAGTTTTATGGTTTTCTCATAAAGATTGAGTTTTCTTATGATACTTCCCTATATATATATATTTATATATATATATATATATATATATATATTTCATGTATAATTGTTTTTCTTAAATATATATCAATTTAATTAGTATTTGTTATTTAAGAAAATAGATTTTTAATAAGTTTTCAAGATTTAAATTCATAATACGTGCAAGGATTTAGGAAATGATACGCTCATTGGATTTGAAATAGATAGGTTACAACGAAGGAATAGAATTACAATACAATAATTAGGAAAGCGATACATCGAAAAATCTTGGATATTACATCGAGAGGGTTGGAAGATAAGACTTCCCCTTCAAAAGAGCAAGACGTTAACACAAAAACCAATGAATGTTTTACTCTCACAAGTCAAACCTCGAAAGATGGATAAATAGGGCACACCTAGACAAAAGGTCAAAGCAGAAGTAGTTGCTGTTAATAAAAAGGAAAGTCAACATTTTACTTAATCAGGGATACTAGAAAGAAAGAGAAGAAGAGAGAAGAAGAAAGTTACCTACCAGGTTTCCCCTCCTAGAAAGGTCACGGGATCGACTTGAAGTACGAGGAGTCCGTTAAGACCATTATAAATACTCACCTCTGAAGCCATTTGAAGACTCACTCCGGATCAAAAACTTATACGTATAATTTCAGTGTGATTCTCTCCTCTTTACTCTCGTTTCTCCCCCCTTATATTGTATACTATCTTTCCCTGTATTCATGTTACTTCTCCTGGTTGTATACCCCTTTGTAATAACACCGCTTATCCTTGAAACCTCCAAGGATAAGCACCTCATTATATCAATAAAACATATTTTGTTCCAACCACATTACCGTTGTATCTGTTTGTGTGATTTATTGATGTTAAACACGGATCCGATTTGAAAATATATTGGATGATAAATAAAACTAATAATTTAAGAAAAAAGAAGGAAGCAAAAAAATTCGTAGAAAATTTTGGTTTAATTTCAAAAGACATTTGGATCTTCTTTTGGGGTTTTCGTAAGTTTTTTTATTTGTTTTGATTGATCTTGCTATCATGTGCGTGTAAATCATCTTAATTTCAATAATTGGATTTGTTTCTTGATCTTGATACAGAAGCTTATGTGTTTGTTTGGGTGATTGCTTGATGTTAAACCATATCTTATTCGAAAGTATATTGGGCGATTAATAAAATTTTCCACTTTGTTAAGTTTTTTAATAAAGTTTTTTAAGATTTGAAATCATAATTCGATTTTAATTCTTGATAAAAGAAACAAATAATATTTTATTTTTGTCTGTGAATTCAGTCTCATTATAGAATCATACAATCTAATTAAAGAACGACGTGCATGTTTAATTAGAATTGATACTTTCATCATCGCAACCTGCACGTTAAGATCAGACCGAATCGAGTTTAGATTAGCGGATTGACCATAATCAGCGAACTGCACTGAAACACACTATTAAATAAAAGGATCATTTCACCGTAACTCAAATTATATCGGGAGATTACTTTTGTGTTGGGATTAATTTTCGATATCTTAATTTACTTTAAGTCTGGAGGTAGGAGAGATAAGGATGTTGAGGTGAATGTGGGGACACTCAAGGCTAGATCGGATAAGAAATGAGATTTTTCGAGAACGATTAGGGGTGGCAAGTATTTCGGTTAAGATAAGCGAGGAGAGATTGAGATGGTTTGAGAATGTGAATAGGAGACGGGTGTCTGAGTCGGTCAGATCAATGGAGACACTCACAGTAGAAGGGAGGGGTAGAGGCAGACCCAAACTGACTTTGGATGAGAGGATTAGGCAGAATTTTCTAGACTTACATCTCTCTGAGAACATGGCCGAGGATAAAACTTCATGTAGGCGTACGATTAAGGTTAATGACTTTTTGGAGCTATGGGTCTCCTTGTGTAACATCCCAAAAATAGTAAATAAATAAATAAAAACGCGATCGAGATTTAATCGTCAAAAATGAAATGAAAATGGATGGGCTTGGGCTCGGCTCCAACGGGCCGAGGGAAACCCATCTATATAAGGGTTAAGAAAGCCTCAACTCTCTCATTTGCAACATCTAGAGAGAGAAAGGAAAGCTCAGGCCTAGAGAGAGAAAGTTGACGGATCGACCCGGAATTGAAGGAGCACGTTACTGCTGAGCTCGTGAGCAAAACCTTCGAATCAGAATCACAATCCAGGAAACAATTCGACCTTAAACTGAGTTTTTGTTCGTTTAGAGGTTTTTCAGATTTTAGCTAAATAGGTGACATTTTTACGGATGAAACCGGAAGAAAAACATAGATTTGAGTTCTTAAACGAAAAGCAAACGTTTTGAATGCAAACAAGTTTGGGATCTTGACATGATCAGATCCGCATGCGAAAGTTAGGGTTACTACGTAAGAAGCAGATCACACGTACTTATCAAGTACGCAAGAAGAGCGTTCTGCGTACTTATCAAGTATGCAAGAAGCAAAACCTGCGTACTTATCAAGTACGCAGGAAGCAAAACCTGCGTACTTATCAAGTACGCATGAACAAGGCCCAACGCACTTGCTAAGTGCGCAGGCAGCAGGCAACAGGCCGGTTAGTAAAGTCAGTATGGTCACCTAATACAGAATGGTTTAACCGTTAGAGTTGGGATTATGTCTGATGTATGTGTAATTAACCAATCCAGATCGTGTGCGGCACTCATTGGACCGCGGTTAGGACGCTCATCTGGTGAGTTCTATGTGCCCCCTCTATGTTATGTGCAAACCTTATTAAATGTTTTGGGGTTGAAGTGTATACGCTAAATGAATAAATGTTATAAATTCTAATGTGATCATACGTAATATATACATATATGTATCAAAATGAATGATGAACAAAGAATGAAACGTATGATTATAAAGAATGAATGAAAGAAGGACATAACGTGAATGAATGAAAACTTGCTTTACATTTTATATATTGCATGTTATGAATGTATGTAAACGTTATGGACGCTTCGATGAAAACGGCTACTTCGGTAGACGGACGACCACGTGACTATTTTGCAACCGGGACAAAAACGTTCCTTCATAAGCTAGGACGTATAAAAGGCACTCATGGACGGTCGAAGCAAATGCCTTATTACATGTAGAACGGTTGCATACATAATAGCCGCGTGGGAAACGGATGCTTTTGGGCAGACGGGCGAATGAACGGACTACGACGGTAGGACGGGTTTAGGTGAACGGAAAGGTTGCAGGACGAATTTATGTTACGACGGATGGTTTTCTAGAGTCAGACGGTTTATGAAAAGGACTACGACGGTAGTTCTCATGGCGTGTGTCTTTGTGACTCACGCGACAATTGTGACGGGTTGATCACCCATATGTGTATGACCAATGAATGTTCTCCCCAAAGTAAGTGTGTACATATGTATATACTCAGTATGAATGTTATGTGAGAACAGTAAAGCAAAGAATATGCAAATGCACGTATATTATATATATATATATATATATATATATAATACTTAACGACAAGATAAATGTTATGTCTAATTGTTTTTAAACTAGAACTCACCAGCGTTAGCTGACTTTTAGTATACATTTCAGGCAATGAAAGGAAGGGTCGTGCGAAGGCGTGATGGTTACCCGGCACGAGACTGACATCCCACTTTTATATATGTTAAGACAATGTTATGTTTTTAATTGTTAAGACTTCCGTTGTTATGTTATGTAATGAATTCGAATAATGTTTGCTTTCACTACTCTCGAATGTTTTTAATTTAAGTTAAGTATTTATGACTATGTTTATGAGTAAATCCAACAAGTGAGGTTACTCGGGAAAGGGGGCCTTACAAGTTGGTATCAGAGCAATAGTTTGAGAGATTCAGACATTCCTAAATGTCTGGACTCAAGCTGATTATGGGACCAACGCACGAATTTCAGTATGGTTAACCAACGCCAACGCCAGCACGGTAAGTAAGTACTAAAGTTAATGCACTTGGATAAGAATAGATACCTTAACTTAGAATCAATAGATGTCAATGTCACAACCGATTTGAAGAGTTTTGAACCCGAAAAGAAATGTAAATTAGTAATCACAAACCGGTCACTGTAATTAAAAATTTACCTTGCTCGTACTGTTCTAAAACTATGATCTGAAGGAATGGAATTGATGTATTCCCTTTATAACTATTAGGAAACTAGGAACTATGGCTGGTGGAGGAAGAACAGGACGCCGAGGCAGTCGCACTGGCCGAGTCGGTGGACCTCCATTGAATCAAAGACATGAAGAGGAAGAGAGTGTGCACGCAGAACACACTGAGAGTGTGCACGAAACATATGTGACCCCAACTAGGAACGACAATCAAGGGCCTCTACAGTTGAATCTAGAGATTTTGTCCTAGGATTAAATTTCATACTAGGATTAAATGGTGCAATTACCATAACAAGAAAATTCATAACAATTAGTAAATAGATTTACAGTTTCCCTACTTTAAGATATAAAAGCGCATATGAAATTGCTCAAAAAAGAGGAGAAAAGGGAAATCTAGAATTCCTAAATAAAACTAGAAGAAAAAACGTTCCTAAAAACGAATCTCTGCAACTCCTCACAAATTTTATAAATCACGAACTAGAAAAAGGACAAGATATAACAGAAAGTATAAATCATCATGTGATTTTACACCTAGAACGACTAGGACTCATAGGAGAAAATATTACAAATTCCAAAGTTAAGTATGTCTGTAAGTTTAATCCAGACATTACCATAAGAAATATAAATATAGATTACAGTCCCCTAGACAAAGAAGGAATAAAAGCCCTAGGAAGAAAAAACCTAGGAACAAAACTTTTAGTTTTGATATTAGATAAAAGCTGGAAGACATAAATGAAAAAAACAATTATTTCAGGGATGGAAATAGATTTAAGCCAAAATATAACATTATTTTATTGTACACCTGGAATACTAAAAGATATTAAAGACTTACAAAAGTTAAAAATAGTCCTACAAACTAAAGGATACGAAAATTATGAAGGAAATAATATAGTAATAAGTGTAGGAGTTTTAGGAAAGGCTAGCAACAGATCAGGAATGAAATATAAAGTAAACATAGAAGGAATAGTTAATACAATAGCATCAAAATCTATACTGATGATAGAACCTGTCAAAATAGATCCTGAAGAATTAGCAGGATTAAGAGTTGTTGAGAGAACAGATGAAGACGGAGAGGGAACCTGCCTACTCCTCCTCTAAATAAATCTAAAGGAAATAGACATGCCGAACGATCTAATTCTACAATTTTACCATAATGGTATGATTGACTACATAGAATTAGAACTGAACCCTAAAACCGAAGGAGTCATAAATCTCTTCAGAGAAAAATTTGTTATGACCACGGGAAACATCTCTACACATGTCTCCCCTCCTTACATCGGTTGCAAAATCTTTTCTTCCCTTCCTTTTGCAAATAATCATACATACAGACCTGCCAGAAAAAGGATGTTCATCAGTCATAAACTCTCTGGCAAAGATTACCTAAAAAACCTAGCCATACAAACTGAGATACAGTTCTCAGAACTTTACTAGGTTGACTTTAAACGAGGATGCATGAGGCATAGTTTGAATATGCCATAAATTATCCGGTAGACATTGTTGTTTATCTGTAAGTTTCATCCCATTATTGGGACGAAACTTCATGTGTATGTCTTGGCAGGTTTGTAGGGTATAAGAGCCAAAAGAGATGGTAGGATTGTGGGGGAAAGTATGTTTTTAGGCTTGTTTGTCGATTTGTTTTTTGTGGGCCATGTTTTTGATAAAGGTATCTGGGCTTTGGGAAGTTTGTGGACTTTGAGAAGGTTGTGTAACTTTAAGGAAGTAGGGAGGAAGCTGTCTAGTACTTTGTAAAACTTGAGTATTTTGTGATAGAGCTGTTTTTCTAGTACTGTGTATTTTTTCAGCTCTGATAGATTGGCTTAGTAGCTTCTCTGTTACTTCTTCGTCGTTAGACGAAATACTCATTGGTGAAGAACTCTTTTTAAACTGTAGTGGTCTGATGACCATCTTCTCCTTTCCTTTATGTTTTATATCCATCTGAACAAAGTAATTTGTTAATATTTCAGGATAACAAATTTGCTATCCCATTGTCTTTTCCTTTAATATGTTCGAATTGTATAGTATATCCACTACCCTGTATTATAATTTTTAGATTTACCCATCTTGTCCTATTATCCTTTTTACAAAGATTTCAATAATTCTGCCGACAGTCTACAAAGTCTCGATAATTCATCCGACACTCCACTGTAGATAAAAGAAAAAGTATTTTGTCGTTATTTTTACTTTAATTCTTAGCCGTTTCTTTTATTGTCTTTAAAGATAGTGCGCTTACTGCGTTCTTTTAAGCTTTTGTTTGTTAGCTTAGTCCTCTGCCTATTTAAAGGCACGAAAGATTCATTTGTAAGACACACCGAGAAATATTAAGAATCTCTTTTTCTCTCTCAGTTATGAACACTTAAAACTCTCTCTTTCTGATTTCTTCTTGCAAACCCTTACTCTCTTAAAGTTTTCTCTAAGTTCTTCATACTATATCCCAGATATAAACAAAAAGTATAAACTCTACAAATATCTGCTTCAATATCTGCTGCAAATACTTATCCTCCGCTGCTTTCTACTGAAAATACACTGTAAGTTTTATGTTTTATTACTTATTACAAGTGTCAAAAAACTCTGATGCCCCAGCCTATTTTAGTATCAGAGCAAAGGCTTTTCTAATATCTAAAAGATTAAGACAGGTCCATGTTAGGCGGCTGGTATGCTTAAGTCCTATTTATATGGAAACCCGCTTAGGTGAAGATTAGGGAAAGAGTTTGCTTTGAATTACTAAACTAGACCAAGATATCTAACGTCATTGCTTACGACTTTCTGCAATTTTTAGAACTCTCTATGAGTGTCTGGGATTGTTGATGGAGAGTCTGTATCACTGAAGTCGTCTGGGTTTAGATAGTAATCTTCTAAATATAGTATATGTTGTAGTTGGAGAGATTCCCCTTCTCCTATGAAAGGTAGGAGCGTGTTCCAATTTTTGTGGCTCTAGATTTGTATGTAGTGTTCTTCAGCAAGAAGATGATAGCATTCCCAGTGAAAACATGATGGTAATATGGGAGTTTTTTGGTGTAGGGTGATAAAATGTAAGGTATCTTTTTAGGCTTTTCTGGGTTTTCTGTAGCGAGGCTGGCGAGGTTGTCAACCCAGTAAAGTTCTGAGAACTGTATCTCAGTTTGTAAGGCTAGGTTTTTTAGGTAATCTTTGCCAGAGAGTTTATGACTGATGAACATCCTTTTTCTGGCAGGTCTGTATGTATGATCGTTTGCAAAAGGAAGGGAAGAAAAGATTTTAAAACCGATGTAAGGAGGGGAGACATGTGTAGAGATGTTTCCCGTGGTCATAACAAATTTTTCTCTAAAGAGATTTATGACTCCTTCTGTTTTAGGGTTCAGTTCAATTCTATGTAGTCAATCATACCATTGTGGTAAAATTGTAGAATTAGATCGTTCGGCATGTCTGTTTCCTTTAGATTTATTTGGAGGAGGAGTACGCAGGTTCCCTCTCCGTCTTCATCTGTTCTCTCAACAACTCTTACCCCTTTGTATTTTTCTTCATTTAGGGCAATAGTCATGAGTCTAAGTTGTAACTCGTATAACACCATTGGGAATTCTGTATTAATCTTCTGAGAAATGATCTGTTCAAATTCTGGAAACTGATCAAAAACAGTCTAAAGACAGGTTTTCAGGGTGTATCTAGCATTCTGGCTCTGAAAGAGTCATAGCTTTTGTAACTGTTTTCTTTTTTCTCAAGCCTTTGTAAAAGTAACATATTTTTGGCTTCGAGGATTTCAACCTTTTGTTTTAGCATACTGCTTTCGATATGACTTTGTATAGAATGTGTATTCTTTTCATGTTGTACAAGCTGTCTTTGCAGATTTGCAATTGTTTCTTCTTGAGTCTTTATAATCTGTTCATGACTCATCTTTATAACTTGTGAAAAGGTTTGAACCTCTTCTGGTTCAATAAAAAAGTTGTCTATGCCAAAATGATTTCTGGCTGTTTCTATATATATATATATATATATATATATATATATATAGGGGTGAGTTCACTAGAAAACTCATTTTCATGAGAAAACCAAAAAACTCCTACTGCATATGTGTAGTACACCCAAAAACCCAACCCACCCCCAAAAACCTAACCCCCCCAACCCACCCCCACCCAAAAACCTAAACCCACCCCACCCACCCCCTCACCCACCCTCCAAAAACCTAAACCCCTCACCCCACCCCACCCCTCCAAAAACCTAAACTAAACCCAAAAACTAAACCAAAAAGCCTAACCAACCCCCAAAAACCTAACCCCCCCACCCAAAAACCTAACCCCACCCCACCCCCTAAAAACCTAAACCCCCCACCCCACCCCTCCAAAAACCTAACCTAAAAGCTAAACTAAACCCACTACTTTTCGAGTTTTTTTTTGAACGAGGACGACGTGGGAAACAGATCTCCGAAGCAGATTTTTAATTTTTGATTTATTTTTTGAGTTATGATTTTTTTATTATTATTTTTTTTACCTTAAATAAGTAGTTTTATGGTTTTCTCATAAAGATTGAGTTTTCTTATGATACTTCCCTATATATATATATATTTATATATATATATATATATATATATATATATATTTCATGTATAATTGTTTTTCTTAAATATATATCAATTTAATTAGTATTTGTTATTTAAGAAAATAGATTTTTAATAAGTTTTCAAGATTTAAATTCATAATACGTGCAAGGATTTAGGAAATGATACGCTCATTGGATTTGAAATAGATAGGTTACAACGAAGGAATAGAATTACAATACAATAATTAGGAAAGCGATACATCGAAAAATCTTGGATATTACATCGAGAGGGTTGGAAGATAAGACTTCCCCTTCAAAAGAGCAAGACGTTAACACAAAAACCAATGAATGTTTTACTCTCACAAGTCAAACCTCGAAAGATGGATAAATAGGGCACACCTAGACAAAAGGTCAAAGCAGAAGTAGTTGCTGTTAATAAAAAGGAAAGTCAACATTTTACTTAATCAGGGATACTAGAAAGAAAGAGAAGAAGAGAGAAGAAGAAAGTTACCTACCAGGTTTCCCCTCCTAGAAAGGTCACGGGATCGACTTGAAGTACGAGGAGTCCGTTAAGACCATTATAAATACTCACCTCTGAAGCCATTTGAAGACTCACTCCGGATCAAAAACTTATACGTATAATTTCAGTGTGATTCTCTCCTCTTTACTCTCGTTTCTCCCCCCTTATATTGTATACTATCTTTCCCTGTATTCATGTTACTTCTCCTGGTTGTATACCCCTTTGTAATAACACCGCTTATCCTTGAAACCTCCAAGGATAAGCACCTCATTATATCAATAAAACATATTTTGTTCCAACCACATTACCGTTGTATCTGTTTGTGTGATTTATTGATGTTAAACACGGATCCGATTTGAAAATATATTGGATGATAAATAAAACTAATAATTTAAGAAAAAAGAAGGAAGCAAAAAAATTCGTAGAAAATTTTGGTTTAATTTCAAAAGACATTTGGATCTTCTTTTGGGGTTTTCGTAAGTTTTTTTATTTGTTTTGATTGATCTTGCTATCATGTGCGTGTAAATCATCTTAATTTCAATAATTGGATTTGTTTCTTGATCTTGATACAGAAGCTTATGTGTTTGTTTGGGTGATTGCTTGATGTTAAACCATATCTTATTCGAAAGTATATTGGGCGATTAATAAAATTTTCCACTTTGTTAAGTTTTTTAATAAAGTTTTTTAAGATTTGAAATCATAATTCGATTTTAATTCTTGATAAAAGAAACAAATAATATTTTATTTTTGTCTGTGAATTCAGTCTCATTATAGAATCATACAATCTAATTAAAGAACGACGTGCATGTTTAATTAGAATTGATACTTTCATCATCGCAACCTGCACGTTAAGATCAGACCGAATCGAGTTTAGATTAGCGGATTGACCATAATCAGCGAACTGCACTGAAACACACTATTAAATAAAAGGATCATTTCACCGTAACTCAAATTATATCGGGAGATTACTTTTGTGTTGGGATTAATTTTCGATATCTTAATTTACTTTAAGTCTGGAGGTAGGAGAGATAAGGATGTTGAGGTGAATGTGGGGACACTCAAGGCTAGATCGGATAAGAAATGAGATTTTTCGAGAACGATTAGGGGTGGCAAGTATTTCGGTTAAGATAAGCGAGGAGAGATTGAGATGGTTTGAGAATGTGAATAGGAGACGGGTGTCTGAGTCGGTCAGATCAATGGAGACACTCACAGTAGAAGGGAGGGGTAGAGGCAGACCCAAACTGACTTTGGATGAGAGGATTAGGCAGAATTTTCTAGACTTACATCTCTCTGAGAACATGGCCGAGGATAAAACTTCATGTAGGCGTACGATTAAGGTTAATGACTTTTTGGAGCTATGGGTCTCCTTGTGTAACATCCCAAAAATAGTAAATAAATAAATAAAAACGCGATCGAGATTTAATCGTCAAAAATGAAATGAAAATGGATGGGCTTGGGCTCGGCTCCAACGGGCCGAGGGAAACCCATCTATATAAGGGTTAAGAAAGCCTCAACTCTCTCATTTGCAACATCTAGAGAGAGAAAGGAAAGCTCAGGCCTAGAGAGAGAAAGTTGACGGATCGACCCGGAATTGAAGGAGCACGTTACTGCTGAGCTCGTGAGCAAAACCTTCGAATCAGAATCACAATCCAGGAAACAATTCGACCTTAAACTGAGTTTTTGTTCGTTTAGAGGTTTTTCAGATTTTAGCTAAATAGGTGACATTTTTACGGATGAAACCGGAAGAAAAACATAGATTTGAGTTCTTAAACGAAAAGCAAACGTTTTGAATGCAAACAAGTTTGGGATCTTGACATGATCAGATCCGCATGCGAAAGTTAGGGTTACTACGTAAGAAGCAGATCACACGTACTTATCAAGTACGCAAGAAGAGCGTTCTGCGTACTTATCAAGTATGCAAGAAGCAAAACCTGCGTACTTATCAAGTACGCAGGAAGCAAAACCTGCGTACTTATCAAGTACGCATGAACAAGGCCCAACGCACTTGCTAAGTGCGCAGGCAGCAGGCAACAGGCCGGTTAGTAAAGTCAGTATGGTCACCTAATACAGAATGGTTTAACCGTTAGAGTTGGGATTATGTCTGATGTATGTGTAATTAACCAATCCAGATCGTGTGCGGCACTCATTGGACCGCGGTTAGGACGCTCATCTGGTGAGTTCTATGTGCCCCCTCTATGTTATGTGCAAACCTTATTAAATGTTTTGGGGTTGAAGTGTATACGCTAAATGAATAAATGTTATAAATTCTAATGTGATCATACGTAATATATACATATATGTATCAAAATGAATGATGAACAAAGAATGAAACGTATGATTATAAAGAATGAATGAAAGAAGGACATAACGTGAATGAATGAAAACTTGCTTTACATTTTATATATTGCATGTTATGAATGTATGTAAACGTTATGGACGCTTCGATGAAAACGGCTACTTCGGTAGACGGACGACCACGTGACTATTTTGCAACCGGGACAAAAACGTTCCTTCATAAGCTAGGACGTATAAAAGGCACTCATGGACGGTCGAAGCAAATGCCTTATTACATGTAGAACGGTTGCATACATAATAGCCGCGTGGGAAACGGATGCTTTTGGGCAGACGGGCGAATGAACGGACTACGACGGTAGGACGGGTTTAGGTGAACGGAAAGGTTGCAGGACGAATTTATGTTACGACGGATGGTTTTCTAGAGTCAGACGGTTTATGAAAAGGACTACGACGGTAGTTCTCATGGCGTGTGTCTTTGTGACTCACGCGACAATTGTGACGGGTTGATCACCCATATGTGTATGACCAATGAATGTTCTCCCCAAAGTAAGTGTGTACATATGTATATACTCAGTATGAATGTTATGTGAGAACAGTAAAGCAAAGAATATGCAAATGCACGTATATTATATATATATATATATATATATATATAATACTTAACGACAAGATAAATGTTATGTCTAATTGTTTTTAAACTAGAACTCACCAGCGTTAGCTGACTTTTAGTATACATTTCAGGCAATGAAAGGAAGGGTCGTGCGAAGGCGTGATGGTTACCCGGCACGAGACTGACATCCCACTTTTATATATGTTAAGACAATGTTATGTTTTTAATTGTTAAGACTTCCGTTGTTATGTTATGTAATGAATTCGAATAATGTTTGCTTTCACTACTCTCGAATGTTTTTAATTTAAGTTAAGTATTTATGACTATGTTTATGAGTAAATCCAACAAGTGAGGTTACTCGGGAAAGGGGGCCTTACAAGTTGGTATCAGAGCAATAGTTTGAGAGATTCAGACATTCCTAAATGTCTGGACTCAAGCTGATTATGGGACCAACGCACGAATTTCAGTATGGTTAACCAACGCCAACGCCAGCACGGTAAGTAAGTACTAAAGTTAATGCACTTGGATAAGAATAGATACCTTAACTTAGAATCAATAGATGTCAATGTCACAACCGATTTGAAGAGTTTTGAACCCGAAAAGAAATGTAAATTAGTAATCACAAACCGGTCACTGTAATTAAAAATTTACCTTGCTCGTACTGTTCTAAAACTATGATCTGAAGGAATGGAATTGATGTATTCCCTTTATAACTATTAGGAAACTAGGAACTATGGCTGGTGGAGGAAGAACAGGACGCCGAGGCAGTCGCACTGGCCGAGTCGGTGGACCTCCATTGAATCAAAGACATGAAGAGGAAGAGAGTGTGCACGCAGAACACACTGAGAGTGTGCACGAAACATATGTGACCCCAACTAGGAACGACAATCAAGGGCCTCTACAGTTGGAACCTGAGGTCAGGGATGCTATTGCCCACGAAGTTGTACTCACTCTGAAGAAAGTATTGCCTGATCTACTATCCGAGGCACTAAAGAAAAGTAGAGAGGAGGATGAAGGAGACCATGAAGAGAAAGTGTATGACAGTGATGGGGATGAAGTAAAGGTGGGATCAAGCAATCGTGGGTGTACTTACAAAGGTTTCAAGGACGGAGACCCACCCAAGTTCGATGGGAACAAGGATTCAGTGGCTACGTTTGAATGGATTGAGAGGATGAACGCTGTAATCAACATCAGCGAGTGTCGACCAGACCAAGCTGTTAAGTATGTTGCTCATTCTTTCACCAATGAGGCACTAAGTTGGTGGAGGAACATTCAGAGGACAAATTCACCAAACGCTCTTGCTAGAATGACATGGGAAGACCTGAAGAAGCTGATAATCCAAAAGTTCTGTCCCCGGAACGAAATTGATCGAGTGGAAAACGAATTCCTAAACTTCAAGGCTGGCAGCAAGACGCATCACCAATATACTTCTAGGTTCTATGAACTGGCCCAACTAGTACCCCACCTGGTGGAGACAGAAGAACGAATGATTAAGTACTATGTGAAGGGTCCACCTCAAAGGGTCCGTGTTCATGTAAAAGCTAATCTACCATCTACCTTTGAATCGGTAGTCAACCTGTCTGGAATCGTCTATGACGATTATGCTAACGAGGACACAGCTCCAGAAGCTCCAAAACATAAATGGGAGAACTCGTTCAAAGGAAATGGAAAGGGAAACTACACCACTGAGGTGAAGAAGCCTAAGGGCAAAAGGGTATGAAGTTTGTAAGAAATGCTCAAGGAAACACCAAGGCAAATGTCTTGTTGGCTCAACCATGTGTTATAAGTGCGGGAGGTTAGGGCATTATTCTCGAGATTGCTTAAAGGACGTCAAGTGCCAAAGTTGTGGAAGATATGGACACCTGACTAGGGATTGCAGGAAAACCAGACAATCCGGTTCGGGAAAGGAAAAGGAAGCTGAAAAGGAACAACCGCAGGCTAGGACTTGAGCCTACGCCCTGACTTAGGAGGAAGCAAGGGGAAACCCTGATGTTATGCCAGGTACGTTCCTAGTTAATGATGAACATGCTGCTATTTTATTTGACTCTGGTGCTAGTAAAAGCTTTATATCTAATGCATTTAGTCGTAAACTAGATTGCACTATCAACACCATAGTAAAGGCCTTTAGCGTACAAACTGTCGTTGGTAAGAATTCGACAGTATTCCAAGTAACAGAGGATTGCATCATAGAAATAGAGGGACATAAGTTTCCTTCTAGATTATTCCTTTTCACCTTAGGAGGATTCGATATAGTATTGGGTATGGATTGGCTAGCTGCCAACGAAGCTCAAATCATATGTAAATGTAAGAGGATACACCTCAAAGCTCCTAGCGGCAGTCCAATTACGGTTTATGGGGATTGGAATTGCACAATGTCGAACGTCATCTCGATGATCAAGGCCGAAAGTTACATGAGGTGCGGTTGCGAAGCTTATCTGGCGTATGTTATTGACAATAGAATGAAAATGAAAGAACTCAAGAATGTACCCGTGGTGTGCAAATTTCCGGAAGTATTCCCTGTGGATCTACCTGGGTTGCCACCCGATCGAGAAATAGAATTTCAGATTGACTTACTGCCAGGAGCTGAGCCCGTTGCCAAAGCCCCCTATCGATTGGCTCCGTCAGAAATGAAAGAATTGATGTCTCAACTAGAGGAATTAACAGAAAAAGGATTTATCAGATCTAGCATTTCACCATGGGGAGCTCCAGTACTATTTGTAAAGAAGAAGGACGGCAGCATGCGCATGTGCATTGACTACCGCGAATTGAACAAGAGGACAGTAAAGAACAAATACCCACTGCTAAGAATAGACGACCTTTTTGATCAACTGCAAGGTGCGAGTTGGTTCTCAAAGATCGATCTTAGGTCGGGTTACCATCAGTTGAAAGTAAGAGAAGAAGACGTACCAAAGACCGCGTTTCGCACACGTTATGGGCATTATGAGTTTCGTGGATTTGATTAATAGAGTATGTCGACCAATGTTGGATCAATCAGTGATAGTTTTTATAGACGACATACTGTTATATTCAAAAAGCGAGGGTGATCACCACTGCCACCTAAGAGAGGTTCTGGAGGTGCTAAAGCAGGAAAAGTTGGACGTACAATTCTCCAAATGCGTGTTCTGGCTTAGGGAAGTCCAATTCCTAGGTCATGTGATAAACCCAAACGGCATCATGGTAGATCCTACAATAATTGAGGCAGTAAAGGAATGAAACATCCCGAAGACGCCAACAGAGATACGAAGTTTTCTGGGATTGGCAGGCTACTATCGGAGGTTCATTCAAGATTTCTCGAGGATAGCCTCGCCACTAACTAAACTGACATGGAAGGAAGTAAAATATGAATGGTGTCCAACCCAAAATAACGCGTTTGATGAACTTAAGACACGATTAACCCAAGCTCCAGTCTTGACACTACCTGAGGGAAATGAAGACTTGGTAGTCTACTCTGACGCTTCGGGTCAGGGTTTAGGTTGCGTACTTATGCAACGAGGAAAGGTAATTGCTTACGCCTCGCGACAACTAAAGATTCACGAGGTTAACTACCCAACTCACGATCTAGAGTTAGCGGCAATAGTTTTCACGTTGAAAATATGGAGGCACTATCTGTATGGAGTTAAATGCACCATTTACTCCGATCACAAAAGCCTGAAGTACTTTTTCGAACAAAAGGAATTAAACATGAGACAAAGGAGGTGGTTAGAGCTACTGAAGGACTATGATTGTGAGATATTGTACCATCCAGGCAAGGCAAACATAGTGGCTGAAGCTTTAAGTAGAAAGGAAGAATCGGCACCTATCCGAATCAAAGCGTGTCAGCTGATTATAACGCCAGATTTGATGAGTGAAATATCAAAGGCACAAGATGAAGCACTATTAGAAAGAAATATAAAACGGGGAAGAATAGTAGGACAACAAGGGAATTTGGATGCAAATGCATACGGTGTACGAACTAGGTTTGGTCGGATGTGGATACCTAAGATTGGTGAGCTCAGAGCCAAAATCCTCGATGAGGTCCATAAGTCTCGCTATTCTATCCACCATGGGACAAACAAAATGTATCAAGACTTGAAGAAAGAGTACTGGTGGCCTGGCATGAAGAATGATGTGACCGAGTACGTGAACAAGTGCCTAACGTGTTCACTAGTTAAGGCCGAGCAACAGAAACCATGCGGAAAAATGCAACCTTTACCAATACCGGAATGGAAGTGGGAGGAGATCATGATGGACTTCATTACCAAGCTACCGCGAATAGCTAAAGGCAATGATACCATTTGGGTGATCGTCGACCGCTTGACGAAAAGTGCTCACTTTTTGCCAATACGTGAGACTTCTTCGTCAGAAAGACTAGCAGAAATATTTATCAAGTAAATTGTGAGCAGACATGGTATGCCACTATCGATTATGTCCGACAAGGATACTAGATTCACGTCAAGGTTTTGGAAGAAATTCAATGAAGCATTGGGCACTAGGCTGAACATCAGCACCGCTTACCACCCTCAAACCGATGGTCAATCTGAAAGGACCATTCAGACCTTGGAGGACATGCTCCAGGCCTGTATCATTGACTTCGGTGGGAGCTGGGACAGCCACCTACCATTGGCAGAATTTTCATATAACAACAGCTATCACTCAACTATTGGCATGCCGCCATTTGAAATGTTGCATGGGAGGAAATATAGGACCCCGATTTGTTGGGGGAAAATTAGACAAAAGGATTTTGCAAGTCTCGAAGTGGTCAAAGCTACTTCCGAGAAATTTGATCAAATCAAGGCTCGAATGAAAGCCGCAAAAGACAGACATAAATCATACGCGGATAAGAGAAGACGGGATTTAGAGTTTCAAGTAGGGGACATGGTACTGTTAAAGGTATCACCATGGAAAGGAATCATCCGATTCAGGAAATGTAGAAAACTAAGTCCAATGTTTGTCGGACCTTTCAAGATTTTAGCGAGAGTGGGTCAAGTTGCTTACAGACTCGACCTACCCGTTGAGCTTAGTGGAATACACCCCACGTTCCACGTGTCGCACTTACGCAAGTGCCTAGCTGACGACATAGCTCACATACCTTACGACGAGATCGAAGTGGATAACAGTCTAAATTATGTGTAGGAACCAATAGCCATTCTTGACCGAGCTGAGAAACGACTACGCAATAAGTCGATTCATCTAGTTAAAGTGAAAAGGGTTAGAAGCGACATGGGAGAAAGAAGACTAGATGAGGGGACTATACCCTCAATTGTTTAACGTATAAACGGTTTCGAGGACGAAACCCCTTTAAGGAGGATAGACTTGTAACATCCCAAAAGTAGTAAATAAAAAAATAAATAAAGCGATCGAGATTTAATCGTCAAAAATGAAAGGAAAAGGGATAGGCTCGGGCTCAGCTCCAACGGGCTGAGGGAAACCCATCTATATAAGGGCCAAGAAAGCCTCAACTCTCTCATTTGCAACATCTAGAGAGAGAAAGGAGAGCTCGAGCCTAGAGAGAGAAAGTTGACGGATCGACCCGGAATTGAAGGAGCACGTTACTGCTGAGCTCGTGAGCAAAACCTCCAAATCAGAATCACAATCAAGGTAACGATTCGACCTTAAACTGAGTTTTTGTTAGTTTTGGGGTTTTTCGGATTTTAGCTAAATAGGTGACGTTTTTACGGATGAAACCGGAAGAAAAACATAGATTTGAGTTCTTAAACGAAAAGCAAATGTTTTGAATGTAAACAAGTTCGGGATCTTAACATTATCAGATCCGCATGCGAAAGTTAGTGTTACTACGTAAGAAGCAGATCATGCGTACTTATCAAGTACGCAAGAAGAGCGTTCTGCGTACTTATCAAGTACGCAAGAAGCAAAACCTGCGTACTTACTTATCAAGTACGCAGGAAGCAAAACCTGCGTACTTATCAAGTACGCATGAACAAGGCCCTGCGCACTTGCTAAGTGCGCAGGCAGCAGGCAACAGGCAACAGGCCTGTGACAATCCGGACTTTTCAGTTAGTTTCGTTAGAAATTCCGTTAAGTTTTCTGTTAAAACCTAACCCAGTTAACTCAATATTAAACCCAAAGGACCAGTTCTGTCTTTTTCTAATCTCTAACTCGAGGGACTGATCATGCCAAGTCCTTATACTCAATTTATTGACTTTTAAAGTCAAAATCAAAAGTAAAGCAATCCTGTTGACTTTTAAAGTCAAAGCCGTAACCAAATCGACTCAAATCCGAATCCCACAATCATTCCTGTTGAAATCCGTAACCGTTTTGCACTTAATAGCCATAATCGATCATCATTAGAACATTAATCTCAGTTATTAATTCGAATTAACCTCAATTATGGGAATTAAGTTCAAAACCGTCGACCATTATCATATCATTATCAAATTCGTTCATTTCAGTTATAATTCTCACGATTACGCATACTCTCACCTCAAACAAATTGCTGTCAAGCTTCTGCGAGTATCAATTCGATCGGAAAAGCAGTTAGAGTCGTCGGGATTGAAGCTAGTCGCAGTCGGTTGCCATTTTGATCGAGCACCATCAATTCGAATTCGTTTCTGGTAACTAAACCCTTCTATAGCTTCGTTTTTATTCCTAGAACATAAGCCCTATTATTATTTGGGCTTATAACATCGATTCGATCGAAATCAAGAATCTAGGGTTCATATGTTCACGTTTTGATCGAACTCTACCCTAGACCCAATCTAAATTCAATTAAACTACATGGATAGACTCGCCATCATCCATCTTTTGAAAGCCCTATGCTAATTTGAATGTATAACATCGAATTAATCATGAACCGATTCCTATGGTTCATCTAATTACGGTTTAATCGAACTCCAATCTAAACATGTTAATAATGCAATTAAATTACATCAGTAGATTCGAAATACTCTAAACAATGATAGCCCTATAATTTCAACATGTTTTAATATCAGATTTGATCAAATCGATTATGTGTTCATAATCTAGGGTTTCGATATTCAATCGGTAAATAAACGATTCCACACTTGTTGTTTTCGAAATTAATTCCACCCACAGGTTCGACATCCACCGATTATCAAAAGCCCTAAACCTGTGTTGCCATTCTTAGTCGAATTCGTTGGATTTGGGGTTGAGATGGGTTTCAGTTTCGCTTAAAGGGAAGAACACAGGGGTGATGAGTGTTAAAACCAAATATGATCCGGATTACGTCGCGATACCCTAGCGGGCGGGACTGGTTAAGAATGTGTGTTGGTGTGGGAGAGACCCGGGTTCGAGTCTCTTCACACCCTTTTATTTTTAAAAATCATTTTATTATTATGTTAATATAAAATCAATACCCCACATTATTATATTAATATATTATCGTGTTTTAGCCCGAGAAACCACCCGTAGGCTCGGGTATTGGTTTATAAACCATATTTATTATTAAAACTTATTTATAAAATAATATTTATATTATTTTCAACCCAAAACTTCAACTAAAAATAATATATATTATTTTTGCCACGTTCATAAACATTTTTGTAGCGTTTCAAGGTTATAAATAATATAATTATTCATATTATTTACACTCGTTACATACTCGAATAAAAACAATAAATTATTATTTTTGTCACGCAAGTTAATTGTTTACGTTACTTCGCTAAACTTAAAAATAATATATTAAATTATATTATTTTCCAAATCTTCTAGTAACGGCAAAACGCTCGAATATATTATATTATTTTGTCGTTCGTCGCGTAACGTATATATATCTTAATTATTAATTAAAGAATTCCTATTTCTGTGGACACGTTCATCTACTCTCAGTTATTAGAGCGTTTCTTGAGGACATTTCTCATTCCGTGTCGTTGTCACAATTCCCATTGTATCCCTAACTTATGTGTTTATAATTTTAGGGCATACGTAAGTCGTCTGAGACTTACACTCGTGGTTCCAACTTATCTCTTGTGTGATACTACCTACGCTGTTCAGGTGAGTTTTCACGGCCCATTTTTACTGTTTTAAACTGGGGTGAATACATGTCGTAAATTCTTTTTGATTTTTGTAATTCATATATGATATCACTTTTATGACTATGCGTACACATTATCCTTTAACTCCTCACATCGGACCGTTAATATCAATATAGCGAGGTAATTTGAGTAGTACTACTGGGTTTGACAAACCTCACCCGCGTTAGTCGCGTTAACTCGATTGGAGGTCTAACGGGTGCAATATTGACCTAACATGCACCATGATGGTAGGAGGCATATAAACAGTCAGCTGTCGGTTGCGAGCGCATTAGTTAACATGTTTATGGGTTTGCTACCTATTGATTTATATATTGAATGCACATTAATCTGTTAAACGCTTCTATAAACTGAAACCTGTGAACTCACCAACCTCGTGTTGACATTTTCTTACGTGTTTTTCTCAGGTCGCTTAAGATAAGGCACAAGTGCACACAATAGGACATGCATGGAATTCTGCCTTTGATTTCTGTTTTATTAAACTGTTTGGACTATTTTGAATTGTGTTTGGTTTGGACTTTTGGACTATTCTTTTGGGCGCGTATGTTTTGCACATTTACTTTCTTTACGCTTCCGCATTAACTCTTATTGATATGACATTTTCATTTGAGTCCCATGTAGAGTCGTTCAATGTAACTAATGTCTGAGATCCTGGTTCGTCACTTCCCAAACGGTAAAACTCCGTTAGTTGAAATTTGGGGTGTGACAAGGCCGGTTAGTAAAGTCAGTATAGTCACCTAATACAGAATAGTTTAACCGTTAGAGTCGGGATTAGGTCTGATGTATGTGTAATTAACCAATCCAGATCATGTGCGGCACTCATTGGACCGCGGTTAGGACAGGACGAGACTAGCTCATCAAGTGAGTTCTATGTACCCCCTCTATGTTATGTGCAAACCTTATTAAATGTTTTGGGGCTGAAGTGTATACGCTAAATGAATAAATGTTATAAATGCTAATGTGATCATACGTAATATATACATATATGTATCAAAATGAATGATGAACAAAGAATGAAACGTATGATTATAAAGAATGAATGAAAGAAGGACATAACGTGAATGAATGAAATCTTGCTTTATATTTTATATATTGCATGTTATGAATGTATGTAAACGTTATGGACGCTTCGATGACAACGGCTACTTCGGCAAACGGACGGCCACATGACTATTTTGCAACCGGGACAAAAACGTTCCTTCATAAGCTAGGACATATAAAAGACACTCATGGACGGTCAAAGCAAATGCCTTATTACATGTAGAACGGTTGCATACATAATAGCCGCGTGGGAAACAGATGCCTTTGGGCAGACGGGCGAATGAACGGATTACGACGGTAGGACGGGTTTAGGCGGACGGACAAAGGTTGCCGGACGGATTTATGTTACGACGGATGGTTTTCTAGAGTCGGACAGCTTATGAAAAAGACTACGACGGTAGTTCTCACGGCGTGTGTCTTTGTGACTCACGCGACAATTATGACGGGTTGATCACCCATATGTGTATGACCAATGAATGTTCTCCCCAAAGTAAGTGTGTACATATGTATATACTCAGTATGAATGTTATGTGAGAACAGTAAAGCAAAGAATATGCAAATGCACGTATATTATATATATATATAATACTTAACGACAAGATAAATGTTATGTCTGATTGTTTTTAAACTAGAACTCACAGGCGTTAGCTGACTTTTAGTATACATTTCAGGTAATGAAAGGAAGGGTCGTGCGAAGGCGTGATGGTTACCCGGCACGAGACTGACATCCCACTTTTATATAAGTTAAGACGATGTTATGTTTTTAATTGTTAAGACTTCCGCTGTTATGTTATGTAATGAATTCGAATAATGTTTGCTTCCGCTACTCTCGAATGTTTTTAATTTAAGTTCAGTATTTATGACTATGTTTATGAGTAAATTTAACAAGTGAGGTTACCCGGGAAAGGGGGGCCTTACACCTTGGAAGCAGGCTCTCTTTAATTTTGAATAGAGGTATGATTTTCCTATATTCCATCCTCCCCAGACCCCACCAAGAGCTTGTCCATTGGTGGGATTTTATTCGGCATGGTTTGTTGTTGTACTTTACAATTTAGTTAATGCTAGTAGTAGTCATTTCATAATTACCCCCCCCCCCCCCCGCGGTCGTTTTATTTAGTTATAACCATCTCTATACTTGAACGTTTTTTTGTATAATTTGTTAATCCGTATACGTGAGGAACGAACCCTACTTTCAATCATACGAATTCTTATGTGTCAAAGTATTCATATTTTATTATTATTTAATATTTTATTTTATTAGAATCGATACCCAACAAATTAAAAACTAGAATGGGTTCTGTGCCAATATGGCCAAAATCTTTCTTTCTAGGCCCTTGTGGCCAAAACATTCTTTATGACCTCTACTGTGAGAAATCCTGCCAAAAATCTTTACAAATCTCCGTCATGGCCAATCGTGCAAAAATCTTTCTTTTTCAAAACACTTACATGTCAAAACCATTTCTCTTATTAAAATCTTTATCTTGTTTAAAAGCCAATTTAAACAATCTTTCTTCTCAATACAAACAAAGCGTTGATTCAAGACATAAAACTATCAACATGCATACCGGTCCAAATCATTTTAAAACGATATTTAAATCAAGGGCCAGATAGTATTCATATAAAATCTTTCACCGTGTACATCAACCCATAACATTTAAAATAGATTAAAATTGGGAATCTGATGTGTTGCAAAGCATACATGCATTTCTGTCGTGTTTCGTTTCATTTTCGTATAGTTTTAGAGTCATATTGAGTCGCTTATAGTTAGTATTTACTTATGTGGCGTTTTGTAGATTATCGGGTCATATTGGAGCTTAAACGATCAAGAAGAGTGAAAGAAACGAGTACGAGAACAAGGGATGAGAAACGGAAAAAGTCGGGAAAGAGTCCAACCTTAAAAGAGGCATATCTCGGGCTAGAAAAATAGTTACGGGGCCCATTTTATATCGATTTGGGGTAGCTTGACGAGAGGAATCTAAAAATCAAGTTATCTCCTCGCGGTACGCGAGGCTTGGGTTCCATTTTCTCGCGGTACGCGAGGGACCAGAAAACCCGCGCGACTATTTTGTCTCTCACAATACGCGAGAGACTTTCCAGAACCTCTCGCGGTATGCGAGAGACCCCAGATACAGGTATTTTTGACTATTTTCAAGGTATAAAAGGTTAAGATCGATCCTAGGGTTTATTATTCGATTCCAGACGTAAAGTCGAGAGCGTTTTAGTGATTCTAAGTGGGAGAAGGCTTCTAGGATCAATCGGAAGTGTTGATTGAAGTGAGAGATCGAGGAACGGCTCGATTACATCATCCGGTTCTTGTTATCTTTCTTTATTCTTCTTTTCCAGATTTGAAACCATTATTTATGTGTTTGATTCTTCTGTTTTGATGCTATCGAACATGTTGATTGGCCAGAATTTCATTAGCTACCTAGATTTTGATAATTATGTCTTGTTAATTGGTTTTCTTTCGGATTTCGGATATTTGTTGATGGATTAATATTAAAGTAAAGAACTTGTTTTCGTTTGATTGGATGTATATGCGTATTTGATCTTGATATATGATCTGTTGAATATTCCATGTGTTGCTTTGTGAATGTCTTTCATGTATGGTTGCGTATTAGGTCACTAGGTGTGTGCATGTGATTAGTTTATGGTCTACTGACGTCGTATCCATAGGAACATTGATTGAGAGTATGTTAGGGTTAAGTATTCTACCTGCTTCAATAGTTGAGAGGTGAGAAGTTGTCGGGTAATCTGTGGTGTTAGGGTTTCTAGGTCAATTGCTTTGAAAGGAGGTTTCTTAGGGTTTCTTAGAGTCATTGTTATCCCGTGTCTTGTCAAATGAATTCACGTTACTCCTTGCACTGAGAGGTGTATTGAGATAGTGAGACTGCGAGGTAATCTATCTAACGAGTACTTTAGTGTTGTTGGAAATAGATGAGAGGTGATCCGACTAACCGGTGAGTTTTACACGTCCCTTAGGGTTTCCTTTTCGGTCATACTCGGAGAATGTTCTGGGATCCATTAGGTTGTCTAAGTGTGCCGTATTCTAAGAGCCTGGTTCCATCATAGTGTCCGCATCCAAGAGAGAGTTCCAAGGTACATGCAAATGATTCAGAGTCTAGGTAGTGCTTTCCCCTATTTGTAATTAGTCTAAAGTCTGTCGCTATATATTTGGTTATCGTTAGTTAGAGATTTCATTAGTTATAATCACAACACAAATCCCCCATATAATTCAGTTATTTAGTTGAGTCAGAGTCTAGATAGAGTTGTCACTAGTGTCTCGTGGGTTCGATATCCGGACTTCATTAGACTTTACTGCATTGATTGGTACACTTGCCGGTTGTGTGGTCTAGTATTAGGTTGAGTCTAGATTTAAAAAATTTAAAGCTAGAGTGTCTAGATTAGGTTTTATAGTTAGTTTTTGTTGACCGTCCAGCACACATCAGAATCATAGAACTCACGTTAAAACCTTTTATCATGCACCTTAGCCCAAAACAGTAAAACATTTAAAACTAGGCTTCATAGAACTCACCTTTTGTCATACCCCGCCTCAGACACCCCGTGGACGTGTGTGAGCTCGATTGGTACTTGCTTTGATTTCAGAGTTTTTATAAATTCAGCGTAAGCCTTTTCAAAAGGACTGTTTCATCATTTGTTTCAACTTCAAGGGTTGTATTTGTAAATATCAAAATTCAGTTGGAAAACAAAAGTCTTGTATTTACACAGGGATTTAAATACCCTTTTCATTTTGATTACAAAACAGAGTTTGAAATCAAATACATATACAACCACCGGAAATAGTACTATCGAGGGTTGATCAATTCCCCGGTCCTATCTCCTTTTTATATTTTTAGGATTATCAATACACGAGGCCTGAGAATCCAACGTGCACAATATCCTTTTCACATATCATTTACTGTGTGCCAGAATCCCTTTTCCATCACATGTTTACTGATTACCTGAAAACATTTTGAAAATGAAACGTCAGCGCGAACGCCGGTGAATACAATTATCTTGACAGTAAAACCAATTAGCACAAACAAGTATTAATTTCAAAATCACAACTTTATGTTTAATCTACACATTCAGCAGGCCCATATCCTGACTGTATGCACCATTGTATACACTGGTAGTATGTCTTACTGACAACGGGTGGCTCATGCCTCCTCATCTATACTATATAATAAAGGAAAACCATGAGGGACACGTGTCACTCTCTGGTTACTCCTCATCTTTATTTTCCCGCCTCTTTCTCCTATTAAATATTAATTTTTATGTTTCTCTCTCTTATTAAATAATAATATCAAATAATAATTTTTATATTAATAAATAAAATTTTATGGACACGTGTCACTTTCTGGTTCATTTGTATTATTTTTTCCCACCTCTCTCATATTGAATAATGATAATAAAAGAATTTATTTTTAGATTTTTAATAAAAAATCTAATGACGGATATTTATTATTTAATTATAAATAGTCCAACCGATGTAATATACTGGTTTATTCACCCATGTAGTACACGGGTTTTTTAAAATATAAAATTTTTATTACTAAGTATATAACATTTTATTTATTCAACCCGTGTAATACACGGGGTTTTAACCTAGTTTGTTATAAAGGGAAGTACCAGCCGCAGACCGGGACTTTAACCTGACTCGTGTATCCCCTGCAAGTTTTACGTATACTTATGGCCCGAATGCTTACACGTAGAAGAATGTTGAGCATTATTCCCTTAACCTTTATTTGACCATTTTCGTAAATACAATGTTTGACACAAGTTTTGAAATAGATAAAGTATTCACCTTGATAATAGGAATGAGCCTCTAAGTTGTAAATTATAAAATCAACCTCTTAGCCTGGTTTCCCTAGCTTTTTGACCTTTTTACGAGTGTTTCCTCTTAAACCGGGCACTACTATGAGCGGGAATCAAACCGATATCGTCGGGGATGTTCTAAGGATCTTCGGAAATAAGATTTGTGTGTGAGGATCGAATCTGGGATGAGAAAATAGAATGAAAGGGATCAAGTATATATATGTTGAAACTCTGGTCCGTAGCGGACCGCTACACAGGCGAGTGGCGGTCTACCACCGACATGTATTTGCGTCATCCCTAAATGTAACTTATTGGACCAAACATAGATATGCGGCTAGCGGACCGTTACTGTGGGGCGTAGCGGTCCGCCACCCTTCTACGTGGCAGATTCTTAGAGTTTTCGGCTGCCTGGCGTGGCGGTCCGCCACGAGTACACGCGGCATAAAATTTTCCCATTAGTCATTAGACACGTGTCAAACGTGGATTGATTGCTTAGTGACCAAGTAGCGGACCGTTACCGATGTGGTGGCGGTCCGCCACCCAAAGACACAGGGTGGGGGCTTCCTTAGCAGAACGTTAGGGTTAACCTTAGCGGTCCGCTAAGGTATTAAATTACATATTTTTCAAATTAAATCCCGAACTTAGGTATTTTAGATACAACTAGTCCTTTAGGTTATAAACCTTTGGCATTTCTTGGACATTCTTTTTGTAGGTGTTACACCTTTAGTATCTTAACATTTATAGTCTATAATCGAGCATAATGGCATTAGCTCTAGTATCCACATGATCCTTTGAAAATGTAATATTATTTATAAGTCGATATCTTAAATTGTATAATCCCCCTAAAGGATAATTTCTCATCCATGTCCTATAATCTATATTTGCTGGCATTATCCGGGAAATTCCCTATGCCCATGCCAACCTCAAAGCATGGCATTTACTAGCTGGCACTTACCAGAATTACCCTTATGCCCGTGCAAACCCTCAGGGCTACCCGGTCCTAACTAAGGGAGAGGACTTATAGATGGACTATCTTTGGAATGTTGATGTAGAGTTTTATCGTCCCTTGCTCCTAAAATGACTCGCTTGTAACACCCAAAGGTGTATTTCATGCATGGGATTATCACAATAGAACGTTCCCAAAGAAGTGCGATTAGGTATATCAAGTGAAAACACTTAAAGCCTTATTTATAGGCCAACCTTAGGTCTGTGACGGACCATTATAGACATGTCACGGTTCTTCCCCACCATAGGTCGGGTGAGTCATTGTTCCACGTGGCGGTCTTTGGTGTTTTTTTGAAATTGGGGTGTGATGGACCATTACGGTCGGTGATGGTCTGTTACATGGCTGACGGACCGTTATGCCTAATGACGGTCTGTTATAGCACCTCTTTTTAGATTCTTCTCATCGAGACACACAAATTTCATGTATTATGGTTTCTGTAACTCATTTCTTACCTGGATATATACTTATTTGAAGTTTTGGGCTCTTTCCGGTCGAATCATCTTTTTGTTTCACGACCGGTTACGTTCGAGTGTTGCGTTTTTCAGTCGACACTCATCCTAACTTATTGTATAGATTTTGAGGTGTTACAAATATATGACATAACGTAAATAAGTAAAATTAAATCTAATGTATATGGATGTATTAGAAATGAAGCCTGCGCGATGTGCACGTTTGTAAACAACGTTAGGAGTTTGTGAAAGTTTTGAAACTTGAAACTTTTGAAAATTGAGGTGTATGTTTGAAAATTTAGAAAGTTAAAAGGTATTATTTGAAATTATAGATTGTTGAGGGGAGTTTGTGAAAGTTTGGTCGATGGCATAGGATTGGCCATTGACACTTGAAATTGTGTCAAGAGTATAATACCTAAGCTATTTTTCTAATAATAATACATTACAAAATTCGTAATCAAAGACAACATTAGAGTAACACTTAAACATAAGTGTCGGTGGATTTTTGCCACCAACAACTTCTACCCTCCACTTTTAGAAAATGACAATATTTACCCTTAACTTTGTAAACCAAAACTTTAACCCCCTCAAGTTTTCGGCCATGTAGTATATATAATATGATTTTTCCTAATAAATTTTGTTCATTAATATATTTTTTATTGACGTCCTAATATAAATTTCGTTAAAAAAGGATTTGCATTCATTGTAGTGTATTTTTTAAGTGTCATGGGTTATATCGACTAACGGTAATGTGTCGGTACCGTGAAGAATGATACCGACACCGACTGAAAAACATCGGTTCCATTATATAGTTGCCTTAACCATTTAAAATTCGACTCTCACCGCCACGGAGCGTGGGGCTAATTTTCTAGTCGAGTTAAAATTCTATAAAACATCGACAATAAAAAAAGATTACATGAATATAAATATGCTAAATAAAGATTTTGGACCTAGTATTTTTAATATTCATGTTTTGGGTAAAAATTATACGAACTAACTTTGTAACCAAATTTCGAGAGTGAGTTAGTGTGCTTATTAAATCTATGAATGCAAAACAGTAAAATCAACACGAGTGTTTACGAGAAAAGCCCTTGATCCTTGATGATCTCCGGCACAAAACCTCGGGAGCCGACTAAATGTCGGGCTGCCTTGATAACTTTTATATAATCGAAAGTGATGAGTACAGAGTAAATAGATTGAGATCATATGCTATGTGTTACAAGAGTTTTCGAGTGTTTGTGTGTGTTCCTATACTATCTTACCGGTAATTTTATACAAAATTATCTAACTAACTATCCGAGATTTAAGCTTTTGACTCTATCCTTTGCTTATGACCGTTGCGAGTTGATTCACATGTTTTCAATACGTGGTCCATGTTTGTAGAACGAGTCTTTAGGAGATATTTATCTATACACATGTTTACCTGCAAATATAAAAAGAAATAGAGGACATATAATCGTTAGTAATATTAAGATTCAGGATATTGGATTCCGGGTAATGCTAGATTCAGTATCATGCCTGAAATTTAACCCATAACAATTCATATCCATATTATAATAATAAATAACTTTATCTGTCGTTAACTTCGTAGTCTAAATTTTTATTTCTCGTCTATCTTTCCTATTAAATAATAATAATTTTAAATAATTAAATATTTAAAACTATTTTAATATATTATTAAAACTTATTAAATCATAAGAATATTTTAATTATATCTTATCTTAAAATATAATTTTATGATTCTTAAACCTTCATTATTTGTTATTTATAATTTCTTAAATCTTTAATATTTGTTATTAATAAATTTTAAATATTCATTGTTTCTTATTTCAACAACAACTGATAACATTTAACATATAATCTTTCATATAAACGATTGGTTTACAACAACTTTAGATTTATTCAACTCGTGTAATACATGAGTTTCTAACCTAGTATATATATATAGAGAGAGAGAGAGAAGAAGAAGAAGAAGAAGAAGTTTTAAATAGAAAGGGTTTATTTCGTACGAAGTAACGAAAGATTCTGAATCATTGATCTAGGAAATGAAGGGTTAAGATCAAAGTTATTTGTTTTTAAACATGAAAAGATTTTGGAAGGGTAAAATTGGAATAACTTACCTTTGTTATATTTTACAAGTTTCCCAATTTTTTTAAAACACATATAACATTTTTATGCGACATTATTTAAAAAAAAATTACCCAATAAAATCGAACATTTTATCCTATTTAATTTGAGTATAGTCTTGCTATATTTTTATTTAAGAAAAAATACACTTTTAAAAATACACTTTGATGTGTTGTGCGTATAACATGCGTGATTATGGTATTGTGTTATTATAAATCATGTGTGACTATGTGTGAAACACTCGTGATTATGCCTATAACATGCATGATTATGGTGTTACGTATATGTAACCCTAGTTGTTATGAATACGTAACAACCTGTCATTCGACATAGTGTTACATATACGTAAAACTCCTTATTCTCGTAATATGCGTATAAGATCCGTGTTACGATTTTCCTGATTTTCTTTTAAGTTTTACATAAGAGTAAATTACACATATTGTCCTTTATTTATACTACAAATTACACTATGTGTCCTTTGACTTCAATAAGTACACCAGAGGTCCTTTTATTACATACTTTTATACACTCTATGTCCTTTACACTAACCCCCATCCATTTGCATCGTTAAATCCAATCATGTGCCCATCACATGATGGGCAAAATAGTCATTTCATTCAAAAAAATAGTCAAAATCTCTCTTCTCTCAGATGGTGGTCTCAGGCACACCTAGATATGGTGGTCTCAGGCGGCTTCATCGGAGCAAGGCAACGACGGTAGTGGTGACGGCACTGAGTGGTGACAGGTCCCTGGACCACCGACGACAGCGATGATGGTTAGAAGAAGACGACAACGGTGTGAAGACCTAGCAACCAACTCCGATGATGGCGGCTAGGGTTCAGACGAACCACGCTTATCCGACAAGAAGGTGACGACGGAATGGTGCTAGGGTTCCGACGAACTTGGTGGCCACGTGAAGACGGCATCCACCTCAGAACTCGATGACAGGGTGACGCGAGCATAATCTGGTGGCGAAACCAAACTTCTCCGGTGAGAAATTCTAGTTTTCCGACTACTCACGTTTTTTCGGCAAGGATTCCGCCACCGCCGGACCACTTCATCGGTACCGCCTCCTTCCCTCTCCCGATCTCTCTCTCAGAACAGGTCGGCAAGGATTCCCCCACCTCCTTCCCTCTCCCGGAAAGAATTCCCCCACCTCTTTCCCTTTCCCGATTCTCTCTCATCTATATACTATGTGTGTGTGCCATCATCATCGTCGTCCATTTCATCTCTAGCACAAAAGTTTACTGGCTGAATACTTCTTTCCCAGTAACATCATCTACAGATTCCATTCTTTCTTTTTCCTATTCTTACACACGCACACCAAGTGTTTGATAAAAGTCCGATCATTCTGGAGAAGCAATACATAATCAATTATCTGAAAGAGTAAAATACAAATTTGTAGATGAAATGACCATTTTGCCCATCATGTGAGGGGCACTTGATGGGATTTAAAGGTGAAAATGGATGGGGTTAGTGTAAAGGACATAGGATGTATAAAAATATATAATAAAAGGACCCGTGGTATACTTATTGAAGTCAAAGGACACAGATTGTAATTTGTAATATAAATAAAAGACGATATGTGTAATTTACTCTTTACATAATTATATGACGTTCTCTCGATCCCGGCCTCCCCGTATATAATAAAGGTTACATAAAATAAAATAATAATAATTAACCTTTATTTTTTAACTAACAAAGTCTTTCTAAAATTTCTTCAAGGCACTTAATATGAAAAGAAATATATAGAAGACTACGTAAGATGTGATGTCATTGGTGCAAGAAACAAAAATAGTGAAAACAAATGTCGGCCGTGGCAATGCCGCCCATGACCCGCCGGTTGACATGTGGGCAAATATGCTTGAAAATAAATACATGACAAATTGTATATAGCCAAAAAGAATCGAAATCAACGTTTCTGAAACTAATCACGATGAATACAATATTTAATTTTGTATATAATTTATAAAATATATATTTTATTATTAACTATAATCACATAAACCACAATGCGAAAGCAACTAAAAGACACCAAAAATATTGACGTGAGTAGCGAAACTAAATAACACATGGAGTTGTGATCAAGGAATACTAATCAAACAAGTTAAAACATTAAATGACATGTATTTCACACATAAAACGTTTTTGTTGATGATATTCAACCTTTAATTCAATGTATTGATTTTATGAGATCCTCGTGTTGTGATCATCTACAGTTGTAATGTCGAACATTGAATTGTTGTCCAAAAATGAACATAATTAAACGTAATCTTTATGGAATATGTGATGAGTGAAAAGGTTGAATTTGTTTTATTATACAAAAGATGTTAGTTATAACTAATTCACTAAGGCTTGTATTGCAACCATGGATATTACACAGTCGTGCGTTGTGGCGGCGGCATGGTTTCGAGTAGGGTCAGTCTATTAGGCCTACAGGAAACACACCCGTAGTAGGCCTAACATTTCGAGGCCAAAAAAAATATAATAAAAGAATTTATCTATATAAAATTTTTGAGGCTTTAAAAAAAATTATTGGGCCTTTTTAAAAAAGTAATTTTCGAGGGTTTTTTTTTAATTTATTGGATCAAATATATCAAGAAAAAACAATTAGGCTTTTTTAAAAGTATGTTTGGCTCAAAAGTGTTAAATGTGTTTAGGCTCGTGAATCCAATTATTGGGCATTTTTAAAGAAGTAATTTTTGAGGTTTTTTAAAAAAAATTATTGGATCAAATATATCAAGAAAAAACAGTTGGGCCTTCTTAAAAGTATGTTAGGCTTAAAAATGTTAAACGTGTTTAGGCCCTTAAAATGTTCAAATTATATATTTCGTTATGGGAATTTTTTTTCGGCTCGTGTAGGGCATTTGAATCATCGGGACCGGCTCTAGTTTCGAGTACCAAAACGCATATATAATAACACATTGCAAAGGTTGTCACTCTGTCGGAAAACCCTAAAACGTACCTTATAGTAAAAGCGATTGCCACCCCATCGTAAAATTCAAAAGCGTAGCGTCAAGTAATTCGAGCGCAAACGCGTATACAAAAACATGCCGCCTGAAACCCAAACGTAGAACCCTAAAGCGTACCATGTTTTAAAACGAACGTCACTCCGTCGTAAAACCTGAAAACATAGCGTCAATAAACCCAAAAGCAAATGCAGACGCAACGATTATAAATTTAAAATCAAAACATTAAAAAAAAAAGAAAAAGAAAAAAACACTAGAAGATAAAACATGCACTATTCACCTCCATTATCTTTAAATATAGTATACTAGGTTAAAATTCTGTGTATTACACGGGTTGATAAAATATAATATTATATACTTTGTAATAAAACATTTGGATTTTAAAAACGTCGTGTTTTGCATTTCAATGAATCATTTCATCCGTGATTGTGCTGAAAAGCATTTAATTAAACGTGTAAAAGTTCACACGAATGACAATCTTGCTGACCTTTTCACAAAGGCTTTTGATCGATCCCGTTTTAAGCATCTTGTCAACTTGATAGGAATGTACAATCCTGAGTGAAAACTTGTTTTTCGTAAATCAATTCAATTCATGAAAATTAAATTTTATTTTCTTTTAAGTTTTCTGTATAGTTCTTTTAACTTTCAAAAACATTTTACAAAATCAAAAACAAAATAGAAAATGGAGAAAATTTCAAAGTTAACTTGAGAAAAGAGGAAATGATAGTACATCAGAATTGATCTAAACGTCACAGACTGCTCATATGGGAAATGATTGCGCCATGCTTACTTAATTGTGTAAATTATTATGGTTTTAATCTGCTTATTTACAAGTAATATAAATTGTCAGTAGGCTGTATGCGTCTTTGAATCACTAGTAGTGTTGAAATTTAATCTAAAATTACAACTGTGATTTGAACCCATGTTTGTTAGTGTGTGTGCGTAAAAGAATAGAAAAGATCATTATCAGATAAAGCATGTTAGATTTTAGAAATAATTTTCTTTTGAGATCAGTTTCGGGTTATGTCATTAGCACAATTAATGCGGTTCATCTCACTGCCCATACTCACAAGTATGCAAGGAGAGATTGAATCAAGACATGTCTCTACATCAACCGTTGAGCATGTATTCACCCTTGAATCACTCCTGATTCATTGAAATCAAATCCAGATAAAAGTTTTTTAAAATAAGATATAATTTAAAATATTGTGTTTATTAGTATAATTAATATTTTTTTTAAATATAAATCATTATTAAAAAAAAGAAATACGCATTTAATAAAAGAGAGAAGCGGGAAAAAAATAATGAGAATATATGTGGACGCGACACGTGCCATAAGTTATTTTTATTTATTATATAGTATAGATAGATATAGATAATATATAATTCTATAGTTTTTTTTATTATTCTTAAATAAGTTTTATATACTTTATTACTAAAAAAACTATACATATAATTCATAATTTTCTAATACCTTTAAAGAGGTTTATTATAATAAAAGGTTAATTTCATAAGATGTATTTTCTTTTTTAACAAATTTATAAACCATTTTATCCACTATGAGTCTTGAACTCTTAACTTATATAAGAAGAGACACCTTTTATTAACATCTTAGTACCATGTTACGCATTAAAGGTAAAAAAAATCATTTTCAACATAAAATATCTTTTAACATACAAAACAATTCAATCAAAAACGTTTGCAAAAAAATAAAAAATAAAAAAAATCTTCTCTTTTAATTAGTAGACATTTCATCTAATATATTTTTATTGATTTTTTTTCATGCTGAATTAAAGTTTTATGAAGTATTAGTTCACATGTGAACTAATATCGTAAATTTAGTTAGTTTTTTTTCGTTTGAAACTTATTGTACTTTTACATGCGAACTACTATTTGTTTTTCCTTTTAATCAATATTTATTCACATTTTAACTTATATATTCCATTGACATTAGCATATGAGCTGGTGTTAGTTCACATGTAAAAAGTCTTCGAGACATTTCATCAAACATGTAAAATGCAACCATGTGAAGATTATGTGTTATCAACACTTTGTTATAGTATGTTTAAGCTATCGGAAAAACATCTAAGAAGTTTCTATGTGGTTATAGGGAGGTAAAACTGAATAATGATGATGCATACTTCGGTGAATAGAAAATGGCCTTCATGAAAACTATTAAAGAGAGATATTTGGATCCTACATGCAGTTACACCAAATATTTGAATCATTTTTACATTTCTGCTCTTTTAATTTTTATGGTCAGAATATTAAATCTTAGAGCCCGTTTGGTTAGCAGGAATTTGTGAGAATTTAATGAAATTGGAATTTCATTGATTACTATGTTTGGTTTATAAAATTTATTGGAATTAAAAGTTGAATTCAATTTTTATTATGTTTAGTTGGGAAATAAATTGAAATTCCAACCGGAATTAATTCCCTTAAATTCCTGCAATTAAGAATTTTAAATTCCTTCTAAATTGTAAAGATATTTACAAAAAATAAATATAATCTCCGACCACTCACCGTTATCGGATCCACACCCCAACCCCGTCGTCGATGATCAACGACCCGACCCCGTCACCACCACTAAGAGCCGCCTGCCGCCCTCGGTACCTCCGCCAAGCGCCGCCACCCTCGCCGTCGAACACCGCCAACCACCGTCACCCCGTCGCCGCCCCATCCGCATAGCCTCTGCCACCGCTACCACCATACCCCTACCGTAACCGCCACCTCCACCGCCATTACCACCACCACCCCTACCGTTATCACAATCTCTACCACCAGAATGCTGCAGTGGCGCGCAGACCCGCCAGAATGCGCGGATGCTGCTGTGGGATACAGACAAGGTAGAACGCCCTAATTACCCAAATTTAAGCATCGATATCTCATTAATCTTAGCTCCGTTTTGGACTCGGTTTCTACTCAAGAAAAACTAAATTATTTTAGCTCTAATAACGATATTAACATCAGTTACATAAATTTATTTCTGTCCAAAATTGGTAAAAAGTCATTTTTATAAGTTGGTGAAAAAACACATTTTTCACCCAAAACTCCGAACACTTTCTAACCAATCAACGATCGATCCCATGGTTGATGGATAGACTTTGGATCACCAATATAAAAAGTCATCCTTACAAACCTATTTGCACACACTTAACATAGATTTTAAGCTTTCCAAATGGTGTGTTTGACTTGCATACAAAACTGTAACACTTTATATGAAAATAGAAATACTTGGGCAATTTAAAAATTATGGATGATCCTTTTCATTTTGATCTTGTTGTATATCCTTTTCAAGTGTGTTTTTGTCTTTTATGTTAAAACACATTTGAAGGCATCTATATTTAGTAAGTTCCGCCTACTTCACATTAAAAATAATTGTCCTGTACAATGTTTATAAGATTTGAGTTTTTTTTTAAACTTAGCTGAGGTTTTATAAAATATCTTTGGAAAGCATCATCATTTTATAAAATTTTTATGTTCATAATTCTTGGGATTAATTTAGAAAACGTGTTAGATATTTCTCATTCACATATCATATTACATTTGTCGTTTAACCTTTGATCATTGTATGTTGTTGTCAGTTTACCATATGTCAATTTTGCATTGATCCTTCACATTATACTTTCATGGTTCAAACCGACTCTTGATCTTCAATGAACAATTATATGACGGGTTCTTGGATTGATTCCCCACATTATACTATGATGATTCAAACCGAATCATGATCTTTAATGAACAACAATGTGTCAAATTCTTGCATTGATTCCCCATATTATACGTACTTTAAATAATTCAAACCAAGTCTTGATCTTTAATGAACGATTATTGCATGTATCAGTTCCCCGTTGAAATCCTCAATACATCTTGATGTTTTAGCATAAATGATAACTTGACGACATATTCTTGAAGTATGTGTATACTTAGTGACTTGATCTATGATAAACAAGTATACTTAATAACTTGAGTGTGTAGGAAATTGTATGTTGCATATGATTTTCTATAAGAATTCATACCACATGTTACTTATTTTTAGCATTATTAAAATTAAGATTTCATGATCATCAGTTTAAACCATTGTTACCCCAACAAATAATTTAGGGATTCAAAATAAAAGATATAACTACCAAAATTAAGGGTGGCCAATTTTATAAAAATACATTTTTTAATAAATAAAAAATATTTATAAATTATTTGATTGCAGTTATAAAAAAATTGTTACCTCCCATGTGTATATGCATGTATAGAAAAGAAGGATCAAATAGAACAAAAATTAAAAAAATGTGTAGAAAACAATCTAGTTTATGATAAAATCGAGTCAATGTTTGATATTGATGTGACATGATTTTGTAATTAACTCGGGGTTAAAGAATAGTTAAGAGTGGTATCAACCTCCATTGACTTTTAATTTCATTTAAAATGTGTTCATATTTTTTACATACAAATAAGTTTTATATATAATGTTACTTTTTTAAGATAAATTATATCCTAAAATATATATATATATATATACATATATATATATATATATTTTTTGAAAGATAAATTTTTTTATTTCTATGAGAGTGGGATTTGAACCAATAACTTACTCAATCCTTAGTGTTTCTAAAGGATTTTCCTCTACCAATGGGTCACCAACCCCATTGGCATAGCCTAAAATAAATAATTTTATTTTCTTTAACTTGAGTATTTCATTACTATATTTAATAAATATGTTTTTATTAGATCTAATTGTACATTGGGACAAATGTGCCTCAAACTCATTTACACAAAACATTCAAGTGCATCCAACCTTGCATCTTTACTACTAAACCAACAAGGGTAGCTTTATCAAACCCCATACTAGTGTCATGTGATTTTGCAACCTTCGGAATGGTATAACTAGTATATGTTTAATTTTGAAGATTTCCTCTTGTAATCGCGACTGTAATCTCTGCCTCCTAGGACTTCTTGGAGGTCGTTTAAATTAATATAATATTCGCCGCTCAAAAAAAAAAGTTGAACGTAAGTGACTCTTTCCCAAAAATTCAATTTTGCATACGTGTCGCGTCGAGAACCTTTTAATCTTTTTTCTTTTTATTAATTGTTCAACTTTCAAAAGAAATGTCTTCATCATGGCTGGGTCAACCGAATTCTTACCCTTATATATACATCTATTCTCCAACCTCAACTGACATCTTATTTTGTTTCTTCTACTTAGATTTCTCATTCAATTTTTTTCCTCTAGAACGGAGTTTTTCTTGAAAAAATATGGTAGCCGTAGTGGTGGCTCGTACGGGCCGGCAGCTGCAGCGTTACAGTGGCCAACACCGCCTAGTCGTTGGGTTAGTTTCTGTTCTTGGATCTACTCATTGTTTGGACCAAAAAACTTATGGTTTGAAATTGGGGAAAAGATTTTCTTTTTTCCTTTATAGAATATAATTTTCTAATAATTCATATGCAAATGTTGTGTAGATGCATACCGTACAGATTGAATGGTAGTATTGAAGCATTAGGCATAGACAATGCACTTGAGGTTCTTGTGATAAGTGCTCAAAGAAAAGGCAAAGGAATGTTGTTCCCAAAGGTAAATCTTTCATTTTCAATTCTTATATGAATCTTGCCGCAAATAGAGCTATTGGTTGGGTCTGGGGAGAATGTCCCGGACAGAAAGACACCAACTCTAAAAACTTTGAATCTTGAATCTTGCCACAAAATTCAATCACTAACACATACCCAAATCATTAACAGGGAGGTTGGGAATTGGATGAAAAAATTCAAGAAGCCGCTCTACGAGAAACAATCGAAGAAGCTGGAGTTTCGGGAACCATTGGGAATGAATTGGGTAAATGGTGCTTCAAGAACAAAGGCAATGATGCATACTATGAAGGCCACATGTTCCCTTTGCTTGTGACCGAGGAACTCGACCAATGGCCTGAGAAAGACATACGCCAAAGATGTTGGGTAGGGTTCAAAATTCAAAAAGATTCAAACTTTACAAAGATTCATGCTCACAAATGTTTGAATTATTGTTCAGGTGAGTGCAGCTAAGGCTAAAGAATCTTGCCAATATGGTTGGATGAGAGAAGCTCTCGACTTGCTAGTAACCCGGCTCGAGTCAACAATCTAACCGTTAGATTGATTAAAGTCCCTTGACTTCTAAATAGATAGATAGTTAATGGGGTAACTTTGTAGAATAGTAACCAAGTTTCAAAAGCGTTCCAATTAGTTCACTCAATACGCGTTTTACACGGCATACACCTTCGGGTATATTATGGTTAGTGACCTAATTGGAACACTTTTAAAACTTAGTTATTATTCTGTGGTGTTTTCACATAGTTAAAAGATGAAGCTCGTGTCTCGTTTACTTTTTTTTCTGTACCCTTGAAACAACCGATAAGGTTACGGTTTTGAGTCACACGAGCCTCAGCATGAAAAGACTGAATTAACCCTTGCAAAGCCGAAAAACTCGCGTCAGGAATCTTGTATTGACACACAGATTGGAACAAGTCTGTTGATTTTTTTCATAGATATTATCATCAATGGGAGTTTCATTAGTGCCAAATGAATTTGTCCTCTATCTTTTATTGTTTGTTAATTGTTTTTGTTATTGTTCAATCAACAAGGTAGGGTTAGCTGTGTTAGGTACTTGTGTTTCCAACTTACCTTATCAATAAAAACAGTATGTGGGGCTTACGAAATTAATTGTGAAAGGGATATTACCAACCACCAAAGTCGTCGCTGATTGTGAACTGGTCGTCTATGACAATTATTGCTCATCACCGATATTCTCAGACACGTATAATTGAAGGTGTTCATTAATCTTACCACAAGATGTTTCTATCATTGCAATTCTCAACTTTTGGTTGTTTAAAAGTTATATAGCTTTCATATGATTCGATGAACGAGTCTAAAATAGTGGTGGAACTTAACAGGATCATGGGACTGGGGTTGTAAACAAGTCGAGATCAAGCTCTAGTTAAGAGTTAAACTTAAAACTTGTAAAGCATTAATCTTGATTAAAGATATGTAATACGCGGATTTGTAAACCAATTAAAACTTTTAAATAATACGAAATACATGTTCAAAAACTTAGTTCCACTATTTAAATTAACAAAATATCATCAACAGCTTCATAAAGAAAGTGTTTAACGGTTTTTAGACTATTACATATCCCACAAGAACCCACACAAAAGTATTCCCTTCTAAAGGTTAGCTTTTAGAACAAACAATTTCTAAAAAAAACATTGAGAATCTAATTGCCTAACCTTGGCAGGACCCGTGATTATGACGGAGCTTTTCCTACATTCACAACATTAAAATGAACAAGGTTAGTTAAGTAAAACATCTCATCCATAGTATCAATGTATATCAAGCAAACAAGTCATGTGAAAATAGTCCTGGCGTATCAGTACGCCACTTGCCGTACGAGTATACCACCCAAAAAACAATTTTTCCAGCGTAATGAGGCCGTAAGGCATAGAACTTTTCCAGGTCTATGTAAGAGTACGTCATTCAGAAAACATAGTTTTGACAACAACTCCTTTTTTCCCTTTTTAAACCAATATAACACATATCCTTATATTTAAGCATACATTTAACAACTTCTTAAGATTAATAATAACATATATATGGTTTATAGTTTATCATTCATTTATTTGACATATCCACATGTTTTGTGAGAGATCCACCTCTCGGTTTCTCCTATGGAGTATTTGACTCCATGTCAACTCATGAAGTAATTGACTTCATGTCCACCATGAAGTAGTCAACTTCACTACCACTTGTGACAACTATGTCCTCATTTACATCCGTGAAGTATTTTGCTTCACTTACCCTCTTCCATGATGTATCCACACTTCATATTATTCAACCCTTTTGTTATTTATACTAACGGGTCGATTCCACCACATAACAACTCAAGTACTATCAAGTTCATACGATTCAATTATCACATTGACAAGTAAATAATATAACACAAAGTTACTTATCACAAAATACATATCTAGAACTAAATAAGTGTAAAGCACTTACCTTTGGAGTTAGATGTTCCCGGTTGCTCCTCGGCTTTGACCAATCAATTACCTAAACAATTCACACTTAGTTTAGTAATCTATGATCTTGTTAAACACCAATTTAGGTACTTACACCATCCCAAGACCTTATTCACTTCACTCTACCACAAGACTTGATTAACCAAGCCATACACAATCTTTTAATCATACAAACCGAACTTTACCCATTTGACCCGTTAAGTTTTCACCCAACATTCTCTATTTCTATGCAAATCAAGATTCACCAAAGCCAAAAGATTTTTACATGCAACTGTGTTTATCTAACCTTACAAATATTAAAACATAATCAAATACACAACCAAACATCCCAGATTCAAAACCCCCATTTTTAGGTCTCAAGAACCCTAATTATCAAACTTGTAATTAAATGAAATTAACTTGAATTTCTTGTTCATCTAGCTTTAGTAATACTAGAATAATCACCCTTATCAACAATTTACTCAATACAACCCTCAATTTTAGATTATTATAGTTCATCTATCAACACTTTACTAAACCAAGAATCCATGGTGAATTAAAGAGAAAGATGATACTCACTTGATGATTAAAAAAAGTTGTGTAAGCCAAATCTTCCAAATCAACCATGCAATCTTATCAATTGATGTTCTTGACCAATTTTTGCTCCTCTTCCCTTCTTTTCTCTTAACCACGACACACAAACACCTCCCTGGTGTGTGTATGTGTGTGTGTGTGTCGACATATATGATTAAAACCAAATTAAGAATTGGCTAATTACAGTTCTAGTCCTTCTCTTTTCTAAATTACCCCTTTCATCCCAAACTTAGGTTATTTAGTGAATTCAATAAACCCATCTACTTTCATTTTATTTTAAAACACCCCCTTAATAATATAATCAACATATTATAAGATAAACCCAAAATTGGTTTGTTACAAGATAATTATTAATTTATTAATTGGTTGAGTTCGTATTAGACTAGGAGTGATATTTTTTTATATATTTGATTATTTAATAACTGAGTTTGAGTTGGATTATGATTAGTATAGGGTTTATTATAAATAGATGGTTAGACATTAGTTGTATAGTGGCAGTTGAGTTTTATTAATAAATAGTCAATCTTGTTTGAGATCAAATTATGTGTTTGTGTTCTTGGGCCTAGTTTCTAACAATTGGAATCTAGTGAAAAAAAACGTCATTTTAAGAGTCGTAACGTGGGGTCAAGAAGGAGGCAGCAGCCTTTGGCGGTGATCGGAATAAAAGCTGACTATTATTTGATCAACTGAAGAAGAAAAAGAAGGGAAATAGAAGCAAGCAAATAAGGAGTTTTTTTGTGTGGATGTTAATCGGACGTAGGCAGCCTTTGGCTATTTGTTGCTGCATAAAGTAATTCGAGCAGGAAGAATTCGATTTAATTTGTGGAATCTAATGCAATTTATCAAAGAGAAAAATTGCAAAATTACCACGTGGGGATCAAACGATTTGTTGTTAATTCAAATTGAAGATTTTTTGAATGGCATAATAGTAAATTTATAATTGAAGATTGGTATTTCAATTGAGTTGTGTGTTTTTTTGGTGACGAGATCCGAGCCGGAACAGCCAACTCGCGGTGGTGGTGTTAGTTGTTTTTCCGGTGGTGGTGACAGGCGGTCAATGGTGGTGAGTAGAGGATGTGACAGCCAAGCAACGAAGGGTTGTGTGAGTCAACCAGGAAAGATATCGATCTGAGCGATTCAGACTGAGTAAAGGATCAATTACCTGTGAAGGGTGTAAGGATCTACAAAGTGTTTACATGTGCGATTCATGATGGTACGGTGTGATACCGGTGAAGGATTATTAGAACCTGTGAGTGGTTCGAACGAAATGAAGAATACATCCGATCCGTGAGAGATTGTTTAAAAAGGTTATGAGAGCTGCGTGGAAGAAGATCTGTGATAGATCAAGAAGATATTATGTGAGACGGAATTGAAGAACGTGTGAAACGGGGTGAAGAATCTGAGTGATTTAGATTGGGGATGAAGGTGTGATACATGTGTTGAAGAAAGTTGTGAAGGTGATTAAAGTTGAGTGATTCAAGTTGGTGTGAAAAACCTGAGTGATTCGGGTTATTGATAAAAAAAAATGAATATCATGATTGTGATTATCATGATGGTGTGGAAGAGTTACGGGTCTTGCTGGGAATTCAAGATCTATAGGTACAAATCAAGATTAAGAGGGAGAATGAAGCATAAATCTTAATTTATTAATTGGTTGAGTTTGTACTAGACTAGGAGTGATATTTTTTATATATTTGATTATTTAATAACTGAGTTTGAGTTGGGTTATGATTAGTATATGGTTTATTATAAATAGATGGTTAGGGATTAATTGTCTAGTGGAGTTGAGTTTTATTAATAAAGAGCCGATCTTGGTTGAGATCAAATTCTGTGTTCGTGTTATTGGGCCTAGTTTCCAACACCTCGATGGTTAACCTTGAAGTCAATAACTAGCTGATTAATTATATTCAAATTGTCTTAATCATGTAGGAACTTGAGTCACTTTTATTGATAAAGTAATAATAAAATACTGCTAGCGATACTCTCGTTGATCATGGGAAATAAACTATTACAGTACCGTACACAAGACCAAATGCAATTATATATAAGATGCACATATATATAATTAATTGTCTAAGGGTAGTATTGACATTTAGAATTAAAGAGTTTCTTCATATATATATATATATGTGTGTGTGTGTATGTGTGTGTGTGATAATTCGACTTTTCAGGTTAACTCGGTTAGCCAAACCCAGTTAAATCCTAACCCAGTTAACTCAATTCTAAAACTAAGGGATCAATTCTGTCAAAGCTGAAGTTGCAAGGGTTGGTTTTGTAAATAACCAGAAACCCTAATAGGCACAGTCGCGCCAAGTGCCTTGGCACGGTCGCGCCTCTTGCCCAGTTGAAACGTAAACGCAGTCTTAAATCGCAAATTCGTTGGAATTCAAGTTGTAACGTATAATATCTAACGGCGGATCATCATTGAGCCATTATTCGGCACTTTAACACTCGTAATGGCCGAATTCAACTCCATTATGGTCTTTAATCCTATAACCGTCGATCCTATCACCATATAACCCAAATTCGATCGATGGAGAGCAGATTTACGCAAACAATTTACTCTCACATCTTGCACGAACCTCCCAGAAGCTTTTGCACATTCCTATTTGGCTGGAGAAGCAGCCGGGGTCGCCGGAGATCAAGCTCTTCGTAGCCGCATACCATTCTAGCCGATATCTATCAATTCGTTAGTGTTTGAGGTAATTAAAAACGCCCGTATCTTCGTTTTAGTGTCCAGATTGAAAGCCCTATGATTTTAACAAGTAACCTTATCCAGATTGTTCAAATTGATCTCACGTTCATACCTAGGGTTTTCGTTATTCAATCGAGAAATTAGTCAATCTAGACTCGATGTTTTTGAAATCAAAGCATATCATCATATTCGTAATTACTTGATTAACAGAACCCACATGTCCTTTTGGTCAATCGCGATCGAAACCAAACGGATTTGGATTTATTGGTTCATTCTGTTAAGCACTATGTCTGTGTATCCAGGAGACACGGTCGTGCTAGAATTTGGCACGGTCGTGCCTCGTACTCTGACCCGGTCGTGCCTCTTGGCTAGACCTGGTCGTGCCTCAGAACCCTAGACACGGTCGTGCTAGACTCAGACACGGTCGTGCCTAGTGATTAGTTTTGTTGTGTCTTCTGTTTGATCAACACGGTCGCGCCTGTGACTCTAACACGGTCGTGCCTTGCCTTAGGCGTGGTCGTGTGTGAGTAAACCTTTTGTCAGAATGTTTTGATTAATATTTATATTTTCAAAACAATATTTATTATATTATATTAATATGTTTTAAACCCGGAAAACCACCCATAGGCTCGGGTTTAGTCTTGTAACTCGTATTCGTTATTTAAATCTCGTTTATAAAATAATATATTATTTCCAACCCTTAGTCTCAGTTAAAAACGATAAATATTTTTATATTATTATCGTTTCGTTTATAAACTTCGTGTAACCTTTTAAACTAATAAATAATGTAATTATATATATTATTTACACTTGTTTATATCCTCGGATAAAATAATAGATTTATTATTTTTGACACGCAATTGTTTATTGTAATATTTTATTAAATCTAAAAATAATATATATTATATTATTTTCTTAGGCCATTAGTTTAATGGTGCAGCATGCGAATATACTTTATTTTACTTTTGTCAAATTGTCGTGTGACGTATTTATCCTAAATATTTTGTTAAGAAATCCTTCAATTCCCGTGGACTCGTTCGTCAACTCCTTGATCATTAGAGCGTTTCTTTTATGACGTTCAACATTCCGTGTCGTTGTCACATATCATTATATCCCATTATACCCCTAATTGTTATGTTATAATTTTAGGGCATTTGTAATCTGTTTCAGGCTAACGCTTGAGATTCAAATCTCATACTCGTGTGATACTACCTACTACGCAACGCATGTGAGTTTTCACGACCCCTTTTACTGCTTTTATGTGAGGCCCCAAACCCGGGAGGCCCCACGCGTTGGATTTACTCATTCACAAACAGTTCTCAAACTAGAATATCAAATAACGCAGCGGAAAATTTCATTTCAAACACAACATTACATCGTTTAACATGCGGAAGCGTAACATTTTCAAATACATGTACATAACAAAAACAACTCGTAACGGGATGCCAGTCTTCATATCATCCGGGTAACTCCTCAAGCCGCCCAGCATCACCGTCCATCATCATAACTTCCTTAACCTGAATGTGCATACTAAAAAGGTCAGCTACGCTGGTGAGTTCTAGTTTTAACATAAATCATTAACATCAAATATTTGCCAAAAACATAACATCATACTTTATTTAATAAAAGCGTACGTAAAATATGCAATAACTTAACATCATCAAAACATCGTAACATAGCATCATAACACTAGTCAATATGAACCGAATCTGCGCCTTCTCGTAACCGTCAAATCCCTACATCCCATACCAGCGGATGAACTTAAGGCTCGCTACCTCTAAGTCATCCGTCATCCAGGTCTCCTAAGGCTCGTTACCTCTAGGTGGACCAAACATACGTCTCCTAAGGCTCGTTACCTCTAGGTAGACCATACACACGTCTCCTAAGGCTCGTTACCTCTAGGTAGACCATACACACGTCTCCTAAGGCTCGTTACCTCTAGGAAGACTAAACATACCATAGGCAATATTTCCCCGCAAGGAATAGTACCTTCCATCGGGATCCCGGTAATCCCATGGGCGACCGTCGTCACCCCATCCTCAACCAGTTGTACAACCGTTAGCCAGCCACAAAGGCCCCCCGTAAGGTAAGGCCAATACATACATACATACATACTCTAGCTCCCGTAGGAACTCGTGGCAGATTCGTTCATTCGTGACTTTCATAAAAACCTTTACCTCGTTTTAGTTAAAGCATTCGTACGTTTTATTAAATAACACTTCATTCGTAAACCTTTCACAACTTCGTTTGGCAAAATATTTTATAAACATCATCTCGTAAACCTCGTTTCGTAAACATCTCATTAACTCGTTTCGTCTTCCCCTTTCGGAAGCATCGTTCATAAACCTCGTTTCGTAAACCTCGTTTCATAAACCTCGTTTCGTAAACCTCGTTTCGTAAACCTCGTTTCATAAACCTCGTTTCGTATGTATGCACACCAGCCCAAAACATTTAATTAAAACATTAAAAGAAGGGCTTCTAGAACTCACCTTATAAGCTAGTCTCGGTTGTCCTAAACAAAGGTCCAACAACGTCACTTCCGATCTGAATTGATTAATTAAATACACATCAGACCTAAATCCCGACTCTAACGGTTTACTCGTTCTGTTACAGGTGAATACACTGACTTCACTTACTGATGCAGACCTATCGAAACTACTTAGTTTCGACAGGTGCAGGCCCATCGAAACTTCTAGTTTCGATACCTGCAGGCCCCTCGAAACTTCTAGTTTCGACAACTGCAGGTCACTCGAAACTTCTAGTTTCGACAGGTGCAGGCCCATCGAAACTTCTAGTTTCGACAACTGCAGGTCACTCGAAACTTCTAGTTTCGACAACTGCAGGCCACTCGAAACTCTAGTTTCGATACCTGCAGAACTCAGCTATCTTCCCCAAAAACCCTAACTTTCGCATGCAGGTCCGATCTTGTCAAGATCCGGACTTTTTGTATTCAAAACGTGTATTTTCCTTTCGTGATTCCAGATTTATAACCCTTTCCTCATTTGGTTTATAAAAACCCGTCATTTTCACAAAAATACCCGAAAACCCAAAAACGAACAAAAACTCAGATTTGGTTCGGGTGTTACCTGATTTCGAGATTCTGATCCGGAGGTTTTGCTCACGAGTTCAGTAGCAACAAGCTCCTTCAATATCGGGTCGATCCGCCAACTTTCTCTCTCTACGGTTTCTCTCTCTAGATTCTTGCAAATGAGAGAAATGGTGTGTGTGTTGGTTATTTAAAGGGAGGAAACCCCCCCCCTTCCTTCAAGTTTGCCGGCCCAACCGGCCCGGCCCGTTACGCCTCGTTCTTTTATCCCGTTCGTCCCGGTTCAACCCGTTATTTAAAATTCTCATTTATTTTGGGATGTTACAAGTCTACCCCCCTTACAATAGGTTTCGTCCCCGAAACCTATCATAAGTCAAACAGTTGAGGGTACGACTCCTTCATTTCCGTCTCCGTTTCCCATGTAGCTTCCGATCCCTTCCGGTGCTTCCACTGGACTTTAACCAACTGGATAACTTTGTTACGTAAACGTTTCTCTTTCCTGTCTAGGATGGCCACAGGTTCTTCGATGTAGTTAAGGCTGTTGTCGACCTCGATGTCCGTAAGTGGTACGTGAGCCGATTCATCCGCCAAACACTTTCGCAAGTGTGATACATGGAAGGTAGGATGAATCCCACTTAACTCATCAGGCAATTCCAACCGATATGCGACTTCACCAACCCGTGCCAAAATCCTGAATGGTCCGATAAACCTCGGACTTAACTTTCCTCTCTTTCTGAATCGTATGATTCCCTTCCAAGGCGACACTTTCAACATTACTCTATCCCCAACATTAAACTCAATAGGCCTTCGTCGTTTATCCGCATAGGATTTCTGACGATCTTGGGCGGCCTTCATGCGTGCTTTGATCTGATCAAACCTTTCCGATGTTTCTTTAACGACTTCGAGACTTCCCAATTCCTTCTGTCCAATCTCACCCCAACAAACCGGGGTCCTGCATCTTCTCCCGTACAACATTTCATAAGGCGGCATGCCTATCGTCGTGTGATAACTGTTGTTGTAGGAGAATTCGGCTAATGGCAGATGAATGTCCCAACTGCCACCAAAGTCGATAATACAAGCACGAAGCATGTCCTCCAACGTCTGAATGGTCCTTTCGGTCTGACCATCCGTTTGCGGGTGGTATGCCGTGCTGATATTAAGTCTCGTACCCATCGCCTCGTGAAATCTTTTCCAGAACCTCGATGTGAATCGTGTGTCCCGGTCGGAGACAATCGTTAAAGGCATCCCATGCCGTGCTACTACTTCGTTAATAAATACTTCTGCTAATCTTTCCGACGAGAACGTCTCGCGAATAGGTAGAAAATGAGCACTCTTCGTTAAACGGTCCACAATTACCCAAATGGTGTCATGACCTTTAGCTGTGCGAGGTAGCTTGGTTATGAAGTCCATAGTAATATGTTCCCACTTCCATTCCGGTATCTCAAGTGGTTGAATTTTCCCATACGGTTTCTGGTGTTCGGCCTTCACTTGTGAGCAAGTCAAGCACTTGCTTACGTATTTCGTCACTTCGTGTTTCATCCCAGGCCACCAGTATTCCTTCTTCAGATCTTGGTACATTTTGTTGGTACCGGGATGGATAGAGTAACGAGACTTATGAGCCTCATCCAAGATTTTGGTCCTAAGCTCGCCACCCATAGGTATCCATACTCGACCAAAACGTGTCCTAACACCAAGGGTGTTATATTCCAACTTGTCCTGTTGGCCAACCATCCTTTCTTTCTTTATATTTTCTTCCTTCAAAGCTTCATCTTGAGCTCTTTCGATTTCCCTCATCACATCCGATGTTACCACCATTTGGCAAGCTTTCACTCTAATAGGAGCAAGCACATCCTTCCGGCTTAGAGCGTCAGCCACCACGTTTGCTTTTCCAGGATGGTACATGATTTCACAGTCATAGTCTTTCAAAAGTTCCAACCATCGCCTCTGCCTCATATTTAACTCCTTTTGCTCGAAGAAGTACTTCAGACTTTTGTGATCGGAGTATATGGTAAACTTTACCCCATAGAGGTAGTGCCTCCAAATTTTTAATGCAAACACAACAGCAGCAAGTTCCAAATCGTGAGTCGGATAGTTGACTTCATGAACCTTCAGCTGTCGTGATGCGTATGCGATCACTCTTCCACGTTGCATCAGCACACACCCCAACCCCTGACCCGAAGCGTCAGAGTATACCACCAGGTCTTCATTGCCCTCGGGAAGGGCCAAGACTGGAGCTTGGGTTAGCTTTTCTTTTAACTCCTTAAATGCCTCATCCTGCTTCGGACCCCATTCGTACTTTTCTTCCTTTCGTGTCAACTTTGTCAATGGCGAAGCTATTTTCGAGAAATCCTGAATGAATCTCCGATAGTAGCCTGCCAACCCTAAGAAACTGCGGATCTCCGTTGGCGTCTTAGGAATATCCCAGTCCCTTACCGTCGTTATCTTTGCTGGGTCTACCATAATGCCGTTCGGGTTAATGACGTGACCTAGGAATTGGACTTCCCTAAGCCAAAACGCGCATTTGGAGAACTTAGCATACAACTTCTCCTTCTTTAGAGCTTCCAACACTTCCTTCAAATGACAAGCGTGATCACCCTCATTCTTGGAGTAGACGAGGATATCATCAATGAACACAATTACCGATCGGTCCAGCATCGGTCGACACACCCTATTCATCAAATCCATGAACGCTGCGGGGGCGTTCGTCAATCCGAAAGACATTACGCGGAACTCGAAATGTCCATAACGCGTGCGAAATGCAGTTTTCGGTATGTCTTCTTCCCTCACCTTCAACTGATGGTACCCGGACCGAAGGTCGATTTTCGAGAACCAACTTGCGCCTTGCAATTGATCAAACAGGTCATCGATCCTTGGTAAAGGGTACTTGTTCTTTACCGTTCGTTTGTTCAACTCGCGATAATCGATACACATTCTCATCGAACCGTCTTTCTTTTTCACAAACAACACCGGAGCACCCCACGGCGAGATGCTTGGTTGGATAAATCCTTTCTCAAGTAACTCGTCTAGTTGTGCCATTAATTCTTTCATTTCCACTGGTGCTAGTCGATATGGAGCCTTAGCCACGGGCTGGGCATCTGGTACTAAGTCGATTCGAAATTCAATCTCTCTATCGGGTGGTATCCCAGGCAACTCCTCTGGAAACACCTCCGGGTACTCGCGTACCACGGGTACATCGTCCAGTTCTTTCACTTCCTTACACTTGTCAATTACGTATACCAGATAAGCCTCGCATCCGCGCCTCAAGTAATCTGCTGCCTTAATCATCGAGATGACGTTGGGCATCGGGGCATCGCGATCCCCAAGTACTTCCACTTCGCTACCATCCGGAGCCTTGAGTCGGATTATCTTTCGTTTGCATATAATTTGAGCCTCGTTGGCAGTTAACCAATCCATACCTAACACGACATCAAACCCTCCCAAAACCATAACAAATAATCTGACGGGAAATCTATGGCCTTCTATCTTTATCGTGGAATCGTCAACTACTTCGGTTACCATTACGGTTCTACCCTCAGCGGTTTCTACATTAAAGGCTCGTTCTACTTTACTAACCGTGTACTTTACTCGTTTACAGAAAGTTGCAGATATAAAACTCTTACTGGCACCCGAATCGAATAACACTGAAACAAAAGTGTTGTCAAGGATGAACGTACCTGACGCCACATCGGGGTCATTCCTGGCCTGTTCTTGCGTTAGTGCATACGCTCGAGTCTTCGCTCGGGGCCTTTCCTCCCTCTTCTCTGGGCCTTTCCCTTTCCCGGTCTCGCCCATCCTGGGCTTAGTGCATTCCCGGCTCATGTGGCCACTCTCCCCACAGTTGTAGCATTTGATACCGTTCGGGCATTCTCGGGAGTAGTGCCCGGTCTTGCCACATTTGTAGCACAAATTTGATCCCAACCGGCATTCACCGGCATGCCTTCCCCCACACTTCCCACAGACTGCTAATTCATTTACCCTGGCCCGTTTGTCCTGAGCCCCAAACAACTTCCCACCCGATCGCTTAGCGGGAAAACTCAGCTTCTTCTTAGGCTCTTCAATGGCAACGACATTCAGTGCCAGATCATCAAATACCACGCCGCTCAGTTCTACTACCGAATCGTAGGTAGTAGGGGCGTTTGCCTTAACATATGTGCGGACCTTGTCCGGCAACCCTTGAATATAACAAGCGATCTTTCTTCCTTCAGTAGTGATAAGGTGTGGCACCAGACGTGCCAGTTCATTGAACCGTGTCGTATACTGCCGGTGCGTCATGCTCCCAGCCTTCAAACCCAGAAATTCCCTTTCTACCTTTTCGATCTCATTCCTTGGACAGAAATTCTTGATCACCAAAGTTTTCAAATCATCCCACATCATCGAATCAACCACCTCGTTCCCCTTAGCCTGGCATACACCTTCCCACCAGTGAGATGCTTCCTCCCTCAAGGAGTTAGCAGCAAACTTCACGACCTGATTCGGTCGACATTCACTCAGACGAATGGCGGCTTCCATACGAATTACCCAGTCAAAAGTAGCCACCGCGTCCTTCTTTCCAGTCAGAACCGGCGGGTCACATACCTTGAATGACTTATAGTCGCAGCCGCGAGCAGGCGGTGCGTTAACGGCCTCAATGTTTGGAATATCAGTTGTCAGTTTAGATCCGCCCTCCTCATTAGCCTTCTTTAGTGCTTCTGCCAGTAGTCCTGGCAAAGAAGCCTTCATCAATTCGGTGAACTCACGTGCCAGAGCCGCTCTTACTTCCGGTTCAAAAGTGAATTGTTGTTCTTCAGCATGAGTCGGCTCAGTCCCGTGCACACTAGCTTCTGGCTCAGTGTGAACACTTCCTTCTTCACTGTACTCCTGGTGAATAGGAGTTCTACCTCGGCCACCACCGGTACGACCACCGGTACGGCCCCCACCACGCTTTCCGTTCCCTCTTCTTGCCATTCCGTTCTACAAGACAAGGAAATCCAATGTCATCACGCTAGTTAACAAATAGAATTCAACAAGCATTGTAAGATGTTAATATACACTGGCCATCTGCAATTAACCATTACACTACCTCTTGATTTCGATTTGACCACCTTTGTGATTTCCATCAGAACCCAAGTCCTAACCTTAACACTTCCTAAGGCATACTATATATGTAAATATATATTCACTACCTTCATACCTGATGCTGTGGCTCGAGTTACCCGTACTGGCATCCGCTTTCGGTCCCATTCTCAGTTTAAGTTCAGACACAGGGAGTGTCCAAATCTCTCAAACTATTGCTCTGATACCAACTTGTGAGGCCCCAAACCCGGGAGGCCCCACGCGTTGGATTTACTCATTCACAAACAGTTCTCAAACTAGAATATCAAATAACGCAGCGGAAAATTTCATTTCAAACACAACATTACATCGTTTAACATGCGGAAGCGTAACATTTTCAAATACATGTACATAACAAAAACAACTCGTAACGGGATGCCAGTCTTCATATCATCCGGGTAACTCCTCAAGCCGCCCAGCATCACCGTCCATCATCATAACTTCCTTAACCTGAATGTGCATACTAAAAAGGTCAGCTACGCTGGTGAGTTCTAGTTTTAACATAAATCATTAACATCAAATATTTGCCAAAAACATAACATCATACTTTATTTAATAAAAGCGTACGTAAAATATGCAATAACTTAACATCATCAAAACATCGTAACATAGCATCATAACACTAGTCAATATGAACCGAATCTGCGCCTTCTCGTAACCGTCAAATCCCTACATCCCATACCAGCGGATGAACTTAAGGCTCGCTACCTCTAAGTCATCCGTCATCCAGGTCTCCTAAGGCTCGTTACCTCTAGGTGGACCAAACATACGTCTCCTAAGGCTCGTTACCTCTAGGTAGACCATACACACGTCTCCTAAGGCTCGTTACCTCTAGGTAGACCATACACACGTCTCCTAAGGCTCGTTACCTCTAGGAAGACTAAACATACCATAGGCAATATTTCCCCGCAAGGAATAGTACCTTCCATCGGGATCCCGGTAATCCCATGGGCGACCGTCGTCACCCCATCCTCAACCAGTTGTACAACCGTTAGCCAGCCACAAAGGCCCCCCGTAAGGTAAGGCCAATACATACATACATACATACATACTCTAGCTCCCGTAGGAACTCGTGGCAGATTCGTTCATTCGTGACTTTCATAAAAACCTTTACCTCGTTTTAGTTAAAGCATTCGTACGTTTTATTAAATAACACTTCATTCGTAAACCTTTCACAACTTCGTTTGGCAAAATATTTTATAAACATCATCTCGTAAACCTCGTTTCATAAACATCTCATTAACTCGTTTCGTCTTCCCCTTTCGGAAGCATCGTTCATAAACCTCGTTTCGTAAACCTCGTTTCATAAACCTCGTTTCGTAAACCTCGTTTCGTAAACCTCGTTTCATAAACCTCGTTTCGTATGTATGCACACCAGCCCAAAACATTTAATTAAAACATTAAAAGAAGGGCTTCTAGAACTCACCTTATAAGCTAGTCTCGGTTGTCCTAAACAAAGGTCCAACAACGTCACTTCCGATCTGAATTGATTAATTAAATACACATCAGACCTAAATCCCGACTCTAACGGTTTACTCGTTCTGTTACAGGTGAATACACTGACTTCACTTACTGATGCAGACCTATCGAAACTACTTAGTTTCGACAGGTGCAGGCCCATCGAAACTTCTAGTTTCGATACCTGCAGGCCCCTCGAAACTTCTAGTTTCGACAACTGCAGGTCACTCGAAACTTCTAGTTTCGACAGGTGCAGGCCCATCGAAACTTCTAGTTTCGACAACTGCAGGTCACTCGAAACTTCTAGTTTCGACAACTGCAGGCCACTCGAAACTCTAGTTTCGATACCTGCAGAACTCAGCTATCTTCCCCAAAAACCCTAACTTTCGCATGCAGGTCCGATCTTGTCAAGATCCGGACTTTTTGTATTCAAAACGTGTATTTTCCTTTCGTGATTCCAGATTTATAACCCTTTCCTCATTTGGTTTATAAAAACCCGTCATTTTCACAAAAATACCCGAAAACCCAAAAACGAACAAAAACTCAGATTTGGTTCGGGTGTTACCTGATTTCGAGATTCTGATCCGGAGGTTTTGCTCACGAGTTCAGTAGCAACAAGCTCCTTCAATATCGGGTCGATCCGCCAACTTTCTCTCTCTACGGTTTCTCTCTCTAGATTCTTGCAAATGAGAGAAATGGTGTGTGTGTTGGTTATTTAAAGGGAGGAAACCCCCCCCCCCTTCCTTCAAGTTTGCCGGCCCAACCGGCCCGGCCCGTTACGCCTCGTTCTTTTATCCCGTTCGTCCCGGTTCAACCCGTTATTTAAAATTCTCATTTATTTTGGGATGTTACATTTTAAACTGGGGGAGAAAACCTGACGTAAACACTTTTTGATTTTTGTACTTCATTATGTATCACTTGTTATGACTATGCGTAAACTCTATCATGAAAGTCCTCACATCGAACCGTTTAAATATAAGTATAGCGAGGTATGTTGGGTAGTACTACTGGGTTTGACAAACCTCACCCGCGTTAGTCATGCTAACTCGATTGGATATCGAACGGGTGCAATATTGACCTAAACGTGCACCATGGTTGATAGGCCTGGTGGGAGGCATTCAAACTGTCAGTTTACGGTTGCGAGCGTAATAGCAAACATGAACATGGGTTAGCTACCTGTTGATATATATATTGAATGTACATTAATCTGGTAAACGCTTTATTACTATATTGAAACCTGTGAACTCACCAACCTTGTGTTGACACTTTTCTTACATGTTTTCTCAGGACGCTAAACTAAGGCACAGGTGCACGTTAGGGCATGCATAGTGTCAACATGATGTATTCAATAATTGTCAATCTACTGAACATATATTATGTTTCCATTATTGTTAGACTTGGGTGCGTTGTTGTGCGCATTTAATCTCTTGTTTAAACGCTTCTGTATTTACTCTGAACTTTTATAATATTTCAATTTGAGTCCCATATAGTGTCGTTTGATGTAACTAATAACTAAGATCCTGATTTGTCACTTCCCAAACGGTAAAACTTCGTTCGTTGAAATTGGGGGTGTGACAATATATATATATATATCAACTTTGATTCGAGGCATACTCTGTAATGAATATATATATATATATATATATATAGAGAGAGAGAGAGAGGATGGTTCCCCTAAGAAGTGCTACTTGGCTAAGAAGCCGAAGAAGCAATCTCTTCCATTTAATTGGATGATCAAGGGTATGGATTTAAGTGTCGGAACATAAGGGGTGGAGGGCATTCTTGGAAAACCCACAATTGTTGACTTTTTTAAACCCCCCCCTTTTTTAAACGTACATAACTTTTTAATACGACCTTATTTTTTTTTTAAATTACACCATAAAATCGAGCGTTTTTTACCTTTAATTCGAGTATAGTATTGCTATATTTTACTGTAAAAACAAAATCAACACTTAGTGAAATTGTGTTACTTTACGTAAATGTGCTGGTTTATAGTAAAACAGCACAATTAACCGTGCTGCATTTTAAAACAGCACAATTAACTGTGCTGCTTTATACTGTGCTGCTTTATCATAAAACAACCCTTCATAACAATTAATTGTGTTGTTTTACTATAAAACCCAAAAGAACACGGTTAATTGTGTAAATTGCTTTTCGTAGCTAACCAAGCACAACAAAACTAGTATATCAAACCAACACAAAACAACATTTTGATTCAAAAGTTTTTTGTTGCCTACCACTAAACCGATTTTTTGATGTATGGATGCTTTAAATTTTTATTTTTAAAGAAATGCTACTAAATTAGGCACATAATAATTGACTAAAAGTAACACACGTTAAATAAACCATTACATTTATGTAAATTGTGTTGTTTAACCAGAAACCAACAAATTTTTAATATGCTAAATTGTGCTGTTTTACCTGAAAACAGCACATTTACGTAAAGTAGCACAATTTCATTAAGTGTCGTTTTTGTTTTTGCAAAAAATATAGCAATACTATACTCAAATTAAAGATAAAAAACGCTCGATTTTATGGTGTAAATTAAAAAAAATAATGTCTTATGTAAAAGTTATGAACGTTTAAAAAAGTGGGGGAAGTTGAAAAAAGTCAACAAAGTGGCTATTATTTAAATACTCATCCACCCTTATTTTTCATACACTTAAATCTCTACTCTTGATCATCCAATTGAATGGATGAGATTACTTCATAGGCTTCTTAGTCAAATTAGACTTCTTATTTGAACCTCCCATATATATATATATATATATATATATATATATATATATATATATATATATATATATATATATATATATATATATATATATATATATATCGGGGATGGTTCCCTAAGAAGCGCTACTTGGCTAAGAAGCCTAAGAAGCAATCTCATCCATTCAATTGGATGATTAAGGGGATGGATTTAAGTGTGAAAAAATAAGGGGTGGAGGGTATTCTTGAAAAACCCATAAATGTTGACTTTTTTCAAGTTCCCCCTTTTTTTAAACGTACATAACTTTTTCTTTCGACCTTATTTTTTTAAAAAAATTACACCATAAAATCGAGCGTTTTTTTACCTTTAATTCGAGTATAGTTTTGCTATATTTTACTGTAAAAAACAAAATCGACACTTAGTGAAAGTGTGCTACTTTACGTAAATGTGCTGGTTTCTAGTAAAAACAGGACAATTAACCGTGTTGCATTGTAAAAACAGCACAATTAACTGTACTGCTTTATACTGTGTTGCTTTATCATAAAACAACCCTTCATAACAATTAATTATGTTGTTTTACTATAAAACCCAAAAGAACACGGTTAATTGTGTAACTTGTTTTTCTTAGCTAACCAAGCACAAACAAAACCATCACAACAAAACTAGTATATCAAACCAACACAAAACCAAACCAGCACAAAACAACATTTTGATGCATAAGTTTTTTGTTGCCTACCACTAAACCGATTTTTTGATGTATGGATGCTTTAAATTTTTATTTTTAAAGAATGCTACCAAATTAGGCACATAATAATTGACTAAAAGTATCACACATTAAAGAAAGCAGTACATTTATGTAAATTGTGTTGTTTAACCAGAAACCAGCAAATTTTTAATGTGCTAAATTATGATGTTTTACCTGAAACCAGCACATTTACGTAAAGTAGCACAATTTTATTAAGTGTCGTTTTTGTTTTTGCAAAAAATATAGCAATACTATACTCAAATTAAAGATAAAAAATGCTCGATTTTATGGTGTAATTTTTATAAAAAAATAATGTCTTATGTAAAAGTTATGAACGTTTAAAAAAGTAGGGGAAGTTGAAAAAAGTCAACAAAGTGGCTATTACTTAAATACCCTTCCACCCCTTATTTTTCATACAGTTAAATCTCTACCCTTGATCATCCAATTGAATGGATGAGATTACTTCTAAGGCTTCTTAGCCAAATTAGACTTCTTATTTGAACATTCCCCTATATATCTATATATATATATATATCAACTTTGATTCTAGGCATACTTTGTATCGGGTACTTCAACAATTCTTCATGTAGAATCATTGACTTGAATCTTCATCGCATTTAGTCTTTAACTATGATCCTTGACAAGGTCTTCAATATCTCCTTAGCTGCAAGAATGAACAAACTAATGTTGACGGTTGTGACTGAGGAGATCGTGTTCAACATGGGTTCCTTAAAACATATTTTGTGCCTCTACTTAGAAGCAATATGTACTGCCGGAGAAGGTCATGCGTCTAAGGTTACACCGAGTAAACTAGTATACGTATTAGTACTTAGAAAAGATGAAGATAAAGTTTAGAGAGTACTCTCCTCTCTAACTTTTTGTTAGAGAGTATTTTCTTTTTATTTATTTATAAGAGTATCAATATAATATTACACATTTTTTTTCCAAAAAAATCATTTAAGTATTGGCTTACGTATACGTAAAAAAAACAAAAAAAATGCGGTTACGTATACGTAAAACACAATACGTAAAATGATTTTTTGGTGAATTGTGTAATATTACATTTATACACTTAGAAATAAATTTAAAAAAACTATAACTTATTTGATTGGCCTTTAGTTGTTTTCTTGTTTTTCGCCTAACTTTGTGGTTTTTTTTTTATCCCTCTCATCCTTATTCTAATAAAAAACTAAATTTTTTTGTCACTTGTTACTCTCATATTCAACCTCACACTTTTTTTCCCTCCTCTCTCTTATTAAATACATTTTTTTAATAATGATTTATATTTAAAAACAATATTAATTATACTAATAAAACCCATTTATTTTAAATTATCTCTTATTTTAAGAAACTTTAAAATTTAATTATGTAACTTTTATTTTTAACTAAATATTTATGTAAGTCAAATTATATTAAATAGAAATTAATGTATTCAAATCGTGTAATATTCAGGTTTTTAAAGATATAAACGTTTTATTACTAAGTATATAGTGTTATATTTTATCAATCCGTATAATACACGGGTTTTTTAAAATACAAAATTTTTATTACTGATTATATAATATTGTATTTTATCAACCCTTGTAACACACGGGATTTTAACCTAGTATATATATATAGAGAGAGAGAGAGGAAAGTTCCACTACAAAGTGGTTTTTGCCTAAAAGGATAGGAAGCAAGGAGAATGTGCCACATGTACAATACTGATTCAAGTCACTTGAATGATTGTGTTTGATAGAGACAAACGATTTAACTCTCATTTTGGGGATATAGTATGAGTAATTGAGAAGAAAAAAAGTTTTTGATTAGCATCGTGTATTACTTTCTAAATTATTATACAATAACAACTACCATTCATGTATGGGGATGCCTCCCAATGAAATGTTATACGGTAGGAAATGTCGAACCTCGTTTAGTTGGGTGAAGTCGATCAACAAGAACTTGGTAGTAAAGAGATCGTGAAAGCTACAACTAAAAAATCGACCAAATTCGTGCACATATTAATGTCGCTCAAGACCAGCAAACGTCTTATAGTGATAAAAGGAGGTGCTTGATCAAATTCAAGTGTGTAATGATGAAAATCTCCCTATTGAAAAGCTGCTAATTTCAAAAACAGGGTAAGTAGGTCAATAATTTATAGGCCCGCTCAAAATAATAGCTCAAGTTTGGAATTTTAAATACTGCTTAGAGTTGTCGGACGAGCCTAGTGAAATACATAATACTTTCCATGTGTCCTATTTACGGAGGTGTTCAACGTATGTGTCTTTGAATGCAATTGGGATTGCCGATAAGCTGATTTACATGGAGGAGCATATTAGAGCATCCGGTATACCAAAGGTGGTTATTGCGTAATCCTCCGTGGCATCTAAGATCACGCTGTGATCTAACCGGAACACCGCCCCCTTGGTTCAAATCTCACGCCGTGATTTTATGGCGTGAGATGGCATGAGATTTTTCACGCGAGTGGTTTGATCAAATGTATCCGTTGAAAAAGAATCCACCCCCAAACGACGTTAGAGCATAATAAGGCGCCGAAAGTCAATTCCGGCCCCCTGGTTCGAGTACTATAGCTTCTAGAAGAAGACGGCGCCGACGAAGAAGAAAACGACCTCCCACCCATTCGCCCACCAGAAGCCACTAGTGCGCGATGATTTACATCACTTCCGGTAGTAATTGCTTTCAAATTGTTCCCCTTTGATTTGGGATTGTGAGAAGAGTCATTCAGATTTGATTTGGGGGAAGATATGGTGAGCTTGATTTGGGGGAGAAGAGTCATTCAGATAAGAAGAGTGATTCGGATTATTTTATTTAAATGAAAATAAAAAATTAATTAAACATTTAATTATTACATCATCACAATCGCACGGGTATATCCTTGCCTAGTGATCACTGGTGTGATAATGAGAATAATGACGTGACTTTATTATCACATCACACCATAATTATACCGGTATATCACATGCTTTTATTTTTCTATCATAAAGTCAAACATCTCTGAAATAAAACTATCAATTAAATAAAGTTCCAATTAAAACACCGTAAAGGATCTTAACACCTTGGGGGAGTTAAAGGAAGATATATTAAAAGACTACCCTTATTTATTATATGTAGTGCGATTCCGCAGACAAGTTTTAAGCGCGTGGTGGATATTTGCATCATAATATAGGGGTAATAAATTCTCATTTATGATGTTAGGAGAAGTGTTTATTCTTTACTAAAACATTGCAAATTGTCAAAGGCAGGACTACCACTAGATAAAGCAATTAAAGCCTTATTTTTATGCCATCAAATTTTAAGGGTCTTAAAAAATTATATATATACATACTTTGACGAATATAGAAAAGAGAGATTTGAAAATGCTATAATTGAAGCTAAAGAGTTGGCTATAAAAATGAATGTAGAACCTATTTTTCATGAAAAACGTATCATTCGTAGGAATAAACGAATTGATAAAAATGTTGATAATGAAACTATAAAAACTCCTATTAATTTGTTTAAAACCGATTACTTTTTATATATAGCAGATCAAGCTATTTTTTCAATTGGAAGTAGTTTTGATCAATTTAAAAAGTTTCAAAGTATTTTTAGTTTTCTATTTAGTATAAAGAAATTAAATCATTCAACGATAACGGTTTAAAACAATATTATGTTGATCTTGAAAAATCTTTAAAACATAATGATAGCTTAGATATCAATGGTCTAGATTTATTTGAAGAACTAAAAATTTTAAGACATATTATATATTTAAATGTTATATTAAAAAGTTTAATTCTTTTCCAAATGCTTATATTGCCTATAAAATTATGTTAACTATTCCCGTAACAGTTGCTTTCGCAAAAATAAGCATTTTTAAATTAAATTTGATAATAATTATTTAAGATCTACTATGTCACAAGAACGATCAAATGAGTTAGCTATTTTGTCAATTGAAAAAAAATTGTTAGAAGAAATTGATTTGAAAAATTTTATTAAAGAGTTTGCTTCTAAAAAAGCTAGAAAAATAAACTTTATCTAAACATTTTATACAAGTACAAAATTATTAGAAAAACGAGGAAAAAACACTAACTCCACGAAATATAAACTTTTAAGTTTATTATTGTTGTTCCAAGCCCGGATAAAAGAGAAGGATTTATGACATGACCTTTATTGAAAGGCCTCAAAGTTTTTGTTCCCTTTAGACGACCAAAATGATTGAGAAGCCCCTGATCAAAGCGTTAGATTACATGTACCCCTCTAGTCCTCTATTACTTGTCATATTGAGAAAAATCATTTAATAGTTGTCATATTTCCTCGTGTAAAGAACATTATTTAATAAAAAAACTAAGGTTCGAAAACACTTTCTTTAAAAAATAAAAAAAATTACATAAAAACTAAAATAAATGTTATTGATATATTAGAAAAACACTGTGTAAAATAAATTTTAAAAATTTAGTTTAAACATATTTTAAAAAAATAAAAGAAATATGTTATAAAAAATTAAAATAATTATTATGTAAATATAGATTTAATGCATCAAATTAAATATATATAAATAAAAGGCTCGCTAGCCTGCTCGATGATATAGAACCATGGCCCGACGCATGACCCGGCCCATTCCCGAACCCATGACACGCCCCGTGACTTGAACCATGGCCCAAACCTTGACCCGACCCATGCCCTAACCCATGACCCAAACCATGACACGTCCTTTGACCCGAACCATTGCCCAAACCATGGCAAGGCCCATGACACGACCAATCTCGCGACTCATGACCTGAACCATTTCCGGACCCATGACCCGAACCATGACCTGTCCCATGACCGGGAACCATACCCCGTCCCATTACCCAGTCCATGACCCGAACCATGGCCCGACTCAAGGCCCATCCCATATCACGACCCATGACCCGACCCATAATATAAATTTATTAGTTAAAAATATTTTGTTTTTTATTAAGTATTTTCTTGTCTAACAAACAATACAAAGTAATGATTGATTTTATTCTTATAGGGTAGCCAAACAGAACAATGTAATGGTAATGATCCATTATTTTCCCTTGTCCATTACATTCACTAATTCATTCTATTATCTCGTTCATTTCTTTATCTCATACCAAACAGACCCTTAAGGTCCTTAGGGTTGTATCTCTACCATTTAGACTTCTTAGGGTTAGATTTGAGTAAAAATAAAATGATATCACTCATTGGTCGAACGTATTAGGGTAGTTAGGTCTATGACTCTGTTACCCTTTGAGCATGTGGTATACCCAAGTGAGTAGGCTTTAGTAATGGGAAAAGTGGTTGTCACGTCATAATCTTCAACTCTCACACCAACCTCACTTGGCAAGGAAAATACCCAAGTGATTGAGGGTGATGTAAGCATTAAATGCATTTTATAATTTATTAATAAAATTATATATTATTTTTATATAAATAAAATTACATTAAATAAAATCTCTATAAATAAAATTACATAAATTAAAAAAAAACATAAAAAACTAATATTTAATAAAAATAGATGATCTTGAGAACGTTCGTAAATATGCTCGATCAAGTCCGATTTTAGTGCGTCATGAATATACTGGTGTTGTATTTCTTGACGGATTTTTCGCTTTTGATCTTTATTAATTTCTTCGTATGTTGGCTCCTCTTCATTTGGGTTATATTGACAAATTGTCGCTTCTTGGTCCTCCAAAATCATATTATGTAAAATTACACAAGCATACATTATGTTCCTAATTCTCGTTTGAAACCAAGATCAAGTCGGTCGTTCAATAATATGCCACTTATTCTTCAAGAGACCAAACGCTCATTCGATATGTTTCCTTGCCGCATCATGAGATTTTTTATAAGTTGTACGTTTAATACCTTCGAGATACGTAAGAGACTTGACAATTGCAGCATATTTGAGATATATTCCATTAGCAAGATAATACCCACGTTGGTAAAGTGTCCCTCTAAGTTCAAAAGGCGAGTCAGGTGCGGTTCTGTTTATCATATCGTCAAATATAGGCGATTGATTAAGAACGTTAATGTCATTGTTGGAACTCGCAACGCCAAATAACGCATGTCAAATCCATACTAGGACGAGGATGATCCCCGCGTGAAAACCAACCTCACCATGCGTTGGGACAGTTTTTCCACTCCCAATGCGTACAATCGATGCTACCGAGCATCCCGACAAGCCGTGTTTAGCTTCATGGGCTGCATATAATTGTTGAATGTCGTTAGCCGACGTTTTATGTAAATATCTCCTATGGTACAATTTAATTATACTTTTAGAAAATTTGTAAATACAAGACCTGATAGTTCGGGGGACATCTTCAAGTAATCATCAAACGAATCACTAGCGCTGTCATACGTCATTTGACGAATCGCGGCGCTACACTTTTGCATGAACGTAAAACCAATCCTATCTCTTTCATCAACCTGTTGGCGGAACCAAGGCAGCTCTCTCTCCATATCATTTTTAATTCTTAAAAATAAATTTCGGCTCATTCTAAACCGAGTACTAAATTGCACCTCGTTGTAAGTACAACCTTCGTCAAAGTAGTCTTTGTGTAGAAGTGTTTTAGCAGTCACGCGATCACGATTAAGACGAGCCATTCGATTAAAAGGTTGTGAGGATTCAGATTCTTCCCACCACTGATGTGTCACCGTTGAGAAAGCAGGCTTTGTCGCTTGAAGATGAAGACATTTTTATAAAAAAAATGTATTACGTTGTATGAGAGTGATGTGATTATTTGTGAAATTTATTAGGTAAATGAGGTATATTTATAGTGGGTTATTTATTTAAAATGTTTTTTTTAAATTGACCGTTGTCCAACAGCCACATTCCAAAAATTGGTCGTTTGAACTTTGAAACTAGCTTCTCCTTCACGTGAAGATCTTCACGGGTAACCCTCACCACCCCTCACGAAAACGAGGGGGCGTTGTGCCATACCGTGAGCATGGCTCACGGATGTTGTTCACGGCACCTTACCGCGTGATCTTACAAGTCAAACGGACCCATTTTTAATGTGGCCTTTAACGGGGGTGGTGACCTAATTGATTATTTTAACGACAACCTCCTTCTGGTGTGTTTGGGATTACTTATTAACCCCAAAAATTCTTTTTGTCAAAAGGACTTATTAACTTATTACTTTTTAAAAATAAGTTTTTAAAAAAGTGTTTGGATTAACTTATATGGTGGGGAAAGTTAATAAGTCAATAAATTGTTTTTTAAAAAGTGTTTGACTTGACTTATTAATGAAAAAATACTCCCTAAAAGTAACAAAGAGAAATGAAAAGTTAAAAATTATAACTTCTCCAAAACAACTTATTATTACTTTTTCTAAAAGTTATTTTGAAAAATAGTTTTATCATATCCAAACACATTTGTAACTTAATAATTAAACACCCCCTTCGTATTTCCTCCATCACCCTCACGTATTAAGTCAACCCTGCCTTCTCTGTCACACAGAAGCAAAACCAGTTGAACGTTTATGGCAGAAACGATCAAATCAACTCACTATTATTATGATTAGTATACTTTATTGTGCTTTAGCTATATTTACTCAATATTAAACTAATTGCAACTGTAACTATTTGATGGAAACATCACCCAGCTCGCGAACTCGCTGCTAATTATTACTGCAACTGGTCTACAATGCTTTATAAAAGTTATATAACTGCTAATTATTACTGTAACTTGTTCAGATTTTGTTGGTCATGTGGTTTTTCTTCTACTGCACATAAGGTGTTTGATAAAAGTCCCCAAAGACATGGTCATGAAGGCTTGGCATCTTTTGTCCAGGGAAACGTGTTAGGCAAGAAATCCCCAAAGTATGAACTTTGTTCTGCTCTTATTTGCTGTGCCAAGACACTGAATTCACACCTTGGTTCTCAGATCCATGGAAAGATAGTTCATTCAGGTTTTGACCAGAATTTGTATATAAACAGCTCGTTGGTGAACGTATACGCGAAATGTGGTTTGATGGGTGACGCGATGAAGGTGTTCGATGGAATAGAATTACATGATGAAGTGTCATGGACTTCTATGATATGTGCGCTTTCACAAAATGGGCAGGGTGGAGAAGCCCTTTGTTTGTTTAAAGAAATGATGACGACACTAGTTAAGCCGAATTGTGTCACTTATGTTAGTGTTATTAGCGCGTGTACAGAGCAAGAATCGGTGTTTAGATGTGGTGAGTTGCTACATGCTCATGTTATAATGCTGGGACATGAAAGCAACAGGTTTGTGGTGAGTTCTCTTATTGATTATTATTCGAAATGTGGAAGGATGGATAAAGCTGTCATGTTATTTGGATCATGCTTGGCAAGTGATGATGTTGTTTTGAACACTATGATCTCAGCGTACACTCGTAATCAACAAGGCGAAGAAGCACTCAAAGTTTTTGTGAAAATGCGTGATGCAAATGCGAGTCTTAGTGAACATACTTTGACCAGCGTGTTGGATGCTTGTGGGGCCTTGGCGGTTCTCCAAATGGGAAAACAGGTACATGGTTTGGTAATGAAAATGGGTTCGGATCAAAACACGTTTGTGGTTGGTGCTTTGATTAACATGTACTCAAAATGTGGTGACATTGATGAAGCGTGTCATGTGTTTGATCAAGCGGGGTACAAAAACAACATATTATGGACTTCACTGATCACTGCGTACGCGCAGAGTGGTAGAGGTCCGGATGCTTTGAAAATCTTTGATCATTTAGTGATGGAAAAAAGATTCTATCCGGATCATGTATGTTTTACGGTTGTGTTGACTGCTTGCAACCACTCTGGACTTCTTGACAAGGGTATTAGTTATTTCAAAAAGATGACATCAGATTATAATTTAGCTCCTGAAATCGATCAATATGCTTGCTTGATCGATCTTTATGCAAGAAAAGGCGATCTTAAAAGCGCGAAACAGGTGATGGAGGAGATGCCATTTGATGCAAATGCAGTGATGTGGAGTTCTTTTTTGAGTTCTTGTAAAGAGTATGGGAATGTAGAGCTTGGGAGAGAGGCTGCTTATAAGCTATTTGAACTTGAACCGCGTAGCCCTGTACCTTATTTGATTTTAGCAGATTTATATGCTGGTGCTGGTTTATGGGATGAAGTGAAAAACATAAGAAAATTTATGAATGAAAATGGTGTAAGAAAATCTTTAGCAGGCTGGAGTTGTGTTGGTTGAGGTATGTATTCTTCTTGATTTCATCTCTAGATTTTGACTGCCAGTTGAGGAAAATGGATGGATGTGTATGTACAAATGTGTGTTGCCATGTTTTTGTGTATATATTTACATTTCATCAATGACTAACTTTGGTTTAATATCTTTGGAATGGCAAAGAACTTGCTTATAATTGATCAACTTGAACTAGTTTATATTCTGTAAGTCTACATGCATGATAAGTGTTTTAATAAAATTCATGAACAAAATCTTGAAACGAGAAGAGTGTTCAATCCTTCTTTCCTTTGTTTAAATCTACTGTCAATGCGTTCTGCAAGCAGTCTTTAGCAACCACTTCAGTGTCTATGGCGATGTAGTTTACAGTTTACCTCATTGACATCCAAGTATCCAACATTTCATGTCTATTTGTTGATATTTGATACATTTAACAATAACATGTTGGTGATTCGATTGAATTAATAGGCATAGCACTTTGATATTTGATACCTCTTTACTACTAAAAAATGCATTAAATTTGAACAAACTTTCGGGGCTTGAGCACCCTTGTTTATTAGTCCTGTATACAACTAATAGGTGTAAGGCGTAATGCAAGATTCAGTAGTATAATGTAATACTTGCAGGTGGTTTATTGTTCTCAGATAGATAGGTGACCATGCTACAGGTGTTAGGAAGCAGAAAACTTTTTTTTTCTGGATTCTAATAATTATGCTGCAAATTTGGATAAAATGAAGCTATTGAATCTTTGTTCTATGTTAAATCAGATATTTGTAGAAATTCTCTGTGAAAAGATGTTGAAATGATATCTTAGGGAGTTTTGGGATTGGAGATAGCAAGAGATGGCTGGGTTTTTATGATCTCTGAGACAATGCTCAGTTCTGCAAATTCTAAGACCATCTCCAGAGTTTTTGTAGGGATGTTGCTGCGTCGGTTGTCAGGGTCGGGTCTCGGAGTCGTGTGGCCAGATCCACCCTTTCCCGATCCTTACCTAGAGCTGCAACTAAGATAACCTGTTAGAAGGAGTCCTGAGTAAGAGGTAATACAGAGAATAATGGAATTGAATTGTAAAGTTGTAGTGCATAATTACAAGAGATACAAGGAGAATAAATAGCCAAACACTATACAAGAAAGGAATAATACTAGGAGCTATATAAAGGATGACTAGAGTTATGATCATCCTTTGACTAACAAGAATATTATAGAATAATAAAATCAAATATAATTCAAATGTTTGATTTGGTATTGGTCTTGATACGCCCCCACAAGATGGAGGATCTGTTGGATACTCCAATCTTGGAGCGAAGATGCCGAAATGTGCGGCGTCCAAGAGGTTTTGTGAGAGCATCAGCTAGTTGGTCTGTTGAACTGATGAGAACCCGTAGACCCGATAGCAATCTTTTCTTTAACAAAATGGTAGTCCAAAGCAACATGTTTCATTCTGGAATGGTACACTGGATTGGCACATAGATACGTGGCACCGATGTCACAAAACAGTGTAGTCGGATGCGATCTGATGATACTGAGGTTAGTGAGCATGTGTTTGACCCAAGAAGCTTCAGCTGCAGCATTAGCTAAGGCTTTATATTCGTCTTCTGTTAAGGATCTTAAGACAGATTTTTGTTTTGTTGATCGTCGGGTGATGATAATTGACTCAAGATATAAAATGTAGGCGATGGTTGAACGTCAACCATTAGAAACTCCTCCTCAATCTGAGTCCGAAAATACCTTTAGATCAAGTGTGGAGTTGCGTCGGAGAAACAAGCCATTATGTTACGTCCTCTTTAAGTACCTTAGCACCCGTTTTAGTGCTTGCCACTGAGTCTGAGTTGGGGGAATGCATAAACTGAGAGAGCCTATTGATGGCAAATGAGACGTCTGGTCTGGTGAAGGCTAAGTATTGGAGGGAGCCCACTAGTTTCCGGTACGGTGTTGGATCAACGTGTGGTGACCCGTCCATGGGAGTGAGAACAGTCAAAGAACTTAGAGGAATGGCTACCTCTTTTGCACCATCCATATGAAATTTGGTTACAAGGTCTTGAATGTGACGATGTTGGGAGAGAAACAGGCCGGTAGGAATGACTTCAATTCCGAGAAAGTGATGGAGGGGACCGAGATCTTTGATGGAAAAGCGATAAGCAAGAGTACGAATGAAGTGGGAGAGGAAGTCAGAATTGTTGTCGGTAAGAACAATGTCTTCAACATAAACCATGAAGTAACATGTGACCCCCTCACGGTTGTATATGAAGAGAGAAGCATCGGCATGAGATTTGCTAAAGCCAAAACCGAGAAGGAATGAGGTGAGTTCCATGTACCAAGCCCGAGGTGCTTGCTTGAGGCCATAAAGAGATTTTTGAAGCTTGCACACATGATTTGGGAATTGAGGATGAGTGAAGTCGGATGGTTGTGTCATAAAGACTTCCTCATGGAGTGTACCATGAAGGAAGGCGTTATTAACATCTAACTACTAGAGGGGCCAGTTGTTAGCAAGGGTAATGGAAAGAATTACTTAGATGGTCACCGGTTTAGTGACGGGCTAAAGGTATCAAAATAGTTTTTGCCATATTGTTGGAGGAAGACCCAATTGCACCCAATAGGTTGATGAGAGGCTCGGCGAACAAGCTCCCAAGTACCATTTTGCATAAGGGCTTTGAATTCAAGATCCATAGCTTGACGCCAATTGGGATCCTTTAGGGCTGTATGGTGAGTATGTGGTTAAGTGTGGGAGGTATAGGGTGGAGGGTAGTAGAGTTGACAAAGGATGAGTTGTAATATTTGGGATTTTGTTTTATGGTGCAAGGGAGTGGGGAAGGGGCTAGAGGTGTGGGAGATGATTCATGGGAATCAGTGTTGGTGTTTGGGGAGGGAGAGGCTGTGAAAGGAGAGGACTGTGACCGGAATTGAAAAGTGGGTGACTGGGATGTCGGTGGTTGCTGGGGTTGTAGTGTGGTGGCTGATAAGTGGTTAAGTTATCCCGCTAATTGTATATAATTATATGTTTTTAACCGTAATCATGTGTGAAATAATTTACTTTGATTGGTATTTATATTTTATATGTTCGAGAAGTAAATAAGTTAAAACCGATTGAGTTAGTAGGGATATATTTAATATGACATGTTAATACGAATTGAATTAAATAGATATTTAATATTGAAAAAAAAGAAAATATATAATTAGATGTCTTTCATTTTTTAACACATGAACTAATGGAAAAGCCGAAAAGAGAGTGAATTAAAGTGATAAAAGGAATTTAGTGGTCTAATTGGGCTGATGACTAATTGTACACGTTGAGAAGAAGTTAGATAGCCCAAGGAAAATAAAATGGGGTTCGCACATGGGCCATTGACGTTAACAGAAAATATTAAAAAGGGGAAGCAGCATACGAAAAAAGAGGGGTTTTTGGCGGAGCCCGTGTGGCGGCTGTTGACTACGCAAGGAAGAAGCAGTTTTCTTTGGCTCCTGTTTGGCGACACAAAACGAAGACAAGGAGGTTTTGTTAATTAGTTTTTAATTGTTGTAGTCGGTTAATTTTAACAATGAATTTGGTAGTGACAGTATTTGATTCTTTGTTTATGATTATTGGCTAAATTACTTGTGGTTTCTTCCGGGCGGACGGTTTGTATAGGTTTTGTGTTTGATTCAATTTGTTTATGTTTTGGATCTTGTTAGTTTTTGACACAAACTTGATGGATTGATGTATTAGTTAATTTAAACAGTTTATTTGAGTGCTTTGAGTTTGCTTGCTTTTCGATCTTGTTCGGTTGATGATAAAACCTAGTAGCAGGGTTGGGTGACTAAATGAGATAAATTTGGCACTTATAAATTGGATAGTTGAATTATATTGGTTTATGACAAAACTGGTTGTATAGGTTTGCTGACAACAACCTGTCTTTATCTACTATTTTAACTGATTTTCCAACACTATGTCTATGTGGTGTCCAATTGAACAACTGAGTATTATGTGAAACCTAGAACTTGAAGTTTGGAGGAGGTTGCATTTTTATTTGATCTGTGTTTTCATTCTAATTATCAAACTAAGCAATTTCACTAACCACTGATTACTCGTGGATACGATACTCTTCTTACCCTTACTAGTTAAGTGTTTAAGGATTGTTTTTGACCGACCTAACGACATCGATCGACGGCTATGAGTTGGAACAACCAACATAGGTGACAACAATTGTTTGGATTTGATTTTCTATTTATTATAATGCGCGGCTAAATCATTTGTGGATTCCTTTGGGCGGACGGTTCGTATAGGTTTCGTGTTTGATTCACTTTGTTTATGTTTTGGATCTTGTTTAGTTTTCACAATAACTGAGTAGATTGATATATTAGTTAATTTAAACAGTTTATTTGAGTGATTTGAGTTTGCTTGCTTTACGATCTTGTTCGGTTGATGACAAAACCTGGTAGCAGGGTTGGGTGACTAAAGGGGGTAACTTGGCACTTGTAAATTAGGTAATTGGATTATACTGGTTTGTGACAGAACTGGTTGTATAAGTTGCTGACAACAGCCTGTCTTCAATTACTATTTTAACTGATTTTCTAACACTATGTCTATGTGGTGTCCAATTAAATAACTGAGTTTTGCATAAACCTAGAACCTGAAGTTTGGAGGATGTTACATTCTTTATTTGATTTTAATTTTAATTAACATAATTTACTAAACTGAGCAATTAATCTATCCACCGATTCCAATTGGATTTGACAACCCTACTTCCCTGTCTACAGTCCAAGGTAGATAAGTAGTAGTTTTTATAAATGTTTTTTTATTGACCTTGACAACGCGATCAGTGGCTTTTGGACGTCGGGAGTAGGTGAGAAATGGGTTGGTGTGCTGTGTAGAGGGGTTGGATGATGGAGAGGGCAGGGTTGTGGTGGCTAGTGTAGTAGGTGAAGATGGGGCAGACGAGGATGGGTAATTGGATGATGTAGGAGAAGATGGTGATATAGAGGATGATGAGGAAGAGGATATGATGGGCATGGTTTGTATGGGTGAGGCAGGAGGATTGGGTAGGTTAGGTTGTGTGGTTTATGGGTGAAGTAGGAGGGTTGGGTGTGTTGATTGGGATGGAAGTAGGTTGTTTATGGAGGAAGACATCAGGAGTAGGGATTTATGATGAAGGAGATTTAGAGAAAGGTGGAAATTGTGATTCAATGAACTCTACATGACTAGAGTGGTATAGGCGACGAGTTTGAGGATCAAAGCACTTGTAAGCAGACTTAGAAGTGGAGAAGCCAAGAAAAATACATGGTGAGGAACAGGGTTGGAGTTTGAATGTTGTGTATGGTCTAAGCCAAGGATAGCAAAGACACTCGAACAACACACTTAGCAAACTATGGTTCAATTCAACAACAAAATTGACATCCTCAAAACAGTGAGTATCGTGTATGGTCTAAGCCAAGGATAGCAAAGACACTCGAACGACACACTCAATAAGCTATGATTCAATTCAGCAACAAAATTGACATCCTCAAAACAGTGAGTACCGTTAGTGACGGTACCTTTCATGGTGATCTTAAAACCTTTATCTCCAACGAAGGAAACATACCCTCGATCAAAGTGTTTGATATCATGAAGCTGAGAGATGTCCCCCATCATGTGCCTCGAACAACCACTATCAACATACCATAGGTTGTTGACAGTCCTTCTTGGCTGTTCCCACACGAATTAAACAATCAGTTAGAGATGGGTACCCAAGCCGTTGTGGTCTTGGGTAATCCTGATTCATCCAAATATGAAACCTCTTGTGATCTCATATCTTTCTTATCATCCACAACTGGTGTTGGTGCAGGTGCATCATGAGGTTTTGCTTTTCAAATAGGTTTTGGTTTTACAAATTGTTTTGTAACTTTAGGAATAGCAATCTTTTCTTTTCTCTTTTGTAATTGTGTAGGTTTCTTAAACTTCTTTTGTTTAGATGTCAACTTCTTGTTTTCTTTTAAAAAAAATTAAGATTTATGCACAACACCAGTCTTCACATTAGACTTCTTATGATTCACAGTCTTAGGTTTTTCAACCTTCCTTGGCTTAGAATACATGTTAGCCCTCTGTGTAACATTCAGATGTCTCATAGGACGGCCATTACCGAAATACACATCATCGAAATGCACATAAGCGAGGACGAATGTTTTCAAGAAGGGCTTGACGTGAGGATGAAAGAAAGTTTCACGCCATTTCCGAAATGCACATCAGCAATTCGTCAACTCGCTTCCGGTAATGTTCCTAACGAATACAATGAATATTTAGCTATGTCTGCTAGGACCTTACGTGAATGCCTAGAATATTTTTGCAATGCTATTGTTATTTTATATGGTAAAGAAATTTTGTGTGCACCCACCAGCCACGACATTACTCTTTTGTTTGATACACATGAAAGTAGACATGGCATTCCAGGGATGCTCGGTAGCATCGACTGTACGCATTGGGTTTAGAGAAATTGTCAAACACGTTTGCGAGGCCAATATCACCGAGGTGATCACCAATGCCCAACAGTCATGCTCGAAGCGGTGGCGTAACATGATTTATGGTTTTGGCATACGTACTTTGGGGTTGCCGGTTCGAACAACGACATCAATGTTTTTAATCAATCTCCATTGTTTACTAATGAGATGCACGGAACCGCTCCTACGTGTCCATTTCAGGTTAATGGTCGACAATACAATCGTGGTTATTACCTGGCCGATGTGATTTATCCTTCTTGGTCAACTTTTATGAAATCTTATTCTTATCCAACCGACATCAGGGAAAAAAATTAAAAGGGTGCAAGAGTCGGCAAGAAAATATGTTGAATGAGATTTTGGTGTTTTAGAAGCTAAATGGGCTATAATTCAACGACCAGCTCGGGCGATTAAGCGCGAGAAGATACGAAATCAGATGTACGCATTTCTTATATTACACAATATGATTTTAAAAGATGATTGAAATGTCATATCACCGGTGTACATTCTCGATCCTCCGACTGATGCAGTGGTTGACAATAAATAATTCCGGAGTTGCAGAATCAAAACACACATTTTAGACTAAAGTTTGATCTTATAGAACACGATGCATCAAACTTGGACATCCCTGTCTCGGACGACGATGAGTAGTTTAGTATTTTTTTTTTAATGAAAATTATGTTTATTTTTATTTAAATTTAACTTGAATGTATTTTTATTCTTTTAGTTACTTTTAATTTGAATGTTGCATTTTTTTTAAATAATTTTAATTGTATATTTAATGTATTTTATTTTTTTTAAATGCTAAGGTACTTTGGGGTTCCACCCCTTGTGTTTACGGTAGTTTATGGTAAAAATGACGTGGCATGACGTGCCGTGTTTAGATTGGCTAATCCTTAGGGTACTTAGGGGTTAAAAGGGTTACACCCCTCCACCCTTGCCGTCGGTCGATGATGCATACTTGTTGATTAAGAGCTTAATTTTTATTATTTTAACTAGGTTAGAATCTCATGTATTACAGAGGTTAAATGAATGTAATGTTATATACCTTATAATAAGATATTATGTCTTTAAAAACACATGTATTGCATAGGTTAAATAAAATATAATATAATATGTTAACACATACACTCGTCAAAAGATGTATTTAAAAAATATAATTTAACATGACAACTATTAATTCTGTTAAATTAAGTTTTTAAATATTTTTTGTAACACCCCACCCCGTTTAGGGCTAACGTGTCACGCATTACGGTGATTCAGAGACAATTAGTGATTCATTAAGTAGTAATTATTCAAAATCAAAACCAACTATATAAAGTCTTACAATACTTCTAGAAGAAACCAAAGTCTTAAACGGTAATAAAAGTCTTTATTAACTTCTACTCTTCCTTAGTTCATTTTAGCCCTCATCACACGTTCTCGTTATTTTCCCGAGTACCTGTTCAAAAATTTAGGAGAAAAACACAAAAGAAAACACGATTGTACCAAAAGTTGCTCAGTGACGGAGAAATCAATAGCAATAACAACAAAAAGCAGTAATCATGTTGAAATACCCATATGAACCAATATCAATTAATAATATGTGCACCGGTTGCAGACCTAATGCACCAATATGTGAGATAGGAATGTGGACACACACACCTAGCCATCTCACCAATAACAATAATAATACATTCCTAGGATCGATCCATACGCCTCTAAACTGTAAGTGTACTCACGTTGCACACCATAAAGACGACGTGAACTAATCGCACCGCCACGGATGGTGCTACAATGACACCCTATGCCCCCATAGGTGGATGTTTCTCAGGTATTGAGGTCAATAAAACGGTAATCAATGTAATGCACTAAGTCTCAACAAGTGTCAATAAATATTGAATGTTTACTTTAAAAGTAGGAACATGTGAATGATTTCAAAGGGGGTGATCTATCACATGCATATCAACTTAAATCAATAGTGATAGCAATATATGATTCAACAATGTTTAGGGAAGGTTTATAAGGTGGGTAACAATTTAGGGAAATGAGAAAACGTTTATGCTAATAGAAAAAGACCAAGAATCCTTATCTTAGACTATTTAAGCAAAATAGAACCAATGTAAACCGCCCTCAATGTAAGCAAGAACTATAGTTTGTTATAATTAAATTAGATTTTCAAAACTTTAGTTACGTGTCTAACTTGTTGACTTATCGATCTCTCGTGACGAAAGCTTTTAAAGTTGTTATACGATTATTATGGTGCATTTAATCTTATATGAAATTTATAATTCCTCATTATGTACGTTAAGATTTTATATGGACATTTTATGATTTTTATTAAGATTATAAAACACATCTATACTACTAATATAAAACATATTGACCGGCAAAAGTTGTAATTTCACTAAAATTTTAAGACACTTACATTCGGTATAAGTGTTGATGCATAGCCAACCTCGCAAATTACATTTTTGTCTCTCTAAGAAAGTTCATAGCATCTCATAGTGGCTGGTTAAGAAAATTTACAAAGGAAACGTGGTTATAAAAAGGAGAACACCCCATCTATCGAGGAGAAAGCAACAAGACCGGTTCACCAAGTAAGCCGAGTTGAACAAGGTTGATCGAGTTTGAACTCTAAAAAAGTTCAAAAACTTATTATTTTTCTATCCTACAAGTTTACAAGTACATCAAACCCTAATCATTTAAAGCTAAACCAAATGTTTTTTTTTACTTTTTAGCTTGTCTCACATTGGTGCTTTACCCAACATAATCATAGAGCAAACCACTATAAATATAGAAGACTCCTTACTTGAGAAAATTAAACTATGTGTTTCATGCCCTTTTTGGCTAGCTTGGGTAAACAATGATTTTTTTTAATGCAAAAGTTTGGATAGTTAACTGAGGTTCGAATCTTGCTTGAAAAAAGATCGGCTTGAAACCATTCCGGTTATGAACTTACTGACTTGGATCGTCTTGGTTTGTAAACACGCTTAGCCCGAGCTAGGTTTGGCTCGGCTTGTGAGTTAGGTTTGGCTCGGCTTGTGAGCTAGGTTTGAAGTTTATAATAATAACAATACTCAAGCATAATAAGTGTTTAAGGTAGGTCGGGTTAGATTGCGCTCTCAAAAAAAGAATCAATGACATCCGTCGCTTTACACGGAGCAACCCACCGGTTATTCTTAATTCATATCATACATTTACTTACTTCATTAATGCTTTATTCTTTTTTTTATAACATCTTCTTATTATAATAAAAGAACATAATTTTGCCACTTGTCACATCCTTAATGAGCTTATATCACAATTTTCTAATTATTTGGAATTTAAGTTCATTTTTAAAATTTTACATTTCAAATTTAAGTTCACACTAATTATAATCATATTAATATTCAACTCCAATATTTTAGGTAATTAAATTAAATACTTATTTTAATTTTTATATATAAATATTTAATTTAAAACTATGTTTATTATCAATTAAATTGTTCAATCATGGTTATACTAATTTATAAACTGAAAACAATTTTATAGATTACATTATATTTAATTCAACCAATCACGATTTTTTAAAACATAAAAATTTTATTAGTAATATAGCATTTATTCATATTTAATATATAAGATTCTAACCTAGCAAATAGGTAGTGGCTTAATGGCCCACCACTCATGAAAGAGAGAGAGTAGCTTCGAGCTCTAAAACACCATGATTTAAAATTTTGGGTGTTTCATAAATTAGGATGTAAACTTCATCTTGTCCATACCCAGTTTACAACAGAATCGGAAGAACTAACGAACAAGACTTTTATTATTTTTAGTACATTCATCTTCTTTACAATCGTTTTCGTAAACTCTTTTCTTCAAAAACAGAGTTCGCCTAAAAGATTGGCATCCGATTCCATCATTGGTTTGTTGCCGCTATCAGCGTCGAAGAGATTGGGGAGATAAGGCTCGGTTAAAGAAGCAGAAGATTTAAATTTATTTGGTTAGTGATATAATAACTATCTATCTATATCTATACTCCTTTATGTAATTGGGGTGTTGCTAGTTCCCCGCTAGCTTTTCTATGAGATCATCTCATTGTTGTTGTTCAAAAAAAAATCTATACTCCTTTATAACGGAGATTAGAAGGATTAAAAGGTCTTTTAGCCCAATTTTTAAGACGCCGGATCTCTAGATTTTTAAGACGCCGATCACGCTGGAGACGCTTCACTATCCTAACAGACGACGCCATTAAACCCATTCAATGACCGGCTTCTCCTCTCTCCACGCACGATTGCTTTCCCCTAAACCCTACCGCCTCTCCCTCACCCTTCTTCAGTCGCAGGTAAGTGGATTTGCGAGAGCGAGAGCGAGTGGTCTTGGAGGAAGTCTTTGAGCCTGCGAGGTTGAATTACACATTGTGATTCCTAATTTGGTTAGTTCCTAGGTGAATTTCGTTTTTCCTCTGCGCAAATGATTTCATGTTATTAAACAGGTTGTATTTTTGTTCAGGCTGTTCAAATACTAGGTTTATGTTGCCAATTTCTCTTTCTTTGAATTGTTTGCTTTTTATTTGGCAGTTTTGAATTGTTTGCTTTTTAAAGATTGATAAATCTGTTACCTTTAAAGTTTATTTAGATAAGCATGTTGAAAACACTGAAATGCCCTCTGTTTCCCCTAAGATATGGTGTAGTTTTTGAAGATCTTGATCCTAGAAGGCCCAAACATGAGAGTTTGCAATGTTTAGAAGTAGAAGAAAGCTAGCAGATTGTGTGGTTTTATTGAATGAAACGCCTGTATGTGTTTAATTTTAAATTTTAATTTAATTACTGGAATCATGTAATTGTAGTGTTTCTGATTTATTTGTATTTTAATGAATTTGTGTAGGTGGAAGCTGAAACCTTTCCGAACTACACTATATAGACAAATTCAAAGGTAAGCATATTTGCTCTTACGCCTTTGTTTTGGGATATTTTTTCTTGGATATTTGTTCTAATGGTTTGTTCCGCCTATTGCAAGTGATAAGAGTATGGTGAATTGATAAATGTTTTGACTTTTGCAGGGAAATGTTGCTGAAAATGAAGCAAATGATGCAAGCGCTGTTATTGAGATTGAACGGTTATACATGGTGTGAATTATATTTGTTTTGTTATTAAATTTTATTATCTGGTCAAATGCTAGGAATGGTGTTATTGTTCTGATTTCTGAATGATTATCTAGAATCTTTCATGTCGTTTTTCATGATGATATATTCTATGCATTCAGGGTAAAAATAGTAGTGATGAGGAAGATCTCAATGATGTTCCGGATGATGATGAGTATGATACTGAATCATTGATGATGCTGAACTGGTCAGTGAGACTACTTTTTTTTTGTTATCACATTGTACTTATTTTTCCATGAATGCATTTCTGATTTCATTTACATAGGAAGTAACATTTATTTTCCTTTTTTTTGCTCTCCAGGATGATTATTTCCAGGTAGATAATTCAGCGATAAAGCATGATGGATTCTTTGTCAACCGTGGGAAGTTAGAGCGCATGTTAGTATCTGTTTAAGATTCTTTTACTTTTAATGCTTCATCCTTTCTCAATTAAAACTTTAACTCCTTTCTTTTTATAGCTTATCATTCTTGATTATATTCTACTTGCATAACGTGTTATATAAGTAGCAAAATAGGGAAGTTACCTGCAGTTCTTGTTAATGTCTTGCCTTTGACTCTTTGTCTAAGCCTTCGGATGTGTATTGAGTGGTTTCACATTTTATTTAGACGTACATGCCATTTATCAAGATTATATGAAGCACAATAAAAAGCAGCTTAATAGATCATTTGTCTAGGACAAAAAAAGGCATTCTTGTGAATAAACAATATTCTAAAAGCATCTATAATTATGTTAAAAGAAGGCTAATTCTGTACTTTTTTTCCATTTGATAATCCGTTTTTTGCAGCTAGCATAAAACTGTTTGTATGAGCTGATTATTATCTCAGAAGCAGAGTTTGTTTATGCAACTAAAAGCTGATTATAATGACTACAAGCCGCAATAATATAAAATCCATTTCCAAAACACTGATCCGAACACCCCTTAAGTAGTGACATATAAACCTTTTGTTATTAACCAGAGAAATAGTAGCTTGAAGATGCTTGCTTTTTTACATATTTTTATTTCTTGATGCTCTTTCTATATGTATTGTAAATATGGTTTATATTATTATTTTGGGTTGTTCAGGTTGATTTGGAACAAATCAATATCGGTCTTTTCAAGGGTTAACTTGCGTGATGCAAATATCTACTAGAACTGAAGATTTTATTGTGGATACATAGAAACTACGGGTTCAAATTGAGCTGTATCGACGAGAGGTTTTAAAGGATCCTACCAAAAGGTTATCTCTTGCTTGTAACAAATATTGTAGGAAATTTAGTATACCATTAATTGCAGGCCATCCTTGAACCTTTTGCTTTGTCCTGCAGGCCATCCTTGTCAAAACATTAGTTTACCACGAAACTTTAACAACTCAAGCTATAGTCTTGCAGGTGCTGTATAATTGTTATATTAAAGTTCGTATCCACCTTAAGTTTGACAATATATATTTTGTCAAACGTATCATTTTCTAAATTTTAAATTGTTATTCATTTGTTTAATTTTGCATCAACCATGTTTGTCAAACGTATCATGATTCTTATACGGTTGCTTCATCCTTCGCTCTCAAGGTATGTTAAATCAAAATCCCCAATTTCTTATTAGTAGATGTTGAAAGCAGCTTCGCTCATGTCAAGTTATTTTTACTTCTCTATGTGATCAGGAACATTTGGAAAGGGAATTGGTTTCTGCAAGAAAAGAATCTGTTAGACTTACTGAGAGATTAAAGGTTGGTTTTTTCACTCTTGTGATATCTAAGTTTAAAGTTCCACTATCGATCTTGCATCTGGTGTGTCTGTTGACAGTGAAAGGAATACCAAGTTGTCAAAACTCTCCCCAGGTACTTTCTTTTGTTGTTTTCAGCTTTAAATTTATAGTACATAATGTTCTTGCATTCTTTGTTGTATCTTGGTAGATCTTCTTCGGGATTAGCAAAATTAAGCAAGAAAAAGCAAAGTGTATTTTGAACTTTTTGTTTTCGACAATGTTAATTACCAACATGATTATGCAAATTTGGCATTATTTTTGGTGATGTTTATGTCTTGATGATTTACATGATATTTACGGTCAAGAAAGATGTTGCTGCTGATATGGTAAAGAAAATAGAACAGGAGAAGCAGAGGCTTTAGAAACTAACAGACTAAGTAGATACAGGCTATAAATATATATACAAATGTGTGTATGTCATGGTTGATGATTAATGATAAAGTTCATAGTGTGTGTTGGCTACACAAGCCAAGCATGGTTCACCCATCAAGTAAGGGTGAACCATAAAATCTTTGTGTTGTGTAAACTGTAACCATTTCTCTTCTATTTGATAACCCGCAACGCCTTTGTTACATGTAAGTATTTTTTTTATTTAACCATGTAATGTTGGTTAAATCTACGCACCTTTTCCTTTTTTGCAGGTGTAGAGGACACCGGCATTGCGTTTCGACCCGTAGAAGGTAGTTTTCTAGCACCTGATGCTTTTTCCCTGGAGTCTTTTTGCGTGTGAAGTAATTATTTCATGTTTGTTTTATTATCTCATTTTTGTGGTAAAATTCGTTTGGATTAGAGGTGGTTGATTTAGGGGGTTATTTACTTATGTGGTTTTGTTTGGTCTATAACGTGTTAAACAGGTGAAGCTAAAAACATTAGCTGAAAAGGAAATGTTAGGACGGACACATGCCCAACTTTAACGTTACTTTTTATATTATTATTATTATTATTAAGCTAGGGATTAGTATGTTTATTTTGGTTTAGTTGGGGGTGCTAATTGTAAGATTAAAGTTTATTTATATCATGGGAGGTCATATGAATGAATTATGAGATTTGAGATAATTTCCTTTCTTCTTTATAGTATCCTCTGGTATTTCGGGTTCTAACCCTATCACCAACACATAGGATTCCGATTGGCATTAGAGGGAGTAACCCATAGGCTTCTTTATAGGCCAATAAGCATTTTTTCTTCTTTTCTGATGTAATATTTTGAGGAAGAAGGTTCGCATAAGTTTTTTTTTTGAACGGAAACGCTAGATATTCTAGGATAATTAGGTTTCCCCGGGGCAACACCTAAAACATCTAGGGCAGCCCACCATAGGAGGAACCCTCAACTGGGTAAACCCCCTGACCTGGTCACAGACCCCCTTTTTGCTGTTGCCAGGATTCGAACCCAAGACCTCCACTATGGGAAGTCTTGTGGCTACCATTGCACCAAATGGCCAACGGTGGTTCGCATAAGTAGCGTCTTGAACTTTCGTCTTCTTGAAGCTCTCGCAACTTGCAATTTCTTTCTATTGCATTTCTGCCCCAAATCGACGTATAGTTTGATAAAATATAACTTTCCCTAAGGAAATAAATCAACGTATCGCCAACAATGAATATGGCAGCTGTCAAATCTTTCCCCAAATGCCATACTGTCCTTCTTTAGATTCCATTTATGTCACCTGTTTCTAACTCAAATAGTTTTTGAATTCTTTAATCTAAAATGGATTTGATCTTTCTGCACACCAATCGTTTGATCTTCTGTTTCAGTTAACCTTTTTTGTTTATTTTTTATGTGTTCTGCTCAAAGTGTAGGTCTCCAATACGACAAAGAGGCGGTTATCCGGGTCCGGAGTTTGACTTGGCGCTCTTTGTGCGTTGACTCCCACAGAAGTTGAAAGCAGGGTGAGTTAGTTTAAGTGCTTTCGTAATTCATCTATATGATTATTGTTTGGATCTTGTAATGTATGTATAATCAAGGCCATGTTGAACTGTTTGATTTACCAGTCACCGGTGACGGTTGCTAATATGAAATTTGAACACTTGATATTTGTTTGCCAATCGGTAATAAAAGAAGTGCTGCATTATGTTTCTATGTTTTAATATCTTGGTGCAATTCTTTGTTGTAGGAACAAGAGTGTAAACGTGCCAAGCCGCTCTGGGCTACTCAATATCGTTTTACAATTTCTACATATTCATTAGTAACTCTTTAATGATTTTTTTACTCAACCCGTGTAGGACGTTCAATTCTCCACGGAAACACGCGGGATACCTCTTACGTGTGATGTTATCTCATATAAATATTTTATAAGCATGTTGCATTTGTCTTTGCAAATGAAATGTAATTTATTAAAAACATTCGTTTAATTAAGCAAATATTTACACAAAATTAATTTGTTGGGCCGCACATCGTGCAGGTTCCTTGCTAGTCTTAATTAAATAATAAGGATCAATATTTAGATTTATATTAAATATTTAAAAATATTTTTTTAATATCATTACTAAATTTAAGAGATGTCGAAAAAATATACTAAGTATGCATCAGAAAATGACATATAGGATTTTTATTTATTAATATAATTAGCATAAAGATTATTAAACATTCTCGTTTGTCATGTAATTAACATAACATTTATGGTGCGTGAACCGTATTTGAATGTAAACTAGCTTAGAACCCCGTGTCTACACACGGGGTGAAAAATATTAATAAATAAAATTCTTAATTTTTTATGTATATATATTTTATATATGTAAAAATTTATTACATATACGAATGATAAAAAATAAAATTCAAAATATGTAAAAATTAATATATAATTGGGTTTCAAAAATACGTTAATTACTATTTAATGTAATTTGAATTTCATTACTATTTTATTCAAAATAAAAGTTACATGGTTATTGTTTTGGGTAAAAAGTATACGAACTAACTTTGTATCCAAATTTCAATAGTGAGGTAGTGTGCTTGTTAAATCTATGAATGTAAAATAGTAAAATTAACACGAGTGTTTATGAGGAAAGCCCTTGATCCTTGATGATCTCCGACACAAAACCTCGGGAGCCGACGAAAGTCGGGTTGCCTTGATGTTTTTTATAAAACTGAAATTATCGAGTACAAAGAGAACAAATAAGATCGTATGCTAAGTGTTACAGTAATTGCAAGTGCGGGTGTTGTGCTTTCCTATACAATCAGAATGCTTATTAAATATACAAATTATCTCCAACTAACTATCCGATAATAATGGGTTTGACCCTATCTTCTCCTTGTGACCGTTGCAAGCTTTTCCACGCATATTCCACACGTTTTACACGTGATCCACGTCCATTGAGCGAGTCTTTAGGCACATATCAGTTTGCAAATACTTCACCTGCGATTAAAATAATATACAAGTAGCCGTTAGTAATATTCAGGATATTGACCTTATTGGGATACCGGATCTTGGATCACGCATTACCCAGGATCTTACTCTGAATTTTTATTCCGTAATTGTCCCCAAAATTTGACAGTTGTTAAATTTTTGAATTTGAATTTTAAATAAAATCGGCTGCTTGATAGGACTTGGTGTGGGAAACGAGGGTGTTAAGCATCGTGGATCGAGACGGTTATCATTGTTATGCCTCAGTTTTTACCTCTGGTATCCCGGATCCTCAGATAAGTATCAGTATCCCTGATCCTTACTATGTTTCAGTATCCTGATTAACTGACCGTTGTAACAACTAATATTACGTGTTTTTCTTTGACTTGGTCATACAGGTAATTAACACGTCATTAATTACTAAAAATATGGCTGAAGAACTGTTCAAACGGTTAGAAAAACGCGTGTAAATCAATCTATAACGGTCGGGAATTAATGCCATAAAGACTCATTAAAGACTTTCCTGATTTTTCGTCGGGATATCTTTAGTATATATATTCAGCAGTATTGATCAAATAGGAGACAATTCACGAATTCTCACAACACAATACACTCGAAAACACCTCTGTGACACTTAGATTTCGATCATATACTGCTCTTATTGTACTTTTTTCATCACTTTATACAAGAACAGGAGGCAAGTGACTTTCGGTCACTTCCCGAGGTTTTATGCCGGCAATCCTTAGGGATTAAGGGCTTTCCTCGTAAACACTCGTGTCATTCTATTATTTTATACGCATTGTTCATCACGAATCTTACAAGCACACTACCCCACATTCTAAATTTGGTTACAAAATTAGTATTGTTAATTTTTATCCAAAACAATCTGACGCCCACCGTGGGGCAAGTGGTGCTTTTTATCTTAAAATCTTGGCGAAAATTTGTGTTCAATCACTATCTTTCAAAAATGTAATCCTAATTTAAAAATGTTTCTGTTTCTGCTCCATCTTCAAGCTCTGGGTTGAATAACCCTATTCCTCCTCCTCCATCATTCCAGAAAAAGAATGATAATCTGCCGAAGAAAGCTACATCTGCGGGTTTTCAGGATCCGGAATACCCGCTGGTGCACTGTGATCGTATCAAACAATGATGTCCTCGATCTATTCTCGAAGATGAAACAACTAATGGAGCAACAGAAGAAAACTAACCAAATGCTGTTCAGGGAGCTTGAGAAGGTCAAAGAATCAAAGAAATCAGTGGAAGTGACAACCCCGCTGCAACCAAGGATTTTGGATTTCAATTTTTTGGGATCCTTAGAAATCCATAAAGGAGACTTTCTTCCCATAAAAACTGGAATCACTACGGTTGGCCCGACTTCGGCTGTCAGAGTTACTACCAATCAGGATCTTGGATTCACTCCGGGATCATCATTCAGAAATCCTGATATTGGTAACACCTTTAATTAATTTTCAAACACTAACGAATCTGTGTAGGATACAGGAATCATTCCGTCCATGGCCAAGGAACTGAAGAAATTAAGGGAGATGATCTCCAGTGTACCAGGTGTAGTCCAACCTATACCGGAGATATCCTCAAGCAGTCACAGGATCTCTAGATTCGCTCCGCCGATATGTGATGTTGAAATCCCAAAAGGCTTCCAAACTCCTAACATGAAGCTGTATGATGGAACTACGGATCCTGAGGAGCATGTTGCGCAATACAGGGAGAGAATGGAGATAAACCCCATTCCTTTGGACTTGAAAGAAGCTTGCCTATGCAAGGGCTTCGGCTCTACCTTAACAGGACCAGCCTTAAAATGGCTACTTAATGTTCCACCCTATTCAATAACTTCATTTGCTCATTTGATTAATTTGTTTAATAACCAGTTTTCTTGCAGCAGAACATTCGAAAGGTTAACAAGTGACTTATACAGGATAAATCAAAATCCCGGAGAATCCCTTCGAGATTATGTCAGCAAGTTCGGTCGGTCAGGAATCCCTGGATATCCCGAACCTTGACGTTGCCACTGTAGTCCAGGCATTCAAGATGGGACTAAAAAAGGATTCTCAATTCTATGAAGACCTTGTCATGAATCCTTGTAGGAATCTTGATGAAGTCAGGAACCGGGCACTGATGTTCATAAGACTCGAGGATGATAAAAAGATTCAGCAACGAATAGATGCTCCAACTAGTTATAATCATCCCAATCGAAAGGCTGAGTCCGCTCCCTTCAAGCCGTACAGATCCAAGCCATATTCTAAGCCTGAAAATCACAGGGTTAACGTTGTGGAAGATGAAAAGGAAGAATATCCTAAGTTATCCGAATATTGTTTTTCACTTGACACATCTGGTTTGTTATATGCCATTCAGGATCTTGGAGATAAAGCTAGGTGGCCCTGTAAATTTGAGAAGAATACCGGATGGAAGGACAAGTCCAAATGGTGTGCTTTCCATTAGGACTTTAGCCATGTGACCGAAGATTGTATTGCTCTGCGCAAAGAGATAAGATATTTCTTAAGCAAGGGGTATCTCAAAGAATTCGTAGGCAAAGGAAAGAACAAGACTAAGGATCATGACAGGATCCCACAGAGAGCAAAATCCCCGCCGCCAAATGCCAAAGTAATAGGTTTTATATCCGGTGGATCTGATATTTGTGGCACTTCTTACTCTGCAGCAAAAAGAAATGCCAAAGAAGCAAAGACAGAAAAAGGGGACAAGCCTATCAGAACCTCCAACTTGACTGAAGAAAAGGTGATCTCTTTCGATGAAGATGACATAGATTACTTGCAGGATCCTCATCATGATGGACTAGTGATCACTATGTATATTGCTAATCACTTCATCCGAAGGATACTGATTGACGGAGGAAGCTAGGTGAACATCATTCAGCATGAAGTTCTGAAAAGAATGGGGATCCCGGATTCCGAAATTATCTCAAAGTCTGCGGTACTGGTAGGATTCAGCGGAGAAGTCAAAAACACAGTCGGAGAGATAAAGCTACCGATATATATCGAAGGGGTAAGTACTATACAAAAGTTTTGCATAATAGATTCTTTATCTTGCTATAATATCATTCTAGGGAGGCCTTGGATACACGATATCAATGTGTCAAGATGCCAACCCCTTGGGGGGTAGTGAAGATCAACAGTGATCAACAAGACGCAAAGGATTGCTACACTTCTTCGATGAAAGCCTCCGCCAAGACCAGGCAAGCATAGCAATTAAAGAAACAAGCCCGGGACGTACTGGAAACCAAATAGCAAGATGTTAAAGAAGTATCCCTAATTACGGAGGATCCTGACGTCAAGGTGCTTGTTGGAACCAATATCCCCAAGGATATTGAGCAGAATCTTATAGAGTTACTAAAAAGCAGAACTTCAACCTTTGCCTGGAAATATGAAGACATGACATGTATCTCTAAAGATATTATTACGCATAAATTGGGTGTTGATAATAGTTTCAGGCCAATACACCAAAAGAGGACAAAGTTTGCACTAGAAAGGAATGCAATTATCCAGGAAGAGGTCGAGAGACTATTGAAAGCAGGAATGATAAGGGAAGTAAAATTCCCAAGGTGGCTAGCTAATGTGGTGGTGGTCCAGAATAAGAATGGGAAATGGAGAGTCTGTGTAGACTTCACTGACTTGAACAAAGCGTGTCTCAAAGATCCTTTTCCACTACCACACGTAGACTCAATGATTGACGCTACAACAGGCCATGAAATGCTGACATTCATGGATGCTTCATCAGGATTCCAAAAGATCCAGATGGAACCTTCAGATTAGGAGGATACCGCCTTCATGACTCCAACAACTATTTATTGTTATATTGCTATGCCTTTCGGTTTGAAAAATGCAGGTGCTACATACCAAAGGCTGGTGAACATGATGTTCAAAGAGAAACTAGGGGACACCATGGAGGTCTACATAGATGACATGGTGGTAAAATCAAAGGAAGCTAAGGATCATCTCAAGGATCTTAGAGACGCATTCGATATCCTGGACCGGTATAACATGAAGCTGAATCCTTCCAAATGCCACTTCGGAGTGTGGGCAGGAAAATTTTTGGGCTATATTGTAACCAAAAGAGGAATAGAAGCCAGCCCAGAGCAAAGCAAAGCAACCATCAATCTGAAATCCCCAGTAAACATCAAGGATGTCCAGAGACTAACTGGTAGAGTAGCAGCACTCAACCGATTCATATCAAGATCCTCAGAAAGGTGCAAAGAGTTCTACGACATCCTAAAGAAGAACAAAAGATTCGTAGGGGAAGAGAAGCATGAACAAGCACTCCAATCATTAAAGGAATACTTTTCACCAGCTCCTCTATTGATGAAACCAGAAGATGGTGAACCATTATCCCTATACTTGGCGGTATCCGGTAATTCTGTAACTGCCGTCCTAGTCAAGGATCATGAAGGCCAGCAGCATCCAGTATACTATGTAAGTAAAAGCCTACTCGCGGCCAAAACCAGGTATTCTCATTTAGAAAAGTTAATATTAGCTTTAATAACGAGATTAACTAAACTCAAACATTATTTTGAAACTCATGCTATTCATGTTAAAACTAACTATCCTATTAAGTGTGTCTTGAGAAATCCAGAGATGTCAGGAAAAATGGCTAAGTGGTCAGTCAAGCTCAGCGCCTATGAACTCATATATGAACCTAGAAAAAACAATAAAGTCTCAGGCACTTGCGGACTTTGTGGCTGATTTCAGTAGTGACATTCAACATGAAGCAGGCCTTGAAGTTCTACAATTGGAAAAATCCAAAGATAAGTGGACCTTATTCACTAACGGTGCATCAAATGTAAGAGGAACAGGTCTAGGTATCATACTGAAATCGCCACAAGGGGACATAATACCCCAATCCATAAGTTGTGAGTTCCATGCAACGAATAATGAAACAAAATATGAGGCGCTAATAACATGATTACAATTAGCCAGGGATATCAAGATCAGGTTTCTCCAGGTATATGTAGATTCACTGTTACTTGCTAATCATTTCAATGAATCATATGCAGTAAAAGGTGAGAAGTTAGCCAAATATCTCCCAATAGTTAAGCAATTATCCGTGGAATTCGAATTTTTTAACATTACACAGGTACCTAGAGAAGACAATACTGAGGCCGATGCCTTAGCAAACCTTGCTTCGACTCTTAAAATAACAGAAGGTATTAAAATACCAATCATACATATCCTGAGCCCAACAATTGAGAAGAAAAATGAAGTATCCAACACAGAAGAAGAAGCAGATGTTCAGGATCTTGAACCTAGTCAAGGACCCTGGATTCTACCCATTAAAAAATATTTGCAGAATGGTGAGATCTCGAGTGATGAAAAGAACCACAAGGCTTTTCGCATGAGGGTATCTCGTTTTATAATATTACACGATGTCTTGTATAGAAAGTCTATTGCAGGTCCATACTTAAGATGCTTGGAGGATCCTGAAGCACTTGAAGTTCTCAAAGACATACATGAAGGTGACTGTGGAAATCACACTAGGGGCAGAGCATTATTCTTGAAGATCCTGAGGACAGGTTACTACTGGCCTACCATGAGGAAATATGCTATGACTTACTCTAAAAAATGTGATGCTTGCCAAAGACACAGCAACATACTTCACCAACCAGCAGAACCTTTATATCCAATCATCTCCCCATGGCCATTCATGAAATGGGGAATGGATATAGTCGACAAACTTCCCAAGGCACCAGGAGGAAAAGTTTTTATGCTAGCAATGACAGATTACTTTTCCAAATGGATTGAAGCTGAAGCATTTGTCCAAGTCAGAGAAAAAGAAGTCATCTCCTTCATCAAGCATAATATCCTGACAAGATTTGGGATCACGGAAGAGATAGTATGTGACAATGGATCTCAGTTCATTGGCAAGAGAACAACTAACTTCTGTGCCAGCTGGGGGATTAAAATGATAGCCTCCACTCCTGTACATCCTCAAGCCAATGGACATGTAGAATCTAGCAATAAGATCATCATCAACAACCTCAAGAAGAGATTAGGAGCAAAGAAAGGAAGATGGGCTGAAGAGCTACTTTTTGCACTTTGGGCAGATAGGACAACCACAAAAAATGCAACAGGTCAAACTCCATTATCATTGGTGTTTGGTACTGAAGCCATGATCCCTACAGAGATGGTTATCCCTACTGCCAGAACCAATCTTCAAACTCCAGAGACCAACAATGAAGCTCTTGCTCATTATCTTGACATTGTGGATGAGCTCAGGGATCTTGCCAAAGTTCGTATTGCAGCTTATCAACAGAGGATAGCAAAATCATACAACAAAAACATAAGGATCAGAAGATTCCAAGTAGGTGACTTAGTACTGAGGAAGGCATTCCAAAATACTACCAATCCCAATGACGGAAAGCTTGCACCAAAATGGGAAGACCCATACTTGATTGATTCAGAAGTTGGCAAAGGTGCATATTGGTTGGCTACTATGGAAGGAGAAATCCTGCCGAGATACTAGAACGCCATCCATCTCAAAACCTACTTTATGTAAGTTAGAAATTATGTTCTAACTAAAATGGTAAGTCCTCTTTCCATAATTATTTTTAATTTCTATTATTCTTTATCAAATTACCGACTTGAGCGTCGGAGGGGTGTTAGCCACGCTAACACCCACCTTCACCAAGGATTCCTGTTTTGTATGAATTACCTCAAGGGATCCCGACAGAAGATAGAGATTGGCCATCTCTCCTAAGTTTGGGTATCCTGATATACCTCGAAGGTTTAAACGGCTTTCGCCTTTCTAAGTATTGGGTTAATACACACCGCCAGGAGCTCACGATATCCGATTATAGTTCAAGGTGGTGTTACCAATCCATGTAACAGTGGCTGATAATTTCGCCATTGTTGGCTATATATTGGGTGCTACGAATATAACATACGTGTTATTACTCAAGTTTAAGCTAAGGTTTTTAGCATTTTCATGCTAACTCAGAATTGGCCTTGCCCACGATATTGGCTTAGCCCACGATTATTTGGCTTAGCCCACGATATTGACTTAGCCCACGATTATCTAGCCCGGCCCACGTTTTTGGCTTAGCCCACGATTTTATCTTGTCACAGGTATTTAACACTTATGTGTTAACCCAAGAACTTAGCATCAATATGCTGACTCAAGATCCTTAAACGGATTGAAGACTTATGAAGATCCTGAAGTACAATTACTAAGTCTACGACGTGTTTAATAACTATACACAGGGGATAACTTACAGTTGTTATATTCTGGACTCCATGTCATATTCTGGTATGTGTACCTACCTGACTTAGTTCTCAACAAAGGTATGTGTTACTTATTAAGTTTCAATTAAAAGAAGATTCAAATTTTGAATGACTAAGTCATGATATGTTTGTAATCGGTATTCTTCCATACCATTTATCAGAACCAAATCATATTTTTCTAAGTCAAAGTTTGATAAAAACCTAAGATGTTATTTATAAATAATCATTAAGGATCCGGTATCCTGAAAATATACCTAAACCTATTTTTCTGAATATCCCAAGGCTTAACTGCCTAAAGATCCTGATCTTCTAGAACATGTCAAAGCAAACCAAACCCATTACAATTATGGGGAATAGTCATAAACTACTAATTAATATTGAAAGTGCAGGAGGATAAAAAATTCGGGCTCCATCCAAAAGTTGAACTCATCCACCCGAATCCTTAACCATTAATCAGAAAATTAAAATGTCTATCCTATGCAGGGATCCCTAAACACAAAAGAAAATTTTGTTTTTAAACGGGTACCAATATGAACAGTCATAAAACCACGAATTCTGTGTAGAGATCCTCTTTTTTCCTGGCGTCTAGATGCGAAGTGTCGGGATCCTGGGCTTGATAATAACAGGTGTGGGAGCCTCTTGCTTAAATAATGGCTCCTCAAGAGAGAATTCTATCAAGATCAACCAAAGCAAAATGAGAACCAGATCTTTGAATCTCTACAAAAGTAGAAAAAAGTAATTAGAGCCAATAAAACTCAGTAAACAAGTAAAGAAAATTTTTACTTGACGACATGGTGGCTTCGGAGTACTCGGTTGCAAAACTAGCTTCACTAACAACAGATTCAATGTGGAAAAATCTCTCACCAACAGGTATCTCCAACAAAGCTTTGAACCTTTTATCCATGTCACTCTTTGCAGGAACTAGCTTCTCAAACTTTGGGATTGTACAAGACACAAGGATCATCAAAACATGTTACATATATATATATATATACCTACTAACATGCAGGGATCTTGACTACATCCTACGCTTCTTAACTCACTAGAGTGACTAGAGATCCCCACCAGGGATAAATGTTCTCTTCACAAAGAAGTATTTCCCACTCCAATCACCATCATTTTGGGTAATTTTTAGAATAAAAGGAGTTTCACCATAAGTAGAAGAGCAGAGCGGGAATACCCATTAATTCTCAGATTATATAGATTAAAGTGAACAAAATCCTCCATTCCATAGGCGTCACCTGAGAATAAGGCAAACCAGTGGATCAACAAAGGAAAAAGGAAAACCATCAAATACGGTAGTCATTTTATCTAGACCTACGCACTCATCAAGTCACATCGGTCAAAAATTTTTGAATATTGAATTTAAAGTTTTTACAGCTGTCCGAATGACCTTCACAACTGTCAAAAACTTGGGGACAATTGTTATGTCTCAGTTTTTACCTCCGGTATCCCGGATCCTCAGATAAGTATGGTATCCCTGATCCTTACTATGTTTCAGTATCCTGATTAACTGACCGTTGTAACAACTAATATTACGTGTTTTTCTTTGACTTGGTCATACAGGTAATTAACACGTCCTTAATGACTAAAAATATGGCTGAAGAACTGTTCAAACAGTTAGGAAAACACGTGGAAATCAATCTATAATGGTCGGGAATTAATGCCATAAAGACTCATTAAAGACTTTCCTGATCTTTCGTCGGGATCCTTGCTTTTCAGTTATTGTATCTTTTGTATATTTATTTAGCAGTATTGATCAAATAGGAGACAATTCACGAATTCTCACAACACAATACACTCGAAAACACCTCTGTAACACTTAGATTTCGATCATATACTGCTCTTATTGTACTTTTTTCATCAATTTATACAAGAACAGGAGGCAAGTGACTTTCGGTCACTTCCCGAGGTTTTATGCCGACAATCCTTTGGGATTAAGGGCTTTCCTCGTAAACACTCGTGTCATTCTATTATTTTATACGCATTGTTCATCACGAATCTTACAAGCACACTACCTCTCATTCTAAATTTGGTTACAAAATTAGTATTGTTAATTTTTATCCAAAAGAATCATTACTTCTTATAATTATCCTCTTCTCTTTCATTATTCCGACTTCATCCTCTCCAATTTCTCTCTGGGATTCCAGGTAACGAACTCTTCTTTTTCTTATTTCTTTCTTGTTCTAGCTTCAAAAATGGCTGAAAAGATTACTCGTTCGTCTACTCCTTCTGATGACCTTCTTAGTCAAAACTTAATCGTCAACCCTGATTCTGAAAAATGTACATTCACCGATCTTGATATTCAATTCTAGAAATCCGGTGGCTTTTTCCCTGAAAACACCATATTTAGGCCTTTTGATCCGAGGACTAGGGCTGATTTTACGTCGGAAAGCTGGGTTTGCTTTCCTTATTTTTCCTTTTCTCTAGGTTTCACTTACCCATTTCCTCCTCTCACTACTGACTTCTTTAGAAAGAGTGGTCTTAGTTATGCTCAAATCATTCCTATGGTGTGGAGAACTTTACATACCCTAGAATTTCTGATTCAACATCATGCCATAGATTTTTCTGCTTCAGAACGTTTACAATCTTAGGAACCATGGATCTTCCCGATTTTTCTTCCAAATCAAACTTGGTATGACTCACTTGATCTTGAAACTACTCAGAACGGCTCCAATTGGAAAAATATTTTTTTTTGTGAGAAGGGATTCTATCCCGCAAGGGGATAAACTGGCGGTCAAGTGGATTGTGAAGGGTAGGACTCTGTCTTGTAGGATCTTTACTAGTTTGATATCCAGGATACTAATTTTTTATTTTTATTTCAGCGCCGAAGTTCGATATCCTTGCTCCTCCTACTCCGGACACAGCCAAGAAGGTTGCTGCTTTTTTCAGTTTTGAACCCATTGAGCGGACCTTTAGATTCAAAGCTCCACTGCTTGAAGTTAATTCATAAGCCTCTTTCTCCGAATCGACTATGTCTGGTAAGAAAAAAAGCAATATTTTCTTTTATTGGTTATAAAAAATAAGAATATACTAACCGGCTCTTTTGAAATAGGCCTTCATAAATCAAGCTCCAAATTTCCCCTTGACGACATTGATAGCATGGTCTCTAAGGGTAAAGTTGTCAAGAAGGAGGCCAAAGCTGTTCCCGCTCCAGTTGCCAAGCCAAGTGCTCCAAATCCTGATACTTCCACTATTAAGCCCTCTTCTAGCAAGAAGCGCAAGATCCAGGATCCCGTTGATCAGAACATCCGGGATTGCACCGATTTGTTTGATGCTCACAAGAAGTTGCATAGCTTCAACCATTTGGTAAAAAGATCTCACTATCCTAGAATTCGATTATAATCCTGCATTTGAAATAACATTTGTATTATGTATAACAGGCTTTAGATAAGCTGATTGGATTCCATGAATAGTTGGTTAAGCATATGGAATTATGCAAACAGAAGCTTGCGGATTCCCAGAAGAATGAGGCTACTAAAGGCAAAAAGCTGCTAGATGTCACCAAAGAGCTCCATCAAATCAAGGCTGAACTGCAATAGGTACATCTTCAAAATGCTCGAGACATTGATGCATCTAATGAGCAGGCCCAGGCTTCCGCTGCTATCTCCATCTTTCAATCTAGAATCAAAATGGTCAAGGAAGCCGAGGACAAAAACTTTGACAAGAGCGCTTGGGATGTTGAAGAGTAGAACAAGCTGGTAGCTGAGCTGGGAGGGGAGCTGATTTCGGAGAAGGATGCTGGGAAAGTGGTGGCTGAGGATTAGGTTGAAGGTTCGGTGATGGTAGCTGAGGAGCATGAGACTGTGGATGCAGGTAAGGTGGTTGACCAGGGAAATGAAGGTATTGATGCTTAGGCCCGAGCCCTGGTGTTTATGGTTTTAAAATGGATGTGTTTGTCTAGATAATTTTGAATAATTTATTTTTCTTGTTGATGGGATCCTGGTACGGGATAAACAATTTGCTGACTTATGACCTGGGTGGATGGGTCCTGTTTTGGATGAAGCCCGGGACATTTTCTATTTTCTGCATGACTAATATTAGTATCTTTTGACTATTCTGCCATGATTGTTCTTGATATTAAATGTATTTGTAGAAACTTGAGGTTTATTTTGGAAAAAAAGATTTAAGCGAATTTTTTGGGATTCGGGATCCTCAAGGATAATTTATCAAACTTAGGCTTAGAAAACCACAGGTTAGTTTCGATAAACAAAGTAAATCATGACTTAGTCAAATAAATTTTTATTCTACCTTTAATGGTGAATCAAGAAATAAAAACTGAAATAGATAGATAGACATACCAGAATTTTGACACATGTTTTAGGAAGCGTTGTAACCTCAGGTTGTCCCCTGTGTATGTTTGTCAATTATATTGTATAATCAGTAATAGAACTTCATGATTCTAATAAGTCTTCACTCCGATTGAGAGTCTTGAGTTAGCGTATCAATGATAAGCATTTGCTAAGTATTAAACATTTGCGATATATAAAAAACATGCCAGTAGCGTGGGCCAAGCCAGAATAATATGGGCCAAGCCAGACTTGAGTTAGCATGAAAATGCTAAAAACCTTAGGAGTAACACGTCTGTTACTATCGTAGAGAACAAGTTATAGCCAATAGTGATGAAATTGTCAGCCACTTTTACATGGTTTGGTCGCACCACCTTGAACTATACTCGAACATCGCGCGCTACTGGCGGAGTGTTTAAACTCAATTCGTAGAAAGGTGAAAATCTTTAAACCTTAGAAGGTATGCAGGATACCTTAATCGTAGGAGAGATGGCCAATCTTTGTCTTGCGTCGGGATCCCTGGAGATACTTCCTGCAAGATAGGAACTCTTGGTGAAGGTGGGTGTTAGCTAGGCTAACACCCCTCCGACGCTCAAGTCAGTATATTGATATGGAATGATAATAAAATTAATTGAAATAGAAATAATACGTACCATTCTAAGTTAGAATATAGATTCTAACTTACATGAAGTAGGCTTTTAGATGAATAGCGTTCCAGGATCTTGGCAATATATCTCCTTCCAGAGTTGCTAGCCAATAAGCACCTTTGCTTGCCTCTGGATCAATCAAATATGAGCCTTCTCATTTTGGCGCGAGTTTTCCGTCGCTAGGATTGGTAGTATTCTGGAATGCTTTTCTCAATACGAGATCACCCACTTGAAACCTTCTGATCCTTATGTTTTTGTTATATGACCTTGCTATCCTTTGATGATAGGCTGCAATGCGAATCTTGGCAAGGTCTCTGAGTTCATCAATGGTATCAAGATCATTTGAGAGAGCTTCACTATTATTTTCCTGAGTTTGAAGACTGCTTCTGGCTGTAGGGATAACCATATCTGTGGGGATCATAGCTGCAGTGCCAAATACCAAAGAGAATGGGGTTTGACCTATTGCATTTTTTGCAGTTGTTCTATTTGCCCATAGTGCAAATGGAAGTTCTTCAGCCCATTTCCCTTTCTTTTCTTGAGGTTATTGATGATGATCTTGTTGCTGGATTCTACTTGTCCGTTGGCTTGAGGATGCACAGGGGTAGAAGTTATCATCTTAATTTCCCAGCTAGCACAGAAGTTGGTTGTTCTTTTGCCAATGAATTGATATCCGCTGTCACATGTTATTTCCGCTGGGATACTGAATCTCGTTAAGATGTTGCGCTTGATAAAAGATATAACTTCCTTTCCTCTGACTTGAACGAATGCTTCGGCTTCGATCCATTTGGAGAAGTAGTCTTGTGACACCCGACAATTCAGGTCAATATCCGTACATGTTATAAACAAGTTTACATTATAATTGTTTTTGTGATTTACTTAATTTCACAAACAAGGACATTAAGGCCTAACAAAAACCGTACATGGTCTCATTTCATATTTTGGTAATTCTAGGAGTTACCGGTTCACGTACCAGGATAACCCGACTGAATACGAACACTAGTGGTTAAAATTACACTTAAATCAAATGGTTTGATTTATTTAAATCCCAACCCACTTGCTTGACTTTCTCGACCGAAAGTCAGGGGAGCCATTCCCCCACTTGCTAATACACTCAAATTCAGATAAAAACCATACCTCCTCAGTCGAAATCCCACAATCCCTTCCATACTTCTCATTTTCATACGGCAATTTCCCAATTCTCCTTCTAGTCGAAGTCCAGTTTAAGGCAGAAATCCACCACAATTCGGTATTTTAAGAAGATTTCAAGTGTTCTAAAGAAAGTTTAACAGAAGATTCAAGACTCTTCTCTGTTTTCTTTCATCATCTTCATCTCGGTTTTAAGGTAAAAACTCGATATTATCCACTTTATTTTCTTTAAAACCGTATCTAAGCCTACAAAAGGTTCAATCGCAAGTAAGATAACAAGAAAAGTGTGTCAAAATTCAAGATTTGAACATAAAAATATACAGGACGAATTCTGTCAATCAAAGTGCAGTAATCAAAACTAGGAGTTTCGATACCTGTTCAATCGAAACTAGGAGTTTCGATACCTGCTGTTCAATCGAAACTAGGAGTTTCGATACCTGTTGATCGAAACTAGGAGTTTCGATACCTATTACTCAATCGAAACTAAGTAGTTTCGATATCTGTTTACTCAATCGAAACTAAGTAGTTTCGATACCGATTGCCCAATCGAAACTAGGTAGTTTCGATACTATTCTTGCCAATCGAAACTAGGTAGTTTCGATACCCAACTTACTCAATCGAAACTAGGTAGTTTCGACATCTGTTCTGTTCAATCGAAACTATGTAGTTTCGATACCCATTCATCAGTCCCATGGGGCAGTAACTTAGAACTATTTTATAACGAAACAATTGTGGAAAAACTAAAAAGATAGTTAAAACAAAAGCAATCAGATCTGTTAAGTCGGATGAACAACTTATGTATAAGACGGGTAGCTTTAACACATTAGTACCCTTGTGTGATTAGGGTACGGATATACAAGAACTAGCACAAGTTTGTTTGCTAGGATTTCATCGGACACAAGGTGAGTTCACGGCCCCCTTTTAACTCTTTACTGTTTTGTAAACATCGGGGGAGAAACATACTTACTTGTTATGTTTTGAAAACATGAATTACATGGTTTATACGTTTGACAATATGAACATTTTGGTTTAACTTCTTGTGAGTCTCCCAGCCCCACTTTTACTACTGGTTTTTAAATTGTTTTTAAACAAACGGGGAGAAAACTTGCTCAACTAAACAGCTGGACACAAGAACACACAACGATTGTTCGGATGAACAACATACAACGATTGTTCGGATGAACAACACACAACGATTGTTCGGATGAACAACACTCAACGATTGGGGGAAACACATACATACAACTATTTTATGGGATAACAAGAGAATAAGACACGACTTTATGTTTACATGGGATGAGAACAACACATTGGAGGCCGCGAAAGTCCCCTGGAACAACATAGTAACCATTAACTGTAGCCTAGGGTCCTATGAATAGTACTATGGAGAGTGACGTCTCCCGGTCATGGTTAGTCGCGCTAACCACAATCTGGAGGATTTATGGCCGCATAGAATCTGATAACGCTTAATAGGGGCTCACACATGTCATGGTTTGGTTACGCCTCATGTATGAACATATTATTTGTATTCCTAGCTAGTTTACAAATGGGTCAACAATTCTTATTCTGTTTATCACATACACCTGAAACTATTTACGAACAATTGAATTTAAACAAAAGAGTTTTGGATCCGGTTAAAGTGATCATGTTTATACAAAAGGGTTCTGATTAGTTAAAATGATCAGGTTTAAACATATTTTATGACGGCTAAGTCATGATAATGTTTTCAAAGGACAACTTCATATTTTATGACGGTTAAGTCATGATAATGTTTCAAATGAAAACTACTTAGTTTTATGACGGTAAAGTCATGAACATGTTTTTGGGAAAAACTATAAGCACTATTATAACTAACTCTGTGAACTCACCAACCTTTGTGTTGACACTTTCAAGTATGTTTCTCAGGTGACCTTTAGCCATGGCGCGGTTGGAATAGACTAGCTATGTTGGATCAATGCCTAAAGGCTGGAAGGACGTAGAATATCAAGTCTCAAGTCTATCTTTGATCTAGAGGAATTTAGATCCTAGTATTACTTAGTCTTAGCATTTGTGTATGTAATCAAGTCTTAGAAATCATTATTACAGCTTCCGCTATCGTGTAATGAACCAATCGTTACAACCTGTATTTATTTAATAAGTAAATAAAATATGGGGGTGTGACAGATTGGTATCAGAGCAATGGTTTTAGCGAATTAGGTGTCCTTAGTGATACCTAGGCTCTAACCGGACTCATTTAGGGACCAAGATTTCTAAGACTTGCATCACACTAAAAACACCCAAGACTTGAGCATAGGAATTCCAACCGTTGCCGAACAATTTGTGTAGACTATTAGTGTATGGAAATTACACTAGGGTACCATTAGCTACACTAATACAATTACATGGTACATGTAATGAACACTTAAACACATACAACGATGTGAAAATAATAAATACTTACAACATGTTACTATTCGGATTACGAGTCAAGAATAACGGGTACTCATCATACTGCAACCATAGAAGATCGAGTTACGAGCTAAGCTTGAACGACGACGGCGGCGATCGTCAGTTACCGATATTGGTATCATAACAGGTTGAACTCGTACCAGGATCTGTACCTATACCTGCACCACAACTACTCCAGCCATGGAGGCAACTATCCTTCTAACGTATTTGCGGTATAAATACTCTCCTTCATAAGTTGTCGGATCGGATGCCTAGACTCTCGCCATGATATATGGCAGGCATGATTGCCCAGACAAAAGGGAATTCAAGGTGAATAAGCAGGACTAAATGGGAGAGAACTCCAAGGGTCAGGAGACCCAGACATACATCAGGATCATGTGGATCCATGCATATATACAGACTTGGAGCATGAGTTGCTCGACACTCGTTTGAGGATCTCTGCCCAACACATAGTGCCTGAATTTCACCATGCACATTTTTTTTAAGAGACACTGGTGGTGCCTCTCTACCCTTAGCCTCATCCGACAACTGCCGTATTCGGCAGATTCATGAGTATTGGTACACATAATTAACAGTAATCCGATAAAACAATACACACTCCTGTACAAATGTGCAAACGCAATCTAATGATCGTTTCAAATCACTTTTGATTAAAAGCTAGGGATAGAAGAAACACTATAGGGATCAGGCAAGGCAAATCATCATTACGGGTGCACACGTAATCATAATTTGCAGTGCATGGGAACTTTAGTGAGTCTTACTGTCTAAGCTGATGATCAACCCATGTTCTCAATCACTTGATTAAGGATTGAATCCTATCAAATCAGACTTCTCAATTAGGTGCTCATAAAGCATTCTCCTAGTTTTGGAGGAACGAGAGAAATTCAAATTGAATTCAACCAATCCTTAGTAAATCCTGAACGACGAAGAAATTCGCACATTCACTCTTTAAGATTCTACTTGTCAGGAATGCTTCAAATTGAGCGTTACAACAACTAACACTTACAGTAATTGCACAACTATTGTGGGAGATTATAGCATAACCTCAGGATCCATCATACAGTTTAATCTCACAATTGATTGAAAGTTACGCCAAGAGTGTTATGCACTAACTTCAGTAATAGGGCAGGATATTATTCTGACCCGCATACACATGGCACCTATGGATATTGTGGAAGCTCGACATGAGACAAGTAGGAAATCGGACATTTCAGAATGTCGGTCAAACAAGATTGCTCTCGTAGCCATTGACATTCAATATACCTTTAAGATTAACTATTCTCTCGGTAATGGATAAGCCGGGATTGATGCTCAAGCGAATGCCAAAGAAACCTAAGTGTGGACTAACAACTATTGTCGCACTAACTAAAACGACATGCAAAACTCTTAAAGGAGTCCCAAATGCGGAATTTCATGCTAATCTCATTAGTTCATGATATGCATAAGGGATGTAAGCTCGAGCTATTCACAACAGGCCACTGTCCACAAAGAGTTGAGGAGAATAATTTATTACTCTTTCGTACTCGCACTTCCCCAAGGTTCATCTTGATGGATGGATCCCAGATTTAGCCTAGAAAAGATGTGTGATTGCATCTTTCACTCCTAGTTTTCTATAATTAGGAAGCTCTAGAGCATCTATTGTTAAGAAATGATCTCTTAGAGTAGACTCAGTTAGAATACAAAAGTCTCGACGTTCAACACTCATTACCTCAAGTTTATCCTTGTGCTAAGGATTTTAAGGCTATAACCTGAATGAGTGGAATACGTAATGGTAAGTCACCAAAGTACCATTCAAACACTAAGGGAGTGCATACACACCGTATGACTAATAGTTGACTATCAACTCTTTCTGCCAACTTAATGAGTTGACAAACCCATAGCCCATTTTGGGGAAAACATTAATTCGATGAGACCATTCTTATAGTATTATTATTCATTCCCTCAGCTAGACGGAATATGAATATTCCAAACAAACATCAAACTTCGTATGGCTTACATACTTTGAAGGTATGGTAGTCGAGACATGAGTTTACATATCAGGACGCTACAACCCAAAGGCTAGTCTGCCTCGAAAGGTAGGGCGAGCAAAGGGGTAAAGTGGTGATTAGACTCGAAGTTCGCAAATAAGAGCTCCCAAGGAACATCAATTCCTAGCTCCATGAAGGCACATGGAGAGGAAAATCATAGAAAACATGAAACCTGAAATAAGAGAAAAGTCTTAGTCCGGGAAAATGCTTTCGAAAAGCATAAGAGGGACAAACATAAAGTTTCATTTTCATACTTTTTCATTTCTACCCAATATACAACAAAAACTTGGACACCTCGTCGAGTAATTTTTTTTCATAAGACCGAGTTTCTCACCATGGGGAGTTCCGGTCTTGTTTGTAAAGAAAAAGGATGGAACCTTTAGAAGGTGCATCAATTATCGGGAGTTGAACAAGCTGACAATCAAAAACCGGTATCCTCTTCTTCGAGTAGACGATTTGTTTGATCAACTTCAAGGGTCCAGCTTCTATTCTAAAATTGATCTACAATCAGGATATCCTCAACTGAAAATTCAGGAAGAAGATATACCAAAAACGACTTTTAGGACTCGTTACGGTCACTATGAGTTCCAAGTTATGCCATTTGGCTTGACTAATGCACCGGCCGTTTTCATGGACCTAATGAACCGCGTGTGCAAGCCATACTTGAATAAATTCGTGATTGTGTTTATCGATGACATATTGATATATTCACGAACCAAGGAGGAACATGAATATCATTTAAAATTAATCTTGGAACTACTCAGGAATGAGAAGCTTTATGCTAAATTCTCTAAGTGTGAGTTTTGGATCCAAGAGGTTCACTTTCTCGGACATGTCATCAATAAGAATGGTATCCATGTGGATCCATCTAAGATTGAAGCTATCAAAAACTGGGAAGCACCAAGAACTCCGACTGAGGTGCGTCAATTTCTGGGTTTGGCAGGCTATTACAGGCGATTTATCGAGAATTTTTCAAAGATAGCCTTGCCTTTGACCACGTTAACTCAGAAGGATAAAAAGTTTGATTGGACTGATAAACAAGAATCAGCGTTTCAATTGCTGAAGCAAAAACTTTGCAGTGCACCAATCCTATCCCTTCCTGAAGGAACTGACAATTTCATCGTGTACTGCGACGCATCACACCAAGGTCTGGGGTGTGTATTGATGCAGAGAGAAAAAGTCATAGCGTATGCATCCAGACAGCTAAAAGTACATGAGAAAAATTATACGACTCATGATCTGGAATTGGGTGCTGTCGTGTTTGCACTCAAGATTTGGAGACATTACTTATACGGTACAAAAGGTACTATTTTTACAGACCACAAGAGTCTCCAGCACATCTTTAATCAGAAAGAACTTAACATGAGGCAACGTCGTTGGGTAGAACTACTGAATGATTACGACTGTGATATCAAGTATCACTCTGGTAAGGCAAACGTCGTAGCAGATGCCTTGAGTCGTAAAGAACGACTTAAAACACTCCGTGTTCGTGCCCTAGAATTGACAATTCATACGAGTCTCACGACTCAAATTCGGATGGCACAACAAGAGGCAATCAAAGAGGAAAACAGTCAGAATGAAGCTTTACGAGGAATGATAAAGCAGTTGGAACCAAAGCCAGATGACACTTTATACTTCATGAATAGAATTTGGGTGCCATGTATTGGTAACTTACGGGAGTTGGTTATGGACGAAGCCCACAAGTCCAGGTACTCCATTCACCCAGGTTCGGATAAAATGTATAAGGATCTGAAAGAACTCTACTGGTGGCCGAACATAAAATGAGAAATTGCTATTTACGTCGGTAAATGCCTGACATGTTCAAAGGTAAAGGCAGAACATCAGAAACCGTCGGGATTGTTATAACAACCCGAGATACCTCAATGGAAATGGGAACAAATTTTAATGGATTTCATTACAAAGTTACCCAGAACACCTAGCAACTATAATACTATATGATAATCGTCAGTCGTTTGACGAAATCCGCGTATTCACTACCAATAAAGGAGACAGATAAAAGTAAGAAGCGTGCAAGGCTAAATCGATTCATGTCAAGAACCTGGCAGTCTGTACAAGAAGCCTTGAGCACACGCCTTTACATGACCACTGCATATCATCCCCAGATGAACGGTCAAAGTAAAAGGACCATCCCAAATTTAAAAGATGTGCTCCGTGTGTGTGTAATCGATTTCAGAGGAAATAGGGATACTCACCGCCGTTGGATGAGTTTTCATATAATACCAACTACCATACCAACATTAAAGCCGCTCCGTTGAGGCTTTGTATAGTTGTAAGTGTCACTCATCGCTATATTGGGCGGAGGCTAGCGAAAAACATTTGACTGGTCCTGATATTGACTAGGGAACCGTTGACAAAATCTTCGAAATAAAAGATCGTCTGAAAGTCACTCAAGACAGACGAAAGAGAGTTGAGATAGCAACAGACGAAAACCATTAGAATTCTAAGTGGGAGACAAAGTCATGTTAAAGGTCTCACATTGGAACGGGGTTGCAAGATGTGGCAACCGTGGCAAGCTTAACCCTAGGTACGTTGAACCATTTGAACGAGAGGATCAAATGAAAAAAAAAAAAAAAAAAAAATACCCATCCTTGTTTAAGGATACAACAGTTCAAGAGGACACAAATTGAATTTCGGGACGAAATTCTTCTAACATGGGGAGAATGTGACACCCGACAATTCAGGTCAATATCCGTACATGTTATAAACAAGTTTACATTATAATTGTTTTTGTGATTTACTTAATTTCACAAACAAGGACATTAAGGCCTAACAAAAACCGTACATGGTCTCATTTCATATTTTGGTAATTCTAGGAGTTACCGGTTCACGTACCAGGATAACCCGACTGAATACGAACACTAGTGGTTAAAATTACACTTAAATCAAATGGTTTGATTTATTTAAATCCCAACCCACTTGCTTGACTTTCTCGACCGAAAGTCAGGGGAGCCATTCCCCCACTTGCTAATACACTCAAATTCAGATAAAAACCATACCTCCTCAGTCGAAATCCCACAATCCCTTCCATACTTCTCATTTTCATACGGCAATTTCCCAATTCTCCTTCTAGTCGAAGTCCAGTTTAAGGCAGAAATCCACCACAATTCGGTATTTTAAGAAGATTTCAAGTGTTCTAAAGAAAGTTTAACAGAAGATTCAAGACTCTTCTCTGTTTTCTTTCATCATCTTCATCTCGGTTTTAAGGTAAAAACTCGATATTATCCACTTTATTTTCTTTAAAACCGTATCTAAGCCTACAAAAGGTTCAATCGCAAGTAAGATAACAAGAAAAGTGTGTCAAAATTCAAGATTTGAACATAAAAATATACAGGACGAATTCTGTCAATCAAAGTGCAGTAATCGAAACTAGGAGTTTCGATACCTGTTCAATCGAAACTAGGAGTTTCGATACCTGCTGTTCAATCGAAACTAGGAGTTTCGATACCTGTTGATCGAAACTAGGAGTTTCGATACCTATTACTCAATCGAAACTAAGTAGTTTCGATATCTGTTTACTCAATCGAAACTAAGTAGTTTCGATACCGATTGCCCAATCGAAACTAGGTAGTTTCGATACTATTCTTGCCAATCGAAACTAGGTAGTTTCGATACCCAACTTACTCAATCGAAACTAGGTAGTTTCGACATCTGTTCTGTTCAATCGAAACTATGTAGTTTCGATACCCATTCATCAGTCCCATGGGGCAGTAACTTAGAACTATTTTATAACGAAACAATTGTGGAAAAACTAAAAAGATAGTTAAAACAAAAGCAATCAGATCTGTTAAGTCGGATGAACAACTTATGTATAAGACGGGTAGCTTTAACACATTAGTACCCTTGTGTGATTAGGGTACGGATATACAAGAACTAGCACAAGTTTGTTTGCTAGGATTTCATCGGACACAAGGTGAGTTCACGGCCCCCTTTTAACTCTTTACTGTTTTGTAAACATCGGGGGAGAAACATACTTACTTGTTATGTTTTGAAAACATGAATTACATGGTTTATACGTTTGACAATATGAACATTTTGGTTTAACTTCTTGTGAGTCTCCCAGCCCCACTTTTACTACTGGTTTTTAAACAAACGGGGAGAAAACTTGCTCAACTAAACAGCTGGACACAAGAACACACAACGATTGTTCGGATGAACAACATACAACGATTGTTCGGATGAACAACACACAACGATTGTTCGGATGAACAACACTCAACGATTGGGGGAAACACATACATACAACTATTTTATGGGATAACAAGAGAATAAGACACGACTTTATGTTTACATGGGATGAGAACAACACATTGGAGGCCGCGAAAGTCCCCTGGAACAACATAGTAACCATTAACTGTAGCCTAGGGTCCTATGAATAGTACTATGGAGAGTGACGTCTCCCGGTCATGGTTAGTCGCGCTAACCACAATCTGGAGGATTTATGGCCGCATAGAATCTGATAACGCTTAATAGGGGCTCACACATGTCATGGTTTGGTTACGCCTCATGTATGAACATATTATTTGTATTCCTAGCTAGTTTACAAATGGGTCAACAATTCTTATTCTGTTTATCACATACACCTGAAACTATTTACGAACAATTGAATTTAAACAAAAGAGTTTTGGATCCGGTTAAAGTGATCATGTTTATACAAAAGGGTTCTGATTAGTTAAAATGATCAGGTTTAAACATATTTTATGACGGCTAAGTCATGATAATGTTTTCAAAGGACAACTTCATATTTTATGACGGTTAAGTCATGATAATGTTTCAAATGAAAACTACTTAGTTTTATGACGGTAAAGTCATGAACATGTTTTTGGGAAAAACTATAAGCACTATTATAACTAACTCTGTGAACTCACCAACCTTTGTGTTGACACTTTCAAGTATGTTTCTCAGGTGACCTTTAGCCATGGCGCGGTTGGAATAGACTAGCTATGTTGGATCAATGCCTAAAGGCTGGAAGGACGTAGAATATCAAGTCTCAAGTCTATCTTTGATCTAGAGGAATTTAGATCCTAGTATTACTTAGTCTTAGCATTTGTGTATGTAATCAAGTCTTAGAAATCATTATTACAGCTTCCGCTATCGTGTAATGAACCAATCGTTACAACCTGTATTTATTTAATAAGTAAATAAAATATGGGGGTGTGACAAGTCTGTCATTGCTAACATAAATAATTTCCCCCCTGGTGCCTTTGGAAGCTTGCCAACTATATCCATTCCCCACTTCATAAATGGCCAAGAAGAAATAACTGGGTACAAGGGTTCCGCTGGTTGATGAAGGATGTTGCTATGTCTTTGGCATGCATCACACTTTTGGGAATATTCCATGGCATCTTTCCTCATGGTTGGCTAATAGTATCTTGTCCTTAGGATCTTTGAGAAGAGTGCTCTGCCCCTAGTGTGATTTCCACAGTCGCCTTCGTGTATTACTCTGAGGACTTTAAGTGCTTCAGGATCTTCTAAACATTTCAAATAAGGACCTGCAATAGATTTTCTGTATAAAACGCCATGTAATATTATGAAACGAGATATTCTCATACGAAAAGCCCTATGATTCTTTTTGTATTTTGGGAATTCTCCATCCTGTAAATATTATAGAATAGGTGGGATCCAGGATCTTTGACTAGACTTGAGATCCCGAATGTCTACTTCTTCACCTTCCGTATTGGATACTTCGTTTTTCTTTTCAATTGCTTGAGTTAGGATATGTATAACCGGTATTGTGGTTCCTTTTGGGATCTTGAGTGCTGAGGCAAGATTTGCTAAGGCATCAGCTTCAGCGTTGTCTTCCCTTAGTACTTGTGTTATACTAAAGATTTCGAATTTTACATATAATTGTTTAACTATCTCGAGGTATTTGATTAATCTTTCACCCTTTGCTGCGTATGAGCCATTGAAATGGTTAGTAATCAATAGTGAATCCACATATACCTGGAGATACATGATCTTCATATGACAAGCAATTTGTAATCCTGCTATCAGCGCCTCGTACTCTGCCTCATTGTTGGTTGCCTGGAACTCATAGCTTATTGACTGGGGTAGTATGTCCCCTTGTGGCGATTTTAGTATGATTCCAAGACCTGTTCCTCTTATATTAGATGCACCATCTGTGAATAAAATCCATTTATCCTTGGATTCCTCAAGTTATTGAACTTCGAGATCTGCTTCTTGTTGGATATCACTGTTGAAATCAGCCACAAAGTCTGCAAGTGCTTGAGATTTATTGCTGTTCGGGGCTCATATTTGAGATCATATGCACTGAGTTTGACCGACCATTTAGCCATTCTTCCAGACATTTCTGGCTTTCTCAAAACACACTTAATTGGATAATTAGTCTTAACATGTATAGCATGAGTCTCAAAATAATGTCTAAGTTTAGTAGATGCCATTGTAGAGTCTAGTATTTTGTAAGCTGATTACATCAATGTATTTTTGAACAATGTTTAGTTTAGTTTACTTTCATGTAATTTGTTTTAATGTAATTTACTGCTTTATTTTTGTCTAAGTCTGGGCCATCAAAACTACTTAGTTTCGATTGAGGTTTGTTCAATCGAAATTAGTAGTTTCGATAGATAGTAGTTTCCACAGGTTTGTTTATCACTTGTAAATGTTCAACCGAAACTAGTAGTTTCGATTGACATAGTTTCGATACCTGTCAACTACTATAAATAGCCTAGTTTGAGAATGTTTAGGGTGTAAGTAGCGGTTGTAACCCTGAACCTTCTTTGTCATTATTCTTCAATCAATACAATCGGCATTTTGAGTTTTTGCACTGTTCTTACATTTTCATATCAAATTTGTGTTGATTATGAGTGTGTTTAGCCTGTTATCTTCACCAAATCTGTTTCTATCCTCTGTCTCACCACCATACACACTGTTTCCGCCTTTGTGTGTGGATAATTGATAATTTGTGAGATTTCTAAGTGAAATCTGGACCTACAATTGGTATCAGAGCTTTATGCTCTTGAGTTTTTTTTAGTATTATCTGGTTTTGTGATCGATTCTAGGTGATTTGTGTGGTCTTTCAAAGTTTTTCGACATCAAAATCTCGGAGCACTGTTTCATTGCTGGTTGTTACTGTTTCATCGATTTCTGAGTGTTTTTGTTCGAGATTTCACGATCAGAGGATGGTTTGGTGATCAGGAGAATTAGACGAAGGTTTTCGCTAGATTGGATTGCTTTTTCGGTAATATTGATTTCTGAGGTTGTTCATCAATGGAGGTTTTCTGACTTAGAGAAGAAGGCATCGAAACTACTAGGGAAACATTCTCTGTAATGAGTTGGTCATCGAAACTTCCTATCTGTACCTTGTCTGGTGAAGGTAAAATCGAAACTAGTTTCTTGTCTTATTACATCGAAACTAATCTGTGCAGCTTGTTCACCCGAAGCTTTGGGTATCGAAACTAGTTTCAATCGAATCTAGTAGTTTCTATTGAGGTTCTGTTTTTGTTTTTGCCAAGTGTTCACAATCGAAACTAGTTGTTTCGGGTTCTATTTCTTCGATCGAAACTAGGAGTTTCGGGCAACTATTTCTTAATCGAAACTAGGAGTTTCAGTCAGTGTTTCTCTATCGAAACTAGTAGTTTCGATCACGTTTGTCCACCCGAAACTAGCTACTATTTTAGTTTCAACTTCTGAGATTATGGAAACTTCAAGCTCCAATGAGTTTTCTTGAGGGAACAAACCACCTATTCTTGTGTCCACAAGGGACTTTGATGACTGGACGAAGAAAATGAAGACTTTCTTTCAATTTCATGATCACACCTTGTTGAACTCTATCAAAGATGGTCCCCACAAACCTGTTATCACTACTGCCGATGTTCAGCGTCCTAAGACTGTGGCTGAATATGATGATAAGGACATTGCTTTGACTGCCTGAGACAACAAGGCTTATGGGACTATTGCTATGGCTCTTCCTATGGATATCTTCAACACTTTTGCCAAGTACACCACAGCCAAAGATTTATGGATAGCTTTGTGTACTAGATTTGAAGGTAGTGTTGAAGTCAGGGAGAGTAAGAGAGATATGATTAAGAAGCAATATGAGATGTTCAGCAGTGTCAGAGGAGAATCAATATCTGATCTTATCAACCGGTTCTCATGTAACATCCCAGTTTTTTTTTCGTTTAAGAAAACGGGTTTATAATTATTGTAAATAATTATTCAGGAGAACAAGAGACTTGACAGGAGTAGTACTCTACCATTTTGTAAATAATTAGGCATGAGTTATTTGAATAATTATCGAGACTTGAAGGTGTATTTTACAAAAGTTGCGAAGTGGGTCAAGCCCGGGGAACCAGTGGCACGTGGAGGCTAAGCCCGGCCCACGGGGAGCACCATTAGGGTGCGATGCAAATGGGAGAAACCCCATTCACACCTTACGGCATCCTAGAGCAAGGAAGGGAGAAAGGGGAGCCGATCTTCGCGCGACGAGTTGAATTCAAGGTAAAATCGCAAACCTTCAATCATCGTGCCATCATTTTAAGTATTGGATGATCATAATGATCATCTTGTGATTATAGGGTTTCAAAAGAGTGAGTTCGAGGAAGACGAGACATATCGGGAGTTCGACGAGCACGAGTTCTCCGATTACAAGGTATAATCATTTATTTCCTCCATATATTCGATTTCGTTCGACTTTGATAGTGGTGGTCGAGTAGGTTTGCATCAGTCGATAACCCGAGAGGGTCTCGGGAGTGTCGCGTAGCCGGAGGGAGGAAGCGAGGGGAACGGCACCACCCGGTTATGACCGGAAGCGACGGTGGTGGCGCAGTAAGGGCACAACAGCAGCAGGAGGGGGTCTGGGAAGCGCGCAAGGCGGCCGGCTATGGGTTGGACGGACCCGACAGTTCTCCGAAGGGGCTGTCCACGGCGGTGCAGACATGGAAAGGCGAAATCAGCCAGTCGCTAGGGCTGTCCACGACGGGATAGGAGCGTGGAGGTGGTGACAACCCGTCGCTAGGGCGGTTCACGACTGGGACAAGGCGACGGGGCTGGAAATGATTGTAGGTGACCGAAGACGTGGCCCCGATGTTCCAGCAGTAGTTGTACGGTGACGGTGGGAATGGTGTGAAGATGAAGGTGGCGATGCAAGGACGGGTTGGGTGCGTTAAAGCATGTATGCATGCATGCGAGCCATGCATGGTGACGTGCGTGTGCGGGAGTTAAACACCGGGTCGGTTTGAGGGAGTGAGTGAGAGGAAGAACGTCGAGTCGTGTATTGACTCGTGTATTGTGTTATTGATTAGGTATGAGGTCGAAAGACGAGCACGTGAAGTTAGCAAGTTCTAGAGGTCAAGTCGCGTCTAGCAAAGGTGAGTTTCTATCGCCCACATTTTAAACGTTTTGTAGTTTTGGGCTCGAATACATGCAACATGCAATATAGCGAAGGCACGAAATGTTAAGGGTTTTGATGTTAATATTTGTGTTGTGAAATGATAGTTATAATTGTATGCGTAGGATTTGGTGTCATGTTATCTAATGCGCTGACTTTATATTAAGAGGTTAATTGATATCGTGTCGACGGGAATTGAGTTTGACCTTAGTCGGATGGAATGGTTTGCTTAAGCGTGATAGTAAGTCGGTGTTGGTCAGTGAGTGTTATGACTGATGATGATCGGTCAACGAGTTATGATCGTACGAGTCTTTAGACCAGTTGACGTGACTTCGTGTATGTCGATAAAATATTTAATTGATTAATCGGTAAAGAAATGAGAAAACCTTTGTGACGTAAATCGTTTTTACTAAAGGCTCGGGATTTAATATCCTTGAACAAATTACTATAGAACTCACTCAGCGTAGCTGACTTTTTAGCATGTATTTCAGGTAAGGAGAAAGTGTGAGCTGGTGGCTTCTGGATGGCGTTTGGTTACCGTGATCGTTGTGATGACATTTACTTTTCTGTTATGATGTTGAATGATTAGATATTATTACTTGTTTGGATTATGTTTGAGATTTAGGTCATTGACCACTGTTGACTGTTTGTTTTCCGCTGCATTTATTGAGATGATTTGATGTCATTTACTAATGTGCTTACGTGTATGCCAACGTGTCGGGTTTCCGGGTTTGGGGCCTTACAAGTTGGTATCAGAGCGGTGGTTTAAATAATCTAGGCATCCTCGATGCCTAGACTTGGACTGAGAATGTGACCAATGTGTAGGGAATGTCATCACGCGTAACCAAAAGCCAGAAGCTCCAGGTATGAGTTAGTGTATATGTGTGTGTTAGTAGGCTAAGACATGGGCGTTATTCCAAGATGCAGTATAGGGATGGTTTAAAACCTGAAAGGCAAGGCAAGCGGGTAATGGAGATTGGCCACCGTCATTAACTAATTGCACAGCTCGGATTGTTTTAAATGATACCTAAGTATTGCTTTGTTTATTATTAATTTCAGTAACTGATGGCACCTAAGAGACAGATTGTTGCTAATACTACGGGTAAGGGGCGTCGTGAGAACGCTCAGGATGACAATGCTAATCATGAAGAGGTGTCGGTTCATACTGAACCGTCAGTGCGTGCTGAACCTTTGGTGCATTCTGAGCACAACGAAGGGTTCCAATTCGAACCAGAGGTTCGCGAGGCGGTCAAGAAGGAAGTAACTGAGATTATTCATGAGTACTTGCCTGATCTTGTGAAGGTAGCATTCGAGGAGCTAGAGACGAGAGTGCTAGTGGAGGTGGAAAAGAAGAAGAGGTCGGTTGGAACTAGCGGCAACTGTGACTACGGGAACTTTAAGAAGTGCGATCCGCCTAGGTTCGATGGGTTGAAGGATGCAGTGGCCACATATCACTGGCTTACTGAGATGGAGTCCACCATCTCTATCAGTGAGTGCAAGCCGGAGTAGATAGTGAAGTTCGTTTCTCACTCTTTCTCTGCTGAGGCTTTGCACTGGTGGAACTCGGTGAAAGAAAGAAAGACTACTCAGGAATTGGAATCTATGACTTGGGAGGATCTGAAGGGTTTGGTTAGGAAGAAGTTCTGTGCTCCGGGAGAGCTGGAGAGAGTTGAGAAAGAGTTTCTGACTTTCAAGGCAGGTAAATCGACTCATCGTGAGTACACGTCGAAGTTCATAGAGATGGCATGTCTGGTGCCACATTTAGCTAGAAATGATGAGCGATGGATGAAGTTGTATATAGCCGGTCTGTCGGATCGTGTTAGGCATTTAGTCAAGGCTCATCAACCTTTGATTTTTGACGGTGCGGTGGAACTTAGTGGGACTTTGTATGATGATGTCATGGGAGCTGAGGTGCAAGAGAAGAAACTGGAGGATAAGAAGTGGATCATACCCCTCAAAAGGTTCGGTAAAGATTTAAAGGTTCCGTTTGTGAAGAAGTCTAGGACCGATGGTCCTGATTCGTGTCGCAAGTGTGGTAAGATGCACTCGAGTGAGTGAAGGGCTGATGCGGGTTCTTGTTATACGTGCGGTAAAGCGGACATTTTGCTAGAGACTGCCCGCGCAGTCCTAAGTGTTACCAGTGTAGGGGTTTTGGCCATCTGGCGAAAGAGTGTAAGGCAGGACAGAGTGCGGGACCAAGCAGGGAAGCAGTCCCAGTAAAGAAAGAAGACGAAAAGTCTAAGGCTAAAGTAAGAGCTTTCATCATGACTGCAACTGAAGCTAAGACTGACCCTGATGTTGTTTCAGGTACTTTTCTTGTTAATAACGTACCAGCTTCGGTTTTATTTGATTCGGGGGCAAGTAAGAGCTTCGTAGCCCCATCTTTTTGCAACAGTTTGTGTAGGACGGCTAGGAGGATTGAAAATCCGTTTAGTGTTGAGACCGCGGTGGGATCACCCACCAGAGTCATTGAAGCGTTCATAAAATTTAGAGGTTTTTAAAAATTTTCATGGCACACCACTCTTTTTTTATAAGAATAAATCCGAGTTTCGGTGGCGCCTGATGTGTTAGTATTTACACATCTTTTTGGCTCAAAACTTCGCTCATTTAATGATCAATTCTTGGTTATATTCACCGTTTAGACACTTATTTGCTTCATTTCCTGTTTTGTAGGTTTTTGTGAAGCTTGGTGAATAAACAAGAAGATTCCAGGATAAACATGTGAAGTTTTAGGGTTTCTGTGATGGAGGCACGGTCATGCCCCTATTTGGCACGGTCGTGCCAAGCTCCAAAACCCTAAGCACGGTCGCGCCCACATCTGGCACGACCGCACCAAGCCAAATTCCAAGGCACAACCGTGCCTTGGTCGCCCACGGTCGCGTGTCATCTCGTGAGTCTGAACAGCCGTACGTCCTCGATCAGTGGTACCCAATGGAAGCTACGGATCGATCAAACCTTTGTCACACGGTCGTGCTAAGACCTAGACACGACCACGTCCTTGTGCTAGGCACGGTCGTGCCTTCTCTCCTGGCACGGTCGTGCCTCCCCTTTTCTATTTAAACAGAACTTAATTCTCATTCAGACATTCAGCAACCCAGGGGAAAAACCTACTGTTCCAGCTCGAGTTTTCTTTGTTCCAGCCATATTTCAAGATTCTTGGAGAGGATACAACATCAAGAGGATCACCATACATCAACAACAACATCTAGGCTTGGAGGAGTGGTTTGATTCTTGTTTTCATATCATGCTTCTCACTATTTTTCCCTGCTTATTTGTAATTTTGATGCTCATGATGAGCTAAAACTCCTGTTCACTTTGGTTTAGATGAAGTTTAGATACATTTGACAACATTCATGGATTATTGGCACTTATTGTGTTAATGTTATGACAATCGTATGATTATTCTTTGATGAATTTATGTATCCAAGTATTTTGAGTTGTTTACAAGACTTGTATTTGTGTATGTCATATTATGTTGGAAAACTTAAGATTTATGCTTATATTCATGGATTGGTATATGTAATTATACTAGTTTATGGCATTTGACTAGGAATGGTGAATGAAGTCTTGTTTATGAATCATTATATTTGTATTGTAACCTTATGCTTATGTTTGAAAAGACAAAGTATTTGTTATGATGTGTCATATTTAGTATTATGTTTATCTAGGAATTGTTGACACATCCTCCTAATTTATATAACCTTTATATGAACATTGTATGTTGAAGAAATGCATATTGTTGTCTAAATTAATCAACTTGAGGTGGATAGTGTGTTGTTCATATTATCTTTCCAACTAGTTGTTGGATTAGTGTACCTTAATCGAAAGCTAGTTCAATCTTTATAAACATTGACATGATTATTAAACACGTAAGCCTCATTGTATGACTTTAGGTGGTTGGTTTGTGTAATTCATGCTGGCTTTCCGAATAGTCATTTGATTAGATATCTTTGACGAGAATTTAGTCAATTTATGTACCGTGTATTTGCCATGTTTCTATGAATGTATTGAATGTATTCTAAATGGATTCGACACCGAAGTGATATTTTCTCCTTGATTGTTTGATTTGTGATTTAGTTTAGTTTTATATTCTTACATATTAGTCTAATTAAAAAATCAACTTAAACATCTTTAATCCATACTTGATTGAATTTTAGTCCCGGTTTATTATCGCATTCCACCGTGTCCACGGATTGATATCCGGTTCTTACATTTACTATATTGCTATCCGACAGGTACACTGCCCGATGTGTGTGATTAGTATTTGGTGAAAACCCTTTTAAAACTAATTGTGTAAAATACTTATAAAAATATATATATAGTTTACACGCATCAAGTTTTTGGCGCCGTTGCCGGGGAGGCGGTTTTGCGAGAACGATTGGAATTAATTTTTAGTCATTTAGTATATATATTTTTGTGAATATCGTGTTTTCTTGTTGTTATTTTGCAATTTTGTGTGTATAGATATTTTCTTTTGCATTTTACTTGTTATTTTTAGCTTCATTTGTATATATTTACATCTTGGTTTTTATCCCATTTTATTTTTTTTATTTTTATTTTCATTTATTTTATTTTATTTTATTTTTGTTTTTGTCTAACTTGTGTTTTCTCTGTCCTAGGTTTGCGTATTTAAATCTAACTTGTCGTGCAGATCGTGTATGTTCTCAACTCCCGTCGAGGAGGTTCCTGAGCCGTCTTCCGAGCCGGAGCGTGATCTTCATCGGAGATTGCGAGCCCGTTCCTGATTTATGGCCCGGTTACTCGAGTTTGACGAGGTTGTTGTTGACGAGGTTGTTGTTGATGAGGTAGAGGAGATGGCGAACGAGGATGCGGGTTGGACGCTTTCGGATTTTGGCAAACCAACACTTGAGGATTTGGAGTCGAGCATCAATAGGCCGACGGTTGGAGCACATTAGTTCGAGATCAAATCCAGCATTATACAGATGGTGCAGAACATGTGTCAGTTCGATGGCAAGGATCATGAGGATCCTAATACTCATTTGGCCGGTTTCTTAGAGATTTGCGCCACTTTCAAAATTCGTGACGCTACCGACGATGCTATTCGGCTCCGGTTGTTCCCGTTTTCCTTACGGGATCGAGCCAAGGCTTGGTTATTGTCACTTCCCCCTAGGTCCATTAGTACTTGGGACCAAATGGCTGCTAAATTCTTAGAAAAGTACTTCCCTCCGGAGAAAACATCAAAGTTGAGGGCTAGGATTCTTTCTTTCCAGCAGTACGACGGGGAAACGATCTATGAGGCATGGGAGAGATTCAAGGAACTGATGAGGAAGGTTCCCCACCATGGGTTGTTGAAGTGGCAGCAGTGTGAGACCTTTTACAATGGTCTGGAGATGACCGGGAAGCAGCTGATTGATGCATACGTGGGTGGAGACATTGGAACGAAGACACCCCAGGAGGCGTATGACTTGCTAGAGAAGGTGGCAGCAAAGAGCTACACTCAGCATACTTCCTGAGCGAGAACCCAGAGGCAGGGTGTCCATCACGTGGATGGAATTACCTCTTTAGCTGCCCAGGTGGAAGCACTTTCCACCAAGATTGATCAGATGCACGTCCACAAGGCCCAGTCCTTGTGTGAGTTTTGTGGTGGGGCGCATCCCACGAGTGCTTGTCAGGTTGGGGATCAAGGGCCCCACGAGCAGGTCGATTTCATGTCCAACCAGAATCGTCCCCAGAATAATCCCTACAGCAACACATATAATCCGGGGTGGAGGAATCACCCGAATTTCAGTTGGAAGTCTGGCAACAATAGCCAGCAACCACCCGGATTCACTCAGCGCCCCCCATTCCAGCACCAGTCCCACCAGTATAAGGGACAGAGTTCCCAGTTTCGACCTTAGCAGGGCCAGTTTCAAGGCCATGGTTCTAGCAGCGGTCCACCACCCGCACCTGAGGGTAAATCCAGTTTAGAGGACATGGTTGCACGGCTACTTGCCAACTCGGAGAGTCAGAATCAGTTGGCAGAGAAGCATAACCGGTACATGGAGGAGCGTTTCCACACGCATGTGACTGAGTTGAGGAATCAGAAAGCTTCGATCCAGACCATAGAGAACCAGGTCGGGCAGATCGCGAAGCTTCTTTCTGAGAGACCGCCAGGTGGCCTGCCTAGCAACACTGAGCCCAATCCCAAGGCTCATGTGAAGGCCATCACTTTGAGGAGCGGTAGAGACACAGGACCGGATCCACAGGTTCCTGTGCATGAGTCATCTGAGGAGGAGGTTGTGATTGAGATTCCTGATGAGACACCGCTGAGGGGTAAATCGGCGAGCACATCGCGCCCTCACGAGCCTGTGAGAGATTATACTCCCGCCATTCCATACCCAGGCAGATTGAAGAAGCAGAAGATGGAGGAGCAGTATGGTATATTTCTAGGGTTGTTTAAGCAGTTGCACATCAACTTACCATTTGTGGAGGCTCTGGCTCAGATGCCTAAGTATGCGAGATTCTTGAAGGATATCCTCACGAATAAGAGGAAATTAGAGGAGTTGTCCCAGGTGACGCTGAATGAGGAGTGTTCGGCGGTGATTCAGAAGAAGCTACAGGAGAAGAGACGAGATCCGGGGAGTTTTACCATCCCCTGCTTGATAGGTAGCTTGTCGGTTAGCAACGCCTTAGCTGGCCTTGGTGCTAGCATTAACCTCATGCCATATGCGGTCTTTGCTAAGCTTGAGTTGGGAGAACCTACACCGACACGCATGAGTATCCAGCTGGCCGATCGCTCGGTCAAGTATCCGCGAGGGATAGTGGAGAATATGTTGGTTAAGGTTGATCGTTTTGTGTTTCTTGTAGACTTTGTGATTCTGGACATGGATGAGGACAAGAATGTCCCTATTATCCTAGGTCGACCGTTCCTGGCCACTGCCAAGGCCCTGATTGGACCATACCCCTCAAAAGGAGCTGAGGTGCAAGTGAAGAAACCGGAGGATAAGAAGTGGACCATACCCCTCAAAAGGTTCGGTAAAGATTTGAAGGTTCCGTTTGTGAAGAAGTCTAGGACCGATGGTCCTGATTCGTGTCGCAAGTGTGGTAAGATGCACTTGAGTGAGTGAAGGGCTGATGCGGGTTCTTGTTATACGTGCAGTAAAGCGGGACATTTTGCTAGAGACTGCCCGCGCAGTCCTAAGTGTTACCAGTGTGGGGGTTTTGGCCATCTGGCGAAAGAGTGTAAGGCAGGACAGAGTGCGGGACCAAGCAGGGAAGCAGTCCCAGTAAAGAAAGAAGACGAAAAGTCTAAGGCTAAAGCAAGAGCTTTCATCATGACTGCAACTGAAGCTAAGACTGACCCTGATGTTGTTTCAGGTACTTTTCTTGTTAATAGCGTAACAACTTCAGTTTTATTTGATTCGGGGGCAAGTAAGAGCTTCGTAGCCCCATCTTTTTGCAACAGTTTGTGTAGGACGGCTAGGAGGATTAAAAATCCATTTAGTGTTGAGACCGCGGTGGGATCACCCACCAGAGTCATTGAAGCGTTCATAAAATTTAGAGGTTTTTAAAAATTTTCATGGCACACCACTCTCTTTTTATAAGAATAAATCCGAATTTCGGTGGCGCCCATTCCATAAATCCATAATTCCATAACTACGAGCTTAATCACTTTGAAATATGAGTCTTGCTTATGTGTTTCCCTCTAGGATGGTGACTTGGAGGATACACCCCTAAGTGAGATTTATGTGCTGAAATATTTAGAATCTAGTCTATGTGTTAGCTTCCGAGATAGTGACTTGGTTGAGACGCCTCTAGACAAAAGTTCTTATGCTTTAATTAACGCTCATTTATACCCATTCATTCCATAATCCATTGATTTCTAAAAATCTGTAAATCTTAGTTTAACGTGGTGGGAAAATCTATATGGTTTAACCCGTACCTAAACATGACCATGAGACGGGATTAGGTAGAGCTGTAACTTCTGAGTGTGAATCACGTAGATGGATTGATTGTTGTATAAAATGGATTTAGAACATATTACGGGGGCTAGATAGTTGGTGCTTGGGTTTAATCGGACAAAAATACTGATTGTTGCTTTTTAACGCGTGAGTATGTTTAACTAATCAGTAATTGATTGTTAAGAGATCTCAGTTATGATTCCATTGCATGACTTTTTCGAGGACGAAAAAAGGTTAAGTGTGGGGATGTTTGATGTAGTACAAAGCACACATCTTTATTCCTATGTTTTCGAGTCGTTTTAACTACTTTTGTATTCGTTTTGAGTAATTTCTGGTTTGTATTGAGTCTACTTTATGTTTATAGGTGCTTGAGATAATTACAAGTGAAAACCCGAAGAAACCGAGCACGAGGATGAAGCCCGAAGTTCAAAAGTGAAAAAATAGAGAAAATAGTCCCTTCACGGTACCCGAAGAGTGAGCATTGAAATCTTGCGGTACGAGAGGAAAAGAAGAACCGGACGCGACTATTTTGGCCTTCGCGGTACGCGAAGGACCAAGCCATTTCTCTCGCGGTACGCAAGAAGACCCCAAATCCGTAAAAAAAAACCCTAATTCGATTTTAAATATAATTTGATAGACATTCTGTGAGTAGTTTGATTTTTAGCCGTCCAGAGCATTATCAGAGGCGATTTTCGGGAGAAAGAAGAGAAATTAAAGTGCAAGATCGAAGCTTTTGGATTCCGGGTTCGTTGTAGTAGCGTTCTAGGGTTTATAGTTCGAATCTTTATCTTTGATTTATGTGTTTGAAACCATGATGAATGTTTGTTACTTCTGTTTGGATGTTTTAGATATGATTCTAGGCTAAAACCTTAATACTGCCTAGGTCATTCGGTGAATGCTTGTTAAAGTCTTGATTTTTATTGGTTTTGGATTTAATTGATGGTTTGATGATTTTGTAAAGATCTTAGTATGATGATTATGATGTATATGCATGTTTAATTCTGTTCCTGTGATTGATTATTGATTCCTTGCGTTGATTGTGGCTGCCTGCCATGTTTAATTAGCGTATCTTGATCATAGATCTCAGGGTTTGTGATTTTGGTGGTTTGCTAGACGTAGTGACCATAGGAGTTGTGCTTGATTACTGATTAGAGTTAAGTGTGTATCCTAGTTCAATACCCGAGAGGTGAGAATTAGTCGGTTAGTCTTCGTCATTAGGAATCCGAGTGTCAATTGTCTGAGAGGAAGTTGGTTTAGGTGTCTAGTGATTGTTGCTATTCTGAATCCTAGTGGTTATTCTAGGATTACCCCATGCATTCCTTGAGTGTATTGTGGGTGGTGAGACTGAGAGGTAATCTGTTCAGTAGGGTACTTGATCATAGTTGGAAATACCTAAGAAGTGATCCGACCATCTGGTGAGTTAGTACACTTTAGGTAGTTTAGTTGGCGACACCCTGAGACTGATTAGGGATCCAATAGGTTGTCCTTAGCAGTTATCTTTAGAAACCCAGATCCATCATAGTTTCCAAAACCGGTAGAAGTTGTGCTTTGCGAGTAGGATTCTGACCTAGGTAGTGTTCTTCCCATTCCTGATTTCATCTTAGTTCTTGCCTTGATAGTTGAATTGTCCTTAGTTCGTTGTATTCGTAGTGATAATAAGTAGTGTAGTAAACCCACAATCATCAATCTTAAGTCCGAGTCAGAGTCTGTTTTGTTATTCATAGTGTTTCTAGGGTTCGATATTCCGGTTTACCATTAAGCTGTGCTACACTCGATAGGTCCACTTGCCTGTCAGTGCGGTTTAGTTCATAGGTTTTCCTTTTATTACTTAGGAGTCTAGGTTAGGTTTAGTAGTTTATTTTATAGACCGTCTGGACGACATCAAGTACCCAACTATGGAACTTAACAAGAAACTTCTAGATGCTCTTCCTCAGGAATGAAACAAGTACCATATCATGATCAAAAAGACTGAAAACTTGAGCATCCTGTCTCAACAAGAAGTCTATAGCATCCTTGAATCTTGTGAGATTGAGATCAAGAAAGGAGCAGTCACTCCCACCAACCAGTCTGGAAACACAGCTCTCATTGTTGGATCAAGCTCTTCCAGTAGCTTATACTTCCAGAATGGTGTTCCTTCTTCTGCTGTTGTGATCCAATCTACCAGTTCTTCCGCTCCTCAGAAGACTATTGCTATGATTCCTGATTAATATGTGCCAATCATGACTGCTTTCATGTCATGCTATGATGCATTGATTTCTGGAAACTTGACACCTGTCAGTTTTCAACCCGATGACCTGGGGCAAATTAACCCCGATGATTTGGAGAAAATGGACATTAATTGGTGCATGGCCAAGCTAAATTTAAGGGCCAAGAGATTCATCAAAAGGACGGGTATGGATAGATTCAAGCAAGGAAAGACTCTTGGTTTCGACATCAAGAAGGTGAGGTGCTACAACTGTGACTAACTGGGTCATTTTGCAAGAAACTGCAAGGAGCCTTCATCCAAAGATCAGCATAAGAAGAAGACTTCCTCTGGAAAGCAAGTTGCTAATCCTCCCAAGACCAACACATATTCAAGCTCCACAGCTCTTGTTTTTCAAGCTAATGGACACTATCATTGGGGAGAACAAGCCGAGGAAGCTACTGACAAAGCCTTTATGGCATATGTGGAGGACAAAGGAAAGTGTGTCATAATCGAGCAAGCGGAGAATCTCACTGTTGTACCAGCTGAGGTTATTTCTAAACTGTGTAATGCTAGATCGTGTTTAAATGAAATTCAAAAATATAGATTCATCAATCAAGCTTTGATTGACGAACGAGATCAAATTAAGGTGATGTATGACTATGTGGACAAAAATAAGAAATTGTACTTAAAGAAAATGCGTGACATTTCTGTAGAAAACCGTTCTTTAATTGTGCAACTTAATACTCAAACCATCAATAATAAAATTTTGACTGAAAGAGTCCAAAAGACAGAAAAGGCTAAATTACAAGTTGACCACATGGTTATGGATCAGAAAATTTTGTTTGGGATAATTGATAAACAATTTAATAGAAAAGGCACAGAGGGTCTTGGTTATAATTCTCATCCACCTCCTATTGACAATATCACAAATATGGATGAACTCTTGGAAGAAGAAGAGATTCCTCAGTTGAGAATTCACAATAATCATCCCACTGACAACATCATTGGTCCGCTCAATGTGGGTGTTCGTACCCGGAGTGCATGTGATACATTAGACAACAGCATGTTCTCGTGTTTTATATCTCAGGTAGAACCTAAGAACATCAAAGCAGCTTTGCTTGAGAACAGCTGGGTGGAAGCAATGCAAGAAGAGTTACAACAATTCTCAAAACTGAATGTGTGGAATCTGGTGGGTCTTCCCAAGAACAAAGTTCTAATCGGCACTCGCTGGGTATTTCGCAACAAAAAGGATGAAGGAGGAATTGTGGTTCGGAACAAAGCTCGTTTGGTTGTTCAAGGTTTCTATCAAGAAAAAGGGATTGACTTTGAGGAAGTTTTTGCACCAGTGGCTCGCTTAGAAGCCATTAGAATGTTTCTCGCCTATGCAGCCTATATGGACTTCATTGTTCATCTAATGGATGTTAAAAGCGCATTTATGTATGGAAATGTTCAAGAGGAAGTCTATGTCAAGAAGCCATCGGGTTTCATTGATTCTAACTTTCCAGACAGTGTCTACAAATTAGACAAGGCATTGTATGGTCTTCATCAAGCACCTCGTGCGTGGTATGAGACGTTATCTAAGCATCTACTTGATAATGGTTTCACACGAGGAGTAATTGACCAAACTTTGTTTAAACGGAAAGATGGAGAGGATACAATTTTGGTGCAAATTTACGTTGATGATATCATCTTTGGATCCACCAATCCTCGTCTGTGCAAAGAATTCGAAGAAATGATGCGTTCTAAGTTTGAAATGAGCTCTATGGTAGAAATGAAGTTCTTTTTGGGACTACAAGTTGATCAGTCCAAATTAGGAATTCTCATTCATCAAGAGAAATATTTCAAGGAAATCCTGACCAAGTTCAAAATGGCTGAGTCCCATCCAGTCAAAACTCCCGTGGAAGTTCGACATTGTCTGTCTCCCAATTTGGATGGCGAAAGCGTTGATCAGCACCTCTATCGCTCTATGATAGGATCTCTCATGTATCTCACTGCCAGCAGACCCGACATAATGTTTGCAGTGTGCTTGTGTGCACATTTTCAGGCTAATCCTAAACTCTCTCACTTATCTGTTGTCAAACGTATTTTGCGATATTTAAAGTATAAGCCAAAATTGGGTCTCTGGTATCCTAAAAATGATTTGTTTGATCTTGTGGCTTATTCAGATTCAGACTATAGGGGATGCAACTTAGACCGTAAATCCACTTCTGGAGGTTGTCAGTTCCTTGGCAACCACCTTGTCTCATGGCAATGTAAGAAATAATCCACCGTTTCCCAATCCACCGCCGAAGCAGAATATATTGCCGCCGCCCTTTGTTGTTCCCAAGTCAGATGGATACACCATCAGATGCTTGCCTATGGGATCACATTCCAAGAGACACCAATCCTTTGTGACAACACTATCGTTCCCCATATCACCAAAAACCCAGTTCAACGCTCCAAAACCAAACACATTGAGATCAAGCATCACTTTATTCGTGACTGTGTTGAAAGAAACATATCCAAATCATTGAAGTCAAAACCGACAAGCAAACCGCATACATCTTCACAAAAGCTTTTGACTCTGCCATATTTGCCCAACTGGTGGAGATGCTGGGCATGATCAATTTTCAGTAATCCTTATGAATATTAGTGTGTTTTATGTTTATGCTTAAATGTCAAGAAAACTTACCAAATAGATTTTATTTTTCTGTATAGTTAATTTTTTTTTACAAGCAAATCTTTTGGGGGAGAAATTGAAATCATTAAGTCATATAGAAAAGAATTGCTTCATTTTGAGAAAAGAAAAGGAAAAGAAAAAGAAACTGCATCTTTGTGCCTTGAACAAAGTTCTGTACATTCTAACCTTTCCTATGGTATCAAAATTTATGTGTTTCAGGAAAATTGAATCTGACATTTGAGAAATGATAGAGTCTGATCACATCTCTTGAACATTGAATGGACCAAAAGCGATGGTGTTTACTGAGGTATAGCCGGTAGGCCTGGCATATGGTTAAAACATGTAAGTTGTGTGAAAACCTAAATCTTATCTCATACTTGTGTGTTTGAACCCATTATTGAAACATCTAACCCATTTTGTCTAGTAAGAAAACCAGTTCAATCAGATACAGTCCTACGTGTTAGATTCCTATTCATACGCCAGGTGACCGTCAAAGTAACGATATTTACCGCCGATGACCCCATATGTTTTGCTTACGCAAAGATCTCAGGTGTTCATCTTTTTCCCATCCGCTTGGATGATTTGACCCCGTCTGTTTTGCTTGCGCAAAGATCTCGGGTGTTCAACCGTTTCCTATCCGCTTGGATAATTTTACGACTTCTTCTGTTTTGCTTACGCAAAGATCTAGAATGTTCGTATCTTTTAATATCCACTTGGATATCTTTCATTTTACATCTTCTAATCCACTTGGATTTATTATTTTATCTTGGTGGTATCTTTGACTTACTAAGATGGTACCTTGGCTAATCAGAAAGAGATGATATGATTAATACGGGTATTTCTTGAGGATTGATAGGTTTTCAAAACCATTTTATTTCAATATGTGGGGTACACCTTGTATCTTGCTTAAATGGTACCATTTAATCACATTAAAAACTATGAACAAACAAATGTTCGGGTTTACTTTGCACAAATATCAGCTATCTTCAGGGACTCACAGTAGTTGATTGAAAAAGGAAGTGTTTCAAAAGACTGACCAGATCTGATCTCATGTTGGATCTTTTCCAAGAAGATAAGTGTAAATAACATGTGAATAGTTTATTTTAAGTCTGTATAAATGTGTAAATATTTGAGTAGTCTTGTTTTATTTATCTTTTTATGTCTATCGAAACTACCTCATTCACCCGAAACTTTTTCAGTCACCTGAAACTACTCCTCACCCGAAACTTCTTCAGTCAACCGAAACTACTCCTCGCCCGAAACTTCCAGATCACTTGAAACTACCTTGACCTATCGAAACTATTAGTTTCGATAGGGGCATTTTCATCTTTTGCCACATGAGAAAATTAAATGTTTTCATAATAAGGTTTCGGCGTCGCCAATCTTCACTTTACTTTCTCCGAACCTTTTACACCCTTGTTTTCACACACAAAATCTCTCAAAAACCTTCGGTCTAAGTTGCGAAATCAGTAATTTCCATCTGATTCCTCCATCGTCTTCATCAGCAGGTACTAATTTTTGCTCAAAAATGGGCTATTTTTCAATAAGGCAGACCTGGGGTTTGAAGTTTGAAAGTTTTATGACTGAATCGTCATAATTTCAGTTGTTTTGTGCTTAATTTCTGTCTATTATCTTGCCATTGTTGATAGCTCACCGATTTATTGTACTTATTTGCATATTTGTTTTAGACTCATCGGTAAGTAGGAGTTTCGACCCTCAGGCTCTTGTTTCTCATCCTTAAATCTTGTTCTATTTTATTTTGTCTTTGAACATCATGTTTACTAGCCTTTGGTATGTAGCACCTGCGTTTTTTAGAACAAAGGGCATGGCAATATAACAATAGATACCTGTCGGAGTCATGAAGGCAGTATCCTCCTGGTCAGACGGTTCCATCTGGATCTGCTGAAATCCTGACGAGGCATCCATGAAGGTTAACATTTCATGGTCTGTTGTAGCATCCACCATTGAGTCTATATGTGGTAGAGGGAAGGGATCTTTCGAACATGCTTTGTTTAAGTCTGTGAAGTCTACACAAACCCTTCATTTCCCATTCTTCTTCTGGACCACCACTACATTGGCTAGCCACCTTGAGAATTTTACTTCCCTTATCATTCCTGCTTTTAACAATCTCTCAACTTCTTCTTGGATGACTGTATTTCTTTCTGGAGAGAATTTCCTTCTTTTTTGGTGTATAGGCCTGAAACTATTATCAAGTCCTAATTTATGTGTAATAACATCTTTAGAAATACATGTCATGTCTTCATGCTTCCAAACAAAAGTTGAAATTCTGCTCTTTAGTAATTTTGTGAGGCTTTGCTCAATATCCTTGGGGATACTGGTTCCAATAAGCACCTTGACGTCGGGATCCTCTGAGCTTAGGGATAATTCCTTGACATCCTGCTCCTCGGCTTCTAGGGCGTCTCTAGCCTGTTTCTTTAATTGCTATGCTTGTCTAGTCTTTGCTGATGCTTTCATTAAAGAAGTATAACAATCTTTTGCATCTTGCTGATCGTTGTTGATCTTTACTACTTCCCAAGGAGTTGGCATCTTGACACATTGGTGATATGTCGAGGGTACCGCTTTCATATCATGTATCCAGGGTCTCCCTAGTATAACATTGTAACAGGATAACGAATCAATTATGCAAAATTTTTGTATAGTGTTTACCCCTTCGATATATATCGGAAGTTTTATCTCTCCGACTGTGTTTTTGACTTCTCTGTTGAATCCCACTAGCACTGCAGATTTGGAGATAATTTCGGAATCCGGGATCCCCATCCTTTTTAGGACACCATGTTGAATTATGTTCACCGAGCTTCCTCCATCGATCAGTATTCTTCGTATGAAGTGATTTGCAACATATAGGGTGATCACCAGGCCATCATGATGAGGATCTTGCACATTATCCCTGTCATCTTTGTTGAAGGAGAATATCTTTTCTTCTGTTAGACTAGAAGTTCTGAGGGGTCTATCACCTTTCTCTGTTTTAGCTTCTTTAGCATTTCTCTTAGCTGCAGAGTAAGAAGTACCACAAATTTCAGAACTACAAGTAATAAAACCTATTACCTTAGCATCGGGTGGCGGAGATTTAGCTCTTTGTTGCATTTTGTCATGATCCCTGACTTTCTTCTTTCCTTTGCCCAGAAATTCCTTAAGATATCCCTTGCTCAAGAGATAACTTATCTCTTTACGCAGGGCAATGCAATCCTCAGTGATATGTCTGAAATCTTCATGGAAGGCACACCATTTGGACTTGTCTTTGCCCCCGGTATTCTTTTTGAATTTACGGGGCCATCTGGCTTTGTCTCCAAGATCCTGCATGGCATATGACAAACCAGTTGTGTCAAGCGAAAAACAATATTCAGACAACTTAGGATATTCTTCTTCCTCCTTGTCATCTTCCATAACATTGACTATGTGATTATCAGGTTTGGAATATGGCTTGGATCTATATGGTTTGAAAGGTGCAGTCTCAGTCTTCCGGTTAGGTTGACTATAACTGGTTGGAGCATGCATCCTTTGTTGAATCTTCTTATCGTCTTCGAGTCTGATGAACCTTAGTGCCCTGTTTCTGACTTCTTCAAGATTCCTGCAAGGGTTCATGACAAGGACTTCATAAAATTGAGAGTCTTTCCTCAATCCCACTTTGAAGGCCTGGACTGCTGTGGCTACATCGAGATTCGGGATATCCAGGGATTCTTTGCCAAACTTGCTGACATAATCTCGGAGGGATTCTCCGGGATTTTGAATTACCCTGTACAGGTCACTTGTCAATCTTTCAAAAGTTCTGCTATAAGAGAATTGACTGTTAAACAAATTAATTAAATGAGCAAATGAAGTAATAGAGTATGGAGGAACATTAAGTCGCCATTTTAAGGTTGATCATGTTAAGGTAGAACCGAAGCCTTTGCATAAGCAAGCCTCTTTCAGGTCCAAGGGAATGGGGTTGATCTCCATTCTCTCTCTATATTGCGCCACATGCTCCTCAGGATCCGTTGTCCCATCATACAGCTTCATGTTGGGAGTTTGAAAACGCTTGGGGATCTCAGCATCACAAATAGGAGGAGCGAATCTGGAAGTCCTGTGGCTGGTAGCGGACATCTCGAGTATGGGTTGTACCACACCAGGAACACTGGAGATCATCTCTCTCGGCTTTTTCAATTCTTTCGCCATGGAATGAGGGATCCTTGTATCCTGCACAGATTCGTTAGCATTCGAAAAATTATTGAATGTGTTACCGATGTCGGTATCTCTAAGAGATGATCCCGGGGTGAATCCAAGATCTTGAGTTGTAGTAACTCTGGTAGCCGGAGTTGAACCAAGAGTTGTGACTCCAGTCCGCATGGGTAGGAAATCTCCCTAACGGACCCCCGAAAATCCCAGATAGTTAAAGTTCAAAGCCCTTGGTTGCAATGGAGTTGTCATTTCCACCGGTTTCTTTGAGTCTTTGATCCATTCAAGCTTACTGAATATTGCATGATTAGTCTTTTTCTGTTATTCCATCTGTTGTTTTACCTCGGAGAATACTTTGAGAAGTTCATCATTTGAAACGAGCACAGGTGGGCTTGCGGATATTCCGGATCCCGAAAAACCCGTAGAAACAGTCTTCCGAGGCTGACCATCATTCTTTTTTCTGGAATGAAGGAAGAGGAGGAATAGGGCGGATCCCGAAAAACCCACAGAAACAGTCTTCCGAGGCTGACCATCATTCTTTTTCTGGAATGAAGGAAGAGGAGGAATAGTGCTGACTTGCCCGGAGGTTGAAGATGGAGCAGAGACAAAAACGTTTTTAGATTGGGACGACATTTTTTAAATCAGTTTCGAAAGATAATGATTAAACAAAAATTTTATAAAAGATTTGAAGATAAAAAGCACCACTTGCCCCACGGTGGGTGCCAAATTGTTTTGGGTAAAAATTATACGAACTAACTTTGTATCCAAATTTCGATAGTGAGGTAGTGTGCTTGTTAAATCTATGAATGTAAAACAGTAAAATCAACACGAGTGTTTACGAGGAAAGCCCTTGATCCTTGATGATCTCCGGCATAAAACCTCGGGAGTCGATGAAAGTCGGGCTGCCTTGATGTCTTTTATAAAACTGAAATTATCGAGTACAAAGAGAACAAATAAGATCGCATGCTAAGTGTTACAGTAATTGCGAGTGCGGGTGTTGTGTTTTCCTATACGATCAGAATGCTTATTAAATATACAAATTATCTCTAACTAACTATCCGATAATAATGGGTTTGACCCTATCTTCTCCTTGTGACTATTGCAAGCTTTTCCACACATATTCCACATGTTCTACACGTGATCCACGTCCATTGAGCGAGTCTTTAGGCACGTATCAGTTTGCAAATACTTCACATGCGATTAAAATAACATACAAGTAGCCGTTAGTAATATTCAGGATACTAACCTTATCGGGATACCAAATCTTGGATCACGCATTACTCAGGATCCTCCTCTGAATTTTTATTCCGTAACAGTTATATTCCAAAGTTTCATATAATAAGAATAGATAATTTAAAATAAATGTGTTTTATTAGTATAATTAGTATTTTCTTTAAAAATATATTATTATTAAAATATAGAGATGTATTTAATAAGATAGAAAGGCAGGAAAAAAATGATAGAGAATTAACATAGAGACGACACGTGTCATGTAAAAACCTTTATTTACTATATAGTATAGATTCAATTTCAACTTGAGATGTAAACGGCAGGTTGGACTCCGAATATTTTTTTTGAAATAGTGTTTATGGAGAATTTTAATGTAAATTAGTGATGTCTTGTATTTATTTTAGTTTTTGGTTGTTATGTGATTCACATTCCCGGAACCATCCTATGTGGCATACACCTTATCTAGTTCCATGAATGACATTCCCGGAAGTAAATGTTATGTGAATTGGGATCCCGGAACTTCATGAGTACGTGAATGGCATTCCCGGAACTCCTTTGTTACGTGAATGACATTCCCGGAACTCCCTTCTCCGTTAACCGACGTTAGGGTTCTTCCAGTTTTAGGATAAGATGTTCAAACCACAAGAGCTTTCTGTTGCCATAATAATCCATGGGTATGATTATTAGGCCTGTAAACGAACCGAATGAACACAAACATCTATGTGTTCGTGTTCGTTTATTTAATTTTAACCGAACACGAACACATAATCGAATATGTTTTTTTTGTTCATGTTCGTTCATTAAGAAAATGAAAATGTTCGTGTTTGTTCATGTTCGTTCGTTAAAAAGCTAAACGAACGTAAACGAACACAATTGAACAAACATAAAATGAACAAACATAAAAAAAACATCAACGAACATAAATTAACATTAATGAGCACACATGAACAAGTCTAATACTTAATAATTCATCCAAAAACACATGTAAATTAGTGGTTCAAATGTACATTATTCATTCAAAAACAAATGAAGACAAATAAACGAACATAAATGAACACTAATAAACAAACATATATTAACAAACATAAATGAACATATATTAAAAAAAAAAAAATTGTTGGACTCCATCCGCATATGTTTCTTTCCTATTTTTTGTTTATCCACCAACCAACCATCATCCACAAAAACTCTTGACCAATCAGCCCAGGCCCACAGTCTTATTATGTTTATACTTGGAGACAGAGAGCCTTGTTTCTCATTGAGGACCAATAATAGCCATGTTTTTATTAGCTCCAATTGGATTATTTGGCCCAGCGTAAAATGTTTTAAATTTATATAAATTAATTTATTTAGTCTTGCTAAAATAATTAATAAGATTTCATAAATCATAAATTCTGTTTTATAACATGTGTCTATGTTGATTCGGTATTCATTTGGTAAGTAATGAAGTGGTAATTTAAATATTATTAAAATTAGACAATTTACTCAATTTGAGATTATATATTTGTAAAAAGAATCTTAAATTTATAAGTTAAATTAGTTACACGCTTAGTGTCACTAGATACAACCGCATTATTCTATCTATTGTAGATTATATTTCACAAATTGTCGTGAATAGCCTTTTGAATCGTGTAGAATTTATTTTCAGATTAAAACATTTCTTGTGTAGGAAATTAATAATTGGATAATACAGAAAATTTGTTGTTAAAAGTCTAATTAATTTTCCCTAAATTTAAATAAACAATCTTAATTGTTAAAAGACTCAAATCGTCCCTGACCAATTCAAACTCAACCAGACCCTAGCACGCCAAGTTTAAACTTTTTCTCAATCTTAATGATTTCTTGATCTCGTTAAACCCCGCTGCTAACGTCCAAAGTCTTCTTTCCTATTTTTTGTTTATCCACCAACCATCATCCACAAAAACTCTTGATATATAACATGTAATAGACGCCATCCTCCGCTGCAATGAAAATCCTGATCGTCGCCTATTCCGGGAAAGGCCACATCAATCCATCCCTCCGCTTCGCCACCCGCCTCCTCAAAATGAACGTCCACGTCACCTTCTGCACCAGTCTCTCCGTCGTTCAACACATCGACAACCAAACCATCCCTCACAACCTAACATTCGCTCCATTCTCCGACGGTCACGACGCCGGAAAACACCCCAACACACCCCTGCAACAGTTCATCTCCGATTTCGAAACACACGGTGCTTGTGCCGTCGCACAAATAATCGCCTCTGCGACTCAACCGTTTGATTGTTTGGTGTACACCACCGTCATACCCTGGGCGGCGCGTGTGGCGCACTCGCACAATATCAAATCTGTTCTCCTGTGGTGCCAATCAGCCTCTATCTTAGTTAGTTACTACCACTATTTCAATCAGCATCATAGTTTGTTATCCAGTAACAATAATAACCCGACGTTTCCGGTCAATCTGCCGGGATTGCCACCCCTAACGATGGCGGATTTGCCTTCGTTTTTGCTGTCCTCTTGCCCCAAGGACCACAAGTTTCTAGTACCTGTTTTGAAAGATCATATTGATGTACTGAAAATATCACCAAAAATACTTGTAAACTCTGTTCGTGAACTTGAAAATGAATCAGTTGAGAAACTTGATTTCCTTCCGATTGGGCCTTTGATTCCGTCAGATTCACCGTGCATCTTTGAGAAAGCAGATGATGATTATTACATCCAGTGGTTAAACACGCAAGCGAAATCGTCTGTTGTGTATGTTTCATTTGGAACGATAGCGGCTTTTGGGATGGAGCAAATGGAGGAGATGGCGAGTGGGTTGGTGGAGATTGGGCGGCCGTTTTTATGGGTGATAAGAGAATCTGAGCAGTTTGAAAAATTTAGCAAAGTAGAGGAATTGCATAAGCTTGGGATGATTGTGAGGTGGTGTTATCAGGTGGAAGTATTGAGTCACGAAGCGATTGGGTGTGTTGTGATGCATTGTGGGTGGAATTCGACGGTGGAGGTGTTGGTGGCTGGTGTTCCTACGGTGGCGTTTCCACAGTGGTCGGATCAGGGGATGAACGCGAAGATGATTGAAGATGTGTGGAAAATAGGGGTGAGGGTGAGGAGGAGGGAGGGAGATGGAGTGATGGAGGGGGAGGAGATGAAGAGGTGTGTGGAAATGGTGATGGAGGATCAAGAGATGAAGAGAAATGGGGAGAAATGGAGGGAGGTGATGAGAGAAGCTCTTAAAAATGGTGGACCATCCACCATCAACCTCCAAACTTTCTTGCATGATGTTTGAAACTGTATACATGTATCTATGTATGTTTTAACTATTTGTTAAGTGTATGTTTCAGTAAACACTATAAAACTTTGTTCATAGTATTGAAGTTATCTTTTAAAAAACAATCTTGTAAGGGGCTCTCTCTCAATGACATATCAAATCAAACAACCACTTTCAGATGTATGATTTGTAACACCACAACATGATTAGGGCTAACGTGTCACTCTACACTAAACAAATCCACAACATAGTTTCAAAATGATAAAAATCCAAAGTTCAAAGTCCCAAAACATCAAAAGGTTCCTAATTAAATAGTTCATTACATAAATGAAATGAAATGAAAATCTTCCTTCTCAAGGTTGTTACTCTTCACTCCCCCCTGATTACCTGCTGACCTGACATGCATGAAAAGAAAAGCACGCATGACCATAACGCTTAGTGGGAAATAACATATAATATAAAAAATAAAACAGGATGTAACGGTAACAGAGGATACGATAAAGTATATATATATATATAGGGTGAGGTTCAAATGATAATCAATATTTATGTGATATCCATGAAAACTTTGTTCATAGTATTAACCTTGTCAGGGGCTCTCTCTCGATGACATATCAAATCAAACAACCACTTTCATATGTATGATTTGAAACCAAACGACAATCGTGATGCAACACCCCAACCCGATTAAGGCTCAGTTAGAAATAACATATAACATGAAAAATAAAACAGGATGTAACGGTAACAGAGGATACGATGTGTGTGTGTGGATATATATCCTAATATAACTCGTATCAAAATAGGAATAGCCAGAGCTAATAAGTAAAATTATATAATAACAGGAATTAGGGGGAACACAGGTAGCTATCCTGTGAACCAACGTGAGATGGGGTATGGGTAGTCATACAACCATCCACCTAGTCCTACATGGATTGGCCAACAACTATACATTAGAAAATAACATGACTAGAACCTAGAATCGATCCATACACTTCTGAGAAAATATTATTTTATAATTAGTAATTAATCGATTTCTTATAGCTTAATAACATGGTTTAACTTTTTTGCTTTAGTGACAGAACCAAAACTTTGTAGTCGGATGATAATCAAAAAGTTTTCTTTATCAACTATAACTACAACTCATATTTTTCTTTAAAAAAATCAACTTTTATATATAAAAAACAAACAAATTTTGATTACCGAAAAATCAATTGACGCTTTTAACCCTTCCCCTGTTTGATTTGCTATTTCCAATGAAGTTAAAGAATTTGATCATAGATCCAGTGGTATTACGCGTATATAAATATTTGATTAATTTTTGTTGAATCTTGACAATACTTCATTAACTCCTAAAAATGTGTGGATGTATGACAGTAGGCTTTCATGCATAAAAACTTTCAAGTTAATGGCTCATGCACACTTCAATTTACTGTACTTAATTCAAATATAAACTCCTATATTTATTGGGTTAATTATTTCACACATACGTTCTTAAATTTCATTAACGAATGGAATTTAGGAAAATAAAACATTTACAAATCATTTACCATTTTTACCTTATTAAATGGAATTGTTTATCTATTGCAGTTGTCATCATGTGCTAGATGACAGAGACTGACCCAATTGAGTTAAAATATATTTAGAACATAAGGTAAATCAGAAACAAAAGTAGCAGCAAATTCAATTGAGTTTAGTCAACTAACAAGATTTTCTTGCATTCATCTTGTTTTAATTTTTCGAATGTTACAGGTGATTTCTACTTTGACCAAGCAAGTGAGAATCTCTCAGCTTTTAGAGTTGATGTGACCTCGCAGGACATTCGCCTATGCCAAGGATCTTACATGCCCCATGAAACCAACTGACAAGGCTAGAGGTTGTGAAGCCATCGCCATTCACAGGGGCGAAGGAACCGGTCAAGGATCACCCCGGTTGTGATGCAAGCTATGCTATAAGCCCTAATTCAAAAAATAATCCTTATCTATGAAAAAACTACAGTTCTGAACTATATGAGAGAACATGTTTTTCGGTTGTTAGAGCATTCCCATCGGTCTCCTCATCTCCATCCCTATAATTTAACTAAAAAACATATTTACCTTTAAAATTAAAACCTTATAACAGAGGTTGAGTAAAATATATGGTTTGTTTTATAAAACAGAATGATTCAAATGCCTGGATGATTCATCTATTCCGTATGAAAAGAAATTTGGTCGAAAATACAATGAACTTCATTCATATTATGAATTTTACTTGAATCGGAGTTTCCATACTTCGCGAACATTAGAAGATCCACCTCCCACCTCAGCAATCAGGCTAGCCACCATAACACCTGTGCATGCAATTTACAGAAAAAGCCATTAGAATATCATCTTAAAGCTTTGAGATTCATAGTTTGATACATATTACCCATGTCAACTTTTTCTCCTACTTACTGTCTATCAATCTTCAGTTTGGGAATTGGTCTAGCTGACCTCAAAAATTGACATGACTCGGATCAAATTCATAGTTATCAAAGGTGCAAGGCGCACAGGCCTCGCCTGGGGCCTAGGCGCAAGGTGCAAAAAAAGGCGAGGGCCCGAGAAAAAAAGCGCACTTAAAAAAAATGTTTAAAATATATATTATGTATTGAAAAATAATATTATTTTTCAAATAAAATAAAGAAAAGCTATTATATAACATTTAATATCATCTAATTAGTACCAAAATGTTCTAAGTCGTATACCAAAATCATCAAATACCTAGGAAATGAGCTTCAATAGGTAATGTGGAAGCTTTTATAAGCTCAACCATAACCTAGAAAATTAAGCATAACTAACTCATTATTTACAACCCTAAGCCCTGTTTATAAAAACCTCTTTGATGATAATCCATATCCTAATGAAACTATGATTCCCAATCTTTTACTAAAATGATAACTATCAAATAAATAAAATAATAACAATATCCAGGACTTATGAAAAAATAAACCCTTTGAACTCACCATCTTTCTCGACCAACGATATGAAACGTCTAGATCCCCCTCCAACCCCGAAATAGTACTTTTTTGCTGCCATGTACACAACTCCATGAGGATGACGCATACACTACAAGCAAACAAGTAAACATAATGTCAAATTATTCAAAATGAAACAGAACACTATGAAATAGAGGTGGCAATTTCAACCGCTCACTTTTAAATGTATCGAGTCAAATGGGTTTTCAGCTAAAAGGAAATGGAGTTGAAAGTTTTTTGGAATGTATTGTTAACACATACATGATACTGATACAACTTACTAAATGGATTTTATAAATATCAAATTATTATTGTAAAAAATCTACTTTTTGAGATCATATTTAACACAAACTATTTATTTCTAAAAATTGGACAAAAGTGTTTCAAGTCAACCCAGCCAGCCTGTTACGAAATGAAACCATGAGGTACCTTTTTAATAAGTCCATAAAGGGAAGGAAGGGTAGAAATTGAGTAAACTGTCTCAGCCATGAGAATGATATCATAACCAATCGACCCTGAGCTACAGTCTGAGTCCTGGTCATCGGTTTGTAAATTGGGCAAAATTTGATGCACTTCACTCCAATCACCCGCAAAGAAACGAACTTGTGCATCAACACCCAGTGATTGAGATTTTACAGGAAGATTAGCAACAACATTCGGAATCGTGAGACATTGTAGCACCTCAGAATTGAAATCTTGAAAATGTACAGCAGAGGCACCCTGAATTCATCTTTCACTTTAGAGAATCCTTTTGTAAAGAACAAAAGACCACGAGAAAACGAAAAGGCTTACTTGCAGGCAAGAATATATTCCAGGAAGCCCATGGCCACAACCAAGCTGAAGACGACCAAATATGGTTAAGCGACTAGACAACAAACATATTGATACCGACTAAGTGAGAACAACTAAGGATTTAGGATCCCACCTCTAGCACTTTCATCCCGACCAATGATAAATTGTTCGATTCAACTTCTGAGCGAAGAGTCTTAACCAAATCCAGTGAGCCTTCCCAAAGCTTTAGCCCACCTATCCCACACAATGCAAACAGTTAACATGCTTGATCCACCATTTAAGAGCATTCACATCAGCTCCCCCATCCCCATCCTCTATATTTTTAGAGGAAACTATATCCACCATTTATATTTAGGAGGTCATCATTCACCCCTTATTCATTATTTTATACTTTTTTTAAGTGTGTAAGTAGAAGAAAGAGAAAAATAATAATAAATAAATAAGTATTATTTAATTGAAATAAAGGATAGATACGGGGATAGGCGTGTAAAATAACCGAACGAACACGAACATCGGCGTGTTCGTTTATTTAATTTTAACCGAACACGAACACATTTTTTTGTTCATGTTCGTTCATTAAGAAAATGGAAATGTTCATGTTCGTTCATGTCCGTTCGTTAAAAAGCTAAACGAACACAAATGAACAAAAATAAAACGAGCACAGACGAAAAACATAAACAAACACAAACGAACATAAATGAACATTAATGAACACACATGAACAAGTATAATACTTAATAACTCATCCAAAAACACATGTAAATTAGTGGTTCAAATGTACATGATTCATCCAAAAACAAACGAACGAACATATATGAACGAACATAAACGAACATAAACGAACGAACACGACATGTGTTCATGTTCGTACGTTTAATTAATTGAACAAAAAAATTTATCCGTGTCCGTTCGTTTATTAAATGAACGAACTTTCCGCCGAACAGTTCATGAAAGTTCGGTTCATTTAAATGCCTATATGGGGAGTATGATGTGAAAGCTTTTTGAAAAGTGGGATATAAATTTAAGAAATGCTAAGTTTTAGTTAAATTGTAGGGACGGGGGAGGAGCTAATGTGAATGCTCTAACGTAAAGAATCAACATTCACAAACCTTCATATTTTCCTGGTACTAAATCCGAATTCGACAACGCAAAAACATCATGAGTACTAACTCTCCCCTACAACAAAACACTAATCACTCTGCAAGTAAAAGCAAGACCAGACCATCAAATCTGATTAAATGAAGATTTTGTTACCTTGAGAAGAGTAAGTCCGTCCAGATTGACAGGCTCCAAAGTGGGTTTTACAGAAGATGAAACCTAAGAAGATAAAATTAGATGTAAGTTTGGATTGGAAAGTGAAGAGACAAAATGGAATGAATACCTGAGAAGGAACAACTTCAAGGCAAGGAGGCGGAAGTGGAAGAGGTGGCTTTTCCTGCGAATCATCGAGAAACGAAAACCCTAATTGTGGGTTCTTATCATCAAACAGCCGGAACGAACCAAGCCCTGATTCATCTGCCGACATTGCTACTTTAACTTCAAGCTTTTCAGCGTTCAGTAGGCACTGCTGGCCCTCCCTCGAGGGTTTTTCAAATCTGGTTTGAGGAAAGAATCAAAAGATCAGGGTAGGGTTTGAAACTAACCTAGAAAGACTATTTGAAACGAAAATTCAATCGTTTTTTGTGTATTTTCTTTTAAATATTAACCTATAAAAAATATATGGCCGTTTAAAAATCATGAGGTGAAATTGGTTTAAAATTTAACTATGTGTTCTTTACGTAGACTTATCGGATAAACACAAAAGAACATGAACATGTTCATTTCCTCAAGTGTGTAGGTGGTAGTAAAGCAAGTGTAGTTTCTGATGGAATCAGTGAATTGATAGCATAGAACGAACACCGGTATTTTGTGGGAGGACGAAAACCCACGACGCCTTTTCCTGATTTTATTAACTTGAAAAACTCTCTGCTTACAATAAAATGAGAAACCCTATTTATAAACTACAAATACTTGCAGCCCAAGTATTCTAATCTGACTAGACTCCTTATTCTATTCATACTCAAACTCAAACAGAAACTTAAAACCAAACAAAACATATTATCGGGTCCCTTTTGGGCCGTACCAGATCAGCCCATATACAAACTTGGATTAGCCCATCATTCAACCCCCTAATCCTTGTTTGTACCTCCCAAGTTCTTCAAACCTAGTAGGCTTCTCATCTCTTCAAATTTAATTCTCGGTAATGCTTTCGTTAATGGGTCAGCCTTTTGTTCTTCACCGCTAACATGTTCAACACGTACTTCACCTCGTTCAATACTCTCACGAATAAAATGGAACCTCGTGTTGATATGTTTACTACGACCATGAAACACTGGATTTTTCATCAAAGCAATTGATGATTTGTTGTCAACACGTAGCAGCACAGTCTTCTCTTCCGATCTTGTAATTTCACCTAAGAGCCCTTTAAGCCATATTGCTTGACATGCCGTTGCGGCAGCTGCCATAAACTCGGCTTCACACGATGACAATGCTACAGTTTGTTGCTTTTGCGAATTCCATGAAATAATCGAATCTCCATAATAGAACACCATACCGGTGGTACTTCTTCCATCGGTTTGGTCTGTGGCATGACTACTATCACTGTAGCCTACCAAATCGTCTCCTCCTTGCTGACCGTAACGTATCCCCATGTTTACAGTCCCTTTTAAATACCTTATAATATGCTTCACAAGTTGCAAATGACTTTGCTTTGGTGACTGCATAAATCGACTAGCTACACCAACCGAGTATGCTAGATCCGGTCTAGTGTGTAAGAGGTAACGAAGGCTTCCGATCAGTCGTCGATACATTGTAGCGTCTACTTCTTCCTCATTCTCGGTTTGTACAATCTGTACCCGTGGCTCCATGGGATATTTAGATGGATTGCAATCTATCATGTTAGCCAGTTTCAATATCTTCTTGGCATAGGCTGATTGTTTTAACTCGATTGATCCTTTCTCTTGTTTAACTTCAATACCAAGGTAATATGACAATATTCCCAGGTCACTCATATCATATTTTAGCTTCATTTGGCTCTTAAACCTCTCTATTTCAGCTGAGTTCGTCCCGGTAATTACAAGATCATCAACATAAACACCGACGATAATCAATTCTTGTTTCTGTAGGCGAGTGTAAACAGCTTGTTCCTTTTGGCACCGAACGAAACCGAGCTGTTTAAACGTGTTATCTAATTTCTCGTTCCAAGCTCGTGGTGCTTGTCGGAGCCCATACAACGCCTTTCGTAACCGGTACACCTTGGATTCTTTTCCACGAATAACGAAACCCTCCGGTTGTTTAACATAAACTTCCTCCTTCAAATCGCCATTCAAGAAGGCTGACTTAACATCGAGATGATGAACACTCCATCCTCGTTTGGCTGCTATAGCTAGTAACAATCTTACTGTTTCAACTCGTGCCACTGGAGCGAATGCTTCTTCAAAATCGATTCCCTGTTCCTGAACATATCCCTTTGCTACCAAACGTGCTTTATACTTTGTTATGATTCCTTGAGCGTCTCGCTTCACTTTAAACACCCATTTTAACCCAATTGATTTGTGACCGACCGGTAGATCACATAATTCCCATGTATTATTTTCTTCAATTGAGGTTAACTCATTTTTCATTGCCTGTTGCCACTCTTTGTACTCCGCTGCTTCGTAAAAATTTGCGGGTTCATCGTCTAACAGCAGGAGCTCATCTTCATGCACCAATACAAAGTCATCCAAATGCCTTGGTTTAACAGGTTGCCTCGTAGATCTTCTAAGGGATGGACCAGCAGTAGTTTCACTTGAACTACTGGTCTGCTCGTTTGTTTCTTCTGTCTCAGCATTAGGTATTTCAGATTGGGCCTGTTGTATTGGACTTTGTTGGGCCTGAACATATGGTCCAGAAGTGGTGTCTTGTTCTTGAAGTGGGCTTGTAGGCTCGGTAGCTGGTTGGGTTGACCCATGTTGTAATTCTTCACCAGATTTGACCATAAACTCGATCCATTCAGGTCCGCTTCCCAGATCGATTAGTTGTGAACACTTGGCCCAGTCATATTTTACTGTCTCTTGAAATTTCACGTCACGACTTACATAAAGTCTTTTCTGTAATGGGTCAAACAATCTGTAGGCTTTTGAGCCAGGTTCGGACCCAAGATATACAACCTCTTTGCTTCTATCGTCTAGCTTTTTAACGTTCACCAGGGGTATCTTCATGAAGCAAGAGCACCCGAAAACACGAAGATGTGCTACATTGGGTTTGTGTCCCTTCAAAGCTTCATAAGGGGTTATGTTTTTTAAGGCTTTCGTTTCAACCCGATTCATGATGTAAACGGAATGACGTACTCCTTCTCCCCAAAAGTTTTGAGGGAGGCCCATAGCTTTGAGCATGCTTCTTGTACTGTTCAAGACGGTTCTATTACGTCTTTCAACAACCCCGTTTTGTTGAGGTGAATAGGGAGCTGTAAAGGAACGCTTGATTCCTGTTTCGTCACAATAGTTAGTGAATAAGCGATTGAGAAATTCTCCTCCCCGGTCACTTCTAAGAGCTTTTACTTTCAGAGACATCTCCAATTCTACTTCCTGTTTAAAACTTTTAAACACACATAATGCATCATCTTTGTTTTTAAGTGTGTAAACCCATGTGTATCTCGTGCAATCGTCAACCAATAACATGAAATAACGATTTCCTCCCAAAGTGGGTGGGAAGATCGGTCCACATAAATCAGTATGGACTAGTTCAAGCGGTTTTGAAGCACGATGCATGGCCTGTTTAGGAAATGGTTCTCGATTATGTTTGCCTAGCATGCAAGCATTACATATTCGATCACCATGCAAGCTCTGTAGGTCACCATGCACCATTCCATTATTTTTCATGTTATTGATTGATTTGAAATTTAAGTGACCAAGTCGGGCGTGCCATAGCCACGCTCGGTCGTCTATAGAGTTTAAGAGACATACCGGACTACCAATTTTTAAGACGATTTTGTATAAGCGGTTTTGACTTCGTGGTACCTTCATAAGTAGTTGACCATCTCCCTCATAAAGCCATAGATGCTCATTCTCCATCCATACTTTGCATCCGTTCTCGGTTAGTTGACCAAGGCTTAGTATGTTGTTACGAAGGTCCGGTATATAATAAACATCATTGATTACTCGATGCTCTCCGTTCTTGCATTCAAACAATATCGATCCTTTTCCCTGGATTCTCACCTTTGACCCGTCACCAAATCTAACCAAGCCTGTTATCTTGAAGTCAATGTCGGTAAAGTGTGTGTCCCGACCCGTCATATGGTTTGAGGCACCATTGTCCAAATACCATACGTTTTCGTCACACGAGTCGTTTGCGTATTGCATTGGGTGCACTTTATCCTCATTTAACAGAATCTTGTCTTCATGCATATCAACTTTAGCCATCATGAGGGTTTGGCCACGATTCTCTACCTGATTTAGGTTGGCCTGTGGGTCGGTTTGTTTTGTGGATTCGGCTTGTTTTGTACATTCCCAAGAGTAATGTCCGAGGTTGTTGCAGTTATAGCAACGAATAGTTCTTTTATCTCGACTACGATTACCCTCTTGATTTGGTTCATTAGCCTCCCGGTTTTGATTGTTAACCCGGGTCTCTCCAAAGGTTTTGCTTCTGCCCCGTCCTCGACCTAAACCACGTCCTCTTCCTCGACCTCTTCCACGACCCTCCATACCTTGTCCTCTACCTTGTGACCGGCTCATATCACTGTTTCTTTTCCCCGTCAAATCGTTCCTAGCAAACATTAGTTTGCTCTCCTTTTCTACTTGACTCTCTTGACCTTTTATCCTTTCTTCGAAGGCTTTGAGACGCCCGATACAATCTTCAAACGTCAGGGCATTTAGGTCGACCACTTGCTCTATTGTTGCCACGATTGCAATGAAACGAGGTGGCATGGAATCAAGGAGTTTCTTGACAACCTTTGAGTCATCTACACTTTCACCCAAGCTGTTGAATTTGGTGACAAACTCAGATAGCTTACCCGCAAAATCTTCAACGGTTTCACTGTCTTTCATCTTTAGGTTTTCAAGCTCTCGGTTTAGCGTTTGTAATCGTGCTTGTTGCACCCGGTCTGCACCCAGAAATCTTACCCGCAGTGTCTCCCAAATCTCTCTTGCACTCCGAGTTCTAGCTACTTGCATGAGGATGTTTTCAGGGAGGGATTGATATATCATTGCTCTTGCAATCTTGTTCTTCTTTTCGTCTACGGCGTCACCCGTAACCGGGTCGATTGTTTCCCATAATCCTTGTGCATCAAGGATTGCTTCCATCATGACTGTCCACGTATTATAGTTCGTATTCGTTAACTTGGGGCATATTAACGATGAACTACCAGTCTCTCTTTGCTGTAGGACGATCTGATTCAACGGATTTCCGCCTGCCACTCCGTCGGCCATTGTTCACAGGTCTGTTGCTCCTCGACTCCTGTATTGTCTTCTTGGTATCAACCTTTCAACCACAAACCTACACCTCTGCAGCCTCTGTGTTGTTTTCCTGGTTCCAACTTTCAATCACAAGCCTGCACCTCCGACAGCCCTTGTGTTGTCTTCTTGAGAGTGGTTATTCGCCCCACCCTCTACTTCGTCGATACCTTAGAGCGCACAAAACTGGCTCTGATACCAATTGATGGAATCAGTGAATTGATAGCATAGAACGAACACCGGTATTTTGTGGGAGGACGAAAACCCACGACGCCTTTTCCTGATTTTATTAACTTGAAAAACTCTCTGCTTACAATAAAATGAGAAACCCTATTTATAAACTACAAATACTTGCAGCCCAAGTATTCTAATCTGACTAGACTCCTTATTCTATTCATACTCAAACTCAAACAGAAACTTAAAACCAAACAAAACACATAAACTTAAAACATATTATCGGGTCCCTTTTGGGCCGTACCAGATCAGCCCATATACAAACTTGGATTAGCCCATCAGTTTCCAATTTGGATCACTCGATTCTTAAAACGAAATTTATCATAGAGCATGCGTGTTTAATATTTGGTTTGAAATCGATAAAACCAAAAATCAAACTGAAACTAATTAAACCGAATCTAGAGGTGTTCAATACACGGGTTGAAACCAATTTATGTTCGTTTTAGACCGTCAGAATTTCGTTCGATTTTAAACCATTTGAATTCAATTAGATATGCAGCTACGAAAACCAACTTAAACTAGTTTAAGACACGGTTGTGCCAATCCTTGGCACGGTTGTGGCTCATGTCTAAGCTTGATTGTGGCTCATTTTTAGACACTGTCGTGTCTCATTCTCTGGCGCAGTCGTGTATTACTCGTCAATTCCTTTGGTCTTTCAATATTAAGAGGAATTTAGTCTCCATAAAATAAAAACTAAAAAAATTTGTTAATTATGACTAGGGGTGTCCTTTTTATCCGAAACTCGATTACCGAACCCGACCCTAATCCACCCGAACCCGATTAAGATGCACCCGAAAAACCCGAACCCGATTACCAAGCAAACCCGAACCGACCTACTTAATAAGATTTGGTATTCGGGTCAACAAATCAAGAAACGGGTTGACCTGAGGAACCCGAATAAACATTTAAACATATTCCCGATTATTCCTAGGTTGTTGATTAATAGACTGCAATAGAATGGTTGCCGAATAAAACATTGATAGCCGATTATGTCCATCCAGTAGCGACCGTTCTCCAGTTTTCCATTTTGTGAAAGGTAGCAATAGTGCTCCAACACAATAAACCTTAAAATTGTTGTATATTAAAAAAACACAACTATAAACAAATAAGTCTATGATAATAAAAATATGGTTTATCAGTAACTAGATTCAATGACGAAATGCATTTCCCTAGTCGGTTAGGCCTAAGAAGACAGAATACAATTTTTGCACCCCAGTTTCAATTATTTCTATTGTTCAGTGTGAATTTTTACAGCACAGTTTGGTTATTAAACATCAACTGCTTGTTTGCTTTTGTAAATAGAAATGCGATTCTACATATCAGAGAGTTGAGAGATGATGGATCAAATTATACAAACACATATATGTGCAGTAGGATGTAAAACATGAAGTCATAAAATTATACCAAGTTATTTGGAATTGAAAAGTCATGAAACTGGAATGGATCTTCTTCGGTCGTGTTTAAACCCCGATTACCGATTAACCGTATCTTAATAGGGTTGGTATTTGTGTTGGATTCCCTTTAAAAAAACCCGATTAATCCGACCCGAAAAACCCGAAACCCGATGAACACCTGACGACACCGGTTACAAGCGCGTGGTAGCTATGAACATGAGATGTACCCTTTTCTTGTTCACTAATCTACCTGCCTCCATCAAAACTTCAAAACCCCCTTTCTCCTCCAGTTCCTCCGCAATCCATCAACAATGGCGCTGGAATGGGTGGTTCTAGGCTACGCCGCCGCAGCCGAAGCCGTCATGATCATCCTCCTAACTCTCCCCGGCCTCAATTCACTCCGTAAAGGTCTAATCGCCGTCACAACCAGCCTCCTCAAACCCTTCCTTTCCGTCGTCCCCTTCTGTCTCTTCCTGCTAATGGACATATACTGGAAGTACGAAACCAGACCTAGCTGCGAATCAGTGGATTGCTCCCCCTCCGAACACCTCCGTCACCAGAAATCAATAATGAAGAGTCAGCGCAACGCTTTACTTATCGCTGCGGCGCTCGTGTTCTACTGGATCTTGTATTCTGTTACGAAGCTCGTTGTTCGTGTGGAGCAGCTCAATCAGCGAATTGAGAAGTTGAAGAACCAGGAGTAAGTGATCGTCTGATTGATCGGTACGGCTTATTAGGTTTTGTTGATTGAGTGCCTATTGTTGTTGATTATTGCTATTGTTATTCGAATTTGAGGCTTTGTGAACTCTATTAGTACTGTTTTTAAGGCTTTTGTGTATGATCATGTCACTGTGTTTGAACAGTTTATGAATCAATTCCTTTGTTCTGATTGTTAGTCTAGCTATGGAGATTGTAGGATGTGGATTTATGGAGATGTTCAGATTCAACTTTTGTAACGATTCAGACGCTTTGTTTTAGCAAATTGGATTTTAATTAATCTCATTGGCCGATAATAATCATACCGGCAATTTGATCGTAACAGTTCATGCCGGTGGCAGTCAAAGTAGCATAATTATCATAGATTTACACTTATTTTTGCTCAAAATGATGATTATGAATGAAACGGAGAAACGTGAAAGTGAAATCGAGTGGGAATCAAGTGTAAGTTGAGTGTAAATTTATGATTATTATGCTATTGGGGCATTGGAAACAAAAGTGAAAGTTAGGACTGTCACCGGTCAAATTGCCAATATGGATTATTATCCGCAAATGAGTTACAGATCCAATTTTGCCTTTTCTTTTTCCTTGCTAGGCTTGATGATGAAGTTAGTTGATGATGGTTTAGGAGTACTGAGAGGGTCTCTCATGTATTAATCAATCAATGTGCAAGAACTTACACTAAGTAGATTATTACAGTCTAGACATGTTTTTGGGGCTTAATAGCCTGAGTATGGATTAAGATATAAAATGTAGTTTATTATTTGGATCATCGGAACAGTTGATATTTTGATATCGTTTTGGAACCTCCAAATGCCAAATGCTTTTTTGGTTATCGTCACGAGTTTCCAGTTAGGAAATTTCATCGTCTAAAACCTAGGTAGTAAAAGGCGCACTGACGCAAAGGGTGAGACTTGAGCCTAGGCGTAAGATGCTTAAAAAATCGTGCGTGCGAGACAAGCAAGGCGCACGTGTCCAAACCATTTTAAACTGTTTTAGACGGAATTTTTCAGATTCTGGCCTGCCTTTCATTTTTTTTTGCCTTGACGGGCGCAAGGCGTTTTGTTGTGCTGCGTTGCGAATTTTTTTCAAAAATGGTGTTGTTTGAGCACCTTCTTTCACAAATGGTGTTAAAATATGTTAAGTTACACAAATGGTGTTTCCTCACTTCACAACCATAGTTTGGTGTCAAATTCAGAAAGCTATTTCTCTCACCTTGAAACCGTGGTTACCAATCATGGTTTGCCTCAACCCTTAGTTCCCAAGCACAGTTTGTATGCATTCGTGGTTGCCAACCACGGTTTGATCTATTTTTTTTTCCAAAACTTCGATGTTGCTAATTAAAGGAGATGGCTTGGTGTTTCCAAAGTGGGCCCCTTCCTTCCCATCCCCACAGGAAAAAAAAGGATGGAAGATGTGAGAGAGAAAACACACACTTACACCATGGTTTGCACACAGTGAGAGAGAGCTTCAAAACATTCAAGTTTTAATTTTTCCGGCTTCTACATTTCTTTTCTGTACGCTACATTCATGCTTAGTTTGGAAACAAAATGTTGTAGCATCACATGAAACCGTGGTTGGCAAAACTGGTTTAGTGATTCCAAATTTCAAACCGTGCTTGAGAACTAAGGATTGAGACAAACCGTGGTTGGTAACCACGGTTTCAAGGTGAGAAAAAAGATTGCAGAATTAACTCAAAATATTTTAGCCCCATTTACGAAAGAAGGTGCTCAAATTGCACCATTTTTGGAAAAAATTTCGCTGCGTCGCGCGTGGGTATTTTTTCACAAGTCGATTGATTTCATTTCTTGTTATAAACTCTGCATGATTGTTTGAGGTTGGATTCAAAGTGATGCGGTTGCAAGGGATACAAACTGACTTTCAATTTAGGGTGAAGTGGTTTATGTATTAGGCTGAATTTAGTTTTATGAATTAGGAAATTAGGCTGCTTTATTTGCTAATCTCATTAATAGGTTGTTAAACTTGGTTAGCCTTATTAATCCTCACTAATTCCTTTGTGACTGGAATATTGCATTGCAAGTTGGAGTCATAGAAACCAAAAAAGCGAGGGAGGGAGGGGTGGGTTGTAATGAAACAATCATCCTCAGGTAGCAGTATAGCTGGGTGTGATGATGCTGCTGCTTAACTGTTTGTTTGGTTGGTTGCAGACCTAGTCCCTTTATTGTTTTCACATCTCTTAATGTTACCTACAAATTGATATAAACAAACCATGCTCTTACTTTGAAAGGTTAGGGGGCGTTTGGTTTGTTGTAATTCAATGGAATTGAAATATACATTGAAGTGATAACATGTTTGGTTGGAGAAAAAAAGTTTGTTGGAATCAGACGGAATTTCCCCACATTTCTTGGAGTGAGAAATTCTAACATTCTGTACAAACAGAGAGAATTCGGCCCAAAGGAACTGTAATCTCTCAACCTTGGTTTAAAAAAGCGCCATGAGGCGACGAATTAAGCGTGAGGCGCCAGAGGCGCTCATCAAAACGCCTCAAATCTGCGAGGCGCTCGATAAACAAGAAGCGCTATGAAGCGCCGCTTCAAGCCTGGAGCGCGAGGCGCTATGAGGCGCCGCTTCATGTGTTTCTAACTGTTCTGGGCTTAAAATCAGCTGGGCCTAATCTGTATCTGGGCTTAAACTGATCGGTCTAAATAACCCTAAATCGCTGCAGCTACACTCGAATCGCTATGTTTTGTGTTTTTTATGATTAAGAAGTGAAGTTTGTCATGCATAATATATTTTTTATTATTTTTTTTAGTTTTAGCGCCTCGCATACGTGAAGCCCTCGCCTCGCGCCTGAGGCGTGGCGCCTCGAATTTTGGGACCGAAACGCCTCGCCTCGCCTAGCGCTTTTTTAAACCAAGCTCTCAACTCCCTAATATTTCCTTTTACTTTTTGATGTTTTACGACAGCTAGTGGGTTGGGCCGGTGGCGTTTGTGTTGGGAACTCCGCATTTCATTTTCCTAGAGCGGTAAAAAGAAAAAAACTGAAGTCGGATCGAACATGTTTGGGTTTGAACCTGCGTTGCCTGGATAGAGGACCAAGGCACTTGCCAACTGGGCTGGGGAATTGTTTGGTAGACAAAAACAAAACCACTTCACTATATTATACATAGACTATTTGGTTTTTTTTTTTTTAAAAAGTATTACATGTTGTCACTAGAAATGGCAATCCTGACCCATAGTTTAAAAATTGGGTCAATACGCTTAATTTCTCTAAGATGAATTGGGTCTCATGTAGAAAGTCACTTCTTCTAAAGAATCTTGAGGCCTAGGTCTTGGTTCGTTACGAGATGCCAATTTAGCCATACTTGCAAAATGGTGGTGGAGGTTCAAAGTTGAAAAAAAGGGGTTTTGTCGAAGTGTGATTTGGTCCCTTCACCACAACTCTCGATTGTGGAGCTCTATTCCAGCAAAATTGTCCAGCTCGGGCCCATGGAAACAGATTTTTTCGATATCATCGGAGTTCTTGAAAGCCAATATCAATCTAAAGAAGGCAATTAGTAGTGTGTTGGGGGATGATAAATGTATTCAGTTTTGGCTAGATAGATAGTGTGATCCCAATCCTCTTGAGTCTTGACATCCGGTTCCCCAACCTTTTTTCCCTTGAAGCTTGTAAATCATGTTTGGTCGCTGATCGTGTATCAAACGATATTATTGGCAATCTGGGAGCGGGGTTTGGATAAGGCAGCCTGCATCCATTGTTGAATTCAAGGAACTCCACTAGCTGAATCTCCTTGTTCAGAATCTTGTCTTCGAAAATGTGTTGGGCAGTTGGTTATGGGCCCTTGGGGAGTCGGGTTCTTTCACTGTTCAGAGCCTAAAAGCCCGGGTTCAAAGTTTCCTTGAGGCCCCATCTCCTTCTCGTTTCTTTTGGATTAATTGCTTCCCAAAAAAGGATAGTATTTTCGCTTGGCGGGTTGAACTCGATCGTCTCCCTACTTTGTCTTCTCTAGCTGCTAGAAGTATTATGATTGAATCTGTTATTTTTAAAATTTGTGGTGAGCACGTTGAATCTGGTGACCATCTCTTCATCTCGTGCAATTTAGCTCAATCTCTTTGGCAACTTATTTCCCAATGGTGTAACATCCCTTCTCTTTTCGCTTTTAGTATTACGGACTTGTTGTGCTTGCTCAAGTTCATTCGGGTCTCCAAGACGAAGGCGAAGGTATTCCATGCTGTCACGTCAATAACTCTTTGGTGTATTTAGAAAGCGCGTAATGATCTTATCTTTAGTAGGAAGCCCATTTCTCTTGCCCGACTAGTTGGAGAAGGGAAGACCCTTGGCTTTCTTTGGGGAATGTAATACTTTATTATTAGTTATTATAAATTTGGTACGCATATGTTAAAAATATATAACTTGTCATCAGCTAATGTTGTAAACATCAATATCTATACTTGTTGATAAAAAAGTAAAATTATAGGACACGTGTCACTTTCTAGTGCATTTTTAACATAATTTTCACGCCTATCTCTCCTATTAAATACTATATTAAAAGAATATATTTTTAAATACTTAATATCAATCTAAATATGAGTATTTTTTATCTAATTATTGATTGTTATTATATCATTAAACAAATAAATTTAATATGGATTACCATTTATCAATTACATAAAAAAATTAATACCGACTTAAAAAATTGTTTTAAAAATTAGCTTAGTATAATTTATAAATGTCACGTTAAACTAGACATATTTTGACGAATGTATATGTTAAAAGATTACATTATATTTTATTCAAACACGGGTTTTTAAAAATGTAATTTTTTATTTACTACTTATATAACATTATATTTATTTAACCGTGTAATACATAAGATTCTAACCTAGTTAATTATAAAGCACCAATTCTCTTCCATCTTCTTCTATGATCTCCATTGTCCCTAGTTTCTAATATCAAAAGAAAGTAGTGTTTGGTAACTATAGATAACCGTTTTATGAAGGAGGGAGACATGGTTAGTCCAACAGATTGACTATTAATTAACACTTAATAGGCTCATGTCATGTTTCTTCTTTATTCGTAACCCTCTTTTCATGAACACTAGGTTAAAATCCCGTGTATTACACGGGTTGAATAAATATAATATTATATATTAAGTAGTAAAAACTTTATTTTTTAAAAACTCGTGTTTTATACGGGTTGAACAAACCCGTGTAATACAATATAATCTGTTAACAAATACACTCGTCAAAATATGTAGAAGATTTATTTCTTAATATAATATATAGATTAATATTTGTTTAAAAATATATTATATTTAAAAGATGAAATTGTATTTATTAGGAGAGAGAGGCGAGAAAAAATGATGAAAATGAATGTGGTGGTGACATGTGGCATAGAAAAACCTTTATTTATTATATAGTATAGATATCTCTCCTTTGTTTTGATATATCAAATAGGTTAACTGGAGGCAGGGGCGGACTTACCTTAGCCAGAGGGGTACCTATCAGTACCTCTCAACTTTCGACGCATATTGTAATTTTTTTTATTATTTTATGTTTTCCGATACCTTTGAACGAAATTTTTGATACCCCTGAATTTTTTTTTCTCTAAAATGCCTTTTAAACTGAGTGAGTCAAATTGTCCATGAGTGAGTTCGCTTAACTAAAATGCCTTCTAAATTATTTAGAGTAAATTACCGTTTGCGTCTCTATGATTTACACGATTTAACAAAATGCGTCCCTAACACGAATTTTTAACGCTTTGAGAATCTGTGGTATACAATCTGTAACACTCTGAGTCCCTGGACATAACTTCGTTAAAATTTTTTGTTTAAATTCAGGTGAAATGTCAGTTGTATCATTTTATTGTATAACAGTCTGCATCACTAGAAACATGTAATATCTGTTTGCGTTCATGTCTGAGTCCCTGGACCTAACTCACCCGAAGCTACTATAGCAGTTTGCGTCCCTGTCTGAGTCCCTGCTGGAAGGAAATCAGTTTGCGTTCCTATCTGAGTCCCTGCTGGCAAAACTGGTGCACCACCACCCAAATTACAACTAACACAATCAAATAAACCATCAAACAAACAATTCTAACATCCAAATCCTAATTTAAACGGTACGAGTTGTTTTCTCTATATAAAAAGTTAAGAACGTATTGATTAAATACTTTTGTAGAAAATTATAAAATGATTTATTAAAATACACAATAATCATGCATTCTGCAAGGACAAACTCACATCAAAAAATAAAATTATCAATCGTGTCAACTCTGTGCAAAGATTTCAAGTAAAACGACTCGTATAATTTCAAGCTCGACGCTAAACTCAACTCAACTCAACTCAACGATATAAAGCGAAATTATTAATTTATTATCCCTATGTTATATTATAACCCAAAATTAAAATATTTGAATTCGTAAATGAGAAACCCATGTACCTTATTGGGCTTTGTGGGCTAGCTTATCATCAATCTCAAAACCCTAGTTCGTTCTATTTATATATTCCTTCTTCGCCTCCTTCAAATCTCAATCAAATCAACAATTTCAAATCGCCGATCCTTCATCAATCGTAGTATAATCTACTCCAATGTTTTTCATTCATCACTTACTGTGCATCAACGATGATTCAATCTGTATTCTCAATATCAGATTCAATCCGTGAAGATGCAAAAATCAATATCTAAATCAGAGCCTCATGGACATGCAGGTTCCTTAGATCCAACGGATTTTGCGTTTTCTCGTAGGTTCAACATAAGTTTTCTCAACGCAAGTTTCAATATCTGTTCATCAGTTTTTGCTCAATGATGATTCGTTTTGCTTTAACCACACCGAAGAGAGATCGATGAGTTTTTGATCTCAATTGGATTTAGTATAGAAGTTCTGAATCCGATTTAAATCGGAATCTGTTTTACTTTTTACTCAAATCCGTTTGCAGATCGTTATTTCACCGAGTTTCTGATGTGGAAAACCCTGGCCTTTGTCTGAGAGCAGATCTGAACAAATTGTATTGAAAATTGTTTAATTCGCTTTGATAATTGATGCCTGTGATGATTATATTTAAGGCTTGTTTCTCAGAGACATTCGCAGAGGCCGCCTGAGATCTTTCGCCTTTCGCCCGGCTTGAGAGATTTTGATGTTTGATCCTTCCTTGGATGTCTGAGGCATCATTGATTATCAATATTGTTTTATTAGATATTAATTAGTGATTACTTGAATATTGATTTTGCTTAATAAGTTACTTAATTAGGGTTGATGATGATAAGGCTAAAGGCTTGTTTCTCAGAGACATTCGCAGTGGCCGCCTAAGAACTTTCGCCTTCGCCAGGCTTGAGAGTTGATGCTGCTTTATCCTTCCTTGGATGTCTGAAACCCTAACTATTTTTAAAATAAAATCTCTTGCTTATTATATATATATTTTTATTTTCTTTCTGAAGCGTTATTTTATAATCAAACGATTGTTGTATGGTGTGGTATTTTTTTATGTAACATCTATTTTCTAGGTTGATTTTGTTAGATTATCAGCATTTTTTTGCTTAAAAAATATTTGTCAATGGCATTTTGTCCAACAAATTTTATTTTAAATCATTTTATTTGTGGATTAGGTTTATACTGTATATAAAATATTCCTTGTGAACATACGCAAACATTAAGCGTTAAATCGGAAAAAAAAAATTGCACCCAAAATAGAGACACTAAAGCAAAGTATTAACAAGTTATAAAGATATTATTGATTAAGTAAAATTAATGATTTTAAATAAAACATTGGACTGCTTTAGAGATCCGGTTTTTTGAGGTATTTGCTTGTCGATTCGGTTGGACTGCTTTAGAGATCCGGACGACATATTTATTTTATTTAAATATTAAAATTTTGAACTTCAAAGTAAAAACAATTAAATAGTAAATTACTCTTTGTGTCCTTATGTTTTATACTAAAAGAGTCTCATTTGATTACAGTAAAGAGAATCTTTCGTTATTTTAGTATGACTGGTTGTCTGTGAGGACATCCATTTGAAGAGCCATTGCAAGAAAGAGTTCTGGGATTGCTAGAGCAAGTGGACGACGAGAGCAAGAGGGGTAGATAAGTTAAAATGAGGTGGGGGGCTCAATGTGATTTTTAGGGTTATATAAAAGAGTAAATTATCATCTTACCTTTGTCGTTTAAAAATTTAATCTAAAGAATTTAAAGAAGTTTGGCATATTGATTCAGAGTGTTACAGATTACATATCACATGTACTTAAAATGTTAAAAATTCGTGTAAAATACGCATTATGTCAAATCGTGTACTCCGTAAGGACACAAACAGTAATTATAGTCTCTCCAAAGAGTAGCCACGTCCATCACCTGTTTATCTGTTTGACATAAACTATAGATCAAACAATAATTTAATCATTTGAGTTCATATAAATTTAATCATTTGAGTTCTAAAATAAGTTATGCCTGGTTTTTGGATGTGTCGGTAACCCTAAATTTATGGTGATGGTATTGAAATCGAAATCCAAATCCAAATCCATCACCAAAGAGGTTAGGATTTTTCCGTTTGGTGACCCTCTAAACATTTGCACTCGGGTCATCGAAACAATCAGAACCTTCTGATTGATGTAATTGTGGTGGGTTGCGCATATTTATTTAAGGAACTCTTCTAAATCACTGTCTATCACCCATTCTTCTTCTTTTGTGTTTTCTTATCATATTTATTTATCTTCGAGTAAATTTTGTTTTGCGTCCCTGTAGTTTGGTCAAATAATCGCTTTGAATCCAAAAGTTTCAATTAGACTTTTTGTGTCCTTGTGGTTTTAATTTTGTTTCATTTAAACCTATGACACTAACACCGTTAGTTTTTTCTGTTAAATTAAGGGTATTTTAGTCTTTTTACTAATAATGACTAATAGTATAATTTTAATTTGAAGGGACTGATTCAGTAAATACAAAATAATTAAAACCCAACCAACCCCCATCCCACACCATTTCTCCCTGCCCCTTCACTGCTCCGGTTGCTAAGCCTCTCGCCGACAACCACCACCACCATCTCCAGCCACCCCGCCTACCAGACCCACCACCACCGCGCAACCCCTGTCAAAACCCCCACCACCAACCACCGCCACCCCCTCTAGAACCATCCTCATTCTGGCCGCCATCTCCGGCTAAATCGAACCAACCACCGCCATCTCCGGCTAAATCGAACCAACCACCACCACCATCTCCAGCCACCCCGCCTGCCAGACCCATCCCCACCACACAACTCCCGTTAAAACCCCCACCACCAACCACCGCCACCCCCTCCAGAACCCCCCTCCTATTGGCCGCCATCTCCGGCTAAATCGAACCATCCACCGCTACCCTCCTCCTAGCCGCCATCTCTGGCTAAAACACCGGACTTAAAAGAGCTTCAACATTTGTTGCTGGTTTGGAAATTGAAGGCTCAATCTGGGAATTTGTTGCTAGCGCAACTCCATTTTCCACATATACTGAGCTTTGCCCTGTATTCTTGTTTTCCGGATCTTGAATTTCATATGAAATGAAGCCTCCAAGGTTAATTTGAAGAAATTAGTTTGATTTATGACAAAGGGGCTGATTATGTTAGGTTTGGTGGTGGTGGTGGTGGGTGGTGGTCAGACAACACCTTTTTCATGGTGATTCTGGTGGTGTAGGGAGGATGTGTTGGATGGCAGATGAGGATGATGAAGGGGTGGGGTGGGGTTTTAATTATTTTGTATTTACAGAATCAATCCCTTCAAATTTAAAAGTATACTATTGGTCCTTATTAGTAAAAAGACTAAAATACCCCTTAATTTAACAGAAAAAACTAACGGTGTTAGTGTCATGTGTTTAATTGAAACAAAAATGAAACCACAAGGACGCAAAAAGTCCAATTGAAACCTATGGATTCAAAGCGATTATTTGACCAAACCACAGGGACGCAAAACAAAATTTACTCTTTATCTTGACTAGGTATATGTTATATTTATTTCTATTTTTTTTATGAATGACAAAACATTTCATGTTTATAGGAGGAAATCACAAATATAAATTTAGTATATTTTCTTAGGATTACAGAGTAACACGATTTATCATTTCATAAAAGAATAACCATTTCCCTATCCCATACCCTAAACTACTCTCAATAATTTATTAAAACAAGCACCAATTAACACTTATTGCTATACAATTGTGTACATATAATGTGCTTTAATTTGGAGGGTTCTAATATGTTTAAATGGGTTCTGGACTTCATGATGTAAGTTACAAAATATATATCATTTAACTTTCATCCCATATGGTTTGGTGCAGAAGCCGCCGGACCATTAGTGTTAGCGAACAGTTTCGAAAAGAAACGATCAGCCAAAATTGCGTTTGCAGCGTCAGACGGATGAAAAGCATCCCAAAATACATATTCATGACGATTTTTACACACACGTGCATTGGATAAGCACAATCCTCCTACAGCCGTATCAACGTTGCAACATGACGTATTTGACACCTTGAAACCTAAACGAAAACACACAAGAAATGACAATTGTTTGTTTCAAGAACTTTCCATATATAGAAAGGTTGTTGATCAACCCTAGAAATTTAGGAGCTTTCGGAATCTTGGACTAAGGGGACTTACCATATTTAGAAGGGTTGTCTACCAAATCTAGAACATCTTGGTAAGTATCCGCGAATGTAAGTTGTGCATTTTTGAGCTTGATGTTTAGAACGTTTATCAACTTTTGCACTTTCGAGTTAAACTGAATGACCCATTCATTCACTTGATGTAAGCATTGATTCGTGCTTGATTTCACTCGTTGTGAAGGAATGCATCCGAGAGGCCCGAGTCCATGAAAAATCATCTTTCGCGCCCCAAGCAAGTAAAGTCTCTTTCACCATAGAAAACAAAATATTAATCGGTCTTTTAAAATCCACAAAACAATAGTTCACATGTTCAATATTAGAAAACTAGAGTATCACTAACAGACAACTCCGCCGGTTATAGTTATTACCAATGAAAATCTGTCGGTAATACTTCATTGGACAAATCATAGTGGGTAATTTAATTACCGACAGGTTTTACCATCAACTCACCGATGATCTTTAGAATTAATAATTTCATATATAGTTACCGATGATTGACCGACGGGTTCCACCAAAACAAAAAAAATTTAAAAGTTGGATTGGTGGTTCTGTTGGTAATTCATCAGTATATTTCCGACAGATATCTGTCGGTGACGCCCCGATTTTCTAGTAGTTGTTTTCCTATTGTTTTCACACTTACGGTGAATTGTTTGGCTAATTTCAAGTTCAAAACCGCTAAAAATTCATCGGGGGTGTACTGTTGACCATCGGGAAGGAAGGGCTGCAGGTAGTTGTTGATGTAATCGTTGCTACCTGTCCAAAACCATGAAAACAAGCTTGTGATCTCATTAAACTTTTATAAAATTTGATGTTTTTTCTCCTCATACCCATTCCAATGAAGTAGACTGCCTTATTTAAAAGATTATTAGCAGCTTGTTCTCCTATTTTTGCCTTGATCACCTTTGTTGTGTTCTCAAAGTAATCTATTTGATCGTCAAACGACATTCTTTGAATCTGTTTACCAACGGTTAGATCAACAAAAAGCAACAATTAGTATTTTTTTCATAACCGGACCAGACATAGAACCAGTATTCTTACATTTTTATTGGTTGGACCGGATTTAAGAACATAATGTTACAAACAATAGAAAAATTAAAACTATATATTTATATATATAAATATATATATATATAATTTAAATTGAATATGAAAATAATATATCTTTTGACGTGGATTTAAAATTGTAATAAAGAGTCTAGTGTTATTTTCGCTCCCTGCGGTTTATCCATTTTAGTCACTTTCTTCCAATTTTTTTTTAGTTTTTTCGTCCCTGGTCGTTCAAAAATCTAATCATTTTCATCTACCTGATTAACTCCGTCTACATTTTAACGTTAAATCAGGGGTCGGTTTGAAATTCATAGGTTAAAACCTAACCAAATTGCCCCTGATTTAACGTTAAAATGTAGACAGAGTTAGTAGATGGATGAAAATGGCTATATTTTTAAAAGTCAGAGACGAAAAAGTTAAAATTTTTTTTTTATGAAAGTGACTAAAATGACCAAATCAGATCGACAAAAATGATATCTCTTTAACAAAGTATGAAAACTTAGATAAATAAAATATGAATCATGAAATATTTAATTAACCAACAAAAAAAAAAATCCAGTCCGACCATCAATCCTTTTCTGAAAACATGGATAATAAGAGTCAAATAAGCAAATTAAATTTTACAAAATATAGTCCGGTGTCATTCAAAATCCCAGCACCACCGGATGCATAGTTAACCCCTTTCAAGATTAAATCATCAGATGGATTTAGCGAAAGATAAGGCGGTGGAGACGGAATTCCGAGCTTCTCAGCTGCAACGAAACCAAAAAACCGTTAAAAAAATATAAAGTTTCATCTTCTAACTAGTAACATGATAATGTACGTACATATGATATCACCGATGGTTCGTCCATTACTGAACCGGCCAGTGGGTTTGTGGTCGGTGTAATCGATACCATAGAACGGAAAATCTGATCTAGCAAGAGAATATGTCAAGTAGTTATTGTTGCCGACTTCTGTTAAAGAATCACCAAAGATGAAGGTGACGAGTGAAGGAGCCGCGGTTGAAGTTTGATTGGCAGATGTGATGGTGATTATGGCTGTGAAAGTTGCTAGAGCAAGTGGTATAGCCATGGTTAAATGAGTCTTGGAAGTTGTTGGTTTGTGTGAAATTTTGGTGGCAAGATTTTATAGGAATTGTGGGTTTTGGTGGGATTTTTGTTGAAGAGGAAGTTGGTGGTGTTGGCCAACTGATGTTATGTGAATGTAGTGAGGAGAGTCAGAGTGGTTAGGTTTTTGTTATTTGGAGGATTTTGGACATTTTAGGGTTTTCTTTCCTTGGGTTGGAAATTAAAATACAACTTGTGATAATATAAGATTTAATTCTAACAAATCTTTATGTATAAGAAATACTACTAATTCCTTTCATGGGTTTACAAGTTGGGTTTAGAATGTGGAAAGATGATACGAAGCTGATCTAAGAATTAGCAGACTTTTACATGAACCAAATACGCAGAGATAAACTTGGCTTCTCCCTGTCGAAGCTAGCTTCTCCCTAACGCGGAAAGCGGACTTAGAAAATATCTTCTTTTTTTTTTGCTAAAAAGTAGGATTTGATCGGTGAACATATTTTAGGATTAGATTATACTTTTAGTTTGAACTAGAAATGTTACCCCGCGTTTCGCGGCGGGAGACGGGACCTTGAACGGTTGAGACGGTGACATTAACGTGGTTAAACATAAAAAGAAACGTGGTTAAATAAAGTTTGCCCTTCGCTCCACGGCGGGAGGCGGACGTTAAACGGTTGAGGCGGTGACATTAACGTGTCTAAGTACAAAAAGAAACGTGGTTAAATACATAAAATCAACGTATGGTAGTTACGATGACTTGATTGTGGAGATCGAAACATAGATAAAATCAATGTTGTAAAACAAGGTCTCCGATGCCGAGTACTCCCCAAGTAATCGCTACAAGGTAGGTTGCCGAGACCCGAGTACTCCCCGAGTACTCTCCACCTAGGTCAAGTACTTCCTGAGTACTCCCGACTCCGACTAGGGAGCGCCAGATAAAATACAATTATATAACGGTACTGATGTTATTCTTCACATTACCGTCAGTCGAAAATAACCCACGATGCATAAAAAATACTTTATTTTGAATACGACTTACAAAATTTATACCGCGATGCCAAGAAAAAAAAATTAAACAAACAAACTAAAATTATTAAGGAAAATATATACTACATTGGTGAACTTGAAACTTTAATAACTTGAGAAGGGTTAAAGCGACATCTTATAAAGTTGAGTGGTTACTTTTGACATTTAATAAAGTTGGGGGGCTAAAATTACATTTACTAAACTTGAGAGCCTGAAGTTGTCAGTGGCTTTTTTCACCGACACTTCAGTTTAAGTTAATTGATAATTTTAATTTCGGAATAAATGATAAAATTAGATTTATTTTATATTCACATGCCTATTTAATATATATGGTTCAATTGCATTTGACAACTTTTATTTGAATCAAAATAGAGAAAATCATCAAAATGTACATTTTGATTAAAAAAAATGGTAAAATGTATCAAAATGAACATATTAAAATGGAGCAATTAGAAGACGTCACGAATCACCTTTTTGTTTGACCCGGCAAACACCTAGCTGCCAACCCACCTAGTCGGCATGCACATAGCCGCCAACCTCAGTCGGCAACCACCTAGCCGGCAAGCCACCTTTCCGGCACCCGTCTAGCCGCTAAACTTCTTCCGGCACCCAACTAGCCGCCAATCACCTTAGCCGGCAACACCCTAGCCGGAAACCCACCTAGCCGGCACCCATCTAGCCGCCAAACATCATCCCGGCACCCACCTAGCTGGCAAAGTACACGTGGGCAGGACCTGTGTTGACACGTGGCCGACTATTTTTGAGCCTCCAAACTATTTTTAACTTACGTGGTTTGTTTTGGATTTAGATAGTTTTTTAGTTTTAAAAAGTCAATGTTTATTTTAAAAATTTTTATAGTCAAAATGCTCATTTTGGCAATTTTCCCATCAAAATATGTGTTAGTTGGTATGAGAGCTCGTTAACATCCTAATGACAAATGACATAGATGTCCAACACACTCGTAACTTTGTGGCAGTAATGGATGACCTCACTACTAGGTCTGACAGAACTACCCTAAATCTTGAAGAACCGCGTCTCGCAAGTGGTTGTAATGACCGTGAAAATCTTGAGGATGGTGGCTACCAGGTCAATCAATCTCACCCTGTTTGGTGGTAGGAACTAGGAGTCTCTTGTCGCTCAAACTTATGATGAAGTCCTTTTAGATGATTAGGAGGATGAACAGTTTGAAGATCAGAGTATTGACAGAATGATCGTTACAATGACCGACAAAACTGTTATGTTGTGACCGAGGGCAACAGACCGGCTACAACGAGGGCTACCGAGTAAAGGTTGCTGGTCCCGGATTATGGTTGACGGCTAATGATCTCAACAAATGATAAGTGATTTGTACGGAATTAGAGATCAAGACTATCGCACATCTATACTATATAATAAATAAAGGTTTTTTAATGACACGTGTCACCTCCATATTTATTTTCATCATATTTTTCCCACATCTCTCTTTTATTAAATACACATCTATATTTTATTAAATAAATCTCTCTCTTATTAAATACATTTCTATATTTTGTTAACAATATTTTTTTTAAAGAAAATGCTAATCTTTGTATTAATAAATCTTCTTACATATTTTGACGAGTGTATGTTGTATTTCACGGGTTTATTCAACCCTTATAAAATACGAGTTTTTAAAAAATAATTTTTTTATTACTTAATATATAAAATTATAATTATATTTATTCAACCCATGTAACACACGGGATTTTAACCTAGTAGACATAATATATGTAGATATAATATATAGTTTGTATTAAATATCGAATAGTGTTACGATGAAGATCAACTCAATAAAACACTAACTTATATCTAAAGTATTCGAGAGAACAAATACGAAATATTTAGATGGATAGTTTATACACTTGGTTTGCTGAAGTTGAATGGCTTTACCTTAAATAGGCTAACCATCTTGGTCAAGTTAAGGATAGACAACAAATATGATTTGGCCGCGTCTCCTGAAGTAATTTCTCCTAGTGGTCCATTTGATGACTTCACAACTTTATCTACTCAATATTCTATGTTGCAAACAGCCCAGTTGTATAGATTCCATGTTAGAGTCTTCTAGAATGTCGGACATTTTTAAGCCACGTCAGTTGATGATAGTATATGAGTCGGTGAAGCTCGAATCCTTCGAACTACAGTTGGATAAAATCAAGTCCTATAAAGTTCAGAAGCTACCCACTGCTTCTAAGTTAGTCATGAGCAGGTCCGTCTCAACATCTATGTGGTGAATCGGATTTATAGATTGTTTTCTTTGTTTATTGTTTCTTGTTTTTTTACAATTAGAGATTTTTATTACATCATATCAATTCTTTTACTACTTTCTTAAAGTTCAATTCTTACGGAATGTGCATATTATTAGTCACCTCTTTATTTAGACCAAAACATTTTTGTAAAGGTGCTTATTTATATTTAGTATATGTTTTTACTTGTATTTGTTTCATATGAACTTACACGTCGAGTTCAACAAAGCTTGCCGCTGAACACAATCAAGCAAATCAATATTTGTTTTCATATTGTCATTTAAATGAAAATAACATTAACATTTTTTGTAAGTTGTAACAGCCGTAAACACGACCATGCTTGAGGTCAAGCACGGTCATGTAAATCAGCGGCACGGGTGTGCTTATGGAAGCCGGTCGTGTCTGTTGCCAGCGCACCAAAACTCGGTCTTGGCACCTATCAGGCCTAAGAGTGCCCCACCATATAACTCTATGGGGTGCATGTATCCGACCCATATTGCACATCTCTATAGTAGGAAAGCACAAATAGTACACTATTAGTTTTAGAATGACATCTGGTTTTGGATTTATAAATTTAATATATATTTTTCTTGGGATTACAGAGTAACACGATTTATCATTTCAAAAAAGGAAAACCATATATTTCGATATCCCATACCCTAAACACCTCTCAATAATTATAAAATAAACTATCAACTAGTGAAGAGTAATTTAAAACAAGCACCAAAAGTTATTGCTATATAATTGTGTACATATAATGTGCTAGCTTTAATTTGCAGGGTGGTCATCATGTTGTAAGTTACAAAATATATATCATTTAACTTTCAACCCACATGGTTCGGTTCAGAAGCCTCCAAACCATTAGGGTTAGCGAACAGTTTGGAAAAGAATCGATTAGCTAAAGTTGCGTTTGCAATGTTATACGGATGAAAAACATCCCTGTAAAATCCTAAATTAATAAAGCGAATAAATGAAATGAGGTCGGAATTAACTCGTGGGTTTGAATGAAAAATAAAAGAGGAAGAGAACGGGCTTGGGCTTGGTAACAATGGGCCGATGGAAGACCAAGTATATAAGGGATAGGATCAGCTCCACTTCCCCATTTGACCATTGTTGCGCAAATCTAGAGAGAGAGAGAGAACCTAGTGAGAGAAAGTGCTAGTTTCATCTCAAAAGCTCAAGGATTCTCGGTCATCGACTCTAGAACGTGTAGCTACAAGAAGAAAGCAAGTCCAGATAATAACCTCGCTTAAATCTGATTTTTTGTTTCGGTTTGGGATTCTCGAGTTTAACATTGAATCGAGCTAAAAGATTGCATTTTTAGACATGAAATGAGGTTATAAATATTGATCTAGCTTCACAATAGATAAACCAACAATTTAAAAGTAAAAATTTCGGGTCTTGAACGATCCGAAATCAACATGCAGATCTAGGTTTCTGATGGGGAAGAAGATTGTGCAGCCGAACTTATCGGAACCGCTTTTTAGCGAACTTAGCCCATGTTCGCTAAATATGGACGAACTTACTGTATGCTCGGCTAAGCCAAAGATGGTGAACTTACCATACCTTCGCCTAATGTCTAAGTAGCGAACCTATCATGTTCGCTTAAGCTCAAAATGGCGAACTTATCACATCTTCACCTAAGATCCATGTAGTGAACTTGTCATGTTCGCTTAATCCAAAGATGGCGAACTTATCCAAGTTCCCCAACCCTAAATGTAGAAACGTCTGGAGTCCTCTAGGTTCATTATCTTATCTTATATGATATGATTTATACAGATTATGTATGACATTAGTGATGCTCTCAGACCCGCTATTATACTTTAGGAACCCGCTCATCAGGTGAGTTCTGTGTGCCTCATATGTGTTATGTTCAAACATTCTTTTCAATGTTTTGTGGCTAAAGTGTATACATGCAAAATGAATGAATGGTACAAATGATAATATGACCGCATGTGTTTATATGAAATTAAATGGTGAATAATGAAATGACAAATGAATGTTTAGAAAGAATGAAATGAGTGAGTGACTTAATGTTAAACAAATGAAATCTTGCTTTATATTTATATATTGCATGTTATGAACGTACTATGTGTTAAGGATGGAATTATGAACTACTCCGGTAGGACGATGCGATGATGACGACAACTACGGTGACGACCATACGACTATTATGCAGACGCTATGTTAAAGTCTAGAAAGGTAGACTAATCACAAACTACTACGGTAGACGGAGGTCCCTAAATCGAAGCACGACTGCATATATAGTTCGTATAGGAAACGGATGCCTTAGGGCAAACGGGCGAATCAAGGACTACGACGGTAGGACGGTATGTATCACAGACGACTAGAAAGGTATCGGTAAGGTATGAACGTATCATGGAATATTTCGGTAGTACGGTATGAATAACGCACTATGACGGTAGGACGTATGTCTGTCTTTTTGACTTATGTAATCAATGGCGGGCGTAAGACTAATGAATGTTAAATGAAGGAAATGATATATATATATATATATTTATATATATATATATATGTGTGTGTGTGTGTACATACAAACGAATGATGTTATACCTAATTGCTTTTAAACTAGAACTCAACAACGTTAACTCACTTTTAGTATGCATTTCAAGTAGCAAGAGGAAGGGACGGGTAAAGGCGTGAAGACTACCTGGCTCAGGACTGACATCCCGTTTATTTGAATTTGTGTTAAGACAACGTTTAAAATGTTAAGACTTCTGCTGTTATGTAACCGAATTAATATACGCTTCCACTATGTTGAATGTTTTTATTTAAAGTTTAGTGAATGATGACTATGTTTATAAATAAATATAACAAGTGGGGTCTCCCGGGTTTGGGGCCTTACAATCCCAAAATACATATTCATGACGTTTTTACACACACGTGCATTAAGATAAGCACAATCCTCCTACAACCGTATCAACATTGCAACATGACGTATTGGACACCTTGAAACCTAAACAAAAACACACATACAACAAATGACAATTGTTTGTTTCGGAATCTTTCCATATTTAGGAGCTTTCGTAGTCTTGGACTACGGGGACTTAATTACCATATTTAGATGGGCTGTCTGACCAAATCTAGAACATCTTCGTAAGTCTTGGACTACGGAAGTGATTACAAAATGCAAAAAACTCAAATCAACGTTTCCTTCTTCTAGAAATGCCATGTGTTCTTCGTCAAACTATACTGTAAAAATTATTTTTATTTCAATTTAAAAAAAAAAGAAGCAATTACCCGTACCAGCCTAAAATCTCCAATGCTTAGGCGATTGTTGATCTTGGGAAACAGATTGTCGCGGAGAATCAGTGTTTAAAATATGTACATAATCCAAAAATATTAATATAACAATAAATAAAGTAATATACGATTATTGTTTATATAAAATATACCTTTATTGATTCAATTGAATTTTTTTTATGGTATTAGATTGAAGGTAACCGGAGAAGTTGTAGTTCATAGAAATTAGTGCAACCAATCAGGGGTGGCTCAAGCATTTTGGTGGCTCAAAGTGAAACATAAATTTGAGGCCCCGGTTTAAGGGTCTTTTTTTATTTTTTATTTTCAATTGCTTTTGATTTAACATGAGCATATGTTGGTTCGGGTTAGGTTTGTCTCTAACGAGTCAAACAAAAAATAGCTTAAAAGAAATCATCAACAACTAGTTGAAACCTATATATCATAAAAGAACAGACACCCAAATGCAAAATAACTCGAAACATTGAGAATCCTTGCTACAAACAAAGATAAGAAGATTTAAAGCAAAGTTCCGTTTAGGTTTAACCACAGCAAATACACTACAACAACAAAAAAATCAAATTATATTGATGTATATCTATATAATTATTAGAATCTAATATAGTATATCATTCGTGTTTATGTTACAACACGTCGAAAGTCAATAGTTCGAATGAAGAGAAAAAGTGGAGGCTACCTATCTCACATAAGTTCAACCTTTCTAATCTTTTAAGATTTTACAAAAAAGATAACAACATAAAGGAAAAATACAATAAGCTGAAAAAAGAAGAAGTATGATAGCCTGTAGTATACACCAAAACAATTAAAAAAATATAAAAATCAACAACAATTAAATTCACTAATGAAAGGTAAAGCGTCTAAGCCGGGAATTGGGTTGTGGAAGACTCCTTAGAAGTAGAGGTGTACAAATCGGTTTTTTCTACCTCAACCGGTTTGGTCAATGCTTGGTCAAAACCGGTTTGCCCATAAACCGGTTCGGGTTAACCCGGTTTGGAGGCAAGGAAATCCCTAACCTATTAAACCGGTTAGGGTCGGGTTGTACCCGGTTTGTGTGTTAAACCGGTTTATATTAAAAAAAATAAAAAAAAATCCATATATTTAATAAAAAATCTAAAAAAAAATATAACAAATATATAAACATAAAGTTCTACGTTTATTGATATTCGAAAAATTCGGAAATTACAAAACATTACAAGATAAAATTATAAAGTGTGAAAACATTACAAATGACAATATATTTTTTTATATTTTTGAATATTGATTGATTATTCTTGTGCGTTGTCTTCGGAACCGGAGCTTTGTAGCCTTGCATCTTCGGCTAGTTCTTCATCGGTGACTGGTTCGGATATTCCAAGATCAACCTCGTTATTGTGTATGATTTCTTCGGCTTGAATTTCGTCTTCGAGAAAAGTTTGGTCTTGTATCCTATCCATCGCATCCAAATAGTCCTTCAAGCAAATGCACATATCCATCGTCAGGGGGTGAGTCTAGTCCTTCGTATCGATAATACTCTGCCACTAAAAGAAAACGCAGATTCCGAAGCTACCGTGGAAGCTTGGACGGTTAGTACATCACAGGCCATGGCGGAAAGAATTGGAAACGAAGCTTTGTTTTTTTTCCATCAAGCCAAAATATCAAACTCCTCAAAAACGGTAGGAGGCATAAACGCTAAAAGTTTTGTGCCAATATACCTTCCGAGTTCGCTACTCGGGGTGCTACTTCGAATCCGTTTACTAAATTCATTTAACATTTCATTATATAAATTCAAATTAACATCCCTCGAGCTACCACTTGATGATGTACCCATTGTATCATGTGGAATCGGAGTTGTACCATATTTATGTAAATAAACATCATATAAATCTTGTAAACATTTGTTAAAATATGTTTTTGTGCCTTTTGCAAAATGGATGTCTTCACTATCCAAATTCAAAGCGTAAGTAATTCTATCAATCAACCTTTCAACCCCAAAAACATTTATGGTAGGGTTTAACGCGGCGGCACAAGTTATAACGGGAGGCATTTCTTTAAAATATTTTACTAATTTTTCTTTCATCGGTTTTATAATTTTTGTAAAAAGAGTGCTTTTATTTTCAAGTTCATACAATTTGTTAGCCATTACATATATTTGTTTTAGATTTAATAGACTTGTGGGATAATAAACACTGGATAAAAAAGTGGTGGCGGTTTTGAAAACTTCAAGCAATTCAGTTACGTCTTTTAAAATGTCCCAACTCGTAGACGGAAACTTTAGAATTTTACGACGAGGTTTTGAGGAAAGCATTTCATGAAATATTTCTAAAGTTTCTCTTTGTCGTAAAGCGCTATGAAACATATTATAAGTCGAGTTTCGTCTTTTATGTTTTTTTTAATATTATGTTGTTTATTTAATATTATTTAATATTAAAACAATAATTCTGTAATTATTACAAAGTTGGTCACCCTCACCCCACCATTACGCACCTGGGTGTAACATCCCAAAAATAATAAAACGAATACATATAGCGAGACCGGTGATTTAGTCGGAATATTTAAACAAAAGGGAGCGGGCTTGGCCTCGGCTTCAATGGGCCGAGGGAAGCCCAGGTATATAAGAGGCAGGGCAGCTCTCTTCTCTGCTCATTCCCCCACTCACGCAACTTCTAGAGAGAGAAAGGAGAGCTCGGGTCTAGAGGGAGAAAGTTGACGGATCGTCCCGGAATTGAGGAAACACGTTACTGCTAAGCTCGTGAGAAGAACCTCCGGATCAGAATCTCGATACAGGTAATGATCTTGCCTAAATCCGAGTTTTTGTTCGTTTTTGGGATTTTCGGGTTTTGGCTAAAAAGGTAACGATTTTGCGGATGGAACATGAAAATGAGCTTAGGTATAACATCTAGAATGAAAACCGAACGTTTTGATCTAAGCAAAATTGAGATACTGACTCGATCAGACTCACATGCAAAAAAACTTCAGATTTTTGAGAAGACGATATGTGCAGACCCATCGAAACTACCTAGTTTCGATATGTGCAGACCCATCGAAACTACCTAGTTTCGATATGAGCCCACGATCCGAAGTTAAGATTACACCTAAGTTACTTATCGAAACTACCAAGTTTCGACATAAACAACCTATCGAAACTATCAAGTTTTGATGTAAGCAAATCCATCGAAACTACTAGGTTTAAGCATAGGGATGTCTAGTGTCATCTAGGAGCACTACCTTACACGTATGGCTTTATTATAACAGATCGTGAGTGACATTAGTGACGCGCAGTAGCCGGCTAAGAGTATTTCAGAAACTACTTATCCGGTGAGTTCTAGAGCCCTCTTTTAAATGTTTTGTTAAATGTTTTGGGCTGGTGTGCATACTTACGAAATGATGTTTTAACGAAATGATGTTTTAACGAAATGATGTTTTAACGAAACGATGTTTACGAAAGGAAAGGTTATGAAATGTTTTTGCCAAAAAGGTTTACGAATGTTTATAAACGGTCTAAATGAGGAAATGTTTAATGAAAAGGGGAAGAGGTAAAGGTTTAAAGAAGTCATTACAAATCTAATCTGTCGAATGAATGGAATTGACGATGAAGTCTGGGAATGTGATTCCCAGCCTTGTGGTAGATTATGGACAGCGAGCCATAGTTACCATAAGAACAACAGGGCAGTGTCTTGGTGGCCTGTCGATGGTTTTGATGTTGTACAACTAGTAAGGGAGTAACGACGGTTACTCGGGTGATGACGATCATCCTAAGTGAATAAGGTAAGGGAAATCAATGACGGCGATACGTAACGGTTGATTCCCAAAGGAAAGATGCATGTTGGGCAATGACGGCGATACGTAACGGTTGACCCCACGTAGTGTATGGTTGTGGAAATGACGGCGATACGTAGCGGTTGCCCACAACACCAAAGGTTCCTTCGGGGACACTGTGACGTGTAAAGTAAGATACATAATTAGATAACGATAATGTATGACTTAAATGAATGTTAAAAGTTTTAACGAACGATCCGTTCAACGGTGTTTATGATAATGATGTTGATGATGATATGGGTACGAAACCTTTTTTAAAGATGTTAGATTATTACATGCTTTTGTGAAAGGTTTTACTAAATGAATGAATGATATGTTTTTGACAAATGTTGATGTTAAAGTTTTTATGAAATGCTAGAACTCACCAGCGTAGCTGACTTTTTAGTGTGCACATTCAGGTTAAGGCAGGTTATGAGGATGTACGGTGATGCTTGGCTAGCAAGAGGAGTTACCCGGCTGACTATGAAGACTGGCATCCCGTTATGTTTTAGTTATGATGTATTTATGTTTTAAACAATGTTTACGCTTCCGCATGTATGAACAATGATGACGTTATGTTTAAATGAAATTTTCCGCTGCTTTATTTGATATTCATGTTTAAGGACTGTTTGTGAATGAGTAAATCCAACAAGTGGGGCCTCCTGGGTTTGGGGCCTTTACAAGTTGGTATCAGAGCAATAGTTTGAGAGATTCGGACACTCCTAGTGTCTGAACTTAAACTGTGAATGGGACCGAAAGCGGATGCCAGTACGGGTAACTCGAGCCACAGTATCAGGTATGAAAAGTAGAGTATGTGTATGTAGTATGCCTTAGGAAGGGTTAGGAAAGGACTTGTGTTCTGATGGAATCACAAAGGTGGTCAAATAGAAATCGAAAGGTAGTGTAATGGTTAATTGCAGATGGCCAGTGTATATTAACATCTTACAGTACTTATTGAATTTTATTTGTTAACTAGCGTGATAACATTGGATTTCTTGTCTTATAGAACGAAATGGCGAGGAGAGGGAACGGAAGGCGTGGTGGCCGTACCGGTGGTCGTACCGGCGATCGAAATGGTGGGCGTGGCAGGATTCCTGCGCGCCAAGAGCACAGTGAAGAAGGAAGTGTTCACACTGAACCGGAGGTTAGTGTGCATGAAACTGAGCAGACACAAGTTGCAGAACAACCTTTCACTTTTGAACCAGAAGTGAGAGCAGCCATAGCTCGAGAGTTCTCCGAGTTGATGAAGAATTCTCTGCCAAGTCTGTTGGCTGAAGCATTAAAGAAAGTTAGTGGGGAAGGCGGATCTAGTGCGGCAACTGGTGCCCAGAACAACGAGACCGACAACGCACCGCCTGCTCGCGGGTGCGACTATAAGTTATTTAAGGCATGTGACCCGCCGGTCCTAACAGGGAAGAAGGACACGGTGGCTACTTTTGATTGGGTGATACGTATGGAAGCCGCCATCCGTCTGAGCGAGTGTCGAGTAAATCAAGTAGTGAAGTTTGCTGCTAACTCCTTGAGGGAGGAAGCATCCCACTGGTGGGAAGGTGTACGTCAGGCTAAGGGGGATGAGGTTGTTGACTCGATGATGTGGAATGACTTGAAAACTCTGGTAATCAAGAACTTCTATCCAAGGAACGAGATTGAGAAGGTAGAGAGGGAATTTCTGGGTTTGAAGGCCGGGAGCATGACGCACCGGCAGTACACAACCCGATTCAATGAACTGGCACGTCTGGTGCCACATCTTGTTACGACGGAGGAAAGAAAAATTTCCTGCTACATTCAAGGGTTGCCGGACCAGGTCCGCACCTATGTTAAGGCAAACACCCCTACTACCTATGATTCGGTAGTAGAACTGAGCGGCGTGGTATTTGATGATCTGGCGCTGAATGTCATCGCCATTGAGGAACCGAAGAAGAGATCGAGCTTCTCAAACAAGCGAACTGGTGGAAAGATGTTTGGGACTCGTGATAAGAGGGCTCGGGTAGATGAGCTGACTGTTTGTAAGAAGTGTGGAAGGGAGCATACTGGTGAATGTAGACTGGGATCTAACTTGTGCTTCAAGTGTGGCAAGACCAGGCACTACTCCCGTGAGTGTCCACAACACTTCAAGTGCTATAATTGTGGGGTGCTCCGGTGTTGTTTGTGAAGAAGAAAGACGGTTCAATGAGAATGTGTATTGATTATCACGAGTTGAACAAACGTACGATGAAGAACAAGTACCCTTTACCAAGGATCGACGACCTGTTCGATCAATTACAGGGCGCAAGTTGGTTCTCGAAAATCGACCTTCGATCCGGGTACCATCAGTTGAAGGTGAGGGAAGAAGACATACCGAAAACTGCATTTCGCACGCGTTATGGACATTTCGAGTTCCGCGTGATGTCTTTTGGATTGACGAACGCCCCCGCAGCGTTCATGGATTTGAAGAATAGGGTTTGTCGACCGATGCTGGACCGATCGGTAATCGTGTTCATCGATGATATCCTCATCTACTCCAAGAATGAGGGTGATCACGCGGGTCACTTGAAGGAAGTATTGGAAGCTCTGAAGAAGGAAAAGTTGTATGCTAAGTTCTCCAAATGCGCGTTCTGGCTTAGGGAAGTCCAATTCCTAGGTCACGTCATTAACCCGAACGACATTATGGTTGACCCAGCAAAGATAGTGACGGTAAAGGAATGGAATATTCCTAAGACGCCAACTAAAATCCGCAGTTTCTTGGGATTGGCAGGCTACTATCGGAGATTAATCCAGGATTTCTCGAAAATAGCTTCGCCGTTGACAAAGTTGACTCGGAAAGAGGTTAAGTATGAATGGGGTTCGACCCAAGATGAGGCGTTTAAGGAATTGAAGAAGAGGCTAACCCAAGCTTCAGTCTTGGCCCTCCCCGAGGGCAATGAAGACCTAGCGGTGTACTATGACGCTTCGAGTCAGGGATTGGGATGCGTGTTGATGCAACGCGGGAGAGTGATCGCGTATGCATCACGACAGTTGAAGATTCATGAAGCTAATTATCCAACCCACGATTTGGAACTTGCTGCTGTCGTATTTGCATTAAAAATCTGGAGGTACTACCTGTACGGGGTGAAGTTTACTATTTACTCCGACCACAAAAGTTTGAAGTACATCTTCGAATAAAAGGAACTTAATATGAGGCAGAGGCGATGGTTGGAACTATTGAAAGACTATGATTGTGAAATAATATACCATCCTGGAAAGGCAAACGTGGTGGCTGACGCTCTAAGCCGAAAGGATGTGCCTGCTCCTATTAGAGTGAAAGCTTGCCAGTTAGTGGTAACAGCAGATGTGATGAGAGAAATCGAAAAGGCTCAAGATGAGGCACTTAAGGAAGAAAACATAAAGAAGGAAAGGATGGTTGGCCAACATGACAAGTTTGAATATAACACCCTTGGTGTTAGGACACGTTTTGGACGGGTATGGATACCTATGGGTGGCGAGCTTAGAACCAAAATCTTGGATGAGGCTCATAAGTCTCGGTACTCTATCCATCCTGGTACCAATAAAATGTACCAAGATCTAAGGAAGGAATACTGGTGGCCTGGAATGAAGCATGAAGTGACAAAGTATGTAAGCAAGTGCTTGACTTGCTCACAAGTAAAGGCCGAACACCAGAAACCGTATGGAAAGATTCAACCACTTGATATACCGGAATGGAAGTGGGAACACATTACCATGGACTTCATAACCAAGCTACCTCGCATAGCTAAAGGTCATGACATCATTTGGGTAATTGTGGACCGTTTAACGAAGAGTGCTCATTTCCTACCTATTCGTGAGACGTTCTCGTCGGAAAGGTTAGCGAAAGTATTTATTAACAAAGTAGTAGCACGGCATGGGATGCCTTTGACGATTGTATCTGACCGGGACACACGATTCACATCGAGGTTCTGGAAAAGATTTCACGAGGCGATGGGCACGAGACTTAATATCAGTACGGCATACCACCCGCAAACGGATGGTCAGTCCGAAAGGACCATTCAGACATTGGAGGATATGCTTCGTGCTTGTATTATCGATTTTGGCGGCAGTTGGGACAGTCATCTGCCATTAGCCGAATTCTCCTACAACAATAGTTATCACACGACGATAGGCATGCCGCCTTACGAAATGTTGTATGGGAGAAGATGCAGAACCCCAGTTTGTTGGGGCGAAATTGGACAGAAGGAATTAGGGAGTCTGGAAGTAATAAGGGAAACGTCAAAAAGGTTTGATCAGGTCAAAGCACGAATGAAGGCCGCACAAGATCGTCAGAAATCCTATGCGGATAAACGACGAAGGCCTATTGAGTTTGATATTGGTGACAGAGTAATGCTGAAAGTGTCACCATGGAAGGGAATCTTACGATTCAGGAAGAGAGGAAAGTTAAGTCCGAGGTTTGTCGGACCGTTCAGGATAATGGCACGGGTTGGTGAAGTCGCTTATCGGTTAGAGTTGCCTGATGAGTTAAGTGGAATTCATCCTACCTTCCATGTATCACACTTGCGAAAGTGTTTGGCGGATGAATCGGCTCACGTACCACTTACTGACATCGAGATAGACAATAGCCTTAACTACATCGAAGAACCCGTGGCCATCCTAGATCGAAAGGAGAGACGTTTACGTAATAAAGTTATCCAATTGGTTAAAGTCCAATGGAAACATCGAAAGGGATCGGAAGCCACTTGGGAAACGGAGACAGGAATGAGGGAGTCGTACCCTCAACTATTTGACTTATGATAGGTTTCGGGGACGAAACCTATTGTAAGGGGGGTAGACTTGTAACATCCCAAAAATAATAAAACGAATAAATATAGCGAGACCGGTGATTTAGTCGGAATATTTAAACAAAAGGGAGCGGGCTTGGCCTCGGCTTCAATGGGCCGAGGGAAGCCCAGGTATATAAGAGGCAGGGCAGCCCTCTTCTCTACTCATTCCCCCACTCACGCAACTTCTAGAGAGAGAAAGGAGAGCTCGGGTCTAGAGAGAGAAAGTTGACGGATCATCCCGGAATTGAGGGAACACGTTACTGCTAAGCTCGTGAGAAGAACCTCCGGATCAGAATCTCGATACAGGTAATGATCTTGCCTAAATCCGAGTTTTTGTTCGTTTTTGGGATTTTCGGGTTTTGGCTAAAAAGGTAACGATTTTGCGGATGGAACTTGAAAATGAGCTTAGGTTTAGCATCTAGAATGAAAACCGAACGTTTTGAGCTAAGAAAAATTGAGATACTGACTCGATCAGACTCACATGCAAAAAAACTTCAGATTTTTGGGAAGACGATATGTGCAGACCCATCGAAACTACCTAGTTTCGATATGTGCAGACCCATCGAAACTACCTAGTTTCGATATGTGCAGACCCATCGAAACTACCTAGTTTCGATATGTGCAGACCCATCGAAACTACCTAGTTTCGATATGTGCAGACCCATCGAAACTACCTAGTTTCGATATGTGCAGACCCATCGAAACTACCTAGTTTCGATATGAGCCCACGATCCGAAGTTAAGATTACACCTAAGTTACTTATCGAAACTACCAAGTTTCGACATAAACAACCTATCGAAACTATCAAGTTTTGATGTAAGCAAATCCATCGAAACTACTAGGTTTAAGCATAGGGATGTCTAGTGTCATCTAGGAGCACTACCTTACACGTATGGCTTTATTATAACAGATCGTGAGTGACATTAGTGACGCGCAGTAGCCGGCTAAGAGTATTTCAGAAACTACTTATCCGGTGAGTTCTAGAGCCCTCTTTTAAATGTTTTGTTAAATGTTTTGGGTTGGTGTGCATACTTACGAAATGATGTTTTAACGAAATGATGTTTTAACGAAACGATGTTTACGAAAGGAAAGGTTATGAAGTGTTTTTGCCAAAAATGTTTACGAATGTTTATGAACGGTCTAAATGAGGAAATGTTTAATGAAAAGGGGAAGAGGTAAAGGTTTAAAGAAGTTATTACAAATCTAATCTGTCGAATGAATGTTATTGACGATGAAGTCTGGGAATGTGATTCCCAGCCTTGTGGTAGATTATGGACAGCGAGCCATAGTTACCATAAGAACAACAGGGCAGTGTCTTGGTGGCCTGTCGATGGTTTTGATGTTATACAACTAGTAAGGGAGTAACGACGGTTACTCGGGTGATGACGATCATCCTAAGTGAATAAGGTAAGGGAAATCAATGACGGCGATACGTAACGGTTGACCCCACGTAGTGTATGGTTGTGGCAATGACGGCGATACGTAGCGGTTGCCCACAACACCAAAGGTTCCTTCGGGGACACTGTGACGCGTAAAGTAAGATACATAATTAGATAACGATAATGTATGACTTAAATGAATGTTAAAAGTTTTAACGAACGATCCATTCAACGGTGTTTATGATAATGATGTTGACGATGATATGGGTACGAAACCTTTTTTAAAGATGTTAGATTATTACATGCTTTTGTGAAAGGTTTTACTAAATGAATGAATGATATGTTTTTGGCAAATGTTGAAGTTAAAGTTTTTATGAAATGCTAGAACTCACCAACGTAGCTGACTTTTTAGTGTACACATTCAGGTTAAGGCAGGTTATGAGGATGTACGGTGATGCTTGGCTAGCAAGAGGAGTTACCCGGCTGACTATGAAGACTGACATCCCGTTATGTTTTAGTTATGATGTATTTATGTTTTAAATAATGTTTACGCTTCCGCATGTATGAACAATGATGACGTTATGTTTAAATGAAATTTTCCGCTGCGTTATTTGATATTCATATTTAAGGACTGTTTGTGAATGAGTAAATCCAACAAGTGGGGCCTCCTGGGTTTGGGGCCTTTACACTGGGTGAAGGTGAGGGCGAGTTCTGACATAGTCTACATGACGTGGAGTGTGCTCTCACCTTCACACTAGTACTACAGATAGTCTCATCTTCACTACATCTTCTTGGCTTCTGTGTTGTCTTGAGCATTTAAAGAAAATTGAATGTGGTACATCGACGAGTCGGTTATGAGAAAAGATGAAACGGACGCCCACACTACAGAAATATAGAACCTCATCGACCTGTTCTTTTTCTCGACACGTGTAGATCCGCCGTTGTCATCGTTGTTCAGATCCGGTCTAGCCTGCAATATGGCTCGCCGGTTGAACCTGGTTAGCTCAATAACCGAGCGGTTCAAAAAGAAGTGGCCCTTGCTTGCACAATTCGGACAGCCGGTGGTAGTGGTTCTCAATCCGACCGGAACGTTTCCCATAATGTTGATGTTGGACTTGCTTCATGTTCCTTGATTGAACCACACAACTTATCACTCACGTGGCTTCGTTTTGCTTCGGTCTTCGTGTTTGTGTATTCGATCCAATTGGTTCTATTATACCTAATTTTAGGGGTTGTTTTTTTTTGACTTAATTAAAATAAAATTAATTAAATGTATTTTGTGTTTCACATGTGAAAGTGTGTTATGGGTGTGTCTTTTGTGTGGATACAATGTGATTAGGATATAAGACATGGATTCGAAATTTCAAACGAGTTTGAAGTGGTTTCCAACAAATTCTCCTTCCTCTCATTTATCAGCGATCATCTCTCTTCTTTTTCATCACTTTTCATGATCATTTTCAGGAGGAAAGAGAGATTTGATTGAGAGAGAGAGGTGGGTGGCGGTGGTGGCTAGTGGCCCCTGTACTATACGAAGGCTGTAGAGAGGAGGTGACCAGTGGTGCTTGAGGCGTCCAAGTGGTCTAGAGGTGTAGCGAGGAGGGTGTGTGGCGGTTACGACAACAACAAGTGGTGGTGGTTCTCGTTGGTGGATTTATCGTGAAAAGAGAGCCGAGAGTGTGTGTTGTTTGTCTGTAATCAAAGAAAGCAAGAAGGCTAACCAGTGTGTGGTGATCATCACGGAGGTGGCCAATGGTTGGTACCGGTGTTTCCCGGCAACGGTGGTGTGTGATTATAGAGAGAAAAAAGTGGCAGTAGTGAACCTGTTAGGGTTTTGGTGTGTTCAATGGTGTCAAGCGGCTATGGTTTTGGTGAATCACGATTGACCAACCGTGAATAGCTGGCCAGTGGTGGCTGGCGTTGGCCAATGACGACTAGTGGTAGCGGCTAGCAGTGTAAGTGACAATTTAGTCGAGCGATATGAGACTTTATTTAATGAACATCGATCATTTGGTCGGCGAGAAGCGGGAGAAATTCTTTAACTTAAAGAAAAATATAATATGTAGTTTAGTGGTTTTTTTAGTATTATGTTTTTTTTAATATTATGTTGTTTATTTAATCTTATTTAATATTAAAACAATAATTCTGTAATTCTTACAAAATTGGTCACCCTCAACCCATCATTACACACCTGGGTGAAGGTGAGGGCGAGTTCTGACATAGTCTACGTGGCGTGGAGTGTGCTCTCACCTTCACACTAGTACTACAGATAGTCTCATCTTCACTACATCTTCTTGGCTTCTGTGTTGTCTTGATCATTTAAAGAAAATTGAATGTGGTACATCGACGAGTCGGTTATGAGAAAAGATGAAACGGACGCCCACACTTCAGAAATATAGAACCTCATCGACCTGTTCTTTTTCTCGACACGTGTAGATCCGCCGTTGTCATCGTTGTTCAGATCCGGTCTAGCCTGCAATATGGCTCGCCGGTTGAACCTGGTTAGCTCAATAACCGAGCGGTTCAAAAAGAAGTGGCCCTTGCTTGCACAATTCGGACAGCCGGTGGCAGTGGTTCTCAATCTGACCGGAACGTTTCCCATAATGTTGATGTTGGACTTGCTTCATGTTCCTTGATTGAACCACACAACTTATCACTCACGTGGCTTCGTTTTGCTTCGGTCTTCGTGTTTGTGTATTCGATCCAATTGGTCCTATTATACCTAATTTTAGGGGTTGTTTTTTTGACTTAATTAAAATAAAATTAATTAAATGTATTTTGTGTTTCACATGTGAAAGTGTGTTATGGGTGTGTCTTTTGTGTGGATACAATGTGATTAGGATATAAGACATGGATTCGAAATTTCAAACGAGTTTGAAGTGGTTTCCAACAAATTCTCCTTCCTCTCATTTATCAGCGATCATCTCTCTTCTTTTTCATCACTTTTCATGATCATTTTCAGGAGGAAAGAGAGATTTGATTGAGAGAGAGAGGTGGGTGGCGGTGGTGGCTAGTGGCCCCTGTACTATACGAAGGCTGTAGAGAGGAGGTGACCAGTGGTGCTTGAGGCGTCCAAGTGGTCTAGAGGTGTAGCGAGGAGGGTGTGTGGCGGTTACGACAACAACAAGTGGTGGTGGTTCTCGTTGGTGGATTTATCGTGAAAAGAGAGCCGAGAGTGTGTGTTGTTTGTCTGTAATCAAAGAAAGAAAGAAGGCTAACCAGTGTGTGGTGATCATCACGGAGGTGGCCAATGGTTGGTATCGGTGTTTCCCGGCAACGGTGGTGTGTGATTATAGAGAGAAAAAAGTGGCAGTAGTGAACCTGTTAGGGTTTTGGTGTGTTCAATGGTGTCAAGCGGCTATGGTTTTGGTGAATCACGATTGACCAACCGTGAATAGCTGGCCAGTGGTGGCTGGCGTTGGCCAATGACGACTAGTGGTAGCGGTTCTCGTTGGTGGATTTATCGTGAAAAGAGAGCCGAGAGTGTGTGTTGTTTGTCTGTAATCAAAGAAAGCAAGAAGGCTAACCAGTGTGTGGTGATCATCACGGAGGTGGCCAATGGTTGGTACCGGTGTTTCCCGGCAACGGTGGTGTGTGATTATAGAGAGAAAAAAGTGGCAGTAGTGAACCTGTTAGGGTTTTGGTGTGTTCAATGGTGTCAAGCGGCTATGGTTTTGGTGAATCACGATTGACCAACCGTGAATAGCTGGCCAGTGGTGGCTGGCGTTGGCCAATGACGACTAGTGGTAGCGGCTAGAAGTGTAAGTGACAATTTAGGCGAGCGATATGAGACTTTATTTCATGAACATTGATCATTTGGTCGGCGAGAAGCGGGAGAAATTCTTTAACTTAAAGAAAAATATAATATGTAGTTTAGTAGTTTTTTTTAGTATTATGTTTTTTTAATATTATGTTTTTTTTAATATTATGTTGTTTATTTAATCTTATTTAATATTAAAACAATAATTCTGTAATTCTTACAAAATTGGTCACCCTCACCCCATCATTACACACCTGGGTGAAGGTGAGGGCGAGTTCTGACATAGTCTACGTGGCGTGGAGTGTGCTCTCACCTTCACACTAGTACTACAGATAGTCTCATCTTCACTACATCTTCACTACATCTTCTTGGCTTCTGTGTTGTCTTGATCATTTAAAGAAAATTGAATGTGGTACATCGACGAGTCGGTTATGAGAAAAGATGAAACGGACGCCCACACTTCAGAAATATAGAACCTCATCGACCTGTTCTTTTTCTCGACACGTGTAGATCCGCCGTTGTCATCGTTGTTCAGATCCGGTCTTGCCTGCAATATGGCTCGCCGGTTGAACCTGGCTAGCTCAATAACCGAGCGGTTCAAAAAGAAGTGGCCCTTTCTTGCACAATTCGGACAGCCGGTGGCAGTGGTTCTCAATCCGACCGGAACGTTGCCCATAATGTTGATGTTGGACTTGCTTCATGTTCCTTGATTGAACCACACAACTTATCACTCACGTGGCTTCGTTTTGCTTCGGTCTTCGTGTTTGTGTATTCGATCCAATTGGTCCTATTATACCTAATTTTAGGGGTTGTTTTTTTTACTTAATTAAAATAAAATTAATTAAATGTATTTTGTGTTTCACATGTGAAAGTGTGTTATGGGTGTATCTTTTGTGTGGATACAGTGTGATTAGGATATAAGACATGGATTTGAAATTTCAAACGAGTTTGAAGTGGTTTCCAACAAATTCTCCTACCTCTCATTTATCAGCGATCATCTCTCTTCCTTTTCATCACTTTTCATGATCATTTTAAGGAGGAAAGAGAGATTTGATTGAGAGAGAGGTGGGTGGCGGTGGTGGCTAGTGGCCCCTGTACTATACGAAGGCTGGAGAGAGGAGGTGACCAGTGGTGCTTGAGGCGTCCAAGTGGTCTAGAGGTGTAGCGAGGAGGGTGTGTGGCGGTTACGACAACAACAAGTGGTGGTGGTTCTCGTTGGTGGATTTATCATGAAGAGAGAGCCGAGAGTGTGTGAGGTGTGTTTTGTTTATCTGTAATCAAAGAAAGCAAGAAGGCTGACTGGTGTGTGGTGATCATCACGGAGGTGGCCAGTGGTTGGTACTGGTGTTTCCCAGCGACGGTGGTGTGTGATTAGAGAGAGAAAAAAGTGGCAGTAGTGAATCTGTTAGGGTTTTGGTGTGTTCAATGGTGTCAAGCGGCTATGGTGTTGGTGAATCACGATTGACCAACCGTGAATAGCTGGCCAGTGGTGGCTGGCGTTGGACAATGACGACTAGTGGTAGCGGCTAGCAGTGTAAGTGACAATTTAGGGTTTTTGAGACTAAACGAGCGTGTGAAAAGCGTGAGATTGACTTAATCAATCTAGGTGAGTTCTATACGTCCTATTTTAGGTGTTTTAAAGTGTTCTGGGCCGACTCACGTACAATGTGTGTTTTAAGCAGTTTAACTTGTTATTAATTGTTTAATCGGTAAAGTGATTGGTGTTGGAATTTGGGGATGAATTCAATGTGGCTTGAGGTCAGGGTTTAATGGAAGCTAATTAACATTGATAATGTGTGTATAGGGTGGTTTTTATTTGTGTTTATGTGATTGTTCATACGAGCAAATGTGTTAAAATGTGATGTTATAACATGATACACAATGAGGTTTTGGTGTGGGGTTTGGGTCATTTTATTTTAATCCAAAAGTGAATGTTAGTGAGTTGTTGCATGATATAATCTTAGGTGTTGGTTTTGATACTCATGTGTGGGTGTGAATGGTGTGTGTTCAATCAGTGTGTGTGTTTATGATTGGAATAATTTAAGTAGAATTGGTATTGTAAGTGAATTGTGTGAATTGGTTATACCAGTGGTGTGAACAGACTGGTATAGATAATGTTACACCAATTTGTTTTGTTTAATGGAGTTTATATGAGGAATTTCACATGAATGAGCCTGTATAGTATTTTTGATCATTTAATAAAGTATTTTTGAAAAGATTAAATGATATTCTGATGATGAAAATGTATTTTGAAAGTTATACAACGTAAGATGACCCGCTTTAACACGTGTTTCAGGGTGAGTTAAGGTGGGCTGTGAAATGGCATCTCCAGGCTATTTGACAAAGACATTTGACCTCCTATAGTGAGTTGGAATAGGTTTAAAATGATGGGGGTTTTAAGCTGTAATAAATGTAAGTTGGTAGGTTTCCCGCTATGTGTTGTGAGTAAATCTAACAATTACGTTATGCCTGGTTTTTGGATGTGTCGGTAACCCTAAATTGATGGTGATGGTATTATAATCGAAATCCAAATCCATCACCGAAGAGGTTAGGATTTTTTCGTTTGGTGACCCTCTAAACATTTGCACTAGAGTCATCGAAACAATCAGAACCTTCTGATTGATGTAATTGTGGTGGGTTGCGCATATTTATTTAAGGAACTCTTCTAAATCACTGTCTATGACCCATTCTTCTTCTTTTGTGTTTTCTTATCATATTTATTTATATTGAAGTAAATTTCATTTTGCGTCCCTGTGGTTTGGTCAAATAATCGCTTTGAATCCAAAGGTTTCAATTAGACTTTTTGCGTCCTTGTGGTTTCATTTTTGTTTCAATTAAACCTATGACACTAACACCGTTAGTTTTTCTGTTATACTAAGGGGTATTTTAGTCTTTTTACTAATAATGACTAATAGTATAATTTTAATTTGAAGGGACTGATTCGGTAAATACAAAATAATTAAAACCCAACCAACCCCCCACCCCACACCATTTCTCCCTGCCTTTTCTCTGCTCCGGTTGCTAAGCCTCTCGCTAACAACCACCACCACCATCTCCAGCCACCCCTCCTACCAGACCCACCGCCACCGCGCAACCCCCGTCAAAACCCCCACCACCAACCACCGCCACCCCCTCCATAACCATCCTCCTTCTGGTCGCCATCTCCGGCTAAATCGAACCAACCACCGCCTTCTCCGGCTAAATCGAACCAACCACCACCACCATCTCTAGCCACCCCGCCTGCTAGACCCACCACCACCACACAACCCCTGTCAAAACCCCCACCACCAACCACCGCCACCCCCTCCAAAACCCCCTCCTATTGGCTGCCATCTCCGGCTAAGTCGAACCAACCATCACCGTCTCTGGCTAATCGAACCAACCACCGCCATCTCCGGCTAAATCGAACCATCCACCGCTAACCTCCTCCTAGCCGCCATCTCCGGCTAAAACACTGGACTTGAAAGAGCTTCAACATTTGTTGCTGGTTTGGAAATTGAAGGCTCCATCTGGGAATTTGTTGCTAGCGCAACTCCATTTTCCACATATGCTGAGCTTTGCCCTGTATTCTTGTTTGCCGGATCTTGAATCACATCAGAAATGAAGCCTCCGAGGTTAATTTGAAGAAATTAGTTTGATTTATGACAAATGGGCTTATTATGTTAGGTTTGGTGGTGGTGGTGGTGGGTGGTGGTGGTGGGTGGTGGTCAGACAACACCTTTTTCATGGTGATTCTAGTGGTGTAGGGAGGCAGTGTTGGATGGCAGATGAGGATGACGAAGGGGTGGGGTGGGGTTTTAATTATTTTGTATTTTCAAAATCAATCCCTTCAAATTTAAAATTATACTATTGGTCCTTATCAGCAAAAAGACTAAAATACCCCTTAATTTAACAGAAAAACTAACGATGTTTGTGTCATGGGTTTAATTGAAACAAAAATGAAACCACAAGGACGCAAAAAGTCCAATTGAAACATATGGATTCAAAGCGATTATTTGACTAAACCACAGGGACGCAAAACAAAATTTAGTCTTTATCTTGACTAGGTGTATGTTATATTTATTTCTATTTTTTTTATGAATGACAAAACATTTCTTGTTTATAAGAGGAAATCACAAATACAAATTTAGTATATTTTCTTAGGATTACAGAGTAACACGATTTATCATTTCATAAAAGAAAAACCATTTCCCTATCCCATACCCTAAACTACTCGAAATAATTTATTAAAACAAGCACCGATTAACACTTATTGCTATATAATTGTGTACATATAATGTGCTTTAATTTGGAGGGTTCTAACCAAACCAAACCAAACGTACCCAGTATAATCCCACACATAGCTAACGCTATTAGTAGGGTCTGGGGAGGGTGTGATGAGGGCAAACCTTACCCCTATCCCAAGGGATAGAGAGGCTGCTCCCGTGTGGTTTGGTGCAGAAGCCGCCGAACCATTAGGGTTAGCGAACAGTTTCGAAAAGAAACGATCAACCAAAATTGCGTTTGCAGCGTCAGACGGATGAAAAGCATCCCAAAATACATATTCATGACGATTTTTACACACACGTGCATTGGATAAGCACAATCCTCCTACAATAGTATCAACGTTGCAACATGACGTATTTGACACCTTGAAACCTAAACGAAAACACAAAAGAAATGACAATTGTTTGTTTCAAGAACTTTCCATATATAGAAAGGTTGTTGATCAACCCTAGAAATTTAGGAGCTTTCGGAATCTTGGACTAAGGGACTTACCATATTTAGAAGGGTTGTCTACCAAATTTAGAACATCTTGGTAAGTATCCGCGAATGTAAGTAGTGCATTTTTGAGCTTGATGTTTAGAACGTTTATCAACTTTTGTACTTTCGAGTTAAACTGAATCACCCATTCGTTCACTTGATGTAAGCATTGATTCGTGCTTGATTTCACTCGTTGTAAAGGAATGCATCCGAGAGGCCCGAGTCCATGAAAAATCATCTTTCGCAAGCAAGTAAAGTCTCTTTCACCATAGAAAACAAAATATTAATCGGCCTTTTAAAATCCACAAAACAATAGTTCACATGTTCAATATTAGAAAACTAGAGTATCACCAACAGACAACTCCGCCGGTTATAATTATTACCAACGAAAATCTGTCGGTAATACTTCATTGGACAAATCATTGTGGGTATTTTAATTACCGACGGGTTTTACCAACAACTCACCGATGATCTTTAGAATTAATAATTTCATATATAGTTACCGATGATTGACCGACGGGTTCCACCAAAACAAAAAAAAAGTTTAAAAGTTGGATTGGTGGTTCTGTTGGTAATTCATCGGTATATTTCCGACAGATATACGTCGGTGACGCCCCGATTTTCTAGTAGTTGTTTTCCTATTGTTTTCACACTTACGGTGAATTGTTCGGCTAATTTCAAGTTCAAAACCGCTAAAAATTCATCGGGGGTGTACTGTTGACCATCGGGAAGGAAGGGCTGCAGGTAGTTGTTGATGTAATCGTTGCTACCTGTCCAAAACCATGAAAACAAGCTTGTGATCTCATTAAACTTTGATAAAATTTGATGTTTTTTCTCCTCATACCCATTCCAATGAAGTAGACTGCCTTATTTAAAAGATTATTAGCAGCTTGTTCTCCTGTTTTTGCCTTGATCACCTTTGTTGTGTTCTCAAAGTAATCTATTTGATCGTCAAACGACATTCTTTGAATCTGTTTACCAACGGTTAGATCAACAAAAAGCAACAATTAGTATTTTTTTCATAACCGGACCAGACATAGAACTAGTGTTCTTACCTTTTTATTGGTTGGACCAGATTTAAGAACAGAATGTTACAAACAATAGAAAAATTAAAACCATATATTTATATATATAATTTAAATTGAATATGAAAATAATATATCTTTTGACGTGGATTTAAAATTTTAATAAAGAGTCTAGTGTCATTTTCGCCCCTGTGGTTTATCCATTTTAGCCATTTTCTTCCAAATTTTTTTTTAGTTTTTTCGTCCCTGGTTGTTCAAAAATCTAGTCATTTTCATCTACCTGACTAACTCCGTTTACATTTTAACGTTAAATCAGGGGTCGGTTTGAAATTCATAGGTTAAAACCTAACCAAATTGCCCCTGATTTAACGTTAAAATGTTGACGGAGTTAGTAGATGGATGAAAACGGCTATATTTTTAAAAGTCAGAGACGAAAAAGCTAAAAAAATTTTTTTTAATGAAAGTGACTAAATTGGCCAAATCAGATCGACAAAAATGATATATCTTTAACAAAGTATGAAAACTTAAATAAATAAAATATGAATCCTGAAATATTTAATTAACCAACAAAAAAAAAGAAATCCAGTCCGATCATCATGTCTGATCCTTTTCTGAAAACACTGATAATAAGAGTCAAATAAGCAAATTAAATTTTACAAAATATAGTCCGGTGTCATTCAAAATCCCAGCACCACCGGATGCATAGTTAACCCCTTTCAAGATTAAATCATCAGACGGATTTAGCGAAAGTTAAGGCGGTGGAGACGGAATTCCGAGCTTCTCAGCTGCAACGAAACCAAAAAACCGTCAAAAAAATATAAAGTTTCATCTTCTAACGAGTAGCATGATAATATACGTACATATGATATCATCGATGGTTCGTCCATTACTGAACCGGCCAGTGGGTTTGTGGTCGGTGTAATCGATACCATAGAACAGAAAATCTGATCTAGCAAGAGAATATGTCAAGTAGTTATTGTTGCCAACTTCTGTTAAAGAATCACCAAAGATGAAGGTGACGAGTGAAGGAGCCACGGTTGAAGTTTGATTGGCAGATGTGATGGTGATTATGGCTGTGAAAGTTGCTAGAGCAAGTGGTATAGCCATGGTTAAATGAGTCTTGGAAGTTGTTGGTTTGTGTGAAATTTTGGTGGCAAGATTTTATAGGAATTGTGGGTTTTGGTGGGATTTTTGTTGAAGAGGAAGTTGGTGGTGTTGGCCAACTGATGTTATGTGAATGTAGTGAGGAGAGTAGGTGTGGTTAGGTTTTTGTTATTTGGAGGATTTTGGACGTTTTAGGGTTTTCTTTCCTTGGGTTGGAAATTAAAATACGACTTGTGATAATATAAGATTTAATTCTAACAAATCTTTATGTATAAGAAATACTACTAATTCCTTTCATGGGTTTACAAGTTGGGTTTAGAATGTGGAAAGATGATACGAAGCTAATCTAAGAATTAGCAGACTTTTACATGAACCAAATACGTAGAGATAAACTTGGCTTCTCCCTAACGCGGAAAGCGGACTTAGAAAATATCTTCTTTTTTTTTCTAAAAAGTAGGATTTGATCGGTGAACATATTTTAGGATTAGATTATACTTTTAGTTTGAACTAGAAATGTTACCCCGCGTTTCGTGGCGGGAGACGGGACCTTGAACGGTTAAGAAAGTGACATTAACGTGGTTAAACATAAAAAGAAACGTGGTTAAATAAAGTTTGCCCTTCGCTCCGTGGCGGGAGGCGGACGTTAAACGGTTGAGGCGGTGACATTAACGTGGCTAAGTATAAAAAGAGATGTGGTTAAATACATAAAATCAACGTATGGTAGTTACGATGACTCGATTGTGGAGATCGAAACATAGATAAAATCAATGTTATAAAACAAGGTCTCCGACGCCGAGTACTCCCCAAGTAATCGCTACAAGGTAGGTTGCCGAGACCCGAGTACTCCAGGCCTAGGCCGAGTACTCCCCGAGTACTCTCCACCTAGGCCGAGTACTTCCTGAGTACTCCCGAATCCGAATAGGGAGTGTCGGATAAAATACAATTATATAACGGTACCGATGTTATTCTTCACGTTACCGTCAGTCGAAAATAACTCACGATACATAAAAAAAATACTTTATTTTGAATACGACTTACAAAATTTATACCGCGATGTCAAGCAAAAAAAATTAAACAAACAAAATAAAATTATTAAGGAAAATATATACTACATTGGTGAACTTGAAACTTTAACAACTTGAAAAGGGTTAAAGCGACATCTTATAAAGTTGAGTGGTTACTTTTGACATTTAATAAAGTTGGGGGGCTAAAATTTCATTTACTAAACTTGAGAGCTTGAAGTTGTCGGTGGCTTTTTCACCGACACTTCAGTTTAAGTTAATTGATAATTTTATGATAAAATTAGATTTATTTTATATTCACATGCCTATTTAATATATATGGTTCAATTGCATTTGACAACTTTTATTTGAATCAAAATAGAGAAAAGGATTATTGTATTTTAATAATCCCACATTTTACCAATTGGCCGATAATAATCCCAACTGAGAATATTCATACCACCGGTCCCTACTTTCAAACTATTTTTTTACATTGGACTCCTCGTTAAAAAAACTTAACGCCGTTAGAGTTTATATGACATGGACATCTGCAAACCGCCGGAAAGTCGAGCCAAGCTAGCAATGGTCTCGTGTTGGCTTTTGAAATTGGCTTTGGTGGTGTTTAACTGGTCTCGTTAAACACCACCGTTTTCTCTGTTTGGACTTTCCGGACCCACGAGACCAGTTAAACACCACCAGAGCCAATTTCAAAAGCCACCACGAGACCACTGCTAGCTTGGCTCGACTTTCCGGCGGTTTGCAGATGTCCACGTCATATAAACTCTAACGGCGTTAAGTTTTTTTAACGGGGGGTCCAATGTAAAAAAATAGTTTGAAAGTAGGGACCAGTGGTAAGAATATTCTCAGTTGGGATTATTATCGGCCAATTGGTAAAAGGTGGGATTATTAAAATCCAATAATCCTAGAGAAAATCATCAAAATGATTATTTTGAATAAAAAATGGCAAAATGTATCAAAATGAACATATTAAAATGGAGCAATTAAAAGATGCCACGTATCACCTTTTTGTTTGACCCGGCAAACACCTAGCTGCCAACCCGCCTAGTCGGCATGCACATAGCCGCCAACCCTCCTTAGTCGGCAACCACCTACCCGGCAAGCCACCTTTCCGGCACCAGTCTAGCCGCCAAACTTCTTCCGGCATCCAACTAGCCGCCAATCACCTTAGCCGGCAACACCCTAGCCGGAAACCCACCTAGCCGGCACCCATCTAGCCGCCAAACATCATCCCGGCACCCACCTAGCCTGCAAAGTACACGTGGGCAGGACTTGTGTTGACACGTGGCCGGCTATTTTTGAGCCTCCAAACTATTTTTAACTTGCGTGTCACATTATCATTGGTTTGTTTTAGATTTAGATAGTTTTTTAGTTTCAAAAAGTCAATGTTTATTTTAACAGTTTTTTATAGTCAAAATGCTCATTTGGGCAATTTTCTCATGAAAATATATGTGTTAGTTGGTATGAGAGCTCGTTAACATCCTAATGACAAATGACATAGATGTCCAACACACTCGTAACTTTGTGGCAGTAATGGATGACCTCACTACTAGGTTTGACAGAACTACCCTAAATCTTGAAGAACCGCGTCTCGCAAGTGGTTGTAATGACCGTCAAAATCTTGGTTTCTACCTCAATCAATCTCACCCTGTTTGGTGGCAGGAACTACGAGTCTCTTGTCGCTCAAACTTATGATGAAGTCCTTTTAGATGATTAGGAGGATGAACAGTTTGAAGATCAGAGTATTGACAGAATGATCGTTACGATGACCGACAAACTGTTGTGTTGTGACAGAGGACAACAGACCGGCTACAACGAGGGCTACCGAGTAAAGTTGCTGGTCCCGGATTAGGGTTGCCGGCTAATGTTCTCAACAAATGATAAGTGATTTGTTCGAAATTAGAGATCAAGACTATCGCACATCTATACTATATAATAAATAAAGGTTTTTCAATGCCACGTGTTACCTCCATATTCATTCTCATCATATTTTTCCCGTGTCTCTCTCTTTTTAAATACACATCTATATTTTATTAAATAAATCCCTCTATTATTAAATACATTTCTATATTTTGTTAACAATATTTTTTTAAAGAAAATGCTAATCTTTGTATTAATAAATCTTCTAACATATTTTGACGAGTGTGTGTTGTATTTCACGGGTTTATTCAACCCTTATAAAATACGAGTTTTTAAGAAATAATTTTTTTATTACTTAATATATAAAATTATAATTATATTTATTCAACCCGTGTAACATACGGGATTTTAACCTAGTAGACATAATATATGTAGATATAGTATATAGTTTGTATTAAATATCGAATAGTGTTACGATGAAGATCAACTCAATAAAACACTAACTTATATCTAGAGTATTCGAGAGAACAAATACAAAATATTTAGATGGATAGTTTATACACTTGGTTTGCTGAAGTTGAATGGCTTTGCCTTAAATAGGCTAATCATCTTGGTCAAGTTAAAGATAAACAACAAATATGATTTGGTCGCGTCTCCTGAAGTAATTTCTCCTAGTGGTCCATTTGATGACTTCACAACTTTATCTACTCAATATTCTATGTTGTAAACAGCCCAGTTGTATAGATTCCATGTCAGAGTCTTCTAGAATGTTGGACATTTTTAAGACACGTCAGTTGATGATAGTATATGAGTCGGTGAAGCTCGAATCATTCGAACTACAGTTGGATAAAACCAAGTCCTATAAAGTTCAGAAGCTACCCACTGCTTCTAAGTTAGTCATGAGCAGGTCCGTCTCAACATCAATGTGGTGAATCGGATTTATAGATTGTTTTCTTTGTTTATTGCTTCTTGTTTTTTTACAATTAGAGATTTTTATTACATCATATCAATTCTTTTACTACTTTCTTAAATTTCAATTCTTACGGAATGTGCATATTATTAGTCACCTCTTTATTTAGACCAAAACATTTTTGTAAAGGTGTTTATTTATATTTAGTATATGTTTTTACTTGTATTTGTTTCATATGAACTTACACATCGAGTTCAACAAAGCTTGCCGCTGAACACAATCAAGCAAATCAATATTTGTTTTCAAGATTGAATTTTTTTTAATGCACAATCATATTGTCATTTAAATGAAGGTAACATTAACAGTTTTTGTAAGTTGTAACAACCGTAAACACGACCATGCTTGAGGTCAAGCACGGTCATGTAAATCAGCGGTACGGGTGTGCTTATGGAAGCCGGTCGTGTCTGTTGCCAGCGCACCAAAACTCGGTCTTGGCACCTATCAGGCCTAAGAGTGCCCCACCATATAACTCTATGGGTTGCATGTATCCGACCCATATTGCACATCTCTATAGTAGGAAAGCACAAATAGTACACTATTAGTTTTAGAATGACATCTGGTTTTGGATTTATAAATTTAATATATATTTTTCTTGGGATTACAGAGTAACACGATTTATCATTTCACAAAAGGAAAACCATATATTTCGATATCCCATACCCTAAACACCTCTCAATAATTATAAAATAAACAATCATCAACTAGTGAAGAGTAATTTAAAACAAGCACCAAAAGTTATTGCTATATAATTGTGTACATATAATGTGCTAGCTTTAATTTGCAGGGTGGCCATCATGTTGTAAGTTACAAAATATATATCATTTAACTTTCAACCCACATGGTTCGGTTCAGAAGCCTCCAAACCATTAGGGTTAGCGAACAGTTTGGAAAAGAAACGATTAGCTAAAGTTGCGTTTGCAACGTTATACGGATGAAAAACATCCCTGTAAAATCCTAAATTAATAAAGCGAATAAATGAAATGAGGTCGGAATTAACTCGTGGGTTTGAATGAAAAATAAAAGAGGAAGAGAACGGGCTTGGGCTTGGTAACAATGGGCCGATGGAAGACCAAGTATATAAGAGATAGGATCAGCTCCACTTCCCCATTTGACCATTGTTGCGCAAATCTAGAGAGAGAGAGAGAACCTAGTGAGAGAAAGTGCCAGTTTCATCTCAAAAGCTCAAGGATTCTCGGTCATCGCCTCTAGAACGTGTAGCTACAAGAAGAAAGCAAGTCCAGGTAATAACCTCGCTTAAATCTGATTTTTTGTTTCAGTTTGGGATTCTCGAGTTTAACATTGAATCAAGCTAAAAGATTGCATTTTTAGACATGAAATGAGGTTATAAATATTGATCTAGCTTCACAATAGATAAACCAACAATTTAAAAGTAAAAATTCGGGTCTTGAACGATCCGAAATCAACATGCAGATCTAGGTTTCTGATGGGGAAGAAGATTGTGCAGCCGAACTTATCGGAACCGCTTTTTAGCGAACTTAGCCCATGTTCCCTAAATATGGACGAACTTACTGTATGCTCGGCTAAGCCAAAGATGGTGAACTTACCATACCTTCGCTCAATGTCTAAGTAGCGAACCTATCATGTTCGCTTAAGCTCAAAATGGCGAACTTATCACATCTTCACCTAAGATCCATGTAGTGAACTTGTCATGTTCGCTTAATCCAAAGATGGCGAACTTATCCAAGTTCACCAACCCTAAATGTAGAAACGTCTGGAGTCCTCTAGGTTCATTATCTTATCTAATATGACATGATTTATACAGATTATGTATGACCTTAGTGATGCTCTCAGACCCGCTATTATACTTCAGGAACCCGCTATTCAGGTGAGTTCTATGTGCCCCATATGTGTTATGTGCAAACGTTCTTTTCAATGTTTTTGGGCTAAAGTGTATACATGCAAAATGAATGAATGGTACAAATGATAATATGACCGCATGTGTTTATATGAAATTAAATGGTGAATAATGAAATGACAAATGAATGTTTAGAAAGAATGAAATGAGTGAATGATTTAATGTTAAACATATGAAATCTTGCTTTATATTTATATATTGCATGTTATGAATGTACTAAGTGTTAAGGATGGAATTATGAACTACTTCGGTAGGACGATGCGATGATGACGACAACTACGGTAGATTGACGACCATACGACTATTATGCAGATGCTATGTTAAAGTCTAGAAAGGTAGACTAATCACAAACTACTACGGTAGACGGAGGTCCCTAAATCGAAGCACGACTGCATATATAGTTCGTATAGGAAACGGATGCCTTAGGGCAAACGGGCGAATCAAGGACTACGACGGTAGGACGGTATGTATCACAGAAGACTAGAAAGGTATCGGTAAGGTATGAATGTATCATGGACTATTTCAGTAGTACGGTATGAATGACGGACTATGACGGTAGGACGTATGTCTGTATTTTTGACTTACGTAATCAATGGCGGGCGTAAGACCAATGAATGTTAAATGAAGGAAATGATATATATATATATATATATATATATATATATATGTGTGTGTGTGTGTGTGTGTACATACAAACGAATGATGTTATACCTAATTGCTTTTAAACTAGAAAGAAAGCTCGGATCAAGCTCAAAGTCTCGAGGATTGTTGCTCAACATCTCTGGAGCATAAAGGAACGAGAAGGAAGCTATAACAGGTAATTATTATGCCTAAATCTGAGTTTTTGTAACTTTCGGGTTTCGGGTTAATAATCGAGTAAAGGTTTAGATTTTTACGTGTGAAACTGGAAACAAACCACGGGTTTGGGTTCATGGGGGAAAATGGAACATTTCGAACGTAAAAAGTTCATAGCTTGATCGATTAGAACAAAGGGACCAGATCTAGGGTTCTGTTTGGGGAAGAAGACTGCACAGTCGAAACTACTAGTTTCGATATGGACGCATCTATCGAAACTACCTAGTTTCGACAGGGGCAGACCCATCGAAACTACCATAGTTTCAATATAGACCCAAGACCTTAACTAAGAATTTATATAAGTCATACGACTCGAAACTACTTAGTTTCGATAAGAAGCAGTGACTCGAAACTACTTAGTTTCGATAAGAAGCAGTGACTCGAAACTACTTAGTTTCGATAAGAAGCCAGGGCTCGAAACTACATAGTTTCGATAAGGAGCCAGGGCTCGAAACTACCTAGTTTCGATAATGAAACCATGACCCGAAACATCTGAGTCAAGCCTAGTAATGTCTAAGTGTCCCCTAGGAACACAGCCTTACGCCTATGACTTGATTATACAGATTGTGGGTGACCATAGTGACATTCAGGAACCGGCTAGGTGTAAACAGAAACGATTCATCTGGTGAGTTCTTATTGCCCTTTTTCCTAATGGTTTTGGGCTGGCATGCATACTGGTATAGTATTTTATAAAAATGTTATTTTTATAAAATGAAAGGCAAAGTATAGTATTTTATAAAAATGTTATTTTTATAAAATGAAAGGCAAAGTATAGTATTTTATAAAAATGTTATTTTTATAAAATGAAAGGCAAAGTATAGTATTTTATAAAAATGTTATTGTTATAAAATGAAAGATAAAGAACAAAAGAGCATAGTATTATCTTTTAAACAAGTTTTTGAAAGATAACAATGAGCTAAAGAAAGAACGATAAAGGAGCCGTACTTTGGTACAGCTCGACAGTGACAGTGACAGTGACAGTGACAAATACCATGTTATATGCTTATGTGTTAATATGTGTTATTTGTCTATATGAAAGTTATGTGATTGCATTTCTATTTGTGTAATAGTGTAATTGCATTGCATAGTAGTTGCATAGTAGAAAGTCCTGCAGGCATGCTAAAGTAGAAGTCTCACCCTGAGGTGTGAGCAATGCTAAAGGAGTCTTACACTTCGGTGTAAGCAATGCTAAAGGAGTCTTACACTTCGGTGTAAGCAATGCTAAAGGAGTCTTCACTTCGGTGTAAGCGAGAAAGTCTCACCCTGAGGTGTGAGCAATGCTAAAGGAGTCTTGCACTAACGTGCAAGCGAGAAAGAAAGTCCCACCCTGAGGTGTGGGCAGCGCTAAAGTAAAAGTCTTACCCTGAGGTGTAAGCAAGATAGGGATCTGGTCCTCGGACCACGATCCATATGTGATAGTTAAAGTATGATAAAGTCACTTGTCAAGTATAAGTGAAATGATAGACAGAGTACAGTGGGACACCCTAACGGGTTTCCTTAAAGATAAAGTTTTAATGACAGATAGTAACGTAACAGATTTATAATTGTAACGTTGTAAAGTTTTAAAGTAATAGTTAAAAGTTTATTTCAAAGAAAGTGAAAGTAAAGCTTATTTTATTTTAATAAAACTAAGCTACCAAAGATAAAGTTTACAGTTTAAAGTAAAGAGAGAACTCACCAGCGTTAGCTGACTTTTAGTATGCATGACAGGTAAAAAGGGTAAAGCTAAAGAAAAGTGAAAGAGCCATGTGGGCTGGATAGCATGGACATCGGGCTGCGGTATTGAAGACTGACATTTCCAATCCTGATAGTTCACGTTATAGACAATATTTCATGTTTTAGTTTGATGAATGATTTGAATTAAAGACTTCCGCTGTAATAGATTCTGATTTCCGGTTTAAGAACTATGTTTGTTATGTTGTGTGCCAACTATGAGATGTACCCGCTTTGGGGCGTTTCAAGTTGGTATCAGAGCCATAGTTTGAGAGATTCAGACATTTGCGATAATGTCTGAACTTAAACTGAGAATGGGACAAAGCAAAGGAAGGAAAGGAATGTCAGTCGGAGCAGCCCGTCCATGGAAAGATAGTAGACAGAAGGTAGTCAATGTCCTTACATAGAACATAGACAATAACGCCTTAGTACAGATAGCAGAATGTAGATGCTTTAGCATAAATAGTACATAGTACATGCCTTAGCACAGACAGTAGACAGTAGATAGTACGTGCCTTATAGTAGAAACTCTGAACTTGGATGCAAATGTTACTCGGAAAGGAAATGTTCAGAACCCGAGTAGTAAAGTAAATTAGTAATTTCATACCGGTCTCTGTAATTAGTAATTTACAGTACTCGAGGTGTTCTAAATTGTTACCTATCTTGATAACACGAGCTATCTTTGTTCACAGTAGACACTAAATGGCTAGAGCAAAGAGAGGAGGTCGCACTGGGGGTCGTACTGGTCGTCGAGGCCGACCTCCAGGTAACCGGAACCGTCCTGAAGAAAGTGAGCACTCCCGGAACGAAGCTGAATCGGTGCATGTGGAGCATAATGATAGTGGGAACCATGTGTCGGCTCCTAACGATGCCCCTAATGAGGCGCTTGAGTTGGAACCGATTGTGAAAGAAGCTATAGCGGCAGAGGTTACTTCAATCTTGAAGAAAGTTCTACCAGAAACATTGGGCGAGGCCCTTAAAGAGTTTAATATAGGGAAGAAAGAAACGAAAGAGGAAAGCAGCAAGAGACTTGGAGTCACTGACAGCGATGATTCTGATTATGAAATGGCAACCCGAGGTTGCAACTATAAGTCCTTTCGGGGGTGTGACCCGCCGAAGTATGATGGACGGAAGGATGCTGTTGCCACTTTTGAGTGGATAGAGAGAATGAATGGGGTGATCAACATTAGTGAGTGCCGTGATGATCAAGCGGTCAAGTTTGCCGCTCACTCATTCACTAATGAGGCATTAAGCTGGTGGAGATCGATCGAAAGAATCAAGTCTTCTGCTGAGATGAAAAAGATGAAATGGGACGACATGAAAAAGCTGCTAATCACTAAGTTCTGCCCGCAGAACGAGATTGACAGAGTTGAGAGGGAATTTCTGGGGCTCTGTGCTGGTAGTATGACTCATCGCCAGTATACCTCCAAATATCAAGAGTTGGCTCAGCTGGTTCCACATCTGGTGGACACTGAGGAAAAGAGGATTAAGTACTACATCAAGGGACTACCACAGAAAGTCCGTGTGCACGTGAAAGCTAATGCTCCCACGAGTTTTGAATCTGTGGTATCACTTGCTGGGATAGTTTATGATGACTTCGAATCCGCAGACCCACCGCCTACTGAGAAGAAAGTGACCAATGCCGTTAAACGGCCAGCTAAAGAGTGGGCGGGGCCGGAGACGAAGAAACTAAGGATTGAAGATGGGGTTGAATGTGCTAAGTGTGGCAGGAAGCACTCGGGCGAGTGCCGAGTTGGGTTAAATATGTGCTATAGGTGCGGAAAGACCGGACACTACTCTCGAGAGTGTCCCGGGGCACAGTCTTGTTATAACTGCGGGATACCTGGCCACATGGCCAAAGACTGTCGGAAACCCAAGGCTACTGGCACCGAGAAGGGTAAAGAACCTGAGAAGCCGAAGGCAAGGACCCGGGCGTATGCACTGACACAGGAGGAGGCTAGGGGAGACCCAGATGTTGTGTCAGGTACGTTCATCCTTGACCACACTTATGTTTCAGTATTATTTGATTCGGGTGCCAGTAGGAGTTTTATATCATCTTCTAAGTGTAAAAGAATGAAATGCAAAGTTACTAGAGTAGAGCAGGCCTTTAATGTGGAAACCGCAGTGGGCAAGACCACGATAGTAAGTGAATTGGTAGATAATTGCACGATAAAGATTCATGGCCATAGATTCCCAGTTAGGTTGTATGTTATGACCTTGGGAGGATTCGATATAGTTTTGGGTATGGATTGGTTAGCTGCCAACGAAGCCCGGATAATATGTAGACGAAAGATAGTTCAGCTCAAAGCTCCAGACGGTGGCGAGGTTTTGGTGTATGGGGATCGCGACGGTTCACTAACGAACGTCATATCAATGATAAAGGCAGAGAAGTATATAGGGCGCGGATGCGAGGCCTACCTGGCCTATGTGATAAACAATGATGTAAAGGTGAGAGAGTTAAAAGACGTACCAGTTGTATGTAATTTTCCGGGGGTGTTTCCTGAGGAGTTGCCTGGGTTACCACCTGACCAGGAGACAGAGTTCCAGATAGACTTAGTGCCAGGTGCCCAGCCCGTGGCTAAAGCACCGTACCGACTTGCACCTCTGGAGATGAAAGAGCTGATGGTACAGTTGGAAGAACTTTTGGATAGAGGATTTATCAGACCAAGCATTTCTCCATGGGGTGCTCCGGTTCTGTTCGTAAAGAAGAAAGATGGTGCCATGAGAATGTGCATCGACTACAGAGAGTTGAACAAGCGTACAGTAAAGAACAAATATCCGCTACCAAGGATCGATGATCTGTTCGACCAACTACAGGGCGCCAGATGGTTCTCCAAGATCGATCTGCGGTCGGGATATCATCAGTTAAAGGTAAGAGAAGAGGACATACCTAAGACAGCGTTTCGCACGCGTTATGGGCATTACGAGTTTCGCGTGATGTCTTTCGGCTTGACGAACGCTCCGGCAGCATTCATGAGTATGATGAACCAGGTGTGTAGACCGATGCTAGATAGGTCGGTGATAGTGTTTATAGACGACATACTCATTTATTCGAAAAGTGAAGGTGATCATGCTTGTCATCTTCGAGAAGTACTAGAGACGCTACAAAAAGAAAAGTTGTATGCCAAGTTCTCCAAATGCGCGTTCTGGCTTAAGGAAGTCCAATTCTTAGGTCACGTTATCAACGCAGAAGGCATTATGGTTGACCCGGCTAAGATAGAGGCAGTACAGGAATGGGAAACCCCGAAGACGCCAACCGAGATTCGGAGTTTTCTGGGATTGGCAGGTTACTATCGAAGGTTCATTCAGGACTTCTCGAGAATAGCTTCGCCACTGACAAAGTTGACACGTAAAGAAGTAAAGTACGAATGGGGTCAGGCTCAGTCCAAAGCATTTGAAGAGTTAAAGAAGAAGTTGACCCAAGCCCCAGTGTTAGCACTACCCGACGGTAACGAGGACCTGGTGGTATATTCTGACGCATCGGGACAAGGGTTAGGGTGTGTTTTGATGCAGAGGGGAAAGGTGATCGCGTATGCGTCACGACAGCTAAAGATCCACGAAATTAACTACCCGACTCACGATTTGGAGCTCGCGGCAGTTGTTTTTGCGTTAAAGATTTGGAGGCATTACCTCTACGGGGTGAAATGCACGATTTATTCGGATCACAAGAGCTTGAAGTATTTCTTCGAACAGAAAGACCTGAATATGCGGCAAAGGCGGTGGTTAGAATTGCTGAAAGACTATGACTGTGAGATCCTATACCACCCGGGAAAGGCGAATGTGGTCGCTGATGCCCTAAGTCGTAAGGAGAATCGTTCTCCTATTAGGGTAAAAGCGTACCAGTTAGTGATAACCCCAGATTTTATGACAGAGCTAGAAGCAGCACAGAAGGAAGCACTAAAGGAAGAGAACATAAAGAAAGAAAGAATGGTCGGTCAACAGACAAAGTTAGAATTAAACACTCATGGAGTGAGGACCAGGTGTGGTCGCATGTGGGTACCGAAGGGCGGAGAGCTTAGGGCCAAAGTACTTGACGAGGCCCATAAGTCTCGATATTCCATCCACCCAGGAACCACGAAAATGTACCAGGATTTGAAAAAAAGAGTATTGGTGGCCTAACATGAAGAATGATGTGACCGGATATGTAAGCAAGTGTCTGACTTGCTCACAAGTTAAAGCAGAGCATCAGAAACCGTACGGGAAGATCCAGCCTCTGGAAATACCCGAATGGAAGTGGGAGCGTATCACCATGGACTTTATTACAAAGCTGCCCCGCACAGCAAAAGGCCATGATACGATTTGGGTTATAGTGGATCGTCTGACAAAGAGTGCACATTTCTTGCCAATTCGCGAAACGTATTCATCTGAGAAGTTGGCAGAAGTATTTATCAGTGAAATTGTCTCTCGACATGGCGTACCGTTATCAATTGTATCTGACCGGGACACCCGATTTACATCGAGGTTCTGGAAAAGATTTCACGAGTCAATGGGTACAAGACTGAACATCAGCACGGCTTATCATCCACAGACGGATGGTCAATCAGAAAGGACCATCCAGACGTTAGAGGATATGCTCCGCGCATGCATTATAGACTTTGGTGGCAGTTGGGATAGTCACCGACCATTGGCAGAGTTCTCCTACAACAACAGCCACCACACCACTATTGGTATGCCGCCTTACGAAATGTTGTATGGTAGAAGATGTCGAACCCCGGTCTGTTGGGGCGAGGTAGGACAGAAAGAGTTGGGGAGTTTAGAGGTAGTCACAACAACCTCTGAAAAGATTGACCAGATCAAGGCCAGAATGAAAGCTGCACAGGACCGTCAAAAGTCCTACGCGGATAAAAGGCGAAGACCAATCGAATTCAAGGTCGGGGATCAAGTACTATTGAAAGTATCTCCCTGGAAGGGGATCATTCGATTCAGAAAGAGAGGGAAGTTAAGCCCAAGATTCGTCGGGCCTTTCAAAATACTAGCACGGGTTGGTGAAGTCGCTTACCGGTTAGAATTACCTGATGAGCTGAGTGGAATTCACCCAACCTTCCACGTGTCGCACTTGCGCAAGTGCCTGGCCGACGAATCGGCACACGTGACACTTGACGACATCGAGATAGATAATAGCCTCAATTACATCGAGGAACCCGTCGCCATACTAGACAGGAAAGAAAAGCGGTTACGGAATAAAGTGATACAGTTAGTCAAAGTACAATGGAAGCATCGTAAAGGGTCAGAAGCTACGTGGGAAACCGAGACAGAAATGAAAGAGTCGTACCCGCACCTGTTTGACTTATAACAGGTTTCGAGGACGAAACCTTTCGTAAGAGGGGTAGACTTGTAACATCCCAAAATAAATAAAAACCCAAATAAAAGAAAAAGGAAGGTGGGCTTGGCTAGGGGCCGGCCCATGGGCCCGAAAACTGAGAAGAACCCTTCTAATCAGTAGCCATTTCCTCCTGTGTCCTTCATTTTCTTCCTGCGCAAGAACCTTAGAGAGAGAGAGAGAGAGATCGTCTAGAGAGAGAAAGCTCGGATCAAGCTCAAAGTCTCGAGGATTGTTGCTCAACATCTCTGGAGCATAAAGGAACGAGAAGGAAGCTATAACAGGTAATTATTATGCCTAAATCTGAGTTTTTGTAACTTTCGGGTTTCGGGTTAATAATCGAGTAAAGGTTTAGATTTTTACGTGTGAAACTGGAAACAAACCACGGGTTTGGGTTCATGGGGGAAAATGGAACATTTCGAACGTAAAAAGTTCATAGCTTGATCGATTAGAACAAAGGGACCAGATCTAGGGTTCTGTTTGGGGAAGAAGACTGCACAGTCGAAACTACTAGTTTCGATATGGACGCATCTATCGAAACTACCTAGTTTCGACAGGGGCAGACCCATCGAAACTACCATAGTTTCAATATAGACCCAAGACCTTAACTAAGAATTTATATAAGTCATACGACTCGAAACTACTTAGTTTCGATAAGAAGCAGTGACTCGAAACTACTTAGTTTCGATAAGAAGCAGTGACTCGAAACTACTTAGTTTCGATAAGAAGCCAGGGCTCGAAACTACATAGTTTCGATAAGGAGCCAGGGCTCGAAACTACCTAGTTTCGATAATGAAACCATGACCCGAAACATCTGAGTCAAGCCTAGTAATGTCTAAGTGTCCCCTAGGAACACAGCCTTACGCCTATGACTTGATTATACAGATTGTGGGTGACCATAGTGACATTCAGGAACCGGCTAGGTGTAAACAGAAACGATTCATCTGGTGAGTTCTTATTGCCCTTTTTCCTAATGGTTTTGGGCTGGCATGCATACTGGTATAGTATTTTATAAAAATGTTATTTTTATAAAATGAAAGGCAAAGTATAGTATTTTATAAAAATGTTATTTTTATAAAATGAAAGGCAAAGTATAGTATTTTATAAAAATGTTATTTTTATAAAATGAAAGGCAAAGTATAGTATTTTATAAAAATGTTATTGTTATAAAATGAAAGATAAAGAACAAAAGAGCATAGTATTATCTTTTAAACAAGTTTTTGAAAGATAACAATGAGCTAAAGAAAGAACGATAAAGGAGCCGTACTTCGGTACAGCTCGACAGTGACAGTGACAGTGACAGTGACAAATACCATGTTATATGCTTATGTGTTAATATGTGTTATTTGTCTATATGAAAGTTATGTGATTGCATTTCTATTTGTGTAATAGTGTAATTGCATTGCATAGTAGTTGCATAGTAGAAAGTCCTGCAAGCATGCTAAAGTAGAAGTCTCACCCTGAGGTGTGAGCAATGCTAAAGGAGTCTTACACTTCGGTGTAAGCAATGCTAAAGGAGTCTTACACTTCGGTGTAAGCAATGCTAAAGGAGTCTTCACTTCGGTGTAAGCGAGAAAGTCTCACCCTGAGGTGTGAGCAATGCTAAAGGAGTCTTGCACTAACGTGCAAGCGAGAAAGAAAGTCCCACCCTGAGGTGTGGGCAGCGCTAAAGTAAAAGTCTTACCCTGAGGTGTAAGCAAGATAGGGATCTGGTCCTCGGACCACGATCCATATGTGATAGTTAAAGTATGATAAAGTCACTTGTCAAGTATAAGTGAAATGATAGACAGAGTACAGTGGGACACCCTAACGGGTTTCCTTAAAGATAAAGTTTTAATGACAGATAGTAACGTAACAGATTTATAATTGTAACGTTGTAAAGTTTTAAAGTAATAGTTAAAAGTTTATTTCAAAGAAAGTGAAAGTAAAGCTTATTTTATTTTAATAAAACTAAGCTACCAAAGATAAAGTTTACAGTTTAAAGTAAAGAGAGAACTCACCAGCGTTAGCTGACTTTTAGTATGCATGACAGGTAAAAAGGGTAAAGCTAAAGAAAAGTGAAAGAGCCATGTGGGCTGGATAGCATGGACATCGGGCTGCGGTATTGAAGACTGACATTTCCAATCCTGATAGTTCACGTTATAGACAATATTTCATGTTTTAGTTTGATGAATGATTTGAATTAAAGACTTCCGCTGTAATAGATTCTGATTTCCGGTTTAAGAACTATGTTTGTTATGTTGTGTGCCAACTATGAGATGTACCCGCTTTGGGGCGTTTCATGCTTTTCTCTTTGTTTTCCACTCAAGTTATTAGTTAATGTGTCATAAATAAAATATGCAACAAAAGATACAACTGATAGATTCTTAGCTATGGGGGGAAGGACACAAGGAGTGAAAAGGTGTTTGATGCATAAGTTGTTCATTCAAATATGTAAATTAACATCAAGTATGTTAACATAGAATTTGATTTTTAAACGGTAGTTTTATGTAATTACTTATCTAGATGATATTTCTCATAAATGATTTCTCAGCAACAAACTCAGCAAAAACCAAATACCTCTATTAACAGCAAATACTGAGTAGTGGCGGAAGGCAAAGTTGGAGGAGGTTGCCGGCTGCGACCTGTTGCTTTGCTTCTTTCCCTAATTCAGTAATCGTGTTTTTTTTCTTTGTTGTACTTGTTATAGTGTAATTAGCTCAACAAAAAAAGAAGCCTTCAAAAGGCCCATCATTTTATATCCTACTATTAGTTATTAAAAGGCCCAGAATCTGTTGAAGACCCATACGAAATCTGGTTGAAAAAAAGATTTTAAAAAAATTTAGGGAAGGGATTCGAACCCACAACCTCCGGGTTATAAAGCAAAGCTAAAACCACTACACCACCTGTTAAACTTTGTAAGGGGGTTCACCCAATAATTTTTTAAGGGGTTCACCCCAGTTTTTTAAGCTACCGTTCTATATAAATTCGAAACTCGGGGGGTTCCTGTGAACCCCCCCTCTCCTAAGTAAGTCTGCCCCTGCTTTTAGTATGCATTTCAGGTAGCAAGAGGAAGGGACGGGTAAAGGCGTGAAGGCTACCTGGCTCAGGACTGACATCCCGTTTATTTGAATTTGTGTTAAGACAACGTTTAAAATGTTAAGATTTCTGTTGTTATGTAACCGAATTAATATACGCTTCCACTATGTTGAATGTTTTTATTTAAAGTTTAGTGAATGATGACTATGTTTATAAATAAATCTAACAAGTGGGTCTCCCGGGTTTGGGGCCTTACAATCCCAAAATACATATTCATGACGTTTTTACACACACGTGCATTAGATAAGCACAATCCTCCTACAACCGTATCAACATTGTAACATGACGTATTGGACACCTTGAAACCTAAACAAAAACACACATACAACAAATGGCAATTGTTTGTTTCGGAATCTTTCCATATTTAGAAAGGTTGTTGATCAACCCCAGATATTTAGGAGCTTTCGTAGTCTTGGACTACGGGGACTTAATTACCATATTTAGATGGGCTGTCTGACCAAATCTAGAACATCTTCGTAAGTCTTGGACTACGTAAGTGATTACAAAATGCAAAAAACTCAAATCAACGTTTCCTTCTTCTAGAAATGCCATGTGTTCTTCGTCAAACTATACTGTAAAAAATTATTTTTATTTCAATTTCAAAAAAAAAGAAGCAATTACCCGTACCAGCCTAAGCTCCCCATAATGCTTAGGCGATTGTTGATCTTAGGAAACAGATTGTCGTGGAGAATCAGTGTTTAAAATATGTACATAATCCAAAAATATTAATATAACAATAAATAAAGTAATATAGGATTATTGTTTAGATAAAATATACCTTTATTGATTGGATTATTGGATTTTAATAATTCCACCTTTTACCAATTGGCCAATAATAATCCCAACTGAGAATATTCTTACCACTAGTCCCTACTTTCAAACTATTTTGTTACATTGGACTCCCCGTTAAAAAAACTTAACGCCGTTAGATTTTATATGACGTGGACATCTGCAAACCGCCGAAAAGTCGAGCCAAGCTAGCAGTGGTCTCGTGGTGGGTTTTGAAATTGGCTCTGGTGGTGTTTAACTAGTCTCGTTGGTCCGGCAAGTCCAAACAGAGATAACGGTAGTGTTTAACGAGACAAGTTAAACACCACCAGAGCCAATTCAAAACCTACCACGAGACCACTGCTAGCTTGACTCGACTTTCCGGTAGTTTACAGATGTCCACGCCATATAAAATCTAACGGCGTTAAGTTTTTTTAACGGGAAGTCCAATGTAACAAAATAGTTTGAAAGTAGGGACTAGTGGTAAGAATATTCTCAGTTGGGATTATTATTGGCCAATTAGTAAAAGGTGAGATTATTAAAATCCAATAATCCTTATTGATTCAATTGAATTTTTTTTATGGTATTAGATTGAAGGTAACCGGAGAAGTTATAGTTCATAGAAATTAGTGCAATCAACCAGGGGTGGCTCAAGCATTTTGGTGGCCCAAAGCGAAACATAAATTTGAGGCCCCGGTTTAAGGGTCTTTTTTTATTTTTTTATTTTCAACTGCTTTTGATTTAAAATGAGCATATGTTGGTTCGGTTTAGGTTTGTCTCTAACGAGTCAAACAAAAAATAGCTTAAAAGAAATCATCAACAACTAGTTGAAACCTATATATCATAAAAAAACAGAAACCCAAATGCAAAATAACTCGAAACATTGAGAATCCTTGCTACCAACAAAGATAAGAAGATTTAAAGCAAAGTTCCGTTTAGGTTTAACCACAGCAAATACACTACAACAACAAAAAAATCAAATTATATAGATGTATATCTATATAATTATTAGAATCTAATATAGTATATCATTCGTGTTTATGTTACAACACGTCGAAAGTCAATAGTTCGAATGAAGAGAAAAAGTGGAGGCTACCTATCTCACATAAGTTCAACCTCTTTTAAGATTTTACAAAAAAGATAACAACATAAAGGAAAAATACAATAAGCTGAAAAAAGAAGAAGTATGATAGCCTGTAGTATACACCAAAACAATTAAAAAAATATAAAAATCAACAACAATTAAATTCATTAATGAAAGGTAAAAAGCTTCAAAGCCGGGAATTGGGTTGTGGAAGACTCCTGAGAAGTAGAGGTGCACAAATCGGTTTTTTCTATCCGAACCGGTTTGATCAACGTTTGGTTAAAACCGGTTTGCCCATAAAACGGTTCGGGTTAACCCAGTTTGGAGGCAAGGAAATCCCTAACCTATTAAACCGGTTAGGTCGGGTTGTACCCGGTTTGTGTGTTAAACCGGTTAATATTAAAAAAAAATAAAAAAAAATCATTAAAAATCCATTTATTTAATAAAAAATAAAAAAAATATAACAAATATATAAACATAAACTTCTACGTTTATTGATATTCGAAAAGTTTGGAAATTACAAAACATTACAAGATAAAATTATAAAGTGGGAAAACATTACAAATGACAATATATTTTTGAATATTGATTGATTATTCTTGTGTGTTTTCTTCGGAACCGGAGCTTCGTAGCTTTGCATCTTTGGCTAGTTCTTCATTGGTGACTGGTTCGGATATTCCAAGATCAACCTCGTTGTTGTGTATGATTTATTCGGCTTGAATTTCGTCTTCGAGAGAAGTTTGGTCTTGTATCCTATCCATCGCATCCAAATGGTCCTTCAAGCAAATGCACATTTCCATCACCAGGGGGTGAGTCTAGTCCTTCGTATCGATAATACCCTGCCACTAAAAAAAAACACAGATTCCAAAGCTACCGTGAAAGCTTGGACGGTTAGTACATCACAGGCCATGGCGGAAAGAATCGGAAACGAAGCTTCATTTTTTTCCACCAAGCCAAAATATCAAATTTCTCAAAAACGGTAGGAGGCATAAACGCTAAAATTTTGTGCCAATATACCTTCCGAGTTCGCTACTCGGGGTGCTACTTCGAGCCCGTTTACTAAATTCATTTAACATTTCTTATATAAATTCAAATTAACATCCCTCGAGCTACCACTTGATGATGTACCCATTGTATCATGTGGAATAGGAGTTGTACCATATTTATGTAAATAAACAACAAATAAATCTTGTAAACATTTGTTAAAATATGTTTTTGTGCCTTGTGCAAAATGGATGTCTTCACTATCCAAATTCAAAGCGTAAGTAATTGTATCAATCAACGTTTCAACCCCGAAAACATTTATGGTAAGGTTTAACGCGGCGGCACAAGTTATAACGAGAGACATTTCTTTAAAATATTTTACTAATTTTCTTTAATCGGTTATATCATTTTTGTAAAAAGAGTGCTTTTATTTTCTAGTTTATACAACTTGTTAGCCATTAAATATACTTGTTTTAGAGTTAATAGACTTGTGAGATAATAAACACCGTATAAAAAAGTGGTGGCGGTTTTAAAAACATCAAGCAATTCGGTTACGTCTTTTAAAATGTCCCAACTCGTAGACGGAAACTTTAGAATTTTACGACGAGGTTTTTAGAAAAGCATTTCATGAAATATTTCTAAAGTTTCTCTTTGTCGTAAACCGCTATGAAACATATTATAAGTCGAGTTCCATCTTATCTCGACGTCCCAATTCGGATCTAAGAAAAGATTATTTGTTTCACGACAAAATCTAATATAATCATGGTATCTTTTTTTGTTACTAAAAATATCTTTAAGCATTACTCGAAAAGCATTTGTTAAGTTTGAAACCTCTTCAATTGCAAGCCCGGCTTGCACCGCCAAGTTAATGATGTGTGCAACACATCGACCATGAAAAAAAACGCCGTTGCAAACCGGTTTATATTTCATTTTTAGTTTTTGAACCGCATTTGTATTATTAGATGCATTATCAAAAGACATTAAAAAAAGTTTATTTTGTAATTTAAATTCGGTTATAACACCATCTAATATATAAAATAAGTTTTCGCCGGTGTGTGGATATTCAAACAATTCAAACGCGATTGTACGCTTCATCATTTGCCACGTATTGGGATCAACCCAATGCGTGGTAACGCAAAGGTACGAATCGGGTATACCATGTGGAGCCGACCAAACATCGGTGGTTAAGTTTACACCGGTTTCCAAAATTTCAAATCCCAAAATTAATTCTTTTTTTGCTTTTTTCCATATTTTTATACAATCTCGTATAAGGGTTGTGCGACTTACTTGGTGATAACGTGGTCGGAGTGTCTCTTGAATCATTCTTGTTAAGCGCGGATTGTCAAAATGGTTGAACGACAATCCTTCTTGGATCACTAACTTCGCCATTCGATCTCGAACAATATTTGGATCAAAGTTCCAAATTCCTCCTTCGGGTGTCATCGAGGCTTGACCTTCACTTGGATTTCTCTTCAAGGACGGACAAGATTTTTCCATATGAGATCTCAAACTAGTGTTTGAATCTTTCCCCAAAAACGCACCACACATCTTGCAACGAGCACGTTCCTTCCCGTTTGACAACAATCATAGATCCTAATTGCACCAAATTACCGGATTTCTCATTGTTGCTAAAATTTCCACAACGGTAACTTCGTTTGAGAAACCACCAACACCAAAACTTGCCATGCTTTTTTTTAGAGTTTAGAGAGCGTTTAAATAGCGGTTTTAGAGATTAGAGAGTTTAGAGAGAGGAGTGATCAACCCTTAACACCCCATACCTATTTATAATGATTTATGAGTGAAAATGGACAAAAAAGGCTAGTTACAGCCCCAACGGCTATATAGCCGTTTTCTAACGGCTATTTTTGTGCAGCCCCCGAAAACCGGTTTATTTGTAAACTTAGCTCAATATATATGTAAACATTTTTAATGCTTATTTTATTTGAATTTTTTAATATATGGTTGGAAACGGACTAGCGGATATGAAGGTAATTTGAAGAGTGAACATTGTATTGGTTGATACGATTTGACGTTTTCTTTTTAATTTATACGATTAGTTGATACGGTTTGGTTTCATGCTTATTTTATTTGATGTTTTGTAGTTAATATATGTGTTTAGTGCATGAGTTTGAATGAAAGATCATATTGGGAGTGTTTTATTTGACATTTTGTGTTTAATATTTAATGAATATTATGTTAAGTTAAATCATAAATATGTTTTGCAACTTCTATTTAGAAACTCGAATGCCGATTAACCTGACCTGAATAAACCCAAAATTGAATAACCCAAAACTGATTAACCCGAATGTTATTTGGGTCGGTAAACGGGTAAGATTCTTATAACAAAAAACCCGAAGCCCGATTATAAAACTCGAAGATTTAATGTGGTTTAATAATATACTCTTGTTCAAAAAAAGCCATGTATATTACAAAACTAGGTTAGAAACTTTGTTTTACGCGAGTTGAATAAAAAAATATTAAATTGTTAGTAATGAAGATTTATAAATTATAAAGAAAATATTAAAAAGTAATGAAGATTTAGGAATTAATAAAGAAAATATTAAATAGTTAATAAGGAATATTGAATAGTTAGTAATGAAGAAGATATAAGCGGGGGAAAAAATCTTGTGCTCACAAAATTATGATAACTTGATTATTAGGTATAGATTGTTAGCGAGTCCATGATCACCACTGATGTGTTTGATCTAACCCCCAAAATTCTTGTCATGTTTCTTAGAAAATTAAGACATTTTTTTATCAGCAAATTTCACACACCATTTTGTCCACTGTGGGACTTGAACCGTCAACGTCTTTTATTTTGTCTATTATGAAACTTGAGCCCTCAATCTCTTTGAAAACAGACATCTTTTGTTATTGGTATCATTGGGCTACAAACCCTTTGGTATACTCATATGATGTGACAAATTACGTGAACGTCATGTCAAACATAAGTTCTTATAAATATTGAAACATTAATTGATTATTATTTTGTTGTATGGATCACACTTACATACCATTGTAGCAAACCAAAAGTGTATTACATTAAATGATAAAAATTAAGTTTGTTAATCATGATCAGTTATGTCTTGTCCGATTGTTTTTTAAAGAATTTGATTAAGCCACTCAGCCACCTCGTACCTTTTTGAAGGATTATTCCATTTAATTATATAAAGTTTTCCTAGGTAAATTTCATTTTAAGTAATCACACGTTTTCCTTTTAATTTTTTAATTTTTTTAATTTAATTTGTTGAATTGATTTGGATTAGTGCCTTTGATCTCCACTCAAGAATGTGGGTGATCGATCAATTATGGTGACACCCACTTGGTCCGATCCCTTTTTGAAGCGACTGATACCGGTCAGCCACCTGGTACCTTTTAGAAACGATTATACCATTTATTTATATAAAACTTTATCCTTTGTAAGTTTTAAAGATTCTTTACTGATCATTTTTTGTTTTAAATATTTGATTTTTTGTTATTTTGTTGATTTGATTACTTGATTTCGATGTTTTTTTTGGTATAAGAACTTTGTTTATTTCTTATGGTATTTTTGTTGATAAAGAATGTATTTCTTAATCAATAACGTTTTTATATTATATTTACTTCCCTTAATTACTAAATCTTTTAGAAAGTTATAATCTTTGTTATTTTTCATTTAGTTTCTTTTCATCTTCAACAACGATCGATAAAGATTGTGTTTTTTGATCATTAGCGAATAACAACAATGTCAACTGCGATCGCTCCGGCGTGCCGGAGAAATCCCAAAAGAGTCTTTCTTAGAGAATTCACTCTGAGCCCTAGACTCTTTTTAAATAAACCAATATTCTTTCGAGTAACAACAATTTTTGTATTTCATATATAATCAAATAACACTCTTCCTCTTCCTCTTCTTTGCGACTATTTATAAATTGTTGTTGATTATTTGAAATATTATATAATTTAATAACCTCCTTGTTTAATACCATGTTAATCGGTCAACAGAATTCTATTTTCCACATATTATTTACTTCCCTCAATTACCAAATCTTTCATAAAACCAAAAACTTTGTTATTTTTCATTCGGTTCCTTTCCATCATCCAACCATAGTTGATAAAGATTGTATTTCTTGATTAATGACTTTTATCCATAGTATTTACTTCCCTCAATTACCAAATCTTTCATAAAGCCATAATGTTTGCTATTTTTCATTCGGTTTCTTTCCATCTTCCAACGGCAGTTGATAAAGATTGTGTTTCTTGATCAATGGTTTTTCCCTATAAATATTTGCTTCCCTCAATTACCAAATCTTTTATAAAGCCATAATCTTTACTATTTTTTCGTTCAGTTTCTTTCCATCTTTCAACAGCAGTTGATAAATATTGTGTTTCTTGATCAATAGTTTTTCCCCATAATATTTGCTTCCCGCAATTACCAAATCTTTTATAAAGCTATAATCTTTGCAATTTTTCATTCGGTTTCTTGACATCTTCCACCAATGATTGATAAATATTATGTTTCTTGATCAATGGCGAATAACAACAATGCCAACTGTGGTCGTTTCGGCGTGCCGGAGAAATCCCAAGGGAGTCTTTATGAGAAAAGTCACTCAGAGCCCTAGACTCGTTTTAACTAAACCAATATTCTTTCGAGTAACAACAATTTTTGTATTTGATATAATTTAATAGCACTCTTCCTCTTCCTTGAGACTATTTATAAATTGTTGTTGATTATTTGAAATATTATATAATTAAATAACCTCCTTCTGTATTATCCCTTTTAATCGGTCCACAAATTTCTATTTCCCCATATTATTACTTCCCTCAATTACCAAATCTTTCATAAAGCCATAAACTTTGTTATTTTTCTTTCGGTTTCTTTCCATCATCCAACCACAGTTAATAAAGATTGTATTTCTTGATTAATGGGTTTTCCCCATAATATTACTTCCCTCAATTACCAAATCTTTCATAAAGCCATAATGTTTGCTATTTTTCATTCGGTTTGTTTCCAACTTCCGACAACAGTTGATAAAGATTGTGTTTCTTGATCAATGGCTTTTACCCATCATATTTGCTTCCCTCAATTACCAAATCTATACATACTAATAAATAAAGGTTTTAGAATGCCACATGTCATTCTCATGTTCATTCTCAATATTTTTTTTCCGACTCTCTCCTATTTAATGATAGAAGTTTCTATAACAAAATTATAATTTTTGTTTCCCGTCTTTCTCCCCTATTAAATAATACTGATTTTTATAACTATTTTTATTAAAAAAATTTAATTAAAAAATAGATTTGTTCATAAAACATTTTTAGAATTTGAACATTTCTTTCATTCTTTTTATAAAACATTTTAAAAAAAATAACTATATAACGTTTGAAAATTTGTATTAAAAAATTATGTAATATGTTAAAAATATGTAATATTAGATTTTTATTACTAAGTATATATAATACTGTATTATTCACCATGTATAATATACATGGTTTCCGACCTATATTATAATAAATGAATTTTTATACCTGCTACGTGTCGACTTTTGATTAAATATAGTTTTTTGTTTTTCGTCTTTCTGTCATATTAAATAATGATGATGTTAAATAATTAAATATCTAACATATATTGTAATATTTTATTAAATCATAACAATTTTTCAATTATTTCTTATTTCACAGATGACTAATAACATCAAAAATATAAATTTTCATAGAAAATATTGTTTTATAACAAGTTGTATTTATTCAACCAATGTAAAACATGGGCTTTAACCTAGTTAAATAATAGGTAAAGGTTCAAATTCTAACCAAGTTTTTATATGATAACCACTCTCAAACAATCACATAATTTATAAATATTTTTTTCTTTTAATTGTTAAAAGACTATTTAAGTATTTTGAACATAAATCTGCAAATGAGAAGTTTAACATATACGTGACACATAGTGTTACGTATATGGAACACTAACAAAGTGATAATTGTTACATATACGTAACACTATGTTTGAGAGGGTTATCACAGTTAACACATAAATATTGGTTATCATTTGAACCACAACCTTAAATAATAAGTATCCATAATTAAATTTATAATAAATATCTAATTTTTTTTTTAATATTATTATTTAATAAGAGAGAGACGAAAAAACACATGTTGATGATACACAATAAAGTGACATGTATCCCCTTTGATTTTTATTTATTAGTTTAATCTATACTATACAATAAATAAAGGTTTATCACTACCACTTGTCGCCTCCATATTCATCCTTATAAAAAAAATTTCCGTCTCTCTCTCATAATAAATACACTTTCATATTTCAATAATAATATATTTTTAAACAAACTATTAATTATACTAATAAAACACATTTATTTTAAATTATCTCATATTATAAGAAACTTTGAAATGTAATTACCTAGCTTATATTTTCAATCAAATAGTAATGAAAGTCAAATTACATTGAATAATAATTTATGTATTTTTTAAACTCAATTATATACTAATTTTTACATATTTTTTATTTTGTTTTTTTTATTGTTAGTATATGTATTACATTTTTCTACTTATAAGATAGGTATATAAACCTTTAAGAATTTTATATATTGATATTTTTTTCACCATGTGTAATACACAGGTTCTAAGCTAGTCTTTTATAAAGCCATAATATTTGCTATTTTTTCATTTTGGTTTCTTTTTATTTTCCAACATCAGTTGATAAAGATTTTGTTTCTTGATTATTGGCGAATAACAACAATGCTGACCGTGGTCGCTCCACCGTGTCGAGAAATTTCAGTGAGTTTCTAAGAAAAGTCAACTAAAGCCCTCGACTCATTTTAATCAAAACCTTATTCTTTCGACTAACAATAACTTTTGTATTTGATATACTCTAATAAGACTCTTCCTCTTCTTTGCGACTACTTACAACTTGTTGATTATTTGAAATATGATATAATTAAAATTACCCCTTCATGTATTATCCCTTTTAATCGGTCCACATTTTTCTATTTACCCCATAATATTTACTTCTCTTAATTACCAAATCTCTTATAAAACCATAATATTTGATATTTTTCATTTGGTGTCTTTTCATCTTCCAACAACAGTTGATAAAGTTTGTGTTTCTTGATCAATGGCGAATAACAACAACGCCAACCGGGGTCACTCCGTCGTGCCGGAGAATTCACATGGGAGTCTTTAAGAGAGAATTCACCAAGAGCCCTTTACTTGTTTTAATCAAACCCATATTCTTTCGAGTAACAACAATTTTTGCATTTGATATAATGTAATAAGACTCTTCCTTTTCCCTTCTTTGCGACTACTTATTATTTATTATTGATTATTTGAAATATTATATAATTAAAAAACATTCTTATGTAATATTTCTTTTAATCGGTTTACATGTATCTATTTCCCCAAAATATTTACTTCCTATAATTACCAAATCTTCCATAATGCATCTTTGCTATTTTCATTCAGTTTCATTTCCATCTTCCAATATAGATTATGTAATATTTCTTTTAATCGGTTTACATATATCTATTTCCACATAATATTTACTTCCCATAATTACCAAATCTTCCATAAAACCATAATCTTTGTTATTTTTCATTGGGTTTCATTTCCATCTTTAACAACAGTTGATAAAGATTATGTTTCTTGATTAATGGCTTTTCCCCATAATATTTACTTTCCTTAATAAACCAAATCTATCATAAAACTATAATTTTTGCTATTTTTATTCGGTTTATTTCCATCTTCCAACATCAATTGATAAAGATTGTATTTTCTTGATCAACGACGAATAAAAACAAAGCCAACCGTGGTCGCTCGTCCTTGCCGAGAAATTCAAGGGAGACTTTCTGAGAGAAGTTACCTAAAGCCCTATACTCGTTTCAACCAAACTCATATTCTTTTGAGTAACAACAATTTTTGTATTTGATATAATCTAATAAGACTCTTCCTCTTTCTCTTCTTTGTGACTACTTATAATTTGTTGTTGCTTATTTGAAATATTATATAAATAAATAATCTCCTTATGTATTATCACTTTTAATCGATCCACATGTTTCTATTTTCCCCTTAATATTTACTTCCCTCAATTACCAAATCTTTTGTAAAGTCATAAGCTTTGCTATTTTTCCTCCGATTTTCTTTCTATCTTCCAATAACAGCTGATAAAAATTGTGTTTCTTGATCAATGGTGAATAACAACAATGCCAACCGTGGTCGCTGCGATGTGCTCGTTTTAAAGATTATGTTTCTTGATAATAGCAAATAACAACAATGTCAACTGTGGTCGCTCCGACTTGCCGAAGAAATCCCAGGGAGGTCTTTCTGAGAGAAGTCACCCAGAGCCCTAGACTCGTTTTAAATAAACCAATACTCTTTCGAGTTTCAATAATTTTTTTATTTGATATAATCTAATAACACTTTTCCACTTCCTCTTCTTTGCGACTATTTATAAATTGTTGTTGACTATCTGAAATATTTTAAAATTAAATAACCTCCTTATGTATATCGGTCCACATGTTTCTATTTTCCCACATATTATTTACTTCCCTCAATTACCAAATCTTTCATAAAGCCATAAACTTTGTTATTTTTCATTCGGCTTCTTTCCATCATCCAATCGCAGTTGTTAAAGATTGAATTTCTTGATTAATTGCTTTTCCTTATAGTATTTACTTCCCCCAATTACCAAATCTTTCATAAAGCATAATCTTAGCTATTTTTCATTCGGTTTCTTTAATCTTCCAACAGCAGTTGATAAAGAGTGTTTTTTTATCAATGTTTTTTCCCCATAATATTTACTTCACTCACATATCAAATCTTTTATAAAACCATAATCTTTGCTATTTTCATTCAATTTTTTTCCATCTTCCAACATCAGTTGATAAAGATTGTGTTTCTTAATCAATGGCGAATAATAACAATGTCAACCCTCATCCCTCCCGCGTATTGAAGAATTCTCATGGGAGTATAGTATTTCTGAGAGAAGTCACATAAAGCCCTCGACTCGTTTTAACCAAACCCTTATTCTTTCGAGTTACACTAATTTTTGTAATTGATATAATCTAATATTACTATTCCTCTTCTTTGCGACTACTTATAACTTCTTGTTGCTTATTTGAAATATTATATACTTAAATAACCCCCTTATATATTATACCTTTTAATTGGTCAACATGTTTCTATTTACCCCATAATATCTACTTCCCTCAATATCTAAATCTTTCGTAAATTCGTAATCTTTTCTATTTTTTCTTCGGTTTCTTTCTATAATCCGACAACAGTTGATAAATATTGTGTTTCTTGATCAATGGCTTTTTCTCGTAGTATTTACTTCCATTAATTACCACATCTTTCATAAAATCATTAATCTTTGCTATTTTTCATTCGATTTCTTTCCATCTTCCAACATCAGTTGATAAAGTTTTTGTTTCTTGATCAATGGTGAAAAATAACGATGCCAACCGTGGTCGCTCCGCCATGCCGAGAAATTCCAGGAAATCTTGTGAGAGAAGTCACCTAAAGCCCTAGATTCGTTTTAACCAAACCCGTATTCTTTCGTGTAACAACAATTTTTGTATTTAATATAATCTAATAAGACTCTTCCTTTTCTTTGCGGATACTTATAACTTGTTGTTGATTATTGAAATATTATATAAATAAAAAACCTCCTTATGTATTATCTCTTTTAATCGATCCACATGTTTCTATCTTCCCCGTATTATTTACTTTCCTCAATTATCAATTTTTTTATAAAGCCATATTCTTTACTATTTTTCCTTCGGTTTTCTTTCCATCTTCGAACAACAGTTGATAAAGATTGTGTTTCTTGTTCAATGGACTTTTCCCATAATATTTACTTCCCTCAATTATCAAATCTTCATAAAACCATAATCCTTGCCATTTTCATTCAGTTTTTTTCCATCTTCCAACATCAGTTGATAAAGATTGTGTTTCTTAATCAATGGCGAATAACAACAATGCCAACCCTTGTCTCTCTTGCGTACCGGAGAATTCCCAAGGGGTAGAGTATTTCTGAGATAAGTCACCCAGAGCCCTGGGCTCGTTTTGACCAAACTCATATTTTTTCAAGTAACAACAATTTTTGTATTTGATATAATCTAATAAGACTCTTCCTCTCCTCTTCTTTGCGACTACTTATTATTTATTGTTGATTATTTGAAATAGATTATTATTAAATAACCTCCTTATGTATTATCTATTTTAATCGGTCCACAAGTTTCCATATTCCTCATAATATTTACTTCTCTCAAATACCAAATCTTTCATAAAGCCATACTCTTGGCAATTTTTCATTCGATTTATTTCCATCTTCCAACAACAGTTGATAAAGATTGTATTTCTTGATCAATGTCTTTTCCTCTTAACATTTACTTCCCTCAATTACCAAAATCTTTCATAAAGCCATAATCTTTGCTATTTTTCATTCGGTTTCTTTCCATCTTCCAACAGTAGTTGATAGAGATTGTGTTTCTTGATAAATGGCGAATAACAACAATGCCAACCGTGGTCGCTCCTCCGTGTCGGAGAATTCCTAGTGGAGTCTTTCTTAGAGAAGTCACCCAAAGCCCTAGACTCGTTTTAACCAAACCCATATTCGTTCGAGTAACAACAATTTTTGTGTTTGATATAATCTTATAAGAATCTTCCTTTTTCTATTCTTCGCGACTACTTATAGTTTGTTATTGATTATTTGAAATATTATAAAACTAAATAACCTCCTTATTTTGGAAAAAATAAGACGGTAACGGTTGAAAGTGTAAAAAGGACGGTAACGGACCGTCACCATCCGTAATGGGCTGAGGAAGGGATAAATTTGGGCTTGACACGTGTCCCTGTGACTCACTGGAGGAATCTGACGCGTGTAAACCTATAATGGATCGCCACCAATTCGTAACGATTCGTTACACCGTAATTTGGCAAAACGCAAAGAGGAGCCAACACTTGGGAAGTTGACTTGCAACCCTAGTTTGGTGACTAACCGTCACCAAACCATAACAGTCTGTTACGATAAGGTGGTGACGGACCATCACGAAGCTGTGTTGAGCATATAAATTAGAATTCAAGTTCAGTCGATTTCATTTTTCCTAAACCTCAACCTCTCTCCCAACATAATGGAGAACGAACCCATTACCTTTTAATGCACCCCACTCTCAAATTATCCGACTTTCGCTTAAACGACGCACTTCCGTGTAGCCGTTCTTCCGCTTAAGGATAAACGCTAGGATCTTGAGGAATCAAGACTAAAAGCTAGAGTTGTAGTGCTGCCCGCTTAAGAAGGTATTCTTACGAGTCTTTGTTAAATTCTCAAAAGGTGAATACATTTAATGCTTTCAAAACTTTCAAATGATTTGTTTGCGAAAATGACAAAGCATGTATTAAATACTTTAATGCATAAAGGCTTTCTTTGGATAAACATTCAGACTATAAGTATACGTGTTGTTTGATCAGATGATGCATGCATTATGAGTGAAATTCCCATAATAGGGTTGGTTTTGACTCTTTAAGAAAGATGTAAGACAAGGGTAAAACTCGCAACAAACTTACAACTGAGACTGGAGTTTCAATAGTCGACTTATAGAGGGCAGTGACACCTGTGTATACAGTGGATGGAATCCCAGTTAAATGCATGATATAAATAAGGATAGGTGTCCAAAGGAGTATGATTCCAAGAATCTATCTTATGGTTTTAAACCTGCTATGATGCAGGATATAATGTAAACTGATTTCAAAAAATGTTTTATCATTAAAGAGATATTTAAAACCTATCTATGAAAGATGTTTTATTCAATCAAAAGAACTGAACATATTATTTCAACCTTGAGTTGAATACTTACGAAATTAAAGATCCAAATAATTTTCTGCTGCAAATAAACCCTAATGTTTAGAGATAAAATAAATAAGAACGGTGCCAATCAGTCACACGATCGTGGTGTCCCAAAACGAGGTATGACAATAGTCTCCTCCTCACTCTCTATTTTCCTAACCTTTATGTATACTGATGCGTTGCAAAACACACATGTATTTCCGCCATGTTTCGTATCATTTTTATATAGTTTTAGAGTCGTTTTTAGTTAGTATTGATTCATACGTGGTTTTGAAGGTGATCGAGTCGCTTTTAGGCTTAAACGAACAACAACCGGGAAAGAAACGAGAACGAGAACCCGAGATGAGAAACGGAAAAAGGCGGGAAATACTCAAAACTTAAAACGGGCATATCTCGGGCTACAAAATGAGTTACGGGTCCCATTTTATATCGATTTAGGGTAGCTCAACGAGAGGAGTTCAAAAATCAGGTTTTCTTGGCCAGGCGGTACGCGAGAGATAGGCCAAGGCCCTTGCGGTACGCGAGGGACCCTAGTTACAGGAATTTTAACATATTTAGGGTTTAAAAGTTGAGGACTCTCCCATTCCTATTCTAATCGATTTCCAGTCGTTTCAAGAGAGAAAAGTGGCGATTTTGGGGCCAAGAAAGTGAGATCAAGCGTAAAGTTGAAGTCTTTGATCCTCGGGTTACTTAGCATTTTTGTAACATCCCAAAAATAATAAAACGAATAAACATAGCGAGACCGGTGATTTAGTCGGAACATTTAAACAAAAGGGAGCGGGCTTGGGCTCGGCTTCAATGGGCCGAGGGAAGCCCAGGTATATATATAAGGCAAGGCAGCCCTCTTCCCTGCTCATTCCACACTCACGCAACTTCTAGAGAGAGAAAGGAAAGCTCGGGTGTAGAGAGAGAAAGTCGTCGGATCGTCACGAGATTGGAGGAGCACGACACAGCTGAGCCCGTGAGCAAAACCTCCGAATCAGAATTACAATCCAGGTAACGATTCGATCACATTATGAGTTTTTGTTCGTTTTGGAAAGTTTCGGGTTTTGGCTAAAAGATAACGATTTTGCGGATGAAACTTGAAAGTGAACTTAGGTATAGCATCTAGAATGAAAAACGAACGTTTTCATCAAAGAAAATTTAGATATCTACATGATCAGATTCGCATGCAGAACATTCGGATTTTTGGGAAGGCGATAAGTGCAGACCCATCGAAACTACTTAGTTTCGATATGTGCAGACCCATCGAAACTACTTAGTTTCGATATGTGCAGACCTATCGAAACTACCCAGTTTTGATATATGCAGACCCAATCGAAACTACCATAGTTTCGATATGAGCCCCCGATCTGAAGCTAAGATAATACATAAGTTACTTATCGAAACTACCTATCGAAACTACCTATCGAAACTACAAAGTTTCGACAGAAACAACCTATCGAAACTACCAAGTTTCGATATTAGCTAATCAATCGAAACTACTATGTTCAAGCATAGTAATGTCTAGTGTCATCTAGGAGCACCATCTTATGTGTATGACTTTATTATACAGATCGTGTGTGACATTAGTGAAGCTCAGTAGCCAGATTAGTGTATTACAGAAACTACTCATCAGGTGAGTTCTATGTGCCCCCTTCTATGTTATGTGCAAATGTTTTCAAATGTTTTGGGGCTGAAATGTATACACTAAGTGAATAAATGTTATGAATGTCAATGTGATCATATGTGTTATACAAGTATATATATATACCTATACACGAAAGAGAAATTATGAATAAAGAATGAAAAGCATGATTATAAAGAATGAATGAAAGTATAACACAATATGAAAGAATGAAATCCTGCTTTATATCCATGTATATATTGCTTGCCAAGTACAGAAAATGTTATGGACGCTTCGATGATAACGGCTACTTCGGTAGACGGACGACCATGTGATTATTTTACAACCGGGACAAGTGCGTTCCTTCATCAGCTAGGACGTACGAATGCCATTAATGGACGGTCGAAGCAATTGGCATATTATAGTAGAACAGTTGTATAAATAATAGTCGCATGGGAAATGGATACCTTCGGGTAGACGGGCGAATTACGGCCTACGATGTTAGGACGGTTGTAAGTCATGACGGACGGACAAAGATTTCCGGACGGTTGTAAGAATAAAATGACGGACGGCACTAGTTGCCGGACGGTTGTAAGTATAGGCGGGCCATGACGATGGACCACGGCGATTGTCTTTGTGACATTCGTAAGCAAATGACGGGTTGATCACCCTTATAGAGTATGACCCATGAAATTAAAGAAAGAAAGAAAAGAAAGAAAAGGGTGAATGCATATATATATATATATGAAATCACAAAAAAAATACAGAAAAGAAAGATGAAAGAAAGGCAAAAGTTATGAATACGTATTTATATGAATGACTAAACAGTAATGCATACTTATAAAGTAAAGAAAAGAATGTTTATATCAAATCGCATTAAACTAGAACTCACCAGCGTTAGCTGACTTTTAGTATACATTTCAGGTAAAGGAAGAAAAGGTCGTGCGATGGCGTGAAGGTTACCCGGCACAAGACTGACATCCCACTTTTGTTTGTTAAGAAAATGTTGTGTTTTTAATTGTTAAGACTTCCGCTGTTATGTAATGTAATTGAATGATGAATGTTTTAAATTTAAGTTCAGTATTTATGGCTATGTTTATGAGTAAATCCAACAAGTGAGGTCACCCGGGAAAGGGGCCTTACAAGTTGGTATCAGAGCAATAGTTTGAGAGATTTAGACATCCCTAAATGTCTAGACTCAAACTGATTATGGGACCAACGCACGGATGTCAGTTTGGGTAACCAACGCCAACGCTAGCACGGTAAGTAAGTCATAAAGTTAATCCTCTTGCATAGGAATAGATACCTTAACTTAGAACAAATAGATGTTAATGCCACGACTGATTTGAAGAGTTTCGAACCCGAAAAGCAATGTAAATTAGTAATCACAAACCGGTCACTGTAATTAAGAATTTACCTTGCTCGTACTGTTCCAAACTATGATCTGAAGAAATGACATTGATGTATTCCCTTTATAACTATCAGGAAATTAAGGATTATGGCTGGTGGAGGAAGAACGGGACGCCGAGGCGGTCGCACTGGCCGAGTAGGTAGACCTCCATTGAAACAAAGACAGGAAGAGGAAGAGAGTGTGCACGCAGAACACACTGAGAGTGCGCACGAAACAGATGTGACACCAACTGGGAACAACAGTCTAGGGCCTATACAGTTGGAACCTGAAGTCAGGGATGCTATTGCCCGTGAAGTCGTGCTCACTTTGAAGAAGGTATTGCCCGATCTACTATCCGAGGCAATAAAGAAAAGTAAAGAGGAGGATGAAGGAGACAAGGAAGAGAAAGTATATGATAGTGATGGGGATGAAATAAAGATAGGATCGAGCAACCGTGTGTGTACTTACAAAGGCTTTAAGGACGGAGACCCACCCAAGTTCGATGGGAGCAAGGATTCAGTGGTAACGCTTGAATGGATTGAGAGGATGAATGATGTAATCAACATCAGCGAGTGTCGACCAGACCAGGCTGTTAAATACGTTGCTCATTCTTTCACCAACGAAGCACTAAGTTGGTGGAGGAATATTCAGAGAACTAAGTCACCAAATGCTATAAACAGAATGACATGGGATGACTTGAAGAAGCTGATCATCCAAAAGTTCTGTCCACAAAACAAAATTGATCGAGTGGAAAATGAATTCCTAAACCTTAAGGCTGGAAACAAGACACACCGCCAGTATACTTCTAGATTCAATGAGTTGGCACAGCTGGTACCCCACCTGGTGGAGACAGAAGAGCGAATGATCAAGTATTATGTGAAGGGCCTACCTCAAAGGGTCCGTGTCCACTTGAAAGCCAACCTACCCTCGACCTTCGAGTCGGTAGTGAATCTGAGCGGAATCGTCTACGACGATTATGCCAATGAGGACCCACCAACAGAAACCCAAAAGAGAAAGTGGGAGAACCCGTCTAGAGGCACCGGAAGAGGGAACGTAACAACTGAAAATAAGAAACCAAGGTCGGACAAATATGAAACCTGCAAGAAATGTGGAAGGCAACATTTTGGCGAGTGCCGGGTCGGCTCCACCACATGTTACAGGTGTGGGAAGGCGGGGCACTACTCTCGTGACTGCTTGAGAGACACTAAATGCCAAGTATGTGGACTGTTTGGTCACCTGACTAAGGATTGCAGAAAAACCAGATAATCTGGTTCGGGAAAAGAAAAGGAACAGGAGCAACCAAAGACTAGGACTCGAGCTTACGCCCTGACTGAGGAGGAAGCAAGGGGAAATCCTGATGTTGTGTCAGGTACGTTCCTAGTTAATGATGAACATGCGGCTATATTATTTGACTCGGGTGCTAGTAAAAGCTTTATATCAAATGCCTTTAGTCGAAAACTGAATTGCACTATCAACACAGTAGTAAAGGCCTTTAGCGTACAAACTGCCGTTGGTAAAAATTTGGCAGTATTCCAAGTAACAGAGGATTGCATAATAGAAATAGAGGGTCATAAGTTTCCTTCTAGATTATTCCTTCTCACCTTAGGAGGATTCGATATAGTATTGGGTATGGATTGGCTAGCTGCCAACAAAGCTCAAATCATATGTAAACGTAAGAGGATACACCTCAAAGGTCCTAGCGGATGTCCAATTACGGTTCATGGGGATTGGAATTGCACAATGCCGAACATCATCTCGATGATCAAGGCCGAAAGTTACATGAGGCGCAGTTGCGAAGCTTATCTGGCATATGTTATTGACGATAGAATGAAAACGAAAGAACTCGAGAACGTACCCGTGGTGTGCAATTTTCCGGAAGTATTCCCTGAGGATCTACCTGGGTTGCCACCCGATCGGGAAATAGAATTTCAGATTGACTTACTTCCAGGAGCTGAGCCCGTTGCCAAAGCCCCCTACCGATTGGCTCCGTCAGAAATGAAAGAATTGATGTCTCAACTAGAGGAACTAACAGAAAAAGGATTTATTAGACCGAGCATCTCACCATGGGGCGCTCCGGTGCTATTTGTGAAGAAGAAGGACGGCAGCATGCGCATGTGCATCGACTACCGCGAATTGAACAAGAGAACAGTAAAGAACAAATACCCACTGCCTAGAATAGACGACCTTTTTGATCAACTGCAAGGTGCGAGTTGGTTCTCAAAGATCGATCTTAGGTCGGGTTACCATCAGTTGAAAGTAAGAGAAGAAGACGTACCAAAGACCGCGTTTCGCACGCGTTATGGACATTATGAGTTTCTCGTGATGTCCTTCGGATTGACCAACGCACCAGCAGCGTTCATGGATTTGATGAATAGAGTATGTCGACCAATGTTGGATCGATCGGTGATAGTCTTTATAGATGACATACTGGTGTATTCAAAAAGCGAGGGTGATCACCACTGTCACCTAAGAGAGGTTCTGGATGTGCTAAAGCAGGAAAAGTTGTACGCAAAATTCTCCAAATGCGCGTTCTGGCTTAGGGAAGTCCAATTCCTAGGTCATGTAATAAACCCAAACGGCATCATGGTGGATCCTGTAAAGATCGAGACAGTAAAGGAATGGAACATCCCAAAGACACCAACAGAGATACGAAGCTTTCTAGGATTGGCAGGCTACTATCGAAGGTTCATTCAAGATTTCTCAAGAATTACCTCGCCACTAACCAAACTGACACGGAAGGAAGTAAAGTATGAATGGGGTCCAACCCAAAACAACGCGTTTGAGGAACTTAAGACACGATTGACACAAGCTCCAGTCTTAACACTACCTGAGGGAAATGAAGACTTGGTAGTCTACTTTGACGCTTCAGGGCAGGGTTTAGGGTGCGTACTTATGCAACGTGGAAAGGTAATTGCTTATGCCTCATGACAACTAAAGATTCACGAGGTTAACTACCCAACGCACGATCTAGAATTAGCAGTAGTGGTTTTCGCGTTAAAAATATGGAGGCACTACTTGTATGGAGTTAAATGCACCATCTACTCCGATCACAAAAGCTTGAAATACTTTTTCGAACAAAAGGAACTAAACATGAGGCAAAGAAGATGGTTAGAACTACTGAAAGACTATGACTGTGAGATATTGTACCATCCAGGCAAGGCAAACGTAGTGGCTGACGCTTTAAGTAGAAAGGAAGAATCGGCACCTATCCGGATCAAAGCGTGTCAGCTGATTATAACACCAGACTTGATGGGTGAAATATCAAAGGCACAAGATGAAGCACTGTTAGAAAGAAATGTGAAACGGGAAAGAATAGTAGGACAACAAGGGAACCTAGATGCAAATGCATACGGAGTACGAACTAGGTTTGGCCGGATGTGGATACCTAAGATTGGCGAGCTTAGAGCCAAAATACTCGATGAGGCCCATAAGTCTCGTTATTCTATCCACCCCGGGACAAACAAAATGTATCAAGACTTGAAGAAAGAGTACTGGTGGCCTGGCATGAAGAGTGATGTGACTGAATACGTGAACAAGTGCTTAACGTGTTCACTAGTTAAGGCCGAGCACCAGAAACCATGCGGTAAAATGCAACCTTTACCTATACCAGAATGGAAGTGGGAAGAGATCACAATGGACTTCATTACCAAGCTACCGCGAATAGCTAAAGGCAATGATACCATTTGGGTGATCGTCGACCGTTTGACGAAAAGTGCTCACTTCTTGCCAATACGCGAGACCTCTTCGTCAGAAAGACTAGCAGAAGTATTTATCAAGGAAATTGTGAGCAGACATGGTATGCCGCTGTCAATTGTGTCTGACAGGGATAGTAGATTCACATCAAGGTTTTGGAAGAAATTCAAAGAAGCAATGGGCACTAGACTGAACATCAGCACCGCTTACCACCCCCAAACCTATGGACAATCGGAAAGGACCATCCAGACCTTGGAGGACATGCTCCGGGCTTGTATCATTGACTTTGGTGGGAGCTGGGACAGCCATCTACCATTGGCAGAATTTTCATATAACAACAGCTATCACTCAACTATTGGCATGCCGCCGTTTGAGATGTTGTATGGGAGGAGATGCAGAACCCCGGTTTGTTGGGGGGAAATTGGACAGAAGGATTTTGCAAGTCTCGAAGTGGTCAAAGCTACTTCTGAGAAATTTGATCAAATCAATGCTCGAATGAAAGCTGCAAAAGACAGACAGAAATCATACGCGGATAAGAGAAGAAGGGATTTAGAGTTCCAAGTAGGGGAATACACCCTACGTTTCACGTGTCGCACTTACGCAAGTGCCTAGCTGACGACACAGCTCACATACCTTACGACGAGATCGAAGTGGATAACAGTCTAAATTATGTAGAAGAACCAATAGCCATTCTTGACCGAGCTGAAAAACGACTACGCAATAAGTCGATACCGTTAGTCAAGATACAATGGAAGCACAGCAAAGGGTCAGAAGCTACGTGGGAAAAAGAAGACGAGATGAGGGGACTATACCCTCAATTGTTTAACGATTAGCAGGTTTCGAGGACGAAACCTTTCTAAGGAGGGTAGACTTGTAACATCCAAAAAATAATAAAACGAATAAACATAGCGAGACCAGTGATTTAGTCGAAACATTTAAACAAAAGGGAGCGGGCTTGGGCTCGGCTTCAATGGGCCGAGGGAAGCCCAGGTATATATATAAGGCAAGGCAGCCCTCTTCCCTGCTCATTCCACACTCACGCAACTTCTAGAGAGAGAAAGGAAAGCTCGGGTCTAGAGAGAGAAAGTCGTCGGATCGTCACGAGATTGGAGGAGCACGACACAGCTGAGCCCGTGAGCAAAACCTCCGAATCAGAATTACAATCCAGGTAACGATTCGATCACATTATGAGTTTTTGTTCGTTTTGGAAAGTTTCGGGTTTTGGCTAAAAGATAACGATTTTGTGGATGAAACTTGAAAGTGAACTTAGGTATAGCATCTAGAATCAAAAATGAACGTTTTGATCAAAGAAAATTTAGATATCGACATGATCAGATTCGCATGCAGAACATTCGGATTTTTGGGGAAGGCGATAAGTGCAGACCCATCGAAACTACTTAGTTTCGATATGTGCAGACCGATCGAAACTACTTAGTTTTGATATGTGCAGACCTATCGAAACTACCCAGTTTCGATATATGCAGACCCAATCGAAACTACCATAGTTTCGATATGAGCCCCCAATCCGAAGCTAAGATAATACATAAGTTACTTATCGAAACTACCTATCGAAACTACCTATCGAAACTACCAAGTTTCGACAGAAACAACCTATCGAAACTACCAAGTTTCGATATTAGCTAATCAATCGAAACTACTATGTTCAAGCATAGTAATGTCTAGTGTCATCTAGGAGCACCATCTTATGTGTATGACTTTATTATACAGATCGTGTGTGACATTAGTGAAGCTCAGTAGCCAGATTGGTGTATTACAGAAACTACTCATCAGGTGAGTTCTATGTGCCCCCTTCTATGTTATGTGCAAATGTTTTCAAATGTTTTGGGGCTGAAATGTATACACTAAGTGAATAAATGTTATGAATGTCAATGTGATCATATGTGTTATACAAGTATATATATATACCTATACACGAAAGAGAAATTATGAATAAAGAATGAAAAGCATGATTATAAAGAATGAATGAAAGTATAACACAATATGAAAGAATGAAATCCTGCTTTATATCCATGTATATATTGCTTGCCAAGTACAGAAAATGTTATGGACGCTTCGATGATAACGGCTACTTCGGTAGACGGACGACCATGTGATTATTTTACAACCGGGACAAGTGCGTTCCTTCATCAGCTAGGACGTACGAATGCCATTAATGGACGGTCGAAGCAATTGGCATATTATAGTAGAACGGTTGTATAAATAATAGTCGCATGGGAAACGAATACCTTCGGGTAGACGGGCGAATTACAGCCTACGACGGTAGGACGGTTGTAAGTCATGACGGACGGACAAAGATTTCCGGACGGTTGTAAGAATAAAATGACGGACGGCACTAGTTGCCGGACGGTTGTAAGTATAGGCGGGCCATGACGATGGACCGCGACGATTGTCTTTGTGACATTCGTAAGCAAATGACGGGTTGATCACCCTTATAGAGTATGACCCATGAAATTAAAGAAAGAAAGAAAAGAAAGAAAAGGGTGAATGCATATATATATATATGTGAAATCACAAAAAAAAATACAGAAAAGAAAGATGAAAGAAAGGCAAAAGTTATGAATACGTATTTATATGAATGACTAAACAGTAATGCATACTTATAAAGTAAAGAAAAGAATGTTTATATCAAATCGCATTAAACTAGAACTCACCAGCGTTAGCTGACTTTTAGTATACATTTCAGGTAAAGGAAGAAAAGGTCGTGCGATGGCGTGAAGGTTACCCGGCACAAGACTGACATCCCACTTTTATTTGTTAAGAAAATGTTGTGTTTTTAATTGTTAAGACTTTCGCTGTTATGTAATGTAATTGAATGATGAATGTTTTAAATTTAAGTTCAGTATTTATGGCTATGTTTATAAGTAAATCCAACAAGTGAGGTCACCCGGGAAAGGGGCCTTACAATTTTCGATTTCAAGATTCAATCTTTATCATTGTTTTCTGTGTTTGAACCCATGTTTATGCTTATTTACTTCTGTTTGAATGTTCTAAACATGAATCTAGGCTAAAACATTGATATTGCCTAGGTCTTTTGATGATTACTTTGTTAAAACTTTGATTTTTATCGATTTTTGGATTCGTATGATGGTTTAATGATTTTTGTAAACAATCTCATGTTGATTATTATGATGAATATGCATGATTAGATCTGATTATGATTGGTTATGGCTCTATATGCTATTTGTGAATGTCCTTCAGTTTGAATAGCGTATCTAGATCGTAGACTGTGCGTTTGTGATTGTTTGTGTGGTTTGCTAGACGTAGTATCCCATAGGAGCTGTGATTGGGAGGAGTTAGACCTAAGTGTTCATCCTAGTTCAATACCCGAAAGGTGAGAATTAGTTGTCTAGTCTTCGTTACATGGAATCCAAGTGTTAACAGTCACAGAGGACATTAGTATTAGGTGTCCGGTGATCGTTTGAGTCCACCGAGTGTGAAGAGATGTTCGAGAGCTTCGCTCAAGCCGAACAGCAGTACCCATCTTCTAGGACTTCCATTCCTAGTGCTATATCATCCACCACATCTCCTAGAGGTGTGCATGTGGTCACTCCTGATTCTAGTGTGGCTGTTGCCCTTGCCTATATGGCTAATGAAATTAAGGAGCTGAAGCTCAATGCTCAGCGATGTCAAGTGTGTAGGGGAGGCCACGACACCTGTTATTGTCCGGTGAATAATCAAGAGCAGGTGAGCTATGCTGGCAACCAACACCAGAACTGAGCGTACAACAACTACAATTCATTTGGCTTGGGATAGATATCTGGAAATAACCTACTGGGGTTTAAATGTTCGTCAGCAGTATCAGCAGAATAGAGGAGGAGAGACAGGACCGGGCACGGGGAGCAGTGTCGATACGATTTCGATCAAAGAGATGCTTGAGACTCAGACACAGCTTCTTGCCCACCTAGTCCAGCAGGACAGGGATGATAGGCAGAGATTGGATGGCCATGACACTTTACTGAAGAATCAGCAATCGGCATTCCATGATCTGCAACACATGGTTGAGGACATCGCTAAGAGTCTGAAGGATCGACAGGGAGGTCAATATTAATGCTCCAACGCTTCAGTGATGGCCGTGTTGGTCAGGAGTGTGGAGGAGAAAGAGGTTGTAGAGGATGACTTCCACTCCAGCAAGTACAACATGTAACATTTCTGATTTTATTATCTTTATTTTTCAATCCAAAGTAACACATTTCAAATCCAATTCTAGTTCTATGTTTTAAATTCGTTCGTGCAAACAACTAAGCCCTCTGTTCCCATACAAACTCATGAAATTCACATCATTCAAACCCTGTATATATATATGGATAAATGTATATGACACATATAAAAGTATATATATAGATATATAAATTTCTTAAACCAAAATAAAACTCATAAAGGTTGATATATTCCTTATATCTATAAATGTATTTACTTATGGATAAATAGATAAATATATGTATATATATACCAATTCACTTATACAATTTATTATTTTATAAAATATATATACAATTCATTCTTTTATAAAATAATTAAAATAAACTAGATTTTTATAAAAAAAAAATGAATTATCTTGAACCTTTTGGTACCAATAAACCCCCTACCCCATGTGAACCCTCAAATTGAACCATCACCCTTGATATCGAACCTTTGACCTCAATGTTGACCCCAAATCAAGACCCATGACTGATTTTGACTTTTCAAAGTCACAATAGCCCAAGAACACCCCGATTAAGAACTGCCTCGGATCCAATTGGTGTAATTGGATTTCCCGTATATAATTAGTTGATCCTATACCACCCTCAGGCCCATTTGGATGTTAACTTCAATCCAAAAAATGCGGAATATTTTGAATTCAAATGTGTTTGACTTCTCTGAGTCAAACCGGTCTAAATCGGGAAGTAATTTGCAAATTAAGGCACTATTGATGACAGTAAATCATGCGCAAGGGGTACACGCATGAACCTATACCCGGACTCAATTCAATCCTAATCGACCAAATTGACGCGTAATTTCGCTCGACAGCCGTTACCATCGAATCACAATCAAATCATACGAGTTGAGTGAAATTGATCGAATTAAACCGCTCATTCATCTTCGCATAACTCATTACAAACTCTCTGAACTTTCTATCAATCTGCATATCACCTCTGGTCGTCGATCGAGCACGAAGAACAGTCGGAGCAAACCCGTAGCCGCCTGCATTTGTGCCCAAACCAAAACAAGTAAGATTACTCTCATTCGATTCGTTTTTGAATCCTTGTCAAAAGCCCCTTACCAATTCGTGTCCACAGAACATATCGAGACCGATTATGGCTAGGGTTCATGGCGGGTTGGATCGTATTTGAATTCTGCTTTGTGTTAATATCATGTTTTAATCAATTAGAATCCGTAATTATTCAGCGAAACCACCTGGTCCGGCCGGTAAGTCACTGCGTCGCCGAACCAGGTGGCGTGGGTTCGAAACCCACAAACACCGGACCTTTTTGCGCAACCCTTAAACCCTAACCCGGTTCCACTGTAAGTCCATGTTAATACGTTTAGAAACTGTTCTGTTACACGGGTGAGTCCCCTGGTCTAGTGGTGTTTGCGCGCCATCCATACAGAAACCACCCGGGTTCAAACCGGGTGGTCTGCATCCTTTTAAAAAAATCAGTTTTAAAAACTCCAAAAATTTTATAAAAATATTTTTATAAACCCTGCAATATTTATAACAGAATAAAACCAGATTTATTAATTTTCAATATAAATTTAGTTTTACTTCTAATTTAGTTGTTAAACTTGTATATTAAATTTTTAAAACAAAAATCTAAATATTTAAATTAATTTTCAAATAAAAACAATTGATTTTATAAAAGTTATAAAATATTAACTTTATTTAAAACAATCAAAATACTTATTTCTAAATAATAAATAAATAAATAAAATTTATTTATTATAACCTGCAAAGTTAAATATATATTTATCATTTAAACTCTACACATAAATATTATTTACACAACTTCATATTTACGCATCTTTATAAATAAATAAATAGAGTAAAAATTATTTATTTAATTTATATTTAATATAATACGCCCGCTATTTTTATAACTAAATGAATAAGTTACATACCTTTATAAATAAATAAATAAGGTAACAATTATTTATTTAATTTATATTTAAAACAAAAATTGGTTATGTAGGCTATACTTAAATAAACCAAATAACTGCATTATTTTGTAACTAGGATAATTAAATAATAATTATTTGATTTAGTTATTCAAATCCAAACCCTAATTTAAAAACTATTCATTTCAAATTGTTTTTATTTTATTCAACACCTACACACCTTTTTTTTATAATTCGACACGAACTCATTATATAATTCCTTATACTCACATCCATTGAAACCCTAGACTTTGAATTAGACATTCTATTAATTCATGTTCACATGCAATACACTTTAGGTTAACATTGTGCGTTACAAGGATCACGTTGCTACCTAGGCTCTCGTGTTAGCTACACCTTTGAATCGGGTGAGTATTACATAGCCCCTTTTACACTTTTACACTTTTTTTGGGGTGAAACATGAACTTTATACACACAACTGTTTAAAGTTACACAAACTACACAAACACAAATTCTCTTTACATTCCTGTATACAAAATTTGAGCTTTATATTTGAGTGCTAGGTGTGTTAACTGTTTGTGTGCAATTTATGTGCAATCATTAACTATTAAAGCTGACGGTTAACAATGATATATATATTGAGTCTAACAAACCCACCCAGATTGGGGTGATTGTTTACCGACAACACAATTTGCATGCTAGTTACAAAGGTTTGATTGTAATTTGGTTACACAATAGTTACTCCCCATAAATGCCTTATTTTATCATTTTATGTAAGGATTTGATTATTTATATCCATACACTATCTATGTATAAACCTGTGTATGCTCACCAACTTTTTAGATGACTTTATTTTATTCATGTTTCAGGTGCTAATGTGTGAGTTTGATCAAGACATGCTACACATAGGCTTTGGACTTAGTTAAATTAAATAAAGAATATTATGTATTTCATTTATGTACTTGTTTGAATTTGGTTGTGTTTGAATTATCTGAAATGAAATTTGATGATTAAAATATTGAAATCTAGTCAACCTTGTGCTCGTGAACAGTCTACATGTCCCGCCCCGACGTTTCCGCTGTCGGTTGGGGTGTGACACAACATTCTGTCACCTGAGGAGGTCAAGAAGATTGACTGGAAGGCTAGATTCGCGGAGATCGATGCCAAGATGGCCAAGGAGCAGGTAGACGTGGAGATAGAAGTTGAGGTGTCTGCCGAGAAGGCAGAGGAGAAGAAGAAGGGGGTGGAGATGCAGACCCCCAATATTGACCCGACTCGTGTTCCCTATCCAGCAAAATGCTGCCATTTAAGCAAGCAAGGGGAACACAGTCACTTCCTTCACTTGTTTAAACAACTAAAGGTCAATCTTCCGATGATAGAGACCCTCCAGCACATGCCAAAGTATGGAAAATTCCTAAAAGATCTTCTTTCCAATAAGAAGAAGCTCGAGGAGGTCTCTAAAGTCTCACTTAGTGAGCAATGTTCTGCGGTGGTGTAGAACAAACTGCCAGAAAAAACTAGGAGACTCGGGTCGTTTCATGATCCCATGTTTCCTAGGCGGTTTGCCCTTGCACCACGCATTGGCTGATTTAGGTGCTAGCATAAATCTTATGCCCTATTCCTTATATAAGCAGCTAGACCTAGGTGAACCTCGGCCGACGCGCATGAGCATTTCCTTGGCTGACCGCTCAGTTAAGTATCCACTGGGAATTGTGGAGAATCTTCTATTGAAAGTAGGTAAATTTGTCTTCCCCGTGGATTTCGTCATTCTAGACATGGAAGTGGATGACGGAGTCCCACTCATCTTAGGGCGCCCATTCTTGCGCACCGCCAAGGCAGTGATTGATGTCTTTGATGGGAAGCTTACACTTTGTGTGAGGGATGAGTCAGTTATTTTTTATGCCACACAGTCTGTGGAGGATGTTGGCGAGCATAGCCACTTCGTGTGCATGCTTGATGCCTTCATGGACTACCATCAGGACTCCAATCCGGAAATAGAAATAGGTGAGCCGGCCCCAATTTTAGAAGAACCATCCGATTGGGCGATAGAGTTGGAGAAGTTATTAGAGGAGCCGGACGATTACGGTAATGAGATACATGATGATCTGCTGGGGATGTTGGCGGAGCTAGATGCGATCATAGGCAAAACCCCAAGTGTGGGGAAGTTAGAAGAGAATGTTGATGATCCCGAAGATCCCGGTGGAAATGTAGAGATCATATCCATAGTTAATTCCATTCATGAACCGCTACTCTTTACTATCGTGCCTTCTGAGAGGGTGACTATTAGTTCCACTACCCCTAGGTCTAGGCCACCCCGTGAGAGAATCCGTATATTGAGAGACGTCGGTGAGTTAGAGAGAGTGAAAACCCCAAGTGTGGGGACGTCTAGGGAGGATAGACTACTTGGGTATTTGATGCATATTACATTCGGACCGGGTAGATATAAATTGTGGTGGAAAGATTTGTGTGCAAAATGTGATATGAGTTCATTAGTTGCTGAGTTGGTGTAGAACCGGGAGACCACATAGAATGAAGACGGTTCCGGTTAGAATCAAGGAGAAGCCTCCTGATAGGCTTGTTTGATTCGCGGGCAAGTGCCCGGGATGTAGAGTTTGTATGCTTACGTGGTCCGTGTCATTGTCTTTTTCTATGTTTTTCGGTACTCTGTTTTGTTTGCGTCATGTCTTGCAGGGATTCGCGCTTGATTTGGCACGGGAAATCATTGGGAACGAAGTTCCAGGTATGTTTTACATTGGTTTGATCATTGGAACAAAGTTTAAAGGTTTTGGGTGAAAAATATTTTTGGGAGGCCAAAATATTTCCAAGTATAAAAATTAATTTTCTTAACTTTCTGTCACCAAGGCCATCTCGCGGTACGCGAGACTTGAGGAGAAATCCCTCGCGGTACGTGAGGGATAGCTAATCTAGCGGCTTGAGTTGTAAACTCCTCGCGATACGCGAGGAGTTATTCCCTCTCCTTCGCGGTACGCGGGAGAGCCTAGAATTCACCCTCACTCTTTTGTTTCCCATGGTTTCACCTCTCTGTATCCATTCATAATTACACCACATCACCCATACCCATCACCACCACCATCACTCATCATCATCATCTACCATCCACCATTCATCCAATACCATCTATCCATCACCATCCATCCATAATTCATATCATATCATTGACCGATCATGACCACCGACCATGGGAAACTTAGAAACCGATTCGTAACTGATAATCCACCTTTCCGTGGCTTTCATGTCTATGTGTTTGCCACACATCGGGTAAGTGTCCCTGCATATCTATCCATAGTCTTAGTGAGTCGGTGAGTCTTTTATTTGCGTCAGTTTAATGTTGCGGGTTTGTTGTGAGGTTTATTTTGTAGGTATTGTTCGTCTTGCCCGTACTCAATCTCCATTCGGGCATGACCGATGCTTCTATCACATTGTAAAGGCAACCTAGCAGTGTGTGCAACCGCGACTGAAATGCTATACGGTGCACACGAGCAAGAACGAAGCTGGATACATTTGTTTGCATCTACATTACTAGTTAAGTCGCTTCCTGTTTTTATTTTTGCATTTTTATTCTTTTTAGTGTGTCTTGCTTCACATTGCGGACAATGTGTCTTTCAAGTGTGGGGATATGAGTATCTTAGTTGTGTCTTTTATAAAAATCCAAAATACAAAAAAAATAAAAATTTTGAAAAAAATGTCCTTTGAAATCAAAAGTTTTGCATAATAAATGGAAAATGATATTACAACCGGATAGAAAACGCGTCTAATTAGTGATGTTTTGGTAGACCCATCCAACTTGAATAGCTTAAATAGCCTGTGAGTGTTACTTATGATTAATCACGTAATAAAATCATGAAATCTTGTGGGTACTTATCTTAGGTAACGGTAATACTGAAACTGTCAACATAGGGTGATAGGTACCACGTTAAGTTAAAATTTAGAGGTTTTTGAAAAGTTTCATTGCACGTCACTCTCTTTTTATGAGAATAAATCCGAGTTTCGGTGGCGCCCATTCCATAAATCCTTAATTTCCATAAATATGAGCTTAATTAATTTGAAAACTGAGTCTTGCTTATGTGTTTCCCTCTAGGATGGCGACTTGGAGAATACACCCTTAAGTGAGATTTATGTGCTTAAATGTGTAGAATATAGTCTATGTGTTAGCTTCCGGGATAGTGACTTGGTTGAGACGCCTCTAGATGAAAGTTCTTATGCTTTAATTAACGCCCATTTCCATCCATTCATTCCATATTCCATTGATTTCTGAAAATCTGTAAATCTTAGTTTAACGTGGTGGAAAATCTAAATGATTTAATCCGTGCCTAGACATGACCGTGAGACGGGATTAGGTAGAATAGTAGCTTCTAAGTGTGAGTCACATAGATAGATTGATTGTTGTATAAATTGGAATTAGAACACATCACGGGGGGCTAGATAGTTGGTGCTTGGGTTTAATCGGACATAAATACTGATTATTGCTTTTTATATCGATTTGGGGTAGCTCGACGAGAGGAAATAAAAAATCAGGTTTTCTTGGCCAGGCGGTATGCGAGGGACCCTAGTTACGGGAATTTTAACATATTTAGGGTTTAAAAGTTGAGGACTCTCCCATTCCTATTCTAATCGATTTCCAGCCGTTTCAAGAGAGAAAATTGACGATTTTGGGGCCAAGGAAGTGAGATCAAGCGTAAAGTTGAAGGCTTTGATCCTCGGGTTCATTTACTTAGCTTTTTCGGTTTCAAGATTCAATCTTTATCATTGTTTTCTGTATTTAAACCCATGTTTATGCTTATTTACTTCTGTTTGAATGTTCTAAACATCAATCTAGGCTAAAACAATGATATTGCCAAGGTCTTTTGATGATTACTTTGTTAAAACTTTGATTTTTATCGGTTTTTGGATTTCGTATGATGGTTTAATGAATTTTGTAAACAATCTCATGTTGATTATTATGATGAATATGCATGTTTAGATCTGATTATGATTGGTTATGGCTCCATATGCTATTTGTGAATGTCCTTTACTTTGAATAGCGTATCTAGATCGTAGATTGTGTGTTTGTGATTATTTGTGTGGTTTGCTAGACGTAGTATCCCATTGGAGATATGATTGGGAGTAGTTAGACCTGAGATTTCATCCTAGTTTAATACCTGAAAGGTGAGAATTAGTTGTCTAGTTTTTGTTATTGGGAATCCAAGTGTTAACAGTCTGAGATGACGTTAGTATTAGGTGTCTAGTGATCGTTGCTAGGTCAAGTTATAGTAGTTATCTTGAGATTACCCCGTGCATTCCTTGAATGTATCATGGACAGTGAGACTAAGAGGTGAACTGTCTATTAGGGTACATTGTCATAGTTGGAAATACCCGAGAGGTGATCCAATCATCAAGTGAGTTTTTACACCTTTTGGTTCCTTAGTTGGTGACACCCTGAGAGTGATTAGGGATCCACTAGTTAGTCTTTAGTTGTCATCTTTAGAAACCCAGATCCATCATAGTTCCAGGACCGGTTGAAGTTGTGCTTTACAAGTAGGATTCCGACCTAGGTAGTATTCTTGATTTCATCCTTAGTTCTTTGTCTTGATAGTTGATTCGATCTTGTTTACTGCATTTATTAGAGTAATAAGTAGTGTAGTAAACCCCCCTTAATCATCATTCTTTAGTCCGAGTCAGAGTCTAGTATTGTTACATAGTGTCTCTGGGGTTCGATAATCCAGTTTACCATTAAGTTGTGCTACACTCGATAGGTTCACTCGCCTGTCAGTGCGGTTTAGTTAGAGGGTATTCCATTTATTACTTAGGATTCTAGGTTAAGTTTTTGGCGCTGTTGCCGGGGACACTTGGCAATAGCAATATTAGTTTTGACTAGTTCTTTGTTTGATTTTTGGTTTATTTTGTGTTCTTTGAGTCCGTCCTGTGTGCTTGTCTTCTTTATGCTACGTGTGTGTCTAATCTAGGATAGAGTCTTTCTGTTCTTTGAGTCTTTTTGTTTCCTTCTATCTTATGTCTTTCTGTTTATGCACAATACTCGTTCGTATGGATCACCTCCATATTATGCTTTCTTAGAGCCTGAACGAGAGCTCCACGAGCGCACCTACGACTTCCGGGAGCGTTTGAAAGAGCTGTGCAAATATTAGGTACGTTCTACTAGCCCTTTTCCATTTCCTACCATGGGCGACGCTGATCCTCCAGCGTGACGTACCGTACACCAGAGAGCTAGTGCTGGGGTTACGGGAGTGAGATCTTCGATCACTAATCCCGCCATCCCTAATAACAATACATGGCAAATCCCATCACATGTCATGAACACTATCACGCATGCGACTCAATTTCACGGCCTCGAGGAAGAGGATGCTCCAGGACATGTGTCTCACTTCGCGCGGATATGTATCTAAGGACGCTATATACTTATGTCTCTTTCCTTTCTCGCTCTCTGGGTGTGCTTCTACTTGGCTCGATAATCTTCCATACAACTCGATCACTACTAGGGAGGATCTCGAAGCCAATTTCTTTAAGAAATACTATCCACCTTCTGGGGCCACTCGCCTTAGGGATCAAATCCATTCCTTCCGGATGAATCCTGACGAGCCCTATCACATGGAATAGGAGAGGTTCAACGTGCTATTGAGCCGATGTCTCCAGCACGGTCTTTCTGACGGGGCGATAGTGGAGAAGTTTTATAATGGCCCCACCTTCGAGAAGCAGCAAATGTTTAATACAGTTGCGGGAGGCCATATCATGAAAAAGTTTGAGCCTGCCGAGTGTGAGGAGATGTTCGAGAGCTTCGCTCAAGCCGAACAACAGTACCTATCTTCTAGGACTTCCATTCCTAGTGCTAGATAATCCACCACATCTCCTAAAGGTGTGTATCGGGTCACTCCTGATTCTAGCGTGGTTGCTGCCCTCGCCTCTATGGCTAATGAAATTAAGGAGTTGAAACTCAGTGCTTAGCGGTGTCAAGTGTGCAGGGGAGGCCATGACACCCGTGATTGCCTAGTGAATAATCAAGAGCAGGTGAGCTATGTTGGCAACCAACACCAGAACCGAGGGTACAAAAACTACAATTCATTTGGCTCGGGATGGAGATCTGGAAATAACCCACAGGGGTTTAGTGGTCGTCAGCAGTATCAGCATAATGGAGGAGGAGAGACAGGACCTGGCACAGGGAGCAGTGTCGATACGACTTCGATCAAAGAGATGCTTGAGACTCAGACACAGCTGCTTGCCCACCTAGTCCAGCAGGACAGGGATGCTAGGCAGAGATTGGATGGCCATGACACTTTACTGAAGAATCAGCAATTGGCATTCCATGATCTGCAACGCACGGTTGAGGACATCGCTAAGAGTCTGAAAGATCGATAGGGAGGTCAATCTTCAGGCTCCAACGCTTCAGTGATGCCCGTGTCGGTCAGGAGTGTGGAGGAGAAAGAGGTTGTAGAGGATGACTCCCACTCCAGCAAGTAACATTCTGTCACCTGAGGAGGTCAAGAAGATTGACTAGAAGGCTAGATTCGTGGAGATCGATGCCAAGATGGCCGAAGAGCAGGTAGACGAGGAGATAGTAGTTGAGGTGCCTGCTGAGAAGGCATAGGAGAAGAAGAAGGGGGCGGAGATGCAGACCCCCAAGATTAACCCGACTCGTGTTCCCTATCCAGCACGTTTGCTGCCATTCAAGCAAGCAAGGGAACACAGTCACTTCCTTGACTTGTTTAAACAACTAAAGATCAATCTTCCGATGATAAAGACCCTTCAACACATGCCAAATTATGGCAAATTCCTAAAAGATGTTCTTTCCAACAATAAGAAGCTCGAGGAGGTCTCTAAAGTCTCACTTAGTGAGCAATGTTCTGCGGTGGTGCAGAACAAACTGCCAGAGAAACTGTGAGACTCGGGTCATTTCACGATCCCATGTTTCCTAGGCGGTTTTCCGTTGCACCACGCGTTGGCTGATTTAGGTGCTAGCATAAATCTGATGCCCTATTCCTTATATAAGCAACTAGACCTTGGTGAACCTCGGCCGACGCGCATGAGCATTTTCTTGGCTGACCGCTCAGTCAAGTATCCACGGGGAATTGTGGAGAATCTTCTAGTGAAAGTAGGTAAATTTGTCTTCCCCGTGGATTTCGTCATTCTAGACATGGAAGTGGATGACGGAGTCCCACTCATCTTAGGGCGCCCATTCTTGCGCACCGCCAAGGCAGTGATTGATGTCTTTGACGGGAAGCTCACACTTCGTGTGGGGGATGAGTCAGTTATTTTTGATGCCACACAGTCTATGGAGGATGTTGGTGAGCATAGCCACTTCGTGTGCATGCTTGATGCCTTCATGGACAACCATCAGGACTCCAATACAGAAATAGAAATAGGTGAGCCAGCCCCAAATCAGGTTTTCTTGGCCAGGCGGTACGCGAGAGATAGGCCAAGGCGCTCGCGGTACGCGGGGGACCCTAGTTATGGGAATTTTAAAATATTTAGGGTTTAAAAGTTGAGGACTCTCCCATTCCTATTCTAATCGATTTCCCGCTGTTTCAAGAGAGAAAAGTGGCGATTTTGGGGCCAAGGAAGTGAGATCAAGCGTAAAGTTGAAGGCTTCGATCCTCGGGTTCGTTTACTTAGCGTTTTCGGTTTCAAGATTCAATATTTATCATTGTTTTATGTGTTTGAACCCATGTTTTTGCTTATTTACTTCTGTTTGAATGTTCTAAACATGAATCTAGGCTAAAAAATTGATATTGCCTAGGTTTTTTGATGATTACTTTGTTAAAACTTTGATTTTTATCGGTTTTTGGATTCGTATGATGGTTTAATGAATTTTGTAAACAATCTCATGTTAATTATTATGATGAATATGCATGTTTAGATCTGATTATAATTGGTTATGGCTCCATATTCTATTTGTGAATGTCCTTCAGTTTGAATAGCGTATCTAGATCGTAAACTGTGTGTTTGTGATTGTTTGTGTGGTTTGCTTGACGTAGTATCCCATAGGAGCTGTGATTGGGAGTAGTTAGACCTGAGTGTTCATCCTAGTTCAATACCCGAAAGGTGAGAATTAGTTGTCCAGTCTTCTTTATTAGGAATCCAAGTGTTAACAGTATGAGAGGACGTTAGTATTAGGTGTCTAGTGATCGTTGTTAGGTCAAGTCATAGTAGTTATCTTGAGATTACCCCGTGCATTCCTTGAATGTATCATGGAAAATGAGACTGAGAGGTGAACTGTCTATTCGGGTACATTATCATAGTTGGAAATACCCGAGAGGTGATCCAATCATCTGGTGAGTTTTAACACCTTTAGGTTCCTTAGTTGGTGACACCCTGAGAGTGATTAGGGATTCACTAGTTAGTCTTTAGTTATCATCTTTAGAAACCCAGATCCATCATAGTTCCAGGACCGGTTGAAGTTGTGCTTTACAAGTAAGATTCCGACCTAGGTAGTATTCTTCCTATTCTTGATTTCATCCTTAGTTCTTTGTCTTGATAGTTGATTCGATCTTGTTTACTGCATTTATTAGAGTAATAAGTAGTGTAGTAAACCCCCCCCCCCCAATCATCATTCTTTAGTCCGAGTCTGAGTCTAGTATTGTTACATAGTGTCTCTAGGGTTTGATAATTCGGTTTACCATTAAGCTGTGCTACACTCGATAGGTTCACTTGCCTGTCAGTGTGGTTTAGTTAGAGGTTATTTCATTTATTACTTAGGAGTCTAGGTTAGGTTTTTATAGTTATTTTTATAGACCGTCTGGACAACATCATATACTCATATGTTTACATATTATGAATACGATCATATACATGTTAACCCATATACAAGGGCGGAGGTAGCTTATAGGAGACGGGGTCAACTAACCCCACTCGATTTTAAATTTTTAGTTCTTGTATATTAGCGGAATGTCGAGCGATCTCAGCCTTTTTTTAGTATTGACCCCATTGATTTAAAAAAGAGTAAATTACTATTTGAGTCCCTTACGTTTGTCCATTTTAACTAGTTGAGTCCCTTATGTTTTAACCGGTGGTGGTGGTGAGAAGAGAGGGTAAAATTTATAATGTTTTTTTTAACTATTTGAGTCCTGAGGGTATTTTGGTCATGTTAGAAAACAAATTAACTTTTAAATCTAATGACATTAGCCATTTTTCCTTAAATGGAGTTGATATGTCATCATTTATACATATTTTACATGCATAATAATCCCCATATTATGGTACTAATTGAGTAATAACCTTGCAATTGATGATTAGAACGTTAATATTTTGTAATTACAGGTTATTCGGTATTGAAAATATAAATCAAGCTAAATCTCATCAAAAACACCAAGAAATCAATTCTTTTGGAAGATCATTCCCGAGCTTTGACCCCCAAGAAGTCTAACCAGGTCAACAACAAGTCATCCATCAGCTAAAAGACGAAACAGGGAAGCAAGAGGGGAATGCATGGCCGAGCATCCCATTGCACGGTCGTGAAATGCCTCTATTGCTCCCCAAGGCTCAAATATAGTGTCCTCTGTACCCTAAAAGATTCCCGAGGTGTTTGCACGCCCGTGCAAACCAATGCACGGCCATGCATTGGTCATTTCGAGGCCTACAAATAGATGGCTTGGGTTCTTCATTCTACACACCTTAACAAACCAATCCCGACCAAAAAGAACACTCAAGAAGAGAGCATTCTCGTATTTAGAGTAGAGAGTAGAGGGGCTCTTTCTCCTTGTTCCATAATAGGGGAACCTACGAAACTCATCATTACGCTTGTGACATCCGTCAATTTTTCGTTAGTTCCGTTAATCCAAATCCAGTTATCTAGTAACCCGGTTAACTCAATCTTGAACCTCAGGGATCATTCCTACTAATATTTAATCTCAAACTACAGGGACTAGTCATGTAAATATGCAAAACCAAATCTGTTGACCTGGAAAGTCAAAATCAATTGGTTTTGCTCCTGTTGACTTTTAAAAGTCAAACTCTGATGGTTCTTAACTCAAATTCTCGACTATAACTGAAACATGTCCAAATTCGTAACTGATATGTGTAGTATTGATGATGTCGAGCATTATTGAGTATTTTCCATATATTTAACTTTGTTAATGATCGTGAATTTAATCCCATTATATCCATTAAAGTGGTAACCGTCGACTCCCATAACAAATCCATCGAATCCGACCGATTAGTGTATTACACTCACAATCAAACTATCCAAACAACCTAATCGCATCCCTCAGAGTGTGTTTCATCATCCAATTCGATCGAAATTGAAGACATTGTAGCCGGAGACCAAGCTCGCGCAAGTCGGGATACCATTTGATCGATCTCCATCAACCCGACATCGATTTAGGTAATTGAGCACACCTCTAGATTCTTTTTCACTTCTTTATTGAAAGCCCTAACCTAATTCGGACTCACAATACCGAATTAAACACGAACCAGTACCTAGGGTTCATACGAATTTGATTTGGTTGGGTTCCATTCTAAACCCAAATTGAATCCAGTCAAAACACATTGGCAGACTCGTAATCATCCACCCTTTGAAAGCCCCATGATCACAACTTATATTATCTAATCTGAGCAATTCAAGTTCGTGTTCATAAACTAGGGTTCGGGATTTCAAACTAGAATTTAACTAAACTAAACTTGATATTTTCTCAATTAATTTCACCAGTAGACTCGCCAGGCATTGACGAACAAAAGCCCTATAATTTCTAGGTCGACCGCGATCGATTTGGTTGGAATCGGGACTCGGTGTGGTTACGGTTTAGTGAAGGGGGCGAGAAAACACGCCAGCTATGTGATAAAAGCAATTCAAACCGGACTTGTATGTGACTCCCTAGCGAGCTGGTGTGGTTAAGACCTTGGTGTGTTGTGGGGTTGACCAGGGTTCAAAACCCGCAACTCACAATATTCTTTTAACAGCTTTTTAAGTTTTATTTTTAAACAAAATCCTTCCCTATATTATTATTATTATATTATATTGATAGGTTTTAGCCACGAAAAACACCCGTAGGCTCGGGTTTAATTTTATAATCTACTTTCTTTTTGAATAATATAATCCAATTATTTTGAAGTCGTGACTCCAATTGGAATGATATATTTATATTATTTAAATCCAGTGATCTCAAATGAAAATAATACATTTTCATATTATTTTTGCCACGAATATAAACTTGGTGTAACGTTTCAAACTATTAGATAATATAGTTATTATATTATTTACCATCGGTTTTACCCTCGAATAAAAATAATATATTTATTATTTTTCACGCAAATGATTTTATTATTTTGCGAACTTAAAACTAATATATTTAATATATATTATTTTCTTAAACCATTTTGATGGTACGAACATATGAATATATATATATATATATATTTATGAAGTATTATTCGTTCGACGCGAAACGTATTTATCTTAACAATTATTAATTAAGAAACCTATATTCTCGTAGACACGCTCGTCTACTCGTAAATCCTTAGAATGTTCTAAGACGTTCGATCTTTCCGTGTCGTTGTCACAAACCCTTGCGTGTTCCTAACTGTCACATCTTATTCTAGGGCATTCATAGATTGTCCGCGTGCAATCCATTTGCGGTTAGTGTTGCATCCTTGTGTGGTGCTAATTACAACGCTCTACTCAGACTCAGGTGAGTTTCACGGCCCCTTTTTACTTGTTTTACTATTGGGGGAGAAACATGCTTATACACAAACATTATTTTACTTGTTTTCCTGTTGAGGAGAAACATGCATACTCACAAACATTATTTTACTTGTTTTCCCATTGGGGAGAAACATGCATACACACAAATATTATTTTACTTGTTTCCCCGTTGGGGAGAAACATGCATACGAACCGGCATCCGTTACTTGTCTCCCAGCCAGGGAGAGACATACACACGGACATGGATCACATAGTATTTCAATACCACTTGTGTACCTAAGTGCAAACATAACATGCAAAGTCCTTACACACTAAGACCGATAATATATGGAGTATAGCGAGGAAATTTGAGTAGTACTACTGGGTTTGACAAACCCCACCCGGGTTAGTCGCACTAACTTGATTGGAGGTCTAACGGGTGTAAATTGTCCTAAACACTTGCCATTGTTGATGTTAGCAATGGTGGAAGGCATCTCAAACATAAACAGTCAGCTTCGGTTGCGACCGCTTAGAGTAACTTGTACATTGTCTAGTTAGCAATAGGTGTGACTTACGTATGTGGATCCTGCAAACACTCAAACAGTTTATTTACTTGTAAACCTGTGAACTCACCAACCTTGTGTTGATACTTTTTCTTACATATTTCTCTGGTCGCTAAGGCACAGGTCGTACACTTAGGACATGCATGAAGTCCTACTATCATTTCATCCTCATGCAAGTATTCAAAACAATTTACTTGTTTTATTAAACTAAACTTGGGTGTGTTTGTTTTGCGCAATTATTTTCTTATTTAAACGCTTCCGCATTAACTCTGAACTTTTATGATATTACATTTATGTCCCATATAGTGTCGTTTGATGTAACTAATGACTGAGATCCTGGTTTATCACGCACCAAACGGTAAAACCCCGTTAGTGGAATTTGGGGGTGTGACAGATTGGTATAAGAGCCATTGGTTATAGAGAACTAGGATTTGCATACTAGACTATCACCGCACACATGCATTAGTTGCACGACGCCAACACTCATACAAGATACACATAGTATCAAGACATACAATGCATTGTGTCACACCCCAACCGACGGCGGAATACGTCGGGGCGGGACATGTAGACTGTTCATGATAAGGTTGACTAAATTGTAATATATTAAATCCATTTCAATTCAAACAAACATAAACCAATTCCAAAGTACATAAATGAAATACAAATTGTTCTTGATTTAAAATTAACCAAGTCCCAAAGCCTATGTGTAGCAAGCCTTGATCAAACATTAGCACCTAAAACATGAATAAAATAAGGTCAACTAAAAAGTTGGTGAGCATACATAGATTTGTACATAGATAGTATATAGATGTGAAAAACCAAATCCTTACATAACATGATAAAATAAGGCATTTATGGGGAGCAACTATTGTGTAACCAAAGTACAATCAAACCTTTGTAACTAGCATGCAAATTATGTTGTCGGTAACAATCACCCCAATTTGGGTGGGTTTGTCAGACTCAATAGATCTATCATTCTTAACCGTCGGCTTGAATAGTTAATGATTGCACATAAATTGCACACAAACAGTTAACACACCTAGCACTTAAACATAAAGCTCAAATTTTGCATACATGAATGTAAAGAGGATTTGTGGTTGTGTAGTTTATGTAAATGTAAACAATTGTGTGTATAGAGTTCATGTTTCACCCCAAAAAGTGTAAAGTGTAAAAGGGGCTATGTAATACTCACCTGAATAAACGGTGCAGATAACACTAGCGAGTATGAAGCACAAGTGATTCTCAAAACCACAAATTGACCTAGAGTGAAACGTGTATGAATTTGAATTAGAAACATGCAAAGAGTATGATTATCCTGACCGCTATGGATGCCATAGAACGATTATCGTTGCGTATTTGATGTGGAATTATTGCTTTGTATATCCTAGGTACTTATGTTAACGGGAATATAAAAAAAATCGTTGATTAAACGTTGTATAGAAAGGCGAAATAAAGGAATTCGAGTGTTTGAAATTGACCTTGACTATTTAAATAATGACCTTGTAATAAAAGTATTAGTTACGTAATTATGATAATTCAACACTATGAACATGACATATATTAATAATATTCATGACATATATTAATGATATTCATGACGTATATTGCCCGACTTAAAAAGAGAAAAAATTGTTTAAGGGCATAAAAAAAACTATAAGAATAGTTTATACTCTAAATAAAAGAACAATGGAGGATTATTAACCAAAACAGTAAAAACTAGTTCCAAAATCGTGTATTGGTATTTATCCGAGTCGAAAGCAAGTTACCAAATTATTAAAATTAATTGGATTGAAGGAGAACATAGAAAAATCGTTTTTAAAAAAATATATGAAGGCAACAGGGTTCAAACAATGGTCTGTTTTGACCAAGTCCAGCGACTTAATCAAATGAACTACGACTCCTGATGTGAAGAACACGAAACTAGAAGATCTTAAAACCAATTTGAAATCAAACAGTCTGCAATAATAAAAAAATGAACGCAAAAACGTTGGAACCAGGACTCAAACACGCGACCCATGCTGCGTAAAACCAAAACCTTACCACCCAGCTCCGCCTGTCTAGGCCTACAAGAACTCAAACCCACATTCTTTTAACTCGAAACTTGCTGACCCGTTCTTCCCCACCCAATCGATCTCTAAGCCCTAAATCGATCAAAACAATTTTGATCCAAACGATAGAATTAGGGCTATTGTTTAACTGATGATTGCGAGATTTTTTGTGTGATTTAATTTGATTATAAGATTGTTTTAGCATGGTTTTAATCGTATGAACAATCCGAAAACCCTAAGTCATTTTTGAACAAAACAGGTGGAATTCGATCGAATAAGGGTCTTTAATCATAGGGCTTTTATTCTACTGCTAAAAACGAAACTATGGGTGTATGAATTACCTTGAACGAATACGCGAGGAGGACGAACGGATAAAGCCTTTTTGTTCGGGTTCTTCAAGCCTGACTGAGTTCTAGAGGGGGTATTGTCGTACCATTTTGAGTTTAGGATGATGGCTAAAGGTGTTGCGAAGGTGTATGAATAGATTATAGGTGCTAATTTCATTTGAACTCGTCAATTTGATTTGGCATTGACCGAACGGTTACGGGATTGATTTTTGAATCAATTCGTTTAATTTGCAATTAAATAGTCAATGGTTTAAGTTTGGAAACATACCTGCAACGTCTGTCAATGATTTCTGACCTCTACGCATGATTAATTCCATGAATTGAATTTGAATTTTTTATTAGTTTGACTCTGGAGAGTCAAACGCGCTTTCATCAATTCTAGCCGCAATAACCGTGTAATTGGTTGGTGAATCGAGTTGGAAATCTATCGTGACATGATTAGGCATAAATAGCAAGTCCAATGATTCCGGATTGGGACTGATTTTGAATCAGATTAGAGGGGTAATTGTTCTTGTTGACCTTGGTGTGGTCAAAGGTACGAATTTGGGGTTTAAAACATGAAGGGGGTTTCTAAGCCAAGTTTATTTGTTTTAAAATCTTATCTCAATTATTTATAAAAATGGTTTTTCTATAATATTTATAAAAGTTTACATTTAGTTATAAAGATTTTATAAAAGGAATGATTTTTTGTACAAGATCACAAGGATTGTATAAATGATTTATTGTAACGATAAAAATGTATATATATACATATATATATATATATATATCTATACATATATATATATATATATACATATATATATATACATATATATATATATATATAGTTGTAAATATGCATTTATAAGTTACATATGTATATATAATAGTGAATAATATGTTATTGTAAAGTTGGAAAAATTTGAGTTTAATATTCGTCAAATTAATGTGGTAAGTACGGGTTTGAATAGAATTGTTATTGTATAAAAATAATGCCCGAAAATCTTGGATGTTACAGTATCTCATAGTTGAGGAAATTTCGTCTCGAAATTCAACTGATGGCGGCTATTAAATCAGGAAGAGATGAAGGTACTTAATTGAAAATTGATAATAAGGTTTAGGTGTGTTTCTCAAGGTCTGGTATAAATAATGATAATGAATTTAGTTTTGAATGAATTTAAGGAGTAAAATTGTCGGATAACAATTTGGATTCTAAAGGTGGAGTGCATTACGTGGAATGAATTTGATGGGGATTTGATGATCAAGGTTGTTTTGGATGTAGTCTTTTGTGCTCTAGAGTTATAAGTGGATAAGAGATTTCTCAGCCATGGGTCTAGGTCAAAACTTCACGTGACACAAACAACGGTACTCCTGGTAATATGATAAAGCACTTATATATAGGAAGTACCATCGGCGTATCTACCATGCCCTTGTCATATCACATTAGTTTCGTTGCTATATATCACGATAGGTTTTAGGTCACAACACACGACAAAATTCACTATAATTTTCATGCGCTAATTTTTATAATTACGTGTGCACCCGTAATTACTCGAATCATCGCATGGTCCGTATAGATCCTTCCTTGTGTGTGGGTCAAAAGGGGGCACAAATTCATTTAGTTCATGTCTATTGTCACACATATGAGTTGCTAATAAGTAACTATGTCCCTAAATTGGCAGGTCAGTTAGCAACTAAAGAGTAATAAGGTAGTATAACTTAAAGTTCCATAGGTTACTCGTGTTTGAACAAGAATACATCAAAAACCGAGTTGTTTTAAAGTGTTACAACTTCCTCATGTTTGAACAAGAATATGTCAAACACCGAGTAGCTTCAATTTGTTATGGTTTTCAAATTTGGTGAACAAAGTGTATGACCATGCCTTGTGTACAATGTAATCAATTAATTGCAACAATTGTAAGCAATTTAGTTTCGTGTATAATGTAGCACCCAAGTTTCATGTATGATCTAGTGTGATGTAGCTTGTAATAAAATAGGTGTCATGTGTAACGTGAATAATTTAGCACCAAGTTTCATGTATTATGTGATCAATCTAGTAAAATGTGTATTGCAAATAAACAAGTTTCATGTATTATGTGATCGTGTTGTGTATTTTGTAAACGTGCATACGTAAGTTATTGAATTTCGTGTGTGACGTATACTCATGAGTTTTGTATGTGATCGAGTGTCGCGGACAAGCGTGTTGTTTGGCGTTCATGTATAATGTGGTTAGTTAGGGTTTGTTTTTTTTTTTGCGTTTTAAATCTCGTTGAAGTTTGTAGGGATGGTTAACGCCTACGCGAAATGGGTCGTCTCTTGAAGCGGCAAGTGAAAGGTAACGAGGAGGTTTTGAAAAAATTAGGGGAAATGTGTTTACAATTAGTGATATTTGTTTGAAAATACGAAATTGTAAATTGTTCTTGGTTGTAGATATATAAAGTAGTGAAACCATTGAGTTACATAATCTAAATAATTAGATAGTTTATAGGAAAAACTTTTTTTAAATTTTTCATTATTATAAGGAGAATATTTTTAGGAGAATTTATTGGCTAATCAAGTAGTTGTATATTAATTTAGCCAGGTTTTAGAAATAATTACTTTAATGAGGAAAATCATACTTATTTATCAATTTGAAGTAATATTTTTATAAAATAGGTTGTATTAAGTTCCCTTGCAAAGTGAGAATGTTTATAGGAAATTTATATTTCTGATACTCTTTTAAAAATTTGATAAACGTTCGGTTTGAAAATAACGAGGTTGTTTAAATCTAACATGATGATCTGTTTACGAAGCAGATTGCCGGTAGTGTACTAAATCGTGTTGAATGAAGAAGGTGATACTTGGAGGATCTTGATCAAAATATGATGGATGTAATTCACATTCAACATATTAAACAATGAATAATGACTTTAGAGTCGGAAAAATATAAAATTTATTAAATGCTAAAAAGGGTAAACATTGTTCAAAACATAGGGGAAATGGTTCTCAAACTGGAAATTTAAAGGTCATAAATATGAATTTATGTTAACGTCTCTGGTAGCTTCCCACTAGAAGGAAGATAATCACCAAGACGAGCACCGCTATGGTCACTCGGGTAGCCGATCTGGCTTCAGCTCTAGCTGCTTCCGTGCGATTCTCCGGTATTTCTTTTTTGAGGGTAGAGATTAACTCCTTTTGGTACCATAATTGGTTTGCTAGACTATCCATTCTTTGTCCTTGCAATTCGTACATTATCTCTTGCTCTATCCGTTGCTTCTCGAACTCTGAGGTCCTCACATATTGGTGAACATCATCGATTGGAATTCCCATAGCACTAGTGGGTGCCATGGTACGCTTTGCCCAAGGGTTAGGATGGTACGGGTCGGGCATTAGATATGGGTCTCTTAGTGGGGGTGGTAACTGAGTGTGTAGATGGGGTGTCTGATACTGGTTTCTGGGTGGGGGTGATCCAGATGCTCGAAGTCTTGGGCCAGTGTTCCTTACGTTAAACCTTGGCCTGACAGTTGGGGGTGTTGGTGACCGATACACGGGTGACCCAATGTCTTCTTCCCAATTAGACTCTGCTCCGGGACGGTATACCGAGAAGGAAGGAGGGTAGGAGTCGATGTCTAGCATAAAAACAATGTAAAGGTTGTAAGCGATAATAAAATACTAAGTGTTAAATATAGGAGTTCTCATAGGTTTATAGTTTGACTAGTCATAACACCGAGTCTTCATAATAGTATTTTAGAAATACACTTGACCTATAAGCAATGTATCCCAGAGGAGAATTCCGAGGAAAGAGGGGTGGCTCACTAGGACACACTTAAGTACCTTGTCTTTCCTTAGCTAGAATCCCTCATGGGCCTACACACTCTTCCAGCCATCATGTATTAATAACACTATTGTTGGGCTCATAGTCATGATGGGAATTGTTGTGGACCGGGCTTTGAGGCCCGAAAGTAAGGTTTGTTCATTCCAACAGTCTTCTTCTTCTTGGAGAGTAAATGGGCTTCTTGTTTATTATTAATAGGCATTAGGCCCAATAGTTTAGATTTTGATCACGAGAGATGGTGACATTATGTGTGTGAGATTAAGGATGTATGAAGAACTAAGTGTGTATAAGTGTGTGTTGAAACTTAGGATAGCACTTAAATGAATCAAATAGGTAGCATGTAGATAACAATGAACATAAGCACAAAAGTTAGTGAGTAGTGTGACACATAGATTATTAAGTATTGTATCATGTAGTGTAATTACTTAGCATAACATGTAAAATATTCACATAAGGAGTAATCATGTAACATGTAATAGCATGGCATAGTATGGGTGTCCTAAGGTTATAGTCTAGGTCAAGAGTGTCTAATAACCTAATTCCCTATAACCAAGGCTCTAATACCAATCTGTCACACCCCAACCGACGGCGGAATACGTCGGGGCGGGACATGTAGACTGTTCATGAGCTTAAGGTTGACTAAATTGTAATATATTAAATCCATTTCAATTCAAACAAACATAAACCAATTCCAAAGTACATAAATGAAATACAAATTGTTCTTGATTTAAAATTAACTAAGTCCCAAAGCCTATGTGTAGCAAGCCTTGATCAAACATTAGCACCTAAAACATGAATAAAATAAGGTCAACTAAAAAGTTGGTGAGCATACATAGATTTGTACATAGATAGTATATAGATGTGAAAAACCAAATCCTTACATAACATGATAAAATAAGGCATTTATGGGGAGCAACTGTTGTGTAACCAAAGTACAATCAAACCTTTGTAACTAGCATGCAAAATATGTTGTCGGTAATAATCACCCCAATCTGGGTGGGTTTGTCAGACTCAATAGATCTATCATTGTTAACCGTCGGCTTGAATAGTTAATGATTGCACATAAATTGCACACAAACAGTTAACACACCTAGCACTCAAACATAAAGCTCAAATTTTGCATACATGAATGTAAAGAGGATTTGTGGTTGTGTAGTTTATGTAAATGTAAACAATTGTGTGTATAGAGTTCATGTTTCACCCCAAAAAGTGTAAAGTGTAAAAGGGGCTATGTAATACTCACCTGAATAAACAGTGCAGATAACACTAGCGAGTATGAAGCACAAGTGATTCTCAAAACCACAAATTGACCTAGAGTGAAACGTGTATGAATTTGAATTAGAAACATGCAAAGAGTATGATTATCCTGACCACTATGGATGCCATAGAACGATTATCCTTGCGTATTTGATGTGGAATTATTGCTTTGTATATCCTAGGTACTTATGTTAACGGGAATATAAAAAAATCATTGATTAAACGTTGTATAGAAAGGCGAAATAAAGGAATTCGAGTGTTTGAAATTGACCTTGACTATTTAAATAATGACCTTGTAATAAAAGTATTAGTTACGTAATTATGATAATTCAACACTATGAACATGACGTATATTGCCCGACTTAAAAAGAGAAATAATTGTTTAAGGGCATAAAAAAAACTATAAGAATAGTTTATACTCTAAATAAAAGAACGGAGGATTATTAGCCAAAACAGTAAAAACTAGTTCCAAAATCGTGTATTGGTATTTATCCGAGTCGAAAGCAAGTTATTAAAGTATTAAAATTAATTGCTATGAAGGAGAACATAGAAAATCGTTTTTAAAAAAATATATGAAGGCAACAGGGTTCAAACCCAGGTCTGTTTCGACCAAGTCCAGCGACTTAACCAACTGAACTATGACTCCTGATGTGAAGAACACGAAACTAGAAGATCTTAAAACCAATTTGAAATCAAACAGTCTGCAATAATAAAAAAATGAATGCAAAAACGTAGGAACCAGGACTCGAACACGCGACCCATGCTGCGTAAAACCAAAACCTTACCACCCAGCTCCGCCTGTCTAGGCCTACAAGAACTCAAACCCACATTCTTTTAACCCGAAACTCGCTGACTCGTTCTTCCCCACCCAATCGATCTCTAAGCCCTAAATCGATCAAAACAATTTTGATCCAAACGATAGAATTAGGGCTATTGTTTAACTGATGACTGCGAGATTGTCTGTGTGATTTAATTTGATTATAAGATTGTTTTAGCATGGTTTTAATCGTATGAACAATCCGAAAACCCTAAGTCATTTCTTGAACAAAACAGATGGAATTCGATCGAATAAGGATCTTGAATCATAGGGCTTTTATTCTACTGTTAAAAACGAAAATATGGGTGTATGACTTACCTAGAACGAATGCGCGAGGAGGACGAACGGATAAAGCCTTTTGGTTCGGGTTCTTCAAGCCTAACTGAGTTCTAGAGGGGGTATTGTCGTACCATTTTGAGTTTAGGATGATGGCTAAAGGTGTCGCGAAGGTGTATGAATAGATTATAGGTGCTAATTTCATTTGAACTCGTCAATTTGATTTGGCATTGACCGAACGGTTACGGGATTGATTTTCGAATCAATTCATTTAATTTGCAATTAAATAGTCAATGGTTTAAGTTTGGAAACATACCAGCAACGTCTGTGAATGATTTCTGACCTCTACGCATGATTAATTCCATGAGTTGAATTCGAAATTTTTTTTAGTTTGACTCTGGAAAGTCAAACGCGCTTTCATCAATTCTAGCCACAATAACCGTGTAATTGGTTGGTGAATCGAGTTGGAAATCAATCGTGACATGATTAGGCATAAATAGCAAGTCCAATAATTCTGGATTGGGACTGATTTTGAATCGGATTACAGGGGTAATTGTTCTTGTTAACCTTGGTGTGGTCAAAGGTACGAATTTGGGGTTCAAAACATGAGGGGGGTTTCTAAGCCAAGTTTATTTGTTTTAAAATCTTATCTCAATTATTTATAAAAATGGTTTTTCTATAATATTTATAAAAATTTACATTTAGTTATAAAGATTTTATAAAAGGAATGTTTTTTTTTACAAGATCACGAGGATTGTATAAATGATTTATTGAAACGATAAAAATGTATATATATATATACATATATATATATATATATATATTTGTAAATATGCATTTATAAGTTACATATGTATATATAATAGTGAATAATATGTTATTGTAAAGTTGGAAAAATTTGAGTTTAATATTCGTCAAATTAATGTGGTAAGTACGGGTTTGAATAGAATTGTTATTGTATAAAAATAATGCCCGAAAATCTTGGATGTTACACATTGCAGTCATGTTGACATCATCCATATCACCCTCTTCGGACGAGGAGCACATCATTTGCATTGCATCATCATTCCCAGTGGCGACACTCGGGGAATCACCAGAACATCACCCACTCCCGTCCGAGGGCAGCGAGACGGAGCCTTCGGAGGAGTCCCTTACATCACCACCACTCGTTGGGTATGGTGGGCTTTCTCAGGTCCATATTATGGACGACACTCAGCATTAACACACGTCTCTTTGGGAGTTAGGATCGTCGGAGGCGAGTCCCTACTGTTACCACTAGCAGCAATACGCCGAGTGAAGGTAGACCACTGCACGCATTATTGCAAGATCCACTGGCATGTAGATGTCATCACCTTCCCGAGCCATGGGCTCGCGTCCTTGGTCGATATTCTGTTGAAGATAGATTGACCACAAAGTTGAGAACGCATTACTCATTATTTACTCAAAACCCTATCATGACTCAGTTGTAAGGACGGCTACCTTGCCCCTTCCTGTACCTCGTATCCATGAATTAGTTTCACTTCTCAAAGTTGCATTTCATGTACATGTTTGTTTCATGTACATGTTCCCGTCTACAATTCACTGGATTGGACCCTCGTATTGTGTTTCAACTCGAGTGAATACTCGGATCAAATGATTCCTGACTACTCATCCGGATACGGATCCTAGTTAAACAACTTATAGTTGACTAAGCTTCTCAATGACTTATCATATCTGGCAACACTCTGTACTCATAAATACATGCTAAAGGACATTATGACATAAGACAGTGAGAACTAGGTGAGCGTGCAAAGCAAATTATCATTACGGGTGCACACGTAATAGTAATTTGAGGTGCATGTAAGTCCTGGTGAAACCTAGTGTGTGGATAAATGGTCCTAATCAATGATTTACAAACTTAAGTTTCCACTGTAAGTAAAAATTCTCGTAACACGCTCAACGACTAGTTGTTATCGTTAAACCTGTTCAACAGATGATGGACGCGACTATCCGGTTGAAAATGTTTACGGACACACTGAGCTATCATCAATAGGATCCATCATCTTATCTCACTCATGTAAGAGTCTTAGTGAAATTAATACTCTCATCTAAACATGATCACAGAAACCATCTTGATTGAAATTCTAATAGAATCTCATGGCAAACTTATCGACTCCAACTATGTAAGTGGAATTTGAGAAATTCTTTCTAAGTTAACATGTTATTTCTTACACTCCAAGAATAAATTTCATTTGACCCTATTACCTTATCCTGTGACTAATCCCCATCCTAATTGGATTTATACCCCAAGATATCCAACTCTCTAAACGGACTTCTTTCTCGCAAAACGATTCTGTTGATCCACTGACATTAGAAAACGAGGAGTTAATCTAACCTGCCATCAGTTGAACGCGAGTACTTAAACAGTCGACCTATTCCTTGTATTACTGGAATCTATATCTCATTAGATTTTCCTTCCTATATCTGAACCTCTTTCCTTGACCTTTGCATTGACCGACGCTTACCTTATAAGCACTGATCTTATTAGAAATCTCAGCATGACTTCACAATTTTCAAGTTGGTACAACCGTACTCCAACTCTATTAGAAACCAAGTATACTATTGATAGCAGACGGTCAGATAATTGAAGCGACCAACATTCTTAAGGGATGTAAACACGGATTGGCCGGTCATAAGCTTGAGATTGACCTCATGCCAGCCACACTTGGCAGCATTGACGTAATCATTGGCATGGATTGGTTACCTAAGAACCGACTAGAAATCATTTGTCATGACAAAATCGTTCGCCAACCTCTCCCTAGATGTAATATCCAGGATTTTTCCGATGTATTTTTCCCTAAACCCATGCACGTATTGAGCATTCGAATCTTAGAAACTTATTAAAAAATACATTTTTATTAGTAAAAAAAAACAATTATACTTGGTATATATATATAAGACAAATATATTTATGTATCTTATAAATAAAAATGTTTGAAAACTTTATAAGTTTATAATTATATAAATAAAATAATTTATAAACTTATTTTTAATACTTAAATTTGTAAGCTCTAAATCTTATTAATTATTTTATAAAAATTATAAAATAATAAAAACCTATAAAACTTATGTAGTTTTAATAAAACATATTATTGTTTTATAAATTTCACGGACCAAAACGGTCATATTGAAAACCCATTTTAAACTTAAAATCAAATTTTAACATAAAATAACAAAACTTCGGAACTACAAGGACTGAATCTGTAATTAACCCAAACTTCCAGTTTGGAAACGGATCCTAAGATCGAATCCCACTGGAGCCGTTTTTGAGCTCGAAAAATCAAAAAAGCGTGTTCCGGACGAATTCAATGCTTCTCGAGCACCGAAGCAGGCGTGCGACCCTAGCCCGAGACATTTCGATTATCGATTCCAACTGTAACACGGCGTGGGCTCGGTCTTTGAACCGCCATTACTCAACCGTGAACCTCCCAACCAACTAAGCCTTTAATGTTGAAATCATCTATAAATACCGACTCCCTCAGCTCAACAACATCACCTCAAATCACTCTCAAACAACGATTTCACGGATTCGCATCCACATTCTCCGATTTGGAGCCACGACAGCCGACGACGAGGCCCGACTCGTTCTCCTCCGATTCGAAACCGATTAAGGTAATTTTTGAGTCCATTCATTTCGTTTCCATTCTAGCATCGTTTGCCCTCTGTCAATCGTCAAAGACAGAGGGATTAACAGGTCGGATTTAAGGGATTTCAACTCTAGGGTTCTTGAGGATTTGGGGGCGATCCGGGACGATGTTTATCAAAACTGTTTCAGTGTTTAAACTCAACAAGACCTGTAGTCGGGATGGTTAAGTCAGTGCGTGTTTGGGTAACCCGGGGAGGGCGCGGGTTCGATCCGGCCGACCCCCCCATTTTTCTTATTTCACGTTTTTTGTGTTATTTATTCAGATTTATCATCCCAAATAATTTTTATAAAACCTATTAAACTTTTATAAACTGAAAAACGGTTTTTATTTACATTTTTCAGATTTTGAAATATTTCTTTTTATAAAACTTATAATTTCACAGGAATTATTTATTCAAAACAAGAAGGTTTAATTTATCATTTGTTTCCTAAAAACTAAAGGAATTCTTTTAAATCTTGAACTTATAAATCTTTTATTTAATTTAGGAAACTTATATGAATCTTGTAAATTTGGAATTATTTATAAGATTTATAAACATAAAATTTAAACCATTTATATTAAGTTGAAAAGAGAATTATATATATACTTATTTTATATAATTATTTATAAACTTATAAATCTTAAAACTTATAACTCAAAAATATATATATGTGTCCTACTTAAACTACAAGATAATAATACTTAAACACTTTAATAAATCTTAATTGATTTATGATGATTATTCTAAACATAACAATTAATCTTTTAGATAATTATTCATCCTTAACAAATATTTACTCTCTAAAAATTTCTATAAATCCTTAAACCATTATTTATTCTTTAAAGTTATTACTAACCTTTTTATAATAAATACTTGTTATTTATCTCTATAATAGTTATTTATAAACTTTGATAACTATCCATACTTTAAATAATTATCATAAATCTTTATTAACTATTAAGGCTTTCGTCTAACTATTACTTCAACTAACTATCTTGATTTTTATCACCTAACATATGTAAATTATAGTTGTAAAACTTTTTGAACAATTATTTTAATTATTCTAAACTATAAATTCATTAAAAGGTCTTATGTCATTTATTCAAAATCTTTATTTTAAACTTGATCTAAACTTCATAAACACAATTAATCCCGTCTCCCATTTGGAACCCTAGTCAAACCTTGAAATCCTAGATCTTTTACCTTAGACTTGTAGAAACAAACTTGAAACTTTAGACTTGTATTCTTAGGCTTATCGTGGGGATATTCTCCCTCAAAGTCTTGCAACACTTAATCTTGTCGGATACTCTTTCGTCAATCCATGTGAGTATACTTAGCCCCTTCTTTTTCCTTTCTATACTTTTGGGGTGAAACATGTTCAAAACTTTAAACTTATACAATTCTTGTACAACTATGACTAGATGCTTATTCTTATGTTAAACTTGAGACTTGTATGCTTAGATTAAACTTAAAACTAGCACATTCATTAACTTTGATCAAGCCTATGGTAACAATGATAGATCTATTGTATTTGACCAATCCACCTTGATTGATTGACCCCTTCGGGGGGGAGCCCTTGGTGATTGTTACTGAATTAAACTTTAAACTTGAGACTTATAAGGGTAACCTGCGGGTTATGCCTAAACTTGGTTGGAGGGTTGAAATGCACAATGTTTAAGATACTTGTTTTCTCATACTTACATTATAGAATGCACATATCATAGTGAATTGTAATTCTTTTCAAAAACTTGATAAACTGTGTCAAAACCTTTGTATCTCACCAACTATTTTGTAGTTGACAGATTCTTTCACATGTTTCAGGTTTACATCATGAGACTTATTCGTGAACACATAGGATGCTTTGGACCTAGACTACTTAAATTAAATGTTGTATTCGTATTATTCTTCCTTGTATTGAATCTTAAATTATTCATTAATGAAATATCGAAACTTTAATAGTTAACCTTGTGCTATTGAACAACCGCGTCCGCCCCGACGTATAATCCGCCGTCGGTTGGGGTGTGACACTAGAGGAGAAACTCTTTCTGTTCAAAATGAAGGGATTGGTGCAGTCGTGGGCATCATACCCATTATGAAAGCGTAGAAGTGCCTAAGGCTGGCAATTTTAGACACGTACACGAATACACGACACGAACCTACACGATCTTAACAGGTATCGTGTATGGCCTTATCGTGTTTCGTGTCCTAAACAGTCTACCTGTTAATTTTCATGTATAAACAGGTAAAATACATGTTTACATATTAAGTACCTGTTAGTACATGTTAAGATTTTTTTAAAATAAAAAAAAATACTAAAATATGATATTATACCTGGTAAAATACATGTTAAGTACCTGTTCGTACCCGGTAAATACATGTTAGTACTTGTTAAGACTTTTGTTTCACTAAAAAGGTTCTTAAACATTTGTTTCTAAACAGGTCTTATCGTGTTTTATCGTGTCTTATCATGTTAAACAGGTATAAACAGGTTCGTGTTCGTGTTTGGGAAAAAGTACACGATAAGTTATCGTGTCGTGTTCGTGTATACATATTTCGTGTTCGTGTCTTATCGTGTTCGTGTCTTATCGTGTACGTGTATACACGATATGCCAGCCCTAGAAGTGCCTGCGGAAGGGCCATACTTCTACTTTGATACTATCACTGCACAACCATCCGAATGAAAGAAGATAGAAGACACCCTGATAGTTCATGAATTTCCATAATTATTTCCCGAAGACCTACTTGGTCTTCCACCTCACCGTCAAATTGAATCTCAAATTGACCTAGCATCCGGAGCAGCGCATCTTGCCCGGGCACCCTATAGAATTGCACCTAGTGAATTACAAGGACTATCTACACAACTACAAGAGTTGTTGGATAAAGTTTTCATCCGACCTAGCTCATCGCCATGGGGAGCTCTGGTCGTATTTGTTAAGAAGAAGGACGGTACTTTCCGAATGTGCATCGACTATCATGAGCTGAACAAAGTGACGATCAACAATTGTTATCCTCTACCCCGCATAGATGATCTGTTTGATCTACTCCAAGGGTCAAGCTTCTATTACAAGATATATATCATATCTGGTTACCATCAATTGAGAGTACGAGATGAGGACATCTCTAAGACTGCCTTTAGAACTAGGTACGACCACTATGAGTTTATGGTCATGCATTCCGGATTAACCAACGCACCCACGGTGTTCATGGACCTCATGAACTGTGTGTGTAAACCCTACCATGATCAGTTCTTCATCGTTTTCATTGACGACATCCTCATCTATTCCAAGAACTAAGGGGAGCATGAGGAGCACCTACGTTTGATTCTGGAATTGATAAAGCAGGAGCAGCTGTATGCTATGTTTTCCAAGTGCGAATTCTGGATTCGTGAAGTTCAATTTTTAGGACATGTGGTTAATGAGAATGGAATACATGTCGATCCATCTAAAATAGAAGCCATCAAGAATTGGGCAGCACCGACGACTCCGACAGTGGTGCGACAATTTCTGGAATTTGCTGGCTATTATTGTCAATTCATCGAGGGATTTTCCAAGATCGCCCAACCCCTCACTACTCTTACTCAAAAGGGGAAACCCTATAACCGGAGCAATACTCAGGAATCAGCATTCCAACTGTTAAAACAGAAACTCTGTAGTGCACCTATCTATCTCTTCCCAAAGGAACGGATGACTTTGCAGTGTATTGCAATACCTCAATTCAAGGTCTTGGATGTGTGTTGATGCAACGCGAAAAGGTTATCGCATACGCTTCCCGTCCATTTGAAGGTTATAAGAAAAACTACACTACCCATGACCTAGAATTGGGAGCTGTAGTGTTTGCTTTGAAAATCTAGAGACATTACTTGGACGGTACCAAGTGCACCATTTACACCGATCACAAGAGTCTTCAGCACATATTCGAACAGAAGGAGTTGAACATCCGACAACGCCGTTGGATCGAACTTTTGAACGACTATGAATGTACTATCAAGTATCATCCGGGCAAGGCTAATGTGGTAGCTGATGCCTTAAGTCGAAAGAAAACCAAGCCAAAACGAGTTCGAGCATTACAGCTCACTATTCACACCGGGTGGCCTGATAAAATCCGTAGTGCTCAACTTAAAGCCCTGAAAGGGGAGAATCTACCGCTGGAAGTCACGCGGTATGGTAGAACAACTTGAAATCAAATCTGACGGCATTCGCTACTTCACCGAGCGAATATGAGTTCCAAAGTACGGGAACGTAAGGAAACTGGGAATGGATGAATCTCACAAATCTAGCTATTCTACGAATCCTGGTATCGATAAGATGTATCATGACCTAAGGTGCTATATTGGTGGCCGAAAATGAAAGCTGTTATAGCCACCTATGTGAGCAAGTGTCTGACTTGCGCAAAGGTCAAGGTTGAATATCAAAAGCCTTCCGGTCTACCCTAGAAACCAGAGATTCCCATGTGTAAATGGGAGCAGATATCCATGGACCTTATCACAAAATTGCCACGAACTCCTACCGGATGTGATACCATTTGGGTAATCGTTGATCATTTAACAAAGTCCGCTCACTTCTTAGCAATCAAGGAAACAGACAAAATGGAGAAGCTTACTCGTATTTACTTGAAAGAAGTAGTATCTCGGCACGGGGTGCCAATCTCTATCATTTCGGATCGTGATGCACGATTCACCTCCCGTTTCTAGCAAGCGTTACATAAAGCTTTAGGCACACGTCTAGATATGAGCACATCATACCACCCTCAAACTGATAGCCAGGCGGAGCGTACTATTCAAACCTGGAGGATATGCTACGAGCTTGTGTGATTGATTTCGGTAACACTTGGGAGTCTCACCTACCGTTGGTGGAGTTCTCCTACATCAACACTTATCACACTAGCATCAAGGCAGCTCCATTTGAAGCACTATACGGACGAAAATGTCGTTCTCCTATTTGTTGGGCCGAGGTTGGGGATAGTCAACTTACGGCTCCTGAGCTGGTACTTGAAACTTCTGAGAAAATAGTTCAAATTCGAAATCGTATGGCAGCAGCTCGTGATCGTCAAAAGAGCTATGCCGTTAAGCATTGTAAACCGTTAGAATTTCAAGTAGGGGATATGGTTTTGTTAAAAGTCTCACATTGGAAGGGTGTCATTCGTTTTGGGAAGCGAGGCAAACTGAATCCTCGTTATGTTGGGCCATTCAAGATAGTGAAGAGAATTGGCCCAGTAGCGTATCAATTGGACCTACCTTAATGACTTAGTGGTGTACACAATGTCTTTCATGTCTCGAACTTGAAGAAATGTCTAGCAGACAAGTCACTCGCGGTTCCTCTTGAGGAACTACACATCGATTAACAATTACGTTTCATTAAAGAACCCATGGAAATCATGGATAGGGAAGTCAAAACGCTCAAACGTAGTAAAATCCCTATCGTCAGAGTTCGTTAGAACTCGAAACGCGAACCGGAATTCACATAGGAGCGCAAGGATCAGATGATGCACTTGTATCCTCATATGTTCAAGCACTCCACGGCAAACTCTTAAAGTAATATTCTAATTTTCGGGACGAAAATTCTTTCAACTAAGGGATGATGTGACACCTCAGGAAATTTTTTTATGTTATTATTTTAATTTTCGGGACGAAAATTCTTTCAACTAGGAGATGATGTGACATCCGTCAATTTTCCTTTAGTTCCGTTAATCCAAATTCAGTTATCTAGTAACCCGGTTAACTCAATCTTGAACCTCAGGGATCATTCCTACTAATATTTAATCTCAAACTACAGGGACTAGTCATGTAAATATGCAAAACCAAATCTGTTGACCTGGAAAGTCAAAATCAATTGGTTTTGCTCCTGTTGACTTTTAAAAGTCAAACTCTGATGGTTCTTAACTCAAATTCTCGACTATAACTGAAACATGTCCAAATTCGTAACTGATATGTGTAGTATTGATGATGTCGAGCATTATTGAGTATTTTCCATACGTTTAACTCTGTTAATGATCGCGAATTTAATCCCATTATATACATTAAAGTGGTAACCGTCGACTCCCATAACAAATCCATCGAATCCGACCGATTAGTGTATTACACTCACAATCAAACTATCCAAACATCCTAATCGCATCCCTCAGAGTGTGTTTCATCATCTAATTCGATCGAAATTGAAGACATTGTAGCCGGAGACCAAGCTCGCGCAAGTCGGGATACCATTTGATCGATCTCCATCAACCCGACATCGATTTAGGTAATTGAGTACACCTCTAGATTCTTTTTCACTTCTTTATTGAAAGCCCTAACCTAATTCGGACTCACAATACCGAATTAAACACGAACCAGTACCTAGGGTTCATACGAATTTGATTTGGTCGGGTTCCATTCTAAACCCAAATTGAATCCAATCAAAATACATGGGCAGACTCGCAATCATCCACCCTTTGAAAGCCCCATGATCGCAGCAACTTATATTATCTAATCTGAGCAATTCAAATTCGTGTTCATAAACTAGGGTTCGGGATTTCAAACTAGAATTTAACTAAAATAAACTTGATATTTTCTCAATTAATTTCACCAGTAGATTCGCCAGGCATTGACGAACAAAAGCCCTATAATTTCTAGGTCGACCGCGATCGATTTGGTTGGAGGGTGTGGGTACGGTTTCGTGAAGGGGGTGGAGAAAACACGCCAGCTATATGATAAAAGCAATTCAAACCGGACTTGTATGTGACTCCCTAGCGAGCTGGTGTGGTTAAGACCTTGGTGTGTTGTGGGGTTGACCCGGGTTCGAAACCCACAACTCACAATATTCTTTTAACAGCTTTTTAAGTTTTATTTTTAAACAAAATCCTTCCCTATATTATTATTATATTATATTGATAGGTTTTAGCCTCGAAAAACACCCGTAGGCTCGGGTTTAATTTTATAATCTACTTTCTTTTTGAATAATATAATCCAATTATTTTGAAGCCGTGACTCCAATTGGAATCATATATTTAAATTATTTAAATCCAGTGATCTCAAATAAAAATAATATATTTTCATATTATTTTTGCCACGAATATAAACTTGGTGTAACGTTTCAAACTATTAGATAATATAGTTATTATATTATTTACCCTCGGTTTTACCCTCGAGTAAAAATAGTATATTTATTATTTTTCACGCAAATGATTTTATTATTTTGCGAACTTAAAAGTAATATATTTAATATATATTATTTTCTTAAACCATTTTGATGGTACGAACATATGAATATATATATAGGGGTATGTTCTTTTGAGAACCAACAATATGTTAAGAACCGTGAAAACCGCATTAACTCTTCCTCTATTTATAATATAAATTGACTAGAATTCATGTACATTTCAATATGTTTAAGGTTTGATTTTAAAAGACCTCGAATTTATAGTCGTTTTTTTAAATGCATATATGCACTCACACTATATGCACAAATGAATGCATATATGCATATTTTTATACTTTTCTTAAAAAAATTCAGGAGAGAGGAGATAAACTCAAACTAAGAGTGGGAAGAGATAAATAAAACATTGTTGTTGAATTTTACTTTTTTCACTAAAGCGATATGTACACGTTTTGTGCGGTTCTTTCGGTTCTCAACATATGGCTGGTTCTCAAAAGAACATGCCCCTATATATATATTTATGAAGTATTATTCGTTCGACGCGAAACGTATTTATCTTAATAATTATTAATTAAGAAACCTATATTCCCGTAGACACGCTCGTCTACTCGTAAATCCTTAGAATGTTCTAAGACGTTCGATCTTTACGTGTCGTTGTCACAAACTCTTACGTGTTCCTAACTGTCACATCTTATTCTAGGGCATTCATAGATTGTCCACGTGCAATCCATTTGCGGTTAGTGTTGCATCCTTGTGTGGTGCTAATTGCTACGCTCTACTCAGACTCAGGTGAGTTTCACGGCCCCTTTTTACTTGTTTTACTATTGGGGGAGAAACATGCTTATACACAAACATTATTTTACTTGTTTTCCTGTTGAGGAGAAACATGCATACTCACAAACATTATTTTACTTGTTTTCCCATTGGGGAGAAACAAGCATACACACAAATATTATTTTACTTGTTTCCCCATTGGGGAGAAACATGCATACGAACCGGCATCTGTTACTTGTCTCCCAGCCAGGGAGAGACATACACACGGACATGGATCACATAGTATTTCATTACCACTGGTGTACCTAAGTGCAAACATAACATGCAAAGTCCTTACACACTCGAACCGTTAATATATGGAGTATAGCGAGGAAATTTGAGTAGTACTACTGGGTTTGACAAACCCCACCCGGGTTAGTCGCGCTAACTTGATTGGAGGTCTAACGGGCGTAAATTGTCCTAAACATTTGCCATTGTTGATGTTAGCAATGGCGGAAGGCATCTCAAACATAAACAGTCAGCTTCAGTTGCGAACGCTTAGAGTAACTTATACATTGTCTAGCTATAAATAGGTGTGACTTACGTATGTGGATCCTGCAAACACTCAAACAGTTTATTTACTTGTAAACCTGTGAACTCACCAACCTTGTGTTGACACTTTTTCTTACATGTTTCTCATGTCGCTAAGGCACAGGTCGTACACTTAGGACATGCATGGAGTCCTGCTATCATTTCATCCTCATGCAAGCATTCAAAACAATTTACTTGTTTTATTAAACTAAACTTGGGCGCGCTTGTTTTGGGCAATTATTTTCTTATTTAAACGCTTCCGCATTAACTCTGAACTTTTATGATATTACATTTAAGTCCCATATAGTGTCGTTTGATGTAACTAATGACTGAGATCCTGGTTTGTCACGCACCAAACGGTAAAACCCCGTTAGTGGAATTTGGGGGTGTGACAACACTAGTCGTTATGTCCATTTGTGGCTAAAACGTATTTGTATTGCTAGGGTAAAGATGATGTTTGGTGCATGTTAATGTTTAACCTATTAATGAAGTGGTATTTTTATGTCTTTAAGTAATTCGTTCTCAAAAACTATCTTTTGATTGGCTTTTATTAATGTCTAAATCCGTCTTTATATTTGTGGGTGTCTTGATTTTAAAGAGTAAGATCTTAAAAACTTTTTAATCAAACTTCCTTTCAAACTCGTACGTCTTTATACGAGCAGAGATTGATAAGCCAAGGCTTGGTCTATACTTCTAAGATCGTACGTCTTTATACGAGATTAATATGCGACCAAGAATTGGTGAACTCATATTGGGAACGATACGTCTTTATACTTGGTTCCATTGTTACACCGCCTCCCGGTGAGCAAAATATAATCACCTATTTAACTTTAATATAAAGCATTTTTGATTCCGATGTCTTAAACCAACCCGAAGATGACCATTCGATAGGTTGAGGGTAAATGTTGTCCCTAACGGGAGGCACTACCACTTTTAAAAATTATAATTTGCAAATCGAATGTAGTGAGGACGAGGCTCTAGCGGTGACCCGGGTCACAATTTTGTAGTAGTCATACCACTGAATTAGTAAACTTAACATTATCACGTACCAAGCTGATTCGAATCCTGAAGCAATACATTCCGTAATCTGATCATTTTTGCCTTATTTAATTTTCTGTTATTTACTATTCTGTTAGTTACATTTCTGTTATACACTTTACGCACATTTTTACTCTTATGTTATTTACTTTATCGCCATTTACTTTTCTGCTTCACAAGCACACAAAACTCACTCACTAATTAATCTGGCTAAACGATAAAAAAAGTTGAGTATTGGAACTCGACCGTATCCATTGGTTCAATACTTGGCTCTTACCTAACTATATTAAGCTGTGATAGGTACACTTGTCTATTGTGTGTGTTTTAAGTTAACGTAATTATAATTTTAATTTATAAATTTAAAATCTGATCTTGTGAAATCATCCAAAAATATATTTACTTATATTTTTATTTACTTAATTCACAGACACATCAGCAGTCAAAAATGAAAAGTTAGGATTCAGACCGAGGTTTTGAAATATAAGGGATTCAACTAGTTAAAATGAACAAACGTTATGAACTCAAATAGTAATTTACTCAAAAAAAAGATATTTGACCTCAAATCTTGAAAAAAAAATATTTTTTTTATTTAATTAACTCTATTAATAAAACTTATAAGTAAGATTTATTTAATAGGTTCATCCATATAATTTAACTAACTATAAACCTATGAGTTAATAGGCTCATTTGTAAGCCCATACTCATTGATAATTGGTTCACAATCTATTAGCCAAACTAGGTTATTTAATTAATTTAGTATTAAACCTAATTATAAAAAATAAAAATAAAAAAACCCATGCAAGAGGCAGGGATAGTGACGATCAGAATTCAATCGAGCACAGAAATATTGTTCGACTATTCCTCCTCTCTATCAACCTCTCCTTCAGCAATTCAAGTTCGAAAGAACCCAAGAGCCAAAGTCTATAGACGAGTTCAATCATAAATTCACAACAAAAATATGAAATTAATAATTCTTGCATTTGTTACATTAAAAAAGAGTTCTTTAAAATGTTTTGGTTGAAGTTGTAATGAATTGTTTTCAAAAAATGAAAACCCGTAAGAAACAACTATATGAGCTAATGTTATTTATTTATTTCTAATGACATTTAATTTTAACCATTTGTTTTCTAATGATGTATTTTCATTATTGTATCGTCTCTTATTATGTGACCGACCTGACCCGATCACATGAACCGAACCGGCCCAAAACAATCGTAGTCGGGAACTTTGAAATTTGAGCATCCAAAAAAGCGACCCCCTTAGAAAAAGTTCCTGGCTCCGCCACTGAACTCATACAAATTATTGACTTGAACATCAGAGTGCTCTCGAGGCTAACCTGCGGGCTCCTAACGTAGACCTTCTTTGTAGTTGCAACTTATGTTACAACCCAAATGGTATAACTCATCCCAAAAAACTAGCTAGTATGATGGGAGAGAAAACCATATGAGTTATAAACCTCATATTTGTTGCCCATACAACCGATGTGAGACAAGTCTCATACCTTATAATGGTTTCAGTTTATAACATTAGGATAGCTAGGCACGTTTAACTTAATATCAAGCCTGGCTCGGATTTAAATGTAGCAACATGGAACCAAGTCTAATTTAATTTTTGTTAACAGTATATATATTTATAACATTTCTTTATTTTCTACTAAATGAGTAAATATTAACTCAGCGAACCGAGAGTGTTTTTTTCTTTCTCTAACGCCACTGCCTATGTCATTTCCTAATAATTTAACATTTCCATTCTTACGCCACTTTAATTATGGGTTAGTGTTTTTCATTTCGTACTATTGAGCTATCTGCATTTTGTTTAATTAATGGGATTTACAGGGAGGAAGATCGTTTCTGGTAGCGCAACCGGAGGGCTAAAAGAGACTCAAGAGATGCTTGATTTTGCAGCAGAACACGGTGTAACTGCAGATATTGAGCTAATTCCTATAGATTATTTGAACACTGCCATGGACCGTGTCTTGAAATCTGATGTTAGATACCGATTTGTCATTGATGTGGCCAGGTCCCTCAAAGCGCCATAGATGAAGTGGTTTGAGTCAGTGTTGTTAATTATCTCTTTATGAATAAAATTTGCTGGTGAGTTGATTTAGTATTTTTTAGTTGATAAGATTTTACTCGGTATGATTGTTGTTGTTTTTGTCAGTTGAATTAATGCTTAAATCATAGTGAAAATAAAATATTAGTTGAAATTTCAAAAGATGTTTTGATCTATTTGGAAAAATAATCTTTTGGTTAGTCAAATAACACTTTTTTTGAAAAAAAAGGCCTCTCAATGTTTTAAATCTGCACAAAACTAAAAGATTTAAATATTGATTAAAGCAACCACTAGAATCATTCTGAAAGAAACGTGCACCAATATCGTACGACATGTAAAACCTTTTTTTTAAGTTATCTTACTTCTATTTAAACAATCTTTCCAGGATCGCTTACTTTTAACTTCTTAAAAACCAACCACCATGACCATGAGAATAATAATTCTACACAAATTTCATCAGCTATTTGTCCTTTTTTTTTACAATATCATAAAAGTAATTCTCCAAAAAAAAGATATATATAAATATTTTGTTGAACAATCTCATCTATGGTTATGTGACACATGACTTTTTATGTAAAGGTATCTACTTTTGTTTGTATATCAAACTTTATTCTGGTTAACATGTATGTAACGATGTATCACTCTTTCACTCCCGTAACATCATAAATGTATTTTCGATGGTAGTTAACAGAATAATGTTTAATATATACATGACTTTTGACTCGCATACCATCATTGATCGAGTCTTTGTTTAGTTTGAATAAACCGGATTGTTAGGGGTTGTTACACAGTCCGAGTCTTATGCTTGTTTGAGTCAAGTTTCCGTTGTAAACTTCTGCAATAAATGCATCTCATTCTGGTTTCTATCCCTCTCTGATTATCAACATTATCTTGCCCAGGAATTGATCTTGACACATTAACTTCATATTCAAACTTGGTTAACAATTGTTAATCCAAGTTTGAGTCTTTTTCTTGTTGATCTTTATGATGTTTACCACTCCACATGGTTCTTCAACTTTGATTGCTTTCCATGACTTGATTCACACGACTTTTCTTCACATAAACTTGCATTCTATCTTGATTGCACCTGATTCATATTACATGAAATTCTTCTCGCCTTCTGCTTTTCTTCTGTAGTTGTCTCACACAACTCCACTCGGTCTTGATTAAATTGCATACCATCGTAACACACGACGCAAATCCCAATCACATTGATTTTGGATAATCTGAATCACTCAAATTTGTTCTTGCAGTTGTATCACACAATTGTTCTCCTTTTGATCTAATCATAGGATTATTCATACTTAAACATATTGTTGGAAATTTAGTGAAAATGGGTTTTTCACTGACTTTGATGAATGTGATTTCGATCCTCAAGTTTAATGGTTGGATTGAAAATTTTGAAACTTGGTGATTCAATTGGGAACTTGTTGCATATTTTGAGTAAATATGTAACATATTTTTGTCATGAGTCATTTAGAGACTTTTTGATTTCTCTCTAAATTAAATGTGTGATTATTACTTTTAAATTGGTGTAATGACTAATTTTATTATTCATCTTTTTGTGTATCTCTTAATTCAATGTATGGAGTTTTGATCTCCATTTTTGTGAATAAAAAAAATGAGCATCTTGTTTATTTTTTATTTTTAGTAGAGGGAAAAATAATAGTAAAATTCTCACACTTTAGAGAAATGAGAGAACATCTTGGTCTTACAAAGTTTCATAGAATTGAGAGATAAGTTCTCTCTAATTTTCCACCATCACATACTTCATCTTTTTCTTACATTTTCTAAATACATAATATACCCGGTGATACCTCGGGTGTGTGGACATCTCCGGCAGTACACGTACTGTTTCAGTTGTTGTACCCTGACAGACGTGTTCGTCTAAGAGGTAGCGCGAAATCTGTTTTAAGAGACCCGTGTTGAACACGAATCCTCAACCAAAACCGTCAACAATTTTAGTGTGTTAATTGTTGCAGTCAAGGAGCATAGTTGAATACACAACGTGGTGAAGACTCGAGTCAAGAATATTCAAGAAGGCGTTCGTTGGAGTACCCGCTAATGACATCGGTTGAATTATGTTGGCACATATAAATTGTAGTTTATATCTTTTTCATTCGTTTTATGTATGATAATGTACTATTTATTTTCGTGATTAACGAGACTCTAATTAATATTATTTTATTATTATTTTTTAAATAAAAAAGTGACCTAGGTTCTTTAACATATCACATGATTAATTCTCTTACTTTGTTTGTTGCCTAGCACAACATGTTATGATTTGATCACCTCACCTGACCTAGATGCTTTGCTTTGATCCACTCAATCACTGCACCTATAATTATTGCATCCATGTTTGCACTCCCAGCACTTGATTCTACATTCCCTGCATTATTTGCACAGTAGCCTACAATGATCAACAAAAATTAGCAAAAGGCTACCAAAAAATGTAGAGTCAAACAAGAAAGAATCAAACTACTGATATTAAACGTTGACTTTCAAACGTGTGGGTAAAATCCCATTATTCCAGCTTAACTAGATGTTGTAAAAATTGTAAAAAACGGAATGAATTCTTGGATACTTTGAAAGGCGTGTGATTACTTTTAGATCAAAACTATTTGATGGTTCACCTAAATATTTGATCGGATACAAATTAGAGTTTTAAGAACACAAATATGTTGAATTCTGTGATAAAGGAGATGAACCAGAGAAGTAAAATTCGTATGATCAATCCTTCTTGAACTTGGGAAAAACTAGATAACTGTCATCATCTAAATTGAATTCGAATTTCGATTTAATTAATAATCCGCCCATTATTTTGATAACAATTTTATAAAATAAATTATATAAAATTAATTTTCCCAGCCAGGGGCTCTGCCCCTAGGACCCTGCCAAGGGCTGCCGCCCCTCGAACCCCGCTTCCGGAGGCAGTACCCCCGGACCCCCGTTATATTAATAAGCGTGCACTCCGCACCTCCTAACTTATTTGATATTTATGATAATATGTATTGATCAAACAAGTTAATCCAGTTACACTAAAATATCCAACACTACTTGACCTATCAACTGACCCGTGACCCATTTGACCTGTGAACCCGTGAACAACCGATTAACCCAACAATCACACCCTTAATTGGTGATTGTTCGCATTATACGTTCACTGCAGCACCAGTTCATCATCTCACCAACTCGACCTTTCCCAAACACCCGACTTTCACCTCGGTCACGTCCAAAGTCGTTACACTTGAAACATTTTAACATGGCTATTATCTCGAAAATGCTTATTACCATCTCGACTCTTAACAGACCCACGACCTCTTCCCCTGCCATGTCCAAAGTCATCTCGGTTTGAACTTGATCCACCGCCATAATGTTTTCAAACGTGTTGTTTTGAAAGGCCATACCTTTTTCCGATCACACTTGTTCAAAGAGGCTTCTCCACCGACCAAGAAAACAAAGCCACCGCCTTCTACCGTTTTATTTCACCCGCCAAGCGAATCAAAGCCAAAGCCATATGTTTTGACGGATCCTTTCTGCCCACTTCTCACGCACGTACGCCGTTCTCCCCTTACTTTTTTTTGTTTATTTTCCACTGTTTAGAGTTTTTGAAGATTGTAGACGTTGTAACCTAGGTGTACAATCGGATTTCTTCTACCTTAGGATTTTACATCAGAATGAACGCCGTTACAGCGTGTTTTTATGTCCGCGTTTTAATATTTTGGATCATAACAGAATCCAGGACACAACGAATGAAAAGAAAAAGCTTTTTTTCCTTAATTTCTCAATCAAAGTTATGCTTTTTCTGTTTATAAAAAACAATATTCCTGTGTTCTTTACACAGACTAGAAAAAGCATCTATTTTGTCCATGTCTTTACTAACATCCCATAATTGCTTTTCAACTTTTTGGTATTTGCTCTAAAACTTATACATTATTCTATACAGGTTGTACCTTAAATATTTGAACTTTTCCTTTTGTTGATTATACATTATGCGCTTAATGTGGTACCTTGGAATCTTTTAACTTCAGCAGAGGTTCTGACCAATCAAAAATTACAACACAAATTGTCAACTTTTTTTCTAAAGTCAGATTTTTTATTGTTAAACTTTGTTTATAGTAGGATTGGATTTGCTATTCAAAAGAGGTTGCGACGCATCTTGTTGTCCGTTTACCTACCACTTTATTGTAAATATCCTTCTTTTGAAATGTGACGAATAGTTGGATTCCTAAAAAAAACTATGTATTGATGATTTAACTAAAAAGTGAAACGGTTCATGTAACATGTAATGTTAATGTCACATGGGGTTTTAACTAACTAAACATTTAAAAGTGTATACTGATTTAACTAAAAATATAATTATTTAAAAAAAAAGTTTTATAACGAAATGTGAGCAAATAGTTTATAAGGTCCAATAAACGTGATGTGAACCTGTTCATATACACATCAAGAGGCGGAAACCCTAGATTTGTTGTATGAATCAACACAAAATCTAAATAAATCTTCACTTATATTAATTTGAATGTAAACCCTAGATTTGCATATGTGTAACAAAGAAATCCTTAAATCTTTCTGATATCCCTCTAAAACAATCTATTTATAGTCCCTAATACACAGTGGCGGAGTCAGAAATTTTTTCACTGGGGTCAAAAATTTTCGGTCCACGTATGTTCACATGGAGGAACTTTTACCTGGTCGGGTCACCATAATGTTTTTTGCCATATTAGGTCAGGTCATTGAAAAAACTCAGTTCGGATGATTTGATTTGTATTGGTTTTGAATTTTGATGGTGATTTTAGTCTGGATATTTTTATATTAGCTAACGTTAACAACTAACAAGTTAGTATATAATAATCTATATAATAAACTAATGTAAAGGAAATACATACCCGGAGAGTACATACGACGAAGGACTCCTATAAGAAGAGGTCATGTCCAAATTCTCACCCTTAAGGAATTCTTGTAAGAATGTCCAACCTACTAAAAATTAAAAAGTAAGAAAATATGGAATTGTAATTCGAAGCTATTCAAATTTACAATGATAATCATGATAAAATGAAACTATAGTAATACATGGAGTGTTTTATGTAATGTAGGGGAAGGTTCCGCTAATAAGTGGTTTTTCGCTAAGAAACGCTAAGAAGTGGGTCAAACGAACTCCGATTGAGCTCATTCGAGCGGCGTTGGAACCGTCTCATCGAACTCTAATCCGGACCCAAAAACCTAAACCCCCCTCCACCCGCACCCCCAAAAACCTAAACCCCCCCCCCCTCCAACCCCACCCCGAAAAGCCTAAAACCACCACCCCCCACCCCCCAAAAACCTAAACCCCCCCACCCCACCCCCCCCCCCCAAAACCTAAACCCACCCCCAAAAATCTAAACCCCCACCCTCACCCCAAAAAAAAAACCTAAACCCTAAGGCTAAACTCTAAAGCTAAAATCCTAAAATTCAACGCTAAGATCTAAACCCTAAAAGCTAAGATGGTAGAGTTCGACGATACGGTTCCAACGCCGCTGGAATAAGCTCAATCCGAGTTCGTTTGATATCGTTTTTTAATGTTTTTGTCACTTCTTAGAGTTCTTAGCCGAAAACAACTTCTTATTTGATCATCCCCCATCTAATGTATATTCAAACCAAAATGACTTAATGTTCTTCATTTCTTTGGGGTATTGCAAAGCTCTAATCTTTTTTATTTTAAATCATTTGCTCTAATCCTACTTGTACATCAAAAGATTTGTTCAGTTGTAGTTTTTATGACCCCTATAAAATAACAAACTACTGAAAAAACACATAAAATCATTGTAATCATATGAAGCAAACTAAGATTTGTTCAGTTGTAGTTTTTACTTTCTCAGTGGAGAATATCTCTTGCTTTCGCCTGTGAATAACTAATCGATTGGTGGAGTAAAAAATAACAATTTTGAATCATGAATCGACCGGTGGAGTAAAGAAGAAGAGGCGTGAATTAGGGATTATGATTTCTGACTTCAGGCCCTGGTAACTTACGAGAAGGGGGAAATGCTGGGCTTGAATTGGGCTTTCCTTAAAAGTAAAAAAGTAGAAAAAATGTCACTAGTGAGGTTCGAACTCGTGACCTTGATAACTTGAGAAACGCGGAGTAAAGGTGAGAAACCACCGGGCAGAATCCAAATTTTATTTATGGGGTCAATTTTCAAAATTGACTGGGGTCAAAAAAAAATCCCGCACTATATGTTCCACATAAAATGCAAAAATCACTGGGGTCACTTGACCCCATTCCAAACCATGTAACTCCGTCCCTACTAATACAAATGAATACTAATTACAATTAAACCCGTTTAAATGTTTTCATGAAAGTTTTCCATGAAACTTTTCTATGGAAGTTTTCTATGAAAACTTTCAATGGAAAGTTTTGAACCACAACAAAACTTTCATCTGATATTTTGTACGTAACTTTGACTTTCGCGTGAATCTTTAACTTTCGTGTAAACTTGAATATTTTGGTAAGCGTCAGCCTACTAATTCCTTACAATCTCCCCCTAAGTTGATGCTACTAAAATCTTCCAGTGTGATCAACAACTTTACTATCAACAGTGTCCCCCTTTTTGGTTCAATCATTATCTTGAAATCTTTAGTGTCAAATGATCGTTGAATATGAATGCTTGAAGTTGAAACAAGTGAACTTTATGGTTACTCCCCCTATGAAGCAGATCTTCTTATAGGTGGAGCTTGATGAAGATTAGGAACTAATTTCCAACTCGCTTTTCTTGAGTGATTCAGAAGATTTGGAGGAAGTTTCCTAACTCGTTATCTTCTACATGTTTGAGGAGCAGGTACTTCATGATCTTGGCAAACTTGATAGTTTCCCGTTGAAATGAGGTATTGAAGTTGCCTGTTAGCTTCTTGAATATTGCACCTCATGCCTTTGTCAACAAAAATATGTTGACAATCACAAACACAACTTCAATTTCTCTTTAGACAATTCAAATTACAGATAAAACCATATTCATTTGTAATATGTAATCATGTGAATTTCACAAAACCAATTCAATATGGAAAGTCTTTGAAAAAAAGTTGAAACAAAATACAAAGAAAAACTCATAACAAATTGCACAAGATTCTAAGAAAAAAGAGAAAAATTATTTTTGAATTTTCAACCTTGGAAACATACTAACACAACAAATATGAACATGGTTTGATTGTGAGTTGCCCCACAGAGACGAGTCGATTTTACCCGTGCCCAATTAACCTTACCCGACCCGACACCACCCAAACCGATTAAACACGTACCCGAATAACCCGTAATCGATTAAACCGATTGTTATCCGGGTCGGGTTTCGGTTAGGCTTTCAAACATCGAAAACCCGAATAACCCGATTAACCCAAATAAACCGAACATTTATAAACATGGTTTAAAGATTACAATCTTATTCCTATATAACTAAGTTAATAAATAAATATTACGGAATTATTTTTACCTTTCTATTATAAAACATGTATAATATGATATCTGGTTTTGGTTGAGATTGGAATGATGAAGAGCTTGGAAAGCTTTTGGCTGGTGTGACGATTGCTCATGGTGGTGTTCTTCCGAACATTAATCCAGTTCTTTTGCCTAAGAAGTCCAATGCGACATAGGAGCCTTCAAATTCACCAAAGGCAACGAAATCGCCAAAGAAAGCATAGTTATTTTTAAACCTTTTGTGTAATTAGGATCAGAATCTTGATTGTGTTCTTAATTAGGCTAATTAGGATAAGATTGTGAATATCATGTTTTGTACGCCACTTACAAATGAATTGGATATACGGTGTTTCTGTGCATGACATGAATCGATCTCAAAAGTAATAATGACCCTGCTCAACCAAAACTATATATCATATTATACATATGCAGTGGTGGACCCAATAATTTTTTTATGAGGATCAAAGATTTTTGGAAGTTGATTGTCAGTAATTAAATGTTAAATTTTTTTCGGCCTGAGTCAGGTCGAGTCGGGTCACACAATAAAACTATGAAAACTAACAAAGTTACAAACGAATAATAATACGATTTTGTTATTAGAAATGCATAATTAAAAACAATATACATATAATTGTTCTCTTCGGGTTTACATGTTTTGAAGCCGAACCATTACATTATCTATAGGAAACTTTTCTAAGCAACTCTTTTTCAATATAAAAAGCTTGGAAAACTTTTTTAAATCCGCCAATGTACATGTGTTGATAAATTTAGTTAAACATAGTTTGAGTGTCTAATAATAGATCAATAATTTTTATTTACATAGGTTTGCATAATCTATTACTTGCTCGTTAATCTATTTCTCAATATTTTGTGTATCGGTTGGTCCACGAATGTTAGTGTTTTGTTGAAACACAACAATCATACGAAAAACAATTCCATTTTATATCAAAAGCTAAATTACAACAATAACCAACGCTAATAACATAAAAACATAAACCAACAAAAGAGGGTTTTTTTGTTAAGCAACTCTATTTAGCAGAAAAGAAATCCCCAAATCCAGAGTAAGATCACTTCCAGCCACTTATCATACTAAATTCACTAATTTTTCTTTTCATTAAGTCAAAAGTCAATTAGCTTCAACGCCGGCGAGCTCCGGCTGCACTTTCCGCGGCCTTCTTCTCGGCCGGCCGGTCTTCGACGGCGGCGTCGGCTCCGTCGCAACCTTAACCTTCTTCGCCGACGGCGGAGCGTTAGGATCCTTCCTCGGTCGTCCTCTCCCTCTCTTAACTTCAGACCCTGTCTCTACCAGCGCCGGCGCCGGAGTTTGAGTGTGAGGCTTCGGAGGGCGACCACGGCCGCGTTTGACCGGAACGCTCTCTTCCGGTCGCGTGTAGTTGTTATTCAACAGCACTAGCTCGCCGTCTTCAACCAGTTTGTTAAGCTGATCCGCCAGAATAGCGGTGTGGTCTTCCGGCAAAGATGAACATGTTGATTCGATGTAGTTTGAAATCGATGATTCGGTTGAGTCTTCTTTCTCTTTAAGATCATCAATTGCTGCAAAAATCATCTACATAAACATAAACAGCTTTAAATTCAATTTCAAAAACTAGTTGAACGAAATTAGAAGATGAAATTGGTGTGAAATTACCTCGGTGTAAGGGGGGAGTGATGGAGGTTGATTAATTTCTTCGTCGGCCATTGGAGGGGGTGGAGAGAGTGGTACAGAGGAATAAGCACAGTAACAAAGTGAGTGCAGGGAAGAGAGGTTTTGGAGGTGATTTATGTGTGGAAATTGAAGGTTCAAGGATGGAAATTGAGGGTTGGGATTTAAGGTGGAGATTAGATCAACGGTTTTGGGTGTGTGTTTGTGTAAAGAAATCACGCGGATCGGTGACGTGGCTTCTGGTTTTTGTGGAGTGTTTTTTGTTTTGAGTGAGTTTTGCAGTTTTCTTTTTTATTCTTACAGCATTCATACCAGATTCTTCGTATATTTGTAAGTGAGATTCTTTATATTTTAAAAAGTGATTTAAAATGGTTGTGAGTGAAGCAAAGAGAAAATGCATAAATTTTTTGTATATTTGGGAAAAACTTTATTCACCTGCATAAATTTTTTAAAAGTATTGTGAGTGGTGGAGATATAAAAGGTAATGATAAATGTATAAAAAATATTATTTAATTGAAAGGAAGAGAAAAAAATAGTAATTTTTAGTGTAATTATAGAGATGGAGATAGGGAAACAGATAGGAATGTTCTTAGCTTTGAAGTCTAATCCTTATTATAATAAAAAAAAACTAAATTTTAGGTCATTTGTCAACACCATATCCATCCTCACATTCGTTTTCCCCCCAACCACATTTACATCCTTCATCCAATATTTACATATTTAGCTCATTTAAAAAAAATTACATAAATAAACATTTTACTAAATCAATTTCATCATTATAACCATTGACTCACATTTTTTTTAAAATTTATCATCAAAAGTTAATATTAAAAAAACATGAATAAAAAAATAGGATAATAAAAAACGAATTTTTAAATTTTATTATCTAAAATCGAGTTTTTAAAATTTTATTAGTAAAAAAACCCAAAATTTTTATTTTACATATAAAATTTGAAAATACTACTTTTGTATTTTAAATAAATATGTGTTAGAATAAAGTTTGCTAATATAAAAAAATGTGTTAAGATATTAATCAATATAATCTTAACATTTCACCACGTGTTTTACACGGGGTTTAAAACTAGTTATAAATAAAACAATTAAAAAGATTATCTTTTAAATTAGAATATTTGAGTTTTTTTAAGGCGACTTTCTTAAACATGTATTTTCTTTTGGAGTATTCCGGGTGTTCCTATGATCAATGTTTTAAAAACCAGTTTAAACCGGCCTGTAATACCGGTTGAGCCGGGTCTCAGCCACTAGCCCGGTATTTGAGCCTAGAAAATTGGAAAATCGGTATGTTAGTTGAACCGCCGGTAATACCGGGTTATTGATATGTCATCATTTATACATGTTTTACATGCACAATTATCCCCATAATTAGCATAAATTATAGAGAATATGATAAGATATGATACTTAATCCACTTATTTGTGTTACAACAGGATAATTAAACCTTGCATATAAAAACATGAAGAAAACACTCAAAAGCAAGGCAAAATCCGCATCTAGAAGCCAATCGGACGTTCATGCACCCAAGGAGTCAACCCAAAAGGTCCAAATCAAGCAAAAGTCAAAATTAAGGGTTGCACGGTCGTGGAGTAGGGATATATGCTTGTTATGGGAGGGTGATGAAGGTGGTGTAGGGATTTGTACTTATTGAGGTGATGGTGGTGGAGTAGGGATATATGCTTGTTATGGAGATGAATGTGGTGTGGGTTGTGGAGTTGGTTGTGGTGATGGTGGAGATGTAGGTACTGGAGTGTCGGTGCTTAAATTAGAAGAAGATGACAAGTCTTCAAGTCTCGTCTTGATCTTCTTGGTTCTTGGTTCTTCTAGTTCGTAGTCTGAACCGGAATCAGCTTGTCTTTTAGAGGAGGATGCAGGAGGCTCGGTCCTTTCATCAGACTCAGACTTGTAATAATCAGAGCCATAAATGCCTGCATCCAGAGTTCCACTTGACTCTGCAGCTTCTTCTTCCACATTAACCTCAGGTTCATCTTGAACGTGTACCTCTTCTTCTTGAACAATAGTTTCAGGATCAATAAAAGGAGCTTCAATAACTGGTTCAATGATAGGTTGTTCCTCTTCTTGATCATGAGGAATCTCCTTTTCAACATCATCCTCAGCTTCAGCCTCAGCCTCTTGCTGATTCCCTTCATCTTGCTCAATCTCCATTTCTTCTTCCTCGGATGACATATCTTCTTCTTCTAGATCAGGGTCAATATCCAGAATAAACTCTTCTTCTTCGCCAATGACATGACCGAACATGGGAATGTCAGCAATAGCCTTGTTGGTTCTCTTGTTTGTACTTCTCATATAACTGAGAGTCTTGGCTAACATATGATCGAACAAAAAAGTGTCTCCACCTTGTTGAAGCTCGGGATGAAGGTGGTTGATGATAATCTGCAGGAATCTTGGATATGCAAGAAATTTCTCCTTCACTGCTCCTGTCAGGTTTTCCTTTAACTGTCTGAATATTAAACCAGAGAAATTGTAGTTCCTGCCTTTGGTTAAACCCAGGATTGCTGAAGCCATGGTAATATTTGTTGAATCGAAGCCACCCTTTCTGATTGATACGCAGTGAATGAACACATGCACTATATATCTCTAGTGACTTGGCAAGGAGTTCTTGATAATCTGACCACTTTTGAACTCGTCAGGATGACCCATTCTTCTGAAGCATTCTTTGACATAGAAGTTTGGAAACTCAATTGGTGCAGCAGGGTAATCATTTAGGTGCAAGGCTTCTCTAACAGTTGCTTCAGAAAATGCAACCTCTTGATCATGAACAACATCCTTAATGTGTTCCACATTGTCAATAGTTATGATCTCTGCAGTCTCCAAGAATTTCCTGATTGAGGTTTCGAAGACAGGTATATTCTGACTAATGGCGAAGCTAATGTTGGAGTTTTCCAGGAAAGTTAAGACTGGAACGAACTCTACAGCCTTGGGATCATTAGCATCAAGAAATGCACAGACGTTGTGCCTCTTTACAAATAAAAGATCCATATCTGCAAACACACAAGATTAATTAAGCTTGATACTTAGAAAAAAATTTCATATCAAAATCTAATCAAACTACTTCAAACCAACACTTGGACGAATTCTGAGGCAAAGCCTATCGAAACTACTTCAAACCAACACTTGGACGAATTCTAAGGCAAACCCTATCGAAACTACTAGTTTCGATCGAAACAATAAGTTTCGATCACTACTTACACAGTTTCATAGGAGACTTATCGAAACTTCTAGTTTTGATCGAAACAACTAGTTTCGGGCAGAGCGACTAGGGCAAGTTTGGGTATCGAAACTACTAGTTTCGATTGAAAACTGTTTATAATTTTTTGAAAAAAACCTATTTTGAAAGATAATCACCTTTTTTATCTAAACTTCTTAGTTTCGATGCCCAAACCCTTGAACACACTTAACATGCCCAGACATCAGACTTATATATACAAACACGTTATGAACAGAAAATGACGAAACATATGAAATAGGGATAAAGGGTGGCCTGTGAGAGTTGAAACTTCTTCTTACCAATGATTCACGGATAAACTGCAAATATGTACACAAATATGTAAGTTATCGACAATGGTAAGATTGTAAATACGATAAAAAGCTCTGATCTTCAAAACGATGATGTAACAGTCGTAAACTTTTCAAATTGAAACCCTAGGCCAGTTCGACTGAAATTTCACAGTAAAATCTCAAACACTGTTACCTGATGATGAAGACGACGGAGGAATTAGATGAAAAACACTGATTATTGCAAACTTAGACCGATGTCTTGAGAGGTTTTTTGTGTGTGAGAGAAGGTGTAAAGTGATCGGATTTGTTAAAGTGAACCTTGACGACGAAGAATCTTGATTATGAACACATTTAATTTCCCTATGTGGTAAAAGACCAAATTACCCCTATCGAAACTACTAGTTTCGATGGGCAAAAGAAGTTTTGGGTGATTTGGAGTTTCGATAGGCAAAAGATAGTTTCGGCAGACTTTGGAGTTTCGATAGGCAAAAGATAGTTTCGGTTGACTTTGGAGTTTCGATAGGCAAAGAACAGATAAAAATTAAAATAATAAAACATAAACTGTTCACAAGATATTTACACTTATCTTCTTGGAAAAGATCCAACATGAGATCAGATCTGGTCAGTCTCTTGAAACACTTCCTTTTGTAATCAGCTACTGTGAGTCCCTCAAGATAGCTGATATTTGTGCGAAGTAAACCCAAACATTTTCTTGTACATAGATTTCATGTGATTATAAGGTACCATTTAAGCAAGATACAAGGTGTACCTCACATATTGAAATAAAATGGTTTTGAAAACCTATCAATCCTTAAGAAATACACATCTTCATCCTATCATCTCTTTCTGATTAACCAAGGTACCATCTTAGTAATTTCAAAGTACCACCAAAGAAAAAATAGAAATCCAAGTGGATTAGAAGATTTTAAAATGAAAAATATCCAAGTAGATATTAAAAAGGTACGAACATTCTAGATCTTTGCGTAAGCAAAACAGAAGAAGTCGTAAAATTATCCAAGCGGATAGAAAAATGTTAAACACCCGAGAACTTTGCGTAAGCAAAACAGACGGGGTCAAATCATCCAAGTGAATGGGAAAAGGATGAACACTCGAGATCTTTGCGTAAGCAAAACATATGGGGTCATCGGTGGTAAATATCGTTACTTTGACGGTCACTTGGCGTATGAATATGAATCCAACATGTAAGATTGTATCTGATTGAATTGGTTTTCTTAGATATATAAAATGGGTTAGATGTTTCAATAATGGGTTCAAACACACAAGTATGAGATATGTTTTAGGTTTTCACACTACTTACAAGTTTTAACCATATGCCGGGCCTACCAGCTATAGCTCAGTAAACACCATCGCTTTCGGTCCATTCCATGTCCAAGAGATGAGATCAGACACTATCATTTCTCAAAGGCCAGATTCAATTTTCCTGTAACAAAACCACTTGTAAGACTATATACAAAGCAATTCTTTTCAATATTTTTGACATATAAATTCTCATTTCTCCCCCAGAAGATTTGCTTGTAACGGAAAGTAACTATACAGAAAAATAAAATCTTTTTGGAATTTTCTTGACAATTAATCATATACATGAAACACACTAATATTCACACGGATTACTGAAAATTTATCATGCCAAGTAATTCCACCAGTTGGGCAAATCTGGTAGAGTCAAAATCTTTTGTGAAGATGTCTACGGTTTGCTTGTCGGTTTTGACCTCAACGATTTGAATATGCTTCTTTTCAACACAATCACGGATAAAATGATGTTTGATTTCAATGTGTTTGGTTTTGGAATGCTGAACTGGGTTTTTGGTGATATGGGGAACGCTAGTGTTGTCACACAGAATGGGTGTCTCATGGAATGTGATCCCATAGTCAAGCATCTGATGGTGTATCCATCTGACTTGGGAACAATAGAGGGCGGAGGCAATGTATTCGGCTTCGGCGGTGGATTGGGAAACGATGGATTGTTTCTTACATTGCCATGAGCCAAGGCGGTTGCCAAGGAACTGACAACCTCCAGAAGTGGATTTTCGATCTAAGTTGCATCCCCCGAAGACTGAATCTGAATAAGCCACAAGATCAAACAAATCATTTTTAGGATACCAAATACCCAATTTTGGCTTATACTTTAAATCTCTCAAAATACGTTTGATAGCAGATAAATGAGAGAGTTTAGGATTAGCCTGAAAGCGTGCACACAAGCACACAGCAAACATGATGTCGGGTCTGCTTGCAGTGAGATACATGAGAGAACCTATCATAGAACGATAGTGTGACAATCCTAAAGTTAGGGTCAATTACGTTGATAGTTAATTCATCGTAATCGGGCTCGGCCCATTAACGGCCCGGTTGTAGGCCCAATAGACGAACCTGATATGAGGCCTTACTTGACAGATCACTGAATGATTCGAGAAAACATATGATTAACACATAGGGTTATGCACTACGTTCGGGGTACGGTTAAATTGAATAACGCGTTCACGGTTAGTAACCAACAAACGACGCTACATCTAACACCAAGTGTTAATAATAAACATTAATAGTAAATATTAATATTTACACGTGAGTCATACGACATAGAACGCGCGAATACGACTAACACTAGCGTATACGCAAATTCTGTTATTTTTACTTTATATGATTAAATAATATAAGTGAATATCTATATCGTCGTTATTTAATTACTATTAATATTATTTGAGAAATAATAATTTTAATGGAGCGTGAAACGTTAAAACGAGCGAACGCGTTAGACACGCGGTACTGGCGCGTACCGGCCTGGACGAGAGTCAGAGCGGAAACCTCGTAAATTAAATGTTTAAATAATATTAATTATTATTAATGTCGTACGAAGTGGATACTAACGCAAAGTTTACCAAACGTGACGTTTAAGTTTTACGTTACGGGTGTTGACACGCGGTATCCACCTACACTCCCACACCCACTTGAAACCTAGATATAAATAAGATTCACCTCTTTCATCTCTCATTTTACACAAATCCTACCCCTAAATTAGAGAGAGAGAGAAGTCTAGAGTGAGAGAGGGGAAGAACATCGGAGAGAGGGGGAGGGCCGTCACCTCCGGCGCGTCTCCGGCGTCCCTCCGGCAGGCTCCAACGAGGGGCAAAGGCTACAACTTGTCTCTCACGCAACCACCACCACTCGTCCTGTCACTCCTCCTGAAATCGCCACCATTTTTTTTATTCCAGCTTCAAGTCGTTTTTCCGGTAATGAAGGCTGCTAGGGTTCCGCCCCCAGCAGCGGCGACGGAAGATGAAGACGAAAGCGGCTATGGCGGAGGCCAGTTCTCCGACAGCGAGTGGCGGCGGCAACGGGTTGTTCCTCGGCGACAAGCGACTCTTAGGGTTCCGATGGACCAAGCCCAGGACGAATTTGGTTACAGGAGACGATTCGGGTTCGGATATGAGCAAACCCGACTTTCCGGCGGGTCAGTAACGGCAACGCCTAGAATTCCGGCCACTTCAAGAGACGGTTTCTGGCAATAGAGGTAACATCCAACAGTTTTCTTTGATTTACTTGGTAGGATACACTCGTTAATAGCCGATTTGTGTTGCTAGTGCCATTAAACCACTAGATGACGCCTCTTGGTGAGTCCCTGGTGACGACAGCTACTGTCGGCGGCGGAAAAAGCCGGTAGCCGTGGGATAAAGGCGTCACATGGTGGTGGTTTTGAGAAATAGAGGCGACAGTGGTCAGATCTAATATTCCAGGTGACTCATGGTAAGAAAACGGATTCCATTTTTCTGGCGAGTCTCCGACGAGCCCCAAACAGACTAGATCTTGTGTTGATCATTGCTCTACCGACCCGATCTATAAGGTTCGAGTTTTGTTTTGTCAAAATCTAATGAGTTACATTACTGTTAGTTATTTTTGTCTAGATTGGTTGAGTTTGTGGTCGGGTTTCATTCCCGGGCGTTAAACACACGTTTTTGAACAGGATATGACGTCACGGGTCACGGTCGAACTTGGTCAAATGAATCAAACCCGAGTCAACGGCGGCCGAACGTGGTCAATACGTAAACCGTGAAGTTTAGAACGCGTCGGTCTGTAAACGGAATGTACGGAAAGGTATATACGCGTGCTAAAGTTTTTATATATTTGCATACGCATTATAAAAATAATAAAACTAATGCGTGTGAGATAAAAATGAAAAGAAATCAATTAACGTGAAAGTAATGAGGATGAGAGATTTATTTGTAATTATTGGAACTTGTCAATTAACGTGCAAAATTGTTTAAATAAATAACACGAAATTAATAATAATATGACATACGAGTCTTCGAATATACGTTTAGATACTTACATATAAATTCCATACCAAACATGACCGTTAATAATTTTATAAATCTTGGTTAACTTTAATTAAAACACTGCTTAAACATAAAGTACGATAACTTTTAGAACCAATTGAAATTTTATGTCAAATGCGTACGATATTAATGGCGGATTTATGTTGATATATATGTGTATATATATATGCATAAATATGTATATTCCTCTCGATTAATTCGCAAAACTTAATATACCGACATGTACCCATTTATTATTGGTGTAAACTAATTAATTGTAAGATGAGAGATGATTTTATCAAGTATAGATATATAACTATATAAATAGAACCTTTTAAGATTAAGATAATACTTTTGAAATTAGTTAACCGTTATTAGTATTTTGTTGCAAAATGTTAATATTATTATCGCTAGTATGATAAACAATGCTTTCATATATAAGTTAAGTAACATAACTACTATCAATAATACTAATGTTTTCGTATCGATACTAGAAATTTATTTATGAATTGACTTTAAACTAATATTATTTTCTTTAATTATCTCATTAGGGAAACTATAATTTCTATTTTTTTATAAGTAGCAAGCCTATCTCTTTTAGGTACAACAACCGTTGATGAAACATATATAAACGTTTATTTAACAATATTATTTTACTAATGGTAGTACGTATATGATGAAAGGTTAGTTATCATGATTTTGGTACTAATACAATTCGTATATTGGCGTTACTATGTACTAACATTATGCCGTTATTATTTACTTGTCAAATTATCATAGTACTATTAATTTTGATATTATTAACACTTTGACGACATATAGATATCTGGGGTAAGATTGATTATACGAGTCTATGGATAGATTGAAAATAAGTATTATATACGTAATACATACAATCGGTATTCGGAAGTAACTTTAAGTACTTTACACTTGGTTATTCTTTTAACTAAATCTATATATATATACATACATATACTATGTTTCAAAGTAAAGAACAATATTTTCTACGCATGAATCTGCTATTATTTTGCAATGAATCAAACTTGTATTTTTCGTCTTCCTGAATATATATAATTATTGACGCGAGCGTTAATAATTGGAACTTGAGAGACGTCATGGCGAGTCGTGCATCTAAACACAGAACTTGTAGGACTAGAGCATGATTCTACTTGTGCATTGAAAAACATATTGACACGTTTATATGAAACATAGGGTAATCCATAAAACTTATAGTGCCGGCGTGTATCGTGGGACTCAAGTAGGATGTATACCCATCTCTGTCACATATTTGAGGAATACATTTTTTTACCGCAACATTTTCAGGTGAGTTTTACGGCCCCCTTTTAGCTTTTTTTTAATGTTTTGTAAACATGGGGGGGAACATGCTTATACGACATATTTGAAAGAATGAAACATATTTGTTTACACTCTGGATAACATGAACATTTTGGTTTAACTCCTTGTGAGTTTCACGACCCCTTTTTATTGTTTTCTATTTTGGGGGAAAAACATGTTAATTTCAAACGGTATGATAACTAGAAAACGAGAAATAAGCATCTGATTCCCTTGTGAGCATGAGTTAACACTAAAAGGTTCTCGGTATTTCGAACTATAACCATTAGCTATGGACTTAGCCGTAGATCGATATGAATAGTACTATTCGGGTTGACACCCCCAATCATGGTTAGTCGCGCTAACCTGACCAGCAGGGTCAAATGATTGCATATTAGGTCTTGTTGTTTCTCATTGTTTAAAGGTACAATGGGCTGGGGCAAAATTCGAGGATTCGTTAAAGGTTTGGTTATAGGCTTGTGCATCACATAATTCGTAAGTGCTAGCTAGACTTCGATGAATCAATCGCTAACTTGTTTTGTTTATCGTATGCATAAAGTAAATTTCGAGCAAAAGGTTTTGCCAATGGTATACGTATCAATGGTTTTGACAGACAATTTCGAGCAAGAGGTTTTGCCAAAGGTATATATACCAATGGTTTTGCCAGTAAATTTCGAGCAAAGGATTTTGCCAATAGTACCCGTACAAACAGTTTTGACAATCAATTTCGTGCAAATAGTTTTTGTCGAAGGATTTCGTACAAATGGTTTTTGCCAAACGATTTCGTACAAATGGTTTTACCAATTGTATTCATTTAAAACCTGTGAACTCACCAACATTGCGTTGACATTTTCGAGCATGTTTTTCAGGCAATACATTCGGCACAGTTGGAATAGGTTAAACATTTGGATTAAGCCCTTAGAAGATGAAGACACGTGTTCGACATATTTAGAATTCTTTATTTAGCTTCCGCTGTTGTGTAATGTTACCAATCGTTACAACCTTAATTTATTTATTAAGTAAATAAATTTGGGGGTATGACAGATAGAGGTGCTGATCAACGCTATCACCATCCAGATCGGGAGATAGATAATGTCGAACTTCCACGGAAGTTTTGACTGGGTGGGAATCAACCATTTTGAACTTGGTCAGGATCTCTTTCACGTATTTCTCTTGATGGATGAGGATTCCTGACTCATACTGATCAACTTGCAGTCCCAAAAAAGAACTTCATTTCTTCCATAGAGCTCATTTCAAACTTAGAACGCATCACTTCTTCAAATTCTTTACAAATACGAGGATTGTTAGATCCAAAAATGATATCGTCCACATAAATTTGCACCATGATTGTATCATTTCCATCCTTCTGGTTGAACAAAGTTTGGTCAATTGCTCCTCGTGTGAAACCATTCTCAAGCAGATGCTTTGATAATGTTTCATACCACGCACGAGGTGCTTGATGAAGACCATATAATGCCTTGACTAACTTGTAGACACGGTCTGGAAAGTTAGGATCAATGAAACCTGGTGGCTGCTTGACATATACTTCCTCTTGCATTTTTCCATACAAAAATGCGCTTTTGACATCCATTTGATGAACAGTGAAGTCCATGTAGGTTGCATAGGCGAGAAACATTCTGATGGCTTCCAAGCGATCCACTGGTGCAAAGACTTCCTCAAAGTCAATCCATTCTTCTTGATAGAATCCTTGAACCACCAAACGAGCTTTATTTCGAACCACAATTCCTCCTTCATCCTTTTTTGTTATGAAATACCCAACGAGTGCCGATTGGTACTTTGTTCTTGGGAAGATCTACCAGATTCCACACATTCAGTTTTGAGAATTGCTGTAACTCTTCTTGCATTGCTTCCACCCAGCTGTTCTCAACCAAAGCTGCTTTGAAGTTCTTAGGTTCAACTTGAGAAATGAAGCACGAGAACATGTTGTTTTCCAATGCATCACAGGCACTTCGGGTACGAACACCCACATTGAGCGGACCAATGATGTTATCGGTGGGATGATTCTTGTGAATTCTTAACTAAGAAATCTCATCTTCTTCCAAGAGTTCATCTAGATTTGTGATATTATCAGCAGAAGGACCAGCTTCATAAATAATAGGATCTTCAACAGTTGATTGTGGGGCAACATCTACTATTGGAATGGTGTTGTATTCAACAGTTTCACTTGTTGCACCAGAATCGGAAGACTCCATATTAGATTCATCATCAGCAGGGATAGGGATTTCAATATGAGCGGATGAGGAGGAACCTCGATCATTAAAGTTCCCTAGATTGTTCCCAAAGAAGTAAGGATTAGGAGGAGTTTATTCATTTGAAAACACAAGAAGATTAAATGATTTAAACAAGGATTCGACATCAAAAAGCCAATCAGGACCATCCCTAGCGTCCGTATGATTGCTTTCATGCCAATTGATATCAATGGACTCCAACACCATCCTTCTTTGCTTGTTGTAAACACGAAAAGCTCGTTGATTTGATAAATATCCCACAAAATAGCATTCATCAGCTTTGGCTTCAAACTTGTTTAACTGATCTGACGTATTCAGCATCGTGTGCACACACCCAAATTTTCTGAAGAAATCAATAACTAGCTTTCGCTTGTACATGATCTCATAGGGTGTCTTGTTACAGCTTTTGGTGATGAGAACCCGATTTTACACAAAATACGCGGTGTTCACTGCCTCGGCCCAAAACGTGACAGGAAGCTTGGAATCAACGATCATAGTTCGTGCAACTTCAATTAAAGTGCGGTTTCTCCTTTCAGCTACACCATTTTTTTTAGGAGTACGAGGTGCACTGAATTGCCGAGAAATTCATTTGCTTTCACAGAAGGAATCAAGAGTGGCATTCTTGAATTCTGTTCCATGGTCGCTGCGGATAGTCTTCACACTTAGATTTAAAAGGTTCTTAATTTGAAGCAGATACGTTTTTAAAATCTCTGGCGTCTCATCTTTCTTAGCTAGGAAGAACACCTAAGTAAACCGAGAGAAATCATCGGTTACTACAAAACAGTACGATTTTCGTCCAAGACTCATGACACTCACAGGACCAAAGAGATCCATGTGAATTAATTGAAGAGGGGAGTCAATGGAATTTGTGGTTTTGGGTTTATGAGAAGATTTGTGCTGTTTTCCCTTGGAACATGAAATACAGTGTTCCACATGAGAAAAATCTTTGAGAGGCAATCCGATGACAAGGTTTCCTCGAACCAGGCGGTTTATGGTTTTAAAGTTTATGAGTCCCAACCTTTTATGCCACATAAATGATTCATCTTCAGAAGCCTTTGAAAGAAAGCACGATTCAATTCTCGATGGGTTGTTCATATCCAAGCTATAGGTGTTGTATCTTTTGGGAGCACACATGAGAATGAGTTCTTCTAGAATCACCACTCCAGGATTCAAGATTAGACATTCTTTAGAATTCAACAAGGCACAGAAATCCTTGTCACAAATCTGAGAGACACTCATCAGATTGTACTTTAATTGAGAAACGAAGTTGACAAATTCCAGACTATTTACACCATTCGAGACCGTTCCTTGACCTTCAATCTTTCCTCCCCTTGGGTTGCCAGCAAAAGCTACATAATCTCCATCCATGGGATGATAATCTTGCAGCAAGTTAAATTGACCGGTCATATGTCTGGAACATCCACTATCTACATGCCAAATGTTATCTCCAGTTCTTCTTGGTTGACCCATACACAACAACTCATTTAGACATTTTGACCAATACCATTACTATCCGGAAGTTTCTTGTCAGGATAGAACAACACATTAGAATCATAATCAGAATCCTCCTTAGATGAAGCATGGTCATCATATAAAACATTATTTTTAATTTTCCAGGTCCTTTTCAAGTAATTTTTTGCATTTTTAATTCTTTTACGCCTACATTTTCTACTATGAGAAGACTTAGATGACACATTTGAATTTAATGAAATTTTGGGAGACGATTCTCCATTACAATTAATTGTTGTCAATTTACAACTTTTTAAAACATGATTTGAAGCACCACAACTAAAACAAACTGTATCACAAGACGCCTTAGCCTGATAATTGTCATCACAAGATGAAGATGATTGTGATGTTGAGGCATCTGAACATGGTATGATTCTTTCTGCAATAACTTTGTCTTGTAGACTTTGTTCTTCCTTTAATCTGAAAAAATCCATGTTGCTCATGGTTTCACATGGTACATCATTCACAATAATTCCTGCACTTTTAAACTTGGTAACACATGGCACAACATTCAAAGATTTAGGAATAAAAGGTAAAGCATTTTCAAATTTAGAAATGTCACATCCCAAGCCCATATGCTCAAAAGGCATAGAATGAAAATATAAATTTTCAACGTGTTCACAAATATCTGGTTTAGACACAGACATATTATTACATTCATCAGACACATGTTCATTTAAAACAGTTCTAGAACAAGTACTCTCATTACAATCATCCTCTGAAGTTACACAATTTGACTCTGCACATGAAGCAAAACTGTCAGAATTTGAGGATGTAATATAATCATCAGCAGATAAGGTACACACACAAGGAGTAGGAACACGAGCAACAGGCATGTCAGCGAATCTTCCTGATTTGGAATAAGGTGGTGGATGAGAATTATTGTGACAATCCGGAATTTTCAGTTAATTCCGTTAAGCTTTCTGTTAAAACCTAACCCAGTTAACTCGATATTAAATCCAAAGGACAAATTCTGTCATTTCCTCAAACTCTATCTGCAAGGACTAAACAAGTAATTAGTCTAAACTTAATTTTGTTTGACTTTGTAAAGTCAAAATCCAAAATTCAATCTATGTTGACTTTAAAAGTCAACTAATCAGGTTATACAAACCACAAGGACTCATTCTGCCACTTTTCCAAACCCTGAATCCATATAACTGCAGGGACTAGAACTGTAATTACCACATTTTAATTTCCTGTTGACTTTTGAAGTCAAAGATCGAGACTTTGGATTCAATTGTGAGTTCAAGAGTCGATTTCTGTTAATTCTGTAACGGATCAAGATTAATCAGCAGCATTTACGATCTTAACTACAACAAATAATCATTATCATGACCGAATTACATCCAATTATGAACTACAAGCCGAAACAACCAAAGTCGTCCCCAATCCTCACCAATTCGCATCAATTCAATAATGCATACTGAAATTAATCATCTTAGAACGCTACGCGAGTCCCACTGATCATTTCCCCCACATCAGTCGCGTCGTAGAAGCATTCAGGATCGTCGGAGATTAACCTCTCGAAGCCGGAAAAAGATCTAGTCGTTCACCATCAATTCCATCTCCGTTATGGTAATTTCTTACACCTACAGTTTATATTAAGTGTCTATATCAATAGCCCTATGCTAATTTGACCGTATAACATCGAATTAGTTAAGAACAAGAATCTAGGGTTCATGTGAATTCGATCTAATCGAACCCTACTCCAGACTCAGTCTCAATCTAATTAAATGGTATGGTTAGAATCGAAACTTCTCACTTGTTAAAAGCCCTATGAATCTAACCCCTTCCTGTATCGAATTGATCAAGATCAAAGATCTAGGGTTCATACATTTCTGGTTTGATCGAAACCCAATCAAATCATCACCTTAATAAAATTAAATCATAGGGCTAGACTTGAAATGACTCATTTGTTGAAAGCCCTATGATTCCAACTGAAAACATTATCGGATATGATCGATTTGATTCAGAGTTAAGAACTAGGGTTTTCGGTTTTTGAATCCGAAATTTAGAACTTTTAATATGAAGTTTTTACAATTAAATCTCACCACAGGTTCGTTATGAACCGAAAAATGAAACCCCTATTATCTTATGGTCGATCGTGGTCAAGTTCGATGGTATTGGACTGGTTGGCGTCCGGTTTCGCATGGGGAAGAAGATCCCACGAGATGTTTTTGATAAAACCATTTGAATCCTGGTTCTTGTCGCGATACCCAGGCCGGCTGAGTTGGTTAAGACTTGTGGTTGTTGTGGGATAGACCCGAGTTCGAATCCCACAATCAACATTTATTTTTCTGATCAATTTTTAACTTGTATTTTTAGATAAAATCATTTCTTATATTATTATCATCATATATTAATACGTTTTGAACCCAGAAAATACCTGTAGACTCGGGTTTGATTTTATAACCCATTTTTATATTAATTATCCACTTTTAAAATAATATATTTATATTATTTTCAAACCATAACTTCGTATAAAATAATATATTTATATTATTTTCAACCCGTGATTCGTGTTATAAAATAATATATAATTTATATTATTTCGTATCGTTTTATACCTCGTGTGAAGTTTCAAACCAATTAATAATATAATTGTTATATTATTTACCCACGTTTATATACTCGATTAAAAATAATATATTTATTATTTTTCCACACAAATGACTATTTTAGTTAATCCTTCGCACCTAAAAATAATATATTAAATTATATTATTTTCCTAACTTTTGTAAACGACCTTAACATACGAATGTATTTATTTATTATTATTCGTTATTAACGTACGACACGTAACGCTTTTCCTTAATGATTATATTAAGAAATTTATATAATCCCGTAGACACGTTCGTCTACTCTTAAATCCTTAGAAAGCGTTAAGGTGTTCTAACTTCCGTGTCGTCGTCATATGTCCCTAACTTATGTGTTATAATTATAGGGCATACGTACGTCGTGCAGGCTAACACCTGAGATTTTAAATCTCATACTTGTGTGATACTACCTACTACGCAACGCAGGTGAGTTTCACGGCCCCTTTTTTTTTATCTGTTTTACTATTGGGGGAGAAACATGCTTACACACAAACGTATTTTATTTGTTTTCCTGTTGAGGAAGAAACAAACATGAAACATCAATTATCATACTTTTACTTGTTTTCCCCGTGGGGGAGAAACAGGTACGCAAGCAAATATTGTTTTTCCCGCCAGGGGAGAAAACATGACGCAACTATTTGATTATGGTACTTTATATGATATCACTGTTGAGACTAAGCGTAACATGCTATCACAGAAAGTCCTCATCTTATTTCGAACCGTTAATATGGATCTTAGCGAGGTAATGTTTAGTAGTACTACTGGGTTTGACAAATCCCACCCGCGTTAGTCGCGCTAACTCGATTGGATATCGAACGGGTGAAATGTTAGCCTACTCACATGTGCCAGAGTTGATAGACCTGGCAGGAGGCATACAAACACAGTCAGCTTCGGTTGCGAGCGCTTTAGTAAAACATGAACAGAGGTTAGCTACCTGTAGATATGCATATTGAAAGTATATAATCTGGCAAACACACTCTTATTGTAAACTTGAAACCTGTGAACTCACCAACCTTGTGTTGACATTTTTTCTTACATGTTTCTCAGGTCGCTAAGGCACATGTTGCACACATAGGGCCTGCATGGAGTCCTACTGTCATATCATCCATTTCAAACATTTGAAACAGTTTACTTATTTACATATATGGACATCTGTTGCATGTAATTACTTTTGATTTCATATTAACGTTTACGCTTCCGCATTAACTCTGAACTTTTATGTTTTGACATTTCAAGTCCCATATAGTGTCGTTTGATGTAACTAATGACTGAGATCCTGGTGTGTCACCTTCCAAACGGTAAAACTCCGTTAGTTGAAATTGGGGGTGTGACAGATTGGTATCAGAGCCATTGGTTATAGAGAACTAGGATTGCATACTAGACTATAACCTCACACATTAGTTACACGGCACAGACACTCATACCTGATACATATAACACTTATACATACGTTGCAGTGCAGGCATGTAACACCATCCGTATCACCCTCAGTTGGCAAGGGACACAACATTTGCATTGCATCATCATTCCCAGTGGCGACACTCGGGGAATCACAAGAACATCATCCACTCCCGTTCGAGGGCAGCGAGACGGAGCCTTCGAAGGAGTCACTTATATCACCATCACCTGTTGGGTATGGTGGGATTTCTCAGGTCCATGTTATGGACGACACTCAGCAAACATATGTCTCATTGGGAATAAGGATCGCCGGAGGCGAGTCCCTACTGTACCCGCCAGCAACAATACGCCGAATGAAGGCAGACCGTTGCACGCATGATTGCAGAATCCATTGACATGTAAATGTCATCACTTTCCCGAGCCATGGGCTCGCATCCTTGTTCGATATTCTGTTGAGAATAGATTGACCACAAATCTGAGAACGCATTGCTCAATGCATACTCAAACCCTATCTTGACTAAGTTAAAAGGACAGCTACCTTACTGCTTCCTATAACTTGTATTCATGAATTAGTTTCATTTCTCGAAGTCGCATTTCGTGTACATGTTTGCTTCATGCTCTCATCTACAATCCACTGGATTGGACTCGTGTATTGTGTTTCAACTCGAGTGAATACTCGGATCAAACGATTTCTTGACTACTCATCCTGATATGAGTTCTAATTGATCAACTTATGGTTGATGACTAAGCTTTTCGATGACTTATCATATCTGACAACACTCTGTACTCAGCAATACAAACTAAAGGACATTATAGCACAGGACGGGGAGAACTAGGGTGAACATGCAAAGCAAATTACTATTACGGGTGCACACGTAATAATAATTTGAAGTGCATGTAAGTCCTGGTGAAGCCTAGTGTGTGGATAAATGGTCCTAAGCAGTAATCTACAAACTTAAACTTCCACTATCAGTAGAAGTTCTTGTAACCTACTCAACGACTAGTTGGTATCGTTAAACTCGTTCAATAGTTGATAGACGCGACTATCAGGTTGAAGATGTCTATGGACACATAGAACTATCATTAATGAAATCCATCAATGTTATTCTCACTCATGTAAGAGTCTTAGTGAAATTAATACACTCATCTAAACGTGATCACAGAAACCATCTTGATTGAAACTCTAATAGAATCTCATAGCAAACTTATCGATTCCAACTATGTACACAGAATTTGAGAAATTCTTTCTATGCTAACACGTTATTCCTTACACTTCAACAATAGATCGCATTTGACCTTATTACCTCATCTTGTGACTAATCCTTAGTCTAACTTTGAATTTTACTCCAGCATATTCAATCCTGTAAACGGATTTCTTTCTTCACGAAATGATCCCGTTGATCCAATGACATTAGGAAACGAAGATTTAACCTAACCAACCATCTGTTGAACGCAATTACTCGAACATACATCCTATCTCTTATGCTACTGGAATCTATATCTCATTATACTTTTCTTTCCTACATGTGAACCTCTTTCCTTAGCCTATGCGTTGACTGACACTTGATTTATAAGCGCGGGTCTCACTAGAAGTCTCAGCATGATTTCACAAATTCCATATTAATGTATAGTGCTCTAACTCTGTTAAAAACCAAGTATACTATTGAGATAGCAGACGCTCAGAAAATCGAAACAACTCGCATTCTTACAGATGTAAACTAGTATTGGTTAGTCATAAACTTGACATTGACCTTCTGCCAGTTACACTTGGCAGTTTCGACCTTATTGTCGGTATGAATTGGTTATCCAAGAATCAACCTGAGGCCAACTGTTGTGACAAGAATATTTACCTTCCTCTCCTTAGAGGGGAAATCCTTTTTGTCTAAGGCAAAAGGAGTGGTGCAGTCATAAGCATCATATCCTTCATGAAAGCGCAGAAATGTCTACGTAAAGGTCATACTGACATTCTGGCTCTCGTCGCCGAGCAGCCATATGAGGAGAAGAATATTGACGACATACCGAACGTTCATGGTTATCCGAAATTATTTCCCGAAGATCTGCCTGGTCTTCCGCCGCATCGTCAAGTCGAATTCCGAATTGATCTAGCACCCGGAGCAACGCCTATTGCTCGGGCACCCTATAGACTTGCACCTAGTGAATTTCTAGAACTATCCATACAACTGCAAGATTTGTTGGATAAAGATTTCATCCGACCTAGCTCATCGCCATGGGGAGCTCCAGTCCTGTTTGTCAAGAAGAAGGACGGGACTTTCCGTATGTGTATCGACTACCGTGAACTGAATAAAGTCACAATCAAGAATCATTATCCTTTACCTCGCATAGATGACCTCTTTGATCAACTCCAAGGATCAAGATTCTATTCCAAAATAGATCTTAGGTCCGGTTACCATCAGTTAAGAGTACGAGAAGAAGATATCTCAAAGACTGCATTCAGGACTAGGTACGACTATTACGAGTTTATGGTCATGCCTTTCGGTTTAACCAACGCACCCGCGGTATTCATGGACCTCATGAACCGTATGTGTAAACCCTACCTCGATTAGTTCGTCATCGTTTTCATTGTTGACATCCTCGTCTATTCTAAGAACGAGGAAGGACATGAGTAGTACCTACACTTAATCCTTAGATTGCTGAAACGAGAGCAATTGTATGCCAAATTCTCTAAGTGCGAATTCTGGATTCGTGAAGATTCAACTTCTAGGACATGTAGTCAACGAGAAAGGAATACATGTCGACCCATCTAAAGTAGAAGCCATCGAGGATCAGACAGCACCGATGACTGCAACGGAGGTGCGACAACTTCTAGGATTGGCTGGCTGCTACCGTCAATTCATTGAGGAAATCTCAAAGTATTTCTCAACCTCTCACTACTTTAACTCAAAAAGGGTAAACCCTATAACTGGAGCGAAACTCAGGAATCCGTATTTCAACTGTTGAAACAGAAACTCTGTAGTGCACCTATCCTAGTCTTTCCTGAAGGAATGGATGACTTCGTAGTGTATTACAATACCTCTATTCGAGGTCTTGGTTGTGTGTTGATGCAACGCGAAAAGGTTATCGCATACGCTTCCCGTCAATTGAAAGCTTATGAGAAAAACTACACTACCCATGACCTAGAATTGGGAGATGTAGTGTTTGCTTTGGAAATCTGTAGACATTACTTGGACGATACCAAGTGCACGATTTACACCGATCACAAGAGTCTTCAACGCATATTCGAACAGAAGAAGTTGAACATCCGACAACGCCGTTGAATCAAACTTTTGAACGACCATGATTGTGCTATCAAGTATCATCCGGGCAAGGCTAACGTAGTAGCCGGTGCCCTAAGCCATAAGGACACCAAACCTAAACGAGTTCGAGTATTACAACTTACTATTTACCCCGGATTACCTGACCAAAATCCGAAGTGCTCAACTCTAAGCTCTTAAAGAGGAAAACCTACCATTAGAAGCTACACGCAGTATGGAAGGACAACTGGTAGTCAAATCAGATGGCATTCGCTACCTTGCAGAGCGAATATGGGTTCCAGTGTATAGGAACTTAAGAGGACTGGTTATGGATGAAGCTTATAAATCTTGATACTCTATTCATCCAGGTTCCGACAAGGTGTACCATGACCTAAAGGTCTTATATTGGTGGCCAAATATGAAGGCCGATATAACCACCTATGTGAGCAAGTGCCTGACTTGTGCGAAGGTCAAAATTGAATATCAAAAGCCTTCCGGCCTACTCCAGCAACTGGAGATTCCCATGTGGAAATGGGAGCAGATATCCATGGACTTTATCACAAAATTGCCACGAACTCCTACAGGATGTGATACCATTTGGGTAATCGTTGACCGTTTAACAAAGTCCGCTCACTTCTTAGCAATCAAAGAAACCGAAAAAATGGATAAGCTTACTCGTATTACTTGAAAGAAGTAGTATCTCGGCATGAGGTGCCAATCTCTATCATTTCGGATCGTGATGCACGATTCACCTCTCGTTTCTGGCAATCGTTACATAAACCTTTGAGCACGCGTTTAGATATGAGCACAACGTACCATCCTCAAACTGATGACCAGACGGAGCGTACTATTCAAACTCTGGAGGATATGCTAAGAACTTGTGTGATTGATTTCGGTAACACTTGGGAATCTCACCTACCGTTGGTGGAGTTCTCGTACAACAACAGTTATCACACTAGTATCAAAGCAGCTCCATTTGAAGCATTATATGGACGGAAATGCCGTTCTCCTATTTGTTGGGCTGAAGTTGGGGATAGTCAACTTACAGGTCCTGAACTCGTACTTGAAACTTCTGAGAAAATCGTTCAAATTAGAAACCGTATGGCAGCAGCTCATGATCGCCAAAAGAGCTATGCTGATAAGCGTCGTAAACCGTTAGAATTTCAAGTAAGGAATATAGTCTTATTAAAAGTTTCACCTTGGAAGGGTGTCATTCGTTTAGGGAAACGAGGCAAACTGAATCCTCGTTATGTTGGACCCTTTAAGATAATGAAGAGAATCGGACAAGTAGCGCATCAACTGGACTTACCTGAAGGACTGAGTGGTGTACACAACGTCTTTCACATCTCAAATTTGAAAAAATGTTTAGCAGGCGAGGCTCTCGCAGTTCCTCTTGAGGAACTACACATTGATGAACAGCTGTGTTTCATCGAAGAACCTGTGGAAATTACGGATAGAGAAGTCAAAACGTTAAAACACAGTAAAATCCCTATTGTCAGAGTTCGTTGGGACTCGAAGCGTGGACCGGAGTTCACGTGGGAACGCGAGGATCAGATGATGCGTAAGTATCCTCATCTGTTCAAGCAATCCACATCAAACTCTTAAGGTACTATTCTAATTTTCGGGACGAAAATTCTTTCAACTATGAGATGATGTGACATCCGAAAAAAAAATTATTCTTTTATTTTAATTTTCGGGACGAAAATTCTTTCAACTAAGGGATGATATGACAATCCGGAATTTTCAGTTAATTCCGTTAAGCTTTCTGTTAAAACCTAACCCAGTTAACTCGATATTAAATCCAAAGGACAAATTCTGTCATTTCCTCAAACTCTATCTGCAAGGACTAAACAAGTAATTAGTCTAAACTTAATTTTGTTTGACTTTGTAAAGTCAAAATCCAAAATTCAATCTATGTTGACTTTAAAAGTCAACTAATCAGGTTATACAAACCACAAGGACTCATTCTGCCACTTTTCCAAACCCTGAATCCATATAACTGCAGGGACTAGAACTGTAATTACCACATTTTAATTTCCTGTTGACTTTTGAAGTCAAAGATCGAGACTTTGGATTCAATTGTGAGTTCAAGAGTCGATTTCTGTTAATTCTGTAACGGATCAAGATTAATCAGCAGCATTTACGATCTTAACTACAACAAATAATCATTATCATGACCGAATTACATCTAATTATGAACTACAAGCCGAAACAACCAAAGTCGTCCCCAATCCTCACCAATTCGCATCAATTCAATAATGCATACTGAAATTAATCATCTTGGAACGCTACGCGAGTCCCACTGATCATTTCCCCCACATCAGTCGCGTCGTAGAAGCATTCAGGATCGTCGGAGATTAACCTCTCGAAGCCGGAAAAAGATCTAGTCGTTCACCATCAATTCCATCTCCGTTATGGTAATTTCTTACACCTACAGTTTATATTAAGTGTCTATATCAATAGCCCTATGCTAATTTGACCGTATAACATCGAATTAGTTAAGAACAAGAATCTAGGGTTCATGTGAATTCGATCTAATCGAACCCTACTCCAGACTCAGTCTCAATCTAATTAAATGGTATGGTTAGAATCGAAACTTCTCACTTGTTAAAAGCCCTATGAATCTAACCCCTTCCTGTATCGAATTGATCAAGATCAAAGATCTAGGGTTCATACATTTCTGGTTTGATCGAAACCCAATCAAATCATCACCTTAATAAAATTAAATCATAGGGCTAGACTCGAAATGACTCATTTGTTGAAAGCCCTATGATTCCAACTGAAAACATTATCAGATATGATCGATTTGATTCAGAGTTATGAACTAGGGTTTTCGGTTTTTGAATCCGAAATTTAGAACTTTTAATATGAAGTTTTTACAATTAAATCTCACCACAGGTTCGTTATGAACCGAAAAATGAAACCCCTATTATCTTATGGTCGATCGTGGTCAAGTTCGATGGTATTGGACTGGTTGGCGTCCGGTTTCGCATGGGGAAGAAGATCCCACGAGATGTTTTTGATAAAACCATTTGAATCCTGGTTCTTGTCGCGATACCCAGGCCGGCTGAGTTGGTTAAGACTTGTGGTTGTTGTGGGATAGACCCGAGTTCGAATCCCACAATCAACATTTATTTTTCTGATCAATTTTTAACTTGTATTTTTAGATAAAATCATTTCTTATATTATTATCATCATATATTAATACGTTTTGAACCCAGAAAATACCTGTAGACTCGGGTTTGATTTTATAACCCATTTTTATATTAATTATCCACTTTTAAAATAATATATTTATATTATTTTCAAACCATAACTTCGTATAAAATAATATATTTATATTATTTTCAACCCGTGATTCGTGTTATAAAATAATATATAATTTATATTATTTCGTATCGTTTTATACCTCGTATGAAGTTTCAAACCAATTAATAATATAATTGTTATATTATTTACCCACGTTTATATACTCGATTAAAAATAATATATTTATTATTTTTCCACACAAATGACTATTTTAGTTAATCCTTCGCACCTAAAAATAATATATTAAATTATATTATTTTCCTAACTTTTGTAAACGACCTTAACATACGAATGTATTTATTTATTATTATTCGTTATTAACGTACGACACATAACGCTTTTCTTTAATGATTATATTAAGAAATTTATATAATCCCGTAGACACGTTCGTCTACTCTTAAATCCTTAGAAAGCGTTAAGGTGTTCTAACTTCCGTGTCGTCGTCATATGTCCCTAACTTATGTGTTATAATTATAGGGCATACGTACGTCGTGCAGGCTAACACCTGAGATTTTAAATCTCATACTTGTGTGATACTACCTACTACGCAACGCAGGTGAGTTTCACGGCCCCCTTTTTTTTATCTGTTTTACTATTGGGGGAGAAACATGCTTACACACAAACGTATTTTACTTGTTTTCCTGTTGAGGAAGAAACAAACATGAAACATCAATTATCATACTTTTACTTGTTTTCCCCGTGGGGGAGAAACAGGTACGCAAGCAAATATTGTTTTTCCCGCCAGGGGAGAAAACATGACGCAACTATTTGATTATGGTACTTTATATGATATCACTGTTGAGACTAAGCGTAACATGCTATCACAGAAAGTCCTCATCTTATTTCGAACCGTTAATATGGATCTTAGCGAGGTAATGTTTAGTAGTACTACTGGGTTTGACAAATCCCACCCGCGTTAGTCGCGCTAACTCGATTGGATATCGAACGGGTGAAATGTTAGCCTACTCACATGTGCCAGAGTTGATAGACCTGGCAGGAGGCATACAAACACAGTCAGCTTCGGTTGCGAGCGCTTTAGGAAAACATGAACATAGGTTAGCTACCTGTAGATATGCATATTGAAAGTACATAATCTGGCAAACACACTTTTATTGTAAACTTGAAACCTGTGAACTCACCAACCTTGTGTTGACATTTTTTCTTACATGTTTCTCATGTCGCTAAGGCACAGGTTGCACACATAGGGCATGCATGGAGTCCTACTGTCATATCATCCATTTCAAACATTTGAAACAGTTTACTTATTTACATATATGGACATCTATTGCATGTAATTACTTTTGATTTCATATTAACGTTTACGCTTCCGCATTAACTCTGAACTTTTATGTTTTGACATTTCAAGTCCCATATAGTGTCGTTTGATGTAACTAATGACTGAGATCCTGGTGTCACCTTCCAAACGGTAAAACTCCGTTAGTTGAAATTGGGGGTGTGACAATTATAACCAAGTCCCTCTGTGCCTTTTCTGTTAAATTGTTTATCAATTTTACCAAACAAAATTTTCTGATCCATATCCATATGGTCAACTTGTAATTTAGCCTTTTCTGCCTTTTGGACTCTTTCACTCAAAATTTTATTATTAATGGTTTGAGTATTAAGTTGCACAATTAAAGAACGGTTTTCTCCATAAATGTCACGAATTTTTGTTTAAATATAATTTCTCATATTTGGCCACAGAGTCATACATCACCTTAATGTGATCTCGTTCATCAATCAAAGCTTGATTGATGAATCTGTATTTCTGAATTTCATTTAAGCAAGATCTAGCACTACAAAGTTTAGAAATAACCTCAGCAGGTACAACAGTGAGATCCTCGGCTGGATCAATCATGATACACTTGCCCTTGTCCTCCACATCAGCCATTAAGGCTTGGTGTGCTACGAACTATACGCAAAAACCTACAAGTTCTAATATCTATAATAAAACGGACAAACCTAAACTAACGCGCACAATATGACAAGTGTACCGATCGTTTGCAGAATAGATAGATAAGACCGAGTATCGAACCTACGGACATTGTATGTACAGCGAAATACTGACTCAGATGCAGGATAACTAATTACAAAAAAGGGGGGTTTCTTTTATTTAAAAGAGAAATAAACTAAAAATAATAAACTAGAGAAAATAAAGGAAAAGACGAGGACAAACAAACTAGCGTGAGAATAACTACGGAACGAAAACAGATAGGGTGAAAGCACTACCTAGGCCCGAATCCTACACGTGTCTGACGAAGGTTCTATCGGTAATGGAACTGATGTGATACCGAGATCTTAAAATACTAAACTCAAAGGGAACCTAGAGCACCCTCGACCCTTCTCAAGGATTGTCAACTAAGAGACCTAAAAGCCGTTAAACCACCGGCTGGACGGGTTCCCCTCACAGGTCATCCAGTCTACTCAAGAAGTATCCGCTAGACAATCTACCTCACAGCGCGAAAGTCTCATTACACCTAAGTGCAAGGGATAACTAAGAATTTCCTATTGGACTCGGTAAACAAGATGTGAACGACGAACTAGACAGACCTTCTCACAAAGATTCTAAACTAGCGATCAGACACACGAGATAAACCGACAATCTCTCACCTCACAGCTATTAAGATTGGTTGAATATTTAGACTTACCAATTCACGAATTTCATTCCTATGGAATACTACGTCTAGCAAACCATCCAATAATAAAAAACACACGGCAATTGATCTAGCATGCACCTATTATATGAAAGACATTCATCAAAGCACACGAGGACTGAAAAATCATTTAATTGATAATACTAAATACGCATACACATCCAATGATCAAAACCAAGTTTGTTACATCATGAGTTCTTCACATTCAAAAGTTCCAAAAACCAACAAAAACCAATGTCAAACATGTGCAATCATCTAAACATAGGTAGTTCTACAAGTTTAGCCAAGAAACATCATATAAATACAATTCATAATCTGTTAATAACAAAGGAAGAACAAGAAATCAAAGAGAAACAAAGAATCAAGGTAAACCGAACGATGAACACCCGATATCCTTGATCCAATGCTTTGATTCTTCGATCCTATACCTTCCCAGCCTTTGATTCCTCTTAAAAGTACCTTTTTCCGTCACTTTTCGTCGCCTCCGGCCGCTCCAGGCTCGTTCCTCCTTTAGGGTTTTCTAATTTTTGGTAAAAGGAGATGTCTGCGAAAAACCACCCGTCGCGTAGCGTGACGGGATCTTGCACACTCCTCGCGTAGCGCGAGGGTCCCATAAAAGACAAAACAGTCGGACAATCATTAAAAGGGCAATTCTGTCATTTTGCATTCCTCGCGTAGCGCGACGAAATTCCACGACCTGTCGCGTAGCGCGACGGGGTTAAAAATCCAGAAACTTTCTTTCTTTTTATCCACAGCCCTCTCGCACGAACCGGAAACTCGTTCTTCTTCATTTTCAATCATATCCGCTTCCTTTGTGACCTAACAACCAAAATATATAGAAATATTAAGTACAAGCAGTTATAGAAGAAAACCGACGCAAAACAAACACAAAGTGGGAATAAAATAGACAGTAAAACGGATGTATTTTGCAATACATCACATCCCCACACTTAACTCTTTTTCGTCCCTGAAAAAGATTAGAAGAAAGAGATCAAAGATTAGCGAGCTCGAATTAAATCATTTCATATCAACAAGGGGAACTACCGACATAGAAACCGTGATTGCTGGTATACTGGTCCATTTTAAATCTAGGAAACTAAAAACACCAAAAAATATTTTATATATTTACCCAATTAACCGTGACCCACATCCTCTTGGCTCTAAGCTACCTACTTTCGGGCTTGGCAAGGATTAGTTATGATAAGCTATTTTAACGAATTAACTCGTGAATATAAAATACTCTTATGTTTTTTCCATCAGATCACTTGCAATAATTTACAGCTGGCCCATATTTATTTATTATTATTTATTTTATTTTTTTATTTATTATTATTTTTTTTGATTAAGCTTATAGCTTTTTGGGCATCTTTTAATTTTGATCAGCAGCGTGAACCCGTTATGCGTCTATAGCAACAGGGCGACGCGCTCCTTTCCCAGGTCTCTGCCATCGCAGAACAGAGGAAAAAGGGGGAAATAAACTAGAGATTCTATAGACATAAGATTCGAGCAAATCAGGACTTTACCTACCGCACTCTACTGGTTGGAATTACACTATCGGCCTAAAGGAATGTAGAAACCACAAGTTAATATTATTCTTAATTAAATTTTTCAAGGGCTTGCTAGATAACTAGACCTACCAACACATCACAAGTTTGCTATGATTTCCTTCCCACAAATTTCAATTAAATGATAATCAACGAACTGCTAAATTATTTTTCTCATAAATTCACAATCAATTCAGGAACAATTTCAAATTTTTTTTTTCAAATAAAAAAAAAACACACTCTAAACGAAAAAAAAACAAAACTAAACGACAGTGTCCCATCCCCACACTTAAACTTTGCATTGTCCTCAATGCAGGAATGGAAACACGACTCAAAAACAAAAACAGGGAAAAGTAAAAGAAAATGGAAAAGACTTAACTGGTATTTTGGCGGGTCAATATGCTCCAAGCATGCAGTAGCTCCCAAAGCCTTGTTGAGGATTCAGCATCCCCACACTTCGCTCTCGTTGTGTTCTCGCTGCTATTTTTTTTTTCGCGTAGCGCGACGGGGGACGAGCAAAGCGTCGCGTAGCGTGATGGGTGGAATTTGACAGAAAGTTTCGAAATTTTCCAACACTTAGTCAAATTTCTCACCCCTTATTTCACAAACCTTCCAACCACCATTTACAAAAACAAACATGCCTGGGGACCCGCATTCTGCTTCTAAAAGCTCTTCCAAAAATCAATTATAATCCCTGCATGCAAACATCAAAACACAAAACCTGCAAACCGGGTACTCCAATGATATGTAACTGGTTTTTCACAACCCGAATGGAGATTGAGTACGGTTTATGAAAAACCAAACCTGCAAAACAAAAACAAGCAAAACCCGAGCAGTATAACACTGACACAAATAATAGAATAAAAATAAACAGATAATGTACAAAATACAAGCAGCCATAATAATGAGGACGAATCACAGAACAGGAGAAGCAAATAAATAACTAAAGCGAAAATCTGGGTTGCCTCCCAGTAGCGCTAAGTTTACAGAAGAGTCTTCAGCCAGACTCATGCCTCGCAAGTAAACTCAATCATGAGGCCTCTCCTTAATCCTCTTCCCATCATTTTTACTCAATTTCATTCTCTTGTCAATGGACGGGAAGAATCCAACAACCAGGCCCCAGAAGACTCGAAACAGACTCGAGTCGGGCCACCAAGACTTGAATTTTCCTGGACCGAACTGTATGCCATGCATGTAATGAGGAACATGGTCGTCTCTGCAGTCTGGAACAACTGCAGGGCCTCTGATCAACCAGGTTTGTGTCCTTGAAATGCGCCGGTCCAGGCGCTCTCTCGCCCCATCCCGTGGCACGTTGGATCTGGATGGCGATCCATAATCATCGTCGTCATCCACGGGCCTTCTATCATCATCAGCAATCCCCACACTTGGGGTTTGCTCATCCTCAACAAGAAGTGGTCGCTCCATCTCCATCACTTCTTCTTCATCCTCTCGGTTTGGGGACTGCTCGATAACCGCTGCTGGCTCTCCATAAAGTAATGTATCGAGAGTAGTAATGTCACTAACAGGGTCAAACACCTCATCAGCCTCTTGAGTTGTAAAACCAACCAACTCGTCACCAAACTCAAACTCCCAGGATAGTACATGCTCCTCCTCCTTCGTCATGTCATCCTCTATCTTGGCTCTCTCACTTTCCTCATCAATCTGATCATTAGGATGCTCTGTGGTCACGGGATCAGATGAAAACTCCAACTCATCATCAGAATCGGCCCACAATGCGGAAATCGGCTGAATTGGGACATCCTGCTGAACCAGAGGTGGGACTGACTTGTCCATTAACATCTCTGGTCCTGGTGTGTCGAATACTTCACCTTCCTCTGCCCACCGGGTCTCCATCTCAGCAAACCGGGCACTCCAATCAATCTGCCTGACTTCTTCTGCTGATGGGATGTGAAGACTCTCCTCCTGCGCTCGGAAGTGAGCAACTACAGCCTCATCTACACTCGGAACAAGTGTATCATCTACAGCAAAAATTACGACTCTCTCCACATCAGCTGGTCTGTCCGCCTGCAGATCGTGCCTCAAATAAGCTTGGATGTGTTCTTCTACATCCGGATCCTCAAAATCAAATATATGCCGAGCCGGAGGTGGGACTTGGGAAGAACTATTGGAAATAGCAAAAACTCCGCTGTCCGTTCTCGTCTCCGGCTCTAATGAATCATCAATCACAGGATCCTCTATCTGCTTCATAGATGTAGCCATTGCAAGTTTAAGTGCTTCAATTTGACTTGTCAGAAGATCCATCTCAGCTCTCCATTTGATGTCTTTGGCTCTCGCTTCCTTCTCCATCAGCTCCATCAAATGGTACGATCTCGCCAACGCATCATCCTCCTGATATCTCTCATCGTACCGGTGCGCAGAATACCCATATGAATAAAAATGCTGACATTGCTGCGTCCAATGGGATCCACCACAATTCTCGCACCACATCTTCCTCTTCTTTCAAAAATAATAATAAATAAAAATAAAGAGAAAAATAAATAAATACAACCTAATCTAAAACACCCAAATAAAAGAAAATATACACAAATCCTAAAATCAAAGTCAATTTCGCTATTGCCAAGTGTCCCCGGCAACGGCGCCAAAAACTTGGTGTGCTACGAACTATACGCAAAAACCTACAAGTTCTAATATTTATAATAAAACGGACAAACCTAAACTAACGCGCACAATACGGCAAGTGTACCGATCGTTTGCAGAATAGATAGATAAGACCGAGTATCGAACCTACGGACACTGTATGTACAGCGAAATACTGACTCAGATGCAGGATAACTAATTACAAAAAAGGGGGGTTTCTTTTATTTAAAAGAGAAATAAACTAAAAATAATAAACTAGAGAAAATAAAGGAAAAGACGAGGACAAACAAACTAGCGTGAGAATAACTACGGAACGAAAACAGATAAGGTGAAAGCACTACCTAGGCCCGAATCCTACACGTGTCTGACGAAGGTTCTATCGGTAATGGAACTGATGTGATACCGAGATCTTAAAATACTAAACTCAAAGGGAACCTAGAGCACCCTCGACCCTTCTCAAGGATTGTCAACTAAGAGACTTAAAAGCCGTTAAACCACCGGCTGGACGGGTTCCCCTCACAGGTCATCCAGTCTATTCAAGAAGTATCCGCTAGACAATCTACCTCACCGCGTGAAAGTCTCAATACACCTAAGTACAAGGGATAACTAAGAATTTCCTATTGGACTCGGTAAACAAGATGTGAACGACGAACTAGACAGACCTTCTCACAAAGATTCTAAACTAGCGATCAGACACACGAGATAAACCGACAATCTCTCACCTCACACCTATTAAGATTGGTTGAATATTTAGACTTACCAATTCACGAATTTCATTCCTATGGAATACTACGTCTAGCAAACCATCCAATAATCAAAAACACACGGCAATTGATCTAGCATGCACCTATTATATGAAAGACATTCATCAAAGCACATGAGGACTGAAAAATCATTTAATTGATAATACTAAATACGCATACACATCCAATGATCAAAACCAAGTTTGTTACATCATGAGTTCTTCACATTCAAAAGTTCCAAAAACCAACAAAAACCAATGTCAAACATGTGCAATCATCTAAACATAGGTAGTTCTACAAGTTTAGCCAAGAAACATCATATAAATACAATTCATAATCTGTTAATAACAAAGGAAGAACAAGAAATCAAAGAGAAACAAAGAATCAAGGTAAACCGAACGATGAACACCCGATATCATTGATCCAATGCTTTGATTCTTCGATCCTATACCTTCCCAGCCTTTGATTCCTCTTGAAAACACCTTTTTCCGTCACTTTTCGTCGCCTCCAGCCGCTCCAGGCTCGTTCCTCCTTTAGGGTTTTCTAATTTTTGGTTTAAAAGGAGATGTCTGTGAAAAACCACCCGTTGCGTAGCGCGACGGGATCTTGCACACTCCTCGCGTAGCGCGAGGGTCCCAGAAAAGACAAAACAGTCGGACAATCATTAAAAGGGCAATTCTGTCATTTTGCATTCCTCGCGTAGCGCGACGAAATTCCACGACCTGTCGCATAGCGCGACGGGGTTAAAAATCCAGAAACTTTCTTTCTTTTTATCCACAGCCCTCTCGCATGAACCGGAAACTCGTTCTTCTTCGTTTTCAATCATATCCGCTTCCTTTGTGACCTAACAACCAAAATATATAGAAATATTAAGTACAAGCAGTTATAGAAGAAAATCGACGCAAAACAAACACAAAGTGGGAATAAAATAGACAGTAAAACGGATGTATTTTGCAATACATCAAGGCTTTATCAGCAGCTTCCTCGGCTTGTTCTCCATAGTGGTAATGTCCATCAACTTAACAAACAAGAGGTGTGGAACTTGAAGATGTGCTTGTCTTGGGAGGATTAGCAGCTTGCTTTCTAGAGGGATACTTCTTTTCTTGCTGATCCTTGGAGGATGGCTCCTTGTAGTTTATGGCAAAGTGACCCAGCTGATCACAATTGTAGCATCACACCTTCTTGATATCAAACCCAAGTGTCTTCCCCTGCTTGAATCTATCTAAACCCGTCCTTTTGATGAATCTTTCGGCTCTTAAAGTCAGCATGGTCATACACCAATCAATGTCCATTTTCTCTAAATCATCAGGATTGATCTGCTCCAAGTCATCAGGTTGAAAGCTAACCGGTGTTAGGTTTCCAGAAATCAGTGCATCATAGCACGACATGAAAGTAGTCATGATTAGGACATATTCATCAGGAATCATGGTAATGGACTTCTGAGGAGCAGAGGAGCTGATAGATTGAATTGTAGCAACAGAAGGAGGAACATCAGTCTGAAAGTATGGGCTACTGGAAGAGCTTGATCCTACAATAAGAGCTGTGTTTCCAGACTGATTGGTGAGAGTAACTGCTCCTTTCTTGATCTTAATCTCATAAGATTCAAGGATGTTGTAGACTTCTTGTTGAGACAAGGCACTCAGATTCTCAGTCTTCTTGATCATCATATGACACATATTCCATTCCTCGGGAAGAGTATCTAGGAGTTTCTTGTTTAGCTCCGGAGTAGGGTACTCAACACCCATTACTTTCAGCCTAGATATGATGCTTGAGAAACGGTTGATCAAATCAGACATTGATTTACCTCTGACACTACTGAACATCTCATACTGCTTCTTGATCAGATCTCTCTTACTCTCCCTAACATCAGCACTACCCTCAAATCTGGTGCACAAGGCTACCCATAAGTCTTTGGTAGTAGTGTATTCAGCAAAGATATTGAAGATATCCATAGGAAGAGCCATAGCAATAGTCCCATAAGCCTTATTGTCTCGGGCAATCAAAGCAAGGTCTTTCTCATCATATTCATCTACTGTCTTAATACGTTGAACATCAGCAGTAGTGATAACAGGCTTGTGAGGACCATCAGTGATAGAGTTCAGCAATGTATGATCATGAAATTGGAAGAAAAGCTTCATCTTCTTTGTCCAGTCATCAAATTCCCTTGTAGACACAAGAACAGGTGGTTTGTTCCCTCCAGAGTACTCATTTGAACTTAAAGTTGTCATATTATCAGTAATCGAAACTAAAACAGTAACTAGTTTCGGGTGAATAACCTTGATCGAAACTACTGTTTCGATAGAGAAACACTTGAACGAAACTCCTAGTTTCGATTGAAGAAAGTTGCCCGAAACTTCTAGTTTCGATTGGAGAACAGAACCCGAAACAACTTGTTTCGATGATGAATCCCTTGGTCAAAAATAAGTAGAGTCCCCGTAAAACACCTAGTTTTGATTATAACTAGTTTCGATGTCCAAGTTTCAGTTGAGATGCTGCTCATAGTAGTTTCGATTAGAATAAGACAACAAAGCTAGTTTCGATTGTACCTCTACCAGACAAGGTGAAGACAGAGAGATTCGATGATCAACTGAAAGTTCCCCATAGTAGTTTTGATGTCTTCTTCCCCAAGTTAGAAACCCTCCATTGATGATCAAACACATAAATCAATATCTCCAAAATTGTAATCCAATCCAGCAGAAAGTCTCATCTAACGTTCCTGATTATGAGTCCAACCTCTGATTTTGAAACAACTAACAAAAGACGTCGAAAATCGATGAAACGGTACTGATAGCGATGAAACAGTGTTCGTAGAGTCCAGATGCAGAAAAATTCAATAAAACGTAGTAAAACACCTAGAATCGATTACAAAAACCTGATAATACTCAGAAACACGAGCATAAAGCTCTGATACCAATTGTAGGTCCAGATTTCAACATGAAATCTCACAATGAAATCTCACAGGTGATCGATTCTCCACACACAAAGGCGGAAACAATGTGTATAGAGGTGAAACAGAAGGTAGAAATAGAAATGGTGAAGATAACAGGGTAACCACGCTCACAATCAACACAAGAATGATATGAAAATGTAAGAACAATGCATCAAACAAGTGCGCAATTTGTATTGATTGAAGAACAATGTGAAAGAGAAATTCAGGGTTATAGCCGCTACACACACCCTAAAATTTCTCAAACTAGGCTATTTATAGTAAGCCAACAGGTATCGAAACTATGCCAACCGAAACTACTAGTTTCGATTGAGCATTTACAAGTGATTGAATAACCTGTCGAGACTTACTATCTATCGAAACTACTAGTTTCGATTGAAGAAATTCAATCGAAACTAAGTAGTTTCGATGGCCCAGACTTAGCTAAATAAAGCAGTAAATTACATAAGCTGAAATTACAATAAAGAAATGACAGAAAGTAAACTAAACTAACATTGTTCAAAATACATTAATGACAACAGCTTAATTAGAATAACATAACTCTAATTGGTTCTTACCCAAACTATATTACGCTGCGATAGGTACACTTGTCTATTGTGTGTGTTTTAAGTTAAAGTAATTATCATTTTATAAATTTAAAACCTGATTTTGTGTAGCTCTAAATAGAATATATTTATTATTACTAAAAATACACTATCAGTTATACCATTGTACCGGTTTTAGTTACAACTAATATTTTATGTTTAAACTTTAAAAAAATTGTTTAAAAACATTTAAGCAATAAAACCTTTTAATTAATATTGTAGGAAACGAAAATAGTTATGCTCTTGTTGATGAGCATGACGACGATGGTGAATTTTTATCTTTTAAGCAATAATGAAATTAATATATTCAACACTCCAATGACATAAAACAATTATGCACTTTTATTTAAAAAAACTTTATTGAAAAATTGAGTGCTTTTGGATTATCTTTTGATTATGGATTAAAGATTAATTTTTATCATGAAATCATGTATTTTTGAAATATTTTTTGAGTTAGAGTTGTATTTTTATAAGATTATAGGTTTACTAGTCAATCCGGTTGAACCACCTGATACAACCGGTTGAACCATTTTTGAGCATAATCCGGTACAATTTAAAAACCGGTTTTTAAAACATTGCATGTGATTCATGCATTTCTTTTCTAATGGGTTGTACCCGTAGCGGACTCGAACACAAGACCCACCTAGCAGGAAACCGACAGCTGAGAAAACCTTCTGGCTCAACCTAGAACAATTTGTCTCAAACGAGGTTCGAACCCGTAACCTTCCATTTGAAAAGTCACGGGTCTACAACCACACCAGAATGCTTTGCGAATATTTAAGTTGATTACACATATTATCCATGGTTTGGATTCTAATTTTAAAAAGCGGTTTGGATTAGTAATTTTAAAAAGTTACAAGTTTAGATTTATGGTTTTTATTTTGTAACATATTCGGATTTTAAAGATAGTTTTAGTTAATATTTTGGTTAAATTTGAGAAACATGATTAAAATACCCTTTTGAGTGACTATTTTTGAAAAACAAAAACCCACCGGAACCTGCACCACCAATTTTGGGCATTTGAGCGACTAGAGGTGTAAACGATACTTGAAATTGGGTCGCTAAAAATTCAAATCGAGTCGAGCTTAAACAAGCTCGAACCTAAAAAAACTTGTTTGATAAACGAATCCGAGCTTTCACTTATCGAGCTCAAGCGGCTCGCGAGCCTATTATTTATATAGTTTTTTAATTAATAGATTAAATATATATTTATAAAATAATAACTAGTGTATATAAAATTATGATAAAAACAACTAAATAATATATTGTGTTATATAAAATATTATAATAAAATTTATATAAATATAATTATAAATAACAAACGAGACTCGAGCTTGAAAAACTACCCATGAGCAGAGCCGAGCTTTAGAAATAGAGCTCGAATCGAGCTGAGCTCGAGCTCACAATAAGTTAAACGAGTCGAGCTCGGGCTCGACTCGACTCGTTTACACCCCTATGAGCGACTCCATCCAATCCACTGATTTCCCGCAACGAATTCCTCAAGTCCAATCATTTCCATCCAACCCATCTTCACTCCCATACTTTCTCTTCAACCACTTTCACACCCTCATGTACATATGTGATGATTTTGAGTTTCTTTCAAGAAAATAATGAAACATGGTTGCCAAACTAACTCCCGACCTTCGTATTATTTCTAAACACACAAACAAAACAAGTTGCCCCCGTTGTTGGACCGCGAAGCTACACCTCATTGGAGGCTGAAACCACATGAAATCCGTCTCGATTTAGGGCTTACAAAATCTCTCTGTGCTCTTACAAACAATTACATTCAGTTTTGCAGATTTTAAAAATAAGTTACATTATATTTCCAATCTTACAATTACGTAATATTCCTTTATCTCTACATGTGCTCTAACGTGTGTGCCTGTGACTTGTCATGGGCACCCATGCAGTTGTTTCCCATGTTCTACTATTAGCCCGATGACTAGATGTAACGCCCCGTTTTTTAGTTTCACTCCATTGTACAGTTTATATACGGTTGTAATTAAGAAAGGCCCCATTTCAAAAAAAAAAAAAAACTTTGGGATCATTCTGCGCTAAGTGGTAACCTTGATAGGCTCATGTGAAAAAATGCAAATGATTATATCCATTGTACAGTTTCTATACGGTTCTTACTGATCTTGCGGGCTTTATCAACTAGGTCCACATCTGTAATAGCATACTACATGAATTTGGGTCCTAAGGCAAGTTATCGCATTCAGTCAAATCCTTTACGAGAACTCAACACACAAGGTAGTTTGTGTATACCTCAAGTATACACATTTCCCATGCATGTGTGTACTAGGAGTTTACGCATGAGTACTTGTGTGTGTACTCCTAGTACTCGTAGTTTCACATTTGAGTGATCTTCAAGTTCACGCACGAGTACTACTTGCTAGTACTTAGTGTGAGAACCTCGCTCTTGTACTTTCAAAACCCTAACTTTGTATGGACCCAGATCTGGACTGTTTTGACGTCAAGATTCAAACTTTAAACGTTCAAAACGTATGCCTAGTATCCAGAAAGCTATATCTATGATTTTCTTGTGTGATTCCATACGTAAAAATGTAATCTTTATGGATAAACTCTTACTTTTCCTTTATAAGCCCTTTTTTGAACTTAATACAAGATTTAGGCTGATTTCTTAGCTCAAAGTTAGGAAAAGCTCTTGAAATCTTCTTCCCTTGTTGATCTTCAGTCGTACCCAATCTATAAAATGGCATGAATCACGTTTCTTTCTTTCTTCTTCTCTCTCTCTCTCGACCGCAACTTCCCGCTATCCCTCTCGTAGTTTGTGTGAAATGTGGATTGGAAATGAAATAGGTTTGCGCAAATATGAGGGTGGCGGCTAGGTATAGGGGGAAAACTCTTCCTCGTGTTTGTTCTTGCCAAGTTTAGTCCTTTAACAATTTCCTTTATTTATTTATTAACTCACAAAAAATTAGGATTTCTAGGATGTTACACTGACCACTATCATCCTTTCTGATGATTGAACGGATGATTTGACTATATCATTCAATTCAGTGAATGAGTTGATAAATACCTAAAATAATGATGTTGGATTTGGTGTGATTTTGAATGGATGATTTTTGACTAATTTTGACCTAAAGTAATACTTAAAATACCTAAAAAAAATATGAGGTGAGTTTAGACAGAAAATTAGGTTAAAGGATGTCTTTGGTGATGACACGTGTTTCTAAAGATGTTCGTTTATTAGTATAAACTAGTTTAGATCCCGTGTCTACACACGGGTTAAAAAATATTAATATATAAAATTTTTAAATCTTTATGTATATATTTTAAATGTGTAAAAATATATTACATATACTAAGGATAGAAACAAACTCAAAATATGTAAAAATTAATTGAGTTTCGAAAATACGTTAGTTAATATTTAATTTAATTTGCTTTTTAATTTACTATTTGATTGAAATAAAAGTTACATAATTAGATTTCAAAGTTTTTTATAATAAGAGATAATTTAAAATAAATATGTTTTATTAGTATAATTAATATTTATTTAGATATACATTGTTATTAAAAGAGAGAAGTGCATTAAATAAGAGAGAGATACGGAAAAAATGGTGAGAATGAATATGTAGTCGACACGTAGAACTAGAAAACATTTATTTATTATATAGTATAGATTTATTTTAGTAATTTACATAAATGGTTTCTGTATTAATTTAAGAAAATAACAATTAATCCTTATCAATAAAAAAAACCTAAAATATCATTATATTTAACAGAAACGTAACAGAGTTAATGTCAGGTAGCTAATTGAAACAATTAACTTACTACATGAAGGAAAAAAATCAAATTAAAACTAATAAACAAAAATCATTATTATAATTATAACTAAGATTTAAAGAACAACTCATGTGAATAGTTACTTCCCCATTCAACAATTGACGGGTGTTTTTTCTTATAATTTTTAGTTTCAACCTTATACTATATATAAATTTACACTTTTAATCCGTTTCATTTTCTATTATTTCGTTTTTCTTTAATAACTTTTGTTCGTTAACTTTTTTTCAAAATACGGAGTGCGCGGCTGTTTTTAGTTTTTTTCCCAACGTTCCGATATAATTTTTTTTTAAACGGAGTTGTATTCAAAATCAAGTTTTTTTTGTATCGTTGTCTATAGCGAGTGCCGTTAAAATTGTGATACCGTAACGAGCCGAAACCTAATATGAGCGAACAAAATCATTGTCGGTATTTGTATTATCGTAACCCGTATCGGTATTAACTTTTATGGTTTTTGACGACCCAAACCGGTAATTTTTTTTCTTTTTTTAATATTTTTTTATGTTTCTCTTTTATTTACATTATTTTTACCGTTGCGTCTACGTTTTCATTTATATTTTATTAACGATGGACCCGACACCCGTCTCGAAGCGTGGGTATAAGCGAATCACAACCGTGCAGTCCGTGTAATCTGCTTCCAAGTTTCGTTTACTTTTTTAGTTTAATTTCCTTTGGTTTTAATGCCGCTTTGACTTTAATTTATTTTGCGTTTTTAAGCGATGGTGCCGCCTGTGTTTTTTTTAGGTTTGCTTTTTACAAACGTTTGCGACTGCATCTACGTTTAAGTTTTTAATCGATCCGTCATCGCTGATATTTTAGTTCTACGTCTGAGCATGTGCATGCGTTAAATTTTTTCTAAAAACCGATTCACCCGTCGCGAAGCGAGTTACGTGACCAAGTAGTTTTAATCAAATCACATACTAATAACAACTTCCAACTCAAAGATCTAATAATAAGTAACAACCCAACAAATCTTGGATAACACTTTGACTATAACACCTCTGGTTATCCGTACACTTCCACTTTATTCTGAAAACACAAACGAACACAAACAGCTGGAAGAAACAGTTAGCCCCTTAGACTTATACAAATTGTCAATTAAACCCCTCAGATCTTCAAGGACACTTGGGTTTGCCTTCCTGAGTCTTCCAGTTGTTGTAGCAGGCACACTTCTGTTTGTTCCCATAAACACCCGGCGGCACGCACAAGCATTTGGCACAACACTTCTGGCAGAAGAACATGCATGGCTTCTTGTGTGAAGTTGCAGAGCATCTATATGTACATCTGGGTTTACATTCTGCAAATCAAAACAACCCATTTTAATATCATTTGACTATTTGTTCAAAGTATTTAAATTGATCAAGTCCATACCTCTTGGACGAAGCTTGTTCTTCCCCTGTAAAAGTGAAAATTATTAAATTACTTCGATTTAAAAAGTATAATGATAAGAGTCTGTTTGGTTAGCAGGAATTAATGAGATTTCAGTGAAATTGGAAAATTTCATTCTTTGACATTTTTGTTGGCTAAAAGAAGGAATTGTAACTGAAATTAATTCTAATCAAATCTTTCAACTAATGGAATTCAAAATCACTCACCATTTCAATGGAATTCAGAATCTCTCACCATTTTAAGGAGTAATTTTGTCTTTAGGTATTTTTAAATTACAATTCTAGTAATAGATATGCTAACTAAATATTAAATACATTATGGATTTCAAATGAATCCTTCCAATTTCAATTGCAAATCCAACGAATTTCGCGAACCAAACGCCCCTTAAGTTGCTAACATTCAGTGGCGGCTCGACTATGCAATAAAATAAGCTGAAGCTTGTGTCCGGATCCATATTTAAGGGGCCACAACCTTTAGGCTCTAACTTGGGTTAATTTTTTTTATCTTTTGAAAAAAAATTCCTTTCATTAAAATTTACTTCAAGTCTAATATATGTGATTATGTGGTTTTTAAAGATTTTTTTTTTTTGCTGAAATGGGAGACTTTGAGTTTTTATTTTGGTTTCTGGGTGAAAAATGAGCACATGGCAACCGAACTCAAACAAAGTGTTTGCAAATGAAACCAATTAGGTTTTTGAGCTTCCTGATATGCTTGAGTCCGCTTGTCACATGCGCGGATTATCGACAGGAAATCTTGAACCCCAGTAAACCAAATTGTTTTTATTTTCAACCCAGAAATGAAAATAAAAACTCAAAGTCCCCCATTTCAGCAAAAAAATTCGTGCTTTTATAAATTGTATACATAAAATATGTTATCATATTCTCACGCGATAGGATCCTAATGTAACGAAAAAAACCCTGGTTTTATAATTCTTAAAAAAGTTTGAGCCGGCCATTTTTGCTAACAATGTATAAAGATCAAACTTACTAACAATGTATAAAGATCAAACTTACATGAGCTACATCTGTGAATGCGATCAAGACGATCAAGAACAAGACCAAAAGCAGAGCGGTGCACCGTCGTCCTCCTCCCACCATTCTTCCTCTCGTAACAATATCAATATTTGATGATGATAAAGTGGTTTGAGAGAGAATGGATTGTGAACAAGAGTTGGAGTGTTGATGGGTATTTATAGGGAGCAGGAGATATTTATTTTCTTGGGATGGTGGTGTTACTGTTCGTAGCTCAGATTCACACACAGTAGATCGTGTTTATGTGTGAGAGAGAGTGATGGTGGCAACGGTGGTGGATGCGGAGGTTAAGGCGTGAAAATGGGATGCAACCACCAAAACAGTCGGTTGTCCAGATCGTGAAAATCGATGAAATTAAATTCGTCAGTTGAAACGCCGGGTTTCATGGACTTTATACTTTCTAGTTCCATTGTATATATTTTGTTTGTTAAATATTTGTTTTTTTAACGACAACACTATATATTCTATGATAATTGAGTTTCTCTAGGGTAACACCCAGAACATCTAGGGCAGCCCATCACAGAAGGAACCCCCAGCTAGGTAAACCCCCTGATCTGGCCACAGACCCCCTTTTTTGCTGTTGCCAGGATTCGAACACAAGACCTCCACTATGGAAAGTCTTAGGGCTACCATTGCACGATTTGATAATTTTGGTAAACTAGAAAATATAATCCGGTGTTGCGACGGGAGTGTATGATTATACTAACGTATTTAAGTACATATTTAAAACTCACGCGATGAGGTGAGTTTGCGAACCTCGTTACGCGTATTACGGCAACAACAATAACGTGACTAAGTACATAAAATAAACGTACAAAGTTGTCACGAATTGGTAATCGAGATACAAAAAATTGATAAATTGTGGAGCGAATATAAGTTAACATTGAAACGACAAATTTATAAAAAAAATTAGTAATAAAGTAAAAAGAAAATAAAAATAAAAAAATAACTTTTATAAACGAATATAAAAAAATTAAGAGAAAAGAAAAAAAATTAGGGATATACTTTAGGTAAAGTTTAGGGGACGTATTAAATGAAAACTCTGAATTGTTATGAAAACTCTTAAACTGATTTTAAACCACACATTCTATTTCTTTTATTTATGTTTTTTTTAATCTTTAAAGGGCATTTAGGTCATTTGACTATATTTTGTAAACTTAAATTTAAAAATATCTCCACATTCTATCTCCATCTTCAGATCTAGATCAATTTTTCTCTCTCCCTCTCTCTTTAAAGACACAAAACCTACATCTCTCTTCCTTCATCACCATCTGAAGCAAAAAACCTACCCCTTTATCCCTTCTTTACATTCAAAGCAGATCGATCAACAAGATCCATATCCAAATCGAAGAACAAGAACTAGTCCCACCTGTGAATCGTGTGGTCTCCCGACGGCGTCTTCACCGTGTGGTCCAGACCATCGTCTTCGTCGTCATCCACATTATGGTCTGTTCCCGGCCTGTTACCGGCGAAGGAGGATTTTCGTTCAGAATTTTGTTCCCGATCTATGCTTTGCAGTGTTACTTTCTACTGCCTGAATGTAAAACCCCAACTCGGGCATTATACAGTTGGTTATCATAACGGGTCATTTTCATTAAAAACGCATTTATTGCAATTCAAACTACAACGGAAGTCTTTCAAAACTCATTTATTACTATTTAACATTATTAGTTTACCTCACGAATGCCTGCACACCAATCCGAGTAACACCGCTCCTAAGCCAAGATACGTCAGCCCTACGCTTACCTGCAAAACCATCTAACGTACACACAAAGTCAGCTACGCTGAGTGTGTTCTAATAATTTAATTTAAACAAAAACCATCACGTCATATTCTTTAGTTTATTCCACTCAGAACCGTCCGATCCTTATAAAATAGTTTTACGACTCTTTAACGAATAGTTAACCCTATGATATCCCACAACATCCCATACCCGTTCATCACCCAGGACTCAGCCCGTACTACCAATAATAATAATAATAATAATAACCTTACAATCACATCGACATAGACTTAACATACTATGCTAACAACTCATACCCAAGAATACGCATTAACTCGACACTTGGTTGACCAACCTACCCTAGCCATTAACACATCCGGCCTTAACCAAGGCTCTCACAATTAACTGACATGACTCTTATACACGTCACGTCACAAGTCCTGACTCAACGGTTAGTCTAACTCTACATGCCACATTACTATCATCAACACATCACATTAACATTATATCACACACAATAAATATAACTCATTACTAGCATGCACATTAACACATATATAAGCATGCAACACATACCTTATCACTGCACCCTCGTTAGGGTTACCCTCATCAGGGCGTTCAACACACCCCGAGCTGATCATTAACATGTTAAATAAATGTCACCGTTGGTGACTTCCTGAAAGACCTCATCCTCCACAAATTTCGTTTGCCATGTCATACGGACAACGATGCAAACACGTCACACAAATATAAACACATCATTTACACGACACGTTATCTACACCTGTACCTCACACATGACACTAGGACAATATATATTTATATATACCCCACATGAAATCATAAGCATTTAGCTTAATGCCCGACTCTCCCCGAACTACCCTTATCATGTCACATATTAATAGCTCATACCCTTAGCTCACGTATTTCTACGAATGTCACACCCCGACCGATGGCGGAATCAACGAGGCGGACAATGGAATGATTGTTCAAAAGCACATGATAACTAAAAAGTTGCATAATTCATTAATTAAATTTGAAGACAACAAAGATCCAAATACAATACATTTCAAATAACCTAGTGTAGTTCAAAATATTGATTTATTTAACTAGGTCCATAGTTCTTAAGTGGAGAAATCTTCAGCAAGCAATCACATATCCAAACCTGAAACATTATTTAAATCAAGTGTCAACTAAAAAGTTGGTGAGTACATAGGTTTTTGTAGTTCCGATAAGTAGTAGATAAAAACGTTTTGCAACTCATTGTTTATCTTGTTAAACATAGTATATATATGGTGTATCATTTATCTAATCACAATTCAAACCTTGTTTGACGCGCTTGAACATAGCACAACAGCTAAGTCCGGTATGTTTGAATATAGTTACCCACTATATCCGGTATGTTTGAATATAACACGCGGCTATATCCGAGTATGCAGTAATAAACACTCTAACCGGGTGGGCTGGTCAGGCACAATAGATCTATTAATATTACTGTTGGTTTTCTTGTGTTTAAAGTAAATGTATGTACACCCAAAATAATAAGCATATAGTCCACATGTATAACACGTAAATGTATGTATTACTTAACCGGTTTTTGGTTTAAAACCTTTTAGTTTGGAAAATTTCAAAACAGCCCCTTAACTTTTATAAAAGTAATTAATTAAATTTCTTTTTAATTTCAATTATATTTTATAACTTATATTATTTATTATTATCATAAATATTTTTATAAAATTTATTTATTTTATTTGAATAGGTTATCTTATTTATAAATGAACCCTTTTAATTTAGATTTTTGTATAAAATTTTATATAAGTTTAAAACTTATAAAATTTTATTTATTTTAAATCCTTAAATTATATATATATATATATATATATATATATTTATATATACTTGTTCAAAATTTTAAATAAAACCATTTGCATTCCATTGAATAGAAAATGTTTACAGGATACATAATATAAAAGCGTGAATAAAACCCGAAATGTCACAACGAACACACCATAAACCCTACGACTCTTAAATAAGCATTTTATGCTAAAAAAATATCGGGTTAGAACCCGAAACCCTTAACACGATTAATTATATTAACACCACGTGAATGTATGTACGATAGCCCCAAACAGTAAAACGTTTAAAAGAGGGGGATTAGAAACTAACTTGTTACGCTGAGTCCTGATCCTTGCTCTACACCCCGTCACTCGCTTAAATCCCGAACCCGCCAAGCGTACGATCATATGATCAGAATACGTCCTACACATACTTCAAATAGCGTAAATAAAAAAATCCCGACACTCGACTTGTTTGCTCGTCCGTCTGATTCACTGAACTCTTATCTCCCCGAATACTCGTTATAGCCCGTCTATGACTTGCTTTGAAACCGAATACCTGAACCGACATGCATGCTCCCACGCGCACCATGCAAACCTTAACCACAACGCGCAAGGACCCTAGCCCCGTGAAGCGTAGAAACTCGAGCCGCATCTCCATGCAAACACACGTGCATGCATGATCATGCAATCCAAGCTCACGATCGTCACCGCCATCCAGGTTTACCCCCATGCGCTACCATGAACACCGACCGCCGCCCTCCCTCACTACTCTCGCCGACCAAAGTCGTGGTTACTCACTCCGGTCATAAGTCGTCGTCCCCGTCATCATCTCTATCGGCCACCATCCTTGCCTCGTCGTCTACGGCTTCCAATCATAGCTCCCCTCCTTCATTGCTGTTGCGTACCGCCGTTCGCAACAACCACCACCATCCTCCGCGTTGGATGCCCTAGCGGCTATCACCTCGATCGGCTGCCACCAAACTCGTGACTCTAGACGGGAAATGCTCGCAGGACTCCACCTCTAGCCGCCTGCCACCATCGCACATAGCCGCCGGCCGTCGCCGTCCACCTATGAAATCCCACAACCATGATGATCGCCTACTCCCCCCCGTCGGCCGCTAACTACATACCGAATCAATCCTTTTCAAACATAACGAAAATGCAAATAGAGAGGAAGCGAAGATTACCTATGCACATCACTGGAGCCATGCTAGCCGGAGCACTCCGTGTCGCCGACTCCTCCCCTCGACCGTCGCCGGTTCTCCCCTTGCTCACCCACTTTCTGCCGTCGCACACAACCTAGGCCAATCGGCCTAGGGTTTCCTCCTAGCAAGATATTTAGATCTCCCTTATTTACATCCAAGTCCCCGAGTTTCGTTTTAGTGCGGAATGATCCCAAACTGTTATTATTTCGGCTAACCGAGTCCGTTAAAGGTTGTTAAAACATCCCATGCATGTTAGTTTAATACAGGCTCGGTTCACTCACTAACCCGAACCTTAAACCTTTCGGATTTGGGGATGTTACACTGAAATGGCTAAATCTCAACATAATATCCAAACTGTTAACATTAGCATAACAACACGTGACTCTTGCTTTGGGAACAGGTATTAGTCATCTCTAATTTTATCATTTTTGGTTGATTTTATTGTGGTGTTGGTATCATATTGAGAAGTTGGCTTACTTTTTGAACAAGTCTGGATGTTAATTTAAGAAAAGTTATAAAATGGGTTTGAGTTAATTTTTTTTTGGGATGATGCCGTTCAACAATGGAATAACTCTCTTTTTATCTATTTTTTTTCGAGCAATAAAAATGGGTTTTGAGTTAATTTAAGAAAAAGCTAGAAAATGGGGTTTTGAGTTACTCAGTTAGAAAATGGGTTTTTTCGAGAGCTGTCTATAACAAGAAAAGCTAGAAAATGGGTTTTGATATTTGATGAATTTTTCATGCATTTAACTGTAAAAATGATATTTATTTTAAGGTTATTTTTGCATACTCTTAACCCGTGGCAGGCTATTGGGTTTACCTCTGCGTTAAAGAAGAAAATGTGAGATTATCGATTTGTATCTGCTTATGTGAGTGGTGAAGGCTTCGGTCCGGTAAAATTTCAAGGTAATAGGCCCGGTTAAATCTTTTTTGTTGTTAGATTATGAAACAGGATTTCAGGGATTCTACCAATAACCAAATTAATAAGTGTCAAAACAAAATACACAAGTGTAAAATCAAAATACACATAGGCCAGAGATATGTGAAATGGATAAATTCAAAGAAAATAATTTTAAAACTATGGTCTTTCTATTGTTCTTTCCTGATCTTGATTTTAAAACTATTTTATTTTAAAAAGAACCACCGTAGCTAATATTTGTGAGTTTGTTTACAAAAAAAATGGATTTTTATTGGTATATATGATTTAATTTATCCATTTCACATATCTGTAGCTTATGTGTATTTTTTGTTTTTACACTTATGTATTTGTATGTAAATTGAATATACATAAGTGTAAACTGAATTTACACAAGTGTAAATAGTTGTTATTCATGTGTTTTTATTTTGATTCTAGTTTGAACATGTTTAAAATTGTCTTTGTACAAATTTTGAAAAGCCCCAATTTTAATTTACACATGTTTAAATTGAATTTACACATGTGTGAACTGAATTTACACATGTGTAAAGAGTTGTTATTCATGTTTTTATGTTCATTCTGATCTAAACCGTATGAAATTGTCTTTGTTAATGTGTATATATGTAAATTGTCTTTGTTATGTGAATTGATTTTTGTATATGGGTTTTAGATGGGTAGCAAGCACACGAGGGATCGAAGAACTTGGTTCAAAACGGTGTAAAAGTCAGCTTCCTAGTGTATATATTTTTTTGTAAAAATATTTGTGTATTTTTTGATTTGTAAATATGTGTAAATTAGTTTTACACATAGGTTCTTGAAATATACAGATATGAATATTCAGAGAGACAAATATGAATATATATATATATGTATATATATAGAGAGAGAGTGTGTGTGTGTGCGCTTTTGTTAAATAAATCAAGTAAATTGACCTATTTACCCTTTTTGGGGTACTTTAAAAGGAGAAAAAAATGTATATTCAGATTTAATGTGGACTGCATATTAATATATTTGTTTAAGATATATGGTTGTGAGAGAGTTTTTGGGGGTTTTTATTTGATACATCCCCAGTTTACAATTATGTGTAGGGGTAAACATGAATATTTAAAAAATTGAGGGGAATATTTAAAAATTTATAAAATTGAGGGGATGAATATTAAAACTGATAAAGTGTAAGGCATATTATTAAAGTTTGGGTTTTAAGGTTGTTATACTAAGGGTGGAGGAAGTGGTAAACAAAAAAACAATGGAACCCTTTCATTTTACTCAATTAAAATGTGTCATGTCATTTTTACCATCTTGAGCCCTCTCCAACCCTAAGAGTAGGGTGTGGAACCATTAAGCCCTTGAATTATTTTTTTATTAAAACATATTTCATTAAAAAAACACATCTCATTAAATAACATAAATTAAAATACAATTAATAAAAAAGATACAATCAATAAAAAAATAATAAAAAAGTACAATTAATAAAAAAAATACAATTACGTGTTCTTCCTTATGTTATTCACTCGATCGCAGTAAGGATTTCACATTATGTTGTCCGTTTTGATTTGATTGTTGTCACAGGTTACGAAAATGGGTTCTCCCACGACAGCTAGAGAGACGACCTAGGGTTTCACGGTGGTCCTCCTACAGGAACGGTGAAGATGACGACTCCATTACGGTTAATCGGAGGTCCAGATGAGCAGCAACGAAGAAGATGATGATACAATTCGACCGAGAAGGTGGTTTAGGCAGAGAGATCGTGGCTGTTCAAGGATCGGTGAGCGATGAAGGTACTGGATTAGGGTTTCGACTAGGGATGACAAAATAACCCGAGCCCGACGGGTATACCCGAAACCCGATGGATACGGGGCCGGGTATGGGATTAATTTTAAAAAATTTCGTGGGTATGGGATGAGTATGCGATTAGGTGATACCTGACCCGATTACCCGAAATCACATACCCGTTTACCCGAACCATATACTCGAATCATATACCCGAAAATTTGTAATTTATAATTTTATTTTCTCTTAAGCCATGTCTATTAATGCTTCATTTTAGTAGGTTTATTATGTAAAAATTTAATTTTTCTTTTGAAATACTTATTTATAAATATAAAAAATAGAGCAATAGAAAAGTAGACGACACATACCCGACGGTTATTGGCCGATACCCACAGATATGCCCGATACCCGATACTAACGGGTATGCCCGTTACCCGTGGGTATATCCGATACCCGCCGGGTAATGGGCCGGGTATGGGACACAATTTTACAACCGGGTATGGGTTTGGGATTACCGATACCCGGCCCGAACCTGACCCATTGCCATCCCCGGTTTCGACGAGGATAGAAGGTTTATAAGTAGTTGCAGGTACCAGTAAAGGATATTACTTGTAGAAGACGGTGGTGAGTGGCAATTAAGGTAAGATCTCACCCTCCCTTTTTCTGTTATTGTAACTGTGGTGGTTGATTTGATGTACGCGATAACAGGGGAGCAGGGGCGGATCTCGCATGGCGGCAGGGGTACCTGCCGCTACCCCTCAACTTTCAACATGCAGTGTAACTTTCACTTTTTTAATTGTCTTATGTTTTCCGATACCCCTGAACGAAATTTTAGATACCCCTAAAATTTTCTTACAAACAAATCCAAACAGTAACCTTTAAATTTTCTTTTCCGTCACCATCATCAACACATCCCGGTGAAACGAAGCAACGGTTCACAACCTTTCTCCGGCGACATTTGCAGAACCCACAACCCGACAAATCGCGTCTTCCCGGAGACGCGACTGGATTGTAATGTGTAGTTTTACTACGAAAGGTTGAAGAATATTTGATATAAAATGAAGAAGATAACTGCGTTTGCCTTTTAAATTTGCACATTAACCAAAACGTAGAGTTTTTATTTTTATTATGTTATTTGAAAAGATGGAGCATTTGGAAGTGTGCAAAAACCATGAAACGACGAGCCAAATTCCGGTAAAAGCAATTCTTGCTGGCAAAAAATCAATTTTGTTCAAAATCAAGCATTAAATACTTTTTTACCATTCATTTCTTTATTTTTTATTTTAATATAAAAACACTTCACCGTTTCTTTATTTTTTTTTACTTTATTGTTTCCTCCTATTTAATTTATGGTTTATTATATTTTTAACTCTTTTTTCTGGTTTAAATATATAAATACAGTTATACAAAGATATATTTTTCTAAATCTATACTATATAATAAATAAAGGTTTTTTAGTGTCACATGTCGCCTCCAAATTCATTCTTATCATTTTTTTCCCGCTTCTCTCTCTTATTTAATACACTTCTATATTTAATATAATATATATTTAAAGAAAACACTAATTTTACTAATAAAACATATTTATTTTAAATTATCCTTTATTATAAGAAACTTTGAAATTTAATTAAATAATCAAATAGTAAAATAAAGTCAAATTACATTAGATAGTAATTAACGTATTTTCAAAACTCAATTATATATTAAGTTTTACATATTTTGAATTGGTTTCTATCCTTAGTATATATAATATATTTTACACCTGAAAAATATACACATAAATATTTAAAAAACTTATGTATTGATATTTTTCACCCCGTGTGTAAACACGGGATCTAAACTAGTGTATTATGAAAGAAGCAAAAATATTATTTACACTACAAGAATTTTAGGCAGTTTCAACGACCTGTCGTCGATATAGCCTTTCTCGACGACATGTCGTCGAGAATGCCTCGTCGGCAAAGCTCCATCGAGACTGCTTGAAAAGTCGTCGAGAATTAGTCAAAATAATACAAAATATTTTTTTAAAAATTATATATTTTTTTTAATTTTAAAATTTTTCTAGATTTTTATACAAAATAAAAATTCAAAACATGTAAAACTTGTTATATAAATTAAAACATTACACAAAATAATACATAAAACATTCAACAAAAAAAATGTGTAAATTATTGCAAATCGTTCAAATAAAATGCTACAAAACAATTTAATCATCTGCATCGTCATCATCTTGGTTGCCGAATTGACTACAATAACCCTACAATAAAGGTATAAAAAATAACCCTACAATAAAGGTATCAAAACGCAATATATACATGTATTAGTATTGCAAATAAAAAAATGTGTAAGTTATTGCAAATCATATACAAACATAACACGCAAATAATTTCTCAAACATCAATAACCCTACAATAAAGGTATCAAAATACATGTATTAGTGGACTTGGGTTAAACGAGTAATTTTGACCCATTTATAATGATTACGTGTCATTTTGACTCATTTATACTTTGATTCGCAACATAATAACAAAATATATTTACTTACCCAATCGTTTTGTGCCCGATCATTGACCCATGTGGCGTGAGAAGTGTGCATACGTCTTCAACCCTCAACAATATATTCATCTACATATATACATACATACATACATACATTCATCTATATTCATACAAATTATACATTTCATAAAAAATAAATAACAACATATAATTCATACAAATAATACATACATAACACCACAAATAATACATGCATGCATACATTCATCTATATTCATTCAAACCATACATAACAAAAAATAAATAACAACATATAATTCATACAAATAATACATACATAACACCACAAATAATACACCTACACAAACCTACAATTCACCAATTTCACAAATAATGCATACATCTATATATTTATACATCTATACAAACCTACAATTTCACAAATAATACATACACCTATACAAATTAACAACCAATTTCACAAATAATACATACATTTTTATATTCATTTATATTATTCAAATAAATAACAATTAAAACAACTATACAAAACTAAATTTAACAAAAATATACCTATTAGCAAAGTATTGCACAAATATATTTATACATCTATACAAATTAACAATCAATTTCACAATAAAATACATACATTTATATATCCATCTATATTATTCAAATATATAAAATTTAAACAACTATACAAAGCTAAATTTCACACATATATACCTACTAGCAAAGTATTAAACAAATATATTTATATATCCATACAAAACTACATACCCAAATACACTAATTTCCACACAAATATATACATAATACCTCCGAATTTGTAAACGAGATGTCGTCGGAAAAGCCTCAATCTAGCTTCCAATCCGTTCAATTAACCAAAAACCTCACCTACACATGATTTATATTAAAACATTTAAATTATAATGGAAAAAATAAATAACAATAATATATTCATCTACATATATACATACATACATTCATCTATATTCATACAAATTATACATTTCACAAAAAAAAAATAACAACAATATATTCACCTACATTCATACAAATACCCAAATAAATAATACATACAAATACTTGGGCTAAAACAAGTGAAACGGTGCATGTTTAAATTACTAACATATATATGCATACATTCAACTATATTCATACAAACCATACATCACAAAAAATAAATAACAACATATAATTCATACAAATAATACATACATAACACCACCAATAATACATCTACACAAACTTGCATTTCATCAATTTCACAAATAATGCATACATCTATATATTTATATATCTATACAAACCTACATTTTCACAAATAATACATACATCTATACAAATTAACCATCAATTTCACAAATAATACATACATTTATATATTCATCTATATTATTCAAATAAATAACAATTAAAACAATTATACAAAACTAAATTTCATAAATATATACCTATTAGCAAAGTATTACACAAATATAATTGATCCATCTATACAAATTAACCATCAATTTCACAAATAATACATACATTTATATATTCATCTATATTATTTAAATAAATAACAATTAAAACAACTATGCAAAACTAAATTTAACAAAAATATACCTATAAGCCTCAATCTAGCTTCTAATCCGTTCACTTAACTAAAACCCTCACCTACACAAGATTTATATTAAAAAATTTCAATTATTATGGAAAATTACTAAAAAAGTCAAAATAAAGTCTTACCACTTCAAGAAGATGAGTAATGGTGGTGGTGGAGGTGGAGCATGGTGGATTTTCAAGTAAAATGGTCGGATTTGATGGTGAAAGCCGAGAGAAAGAGTAGAGAGAAAAAGGGGGTGAATTGAAGAGGAAAAAGGGTTTTCTGCGTAGATAAGACCAGCTAAGACCAGTTTCGACGACATGTCGTCGAGATTGGGTCTTTTTTAAATTATTTTATTTAATTTAATTATTAAATAAAAATAATTTTTTAATACACACATATCTCGACGACATGTCGTCGAGACTAGGTATTTCCTTTAAATAAAAAAACAATTAAAATTCTTCCTGACAAAAAAAAAAGAAAAAAAAATTAAAATGAGCAATTGCGACGACATGTCGTCGAGACTGCCATTATATGTCGTCGAGACTGCCCTGAGATGTCGCCGATGAGCGCCAAAACTTTTCACTTTTCTCGCTGGACCATCGCCGACGACATGTCGTCGAGAAAAGATGAAAATAGTCAAAAAATTTGACTGGGACCATCGCCGACGACATGTCGCCGTATTTGGGTGCCCTATCTCGACGACACATGTCGTCGAGATTGCCTCGACGAAACTGCTAAGATTTCTTGTAGTGTTATACATTGATTGTTAAAGAAACAAACATATGTCCCTGGATGTAAAAACAAAGTTATATTCAGTTAAATGTTTCTGGTACCATCATTGCATTTAGGTACCGTATTTGATCAACAACTTTTGCTTCCATGATCAATATGAAAGCCTAACTATTAGTCCCGTAATTGTTTGTTTTTAAATTTTTGTAAGCACGTATGGGTTAGTTGTTTGCTATAAAGTTAGTTCCGGTGGTAACGCGCCGTGGCACAAATACTAGTTTTGTTTATAGAAGATGAACCACCTATTGCTAATTATCACCCTAATCAAGTAGATAAAATACGGGAAAAAAATTTGTTTCATTTACTTCAATACCAAAAAAAATTGCTTCATTACTTGAATGTACGGGGATTTTATTTTTTTTGTTTCATTTACTTGAATGCACGGAAAATTTTTTTTTTGCCCGATACCCCTGAATTTTTTTCCTAGATCCGCCACTGCAGGGGAGGACGCTATCCGAGTGGGTGAAGGAGGCAGATGGCCATTGATGGTGACGGTATGCAACTAAGCCGACTTTTCTGCTGGTCAAATACAACCATGAATACTTAGGGCCAAACTAATCAGATTATGAGAAAATTTCAATTTATGTTTCCTTCAATTCACATGCATCAATAATGTTGTGGTTTCTACAAGTTCATCCTATTCTAATGGTAATCGACCTTCTTCTGCTGAATGGTGAAGGTAAACTGATTTTAATCAATTTGATATCATTTGTGCATCAATTATGCAAACACAACTCTGTGAAGCAATGTTGTTATGCTTCTCTGGTAGCAACTATGCGAGCATACAAGACGATATCAAGAAAGGAATTTGAGATAGTAAAGGGAGTCGTTTTAGGTTAGTTCCTATTTTTTGAGGTTTTTTATCATATAAAATATGAGATTAATTTTAATATAGTTTTACACGTAGTTATAATCGTTTGGCCTTTTTTGAATCCAAAGAAAAAAGGTTTAAGGGATGATGTGGATTATGTTGAACCTACCTACCTTGGTTGACTTTAGTGAAAGTGTGGAAGCAGTACAAATCTTAACTGATTGCAAACAAAGAAACATGTCTCCTTTTTCTTCAAGCTCAAGTTTTGAATGTGCACACGGTTGATTTATACCGTTCAAGGTGAAGTGTGTTTGGTGCTTATGATGAATTATTATGTGTTAAAGAGTTAATTAAACATGCCATTGCTGGTATTATGAACTTGATTCCTCTCATGTTCTAATTTGTAATGGGTTATTCGCCCCTTAAAGCAGTACATGATTTGGGTTTAGAACATTGTGAGAAAATTGGATTCATATCCGATGTGGGTGTGAGTTATGATTTTACATTTGTATATGTTTCAGATTTTATAGTTTGATCTTGAAGTATGATGATGGACATAAGGTTGCATGTGACACCATGATGGAAGGATTCAGGTGGAGAATGCAAGTTATAATGTTTTTAGCTAATTTATTTTGGTTTTAACTTTAAGTGTCAACCGAGGCTTTACATGTATGTTTTTTGTTTAATTTTTAGGTTACTATCAAACATTACTATTGGTAGACTTTTTAAATGGACATATTATCATCTTGTATAGCGAAAAATTGGCATATAACACGAAAAACAGGCTGCAAACATAGAAACTCTTCGCCGCAACGTGCGAGTGTGAAAAAACTAGTACACATACAATTTAAGAAGAGGTGAATGGCATTTTTCCTCTATTGGTCCTCCTGGCCACGTGGAGCCATGTGATTGATGCAATTTTTTATTACTTAAACGAATTTTCCGGACTCGCTAACCGGCCTGCGATACTCACGCCCAAGAATATCGTAGGGGGCAATCGACTCACGGTTCTCAACCAAGATCAAGGTGTGGGGTTCGAACTGCTATCTCTGCCTCACGATCGCTTTTTTGCTTAGACCACTGACCTTACATTTCCCGATCATTGACGTGGGCTGTCTACTCTCAAAATAGAGCATGTGGAGATTGAACCTGAGTTTTCTTTAGAAAACCCAGGCCTTCTTACTAATAGGCCACTTTGGAAGTGGTTATTTTTTATTACTTAAGTAGTGGCTTGGAGAGTATTTATTTGTGATTGTGGGTGTGTCAGAGTATGTACAACTCATTTATTTATTCAAAGATTTAATTTCAAATTATTAATCACAGTTAATTTATATCTTTAACTTTATTTGTTTTAAGCATTAAAAACATAATACAGTTTAACTTATTTACTAAAACTTCCTGATTTATTATTTTAAATTCACATCTACATTTATATTTGGTTACAATAATAAACATATTGCTATAAATTAATACATATATTGCCTTCTTAATAAAATCAAATATATGATAATAATTCTATACCTGTATATTTTAACAAGGTATCTACATTAAACATCCATGATTGGTTTGGTTTTTAATTTTCTTTTTTAGGGCGGTTTGATCACGTGACAAGTCTCTTTTGGTTTGGGATTTTTTTAAACAACAATAATGAGAATACTAATAGAAAAACTAGCCTAATTACACCAGAGAGCCCGAAGACAAATATCCCAAGCAAGATTATTTTTAAATTATTCGTTTTAATGTATGCATTTAAGATTATTTGATTATATAGTAACACAAAAGAAGGCTTGGGTTGGTGGTTGAGCGCTCCGCACTTACATTTACGCCACCACATACACCCGAAAACTTTTGAACCTTAGGTTTGGGTATTTTTTTAATGAATTTTTATTTCACTTTGTTTTTTAACTTTTTACACACCTTATCTTTTCCTTATTTTTACGTTGTATTATTTTTTTACATTTTAACGCTCCCGTTTTGTTAGTATTAGTGTGAGTTACGGTACCGCCGCGGAGCGCGGGGTATCGTCCTAGTTAAATACTTGTGTGAAGGTTATGTAAATAGTTTTTATTAACTTTTATCTGTTAAGACGGGTACCAGTTTGGGTCGGATGGGCGGGTTTGCAGGACTTAGGGAGTGGGGAGGGTTAAGCATGAATTTGTTTATACGTCGAATCATGCACTTGACTTTTCCGTTTGTCAGGAAGTGTGAGGACAAGAGAATCAAAAGGTTTAACCGGTTGTGGGTGCAAAGGTTTGAAACTTATGATTATCAAATTCACCACTCATGTCACATTGAAAGGTTTTAATGGGTTGATTAAGTTGGGTTTATATAGATTTGTGAAAATGAGAAACTTTTCAAACATCTAGAATTGGAATGTTGTTTATGCATATTCGAGATGACAAAAGCTTGAAGATTGTTTTAGTGTCTTTGTATTTTGTCGTTGTAATTTTGTCTTTATCTGTGTAAGCGAAACTACTAGGTTCGCTTAAGGTTGTATAAGCGAAACTAGTTAGTTCCGCTTGATGTTGTTCAGGCGAAACTTATCGGGGTTTCTTGTTTGTTCTTTGTTTCACTATAAATAGGTATTAGTTCTGTCATTTATAAGGTTAGAGAACTAGTAACATTTATAATGAGTGATGTCATTATACTTGATCAAGTAATACTTGTAGCCACTTTTGTTTAAGACGGGTCACAAATCATAATGGAGAGTGTCAAATGGTTTTAAAGTAGTGGACGTGGATATATGGAATGGTAGATGTTTGTTTTTAGAAATTTGTTAAGACAGACATACAAACGAAAAATCAAGTTTATGACAAGAAATAATTTTATTTGAATTAAGAAAATCCATTACATGTTGTTCCATATGTTCTAGTCGATTATCCCCAACATAGAATTAGATGAAACAAAACAATACACGACTAGAGCGGGTGTGGAGCGGTAAGCAGGTAAAGGTCACCGGTGCTATTGTGCCGAGTTAGGAGGTTCCCAGTCGTGAAATGCTTCATAGAGAAACCAAAAGGATCAAGTTCGACCGACACAAAACTATCATGAGTAAACTTACGAACAAATATGAGATTTTTGATAATGTCAGGTGTGTGTAGTATTGTTTCTGGGCTGGAGGGATTGCACTCGATTTCCATTTCAAACAAAAACACATTTATTGGAGGATACACTGAATTATTACATGAATTCATAGTCGAGTGAGTTGTAGAACACGTGTCCATGTACCACTGGCTGTCACCCGGGTCTAAGGTCATCACCAAGATTTGTTGTCTCTAGAGGAGGAAACTAGTTTGGGCTACTGGGCCACGTATTACGCGACTGGGCCTGAAAGCTTGGAGAGGGCCCACGTGCATACTTGTGTAAATATGTCATCATTAGAAGCAATCCCTAACTACTGGGCTTTGGTCTAGTGGTTATGGCGATGAAGACTCAACCTGCCCACGCAGGTTCGAGTCCGAGCCAACCCGGGTTTTAGTCCGGAGTGCGTTTCGCTAGCGGGGTTTAGCCCGTGTAGCGGCGTAACTGTTGTCAAGTGGCAGCAGGCTCCATGGTTTCCCAGTGATAGCCTAAGCCTCTCGTTCTGAACCCGCGGGCCCGGTTCAAACAACGTAGTGGTCAGGTTGAGGGGTACGGATCTCCGATTTGGAGATGTAACTGCCACTTAAAAATGAAAGTTACCTGTCAAAAAAAAAATTAGAAGCAATCCCTATACTTGGACGGGGAGCACGCCAAGATGAGGGGGCAGTCAGTCGGTTAGTTGATTGGGCCGGGTGTTAGGGGCCTCGATTAGAAGCAGTCCGACGAGGAGGTGGCTGTGGGTTTCTTGGGTTATTAGACATGATTGTTGTGGTGATAGATGGTAACCGTGGCTAGGCAGACGACGGAAAAATAGGAGAAGAGAAGGCGACGGTCAGCGGTAGCCGTGGCTACGCAGACAACGACAAATAGGAGAATAGAAGACGACGGTTGCCAATAGACAGTAGGGTTTTGATAGAGCTATCCGGTTAGGCTTTAATTCCATGTGATTATTTAGAATAACTAGTGGGTTGGCCCGCGTAAAGCGGCGGGTATCACCAAGGCTGTTTTGCAGAGCGCAATCTATGAACCAAAAATGCATTCAACTTTTTGATGTTCTTGTTAACTAAATGCAATTGAAATAAAATTTTAAAACTCTAACCCAAGTCGTTCTTTGCTTAAGTTTTCAGTTATTAACTAAAAACTAAGCTGACCCAAGTTTCAAAGCTAAATAACCGAACTGCTTCTAACCAAAGCTAGTCGTTTTTAAAGATAGATAACCGAATATTTTAGTTATTATTATAGATTATGTGGTCCCTCCACTTTTGTTTCTTTATCGATATGGGACATAGAAACAATGGAATGGATGAATTCTTTTGAAAAACCAAATGGTCCTTTTATAATTATTTCTTTCATCCATATTTATTTTCTCATCCGATATGGGATGGGCAAATATTTGTAAACAAAAGGGACAAAATTGTAATTGTCTATTTGTTGATGCATCAACATTTGTATTAAATGTAGTATAGATGTTTTTAAGTGTCTTAAAAATTAAGTTAAATTACATTATTATCCTTTTAATATGTTTTATATAATAATATAAATGGCACCTTATCTCAATACATTTAATCATTATAAATACAAGAAAATTGACAACTATCTATCAGCTATTTTAGTAAGAGTACAACTAATACAATAATAGTAATAAATACAAAATATATACAATATATTTTAATATTTAACTAATGTGAAACACTAGTTTATTGATTTTGACCTTTTTAAATACAAACTAATATAGGGTTGAGTTATAGTAAAAATGATATTTAATTTAAAAAAAGTAAGAAAGATTTTGGGCTTAACATTGTGTCAAATACGTTAGGTAATTGCGTCTAATGTCAGGTCTGGTTATTGTGTCAAATATTTTTTAAAATACTTTTTCAACAATTTTTTCTCAGTTATTAAAAATATATCTAAGAGCATTCACATCAGCTCCCCCATCTCTACCTTTATCTTTGAATTATAAAGGAAATATAAAAAATCATGTAATTTTACGCTCACATCAGATCCCTTATCACCATCTACATCTTTTATATTTTTAGAGAAAACTATAACTACCCTTTATATTTAGGGGTCATCATTCATCCAATCTCCATCTTTTATACATTATTTTATACTTTTTGTAAATATGTGTGAGTAGAAGAAAGATATAAGGATTGTGATGTGGAAGCTTTTTGAAAAGTGAGATATAAATTTAAAAAATAATATTTTTTAGTTAAATTGTAGGGCACACTAACTCTTCTCACCCTTTTTAGATTTAAAACTTTTTTTGCTTAAACCTAATCCAACTAATATAATCTTAAATATAGTAATATAATTTCCACGTTAGTATTTTTAGACATTTAAAATGTCATTTCTTTAAAGCTTAACCTGCCTAAGAAGTAAAAATTAAAAAAAAGTAACCTTTTAAATTATTTATAATATGTGTATTTTAACAAGTTTAGATAATCTAGTATATAAAATTTGAGTTAAAAATGTTTTGGTATTAACCTTTTAAAAAATATTGAAATTGCATATGTTTTTAGAGTAGATCAATGAATGTTGGGGCCATAAATATATACTACATAATAAATAAAAGTTTTTACATGTCACGTGTCAACTTTATATTTATTTTTATCATTTTTTTTTCTGTCACTTTCTCTCATTAAATACACATATATTTTTAAAGAAAATAATAATTATACTAATAAAGCACATTTAATTTAAATTATCCCTTATTATAAGAAACTTTGAAATCTAGTTATGTAATTTTTATTTTCAATCAAATAGTAAACGAAAGTCAAATTACATTAAATAATAATCAACGTATTTTCGAAACCTAATTATATATTAATTTCTACATATTTTGAATTTTGTTTTCTATCCTTATTATATGCAATATATTTTTACACAGAAAAAATATATACATAAACATTTAAAAATTTTATGTATTGATACTTTTCACCACGTGTGTAGACACGGATTATAAACTAGTTGGATAATATAGAAAATGAGTGTTTTTAATAGAAAGCCTAAATGACTGGCCTGGGAAGTTGACATCTGATAAGTTCTTTTTTTTAGTTTAAATTGTATATAAACTAGTTTTTTTCCCGCGCTTTGGGCGGAAGTTTGCTCGTTTTTTCCCGCTACGTGGCAGTAGTTTGGTCGTTATCGGTTCGGCTCATAGAAAACCATAAAAGCAGCGCGTTGCAGTGAAGTCGTATGATGATATTAACGTGTCTAAGGGTGCGTTTGCGAACTTCGTTACACGTGTTATGGCAGTAACGTTCACGTTGTTAAGTACATAAAAGAAATGTATGAAGATGAGAGATCAATTTTGGAGATAATTTGGTCGTTATCGGCTCAGCTCGTCGAAAACCATAAAAACTGCGCGTTGCGATGACATTAACGTGGCCAAGGCCCAGTTTGCGACCTTTGTTACACGCATTATGGTGGTGATATTCAAATGGTTAAGTGCATAAAAAGAAACGTATGAAGTTAAGGCGGTTCGGTTTTAGAGATTGAAACATATATAGAAAAAAAAAATATTATGCTTCGTACATTGCGGCCTAATAAATTTAAAAAGTAATATATACTAAAAAAATTTAGAAAACTAAATAAAAATAACAAAAAAAATGTTAAAGGCAAGGTTCGAACATGCGTCCTGATTCCAAAGATATGTGCAAGACAAAATGCCTTTAACAAACTCACCTGATGAAAGATTTGATCCAAATGTGGAACTAATAACGAAATTATATTGAATAATAGTAGTTTGTTTATTTGTTACACAATTTATAAATGTTATAGGTATCTAGATATACTTTTTAGTAACCGGCAGATGCACTCTATTTCTAACTAAGTTCTAACTGAGACCGTCAATATGACATATTTTATACTACATATGAAATATAAAACAAATCTGATAAATTTTAAATAACAATGTGAAGTTATCACATGCGATCTTATTGAGTAATGACATATAAACAATATCCTAATTCATTAATACCAAAAGATTTAAACAACTTAAAACTTCTCTTTCTTTTAATTTATTATGTTTAGTGTCATCCTTTAAAAATATACAGTGTGACTCGAAATTATACAATGTGACTCAAATGTTTGATGCATATTACACATCAAAATTTTATTCCACGGGCATCAAGTAACATACATATATAATCCTTATTGGCTTTAGAAGCAATAATGGTTTTACACAGTTACACCTAACACTTTATTGTAAAATAACACGTTTTATTGCTATAATTTGGTTTTAAATATAACAAATTGGATTTTAATAATACGAACTTTGATCCATTGACCGATAATATCCACACTGATAATTTGACTACCGGCACTTAACTTTCACTTTCATTGTCAAGAACAGTCTTGGTAGCATAATCATCGTAGATTTATACTCGACTTACACTTGATTTTTACTCGATTTCGCTTGTATGTTTCCTATTTCGTGCGTAATCATCTTTATGTGAGAAAACAAGTGAAATCAAATGTAAATCTTGTATAATTATGTTAGTTATTGCTCTTGAGAAATAAAACGAAAGCTAGAAATGTCATTAATTAAAATCGCTTCGGTCAATAAATCGTAATTTGGATCATTAAAATCCAACTTACCTTTAAATATCTTTATACTAATAAATAAAAATCCTAAGAGGGTATGTGTCACTTTCTGGTGTATCCTTAGTAATTTTTTCTCTTATCATTCGCCTATTAAATAATGATATTAAAAGAGTATTTATATTTAATTATTTAATATAAACTAGTGGGTTGACCCGTGCAAAGCACTGGGTATCACCAAAGCTCTTTTGGAGAGCGCAATCTAACCCGAATTATCTTAAACACTAATTGTATTTGGGTTATTATTATTATTACTCCTATGTAAATATTTATTAATTTTACATTTAACCATTTAAATAATTATAAATAATTAACATCCAATATTTTAGGTTCATTTCATTTTTGCAATAATTGAAAATCCACAGTTTCAATTTCAGTTTGTGGCTTAATTTAAGCCGTAAAACCTTAACCGTTATTTCCCGTTTGGTCGGCCGATCGTTCCGACCAACATGGCGGGTTTGGTGTGAAGATTTTTAAAACGATAGTTAATGATTTGTCTCTAAAGTTTTACATTTTTAATTATTATACACTCTATTAAAAATGGATGACAATGAAAAGTAAACCCAACCAATGGGGTGCTGCCACGTGAAAACTTTTATCTATGTATGTACGTGTGTGTATATATATGAAATTGATTAAGAGCAAGAGTGAGCGTTAGCGCAGTTGATTCGCGTGGCACTGGTTCGAGACCCCCCCCCCCCCGCGGGGCTAGTTCTTCTTTTTTACAAGTTGCTTCATTTATTTATTTGTCATATACATATACAAACGAAAGGGAATGTAGAACAGAAATGGGCGCCGACCCAAGTGGTTCGCGCGCCACACTCACATGCGCACACACACGACGCAGGTTCAAGAATTCCTTATGGTTCTTCCCTTTTGCAATTATTATTATTTTTCTATTTTTTTCATTTTCTTATTATTTAACTAAAAATACAGTTATAGTTTTTGAAATGCTAAATTAACTTAATTAATCACCTATTATTTTTATTAAATAAAATTAAAATTTTAGCCTTTAAATTATCTAAATATTTATAGTTAATTTTGAGAATATTTTATTTTTTTCTTACAACTTGTAAAATAAGAAATTTTACAAAACTTAATAATTAATTTAATTAATATTTAGTTATAAAAATACAAATAATAAATGTAAATTTAAATATTAATTTTAAGTATTATAAATAAAATAATAGTTAATGTAGTGAATTAAATAATCTCATGTGCATTAAATAATAGTAATTATTAAGTGTTAGGCTTTAATTGTGGGGTTAAATGGTAATTGAACACATTTTATTCATTAGTAAGGTGTAACTTATGCATAACAATTTGTGTTAGGTGTCTTAATTTTTTTGATAAATTAGAATCATGTTCTTCTAATATGTAGTATATAGTAGTATAGATATAGATAGAGACTTAATTATTAACCAAATGTATTTAATATGAACTAACATTTATCAATTACAAAAAAATATTTAAAATTTAACTTAACAAAATTTATAATAGTCACGTCAAAGTAAATTTTTTAAAAACATATTTTAACGAGTGTATGTGTTAACATTTACATTATATTTTACCCAACTCGTGTAATACACGGACTTTTAAAGACATAAAATTTTTATCACTAAATATATAATATTACATTTATTCAATACATTTAATAGAAATGATTCTAATCTACTTAATAATTTTAATAATTAATTATTAATTTTTCTTAACTATTTGGCCAAACTAAATTAAGCACCTTTTATGTTGCACATGAGGATACGAGGGGATGACGGCGGCAGTTCGCGGAGCACATGTGAGACCGTGCGTCGCATGTACTTTCCATTAACGTCTAAAATTAAAGCTCTTCATAACGTGTAAATAACGGCTGAACATGTTAACGACTAACGGTGCCTATTTAATAATGCAATTTGTGTGTGCTAAAAGTGAAAGTTGCATACTGATATATGTAAAAAGAGTTGATATTTTGTAATAAACCAGGTGGTTATTGAATCACAGTCGGCCTTCATTCAATGGAGGTTAATCCTTGAGGGTTCTTTGATAATCAACGAAATGCCTGCTTGGCTCAAATGTTCCAAGATAGAATCACTTCTTTTCAAGACATTGAAAAACATTTCACTTGAATTGGGATTGTTTAGATCGCGTATCAGAGCAAATGAAATTCCCAACAATATGAAGAAAATGGGTTCGAAGTTCGTTAGCAAGATCTTTCATTCTAGTTAATGGTAGCTTATTTGCTCCATCCTCTTTTTCTCTTATCCCTTATGTGATTATCTTATCTAAAGGTTAGTCAGCCGATTAGTATTGACTGGCCCTTCTATTGTATCGATTGATAGATAGCTACTAAAACTATAAAAATTCATTACAATCAACATTAAAAACGTAACAAGGTATTTCATACAAACTTAAATATTTAAAAATTCATTACAATCAACTATAATAAGCTAACAAAAAACATAAAACCTAAATAGACTTCATTTTTTGATAATCATCTTCATCTTTGACAAAAAAAAAAATCCTTCACTTACGAATAAAACAAGTTCATCAACTTATATATATAAATATATTTTAGGTATAAAGTAACTTATAATGCATGTAACATATGTATGGTTATATATGTTATAATAGAACTTTTATGAGTTTATGTATGTAAGAAAGGGGACCCGGTGTCTCTTTTCTTATTTTAATATTAATGGAGTCCTTACACATCATTATGGAAACGACAACACTACAATAGTTGGACCCTATTTCGAGGACAAATTTCAGATTTGACTGTTGAAGATTTACCCAATAAGTAGCCGAGATATGACTGTTGAAGAGTAATGGCAAACCGGTTTCCACAATATGTCGATGCTTTCTCTCGGCGCGCCCATTTTGTTGAGGCGTGTATGGACAAGAGATGCGATGAAAAGTGCCATTGTTATCAAATAGTTGTTTAACATGCCGGTTTAGAAATTCAGTGCCACCATCACTTTGGAATACCTTAATGGAGCGGGAAAACTGATTTTGAACAAACTTCATAAAAATTGATAAAATAACATGAACCTCCGATTTTGCTTTTAGTGGATAAAACCACGTAAATCGCGAGAAGTCATCCACAAAAATAACATAGTAACGATAGTTTTCGTTGGACGTGACTGGTGAAGGTCCCCATAAATCACAGTGTACCAAATCTAAAGGATTAAGAGCACGTTTTTCATCACGTGGAAAAGGTAACCGATGTGCTTTAGACAATGAGGTGAGTGATAAACATCCACTCTTGTTTAAAAACATAACAGTATAAAATGATATGTGTCCTAATCGAGAGTGCCAAAGTTCAAATGAGGCTTTGGAAGAATTATTGGAAATGGCAGCCAAAGCTTTAGGTCCCATATTCAACACATATAGCCCGTCTTCACATCGACCTTGGGCCACCACCTGTTTCTTTGTTCGATCCTGAATATAAAAATAAGGTTGGGACCACAAGACATCCAAATGATTATCACTTGTTAACGTGCTTATGGATAGAAGATTTTTCATGAGATGTGGAACCACTAAAACATCTTTTAATTGAATATCATTAGAGATCGAGTGGTGACCAACATGGGTGATGGGAAGAGATTTACCATTACCAAACGTCACCTTAGCATCAATTTGTAGTTTTATGTATGGAGGTGGGAGAGTTTGTCATGTGATCGGTGGCCCCCGAATCGACAAACCAAACGGGGCCTGAAGTAGTGACATGACACTGTGCATGAAAGGCCTTGGCAATGTCGGTATCAGATGGGGTAGATTTTGCTGCAACGATGGCAAGACTTGGACAAGTATTGGCATAATGGCCATCCTTGCGACATAGTTGGCAGGGAGGAGGCCGATGGTCTCGACCATGACCACCACAACCTGATCCTCTATTAAAACTTCCACCACAGCCACGGGTGGATCGGGAATTAAATGCAAGAGGTGTTGTAAATGGTCCATGAAGAGATTGTAAAAAAAGTTCATGTGATTCAGCTTGTATAAGGAGATCACGAAGAGTCGCGGATGGTTTGGACGCTCTAATTGCAGTAGAGAATGTCTCAAAAGATGCACCAAGGCCACATAAGAACCAATGAATTTTATCCGATTCATCAATAGGTTGTCCCACGGCAGCGAGTTGGTCACATATGAATTTAATCTTTCTGCCAAAATCGGAAACATAAGAGGTACCTTTGACGGTTTGTCGGAGTTGATCTCGAAGCTTTTGGACTCGCTCAATAGACGTGTTACTATAGGCAGATTCAAGAGCAAGCCAAATGGCCCGAGCGGAAGTGAGGCCGATAACTTCGGCAATAGCCTCTTCAAAGAGTGATGCATTGAGAATCATAATAGTTTTCTGATCATTAACAGCCCAAATAGCATAAAGGGGGTTGGGAACATATTTTTTACCTTGCTTGACTTCGGTGGGAGGGACATTGACCGATCCATCCACATGTGATAACAGATTTTGGATGGTAAGTAAAGGTATCATTTGGTTTTTCCAATAAAGATAATTGGTGGAGGATAGTTTAATGGTGGGCCAATGAAGTGGGGAAGTCATGGAAAATGCAGTTTCGGGGTTAGTGAGGATGAAGAAACCATGGCAAGGATGGAGAAGGAAGGTGGTAGAAGAAGAGACAAGGTAGGCAGATGAAGGGGGACGGGCAAAGCAAATGAGGGAGAAGGTCAATAGGCTTGATACCATATGATTGCTGAATCAATGCAATGCCTCAAACTAGAGGTTGCATAAGAATATATAGCACAAAATATTACACTTAGGTACAAAAGGAATAAAGGAAATACAACTAAGGATACACCGAATATAATTAAACTAATTTTGTCTGACATACGCTGAGCATTTAAGTATCTCCCGCTAACCCTATTGCGAGGGCAGGTCCTCGAGACAACTCCATTCAAACGGCGTCGTTTAGTTTTAATTCATTAAGGACCAAATTAAAAAAAATAAATAATAAAGCCTGAGCTATATCGAGGACATGTCCTCGAGATAACTCCATGCAAATGACGTCGTTTGGTTTTGATTCATTAAGGATAAAAAAATTAAAAAAATAATTAAAATAAAACAGGGCTATATCGACGACGGGTTCTCGAGAAAACATTACAGTTTTAGCATGCAGTTTTCACTATCCCGCCCTTAGCCTGTTTCGACGACAAGTCCTCGCTACACCATCAAAAAACCCTAATTTCAGATTCAGTCTATAGTGAGGACATGTCCTTGGTATAACCTGCCCTATGACGAGGACAACATCTCCTCGAGATAGGGAGTAATTCTTGTAGTGCAAAGAATATGGGAGTTTTCCACGGAATTCATTTACCAAATGATGGGCCTATAATATCGCATCTCCTCTATGCTGATGTTGCGTTATTTACAGGGAAATGGTTTAGCTGCAAAATTGCAAATCTCAGCCACATTTTAAGATGTTTTAACCTTGTGAATGTTGTTTGAAGATCATCTTCAAAAAAAAGTAAGCTATGCAGAGTTGGTGAGGCTAGCGAAGTGGTTGGTCACTTGTTGTAAATAGAGTTATGGAAAGCTTCTACATTATCCATTGGGGACATGTTAACTCTTGTAAAAGCTGTATTGGGACGTCTCCCCTTATATTATCTTTCCATTTTTCGTGCACCATTACATGTTATCAACGCCCTTGAATGTATTCGTAGAAGATTCCACTAGGGGATCGGATGACTGAAACAACTTTAAAGATTTGTTGGGTGAGTTGGGATAAAATGTTGGCTATCAAAAAGCGAGGAATCAACATAGGCTCACCTCGGCCGCAACATAACACTTCTTTGTAAGTGGTTGTGGAGATTCAAGGAAGAACACAAAAGTCTTTGGGTCAAGATCATTCGGTCGGTGCATCAAACAAACAACAAGTTGATGGAATTTCCGGTAAAGAAAAGCATAAATGGCGCATGGAAGTATATCTTAAAAGCTTATGATGAACTTGGCAAAATGGGCTTAATCACAAACGATCTATTTAATTGGAATGACAGTTCGGGTAAGCCATCCACAAAAAGTTGATCTATGCTATCCTTCTATCAAGCCTTTGGTGCATATGGAAGGTTAGAAACGAGAAATGTTTTAACAACACTCAGTTGGATGTAATTGTGATATTTAGAGAAATTAAAACCATTTTTTTCTTTAGATAACAATAGAGGAAAGATAGGTAACCTGGATTGAAGATCTTGATGTAATTTTATGCTGTAATTTTCGTTTCATGTTATTTTGATCTTAGCCACATGCTAGTTTGATATTAATATATCTATTTCAGTCAGTGGCGGAGCCAATAATTATTTTTAGTAGGGTCGCTTTTTTTCTATGTTCAAATTTCTAAGTTACCAACTATAATTTTTTTTTGGGCCGGTTCGGGTGATCGGGTCGGGTTGCCGGGTTGGTCACATAATAAGATACGATACGACAACGAAAATGCATCGTTAATAGAAATAAAAAAAAAATATTAGATCCTATAGTTGTTCCCAACGGGTTTTCAACTTTTGAAAACGATCCATTACATATTCGACCGAATCATTCTTAAAGAACTATTTTTCAATGAAACAAACGCAAGAAAAACATATCTCAACACTTATCGCTGCAACGGGTAAAACTAGTGATAACTTTAATAAACGACAGATCAATGGATAATTATCGTGTAACCTTGTTTCCACCATGTTTTTGCAAGATTAGATATACCATTATAGGTTTAAATGATTAATACTAAATAAATTATAAACATATTAGTTGGACTTAGAGTTAATTAACTTATGGGCTTAGAGTTAATTAACTTATAGGCATAAAGTTAATTTACTTATGGACTTATTTAATAAATATAACTTATGGGTTTAATTAATGGAATTGAAAAAAAGTTTATATTTTTTTAAGGTTCGAGGTCAAATAAATTTTTTTTTCAAAAACCAAGGGGTCGACGTCAGAAATTCTGGTAATATACAGCTACTTAAAACTTGAAATCGGGTGGGGTCAGTTGGCCACAATGCCAAAGGCATAGCTCCACCAATGATTTCAGTTGTTAAAAAAACTAAAGGAGCCAGATCCATATTCGCCTCATTATTTCTCTAGAGTTGTTAAAAGTGCATGGTAATTTTTTAACAGTATGTGGTTAATCAAAACTTCTTTGTCGAAGAGTTATAATCAGTTATTTTCTTTATCGGCTACAACTAAAAAGTCAAACTCGTTCTTTAAAAAAAGAAGAAAAGCTCTTATGTTCTTTAAGAAGAAGATACGATGAATTTAGTTACCGAGTTAGTTAACCACATTTAGTTTAACCTTTAAGTTTATGATAACAATTTAATGAATTTTAAAGTTATATAAAATGAGTAGATGTAGGTTGCGCGTTTGATTTGTTGTTGATTGTTTGATGTTTAAGGTGTTTAATATTGTATTGTTAGTTGATTATATGTGTGGAATGCAATGACTTTGTGCGTATATGTAAACTACAGGTTAATGTACAAGAACACACGTTTTGGAGCAAGTTAGAAAAAAGTAATAAGCACAGTTAAAGTGGGAAACAATAGACAAGATATTCACATGCAAGATGAAGTTGAACAAGAAGCAAAAGACCCAAATTTGGATTTGGGCGTACTATACTGTAACACCTGCCATAAAAATGTCTAAGATTTGATGAAAGGTAAACCCTAGGGACTATAAGTGTAAATACACCAAAGTCTAGGGTTGAAAATAAAGGAAACTAATGAAATTAAGTTGATATCGGACCGACATCGTACTTCATATCGGTCCGAAGTGAACTAAGTTAAGTTTAGGACGGAGGTTAGATAGCGGACCGACTTCCATTCTTATATCGGTCCGTAATGAGTTGCTAAGTCAGTTATCGGACCGACATCGATCCATAGTGGTCCGAAAACCTCCTCTCAGCCGCAAAATGTGGTGTTGACACGTGTTTAGTGACTCAACTCTAATGGTAGGACAAGGGTCTGGAAATCTGACCGACATGGTCCACATATCGGTCCGATATGCCGCCAAATATGTTCGGTCCAATTAGATGCGGACATCTAGGGCTAACGTGGGCTAAGTCGGATGTCGGACCGACATCCTCAGCCATATCGGTCCGACGTGGACCCAAATGGCAGCCTATAAATAGTTGGACGATCTCATTCGGTTTTGCTCATCACAAACCACTTCTAACTTCCAAAACTCGTTCCAAGTGATCCCTAGTCCACTCCCGACGATCCCAGTCCAACTCCCGCTCCTCGTAATGCTCGGTTTAAGAAGAAACGCTCGTAGAGAGGTAAAGACGTTAGAAAAATCAAGTTAAGAAGCTAGAAGCTTAAGCTTTGGAATCTAGAGGCTCATTCCTATAAAAAAAGGTGAATGCTTTATTTCTTTCAAAACTTGTGTCAAACATTTTATTTGTGAAAATGGCCAAATAAATGTTAAATAAGTAATGCTCAACGTTCTTATATGAACAATCATTCAGACCATAGGTATATATAAAACTTGCAAGGGATACACGGGTCTCGGGTGAAATTCCCGGATTGCGGCCGGTACTTCCCTTTATAACAAATGAGGAGACATGTAGTCCCCGTTGTTATAAAGATATACTACCCGTGTATATTGTGGTGCGATTGAACAAGATGTGCCTGCTGAGTGTGTAGATTGAACAAGAAGTTGTGATTATAAAACTAATACTTGGTTGTGCCAAAATGATTTTATGTCAAGATATTGTATTCACCAGCATTCGCGCTGACGTTTTGTTTTCAAAATGTTTTCCAGGTAATGATTAAATATGATGAGAAGGGTATACGGGCAGACATGAGATCTGACCCAGAAAGGATGGAATGCACGTAGGATTCTCAGGCCTCGTGTAAAGGGAAATCCAAAAGAAAAGGAGAAAGGACCAGGGAATTGATCAACACCGTGTTGTACTATTTCCAGTAGCTCATCATTTATTTGATTTCAAACGTTGTTTTGTAATCAAATGAGAAAGGTATTGAGACCCTATGTTTATAAAGTAAATACAAGACTTTTGTTTTTCAACTGAGTTTTGATATTTACAAATACAACCCTTGAGGTTGAGAAGAATGATGAAACGATCCTTTTGAAAAGACTTCCGCTGTATTTTACAAAAAACTCTAAAATCAAATAGAACCAAGTGATACCAATCGGGCTCGCACACGTCCAGGGGGTGCCTGAGGCGGGGTGTGACAGGTTGGTATCAGAGCCACATGTTTTAGCGAATTAGATACCTGGATCTAGTATCTAAGATTTAACCATTGATGCTTTAAGGATAAGAAAACAAGGTAACCTTCTGACCGGTATGTAGTTATCTAACAAACGGAAGCGTTCTGTCTAAGGAAAGAGCGGTGTATAAATCTCTTCTAGACCCGTCGCTCTTACCTGAGAACATATCTGTTGGAGGTACTACTCTAGAATGATAACCATCCTTGTAGAACATTAGCTAAAATTAAGATATCGGCTTTAGTATCCAAGTCTTACAAATAAAATAAGTACTAATATGATAAGATTGAAGATGTCTGGAGTAAATACTGTTCCGTATTACAATCCTAATTGTCCTATTAAGCAAGAATCTCCTGAATATCATCCGTTAGGTTCACAACAGAATCCTATCTTTCGCCCTACTATAATGACGACCCGTTTGCTTTACTCCCTAATTCTCTCGAATACCACCCACAATCCCAAAGCTCTTCTAGCCAATGGATGAATGCTGGATCAGACTTTAGCAACTGGAATACTACTGCCCAGCCTATGCAAGGAAACGAGGCACAATCGAGCAAGATTCAGAAATCTGAAGAAGATCCTTCTGAAGATCCCCAATATCAAACTGCTTCTGAAAACCCTAATGATTATCCTTTTAATAACCCCGTTTCAAACAGTTCTGATTATCAGTCCTATAACTTTGGATCCCCGGTCATGTATGATCCATATGTGTTCCTCGAACCAACATATGATCCTTATCAAGCTTACTTTCAATCACCACCAGAATGTCATCATGTTTATAATGATATGCTGATGGGTATTCGTGATCCTCCTCCTAAATATGGTTATAAATATACTATGCCTTCTTCCCATATCGAATGTTTAGATCATTCGTTACGCCAAATGGACGAGATAACCAAGAAGAAAATCATGGATAAGAAAAGAACCTAGTTTTATGGGAAACAAGTATATGAATATGGAAAGGATCTAAAGACCTTGGGAAAGGAGCTGATGAAGGATTGAAATGTTGTTGTATTTTACTTTTATTGTAATATATTTTGTGATAATAAAATATCGTTTGTTTTTAATTTACAGAATGGTTGAAGAGGGCAAAGATCCTAGTTTTCTTCGAAAATTTGCTCCTGCTAATTACTTTGATCGTAAAACGAATGAAACAACTATAGAACTTAATGAGGAAACTGAAAGCTCTACTTTCAGAAGCCTCAGAGACATAGGAACCCTAGTGTTCCCTATAATTCTTCTATAAGTTTTCATTCTGCTCCGACTGTTGGAAGCTATAACATCACTCCTGTTTATCTATAAAATTTTCATGAGATATACGCCAATATTACTTATGAAAATAAATGTGATCCTAAAGAAGAAGAGCGTGCCGATTCTAATATACCTTATGTTCCGTACTATGAGACGATTCCTATTCCTGCTCCGCATATGAATGAGAATGCATCCGGAAGTGAGAGGTAACAAATGTTGTTGAACCGGATAGCTAAACTGGAAAGAGAAAAGGCTGAAGTAGAAGCACAAAATGCCCTTCTAGTTCAAGCCCTTGAAGAAAAGAATTTTAGAAATCTTTAGAAATAATGATCTTTACATATGTATTTTCTTCTTGTAAATATGTTTCTGTTATAATTCAAGTATTGTCTCTTGATAGTATGTAGAAACAAACTGGACATTCTCAAAACACGAGAGGCAAGAAAAAGCAAGCTGGGATTGATAATACTGCTAAAAATAATGAGTCCCGAAAGGAACTCCAAAAGATGATAACCGAAGGAATCAAATATTATCTTCCAATGATTTTTACCGAACTTGAGAAGAGACAAGCTGACCGAATATCCGTTCAACATTCTAAATCTCTTCATTCTCAAACTCGAACATTGACCCAATAGAAACCTATCACTCCGGAACCAAAGGGTTCTGTTTCTCACAAGTCTAAGAAGACTGAAAAAGAAGAATATTACCATAACTCATCTGAAGTTGAGAGTATGGGTAATAATTATGGACATTTAGCAAAGAAGAGGAAGATAGTAGGTTGTATGTATAAGATGTTCCAAGATTGCAAACCCTTCAACTTTTCTAGGAAGGAAGGAGAAGTTGCCACATTAAGGTGGATTGAGAAGACTGAGTTAGTACTCGCAATCAGCAAGTGTGTTGATGAAGACAAAGTTTTGTATGCCTCAATCTATTCAAGGATCAAGCTTTAGAGTAGTGGAACAACATCATTGTTGCCAAGGGCATAGAAACAGCCTATGCTATGGGCTGGAATGCCTTTAGGGCAAAAATCGAGAAGAAGTATGTTCCCTAGAATGAAAGGGAACAAATTGAAGGAAAATTTTTGAGTCTGAGAATGATTGGGACTAATCATCAGGAGTATGCCACCCAACTCCTGGAATATGCTCGAATCGTCCCACATCTTGCTACCCCTGAATAAAACCTAATAAAGCGTTATATCTGGGGTTTGATTAGAGAAATCCGCGACATGGAGAATGTCACGAACAGTGAAAATCTTGATGATGCCATGGATGAGGGGACATCATTAATTACTAGCCTGATAAGAAATCAGGAAGTGGGAAAGAAGAAAAAGGAGATAACTGGGCAAGGCCCGAGGGGATCCAAGAAATCCAACTTTACCCCTCGGAATAACAATTTTTCTATTCCTAAATGTCCAAGGTGCAGAAGAAGGCACTTAGGACAATGTAGATCTGGACCTTTTTGCAGCTTTTACAAAATGTTTGGACATAAAGCAGAAGATTGCTTCAGGAAGAAACTAATTACTTGCTTTGGATGTAGTGAAGCTAGCCACATAAAAACCAATTGTCTGAAATTGAAGAAGACAGATGGGACAGGTCCCAAACCTGCAGATGGAGTGAAGAAGAATGCATGAGCATTCATTCTTAACACTCACGAAGCAACAGGTATGCCCGATGTCATTACAGGTACATTTCTTGTCAATGATATTTATGCTCGAGTTTTATTTGACTCTGGTGCAAACCAAAGTTTTATAGATCATAGATTTTGTAGAGTGTTAAATAAAACTCTAGCCAAATTAGACAAGAAATACGTGGTTGAAACCGCAAATGGTGACCTTGTACAAATCTTCAAAATTCTGGACAATTGCCATATCACATTATCAGGACATGTTATACCTGCAAAATTATTGCCAATTACTTTGGCAGGTTTTGACGTTGTCCTAGGAATGGATTGGTTAGCCTCTAACCAAGCCCGTATCCTATGTGATAAAAAGGCAATAGAACTTCATTCGTCGAAAGGTGATATTCTTATGATCAATGGCGATAAATTATCCAACTCTGTTGGAATAATTTCTATGCTAAAAGCCACAAAATACTTAAGAAAATGATGCTTAGCATACCTTGTTTTTGTAACTACCGACACTAAAACGAAGATTGAAGATGTGTCGGTTGTTGCTGAATTCCCTGATGTCTTTCCTGATGAACTACCTAGGATTCCACCTGAAAGAGAAGTTGAGTTCAGAATAAATCTTGTAGCCGGTACAGCACCTATTGCTAAAGCCCCATACAGATTAGCTCCAAATGAAATAGCGGAATTAAAGAAGCAATTAGATGAATTACTGGAGAAAGGATTCATAAGACGAAGGTCATCACCTTAGGGAGATCCAGTCTTATTTGTTAAGAAGAAAGACGGATCAATGCGTATGTGCATCGATTATCGGGAACTAAACAAAGTTACGATAAAGAATCGTTATCCACTCCCTCGAATCGTTGATCTTTTTGATCAACTCCAAGGAGCTCGTTGTTTCTCTAAGATTGATCTTCGTTGTGGTTATCATCAATTGAAAGTCCAGGAAGAAGATATTCCTAAAACTGCTTTCAGAACTCTATATGGTCATTATGAGTTCACAATATTGCCGTTTGGACTTACTAATGCACCAACATCATTCATGTATATGATGAATCGAGTATGTAAACCTTACTTGGATAAATTCGTTATCGTATTTATTGACAATATACTCGTCTATTAAGTAAGGAACATCATGCCAATCATTTGAAAATCTTACTTGAAATTCTGAGAACAGAAAAGCTATACGCTAAGTTCTCAAAATGTGAAATCTGGCTAGTAGAATATCAATTCATTGGTCATGTGATCAATGAGAATGGTATTCAAGTTGACCCTGTCAAAATTGAAGCCATATCTAAATGGGAAATCCCTAAGTCACCAACTGAAGTCCGTAGTTTCCTCGGTTTAAGTGGTTACAATCGGAGATTTATTCAAGATTTCTCTCGAATCGCAGTACCATTAACTTCTCTGACTCGCAAATCAGTCAGGTATGAATGGGGTCCTAAACAATCTGAAGCTTTTGAAACTCTGAAACATAAACTAACTCAAGGACCCATATTGGCTTTGCTAGATGTAAATGAAGGCTTCTCAGTTTACTGTGATGCATCACACACCGGCTTTGGTTGTGTGTTAATGCAAGGAAACAAGGTTATTTCTTATGCTTCTCGTTAATTGAAAACTCATGAAATGAACTATACGACTCATGACTTTGAACTGGGCGCCGTAATATTCGCACTGAAATTATGGAGGCACTATCTATATGGAGTCAAATTCACTATCTTCACTGATCATAAAAGCCTAAAGTATATATTCAGTCAGAAGGAACTGAATATGAGGCGGAGACGTTGGATGGAAATCCTGAATGATTACGATTGTGAGATCTGTTATCATGAAGGAAAAGCCAATGTCGTAGCCGATGCTCTAAGCAGAAAAGAACATGAGAAACATAAACGAGTTCGTGCTTTAAGACTCGACCTCCAAATCGATCTTATCACTTGTATTAAGGAATCTCAGAAACTTGCTGTGCAAGAACCTAACCTTGAGAAAGAAGGATTGGGAGGCATGATTGATCAGTTGATCAAAGGAGATGATGGAATTCTCAGAATGTATAAAAGAATCTGGGTTCCTATCTACGAGAATACTCGTAAAGAAATTCTTGAGTAAGCCCATAAATCTAAATACACAATGCATCATGGAAACGATAAGATGTATAAAAACCTAAAAACCAATTATTAGCGGATAGGAATGAAAAAGCATGTCGCTATCTATGTTGTAAAGTGTTTAACTTGTTCTCAAGTTAAAGCTGAACATCAGAAGCCATCTGGATTGTTACAGAAACTTGAAATTCCAGTCTGGAAATGAGAAAAGATAACCATGGACTTTATCATGAAACTTCCCCGAACGAGTCGAGGGAATGACACTATCTGGGTTATCATTTACACAATAACTAAGTCTGCTCATTTTCTTCCTACGAAAGAGACGTTCATCATGTATAAGTTGGCACAATTATACGTAAATGAAATCGTAACACTGCACGGCGTGCCACTATCTATCGTGTTAGATAGATATAGTAGATTTACTTCATGATTCTGGAAAAGTTTCCAAAAAGCTCTTGGTACTAACTTGAATCTTAGCACTGCCTACCATCCTCAGCCATATCAGTCCAGCATGGACCCAAATGGCAGCCTATAAATAGTTGGATGATCTCATTCGGTTTTGCTCATCATAAACCACTTCCAACTTCCAACACTCGTTCCAAGTGATCCCAAGCCCACTCCCGACGATCCCGGTCCAACCCCGCTCCTCGTAGTGCTCGGTTTAAGAAGAAACGATCGTAGAGAGGTCAAAACGTTAGAAAAATCAAGTTAAGAATCTAGAAGCTTTGGAATCTAGAGGCTCATTCCTATCAAAAAAGTGAATGCTTTATTTCTTTCAAAACTTGTGTCAAACATTTTATTTACGAAAATGGCCAAATAAAAGTTAAAGAAGTAATGCTCAACGTTCTTCTACGAATAAGCATTCAGGCCATAGGTATATGTAAAACTTGCAAGGGATACACAAGTCTCGGGTGAAATTCCCGGATTGCGGCTGGTACTTCCCTTTATAACAAATGAGGAGACATGGAGTCCCCGTTGTTATAAAGATATACTACCGGTGTATACTATGGTGCGATTGAACATGACGAGCCTGCTGAGTGTGTAGATTGAACAAGAAGTTGTGATTATGAAATTAATACTTGTTTGTGCCAAAATGATTTTATGTCAAGATATTGTATTCACCAGCATTCGCGCTGACGTTTTGTTTTCAAAATGTTTTCCAGTTAATGATTAAATATGATGAAAAGGGTATACGGGCAGACATGATATCTGACCCAAAAAGATGGAATGCACGTAGGATTCTCAGGCCTCGTGTAAAGGGAAATCCAAAAGAAAATGAGATAGAACCAGGGAACTGATCAACCCTGTGTTGTACTATTTCCAGTGGCTCATCATTTATTTGATTTCAAACGTTGTTTTGTAATCAAATGAGAAAGGTATTGAGACCCTATGTTTATAAAGCAAATACAAGGCTTTTGTTTTTCAACTGAGTTTTGATATTTACAAATACAACCCTTGAGGTTGAGAAGAATGATGAAACGATCCTTTTGAAAAGACTTCCGCTGTATTTTACAAAAACTCTAAAATCAAATAGAACCAAGTGATACCAATCGGGCTCGCACACGTCCAGGGGGTGCCTGAGGCGGGGTGTGACAGGTTGGTATCAGAGCCACATGTTTTAGCGAATTAGATACCTGGATCTAGTATCTAAGATTTAACCATTGATGCTTTAAGGATAAGAAAACAAGGTAACCTTCTGACCGGTATGTAGTTATCTAACAAACGGAAGCGTTCTGTCTAAGGAAAGAGCGGTGTATAAATCTCTTCTAGACCCGTCGCTCTTACCTGAGAACATATCTGTTGGAGGTACTACTCTAGAATGATAACCATCCTTGTAGAACATTAGCTAAAATTAAGATATCGGCTTTAGTATCCAAGTCTTACAAATAAAATAAGTACTAATATGATAAGATTGAAGATGTCTGGAGTAAATACTGTTCCGTATTACAATCCTAATTGTCCTATTAAGCAAGAATCTCCGGAATATCATCCGTTAGGTTCACAACAGAATCCTATCTTTCGCCCTACTATAATGACGACCCGTTTGCTTTACTCCCTAATTCTCTCGAATACCACCCACAATCCCAAAGCTCTTCTAGCCAATGGATGAATGCTGGATCAGACTTTAGCAACTGGAATACTACTGCCCAGCCTATGCAAGGAAACGAGGCACAATCGAGCAAGATTCAGAAATCTGAAGAAGATCCTTCTGAAGATCCCCAATATCAAACTGCTTCTGAAAACCCTAATGATTATCCTTTTAATAACCCCGTTTCAAACAGTTCTGATTATCAGTCCTATAACTTTGGATCCCCGGTCATGTATGATCCATATGTGTTCCCCGAACCAACATATGATCCTTATCAAGCTTACTTTCAATCACCACCAGAATGTCATCATGTTTATAATGATATGCTGATGGGTATTCGTGATCCTCCTCCTAAATATGGTTATAAATATACTATGCCTTCTTCCCATATCGAATGTTTAGATCATTCGTTACGCCAAATGGACGAGATAACCAAGAAGAAAATCATGGATAAGAAAAGAACCTAGTTTTATGGGAAACAAGTATATGAATATGGAAAGGATCTAAAGACCTTGGGAAAGGAGCTGATGAAGGATTGAAATGTTGTTGTATTTTACTTTTATTGAAATATATTTTGTGATAATAAAATATCGTTTGTTTTTAATTTACAGAATGGTTGAAGAGGGCAAAGGTCCTAGTTTTCTTCGAAAATTTGCTCCTGCTAATTACTTTGATCGTAAAACGAATGAAACAACTATAGAACTTAATGAGGAAACTGAAAGCTCTACTTTCAGAAGCCTCAGAGACATAGGAACCCTAGTGTTCCCTATAATTCTTCTATAAGTTTTCATTCTGCTCCGACTGTTGGAAGCTATAACATCACTCCTGTTTATCTATAAAATTTTCATGAGATATACGCCAATATTACTTATGAAAATAAATGTGATCCTAAAGAAGAAGAGCGTGCCGATTCTAATATACCTTATGTTCCGTACTATGAGACAATTCCTATTCCTGCTCCGCATATAAATGAGAATGCATTCAGAAGTGAGAGGGAACAAATGTTGTTGAACTGGATAGCTGAACTGGAAAGAGAAAAGGCTGAAGTAGAAGCACAAAATGCCCTTCTAGTTCAAGCCCTTGAAGAAAAGAATTTTAGAAATCTTTAGAAATAATGATCTTTACATATGTATTTTCTTCTTGTAAATATTTTTCTATTATAATTCAAGTATTGTCTCTTGATAGTATGTCGAAACAAACTGGACATTCTCAAAACACGAGAGGCAAGAAAAAGCAAGCAGGGATTGATAATACTGCTGAAAATAATGAGTCCCGAAAGGAACTCCAAAAGATGATAACCGAAGGAATCAAAGATTATCTTTCAATGATTTTTACCGAACTTGAGAAGAGACAAGCTGACCTAATATCCGTTCAACCTTCTAAATCTCTTCATTCTCAAACTTGAACAGTGACCTAATAGAAACCTATCCCTCTGGAACCAAAGGGTTCTGTTTCTCATAAGTCTAAGAAGACTGAAAAAGAAGAATATTACCATAACTCCTCTGAAGATGAGAGTATGGGTAATAATTATGGACATTTAGCAAAGAAGAGGAAGATTGTAGGTTGTATGTATAAGATGTTCCAAGATTGCAAACCCTTCAACTTTTCTGGGAAGGAAGGAGGAGTTGCCACATTAAGGTGGATTGAGAAGACTGAGTCAGTACTCACAATCAACAAGTGTGCTGATGAAGAAAAAGTTTTGTATGCCTCCAATCTATTCAAGGATCAAGCTTTAGAGTGGTGGAACAACATCATTGTTGCCAAGGGCAGAGAAGCAGCGTATGCTATGGGTTGGAATGCCTTTAGGGAAAGAATCGAGAAGAAGTATGTTCCCCAGAATGAAAGGGAACAAATTGAAGGAACATTTTTGAGTCTGAGAATGATTGGGACTAATCATCAGGAGTATGCCATCCAACTCTTGGAATATGCTCGAATCGTCCCACATCTTGCTACCCCTGAATAAAACCTAATCAAGCGTTATATCTGGGGTTTGATCGGAGAAATTCGTGACATGGTGAAAGTCGCGAACTGTGAAAATCTTGATGATGCCATGGATTTGGGGGCATCATTAACTACCAGCCTGATAAGAAATCAGGAAGAGGGAAAGAAGAAAAAGGAGATAAATGGGCAAGGCCCGAACAGATCCATGAAATCCAACTTTACCCCTCAGAATAACAATTTTTCTATTCCTAAATGTCCAAGGTGCAGAAGAAGGCACTTAGGACAACGTAGATCTGGACCTTTTTGCAGCTTTTGCAAAATGTCTAGACATAAAGCAGAAGACTGCTTTAGGAAGAAACTAATTACTTGCTTTGGATGTGGTGAAGCTGGCCACATCAAAACCAATTGTCTGAAATTGAAGAAGACAGATGGGACAGGTCCCAAACCTTCAGATGGAGTGAAGAAGAATGCATGAGCATTCGTTCTTAACACTCACAAAGCAACATGTATGCCCGATGTCATTACGGGTACATTTCTAGTCAATGATATTTATGCTTGAGTTTTATTTGACTCTGGTGCAAACCAAAGTTTTATAGATCATAGATTCTGTAGACTGTTAAATAAAACTCTAGCCAAATTAGACAAGAAATACGTGGTAGAAACCGCAAATGGTGACCTCGTCCAAATCTCTGAAATTCTAGACAATTGCCATATCACATTATCAGGACATGTTATACCTGCAAAATTGTTTCCAATGACTTTGGCAGGTTTTGACGTTGTCCTAGGAATGGATTGGTTAGTCTCTAACCAAGCCCGTATCCTATGTGATAAAAAGGTAATAGAACTTCGTTCGCCGAAAGGTGATATTCTTATGATCAATGGCGATAAATTATCCAACTCTGTTGGAATAATTTCTATGCTAAAAGCCACAAAATACTTAAGAAAAGGATGCTTAGCATACATTGTTTCTGTAACTACCGACACTAAAACGAAGATTAAAGATGTGCCGATTGTGGCTGAATTGATGAACTGCCCAGGATTCCACCTGAAAGAGAAGTTGTGTTCAGAATAAATCTTGTAGCCGGTACAACACCTATTGCTAAAGCCTCGTACAGATTAGCTCCAAATGAAATAGCGGAATTAAAGAAGCAATTAGATGAATTACTGGAGAAAGCAATTAGTGTATACTGTGGTGCGATTGAACAGGACGGGACTACTGAGTGTGTAGATTGAACAAGAAGTTGTGATTATGAAATTAATACTTGTTTGTGCCAAAATGATTTTATGTCAAGATATTGTATTCACCGACATTCGCGCTGACGTTTTGTTTTCAAAATGTTTTCCAGGTAATGATTAAATATGATGAGAAGGGTATACGGGCAGACATGAGATCTGACCCAGAAAGGATGGAATGCATGTTGGATTCTCAGGCCTCGTGTAAAGGGAAATCCAAAAGAAAAGGAGAAAGGACTAGGGAACTGATCAACCCTGTGTTGTACTATTTCTAGTGGCTCATCATGTATTTAATTTCAAACGTTATTTTGTAATCAAATGAGAAGGGTATTGAGACCCTATGTTTATAAAGTAAATACAAGGTTTTTGTTTTCCAACTGAGTTTTGATATTTATATATACAACCCTTGAGGTTGAGAAGAATGATGAAATGATCCTTTTGAAAAGACTTCCACTGTATTTTACAAAAACTCTAAAATCAAATAGAACCAAGTGATACCAATCGGGCTCGCACACGTCTAGGGGTTGCCTGAGGCGGGGTGTGACATATATGCCCCTCTAGGCATATAGTACGCTGCACGATAGTCAACGTACAACTTGGCCATTTAAGCACCGTTTACAGAGAGTTAGCAGCGTTGGAACTTAAATTGGGCGTAGCAAATGCCCACCCAGATGTTCCATACGCCCAAATAACGAAAATTAGGGTTTTAAGTTGGTTTTGACCACATATTTAACCCTATAACCCTTTGTCAGACATATACACACCCCTGGAGCTAAATTGACGAATATTAGACCATTCCTACTCATTCAGAAGCCTCCAATCACCAAACCATTGAAGATTATCCTGATTGGCTTGATTATTAAAGATAGTAGGATGCAGATGCGTGGCTAAATCACCCGTGGTTGTTTCCAAGTATAGGATTGTGTAAGTAGATGGAATTAACAAGTTCATACTTGACATTGGATTAGATTTTGACTTGATCCTTTGGTTAGTTGATTTCTTTTGTTTATTGGGTTTGATTAAACACTTTGGTTTTATAGAATTTGTTTATGTTCATAAGTTATTTGGTTTTTAATACTTGTATTGTTTAATCGTGAACCATTAAATTCACCAGGTTTTAATCTTTGAATTGATAGTTAATTAGTTGGGAAATTCAATTGTGTCAATTATTCGGTTTTCTAATCATAAACTAGCACACACAAATAATCTGCCTTTAAATTATTGATCAAACCTAAGTAATATAATGAATCATGTCTATGTGGTTGCCAATCGGTACAAACTAGGTTATCTATTCATCTTCACAATCTGAAACCCTAGAGCAATCCCTTTCTCCAATATCAACTCTCAATTTCCAATTCTACTTTTAATTGTCTAGTCTAATTAGTTTTTTTCACAAATAACATTCTCCACGAATTCCCTGTGGATACAATAACCCTATTTCATATACTATAGTCTAGGGTAGAGGTGCTCAAAAGAACCGGATCCGAATCCGATCCGATGGATTATTCGAAACCGGATTCGGCTAGAACCGGTTTTTTTGGAACTAGTCCGGATTTTTTCTGAACCGGCGGATCCAGAACCAGTTTAGGAGTTTTTGACGGGCCGGATAAAAATCGGACATTTTGGAACCGGTTTTTTTTTGGACAAAAAAAACCCGGTTAGAACCGGTTCTAGTCGTTGGGTTAAAAAAAAACGGCTATATAGCCGTTAATATGGCCGTTTTTTTTTTGTTTTTGAGGCTTGAAACTTAGTATAAATAGGTATTGGGTGTATGGGTTAGTTCACCACAACGTTCTAGCTCTCAAAACTCAAAAACGCTCTCAAAACGCAAAAAAAACGCTCGCTTTACACAAAAAAATGCTCTCATGGCTTCCGCTTCCGCAAGCACTCAAAATTCGGTTGGTGGTTCTAATAGCGATGTCACGGTGGTGACAGTAGTTCCTTGCTCCCGAAACCAAGAGATATGGGCTTATTTCGATTTATGCGAAATGTCGAACGGTTCGCAAAAGGCTCGTTGCAAACGTTGTGGTAAAATTTTGGGTGCTACGGGAAATAGCACTTTGAGGAAACATATTGGTAGTCACGCAAAACACACTCAAGGTGAAGATCAAACTCAAATTGGTAGAGATGGAGGAGTTTGGCAATACAATGTCGAGAGGGTTCGTGAGAGAATGGCACATTTCGTCATTCAAGAAGGCTTGCCTTTTGATCATTTTAATAATCCACGTTTGACGAGGATGATACAAGAGACGCTTCAACCGAGTTACACAAATGTAAGTCGTTCTACTTTGAGAAGAGATTGTTTAAAAATGTGGAAACAAGCTAAAAAATAATTAATTTTAGGTTTTGAAAATTTAAATACCGGCATTAACTTAACAACGGACGTTTGGTCCGCTCCACATGGTTTACCCGAATCGTACCTTTGCATTACCGCACATTGGGTTCAACCGGAGTCGTGGCAAATGATGAATCGTATTATTGCGTTTGATTATTTTGGATATCCACATACCGGTAAAACTTATTTTATATTTTAGACTCGGTCATTCAAACTTATAAAATTCAACCAAAAATATTTGCATTATCTTTTGATAACGCTTCAAATAACACAAACGCGGTGGAAAAATTAAAAATAAAATACGAACCGCCTTGTAACGGTGTTTTCTTTTATAGTCGATGTGTTGCACACATCATTAACTTGGTTGTACAAGACGGTCTAAACGTCCAAGAAATAAGAGACGTAAAAGAAAATTTTAAAGTGATGTTACGTGAAGTTTTTAGCACAAGCAAAAAAAGATATATAAACTATAGAAACTTGTGCCAACAAACGGATTCCATCTTTTTAGGTCCGAATTGGGACGTACCTACTAGATGGAACTCGACATGGAAAATGTTTGAATCGGCCTTAAGGCAAAGAGTTACTTTAAAATATTTCCATGATGAACTTGTACAAAAGAAACGTTGTTCACAAAAAATTGATAATATAAGTTGGGATATGATCGAGAAACTAACTAATTTGCTTGGGGTTTTTAAAAATGCAACTACATGTTTATCGGGAGTTTATTATCCCACGTCTTCGCTAATACTTCAACAATTATACTTAATATGTAATAAATTAAAAGAGTTTGAATATCACGGTCCTATTTTTGAAAAAAATGGTAAAACCTATGAAAGCTAAATTTAAAAAATATTTTTCGGAAATGCCGGACGTTGTTACATGTTCGGCCGCCTTAAACTCAAAGATTAATGTAACCGGTGTTGAAACATTAATTGGATCAATATCGGATGATTTAAATATGTTCGAGGAAGACCCAAATTTTGAATCAAATGCAATAAGGGATTTCAATTCGGCTTTTAATAATATGTTTGATTATTATTTACGCAAATATGGTGGAAGTGGTGATCCATCAAACATACGTGAATCAATGGGTTTGGGTTCAGGTTCTAGTAGTTCAAGGAACCCGATGCTAAATTTATTTAACACTTTAAGAAACTAAAATACTAAACGAGCTCGTGGAAGCACACCAAGTAGCGAGCTTGGGAGATATCAAGCAACCGACTTTATTTCAACTCTAAGATCCGAAGAGTTTGAAAACTTTGATATCTTGAGTTGTTGGCAAGGAAGGGAATCCCAATATCCCGTTCTAGCCGCAATGGCCCGTGACCTACTAACCGTCCAAGCTTCCACGGTAGCTTCGGAATCTGCTTTTTCTCTTAGTGGCAGGGTTTTATCTATTCGAAGAATGAGGCTTACACCGGAATCTATGGAGATGTGTATTTGCTTGAAGGACCATTTGGATGCCGTCGAAAGTGTACAACATGTTGCAAAACTAGAAGGCGAGCTTGACATTGAATAAGAAATACATGAATTCGAAGTAGAAAAGGGGCGGCGAATCCACTTTCTGACGAAGAACAAGCTTATGATAAGCCCAACGTATCTCAAGCGAAGAAGATTGAAAACCGATGTTACGAAGATTAAGACGAGTAGACGACGAATAACGAGTCATAATAAATAATATATATTTTGTGATTCAATTATGTTTTTTGTATGAACAATTGTTAAATCACTTAAAAAAAAGCTAAAAAATAAATAAAACATGTATTTTATAGTGTATCTTTGTTATTTTTAATTTTTTTTTTAAAAAAAAATTCCGGTGGAACCGGTTTTTTTTTTGTCTTGTCCGGTTCCATAAATCCGGTCTGGTCCCAATAGGTTCCAACTCTCCACTCTCTTAACCGGATCCGATCTGATACCGGTTCCAATGGATCCGACCGTTGACCATCGTTGACTGAACCGGTCCGGATCTGGATCCGAAAAAAAACCGGTTTGTGTACCTCTAGTGTAGGGTAGTTAAGAACAAATTTCTAAACATATTTTTTATTAACCTTCGACAAGCGATCAATGTTACGACGGAGGTGTTAAAATGTTCTTAAAACATTATAAAACTAAACTATTTAAGTAAACAAAATTAATTATATTAATTACAAATACAAAATGCTTTTACTTAATATAAAACCCAATCAGTTCTTGGGAAAAAAACGAGTGTATGTGTTGACAGATTATATTGTATTTCACCGTTTATTCAATCCGTGTAAAACACGAGTTTTTAAAAAATAAACGTGGCACAGACGCCACACGTTTACATTGGTCTCATCCTACACTAGACGTCCGACATACAAGAGAAGTGCAAACAACACACATGTTATTAGTCCCCAAATTACAACTTTCATTCTGAGACATTGAATTTCCCACACAACATCCTCAATTAGATCTCTCGCTCGGTGTAACTTGATGTGAGTAGCGGATAGTTGGCTAATCACTTGATCCATAAGGTTTTGGTGGTGATGAAGGCGCATTTCGTGTTCAAAGCCTTGATCATGCAACCGGCGAACAAGTTCCACCGTGAGGTAGTCTCGCTCCCAACTTCCGGGTGGTAACCTTCCAACATGAATTCCTACGATAAGGGATGAGGGTCCTCCAACTTCACGAATCGAGGTTGGTTGATGACGTGGTGAGAGGAGTCGGGGAGGTTGCTGAGTTTGTTATGGTTGCGGTTGTCGAGGTGGCGGCATTCCTTGTGGACAAGTTCTTCGAGCAATTTGTCGAGACCTCCGACTTGCTGTAGGTGCGGCTATTGGTAGCTCCGCGTTCAGAAGAATGTTCAAACTCCAAGATGCTGACGTACCACGGCTGCTACTAGAGTGTTCTAAAGGTTCCTCTGTGTCGTTATTTGATGAATTCTCATGGGATCGAGCAGTCGGCATTTCTAAGAATATATATATTCACATATAAATATATCACAAATTATACTAAGGTCATAACATGTTCCTATATGCATGCATCCCTCATTGTTTTTATTTTATTTTTAAGTCTTAGTTTCGAGCGTAGGTTATAGTCTAGGCTTTACGAGGTAAAACCTAATTCTCTATAACCATTAGCTCTGATACCAATCTGTCACACCCTGCTAAAGCGGAAACACAGGAATGTAACATAAAACCGGATATCACGAGCACATAGTACATATAGAGAATTACATGTTACATCATCGAATAGTTATGATGTTCTTGGAAATTAATAAATTGAGTACAAGTTGACTCCCTAAGCTAGTTAGCCCTATTAAGCCTGCTAAATGCGTAGGTCTTCTAAGGTACTCTTATTCCTACAAAGTGCTCGCTGACTCGTCTACTTCTTACCTGAAAAGCATGCTAAAAAGTGTCAACCAAAAGGGTTGGTGAGTTCGTAGGTTTTTAACTTGATCTCTTTACTTATGATTTAGATAGTAATAGGCATATCTTACCGGAAGTCGTATACATTACATGGGTGATAACCAAACCTGTTGACCTGGAAGATTGCCCCTACTAGTAAATGCCTTATCACAAAACATTTATTCTGGAGTTCGAAATAATCATCCAAACAGGCTATGTTGATTTACGTGTTCAACATCGCATGGATGGGAGTTTGTCAAACTCCGATAGTACTATCAATATTAATCCATCGGCTCTCTGCTTGAGTTAATTGGTTATCTAAATACTGTTAATTGGTTATCTGAATACTGGGGACTTAGCGTGATAAACTGGCCACATGTAATTGTAACTACTTGGAGATTAAAGAATCTTGAGCATGCTTTTCCCCCAAAACTTAAAATTAAAATGGGGCTACGAATACTCACCTTGAGTCTTGAATGAGGTTAGTAACTAGGATGATATGGTACGTCCTACTTGAGCGCTGCAAATAAGTAAATAATTCTTGAGTTCACAAGATTTGATTCTATGCATGATCTACTAATAATGGATGCATGTTCATTAATACTTCATGCGTTTATTACCGAATTATGCTCACCGTTGATAACATTAAAGTATTATAACTCCTACGTCTTTTGGGATTTAACACGATTATTGTTTAACTCATCTAGTTTCATCTCTTTTGTATCAAGATATGGCCCTTGATTATCTCAAATTCTCGTATTCAACCATTACTCATGTACGAGTATCTTACTAATTATCATATTTTTCTGTAACGAACATGTAATTTAGCTAAGATGTTTTACACAAAATATTTCGTTCCCCACAAATATAATCTCTTTATTTGTATAAAAAATGTTAAATCTCTCAAGTTCTTGATAAAAGTTTGACTGGTAAATAATTAAAGTATTTTTGTCGAAAAATAAATAATACGACGTTTTTACGTCGTGACTAGTTTTGAACCTTAAATAGGACGTCTTATCGTCCAAAATCATTCTAGCTTTACTTTATAAAATAGATTTAACGGTTCTAATAAGAAAGTAATTATATTGGTACACCTGCATACTCATTCGAGTTGCGTTATTAGTTTTCATCTTTTTACGAAAATACTTGGATAGTTATGATTTTCATGACGTTTAACCTAGTCATTTGACATATATATATACCCCCCCCCCCCTTAGATTAACCTTATACTAATGTTTACCACGTGACTCATGCTCGTTTTAAGGTTAACCGAAAGTAGACGTTTTATTTGACTCTAATACTAACGATGCTTACCCGGTTCGTACTAGTTTCCACATTCTTTCGTTTTAAGCTTTCTACTATGATTTTATGATGATGTTATGACTAACTTAGGATGTGTAAGTTCTTGTTTTATGTTAATGAGATCGAATAAGTGTATGTATGCACATAATATGATGGTTATATATATACTTTTAGTTAACACCTTTCACGTTCATATGTTAATGATAATCGTTCGTGTGTATTCTTGAATCATTGGACACTACCTTGAACTAGCCAGGTAAGTCACACATGATCATATAACCTCACGAACACGTATCCTTCAACATAACACATGAATAGAATGAAGGGTTTTTAAAGAACACCATCACCCAAGTGTTATTTTATTTGAGTGATATATGTATATATTTACTTGTTCAAGTTTATGTAGGTGCATGAAATCATACATTTTTGATAGTAGAATGATATGTATGCATGATATATGGATGCTAATGTGTATAAGGCTTGATTAACTTACCAGATGAGGGCCTTTGAAGGTGTTACTAGTTGCTTGAACTTCAAAACACACAAGGAGTGTTTGGGTTTCCTCTTTCGGCCGAGGGCAAAAGAGGGAGAGGGGGAGAGTGTTGTGAGTTTTGGTGCACTTGATTCTCTACCCAAGGGCTTTTATTTATAGTGTGGAAATTCATACCTAACACCCCACTTGATGTGTTCTTGCATGAGTTTGTGTAGTCAACACATGTGGGAAAAATCAAGAAATGGTAAGGTGTGAGGGAGGGGGTTCAGCCGAAAATGAGGGAGGGAGGGTGAGGACAAGTTGGTAGGGTACAAAGGTGGTGGTGTGTAAGGATTTGATGCATGTGTGCATATATTTTTATAAACTCTTGGGTTTTTATAAAAAAATGTATGCATACTTGAACTTTATAGAATATTTATGTCATATATGTAATATATATGATTAAATGCTTGTTTAATTGTCATATAAGTTAATAATGAATGTTTAAGTTGTCATAGATGAACACGTATATATATCTCTATATAAATCTATATCATGTATTTTTATAAAAAATATCGTGTATTCATCTAAGTACATTAGATGAGCTAGATTATGAAAGTGTGGTCTTACTTATCATAGATTACTTCTCTTATATATATATATATATATATATATATATATATATATATATATATATTCACACTCCTATGAGTGTGCACTGATTAGATATAGGGGCTTAGTTCGTATCTTGATTCAGACTTTTCCGAATATGGCATTAAATATTAACTTGATTCGTAACGAATTGTTAGGAACAATGATTAATATTTATTATAATACTTACTAGTTTTATACTATCTTTCTTGTTAAATTGGAATGTATATTTGTGACAATCAGGGATTTTTATACTAACTCTGTTAGCTAAATCCAGTTAAGTCTTAACTTAATTAACCTAACTCAAACTCTAGGGACTGTTTCTGTCATTAATTGAACTAGAACTATAGGGACTAGTTGTGACATTAGTCCAAACTCCATTTATGTTGACTCTTGAAGTCAAAATTCAAGTTTTGTATTCCCGTTGACTTTTAAAAAGTCAAAGTCACTAAATTTGATTCAAAATTCAAATCCCACGATAGACTTTCGTTTGATTTTGTAACTGAAACACGTTCATGTCATTAACAATCATCATTAGGACCATTAACAACTTCATCAATCGTGAATTAAACCAATTAATGGCTAATCAAACCATATCGGTCGAAACCGTCGACCCCTTCATCAAATTCGACGAATCCTTGTATTGTTTTCACAAATTGAGCATACACACACCTAAATTGCATCAATCAGAAGCTGTTACATACATCAATTCGACCGAAGAAACTGTTGGAGTCGCAGGAGGTCAACCCCGTCACCCGTTTTACTCGATCTCCATCGATTCAGCATCCATTCTGGTAATTGTTTACGTACTTTGTTTCGTTTTCATTCCTGGATCAAACGCCCTATGATAATTAGGGCTTAATCTATCGAATTCATCGCGAACCCGTATCTAGGGTTCATCCAATAACGGTTTAATCGAACTCGACTCAAAACACGATTAAAATTCAATTAATTCACTTGGTTAGTTTCGTAAACATCCAACCATTGAAGGCCCCATGTTAATTGAATCAAACAACATCAAAATTTTCAAGATCTAGAATCTAGGGATCGTTCATATTTGATTTGGGGGTTTTAATCTTAACAACTACCTCAACCAAATTAAACAACAGGGTTGGATTCGCATTCCTTTTTTTTTTTTTTTATCAAAAGCCCTATGATTCCAACTATTTTCATTATCAAAATCAACAGATTTGATTTCAAGTTCTAAAACTATGGTTTTGGTTTTCATACAAGAATTAAACGATTTTCTACTTAACGATTTTGCAATTAAACACCACCACAGGTTCGCTATAGACCGACTAACAAAACCCCTATGTTCTTTTGTTCAATCGAAATCGAATTCGTTGGTTCTAGGGTGAGGATTGGGATCGATCACGTAGGGGGGGAACCCACAGTAGCTTACTGTTAAAACCATTTCGATTCAGAAATGTAGGCGATTCCCTAGCCGGCCGTAATGGTTAAGTCTGTGTGCTTGTGTGAGAGAGACCCGGGTTCGAGTCTCTCCACCTGTTTTTATTTCTAAATCATTTTCTGAGTATTATTTTAATATAAAATCAAACCCTATATTATTATTATATTTTATTAAAACGTTTTAACCCGAAAAATCACCTGTAGGTTCGGGTTTAGATTTTATAACATATTTATAATATTGTTTCTCACTTTTATAATAATATATTATATTATTATTCAACTTATAAACTCCGAATAAAATAATATATTTATATTATTTTCAATCCGTGACCCCAATTAAATAATATATATTTAAATATGTAGAGACATATACTTTATTAAGGTGTTGTCATTAATGTATTTTGAACAATGTTTACTTAGTTTCCTTAATTGTAATTTTAGTTTCTGTAATCTACAACTTTATTTAGTTAAGTCTGGGCCATCGAAACTACTTAGTTTCGAGGCCATCGAAACTACTTAGTTTCGATTGAGTTATGTTCAATCGAAACTAGTAGTTTCGACAGTTTATTCTATCACGTGTAAATGCTCAACAGAAACTACTAGTTTCGGTTAGCATAGTTTCGATGGCTGTCAAACTACTATAAATATCCTCGTTTGAAAATGTTTAGGGTGTGAGTAGCGGTTGTAACCCTGAACTTTCTCTTTCACTGTTCTTGAAGAATTAATACAATTTGCATTTGTTTTATGCACTATTCTTACACTTTTATACCTGTTTTGGATTGATTCTGGGTGTGGTTAGCCTGTTATCTTCACCAAATTTGTTTCTCTCCTCTGTTTCACCACCATACACACAGATTCCGCCTGTGTGTGTAATCGATCATCTGAGTGATTTCTGAGTGAAATCAGGACCTATAGTTGGTATCATAGCTTTATGCTCTTGATTGTGAGTATTATCAGGTTTTAGTGATCGATTCTAGGTGATTTTTGTGGTTTTACGTTGGTTTCTGCATCACATTTTTCGATGCACCATTTCATTAATTTTGCTACTGTTTTATCGGTTTTCGACGTCGTTTGTTAGAGATTTCGAGATTGGAGGTTGGTTTCGTGATCAGGAGGTTTAGTTGAAGATTTTCGCTGGATTGGATTTGTATTTATGAGATATTGATTTCTGATGCAATTCATCAATGGAGTTTGTCTGAGTTTGGAGAAGAAGGTATCGAAACTACCAGGGAAACATTTTCTGCAATTAGTTGGTCATCGAAACTTCCTATATGTACCTTGTGGTGAAGGTACAATCGAAACTAGTTATTTATTCTGTTATATCCAAAACTAATTTGTGCAGCTTGACCACCCGAAACTCCTGCTTTATTGAAACTAGTTTCAATCGAAACTAGTAGTTTTTGCTGAGGTTGCTGAATTCCTGCTAAGTATTTTTTATCGAAACTAGTTGTTTCGATATATGTTTCTTCGATCGAAACTAGAAGTTTCGGGCAACCATTTCTCAATTGAAACTAGGAGGTTCGATCGGTCTTTGTTCAATCGAAACTATATAGTTTCGGTCAATTGTGTTCACCCGAAACTATCTTCTGTTTAACTCAAGTTTATGAGATTATGGCGACTTCAAGCACCAATGAGTATTCTGGAGGAAACAAACCACATGTTCTTGTGTCTACAAGGGACTTTGATGACTGGACCAAGAAAATGAATACTTTCTTTCAATTTCATGATCACACCTTATTGAACTCAATCAAAGATGGTCCCCACAAACCCGTTATCATTACTGCTGATGTTCAGCGTCCTAAGACTGTGGCTGAATATGATGAAAAGGACGTTGCCTTGATTGCCCGAGACCACAAGGCCTATGGAACTATTGCTATGGCTCTTCCTATGGATATCTTTAACACTTTTGCCGAGTACACCACTGCCAAAGACTTATGGGTAGCCTTGTGTACCAGATTTGAGGGAAGTGCTGAAGTTAGGGAGAGTAAAAGGGATCTGATATGAGATGTTCAGCACAGTTAGGGGAGAGTCAATGTCTGATCTAATCAACCGATTCTCAAGTATTGTGTCAAGACTGAAAGTGATGGGTGTGGAGTATCTAACTTTGGAGCTGAACAAGAAATTGGTGGATGCTCTTCCTGAGGACTGGAACATGTACCGCATCATGATCAAGAAGACTGACAACCTAAGCAATCTGTCTCAACAAGAAGTTTACAGTATTCTCGAGTCTTATGAGATTGAGATCAAGAAAGGATCCGTCACTCCCACTAACCAGTCTGGAAACATCGCTCTTATAGCTGTATCAAGTTCTTCCAACAGTTTATACTTCCAGACTGATGTTCCTCCTTCTTCTGTTGGGATTCAATCTACTAGCTCCTCTGCTCCTCAAAAGACTATCGCCATGTTTCCTAATGAGTATGTCCCTATCATGACTGCCTTCATGTCATGCTATGATGCACTAATTTTTGGAAACTTAACATCGGTCAGTTTTCAACCTAATGACTTGGAGCAGATCAATCCTGATGATTTAGAGAAAATGGACATTGATTGGTGCATGGCCATGCTGACTTTAAGGGCCAAGAGATTTATCAAAAGGACGAGTATGGATAGATTCAAGCAGGGAAAGACTCTTGGGTTTGACATCAAGAAGGTGAGGTGCTACAACTGTGACCAGCTGGGTCATTTTGCTAGGAACTGCAAGGAGCCCTAATCCAAAGATCAGCATGAGAAGAAGAACTCCTCCGGAAAGCAAACTGCCAATCCTCCCAAGTCCAACACATCTTCAAGTTCCACAGCTCTTGTTTGTCAAGCTGATGGGCACTATCACTTGGGAGAACAAACAGAGGAAGCTGCTGACAAAGCCTTGATGGCAAATGTGGAGGATAAGGGAAAGTATGTCATGATCGAGCCAACTGAGGATCTCACTATTATGCCAGCGGAGGTTATTTCTAAACTCTGCAATGCTACATCTTGCTTAAATGAAATTCAAAAATATAGATTCATCAATCAAGCTTTGATTGATGAACGAGATCACATTAAGGTGATGTATGACTCTGTGACCAAAAATGAGAAATTAGGTAAATTTGCTGACATGCCTATTGCTCATGTTCCTACTCCTTTTGTGTGAACTTTATCTCCTTATGATTATATTACGTCCTCAGATTCTGACAGTTTTGCTTCATGTGCAGAGTCAAATTATGTAACTTCAGAGGATGATTGTGATGAGAGTTCTGGTCCTAGAAATGTTTTAAACAAATCTGAGTCGGATAAATGTAATAATATTTCCATGTCAAAACCAGATATTTGTGAACACGTTGAAATTTTTTAATTTGATTCTAGGCCTTCTGAGCATGTGAGTTTGGTGTCACACCCCAACCGACGGCGGATTGTACGTCGGGGCGGACGCGGTTGTTCAATAGCACAAGGTTGACTATTAAAGTTTCAATATTTCATTAATAAATAGATTAAAAGGTTCGATACACTGGAAATAACAAGTATACAATGTTTATTTAATAAGTAGTCTAGGTCCAAAGCGTCTTATGTGATCACAAATAAGCCTCATGATGTAGAACCTGAAACATGTGAAAGAATCTGTCAACTACAAAATAGTTGGTGAGATACAAAGGTTTTGACACAGTTTAACAAGTATTTGAGAAGAATTACAATTCACTATGATCCATGTATTCTATAATGTAAGTATGAGAAAACAAGCATGTTAGACATTGTGCACATCAACCCTCCAACCAAGTTTAGGCATAACCCGCAGGTTACCCTTATAAGTCTTAAGTTTAAAGTTTAATGTAGTAACAAACACCAAGGGCTCCCCCCGAAGGGGTCAATCAATCAAGGTGGATTGGTCAAATACAATAGATCTATCATTGTTACTATCGGCTTGATCAAAGCTAATGAATGTGCTAGTTTTAAGTTTAATCTAAGCATACAAGTCTCAAGTTTAACATAAGAATAAGTGTCTAGTCATAGTTGTACAAGAATTGTATAAGTTTAAAGTTTGAACATGTTTCACCCCAAAAGTATAGAAAGGAAAAAGGGGCTAAGTATACTCACTTGGATTGATGAAGAGTGCCCAACAAAGATTAAGTGTAGCAAGACTTTGAGGGATAGTATCCTCACAATAAGCCTAAGAATACAAGTCTAAAGTTTCAAGCATGATCCTATAAGTCTAAGACAAAGGATTTAGAATTTCAAGATTTGACTAGGGTTCCAATAGGACACGAAAATGATTTGTGTTTATAAAGTTAAGTTTAATATAAATGTTTTAAATGAATGACACAAGACTTGTATATCTATGTTTAGTAAGCTTATAGCTTAGAATGATTATTAATTAAAATAATTATTTAAAAAGTTTTACATAAGTTATGTTGTCAATAATCTAAGATAATTAAGTGTAAGAACTAAATAATTATTAAAGTTTAACAATAATTATTTAAAGTATAATTTATGAATTTGTGCTTGTAATAATCCTTCAAAGTCTAATTATTTACCAATGATAGATAATAATTATTTAAAGAATAAATAATGATTAAAGAATAATAATAATTATTTTAAGATTAAAATAATTATTGAGGATAAATAATCGTTTAAGGAACACTTAATTTATTAAGGATAAACAATTTTCTACAAGAATAATTATTTTATTTAATATAAATCATTCAAGACTTATTAAAGGATTTAAGTGTTAAACCTTTATTTTACAATTTTAAATTTGTAAATAAATGACGTTTAAAAATGTGGCCATAAGTTTAAATGAATGGGTTTAACAATTTTGTTAAACGGAAATCCTTATAAAGTTTATAAATGTATTTTTTTTTGTTTATATAAAGTATGAGTTTTATAGAATGTATAAGCTTAAAGTTTCCATTTTTTTAAGTTTTAAACTTATAAGTTTATAAACATTTCAAATCTTAAACATACGATGTATATTTAATGCAAAGGTTTATAAATTTCTGTTTTTATATTAACACGTAAGTTTTTTTATAATAGTCTAGAAGTATGTGTATAGTTTTAAGTGTTTAAAATTATTTTTAAGAATTATTTATTACGAGTTTTAATTAACTTTTAATTAGTTAAAATAGTTCTAGATTCTAAAAGTATAAATAGAAATCATTTTTAAGTTTATAAAAGTTTAACATAATTTATAAAAATTATAAAAGTTTAAAAACTGCTTTTAAAAAGGCTAAAACAAAAACAGTGGGCAAAACCGGTTCCCCCGGATTCGAACTCGGGTCTGGGACCGGGTCGCAACCCCACACACACACCTAGCAATCCCACCTACGGGTCTCGGTGGGAGAATACTGGACAAGAAAAATTTTAAACAACATTCCAAACAGTCCCAAATTGATATGAACCCTAGAATTTTGATTCGCCAAATACACTTCGAATTGCCCTCTGTTAGTGGAATTAAACAGAGGGCTTTCGTTCTACAGGGTATAGCGATCGCGTTAGTCACAAGAATTACCTGAAACGATGTTGATTTGAGTGAGAACGTGACTGGGGTGGTCGTCGGCGGTCACGGCTTCAAATCGGAGAATGCAGGTGTTAATCGGAGAAATTGAGAGTGAAGAAAGTTGAGGGGTGATGTTGATGAGCTATGGGGGTCGGTATTTATATGAGATTTTGGGTTTAAATTCCGAATTGGGTGGGAGGATGACGGGTGGAGCGGCCGAGTTCGAATTTGAAAATGCGCGGGTCTCGGGCCGTGCTATAGCATCGAAGACATCGGGGGTTGGGTCGCATGCGTGAAAGGATGCCCGAGGTTAAATGAATCTGGACGGAAACGCGAATTTGGATAAATCGAGTTCAAAACCGTCGCTTGCGGGACTCGAACTAGCGACAGGTTATGAAACTGGGAGTTTGGTTGAATTACAGAACAGGTCCTTGATGTTTCACGAGTTTAACATTTTAGATTAAAAGTATAGTTTTAGTTTTAAAACAAGTTTCAGGATTTGACTGTTTCGGTCCCTGGACTTTTTATAAAATAAATATGTTTTATTTATTTTTTTATAAATCTCTCTAAAGTTTCAAAAGTTTTATTATTTTATAATTTTATAATATAATTCATTAGTTTATAAGTCTCAAGATAAAAATAAGTTTATTATATTATTTATAATAATGATAATTGTAAACTTTATAAAGTTTTTAAAGAAACTTTAACATACATGTATATATATATATATATGTATTTTTATATAAATCTTATGTCTTTATATATATATATATATATATATATATATACATACCCCAAATGTATATATTTATCAAACAAATTAATGTTTATAAATAAAAATGGATTTTAAACAAGTTTTCAAGACTTAAATTTTGATACGTGCAAGGATTAGGAAAAATATGACGGAAATTCTCGGATATTACAGTCTCCCCTGCTTTAGGAAATTTCGTCCCGAAATTAAGGTAGAAGGATTTAGATTGGATTTTAGTCTATGATACGCGCAAGGATAATGCGAGGGTTCCTTATGTTCCCGCGTAGGCCCTTGGTTACGTTTAGATTTCTTAAATGGAATGCCAGGAATAAGATTATGCTCAAGTTTCTAAGTCTTCGGAGTCTAGGGTTGCCAAGAGTTTCCGTATGAAGCATATAGTTCTAAAGATATGTTTTCAGAAGTGCATTTGAGAGAATATTCAAGATTTAAAGTGAGATGCATCACTCAGGATGGATTTGATGATAGTTTTAATGATTTAAGTTTGTAGACTAATACGTTTAAGGGTTTACTATGGTACCTAAGTTCCGTGGCTATCCTTTATGACAAGTCTTAGATCATGGCACACGACAGAGTTTACTATGTTTTCCCAGACGCTGATTTTTCATACTTACGTGTGCACCCGCAAGCATTTAAATCGTCGCATAGTCCGAATAGGTCCTTCTGTTTGTGTGTGGATCAAGAAAGAGTACCGGAATTTGTTTAACTCACGACTAAAGTTTCCACATAAGAGTGATCATTGATTAACGGGTCCCTTAGAGAGAGACGTCGTTCAATGATTAAAGAGAAAGGAATGTGACAATATTTAGAGTTTCAAAGTTTCCTCGTGTTTGAATAAGAATACATTAATCATCGAGTAGTTTAAAGTCTTTATACTTTCCTCGTGTTTGATCAAGAATCCATCAAACCTTGAGTAGTTTAAAAGTCTTATACGTTCATCATGTTTGATCAAGAATACGTCAAACATGGAGTAGTTTAAAGTCTCATACGTTCATCATGTTTGTTCAAGAATACGTCAAACATGGAGTAGTTTAAAGTCTCATACGTTCATCATGTTTGATCAAGAATACGTCAAACATGGAGTAGTTTAAAGTCTCATACGTTCATCATGTTTGTTCAAGAATACGTCAAACATGGAGTAGTTTAAAGTCTTATACGTTCATCATGTTTGAACAAGAATACGTCAAACATGGAGTAGTTTAGTCTTATACGTTCATCATGTTTGATCAAGAATACGTCAAACATAGAGTAGTTTAAAGTCTCATATGTTCATCATGTTTGTTCAAGAATACGTCAAACATGGAGTAGTTTAAAGTCTTATAGTTTAGCTTCAGTGTATAGAAGTATACGATTACGTTTTGAGTATAAAGCGGTTATCTAAATACTCTAGTATTTGAGAGAGGTGTGGGACAGCGTTTGGGACAGGATTAACCGTTATACGCTCTTCCACAGAAGATTCGAGTGGTCCAGAAGGTTAGGTGGATCTCGATGTTTGGTTTAGATAGGAGTCAGGGGATGTACTCTGCTAAAGAGAGTAATGTCCTTCTTCCTGCTAGTGTCTAGTATCAAGAGTGAAGTTTTCTCGTGTTTATGAAAATGAACGTTTTATCAAGTCTTACAAGGCTTAGTTAGGACGAACACAAAAAGTTTTCAAGACTAAGAATCCAAGTATGAATTTGAAAGTAGGATAAGTCAGTTGATCACAAGTTTCAATATTAAGCTTTACATGATCCTTTATTGATCATGTTTAGTTTTAAGAATACGGGTTTGAGTATTTGTATTAGTTTTTGCATGACTCAAAAGTCTCTGACCTCATAGTTGTGTATACGGAGTTTAATGTTTTTAATAACGTGCTTCCAAGCCTTTAATTCTTGTCGTGATCTATAGCAAGACTTTTACGTGACAAGGGTTGGATGAGAAAAGTCTCCTAGCATAGGGTAACGGGAAAAGTTTTGATAATAACAGTATGTTTACAAGTTTATCTTGTTTCATAAAAAGAATGCGTAGCTTTCTTGTATAACTAAGATGTTCAAGAATAATGATTTAAACAACGATGAGTAGTATAAGTAGGACTTACAAAGAGGTATGTATGATTGTCAAACAAAAAGTTGGTCAAGTTTAGAAGTGTGAAGTCTATATAAGAGGTAAGGATCATAGTTGATTACGGCAGTGGTTCGTAAGTCGAGTTGTTTTAAAAGAGTGCTTACGAATTAGAAGTTTTGTTCAAAGTTTATTCTTCAAGTATACGTGTCACTTAGTTTTTTATAGTTTAATGCCACGTTGTTAATTATCTCTAGTACTAACGTGAGCTACTCTTGACGGAAGTGTTTGGGTAAGAGGGTTTAAGTTTGTAATGATGAAAGAAGAGTCAAGTTAATAAGTGATAACAAGATGAAATTTCAAAATAACTTTCATTAAACGTTTCAAAATTTGGGACTTCTAGCCCTTACATAAGACAATTTAAACGGAAAATTAAAGTGTGTAAGTAAGTTGATTTAATATGTTCAAAAGGTTTTTATTCATAATACTGAGTTATCACAGTAATATTTTCAAAAATAGTTTTGATTGGAAATTGATGGGCTAACGAGGAGGATTCCCAGAAGAAGGGGTGGGTCACGGGGACTCACTTATGTACCCTATTTCCATAGCCGGAATTTCCTCGTGAGTCTACAACTTTTTAGTTATTGTCAATGATGTTTGGGTTTATGGTACTATGTCGAGGTTCCTTGTGGGTTTAGAGTCTTAGACGTGGAGCTTGTTTATTCTATAGTAGGCTTCTTCTCTTACAAAGAAAGACACTTAGGTTACGAATTTCTTTTAATTCTTTTGATTTAAAAGACGTTAAGTTTTGTTTACAAGGAACGGTGTAAGTTTTAAGGATGTAATGAAAGTTTTGAGATATATAAATGTGTAACAAAGTTTGAGTAAACCATCAAATGAATTTTGAGTGATAAAATGAAAACACAAGAGTTTCTCTTTAGGTGTCAAGTTTATAAAGTAATGAAGTTCGTAAAAGGACTTGTAGGATAATACATTGTTTTAAATGTGCTGGGATTACAAGGATCATGAAGTTTAAGGACGTATGAAAGTTTTGAGGTGTATAAAAGTGTAACAAAAGCCTTGAGTTAGTTATCAAATGAAACTTGGTTAAGTGCTAAGGGAGTAAGGTAAGAATACAAGGGTTACCTCTTAGGTGTCACATTTATAAAATAATGAAGCTTTATATAAGAATTTGTAGGGTAATACATAGTTTTAATGGGCTGTTAGTTCAAGGATCATGAAGTTTAAGGATGTATGAACACTTTGAGATGTATAAAAGTGTATCAAAAGTTTGAGTGAGTTATCTAGAGTAGTTTGGTTGAGTGATGAAAATAAGATGAAACACAAGAGTTTCCCCTTAAGTGTTATGTTCATAAAATAATGAAGTTTATAGGAGAATTTATAGAGTAATACATAGTTTTTAAGGGTTGTATTACAACGATCATGAAGTTTATTGGGTAGTATCCATAAATATAAGTTTATGTATGTAGTTTTTAAGTATAATCTCGTAAGAATTTCTCCTTAAAGGTAACTCCTTAAGGTCATGACGAGTAAGCATGATGTCATGTGACCATTCTTGAGAAGACGGGACATAAGAATCATAGAGTAAAGGTTACAGAGGAAAGTTTTTGAATCATGAATTTATGAAGTATATAATATTTGAGATAGTACTCGTTTAGTGCATATCACTAAGTAAGTACTTTGACATATCAAGAGAGATCTAAGCTCACTAATGTTTTAGAGAAGTCATGCATTCCTATAAGTGGATACTCATCCCAAGAATTCCCAGGAAAGCATACGGGTCCAACGGTTGATTTGGATTTATACGAAATGCTTTCCTTGACAGAATTTCCTAGATTACAGGTATCCACCCTTCCGGTCCGCACAAGTTCTCACACATTATCTAGAACTTAAATATTCTTGACGAGAGTTTAGTGGTGGCTTAGACTTAAGGCCTAAGAACGTGTCCTCGATGTGGTAGACTCTTGTAGCACGTAGGTAAGTAGAATCGTAGAATCTCCAAGCGTTCACGTATAAGATTTAAGAATAGAATGAGGAGAGAATTCCTAGTAAAGGACATGAGATAACTCATGTTTGGGTCTCCTACGTTATAGTCTAGGTCATGTGTCTAATAACCTAATTCCCTAAAACCAAGGCTCTGATACCAATCTGTCACACCCCAACCGACGACGGATTATACGTCGGGGCGGACGCGGTTGTTCAATAGCACAAGGTTGACTATTAAAGTTTCAATATTTTATTAATAAATAGATTAAAAGGTTCAATACACAGGAAATAACAAGTATACAATGTTTATTTAATAAGTAGTCTAGGTCCAAAGCGTCCTATGTGATCACAAACAAGCCTCATGATGTAGAACCTGAAACATGTGAAAGAATCTGTCAACTACAAAATAGTTGGTGAGATACAAAGGTTTTGACACAGTTTAACAAGTATTTGAGAAGAATTACAATTCACTATGATTCATGCATTCTATAATGTAAGTATGAGAAAACAAGCATGTTAGACATTGTGCACATCAACCCTCCAACCAAGTTTAGGCATAACCCGCATGTTACCCTTACAAGTCTCAAGTTTAAAGTTTAATGTAGTAACAAACACCAAGGGCTCCCCCCGAAGGGGTAAATCAATCAAGGTGGATTGGTCAAATACAATAGATCTATCATTGTTACTATCGGCTTGATCAAAGCTAATGAATGTGCTAGTTTTAAGTTTAATCTAAGCATACAAGTCTCAAGTTTAACATAAGAATAAGTGTCTAGTCATAGTTGTACAAGAATTGTATAAGTTTAAAGTTTGAACATGTTTCACCCAAAAGTATAGAAAGGAAAAAGGGGCTAAGTATACTCACTTGGATTGATGAAGAGTGCCCAACAAAGATTAAGTGTAGCAAGACTTTGAGGGAGAGTATCCTCACAATAAGCCTAAGAATACAAGTCTAAAGTTTCAAGCATGATCCTATAAGTCTAAGACGAAGGATTTAGAATTTCAAGATTTGACTAGGGTTCTAATAGGACACGGAAATGATTTGTGTTTATAAAGTTAAGTTTAATATAAAGGTTTTAAATGAATGACACAAGACTTGTATATCTATGTTTAGTAAGCTTATAGCTTAGAATGATTATTAATTAAAATAATTATTTAAAAAGTTTTACATAAGTTATGTTATCAATAATCTAAGATAATTAAGTGTAAGAACTAAATAATTATTAAAGTTTAACAATAATTATTTAAAGTATAATTTATGAATTTGTGCTTGTAATAATCCTTCAAAGTCTAATTATTTACCAATGATAGATAATAATTATTTAAAGAATAGATAATGATTAAAGAATAATAATAATTATTTTAAGATTAAAATAATTATTGAGGATAAATAATCATTTAAGGAACACTTAATTTATTAAGGATAAACAATTTTCTACAAGAATAATTATTTTATTTAATATAAATCATTCAAGACTTATTAAAGGATTTAAGTGTTAAACCTTTATTTTACAATTTTAAATTTGTAAATAAATGACATTTAAAAATGTGGCCATAAGTTTAAATGAATGGGTTTAACAATTTTGTTAAACGGAAATCCTTATAAAGTTTATAAATGTATTTTTTTTGTTTATATAAAGTATGAGTTTTATAGAATGTATAAGCTTAAAGTTTCCATTTTTTTTTAAGTTTTAAACTTATAAGTTTATAAACATTTCAAATCTTAAACATACGATGTATATTTAATGCAAAGGTTTATAAATTTCTGTTTTTATATTAACACGTAAGTTTTTTTATAATAGTCTAGAAGTATGTGTATAGTTTTAAGTGTTTAAAATTATTTTTAAGAATTATTTATTACGAGTTTTAATTAACTTTTAATTAGTTAAAATAGTTCTAGATTCTAAAAGTATAAATAGAAATCATTTTTAAGTTTATAAAAGTTTAACATAATTTATAAAAATTATAAAAGTTTAAAAACTGCTTTTAAAAAGGCTAAAACAAAAACAGTGGGCAAAACCGGTTCCCCCGGATTCGAACTCGGGTCTGGGACCGGGTCGCAACCCCACACACACACCTAGCAATCCCGCCTACGGGTCTCGGTGGGAGAATACTGGACAAGAAAAATTTTAAACAACATTCCAAACAGTCCCAAATTGATATGAACCCTAGAATTTTGATTCGCCAAATACACTTCGAATTGCCCTCTGTTAGTGGAATTAAACAGAGGGCTTTCGATCTACAGGGTATAGCGATCGTGTTAGTCACAAGAATTACATGAAACGATGTTGATTTGAGTGAGAACATGACTGGGGTGGTCGTCGGCGGTCACGGCTTCAAATCGGAGAATGCAGGTGTTAATCGGAGAAATTGAGAGTGAAGAAAGTTGAGTAAGTATTTAACGGAATTTATTAACGGGATTCACCCTAAAAATCTGGATTGTCACATCATCCCCTAGTTGAAAGAATTTTCGTCCCGAAAATTAGAATAGTACCTTAAGAGTTTGACGTGAAGTGCTTGAATAGACGAGGATACTTGCGCATAATCTGATCCTCACGCTCCTACGTGAATTCCGGTCCGCGCTTCTAGTTCCAACGAACTCTGACAATAGGGATTTTACTACGTTTAAGCGTTTTGACTTCCCTATCCATGATTTCTACCGGTTCATTATGTACATTCATTATGTACATAAATAAAGTGTTTACCATATTAATGTACATTCATTATGTATCTATAGGTAGTTAACCTACATTTCATGTCTTACTTAAGCGCTCGCAACCAAAGCTGACTGTTTATGTTTATTTGCCTCGTGCCAGGTCTATCAACTCCGGCAATGTGAGTAGGCTAACATTTCACCCGTTCGACCTCCAATCGAGTTAGCGCGACTAACGCGGGTGGGATTTTTCAAACCCAGTATTACTACTAAATATTACCTCGCTAAGATCCATATTAACGGTTCGATGTGTGTTGAGGACTTTCAGTGATAGCGTGTTACGCTTAGCTTTAACATTGATAACATATGAATACAATAATATAAAACAGTTGTGATATGTTTTCTCCCCCAAGATAAAACAGTAAAAAGGGGTTGTGAAAACTCACCTGATTTGCGTAGGTAGATTCACACGAGAATGAGATTTGAATCTCAAGCGTTAGCCCGAAACGGCTCACGAATGCCCGAGAATTACAACATAATTATTAGGGATATAATGGGATTTGTGACGACGATACGGAATGTTGAACGTCCTAAGAACGCTCTAATGATCAAGGAATAGACGAACGTGTCCACGAAAATACGAAATTCTAAATTATATAATTATGATAAATACGATTTGCGTTGAATGATTCTAATAAATATATATAGTAAATATATCCGTACGTTGTACCATCAAATGACGACTTAGGTAAATAATATAATTTAATATATTATTTTTGAAGTTAGAGAATTAACAAGATCAATAAATTTTGTGATAAAATAATAATACTATTATTTTATTCGAATTTCAATAACGTGAGAAATAATATAATTAAATATATTATTTTATTAGTTTGAAACGTTATACTATGTTTATAACCGTGGCGAAAAATAATAATTAAAATTATTATTATTAATTGAAGTTACGGTTTGAAAATAATATGAATATATTATTTTACTCCGAGTTATAGGTTAAATAATAATATAAACATATTATTATAAAAGTATAAAATACATTATAAATGATTTATCAAATCAAACCCGAGCTTATGGATGGTTTTGCGGTTTAAAACGTTTTAATATAATATTATAATAATAGCGGGTGGGTTTTTATAATAAAATAATGCTTAAAACTTTGTTTAAAAAGAAAAGTCAGTGGAGAGACTTGGGAATCGCACATACGCATCACAACCCGCTAGGAAATCGCACAAGCATCCGGATTCGAATTGTTTTAACACTGATGGTTCTTGTGGTTTCTCCCCCATTCGAAACCGAACCCAACAAAGCCCTTAATCCATCGATTTGGACATCGATCGAACAAAATATCATAGGGGTTTTAAAAATATAGTGTTTGCGAATATGTGGACTAGTTTAATTGCAAATCTAACAAATTTAAGATCGTTTAATTACTAAAAGGAGGGCCGAACCCTGGCCAGGAACACAAGATCAATTTGAATGATTTTGATAATGTAAATGGATAATATCATAGGGCTTTTACTATAACAGACCTTGTGAATCCAATGGTGTGATCTAATTTCATTGACACTGTGTTTAAAATCAAAACCCCCAATTTGTTTATGAACAAACCCTAATTTGCAGATCTTGAAAAATTCGATAATGATTGATTCAATTGATATCGGGTTTTCAATGAGTGACAAGTTGCGAATCTAGTGGTATGGTTTAATTTGATTAAAACAGTGTTTAAGATCAAAATCCCCAAATCATTTTTATGAACAAACCCTAGATCCGGATTTTATTCAATTCTATGATATAGTATCCATTTACTATGGGCTTTCAGTATATAGATAGTTACGTGTTTGATCATGCAATTTAATTGAATTGAGAATGAGTGTGGGATCAAAAGCCCTAAATTCGATTATAAGTAAACCCTAGATCACAGATCGTGAACAATTTGATGTTGTAAGTCCTAATTGGCATAGGACTTTCAATCTAGGAGTAAAAACGAAAGTAAGAGAAGGTTTAATTACCATAATGCGGTTTGAAGTGAAGGTGATCGACTACCACGGCCTCCGACTTCGGCGAGTTCGATCCTCGGTGGCTACTGATGCGATTCCGACCAAATTGATGTGTGTACAAGCTTCTCAGGAGTTCGAACAAGGTACGCATGTGATAAATTTGGAGTGTGATACAATAATTTGCCAGATTCGATGGGTATACGACCATGGTGTCGACGGTTATGGTATAATGGTCATAATTGAGATTAATTCAACGTAAAAGTGACGATTAAAACCTTAATTAAGTTCGAAATTGTTAATAATGATCGAATCAGTTACGAATTCAAGCAACATTCGGTTATAATTTGCAAATTAGGATCAAAGTTTGCGAGTTTGACTTTACAAAAGTCAAAAGAAACAAAAACCCTTCAATTTTGACTTTCCATAGTCAATAGACTGAGTTTGGGTTTATTACAGGTTTAGTCCTTGTGTTTCTAGTTTAAACATTGACAGAATTTGTCCCTGGGGTTTAGGATTTGAGTTAATTGAGTAAGTATTTAACGGAATTTATTAACGGGATTCACCCTAAAAATCTGGATTGTCACATCATCCCCTAGTTGAAAGAATTTTCGTCCCGAAAATTAGAATAGTACCTTAAGAGTTTGACGTGAAGTGCTTGAATAGACGAGGATACTTGCGCATAATCTGATCCTCACGCTCCTACGTGAATTCCGGTCCGCGCTTCTAGTTCCAACGAACTCTGACAATAGGGATTTTACTACGTTTAAGCGTTTTGACTTCCCTATCCATGATTTCTACCGGTTCCTCGATGAAACGTAACTGTTCATCGATGTGTAATTCCTCAAGAGGAACCGCAAGTGACTTGTCTGCTAGACATTTCTTCAAGTTCGAGACATGAAAGACGTTGTGGACACCACTAAGTCCTTCGAGCAGGTGTTAATCGGAGAAATTGAGAGTGAAGAAAGTTGAGGGGTGATGTTGATGAGCTATGGGGTCGGTATTTATAGGAGATTTTGGGTTTAAATTCCGAATTAGGTGGGAGGATGACGGGTGGAGCGGCCGAGTTCGAATTTTAAAATGCGCGGGTCTCGGGCCGTGCTATAGCATTGAAGACATCGGGGGTTAGGTCGCATGCGTGAAAGGATGCCCGAGGTTAAATGAATCTGGACGAAAACGCGAATTTGGATAAATCGAGCTCAAAACCGTCGCTTGCGGGACTTGAACTAGCGACCGGTTCTGAAACTGGGAGTTTGGTTGAATTACAGAACAGGTCCTTGATGTTTCTCGAGTTTAACATTTTAGGTTAAAAGTATAGTTTTAGTTTTAAAACAAGTTTCAGGATTTGACTGTTTCGGTCCCTGGACTTTTTATAAAAATAAATATGTTTTATTTATTTTTTTATAAATCTCTCTAAAGTTTCAAAAGTTTTATTATTTTATAATTTTATAATATAATTCATTAGTTTATAAGTCTCAAGATAAAAATAAGTTTATTATATTATTTATAATAATGATAATTGTAAACTTTATAAAGTTTTTAAAGAAACTTTAACATACATGTATATATATATGTATTTTTATATAAATCTTATGTCTTCATATATATATATATATATATATATATATACATACCCCAAATGTATATATTTATCAAACAAATTAATGTTTATAAATAAAAATGGATTTTAAACAAGTTTTCAAGACTTAAATTTTGATACGTGCAAGGATTAGGAAAAATATGACGGAAATTCTCGGATATTACATTTGGGATATGACATTTCTAAGTTTAAAAATGATTTACCTTTTATTGTTAAATCTTTGAAAATTGTACCAAGTTTAAAAGTGCAGGAATTATTGTGACTGATGTACCACGAGAAACCATGTTCAACATGGAATTTTTCAGATTAAAGGAAGAACAAAGTCTTCAAGACAAAGTTATTGAAGAAAGAATCGTATCATGTTCAGATACCTCAACATCACAATCATCTTCATCTTGTGATGACAATTATCAGGATAAGGCGTCTTGTGTTAAATTTGTTTTAGTTGTGGTGCTTCAAATCATGTCTCAAAAAGTTGTAAATGGACAACAATTGATTGTAATGAAGAATCGTCTCCCAAAATTTTATTGAATTCAAATGTGCCATCTAAGTCTCCTCATTGTAGAAAATCTAGGCGTAATAGAATTAAAAATGCTAAAAATAGTTTGAAAAGAACCTGGAAAGTTAGAAATAATGTTCTATATGATGATCATGCTTCATCAAAAGAGAATTCTGATTATGATTTCTATGAAATGTCTTATCTTGACAAGAAACTTCTTGACAGCAATGGATTTGGTAAAATTGGCTAAATAATTCATTGTGTATAGGGTCAACCAAGAAGAACCGGAGATAACATCTGGCATGTAGATAGTGGCTGTTCAAGACATATGACCGATCAATTTAACTTGCTGCAAGATTATCATCTAATGGATGGAGATTATGTGGCTTTTGTTGGCAATCCAAGGGGAGGAAACATTGAAGGTCAAGGAACAGTTTCTAATGGTGTAAATAGTCTGGAGCATATCAACTTCGTCTCTCAATTGAAGTACAATCTGATGAGTGTGTCTCAGATCTGTGACAAAGACTTTTGTGCCTTGTTCAATTCAAGAGAATGCCTGATCTTGAAGCCTGGAGTAGTGATTCCAGAAGAACTCATTCTCATGCGTGCTCCCAGAAGATACAACACTTATGGCTTGGATATGAACAACCCATTGGGAATAGAATCATGCTTCCTTTTAAAGGTTCTGAAGATGAATCATTTATGTGGCATAAGAGGTTGGGACACGTAAATTTCAAAACCATGAACCGTTTGGTTCGAGGAAAACTTGTCATCGGTTTGCCTCTCAAAGACTTGTCTCCTGTGGAACACTGTCTATCATGTTCCAAGGGAAAACAACACAAATCCTTTAATAAGCCCAAAACCACAAATTCCATTGACTCCCCTCTCCAATTACTTCACATGGATTATTCGGTCCTGTGAGTGTCATGAGTCTTGGACGCAAATCCTACTGTTTGGTTGTAACTGATGACTTCTCTCGGTTTACTTGGGTGTTCTTCCTGACTAAGAAAGACCGGACACCAGAGATTTTAAGGACTTATCTATTTCAAATTGAGAACCTCTTCAATATAAGTGTGAAGACCATTCGAAGAGATCATGGAACATAATTCAAGAATGCCACTCTTGATTCCTTCTGTGAAAGCAAAGGAATTTCTCGACAATTCAGTACACCACATACTCCTCAAAAAAATGGTGTAGCTGAAAGACGAAACCGCACATTGATTGAAGCTGCAAGAACTATGATCGTTGATTCCAAGTTTCATGTCACGTTTTGGGCTGAGGCAGTTAATACCGCATGCTTTATGCAAAATCGAGTTCTAATCACCAAAAGCTACAACAAGACACCTTATGAGATCATGTACAAGCGAAAGCCAATTATTGACTTCTTCAGAAAGTTTGGGTGTGTTTGCATGATGCTGAACACTTCAGATCAGCTAAACAAGTTTGAAGCCAAAGCTGATGAATGTTATTTTGTGGCTATTCATCTAATCAATGGGCGTTTCGTGTTTACAACAAGTAGAGAAGGATGATGTTGGAATCCATTGATATCAATTGGCATGAAAGCAATCATACGGACGCTGGGGACGGTCCACTAGTAGATGTTGCCCCACAATTAACTGCTAAAGATCCCATTGTTGATGAAGCTGATCCTCCTGTAAATAACATCACAAATCTGGATGAACTTTTGGAAGAAGATGAGATTCCTCGGTTGAGAATTCACAAGAATCATCCCACCGACAACATCATTGGACAGCTCAATGTGGGTGTTCGTACCCGTAGTGCATGTGATGCATTAGATAACAGCATGTTCTCATGCTTCATATCTCAAGTAGAACCAAAGAACATCAAAGCAAATTTGCTTGAGAACAGGTGGGTGGAAGCAATGCAAGAAGAGTTACAACAATTCTCAAAGCTGAATGTTTGGAATCTGGTGGATCTTCCCAAGAACAAAGTACCGATCGGCACTCGTTGGGTATTTCACAACAAAAAAGATGAAGGAGGAATTGTGGTTCGGAATAAAGCCCGTTTGGTTGTTCAAGGATTCTATCAAGAAGAAGGGATTGATTTTGAGGAAGTATTTGCACCTGTGGCTCGCTTGGAAGCCATCAGAATGTTTCTCGCCTATGCAGCATATATGGACTTCACTATTCATCAAATGGATGTCAAAAACGCATTTTTGTATGGAAAGGTTCAAGAAGAAGTTTATGTCAAGCAGCCACCGGGTTTCATTGATCCTAATTTTTCAGACCGTGTCTACAAATTAGACAAGGCATTGTACGGTCTTCATCAAGCACCTCGTGCGTAGTATGAGAAGTGACAAACCAGGATCTCAGTCATTAGTTACATAAAACGACACTATATGGGACTCAAATGAAAATATCATAACTTTCAGAGTAAATGCAGAAGCGATAAATAAAAGTAAATGCGCAAAACAAACGCGCCCAAAAGTCCAGTCCAAAATAACATAAATGAAAACAGTTCAAACGTCTTTATAAATAAGAAAATAAATATAGGACTCCATGCATGTCCTAGTCGTGCACCTGTGCCTTAACTTAGCGCCCTGAGAAAACATGTAAGAAAAGATGTCAACACGAGGTTGGTGAGTTCACAGGTTTCATTATATAAATAAAGTGTTTACCATATTAATGTACATTCATTATGTATCTATAGGTAGTTAACCTACATTTCATGTCTTACTTAAGCGCTCGCAACCAAAGCTGACTGTTTATGTTTATTTGCCTCGTGCCAGGTCTATCAACTCCGGCAATGTGAGTAGGCTAACATTTCACCCGTTCGACCTCCAATCGAGTTAGCGCGACTAACGCGGGTGGGATTTTTCAAACCCAGTATTACTACTAAATATTACCTCGCTAAGATCCATATTAACGGTTCGATGTGTGTTGAGGACTTTCAGTGATAGCGTGTTACGCTTAGCTTTAACATTGATAACATATGAATACAATAATATAAAACAGTTGTGATATGTTTTCTCCCCCAAGATAAAACAGTAAAAAGGGGTTGTGAAAACTCACCTGATTTGCGTAGGTAGATTCACACGAGAATGAGATTTGAATCTCAAGCGTTAGCCCGAAACGGCTCACGAATGCCCGAGAATTACAACATAATTATTAGGGATATAATGGGATTTGTGACGACGATACGGAATGTTGAACGTCCTAAGAACGCTCTAATGATCAAGGAATAGACGAACGTGTCCACGAAAATACGAAATTCTAAATTATATAATTATGATAAATACGATTTGCGTTGAATGATTCTAATAAATATATATAGTAAATATATCCGTACGTTGTACCATCAAATGACGACTTAGGTAAATAATATAATTTAATATATTATTTTTGAAGTTAGAGAATTAACAAGATCAATAAATTTTGTGATAAAATAATAATACTATTATTTTATTCGAATTTCAATAACGTGAGAAATAATATAATTAAATATATTATTTTATTAGTTTGAAACGTTATACTATGTTTATAACCGTGGCGAAAAATAATAATTAAAATTATTATTATTAATTGAAGTTACGGTTTGAAAATAATATGAATATATTATTTTACTCCGAGTTATAGGTTAAATAATAATATAAACATATTATTATAAAAGTATAAAATACATTATAAATGATTTATCAAATCAAACCCGAGCTTATGGATGGTTTTGCGGTTTAAAACGTTTTAATATAATATTATAATAATAGCGGGTGGGTTTTTATAATAAAATAATGCTTAAAACTTTGTTTAAAAAGAAAAGTCAGTGGAGAGACTTGGGAATCGCACATACGCATCACAACCCGCTAGGAAATCGCACAAGCATCCGGATTCGAATTGTTTTAACACTGATGGTTCTTGTGGTTTCTCCCCCATTCGAAACCGAACCCAACACAGCCCTTAATCCATCGATTTGGACATCGATCGAACAAAATATCATAGGGGTTTTAAAAATATAGTGTTTGCGAATATGTGGACTAGTTTAATTGCAAATCTAACAAATTTAAGATCGTTTAATTACTAAAAGGAGGGCCGAACCCTGGCCAGGAACACAAGATCAATTTGAATGATTTTGATAATGTAAATGGATAATATCATAGGGCTTTTACTATAACAGACCTTGTGAATCCAATGGTGTGATCTAATTTCATTGACACTGTGTTTAAAATCAAAACCCCCAATTTGTTTATGAACAAACCCTAATTTGCAGATCTTGAAAAATTCGATAATGATTGATTCAATTGATATCGGGTTTTCAATGAGTGACAAGTTGCGAATCTAGTGGTATGGTTTAATTTGATTAAAACAGTGTTTAAGATCAAAATCCCCAAATCATTTTTATGAACAAACCCTAGATCCGGATTTTATTCAATTCTATGATATAGTATCCATTTACTATGGGCTTTCAGTATATAGATAGTTACGTGTTTGATCATGCAATTTAATTGAATTGAGAATGAGTGTGGGATCAAAAGCCCTAAATTCGATTATAAGTAAACCCTAGATCACAGATTGTGAACAATTTGATGTTGTAAGTCCTAATTGGCATAGGACTTTCAATCTAGGAGTAAAAACGAAAGTAAGAGAAGGTTTAATTACCATAATGCGGTTTGAAGTGAAGGTGATCGACTACCACGGCCTCCGACTTCGACGAGTTCGATCCTCGGTGGCTACTGATGCGATTCCGACCAAATTGATGTGTGTACAAGCTTCTCAGGAGTTCGAACAAGGTACGCATGTGATAAATTTGGAGTGTGATACAATAATTTGCCAGATTCGATGGGTATACGACCATGGTGTCGACGGTTATGGTATAATGGTCATAATTGAGATTAATTCAACGTAAAAGTGACGATTAAAACCTTAATTAAGTTCGAAATTGTTAATAATGATCGAATCAGTTACGAATTCAAGCAACATTCGGTTATAATTTGCAAATTAGGATCAAAGTTTGCGAGTTTGACTTTACAAAAGTCAAAAGAAACAAAAACCCTTCAATTTTGACTTTCCATAGTCAATAGACTGAGTTTGGGTTTATTACAGGTTTAGTCCTTGTGTTTCTAGTTTAAACATTGACAGAATTTGTCCCTGGGGTTTAGGATTTGAGTTAATTGAGTAAGTATTTAACGGAATTTATTAACGGGATTCACCCTAAAAATCTGGATTGTCACATCATCCCCTAGTTGAAAGAATTTTCGTCCCGAAAATTAGAATAGTACCTTAAGAGTTTGACGTGAAGTGCTTGAATAGACGAGGATACTTGCGCATAATCTGATCCTCACGCTCCTACGTGAATTCCGGTCCGCGCTTCTAGTTCCAACGAACTCTGACAATAGGGATTTTACTACGTTTAAGCGTTTTGACTTCCCTATCCATGATTTCTACCGGTTCCTCGATGAAACGTAACTGTTCATCGATGTGTAATTCCTCAAGAGGAACCGCAAGTGACTTGTCTGCTAGACATTTCTTCAAGTTCGAGACATGAAAGACGTTGTGGACACCACTAAGTCCTTCGAGTAGGTCCAATTGATACGCTACTAGGCCATGTCTCTACACTATCTTGAACGGTCCAACATAACGAGGATTTAGTTTGCCTCATTTCCCAAAATGAATGATACCTTTCCAAGGTGAGACCTTTAACCAGATCATGTCGCCTACTTGAAACTCTAACGGTTTACGACGTTTATCGGCATAGCTCTTTTGGTGATCACGAGCTGCTGCCATACGATTTCAAATTTGAACAATTTTCTCAGAAGTTTCGAGTACGAGTTCAGGACCCGTACGTTGACTATCCCCAACCTCGGCCCAACAAATAAGAGAGCGGCATTTCCGTCCATATAATGCTTCAAATGGAGCTGCCTTGATGCTAGTATGATAACTGTTGTTATAGGAGAACTCCACCAGAGGTAGGTAAGACTCCCAAGTGTTACCGAAATCAATCACACAAGCTCGTAGCATATCCTCCAGAGTTTGAACAGTACGTTCTGTTTAGCCATCTGTTTGTGGATGGTATGTCGTGCTCATATCTAGACGCGTGCCTAAGGCTTTATGTAACGATTGCCAGAAACGTGAGGTGAATCGTGCATCATGATCCGAAATGATAGAATTTGGCACCCCGTGCCGAGAGACTACTTCTTTCAAATAAATTCGAGTAAGCTTCTCCATTTTATCTGTTTCTTTAACTGCTAAGAAGTGAGCGGATTTTGTTAAACGATTGACGATTACCCAAATGGTATCACATCCACTAGGAGTTCGTGGCAATTTTGTGATAAAATCAATAGATATTTGCTCCCATTTCCACATGGGAATCTCTGGTTGCTGAAGTAAACCAGAAGGCTTTTTATATTCTACCTTGACCTTTGCGCAAGTCAGGCACTTGCTCACATAGGTGGCTATATCGGCCTTCATCTTTGGCCACCAATATAGCACCTTTAGGTCATGGTACATCTTTTTGGAACCTGGATGAACAAAGTAACGAGATTTATGAGCTTCATCCATGACTAGTTCTCTTAAGTTTCTGTATACTGGAATCCATATTCACTCGGTGAAGTAGCGAATGCCGTCAGATTTGATCTCAAGTTGTTCTTCCATACCACGTGTGGCTTCCAACGGTAGGTTTTCACCACCTTCATCACCCGTTGCACTTATATCTACGTTACAGGCTATGTATTCACCACCTTCGTCACCCGTTGCACCGGAGCACGATGCACCCACCTTGTCTTCACCGGAGCCCAAGAGGAGCCGGACCAGTCCCGATGATGACTCCACTGAGTATGGTGAGCCCACTCATGTGCGGTCAAAAGATAACCTGAGTGGATGGGATTGGTACCCTAAGATGATCCAGAGTTGGATCGAGATGGAAAGGGTTCCATCCCCATTTTTTGGTTCTACATCTTCATCACCGACCCTACCCAGCCTGCCATGCACCATGGAGCAGGCTTTTGCAGCTTTCGTGACTATCATGACTCGGGAGATCGGTAACATGAGAAATGATGCCGGAGAAATAACCGGCCTCCTGGAGTGCGAATCTCAAATAGTTGAGAATAAGGAAAAGGTGGAACTTCTAACTGCAGAGCTGGCAGTAAGAGATCAACTTCACAACACGCTAGTGGACAAAGTCCAGCACATGGAAGCAAGAATGGACACATCATAGGATGCCACTGAAGGAATTTTGACCAGGGTTGCACATCTAGTGTCACACCCCGCCAAGGCGGAAATGCGGGATGTAACGAGCATGGTTTCCACAGCCTTTGTTTACATCGAACAACCACAAATAGACAAACCAACCAAAGGTTTCAAATGTTTACACAAAAAAACCAAATACAAATTGTTTCATAAACGACATGTTTTCCAATTGTTTCTCAAAAGACATGTTTCAAATGTTTCACAAAAGACGAGTTTTACGGCTATGGCCTATGACACGTAGGCTATAAAAGAAAAACTCCCAAAGGCTCCTAAATGCATGCGACTCCAATGTGACTCCACCATCCTTAATTTGCTGAAAAAAACATGCTTAAAAGTCAACATAATGTTGGTGAGTTCACATGTTTCAATATTTAAATGACTCTGTTTACATAAAACACTTTGATACCGGATAACGAGTTCGTACACATTGCATTGCCGAAACAACATAACCAATGATGTAGTTACCATGAGTCCTATGATCAAACTTGACTATTTCTGTTTCTGCCTCTACCAACGTCGTATCGCAAAACGTTGAAAATGAGATGGACAATAATGCACCCGTTTTGAACTCAAGTCAAGGTTAGCGCGACTAACCACAGGTGGGGGTGTCAACCCAAATAGATCTATTCACAATCTCCACGTCTACCTAAAGCTAATGATCACAGTGTAAAAGAGGACTTAGATGCGATAATGATTCTACTCATGCAACCAATGATGTCATGTTTCTACTCGTATCCAAAATGTGATGCTAGCATGTTATCTCCCCCGAGCATTTAAAAGTAAAACTATTAGAAAGAGGGGCCGTGAGACTCACATGATGATCAACCAATGAAGCAAAGCAAAAACAAGTAGCAACTAGCAAAGTCCTTGAATACTTGAGCCGACCTAACTGTGCCCTATGGTAAAATAAAACACTTTAAGGTCTAAACAATATTTCTAATGTGTAAGTTGATCATGTATACGATTCACCCAACTAGACATTACATGAGTACTAGTTTATGTTTCTGACAGTTTTGACATGACTACCGTTGGTGACACGTTTTGTTTCCCGGAAATTATATTTATTTACAATAAGTATAAATAATGTTACACATAAAAATATTCATGGATCCTTAAGTATTTCGTGTCATGTTTAGTTTCGAGTCATAAAATAAATATTTGATTCAACCCGAGTCGTAACTCGCTACGTACGGTAAAAAAATATATAATATATTTTTATTCAAACTCACGTTTTTAATACATGATGTGAATACAAATAATAACTTTACTTATATATCTTTGCCAAAAATAATCATGACTCTTATATGATATTTTTATAAAAATACAATTTACCCAAAACTAGTAAATTTTCATATATAAACTATTTAGTTACTCACTTTTTAACTAGTCAAAACTTAACTTTTCAACAATATTGACATAATCCAACAAGTATCCATAGATTTGTAAGAAAAATACAAAAATAAACATCATAGTGTATATCAAGATCTACTAAATTCCATAGATATCATAAAACCTACTTTAATCATCTTTTGAGTTTACACAAGTTTTATGCCTTTTGATCATTTTACCAACTAGTACACAATATTACAAACATATGTTTTTAAGTTTATTCTTGTCACCAAAATGATGTATTATCATGAGTTTTTAGTAAAAACCAAGTGTTAGAAGATCATTAGTCTCCATTTTAACAATAAAAGGGTTTTTATGTAGGGATGTTGCTACACACCATCAAATGATGAAAATATAAAAACATGAACAAGATTAAAGATTTATTCTCACCACAAGCAAGCAAGATATGAACGTAAATGGTTGTAGGATGCTTGAAACCCTTGTAAAACACCTTAGAACTCTTTGAAAACAAAAATCTCGAGCACTTGAATTCTTGGATCTTGATCTTGAAATAATAAAATTGTGTGTGTGTTATGTCCGTGAGAAAAAGAAAGAAATAGTGAAGAGTTGTGATTTTTGTGGGAAAAGTCTTCTTATATAAAATCAAAATATCTACATCATGATCGTTTGGATTTGAAAAGGCATGGCCTCATGGTACTAAGTTCACAAAAGTGGGCAAAATGGGTGGGATTTGGTGATGGGTTCTGCCGAGAGGAGGGGGGGCTAGGGGGTAGGGTGAGGGTGGTGGTAAGGTTGGTGGTGATTAAAATGCTACCCGCGAAATACTCGTCTTAAGAAATAAATTTCTAGGTCGTCATAATATAAATAAAAATGTGTCGGGTTTATAATATATATATATATACACGTTCATCGTTTAGACGTGTAGAGTACGTATTTAAAGTATAAAATACGCCTTAACGAACCCAAATAATAACCAAATGTATATTTACCAATATATTTATATTATTAAACATATAATCAAGTAAAATAATGAGATAGAATGTTTTCTTATCATTTGATATTTGTCACCAACGTACACGCATGTCGGGTTAAAGGGTGTAACCCGGTAGCTTCTAAAAATTACCAAATGAAAGATGTGACATGAGTGGACTTTGCTATGCATGAAATGACCTAATCAAACCAAATTAGGTATATCGTGCAAATGGTTCATGTAAATGTGACTAGGATTTGTATGGATAATGACTTGGAAATTTGTCGGTTGTCACATCTAGAGGCACAACTTGAGGTTGCCCTTTGGCAAGGAGATGCACCGGCTTCTAATTCTGAGGAGGAGATACCAGCTGATGATGAGGAGCCAATTGAGGAGGAGGATGCTCAGTTATGTATTTCCTCATAGGACAGTGACGTCTTATGTCTTATCTCATCGTATCTTTCCTTATATTATCTTATGTTTTGTCTATTTCCTTTCTGTTTCAAAAACCTGGATTGGTAAGGTTGTTCTCATTCAATAAAAGATCTTAAGAAATTTAATATTTTGAATTATTTATTTTGTAGCCGTTACAATTTATTTAATCACGAAATATTAGATGTTGTGTTTAGTTATCCTTATTTTACTTGTGCATATATGATGTTGAAATGCGATAAATTTCTCATTATTTGTATTTATGAATGTGAAGAAGCATGTCTGGACGTGGTCGCGGAGGTCGTAATGGTGGTCGAGGTACCATCAATAAGACAGTAGCAGAGCTAGCAGCACTTATCAAAGATAGAGTGGCTGAAGCTTTAGCAGCACATAATGTTGCAGGTAAATACAATACCCATTGACTCGTAAAGTTAATTCATCACTCAAACCGTCTTTCCCAAGCCTTATAACCTCAATTATGTATTGTATTTCTAATCCAGGTCGAGAAAATAATCAGCTGGCATGCACTTTTAAGACCTTCATAGACTGTAAGCCCCACACTTTCAGTGGAGCTGAAGAAGCCGTCGGTCTGCTTCGATGGTTCGAGAAGGTTGAATATGTGTTTGCTATGAGTAACTGTCCTCAGGAAAACCATGTCAAGTTTGCATCAGGGACTCTGGAGGGCCCTTCTCTCACCTGGTGGAATGTCCAAGTCCAGATGCTAGGTCTGGCTATGGCTAATGCACTGCCATGGGAGGAATTCAAGACTATGATGAGGGAGGAGTACTGTCCTCGAGATGAGATTCAGAAACTAGAGGGAGAATTCTGGAATCTAAAGATGGAAGGTTCTGAAATTGAACTTTACACTACCCGCTCCCATGAGCTTGTTGTTATGTGTCCCCACATGGTGATCCCTGATTACAAAAGGATTGAACTGTACATCAGCAGTCTGGTACCTCAGATCCAAAGCATGGTCACCTCATCAAACCCTATCACCATTCAGCAGACAATCAGACTTGCCCATAAACTGACCGATCAAGCGATGACTCAAGGAACTCTACCCCGAGAGGTTCAGCTTCCAAATCCACCGACAAAAATAAGCGCAAGTCTAACCAACCCCATCAGCAACGGCGTCGGTTTAAGCCTACCAAGACTTTCAATCATACGACCTCTTCGGGTCAAAACCAGGGTGGTTATGCGGGGAGATCCCCCAAGTGCAACAAGTGAAATTTTCAGCATGTCGGTGCTTGTAATCTTTGCCAGCAGTGTGGTAAGATGGGCCACGCTGCGAAAGACTGTAGGGTTGATCTTCAGCCCAAGCAACCGTTTCGGCAACAAGATTTACCAGGGGATGTTTTCAGTGTGGCAAGGAAGAACATATTCAAAAGGATTGTCCTCAGATGAAAAAGGGTGGAAATGGTAATGGAAACGGCAATAATCAGGGCCACAACAGTAACAACAATAACCAAGGTAACAAGAGCAACGGTAACAATAATGGCGACAATGGAGGAAACGGTGCGAAGGGACGAGCCTTCGTGCTTGGATCCGGAGAAGCCAGATATGATCACAAATGTGGTTACTGGTAAGTTCCTCTTAAACAATTACTTTGCTTCTGTCCTTTTTGACACCGGTGCTGATAGGAGTTTTATATCTAAGAAGCTTAGTGACTTGATAAAAGAAACTCCAACCCTGCTAGAAGCTAAGTACATCATAGAATTAGCTGATGGACAGATAATTGAAGCAACCCACATTCTTAAGGGTTATAAGCTCAAATAGGTTGGTCATAAACTTGACATTGACCTTATGTCGTTCACATTTGGTAGTTTTGACGTAATCGTCGGTATGGATTGGTTATCTAATAACCAAGTCAAGATTATTTGTCATGAGAAAATCGTTCGCATTCCTCTCCTGAGTGGGGAATGGAAAGGAGTGGTGCAGTCGTTGGCATCATATCCTTCATGAAAGCACAGAAGTGTCTTTAAAAGATTCATACTGCTATCTTGGCTCTCGTCGTCAAGCAGCCATCAGGAAAGAAGAAGATTGATGACATCCCAATCGTACGTAACTATCCAGAAGTATTTCCCGAAGACTTTCCTGATCTGCCACCGCCTCGTCAAGTAGAATTTCAAATTGATCTAGCACCCAGAGTAGCGCCGATTGCTCGGGCACCTTACAGACTTGCACCCAGTGAATTACAAGAGCTATCCACTCAACTACAAGAGTTGTTGAATAAAGGTTTCATCCGACCTAACTCATCGCCATGGGGAGCTCCAGTCCTATTTGTCAAGAAGAAGGACGTGACTTTCCGCATGTGTATCGACTATCGTGAGTTGAACAAAGTGACGATCAAGAATCGTTATCCTCTACCCCGCATAGATGATTTGTTTGATCAACTCCAAGGATCAAGCTTCTATTCCAAGAAAGATCTCAGATCTGGTTACCACCAATTGAGAGTCCGAGAGGATATCTCTAAGACTGCCTTTAGAACTTGGTACGCCCACTATGAGTTTATGGTCATGCCTTTCAGATTAACCAACGCACCCGCAGTGTTGATGGACCTCATGAACCGCGTGTGTAAACCTTACCTTGATCATTTCGTCATCGTTATCATTGATGACATCCTCATCTATTCTAAGAGCAAGGAAGAACATGAGGAGCACCTACGTTTGATTCTGGAATTGCTAAAGCAAGAAAGCAAGAGCAGCTGTATGCTAATCTTTCCAAATGCGAACTTTGGATTCGTGAAGTTCAATTTTTAGGACATGTGGTTAACGGGAACGGAATACATGTCGATCTATCTAAAGTAGAAGCCATCAATAATTGGGCAACACCGACGACTCTGACAGAGGTGCGATAATTTCTGGGATTGGCTGGCTATTATCGTCGATTCATTGAGGGATTTTCCAAGATCGCCCAACCTCTCACTGCGTTAACCCAGAAGGGTAAAATCTATAACTGGGTGACACTCAGGAGTCAGCATTCCAACTCCTTAAACAGAAACTCTGCAGTGCACACATCCTAACTCTTCCGGAGGGAACGGATGATTTTGTGGTGTATTGCGATGCATCCATTCAGATGATTGGTTTTATGTTAATTCAACTAGAGAAAGTGATCGCATACGCTTCACGTCAACTGAAAATCCACGAGAAAAACTACACAACTCATGACCTAGAGTTGGGAGCCATAGTTTTTGCACTAAAGATATGGAGACATTACTTGTGCGGTACCAAGTTCACTATCTACACCAATCACAAGAGTCTTCAGCATATCTTTGAGCAAAAAGAGTTGAACATGCAACAACGTCGTTGGGTTGAACTCTTGAATGATTAGAACTGTGCGATCAGATATCATCCGGGCAAGGCTAATGTGGTAGCTGATGCCCTAAGTCAAAAGGAAACCAAGCCTAAACGAGTTCGAGCATTACAGCTTACTATTCACACCGGATTACCTGATAAAATCCGTAGTGCTCAACTCGAAGCCCTTAAAGAGGAAAACCTATCGTTGGAAGCCACACGCGGTATGGAACAACAAATTCAGGTTAAATCTGACGGAATTCGCTACTTCGCTGAGAGAATATGGGTTCCGGTGTATGGAAACTTAAGGGAACTAGTCATAGATGAAGCTCATAAATCTCATTACTCCATTCATCCAGGTTTTGACAAGATGTACCATGACCTAAAGGTGCTATATTGGTGGCCAAAGATGAAGGCCGATATAGCCACCTATGTGAGCAAGTGCCTGACATGCGCAAAGGTCAAGGTAGAATACAAAAAGCCTTCCGGTTTACTTCAGCAACCAGAGATTCCCATGTGGAAATGGGAGCAAATATCAATTGATTTTATCACAAAATTGCCACGAACTCCTAGCGGATGTGATACCATTTGGGTAATCGTCGATCGTTTAACAAAATCCGCTCATTTCTTAGCAGTCAAAGAAACAGACAAAATGGAGAAGCTTACTCGAATTTATTTGAAAGAAGTAGTCTCTGGGCACGGGGTGCCAATTTCTATCATTTCGGATCATGACGCACGATTTACCTCACGTTTCTGGCAATCGTTACATAAAGCCTTAGGCACGCGTCTAGATATGAGCACGGCATACCATCCACAAAAAGATGGCTAAACAGAACGTATTGTTCAAACTCTGGAAGATATTGCGAGTCCCACCTGCCTCTGGTGGAGTTCTCCTACAATAACAGTTATCATACTAGCATCAAAGCAGCTCCATTCGAGGCATTATATGGACGGAAATGTCGATCTCCTCTTTGTTGGGCTGAAGTTGGGGACAGCCAACTTACGGGTATTGAACTCGTACACGAAACCTCTGAAAAGATAGTTCAAATTAGAAACCGTATGGCGGCAGCTTGTGATCATCAAAGGAGTTATGCCGATAAAGGTCGTAAACCGTTAGAGTTTCAAGTAGGCGACATGGTCATGTTAAATGTCTCACCTTGGAAAGGTGTCATTCGTTTTGGGAAATGAGGCAAACTAAATCCTCGTTATGTTGGACCGTTCAAGTTAGTAAAAAGAATTGGCCCAGTAGCGTATCAACTGGACCTACCCGAAGGACTTAGTGGTGTACACAACGTCTTTCATGTCTCGAACTTGAAGAAATGCCTAGCAGACGAGTCACTCGCGGTTCCCCTTGAGGAACTACACATCGATGAACAGTTCCGTTTCATCGAAGAACCAGTAGAAATCACGGATAGGGAAGTCAAAACGCTTAAACGTAGTAAAATCCCTATTGTTAGAATTCGTTGGAACTCGAAGCGCGGACCGGAATTCACGTGGGAGCGTGAGGATCAGATGATGCGCAAGTATCCTCATATGTTCAAGCACCCCATGCCAAACTCTTAAGGTACTATTCTATTATTTGGGACGAAAATTCTTTCAACTATGAGATGATGTGACACCTAAGAATTTTTTTTTTATTTATCTTAATTTTTGGGACGAAAATTCTTTCAACACGGAGATGATGTGACAATCCGGAATTTTTAGACTAACTCTGTTAGCTAAATCCAGTTAAGTCTTAACTTAATTAACCTAACTCAAACTCCACGAACTATTTATGTCATTAATTGAACTATAACTATAGGGATTACTTGTGACATTAGTCCAAACTCCATTTCTGTTGACTCTTGAAGTCAAAATTCAAGTTTTGTATTCCTGTTGACTTTTAAAAAGTCAAAGTCGCTAACTTTGATTCAAAATTCAAATCCCACGATCGACATTCATTTGATTTTTTAACTGAAAACACGTTCATGTCATTAACAATCATCATTAGGACCATTAACAGCTTCATCAATCGCAAATTAAACCAATTAATGGCTAATCAAACCATATCGGGCGAAACCGTCGACCCCTTCATCAAATTCGGTGAATCCTTGTATTGTTTTCACAAATTGAGCATACACACACCTAAATCGCATCAATCAGAAGCTGTTACGTACATCAATTCGACCGGAGAAGCTGTTGGAGTCGCCGGAGGTCAACCCCATCACCGTAGGCACCTGTTTTACTCGATCTCGATTCAGCTTTTTTTCGTTTTCATTCCTGGATCAAAATCCCTATGATAATTAGGGCTTAATCTATCGAATTCATCATGAACCCGTATCTAGGGTTCATCCAATTACGGTTTAATCGAACTCGACTCAAAACACGATTAAAATTCAATAAATTCACCTCGTTAGTTTCGCAAACTTCCAACCATTGAAAGCCCCATGTTAATTGAATCAAACAACATCAAATTTTTCAAGATCCAGAATCTAGGGTTCGTTCATATTTGATTTGGGGGTTTTGATCTTAACAACTACCTCAGCCAAATTAAACAACAGGGTTGGATTCGCAATCCTTTTTTTATCAAAAGCCCTATGATTCCAACTATTTTTATTATCAAAATAAAGCAAATTAAACAACAGGATTTGATTTTATTATCAAAAGCCAAAAAAATCACCCGTAGGTTCGGGTTTATATTTTAAAACATATTTTTAATATTGTTTCTCACTTTTATAATAATATATTATATTATTATTTAACTTATAAACTCTGAATAAAATAATATATTAATATTTTTTTCAATCCGTGACCCCAAATCAACTTATAAACTCCGAATAAATGTTAATTAATTGGTTTTTCAATTAAGGGTGTTACATAGTGACATGAATATCTTTCAAGAAAACGTGTGAGGAATATAAAAGTGACACTAATGCATCGTTTACTATGGTCAAACCTTGGGTGGTTTTGAAAAATTGTTGAAAAATGGACGAATGTCCCATTGATGGGACAATCATCAGAATGATAAAAAACCTCATCCGACAACGAAAATACTAGTCAACTTACTTCGGATGAGTGTAGTCACATTAACCTCAAGGACACAGACAATGAGTTTGAAATTCCCAAGGAACCAATTCGCCCTCACGAAAGGAACAACAAAGGTAAACGGGCAATATCAACCTCTACACAGCCTGACTACAAGCAAAGTTTGGATAATAGATCGCATCAACTGAACAAGTTTAATGATTAAACCGAGATAAAGATCCAATAAAGGAATGCAGGACAAAAGACCACGGATATGAAGTTGTATTTTATAAATATCAACAATTTGGTAAGAGAGGAACTTGAACAATATTTGAAGATGAAACTATATTATTATTTTTTAATTATCATTCTGTAATGCTTTAAAAAATTATCATTATTATGTTTTTTTTAATTAGTATTATTTTTTAAATAAAAAAAATTAGTAATTATTACACAAAGAAGTCACACTCACTAAATCACCACGCACCTTCCGTGGTGTGAGTGTGACTAAACCCACTGATCAATTGGCTCCTACGTGGCAAAACTTTTTAGTCACCTCACAGATTCTGTTTAGTGATTGCCACTCTGCTAACGTGACAGTGACAGTGACGTGACATAGCATGATTCATTTTCCAATGAAACCATTACACGTAGTCTTATAAGATGTAAACATGATAATCATAAAGGTAAGTTTTTTTTCTTTTTAAGAAAATAACCGTTCAGTGATCCAAAAACCCAGTCAAGAAATAGGTATGTGGGGCCTTCATATTCTTGGTGGTGGCACCATCCCGTGGCATCGCCATAGGTGGCATGGTGTTCCCGTAAGATTATTGGTCCACCTCAACCCCAAGAGGGATGCATAAGGGTGAAAGGCGTGGGTTACCCGGGCCAAACCGAAATAAAATTTGAGCATACACACACCTAAATCGCATCAATCAGAAGCTGTACGTACATCAATTCGACCGGAGAAGCTGTTGGAGTCGCCGGTGGTCAACCCCGTCACCGTTGGCACATGTTTTACTCGATCTCCATCAATTCAGCATCCACTTAGGTAATTGTTTACATGCTTTGTTTCGTTTTCATTCCTGGATCAAAAGCCCTATGATAATTAGGGCTTAATCTATCGAATTCATCGCGAACCCCTATCTAGGGTTCGTCCAATTACGGTTTAATCGAACTCGACTCAAAACACGATTAAAATTCAATTAATTCACTTGGTTAGTTTCGCAAACATCCAACAAATGAAAGTCCCATGTTAATTGAATCAAACAACATCAAATTTTTCAAGATCCATAATCTAGGGTTCGTTCATATTTTATTTGGGGGTTATGATATTAACAACTACCTCAACCAAATTAGACAACAGGGTTGGATTCGCAATCCTTTTTATATATCAAAAGTCCAATGATTCCAACTTTTTTTTTATCAAAATCAACCAAATTAAACAACAGGATTTGATTTTATTTTCAAAAGCTCGAAAAATCACCCGTCGGTTCGGGTTAAGATTTTATAACTTATTTCTAATATTGTTTCTCACTTTTATAGTAATATATTATATTATTATTCAACTTATAAACTCTGAATAAAATAATATATTTATATTATTTTTAAATCCGTGAGCCCAATTCAACTTATAAACTCTGAATAAATCTTTAATTAATTGGTTTTCCAATTAAGGGTGTTACATAGTGACATGAATATCTTTCAAGAAACGTGTGACGAATATAAAAGTGATACTAATGCATCGTTTACTATGGTCAAACCTTGGGTGGTTTTGAAAAATTGTTCAAAATGGACAAATGTCCCATTGATGGGGTAATCATCAAAACGATAAAAAACCTCATCCGACAACGAAAATACTAGTCAACTTACTTCGGATGAGCGTAGTCACATTAACCTCAAGGACACAGACAGTGAGTTTGAAATTCCCAAGGAACCGATTCGCCCTCACGAAAGGAACAACAAAGGTAAACGGGCAATAACAACCTCTACAGAGCCTGACTACAAGCAAAGTTTGGATAATAGATCGCGTTAGATGAACAAGTTTAATGATTAAACCGAGATAAAGATCCAACAAAGGAATGCAAGACAAAAGACCATGGATATGAACTTGCATTTTATAAATATCGACCATTCGGTAAGAGAGGAACTAGAACAATATTTGAAGATGAAATTATATTATTTTTTTTTAATTATCATTTTGTAATGCTTTAAAAAATTAGCATTATTATGTTTTTTTATAAATAGTATTATTTTTTAAATAAAAAAAATTAGTAATTATTACACAAAGAAGTCACACTCACTAAATCACTACGCACCTTACGTGGTGTGAGTGTGACTAAACCCACTGATCAGTTGGCTCCTACGTGGCAAAACTTTTTAGTCACCTCACTGATTCTATTTAGTGATTGCCACTCTGCTAACGTGACAGTGACGTGACGTAGCATGATTCATTTTTCAATGAAACCATTACACGTAGTCTTATAAGATGTAAACATAATAATAATAAAGGTAAGTTTTTTTGTCTTTTTAAGAAAATAACCGTTCAATGATCCAAAAATGAGTCAAGAAATAGGTATGCGGGGCCTTCATATTCTTACCGCCATAGGTGGTATGGTGTTCCCGTAAGATTGTTGGTCCACCTCAACCCCAAGTGGGATGCATAAGGGTGAAAGGTGTGGGTTACCCGGGCCAAACCGAAATAAAAATTGAGCATACACACACCAAAATCACATCAATCAGAAGCTGTTACGTACATCAATTCGACTGGAGAAGCTGTTGGAGTCGCCGGAGATCAACCCCGTCATCTTGGGCACCTGTTTTACTCGATCTCCATCGATTCGGCATCCATTCTGGTAATTGTTTACATGCTTTGTTTTGTTTTCATTCCTGGACCCAAAGCCCTATTATAATTAGGGCTTAATCTATCGAATTCATTGCGAACCCGTATCTAGGGTTCATCCAATTACGGTTTAATCGAACTCGACTCAAAACACAATTAAAATTCAATTAATTCACTTGGTTAGTTTCGCAAACATCCAACCATTGAAAGCCCCATGTTAATTGAATCAAACAACATCAATTTTTTCAAGATCCAGAATCTAGGGTTCGTTCATATTTGATTCGGGGGTTTTGATCTTAACAACTACCTCAACCAAATTAAACAACAGGGTTGGATTCGCAATCCTTTTTTTTTATCAAAAGCCCTATGATTCCAACTATTTTTATTATCAAAATCAACCAAATTAAACAACAGGATTTGATTTTATTATCAAAAGCTAGAAAAATCACCCGTAGGTTAGGGTTTAGATTTTATAACATATTTCTAATATTGTTTCTCACTTTTATAATAATATATTATATTATTATTCAACTTATAAACTCTGAATAAAATAATATATTTATATTAATTTTCAATCCGTGACCCCAATTCAACTTATAAACTCCGAATAAATGTTTAATTAATTGGTTTTTCCAATTAAGGGTGTTACATAGTGACATGAATATCTTTCAAGAAACGTGTGAGGAATATAAAAGTGATACTAATGCATCGTTTACTATGGCCAAACCTTGGGTGGTTTTGAAAAATTGTTCAACATGGACGAATGTCCCATTGATGGGACAATCATCAAAACGATAAAAAACCTCATCTGACAACGTAAATACTAGTCAACTTACTTCGGATGAGCGTAGTCACATTAACCTCAAGGACACAGACAATGAGTTTGAAATTCCCAAGGAACCAATTCACCCTCACGAAAGGAACAACAAAGGTAAACGGGCAATAACAACGTCTACAGAGCCTAACTACAAGCAAAGTTTGGATAATAGATCGCATCAGATGAACAAGTTTAATGATTAAACCGAGATAAAGATCCAACAAAGGAATGCAAAACAAAAGACCATGGATATGAAGTTGTATTTTATAAATATCAACCATTTGGTAAGAGAGGAACTAGAAAAATATTTTAATGATGAAACTATATTATTATTTTTTAATTATCATTTTGTAATGCTTTAAAAAATTAGCATTATTAAGTTTTTTTATGATTAGTATTATTTTTTAAATAAAAAAAATTAGTAATTATTACACAAAGAAGTCACACTCACTAAATCACTACGCACCTTACGTGGTGTGAGTGTGACTAAACCCACTGATTAGTTGGCTCCTACGTGGCAAAACTTTTTAGTCACCTCACTGATTCTGTTTAGTGATTGCCACTCTGCTAACGTGACGTAGCATGATTCCTTTTTCAATGAAACCATTACACGTAGTCTTATAAGATGTAAACATGATAATCATAAAGGTAAGTTTTTTTCTTTTTAAGAAAATAACCGTTCAGTGATCCAAAAACCCAGTCAAGAAATAGGTATGTGGGGCCTTCATATTCTTGGCGGTGCGGTGGCACCATCCCGTGGCACCGCCATAGGTGGCATGGTGTTCCCATAAGATTGTTGGTCTACCTCAACCCCAAGTGGGATGCATAAGGGTGAAAGGCGTGGGTTACCTGGGCCAAACCGAAATAAAAATTGAGCATACACACACCTAAATCGCATCAATCAGAAGCTGTTACGTACATCAATTTGACCGGAGAAGCTGTTGGAGTCGCCGGAGGTCAACCCCGTCACCTGTTTTACTCGATCTCCATCGATTCAGCATCCATTCTGGTAATTATTTACATACTTTGTTTCGTTTTCATTCCTGGATCAAAAGCCCTATGATAATTAGGGCTTAATCTATCGAATTCATCGTGAACCCGTATCATCCAATTACGGTTTAATCGAACTCGACTCAAAACACGATTAAATTCAATTAATTCACTTGGTTAGTTTCGCAAACATCCAACCATTGAAAGCCCCATGTTAATTGAATCAAACAACATCAAATCTTTCAAGATCCAGAATCTAGAGTTCGTTCATATTTGATTTGGGGGTTTTGATCTTAAAAACTACCTCAACCAAATTAAACAACAGGGTTGGATTCGCAATCCTATTTTTATCAAAAGCCCTATGATTCCAACTATTTTTATTATCAAAATCAACATATTTGATTCCAAGTTCTAAAACTAGGGTTTCGGTTTTCATATAAGAATTAAACGATTTTCTACTTAACGATTTCGCAATTAAACACCACCACAGGTTCGTTATAGACCGACTAACAAAACCCATATGTTCTTTTGTTCAATCAAAATCTAATTCATTGGTTCTAGGGTGAGGATTGGGATCGATCGTGTACGGACACAGTAGTTTGCTGTTAAAACCATTTCGATCCGGAAATGTAAGCGATTCCCTAGTCGGCCGTAATGGTTAAGTCTGTGTGCTTGTGTGGGAGAGACCCGGGTTCGAGTCTCTCCACCTGTTTTTAATCTTAAATCATTTTCTGAGTATTATTTTAATATAAAATCAAACTCGATATTATTATTATATTATATTAAAACGTTTTAACCCAAAAAATCACCCGTAGGTTCGGGTTTAGATTTTATAACATATTTCTAATATTGTTTTCTCACTTTTATAATGATATATTATATTATTATTCAACTTACAAACTCCAAATACAATAATATATTTATATTATTTTTCAATCTGTGACCCCAATTAAATAATATATTTAAATATGTAGAGACATATACTTTAATAAGATGTTGTCATTAATGTATTTTGAACAATGTTTACTTAGTTTCCTTTATTATAATTTCAGTTTCTGTAATTTACAGCTTTATTTAGTAATGTCTGGGCATCGAAACTACTTAGTTTCGATTGAGTTATGTTTAATCGAAACTAGTAGTTTCCATAGATAGTAGTTTCGACAGTTTATTCTATCACTTGTAAATGCTCAACCGAAACTACTAGTTTCGGTTAGCATAGTTTCGATGGCTGTCAAACTACTATAAATAGCCTAGTTTGAGAATGTTTAGGGTGTGAGTAGCGGTTGTAACCCTGAACTTTCTCTTTCACTGTTCTTGAAGAATTAATACAATTTGCATTTGCTTTATGCATTGTTCTTACACTTTTATAACTGTTTTGGATTGATTCTGAGTGTGGTTAGCCTGTTAACTTCACCAAATCTGTTTATCTCCACTGTTTCACCACCATACACACAGATTCCGCCTGTGTGTTTGTGTAATCGATCATCTAAGTGATTTCTGAGTGAAATCAGGACCTACAATTGGTATCAGAGCTTTATGCTCTTGATTCGTGAGTATTATCAGGTTTTAGTAATCGATTCTAGGTGATTTGTGTGGTTTTTCGTTGGTTTCTGCTTCACATTTTTTGATGCACTGTTTCATTAATTTTGCTATTGTTTTATCGGTTTCCGACGTCGTTTGTTAGAAATTTCGAGATTGGAGGTTGGTTTCGTGATCAGGAGGTTTAGTTGAAGATTTTTGCTTGATTGGATTTGTATTTCCGAGATATTGATTTCTGAAGCAATTCATCAATGGATTTTGAGTAGTACATACGTAACTCAGGTGAGTTTTCACGACCCCTTTTAGTGTTTTAAACTGGAGGAGAAAACATGACGTAAACGCTTTTGATTTCTGTAATTCACATATGTTATCACTTGTATGACTATGCGTACACATCTATCATTAAAGTCCTCACATCGGACCGTTAATATGAACATAGCGAGGTAATTTGAGTAGTACTACTGGGTTTGACAAACCTCACCGACGTTAGTCGCGCTAACTCGATTAGAGGTCGAACCGGTGCAATATTGACCTAAACATGTACCATGGTTAATAGGCCTGGTGGGAGGCAAACACATAAACAGTCAGCTTTCGGTTGCGAGCGCATTAGTAAACATGTATATGGGTTAGCTACCTGTTGATATATACTAGGACATGCATGGAGTCCTATTATTGATTTCTTATTTATCAAGACGTTTAAACTATTTTTATTTATGTTATTTTGGACTAGACTTTGGGCGCGTTTGTTTTACGCATTTACTTTTATTTATCGCTTCCGCATTTACTATGAACTTTTATGATATTTTTTTCACTTGAGTCCCATATAGTGTCGTTTGATGTAACTAACGACTGAGATCCTGGTTTGTCACGCATCAAATGGTAAAACTCCGTTAGTCGAATTTGGGTGTGTGATAATATTCATAAGATACATCATAAATTACTACATCCCTAGCTTGAGCACATAAAATCATAGATATACTCGACAAATTATATAGTCAACGATTGCTAAATTGGCGGTTGTCACACTATATAGGAGTGAACCAAAAATCCAACATTTTTTGGAAACAAATTCGAGAAAAAGTTTCTTCAAGCAATGTGACAAAGAGAATATCGTACATCCGACATAATATAGTCTAAATGGAGGGATATTCGTTTAATGGTTGAAAGTTTGGCGGTATTTACAACAACAAAATAAACAACCGACGTAATGGTGCTAGTGACATGAATATCTTTCAAGAAACGTGTGAGGAATATAAAAGTGATACTAATGCATCGTTTACTATGGTCAAACCTTGGGTGGTTTTGAAAAATTGTTCAAAATGGACGAATGTCCCATTGATGGGACAATCATCAAAACGATAAAAAACCTCATCCGACAATGAAAATACTAGTCAACTTACTTCGGATGAGCGTAGTCACATTAACCTCAAGGACACAGACAATGAGTTTGAAATTCCCAAGGAACCAATTCGCCCTCACGAAAGGAACAACAAAGGTAAACGGGTAATAACAACCTCTACAGAGTCTGACAACAAGCAAAGTTTGGATAATAGATCGCATCAGATGAACAAATTTAATGATTAAACCGAGATAAAGATCCAACAAAGGGAAGCAAGACAAAAGACCATGGATATGAAGTTGTATTTTATAAATATCGACCATTTGGTAAGAGAGGAATTAGAACAATATTTGAAAATGAAACTATATTATTATTTTTTAATTATCATTTTGTAATGCTTTAAAAAATTAGCATTATTATGTTTTTTTGTAATTAGTATTATCTTTAAAATAAAAAAATTAGTAATTATTACACAAACAAGTCACACTCACTAAATCACTACGCACCTTACATGGTCAAAGTGTGACTAAACCCACTGATCAGTTAGCGCATACGTGGCAAAACTTTTTGGTCACCTCACTGATTATGTTTAGTGATTGCCACTCTGCTAACGTGACAGTGACGTGACGTAGCGTGATTCTTTTTTCAATGAAACCATTACACATAGTCTTATAAGATGTAAACATGATAATCGTAAAGGTAAGTTTTTTTTTTCTTTTTAAGAAAATAACCGTTCAGTGATCCAAAAAACCAGTCAAGAAATAGGTATGCGGGGCCTTCATATTCTTGGCGGTGGCACCACCCCGTGGCACCGCCATAGGTGGCATGATGTTCCCGTAAGATTGTTGGTCCACCTCAACCCCAAGTGGGATGCATAAGGGTGAAAGGGGTGGGTTACCCGGGCCAAACCGAGTAAGAGAGAGGCTGGCCGTGTAAATGGGCTACACCGCCCCCAACACTTCGAATAGCTTGTCCGAGTACTTTTACTCGGGTGAACTAACTCTCTCTCTCTCTCTCTCTCTCTCTTGGACTCCACCACTACCACATACACCATTTTTATTTAAAGTGAGTGAGTAAATGAGTAAGGTGTTTCTAATGAAATCTGAGTAAATGATTAGTTTTAAGGTGACATAATTCTAGTGAACTGTTTTGATGAGTAAATGATCTCGTTCACGCGGAGTATAATAAATCCTCAATAAATCTCACCTACGAGCAAATAAGCACGGTATCATGCACAACCTGACGCACAAGACTTGAGATTCGTACACTTTATTCTATCGTTTACACTCTTGGTTCTCTAAAAATAATATAAAAAAGTTTTTGTTAAAATTATTTTTTAATTTTGACAATTTATTAAAAAAGTTAAGTAAATTATGCGTCAAATCAATTGTTGATGTTTTTCTACAATTCGGATGTTACATTATTTCCTGGGTCTTTTTTTCAGCCGAGCTCGCTCGCATACAATCATTATGTCCAATATTTATACCAAGCTAAAACCATAATTAAGAGCATCAGTAACGCACCGAAGAGTATGAGGACTTTCATGTCGCCTTTTTGGCGAAAACCTCACCGACACAAGGACCACCAAGGCTCTCCCCTCCTTTCTCTTACCCTCCCTCTTACAGAAGTCGTTAGCCAACATTTTTTTTATCTCTCTCTTCTAACTCAGCCATCTCTCCTCCATATTGACGTCCGGGAGGGTCGATGAACCCCAATTGTAGATTGTCTTACAATATTCCTCAGACTAAACCTACCAGGCTCGTTAGCGGGTGAATTTGTCTTGCCTAAGGCCCAACAAAATCTCAACTTCGCGGTTCACACTTGACTTGTCCCGTCAATAAGTGGCGGATCTAGATAATAGATATTTTTCTAATGGCATTTTTTAATATGTTACGAATGTGTATTACATTTCAGTAACATTGTATATTTTTGAACGATAACGTTACATAGCCTTGAAGCCTTGAATAATGACACGCTAAGATGAAAGGAACACAAAGTGTGGAGATTTTGTAATGTTTCAAATTTTTATTATGAAATGATAACTTTTTAAAAGTATAATAGGGTGGGAGAGTATTTTTTTTAAATCAAACAAAATAATAAAATAAAAAGAATTAAAAACATTTTACCCATTAAAAAAATGGCAAATGTCATAAAAAACCAACATGGTTTCTAGTTTTTCTCATAAAAGTTGTTCAACAATTTTTTACATTTAAAAAACCAACATACTCTCTTTTTTTTCTTACAAAAATCACTCAACCAATTTTTGCACATAAAAAACCAACATATTTTCTTGTTTTTCTCACAAAAGTCACTCGACAACTATTTATCCTAGCAAATGAATTAACAGAAGCAAGGCAAAGGATTCATTTGCTCTTGCTTCTGCAAGTCGATTCTCTTTGCTTTCCTTTTGCAGATTCATTTTTTAAGATAAATAGTTGTCGATAAATTTTTGTGAGAAAAACAAAAAAATATGTTGGTTTTTTATGTGCAAAAATTTGTTGAAGGACTTTTGTGAGAAAAAAAAAAAGTATGTTGGATTTTTATATGTAAAAAATTATTGATGAACTTTTATAAAATAAACCAAAAAGTATGTTTCTTTATATAGCATTTGCCCTTAAAAAAATAATATATCACAAAGATTATTCTTAAAAGAAGAGAAAAACAAACTTGGTCGGATATCTTAGTTTAAACCGTACAAAAATCTACCAACTAGATTCGAGCCAATGGACGACACTTTGACTAAAATAACCCTTGTTTATCCTAACATGAAAAACAACACATTTCAATTCATGCCCTTAAACTTTAAACAACTGCCAAAAGAGCCTCTCTAAAGTCTAAACCTTGATATAAAAAATCAAGGACACTTGGGTTTGCCTTGCTGCGTCTTCCAGTTATTGTAACAAGCACACGACTTCTTGCTGCCGTAAACGCCAGCCGGCAAACACAAGCATTTGGCGCAACACTTTTGGCAGAAGAACATGCACGTCTTCTTGTGCGATGTTGCCGAGCAACGGTACGTGCATCTCGGTTTACAATCTGCACACCGTATACAATGTCAACGCTTTAGTGCATTGTAACGTACAACCTCGTTATACACAAAGAAATGAACTTCGGTGAGAGATACCGTACCTCGGGGATGAAGCTTGTTGTATCCCTAATTGCACATGAACAAAATGAATGTGAAAATCAACCATACAGAAATTAAAATCAATAAACATAAGGGTGTTTACCGTCCGGTTTGACCTGTTAGATTGTGATGAAAATTTTGGACTAAACCAATAACTACGGTCCAGGAAAATACAAGCCGAACCGGCCGACGGTTTTACGGTTCATTTTTACCAGTTTTAGAAAAAAAGATTTTTTTAAACAAGATTTATTTTGTATTAAAAACTAAAAAATGATAAGGATGGGTGTAAACGAGCCGAGCCGAGCTCGCTCTATTTCTAAAGCTCAGGCTCGGCTCGTTAGTAGTTTTTAAAGCTCGGGCTCGGCTCGTTTTTATTTATTAATTATTTTTTATGTATATTTATAATTATTTTTATATATTTTTTAATATAATTTTTATATATAACAAAATATATATCATTTAGTTATTTTTTCATAATTTTATATATAGTAATTATTATTTTATAAATATATATATTTAATATATTAATAAAAAATATATATAAATATAACTCGTTTAGGCTTGCGAGCCGGTTCGAGCTTGATAATTAAGGCTCGGGCTCGGGCTCGTTTAATAAACAAGCCTATTTTTAGGCTCAAGCTCGTTTAATCTCGGCTCGATTCGAGGTTTTAGCGAGCCGATCTCGAGTAGCTCGCGAGTCGGCTTGGCTCGTTTACACCACTACATTTACATAACTTTATATTAAAAAAAGAATAACAAATGTTAAACGGCCGGTTTGATTTGCACGATCGGTTCCACGTTCTAAACCGTAAACCCTCAAACTGTTGAAACCGAACCGGTCAGATTGGTTAGGTTGACCGAACCGGCAGGTTTTCATTGTTTTACGGTTCGTTTTCATTGTTTTACGGTTCGGTTTCACGATTTTACGGTTCTAGAAAAAAATGTTTGTTTTAAAGCATAATTTTGTATTAAACTTTTAGAAAAATAATATGAGATCTTCATGAATTCTTATTTTAATAAATGATTTCAAATAATGTCACGTGTGGTTATCGTATTTTTTTCTCACCAAAGTTTTCTAATTTTTTCTATTTTAAGTAAGTTTGAATTTTGAAATTTAATCATAATAATGTTTTTATTTTTTAAAAAATGATAATATAAAATTAAAATTATTATTACTTAATTAACAAAACAAATAATTTTATTTCTTGTTTTATACATTATTTTAAATTTTTTACAAACTATTATATTTTCATTTTTCTATACATAACATTATATTTCAAAAATAAAAAAATAAATAATAAATTGGTTCCGAACCGTTAAAACCAAAGCGTGAACCAGACCGAACGTATTTCAAACTGGCTGCCATTTTTCGGTTTGAGCAGTTTGGTCGGTTTCGACGGTTTATGAACACCTTTATATAAAAATAAACAGCACCTGAGCTAGATCTGCGAATGCGATCATGAGAACCAACGACAGAACCAAAACCAGAGCTGTGTATGAAGGTCTTGCTCCTGGCATTGTCTCTCTCTAGCAAAGTCGAGATCTGTGATGGTCTGAATGAGAGAGAATGAATGGAGTGAAGTGTGAAGGGGTGTTGATGTGTGCAGAGTGTTATTTATAGAAAGTAGAGGATGTGTTTTTTCTCGAGTGTCACGTTTGTGCACAGTAGTGAGGTTTGAGTGTGTGTGAGAGGTGATGATGGTGGTGTACACGAGGAGGGGGTTAAGGTGTAAAAGGGGAAAACAACCACCTAAATTTAGAAAAATTCTGGCTAAGTTTTTTTTTTTAAACGCAAGGGAAGCTAAGTTAAGTTTACCCGGTGGCCCCACCCTCACAGGAGGATCCTCTTATCGGGAAAACCCTTTAATTCATCCACAGTATTTATGTTTTAGACAAGATTTGAAACAGTGACCTCATTTATGATGGAATTCCAAGCTACCACTAGTACAAATAACCAGTAGTATTATAAGTATGTATCTAAAAGGTTGTTCTTTGTATCAAGACTAATGGTAAAAATAGCAATTTATTTGCCTAAAAGAGTAGCGAATTTCAAGATTTGATACATTTTTTAGAACGCCGAATTTCGTTATTTCTTTGAGACTTTAATCTAAGACTTTCAAACCTAGTGTTTCAAGAGGCTTTGCTTCTGTCACTATGCCACCAACCCTGATAGTTTGATATTTCATATAAACAGAAAATTTATCATCATATATTAATACAGAGGTGGCATAGTGGCATGTGTGACATGTGTCGTCGCGCGGGGCATGTAATTTTCATGGTTTTCGAGGGGCGTAAATTTTTTAATATATATATAATGGAGACATCAAGAGAAAACTACAAAGTTAGGCGAAAACCGAGAAAACCACTAAAAGCCAATCAAATAATTTATATAATTTTTATTTTTATAATTTATTTCTAAGTGTATTAATATAATATTACACAATTTACAAGAAAATTGTTTTACGTATTGTGTTTTACGTATACGTAACCGCAATTTTTTTGTTTTCTGTTTACGTATACGTAACACTCTGTGTTACGTATACGTAAGCCAATACTTATATGATTTATTTTGTAAAAATGTGTTATATTACATTGATACTCTTATAAATAAATAAAAATAAATAAATATTATTATATGATTGGTTAAAAATGGTTTTCTCGGTTTTCGCCTAACTATGTGGTTTTCTCTAGAACTCTCCTATATATATATATATATATATATATAGAATGAATCATTTGAGAACTCTTAAATATCTTGAGAACTATGAGAACTCCTATCAATGGTTTATATTTTTTTAAATTTTGTATTTTTTATATATTGTCGTTTATGTACATAAAATACAATCAAACTAATTTTTACATATGTTTTTACATTTTTAAATTTTTACTTATACATGTGTATGTTTTACTATCTACACATGTATAGGTAAAAGTTTAAAAATGTAAAAACATAAGTAAAAATTAGTTTGATTGTTTTTTTATGTAAATAAACACACGTGACAATATATAAAAAATACAAAATTCAAAAAATATAAACCATTGATAGGAGTTCTCCGAGTTCTCAAGATATTTAGAGTTCTCAAATGATCCTAACCCTATATATATATATATATACACACACTAGTGGGGTCCCCGCGCTACGCGGCTGGAATTCAATTCTATTGATGTCAGTTTGGTTCGTTACGGTAACAAAAAAGAAGGGTATTCGGGACTAAAATTTTAGTCTCTAATACCCCTGTATCAGTACTTAATGGTTATCAGAGACTGATTTTGTTGCCGTATGACTTATTAATTACACTAAATAATCATCATTTATCCTAAATGAAATATTTGTTGCCGTATTTCATAGATAAAAATAGGTACTATCTAGGGCTTCTTTCTAATCATCAATTTAGAGCTTCTTTCCCTGTTCGCATACATACAAGTTCTAGAACTGTTTTTTGGAGGCGATCGAAGAAAAGGCATCATAGAACAATCAAATCTCGATTTAGTCCAAGTATCAGGTTTGCAAATCATTTGTTTCTGTTATTATAGACAACAATTCTTGCAACAGAAATCAGTAGGATCTGCTACAGCCTTGCAAAAATTGTACATATCTGTGTTGTGCAAGTCCTTGCAAAAGTTATATTGAATCTGTGTTGTGCAAGTCCTTGAAAAATTATATATTGAATTTTCACAACCTTATGCAAGGGATAATTTGAATGAATTATATTTTATGTTTACACATGTGATCATACCTTGACAAAATGGTAACGGGTCAAATGGGTTCAGGTCAAAACTAGTAAGTTTAAGTGAGAGCTGATTTGGCTCGGGTCGGGCTGACCCGGAAATTAGGATTTTTTTTTATATATTTTTTTATCCTCTAGCTGATTATATGTTGTCTACACCAAAAACTATAATAACAAAAATCACATTAGGTAAACATTTGAGCTTTAACAAAAATCAGATCCTGTTAACATATTAAAGCTTTAATATGTTGTACAGCAAAATTTTCTAAATAGTTGTTTCAAAACAACTAGCTAAAAAATGTTAATAAAAAAACTATTTACTCATTTTTTTTCTGTTTTGGTGTTGTGTCGGGTTGGATTGAAATAAATTTGAAGATCAAACCTTAAGAGTTATGTTAAATCTGTTCTTGATCCTATTTCTGAAATAAATTTGATATTAAGACTGATGAATGGAATGAACTAAGTGTTCAATTCACTAGGCCATCTTCAGCAGTAGAATTATTCTATGAGGTTTTTATAAACAATTAGCATATTAAATGCATAGATACTACTTTAAATTATGCACAGATTGGACCTTTCAGTTATGCACAGATTTGCAGTAACTATGAAAATTAAGAGGTTTTATCAACTAATTATGTTTGTAACATAAATTAATAGTCAAATTGTGCATATATTATGGAAACTTATGGTAGATGTGAGGTCTACTTTATGCACAAATTTGAAGGTTTGTTTGCAATGCAAAGTAAAGTTTGACAGTTAAAAAGTTGCTAATTTTAAGTTTATATATTCTTTTACATTTTCAATATTGATGGCTATAAGCTGAATTTGGTGAAGATTTGGCTTAAAAGCTGCGTAATCAACCATAACATAAGAAATTTAAATTTTCAGATTTCAATCGACTATCGAATTGCTTGTTGCTGACTTGCTGTTTCTAAAGAGAGAATGAATTTGTTACCTGATGATAATGATCAATAACTATCCTGATATTCAAATATTTACCAGAAAACAAATAAATAGATAAATGAGTATAATAGATAATAAACTCGGTTAACAATCTTGTTTTGAGTTTCTGCAAGAAATTGGATATTAGGATAAATGTGAGGTTTTTAAACTGCATCCAGTTTTAATGAACTGTATTCCAATTCTACTTCTTCAAATTGCATTTATCAGTTTGAGTCCAATCACCCTTAAAGTTGACTTCTGATCCTAATTTTCTGTCAATAGAATGTGGATTTCACCTGTTTGTCTAAATATGAACTAGTTTAGTTTATTTTTCTTAATAATCAAGTAGAAGTTTTGTTATTACTGTATTTGCATTTTGTATTATTAGTAGGACAGTTTTCCTAGTGGAAGATTTCACAGGTGTTTCATGGACAGATGAGTAAATATCAATATTTGTGTATTGGAGCTTTAGTATCTGTGATTGTCTCCTTGCTCTTAGAAGAACAAACATGGTTACTAGTTAGCATTTTAAATAATGTCTTCATTATTTGTGTATTAAAACATATTTATTTTTTTAACAGGTAAGTGCTACTATCATAGTTAAGAAAGAGTTAACACGAGGATCATTTACTCGCATGAAGATTGTAAAAGAGGCTCATGAACACAATGAACTTATTTTTGTATTTGTTGAACTTTGAACTTTATTTTTTTGCTATTTTGTTGGACTTGAACATATTATATATTTTCTTAAACTTATAATGCATATACATTTTGACCAAACTATTGAACTTGAAAGGTGTGTATTGAATTTCCTTGTTCGACAATTAATAGCAGCCAGTAGGTTTTATAAATAGTCTTGCGTTTAAAGTACTTCAGTTTTGGAGACTGATTTTCAGCCTCTTATTTTTCTTTTATAATAGTCACTAATTCTTTCGTCCGTATAACACGTCGGAGACTAAATATCAGTTCCGAATAAGATTACGAAAAAAGATCTTTGACACTAATTTTCAGCCCTCAATACCTCCCAACAAATGGTAGTATATGTGTAACATATTTGGAGACTGAAAATTAGTCATTGAGCATTTCCTATACCAAAAGGTGTTCGAGACTGATTATCAGTCCCTAATTCGGTACGTATTGAAAATACTAAGGAATAATATTTAGTCCTGGATACATTCTCTCTATATTAGAGACTGAAGATTAGTCTCTAACGCATTTGCGCGATTATTCATATACAAGGAATATATTAGGGACTGGAATTCAGTAGCCAATAAAATTCCCTCCAAAAAACTTTACGACACATATTTGCGACGTAAATTTAGTCTCAAATAAGGGGCCTAAATATTAGCGACTGATTATTAGTTGTAGAATATGTTGTGTAAAAATTAGTCTCATATACCTCCGGCAACTGATAAATCAGTCGCGGATACTACTTATTTGAGACTGATAAATCAGTCCCTAAGACTGTAGTCTCGAATGGTCACTTTTTTGTAGCGGTAACCGCTTAGAACCGGCACACAGTATAACAAACGAAAGAGAGAACGTAAAAAATAAATTACTTACATACCCAAAATGTATAGAAATGTGTTTAACATCAATCGAAACAACAAATAATGATACCGTTTCTGATAATACCTACGACAGTAATATCGATTAAGTTTTTAAGTTTATAAGGTTCGGTTTCTAGAACATATACACTGTTATTTACCACGAAAAAACCATTGAAACACTGATTAAAATAGCACGTGAAAACAGGAATTCTCTAAGCTTCAATGGCTTGTAAGTTCGTGCTTCAATGACTTATACATTATTACGAAAGCTTGGTTTTGAATAAAATTTATATTGAAACGTAGATAAAAATAGGTACGTCATAATGGTACAATCGAAATTTTGTTAAATTTTATATTTTAAAAATTATAAAAGAAAAATACAATTCATTTAAAAATAAATATACTATTAATATACAAACACTACAAAAAAAAGAAGCAAAAAGGGCTGTGGCGGCGGATAAATAGCAAAGACCAAAAAATTTAGAACTAAAATATTAAATGTATATGTAAGAGCAAGTATAAGACAATTGTACATTCCTGCTTTGCTATATGACAATTGTAAGTATTTTAATTACTTAGTATTTCCTTATATCTTTGCAATAATAGTGAAAGTGAATGCACATAAATTAGTTCAAATAAAGCAAGCATAAGATAATTTAGTGAAAAGGTGGGTTGGTTTTCAAATGCACATAATATGTATTAATATGGTTCTTATTTTTTTAAATAAAAATTTAATTGGGCTTTAATGAGATGGTTGAGTTGGATTTAATGAGATTAAATAATAATTATTGAGTGTTTAATTGTAAAGATGTGTTGAATAGTAATCAAACATGTTTTATGCATAGTTAAGGTGTATCCTATACATAACAATGTGCATTAGGTGTACTAAATTTTTTGATAAATTACAATAGTATCCTTCTAATATGTATTATATAATAGTATAGATATAGATATATATATAGGGTAAGGATCAAATATAAACTTGTAAACCAAAAATTCAAATTCTGACCACGCATTTATTTTCATCTTATTTTAATCCATTCCCCAAAATCAAACACTCAATTTTTATAATAAACATGTGGCAAGAATTTGATTTTTTGGTTTACACATTTAAAAGTGGTTTACATTTGATCTTTTTCATATATATATATATATATATATATATATATATATATATATATATATATAGGGCTTGGTTCAAATCAAAACCCACTTCACATGAGAAAACCTTAAAACTTTAATCCAATGGTTAACTTTTATTCAAACACACAAGATCATGCCACGTGTCACTAAATTTGTTTTCTATGAAAATGACAAAATGGTCATTTTACTCACACAACAAATTCAGATTCAATAAGAAGGTGACATTTATCTTTTCTTTTTATAAAAAAATTTCCCCTATGTTTTTAAAACATTTATAACTTTTTTATACTATGTTATTTTTTTATAAAAATTATATCATTAAATAGATCACATTTTTATCTTTAATTTGGTTATAATATCAAAAAAGAAAATTACGAACGTCAGTTTTTACATCAATGTAACGAAACATTTTATATTTAACGGAACGTTACATTGGTGTAAATACTCTAATTACATTAGTGTAAATACTCTAGTTACGTTAGTATTAAACCATTTTTAAGACGTCCGTAATTACATTGGTATAACTATCGGTTACATTTGTGTAACGCATATTGATTACATAAATGCAAACTACCATTCATCAATAGAAACGATGATTCACATGAATCAATTGCTTATCAATCTCCTACAAGTATATTAATTCAACAAAGTTGAATGTGTAAGCATGCTTCCACAAATACCATTCTGTAAAATGAAAAAAGTGGTCCAAAATACATTATAAGTAGTCCAAAATATCAAGCTATCCAAATATATAAAAAATAGTAAAAATACACAAATTTTTTTTGTCTAAATACATCAACAAAGGGGGAAAATTACAAGTACTTCACTCTAGATCTAAAATAACTTATTTTTGAGATTTAAACCGATTGAGGAAAAAAGAAAAAGTGCTTGAAGGGGATAGTTGTTGATTCTAGCTATTCGAAAAAATTAGGGATTTGATTGAGTAAAAGAGTTATATTTGTCTCTTAACCATTATAATGAAACTGGATTCATGAAACTCAACATAAACATTAAAACAAACTTGTTCTCTGAATTAGAAGTGAAATCCCCCAAATTGAGATTTGTTCTTGATTTGATTTGATCTCTGAGGTGGTCTCTTCTGAATTTGTTGAAAAATTGAAATCTTTGTTTGTTATTTCTTCTTGAACAAGTTGTTTGAACTCACTGAGTGACGTTTTTTCCAAATCTGATAGATCTCTAATTCTATTGCTTTCTTCTTTAAAAGAAACCATGGATTCAGGGATCTTGGTTATGGGTTTAGGGTTACAACCAATTTAAAGAAATGATAAGGCACTTGGGTTTTATAACCATCGTGTTGAACAGTTTGTGACATCCAGCAATTTAGGGTTAACCCCGTTAACCAAATTCTGTTAAATCCTAACCTATCTCAAACCTTAGGGACTATTTCTGCCATTCTCAAACTGTAATTCACTTAAAACTTCAAGGACTAGTTGTGTGAATAACCAAAACTCAATTTGTTGACTTTTCAAAGTCAAAATCGTGGATGATCGATCCAAATTAATCCAAAACTCTCAAGAATGGTTCGAATTCGTAACTGAAATGCGTGTAAATGGCATTGTCGTTAATCATAGAAGCATTATTGGGTGATAATGATTCTAATTAATCCTATTTATCATTTACAAACCGAAACCGACGAACCTATCACTAGAACTCCTAAATTCGATCATTTGGTAAGGCATTTGTGAAATCAAACACTCCCAACACTCTAATCGCACCTCTCTGAGCATTCTGCAAACATCAGTTTCACCGGAGAAGCAATGGAAGCCACCGGGGACCAACTCGTCGGAATCGCGACCATAACCTAATCGATCTCTATCAATTGGAACTCAATTCAGGTAATCAATCACACCTACAGATTCGTTTTCATCCCTAGAATAAAAGCCCTAACTTAATTTGGTTATACAACATCGAATTTATAAAGAACCAATTCTAGGGTTCTTATCAAATACGGTTTAGTCGAACCCCACTCTAGACCCGATTACAATCCAATCAAATTACATGGGTAGTTTCGAAATCCTCTGTTTATTGAAAGCCCCATGTTTTCAATCCATAATTTTATAGAATTTGATCAATTTGAATCTATGTTTTAAACTAGGGTTTCAATTCTTAAAAACGAATTTAAACTATCCTAAACTTGTTGATTTTGCAATTAAAACTCACCACAGGTTCGAAATGGAGCGACTAACAAAACCCCTCTATCCTTGTGTCTAATAGCGATCGAATTCGGTGATTTTGGAGTGGGATTGGATTCGAATCGCGACTGAGGGTAAGGGACTTGGTATCTGTGAATATTAAAACCATATGGTCTGGGTTTTGTTCACAAGTTGCATCCCAGATCAGATGGTTAGTTCGTGTGGCTTGTTCACAGGAGACCCGGGTTCGAATCCAGTCAAGGGACTTTTTGATTGTTTACTTTTTACAAAACAAGTTCCTATGGTATTTTAATAACATATTAAATTATTTTGACACCCGAGAATACCCGTGTGCTCGAGATTAAAATTATAAAGCATTTTTAACATTATTTACATTTTGAAAATAATATAATTAGTTGTATTATTTCTTAAAACATTATTTAATATATAAATACACGCAAACAATAATTTTAAATCCGAGAATCATTTTATAACTCGTTTTAATTATTAGTCTCGCGTTTTAAAATAATATAATTATTTATAGTTATTATTTAACCCAAACAAATACCCGAAACAATAATATATATTATATTATTAACTTGTATTTTGGTGACGTATTATACGTGTCGTATTCACATTAAATGATAAACTAAAAATCCTTGATTCCGATGACGCGTTTGTCTACTCGTTAATCATAAGTGTGTTTTAGAACGTTCGATATTTTTGTGTCATCGTCACATACTCCTACGTGTCCTAATTATCGTGATCATATTCTAGGGCATTCATAGACTGCCCGCTTGCAAACTATTTGTGGTTTTGTAGCATCCATGTGTGGTGCAAATTACTACACTCTGCATACTCAGGTGAGTTTCACGGCCCCTTTTTACTTGTTTTCCTATTGGGGGAGAAACATGCATATACACAAACATCATTTTACTTGTTTTCCTGTTGGGGAGAATCATGCATACAAACAAACAACATTGTACTTGTTTCCCCGTTGGGAAGAAACATGCATACGAACAGACATCCGTTTACTTGTCTTCCCGCTGGGGAGAGGCATACATATGAACGGACATGGATCATGTAGTATTTCACTACCACTTGTTTACCTAAGTGTAAACATAACATGCAAAGTCCTTACACACTTGGACCGTTAATATATGGAGTATAGCGAGAAAATTTGAGTAGTACTACTGGGTTTGACACCGGATCAGGGGTTGATTAGAGTATTCAAAGAACGGCTTTTATCGTCTTCTGAATAGTTGAAGATATCCATGTTTAAAATGATCGGGCGCTAACTTGATTGGAGGTCTAACGGGTGTAAATTGTCCTAAACACTTGCCATTGTTGATGTTAGCAATGGCGGAAGGCACCCAAACACAAACAGTCAGCTTCGGTTGCGAACACTTAGAGTAACTTGTACATTGTCTAGCTAGCAATAGGTGTGACTTACGTATGTGGATCCTGCAAACACTCAAACAGTTTATTTACTTGTAAACATGTGAACTCACCAACCTTGTGTTGACACTTTTTGTTACATGTTTCTCAGGTCGCTAAGGCACAGGTTTCACACTTAGGACATGCATGGAGTCCTACTATTATTTCATCCTCATGCAAACCTTCAGAACAATTCACTTGTTTTATTAAACTAAACTTGGACGCGCTTGTTTTGCGCATTTATTTTCTTATTTAAACGCTTCCGCATTAACTCTGAACTTTTATGATATTACATTTATGTCCCATATAGTGTCGTTTGATGTAACTAATGACTGAGATCCTGATTTGTCACGCACCAAACGGTAAAACTCCGTTAGTGGAATTTGGGGGTGTCACACAGTCAACATTAAAGGGATCTTTGGAATATTTCGGCACATCTAACGGTGATGGGTCAAATGGAGGAAAGAAGAACATAAACTCACTTGACTAAAACAATCAGCCATGGCTCTACTCCAAACTCAGAAGAAGGGTCTTTTGACCATCGGATGATTTGGATGAACTCGAAGCTCTGACGAAGCTGCTAAGGAACGAAGAAGAAAATGGAACGACCGAGCCACTAGCTGTTACGACGTCGCTGCGGTTGCCATCGCCGGTGAGGTGAGATGAACACGATGAAAATCCGAGGATGAGAGCGTGGTTCGGTTTCTTTAATGGAGATGAAGATTTAGAGCAATTGATTTAAGGCAAGAGATGTGAGGGTCAGATCTGAAAAAAGGACCAAAAGCAACTTTTCATTTACTTTTCCCCATGTAAAAGGACCAAAGATTTCAGATGTTTATTGACCATTATACCCTTTTGACAAAAGATAATTTTCTAGGAATTTTTTAATTAGCTCATTTAATGAAGACCATAGGATCATGTTTGGTAAAGATCATCTTTGAATGTGGTGTGATTTTAAGGTTTTTAAATTAAAAGTGGGTTTTGATTGAAACACTCCCATATATATATATATATATATATAGGGATTGGATCATTTGAGAATTTCTAAATATTTTGATTATTTATTATATACATATATATTTAACATATTAATAAAAGTTAAATAAATTGCACGATTGTTTAGGCTCATGAGCCAGCTCGAACTTGATAAGTGAAGCTCGCGCTCGGGCTTGTTTATTAAACAATCTTATTTTAAGACTTGAGTTCGGTCTCGAGCTCGTTTAAGCTCGGATTCAAGCTTTTAGCAAATTTCGAGTAGCTCACGAACCGAGTTGCTCATTTACACCTTTGATATTGTGGGTGCTCTACGCCAGTTAGCTTTAGGGTTAGCTTTTATAACTTTATTTTGAGTTAATTGCAATTTTCATTCCTATGTTAATGAAAATCTCGTTTTAAATCTATTTCTTTTTCATTGTCTTAGTAACTTAATTTCTTGTCATTTCACCACATGAGACTAATATCATTTGTTTCTTCTTTTAGATGGAAAAACACTTTTAGTCTTTTTACACCTTAGGGACTGATTATCTAACTTAGGGGCTGTTTGGTAACTTCTGAACCAGTAAGTGCTGAACCAGTAAGAGGTCTGAATGGGTAAGAGACTCTGAATAAGTTAAGTGCTGAACCATTAGTGCTGTTTGGTTGGGCCTCTGAACGACTGTGCAGAATGACTACTTTACCCCTCTGAACTATTTTGTGTTGAATGAAATTTATCTGTTTGGTCAATTCTCTGAATGATTGTACTGAATGATGAATAATTTTAAAAAGAAAATACAAAACATCATAGAAAATCCAAATTACACATAAATCCATGGAAACATACTGAAATCCAAATAGAAATTAATACTTTGCGTACAATTTTTATTTTAATCATTTCCAAGTAGTTGATTAGCTATCTGGTCACGCAACGTATTCATATACTCAATGCCTTGTGAATCCCATTCAATGTTGTGAACGAACTGGTCATCAGTTACTCCACCTTGTATTTCAGAAAACACAGTGTTCTCGTCGTACGCCATAAATAATTGATCATGAATATTGAATTTCCTTATAAAATTATGGACGGCGAAACAAGCAATCACTATGTCCCTTTGTTTTGGAAAAGGGAAGGGAGCCATTTGCCTCAGGATTGGAAATCTCGCCTTCAAAACACCATATGCGCGCTCAATAACATTCCTGAGTTGTGCATAAGCATGATTGAATCTTTCTTCCTTAGTTGACGCACGTCGTCGTCGAAAATCGGCTAACCAGTACCTCGTATTACGGTAGGGAGTCATAAATCCACGAGTGTTGGTGTATGCAGCGTCACAAAGGTAATATTTATCTGTAAACGTTAGTATCAAAGCTATTACATAAAAAATATATTTAATAATCAAAGCTAAAGAATGATTAAAAACCTGTTGGGGGAAAAGGAAAGCCGAAAGTCTGGTTAAATGCAACTTCTTTTAAAACTCGTGAATCATGTGCAATGCCCTCCCATCCGGCCCATACAAACGTGAATATCATATCAAAATCACAAATTGCTAAGACATTTTGATAGCATTCACCTTTTCCTCTTCCCCTGTAACGGGTCTGTTGATCAGCTGGAACGACTGCATGTACAAGAGTTCCATCTAACGCACCTATTGCTCCAGGAAATATTTGTTTTAGCTTTCTAAGGCGTTCTGAGGTATTTGTTATTGCATTAGAAGATGTTGGAACTATAACTTCTCTTGCGAAATTCATCATTGCATTTAGGACCTCATGAAAACATCTATGAATCGTTTCTGTTGAGTGTTGAAACCTTCGTTTAACCATTCGAAAACACTCATTATGTCCTATGACAATTAAAAACATAGCCAACTTTTCTTCAAGGCTTATTGACCTACTACTTTGCAACCAATTTTTTTGTCTAAAATGATTACACATTAGTACAAATGCATCACATGAAAGATGCATCAACTCATGACATTGTGTAGAAGTTCCATGCAACAATTCTTGCGTGTATGCATGACCAGTCAATGTTGAATTCAGGTCTCTTATCCTTTCATTTACCCTTGTGGCTAACCGTAGCCAATACCAACAAAGGTAAATAAAAACTATAATTTCCTCATCTGAATCCATAGACTACGGCCCTGTTTCCTGTCATAAAAATTACCAAAGAATTTAAGATGAAAAAACATAACATCCACAAAATCCACAAAACATAACATCCACAAAATCCAAACATAACATTCATAACTTAACATCCTTGTCCAAATAAACATCCCTAACAAAACATCCAAAAAACAATCCAAAACATAACATTCATAACATAACATCCTTGTCCAAGTAAACATCCCTAAAAAAACAATCCAAAACATAGCATTCATAAACATCCCTAATCAAAACAACCCATACTTCGCTCCCGCATTCTTAACCCATAGCTCACAACTGTGCGGCTTAAGTCGTAACCACACTTTCCTAATATCAGCACTTTCACCAAAAAGTAAAAGTGCCGTTTGATATTTCGCATCAAGTTCTTCCCATCCCAATGTCTCCAGCTTGTCCATGCATGCGTCCATATCATTAGAAAGTTTGTGTTTCTCAATCAACATCTTTGCCACCTCGTTAATATTGTCCCCAACTTCTATTATCTTTGAATTTATTGTTTCCTTATCTTTTCGTTTCTCCCCTCTTTTTTTAGTCGGAACGGATGACTCCTCACTAGTACCTAGAGTCTGGCAGTCCGTTTGAGTGCATTCGAAATCCTCAATACCATTTAAATTGTGGTCAAACACTTCCTCAGAAGGATGAGGTAGTGTAGAAGATGGCCCCCAACTTTCAAAGCCAAACAATTGAATACAAAGTTCGGGATAACAAAGTGGCGCACTTCTCAAAACCTCAACGTATTTGTTGGACTGTTTGAAAAAATAATATAAAATATTATAAGATTATTGAAATATAATAATAATAACTATTATTTATGAAAATAGAAATACCTTCATCTCTAATTACCATTCTTCTTCCGACAAGTTAAAGGTATTTGTAACAGAATTATAAACGTTGCCGGTTTTGTTTTTAAGCTTGGACCAAGCTGCAAATTTTGCATTTAAATAATCGTAACGGTTCTTCATTTGTCTTTGATCCGCTATGAAATTGTGTTCTGTTTTCAATTTTTCCATAACATTCTTCCATGACATTTGTTTAAGGCTGCTCCCTTCACGCCCATTCAGTGTTATTTCCTGAACGCATGCTTCAAGAAATGTTTTTTCCACACCTTCTACTTTCCAATTAATCCTAATCTTTTTTGTTGCCATTTCTTTCCAATTAATCCTAATGCTTCAAAACAAATTACCATAACTCAATGACCAAACTATTTAATACTAATCTTTACAACCAACATAGAAACTGTTTATTTAAACCCCATAATCACATAAATAGAGGCACATTTTTGCTAATCCAAACATAGAAAACTGAAATTAACATTTTTGCATCAACCAGTGGCACATCATCAATTTATAAGTAAAATCAATTGTAATGAGGCTGATTGCTAAAATCCGTATTAAATGTATTTAAGTTGATTGCTAAAATAAAAAAAATGTATTTAATCTATTTCATAGGTGGCATCAACCAGTGGCACACATAGAAAACTGATTATTTGAACCCCATATAACATAACTTGAGGCACATTTTTGTTAATTCAAACATAGAAAACTGATTACTTGAATCCCATAATCATATAATTAGAGGCATATTTTAGCTAATCCAAACATGGAAACTGATCATTTGAACCTGACAATCACATAATTATAGGCATATTTTAGCTAATCCAAACATAGAAACTGAATTTCTAAACCCCATAATCACATAATTAGAGGAACATTTTAGCTAATCCAAACAAATAAAACCAAATAGAACCGGTAGCAGAGACCAAATCAAATAAAACCAAAACAAGATGCTTTTTCAGTGCTGGATTCAACAGAGAAGGGGTACCTTGGTGTCGGAGAGGACGAGTGGCAGCAGCAGCAGAGAGGGAGCGGTAGCAGTAGCAGCAGACGGAGGGGACGAGTGGCAGCAGCAACAGCGGAGAGGGAGAGAGGCGAGTGGATGACTGGTACAGCGACGAGGGAGGAGGCGGAGGGGATGACTGGTACAACGATGAGGGAGAAGAAGATGGGTAGTGGCTAGGAGAAGGGGGTATGGGCAAAGGGGGAAAATTAGGTTATATTTTTCATTCAGCGTTCTTTTTTAGCTGAATGATTCAGAGGGATATTTTTCATTAAGAGGTTGCTTTTTAATGAAACAAACACACCAGCCTCTTAACGATTCAGAGTTTAGCCTCTTAATGAAACCATTAAGATGCTACCAAACAGGGCCTTACAAAGATAATTTCTCATAAATTTTTAATAATTTAGTGTTTTAAGGAGAGAGAGTTTTGGAGGAGATAAGAGAGAAAATCGGTTATGTGGAATTAACGACGACTTATGTGAGTGCAGGGAGAAAATAGAGTGTGTTTGGATATTATGTGATGAGCCGTTAGAGAGCAAATGTTATGTCAGTAACTAATTATGTAAATTACAAAAACAATTTAACAGTTAGAGAACAATTTTTAAAATTTACTTAAATTAATAAATATAAAAAAATAAAAACAAAACCCTACCCCTTCTTCCCCACGAAGTACCCCCTCTTTCCCCTTTTTTTTCTCCCTCACACCACTCTCTTCCCCTTATTTTCCCTCTTCCTATTAGGCCAACGGGAGTACCCATTCTTTTTCACATTTCCACATCCCTGCACGTCAGCGTCATATCAGGTTTTACAGCTTTTTCACATTCTTCACATTTAAGGAAAATGGTTTCATATTTTCACACTGCCACATCATTTATCTTTTTCTAATTTAATTTAATATTAATTTGTTTTAATAATTTAAAAAGAAAATAACATTAATAGTAAAAAGAGAAAAATGTATTAACTAAAACACAAATAGATTTCATCACTTGACTGGCCAACTATCTTCATAATCTTATGACCGGCCCAAGTTTGGTTTTTAAAGCGTGGGCTGCTCATTTAGCCCACTCCGTAATCAAAACATATAGCGACGTTAACCGGAATACAACAACTAGCAAATTAGCAAAAATCGTTGGTCATTTGTTGCAATGGTAGCCTCAAGACTTTTCATAGTGGAGATCTTGGGTTCGAATCCTGGCAACAGTATCACCCTATCCCGACGATTTTTTTTTGACCCTATAGCGACGACTTGTCGTCGGTATAGGCTATAGCGATGACATGTCGTCGGTATATGAAACACACCACTTTTAAAAACAAAACTTTAACGCGCGGAAGTCTTAACCCAGGAAATTTTTTTTTTTTTTTTTTAAAACCCTCTCGCGTACCGCGAGAGAATCCTTCCTGGACTCTCGCGGCCCGCGAGTAACCCTTTCTCTCAGAATGTTTCCAGCTTTCAGCAGTTTTCACACTTAACCATTTTTCCAACCTTTTTCATTTTGCTTAACATCAAAACTTTACCAACACTTAGATTTTTGACCAAAAACATCATGACAACATATGATTACATCAAAACATAACTTTTGTACCAAATTACACCACTTTACAAGGATTTTTACGAAAATCCTCAAAATACCAAAAATGCATACGAGAACCCTCCAAGCTTGGACGTTGACCTTGACCTATTTCGGAGCTTTCCCTGCATAACCACATAAACTTATAACCATTAGTAATGAAATAAGCACAACCAACAAGTATTTACAACTTGTTTTCATCCTTTTCACCCATTTGACCCGTTTGCCTCTATTTGGTCAATTATAGTTCCATACATTAGCATTTCGTCAACATATTACCATTTTAATGTGTTAAACATAACAAACAAGTGATTACAACTTGTTTTCACACCTTTTACCCATTTGACCCGTTAACACCCATTTGACCCGTTAACACCCATTTGGCCAATTAAGGATTTCATACACTTGTATATCACCTACAAGTTACTTTCATCATTTCATTATCACTTTTCCATTTCCATTATGGCACGTAGGCCATAACTTCATATCCAAAGGATACGAGATCATAACTCCATAACTAATCTATCCATTATGGTACTTAGACCATAACTCCATATCCATTCTATCAATTATGGTTCATAGACCATAACTCCATATCAACATATCCATTATAGTGTAAATACTATAACTACATTCCTTCAATTATACATACCATTTTATACTCATTCATACCACATAACAAATTATGCAACTTTACACATTATACATACAACATTGCATAAAACTCATTTATCATCAAAACTAAGTAAGTGCAAAAGCACTTACCTTTCGGGTTAGAAGATCCCGCACCGCTTTCAAGCTTTGCAATTTGATTACCTAAACACATTCGCCTAGTTTAGTAATCTAACATATACCAAAATTTCATTACAATTGAGTTCACAACTCAATTTCCCAATTCCAACCAAAATTGACCCGTTTGGGTTATCCTCATAACCAAACACCCTCTTTCACCACAAACTCACCTACTTGAGTTTCATTAACTTAATCTTAACACTAATTCTTCTTTCAAAAATTATTATTAAGTTAATTTGGTGTTTGTTCTAGTGTCTAACATCTTAAAAACACTTAATCTTCATTAATTCACCATTCAAGCCTTATGACCCAAACACCCCCAATTTTCACCATATGAACCCTAACTTCTCATAATCAAAATCAAAGGGTTCTAGGATGTTAATCATCATTCTTTAACTTTAGTTTAGCTAGATTATCAATAATCTAACACCATTTCATCACATGCATACATAATTTCGGGTTTCACCCAAAACCCACCAAGAACACATACATGGAGGAATCAAGAGGAAGAGAATCACTTACTTGATGTTATGAAGGTGTTGTGTGAGCCAAAACCTTCACAAAACAAGCCTTAATTGCATGATTTGAGCTTCAAACTTGATTTCTCTTTTTCTCTCTTGATATGAACGACCCCAACATACCAAATGCTGAATTTTGACTTTCATATGGTCAAATATGGCAGATTTTCCATATTTACCATTTCAGTCCCTTAACTTCCATTTTACCCAATTCGTTCTATAGTTAGTTAAAACTAACATAATCCCATTACAAACTTGAAACCCACTTGTTTCAACTTATTTATAAAATATTATTTCCACCATAATATTAAATATAAATATTTAATTATTTGAAGACGAAACCCGGATTTTGGTTCGTTACAAATCACCTCCCCTTATTTGGGTTTCGTCCCCGAAACCCGACTTCACATAAAAAGGTTCGGGTAGAATTTGAGAATTTCTTCCTTGGTTTCCCAAGTCATTTCCGCCCCCTTTCTATGCTTCCATCGAACCAACACTTGGCTAATCTCTTTATTACGCAACCGCTTCACTTTCCTATCTAAGATTGCCATCGGTTCTTCCACATAGTTCAACTTTTCATCAAATTCTATATCATCCAATGGAACAAAAGTAGATTCATCCGCTAAACATTTTCGCAAATGAGACACATGGAACGTGTTATGAAGTCTACTTAGTCCCTCCGGTAACTCCAATCGATAAGCTACCGCACCCACCCTTTCCATCACTTTAAACGGTCCAATGAAACGTGGGCTTAACTTCCCCCGTTTTCTAAACCTTATCACCCCTTTCCAAGGAGAGACTTTCAATAGCACAAAGTCCCCCACTTGAAACTCAATCGCCCGCTTCCTATTATCCGCATAAGATTTTTGGCGATCTTGCGCCGCCTTTAAGCGAGCCTTTATTTGGTCAATACTATCATTCGTTTTCTTGACCACTTCGACACTACCAAGTTCCCGTTGACCAATCTCACCCCAACACACGGGTGTTCGACACTTTATCCCATACAATGCCTCAAAAGGCGGCATACCAATACTAGAATGGTAACTATTGTTGTAAGAGAATTCCGTCAACGGTAAATGGTCGTCCCAACTACCACCAAAATCTAAGGCACACGCTCGCAACATATCCTCGAGCGTTTGAATCGTTCGCTCGCTTTGACCATCCGTTTGTGGATGATAAGCGGTGCTAAGATTCAATCTAGTCCCCATATCCTCATGGAATTTCTTCCAAAAATGAGAAGTAAATCTCGTATCACGATCCGATATAATCGACACCGGCACACCATGACGTGACACAATTTCCTTCACATACATTTCCGCCAATCTATCCGAAGAATACGTTTCCTTTATAGGAAGGAAATGTGCACTCTTCGTCAACCGATCCACTACTACCCATATCGCATCATAACCCTTTCGAGTCTTTGGTAGTTTAGTGATCAAATCCATGGTTATATTTTCCCATTTCCAAAGCGGTATATCAAGCGGTTGAAGCTTTCCATATGGCTTTTGATGCTCCGCCTTAACCCTTAAGCATGTGAGACACCTCTCCACATACTTAACAATATCACGCCTCAAACCCGGCCACCAAAAATGACACTTCAAATCATAAAACATCTTCGTGGCCCCCGGATGGATAGAATATTTGGATTTATGCGCCTCGTCAAGAATAGTTGTCAAGACACTTGACAACTTAGGTATCCAAATTCTATCAAAGCATGTCTTCAAACCCATGCTATTTTCACCAAGCTTATCAACATAAGAAATCATCCGTTCTTTCTTCAAGTCACCACCAAGTGCTAACACTTGGGCCTCCCGGATTTCATCAATAAGAGATGATGAAATTGTCATCTTAAATGACTTCACCTTGATAGGTGAATGACTTGACTTTCTACTAAGCGCATCCGCCACAACATTTGCTTTACCCGGATGGTAAAGTATCTCACAATCATAATCCTTAACCAATTCAAGCCACCGTCTTTGCCTCATATTGAGGTCCTTTTGGTCAAAGAAATATTTGAGACTTTTGTGATCCGTGTAGATCGTACACTTAGCACCATACAAATAATGCCTCCAAATCTTGAGCGCGAAAACCACGGCTGCAAGCTCTAAATCATGGGTTGGGTAATTCACCTCGTGAGTCTTTAATTGCCTAGAGGCATAGGCAATCACTTTCCCCCTTTGCATCAAAACACACCCCAACCCCGAATGCGAGGCATCCGAATAAACAACAAAATCCTCGGTCCCGTCCGGCAAGGATAAAACAGGCGCCTTAGTCAACTTTTCTTTCAAGAGTTGAAAGGCAGATTCTTGCTCGGGACTCCAAACAAACTTTGTCTCCTTACGAGTCAACTTCGTCATCGGCAAAGCAATCTGAGAGAAGTTTTCGATAAACCTCCGATAATAACCCGCTAACCCCAAGAAACTTCTAATCTCCGAAGGCGTCTTCGGTGATGACCATTCTTTAACCGCCATAATCTTGGATGGGTCAACGGTAATTCCTCTTTCATTAATCACATGACCCAAGAATTGGATCTCGCGCATCCAAAATGCGCACTTGGAGAATTTAGCATAAAGCTTCTCCTTTTGCAAGACTTCAAGAATCTCACGCAAATGACAAGCGTGATCACCCTCGCTCCTTGAATAGATGAGAAGATCGTCAATAAACACAATGACCGAACGATCAAGGAACGGTCTACACACCCGGTTCATGAGATCCATGAAAACCGCAGGTGCGTTGGTCAAACCGAAGGGCATAACCGTAAACTCATAGTGACCGTAACGAGTGAGAAAAGCTGTCTTATGAACATCCTCTTCCTTCACTTTCAACTGATGATACCCGGACTTCAAGTCAATCTTAGAAAACCATGACGCCCCTTGCAATTGGTCGAAAAGATCGTCAATCCTAGGCAATGGGTACCTATTCTTCACTGTCAACTTGTTCAACTCCCGGTAATTCATACACATTCTCATGCTCCCATCCTTCTTTTTGACGAAGAGAACGGGCGCACCCCAAGGTGAAACACTTGGGCGTATGAAACCCTTGTCAAGAAACTCTTGTAATTGCTCCATGAGTTCTTTCATTTCTGGCGGTGCCAATCTATAAGGCGCTTTAGCTACCGGTTTAGCACCCGGCATCAAGTCAATTCCAAACTCTATCTCCCTAACCGGCGGAATCCCCGGTAACTCGTCAGGAAACACATCTACGAATTGGTTCACGACCGGTACATCGTGAATCTTCTTTACTCTTTCATTCACATCTGCGACACAAGCCATGAACGCCTTGCACCCACGCGCCATGTACTTGGTCGCCTTCACATAAGTGCACAACCTTACTTTACCCTTTTTATCACCTTCTATGTAGATGGACTCTCCCGACGGGGAAACAAGTTGGATCGCCTTCGGTCCACATAAAATGCTCGCCTTATTCTTTGACAACCAATCCATCCCCACAATAACATAAAAATCTCCCATAGCCAAAGGAATCAAATCAATAAAGAAAGTTTCGCCCCCCGCTCTCAACTTACAATCTCTAAAAACGTCAAAGACAAGGAAACTCTTATCATTAGCCGCTTCGATTTCTAAGGGTTCATCTAACTTACTACTTACAAAAGAGGAATGCTTAACAATTTTCAAGGAAACAAAAGAACTGCTAGCTCCCGAATCAAATAGAACTAGTGCAGGTAATGAGTTAATCTTGAATGTACCTGTCACCACCTCCGAATCGTTCTTTGCTTCCTCCGCAGATATGTGGAAAGCTCTACCCTTAGGCCTGGGTATCTCAACTTTTCTCTCGCTTCCACCTTGCTTCAAATCCGGGCAATCCGCCCTATGGTGTCCTGGCTTGTAACAATTATAGCATATACGAATCTGGCTTGGACACTGATTTGCCATATGCCCCGGCTTCCCACACTTGTAACAATTCGACGTTCCCTTCTTACAATCCCCATAGTGCTCCTTCCCACAAACTTTGCATCCTCGAGAAGAGAACTTGGTAAAAGGCTTCTTACTAGGGCTCCCGCCCTTTATCTTGTTCACCACTTGATCCACAATTTCCCTTTTCCTCTTCTCTCCTCTAGCTTCTTGCCTTCTCAACTCCACCTCTCTTTCCCGACACCTGTTTATTAAATCTACAAGTGTGGTAAATGAGGATGGAGATATGCTATCCCTGAATTCCACCGTCAGCATAGCATAGAACCTGTCAATCCTGGCTTTCTCGGTCGACACTACATCTGGACAGAACTTGGCCCGATCGAAGAAAGTCCCAGCTAATTCATCAATAGTCTCTGTCGTCTGCCTCATGAGGAGAAACTCCTCGGTCATCCTGTCAATAGCGGCCTGTGGGCAATGGTACTTTAGGAATGCCGCTTTAAACTCCTCCCATGACATGTAGGTCACCCCTCTTTCACCCCTCTCCTTTCGGAGATTCAGCAGCCACTCCTTAGCCCACCCAGTCAATAGTGGCACGCTAAACATCACTCTATCCTCGGGCTTACACCTTGTCGTCTCAAAATTTGACTCCATGTCTACCACCCACCTGTGGCTCAGAATCGGGTCCACTTGCCCGTTATATTCCTTGGGCTTGATCACCATGAAATCCTTCAGTGTACAACCCCGAGGTTCCTTATCTTTCTCTTTCATGATCTCCTCGAGAGAGAGTTTAATAGTCCCCCTCATTTCTTCCATCAACAGATTTGTGGCTTGCTCAAAGGCTTTGGCCACCTCCTCTTTTATCAACTCTTGGATCCGTGGATCCAACGGTTCCCGATTGCTCGATTCTTCTGCCATCTCTTAACTGAGAATTAGAAACGAACACCTTAACACCCTTATACTATCAATACCTTAAATACTTATCACACTTACACCCCTATATGTATTAAGTATATGTATACTTATCTACTTATATACATACATACATATATAATCACCTTCACCTAATCCTTGTAAATGTTCATTGTCATATGGTTATTATAAAGGCCCTTGCACATCTCGTCATATTAATCATATTGGCCAGACATGATTAATAACGCGCTACGCCCAATTGCAATTATCATATTCATATAACAAATCACAAGACAAGTTTCGGCACACATAACACTTTGCCAATCATTCGTACATATACATAAACTCCATATGGAATTATCATTAATCATAACATTACTAACCTTTCATTTCCGAAAGCTCCGAGTCTTAGTCAAGTCCTTCTTGGATTCTCGTATCATCCCCCCAATTCAAGAGCATCCGGTTTGAGTTTGGTGCCACCCACACCAAATCCCTCAAACCATTGCTCTGATACCAAGTTGAAACACACCACTTTTAAAAACAAAACTTTAACGCGCGAAAGTCTTAACCCAGGAAATTTTTTTTTTTTAAAAAAAAAAAACCCTCTCGCGTACCGCGAGAGAATCCTTCCTGGACTCTCGCGGCCCGCGAGTAACCCTTTCTCTCAGAATGTTTCCAGCTTTCAGCAGTTTTCACACTTAACCATTTTTCCAACCTTTTTCATTTTGCTTAACATCAAAACTTTACCAACACTTAGATTTTTGACCAAAAACATCATGACAACATATGATTACATCAAAACATAACTTTTGTGCCAAATTACACCACTTTACAAGGATTTTTACGAAAATCCTCAAAATACCAAAAATGCATACGAAAACCCTCCAAGCTTGGACGTTGACCTTGACCTATTTCGGAGCTTTCCCTGCATAACCACATAAACTTATAACCATTAGTAATGAAATAAGCACAACCAACAAGTATTTACAACTTGTTTTCATCCTTTTCACCCATTTGACCCGTTTGCCTCTATTTGGTCAATTATAGTTCCATACATTAGCATTTCGTCAACATATTACCATTTTAATGTGTTAAACATAACAAACAAGTGATTACAACTTGTTTTCACACCTTTTACCCATTTGACCCGTTAACACCCATTTGACCCGTTAACACCCATTTGGCCAATTAAGGATTTCATACACTTGTATATCACCTACAAGTTACTTTCATCATTTCATTATCACTTTTCCATTTCCATTATGGCACGTAGGCCATAACTTCATATCCAAAGGATACGAGATCATAACTCCATAACTAATCTATCCATTATGGTACTTAGACCATAACTCCATATCCATTCTATCAATTATGGTTCATAGACCATAACTCCATATCAACATATCCATTATAGTGTAAATACTATAACTACATTCCTTCAATTATACATACCATTTTATACTCATTCATACCACATAAAAAATTATGCAACTTTACACATTATACATACAACATTGCATAAAACTCATTTATCATCAAAACTAAGTAAGTGCAAAAGCACTTACCTTTCGGGTTAGAAGATCCCGCACCGCTTTCAAGCTTTGCAATTTGATTACCTAAACACATTCGCCTAGTTTAGTAATCTAACATATACCAAAATTTCATTACAATTGAGTTCACAACTCAATTTCCCAATTCCAACCCAAATTGACCCGTATGGGTTATCCTCATAACCAAACACCCTCTTTCACCACAAACTCACCTACTTGAGTTTCATTAACTTAATCTTAACACTAATTCTTCTTTCAAAAATTATTATTAAGTTAATTTTGTGTTTGTTCTAGTGTCTAACATCTTAAAAACACTTAATCTTCATTAATTCACCATTCAAGCCTTATGACCCAAACACCCCTAATTTTCACCATATGAACCCTAACTTCTCATAATCAAAATCAAAGGGTTCTAGGATGTTAATCATCATTCTTTAACTTTAGTTTAGCTAGATTATCAATAATCTAACACCATTTCATCACATGCATACATAATTTCGGGTTTCACCCAAAACCCACCAAGAACACATACATGGAGGAATCAAGAGGAAGAGAATCACTTACTTGATGTTATGAAGGTGTTGTGTGAGCCAAAACCTTCACAAAACAAGCCTCAATTGCATGATTTGAGCTTCAAACTTGATTTCTCTTTTTCTCTCTTGATATGAACGACCCCAACATACCAAATGCTGAATTTTGACTTTCATATGGTCAAATATGGCAGATTTGCCATATTTACCATTTCAGTCCCTTAACTTCCATTTTACCCAATTCGTTCTATAGTTAGTTAAAACTAACATAATCCCATTACAAACTTGAAACCCACTTGTTTCAACTTATTTATAAAATATTATTTCCACCATAATATTAAATATAAATATTTAATTATTTGAAGACGAAACCCGGATTTTGGTTCGTTACAGTATAGATGTCGTCGGTATTGCCTCGTCCTAATAGGTCAAAGATGTCGTCGGTATAGGTGTCGTCGGCATAGGTCGTCCTATCCCGACGACATGTCGTCGCTATAGGGTTTAATTAAATAATTCAAAAAAAAATTCTATACCGTCGACATGTCGTCGGTATAGCTTCTGGACTTATCCGGACAACAAGTGGTCGGGAAAAACCCAACCTATACCGACGACATGTCGTCGGTATAGTATTTTTCCAACTTTTTAATTAAATTTGAAATATACCTATGCCGACGACATGTCGTCGGTATAGGTTTTTCTGTATTTTTTTATTTTTTTTAAATTTTCAAAATTTTCCAAAAATATTTAATTTCTAATTACCAAAACCTGCAAATCAGATAATTCAAACCATTCAAAAATTGAAATCCGAAACATATTGTTCGATACAAAAACCTGTTCGACACACAAATCAAATATTCAAACATAAAGTTGTCCGACACACAAATATAAAAATTGTTCAAACATTCAACAATAACACCGACAACAAAGGCAAAGGCGCAGCAACTTCAAGCTAATTATCGTCGCTGCTAGTTCGGCGTTCTCACATTCGACGCATTTCATCCATTTGTCGTTGCATTTCAAGCATTTGTTGATTATGCACACGACGTTCTTCATCTCGTTGGGCTTCGCGTTGTTGTTGATCTTGGACTTGTTGTTGAAGTTGAGTTACACGCTCATCCACTTCTTGCCAATGTGGTTGTGGAGGGGGGGTACTGAACAAATCCGGTGTGGGATTACTCACCACACGACCGACACCCCTGATATGGCCACGCCGATGACCCAATGCACGCTCCATGCATGCAAACTCATCGACAGCAGACGAGTCACCACCAGACTCAGCAGAGGATCTTGCATACTCCTCTTGGATTCGGTCCTACATTAAACAATGTAATAAACAATCACTTGACTATTTGACTAAAATTCGACAGCATAACTGTTATAAAATGGATAACCAAACTGTTAAACTATAAGTTATAAACGACCCAAATTCATAAATTCCAATCAACTAACGCTAATAAAAACAAATACTAATAATACTAGCAAAAATATTCAACAATTGGGCTCAAGTTAGATGTTCTAAGTCTATTAAAGTGTGTTTGAGTCATTTTGACCCATTTAAAGTTACAGTTGGATGTTCTAAGTTTATCAAAGTGTGTTTGGGTCATTTTGACCAGTTTTAATTTAAAGCTAGATATTTTAAGTCTCTTAAAGTGTGTTTGGATCATTTTGACCCGTTTTAAGTTACAGTTGGATTTTCTAAGTCTAGTAAGTCTAATAACAAAATCATTTGACTTACATAATCTGATAATGCATTCGTGTTGGCCCAACTGGTCCCTTCTTTATAATGGGTCGATTTGAACACATCAATTGAGCCGGTACCCTGTGAAAAACAAAAATAATATCACTAAGAATTAATAAGCATGTTTATATAATACTAACAATTGTATTTTCATACCTCCATGTGTCGGCACTGGGCGTATGATTTGCTGTCATGCTAACTTGGGTAACGTTGTTGTGATCGGTTTTATTTGTTCTTCATCGAGCGGTTTTTATAGCTCGCATCTAAAAACAGCTCATTAATCAAAGTCTCTCAAGTTTCTTGATCAACATCTTCTGGTGGATTATTCATCGCCGCCTCCACATCATCGTATCCCCCATTCTCCTCGAAGTGAACTTTCAACAATCTCTTGTGATCTTTATACGCCCTCTGACACTCGGCGGTGATTCCGAGTTCAACGCCTCGCCACTTATCAGTGTTTCTCTAGGAGTCCAGATCAAAATAATCCTACAAATGGAAAGTAATTATAAATGTAATAGTTATGAAATTGTAAGTAATTATAAAACATCTATACTTACTATAAGAGTAGGATATACGGCCCGTTTCTTCTCAATTGGAACCTTAGCCCAATTTGGATAATATGGCGGAACAACCTTTTCAACCTCCAACGAGATAGCACGGATAAAATCCGAAGCGTTGGGACCCACAAACTTGTACCCCCCGCCATGAAGTTCTACATCAATGGGAATAGGCTTCCTCCCATTTTGCTCAAATTTCTTATACAATTTTATGTTTTTGCCTTTAGATCGTCTTTTTTGGGAGGAACTACCTACATTGACACATGACATTCAAAAGTTAGCCAATTATAAAGACATCTATTAAACAATAACAAGTAACTTACCACCAGATCCAGTCGCACAACCCGAGTCGAAGTGATACGGACCCCGTCTCCACCATCTCCACCGTGTGATTGCGCCATTGTTGTCATTTTTTCCTACAACAAAGTTTATTAGTAAGTACAAATAATTATTAATTAACAAAGACAAATAGTACATTTTTAACATACATTCAATCAGAATCATCACTAAAATAATGTGTGTCAACAACATCATCATCGTCGTCATTTAGTTCGTCTTCATCATCTGAATTGTATGCATCTTCTTCATCTTCTTCATCATCATTAATAAAACTTTCATCGAGATCAATCGAGGCAACATGACTTGGGTCACCACCCTCATTTAAAGTTGTACGCATAGGCAGGTAACCTAAGTCGACAACCAAGTTACCAAAAAATGATTGAGTTTCCCGTGTAATAGATTGACTATCAACATGGGGAATTGAAGTTTGGTCACCACCTACGTGACTTGATTCACCACCTTCGCATCCGGTGTCGACAACCAAAGTATAATCATTTGATTGAGTGTCGTGCAATATATCTATCTCATTAACAACAGTAGGATAATCCCAAAGCTTCCGATGGTGAACGTCCTCAACAACCCTCCATTGGCCGGTGGTTCGAGAAGGATCTCGAAGATAGAAAACTTGTTTAGCCTGTGTGGCTAATATATATTGGACATCATCATATCATTCTTTGCCAACATACCAATCACGGCCAATGTCAATTATAGTAGTATTGTTTTGCTTAATTAATCTTTTACCTCTCGTGTCGAACCATTTACAATGGAATAGTACAACCGAGTAACCATCTATGTAGTTCAACTCTATGATCTCTTCTAGTTGATCATAAAATGGAGTATCGTCTTCTCCTATTGTAACCACACCACTGTTCTGATTAGTGCGTCGGGAATCACGATTTTGTACCACAAATCTAACACCATTGACTATGCAAGCTTGGTGAGACTGAGTTGCGCCCGTGAAATGCCCCATGCCCCCTCTTTTCACGCCCCTTTCACGCCTAGAAGGGCGATGTTTTTGAGCGTGAAAGGCTTATGCTGCTGACGCCACCCCTCTTCACGCTCGTAATACGGATGCTATAAGTAACATAATAATGAAATTGGTTGACTTTTGTGGCTCACGATTAAAGATGGACGGCAACACGTGTGGCTGCCATCTGTTACTTCTACATGCCAGAAAAGGAAAAAAATATCAAAATTCACAAAGCCAACTTCATGTCTTAAACGAGACTAAAACCCAGCACCACTTAGATAAAGGGCATTCACATTTATCACCAGACCAAGCCAGTGATTGTATTCTGAAAGCCATCTAGGAAGATGTATCGAACCATGGAAGATTGCTTAATTAGGCAGCGGTCTGACTACTTGCCCAAGGCCAAGCGTTGTTATCTTATCCCATATAAACACAAAAAAAAAAAATTAAGAAAGAAAATTCTGGTTCCTCTAGATGGAGAAAGGTAAGAGCCTCGATTAATGAACATTTATTGGCCCCTCTACCAAAAATTACGACAATTGAAAAATGAAAGAAACATCTATAAAAGTTTTCTTGACAATTCATCTTGAGTCAAAAAAAATTTATTAAAAGTTAATAAATAAATTTATTACCTGACATAACAAATACAACAATACAACCAAACATAATGTTGTAAAAAATCGTTTCTACATAAATACATACAAAGTGATTATAGCGTGCGAAGCTTACGAAGTGTTTTGAAGCGTTGATCTATAAAAAATCAATGGTTAATATCAAAATTGTTTGTTTTAAACGTGAAAAGATTCTGAAAAAGGTAAAATTGGAATAGCCCACATTTGTTGACTTTTACAAGTTCCCCCATTTTTTTAAAACAAGCATAACTTTTTTATACGACATTATTTTTTTTTTAATTACGTCATAAAATCGAGCATTTTATTCTCTTTAATTTGAGTACACTTATGCTATACTTTTTTTTTTTTTAAAATCGAATTTTTTTTGAATTGTTGATGTGCTGAGAGTGATTACGTGATTATGTGATTGATGTATGGAAATGTGTTATTATAGAACATGCGTGATTACGTGATTATATAAATGTTCTGATGTGCTGAGAGTGATTACGTGATTATACAATGTTGACGCGTGATTATAACACGGACGCATTTACCCCTCGCTCACTGAACATGTGTCGCATGCCGGTGACTTTGTAACCCCTTTTATATGATAACCATGTAAACTAAATCTTAGCCATTGATCTTGTTTGATTAATGGTTGATATACTTTAGTGGCAAATTTGTAATTATTTAAATTAAAATTGATTTATATTAATTGCAAAATGGTACAATAGAAAATTACTTTACAAATCAATTAATTATTTACCTAATATTACTCACACACTCTCTTAGGAAAATCAATTAATTAGTTAAATTATACAACCTAACTTGAAATTTGATAATGCATCCATATTTCATTGATAAAAAAAACATAAATTATTATAAAATTATTTGTGAATCAGTAACCTGTTGATACGTATATGTACATTCAAATATGAATAATGAATTGATATGTTAGACTGTATTGTACCAAATAAGCATGCACAACTTATTGATACATATATGTACAATCAAATCCGAATCCCAACCATAAACATTGAATACTACTAAAAAACAGCAATTTAGTCTCTCTTACATATACGAATCAAACATCAATCGTTCCTTATTAGCCAAATAAATATACATAGACACCTTATCACATACAAAACCCCTTACAAATCTTAAAGAGCCTTACATTCTCCTTTTGCATATAAGTTTGGTGAGGCTTCTTCTCTGGTTGGATCCTCAAGAGCTTTTAAATTCCCACAAGCTTAGAGCCCACCTCATTTACACCAATATGTGAACCATCTACCATGAAATTGACACTATCCAAATCAAGCTCATCAGTTGCTACTGCTTGTTCTTGGTCATCTATTATGTGGTCATTGCCTACACCCGTCCTAGCCTCTTCTTTTGTTTGTTCATTGATCATCTCCACCATCCTCAGTATAAAACTCACTATAGATGAGAAAACCATAATTAAAAAGGACAAAACAAGCGATTTAAAATTGGGAAAAATATTAAAAAAAAACTTAAAAACATAAAATCCGAGTCAAAGCTTGTTACATATACATACAAATTGTGTTATGTATACATAACACATGTGTTACATATACGTACCAACTGTGTTAAATATACGTACCAAGTTGATTTACATGTGAACAAACATATGTTACATATATGTACCGAACTATTCTATACACTTGATTAATAAAGCAAAAACAGGGTGAACCAATGAAGCCATTAACTATTCTATACACTTGATCGATAAACCAAAAAGAGTAACTTACACCTTGTGTCTGTGTTACATATACATACCAAATGTGTTGCATCCTTCAACAAACGGAGGCTTGACGACAGAACACCAAACAAAGTAGGATACCTATATGGATCGGCTCTTTTTAGACAATTTATCAAATAGGTGGTGTGTACAAATGATCAAACCATAAGAACAAGCCAAAAATATCCTTAGAAGATTCAAAATCATGACAAAATTAGAAACATCAGATTATGAAAACCAATTAAAAAATAGATTAAAGGTTTTACCTTTTTGCTAAAACAAACAAAGCTTTGTTATATTCTTGAATCCTAAATTCAAGTAGATCCAATCTGCACATAATAATCATACAGTACTACTATTGGATCAACATGTCACCCTCATCAACAAACCCTTAATATAAATTATAAAAAAGATTCAGTCTTTAAGATATATGTTAAAAAACAATCAATGAATCCTCTATTTGTGAAAATACTTGCTTTTATCCTCATCCCTTAAGAAATTTGATAAAATCATCTTCGTCAAGTAAAGTAGCTTCGTTTTCTATTTGAGACACACTCCCTGATTTACCTACATATAACTAAACTGCATGAAATTGGCTACCGATGTGAAAACAGCCACGCCGACAGAAAGAACCTACCCTTCATCTTTATGGGCCGACGAAGAGAACTAGGGTTGGGATTGACGTATTCGTGAATTGATGGTGAAAAAGGGTGGGTAGCTGGTGGTGGTTATTGCCAGCAGAAAGAAGCTGATAAAAATAATAAACTGAAATATTAAATTGAAAGTTGATTATGAATTGGTGTGATGGCATGTTTGGAAAATGTAAGAAAAGAATAAAAGCTCTGTCTAACCTAAATGTGATTAGAAAATAAGGAATGATTTTGGGATAATAAAGTCAAAGTGAATTAGAAAATCAAGGGATTTAAAAAAAATTACCTAAATCAGTGGGAGTGTTATTTTACGATAATACCCTTTTAATAAAAAAAATAAAAAAAAACTAATTATAAATTATATGATTGGTTGGATGTTGGTTATCATGATTATCACCTAAAAATATGGTTAGCATTTGAACTCAACCCTATATATATATATATATATATATATATATATATATATATATGAAAATGATCAAATGTAAACCACATTTAAATGTGTAAACAAAAAAACCAAATCCTGACCACATGTTTATTATAATTAATTGAGTGTTTAACTTTTGATAAATGAATTAAAATAAGGTTAAAATAAATGTGTGTTCAGAATTTGGTTTACAAGTTTACATTTGATCCTTACCCTATATATATATTCTAATAATGCTAAAAAGTGTAGGAACTGTAGCAAGCCACCATAGAGTGCAATGTGTCCAACAAGGATTCCAAAGAAAAATGGAAAAAACGTAAACATATCATTCACATGCTACTCACATGACAAGGAAAATGCACATACAAGTCACATTCATATTCCCCTCATCTTTTTTAAACTATTATAACTTTTTTATTCGTTATTATTATTTAAAAAAAATTGCACCATAATAACGAGCGTTTTTTTATATTTTCAACGAGTATGATATTGATATATATATATATATACAAAAAAAAATTCGTCGTTTTATGATGTTTTTGAACCGGGCGTTTTAAGTTGTTTCTGAACTGGAAATTTTATGGTGTTTCTGAACTGCGCGTTTAACATTCTATTCATGGTGTTTTACACATGACGTTTTACATATGGTGTTTTAGATTGAACATGTAAAAATCATTTTTTTTAACATGAACTGGGCGTTTTCTACATGGGGTTTTAGATTGGTCATGGTGTTTTACACATGACGTTTCATAAAAAAACATTTAATTTATGGTTTATGATGTTTTTGACGCTCAAAAACATCATAAAACGCTCCAAAGAAAAACACCATAAAATGATTTATAGTTTCGCTCGAAAACATCATAAAACACACTCAGAAAAAATGTAATGAAAAAACATCATAAAAACACCATTTAATTTATGGTTTATACGACGTTCGAAAAACACCATAAACACGTCATACAAACGTTCGAAAAAACACCATTAAAACTTCAAATAGAAGCGCTCGATTTTTTTTTGCATTTATTTACAAACGCTCGATTGTTTTATTTTTGCATTTTTTTACAAACACTCGAAAAAGTACCATAAAATGTCAAATACAAACGCACACCATAAACACGTCATACAAACTCATATTATTTACGAACGATCGAAAAAACACAGTTAAAACTACAAATATACGAACACTCGAAAAAAAACATCATAAAACGCCTAATTTTTTTTACAAACGCTCAAAAAAAATAATATACAAACACTCGAAAAAACACCATAAAGTTGACCGATTAAATTGCAGAGTTTAAAAACAACATAAAACAAGATTAAAAAACATCATAAAATTGCTCAGTTTAAAAAACACCATAAAATTAGTAAGAAATTATTGAATAAGCAATTTAACAACTATCATAATTTAAATAATGAAACTAGACATCTAAAAAGCAATTTAACAACCATCAGAGATCAAGGTTGCATCAACCGCAACTCGGATTCCGTCTCAAAAGGCTTTTAGGAAGAGGGGTATAGATATCAGAGATCAAGGTTGCATCAACTGCAACTCGGATCTCGAATCAGCGGACCACTTGCTGACTTCTTGTTGGACCGCAGCGGTTGTGTGGCAACATATTAGCAATTGGTGTAAGGTGCCGTCTATTTACGCCTTCTCGATCAAAGACCTTTTGGAGCTCCATTCTTATGCCGGTTTAGGGGAGATCGCCAAAGAAGTTTTACATGGTATAATTATGGTTACCTGTTGGTGCATTTGGCTTGCAAGGAATGAAAAGAGATTCTCGGACAAGCCCATTAAGATTGAAGACATCATCCTCAACATCAAATCGTTAGGATTCTTATGGTATTCGAATAGATCAAAGAACAAGTCTTTAACGTGGGATAAGTGGTGTAGTTTTAACTTGATACAAGGTTTTGTTGTTTTGTTTTCGGTCTGGTTGTTGCCTGCCCGGTTTGGATTTTGGCGTGTTTCGTTTAATAAAGTTTGCCTTTCCAAAAAAAACAACTATCATAATTTAAATAAGGCCATACATACTCTGTATATGTCCGTTTATGTTTTCAGTTAATCCAAAGTCAACGTTATCACATAACCTATTACCAACACTGAAACATACGAAATATGTAAAATTTTGAACCAAATACAAAATAAGTTCCAGCAGCATCAACGATCACCTCCTGTACATTCAAAAAAGTTCCGTTCAATCATAAATTTTTAAAATCAATTTAAATAAGTAACAGCAGTAGTCAGTTACCTTGGTAGTTGGTTGGTGTCAAAATAATACATTAGTCACTTTCAAAAACACCATAAAAATACCCACTTTTATAAATACTCAGTTCATGTCGTTTTTTTTAAATATAACAATATCATAGTCGTTGGAAAGATAAAAAAAAGCTAGATTTTATGGTGGAATTTTTTTAAAAAAAATAACGAATTATAAAAAATTTATGGCCGTTTAAAAAAATGGAGAAAATGTCATGTGACAGACATGTGCAACTTTTGGTTGGATCTTCCTACTCCAAGTGGATTCGAAATTGATATTATTTACCCTTATGTCACCGCCTCAATCTCAGCCACAAAACCCAATAATCTTGTGGCTCAAAATCTTTCCTACACTTTCTACATTTTTTTCTCTTCCTAGTGGAACCCTATATATATATATATATATATATATAGGGGTGAGTTCACTAAAAAACTCATTTTCATGAGAAAACCAAAAAACTCATACTGCATATGTGTAGTACAAAAACCCAACCCACCCTCAAAAACCTAACCCCCACCCCACCCCACCCCCACCCCCACCCAGGCCCACCCTCAAAAACCTAACCCCCACCCCACCCCCACCCACGCCCACCCACCCCCCAAAACCCTAAACCCCCACCCCACCCCACCCCTCCAAAAACCTAAACTAAAACAAAAAGCCTAACCCACCCCCAAAAATCTAAACCCCCCACCCCACCTACCCTCTCACCCACCCCCCAAAAACCTAAACCCCCCACCCACCCCCCAAAAACTTAAACCCCCACCCCTCTAAAAACCTAACATTAAAGCTAAACTAAACCCAAAAGCTAAACACACTATTTTTCGAGTTTTTATTTTGAATGAGGACGACGTGGGAAACAAGGGATCCGAAGCAGTTTTTTATTTTTTGATTTATTTTTTGAGTTATGATTTTTTTTTTTATTATTTTTTACCTTAAATAAGTAGTTTTTTGGTTTTCTGATTAACATTGAGTTTTCTTATGATTCTTCCCATATATATATATATATATATATGGGAAGGTTCTAGAGAAAACCACAAGTTAGGCGAAAACCGAGAAAACCACTAAAAAAACCAATTTTATTCAATCATATAATAATATTTATTTATTTTTTATTTATTTATAAGAGTATCAATGTAATATTAAACATTTTTATCAAAAAATATTTTTACACATAGTGTTACGTATACGTAAACATAAAACAAAAAAATTGTGGTTACGTATACGTAAATGAAAAAAATCATTTTTGGATACGTATACGTAAATAAAAAAATTGCCTGAAATGATGTGGTTTTCTCGGTTCTCGACTAACTTTGTGGTGTTCTTTTGATCCCTCCCCTATATATATATATAGGACTAGCTTAGTACCAGTGTACTACATAGGGTGAAAAAATATTCATACATAAATTTTTTAAATCTTTATATAAACTTTTTAGGTGGAAAAATGTAATTATATATACTAACAATAGAAAACAAAATTTAAAAATATGTAAAAGTTAATGTATAATTGAGTTTTGAAAATAAATTAATTACTATTCAAAGTAATTTGAGTTTCATTTACTCTTTAAATGAAAACATAAATTAGAAAATTAGATTTTAAAATTTCTTATAATATGAGATAATTTAAAATAAATGTGTTTTATTAGTATAATTAATAATTTGTTTAAAAATATATTATTATTATTGGGAAGATGGAGGTGTATTTAATAAGAGAGAGAGGTGGAGAAAAAATTATAAGAATGAATGTGAATACGACACGTGTCATTAAGAAACATTTATTTATTATATAGTATATATTAGATTCAGGTAAAAATGATTCTAATTCTAAGAAGTGTGAGAAGGATTTAGGGCCATTAGATCAAATTGTAAAAATTATTTAATGGTTGAGATTAAATTGTAGAAGAAAAGGTTGTTGGAATTGTATTTTAGTCTTGGCCACTTTTGTTGACTTTTTATCAAGTTTCTCCCCTCATTTTTAAACGTTCATAACTTTTACATATGACATTATTTTTTCAAAAAAAATACACCATAAAAACGAGCGTTTTTTATCTTTAAAACGAGTATAGTGTTGTTATAAACAAAAAAGAAATTTTCTTTTACGTTTTCCAGCTCATTATGTAATAAGTCAGGTCATTGTGTAATACAAGTTCATTGTGTTATATGTATTTATCATTGTGTTTTACGTTTTCCAGCTCCTTGTGTAATTAGTCAGGTCATTGTGTAACACAAGTTCATCTTGTAATACAAGTTCATTGTGTAATACCACGTCTGGTCATTGTGTAATATCTTGTTATTGTGTAATTAGTCAAATCATTGTGTAATACAAGTTCATTGGTAATTAGTCAGGTCATTGTAGTCAGGTCATTGTGTAATACAAGTTCATTGTGTAATATCACGTCTGGTCATTGTGTAATTAGTCAGATCATTGTGTAATACAAGTTCATTGTATAATTAGTCAGGTCATTGTGTAATACAAGTTCATTGTGTAATTAGTCAGGTCATTGTGTAATACAAGTTCATTGTGTAATACCACGTTTGTTCATTGTGTAATGACCTGGTATATTACACAATAACCATTATGCCCCACCTTTAAAAACAATAAAATGACACATGTCAAGCTTAAAATCCTTCTTATCCTTCTTATTTTTAAAACCCTTTTTACTATAACCTAACCCTATATATATATATATATATATATATATATATATATAGGGTTAGGTTATAGTAAAAAGGGTTTTAAAAATAAGAAGGATAAGAAGGATTTTAAGCTTGACATGTGTCATTTTATTGTTTTTAAAGGTGGGGCATAATGGTCAATGTGTAATACACCAGGTCAATGTGTAATACACCAAGTCAATGTGTAATACAAGGTCTGATATTATACAATAATCAGACCTGATATTACACAATGAACTGATATTACACAATGAGCATATTACACAATGACCTGATATATTTGAGCGAATTACACAATAATGAGCGAATTACACAATGAGATGGAAAACGTAAAACACAATGATGAAAACATATAACACAATGATGAAAAATATTTGGCACAATGAACTTGTATTACACAATGACTTGACAAATTACATAATGAACTTGTATTACACAATGAACTTGTATTACACAATGACCGGACGTGGTATTACACAATGAACTTGTATTACACAATAAACTTGTATTACATGATAAACTTGTATTACACAATGACCTTACTAACTACACAATGAGCTGGAAAACGTAAAACACAATGATAAATACATATAACACAATGAACTTCCATTACACATTGAACTTGTATTACACAATGAACTTGTATTACACAATGGACATGTATTACACAATGACCTGACTAATTACACAATGACTAGATATTACACAATGACCAGACGTGGTATTACACAATGAACTTGTATTACACAATGAACTTGTATTACACGATGAACTTGTATTACACAATGAGCTGAAAAACGTAAAACACAATGATAAATACATATAACACAATGAACTTGTATTACACATTGAACTCGTATTACACAATGAACTTGTATTACACAACGACCTGACTAATTACACAATGACCAGACATGGTATTACACAATGAACTTGTATTACACAATGAACTTGTATTACACGATGACCTGACTAATTAAACAATGAGCTGAAAAACGTAAAACATAATGATAAATACATATAACACAATGAACTTGTATTACACATTGAACTTGTATTACACAATGAACTTGTATTACAAAGTGAACTTGTATTACACAATGACCTGACTAATTATACAATGAACAGATATTACACAATGACCAGACGTGGTATTACACAATGAACTTGTATTACACGATGAACTTGTATTACACAATGAGCTGAAAAACGTAAAACACAATGATAAATACATATAACACAATGAACTTGTATTACACATTGAACTTGTATTACACAATAAACTTGTATTACACAATGAACTTGTATTACACAATGACCTGACTAATTACACAATGAGCTGAAAAACGTAAAACACAATCATAAATACATATAACATAATGAACTTGTATTACACATTGAACTTGTATTACATAATGAACTTGTATTACACGATGAACTTGTATTACACAATGACCTGACTATTTACACAATGAACTGAAAAACGTAAAACACAATGATAAATACATATAACACAATGAACTTGTATTACACAATGAACTTGTACTACACAATGAGATGGAAAACGTAAATTTTGTTTCTTTTTTGTTTATAACGACACTATACTCGTTTTAAAGATAAAAAAACGCTCGTTTTTATGGTGTAATTTTTTTGAAAAAATAATGTCGTACGTAAAAGTTATGAACGTTTAAAAATGAGGGGAACTTGATAAAAAGTCAACAAAGTGGCCAAGACTAAAATACTTTTACAACAACTTTTTCTCCTACAATTTAATCTCAACCATTAAATATTTTCTACAATTTGATCTAATGGATCTAAATCCTTCTCACCCTTCTTAGAATTAGAATTCTTTTTACCTGAACCTAATCCTATATATATATATATATATATATATATATATATATATATATGGGATGGTTATAATGCAAACCCACTTGAGATGAAGAAACCCACTAAACCCTGTTTTACATATGTAAAAAAAAATATTTTTGGAATGGATTATGCACTCAATTTTATCACTTTTGGTAAAAAAAATAAAAAAACGTCGAGTGATTTTTTTTTAAATCTAACGTTTTTTACATATGTAATTGCTGACGTATACATACGTAAGAAAAAAAACGTTGATTTTTATTAATTTTAATTTTTATTCGGCGCTTTTTTATTTTTTTTGCGACTAAGGCTTTTTTTATATAAATAATCAATCCCAAATTTTTTAAATTTTTTTCTAATTTTTTTCAAAGGGTTTAGTGGGTTTCTTTATCTCAAAAGGGTTTATTTCCTACCATTTCCCTATATATATATATATATACACACATACAGGGAATGGTTTAAATACAAAGTGTTTTTAACGTGAGAAGCATAAGAAGTATTTTTGCAGCGTTGATTTAGGAAATCAACGGTTAAAATCAAATGTGATTGTTTTAAGCGTGAAAAGATTTCGAAAAGGGTAAAATTGGAATAGCATACCTTTGTTGACTTTTTACAAGTTCCCCCATTTTTTTTAAAACACGCATAACTTTTTTATACGACATTATTTTTTTTAAAAAAATTACACCATAAAATCGAGCATTTTATTCTCTTTAATTTGAGTATACTTTTGTTATAATTTTATTAAAAAACGACTTTTTTTAAAAGGTCGATGTGTTGTGCGTATACCATGCGTGATTATGGTCATGTGTATAACATGCATGATTACATGATTATGGTCATGATTATAACATGTGTGATTATGTGATTTACGTGATTATGGTCATGATTATAACATGCGTGATTATGTGATTTACGTGATTATGGTCATGATTATAACATGCGTGATTACGTTATTATGGTCATACGCTATGAAAAATCATGCGTGATTATAACGCGGACGTATTTACCCCTCGCCCACTGAACACGTGTCGCATGCTGGTGACTTCGTACGCTTCGTACGTTAAAACACTTTGTACGATAACCGGCCCCTATATATATATATAGGGGATGGTTCCCGTAAGAAGTATAATTTGGCTAAGAAGACTAACAATAATCTCATCCATTCAAATGGATGATCAATGGTAGAGATTTAATTGTAGGAAAAAACAAAGGGTGGAAGGGCATTTTTGGAAAACCCAATTGTTGACTTTTTTCAAATTCCTCCACTTTTTTTAAACGTACATACTTTTTAATACGACCTTATTTTTTAAAAAAAAGTACACATTAAAATCGAGCGTTTTGTTACCTTTAATTCGATTATAGTATTGCTATATTTTTTTTGTAAAAACAAAATCGACATTTAATAAAATTGTGCTACTTTACGTAAATGTGCTAGTTTATAGTAAAAGAACGTAATTTTGACTTTTGTCATTTATTGTAGTGGAACAATTTTGACGTTTATTGTAAAAACAAAATCGACATTTATTGTAGTGGAACAATTTTGACTTTTGTGGCATAAGTTTTTATTATAAATAGCGTTATTAAAATCAAATACTAATATCTTTTAGTCATTTCATAACATTAACATTATTGTTTCATACAATATTCGCCTAGAAATGACTACAATATCTCCAATAAAAGAAAACGACGCCATAATCCAAGGCCAAGCAAGGTACTTTGACAATCTATTCAGTGGTATAAGTAGTGCAGCTTTAAGATGTGCCTTGGAACTCAACATTGCCGGTATAATACAAGTTATTGTGTAATTAGTCAGGTAATTGTCTAATTAGTCAGGTTATTGTGTAATACAAGTTCATTGTGTAATACCACGTCTGGTCATTGTGTTATTAGTCAGGTCATTGTGTAATACAAGTTAATTGTGTAATTAGTCAGCTCATTATGTAATACAAGTTTATTGTGTAATACCACGTCTGTTCATTGTGTAATGACTTAGTATATTACACAATAACCATTATGTCATCCCTTTAAAAACAATAAAAGGACACATGTCAAGCACATAATTTTTCTTAACCTTCTTATTTTTAAAACTCTTTTTACTATAACCTACCCCTATATATATATATAACCACACATTTATTTTCATCTTATTTTAATTTATTTCCCAAAAATCAAATATCCTATTAAATATAATAAATATGTGGTCAAGATTTGGTTTTTTGGTTTACACATTTAAACTTGGTTTACATTTGATCATTTTCCTATATATATATATATATATGTATATAGGGGATGGTTAGCTTCGATTGGTTTTTTATTTTTTTTTAAATCTGACGTTTTTTACATATGTAATTTCTGACGTATGCATACGTAAGAAAAAAAAAGGTTGATTTTTATTAATTTTTTATTTTTATTTTTATTCGGCGCTTTTTTAAATTTTTTTACGACTGAGGCTTTTTTTATATAAATAATCAATCTCAATTTTTAATTTTATTTTTCAAAGGGTTTAGTGGGTTTCTTCATCTCAAAAGGGTTTTCTTTCCTACCATTTCCCTATATATATATATATATATAAGGAATGGTTTAAATACAAAGTGTTTTTAACGTGAGAAGCATAAGAAATATTTTTGCAGCGTTGATTTAGGAAATAAACGGTTATGATCAAATGTGATTGTTTTAAGCGTGAAAAAGATTTTGAAAGGGTAAAATTGGAATAGCCTACATTTGTTGACTTTTTACAAGTTCCCCCATTTTTTTTAAAACACACATAACTTTTTTATACGACATTATTTTTTAAAAAAAAATTACAACATAAAATCGAGCATTTTATTCTCTTTAATATGAGTATACTTTTGCTATAATTTTATTCAAAAAAACGACTTTTTTTAAAAGGTCGATGTGATGTGCGTATACCATTCGTGATTACGTGATTATGGTCATGTGTATAACATGCGTGATTGCGTGATTATGGTCATGATTATAACATGCGTGACTACGTGATTTACGCGATTATGGTCATGATTATAACATGCTTGATTACGTTATTATGGTCATACGCTATGATAAATCATGCGTGATTATAACGCGGACGCATTTACCCCTCGCCCACTGAGCACGTGTCGCATGCTGGTGACTTCGTACGATTCGTACGTTAAAACACTTTGTACGATAACCGGCCCATATATATATATATATATATAGGGGATGGTTTCCCTAAGAAGTATAATTTCGCTAAGAAAACTAACAACAATCTCATCCATTCAAATGGATGATCAATGATAGAGATTTAATTGTAGGAAAAAACAAAGGGTGGAAGGGCATTTTTGGAAAACCCAATTGTTGACTTTTTTCAAATTCCCTCACTTTTTTTAAACGTACATACTTTTTAATACGACCTTATTTTTTAAAAAAAGTACAATTAAAATCGAGCGTTTTTACCTTTATTTCGAGTATAGTATTGCTATATTTTTTTTATAAAAACAAAATCGACATTTAATGAAATTGTGTTACTTTACATAAATGTGCTAGTTTCTATTAAAAGAACACAAGTTTGACTTTGTCATTTATTGTAGTGGAACAATTTTGACTTTTATTGTAAAAACAAAATAGATATTTATTGCAGTGGAACAATTTTGACTTTTGTGGCCTAAGTTTTTATTATAAATAGCGTTATTAAAATCAAATACTAATATCTTTTAGTCATTTCATCAACATTAACATTATTGTTTCATACAATATTCGCCTAGAAATGACTACAATATCTCCGATAAAAGAAAACGACGCCGTAATCCAAGGCCAAGCAAGGTTCTTTGACAATCTATTCAGTGGTATAAGTAGTGCAGCTTTAAGATGTGCCTTGGAACTCAACATTGCTGGCATAATTAAAGGTCATGACGGACCGATCACCTTGTCCCAAATCGCGCAAGGCATTAGCTCCCCGACTTTGAATGTCGAGGGCCTCTCACGTCTCATGAGGATGTTGGTCCTAAAACAAATATTTGACGAGTTGCGTCAACCAGAGCACGAAGAACCACTCTACGCGCTCAACCAGTGTTCTAAATTTCTCGTACAAGATACGAGGGACACTCTTGCTCCTATAGCAAGGTTTATCACAGACCCACTTCACTTTTCACCATTTTATAACCTAAACCAATGCATTGAAGAGGGGGGTACCGCCGCATTAAAGACGTATGGAGTTGAGGTATGGGATCTTTTTTCACGCAACCCACAGGCGAATAAGAGCTTCAATGATTCAATGGCGTCTTTAACAAGGATCAGTATGGATGCGGTCATGTCATGTTATGATTTTGGTAGCATGGAAGGAACTCTGCTGGACGTTGGTGGTGGTGTTGGGGTGGCCATAAGTGAGATTGTAAACACATATCCACATCTTAAAGGTATTAATTTTGACATGCCTCATGTTATTTCATCTGCACCATCATATGAAGGAGTAACCCATGTTGGAGGTGACATGTTTACAACCATTCCCCATGCAGATTCATTCATGATCAAGGTACTAGTGTTTCTGTTTAGATACGGTTAACATCATACAACTTTGAATAACTATATTAAATAGTTATACAGAACGGTAACCTTACACAATATAATATATAGTAAGGGTGGAGGGAGTGGTAAACAAAAAACCCATGGAACCCTCTTATTTTACCCAATTAAAATGTGTCATGCCATTTTTACCCTCTTAAACCCTCTCCAACCCTAAAAGGAGTACGATCGATTGTATTTTGCCGCAATTTCACGTTTACGTTGGAGTACGATCGAAAGAAAAGATTCGGGGATATCGTCATGTTTTTTTAGAAAGTATTCAAAGTCATGGTCCTGTTTTTCTTTTGAAATCATTTCTTGTTGTTTTTCCAAGAGTTGCAACGCGAGTTCATCCCGTCTTTGTTTTGTTTCCTTCCTTTTCTTGCGGTGTTCCATTTTTTTCTCTCTTTCAACATCTTTAGCCGCCTTAAATTCGGAAACAACCTCCACCAAACTATTGCTTGAAGACTCGGCGGTTTTCTTTCCTTTGCTCTTGCGAGTCGGTTGAGTCGGTAGGGATTGTTCGTTTAATTCGGGGAGGTCTCTCGAGGAAGGGTTGTTTGAACTTTCATTTCAGGAGTCGGATGTTTTTGATTTGGCAAGGGTTGTAACAGGTTTAAATACCCATGAGAGGAAACCCGTGCGAAGCCCGCACGCATTGCGACGGTGTAGCCCATGGAGCCCGCTATACCCGTTAGAACCCGTTCTCACCACTCCGTCCTCCCTAAACACTTACACAATAGTAAACACGTTTTTTTTGTTAGTTAACTTTTATTAGTTAGGTATTTTAATATTTTATAATATTTTTACAATTGTTAATTTCTTTTTAAATTAAATGAGATGAATTAAAGATATATGAATATTGATTAGTATTTAATGATTATATTTTTTTAAGTCTTTAACTTACATTGAAAAATTATAACATGTCTTTATCATTTAGTGAATTTTTTCTTTATTATTATATTTTATTTCAAGTTAATTCGTAAAAATATTCACTAAATAGTAACCAAGATTCATATATGTTCAAAATAGTATCAATTAAAAAACTTATAAGTTGTAACAAAAATGGAAATCTTCAAATGAAATAACTAATATTTATTGTTCGTAATGCTGGAATTCGATGTATCACAGTCAATACTGCATAACTGGAGTGATGACAATTGTGTACAAATTCTTAGAAATTGTCGAGAATCCATAACCAAAAGAAATGGTAAAGTTATTATAGTGGATATTATTGTGAATCCTCGAGGAGATGATGTCTTTGATGAGACACGTATTAATATGGACATGATGATGCTATGCTTTGATGGTGGGAAAGAAAGGACCGAAGTTGAATGGAAGAGAATTTTGGAAGAAGCAGGGTTTCCTTATTACAATGTCATCAAGATTCCCACGTTTGTATCCATTATAGAAGCTTATATGGAGTGATGTCATTGAAGTGCATGGGCCATCATGCATGTTTCTGGATGTTCTTGTGGTATTTTCTTACTTTTAAATAAATGCATGGACTCTAGACTAGTGTATAAGTGTTTATTGAACTTGTAGTTGTCTCACTATAAGTATTGTTATTACCTTTTGTTTTCAAATTTGATGTTTACACAATAAAGCATTTAAAGATTCATGTTATTGTAACATTGGTAAAATATTATGATGCATATACTTTTCCTTTACATGCACGTATATTGGTGACTTCCAATGAGAGTTGTGGTAGGTGCTTTTTGTTTAACTAAATGTGATTAATTACAAGGAGGAAGATTGTTGCCAATTGTGCAATTGAAGGGTTAAAAAGAAATGCTTGATTTGACAGTCAAACATGGTGTAATTATAGATAATGAGATAACTCCCATAAGTTATTGCATTAAAATCTTATGTTAGATACCGATTTCTCATTGACAGAAGGAGGGGCTACTTGACTGTAATAATATGTTTTGATTATTTTCAATTTAATAAAACAAGTTTTTTACTATAATAATATTTAAAATAATATGTTGAGTATCTTAAATTTAAGAGTAAATTACTATTTGAGTCTATGACGTTTAACAATTTTAACTAGTTGAGTTCATTTTGTTTAAATCCATCTCTTTTAACCTTGACGTTTCATTTTTGCATTTATTTGAGTTCAAATGGCTAATGTTGTTATTTTTAACAGTTAACTTTTTTTGAGATGACCAAAATACCCCAGGGACTCAGATGGTTAAAACTTTATATATTTTACCCTCTCTTGGTGGTGGTGGTGGTGGCGGCGGCGGCGGCGGTGGGTAGGATATATAAGTTTTTAACCACTTGACAACACAATAATAAAAAAACAACACAGGTAATTTTACAAAATCATAAATCTGAAATAAAAGTTATCATCTTAAAAGAAGAATGTAAGTATTTAAGTTTTGACCTTCAGCAACATAAAAGAAGAATGTGCCTTATCTTTGCGTCTTCTGGTAACTATTGTTGTAGGGAAGAGAATGTACCATAATATACAAGAAAGTGAATTAAAAAAAACTTCATGTGAATGTTATAAAACTTAGGCCAGAACCCTAAATCTAATTTGCAAATGCTTTTGTATATGATACAATCTTAAAAGCTTAGTTTTGTTGTGTTGGGTTTTGTTCATTTTTGTGATGGCCTACCTGTGCTGGTTTTGCTTGTGCTAGTTTTAGGATTAAAACCTGTCAATTCCAGTTGTGTTATTTGTTTTGTGATGGTGTGAAGTTTTATTGTGTTGGGTTAGCTAAGAAGAGCAAGTCACACAATTAAACGTGTTGTTTTATAGTAAATAGCACAATTAATTGTTATGTTTTGATGTCGTCTAGACTGTCTATATAAAAACTACTAAAACTAACCTAGACTCCTAAGTAATAAAAGGAAAACCTATGAACTAAACCGCACTGACAGGCAAGTGTACCTATCGAGTGTAGCACATCTTAACGGTAAACCAGAATATTGAACCCTAGAGACACTATGGTAACTATATTAGACTCTGACTCGGACTAAAGTTTGATTTGGTTTGGAGGGTTGACTACAATACTGGTTATAACTAATAATGAAATAAACTAAAAATGATTCAAGCTATCAAGACAAAAGCTAAATAAGATATCAGGACTGGGAAGAACACTACCTAGGTCGGAATCTTACTTGCAAAGCACAACTTCTACCGGTTCTGGAAACTATGATGAATCTAGGTTTCTAAAGATAACAACTATGGACAACCTAGTAGATCCCTAATCACTCTCAGAGTGTCACCAGCTAGGCTACCTAAAGTGTACTAAACTCACCAAATGGTTTGTTCACCTCTCGGGTATTTCCAACAATGACAAAGTACCTGTGACATCTGGATTTTTTTTTTTTTAGTTTTTGGGACGAAAATTCTTTCAACTAGGGGATGATGTGACACCCGACAAATCCCGGTTAACCCCGTTAACTCAATTACAAACCTTAGGGACTAATTCTATCATTATTCAAACTCAAAATCAATAAAATTACAAGGACTAGTACCAAAACTCAATGATGTTGACTTTTAAAGTCAAAATTAAGTTGATTGGTTCCTGTTGACTTTTAAAAAGTCAAACTTGTGTGTTCTTGAACTCAAATTCGCAACAATAAGCAAAAATCTGTTACAATCCGTAACTAATATGCGTAGCAATGATGAGGTCGACCATTATTGAACCAATTAACACCGGCATTGATATAGAATTAATCCACTTTATGTGCATCAAATCCGTAACTGTCGAAACCTCCATTATGCCTATCGAACTCGACCAATCCGATAACCATTTCACAATCAAAGCTCTGCGCACCTTAATCGAGCATCTCTGGAACTTTTGCACACACCATTGCTGTCGAAATCGAAGTCGAAATCACCAGAGACTAACCCACGCAAGTCGGACTGTGTTCTAACCGATCTCCATCAATCCGACATCGAATCAGGTAGTTGAACGCATCTCTATACTCGTTTTCATCTCTAATATGAAACCCCTAACATAACCAGGGCTTACATTATCGAATTTAACACGATTGGATTCTAGGGTTCATACCCGTTCGGGTTTAATCGAACCCTAACCTAAGCACGATCTTAATCCAATTAATTAGTAGGGTTAGAATTGCAATCGACTTCTCAGTAAAAGCCCCATGTTAATTTTATCAAACGTCATTGAATTGTTCATGATCTAGAACCTAGGGTTTGTTCATAAATCGAATTGGGGGTTTTGATATTAGACCCAACCTCAATCCAATTAAACCATATGGGTAGATTCGCCATCATCAACTTGTTAAAAGCCCCATGATTTCAACATAAAACATCATCGAATTCGCCAATTTGAATCGGTATTCTTATAACTAGGTTTCGGTTTTCAAATCAAGAATAAATGATTTAAAACTCAATGGTTTTGCAATTAAACTCATACATAGATTCGAAATACCCTAAATAACAAAACCCCTATGTCTTTTTGTTCAATCAAAATCGAATTTAATGGATTAAAGGGGGAGTTTTCGATCGGTTCATGTGGGATGGGAAGAACACAGAGATCATCTGTGTTAAAACCAATTGGTTCGAGTCTAGTACACGATCGCCCTAGCCGACGGACTAGTTAAGGTGTGGTGTTGGTAGGGGAGAGACCCGAGTTCGATTCTCTCTAACCCTATTCTTTTTCTAAGCAACTTTTACACTATATTTTTATGTAAAAACATCCCCCATATTATCTTAATAATATAATAATGTGTTTTAGCCCGAAAAAACAACCGTAGGCTCGGGTTTGGTTCTATAACCTATTCTTTATATTATTTTCCACATTTATAATAATATATCTATATTATTATCTAACTTATAACTACGATTTAAAAATAATATATATATATATATTATTTTCGCCACGTTTATAGTCATTGTGTAACGTTACAAACCAATAGATAATATATTTATTTATATATTTACTTACATTTATATTGTGACACCTCAGAATTTTTTTTTATTATTTTAATTTTCGGGACGAAAATTCTTTCAACTAGGGGATGATGTGATAATTTGGACTTTTCATGTTAACGCCGTTAACAATCCCGTTAAATATTCTTTTAAAAACTTAACCCCGTTAACTAAATCCAGTTACATCTTAACTTATTTAACAAAATTAAGTCCCAAGAACTAATTCTGTCAATATCTGGATTCAAACTTCAGGGATCAAGTAGTAATTAGCCCAATTATATTTCTGTTGACCCTGAAAGTCAAAATCAAGAGTTCTTGTTCCTGTTTGACTTTCAAAAGTCAAATCGTATGTTTTCTTAATCCAAATTCACGAGTTATAACTGAAAATCGTTCAGACTTGTAACCGATTTAAGCATTAACACCTCTAACGTTCATCATCAAGTCCCTAATCATTGACATTAAGCCGAATTAATCCTAATAATACGAATTCATATCGTAACCGTCGAAACCAATGCTAAAGCGACCGAATTAGACAAATTAGATTGACCAAATCACAAATTGAACCTTTGCGCACATTGAACAAGTCTCAGAGAACTTTTGACACGCTCTAATTCGGCCGAAGAAGCAGTTAGGATCATCGGAGACCAAGCTCGCGCAAGTCGGCACCTATTTTGGTCGAGAACAGTCAATTCAAACCCCGATTTGGTAATTTCTTGCAGTATCAGTTTCTTTTTTACCCATAAATTGAAAGCCCTATCATATTCGTGGCTTAAAACATCGAATCGATCATTAACCCAATCCTAGGGTTCATATGATACCGATTTAATCGAACCTTGCTTTAAACCCTGTGTAAATCTAATCAAATGAAACCATTAGCTTTGAAATTTGATACTATTTGAAAACCCCATATCAATTTAATCTTATATCATCTAATTTTACAAAATCCGTAATCTAGGGTTTATCCATAATCGGTTTTGGGGGTTTCGATCTTAATCATTGTCTCAATCTAATTAAACCACATGGATCGATTCGTAATTCACTTTTTATTAATAGCCTTATGTTAATTTGATCTCACAACATCAAATCCTTCAAAATCCAGAACCTAGGGTTCATACGCTTCGGGTTTAATCGGATACTAGTCTAGACACTTTTTAAATCCAATTAAATTATACTAACAGATTCGAAAATCCCTTTTTGTTAAAAGCCCCATTATTCCAGCAAGTTTTATTATAGGATTCGTTCAATTTAATTCCAAGTTCAACCTAGGGTTTTTCGATGTTTTCAAACGAGAATTAACGGCTTTAAACTTGTTAGATTTGCGATTAAATTCACATATAGATTCGCAAACATCTGTTGAACGAAACCCCTATGCATTTTATTCAAATCGTGATCGGATTCGTTGGATTGAGGCTGGGAATCGATCTCGGCTCGAATGGGGGAGGGGTCTCTCGAGAATTCCTAATTAAAACCCATTCCAGTTGGGTTTAGAATGCGATTCCCTAGCGGGTGGGACTGATTAAAGCAGTGTGCTTGTGTGGGAGAGACCCGGGTTCGAGTCTCTCCACACAGTTTTATTTTTAAAACCGATTTTTAATATTATTTTGATATTAAAACCCAACCCCATGTTATTATATTAATATATTAAAGTGTTTTATACCCGGAAAACAACCGTAGGCTCGGTTTTGATTTTATAACCCATTTTTATATTAATTATCCACTTTTAAAATAATATATTTATATTATTTTCAAACCATAACTTCGTATAAAATAATATATTTATATTATTTTCAACCCGTGATTCGTGTTATAAAATAATATATAGTTTATATTATTTCATATCATTTTATACCTCGTGTGAAGTTTCAAATCAAATTAATAATATAATTGTTATATTATTTACCCACGTTTATATACTCGATTAAAAATAATATATTTATTATTTTTCCACACAAATGACTATTTTAGTAAATCCTTCGAACCTAAAAATAGAATATTTAATTATATTATTTTCCTAACTTTTGTAAACGACTTTAACGTACGAATGTATTTATTTATTTAGTATTTGTTATTAACGTACGACACGTAATGCTTTTCTTTAATGATTATATTAAGAAATTTATATAATTCCGTAGACACGTTCGTCTGCTCTTAAATCCCTAGAAAGCGTTAAGGTGTTCTAACTTTCGTGTCGTCGTCACAAATCCCAACTTGTTCCTAATTTATGTGTTATGATTATAGGGCATACGTAAGCCGTGCATGCTAACACTTGAGATTCTAAATCTCATAATTGTGTGATACTACCTACTACGCAACGCAGGTGAGTTTCACGGCCCATTTTACTGTTTTTATTTGGGGGAGAAAACATGTCACAACCTTTTTGGTTTATTGTAATTCATATGATATCACTGTTGAGGCTAAGCGTAACACACTATCATGAAAAGTGCTCACACACATCGGACCGTTAATATGGTATGAACGAGGTAATTTTGGTAGTACTACTGGGTTTGACAAACCCCACCCGTGTTAGTCGCGCTAACTCGATTGGAGGTCGAACGGGTGTTATATTGACCTTAACACATTAGACAGAGTTGATAGACCTGGCTGGAGGCAAACAAACATACTCACTGTCAGTTTCGGTTGCGAGCGCTTTAGCAAAACATGAATATAGGCCTGCAACCTATTGATATATATATTGAATGTACATAATCCGCAAACGTTTTATTTGAAAAGATTGAAACCTGTGAACTCACCAACCTAGTGTTGACTCGTTTTCTTACATGTTTTCTCAGGTTGGCACTCAGGATCACGTTAAGTCATGCATGTGTCTTGGACTATATCTAAAATAATTATCTATTGGACAATCTTTATGTTTCGTTTGTATTTGGATTTGGGCGCGTTGTTTTGCGCATTTACTTTCATTTAACGCTTTTGTATATACACTATGAACCTTGATCTTTAGTGTTATTACATTTCAAGTCCCATATAGTGTCGTTTGAAGTAACTGATGTCTGAGATCCTGGTTTGTCACCTTCCAAAACGGTAAAACTCCGTTAGTGGAATTTGAGGGTGTGACAGATTGGTATCAGAGCCATTGGTTATAGAGAACTAGGACTGCATTCTAGACTATAGCCACACACATTAGTTACATGGGATAGACACTTACTCCTTATGTTTCAGAAATTATGTCTACACCACCATCTTCACCACCTACCAATTAGGAACATGACATTTCTGCCATTGCATCACCAGAGCCCAAGAGGCGTAGGCTTGAGCCCATTAATAACTCTATTGTGTATGGAGAGCCTATGCATATCCGGAATGGGAGTGAATGGGATTGGTACCCCGGTTTACTGAGCAAATGGGTTAGACAGGAACGAGTTCCATCACCTTACTTTGGAGCTTCATCGTCATCAGAACCACGTTTACCATTGCTACCTTGTCACTTGGAGCAAGCATTTGCAGCATTTGTAGCAACTATGGATCGAGAGATCCGGAATATGAGAGACGCAGCAGGAGCGATCACAGGTCTGTTAAGAGGAGAGAAACAGACGGATCACAGGATAGATCTGCTAGTAGCAGAACTGGCAGGCACTGACCGCTTGCATAATGCATTAGTGGACGAGGTAAGGGCGTTGCAGGCTAGAGTGAATGCACTCGAGGAGGCTGAAGTAGAATCTCAGGAAAGAATTGGAGAGTTAGAGATACAACTTGCAGCAGCTCTAGAGCCAGCTGAAGTACCCGATTTTGAGCCTGAGGATGAGCTCGAGGAAGTAGAGGAGGAGGATGATGCTGAATCAGTCATCTCATCCGCCGGCAGTGGAGCTTGATATTCTATTCTATTCTATCTTATCTTATTGTGTCATTTCTCTATGTTTCAAATAAAAACCTAAATGGGTAAGGATGTTCCCATTCCAATAAAATCTTAGTGAACTGTTTGAGTTGAACCATTTATTCTATGGCCTTATGATTTAAGTTAGCCTTGTACTAAAATCATAAACCTGTATGTCTTTACACATCTCCTTCTGTTTGCTTACACTTAAATGATGTTAATATGCGATGTATTTACTCATTTCTTGTGTTTGTGAATATGAAGAATCATGGCCGGACGTGGACGTGGCGGTCGCAACGGTGGTCGTGGAAATATCAACCTGACACCAGCCGAACTGGCCGCGTTAATTAATGACAGTGTTGCTGAAGCCTTAGCAGCACACATTGCAGGTAAACCTGTCAACCGTTAACTCTAGACAACCAATGGTACGCAATTATTCCACTCTTTCCTAAACCCAACCTACTCTTTCCAATCCAGGGCAAGCGAACCATCCACAGAACAATCAGCATGTCTGTACCTTCAAGACATTTATGGACTGCAAGCCCCACACATTCAGTGGAGCTGAGGGAGCTGTCGGATTACTCCGATGGTTTGAAAAGATTGAATCTGTGTTCTCCATGTGTAACTGCCCTGTGGCCAACCGAGTCAAATTTGCATCGGGAACTCTAGAGGGTCCTGCCCTCACATGGTGGAATGCACAGGTCCAGATGCTAGGTCTGGACATGGCCAATGCATCACCATGGGAAGATTTCAAGAACATGATGAAGGAAGAGTACTGTCCCAGGGATGAAATTCAGAAACTCGAGGGAGAATTCTGGAATCTGAAAATGGAGGGTTCTGAAATAGAACTCTACACTACTCGCTCGCATGAGCTAGCGGGGATGTGTCCTCACATGGTTACACCAACCTACAAGCGGATAGAAATGTTCATCAGTGGATTAGTACCACAAATCCAGAGCATGGTTACTTCATCCAACCCCACTACCATCCAACAAACCATCCGTCTTGCTCACAAACTGACGGACCAAGCCGTTACCCAAGGGACACTACCTCCTAGAAAGTCAGCATCCAAGTCTACTGACATCAACAAGAGGAAGTTTGACAGTAGCAATAACAACATGGAATTTCAGCCGAATCAATCACAGCAACAACAACAGCGTAGGTTTGAACCTACGAAGAACTTCAACCAGTCGACCTCTTCGGGTCAGCATCAGAGTGGCTATATTGGGAGACACCCCAGGTGTAACAAATGTAATTACCACCACCTCGGTTCTTGTGAGAAAAACCGTTGCCAACGGTGTGGCAAGGTGGGCCATGCTGCCAAAGTCTGCAGAGGGGAATTACAAGCCAAGCAACCCTTCCAACAACCGGGTTTTACCAAAGGTTGTTTTGAATGTGGAAAAGAGGGACACTTCCGGAAGGATTGTCCACAATTAAAGAAGGGTGACATCGACAACAACAACAACCACCAAAGCAATAATAACAACCAAGGCAATAGTGCAGGGAATGGTGCAAAGGGGCGAGCCTTTGTGCTAGGATCCGGAGAAGCTCGTTATGACCACAATGTGGTTACCGGTAAATTCCTTATTAAACAACTATTTTGCTTCTGTACTATTTGACACTAGTGCTGATAGGAATTCCATGACTAATAAACTTAGTAACCTACTAAGAAAAACCCCAACCCTGTTAGAGGACAAATACATCATAGAAATAGCATACGGGCAAATAATAGAAGCAACTCATGTTATTAAGGGTTGTAAACTTGAACTGACTAGTCATAAATTTGACATTGATCTCATGCCGGTCACACTCGGTAGTTTCGACGTAATTGTCGGAATGGACTGATTATCTAAGAACCAAGCTGAGATTATCTGTCGCGAGAAAAATCGTTCGCCTTCCTCTTCCTAATGGAGAAACCCTCTCCGTCCAAGGCGAAAGGAGTGGTGCTGTTATGGGCATCATATCATTCATGAAGGCACAAATAATAGTCTCACTTACCTTTAGTGGAGTCCTCCTACATTAATGGTTATCACACTATTATCAAGGCGGCACCATTCGAAGCATTGTACGGACGTAAATGCCGATCCTCTATCTGTTGGACTGAAGTTGGGGATAGTCAACTTACAGGTCCCGAACTTATATTCGAAACCTCTGAAAAGATCGTTCAAATCCGAAACCGTATGACGGCAGCTCGTGATCGTTAAAAGAGCTACACCGATAAGCGTCGTAAACCGTTAGAATTTCAAGTAGGCGACATGGTTCTACTCAAAGTCTCACCTTGGAAGGGTGTAATTCGCTTCAGGAAATGAGGCGAACTGAATTCTCGTTACGTTGGACCATTCAAGATAGTGAAGAGAATTGGCCCAGTAGCGTATCAACTGGACCTACCTGAAGGACTTAGTGGTGTACACGATTTCTTTCATGTCTCGAACTTGAAGAAATGTCTAACAGACGAAACACTCGCTGTTCCTCTTGAGGAACTACACATCGATGAACAACTGCGGTTCGTTGAAGAACCGGTGGAAATCATGGATAGGGAAATCAAAACGCTGAAACGCAGTAAAATCCCTATTGTCAGAGTTCGTTGGAATTCGAAACGCGGACCGAAATTCACGTGGGAGCGCGAGGATCAGATAATGCTTAAATATCCTAATCTGTTCAAGCACTCCGCGTCAAATTCTTAAGGTACTGTTTTAATTTTCGGGACGAAAATTCTTTCAACTAATGGGATGATGTGACACCTCAGAATTTTTTTTTTTTATTTTAATTTTTAGGACGAAAATTCTTTCAACTAGGGGATGATGTGACAATCCGGACTTTTCATGTTAACGCCGTTAACAATCCCGTTAAATATTCTTTTAAAAACTTAACCCCGTTAACTAAATCCAGTTACATCTTAACTTATTTAACAAAATTAAATCCCAAGGACTAATTCTGTCAATATCTAGATTCAAACTTCAGGGATCAAGTTTTAATTAGCCCAATTCTATTTCTGTTGACCCTGAAAGTCAAAATCAAGAATTCTTGTTCCTGTTTGACTTTCAAAAGTCAAATCGTATGTTTTCTTAATCCAAATTCACGAGTTATAACTGAAAATCGTTCAGACTTGTAACCGATTTAAGCATTAACACCTCTAACGTTCATCATCAAGTCCCTAATCATTGACATTAAGCCGAATTAATCCTAATAATACGAATTCATATCGTAACCGTCGAAACCAATGCTAAAGCGACCGAATTCGACAAATTAGATTGACCAAATCACAAATTGAACCTCTGCGCACATTGAACAAGTCTCAGAGAACTTTTGACACACTCTAATTCGGCCGAAGAAGCAGTTAGGATCATCGGAGACCAAGCTCGCGCAAGTCGGCACCTATTTTGGTCGAGCACAGTCAATTCAAACCCCGATTTGGTAATTTCTTGCAGTATCAGTTTCTTTTTTACCCATAAATTGAAAGCCCTATCATATTCGTGGCTTAAAACATCGAATCGATCATTAACCCAATCCTAGGGTTCATATGATACCGGTTTAATCGAACCTTGCTTTAAACCCTGTGTAAATCTAATCAAATGACACCATTAGCTTTGAAATCTGATACTATTTGAAAACCCCATATCAATTTAATCTTATATCATCTAATTTTACAAAATCCGTAATCTAGGGTTTATCCATAATCGGTTTTGGGGGTTTCGATCTTAATCATTGTCTCAATCTAATTAAACCACATGGCTCGATTCGGAATTCACTTTTTATTAATAGCCCTATGTTAATTTGATCTCACAACATCAAATCCTTCAAAATCCAGAACCTAGGGTTCATACGCTTCGGGTTTAATCGGATACTAGTCTAGACACTTTTTAAATCCAATTAAATTATACTAACAGATTCGAAAATCCCTTTTTGTTAAAAGCCCCATTATTCCAGCAAGTTTTATTATAGGATTCGTTCAATTTAATTCCAAGTTCAACCTAGGGTTTTTCGGTGTTTTCAAACGAGAATTAACGGCTTTAAACTTGTTAGATTTGCAATTAAATTCACATATAGATTTGCAAACATCTGTTGAACGAAACCCCTATGCATTTGATTCAAATAGTGATCGGATTCGTTGGATTGAGGCTGGGAATCGATCTCGGCTCAAATGGGGGAGGGGTCTCTCGAGAATTCCTAATTAAAACCCATTCCAGTTGGGTTTAGAATGCGATTCCCTAGCGGGTGGGACTGATTAAAGCAGTGTGCTTTTGTGGGAGAGACCCGGGTTCGAGTCTCTCCACACAGTTTTATTTTTAAAACCGATTTTTAATATTATTTTGATATTAAAACCCAACCCCATGTTATTATATTAATATATTAAAGTGTTTTATACCCGAAAAACAACCGTAGGCTCGGTTTTGATTTTATAACCCATTTTTATATTAATTATCCACTTTTAAAATAATATATTTATATTATTTTCAAACCATAACTTCGTATAAAATAATATATTTATATTATTTTCAACCCGTGATTCGTGTTATAAAATAATATATAGTTTATATTATTTCGTATCGTTTTATACCTCATGTGAAGTTTCAAATCAAATTAATAATATAATTGTTATATTATTTACCCACGTTTATATACTCGATTAAAAATAATATATTTATTATTTTTCCACACAAATGACTATTTTAGTAAATCCTTCGAACCTAAAAATAATATATTTAATTATATTATTTTCCTAACTTTTGTAAACGACTTTAACGTACGAATGTATTTATTTATTTAGTATTTGTTATTAACGTACGACACGTAACGCTTTTCTTTAATGATTATATTAAAAAATTTATATAATTCCGTAGACACGTTCGTCTGCTCTTAAATCCCTAGAAAGCGTTAAGGTGTTCTAACTTCCGTGTCGTCGTCACAAATCCCAACTTGTTCCTAATTTATGTGTTATAATTATAGGGCATACGTAAGCCGTGCAGGCTAACACTTGAGATTCTAAATCTCATAATTGTGTGATACTACCTACTACGCAACGCAGGTGAGTTTCACGGCCCCTTTTACTGTTTTTATTTGGGGGAGAAAACATGTCACAACCTTTTTGGTTTATTGTAATTCATATGATATCACTGTTGAGGCTAAGCGTAACACAGTATCATGAAAAGTCCTCACACACATCGGACCGTTAATATGGTATGAACGAGGTAATTTTGGTAGTACTACTGGGTTTGACAAACCCCACCCGTGTTAGTCGCGCTAACTCGATTGGAGGTCGAACGGGTGTTATATTGACCTTAACACATTAGACAGAGTTGATAGACCTGGCTGGAGGCAAACAAACATACTCACTGTCAGTTTCGGTTGCGAGCGCTTTAGCAAAACATGAATATAGGCCTGCAACCTATTGATATATATATTGAATGTACATAATCCGCAAACGTTTTATTTGAAAAGATTGAAACCTGTGAACTCACCAACCTAGTGTTGACTCGTTTTCTTACATGTTTTCTCAGGTTGGCACTCAGGATCACGTTAAGTCATGCATGTGTCTTGGACTATATCTGAAATAATTATCTATTGGACAATCTTTATGTTTCGTTTGTATTTGGATTTGGGCGCGTTGTTTTGCGCATTTACTTTCATTTAACGCTTCTGCATATACACTCTGAACCTTGATCTTTTGTGTTATTACATTTCAAGTCCCATATAGTGTCGTTTGAAGTAACTGATGTCTGAGATCCTGGTTTGTCACCTTCCAAAACGGTAAAACTCCGTTAGTGGAATTTGGGGGTGTGACATATATCCTCGAATAAAAATAATATATTTATTATTTTTGCCACTTAAGTGATTATCGTATATTTTCTACGAGTTCAAAAATAATATATAAAGTATATTATTTTTTTAGGCCATTAGTTTAAATGGTGCAAACGCACGAATAAATATTTATATATTATTATTCGTAATTAGAAACGTTCGACACGAAACATATTTATCTTAATTATTATATTAAGAAACCCTTATTCCCGTGGACACGTTCGTCTACTCATTGAACCTTAGAATATTTTAAGACGTTCAAATCTTCCGTGTCATCGTCACAAATCCCATTGTATCCCTAATTGTTATGTGTATAATTCTAGGGCATTTGTAGACTGTTCACAGGCAAACCATTTGTGGTTAGTGTTACATCCTTGTGTGGTGCTAATTTCCACGCTTACGCAACTCAGGTGAGTTTCACGGCCCCTTTGTACTTGTTTTCCTATTGGGGGAGAAACATCCATATATACAAACATCATTTTACTTGTTTTTCCATTGGGGAGAAACATGCGTACAAACAAACAGTATTTTACTTGTTTCCCGTTGGAAAGAAACATGCATACGAACAGACATTCGTTTACTTGTCTTCCCGTCGGGGAGAGACATACACATGAACGGACATGGATCACATAGTTGTAACATCCCAAAAATAAAACTACAATTAAAATAACGGAATAAACGAACGAGGCATGACGGGTCGGGTCGGATGGGTCAGCAGGCTATAAATAGCCTATGCCACCCCTTTTCTCTCATTTGCAACTTCTAGAGAGAGAAACCGTAGAGAGAGAAAGTTGGTGGATCGACCCGAGAATTCAGCAAAGTGTTACTCCATAACTCTGGCGAAGAACCTCCGGATCAGAAACTCGATTCAGGTAACAATCCGACCTAAATCTGAGTTTTAGTTCGTTTTTGGGTTTTTCGGGTTTTGGGTGAAAAGGTAAGGTTTGAACGGATGAAACTGAAAGATAATCATGGATTTGAGTTCCTTAATGGAAAACGAACGTTTTGAATGCAACAGGTTCGGGATCTTGACATGATCAGACCCGAATGCGAAAGTTAGGGTTTTCACGAAGAACAGGTCGTGCGCACTTGCTAAGTGCGCACGGAGCAGGTCCTGCGCACTTGCTAAGTGCGCAGGAGGAGGGACCTGTGCACTTGCTAAGTGCGTAGGAGGAGGGACCCGCGAACTTGCTAAGTGCGCAGGAAGCAGGGTCTGCGCACTTGCTAAGTGCGTAGGCAGCAGGGTCTGCGCACTTGCCAAGTGCGCAGACATCAGGCTGGTTAAGTAAAGTTAGTATGTTTAGAATGGTTAAACCGTTAGAGTCGGTAGTGGTCTGATGTGTATGTAACTACTCAATTCAGATCGTACGTGAAATCGTTGGACCTTTGTTTAGGACAACCGAGACTAGCTCATCATGTGAGTTCTAGAAGCCATCTTTTAAATATTTTAATAATGTTTTTGGGCTGGTGTGCATACGTAACGATGTGACTATTTTGTAAAACTATGTTTATGAATGTTGTCTGTGACGTTTTATAAAATGATGTTTATGAACGATGTTTTGGAAGGAAAGGTTTTGAAAGGAAGTGTTTATGAAATATTTTGCCAAAAGAAGTTTATGAAGTGTTTTATGAATGAATGAAAGTTTTAATAAATGTACGAATGCTTTAGTTGAAGTTTTGAAGTAAAAAAGAAGCGAAGGTTTACGAAAGTCATAAACGAACGAATCTGCCAATATTCCTTAGGGAATGAAGGTTACGGGAATGGGAAGTATGTTATGGGCCTTTACCTTTTAGGGGCCTCTGTGGCTGGCCAACTGTTGTACAACTGGGGCGATGACGGTCATCAAGGGGATTATCGTGATCCTTGAAGTTTGGTACGAATTTCCTTACGGGGTAGTTGATCGGTGTCGAAGGGACCGGTCAAAGATAAAGAAATAGAGTGTCCTAATCACCTTAAACTAGTTAGGGTAAGAAGGGTGTCGAACCACGAAGAGTTTGTGGTCGGTGCTCAACTTCAATTAACAATGCAAATTATGAAGTTACAACGGGTCTTTCTGACCAAACACAATCAATGATTTAAGTGAAAACTTTATAAACTCAACAAACAAATCAAGTACCAAACAAAACGGTTTAAGTTGTAAACAATAATTAAAAGGGTATCACACCCGGGTTTCAAGTTCACAAGTAATTAGGAATTATCACACCAACATTTGAGTTCAAATAATCGAATGGTTATCCAAATCTAATTGACCAAATCTAACCAAGAACATCAACATTCATACATCATCGGCAAATAGTGTAAGACAATATTCACGAATGAAATCGAGACAAATGTATGCAATATAGAATTAGATTAATCAATAGATTCAACATAAATCAAAGTTCATAGCAATTATCATCTAACGGGGTCAATGGTGCAAGAATTTATCGACTCCCGTGAGTTCATAACCATACTAAACCCAAAGATTCAAGTATTTCAAACCAAACGATTACAAGAATTGTTTCTCAAAGCTAGCACATGATAAAACCCTAAAAACTTACAAACAATCCACCCGGGAATGATTACCGGTGGATTAGCCGCTCATGGTTGTGGAATGCATCTTCGATTCTTCAATATTTCGAGTATCAATCTTCACTTGCATGTTAGAATCGTGTTCCTTAGCCTCATCGAATGACCAAAATCGCCCAAGAACTGTGGTGTAAAAGCCTTCCTCAATTTTTGGGGAAGAAAAACCTAAATAACCTTTGAAATTCGGCTGTTTCGCCCAAACCCCGCGTCTGAAACGCACCCAGCGTAGGCTTACGCTGGGAGGACGTAGGCTTACGCCGGGCCTCTGATGCTGCTGTGAAGGAAATCTTTAGGTGTAGGCCTACGCTGGGAGGGCGTAGGCTTACTCTGTGCCTGCAGTTTTGCCCCGTTTTCTCCGTGTCTCTTCCGACTCTCTCGTAATATCTTCAAAGATCACATTTTAAGCTTCTAACACCTGCACATGCATGACTACACAAAACCTTTGTATTCCACATATCAAATTGCATAAATATAACATATTACACCTTTTAATACATGAAACTTTGGCCACTTATCATATCCCCACACTTGAGTTTTGCTTGCCCTCAAGCAAAGTCATTTGCTTTTAAATTCACATTACAAATTCTTAAATAATTGTTTTCACTAAACATAAGTTAAGGTCCAAGGTCATGCAAAATTCATAAAAATTATACTCTCAACAGATTTACAATCCAACAAACCATCAATGAATTTTTAAACAAAAGAAAATATTGGGACGCGCTTAACTCATATCTAGCTATGGTTTTGCATGTACACACCCCTCACAATCAGTCACTCCACTCGGCTTCATATATGGACTAGCGATGATGTGCTAGTATTTTTCACTCGAAACCAAACAATGAATCACATTATTATAGGCTTGCAAATTGATCACATCTCCACCTACTAACACAACTAAAACGCACAAATCAAAAGGTCTTTTAAGGGTTGTAATGTAGGCTAGGGTTACGGGTATGGATAAGGATTTTTAAAGTGGCTAAAGGTGAGTGGAATTCAACTAATAAAGTTACAAATCAACTCTTAAACCTTAAAAATTCTACCATGGGTATAAATGACCCATCAACACTAAATTTCTTATTTCTTCACACTATCAAATGAAACTTGAGTTAAACTGACCCAATACTATTTTTGTATTTCTTTTTCTTTCATTTTTCAATTTTTTTTTTGTATTCAATGCAACTACACCAATCTAAGTTAATTGAATTCCAACTCACGGGTTTAAAAAGAAAAGGCTAAAAGGTGAATGGGTGAATGTTGTGGGTTTTGTCAAAAGAAAAGGTATAGGCTCAGAATGGGTATCTAGTGGATATTAACGGGTAAAGGCATAAAAATGGCTAAAAATAAAAAGGTTTCTCCTAATGCCTTTATCATTTTTGCACAATCAATTGGTTCCAGGTTTCAACATGTATTAACAATATGCAAGTTCTAAAATATGAAACAAAGTGGCTAAACACTCAAATAAGAGAATATAAATCAATTTGGCTCAAAGTCTCACAGAAACGGTGGAAAATAGGTTACCGACATGTGCATGCAAACCATCACCTTCAACTTTGTTACTCCCAATTCCAACATTTCCAATTTATTATATATATATATATATATATATATATATATATTTTTAACATTTGTTGGAAAAACTTAATCGAGTAACTTAATGAATTAACCATGACCAAAGACCTCTACCAAACACTTTGTAAAACAATTTTCAAAAAATTTGTATGGTTTCCAAGATTTTCCACATCCCCACACTTGAACCTTACATTGTCCCAATGTAAATAGTTATGAAATATAAAAGTGCGGTTAGTGGGTGCAAAAATAACCAATATCCAATAACTCCTTATATCCAACTCAACGATTCCCATAACCATAAGCACCAACCCAATCACAATCAACCAAGTTTCAAACATAAACACACCAAAACAAACAAAAACAAATTCGTTCAATCAAAGCAACATAAATATGAGAAAGAGTACATGGACCTGATTAGAGGTGATCATAGAGTGCTTGAACCATCACCAAAAATGGACTCGTAAGTATTCCAAGAGTCTTCCCCACACTTGAGTGTTGCTATGGTGACGAAAACTAAAACACACAAAACAAAACAAAGCAAAGACAAAATACAAGCAATCACAAGCCGGGTTGCCTCCCGGTTAGCGCTAAGTTTATTGTCCTCAGCCCGACATTACCTCCTTATGGAGGTTGAAACACAAAATTGCTTCCACTAGCTCCCTCACCACTTCGGTTCTTATCACTCCAACTCCAAGATTCATCTCTCGTAAATTTCACATCATACAAATCTACTTTCTCGTTCGGATGTTGTAAATGGTCGGGTGGTTTCTTTTCATCTTTCAACCTCTCAGTTTTCTTCTCGATTGCCTTCGGCTCGTCTTTCACATTAAACATGTCAAACATGATACCTTTGTTTTTGGTGTCACCCTCATTTGCCTTGGCGCGAGGATGACCCACGTTAGTAGTGACTGCTTTTGAACACTTATTTTCAACCGAATATGTAAATGAATTTGAAAAAATATTAATGTTCAACTTACGCTTCCCAAAGGTCATGTCAACAGTGCCGGTTCGACAATTGATTTGTGCATTTGCGGTTGCCAAAAACGTTCTTCCCAAAATCACTCGTGGCTCCTCCTTAGCAAGTGGTGCATAATCAAGCACTAAGAAATCTCCAGCATAGTAGAATTCTCCAATCTTCACAGCCACTCCCACTAATTTCCCCCGAGGACGTGTGCATGTAGCATTTGCTAACACCAACGTGGTGTTGTATTCTTCTAATGGACCAAAATTGTATTGGTCATACACGCTCCCTGGTAGAATGCTCACCCCCGCTCCATAATCTAGCAGTGCCAACTTAGTTTTGAATTCCCCAATTTGAATAGGAACTAAGGGTTCTCCACACTCAATTTCCTCCTCTTCTCCTTCTTCACCTTCTTCATTACCATGAGCCACATCAATTGCACTAACATGATGTTGTGGTTTCAATGTGTTGTCAATTGGCAGTTTACCTTCATTTTGTTTTAGCAAAGATATTTCTTCGGCCATTTGCCCCACTTGTCTTTCCAACGCCACAAAAGACTTGTCTCTCATTTCATTCTCCCTTTTTGACTTTTTCATCATCTCCAACAATGCATCCAGTTTTGAATTAACCGCGTCATCACCCCCCGATGATCCACCTTGTTGTTGATGATCTTGATTGTATTTCCTTGGGGGGTAATTTGTGTTACGGTTATTGTTATATGAACTCCTTTGGTAACCGCCCGAATTGTAGTTCCCTTGTTGACGAGGTTGGTATGACGAAGTACCTTGATTTGAACCTAGGAAATTTGGGTTCAATTGGTTTGATGCATCCCCGTATTTGAAGTTGGGATGATTCCTCGAGCTCGGGTGATAGGAGTTTGAGTTTGTATCATATGGTTTCCTATCACCAAAAACTTGGTTCACTTCTTCTTGTCTACTATCTTGCAATGGGCAACTTATGGCCTTGTGTCCCAAATCCCCACAACTCTCACAAACATCAAAACGGGTTTTCACTCCCGTTACTTCCTTTTTCTCTCCTCTTTTCAAATTGGCCAATTCTTTCTCCATAGAGGCTAACCTCTCCTTCGTCTCATAGTCCGGGGCAGATTTTGAAATTGGGTGTTTGGCTCTTCGGCTAGCCGATGCCTCGGATTTTGAACTTTGGCTCATTCTTTCTAAGAAATCCCAATCATCTTCTTCGGGATTAGACAACAATGTCCCATTACTGGTGGACTTCAAGTACTTCCTCTCCTCTTGAGTCAAACCATCAACAAAACACTTTACTAGTTCCCACAACTCAATTTGATGGTGGGGGCATTTCCTCAACAACTCCTTGAAACGGGTAAAAGCTTCATGTAAAGGTTCACCTGTTTGTTGTTGAAAAGTCTGAATCTCAATTCGGGAGTCATCTGTCTTCGCAACCGAGTAATATTCGTCCAAGAAAACTTGTTGCATTTCATCCCATGTGTAGATGCTATTAGCCGGCAATGTGATGAACCATTGCTTTGCTCGATCTTTGAGGGAAAACTGAAAAAGTCGGAGTTTGACCTCATTTTGGTCAAAGTTTTCATCCCCAATTGTGCTACAGATGGCAGCAAACTCGGCTAAATGGGTGTATGGTTCTTCGATGACCATACCATGAAAATGTGGGAGAACGTTGATGTAATTTGGCCTTGACTTGAATCGCCTCATTCCGGGAATTGGTGGAACAATTGGAGAAGCATTCTCCGAAATAGCCGGTCGAAAGCGACCGTTAACTCCAACCATAGGGGCTACCGGTTGTCTTCGGTTTTCATTAATGTAGCCCCCAGTAAATCTCCTCTCTTCTTGTCTAGGAGGATAAACAGGTCTAGCGGGTCTACCCGTTCGCCCCATTGGTTGTCTTGGTCTTTGGTGAACATAATTCACCTCTTCTTCCTCTTCAAATTCTTGGCCCTCATTGTACTCTCCATAGATGCTCCTTTCACCATCCTCATACTCGTAATCGCCAAACCCTTCACCATTCCCAACATCTTCATTATCAGCATACCCAAAATATTCACCATCTTCATCCTCCCAACCCTCGTTCTCATTGTTTTCGGGAGGGGTTTGATTTTGTTATGGTCCCCTTCTTCCTTGGTACGTGGGATTGGTTCGGATGTTAACGGGTCGGTTTTGTTGAACTGGACCCGACCCACGGGGTTGGTTGTTATTGATAGGTATAGGTGGGGTTTGGGTTGAGGTTCAGTGAGGTGGAGTTGGTGGGCGGTTAGGGATAGGGCCTCTGTTTGGAGTTGGGCCACGGTTTCTTATGCTAGTCCCAGAATGACTGCTTCGACCATCCATGGATGATGGTTCTGATAAAATGGGTTGTAAATTTTGTTGTTGTTGGGTTCGGTTTTGCCTTGCTATCCTCTCAATTTCCGGTTCAAACACAAGTGGTGAAGTTCTCCCAGATGAACGGGTACGCATGCACTAATCTGTCACATGCACACACAAACAAACACCACGCGTAACACAAAAATAGAAGAAGATTAACCAAACAAAATAAGTAACAAATAGTCACACGAATTAATTAAAATAAAACACCAAGCGCACACACTCCCCGGCAACGGCGCCAAAATTTGATCGGTGTCGAAGGGACCGGTCAAAGATAAAGAAATAGAGTGTCCTAATCACCTTAAACTAGTTAGGGTAAGAAGGGTGTCGAACCACGAAGAGTTTGTGGTCGGTGCTCAACTTCAATTAACAATGCAAATTATGAAGTTACAACGGGTCTTTCTGACCAAACACAATCAATGATTTAAGTGAAAACTTTATAAACTCAACAAACAAATCAAGTACCAAACAAAACGGTTTAAGTTGTAAACAATAATTAAAAGGGTATCACACCCGGGTTTCAAGTTCACAAGTAATTAGGAATTATCACACCAACATTTGAGTTCAAATAATCGAATGGTTATCCAAATCTAATTGACCAAATCTAACCAAGAACATCAACATTCATACATCATCGGCAAATAGTGTAAGACAATATTCACGAATGAAATCGAGACAAATGTATGCAATATAGAATTAGATTAATCAATAGATTCAACATAAATCAAAGTTCATAGCAATTATCATCTAACGGGGTCAATGGTGCAAGAATTTATCGACTCCCGTGAGTTCATAACCATACTAAACCCAAAGATTCAAGTATTTCAAACCAAACGATTACAAGAATTGTTTCTCAAAGCTAGCACATGATAAAACCCTAAAAACTTACAAACAATCCACCCGGGAATGATTACCGGTGGATTAGCCGCTCATGGTTGTGGAATGCATCTTCGATTCTTCAATATTTCGAGTATCAATCTTCACTTGCATGTTAGAATCGTGTTCCTTAGCCTCCTCGAATGACCAAAATCGCCCAAGAACTGTGGTGTAAAAGCCTTCCTCAATTTTTGGGGAAGAAAAACCTAAATAACCTTTGAAATTCGGCTGTTTCGCCCAAACCCCGCGTCTGAAACGCACCCAGCGTAGGCTTACGCTGGGAGGACGTAGGCTTACGCCGGGCCTCTGATGCTGCTGTGAAGGAAATCTTTAGGTGTAGGCCTACGCTGGGAGGGCGTAGGCTTACTCTGTGCCTGCAGTTTTGCCCCGTTTTCTCCGTGTCTCTTCCGACTCTCTCGTAATATCTTCAAAGATCACATTTTAAGCTTCTAACACCTGCACATGCATGACTACACAAAACCTTTGTATTCCACATATCAAATTGCATAAATATAACATATTACACCTTTTAATACATGAAACTTTGGCCACTTATCAGTAGTCGTGCTTGAAGTTTGGTACGTGTCATCCTTGTGATGCCGTGCTTGAAGAGGGGTTGAATAACCTAAGTATCGGGCCCTAGGATTTCTTCACCCAATACGGTGATTGATGGGCCTAACGGTGGTGATCTTTAGGTTATTCAGCTAGTATGTAACGTTTGGATTTGACGGTTACGAGAAGGCGCAGATTCGATATGTTCGTTGACTTATGTTTATGAAGTGTTATGTTTTGCTAATGCATTATTTACGTACGCTTTTTATTAAAAGAAGTATGAAGTTATGTTCTTGGCAAATTATTTGAAGTTAACGTTTTATGTTAAAACTAGAACTCACCAGCGTAGCTGACTTTTTAGTGTGCACATTCAGGTTAAGGCAGGTTACTAGGAGGGACGATGATGCTTGGCTAGCGAGAGGAGTTACCCGGCTGACTAAGAAGACTGGCATCCCGTTATGTTTTTTTTGTTTATGATGTATTTATGTTTGAAACAACGTTTACGCTTCCGCATGTATGAACAATGATGTTATGTTAAATGAAATTTTCCGCTGCGTTATTTGATATTCATGTTTAAAAACTGTTTGTGAATGAGTAAATCCAACAAGTGGGGCCTCCCGGGTTTGGGGCCTTACAAGTTGGTATCAGAGCAATAGTTTGAGAGATTCGGACACTCCCAGTGTCTGAACTTAAACTTTGAATGGGACCAAAAGTGGATGTCAGTACGGGTAACTCGAGCCACAGCATCAGGTAAGAAAAGTAGAGTATGTGTACGTAGTATACCATAGAAAGGGATAGGTAAGGACTTGTGTTCTGGTGGAATCACAAAGGTGGTCAAATCAAAATCGAAAAGTAGTGTAATGGTTAATTGCAGATGGCCAGTGTATATTAACGTTTTATAGTGCTTATTGAATTCTATTTGTTAACTAGCGTGATGACGTTGGATTTCTTGTCTTATAGAACTAAATGGCGAGGAGAGGAAACGGAAAGCGTGGTGGTCGTACCGGTGGTCGTACCGGCGGCCGAAATGGTGGGCGTGGTAGGATCCCTGCACGCCAAGAGAATAGTGAAGAAGGAAGTGTTCACACTGAACCGACAGTTAGTGTGCATGGAATGGAACAGACACGAATTGAAGAACAACCTTTCACTTTTGAACCAGAAGTGAGAGCAACCATAGCTCGAGAGTTCTCTGAGTTGATGAAGAATTCTCTGCCAGGTCTGTTGGCTGAAGCATTAAAGAAAGTGAGTGGGGAAGGTGGGTCTAGCGCGGCAATTGGTGCCCAAAACAATGAGACTGACAGCGCGCCGCCTACTCGCGGATGCGACTATAAGTCATTCAAGGCATGTGACCTGCCAATCCTGACTGGGAAGAAGGACGCAGTGGCTACTTTTGATTGGGTAATCCGTATGGAAGCTGCCATTCGTCTGAGCGAGTGTCGAGCAAATCAAGTTGTGAAATTTGCTGCTAACTCCTTGAGGGAAGAAGCGTCCCATTGGTGGGAAGGGGTACGTCAAGCTAAGGGGAATGAGGTTGTTGACTCGATGATGTGGACTGACTTGAAAACTTTGGTAATCAAGAACTTCTGTCCAAGGTACGAGATTGAGAAGGTAGAGAGGGAATTTCTGGGTTTGAAGGCCGGGAGCATGACGCACCGGCAGTACACAACCCGATTCAATGAACTGGCACGTCTGGTGCCACACCTTGTCACTACTGAAGAGAGAAAGATTGCCTGCTATATTCAAGGATTGCCGGACCAAGTCCGCACCTATGTTAAGGCGAACGCCCCTACTACCTATGATTCAGTAGTAGAACTGAGCGGCGTGGTATTTGATGATCTGGCGCTGAATGTCGTTGCCATTGATGAGCCCAAAAAGAAGCTGAGTTTTCCCGCTAAGCGATCGGGTGGGAAGTTATTTGGGGCTCGAGACAAACATGCCAGGGTAGGCGAGACGACAGTCTGTGGAAGATGTGGAGTAAGGCATACGGGTGAGTGTCGGTTAGGATCAAATCTTTGCTTCAAATGCGGAAAGACCGGGCACTACTCCCGTGAATGCCCGCAAGGCTTTAAATGCTACAATTGTGGGGAAAGTGGTCATATAAGCCGGGAATGCACCAAGCCCAGAATGGGTGAAGCCGGGAAAGGGAAAGGCCTGGAGAAAAGAGAAGAGAGGCCCCGAGCAAAGACTCGTGCGTACGCGCTGACACAAGACCAGGCCAGGATGGACCCCGACGTGGGGTCAGGTACGTTCGTCCTTGACAACACTCTTGTTTCTGTGTTATTTGATTCGGGTGCCGGTAAGAGTTTTATATCGGCGAATTTTTGTAAACGAGTAAAGTACACTGTCAGTAAGCTAGAAAGGGCCTTTAGCGTAGAAACCGCTGAGGGTAGAATTGCGAGAGTGACCGATGTAGTTGACAACTCCACGATAAAAATAGAAGGTCATAGGTTCCCTGTCAGGTTGTTTGTTATGGTTTTGGGTGGGTTCGATGTCGTGTTAGGTATGGATTGGCTAACTGCCAATGAAGCGCAAATTATATGCAAACGAAAGATAATCCGACTCAAGGCTCCGGATGGTAGCAAAGTCGAGGTTTTTGGAGATCGTGACGTCCCGATGCCAAACGTCATCTCGATGATTAAGGCAACAGATTACTTGAGGCGCGGATGCGAGGCTTATCTGGTGTATTTGATTGACAAGTGTAAGGAAGTGAAGGAACTAGACGATGTACCCGTGGCACGCGAGTACCCGGAGGTGTTCCCAGAGGATTTTCCTAGAATACCACCCGACAGAGAGATTGAATTCCGAATTGACTTAGTACCAGATGCCCAGCCCGTGGCTAAGGCTCTATATCGACTAGCACCAGTGGAGATGAAGGAACTAATGACCCAATTAGACGAACTACTTGAGAAGGGATTTATCTAACCGAGCATCTCGCCTTGGGGTGCTCCGGTGTTGTTTGTGAAGAAGAAAGACGGTTCGATGAGAATGTGTAATGATTATCGCGAGTTGAACAAGCGTACCGTGAAGAACAAGTACCCGTTACCAAGGATCGACGACATGTTCGATCAGTTGCAAGGCGCAAGTTGGTTCTCCAAGATCGACCTTCGATCTGGGTACCATCAGTTGAAGGTGAGGGAAGAAGACATACCGAAGACTGCATTTCGCACACGTTATGGACATTTCGAGTTTCGTGTAATGTCTTTTGGATTGACGAACGCCCCCGCAACGTTCATGGATTTGATGAATAGAGTTTGTCAACCAATGCTGGATCGATCGGTGATCGTGTTCATCGATGATATCCTCATCTACTCCAAGAATGAGGGTGATCACGCGTGTCACTTGAAAGAGGTATTGGAAGCTCTAAAGAAGGAAAAGTTGTATGCTAAGTTCTCAAAATTCGTGTTCTGGCTTAGGGAAGTCCAATTCCTAGGTCACGTCATTAACACGAACGGCATTATGGTTGACCCAACAAAGATAATGACGGTAAGGGAATGGAATACTCCTAAGACGCCAACTGAAATCCGCAGTTTCTTGGGATTAGCAGGCTACTATCGGAGATTCATCCAGGACTTCTCGAAAATAGCTTCGCCATTGACAAGGTTTACTCGGAAGGAGGTTAAGTATGAATGGGGTTCGACCCAAGATGAGGCGTTTAAGGAATTGAAGGAGAAGCTAACCCAAGCTCTAGTCTTGGCCCTTCCCGAGGGCAATGAAGACTTAGTGGTATACTCTGACGCTTCGGGTCAGGGATTGGGATGCGTATTGATGCAACGCGGGAGAGTGATCGCGTATGCGTCACGGCAGTTGAAGATTCATGAAGCTAATTATCCGACTCACGATTTGGAACTCGCTGCTGTCGTATTTGCATTGAAAATCTGGAGGCACTACCTCTACGGGGTGAAGTTTACTATTTACTCCGACCATAAAAGTTTGAAGTACTTCTTCGAACAAAGAGAGCTTAATATGAGACAGAGACGATGGTTAGAACTCCTAAAAGATTATGACTGTGAAATCATATACCATCCTGGAAAGGCAAACGTGGTGGTTGACGCTTTAAGCCGAAAGGATGTGCCTACTCCTATTAGAGTGAAAGCCTGTCAGTTGGTAATAACATCAGATGTGATGAGAGAAATTGAAAGAGCTCAAGATGAAGCCCTTAAGCCAAAAAACATAAAGAAGGATAGGATGGTTGGCCAACAGGACAAGTTGGAATATAACACCCTTGGTGTTAGGACACGTTTTGGACGAATATGGATACCTATGGGTGGCGAACTTAGGACCAAAATCTTGGATGAGGCTCATAAGTCTCGTTACTCTATCCATCCCGGTACCAATAAAATGTACCAAGATCCGAGGAGGGAATACTGGTGGCCTGGAATGAAACGTGACGTGACGAAGTATGTAAGCAAGTGCTTGACTTGCTCGCAAGTAAAGGCCGAGCACCAGAAACCGTATGGAAAGATTCAACCACTTGATATACCAGAATGGAAGTGGGAACACATTACCATGGACTTCATAACTAAGCTACCTCGCACAGCTAAAGGTCATGACACCATTTGGGTAATTGTGGACCGTTTAACGAAAAGTGCTCATTTCCTACTTATTCGCGAGACGTTCACGTCGGAAAGGTTAGCGGAAGTATTTATTAACGAAGTAGTACCACGGCATGGGATGCCTTTGACGATTGTATCTGACCGGGACACACGATTGACATCGAGGTTCTGGAAAAGATTTCACGAGGCGATGGGCACGAGGCTTAATATCAGCACGGCATACAACCCACAAACGGATGGTCAGTCCGAAAAGACCATTCAGACATTGGAGGATATGCTCCGTGCTTGTATTATCGACTTCGGTGGCAGTTGGGACAGCCATCTGCCGTTAGCCGAATTCTCCTACAACAATAGTTATCACACGACGATAGGCATGCTGCCTTACGAAATGTTGTATGGGAGAAGATGTAGGACCCCGGTTTGTTGGGGTGAGATTGGACAGAAGGAATTAGGAAGTCTCGAAGACGTAAGAGAGACGTCAGAAAGGTTTGATCAGATCAAAGCACGAATGAAGGCCGCACAAGATTGTCAGAAATCCTATGCGGATAAACGACGAAGGCCTATTGAGTTTGATATTGGTGACAGAGTAATGTTGAAAGTGTCACCATGGAAGGGAATCGTACGATTCAGGAATAGAGGAAAGTTAAGTCCGAGGTTTGTCGGACCGTTCAGGATAATGGCACGGGTTGGTGATGTCGCTTATCGGTTAGAGTTGCCTGATGAGTTAAGTGGGATTCATCCTACCTTCCATGTATCACACTTGTGAAAGTGTTTGGCGGATGAATCGGCTCACGTACCACTTACTGACATCGAGGTCGACAACAACCTTAATTACATCGAAGAACCTGTGGCCATCTTAGATTGGAAGGAGAAGCGGTTACGTAATAAAGTTATCCAATTGGTTAAAGTCCAATGGAAACATCGAAAAGGATCGGAAGCCACTTGGGAAACGGAGAAGGAAATGAGGGAGTCGTACCCTCATCTATTTGACTTATAATAGGTTTCGGGGACGAAACCTATTGTAAGGGGGGTAGACTTGTAACATCCCAAAAATAAAACGACAATTATAATAATGGAATAAACGAACGAGGCATGACGGGTCGGGTTGGATGGGTCAGCAGGCTATAAATAGCCTATGCCACCCCTTTTATCTCATTTGCAACTTCTAGAGAGAGAAACTGTAGAGAGAGAAAGTTGGCGGATCGACCTGAGACTTCAGCAAAGTGTTACTCCATAACTCGTGAGAAGAAGCTCCGGATCAGAAACTCGATTCAGGTAACAATCCGATTTCGTTTTTGGGTTTTTCGGGTTTTGGGTGAAAAGGTAAGGTTTGAACGGATGAAACTGAAAGATAATCATGGATTTGAGTTCCTTAATGGAAAACGAACGTTTTGAATGCAACAGGTTCGGGATCTTGACATGATCAGACCCGAATGCGAAAGTTAGGGTTTTCGCGAAGAACAGGTCGTGCGCACTTGCTAAGTGCGCACGGAGCAGGTCCGGCGCACTTGCTAAGTGCGCAGGAGGAGGGACCTACGCACTTGCTAAGTGCGCAGGAAGCAGGGTCTGCGCACTTGCTAAGTGCGCAGGCAGCAGGGTCTGCGCACTTGCCAAGTGCGCAGACATCAGGCTGGTTAAGTAAAGTTAGTATGTTTAGAATGGTTAAACCGTTAGAGTCGGTAATGGTCTGATGTGTTTGTAACTACTCAATTCAGATCGTACGTGAAGTCGTTGGACCTTTGTTTAGGACAACCGAGACTAGCTCATCAGGTGAGTTCTAGAAGCCCTCTTTTAAATGTTTTAATAATGTTTTTGGGCTGGTGTGCATACGTAACGATGTGACTATTTTGTAAAACGATGTTTATGAATGTTGTAAGTGACGTTTTATAAAATGATGTTTATGAACGATGTTTTGGAAGGAAAGGTTTTGAAAGAAAGTGTTTATGAAATATTTTGCCAAAAGAAGTTTATGAAGTGTTTTATGAATGAATGAAAGTTTTAATAAACGTACGAATGCTTTAGTTGAAGTTTTGAAGTAAAAAAGAAGCGAAGGTTTACGAAAGTCATAAACGAACGAATCTGCCAATATTCCTTAGGGAATGAAGGTTACGGGAATGGGAAGTATGTTATGGGCCTTTACTTTTTAGGGGCCTTTACTTTTTAGGGGCCTCTGTGGCTGGCCAACTGTTGTACAACTGGGGCGATGACGGTCGTCAAGGGGATTAACGTGATCCTTGAAGTTTGGTACGAATTTCCTTACAGGGTAGTCGTGCTTGAAGTTTGGTACGTGTCATCCTTGTGATGCCGTGCTTGAAGAGGGGTTGAATAACCTAAGTATCGGGCCCTAGGAGTTCTTCACCCAATACGGTGATTGATGGGCCTAACGGTGGTGATCTTTAGGTTATTCAGCTAGTATGTAACGTTTGGATTTGACGGTTACGAGAAGGCGCAGATTCGATATGTTCGTTGACTTATGTTTATGAAGTGTTATGTTTTGCTAATGCATTATTTACGTACGCTTTTTATTAAAAGAAGTATGAAGTTATGTTCTTGGCAAATTATTTGAAGTTAACGTTTTATGTTAAAACTAGAACTCACCAGCGTAGCTGACTTTTTAGTGTGCACATTCAGGTTAAGGCAGGTTACTAGGAGGGACGATGATGCTTGGCTAGCGAGAGGAGTTACCCGGCTGACTAAGAAGACTGGCATCCCGTTATGTTTTTTTTGTTTATGATGTATTTATGTTTGAAACAACGTTTACGCTTCCGCATGTATGAACAATGATGTTATGTTAAATGAAATTTTCCGCTGCGTTATTTGATATTCATGGTTAAGAACTGTTTGTGAATGAGTAAATCCAACAAGTGGGGCCTCCCGGGTTTGGGGCCTTACAATAGTATTTCATTACCACTTGTTTACCGAAGTGCAAACATAACATGCAAAGTCCTTACACGCTCGGACCGTTAATATATGGAGTATAACGAGGAAATTTGAGTAGTACTACTGGTTTGACAAACCCCACCCGGGTTAGTCGCGCTAACTGGATTGGAGGTCGAACAGGTGTACATTGTCCTAAACACTTGCCATTGTTGATGTTAGCAATGGTGGAAGGCATCCCAAACACAAACAGTCAGTTTCGGTTGCGAACGCTTAGAGTAACTTGTACATTGTATAGCTAGCAATAGGTGTGACTTACGTATGTGGATCCTGTAAACACTCAAACAGTTTATTCACTTGTAAACCTGTGAACTCACCAACCTTGTGTTGACACCTTTTCTTACATGTTTCTCTGGTCGCTAAGGCATAGGTTGCACACTTAGGACATGCATGGAGTCCTACTATGATTTCATCCTCATGCAAACATTTAAAACAATTTACTTGTTTTATTAAACTAAACTTGGGCGCGCTTGTTTTGGGCATTTATTTTCTTATTTAAACGCTTACGCATTAACTTTGAACTTTTATGATATTTCATTTATGTCCCATATAGTGTCGTTTGATGTAACTAATGACTGAGATCCTGGTTTGTTACACACTAAACGGTAAAACTCCGTTAGTGGAATTTCGGGGTGTGACAGTACCCGAATAGACAGATCACCTCTCAGTCTCACTGTCCACAATACATTCAAGGAATGCACGGGGTAATCTCAGGATAATAACTATAACATGAACTAGCAACAATCTCTAGACACCTAATACTAACGCCCTCTCAGACTGTTAACACTCGGATTCCTAATGACGAAAACTAGACAATTAATTCTCACCTCTCGGGTATTGAACTAGGATACACATTCAACTCTAATCAGCAATCAATCAAACTCCGATACTACGTCTAGCAAACCACACAACAGTCACAAACCCTAGAATCTATGACCAAGATATGCAAATCAAGCTGGCAGATAACCAAAATTAGCATACGGAATTGATAATTAATCACAAATCAGAATTAAACATGCAATCTCATCATAATTATTAAGTTAAGATTGTTTACAGAATCATTCATCCATTCAAAGTACCAAAAACCAGTAAAAATCACTATTTTAACAAATATTCATCGTTGACCTAGGAAGTATCGATGTTCTAGCCAAGAACCATACTCAAAACATCCATAACAGAAGCCAAAGACAGAAACATGGTATCAAACATAGAAATTAAACACAAAGATTCAAACTTGAAAACCTAGAACGCTATTACAACGAACCCGGAATCCAAAAGCTTTGATCTTGCACTTGAATTGACCTTCTTACTCTCAAAATCGCCTCTCCTAATGCTCTAGACGGCTAAAATTCAAACTCCCGTAATTATGGTATCACGAATCGATTTAAACTTGAATTAGGTTTTTTCTCGGAGTTTCTGTCTCTCTTTTACCGCGAGAAACATTGGTTGGTCACTCGCGTAACGCGAGGGACAAATTAGTCACGGACCTTTCTTGATTTCCTCGCGTACCGCGAGGCATTAATCTTCCCCCTTCTCGTACTGCGAGGGACTGGAATTTGAACTTTTTGACTTTTGTTTCTTGGGCTTTATTCTTTTGCTCGGTTTCTTCAGGTTTTCACTTGTAATTCTCATGAGCACCTGTAAACACATAGTAGACTTAATACATAACAAAAACGAATCAAAATGAAGACAAAACTAATCAAAACAAAGTAAAACAGTAGGAATAAAGATGTGTGCTTTGCACTACATCTTAGTGTTGTTTTATGATAAAGCAGCACAATTAATAGTGTTGTTTTACAATGCAATACAGCTAATTGTGTTGTTTTACTATAAACCAGCACATTTACGTAAAGTAACACAATTTCATTAAGTTTCGATTTTGTTTTTTACAAAAAAGTATAGCAATATTATACTCGAATTAAAGGTAACAACATTCGATTTTATGGTGCAATTTTTTTTTAAATAAGGTCATATGAAAAAGTTATGTACGTTTAAAAAAAGTTGAGGAATTTGAAAAAAGTTAACAATTGTGAGTTTATAAGAATGTCCCTCCACCCCTTATTTTTTCTATACTTAAATTTTTACCATTTATCATCAAATTAAATGGATAAAATTGCTTTTTAACTAAATTACACTTCTTAGAGAAACCATTCCCTATAAAAAGTATTGCAATACTTAACCTAATAAATGATTATAATATTTGTCAACTATCATCACCAAAATCACTTTCACCATTGTTTTCCCGCCCATTGTTTTTTAACCCATTTCAGACTTACGCGCGGGTCTGTACCCGGCCCAACTCTCCACATACGGATCTAATTTATCCCTACAGACACGTTCCTTCGTTGTTTCGTAACCCTAATTATTTGTTGCGCCTCCTTCACCTGCATCTTCTTTTCCCTGATCTTGCTGGTCTTCGTCTTCATCCTTCGTTCTTCGGTTTTCCTTCATGATGGTTACTTCATCCTTGTCCCTGGTCTCGCTAGTCTTCGTCTTCTTCTGATTTGAGGTAATTTTGTTCTTTAAAATTGATAGGAATCTGAAATTGATTATGAATATTTGATTCAATGTTTTTCTGAGGTGGATTTTTTTTCTTTGTTCGGTTGTGTTGGTTTAATTTCGATTAACCATTGTTTCTTGTGCGATTTGGTGTTTGATGGTTGAACTATGGTTATTCCCTTTTTGTCTTGATTATAAAAAAAACTTTGCTTTTTTCTTTTGGTTTGAATTAAGTTTCTCAGTTTTGAAAGATTCGATTAGGTCAACAATTACCGTTGAAGTAATCTTTGATTTGATTTGGAGGATTGGGGATTATTTTATGCATACCCATCATATTCACAACATTCTTGCAGATTTATCTGATTTTCATTTTGTTATGGTGTTTTGTTTGTTTTTTCTAAAATGTCGTTTAAGCTGTGCAAGGTTCGTTCATCTCTAAATACATCTTTATATACAACCATGCAAGAGCTTGCTAACATTAAAGGAGATCACTTTTTTAAGATTTCAATAATTTTTATCCCAGGTAGTTAAGATCACTTATTTACTCTGTTTTTGTAGCACTAAGTTTAAACAAGTAGTGCTAAAGTGAGTAATTGGTTAAGTGGCATAATTTCTACTGTGTGACACATAATGCAGCTGAATAGTGTATCAAATCCAGAAATGTTGTGAACTGGCTGAATACAATTCCTTTAGCAAAACAATCCCTTTCAACCATGAATTTGTTTTCTTCATTCTAAAAATCATTAACTTACAATGTAAGATAAGTGGTTCCAAATGAGGCAAGTCAGGCACATCCAATAATGAGTCTAAATTAGTAGTTTTGAACGGCTCGGGCAAAAAATATTGTTTTTTCTTAATAATTAGGTGTGTTAATTACAATTACAAAAGAACATATCATTTCAATAATAAGCTATTTTTTTAATAAAATGACCAGGGAGGTTTGATGAATTAAGAATACATTGTGAACGACCTTCAAACATTGCAGTGCTGATATAGGTGTTGGTATCATTACCTATTTTGATTTCTGATTATTAGTGTGTAAGTTTAATGTATGCACACGATTTTTTTAACTTTTTCAGTGAGATTTGTACCATATTCTGCGCTACCGATTCGTTTTCAGGTATCGTGTTTAGATCATTACGCAACTGCTGCATATCAGAAGTCTGCGTATGAGAAATATTTCTGGTGAGCTCACTTAGTGTTCATAATATTTGATCATCCCTTAAAGTGCAAATATAAGATGTTAATCATTTGAGTATTGAGGTCAATTTAGTCAATTAATCTTACTTTTATAAAGTGTAAGTAGGTATTTTTGAGAAAATCTTGATACCCAACTGAATTCTGTTTAGGATGCTCCAAATAGGAAGTTCATAAGTTGACCACAAAAGTCAACTATGGTTTAGTAATACTGATTCCTCTTCTTTCAGGAGCAGGACATGCAAGGAGCTAAGAACGTTAATCTTTGCTGAACAAACTAGAAGCATCAATGTAAGTACATTATTCTACTTTTAAAATTTAAAAAATGGAACCATATTCTGAAAGTAGTATTCTTTTTTATGCTTAGATTGAATCGAAAAAGAAAACTGGCAAACCGCAAGTGTGAGCCAACCGAATCACACAAGAGAGGACGACAAGGGTTGGAAGAACACCATGGACACCGCATCATTTGAAAGTTATAGAATAATTGCATGTATGATTGCTTTTAAATTCAATTTCAATAAGTTACAATCAATCTGTGAAACTGTGTATCCGTATTGATTCATCCTTGGATCTTGAAGTGTTGCCATGTAAAGTAGCAATCGGTATTGATTCATCCTTAGATCATGCAGGTTTGGAAATGATTTTTATAGCAATCAAATTATAAAAAGACCACTTTTCTCACTTGGATAGATATGTTTTGATTAACTTTATAGAAATTCTCAGAAGGATGATAGATTTTTTTAACAATTTGTTATTATGTTTTGATAGTTTTGGTCATAATATTTTTTAGAAAAATGAAATCAATGTATAATATTTTTTAGAGGTGTACAAATCGGGTTTTTTAACGAAACCGGTTCGGGTTTAAAACCGGGTCGGGTTGGGCAAAACCCGCTTGGACCGGGTCGACGTACGAACCGGTTCGGGTCACGAACCGGGTTCAAGGATCATCGAACCCAACCCTACCAAACCGGATCGGACCGGGTTGAAACCGGGTTGGCTACTAAACCGGTTCGGGTCCAAAACCGGTTTACCCGGTTTTTTTTTAAAAAAAAAAACCGTTAATTTTTTAAAAAATTAACCGTTAAAGATGTTAACTTAACTTAAAAATTACAAAACATACAAAATAAAGTTTAGAAATTACAAAACAAATAATTAAAAGTTTACAAATTAAAAATACATTAAATATAAAAGTCTTCTTCGTGGATATATTGAAAATTCGGGTAGTCAGTACTAGTCGGATCCCGAACTCCCTCGTAGGAGGTCTTCGCCGATTGCTTCAATCAATCCTCCTTCCACCTCGTCCTCGTATATCTCTCCCTCGACTTCGAGTTCGCTTTCAAGGGAAGATATATGTTGTATTCTTTCCGCCGCGTCCAAGTAATCTTTTAAGCAAATGCACGTTTCCACCGATGGCGGAGTTAGTCTTGTTCTTCGTAAAGAAACAACCCTGCCACTAACAGAAAAAGCAGATTCCGAAGCTACCGTAGAAATAGTTTTTGCTCTATCCGTTAAAAATACGTCTTCTTCGTATAAATCCAAACCGTAAATTATTTTTTCAATTAAAGTTTCAACACCCGAAACATTTAAGCACGGGTTTAAGGCGGCGGCGCAAGTAATAATCGGAGGCATTTCTTTAAAATATTTTCTAAATTTCTCTTTCATTGGCGGTATCATTTCTTTAAATACGCCGCCTCGCATGGAATATTCGTTTAATTTTTCCACCATTAAAAAAAGTTGATTTAAAACCAAAGGACTTGTGGGATAGTAAACTCCCGATAAATAGGTTGTAGCGGTTTTAAAAATATGGAGCATATCGGCTACACCTTCAATGATACCCAACCCGCTGTCGGAAATTTTGTTACTTTATTTTGCCACATATTTATACAATCTCTTCTAAGAGTAGCACGACTTACATGAGTGTAGCGAGGTTGGAGCGTTTGTTGAATAAGCCGAGTCAAACGCTCGTTGTCAAAGTGTTTGAAAGGTAGACTCTCTTGAATCACAAAATGCGCCATCCTTTCCCGAACCAAGTCAACATTATACGCAAAAATATTACCTTCGTTTGTCATACTTGGTTGACCTTGCGAAGCTTGAGACTTTATAACCGAACAATAGTTTTTTTCAATGTGATTCTTCAAAGTTGTGTTTGCGTCTTTTCCAAAAAAATGCCCGCACAACTTGCATCGAGCCTTATGACCACCATTCGACATTTCGCATAAATCGAAATGTTGCCAAACATTGGGATTCCTTGTTGTAGGAATAACCCGCACAACCGTGGGAGCACTAACACTTTGAGAAGCACCAACAATATTAGATTGTTGAGATTCGTTTGCCATTTTGGGAGTTTCGACTTTTGAGCGTGAGCGTTTTTGATAAATAAGAGCGTTTTTGAGAAATGAGAGCGTTTTGGAATTGTGTGGTTGAACCAATACAACCCACACCTATTTATACAAGTTGTAGGGGCTCCAAAATACAAAAAAAACCAAAAAAAAACGGTCATATAGCCGTTCCAACGGCTATAAAACCGTTAAAATCGAAGTTTACAACGGTTCAAACCGGTTTGAAACCGGTTTGAGAACCGGGTCGGGCCCGAAACCGGTTTGAGGGTGAAAACGGTTCGGGTCGGGTTAAGAACCGGTATCCAAAATTTTTTTAAAAACTGGTTACACACCTACGGGTTTCGGATCGGGTTGGGTGAAACCGGTTTGTTTGCGAACCCGGTTCGGGTCGGGTACCGGGGACCCGGTTTGAAACCGGTTTTTTTGCCCACCTCTCTTAACTAATTCAAACAATATGATTTTTATGTTCCATCTTTAAAGCATTTTCTCTTTGTATATCAGTTAGCTAAATTATAAAAGGCTCTAAATTCAATACGTGTAATACACGAGTTAATAACCTAGTCATATAATAAAATAAATGATTTCGTGATATTAATTAGTCTGATTTGTTATAATAGAATTGGTAGACTTTGAGTTTTCATTTTATCCTTGGACATAGACCCGAGTAGGAGACTTTGTCGAAGAATCTTCCTATTCTAATAAATGAACATAATTTTTGTCATTTGTCATCTTCTTAACCCACTTTTGTCGATCGTCAATTTCCTAATTATTTAGTATTTAAATTCATTTATTTTAAATTTTACATTTCAAATTTAAGTTCACACTAATTTCCATCTGTCAAAATTTCCACCTCTCATAATATTTATAAAATATTTGTAAACTATTTATGGTAAATTAACAACTAAACATTTGAGAACTGGTTGAACAGTAGTAAGTTACTTTCTGAAAACTAATGTAAAACTCTTTATGCAGTAAAGGTGTCCGTTTATAGTTAGCTGCGTGTGGTTTTACATCTGCCAGTGTCCTCATCTGCTTGATACACGTGTCCCACGTACAGACCAAAATCAAAGTTTCCTGCATTCATCTTCAAACATCTAGAGTTTCTTCCATGCCTGGTAAGCAGCGACCATCGTCGCCCGGTTTGGTAAGCATTGTGGTTGTGGAACAATCGCCCACAGGTGTCTCATTTCTCTCTCTGTACAATCGTAAACGTGGCCATCGATCATTAGGAAACCATCGTTTGTCGGCGAAATCAGGTCCAAGAACGGCCGGATTACGATTGCATCCTTCTTCCTTCTCTTATTTAGGTTTGTTAACCAAGTAAAACTACCAGGAATTTCTATGGTGTTTCCCCGTTTATCATATTTTAGAAAGTTGCGGGTGTGTTTCTAACATAACAGTTTAATTGCAGAGAGCTACGAAGGAGAAGGTGTTTGCCGATCAGCCAAGGCGTTGCTGGGATTTCTTACTTCGTTCAGGTGCGAAATTAGGGCTCAATTTTTTTTTCCTGCCATTATACATAACTTTTAAATGTCAGAATTTGTGGATTGGATTGCGAAAAAGAAAGTGCCAAGTATTTTAAAATAAACGTGATAAAATTGTAAATAATATAAAACTAAAATTGCTTGAATGGGTAAAAAAGGAATCATTCTCAAATGTTAAATATGTTTTTATTAATTTTTTTTTTTTTTTTGGTTTTGCAGGTTGGTGACCGATCAATTAGTCTCTACGGCCAGATCTAGCCTGAGAGATGAGCTCGCTTTCTTTCGGGTGTGAGTGGAGCAGGAGAGTAAAGCCACAGAGATGAATGGAATTGATCTCAAAAGGAGCGAATTGTCCTTCAGAAAACACATTTGCAGAATTGGAAGCTTGCTCAATCAAAAGTCATATGGTGGCGCCTGGTACATTGTTTTCATAACTTGAACATTAATCTTTTTCTTTATAACACCATTAGAATTTATATGCATCTTTAGTCTTGCTGCATCTGATAGTTTCTTTTTAATTTGTATAGTTACTCGGTTATATTAACTAAAGTTGATAACATAAAGTAATTTGTATAGTTACTCGGTTATATTATCTTTGTAAAGCGGTGTATCTAGGCACAAACATAAAGTGTTTGCCATGGTTTAGGGAAATGAAGACACTTAGGTATTCGGTTTGGATTTTGGAGTTTGATTCATGTTCTATTTTAAAAATATGTGAAAACATACTTCTCAGTGATATCCCGGCGCAACGCACGAAACCACTAGTTAGTAATTAAATACGTAATTTCCTAATTATTTTTTTAATATTAAATACCAAATGAAAGTTTTATCATTTCCAATCATTTTGATTTTTAAAAACCATATTTGTAGGGATTTTATTTTTGATTTTTAAATATCATAACTGTAGCAATTTAATTACCTCTCCCCTATATATATATATATATATATATATGGTTAGAGACCCGTTTACTACACGATTTGAATAAAATATATTCTAAAATAAAAAATAATTTTCATAATAACTATACATACTAATAAATAAAGGTTTTTGATGCCACATGTCATTCTACTATTCATCCAAAACCCTTTTTCCGCCTCTATATCCTATTAATCATATAAATTTCTTTAATTTTTTTTATAATTTTTTGTTTTCCGACTCTCTTCTATTAAATAATGATTTCTATATTTCCTTTTATAAAACGTATTTTATTTTTAAAAAATAGGTTTGTTCATAAAACATTTTTATAAATTATACATTTTTTTCATTCTATTTATAAACATTTTTAAGAAATAACTATGAATCATTTATAAAATTTGTATTAAAAACTATTTAATATATCATAAATATGTAATGTCTAAATCTTTATTACTAAGTATATAATATTATATTTATTCAACTCGTGTAATACACGGGGTTCTAGACGGGGTTCTAACCTAGTGATCTAATAGACGTGTTGAATAAAGGTAAAAATTTGAAGTAATAAGAAGTTTGTAATATGACAAAATATCTCATAGACATCTTAAAGGAAAATGATGTAATACATAATTCTCTAAGTACTTCTAATCTATAGATATATTCTAATCTATATCTATACTACATAATAAACAAGTAAAATATGAGGACACTTGTCATAATTCTAGGTCTTCTCATTCTCATTTTTCCGCCTCTCTCTCCTATTAATAATCAACTCCACTATTTTAGACAACTAAATTAATTATTTGTTTCAATTTTTATCTAAACAATTTTTAATTTAAAGTTGTGTTTATTATCAATTAATTTGTTCAATCATATTTTTATGAAGTCTATAAACAGAAAACAATTTTATAGCCAATTATGATTCAAATAAAAAAACTTTTAATCATATATTTACATATTCATATTGTTTCATTTTGACGAGTGTATGTGTTGATAGATTACATTATATTTTACTCAACATGTGTAGTACACGGGTTTTAAAAACATAAACTTTTTATTACTAACATTACATTTATTCAACTCGTGTAATACACATGATTCTAATATAGTAATTTATATTAGATATTATATGTAATAATAAAAAATGAAAAGTTACGGTTATAATTTAAAAATGCAATAATGACTGACCTCTTTTATTTTCAGTTTAATCATTTAACTAAATATAAGTCTAAATATAAAAATATCAACAAAATTTGCAATATTGTATTTAAAAAAATGCAAAAATGATTTGGTAATTAAAAAAAATAAAATAGTTGTATTAATATAATTCAAAATAATGCGATTGTATGAGTAAAGTACCTTCATGCAATTAATTAATTTTTATTTTTTTAATTACCATAACCTTTGACGGTTATAAAAAGAAATTTACACCATTATAGGAAATAAGAGAATTGTTATTGTCATGTTTCATTGCAAACTTTGTTTATATTTTTATACTATGTTAGAATCATGTGTATTACACGGGTTGTATATTAAAAACGATATAAATTATAAATTTGTAAATACGTCTTAACTTGTCAAACTATTATGATCATCTACCTCGTCAGACTATTATGATTATCTCGAGATATATTAAGTGCAAATGTGTGTATATAACAAAGTAGTATTTTTCTTTAATTAGTTATATTTTGGTTTCCTATCATATATATTCTTATTTAATATAATTAATACTTTTCTTTAACAATACACTAGGTTATGGACCCGTGTATTACACGGGTTGTAAAAATTAAATTTATACAAATCAAGTGTCAATACATTTCAATAAATTGTAATGTATTCATAAATCAGTCATTTCAACTAAATTAACAAACATACAAAGCCGTCAATGCAATATGAGTGCAACTTACCGTGTCTTAAAAATAAAAACGTTAAAAAAAATAAAATTCTAGCTACCTTGCCATGCCCACAAATAATATGAAAGAAAATTGATAGTTAATGAACATTTTCTTAAACTCTAGCAATGTATCATTGATGAAAAGTCTAACAACGTTGTAAGATTTGAAAACATACGAAAAACATGAAAAAAACAAGTAGAAAGTAAAAAATTATAAATTATACATATTGTATGAAAGACAAAAAAAAAAAAAGAAAATAGGAAACAATCTGTAATAAAAATAGAACATAATTATTGTACCATAAAAAAACTTGACTTTGACAAAATGAAGAATGATAATGATTTTGTTATCATTTGGATTGTTTGAATTATAGACAAATATCTGCTCAAGATATTCATTCCATAAAGTAACATAAACCTGACGACTTCTAAAAAAATATCAAGCATTAATGTTTAATTATAATTAAAATTAAAGTTAAAAGAAACTTATATTAAGTAAAAAAGAAGCAATTGAAAATAATATAGGAAAAGTGAATGGTGTAAGTATTTATAAACTATGTAAATTGTACTCTTATGAAAAATATTTGAATTAATTATTTAAAAAAGAAACAGTTTAAAATTAGTAAACAATATAATACTAAAAAGGTCAATTGTAATTAATTAATTTAACTGAATTAGTAATTGATAAAATAAGTTATTGTTTTAGACAGGAAAATTATGGTGAGGCTTAATCACAAAGTGACACGTGTCCCCTAACATTTTCTTTTATTAGTATAAATTTATAATATCATTATATTTAACCTAATAAATGATTACAATTTTTGTCATGTGGCATCACTACATTAACCCTCACACAATTTTTTCCCGCCCATAACACCTCGTGACCCATTTAACAAAATTCGTGGGTCAAAAAGTCGGCCCACCAATGCTTCCCGGATCTAACAAAATCCCAGATACCCGGCTTATCTTTTCAGGGCGTGTTTGGGATTACTTTTTGAAACTACTTATGACTTTTGCAAAAGTCAATTCCAAAAGTAAGTATTTTTTACTTTTGGATTTTAACTTCTCTATCTCACATTTTACATCTTATTTTGAATTACTCAAATAAACTTATAACTTATTGACTAAGTAGGTTTGAAAAGTAATCCGGTTATTAAGGTCGATTTCTATTCACACCGGTTATTGACTAAGTGGGTTTTTCGCATTCAAATAGGTGATGCTTATCAAGGTCGATTTCTATTCACACCGGTTATTAAGCACCGATTTGCCAAAATTAAGTGTGGTTGATGGGGTTCGAGGAATGGAGATGAAGGCTTTTTGAGAGGGGAGACGACCAGGGGGAGCTTTGTCGTCACTGTTTCTAGGTAAGATTCCACCATTTCTTTATAAAGTTCTTGAATGTTTTTAACTATCTATTATCTCTTTTGTTTTTATTTTTATTTATTTAGTTCATTTCGGTTCACCAGGGTTGATTTTTAGATGTTCACTATTTTTTGTCTTGATTTTTTTTGTGTTAATGTAGGATGCCAAGAATAAGGATATCTTAAATCTTTTCGGGTTATCATCTTTATCACATGGATTATATGAACCTTTTGCAGGTACACGTGTTGGGTATCACACGAACACAAACACGAATACGGGAAAAACACGAACACGAGATTTATAGTGGTTCGGTCTAAACTGAACTACATCCACTTTGCAACTAGGGTTTATATTATTTCTGTGCTCAAGGAATTACAAGTAAATATGATGTATATATAGAGATTAATAATCTAGAGTTAGTAACTTAATATCCAAGTTAGGCCCAACCCGTGTAGAGCACATTAGGGCCAGCTGCTCCAAAAGAGACTCCACACTCAACAATCTCCCATTTGGAGGCTTGAACTGCGCTCCACCGTCTTTCTTCATCTTGTACCTCTTGTAATCTTCCTTACCACTAGTTGCATCAGCCTTCTCATCAGTTAACCTGAAGGCACGTTGAAGCTGCCCCGAGCTTCAACTCATCAGTCACGATCAGTGACTCATTTTCTGTCCCTGCCTGCTCCCACTGTAACGAACCCGTTACTCTGCTGGCCTCTGAGATAACTAACTCACACTCTCCATTATAAGCAAGTAATCCACTAGAGAGACTTTTCCGGTCGGAATGCTGGTCTTCTTTACCCATTGTAGCACTGGAGCTGTAAATGAAACACGACCTGTGCTCCCACTGTCACGATGGCCTCTACCAGGTTTAACCTCCCGAACTCGTTCATCCTGAATCTTCACTTTGACTCTGGGTTGCTCACTTGCAAAGCAAACCCTTTTCTGCCCACGAGATTCTGTGAACCGGATTTTGTTTTCTTTCTGAACCGGGTTAACCTCTCCCTTAGATGGTATACTGACCATATAAAGCGAACCTCTCTTTCTTCCTCGAGCCATGACAAGATTACCTTTAACCGCCTTCCATTGACCGTTCCCAAACTTAACTTCGTGTCCGTGTTCATCCAACTGTGTGACAGAAATTAACCTTTTCTTCAAACTTGGAATTACCCTGACGTCCTTCAAAGTCCATGAACCGGCTGAAGTTTTCAGATCTATGTCACCCATGCCCGTAACCTCAAGAACATCATCGTTCGCCAGTCTTACCTTCCCAAAATCCCCTTTTTTTCAAATCCTGCAATGCTTCACCGTTGTGTGTAGCATGGAATGAAGCACCAGAATCCATCACCCATGAATCTATCGCATCCTCTACGCAAAAAATCAACACGTCATCTTCTACTTCAACCTAATTCACTTCCTTTTTTGCATTCGGACACTGATTCCTAAAGTGTCCCGCTTCCATACAGTTCCAACATATCACATTCTTACGAATCTTTGACTGACTCCTCCTATTCCCACTGGCCCGATCTTTCCCTCTACCTCTGCCGTCAGTAACGAGCAAAGTATTTGATGATTAACCTTAAGTTCTGTGTCTGACATCTTCTCCCAAAATCAGGTCCCGAATTCCATCAAATGTAAACTTAGTAGATGAACTACTAATCGTTGTAACTGTTCCTGACTGTGACACTTCTGATTTTCACTACTTGTACTCATTCTAGACTTATCAATGAAAATCCGCATGACATTTCATTTTACTTGAAATCCTATTCAGACGTTGTTACAATACTAGTTCACATGTGAAACATTACGTTTATGCTTGATTTCAAAGACTTATACTTATCTGTGATTGATTCCTGGATCGCACGTAGACTTAATTGATCTTTATGACACATTAAATACACATGAACCACCCCCATACATCTCAAACATGTTCTTACAACCCATTCAATGTGAATTGATGCTTAAAAGTACTAGTTAGTACTTTCGTGCGATCGTTCGCCTTTTAAACCGTCGTTAACTACGTACCGTCCACGACCGACAAATCGTTTAACATGACATTAATTTATGTTTTAAATGTTTAAAATATTCATTTCTTTAATTAAAACAAAGTTTGTTTGCAAAACTTTCCTTAAATAAATCCTGAAATTCGAAAAACGATCAAAAAGTCCGTTCTCGCCCACCGATCGCCAACTACTATACGCGAATAACGTAACTTTAACTTAAATGTTTTTAGCTAAACATACTCTTTTTGTTATGACAATCAACTTTAATGTTGAAAACATTTGCCAATTTCGCTTAGAAATGCTTAAAATCGCAATTTTCGAATGCGCGCACTCAACCGGATCAAGCTAGGACCCAAACCACCTACTCTTGGACCTAGCCCAAGCAAGAAATCATAAAAAACCCAGCCCCATTGAGGAAAATTTCGCATATTTGAGGGCCCTAAAACCCTAAATTGCTTTCCAAGACATTCCATATTTACACCACTTCAACCATTAGTATAAATAGGAGGCTTAGGATCTTGTTTTCTTTGCTAATTCTCCCTCAAACACTCCCAACCCCTCCTAAGTTGTGAAATCCCTTCCCAAGCTTGAAGATTTTGAAAATCCCTAAGAGGATTCCAAGAGTTTGAATATCAAACAAGTAAGTAACCCTCCGAAGTTGAATACCGTCTTTTTTTTTTTATTCTTTCTTCATCCCCTCAATCTTTTTCTATTTTCTATCCATGATCACTTGATCATGTGAAACCTCAGCCATAAAAACCCTCTAATAATCTTAATCAAACTAATAAATCAAGCTAACATCACCAACTAACAAACAAAGGATCCCGTTTGCAATGGCGGCTATGCCGTCGCATTCTGCGAATCCTCAAGACAACTATTGCAAAAGTGGCTCTGCCGATGCTTTAGTATGTTCTTGCTAACTTAAAACATGTTATTTATTCTATATTATCACTTATATGAACTCACACGCTAATTAAATATAGAATCCGCTTGCTCGTGTCGGCTATGCCGATTGCATTCTGTGATTCTCCAAAACGCTTCTGTGAATATCATGGCTAGACCGGTGACACGGGACGTTTTGGCTAACCTAATCTGATTATATTATGTATTATAATAACATAATAACATTCGTCTAATTTTTATTTGCGCGTTCGGTAATCTTAAAACCCTAAACGGACCACTTAAGTGCAACCATTGATTTTGGACAGAAACTGTGCTGAATTTAACTGAGCGTAACTTGACCATAATTAATCTAAACTGAGCAAACTCAATTTCCATGACGTAGTTCGTCGAATTTCCTTTCCAACCATAATTGGATCGTTTTCTAATTCAAAAGTATGACTCCGTAGTAGCCAAAACGGGACAGAAACCTTTTTCAGTACCTTCTGTCTTGTTGGACTATTTTGGCTATGATCCGAGTCTCAAATGGAAAAACTTTCTAAACGAAACTTCTTCGGAACGACTTAAACTAATTCCCTTTAAAATTTCATAATTTTTAGACGTCGTTTGATATTTTTAACAATCCCTTTTCTGTTCAGCTACTTTGCTGTCCAAATCTGAAAATCAACTAAAACTCTATTTTTGCAACTAATTCTTAATCTTATGACCCGAACCGCCAATCTAACACTCGTAACCATCGAACCTACCCTAAAACTGGTTTATTTATTTGTTTAGGGTCTGGTCCGTGATTCATCTCGTCTATTCGTTCAAGTTTCTTATCTCGTCTAGCTTTCAAGGTGAGACTTCATAGCCCCACTTTATTCAAATCGTTTTGGGGGAAACATGTACGCGTTGGCACGCATTAAAACACGTTTTCAAACAATTCTAAAACAAGCGAATCATATATGTATGTGAGTAAATGAACACAACATGATAAACGTTAAACATGCAAATCCTTAACTTGAAACTTTCAAGCCAACGGTAGTACAGATATGGGCCATAGGATGGAAACCGCATATACTTTATGGACAACTTTTGGTTGGACATCTTATTCGTTATCAGTGCAACTTGCGAGTTGTACCACTTATTCGTTATTCATCATTTTAGGTTGGATTTGCTAATCATGTGTTTGTTTTATTACGTGCTATATGATGATCTTGGAATATGAATTGTCACCTTTGCCAAACTTATACTTTTATTAAACCTGTGATTTCTCACCAACTAGTTTTAGTTGACACTTGTTTTTCATACATGTTTCAGGTGATTAAGCTCGTGATAGGTCAAGTCAATATCACATAGGATTTGCCTAGATATCAATTGAAGAATCTTATTTTAAGTTGCTTGTCTTTTGAACATGTTATCTGTTTGGTTTAATTCGAAACTTATGTAATTGGGATTTTTTTTAATATTATGAAACTTTAATAGTAAATGTCTTTATTCCATTGTGTTCTTTTGTCAATTAAGTCGCACCCGTGGTTAAGATGCACAGTTGGGGTGTGACAGATTGGTATCAGAGACGTGGTTATAGAGAATTAGGCAACCATTTGACCTAGACTATAACCTAAGCTCCCCTTTGAAACTTATATGCTTATGTGATTCTAATCCACTAACTCTCTTATCTTTAGTATGTCGTCGTACTCTGCTGACATCTCTAGCAATTCAAGCCTTATTTCCGATGATGGGTCCCAAAGCCCAATTAGTTGGAGTAGGCTAATCTCACCACGATCATCTTTCTCTGGAAGCCTGCTACCCTCGAAACATAATGTCAAGCCCGAGTTAATCTCCGATGCGACAAGCCGGCCTGCACCGAAGCCTGAAGTAATCAACATATCAAGTGATTCGGAATCCGAAGACCAAGAGAGCCATGTTGGAACCACTTCTGAGGCCCAACTCCCGTTCAAGAAAAGAAAGCTGACTTGTGAAGCTGAATCCAACTCTTGGGCAAGGCCCAATCCATAATGTTCTCATCAAAATCAAAGGCTTGGATAGTGATACTAGAGACACGTGTAATCTGGAAGGGTGAGCGCCTGTACACTGGGGGTCTTGTCAAAGGAAAGTGAGGCACGTTCGTTACGAGTCGCACTTACCTGGGGACCCTTGGAGTGAGTGCTCACTTATAGGCTAAAACACGTCTCACTAGTATCATTCATCCGAATCTTGAATTTTGACTAGTCAGTTTTGTCTTTATATTTCATTTGTAATTCAACATATATGTTTTAAATATATGTTTTATTTATCTTGTAAGACATTAATATTAATGAATGAGTGATTTTATTTATAAATATTGTCACTTTTAATTCTTGAATGTCTATCCTAACTACCGACTTATGATTTCTTTTTCGTAGAATGCCTCCTCGTCGTGATCCTGATAACACCGTGGCTAACACCAGTGAAGCCTCCGCCGAAACCACCGCCATAGCCACCCTGCTCACTCAACAACTTGCTGCGGTCTTACCACTATTGTCACTCAAATCAACAACTCCACCGGAGGATCTAGTGGGAGTGTTTGTACTTTCAAGCACTTCTGTGACACCCAGCATTTCAGGTCAATATCCACATTTCATAAACGCACGTTCATAATTATTATTTCCTGATATTTTATTTTGACTAAGTAAAGTCAAGAAGTCTAGCAAAGAAGTTTGTTCCAAGTCTAGTAAACCGTAAAGAGTTACTAGAAAAAGTAAGCAGGATAACCCGACTTAATGCGAACGTAAATGGTTAAATAAAATAACCAGAAAAATATATATATATATATTACACAAAATTTACGTTGAGCCAAGATTCTAATATTTTCTTCAACGAGCCATAAAATGGTTAAAAATTATAATACCGTGAAGAATCGAAACTGAATTAAATTACCCCTTTAAAACTCTAATTGATACTGATACCATAATAAATTAATACTTAAAAATTTGTTATCATTAACCCCTAAACCTATTTCTTGACTTTCTTGGCTGAGAGTCAGGGAGCCATTCTCCCACTTGCCTATTTCACTCAAATTCAGAGGAAAAACCATACCTCTTCAGTCGAAACCTCACCTTCACTTCCAATCTTTCTCATTTTTCTTACGGCAATTTCACAATTCTCTTTCATCTCGAAGTCCAGTTTTAAAGCGAAAATCACCATAATTCGGTGTCATAAGGAGAATTTCAAGTGTTCTTGAAGAAAGCTTAGCAAAAGATTCAAGACTACTTCTCTGTTTTTCTTTAAAGATCGCCATTCTCGGTTTGAGGTAAAAACTCGATACCATCCATATTATTTGCTTTAAAACCGTAACTAAACATACAAATCGTTCAAACGCAAGTAAGATAACAAGAAAACTGTGTCAAACTCAAGATTTGAACATAAAAATATACAGAGTGAATTCTGTAAATCAAAGTGCAGATATCGAAACTATAGTTTCGATACCTGTTAGTCAATCGAAACTGGGAGTTTCGATACCTATTGATCGAAACTAGGAGTTTCGATACCAGTTATTCAATCGAAACTAGAAGTTTCGATACCGGTTGTTCTATCGAAACTAGGAGTTTCGATATCTATTTACTCAATCGAAACTAGGAAGTTTCGATACCTGTGTACAATCGAAACTAGGTAGTTTCGATACTATTCTTGCCAATCGAAACTAGGTAGTTTCGATACCTATTTCACACAGTCGAAACTAGGAAGTTTCGACATCTGTTATGTTCAATCGAAACTAAGAAAGCTTAAATACCTGTTCATCAGCCCCATAAGGCAGTAACTCAGAACTATTTTCATAACAAAACAAGGTTGGAAAAACTAAAAAGATAATTAAAACAAAAGTAATCAGATCGGCTAAGTCAAGTGAACAAATTGCGTTTAAGACGAGTAGTCTTAACGTGTATGTTATCCTTGTGTAAATAGGATACGGATAGGCGAATCTGCCGTCATTCAAATTTTTGCTAGCATTCATACTGTCGAGGTGAGTTTCACTAATCCCCCTTTTTTCTAAGTTTTTGAAATGATTTGGGGTGGAAACATACTTGTAAAAGACTTTTGTGTATAAATGAATGGAACTAATGATCTGACCGTATGTATGTATTGAGGGAACAATAAAGCGCTTAAAGTCCTCGTAATAAATTAGTAACCATTAGCTATGGATTTAGCCCGGGATTATATGAATAATACTATTGGGGGTGACGCCTCCGGTCATGGTTAGTCGCGCTAACCAGGGGTCAAAATGGCCGAATGACCGCATATTGTCTTACTCGCAGAAAGGCGAGGGGAGGCACAAAAAGTTGGGGTTTGGTTACGGTCTCGTACATTACATACTATTTTGTATTCCTTGCAAGCTTACAAATGGGGTCAATAGATCGGATTAGTAATCATATTCATTGGTAATACATACAAAAGAGTTCTGATCAGGCTAAAGTGATCAGGTTTTAATTAAAAGAAGTTCTGATCAGGCTAATGTGATCAGGTTTTAATTAAAAGAAGTTCTGATTAGGTTAAAATGATCAGGGTTTTACACAAAAGAGTTCTGATCAGGTTAAAGTGATCAGGTTTTACACAAAAGGGTTCTGATCAGGTTAAAATGATCAGGTTTTACACAAAAGAGTTCTGATCAAGGTAAAGTGATCAGGTTTTACACAAAAGAGTTCTGATCAGGGTAAAGTGATCAGGTTTATCAAAAGAGTTCTGATCAGGTTAAAATGATCAGGTTTTACACAAAAGAGTTCTGATCAGGGTAAAGTGATCAGGTTTAAAGTAAAGAATTCTGATCAGGTTAAAGTGATCAGATTTAAACGAAAGAGTACTGATCAGGTTAAAATGATCAGGTTTAACAAAGAGTTTTGATCGGCAAAAAGATCAGATTTAAACATTGGGTTTATGATAACTCTTTATAATAACTTGTGAACTCACCAACCTCGTGTTGACAGTTTTAAGTATGTTTTCAGGAAATTGAACGTGGTCATCAGGTTAGCAATGTAGGTTACATGCATGCACGTGGATACGGCTTTTGGGAGGATTTCTCTTGTATAACTCATGGTCTTGAGTCATATTTGCGAAATCTTAAACATTTGTAAACTCAAATTGATATTTTGTAACGTAAATATTTTAAATTCAGTTATGTATCCAATTACATGTATGTTTTTGCGGTAATCATATGCTTTGGAAACCAGTGAAAGTCGCGCCTCGCGTTTCCGCCCTGTCGGGGTGTGACAACTTCAACTCTTGTAACCCACACAAGTACCTTGGATGTGAAGGTGCGACAGGGCTATTGCAATGGTTTGAAGGCATGGAGAACACATTTGAGATGAGTGACTGCCCCGATGAACTTAAGGTAAAATATGCTTCAAGTGCCTTCCAAAGGAGGGCACTGACTTGGTGGAATGCTGAAAAGAAAATTCGGGGTAGGGAAGGAGCTCTTGCTATGACTTGGGATAAGCTCAAGGAAATTATGATCGGGGAGTTCTGTCCTAGCAATGAGATGAAGAAGTTGGAGATTGAGCTGTGGGACCATACCCAGGATAGTGGGGAGAGTGAGGCGTACACCACACGCTTTCATGAACTCTGCATCCTAGTCCCTCATCTGGTTACACCCTTGACCCGAATGATTGATCGTTATATTGGAGGCCTTCCGCCTCAAATTCGGGGTACTGTCATGGGTAGTAGCCCAACAACACTTGAAGCTGCTATTCGTTTATCTGCGTCCTTAACGGACGATCTAGTTAAGTCTGGAGTTCTATTCAGGAAAGGTGACAAGAGAGTTAAGGAGGAAGTGGCGAAAAAGCCTGAGTATCGCCACAAGAAGCAAAAGACCTCTAAAAGCTTTGCCATGGTTACCCCAGCTGTTCCTGTTGCACAAGTAGCACATAGGCCTGCACCTGGCAGGAAGCCATATAGTGGACCTCACCCGCTGTGTGCAAGGTGTCAATACCATCACCCTACTACTGTTCAATGTCGTTCGTGCACTAAATGTGGAAGGCTTAGTCATTTTGCTAACGCTTGTCGCGTAGCTGAAAAGGCTGCTACTACCCAAACTTCCACTCCTGCCATCATCAATGGTAGGGCCTGTTATGAATGTGGTGCTCCTGATCACTACAAAAACCAATGCCCGAAGCTCAACAACAATAACCGAGGTGCACGTGCTCGCACTTTTGCCATAGGAGCAACCGAGGCCAGAAATGACAATGCCGTGGTTACTGGTACGTTTCTCATCAATAATCGTTATGCCTCTATCTTATTTGATACCGGAGCGGATAAAAGCTTTGTCTCCTTAGAATTTGAACCTTTACTTAAAACTTGTCGTACCGCTCTTGAACCTTCTTATACTATAGAAATAGCTGATGGCAAACTAACTGTTGTGCATTCCGTTGTCCGAGGTTGTGCTCTAACTCTCAACGATCACACATTCTCTATCGACCTGATTCCCATCACTCTTGGGAGTTTTGATATCATCGTGGGAATGGATTGGCTATCCCACAATCATGCGGAAATCAACTGTTCGGAGAAACTCATTCGTATCCCTCTACCATCCGGTGAGACCTTGAAAATCTTTAGAGAGAAACCTTGCAAAGGTTTGAAATTCATCTCCTGTATGAAAGCACGTAGATATTTAAGGAAGCGATACTATGCTTTCTTGGCACATGTGGTTGAGAAATCTGAAGAAAAGAAATTACAAGATATACCGATCATCCGAGATTTTCCGAAAGTATTCCCTGATGACTTGCATGGACTCCCTCTAACTCGACAAGTTGAATTTCGGATTGATCTTTTACCGGGAGCTAACCCCATTGCCAAATCTCCGTACCGCCTAGCCCCTTCTGAGATGCAAGAACTATCTAGCCAACTGCAAGAGCTGCTGGACAAGGGATTCATTAGACCGAGCTTCTCACCTTGGGGAGCTCCGGTTCTCTTTGTCAAGAAGAAGGATGGGTCCTTCCGCATGTGCATCGACTACCGTGAACTAAACAAGCTTACCATCAAGAATCGTTACCCGCTACCTAGGATAGATGACCTTTTCGATCAACTGCAAGGAGCAACTTGTTTCTAGAAGATTGACCTCCGATCTGGGTATCATCAACTCCGAGTCCATGAAGAGGACATTCCCAAAACTGCTTTTAGAACTCGTTATGGACACTACGAGTTCATGGTTATGCCTTTTTGGTTAACCAATGCGCCCGCGGTGTTCATGGACCTCATGAACCGTGTCTGCAAACCCTACCTATATCAATTTGTTATTATCTTCATCGATGACATCTTGATCTACTCCCGAACCAAAGAGGATCATACAACCCACCTTAAGCTGATTTTGGAACTCTTGAAGAAGGAACAACTTTATGCTAAATTCTCCAAGTGTGAATTCTGGCTTAGAGAAATTCATTTCTTGGGTCACGTGATCAACAACCAGGGTATACACGTCGATCCAGCCAAAGTCACCGCTATCAAGAATTGGAGTACACCATCCACACCCTCTGAGATCCGTTTGTTTCTGGGTTTGGCGGGTTATTATCGAAGATATATCCCGAACTTTTCGAAGATTGCCCTGTCTCTCACTACATTAACTCAGAAAAATAAGCCTTTCGTCTGGGAACAAAAGCAAGAAGATGCGTTCCAAACTCTTAAGCAGAAATTGTGCAACTCCCCTATTCTAAGTCTTCCCGATGGCAATGATGATTTCGTTATATACTGTGATGCCTCAAACCAAGGTCTTGGTTGCGTGTTGATGCAACGAGACAAGGTCATAGCCTATGCATCCAGACAACTCAAGGTTCACGAAAAGAACTACACCACTTATGACCTTGAGTTGGGTGCGGTGGTCTTTGCTTTGAAAATCTAGAGACATTATCTCTACGGCACTAAATGTGTGGTTTTTACTGATCACAAGAGCCTTCAACATATTCTGAACCAGAAAGAACTCAACATGAGGCAGCGACGTTGGGTTGAATTACTTAGTGACTACGATTGCGAAATTCGTTACCACCCGGGGAAAGCTAATGTGGTGGCTGACGCCCTTAGCTGTAAGGACCGAATCAAACCCACCCGTGTGCGAGCCATGGGAATGTTGGTCCAAACCAGTCTCAAAGATAAGATCCTCCTAGCTCAAAAACAAGTTGTTGCAAATGATGAGTTGAAGAAGGATTTGGATTGTGGTGTCGAAAAGCACTTGGAACCCAAACCCGGTGATCTCCTTTACTTCATGGGTCGAATTTGGATCCCCGACTCATGTGAGCTCCGAACCCTTATCCTTGATGAAGCACATAAATCCCATAATTCTGTTCATCCCGGTGCTGATAAGATGTATCACGACTTGAAAGAGTTTTATTGGTGGCCAGGAATGAAGAAAGACATCGCCCTCTATGTAGGGAAGTGTCTTACTTGCTCTAAAGTTAAAGCTGAGCACCAGAAACCATCTGGTCTTCTCCAACAACCCGAAATCCCACAAAGGAAATGGGAGCAAATTTCCATGGACTTCATCACTAAGCTTCCGCGAACCTCTAGTGGTCATGACTCCATCTGGGTCATTGTTGACCGCTTAACCAAATCCGCTCATTTTTCTCTCAATCCGTGAGGACTACAAAATGGAGAAGCTTTCCAGACTCTATATCAATGAGGTCGTGACACGTCACGATGTCCCTCTATCCATTATCTCCGACCGTGATAGCCGTTTTACCTCCCGATTCTGGCAATCTTTATAGAAAGCTTTGGGAACTCGTTTGAACCTTAGCACAGCTTACCATCCCTAGACTGATGGTCAAAGTGAAAGGACCATACAGACCTTGGAAGACAAGCTCCGTTCTTGTGTGATTGACTTTGGAGGAAGTTGGAATCAACACTTGCCACTCATCGAATTCTCTTACAACAATAGTTACCACACGAGCATCAAGTGCGCCCCTTTCGAGGCTCTATATGGTAGGAAGTGTCGATCTCCGGTGTGTTGGACCGAGATCGGAGATGCTCAAATCACCGGTCCCGAACTCATTCAAGAAACCACCGACAAGATACTTCAAATTCAAGAAAGACTCAAGGCCTCTCGCGATCGTCAAAAGAGTTATGATGACAACCGTAGGAAGCCCCTTGAATTTCAAGTCGGTGATAGAGTCTTACTCAAGGTTTCCCCCTGGAAATAGAGGTGTACAAATCGGGTTTCAAACGAAACCGGTTCGGGTTTAAAACCGGGTCGGGTTGGGCAATACTCGCTTGGACCGGGTCGACGTACGAACCGGTTCGGGTCACGAACCGGGTTCAAGGATCATCGAACCCAACCCTACCAAACCGGATCGGACCGGGTTGGCTACTAAACCGGTTCGGGTCCCAAACCGGTTTACCTGGATTTTTTTTTAAAAAAAATCGTTAATTTTTTAAAAAATTAACCGTTAAAGATATTAACTTAACTTAAAAATTACAAAACATACAAGATAAAGTTTAGAAATTACAAAACAAATAATTAAAAGTTTACAAATTAAAAATACATTAAATATAAAAGTCTTCTTCGTGGATATATTGAAAATCCGGGTAGTCGGTACTAGTCGGATCCCGAACTCCCTCGTAGGAGGTCTTCGCCGATTGCTTCAATCAATCCTCCTTCCACTTCGTCCTCGTATATCTCTCCCTCGACTTCGAGTTCGCCTTCAAGGGAAGATATATGTTGTATTCTTTCCGCCGCGTCCAAGTAATCTTTTAAGCAAATGCACGTTTCCACCGATGGCGGAGTTAGTCTTGTTCTTCGTAAAGAAACAACCCTGCCACTAACAGAAAAAGCAGATTCCGAAGCTACCGTAGAAGTTTGGACGGTTAGTAGATCACGGGCCATAGCGGATAGGACGGGAAATTGGTTTTCCTTCCCTTTCCACCAAGCCAAGATATCAAATGTCTCAAAATCATGAGCATTCATACCGGTTAAAAAATCCAAACCGATATATCTACCTAATTCGCTACTTGGGGTATTACCCCGTTGACGTTTACTATTTTCATTAAGTATAGTATTAAATAAGTTTAACATTGAACTCCGACTAGTACTTGCACTTGCTTGACATTATACGCAAAAAATATTACCTTCGGTTGTCATACTTGCTTGACCTTGCGAAGCTTGAGCCTTTATAACCGAACAATAGTTTTTTTCAATGTGATTCTTCAAAGTTGTGTTTGCGTCTTTTCCAAAAAAAATGCCCGCACAACTTGCATCGAGCCTTATGACCACCATTCGACATTTCGCATAAATCGAAATGTTGCCAAACATTAGGATTCCTTGTTGTAGGAATAACCCGCACAACCGTGGGAGCACTAACACTTTGAGAAGCACCAACAATATTAGATTGTTGAGATTCGTTTGCCATTTTGAGAGTTTCGACTTTCGAGCGTGAGCGTTTTTGAGAAATAAGAGCGTTTTTGAGAAATGAGAGTGTTTTGGAATTGTGTGGTTGAACCAATACAACCCACACCTATTTATAAAAGTTATAGGGGTTCCAAAATATAAAAAAAACGGTCATATAGCCGTTCGAACGGCTATAAAGCCGTTAAAATCGAAAATCCCAACGGTTCGAACCGGTTCCGAACTGGTTTGAGAACCGGGTCGGGCCCGAAACCGGTTTGAGGGTGAAACCGGTTCGGGTCGGGTTAAGAACCGGCCTCCAAAATTTTTTTTAAAACTGGTTACACACGTACGGGTTTGGATCGGGTCTCGGATCGGGTTGGGTGAAACCGGTTTGGTCGTGAAACCGGTTCGGGTCGGGTTTCGGTGACCCGGTTTGAAACCGGTTTTTTTGCCCACCTCTACCTGGAAAGGTGTTGTCCGATTTGGGAAGAAGGGAAAGCTAGCCCCTAGGTTCGTTGGGCCATTCGAAATTCTTGAAAGGATTGGCCCAGTAGCCTATAGACTCAAGCTACCAACCGAACTTTGTAACGTTCATGACGTTTTTCATGTATCAAACCTTAAAAGGTGCCTTGCTGATGACACACTTCAAGTTCCTCTGGATGATGTTCGTATCGACAACTCTATGCATTTCGTCGAAAAGCCCGTTGAAATCATGGACCGTGAAGTCAAGCAACTCAAGCGTAGCCGCATCCCTATCGTGAAAGTTCGTTGGGAAGCCAAGCATGGTCCTGAGTTCACCTGGGAACGTGAAGACCAAATGAAACATAAGTACCCTCATCTCTTTCTAGACCCTACAGCCTCTACTAGTTGAATTTCGGGGACGAAATTCTTTTAACTAGGGGAGACTGTGACACTTCTGATTTTCACTACTTGTACTCATTCTAGACTTATCAATGAAAATCCGCATGACATTCATTTTACTTGAAATCCTATTCAGACGTTGTTACAATACTAGTTCACATGTGAAACATTACGTTTATGCTTGATTTCAAAGACTTATACTTATCTGTGATTGATTCCTGGATCGCACGTAGACTTAATTGATCTTTATGACACATTAAATACACATGAACCACCCCCATACATCTCAAACATGTTCTTACAACCCATTCAATGTGAATTGATGCTTAAAAGTACTAGTTAGTACTTTCGTGCGATCGTTCGCCTTTAAACCGTCGTTAACTACGTACCGTCCACGACCGACAAATCGTTTAACATGACATTAATTTATGTTTTAAATGTTTAAAATATTCATTTCTTTAATTAAAACAAAGTTTGTTTGCAAAACTTTCCTTAAATAAATCCTGAAATTCAAAAAACGATCAAAAAGTCCGTTTTCTCGCCCACCGATCGCCAACTACTATACGCGAATAACGTAACTTTAACTTAAATGTTTTTAGCTAAACATACTCTTTTTGTTATGACAATCAACTTTAATGTTGAAAACATTTGCCAATTTCGCTTAGAAATGCTTAAAATCGCAATTTTCGAATGCGCGCACTCAACCGGATCAAGCTAGGACCCAACCCACCTACTCTTGGACCTAGCCCAAGCAAGAAATCACAAAAAACCCAGCCCCATTGAGGAAAATTTCACAGATTTGAGGGCCCTAAAACCCTAAATTGCTTTCCAAGACATTTCATATTTACACCACTTCAACCATTAGTATAAATAGGAGGCTTAGGATCTTGTTTTCTTTGCTAATTCTCCCTCAAACACTCCCAACCCCTCCTAAGTTGTGAAATCCCTTCCCAACCTTGAAGATTTCGAAAATCCCTTAGAGGATTCCAAGAGTTTGAAGATCAAACAAGTAAGTAACCCTCCGAAGTTGAATACCGTCTTTTTATTTTATTCTTTCTTCATCCCCTCAATCTTTTTCTATTTTCTATCCATGATCACTTGATCATGTGAAACCTCAGCCCTAAAAACCCTCTAATAATCTTAATCAAACTAATAAATCAAGCTAACATCACCAACTAACAAACAAAGGATCCCGTTTGCAATGGCGGCTATGCCGTCGCATTCTGCGAATCCTCAAGACAACTATTGCAAAAGTGGCTCTACCGATACTTTAGTATGTTCTTGCTAACTTAAAACATGTTATTTATTCTATATTATCACTTATATGAACTCACACGCTAATTAAATATAGAATCCGCTTGCTCGTGTCGGCTATGCCGATTGCATTATGTGATTCTCCAAAAACGCTTCTGTGAATATCATGGCTAGACCGGTGACACGGGACGTTTTGGCTAACCTAATCTGATTATATTATGTATTATAATAACATAATAACATTCGTCTAATTTTTATTTGCGCGTTCGGTAATCTTAAAACCCTAAACGGACCACTTAAGTGCAACAATTGATTTTGGACAGAAACTGTGCTGAATTTAACTGAGCGTAACTTGACCATAATTAATCTAAACTGAGCAAACTTAATTTCCATGACGTAGTTCGTCGAATTTCCTTTCCAACCATAATTGGATCGTTTTCTAATTCAAAAGTATGACTCCGTAGTAGCCAAAACGGGACAAAAACCTTTTTTCAGTACCTTCTGTCTTGTTGGACTATTTTGGCTATGATCCGAGTCTCAAATGGAAAAAATTTCTAAACGAAACTTCTTCGGGACGACTTAAGCTAATTCCTTGTAAAATTTCATAATTTTTAGACGTCTTTTGATATTTTTAACACTCCCGTTTCTGTTCAGCTACTTTGCTGTCCAAATCTGAAAATCAACTAAAACTCTATTTTTGCAACTAATTCTTAATCTTATGACCCGAACCGCCTATCTAATACTCGTAACCATCGAACCTACCCTAAAACTGGTTTATTTATTTGTTTAGGGTCTGGTCCGTGATTCATCTCGTCTATTCGTTCAAGTTTCTTATCTCGTCTAGCTTTCAAGGTGAGACTTCATAGCCCCACTTTATTCAAATCGTTTTGGGGGAAACATGTACGCATTGGCACGTATTAAAACACGTTTTCAAACAATTCTAAAACAAGCGAATCATATATGTGTGTGAGTAAATGAACACAACATGATAAACGTTAAACATGTAAATCCTTAACTTGAAACGTTCAAGCCAACGGTAGTACAGATATGGGCCATAGGATGGAAACCGCATATACTTTGTGGACAACTTTTGGTTGGACATCTTATTCGTTATCAGTGCAACTTGCGAGTTGTACCACTTATTCGTTATTCATAATTTTAGGTTGGATTTACTAATCATGTGTTTTTTTTATTACGTGCTATATGATGATCTTGGAATATGAATTGTCACCTTTGCCAAACTTATACTTTTATTAAACCTGTGATTTCTCACCAACTATTTTTAGTTGACACTTGTTTTTCATACATGTTTCAGGTGATTAAGCTCGTGATAGGTCAAGTCAATATCACATAGGATTTGCCTAGATATCGATTGAAGAATCTTATTTTAAGTTGCTTGTCTTTTGAACATGTTATATGTTTGGTTTAATTCGAAACTTATGTAATTGAGATTTTTTTTAATATTATGAAACTTTAATAGTAAATGTCTTTATTCCATTGTGTTCTTTTGTCAATTAAGTCGCACCCGTGGTTAAGATGCACGGTTGGGGTGTGACACTGACCAACTATCAGGTAATAAGGATAACAACAAAAGGACTTGAACTTCATCGTCGAATTTAATGTCAACTGACACTAAATGAGACAGAACTGTATTGAGGTTGTTAATGTGTGTTGTTACTGATCCACCCTCTTTCATCTTATTATTCACCAGCTCACGGATCAACAAAAACTTTGTTTGCTGAAGACGGCTTCTCATACATGTTAGACAGTGCTTGTCTCCTTCAAAATGTTGTAAGCAACATTCTTTGAGAAAGAAAGCATTATCACTGCACGGGATTTCTTATCTAACTGATCTATTGCAAAATACATCCGTTTTACTGTCTATTTTATTCTCACTTTGTGTTTGTTTTGCGTCGGTTTTCTTCTATAACTGCTCGTACTTAATATTTCTATATATTTTGGTTGTTAGGTCACAAAGGAAGCGGATATGATTGAAAACGAAGAAGAACGAGTTTTCCGGTTCGTGCGAGAGGGCTGTGGATAAGAAAAAAAAAGAATCTTTCTGGATTTTTACCCCTGTGGCGTAGCGCGACAGGTTTTGGAATTTCGTCGCGCTACGCGAGGATTGCAAAATGTCAGAATTGCCCTTTTAATGATTGCCCGACTGTTTTGTCTTTTCTGGGGCCCTCGCGCTACGCGAGGAGTGTGCAAGATCCCGTCGCGCTACGCTACGGGTGGTTTTTCGCAGAAACCCCTTTTTAAACCAAAAATTAGAAAACCCTAAGGGGGAGACCACCTTGTGACGGCAAAAGACGAAAAGGAGGAACATTCTAGCCTCAAGAAGGTGATTGTGGACTAAAATCGGAGGAGGAGAAGTGGATATTGATCAAGAACAAGCGTTGGGATCGAAGAATTGAAGCCGGATTCACCTCTGGTTACATATTTTTGATTCGTTCTTGTTTTCTTGTCAATTCTAACATGATGAACAGCCTAGTTACTTATTGTTTTATAATTTTAAACATGTTTCTTGGCTAGATTCTTGTTGTCTACCTAGGTGTTGATGAATACATATGATTGACATTAGGTTTTATCCGGTTTTGGATGATTTGCATGTGATGAACTCATGATGTAACAAACTTGGTTTGGATTATTGGATGTTTTATGTGTGTCTATGATTGTTTATGGATTGATGATTTACTCCTCGTGTGCCTTGGTGAATGTCTTTCATGTAATAGGTGCATGCTAGATCAATTACTGTGTGTCTTTGATTAGTGGGTGGTTAACTGCGTACGAGTTCACCATAGGGTAATCTTCTTGATATAGATAGTTTAGATGTGCAACCAATCTCGATAGCTGTGAGGTGAGAGATTGTCGGTTTGTCTAGGGTGTTAGATTGCTAGTTTAGAGGCTTTGTGAGAAGATCTTGCTAGTTTGTCTCATATCTGTGTTTACCGAATCCAATAGGAAAATCCTAGTTATCCTTTGCACTTAGGTGTATTGAGACTTTCGCGCTATGAGGTAGATTGTCTAGCGGATACTTCTTGAGTAAATTGGAGGACCTGTGAGGGAAATCCATCCAACCGGTGGTTTAACAGCTTTTAGGTTTCTTGGTTGACAATCCTTGAGAAGGGTCGAGGGTGCTCTAGGTTTCCTTTGAGTTTAGTATTTTAAGATCCCGGTATCACGTCAGTTCCCTTATCGATAGAACCTTTGTCAAGCATGTGTAGGATTCGGGCCTAGGTAGTGCTTTCACCCTATCTGTTTTCGTTCCGTAGTTATTCTCACGCTAGTTTGTTTGTCCTCGTCTTTTCCTTTATTTTCTCTAGTTTATTATTTTTAGTTTATTTCTCTTTTAAATAAAAGAAACCCCCCTTTTTGTAATTAGTTATCCTGCATCTGAGTCAGTATTTCGCTGTATATACAGTGTCCGTAGGTTCGATACTCGGTCTTATCTATCTATTCTGCAAACGATCGGTACACTTGCCGTATTGTGCGCGTTAGTTTAGGTTTGTCCGTTTTATTATAAATATTAGAACTTGTAGGTTTTTACGTATAGTTCGCGACACATCACTAACTTATCCCAATCTGCTGGTAACATATTTTCTGGTTTTTCCCCCACTTAGCACTACATCCAAATCCTTCTGACATAGTGGTGCTTCAATCTGCATCTTCCACCACCCAAACTCCTTTCCATCAAGCTTCTCAATCGTAACCTTTCCGTCTTCTGCCATTACAATAGCTAAACGAAGAACCTGAAACGAAGTAACAGAGAGCAATGGCACGAGCCTGAACTTAACGGCTGTTCTACTGAATTATGTCAAGCAATCGACCTATTTAAACGCAGCGGAATAACGAACATATAATCAGAACCAGAAAGCTTTAAACAGAAACGAAGAACCTGACAAAAAACGATTGGCACTGGTTCTTAGGTCTCAATAAACAGCTCTTTTTGATTTAACAGTTGTTCTCGGCTTAATAGGATCTGATTCTTGACTGTCGAGATGCTACAGGGCTGAAATGAGCGAAAAAACAACAGCAAACAGAAACCAATTCCGACAGCGGCGGCGCTACTAGCGGCACTGGAACCCTAATCCGGCGACGGCGGAACTGGCGGCGGCGGAACCCTAGTCTGGCAGCGGTTCTTCTGGCGGCGACAGAACCCTAATCCAGGATTCCGGCGACGGTGGCGAAACCCTAGTTCCGGCGGCGGCTGAAGTGCAGTAGAACCTTAAACTTTTAGGGTGGCGGCTGTGAGTGTGATACGATCTAGAGCCAAGCTCTGATGCCAGTTGTTGGGTATCACACGAACACAAACACGCAAACACGAATACGGGAAAAACACGAACACGGGAAAAACACGAACACGAGATTTATAGTGGTTTGGTCTAAACTGACATACATCCACTTTGCAAATAGGGTTTATATTATTTCTTTGCTCAAGGAATTACAAGTATATAATGGTGTATATATAGAGATTAATAATCTAGGGTTAGTAACTTAATATTTAAGTTAGGCCCATCCCGTGTAGAGCCCATTAGAGCCAGCTACCCCAAAAGAGACTCCACACTCAACAATACGTTCTTTGTTTCCAAGCATTATGAATAAAAAAACATTTAATTTTAACTTAGTAAACTAGGCTGAGACTTATAAAACTAGCATTGAGAAGATCTTGTGTTTTGAAGATACTATTGTGAATTATATTATGATGATCTTCTGTTCTTTGTTTTTCTGAATGCTCTTGTTGATACAAAAGGGCACTTATCTATATCTATACATACTAATAAATAAAAAATTTTTAAAGAACACACGTCATCACCTCATTAACCTTCACACATTTTTTTTCCGCCTAAACAACTCCTTACCCATTTAACAAAAATCGCGGGTCAAAACCCGAATCACCAATGGTTCCCGGATCTTACGAAAGCCCTTACACCCGACTTTTGTTTTCATTCCTAAACCTAAAACCTCCTACCTCTGTCTGATCATCGGCTTCCTCTTCATACTTTCTTCTTCATGCTCCGGCTTCCTCTTCCTTCGATTCCAATAGGTATGTGATTTCAAATCGTAATCGTTTTTCATTCCCCTAAATCGCTAACATTTAACAGTTAAGGTTGATTAGATTTGATTTTCAACTATTTAAGTTTTCTTATTTATTTCTCCCGGTTAACCAGTTGATTTGATTCTGACTGTAAATGTTTAATCTCCGTTCGTTTTTTTGTAATCGCATAAAACCTTTAGTTTCTGTTGTAATCTTTCTTGTGACTTTATAAGCTACTTCAAGTTAGGTTCTTATGACATTTCTTGTAATTTGAGATTTTTGTTATTTTCATTTAGGGAACTCATCCAAGCTGAAAATCTATGTTGTTTATAAGCATTTCCAAAAGTTTGCTCTTCTTTTTCAGTTGCTTATTGTCTGATTGTTGAATTATTTATACTGTTTTTTTATTTGAGCTCAAATGAAACTAAAGCTGTAGAGTTAAGAAAAAAAATGTTGGATTCTGTTGATGTTTTATGTTTGCTGTTATCGTTAGATTTAGTTTGATTAATCTTTTATTTGTTTAATTTGCTTAACGCTCATAATCAGTTTATATAGACCAGAAATATAATTATGTTTAATGTGTTAGAACACATAATCTGTTTTTTGTTCAATCTGTTGAACAATCATAATTAGTTTTTTTGTCCAATCTGATTAGCATTCATAATCTGTTGTAAATTTATAATGATTTATCATAACGGTTCAATGTGGTGACTTTTAGAAAGCAACTTCATTTTTCCATCGTTATTTATCATAATTATGGGTCGAATGAGTTAAAACATGAATGCATTAGGTTCATCATGGGTTGCCACCTGAATATTGGCAGATTGACCAGCAGTCCATTGACACCCACATTCAATGATGGACTCCGTGCTCGGCAACTATTCATGGAACGTTCTTGATCAAATGCCTAATTGTTTCAGGTTCAAAAAGTTAATTGACATGGGAGCCTCAGTTGTGCTTGATATGCATACAGATGTGAAGCGATATTCTCTTTTTAGCATCCCTCAAATCAGGTTAAATTCCCAACTTCTTGTATTTAGTGTTATTACAGACAGATTGATTTTGTTAGTAGGGTATTGGTGGGCCTGGTGATTCTTTCCTAACAGGTTTATGGTCAACAAAAAAACCAGATTTGATTTGGGTTATGTAAAACAGAAAGAAAGATAAAAAATAACTAAAAGTAAATTGGTAGAATTATCAAAGGCCTTTAAAAGTGATTCATTAGATTATGCAGAATGCAAAATTGGTAATAAACCATTAAATCTTTAGTTCAAATCATGATTAGGACTTTCACCTTTATGGCAGTTGATCTTTTGACCCGATTTATAGCTTATATTTTTGTTCTAAAGAAATTATTATGACTTATTTTTGTTGATAATTATTGATTATGTGTTTTAGGTGGATTGGCCAGCACATAATTTTCTATCAACTCTTGAACACTACAAGCTGTAATAGAATGAGAAAATGAAATATCTAATGCAGAATAGTAAGACGTAGTATCTGTGGCAAAGCTGCTATTTTTCATTATTACATTTAATGTCAATTATAAGAGGTATTTACACATTTTTGAGTTATATGGTTTTCATTATTCAACTCATTTATCATTTAGTCATGAGATATATATATAAATTTTATTGTTTTTATTGTTCAACCCGTGTAGTTCACGGGTTTCTAACCTAGTGTGGTTATATACAAAACAAATAACCAAAAAAGTACAGAAGATCATCTCCTTTAGGTTAAAATCTCATGTATTACAAACAGTTAATTGCCTTCCAGATCGATCACTGCCGTTGGATCAGGCTGAATGTTGTAGTTTTCATATTTAATTGTTGGTTTTTTGCGGCATATTCTTATGCATCAGCTTTAGGTGATTCTTTCATAAGAAGCATGACCCCTGACCCACAAAATATTGCAAGGGTCCCAATCCCGGTTCCTACCCATATAGGGGTTGCCGGGTCAACTTGTCAGATAGGAGAAATGCCAACAGTCGAAGTTTATTTAATGGTGCCTCTTACACCCCTGGGATCCTGCTGATTTGGTGACTACACTTTCTGATATGAACTTGTCAAATGGGATCATGGGGGAAGAGTCAAATATGAACCAGGTTGACCAAAATGCTGATGATCATAATGCTTATCTTCTAAATATGTCACGGGGTCAGAAAAATAATAAGAATAATTTGTAGTTTGATGGATCTTTGAGTAACTTGCAGTCCCACTATCAACACACTGATGGTGGTGGAAGTTCTTATTTGAACAACGAGTCAAGTGGGTATTCTATTAATTCACCATAAATGATGTCTGATCAGCATGGAAACGTGAATCTGCCGCCACTTTTTGAAACCGCTGTCGCCGCTTCTGCCATGTCTTACCCTGGAATGGAATCAAGATTCGGTATGAAATCACCAAACACGAGCAGAATTGGAAACCAAATGACTGGTAATGCACTACAAGCATCTTTTATGAACCCCGTGTATCTCCAATTATCTAATGTCAACTGTATGCTGCATCTGCCGCCCTCAACGATCCGACTATTGACCGGAATAATTATCAAGGGAGTTCATATAATGACTTGCTTCAAAAATCATATCTTGGGACTTTACTGTCACCACAAAAATCACAATATGGTGGTGTTCAATATGTAGATGCAATGAATTGACACAGGTTACTGAAGATGGGAAGCAAGAACGCCCCCTGGTTGCCACAGTCGGCAAATTCAGTGTGATATGGAACTTCCAACAAGTGAAGTGCGGGTCGGACGAATGCTACAGAAACCAAGTGGGTCTTAAGAGTTGCTACTGTTACAAGATTGTCCCCAAAGACGACTCAATTGTTGATAGCCGTTTCATGCATGAGAAATTTGCAGTAAGTGACTCACCAGAAGCTCCACTGGTTGCTACTCCATTTAAAGTACTCTTTCAGTATATCAAACACCATGCTTTCTTATGCTTAACCAGTGGTTTTCGTTTACCTATTAATCTTCTTAACTGTTAATTATGTTGAACAATATCATTGAAAAATTGATTGTAGTTATGTTGTTAGCAACTACGTTGTTGTAAATGCTTGTGTTTTATTTGAGGATAAAATTTATAGTTATATCGTTTTTTATTATTCAAACCCTTGTAATACACGAGACTATAACCTAGTTATTTAATAAGATACATGTGTATTTATTAGGAGAGAGAGACGAGAAAACCAATATGAGAAGGCATGAGGAAGTGATAACTGTCCAACTTAAACCTTTATTTATTAATATAGATTTTGATTTATATTTAATTAAATGATAAAAATGAAATAAAACAGGTCAGTCATTTGTGCATTTCTAAATTATAACCGTAACTTTTCTTTTTTTATTAATATATCTAATATCTAATTTAAATTAGAGTAAAGTGTCATTTTTGTCCCCGTGGTTTGACCATTTTAGTCGTTTTCATAATTTTTATTTATTTATTTATTTTTTAACTTTTTCGTCCCTTACATTTGAAAATCTAGCAATTTTCATCTACTTAACTAACTTCGTCTACATTTTAACGTTAAATCATGGGTAATTTTGGTTAAACCAGGGACAATTTGTAGGGGTGTTCACGGTTCGGTTTAAAACCGTGAAACCGTCCAAAACCGGTCATCGGTTTGGTTTCACGGTCGGTTATTTTGTGCTACTTTTGGGCGGTCGGTTTCAAAAAAATTTAAACCGTAGCGAACGGTTTGGTTTGCGGTTTAACTATATTTAAACCGTATAAAACCGGACCGAACCGAACCGTTAGATTTAACTATATTTAAATTTCTTTAATTTTTTTATATTAATTATATTCAATTTTGTTTATCAGCTTAAGTAAAACTTTTCTATAGGTTTTTTCGTTTTGACTCTCACCTTCGTTTATCAGTTTTGTATTAGTTTTTCTATAGGTTTTTTTTAACTCTTTTGTTGAAATTGTTAGTTTTTTTTAATAGGTTTAGATTATCACTTTCTATGCAACTTTGGATGGCATTTGAAGTTTGACCTTTGGACAGCAGCTTGTAGTTTATTTATTTTGATGTACTTAGATTGTTTTTTTAGCTTTATGAATAGCATTTGATGTTTAGATCTTTGACAAACAGAAGTTTGTTTTGGACAACTTATTTGAAGTGTATTTTGGTTTCATACATTTTGAAAGTTTGGACAACAGAATCTTTGTCGTAGACTGTATTTTTTTTCATGCAGTTTTAAAAGTTGTAACAGTAAATCATTTCTTTCTTTTTTTTAATTAAAAAAGGCGCATTCCGTGAGGGGGTTGAAATATAGATACGAACGGGGTTGTATTACGTGTACATACGTGAATCACTGGACAGGGATGCTATTTGTTTCTTTTTATAAAAGAAATTGTATTTAACTAAAAATAAAACGTACGATAAAAAAATCAAGTTACTGCTCATACAGACCACGTTGTGACGGGTAACGTAGATAAAAAAAGAGTAACCCCGCAACAATATATCTGGAGATGTGTATTGAATCGTTTAAAAAACCAAACGTTTTAAAAAACGTTTAATACAACTGATCTGTTTAAAAATGACATTACGAAAATTAACGTTGAAACATAGATAAAAGTAGACACGTCGCAACATCAAATTCGAATTTTATAAAACATTATATTTTAAAAGTTGTAGTTGGAAACAAAAAAAACAATGAAAATATTGAAACCTTGAATCAGTTTTGATGACTCGTAAATTTAATGTTTGTAATTTGATGACTTATAAATTATTACGCCTAATTCTGTTTCGAATGAATTTTTTACTGAAACGTAGATAAAAATACGTACGTCGCAAATGTATATTCGAAATTTTATAAAACATCATATTTTAAAAGTAATTAGTAAAAACAAAATAATTTCAAAATTAATCAATTATGATAAAAATTAAATATATGACGTCGGCACAAGTATAAACGATTTGTAAAGTGTGCATATAGACTTGCTTATTTAGGTTTTGTTAACCATAGTAATAATATTAAAAAAAATTATAATAATACAATTAGATAATAACAATAATAAAAATAAAGAAAAAAACACTTAAAAAGTATAACCTGAAAAGAAAAAAAAAGCTCATAAAAAATAAAGTAAAAAACTCAAAAAAAAAGAAGAAGAAAAAAGCTCAAAAAAATTTAAGAGGAAAAATGAAAAAGAGAAAAGAATCGGACATGGTTGGAAACACGGCCATGTTTGGTAGCCTCTTAATGGTCATTAAGAGGCTACCTCTTAATGGTTCAAAGCCTTTTAATGATTAAGAGGTAGCCTTAAGTCTGATTAGTTAAGAGATAACATCTTAATGGTAAGTTTTCATAAGTTACATAACCCCTTATCTCTTAATCATTAAGAGTCTTTGAACCATTAAGAGGTAGCCTCTTAATATCATTAAGAGGGTACCAAACAAGTATTGTTTAGAGGCAAGGAGCACTACCAACTCAACCGGAACATTTGTATTATCCTGTGGAAAAAAAAAATAGAAAAAGAGAGTTGTTGCCCAATGCATGTAGCTAAATGATGGTGTGCATGCACTATCGGTTAGCCATAGACCACTTTTGCTTTTGTTAGTAAAAGAATTATATATGAAATAGTAGGTGTATTACACGGGCTGAACAAATATAATGTTATATATACTTAGTAATAAAAAAATTATGTTTTTAAAAACCCGTGTATTACACGAGTTGAATAAAAATTTATGTGACAGTTATAAATTATGTTAAGTTAATTTTTAAAACATTTTTTTAGCTGAGTATTAACCTTTTTTATGTAACTGAAAAATGTTAATTCATATTAAACTTTCGAAACCCGATTTACTACACGTGTTAAATAAATGCAATGTTATAAATACTTAGTAATAAAGATTTACATATTACATATTTTTGAAAAACGTTTTATAAAAAAATTATAGAAGTCATTATTATTTAATAGGAGAGAAAAAATAATTAAAGAAATTTGTATAATTAATAGGAGAGAGATGCGGGAAAAAAAACTTGAGAATGCATAAAAAAGTGATTAATGGCACATCAAAACCTTTATTTATTATATAACTAGGTTAGAATCCCGTGTATTACACGAGATTGTATATTAAAAAAGATAAAATTTATAAATTTGTAAATACGTCATAACTTGTCAGACTATTATGATAGTCTCGATTATATCAAGTGGAAATGTGTGTGTGCATATAATAAATTAGTATTTTTTTTAATTAGTTATTTTTTTTATTTCCTATTATATGTTCTTATTTAATATAATTAGTATTCTTCTTTAATAATATATTTATAATATTATTATTATTTAATAAGATAGAGGAGCATTTATTAGGAGAGAGAGACGGGAAAACCAATGTGAGAAGGCATAAGGAAATGACAAGTGTCCACATTAAACCTTTATTTATTAGTATAGACTAGGTTAAAGCCCAATGTTTTACATGAGTTGAAAAAATATAACTTGATATAAAACAGTATTTTCTATGAATATTTGTATGTTTGGTGTTATTAGTCATCTGTTAAATAAGAAATAATTAAATTTTTTTTATGATTTAGTAATTTTTAAATCAAATATTAGAATATAGGGTTTTCCAAAAATTTTTTAATTAAAATTTGTTTTTATTAAATCAATTTCTGTCGGTCAATTTTTTTTTTAAATTTCCGTCTGTATTTGAGTGTATTGTATACTTTTAGGAGCTCGTGTGGAATAGGAAGCTAAATCCCGAAGAAAACGAGCAAGAGAATAAAGCCGGGAGAAATAAAGAAGAATTTGTTGAAATTCAGTTCCTCGCGGTACACGAGAGAGACAGAAAAATGCCTCGCGATACGCGAGGGAAAGCAATACCGACCCAGACTAATTTGTTCCTCGCGGTACGCGAGGAACTCAGCCCAGTCTCTCGCGGTACGCGAGAGAACCCTAAATCGTGAAAAACCCTAAAATCGACTTTTAATAGATTTTTAATGCCATAATTTGAGAAGTTCGCATTCCAGCCGTTTGAGAGAGAGCCTAGGGCGATTTTGGGAGCAAGAAGATCGATTCAAGTGCAAGATCAAATCTTTTGGATCTCGGGTTCGTTGTAATGGCGATCTAGGTTTTCAAGTTTGAATCTTTGCGTTTTGATTGCTATGTTTGATACCATGTCTTTGTCTTTTACTTCTGTTATGATGTTTTGGATGATGATTATTGGCTAAAACCATAGTACTGCCTAGGTCAATTGATGAATATGCGTAAAGTTTAGATTTTTATCCGGTTTTGGATCTATTTGATGGCTGAATGACTTTGTAAACGATCTTTGGATATTTATTATGATGTATAAGCATGTTTAATTCTGATTGTGTGATTGATTATAACTCAATGCGTTGATTGTGGTTGTCTGTCAGTTTGATTTGCGTATCTAGGTCATAGATCTTAGGGTTTGTGATTGTGTATGGTTTGCTAGAGATAGTGACCATAGGAGTTGTGATGGATTGCTGATTAGAGTGAATGTGTGTCCTAGTTCAATACCCGAGTGGTGAGAAGTAGTTGTCTAGTCTTCCTCATTAGGAATCCGAGTGTTAACAGTCTGAGATGACGTTAGTATTAGGTGTCTAGTGATTGTTGCTAGGTTAAATCATAGTTGTTATCTAAAGATTACCCCGTGCATTCTTCGAATGTATTGTGGACAGTGAGACTGAAAGGTAATCTGTCCTGTGGGTACTTTATCATTGTTGGAAATACCCGAGAGGTGACCCAACTATCTGGTGAGTTTAGTACGCTTTAGGTAGCTTAATTGGTGACACCCTGAGGGTGATTAGAGATCCACTAGGTAGTCTTTAGTTGTCATCCTTAGAAACCCAGATCCATCTTAGTTTCCAGAACCGGTAGAAGTTGTGCTTTGCACGTAGGATTCCAACCTAGGTAGTATTCTTCCCAATTCTTGATTTCACCTCAGTTCTTATCTTGATAGTTGAGTCATTCTAGTTTTCGGCATTCATTAGTTTAATCAGTAGTGTAGTCAAACCCCCCAAACCAATAATCATTCTTTAGTCCAAGTCAGAGTCTAGTTTTGTTATTCGTAGTGTCTCTAGGGTTCGATACTCGGTTTACCGTTAAGCTGTGCTACACTCGATATGTATACTTGCATGTCAGTGCGGTTTAGTTCGAAGGTACTCCATTTATTACTTAGGAGTTTAGGTTAGGTTTTGTTAGTTTTTATATAGACCGTCTGGGCGAAATCAGATGTAAATGGGTACCTGCTATCGATTCCGAAGGAAAGAATGAAACCGAGTTGTCCTTGAGTCGTCGCAGATCGAGAGCCCCCCTTGCGCCGATTGCAAACCGAGAGGAAGAAAAAAATGAATTTGGAGGTGCTTTCGAGTTGTAAGATGATAGGGATTATATATAGGGTGATTATAACACGTTTACAACTTTAAATTGACGAGATCTGTGGGATTACGGGCTTGATTTCGGTGATTTAAGCAATCTCATACCTATTTACGTGACATACCAAATTGGGGCTTGATACGCAATTAATACACGATCTTGAATATTTAGGATTCAAAAGAATTGAGTTTTGATTGTGAATTCAACGGAAATAGAAGAGTGAAAATAGGTTTTGACTTTTTCAAGTCAAACTTGTTCTTCTTTCTTGTTTCAGGGTCCAAGTTATATATATATAATATGTGAAAGTATAAAATAAAACCTCAAAAACTTTGAATTGTTTTATTTAATCAATTTCCGTCGTTCAAAATTTTTTTTTAAATTAAAAAAAATTCTGGAAAACCCTATGGCGACAACATGTCGTCGAGATAGGTGAAAACCAAAATTTTGAATGGGACACCCTATAACGACGACATGTCGTCGCTATAGGGTTGAGGCAGATTGGAGGGAAAGCTGGTGCTCAATGAATTTTTGTGGAAAACCTATAGCGACGACATGTCGTCGCTAGAGGTTAATTTTGATTTTCTTTTTTTTATTTAATCAATTTTCGTCGGTCAAAATTTTTTTTTTAAATTAAAAAAAATTCTGAAAAACCCTATGACGACGACATGTCGTCGGGATAGGTGAAAACCAAAATTTTGAATGGGACATGTCGTCGCTATAGGGTTGAGACAGATTGGAGGGAAAGCTGGCGTCCAATGAATTTTTGGGGAAAACCTATAGCGACGACATGTCGTCGCTATAGGTTAATTTTCATTTCCTTTTTGTTTTTTTATTTAATCAATTTCCGTAGGTCAAATTTTTTTTTTTAAATTAAAAAAAATTCTGGAAAACCCTATGGCGACGACATGTCGTCGGGATAGGTTTTTCCTTTATTGACTGGTCAACATCCTACGAACCCTATACCGACGACATGTCGTCAGCATAGGGTACCTGTGCCGACGACATTTGTGCCTATGCCGACGACATTTGGGCCCATGGCGACGACATGTCGTCGCCATAGTGTGCAGCGCGAACAAATAGGGAAAACAGACGACAGACCTTCATTTCCACTCAAAATCCTTCAAAACTCCCTCAAATTGTTCTCTCCCGCGATTTCACGGTTTTTGGGCTTTTCGGGAGCAACTTTCACAAAAACTCTCGGGATTTAAGGTGAGATAACACCCGGGTTTCATATTTTAGCTTCTTTTTCAAGATTTTGAAGTTTTGTTTGTTTATTTTGGTTAGGTTTTGGAGGAATTTAATTATTGCTTGGATTTCTAGCTTTGTGATGGTAAATACTCGTTTTAATTACTAATTTGTGATGAAATTTGGTTTAGATCTAAGATTTTTATGATTTTATATGTATGTGTATGTATGTATGTTTGTATGTATGAGTATGTATATTTGTATGTATGATGGAATTATTAAATTATGATTAGTTTAGGTCATTTGGTTTATATGTGTGCTTATTTTATATAATTTAGTTTATGTAAATTAGTGTTTGTATGTATATGTATGTATATGTGTAATTTGTGTTTATAATGATTAGTTTGTACGTATGTGTATGTATGTGTGCAATTTGTGTTTATGATGATTAGTTTGGATGATTAGTTTGAATTTATGTGTGTAATTTGTGTTTATGATGATTAGTTAATATGAATGTATATATGTGTATGTATGTTTGTAATTATGTAATTGGACATTTATTTATGTATGTATGTTTGTATGTATATGTTTGTAATTATGTAATTGGGCTTTTATTTATGTATGTAATTGTGATGTGTAGGTATATAAGATGGTATTTATTGAGAGAAACTTTCACAAAAACTCTCTGGATTTAAGGTGAGCTAACATCCGGGTTTCATATTTTAGCTACTTTTTCAAGATTTTGAAGTTTTGTTTGTTTATTTTGGTTAGGTTTTGGAGGAATTTCATCATTTCTTGAATTTCTAGCTTTGTGAATGTAAATACTCGTTTTAATTACTAATTTGTATTGAAATTTGGTTTAGATCTAAGATTTTTATGATTTTGTATGTATGTGTTATGTATGTATGTTTGTATGTATGAGTATGTATATTTGTATGTATGATGGAATTATTAAATTATGATTAGTTTAGGTCATTTGGTTTAGATGTGTGCTTATTTTATATAATTTAGTTTATGTAAATTAGTGTTTATATGTATATGTATGTATGTGTGTGATTTGCATATTTGTGTGTCGAACAAGTTTATGTTTTGAATGTTTGATTTGTCAGACAAGTTTGTGTGTCGAACAATTTGGATGTTTGGTTTATGTTTCAGATATTAGTTTTTATTTGATTTGAATGTTTGAATGGTTTATATTTAGTGATTTGCAGGTTTTTGTTTTTAGAAATTTAATATTTCTGGATAAAATATTAAAAATTAAAAAATAAAAAAAACAGAAAAGACCTATACCGACGACATGTCGTCGCTATAGGCCTTTTTCAAAAATTATTAAAAAAACAAAAAACCATATACCGACGAAATGTCGTCGGAATAGGGTCAACTTGTACCGACGACATGTCGTCAGTACAGGGTTGGACTCTATACCGACGACATGTCGTCGGTATAGAATTTCTTTTTAAAATTTTTATTTAAACCCTATAGCGACGACTAGTCGTCGGTATAGGCTGACCTATCCCGACGACACCTATCCCGATGACAATCTTGGCTATTGGGACGAGGCAATACCGACGACATCTATACCGACGACATGTCGTCGCTATAGGCTATCCCGACGACAAGTCGTCGCTATAGGGTGAAAAAAAATCGTCAGGATAGGGTGATACTGTTGTAGTGCATGTACAGGCTTTCCCCAACCAAAATCCATTTGTAAAGGGATTCCTACACAAGCTTGTAAAAATCCGGTGATTTCGTCGATCTTCTATTTATACCAGGTCAAATCCGGTGGTTCTTTCCTCAATGGCGTGCGGACCAGAGGGTCCTACAGTAGAGTCACGCAATAATGATCCATACTCTGATTGTTGGAAACATAACTTGCCAATTGCAAATTACCATGTGATAACCGCTTTCTGAAACGGGGCCATAGGCTCTTGGCCCAGTTATATTCTCAAACCCTAGACCATCAAACTATTGTAAATGTGCCAATTAAATACGACGGTTAAAAAAATAAAAAATTATTTTCTCAAAACCAAACGTTGTAAATGGAAAAGGAATATACCCAATGTTTTCAGAACCGGGACAATGAACCGGTCGTATTACCGCTTCACTGGTTCGACCAGTCAGACCGGATTATAAAACCGGGTGATATTCTTTCCAATTTAAAAGTATAACAAATTACAACATAAAAAAATTATTTTTTTATAAAACTATTATTTTCTTGTCTGCTCTTTAAAAAAAACTTAAAAAACATGTTTATTTGAATATAGCTCCTATATATAACCTCATTAATTGCTTTCCGGAAAAAAAAGGTAAGCTCATTAATTGAATTAGGTAGTTTCAATAAAATCTATATCAACTTTAAAGTTCCAATAAAATGCTTGCAAAACATTTTCAACCTTTCAAATGTCTTAATCAATTAATTAACAAAGGCCAATGGTAGAGTGGTAAGTGAGAGAACTGATGTTCCTAGTGACCCAGGTTCAATCCCTGTCTCCCACATTAGTTTCTGTGATATGCAAATGATGCCTAGCTCCTAGGCTGATGCACCAGAGTTTTACCAATGCCGATCCAGGGTTCGAGCCTCGGCTCTCCCTCAAGCCCGGAAGGAGCCGTATTGGGTGGGATTTTTCCTTGGATGCTCTCCAACTGTGACGCCAAGTGGCCCCGGTTAAAACAACATATTGGCCGGAGTTGGACGAGGCTCTCCCATGTGACGGGAGGGTGCGTCGTCATAACATTCAATGTTCGCCGTTTAAAAAAAAAATTAATTAACAAAGATGAACCGTCATCTTCTTGTATACTTCTTCTTTACTATTTTGTGGCGGTCAGGGCCGGCTCGAAGGTTAAAACAACCCATGCTCTAGCTTGGAGCCTTCATTTTCTAAGGGCCTTATTTTATTAAAAAAAAGTTTATAATATATAATTTGTTGGTATCAATCCACAATTATTAAGGGTTTATTATTTAGTTAATGGTTATACAATTTCTCAACTGAATTATAGAGAGCTCACATGAATGATATCTAGTTCAACTTTAAATCGGCAAGCAACGAAGCTTAAAATTCACCTGAATTTGATCTTGGCTTTTTAAGATGTTTTAGAAGAATAATTTGATTCCTTGCTCTTTTCTGTTTATTGTTTAGTTAAAAAAAAAAGACTATTTTCATCATTTATGGACCCCAATTCATGAACGAAAGCAAAATATTTTTTTTAAAAAGGCCCCAAATTTATTATCCGTTTGGGGCTACCAAAATGCTTGAGCCGCCCCTGGTGGCGGTTTTTTAAGAAACCATTTTAGAAAGAAAACCATGATCGCCGTAAAAGTTTTTTTAGCAGTGTTAATTTACGGTCAGGTAGTAAGTACGTTCGGATGAAGATTTTGATAAAATTTTTATTTAGTTAAGTTGGAAGTACTGGGACGGGTATAACATTGTATATATCTTGTAGCATGGTGTAGCACACGGTTATACCCAATAGTGGACATAGTCTTGTACGTTTACTTTATATGGTACGTTTCAATGACTATAATCACTGTATTTCTACCGGGAAAAGATCACGTAAAAAAAGTTATCAATTAAAAGAGCTGTTTATTATATTTTATATTAAATGATAATTAAGAATACATAAATTTTCAAATGTTTTCAACACATGCAAGAAGTTCTTTATCATTCTGAAAAATAGACATTTCTTCTTCCCAATTCTACCGTAGCTTCGATACCATCTCCGGTCGGATTATCCATCAAAATATGAAAATTTCCATCCCCGCTTGCAATATTTCCCATTACTTGTACAAGCTTTCCCCAACCAAAATCCATTATGTAAAAAGGATACATACTCAAGCTTGTAAAAATCTGGTGATTTCGTCGATCTTCTATTTATACCAGGTGAAATCCGTTGGTTCTTTCCTCAAGGGTGTGGGGACCAGCGGGTCCTACAGTGGAGTAACGCGAGAATGCTCCTTGCTCTTATTGGTGGAAACATAACTTGACAATTGCAAATTGCCATGTGATAACCGCTTTCTGAAGTTATATTCTCAAACCCTAGACCATCAAACTGTTTTAAATGTACCAATTAAATACGACGTTTAAAAATGTAAAAATCTGTTTTCTCAAAACCAAACGTTGTAAATAGAAAAGGAATATACCCGATGTTTTCAGAACCGGGGACAACGAACCGGCCGTATTACCGGTTCTCTGGTTCATTTACGGCCGTATTCTCAAACCTACAGTCGGACTGGATTTTAAAACCGGGTGATATTCTTTTCAATTTAAAAGTATAATAAATTAGAAGATAAAAAAATTAGGATTTTTTCTTATAAAACTATTATTTTCTTGTATGCTTTTTAAAAAAAACTTAAAAAATATGTTTATTTGAATAATGTTCTATAAACTCACTAGGTTATAGACCCGTGTAATACACGGAGTTGAGTAGTAAAAATGATATATGTTACAACTACAATTTATAAAATACATTAAAAAAAAACTGCAAAAAAGATAAATACGTGAAGCCCGAGGAAATATTAAAAAAAATGACAGACAGACAAACCCGTGCAACTAAAAGAGCCCGTTTCACACCACCAAGAAATCTAGTCACCCGATGATAAGAACATACGCCAACTGTCAACAACTTGATAATAAAAATAACCAAAGAAAATGGAATCATGATCCGTTTACTTACATTTGAATAAATGCCACGTTTTTTGGCCGAAAACTTCAAGTGACGAGTTGTAGTACGAAAATGCTGAAAACAATATGAAAAATGGAGATAAAAGTCAATGTGGTCAAGATAAGACGGTCAAAATTGATAGGTAAGACAATCACAATTCAACATTAGGAACATGTTTGGTGGCCTAATGGTAGAGGAAAATCCTTTAAATAACACCAAGGTTTGGAGAGGTCGGGTTCATGTCCCACTCTCAACAGGAGTTAAGAAATTTACCTTTAAAAAAAACATTAGGAACATGTTTAAGAATCTGATCAGCTGCAATTATTAAGACTCCTAACCGGTTGACACGTCATCATCATTCAATACAGAAACATTGAAAATGTTAAGATTCTGTTAAAAAATCATTTGTAACAGTAAAGTTTAGTCAATATAGCATTTTTTTAATCACAAAAAACTTAATCCGAGACAACCAAAAGAGATGTTGGCATAAAGAAGATCAATACCTGAAGTGCAACAATATTAGTTGGATATTGATTATAAGAAAGAATAGTTGGTTAGAGCTTACACAACTCAAAAGGAATATTAAAAATATTACCTTGGTAAAAACAAAGCTGACATTCAACAAAAAATTCTACAAATTTTTTTTATAGGGACAAACAGAGAGAATTTTGATCCATATGATTTCTAAGAACTACAAATAAGAGAGTGTCAATGCCTGAAAAAATAAAAAAAACTATGTACATACTTTAGAAGTGCAAACCGACTTTCTTTCATTCCCCTCCCTACATTGATCCTGGGCAGCAAGGCAATGGACAAAACAATTTTAATATATAAGAGCATAATACTAACTTTCCATAGCAATAGCCCTCTAAATAACAAATGAGCAGGTGTTATTTGACTTTAATATGCCATAATAAAGATCATATTACTAAATATTGAATTGCAACATACTCTTATGACAATAACATAATAGAAAAAGGAAATATCATACGAAAGTTGGAAATAAATGGTATCGTCCATCTTTGAACACTTACCTTAGCTTTTTTAGTTTAATGTCCAAACAATTCAACTACCTAACTTACTGATCTATTTTTACAATAGAATTCGGTAACTACTGAAAGTTCATGGCAGGGGGAAGCGCCAACTCTACCCCCATGGCTATGCAACAAAATGCGTTGATTTGGGTTATTTTTTTTTATCTCATTTGCTAAAAGCGGACGGGTCACATAGGTTGAATGGGTCAAGCCGGTAAAAGCCGTCTGAAATCCATTATTGTTATATCAAAGATTTAGAGTATGTAATAATACATCAACTATGTTCTATTTTCCTTTTTTGAAAAAGTGAATATAAGTGTTTCCTTGTTGACCCAGCCCAGCTCAACCCATACTAAAAGTGACCTGATTTGAATCTATCCCGCTTTGACGCCGTTTCCATTACACAGCTGCAGATGCAACTATAAATGCACCATCTAATGTATTGTATAAAGCTCAAAAACTGTGAGTTCTAGTGAAGTATCAGGGAGTGCAAAAACTATCAAGATACATGAGTCTACATAACCTACAAGTAGTTCTGGAGTAAAGTTATATGTGTAAGGATATGACATTTGTTTAAATATATGAAATTATATAAAGATAACTTTTTGCACATTAAACTTTAAAAGCTAAGGCAAGTGTTCATATGTAAGATAACAATTAATTTTTGTGTTTGGTCAAATTAACATATTGGAAAGCTAATTAGCAGGTTATCAAAAATAAGATAACAATTCATTTTCTTGTATCAATAAAGATAATTAATAGCTTATTGAAATAATTTTTTGATGAATCAAAAAGAAGAGAATACTTTCCACCATGTGCAAGGTAAGTTATAGACTTATAGTTAATTTTAAGTAATGACATTCATATGTTGTTACCTGTTACAGATCACCAACGATAAAAAAAAAGCTAATTAGCCTACAAAAGATTACCAACAATAAAAAAAATAAGTACATTTTGCCTAAATATGCAATAAAGTATGAGGATTTCAGATTGGTATTCTCCAACATGCTCCTCATAAAAAGATGAATTAGATAAATGAGAAGTAAAATATTAGTCTTCGATAAAAATAGTTTTACCTCTTCACATAATGAAAACATTAGGATCAGCCGCCATTTCCTCATCAAGATCAGAGTTCAAAGTAGTTCGCACTGTCATCTGTATCAACTTTTAATGTAAATAAATTTAAAAACCGAATTTCTAAATATTATTATGTGATATAATCAATTATTGTATGTGTGTGTCACACCTATTGGAATGAATTTAAGAAAAAAAGGCTTATAATTTTTAAAGTGTTATAAAAGATATCAAAATATGAAAATATATTCACACTGTACACAATATAAAAGATAAAAAAAGGTTGAACTACATAAAAACTTCAGAAAACTGCTAATGTAGTTTAATTTTATTTTGCATTAATGTCTCAATAATTTATCCTTAGTTCAATATGAAGTGAAAAGAATGTTCAATATTTATGAAGAATCACAGAAAAATAAAAGAAACAGATGAAGTGAAACACAATGTTCAATATTTGTCCAAATCAATCCTTATACATTATGCCCGATTAACACTCTTTAACTATAAAATAACAACCGCATACCATTGGGTTAAATATTTATGTAAATCAATCATTTTCATTAGGCCTGAAAGCCAACAAAGTCTCTTTAGTGCCTAAAACATCTTAAAACAGTATCTCCCATTTGAATCCTTAGACATCTATATCTATACATACTAATAAATAAAGGTTTTGGGTGCCACATGTCATTCACATTTTCATCCTCAACGTTTTTTTTCCGCCTCTTTCTTCTTTAATGATACAAGTTTCTATAAAAAAATTATAATTTTTGTTTCCAACCTCTCTCTCATGTTAAATAATAATGATTTTTATAACTATTTTTATGAAACATGTTTTAATTAAAAAAAATATTTTTGTTCATAAAACATTTTTATAGTTTGAACATTTCTTTCATTTTTTTATAAAATATTTTTAAAAAAAAACTATATAACGTTTTAAAATTTGAATTAAAAATAACTATACAGTTTGAATAACTATGTAATGTAGTGTTATAAATGTAGGGTGAATAACTTTATAACATTTCTAAAATTCCTAAAATAACTATATAAGATGAATAAATACATTGTTATATATACACAGAGTGAAAAAATTATGTAATATGTCAAAAATATGTAATATTAGATCGTTATTACTAAGTATATATAACACTACATTTATTCATTCTGTATAATATACAAGGTTTATAACCTATATTATAATAAATGAATAACTATACTTACTACGTGTCGACTTCTAATGAAATCTAGATTTTTGTTTTTCGTGTTTCTCTCTTATTAAATAATGATGATGTTAAATAATTAAATATCTAACATATATTCTAATATTTTATTAAAAATTACTAAATCATAAGAAAATTTCAATTATTTCTTATTTTATAGATGATTAATAACACCAAACATACAAATCTTTATAAAAAAAAATACTGTTTTATAACAATTTGTATATATTCAACCCATGTAAAACATGGGCTTTAACATAGTTAGCTATCTATATTAAGTAATCGACAAACAGAAGCACTTGTTTGAATCCCATTACTTAATCAAATTAAGTAATCGATAAAGGAGATTCAATGAAATCGTGTTGCAAATTGAAAAAGAGGCAAGGAATTATATACCTTTGATGGAACCCTAAATACTTGCACAAATACGTGAAGGAGATTCTGGCGTAGCAGCGATGAAACCCTGCAGCCAAATACAATCACGGAAGAGAGGACCTGAAAGCATATCGACTGTTTAGTAGGAGAGAGATGCAAATACAAATAGTAGCAAATACGATTAGATGATTGCACAAAATACGTGAAGGAGAACCTTGAAGAGAAGCAAAGAAACACGGCGACGAATACAATCTTGTATTTTCAGACCTGCGGGTGCTCTATAAGTTGAGGAGAGGATAAGTGGAGGAGAGGACGGTCTTGCGGCTGCTGCTCTATCGAAAAGAACGGGTGGAATAGAACGGCTGCTCTATTAGAAACCCTAAACTAAAGAAAAAAGAGAATTAAGAAACGGGTTAAGATAACCGGAGCAAATCGGGCTTTACCACCCGTGTGTACCAAATTCCAAAAAAGTATTTTAGGCGGGAAAAACCAAGCGATGTGCTCTAGAAATTGGACATGTGTCCCCTAGAAACCTTTATTTATTAATAGGTATAGATTAATTGATTTTCGAAAAAAAATGGTAAGCTTATTAATTGAATTGAGTAGTTTCAATAAAGTGTGGGGAATTTTAGAGACACCGTCTCATTTTTGAACCGCACATGTCATAACCGTCACGTATAAGGCTAAATGTGACGTTTAGGGCACCAAATGTGACGTTTAGGGCACCAAATGTCACGTATATGACAATCTGTCACCCTTATCCTTCAGACTTTGGAATCAGCGCGCCAGGGAATGTCGGGATATGTTGGTGGGTTTTTTTTTAGGGTTGAGTTGGGTTTTGAGGTTTTGGTGGTGTATATGTCACATATATGGTTAAATGTCACCCCTTACTTATTTTTTTTAAAATTATATATGTATGTTTTTATCACGTTAAGAGTTTAGAAAAATCGGTAGTTATAGTTTTTAAAATCCGGTCACTTTCATTATCGGTTTGTGATGTAAAAAGTGAATAATGACTTTTTTTTTCTTTTGGTTTTTTGTTTTTATCACGTTAAGAGTTTGTAAATATCGGTAGTTATAATTTTTAAAATCCGGTTACCTCGATTATCGGTTTGAGATGTAAAAAATGAATAACGATTTATTTTTTTTTTCATTTGGTTTTATCACGTTAAGAGTTTGTAAAAATCGGTAGTTATAGTTTTTAAAATCCGGTCACGTCTTTTTCATTATAAAAATAGCTTTTGTTTTAATTTTCAGTTTGAGATGTAAAACTAAGATTTTTTATCGCGTGTTAAACTACTCGTAAATAAAATCACATCTATAAAATTATATACAACCATTACAAACAACCAAACAAACATAACAAAACCATCATAAATAAAACTGCATACATAAATACAATAATTCTATACACATAAAACAAAAGTACAAATCTATCTAAACAATCTATCTACCTATCCATCTCGTCATCACCATCTGCATCGGACGCACCTGCACCAGACCCACCCGCACCGGACTTGCCAGCACCGTCGTCGCCCAACGGCCGGGGTGGCGGTCTCAACAACGGCCTACCAGCGGCCCAATAGTCCACGACCGTGTGGTCGATGATCCACTGCAGCATCTCCTCGGTGCGCGTGACCCGGGCCTGAGTATCCCAAATCATATCCAGTGTGGCGGCAGGCAACCTCACGGCATGGTACACGCGTTAAGGATGCTGCGGCGGCATCGACTGGACGGGCGGCTGAACTGGCTCATCCCGTCCACCGGGCACCCCCTGAAGCTACTCAAAGTGGGTTGGGGTCCACCAACGGCTCGGGCACCCAGGCCTCCAAAACATCATATCTCCTCACCAAACGCCACTGCCCGTCCGGGGACTTTCGGGCGATTCTCATCCCGGTCTCCGTGGCTCGGCCCGCCACGCGCGGGAAAACCGGAGGCATAGGTAGCCCTGCCATCATATGAGCGTATCCCAGGCCTCTTGCGATCTGAGACACGATGTTGCCGCCGACAAACGCCCCTTGTGCCTGCCTGAGATGGTAACCGGAAAAGTAATCTGCCAGACCACGAGCGAGGTGGCAGGGTGTGTGTGAGCAGACACCAAAGATAGAAGAGGTCTATGGCGGTTTTATATGAAACTGTCGCCTTGCGTATGGGATCATCGTCCAATGCCTTCTTCGCATCCCCATCGTTTCGTTTCAAATGAACGGAAGACTCACTTTCATCTGTGTCATTCCTATGGAAACTATCTGACACGTGTGTAGGTTCTGGTTGTGACCGGTACGAGAAATGTTCATAATCCGGTTCTGGTTGTGACGGGCACGACGGATGTACGTAATCCTGTTCTGGTTGTGACCGACATGAGAGATATGTACGTAATCCAGTTCTAGTTGTGACCGGTATGAGAGATGTCCGTAATTCGGTTCTGGTTGTGGCCGGTACGATCCTTGACCGTAATCCTTCGGTCGAAATAGTGACATGTACGCCTCTTGACTGTAATTCGGTAATGGTTGCTGCTGCGACGACTCTTGACCGTATGTATTCAACTGGTTGTTCCCCCCCCCCCCCACCACGAAGGGTGACTCTCGAATACGAAATACTCCTGAAAACGTAGTGGCCGGTTAGATACCCGACGTAAAATAAAAACTTGCACACCACTAAGTTTACCCGTCCCAGTAGAACCCTTAATAAAATAAAGACTTGTTAAACTTTGTTAACATCTTCGAAGGTTAGCTACTCATTCAAATCTGGAAGCTTCGACTTCTGATAAGGATCTCCTGAACTCGACATCGGTGTTAGGCGTGAAAAAAATATTACCTGGGTGTCCCAACAACAAATAACCACAACCAAGAATTCAAACACACTCTTTCGTCTATACTTTCTGTTCTTTTTAATTATGGTGAAAATGGTAGTGTCGGGTTTGTGTATGATGGTGGGTTTATGTGATGAAAGTGAGTGGTGAGAATTGTGGATTGTGGGTTTAATGTGATGAGAGTTGTGTTTGATTTTGGGTTTAGTGTGTGAGTGAGTGGTGAGAGTTGTCTTAAAATAAGATGAATCTGCAACCTAACCGTCACGTATAGGTCCAACGGTGACGGTTAGGTTTGGTGTCCGAAAACACTTTCAACGTTAACTTTATGTCAAAACAACCTCGTACACAAGCGTCACGTATTGGCTTATACGTGACCGTTAGGTTTCCTTTTTGCAGTCTGCACAACCTCGTATCATTGGTGTCCTTTTTATTCCCGGACTCACGAGAGACATACCGTCACGTTTAGGCCGAAACGTGACCGTTTGGGTCACAACCGTCACGTTTAGGCCTATACGTGACGGTTAGGTCAGGTGTGAAAAAAAAACTAGTGGTGTCCCCAGCACAACCCTAAAGTGTATATCAACTTTAAAGTTCAAATAAAAAACCTGCAAAACATTTTCAACCTTTTAAATTTCTTAATCTATACTATATAATAAAGGAAAATCATAAGAGACACGTGTTACTATCTGGTTACTAATCACCTTTATTTTTCCGCCTCTCTCTCCTATTAAATATTAGTTTTTTTGTTTCTCTCTACTATTAAATAATAATATCAAATAATAATATTTATATTAATATATAAAATTCTATGGACATGTCACTTTCTGTTTTATTTGTATCATTTTTTCCCAGCTCTCTCTCATATTGAATAATAATATTAAAAGAATTTATTTTTAGATTTTTAATAAAAATCTAATGACATATACTTATTATTTAATTATAAATAGTTCAACCGATTTAATATACTCGTTTATTTAACCCGTGTAATACACGGGTTTTTAAAAATATAATTTTTTATTACTAAGTATATAACATTTTATTTATTCAACCCGTGTAAAACACGGGATTTTAACCTATTCAATTAATCAACAAAGATAAACCGTCATCTTCTTGTTGACTTCTTCTTTACTATTTATTGGCGGTTTAGTAAGAAACCACTTTAGAAAGAAAACCACGATCGTCGTAAAAAATTTTTTTGTACTAGGTAATTATGGTCAGATAGTAAGTATGCTCGGGTGAAGATTTTGATAAAAGTTTTGTTTCGTTAAGTTGGAAGCTTGTGGCATGATCTAGCACACGGTTATTCCCAATACCGGACATATTCGTGTAAGTTTACTGTATATGGTACGTTTCAATGAATATAATCAGTGTATTTCCATCATAAATATCACATAAAAATTAAAAGAGTTGTTTATTATATTTTATATTGACGATAATTAAGGATACATAAATTTTCAAATGTTTTCAACATATGCAAGAAGTTCTTTATCCTTTTGAAAAATAGCCATTTCTTCTTCTCCCAATTGTACCGTAGATTCAATACCATCTCCAGTCGGGTTATCCATCAAAACATGAAAATTTCCATCCCCGCTTGCAATATGTCCCATTACTTGTACAGGCTTTCCCCAACCAAAATCCATTCCGTAAAATGGATACCTACACAAGCTTGTAACAATATAGTCTACACTTTGATCATCTCCTAACGTCAACAACCTTTTTACAATCTTTTCTTCTACTTGTTCCACATTTCTTAATCCTCGATACTCCGTTATCTCTTTCCTCAACTTACTAATCACCCGGTTCAATAACTCCTACAGATAAGTTTCTTGGAAGCTTCTCGATTTGACCTGAATCCACCACCTTTTCAATAACTCCTACAGATAAGTTTCCTGCAGCAACTAAGTTCGGAAAATTTGTAATGTGTTTCCTCGTGTTCATTGCTTGAATCAAGATTGATGGCTGGAAATAGCCTGCTTTTGTTGTGGCTGCTCTCACTGAACATTTGAAGATTAAAGAAGTCAATGCTTCGACCCGAGTAGGGTTCATTGGAGTTGTACCCATATTATCAATCTTGTTCTTGAGTTCATTCAATTTTGAATCAAGGAACATAAATCTCCTTTTTACAAACTTAACAATGTCAGTGTTCTTCAACATGAATTCTGGAATTCGACTCGTACTCGTGGATGAAATGAAACTTGGGTTAATTGGTGATCCACCACGAGTAAGCATGGTCCAGTGGTTTAAGAAACTAGCTACTGTGAACCCATCAGCAACCTTGTGTGATATAGACACAGCCATTGCCGCTCCACCACACGCAAAATGATTAAGTTGGACCTCAGCCATATTAGGGCTAGTTTTGTTAACAGCACAACCTAGAGCATGAGGAATGAGTTGGTTTAGTGTTTCGTCTTGCTCTTTCTTCATAATGAAATCATTTAGTTTGCTACTGTTAGAAGCTTCCAAGAACTCGACTCCGGCATCATTACAGTCAATATAAGATGCAGACGGTGATGGGAACCTACCCGCGAGTGGATAGTATTTTGCTAGTGACTGAGATAACGACTCCTTTAGGATGTTGATGTTGTCTTTTTTGTAGTTTTTGTAGAAGAAAACAAATGGCAAGTGAAAGTTGGGAGCAAAGTGGTCAAGGGGAGAAAGATGATGAGTTTTAAGGTGAGGAGGTGTTGGGGAAGATGGTTTAATGGTTTCTTGAGATATGATGGTGTGAAGTTTCCTAATCTTCCCAAATCATTGAATCTTTGCCATGATCATGTTTATTATTGATGGATGACAAGCTAGATTGCAAGCAACAGAAAGATGGAAACATGTATACTTTTGCATCTGCATATAGTCATATATACACACAAACTGTGGGTTGATTTTTATTGCCCAACTACACGGGTACTAATGGTATTTTATTTACATCAAATAATACGAGTATTTTTTAATAAATAGACAAATAAACAATAGAAACCATTTTGATCACATGCATTCATTTTATTTGTTTAATTTTACATATCTATCATCTCTACTATTTATCTAGATTAGAGTGTGTTTATTGTTTAATTTTACATATCTATCATCTCTACTATTTATCTAGATTAGGGTGTGCTTGGATTGACTAATTTACCCTAGTTATTAACTTATATAAGGTGTTTGGAAAGCTAACTTATTTATCCTACTTATGTCATTTTTAAAAAGGGGGAACTTACTTATGACTTATAACTAGGGGTGGGCAAACCTTAACCGTTAATCGATAACCGAACCGTCATCGAACCGAATTAACCGATAACCGAAATTAACCGACGGTTATGGTTATGGTTCTTTGATTAACCGATCAAGCGGTTATGGTTTTGGTTAAGGGTGTCCCGTAACCGCACGTTAACCGAACCGGACCGATACAACCATATGCATAAGATATATGCACAAAATATAAATGATTTCCCCCATTCACTATGGTAATGGTTAAGAGTGCTCAAAGTATATATTTATATGTACTAATTTTTTCTATCAATTTTCAAAAAAATGTGTAGATAACTAATACATTAATTGTGAATTTATGACTAGAAAAAAATAATATTACTAACATAATCCGAAGTTTTTTTACTAAAAAATGTGATTCGTGGTTATGGAACGAAAGTAATTAGTTAACCGAAACCGACCAAGCAATTATGGTTATGAAATAGTGAATAACCGACCAAACGGTTATGGTTTTGAAAGAGGCTAAAACCAACCCATAACCGACTTTACACACCTCTACTTATAACTTATTAACTTATATAAGTTATATATAAGTTATAAGTTAATCCAAACACCCCTTTGTTTCAATTAGGTATTATATTTACTAATTATAACTAGTATTTTCTAACAATCTTAAAAACAATTCTTATTCTATACTGTTTTAAATTATAAATGGGCATGTGTTTCAACAGTGACGGATCCAAAGTTTTTTTTATCAGTGGGTGTTAAAAATGGGTTAATCTTAAACGGGTCAAGTCAAAATGAGTCAAGCTAAAATGGATAAAGCCAAAATGGTTCGAGCCAAAAGAATTTCATGTAAATTGTCAGTTTAGAGGCGCCCAAAATGGGTCAATTAAAGCGGGTCAGTTAAAATGAATTATATACTCACTCTCACATCCATAATGTCTGAGTCAAGAAAGCTAATTCCCTTAGTTTAGGTCCTAAATGCAAAACAACATCGCTACACTTAGTTTAGGTCGATTTTGACAGAAGAATAATGAAAGTCAGATGGTCGCTTTCCTATTTTACTCAGTTTGGACTCTGAAAAAAGTAGGTTAATTGAGAATTTTTTTTTTTAATTGCATCAAAAACGTTAAGGGTTTGGGGGCCTTTGGAAAAATTGGATGGATGGATGTTAAATTTTGGTCTATTTTTAAAACCAAAGTACATTACATTTTACGATTTGAGTGGGTGCCTACACCCCCCTCAACTCAACTACAAGTTGGTCCGCCCCTGGTTTCAAACTAGTTTTGTCTCAACATTTTTAAGAATAAAATGTTTTAAAGTTTAAAATTGTTACAGAACTTTTTATAAGAAAAAAAGTATGTTGGCTTTTTATTATATTTACACTTCAATAAATCAAGTTATTGTTAATTGTTTGAGTTGCAATTTCGAGAACCATTCCTAAATAACACAACTGGTAAGGTCGAATAAGAATTTGCCACCTAACATTTTCTTTACTTTAAATAACTAATAATGGATATTGAAACATATAGGAGCCTTGGAGCACAAGTGATATGCAAAATCTTTAGTGAGTCACCACACCTAGGTTCGAAACCACATTCTCCTGTTTTTATTTATTTATTTATTTTACTTCCTTTGGACTCTTCTTTTTTATTATTTTCAAGTTTTATGTTTTTTTTGTTTAGGTTTTATTTATCTTCTTTTTTTTATAAGTTTTTACATTAGGTTTTTTAGCGGTTTTGTAACGCGTGCTGTAAATTTTTAATCGGTGTTTTTTATATGAGGTTTTCAATATTATCAATGCTTTCACTGCAACGTATGAGTTTACGTAATTGTTTTGGTTTTTTTATACAAAGCTTTCGAAGACGTTGATTAATTTTGCGGTTTGATTTAATAAATATTAAATAACCTTTAACTTTCTATATTTTCATGTAGTACTCCTCAAGTTTAAATTTTTTTAAAAATATGCTTCAAGTTTCTAAAGTTTCGTTATCTATTTTTCGATCTACAAAACCGACTCGTAGCAACCTCATACGTTTCTTTTATTTACTTAGGCATGTTATTTTCGTAACCGCAACACCCGTAACGATGTTCACAAACCCGCCACATCACGTGGACTTTAGTTATGCACTTAAACATGTTAATGTTATCGTACGGCTCTCTGCCGTAATGCGCAGGTCATGTTTTCTAGCTGTGACACAATAACAATAATAATAATAATTATTGTTATTAACTAACTATTATTGGACATGTGATTCCACAGTCAAGTTTTTTTTTATTTTTTTTTTTTAAAGTTTTTTCAAGATTTGTCACAAAACTTTAATAGATTAAACTTTAGTTTTTTTCCCTCAAGCTTATTTTTTTATAAAATTGTAACAAAAGTTTAATAAGTTTGTTGTTTTAGTAAACTTTCGTTAACTTTTTTTTAAATGGTATGCATGGATTTGTTTAGTTATTTTTTGTGAGTGATCCGAGTTTTTTTTACCGTACGCTATAACGTAACTTTTATCACCGTGGACGGGTCGAACCGATAACTACCAAACTCCCGCAGCGTATCATTTAGACTGTGTGTAATGCACTCATGAGAGGTTGGCGTGATGCCACGTCACCTCATCACCGGGTGGAGGTGAGGGGGGCGTATGGGGGCTTGGGTGATGATGTTCACAGCGTGAGAAGGGGAAGAGGTCATCAACCTAGTTGTTGGTGAGTCAAACTATCCGTTGGGGGGGGGGCATGGAAATAAAATAAAAATAATAATTTTTTTAAAACTATCTATGTATACAAACCAATTACCACTTTTTTAAAAACCGACACTTTATATATTCCTATATACTCTCTAAATTTTTCAATTTCCAATGGATTTATCTTCATCATCGGATGGTGAAGAGCTTTACGTGAGTGCGGTTCAAGCGTCAATGATGTTTATAAATCATCTAGTCAAAGAATCTTCTAGAGTTTCAAGGCGAGTCTGAGTCAACCGGGATTTTGCGGCTGCAAATGATCTTCTAGTGAGAGATTATTTTACTGAAAATCAAAATCATAGCGACATATCTTTTAAACGCCAGTTTAGAATTAGTCGTCCTTTATTCCTTCGAATTGTTGGAGTTCGAATATTTCCAACAAAAATATGACGCCCCAAGGAAGCTTGGGTTCACTGCTTTACAAAAGTGTACCTCGACAATTCGACAACTCGCGTACGGGAAGACAGCTGACTCAATGGACGAGTATTTGAAGATGGTGGATAAAACAACGCGTGATAGTTTTTTCCATTTTTCTGAAGGTATTTTTAAAATTATTTATAAACTAATTTAGTATAGTAAAATATAAATTAATTTTTGTAATGTGTATGTATAATGAGCTTGTATGGAAAAAAAATATTTAAGGAAACCGACGAAAGTTGATATACAAAAATTGTACGCTGCACATGAGTCTGTCCATGGCCTTCCGGGGATGTTTGGTAGCATCGACTGCATGCATCGAGAATGAAAAAACTGTCCTACTGTGTGGCGAGGTCAACACCAACACGGAGACCATCCTCAGCCCACATTAATGCTCGAGGTTGTTGCATCGAACGATCTTTGGATTTGACATGCATTCTTTGGTGTTGCGGGATCAAACAATGATATAAACGTTTTAGACCAGTCATCTGTTTTCGACGACATCGAGAATGGCGTTGCACCCGGGTCTTCTTTTATTGCTAATGACAACGAATACAGTTTTGGTTATTATCTGGATGACGATATTTGTCCCGAATATGTTACTAGTGTCAAAGCATTTACCTGTTTGCAAGAAAGGGATGAAAAAAGATAAAATTTTAAAAGAACTCAAGAGTCTGTGAGAATAGATATTGAACGAGTATTCAGTGTCTTAAAAAAATGACATATAATTAGTCATCCCGCACATATGTGGACGAAAAACAAAATTCGAAATGCAATGTATGTTTGTTTGATATTACATAACATGATTATTGAAGATAAAGGGCGAGCGATCTGCACCGACTATGAAGAGGACGATCCGACTAATATAGAAATAACAAACGAATAGAGACAAGCAAACCGTCGGATAATCCGTTGTTCAAAAACTCATACAAACCTTAGAACTGATCTGATGGAGCATCTATGAAATAATCGTAATTATCGTTAGATTTATTTGTTGTATTTTTACAATGTATTTGTAATCCAATTTATTAAATTAAGTTTTTTTATTTATTTGTGAGTTAAATAGCATTATTTTTAATATAAATAATATATACAAATTAATTAAATTAAAAAAATAACAATTATGTAATTATTAGAAAACTGACGACTTTCACTCCACCTTTACATAACTGGGTGAAGGTGAGAGTGAGTTTTGCCAGTGCCTACGTGGCACATAGTATGCTATCACTTTTACACTACCATTACACATAGTCTTTCCGTTTTATGTATCTTAAGACTTTTGGGATTTGTGGAAAATTTTCTAGAAACACACGTGTTAATGTAAATAGTAGATAATGTTGTCTCCAACTGAAGATGTTAAGAATATTCTCTTTTTATTATTTATGCATACAATTAATTGTTTAAAGTTTATAGGCTACTCAAATTGTTTCATGTGCATTAATTTGAGGCTTTCTAGATGGCTTGATATTTAGTAGGTTGCCTGATTCAAACATCCAAACAATTTTATGAATTAGATTTTGGATTATAGAACTAAAAGATCTTTTAACATCTTGGTGGATGTTAATTGAGATATTGTGGAAGTTTATAAACGAATCTGTGTTTAAAAGCAACTCAACTCGAGAGGAAACGATTATTGATTCTATCACCAATTTTTTTTATGATTTAGTAATAGGAATCGTAAGTATAAGTTGAATTAGGTTGACTAGTTGAATAATCCTCTCATGTTGTAATTTTTCCCCGTTAACCTTTTGCTGGCCGATGGAATTTTCAATATATTCTTTTGCGGTTCAAAAAAAGTTTTTTTTTTGAATTGCCACATAGCTTACTAGCTACTTACGTGAATGTAAGGATTATTTGAAGTGAGAAGTGTCTTTGAGTAAAGAAATGACTTATTGTAAATCAAAAAGACGTTCATGTGAAAAAGGACTTCTAGTGTGTGTGATGACTTTCCTTTTTTTATGTTTTTATATTTCTTTCCATACTTATTATTAGTTTTTTATTCTTTTACTTGACGTTCTCTTGATTCAGTTGGTAACCTTCTTATTTTACTTCAATCGAAGACTTGGTTTGTATTTGACATTTAGGGATGATGGGTATTGATAATTGAAGAGTAATAGTCCGAATGGCACAACCCTGACCCGATTATTATGGTCATTATCATCATTATTGTTATCTCTTCCTTCGTACCGGGGCATGTGCCACCAATCCAAAGGTGAAGTTTTACAAGCAACAACAAAAAGAAGGTAAATGAAAAAAGCTTGACCTACATACTCCCTAGAATGGACCCTACTAGAATAATGGAAGAGAGGGGGAAAGGGAACCTAATTGGAAGGTATAAGTAGGAGAGAGGTAGAAGGGGGCATGTATGATTTTCCCTCACCATTGTTAACTACCTGAAACTACTTCATCTTCTTCATATCACTACTTATTCTCACATCGAAGGGTCGTTACAGGGAGGTCTTTCTCCCCCTGTGACGCCTTAACGCGTTTGTTACCCATGTAGGAGTGAGATTAGGCGATTAAGCTCCTAGATAAGTACTAGGATTACTTTTCCATGAATCACTAGGAAGAGTGTGACGTATCAACCCTAATAATCCACCTGATCGGATTTACGTCAATATTGGCGCCATCCTATGGTCGAGCAAGCTAGATCTCTCCGTCTCTTCCGGTGTGTTTGTGGCCCGTAATCTTTTCAAACAGCTACTATTTCGTTCCCCCAATGACAGTTTACTCATAACATTGATGCCCGTACGACGACAGTAGAAGACGATTCTAGTGGAGGTGAGCTAGATTCCCTTATTTTGAAGCAAATTTCTAAACCACACCGGACGCTTACTGCCCTCGGTGTCTTGAATCCAGAATCATGACCACCGTGCTCCCAATCTTAGGTCACCTTCATCGCTCCCATCTTCCCTATGTCAATTTATACCACGGTTGCCTTAGTTCCGCTAGTGACTCGTCCCAACCACGAGTGTCCTCATCCATCCCTATCTCCTCGCAAATTCTTAACCCAATACCAGCTCCATTCCTATACCCTCCTTATGTTTCCACACCTATGTGGGCAATGATGGGGAATCCCATGTCAGTGTTTACACAACCACTTCATTACATGCCTCCCGTCTCATATAATTGCTACCCCTACACCGTGCGACCGGTAGGCGGAACAACAAAGGCAGATGGCAGCGTGTGAACCTTTGGTGCGGGAATCTCAATTACTAAGTCTTTTTACCCAGCTCACATTTAGTGAAGGGACTTTCAGGACACCCAATAGTACGGCACACAAGGGTTATTTTTCACTCTGCCAACTCAGGGAACTGACAGTAGAGCAATGGGTTCAAGGATAGGTATGCAGGCAACTGATAACACCAAAAAGGATTGTCAATAATAGGAGGATGAGTTTGACAAGAAGCATAAACTACATAATTGTTCTCGGGTACTCTTGAAGCAGGAGAACATCAACACTTTATATAGAAGCGCCCTAACGGGCATATCGCCAGTCACGCACACAAATATGGAAGGATAGCAAGAATTTCATCAAGGATAGCTGGAGATACGAATAAATCATCCCAAAAATAAAGAGGCAATCATCTTGGATGCTTGAGAACAGTGGAGCACGAGAACCCTAGAACAATCGCTAACCAAGAGAGGGAGGCGGCTTCAAACCTTTAACTAAATAATCCAGCAGAGGAGATTTGGGCCATTTGGCCCACAACGCTACACAACAACTTGCAAAGGAGTTTTCAAGACAAGTTTGACCAAAAATCCATAGGCTTCAAAGCCCACCACCTCATCCGAGAGAATAGGCCCAAGATGCAAAGCATATAGAGGAAAAACAAATTGATTAGCAAATTGGAAAAAATAAAAGGAAAGTATTTTTAACCTGCAAGTAGTTCTAGAGTAAATTATATGTGTAAGGATATGACATTTGTGTAAATATATGAAATTATATAAAGATAATTGTTTGCGCATTAAACTTTAAAAGCTAAGGCAAGTGTTCATATATAAGATAATAATTAATTTTTGTGTTTGGTCAAATTAACATATTGGAAAGCTGATTAGCAGGTTATCAAAAATAAGATAACAATTCATTTTCTTGTATCAATAAAGATTATTAATAGCTTATTGAAATAATTTTTTGATGAATCAAAAAGAAGAGAATACTTTAGCAAATTGAAAAAATAAAAGGAAAGTATTTTTAACACCCTTTTTAATTTGATAATCCAAACATATCAATCATAAATAATTTATCAATTTAGAAATTATGTTGTAAGACAACAAAGCTTTAATGAGAAGCCCTAGAAAAATGCACTCTAAACCCAAAATAAAAGGAGCCCAACAAGCAAGATCCATGAAGTTCAATGACCCATACATGTGAAATAAAAAGAACATATTATATGGCAATATTAAGATGCTTGAATATTGAATTGACAATCATGTCAAACATATTAAGAAGATACATAGGAACTTGCAGCTCTTTCAAAACATATATTAACCATTTAGTATCACACATGTTGCTTAGAAATATTTATAAGACAAGAAAGTCGCACGACTTTTACAAAAAAACTGAATCACAAGATTCTAATAAAACTATCAGAAACATATCTGATATGAGTATAAAATGCACACATATTTTTAAAAATTCAGAACAATGACTGAAAGACTAGACTTTGTGAAAAACTTAAAAACTAATTTGAAATGATCAAAAACTTTTACAACTTTACGAGAATAAGAAAGATAATCATATATGAAGAAACTCGCAAACAACATAAAGACTAATTTGATTTGTAGAATCATGTTTTAGTAACTATAGATAAAATTCTATGTATCCTTGTACGTAGCTAGTACGCAGGAGGGTGTTCCTCTGTACTTAGCTTGTACACCAGATTGGTCTTGCGTACTTGTCAAGTACGCATGACCAATGGCCTGCGTACTTACTAAGTACGCAGGTAATGTTCATGTCCCTATAAATAGAAGACTTGTCTTCATTTGTAGGTGGAACTTCTGGAACTAGGTTGAGAGGTGTCCGGGCGGGACGAGCTCTCCCCCCTGGACCGTGAGCGTAGATAAGAGATGTGTGCTCTTTCGGTATGTCATCTGTAATACGGGATGATTTCTATGTTATGGATTACGTATCGTTTGAATCTCTTTCATCTTTGTTCATGTTTTCTCTGTCTTGTTCTTCACAGTTTCCACACAAATCACAGAACATATCCGTGTGTTTCCGCTGCGCGACGAGACTCTCAGGACCTATATGATTCAAGCAAAAACTTTTACAACTTCACAAATTAATAACCAAATCATAAGATTCAAGAAAATAAGACTAGCATAAGCTATATCAAACAAGAAAAAGACAGTCAAACATATATCAAATGAAAAACAAATTTATAGAATCTCTCAAAAGGAAGAACATACACGGCTGTCAAAAAATATTTAATAACACTCTAGTCAATAACACACATGAACCACACATTTCAATTAACTAGAGACAAGATTATAGAGTATAAGAGATACGGGTCGAGCAAACCATCATGAACCAAATATACTAGAAATCAAAGCGATATTCATGATGCAAATGAATCACACGATTCAAAATATATCATATGAGCAACATATCTTATAAAACCACACCAGAATAATAAGCTACTTCCCCACCCTTTTTTTAATTTTAAGCTTATTTTAAACCTAAAAATCAACTAGAAACCACATATATCAACAAGCATTCCAAGATTAAAACACTTTACATACTCGATAACAAACCTTTTTCCTTAAAAATATTTTGAAACATTTCAATATTTTTTCAAACACAGTTAAAAAACTTTCTTTTATTTTTCTTTTATATATATATATTTAACAATATTGTAACAAAAAATATGGAGTATAAAACCATGATACCTATTTTTTTTATAATAAGAACTTCATATTGATAGCAAAACAAGACAAATCCCAAGTATATGCAACACATTTCAAATACAAAACATAGATCTAAAGAGGCTAAGTCCAGCAACCAATGTTGGTCTTCTCTCTTTGAACGAATGAACACACAATTGATCAAACTAATCTTTTATTGAATGAACAAAATGTTAATTTATACACTCAATTACATTCCTATTTATACTAATCTGAAATCCCCTAATCGTTGTCTGGAAACGTCGCTTCTCTTATTGGCACCGGTTCTGAGCCGTACACAAGCACGTGTATATGGTAGGTTTCTAACTTCTATTTTGACACAACACACCCTTATACTATTTACATGTTTATAAAACATACTAAAACATAACTTTAACCTATTAACAATTTGGACCTTTAGACTTTGTCCACATGGATTACTAAATTAGTATCCAATTCTCCCCCCCCCCCCCCAATTTATTAATCCATGCCTTCTATATCTTTATTTCTTCAAACTCCATCATCTCATTACTAGCATGTTGTAGCATCGACTTGATAAGTGTTAGCTGCTCTAACTTTGTCTTCATCATTTGTAGTATTGACTTTGCCTTTATCACGAATTGTATCTTCTATGTCTGTCCATCTTTCTTGATTCTCTTCAGCTTGTAACTCATCTTCTTCCATTTGTGTCTTTTTATCTTCTTGAACTTTGACTGGTCCGTCTTCCTTTACTTTGACTGGTTCATCTTTGAATGGTAAGTCACCAATAGCTTCTCGTTTCTTTCTTTTGCAACTTGATTCAGTATCCTTTGATGTCATCCTTCCATGTTTCTGACATTTCTTTTCTTTTAGTTGTTCATCTTCTAGATGCTTTTGACTTGTAAGCATCTCTTGCTTTTCTTTCTCTAACTTAGCTCTTTCTGACTTCAGCTTTTCCATCTCTCTGTTTGTAGCTTCTCTCAAACTCTCTAGATTCTCCATTTCTCTATCTATCTTATCTTCAAATGACTTCTCTTTGTCATTCATCTTTCTCTCAGACTCTAATTCTCTGTTTCTCAACTGTAAGACCCCAACCCGGGCATCCTATAGTTGGTTCTCTTAACGGGTCATTATCTTTAAAACACATTTATTACTTATCAAACTACAGCGGAAGTCTTTCAAAAAATCCATTTATTAGCATTTAATGTTATTACATTTACCTCACGAATGCCTGCAAACCAATCCGAGTAACACCGCCTACAAGCCAAGATACGTCAACCCAAGGTTCACCTGCAAAACAATATAGCGTACACACAAAGTCAGCTACGCTAAGTGATTTCTAATAGTTTAATTTAAACAAAAACCATCACGTCATATTCCTTAGTTTATTTCACTCAGGACCCCCCCCCCCCCTTTTCCTTAATAAAATAGTTTTACGATTTATTAACGAATAGTTAACCCTGATGTCGTCTAGACGGTCTATAAAATAAATAACAAAACCTAACCTAGACTCCTAAGTAATAAATGGAAAACCTATGAAGTAAACCGCACTGACAGGCAAGTGGACCTATCGAATGTAGCACAGCTTAACTGTAAATTGGATTATCGAACCCTAGAGACATTATGAATAACAAAGCAGACTCTGACTTGGACTAAAGATTTGATTGATAGAGGGTTTACTACACTACTGAATTAACTAAGGAATGTAATTAACTAAGGTCGACTCAACTATCAAGAGGTAAGACAAAGATGAAATCAGGAATGAGAAGAATACTACCTAGGTCGGAATCTTACTTGCAAAGCACAACTTCTACCGGTTCTGGACTATGATGGATATAGGTTTCTAAGGATGACAACTATAGAAAACCTAGTGGATCCCTAATCACTCTCAGGGTGTCACCAACTAGACTACCTAAACGTGTAACTGTCACACCCCCAAAATCCACTAACGGAGTTTTACCATTTGGTGCGTGACAAACCAAGATCTCAGTCATTAGTTACATCAAATGACACTATATGGGACTCAAATAAAAATATCATAAAAGTTCAGAGTAAATACGGAAGCGATAAATAAAAGTAAATGCGCAAAACAAACGCGCCCAAAGTCTAGTACAAAATAACATAAATAAAAATAGTTCAAACGTCTTAATAAATAAGAAATTAATAAAAGGACTCCATGCATATCCTAGTCGTGCAACCGTGCCTTAGCTTAGTGTCCTGAGAAAACATGCAAGAAAAGTGTCAACACGAGGTTGGTGAGTTCAAAAGTTTCAATAAAATCATAGAAGTGTTTAACATATTATTTTCATTCAATATGCATATCTATAGGTAACTAGCCTATGTTCCTGTTTTACTAAAGCGCTCGCAACCGAAGCTGATTGATTGTTTTTGTGCCTCTCGCCAGTACTATCAACTCTGGCAAAGTGAATAGGCTAACATTTCACCTGTTCGACCTCCAATCGAGTTAGCGCGACTAACGCGAGTGGGGCCTGTCAAACTCAGTAGTGCTACTAAACATTACCTCGCTAAACCCATATTAACGGTTCGATGTGTGTAAGGACTTTCCTGATAATGTGTTACGCTTAGTCTTAACAGTGATAGCATATGAGTTTCAATAATCAAAAAGTAGTTGTAACATGTTTTCTCCCCCAAATAAAATAGTAAAAGGGGCCGTGAAACTCACTTGCGTAGCGTAGTAGGTAGTATCACACAAGTATGAGATTTGGTACACAAGTGTTAGCCTGCAACGGATTACGTATGCCCTATAATTATAACATAATAATTAGAGATATATTGGGATTTGTGACGACGACACGGAAGATTAGAACATCTTAAAACATTCTAAGGACTAACGAATAGACGAACGTGTCTACGGGAATATAGGTATCTTAATATAATAATTAAGATAAATGCGTTACGTGACGAACGCCTCTAATACGAATAATATTAAATAAAAAATAAATAAATTTGTGCGTTTGTGCCATTTAACAATGACCTAAGAAAATAATATAATTTATGTATTATTTTTGAACTCGTAGAAAATATACGATAATCACTTAAGTGGCAAAAATAATAAACATATTATTTTTATTCGAGGATATAAACGTGAGTAAATAATATAAATATAATTATATTATTAACTAGTTTGAAACGTTACACGAGGTTTATAAACGAGGTGAAATAATATATAAATATATATTATTTTATAATAGGAGTCACGGGTTGAAAATAATATAAATATATTATTTTATAAGTGGTAAATAATACTAAAATGAGTTATAAAACCAAACCCGAGCCTACGGGTGGTTTTCCGGGCTAAAACACATTACTATAATATTATAATAATAGTGGGATGATTTTTATATTAAAAATATTAATTAAAAATGGTTTAAAAATAAAAACAGTGTGGAGAGACTCGAACCCGGGTCTCTCCCACACAAGCACACACACCTAACCACTCCACCCGCTAGGGCTATCGCACAAGAATCCCGGACAGGAATGGTTTTAACCTTACACGCTCCTGTGGTTTTCCCCCTATACACACACGATTTAAACCAGTCCCAAATCCGTCGATTTCAAATACGATTGATCAAAAGAGTAGAGGGGATTTGTAAATTGAGTTAATATGAATCTGAGTGTATGATTAATTGCAAAACTAATGAGTTTAGGTTTGTTAATTCTTGGATATAAAACCCGAAACCCTAAGATATAAACGCCAAATCGATTTGAATGATTCTGATAATGAAAATTGTTAAAATCATAGGGCTTTTACTAAATAAAACCTTGCGAATCTATTGGTGTAGTTTAATTTGATTGAGGACAGGTTTAAGATCAAAACCCCCAAAATGTTTATGAATAAACCCAGGTTTTGGATCTTGAAAATTTTGATATTGTCGGATTCAATTAATATGGGGCTTTCATAGAGTAACAGATTGCGAATTTAATCATATAATTTAATTAGATTGAGACTGAGTCTAGGATCAAAAGCCCCAAATCGATTTAAGAACAAGCCCTAGATTCTGAATTGGGTTCAATTCGATGTTAATCGATCGAATTATCATAGGGCTTTCAGTTTATGAGTAACAACGAAGCTAAGGATGTAAACTTTTACCAATTTGATGATCGAATTGACTGAGATTGGCTTGAACCGATGCCGACGGGGACTAGTTTGATATCCGACGACTTCTGCTTCGATTCCGGGCAAATTGATGTGTGCAAGAACTTCTGAGAGGTGCGATATAGGTGTGCAGGTGATCGATTTCAGTTGGAATGATCGAATTGAAGCGAATTCACGTATAGGAAATGTGGAGTCGACGGTTTCAAGTTTATTACTCATAATTGAATTTAATTTCGGCAATAATGATGATTAACTCGTTGGTTATGACCGTTAATTCCATAAACGTGCGAAATCCGTTACAAATTCAAGTAGAAATCGATTCTTGAATTCGAATTTGAACCCAATATTACGAGTTTGACTTTACAAAGTCAAACAGAATTTAAAACTTCCGATTTTGACTATTCAGGGTCAACAATTAGGGTTTAGGGACTTGGCAGAACTAGTCCCTGAAGTTTGAGATCAAAAACTGACAGAATTAGTCCCTGGGGTTTAAGATTAGGTTAACTAGGTTAGGATTTAACTGGCTTTACTAACGGGGTTAACCATAAAAGTCCGGATTGTCACAGTAATAACTCACCAGATTGTTGGATCACTTCTCAGGTATTTCCAACTATGATCATGTACCCTAATGAACAGATTACCTTTCAGTGTCACCGTCCATAATACATTCAAGGAATGCACGATGTAATCCTAGGATAACAGCTATGATTCAGGATAGCAACAATCACTAGACACCTTATACCAACACCCTCTCAAACTGTTAACACTTGGATTCCTAATGAGGAAGACTAAACAACTAATTCTCACCTCTCGGGTATTGAACTATGATACACACTCAACTCAAATCAGTGATCAATGATAACTCCTATGGCTACTACGTCTAGCAGACCACCAAAATCACAAACCCTAAGATCTATGACCTAGATACGCTAATCGAACTAGCAGACAACCACAATCAATGCATGTAATCAATAACTAATCACACGATCAGAATTAAGCATGCATATATCATTACAATTGTTAACTCAAGATCTTTACAAAATCATATAATCATCATATGAATCCAAAACCGAATAAAAGTCATTACTTTAGCAAGTATTCATCAATTGGCCTAGGCAATATCAATGTTTAGCGTATAATCATACTTAAAACATCCATGACAGAATCAATTAAGCAAAACATAGTTCAAACACAGCAAATAAACGTAAAGACTCAAACTTGAAAACCTAGAACGCTATTACAACGAACCCGAATCCAAAATCTTTTATCTTGCACTTTGATTGGCCTTCTTTCTCCCAAAATCGCCTCTGGTCTTGTTCTAGACGGCTAAGATACGAACTCCTCTGATTATGGCATTCAAAATCTATTTAATTGGAATTTAGGGTTATTCTCAGATTTTAGATCTCCCGCGTACCGCGAAAGATTGTGGCCAGTCCCTCGCGTACCGCGAGGGACAATTTAGTCACGCCCGGTTTTGCTTTCCCTCGCGTACCACGAGGGATTTTCCTCTAGTCTTCGCGTACCACGAGAGACTTATTTTCCAACTTTTTGGCTTTGCACTTTTGGAATTCACTTTTCTTGCTCGGTTTCTTCGGGTTTTCACTCATTATCACCTCGAGCACCTGTAAACACATAATAGACTCAATACATAACAAAAACGACTCAAAACAAATAGAAAACTAGTCAAAACGACACGAAAATAAAGGAATAAAGATGTGTGCTTTGCACTACATCAAACCCCCTGTTATCCCACGGCATCCCATAACCGTTCATCACCCAAGACTCAGCCCGTACTACCAATAATAATAATAATAATAATAATCTTACCATCTTGTTGACATAGTCTTAACTTACTATACTAATAACTCATTCCCAAGAAAACAAGTAATAACTCGACACTTGGTTAACACAACATACTCTAGACATTGGCATACTCAGCCCTAACCCAGACTCTCATAATTAACTGACACGACAGTTATACACGTCACGTCACAATCCTGACACAACGGTCAATCTAACTTTACATACCACAATAATATCATCTACACGTCACACTAACATTACCACATTAATATCATCACATGCATAATCAATAAAACTCAATGTTTGCATGCTATACTACACAATATAAATACCCACGTAAACACACACCTCGTCACTGCACCCTCGTCAGGGTTACCCTCGTAAGGGCGTTCAACACACCCCGAGCTCATCAATAACCTGTTAAATAAATGTCACCGTTGGTGAATTCCCGAAGGACCTTATCCTTCACAATCCCGATTGTTGTGCCATAATGACACGATGCAAACACGACACACAAATGTACACATAATATCACATATCATTTACATGACTCCTTAACTATACTTTCACCTCACGCATACCCCTAAAACGACATATTTCTCACATGCATTCATAAACATTTAATGTATGACACGACTCTTCCCGTTCGGCCCTTAACACGACATGCATTAATAACCCAGACCCTTAACTCACACATTTCCATGATCCCACCCTAGACCCTACGATCACTTAACAATTATTTTATATTCAAAACGCATCGGGTTAGAACCCAAAATCCTTAGCACCTTTAATAAAGTACACTTATTTCATAAGTGTTTACGATAGCCCCAAAACGTTAAAAACATTTAAAGAGGGGGATTAGAAACTCACTGGTTATGTCGAGTGGTGATCCTTGTCCTGTACTCCGTCCACCTACTTGTAACCCCGAACATGTCAAATGTATGATCCCCTGATCAAACGACGTTCTAAACATAAGTCTAATAACGCATAAAATAATACAATCATGTCACTTGGTCTCATCTGCTCGCCCTTCTGATTCATCAAACCCGTAGATCCACGAACACCGTACCGGGTAGTCCTTGAACCGTTTAAAGACCGAACACCCGAACCGGGTTTATATGCATGCATGCACATACGTAGCACCACCATGCAAACCCTAATCACCCACACGTAACCATTCACCTCCTCGCTTGTGTCGTACCCGCACCCAAACTCGTCCCCAAACCATTGCCTATCATCGTGTACCACCCGCGTGACTTGATGCCGCCAAGTCGGCCACCCGGGTTTTCACCGTGCCCGACCGCCGTCCTCTGCCGTCCTGCCACCTCGACAGACGCGGCAGCCGTCACCGTCCTCGCCACAGCCCGTTCCAGCCGCCTCCCACCACTGGCTCCGCCCTTGCCAAGCATCAACACCATCGAGCACCACCAATGGCTTCGTCGCCATTCCTATCCCACGTCGAGTTCAACAACGTCACCTCCTCCACCGTCCACCGCCCTGGAGCAACACCACAACAGCCTTCTCCCGGCATCATATGTGCCGGCCCAACACTTTGTCGCCGAGCACCCTCACCCGCACATCCCTTCTCTCTCCCTCTCTCTTTCTGCTGCGTCCCGCTAACCGGCCACACACGACCGCCGTCATGCGCCACCACTACTACACCATCCAACCAGTCAGTTTTCGCCTCTCATTGCCTCCATGATTGCCACCACAGCCGGCCACCGTCCTCGTCTTTCTTTTGATTACCGTAAACAACACCCAAACCCTAATCGGGTTTCTAGAAACTCTACACAAACAAACACGATAAGAGGATATAGTACAAGGATTACCTTGCTTTGCCTTGTGGGTCTCACTTGAAACCGCCATCGAACCGCCGTTCTTCAGCGTCCACTCCTCCGTGTCCCCTCCTGCTGCCGTCGCACAATACCTAGACCGAATGGCCTAGGGTTTTTTTACAAAAGATGATTATTAAAATGCTATAGTTGCATTCGGGTCCTTGACCTTTTCCAATTTTCCACGTTTCGACCTCACGATGTGCGCTAACTACTAACCGGCTCCTTCACGGTATTTAACTACATCTTCCGAAACATGTCCTAGCTCCTCATCGCCTTTATTAAGAATTCGGGGCATCCACTAACCCGAGAGATTATCTTTTGGATTTTCGGGATGTTACATCAGCTCAGTCTTGAGTTCTTGTTTCTTTACTTCAAACTCATGAAGCATGTCTAATCTCCACATCTCCAACTTTCCCTTTATATCAATCTCTATCTCTGATTTCATCTCTTTTGACTTTGCATCTTCGGGCTTTTGATTCCTCTTAGTAACTAATCCTGGCCACTCCGGCTCTTCGTCATTGAAATACTTTGCTAATGATGTCCAGTAATTGTTTTCCTTCTTATTTGAAGTATTCTCTACATATCTTTCTGTCTTTTGTAACTGCCATCAAGATGATCGATTCTATATCCTCTTGTACTAGGTTTGCCTCCTTTCTATGACCTGATTCTGGATAATCCGATGCATAATATCCAAACTTATGGCAATTGAAGCACTCTACTTCTCTAATATCTCTTCTAGGATGGTTTTGATATCTAGGGTTTCTCTTCCTTCTATCATAACCATTTTCACTCTTGTTCCTTGAGTTATCATTCGAGACATTTCCTCCTCTTTGTCTAAACTTCTCATTACGCCAATTTCCTTGTGATGTATTAAACCTTCCTTATTCACGGTTTCTAAAATGTCATCCTTGACCATAGTTTTGTCGTGTTGTGTGAACAAAAGTCTATCTTGATTGTTCACCAGGATTTCATCCATTAGACTGGTTCTTTCTTCAAAGGCTTTCAACCTTCCAATTATCTCATCTAGAGTTGTTGTATCTAGGTCAGCGAATTGCTAGATGGTTGCAGCTATTTGAGCAAACCTCTTTGGTACAGCACTTAGTAGTTTCCGAACTAAAGTTGGTTCATCATATACTGATCCTAAACCTTTTTCTCTAGTAACAATACTATTTAACTTTGCGGTGAACGTATCTATACTATCTTCCTCCTTCATTATCAACATTTCAAACTCTGTTCTGAGTGTTTGTAGACGTGCCTTCTACACTCGCTCTACACCGACATGCCTTCTCTTTAGTGCATCCCAAATCTCTTTTGCACTTTTACAACTTGCAACTTGTAATATCATCTTTTGTGGTAATGCTTGAAATAGATGCGCTGTCGTCTCCATATCTTTTTTTCTCGTCAACTTGCGTACTCGCACTAGGTTCTATCATTTCCCATAGTCCGTTTGCCCTTAGTATGGGTTTTTTTATACAAATTGCCCATACTGCATTATTTGTTGATTTTAGGATAGGACATTTAAAATAGGAAACATAACTCGTCTCCTTATGTATTATTATCTCCTTGTTCGTCTCCTTGCTTGATTCCTCTGGCATCGTAACTTAGGTTTTCTTCTAAAACCAAAACGAACTCGTGTGTCTTTCTAACACAGTCTCAAATGCAATTTTCTAATCTATCTTACTATACTAAAAATTGCAATAACTCTATAAACTTTAATTCCAAGGTAATTGGAACGTAAAACCTGGAATCTCGCGAATCCTCTGCGTGTAATTATAATTTTCTATGGTTGGTGACGTAAAACACGAACACCTCTCGTTTATCTTTTTCTCGTCTCTTTGATGTCGTACACCACGAACACCACTTGTCTCCTTTTTTTGTCAATTCTGATGACGGTCTTTATCTCGGTTCTTTCTCTCTCACGAACCGTAATACAAAGGCACTCAATTGCCTTTTCTTAGTTTTCTTTTAAAAACTATTTATTTTTTTTAAATCTCTATTTCAAACCTTTTTTTAAATATAACAAGCAAGCTTTTTGCTTGTTTCTCGGTTTTTTTTAAAGATAAAAAAACATTTTTTTCTTAAATAAAATGAACTAAGCAAGGCCCACTAGCCTTCAGTTTTCTTTTGTAAGTCGGCCCAAAAGCCTAAGCCCAGTCCTTCCTTTTTTTCGTAACTTGGACCCACAACAACTGCTTTTGTCTCTACCTTCATGTAGCTTTCCCCTTTATTTTGTGTTCCTCTTGTTTCGATGATCTTCGAACAATAATAAGAAATTAGGGCTCAATCCCCTTCTTCCTCTTTGCTATATTCACGAACAGGGCACACCACCCTTTCTACTTTTCTGGTTCACGAATAAATGATAGCAACAATGGGGTTCTGTTCAGTCGTTTTTCTCTTAATCGGTGTCTCCGACGTTCTCCACCGGCAAGCGCTCATGGTGTTCTCTCTGTCGCGCTAGGGTAAGTCCTTCTCTATATATATATCTCTCTCTCTCTCTCTGAATCAATTCACACTAAATCGATTTTTCTCCTTCTCTGATTATAACAGGGCACACCACCCTTCTCTTAATCGGTCTCTCTGATCTTGGTCTCATGGCGTCTTCTTCGTCGCACAAACGTTTTGAATGAACAAAACGTTAATTTACATACTCAATTACATTCCTATTTATACTAATCTGAAATCCCCTAATCGTTGCCCGAAAACGTCGCTTCTCTTGTTGGCACCGGTTCCGAGCCCTGTATACACAAGCACGTGTATATGGTAGGTTTCTAACTTCTATTTTGACACAATACACCCTTATACTATTTACATGTTTATATAACATACTAAAACATAACTTTAACCTATTAACATTTTAGACCCTTAGACTTTGTCCACATGGATTACTAAATTAGTATCCAATAGCCAACAAATTTAGAGATACTTACAGTGCTTATAGCAGAAGAGACCAGATCATAATACCCAAGAATTGAAGCACCAGACAAAACAAGCACATGGCTGAGAAACACCACGATAACTGCAACAAAGCCTAACCCCAAACCAAATTCCAAATTCTTTCCATATACTTTGAACCGAAATCCATTGTTCTTTTTTCAAATTCTTTCACTTCTTTGACTTTGAATTAAACAAATATATAGACATGATATAACTTTGATGGAGATTCCAAATAGCAGAGTAAATCGTAGGAACCCAAAATCAAATTAAATAGTTTAATCTTTGTTTTGCAATAAAAACTCCTTGACCGAATTTCAAAGATTTTTGACCAGAAACTCAGAAATCGTAGAACACCAATTCAAATAAAAAGAGTTTAATCTTTGTAGATATCATGGCAGTGTCTTTAACAGCAGCGGACGAATGAACTAAATGAGCCTTAACCAAAACGACCATAATAGCAGCGGAAGAATTAAGAATCAAGAGCCTTAAGCTCTGATACCAAGTCAAAAAATGGATAATGAAACGATTTTATTACTGAAACTCAACACAAAATACAAAGACATTGAGACAGAAAGAAAGGTTTTAAAAACCCTAAATAGAGACAAGCAACAAGAAGCATAAACTACATAATTGTTCTTGGGTACTCTTGAAGCAGGAGGACAACGACACTTTATAGAGAAGCGCCCTAATGGGCATATCACAAATCACGCACACAAATATGGAAGGATAGCAAGAATTTCATTAAGGATAGCTGGAGATACAAACAAATCATTCCAAAAATAAAGAGGCAATCATCTTGGAGGCTTGAGAACAGTGGAGCACCAGAACTCTAGAACAACCGCTAACCAAGAGACGGAGCCGGCTTCAAGCCCTTAACTAAATAATCCAGCAGAAGAGATTTGGGCCAGTTTGCCCACAACGCCACACAGCAACTTGCAAAAGAGTTCAAGACAAGTTTGACCAAAAATCCATAGGCTTCAAAGCCCACCATCTCATCCGAGAGAATAGACCCAAGATGCAAAACATAAAGAGGAAAAACAAATTGATTAGCAAATTGGAAAAATAAAAGGAAAGTATTTTTAACAGAAACCAACGATACCCCCCGCATGAACTCTAAATACATACGCTATCGACAATGATAAGGAATTTTATTTCGTCCTTGATGTTATAGAAGAACGCGGGCAGAGGGCATCTATCAATGAAGCACGATACAAGGGGAAAATAGAGGCCTTTTATAACAAAACTGTTTTGCTCATGTGTTATTTCAGAGAAGGGGAATACGTGCTACAGAACAACCTGGATAGTAAAGCTGAGTCCCTAAGGCAAATTGGGCCAAACCTTGGAAGGCTTCTATGTCATCCACAGAGAAGAAGGAAAGGGAGCATACATTTTAGCACAGCTGGATGGTACGTTACTTCTGTAGGTTCAGGCCTTGGCTGCACACACAAACACACACTCACGTATTGTTGTACTCACTTTATGTTTGAATCTCTCTAAAAGAAAAAAGACTGTGTGAAAGAAAGATGCATTCATTATTATTCCATATCAAAAGTTTCCTTATATAGGCTACAGTCCAACGGTCAAACACCATCTAGTCACCTATTGCTACCTATTCCAAAGGAAATCCCCTAAGAACCAGTCCCCCAACGTTCTCATAACAGTTGGGTCAATCTCAACATTTTCTACTTTATTTGAACACTAAATAAACAAACTAAAATACTAAGTAATAATAAGACCAAATACTAAAACTAAAGTCAAGATTAAACCAAACAACTTCCAGAACGTGGAATGCATCGTAGTGCATGAAATGTTATCTTTAATATGACGATAGAATGTTAGCTCATCTTTTGTAAGTTATGTAATATAATGAAACATCCACTTCCTATCTGAAAATCTAATTATGCCGCCACCCCGCCGGAAAAAATAAAGAAAAAGTTATAATATTAGGCCATGCTTATGCTAGCATGAAGGGTGGGCGTGAGAGTAGGAGTGTTATTCGGATTGCTTAATCAGTATTAGGTTATTTGGTTCAGGTTTCTCGGGTTTTGTATGTTGAAATTAAAACCAAATACCAAACCGTATAAGGATTTATAATCGGGTTATTTGGTTCGAGTGTAATCGGATGAGTTTTTATAAGTATTCAGGTTGCACTTCTAGATCAGTCAGATTTTATATAGCAAACTCTTTACTCTATTTACATCCCTTCTATAAATATATACATTATAACCGGATGAGTAAGACTTTTAACGTGTTCAGGTTTATCCAACACTCAAAAAGTTATATTTCTAGGGGTGTAAACGAGCCAAACCGGCTCGCGGCTCGAGATCGACTTGGTAAAAACTCGAATCGAGCCGAGCTTAAACGAGCTCGCGCCCGAGCTCGAGCCTAAGAAAAAGCTTGTTTAATAAACAAGCCCGAGCCCGAGCTTTCACTTATCGAGCTCGAGCCTATTATTTATATAATCTTTTAATTAGTATATTAAATATATATTTATAAAATAATAGTTAGTATACAAAAAATTATGATAAAATAACTAAATAAAATATATTAGAGTAAATTACAAATTATGTTCTTTAACTATATATGAAATTGTAAATATTGTCCTTTAACTTTAATAATTACACTGGATGTCCATTTTTTAAAACTTTTACACATATTCTGTCATTTACACTAATTGAAGTTATTTTTCTCCTTTAATTCAATTGCACATAAGGGTATAATTGTTCTTTCATCTTTTAAGGGACTATTTGTGTAATTAAGTTAGAATAATGGCAACCTCTTGTAATTATCAAATAGTAATAAAATAAATAAAACATAAGATAAAATCCTTCAAATTGTCTATCTCTTTCTTCATTATCTCAGATCACGATCTCTCTCTTTATCTTCCCCAAAAATTGTTGACCTGCAACTAGTCTAAATTAGGTTGTGTGTTCTTGCACTCGAATTGAGGTAATTTATCCTCCAAAAGCTCATGGACTACCGTATTTCCTCGCTACACCATCACCAATCACAGCGAAGATGGATTAGATAGAAACCCAACACCGATCGAAGCATGTCCTTTTTCTTCGCATCAACGTCTTCGAAGAAATCCCTAATTTTTTAGTTTTCTTATGATCTCGGCAAGGATTCCGGTGCGGCTGATCATCCGATGTGCCACCCCTGAACTGTGATCTGTTGCGATTACTTTGAGCCCTATTCGAGCAAGAGGTCAGTTTCCCGGGTCGAGTCCCTCATTTTCAATGATTGTGATTTTTCTTCGGGTAGATTTGCTTGATCTAGACTTTTCTTCTTTGAATTTTCTTTCGATTCTTTGTGTAAAAAGTTTTCGATCAAGAAGAGAGGTGTAAACCCAAATTTTTTTGTTGGAAGCAATGAATTTGGGATGCAAGATGTGATTTCAAGAAGACAATGAGAGAGGGGTTATGAAAATTGGTATGAACTAAAGAGATAAGAGACGTAAAATGAATTTGGGGATGTAAGATGTGATTCCCTATCAAGTTGCTGCTGTAAGAGAGAGAGAGAGAGAGAGAGAGAGGAGGAAGAGACTAGAGTGACATGAGGTAAAGAGAGAGAGGCTGTTGAGTTTTTTTTTAATCAAGTGAAAATTTCCATTGATGAATTGGAATATTTGGAAAAACTTGTAACAATTGAGCATTATAATTTCCTTGGTTTTATGTCATATTTTGGGTAAGAATATGGGCCTTGATGTCATGGGGGTTTCAATTGGTACAAAGCTCCAGCCTTTGGATCAATCGATTTAGGCTTCCTATTGTATTTGGGTTTTCTATTTTGCTTAGGTTTGTAGCATGGTTTTGTGATGACAGTGCGGCGGTGTATGGCGGTGGTCGATGTAGAGTTAATCAGTTTTAATTAATATCCGGGTTGGGTTCTCCCCTAATCGGGTTGGGTTGATTCGGTTCGGGTTTGTTTAAAAAAAACACACCCCCACATGAGAGTGCTTCATGACGTGAAGCTCTGTCCCCTCAACCGCATGAGGGGGGCGTACGTGAAGGGGCTACGTGAAAATACTGATGGGTGAGTAAATGGAATGTGAATGTTTTTTGTACCGTTGGATAATGTCGTTCAACGACTATTTAAAAAACACATTTAAATAAACACTATAAATATAACCTTTGAACACTAATCTTTTTAATCGATAATTCTAAACTCTCACATATAAATTTACACACAAATTTCGTTTTATTTTTTATTTCAATTTAAAAATGAATCCCAACAATCCAAATAACCCGATATTTTGGATGCATTAAGCTCAACAACAAAACGCGTTCAACGTATGCCCTCAACAAGTGAATGCTCTCAACCAACCACACCCGTTCAACCAACCCGGTTACATACCACAAATGCCTAACTCAATGTAAGACCCCGACCCGGGCATCCTACAATTGGTTCTCATAACGGGTCATTCTCATTTAAAACGCATTTATTATTATTCAAACTACAGCGGAAGTCTTTCTAAAATCTTTTATTAGCATTTAATGTTAATAAATATACCTCACGAATGCATGCACACCAATCGAGTAACACCGCCTCCAAGCCAAGATACGTCAACACTAGCTCACCTGCAAAACAATCTAACGTACACACAAAGTCAGCTACGCTGAGTGAGTTCTAATTGTTTAATTTGAACAGAAACCATCACGTCACATTTATTAGTTTATTTCACTCAGGGTCCTTATAAAATAGTTTTACGATTCATTAACGATTAGTTAACCCCTTGTTATCCCCCGGCATCCCATAACCGTTCATCACTCGGGACTCAGCCCATGCTTCCAATAATAATAATAATAATAATAATAATAATAATAATAATAATAATAATAATAATAACCTTATCACCTCGTTTACATATACTTAACTTATCGTACTAATAACTTATACCCAAGACCAAGCATTAATCCGACACTTGGTTAACACCACAAACTCTAGACATTAACACACATGGCCTTAACCAAGGCTCTCACAATTAAGTGACACGACACTTATACACGTCACGTCATATCCTGACACAACGGTCAATTTAACTCCACATACCACAATGATGACATCTACACGTCACACTAATATTACCACATTAATATCACCACATGCATAATTCATATACTCAACGTTTGCATGTAATACTACACATATATAAACACCCACGTAAACACATACCTCGTCATTGCACCCTCGTCAGGACGTTCGACACACCTCGAGCTCATCATAACCTGTTAAATATATGTCACCCTTGGTGACTTTCCGACGAACCTCATCCTTCAAATTTCTGTTTGTTGTGCCATAATGGCACGATGCAAACATACAACGACGAACACACAACACAACATACAAGAAATTATAGGAATCATTAACTCTACTTGCACCCCATGCATAGTCCTAGCACAACACATTTCTCACACAATATATCCTAAGCATTTAATGCACGACACAACTCTTTATGTGCGGCCTTTAACACGACACACATTAATAACTCATACCCTTAACTCACACGTTTCCATGATCCCACCATAGACCCTACGATCACTTAACAATTATTTTATTTTCAAAACACATCGGGTTAGAACCCGAAATCCTTAACATATCTCTTGAGTAAACTTATTTCATGAGTATGTGTTGGTGAATGTTTTGGTGACAACTAGCTTTGTATAGTTTAGTCTTTACGTTTAATGTTTTTTTTTGTTTTGTATTGTAATAGTTTAAGTTTGCATAGGCGAACTTATTGGTATAGTTGAGGCGAACTTAATAAGTTCGCCTGAACTAAAGGTGGCGAACTTATTAAGTTCGCATGTTTCAGTTTGTGTTGTCTATAAATAGTTCAAGAGTTGTTCTCATTTGTAACTTCTGCATTTTACTAGAACTACTCTGTGTTTACTGTTTAATTGATAATACATGGAGCTTTTTATGAAATCGTGTCTTGTGTGATTGCATTGCGTTCATGAGTATTCGAGACATATGTATACGTAAGGATTCCGCACTTCGTGTATGTATCATGTGTTTTACAGTAGAGATCGATCAGTAGAACCGCTGGGACTTACAAGTGGTATAAAAGATATTGCTCTTGATTAGCTACTGTTGTTTGACATTGTTTCGATTGATTTTTCACAACAAGATGGAGATTTTTAGAATTTTCTGTGTTCTTGAGATTTTGCGATTTTTTGTGATGAATTTTGAGTGATTTCTTCATTTTTGGTGTTGTTTTACCAAAATTGATCCGTTAGAAGTGTTCTAAATCAGTATTTGAAGAATCCTACGGAAGAAATTTCTCTAATTCATTCTAAATCAAGATTTATGGAAATTTTCAGATCTGTTCGTGCGTTTGGTTGTTAGAACAATCTTCCTTGTTCTTCAGAACAATCTTCCTTGTTCTTCAGCTGATACAGGCGAACTTGTCTGATCTGTTACGGGCGAACTTGTCAAGCGAACTTATTAAGTTCACTGGATTCAGTTAGGCGAACTTAGTGGGCGAAGTTGTTAAGTTCGCTTAATATAGAAAGTTGTAAAATTTTTCTAAGTGTTGAACTGTGTGCAAGGATGTCGTCTACTTCTAATCAAGTAAACAATATGACTCATTTACTGAATCATGACAATGAGATTGGAACTCCAACCAAGCCACCGAGGCTTATGAATCTCAAAGATTATTCTAATTGGAAAAGTCGTTTTGAGAATTATGTTAATATCAATGACACGAGTTTGTGGATTCCTATTAGTGAGGGATATGAGCATCCTGTTCATCATCATATGGGTGTGTCGGATACACCAAAACCAATTTCAGCTCTTAATGATGATGAAAAGAAGTTGTATGATTGTGAAAAGAAAGCTCTTGCAGTTTTATCCATGTGTTTACCTCTGGATATCTACCATACTTTCAAGAAGTTTAAAACTTCTCGTGAACTTTGGTAAGGTTTGGCTAAAAGATGTGAGGGTAGCACTGATATCAAGAAGAACATAAAAGAATTGTTAAAGAAACAGTTTAGTGTTTTTAAACACTTTGATTGTGAATCGGTGGATGAACTCATGTCAAGATATTATCATCTTCTAAGTAAAATGGTCAACAATGACATCACTTACAAAACCAAGAAGATTCTTGAAAAGTTTTTGGATGCTTTACCAATACATTTTGAGATGTATACCATAGTGATCAAAGAACAATCTGGATTTGATGATCTTAGTCTTGAATATTTGATGGGAAAGATTCAATCATATGATCTGCATAAACAAAAGAAAGACACAGTTTATCAAGATCCAAGCATTTACTTTGGGAAAGGTACATCAGCGTCGAAATCTGGTGGAGTTACTTTATTTTTGGGAGAGTCGTCTGATGTTTCTAAAGACAGTTCTTGTCAAGAAAATACATGTTTTGTTGCTTCAAACTCTGGATGTTCAACTCATAGCAAGAATGAAGGTCATTCGTGTTCTACTAAAGTGTCTCCATCTGCAACTAATGATATGATGGCAATGATTGCATCATTTTTAACCTCTTATGAAAATTTTATTGGTGGTAAGATCACTGATCCCGATATGATTGTGGAGGATTTTAAACAGCTGGATAAAGATACTTTGGAAGAAATGAATATTCAGTGGAACATGGCATTGTGGTTGAGACAAGGAAAAGATCACTTGAAGAGAACTGGAAAGAAGTTCATTGGGGTATCAAGAAAAACCAAGACGGGAATAGATAAGTCTAAGGTGAAGTGTTATAATTGTCAGGAGTTTGGTCATTTTGCTCAAGAATGTACAAAACCAAGAAATCAGAATCAAGGACCTTCAAACTCTCAAGGCAATCAAAACAAACAGAGTACTTCCACAGCTTTGATATCTCAACAAGATGAAAATTATAACTGGGGTATTCATTTGGAAGATATTGTGGCTCATGTTAGTCAAGCTTTTCTGGCTGAAGTACATCATGAAGATGAAATTGAAAGTTGTTCTTCTAATAGTGACTCTTCATATTCTAGGAGTTTACATGAAAGTGAAGAGTTAGTGCCTCAGATGAGTGAACCAAAGTTTTCAAATGAAGATTTACTAAATGATGGAGCTGCTGGAAAGGTTACAGAAAAGATTGCAGAGATGTTAGCTGAAGAAAATGCATTCATGGTCGATTCTAAGCAGGTAAAACAGGTTGATTCTTGTTTAAAATGCATTGATTTTGAATTCAAAATTACGAGATTGTGTGATGATAACACGAATCTCATCTGTGACATGAAAGCAATGTACACATCGAACCAAACTTTGAAGGATAATGAAATAGTTTTGAAAGCTAAAATTGAATCTCAAAAAGATGATATTAAAGTTTTGCAAACCAAAGTAAATGAACAAGCATTTCATCTCGATGTGTCATACTCTGAGTTTGAAAAGAAAATTAATGAACTTGCTGTGTCACAGACAGAGGTAACAAAATTGTTACGCAAGCTTGAGTGTTATAAGAATTCCAGTTTCTTGTTGGAATATTATAATGATAAAGCTTCGGGTGAAAAGTTTATTGGTGGGGTGGGTTCTTGTCCTTCTTTTGATGATACAGAAATTGGGGGAGGTGTTGGTTATTGTCCACCGTTTAATGCAAATTATACCCCATGTTTGATTGAAGAAGTTTTGGTTGAAGATCTGGAATCAAAAACTGTTTTGAACATCAATCCTATTACTGGTAATGACATGGTATATGATGATTCAACTGATGATGACGTGTTTGTTTCAGAGAAAGTTGAAGGCATAGTGAAAGATTGTAAGTATGTGGAACCAGTCATGATGAAAACAGTGACAAGAGACATGTGCATTCTAACTGAACCAGATGATGTGAGTGAACAACCAAAACCTAAATCTACTTTTAAACCGATTAAACCATTTGTAAGTGGTGTTTTTGATTCATAAGAGACAAACACGATTGAGAAAATCTCAACTCTTGATTTTTGTAAAAAGAAACTTGAAAAGGAAACTCATCAGGTTGTTCATTCTTCAAACACTATTTCTTAGTGTTCATTATCTACTTCATTCAAGGTTCAGAAAGAAAAGTATGTTCGTGTCTACAAGGAAAAACGTGCTTGTTTTCATTGTGGTGTTGTTGGTCATATCCTGAAAGATTGTCCAAATAAGAACTTGGGGAAGCGTCTGGAGAATCCAAAGTTGGCATGACCTTTTATGAATCCACCAGCAAAATTTGTAGGTAAGAACATGAATAGTAGTGTAAATAAGCCAAGTGTCCAGACTGCTTCTGATACAGTGAAATTTGTGAAGAAGATTGAGTCAATTGGTGAGACTACCTAACCAAAAGAAAAATTGTCAAGACCACAAAGACGTCGAAGAAATAAACGGTTGAGAAAACTTCTTGAACAACCAGTGATAAATGACAAGGTTGAGGTGTTGAGAGAGACTGACATGGTTCAGGTTACATCGAAGTGGAAACCTAAATCCACTATTTCTGTTTCTGGGAAACAACCTCCTAAGATTCAGGAGAAATTTGATTGTGTATTGAAGGAAATAGTTTATTTTGATGAATCAGGCCGACCCAAGACTATAATAGCTTGGGTCTCTATTACTAACTAATCATTTCTGTTTGTGTACAAGGAATTCCAAGGAGGACTGTTGGCAACCATTTGTATGTTGACAGTGGATGCTCTCGGCACATGACGGGAAATCTTAACTTATTGGAAAATGTGAAAGAAATTCAGGGAGGATACGTTGCTTTTACAGGCAAGAAAGGAGGAAATATTTCTGGCCAAGGAACTATGTCGAATGGGAGATTGAGCTTTGAGAAAGTCAACTATGTTGAGAAGCTAGAACATAATATGTTATTTGTTTCGCAAGTCTGTGATAAAAATTTCTCATTTCATTTTAATAAGTCAGAATGTTTGGTTCTAAAGCCGGGATTTGTGATACCTGATGATTGGATACTTATGCGAGCTCCTCGAAAGAATGATACATATATGCTTTACATGAGCACAGCAACGACAACGTCGTCTGTCCCCACTTGTCTTCTTTCGAATGCTTCCGAGTCTGATTCAACTTTGTGGCACCGAAAAATGGCTCATATAAATTTCAGAAAAATGAACTATCTCATCAAAAATGGGTTGATTTATGGTGTTCCAGTTATGAGATTTCATGTGAATGAAGACGGTATTCCATGGAAGAAAGGGAAGCAACACCGGAAGTCTCATCCTTCAAAGTTGACTAATTCAATTGTGACTCCTTTAGAGTTGTTGCATATGGATTTGTTCAAACCTATTAGTGTCAAGAGTGAAGGAGGCAATCTTATTGTTTGGTAGTGACTTATGATTACTCGAGGTTTTCTTGGGTTAAATTTCTTGCTTCTAAGGATGAAACAGCTGAGTTTCTTAAGTTCCTAATTGTAGGACTTGAGAAATTATTCAACTTGCAAATTAGGAGAATTTGTAGTGACAACGACACAGAATTCAAGAATGGGAATTTGGGTTTATTCTATTTGAAGAATAGTATTCATCATGAATTCAGTGCTCCGTACGTTCCTCAACAGAATGGTGTTGCTGAATGGAAGAATAGAACTCTTTTTTAGACGGCTCGTACTATGTTATCTGATTCAAAATTGTTGGTTACTTTTTGGGCAGAGGCAGTAAATACAGTTTGTCATGTTCTCAATAGGGTTTTAACCGTGAAGAAACATAACAAAACATGTTATGAATTGCTGAACAATCGAAAACCTAATCTGGCGTATCTTTTGCCCTTTGGGAATCCATGTACCTTGTTAAAGACTCGCGACGTTCCTACTAAATTCAGCTCGAAGGCGATTGAGGGAATTTTCTTGGGATATGTGATAATCGTTCTGTTCCTCAGGATGTAAAAGGTCCCTCTTGGGCATTTGATTATGATGCATTATTCAGATCTTTCAATGTTACTCCTACAATTTCTCCTGTTGAAGCTGAAATACTCTATCAGTCCTACTGCAATGATGATTCAACTGTCGATCCTCGTTCGGTTAATCTGATTGTGGATACTCCTTCAGTTGATCTGAATGTCGCTTCAACTTCGGGTACAACACAACATGATGAATCTAACGATGATGAAACTGTGTTTCAGGAGTCTTTAAATGATATCCAGAACATAGTTGATGATTCATCAGCATCGGCATCAGTTGAGGGGGAGTTGCCTTCAAATCTTGATGTTGTTATTCAAGCTTCAGATATTCCTCAATCTCGTGTGCATAAGAATCATCCAACTAACAATATTATTGGTGATTTAAATGCATGTGTTCAAACGAGGCATCGTACACTTGCAGAAAATTCATGTTTGTATGCTCAGATTGTGGATACAGGTATCTTGGAGACATGTTTACATGCTTGCTTTATTTCTCAAACAGAACCTAAGAATGTGGTTGAGGCATTGGATGATGATTGTTGGATTTAGGCCATGCAGGAAGAATTGGCTCAATTTGATAAATTACATGTTTGGGATTTGGTTGACTTACCCAAGGGTTCAAGATCTATTGGCACAAAGTGGGTATTCAAATGCAAACACGATGATCGTGGTGTTGTGGTACGTAATAAGGCGAGAATTGTTGTCCAAGGTTTTAATCAGCAAGAAGGCGTTGATTACACCGAAGTTTACGCTCCAGTTGCGAGGATTGAGGCAATTCGTTTGTTTCTTGCTTATGCTTCTTTCAAGGGTTTCAAAGTTTTTCAATCGGACGTCAAGAGTGTTTTCGGTATGGAAAGGTAAAGGAAGAAGTATATGTGAAACAGCCGCCTGGTTTTGAAGATCCCAAGGTTCCTGAAAAGGTGTTTAAATTGGATAAAGCGTTATATGGTCTTCATCAGGCTCCTCGTGCTTGGTACGAAACTTTGTCGGTGCATTTACTTGAGAATGGATTTGAGCGTGGTCAAATTGATTCTACCTTTTTCATCAGAAAAGCAGGGGGAGATTTATTACTTGTTCAAATCTATGTTGATGACATAATCTTTGGATCGACGAATTTTGATATGTGTAAAGACTTTGAAAGAGTGATGAAGTTGAAATTCGAGATGAGCAGCATGGGAGAATTATCGTTCTTTTTGGGTCTTCAGGTTGATCAAAAGGAAGATGGTTTTTATATTCATCAAACAAAGTATGTTGCTGATATTCTCAAGAAGTTTGATATGGAAAATGCTTCAGCTTTCAACACTCCAATTCCAGTTAATCACAAACTAGATTCTGACCTGAAAGGTAAAGAGGTGGATTGTCGATTATACAGAGGAATGATCGGGTCTTTAATGTATCTCAACAGCGTCATGTCCAGATATTATGTTCACAGTATGCTTGTGTTCAAGATTTCAGTCTAAGTCGAAGGAATCTCATTTGATTGCTATAAAGCGGATTTTTAGATACTTAAAGAGTAAACCAAGGTTGGGATTGTGGTATCCAATTAATTCTGACTTTGATTTTAAAGCTTTTATAGATTCAGATTATGGAGGTTACGGTCTGGACAGAAAATCAACATCTGGTGGTTGTCAATTTCTAGGGAATAGACTTGTGTCCTCGCAATGCAAAAAAGAAAACCTCAGTTGCAATTTCAACATGTGAGGCAGAATACATTACAACAGCCAGTTGTTGTTCCCAAATCCTATGGATTCAACAGCAGTTGAGGGATTATGGTTTGAACTTTACAGGGACACCAATGATGGTTGACAACATAGCCACCATGTCGATCACAACAAATCATGTGAAACATTCAAAGACAAAGCACATAGAGATTCGACATCATTTCATTCGTGATTGTGCAGAGAAGAAGCTGACTGAGTTGGTGAAAGTTCATACGAATGACAATTATGCTGATTTGTTCACCAAAGCATTCGATCGTACACGGTTTGAATTTCTAACTCAAATGATTGGTATGCTTAATCCAACGTGACAAAGGTTTTTCAAAAGATTTTTCATGGAAGTTTTTCTTTTAGTTTTATAGATTATTTAAAGTAAATAGTTTTATGCTTTATTTTTAGCTAGTTTACTTGATGTCTGAAAAACTCAAACAAATTTGAAAAAAATAAAATCGGCACTGCTTGAAGTTAGAGAAGAAATGATAGTACGTCAGTAGGTGATCACATACTCATAACCATAGATTGACTACCTGGTGTCTGTATTTATGTTTGTGCTTATATGAGTTGATCTAAACTTCTTAGTTTGCATAAACATGAAATGATAGCTTCATGACTGTCTGACATTGCTGTATATAAATTTTAATTTGAATATTTGCATGTAATTTGAATTGTCAGTAGGCTAGAAGCGTTTTTAATCCATTAGTAGTGTGAAAACATAATGGTCTATGTCACAATTGTGATTTGAACCCATAGTATGCTGGGTGTGTGTGTTAAAAGATCATTATCAGATAAAGAATATGAGACATTAAGTATTTCATGAGACCAGTATCGGACTATATTAAATAGCACAATATTTCAGTTCACTTTATTGCCCATGTCCCAAAAAACATGCAATGTGAAGTTGGACTAAGATATGTTTCTGACAACTTGTTGGAACATATACTCACCCTTGGATCAATTATCTTGATTCCATTGAATATATTCATATAACAGTTGGATCACATTACCCTGTATCATTGAGTCAATCGACTCTTTTGTCATTCTTCTATTAATACAAATCATGATATTTCATCCAAAATCTTATAATGCTGACAACTTGAATTGACATGTAGTATATTGCAAATTCGGTATGAATAAGTTAGCATGTCATGATCTGATCCTGTTTACTTTGAAGTTTATCGCGTATCATTTCATGAATTTCTGAGAATTTAAAAAGAAATTTCAAAAGATAATAGAAAATAGTAAAATAAAATAAAAAGAAATGAGAAATTGTTTGCTAAGATATCATAGAATGTTGCAAATATTGCTTGTTTGCTGAGCCAAGTATCTGTAAATATACAGAATGCCATAGGTCAACCCTTAGATCTGCTAGGGATTTTTATTCAGAATGGGTATATGATACATCAAAGATACTGATATGATCTTCTTACTCGCAATGTGCGACCAAAAATATGAGATTCTGTATGTACAGAGAAAAACCAAAAAGATTTTATTTTTAGATGTTTCTAGATTTACTGTTTTAATTCTTTAAGAAAAAGTACAAACAGATTTTAGTGTGTTTTATCATAAATTTTGAAAAATCCAAAAATATGTTCTTTATTTGTTCTTTTAGTTTTATTAGAAAAATCCAAAAAGATTTTATTTCTATCTTCCATGAAAAATTCTTATAAAATTGGATTGAGATTGCTGTACAGGTTGCAAGATAATCGGAGTGTCGGAAAGAGAGGAAAATGAAAATTTTCAAAATTTTGGTTAAGTATGGGTTAGGCGAACTTGTCTTATTCGCTTAGCATTTTTGCTTGGTGAGCGAAGTTGTTAAGTTCGCTTGAATTAGGCGAACTTAAGCTATTGAGTATATATACGTTCCAGCGAACTTGACCATCTCACTTGTTTCTTTGACTTGAGCGAACATATCAGGCGACTTTATCCATAGTGGAGCGATTTTGTCTGATTTCAAGTTCTAGTTGGTGAGAGTGGTTTCATCTGGATCTGGTAGCTCTGATGACAAGGAAGAGAGTTCTCAGGATTTTGGCCCTGATCATTATGATCAGTTAGCTAAACTTCCTCGAGTTACTAGAAATATATATGACAACCGTAAGAAGTCTCTAGGTAAAAAGAAAGTGACTTTACCAAGATGCAAGTCTGTAAGGGGTCCTTCTCCCGATGCAGTACTTGGAAAGAGAAAATTACAAGATGAAACATCCAGTTCTGAGGATGATGAAGCTCCTGCAGCAAAAGGACCTAAACTGATGGCTTCGACTATTCATGCTGCTCAAACTGCACAGGATAGAGAGTTTGTCGATTATTTGATAATCACTCCTATTCCTTCACAATCTCATACTCCTCAAGCTACTCCGACTGTATCCAAGACTCACGATAAAATACAAGAGATATACATAATGAACGAATACAAGCTTTGGAAACACAGGTTTCAGGCTTATAGTCTCAAGTAGATGCTTTACTTGCTAGTGAAGCCCAGCGTGCTCAAACTATCAATGATCAAAAAAAGGTGCTTGCAGAGATGCAGCTTCTTGTTAGCCAATTGTTAGAGCGTCTTGACGCTCAGGGGGAGAAGGTTCAGCCTGATAAGTCTGCTTGTCATAGTATTGGCATTCAAAAGAATTTAGATGATGATGAACCAGATGCTGGTGATGGTTTGGGTGAGCGTCAACACGCTGATACTAACCCGTCATTAACTCAGGGGGAGTCAGAGATTATTATTGAAGCTAATATGATGACATGTGATGATGATAAAGAACCAACTGCAGTTAATGCTGATATGTTGGATAATTCAATATTTGAAGACTCTGACATAGATGATGCAGACAAGATTGAATGTTTATTAGACTTGGATGATTTTTCTGATGATGATGATACAGAAGAGGAAGGATTAGAGGAAGGAGAGATTGTTGAGGTAGAGCTGGAGTGTGATAATAAGAAAGTTGTTTACGAAGGATGTGAAGGTTTAATTGATACATATGTGTTTGAAGATGATGTAATTCCAGAAGGGTTTTCAGAAGGAGTTGTAGAATCTGATGCATCTGATCCCGGTCAAGAAAAACAAAACCCTGACTCTGCTGAGAGTTTTCCTAAAGATACAAAAATGTTGTAACATCCCAAAATGTCGAGAAATAAAGTTAACGAGTTCAAGCGGGCCGAAGTCGGGCCGGGTCAGTCGCGAACCGGGCTTGGGGAGGTCTCCCCTATAAATAGCCAGGGTCACCACATGTTTCTCTCATTTGCAATTCTAGAGAGAGAAAACCGTAGAGAGAGAAAGTGTCGGAATCGCACAAGATTGCACCCGCTCGTGTCTCTTGCACTCGTGAGAAGAACCTCCGGATCAGAAGCTCGATTCAGGTAACGATCCGACCTAAATCTGAGTTTTTAGTTCGTTTTTGGGTTTTCGGGTCTTGGGTGAAAATCGGACGTTTTTGTGGATGAAACTGAAAGATAATCATAGAATCGAATTCCTTAATGGAAAACGAACGTTTTGGATGCAACATGTTCGGGATCTTTACATGATCAGACCGAATGCGAAAGTTAGGGTTTTTCGTGAAGAACAGGTCGTGCGCACTTGCTAAGTGCGCACGGAGCAGGTCCTGCGCACTTGCTAAGTGCGCAGGAGGAGGGACCTGCGCACTTGCTAAGTGCGCAGGAGGAGGAACCTGCGCACTTGCTAAGTGCGCAGGAGGAAGGACCTGCGCACTTGCTAAGTGCGCAGGAGGCAGGGTCTGCGCACTTGCTAAGTGCGCAGACATCAGGCTGTTGAGTAGAGATTAGTATGTCTAGAATGGTTAAACCGTTAGAGTCGGTAATGGTCTGATGTGTATGTAACTACTCAATTCAGATCGGAAGTGACGTGGTTGGACCCTTGATTAGGACAACCGAGACTAGCTTATAAGGTGAGTTCTAGAAGCCCTCTTTTAAATGTTTTTATATAATGTTTTCGGGCTGGTGTGTACACGTATGAAATGTTGTTTTATAAAATGATTTTTATGAAACTACGTTTACGAAAGGAAATGATTTGTAACGAAGGATTTATGGAAAGAAAGTTTATGAACGGAATGTTTACGAACGAATGTTATAAAGAAATGGTTTAATGAAAAGGTAAAGGGTTTTGAAAGTGAAGGAAAGGTTTTATGAAAAGAAAACAAAAAGGGGCAAAGGTTTTAAAGAAGTCATTACAAATCTAATCTGTCGAATGAATGGAATTGACGAATGAAGTCTGGGAATGTGATTCCCAGCCTTGTGGTAGATTATGGACAGTGAGCCATAGTTACCACAAGAACAACATGGGCAATGTCTTTGTGGCATGTCAATGGTTTTGATGTTGTACAACTGGTAAAGGGAGTAACGACGGTTACTCGGGTGATGACGATCATCCTAAGCGAACGAGGTAATGGGAAATCAATGACGGCGATACGTAACGGTTGATTTCCAAAGGAAAGATGCGTGTTGGGCAATGACGGCGATACGTAACGGTTGACCCCACGCATTGAAGGGTTGGGCAATGACGGCGATACGTAACGGTTGACCCAACGTAGTGGTATGGTTGTGGCAATGACGGCGATACGTAACGGTTGCCCACAACATTAAAAGTTCCTACGGGGACATAGAGACGCGTAACGATACAGATTTAGATAATAATGTATGACTTAAATGAATGTTAATGTTTTAAACAAATGATTGTGTTTAAATATGCGAAGGTTTACGAATGAAAGGCCCTGTTTTCTTATACGAATGTTAAACCCTATTGAATGTTTGAATGATGAACCATTTCTTAAAACGAACGAAAACTAGAACTCACCAGCGTAGCTGACGTTTTTAAGTGTACACATTCAGGTTAAGGTAGGTTCTGAGGATGGACGGTGATGCTTGGCTAGAGATGAAGAGTTACCCGACTGCTTTTGAAGACTGGCATCCCGTTATGTTTAGTTATGATGTAAATATGTTTTAATCAATGTTTACGCTTCCGCATGTATGAACAACGATTAAGTTATGTTTAAATGAAATTTTTCCGCTGCGTTATTTGATATTCATGTTTAAGAACTGTTTGTGAATGAGTAATTCCAATAAGTGAGGCCTCCCGGGTTTGGGGCCTTACAAATGTATAAAAATACTGGAATGACAAAGGCACAATGGGTGGATATGGCGAAGAGCTGGAGAGATAACTTACCAGTTGCTCCAGTGGCACCAGTACAAAAGTAGAGATATGTAAACAAAGACAAATGCTCTGGAAGAATAATCAGTTGGTTTTATGAAACTGGGTTCAAGTTATTCTCTTTGAAAAGGTCAGATGGAGTTCAGTATTTGAAGCCAAGGCTTAAATACTTTAACTCTTTACCGAGATGTGAAGTCAATGGGTTATCAACAAAGCCCTTGATTAACAGATTGAATAATGGAATAGCTGACTCGATTGCCAACTTGATAAGAATGGAAGAAGGTTCTGGAAAGAATGAGAGACTAAAACCTCAACAGATAAGGAGAATAAAAGAAGTAGATCCTGTTACTCAAAAGGTGACATGGAGATACAAGTTTAAACCTGTGAGATCAGTACCAAAGATTCCATTGAAACTGATTTCTTATGATTGTTTACATGATCTTAAATGGTGATACGTTGATGGATGTACGGGAGAAGCTGTGATAGAAGACTTGAATGGCAAGGTTATAGTGAGATTATTTTATGCTATGAACCTTGTTAACTTTTCAAGGTCTGGTCAGAAGATGCTGAAGCGTAGAGAGATCATGTATACTGATGAAAGCCGAGAGCAGGCATTACAGTATAAGAAGGTGTTGTATGTGTGTTTGAAACACAGGATATGTGCAGGGAGCTCGTTGCCAAAGAATTGGAAGAACCAGACTTGAAGATTAAGACCAAACTGTTGTCAAGGGGGAGTCTGTTGGTACATGTTTTGGTGACAACTAGCTTTGTATAGTTTAGTCTTTATGTTTAATGTTTTATTTGTTTTGTATTGTAATAGTTTAAGTTTGCATAGGCGAACTTAATAATTTCGCCTGGTATAGTTGAGGCGAACTTAACAAGTTCGTTTGAACTAAATGTGGCAAACTTATTAAGTTCGTCTGTTTCAGTTTGTGTTGTCTATAAATAGTTCAAGAGTTGTTTTCATTTGTAACTTCTGCATTTTACTAGAACTACTCTGTGTTTACTATTTAATTGATAATACAAGGAGCTTTTTATGAAATCGTGTCTTGTGTGATTGCATTGCGTTCGTGAGTATTCGAGACATACGTATACGTAAGGATTCCGCACTTCGTGTACGTATCATGTGTTTTACAGCAGAGATCGATCGGTAGACCCGCTGGGACTTACAGTATGTACGCTAGCCCCAAAACGTTAAAAACATTTAAAGAGGGGGATTAGTAACTCACCGGTTGCGAAGCTTTCCTTCTGTAAGTCGCATACCCGCAAAAGCATAGTCCAACACGAACCTGTCGTCAAAATAATCATCCAGATCAACACTCTGACCTTTATAACACTAACCCACTTACTCAGGACCTTCAAGCTACAAGCTTGGTCTAAATCGTCCCCAACCGTACAACCGGCGCGCTCAATCGCGTACAAAAACTCTTAAATTAACGTTACAGAAAAACGTTCCCGAAAGTCATTTCGGACATTTTTCTCATATCCTAAAATAGTCCCCAACAATGAATATGGGGCCATACCTCTGCGTACAAGCTGTTTTAAGCGGTTTTGTACGAAACTGATGAGCACCAAGCGAGAAGAAAACTTGTCTTGCTCATATCTCGACCATACGGGCTCCGTTTCGCGCGATCTACCTATCCACGCGTTTGTCTCAACATGCCCGATCTCAGAAAAATATTGGTGTCGGCCACCTCCGCCGCCACCGCTGCTGCCAGAACGCGAATTTGTCTTTCAGCTCGTTCGGTTTTCTGCGTCAATATTCGAGTAACTTAAAAACGACCCAAATGAACTCCGTTCTAGGAGAATTATATATCCACGCGTCCGTATCGCCGAACTCTTTCTGACGAACAAATTTCCGTCGACGGAAACCGCCACCTCCATCTCCGGAAAATGAAACGGTCGCCGGAATCGCTTATTTTACGCGTTTATCTTTGTGCTGCTCGAATCCCTATCAAACGAACTCGGAATTGGGCAAATAATATATCCACGCGACCGTGTTGCCAAGCCCTTTGACCCCCTGTAATTTCCGTCGCCCGATGCCCCCGGTTCCACCGTCAGAAAAGCGAACAGTGGCCGGAATCCTCACCGGAGTTCCCGTTCTTGCTCGATTTCTTCATGAAATCTCAACCCTTGCATAAACCCTTAAACCAAACTCGAAACGCGACGAACGGCTCCTCTCCTTCTTCCCTTGCTCTCGGTTGCCGTAAGAATGCAAATGGTGTTTCCTATTTGCGTCGTACCCTAAAGGGTGTCCCCCTTTGGGCCGGGTTTGGCCCACGCATGCAACATGTCCCTCGGGCTTGGCCTTGTTTGCATTTTATAACAAGGCCCATTTAAATTTCGATAAATACCCACTAGTTCTTTATATTTATTTACATAATTACAAACTCTGTTATCTTATAAAGAAAATGGGATGTTACACTCAACTACCCCCGAGCCGAAGTTTGTTCCCGAAACACAGGTGCGGAATCTGTTTCCAAAACACAAGTAACGTCTAGCCAAAGGTCCTGAAAAAGAAACCAATAGAAACAACAAACATGCAGACCATGAGGAAGTGGGAGTAGGATGAGGAGTTGAAATTGGCAAGAGTGTTTACATACGTGCGGAGGATCCCGCCATCGGTATTTATTTTTAATTATTACAAATTTATTAGTTATCATTAATATTTTACCATACTAATTCTATAAAATTTGTAGGTGACGCTTAAACATCCCAATCCCTATGGTGTCGTTTAAGTTTAAAATTTCATAATCTAATGGACGAACCCGAGTATCAAAGGTTGGACCAATTGAGTTCTAAATGGACTCATATTAACAAAAAAGTTCTAAATTTTAATGGATCTGAGAGGAGCTGACGAAGCCTTTGTAATGATACGGACGTGTTGATACAAGCAACAACCCACTTCCAAGACGGTCAAGCTCCGATAACGATTTCAGAAGTTTTGAGGAATTCGTCGAAATGATAATCATTGTACATTACCTAACGTGGTGTATCGTAAAAAAATGATCCGCGAACTAGATGGCCAATGGTCTGGTCGGATCCAATGGAAGAACTTTCTATGATGTCAACCAAGATATAGTGGATGGCGTGGAAGAGATACCATAATGTTTTAGGCTTTTTACAATTTTTTTTTACTTTATAGAATATCCATCCCCTATATATATATAGGGTATATATTGGGTGGAATCTCACATGAGTTATGAAAACCCTGCAAACTCATTATGTGGTTCTCCTTCCTCTATATCATCAATCCATCTCTTAACCTTTTCAAACCCTCAAGGGTATATATGTAATTTTATATTAACAAGACATGATCTCTTCTTTTTTTCTTCCTCAAACTTACCATCATCTCTTTCCTCATTAAATATCACCATCTCTTTCCTCATTAAATACCATCATCTTTTTTTAAACCCACGATTTCAAACTCTCCTTTATTCCCATTACTTTCAACCTTCCATTAATGACTTCTTATTCAAATCCTTTTATATCTTCCACTCTTCATCCACAACCACTAAATATAGATTTTGACATGTTTAGAGAAACTATCAAAACGTTTTGAAGCTTGTTAAGAAACACATATTTTGTTAAGAAAACTAGATCTGAACCCTCGTCAACACTCGAGATCGATTATTCTATGTTCGAAGCTTTCCCTCGTAGGCAATCCCTCTGTTCTCATCTTCATCTACCTCGTCGACAAAGGTACTTTTAGGTTTCATTTTGAATATTTATTTATTTTTTATTTACATTTATTATTTTTTTCATCCAAATCTCTTTAAAAGAATATAAAGCCATTACTTGATTTTGATTTTTTTTTTACATCAAAGTCTCTTTAGAATAAAGTAATCGACAAATTAAAAAAATTATATTAATTAGAAAAAATTCAATAAGAAAATGATAATAGCAAATGGGTTCTAAATCCATCCATTTTTTTAACTTTTAGTAATATTAAAATATTATTTTAATTGTTAATTTGAAATATAAATCATATTTAATAATTATAGTTACGTCTGTAACATTTGTTAATTTTTAAAACATGGGATTTTTCATTTACTTTTTTTATTACCTATTTATATTGTTGAATGATAGTAATTATAATTTCCTAGTCAGATAAAAATGAGATTTAAAAAAAACGTTTCGTTTTAATACCTATTTATATTGTTGAATACTTGAATGGTACTAATTTAAAAAAAACGTTTTTTTAATACCTAATTATATTGTGAGATATTTTGTGACTAAAAAAATTTCCATTTTGTTTTTAGCATAATTCCTTTTTGGATAATTAAACATATTTTGTGACTAAACAAATTTGAATTTTGTTTTTAACATAATAAACTTGGTTGTTTCTTTTTTCATGAAATTTGTACGTTTTATGTTTTAAAAATGACGAATTGTTTCACTAGAGCGCTTAGTTTCAAAAATGGCAAATTCCCAAAGACTACAAGGCTAGTTAGATAAAGTTTCTATATGAATACCATGAGTTTGGTTTGTAAACTTTACTAAGAGGCCACCAAAGACTGCAAGGCTCTCCATGATTCAAGAAACTGTAAGAAGAAGAACAAAGACCCATAACATGTTGCAGAACAAGACTCCTAACAACCCCCCATCATTTTCTGAATGTTTGTTTTAATTTTTAATGATTTTGTTACATTATGTAACAGAACAAAACTCTTTTTGTTTGTTATGTTTGTACATGTTGTATCAAACTTTTAATTCTATTTTATATGTCCTTTTTATTTTGTAGTAATGTTCAGTAGTTTAAAAGGACTATTAATGTTTGTTTTAAATTTTGATGATTTTGTTACAATATGTAACGGAACAAAACTATTTTTGTTTGTTATGTTTGTTACATGTTGTATCAAACTTTTAATTCTATTTTGTATGTCCTTTTTATTTTGTAGTAATGTTCAGTAATTTGAAAGTACTATTAATGTTTGTTACATATTTTCATCACTTTTTATGAAAAAAAAATACAAAAAGCGCCGAAGATTTTTTTTAAATATGTAACAATTAGGAAAAATCTTGTTTTTTATATGTAACAGCACGTGTTACATACGTAACAACACAAAAACGATAATTTTTTACAATTGTTACATATTTTATTAAAAAAACATTATTCGGCACTTTTTTATTTTTTTTTTATAAAAAGTTACGAAAATAAGTAACAAACCTACCATATTTAAAAAAAATAAAATAAAGTTGTTACATACAATTTTCATGGGTTTTCATTCTAGTTATCCCCCAATCCGGGGATGTAACAGTACGTGTTGCATACGTAACAATACAAAACCGGTAATTTTTACAATTGTTACATATTTTATTAAAAGAAAATTAATTTTATTTTTCCATTAATAAAAAAATTAATTCTTAGTTACTGTCTTTTATGTCAAATTAAAAAAACAAAATTTAAAAAAATGGAGGAAATTTTTTTCATTTATGTACTTTTTTGTTTAAAATAATACATTTAACAGGATCTCGTTTTAAAAAAAAATGAGAATTAAAAAAAATCAACCTTAAAATTTTCGTTTTCCATAAAAATAAAAAGATGAATTCTTAGTTATTATATTTTAGTTAAAATTAAAATAAAACATGATTTAAAAAAAGAGGAAAGATGTGATTTGATTGATGATGTCTTGCTTTTATTCTTCCCCACACAAATTGGTTGCAAAGCAAAAAAGACATTTCTATCCTTTATGTACCTTTTTTGTTTAAAATAATAATAAAAGAAATGATGAAAAAGCCAAACAATATAAACCATTGATTTCTTTTGATCTAAGGCTCTTATTGGGTTTTCAGGGTTTCCACAACTTATTTGGGTTTGCAGTCTAACCCAACCCTATATATATATATATAAGGGAAGGTTTAATTCAGAACATTAAATATTGCGATAACATAGGGAACAAAATGAATCCTTCATTTTTTCAATCTTAAAAAGTTTTGAAATATAAAAAAATTATAGAAATGCAATGTTTATTCATCTCTAAAGAAATTTAAAAACAAAATATGAACAAATTTCATTTATTTGAATAACCTACATATGTGTAATTCATGTGTAGGATCTATATGTTATTTACCTACACATAATCTACACATGTGTAGGTAAACTTTTAAATGTATAAAAACATATTCAAAAAATTGTTTAATGGGTTTTTATGCATATAAACATGCATATTTATATGTATGAAGTACAAAATTTTTAAAATATAAATCATGGATCAAGAAATTAAATGATTTAAGTTTGTTCTTTTTGTTCTCGCAGTAATTTAGTGTTTTGTAATGAACCTTCCTCAAAACCACATAGTTAGACAAAAACCGAGAAAACCATTAAAAAAATCAGTTTTAACCAATAATATTTATTCACATAGTTTGCTGGAATTCAATGGAATTGGAATTTGAATTCCATTTCTCAATATGTTTGGTATGCAAAATTCGTTGGAATTGAAATCTGATTCTCAACGTGTTTGGTTGAGAAAAGAATTGGAAATAATTACCTCAAATTCCATCAAATAAAGGATTTCAAATTCCTTCCAATTTATGAATTAATTCACCTAAAAGAAATGAAATCTCCGACCACTTAGTCAGATACTGTTGTCGCATCCGTACCCCAAACCTCAACGACCCGGCCCCCGGTCGCGGCCACCCCAACCACCCATGACCGCCGCCCGCCACCCGCCACCCTGGCGCCTCCGTCGACCCTCGCCTCCGCCGATCACCGTTGTTGCCCTCCGGCCTTGCCGCCACCCTCACCCCTGACCACCGCCGTCCCCCGCCAAACGCCGCCGCCTCACTTGTTGGATTTACTCATTCACAAACAGTTCTTAAACTTGATTATCAAATAACGCAGCGGAAAATACTTCAATAAAACATAACCATTACATTGTTTAACAAACGGAAGCGTAACATAGTCTATTACATAAACAAAACATAATCTAATCTTAACGGGATGCCAGTCTTCATGATCAACCGGGTAATTCTTCTCACTTGCTAAGCATCACCGTCCATCATCCATACCTGCCTTAACCTGAATGTGCACACTAAAAAGTCAGCTACGCTGGTGAGTTCTAGTTTTCGTTCGATTTAAGAAATGGTTCATCATTCAAAACATTCATTAGGGTTTAACATCACGTATAAGAAAACAGGCCTTTCGTTCATCATTGAAAACCTTCAAACGTTTTTCCTCATCATAACACATTGAACGGATCATTTGTTTAAAACATTTAGCATTCATTTAAGTCATACATTACTATCTACAATCTGTATCTTTCTTTAAGCGTCTCTATGTCCCCGAAGGAACATTGCATGTCGTGGGCAACCGTTACGTATCGCCGTCATTGCCACAACCTTTACCATTCGTACCGTCATTTAGTATGGTATTGCCCCTAAGGCTTAACTACACGAAGACCGACAATATCATACATTCCGTCAATTCCCTTTTTGTATTGCCCCCAAGGCTTAACTGCACGAGGACCGACAATACCCATTCAGTTGCCCCTATGGCTCTCATGTCCATAGACCGACAACCTCCATCGACGGCTATGGCTCACGGCCATAACACCGTCGGATCATAATTTAACCTTATATAGGGTCACGTTAACCCCTGAGTAACCGTCGTTACTCCTTACCAGTTGTACAACATCAAACCATTGGCAGGCCACCAAGACACTGCCCCTGTTGCTCTTATGGCAACTATGGCTCGCTGTCCATAATCTACCACAAGGCTGGGAATTACATTCCCAGACTTCATTCGTCAATTTCATTCATTCGACATATTAGATTTGTAATGACTTCTTTAAAACCTTTGCCCTTTTTCTTTTCTTTTCATAAAACCTTTCATTCATTTTCGAAACTCTTTACCTTTAGTTTAAACCATTTCTTTATAAACATTTCGTTCGTAAACATTCCGTTCATAAAACTCTCTTTCCATAAACCGTTCATTCCAAATCATTTCATTTCGTAAACATAGTTTCATAAGCATCATTTTATAAACATAGTTTCATAAACATTATTTCGTAAAACATCATTTCGTATGTATGCACACCAGCCCGAAAACATTATATAAAACATTTAAAAGAGGGCTTCTAGAACTCACCTGATAAGCTAGTCTTGGTTGTCCTAAACAAGGGCCCAACAACGTCACGTACGATCTGAATTTGATAGTTAAATACACATCAAACCTAATCTTGACTCTAACGGTTTAACCATTCTAAACATACTAACTTTACTTAAACAACATTGTGCTGCTGTACGTATGCATGGGTTGGGTACATGCCTTGCATTTCTTTTTATTTATTTTTGTCACATGTTTATTTTTATTATTTAAATCAATTATGCAGTAAGTTAGTGGATAGACTTGGCGATTAGTGAATGGATAGAGGTCAAACAGGTTGGTTGTGATTACCTATATTTGCTCTAGACTTTTCTTTATATACATTAGTTTCTGCTTTGTTATCCTTTATCAAAACGGCCTCCGGTTGGTATGCGTTTCCTTTGAAACCTCCTGAATGTAGCATTGTTTAAGAGGGTGTTTGGGATTGTTTATTTAACTTTAAAAGTGTTTTTTTTTATTAAAAGTGTTTATTAGCTTATAATTTTTTTAAAATGAGTTTTTAAAAAAATGTTTGGATTAACTTTTGTGATGGGAAAAGTCAATAAATTATTTTTTTAAAAGTGTTTGGCTTAGATTATTCACGTAAAATGACCACAAAAGACATTTTTATATTTTATATATGTATTTGTTAGAAATTGTTTTGGGTAGATTGATAATATTTTATTGTAAAAGCCAAAAGCCATTTGAAAATCCAGGAATTTATGGCTTCTTAAAAAACAACTTTTTAGCTTTATAAAAAAGTTAAAACAAAAAAAAGTTTTTATGTTTGCCAAACACTTTTTTTAACTTATTGGCTTTTGAAAAAACCAATAAGTCAATAAGCAGTTTTCCAACGCAATCCCAAACACCCTCTAAGTAAAAGAAACAAGGAACATTGAATTTATCTTGGCGGATGGCGGCAGGTCAAGACGATAGACAGGGAGGAAGAAAGACAAACAGTGTCCACGGTGACGGATATGGTTGGCGGAGGGGGGTGTGGGCGGCCGGTAGCAGCGGTGATCGACAGTTGGTTATCGGTGGCAACAAAATTGTTCGGTTATCCGTGGCGGTTGGTGGTTAGTGGCGGGGGCGGTCAGTAATCGGTGGCAACGAGGTTGTCGATGGCGGTGGTGGGGCGGGTCAATGGGTGGTGGCGAGGGTGATAAATTCTAATTCTTTTATGATTGTTTTGTCATTTAAATGGATTTGGAATTAAAATTCCTTTAATAGATTCTAATGGGTCGTTTGGTTCGCCGTATCTTTATGACATAATCGGAATGTTTCAATGGAATTGGAATTTATGGGAATTTGAATTAATTCCAAGTAAATTATGTAATGTGTTTGGTTGGTAAATTTAAGAACTGAAAAATTCCACTGAAACATTCCAATTATGTGAATTTGAATTAATTCCAAGGAAATTATGTAATGTGTTTGGTTGGTAAATTTAAGAACTGAAATGGCAGACGATTTTGGTTTCTAATCGAACGTTTAATTGCAACGAAAAGATGAACGGCGGCGAGAGTGAAATTGAACCACACCGCTTCAAATCACATATCGATTGTGGTTTCTAAATGCAAGGAATATGAAGATGAACTTGAGATGCTATGAACTTCACCTTCTAAATCACTATTTTTTTTCTACAAGCACTATAGTTAAAGCAGTTCGATCGCAACCTTAAGAAAAACACAGATTTTTCTATTTTGGTGCTCTAAATTATTTTCTAGTTCAATTTCTAATTTAATTGGTTTTGAATTTGATTTTTGATCGACAGGATACAGAAGAAAATATAAAAAAATTGTTTTGGTTTTGATTTCCATTTAAATATTGGTTTTGATCTTGCAATTCTATTGATTTTTATATTCGTTCTTCACCATCGATTCAATTTCAAGTTTCAGAATCAAGAATGGTGCTTAGGGATTTTCATATTTCAATACCATCCATTTCTGTTACATACTTTTATCGTTGGAAATTTAGTGAAAATAGGTTTTCACTAACTTTGATAAATGGGATTTCAATCCTCAAGTTGAGTGGTTAGATTGAAAATTTTGAAACTTTGTGTTACTAATGAGAATTTGTTACATCTTTTGTGTAAATATGTAACAATTGTTTTAACTCATTTCATAATTAAAAGATGTAACAATTGTTTTTTAGTAATGTCGTAATTAAGAAGACCATAATTAAAAAGACTTTTGATTTCTCTTCTTAATTACTTGTGTTTATTACTATTAAGTTTGGATTAAAGTCTTTTTATTATGAACAAGTGGTTTCATTTTTTCGATGGATTTACAATGAACATTTTGGTTCATTTTATGGAGAAGAAAAAATTATAGTAAAGACTACACTTTAGAGAAATGAGAGAAAATATTGTTCCGGTTGTTGTACCCTGGGAGACAGACGCGTTCTTCTAAGAGGTGGCGCAAAACCTGTTTTAAGGGACCCGTGTTGAACACGAATCCTCAACTATAATCGTCAACGTTTTTAGTGTGTTAATTGTTGCAGTTAAGGAGCGTAGTTAAAGACTCAACGTGGTGAAGACTCGAGTCAAAAATATTCAAGAAGACGTTCGTTGGAGTACCCGCTAATGATATCGGTTGAATGAATTTTGGCATATATAAATTATATATTATATCTTTTCCATTCGGTTTTATGTATTGCAATATACTATTTATTTCCCATGATTAACGAGAGTCTCGTTAATATTATTTTATTGTTATTTTATAATAACAAGTGACCCAGATTCCTACAATCTTAAAACAGGTTTCGTGAGATTGTTGAAACAATCTTAAAACCTTTTATAAGGATTTTGGGTTCACGAAATGATTTAAAAATAAAAATATTTTAGAGATTTTCATATAATCCTATAAATATATTTTTTTTTGGGAAATATCGTGTTTAGTACTTTTTGCTGTGTTTGGATTTATAAAGATTTGAGTACAATCTTAAATCATATACCGTGCTACAAAACGAATGGTTTGGTTCATCCGTTTGGTTTTAAAACGATTTTGTAATCGTTTAATTTTTTTTCTAACATGTGTGTTAGATCGGGTTCATTGGTATAAACCATACGTTTCGTGTAAACGTTAAATTCTCTAACATTCATGTTAGACTGGGTTTATTTTATAAACAATACGTTTTTTTTGTAAACGTTTCATTTTTTTATAACGTGTGTGTTAGATAACGGTTTATGGTATAAACCAACAGTTTTAAATGCGTTTTGTCCAAACGTATTATTTTCTAGCAGGCATATCAGAAAAGATTTAATGTACAGATGTTTTTTTGTAAATGTTTAACAATCTAACATGCGTGTTAGAGAGATGGTTTATGTTTTCTAAGCCATATTTTTTAAAACGATTTTTGTGATCGTTTATTTTATTACATGCATATTAAAATCGCTTTATTGAGATAAACCACGAAAAAAAATGATTTTTGTAATCGTTTATTTTCTAACAGTCGTGTTAGAACCGGTTTAATTTGCATAAACGGAAGCTTTAAAACGGTTTTTGTAACCATTTACATCTAACAATCGGGTTAGAAACAATTTATTTTCTATAAACAAATAAAGTTTTAAAAACGATTTTTGTAATCGTTCAAGTCTAACAATCATGTCGGAATCGGTTTATTGTGTTAAACATTACATTTTAAAGCGATTTGGAATCGTTTTATTTTTAACGAGCATGTTATTACCAGTTTTATAATAAAACTAATTTGGAGTTTATGCTGTTGATTTTGTAATCAAACCATAAAATAAATATAGTTTAATTTTTTAAACAAGCGCAAAACTAAGAAATGTTTTGAAAGAATAAAACATATGTTTTGTTTATAAATTGGTTCACTACTCGTGCGAGATGGAGCATGTATTGAACCATATAATAGTCTCGCGGAGACTATTTGGTGAAAAACAATTAAACGTTGTTATGAATAGTTCTAATTGTTCAAATATATTCACTTGCGAGTAGGTTATTATACAAACAACTTTGTTGTATTGTTTTGGTCAAATTTGTGACCATTCAAGTTTAGAGTTTTTAGATTAAACTAGTAACTTGATGTGTGCATAGAGTTTATGGAGGGAGTACCCCATGAAATGCTACAAGACGATATTATTGAGATGATTTCGGTTTGATGATTTTATCATTGATATATCCGTTTAATATATTATTAATTAAAGCGTTTTATATTTTATTGAATTTTATTTCAAGTGTTATAATTTTGTTTTGTGTTCAATATCTTCGGATAACACATACATTTTTAAACAAATAAATAAATCAATAATGTATGAAAGACGTAAAATATATTTTATGAAAAATAATGTTAAACCATATGGATATCGTTATATGGTTTAAACGGATAATGCAAGAAGAGATTTGCACACTTACAACTTAAGAGTTGTTACTTTGTCTAATAAGATAAGACAAAATACATAAATATGAGATATGTAACATACTTCATATGAATACCTTTAAGTGGTATATTAGTGTGTAGCATCCTAACTGGCACGCGCGCGTGCGTGTGGCGTGGGCGATGGGCGCGATGTGGCGCGTTGATGGCATACTTGGCAGTTCGCACACTCGCATCAACTACGAGCCGCTTTTGTAACTTGACCGTGTGCGCATGGTCTGGAACATAGGTGGCGTGAGGCGGGTGGCGGTTGTCCAGGTCTCATGTGGCTTGGGCGCCTTAAGGAGTCCGAGTGTTTTCATGGTCCGGACCGCGTATCCGCATGACATGGTTGCATGTTGTGGGGCGCAACCGCTTGGTGGCACGGACCAACGACAAGGCATGACTGCCATGTGGCATGGTGCCACAATGTGGCTCATGACATACAAGTGGCGTGGTCCCGCATATTCATAAGTGTGAATTTTGACGTATGAAAGAAATATATGTTAATATAAATATTTAATGAATTGAGTGAGATTCGTTACGAATGATTTACCATTTGTTGTTGAAAGTTGTGGAGGTTTTAACCTTCAACTTGGGAGAGTATCTTAAATATACATAACTTCAAGGAAACAACAAGGCAAGTGTGCAAATAACTAGAAGACAAATGAGTTGAATGTCATGTTGTTAAGTATTAATCTAATTGATTTTATATAACATAAAAGTGATTGTACACTTGTACAATTCCACCTATTGTGGGTGATGAAAGTGTTCACCAGTTACTCGAGTTAATATTTATGGTTAAATGCTTATTAATTAATGGTGAAGCCTTGGTAAACAAGTTATGTTCCTAACTTGAATGAAGAATAAGTTTCATGAGTTGTCTAAACAATGGCATGAATGTTGACAAGGGATATTGTGATATCCCTTATGGCTGTGAAGAATCAGAATGGTGCATCTTCTGTTCACATGCTTAAGTATTGTAGTCTAAAGCATGCTAGACTAGTACTAGTTAATTATGATGCTCCGAGGAGACATATTTACTACAAACATTCAAAATGTACTTAGACACAAGAAAGAATTTTTGTATGGACAAAAAGATTATCTTCATTCAATATAAGGAGATTGATATAACTTATGAAAAACTTGATTAACTATATAATGGTAAATGATGTTATCTAGTTTAATGAGGAGAAATCATACTGACTTAGAATCTTTCTAAGTATGTGACTTATGACAAGGTTATTTAAAACACTTGTAAGTGTTGGAAGCTTAAACGAAGGCATGTTTTGCTTTGGTTAGCTTAGAAGCTCTTGTGAGCTAAGTAATTTGAGTTGAAACAATGATGAACTCATTAATACAAAGATTTATATCTTTTCATGAGTGTCTAAATGTCATCACAAATGAAGATTGACCAGTTAGCAAGAAATGTGGGGGAGAATCCATTTAAGAAACAACTCTTTAGGATATGCTTGTTCGAGATGTTTTCTCAAGCACATATAAAAAGGGAGAACCATTCATTACCCCATGTGGAAGTTATCCAATAACACTTAAATGTGGAGGTGACTTGCATTTGAATCTCAAAAGTTTGGCAATCCAAATTGATATTGCAAACGCGTGACCAAGTGGAGTACAAAAAAAAAGGTCGTAAGAAGTCTATCTAGTGTAACTAGTTACATGACTCGATGCCAATTGATTAGAATCTTGCTAGATGTCTGTACCAAAGGCATAGTGAAGATATGTTCGCCTTGAAATGAGAATTGTACTCTTCAAAGACAATCATTATAACAAGATGTTATAGTCTTAAGGAGCTTGACAATTGGCTATATTAGCGTGCTAATTTAGAACACATTATAACAACTCATCTCAGTAGTAATTATCTGTATTGACTTAACGAAGTGATAGATAATGGTTTTGGATCCAACAACCCGAGGGTTGATGAGAGATGGAGTTGTGGAATGAGATTAAAGTCCATGAAAGACGGTATATGAAGGAAACCTAACTTAGTCAATAGGAGATCCCTTGATCTAAGTTCAATAGGACAACCGACTCATATATCTAAGGGTTGTCACTGTGGGGGCATAGCTAATGTATAAGTTGATATACAAGCTAATATATGTCCTCCTAAAACTGTAATGGGAGTGATAAAACACTTCCTAGTCCATTCCTATGAATCGAGTGATAAATTGTAAGGCTAAGCATAATATGTGGTAAATGATTTGGGTAAATCTCAGTAACCATAATGCTTTTAATGATTTGAGGACAAATCACTTATGTTAGAGAGAAGTGAGGTCGCTTCGAATGAAATTGGGGGCACAATTCCTAGAGCTCTCTTAGAACCAGGAAAGTGTTCCAGGACCATTATTGGACACAACAGTGAGGGGATGTGCCGGGCTAAGGAGAGTCATGTGTGAAGTATATTGTCGCTTATACAAACAGCCGTAGGTTCAAGGACATCGCGTCTACCAATAGCTAGTAAGCTAAATATGTTTCACAAGGGAAGGTTCAAAGGATAACTCCCACCTATCCTATGCAAGACTCAACTGTCGAGGTGTCATTGGGTTTTGTGTGTGTTTTGATCGAACTCCATTCATGTGGGGGATTGTTGGAAATTTAGTGAAAAAATGTTTTCACTAACTTTGATGAATGGGATTTCGATCCTCAAGTTGAGTGGTTAGATTAAAAAATTTGAAACTTTGTGTCTCTAATGAGAATTTGTTACATCTTTTGTGTAAATATGTAACAATTGTTTTAACTCATTTCATAATTAAGAGATGTAACAATTGTTTTTTAGTAATGTCATAATTAAAAAGACTTTTGATTTATCTTCTTAATTACTTGTGTTTATTACTATTAAGTTTGGATTAAAGTCTTTTTATTATGAACTAGTGTTTCATTTTTTCAATGGATTTACAATGAACATTTTGGTTCATTTTATGGAGAAGAAAAAATTGTAGTAAAGACTACACTTTAGAGAAATGAGAGAAAATATTGTTCTTGCAAGTTCTAAAGAATTGAGAGATAAGTTTTGTCTAATTCTTCCACCATCTCAAACTTCATTTTTTTCCTACCTTTTCTAAATACATAACTTACCCGGTGATACCTTGGGTGCGTGGACATCTCTGGCAGTATACGTACTGTTCTGGTTGTTGTACCATGGGAGACAGACGCGTTCTTCTAAGAGGTGGCGCGTAATCTGTTTTAAGGGACCCGTGTTGAACACGAATTCTCAACCAAAACCGTCAATGTTTTTAGTGTGTTAATTGTTGCAGTTAAGGAGCGTAGTTAAAAACTCAACGTGGTGAAGACTATTTTTGGTTGCAGTTAAGAATATTCAACAAGACGTTCGTTGGAGTACTCGCTAATGACATCGGTTGAATGAATTTTGGCATATATAAATTATATATTATATCTTTTTCATTTGGTTTTATGTATTGCAATATACTATTTTATTCCCATGATTAACAAGAGTCTCGTTAATATTATTTTATTGTTATTTTATAATAACAAAGTGACCCAGATTCCTATAATTATAACAAAAAATGGTGTTTATGGGTGTTAGATATTTTAATACAATGTAATTTGGTTTTGACTTTTGTTCTTCAATGTCACTGTCGATTTCTATTTCATAATCACGAATGGAGTTTATGGATTTAGATTTTGGTAGATGGATTGTCGGTTCCTAATTGTTGGTTGGTTTTTTATAAGGATATTTTGGTAATATTTACAATTTCCATCGGAATGTTTTAAATTACATGGGTTACGTGAAGGATTTGAACTTTCCTAAGGACGAGGGAGTTTGTCGGAATGAATCCCAAATCTATTTCCTTACTTACCTAACCAAACATAACTTTGAAATTAATTAATTCTAATTCGAGTTCTAATTCAAGGGAATTTCGTGAACCAAATGGGGCCTTAGACGAATCAAAATTCCAAATCATTTGGACAAATTACAATTCTAAATCCAATTAATTAAAATTCCAATTCAAATTACAATTCCAACGAATTTCGCGAACCAAACGCTCCTATTAAATTTTTATGTGTATATTTTATAGGCGTACAAATTTATTACGTATACTATAAATAGAAAATAAAAATCAAAATATGTAAAAATTAAGATATAATTGGGTTTAGAAAATACGTTAATTACTATTTAATTTAATTTGACTTTCATTTATTATTTAATTAAAAATAAAATTTAAATAACTAGATTTTAAAGTTTCTTATACTAAGAGATAATTTAAAATAAATGTGTTTTATTAGTATTATTAGGTTAAAATCTCGTGTATTACACGATTTGAATAAACCCGTGTATTTCATCGTGAAATAAAATATAGCGTGATAGTTATAAATTATGTTAAATTAATTTTTAAAACATTTTTTCAGTTGGGTATTAATATTTTTATGTAATTGATAAATTTATTATTATAATATTTGTTCAAATTTTAACTTTTCGTGCATATGAGTAAATTTTTAACTGGTCGTTACAATTACCCAATTTAATTCAAATTCATTTATGTGATTAGTTTAATCAATTAGTTTGACATTTAAGTCAATGAAATTTCTACAAATATACTGTATTAAAATAAAGAAAAAAAATTGTCAGAGAAATAGTTTAGGTGAGAAAAGTAGTCAAAGTAGCCCTAGAATAATACCATGTGGTAACTATATTTACACTTTTATTAAGTAGTATAGATATAGATATAGATTAATATTTTCTTAAAAAGTATATTATTATTAAAAGATAAATGTGTATTTAATAAAAGAGATGCGAAAAAAAAATGATGAGAATGAATATAGATGCGACACGTGTCATGAGAAAACCTTTATTTATTATAACTAGCTTAGAGCCCTGTGTTTACACACGGGGTGGAAAATATCAATAAATAAAATTCTTAATTTTTTATATATATATTTTACATTGTTAAAATGTATTACATATACGAAAGATAGAAAACAAAATTCAAAATATGTAGAAATTAATGTAATTGGGTTTCAAAGATAAGTTAATTAATATTTAATACAATTTGACTTTCATTACTATTTGATTCAAAATAAAAGTTATATAATTATCTTTCAATGTTTTTTATAATAAATGATAATTAAATTAAATGTGTTTTACTAGTATAATTAGTGTTCTCTTTAAAGATATATTATTATTATTAAAATACAGATATGTATTTAATAAGAGAGAGATGCGAAAAAAAATGATGAGAATGAATATGAATGCAGCGTGTGTCATATAAAACCTTTATTTATTATATAGTATAGATATAAATACATAATTCTTTTTTGAACGGCCAACAAATATAGAATTGCCTACGTACTCCGTACGGGGTGACCCATTGGCAAAAGGTCACCGCCAGCTGGCCCAACCCAGCCTTACGGAGCCCTTAATCGCCTCAATTTATCTCCAGTTCCGGAGAAAACCCACTCGTCCGAAAGCCCACTGCTGGTAAAACTCGGACGCCCTCGGGATAGAACCGGAGATCACAAAGATCCAGGTCTTCCTTTATTGAGCCACCATGCCCCTTCCCAAAGTGATGCTAGTGGGGATAGAACTTAAGTATTTTTTAGAGAATTCAGACTTTCTACACTACACCACATTGAAAGTTGCATATAAATACATAATTAGTAACTAAATTTAAAAGCTAACCTGTGTGAATATTAGCATCTCCACTAGGATCATGCCACCTCCATCTTTTTTCTATATTTTCATTTTTAGTACTTATATGTAGTATAAGTTTTTAGTCGGTTTATTTTCTATTAATTTCGTTTTCCTTTAATAACTTTGTTTTGTTAATTTTTTTTTCAAAATACGGAGTGCGAAACTGTTTTTAGTTTTTTTTCAACGTTCCGATATAATCTTTTTTTAAAACGGAGTTGTATTCAAAATCAAGTTTTTTTTGTATCGTTGTCTATAGCGAGTGTCGTTACCGTTGTGATATCGTCACGAGCCGATCCTATTATGAGCGAAGAACATCATTGTCAGTATTGGTATTATCGGAACCCGTATCGGTATTCGCTTTATAAATTTCGATGACCCGAACCAGTCATTTTTTATTTTGTTTTTTTCCCTTTTTTAATTATTTAGTTATATGTTTCTTTTTTATTAACATAATTTTTACCGTTACGCCTACGTTTTCGTTTAAATTTTATTAACGATTAGCCCGACACCCCGACGCGAAGCGCAACCATCTTTTATTTTTTACTATAGCCTCTTAAACTATATAGCTGGGGTTAAAAATGAAGAAATATTGAATTTTGATTATAACTATGATTAAAACTTATAGGTCGGTTAATACAATGATGTTTTTTTGCTTTTGTAGATTGGCTACCAAACTTTTACATACTTTTCATTTTCCCCCGTCATACTATATATAATATACGATTTTAAACCGTTTAATATTATGCTAATTTCGTTTTTCTATAATATTTTTTTCGTAAATTGTTATTTTAAACAGAGTGCGTGGCTGTCTTTAATTTTTTTTATTAATGTTCCGTTAAAAAAAATTAAACGAAGTTTTATTAAAAACCTAGTATTTTTTTTGGGATCGTAGGCTATAGCAACTGTCGTTACGTAATGATAATGTGACCAGTATTGGTATTAGCGAAACCGGTCTCGATATTCGCTTTTATGATTTTTTTTAATCGAACCGATAACGACCAACCGTGTGACATGGGAGAAAAACGACCAAACCTCCGCCACAAAGCGAGGGTTAAAAGAACTTGTTAATTTTAATTGACTCGCAATTTTCCCTTGGGCTTTAGTTTATAGCCGCCAGGTCAATAAATTAATTAGTTTGATTTCCTTATAACAAAAGTTTTTATATATCATCTTTTTATTTTATTTTATTTTATTTTATACGTTTAGATTATTATAATAATTTAAAACAATTGATGATCATTCAAATAATGCCCATGTCACTTCCCAATAATTCATTTTAAACCTTCTTTGACGCCACTGCCTATGTCATTTTAACAATAATTATTGCACGACACTCTATTTATAGTTTAGTAGTTTTATACCAACAAACACTTATCCTTTACACCATTTTTCTCCTCCACACAAAGCTTCAACAATGGCGAAATCACCTGAATCTGAGCATCCAATCAAAGCCTATGGTTATGCTGCACGAGACATTTCAGGAGTTCTTTCTCCTTTCAATTTTTCCCGAAGGTACACGTTTTTCTTCCTACACACCATGTTTTTTGATACATACGTTTGTATAATCATGCATGCGTACAATTTGGTACACGTATTTTTTTTCTTAATAGCAAATCATTTAAGACGAAGCCTAATGTACAAGTACCCTATGCACACAATTCTTTTTTTTTCTTTTGTCTTATAGTTGATTGTTTTATTATTATAATTAATTTTGAAATTATTTTGTTTTTTTTATTATAAATTTTAAAATATGATGTTTTATAAAGTTTCTAAAATACTGTTACGACTTGCTTATTTTTATATACGTTTCGATGTAAATTTCATTCGAAACGGAGTTGTGCGTAATAATGTACAATTCATCAAAGCACAACATGGAACCAAGCCTAATTTATTTTTTTGTTAACGATATATATTTATAACATTTCTTTATTTTCTACTAAATGAGTAAATATTAGAGTAAAGTACACGGATAGTCCCTTTGCTTTGTTAAAATTTTGGATTTGGTCCCTAACTCTAAGAAACTACACCAATAGTCCAAATTTTTGCTCACACGTAACATGTTTGGTCCCTGAACACTAACTGGGTTAACATTTTCTGTTAAGTACATGTGAAATGTCAAAAATACCCCTTAATATTAAAATAATGTATATTTATTTTTTAAAGAAATATATTAAATAAAAAATCCATGGGCCCCACCCCTTGTCTTTTTCTCCTCTCTCACCCCACCCTCATTGTCCCTTTCATCTATGTTCGTCCCTCTCTCCTCTTTGCCCTAACCACCGATCAGTCCTACCGATTTGTGCCACTAATTCCACCCTCTTCGTCACTTTCCATCTCGTTTCTCCTTCACCGTCATCTCAGACCACAAACATCCCTTTAAATGGTGGTAGTGCTACAAGATGCGACCCTCTCTGAACATGCGAGTCTGCCAGAACACCACCGTCCCTGTAGCATACTACCACCATCGCTAATCCGCTCCCTCCATCTCTATTAAGTCCCGTCGTCTCGAAACAAAGATTCCTTTGAAGCGGTGATTCCTTTCAAGTGATTAGGGTTAATTGAACAACCACCACCGTCCCCGTAGCGTGCTACCACAGTCGGTAATCGTCTTCCTCTACCTCTATTGAGTCCCAACATCTCGAAACACTCCCCTTTTGGAATTTGATGGCTATGGATTTGGATTTCAAACAAACCGACGACGTATTTCATGACCAAATAAATGATGGATTTCAATTTTAAAGCAACTGGAGATGAGTCAATCCCCTCCTTCAATATCGATCAAGTTTCACCGACAAAAAAAAATTCAAGTTTCTCTGTTTTGTTCCGGTGATAAGAAAACCAGTGTGAGCTTTTGTTTCTCTGTTTTGTTTCAATTTGATGCTTTATTTTGGGCTTTTTGGCAATATAATATGGAGCTTTGTTAACTGGTTCCATCTTTTTTTTTGTTACCAAATAAACATCAATGGGTTAAGTGAAATCAGTTTGGGGTTTATCAAAATCTGAACTCAAAGAATTGGATAACATGAAGCCAAAAAATTAGTGGTTGGTAATGATTTTCGATTAATTTTGGTGAATTTGGGTTCAATTTGATGCTTTGGTGACGTGATCAGAGAGGTGACCGGAGGTCACCAAGAAGATGAACATGTTGAATATATCGTGGGAGTGGAAGAGGATAAATGATGGGCCATGTCTTTTTTTATTTAATATAATCTGTGTTTGTTTTTTTAATAAAAATATTAAAGGGTATTTTTGATATTTTACATGTACTTAACATAAAAAGTTAATCCAGTTAGTGTTCAGGGACCATACATGTCACGTGTGAGCAAAAGTTTGGACTATTGGTGTAGTTTCTTAGAGTTAAGGATCAAATCCAAAATTTTGACAAAGCACAAGGACTATTCGTCTATTTACTCTAAATATTAACACAGCAAACCAAGTGTGTGTTTTCTTTCTCTAACGCCACTGCCTATGTCATTTTCTAATAATTTAACATTTCCATTCTTACGCCACTGCCTATGTCATTTTGTCACTAATGACTCTATTTATACCACCCGGAAACACTTATTCTTTACATCAACAATGGCCAAATCACTAGAATCTGAGCATCCAATCAAGGCCTATGGTTATGCTGCTCGAGACATTTCAGGAGTTCTTTCTCCGTTCACTTTCTCCCGAAGGTACAAATGCTTTTCTTACATTTTTTATTATTTTTTAGATCGAAAGCTTTTCTAAATTTTGCATGTATTTTTAAATTTTTTTAATTTACAACAGTCACATAAATAATAAGAGCTGTTTAAAAAATCATAAATAATTATAATAAGCGCGTATTGCTAAAACTAGAGAAATCCTAGTTTTATGTTTCTCTGTTTAGCTAGTCCAAGTAAGAGTCTGCTAAGTCTTCGATCAGCTTTGCGTCCTGTGCTTGTAACGTTTGTATGATCATGTATTCATACAACTTGGTGGACATATATTTTTTTTTAAATATTGTGATCAAGATATATATTAATAGGAATTTGTTGTTGATGATGATTTATAGGGCTACGGGTGATAAAGACGTGAGGTTCAAAGTTTTGTATTGCGGAATCTGCCATTCTGATCTTCACTTTGCCAAGAACGAATGGGGCATGACTACTTATCCCATTGTTCCTGGGTATGTTTTGCCATGATATTACAACTGTTTAAGTTTTATTTTTCTGATTGATTATTAATGCAGGCACGAGATCGTGGGCGTGGTGACAGAAGTAGGCACCAAAGTAGAGAAATTCAAAGTTGGGGACAATGTTGGGGTTGGATGCTTGGTGGGAACATGCGGATCATGTCAAAGCTGTGCTAATGATCTTGAAAGCTACTGTCTGAAACAGATTCTAACTTACGGATTCCCCTATCATGATGGCACACGCACATATGGTGGCTACTCAGACCACATGGTGGCCGATGAGCACTTCGTGCTGCGTTGGCCAGAGAATTTGCCACTTGATTCTGGGGCACCGTTGTTATGTGCTGGCATCACAACTTACAGCCCACTCAGACACTTTGGACTCGACAAGCCTGGTATGAAGGTAGGTGTAGTTGGTCTTGGGGGACTTGGTCATGTTGCTGTCAAGTTTGCTAAGGCTTTTGGGACTGAAGTTACCGTCTTTAGCACCACCGCGGCTAAGAAGCAAGAGGCACTTGAAGGGCTTAAAGCTGACCATTTCATAGTCAGCAAAGACCTTGAACAGATGCAGGTGGAATATTAACTTATTTTCATTATAGTTCAAGGTTTTGATAGTATGTTTTTATTGATTTGTGATTTTATGGATTGATTTTTGAACTTTTTGGATATATGGGATTTATGGGTGAATTTTGAAAACAATTTGGTTTATGGGTGGTCCGCTGGTGGTCGAATGACTCAACCAAGTCCGCTGGTGATGGAAGCGGCCTCAACCAATGTTCCTTTTTTTCCCACCGGAGTACATGGTTTCTGGGTTGCAAATTCATAAAAATGGCGAGGTCCGCTTGCCACGGCAGCGGATTCAAGTGCTGAAAGTCTAAGTCTTCTTGCTTGGGAGCGAGCTCCCCATAAACCAATAAACTTTCAAAAACACCCATAAACTGAATTGAGTTTGGTATCCACACCATTTCTCGAAAAAATTCATTGATTATTTGGTCTATTGTTGTAACCAGTCCGCAGCAAGTTCATTGGATGGAATAATTGACACTGTCTCTGCAAATCACCCAATTGCACCATTGCTGAGTGTGCTTAAATCAGATGGGAAGCTTGTTTTTGTGGGTGTACCCGAGAAGCCAGTTGAGCTAGATCTATATCCTTTAATTTGGGGTTAGTATTTTTCATTTCATAAATACTATATTTTCACATTTTATTTAACTAAATGGGATTTACAGGTAGGAAGATCGTTGCTGGTAGTGCAACTGGAGGGCTAAAAGAGACTCAAGAAATGCTTGATTTTGCAGCAAAACACGGTGTAGTTTCAGATATTGAGCTAATTCCCATAGATTATCTTAACACTGCCATGGACCGCGTCTTGAAATCTGATGTTAGATACCGATTTGTCATTGATGTGGCCAGGTCCCTCAAAGCGCCATAAGTGAAGTGGTTTGATATTGTGTTAATTGTTTTAGAACCTAAGTCAGTGTTGGATTGTTTTGGCAGAAACAATCGTTGATAAATTATCTATTTATAAATAAAATTTGCTTGTGTGTTGTTTTATTACCTTGTCAATTGAGATAATGCATGGAAGTTATTTACAAAACCATAGCGAAAAATGAAAATAATTAAAAATTTGTAAGATGAAACAAGCTTTTTGCGCTTACCATCGATTCAATTATGGTCGATTGGTTACTTTGTTTTCTCGTAGTGGTCGTTATGGTCGATTATGGATAATCATGATCAATTATGGTTACCTAGAGTTAGTATTGGTAAATGATGGTCAACATCAACATGTGTTAAGTTATGGCTTGTTAAGACTTATTAGACCTAATATGACCCATAACAACTTAATATAATCCATTAAGACCTAATATTAGTTATTAAAGCCTATCATGGCTCATTACCGAGCTATCATGTCTCTTAACACCTAATATGACCAATTAAAACATGTATAACGTATTATAACTCTATAAGACATAGGATAACTCATTACAACCGGATCTAATATGACCTATTAAGGCATATCATGACCCATTACATAACATTTTTAATTTATATATTTTTAAACTAAATTTTATTTTGTACATAACATTTATAATTTATGCATTTTTATAAATAAAAAAATAATACAAAAAATTATACAAGTCTAATTTAACTTTTTATTATTTTAAATTTACAGTTAAACATATCTTAACATGATTATGGGATAAAGACGAAGAAGTCGGTTAGCTACAGATAAAACAAATCTTTATTTAAATTTGTTGTTTAGAATGGTTCCATCACAAGTTTAAATTAGTATATAATAGGGACATAGGGTCATTATATTTTGTTTATGTGTGGAGTTGATTTTAGGGGCATTTAGATATATCTCCTTTTAAGTTACTTTATTATATATTTACCTAATTCTAAACTTTAATTACATATTTCCTTTCCTAAAACCTATATATTACATATTTATCTGATTTATTTTAAAAAAAAGTACGTTATTACCATTTTACTCTTAATAAAACAATTAAACTACCATTTATATATATCCCCTTCCTAAATATCTGTGAGGGGCAATTGAGTAATTTTAAGTTAATTGGAAAAATATGTAATTAAAGTTACGAATCGAATATATATGTAATTTAGAAGTTTAATACAGGGAAATATGTAAAAAAAACATTGATTTTATTAATAATTAGTTTCTCCGATCCAACTGAAACCTTCAAGGTGGCTGAGTGGCATAATCAATCGTTTCAAAAAGTAATTAGACCAGGTGGGTGTCAACATAATTGATCACCGACAAACATTCTTGAGTGGAGATCAAAGGCACTAAATCAATTCAACAAATAGAAAAACGTTATAGTTTTGAAGAACTTGTGTGATTATTTAAATTAACTTTAAAGGACTTAATTACCTAGGATAACTTTATTTAATTAAGAGTAAACTATCATTTTCGTCCCTATGGTTTGGTCAAAATTGCCACTTTCATTCAATAGTTTGTTTTCTTGTATCTGGGTCCCCGTGGTTTTAAAATCTTGCCACTTTTATCCAGTCAGTTAACACCATTCATTTTTCTTAGTTAAATAAGGGGTGTTTTAGTCCTTTTACATATTTGTTTTATTTATTCATCTTTTTTACTCTCACTTTTTAATATCTCCAATTTAATCATCCCCAGCTGGCCTTCTTCCTCTTTTCTAGACCAATTTCCGGCGACAGGGGATGATTAAATTAGAGGTTAAATTGGGGAGGATTAAAAAATGAAAGCAAAAAAGATGAAGAATTAAAATAAATATGTAAAATGACTGAAATGTCCCTCATTTAACTGAGAATAATGGATGGTCTTAATTGACTGGATGAAAGTGGCAAGATTTTAAAACCACGATGACCCAGATACAAGAAAACAAACTATTAGGTGAAAGTGACAATTTCGACCAAACCACATGAACGAAAATGATAGTTTACTCTATAATTAAATTGCATAATCGCTTCAAAAAGGATTCATACCTGGTGGGTGTCGCCATGATTGATATGATACATAAACATTTTATTTTCATATAACATATTACACTTTTGTTTTGCTTCAAGTGTGATCTATAGAACCAATAATCAGCTAATTTTCAATACTTCAAAAAGATTTGTTGACACAGTAGTTGCATGGTTAATTTGTTATAAGACTATTATATGTTATATCATGGGAGTTTACTTGTTAGGTAGTCGGAGTCGATCAGAAAGGGAGTCGGGAGCAGCGTCCGTTAGATTTTGGGTGTCATGTGCGATTAGAAAAAATGGGCCGCTGAAATATAAAGATATATAAAAAAATAGCAATAAACAAAACAAAACAAAACAAAACTATTGTAGCAAAATAATCTATGCTACATAATTAAACGAATCGTAAAACTCTAATACTTACATGACTAGTTTGAGACTTTCTTAAATTTGATCTAGTTTTCTCTATTTACGTTTTTGACTACTAGATAATTGTTTGGGAGGTATAATTTATGTAAATTATATATTAAAATTTAATCATATAACAATAACCAATAACCGAAACATAGAATTTAAAAATTAAATATATAATAATTGATATATAAAGTATAATATAATATGTTATTGGGTTAATTATGTTTATTAATTTATAGTGTTAATTGGACCCATATATAATATGTTATTGGGTACATTGTGTTTATTAATTTAATAGTTTAACTAGGTTAGATTCGTATGTATTATGACACGAATTGATTGATAAAAATAATACGATAAATAAATATCTTACATGTTAATATATTATTATTAGATTTTAGAGGGTAATAATAAAACTAACAATTCATAATATTTTAAAATATAAAAAATTAACACCTCTAAATCTTATGAATTATAATAAATTGATTAAATTTAATTATAAATATTGTATTTAAAAAGGAAAGCTATTGGTCAACCAAAAGTTATCTCACATTTAATGTTTAAAATTCAAAATTATAAGAAAGATGAAAATGTTTAAATGGTATTTAATAAATTTAGGAGTTTAAAAAAGTAATAATAATTGGAAAACGTTTAGGCGGGAAAACAAAAATATAGATGCTCTATAATGATGAAATGTGACACTTCAAAACCTTTATTTAATATAATAGATAGATTGGGTTAACTTGGCTTATTATAATATGTTAGTAGGTTTTCATGTTTTATTAAGTTTTTGGGCCTCATCTAGAACATATAATTACTATTTACTAATAAGTTTATATATATTTTTAAATATGTTAATCGAGACACGCTAAATAAATGAGAATATATATATATATTGGGTCCCACGAAAATTTCGGTCCTAAATGCTCGCCCATCCCACACTTGCTTAGGGCCGGCCTTCGTCATGAGGGCGTTGGGAACACGATCTCGCCTCAATCGGGAAGGCATACTTTGGTCCCGGTATGACATGGATGTCTCAATTGCCTTTTGAAGCTCATGAATGCAATTGTATTTTTTATTATTATTATTTCCACTGGATTATTATTAATCCAATTAATAATAATGATTATTTCATAAATAATCATTATGTTCAACCGTGTCTGTTCATCCTCATAATTATTTCATAAATAACTATCTCGACTTTTAATATCTTCGTGGAATGGATTATCAGTGGTAATGGACAATAAGTTTTTGGTAACAGGCGAACAACCAAGACATCATGTAACTTAATATTATTAGAAATATGAGAATGACCCGTGTATGAAATATCAAGAGTATAACCCTTACCAAAGGTCACAGTGGGATTACCCATAACATGAGAAACATGTTGCAGATTGTTTGTGGAAGAAGTCATATGAGCAGATGCTCCTGAATCAACCTAAAAATCTGGAGTGTACACGTGACATTGCGCATGAAATGCTTGAGCAAGGTTGGCATCAAGTGAAGTGGCTTGAGTAGCATAAGAAGCAAGATTGCCTTATCGAAAGCTAAAACTGCATCAATTTTTGGCCAATTGTTACTTGTCTCCCAAGATAAACGATTGATTGAAAACATAATTGTCACTTGTTTGTGAAGATAAATGATTGATTGAAAACATAAACATAAACAAATAGCTAATGCAAAACTGATATCGCATCAGTTGTTGGCTAATTGTCGTTTGTCTGTAAAGATAAACCAAATTTGTCATGCCAAGCATAGCCATATTCAAGAGATGTCCGTTTAAGTGAAATCGTAAACATAAACAAATACGAATTAACATGATAAAACGCAACGGAGATTCACGAAGAAAACTAGGGAAGAAGCGATTGAGATGTGGAAGAGGAAAAAAAGGCACAAGCAACTAGGGAAGAGGCGATAGAAGAAGCAAGGTAAAAAATAGACACGTAAGGCCGAGCAAGCAAAACCAAACACATGTTGAAATAAGAGGAGCCAAAAAGAAAAAAAAAACATAAAACAAAGCCAACGACATGGATCGAATCCAAACCAACAACCATTAATAGGAATAACATGCATAATTAGCCAAAGCACTACCTCTTATCTAAGATGTTCACAAGAGGTGCCAAAAAAATTAACTATTCACCCTTACCTTCAAAATAGAGTTTATAATTAGGACGACCATTTTATTAAATAAAATATCACTTTTAAAAGAAAATAATTTAGAAAGTGACAAGTATTTTTTTTGTTTGGAGAGGAAAGTGACAAATATTTAAATATATTTAATGGACTTTTCTAGATAACATGTATCGTTGACTAGTTCTTAACTATATTTTATTTGTAATAATGTGTAAGAAGGTTGTCGATCTTATGTTTTGCTTGTTAATGCTATTTACTTTCACTTATACCCAATCAAATAAAATACTTGTTGTATGATAAAACTATTATTTAAGTTTTCAAGCGTTCCATGATTTTTCACTTTACAACATATAACACAATAAACAATCGTATTCTTGTTTCATTTTAACTTCTAAAATTATATTCATTAGAATGGAGAGCTCCGGGGAGGCACGGACAAAACACACCCTCTCCTTCGTCATCTGTTTCCATCCTTTATCACCTAAGCACCAGGGGGGCCTATTTACTCCCCCGAAAATAACGTTGGGATTTTCTTACCCGACCAACTCCTTTTCTTAACCGACCGAAACCGATTGTTAAACTGGTTTGAAACTGGCTTAAACTGCCGGTTTGTAAACCTATAGTTTGAAACCGGTTTAATTCAAACCCCTCAAAAACTGGTTTTATACCGATTTAAAACTGGTCAAACCTCTCTCTCAAACTGGTTTTGACTTTTGTTGAAGACCGATTTGTGCACCTCTACCGCTGCCATCAAAGAGCCTTTGGCTCAATGGTATCTATATGTGACGTGTTACATTGATACCTCATTTTCATAAAGTTATGAGTTGTAGCATGGCCGGCCCTGAGAATCCTCGAAACGTTTTAGGTCAGGACAAGTAATAAAAAAGTGGACCTTAATATTTTTTTTATATGTAATGAGTTTTAAATATATACATTTTTGTGTCTTTTTTTTGTTTTTGTTTATTAGTTTAAATAATTATGGGTTTTTTGTGGGACAACATTTTAAAGAGAAAGAGAAAAAAAATATGACATATAAAAAATAAATAATATAGTTATTAAGACTTGAACTTATGAGCTTTATATTTTCTTGCAATGATTTTTCAATTACATCAAAAAAAACTTTGATGTAGACAAAATAAATATATAAATTAAATATATTATTTAAAAATCTGAGTCTGAAGCCATCATACACCTTGTCCCTTGCTTTGAGCCGGGCCTGAGTTATAATCCCATCATAAATAAATAGTGTAGATTAAGAGTTGGTTTGATTTGTTGTTAAAAAAAGATTTATAACGCCACTGCCTTTGTCATATCGCATTAACTCAACTTTTCCACATGTCACTGCCTATGTCATTTTGGTATTCCACTCCACTCTATTTATACCACCCACACACAATTATGCCAACAACGTTTTCCTCTTTCTCCAGAAGCTTCATCAATGGCCAAATCACCGGAATCTGAGCATCCGATCAAGGCCTACGGTTATGCCGCTCGAGACACTTCCGGCCTTCTTTCTCCCCTCACTTTCTCCCGAAGGTATTTTAAATGGTTTTTGTATAATCATCCGTACAATTTGATAGATATTAATTGGAATTTGTTGTTGATGATGATTTACAGGGCTACGGGTGATAAAGACGTGAGGTTCAAAGTTCTGTATTGCGGGATCTGCCATTCTGATCTTCACTTCGTCAAGAACGAATGGGGCTTCACTACTTATCCAGTGATTCCGGGGTATGTTTCAATCGACTTCACTCGATTTGTCTTTCCCCAAATTATTTCCTAAATTGTAAACCAGCCCGGTCATGTCGCCCGGCATGACATGACCAGGCTGGGATCGGCTCGTTTATCTTTAACGAAAACGAGCCGAAACATTGAGCCACCGCACCTTTGGCTAGTTACTTTTTAATCTTTTTTTTTTTAAGGTTTATACTTTTTACGCGTATTGATATATACAAAATAAATAGATAATATTTTAACATACTTAAAATGCAGAATTAATAAACTACAAAATTTATATTCTAAAAAATAAAAAAATAAGATTTTTTACAAAATTTATAATCTAATTCGATGCATAACCACCAATTAAGTTCTAATAATCGTTAGTTCACGGTCACACCTATCGGGAGTCATGAGCTTCTTAGTTCTGCTGCTTGGAAGAGAATGAATATTAGGCTATGGTTAGATATTAGATAATCGCTTATTGTTCTGTCACGTCTTTTTTTTAATATTTTTTATTTGTTTTCAGACTAAAAAGACTCATAATTTAGGTTATAACTTGTATATATTTAAATTTGTGATTTTATTTAAACAAGCCCAACGAGCAAGTTTAGGTGCTAGCTAACGAGAGAGCCACAAGCCGAACTTAGCTCATGCTCGGCTCGTTTATAAAGGAGCCGATTTTGAGCGATTCACGAGCTTTTTGAACGAACCTACTTTTCAATACCCGTTTGCCATTATTTAAACAATTTTCAATTGATTAATGTAGGCACGAGATGGTGGGTGTGGTGACAGAAGTAGGCAACAAAGTAGAGAAGTTCAAAGTTGGTGACAAAGTTGGTGTTGGATGCTTGGTGGGATCATGCAGATCATGTCAAAGCTGTGCTAATGATCTTGAAAACTACTGTCCGAAACAGATTCTAACTTACGGTTTCCCCTACCACGATGGCACGCGTACATACGGTGGGTACTCGGACCACATGGTGGCCGATGAGCATTTCGTGCTCAGTTGGCCAGAGAACTTGCCTCTTGATTCTGGTGCACCCTTGTTGTGTGCTGGCATCACAACTTACAGCCCACTCAGACACTTTGGACTCGACAAGCCTGGTATGAAGGTAGGTGTGGTTGGTCTCGGTGGGCTAGGTCATGCTGCTGTCAAGTTTGCTAAGGCTTTTGGGGCTGAAGTTACGGTCTTTAGCACCACCCCGGCTAAGAAGCAAGAAGCACTTGAAGGACTTAAAGCTGACCATTTCATTGTCAGCAAAGATCCTGAACAGATGAAGGTGGGATATTAGTTGAAATTTTGATAATATTTTGGTTGATTTGAGAGTCTGTGACTTTAAAGATTGATTATTTGGTCTATTTTTGTAAATTGTAACCAGTCTGCAGCAAGTTCATTGGATGGAATAATTGACACCGTCTCTGCAACTCACCCAATCGCACCATTGATAAGTGTGCTTAAACCGGATGGGAAGCTTGTTCTTGTGGGTGCACCAGAGAAGCCACTCGAGCTAGCTGCATTTTCTTTAATTGCGGGTTAGTCATTAGTGTGTTTTATTTTCATACTGTATTTTCTTTTGAGGTCACGGTTCGAGCCGTGGAAACAGTCTCTTGCAGAAATGCAGGTAAGGATGTGTATAACCTTCCAATGTGGCCTGACATTTTCTTGTGGAAGTTGCATTTTGTTTAACTGAATGTGATTTACAGGGAGGAAGATAATTGCTGGAAGCGCGATTGGAGGGCTAAAAGAGACTCAAGAAATGCTTGATTTTGCAGCCAAACACGGTGTAACTGCGGATATTGAGCTCATTCCCATAGATTATGTGAACACTGCTATGGAGCGTATCTTGAAATCGGATGTTAGATACCGATTTGTCATTGATGTGGCCAACTCGCTCAAAGCGCCATAGGTGAAGTCGGTTTGATATTGCGTTAATCGGTTTAGAACATGAGTGAGTTAAAAGAGTGTTTGATTATCTTGGGCAGAAACATTTGTAGGTCAATAATCTCTTTTTGAATAAAATTTTCTTGTGTTTAATACTTCTTTGAGTTGAGGCAGATCTTAAATCAACCGGGAAGGTTGCTGTTTTAATAACTTTAATGACGTTGTTATTAACCTGTAACAACCTTTATTTTATTTTTTGTGGAAGCTATCATTTTGAAGGAAACAGGGTTTTAAACTCATAAATCATAATCAACTATTCTAAATGTTTTGTTATGTTAGTTGAAATATAATGGTGAACTAAATTATCCCCATGTGCTCACTTGAATGGTACCAACTACCGACTCAGGGATCATATTATCTCCACAACCACACTTTAATACATTAAATTAAAAGTGTAAATACTTCTCATAATTTGGTAGGAAAATATTTTTGTGGTAGTTGTATATAAAATATGTTGCAATAAAAAGATTGTTTCAATATTTGGTCTGGATCTTCTTTTATTTGTGAAGATGTGAAATCTACATTAAAAAACAGAACCATTAGACTCGTCACGAGGATTAGGTCTTGTGACCAACTCTAACGTTACAATATGTACGGAACGAGGATTAGGTCTGGTGACCAACTCTAAAGTTGCAATACGTACGGAACTCCAACAACTGAATTTTATGTCTTGAATAGTTACGGTTATGAAAAAGTTTACAACCCGTTTATCCTTTTAATACTTTAGTAGGTTTTACACATGAGCCTATCTCTAACTTAATTTTACATGTAACTTAAACAATTCTTATAATCAAGATAACAAAAGATTATACTTGAATGCTTAAAATCATAGTTGTCAAGGCGCATAGGCGCAATAAAGGCACAAACAAAGGCCTCGCGCCCTCGCCTGGAGCCTAGTCGCAATGCGGGAAAAAAAAAAGCGAGGGCTTTTTTTAAGTTAAACGCATAGTATAAAAATACCATTTTTAAGGGTTTAGATATGTTTTAGGCTTGTTTAGGGCTAGTTTAGGTTTTTTTTAGGTTGATTCCAGGCTTGATTAAGGGTTTAAAACAAGTTCAGACGACTTTTTGGCTGAAAAACGCGCCTCATCGCCCAAAAGCGCGCCTTGCCACCGAGGCGCGAAGGATGCGATGCGCTGCACCTGCGCGCCTGTGCTTTTGACAACTATGCTTTAAATATCATTTAACAATATTGAAAGTTGTTGATTGAAAGTTGATGTCTTCTCTCTTGCATCAGCTACCAGAACTTGCAAATCCCTGAAACAATGAGTTATCCGGTGCCGAGATGGGACATTCTAAAGCTATGAATGATATTATCAACTACTGTAAATTTGATTATAAGAATATATGCAAATTGGCTTGCATACTATGTTCATGATCTATCCAACAAGATTTATATAGATCAAGCCCACACCCTTTCCTTGTTATCTTGTTCTTTGAACGCTTGAGTTTGATTACTTGTTCTACTATGATTGACCGGTCTCTGAGATGCTGGTGCTGGTTTGGTCATTTTTGTTGGACCCTTGTGGTGTGGTCTAGGTGGGTCAGACTTCCTTGACTTGTTCTCATTGTTATCAACATTCTCTACTTCACTATTTCTTGGCAGCCTCTTTGACAGGTTATAGCCAACAGCAGTTTCACGGTTCATTAGATTTGAACTCCTTAAAACATACTGTTCGACCTCGTTTATGAATTTCTTGTCTCTTGAACCACCAATATGTTTGGGTCCCTCACGTGGCGATGATTTCATGGAACTAGAGGAATCTGCAATCGTAGCGATAGACATTCGCCTGTCTTTCTCTTTAAGCTTCTCCTCAAGCTCCTTAATCTGTATTTTCACAAATACTTGGACTATTAGCATAATCAGGAACAAAAAAATAATAATTAGGAAAAAAAAATGACCTTTAGATGGAGTGAGGTTGAATCAGAATATTGTTCTTGTTCTTTCAGTTTCCTTTCAAGTTCTTCAATCTAAAATGATGAAAATTTGTAAATTTTTATTTAAATTCTAAATTTTTGACATATATACATAAGCTCTTTTTTAAATTGTAATTTTTTATGACCTTATCTTGCAAGGTCATGGTATATGACTTTGACTCTTTGACCTGCTCTTTCAGTTTGTCTTCAAGGTCCCTAACCTGTATTAAAAATTTCAAGTTTTAGTAGGTCTTTTAAATCTTGAAAACTAATATATTCAGAAGAATTATCCAAATACTACCTTATGTTGGTATGTTATAGCTCCCGACTGCTCTTGCTCCGTAAGCTTGTTCTCGAGCTCCTTGACCTTTAATTGTATCATTTAAATATGTTTTCAGTAGGACTGTAATTGGGTACATTTGACTAGGGGTATTCAGTGTCCAGTTCGGTCGGTTTTGAGGAAAATTCTAGGACAAACAGCTAAATACGATTTTCGAAAAACGCCGAACCAGACCAGCCATGTTTGGTTCTTTTATTATTTCTTTTTTCAAAATCGTTAGTTTGTATTTAATTTTTTTAAAAAGCTAAAGATGGTTTATAGATATTATACATATGCATAATTACGTATTGCATGGTTCCAAATTCCAAACAGTGAACTGAACCGTTAAACTTGGTTTGAATTGAACCAAACCATATAAAATCTCAAACAAACCAACTTGCTTTGGTTTGAACAGTTTGGTTAGTTTCAAACGGTTTATGAAAACGCCTACCTATGACAATCATATAAAACAAAAAAGATGAAAATTACTACCTTTTGTTGGAGCCCATTGTTGAATTCCTCTTTTGCCCTCAACTTATCAGAAAGATGTGAAATTTGTTTTTCTAAATGAGAGTGTAATCCTTTATTGAACTCAATCTCGCTCTCAAGCTCCTTAATCTTTTCCATATTGTTTTTATGTACTTGATCTTTACCCTTGATCTTGCCTTCTACATTCTGTGAACTCTCTTCTAACTTCCTCAACGACTCATCTTTCAAACGTGATTCGTGCTTTGCTTTATCAACCTTCATGTATAAATACCAAACAACCAAAGTCAAATAATTTACAAAAAATAATAACAATAATAATAGCATGCCATACATACCATCAATTTCAGTTTCTGAAGCTCACTTGTATCGATTTGCTTTCTAGGTGGACCCAACTCGACCCCTCTGACTCTTGTTGCAAAGTTTAATGAACTCAAAGTCTCGCTCAAGTCATGTTCCGAGGGACTAATTTGCACAAACATTAATGTTTTTGACTCACCCCCTAAAAGAAACAACAAAACAACATTCATTAATACTTTTTTAACACGAATGGGAACAAAGAATTGAATTTACCTAATGAATCTTGGAGTAAATGTGTGAGCTTTGAATTCCTATATGGAATGTGACTGCTTTTATTTGCTAAAGAAGATACTACATCACCGAGAGCAACATTCATGTTTTTGACTCACCCCCTAAAAGAAACAACAAAACAACATTCATTAATACTTTTTTAACACGAATGGGAACAAAGAATTGAATTTACCTAATGAATCTTGGAGTAAATGTGTGAGCTTTGAATTCCTATATGGAATGTGACTGCTTTTATTTGCTAAAGAAGATACTACATCACCGAGAGCAGAAAGAGAACGGTTAATATTTTGGGCCTCCTTGAGGCGTTCGCCTTGAGCATCTGTCTTCGCAAGCCTCTCACTGCCAGCCAAATCTACAAGCCATAGTTTGCTCTTTGTGCACTCTCCATTTAACAAATTCTTTGCTTTTACTATAATACATAGCATACTAAAAAAACATAAAAAGAAAAAAAAATCAATATAATTTATCTTATGCAGTAAAGGTAGAGATATTATAATGAGTGTGTGGCGGGTTAGGTAGCGGGTCAAAACAGATTCGAGTCAGGTTGATCCAGGACACCATTTGTGTAGTTTTTATCTTTTTAAAATAATGATTTGGGTGTCAAATATGATTACAGAAGTTGCATTATTTCAATAATAATCGATGTTTTCTTGGAAAACGATCTAGGAGGTTAAAAATACACTTTGAGTGACTTTCGACCTGTTATCTTTTTATATATTCATTTAATAAACCCCTTTATGACCTGTTTGAGATAAAACATAGCCTGAATCGACCCATTCATAAGCAAACGGGTCGAAATTGCAAGCTCTAGTTAAATGCATTATTATCTTTATTGTATTGTGTTTTATCCTAATCATATTCCATTACAGTTGGAATTTTTTTAAAGAATTTACCAATGAGAGCGGCTGTTATGTTCATTCACATTATTTGACCCCACAGCTCGAGCACTGCTTCCAGCTAGCAATACATTCCAGACTTCTTGTATGTTTTCAACTTTTTCCTCAACTAGCCCGGGAATACTGTGAAGCCCTTCAGCAGCTTGTTTTATTTCCAATCTAAATTTCCAAAAAAATATATACACATTATATTCAACGCAGGAAGCATTATTTTATATTATTTTATACTATATTATATAAAGTTAGTTCATGAAGCTAAGTGATTAAATAGATATTTACTTCTTGGAGGATGATGATGGTGTTGTCAGTAGATCCCTTATTTGTTCATTATAAACTTCAAGCACACTAACCGATATGTCATAGGTGAAACTGTCATTTCTTTCTTTTGCAATTTTGAACAATTCCACAAGTGTTTGGTAGTTAACCCCTCGGTTTCCCTCTGTACCCTCCATGGTAAACGTCTTTCCTGTCCCCGTTTGTCCATATGCAAATATGCATACATTGTATCCATCCAAAACCGAAGTTACCAATGGTAAAGCTTGTGCAAACACATCAACTGTGTATGATAACAAAAGGATAATGAGAATATAATTTATTTAATCAAAATATTAAATTCTATTAAGTGAAGATTAATTAATTAGAAAGAAACCTTGATTGTCATTTGGTGTGAAGACTCTATCAAATCTAAAGGTCTTTTTGATGGAACCACTATTTAAAATCCCAAGCTCACCATTCGATGCTGCATCGAAGTCAACAACCGTTGAGCACCCGGTTGAAGATTCTGCTCTGCTTAGTGGACGACACCGACAAAATACCCTTATATTGCCTGATAATTAGAGCTAGTAAAAATAAATACGTAACGATATAATGTTTGAATAATTAACTTTTTGTGAAATTTATAATTAGCAGACCTTTTGCATCCTCAACTTGATTATGAAGCTTTCTTCTCTTTGCCTGTTCTTCATTGTACTTCATTTTAAGATCCTCACACTGTGCAACTGGAAGTTAATAATTAACAAAAAAATATTAACTAAAATACAGGAAAAAATGTGTTCTTGAAAAATAGAAATTTCTTTTAGAGATTACCCAATGCTTGAACCGCAGAAACCATATTATTTAGATCAGGAACCGAGTCAGCGCATTGGTGTGCCTTAAGAGAGAGCTGGGAGTGATCTTGTTTCAAGACCTGATTAATGGGTCATGTTAAACAAGTATAAAAATGTAATTTTGATTATAGTCTTTGTAATATTTGTGTTAATTACCGTTATTCTATGTGATAAATCCTTGACTGCAGCAACCCACACTTTCTTGTCATGTTCATATCTACTTGATATGTCCCTCAGCATTTCAGATTGTTTCTCCATCTTTTGATCTAATCATGAAATTTTAGGAATTTATAAGATAAAAATGTATTCTAAAATTTTATGAATTTTTAAGAAGTATTTTCTATAATTTTAGGAATTTTAAGATAAAAATGTTCTCTTAAGATTTTAGGAATTTTTAATGTTTTCTAAAATTTTCGAATTTTCAAGATAAAAATGTTTTCTAAAATTTTAGAATTTTCGAGACAAAAAAATTTTCTAAAATTTTAGGAACTTTTAAGATAAAAATGTTTTCTAGGACTGAAGATAAATGTAATGTTGGACTTCACAAACTTACCAAAGAGAGGATGTCTGGAATAACTTATTTTCAAGTTCCATACGGGCCTTCTCCAGTTGATCATTTGCTGAAGTTAAAGACATCCAAGCTTGATAACATTCATCGGTCTTACGTTGACATTGACTAGTCAACTCTTGTATCTTCTTCTCATACTTCTCTACTGATTTCTTTCGCATTACTTTCCTCTTCAATGTAAAACAATTTAACAAAAATTAAACATGATTCAGTAGCATAATTGCATTGATAAATAATAATAACCGTACCTGAACTGAAGCGACTTCTATATCAGCAGCACAGTTTTGACATCTTAGAAAATCATGGTTTAGACCATCATCTGTGAGTAAATCAACACAGAAGGGCAATCAAAGTCAAAGACAAATTCAAGTCACTTGTCACAATTATAATAACAATTTAGATTCAATGAAAAATTTAAATACCAAGAAGATTGGGAGCTTTTCTCATGCAGATTTCACTGACCAGTGGGCTACCAGTGATCCCTTCAAACCTAACAACAATTGCCTCGCCCATCTTGACTTTGACTCTCGAGTCAACTAACTGCAATGGTCTATTAGCTCCAACGACAGAAAAGATGTCAGAATCCTCAAGAATCTGTTAAAAACAATATAAATTCAGATATAAAATTTTGTAGTAATTTTTTTATAAAAAAATTTTAAAATAAAATTGTACTTGCCTTCTCATCCTGCAAGTATACATTGAACACTCTCATTCCTTTAGGACCAAATGTGTTTATGATCTCAACAAAATGAAGGTCAATATAGTAATCTCCCTCGGGTAGATTGTCAAACCGATACTGAAAGTTCCCTAGTCTTGCTGTGTGGTAAATGAATGCAACATCACCGCCTTCAGTTATACACTCGTTCGTTTGAAATATATCACCCCCTTCAAAATACTTATCCGCTACTAAATTCATGTTCAAATCAGGTTCCACTATGGTTTGGGCTCCAGCATTCACAAACAGAACAACTTCATCTGATGCTAAAAGGATATGGAATAATGTCAGTACATTTACAGAATTACTGTTTTCTTATCATTTAAGTTTCCAATTTTATAATTTAGGTTGAATATTCAACCAAAGTTGCATCTTTGTGTAATAGGATTGTAAACGAACCGAACGTTCAGTGAACCGTCCGGCGGGAAAGTTCGTCTATGTTCATTCATTTAATAAACGAACGAACAAGAACACATGTACCGTTCATTCATTTACGTTCATTTATCTTCGTTCATTTACGTTGTGTGTGCTTATATCCATTCACTTATGTTCGTCCGTTTACATTGGTTTAAATATTCATTCAAATTTATTTATGACTAATATTAATTTAAAATCAATTTGATTTTCGTTTTTAAAGCCCTTAAGCCAAATTTGATATCTTTGTTTACTTTTGAAATGTTGTTGGATGTAAGGATGATGGTATTTCAAACTTTAATTTAGTTATTTATGTTTACTTTTAACTGGTGTTCATTTATGTTCATCGTGTCCGTAAACCGTTCGTTTACAATATTAACGAACGAACACGCTCATTTTCTTAATTTGTTCATTGTGCCCCTACAAGAAAATCCGTTCGTGTTCATTAATTTGTTCTGTTTGTTTACATGGCTCCATACTAACACCTAAACCCTAAAAAGGTCCAAAATTATTAATCAGGGGTACGGAAATGCATGATTTAGACAATATGTAAAGTCAAAATTCTAACCTGAACAGTTTGATCTCATAAACCCCTTTGGAATTAGCCTGGAATTGAAATCACAGATCATGTAATCGAACGAAGATTCGTCTACCGTTGAAACCCTAGCTGGCTTCTTGTCCGAATTTGAAACAACATCCGGGCAAAACACGTCAGCGGCGATTAGGGCCTCTCCGTGTACCTTCGATTCAAAACCACCGTTAGTAGAATCTGAGGTCACCGCGAGTGTAAGATTCTTGGAAACTTCGGACGCCATGTAATGAAATTAGGGTTTGAAAACGGTGAAGATCTTGAAGGCGAATTCAGAAGAGAAGGTGAGTTTGAAAGTTTGGGAGCGAGAATTTCAATCTTGACCGTTAAACAGACGACCGTTGCTCCATTTGTAAGGGTTGGCAATTTAGACACGTACACGAATACACGACACGAACCTAACGATCTTAATAGGTATCGTGTATGGTCTTATCGTGTTTCGTGTCCTAAACAGGTAGACACGAATCTACCTGTTAATTTTCGTGTCTTAACGAATAAAATACCTGTTTACCTGTTAAATACATGTTAGTACCTGTTAATATTTTCTTTTAAATATAATTTTAGTGGAATTTAATTTTGGCCTATTGGGTCATTCAACTTTTGGGCCAGCCACCTGCATATTAGAGGAAAATAGGTTAGGGTTTGTTTTCCCCCATCGAATGAACAGCCGCTTAGCGACCCTCGGTGGTATTACCCTTGAACAGCGGCTGCCGCTACCATTCACGGTTCACCACTCTGAAATCAACTCATCGACCCTCGGTGGTATTACAAGTTTATATTTCGTTTTCCCCGAGTTCATTAGCCGCAGGTTCACGAATCTACGGTATTACAACTCGTTATCGAATCTCGTCAGTTCATCAGCCGCATGTTCACGAATTCATCAACTTGGTATTACAAGTTTATATTTCGTTTTCCCCCATCGAATCTCGTCAGTTCAATATGTTTGCAAATTGAATTCTGACTGTGATAATTACTTCACGAATTCTTGGTTTTAGACTTTAATAGATATGCTATCTTTGTTGTAGATGGAGTCTGAGATTCATTCTGTGGAGGCAGAATATAATGAGGTTCACTCTGTGGATGTAGAAGATAAAAACAATAGTGATGATAACAAACCAGGGTCAAAGAGACAACGAAAAGAAAGATCTGTTGTGTGGCAATACTTCACCAAAGTTCATAACAAAACAATAGGAACAAAAGTATCAAGCAAGTGCAACAAATGCAATCATATTATCATATATGATAGTAAAAAAGGTACGGGTAATCATACGAAACACATAAAAACCTGCTATGGTTCTACTTTCAAAGATGTTGGTCAAATGTTTTTAAATAGTGATATGAAGTTAAAGTCATATAGTTTTTCTCAAAATACGTTTCGTGAGATGCTTGTAGCTGCTATTGTGATGCATGAATTACCTTTGTCATTTGTTGACTATAAGGCATTTAGAGATTTGTTTAAGTACTTGCAACCCGATGTGAATATCATCTCTAGAAATACTGTAAAATCTGATTTGCTAAAAATGTATAAGAGAGAAAAGGAAAATATCAAAGTCATGCTTATGGAATCACCTGGGAGGTTATGCTTAACTTCAGATTTATGGACTTCTATTACTACTGATGGGTATTTAGCAATTACATTTCATTTTATAGATAAACAATGGGTTTTGCAAAAGAGAGTTTTATCATTTTCTTTCATGACACCACCTCATAGTGGTGTTGCTTTATGTGCAAAGGTGTTTTCTATTTTAGTAGAATGGGGTATAGAAAAAAAAATTTTCTGTGACGTTGGATAATGTTTCTTCTAATGACACTTTCATTGGGCTTTTGAGAGAACAATTGAACACAAAATCACCACTTGTTTCTAAGGGTGCTTTTTTTCACTTGAGATGTTGTGCACATATTTTGAACTTGATTGTGCAAGATGGGTTAAAGGAAATTGATGATTGTGTTTACAAAGTAAGTGTAACAGCCCGAGTTTTAGAGCGCGAAAGAATTCACGAGAATTAAAAACTTAAATAAGAAAGAAAGGGAAGCGGGCTTGGGCCGGGGTGTATGGGCCGAAAGGGGCAAGGGTCGGGCCCTTATAAGCCTCAAAATCATCCCAAAACCCTCACTCCTAACCTCATTTCCGGATTTGTAGAGAGAGAAAGTGTGAGAGAGTCTATAGAGAGAAAGTTCCGGTTTTCGAATCTGAGCTCATAGGACCGTAGTCATACGTATTTGGAACGATTAGCTGTGAAGAAGAAGCGTTTACAGGTAACCGATTCTCCTAGATCTGAGTTTTTGTTCGTTTTTGGGTTTTTCGGGTTTTGGAGGAAAAGGTAACGTTTTTACGGATTAAACTAGAGGAAAAACATAGATTTAAGTTCCTTAATGAAAAGCAAACGTTTTGAATGTAAACAAGTCCGGGATCTTGACGTGATCAGACCCGAACACGAAAGTTAGGGTTTTTGTGGGGAAGCAGATCCTACGTACTTACCAAGTACGCAAGAAGAGGATCCTGCGTACTTATCAAGTACGCATGAAGCAAAGCCTGCGTACTTATCAAGTACGCATGAAGCAAAGCCTGCGTACTTATCAAGTACGCAAGAAGCAAAGTCTGCGTACTTATCAAGTAAGCAAAAGCAAGGCTTTGCGCACTTGCTAAGTGCGCAAGCATGAAGTCTATGGGTATATATAGCCGGATAGTAAAGTCAGTATGTTCGCCTAGCCAGAAATAGTGAAACCATTTAGCGTTGAGTTAAGTCTGATACGTGTCAATTGTTATGATTGTCCAGATTGTGTGAGATCCAGTAGACCATTGCAGTTAAGATATCAAGTGAGTTCTAATCCCCTTTTTGCCTGCTTTAGGGGTGGTGTGCATACTTAGTGTAAAGCGTTTATTATATTTTATATATTATAAACTGAAGGGAAAAGCTATGTTTTAGTGAAAAGTTTAAAAGAGGCAAAAGTACATTTTAGTAAAGTATGATTTTATTATTGGCAAGCGTTTATTATATTTTTCATATACATAAACAAAGGAATAATATAAGTGCTAGTATGTTTTCAGTAAAGCAAGATATATCATTTGGCAAGCGTTTACTATATTTATTATACATAAACAAAGGCATGATATATGTGTTAAGATATATTTCAGTAAAAGCAAAGGTATTTATGGCAAGCGTTTACTATATTTTCATATACATAAACAAAGGCATAATACATGTTAAGTTATGAACAAGATTTACAGAAAGTTTTATGAACAGTAAAGTGAACAGCTTTCCTTCGGGAATGTGTACCAGTTGTAAAGGTCCTTGGGGCAGATGTTACTTGTACAAGATGTCAGATATGGGTTCTACCCATTAGTAAGAGTCTTGATGGCTCGTTAACAGTTGTACAATTGGGATGAGTGACGGCGGTTGCTCGGGGGACTACGCAATGCCCCATGTACCAGTTAAGCGGTATTGATCACGAGGACAATACCTGGTATTGATCACGAGGACAACATCGTGTCATGTGGTGTTGATCACGAGGACAACATCAATGGGTCACGAGGACCCAACTATGCTAAGCGGTATTAATCACGAGGACAATATCAGTTGTTGATCACGAGTACAATATCAGTTGTTGATCACGAGGACAATATCAGTTGTTGATCACGAGGACAACAACATGCTAAGCGGTATTGATCACGAGGACAATACCAGTAGTGACAAGGAATTGACGGTTAAGTGGTACTGATCACGAGGACAATACCAACAGTGATAAGAATTGACAGTTAAGTGGTATTGATCACGAGGGCATTACCAACAGTGACAAGGAATTGACGGATACCTTATGAATGCTTTAAACTATTTTTGAAAAGTGAAGTATGTAAAGTTTTGCCTTAAGGGCAGTATGCATGTATTAGCAAATCTTTTGTAAAAATTGATTTAAAGTAAACGTTAGAACTCACTCAGCGTTGCTGATTTTTAGTATGCATATCAGTTAAGTGCAGGTGTAGTTGATGGATGTGGATGCTTGGCTTGGCGAGAAGAGTTACCCGAAGATCAATGTCTGGCATCACAATTATGTTTATGTTATATTCTAATTTGATGTTATTAAAGACAAATTGTATTAGACATGTTTATGTTTCCGCTGCATATGTTGAGATGTTAAATCGTTTCCGCTGTGTTAATGAATGTCTTATGTTTAAAGTGCTATGTGTTGATGAGTAAATCCAATACGTGAGGCCTCCCGGGTTCGGGGCCTTACAGTAAGAGAGAGTATCAAGTATGTGAAAGGTTCACAACAAAGGAAGGAAAAGTTTTTGGAATGTGTTGAGTTGCTTTCTATTAAAAAGAAAAAGGGGTTAAGGCAAGACGTTGTTACTAGGTGGAATTCCACCTTTTAATGCTTGATGGTGCCCTTTATTATCGACGTGCCTTTTGCCATTTGGAATGCCTTTTGCCTTTTTTAATGCTTGATGGTGCCCTTTACTATCCACTTGTTTTTGTGGCTTATGTGACTTTGTATGATGGTATGAATTCAAAAGATACGTATATAAAAAATATGGCAGAGTTGATGATGGGGAAGTTTCAGAAATATTGGTCTGATTTTAGTCTTACATTAGCCATAGCTATTGTATTGGATCCTAGATACAAGTTGCATTTTATCGATTGGAGTTATTCACAAATATATGGAGAGAGAAGTTGTGAATATACAAATGTTGATCAGTTTTTGAATTCTACTTTCAATGAATATGCCATGTTAAATGTGGGTGAGGATACAACGGATGATTCAACACATACTTCAAATGCTAGCAAAGGGGTTAAGGATACAAGTGATGATTCAACACATACCTATGGAGTGAGAGCAAGACTTAAGGTAATTTATTTGTTTGTTCATATGTTTTATATATATATATTGTCATTTAATTATTGACTAAGTAATTTTCTATTATTTATTTTTAGGGTTTTGATCAGTTTCAGAGTAAAGATTTTACAACTAACAAAAAGTCAGAACTGCAATTGTATTTGGAAGAGTCAAGAGTTAATAAGGACTCGGAACTTGATGTGTTGGCTTTTTGGAAAGCCAATGAGTTTAGATATCCCATACTTGCGAGGATGGCAAGAGACTTTTTGACAATTTTGGTATCTACTGTCGCATCAGAGTCTACATTCAGTGCTAGTGGAAGAGTACTTAATGAACATCGAAGTTCACTTAGTAAAGATACCGTTGAGGCTCTAATATGCACAAAAGATTGGTTATTTGGAGATTTTTGTAATGTCCATTTTCCCTTTATTTTTTATAAGTTTTTTACATAGTATTATATTAATGGTGTATGTTTGTTTGTACTTTGTAGGTTCTAACCAAGTTAGTGTAGATGAGGTCACAGAAGATATAATGTCGCTTGACATAAATCATGAATCAAATGCTTCAAACTCAGTGAACAATACTAAGGTACCCACTCCAAATCTTTATAGTAATGTTGCTTGATAAAAGTATATGAATATGTCCAATTGACTGTATTTATTTTGTGTGTAGGTTTGATTGTTTGGAATTGAAGATTTGGGAAGAAAGAGTGCAAGACCAATTGGAACTTGAAATTGTTTTTATTAGACTTTTATGGATTTTTGTTATAAATTTGTTAAGGATTATGTATTTATGCTTTATTTAAGACTTTTACGAACATTCAACGACTTTTGTTTCACTAAACAGGTTCTTAAACGTGTGTTTCTGAACAGGTCTTATCGTGTCTTATCGTGTTCAGCAGGTATAAACAGGTTCGTGTTCGTGTTTGGAAAAAAGTACATGATAAGTTATTGTGTCGTGTTCGTGTATACATGTTTCGTGTTTGTGTCTTATCGTGTTCATGTCTTATCGTGTACGTGTATACAAGATATGCCAGCCCTAGTAAAACCCTTCCATTCTTCGCTCATTAAAACTGATACATATATTTTCTTAGACTTGATAGAAAAACGAAAAATCATCAGAAAACTCTTTATTCGTCAGAAAACACGTGAAAACCGATCAAAACGAACTCTGAATAAACTCATTTTGACGGCGTTAGAACTGAATCGACGTTTACGTTTTTTGGGGTGGGATGGGGGTTTAGGTTTTTTTTTTGGGGGGGGGGAGGGGTTTAGGTTTTTGGGGGTTGAGGTTTTAGGTTTTTGGGGGTGGGGAGTTTGACGAGCCGGTTCTAACGTCGTTGGAATGACAATCGAAGATCGTTTGGGTTGGTTTTCGCGAGTTTTCTCACGAAGAGGAGTTTTCTTATGAACTCAATCCTAGTTAGTTAATTGCACAATGGTTCATGTGGTTTGATCAAATTATGTGGTTTAATCAAATTACATGTTTGTCTTCTACGTTTTAAAAATTACAAAGTTTGCTCAAATATTTGTGACATGGTGCATTTAGCTCATTACTTTAATATCAGTTAGTTTTTAATGAAAAATTAGCCCATGTGCCGTCCACGTAACTTACGATTGCAAACTTAATAATAAATGAGTTAAAATTAGGGGTGTCCGCTACTGACACGACTTGAAACACGACCCGAACACGACACAAAAATAATCAGGTTTTGGGTTGGCCATTTCAACCTGTTTTAAAAAACGGGCCGGGTTCAGGTTGACCCATTTAAAACGGATTGACCTGTTAACCCGTTTAGGTTACAAAATATATATTTTTTATTTTTCATATTATAGAAACGCATAATGTTCATTTACTTTTGTATTTAGTGTTTACCATAAAGAAACTTAATTATACAACAAAAAAACCTTTGTAGAGATAATTAATCAATTAAACTTTTGTTTATCTTAAATGAATTAGATTTTGGATTTAGTATTTTATGATTTTGATGTAGATAAATGGGTTAAACGGGTCAAGTTTGGGTTGACCCGAATATAAGTGTATCCAGATTAGGGTTGTGTTTTTTGACACAAATAAGAATATGGGGCGGGTTTGGGTTACATAATTAAACTTGTTAACCCGTCAACCCGTCAACCTAACACGATTGACAGCCCTAGTTAAAATCAGTAAAAATAACTAAATTCTTTTTACTGATTTTAACTCTTTTAAGGTTAAGTTTGCAATCGTAAGTCACGTCGATAGCAAATAGGCTAACTATCCCTTAAAACTAACCGGTATTAACGTCAGAGGCTAAAGTCACAACTACGTCACAAACATTTGAGCCAAGTTTATAATTTTGAAAACCTAAAAGCCAAACGTATAATTTATAAACCATTTGTGAAATTGACTTTAAAATACCGGATTTTTTAGCATCTCATTTTTGAAAGATGTTTTGTACTTTTAGTCGAGGGCTTCCTCTCACTTTATTAAATCAAAATAACTTTAAAATACCGGATTTTTTAGTATCTCATTTTTTAGATATTTCTTAAAACCATTTTTTACTTGTAATGATAAAAAAATTTATGAGAGAAAACGTTTTTCTAAAAGGTTTACATACAAAACTTATTTATCAAATGTGTAGTTTGAAAAATATTTATCAAATATGTGTAGTTTGAAAAATATTTATCAAAATAGTGTTTTTGTTATAAAGTCAAAGACTTTTTATTTCTCACTTTTAATCTCAGTGGATAACTTTAATTCATATAATTATTGATTTAATCATAGAGAAAAAAGGGTATCTATTCTTTAATTAGTACTAGGTTATAATCACGTGTATTATACGGGCTAAATAAATATAATGTTATATAATTAGCAATAAAAAATTACGTTTTTAAAAACTCGTGTATTACACAAGTTGAATAAAATATAATGTAGTCTTTTAACACATACACTCGTCAAAATATGTCTACTTTAACATGACAGTTTTAAATTATATTAAGTTAATTTTAAAAACATTTTTTTAACTTGGTATTAATATTTTTTATGTAATTGATAAATGGTAATCCATATTAAATTCATTTGTTTAATGATATAATAACAATTCAAAATTAAATAAAAAAAATATCCATATTTAGATTGAATGTTAAATATTTAAAAATATATTTCTTTTAATATATTATTTAATAGGAGAGAGAGTCAGAAAAATCATTATAAGAAATGTATCAGAAGATGACACTTGTCCCATAATTTTACTATTTCATTAAGTAGTATACATCTTATCGTACTACTCTAATAAATGAAATCTCTTCAGGTCACGTGTCAATCTCTAGTTACTCTTTATCTTTATTTTTCCGTCTCTCTCTCTTATTAAATATTAGATTTTCTATTTCTCTCTCATATTAAATAATAATATTTATATTAATAAATCTAATTACGAATACTTACTAATTAATTATAAATAGTTATATAATCATCAATCAAATTAACTTAATATTAACTAACATTTATCAATTAAATTAAAAAAATTAATACTCAGTTAAAAAAAAATGTTTTAAAAACTAACTTAACAAATCTTATAACGGTCACGACAAATTACATTTTTTAAAAACATATTTTGACAAATGTGTTTGTTAACAAACTATATTATATTTTATTCAACCGATATAATATACTGGTTTATTCAACCCGTGTCACGGGTTTTTAAAAATATAAAATTTTTATTACTAAATATATAACATTTTATTTATTTAACCAGTGTAATACACGGGATTTTAAACTGGTATTTTAAGTATTTAAATTTTGATTTAAAAAATAAATTTAAGTTAAAAAAAAACTCGGTTATCCGTTTCACTATCCGAAATTCTCGAATATCCAACTTTGAACACCCCTAGTTTACAATGTGTTGTTATCTCATTTACATTGTGCTAATAAATTTTGTTATGTGCATTTATTCGTGTGCAATATGTTGTTATCAGCGCAATACCATTTTTACATGACTTTAAAAAAAATTCATATAAAAGAAATATAGCAATACTATACTAATAATGAAGAAGATAAACTTCTCAATTTTATTGTAAATTATTTCATTAGATTCGGGATGTAATATGGTTCTGAAGGATTAATCGGATATGCACAGTTCCAACATGGTTTCATTCTTGAACAAAAATCCCTTTTTTTTTTAATTTATTTCATCTATTCCATGACTAGATCTTGCTCAGTAATTGATAGAGCGAATAAATCTGTCATTTCTTGAAATCTCTCTTTTGATACAAAATCGTGGTGTAGCGTGTATCCTCTCCTGTTCCGGTCATGGAGTAGATGAAATAAATCAATTTTTTTATAAAAATTATTTGAGTTTAAAAAAATAGTTGAATAATGAAAAAGTCAAATGAGCGTGCGAATTTCCTATGTTACCATCACAATGATTTCTAATCATATATACGTGTTGCCACCTTCTTGATTGTTACATTTTTTATGCTAAATGTGTTTTGTATTTGATGTTTCATACACACACACACACATATATATATATATATATACACACACACATATATATATATATATATATATGTTGTATTTTTTTTTATTAAACTTACATAATCAGTCCCTAAGGTATTGTTAGTTACATAAATGATCCTTATATAAAATAAGGGCATTTTCGTCTATAAAAAGTTAATATAAAACTAGGATGGTGTTAGTTAAACACAGATGATTGCGATAATTTTAAAACCACAATAACAAAACCGGTCAAAATAGAACTTTTGAATTAAAATGTTATTTTGACCAAATCTCTTGAACTAAAAGCGAACTTTACTCTACTACAAAACATAACAATAGGGATGACGATAGATCCGTAACGAGTTTTTTTATAATTCTAGTCTCATATTTAATTAAAAAATGTTGAAAACTAATGTTGTACCAGGTCCAGACCCGAATACCCCTTTTATTACCCGACCCGAATATTTTATACTTTTTGGATGGGCATTTTGATGCTTAGGTGAGACGCGACGACAAAAGCCTTCTTTCAGTTGGGTTTCGCGGGGCCTGTCCGGCGAGTAGTAACCGTTATCAACCACCACTCTCGACGGTTGAATTTTTTATCTTCAAATCCCTTCCAAAAATACACCGGTTTCTTGATCAACAAGTCAATCTCCAATTTCCTCTTCTAATTTAATCACCCTAACCGAATTCCCCGTAAACGTATCATGGAACACAACGTCCAAAATCCCCCTCCCTTCCCACCAATGCAACCACCACTAGGTTCCACCGTGATTCCACTCGTAAACAAGCTCCGTCAAGTACTGACTAACGTCCGTGACGGCGATTCGGAATTAGAGCTGCCGTTTGTGGCTTTCGTCGGCAGCCAAAGCAGCGGGAAGTCGAGTGTGTTAGAAGCCCTAGTTGGCCGTGACTTCTTGCCTAGAGGTTCTGATATATGCACGCGCCGTCCCCTGCGTTTGCAGTTAGTACGGACTGATGAAGACGCCGGTGAATACGAATATGAATACGGCGAGTTTCAGCATCTTCCAGGGAGGCAGTTCTTTGATTTCGCGCAGATTCGTGCACAAATTCAGGTATTTATTTAGGGTTTATATTAGGTAAATTGGATTTTAATAATCTAAACTATAAGTCATTAGCAGATAATCAGTACAGAAAATTTCACGCAATCGCAGTAGATCATAAATTTAAGCTTGATTTCACTTGTACGTTTCTTTAGTCATTCATAATCAATCACTACGAGTGTAATCGAGTGTAAATCAATGATCATTATCCTACTAGATTGCCCTTGACGACGAAAGTGAAAGTTAAGACCCGGTCAAATTGTTGGTATGGATTATTATCGACCAATGAGTCATTGTTTGGATTATTAAAATCCAATTTGCCTTTATACTATGGCATTTTGATTAGAACAAACCATTAGTGTAATTATTGGCTTATTGCCCATCATGATTGTGTTTTGAAGGCTGAAACTGATAGAGAAGCTGGAGAGAATAAAAGGGTTTCAAATAAAGAGATTTGTCTTAGAATATGTTCGAATAGAGTTTTGGACATGACGTTGGTCGATTTGCCCGGAATGACTAAAGTTCCGGTTGGTGATCAGCCACTGGATGTTGAGACACAAATCCGGAACATGATATTGTCTTACATCAAGCAGCCGCGGTGTTTAATATTAGCTATTACCCCTGCGAATTCGGATTTGGCAAATTCAGATGCACTTCACATTGCAGGCATTGCTGATCCTGATGGTAAGTCTTATCAAATACACTAATATAATATTGTGTTTTGATTCTAAAGCTCCTATATATCCATTATTTTCAGGTAATCGTACAATTGGCGTACTTACAAAGGTACCGTAAGGGTTAAGTTGTCATTTCATGTTCTTTTGCAAATTTTCATGTTCTCTGTATGTGCAGTTGGATATCATGGATAGAGGTACGGATGCTTGCAGTCTTTTGCTTGGCAAAACAATTCCTCTTCGACTTGGCTATATTGGTGTTGTCAATCGCTGTCAAGAGGTGAGTTCCCTTGAAATTTATTGTCACACCTTTGGCAAATTTCACCTTATTCTGTCCAAGTGAGGGATGCCGGGTCATAATGAATGCCCTGCATCAAATACCAGCAATGCGTTTTGGGTGCACTGGCTGTGGATGAGAGGAGAGTTGCATAGTTAAGTGTGCTTGGGTGGGATTAATTTGAGCTCCTTGTGGGCAAAGCAGATAATGCTGGTTGGTATGAGGGGCGGGATGTTACATATATCTTGTGTACTTTGGTTATTAGATCTTTTACTTTTATGTTTCACAGGATATTGAGCTCAATAGGGGTATACATGATGGACTTGCATCTGAGGAGGCTTTCTTCCAGAGCCATCCAGTACTCCCTAAACCTTTAGATTATACATATACACATATATCTATATTATACTACCAACACACTGATTCCTGGTGATATCACACAGGTATATAATGGTGTTGCAGATTGCTGTGGCATTCCCCAATTGGCCAAGAAGCTGAATCAAGTATAATCTTTGGTTACTTCACTATGTTCATAAGTTGCTTGTTGCTTGAGTGTAATGGTTCTTTTCAGATTTTTGTACAGTACATCTTCAAAATGCTTCCAGATTTGAAGTCTAACATCCGGTCAAAATTAGCTTTTGCTGCCAAGGAGCATTCCTCTTATGGGCACATGCCACAAGAAGTAAGTAGCCTGCACCAATTGATATCATATTCTTACATTGACTTCTTCACCAATTCGGGGCATATTTTTAAGTTTGGAAGTTCTTGTATGCTTGTTATCTGGAACCCATCAAATGCAAGCATTCTTAAAGCTTCATGTTAAAAATTAACTTGTATATATACCTTTTCGTTAGTTTCTTACAAGAAGAAAATTCTTCTTAGTATTGGTATTATGGCAAGTCTAGGATATCTTTACTATTTAAAGGGTGTCAGGGACTGTAATTTCATTATGCTTAATGAGAATTGAATTTTGGTTCGCTATGAGAGAGACTTGCCTCTCAAAAGTAAGTCATCGGAGTTGACCGACCTCTCGAAAGTCAATCAACCCTATGTTACTATCTTTAATCATTTTTATTCTATTATTCAGGCCGGTTCATATCATATTACTCCATATTCATTTAAAAATATTTTTCTTGTTCTTGATATTGGTTAATGTATATAGTCAAACTGGATTTCAAACGGTAATTAAAAATTCCAACCCTGAAGAAATAAAGTATGCTAACATAGTTTGAGTAGCATTTCTCTCATCAAATTATTTATTTAGTCGTGCCCATCAGATACTGAATTTATGTGCTTTCCAGCCTGACCAAGGATCATTGGTTCTGAACATTCTTCTGAACTACTCTAAAGGTAAGAAATATTGCTCATCATTTTATGTATGTGTGTGTGTTTGGAAGGTATATTTTCAAACATAAGTTAAAAAAAAACCATAAGTACAGCTTTCGTGTCCCTGGTGGACGGAAGAAATGAAGAAAGCTTAACATCTGAGGTTTATGGTGGTGCACGAATTCATTATATTTTCCAGTCATTATTTGTCAGCCGTTTGGAGGTATGCTTGTTTAATCTTAAGTGACATATGAAGCTTTAGATACTTTAGTTCCTCTCTATAAACTTATTATAATATATAAATGTTACACATTATTGTCTTTATGTGGGCAGGAGGTGGATCCATTTGAGAGATTAACTGATGAAGAAATCCGCACAGCAATCCACAATGCAACTGGTCTTTGCTCTGCTTTATTTGTGCCCGAGGTTTGAATTTTTATTTTTTATCTTTTATCTTTTTTATATTCATAAGTTGGGAAACTGCAATTTTTGTTAAATTTATAGGTTCCATTTCAAGTTCTGGTCCGGAGGCAAATAGCTCGATTATTGGATCCTAGCCTTCAGTGTGCTAGACTTGTATATAATGAATTAGTAAAGGTTGGTTCTGTTATTTGATCTGAGACCAATATTTATGTAAGACATCCGTTTTGAGGGCATTAATATTTCAAATATGTTTCAGATGAGCCACAATTGTCTAGTTCATGAACTTGAACGGTTTCCTCTTCTTAAGACGGGCATCAATGAAGTTGTTGGGGGCTTTTTGCTTGAAGGTCTTGAACCTTCACAGACAATGATTGGGCACATAGTTGAAATGGAGGTATTTTAATCTAGGGTGTGAATTTCTGACACTATGAAAACACGACACGAACCTAACACGAAATTGACAGGTTTGAGTAAATGGGTTCATGTCTGTTTCGGGTGGAACCCGCAAACACGTTTAGCTAAACGGGTTGGGTTCTGGTCAACCTAACGTGTTGACCCGTTCGTTTTATAAAATTTGTAAAAATGTGTTTTATGTCATAATTTAAACCGATTGGGCATTTTTTGTCAAAATTCAAAAGATAAAAGATAAATGACCACCAAGTTTTATGTTTAAACGTAATTGTTTTACACACATTTCTATCTTTTTGATGTAAAGTTGTATTTTTTGAGTATTAGTATCAAAAAAATAAAATAATTTATTTTTTGAGGTTAAGCATGTCGTGTTCGTGCCAACCCGCAAATACATGTATCGTGATCAGGTTCGTGTGTCTGCCAACCTGCAAAGACGACCCATTAAGCACCCATATTTTAATCCAACTTTTAAAAACCAGCACTTTGGTACATTTATTTGTGTCGACAAACAATATACAATGGTATTGTTTCATAATGCAGACTGACTTTATAAACACATCGCATCCAAAATTCATTGGAGGAACTAAAGCAGTGGAGGTTGCTTCAAATCAACTCAGGGCAGTTAAATTATCTTCACCTAGGACAAGGGTATACTCATCCAGCTGTCAGTATCTATTTCGGATTATGTTTTCAAAGGATATTGATAAAACCCGGGTTTGGTTTTCCATGAACACTTGCATCAGGATGGTGTAGACTCAGATGCAGTGATGGTTTCAGGAAGCAATCGAATATCTAATGCTATTGTGGCTAGATCTCAGTCCAATGGAATAGTTTCTGATCAGGTTCTTTTATCTTCCAATTCTAACATAGCTTACATTAAGGCATCACTCATTTTTTTCTTGTTCACAAATAGGGAGTTCGATCAGTTGCAGATATCGAGAGAAATGGATCATCTGGTAAAGATGCAATTTTTTTTTCTTTTTTTCCTCTTATATTTAAACTATTTTTTTTATTTTTTATTTTATTTTGTAGGAAGCGAGAGAGGTTCGAATTGGAGAATTTCATCATTTTTTCGTGGAAGGGAGGTTCATAACCCTGGAATTGATATTTCGCGAAGCAACTCCGCCCCTGCAACCCTGAACCATAAGGAGCATGCCTCGTCTGTAATACATCTTAGAGAGGTTTGCATTCGATCTTAACCGCTTGGGGCCACCTGCCCAGCGTAAGCTGCGGTTTACCTAGTCCCACTAGTTAGGATCTAGGGTTTACCTTGTCCCACAGGCAAGCAGGATGTTGGTGGGGCCCATGAGTTTTCCCTAAGAGGTTCTCATGGTTACCCAAAAAAAAATCCTACTTGTTATATTAAGGTTGTAATTTGACTTGTGCACTTTGTGTGTGAAATATAAATGGTGCCAGCCACCATTAATGTTGAATTCATCAGAAATGCACTCAGAGCATGAAGCCATGGCATTAGCGGTTACAAAGCTGTTATTGGAATCATACTATACCATCGTGCGGAAGAACATCCAGGATTCTGTCCCCAAAGCAATCATGCACTTTATGGTGATCTTTAGTTTCACTTTCAAATTTTGTAGATAATTCCTGTTTAATTTTAATAAATTATATTTAAATGATTATATTTAAAGTATATTTAGTAAATTGAATTTAAATGATTCTGTATCCAGGTGAACCGCGCAAAGAGAGAGCTGCGCAATGTTTTAATCGAGAATCTGTACAGGTGAACGAGGAGGCAGACTTCTTGGTTTCTTAAATTTACTTTAAAATTTAAATCAAGTGAAATGATGTTTATTGGTTTCATTTGTGAACAGGGAGAGCCTCTTTCAGAAGCTGCTACAAGAAACTGAGGACGTATCTCTAAAGAGGAAGCATGTTGAAGAAACTCTCATAGCTCTTCAAGAGGCCTCGGTTGTAAGTTCGTTAAGTTTTTCTAATAATTAAAGGAAATGAAATGTGACAAAATATAAACGAGAACACTCTTTAACAGAAAAGTTGATAAATTTATGAACAAATCATTACATCACCGCCTTTTTTAGAGGGGAATTCTAATTTTGGCAGGTATTGTCAAATCTTAGTAAATTCAAATTGAAAACCAAAAATTAAAATTAAATAGCTAAAATTGAAATTAACGAAATCCACAACTCACACGTTTTTACAATTAAAACAGAATCAAACGAAATACGAATTTTGGGGCAACCCCGTCAAAAGTCAAAATCGGGATAGACGGTTTTGTCACAACGTTCGGCCCGTTACTCCATTTTCGTCCATTTTTATGGGCCTGAAATGGATCAAAAGTTATTCCCGTTTTAAGTGCCTACTTGCTTTTACCCGGTTGCTTCAAAGAGTATGCCAATTCTTGCATCAACTCCGTATCAAAATTTATACCTAAAAAATGCTCTAGTTAGGATTTAGTTCTTCTCGGATAGACATACGTTGCTTTCTAATAGAAATAAGCCAGAATTTTCCTTAGCCATGACATACATCTTTAGGGAAATTAGATTTTGATCCTTAATCAACTTGCTAATCAATAAATTTTTATTTATTACCCTATTTATTAAAACATCATTTTATTATTTTTCTTTGACTAGCTCTTAGATGAGTTACAAACTGAAGCTGCAACAGTCGAAACCCATCTTTTGGGAGTATCATAGCAATTTCTACTCAAGTTAATCGACTTTTCTGAAGACCAACAGTTCAATCATCTAATGGCTGTATGGATCATTTGAAACAAATTCATTCAAGACCTAAGATCGGAGACGATCGACAATTTGCAGTAGGTATTTGTTTATTTTTCATCACCAAGGAAGGGGTTGATAAACTTTGTTAGAGGAAAACACAAGGTAGGCTTTGAGGTTGACTATCATATTCTCATAATGTTGTCATTGACCACAAGTTTTATAGATTTTTGGTCAATAGATCATGAAAATAGAAAATTTGTTCATATTTGGGGCTTTTAAAAAATTGCTGTTTTATAGTTTTATTTTTATACATATGCATATTAATTAGTATAATGTTATATGGTTGGATTTATTGTTAAAAATATGGTACTTTTACATTCCATGCATATATTAGAAAGAATTTTTATATATAATTGTACAAGTGTAGTGTTCCAACTTTACATACATATGTGCGTGTTACGGTGAATGTTCTCGCTAGAAAATGTTGCAATAAAACGCACGAGGAGAAAGAATTTACCTAAAAGGAGAATGAAATAATCTTATCATTTTTCTCTCCTCATTTAATAAATTTAAATTAATTAAACTGGAAACTACATTTAAAACAATATATACAAGTGCCTAAGTGGTTCTTACGTAACTCAACATATTTCTGGTTTTTATGTGAGTGTACACATATATATGTATGGTTCAAACAAGAACCACCAGAAACGAAGAACCAAGAGAACCAACTAGGAGTTTGCTATTGAGTTTTAATCATTAGTTAACTTTAGTTAAAAACTTGTTACTACTTGTGTTAATAATATGTAATTAAAGAGCTGAAGTGTAAATACAATTTAAAGGGTCCGTATGTATTTGTTAGGTTTAGGAGCGGTGTTTTATGAAAAGCCGCCATGGCTTCATTCATGGTCGGCCCTTTAGGGTAGCGGGATTTGTGATTGTAATGGGCCTGTTTTCTAGGGCTCAAAATTTTAATTTTTTTATATATTACATACTAGGTTAAAATCTTGTGTATTATACGGGTTAAATAAATAAAATGTTATATATTTAGTAATAAAAATTTTATATTTTAAAAAACCCGTGTAATACACGGGTTGAATAAACCAGTATATTACATCGGTTAAATAAAATATAATGTAATTTGTTAACAAACACATTTGTCAAAATATGTTTTTAAAAAATGAAATTTATCGTCTGTTAAGTTAGTTTTTAAAACATTTATTTTTCAACTGAATATTAATTTTTTTATTTAATTGATAAATGTTAGTTCATATTAAGTTCATTTGATTGATAATATTATAACTATTTATAATTAAATAATAACTATCCATAATTAAATTTATTAATATAAAGATTATTATTTAATAGGAGAGAGAAATAGAAAATCTAATATTTAATAGGAGAAAGAGGCGAGAAAATAAAACTGAGGAGTAACCAGAGAGTGACACGTGTCCTGAATAGATTTCCATTTATTAGAGTAGTAAGATTCAAATTAATTTTAAAACAAAAACATATAAAGTTTATAAACCAATAACATTTTAAAACTCAGTAAACTTTTTAAAAAACTAACCCAACATACTTTTTAGTTTTAGCCCATCTAAACTTAACACATCTAAAATTAGGGTTGTAAACGAACTGAACCGAACAAAGCTTTGTTCATATTCTTTCGTTAAACATTTAACTTGTTCATGAACGGTTCACAAACGCTAACCGAACGAAATTTCATGTTCGTGTTCGTTCATTAAGGAAATGGATTTGTTCACGAACGAAGCCGAACGAAGACTAGTTTGAAACTTTTGATGTCAACCCTAATGTCTTCCGAAATGAACATTTAATAAGATCATTTTAATATCAAGTTTTTTGTACCTGTATCGAATTTACTGTACTTAGTTAATTGGTAAGGTAAAAAATAAAATAAAAACAAAAAATATAAAAAGTTTAGATAAAATAAACTATAAATATACAAAAAACTTTAATGAACAACATAAACAAACGACACATGAACGAACACGAACGTTCACGAACACGTTACCGAACGTTCACGAACACAATTGAACGAACGAGACCTCTATTATGTTTGTTCATTTAGTTAATCAGACGAAATTCCTTGTTCATGTTCGTTCATTTATTAAACGAACGAACGTAAACGAACTTCCCGCCGAACGGTTCACGAAATGTTCGCTGAACATTCGGTTCGTTTACATCCCTATCTAAAAGTGTAAACTCATTTACCTCAATTAAAATATTAAACATTTTTTAAACCTAATTAAAAAAGTTAGCGGCAAGGAAATAAAATTTGAGGAGACGCTGTCAGGGGCTACAATTGATAATCGGCAATCACTCGATCTATTAGGGCTTCAATCGACCGAACAAAAAAAACCGATCGTAGTATTAATAATTTTTTTCAAATACAACTTTATATTTAGGGGGCCATTTTTTCGAGTTGACCCGAAATCGCAAGACGACCCTACCTTCATTGCTCCAGGTAGAGGTGCACAAATCGGGTTAGGCCTAAGAACCGGAACCGATTTTTTTGGGCCTGGTTGAAGTCATGTCGAGTAGGGGGTGAACTGGTTCCGGTTAGGAACCGGGTTCTGAGTTGAAGAACCCTACCTTGTGGAACCTAGTAGGATGGGTCGGGTTAGGGTAGAGTCTGGAACTGGGTCCAATATATTTTTTTAATAATTAAAATAGCATTAAACAACAAAAAATGTATTTTTTATTTATTTTTAATATTTCTCAAACAAAAGAAATACAATTTTAAACAATATATTTTTATTTTTATTTTATTCGCCGTCTTAGTCGTACATGTCGTCTTCGCTGGCCCTTACTTGCTCAACGCTTTGCAATATTTATTCACAATGTGCTTTTTCAAACTTGAGTTCGATTCTTTGTTCAAAAAAGTCACTTGCAACGAGCCTTTTGAGACTCGTCACTCATCTCAATCAAATCTCAATTGCACCAAATTTCTTGGTTCCTATTATGCAAAAGCACTCGAACAACGGTTGACGGTTGAACAACGGATGATTGTGATTGCAAGTGAATCATAATGAGAGTAGAAAGCCGGGAAGGAGAGTAAAACGAGTATTTTTTACGTTTTTTCGATCGGTTTTGCGTTTTCAAGTTAGTTACTCAACCAATTCATCCAACATCTATTTGTACTAAGTTAGCGGAGCTAAAAAAATAAGAAAAACGGTCAAATACCCACCTTCAATTTTTGAGCCCTTAAAATTTAAGGACCTAAAACGGTTGCTTTATTTGATTATACTACCGTTAATGAATGAATCTGGGGAAGTAATCCAAAACGAAAATCACTTTGCTCTATAGTTGAAGTTGTTCACACCCGAATACCTTAAAAATTAAATACGATGAAGTTTTCACATGTAAACACCTATGTGTCTCTCTCTTCCACATTCCTCTCCTCTCTTCCCTTCGTTAAGTTTATTTGATCTTTGGACTTCATACAACTTGTTCATATTTCAACAACTCAAGTCCAAATATGGTGTTCATGGTTATAAGGGTGGAGGGGGACGAGCTTGGATTCGGCTGTATATGGATCGAAGTATTTAACTTGTATCTTCTTTAATTCTTGATTGATTTAAATTGCTCAACATTCATATGCCGTCGTAGAATTTTAGGATTCTTAAATCTTTTATCTTATTTGATTCTTGATTAATGTAAAGAAGTTAAAGTTAGTTTTGAGTTCTTGAATTATATTTTTGAGTTGATGTACCTATATATCTATTTTATTACCAACACATGTGAATGCCGCCAGAAAATATGTTTCCTGAAAATGTACACGTGCAGGTTGAAAAAATATGTTGATATTATTGATGATGCACATGTATAGGTACACGTAAAATTAACTCTAAAATACTGTCTAAAACATTATACTTACATATGTGTAACAATCTAAGCTCTGAATAATACTGCTAACAGTATGTGTACATATTCATAGGTTGAAAAACTATATTGATGTAACATCCTAGGCGAATCCCACATCGGCCGTGCACAAGAGAGATCCTTGGTTCATAAGAAATGTCCTGCCTCTAAAAAAAACAACGCGTTTTGGGGCTTAATGTAGTGGATGAGAGGAGAACTCCACAGTTAAGCGTGCTCGGGTGGGAGTAATCCAGGGATGGGTGACCCCCTGGGAAGTTTTCACCCGGGCAACCAAAAACAAATCCGTGAGCTCTTAGTGGGCAAAGCGGACAATATTGTTGGTATGAGGGGACGGATGTTACAAATGGTATTAGAGCCACTCTTGTGTCGTTCGGGATGGTGGGGCAAACCTCAGCGATCACGGTTGAGTCCCCTAGGGTGTTCAGGAGGACACCTTAGGCCAATCCCACATCCCTGAATTGGATGGTGGGGCAAACCTCATCGAGGAAGATGAGTCCAAAAAGGGGGGTGATTGTAACACCCTAGGCAAATCCCACATCGGCCGTGCACAAGAGAGATCCTTGGTTCATAAGGAATGTCCTGCCTCTTAAATCAACAACGCGTTTTGAGGCTTAATGTAGTGGATGAGAGGAGAACTCCACAGTTAAGCGTGCTTGTGTGGGAGTAATCCAGGGATGGGTGACCCCCTGGGAAGTTTTCACCCGGGCAACCAAAAAGAAATCCGTGAGCTCTTAGTGGGCAAAGCGGACAATATTGTTGGTACGAGGGGCCGGATGTTACAAATGGTATCAGAGCCACTCTTGTGTCGTTCGGGATGGTGGGGCAAACCTCAGCGATCACGGTTGAGTCTCCGGGGGTGTTCAAGAGGACACCTTAGGCCAATCTCACATCCCTGAATTAGATGGTGGGGCAAACCTCATCGAGGAAGATGAGTCCAAAAAGGGGGGGGGGTGATTGTAACACCCTAGGCAAATCCCACATCGGCCGTGCACAAGAGAGATCCTTGGTTCATAAGGAATGTCCTGCCTCTTAAATCAACAACGCGTTTTGGGGCTTAATGTAGTGGATGAGTGGAGAACTCCACAGTTAAGCGTGCTTGGGTGGGAGTAATCCAGGGATGGGTGACCCCCTGGGAAGTTTTCACCCGAGCAACCAAAAAGAAATCCGTGAGCTCTTAGTGGGCAAAGCGGACAATATTGTTGGTACGAGGGGCCGGATGTTACAAATGGGCACATAGAACTCACCTGATGAGTAGTTTCCGAAGTACACTTAGCTGGCTACTGAGCGTCACTAATGTTACTCACGATCTGTGTAATAAAGTCATACTCGTAAGGTAGTGCTCCTAGATGGCATTAGATATTACTATACTTGATCTTAGTAGTTTCGATGAGTTTACTTATATCGAAACTTGATAGTTTCGATAGATTGCCTCTGTCGAAACTTGTAGTTTCGATAGGTTGCTTCTGTCGAAACTTGTAGTTTCGATAGGTAACTTAGGTGTAAACTTAGCTTCGGATCGTGGCTCATATCGAAACTATGGTAGTTTCGATAGGTATGCATATATCGAAACTACTGCACATATCGAAACTATGTAGTTTCGATGGATTTGCACATATCGAAACTAAGTAGTTTCGATGGGTCTGCACATTGTCTTCCCCAAAATTGCAGTTTCTTTTGCATGCGAGTCTGATCGAGCCAAAATTTCTATTTTTCTTAGATCAAAACGTTTGGTTTTCATTCTAGATGCTATTCCTAAGCTCACTTTCAAGTTTCATCCGCAAAATCGTTATCTTTTTAGCCAAAACCCGAAAACTCCCAAAACGAACAAAAACTCATAATGTGATCGAATCGTTACCTGGATTGGATTTCTGATTCAGAGGATATGATCACGAGAACAGCAGCAACGTTCTCCTGAATTCCCGAGTTGATCCGTCACTTTCTCTCTCTAGACCCGAGCTCTCCTTTCTCTCTCTAAAAGCTGCGTGAGTTGGGGAAATGAGCAGGGAAAAGGGCTGCCTTGCCTCTTATGTGCATGGGCTTCCCTCGGCCCATTGAAGCCGGGCCCAGGCCCGCTCCCTTTTTGTTTAAATATTCCAACTAAATCATCGGTCTCGCTATATTTATTCGTTTTATTATTTTTGGGATGTTACAATTGATGTCATTGATGATGCACATGTATAAATGCCTAAAAATCTAAAGGCACTATTAAACATTATACAAACATATGTGTAGATACGTAAAAACTTAAAAGAAAAACACTATTAATAAGTAACCCACATAAACACATGTTGTCGAAAAATGCACATGTGCATCTCGTCAGAAAAATCTTGTAAGAGATGAAAGAGTATATATCAGAGATAACTAATTAATCGAAGAAAGAAATTATTTAATAGATTCATTATATCCATCTTATTTAATTAAAAAAACATGTGATCGAGTTAAATTCTTATAAAGTTCACGTAAATTCTTGTTTTATCCTTGATCATGTGTGTAAAATACACTCATTTGTCTCAACATACTCTTCCTCTCACTAAGTTGGCGGCCAACCTTAGAAATTTTGGATTACCAAATCCAGTTAAGAATTGATAAGTGATGTAATCTAAACCAACTACTAGGAGTCCATGATCTTAATATTAAAAGAGTGTTTTTGTCCATCGTTTACAATATGGCTCCATCAACTGACTAAATTACAAGACTAGTCTATCAACTATTAGTATCTTCAACTCTTCAAGTTAGTACCCCTTTACAAATTTTGTTTTTCAATCTAGTCATTTTAGTCCAAATTTGATAGATATAAAGTGCATTGTTTTAGGCATTTTGTGAAATTACTAATACGGATGTGACTGGGCTAATTAAGCCATATCAAGCCCGCTTATGCTCGTGTTTGGCTCATTTAACTTTACAGAGTTCGACTCGTTTTGAGCCCTGTAGGCAAATTTCAAACACGAGTTCAACTCGTTTATTATTGATTAAACATTTACTTATTATATGTGTGTTATTTAGTTAATTATCATTATTATATATAATAATATTTATTATGTAATATATATTAAATAAAAATTAATATATTCATATAAATATTAAACTTGTTTAGACTCGCTGCCGTAGTTAAGCTCGTCATATGAAGTTCGATCTTAGGCTCGTTTATTACTAGCTTCAATTTAGGTTCGAGCTCATGTAAACTTGACTCACTTCAAGCTTTTTGCGAACAAGTATTAAGTAATTCACAAATAACTCGGGTTATTTACACCATTATCTTAATGGAAGACGACACTTTAAAATAGGGTCCAACTGGAAGCATTGAAAGTATAAGGTGTATATCATAAATTGAACTTGGTGTGGTGATGCTATTGTAATTTACACCCCCATTAACTCTCGAGTCTTGAAAGAAAGAAGCGATTCTGTTAAACTTACTTCTCCAACTGAGAGGTGACATCATTAAAATTGGTGGTGTGGTTGGTGATACATATTTAAATTTAATTTTTTATATTTTATAACTTTAGACACTAATTAATTTATGTTCTGTGGTATCAAGAAAATTAGTTAAGAGTATGGATGAGCAGTAGGTTTAGTTCACCCACTTGTAGTACCATGTTTCCATGCATATGACTTTCTTCCCTTATAGTAAGAATAAATAATATAAATAAATAATTTTAATGTTAAAGTAATCTATACTACATAATAAAAGAGTAAATTAAATGACACGTGTCATCTTTTGGTATATCTTTACCATTATTTTTCCGTCATCTCTCTCCTATTAAATAATAATATTAAATATATCAATCTAATTATGGATTGTTATTTTATCATTTAATGAATAAACTTAATATGAATTAACATTTATCAATTGCATAAAAAAAATTAACACCAAGTTGAAAAAAATGTTTTAAAAAGTAACTTAATACAATTTATAATTGTCACGTTAAAGTAGAAATATTTTGACGATTGTATGTGCTAACAAACTAGATTGTATTTTATTCAATACGTGTATTACACGGATTTTTAAAGACGTAATTTTTTTTATTACTAAGTATATAACATTATATTTATTTAACCCGTGTAATACACGTGATTCTAATCTAGTCTTTAATATAACAAGGTAATATGGTAATTGATAAATATCTGATTTTTGAGAAGGATATAGTAACAAATCTAAAAATCACAATAAACACCACAGATATAAAAAAATTGGATGTGAAAATTGAAGAAAAAACATAACAATTATAATCTAATGATTAAATTCAATTTAAGAGATTTGATATAAATCCTAAATCATATTCATTGTTGTGAATTCTAACATTGGTCGATATTAATAGTAGTTGGTATTAGTGTTAATATTATATAGAATTAAGATACTTTCCTTCATTATACGAAAAATTCCCTTTAGTAGTTGGTATTTGTGGTATATTAAAGTTAGGGTGACAATCCTATCATGTTATCATGTGAATGTGTTTAAAATTGATTAAACTAAACACGGCTCGTATATTTATTCGGGCTAAAAACAACAACCCTGACCCACACGTACTTAAAACCACGTAACGCGAACACAACCATCACTAAACAAAGGAGTATCACCGATAGATGATTTTGTCGGCAATCTGTCGGTAAAGACGGCGACTGACGAAATTCTGTTGGTAACCATCCATCGGAGAACAGACGTGTGTAATTTAATTACCGATAGTATCGGTGACATTTTACTGACGGATTAACGGCAAGTTTTGTTGGATTGTCAAATGTGTCAGTTATAACGAATTATTTACCGAGAGATCACTAGGGACAACTTTACTGACACATTATTTTAAAAATTAATGACGAAGTGTTAGACGGTAATCCGTCAGTTTAATTAATTTTGAAAAAAAATAATATTTAGTTTTTTTAATTTCCTGAACAATAAAAACAAATGTATAAATTCTAGAAATTAAAGTTTAACCAACTAAAATTATAATTTAAAAAAAACCTTAAATACAATCTATACTATATAATAAACTAGCTTTAACCCCGTGTGTTACACGGGGTGAAACGTTAAGATTATATTGATAAATATCTTAACAACTCTTTTTATACAAATTTGATATTGTATTTGTAACTTTTTCATTTTGTTACATGTTAAAATTATATGGATGAGAGTATCCAAAACATCAAAAAATACATAAAAATACATTTCATAAGTGGTGTATTTTTTTACAATACATTAGATCATCAGGTATACCCCAAAAAAAACACGACGTGATCCTATTTGGCATCTATGTGGCACCATCACGTGAGGGAACACCACCCCCCTTGATTTTTTCACGGCGTGATTAAGCATTTTTTAGTCCATGGCGTGATTTTTTTCACGGGAGTTTGCAAGTCACTTAATTTTATTAAAAACTAAATATTAAAATTTAAAAATCAAAATAAAAAATTTATTTATAAATATCAAATTTAATTAAAAAACTACTAGTTAAATGTTAGTAAACTTTATTGTAGCACATATTTATTTAAAATAAAAACGTAGTATTTTCAAATTTTATATATAAAACTAAAAAAATCTTATTTTTTTAATAATAAAATTTTTAAAAATCATTTTTTTAATAATAAAACTTTAAAAACTTCTTTTCTTTTAAATCTCCTATTTTTTAATTGTTGATTTGTTTTTAAAATATTCACTTTTGGTGATAATTTTAAAAAAATGTAAGTCAGTGGTAATAAAAATGAATTGATTTGGTAAAATGTTTATTTATGTAATTTTTCAAAACAAAAACGGCTAAATATGAAAAATATTAAATTGAGTATATAAATGTGGTTTGGGGGGGGGGGGGGGGGGGAATTGTTAAATGGAATGTGGTGATGCCAAGTGACAAAAACATTTAATCTTTTATTAAAAGAGGGATAAAGGTTTTTTTATGGCACGTGTCACCTTCATATTCATTTTTATCATTTTTTTCCCGCATCTTTCTCTTATTAAATACACTTCCATCTTTTAATAATAATATATATTTTTAAAAAGAATACTAATTATACTAATAAAACATATTTATTTTAAATTATCACTTATTATAAGAAATTTTAAAATCTAATTATGTAACTTTTATTTTCAATTAAATAGTAAATGAAAGTCAAATTACATTAAATAGTAATTAACGTATTTTTATGAATATCTACATAAATATTTAAGAACTTTGTGTATTTAAATTTTTCACCCCGTGTGTAGACACGTGTTCTAAGCTAGTGTATTTATATACAAAACATGATCGGGACTAAAAGCATTCACAGAAAGGGAACGATATTTCTCCCAATCTCTAAAATTTAAGTCAAATATTAAAAACCTTCTTTTTTTTCACTTCATGTCATCCTCTGTCCCTCAAAATTTAAAATTTATTACTTTATTTATTTTTTAGTTTTCTATTTTATAATATTATTTAATCTATGTATATATTGTTTTATATAAATTCATATATACACTTATAAAACTAACTCGCTTTCGTTTTATAAAAATATTTATAGAATATGATTCAAGGGAAGGATCAAAAGAAAAACATAAAGTTAGGAAAAAACCACTAAAACAATTTGTAATATTATGAGTTACGTATACGTGATCGCAATTTCTTTGTTTTCTGTTTACGTATATGTAACACTATGGGTTACGTATACGTAAGCCAATATTTAATCGATTTTATAAAACGAAAACGAGTTAGTTTTATAAGTGTATATATGAATTTATATAAAACAATATATACATAGATAAAATAATATTATAAAATAAAAAACTAAAAAAATAATAAAGTAATAAATTTTAAATTTTGAGGGACAGAGGATGACATGAAGTGAAAAAAAGAAGGTTTATAATATTTGACTTAAATTTTAGAGATCGGGAGAAATATCGTTCCCCTGCTGTGAATGCTCTTAGTCCCGATCATGTTTTGTATATAAATATATTAGGTTAAAACTCATGTATTACATGGGTTAATAAATACAACTTCTTATAAAACATTAATTTTTATGAAGATTTGTAAATTCTAAAAATGATATAATTATTTTTAAAAATGTTTTATAAAAAGAATTAAGAAGTGTTCAAATTAAAAACAATGTTTTATGAAAAACCCTATTTTTTAAAATAAAAACGTTTTATAAAAATAATTATAAAAATCATTATTATTTAATAGGAGAGAGAGGCGGGAAACAAAAATTAATTTTTTTAATAGAAACTTGTAGCATTAATAGGAGAGAGAGGCGGGAAAAAAAGTTAAGGATGAACATGAGAATGACATGTGGCACCCTAAAACTTTTATTTATTAGTATGTATAGATTTATAGAATATGATTCAAGGGAATGATCAAAAGAAAACCACAAAGTTAGGCGAAAACCACTAAAACAATGTGTAATACTATGGGTTACGTATACGTAACCGTAATTTTTTTGTTTTCTGTTTACGTATACGTAACACTATGGGTTACGTATACGTAAGCCAATATTTAAACGATTTTTTGGTAAAAATGTGTAATATTACATTGATACTCTTATAAAAAAATAAAAATAAAATAAAATAAAAAATAAATATCATTATATTATTGGTTAAAATTGATTTTTTAATGGTTTTCTCGGTTTTCGCCTAACTATGTGATTTTTTCTGGAACCCTCCCCTATGATTCAAACTCTAATAAATTTCATATGAAAACGTATATAAAAATAAACACGACAAAACGACGTGTTGATATCTATAAAATATGACAAGTTTTTATGAGCATTCACATGAGGATCTTGTCTTCATCTCCATCTCTATTATTTATGAGTTTTTTTTTATTTTGCAATTATATCAGTCACTCTATCTCCATCTTTAAATTTTAGAGTTCAGTAAACAGAGATTCTCTAAATATAAAGATCCATTTTCATCAATCTTTATAATTTTTTATGACTGTTTAAGAAAAAGAGAAACAAATAATAAAGTAAGTGTTTGTAAGTGGGATAAAGATAAAGAGAGAGAATGAGATGTGTGAGGTTAAAACAAATTTGAGGATAAATTTGAAAAAAAATTATATTTAGTTAAATTATAGATATGAAGATAAAGATGTTGATGTGAATGCTAAATTTTTATATATATGAAAAAGTAGTTAAAATTATAATTGGAATAAAGAGAAAGAAATAACAAAAAAAATAATATAGAGATATGGATGGGGATGAGAGATTTTAGAAAACGATAGATAAACTTAGAAAATAAGGATTTTTAGTTAAATTATAGGTATGAGAAACTTCATGTGAATGGGTTTTGTCGAAATTATGTCTGTGATATTGATTTGTTTAGTGTAAACCCGCGCAAGTTGATTATCTAAATGGGTCAAAGGTGTTGACAAGTTAAAACGGGTCGACGTTTGTAAAAAGTTGTAAGCAGTTGAAATAAGTCGTAATCGGGTTTACAAATCGTAAATGGGTTGTAAACTAGTTAAAGGAGTCGTATACGAAGCGACTGGTTGGAATTATATATAGATTATATCTTTTTTAATTCTAACTAGGTGGTTATTCTCGCGTTTCGCAGCGGGTGTCAGGTCGATCGTTAATAAAATTTAAATGAAAACGTAGGTGCAACGATAAAAATAATGTCATAAAAAATAAACATAAAATTAAATAATAGAAAAGAAAAAAAAATTCAATATTACTGGTTCAGGTCATCGAAAACTATAAAACCAAATATAGAAACGGGTTCCGATAATACCAATACCAGCAATAATGTTATTCGCTCATAATAGGTTCGGCTCGTCATGGTACCACAACGATACCGACACTCGCTATAGGCTACGATACCAAAAGAAAAACTTGATTTTGAATACAACTCCGTTTAAAAAAAAATTATCGGAATGTTGACAAAAAAAAGTAAAATCAGACGCGCGCTCCGTTTTTTGAAAAAAGTTAACGAAAGTTATTGAACGAAAATAAAATTATTAGAAAATGAAGTTTTAAACGTATATTATATATATATATATATATTATAATGGGTGAAAATGAAAATATATAAAACTTCTGTGGCGAAAATCAAAAATATGAAAAGTAAAATAAAATTATTAGAAAATGAAACGGGTTTAAAACATATATTATGTATTATAAGAGGTGAAAATGAAAATATATAAAAATTTTGTGACGAAAATCGAAAACATGAAAAATATACTATTCATAAGACTTGTATTTAAACGCATATTATATATATTATAAGGGGTGAAAATGAAAATATATAAAAATTTTGTGCGGCTGCCCTGTCCGGCCTAGGTTAGTTTCCTCCTGTTCACTTTTCTTATTTTCTGTTCTAACTAAAGTTCCCGTTTCGATTCTAGATTCAAATTCAACCACTATTCCTACCTTTTTTGCAAGCCTCTGGTTTATTTTTTCAATTCCGACCATTCGATTCCGTTCTTGTACCATTCTTTGGTTTTGGCCAACAAGCTTTAACAAATACATTTATCCTAATCGATTGTTTTGTTATGCTTTGTCTTATTCGGAAATTTGAATTGACTTTGGTCGGTGTTCTTGGGTATCACACCAAAGATTGATTTTCTTCCAATAGTATAGTGTCAAAACAAATTGATATTGGAATCTTACGTTACAATTGTTAGTGACTGATATTAAATTTGTCAGTGATTTTCTTTTAATATTGATATTGGGGTATAATTCTTGTTGAAGTTTTTTTCTAAACAGGTGTTGGTGAAAAACTTAATTACCAAAATTATGTTGTTAGAAAAATATTTACTAAATTAGTGTTTTTGATAAAATTGTTTATCTCTCTCCTAATCTTATTGAATAAAACATAATTCAATAATGACTAGATTAATAAAATATATTATTATTATTTAGTATTTACTAATTATTAATAATTATTATTAGTTTTTAATTTTGTTTTTAATACGTTGTTTTTTTTTTCGAAAGGCATATTTTTACTTTTTAGTATTTACTATTACTATTTTTTTCCGAAAGGCATATTATTAGTTTTTAATTTTGTTTTTTTTAAATAAAAATACTCCACTTCACTTTTGTTTAGGTTTAATAGTAAATTTTGATGTATTTAATTTGACTTTTTTATAAGAATAAATATTACATGTACTTATATGGCGTAGAAATAAAACATTGAACTTATATATGGATAAAATATTAAAAATGTATCTTTAATCCGTTCAACAGTTTAGATTAAAAGCAATCAAATATTAATGCTATATTTGTAAGACTAACTAGTGGGTGAAATCCACGTATTGTGTCGGGGTGTTAAAATTTGTAAAACGCGGTTTTGACGACGTGTACACTAGTATTCACCAGTATTCAATGGCGAAACGGTAAATCAGGAATTTTAGAAAACATCATATTTTAAAATAGAGTAAACTCCCATTTTAGTCCCTGTGGTTTGCACAAATTCTCCATTTTAGTCCAATAGTTTAAATTTCTCTTTTTTAGTTAATGTGGTTTCATTTTTGTTCCAATTAAAGCCAGATGGCTAACACCATTTGATTTTCTGTTAAGTTTTCTATAATAACAATTGTTAGTGATTTGCCCGTACACGCCGTCCCACGGATCCGCTGTGCCAACTTTCGAGACGCTGTTTCGCCTCACCGCTAGCCACTCATTCGTTACACTGCTCCCTTGCAGGACTACAGTCCTATGCCGCTTGTTACCCTCCAGCCGCTCCGTCGCTCAGATCTGACTACAGTCTTCTGCGCCGCCTTTTTTTTTATTGAGACGCTCCCTCTTGTATGACTACGGTCATCTAGCCACCAGTCGAGCCTCCGCCGCCTTTTTTGTTATGGGACTACAGTCCACCACATCCGTATCGCTCATTATCCGCCGCGTTACCTAATTAAGTCGCTTGCAGGACTACGAGATCATTCAAATTATGGATTGTCATCAAAGATTAGGATTGAAGATTGCATGATTAAGGAATTTTGACAGAAGTTATTTATTATAATTGAAGACCATATTTTTTTATTAGGGTTTATAATTGTTCTTGTTTTGATGTTTTTTTTTTCAGTTTGAGCTTTCAGTTTTTTACCGATCTGACTGCGGGGAAGTATTGAAACCATCGATCCTACAGATCCAGTTTATCTCTATATATTATAATTGCTATTTAATGAAATCAATAGTATTGAAACCATCGATCCTACAGATCCAGTTTATCTCTATATATTATAATTGATATTTAATGAAATCAATCAATCAATTCTTTTACCATCTTACGGTTGGATTCAATTCTTTTTTAACACCCCTATCCGAGATAACAACCTCTACGCTTGTCGCATATAATAATAATATAACTAGAACAGAACAAAATAAACTTTTGAAACACAGTAAAAACTAATGAGTGGTCATAAAATAATTATTTATTAACAAACAAATACAAAGATTAGATTAGGATGTGTTTTTAAAAACTACTATTTCTTACTATAAACCGGTTGAACCGAAGCACCAATCTTTGACCGCTGAAAACTATTTCAAAATATAAAGATTTAAAAACCTACTTTTGAGGCTTTTGACCACCAAATGAGACAACACTAGGAATACATTATACATTTATCATTTTAAATTTAAAAGGAATAAATATACGTATTTCGTCAAGCAAGTTTATAGAGAACAAAATCTATATCTATACTATATAATAAATAAAAATTATTTATGACACATGTCGCTACCACATCGTTTCTCACCATTTATTTCCCACTTTTTTCTCTTATTAAATACATCTTTCCTTTTTTAATAATGATTTTTATTTAAAGAAAATAATATTAATTATACTAATAAAACATATTTATTATAAATTATCTCTTATTTTAAGAAACATTAAAATTTAATTGTATAACTTTTGTTTTTAACTAAATAGTGATTTAAGTCAAATTATATTAAATAAAATTAATGTATTCAAACCGTGTAATATACAAGTTTTTAAAGATATAAACTTTTTATTACTAAGTATATAAAATTTTTATTACTAAGTATATAATATTAAATTTTATCAATCCGTGTAATACACGGAATTTTAACCTAGTAGTAGTATATAAGAATACAAAATATTTAGAATGTGACTACCGACTAAACATCACCTCACTTTTTGTCACACCCCAACCGACGGCGGATTATACGTCGGGACGGACGCGGTTGTTCAATAGCACAAGGTTGACTATTAAAGTTTCATTATTTCATTAATAAATAATTTAAGATTCAATACAAGGAAACATAACAAGAATACAACGTTTAATTGATAAGTAGTGTAGGTCCAAAGCATCCTATGTGATCACAAATAAGTCTCATGATGTAGAACCTGAAACATGTGAAAGAATCTGTCAACTACAAAATAGTTGGTGAGATACAAAGGTTTTGACACAGTTTAACAAGTATTCGAAAAGAATTACAATTCACTATGATTTATGCATTCTATAATGTAAGTATGAGAAACAAGCATCTTAAACATTGTGCATATCAACCCTACAACCAAGTTTAGGCATAACCCGCAGGTTACCCTTATAAGTCTCAATTTTAAAAGTTTAATTCAGTAACAATCACCAAGGGCTCCCCCAGAAGGGTCAATCAATCAAGGTGGATTGGTCAAATGCAATAGATCTATCATTGTTACCATAGGCTTGATCAAAGTTAATGAATATGCTAGTTTTAAGTTTAATCTAAGCATACAAGTCTCAAGTTTAACATAAGAATAAGCATCTAGTCATAGTTTGTACAAGAATTGTATAAGTTTAAAGTTTTGAACATGTTTCACCCCAAAAGTATAGAAAGGAAAAAGGGGCTAAGTATACTCACTTGGATTTGGATGAAGAGTATCCGACAAGAGTAGGTGTTCGCAAGAATTGGAGAGGGAGAATATCCTCACAATAGGCCTAAGAATATAAGTCTCAAGTTTATTTCTATAAGTCTAAGACAAAGGATCTAGGGTTTCAAGATTTGACTAGGGTTCCAAATGTATGTCGGGATTGATTGTGTTTTATAAAGTTTAAATCAAGTTTCAAATAAAGGTTTGAATGAATAACATCAAGTGTAATAAGTTTTATTTGTTTAGAACAATTATTAAAAAGCCTCACCATTACACAAAATAGGTAATGAAGTTTTTCAAGTATCCATAAATAAATTAAGTGTAAGACTATGCAATTATTAATGATTTATAATAATCATTTAAAGAGTAAATAGTTATTAAGGATTTATTCAAGGAATAAATAAAAATTAATAAAAGAACAATTATTAAGGATAAATACTTATTTAAAGAGTTGATAATGGTTAAAGTTTAATAATGATTATTTAAAGTATACATAATTATTAAGGATGAATAATTATCTTATAGGAATAATTATTTTGTTTAATCATCTATTAAAGTATTTGGATGTTTAGTATTTATTTCACATTTTAACTTGGAAATAAATAACGTTTAAAATGTAGTGTAAGTTTAAATAAATGATATGTAATTTATAAGTTTATAAAAGATAGAGTTTCTTATTTTATAACCCTTTTTATAGTTTATAAGTTTACAATATAAGGTTTCTTTCTTATTTCACAAGGTTTATTATAAAAATAAGATAAAGTATATTTATGCCTCTTGTTTTAAATTTATATAAACAAATAAATTTGTTCATAAAATTTTACAAGATTTATAAGTTTATAAGTTTTTTGATTTTTAAATAAATAATGAGTAAATGAATATCTAAGATTAAAGTTTAAATAGATATAAATGTTATAAAAGGTATGAGTTATAAATTTCCCCGTTTTCTAAATAATATCTAAGTTTTATAAACCCTTTTTTTTATTTAAAACTAATATTAAAGATTTAATCTTTATAACTCTTTAACTAAGTTTTATTTAATAAGAATGTCTCAGAGTAATAAAAGTACAAATAAAAATCGATTCCCGATTTATAAATGTCCAACAGTTTTTATAAAAATATTTGCAAGGGTTAAAAATTGTTTAAAAGGCAAAAAGAAATAAACTGGGCAAAAACCGGCTCGAACCCGGGTCACTGACCGGGTCGAGCATACACACACACCATTAGCCATCCCGACTACGGGTTCGTTAATGTTTTATATGAAAAATTAAATAGATAAGTATATTCCCAAATCGACCCAGATTGCCTTATGAACCCTAGAATGAAATTCGCCAAATACGATAGGTAGATCCCTCTGTCTTTAACAATTGACAGAGGGCAATCGATGCTAGAATGAAAATGAAACTACTGGTATTTCGAATTACCTGAAAAGATGTCGAATTGAAAGAGATTGAGCTCGAGTTGGTCTTCGGCTGTCGCGAGTTCAAACCCGGAAATGCAGGTATGAGAAGTTTGAGGGTGATGTTGTTGAGGTGTAGGAGTCGATATTTATAGCCAATTCGGGCATTAAATGGTCGAACGGGTTGGAGGATGGTGGTTGAGCCGATTAGAATAAATCCCGACACCATGCGCGTTTTTTGGTTGAATTGAACATTAATGCGCCTTGGGGAGGGGTCGCATGCGCGAGTGTGAGCCCGAGGTTCGGTGAATCTGGACTGTATCGCGATTTTGGGTGAAAAGGGACGAAAAACGGGCGTTGCGGGACTCGAACCTAGGACTGTTTCGGTTTCAGGGAGGTTGGTCAAAGTGCACATTTAGTCCCTGTAGTTTGACGTTTTTATCATTTTAGGCTAAAACGAGGATTTAGGTTTGAAATGAGTTTCAGAATGTACAGCTTTGGTCCCTTGACTTTATGAAAAAGAAATATATATTTTTTTTGTTTTATTTTGTAAGTCAAATAAGTTTATAAAATTTATAAGATAAGTGCCCTAGTATATATATATATATATCATATATACATATCTATATATTTTTATACCTGAGTCTCATTTATTTATGTTTAAAATATATTAAATAAATTGACGTTTATCATTGAAGGAAATTGAGTTTTAAATAAGTTTTCAGGTTCGAATTCGAAGTACGTGCCCGTGTTAGGGTAAGGATAGGTCGGAAAGATACTGGATATTACAGTCTCCTCTACTTTAGGAAATTTCGTCTCGAAATTAAAGTAGAAGGTTTCCGCTTTAAGTCTATGATACGCACAAGGATAATGAGAAAAGTACCTTACGTTACCGAGCAAGCCCGTGATCACGTTTAGATTTCTAACCGGAGTGTAATGATAGAGAAAAAGGTCATGCTTGAGTTTCTAAGTTTCCGGAGCATATGGTTGTCAAGAGTTTCCCTAAGAAACATATAGTTTTATCGAAATAGATGAAGATTTGTTTTCAGAATGCATTTGGGAGAATAACTGATGAACTTTCATTCAAGATTTTGAGTGAGATGCATCACTCAGGATGGATTTGATGATGGTTTTAATGATTTGAGTTTGTAGACTAATACGTCTAAGGATTTACTACGGTACCTAAGTTCCGTGGCTACCTTTTACGATAAGTCTTAGATCATAGCACACGACAGAGTTTACTATGTCTTCCCATACGCTGATTTTCATACTTACGTGTGCACCCGCAAGGATTTAAATCGTCGTATAGTCCGCATAGGTCCTTCCGTTTGTGTGTGGATCAAGAATGAGTACAAGAATTTGTTTAACACAATGACTGTGGTTTCCATGTAAGAGTGATCATTGATTAACGAGTCCCTTAGAGAGAATCGTCGTTCAATAATTAAAGAGAAAAGAATGTGACAAGATTTAGAGTTTCAAAGTTTCCTCGTGTTTGAGTAAGAATACATCAAACATCGAGTAGTTTAAAGTCTTTACACTTTCCTCGTGTTTGATCAAGAATACGTCAAACCTTGAGTAGCTTAAAAGTCTTATACGTTCATCATGTTTGAACAAGAATACGTCAAACATGGAGTAGCTTAAATTGTGTTTGAACAAGAATACGTCAAACATAGAATAGTTTAAATTGTGTTTGAACAAGAATACATCAAACATAGAATAGTTTAAATTGTGTTTGAACAAGAATGCGTCAAACATAGAATAGTTTAAATTGTGTTTGAACAAGAATGCGTCAAACATAATTTGTGTTTGAACAAGAATACGTCAAACATAGGATAGTTTAAATTGTGTTTGAACAAGAATACGTCAAACATAGAATAGTTTAAATTGTGTTTGAACAAGAATACGTCAAACATAGAATAGTTTAAATTGTGTTTGAACAAGAATACGTCAAACATAGAATAGTTTAAATTGTGTTTGAACAAGAATACATCAAACATAGAATAGTTTAAATTGTGTTTGAACAAGAATGCGTCAAACATAGAATAGTTTAAATTGTGTTTGAACAAGAATGCGTCAAACATAATTTGTGTTTGAACAAGAATACGTCAAACATAGGATAGTTTAAATTGTGTTTGAACAAGAATACGTCAAACATAGAATAGTTTAAATTGTGTTTGAACAAGAATACGTCAAACATAGAATAGTTTAAATTGTGTTTGAACAAGAATACGTCAAACATAGAATAGTTTAAATTGTGTTTGAACAAGAATACGTCTAGAATAGTTTAAATTGTGTTTGAACAAGAATACGTCTAACATAGAATAGTTTAAATTGTGTTTGAACAAGAATACGTCAAACATAGAATAGTTTAAATTGTGTTTGAACAAGAATACGTCAGACATAGAATAGTTTAAAGTCTTTTAGTTTGGCTTCCGTGTATAGAAGTATACGATTACGTTTTGAGTATAAAGCGGTTATTTAAATACTCTAGTATTTAAGAGAGGCGTGGGACAACGTTTGGAACAGGATTAACCGTTATACGCTCTCTCACAGAAGATTTGAGTTGTCCAGAAGGTTAGGTGGATCCTGATTATTTTGGGTTTGAAGAGAAGACTAGGGAGGTACTCTGCTAAAGAGAGCAGTGTCCCCCTTCATATTAGTTTCTAGTATAAAGAATGAAGTTTGCTCGTGTATTTGGAATGAATGTTTATCACGTCTTATAAGGTTTAGTTAAGACGAACACAAAAAGTTTTCAAGACTAAGAATCTAAGTATGCGTTTGAAAGTAGGATAAGTCAGTTGATTTCAAGTTTCAATATTAAGCTTTACATGCTCCTTTATTGGACATGCTTCCTTTGGTGGTTTAGAAGGTGTTTAATTTCAAAGATACGGTTTTGAATATTGGTATAAGTCTTTACATGATTCAAAAGTCTCTGACCTTGTGTATACGAAGTTTAATGTTTTAGTAACGTGCTTTTAAGTCTTTAATTCCTGTCGTGTTTTATGGCCAACCTTGTATAAGACAATTGTTTGATGAGGGAAGTCTCCTAGTAAAAGGTAATGGGTAAGGTTTTTATAATAGTATGATTACAAATGATTCATCTTGGTTCATAAAAGTATACGTAGCTTTCTTTGTGAAATTAGTATGTTCAAGGATGACGAGTTAGACAACAATGAGTAGTATAAGTAGGACTCATAAAAAAGTATGTATGATTGTCAAACGAAGAGTTGGTCAAGTTTAGAAGTATGAAGTCTATATAGGGGTAAAGATCATAGTTGATTACGGCAGTGGTTCGTAAGTCGTGTTGTTTTAAAAGGGTGCTTACGAATTTTGAAGGTTTGTTCAAGGTTTATTCTTCAAGTTTACGTGTCATTTAGGATTTTTTTTTTATAGTTTAATGCCACGTTGCTAATTATCTCAGATACTAACGTGAGCTGCCTTTGACGAAAGTGTTTGGGTAGAAGTGTTAAGTTTGTAGTGCTAGAAGGAAAGTCAAGCTAGTAAGTGATAATTCAAAATAACTTTCGTTAAATGTTTCAAAATTGGGACTTCTAGCCCTTACATAATACAATTTAAACGGAAAAATTAAAGTGTGTAAGTAAGTTGATTAAATATGTTCAAAAGTTTTTATTCATAATACTGAGTTATCACAGTAATATTTTCAAAAATAGTTTTAATTGAAAGTTGATGGGCTAACGGGGAGAATTCTTGGAAGAAGGGGTGGTCACAAGGACTCACTTAAGTGCCCTATTTCCCTAATCGGAACTTCCTCATGGGCCTACAACTTCTCTCAGTCTTTGTTACCGATGTTTGGGTTTATGGTACTATGTCAAGTTTATTTTGGGCTTATATTCCTTAAACGTGGAGCTTGTCTATTCCATAGCAGGCTTCTTTTCTTACAAGGAAAACACTTAGGTTACTAATTCCTTTGTTAATGTACTTTAGGATTTAAAACACGTTAAGTTTTGTTTATAAGAGATGGTGATGTGTAAGTTTTAAAGAAGTATGAAAGTTTTGAGATGTATAAAAGTGTAACAAAAGTTTGAGTTAGTTATCAAATGAAGTTTGGTTGAGTGACAAAAATAAGGTAAAACACAAGAGTTTCCCCTTATGTGTCATGTTTATAAAATAACGAAGTTTGTAGAAGGATTGGTAGGGTAATACATAGTTTTAAGGGTTGTATTACAACGATCATGAGGTTTATTGGGTAGTATCTATATAGATATAAGTTTATGTATATAGTTTTTCTTTTTGATATCGTAAGAATTCTTCTTGAAGGTAACTCCTTTAGGTCATGACGAGTAAGCATGCTGTCATGTGACAATTCTTGAAAAGACGGGACATAAGAATCATAGAGTAAAGGTTATAGAGGAAAGTCTTGGAATCATGAAGTTTTGGGGTATAAAGCTTTTTAGATGGTACTCATTTAGTGCACATCACTAAATAAGTACTTGACATATCAAGAGGAATTCAAGTTCCCGAATGTTTAGAGAAGTCGTGCATTTCTATAAGTGGATACTCATCCCAAGAATTCCCAGGAAAGCATACGGGTCCAACAGTTGATTTGGATTTGTACGAAATGCTTTCCTTGACAGAATTTCCCAGAATACAGGTATCCACCCTTCCGGTCCGCACAAGTTCTCATACATTGTCTAGAACTTAAATACTCTTGACGATAATTTATTGGTGGCTTAGACTTAAAGCCTAAGAACGTATCCTCGATGTAGTAGACTCTTGTAGCACGTAGATAAGTAGAAGCGTAGAATTTCCAAGCTTTCACGTATAAGAATTAAGAATAGAACGAGGAGAAAGTTCCTAGTAAAGGACATGAGATAACTCATGTTTGGGTCTCCTAAGTTATAGTCTAGGTCATGTGTCTAATAACCTAGTTCCCTATAACCAAGGCTCTGATACCAATCTGTCACACCCCAACCGACGGTGGATTATACGTCGGGGCGGACGCGGTTGTTCAATAGCACAAGGTTGACTATTAAAGTTTCATTATTTCATTAATAAATAATTTAATATTCAATACAAGGAAACATAACAAGAATACAACGTTTAATTGATAAGTAGTCTAGGTCCAAAGCATCCTATGTGATCACAAATAAGTCTCATGATGTAGAACCTGAAACATGTGAAAAATATTTGTTTTACATAAAATAGCATTACGCTTTCACTGTTTTTTTATTTGGAATAATTTAACAATTCTAGAATCATTGAATCATTAAAACATGATTTTTGACATGGTTAGAGCATTACCTACTGTATATGTTTGTGAGTAAGTTCTGTATATTTTAAGGAGTTGTTTAAAGTGGTTGTGATGAAAGCGAGATAAAATGTATAAATTTTCTGTATATTTAGGGAAAACACTGTTCACCTGTATAAATTTTTTAATATTTTTGAAAATGGTTGTGAGTAGAGGAGAAAGAAAATGTAATGATAAATGTATAAAAAGTATTATTTAATTAAAAATGAGAGAGGAAATATAGTGATTTTAGTGTAAATATATAGATGGAGATAGAGAAGCTACCGTGAATGCTCTTAAGTAATTTGATAACTTCTAAACTGATTTAGTAATTTGATAACTTGAATCACAGTAAGATATTGTGAAAACTTCTTCAAGAAGTCGAGATAAGGCTATTCGTAATGGTCTTATTGCATGCATGGTGTTACTGACATGAAGGTGTTGTGGGTTGCGGCAACCCACCCCCATCTTTGAGGCGCCACACTTTGGACACAATTGCAGTTGATTGATGTCGCAATATACAAACCAGTCGCCACACAGTCTCTCTCTCTTTAATATATTAAAAATTGAAAAAAAAATATGAAAGTGAAAGATGAAATGAATGATGGTGATGTGACGTTAGGGTAACATGATTATTTAAAAGTCAAGCAAACTCATAACACATAGTCTAATGAGTTTCAAAAATCTTATAAATCTTTAAAGGTACAAGCAGTGGCGGATCCAGGAATTGTTTTCAAGGGGTTCACTGTTTTTAGATGCTCTAATATCATACGGTCGGACATAAAATAATTCGGGTCGGTTCGATTATTCGGGTCGGGTAAAGTTCATCACATAACAAAAATACAATAACATAATTCAAAAACATCATAATTAGAAATTAAAACACACATAATATAAAAATAAAATAGTCTTTCCCTACGAATTAAATAAACTAGAGTTGTTCCCTACGAGTTTTCATTTTTTGAAATCGTTGCATTACATTTTCGTCCGAAACTTGTTGAAATAGCTCCTTTTCTATGTAACAAATACATGAATCGTTCATGTATCCATTACCCATCCTATTACGCAAGTCCGTCTTCACATGCTTCATTGAAGAAAAACATCTTTCAACACTTGCCGTTTTCACATGCCTCATTCTGTCCACTTTCCTTAAACAGGTAACAATACAAGCAATATGTTTTATCTGTTTTGACACTGTATTCTAACCAATTTCCATATTCTTGTGTGTACCATTCCGTATTAAAACGTCTTAATTTACCACCATAATCTGTTTGTGGAAAATCATGCCCTATTGGTTGACATGGACCTCTAAGAAGATACGCTCGTCTAATTTCATCTTTTTGACTTGGATGATAAGATGAAATTGGTTTCCTTTCGGAAGGATCCCATGGAAGCTCATTTAAATCTATTCGAGACGATTTACTATTTGAAGATGATGATTCAAGGTTTGATGGTGGCGGTGCTCTATGAAAATATCTTTTAATATCCATAATAGATTAATAGTACATAGGAATCAAATTCAAATTAACATCTAAAATCTTAATAACATTTAAAATTCAAACTTACATCTAAAATCTTAATAACATCTAACATTTTAACTAACATTCAAACAAGTAACAAGTTAACAACAAACATAAAATTAACCCTAACCTGTGTATGGTCTATGTCGGACTCGTGAGCAGGGGAAAACCGAGCAGCAGGGGGGCGGTCTTCTGGGCGGACTCGTGAGCAGGGGGGCGGTCTTCTGGGCGGAGTCGCAGCAGCAGCTCAGGAACCGGCTTGAGTCGCATGTGTGTGTGTTCTATCCCTAATTTCTATTAACAGTGGGTTTGAAAACAATAAAGAAATTAAATTTTACTGCTGGACCAGCTTGGGCTTGGCCCATATGTAACCAGCAAAAAAATTTTACTGCTAGAACCAGCAAAAAAAATGTTATAAAAAAAGGTGATGAAGGGATTTGAACCCACAACCTTCTTGTAATAATATAAAGCCTAAACCATTACACCACTTACTATACTTTGTAAGGGGGTTCACCCTACAATTTTTTATGGGGTTCACCCTAGTTTTTTTACCTACCGTTACACTATAATTTCGAAACTCGGGGGTTCCTGTGAACCCCCGACACAAGTAGATCCGCCCCTGGGTACAAGAGTATGTTTAAACAATTAGAAAACCACATGATGTACCAATCAATAAAGTCGATAAGAATAGAACAAGATGAATGGAAGATCAAACTCAAAGTACAAGATCAAAAAGCGATAAATGGAAGGAAAAATAATCACTTGTCACTTTACAAAGTTTAATAAAGTAAAACAAGTTTTTCTAAAAGTAAACTCTTTTGTATCCATATTCTAATAAAAAACTATATTTTTTTGTCATTTGTCACTCTCACATTCAATCTCACACTTTTTTTCTCGTCTCATTCTCTTACTAAATACACCTCTTTTTTTAATAATGATTTATATTTAAAGAAAAATATTAATTATATTAATAAAACACATTTATTTTAAATTATCTCTTATTTTAAGAAATTTAAAAATTTAATTATGTAACTTTTGTTTCTAACTAAATAGTGGTGTAAATCAAATTATAAAAATGAATGTATTCACCCCGTGTAATATACGGGTTTTTAAAGATATAAACATTTAATTTCTAAGTATATAGCGTTATATTTTATCAATCCGTGTAATACACGGGTTTTTTAAAATACATTTTTTTTATTACTAAATATATAATATTATATTTTATCAACCCGTGTAATACACGGGATTTTAACATAGTTTTTTAGAAAACAATTTCTAAGACTTTTAACACTTCAACAAAACAAATAAATATTCATTAATTTTTTGGTGTGAAAAATCTTACCGCTTTAGGTGATTTTATTTATTGCTACTAATTAACAATATCTTGTGTATCTAGGTAAATTATTCATAATTTATAGAGCTAATTACATAAATGGTCTTTGTGGTTTGATCAAATTACATGTTTGGCTTTGATCAAATTACATGTTTTGCTCTCAGATTTTAAAAATTACAAATTTAGCCAAACTTTTGAGACATGGCAGTGGCGGCTTAACGATTTTGGAGGCCCTAATCGAACTAAAAATTCGGGGGGCCATTCTAAATGCAATGTGATAAACCCTCCTCCTTTATTCGGGCTTGGGACCGAAAATAATAAACCAAGTTTGTAAATACAAATTCACCCAAAATAATCAAATTTCACCCAAATTATAACCTAATGACTAAACTAGTTTCACCCAAATTAGCAAATGCAAATGCATCCGGATTAAAGAAACAAATTTCACCCAAATTAAAGAATTTTCACCCAAATTGAACAATCAGATTCAAAAATCGAATTACCTCAGTGATAGTCTGAGTTAGATGGCAATCTACGAAGTTTGAACTATCCATTGTGTAACATCCCAAAATTTTAGGAAAAAGAAGTCAAGGGGCTAAAGTGTAATTTCCCCAAAGATCAAGGGTTTAAAATAAAGAAATTGGAAAATGAAGGTGGTAGCGGACCGCTACCAAGGTCTTAGCGGTCCGCTAGCCGCAATTAATCCGGACAAAGGGAAGGCGACACGTCGATGATGACTCGCTGAATAGGATTGGGTAGCGGACCGCTACCCAGAAGCATAACGGTCCGCTACCCAGAAGCATAACGGTCCGCTACGTAGCGAACAAGAAAACGACTGGCAAAGAGGCGGTAGCCGCTACGGATGGCAATTTCACCCTATAAATAAGTTGAGTTGCCGTTCAAAATGAGAAAAACAAACAACAACACCAACACACACATACACACGACTCCCGAGGGGCTCCAAACGGCGGTTACGAGCACGGCAGTTACGAGTGCGGTACACGACGAGTGCGGTTCGAGTCAGAGAAACGTCTAGACAAGGAACGATCCTAGGAACTATTCGAGGATAATGTAAGTACACTGGACCCGTACCCCAAACACGTTTATGTGAATTACGTGCTTATATGATATGATATGATTATGTGATATGTGATATATGATGATGAGGGTACGGGGTAGTGACAGATTAGTCTAGACACTAAACGGGAGTAATGGAGTAATCATGACGTATCCAAGGGGTGGTGGATACGCGTCTGGTACTTCCTATATATAAACCTCTTGTGTACTTCGTGGTGAAACCATTATGAATGTTTAGGGGTATAGACTAATAAAGGATAAAGAAATACAGTAAACGTACGGGAGAACATACAACCGATATGTAGTTATCTGACAAACGGAATGTCCTTTCTAGGAAAGAGCGGTGTATAAATCTCTCCTAGACCCGTCGCTCTTTCCTGGGGACATCTCTGTTGGAGGTACTACATTGGAAGGAAGATCACCCCAGTTTACAATATATGACGAATAAGAATATGAGATGAAAGTATAACATGCATAACGAATGTGAATACGTAATGAATACGAATAAGTGAAATGCATGATGAATATATGAATGCATGATGATACGTGCAAATATGAATAAGTACGATGAAACAAGTCTAAAACCTAAAAAAGAGTAACGGAGTACTCACGAAGTGTTAGAGGGGTGGTGGATTCGCCGCTGGTACTTCCTATATATAAGCCCTTTTAATACACCGTGAAGAAACCGTTACAAAGTTTTAAGGTAAAGACTGGTTGGTAAATATGATGATACGTGTATACATGAATGAGTATGATGGAACGAGTCAAAACCCTAAAATGCAATAACGGAGTACTCACGAAGTGTTAGAGTGGTGGTGGATACGCCGCTCGTACTTCCTATATATAAACCCTTCTAATGCATCGTGGAGAAACCGTTACGAAGTTTTAAGGTGAGGACTGGTTGATGAGTAAATCAAGCTTATACATGAAACGAAAACAAATGCTTGATACATTTGGGAGGCTGTGAGTCAAAGATACTCAAGGTCCCAAATGAAATGAGATACCCGACCTGTAAGGTGGATCTCAATAGATAAAGAAGAAAAGAAAAGAAAAAGGAAACTCTAGGCCTACGGGGCTGAAAGAGTAAACTCTAGGCCTTTGGGGCTGAAAGAGTAAAAGATTCCAAGCCTACGGGGCTGAGGAATGAATAAATCTTTGTGACAAATGCAAGGATGCCTATACTGACAAGTATAAGGACCTTGCCAATGCTCGGACCGGAGGTACGGCCTGTAATGGTTGCGAGGGGTTTAGCACACCCATAAAATATACGAAAAGCGTGGTCGGAGGTACGTCCGGAGATGGTCACGTGGGCTCGAGAGCCCCCGAAAACTTGAACAATAAGAACCTAAAGGTCATAATAAAATGAACGATGTAGTGTACTTACTTAGCGTAAGCTAATTCAAAAACGTTTTCCAAACACTGAAGGAAAGAAGCACGTGGAATAAAGCTTCCTGTGGATAGAGCTATCGGAGTTGGAAAATCGCTATGTATAAAGATGTAATTATATCATCTTTTGTAAAACAATATATAATTATAAATGAAAACGTTACCTTAGCCATTATGGCAAGGTTTTACTGATCTGGGAAAAGTTTTCGCAATATAAAACTCTGATAAAATAATAAGATAAGTAGGGTGTTTCACATTGCAGAACCGATGGTCTCACTAACTCAATTTGACGAACAAGACTCAAGATTTGTGATTAAGGTTAACTGATGTAAGTCAGAGGTGGATTGCCTCGATAGAAAGGGCATTTGATACATGCCATTGTGAGAAGGAGGACTAAGTCACCTTCGCCACCAATCAGCTGAAAGAACGAGTTGATGATTGGTGGGGAGTAGTGCAGAGGGAAAAAGGCAGAGAAAGGATTAAGGAAATGAGGTGGGAAGAATTCAAAGATATCTTCCTAAAACATTATTGCCCTCGAGCGGCAATTGAAAGAATCACAGAGGAGTTTCTTCAACTCTGTCAGACGACAGAGACAGTGGACGAGATCACGGGGATCTTTTATGACAAAGCCAGATTTTGTCCAGCATTGTTAACAACACCGGAGATGTGGATGACGAGATATCATCTCGTTCTAAAAACAGAAATTAGAGAGTTTATCCATCCATCCAAGTGCGCAAACTTGGAGGAAATGATTGATTGGGCTCGAGAACGAGAAACTGAGCTTAAGAGGCAGACAGAGAGAGACGGGAAAAGGAAAGGAGAAAGTTATCCTTCTCCCATGCCTCTAAAGAGGTTTAAATTCAACAAACCGGGAGGAAGTTCCTCCCCGAAGAAAAGTTTTCAGAGTTGTAAGACTTGCGGAAGGAGGCACCCGGGAGAGTGCCGACTCAAAGTGACGTGTTGTCACAAGTGTGGGAGGCCAGGACACACTGCATTGCAATGTATGAGTGGCACCCGACTGTGCTACAACTGTTACAAGCCAGGACACTTTAGTAGGGAATGTCCTGAGCTAAAATCTAAGACTGAGAAGACCGGAGAAGGGTCTAGAGTGGCAGATAATGAGATAAAAAGGATCGAAGCCCCGAAGCCAAGGGGTAGGGCTTTTCAGATCATTACAGAGGAAGCGAAAGATGTTCCTGACGTTGTATCAGGTACATTCCTCTTGAATTCCCTACCTGCTTGTTTTTTATTCGATACATGAGCTAGTCGATCATTTATTTCTGTAAAGCATGCAAACGCTAGAAACTTTAATAGAAGTAAGTTGGCTAAGGCATTAGAAGTTGAAATCGCGAGTGATCGAAACTGTGTAGTAACTGAAATATGCCGAGATTGCCGACTACTAATAGAGGGTTAGAATATCTTGTCGACCTAATTTCAATGTCGATGCAAGAGTTTGACGTAATCATCGGAATGGACTGGTTATCTTCTCATGCTGCAACGATTATATGTAATCAGAAGATTGTGTGATTCATGACACCTACAGGAAAGGAAGTTAGTGTCATTGGTGAACGACAAAACCAGATCACGTTATGTACGATGGCCAAGATAAGTAGCTATGTGAGACAAGGTCATCAAGCCTTCTTAGCCTACGTAGCTGATATAAGGATGAAAGGGAAGGAACTAGATCAAGTTCCATTAGTGAGAGAATTCCCAGAAGTATTCCGAGACGATCTTCCAGGTTCTCCACCTGAGAGAGAGATCGAATTAAAAATTGATTTAATTCCTGAAGCTAAGTCGGTAGCTAAGGCTCCGTACCGGTTAGCACCAACTGAGATGAAGGAATTAATGTCACAACTTTAAGAATTGTTAGACAAGGGATTTATACGTCCAAGTGTATCCCCTTGGGGTGCACCAATTCTGTTTGTGAAGAAAAAAGACGGTAGTATGAGGATGTGTATAGACTACCGCGAGTTGAACAAGTTGACTATCAAGAATAGGTATCCTTTACCTAGAATTGATGATCTTTTTGATCAATTTCAAGGATCTAGTTGGTTTTCCAAGATTGAATTAAGATCCGGTTATCATCAAGTTAAGGTACGAGAAGAAGATGTACCTAAAACGGCATTCAGAACTCGTTATGGACACTATGAATTTGTAATGATGCCGTTTGGAGTAACGAATGCTCCAACAGTATTTTATTGATCTCATGAATAGAGTATGTCGGCCAATGTTAGAAAAATTTGTTATTGTCTTCATTTATGACGTCCTGATTTATTCAAAGAATGAAGAAGAACATGCACAACGTCTTCGTGAAGTACTTAGTACTTTACGGAAAGAGAAACTATACGCTAAATTCTCAAAGTGTGCATTCTGGTTAAGAGAAGTTCAATTTCTGGGTCATGTTATAAACGCAGAAGGTATCTCAGTAGACCCAGCAAAGGTAGAGGCTGTAATGAAATGGTCTCCACCTAAGAATCCATCGGAAGTTAGAAGTTTCTTGGGATTAACTGTCTATTATAGAATATTCATTCAAGACTTCTCTAAGATAGCCACCCCATTAACTAAGCTAACTCGAAAGAACTCGAAATACGAATAGAATGCGGCACAAGAGAAGGCATACCAGATATTGAAAGAAAGATTGACACAAGCTCGAGTTCTGGCATTGCCAGAAGGAGTAGAAGATTTTGTGGTATACTCTGATGCCTCGAAACTTGGGTTAGGATGTGTTCTAATGCAAAGAGGAAAGGTGATAGCCTATGCCTCTCGACAGCTAAAGATACACGAAGCAAACTATCCAACCCATGATCTAGAATTAGCTGCAGTAGTGTTTGCACTAAAGATCTGGAGACATTATCTGTATGGAACGAAGTGTACGATTTACACGGATCACAAGAGTCTTAAGTACTTCTTTGATCAGAAATATTTGAATATGAGGCAACGAAGATGGTTAGAGTTGGTCAAGGATTATGATTGTGAGATCTTGTATCATCCCGGAAAAGCTAACGTGGTAACCGATGCTCTAAGCCGTAAGGAAGAGCATCATCCTATTCGGGTGAAAGCATATAAGTTAGTGATAACTCCTGATTTCATGAGCCAGCTTCGAGATGCAAAAATCGAAGCATTGAAAGATGAGAATGTTAAGAAAGAAAGAATGGCTGGTCAGGAGAAATTTCTAGAAGAGAATGAGTATAAAGTCAAGACTCGATTTGGTCGTATGTGGATACCACGATCAGGTGAGTTTAGACTTAAAATTCTCGATGAAGCTTATAAATCATGATATTCTATTCATCCGGGTACTACAAAAATGTACCAAGATATGCGCAAGGATTATTGGTGGCCCGGAATGAAAATTGATATCATGAAATATGTAGCTAAATGCTTAACTTGCCTACAAGTTAAAGCAGAACATCGGAAGCCATACGGAAGGTTACAACCATTAGAAATCCCAGAATGGAAGTGGGAACATCTCACTATGGACTTCATAACCAAGCTACCAAAGACAGTTAGGGGTTATGATACCATTTGGGTGGTTGTTGATTGGTTAACTAAGAGTGCTCATTTCTTAGCGATACGAGAAACATACTCTTCAGAAAAGTTAGCTGATTTGTTTATCAAAGAAATCGTTTCCACACATGGAGTGCCAGTCTCGATCGTTTCTGATCGAGATATTCGTTTCACTTCACGTTTTTGGAAAAAGTTCCATGAGGAGATGGGAACTAGATTATTGATCAGTACGACATATCATCCTCAGACCGATGGTCAAAGTGAGAGGACGATATAAACTCTCGGAGATATGTTGCGTGCTTGTATAATTGATTTCGGTGGAAGTTGGGATAACCATCTGCCATTAGTAGAGTTCTCATACAATAACAACTACCATTCCAGTATTGGTATGCCACCTTATGAGATGCTATATGATAGAAGATGTAGGACTCCTGTATGTTGGGGAGAAATTGGTTAGAAAGAATTAGGCAGCAAGGAAATAGTTCAATCCACTTCAGAAAAACCTGACTTAATCAAAGCACGTTTGAAAGCTGCACAAGATAGACAGAAGTCATACGCAGACAAAAGACGTAGACCAATAGAATTCCAAGAAGGAGATTATGTCTTGTTAAAAGTCTCTCATTGGAAAGGTCTAATCTGATTCAAGAAACGTGGAAAGTTAAGTCCATGATTCATAGGTCCTTTCAAAATCATCAAAAGAGTAGGAAAAGTAGCTTACCGGTTAGAGCTACCTGAGGAATTAAATAAGATACACAACATGTTCCATGTATCTTATTTAAGGATATGTTTAGCAGATGAAGCTGCACACGTTCTTTAGAAGAGATAGAGGTTGATGATAAGTTAACATATGTTGAGGAACCTATCAAGATTTTAGACACAAAAGAGAAGCAGCTACACCATAAGACAATCAAACAAGTATTGGTACAATGGAAAAACATAAAAGGGTCGGAGATGACCTGGGAAAATGAAGAGGAAATGAGGAAGAGTTATCCTCAACTATTTAAGGACTAACAGATTTCGAGGATGAAACTTAATTAGGGGGGGAGAGTTGTAACATCCCCCAGATTAAGGAAAAGAAAGTCAAGGCGCTAAAGTGTAATTTTCCCAAAGATCAATAGTTTAAAATAAAGAAATTGGAAAATGAAGGTGGTAGTGGACCGCTACCAAGGTCTTAGCGGTCTGCTAGCTGCAATTAATTCGGACAAAGGGAGGGCGACACGTGGATGATGACTCGCTGAATAGGATTGGGTAGCGGACCGCTACCCAGAAGCATAACGGTTCGCTACGTAGCGAACAAGAAAACGGCTGGCGAAGAGGCGGTAGCGGACCGCTACCGCCAAGCTTAGCGGCCCGCTACTGGTGGCAATTTCACCCTATAAATAAGTTGAGTTGCCGTTCAAAATGAGAACAACAACACCAACACACGACTCCCGAGGGGCTCCAAACGGCGGTTACGAGTGCGGTACGCGATGAGTGCGGTTCGAGTCAGAGAAACGTCTAGACAAAGAACGAACCTAGGAACTATTCGAGGATAGTGTAAGTACACTGGACCCGTACCCCAAACACGTTTATGTGAATTACGTGCTTATATGATATGATTATGTGATATGTGATATATGATGATGAAGGTACGGGGTAGTGACGGATTAGTCTAGACACTAAACGGGAGTAATGGAGTAATCATGACGTATCCAAGGGGTGGTGGATACGCGTCTGGTACTTCCTATATATAAACCTCTTGTGTACTTCGTGGTGAAACCATTATGAATGTTTAGGGGTATAGACTAATAAAGGATAAAGAAATATAGCAAACGTACGGGAGAACATCCAACCGGTATGCCCTGTCTAGGAAAGAGCGGAGCATAAATCTCTCGTAGACCCGTCGCTCTTTCCTCGGGACATCTCTGTTGGAGGCACTACTGATGTGTATGAAATGTATATAAATGATGACCAACTGTAACAAATGAACAAACAAACAAACACAGAAGACTCGGATGAGATCAAAGAACTAAGACAACCACCTAGGCAAGAATCGTATACACATGCAATGACTATGGTGTTGATCATATGACTATCTCTAAATATATAAATCTAAGTTCGACCAGGTATGTTGCTACTTCCTGAGAGAACCACAAGACTCGGATGAAGGTCGGGATAGGTTAAGCTAAAATGTCAAAAGAGGGTTCTCCGGTCGGTCTCACCACTCTCAATGCTATGAAAGGTCGTGATCCGCAACCCAAAGCAGAGGACAATCATATATGAAGGAAGCAAATAGACCCTAAGAACAGTAACACCACATCACAAAAGATAGACTCGTACGGTCGCGTAATCTAACCTCAAAGGACAATGGGTAGGAGGTTTCAGACTAATTCTATCACTTGGTATGTATTAAGAACAGGTAGGACACTGATTTTACTATCAAATTACTGCCTAGACACCAACCGCTATGGTCAAGTCAGTCGTCTATCGGTCAAAACACAAAGTAAGGACATCTAGCATGCAAAACCCAACCTAGAAGACACGGAATCAACTAAGACAAGTAGGACATGATCATGGCAGTATAAATCAAGTAAATACAGCATACATCATCATCAATAAACAACCAACATACTGATTCTAAGATTAACGAAACAAATCATACAATTATAATACCGAAAACGTCATCACAAATGCATAATCATCCAAACCTAGGTAGCTAATGAAACTAGCCACTCATTACAGTATTAAACGAAATAAAACAATGTTCAAACATCTCTAGAATCAAAGTAAACAACTGGAAAAAATGAAAAGAAGAAAACCGAATTGTCTCAAACCGAAAAGCTTCAATAATTCTTAATTCTTGTGTTCCTAGACTTCAAAACTTCGTTCTCCAGAGCTCCTTGTTCGTCTACAGCCGCAAATGAATGAACTCCCCTAATGAAACTCGGCAAAACTCTTTATAAAGGCCAATTAGGGTTTTCTGGCCCGTCAAGATGGTGGCAGACCGCTACTACATGCCTTAGCAGTCCGTTAAGGGTTTATCTCAACAGGAATGACACGCACGCCTGAAGCGCAATAATTATGTGTTTTTTAGGGCGTGGCGGACCGCTAGCAGTATCCTTAGTGGTTCGCTATGGGTGCTTTCCGAGAATTTTATTTATTTTCCTTCTTTTTCTTCTGGGTACTTCTGTGTACGATCTTTCTTCCAGAAATACTTCAAATTCTGTTATAGACCTGTAAATTCAATGAATGACCAAATAAATACCACAATATCATCAATTTGACAATCAAAACCAACCCGAATAAAGTGAAAAACGTTCGATAAACATGTGTGTTTTACAACACATTAAACATTCTCACACTTGAAGTTTGCTTGTCCCTAAGCAAAGCCCAAAGCAATACGTCCAACTTAGTAATCACACGAATACAAGAACCTCAAACTAAAGTCAAAAACATGCCACGAAATCTAAAAACAACGAATGACTCCCCAAGTTTTACAACGTTCAATAGATTTACATTTCAACCAGTCTATATGGATCTAACTTTTGGAAAACATGGGTATGCCTATTCAAGACTTGCTTTCTTTTAAGCTCTAACCGTGCATAACCCGTACCCCTCACAAGAGTTCTCTCCTCTCGGTTTATTTTACGTGACTAGCAAAAGATGTGCCAGCTCCTAATCTAACTCTCAGACCTACCAATGAAATGTATAAGTCATATGCTTGAGAATCAATCAAATCTCCACCCGAATGTGAAGACAAACACACCGATCAAAAAGATCTTTAGCTGGGTTGTAATGTTAGGCTAGGGTTCAGGGTATGGATAGGATATTTTAAGTGGCTAAGGTGAAACCGGCCCGGATAAAAGAAACTAAAATGAACAGAACAAACAAATAGAACGAAACTATTCTGAACTGTGAGGATCTTGTTCCTCGAAATACCCTATTTTTGTGATTTCTCACGACTTTTCTCTTTTTTTACAACTTACTATCAACACTTACGATTTTTTTTCTTTCTTTAATTCTCTTGCTGTTACTAGTTGCACAAACTATATTAATCTGGACAAGTGACACAGGTTTAAAATAAAAAGCTGCAAAGGCTAAGGGTGTATTAAGTGGGTTTTTTTTTAAATGAAAAGGGAGTAAGGCTCGAAGGGGCTAACTAGGGGTTAATGTTTAGGCAGGGAAAAACAAAAGAAAAGGCTCAACAAAAAGGGCTAAATCCTAATTCCTTAGATCATTTCTGTGTGTTGTCTAGACCTAGGGTCTTGACATGTATCAAGATAATCAAGTTCTAACTAAACAAATCATGCAGGTAAAACACTCAACAAGAAGAGACAGTGAATATAAATATGAAGTCAAAGGTTCAAAAATCTCACTGAACTGTGTGGAATCGGGCTGCCGATACAAGTTATGCACAATTATTACTGTCTAGTCTGCTATACTCTCCTAGGCATCCCAATTGATTTTATTACTAAAAAACCGACTAGTTTAAAAAACTTAATCCCGAATACTTGGAGAATACCGCGTTAAGGAAACGCAAACTCACACCGACCCGCTTAAATCCCTTGGTTTACATCGCACAAAAACAAGTCTTTTGTGTGCCCGGATTTAAAAAATAGAATGTGAAGCTCTCGGGACTTGCAAAATATTTTTGAACTTTTTTTTTGTTGCTAAATATAAAATACGCCCCTCCTCACACTTGAAATGCACATTGTCCCTAATGTGTTTGGAAGAAAGATAAAAAGAAACTAAAACTAGCGAAAGACGGAAATGAAAACAAAAATAAAAATAAAGCAGAAAAAAAAGTTAAACTCCCCTGATGATAATGGTAATCTGACGTGTGCGGAATAATTTTATTTCCAAGTTCAACGCCGTATGTCATGCTGTATACAATACTACACAACCAAGCATCAACATACAAGATATACGTATACTGAATTACATAAGATAATTTACATAATACAAGGAAATAAAAATTAATACAAACCTACCGTTTACCAGACAGTACCTGAAAACAAAATCTAGTACAAATACAACGAGAAATACAAGTACAAACGGAAACTAAGAATTACATAAACAGTATAGTACAAAAGATCAAAGTACAATAACAAACCCGACTACGGTGGTGGTGGCAGAGCAATAGGGGGGATGTGAAGATGGTATATGATCCGCTGAAGCATCCCCCGCTGTGCCTGTAACTCGGCCCGTACCTCGTCCCGGAAAGCCTGGTGCTCATCGTGAAGGCTCTCGAGTGTGACTGGTGGCTCGCCCTTGGACGTGGCTGGCGCGGTGGTGCTACGCCAATGGGAGCCACATCGTCTCGACTTAAACCGGGCGGTGGAGGCGCAAGTTGGATAGGTCTGATGGGTACAAACCTCTGCTCGCCCTCGTACGGGCAAATGCCCATCTGATGCATATCCTCGTATCGAAATCGAGCGGCCACGGGCCCTACGGTGAGTGTGTCAGGGGGATGGTCCATAAACCCCCTGACATAGCCAGTATGTGTTGCCCCGGCCCCATGCCGTGGTCAGAGAAGACAACAGAATGGTGGCCATATTGGCCGGCTGTGTCTCTACCAAACAGTAAAGGATGAGAAGGTCCTGCAGAGTGACCTTCTCGATCCCCATATAACGCCCTTGAATGGTGCAGGCGATGATGCGGTGTAAGAACTGGATCACCGGGTCGCGGATGTGTGATGCAGGTATGCTCAGGCGAAATACTGCGTCGGCCACGGTGATCCACCAGCTATGCCGTCGGTCGGCTGTCACGCCGGGTGTATCGGCATCAGTAAAAAAGCCTCTAATGCTCTCTGTGAAAATGGCCCGGGTTGTCTCCGCCTCGGTGTATAATCCCATGCGAACGACAAATCGCGGGATGCTCATGCTGTGCTGGCGACGCCCAAGTGAAAACTGTACGGCATGGTCATTATCGAAACGACCACCGACGAGGTGAAATGTGGAGAAGAACTCTAGCGTCAGCTCCTCGAACTGCGGACCCTCTGCATCGAGCAAAATCCTCCATCTCAGTGTCACCATCTCCTCTAATCTTTGGCGGACACCAAGTGTCCCCATCAAACCCCAGTCAATGGTGCGTGGATGGTGATGCTGAAGCTGAATGGTCCTCTAAAGGCGATCGTGATCGTCAGATCCTGGCACGAACAACAATAGTGTATGACGCGCCCTCTGTGCTGGTCGTGCGGCGACTGAACGCGCTCCCTGATCGGCCTGCTCGCCCTCGAATGCTCCCTAAGGTGGCAGCGATGGTGGTGGTGGTGGTGCTGCATACTGAATCCGAGATCACTCGCTAGCTCGACCTCTCTTGCGGCCACCGCCGGCCGCTGACGAACTCGTCGCCATAATCCTGCAAAATAAAGTTAGTACAAACTTAACAACAAACGCGACCGGGTTTGTAACCCGACCTGATGGTTTTAATTACAAATGGTTTGTAACCCGGACAAGAGTAAGCGAAATGTATAAAATTTAATTACATGAGGTATTTACAATGCATTATTAAAATACAAATTAACAAATAATTAATTTTTATTTATTTGTTATTTATTATTTTATTTTTTAGTTTACAAAAGAGGTGGCGGACCGCTAAGAAGGGTGTAGCGTTCCGCTACCCAATCGGTTACACAGATTCAATACCAGCCCCTTAGCGGACCGCGTGGAACCAGGTGTCGGTCCGACACCTAAACAGAAACCTAATTTCAATGGATACCCCCCCCTGGAATGGTGATTGAGTACGAGGGGAGACAATTTAAGCTCAAAATCGATTCAATGTACAAGAAAATGTACCTTATTATACCTAAATACAGTTGAGATACAAGAAATTATACAAAATTAAAGGTTGAAAGCGTACCTTGGGTTTTTAGAGAGGGGTTGAAGATGGCGATGGGAGTAGTGACTGGTGGCGGTGGCGATCGACGGTGGTGGCTGGTGGCCGGCTTCTGGTAGATGATGGATGGGTTTGAAGGTGGTGCTGGTGGTGTGCAAATGGTGGCGAATGGTGGTAACAGTGGCGGAGATGTGGTGGTCGTTGATGGTGGTGGATGGTGCTAAAGAAATGTTGGTCTGTTTAAAAAAAGGGTTTTATATATATTTTTTTTGATGTGGACGTCTTAGCGGATCATTACCATGTTGCTTGGAAGTCCACTAACCCTTCAAAATTCAAAAGCCCGCTTCATGGTGGCGGACCGCTAGCTCTCGGTGTAGCGGTCCGCTACTCTCTTGCCTTCCAGATTCTTTTATGTATTTATTTTTAATTTTTTTTTTGGTTTTATTATTTTTATGTATTTATTTTTTAAATTTTTAATTTTTTTTATATTAAAACTTTACAAAAAAAAGAATTTTAATAAAAATTGTTACAGAGTGAATTTTTTTTTACAAAACGGTTCTAATAATGAAATAAATCTAACTTACACTTACTTGGATTAAACTGGGTTGCGATTCGTTTACCGTGCTACTGGTTATGTCATCTATACAACTCGATTACATGGTTAGAACAATTATACAAACATAAAAATAAATAAATAAATAAATACAAAAAATAAAATACCTAATACTAGATACGAAACAAACCTCGAGCTGCCTCCCGAGAGCGCTTGGTTTAACGAGTCCTCAGCTCGACTCATCCTCACACTCATTCTTTTAGAGGCTCGAGGTAGATGACCTCATCCTCCTTTTTCGCAATAGAACCACTGATGTAATGCTTTAGTTTGTGGCCATTCACCTTAAATCTCGTGCCATTCTTCTCCTCTATCTCAACCGTCCCATACGGGAATACTTCCCTCACCACAAATGGTCCCATCCAACAGGACTTAAGCTTTCCCGGAAATAACCTCAATCGGGAATTGTAAAGCAACACCTGATCCCCTCACTCAAAACTTCTAACATTCTTCAAGTGGCGATCGTGCAACTACTTCGTCTTCGCCTTGTAACCCGTCGCATGTGCGTATGCGTGGTCTCGCAACTCCTCTAACTCATGCAACTCAAACATCCTCTTCTCTCCAGCACTAGCTTCATCCAAATTAACCATCCTCAATGCCCAGTATGATCGATGCTCCAACTCAACTGGCAAATGACACGTTTTCCCATAAATTAGTCTAAACGGCGTGGAACCTATAGATGTCCTAAAAGCGGTCCGGAAAGCCATCATCTATTTTATCTGACCAATCCTTCCTATTGGCCCATACCGTCTTCTCTAAAATTCTCTTAATTCCCCGATTACTCACCTCAACGTGCCCACTTGTCTGTGGGTGATAGGCTGTTGCAAGCCGATGGGTGACCCCATAGCGTTGCAAAGCTCTCTCCATCTGCGTGTTGCAAAAAGTGGGTTCCCCTGTCACTAATCAAGGACTTAGGCCCACCGAACCTAGAAAAAAACTGCTTCAGAACCTCACGACCACTCTCGCATCATTAGTAGGCAAGGCTTTGGCCTCAACCCACTTCGAAACATAATTAACGGCGAAAAGGATATACTTGTTCCCGCGAGATGGTGGAAACGGGCCCATGAAGTCAATGCCCCAAACATCAAAAACCTCTACAATCTGAATGGCGTTCTGAGGCATCTCATTCCGGTATGAGATATTCCCTACTCTCTGACATGCATCACATCTCTTCACAAACGCGTGAACATCCTTAAAACTCGTCGGCCAGTAGAAACCAGAATCAAACACTTTCTTAGCCGTATAACTAGTTTCATTATGCCCACTAGTTGGTCCCTCGTGGCAATGTCTCATAATACGCTGTGCGTCTCTCTCGTCCACACACCTCCTAACAATATGATCAGCTCCAATTGTAACATTTCTGATTTTAGTATTCATATTTTCAATTCAATGTAATGCATTTCGAACTCAATACTCGTGCACTGTCTTGTTCTATTTTTCCGCCTCAAATTAAATGCAATGATTCAATACAAATTCACAAGTTTTGCTCGATTATATACACTTAAACATTATACAAGTAACTATTTAGTTAAACTTATAGAACCTGAAAAGTCAAGAATTAAAGTTGAACAAAATACCAAGAAACCCTAATTAGCACGGTCGTGCTTCGTCCTGGCACGGTCGCGCCAAGTGCCTCGGCACGATCACGCGACTGGTCATGGAACGATCGCGCCCGGTGCCTAAGCACGGTCGCGCCTGCGTAACAGTCAAAACGTAAATGCAGTTTCAAAACGCTTGGTCGTTTGAATTCGAATCCGATGTGCGTTTCACTTTCAGTATCAAAGAAAATAATTGTCAATTTCGATTATTACCACCCAATTACGAATTCTCTCAAGAAAAACCGTCCAAAATTTCTCCCAAGCCTCGAATCATTCTTTTCGATCCTGTTGCTATTAATTAATCAAGAAACTCGATCCTCCGAGCATCTCTAAGTTTTCTGAAGCGTTGGAACAGCCGGAATTGCAGCAGAAGACGCAGGAAGCCATTCTCACCGTCGCCGGAACTCTTTTCTGTCGTTCACTATCAATTCGATACGCTTCAGGGTAACTATAATCTTTTCCTCAGTCGATTCAGTCTCTTTATCAAAAGCCCCTTATCAATTCAGGCTTTCAATATGTAAATCATTCCGAATCAGAATTATTATTTTAATAAAAAATGATTTAGTCGAACCCATTCTTAAACACGATTTCCATACAATTAATTTATTTAAATAGACTCGTAACAACTCAGTAATCAAAAGCCCTAACAATTCCAACGCTATAAATACAAGATTTGTTCAATTCGTGTCTGATTTGGAAGAGACACGGTCGCGTTAATCATCTAGCGCGGCCGTGCCTCATGAAACGCGGTCGTTCCGAGTAGCAGCGCGGTCGTGTCCTCCTGTCCAGACCTAATCATGCCCTTTGGGCTAATCTCTGTTGTGTCTAAGAATCTTGGACACGACCGTGCCAGGCCAAGGCACGGTCGTGCCTCTTGATTTGTTTAGTTTATGCCCTCTGTTGGTCAACCCGGTCACGCCCCGACTAGCGCGTGGCTTGAGCACGATCGTGCCCCTCAGAGTGTATTTCATAGCCCCTTTTACTCTTTTACACTTTTGGGGTGAAACATGAACATTATTCAAATTACACATTACATTTACACAAACAACACAAGTACAAATCCTATTTACATTCATGTGTGCAATTTGAGCTTTATGCCCGAGTGCTAGGTGTGCTAACCTTTGTATACGATTATGTGCAATCATTAACTATACAAGCCGACGGTTTTGAATGATAGATCTATTGAGTCTGACAAACCCACCCAGATTGGGGTGATTGATACCGACAACACAATTTTTGCATGCTGGTTACAAAGGTTTGGTTGTACATGGTTACACAATAGCTGCTCCCCATAAATGCCTTATTTATCATGATATGTATGGATTTGTTTTACAACTATATGCTATCTATATAAACCTGTGTTATACTCACCAACTTTTTAGTTGACTTTATTTTATTCATGTTTCATGTTCTAATGTGTGAGATTGTTCAAGACGTGCTACATATAGGCTTGGACTTAGTTAACTTAAATAAAAGAACACTTTGTATTTCAATTTTGTGCTATCTTGGATGTGATTGTATTTGGATTACTTGCAACGGAAATTGATGTTTAATATATGCAATTTAGTCGACCTTGTGCTCATGAACAGTCTACATGTCCCGCCCCGATGATTCCGCCATCGGTCGGGGTGTGACAGATTGGTATCAGAGCCTTGGTTATAAGGAATTAGGTTATTAGACACCTTGACCTAGACTATAACTTTAGGACACCCACTTATACCATGCTTCATGTTTATATGATTATGTGCTACATTATATGTGTTACATGCTATGTGCTACATGCTTACTATGATTAGTTATTATTTTATTTGATGACTTATTTATAAAAAAATCCATGACTTATTAGTATATACTTAAATAATAAATTAAATAAACAATATCTTTTCCTATATCCTAAAACCTCATAATATTCTTATCTTCCTTCTCTATCTTTATCTTTCTAAGCATGTGGAAACTTCATGAAGCTAAATTCATAAAAATTTCTTTATTTTCCCGTTAAGGTTTTTAAGCTTTGTTAATTATTTGAGGACACGTGCAATCTGGAAGAGTGACACCTGTATTTTGGGTTTTCTGTCTAGGAAAGCATTTCGCATAAATCCCAATCAACCGAGGGACCCGTATGCTTTCCTGGGAATTCCCGAGATGAGTGTTTACTTATAGGCTCAAGCATGTCTCCTTGAAAATTATACAAGTTTAATTAACCTTAATGTGTCATAGTTGTCACACCCCCAAATTCCACTAACGGAGTTTTACCGTTTGGAAGGTGACACACCAGGATCTCAGTCATTAGTTACATCAAACGACACTATATGGGACTTGAATTGTCAAAACATAAAAGTTCAGAGTTAATGCGGAAGCGTAAATATTTATATGAAATCAAAAATAATTACACGCAACCGGCGTCAATCATTGTAAATAAGTAAACTGTTTCAAATGTTTGAAATGGATAATATGACAGTAGGACTCCATGCATGTCCTAAGTGAGCAACCTGTGCCTTAGCGACCTGAGAAACATGTAAGAAAAAGTGTCAACACGAGGTTGGTGAGTTCACAGGTTTCAAGTTTGCAATAAGAGTGTGTTTGCCAAATTATGTACATTCAATATGCATATCTATAGGTAGTTAACCTATGTTCATGTTTTACTAAAGCGCTCGCAACCGAAGCTGACTGTGTTTGTATGCCTCCTGCCAGGTCTATCAACTCTGGCACATGTGAGTAGGCTAACATTTCACCCGTTCGATATCCAATCGAGTTAGCGCGACTAACGCGGGTGGGATTTGTCAAACCCAGTAGTACTACTAAACATTACCTCGCTAAGATCCATATTAACGGTTCGAAATAAGATGAGGACTTTCTGTGATAGCATGTTACGCTTAGTCTCAACAGTGATATCATATAAAGTACCATAATCAAATAGTTGCGCCATGTTTTCTCCCCTGGCGGGAAAAACAATATTTGCTTGCGTACCTGTTTCTCCCCCACGGGGAAAACAAGTAAAAGTATGATAATTGGTGTTTCATGTTTGTTTCTTCCTCAACAGGAAAACAAGTAAAATACGTTTGTGTGTAAGTATGTTTCTCCCCCAATAGTAAAACAGGTAAAAAGGGGCCGTGAAACTCACCTGCGTTGCGTTGTAGGTAGTATCACCCAAGTATGAGATTTGAAATCTCAAGTGTTAGCCTGCACGGCTTACGTATGCCCTAGAATTATAAACACGTAAGTTAGGGACATATGGGATTTGTGACGACGACACGGAAGATTAGGATGTCTTAAAACATTCTAAGGATTATCGGTTAGACGAACGAGTCTACGGGAAAATAGATTTCTCAATATAATAATTAAGATCAATGTGTTACGTGTCGAATGTTAATAACGAATAATATTAAATAGGTAAATAAATAAATTCGTACGTTTGAGTCGTTTACGAATGTTAGGAAAATAATATAATTTAATATATTATTTTTAGGTTCGAAGGATTAACTAAATAATCATAGCGGCAAAAATAATAATATATTATTTTTATTCGAGATAATAAACGTGAGTAAACGATTATATCATTTTAGTTTCAAACGTTACACGAGGTTATAAAACGATACGAAATAATATAAAAATATATATTATTTAATAACATGAATCATGAGTTGAAAATAACATAAACATATTATTTTATACAATATTACAATTTGAATATAATATAGATATATTATTTTTAAAAGCGAGAATAATATAAAAATGGGTTAATAATTCAAACCCGAGCTTACGGGTTGTTTTCCGGACTAAAACACTTTAATATAGTATTATAATAATATAGGGATGAGTTTTATATTTAAAATAATATCAAAAATCGATTTTAAAAATAAAAGTGGGTGGAGAGACTGGAACCCGGGTCTCTCCCACCACAGCACACAGACCCAACCACTCCAGCCCGCTAGGGAATCGCACTAGGAACCGGATTCGTTTGGTTTTAATCCTCACATCTCCTGAGTTTTTCCCCATTATCGTGACCGAACCCAAAACCATCCTCAAAATCATCGAATTCGATCGTGATTGAACACGAATGATTAGGGGTTTTGTTCTTCGATGGATTGCAAGTCTAAAGGTGAGATTAATTTCAGAAACATCAAGTTTAGGATCGTAAATTTCTTGTTCGTGTAATTGTAACCCTAGGTTTTGAACGCGAATAAAATTGGATTAATCTGATAATATTAGGGGTTGGATTCATAGGGTTTTCAATGAGTGATGAATGGCGAAACTATCCATGTAATTTAATTTGATTGAAACTGTTTGCAGGTTAGGGTTCGATTAATCCATTTAAATGATGAACCCTAGAATTGGTTCGTGATCGCTTTGATGTTATCAGCCCCAAATAACATAGGGCTTTTAATCTAGGGATAAAAACGAAGCTGTAGGTGTGATTAGGTACCTTAATCAAGTTCGAATTGATGGCATTTGAGTAGTTCACAGTCGCGATTCCGGTGAGTTAGTCTCCGGCGTCTCTGCTGCGTCTCCGGCGAAAACGATGTGTGCAAAAGACTTAGAGGGGCTCGTTTGAGATGCGCATGTGACTGATTGAGATGATAACGGATGGAATGATTGAATTCGACTGAATTGAAGGTGGGTCTCGACGGTTGTAGATTGATTACCTATAATTGGGATTAATTCGATATAATGGCGATGATAAAAACTTTAATTTGGTTCGTTAATGGATTAATCGTGTATAACGGTTACAAACTCAGACGAATTTCAGTTGTAGAGTACGAAATTGAGCCAAGAATCGGCTGTGTTGACCTTCTGAAAGTCAACAGAAATCAACATTTGATAATTTACAGTTTCAATCCTTGTGGTTTCTGGTTTGAAGTTTTGAAGTAGACAGAATTGGTCCTTGAGGTTCTAATTGAGTTAAATACATGGTTAGTTGACTTTTACAAGTCAATAGGATTTAAATATTGGATTTTGACTTTACAAGTCAAATAGAATTGGGTTTAGGCTAATTACACAATTAGTCTTTGTAGTTAGGGTTTGAATAATGACAAAATCAGTCCCTGGGGTTAGATTTAACTGGGTTTAGTTAACGGGGTTAAGTTTTTCTTATAGGAAACTTAACGGAATAGTTAACGGAATTAACTGAAAAGTCCGGATTGTCACCATAGTATTCGAGTGATTATATCACTATTTGAGTACAATCCAAACTATGATTATCTATTTATTTTGTTATCTTATTCTATTAAATCCAAACAATCCTCATGAGTTCTTACATATTTTCTTGTCTTTTGAAAATCTGTAGAATGCCTCCTTGTCGTGCTCCCGCGGCCAATGCCAATACCGACATTGCTGCTATTCTTGCACAACTCGTGACACAACTCACTCAAGCTAATAGTGCCACCAATGGTGGAAATGGTAGTAATAGTGGTAATGCTGGTAATGGTGGAAATGGTGGTAACAACCCATCTCAATGCACCTTCAAGCATTTCAACTCGTGCAATCTCCTCAAATTCTATGGTACCGAAGGAGCTACTGGACTCCTTTAATGGTTCGAAAGCATTGAGAATACCTTTCTCAATAGTGATTGCCCTGACAACCTTCGTGTTCGTCATGCCACAAGTGTCCTACAAAAACAGGCACTCACGTGGTGGAATGGGGAGAAAAGAAATAGGGGTGTGGATGTAGCAATGGCCTTAACTTGGGATGAGGTTAAAAGGCTAATGACCGAGGAATTCTGTCCTCGAAATGAAGTGAAGAAACGTGAAGCTGAGTTTTGGGATCTTGACCAAGATAGTGGTGAAAACTTGGCATACACAACTCGGTTCCATGAGTTGAGTCTTCTTGTGCCCCACATGGTCACTCATTTATCCCGCTGCATTGAAAAGTATATTGGGGGACTGCCTAGGCAAATTCAAGATACTGTCCTAGGAAGAAATCCCGCAACACTTGAAGATGCTATCCGCTTATCCGCCACCTTAACTGATAACCATGTGAAAGTGGGAACACTTACTAAGAAGGGTACCAAGAAAGTTTCTGACACTATAACCCCTCCTACCCACAACAAAGAAGCCACAACTGAACCCTCCCGCAATAATAGGAAAAGGAAGACTAGAAACTATGTTGTGGTCACTCCTGCTATTCCTGTTATCCAAGCTGCACCTATGGTTCAAACACCGGTCAAAAAGCCATATGTTGGAATTTACCCACTTTGTGCCACCTGCAATTACCATCATCCCCAAAACATCCCATGTCGCCTTTGTACTTATTGTGGGAGATATGGTCATACAGTTAGTGTTTGTAGGACCAAAGCTCTTGCGGGCCAAGTCAACCCACCAAACCAAACCAACACCCAAGTGGCTAATCAAGGTGTACCCGCTATTGCAAATGGGCGAGCATGTTATGAGTGTGGTGACCCGAACCATTTTCGTGATCAATGCCCAAAGTTAGTCAATGCTAGACAAGGTGGAGCTCGTGGACGTGCTTTCAACATAAACGCCAATGAAGCTCAAGCCAACAATGACGTGGTCAATGGTACGTTCCTTGTTAATAGTCGATATGCCTCCATTTTATTCGATACCGGTGCCGATAAAAGTTTTGTGTCACTTAATTTTGAACCTTTACTTGCAAAGACACGATCCCAATTAGAGAAAACCTTCACCGTTGAAGTAGCAAATGGTGACTCCCTTACAATTGAATCCATTATCTATGATTGCTCTTTAGAACTTAATGATCACACATTCCCAATCAACCTTGTTCCAATGCCACTAGGGAGCTTTGATATCATCATAGGCATGGATTGGCTATCGAATCATCATGTTGAAGTCATTTGCTTTGAGAAGTGTATTCGAATACCTCTACCATCGGGAGAAACGTTGAGAGTCTTTGGTGAAAAGCCATGCAAAGGGCTTAAATTAATATCATGCACTACTGCTCAAAAGTACTTACGAAAGAAGTACGTGGCCTTTTTGGCCCATATCGTTCAAAAGGATGTTAAGAAGAAGAGTATTCAAGACATCCCCATTATCCGAGATTTTCCTGAAGTATTCCCCGAAGACTTATCTGGTCTTCCACCTGTTCGTCAAGTAGAATTTCGCATTGATCTTGTACCCGGAGCTAACCCCGTGGCTAGAGCCCCTTATCGTCTTGCACCTTCTGAAATGCAAGAACTTGCAAGTCAACTTCAAGAGCTCTCCGACAAGGGATTCATCCGTCCGAGTCATTCACCGTGGGGTGCACTCGTCTTATTCGTAAAAAAGAAGGATGGATCATTTCGCATGTGTATTGACTACCGCGAACTCAACAAGCTTACTATAAAAAACCGTTATCCTTTACCTAGAATTGATGACCTCTTTGATCAACTTCAAGGTTCTACTTACTTCTCAAAGATTGATCTTCGATCTGGTTATCACCAACTCATTGTGCAAGAAGACGATATTCCAAAGACTGCCTTCCGAACAAGGTATGGTCATTATGAGTTCATGGTTATGCCTTTTGGACTAACCAATGCACCTGCAGTTTTCATGGATCTCATGAATCGTGTGTGCAAACCGTACCTCGATAAGTTCGTGATAGTTTTCATCGATGACATCTTAATCTATTCTAAGACTAAAGCCGACCATGAGCAACATCTTAGATTGGTTTTGGATCTCTTGAAGAAGGAACAACTATATGCCAAATTCTCCAAATGTGAATTTTGGTTAAAAGAAGTTCAATTTCTTGGTCATATTGTCAACGACAAGGGTATTCATGTTGACCTTTCTAAAATCGAAACGGTTAAGAATTGGAATGCCCTGAAGACCCCCACTGAAGTTCGTTCATTTCTTGGTCTTGCGGGATATTACCGTCGTTTTATCTCAAACTTCTCCAAGATTGTTGTCCCCCTTACCGCTTTGACCCACAAGGGTAAGACTTATGAATGGGGACCAAAGCAAGAAGAAGCTTTCCAAACCCTTAAGCAAAAGTTGTGCAATGCTCCCATTTTGACTCTCCCTGATGGGAATGATGATCTAGTTGTCTACTGTGATGCTTCCAACCAAGGTCTTGGTTGTGTCCTCATGCAACGAGGAAAAGTAATCGCCTACGCATCACGACAACTCAAGATTCACGAGAAGAATTATACGACGCATGATCTCAAGTTGGGTGCGGTCGTATTCGCGTTAAAGATTTGGAGACATTATCTCTATGGTACAAAATGTGTGGTGTTCACCGACCACAAAAGTCTTCAACATATCTTTAACCAAAAAGAACTCAATATGAGGCAACGACGTTGGGTTGAACTCCTTAACGACTATGACTGCGAGATTCGTTACCATCCCGGCAAAGCGAATGTTGTAGCCGACGCTTTGAGTAGAAAGGTCCATGTTATGCTTCATTGTGCCCGAATTCAAACCGATATTCAAACCCGCATCTTAGAAGCTCAACACGTCTCAGTCACCGAGGGTAACATGTACGAGGAAATGTCGTGTGGTGTTGAACTTCTGCTTGAATCAAAACCCAATGGCTTACTTTATTACTTGAACCGTATTTGGATTCCCGGTCGCGATGATCTCCGTACATTTATCATGAACGAGGCTCACAAGACTCGTTATTCTATTCATCCTGGTGCGGATAAAATGTACCAAGATCTTCGCCAACAATATTGGTGGCACGGTATGAAAAAGGACATTGCTCTTTATGTTGCCAAATGTTTAACCTGCTCCAAGGTCAAAGCCGAACATCAACGTCCTTCTGGTTTGCTTGAACAACCGGAAATTCCCGTGTGGAAATGGGAGAACTTAGCCATGGATTTTATTACCAAACTCCCTCGCACCTCGAGTGGTCATGATAGTATTTGGGTAATCATTGATTGTCTCACCAAGTCTGCTCATTTCTTACCTATCCGTGAAGACTATCGGGTTGAGAAACTAGCCCGAATTTACATCGACGAAATCGTGAGCCGTCATGGTGTTCCCTTGAACATAATATCTGATCGAGATGCCCGGTTCACTTCTCGATTTTGGCAATCTCTCCAAACTGCTCTTGGCACACGATTGGATTTGAGCACGGCTTACCATCCCCAAACTGATGGTCAAACCGAGTGAACAATCCAAACACTTGAAGACATGCTTAGAGCTTGTGTAATCGATTTTGGTGGCAATTGGGATTCACATTTATCCCTCATTGAGTTCTCTTATAACAATAGCTACCACACAAGTATCAACATGGCTCCATTCGAAGCTCTCTATGGTCGCAAGTGTCGTTCTCCTATCTGTTGGAACGAGATTGGTGAAGCACAAATCACCGGTCCCGAGCTAATTCAAGAAACATCCGACAAGATTATTCAAATCCGTGACAATATTCGAGTAGCGAGGAGTCGACAAAAGAGTTATGCCGACAAACGTCGAAAACCCTTGGAATTCCAAGTCGGTGATCTTGTTCTTCTTAAGGTGTCTCCGTGGAAGGGTGTGATCCGTTTTGGGAAGAAAGGCAAGTTAGCACCTCGTTATGTTGGTCCATTCAAGATCCTTGAAAGGATTGGGAAAGTGGCTTACAAGCTCGAGTTACCTCCATCTCTTGGCAATGTGCATCCTACATTTCATGTATCTAATCTGAAGAAGTGTCTCGCTGATGAAAATATCCATATACCGCTTGACGACGTGCGCATTGATGAAACGATGCACTTCGTTGAGAAGCCGGTGGAAATTATGGACCGTGAAGTCAAACAACTCAAGCGAAGTCGCATTCCTATTGTCAAAGTTCGTTGGGAATCTAAGCGTGGTCCTGAGTTCACTTGGGAACGAGAAGACCAAATGAAGCTCAAGTACCCTCATCTTTTTACTGATACCGTTGTTTCCTCTAGCTAAATTTCGGGACGAAATTCTCTCAACATGGGGAGACTGTAACATTTCTGATTTTAGTATTCATATTTTCAATTCAATGTAATGTATTTCGAACTCAATACTCGTGCACTGTCTTGTTCTATTTTTCCGCCTCAAATTAAATGCAATGATTCAATACAAATTCACAAGTTTTGCTCGATTATATACACTTAAACATTATACAAGTAACTATTTAGTTCAAACTTATAGAACCTGAAAAGTCAAGAATTAAAGTTGAACAAAATACCAAGAAACCCTAATTAGCACGGTCGTGCTTCGTCCTGGCACGGTCGCGCCAAATGCCTCGGCACGATCGCGCGACTGGTCATGGAACGATCGCGCCCGGTGCCTAAGCATGGTCGCGCCTGCGTAACAGTCAAAACGTAAATGCAGTTTCAAAACGCTTGGTCGTTTGAATTCGAATCCGATGTGCGTTTCACTTTCAGTATCAAAGAAAATAATTGTAAATTTCGATTATTACCACCCAATTACGAATTCTCTCAAGAAAAACCGTCCAAAATTTCTCCCAAGCCTCGAATCATTCTTTTCGATCCTGTTGCTAGTAATTAATCAAGAAACTCGATCCTCCGAGCATCTCTAAGTTTTCTGAAGCGTTGGAACAGCCGGAATTGCAGCAGAAGACGCAGGAAGCCATTCTCACCGTCGCCGGAACTCTTTTATGTCGTTCACTATCAATTCGATACGCTTCAGGGTAACTATAATATTTTCCTCAGTCGATTCAGTCTCTTTATCAAAAGCCCCTTATCAATTCGGGCTTTCAATATGTAAATCATTCCGAATCAGAATTATTATTTTAATAAAAAATGATTTAGTCGAACCCATTCTTAAACACGATTTCCATACAATTAATTTATTTAAATAGACTCGTAACAACTCAGTAATCAAAAGCCCTAACATTTCCAACGCTATAAATACAAGATTTGTTCAATTCGTGTTTGATTTGGAAGAGACACGGTCGCGTTAATCATCTAGCGCGGCTGTGCCTCATGAAACGCGGTCGTTCCGAGTAGCAGCGCGGTCGTGTCCTCCTGTCCAGACCTAATCATGCCCTTTGGGCTAATCTCTGTTGTGTCTAAGAATCTTGGACACGACCGTGCCAGGCCAAGGCACGGTCGTGCCTCTTGATTTGTTTAATTTATGCCCTCTGTTGGTCAACCCGGTCGCGCCCCGACTAGCGCGGTCGCGCCCGTGGCTTGAGCACGATCGTGCCCCTCAGAGGCACGGTCGTGTGTGAGTCAGATTTTTGACAGAATTATAAATTTTATATTTTTCAATCAGTAATGTTTCAGATTTTATAAAAAATGTGTTTTATTTATTTAAAAAGGATTAAAAGTTTAATCTTGGAATAAATATTATTTATTTAAAGTTATAAAAATTAAATTTATATTTATTGTAAAATCTTACACTTAAATGATATTTTAAATGTTTAGGTTACAAATTTTTATAAATGAATAAGATAATGACTATTTATTTAATTCATGTTTAAATAAAATCAATTATTTATTTATACTTAATTACATTTAAATACTTACATTATTTTCATAAGCAATAATTTTATACTTTACTTAATTATTTATTCAAACTCAAACCTTAATCAAAATGTTTTGATAATACTTATTTTAAACTTTATATTTTATTCAACACATCCAAGTTCAAATCAATAACATTTTACTCAAGTCCAAACCATCATTTAACTTACACTTTTGTGCACACTATTTGATACAACATACATTACTCTTTAGGTTAATTTGTGCACTCGAGGATCTTTATTTTTCTATCTATTATCCTTGTTAGCTACACCTCCTTATCATGTGAGTATTTCATAGCCCCTTTTACTCTTTTACACTTTTGGGGTGAAACATGAACATTATTCAAATTACACATTAAATTTACACAAACAACACAAGTACAAATCCTATTTACATTCATGTGTGCAATTTGAGCTTTATGCCCGAGTGCTAGGTGTGCTAACCTTTGTATGCGATTATGTGCAATCATTAACTATACAAGCCGACGGTTTTCAATGATAGATCTATTGAGTCTGACAAACCCACCCAGATTGGGGTGATTGATACCGACAACACAATTTTTGCATGCTAGTTACAAAGGTTTGGTTGTACATGGTTACACAATAGCTGCTCCCCATAAATGCCTTATTTATCATGATATGTATGGATTTGTTTTACAACTATATGCTATCTATGTAAACCTGTGTTATACTCACCAACTTTTTAGTTGACTTTATTTTATTCATGTTTCAGGTTCTAATGTGTGAGATTGTTCAAGACGTGCTACATATAGGCTTGGACTTTTAAATAAAAGAACACTTTGTATTTCAATTTTGTGCTATCTTGGATGTGATTGTATTTGGATTACTTGCAATGGAAATTGATGTTTAATATATGCAATTTAGTCAACCTTGTGCTCATGAACAGTCTACATGTCCCGCCCCGATGATTCCGCCATCGGTCGGGGTGTGACACCAATCCTGAATAAATAGGGATCTTCCCACAGATAGTGCTTAACATCCGCGAAGAATTTCTTCTTTGGTTGGTATGTCATTCCCTTCATTAGGGTCCCGTCAACTAAGTAGTTCGCATAGTCAGCAAACCAAGGATAGCCATCATCCTGTGCAGTAACAAACATCATACTCTCTAAGGGGAATATATCATCCACTCTCACCCCTCTCTGTTCCTCACTCTCCGAACTCTCTAGACCAAGGATAGCCATCATCGGCCGCTACATTCTCGGAACCTTTCTTATCCCGGATCTTGATATCGAACTCTTGTAGCAACAATATCCAATGAATAATGTGTGGTTTAGCATCCTGTTTTCTAAAGAGATATCTAACTACAGCATGATCCGTGTAAACTATGGTTTTGGACATCACTAGATAAGACCTAAACTTGTCAAAAGCATACACCACCGCTAAAAACTCCTTCTCTGTGGTAGTGTAATGCTCCTGAGCGTCGTTCAAAGTCTTGCACGCATAGTAAATCGGATGGAAGTGTTTCTCCTTCCGCTGTCCTAAAACCGCCCCTACTACAAAGTCGATGGCATCACACATCAGCTCGAAAGGCAGTGTCCAATCTGGGGCTATCATGATGGGGGCGTTCACCAACTTCTCCTTCAGTAGCTCGAACGCCTCCAAACATTTCTCTGAAAACAAAAATGGGATATCCTTCTCTAGGAGTTGGGTCATGGGTCTGGCTATTTTGGAAAAAATCACGAATGAATCGCCGGTAGAAGCCGGCGTGACCTAGAAAACTCTTAATGGACTTCACCGAAGTGGGGGTGGAAGGTTGGATATGGTGTCTATCTTAGCTCTATCAACCTCTATACCCTCCCGGGAAATCCTATGCCCTAAAACTATACCCTCTCTCACCATAAAATGGCATTTTTCCTAATTCAAGACCAAGTTGGACTCCTCACAATGAGCCATCATCTTCTCTAGGCTCCTCAAGCAATGATCAAAGGATCTCTCGAACACAGAAAAGTCATCCATGGAGTCCTCGATCATATCATGGAAAATCGCCACCATGCACCTCTGGAATGTCGCTGGAGCGTTACATAACCCAAACGGCATGCGTCTGTACACAAAAGTACCGTAGGGGCATGTGAACGTGGTCTTTTCCTGATCCTCGGGTGCAATAGGAATCTGGAAGTAACATGAAAATCCATCAAGGAAACAATAGAACTGCTGCACTGACAGACTCTCCAACATCTGGTCGATGAAAGGTAAAGGAAAGTGGTCTTTCCTAGTGGCATCATTGAGCCTGCGATAATCAATGCAGACCCTCCATCCAGTCACATTCCTGGTAGGTATAAGCTCGTTCCGCTCGTTGGTGACTACAGTCATGCCACCCTTCTTAGGAACTACCTGGACTGGGCTAACCCATGCACTGTCAGAAATGGGGTAAATCAGCCCAGCATCAAGCAGTTTAATCACCTCTTTCTTCACAACCTCCTGCATCTTGGGGTTAAGCCTTCTCTGAGGCTGCACCACCGACCTATAATCTTCCTCCATGAGGATCCTATGCATACAAAAGGATGGGTTGATACCCTTTATATCGCTCGTCTTCCACACAATAGCATGTCGGTGTGCCTTCAACACCTCAAGCAATCTCTCCTTCTCATCCTCCATGAGATCCTTCGTGATAATCACGGGTAACTTCCTCCCCTCGTCCAGGAATGCGTACTCCAGGTGAGTCGGCAATTCCTTCAGCTCCAAAGATGGGGTTGGACTCTCTACCGATGGCCTCTCAGCAGGCTCATCTCTCTCAATCACCTCAAAATAATCAGACTCCTGGGGATGCTCACTAGCCAGAGGGCTAGACTGATGCTCTACAGTCGCATCAATCATCTCAACTCCTGCATCTACTGGTCCAGGATCTGTGTGTTAGAACCATCTCTCCCACATATGTCACCTAAACATCTCCTGACATGTGACATGATCGCATCAATAAAGTAAAGGGAGTCATCATGGCTCTTTGGGTGTTTCATGGATTTGGCCACGTCGAATGTAACCTCCTCCTGATTCACCCTCAAGGTGAGCTTACCGTCATAAACGTCTATCAATGCTCGCGCGGTAGCTAGGAATGGTCGCCCCAAAATGAGAGGCACCTTCTCGTCCTCATCCATGTCACGTATAACAAAGTCCACCGGGAATATGAACTTGTCTACCTTCACCAACATGTTCTCAACAATTCGACGCGGATACTTTACCGATCTATCAACAAGCTGAATGCTCATCCGCGTGGGCTGCGGCTCTCCTAGGTCTAGCTTGCTGAAGACAGCAAAACGCATCAAGTTGATGCTAGCACCTAAATCAGCAAGAGCGTTGCTGACCGAAAAACTACCAATAATGCAGGGAATCGTGAAACTCCCGGGGTCATCCCTCTTATGAGGTAGCTTGTTCTGGACAACCGCAGAACACTCTTCACTTAAGGTGATGTGAGAGAGGTCTTCAAGTTTCCTTTTGTTGGACAAGAGGTCCTTCAGAAACTTGGCATACTTAGGCATCTGGGTTAGAGCCTCTACGAACGGTATGTTTATATGCAACTTCTTAAACATCTCAAGAAACCTACCGCTCTGCTCATTCTTCTTCTCTCTCATAAGCCTACCCGGGTAAGGGATGGCGGGCTTATACACCCTGGGTGGTGTGGGTACCTTCACCTAGGTCTCCACCGGCTGTGCTGTACTTGCTGGGCTCCGCCTAGTCTGGTGCACCTTGCCGGGAGCCGACTCCATCTCGATCTCCTCGTCCACCGGTTCATCATCATCCATAACCGGTGTCTCAGTCGCTCCTCCTCTACCACTTCTTGTGGTTACTGCTTTTACTTGTGCCTTAGGATTGGTCTCAGTACGCGCAGGCAGTCCTCCTGCTTGTCTCACATTTAGCTGCTCAGCCAGCTCTCCTATATTCCTCTCCATATTCAAAAATCGGGCTCCCTGACCCTGGATCATCATGCTATGCTCCTGAAACTTCATCTGGTTCTCCTGGTGCCTGGCCTCATCTCTCTCTATAAACTGAGTCAAGAGCAGTGATGCTAGGTCATTATCTCCTCTAGAGTGGGCCTCTTCTCGCCTCCACTATGTCCGCTACTCGGGCCACTGCCTTACCCCTCACTCGGGCTCTGAAACAGACTCTGCCTCTGGTGCTGGGAACCTTGACTATTCCCGTTCCTCCAACTAAAACCAGGATGGTTTCTCCAACCGGAATTGAATGAATTCCCAAAATCTCTGTTCTGACGGTTGGGATTCCCCATGAAGTCAACCTCCTCTTCAGTACGTTCCATCGGGAAATCAACGATATCATGACCGCGCCTGCAAACCTCACACTTCTGGGTGTTCTTGACTCGCATATCCTTCACAGCCTTAGCTAAAGCCTCGACCTGGACGGCCAAAGCAGTGCTAGCATCAACCTGGTGCACGCCTCGCGGTGAAGATGATGAAGTGCCCCTAGCGCTAGGATACTGATAATTACTCATCTCCAGATTCTCAAACAAGTCCATACACCCCTTAGGGGTTTTGCTGGTCATCAAATTACCACCAGATGTGGTATCCAACACACCCTTGGTCGCGAGACCAACTCCATCATAAAACTTCTCTACCAACGCCCAGTCCTCCAAACCATGATGCGGACACCTGTGCAACAACTCCTTGAAACGCTCCCACGTATCATAGAAAGACTCTCCCTCTTCTTGCTTGAAAGCATGGATGAAACTCCTCAGACTAGTGGTTTTGGAAGGAGGGAAGTATTTGTGCATGAATTTCTCTTTCATATCTGCCCAGGTGGATAGGATCCTGGGGGAAGGGACTCAAGCCACGTCTGGGCCTTACCTTCCAGTGAGAACGGGAACATACGCAAAAGGCATGCGTCTATATTCATCCCGTTGATGCGAAAGGTATCACATATCATCACAAAACGGTTCAGATGCGAATTTGGGTCTTCATCGTTCAACCTATGGAATTGTGCAGAGTGTGTGATAGTGTTGATAAGATGAGATGGAATTTTCCAATTATTGGCTTCTGGTGTAGGGTTAGTGATACTCAAACCTCCTCTAGTAGTGGGTTTGGCATAGTCCACGACGGTCTTTCTAACAAGTGGTTGATCTCCCATTTTAACTCTGACTCGTTGTCTCCGGTGAAAAACTCTCTCAAGTTCGGCTATCTCGATAAACTCAACTGGTCCCGCAGATCGGGTATGTCGCATGCACTGCAAGAAAAAGAAAACAAAAGCAGACTCACAATACTAAAAAGGGTAGACCTAATCTAAGGAACAAATAGAAAATAAGGAACCTACACTAAAGTGACACAAAAAGGAAAATAAAAATAAAACAAAATAAAATAAAATAGAATGAAGATCAAATAAGAATAAAAAGAGAAAAATAAAATGGCAAGACCCCCGACTCGGGTCGTTCTCAAAGTTGCCTATGTGGTATCCCCGGCCACGGCGCCAAAAACCTGATGTGTATGAAATGTATATAAAATTAAGGTCCAATTACACAATAGTTTTAAAAGGGAAAATACCCAAAACTCAACCACACACTCGGCAAGTGTACCGGTACGTATGTAGTGAAGTAAAGGTAAGTCCGGATATCAATCCGTGGACACCTAAGACAGCCCTTGATAATAAACCTCTATCGGGGCCTAGACAAATGATCAATTCAAGATGATATTTACTACAAACCTAGAAACATGAAACAAAATGCAAATGACTTAACGACTCTAAACTTAGCGACTCTAAATGATGACCAATTTTAACAAATGAACAAACAAACAAACACAGAAGACTCAGATGAGATCAAAGAACTAAGACAACCACTTAGGCAGGAATCCTATACACATGCAATGACCATGGTGTTGATCATATGACTATCTCTAAAGATATAAATCTAAGGTCGACCAGGTATGTTGCTACTTCATGAGAGAACCACAAGACTCGGATGAAGGTCGGGATAGGTTAGGCTAAAATGTCAAAAGAGGGTTCTCCGGTCGGTCTCACCACTCTCAATGCTGTGAAAGGTTGTGATTCACAACCCAAAAGAAGAGGACAATCAGATATGAAAGAAGCAAATAGACCCTAAGAACACTAACACCACATCACAAAAGATAGACTCGTACGGTCGCGTAATCTAACCTCAAAGGACAATGGGTAGGAGGTTTCAAGATAATTCTATCACTTGGTATGTATCAAGAACAGGTAGGACACGGATTTTACTATCAAACTACAGCCTAGACACCAACCACTATGGTCAAGTTAGTCGTCTATCGGTCAAAACACAAAGTAAGGACATCTAGCATGCAAAACCCAACCTAGAAGACACAGAATCAACTAAGACAAGTAGGACATGATCATGGTAGTAGAAATCAAATAAATACAGCATACATCATCATCAATAAACAACCAACATACTGATTCTAAGATTAACGAAACAAATCATACGATTACAATACCGAAAACGTCATCACAAATGCATAATCATCCAAACCTAGGTAGCTAATGAAACTAGCCACTCATTACAGTAATAAACAACATAAAACAATGTTCAAACATCTCTGGAATCAAAGTAAACAACTGGAAAAGATGAAAAGAAGAAAACCGAATTGTCTCAAACCGAAAAACTTCAATAATTCTTGATTCTTGTGTTCCTAGATTTCAAAACTTCGTTCTCCAGAGCTCCTTGGTCGTCTACAGCCACAAATGAATGAACTCCCCCAATGAAACTCGACAAAAGTCTTTATAACGGCCAATTAGGGTTTTCTGGCCCGTCAAGATGGTGGCGGACCGCTACTACATGCCTTAGCGGTCCGCTAAGTGCTTATCTTAGCAGGAATGACACGCGCGCCTGACAGCGCAATAATTATGTTTTTTTTTGGGCGTGGCGGACCGCTAGTAGTATCCTTAGCGGTCCGTTACGGGTGCTTTCCCATAATTTTATTTATTTTCCTTCTTTTTCTTTCGGGTTCTTTCGGTTACTTCCGGGTACGATCTTTCTTCTAGAAATACTTCAAATTCTATTATAGACATGCAAATTCAATGAATGACCAAATAAATACCACAATCTCATCAATTTGACAATCAAAACCAACCCGAATAAGGTGAAAAACGTTCAATAAACATGTGTGTTTTACAACACTTCAACTACTCTGGAAGGAAGATCACCACAGTTTACAATATATGACGAATACAAATATGAGATGAACGTATACCATGCGTAACGAATGTGAATACGTGATGAATACGAATAAGTGAAATGCATGATGAATATATGAATGCATGATGATACGTGCAAATATGAATAAGTACGATGAAACAAGTCTAAAACCTAAAATAGAGTAACGGAGTACTCACGAAGTGTTAGAGGGGTGGTGGATACGCCGCTGGTACTTCCTATATATAAGCCCTTCTAATACATCGTGAAGAAACAGTTACAAAGTTTTAAGGTAAAGACTGGTTGGTAAATATGATGATACGTGTATACATGAATGAGTATGATGGAACGAGTCTAAACCCTAAAATGGAATAACGGAGTACTCACGAAGTGTTAGAGGGATGGTGGATACGCCGCTGGTACTTCCTATATATAAACCCTTTTAATGGATAGTGGAGAAACCGTTACAAAGTTTTAAGGTGAGGACTGGTTGATGAGTAAATCAAGCATATACATGAAACGAAAATAAATGCTTGATACATTTGGGAGGCTGTGATTCAAAGATACTCAAGGTCCCAAATGAAATGAGATACCCGGCCTGTAAGGTGGATCTCAATAAATAAAGAAGAAAAGAAAAGAAAAAGGAAACTCTAGGCCTACGGGGCTGAAAGAGTAAACTCTAGGCCTTCGGGGCTGAAAGAGTAAAAGATTCCAAGCCTACAGGGCTGACGAATGAATAAGTCTTCATGACGAATGAATAAGTCTTCATGACAAATGCAAGGATGCCTATACTGACGAGTATAAGGACCTTGCCAATGCTCGGACAGGAGGTACGGCCTGTGATGGTTGCGAAGGGGTTAGCACACCCATAAAATATACGAAAAGCGTGGTCGGAGGTACGCCTGGAGATGGTCACATGGGCTCGAGAACTCCAGAAAACTTGAACGATAAGAACCTAAAAGGTTCATAATAAAATGAACGATGCAGTGTACTTACTTAGCGTAAGCTAATTCAAAAACGTTTTCCAAACACAGCAGGAAAGAAGCACGTGGAATAAAGCTTCCTATGGACAAAGCTATCGGAGTTGGAAAATACCTATATATAAAGATGTAATTATATCATCTTTTGTAAAACAATATATTATTATAAATGAAAATTTTACCTTAGCCATTATGGCAAGGTTTTACTGATCTGTGACAAGTTTTCGCAATATAAAACTCTGATAAAATAATAAGATAAAGTAGGGTGTTACACATTGCAGCACCGATGGTCTCACTAACTCAATTTGACGAACAAGACTCAAGATTTGTGATTAAGGTTAACTGATGTAGGGTTTGGAACTTTGGATTGCACTGATTATCTCATTTCTCGATTGCACATATGGTCTCTCTTATCTTCCTTAGGAATGGAATCGTGAAAATCAACATTTTTTTAAACTTGAAATGAGAGATTTCTTCTCCGATGATTTGGGTTTTGATTTAGGAAATATGATACTTGGAGAGTGTTTTTGCGATTTGTCGTTTGCGTATAGCGTAATGAAGGAGTGGGGTGATTTCTTATGACTTCATTGTGCGTAAAATCTTGATAGTCTAATAGGAGAATTGGGCCTACAAATCTATACTATATAATAAATAAATGTTTTAGTGGGACATTTGTCACTTTCTTATACATCCTTATCATTTTTTCCTGTCACTCTCTTCTTTTAGTTATGCAAATTTTCTTTAATTGTTTTCTTTTTATAATTTTTTGTTTCCCACCTCTCTCTCTTATTAAATAATAATGATTTCTATAGTTATTTTTTAAAAACTATTTTCATTAAAAAAAATAGGTTTGGCCATAAAACATTTTTAGAAATTGAACATTTCTTTTATTGTTTTTATAAAACATTTAAAAAAATAACTATACAACATTTATAAAAATTGTATTAAAAAACTATGTAATATATATCATAAATATGTAATATGTAAATTTGTATTAGTAAGTGTATAACATGGTATTTATTCAACCCGTCTAATAGATAAAGTTTATAACTTATTAATATATAAATAAGAGTGTGTATGGTAAAATGGGGCCCCAACCTTCTTGAGGCCCTAATCAATTGATTTATATTTTACATAGTGAGCCGGGCCTGAGACATGGTTGCGCCTTTAGCCTCTGATGTTAACAAAAGTTAGCTCTTAACGGAAAGTTACCCATGTGCCATCCACGTGATTTACACTTGCAAAAATGAATCTTAAAAACGAGTTAAAATAGTGATTTTTTTGTTTATTTTCTACATTTTTTTACTGATTTTTTAAATTATTTTACTGATTTTAACTCAATTTTAGGGTTAATTTTGCATTCGTATGTCACGTGAATTGCATATGGGCTAACTTTGCGTTAAAAACTAACCGGTGTTAACATTAGGGGCTAAAAGTGTAACCAGGTCTAAAAAATTTAGACTAAATTTATAATTTTTAAAACCTAAGGACCAAACATACAATTGATCAAACCACCATAACCATTTATACAATTAACTCTAACTTATAAGTTGATTTATACAAAAAAATTGGGCTAAACTAATGCACACTATATAATATTAGTATCTTTCGAAATTGACTGTCGTGTTATAATCATAAATATTTTGCATATAGAAAGAAACATGCAATACATGATAAAGGCGTACGTCATAGCTCTTAAGGCACCTCAAAAAATATTTGGAAATATATTCCTGAGAATATTTAGGGGATCAAAATATTTCATCAATTATTATTCATAACTAGTTTTTCACTCGCGCTTCACGTCAGGAGTCTGGTTGTTTTTCCTCCGTGTCACGCGCGGCAGGAGTTTTGTCGCTAACGACTCGGCTCGTCGAAAACCATACAAAAGAATACCGATACAAGTTCCAATAATACCAATACCGGTCATGGTATCGTAACGATAATGACACTCGCTATAGCCTACAGTCCCAAACAAAACTCGATTTTGAATACGACTACGTTTTAAAAAAACTTATATTGGAACGTTGAAAAAAAAATAAAGACAAACGTGCACTACGTTTTAAATAAAACTTAATGAAAGTTCGAAACTCGATTTTGAATACGACTACGTTTTAAAAAAATTATATTGGAACGTTGAAAAAAAATAAAGACAAATGTGCACTACGTTTTAAAAAAAACTTAACGAACGAAAGTTATTAATGAAAAACGAAATTATTAGAAAAATAAACGGGTTAAAAACTTATATTATATATGCTAGAAGGGGGGAATGAAAAGTATGTAAAATTTTGGTGACCAATCAACAAAAACATAAAAGATTGGTGGCCAATCTATAAAACAAAAAAAGTTAGTGGCCAATCTATAAAGTAAAAAAGGTTGGTGGTATGTTTACAAAGAAAGGAAAGAACACTGGGCAAACCGACCCTTGTTTATTAATAGTAGTAATGTTTTGTTATTTCTTTATAAAGAAATAACAAAACATCAGGTTATATCAGTAATTTTATACAAAAAACTAACAAAAAAGTTAACGGGGTTACAGATCAAGGACGCAAAGTATTAAAATATCGATGAAACTTGATATTTTGTTCAAATCTCATATACGATAACTGCAGTTTACTCTTCTTTATATCTTACTTATGTAAAAGCACGCGATAACTATAAAATAATAAAAATATTATATAACTTATTAAATTTAGAGGTTGATGCAGGAGCGGCTCAACGTATTTGTTAACTTCAAGCGAACTACAAATTAGAGCCCTATAGTATGGGAGGGCGGGAGGCTCCAAGTCCTAGCTTGGGCCACAATATCTAATGGGCTGCCCCTGGGTTGATGAATAGTAGTAAACTTCCTCTTTTTCCTGATACTTTTCTGACACGTGTGAATGTTTTATATATATTTTGTGTCAAGTCGATTACAGTGGTTAAGGTAGCGCGACTGGTTTTGGTCTTTTTGTATACAATTTTTTAAAATTACACAATCACACGTATTAAAGTTGGAGTGAATTTTAGTAAAAAGAAATTTTTTTTTTCAGTTATACTGATTTTTTGTTCTACTTGTTAAAACCTGAAAATTAAATAAAATTAAATTTTAAAAATTAAATACCCTAAAAAACAACTTTTTTTTATATATAGTCAAGACCCCTGTTAACATTATAAAAACATAAAATGACGTACATTTTTCCACACTAGCTCTTTTTACATGCTCAAATATGTTAATTTGAAGGTGTTTTTAGGACATATATTCAAAAACATATTAAATAACAAATCATCTTCTAGACTTTATAGTAATAAAATAATTTTTAAAAAAGAAATAAAATTACTCACTCCACATGACATTGAATTTGTTGAAATTGGCGCCGGGAATGCCCTTTCATTGAAGAACCTGTATAAATAGAGACACCATATTTCATTCTCCCCAAAAATCTCCTCTACACTTTTCCACAATATTCTCCGGCCACCGCCTTTCCGCCGGTGACCGGCCAGAGACTCAAAATATGGACCACACTCCTAGTTAAACTTGTTCATTTCTCTTGTTCGAAGTAGAAACTGATAAATTTCATTTCGCAGGAACCCTAGAATTCAAGTACCGATGAACGGTGATTCACGCCTCTTAATTTGGACAGTTTACGATTTATTTTTTGTTCTTCGATCTGATTTCGTTTTTCAAATGTTGATTGCAGAAGAATCCCTAACAGATCACAAGGTTATACCGATCGAACATGAGCAATCGTCTCCTCGAGGCGTATTGGAAATTCCGGTGTCCGGTACGGATTCCGATTACCAGAGCAGGAGCCTGAGCAGCCGCGGTTCGTCCTTCAATGAGCAATCTCCGTCGCCGGAAGGAGATGCGGACTCTGCAACCGACAGCGGCGGAGGTGAGGAGGACGGCAGCGGGAGAGCGGCGTCTGTGCGGTGGAGAAGTTTGGTTTATAGTTTGAAGTGGAAGTCGTTCAAGATGTCGAGTAAGAGTTTGATGAAGAGGTTAGGGGTGAATCGTAGCAGCGAGGAGACTATTGACGCCGGAGATTGGGCGGTTACGAAACCGTCGTGGCGGAATTTTACGATGGAAGAACTTGTTGCCGCCACCGATGGCTTTAGCCGCGGTAAGATTCTGTTCGTTGCAACTTTTCTTCATATTCTTATTATTACTTTTTTTTTTCGATGATTCACTTCAAATTCAAAAAAATATATATAATTGTTTATCTTACGTTAAAATATTAGAAATAATTTACAATCATTTTTTGCATGAAGCTAACTATATATTAAAATTAGTCTATGTATTTAGTTTTATTAGCAATAATTTTAGCTAAAAATACATCTAATTTTTGTACATTCATTATTTCAAATGATTTTTTATACCTAAATATCATTTAACATTTAACTTGTAAAGATTTAAACCCACATCATTTTTGTGGGGAGCGAACACCATACGACTAGACCATTAGGTCATGGATATACCTAAATACCACGTAACCCTACACTTTTAAAAATTGAACTCACACTATTTTTATGGGGCAAACAAAATACCAATAGACCACAACTTTTAGCTTGGCCTAGTGGTAAATGTGTATGCCCTTCACCCAAGTGGTGTTGGGTTCTAGTCTCATTTGAGACGTGGAGTGTATAATTTCTAGCTTGGGCTAGTGGTAAATGTGTATGCCCTTCACCCAAGTGGTGTTGGGTTCTAGTCTCATTTGAGACGTTGAGTAAATTTGGTGTTGTTGGGTTCTAGTCTCATTTGAGACAATGAGTAAATTTAGAGTGGAGTAGGCTACGATTATCCCTTCAAAAAAAAACTAGACCAGTAGGTCATGAGTAAAAGTGGCATGGGTAAATTTTTTTTACAAGAGGTGGGGAAGACGGGATGATTCTGTGTGTCCTAAGTGTAAGGTTAGATGATATTTAGGTGTAAAAATTGTTAAAAAAATATATTTTGTGAAAAAAATATCTTAAAAAAATTTAGCTTTATCAATTTAAGAAAAAACAAGTTAAATATTTTAGGGTGAAAGTAAAATCATGACTTATATCTGTTACCAAGCTTTTTAAAATATATCTTATAAAAATATAAACATGGCACTTATATACAAAATGTTAAATGATAATTGTATATCTTATAAAAATTCAACACGGCACTTACATATTATTGTCAATATTTATTCAATAAAAATCGTGCATCTCATTTATTAATTCACCCTAGCTGGTATCGGTGGACTTTAAGAATTGAGTTTGTCACTGTGAGAAATGACACGTCAAATAATGGGATTTATGAAGGTTGACTAAAGACTTGTCAAGTCAAAATCAGGCATCTTTTGAAGTTCATTTTTTTATTCATGATCATTTGGTTTGGTTTTCATGGTATGACAATATGACATGAATTTTGCATTTTGTTCAAAGTAAATATTATTAACTAACATAAATCTAATTAGTTATACGAATAAATAAATTTCACAAAGAATAACCTAAAATACATACATATAGAGGGACATATAGTTATACCTAATAAATAAGTAATTGTTGTGTCAACCGTCACAATTTAAATGTTGTTTTTCTCATTTATTTTTTCTCTATTATATAATATATTTTCTTTATACATCATCTATTTAATATTTTTTTCTAACTATTTAATATTTTCTATATTAATATTTTTTCTCAACTTTTCCTTTACTTTTTTCTTCTTATTACTAACCATTTAATATTTCATTTATTCAACTCGTGTAGTACAGGAGATTATATAATATTATATATAATGTGTGATATATAATGTGTGTGTGTTTGACGTCACATAAATATGGAATTTGATAGTTATTAACTGAAAATTTGGCAAATTTGGCTTACCTATAATCTAGTTTTCCTGGATAGCGACCTTGACATCATAGTCAAAATCTTTAATCCAAGTTGTTGACTTTAGTGCAGTCAATGGGACCTGTCTAATTCAAGATTTCCCTTCCTTATTTGCCTTCATAAACTAATTATTTTTAACTGCTACAATCTCATTTCATTACATAAATGCAAAAAAGATTTGCTTATAAGGAAATGGATCCTTAATTCTTTATGTGTATGCTTACGCATTCAATAACGATTATATTGGCTGCAATTTACGGGTTACATAGATAATTTGGTGGGACGAGGAGGGCACGCAGAAGTGTACAAAGGATGCTTACCCGATGGCCAACTTGTGGCAGTGAAGAAAATAACAAAAAAAGAGAAGAAAAATGAAGATCGAGTTGGGGATTTCTTATCTGAGCTCGGGATCATAGCTCATATTAACCATCCCAATGCAGCTCGCTTGATCGGCTTCAGCTCTGACACTGATTTGCACCTTGTCCTCCAATTCGCACCTCATGGCAGCCTTGCAACTCTACTACATAGTACGCTTAATGTTCTTGTTTCACATGTGAACCAGAACCAAGGGTGTAAACGAGCCAAGACGAGCTCGGCTCATTTACACCCCTAATCACATGGTTCTGGACAGAACCATGTGATCCAAACAATGTCATTTTGTTGACGCAGTTGTTTTTGTACAGATAGTGAAGAAATATTAGAATGGGCCTTACGGTTTAAGGTGGCGATTGGCATAGCAGAAGGGTTGCAGTATCTCCATTGTGAATGTCATAGACGGATAATTCACCGAGATATCACAGCTTCTAATATTTTGTTGATGGAAGACTATCAACCTCAGGTTAGTTTAATGTTTATGCAACCGTTTAATCTTTAAACGCCTCACTAAAATTGCTCAATTTTGTCATGTTTGTGCAGATATCTGATTTCGGGCTAGCAAAATGGCTACCGGATAAATGGGTTCACCATATTGTTTCCCCCATTGAAGGGACTTTTGGGTACATGGCACCTGAGTATTTCATGCATGGAATTGTTCATGAAAAGATCGACGTGTTCTCTTTTGGCGTTCTTTTGCTTGAGCTTATTACAGGTCGTCGTGCAGTTGATTCAAGTCGACAGTCTCTTGTAATCTGGGTATGTTTATAAAGATCCAATATTTTGAATTTTGGTAAGGAAAGTTACATAAACTGGTGTGCTTTGTATAGGCAAAACCGCTTCTAGATCAAAGTAATATCAAAGAGCTCGTGGACCCTCGTTTAGAAAACAAGTATGAGATAACCGAACTAGCGCGTGCAATGTCGGCAGCTTCAGCATGCATTCATCACTTGCCAAACTTGCGCCCGGACATGAAACGGGTAACTTCATCTACCTATGGCTTTAAAGAGACTTGAACTCACGGCCCAATGGTTATTGATTCGGTGCAAATAAGGGTGTCAATCTTGTTGAATTGACGGGTTTCGGGTGAATTTTTTAACAAAAACACGGCCCATATATTTATTCGTGTCAAAACATAAACCCTAACCCGGACACTCGTAAAATCGTGTAACCCGAATATGACCCGTATAACCCATTTATATAAACTTGTCAAATGGGTTGAGCAGGTAATAATCAAGTTGTAAACGTGTTAATCGGTTTGTGGTAATAAATGGGTTAAACGGGTTGGTGGGTCATCCTGATTATTTAAACTGGTTGGCTGGTCGACCTGTTTAAATAAGTGGGTTAAACAGTTCAACCCGAACACTACGGATTTAATTAAACAGGTCAATCCAAACAGTGGCGGATCTAGGAAAAAAATTCAAAGGTATCAGGGTATCAAAAATTTCGTTCAGGGGTATGGGGAAACATAAAACGGTAAAAATTTTCATTACGCGTCAAAAGTTGAGAGGTACCGCCCCATAAGGAAAATCCGCCACTGAATCCAAAAATGATCCGTTTATTAAACGGGTCAGATAAGACAACCCAAAACATGATTATTTTCATGGCACCCCTAGGTGCAAGTATTCTAATATATTGTGTTTCGGACTGTCTGAAATTGCCACCCCTGTGTGATTCAGGTTATAGAGATACTGAAGGGTGAGAAGTTGACAACGGAACCGAAACAGAAACCGGGGTGGCGGGCGCGCATTACTTTTAGACGTGTGTGACGTGGATGATTACACGTCCACCACGTACCTAAAAGACCTCAATCGACACATGGAACTCGTCATGGAGTGATGGTTGATCAGCTCTAAAGAGATGGTGTGTGAACAAACACTTCAATTTTTGTGTTAGTATGTGATGTTTTTGGGTTGAGGCAAATGTGGGTCTGTGTGTGTATATTGTTGATAGTGAGAGACGGTGGTGGGGCTACAAGAAGCCCCTTTTAGAAGTTTTTAGGGGCAGATCTTGTTTTTAGTTGTGGGTTTAGATGGGGCTGAAAAGTTGTAACAGTTACAGTTTATCTGAAAATTCCCATGGATACTTCTAATATCCTAGAAGACATCCATTTGAATACAAGAAATTCCATTTTTTTTATAAATATTGTGAGGTGATATACTTTAATTAGATTAAATTAAAGTAACTAACATCAAGTGGTATACTTCAAGTGAGGGCTCTCGTGAGCATCTTTCACGGCGTGAAGGTGGAGGCAACACCACCCCCTTGATGGCATGAGAGGGTGGGTGAGATGGTGGCGTGAAGATTTTCACGGAGGCTTAGAATTAATAGAAGAAGGAACTAAAAGATAATTGATGCTTATTTCTTTCTTATAATATTTTGTTTGTAAAGTCAAAAGGTTTTTAAGCTATTATTCTGTTAGTTGTCGTTTACTGACTCATTTGATTATTTTTCAAACAAACTTAATACGCTTAGTATTTTATTATATAAGTTTTTATAAAAAAAATCATAGTTTTTTTACGTATTTTTTTAAATTATATAATTTTATTTATATAACTTTATTTAATGTAATTTTATTTATATAAAATTAATATATAATTTTATTAATAAATTATAAAATGACACTCATTCATTTGGGTATTTCCCTTGTCAAGTGAGTGTGGTGTGAGAATTAAAGAAAGGGCGGTGTGCCAAGGGGGCTCACGGCGTGAGGGCCTCTCACGGGTGATGGTCACGGGATCATACCACTTGCTCTAATAGACCCGATTTAAGAATTAATGAAACCGAATAAAATTGGGATTTATCACTATGAATTTGTTTTTTTTTTTGTGGGGGGGGGGGGGGGGGAATTCATTGAACCTCACATATACTCTTTGAACCAGTGGCTTTCAAGATGTTAAAGGTGGAATAAAGCAAATTCCATACCTGAACATGTGTAGATTTTGTTCCCAACCCCACGCAATCTTACCATTTTCCTCCAAATTGGTAAATTATTGTATTATCATTTATCAAAATCAACGTTCAAATATATACCCAATACCCAAAGAAACCAATAAAAAACCTTCAAATCAAATTATTAAACAACAAATACCAATTAGGGAAAAGTTAGGCAAGCTTCATAATCGACGTTTGAAAAGGCTTAATTGAATCTCATCCTGACCAGATTTGAAACTAATAAAAAAGTTAATACCACTTTTAACTATGCCGGTTACTAGTAATTTTTAAAATGAACAAAAAAATGATTTTTTGTTTCTTTTTTCTTTTGAGTTGGGGATCTCACCGGAAGGCGGAAACAACCTCTCTATATCACCCTCCCCAGACGGCCAGACCCTATTCTCTGAATGGGATATTACTACATATGTTGGTTATGTTTGTTTGTAGTATATTGTACAATATAAGTATTCGTTGGAACAAAGATGACACGGCACTCATATTCTTGGACAACTGTGGACACCCTTTTATCAGAATTCAAAACCCAGAAAGAAAAATCAAATCTTTAGATGAGTTCATTCATATTTGATCCAATTTAGTTCATCACAGAATTCTAATTTTGACTTTTTATTTCTTAAGGTTTGACAAATATGGTTTCTTGATTCAAGATGGAAATGTCAATGATGACAGTGTTGACTTTCTCAAGAAATTTGACCAAGGGGATGGTCAACATGAATCTAAATCACTATTTGGATCCTAAAACAGATAAATAGAGCTACTTAATGTTTCTATATTAGAATTTTCAATAGCATGATGCAAACTCAATTGTAATCACTTCTATCAAAGAATTAGCCTACCACCAACATAAGCAGTTCTAAACAAACTTACAAATGGTGTATACATGTATCCACCTGTTTGAGATGTAGGCTGATGCTGATGTGGCACGGTCAAAATTGACTGTTGACTATTAAGGTCATGCATCCAAACATTTAGCCCATTTGAAAACCCGGGAAACTTTGCTTGGTAGTTTATAGTCATCAAGAGAAGATGGATCCGACGACAAGTCCTCAGAAGTTGACCAGCGGTACACACCCCGTTCTTGTTGACTGCCCGGTACAGTGTTGTCTAGTACTATTGCCACCAAGAGTGTCACCACCATGTTCATTGATAGAAGCGCGTTCATCATGAAATCAAACTGACAGCAAATCATTACGGAAAATAAATGTTAGATATCCACAACAGTATACATTAGGCCTGCTAAACGGGTAGTGTTTGCTAGTTGGCGGGTCAAATTTGACACGAACACGAAAATTTTACATGAACCCGAACACAACAAGAACTCAAAAATCGTGTCAAACACATTAACCTGAACAAGACACATACATTTGCGGGATGACACAAACATGACCCGTTAACCCAATTCTTTTTAGTACTTTAAAATTACAATTTTACATATACATATATATATATATAGGGGAAAGATCATGAGAAAACTCAATGTTTATCAGAAAACCAAAAAACTACTTATTTAAGATAAAAAAAATCATAACTCAATAAATCAAAAATTAAAAAACTGCTTCGGAGACCTTGTTTCCCACGTCGTCCTCGTTCAATAAAAAAAAACTCGAAAAGTAGTGGGTTTAGCTTTTGTGTTTACTTTAGCTTTAATGTTAGGTTTTTGGAGGTGTGGGGTGGGGGTTTAGGTTTTTGGGGGGTGGGTGGGGGGTTTAGGTTTTTGGGGGGTGGGTGAGGGGGTAGCTGGGGTGGGGTTAGGTTTTTGGGTGGGGGGTAGGGTGGGGGGTTTAGGATTTTGGGGGTGGGTTAGGCTTTTTGGTTTAGTTTTTGGGTTTAGTTTAGGTTTTTAGAGGGGTGGGGTGGGGGGTTTAGGTTTTTGAGGGGTGGGTAGGGTGGGGGGGTTTATTCATTTTATTTAAATGGAACAATTGAAAAACTTGGTTACTATTTGATGAAGTTTTCCCTTTAAAAAAATATATATATAAACAAATAGATTAAACAGGTCAAGCCGCAAACCCGTCGAGTCGAACCGAACATGACCTGTTTAGGTAAATGTGTTCACAGGTTCGACCTGAAACTGACCCAACCAATTTAGACTAAACCCAAACCCGTGAATTTGGTGTCGTGTCAGAAATTCACAACACTAGTCTATATTACAAACGCCACACCAAGGGATACATGATAAAATTAGAGAGTTGACTTGGTCAAACACATTATCTTCAAAATCAGAAAATGAAATAAAATGAACAAACCTGTTTATTTCCAGAGCGAATTGGCCCATCTGATGCTGCTGAGTAAGGAACGAAGTAACCAGGCAGAATTAAGGCAGTTTCCGGTTGATACTGTTGAAAATACGCGGGTAAGGATAAACCTATAAACAGGGATACACCAACTATCATCATATTTCTGAAGCTTGCTGTGTGAGTATACCGCAGTGCCGAGATCCCTAATGCCACAACTACAGCCCACACAAAGCATAACAAAGATGCAGCCAATGCTTGCGGTATAGAAGCAAGAATCGCGCCCACTTTACCTGAAATAATATCTCATCGATGAATAGATAAATTCATGAAAATATTAAAAAAATTGTCATTAAAAGATTCAAGAGAATATGAACATACCTACAAAGGAGAAGACGATTAAGATAACCGCTCCCACCTCCACTGCCCTTCTACTAGCTACCTTTGTGATGGCAACAGTGTGAGCGTTTTCGGTCAAAGTTGTTGACCCGGCCCCCGTGCCCCATAGCCCAGCGAGTACACTACAAAAGCCTTCCAAACCAATTCCTCTACTTACAATACCCCGTGTAGGAGGTTTTGCGTTAATATGCATTGATGTCGAGTAATACGTTCCAACCTTTCAACATACAAAAAACCACATAAGAATTCATATCTAATCTATGAACATAAAAAGTAACAAACTTTCAGAAATTCTTATTAAGGTAACTACTTTTAAATTAAAAAAAATATTTTGGGTAATAAACTTTCAACTGTGATTGCCGCCCACAAAAGTGGTATGGGTTCAAATCCTACAAGCACAGGTTTAGGAGTAAAAAATATTTTGTTAAAAAAAATAAAATAAATAACTTTCAATTGCTTTCTAGTTTAGTACATTAAATATTTTTTTTACCATAAATAAGAATTTGATGAAAGTTAGTTACCCTTTTGATGCCATTAGCCCTTTTATAATAGTTTTATTTTTAGTTACCGAGTCGACTGATGCCACGAAAGACACAACGATCATGATGATGGAGGTTCTTAGATGAAATATGGGGATACCCCATTGCAAAGGGTAAGGTATCCTAATCCAATCAGCAGTTTCCCATGCTTTAGATGCATCAGTCCTGCAATGTTTCATCGTATATGCATGTTTAATACAAGAATCGGTTAACATATTGGAGTCGGGTATGTCTGGGCTGCATCCTTTGTAGTTATATGCACCGCCAGCTGTCAAGAAAAACGCGTACACCCATATAATTACAATGCTCAAAGGGACCTGTAGAAAGATTAAGGTTGTTGACAGCAAAATTATTTATTTGATATTATAACGATGAGAAAAGAAGGAAAAAAAGAAAATTTATGATACAAGTATATGTTTTTAAGTAGTATACACATACCGCGTATATTTGAAATACTCGATTTCCAAGAATAGATACTCCCCGGAGGTGCTACAGAAAAGAAGCAAAACTATGACATTTGACATTAAAGGGAAAAATTCAGCCGATAGTAAACAAGTTTCTCATGTGTTTCACTGAACTAACTCAATATTTTTTGTGAAATTTTTTATAAATTAAAATTTTTTTTTAAATTAAGTGACCTAAATAAAACATATATGAATCTTGGAGTAATTTTTTTTCTAATTTAACTTGAAGTAGGAGGTATTAGTGAAGAAAAAGAATCCCTAAATAATAACCAAATTCCATAATTATTCAATTTAAGTCAAATTGGAAAAAATAATCACTAAATAGTAACCAAGATTCATATATGTTCAATTTAGGTTGTTAGATTTAAAAAAATAATAATTTTTATTAAAAAAATTCACAAGATTGAAATGAAAGTTGGGTGACTTTAGAGAGATAAAAAAACTTTGAGTAACTTTATTGGAACAGATGGGAAACTTGGTTACTATTGGGTGAATTTTTCCAAACATAGCATTTAAATCCAACAAAATTATAAAACACATCCGAGTGATTTATATTTACTATGAAGCCCATGTAAAACAGGCATAAAACCAGTCAGAAAATGTTATACATGAGTAGCTCACCAGAGAAAAAATAAGCACCAATAATATCTGAGGAACACTGATCTCAACACAACTACCAGCCAGAGGGAAACCATAACTAAAAAATGCCAAGCCCACGGCTCCAATGGTAGGTGCAATCACAACCGGGTTTATCAACCTGCAATTAACTAATTCACTTGAGGGTCTATTTTATTTCAAAAGATATTGAACCCTTGTGATCATCAAAGCATTTACCTTAGGATCAAGGACATTAAACCGCTTAATCCAATAACGCATTGAAAGATTGAACCAACAATTATAGCCCCTTGTAGCTCCCTCATTATATGTCTAAATTTCTGTATTATGGAAACTTATTTAAGAAATAAGATGAAAGAAAAAGGAATAAAGAACTACGTGATGTAACAAACATACGTTTTCTGAAAGATTTCGGTACTCATGAGCATTAATGATAACTAAAGCTTGAGCCAAAAAGACAAAGGAACTCCCTTGGACCAAAGGTAACCGCGTCCCAAAGTATGAGTGCAATATTGTTGTTAAACCAGAAACCAGCATTATTGTGGAAATTACAGTGGCTGTGTCCTTCTGTTAAAAACAAAGTAGAGAACATGTTATAATGGTAAGTTGTGAAATTTTACTTCAATAACTGAGGTTAAAGTGAAGAAATTAAAGGATTAGTGGCTCACATCGGTGCCACCCATGGCAGGGGCAATGATCAAGGGGAAGAAAATTAGTGAACCCGCGAGTGAAAGGTAGTGCTGCATGCCATAATACATGAGTGGGACTGCATTTCATAAAGTAATGAGTATAAATTAGAAATAGCATATGATGGAGCATAAAATGAATTAAAATTATATAAATAAATACATATGTTGGGTTGTAGGAGACTTAAAACTTGATTGAATTAAAGCATAGACTATCAACGAGGGACATTCATTACAAAATACCAAATTATTGCGAGAGAAAAAAAAAACAGGAAAGATAGCTGGTTACAACGAGGGTTGTAGGAGACTTAAAACTTGATTGAATTAAAGCATCTCCGTCATTCACAATCTGTTGCTACAACGATTATGCGATAGGGATTAAATATGTTTTATTAATATAATGACTCACTTATCATTGTGAGTTCCAAGGTTAAGTGGTATGATCACAATAATGGATACAAGTGTAAATAACAAAAGACTACAGGAAAGATAGCCGGTTACAAGGAGAGGTAAGCGCATACTAGGTGAGGATAAGTTATGGAATATGTTGAAGCCTTGAATCTGATGTGTGTTTGAATGAAGCCCAAGGTTCGTATTTATAGTGTCTTCAACAAGTTCCTTTTCCTCCTAGTTAATCCCGTGACTTCTCCAGAAGAGGAAGTTCCTCAGGAGACTTTCTTCTTTTCAAAATCCTCTCTCTTCTGAACACCCTTATTCAAGTAATAAGTTGACTTTTTCTTCTGTAGACATCTACCATTCCTTTTTGTCTTTCTTACCACGTCAACATCTCTTTTGCCTATTTCTTCAAGACTTGGTTTGCGTGAACAAGATGCTTCTCGATTATTGTGTTGTCGTATTACTTGTATATCAGAAGGAGAGGTCTTCCCCTTTTGTTACTTCGGGATGCTGAGGATCCCTTTGTTCTGGGGGTCGGGGGAGTCCTCTCTTGAAGCAATCTTCAAGTCTTTAACTTTCTCTTAATTATTAGAGAGTAATGTACAATCAAACTATCACCGGCTGCCATCTCCATCAGTTCACACCGACCAACCACCATTTATGCAGGTTCATCATTGCACCACCACCAAGAAAACACATGCTATCTGAAATCAAAATCTATTATGTTCCAAGTGATGGACTGTGATACAGAACGAGATGTCTGATGTAGAGTCCATCAACCCTCTATTTCAACCCTCATAGTTATATATGTGTGCACTTTTAAATATATGATACGAGCCGTATAATTATTTATATCTATACTATATAATAAATAAAGGTTTTCTATGTCACGTGTCGCCTCCGTATTCATTCTCATCATTTTTTTCAGTCTCACTCTTTTATTAAATGCAACTATATATGTTTTAATAATAATATATTTAAAAAATATTAATTATACTAATAAAACGTATTTAATTTGAATTATCCTTTATTATAAGAAACTTTGAAATCTAATTGCTTAATTTTTTATTTTAAATCAAATACTAAATGAAAGTCAAATTACATTAAATAATAATTAATATATTTTCGAAACTCAATTATATATTAATTTTTACATGTTTGAATTTTTTTTATCCTTATATGTAATATATTTTTACATCTATAAAATATATACATATAAATTTAAGAATTTTATGTATGATATTTTTCAACCCGTGTGTAATACACGGGGTTCTATGCTATTATATATATATATATATATATATATCTATACATACTAATAAATAAAGGTTTTTTAGTGCCACGTGTCATCTCCACATTCAATCTCACTATTTTTTTCCCGCCTCTCTCTCTTATTTAATGCAATTTTATATTCAAATAATAATATATATTTAAAGAAAATATTAATTGGACTAATACAACACATTTATTTTAAATTATCTCTTATTATAAGAAAACTTTAAAATTTAATTATGTAACTTTTATTTCAATCAAATAGTAATTGAAAGTGAAATTATATTAAATAGTAATTAACGTATTTTCGAAACCTAATTATATATTAATTTTTACATATTTTGAGTTTATTTATATCTGTAATATATGTAATATATTTTTACACATGTGAAATATATATACATAAAGATATAAAAAATTTTAATATTAATATTTTTCACCCCGTGTGTAAACACGGGACCTAAACTAGTATATATATATATATAAGATTAGGTCCAGGTAAAAAGGATTTTAATTGTAAGAAGGGTGAGAAGGATTTAGGGCCATTAGATCAAATTGTAGAAAATATTTAATGGTTGAGATTAAATTGTAGGAGAAAAAGTTGTTACAAGAGTATTTTAGTCTTAGTCACTTTTGTTGACTTTTATCAAGTCCCCCCCCTCTCATTTTTAAAGGTTCATAACTTTTACATATGTCATTATTTTTTCAAAAAAATTACACCATAAAAACGAGCGTTTTTTAATCTTTAAAACGAGTATAATGTCGTTATAAACAAAAACAAATTTTTTTTACGTTTTCCAGCTCATTGTGTAATTAGTCAGGTCAATGTGTAATACAAGTTTAATGTGTAATACAAGTTCATTGTGTAATACAAGTCCATTGTGTAATACCATGTCTGGCCATTGTGTAATGCAAGTTAATTGTGTTATATGTATTTATCATTGTGTTTTACGTTTTCCAGCTCATTGTGTAGTTAGTCAGGTCATTGTGTAATACAGGTTCATCGTGTAATACAAGTTCATTGTATAATACAAGTTCATTGTGTAATACAAGTTCATTGTGTAATACCACGTCTGGTCATTGTGTAATACAAGGTCATTGTGTAATTAGTCAAGTCATTGTGTAATACAAGTTCATTGTGTAATTAGTCAGGTCATTGTGTAATACAAGTTCATTGTGTCAAATATTTTTTATCATTGTGTTATATGTTTTCATCATTGTGTTTTACGTTTTCCAGCTCATTGTGTAATTCACTCATTATTGTGTAATTCGCTCAAATATGTCAGGTTATTGTGTAATATGCTCATTGTGTAATATCAGTTCATTGCGTAATATCATGTCTGATCATTGTGTAATATCAGAACTTGTATTACACATTGACCTAATGTATTACACATTGACCTGGTATATTACACATTGACCATTATGCCCTCCCTTTAAAAACAATAAAATGACACATGTTAAGCTTAAAATCCTTCTTACCATTCTTATTTTTAAAACCCTTTTTACTATAACCTAACCTATATAGAGGGAGGTTCAAATAAGAAGTAGTTTTTCGCTAAGAAATCTAAGAAATGACCAAAACGATAAGAAACGATATCAAACAAACTACGATTGTGCTCATTTCAGCGGCGTTGTAACTGTCTCGTCGAACTCTACCATCTTAGATTTTAGGGTTTAGATTTTACGTTTGAATTTTTGGGTTTTAGCCTTATGGTTTAGACTTAGGGGTTAGATTTTACGGTTTAGGTTTTTTTTTGGGGATGGGGGTGTGGGGTTTAGGTTTTTAGGGGTGTGGGGTTTAGGTTTTTAGGGGGTGGGGTGGTGGTTTTAGGCTTTTCGGGGTGGGGTTAGAGGGGGTTTAGGTTTTTGGGGGTGCGGGTGGAGGGGGGTTTAGGTTTTTGGGTCCGGATTAGAGTTCGATGAGACGGTTTCAACGCCGCTGGAATGAGCTCAATCGGAGATCGTTTGACCCACTTCTTAGCGTTTATTAACGAAAACCCACTTATTAGTGGAACCTTCCCCTATATATAAATATATATAGGTATATATATGTATGTATAAGTTTAATTGTATTGTATTATGGTTATATCTATCTCAATAATAACTTTTGTAAAGGATGTATTGGAAGACACTAATACATATTATATCTTCTTACAAAATCAACATAAACACAATGGTAGCTTAGTGGTTTGATCTCTTGAAATCTTTATTACAGGTCATGGGTTCGAAACTCATATCCCACATCTCCCGTTGGAAGTTTCAATCCTATTCTTCTCCCCTTATAAAGGCAAACCTATCAATCTCTTTCAAGTTGCTTCATATCATTCAAATCGGTTCAGCCCACCCCTTAAAAAAGAGGAAAAATGGCATACCGGCTCAACCGGGTAACCCGGGCCAATCGTGTAGCCGCTGAACTGGCCAGCCGGCCCAATTAACAGTGGCCCATAGAGCCACATCTGGACCGGTTCCTAAACATTGGTTTTAGCACAAGAAATTACCAAACCCGACTTAACCTACAAATTAATGATTACAATTAGTTTAGAAAGCAAACAAAAACTTCATTGAGATAAGAACAATGTACATGAAATATTCTTGAATATAAGAGGAGTCGGATTCTAAGCCGTCTTTTTGGAATTCGAATCTATTTTACAGAAAAAAAACAAGAAAAAAACATTTGTGTCTACTTGTTATAGAGTTATTGTACTTGATATTTGGTCTAATGTCATATGACTCCCTTTTAGTTTTGAAAATTACATTCATAACCTTAACATGTTTTCCTGATTAACGTGCTTAGTAATCTAATCTGCAGCCCAAATCTCCGTACCAAGCATAACTACCCGACTTCGAGACGAGTTACTCTGAGACGAGTTTGTGCGTAACAAAACTAGATGACTCCGGACCAACAAGGCTGAAACGTGCAACTACAAAACAAGTCAACAATCATCAATGCCCTTACACCACCATTACATGCCCTGAATCTGACAATTACTCTTATATCGGAATCTCGTCATATGGAGATCTCCCTCGTTGTATCGAGACTAAAGGTTTTTATGACCAAGAAGTAAATACCTGAGACTGACATTTATTCTCCGACACTGTTGTCTAATCCTAAAATCCAGCCACACGGATCTTTGTAGAAATAACCAAACACGAGAAAGCGTGCATTGACAACCAACCCGTGTTTATTCGATTTTCATTTGATACTTTTGGTTTTTCTTGCGCCCGAGACTGTGGAGCTACTTAGTCGAATCAAACGGGTCATGGATAGTAATGTTATGACTAAGGGTGGCAACTTTGACCTATCATTTAAAAAATGGGTTCATTTAGACAAAAATCAATTGAATATGGATCAATTTGGATGACCTCAAATTAGTCAACGAGTTTAATATGAATCATCTTAAATCAGTCAACTAAAAATTTGTTAACTTAAAAATAGTAAATATGAGTCCTCCAACTTTATCTCACCCCCACCTCCACTTGCCACCGCGCCCCGCCCCATCGCACCCCACCCCGAACCCCCGCCACCGCCACCCCTCTCCCCGGTCGCACCCCCTGCCACTACCGTCCCGCCACCGCCTCACCCCGCCATTGCCCTCACCCCGCCAGCGCCGCCCCCACCACCGCCGCCACCGTACCTCCCTTGCCCTGCCGCCGCCCCCTATTGGTCTAAGCCATTTTAACCAGAAGCCATTTTGCTCCTAACCCGTATTGACCCGAACCCATTCTGACCCGTATCCGTTATGACCCGTGACCCGAACCCGCCCTACCCGCCCAGTTTGCTAGGCCTAGTTATGACGCAAGATCTGTTTTGCTATCTGAAAAGGGTTGACGACCTAACTTGTTGACTGTTCACCTTCTATTTTGATATAAAAAAGTTAACGTTAGAAATGAGATTCTAAAGAAAAAATTAATAAAATAAAGAAAAAGGACCATCCAAAATATTTTACAAATCCTATGGACCAAATTGTAAAATATATGCCTTTCAAAAACAGTCCAAAATAGGTACGATATATCGAGTACGAATCTAATAAGTAACACAATTTGATCCATTTGAAAGGGCATAAATTGGTAAAAAAAAATCTAGAGAGAAAGAGGAGAGAGAGAGAGAGAGAGAGAGAGAGAGTACGTGTTGAATAATTTGAGTTGAAAATTGGTGGTGTGATCGGTCAAATGGTGTCAGGAACGGCGATAGATCTGGTGAAAAACGAGCTGCCGGTGGATGAAGAGTCCGTGACGTTAACAGGTGACGTCCCTATCGGTCTTGTCCTCGTCGATATCGTTAACGGCTTCTGTACCGTCGGTGCAGGTAATCTGGTAATTAAAGCTTTTCACTCTTTCTGAACAGTTCAATTTCTCGCTCGTAGTTATGGATTACAGTAATATGTTATTTCGTCTTTCAAATTTGTACGCTATAGATTGTTCATGAGTAGTTATCACTGATTTAGGTCCAATTGGTGAACTATATGGCGATGAATTTGGTAATTGGAATCAGGCAAAGTTGCTAAACACGAGAAAGAACACGTGTATATCCTTTGCTTTTGATACATTTGGTTTCCAAGCCTGTGAGACTTCTGAACCTTCTGAACAGGGTTTGGCGGTTGTGCAATAGTAATTTTTTGGTCAAAAAACCCAAAGCTTTATTTTTTTGTAGGATCGGTTTTGCTATCCAAAAGGGGTTACGATGCAGCTTATTGCTTGTTTACCTGCCACTTTATTGTAATCGTCTTTCTTATAAATAGATTAACATGATCATTTGTGTGTGAAAAAAATTGTATAGTCAGCCAAACTTTTTTTTTTTCTCGAAACTTAAGTTTTAAGTTCCAATCTTGCTCATTTATGAAGTTAACATGTTACTTTCTTTTTTATTTCATTTTATGGATATGGTGAAAATGTTGGTTTACTCTTTTTGGATATAATGAAATTAAAAAAAGTAAATTGTAACATGGTAATTGTGCAAGATTGGAACAACATGTGAAACTGGAGTGACTCTTTGAGACAGAAAATGCTGGAGTGACCAAAATGGAACAAATGGAAAATTTGGTTACTGATCTGTGAAGGTACCTCTATTTTTATTTATCTGTCTTAGAAATTGGGAAGCTCTTCTGTTTTTGAGATAAAATGAGCTAATTGTTGGGTTGAAAAAAGAACTTTTCAAGGAACTGCTCCTGCAAGTTAAATGCCGATGGATGGAGTATCTATAACAGGATTTGATGATGTTTTGAAACATTACTTTGTTGTCAAACTGATCTTTGTTTTGGCCTTATAATAATAGGAGTCATGTGATATGATCAATGATGAAACTCTAGCAAGGAACTACCAACTCTTCTTCTAAATTGATCCTTTCCTGCTTTTCTTTCAAACATATCGTGCTTAAATACGCAATTAAGTGAAACCTATGCACTACATTTAACAAACCAAGGCGATTGTAATTTGAACTCGTTTTGATAATATTGAACTCTTAAGCAATTCGTGTGGTATGATAAATGATTGATATCTTTTAACTCTTAAGCAATTCGTGGCATGGTTTTTTTAGACAAAGAGACATTTTGTTGTCGTTGCATTTCTCTAGTTGTTCCGTGCTTTGATCTCTAGACAAGGTGATTGTAATTTGAACTCCTTTTGATAATATTGTCACTCTTGGGCAGGCTCCAAAAGTCCCTGATAAACAAATATCTAGAATGGTTGACGAGTCAGCACAACTTGCGAGAATGTTTTGCGAAAAGAAATGGCCTGTGTTTGCTTTCCTTGATACTCATCATCCAGATGTCCCTGAGCCCCCATATCCTCCTCATTGTATCGCCGGGACAGATGAAGCCAACTTGGTTCCTGGTAGTGTATTATGATATAGCTGAAAACGCGACTGTTGGATTTTTTTTTTTTTTTTCTTTTTTTTAATTTGTGCTACCTTTTGTTGTTCTGATTTTGATCCCACCTCTGTTTTGTAGCCCTGGAATGGTTGGAAAACGAATCAAATGTGACACTTCGACGTAAAGACTGCATTGATGGATTTGTTGGTTCTCTTGAGAAAGACGGATCCAATGTCTTTGTAGATTGGGTGAAAAAACACCAGATTGAAACTGTACGCAAGTGTAGTGTATTTATTTATTAATCGGTGAAAATTAACAAATTTATATCCTCTCTGTTTTTCAGATATTGGTTGTTGGGATATGCACGGATATATGCGTACTAGACTTCGTGTGTTCTGCATTATCTGCAAGAAATCGTGGTCACGTTATACCTCTAAAGGATGTGATCGTATATTCTGGTGGGTGTGCAACTTTTGATCTTCCACTTCATGTTGCAAGAAACATCCCCGGTGCTCTTGCCCACCCGCAGGTACACGCGTTTTCTATGTAGATTATCCTAATCACGAGTACATTTAAATTATAACCAAAGGGGATAACGTATCTATTAGAGGAATATTAAAGCTCACTATATGATTATTTTTACAGAGGCGCGTTTAAAACAAAATCAAATTTAAGTAGAAAACTATAAGGACCGCGTATACACTTGTACATGGTGATGATCATATATAGTGGGAGAGAGAAAGAGAGGCGGTTATATGGTTACATAACCGCCTGATGTATCAAAGTTAATTAAAACAATTTATGCATGTGTTTATGTGGTTCTTACAGTTTTCTACTTAAATTTGATTGTTTGTTGAACACCCTCTAGTTTCATATTCATGCATGCACATGTATAGTTGAGTTGAGAGATTTAACTTCTCTCAAATAAATAATTATTTATAAAAGTCATTAACTTTTATTTACCACTAAATATTGAATCCTTCAACAATAGGAACTCATGCATCATGTGGGCCTTTACATGGCAAAGAGCAGGGGAGCTAAGGTGGTGTCAAAAGTGTCATTTGCAGCATCAAAGAAGGCATGATCACAGTGCCTGCCCCATGTTTATGATCTCAGAAAACCTATAGTATCTTCTCTTTAATCTTCGTATATATGCTTATGACTAGTATTGGTGATTTTTAACGTCTCCCTGTAAAATCGGAAAATGTGTTTTATTTGCTGTCCATTAAGAAAAAGTTAGTATATGATGTTTGGTTGAAGAACAGTACATGACGGTTTGATTCGAGGGCCGCGGACATACTTTCAGGGGGCGCGTAAATCTACAGGTTCCTTGATCATATCCTATGGCAATGTTTGGTGAAGCATTGATGTATTAAACCAGAAACAATACAATGAAATAAGATCAATGTATGGAACACCCACATAGCAAGAAATATTAGAGAAAATAATAAGTTGAAAACAAGAAGCCCTCTCAAAAATTAAAGAAAGCACAAATGTTATTTATTTTATATTTAATATTAAACTAGAAGGAGACCCCGCGCATTTACTCACGTGCGTTGCGGCATGTCAAATAGCAGAAAAACGTACTCGAAAGCATATAAATTAAAACCAAAACCATTATTGTCATGAATTAAAAATGAACTTTTTTTTTACATGAAAAGGCTTTAAAAAGGAGCAGAAAAAATGAAAGGAAATAATGCTGTGGATATGGGTTTAGAACCGGCGTCAACCACTTCAATGAAAACAACATAGACCACTCTACCAAACTAAAGTTTTGGTTTGCTTTTTCTTCTACAAATTTTAAAGCAAAAACAAATTATGAGGCTTTTTTTTTTTACCATGCATAACATGCTTGTACACAACGCATTTTCACTTGTAGCATTTCTACAGTAAAATCCACTCAGACTAAAACCTTGCCTTTTAATATTTATTTAATTATTTTTTCTCAAATAAGTTATAGTGTTTAATGTTTAATATAAATTTAAATATACTCCATCGTCACCAGAAAAAAACAAAAAAACGTCAAGATCTTTTAAAAAAAAATGTTGAAAAAAAAATCAGCGTTTTTACATCATACGTCAGCATGTTACATACGTAAAATAATTTTATAAAAAAATAATTCAGTATTTTTTTTTACTAAAAGTGATAAAATTAGATATAGAAGTTATCTAAAAATTCAAAAAAATACTTTTTATATGTAACACATGATTTCTATATTTTCTATCTCTTTATTATAATATGGATAGTACTTTTTCATTGGTCAAACATACTTGATCAATGAGCTAAACGTACCTCTCTCGATACATTCTTCTCGTAAGTTTGATTTCAGACTAGTTTCACAACATATTAATTTCTTTTCTCTTTTTTTCTCCTTAAACAATATAAAACAATTAAAAAATTTATTACCTTAATTATTTTATATAATAGTTCGTAATTGTTGTAGAATTTATTATGTTGGGTTTATGAATTTTATGGTTACTACTTACTACGCCTTGTCTTCCTTACGATCTTGGTATCTTTTCCTATTCACATTGACCATTGTTGCTACATCTAAATCCGGGTCGGGTCTTGTTGCTAAGTTCATCCGGGTTCTAGCATTCCCGAGTTTGGACCTGAGCTGCAACAACAAAGGAAATCTATGTTAGAGGGGGGCTGGGGGGGTAGCCCCGAGGGCACTCCGACGCTCAAGTTAGTTACTTATACAAATATCTAACATGGATATATTGAATAAACATAAATATAAGAAAGAATGAGGATAAGAAGTTAAGAAATAAGAGATATAGACTTTCTGGGGAAAAGGAAGTCTGGAGAGATGTCTTGATGGAGAATCATGTGAGAGAGTTGAGTATTTCATGCTGAGCCCACTACCTTGATAGGGGATGCTCTTATTTATACTTGTGATGTTTGCCCAGGGTCGGATGTCTTTTGACCCTGGGTGTTCTATTTTTGTGACTGTCAGACCCCTTGTTATCTGCTCCCTGCCTCGTACTTGCTGAGATTTCCCTTTAAGTGTGAAACATGTTGACATAGGGCTGCTACAGGCTTATGGCCTAATCTCCCTCTGATAGGTACTGGCCTGTCCTTTCGTGTGAAGGCAAAAAGGGGAAAACACTGTTAAATTCTGAGGGTCTGGCTCTTTCCTCTTTTGGCGCATAGTCTCTTTCATGGGAAGACCGTTGTGTATATTGCCCAGTCTTAGGTATCTTGGCTGGGCTAAAACCTTCTTGGGTTTGACCTTTCTTGGAGATAATGTGTGTATTGCCCAACCTTAGATATCTTGGCTGGGCTAAACCCTTCTTGGACTTATACTTTTGGCCTGGAACCTACTTACGTCATCAACCATGGTTCTATCTCAAATTTTATTAAGAAATCAACATTCATGTGATTTCGTTTGATTGCTGTGGAGTTTAATTTTCTTTAGTAACTTAGTTTGTTTTCTTTATTAATTAACTAGTTTAGAACACGTATATTACACACGAGGTGAAAAATATTAATACATAAAATTCTTAAAATCTTTATGTATATATTTTACAAGTGTAAAAATGTATAAATATACTAAAGATAGAAAAAAAACTCAAAATATGTAAAAATTAATATATAATTAGTTTTTAAAAATATGTTAATTACTATACAATGTAATTTGACTTTCATTTACTATTTAATTAAAAATAAAAATTACATAATTAGATTTCAAAGTTTCTTATAATAAGTGATAATTTAAAGTAAATGTGTTTTATTAATATAACTAAATGTTATATAGTTAGTAATAAAAAAATTATATTTTAAAAAACCCGTGTAATACACCGGTTGAATAAGCCGGTGTTTTACATCGATTGAATAAAATATAATGTAATTTGTTCACACACATACACTCATCAAAATATGTTTTTAAAAAATTTAATTTGTCGTGACAATTATAAGCTTTGTTATGTTAGTTTCTAAAACATTTTTTTCAACTGCGAATTGATTTTTTATTTAATTGATAAATGTTAATTCATATTAAATTCATTTTATTGATGATACAATAATTATTTATAATTTATTAAGTATTCGTAATTAGATTTATATTAAAAATCTAAAATTAACTTATTTTAATATCATTATTCAATATGAGAGAGAGACGTGAAAAAATGATAAAAAAACCAGAAAGTAATATGTGTTCATATGATTTTTATTTATTAATACACAGATTATTATTAAATATTCATTATTTAATAGAAGAGAGAAACGAAAAAATTAATATTTAATAGGTAAGAGAGACGAGAAAATAAGGGTGATGAGAGAGAGTGACAAGCGTCACCAAAAATTATTATTAAAAAATAGATATGTATTTAATAAGAAAGAGAAACGACAAAATACTGATTAGAATAAATATAGAGGTGACACGTGACATGAAAAATCTTTATATATTAGATAGTAAGTATAAGTATAAGTACATATCTCACGAAGAAAAAATTAAAAATTACCAACTTGGATTTTCAAACTGGTTGTTAAATATACACTAATTAAATTTTCTGTTAAAATCGACAGGGAATTTGCTTAATACGACAAAAATTTTAGCAGATAACAATCGATGTGTATTTCATCACTTAAAAATAATAATAGGCAACCTGGTTTAGGTTCATTTTCATTGTAAACAACATTAAAATCACCGATTGAATAAAAAAAAAAGATGATGTTTAATAAGACAATCTACAAGTTCTTTGTAGCATTTATGTTGATTGTGCTAGACATTAGAGGCACCATTATTTTTCTTGGAAGAAGCTATATGAATCCTCCTATCTTGATTTTGCATAAAAGTAGGCCTTGTTAACCGTCTTTCCCCCAATGATCGATCATCCTGAAGCATGAAAACAACTTTAGACATGGTTGGTCTATTCGACGCTGGCGATTGGGTGCACAACAAGGCAATCTCAGTGATCTTCATAACACGTTCTTGTTGTTGTTCATTCAAGTTCAACGTCTCGTCGATAAACTTAATGTGTAGTTTCTTCTCATACAACTTCCATGCCTTGTCACAGATACATAACAAATACTATTAAGGGTTCAATGCAATAATATAGGAAAAAGAAGATAAAATCTGCATTATTCTTGTCTTTTAGAACTTCTTAATTCACAGTTAGTTAATTATAAAAACAGAAAGGGTATATGCAAACTTGTTAACACTTCGGTGTAAGCATACCTTATATCCGTGGCCATGATAAAATGACAAACCAAGTTAACCATACACTCATGTCGATAAAACTTGTAGTAAGGGCATGTTTGAGATTACTTATTTTAAGCTCCTTATTGACTTTTGTAAAAAGTTATAAGGAGTTTTGAGAAGTAAGTTTCCCCATTACTCATTAAAACTCATTTTCTAACATTTAAAAAGTTAAAAGGAGTAGCAAAAGTTATCTTCATCAAATACCTATTTAACTTATAAAAGTTAATAAATAGTTTCAATAAATAATCCCAAACACACTACAAGAAAATAACCCTGTGTCGACGGCGCCTATACCGACGACATGTCGTCGGGATATGCTAATTTGGAAATTTGAGAAGGGAGACCCTATACCGACGACATGTCATCGGCACAGGGTTGAGCCAGATGAAAGGAAAACATGGCGCTCAATGAAAAATTGGGAAAAACATATACCGACGACATGTCGTCGGTATAGGTTAATTTGGATTTTCTTTTTTTTTTCTTTTATTTAATAAATTTTCGTCGGTGAAAATTTTTTTTTAATTAAAAACAATTATGGGAAAACTCTATACTGACGACATGTCGTCGGTATAGAGTTTTTTTTACTTTATTGACCGGTCAAAACCCTACGAACACCTGTATCGACGACTTGTCGTCGGGACAGGGGACCTATTGCGCCGACTTTCGAGCCTATACCGACGACATGTCGTCGGTATAGGTCTCATCGTGAATAAACAAGGAAACAACTTTCTGCTTCCCATTTCCATGAAAAAACCCCAGAACTCTCTCATCTTCTCTCTTTGATGATTTCCCGTTTTTGGTGTGTTTTGTGGAGCAATCTTCACCAATCTCTCGAGTTTTGATGTTAGTTAGCATCTATGTTTCAATCTTGACAAGAAAATCAACGTTTTTTGAGTTTTTTGCTTAATTTCTTTGATTTTTGTTAGGTGTTTGAAGCTTTTACCATTTTTTATGGATTTCAAGCTATTCGAAACTATTTGCAAACTTGGTTAGTAATTTTTCTATAAACTAGGTTTAGATGTATGTTTGTATGTATATTGTTGTGTTTATTTGTATGTATGTATATATGGTTTAGATGTATGATTTTATAAATATTTATGAAATTTTATGGAGGTATGAAATACAATTGTTAGTATTATATAAACATGCTTATTAATTCTTAGTGATATTATTTTTGTTTTTCACAGGGTACCGACCCAATTGATGTGTTCAGATCGACCCATTATAAAGAAGGGACCGGTTGGGCTAACGAGACTGCATCATCAGATTATGTAAGTCAAATGATTTTGTTGTTAGACTTACTAGACTTAGAACATCCAAATATAACTTTAAACAGGTCAAAATGACCCAAACACATTTTAAGAGACTTAAAATATCAAGCTTTAACTTTAAATGGGTCAAAATGACCCAAACACACTTTAATAAACTTAGAACATCCAACTGTAACTTTAAACGGGTCAAAATGACTAAAAAACACTTTAATAGACTTAGAACATCCAACTCGAGCCCAATTGTTGAATATTTTTTCTATTATTATTAGTATTTGTTGTTATTAGTGTTGGTTGATTGGAATTTGTGAATTTGGGTCGTTTATAACTTATAGTTTAACAGGTTGGTTATCCATTTTACAGCAGTTATGCTGTCGAATATTAGTAAAATAGTCAAGTGATTGTTTATTACATTGTTTAATGCAGGACCGAATCCAAGAGGAGTATACAAGACCCTCTGTTGAGTCTGGTGGTGACTCGTCTGCTATCGAAGAGTTTGCATGCATGGAGCGTGCATTGGGTCATCGGCGTGGCCATATCCGGGGTGTCGGTCGTGTGGTGAGTAATCCCACACCGGATTTGTTCAGTACCCCCCTCCACAACCACATTGACAAGAAGTGGATGAGCGTGTGACTCAACTTCAACAACAAGTTCAAGATCAACAACGCGAAGCTCAACGAGAGGAAGAACGTCGTGTGCATAATCAACAAATGCTTGAAATGCAACGACAAATGGATGAAATGCGTCGAATGTGGGAACACCGAACTAGCAGCGACGATAATTAGCTTGAAGTTGTTACGCTTTTGCCTTTGTTGTCGGTGTTATTGTTGAATGTTTGAACAATTTTTATGTTTGTGTGTCGGACAACTTTATGTTTGAATATTTGGTTTGTGTGTCGAACAAGTTTTTGTATCGAACAATATGTTTCGGATTTCAATTTTTGAATGGTTTGAATTATCTGATTTGCAGGTTTTTGTAATTAGAAATTAAATATTTCTGGAAAATTTTAAAAATTAAAAAAAAAAAAAAAAACAGAAAAACCTATCCCGACGACATGTCGTCGGCATAGGTCTTTTTCAAATTTAATTAAAAAAATTGGAAAAAGCCTATACCGACGACATGTCGTCGGGATAGGTTGGGTGTGTCCCGACGACTTGTCGTCTAGATAAGTCCAGAACCTATACCGACGACATGTCGTCGGTATAGAATTTCTTTTTGAATTTTTTAATCAAACCCTATAGCGACAACAAGTCGTCGGTATAGTCTGACCTATCCCGACGACAATCTTGGCTATTGGTACGAGGCAATACCGACGACATCTATACCGACGACATGTCGTCGGTATAGGCTATCCCGACGGCAAGTAGTCGCTACAGGGTCAAAAAAATCGTCGGGATAGGGTGATACTGTTGTAGTGACACCTCCCTAAGAGTAATAACCTATCTCGCTAAGTCTTTTTTAATAGATAGATCTCTATGCAAGCACTCTTTATGTATTGATAAAACTTATGTGTTTATATTGGCTTAATGCCTACACAAGTTTTGCTATACACTTCCCCTAGACTCATGTGATGGACTTCTCCGGGAGTCTATGATAGAAGTTTTAGCAAAACTTTACAGAGAGTTTTTATAAAGTTGTACCTAAAACCATTATAGGAATGGTCGTAAATAAACAAGATAATGGATCTGACATTCTCGTAGTTTTGACCCTCATATCTAGTTGACACATCCCAATAAAATTCTTGTTGAGCTTGAATGTAACTCTCGCTAGGCAACCGGGATAGAAAAGTGCCCAATTTAAAAGGCATAATGTACTCTTGTTATATAACTCGAGTTACAGGGCTCATAAGTAATTGACTGAAACATCTCAACGAACCGCATCATTTCCTGACTGTCGAATCCTAATTCCATCACCTGGAGGGCATATTTTGAATTTCATGATTTTCCCCAATTCTTTTTTTTTCATAAATTAATTTTCCTAAATGTGCTAATCATTACATTTGTAAATGATCAAATATAATTTTAGAAATTAAGAGACCCTTTCGGAAAAAAAAAGGAATCAAGAGATGTTTATATTATTACTAATCAACAATCAATTCTTTTTTTTTAAACATAATTTTCGGTTTTTTGGGGATCGAGCACATAAGTTCTAGGAAGTCGGTTTCATGAAATAATTTCTATAAATGTCTTAATCGTTACATTTGTAAATGATCAAAAATTTAAATATTCTAATGTTACAAAATTTGCATTAATGTCATAATGATTTCTAAATTTGTTACCAAAATTTAAAATTTTAATCCATACAAGGAATTAAAGTCTAGGGTTGTATATAAAATACTCTATCCCCTATTTATAATTTCTTACTTAAAAAGCTTGGTAAAGATAAAAAAGAAATGGAGTAAGATCTGATTTTGATTGTTTCATTATTGTATGGCTTGATGTTGCACGTCAAGTGTTCGAAGAAATGTCGGGCTCTTATAAAATTTGTTTATATGTTGTTTTAGTCTTTGGTATGTATGAATTATGATTACTCTGTAATATGATAATACGTGTGTGGTTGATAAATATTTTGATTTAATGATGTCTATTGGAACATTAGGTTTTCATGTGTTCAATCTGCATTGATGATGGGCGAGTCGTTAGTAACTTTGTTGCTTAGGTGGGTTGTTGTCAGACAGGTTTTCAAATTTAAAGAATTGTTTGCTTTAATGATGTCTATTGGAACATTAGGTTTTCATTGATGGTAATAAAGTTGGTTTGTTAACAATGCAGACGCTAAGAAAAGAGCCCTTGATTGTTTATGGTGATGGGAAGAAAACAAGAAGTTTCCAGTGTGTTTTATATTTGGTTAGTATGTCTTTTTCTGTTCATGCATTTCAAGATTTTAATTTGGTTTATGATCTTCCAATTTTGTATGTTTTTTATTACAATTTTGGCATGTTCAACAAGGTAGATGCCTTGATCTGAACGCAGATTGGTGATTTTTGATTGGATTTTGAAATAGCACAAAAACTGGTTAGTGGATAATGTTTTTGATGGTAAAGATGAGGACTAAAGAAAATCAGCAATAAAATTAAAGAATTTGGTGCAAAACTAGAAACCTGACATGTTAGTGTAACCACATTTGGCCCATTGGTAAAATACATTTTCTGCATCTTTAACCAAGAAGAAATAGGCAAATGTATAAACTGTTTGGACCCATTTTATGATATTGTTTCACAGGAACTTGCTGAGGAAGCTCGGTACCGGGGTGATTTTGACTTATATGCTTTCATCGTTATGGTGTGTATTATTATAAATTATTTTTTACTCTATTGCATAATTTTTTTTCATATTGGTGTAGATGCATGCTTTAATTAATTTTTAATTCTTGAATCACAAGTAAAGCTAATTCAACCTTTATAATCAGGCTTATTTCTGTTTTGGATCAAGTAGATGTTTCTTGACTTTGTCATTACCTACTATTTTGTTTGAAAATTTGTACTTGAAGTGAATAGCCAGTGTGGAAGTATATTAACTGATACACACACACACACTCCCGATTGATTAACTACAGCCAAATTAAGATGGCCTGAACTGTCACCAACGGAAGATTTGATTGTTGATCAGATGCATACAGTAAGCTTTGTATTGTTTTTTTTTAAACCATACTCCTATCATTTAAACCTTAAATTTGATTAAAATGTATTTTTTAATATAGGATTTACTTGAGGAGATCAAGATCAGTTGTACCGGTTATCCCACCAAGCGAACATTCAACGAGTTTCTTCTTCGTACCGGTGTTCTTTATCCAGATTTCATGGATGCGGTTTACATTTTTTAAAAATCGGTACACCCCCGTCGTGGAATGAGCTTGAACATTTCCAGAGTAAGAAGATAATCATTATCAAAAAAGGAGAGCGGTAGAGCAGGAGTACAAAGGTGTTATCTTTGTGTCGATTGATTTGTGTATGATAGTGTCAACTACCAGTTGTATCTTCATGTCAATTAATTTGTGTATGTTAGTGTCAACTACGGTTGTTTTGTGAATTGGTATTTCATTTTTATCAGGAAAAAGAATAATTCTGATTTTATACGAGAAATCCGCAGCGAAGCAAGGGAAATATTTACTAGTTATATATATATATATATATATATATTATATTACTAGTTTAGATCCCGTGTCTACACACGGGGTGAAATATATCAATACATATAAATTTATGGGGGGAACTTTGTGTTTAGTAGAGTTGGATTTGCTATTCAGAAGGAGGTAGCGGCGCAGCTTGTTGCCCGTCTACCTGCCATTAGTTTGTAATTGTGACGGTCACCTCGTATTTATATAATACATGAAATGAATAAATCAAAAAAAATTAGTAATATTAAAAAAAAATATATATATATAAATTTTAAATCTTTATGTATATATATTTTACATGTGTAAAAATTTATTACATATAGTAAGAATAGAAAACAAATTCAAAATATGTAAAAATTAATATATAATTGGGTTTCAAAAATACGTTAATTACTATTTTTTAATATAATTTGAATTTTTTTTACTATTTGATTAAAAATAAAAGTTATATAATTAAATTTTAAAGTTTCTTATGATAAGAGATAATTTAAAATAAATGTGTTTTATTTGTATAATTAGTATTTTTTTTCTTTAAATGTATATTATTATTAAAATATAGAAGTGTATTAAATATGAGAGAGAGACAGGAAAAAAATGATAAGAATGAATATGGAGGCGACACGTGACATGCAAAAACCTTTATTTATTATATAGTATAGACACGATTATTTACTTTTTTTAATTTCATTAATTAGCTATTAATTTTGAGTTGGGATAATTCAAAGCAAGAGAGAGAAGGAAGACGACTACAATTCAAGTGGGATTGGGATAAACAAGTTGATAGTTATTTAATTAGTTTTTAAAAGGAGTCTTAGTATAATTAGATTTGAATATTATTTTAAAGTTGTTTTGGGTTATTTGTTGGGTAGTATAAATATATTCATTATTTGGAAGTTCATAATAATAAACAAACATGAATAAGAAAACACTGTTTGTCTAAACGTTCGTGTCTGATCGTTTGTTCGGTTAAAGTTAAACGAAAGAACACATATATGACCTCGTTTATGTTCGTTCGATTAGTTACAGGCTTAGATGCAATGACATTCGAGGAAGCAGTTAGGTGATTAAAAGCGTGTGAGGAACGAATCAAGTCTCAAGAGTCAAGTAAGGATCAAATGCGACAACTTTTATTTACTCAATCGGAATCGCAAGATAAAAGTAAGGGTAGTCACGACTGGCGGGTCATAGCATGGGTAGTGGACACGGAAATCGAAGAGGAAGGAGGGGAAGGGCGGTTTACCTGTGGCTTGCAAGATTGGATCAAATTAGAACCGAGAGAAATCACACATCATGTGTTTTAAATGTGAAGTGTGATAATATCTACACCAAATGATCTCTAATGTGGAATTAAGAACACGAATCAAGTCAAACGATTACGAACTTTGTTATCAACTAAAGCAAACGATTACAATCGATATTCCAAGCAAGTCGTTAAAACATGTCACCAATTTAGCAAGAATGCCCTTCTGACTTTCAGCTTACTTCAACCTTGAACTTTTAATCACTTGTCACTTTAGGAACAAACTATTGATTTAATAACATTGATCTTCACTTAACAATCTCCACCTTGAAGATCAAACATCAACTGTCAACCAACTCTTAACTCATCAAGACATCGATTAAATACAGTCCCAGGTAAAGCCTTGGTAAACATATCAACCGCATTATCACAAGAATCAACCTCCTTCACTTGAAATTCTTTTGCATTTACCACATCTCGAATAAAATGCAACTTCACATTTATGTGCTTAGTTATATCATGAAACATACCATTCTTTGACAATTGCACTGCACCTTGATTATTACAAAGAACAATTACTTCTGTGATACCAAAGCCTAATTTCTTGCACAAACCCCTTTAACCACAGAGCTTCTTTAACTACCTCTGTCAGAGCTATATACCCAGCCTCTGTAGTAGATAATGCTACTACATGCTGCAGTGTAGCCTTCCAACTCACCACATTCCCCAATACCTTGAAAGCATAACCAGAAATTGATCTTCCCCTATCCAAATCTTTTGCATAATATGAGTCTGCATATCCAAGTATTAAACTTTCTTCTTCAGTACAATGCGTATATATCAGACCATAATTTATGGTTCCATTTAAGTATTTTAATATCCACTTCACTGCTGCCCAATGATCTTTACCTAGATTTGCAAGATACCTGCTGACTAAACAGACAACATAGCCTATGTCTGGTCTTGTACATACCATCAAGTACATAAGGCTCCCAACCACATTGGCATAAGGGACATTCTGCATTCTTATTATTCCTTCATCATTAACCGGGGAATCCTTATTTGATAACCTGAAATGTTGTGCCAGTGGAGTTTTCACTGGTTTACTTTCATCCATAGAGTAATTCTTCAACACCTTCAGTAAATAAGATCCTTAAGTCAATCTTAATTGCCTCTTACCTCTATCCCTGGATATTTCCATCCCAAGTATCTTTTTAGCTTCCCCTAACTGTTTCATGTCAAATCTTCTATACCATTGTCTAGGAGATTGCTTGAGTCAATACACTAACTTCTTCAGTAAGCAGACCTTATCTTCCTGCCCTTGTTCTACAAACCCCAAAGGCTGAGCCATGAAAATCTTTTCATCAAGGTATCCATGTAAAAAAGCAGTTTTGACATCAAGTTGCTCTAGTTCCTGATCCAAAGAGGCAACATCTGATAGCATTACTCTAATTGAAGTATGCTTTACCACAGGTGAAAAATCTCCGTGTAATCCACACCAGCTCTTTGTGTAAACCCCTTTTCCACTAACCTAGCCTTGTATCTAGGACCTTCAACCTCTGGAATACCTTCTTTCAACTTGAATATCCATTTACATGCTACCAATTTCTGACCCTCAGGCCTGTCTACTAGTTCCCAAGTATTGTTCTTATGTAGAGATTCCATTTCATCTTTCATAGCTAGATCCCACTTGTCTTTATCAACAGAACAAATAGCTTCATCATAAGTAAGGGGTTGCAATACACTTTCTTGTTCTGCTGTCATAAAAGCCACTGCAGAGATATTATCACCATCTCTGTACCTTAAAGGAGGTATCACATTCCTCCTAGGTCTATCTCTGGCCAAGTTGTATTCTGGTTCAACTCTATCATGACCACTACTTGACTCCCCTTCTTCACTGACTTTATCTTTACCCTTTTGCTCCACCTCAATCAAAACTTCCTCTGTGTTATTCTTATCAAGGCATTTATCATTGTCCAACATAAGATCCTCATATAAAGTATCTTCCTTAAACACAACATCCCTGCTCAATATAGCCTTTGGATTTGTCAACCCCAAAGTCTATACCCTTTCACACCTTCATGTTAACCTAGAAAAATACACCTTTCTACCCTAGGGTCCAGTTTTCCTTGATTGTTATGAGCAAATGCTAAGGACCCAAACACTTTCAGACCAGTATAATTCTGTGGATGTCTAGACCCGACTTCCATTGGAGTTCTTTTATTTAAAGCATTCACAAGATATGTATCAGTTGTCACTGCCTCTACCCAAAATTTCTTTAGCAGTCCAGAACTAGCCAACACACACCTTACTTTATCTATCAAGGTTCTATTCATTATTTCCACTAATCCATTTTGTTGTGGAGTACCTGTTGCAATCCCATATTCTTTACAATATCTGTTGAATTCTCCATTACAAAATTCCAACCCATTATCTGTTCTTAATTTCTTAACCCTTCTTTCAGTCTGTCTTTCAACCAGAGTCTTTCACTCTTTAAATTTTCCAAAGTCTTCATCCTTCCTCTTTAACACATATACCCAAACCCTTCTCGAGTAATCATCTATTATAGATAAAAAAATAGTATGACCCCCCTAAAGACATGGTTCTTGCAGGCCCCATAAGTCAGAATGAACATAATCAAACAATCCCTTAGTTGTGCGCACACTCCTGTTGAATTTGACTATGTAAGATTTGCCAAGTACACAATTCTCACAGAACCATATATCACAGTTTTTAATTTCACCTAGTACACCTTGTTTATTTAACTCTACAAGGCCTTGGTTATTTATGTGCCCCAACCTCTTGTGCCATAGCAATGCTACACTTTCTTGACTGCTTGTTACTACTGACACATCCCCTACTACAACTTCTCCATCTAGTTAGTATATGTTATTAACTATTCTTATTCCAGAAGACACCACCATAGAGCCTTTAATTACTCTTGCTTTCCCATTCTTTAGACTAACATGGTACCCAACCCTCTCAAATATACCCATAGACACTAAGCTTCTTTTCAAATCAAGAACATACCTTCCATTCTCCAAGATCAATTCAGTGCCATTATGTAACTTGAATGTGACCGACCCACTACCAAGAATCCTACAGATTCTGTCATCTCCAAGCTTGACAGTCCCCATGTCTTCACTTTTTAAGTCTTTAAAGAATTTTGAATTAGGTGTCATATGGAATGAGCATCGTGAATCCATTACCCATCCTTCCTTTTTATCACTTTGAGTGACCACCAACACATCAACACTTTCATAACCATCAAAGGCTTCTTCATTCTATACATGATTCCCTAAACTTCTGGAACTACCAAAATCATTTTTCGTTTTTTTATCTGGATAATCCCTTTTCAAATGCTTTTCTGAATTGTATATGTAGCATTTTTCTTTTGAACTTATACTTGGATCTTGAACTCACTTTAGCCTTAAAGTTCCTTTGTTTTGATCTGCTCCTCACAAATAAACTTTCTCCACCTTCATCTCTCATATCAGTTCTTTTCTTTAGTTCTTTTGAGTTAAGAGCAACCATAACTTCATCCATGGACAGGGTCTCCCTTCCATACATTAATGAATCCACAAAATATTCATAGTTTTGTGGTTATGATGTTAAAAATATGATGGCATGGTCTTCATCTTCAAGGGAAACATCTATATTCTCTAAGTCCAATACTAATTTGTTGAATTCGTCCGTATGATCTTCAAGAGTCTTTCCAGAAATCATCTGAAAGGTATAAAGCCTTTTCTTTAGATACAGTCTGTTGGCCAAGTATTTGGTCATGTACAACCCTTCAAGCTTTGACCAAATCCCTGCCGCAGTAGTCTCCTTGGACACCTCCCATAGTACTCTATCATCGAGACTAAGAATAATCGCACTATGTGCCTTTTCCAATACCTCTTTCTTTTCCTTCTCTAATAAATTCTTCGGCAATCTTGCTTCACCGGCCAGTGCATCAACCAAACCTTGATGCACAAGAAGCGCCCTCATCTTCAACCTCCAGAGCCCAAAATCATTTTTCCCATCGAACTTTTCAACCTCGAATTTAGTTGACACCATCTTTAATCAATCCACTCCACCGTGTTCGTCGAGATCTTTGAATTGAGCCAACCTGTCTCTTATACCAATTGTGATAATATCTACACCAAATGATCTCTAATGAGGAATTAAGAACACGAATCAAGCCAAACGATTGCGAACTTTATTATCAACTAAAGCAAACGATTACAATCGATACTCCAAACAAGAATCAATCAAAGAAACCAGAACGAATTGAAAATTGAATGTACGAAAACGAAATTGAATGAACTAACTAACCCTAACCCCCAAATCAGCCTTTAACAACTTCCAAGCAGGTCGTTGAAACAAGTCACCAATTTGGCAAGAATGCCCCCTGACTTTCAGCTTACTTCAACCTTGAACTTTTAATCACTTGTCACTTTAGGAACAAACTATTGATTTAATAACATTGATCTTCACTTAACATGAAGAATACGGGCACAACGCATCCGAGTGCCCATCTCAGGAACGTGAAGAGGAAGAAGAGCAAGAGGAACGACGAGAGGTGTTGTTAGATGGTGATGAGTCAAGTGGCAATTCAAAGGGTTCTATGGATGATGAGCATGAAAAGGAACTAGAAACATTGTTGAAAATTATATGGGATCTACTAGGTGTGGAAAATCCTAGCAAAGATCATGGCAGCCCGGATCAGAATTAGGGTGGCACACCCGTAACACAGGACAGTCATCTACCTGAGTAGTACCTCCAACAGATATGTTCCCAGGTAAGAGCGATGGGTCAAGGAGAGATTTATACACCGCTCTTTGCTAGACAGAACATTTCGTTTGTTAGATAACTACATACCGGTTGAAGTTCGCCTTCTAGTTACAGTGACGTTGATAGCAAAACACACAACGGAAGACTTATAACATAATTTCTTTTATTTCATAACATAAAGTTTGTACAATAGGTACTGACTGGCAAAATACATCATAATAATCAAACTCTGGACTTATAACTCACGAAGAATCATACCAATCACTCAGGCCTTATGGTCACCCAGGGACCTGCCCTCAACCATCCCTATTTCCAACCTTTATACACCTCCTGGAATGCCATCTACTAGCTAGGGTTCACCTATGCTAAAAAACATTTTAAAGGATTTTGGATCAGCTTATGCTGGTGAGTACATAAACAAAATTATCTTTTCGTGTATCCCTAATCAAGAATGAATACCCAACATAGGAATTACAATCATTCTATCCAACCCATCACTTAGAATCGCCCTTAGATTCCCGGGTCTACAACATACATATATACAGGAACCATCCAGGCTTGCTGGTCACCCTTAGACTAGAACTGTCCAAGATGATCAATCTTGGCCCTAGGTTCCACCCCAATCATGGCCATAATAAGTAGTTATTATAGGATATATGCACGGATAGTGTTGGGATCTTAAATACAAAATCATTTACAAAATATTTCATAGAGCACAGTTTAGAAGAACTCACCTCCAACAGAACCTCTTCCTGTATTGAATATCACAATCAATACCTCAACAGAACCCTAGATCATATTCAACATTATCATCATCATCAATATCCATATCTTAGGTTTACACAAAGAAACCTAGGGTGTTTAGAAGCCTTACCTTAGTGCTATCTATGGCAGTTTACGGACATAATTTCTAGAAACCGGACTCACGGGAGCGGATTAAAACCTTGGGAATCGTGCTATCAGAACTTGTGAGTGTAATGGGAGTGTGTTTGTGTGTCTAACATGGCTGGGATTGATTAAGTATTTATAGGGTGGACATCAGACCCGTAGCGGACCGCTACACAAAGCTTTGTCGGTCCGCCACCCATTGAGGCGGTTTATTTGGCTTGGTGCCTACGTAGCGGACCGCTATGGTTAAGGCTGGCAATCCGCCACCCTTTCACGCATCGAAATTCGACCGGTGAGTCACAGGGACACGCGTCGTCTCCCGGTTTTTTCCTTTGTCAACACGTAGCAGACCGCTAAGGGTTAGGGTAGCGGTCCGCTACCCCTTTCACTTTCAGATTTTTCACTTTTAGTCGTTTAACTTTTGGAGAATTAAAGTTCAATCTCTGAACTTTATATTTTTGACACTTTTGGCCCCTGGGAATTTTTCGGATGTTACAAATCTCCTCTCCTTAAAAGAATTTTGTCCTCGAAATTCAGAATCAGTCAAATAGATGGGGATACTTAACTTTCATTTGCTCTGTTAATTCCCAAGTTTTGTCGGCACCCTTTCGACTTTGCCACTGTACCAATACCATTGGTATAGTTTTCTTTCTCAACTTTCGATCTTGAGTTCCTAAGATCTTAACGGGTTGTTCGGCGAATTGGAGTTTATCATCAACGTGAAAATCATCTAAGGAGATTGCCTGATCAGGGTCTGCTAAGCACTTACATAAACATGACACGTGAAACGTATTATGAATACCCTGCAATGCTTCAGACAATTCGAGTTTGCTACGGCTACAATTTTTTTTATGATCTTATAGGGTCCAATATACATTGGCCCTAATTTCCCACGTTTCCTGAAACGTACAACACCTTTCCAAGTTGATACTTTTAACATGATGTAGTCATCAACTTGGAAATCTAATGGTCGTCGACGTCTATCTGCCTAACTTTTCTGTCGATTTTGTGCAACTTTCAACATTTGTTTGAACTGGACTATCTTATCAGTTGTTTCCTGTAAGATCTCTGGTCCAGATAGTTGGCTATCACCAACTTCCGTCCAACGAATTGGAGTTCTGCACTTCCTACCGTATAGTGCTTCAAACGGTGCAACTTTTATACTTGAATGATAACTGTTGTTGTAAGAAAATTCTATTAGTGGTAGGTGATTGTCCCAACTACTTCCAAATTCTATGGCACAAGCCCTCAGCATATCCTCTAGAGTTTGAATTGTCCTTTCACTTTGTCCATCAGTTTGAGGATGATATGCCGTACTCATATTAATCCGAGTTCCCAACTCTTTCTGGAAAGTAGTCCAGAATCTGGAAGTAAACCGACTATCTCTATCAGAGATAATAGATAGTGGTATACCATGACGGCTTACAATCTCATTAACGTAAAGCCGGGAAAGTTTATCCATTGAATAATTCTCACTGATAGGGATAAAATGTGCCGATTTAGTTAGTCTATCAACTATAACCCAAATAGCATCATGCCCTTTCCGAGTTCTAGGCAGTTTTGTGACAAAATCCATAGTAATCCTATCCCATTTCCACACAGGTATCTCCAACTGTTGTAGTTGAACTGCGGGTTTCTGATGTTCAGTCTTGACTTGAACACAAGTCAAACATTTCTCTATATATTGAGCTATAGATCTCTTCATGTTTGGCCACCAGAATTGAGACTTTAAATCTTTGTACATCTTATTAGCTCCGGGATGTATCGAGTATTTGGATTTGTGAGCTGCATTCATCACCTTTGTTTGGATATCCCCAAGCTTAGAAATCCAAATTCTATCTCCAAAATCATAGAATTTCATCATCGCCTTTGGTTAGTAATTTCCCCTTACCAACCATGTTCTTTCTTGATATTGTCTTCTTGTAGTGCTTGAGTTTGAAATTCCTTGATTTAATCTATCCAGTCTACTCTGACTTCTAACCTTAAGGCTCTTATCTTGATGGGCTTGACTCTTTCCTTTCTACTTAATGCGTCTGCTACAACATTAGCTTTCCCGGGATGGTATTTGATCTCACAGTCATAATCGTTAATGAGTTCCGTCCATCTCCTTTGTCTCATATTCAAATCCTTTTGATTGAATATATGCTGGAGACTTTTATGTTCTGTATATATCACACACTTAGTTCCATATAAATAGTGTCTCCAAATCTTTAGAGCAAACATTATGGCACCAAGTTCAAGATCGTGTGTGGTATAGTTCTTCTCATGAACCTTAAGTTGTCGTGATGCGTAAGCTATAACCTTTTATCAATGCATCAATACACAACCTAGACCAATGCGGGAAGCATCACAATAGATGATGAAGTCATCATTCCCTTCGGGTAATGCTAAGATTGGGCTGAACTAAGTTTCTGCTTAAGGGTTTGGAATGCTTCTTCTTGCTTCTGACTCCATTCAAATTTTACCGCTTTCTGGGTCAAAGTGATTAATGGAGTAGCAATCTTAGAGAAATCTTGTATGAACCTTCGGTAGTATCCTGCTAGACCATGGAAACTTTGAACTTCAGTTGGCGTCTTTGGAGTTTCCCATTTGACAACGACTTCAATCTTGACTGTATCTACTTGAATTCCTTTGTGGTTTATGACATGCCCTAAGAATTGTACTTCTTGTTTCCAAAACTCACATTTGGAAAACTTAGCATACAACTTCTCTTTTCTAAGGGTTTCCAGGATTATCTGGAGATGTTTGGCATGATCTTCTTGGTTTTGGGAATAGATAAGGATATCCCCTATGAACACTATAACGAATTTGTCCAAGAATGGTTTACAAACTCGGTTCATTAGGGCCATAAATATTGCGGGAGCATTAGTTAGACCCAATGCCATAACTAAGAATTCGTAGTGTCCATAACAGGTTCTGAAGGCAGTCTTAGGTACATCTTCTTCCCGTACCTTCAACTGATGCTATCCAGATCTAAGATCTATCTTTGAGAAGTATTTTGCTCCTTGCAACTGATCGAACAAATCGTCTATTATAGGTAATGGGTATTTGTTCTTTATAGTAAGCTTATTCAGTTCTCTATAGTCTATGCACATACGCATACTTTCGTCCTTTTTCTTCATGAACAAAACTGGTGCTCCCTAGGGTGAAGTACTTGGACGTATAAAGCCTCTGTCCAACAATTCTTGAATTTGCTTCATCAACTCTTTTAACTCGGAAGGTGCAAGACGATAGGGTGATTTAGCTATGGGTTTTGCTGCAGGTATGAGTTCGATTCGAAATTCGATTTGTCTATCCGGTGGTAGCAGTTAATTCTTTCGGAAATTCATCCGGGTGATTGCATACTACAGGAATGTCCGTAATCTCCAGTTCGGGTTTGGAGTCTAAAGCATAAACTACGAATACACCACATCCTATATTCACACATTTCTTAGTCGTGGCTATATAAATTGTTTCAATCTTATTCTCCTTACTATTGCATTGTATCAACATAGACTCTTCGTTAGGTCTACAAATCCTAACAGTCCGTTGATCACAATCGATCTAAGCATGACATTGGTTCAACCAATCAATTCCAATGATAACATCGTAGTTGCTCATACTCATTGGCATTAATTCAATTACTGAATTTTCATTTCCAGAGTCATTTTGCAATTCGGGTACGATTCTGTTATCCTAATCTGCTCACCACTTGCTGTCTCAACTACGTAAGCATGCTCAAGTGGAGTAGGTTTCATGCCTAAATGCAAACTAAAGGCATCCGAAACAAAAATTCTATTTGCTCCTGTATCAAATAGAATCTTAGCATAAATATCATTAATTAGGAACGTACCGGCTACTACTTTGGCATTGTCGTTCCTCCTTCCTTCACCTATCACAAATACCCAACCTTTTGCCCCTCCTCCGGGCTTCTGCTGTGCGAGTTTGGTACAGTTTCGTGCTATATGCCCTATCTCATTACAATTATAACACTTGAAAGATGGACAATTCATTGCAACATGCCCTTAATTTTTGACATTTACCACATCTTGTCTCTTGAAGGTTTCTAACTGTATTATTTCCCTCTCTCCTAGGGAACTTGAAATTTCTTGGTTTAAACCGATACATCACCTCCTCACTCTTTCTCTCTGTCTCTACAGGTTTTACCTCTACCGCCTTCTCAGCCTTATCCTTTGCTTCTTGAGCCGCCACATCATCGTACAATGTGGCACTTAACGCTAAGGCTGAATCCATTGTTTGGGGTGCGGCGGTTTCACCAAGGTTCGTACCTTGAGAGGTAAACCTTTGATAAAGTGTTTGATTCGCCGTGGTTCAGGTGTCACCAGATGTGGCATCTCATCAAACTTTGTCGCATACTCTTGATGTGTCATAGTTCTAGCCTCCAAACGCTGAAACTCCTCCTCCAGTTTATCAAGTTCGTTCCGAGGACAGAATCGTTGCATAATCAGCTCTTTGAATTCGTTCCATTTCATACTTTCTAGTGCTTTCTCTCCTCTAGCTTGCTTCACGGACTCCTACCAGTCTAAAGCAATGGTTTCCAAAGAGTTGGCAACGAACTTGACTGCCTGATCACTTCTACATTCACTCAGTTTGATCACAACTTCCATCTTTGTGATCCACTTAGTAGTATCGATGGCTCCTTTCTTGCCATCAAATGGCTTAGGTTTGCAGCCTTCGAAGGATTTATAACTGCATCCTTCATGATTCTCAGTTTTAGTTACTGAGCTAGTATGGGCGTTTCCGTTTGCCCCTCTGGTGGTGTTATTGTTTCATCCTCCAGCCGTGCCAGTACCCATTCTCCTTGAGAGAACTTCATCTAATAATCCGGGTAGGGTGTTTCGTAAAGCTTTAGTGACTTCACTGGCCATAGCGTCTTGAAACTAGGTTTCATACATGACTACCTCCTAAGTATGAGGACCGTCATTATTGTTATTCTCGTTTGTTTCGTGATGGTCGCTAGTATTGGTGTTAATTTCAGCTTGCCTACGACTCCTAGTAACGGGAGTTCGGTTTGTTCCTCTACCGCTTCCTCGTCTAACCATGGTTACCTATTCGCACAGATATATGACATCAGAATTCGTATAACCGGTTATGATCCAGAAAATCAGAAATTAAAGACATTTGGCCAATATTGTACTTAATATCTGTTTTCTCGACATCTCCTGTTATATGCATAATGATAGTCCACATCTTAACACGAATCAAGCCAAACGATTACGAACTTTATTATCAACTAAAGCAAACGATTACAATCGATACTCCAAACAAGAATCAATCAAAGAAACTAGAACGAATTGATAAGTGAATGTACGGAAACGAAATTGAATGAACTAACTAACCCTAACCCCCAAATCAGCCTTTAACAACTTCCAAGCCGGTCGTTGAAACATGTCATGAATTTGGCAAAATGCCCCCTGACTTTCAGCTTACTTCAACCTTGAACTCTTAATCACTTGTCACTTTAGGAACAAACTATTGATTTAATAACATTGATCTTCACTTAACATGAAGAATACATGCACAACGCATACGAGTGCCCATCTCAGGAACGTGAAGAGGAAGAAGCGCAAGAGGAACGATGAGAGGTGTTGTTAGATGGTGATGAGTCAAGTGGCAATTCAAAGGGTTCTATGGATGATGAGCATGAAAAGGAACTAGAAACATTGTTGAAAATTATATGGGATCTACTAGGTGTGGAAAATCCTAGCAAAGATCATGACAGCTCGGATCAGAATTAGGGTGTCACACCCGTAACATAGGACAATAATCTACCAGAGTAGTACCTCCAACATATATGTTCCCAGGTAAGAGCGACGGGTCTAGGATAGATTTATACACCGCTTTTTCCTAGACAGAACATTCCGTTTGTCAGATAACTACATACCGGTTGAAGGCCGCCTTCTAGTTACAGTGACTTGATAACAAAACACACAGCGGAAGACTTATAACATAATTTATTTTATTTCATAACATAAAGTTTGTACAATAGGGACGTATTAGCAAAATACATCATAATAATCAAACTCTAGACTTATAGCTCACGAAGAATCATGACAATCACTCAGGCCTTATGGTCACCCAGGGACCTGCCCTCAGCCATCCCTATTTCCAACCTTTATACACCTCCTGGAATGCCATCTACTAGCTAGGGTTCACCTGTGCTCAAAAACATTTGAAAAGATTTTGGATCAGCTTATGCTGGTGAGTTCATAAACAAAATCATCTTTTCGTGTATCCCTGATCGAGAATGAATACCCAACATAGGAATTACAATCATTCTGTCCAACCTATCACCCAGAATCGCCCTTAGATTCCCGGGTCTACAACATACATATATACAGGAACCATCCAAGCTTGTTGGTCACCCTTAAACCAGAACTGTCAAAGATGATCAATCTTGGCCCTAGGTTCCACCCCAATCATGGCTATAATAAGTACTTATTATAGGATATATGCACGGATAGTTGGGATCTCAGATACAAAATCATTTACAAAATATTTCATAGAGCACAGTTTTGAGGAACTCACCTCCAACAGAACCTCCTCCTGTATTGAATATCACAATCAATACCTCAATAAAACCCTAGATCATATTCAACATTATAATCATCAATATCCCTATCTTAGGTTTACACAAAGAAACGTCAGGGTGTTCAGAAACCTTACCTTAGTGCTATCTATGGCAGTTTGCGGACAGAATTTCGAGAAACCGGACTCTCGGGAGCGGATCAAAACCTTGGGAATCGTGCTATCAGAACTTGTGTGTGTAATGGGAGTGTGTTTGTGTGTCTAAAATGGCTGGGATTGATCAAGTATTTACAGGGTGGACATCAGACCCGTAGCGGACCGCTACACAAAGCTGTGTCGGTCCGCCACCGAATGAGGCGGTTTATTTGGCTTGGTTCCTACGTAGCGGATCGCTATGGTTGAGGCTAGCGGTCCACCACCCTTCCACGCGTCGAAATTCGACCGGTGAGTCACAGGGACACACGTCGTCTCCCGGTTGTTTCCTTTGTCAACACGTAACGGACCGCTAAGGGTTAGGGTAGCGGTCCGCTTCCCCTTCCACTTTCATATTTTTCACTTTTAGTCCTTTAACTTTTGGAGAATTAAAGTTCAATCTCTGAACTTTATATTTTTGACACTTTTGGCCCTTGGGAATTTTCCGGATGTTACATAGGGGGTGATTGTTGGGATAATTCCAATCAAGGGAGAGAAGGAAGACAATTACCGTTCTAGTGGGATCGTGATAAACAAGTTGATAGTTATCAATTTAGTTTTTAAAAGGAGTCCTAGTATATTTAGATTAGAATGCTTATCTTTAACGTTTTCTTGGGTTATCTGTTATATAGTCTAAATTTATTATGTGTGTAGTTTATTAATTGCACATGGCCTTATGGCCTATTGACATTGATGATTGCGCCCCATAAATATGGTATGGGTACAAATCCTTACAAGTTTAGGAGTAAAAATTGTTGTTAAAAATGTAATTTCTTACTTTGAAGTTCATGATATTTAGAGAAGAGTCGGTAGCAAGGTTGACCCCAAAAGAATCTCGTGCCTCTTATCCAAGAAAACTAATTGCACTTCCAACATGAATTTTGAGATTTGATAATATCTTGCCAGTGTAGAATTTCACTATAAAAGGAGCTTGAAGTTCAATTTTTCCTATCAAGAACATTCTCTTTGTTTGTGCTACGGATTTATGTCATATATAGACTCATTCATGGGTTAGGTAAGTTCTCTTAAACTGAAAATGCATAATTCATTAACATTATATAGTTACTGGTAATGTGATGTGGCTCTATCCTATGGTACACTATATGTTCTGTTTTTAGATGTTGTATTTCAATGTTAGAGGCATGTTTCTTTCGCTGACTTCATTTTTTCTTGTCTTCTCTCTAATTGCCTCTACATATTATTTGTATCTTAATTTTATGTTAGCAATTTTCGAAAAAACTAACGAAAAGGGAATTAGTTTTAAAGATGACATCTCACATGTTCCAGGAGGTATTCCATGGGCCTATCAGTGTTTACGTCGGTAGACCTTCGCCGCTAATGATTTCAAGTATCACGATACCAAAGCTATAAGTATCAACCTTATCTGATAAAGAACCACGAAGTGCGTATTCAGGTGCCGCGTATCCCCTGCAATTATGTTATATTATATCGTGTTATAATGTAAATTTAAAAGAAGTGAATTACAAATAAAAAAAAGATTTTATGAAGTAAACCTTTACGCAAATTTAACTTACAATGTCCCAGCAAACTTGGTGTTAACATGCGTTTCATCTTCTGGTTGCAACCTAGCCAACCCAAAATCTGCTATTTTGGCTTTAAAATCATCACTAAGGAGAATGTTACTTGATTTTATGTCTCTGTGAATGATTTTTACATGGAATTCACTATGTAGATGAGCAAGACCCTTAGCTATCCCTGATATTATTTCATATCGTTGGTTCCAGTCTAGAGTGCCCCTTTTTGCACCTACATTATGAGCAAATTGATGATCATACCATCACTTTCAACATGAAATTTTGTGTGGAATGTATTGTTGAAAGTCAAGCATAAGTCAAATGGAAAACTCAAGATTGACGTTGACGAGTATTGGCATAATAGCTGGTACCAATCGGTAGGAACATGTTAGTGCCGAGAGGGACTATGTTTACCTATTTCAATTTCTATAGAGGGCTAAGTTGTATATTCTCTTGTATCTTTAGTTCTTGTTAGAAACAATGGGAAATCAGTTTTGAGAGGGAAGAGCAGGTGTAAAGGGGGCGAGGAGAGAATGTTTAGGACAACTCTTTTCGATTTGTAAGTTCTTCATATTGTTAATCAGATTCACTGAAGAATCTGTTAGTGTAACACCCTAATAATTATAAATGAACAAATAAGGGGTTATTGTGTAAAGCATGAAGTTGAGGGACTATTTGGGTAACTTGGAAAACACCCCTACATGCCTAACCTTCCCCCTTAATCAGCTCAAACCTCCCTTAGCCATCCTGATATCGACGCAAACTTGAGAGTATTGAGTGCAAGTTCTCGGTGAAAGGAAAAGAGGAATCAGTTCAAGTTTAAGCCACCATTCGGCTTCATTACTGCTAAGGATCGCTAGGAGAAGAAGATACACGGTTTGTACACGTTTTTAGGTAAGGATCTGCCCTAAATCTTCACCTCTTGTTCTTATGGGGTTATTTGAACTTTAATCCAAAAAAGGATGAGCTTTTACGTTTAGATTCGAGTAAAGGCTTTGGATTTAACATTATGGATGTTATACTAATGTTTTGAACGTATAAAGTTTGAATCTTGAAACCATAAGCAAACCAGATCTGAGTTCATGCAAAAACTGGGGTTTTGGGTATGAACATGAAGTTCACGACTATAGTTCTCGGGTAAGTTCTCGCGTGAGCCTAAGCCGAGAACATGAATTTCACGGCCTTCTGGTCGCGCAAACTTCAAGTTCTCGCGTATGAATGTTTGGACGAGAACTTCAAGGTTCTCGGGTTTACGTTACGAGTACTTCCCAAGTTCTTGCTATAGGATGCAGATCGAATACTTTATATGCGAACCTAAGTCCTTTAGGATGTATATGTACATGTTAAAAGATCCTTAGAGACTACTGAACGTGCCCTGGCCCGATACACATGTTACGTATCTCAGGTGACTTCTAAATGTCCCTTTTTATGAAGTTTTACTATGTTTTTGGGATTGAACAATTCTTACGATTTGTTTACAAAATGAAATGTGATATGATAAGAATGTTGATGAAAAGGTTTTATGAAATGTTTTGCCTCAAATGATTATGAAAGGTTTTAGACGAAAGATATTTAATAAAACATACAATACTTTAACTAAGAGGTTACGAATGAAGGAATGTTATAATGTAAGTCGAATCTGCCAACAGTTCCTTCGGGAACGAACATGATGAATGAATGGCGTGTCTAGGTTAGGATTCCGAACAAGACCGGGCGTCCTAGACACGATGATTGTCTATACCTATACAGGGGCCTTTGTGACTAGCTAACAGTTGTACAACTGGTATGATGACGAGACTCACGATCTCGTTTTTGTCGTGTGAAGGCACAAAACAACCACGTGAAAACTTGGAACAAGTCGCATGAAGTCGCGTGAAGGCGCGAAACTATCACTTGAAGGCGTGAATTTGTCTAGGTTAGGATTCCGAATGAGACCGGGCATCCTAGGCAAATGTTTAGGCTTCGAGAAATTTCGAGTAATGCCTTATGGAATTGACGGTTACGAAGAGGCACAAATGGCTGACTTATGTTTGACGTTATTGTATGTTATGTACGGTTTTATTTTAAATGATGAATGCTATGTTTTGGCAAAACGTTTTTGATATGTAATGTTTTATGTAACGTTAGAACTCAACATCGTAGCTAACTTTTTAGCATGCCTTCAGGTTAAGTGTAGGTTGCTGTTGTTGATGGATGCAGAGCTTGTGCTAAGAGATTACCAAAGCAAAGATACCGGCATCTCGCACATTTATAATACTGAATTTATGTTTAAGACAATGCTTCCGCTATGTCAAGTCAAGTTGTAATTTGTATGATATTTCCGCTGCTTTTGTTCTATTTAAAGTTTAATTCACTATGTGTTTATGAGTAAATACAACGAGTGAGATCTCCCGGGTTTGGGGCCTTAAAGTTAGAGATATTCTCTCGTTTTAGTTCTTTGCTTTTATTTCTTTGTTGTTTAGAGTGAATCGATTGCGATTCATTTTGAACAAATTTCAAGTGAAAAATTATGAGTTATTTTGCAACTTCCACTTACCCCATAAGAATTTATCAAGGCTTCCATTCGCCATATATTCCATGACTAGGAGGAGATCGGATCCTTCACTCGACCATCCAAGTAGACGAAGAAGATTTCGATGATGAACGTTACTTATAAGCTTCACTTCGTTCACAAATTCTTCTTTTGCTCTAACATCTTGTACTAGAAGTTTCTTCACTGCCACAACATTCTTATCATCAATGATTGCCTATACATTAAACCATCCAAAAACAATTAGTTAAAGAACAATTTTCTTTTCATAAAATATGTTGTTGAACAATGTCTCATCAATGAATAAGATATAACTAAACAAATTTATCATAAAAACAACAGGTCTTTCTTCATAAATCAAACTATACCTTATATATATATTTTTAATCTGTAAGTGCCGTCGATAATTTCATAATTCAAATATGAAATGTTCTACTTTATTACCTTGAACACTTCACCAAAACCTCCTTTCCCTAGAATATTTTCTTCGCTGAAATTATTCGTGGCCAACTGTAGATCTTTATAGTTGTAATGTAGTGTCCCCTTTAAATCCTCTGTGTTCAAGCAATAACGTGGTCCATGTGAATAGACGTTATCAGTATTATGAAATAGATATATAATTGCATATATGAAAAGATCATTCGAACTTGCCAGACGGCACGTATCTATACGTGATAAATAAGTAACTGGTTGCGCCACGTGACACAATTCTGTGAGCCAAAATTATTTTTTCCGTTTATTTTTTCTTCATTACTAAGTATTTATTATTTCCTTTATTAATTCCTAAGTTTTTATTACTATTTAATATTTCTTTTATAATATCTTAATATTAATTACTAACTATTTAATATTTTTCTTTATTCAACCCGTTCTACCAGGTATTTGGAATTAAAGAAAAGTATTCACAAATAAGTAGATATATCACCTTGTTCAGTCTTCTTGGATTTCTTCCGTAGTCGAAATAGGCACAAAACAAATATAAGGAATAAGAGAACTGAACCACCAATGGCTCCAACAATTATGGCTACCTTGCTTGAATGAACGCCTATCATTTCGGAGTTACAAACTCAACAGTTGTAAACTTAATTGTGTGATTGTTTTTAAGAAATGGACTATTTTGAAATTGCATGATGACAAGTGGGTTAATCATTATTTAAATAGCGACTTTACTCTCTTGAATTTCGCAAACTGAATATATTACACGATGATAGTAGGTGTATTGTCACTATTGAAGTCGCTAGTCAAGATAGCGACTTCACTTTTGCTTGTCATATGTCGCTTACGCAGATGGCGACTTTATCGAGCACTTTCTTCAAGAAAAGTGACGTCTCCGTCTTACAAGACAAAAAACACATAGAACCATCGTTTGATTTTTTTTAGTTTGTGAACTTTGAGAAAGTAAATTCGCTATCTGAGATAGCGACTAACCCATTTATCAAACTCAAATAAATTATGACCTAATTTTCATCATCCCAGTTCAAAAGAATCACAACACATTAACATGGTCAACAATTATTTAGCTCAAGAAACTGAATGATGAAATGGCCTCACCTTTGAGGATATTTGTGATATCTATTGTCTGGTTATCATTGAAAAATGGAGTCTCTGAATACTTTGCAAAACACGCATTGTCGTAAAACTTTCCTTCTGTATTTGGAAGGCATTCTTTTAGTTTGCTGTATGCTGTTTTCATGCAGGTTTGGCAGATGGCTTGGTTTATATTTACAGCACATTGTGCCATAGCATACACCGTTGCATTTTCATTTGCGATTCGCCTTATGTTTGCTACATATAAATTAGATGTTTTTGGAGTAGCATCTCTAATATCCGATAGAAAATCATCTAAACTTTGAGTATATTGTGATAATGCTTGAGATGCTGAGATATTGCCACAAATGGAAAAGTCAGCTCCAGCCGCATCCTCGTCAACATTTGGGTTATTATAGAAGTCAGCAAACGCCTCGTACCTTAAGAAAAAGGGCGTAGAAGATTATAGCCCAAGGTTGGTTTAATTGAACAAAAGAAATTGACACAAAACAATTTCTGATTGCAATTTCGTGAACTTGATTACAGGGACGATGGTTCAATATATGTAACCCTAAAACTAGAAGATTTGTCTCTTCATCCAACCGACACATACATATGTACTTAACAGTTTTAACCTTCTAGACTTGACACTTTTGGTCCTTGGCCTATTTACATTAGGGATGAGCTTTTGGTATCGAGTACCCGTACTGTACAAATATATTCGGTACTGGTACCGGGTACCCACTTTTCCATCAATTCGGTACCGGATACCCACTTTTTCATAAATTTGGTACCGGTGTTTTCGGTACTGATACCATTTAGAGATTAACATTTTGTAACGAGTACCCGTACCATACCGATACCCACATTCCATAAACTCGGTACCGGTACGCTACCGATCTAATCCCTAATTTACATAGACAAATGTCTCCAAACGTAACTTTAAATAAAATACACAATGACCCATTAACTTTATAAACCTTGCAAACTGTGATCAACCAATTAGGCTAACAAGCACCTTTGTAACCGTTGTTCCAACTTTTTTCTTTCCTTCAATTAACTTCATTGCCTCTATTATTTTTAAACTTTGGTTTTCTTCCTTTCTGATAAATACCGTCTTCTTTGCCTTCATGAAATTTGTCCTTATCATGAGCAAATTCTTCCTTGTCTTTATCTTGAACTTGTTCCATTAGGAGTGTTGGTTCCTCTTCTGGTTGCACAAGATTTGAGGCATAGTGACCCAATTTATTACAATTATAACATCTAAATTTGCTTATGTCGAAAACAAAGTTGTTTTGGTTTTTTGGGTAACTCTTTCTTCTATCATAATCATTATTCTTTTTGAAGTTATCCTGAGATGTATTTCCTTCTTCTTGTCTGAACTTTCCCTTATCCCAATTTTCTTGAGATGTGTTAAACTAACCTTGCCCACACCGACTAAAATGTTTTCCTTGTTTGAACTTGTTATCATGACGTGTGTAAAGTCGTTTCTCTTGGTTGTCTTCTAGAACACCTTTCTTGAAACAAATTCTTTCCTCATACGTCTTTAGTCTTTCAATAGTTTCATCGAGGGGAGTTCTGCTTAAATCAATGAATTGCTCAATGGATGCTACTATTTGAGTGAACCTTTCTGGTACGGAGTTAAGAAGTTTCCGCACTAACCAGATCATATGTTGATCCACATGTAGCAGCTCTAGTCAAAATGTTTGTCATTCTTGCGGTGAAAGAATCTATTATTTCATCTTCTCATTTATGCATGTTGCACTGCATCCACTCTAACGAATCTGGTCTTTAGCATATCCGAGACTTCCTTTGAAGTTTTACAACTTGCAACTTGTAGTGTAAGGTCTTCAAGCAATCATTGACATAAATAAGTCATTAAACCTTATCTTTCTTTACATCTATTTCTGCGGATGTGTTTCCCTCTATTACTTCCCATAGTCCATTAGCCTCTAATATAATTTTCATTATGGAATACCCAAATTGTATAATTCGTGTTGTTCAACAATGGGCATTGGAAATTGTTGGAAATTTAGTGAAAATGGGGTTTTCACTAACTTTGATAAATGAGATTTCGATCCTCAAGTTTAGTGGTTGAGTTGGAAAATTTGGAACTTAATGATTCAAATGGAAACTTGTTGGATTTTTAGTAAATATTTAACAAACTTTCTTATGAATCATTTAGAGACCTTTTGGTTTCTCTCTAAGTTAAATTTGTTATTATTACTTTTAAATTAGTGTAATGACTAATTTTAATATGCACCTTTTTGTTATCTCTTAATTCAATGTATGAAGTTTTGATTTCCATTTTGTGAATAAAATGAACATCTTGTTTATTTTTAAGTAGAGGGAAAATTGTAGCAAAACTTTCACACTTTAGAGAAAAGAGAGAAACATTAGAGAAATCTTGGTATTACCAAGTTTCATACAATTGAGAGATGAGTTCTCTCTAATTCGATCCACCGTCCAAAACTACATCTTTTTCCTACATTTTCTAAGTACATAATTTATCCGGTGATACCTCGGGTGCGTGGACATCTCCGGCAGTACACGTACTGTTCCGGTTGTTGTACCCTGGAGATAGACGCGTACGTCTTAGAGGACGAGCAAATATGTTTGAAGGGACCCGTGTTGCACACAAATCCTCAACCAAAACGTTAACGTTTTAGTGTGCTAATTGTTGCAGCCAGGGAGCATAGTTGAAGACTCAACGTTGTGAAGACTCAAGTCAAGAATACTTCAAGAGGGCTTTCGTGGAGTACCCGCTAAAGACATCGACTCGATTATTTGGCACATATAAATTGTAGTTTATATCTTTTTTCCATTCGGTTTTGTGTATGAGATTTGTGTCAATCCGGACTTTTAGGGTTAACCCCGTTAGTAAAGTTAGTTAAATCATAACCCAGTTAACCTAATCTTAAACCCCAGGGACTGTTTCTGTCACATGTTTAATCTCAAACTGCAGGGACTAGTCTTGCCAAGTCCCAAAACATGAATTGTTGAGTCCTAAAGTCAAATCAACTCAAATTGGTTATGTTGACTTTTAGAAAGTCAAACTCGCATCATTTAGAGCCAAATTCGAATTCAAAAATCGATTTTGATTAGAATTTGTAACTGATTGGATCCTTAATGCCATAACCGACCACCATTATAGTCTTAATCATCCTCATTATGTGAAATTAATCCGAATTATGAGTATTAAACTAGTAACCGCCGACCATTATCTCATACCCGTCAAATTCATTCGTTTATGCTATCACTCTCATAAATCAAGCACCTGCGCACCGTAATCGATCCTCTCTGAAGCATTTACACACGTCAATTTCACCGGAGTTGAAGCCGGAGTCGCCGAAGACGAGGCTTGCGCAAGTCGGAGTTCGATTTAGTCGAACACTATCAATTCCATCTCCATTCTGGTAATTGTTTGCATCTATAGTTTCGTTTTAGTGTCTAAATCAATATCCTTATGCTAATTGGATCGTGTAACACTAAATTGAACTCGATCCTTAATCTAGGGTTTGTTCATATATTGATTTGGGGCTTTTGATCCTAGACTCAGTCTTAATCCAATTAACATTTGTGGTTAGATTCGCAACCTGTTACTCTTTGAAAACCATATATCAATTTAATCTGATAACATCAAAATTTTCAAGATCCATTAACTAGGGTTTTGATCCTAAACACCTCCTCAATCAAATTAAACTATACCATCAGTTTCGCAAGATTCCAATTGTTAAAAGCCCTATGATTTCAATAAGTTTTAACATCAGATTTGTTCAAATCGATTCAAGATCAAACCTAGGGTTGTCGGTTCTAATTTCTGTAATTAATCGATCTTAAACTTGATGATTTTCAAATTAAACTCCACCCCAGATTCTCTTAATGCCAATAAACAAAACCCCTATGATCTTAAAGCTATTCGTAATCGGATTTGATGGAATCGGGGCTGGGATTTGATCGCTGGTATGTATGGGAGGGAAACCTCAAGGACTTGATTGATAAAATCAATTTGATTCGGGTCTGTTTGCGATTCAAATGGGAGTTGAGTTGGTTAAGTGTGTGTGCTTGTGTGGGAGAGACCTGGGTTCGAGTCTCTCCACACTGTTTTTGCTTTTAAATTGTTTTAAATCATTATTTCCTAATAAAAATAAATCCCTATATTATTATATTAACGTGTTTTAACCCCGGAAATCAATCGTAAGCTCGGGTTTGGTTTTATTACCTATTTCTAATATTTTTCCCACTTATAAAATAATATATTTATATTATTTTCAACCCGTGATTTTAATTAAAAATAATATATATTTATATATTATTATCATCTCGTTTATATCCTCGAATAAAAATAATAGATTTATTATTTTTGTCGCACAATTTGTTTATTGGGATATTTTGCTAAGTTTAAATAATAAATTATTTTATTTCCCTAGACCGTTACTATTGGGGAAATCTTACGAATATATTTATTATATATTGTCATCCGTTCGCGTAACGTATTTATCCTAATTATTTAATTTAGAAATTCGTATTCTCGTGGACACGTTCGTCTACTCCTTGATCATTAGAGCGTTTTTAGGACGTTCAATCTTCCGTGTCGTCATCACAAATCCCATTTTATCCGTAATTATTATGTTATAATTCTAGGGCATTTGTAAGCCGTTTCGGGCTAACACTTGAGGTTCAAACCTCACTCTCGTGTGAATCTACCTACGCAACTCAGGTGAGTTTTCACGGCCCCTTTTTACTGTTTTAATTTGGGGGAGAAAACATGACACAACTATTTTAGATTTTGTAATTTATATGTTATCACTATTGATGCTAATCGTAACACACTATCACTAAAAGTCCTCACACATCGAATCGTTAATATGGATCTTAGCGAGGTAATATTTAGTAGTACTAATGTGTTTGACAAATCCCACCCGCGTTAGCCGCGCTAACTCGATTGGAGGTCGAACGTGTGAAATGTTAGCCTACTCACATTTACAAATCCCACCCGCGTTAGCTGTGCTAACTAGACCTGGCAGGAGGCAAATAAACACAAATAGCCAGCTTCGGTTGCGAGCGCTTTAGTAAGACATGAACATAGGTTAGCTACCTATAGATACACATATTGAATGTACAATAATCTGGTAAACGCTTTATTACTATATTGAAACCTGTGAACTCACCAACCTTGTGTTGACACTTTTCGTACATGTTTTCTTATGACGCTAAGCTAAGGCACAGGTGCACAATTAGGACATGCATGGAGTCCTAATATTAATTTCTTATTTATCAAGACGTTTAAACTATTTTTATTTATGTTATTTTGGACTAGACTTGGGGCGCGTTTGCTTTGCGCATTTACTTTTTATTTATCGCTTCCGCATTTACTCTAAACTTTTATAATATTTCCATTTGAGTCCCATATAGTGTTGTTTGATGTAACTAATGACTGAGATCATGGTTTGTCATGCACCAAATGATAAAACTCTGTTAGTGGAATTTGGGGGTGTGACAAGATTGTACTATTTATTTACTATGATTAACGAGTATTGTTAATATTAATTTATAACAAAAAAGTGACCCAAGTTCCTACAATCTTAAAACATATTTCGTAAGATTTTTGAGAGAATCTTAAAAACCTTTATAAGGACTTTGGGTTCACGAAATGATTCAAAAATAAAAATATTTTAGAGATTTTGGTGTAATCTTATAAATATTATTTTTTGGGAAATATCGTGTGTAGTACTTTTTGCTGTGTTTTGATTTATAAATATTGGAGTACAATTTTAAATCATATACCGTGTTACAAAACGAGTTGTTTGTTTCAACCATTTGGTTTTAAAACGATTTTGTAATGGTTTAATCTTTTCTAACATATGTGTTAGATCGGGTTTATTGAAATAAACCATACGTTCCGTGTAAACGTTAAATTCTCTAACATTCGTGTTATACCAGTTTTATTTTATAAATAATACGTTTTTTTTGTAAACGTTTCACTTTTTTTAAACATGCATGTTAGATAATGATTTATTGTATAAACAAACGATTTTAAATATGTTTGTCCAAACGTATTATTTTCTAACGAGTGTATTAGAAAAGATTTAATGTATAGACTTTTTTTGTAAATGTTTAACAATCTAACATGCGTGTTAGAGAGATGGTTTATATTTTCTAAGCCATATTTTTTAAAATGATTTTTGTGATCGTCTATTTTATTACGTGTGTGTTAAAATCGGTTTATTGAGATTAACCATCGGGGAAAAAAAAGATTTTTGTAATCGTTTATTTTCTAACACTCATGTTAGAACCGGTTTAATTTGCATAAATGGAAGCTTTAAAACGGTTTTTGTAACCATTTACGTCTAACAATCGTGTCAGAAACAGTTTATTTTATATAAACATATAAAGATTTAAAAACGTTTTTGTAATTGTTCGTGTCTAACAATCATCTTGGAATCGGTTTATTGTGTTAAACCTTACATTTTAAATTGAATTGGAATCGTTTTATTTTCTAACGAGTGTGTTAGATACCCGTTTTTTAATAAAACTATTTTGGAGTTTATGTTGTTGATTTTGTAATCAAAACGAAAAATAAATATAGTTTAACTTTTAAACAATTGCAAAGCTAAGAAATGTTTTGAAACATGTGTTTTTCTTATAAACTAGTTCGCTACTCGTGCGAGAAGTAGCATGTATTGGACCATATGAATAGTTCTAATTGTTCAATTATAACCACTTGCGAGTAGGTTATTATATAAACAAGTTTGTTGTATTGTTTTGGTTAATTTTGTGACCATTCAAGTTTAAAGTTTTTAGATGAAACGAGTAACTTGATGTGTGCATGAAGTTTATGGAGGGAGTACCCCAAGAAATGCTACAAGACGATATTATTGAGATGATTTCGGTTTGATGATTTTATCACTGATATATCCGTTTAAATTATTATTAATTAAAGTGTTTTATATTTTATTGATTTTATTTCAAGTGTTATAATTTTGTTTTGTGTTCAATATCTTCGGATAACACATATATTTATAAACAAATAAATAAATCAATAATGCATGAAATACGTAAAATATATATTTTACGAAAATTAATGTTAAACCATATGGATATGGTTTAAATGGATAGTGCAAGAAGGGATTTGCACACCTACAACTTAAGAGTTGTTACCTTGTCTAATGATATAAGGCAAAATACATAAATATGAGATATGTAACATACTTCATATGAATACCTTTGAGTGGTATATAAGTGCGTAGCATCCTAACTCGCACACGCGCGCGTGTGGCATGGGCGATGGCCGCGATGTTGCGCGTTGATGGCTTACTTGGCCGTTCGCTCACTCGCATCAACAGTGAGCCACTTGACAGTCTCCTTTGTATCATGACCACGTGCGCGTGATCCGGAACATAGGTGGCGCGAGGTGGTCGTCTCACGTCCCATGTGGCGTGGGCGCCTTGAGGAGTCTGGGTGGCATGATCCTTCGTGACGGGTTTCCGGGGGCACGGGTATGAGTCCCGAGCAAGGCATGGCGTTGCCTGAGTGCATGATTGAGTGGCGTGGCCTGGCTGTGTCTAGGTGACGTGTCCGCGTCCGCGTGGCCTCCCTGTCCAGAACGCGTATCTGCGTGGCATGGCTGCTTGTTGCGGGGCGCAACCGCCTGATTATACGGACCAACGACAAGGCGTGACTTCCATGTGGCGTATCAATCTAATTGATTTCATCTCAACATAAAAGTGATTGTACACTTGTACAATTCAACCTTTTGTGGGTGATGAATATGTTCACCAAAGTTAATCGAGTTAACACTTATGGTTAAGTTCTTACGAGTTAATGGTGAAGCCTTGGAAATTCAAGGTAATAAGGTTATGTTCCTAACCAAAGTTAATCGAGTTAACACATGCTTGAGTATTGTAGTCTAAAGCATGCTAGACTACTATTAGTTAATTATGATGCTCCGAGGAGACAAATTAACTTCAAAATTCAAAATGCACTTAGACACAAGAAAGAATTTGTGTATGGACAAAAGGATTATCTTCATTCAATAAAAGGAGATTGATATAACTTATGAAAAACTTGATTAACTATTTCACGGTAAATGATGTTATCTAGTTTAATGAGCATAACTCATACTTACTTATAATCTTTCTAAGTATGTGACTTATGACGAGGTTAGTTAAAACATTAGTAAGTGTTGGAAGCTTAAACTAAGGCATGTTTTGTTTTGGTTAGCTCATAAGCTCGTGCGAGCTAATGTTTGAATTGAAACAATGATGAACTCATTAATGTAAAGATGAGTTGAAACAATGATTAACTTATTAATTTGAGCTAATGTAATTTAATGCATCTTTTCATGAGTGTTTAAATGTCGTTATAAGTGGGAGAGAAGCCATTTAAGTAACAACTCTTTAGGGTATGCTTGTGTGAGAAGTTTTCTCAAGCACATGTAGAAAGAGAGAACCTTTCATTACCCCATGTGGATGTTATCTGGTAACACTTAAATGTGGGGGTGACTTGCATTTGAATTTGGAAAGTTTGGCAATAAGTATTTGGTAATCCAATTTGATATTGCAAACGTCTGACCAAGTGGAGTATAAAAACGCCATAAGGAGTCTATCTAGTGTAACTAGTTACATGACTCGATGCCAATTAGTTAGAATCTTAACAGATGTATGATACCAAAGGCATAGTGGAGATGTGTTCGCCTTGAAATGAGAATTGTACTATTCAAAGACAATCGTTATAACAAGATGTTATAGTCTTAAAGAGTATGACAATAGGAAAAATTAACTTGCTAGTTAAGAACACATTATAACAACTCATCTCAATTGCAATTATCTATACTGACTTGACGAAGTGATTGATAATGGGTTTGGATTCAACAACTCGAGGGTTGATGAGAGACGGAGTTGTGGAATGAGACTAAAGTCCATGAAAGACAGTATATGAAGGAAACCTAACTTAGTTAACTAGAGATCCCAAGATCTAAGTTCAATAGGACAACCGACTCATATATCTAAGGGTGGTCACTCTGGGGGCATAACTAAGTTCCTATATAGGCTAATGTATATGTTTATATATATATATATATATATATCCTCCTAAATTGTAATGGGAGTTTAAATTATTTCCTAGTCCATTCCTATGATATCTAGTGACAAATTGTGAGGCTAAGCATAATATATGTGGTAAATGTTTTGGAAAAACACAGTAACCATAATGCTTTTAATGATTTGGGGACAAATCACTTATGTTAGAGAGAAGTGGGGTCGCTTCGAATGGAATTAGGGGCACAGTTCCTAGAGCTCTCGCAGAACTAGGAAAGTGTTCCAGGACCATTATTGGACACAACAATAAGGGGATGTGCCTGGCTAAGGAGAGTCATGTGTGAAGTATATTGTCGTTTATACAAACAACCATAGGTTCAAGGACACCGCGTCTACCAACATCTTGTAAGCTAAGTATGTTTCACAAGTGATGGTTCAAGGGATAACTCCTACATATTCTATGCAAGACTCAACTGTCGAGGTGTCATCGGGTATTTTATGTGTTTTGATCGAACTCTATTCATGTGGGAGACATACGCGTTCGTCTTAGAGGACGCGCATAATATGTTTTTAGGGACCCATGTTGAACACGAATCCTCAACCAAAATCGTCAACGTTTTAGTGTGCTAATTGTTGCAACCAGGGAGCATAGTTGAAGACTCAAAGTTGTGAAAACTCAAGTCAAGAATACTTCAATAAGGCATTCGTGGAGTACCCTCTAAAGACATCGGCTCGGTTATTTGGCACATATAAATTGTAGTTTATATCTTTTTTCCATTCGGTTTTGTGTACAACATTGTATTATTTATTTCCATGATTAACGAGAGTATCGTTAATATTATTTTATAATAAAAAAGTGACCCAAGTTCCTACATAAACTAGATAGGGACGGGCATGTTCCTCTATATGTTACAATGGTTTTGTTCGGATATGATTTATCTCCCATCTCAGCTTAATTTCTTCTAAATATCTAAAATTCTTCTCTTAATATGGAATTCTCTATGAACCAAAATATTCAAATGGTAACAACAACTTGGTTTCTTCTAAAACAAAAAATGATTCTAACTTGAATCACTAATTTTCTAATCTAATCCAATTTACTAAAACTATAGTAATTCAATAAACTGAAATTCCAGACTAATTGAAAAATAGAACCTTGAATTTTGTGAATTTTTATGAGATTCTAAACTTGATGCAATTCTCGGCTTTGGTCTTCTAATCCTCAATCCTTTCGATTTTCATAATCTAATCTTCAAATTTTGGATGAAAAGTAAACTGTTTTCCTTCCTTTTTTTTTCTTTTCTGCCTTTGAACAGCAAACAAACAGGAATAAATCATATTCCTTTCTTCCTTGTCTCTTTTTTGTGATTTTTTAACAACAAACAAGTAAAAGGTCAAAATTTTTTTTCCTCTTTCTGCCTTTGACAATCTGAAAAAATATCGGGACCCTCAAAGTTTCCGACTTTGTTTGAACAATTGATGTAGTGCAAAACATACATCTTTATTCCTATTGTTTTAGAGTGTTTTAATTAGTTTTGTGTTCGTTTTGAGTCGTTTTTATATACTATTGCGTTTATGTTCTGTTTACAGGTGCTCGAGGTGATTATAAGTGAAAACCCGAAGAAATCGAGCACGAGAATGAAGCCCAAAGTTCAAAAGTGAAAAATGGTAAAAATTAGTCTCTCGCGGTACGCGAAGACTCTTCATCCGGTTCTCGCGGTACGCGAGAAAGTTCTATATGGGCGCCCAACTATTTTGGTTCTCACGGTACGTGAGAAACCCAGGTTCGTCTCTCGCGGTACGTGAGAGACTGTATTCCGTGAAAAAAACCCTAAAAATCAAATTAAATAGAATTTGAAGGCAATTAGGTCAGAAGTTCATATCTCAGCCGTCTGGAACAAGTCTTAGGGCAATTTTGGGAGCAAGAAGGTCAAATTAAGTGCAAGATTAAAGCTTTTGGATTCCAGGTTCATTGTATTAGTGTTCTAGGTTTTCAAGATTGCATCTTTGTGTTTGATTTGAATGTTTGAACTATCTTTATGTCTTTTACTTCTGTTTTGGTTGTTTTAAGCATGATCCTAGGCTAAAACATTAATAATGCCTGATTGTTATGATGATTGCTTGTTAAAGTTACAATTTTTACAGGTTTTTGATATTTTGAATGGATTAATGATTTTGTAAACAATCTTGGTTTGATTATTATGATGTTATAGCATGCTTAATTCTGATTGTGTGATTGATTATATTCCATGCGTTAATTGTGGTTGTTTGCCAGTTTGATTAACGTGTCTATGTTATAGATCTTAGGGTTTGTGATTGTGGTGTGGTTTGCTAGACATAGTAGCCATAGGAGTTGTCATTGATTGCTGATTAGAGTTGAGTGTTATTCCTAGTTAAATACCCGAGAGGTGAGAATTAGTTGTCTAGTCTTCGTTATTAAGAATCCGAGTGTTAACAGTCTGAGAGGACGTTGGTATTAGGCGTCTAGTGATGGTTGCTAGTTCAAATCATAGTTGTCATCCTAAGATTACTCCGTACATTTATTGAATGTATCGTGGATAGTGAGACGGAAAGGTAATCTGTCTATTCGTGTACATTGTCATTGTTGGAAATACCCGAGAGGTGATCCAACTATCTGGTGAGTTTAGTACATTGTAGGTTCTTTAGTTGGTGAATATCCTGAGAGTGATTAGGGATCCACTAGGTAGTCTTTAGTTATCATCCTTAGAAACTCAGATCCATCATAGTTTCCAGAACCGGTAAAAGTTGTGCTTTGCAAGTAGGATTCCGACCTAGGTAGTGTTCTTCCCATCCTTTGATTTTACCTTAGCTCTTGTCTTGATAGTTGAGTCGTCCTTAGTTTACTGCATTCCTTAGTTAATTCAATAGTGTAGTTAACCCCCCACTAATCAATCTTTAGTTCGAGTCAGAGTCTAGTATTGTTACATAGGGTCTTTAGGGTTCGATAACTCGGTTTATCATTAAGCTGTGCTACACTCGATAGGTACACTTGCCTATCAGAGTGGTTTAGTTCATAGGTATTCCATCTTATTATGTAGGAGTCTAGGTTATGTTTTGTAGTTTTTATATAGACTGTCTGTACGACATCAACAATCCAAAACAATCCTCTATCTAATTGATTTGCAAAAAATTTCACATCTCATTTGGTCTCTTATTCTGTTCGACAAACCAACAACAACCCACATTTTGGTTTTTGCTTGTTGCTGCCTTTGATTGAAATATTAATTATTCTAAATTGATTTTTACTGAATCGATTTGAACTGAATCAATTATTCTAAATTGATTTGATGATGAGGATGATCACGGCTTCAAAACGAGTAACGGATTTCTTGAATTCAATTGAGCCCTAGGCTCTGATACCAATATAGCACAAGATTGGATTGAACAAAAGCAATTGACACAAAACGATTTCTGATTGCAATTTTGTGAACTTGATTATACATAGGCTTGTAAATAAATCGAACGAACACGAACGAGGCTTGTTCGTTTTCGTTCGTTTAACTTTAACCGAACAAATGAACGAACGCGAACACTTAAACGAACAAAATTTCATGTTCGTGTTCGTTCATTAAGAAAATGAGTGTTTCATGTTCGTTCATTAATATTCGAAACGAACGGTTCACAAACACAAACGAACGAATATTGGTGCACAAAAAAATGGGTTTTTTTTCTACCCGGTTCAAACCGGCAAACCGGTTAGGGAGGTTACGCTTAAACCGCCGGTAACAAACCGGTTTAAATCATTTAGGAGGCGACCGGGTTGAGGACTGGTTTGTGTGAACCGGTTCGATAAACCGGTTTTCGGGCTGCACAAAAATAGACGTTAGAAAACGGCTATATAGCCGTTGGGGCTGTAACTAGCCGTTTTTTGTCCATTTTTCCCTCATAAATCATTATAAATAGGTAGGGGGTGTTAAGGGTTGATCACATCTCTCTCTAAACTCTCTAATCTCTAAAACCGCTATTTAAACACTCTCTAAATTCTCTCTAAACTCTAAAAAAAAGCATGGCAAGTTTTAGTGTTGGTGGTTCCTCAAACGAAGTTACCGTTGTGGAAATTTTAGCAACAACGAGAAATCTGGCAATTTGGTGCAATTACGATATATGTTTGTTGTCAAATGGGAAGGAACGTGCTCGTTGCAAGATGTGTGGTGCGTTTTTGGGGAAAGATTCAAATACTAGTTTGAGATCTCATATGGAAAAATCTTGTCCGTCCTTGAAGAGAAATCCAAATGAAGGTCAAGCCTCGATGACACCCGAAGGAGGAATTTGGGACTTTGATCGAAATATTGTTCGAGATCGAATGGCGAAGTTAGTGATCCAAGAAGGATTGCCGTTCAACCACTTTGACAATCCGCGCTTAACAAGAATGATTCAAGAGACACTCCAACCACATTATCATCAAGTAAGCCGCACAACCCTTTGGGATTTGAAAATGTTAAAAAAAGCAAAAAAAGAATTAATTTTGGGATTTGAAAATTTGGAACCGATGTAAAATTAACCACCGATGTTTGGTCGGCTCCACATGGTATACCCGATTCGTACCTTTACGTTACCGCACATTGGGCTGATCCCAATACGTGGCAAATGATGAAGCGTACAATCGCGTTTGACTTGTTTGAATATCCACACACCGGCGAAAACTTATTTTATATATTAGATGGTGTTATAACCGAATTTAAATTACAAAATAAACTTTTTTCAATGTCTTTTGATAATGCATCTAATAATACAAATGCGGTTCAAAAACTAAAAATGAAATAAAAACCGGTTTGCACGGCGTTTTTTTCCATAGTCGATGTGTTGCACACATAATTAACTTGGCGGTGCAAGCCGGGCTTGCAATTGAAGAGGTTTCAAACTTAACAAATGCTTTTCGAGTAATGCTTAAAGATATTTTTAGTAACAAAAAAAGATACCATGATTATATTAGATTTTGTCGTGAAACGAATAATCTTTGCTTAGCTCCGAATTGGGACGTCGAGACAAGATGGAACTCGACTTATAATATGTTTCATAGCGCTTTACGATAAAGAGAAACTTTAGAAATATTTCATGAAATGCTTCCCTCAAAACCTCGTCGTAAAATTCTAAAGTTTTCGTCTACGAGTTGGGACATTTTAAAAGACGTAACCGAATTGTTTGAAGTTTTCAAAACCGCCACCACTTTTTTATCCGGTGTTTATTATCCCACAAGTCTATTAACTCTAAAACAAATATATTTAATGGCTAACAAGTTGTATGAACTTGAAAATAAAAGCACTCTTTTTACAAAAATGATAGAACAGATAAAAGAAAAATTAGTAAAATATTTTAAAGAAATGCCTCCCGTTATAACTTTTTCCGCCGCATTAAACCCTACCATAAATGTTTTCGGGGATGAAACGTTGATTGATAGAATTACTTACGCTTTGAATTTGGATAGTGAAGACATCCATTTTGCACAAGGCACAAAAACATATTTTAACAAATGTTTACAAGATTTATTTGATGTTTATTTACATAAATATGGTACAACTCCGATTCCACATGATACAATGGGTACATCATCAAGTGGTAGCTCGAGTGATGTTAATTTGAATTTATATAACAAAATGTTAAATGAATTTAGTAAACGGGCTCGAAGTAGCACCCCAAGTAGCAACTCGGAAGGTATATTGGCACAAACGTTTTAGCGTTTATACCTCCTACCGTTTTTTAGGAGTTTGATATTTTGGCTTGGTGGGAAAAAAACGAAGCTTCGTTTCCGATTCTTTTCGCCATGGCCCGTGATGTACTAACCGTCCAAGTTTCCACGGTAGCTTCGGAATCTGCGTTTTCTTTTAGTAGCAGGGTCTTATCGATACGAAGGACTAGACTCACCCCCCTGGCGATGGAAATGTGCACTTGCTTGAAGGACCATTTGGATGCGATGGATAGGATACAAGACCAAACTTCTCTCGAAGACGAAATTCAAGTCGAAGACGAAATTCAAGCCGAAGATATCATACACAACAACAAGGTTGATCTTGGAATATCCGAACCAGTCACCGATGAAGAACTAGCCAAAGATGCAAGGCTACGAAGCTCCAGTTCCATTAATGAGCCAAAATGTTTTAGTCAAGCAGTACAGGATGCTAAATGGAGAGAGGCCATGAAGCAAGAATTTAAAGCCTTAGAAGACAATGGAATGTTGACCCTTGCAGAATTGCCAATGGGTAAATGCGCCACTGACTCGAAGTGGGTGTACGAAGTCAAGGATAAGCCAAATGGAGAGGTTGAACGGTACAAAGCTCGTCTCGTGGCAAAGGGGTTCACGCAAATGGAAGGAATCGATTTCCATGACACTTTTTGCCATTGTTGCCAAACTCGTTACCGTGAGAACCCTCCTTACGGTCGCAACAAAAATGGCGTGGTCGATCCAACAACTTGATATGAACAACGCTTTTCTCCATGTCGACCTAGATGGAGAAATTTATATGAAGCTTCTGCAAGGTTTTGGAAAGGGAAACGAGACCAAAGTTTGCAAGTTAAAGAAGTCTCTCTACGGCCTCAAACAAGCATCGAGGAATTGGTATAAAATTTTTACCATTGCTCTCCTTGATATCGATTTCAATCAATCTTATGTTGACCATTATCTTTCGTGTATAAAACTGATGCTTCCTACGTAGCGGCACCCATTTATGTTGATGATGTTATCCTTGTTGGAAATGACTTAGATAAAATACAACAAACAAAAAATTACCTTAACCAAAGGTTTAGCATAAAAGATCTTGGTCCATTAAAATACTTCCTCGGGATTGAGGTTTCCCGCACACACAATGGTTTAGTTTTAAGCCAAAAGAAATACACCCTGGACATCTTTGAAAATAGTGTAATGCTAAGGTGTAGACCGAGCCCTTTTCCGATGGAGCAAAACCTAAAGTTAGGTAGGGATGATGAAGAACCCGAGTTAATGCTCACCAATACCGTCGACTAGTTGGCCGACTACTATACCTTTAGGCAACAAGACCGGATATTGCTTATTCGGTTAACATTTTAAGTTAGTTTGTTGGTGACCCAAGGCAAACTCACTTAGATGTTGTTACCCGAGTGTTGCGATATCTCGAAAGTACACTGGGCCAAGGGATTCTTATTCCAAAAGATGGTGGGACTAATTTGGTCGCTTATTGCGATTCAGACCGGCTCGAGTGTCCTTTTCCTAGGAGGCCCCGAACGGGTTACGCCCTTTTGCTCGGAGGAGGATTAATTTCTTGGAAATCGAAGAAGCAAACTGTTGTTTCCCGTTCATCGACCGAAGCTGAATACCGAGCTATGGCATCCACGATTAGTGATGTTTTGTGGATGAGATGGCTCCTAAAAGAGCTTGGGTTTCCTCAAAATGGCCCGACCACACTTTTTTGTGACAATCTCGATGTTCATCACATTGCTAACAATCCCGTGTTTCACGAAAGAACCAAACACGTTGAGATGGATTGCTATTTTGTAAAAGAAAGAGTGGAGTATAAAGAAGTCAAGCGTATACACTTCCACACGAAAATGCAAGTTGCCGATCTCCTAACAAAAGCACTTGGAACAGAACAGCTCCGTACCTTATTTGACAAGTTGGGCACTTATGACTTCCATACTCCAACTTGAGGGGGAGTATAGAAACCATATATTCTCTCATATTTTTCTTCTTTATTTATTCCCTGAATTATTCTATTTCCTTTTTTTTGGTTAAAAGCCATTGCTATTTATCTTGTATTCCGTATGGTTGAAATTCATTCAGAATATTGTTTTGTTTAGATTACAGGGATGGTCGTTTAATATTTGTGACCCAAACCCAAAAACTATAAGGGGTCATTTGGTTCACAAAATATTTATGAAGGAATTGGAATGTTTTAAAGGAATTGGAATGATTTCTGATAAAATTTTGTATTGTGTTTGGTTTGTAAAAAAATGTAATGGAATAAGAATGTTAAAAATATAAAATGACAAAATTAACCTTTCTTCCCCATTTTCCCATATACACTTCTGGTGTTAACCCTATGTTGGCTCTCCCCATTTCCCGTTTCACTTCCTCACCATCGTCACTAAACCATTGAAGATGAAACCTGCACCATCGAACTGATTTCTGGTTTGGTTCTTCATCTTCATCAACTCCTGGTTCGATTTTAACATAATCAAATGATCATGTTCGATTTGATGCAAAAGGTGTTTGCTTTTGTTTGTTGAGTTCGACTTCTATGACGGCTTCTTTGATATGTTCTTCGTTTTCTCCATCGATCTTCATCATATTCATGATTGCATCGTTTCATTTATCTATATGCTCGATTTGGTTCTTAATTTTTTTTTCTCGATTAGTCTATAATAGGTTCCTTGTTTGGACTTCAAAAAACAATCTAGTTATCATTTTGATTACTTAGTCAGGTTTTTGATAATTCGATTGAATGATTATGGTAGAAAAAAATGGTTTTTGATTTTGGTTCCGGAAGGAAAAAATAGAAGGGTGAAGAAAATATAATAAAAATTGTTAGGTATTTTAATCATATTTGATGAATTCCAATGGAATTCAAACATTCTATCACCTAACGGAAGAAAAGTAACATTCCCATGTATGAAGGAATTTAAAGGAGAACATTCCGATTCCGATTCCGATTCCGATTTTGATTCCGATTCCGATTCCAATTCCAATTCCAATTCCATGTAGTGCCAACCAAATATGAATTTTGATGAAAAAATTTAAATTCCAATTCCAATTTCAAAGGATTCCGTGAACCAAACGAGGCCTAAGATGTGTCGCTTCATCCAACCGATACACACATACGTACTTAACAGTTTTAACCTTCTAGATTTGACACTTTTGATCCTTGACCTATTTACATAGACAAATGACTTCAAACATAACTTAAAATAAAATACACAATCACCCGTTAACTTTATTAACTTTGCAAACTTTGATCAACCAATTATGCTAACAAAGATTTAGGACTTTTGGCCAAATAATTTTATTTATCTTTAACAAGGATTGAAAATCACAGGAGCAATATATGATTGCACTAAACGACTCTAAATGTAAAATTTATGTCGATTTTTGCGTTATAAATAACAACTTCAGTTATGAGAATTTTTATTTTTTTATTTTACAGTTTTTATTTGATTTATTATTTAATTTTTCTCTAATAACATATAATATTTAATATATAAAAAAATCTAAATATATTGCTTTTTTTTCTTTGTTTTGATATAAATTTTATTGAAAAAAAATTGTATAAAGTAAAGTATTTTTCGATTTATAATATAAAAAAAAATATTATTCTGGATGCCACTCGTTTTGTTTTTTAAATAAAATTTACATATAAGGATTTTGATTTTTTTTAACTATCGGATATTCCATAAAAACTCAATTACCAACGTCGTCACCGACCAAATATACCGCTAACTTTGTTAAAGTATCATATTTAACCTTTTAACTTTTTAAAATTTTACTTTAATTCTTTCAAGTTTTTAAAGTTATTTGTCACCAATTAAAATTTACCCCCAAGTTTATTAAACTGTTAAAACTAACTCCTTAACATTGTAAAATATTACTTTGACCCCTTAAGTTTCTTAAGTTTAGAGTACCACTGTCGTATACAAAATTAGATTTCTCCTCAATAGTTTTCGTTCGTTAATTTAAAAAATAATAATAATTTGTGACCGTGCTTAATTTTTTTTCTTGGCGTTCCAGTATAAATTTTGGTAAAAACCAAGTTGTTTTTAAAATAGGGTAATTTTTAGGTATCGTGAGTTATTGCCACTGACGATAACGTGCTGGTATCAAGAAGAATGAGACTGACACCGACCGAATAACATCGGTACCATTATATAATTGTCTTTTATATATGATTCGATTTCCACAACCGACTTGACGTAACTTCATACGTTTCTTTTAAGTATTTAACGCCGCATTTTTTGTACTTAAACACGTTAATGTTACCGCCACAACCAATTTATCGACTGACAATAATGTGCTGGTACCGCTAAAAACAACACCTATACTGATCAAAGAACGTCGGTGTCGTTAACAATTTTCTATCCATGTTTCAGTCTCCACAACCGAGCCGCCACAATTTCATGTTATTATTACCGCCGCAATGTGTATAACAAAGTTTGCAAAGTGGTATTGACATTCCGCAATAACACGTGGGGTTGAAGGGTCGAATACTAGTTACATATTATAATGATAAAAAACTAAAAGTACATTATAAATAAAAATAAAAATAAAATAAAATTTACATAAATGAAGTCGCTATCTGAACCATTGACTTTTACTTTTCTAATGTTGAAGTCGCTTTATTAAATAACGACTAACCTATAAATCAAGTTAAAAAAACCATTTGTTATCATGAGTTTTGAAAAAAATCCCATTTAAGAAGAAGGATAAAATCATAAAATAGTGAACACTAATGTTTTAATAAAGTAATTAATATTTTCTTTAATTATAAAACTACTCAAGTTTCATTTATTATTTCATTGTTATGAAATTTTGTTAAAAATGTTTATTGTTTTAAAGACTTAAAAAAAGGTTTTAGTCTCTGTGATTTGAACAAAAAAATTATTTTAATTTAAAAGTTTAAATTTGACATTTTTAGTCCAATAGTTTCATTTTTGTATCAAGAGTTAAATACGGTTTTAGTCCATGTGGTTTGACGTAAATAACAATTTTAGTCTAAAAGTTTAAATTTGTCTTTTTAGTCCAATAGTTTTAGTTCTGTATCGTTTATAGTTCGATCCACTAACTTATTAGTCCAATAGTTTCAGTTTTGTATCAAAATAAAGCAATACTATACTCGAAATAAAGGTAAAAAAATGTTCGATTTTATGGTGTAGTTTTTTTTAAATAAGTTCGTATGAAAAAGTTATTTACGTTTAATAAAAGTGAGGGAATTTGAAAAAAAAATCAACAACTGTGAGTTTTTCATAAATACTCATCCACCCCTTATTTTTATTACATAAAAATCTCAACCGTTGATCATCCAATTGAATGTGAGAGGTTGCTTCTTAAGCAAATTACACTTCTTAAGTGAACATCCCCTTCACCTAAATCTTAACTAAATTTTTTAACAAAGTTAGGTTCAAGGACTCAGAGTATTACAGATTGTATACCACAGGTACTCAAAGCGTTAAAAATTCGTGTTAGGGACGCATTGTGTTAAATCATGTAAACCACAGGGACGTAAACGGTAATTTACTCTAAATTATACTTTATATATGTATATAAATATAGATATATAGGGGTAGAGATCAAATGAAAACCATAACATAGTGTTACGTATATGTAACAATTTATCGTTGACATAGTATTACATATATGTAATGTTGTGTGTTGCTTATAATGTTACGTATATGTAACACTCCTTATTCTTATGTTTATGTCCAACATATATATATATATATATATATATATATAATGGATACTTAAATATCTTTTTTATAATTAAAAAAAAAAAATTTATAAATTATGTAACATGTATCCTTGATTATCACTAAGTTTGACATAAATTAATGATTTTCATTTAATCCGCAACATATATACATATATAGATAGAGAGAGCCTTGATTTCTTATCATAATTAAAACATAAGTTAGTATTGTTATCATCTCATTAGTTGTTGACTTATCATAACTAAGACATAAGTTGGTATTATTATCATCTAATTAGTTGTTTAATTATCTTACTATTTGTTACTTTCATCATTATCTATACATATAAAGAAAGGGAAAATTAACCACATCATTTTACGAAAATGACCATTAACCCAATAAATTATCAAAATATCTGACTAATAATAACTTGACACACGTTCAAATGACAATATTTTATGTGGAATCTATAGCCAAAAATGGAATCTATCGACAAAAAAGAAAATATCGCGCAACGACGATATATTATGGGTAAATATCGCCGTATGTATATATATAATTTTTCTTAGAGTAAAGTGTCGTTTTCGTCCCTGTGGTTTTGTCATTTTAGCTACTTTCATCTAAAAAGTTTTTTTTAGCTTTTCTGTCCCTGACGTTTTAAAATTTAGCCATTTTCATCCAAATGACTAACTCAGTTAAAAATTTAATGTTAGATCAGGGGCATTTTCATCTTTTCATAATTTATTTTTATTAACCCCTTTTATTACTCCCCTTCTCCCCACTTCATTTCCCAACTTTTCAAAACCTATTTAGAAGCTCCTCTCAAATTCTCCCTAACGAAATCCAGTCATAGAAATGGTTGTGAGCATCGATTGTGGAACGTGGAGTGTTCGACCTAAATCACACTTCAATCCTTTCAAATCTTACGGATTGGTGTCAAGTCAGGGACGGTTTTGATGAATGGAATGATTTCACAAGCTCGACTGGTAATCCAGATTTTTGGAAAGAAAATAGTAATGAGAGAGTTGGCACTAGTGAAAATATTTCAGAATTAAATTTGTTTCCATCTACAGATGATTCACATGAAGTGGATTTTGGCAAATTCTTGCAGTCATATATATTTTCAGGAATATCTACAACAATCAGGTAAAACCCAATTTTTTAGTATCTTTTCAGTAGTGTTGTTTCAGGTTTGAAAATAAAAATAAAAACAGAAACATGTTGTCGGTTCTTGAAATTTCGAATCATCTATGAAAAGCTGGATTTTTACATCATATAATCAACTTTTGAATCGATGCTCACATCCATTTCTATGATCGATTTCGTTGGGAGAATTTTAGAGGAGCTTCTGATTAGTTTTTGAAAAGGTGGGTAAATGAAGGGGGTGAAGAAGGGGAGTAACAAAAGGGGTTAAAAAAAGGAATTATGAAAAGACGAAAATGCCCTTGATCTAACGTTAAATTTTTAACTGAGTTAGTCATTTGGATGAAAATAACTAAATTTTAAAAAGTCAGGAACGAAAAAGTAAAAATAACTTTTTGAATGAAAGTGGCTAAAATGGAAAAACCATAAAGACGAAAATAACACTTTACTCTTTTTCTTATTATTTAATAAATATGTTTTTTACCAATCTATCGCAAATTTTATTTTTTAGAAGGGAAAATATCGTCAAAAAACACGGAAGCTTTTACAAAATATCGTCAAAAACAAAAAAAAAATTAATTTTTTATATTTTAAAGGGGAAGTTTTATTAAAAAAATTTGAAAAAAAAAATCTTTAACTTTTTTGATGCAGCGATAATTGACGATAGAATCTGGCCAATGCATCGCCGTTTTGATTGGTCAATGCCTTGGTTTTTTATTGGGTTAAAAGCTATTTTTATAAACCGACGTAGTCAAATAGCCATTTTGATGATTTTCCAAGAGATCCATATGAATTTTTCAATATAGGAAAACAACATTACCTATTTCATTTCTATTCTTCGTTTCAATTCCATCGAGACACATGAATCGGTCCTACAATAATTTATTTTCTTTTAATTTGATGAATGGTTTGTGTTTGTGCCCTACAACCCATCTCACATCTTATCATACTTATCTAATAAATAAAAATATAAGATGACACGTGTCACTCTCTGGTTTTTCAGCTTTATTTTCTTGTCTCCCTCTCCTATTTAATACTAATTTTTATGTTTGTCTCTCCTATTAAATAATGATATTAAATAATAATTAAATTAAGAAACAAAATAAATTTAATTATGGATAGTTATTATATTATAACTAAATAAACTTAATATAAATTAATCATGCATAGTTATAATTCCTGACTTATTATATTTAAAAAATAAATTGTATTATGAATAGTTATTATATTATCAGACTGTTTATACATTTTAATAAACTCAACTATTTTAAACAAATAGATTAATTATTCGTTTCAATTTTTATCTATAGATTTTTTAATTCAAAATTTTATTTATCATCAATCATATTTTTATAAATTCTACACACTGAATGCGATTTTATGGCCATGTAAGATCTAATTAAAAAAAAACATTCAATCATATATGTATATCCAGATATCTAATATTCGTTATATCCCACTGTATTTTTTGTCATATCATTATAGTCGAAAACATTCAATTAATTATTTTATTTTATTCCTATTTTGATTTATATTATGACTTATTTTAGTTCTTTATATTTGTTTATATATGTTTTGTAGATGTGGCAACTTCAACCCACTTTCTTATGAACGGGTCGATTTGGGTTATGATTTATCTCTAGCGGGTCAAATGGTTAAAAATTAAACAAAAGTATAAAATGAGAAGGCATATCGGTTGAAAGTCACCTTAAGTTAAGTTTAAATTTCATTTAAATAAATATATTTAGATTGTTATATTATAATCAGAATAATATAAATTTAGTTATATTTGACACTAAAACATACCTAATAAATAAGTAATTGATTGCGTCACGTTTCACAATTATGTGAACCCAAAATTCTTATAACCGTTTGAAAATTTCTCGCTAATTTTTATGTGAGCCAAAACTATACCTAATAAATAAGTAATATTTTTTTAAAGGCTATTAAATAAGTAAATGATTGAATTTTTTTTTCACTTATTGTTTCTCAATTGTTTATTATCTTCGTTTAAAATATTACTTTATTAATATTTTATTTATTTAATATTTCTTTTCTCAACTATTTCCTTTATTTTTTCTGCTTATTAATAACTGTTTAATATTTTATTGATTCCACCCCGTGTAATACACAGATTTTTAACCTAGTTTGGTATATATAGCCTATGTGTACACCTTGGTTACAATATGATAATATTTGAGCTTGGTTGCTATTTCCATGTGATAAGATATTTTCGTGTGCTTATTTCGATTATTGATTCGTTTGAATATTTATATCCTTTAGATTCGTTGGTAATTGGTTTGCTTTCTCATTGTTTATCTTATTGTTATTATTACTGTTATATCATCCTTTCACTAGCATTAGACTACGTCAAATTTCTTTATTAGTGACTAGTTTTAGGGGATCCTACTTTATGTCGTCGCTATAGGTCCGTCTTGTATCAGAGAAGAATTCTTGTAGTGCGTGAGGGAGAGAAATAAATAAGAAAGACACATGTGTCACGTGTAGATGAAATTTAATAGGATTTATGTATTGTTAGCACTCACAATTGTAAGTTGATTGAATTTTACGGTAATTTATTTCAAGTTAATTGATTATATAATTGTATATAAAAATAAATTGGAAATTATGTGCATCACACATCGATTATTGTTCATTTAGGACACACAAAATGAACACACAGTGTTGTGTAGCGTACACCTTCTTCAAGACGTGGTTCGATTTCCCACCAGTCAGATTTATTATTTTGTTTTTTCTTCGTTATATCCCTTTCGAAAACGTTGATTCATTTAACGATACTTTTAGAAAAGTTTATTTTTTTACCGTTTAACTCGCATATTCTTTTTGAAGACGATGATTTATTTAACGATAGTTTTGAAAAAGTTAATTTTTTATCCGTTTAACGCGCATATTCTTTTTGAAGACGTTGATTTATTTAACGGTACTTTTTGAAAATGTTAATTTTTTTACTGTGGGTTTTAATAATATATACATGGTGAAAACTGAAAAATATCAATATATAATTTTTTAAAAATTTTTATGTATATATTTTACAGTGTAAAAATATATTATATATACTAAGGGGTGTTTGGATTGACTTATTTAAACTCCTTATAACTTATTAACTTTTTAGAAAAGCAAATAAGTCAATAAGTTTGTTTGGCTCCCCTTACTTTTCCTTCTTTTAGTGATTTTTGAGAAGTAAGTAGAACTTACTTATTACTTATAACTTATTACTTTTTAAATAAGTCAATAACTAGTTTTAAATAAGCAATCCCAAACAAGGCCTACGGATAGAAACCAACTCAAAATATATAAAATTTAATATATAATTGGGTTTCGAAAATACATTAATTATTATTTAATATAATTTAACTTTCATTAATATTTGATTGAAATAAAAATTACATAATTAAATTTCAAAGTTTTTTATAATAACGGATAGTTTAAAATAAATGTGTTTAATTAATATTTTCTTTAAATATATATTATTATTAAAAGATAGAAGTGTATTAAATAGAGAGAGAGGCGAGAAAAAAAATGGTAAGAATAAATATGGAGGCGACACGTGACAGTAAAAAACCTTTATTTATTATATAGTATATATATAGACTAGGTTAAAATCCCGTGTATTACACGGGTTAAATAAATATAATATTATATATTCAGTATAAAAAAATATTTTTTAAAAACTCGTGTTTTACACAGGTTGAATAAACCCGTGAAATAAAATATAATTTGTTAATATATACACTCGTCAAAATATGTTAGAAGATTTATTAATATAAAGATTAGTATTTTCTTTAAAAATATATTATTATTTTTGGATAGTGGTATAATTAATAGGAGAGAGAAGCGGGAAAAAAATTATGAGGATGAATGTGGAAGCAACATGTGGCATAGAAAACCTTTATTTATTATATAGTATAGATATTACAATTGATCCTTACCTTAAATCTATATCTATATCTATACATACTAATAAATAAAAGTTTTGGATTGCCACATGTCACTCCCTCATGCCTCCTCACATTGGTTTTCCCGCCTCTCTCTCCTATTAAATACACCTATATCTTATTAAATAATAATGATATTATAAATATATTATTAAAAAAAATGATAATTATATTAAATAAGAAAATATAATAAGAATTCAAAATATAACTAATTAAAGAAAAATACTAATCTATACTCCCTAATAAATAAAGGTTTTTTATAAAATGGTTTTTCCACCTAAAATTTAATTATAATTTAAGATTTTAAACCTCTCACAAATAATAAATGCTTAACAAATATAATTGCTAAAATTATTTAATATCATTTTATTAGAACTTAAAAACCGTTTGATTTGAAAATTTTGAACTTTGTATTATTTAAATTATTACAAAATCAATAAATTAACTTTCGCAAATTTACTATAATTAGAGAATTAAATTGACATTTTTAAAAAAAAATAACAACTTATCTTTGTTAAGCAAATAACAATTAATCAAAATTAACTTTCTAGAATCTAAAAAATTTACCTTGTGTAATTTGGTTTTGTGAATGTAATTATAATTTTATTTTTTTCACTATGTAAAGTAATTCTTATTTATACACTTATCTATACATACTAATAAATAACGGTTTTAGGGTGCCACATGTCACTCTCTCATTCATTCTCAAGTTTTTTTTCCCGCATCTCTCTTCTATTAATTATAAAAATCTATTTAATTATTTTTTCTCTCTTCTATTAAATAATAATGAGATCTATAACTTTTTTATAAAACGTTTTTCATTAATATGTAATACGTAAATCTTTATTACTAAGTATATATAACATTGCATTTATTTAACACGTGTAATACACCGGGTTTCTAAAGTTTAATATGAATTGACATTTATCAATTACAGAAAAAAAAGTTAATACTCAGCTAAAAAAATATTTTAAAAATTAAATTAACATAATTTATAACTGTCACGTGAAATTTTATTAAACTCGTGTAATATACGGATTTTTAAAAACATAAATTTTTTTATTACTACGTATATAACATTATATTTATTCAGACCGTGTAATACACAAGATTCTAACCTAGTATACATATATACAGGGAATGGATCATTTGAGAACTCTAAAATATATTGAGAAACTCCTATCAATGGTTTATATTTTTAAAATTTTGTATTTTTTATATATTGTCGTGTATGTTTATGTACATAAAAAAACAATCAAACTAATTTTTACATATGTTTTTATATTTTTAATTACCTAAACATGTGAAATATATATGTATATTTTAAATAGTAATGAAAAGCATTGCATGCAAGTAAGTATATTATAGATTTACACCGACCATATATTTGCATGGTAAAAAGAAGAAAAACTTACCTGACACTGCAGTCATCAAGAAAGACGTAAGCGCCATTGCCGACTGTGCATTTGACAATATTAAAAACGCCAATATCAAAACAATTAACACACTGATCTACGGTGAGGTAGTTCCGGCACTGGGCTTGTGCAAAAACCAGGTCTCCACCATTTAAATTTTGTGCCCTAGCATACAGAACCCTTTTGCTCACTAATTGCATTCTGAGTTCATCTAAGGTAGAGTTGCGATTCTTGATAAAGTTTGACGTCGGCAAGCTACCACGGCAGTGGTTTGGAATGTTTGCATGGGTGTCCGACTGCGATAGTCAACAACAACACCGCAAACACAACTAGGACCGCCATCATCCACCGTCAGAACCCACAAGTCCAGAACTGTTTCAGAAGAAAAGCAAGAGAGGTCTAGGATGCCTGCCTTGATATTGCTTGCTAAAGCCAAACAGAATTTGAGTTTTTTTTGTTTAATGTTTGCATTGAATTTTGTGGGATGTATATAAACTCAAATTATGGGTCAACGATAACAATATAAAAATAATATATATTAATTAATAATATTAATAATAATCCGCCTGGGTCTAAATAGTCTAACAAAAAGTTGCTGTAGGGCCTATTTTGTTGTGATGAGTAAATTACTTGACTCTTGAGGCTACCTCTAACCATCTTTTCCACCAAATGTTATTGGTACAATAAATTGCAACGACTTTTCGATCTACGGTTATTTTTGCAAGTGGTTTACCTCACAACAAATACCCTTTTAACATGATAGGAGAAAAGAAAAGACAGTTTTTAACATTGATGAATCTAATATATATATATATATATATATATGGACTATCAAATAAAAAGTAGATTTTCGCTAATAAATATAAAAAATGATCAAAAAGCTTAGAAACGATATCAAACGAACTCCGATTAAGTTCATTTCAGCGGCGTTGTAACCGTCTCGTCGAACTCTACCATCTTAGCTTTTAGGGTTTAGTTTTTAAGGTTTAGATTTTACCTTTGAATTTTAGAGTTTTAGCCTTAGGGTTTAGCTTTTATGGTTTAGATTTTATGGTTTAGGTTTTTTTTAGGGGTGAGGGTGGGGGTGGTTTTAGGATTTTTAGGGTGGGGTTGTTGGGAGGGGGGGGTTAGGTTTTTGGGTCCGGATTAGAGTTCGATGAGACGGTTCCAATGCCGCTGGAATGAGCTCAATCGGAGTTCGTTTGACTTACTTTTTAGCGTTTTTTTAGCGAAAAACCACTTTTTAGTGGAACCTTCCCCTATATATATAGTCCAGAAAACTAATTTAATTTGGGTTTTATATATAATATACAGATAGTTGCGGAGCTTGAAAAAATAAGTAGCTGTGGCCAAAATTCACGAGACCCAAAATTTTTTCCTATCGCTATGTTTCGGGTCAAACAAACCAACAATAAATAACTCTAAATATATAATTATCTATGATGATTCGAGAGAAAAATGATAAGTATCTGGAAGAAGAATTACAGCCAAGCCCGACGTTTACTTTCTTGTTCATCATTCTTTCTTTTCTCTTGTTTATCATCAATTCTTTTGTAAAAAGAATTAATAGTTAAACTTTTCATCTTTCCCATTATAGGCCTAATAAAAAAAACAATCAATAGGATTTTATTAAGCAACTTTTCTCTTGTTCATTATCAATAATCCTAATTCATAGAATCTTAATCCATCAGTTTCTAACCCTAATACTTAATAATTCTAAGTTAGTAACAATTCTAATTTATATGTTAATACCTTACCAAGAATTGGGTGTGTGAAGGAGTGAAGACTGAAGCGGTAGGCCGGTGGCGAGCGACGAGCAGCAAGGGCGCGAGGCAGATGAGGATTTCAGATTTGAGATTTAGGTATGTTTGGGGGAAGCGGGCATGATCGAAGAAAAGGAAAGGGGGCCAAGAATGATCATGGTGATTTATTTAAAATATTACACTTTTATTTTTTAAACGCATAATTTTTTTTTAATTTTGTACTAATAACTTATCGAATCAATCTAAATAGAGCATTGAACGGAAATTTCTACGGATAAAAAATCAGAAGGGGACAAGAATTTTTCAGCGAAAAAATAAGGGGGGCCGGCTCAATACGTATAAAAAATTTCGGACGAAAACGCGAAAAATTACACTAGTAACGGAAAAAACGGGGGGAGGGGGGAGGGGGCAGATGTTACCGAAAATACGGACGCCGATTTTTTTAAATAGTGTACCAAATACCATATCGAATTATCGGTACGGTACCGGTTCGCACTACAAGAAATCTTAGCAGTTTCGTCGAGGCAATCTCGACGACATGTGTCGTCGAGATAGGGCACCCAAATACGGCGACATGTCGTCGGTGATGGTCCCAGTCAATTTTTTTTTGACTATTTTCACCTTTTCTCGACGACATGTCGTCGGCGATGGTCCAGCGGGAAAAGGTAAAAAGTTTTGGCGCTCATCGGCGACATCTCAAGGCAGTCTCGACGACATAAAAGAGCAGTCTCGACGACATGTCGTCGTAATTGCCCATTTTAATTTTTTTTTCTTTTTTTTTGTCAGGTAGAATTTTAATTGTTTTTTTATTTAAAGGAAATACTTAGTCTCGACGACATGTCGTCGAGATATGTGTGTATTAAAAAATTATTTTTATTTAATAATTAAATTAAATAAAATAATTAAAAAAAAGACCAAATCTTGACGACATGTCGTCGAAACTGGTCTTAGTTGATCTTATCTACGCAGGAAACCATTTTTCCTCCTCATTTCACCCCTTTTTTCTCTCTACTCTTTCTCTCGGCTTTCACCATCAAATCCGACCATTTTACTTGAAAATCCACCATGCTCCACCTCAACCACCACCATTACTCATCTTCTTGAAGTGGTAAGACTCTATTTTGACTTTTTTTAGTAATTTTTCATTATAATTGAAAATTTTTAATATAAATCTTGTGTAGGTGAGGGTTTTGGTTAAGTGAACGGATTGGAAGCTAGATTGAGGCTTATAGGTATATTTTTGTTAAATTTAGTTTCGCATAGTTTTTTTGATTGTTATTTATTTGAATAATATAGATGAATATATAAATGTATGTATTATTTATGAAATTGATGGTTAATTTGTATAGATGTATGTATTATATTTGTGTAATACTTTGCTAATAGGTATATATTTGTGAAATTTAGTTTTGTATAGTTGTTTTAATTGTTATTATTTGTATGAATTATATGTTGTTATTTATTTTTTGTTATGTATGGTTTGTATGAGTATAGATGAATGTATGCATGTATATATGTTAGTAATTTAAACACGCACCGTTTCACTTGTTTTGACCCGAGTATTTATATGTATTATTTATTTGAGTATTTGTATGAATGTAGGTGAATATATTGTTGTTATTTATTTTTTGTGAAATATATAATTTGTATGAATATAGATGAATATATTGTTGTTATTTATTTTTTCCATTATAATTTAAATGTTTTAATATAAATCATGTGTAGGTGAGGTTTTTGGTTAACTGAACAGATTGGGAGCTAGATTGAGGCTTTCCCGACGGCATCTCGTTTACAAATTCGGAGGTATTATGTATATATTTATGTGAAAATTAGTGTATTTGGGTATGTAGTTTTGTATGGATATATAAATATATTTTTGTAATACTTTGCTAGTAGGTATATATGTGTGAAATTTAGCTTTGTATAGTTGTTTTAATTGTTATATATTTGAATAATATAGACGGATATATAAATGTATGTATTTTATTATGAAATTGATGGTTAATTTGTATAGATGTATAAATATAGTTGTGCAATACTTTGCTAATAGGTATATTTTTGTTAAATTTAGTTTTGTATAGTTGTTTTAATTGTTATTTATTTGAATAATATAGATGAATATTAAAATGTATGTATTATTTGTGAAATTGGTGGTTAATTTGTATAGGTGTATGTATTATTTGTGAAATTGTAGGTTTGTATAGATGTATAAATATATAGATGTATGTATTATTTGTGAAATTGGTGAATTGTAGGTTTGTGTAGGTGTATTATTTGTGGTGTTATGTATGTATTATTTGTATGAATTATATGTTGTTATTTATTTTTTGTTATGTATGGTTTGTATGAATATAGATGAATGTATGCATGTATATATGTTAGTAATTCAAACACGAACCTTTTCACTTGTTTTGACCCGAGTATTTGTATGTATTATTTATATGGGTATTTGTATGAATGTAGATGAATATATTGTTGTTATTTATGTTTTGTGAAATGTATAATTTGTATGAATATAGATGAATGTATGTATGTATATATGTAGATGAATATATTGTTGAGGGTTGGAGACGTATGAACACTTCTCACGCCACATGGGTCAATGATCGGGCACAAAACTATTAGGTAAGTAAATATATTTTGTTACTATGTTGCGAATCAAAGTATAAATGAGTCAAAATGACACGTAACCATTATAAATGGTCAAAATTACTCGTTTAACCCAAGTCCACTAATACATGTATTTTGATACATTTATTGTAGGGTTATTGATGTTTGAGAAATTATTTGCGTATTATGTTTGTATATGATTTGCAATAACTTACACATTTTGTTTATTTGCAATACTAATACATGTATATACTGTGTTTTGATACATTTATTGTAGGGTTATTTTTGATACATTTATTGTAGGGTTATTGTAGTCGATCCGGCAACCAAGATGATGACGATGAAGATGATTAAATTGTTTTGTAACATTTTATTTGAATGATTTGCAATAACTTACACATTTTATTTATTTTTGTTGAATGTTTTATGTATTATTTTGTGTAATGTTTTAATTTATATAACAGGTTTGACATGTTTTGAATTTTTGTTTTGTATAAAAATCTAGAAAATTTTTAAAATTAAAAAAAAAAATAATTTATACCAATCTCGACGACATGTCGTCGATATTGGGTCGTCGAGAAAGGTTATTTTCAATTTTATTTTATATTTATTTTTTAAAAGTAAAAACCTTTTCCGACGCCCCAATATCGACGACATGTCGTCGAGAAAAAGGTTACCTATCTCGACGACTAATTCTCGACGACATTTTAAGCAGTCTCGACTAAGCTTTGCCGACGGAAGCAATATCGACGCCATGTCGTCGAGATAGGCTTTCTCGACGACATGTCGTCGAGACAGGTCGTTGAAACTGCCTAAAATTCTTGTAGTGTCGGTACGGTACTCGCTACAAAATGCTCATATCTAGATGGTGTCGGTACCGTACGGGTACCAAAAATACCAAAACTGAATTTCTGAAAAAGTGGGTATCAAATACCGTACCGATAGTATAGGTACGGTACCGATTCGATACGCTACCGATTCGATGCAGTACCAGTACTCGGTTCAAAATACACATCCTGATGTAATATGTGAGGATGAAAAGTCATGTATTTTAAGTAATTCCCGTATCATTGAGGTTATAAAAGTCATATGAAAAAAGTTATCTTTTCTATATGTGAAATAATAATTTAGTTTCTACATATTTTAGTGCATGCCGTTTAAAAAAAGAACATATTTAGTGCACAGGTTTTAATAAGCAGTTATCTACAAATAAGAAGAAAAAGAAAAGGCGTAAAGGATGCACGAAAATGTTGAATAGAGAAAAAAATAGTGCATAGAGCTTACAGAAAAAGGGAATAAGTAATTCAATGACAGATTAGAATATTACTAGTAATGTATCCGGCCTTTTCTGGCCACCGTGCGTTTTGACATGCTAAAAAACTTACATTCAACGGTTTCAAAACTTCATATATATGGAAAAAGAACAGCTAAACCATGAAATAAATCAAACATCTGGTAGACCTGCCAACTTATAAATCCGGTCTGCTTTCATGAATCTTTTTTTGTGGTACAATATGAACCGGTAATAAATTTGATACACCTTATTCTATCCATTGTTCTACATGTTGTGCACGTTGCTATACCCTTCATATTGTTGGATCAAAGTAGTATAAAGCACAATAGAGAAATACGAAAGAAGCAAACTTTCTGGACGTTTATTCATCAACAGCAAAAAGCCTTTATATAGGCATAAGAACAAACCAACTACCAAACAAACATGAAAGTAAATAACGTTAACAAATCAAAACAGAAAAGTCCTATTCTATCGGCACAAGTAGCAGACTGGGACTTCTTTATTTAATCACGTGCATGAGACTTCAAACTTCAAACGGCTTCATTGACTTACCCAACGGTTATTCGACTAAGTTAGAATTACTTTCAACATCCTCCCTTAATTCTAACTCCTTCACACCCATCCTTCCTCTTAAGTAACTAAACTGCTCAGTGCCCAACGGTTTTGTTAGAATATCAGCAACTTGTTCTTGTGTGTAACATGAGAGCAGCTCGATTTGCTTTGCATTTACCAAACTCTTAATATAATGAAACTTAATATCAATATGTTTGCTTCGACTGTGCATTGCAGGATTTTTGGATAAGAAAACAGCAGACACATTATCACATGAAATCATAGTTGGTTCCTGCTGAACATAACCAATTTCTTCCATTAACTGCCTCATCCATACCGCCTGGCAAGCTGCTCCATTTGCTGCAACATATTCTGCTTCTGTTGACGAAAGAGCCACTACTGGTTGCTTCTTTGAGCTCCAAGAAACAACGCCGCTACCCACCGAAAATAAATACCCATAGATACTCTTCCTGTCATCGGTTGAACTCGCCCAGTCACTATCTGTAAAGCCTTCCAAACATATCTTCTTTCCCTTCTCATACCATAACCCATAATTGGTAGTTCCAGAAACATATCTAAGAACTCTTTTTGCATATATCTAGCAATGTAACCAACAGAAAATGCTAACTCTGGTCTAGTATGTGTTAAATACAGCAATCCTCCTACTAAACTTCGAAACATTCGTGCATCAACCGGAGTACTTGAGTCTTTGATTTGTAACTTCTCCCCACAATTCATTGGAGTACCCGCACTTTTCCATTTCCACATGCCAAACTTCTTTAATAAATCATTAGCATAACTTTTCTGTGTCACAAACAATCCAGTGCTAGATTGTATAACTTCTAACCCAAGAAAATATGCTAACTGACCCAGATCGGTCATTTCGAATTCTTTAATCATCTTTTCTTTAAATTCATCAACTAAATCTTGTGATGAACTCATATAGATAATATCATCCACATAAATGCATATGATAATAAGATCAGTTGTACGCACCTTTTTCACATAAACTGTTGGCTCACTTTGCATACAAACATATGAATGCTTTTGAAGGTAAGTATCAATACGCCCATACCATGCTCTTGGAGCCTGCTTCAACCCATACAACGCTTTGTGTAACCGATAGACTTTGTGCTCCTGGCCTTGTACCTCGAACCCGGGTGGTTGGGTAACATAAACTTCCTCTTGCAAGAGACCATTCAAGAATGCAGACTTAACGTCAAACTGATATATTTTCCAGCCTTGCTGTGCTGCCAAGGATAAAATAATTCTGATCGTTTTAAATCTTGCCACCGGTGAGAATGTCTCTTCATAGTCGATTCCATAGGCTTGTGCATACCCTTTTGCCACAAGCCTTGCCTTATACTTCTGTACCTGTCCATCGGCTGCCAATTTCACTCTAAACACCCACTTAAGTCCAATGACATTTTTACCAGCAGGTAAACTTACAAGGGACCAAGTTTTGTGTTTTTCTAAAGCTTCTAGTTCACTTTGCATGGCTTCTAACCACTCTCTTTTACCCATTGCACTTTCCAAAGAAGTGGGTTCCATAGAGGATAAAGCAAAGTTACAATCATGCAAATCAAAAATAGGTACAGAAGAAGCGTATACCTCATCCAAGTTTCGCATTTTGGGAGTCTTGCTTGTGGAAGACTGACTAATGCCACTTGACTGAGGAGTACTGTTCACAGCATCATGTGATTCATTTTCAGCATTGTTTAGTTCTTCACCCACTGTACTTCTTTCATGTGCATGGCATGACTCTTCTACATGGGAACTTGAACCTTCACCAACTGAGTTGTCACTATCATCTAAGACAAACTCTTTTGGTAAACCATATTTATCTTCCATATTCGAATTCCACCTAACCAACTCATCAAATTTAACATTTCTGCTAATTATAATAGTTCTTTTGGCAGGATCATAGAGTCGGTAGGCTTTTGAATGTTGGGCATACCCAACAAATATGCATTTACATGTCTTAGAGTCTAATTTTCTTCTCTGTTGCTTAGGTATCATACTATAAGCAACACAACCAAAAACTCTAAGATGATGTACTGGGGGAATGCATTTATACCATACCTGATAGGGGTAGCTTGATCTATTGCTTTTGTGGGAGACAAGTTTCTGAGATACACTGCTGTTGCAACAGCCTCTCCCCAGAACACATGATTTAAATTCATGTTGTGAAGCATACTCATAGCCATCTCTACGATCGTTCTGTTCTTCCTTTCTGAGACCCCATTCTGTTATGGGGTATATGGAGCAGTTAAATCTCGTCTTATGCCATCATCCTCACAAAACTTCATGAAGGCCTTGGAGCAGAACTCTCCACCTCTATCTGTTCTGAGTGCTTTAATCTTCACTCCTGTTTCTCTTTCAACCTTGTTTTTGAACAACTTAAATTTTTCGAAGACTTCTGACTTTTCACTAAGGAAATAAACCCACGTCATCCTACTCAAATCATCAGTAAATAGAAGAAAATACTTACTGCCCCCAAGAGATGGTGTGGACATAGGGCCACACACGTCTGCATGAATTAGATCCAAAAGATGAGTTGTTCGTGAGGCACTAGAAGGAAATGGAACTTTGGACTGTTTGCCTTGAATACATCCCTCACATAAATTCCAGTGTTTAATTTTTGGCAGTCCATGAACCAACTTGTTTACACCAAGGCTTTGCAAACTTCGTTCATTTAGATGTCCAAATCGTAAATGCCACAAGTATGATTCATCCAATACAGTTGCAAATGCAACATGATTAGAAGAAGTTACATCTAAAGGAAACGTGTTGTTACCTGACACAGGAATGGTGCACACAATCTGCTCGGTTCGTTTGTTTATAACCACACATGCTCCATCATCAAATACGAATTTATGCCCCGCTTTCATCAACTGTCCCACACTTAGTAAGTTATACCCAAGCTCCGGTGAGTATTGAACATCATCAAGTATTTTATAACGTCCACCAGCCACTTCTAGACGTACTGACCCTTTTCCTTCTATTTGAATCCGTTTTCCATTTCCCATCCGAACTGTCACCTTCTTTGTTTTGTCTATTTCTTTAAACAAGGATTGTTGTCCTGTCATATGATTAGAGCATCCGCTATCCAAGAACCAGATGGCCTTGGATACATGATCGCCTTGATTATCACTACTTTCTTTCTTTTCATGCAGACTGTCTTCACTGCATGCTGCAGCCATGAAGAGTCTACCCTCTTCTTCTTCTTCTTGAGTTTCACCAACAACAGCTGCTACTTGGGGCTCATTCCAGCACTCACGACTTAAATGCCCAAATCTGTTACAATTATAGCATTGTATATTAGCCTTACCTCTTCCGTTTCCACGGCCTCTGCCACGTCCACGACTACGAGTGGGTCCTCGTCCTCTTCCACGAGCAAACAGGGTTGTGTCTTCCTCATTTGCTTGAAAGGCTTGCTCTTCCACGGAAACACCATTCCCACGATTTACCCTGGCTTCATGTGCCTGCAATGACCCCATTAACTGGTCATATGTGAGATTACTCAAATCCTTAGATTCTTCTATTGCAGCCACTACATGATCCCACTTAACCGGTAAGCTTCTAAGAACCTTCTCTACAACCTTTTGATCAGTAACTGTTTCACCATAAGCCCTCTTTTGATTCACGATCTTCATTACTTTTGAAAGAAAATCAGCAATCTGCTCCCCCTCCTTCATTTGAATGGTCTCAAAATCACGACGAAGACCTTGTAGCTTGACCATCTGCACTTTAGAGTCACCTTCATATTCATTTTGCAAGAGTGTCCATGCCTGCTTAGACGTTGTTGCTCCTGCAATTCGAGAAAAAATTTCATCGTGAACAGCAGATTGGATTAATGACAATGCTTGTGCATCTTTCTTCTTATGATCACGCAAGCGAACTCGATCACCATCAGCATCATTATAGCCGGTTTCAGCAAAGTCCCAAAGATCTTGAGATAAAAGAATCGTCTTCATTCGAATCTTCCAAAATTCATAACCTTCACCCTTGAAGATTGGAAGTGGTGTGTTAGGAATACCACCAGTGTGATTTGCTGCCATATCGACTCAACAAGCGAGAGAAAGACTTAAACACAGAGAATAAAATGGGTGTGAAATTCAGAACCTGGCTTTGATACCACTTTGTTGGATCAAAGTAGTATAAAGCACAATAGAGAAATACGAAAGAAGCAAACTTTCTGGACGTTTATTCATCAACAGCAAAAAGCCTTTATATAGGCATAAGAACAAACTAACTATCAAACAAACAGGAAAGTAAATAACGTTAACAAATCAAAACAGAAAAGTCCTATTCTATCGGCACAAGCAGCAGACTGGGACTTCTTTATTTAATCACGTGCATGAGACCTCAAACTTCAAACGGCTTCATTGACTTACCCAACGGTTATTCGACTAAGTTAGAATTACTTTCAACACATATATTCAGAATAAGTTTGTTAAGCAAACTACTTGATAGCTTCTAATGAAATCCACACATGACACTTCGACGTAACTGTGATTCAAAACATCATAAATGTGATCATATGCAGGGATATAGAAATCAAAGAAAACGGTTTTATTGAATCATAATGTCGATCACCAAAAGTACAGATTATGTTTACATATATGGGTATATATAACCCTTAATTGGAACCGATGTATCCCGTGATTTAAGGAACTAAAACCTAGGATATAGATAATAATAACAATAATAATAATAATAACATAAAAATAGTTTATAATTCTAATAGTAACGACTACATTGATGGATTTGTTGGTTCTCTTGAGAAAGACGATCCAATGTCTTCGTAGATTGGGTGAAAAAACACCAGATTGAAACTGTACGTAAGGTGGCTATTACATGGCAAAGAGCAGGGGAGCTAAGGTGGTGTCAAAAGTGTCATTTGCAGCATCAAAGAAGGCATGATCACAGTGCCTCAAAAAACCTATAGGATTCTCCGATATCTTTTCTTTCGCCTTCGTATATATGCTTATGACTGCAGTAATGGTGATTTTAAACATCTCCCTGTAAAATAAGAAAATGTGTTTTATTTGCTGTCCATTAAGAAAAAGTACGTATATGATGTTTGGTTAAAGAACAATACATGTTATGTTTGGTCATACGGTTTGATTCGAGGGCACAATGCTCTTGGGACAGGAAACCACAAGTTAGCGTCACGATTAAGAAGAAGCAAAGCATTTATGGAGGATCATTATGTTTTTGGAGTTCCGAAGGGACTGATGTTTCTGCCTTGAACCCAGCGCTGCGATTTGGTCAGGAAGACAAGAAAGAATCGCATGCTTGCTGTCAGGGAGACAAGAGGGAGTCAAGTGTAGAAACATTATGCATCCAAGTGAATGGTATGGGTGTTGATCGAAGGGGTAAAGAAGGTCGGCAGCGAAGGACTGCTGCAGACCGAAGAACGAAGGCGATAAAGAAACTTAGGAACTTTGCTTAAGGAAAGAATGGTAGACGTAATCAAAAGAATCACATATGTATGTACTGTAATCGCCCCGGAAAATTCAGAAAGGTATGTCAAAATCGAATCCAATACTCAGAATTTTTAGTCAAGGGGACGGATGAAGGGAATTGGAACGATATTTGGTATGTAAGTTTGGATAGGAAAAGACATGCAAGCAGGAATAAATACTTCCTAAGCAAAGTTCGGGATAGAAACATTGGTAATTGGATTTATAAAAGAGTATTACTGTGGAATGGCAAAATTGAACTCAACTGTGATAACACAAACCGAATCTTCGAATCGGTTTACTACATACCAACCGTGAAGAAGAATATCGAGTCTCGAACAACTTGCCTATCAAGGATTCGAAATAACTTTTGACGGTACAATATGTTGAGGAACGTTTGAGGAAGAGATCAAATCTGAAGCAAGCAGAAATATGGAAGAAGACTTTGCAGAAAATGAAATATATTCTGAAGAGAAGCATGAAAATTCAGAAAAGATTGATGCAGTGAATGATGAATGGAATTATTTCGAAGAGACGGACAATGCATTATCGAAAAACTTGAATAGGAAGAATGATGATAAGAAACATATGGTATATCCCAACCATATCGGGTCGATTGAAGATTGTATGGTTTTCTTAAGCATCATAGAAGTGGCTATACAAGTGGATAGGAACAAGGAGAAGTTTGAAAAAGAGTTTGATGGTTTAGTAAAATGGTTCTTGGAAGAGGCACTTCAAATTCAAGACTATACAGCCACGAGATCTTATGGGCAGTGTTGGTATAAGATTAAGCAATCAATATAACTAGTTTTATACCAGTCCGGTGACCGAGACGGGTTGACATATTTTGTTTAAAATATAACTTTATTTTTATAAATCATGTCGACATGCACATCTTACTTTTAAAAATATCTTACACATAATGATTTTTTTATTTAATATAACTGAAGTATAATACAATAACAAATAATATAAGTATGTCTATATTTTAATGTAATTTAACCGGTTTTTAATCAGGGCATGGATTATTTACAAAAGTATAATATTTTTTATTTATAATTTATGTCTAGATCTAATTTAAATATAATATTTTTTTATTTATAATTTATGTATGGATTGCTATTTAGAAAGGCAATTTATGTTTTGATAATAAAGTGTAAAATTAAGAAAAATAAAAAATCAATTTCCCAAGATAAATATTAAATGTTTTTCAAAGAAAAAGATAGTTACCATACATCATAGCTGTTTTTTAGACGTTTTGACAGCTGTTTCACCAAACATTGAAACCATCAATTTATTCTCTACTCTCACCCACGCTCAAACCCAAAGAAGTCGTCTCTTTCCCTTAACATCCGACCAATCTATGGTTGTTAAGCTCGCATCTTGCTCGTATCTAGGGTTTGATCTGTTCAGTTTGGTGTAACGAATGTATGTCTTTTAACTTCCTACTGATTGATATGCAATCTTCAAAACGTTTTTTGATTTCTTTTTCTTCGCTTAAGATCTGAAAAACATTTTAATCAGATCTTTGACCCTGCGTTCCTCAAGGTATTCTACCTGGTCTTCTTTTAGGTACAGCTTAATTTTGGTGGGCGTAACACCACTTGCCGGAAAAAATCAACCGGTTGACTTAACAATCTCAATTCGTTTCCGATGCGTTACTTTAACTCATATATTTGCAACCCACAAATATTTTATACTCTCAAACAATATTTCAAGGTTAATTGTTTTTAAAAATATATTTTTATAAAAGTGTTTACTTATGTGTTTAATTCTAAGTTTTAGTGTGATCAATGTGTAGGTTTATTTTTTTATATATATTTGGTTTTAAATTTTTTTAAGTTATTCATATTGTAAAATGTTTTGTAAGTTCATTAAAATTTTAATTTGATCCAAGTTCTAACGTGTAATTTGGAAGAATAATCAAGATCAAGGGAGTGTAATCTGGTGTAACACAGTGCATTATAAGATATTCACAGTCCACGGTCATGATTAACTGGTTTGTGATCGAACGGCTATGATGATGAGGGGACACACAACCGCAAATTGGCGGTTAGAATTAACACGGCTGAGATCTATTCCCTTATTTTACAACGGTTCAGATCTTCCGAGGCAGTTTCTTTCATCTTTCGCGGTCAATTATAAGCAGTAATTAATAAAGAAGAAGCAGAAGCATAACTCAGAAGGAACTCTTGTATTGCTACTTTGAAGTGCATACTGAATACAAAGGACGAACTAGACTTAAATAATAGAAGAAAGTACGAAAAAGACTCACTATCCCATAAGACTCGTACAACCTAACCAATATTAATATATCTGTTACGCTTTTATTCAAAATAAAGACTCCAGAAAACTAGGACAACTTCCACGTATGCAAGACTACTTCAAAAGAGTTCCGCAGATAATACTTTGAATCATTCTTCATCAGGCAGAAGAATTAAATCTGTACATGGTGGTAAAACACCATGGTGGGTCTTCGAAAGTTTCAAACAAAAGGCTTTGGGCCTTAGTTGCAATGGATCTTGGATACCAAAGCAATATGGAACAGCTCTTGAAAATAATTTATAGCAGGTATTTAGAAATAATAGAATGACGCTACATTAAACACAAGGAAGCATCAACTGCAGTTCAAGGAGAAGCAAGTGCAAGCACTGAAGGGAGGCATGCAGAACTGAAGAAAGTTGATATACCTTATCAAGATTTACCCTTAAAAAAATGAAGGACCCTTGCTGTTAGAGACCGGCCAAGTGGCTGTGGATTTGCAGCCAAGAAATGAAGATACCTGCAGTAAAGAAGAATAAAGCTTTCTGGATCAAGGGTGAGATTGTTAGGATGATCAAAAAACTTCAATATAAATACATATATAAATATTAAAGTAGGGGAGGGTTTCACAGAAAACCACATATTTAATCGAAAACCGAAAAAACCACTAAAAATCGAATTTAAATCAATAATATAATAATATTTATTTTTATTTTGTTTTATTTTTATTTTTTATAAGAGTATCAATGTAATATTACATATTTTTACCAAAAAATCATTTAAATATTGACTTACGTATACGTAACCCATAGCGTTACGTATACGTAAACAGAAAACAAAAAAATTGCGGTTACGTATACGTAACTCATAGTGTTACACATTATTTTAGTGATTTTCTCGGTTTTCGCCTAACTTTATGGTTTTCTCTTGATACTTCCGCTGTTAAAGTATTTGTTATTTGTACTTTAGGATAAGTGAACAGGTGCTAGCATGCGTATCACACCCATAGGATATGTACAAGACAATTTCTTTGGCACCCTTTTACCCGCCAGAAACTGTCTTTATCCGCTGTGTAAACCGCCAAACTATGGCTATAAATAGCCTGTCATATTGATAATAAACTATGCATTTCCTTTGTAATTTCTTTCTCAACTTTGTACGATATCTGTAGAAGAATACATTTACTTTTCATTCAAAGTGTTAATAAGACGAAGGAGATTCATCATCAAGAATATACAAAAACTCTCAAGATCAATGAATGGAATGGAACACCCTCATACCAAGAAATATTAGAGAAAATGATAAGTTGAAAACAAGAAGCCCTCTCAAAAAATAAAAAAGAAAAAACAAATTTTATTTATTTTATATTTAATATTAAATTATTTTTTCTCTAACAAGCTATAGTGTTTGATGTTTAATATCTTGATATCTTTTCCTATCCACTCTATGCACATTCACCATGTAGAGAAATCAACAGTCATGTGGTTTCGGTTGACTGGGTATTACATAGGAACCTTGTTTATAGGTTGTTGGGATCTTTCAATGTAAGACTCATCACTCATGTCGAGTTTAATTGTAACATCCCAAAAATAATAAAACGAATAAATATAGCGAGACCGGTGATTTAGTCGGAATATTTAAACAAAAGGGAGCGGGCTTGGGCTCGGCTTCAATAGGCCGAGGGAAGCCCAGGTATATAAGAGGCAAGGCAGCCCTCTTCTCTGCTCATTCCCCACTCACGCAACTTCTAGAGAGAGAAATGAGAGCTCGGGTCTAAAGAGAGAAAGTTGACGGATCGTCCCGGAATTGAGGGAGCACTTTACTGCTAAGCTCGTGAGCAAAACCTCCAAATCACAACCCCAATCCAGGTAACGATTCGACTCTAAACGGAGTTTTTGTTTAATTTGGGATTTTCGGGTTTTGGCTAAAAAGGTAACGATTTTGCGAATGAAACTTGAAAATGAGCTTAGGTATAGCATCTAGAATGAAAACCGAACGTTTTGATCTAAGAAAATTGAGATATTGACTCGATCAGACTCGCATGCAAAAACTTCAGATTTTTGGGAAGACGATATGTGCAGACCCATCGAAACTACTTAGTTTCGATATGTGCAGACCCATCGAAACTACTCAGTTTCGATATGTGCAAGCCCATCGAAACTACTCAGTTTCGATATATGCAGACCCATCGAAACTACTAAGTTTTGATATATGCATACCCATCGAAACTACCATAGTTTCGATATGAGCCCACGATCCGAAGCTAAGATTACACCTAAGTTACTTATCGAAACTACCAGGTTTCGACATAGGAAACTTATCGAAACTACCAAGTTTCGACATAAGCAACTTATCGAAACTACCAAGTTTCGACATAAGCAACCTATCGAAACTATCAAGTTTTGATATAAGCAAATCTATCGAAACTACTAGGTTCAAGCATAGTAATGTCTAGTGTCATCTAGGAGCACTACCTTTCGAGTATGACTTTATTATACAGATCGTGAGTGACATTAGTGACGCTCAGTAGCCAGCTAAGAGTATTTCAGAAACTACTCATCAGGTGAGTTCTATGTGCCCCCTTCTATGTTATGTGCAAATCATTTTAAATGTATCGGGGCTGAAGTGTATACACTAAATGAATAAATGCTATGAATTTCAATGTGATCATACGTGGTATACAAATATATATATACTTATATATGAAAATGAATTATGAACAAAGAATGAAATGTATGATTATAAAGAATGAATGAAAGAAGGACATAACGTAAATAAATGAAATCTTGCTTTATATTATATATATTGCATGTTATGAATGTATGTAAACGTTATGAACTCTTCTATGACAACGGCTACTTCGGTAGACGGACGACCACGTGACTGTTTTGCAACCGGGATAAAAACATTCCTTCGCAAGCTAGGACGTATAAAAAGGCACTAATGGACGGTCGAAGCAAATGCCTTATTATATTTAGAATGGTTGCATACATAATAGCCCCGTGGGAAACGGATGCCCTTGGGCAGACGAGCGAATGAAGGGACTACGACGGTAGGACGAGTTTAAGAGCGGACGGACAAAGGTTGCCGGACGGATTTAAGTTTCGACGGACAGTTTCTAGAGCCGGATGGTTAATGAAAAGGGCTATGACGGTAGTTCTCACTGTGATGCCTTTGTGACATTCGCGACAAGTGTGATGGGTTGATCACCCTTAAGATTATGGCCAATAACTGTTCTCCCCCCCCCCCCAAAAAGTAAGTATGTATGTACATATGTATATACTCAAAATGAATGATTATGTGAGAACAGTAAAGTAAAGAATATGTAAAAGTACGAATATTACGTATGTTATGCATACATATATAAAATATTCATGATAAGATAAGTATTATGTATGATTGTCCTTAAACTAGAACTCACCAGCGTTAGCTGACTTTTAGTATACATTTCAGGTAAATGAAGAAAAGGTCGTGCGATGGCGTGAAGGTTACCCGACACAAGACTGACATCCCATATTTATATGTTAAGACAATGTTTTGTATTTAATTGTTAAGACTTCCGCTGTTACGTCATGTAATATGAATGATGTTTGCTTCCGCTACTTCTGAATTCGAATGTTTCAAATTTAAGCTCAGTATTTATGACTATGTTTATGAGTAAATCCAACAAGTAAGGTTACCCGGGAATGAGGCCTTACATTAATCTTCTTTAGTAACTTAGTTTATTTTCTTCAATTAATAATTAATCTCACGAATCAAAAATTAAAAACCAACTTGGATTTTCAAACTGGTTGTTGAATACACACTAATTTTCTTTTAAAATCGACAAGGAATTTGCTTAATACGACAAAAACTTTAGCAGATAACCATCGATTTGTGTTTCATCACCTAAAAAGAATAATAGGCAACCTGGTTTAGGTTCATTTTCATTGTAAACAACATTAAAATCTTAAAATCACCAATTGAATCCAAAAGAAAGATGATGTTTAATAAGACAATCTACAAGTTCTTTGTAGCATTTATCTTGATTGTGCTAGACATTAGGGACACCATCATTTTTCTTGGAAGAAGCTATATGAATCCTCCTATCTTGATTTTTCATAAAAGTAGGCCTTGTTAATTGTCTTTCCCCCAATGATCGATCATCCTGAAGCATTAAAACAACTTCAGACATGGTTGGTCTATTCGAAGCTAGCGATTGGGTGCACAATAAGGCTATCTCAGTGATCTTCATAACACTTTCTTGTTGGTATTCATTCAAGTTCAATGTCTCGTCGATTAACTTAATATGTAGTTTCTTCTCATACAACTTCCATGCCTGGTCACAAATACATAACAAATACTATTAAGAGTTCAATGCAACAATATAAAAAAGAAGATAAAATCAAGATAGGATTTGTAAAATGTTTTGGATGCTCCTTTTTCTGTTGGCTACTGCCAGACAATAATTTATCATGCTAATAGTATAATGATTTAGTTACTCTTGTTCATATATTTGTGACTAGGGATTCTACATAATGTAATATGTTAGGATTGCAGTATTACATATTAGGTCAAGAATTTCTTCATAGGCTTATTATTACTTCTAATGCCAGAAGAAAATGCCTTTTTGTGGGTTTGAATTTTTTGCTTATATCCATAACATCTGTAGCTGAATGTAATTTATTTATTTAGTTTTTGATAGTTTAAGAATCGGAATTTTATCAGTTATAGAAATTGCAACTTATGTTTGTTCATTTTTGTACATGACCTGCATTAGTGACAACAAAAGATGTTGGAGATGTTCTATTTTATTGATAAAGTATTTCAATGTCAGACGCATGTTTCTTTCGTTAAATTTTTTTTTTTTTTATCTTCTTTCTAATTACCTCTGCATATTATTTGTGTCTTAATTTAAAGATGGCAATTTCTTAAAAAGACAAACAAAAAGGGGAAATAGTTTTAAAGTTGTCATCTCACATGTTCAAGGAGGTATTCCATGGATGACCTATCAGAGTTTATGTCTGTAGACCTTCTTCCGCTAACGATTTCAAGAATCACGATGCCAAAGCTGTAAGTATCAACCTTCTCTGATAAAACTCCACGAAGTGCATATTCAGGTGCCGCGTATCCTCTGCAGTTATATTATATTATATGGTATTATAAAGTAAATTTAAAAGAAGTCAATTGCAAATAAAATAGATCTAATGAAGTAAAAAGTGTATGCTAAATCTAACTTACAATGTCCCGACAAACTTGGTGTTAACATGAGTTTCTTCTTCTGGTTGGAACCTTGCCAACCCAAAATCTGCTATTTTGGCTTTAAAATCATCACTAAGAAGAATGTTACTTGATTTGATGTCTCTATGAATGATTTTCACATGGAATTCATTGTGTAGATGAGCAAGACCCTTAGCTATCCCTAATATTATTTCATATCGTTGGTTCCAGTCTAGAGTGCCCCTTTTTGCACCTGCATTATGAGCATATTTATGATCATACTATCACTTTCAAAATGAAGATTTATGTTGGAATGTACATAAGTCAAATGGAAAACTCAAGATTGATGCCGATGAGTATTGGCGTAACAACCGAATACCAACTAATGTCTGTAACTATTCGGTAGGAACATGTAAGTGCCGAGAGGCACTATGTTCGCCTATTTCAATTTCTACAGGGGCTATGTTGTTTAGAGTGAATAGATTGCGTTTCATTTTGAACAAATTTCAAGTGAACAATTATGAGTAGTTTTGCAACTTCAATTACCCCATAAGAATTGATCAAGGCTTCCATTCGTCATATATTCCAGGACTAGGAGGAGATCAGATCCTTCACTCGACCATCCAAGAAGACGAAGAAGATTTCGATGACGAATGTTACTTATAAGCTTAACTTCATTCTCAAAATCTTCTTTTGCTCTAACATTTTGTACTTGAAGTTTCTTCACTGCCACAACATTCTTATCATCAATGATTGCCTATACATTAAACAATCCAAAAACAATTAGTTAAAGAACAATTTTCTTTTTATAAAGATATGTTGTTGAACAATGCATGTCTTCACCAATGAGTTAGATATAACTTTACCTACACAAATTCAATAAAATTTATCATAAAAAATGGGAGGTTTTACTTTAGAAATCAAACTGGATCTTTTATACATGTCATAAAAATGGCAGGTTTTACTTTAGAAATCATCAATGTATCTTTTACACAGAGTCAAACATAAAATGTTCTACTTTATTACCTTGAATACTTCACCAAAACCTCCTTTCCCTAGAATATTTTCTTCGCTAAAATTATTCGTTGCCAACTGCAGATCTTTATAATTGTAATTTAGTGTCCCGTTTAAATCCTCTGCATTCAAGGGATAATGTATGAGTATATGTTATCAGTATTGTGAATTCAGGGCTGGCCCACAGGGGGGCCGAGTGGGCTACGGCTCTAGGCTCGATAACCCCCGAGGCCCAAAGTTTTAATTTTTTCTTATATATGTATGTGTGTTTTTTTTTATAAAAATCAATATATATTATAAACAAAAAAAATTCAATATATAGAGGCCCGTATTTTTTTTATATGTCCCTGGTTCAAAATGTTATGAGAATTCTCGGGACCGATCCTGTGTGAATTGAATATATAATTGCATAAAAAAAATATTTGAAAGAATACAATCACCTTGTTCAGTTTTATTGGAGGTTTTCCGTAGTCGAAATAAGCACAAAACAAAGATAAGGAATAAGAGAACTAAACCACCAATGACTCCAACAATCATGGCTACTTTGCTTGAATGAACACCTATCATATACAAGTTATAAACTCAATAGTTACAAACTTAAAGCAATTTTTTTAGAAATGAGATGTTTTGAACTTGCATGATGACAATTGAGTCATTTTTAATCGACTTTGATGGAAACTTCACTAAGAAGTTTCTTCAAGAAAAGGGAAGTCGCTATCTTTATCAGCGACTTCAGTAACTTCCACTACAATGTATATTTTTTACAAAAGGTTTTTGACAAGTTACCAACAAAAGAAATTTTTCATAAGTTAACAACTTTCCGACAAAACAAAAATAAAAAAGTAACCATAAGATTTCCTACAATTTTTCGACAAATTTATTAAATAAGTTAACTTATTTAATTAATATAATCGTCGGAATATTGTCGGAAATTACCGACGAAAGACTTTTCTCGCTAATTCGTCGGAAAAAAACATTTCCTACGCGGATTTTCCAACAAACACTTTTTGTCGGAAACTTGCCTCTAACGGCCAATTCCAGACAAATTTCCCACGAAATCTGCTGTCACAAATTTTTCAGTTTTTTGGTAATACAATGTGAACTTCAAGGAAGTAAAGTCGCTATCTAAGATAGCGATCAAACTCAACTATAAAATGACCCAATTGTCATAACCCCAATTCAAAAGAATCACAACACATTAATATGGTAAACAATTATTTATTTCATGAAACTAATTGATGCAATGGCCTCACCTTTAAGGATATTTGTGATATCTATTGTCTGGTTATCACTGAAAAATGGAGTCTCTGAGTACTTTGCAAAACATGCATTATCAAAATACTTTCCTTCTGTATCTGGAAGACATTCTTTTAACTTGTTGTATGCTGTATTCATGCAGGCTTGGCAAATCGTTTGGTTTATATTTTCAGCACACTGTGCCACAGCATACACCGTTGCATTTTCATCTGCGATTCGCCTTATGTTTGCTACATATAAATTTGATGTTTTTGGAGTAGCATCTCTAATATCCGAAAGAAAATCATCTACAATTTGAGAATAATTTGATAATGTCTGAGATGCAGACAGATTGCCACAAATCGAAAAGCCAGTAACTCCATCCGGTTCCTCGTTGACATTTGGGTTATTATAGAAGTCATTGAACGCCTCGTACCTTAAGAAATGAGGAGAAAAAGATTTAGGAATTAGTTCCTCAAGCTGAATTATTTTCTTGTTCTAGGTGGTTTAGAACTAGGTGATCCGCTCCTTCAGTTTGCGGATGTGGACGGTGGGTGATCCGCTAGTCAAACTAGTGGATCTGAACATTGTAAAAATAACAATAAAATATAGGCAAATTTGTTTTTAATAATCAAATTATGGGATTTCTTGGCGATGTGGGATCATTCCAATCTAAGCAACAAAGATAAATTCCAAATTAGAAGACATAGCAAGTTAAAAATTGATATTACGAAGTGTCGAACTAAAGACCTCGCCATACATGTAATGTTTATGTACTTGCCAACTGCTCTAGGACTTCTTTTGGGTTGTAAAAGTATTGTTTCTATCTAAATAACTGAGTAGTTTCATGGAAGACTAATAGACATACATAATTACATACCATTTACATGTATAAACACGTTAACAAATATATATAAATGGAAAAGAAAAACTCAAAGAAACTATAACAAAAATAAACAATATTACAGCTACAAAACTCAAAGAAAAATCATCCGGCTTCTAAAGACCGGTCGAACCAGTGAACCGATAAAAGGACCGGTTCGATGTCCGGTCCGGTTTTAAAAACATTGCTAAAATGCGTAGCAAAATCCGTAGCAAAATCGAAAAAGTATATCAACAACTGATGTTCATTTTCAAATATATATTATCTAGTACTGATTTATCAGTTACAGATGCCATCATTGACTTTAATTGACCATCATTTACCAATAATCGACGCATATTCTACCGTTTCAAGGAAACATATTATATACTATGGTCATGTAAGGTCAAATATGGTCAGTTGTAATCATTGATGGTTATTTAGGGTTGTAGATGGTTAATTAGGGTCACTAATAGTCAGTTATGGTAAAAGATGGTCAATTAAAGTCAATAATAACCAATTAGGGTCATTCATTACCAGTTAGGGTACTATTGCTCGATGATGGTCAACTAGGATCGTTGATTGTAACTTAGGGTCATTATTGGTCAACGATGGTTGAGTATGACCAATATTGGTTAATAGTTGTCAACTAAGGCAAATTACGATGAGTTAGGGAAGTGATGGCCAGTGACGACAAATGTTTTTAAATAATGGTCACTTAGGGTCCATGATGGTCAATTAGGGTCACCCGGTGTTTACATTAGTTAGTTGAAGGAGCAGATAACCTATAAATCAAAATCTATACTATATAATAAATAAAGGTTTTTCCATGCCACATGTCACATCTATATTCATATTTATCATTTTTTTTCGCTTCTCTCTCTTATTAAATACATATCTATCTTTTTGTAATAATATATATTTAAAGAAAATACTAATTATACTAATAAAACACATTTGTTTTAAATTATCTCTTATTATAAGAAATCTAATTATGTAACTTTTATTTTCAATCAAATTATAAATGAAAGGTAATTAACGTATTATCGAATTTTTTAATGTTTTGAATTTTGTTTTCTATCCGTAATATATGTAATACATTTTTACACCTGACAAATATATATATAAATATTTAAGAAATTTTATATATTAATATTTTTCACCCTGTGTGTAATACACGGGATCTAAGCTAGTGGTTTTATAAAACCATGTTTATAATTCTTAAACAGTTAGAACATGAAAAAAAAATCTTTTAAGCTTCTACCAATCTTTAAGTAAGGGTTATTCACTTATTCTATGGATTGGAAAGAAAACAAAATTAAATTCCATCCACCAACATGACTCTGAATGCAAAAGCCACAACATTTTTCAGAGGAAAGTACCCAGAACCAATATCATGAAACATATAGACCATTCATTCAAACACTAACTAATTACTGAATTGATATTGCCAACAACAAAAGAGTTGAAAAGGTCCTATAGACATGATGTCACTTTCAGGCAATGACGGATCCAAAAATTTTCGTTAGGGGGTGCAAAATATGGTTCTGGTAAATATAGGCTGGTCAAAGGAAAACATCTTTTAACATTGTGGTTATAACCGGTACAACCAAATGATAGCTTTAATAATCGATACATGAATTGAACGGATGAGATATATGTTTACTTTACATTTAGCAGACTACTTAAACTTAAATGTATAGTGTTCATTTTGAAAATCTAAAATCGTGTAGTTAAAGTGTTCATTTGATAGTTAAAACTTTAGTATGAATATGTAAGCAAACATATCCTATCACATGGAAATAGCAACCTAGTACAAATATTATCATACCGTAACCAAAGTGTACACAAAGCCTATACACCAAATATGAGATGGGATGTGGGGCATAACACAACCGGTCATTCAAAGAAAATAAATTATCCTAGGGCCAATTTATACGTCTCATGAGATAATCTAACAGTTAAGTGCGTCATTGGTTTCACAATAGCGTGAATATGGAATGCGCCATGGGAGACTTGCCAGAGCATCAAAAACATACAAGTGGCTTGGCCTCAAGCACATCACCCAATATAGATTCGTTTCTACTTGCTTTCGCTATTATTATCGTTACTATATATCCTTTCACTAGCATTAGCTACACTAGATCGATGGCATTTCTTTATTCGTGACAAGTTTTATTAATGTAAAATAACATAATTCAAACCGAAAGAAAGAAGATCAAAAGAGTGGCAATCCAATGATTAAGCCTTTATTGAAACTAACATCACTGCTTACAAGAAATTGAAAGTGAAATTACAGGAAGAACAAGCTAAGAACGACTAATGATCTATTTCCCCAATATAACGAACATCAGTGTTAACAAACTATTAACAACTAATCTTTTAAATTTGACAGAAACAGTCCTTGAAATATAACCAACTTGTCAATTAGTCTTCAAACTCTTTAACACTTAACTTAATTCAAATCAGTTGACTATGTTGACTTTACTCATCACACGTTTTTAGGGGAATCGATGGGAGAGAATTAAAACAAAAGGCTATAAAGTGTAGAGTCAAGAATAAAAGGAAACTTAATAGCTAGGATTGATTGTTAACACACAATCTAGTTATTTTTTTTATTTATTTCTTTTTAAAACAACTCATACAACCATCTAATCTATTTCTAGCTCTACGTTCACATTCCACAACTAGACTTCAACCCTCGACCTTTATGGGAGGAGGCACCACTTCCCTACAAAAATTCTTCTATGATACGACGACCCTATAGCGACGAAATGAAGTCATCAGAATGGGTAGGATATCACGTCGTCGCTACATGGCCGTTCCCAAAATTTTTTTTTCCAGTTAACTAGTTATATCATTTTATTCTAAGGAGTAACGAAAAGGCTTGCATGCAAGTATATTATAGATTCAGTGCAAGTGTGATATAAATATATTATAGATTCAGTGCAAGTGTGATATGACGACCACTTGCATGTAGTAGATACTTCTAAATAGAAGCTAGAAAACCTTACCTGACACTGCAGTCATCAAGAAAGACGTAAGCACTATTGCCAACAGTGCATTTGAGAATATTAAAAACGCCAATATCAATACAATCAACACACCCATCTACGGTTAGGTAGTTCCGGCACTGGGCTTGTGCATAAACCAGGTCTCCAACACTTAAATTTTGTGCTCTAGCATACAGAACCCTTTGGCTCACTAATTGCATTCTGAGATCATCTAATGTAGAGTTGCGATTCATGATAAAATCTGACGTAGGCAAGCCACCACGGCAGTGGTTGGGGATGTTAGGATAGTTTGCGTGGGTGTCTGACTGTGAAATCGCAGTCTCGGTTAATAATAACACCGCCAACACGACTAGGGCCGCCATCAGCCACCGTGAGAACCAGGAAGTAGAGAACAGTTTCAGAAGAAAAGTTTAAGAAAGAGAGGTCTAGGATGGCTGCCTAGCTATTGCTTACTAAAGTGAAATGGAATTTTTCATGTTTGTGTTGAAATTTGTGGGATTTAAATTCACATTATGGGTCTATGGGTCAATGATTGAATAATAATAAATAATCCAACTTGACTAAATATTATAACAAAAAGTAATGATACATATTCTAACCATTAACTTTACCAAACTACACATATTTTTCCGACCGACAAACACATAGACATCATCCAAATATAACGAATCACGTGCTGACACTTGGGCTATAGCCGACGGTGCTTGTCGGCACTGAAACTCATGAAAAAAAAACCTGGAACTCTACCATGGTGACGCGTGTGCGTTCTTACAGCTAGGTAGCCGGTTCACTAGCCGGCTTTTGTAGCTTTAGCCAACAAGGTTTAGCCGGTGGGCTCAAAATCATATCAACCGAGCTGAGCAGTGAGCAGTCCATTATCATCTAGTTGACAACTAGCCAACTATTGCGGGCTAAGCTGTCGATTTTTCCTTCGACTAGCTGGAAATATTTTTTTTTTCAAATAAAATTTTAATTTAGATCTTTTTTTTTAAGTTATAACAGTCGAGGATACACTTTGAATGTCACCCTTGTCCTCTCAAACGAGTGGTGTCATGGGAAGCATGTTGGAAGAGGTGGGCTAACTCCGGATAAGAGAAGAGTAAATTACATGAAAGGTCCTTGTGGTTTGTCAACATTTTGGATTAACTCCCCAACTATGAGAAACTGCATCTTTGCTCCATGTGGTATGATAACGGATAACATAAAAGGTCCCTGGAATGGATGTTTGTTAAATTTTCTGTCAACTTTTTAAAAAATGACCAAAATACTCTAAGGTTAAAAAACAAAAAAAAACATTAAAAATAAAATTAAAAGAATTACATATGAAATGTGAGACCCACTTCTAATAAGGTATCAAAAAATACCCCTAATCCACTATGTCTTTCTCGTTGAGAACCAGTCCCTAAAAGGGATTAAGGCAATTGAGGAAATTTGATGTAATCCTTTGGTCCGAGTAACATCATCGAGTAAAGTTGTTCGAGTAATTTTACTCGTATGTGGGGTTAAGGCAATTGAGGAAATTTAATGTAATCCATTGCACTTTTGATATTAAATGCACCATTAAGTCATAAATGCACAAATTTTTTATTTTATTTTTATAATATAATGAAACATAAATTGATAGTAATCCATTACACTTTTTTATTTTGATATTTGACGTAATGCATTACACATTTTTTATAAAAGCAACATAAATTGGTTGGTAAATCTTTTTATTTTTATTTTTAACTAATATATTTTATGTAGAATATTTATTGATTTTGAAAAAAAAATGACTTGTTACCAAACATGTTAGAACTTAATGAAATGGATTTTCAAAATTTCAATAAAAGTATGTTATTGTTAGCGAACTTAGTAGCGAACTTACTAAGTTCGCTTGTTTAGTATTGGTTTGTTAGCTTTTATTCCTTTGTCTGTAAATAGCTTCTTTGTAACATTATTCAAGTTATCAATCAAATCATTTCAGTTTTACCCTCAATCATTCTCTCTCATTTTCTTTCTCTCGTTTATCATTCTCGCTTGTTTTAGCGATCTCGTTTATCATTCTCGCTTGTTTTAGCGATCATTCTCGATATCATAACATGGTATCAGAGCATATATGCTCGATTATGTGATTTTCTTCCTTTTTCCGCACTCATTATTCGTTGTTTCATTCGTTTTCTCATTTTTTGTGTCAATTGGGGGTCGTTTCATGTTTTGATCCGTTCAAAACATTCGTTTTATGTTTCTAATCATTCCCACGATTGTATTTCTTCATATACTTCTCTGATTTTGAGTTATGATGATTTCTGGATCGATTTCACGTTTTTCTGTTCGTGCAGGCGAACTTGTCGTTCATCAGGTTGTCTGTTACGGGCGAACTTATTAAGTTCGCATGTTCCTTTCCTGTTCCAGCGAACTTAACAACTTCGCTTTCTAAGTTTGCTTCTTGGCAAAGTTAGTAGGTTCGTTTTTTTTTTCAGTTTTCTTTTTCTTTCTGATTGTCATGCCTGCTACTGTTGATCCCGCAGTTATTGTTTCTAAGGATTCTTCTAATCTTTTGTTCTTACATTCATCTGATCATCGGGTCTCTTACTTGTTTCTAAAAATTTTGACGGCTCTTCTTTCGGATCTTGGAAATGTGTCATGTCCATTACCTTATCTGCTAAGAACAAACTTGGTTTTGTTGATGGGACTGTTGTCAGACCTACTTCCTCTCCTAATCCGGAGTTATGAAAAAGATGCAATGATATGGTTATTTCTTGGATTTTGAACACTTTGTCCAGTGATATCAGTGAGAGCGTTTTGTATGTTGAGACTGCTCGTCAACTCTGGAAAGAGTTAACTGACCGGTATGGACAGAGTAATGGGGCCAAGTATTATCAATTGTAGAAGTCTATTTCTGCTATTTCTCAAAGGAATGATGATGTTGCTACATATTTTACCAAAATCAAAGTTGTTTGGGATGAGCTTAATGCAATCGAGCCTATTCCTCCCTTCACATGTGGTACTTCCCAACTTATGGCTAAGCACGAAACAGATAAACGTTTGATGCAATTTCTGATGGGTCTTAACCCTTGTTATGACATGATTCATGGGAATATTATCATGATGAAGCCTCTTCCCTAAATCAATGAAGCTTATGCTTTTCTCATTCAAGATGAGAAACAGAGGGAGCTTCATTCATCGGCTCAGTTTATTCCTCAGAATGCTTCTATGAATGCTTCTGTGTAGGTACCAAAGAATTACAATGCTCGGAAAGGTTATGTTTGTTCTCATTGCAAGAAGCCAGGACATGATGCCATCAAATGTTATCGCTTATTTGTGTTTCCTAAAGATTTCAAATTTACTAGACCCAAAGCTGCTGCTAATGCTGTTTCTGATGCTGGGGTTACTGTACCTACTTTCGGTGCTCCTAATGCTCTTTCTTCTGAACAGTATAACAATCTGTTGCAACTTCTTAAGCAGAATTCTAGGTTCAGGGTGGTGTTCCTAATGTTCAACCACTCTGCTTTGCAAATTTTACAGGTATTATTGCTTGCAATTCGACTACGGTTGATACTACTTGGATCATTGATACCGGTTCAAGTAATCATATATGCTTTGATTTCAATTTACTTTATGATGTTCAATTGCTTAACTCACACGTTTATGTTCTTCTTCCAAACGGGCATGTCTTAACTGTTACGCAGGTCGGAACAGTTAATCTTACCAAGACGTTTTCAATTTCTAATGTCTTCTTTGTGCCTTAGTTCAAGCACAATCTCTTATCTGTTCCTAAACTTTGTAGGAATACAAATGGTCTTGTTCAGTTTTCTGAAACTACTTGTTTCTTGCAGGCCCCTTCGCTGAGTAGTCCGTTGGTCCTGAGAGATCTTCTCAACGGCCTTTATCTTTTGAATCCAAATAAACTTTTCTCTGTTACAGTTGATTCTTTTTCTCATTGTAATTCTGTTGTTTCTGTGAAACTTTGGCATACTCGTCTTGGTCATTTACCTTTGTACAAACTTAAGCAATTGAATGTCTTTACTGGTGCACATGATTGTTCTATTGATGATTGTTCTGTTTGTCCTAAGGCTTGACATCATAAACTGCCTTTTGCATTTAGTAGTATATCCAGTTCTCAAATGTTTGATCTTATTCATATTGATACGTGGGGACCGTATCGATCTACTACATTTGATGGATATAAATATTTTCTCACCATTGTTGATGATTTTACTAGAACTACTTGAACTCATCTTTTGAAAACTAAAGGAAATTCCTTTCCTATTCTTCAAGGGTTCATTGAAATGGTTGAGACTCAGTTTAGTATCAAAGTGAAGCGTGTTCGATCTAATAATGCTTTTGAACTTGGTTCGGGTATTCATCATGCCGAGTATTTAAAAAAAAGGGAATTATTCGTCAGACTACTTGTCCTGAGGTTCCTCAACAGAATGGGGTGGTGGAACATAAACATAAGCATCTTCTCGAAACTGCTCGTGCTCTTATATTTCAATCCAAGTTACCAATAACTTTTTGGGGTGAATGCGTTCTCACTTCTACTAATTTGATTATAATTTTCCCCACACGGGTTCTTAAGGGAAAATCTCCTTCTGAGATTCTCTTTGGTAAAGCTCCTTCATACAACCACCTTCGCACTTTTAGGTGCTTATGTTATGCTTCTACTTCTTCACCCAGACGAGATAAATTTCAACCTAGAGCTCAAGCTTGTATTTTTATTGGGTATCCCTTTGAAAAGAAAGGTTACAAGCTTTATAATCTGGACACTTGACAAGTTCTTGTTTCTCGGGATGTGACTTTTCTTGAGCACATTTTCTCTTCTTTACACTCTTCGGATCCTTCTTATTTGTTTCCTTCTCTAAATGATCTGTTTGAGAAGACAGATCCAGTTGCTGTTCCTTCCTCTTCTTCGGCTACTCCTGAAGTTGATTCCACTCCTCCTCCTGCTTCTCCTGTTCCTCCTAGTCCACCTCCGGAGCCCAGGAGATCTACTCGTTCTTCTGTTCCTCCTTCTCATCTGCAGGGTTATGTTTGTAATTATGATTCTTCTGTCGATTCATCTTGTTTTCATACTTTGTCGAGTGCTTGCCAAGCTTCCCATTTTGTTAATATTGCTGATCTTTCTCCTGATCCCCAGCATCTCCTTTTAAATCTTGATTCTGTTCAAGAACCTTCTTCTTATCAGGAGGCTGCTAACCATCCTGCTTGGCAAGAGGCTATGACTAAGGAATTTAATGCCTTGGAAAGTAATCAAACTTGGGAGGTTATGCATTTACCTAAAAGTAAAAAGGCCATTAAGTGCAAATGGTGTATAAAGTCAAGTATTGTAGAACCAAAGACTGATTGTTACAAAATTATTCTAAGTACAAATACTGCTGATAGGCTTATCAGCAGCATTCAGCACAAGTTGCTGCTGATAGGCTTATCAGCAGCATTCAGCACAAGTTGCTGCTGATAGGCTTATCAGCAGCGGTCATCCATGTTTGCTGCTGATAGGCTTACCAGCAGCAACCTTCACTCTTTGCAGCTGATAGCTCTATTCACTGAAAACCAAACGCTGCAGCTGACTATCCAGGCCAAGCGTCTCTGACACCTTTCTGCAAAAGCAACTGACAGACTCAAAGCAGAAGGAACCGCTATGGTCAACCAATGATGGACAACAATACACTTCTCCAAGCATGCAAACAATCATGAATAAAGAAAACGTTTCAGTAAAGTTAACTAGATTAGCCTTTACGTGTAATGTAAATTAATAAACAAGATCAACGGCTTGTGTTCGATCTGATCCTTAGAATCAAGGGTCTGTCTTGATTCTAAGTTACTATAAATACTGAGTTGCCACTTCATTGTAAGTGTGCTTGCAGTGCTTGTCATACTTATTCATTGAGTTTCTCACTTGTAATCTTTGCATTCACAAAAGCTTAATACAACAGTGTTTATCAGTATTCTTTGTGTTTACTTGATTATAAATTGTGTAGTTGATTTTGTTTCCGCCAACCTCAACTAAGAACAGAACCATCTTGTATTCTCACGATCCTACAAGTGGTATCAGAGCTTTGGCTCAGATTAAACAAACTAACATTTGTCTAATCATCTCTGGTTCTATTCTAAACTCTCTCTTTGATCAAGTCACCCAAAATCAAAACAAAAATGGCACAGAGCAATGGCTTTGAAGATATTGGCAGCATCAACCGACCACCAAGGTTGGTATCTGGAGAAGACTATGACATGTGGAAAAATCGCATGGAAAGCTTCTTCTGTTACCAGGAATACGGAATGTGGAGATCCATCAAGGAGGGTCCATATATTCCCATGGTGGCCTCTGCTGATGGTGGAGGGCTACAAGTCCCCAAGGAAACCTCCAAGTACTCTGAAGAGGACATCAAGAAAATGGAGGTGGACTTCAAGGCACTAGGAGCCATCCAAATGTGCCTTCCAAATGAAGTTTTTCACAACTTCAGAAGTTACAAAACTGTCAAGGAGCTCTGGGAGGCGCTGGAGAAGATGTTTGCTGGCTCTGAAGAAGTCAAAGAGAACAGAAGGGACATACTGAAGCAGCAGTATGAGAACTTCGTCTGGAGGGAAGGTGAGTTCTTAACTATTTTATATAACAGATTTACCTATCTTGTAGGTGAACTGCAGTGCTCCAAGGTAAAGCTGGAGAATGAAGACATTCTCAAGAAGTTCATAAGATCTCTTCCTAGTTGTTGGACATTATACACTGTGTCCATCAGAAGAACAGAGAATTTGAAGACTCTTCAGATGACTGAGCTCTTTGGCATGCTTAAAACCTATGAATTAGAAATGATTCAAGCTAAAGAAAGGAGCTCCAGTTATCAATCAGCTACCACTTCCTCCACTACCTCCTCAGCGCTTCACTCTGATCATTCCGGTCCTAGTGCATTGTTACTCACCCTCAGACCCCAACCGCTTCACAATCTAACTCATCACCATTTCTTCTTGAGGCACCTCCTCAACAGCCAACCTCTACTGCTTTTGTCTCTGACAACTCAAGCAGCATGTACTTCATAAAAGAGGATCTGGAATGCTTTCATCCAGATGATCTTGAAGAAATGGATATTCAGCACTCATATGCCATGCTCTCCCTCGGAGCAAAAAGGTTCTATTCTAGAACCGGAAGATCATTTCCAAGCAACAACTCAAACAGCAGAGTTGGGCTTGATAAAAGCAAGATCTGTTGTTACAACTGTAACCAAATGGGTCACTTTGCTAGGGAGTGCAAGGCACCTAAAGCCAATCAGGGTGCCGGCCATCAAAGACAAGCCTACCAAAGTCAGCCCAGACAACAGCAGCAGCAACAAACTCCCCCAGCACAAACTGCAGCCTGTGCAAATGTTGGAACTGCAGAATTCGACTGGAGTTTTCAATATGAAGATGTTCCTGTCTCCAACCAAGCACTTATGGCAGACACTGCAGAGATACCACCTCAGGTATTTGAACATCTATGCTCTCAAGCCTGCATTGATAAAGTTTTAGGTTATAGAAAACATAACCAAAACCTTATAGATCAAAATGAAGAGTTTCTTCAAATGAAATCTGAGTTCAAAAAGGTTGAAATCACTTACAAAGAAAAAATTGAATGCCTTAAGAAAGAGATTTCATCTCTAAAACATGAACAAACCAATCTTGAAACTCAGATTGATGATCTATTAGTAAAACTTAAATCAACCAGAGCTGATCTGGCAGAACAGAAAGTTCATGTTGAAAAATATGAATTTTCTTCTAAAAAGCTACAGAGACTTCTAGATATTCAAGTCCATGAAAAGGTAAAGCTTGGAGGACTTGGATATGGCAAGGAACAGTACAATATTGTTCCTCATCCAGCTGACTATGTTGCCATCTATGAACCAAGCTTCGATGTTGCAAAACTCGACACTGCAAACAGAAATCTTGATCCTCCAATGGATGAACCCCTTGTTAAAGACTGCACTACCTCATCAGAATCTGAGTTAACCTTCTCAGACCATGATGAAACCAGTACAGCCTCATCTGAAGCTGTTCTGAATAGAGTCCCAGTCCCTACTGTTCTCCCAGCTGTTCCAGCCCCTGTACCATTCAAACAGATCATGATCAGCTATCCTCCAGGTGGAAGAAAGCTAAACATTGAAAAGGGACAGACATCAGGACCCACAAACTCCAAGCCTCAGTTCATGCCAAATCAGAAGAATCAGCAACAGGTTAGAAGAGTTACGACCAAGAAAACTCAGTTCAGAAACTCTTCTTCTCCACCAAGGAAGCAGCAGCCCAAAGTTCAGCAGTCCTGCATCATATGTGGGGAATCAAACCACTTTGCTGCAAAATGTCAGTTTAACCCCTTCAACCAGATCCTTCTTCAATCAGCGCATAAATAAAAGAAGGATCAGCATACTTCAGTTGATAGGCCATCTGCAGCCAGTAGAAGAGTTGAAACTGCAGAAAAACACAAGCAGCAGCAAAAGGCAAAGCCTTCAGCAGCCACCAAATCTACTGCTGCTCAAAAAAAGCAGTCAGCAGCAAAAACTAAATCTGCTGCTGCTCCAACTAAGCCTTCAGCAGCAAAAGCAAAATCTGCTGCTGAAAGGCCAAGGCCATCAGCAGCAACATCTGCAGCTGATAAGCTGAAGCCATCAGCAGCAAAACCTGCCGCTGCTGACAAGCCAAAACCTCAAGCAGGAAAATCAGCTGCTGATAGAGCAAATTCATCAGCTGCCAAAGCCAAATCCGCAGCCGATAAAGAAAAGAGAACTGGAAAACCACTACTTAAGCAATGGAAAGCCAAAATCTCTGCTCGTGTCAGCAAAATCATCATCGGTGCTGTTGAATGCACGCATGATGAATCAGAAAGTCCAAGAACTCTTTTCTTCAAAAAGGAGAGCTCTTGGACCACTCCCACTAACTAAATCTCTTTCATGTGCAGGGACAGCCAGGTAACAAGAATAACACCTGGGTGGTAGATAGCGGCTGTTCCAGGCACATGACAGGCAACAGGTCCATCCTCTCCAACTTCAGACATTTCAATGGAGGATATGTTGCCTTTGGGAGTGACTCAAAAGGTGGATCTATCACTGGACAGACTTATCTTTCCGCAGCAACCAAGTTTGCAGCGGATAGGCTTATCCATCAGCTGCAACCAATTTTGCTGCGGATACTCTTATCTTTCAGCAGCAATGGGTAAACATAAGTCTAAATTAACTTTTACCCGCTGTAAAATTTACCGTCAGTCCCTTCCATGACTGCCTTGGTGTATTACAGCTGTAACAACGAAAAGTGAAACAGGTTGTACTGTACAAGTAAGGTTGCTTTTTCTTCGTCTGCCGTTATATCACAATCACAAACGTTCCCTCAACCTCTTCACATTCTATTTCAAACCTATCTCCCATCACTTTCACTCCCGTCCCCACAGCATTCAAAACCCTCCATAACTACCATTCAAACACCCTTCTTTCTTCCCTCCAAATCCATAACAATGGCAGTCGCCGACTTAAACATCCCCAACGACAAGTTTGCTCCATACCACAACCTCACTGCATACCTAATAAAAGGCAAGAAGTCCGAAGGTTTCGACGGAATGATCGACTTCCTCTGTCGGTCCAAAATTTACCATGCCCTAACCGTCAACCCAACCATATATACTTCACACATGGAAGATTTTTGGAGCTCAGCCGTGTATTCTACTAAACAGGGCACTCCTCAAATCAGAGGCACAGTAGACGGTAAGGAAATGATCATCACTGAAGCAAAGCTCCGCCAACACCTCAAGCTTCAGGATGAAGGGGACGCCCTCTCTTACCCAAGAGACGTATACATGAGGACCTTTGTATCCATAGGGTACACTGGGAATCAAACAGAGTATACGATAGAGAAGGCACTCATGGGTCCCAAATGGAAGTATCTCTGCCACACTCTTCTCCAATGCATATCTCAAAAGAGGAGTGGCTGGAACCAACTCAGCTCCGGACTTGCGTCGGCAATTCACGGTATGATAACTGGGGAGGGTTTCAATTTTTCCCACCTCATTCTTGACGGTTTGAGATACAACCTTCAAGAAGGGGTGAAATCACAATTCTTTATGTACCCAAGATTCTTGCAGGAAGTGTTCAACATTGAGCACCAAGATCTTTCAAAAACTGCAAGAATCTACTCAATTTTGGGACATAAAAACAACATTTTTCAAAGTATGAGAACAGTTTCATCAAAGTTCTCAGGGACCGATGTTCCATTGTTGTCTACAATGTTGAACACGCAAAGTGCCCAGGGTGACAGTTCAAACCCAGCTGATACTGATCCCACACCCTCCACCTCACTGCCACAAACTCAACCTACTGTTTCCCTTGATCGAACCCCTGTGCATTCTACTGAGGATGCACAGGCACATACATTACTCACCCCCAGTTTGATTGCTCAACCGGAACACAGGGCCCTGGTTGCAGCCAAGTATACAAGGAAGAGGGGCAAGAGAACTCCTTCTTCTCTTGCCTCCAAGGCCCAAACCCAAGCCAACATCCCTCACTCAGAATCACAACATTCTAGTGAGAATATCATAAGGGAAAGCCACATTGCTAGGGAGACTCCTTCGAAAGTCTCTCTATTAGGATTAGGATCACTTCCTGGATCCATAGAACAGCCCTTCGAGCCATTCCTCTCTTCTTTGAACTTAAGTGTAGAGGAACCTGACCAAAGTGATGTACCTTCTCCAACTACCACTATCAAGGAGGTACTGATTGGTCTTGCTTCCGAAACACCCAACCCAAGTTCCTTACCCTTGAAGGTCCACTCTGGGAGTATTGAAAGAGTGGATGTGGACGAGGCTGTCACTACTGCTGGTCCATCAACTGACCAGGAGGACAGTGACAACATCTTTAAGACCTCAACCACGGCAACTCACGGTGAGGGTGTTTCCTTGGAAACTCCCTTCACTGAGAGGAATCCCAGGCGCCAAGAAACCACGGGTGATGGGGATGCTGAGTCTCGGCCTACGGCCCCATCTGGGTCCAAGGATTCCACAACTGTGGATGAGGACAGTCTGAAACTACACAACTTGGAATTGACGGCCAGGGTGGCTATGCTAGAGGTTGAAATGTCCACACTAAGACACCAAGTCGCTATGCATGAAGCCCATAAATGCCCAACTTTAGCCTCTCCCTCTCTTGTATCAGTAGGCACCCAAACTAATGCTTACCTGTCTGCTGATGCAACCAAAAAGGGGGAGATGGTTTCTATGGAAGATGATACAGACAGTCTTGACGACTGGATTCAAGAGCAGTTTGTACTTCAAAGCTCACAATTCAAGCTAGCTTTTGTCCAAGTACATGACTTGCCAGTCCCAGATAATGAAGACGAAGAAACATCTGAAGACTGGAAGTTGGTCGTCAGGGCTATCGATGAAATGTTGAATGATGTTGAAGACACAGAACAAACAAATACATCATTCAGCATCCTTCCTGAAGCAGCAGCCATCATTGGTCAATCCTCAACCCCCTAACTATTCAGATCATCAAAGAAGCTAGAATTTGACTCCATTCTAGCTTGGGGGTATGATGGATCAGCTGAGAGGTTTTGGATTGGATGGGAGTTCAGCGGAGTAGAAGAGCTGAACTGGAACTCTCTCAATACCCTCCAAGTCCTAGAACTGCATTTATCTAACTGCATCAACACTTCATCTGATCTCTCAGCTGAACTTGCCATTGGCAGGTTCTATGACCTGATGGAGGATAATCTACCCAAGTTCAGAAGACTCCTACAATCAGCAAGACGGGTAGCTTATCCTGAATCTTCGTCGGCCGCAGAAAGAAGACTGTCTCCCAACAATCTTGCAATAACAAGGAGCAGTCTTCTCACTGAAGAAGGAGTTCTGGGCCTTCAAAGATTTCTGTATGCCTTCCTAGTCAAGGACTCGGACGTGCTAGGATGGGTAAGCACTAGGCTCCTTGACCACGCTTTCTTCCTAAGCAACGGTTTTGCTCTCATCATCAACACCGGGAACATCCTTCAGCTACCAACAAATTTCCTCCACAAGATCTATCTACTAAAAGCCAACATCTGCAATGTCAACTCCCTTGAAAGCCAGGCGATGATAGCAATTATCAAAGCTCACCTTGAGAAGGAAGGAAGGATTGATGAGGAAGAAGATGTGTCATCCTCTGACACTGACTCCAACTCAGATTCCCCTCCAGTTAACATCTGCGCTGCAGCTTATGAAGCAAGATCCTCTGTGAGAGAAAGGCTGCTAGAACTTACAGCTCCTGAGTGCCAAACTGAAGACCTTCCCTTATCTACCTCTCAACATGCCAATGAAGCCGAGGCAGAGATCCCAACAGCACAACAATCAGCTGTTTCTGTTATCAGTGAAGCCAGAGCAGAGGCATCCAATGTTAATAAAGGGAAGGGCATCATGACAAAAGAGGATGAAGAGAGGTTGCAAAAGGAAAAGAAAGTGAAAGAAGAGAGAAGAAGGAAAAGAGAAGAAGAAGAAGAGTTGGCTGAAGAGATGGCTCAAAAACAAAGGCATGAAGATAGAAAGGCAGCCATACTACTCAGACAACAGACAATCCAGCTGTATGCCAAACAGGTGGATGAAATGAAGGTAAAAGTCCATGCAGGGTCTCAAGTTGAGGAAGATGAACAACTTGCTAGACAGCTGCAGGAACAGTTTGCAAAAGAAGAAGAATAAGAAGCTAAAACGAAAAGGAAGGAAGATGCTAAGTTTAGAATCACTGATTCTAAATTAGCAAAAGAATTAAGGGAGGAGTGGACTGAAGCTCTGATCTCTCAAGGTGAGGATGCAGACTACCTTGAAAAACTGTCAAACAAAGAGATCTATAGAGCCTTCATGGGTCAGCAGGGGGAATTGGCAAGGAAAAAGAAAGATGAAGAGAAAGAAAAAGCTCAACAGAAGTCAAAGAAAGCCATTGCCCTTAATCTAAGGACCCATGAAGAAAGGAAGAAGATGACTGACTTCCTTAAGGCAAGGGGAGAAAGTGGAAAAAGGTTAGGTCCCATGTCCTTCATGAACCTACAAGCCCTGTATACAACAGTGAAAAAGGAAGAGGAAGAAAGACTGGAAAAGAGACCAGTCAAGAAACAAAGAACCTCTGCACCAGAAACTACTTCCTCTCTCCAAACACCATCCACAAACATCCCCAAGCCTTCCACTCCTCCACCCAAAAAGTCCAAGTCATCCCACCCAGCTCCCACTCATCAACAGCCTCCCTTGAAGATACCCAAACCCACTCCTAAACCAGAAGACTCAAGAAATATAGTTAACTGGTTCTACAATTCACAAGATCAAGTGTTTGAGATCTTCAGGGGGAGAACTGAGAGAAGAAGATCCACTTACAGGTCTGTTGATGAGGTTCTGCAATTACCTGATTCCGATCTTCAAAGAATTTTAGAGTTGGGTGAAGCTCATAAGCCTACAAATGAGAGTGGGAAACATCTTATGCTAGCTATCAGACACTACTTCAATCCTAGCAAAGATGTGGTCATGAATATCAAACCACTCAAGTCTCACTCTCCATTTGTATCTTGGTCCTATAATGCTGATTTGGATGAATTCACTTTGATTGATGTAAAGAAGCAGCAGATGAGATGTTCAAGCAAAGCTATCTACAAAATGCCACACAAAGACATCAAGACTCTGTCTGAACTTCCATTGAATAATCCCAGCAAGGATCAAAGAGGCTATGAGGTGGAAAGAATTGTCAGCCATATGCAAAAGCTTCAGCAACAAAGGGACTAGAAGAATTTTGGTAGCATCAGTCTAGGGGGAGTTTGTAGAACCAAAGACTGATTGTTACAAAATTATTCTAAGTACAAATACTGCTGATAGGCTTATCAGCAGCATTCAACACAAGTTGCTGCTGATAGGCTTATCAGCAGCATTCAGCACAAGTTGCTGTTGATAGGCTTATCAGCAGCATTCAGCACAAGTTGCTGCTGATAGGCTTATCAGCAGCGGTCATCCATGTTTGCTGCTGATAGGCTTACCAGCATCAACCTTCACTCTTTGCAGCTGATAGCTCTATTCACTGAAAACCAAACGCTGCAGCTGACTATCCAGGCCAAGCGTCTCTGACACCTTTCTGCAAAAGCAACTGACAGACTCAAAGCAGAAGGAACCCCTATGGTCAACCAATGACGGACAACAATACACTTCTCCAAGCATGCAAACAATCATGAATAAAGAAAACGTTTCAGTAAAGTTAACTAGATTAGCCTTTACGTGTAATGTAAATTAATAAACAAGATCAACGGCTTGTGTTCGATCTGATCCTTAGAATCAAGGGTCTGTCTTGATTCTAAGTTACTATAAATACTGAGTTGCCACTTCATTGTAAGTTTGCTTGCAGTGCTTGTCATACTTATTCATTGAGTTTCTCACTTGTAATCTTTGCATTCACAAAAGCTTAATACAACAGTGTTTATCAGTATTCTTTGTGTTTACTTGATTATAAATTGTGTAGTTGATTTTGTTTCCGCCAACCTCAACTAAGAACAGAACCATCTTGTATTCTCACCCACACAAAGACATCAAGACTCTGTCTGAACTTCCATTGAATAATCCCAGCAAGGATCAAAGAGGCTATGAGGTGGAAAGAATAGTCAGCCATATGCAAAAGCTTCAGCAACAAAGGGACTAGAAGAATTTTGGTAGCATCAGTCTAGGGGGAGTTTGTAGAACCAAAGACTGATTGTTACAAAATTATTCTAAGTACAAATACTGCTGATAGGCTTATCAGCAGCATTCAGCACAAGTTGCTGCTGATAGGCTTATCAGCAGCATTCAGCACAAGTTGCTGCTGATAGGCTTATCAGCAGCGGTCATCCATGTTTGCTGCTGATAGGCTTACCAGCAGCAACCTTCACTCTTTGCAGCTGATAGCTCTATTCACTGAAAACCAAACGCTGCAGCTGACTATCCAGGCCAAGCGTCTCTGACACCATTCTGCAAAAGCAACTGACAGACTCAAAGCAGAAGGAAACGCTATGGTCAACCAATTACGGACAACAATACACTTCTCCAAGCATGCAAACAATCATGAATAAAGAAAACTTTTCAGTAAAGTTAACTAGATTAGCCTTTACGTGTAATGTAAATTAATAAACAAGATCAACGGCTTGTGTTCGATCTGATCCTTAGAATCAAGGGTCTGTCTTGATTCTAAGTTACTATAAATACTGAGTTGCCACTTCATTGTAAGTGTGCTTGCAGTGCTTGTCATACTTATTCATTGAGTTTCTCACTTGTAATCTTTGCATTCACAAAAGCTTAATACAACAGTGTTTATCAGTATTCTTTGTGTTTACTTGATTATAAATTGTGTAGTTGATTTTGTTTCCGCCAACCTCAACTAAGAACAGAACCATCTTGCATTCTCACGATCCTACAAGTATAATGCTGATGGTATTGTTGAACGTTGCAAAGCCCGTTTGGTTGTTTGTGGTGATACTCATAAAGAAGGAATTGATTTTAGTGAGACTTTTTCTCCTGTCGTTAAGATGACTACTATCCGTAGTCTCATTGTTGTTGCTACTAAACGACAATGGGGTTTATATCAATTGGATGTCAATAATGCCTTTTTACATGGGGATCTTGACGAAGACATATATATGCTTCCTCCTCCTGGATTGCCTTTATCCTCTCCTGATCATGTACTTAAGCTCAAGAAGTCTCTTTACGGTTTGAAGCAAGCTTCAAGGCAGTGGTATGGAAAGCTTTCTGATGCTCTTAAGACCAAAGGTTATATGCGGTCTTCCAATGTTTATTCTTTATTCTCTAAGACGATGGGGGATTCTGTTGTTCATGTCACTTTCTATGTTGATGACATTCTTCTTACTGGTAATAATGATCAAGAGATATCTGCTTTGAAGGCTTTCTTATATTCCACTTTCTAGATCAAGGATCTTGGCACTCTCAACTACTTTCTAGACATTGAGGTTCTCAAATCTCCCTCTGGTCTTATTATGACTCAACGCAAATTTGCGAGGATTTACTGACTGAGTTTCCTACCGACGATATTTCTTATGTTTCGTCTCCTTTGCCTTTACATTTACAACTTAAGCTCAACGAAGGTCAAGTTCTTGATGATCCTTTGGCCTATCGTAGACTTGTTGGTAAACTCAATTATCTCACTCATACTCGGCCTGATCTTGCTTTTGCGGTTCAGTTTCTCAGCCATTTTATGAGTGATCCGCGTGTTCCTCATTGGGATGCTACGTGGCATACTCTTCGGTATGTCAAAGGCAGTTTTTCTCAAGGGTTGTTCTTTAATGATGATCCTGATATGTCTTTGTCTGCTTATTGTGATTCTGATTGGAGTTTCGGCGTGATAATCTTACTCCTGTTCCTCTCAAATGTGACAGTTAGGCGGCTATTCATATTGCTAAGAATCCAGTTTTTCATGAGCGAACTAAGCATATCGAGTTGGATTGTCATTTTGTCCATGAGAAGCTTCAAGCCGGTTTGATTCTGCTTTCTCACACACAGACTTCTGATCAACTTGCGGATTTATTCACAAAGAGTTTGGCTGGTCAACCGCATTCAGATATCATTTCCAAGTTGGATTGTATACACCTCTAACTTGAGGGGGGTGTTAGCGAACTTAGTAGCGAACTTACTAAGTTCGCTTGTTTAGTATAGGTTTGTTAGCTTTTATTCCTTTGACTATAAATAGTTTCTTTTTAATATTATTCATGTTATCAATCAAATCATTTCAGTTTTACCCCCAATCATTCTCTCTCATTTTCCTTCTCTCGTTTATCATTCTCGCTTGTTTTAGCGATCTCGTTTATCATTCTCGCTTGTTTTAGCGATCATTCTCGATATCATAACATTTATTGTATTTAAATGTTTTTTTACTCTATCACCATCTCAGGCTTCGATCCTTCAACATCGGCACAACCGAAAAAAAAAGGATTCAAGATCACCACCTAAATCGTCATTCTCTCTTCACCAACTTCGTCGTCTTCACCTCAGCAAACCCACAGTGCAAACACTAACTTTGAAGGCAGTGAAAAAAACGCTTAAAACCTCAAAATCATTACCATATTAGACATTAAAAAAGCCACAAATCGATTCATCACTCGAATTATTAGCCTATTAGATGTATGAAAACTGTGGATCCATTCCGTTTTCAAGTTTAAAACACCCAAATTCAACAATTTCTTGAGCAAACTCTTTGTCTTCCGCAATCAAAGAACTCACCGGCGCATGTCATAAACCCCCTTACCGGCAGGGGCGAAGGTTTGAAGGGGTTAGTAGTGTAAATTTTTTCCATTTTCGTTCGAAAATTTTTTTACGTATTGAGCCGGCCCCCGCTGTTTTATTTCTATAAAGAATTCTTCGCCCCCTTTGATTTTTTATCCTTAAAATTTTCAGTTTAATGCTATGTTCAGATTGATTCGCTAAGTTATAGGTACGAAATTAAAAATTAGAAAATAGATTGTTCGTTTAAAAAATAAAAGTGTAAGTTTAGGGGTGGAAATGAAAAATTCAAAATTAATTTACCCTAACTTAATTTTCCCAATAACAATCGATCTGAGACCTCGAAACATAACCAAACCCCTAAATCGCTGCCGAACAAACTGAGTACCTTATCGCCACCGCTCGCCGCCGCTGCTCCGCCTGCTCACCAGTCGCTGCACCGCCTGCTCACCGGTCGCTGCTCCGCCTGCTCGCCACCAGTCGATGCTCCGCCGCTGTAAGTCAGTAGGTGTTGAAACTTTAATTTTTTGATTTCTTGCATTCTTGATTCTTGTTAGTTTGTTAGCCCTAATTTCTTGATTTTTTTGCATTCTTAATATTCACTCAATTCTTGTACGTTGTATTCTTGTTAAATATTTGAAAGGACCCAAACCGGGTACCTCTCACAGTTGGCAAACATTGCATATACATAGTTCTTAAACTTTGAATCAAACATTAAACTAACAGCGGAAGTCTTTACAAAATTCAGAGTCAATTAAAACTTAAAATTTAAACATAGTTCAACAATCTAAAACTAGCAAATGGGGATGTCAGTCTTCATCAGCAGCAGCCATCCAGCCATTCACTCCTAAGCCCTCGCGGCATCATTTCTTTTCCTTTCCTTTGCTACCTGATGTGCATACTAAAATAGTCAGCTAACGCTGGTGAGTTCAAGTTTTCTTTAGCTTTATATATATATATAAGAAGATTTTCCCTTTTAAATATACGTATTATATTATACACGTAATACAATGAAATCTTTCTTTATTCTTTAAATAAATACACATTAAAATATGTCTTCCTTCTTTAAAATACATACGTATAAAAATCTTTCTTTCTTCTTCTATATTCATACGTATTTACTTTGTACTCTTTTCTTTAAGTCATACATTAATGTCTACAATCTGTTCTGTGCCCCCGAGCGGGCTTCTTCGTTCTTACTTCCCGAAGGAACTCTTTCTCGCGGTTATTGTTCCCTAAGGCTCAACGTCCAAAGGCCGATAACCGACTTTCTGTGCCCCCAAGCGGGCTTCTTCATTCTTTCTTAGCGACCGTCGCCGCTAGAGTAACCGTCGTTACTCATCTTAACCAGTTGCAACATCCTCGTTACAATGCCCTGCCGAGCACTGTCCCGATTTTTCTCATGGTACATCATGGACTTGTCCATGACGCAACATCGGCTTCGGGTAGCACTAGTCTCAAGGACTATACTACTACCTCAAGACTTGCTACTATGCTTAGAGTAGCACTAGCCTCTAGGACTACGCTACTACTCCAAGTCTTTCGTCGTATAAGCATACTCTTACAGATTAGACAATGTATTTGACTTATTATTCTTCTCTTCGTTTATAAAACATATAGTTAAATAAACCATTCTTTCTTCTCTTTCTCTTGTTTATAAAACATATAGTTAAATAAACCATTGTTTTTTTTCTCTTTCTTCTGTTTATAAAACATATAGTTAAATAAACCATTATATTCTTCTTATCTTCTGTTTATAAAACATATAGTTGAATAAACCATTCTTTCTTCTTATCTTCTTTCTTACAAAACGTTTAATTAAATAAACCGTTATCTTTCTTTTCTTTCTTTCTTTCAAAACGTTTAATTAAATAAACCGTTATCTTTCTTATCTTTCAAAACATTCGGTTTAACAACCGTTATCTTTCTTTCTTACAAAACATTCGGTTTAACAACCGTTATCTTTCTCTCTTTCTTACAAAACGTTTAAGTAATAAAATGCATTTATTATAAACGTCTGATTCTTGAGTATGCACACCACCCTAAAACAGTAAAAATAGGGATTCTTGAACTCACCTGATGGGCGGGTCCTGATATACTAGCTGGTTACTGAGCGTCACTAAAGTCACACACAATCTGTATAATCAAGTCATACCAGATAAGACACTGAACCTAAGCGACATTAAACATTTCTATTCTTAGGGTTATATCGAAACTTGGTAGTTTCGAGTCAACGATTACCATCGAAACTATGGTAGTTTCGATGGGTCTTGCTTATATCGAAACTATAGTAGTTTCGATAACCTTGTTCTTCTTTCCCAAACAACCCATACCCTAACGAGGACGTCTAGGTAAAATACACTTCTTTAGTTAAAAGGAAAATCGGACAGAGTCCCGTTTGTTTTTGGCTAAACCCGACAATATCCAATTGTCCTCTTCCATTACTAAATCATAACCAATAATCCATCATAGTTGGGTTTTTAACTTCTAGCCTCGATATCTTTCTATACTTGGATTAAATACTGTAATAAATCATTGTCGGATATTAAATAAAATTATATTTATACGTCCTCATCAATGCGGCATTCATAACGCGGGCTAATAATGATAATTAGCGTTCTATGAGTTTTATAGGTTATACCTTATCGAACACGAACCCAGAATACAACCGAGACCCGACCCGAACCGTCTCCTTCATTATCATCTTGTAATTATCATCATCATCATTATGTAGGCATCATCACCATCTTCTCATGTAACCATCATCATCACCTAATCATCACCATCATCGTGAGAACTAACACTACCCGAAACTACTGTTGTGATCCACCTCTACCCGAAACTACATTGGCCTGCCATTATCACACCGCCCGAAACTACAATTGGGTACCACCTTAATCGAAATTAGTATCTTGATCATTACCATCGAAATTACTGCTGTCCTAATTAACTTCGCCACCGCTACCTGCTGCCTCCGATGACAAACCACCACTGCCGTCACCATCCTCATTTTCTGCCATGAAGCTTACTTCCCTTAACCATCATCATCTTCATCAAGTTCGTACCACGCCTGTAACCACATCGTCGTCCTCGTCACCACCATCCTATATCGCGCACCGCCATGAGACCATATTATCGTCACTACTGTTAACCACTATCGGCCATCATAGTCACCGCCGCGAACCGTCTTGAAGCTGCCGCCAACCTCCTTCCTTCACCATCGTCACATACGTGCCATCCCGGTAACCATATCACAATGAACCTCCTGCTGCGAAGCTTACCCTCATCCACCACCACCCGCTACCTGAGGCGAACCAGCCACCATAACTGCCGGCTTCTGCGTGATTCCGACCCAAACGGACTTCCCTCGTGGTCATCCCGGGGCGCTTCTCCATTATAACCAAGAAAGATGTATTGCTTAGTAGCTGGTTCCGGGTTTAATCGGAGGTGAGGAGTTGGACTCGCAGGCGACGAAGGAACACAGGAAGGAGAAACGAGATTTGGATGATGGCGGCTGGAGGGAAAGAATAGATATTAGGTTTTAGGAAAATTTTCATTTAGCTCCCTCCAACTTTGTAGTAATTACATTTTCGCCCTTTCATTTACCTAGTTGTTAGAGTCCAACACCATAAACAACCTAAGTACTTAACGAATCTAGTTCTTTTAAGTTAAAAGAATTCGGGATGTTACAATATTAGGGTTAAAAGCTTAATGGATTATGATTAGGATTATTGATTAATGATGATGAACAAGAGATTGATGATGAATTGATGATGATTTTTGTTAATACAATCCTATTGTTTTTTTTTGTTAGGCTTAGTATGAGAAAGTTAAAAACTTTAACTATTAGTTATTTTTTCAAAAGAATTGATGATGAATTCAAAAATATTAAAGGTTTGATTCGGAATGCATAATCGATGAATTCAAAAATATTAAAGGTCGTCGGGCTGAGTTGTAATTTTCTTCCATTCCAGGTACTTACAATTTTTCTTTCTCATTATAATAGATATTTTTTTTTATTTAAAGTTATTTATTATTGATTTGTTTGGCCCAACCCAAACATATAACCCAAAATATAGCGATAGGAAAAAAAATTTGGTCTCTTGACTTTCGGCCTCCGCTACTTAGTTTTTCAAGCTCCGCCACTGCTCACCGGAACCATATAAATACCTCAACGGTGGTCTGTGGTGCCTGCAGTGGTAGTGGAGGCCGAAGATAGTGCCGGTAGTGGCGACGCTGTAGTGGCAGCGGGAGATGACGAAGTCGTCGGAAGCCACGTGAAGGAAGAAAGGGGAGGGGGTTGACTGGTTTTGGTTTTAGGTGGGTCCCACATTTCATATGTAATTCATTCAATTTTATTTTTAACTTTTTTTTGTATTTTAACGTTAAGGGTATTTTGGTCATTTTATTAAAAGTTGACAGAAAATTTAACAAACATCCGTTCCAGTGACCTTTTATGTTACCCGTTGCCATACCATGAGAAATAAAGATGTAGTTTCTCATATTTGGGGAGTCAATCCAAAATATTGACAAACCACATAAACCTTTCATGTAATTTACTCATAAGAGAATTAGTGTTCATTTGTTTGTATTCGTTAACTCTGGTGCTATTTTATGAGTTGTTTATGACGAAAATAATAATAACTAGGGGATTTACCCGCCTCACGTTACAGCGGCGTCGAAACATACAGCAACTCGAACCGCCACGCGTTGCGGTGGCATCGAAACGTACAGCAACTCGAACCGCCACGCGTTGCGGCGGCGTCGAAACATATAGTAACTCGAACCACTCCGCTTTACGGCGCCACGTCGAAACGGACACGCTTCTCCGATAATACCAATTACCATTTAGAAAATGAAACTGGTTAAAAACGTATATTATACAAAGTAAACGAAATGGGTTAAAAACGTATATTATACGAAGTATAAGGGTGAAAAAAATACAAAGGGAAATAAAACGGGTTAAAAACGTATATTATACATAGTTCGAGGGTCAAAACAAAAATTTTAAAAATAATAAAAAAATGTTACTATTTATTATGGTTTGTTTTTCAATAAGAGGGAAATAATAATAAATTTTTTAACAAGATCTTTACAAAACTTAAAAGTTAAAAACGTAAAAACTTAAAAACTTTAAAATAGTTGTAGAAGATTAAAAACATTTAAAAATTTTAGACCATATGATATTTTACAAGTACATGGTATCATTTTAAGATTAGGTTAGTAAAGGTCAGACCATAAAAAGCCTTTGCGCCTATTCTGGCATTAGCGGCTATAAGGTCCCCAAGAATTCAACCACCACCTTATAATTCTACTATGTTCTTAACCTGTCTAAATTCTATTTAAAAACATTTTCAATTTTATACTTTTTTTTTAACCTGTTCAAGTTATCATATCATATCAACACTTAGCCTATGAAGGAGGCAATCATTAAATAAAAATAAAAATTTTACCAGTAATTCTAGGGCGTTTCACCAAGCTTGTAACTTCAAATATTATTTAAGAAAAGTGTGTTCAAGAGAGAGAGTATTGGAGATGTTCTCCGGGATACTCTTTACAAAGCATAAGAGTCCTCTTATATAGGCGGGGGAAAAAAACACACAATGGTCCCATATGGGGCCTACAAGACACATTTGTCAAAAAGTAAATAGTAAATAGCAATTATTTTGCTATCATTCAAAAGAGAATAGTAGCTGGCAATTATGAGTCCAGTGCGTATTATCCTGTCGGCCACGCCTCAAATTATTGGAGTCTTTCTTCACGTGACTGTGGGCTTATTGTTTTTTGGCTTTTTGTTTTCCGAAAGATTCTTCTGGTTGGAAATCTTTTTTATATTCTATTAGAATATTATTGATATAATCTTCCTCTATTGGGTCGTCTTCATTGTTGGACTGAGCTTCTTCTGTAAGATTATTATCTTCATCTTCTTCAGCTTGTGAGGAAGTAGACATCGTTGAAGGAGATGCTCCTTCTTTTCTGAAATTCTTTAGCATATCCTTCTTCATCTCGGATAGATAGAAATCCATAATCTCTTTGTTACTGATTTCATCAGTACCTTTAAGAGTTTGAATCTTTCTTATTATGTGTTTGAAAGGACTAGGAGTCTCTTTCTGGGGAAGACTGTTTATTTGTTCTTGATAATATTCAATTGTCTTCTCGATCATTTTTATAGTGTCATGGCTTTCTATGATGCCATCAATATTAGTAAGAGTCATTTTCTTCCAAAATTTTGTATAGAAGACTCTTTGGATACAAATGATATTATGGTTGTCATAGTCAATCTCAGGTGTACATTTCCAGATCCATGGGATACTGAACTGAACATAAAAATGTAAAATAGGCAAATTTTTTATAAAATTGTCCTCCTGCAGGGCTTCTATGAGAGCGGGAGAAACTTCTGCCCATTGTTTATAAAGGGTTTTGAATAAATCTAGGAGAATATTAACTGAAGGACCAAAATATTGCCACCAGTTGTAAAACCAAACAGGAATGTCCTGCTTGTAAACATGAGAGCAGATTTTTATAAACTATGAATGTTTCTGCTTTGGATTCTCATAAAGAAATGCTTTATAAAAGGCACTTTTATAATCCCAGTAATTATACTTTATGGGAGTCTTTGTTTGGGCATGCATTAATTCCCTTTCTTTCATTGGAGAAGTTCCCAAGGTTTCTACAGGTATAACCCGTTTAATTACGATCTTGCTGAAATTATAAACTTCAGGCTGTCCAGCATGATAATGCTCTATTTCACAATTCTCATTCTTAAGAATTTGCTCATAAAAATACCTGGGTTTATAAGCCTCAGTCGGATATAATCATGTGTCCATATATCTGTTTATTAACAGCCATGGATCATTTTTCCATTTTATATCTTTTTTCTCTAAAAGAAGTATTACTTCTTTTTCTGGGCTCTTTGTCCAATTAGAGATATCTTCTTCTGCTTCATTTGAAACAGTTTTTGCATATGATGTAGAAGATGAGTCTTTATTAGACTTTTCTTGAGAGGCTTTATAAGCCAAAAAATCCTTATAAAGGATGTCTTTTGATTTTGAAGAACCGGATGATGAATCAATGTTTTGGGTTATGAGCCTTTGACTTCCAATTTGGGATATAACCCTTGGATGAGGATTGTATCCTCCTCTACCTCTGTAGGAAGAAGATCTTCCTCTGCCTCTTTTTCCTTGCTCCCAAGGAATCATGTCTGAAAAAGTCATCCACATGAGATAATTTTCTTTTGTTGTTCTAATAAACAAATTTTAAATCTACAAAAAGAAATATGAATATTAATGTTTTCAATCATTTTTCTTTTTTTCTGTGAAGTTAAAAAATTATTTTCAAGAATGTCTTCTTTCGCTACTTCTTGATTATTAATCTTAAAAGTGCGTTCTTCTATCATCTTCTGAATTTCTAGGAGAGTTCTTTTAATTGGTCCTCTAGAATGAGACATTAATTCAAGTATTATCTGGTAAGAAAATCAGGGAGACTATTATCACAACCCTTTTTATAAATAATTTAAAAATCAAAAGGGGCTAAATGAGACTGCCATCTAGAAAACATTTGTTTTGAAACATCATGTTTGAAGTCCTTAGCGAACATAAATTTAGCCGCTTGGCAATCTGTTTTTATAATAAATTTTTGATTATATAAATCATCTTGAAATTTTAAAACACATTTTACTATTGTAAGAATTTCTTTTGCAATAGTAGCATAGTTTTTCTGGCTATTATTCCATTTTCCTGAATGGAATCTTACCAGGCTTTCTTGTTTATTTTTTGGTGAAATTTGTTTCAAGATTCCACCATAGCCTATATCAGAGGCATCTGTTTCAATAATTTTTTTCCCAATCTGGGTTGGTTATCATTAAGCAAGGAAGATTTTGAACCTTTTGCTTAATCTTTCGAATGGCCTTAGTATGATTTTCTGACCAAGGCTGAGGATTCTTTTTTAACCTGTCATATAAAATGGCAGTATCCTCTGCTAGATTTTTATAATAGAGAAGAATATAATTTAAACTTTCTAAGAATCTTTGAAGTTGAGTTTTGTCATAAATTTCATCTGGAAATTTTGACCCAAATTCAATACTTCTGTTGATAGGAATAATATTTCTTGTTTCAATATTATGACCCAAAAATCTTATTTTAGTTTGGAAAAGCATCATTTTTTGTCTGGAAATGACTAAACCATTTTTTATAATTATATTCTTGAATATATCAAGATGTTTAAAATGAGTTTCAATATCTTTAGAAAATACAAGGATATCATCTATGTAGACTATTATGAAATCACTGAAAGGAATAAAGATATCATTCATAATATTTTGGAATTCTGACGGGGCATTTTTTAACCCAAAAGGCATAACATTCCATTCATAATGGCCCGTAGGTACTGCAAAAGCAGTTTTATACCTATCTTTTTCATTTATCTGAATTTGCCAGTATCCAGATTTTAAGTCAAATTTTAAAAATATTATGGCATTATACAATTTATCTAATAAATCTTTTTTTATTAGGTATAGGATACCTAATCCATTTTAAATTTTTATTTAGAGGTTTGTAGTTTATAACTAATCTAGGAATACCTCTTTCTTTTTCAGAATGTTTATTAACATAAAAAGCAGTATAAGACCAAAGAGATTTTGATCTTCTGATTAAGTTTTTGTCAAGAAGAGATTTAATCTCTTGTTTGCATAATTCCATATATTCGGAATTCATCTGACAAGGTCTAGCCTTAGTAGTGATTTTACTATCATTAAAATCATCTTCATAGGGTAGTGAAACAATATGTATCTTTCTATCCCAAAAGGCATTTGGATGATAATTACATATTTGTAATGTACATTGATTATTAATTATTTTGATCTTATCCTGTAATTTTGGATTATTTACTCTGTCATGAATTTTTAAAGAAAATATTTCTTTTTGTAGGAAATCAATTTGATTTATTTTTGCTTGTAATAGAGATTCTTTTACATTATTCAAAGTCCTAGAAAAAGGATTTGTAATAAATGGAAAATATATTTCTTTATTTTGAAAAAATCTCCTAGATTAGTTATAAACTACAAACCTCTAAATAAAAATATAAAATGTATTAAGTATCCTATACCTAATAAAAAAGATATATTATATTTTCAAAATTTGACTTAAAATCTGGATACTGGCAAATTCAGATAAATGAAAAAGATAGGTATAAAACTGCTTTTGCAGTACCTACATGCCATTATGAATGGAACGTTATGCCTTTTGGGTTAAAAAATGCCCCGTCAGAATTCTAAAATATTATGAATAAAAACATTTAAAAATCTTCAGACCATCTTTCAGTAAAGTGTTCTATAATATTCACTATTAGGGTGTATACATCATTACTTTCGGTATTGCTGGTACTAGCGTCTTCTTCTTGTTTAACGCTATTAAGGATTTTATCCTTATCTGGTTGGGATAGATAATTGTCCCACACAGTCAAACTTGAACATTATTTTTATTTTGTAAAGATCTTGTTAAAAAATGGTATCAGAGCCAAGTGCTCTTAAAATAAAAATAATGTTCAAGTTTGAAGTGCAGATCAACACTTACTCATATTCATTCAAAATGAATATTCTGAAGAGCAACAATACTGTTAAAAACAGTATTGAAGAGGAATATGAGATTCCTCATAATCTTGATTTATTAAATAAATGGACTATTCCAAAAATGAAACATAAACTAATTTATAAATTAGGAACTTTTGAAAAATTGGGATTAAAACAAGTTATAAAAACAACTGAAGAAACATTTTCTTTAAATAAAGAAGACATGTTCATTAAACTATTGTCAAATAAAGATTTAAATAAATATAAAAATGATTATAAATTCCTTCATATAGGTTTAGTGCAGATAGCATTCAAACCTTTGACCTTAAAAGGTCTTCCAGAAAGTTTTGTAGCAGCTCTAAGAGATGCTAGAAATTTTGACTGGAAACAATCTCTAATAGGGATTTTCCAAACTAGTCTGGCGCATGGACCAGTCTATTTTAATGTTTATCCAAATTTACAATTATCTTTATTAGATGTTAATATATTAGACGCTTTAACTTTAAATGTTAAAACTCATGGTTACAACTATGCTCCAGGTTCAGAGGTGATTTGTATCTGTTATAGAATATATTATAAACCTTTATACACTTAAATCCTCAGTGTAGAATGGTCGATAAACCATTAAATGAAACAATAGTAATAGAAACTAATTTTGATAAGTCTAATATAACTACCAGAAGAAAGATAAAATGGGAAGAAATTAACTTTCCAGAAAACTGGATCCTTGATAAGGCTACAACATCTCAACAATATGTTGATAATAACCCTTTAGAAATTATACAATCTGAAGAAGGAACTTTCCAAATCCAATTTGAACTGATTAGAAATACTTCTTCTATACCTAGATCTTTATCTTCTAGGTCTTTGACCTCTCGACAACATATATCTCCTCTGGGATATACTGTTAGAAGCCCTTCTACAGCTTCAACTTCAAGAGTTAGGAAAACTTTCCCTGTAACAGAAACATTTAATAGATTAAGGATAAATCCTGACAATATAGTCCAAGGAGTCCAAGTAGATCCGAAATTAACCGAATCAGAAGTTGAATTTGTTTAATGGATTTTAAAGAAAAAATAATTTTTAATACAGGATCTCCTATAAGAAAAGAGATCAATAAAGAATTCCAATTACCCAAATGGGAATTGTTTAGAAATTGGTTTTTTAATAATTTTAAAGAAACTGATGTAAATTTCTTTAAAGAAGAATATTATATAGATTTAATTATAAAAAATAAGATTATACAATTTATTCTTTGGTTTATAGAAAAATACACGGAAAGTATTATTTCCGTTATTGAAAGAGAATTCATTATTAAAGGAGAAAAATTAATTTCTAATGTTTTTCCTCCTAATCAATCTTTTAAATTAGAAAAGGATAATGAAGTAAGGTATTATCAAACCTTTCAAAAATTGTTAGAAGGAGATATCTTACCTATCACAATTTCTCATATAAATGATTTAATTAAACAGCAGAATTATACAAATTTATATTTAATAATCCTAGGAGAACAAATCCAGGATTTGTCTGCTAAAATGGATAAGACAATATCCTACTTAAAAGAGAAAAGTATATCTATCAAACCAGCTTCTCTTCAAAAAATTGTTACTCCTAGTATACAACTTCCTCCAGAAGTCACAGATTTTAAATTAAAATCTAAGGAGTCTTGAAACAACTTTAAATGAGACAATGAGCGCTCTAAAGAGTCTTAAGATAAGTACTCTAACAGATTTCTCTGAAGAAAATTACCAAGAGGAAATTAGGGATCAAATCTCCAAACTTTCTAAATGGGCAGATAAGCCTACTCAGAGAAAATACTATTATCCCAGACCTACCCCACAAGATGTTCTTATAGAAGAACAAGAGTATATAGTAAATAACTGTCACACCCCAACCATGCATCTTAACCACGGGTGCGACTTAATTGACAAAAGAACACAATGGAATAAAGACATTTACTATTAAAGTTTCATAATATTAAAAAAATCCCAATTACATAAGTTTTGAATTAAACCAAACAGATAACATGTTCAAAAGACAAGCAACTTAAAATAAGATTCTTCAATTGATATCTAGGCAAATCCTATGTGATATTGACTTGACCTATCACGAGCTTAATCACCTGAAACATGTACGAAAAACAAGTGTCAACTAAAAATAGTTGGTGAGAAATCACAGGTTTAATAAAAGTATAAGTTTGGCAAAGGTGACAATTCATATTCCAAGATCATCATATAGCACGTAATAAAACAAACACATGATTAGCAAATCCAACCTAAAATGATGAGTAACGAATAAGTGGTACAACTCGCAAGTTGCACTGATAACGAATAAGATGTCCAACCAAAAGTTGTCCATAAAGTATATGCGGTTTCCATCCTATGGCCCATATCTGTACTACCGTTGGCTTGAAAGTTTCAAGTTAAGGATTTGCAAGTTTAACGTTTATCATGTTGTGTTCATTTACTCACATACATATATGATTCGCTTGTTTTAGAATTGTTTGAAAACGTGTTTTAATGCGTGCCAACGCGTACATGTTTCCCCCAAAACGATTTGAATAAAGTGGGGCTATGAAGTCTCACCTTGAAAGCTAGACGAGATAAGAAACTTGAACGAATAGACGAGATGAATCATGGACCAGACCCTAAACAAATAAATAAACTAGTTTTAGGGTAGGTTCGATGGTTACGAGTGTTAGCTAGGCGGTTCGGGTCATAAGATTAAGAATTAGTTGCAAAAATAGAGTTTTAGTTGATTTTCATATTTAGACAGCAAAGTAGCTGAACAGAAACGGGATTGTTAAAAACATCAAAAGATGTCTAAAAATTATGAAATTTTACAGGTAATTAGTTTAAGTCGTTCCGAAGAAGTTTCGTTTAGAAAGTTTTTCCATTTGAGACTCGGATCATAGCCAAAATAGTCCAACAAGACAGAAGGTACTGAAAAAGGTTTCTGTCCCGTTTTGGCTACTACGGAGTCATACTTTTGAATTAGAAAACGATCTAATTATGGTTGGAAAGGAAATTCGACGAACTACAACGTGGAAATTGATTTTGCTCAGTTTAGATTAATTATGGTCAAGTTACGCTTAGTTAAATTCAGCACAGTTTCTATCCAAAATCAATGGTTGCACTTAAGTGGTCCGTTTAGAGTTTTAAGATTACCGAACGCGCAAATAAAAATTAGACGAATGTTATTATGTTATTATAATACATAATATAATCATATTAGGTTAGCCAAAACGTCCCGTGTCACCGGTCTAGCCATGATATTCACAGAAGCGTTTTGGAGAATCACAGAATGCAATCGGCATAGCCGACACGAGCAAGCGGATTCTATATTTAATTAGCGTGTGAGTACATATAAGAGATAATATAGAATAAATAACATGTTTTAAGTTAGCAAGAACATACTAATGCATCGGCAGAGCCACTTTTGCAATAGTTGTCTTGAGGATTCGCAGAATGCGACGGCATAGCCGCCATTGCAAACGGGATCCTTTGTTTGTTAGTTGGTGATGTTAGCTTGATTTATTAGTTTGATTAAGATTATTAGAGGGTTTTTAGGGATGAGGTTTCACATGATCAAGTGATCATGGATAGAAAATAGGAAAAGATTGAGGGGATGAAGAAAGAATAAAATAAAAAGACGGTATTCAACTTCGGAGGGTTACTTACTTGTTTGATCTTCAAACCCTTGGAATCCTCTAATGGATTTTCAAAATCTTCAAGGTTGGGAAGGGATTTCACAACTTAGGAGGGGTTGGGAGTGTTTGAGAGAGAATTAGCAAAGAAAACAAGATCCTAAGCCTCCTATTTATACTAATGGTTGAAGGGGTGTAAATATGGAATGTCTTGGAAAGCAATTTAGGGTTTTAGGGTCCTCAAATCTGCGAAATTTTCCTCAATGGGGCTAGGTTTTTTGTGATTTCTTGCTTGGGCTAGGTCCAAGAGTAGGTGGGTTGGGTCCTAGCTTGATCCGGTTGAGTGCATGCATTCGAAAATTACGATTTTAAGCATTTCTAAGCGAAATTGGCAAATGTTTTCAACATTAAAGTTGATTGTCATAACAAAAAGAGTATGTTTAGCTAAAATAATTTAAGTTAAAGTTACGTTATTCGCGTATAGTAGTTGGCGATCGTTGGGCGAGAAAACGGACTTTTTGATCGTTTTTCGAATTTCAGGATTTATTTAAGGAAAGTTTTGCAAACAAACTTTGTTTTAATTAAAGAAATGAATATTTTAAACATTTAAAACATAAATTAATGTCATGTTAAACGATTTGTAGGTCGTGGACGGTACGTAGTTAACGACGGTTTAAAAGGCGAACGATCGCACGAAAGTACTAACTAGTACTTTTAAGCATCAATTCACATTGAATGGGTTGTAAGAACATGTTTGAGATGTATGGGGGTGGTTCATGTGTATTTAATGTGTCATAAAGATCAATTAAGTCTACGTGCGATCCATGAATCAATCACAGATAAGTATAAGTCTTTGAAATCAAGCATAAACGTAATGTTTCACATGTGAACTAGTATTGTAACAACGTCTGAATAGGATTTCAAGTAAAATGAAATGTCATGCGGATTTTCATTGATAAGTCTAGAATGAGTACAAGTAGTGAAAATCAGAAGTGTCATAGTCTCCCCTAGTTAAAAGAATTTCGTCCCCGAAATTCAACTAGTAGAGGCTGTAGGGTCTAGAAAGAGATGAGGGTACTTATGTTTCATTTGGTCTTCACGTTCCCAGGTGAACTCAGGACCATGCTTGGCTTGCCAACGAACTTTCACGATAGGGATGCGGCTACGCTTGAGTTGCTTGACTTCACGGTACATGATTTCAACGGGCTTTTCGATGAAATGCATAGAGTTGTTGATACGAACATCATCCAGAGGAACTTGAAGTGTGTCATCAGCAAGGCAGCTTTTAAGTTTTGATACATGAAAAACGTCATGAACGTTACAAAGTTCGGTTGGTAGCTTGAGTCTATAGGCTACTAGGCCAATCCTTTCAAGAATTTCGAATGGCCCAACGAACCTAGGGGCTAGCTTTCCCTTCTTCCCAAATCGGACAACACCTTTCCAGGGAGAAACCTTGAGTAAGACTCTATCACCGACTTGAAATTCAAGGGGCTTCCTACGGTTATCAGCATAACTCTTTTGACGATCGCGAGAGGCCTTGAGTCTTTCTTGAATTTGAAGTATCTTGTCGGTGGTTTCTTGAATGAGTTCGGGACCGGTGATTTGAGCGTCTCCGATCTCGGTCCAACACACCGGAGATCGACACTTCCTACCATATAGAGCCTCAAAAGGGGCGCACTTGATGCTCGTATGGTAACTATTGTTGTAAGAGAATTCGATGAGTGGCAAGTGTTGATCCCAACTTCCTCCAAAGTCAATCACACAAGAACGGAGCATGTCTTCCAAGGTCTGTATGGTCCTTTCACTTTGACCATCAGTCTGGGGATGGTAAGCCGTGCTAAGGTTCAAACGAGTTCCCAAAGCTTTCTGTAAGATTACCAGAATCGGGAGGTAAAACGGCTATCACGGTCGGAGATAATGGATAGAGGGACACCGTGATGTGTCACGACCTCATTGATATAGAGTCTGGAAAGCTTCTCCATTTTGTAGTCCTCACGGATTGGGAGAAAATGAGCGGATTTGGTTAAGCGGTCAACAATGACCCTGATGGAGTCATGACCACTAGAGGTTCGCGGAAGCTTAGTGATGAAGTCCATGGAAATTTGCTCCAATTTCCATTGTGAGATTTCGGGTTGTTGGAGAAGACCAGATGGTTTCTGGTGCTCAGCTTTAACTTTAGAGCAAGTAAGACACTTCCCTACATAGAGGGCGATGTCTTTCTTCATTCCTGGCCACCAATAAAACTCTTTCAAGTCGTGATACATCTTATCAGCACCGGGATGAACAAAATAACGGGATTTATGTGCTTTATCAAGGATAAGGGTTCGGAGCTCACTTGAGTCGGGGATCCAAATTCGACCCATGAAGTAAAGGAGATCATCGGGTTTGGGTCCAAGTGCTTTTCGACACCACAATCCAAATCCTTCTTCAACTCATCATTTGCAACAACTTGTTTTTGAGCTAGGAGGATCTTATCTTTGAGACTGGTTTGGACCAACATTCCCATGGCTCGCACACGGGTGGGTTTGATTCGGTCCTTACGGCTAAAGGCGTCAGCCACCACATTAGCTTTCCCCGGGTGGTAACGAATTTCGCAATCGTAGTCACTAAGTAATTCAACCCAACGTCGCTGCCTCATGTTGAGTTCTTTCTGGTTCAGAATATGTTGAAGGCTCTTGTGATCAGTAAAAACCACACATTAGTGTCGTAGAGATAATGTCTCCAGATTTTCAAAGCAAAGACCACCATACCTAACTCAAGGTCATGAGTGGTGTAGTTCTTTTCATGAACCTTGAGTTGTCTGGATGCATAGGCTATGACCTTGTCTCGTTGCATCAACACGCAACCAAGACCTTGGTTTGAGGCATCACAGTATACAACGAAATCATCATTGCCATCGGGAAGACTTAGAATAGGGGAGTTGCACAATTTCTGCTTAAGAGTTTGGAACGCATCTTCTTGCTTTTGTTCCCAGATGAAAGGCTTATTTTTCTAAGTTAATGTAGTGAGAGGCAGGGCAATCTTCGAAAAGTTAGGGATGAATCTTCGATAATAACCCGCCAAACCCAGAAATGAACGGATCTCAGAGGGTGTGGATGGTGTACTCCAATTCTTGATAGCGGTGACTTTGGCTGGATCGACGTGTATACCCTGGTTGTTGATCACGTGACCCAAGAAATGAATTTCTCTAAGCCAGAATTCACACTTGGAGAATTTAGCATAAAGTTGTTCCTTCTTCAAGAGTTCCAAAATCAGCTTAAGGTGGGTTGTATGATCCTCTTTGGTTCGGGAGTAGATCAAGATGTCATCAATGAAGACAATGACAAATTGATCTAGGTAGGGTTTGCAGACACGGTTCATGAGGTCCATGAACACCGCGGGCGCATTGGTTAACCCAAAAGGCATAACCATGAACTCGTAGTGTCCATAACGAGTTCTAAAAGCAGTTTTGGGAATGTCCTCTTGATGGACTCGGAGTTGATGATACCCAGATCGGAGGTCAATCTTCGAGAAACAAGTTGCTCCTTGCAGTTGATCGAAAAGGTCATCGATCCTAGGTAGCGGGTAATGATTCTTGATGGTAAGCTTGTTTAGTTCACGGTAGTCGATGCACATGCGGAAGGACCCATCCTTCTTCTTGACAAAGAGAACCGGAGCTCCCCAAGGTGAGGAGCTCGGTCTAATGAATCCCTTGTTCAGCAGCTCTTGCAGTTGGCTAGATAGTTCTTGCATCTCAAAAGGGGCTAGGCGGTACGGAGATTTGGCAATGGGGTTAGCTCCCGGTAAAAGATCAATCCGAAATTCAACTTGTCGAGTTGGAGGGAGTCCATGCAAGTCATCAGGGAATACTTCCGGAAAATCTCGGATGATCGGTATATCTTGTAATTTCTTTTCTTCGGATTTCTCGACCACATGTGCCAAGAAAGCATAGTATCGCTTCCTTAAATATCTACGTGCCTTCATGCAGGAGATGGATTTCAAACCTTTGCAAGGTTTCTCTCCAAAGATTTTCAAGGTCTCACCGGATGGTAGAGGGATACGAATGAGTTTCTCCGAACAGTTGATTTCCGCATGATTGTGGGATAGCCAATCCATTCCCACGATGATATCAAAACTCTCAAGAGTGATGGGAATCAGGTCGATAGAGAATGTGTGATCGTTAAGAGTTAGAGCACCACCTCGGACAACGGAATGCACAACAGTTAGTTTGCCATCAGCTATTTCTATAGTATAAGAAGGTTCAAGAGCGGTACGACAAGTTTTAAGTAAAGGTTCAAATTCTAAGGAGACAAAGCTTTTATCCGCTCCGGTATCAAATAAGATAGAGGCATAACGATTATTGATGAGAAACGTACCAGTAACCACGGCATTGTCATTTCTGGCCTCGGTTGCTCCTATGGCAAAAGTGCGAGCACGTGCACCTCAGTTATTGTTGTTGAGCTTCGGGCATTGGTTTTTGTAGTGATCAGGAGCACCACATTCATAACAGGCCCTACCATTGATGATGGCAGGAGTGGCAGTTTGGGTAGTAGCAGCCTTTTCAGCTACGCGACAAGCGTTAGCAAAATGACCAAGCCTTCCACATTTAGTGCACGAACGACATTGAACAGTAGTAGGGTGATGGTATTGACACCTTGCACACAGCGGGTGAGGTCCACTATATGGCTTCCTGCCAGGTGCAGGTCTAGGTGCTACTTGGGTAACAGGAACAGCTGGGGTAACCATGGCAAAGCTTTTAGAGGCCTTTTGCTTCTTGTGGCGATACTCAGGCTTTTTCGCCACTTCCTCCTTAACTCTCTTGTCACCTTTCCTGAATAGAACTCCAGACTTAACTAGATCGTCCGTTAAGGACGCAGATAAACGAATAGCAGCTTCAAGTGTTGATGGGCTACTACCCATGACAGTACCCCGAATTTGAGGCGGAAGGCCTCCAATATAACGATCAATCATTCGGGTCAAGGGTGTAACCAGATGAGGGACTAGGATGCAGAGTTCATGAAAGCGTGTGGTGTACGCCTCACTCTCCCCACTATCCTGGGTAAGGTCCCACAGCTCAATCTCCAACTTCTTCATCTCATTGCTAGGACAGAACTCCTCGATCATAATTTCCTTGAGCTTATCCCAAGTCATAGCAAGAGCTCCTTCCCTACCCCGAATTTTCTTTTCAGCATTCCACCAAGTCAGTGCCCTCCTTTGGAAGGCACTTGAAGCATATTTTACCTTAAGTTCATCGGGGCAGTCACTCATCTCAAATGTGTTCTCCATGCCTTCAAACCATTGCAATAGCCCTGTCGCACCTTCACATCCAAGGTACTTGTGTGGGTTACAAGAGTTGAAGTGCTTGAAAGTACAAACACTCCCACTAGATCCTCCGATGGAGTTGTTGATTTGAGTGACAATAGTGGGTAAGACCGCAGCAAGTTGTTGAGTGAGCAGGGTGGCTATGGCGGTGGTTTCGGTGGAGGCTTCACTGGTGTTAGCCACGGTGTTATCAGGATCACGACGAGGAGGCATTCTACGAAAAAGAAATCATAAGTCGGTAGTTAGGATAGACATTCAAGAATTAAAAGTGACAATATTTATAAATAAAATCACTCATTCATTAATATTAATGTCTTACAAGATAAATAAAACATATATTTAAAACATATATGTTGAATTACAAATGAAATATAAAGACAAAACTGACTAGTCAAAATTCAAGATTCGGATGAATGATACTAGTGAGACGTGTTTTAGCCTATAAGTGAGCACTCACTCCAAGGGTCCCCAGGTAAGTGCGACTCGTAACGAACGTGCCTCACTTTCCTTTGACAAGACCCCCAGTGTACAGGCGCTCACCCTTCCAGATTACACGTATCTCTAGTATCACTATCCAAGCCTTTGATTTTGATGAGAACATTATGGATTGGGCCTTGCCCAAGAGTTGGATTCAACTTCACAAGTCAGCTTTCTTTTCTTGAACGGGAGTTGGGCCTCAGAAGTGGTTCCAACATGGCTCTCTTGGTCTTCGGATTCCGAATCACTTGATATGTTGATTACTTCAGGCTTCGGTGCAGGCCGGCTTGTCGCATCGGAGATTAACTCGGGCTTGACATTATGTTTCGAGGGTAGCAGGCTTCCAGAGAAAGATGATCGTGGTGAGATTAGCCTACTCCAACTAATTGGGCTTTGGGACCCATCATCGGAAATAAGGCTTGAATTGCTAGAGATGTCAGCAGAGTACGACGACATACTAAAGATAAGAGAGTTAGTGGATTAGAATCACTTAAGCATATAAGTTTCAAAGGGGAGCTTAGGTTATAGTCTAGGTCAAATGGTTGCCTAATTCTCTATAACCACGGCTCTGATACCAATCTGTCACACCCCAACCGTGCATCTTAACCACGGGTGCGACTTAATTGACAAAAGAACACAATGGAATAAAGACATTTACTATTAAAGTTTCATAATATTAAAAAAATCCCAATTACATAAGTTTCGAATTAAACCAAACAGATAACATGTTCAAAAGACAAGCAACTTAAAATAAGATTCTTCAATTGATATCTAGGCAAATCCTATGTGATATTGACTTAACCTATCACGAGCTTAATCACCTGAAACATGTACGAAAAACAAGTGTCAACTAAAAATAGTTGGTGAGAAATCACAGGTTTAATAAAAGTATAAGTTTGGCAAAGGTGACAATTCATATTCCAAGATCATCATATAGCACGTAATAAAACAAACACATGATTAGCAAATCCAACCTAAAATGATGAGTAACGAATAAGTGGTACAACTCGCAAGTTGCACTGATAACGAATAAGATGTCCAACCAAAAGTTGTCCATAAAGTATATGCGGTTTCCATCCTATGGCCCATATCTGTACTACCGTTGGCTTGAAAGTTTCAAGTTAAGGATTTGCAAGTTTAACGTTTATCATGTTGTGTTCATTTACTCACATACATATATGATTCGCTTGTTTTAGAATTGTTTGAAAACGTGTTTTAATGAGTGCCAACGCGTACATGTTTCCCCCAAAACGATTTGAATAAAGTGGGGCTATGAAGTCTCACCTTGAAAGCTAGACGAGATAAGAAACTTGAACGAATAGACGAGATGAATCACGTACCAGACCCTAAACAAATAAATAAACTAGTTTTAGGGTAGGTTCGATGGTTACGAGTGTTAGATAGGCGGTTCGGGTCATAAGATTAAGAATTAGTTGCAAAAATAGAGTTTTAGTTGATTTTCAGATTTGGACAGCAAAGTAGCTGAACAGAAACGAGATTGTTAAAAATATCAAACGACGTCTAAAAATTATGAAATTTTACAGGGAATTTTCTTAAGTCGTTCCAAAGAAGTTTCGTTTAGAAAGTTTTTCCATTTGAGACTCGGATCATATCCAAAATAGTCCAACAAGACAGAAGGTACTGAAAAAGGTTTCTGTCCCGTTTTGGCTACTACGGAGTCATACTTTTGAATTAGAAAACGATCCAATTATGGTTGGAAAGGAAATTCGACGAACTACGTCGTGGAAATTGAGTTTGCTCAGTTTAGATTAATTATGGTCAAGTTACGCTCAGTTAAATTCAGCACAGTTTCTGTCCAAAATCAATGGTTGCACATAAGTGGTCCGTTTAGGGTTTTAAGATTACCGAACGCGCAAATAAAAATTAGTCGAATGTTATTATGTTATTATAATACATAATATAATCAGATTAGGTTAGCCAAAACGTCCCGTGTCACCGGTCTAGCCATGATATTCACATAAGCGTTTTGGAGAATCACAGAATGCAATCGGCATAGCCGACACGAGCAAGCGGATTCTATATTTAATTAGCGTGCGAGTTCATATAAGTGATAATATAGAATAAATAACATGTTTTAAGTTAGCAAGAACATACTAAAGCATCGGCAGAGCCACTTTTGCAATAGTTGTCTTGAGGATTCGCAGAATGCGACGGCATAGCCGCCATTACAAACGGGATCCTTTGTTTGTTAGTTGGTGATGTTAGCTTGATTTATTAGTTTGATTAAGATTATTAGAGGGTTTTTAGGGCTGAGGTTTTACATGATCAAGTGATCATGGATAGAAAATAGAAAAAGATTGAGGGGATGAAGAAAGAATAAAATAAAAAGACGGTATTCAACTTCGGAGGGTTACTTACTTGTTTGATCTTCAAACCCTTGGAATCCTCTAATGGATTTTCAAAATCTTCAAGGTTGGGAAGGGATTTCACAACTTAGGAGGGGTTGGGAGTGTTTGAGGGAGAATTAGTAAAGAAAACAAGATCCTAAGCCTCCTATTTATACTAATGGTTGAAGGGGTGTAAATATGGAATGTCTTGGAAAGCAATTTAGGGTTTTAGGGCCCTCAAATCTGTGAAATTTTCCTCAATGGGGCTGGGTTTTTTGTGATTTCTTGCTTGGGCTAGGTCCAAGAGTAGGTGGGTTGGGTCCTAGCTTGATCCGGTTGAGTGCGTGCATTCGAAAATTACGATTTTAAGCATTTCTAAGCGAAATTGGCAAATGTTTTCAACATTAAAGTTGATTGTCATAACAAAAAGAGTATGTTTAGCTAAAATCATTTAAGTTAAAGTTACGTTATTCGCGTATAGTAGTTGGCGATCGTTGGGCGAGAAAACGGACTTTTTGATCGTTTTTCGAATTTCAGGATTTATTTAAGGAAAGTTTTGCAAACAAACTTTGTTTTAATTAAAGAAATGAATATTTTAAACATTTAAAACATAAATTAATGTCATGTTAAACGATTTGTAGGTCGTGGACGGTACGTAGTTAACGACGGTTTAAAAGGCGAACGATCGCACGAAAGTACTAACTAGTACTTTTAAGCATCAATTCACATTGAATGGGTTGTAAGAACATGTTTGAGATGTATGGGGGTGGTTCATGTGTATTTAATGTGTCATAAAGATCAATTAAGTCTACGTGCGATCCATGAATCAATCACAGATAAGTATAAGTATTTGAAGTCAAGCATAAACGTAATGTTTCACATGTGAACTAGTATTGTAACAACGTCTGAATAGGATTTCAAGTTAAATGAAATGTCATGCGGATTTTCATTGATAAGTCTAGAGTGAGTACAAGTAGTGAAAATCAGAAGTGTCACAATAACTCTTATAGTGGAAAAATGATCTATGAATGGAACATAGACGGTCAATCAGAAAGACAAATATATAATACTGTCCATATAATTCTCATGTATAGTACAATTTGTAAAAATAATAATAACTCAGTAAAAACCATAGCTAATATGATAATATCAGGTTTTACTGGCCAACTAAAAGGTTGGTGCGACAATTATCTATCCCAACCAGATAAGGATAAAATCCTTAATAGCGTTAAACAAGAAGAAGACGCTAGTACCAGCAATACCGAAAGTAATGTTGTATACACCCTAATAGTGAATATTATAGAACACTTTACTCGAAGATGGTCTGAAGATTCTGAAAATATTAGAACTCTTCTCCAGAATTTAAGATGTAGAACTCTGACATCTTTTAGATGGTATAAGGATACCTTCTTATGTAGAGTCATGGAACTCCCCGAGGCTAATAGTTCTCATTGGAAATCAAAATTTATAGATGGACTTCCCCATTTATTTGCTGAAAGAATAAAAAGCAAATTAAGGATAGATGGAGTCATAAATTATGACAGTTATACTTATGGAAAACTCATAGGCACCTGTGTTCAAGAAGGAATAAGCCTATGCAATGAGATAAAACTTAATCAACAGATTAAGAAGCATTCTTTAAATGAAAGAAAACAATAAGGAGATTTATGTGGCCAATTTGGCATAGAAAATAAATCTGATAGGTCTATAGAAACTAGGAAAGAAAATTCTTCCCCTAAGAAGCATTACAAGAGGAAGAAATTTAGGAAAGATGACAAACCTTATAAAGATAATTATAAGAGAAAAAAAGATAAGGAAAGAAAAGAATTTCCTAATGATTTTAAAAAAAATTATAAAGTGCAGAAAATGTGGCAAACTAGGCCACAAAGCAAAAACCTGTTAGGTTCAAAAGAAACTTAACAAAATTAAAGATAGAGAATTAAGAGATAAGATTAATGAAGTCTTATTATATGACAGTTTTGAAAAAACTGATTCTGAGCAATCTTCCTCAAAAGAAGAAAAACTAAATATTTTAAAATATAAAAGTTTTAATTCCTCTGAATCAGAGGAAGATCATTGTCCAGCAAACTGTAAAAAAGATTGCTGTAAAAACTCTTCTGAAATGCCAGGAGAAGAACTTTATCAAATTATTTCTCAATTCCAAAATATGGAAATAAATGTTTTAAGCAACGAGATTTTAGATCTTTTAAAAGTCATAACTGATCCTCAAATAAAAGAAAAATTGATTTCTGAATACCTAAATCAACAAAGGAATGAGGAAACTTCTTCCTCAAATAATCCTCAACAGGATTTAAAACATTTTTCTCTAGTTGAATTAAAAAGACAACTAGCTCAAAGAAACCAAACTTTTAGACCTGTTAATATACAGGATTTAAAAATTGAAATTGATAACCTAAAAGTTGATATCAAAATTCTTCAAAAGAATAATAGGAACCTAGAAGATAGAATTTTTAAGCTTGAGATTCCTCAGAATAAAACCTCCGAAGAAATCCCTATTAATAGTCAAGGAGGATTTTTAGAAAGTATTATAGATATTATAACTACACAAAAATAGAATATTAAAATAAAACTTCTCATAGAAGATAGTTTTTTTATAACTGTTACAGCACTAATTGATAGTGGTGCTGATCTAAACTGTATCCAGGAAGAAATTATTCCAACTAGATACTTTCATAAAACCTCCCATAACTTAAACATGAATTCCTACTAGTTTTATTCTACTTAAAAACCTTACTAGTCAAGTTATACTTGGAACCCATTTTCTAAATAAAATATTTCATTTAAAAAATATTGATAATAAAGGGATAACTGGATTTTTCCAAAATAAAGAAATATATTTTCTATTTATTACAAATCCTTTTTCTAGGACTTTGAATAATGTAAAACAATCTCTTTTACAAGCAAAAATAAATCAATTTGATTTCCTAAAAAAAGAAATATTTTCTTTAAAAATTCAGGACAGAGTAAATAATCCAAAATTACAGGATAAGATCAAAATAATTAATAATCAATTTACATTACAAATATGTAATGTTCATCCAAATGCCTTTTGGGATAGAAAGAAACATATTGTTTCACTACCCTATGAAGATGATTTTAATGATAGTAAAATCACTACTAAGGCTAGACCTTGTCAGATGAATTCCGAATATATGGAATTATACAAACTAGAGATTAAATCTCTTCTTGACAAAAACTTAATCAGAAGATCAAAATCCCCTTGGTCTTGTACTGCTTTTTATGTTAATAAACATTCTGAAAAAGAAAGAGGTATTCCTAGATTAGTTATAAACTACAAACCTCTAAATAAAAATTTAAAATGGATTAGGTATCCTATACCTAATAAAAAAGATTTATTAGATAAATTGTATAATGCCATAATATTTTCAAAATTTGACTTAAAATCTGGATACTGGCAAATTCAGATAAATAAAAAAGATAGGTATAAAATTGCTTTTGCAGTACCTACGGGCCATTATGAATGGAACGTTATGCCTTTATGAATGATATCTTTATTCCTTTCAGTGATTTCATAATAGTCTACATAGATGATATCCTTGTATTTTCTAAAGATATTGAAACTCATTTTAAACATCTTGATATATTCAAGAATATAATTATAAAAAACGGTTTAGTCATTTCCAGACAAAAAATGATGCTTTTCCAAACTAAAATAATATTTTTGGGTCATAATATTGAAACAGGAAATATTATTTCTATCAACAGAAGTATTGAATTTGGGTCAAAATTTTCAGATGAAATTTATGACAAAACTCAATACTTCTGTTGATTGGAATAATATTTCCTGTAAACAAACAAAAGTTAACTTAAAAACTTGAAAATAGTTGTATAAGATTAAAAACATTTAAAAATTTTAGACCATACAAAACTTAAAAGTTAAAAACTTAAAAACTTGAAAACTTAAAAACTTAAAAATAGTTGGATAAGATTAAAAACATTTAAAAATTTTAGACCATATGATATTTTACAAGTACAGGGTATCAATTTAAGATTAGGTTAGTAAAGGTCAGACCATAAAAAGCCTTTGCGCCCATTCTGGCATTAGCGGCTACAAGGTCCCCAAGAATTCAACCACCACCTTATAATTCTACTTTGTTCTTAACCTTTCTAAATTCTATTTAAAAACATTTTAAATTTTATACTTCTTTTTTAACTTCAATTTATAAGAGAAAAAAAATATAAGGAAACAAAAGAATTTCCTAATGATTTTAAAAAAATTATAAAGTACAGAAAATGTGGCAAATTAGGCCACAAAGCAAAAACTTGTTGGGTTCAAAAGAAAATTAACAAAATTGAAGATAGAGAATTAAGAGATAAGATTAATGAAATCTTATTATATGACAGTTTTGAAAAAACTGATTCTGTAGGTACTACAAAAGTAGTTTTATACTTATCTTTTTCATTTATCTGAATTTACCAGTATCCAGATTTTAAGTCAAATTTTGAAAATATTATGGCATTATACAATTTATCTAATAAATCTTTTTTATTAGGTATAGGATACCTCATCCATTTTAAATTTTTATTTAGAGGTTTGTAGTTTATAACTAATCTAGGAATACCTTGAAAATAATTTTTTAACATCACAGACAAAAAGAAAAATGATTGAAAACATTAATATTCATATTTCTTTTTGTATATTTAAAATTTGTTTATTAGAACAACAAAAGAAAATTATCTCATGTGGGTGACTTTTTCAGACATGATTTCTTGAGAGCAAGGAAAAAGAGGCAGAGGAAGATCTTCTTCCTACAGAGGTAGAGGAGGATACAATCCTCATCCAAGGGTTATATCCCAAATTGGAAGTCAAAGAGAAAAGTATATCTGTCAAACCAGCTTGTCTTCAAAAAATTGCTACTCCTAGTATACAACTTCCTCCAGAAGTCACAGATTTTAAATTAAAATCTAAGGATAGTCTTGAAACAACTTTAAATGAGACAATGAGCGCTCTAAAGAGTCTTAATATAAGTACTCTAACAGATTTCTCTGAGGAAAATTACCAAGAGGAAATTAGGGATCAAATCTCCAAACTTTCTAAATGGGCAGATAAGCATTGCAAAAGAAATTCTAGCAATAGTAAAATGTGTTTTAGAATTTCAAGATGATTTATATAATCAAAAATTTATTATAAAAACATATTGCCAAGCAGCTAAATTTATGTTCGCTAAGGACTTCAAACATGATGTTTCAAAACAAATGTTTGCTAGATGGCAGTCTCATTTAGCCCCTTTTGATTTTTAAATTATTTATAAAAAGGGTAGTGATAATAGTCTCCCTGATTTTGTTACCAGAGATACTTGAATTAATGGCTCATTCTAGAGGACCAATTAAAAGAACTCTCCTAGAAATTCACGAGATGATAGAAGAACGCACTCTTCAGATTAATAATCAAGAAGTAGTGAAAGAAGACATTCTTGAAAATAATTTTTTAACTTCACAGACAAAAAGAAAAAATGATTGAAAACATTAATATTCATATTTCTTTTTGTAGATTTAAAGTTTGTTTATTAGAACAACAAAAGAAAATTATCTCATGTGGATGACTTTTTCAGACATGATTCCTTGGGAGAGAGGAAAAAGAGGCAGAGGAAGATCTTCTTCCTACAGAGGTAGAGGAGGATACAATCCTCATCCAAGGGTTATATCCCAAATTGGAAATCCAAGGGTTATATCCCAAATTGGAAGTCAAAGGCTCATAGCCGAAAACATTGCTTCATCATTCGGTTCTTCAAAATCAGAAGACATCCTTTATAATGAATTTTTGGCTTATAAAACCTCTCAAGAAAAGTCTAATAAAGACTCATCTTCTACATCATATGCAAAAACTGTTTCAAATGAAGCAGAAGAAGATATCTCTAATTGGACAAATAGCCGTAGAGAAAAAAGATATAAAATGGAAAAATGATCCATGGGTGTTAATAAACAGATATATGGACACAGGATTCTATTCGACTGAGGCTTATAAACCCAGGTATTTTTATGAGCAAATTCTTAAGAAAGAGAATTGTGAAATAGAGCATTATCATGCTGGACAGCCTGAAGTTTATAATTTCAGCAAGATCGTAATTAAACAGGTTATACCTGTAGAAACCTTAGGAACTTCTCCAATGAAAGAAAGGGAATTAATACATCCCCAAACAAAGACTCCCATAAAGTATAATTACTGGGATTATAAAAATGCCTTTTATAAAGCATTTCTTTATGAGAATCCAAAGCAGAAACATTCATAGTTTATAAAAATCTGCTCTCATGTTTACAAGCAGGACATTCCTGTTTGGTTTTACAACTGGTGGCAATATTTTGGTACTTCAGTTAATATTCTCCCAGATTTATTCAAAACCCTTTATAAACAATGGGCAGAAGTTTCTCCAGCTCTCATAGAAGCCCAGTAGGAGGACAATTTTATAAAAAAATTACCTATTTTACATTTTTATGTTCAGCTCAGTATCCCATGGATCTGGAAATGGACACCTGTGGTTGACTATGACAACCATAATATCCTTTGTATTCAAAGAGTCTTCTATACAAAATTCTGGAATAAAATGACTCTTACTAATATTGATGGCATCATAGAAAGCCATGACACTATAAAAATGATCGAGAAGACAATTGAAGATTATCAAGAACAAATAAACAGTCTTCCCCAGAAAGAGACTCCTAGTCATTTCAAACACATAATAAGAAAGATTCAAACTCTTAAAGGTACTGATGAAATCAGTAACAAAGAGATTATGGATTTCTATCTATCCGAGATGAAGAAGGATATGCTAAAGAATTTCAGAAAAGAAGGAGCATCTCCTTCAACGATGTCTACTTCCTCACAAGCTGAAGAAGATGAAGATAATAATCTTAAAGAAGAAGCTCAGTCCAACAATGACGACGACCCAATAGACGAAGATTATATCAATAATATTCTAATAGAATATAAAAAAGATTTCTAGCTAGAAGAATCTTCTGGAAAACAAAAATCCAAAAAACAATAGTGTAACATCCGGCCCCTCATACGAACAATATTGTCCGCTTGGCCCACTAAGAGCTCACAGATTTGTTTTTGGTTGCCCGGGTGAAAACTTCCCAGGGGGTCACCCATCCCTGGATTACTCCCAATCGAGCACGCTTAACTGTGGAGTTCTCCTCTCATCTACTACATTAAGCCCCAAAACGCGTTGTTGATTTAAGAGGCAGGACATTTCTTATGAACCAAGGATCTCTCTTGTGCACGGCCGATGTGGGATTCGCCTAGGGTGTTACAATCACCCCCCCTTTTTGGACTCATCGTCCTCGATGAGGTTTGCCCCACCATCCAATTCAGGGATGTGGGATTCGCCTAAGGTGTCCTTCTGAACACCCCCGGGGACTCAACCGTGATCGCTGAGGTTTGCCCCACCATCCCGAACGACACAAGAGTGGCTCTGATACCATTTGTAACATCCGGCCCCTCATACGAACAATATTGTCCGCTTTGCCCACTAAGAGCTCACGGATTTGTTTTTGGTTGCCCGGGTGAAAACTTCCCAGGGGTCACCCATCCCTGGATTACTCCCACCCGAGCACGCTTAACTGTGGAGTTCTCCTCTCATCCACTACATTAAGCCCCAAAGCGCGTTGTTGATTTAAGAGGCAAGACATTTCTTATGAACCAAGGATCTCTCTTGTGCACGGCCGATGTGGGATTCGCCTAGGGTGTTACAAATAGGCCCACAGTCACGTGAAGAAAGACTCCAATAATTTGAGGCGTGGCCGACAGGATAATACGCACTGGGCTCATAATTGCCAGCTATTATTCTCTTTTGAAAGATAGCAAAATATTTGCTATTTACTATTTACTTTTTGACAAATGTGTCTTGTAGACCCCATATGGGACCATTGTGTGTTTTTTCTTTTTTCCCCGCCTATATAAGAGGACTCTTATGCTTTGTAAAGAGTATCCCGGAGAACATCTCCAATACTCTCTCTCTCTCTCTTGTACACACTTTTCTTAAATAATGTTTGAAGTTACAAGCTTGGTGAAACGCCTCAGAATTACTGGTAAAATTTTAATTTTTATTTAATGATTGCCTTCTTCAGAGGCTAAGTCTTATAAGTGTTGATATGTCATGATAACTTGAACAGGTTAAAAAAATAAAAAAAATAAAAAAAAATTGAAAATGTTTTTAAATAGAATTTAGACAGGTTAAGAACAGAGTAGAATTATAAGGTGGTGGTTGAATTCTTGGGGACCTTGTAGCCGCTAATGCCAGAATGGGCGCAAAGGCTTTTTATGGTCTGATATTTACTAACATCATCTTAAAATGATACCCTGTACTTGTAAAATATCCTATGGTCTAAAATTTTTAAATGTTTTTAATCTTATACAACTATTTTTAAGTTTTTAAGTTTTGTAAAGATCTTGTTTAAAAAATGGTATCAGAACCGAAAACATTGCTTCATTGTGGCAAATATGAGCCTGTGGTATTTTATATTCAATTTTTAATTTTTCTCCTCTAGCAGAACTTAAGTTATGGGAGGTTTTATGAAAGTTTCTAGTTGGAATAATTTCTTCCTAGATACAGTTTAGATCAACACCACTATTAACTAGTGCTGTAACAGTTATAATAAAACTATCTTCTATGAGAAGTTTTATTATAATATTCCATTTTTGTGTAGTTATAATATCTACAATACTTTCTAAAAATCCTCCTTGACTGTTATTAGGGATTTCTTCGAAGGTTTTATTCTGAATTCCGAATATATGGAATTATGCAAACAAGATATTAAATCTCTTCTTGACAAAAACTTAATCAGAAGATCAAAATCTCCTTGGTCTTGTACTGCTTTTTATGTTAATAAACATTCTGAAAAAGAAAGAGGTATTCCTAGATTAGTGATCTCTCGACAACATATATCTCCTCTGGGATATACTGTTAGAAGCCCTTCTAGAGCTTCAACTTCAAGAGTTAGGGAAACTTTCCCTGCAACAGAAACATTTAATAGATTAAGGATAAATCCTGACAATATAGTCCAAGGAGTCTAAATAGATCCGGAATTAACCGAATCAGATGTTGAATTTGTTTAATGGATTTTAAAGAAAAAATAAATTTTAATCCAGGATCTCCTATAAGAAAAGAGATCAATAAAGAATTCTAATTACCCAAATGGGAATTGTTTAGAAATTGGTTTTTTAATAATTTTAAAGAAACTGGTGTAAATTTATTTAAAGAAGAATATTATAAAGATTTAATTATAAAAAATGAGATTATACCATTTATTCTTTGGTTTATAGAAAAATACACGGGAAGTACTAAACCTATATGAAGGAATTTATAATCATTTTTATATTTATTTAAATCTTTATTTGACAATAGTTTAATGACCATGTCTTCTTTATTTAAAGAAAATGTTTCTTCAGTTGTTTTTACAACTTGTTTTAATCCCAATTTTTCAAAAGTTCCTAATTTATAAATTAGTTTATGTTCCATTTTTGGAAAGTCATAACTGATCCTCAAATAAAAGAAAAATTGATTTCTGAATACCTAAATCAACAAAGGATAAGGCTAGACCTTGTCAGATGAATTCCGAATATATGGAATTATGCAAACAAGAGATTAAATCTCTTCTTGACAAAAACTTAATCAGAAGATCAAAATCTCCTTGGTCTTCTACTGCTTTTTATGTTAATAAACATTCTGAAAAAGAAAGAGGTATTCCTAGATTAGTTATAAACTACAAACCTCTAAATAAAAATTTAAAATGAATTAGGTATCCTATACCTAATAAAAAAGATTTATTAGATAAATTGTATAATGGCATAATATTTTCAAAATTTGACTTAAAATCTGGATACTGACAAATTCAGATAAATGAAAAAGATTAGAAATACTTCTTCTATACCTAGATCTTTATCTTCTAGGTCTTTGACCTCTCGACAACATATATCTCCTCTGGGATATGCTGTTAGAAGCCCTTCTAGAGCTTCAACTTCAAGAGTTAGGGAAACTTTCCCTGCAACAGAAATATTTAATAGATTAAGGATAAATCCTGACAATATAGTCCAAGGAGTCCAAGTAGATCCGGAATTAACCGAATCAGAAGTTGAATTTGTTTAATGGATTTTAAAGAAAAAATAAATTTTAATCCAGGATCTCATATAAGAAAAGAGATCAATAAAGAATTCCAATTACCCAAATGGGAATTGTTTAGAAATTGATTTTTTAACAAAAGTTATTATATTGATACTGTTAATTAAAATATTTTAAAACATTACATAATAATAATAAAAAAGTCTAGTCTTCCTCATCACCATGTGATACCAGAAATGTGTCGATATGTGCCACCAAATTCATGTGAAGGCTATCATACATTTTTGGTTATGTAATATTGGCTTCCGTTAGTTGGTATCAATTCAAAAAAATGTGGTTGGATATCTCTTTATCATATTAACAAATTGCCCGACATTTAGTTCTCGAATCATATTATGTAATATCACGCACACATACATTACCGTCCTCGGGTTTTTTGGTGACCAGGCTCATATTGAATTTTGGATTATGTGCTACAGTTTTTTAAGGACACTAAATGCTCGTTGCAAATTATTCCTTACTACTTCTGAAGCTTGTTTGAACTTTCGTTGATCATGAGTTAATAGACATGTGAATGATTTGACACATACATAATAGTTGAGATATATTCTATTAGAAAGATAGTACTCATGCTTTTACTCCACTCCTCTAAGTTCAAACAAAGACTCCAATGCTACTCCGTTGATGATGTTTTTGAATAAAGACAACCGACCAAGAACATTGATGCCAATATTCAAAACCGCCACACCAAATAATATATGCCAGATCCATAGATCATGTGACGCAGTTACTTCTTGCATTATCGTCGGGTGTGGATAATCACCGCTCATGTATTCACATCGCCATGCATTAGGACAATTTGACCACTCCTAATGTATGCGATCAATGTTACCAAACATTCTAGGAAAGTCGTATTTTGTTTCATGCTCATCATACAACTGTTGAATGTCACTACACGTCAATTTATGTAAATATGATTTTTCCATAAAACTTTATGACACCATTACAAAATTAACAAACACAATCCCGTGAGGTTTAATCAATCTTCAGATACTCATCCCATGAGTCGTAGAAGGTGTCGTATGCTAGTTGACAGAAGACGGTTGTGCACTTTTGTAAAGAAGTAAAACCCTTTCTACATTTATTGATAACTTGAAAATTTGCATCTCTCCCTCCAGATCCTTGACTATTCGTAGAAATACTTATTTGCTCATTTTGAAACATTGTTTGAACATTTTGGCGATGTATGTTGGGTCAGTGCCATTCCCAACAAAGTAGTCAACCACAAGATGATCACGTGCAGCTTCACGATCTCTATTTAAACGAGCTCTTCTACTTCTCCTACGCGAAATGTTAGAAGGGGGTAACAGCTAGAAATAATGTGGCGATGGGGTTGTGGAGTGCGGTTATGATCCACCGTAGTATTCGCAAAGTGCGTCGCCTCACTTGGGGGGCAGTGTTGCCACGACCCACCGTGGTTCCACCTCACCCCACCCGCACCTTGAAGTGGGACTGTAGGTCCAGATTTCAGTCGCAATCACACTGATATGATCGATTGAACACACACACAGGCGGAAACTGTGTATATGTAGGTGAAACAGATAATAGAAACAGTATTGGTGAAGATAACCAGCTAACCACACTATGAATCAACAATCAAAAGCTATGAAAATGTATGAACACAGTGAATAAACAACTGCAGATTGTATTGATTCAAGCAAAATGTGAAAGAGAAGGTTCAGGGTTACAGCCGCTACTCACACCCTAAACAATATCAAACTAGGCTATTTATAGTAGTGACAGGTATCGAAACTATGGTCAATCGAAACTACTAGTTTCGATTGACCATTTACAATTGATACACAGACTGTCGAAACTACCATCTATCGAAACTACTAGTTTCGATTGAACAGACTCAATCGAAACTAAGTAGTTTTGATGGCCCAGACTTAACTAATTACATAAAACTGAAATTACAATAATGAAATGACAGAAGGTAAACTAGTCTAAAATTGTTTAAACATACAATAAATGACAACAGCTTATACAAAATATATGACTCTACAATCTCCCCCTAAGCTGTTGCATTACTGTCTTCAGCTCTTCATCAAGCAGCTGGTCCTTCAGATGTCTTTGGGATGAAAGGTTTGACATGGAGAGATACAATTCTTTGATAGGCTTTGGCATCAGCTTCATCTTCATCACTATAATCCTGAATGTGATTCTGGAATAGCACCTCCAGATCTTCAGGTTGAAATTTCAGCAGCTCCATTGGATCAAAGATGGTGATGTCTTCCTTGCCCTCACATTCAATAACTGCACTGCCAATGACTGGGTTATAGAACCACTTTCTGAAAGTTTGTAGCTGGACAGGTACAGATTTTGGAATAGTGATAGTCTTGTGTGTTTGGGCAGGCTTGTATCTTAGGAACACATATGGCTTTTTAGTCTTAAGATGAAACCTAGTCTTTGAGATATTCTTCTGAGTTTTCCTAGGCTTCATTCCTTTGAAATCATTGTTGACTTGAGAATGCAGAAACCTCTCAAAGTCATAAGCCATCATGACCTTCCCAGGGTTTTGAAGTGGAAGTTTTGCTAAATCCCTGAGGTCATAAAAAGGAAGGGTCTAGAAGTCAGTCATGTTTTTGAAGTGCTGAACTCCCCCTCTATATCGTCTGATGATAAAGAGCTTCCTTTCAGCATTGTATTTCCATCCAATTGGAGGCCTTTTCAGTTCTTGATGCTCGGCTATCCACTCATAAATTTGAGGAGTCTCTTCTGGAATGATCTTTTTAAACCAAGACTTCCTTGAAATAGGAGGTTTAGGTGCAGTTGAAGGTTGATCTTGAGTTGGATTTGACTCAGAGATTGGAATGGTTGGTTCAGGAATGATAGTCTTGATGAGATTAATCAGAACATCTTCTTCATCTGATAGGGTTTGAATTTCATCTCCTTCTTCAGTAAAATATCTAGTTCGTTCAGTTTCTTTCTCTTCGGTAGTTAGAATTTCTGGATGAAGGTTATTGTATCCAAAGTTGTCAATCTCATCTAGAAGAACATTCAGCTCATCATCCGATGGGATGTCATCTTCATCCAGAATCACTGTTTCAATATTAGCCATAGCTCCTTTCCCTCTCTTCCTTACTTCTCTTCTTTCCTGAGCTGAGGGAAGGACAGACTCTGTTTCTTCAACCTTTACTTCAACAGACTCCTTTGTCATGGAACTGTGGCCAGTATACACGGTTAATGCAGATTCTGGATCAGTGACAAAGGCAGGAGACGATGGTTCAAGTTCAGATGTAGTCTCCCCCTGAGCCTTTGAAGTGGTTGGCTGTTGTGGAGTAGGTTTGTTGAAAGAGTCTTTGAGCTGCTTAACTATTTCAGCTAAGGCTTTAAAGTCTTCTTGTTGCCTTATGATTAGTCTTTGTTGAGTTTTCAGCTGAGTCTGCTGAATATCTATTTGAGTATGTAAGCCCCCAACCTCCAGCTTCAAGTGTTTGACTTCCTCCTTAACTTCTTTTAGCTTAGACTTCAAGCCGTCAATCTTTGTATCTTTCTTTTGAAGATTGTCTTGAAGTTTCTTTATTTCAAGACTTAGAGTCTTTACTCTCGGTACAGGAGAGGTTGAATCATTGTGTGGAGATGCAGGAGGTGTATGGATGGGTGATTGTTGTGGAGATGTAGGAGGTGTAGGGATAGGTAATTGTTGTGGAGATGTAGGAGGTGTAGGGATAGGTAATTGTTGTGGAGATGTAGGAGGTGTATGGATGGGAGATTGTTGTGGAGTAGGATGAGGAGATGGTTCTGGAGTGGTGAATGAAGACTCTGACGAGGATGGCAAATCCTCAAATCCAGTCTTTATCTTTTTAGCCCTAGGCTCCTCCTCTTCAAAATCAGATCCTGACTCAATTTGTCTTTTTGAGGAAGATGCAAGTTGCTCTATTCTTTCATCTGAATCAGACTTGTAATAGTCTGATCCATAAATTCCTGCATCTAGAGTCCCACTTGACTCTGCCACTTCTTCTTCATCCTCCTGTAAGCCAGCTTCAACATTTACTGCTGGCTCTTGAACTATCTGTATTTCTTCAACAAAAGGAGCCTCTATCACAGGCTCAATTACATGTTGCTCTTCTTCTTGAACAATAGGTATGTCTACCTCAATCTCAGCTTCATCAATAGGTGGATTACCTTGATTTTGTTCAGCTTCCAGCTCTTCTTCATCTGATGATAAGTTTTCTTCTTCAAGATCAGGATCAATGTTAGGGATAAACTCTTCTTCTTCTCCAATGATATGACCGAACAGGGGAACGTCGGCTATCGCCCGGTTGGTCCTTTTGTTGGTACTTTTCATGTAGCTGAGTGTTTTGGCTATCATATTATCAAACACAAAGGTGTTTCCACCTTGTTGAAGCTCAGGAAGAAGATGATTGATGATAATTTGTAGAAATCTAGGATATGCTAGAAACTTCTCCTTCACTGCTCCAGTTAAGTTATCCTTTATCTGAGTGAATATGAAACCAGAAAAGTTGTAGTCTCTTCCCTTTATTAATCCCAAAATAGCTGATCCCAGAGTACTGTTAGCTGAATCAAAACCCCCTTTCCTTATTGATAGGCAGTGAATAAACACATGCACTATATATCTCCAATGGCTTGGTAAGGAGTTCTTGATTATCTGACCACTCTTGAACTCATCAGGATGACCCATTCTTCTGAAGCATTCTTTCACATAGAAGATTGGAAAATCAAAGGGTGCTTCTGGATTGTCATTTAACTGCAGTACCTCTCTCACTGTGTCTTCAGAAAATAATACTTCTTGGCCATGTACAGTTGCTCTAATGTGCTGCATATTATCAACTGTGATTATCTCTGCAGTTTCCCAAAATTGTCTAATAGTTGCCTCAAACACCGGCAGGTTGTGGCTTATGGCAAAACTTATGTTGGAGTTTGCCAGAAAGTTTAAGACAGGAATGAACTCAGCAGCTTTCGGATCATTGCTATTAAGGAATGCACAAACATTGTGCCTTTTCATGAATACGAGATCCATACCTGTAAAATTCATCAGTTTTGCACAATAAGTAAAGGTTCTGAATATGGTCAATCGAAACAAGATATTTCAACACTTAGGAAAAATTAGAAATCCTTACTGTCGAAACTAAGTAGTTTCGATAGAGATGAACTTATCGAAACTAACTAGTTTCGATAGAAGCAATAAGCTTTGATCAACACTTATAAAATTTCTGAAATCAACAATGTCGAAACTAAGTAGTTTCGATAGATATGAACTTATCGAAACTAACTAGTTTCGATAGAATCAATAAGCTTTGATCAACACTTATAAAATTTCTAAAATCAACACTGTCGAAACTAAGTAGTTTCGATAGAGATGAACTTATCGAAACTAACTAGTTTCGATAGAGGCAATAAGCTTTGATCAACACTTGTAAAATTTCTGAAATCAACACTGTCGAAACTAAGTAGTTTCGATAGAGATGAACTTATCGAAACAAGTAGTTTCGATAGAGAAATTAGGTCAAGTTTGGGTGTCGAAACCAGTAGTTTCGATTAAAAAATTTTGAGAAATTTTGAAAGAGTTGAACTCCTTTATCGAGACTACTTGGTTTTGAAACCCAAACCCCTTTTGATTCACTATACTCAGACTAAAATAAACAGTTTAATGAAGGGTTTAGAGTGGCCTGTAAATGACGGAATGTCATCTTACCAAATGCGAGACTGTTATCTGCAATAAAACACAATAATCGTGAGTTCTAAGATGATAAAGATGTTTGCAAACACGGATAAGCACACAACGACTGTTATTATGAAGATTCAGTCGAACAAATTTGAACTTTTGAAACCCTAGGTCTGTTGATTCGCAAGAATCATTCAAATGAAATATTGAGACGTTACCTGATGATGAAGACGATGGTGACAACGGGGGTAATCAGGTGATTAACCCTGATAATTTGCAACTCAGACCAAGGCTTGAGAAATTTTGTGTGTGTCGGAGAAGATGAAAAGGGTTGCGAAAAAGACTAGTGAAGAAGATATGAAGGGAGGGATTTATTTATGAAGGCATTTAAATTGCGAGGAACAAAAGACAAAAATGCCCCTGTCGAAACAACTAGTTTCGATATGAACATAGTAGTTTCGATATGTCAAAGTAGTTTCGATATGAACATAGTAGTTTCGATATGTCAAAATAGTTTCGATATGTACAAAGTAACAGAAATAAGACTAACATATATACACAAGATATTTACACTTATCTTTTTGAAAAAAAAATCCAATCATGAGATCAGATCTGGTCAGTCTCTTGAAACACTTCCTTTTGCAATTAACTACTGTGATTCCCTGAAGATAGCTAATATTTGTGCAAAGTAAACCCGAACATTTGTTTGTATTTTGATTTCATGTGATTAAAAGGTACCATTTAAGCACTATATAAGGTGTACCCCACATATTAAAATAAAATGATTTTGAAAACCTATCAATCCTCAAGAAGTACCCATCTTCATCCTATCATCTCTTTCTGATTAACCAAGGTACCGTCTTAGTAATGTCAAAGTACCACCAAAATAAAATAAGATATCCAAGTGGATTTAGAAAATTAAAATAAAAAATATCCAAGTAGATATTAAAAAGGTACGAGCATTCTAGATCTTTGCGTAAGCAAAACAGAAGAAGTCGTAAAATTATCCAAGCGGATAGAAAAATGTTGAACACCTGAGATCTTTGCGTAAGCAAAACAGACGGGGTCAAATCATCCAAGTGGATGGGAAAAGGATGAGCACCCGAGATCTTTGCGTAAGCAAAACATACGGGGTCATCGGTGGTAAATATCGTTATTTTGACGGTCACTTGGCGTATGAATAGGAATCCAATACGTAAGCCTGTATCTGATTGAATTGGTTTTCTTAGATATAAAAATGGGTTAGAAGTTTCAATAATGGGTTCAAACACACAAGTATGAGATATATATTAGAGTTTTCACACTACTTACAAGTTTTAACCATATGTCGGGCCTACCAGCTATATCTCAGTAAACACCATCGCTTTTGGTCCATTCCATGTCCAAGAGATGAGATCAGACACTATCATTTCTCAAAGGTCAGATTCAATTCTTCCTGCAACTCAAAACCACTTATAAGATTATATACACAGCAATTCTTTTCAATATAATATTTCTCCCCCAAAAGATTTGCGTAAAAACTGTTCATAAAAATAAAATCTTTTTGGAATTTTCTTTGACAAGTAAACAGAATAAAAAAAAATAAAATACAAATAAAAAATACTATTCACACAATTTACTGAAAGTTGATCATTCCAAGCATCTCCACCAGTTGGGCGAATCTGGTAGAGTCAAAAGCCTTTGTGAAAATGTCTGCGGTTTGTTTGTGAGTTTTGACTTCAACAATTTGAATATGCTTCTTTTCAACACAGTCACGGATAAAGTGATGTTTGATTTCAATGTGTTTGGTTTTGGAATGCTGAACGGGGTTTTTGGTGATATGAGGAACGGCGGTGTTGTCACACAGAATGGGTGTCTCATGGAATGTGATCCCATAGTCAAGCATCTGATGGTGTATCCATCTGACTTGGGAACAACAGAGGGCTGCGGCAATGTATTCGGCTTCGGCGGTGGATTGGGAAACGGTGGATTGTTTCTTACATTGCCATGAGACAAGGCGGTTGCCAAGGAATTGACAACCTCCAGAAGTGGATTTTCGGTCTAAGTTGCAACCCCCGTAGTCTGAATCTGAATAAGCCACAAGATCAAACAAGTCAGTTTTAGGATACCACAGACCCAATTTTGGCTTATACCTTAAGTATCTTAAAATACGTTTGACAGCAGATAAATGAGAGAGTTTAGGATTAGCCTGAAAACGTGCACACAAGCACACTGCAAACATGATGCCGGGTCTGCTGGCTGTGAGATACATGAGAGATCCTATCATAGAGCGATATAGATGCGGATCAACGCTTTCCCCATCCATATCAGGAGTCAAACAATGGCGAACTTCCACAGGAGTTTTTACTGGATGGGAATCAGCCATTTTGAACTTGGTCAAGATTTCTTTTACGTATTTTTCTTGATGGATAAGGATTCCTGACTCAGACTGATCAACTTGTAGTCCCAAAAAGAACTTCATTTCCCCCATGGAGCTCATCTCAAACTTAGATCGCATCACTTCTTCAAATTCTTTGCAGAGACGGGGATTTGTAGAACCAAAAATGATATCATCCACATAAATTTGCACCATGATTGTATCCTTTTCCTCCTTCCGTTTGAACAAGGTTTGGTCAATTGCTCCTCGTGTGAAACCATTCTCGAGCAGATGCTTCGATAAAGTTTCATACCACGCACGAGGTGCTTGGTGAAGACCGTACAATGCTTTGTCTAACTTGTAAACATGGTCTGGAAAATTAGGATCAATGAAACCCGGCGGCTGCTTGACATATACTTCTTCTTGAACTTTGCCATACAAAAATGCGCTTTTGACATCCATTTGATGGACGGTGAAGTCCATGTAGGCTGCATAGGCGAGAAACATTCTGATGGCTTCCAAACGATCCACTGGTGCAAAGACTTCCTCATAGTCAATCCCTTCTTCTTGATAGAAACCTTGAACCACCAGACGAGCTTTATTTCGAATCACAGTGCCGCCTTCATCCTTTTTGTTGCGAAAGACCCAACGAGTACCGATTGGAACTTTGTTCTTGGGTAGATCCACCAAATTCCACACATGTAACTTTGAGAATTGATGTAGCTCTTCCTGCATTGCTTCCACCCAGCTGTTTTCTAGTAGAGCTGCTTTAATGTTCTTTGGTTCAGTTTGAGAGATGAAGCAGGAAAACATGTTGTTTTCAAATGCTTCAAAGGCACTTCGGGTACTAACACCCCCATTGAGTGGTCCAATGATGTTATTGGTGGGATGAATCTAGTGAATTCGCAGTTGAGGAATTTCATCTTCTTCCACGACTTCTTCCAAATTGGTAAGATTTTCAGCAGAAGGATCGCCAATGTCATTAATAGGATCTTCAGCAGATGATTGTGGTGCAACATCTACTATTGGAATGGAGTTGTCTTCAACAGTTTCATTTGTTGCACCAGAACCGGAAGACTCCATATCAGATTCAGCATTTGCAACCACAGGAATTTCAACCTGAGCAGATGAGGAAGAACCTTGATCATTTAAGTTCCCTAAATTGTTCACAGAAAAATAAGGATTAGCATGAGTTGAGTCAATTGAGAAATCAGGAAGATTAAATGATTTAAAAACTGAATCGACGTCAAATAGCCAATTGGGACCGTCTCCTGCGTCCGTGTGATTATTTTCATGCCAATTGATATCAATGGACTCCAGCACTATTCTTTTCTGCTTATGATATACACGAAAAGCAAGTTGATTGGAGGAATAACCAACAAAATAACATTCATCAGCTTTGGCTTCAAACTTGTTGAGCTGATCTGAAGTGCTCAGCATCATGCACACACACCCAAATTTTCTGAAGAAATCAATAACTGGCTTGCGCTTGTACATGATCTCATATGGTGTCTTGTTGCAACTTTTAGTGATAAGAACCCGATTTTGCACGAAACATGCAGTGTTGACCGCCTCAGCCCAGAAAGTCACGGGAAGCTTAGAGTCAACAATCATAGTTTGTGCAGCTTCAATTAAGGTGCGGTTTCTCCTTTCAGCTACACCGTTTTGTTGAGGAGTACGAGGTGCACTAAATTGACGAGAAATTTCTTTGCTTTCACAGAAGGAATCAAGAGTTGCATTCTTAAATTCTGTTCCATGATCGCTGCGGATAGTCTTCACACTTAAACTAAAGAGGTTTTCAATTTGAAGCAGATAGGTCTTTAAAATCTCTGGCGTCTCATCCTTCTTAGCTAAGAAAAACACCCAAGTGAATCGAGAAAAATCATCTGTTACCACCAGACAGTATGACTTTCATCCAAGACTCATGACACTCACTGGACCAAAGAGATCCATGTGAAGCAATTGGAGAGGAGACTCAATGGAATTGGTGGTTTTAGGCTTATGTGAAGATTTGTGCTGTTTTCCCTTGGAACATGAAATACAGTGTTCCATAGGAGTGAAATCTTTGAGAGGTAATCCAGTGACTAGGTTGCCTCGAACCAGTCGGTTCATTGTTTTGAAATTGACATGTCCCAACCTCTTATGCCACAGGAAAGATTCATCTTCGAAAGCCTTTGAGAGAAAACACGATTCAATTCCCGATGGGTTGTTCATATCCAAGCTATATGTGTTGTATCTTCTGGGAGCACGCATGAGAATAAGTTCTTCCGGAATCACCACTCACGGCTTTAAGATAAGACATTCTTTTGAATTGAATAAAGCACAAAAGTCCTTGTCACAAATCTATGAAACACTCATCGGATTGTATTTTAACTGAGGAACATAGTTGACAAATTCCAGACTATTTACTCCATTTGATATTGTTCCTTGTCCTTCAATCTTTCCTCCTCTTGGGTTTCCAGCAAAAGCAACATACTCTCCATCAATTTGATGATAATCTTGTAGCAAGTTAAAGTGCCCAGTCATATGCCTTGAACATCCACTATCTACATGCCAGATGTTATCGCCGGTTCTTCTTGATTGACCCTATACACAACGAACCATTTATACGTTTTGACCAACATTGTTTCAATCAAGAGATCTTAGTGTCAGGATATGACATCTCATTGGAATAAAAAATACAACCATCCTTTGATGAAACACGGTCATCAAATAGAACATTATTTTTAATTTTTCACATTCGTTTTAAATGATTTTTAGCATTTTTAATTCTTTTACGCCTAGATTTCCTACTGTGAGAAGACTTAGGCACCACATATGAATTTATTGAACTTTGGGAAGGTGATTCTTCATTAAAATTTGCGGTTGTCAATTTACAACTCTTTGAAACATGATTTGAGGCACCACAACTAAAACAGACGTTTTCACAAGATATCTTAGCCTGATAATAGTCATCACAAGATGAAGATATTTGTGATGTTGAGGAATCTGAACATGAGACGGTTCTCTCATCAATAACTTTGTCTTGAAGACGATGTGCTTCCTTTAATCTGAAAAATTCCATGTTGCTCATGGTTTGACGTGGTACATCATTCACAATAATTCCTGCACTTTTAAATTTTGTAACACATGGCATAACATTCAAAGATTTAGGAACAAAAGGCAAGGCATTTTGAAATTTAGAAACATCACATCCTAAACCCGTATGCTCAGCAGGCATAGAATCAAATTACAAGTTTTTAACGTGTTCACAAATATTTGGTTTTGACACGGACATATTATTACATTCATCTGACTCAAGTTCTTTTAAAATAGTTCTATCATTAGCACTCTTATCACAATCATCTTCGGACTTTACACAATTTGACTCTGCACAAGAAGCAAAACTGTCAGAATCAGAGGATGTAATATAATCATCAGGAGATAATGTGCAGACAAAAGGTGTGGAAACATGTGGAGTAGGCATATCAGCAAATCTCCCTGATTTAGAATAAGGAGGTGGATGAGAGTTATACCCAAGACCTTCTGTGCCTTTTCTATTAAATTGTTTATCGATTATTCCAAACAGAATTTTCTGATCCATATCCATGTGATCAACCTGTAATTTGGCTTTTTCTGCCTTTTGGACTCTTTCTGTTAAAATTGTATTATTAATGGTTTGAGTATTTAGTTGCACAATTAAAGAACGATTTTCACCAGAAATATCACGAATTTTCTTTAAGTAAAGTTTCTCATTTTTGGCCACAGAGTCATACATCACCTTAATGTGATTTCGTTCATCAATCAAGGCTTGATTGATGAATCTGTATTTTTGAATTTCATTCAAGCAAGACCTAGAATTACACAGTTTAGAAATAACCTCAGCAGGCACAGCAGTGAGATCCTCAGCAGGTTCAATCATGACACACTTGCCCATGTCCTCCACATCAGCCATCAAAGCTTTATCAGCAGCTTCCTCAGCTTGATCTCCCCAATGATAATATCCATCAGCCTGACACACAAGAGCTGTGGAGCTTGAAGATGTGTTTGTCTTTGGAGGATTGGCAGCTTGTTTCCAGAGGAGATCTTCTTCTCTTGCTGATCCTTGGAGGACGGTTCCTTGCAGTTTCTGGCAAAGTGACCCAGCTGATCACAATTGTAGCATCTCACCTTCTTGATATCAAAGCCAAGTGTCTTTCCCTGCTTGACTCTTTCTATGTCAGTTCTTTTGATGAATCTTTTGGCTCTTAAGGTCAACATGGCCATGCACCAGTCAATGTCCATTTTCTCTAAATCATCAGGATTAATCTAATCCAAGTCATCAGGTTGAAAGCTAACCGGTGTTAGATTTCCAGAGATCAGTGCATCATAGCATGACATGAAAGCAGTCATGATTGGTACATATTCATCAGGAATCATGGTGATAGTCTTTTGAGGAGCAGAGGAGCTGGTAGATTTAATTACAGCAGCTGAAGGAGGGACATCAGTCTGAAAGTATGGGCTACCGGATGAGCTTGATCCAGCAATGAGAGCTGTGTTTCCAGACTGATTTGATGGGGTGACTGCTCCCTTCTTAATCTCAATTTCATAAGATTCAAGAATGCTATAGACTTCCTGTTGAGACAGAGCACTCAGATTCTCAGTCTTTTTGATCATGATTCGATACATATTCCATTCCTCAGGAAGAGAATCTAGGAGTTTCTTGTTCAGATCAAGAGTAGGGTACTCAACTCCCATTACCTTCAACCTTGATACAATGCTTGAGAAACGGTTGATCAAATCAGATATTGATTCTCCCCTTACACTGCTGAACATCGCATATTGTTTCTTGATCAGATCTCTTTTGCTTTCCCTGACATCCTCACTTCCCTCATATCTTGTGCATAGTGCAGCCTATAAGTCTTTGGCAGTAGTGTACTCAGCAAAGATGTTGAAAATATCCATAGGAAGAGCCATGGCAATAGTCCCATAGGCCTTGTTGTCTCGGGCAATCAAGGCAAGATCTTTCTCATCATACTCAGACACTAACTTAGGACGTTGAACATCAGCAGTGGTAGTTACGGGCTTGTGGGGACCATCGGTGATAGAACTCAACAATGTATAATCGTGAAATTGAAAGAAAAGCTTCATCTTTTTAGTCCAGTCATCAAAATCTCTTGTGGACACAAGAACAGGTGGTCTATTTCCCCCAGAATGTTCTGTTGAACTTGAAGTGGCCATAATATTTTGAATCGAAACTAAAACAGTAACTAGTTTCGATAGGTCAACTTCTATCGAAACAACTAGTTTCGATAGGACAACTTTGATCGAAACAACTAGTTTCGATAAGACAACTTTTATCGAAACAACTAGTTTCGATAGGACAGCTTTTATCGAAACAACTAGTTTCGATACTGAAAATTTTCAAGGCAAGTTTCGATAACTACAGTTTCGATAGAGATAAGACAAAATATTGTTTCGATAGTACCTTCTCCCAACAAAATGTAGACAAGAAGTTTCGATGATCAACAGAAATCAGAAATTGTTCCCCGTAGTTTCGATGCCTTCTTCTCCAAAATATAAATACTCCATTGATGAAAAGCTCCAGAAATCAAAGGTGCAGAAATAACAAACCAATCCAGCGAAAACCTTCGTCTAACTGTCCTGATCACGAATCCAACCTCCGATTCCGAAAATACGAGCAAAAACCCTTGAAAAATGATGAAACAGTACCTCGAGAATAAATGTGCAAAAACCCAAAATAAGCAACGAAAACCCTCGGTAATCACCTAGAATCGATCAATAACCTGATAACACTCAAAAACACTAGAGCATAATGCTCTGATACCAATTGTAGGTCCAGATTTCAGTCGAAATCACACTGATATGATCGATTGAACACACACACAGGCGGAAACTGTGTATATGTAGGTGAAACAGATAATAGAAACAGTATTGGTGAAGATAACCAGCTAACCACACTATGAATCAACAATCAAAAGGTATGAAAATGTATGAACACAGTGAATAAACAACTGCAGATTGTATTGATTCAAGCAAAATGTGAAAGAGAAGGTTCAGGGTTACAGCCGCTACTCACACCCTAAACAATCACAAACTAGGCTATTTATAGTAGTGACAGGTATCGAAACTATGGTCAATCGAAACTACTAGTTTCGATTGACCATTTACAATTGATACACAGACTGTCGAAACTACCATCTATCGAAACTACTAGTTTCGATTGAACAGACTCAATCGAAACTAAGTAGTTTCGATGGTCCAGACTTAACTAATTACAGAAAACTGAAATTACAATAATGAAATGACAGAAGGTAAACTAGTCTAAAATTGTTTAAACATACAATAAATGACAACAGCTTATACAAAATATATGACTCTACAGGGACTATAACACATAGCCTTAGGTTTTGAGGACGAAATGTATTCAGTGGGGAGACATGTAACATCTCAAATATTAATAGATTTTGAAATGTGTGTATTGTGAATGGAAGGAGACCAAGAGAAAAAAAAATGGATTTGAACTCTAAATTGAAGCCACAAACCAGTTTCTAAGGCCATGTCTACTGGAGTCGTGAACAGGGGGCGTGAAACATCGCCCTCCTGGGTCGTGAAAGTGGGTGGGAGGCATTTCTTGGGCGTTGGGGCTGATGATGATGTGTGTGTTATGTATATATGTGTGTATATATTTGTGTGTGGATAATGAAACCACTACGCACCTTAATGATTTGATTTAGTGATTGCCTCATGTTGATGTGGCAGGCGTGAATGTGAAACCACTACGGATGGCCTAACTCAAACTTCAAAGATGATTAATATCATCAAGAATCCATTTGGATAAGTATCTTCATCATCTAGTCTTATAATGAGGGTTTTTTTTTACCTCAAGTTGTGAAATAGATTGAAATTAATGGTTTCTATGATCTAAAATAACTTATAAAAAATTGATATGGTGGTTAGGAACTTATAGAACTCATTAACTACAATCAAGTTGCTGGATTACAGAATTAGTGATTTGGGTTTTTGATGAGTTTTAACCAAAACCCAAGTTTCTGAAAATAGTAAGAGAGTTATGATGTTAATGATTTTAAAGACATCATTTAGGTGTTTATGAGTTTTGAGAACTAACTAATCAAGATTGTAAGGTCAAACTCAAAAAATAGTTATGTGTTATAGGGGGGCTTTGACCTAAGTTAATTCAATCAAGGGGTCTTACGTTAGACATGTAATAAGAAGAAATTGTAAAAAAAACACAACATATATTGTGTTTGAACCGAAATACAGTGTTAAGAACTCAAATGATGAGTTTTTGATGAAAAATGCCCTCAAAGTCATTCAATTGACGCAAGTAACTAAATTGTGATTTAATTAGTCTAAACCACTTTGTTATGTATAAAGTGAGATTGGAAACATCTGAATGTGATTTTTTTGAGTGTTTTACACTCACGGGTCAAAAGGAGTTAAAGTAACATGTCAAAAAGTCTAAACTCAAATATGAGAGTTCAAATGAGGAAAACCGAATCACAATAACTTATAAATGTTAATTAGAGACTAGTTGACGATGAAATGAGTTAAAATAGTCAATATGTGGAATTATTAGGCATTATGCAGCAAAACTTGCAAATTGACATGAAAGATAAGTCATCAAGTAAAATGGAGAAAACTTGATAATTCAAGATTTTAAGTAAGTACACAAATCTGTAAAGGATAGAAAGTATACATGTAAGGTCTATGTGCCATATATGTTGTATGGAAAATTTAAATTATAATAGCATGAATCTCAAGGAAGGTGTACTTTGAGACATGTTTGAACCGAAATACGGTGTTAGGAACGATAAACTGTCTGGGTATTTGGTTTTTTAAAATTTTCCAAGTACTTTTTAAGAATAAAAAATAAAATTAAATCTTGTGGGTACCACTTATATCTATGAATAATAATTACTAACTAAAAAACACGGTATTTTTAAATGATAAGATAGAAGTCTCGTTTGGGAATTGGGACATCCTTATGGACTATTTATTATTCGTCATATTAATTTAATAGTTCGAAGATGTACTTGGAAGATATTACCTACTCCAAAACAATTCCGAAGACTTTTGCTTGGAAATAAATCCGAAGACTTGTGACCCGTTAGGTCTAAGGTCCGCAATTACTTTTGATTCGTGGTTTAGACGTCATGTTTATAAGGTGACAATCATGCCGGCAAGGGCGGAGGTATGCGTAGCCCAGTGAGGTCAACCGACCCCACTTGATTTCAAACTTTGAGTAGTCATGTATTACCAGAATGCTGAGCGACCCAGCCTTTTTTCGACGTCGATCCCATTGATTTTTGAAAAAAAAATATTTGACCCCGAACCATAAAAAAATATGAACTTTTTTTAATTCTATTAATCAAACCCATAAATTAGATTTATTTATACTACTATATAAAACATATTGAAAGGATAAAACAATGTAATTTAACTTCAATTTTATCTATATATATATATATATATCTATATCTATATCTATAATACTATATAAAGCATATTAAAAGGATAAAACAATGTAATTTAACTTCAATTTTAAGACACTTAAGAACATCTATACTACATTTGGTACAAGTGTTGATGTATCAACAACTAGCCATTTACAATTTTGTCCCTCTTCTTTACAAATCTATACTCATCTTACATTGGATGAGAAAAAAAATATGAATGAAAGAAATGACTATAAAATGACACTTTGGTTTTGAAAAAAAATAATCTATTCTACTGTTTCTTTGTCCCATATTGATGAAGAAGCAAAAGTGGAGGGATCACATACTCTATAGAGTGGAGGCACTAACCAAAACAAGAACTGAAATATTCGGTTATCTATCTTTAAAACCTGACTAGCTTCAGTTAGAAGTTGTTCGGTTATTTAGTTTTGAAACTTGGGTAGCTCAGTTTTTGGTTAATAACTAAAAATTGAGCAAAGAACGACTTGGTTTGAAGTTTTAAGATTTTATTTCAATTGGTTAGAACACCAAAAAGTTTAATGCATTTTATCAAAACGCTCATTGATTCCATACTAATCCTTTTGCGTTTTGTTCATTTGTTAAATTCCGATTTGTTAAACTTTAAGACACTTAAGAACATCTATACTACATTTGTTACAAGTGTTGATACATCAACAACTACCCATTTACAATTTTGTCCATCTTGTTTACAAATCTATGCCCATCTTACATCGGATGAGAAAACAAATATGGATTAAAGGAATGACTATAAAAGGACCCTTTGGTTTTTCCAAAAAATTCATCAATTCCATCGTTTTTTTTTTCATATCGATTAAGAAATAAAAGTGGAGGGACCACATACTCTATAAAGTGGAGACCCTAACCATAATAATAACTGAAATATTTAGTCATCTATTTTTAAAAACCAACTATCTTCGGTTAGAAGTAGTTTGGTTATTCAGTTTTGAAACTTAGGTCATCTCAGTTTTGGATTAATAAATAAAAACTTAAGCGAAGAACGACTTGGGTTGAAAACTTCAGCTCGGTTCGGGTTAAATGCGCTCTCCAAAATAGCCTCGGTGATAACCGCCACTTTGCGCGGGCCAACCCACTAGTTTAAAAAGTCCATAAGTAAATTAACTCTAAGCCCATAAGTTAATTAACTCTAAACCCATAACTCCATAAGCCTAATTAACTTTAAGCCCATAATTTATTAAGTATTAATTATTTAAACGTAATTAAAAAATAAATAAAAAATCACGCAAAGCAGAGACGATTAGAGTTCGATTCATAGTTGATCGTTTGAACAACAATATCAAGTCTCTAACAACGATTAAACACAACAAGTCTCTAACAACAATCATGAAGCAAAAAACAAGGTTAGTTTCAAAAAATTTTATTCCAAACTTAAGATATATATACGATTCTTACATTTGTTTCATTAAAAAAGAGTTCTTTAAGAATGTTTCGGTCATAAATGTAATGGATTATTTTCAAAAGATGAAAACAACTATAGGATCTAATGTTTTTTTATTTATTTCTAATGACATTGTATTATTACCGTTTGGTTTCTAATAACGATACATTTTCATTATCGTATTATAGCTTATTATGTGACCAACCCGGTAACCCGACTCGATCACTCGAACCGGCCCAAACAAAAAATTATAGTCGGTAACTTAGAATCTTGAACATAGAAAAAAATCGATCCTAACAGAAATAGTTCCTGGCTCTGCCACTATGCCGGGTCATGTAACATTTTGAAAATAACGATGGTTAATAAACGGATATCACGGAAAATAAAGAAAATATTAAAGTGATATTTTCGTCCCTGTGGTTTTGTCATTTTAGCCATTTTTATTCAAATTGTTTTTAGTTTTTTCGTCACTGACTTTTCAAAATTTAGTCATTTTCATCCACCTGACTAACTTTGTCTATATTTTAACGTTAAATTAGGGATCAGGAAGGGCTTAAACCCTAGCATTCCTTATCATATCAGCCCCACTTTTCATTCAAAGCCCCATCACCAAGTTGTAGAGATCGAGAGAGAGTGTCCTCTTGGACTTAAGATCGATCCTTCATACTTCTCCACTATTCGTGTGAAGCTTTGCTGAAGAAGTGAGTCGTTTTGAGGTAATAGCGAATATGCATTGAGAGCAAACAAAAAACTATTAAACAAAAATATAATATTCTGTACTTTTATTTTTAGTTTATGTTAATTTATTTATGTTTATTTTTAATTAATATTAATTTGTTTATGTTTATTTTTATTTAATATTAATATGTTTATGTTTATTTTTAATTGCTATTAATTTATTAATGTTTGTTTTTAACTGATATTAATTTAAAAAGGTAATTAATGTTCACACCACTCTAACTCACTTGATACCCAGTGGAGGTGGTGTGAAAGTCGTAAGAGGTGAGGTGACGCCACATTAGGGACGGCTTAATCATATTGGTGGGCTAAAGCGAACTAAAAATTTGAGACCTATTTCAACAAAGGTCATGTCATAAACCCTCCTATTTTATCCGGGCTTAGGAACGACAATAATAAAGTAAAAAGTTTATATTTTGCGAAGTTAAAAAAAATTCTTTGTTTATTTTTCTAGCTTTTTTAGAAGCAAACTCTTTAATAAAATTTTCCAAATCATTTTCTTCTAACAATTCTTTTTCAATTGACAAAATAGATAACTCATTTAATCGTTCTTGTGACATGATATATCTTAAATAATTTTCTAACAATTTTAATTTGAAAAAGTTTTCTTTATGTGGAAGCAACCGTTATATGAATAGTTAACATAACTCTATAGATAATATAAGCATTTAGAAAGGAATTAAACTTTTTAATATAATTAAGTATATTAATCAGTGTGTCACATTCTAAATGTATAACATGTCTTAAAATTTTTAGTTCACATGACATACACTTTTTCCTTCACACCTCCCTCACTCACTCACTTGTGCATACCACTTGCCCATATGTTTTAAAAATCTGAAGACTTTTGATTCCCTAACTATGTTGGCCACTTAAAAAGCGTGAGAAATGATCCAGACCCTATATTTGATAATGAAGGGTTAGTATGTAGAAGGAATTCGCCACTAACTCTACCGAATACTCTCTTTGTGGTGAAGATATTTAAACTTTTGGGCATGTTTTCCTATCTTGTACCGTTGCAATAGCAAACGAATTTCGGTTGCTAAACTTCTCAAGGAAATCAAGAACTGGTCTATATGTGTGTGAGAAATCGATCAACAAAGGTAGCATTAGATTGGAATCAATGGTGTTTTTCATTTATTTAATTAATGTTTATGTAGTTTTTACTCAAAAAGTTTTTTGGTGTATGTTTTCATAGTATTCTAGCTTCTTGCAAGAATGCTTCTATTTTTATTATAACGAGGACGGATTGCTTGTACAATTAAATCACAACACGTTTCAGACAGTGAGTGGAACGCGTACTTTCAACTCGAGTGTCTTTTAATGTATTTAGTAATGCCTCACCGTAGTTAAAAAAGGTTAAAATTAATCAGTGATAGAAGTTTTCTTGGAGACACCAGATAAAGGTTAGGAAGTATATAGTTTTTGGTTTTCACCGGGGCCTCGTACACTGGCTTGATTTCACTTCGGTTACCTTTTGTCGTTTGTGGGGGTGGTGGCTACTCACTCTATGGTTTTGCTTTAGGAGTGCTTCTTAATGTCTAGGTGTGCCTCTAGTTTCTAGATGGACTGGTAATCTTAGACGTGCCTTTATTTTAGGTGTGCCTAAGCCTAAGCTATTTTAGTATATTATGGATTTTCATGCATTATGGTTAATATATTCTTTTATTTTCTAATAATGACTCTCTGTGGGAGGTTTTTATCCTTTTTCAAAGAAGGCTGGTTTTTTTTTTAGCTGGGGTCTATCTGTGAGTAGTCTCTCTATCTTTTGAGATAGAGATAAGTTTTGTCCTCATATCACTTTCACCATAGCCTATTTACGAGTGAGATTCACCGAGTTTATTTGTTTGTACTATTATTATTATTATTCAGGCATAAAAAATTTGAGTTAATAGAGTATTGAGTACTTTCTTAGGATAGAGTTTATCTAGGAGTAGTTTCTCTATTTTTTGGGTTAGAGCCTGTGATTCCTTATGCTCTTAGTAAGGTTTTTCTATTTAGATTTACTAATTGACACTAGTTAGCAGTTAAGCGTGAGGTATCTTAAAGGTAATATTACTCATGGGCTGACCATATCTTGCTTTTCGACCACTACTATTCATGGTTACACAAGGTTGTCGCAATGACCCTCGTTCAATTACCGGCTGTCTTTCTAGGCTCACACCTCATCACTTGGAGTTTCAAGATGATGATCAGTGTACCGTTAACGATTAGATCATCGAGTTCATGACTCGTAAGCTATTCTGTTCATTTCAACATTGTTAAAAGAGTCATGCTTTCCATTTGTGAACATGTCGATATTATTTATAAAAACAGACCCTAGAAAGACTTACTACATACGGACCTTTAAATTTATATGCTGTGAGTTCTTTTATGATGGCCTAAGCATGAAAAAAGGGAGAACTTTTGCTTCTTCGATTTACCCCCAAAAATCAACGACCTCAAGGTTACCGGTCGCTTCGACGACCTCCCCTTACGTGGCTGATTCTGATTGGCCGAAAAGTCGAATTCCATTTCTAGTCTTTCTAGAGTCTGCTCTATTTCATGTTTTAGAACAATAGCATGATGCAAACCTGCCTCAAGTTCTTCATTAACTTTGTTGTTATCTTGTTTCATGTTCCATATTTCACCTTTGAACTTTGCAGCCTCATGTGCACTGAACTTCACCCCGTCTTGCGTAATTTCTTCATGGATTTTGGACAAGCACGAGCTTATCGTGTCGAGTTCGTCCTTGAGCGACGTGCTATCATGCAACCAAACGGTAAGGTTAACGTTTATCTCTTTAAGATGCTTGTATACCGGCTTGATATCCAATACTTGTCCCTTTTCTTTGACTCTCTTGACCTCTTCTAGCAAATCTTTGACTTGTGTCTTGAACTTATACACTTGACGAAATGTGTTGCTGAAATTTAACCATAAATCAAGATTTTGGTTAAGTATTGTGTCAAAATCTGCTCTTAGTTTATCTTCATTTGTAGACACAACAAGTTGTGATTCATCAAGAAAGTCTATTGAAGGTATGCCCACCTTATCTTCACCTAAACTTGCTTGAAGATGTTTCAACTTTTGTACTAATAGATGAATTGTATCATCCCTTTTAACAATCTCGGATTTCATCGACGAAAGAGTTCTCTTGGTGTCCCGGTAGCTTTTCAAGATTGTTATGTACTCTTGTAGTAGAATATCATCTTTATCTTCTAAGCCATTCAACAACATATTTAACCAATTCACTTCATCTTTCTTTCCCACTTTTGATTCAAGATTATTCATCAAGAGGGCTTTTTCGGCTTCTAGGGTTTGAATTTGGTTCTGTAGATCACTGTTTTGTTTTGTTAACGTGTCGGTGACAGTAGTTTGTGATACAACTGAGGTTTCTAACTTGATCATCTTGTTCACAAGCTTGTCAATCGTGTCTCCCAATTCGACGTCGTTTTGTTCTTTGTTGTTGGATTGATCTAGGTTGAATTTGTGTTTGAGGGAATCAAGTTTCGACTTAGCCTCGTCGAACCTTTGTTGCTTTAACTTAGAATCCTGGCTCAACTTCTCCTTTGAAATGTAATTGTTGAGGGCACCCTTAGCAGGAAGTTTTGGGGGTTTGGGAATTTTGTTTGCCTTGGGAGTTTTGGTTTGTTTTTTAGAGGGTTTTTTAGGTAATTTTGAAGGACCAACCGTGTAGTCGTCATCGTCTTCGTATGTGACCTTTTCGGGACATATAGAAGCGATGGTTGTGTTGGCCTTTTGCAACTCGGTCGATAGTTTGTCATACCGCTCGGCCAAGGATCGATAAGCACGGACGGTTTCCTCCACGAAGCTTATGACCTCTGGGCGATGTTTATAGTACATTTCCGCCCTTCTCGCGAAAGAATCGCCATCTTTTTGAATCAAGTTCAACACATGCTCGACCTTGTCTTCCATATCTACAAACAATTAAACAAAAACATCTTGTGTTACAAGTTTAAAATGAGTGTTTGAGATCGCATGGGCATGCAAATGCTTATCTCATGATCATAATTATCCCTAGAACAGAGGGCTTTCAGCTACGAACACATTTGTCAGAAAATCAACCAGTGAAAGTGGTAGCCATTGGTATATTCGTCATATCTAGCCCGTCAAGATACATAACATGTGTAAATAATATACCGACGGGTTATTGAAGGATTTTACCCAGAGATCACTAAAGGACGGGATCACACAGGTCATAATGGTTTGACAACCATTATAAATTCACCGACGAATTAGTGACTAACGGATGATCAAAGGATGTCCGTCATCAATGAAATTCTGTTTTCTAGTAGAGTATCTAAGTATTGTAAGATTAAATAATCAGTTTTGATATTTTATTAGTTTCTTAAAAAATAATTACAATATCAAAAACATAAATTTATCAAAATACTATCTCATATCATTACAACTATTTATATGATTTTAGTTATTTCTTATTATATAATCATTGTCAAAACTCACTCTTAAACTCCTACTTTCATTCAACATGAAAAAAGAAAGAAAGTCTAGTTAACCTTGAAGGTTTTGTTCGAGCCATTTAGTCTGCTTAGTTCGAATGTGACTAGCCCACCACCACGAATACCCGTTGCCTGCTGCTCTTTCGGTCATCTCCGATCAAACCGATTGATCGTCTTTCCTTCCTTTGTCTCTCCCTTTTATGTTTTACCTCAATCTTACACGGGAGAATGTAAGAGAGGAGGGGAGAGATGATGAAAACTTTGGTTCAAAGGAAGGAAAGTCGGAGATATAAATGTGTAGCAAACAAAACAAAGAGCAAAAGGGTAATGGGATAAAATAACAACAATTGCTTAATTTCTTGAGGCAAATTTGGGAAGATTGGAGGTTGATGAGACAACTTATAAAGGGAACTAGTTTCTCAAAATAGAAATTAAAGATGTATATATTAGGTTGAGAGGCAATTTAGGACTCAGAAATCTTTGCACAACCTACAAATATATAGTGGATGGGGAGTTTTATTTTGTTTGATAGGTTTTTTCTATCTTATTTATATTATCGAAAACAGTTTTTATTTTAGAGAAAATCATGAAAGTAGTGAGTGGATAATTTTCCGAATCGTGTACACACTTACAGATTAAAGTACTTCGCCATATACAAAATCTTCAATCAAATAAGACAGAAAGTTTTCTAAAAACGAGATGTGATTTCTGAGAAAACGAAGCTTTGAATTCGTTGTTACAAAAAGAAAAACTGGACTCTTTTATATAGGGGTCGAAGAGTCACAATGAAACATTGTAACTCTTCATGAACCTGTATGACTTTATAACTTTTGGAAGTTAATAGTAGTTACATCGGTAATAACTTTGTTATTACCGACTATCGGTACTAATAGATTTACATCGGTAATAACTTTGTTATTACCGACTATCAGTACTAATAGATTTACTATTGATCATTAGACCATCAGTATTAACAATAGTTACTACCGACCCTTCACTACTAAAAAAAGGGTTTGCTATAAAAAAATTGCGACGCAATATTACGACACATTTGAGACCAAATAGTGACGAAAATGAAAACCTTAGGTTCAATGGTTTCATAAATTAGAATAGTCTTGAATGAGTGTGTACTCCACAGCTCCCAGCTCAAACCAATATATATTCTAATCTTGCAGTTGGTATTGCTAAGTTCCCCATTCGATTCTTGCCTTTAATTATACTTACATCATCTTGCCCTAAACATTGTGAGAGTAGAAAGAGCAAACAAATTAAGAGTTCAAATGAAGCATGTTCAATCGATATTTTGATTTTGTTAGAGAGGTCGAGAGCCTGTTAGCGGTTCACGGATTCACGGTTGCCCAAAACTTTTGCTGAGAGGGCCTAGAGGTTGTGTCACTAGTCACTTCACTTCCCTTTCCCCTTCAAGGCTTCTATAGTTCAATCAGGTATTCCTTCAGGTACGTTTTACGATTTTAAGTTTTTAACTTTAAGTCTTTCACCATTGTTGCCTACTTGCGTTGTTGGGTTGTTGCTCAGTTGTTGTTTGCCTGTTTGGTTCAATATGTGATTCGGTAATATTGGTTATAATTGGCAATAACCAGTTTGGTAATAATTGGGAATTGACTAATTTGATAATATTGGTGATTTGGTTGTAATGTGTGATTTAGTAATACTTGTCGGACCCAAACACTATTAAAAAATGATGGTTTTTATAATATGACTTTTGGAAAAGGCTCTCATACTTTTAGTTTGTTTGGGGCTATCAAATACATTGAGCTGCCCCTACGCCTATCCACGCCAAAAACCACCCATGTTACGGTTAATGAACAGTATGAACCATACGAGTAATTACTCAAAGTCGAGGACCATACATACATAAAAGTACGGATAAACCAGAAAGATCATCCATGTAATTTAATATATATCGTAAGTAAACTAAAAAATATGAATATAGACAATGTCTATTAGACATAAATATACCTTTTAAGATCACTGCTTTTTACCATGTGTTTAAGTATACTTTTTGTTATTGTATTTATAAGAAAAATGTTTTTTTATTAAAAATAGACATAAATATGAAAATCCTTAAAATTGTTGGTAAAAGAATTTTTTTTTTAAAACAAAAACAATACACACTAGATACCAAAAAGTTATAAAAAATAGAATAAAATAATTTTTTTTAAGAAAAAAAATTAAACTTTTTAAAAATACTGGTTTGATACCAAAAACATAAAAATAAAAATAAAAGAAGAAGGATTAAAAGTACCAATAGAAAACATTTGTTTTTTGAAAGAAATAATCTTTTTTATTAAAAACCAAAATAGAAGAGATAATTTAAAATAGTGTTTAAAAAAAATAATCATTTGGAACTAATAATATGAAACCAAAAATATAACAATAAAACAACAAAAATAAAAACATCAAACATTTAACTTTTTTAAATTAATTTCTTTTATCAAAAATAAAATAAAAAGTTAATTTAAGAACATAAATATTAATAATCTATACTATATAACAAATAAAAATAATCTATGACACGTGTCCCGTCCACATCTCTTTTCATCATTTTTTTTCCGTCTCTCTCTTATTAAATGCATTTTTTTTAATAATGATTTATATTTAAAAAAGTATTAATTATAGTAATAAACATACATGTATTTTAAATTATCTCTTATTTTAAGAAACTTTGAAATTTTATTATGTTTTTTTAACTAAATAGTGATGTAAGTCAAATTATATTAAATCGAAATTAATTTATTCAAACCGTGTAATATAAAGGTTTTTAAATATATAAAATTTTATTAGTAAATATATAACATTACATTTTATCAACTCGTACACGGGTTTTTTAAAATACAATTTTTTTTATTAATAAATATGTCCCTATTCTAATAAAAAAGCTAAATTTTTTACCACTTGTCACTCTTATATTCAATCTCACACTTTTTTTCTTAACTTTCTCTCTTATTAAATACACATATCTTTTTTTTATTAATGATTTATATTTAGAGAAAAATATTAATTAAACTAATAAAACACATTTATTTTAAATTATCTCTTATTTTAAAAAAAAATTAAAATTTAATTATGTAACTTTTGTTTTTCTAACTAAATAGTGATGTAAGTCAAATTATATTAAATAGAAGTTAATGTATTCAAACCGTGTAACATACGGGTTTTTAAAGATATAAACGTTTTATTACTAAGTATATAGCGTTATATTTTATCAATCCGTGTAATACACGAGTTTTTTAAAATACAAAATTTTTATTATTAAATATATAATATTATATTTTATCAACCCTTGTAATACACGAGATTTTAACCTTGTATTATTATATTTTATCAACCCGTGTAATACAAGGGATTTTAACCTAGTCTATACTATATAATAAATAAAGGTTTTGGTTGTATGTTTTTTCGTCTCTCTCTCCTATTTAATGATGGTATTAAACTAATACACTTTTTTAAGTATTTAATATAAATCTATTTATGGATACTTATTAACCAAATCTATATTATATAATAAATAAATGTTTTTCAATGTCGTATGTCACCTCCATATTCAATCTTATCATTTTTTTTTCTCGCATCTCTCTCTTATTAAATACACCTTTATATTTTCATTAAATATATCTCTCTCTTATTAAATACACCTCTATATTTTATTAATAATATTTTTTAAAGAAAATACTAATCTTTGTATTAATAAATCTCCCGACATATTTTGACGAGTGTATGTGTTAACAAATTATATTGTATTTCATGGGTAATTCAACCTGTATAAAAACACGAGTTTTTAAAAAGTAATTTTTTTATTATTTAATATATAATATTATAATTATATTTATTTAACTCGTGTAACACACGTGAATTTATCCTAGTAATATAATACATTATACTAACATACGAGATGTGAATAGTAACTGATGGTGGCCTCTTTTGAATGGTTGTGCCACGTGCGACATTGTGATTGGGTGCCTTTTTTTGTTTTCCTCAGTTTTGTTTTCTGTATTAATAGGTTTTGGTTGAAAGTTAAACAACAAAGACTGCATTGCTCTGGTGGTCTTTGCCAAATTTAGCCTCCCTAATAGTTTCCACTAGGGTTGTAAACGAACCGGACGTTCAGCGAACAGTTCGTGAACCGTTCGGCGGGAAGTTCGTTTACGTTCGTTCGTTTAATAAATGAACGAACATGAACAAGAAATTCCGTCCGATTAACTAAATGAACGAACATGAACAGAGGTCTCGTTCGTTCAATTGTGTTCGTGAACGTTCGGTAACGTGTTCGTGAACGTTCGTTTATTTACGTTCGCTCGTTTATGTTCGTTTACATTCGTGTTCGTTTGTTTATGTTGTTCATTAAAGATTTTTGTATATTTCTATTTTATTTTATCTAAACCTTTTATATTCTTTAATTTTTATTTTACTTTTTACCCTATCGATTAACTAAGTAAAGTAAGTTCGATAGATGTACATAAAACTTGATATTAAAATGATTTTATTAAATGTTTATTTTGTAAGACATTAGGGTTGACATCAAAAGTCCCAAACAAGGCTTCGTCCGGTTTCGTTCGTGAACCGTTCGTGAACAAGTCCATTTCCTTAATGAACGAACACGAACATGAAATTTCGTTCGGTTCTTGTTCGTGAACCGTTCATGAACAAGTTAAATGTTAAACGAACGAACACGAACAAGGCTTCGTTCGGTTCGGTTCGGTTCGTTTACAGCCCTAGTTTCCACCCCACCCGTGTTCTAACCTTGGTTTTGTTGATTTTTTTGGTGTTTTTAATCTATCTATACTAATAAACAAGTAAAAAAATGGACACTTGTCAGCTTATGGATTAATCTTAGTTTTGTTTTTTCGCTTCTCTCTCCTATTTAATTCTATATTAAAAGTAATATATTTTTAAATATTTAATATCAATCTAATTATGGATATTTTTTTTATTTAATTATAGATTGTTATTATATCATTAAACAAATGAATTTAATATGGATTACCATTTATTAATTACATAAAAAATACCAAGTAAAAAATGCTTTAAAAATTAACTTAATATAATTTATAACTGTCACGTTAAAGTAGACATATTTTGACGAGTGTATGTGTTAAAAGATTACATTATATTTTATTTAACCTGTGTAAAACACGGGTTTTTAAAAACGTAATTTGTTATTTACTAATTACATAATATTATATTTAATTAACCCGTGTAATACACGGGATTCTAACCTAGTTTTATAACAAAACAAAGTCCACCTTGGTAAAACACTTGGTTGGTATACGTGAGGTCCTAAGTTCAAAACCTTTTAGGCTTTAGCTCATTTTTATTTCAAATTTCAACGCTTTTATTTAAATAAAAATATTATTATTTTCTATTGCATCTTCATTTTCCTAATATACCCGAAATCGATATTTTTGATTAAAAAAATAGGTAAATATTGATTTAGTTTTAACGTTCAGTTAAAAATTTTTTTAAATAAAAGGTTTTGTTTAAAATCATATTTTGGTTTTCTTTTGTAACTTTTAAAATATTGTGGTTTAGTACACTCTGAATATAGCGTTGAACGTGCTTATTTTTATTTATGTTTCGATATAAATTTTATCCAGAACCGTGCTGTTGTACGTTTCGACGTAAATTTTATTCAAATGCGAGTCAGGTCAAATATGATACATTTTTACATTTTTTAAATGCGTTTTCGTGTTTACGTTCACTTTAACAACGATGTAACTTTTTATTGATTTTTGGGTATACAGCTAGGATGTGAGAATCGAACCGCCGCAATGCACGGATAAAACTACTAGTTAATATTATTTATGTTTTGGGAGAATTGCATACCCTCAACCTTTTTAATTCCATATTTATCCAACCCAAAACAAAATTGCATATATCCCTTCCTCCAAAAATAAAATTGCATATATTCCCTCGAGAAAATTTTCAATATTGCTCATTTTAATTTAATTTATTAAAAATAAATTATAAAATGACTATTTTAGCCTTATTTTTATTAATGCTTTAAAATTTCTAATTTTTATATTTTCTCATTTTTAAATTGCTTTTTTGTCCTTTTTAATTTTTACTTTATTTTTTAAAATTTTTTTATTATGTATTGATAATGAGTTTTTTAATTTAAAAAAATAAATATTTTCTTTTCATTTTCACTAAGTTTTTTAGAGCTATTTCGATATTACTTCCGTCTATGTTTAGTCTAGTATTTTTATCACTAATTATTAGAGTAACAATCATAAAAATACTAATAACAATCATCAAAATGAAAAAAATTAACAAAATTTTAATCCATTAAGGTACCAAAAAAATAATGACATAAAACAATCACCAAAATCAACGTCACAACCTCCAAAATGCAAAAAACAAACACCAAAGTTTTGTCCCATTATGGTACTAAATAATCAATTATGTGACTTGGATTAGTTATTTTCACTAGTTTTTGTATACTTTCCCCGTCCCCTTTTACGTGTTGATAGTTGATGTTGAGATGCTGAACTTCTGCATGTTTTGTCATGGTATCCATACTCACAACAACACCGACATTTATGCCTTTTTTTGCTCTACTCCAAAAGCTAGTGATAAAGAAGAGTAGACTAAAGATAAATGGAAAAGTGCAAAAAAAAAAGTTAATAGAAATGCAAAAAATATAAAACACAGTTTTGGGAAATTAAAAAACCCAAAATACGAAACATAATAAAATAAAACAGAAAAACAAAAAAAAATATAAAAAGGACAAGAAAAACTAGTTAAATATGAAAATTTAAAAAAATTTAAAGTTTTAGTAAAAAAAAGAATAAAATAAATCAAAATTGATAAATTTTAATTTTTTTTATTAAGGTAGGAGATATATGCAATATTGGTTTTTGTGAAGAGGATATTTGCAATTTTGATTTTGAGTTGGATGAATATGCAATTAAAAAGGTTTAAAACGGAATATATGCAATTGTCCTTAAGTTTTTAATATTTATTATTATTATTATTATTATTATTTTTGCTATTTTAATCATTAAAAAAATAAACAAAATTGATTTAAAAATTACAAATCACAAATGTATTTAAGATTTAGAGGCGAATGAATTCAACATCACCCATTTGTAAAGTACATACCCGGTATGATTAAACTACTACCGTTTTTGTCGTTGCAAAAGGTAAAGAAGAGAAATAACTCTAAAAACGACGTCGTAGGGTGTAAAACGGTAACTTGCTGGGACCAATTTAAAATTGATTACGATTCAGTTACAACGGCTACCTGCAACCCACATTTTTCCCCAAATCCCTCCACTCGAACTCTATCTTCTCCAAAAATTCTTCAATAATCTGATCACATTCAACAATCAATCGATTCAAGCTTGTTAATGGAACAATATTAATTCCGATCATATGGTACATTTCTCTTTCCCCTTCATTCTGTCTCCGCTGTTAAATTTTCGAAACCCTAAGCCAATAAATTGTTTGTAATCCTTATATGTTATCTTTTGTTAAATTGATGCTGTTAATCCACTATTTATACATGATTTGTGAGTAGTTTTATCTCTGATTGTTCATAAACATTAGTAATTTCAAATCCCCCATTTCTTTTGGAAATTCGGTTTTAAACTAGGGTTTATACTTTAATCCAGTAATCATATTATGATGCAGTTTCTTAGGGTTTAAACAATTAAACGATTCTTGTAAGTTTTTAAAGCAGGGAAATGACTTTTTTGCCACTCAGAAAGTCAGATGTTGACTTTGATTTGGAGTGAGGGAGCTAGCCAGCTAGGGGTGTGGAAAAAACCGAAAACTGTAAAAAAAAACAGAAACTGAACCGTTCGTGAATTTGGTTAGGTTCCTAACTGTGTCCGAATTGTGAATTCGGTTTTCGATTCGGTTAACGGATATACATTTTTTTGAATTCGGTTAACCAAATAAACCGAATAAGTGATAAATATAAATGTTGAATTCGTTTTCTTCAGTATATTTGGTTTATTCGGTTTACACATTTTTTATAATTCGGTTCGGTTAGAAAAATTTCCAATATGGTTTGGTTAACGGATAGGCCTAAAAAGCTTAAAAATAGAAAAAACCGAAAACCGAACCGCTGAAGACCCCTAGAGGGAGTAAGAATTACAATCTGTGAAATTAACTCGAGTAAGGTGTTTTTGAACTTGATGAAGAAACCTGGTACATAGTTTTTAAGATGTTAGTTATTTTTTTGTTCCTCTATAATCACATATATCTGTCAAATTGGGTTTATTCTTTGAATATGTATGAAGAAAAGGATATTAGTGTGTTTATAATGACTACTATTGTAGATTAGTATTTTGAAGGAAAATATGTAGAATATTGGACTGTTCATGTTGCTAATGTTATCAAGTTGTCACAGGTTGTTAAAAAAACTGAACATGAGTGAAAAAGTTTATGAAGAGCTGGATGCAAAGGCTGAAATCGAAAAGCTGAAATCCGAGAATCTTGTGAAAGCCAATCTGTGTGACAACTTAAAGAGATTAAATAATGATCAACTCAAAAGAATCCAAGAACTGAATCTGAAACTCGAGAAACAAGGTCAGGATGTAGAAGAAAAGGCTGATGAAGTTTGTGCTGCACAGCAGTCACTCGGAGATCTCGAGTGTAGACTTAAAGAAAAGGAGAAAGTGAATATAAGTTTAACTTCTGCTAATGATAAGCTTCGTGTTGATTTTAATTCAAAGCTTCGGGAATGTGAAGCTGAGAAAGAAAAGCTTGTTTGTTCATTAGAGGAGGCCAATGCAAAGGTTTTGAATCTCGAGGACCAAAATCGAGCTTTTATGGACAAGATTGAGGTTCTGAGAGAAGGGATTTTATCAGTTTCACAGAAGAAGTGTGCTAGTGAAAGCAAAGTGGCTAAAGCTTCCAAACAAATGAGGGAAAGAGGTGATATGTTTGAAAAGTTGGAAGAAGAAAAAGTGAAGCTTGAAGAACAACTTAAATGGAAGAATGAACAATTCAAGCATTTGGAAGAGGCCCATGAAAAGCTAAGAAATAATCTTCGCGCAAAGGAAAAAGAGTGGGATATGGAGAGATGTTCGTTTTTTGATGATATATCCACATTGGAAACAAAGTTAGATTCTCATATTACACTTTCAGAAGATCTAAAAAGACGATTAGAGTTGTGTAAACAAGCTTTGGCTCATGAAGAAGACCGAAGAAAGTGCTTAGAGATTCAGCTTTCAGAGTCAAATTCATGTGTTGTAGACACAAAATCCAAACTTGAAAGTTTGACAATTGAGAAAGAGTGTGTTTGTAATGAGATGGAATGTAAGATTCGAGAAATGGAGGAAGAAAATCAAGAACTGGTTCTTTCTCTTAAGGAACTTAAAGAATCCCAGATTCGAGAAGCGGGTAATTCATCTTCTATCATAAAGCTTCAAAACAAGATTAAAACTTTGGAGGAGGTGGATAATGTTAGAGAAGCAGAATGGACATCTCGGTTTGAAAAAATGGTTGCAGAGTTGAATTGCTGTAGATTCGAGTTACAAAGTAAAGATACCTGTTTGAAGGAGATTACAAAAGAGGTGGATGATTATAGCTCTTTGGTGTTACAGTTAACAATAGAAAAAGAGGAATTTGCACTCATGATGGTTGCCTTAAAATCCACACTTTTGGAGACCAAATCAAAGGTTGATGATGAGAAGCTTTTGTTGCATAATCAACTCGTGCGAACGAAGAGTGAGTTGATAAGTGTAACCCAACTGTTAGATATGACAAACGAAGAACTGGATCAAATCTATTGTGAAGTAAACGAGGTTGAATTTGAACTACAAATATGGAAATCGGTTGCTGAAAAGCTACAAGTCGATTTGGAAGTTAACCATCGAATGAGAAGGGAATTAGAAGCTTCCCTCTTGGCTCAAGTGGCTACCGAACTAAACCTCAAAGAAGATTTACAACAAAAAGTCAAAAGAGTCAATGATCTTGAACAAGAGATTAAAGAATTGAAGGATAACAACACCCTTTGGAGGAACAAAGAGATTGAACAATGGGAGAAAGAATGGGTGGCAAAAGAACTCGAAACTGCAATTCTTGCACAGTTAGAATCTGAAAGAATTCATGAGTATGAAAAGAAAAATCTTAATCAGCTTGTAGAAGAGAAAGATCAAAGAATCAGTAACCTACAACAGATCATGAGTTCTTTGGAAATAGAACTTGATGATTCAACCGCGTCTTTCTCTTCACAACTAGCGAAAATGCAAGCAGAGGTGAATCTTTTCCATGAAGCTTGGGAGAAGATGAGAACAACAGTGGTTCTTAAAGAGATTGAAGTCCAAGAAAAGGGTTTGAATATCATAGAACTGGAAAAGGATTTGGAAAACCGAATCCGGTTTGTGAAGAAATGTTTGTCAAGTGTCAAAAAACTGTCATCAGAAAATGAAAAGTTGATGAGTATCATTGACGGGGCGTCTGAATGGATAAAAAAGTTATCCAGAGAAGACGGACAAGTGATGGGAGCTTTCAGGAGTATAATGTCGGGTTTTGACGAGAATCGCGGTGATAGAAACGGGTGTTCGGGATCAAACGAGCGGTATGACCCGGTGAAAGAAAACATGAATGTGTATTCTTCTCCGAAAAGGAACGTGGTAGAAAATAGTGCTGATGAGCGATCACCGTTAAGAACTATCAATGGGTAGATGAAGCTGTTTGTGAATGACACTGTGACTTGTATGAGTAATCCATTTGTTGACATAACATAACCAAAGATTTATATGTTCAGTTTTCTCGTGGCCTGTTTGTTTTCAACTTTTCATTAATAATTATTATTTGTATCTTATCTGTCTGGTGTCGCTGATGCCGGTATCTGTATGTTTTAGTTAAAAAAATATATTTTAGGTAAAGACACTAAAGTTACCTGTTTCCTGTAACATTTGTCGCTTAGCAGTCAGCTGTTGTTCTGAGCCAGTGTTGACTGTAAACCAACTTGAACCTGGAGTTGTTGTCCCTTGGCACTGAATCTGCATAACTCTTGTCTACCATATAGCCTCTAGGAATGGTCTTGGTATTTCGTGCTGATTCCCATAGCCTTGTTTGACGACTTCTTTACATTTATAACCAAGAAGCGATAGGACCACTTGGTTAAAGAATGTTGCTGATGCAGTGGCTGTTTCGTCAGTGATGTTAGTGGTTATGCAGTACCTGCATGACATTGGAAGTTAGAAAGGTAATGTATATCCGTGTGTAGTGTGCACGTACGCCCTTGCTTGTCGCTGATGATTGAAGCTGTAGGATATGTTGGTCAAGAAAACCCGAAAATTGAAAGTTGGAGAAATAAGAATTAGAACGAATGTTTGGATTAGCTTTGAACCGTGATACACAATCAGATAAACCTATTTGTGGGTCACCACAATCGTTTATCAGACAAGGGTTGCCTTGAAAGATCGATTCTCTTTTTAATTTTGTGTGGCAATCAGTGGCCCATTATCAAAACCTTAAAAAGCGTATTTCCGTGTCATCTCCGTTGAATATATGCTCTCCGTCCCCCCCGGCCGTTCTTTTTGAGCTTTTCCCCCCACCGCCGTTTACCTCCTCCGTTACCAACCTTCCGCTGTAACCAAACCGCCAATTGTTAACCGCCTCACGTACACACATTCTTCTCTCTGTTTTCATTTCTAAAATTTTATTTCCTCTCCAATTTCCCTTCCGATTTCTGTTCAAACTCTTGCCGTCGCCATCTTCATCATCATCACACCATCGCCATCTTCAACATCATCACACTCTATGACTATTGAGATTTTCCATTTGGATTTACTTCAGGTATGTCATCTCTTCAATTTGGAACGATTAACCCTAAATTATAAACTCATATTGAAACCCTTCTAAATTCTTAAAAGAATCTCACCATAGAACGATTTCCCTAAATTCATATTGATTTGAAATAAGTTGTACTTCCTCTCTATCAATTTGATTTGAAATATGTAGGCTTTAATTTATACCTTTTCTCTATCAAATTTTATTTGAAATCTGTGGGTTTTAATTTCGAAACAAATATATTACCTGGGTACGTTTGGTATTATGAAATTGAATGGAATTGGATGGAATTAGAATTAAGATTTCATTCTTTATTGTGTTTGGTTTGTATAGTTTGTTGGAATTGGAATCTGAATTCTATTCTTAACGTGTTTGGTGGAGAAATGAATTGGAATAAATTCCTACAAATTCCTACAAACAAAGGATTTCAAATTCCTTCCAAATTGTGAAGGAATTCACCAAAAAGAAATGAAATCTTCCACCACTCACCGCCTCCGTCGACCCCCGACCCCACCCCCGACCGCCGCCGTCGCCTCTGCCCCGACCTCCGATCGCTGCCGACCTCTAATCGCTGCCGTCCCAACCCCCGACCGCCGCCCCAGACCTTCGACCCACGACCGCCGTCACCTACCCCACCACAGCATTCGCCGCCAAACACCCGCCACCGCCTGACGCCGCCACCCACGCCACCACCAACCCCACCCCACCCTACCCCCGACTGCCAATCCGCCACCGCCACCCGCCCCCAACCCCGCCATACCCCACCACGCCGCCACCGCCCGTCGCCGCCAGCCACGCTGCCCGCCACACCCCACCACGTCGCCACCGCAGTCGCCGCCACCCACCCACCCCACCTCGTCGCCACCCCCGCCCCACCCGCCCCCACCACGTCGGGGGTGGCGGCGATCGGTGGTGATTGGCGGGGCCGACTACATTAGCTAAGTGGTGGTCATTGTGATATATTTCAATTCCTTAATAATTATTTTGTCACTTAAATGGATTTGGAATTCAAATTCCTTTAATAGATTTCAATTCCTTTAAATTTCAAATCCTTTACACAATTACAATTCGAAATCCAATTCCTTAAAATTTTAATTCAAATTCCAATTCCAATTCCAATGAATTCCGCGAACCAAAAGCACCCTAAGTCTACTTTCTGATTCTCAGCGGTTGCGGCAATGGAGGGATGACAGTTGACCATAACTAAGAACGCCGAGGGGAGAGGACGACGCCGTCGTTGGTGGCATACGGTAAAACCAGTGATCGGTTAGTTGGTCAAATTGCGAAGCGGCAGTCGGTGGTGAATCCGGAAAACACTTTTTCTTCGATGAAGAGGTTTATCTGGAGGAAGATGTGAGTTTGTGTTTCAAATATGAAATACATTCGACTATTCTGCAGTTATAGTACAATTATTTTTTTGGATCCAACTAATTTTTTAGCAATTGTATATGATCTTTTACAGTTTGTACGAAATGGCATAAAAAGTTGGATGCAAGAAACAGATCTCAGAATCAATATTTGAATGTTCTTTTTGGTAAAACTCATAAATTTTGAATTTTTTGTTTTAAATGTTTTTGTTGTACTTAACCTTGATGGGTATTTGAATTCTTCTTTAATCTTTTTTAAAAATAACAAAACGTATTTAAAAAGTTCACGATGCGTATGATTTAAAGGTTGTATCATACAACATACATAATTCGCCCCGTAACTATTTGTTTTTAAACTTCCTAAACATGTATGAGTTGAATGTTTGTTATAGAGTTTGTTCGGGTCGCAACGCGCTGGACACAAATACTAACTTACCAAATGAGTGATTTGTAATGATCTGAAGTTTTTTGATGACATAATAAAAACTTCTCATTAACATTTGTACTTTTGTAGGGATCTCATTGAATTTTTTTTGTAGTTATGCATTCATGTTGATAAAGAACCTTTTAATCAATATCAAACTTTTATGCACTTAATTAAAGACCATGTAATTTGAGACTTTGGGCAAAATCCAACATAGGAATAAAGAAGTGCATGCATAAGAAATATACACTTTTTCTAATAATAACTTTAAATTTCTTGAGGCTATTTCCTCAGGTAATATATCAATATCTGTGGGATTTTTATGTGTTGTAAACTGATTTCAACTTTAATTGTAGGTTTAAAAACAACTGATGCAACCCTAATTGATGAATTTGATCCCAATGTTCCACTAGAAGCATGGGAAGAAAGCTCTCATCAGAATGAATCTGCAAAAAATGAAAGGTTTCGAAATAATTATGTGAGTTTTTTTATTTTTGTTTTTTTATTTATTTATTTTTTTAATTTCTGTGTGGTGTTAAATTGTGTATTAATTCCAATTCATATATGTTACTTCAAAATGCCAAGGTATAAATCACAACAATATGTTAATTTTTATTTTTTTTAGTATGAAAAAGTTTGAAACTTATGATGAATCTTTAACATTATACCTATTAAAATAAGTGCATGTAGGTTTCTACAGTGGACTTTTATGTGTTTCTATATTAGCCACAAAAGTTTGATAGATTTGCAAATGACCCCTGCCAGGTATTGAATCCTCACTTTTTTGTTTATACGAAAAATGAAGTTACATATGTTACTACAAACTGAATTGCAACCATAAAGCAAAATTATATTCAGATTTACATTAATGTATGTATGTATGTAGTATCGGTTTTTGTAAAAGAGTGTTCTACATTAATACATTATGACTTGAGTATCGCATTTGGAAATTAGTTGTTAATACTTCTTATCTTTTCAAACCTAATACCATGACGTTACTTTTGTAGGTAAACAGCTAACGTTGTTGCTCTTTTCAGCTTCGTTGCGTCACACAATTTTTTAGAGTCTGTATCTTTCTCCTAAACTGGTGCTTATTATTACAGATTATGAATGGAAGATGGGGTTGGGGATGTTGGTTATAGGTGCAGGTTAGGGTTGTTCATTGGATATTGTAATTGTTTTTTTGTTTGTTCAGTTAGGGTTCCCCTACCTATCTTGAATACCCCTTTAAATTTCAAGAAAAAAAAGCTTGCATTTTTCTATTTAATTCCAATGGCAGAACCATCAGATGAGCTCAAAACACAGCCAACCAGGAGATCTATGGATCAGTATTCAAGGAAAAGTTTATGATGTTTCAGATTGGATGAAAACACAACCTGGTGGTGATCTACCACTGTTAAATCTTGCTGGTCAAGATGTCACTGATGCTTATATTGCCCTTCATCCACCAACTGCTTGGCAACATCTTGATAAGTTCTTTAATAGGTATTGTTATTTAAAAGACTACAAAGTCTCCAATGTGTAAAGATTACATAAAGCTTTATTCCGAGTTTAACAAGATGGGTTTGTTTGAAAAGAAAGGTCATGGTGTTTTGATCTCCATGTGCTTCATTGCAATGTTGTTTACTGTGTGTTTATGGTGTTTTGTGTACCGAAGGTTGTTTGGTTGTAAATTTGTTTTTAACTTTTATGTTTCTACTATGCTATGCAGTTTGTGGCTTGAATTTTGATTTTATATGCTAATGATATATAATGTTGTGCAATTAATGGCTACCATTTTGATTGTACATAATGCTATATAATTGCTACCATTTTAATATATTCCCATGTGATTATATAACTAAAAGCGAACTACAACTATGCGTACACATGGCTCTGATACTTGATAAAATTTAATGTTTTATCTTTTAAAAAATTTAATACAATTCGCTAACTTCTTAAACACATATAGATTAGTTATTTGTCATAGAGTTTGTTCCGGCCGCAACGCGTCAGAGTAAAAGTACTAGTTTAAACTATTAAAAAGAAGCCCATTTAATAGCTCGTCAATTTAAAAGAGAAGCCCATTAAAGTTTTAATGAGAAAACATTTAAATAATAAATCAAACAACATTTGGATTAGATCGAGTCCGTACTTCCGCGTCTCCTAACTCGTTTAATCTCTAATGTTATTTACATCGATCTACAAGTTAATCCAATATACTAAAATGTATATGTTGATAACATTAAAATTACCAACATTCCTACCCCATTTTAGTGATATCCATGATTAATTTAACCATCCTCACAGAAACATAAACGTATGCATAAATGAAAATATCACATGGATTGAATTTTCACTTTAGTATATTACACGATACAAAGTAGAATAACATGGTATCACAATGGATTGAACCCAAGTTATCCATTAAATACATGTAGGTAACGTACATATACGTTTACAAATCTTAACTCCACTTAACACAATGCTTTACCAGCATGTGTCCTAATCTTCAAAGAATATAGCAAAGTTCAAGTACAAAGCTTATTGAAGCGGCTAAACTTCATATTCTTATAGGTAGTTCATTACTCTTGCACCCGCACTGCAATTTATCAATGAACTATTAAGAAATTAAATTTCAACCTCAGTTATCTTGCAGTCTGAACACATACCTCGAGATGATTATATTAATGTTTTCCAATATCTCTATGACACGCTTGCCACATTGAATTCTACATCTGACATTGTATTAGATGGGAATTGGATGTCTTGACGTAAGATATTTACATGGACTTTAAACTCATCCCTTTAGCTAATTTGTTCACAAGATATTTTCCGAACCCTTTAGTTAGATGATAAGCTAAATTAAGCTCGGATCTTATAATTTCAACAAATATCATAGTGTTCATTAATTCTCTAATCATACGTACTATGTCTAACACCTAAGTGTCTAGACTTTCTCCATTGTACACTTGACTATATGCTTTAGCCAATGTAGTTGCACTATCACATCTGCTTCGCTGAATGTCTTTCCTTGTACATCAAAAAAGTTTGTTTAGTTTGAGGCGGATATCTTCTTGCGTGTGAATATACATCAGTATCATATCACATGTATTCATAGTTAATATATGTTAGTGTACAAATGTAACGTTTCATTTGCAAATGATATGTCATATCGGACACGGAAAGTTGTAGTTTGCGTGATTGTATTTAGGCTGTCAGATATAAGTTATGCAGCAGACAAAACATTGTTGAATCGGTGTAATCCAACAGGTAAAAAGTAAGTTAAATATGATTTTTCTAATGTTTTTTCTTTCTAGGTAGGAATTTGTTGGTCAACTGAATCTTGTTAAGAGTTTTATTGTAGATAAAGATGTTAATTGAAACTTGTATTTAAAATACGGAAAACCTTTTAAGGCATTTAGTTTGAATATGTTTTGACCCGTTGGCTTTTCTGCAGTGAGCATTACTTTATGGATTTGTGGATGTTTAATCTTGATGTACTTGGAACATATGTTGTAGACAAATTATTTGTTAGGTTTTCCCTTTTTAACTTATGCGTGTGTGTGTATATATATATATATGTAACATTGACATATCTTTTTTGGTGTATGACATTACATATTTTTTTCATTTATTCTTATTACATAACTTTGCATGTCTTTTTGCTATTTTTCACTTATTCTATATCATTGTATGTCTTTTTGGCCTTTTCATGTCATTGCATGTGTTTTTATTTTCAAATATATGTACAAATCTATAAATGGAAAGATTATAGAATGATTGGTAATTGGTGTGTGTATGACAGGAATATAACTCTCAATTTACTGTTAGATAAGAATCAACAACTTCGAAATTTGAGATAGCTAATCCACTCATTCATAAATTTTTAAGTTTTGTCACTCAGTAAAGTTTTCAAATTTAATGTTAAGCTTATTTAGACATCACATAATAATCCTACATTTCATCATTCTATTTTATTCATCTGCTAGAAGTATAAGTCTAGTTTTCTATCACTTCTCATATATGTCAAATCAATTTTCTCAACATTTTATTTTCTTAAACTCTACAAACATAAACTATTTTTGTAATTTTCTGTTGAAGGTAATGGTGAATCTTCTAGAAAAAAAAATGTTGATACAGACGATAAAATAAAGGGGAATTGTATATATCTTCATCTAAACTTACAAAATTGCATATTTTCTCAAATTACAAGTTTTTAGTGTATAATGTGCAATGCTCTTGAAGCATGATTTAAAAAAATATACAATTATATAAGTTTGGAAGGGGATATATATAATTGCCCCAATAATAAAGGTCTTAACATGAGACTAAGAAGAATCTTGATAATGAAGGACCGCCATCTTCTAATCCTACTAAAGCACCTACTGATTTCTCTAAGGTTGCTACTTCTAAGTGGTACTCGGATGAAACTTTGGATAAGTAAGTAGATTAAAATAATATAAAACCATTTTATATTCGGTGGATGGATCCAAATCCATGTATACTACCGAAGAATGTTTCGAGTGCCGAAATCAATGTACATTTTGAAGTTGAAATTTTAAGTAATGAAACTTTAAATTATAATTACTTAATATTAACAAAAATATATTTAGAATGCTAATCATTAAATTAATGATTATTCGATTTTAATAATCTCACATTTTAACAATTGGCCAATAATAATCTCAACTGAGAATATTCTTACCACCGGTCCCTACATTCAAACTATTTTTTTACATCGGACCCCCGTTAAAAAAACTTAACGCCGTTAGAGTTTATATGACGTGGACATCTGCAAACCGTTGGAAAGTCGAGCCAAGCTAGCAGTGGTCTCGTGCTTGCTTTAGAAATTGGCTCTAGTGGTGTTTAACTGGTCTCATGGGTCCGGAAAGTCCAAACAGAGACAACAGTGGTGTTTAACAAAACCAGTTAAACACCACCAAAGCCAGTTTCAAAAGCCAACACGAGATCACTGCTAGCTTGGCTAGACTTTCCGGCGGTTTTCAGATGTCCACGTCATATAAACTCTAACGGCGTTAAGTTTTTTTTAACGGGGGTCCAATATAAAAAAATAGTTTGAAAGTATGGACCGATGGTAGGAATATTCTCAGTTAGAATTATTATTGACCAATTGGTAAAATGTGGGATTATTAAAATCCAATAATCCTTAAATTAATGTCAAAATAAATCATATTAAAATGTATTATTCAATGGGTATTTGGTAATTTTAATACCATAAATACCAAATATATTTCATTGAAGTCTACCTCCTATATAGTATAAGTATCCTGACATTTGTTTGAAAACTTATTTTTTCTCCGCCTCTCTCATATGAAATATACCTCTATCTTTTAATAATAATATATTTTTAAACAAAATACTAATCTATATCTATACTATATAATAAATAAAGGTATCTACATGGCACGTGTCGTCTCCATATTTATTCTCATCATTTTTTCCCGCCTCTCTCTCCTATTAAATACACCTTTATATTTTAATAATAATATATCTTTAAAGAAAATACTAATTATACTAATAAACTTATTATAAGAAACTTTGAAATATGATTATGTAACTTTTATTTTGAATCAAATAGTAATGAAAGTCAAATTGCATTAAATAGTAATTAATGTATTTTCGAAACTCAATTATATGTTAATTTTACATATTTTGAATTTTGTTTTCTATTCTTGTATATGCAAAACTTTTTTACATATGTAATATATATACATAAAAAATTAAAAATTTATGTATTGATATTTTTCATATCGTGTGTAGATACGGGGTTATAAGCTAGTTGTATATTAATAAAAATATTTATTTTAAATTATCTTTTATTATAAAAAAATTAAAATCTAATTATCTAATTTTTATTTTCAATCACATAATAAATGAAAGTTAAATTACATTAAAAAGTACATATTTTGAATTTTGTTTGATATCTTTAGAGAATTCACATCAGTTTCCCCATATTAATGTGAGTGAGTTTCCCATATTTTATAGGGTGGTTTAAAGTGGTTGTGAGTGGTAGAGAGAGAAAATATATAAATTTTCTGTATATTTATGGGAAACACTGTTCACATGCATAAATTTTTTAATATTTTTTAAAATAGTTGTGAGTAGAGAAGAGAGAAAATGTAATGATAAAGGTATAAAAGTATTATTTAATTGAAAAGTAAAAAGAGTAAATATAGTGATTGTAGTGTAATTATGGGGATGGGATAGGGATACTAATGCGAATGCTCAGCAGCATCCCTAGCCCTATCCCTATAGTTACACTAATTTTACAGGGACACATTTTCTCTCTCCTATTTAATTAAATAATATTTTTTATACATTTATCATTACCTATTGTCTCTGCTCTACTCACAACCACTTTCAAAAATTATTAAAAAAATTATACATGTGAACAGCGTTTCCCCCAAATATACAGAAAGTTTATACATTTTCTCTTTCTTTCACTCATAACCACTTTAAACCATCTCTAAAATATAGGAAACTCATTCACAAACATATAGAGAAGCTGTTGTAAATGCTCTTATTATATGTAACTAGTTTAGATCCCGTGTTTACACACGGGGTGAAACAAATCAATATATAAATTTTTTAAATCTTTATGTATATATTTTATATGTTTAAAAATATATTACATATATACTAAGGATAGATACAAACTCAAAATATGTAAAAGTTAATATATAATTGGGTTTCAGAAATATAATTTAACTTTCATTACTATTTGATTGAAATAAAAGTTACATAAATAAATTTTAAAGTTTCTTATAATAAGGGATAATTAAAAATAAATATGTTTTATTAGTATAATTATAATTTTATTTAAAAATTATTATTATTAAAATATGGAAATGCATTAAATAAGAGAGAGAGGCGGGAAAAACATAGTGAGAATGAATATGGAGGCGACACGTGGCAATAGAAAACCTTTATTTATTATATAGTATAGACTAGGTTAGAATCCCGTGTATTACACGAGATTATATATTATAAAATATAAAACTTATAAATTTATAAATACGTCTTAACTTGTCAGACTATTATGATCGTCTCGAGATATATCAAGTGGAAATGTGTGTATATAACAAATTAGTATTTTTCTTTAATTAGATATATTTTGATAATCTATTATATATTCTTATTTAATATAATTAGTATTCATCTTTAATAATATATTTATAATATCATTATTATTTAATAAGATAGATGCGCATTTATTATGAGAGAGAGGCGGGAAAACAAATGTGAGGAGACACGAGAAAGTGACATGTGTCCATCTTAAACCTTTATTTATTAGTATAGATTTAATATAATTAGTATTCATCTTTAATAATATATTTATAATATCATTATTATTTAATAAGATAGATGCGCATTTATTAGGAGAGAGAGGCGGGAAAACAAATGTGAGGAAGCACGAGAAAGTGACATGTGTTCATCTTAAACCTTTATTTATTAGTATAGATATATTTTTACGTCTGTAAAATATATACATAAAAAATTAATTATTTGATATTTTTCACCTCGTGTTTACAAGTTCTAACCTAGTGATATAAATATAGTAGTTTCATCATCAAATAAATCTCATAATTTTTGGTTTATCGACGAAAAATCTATTATCACATGGTAAAACAAGAACAATTGTTCGTATTTACAAAGGCCAAACGAGGCTTTATACATTGTAAGGCATTTGTTATTTTTCTATTTAAGTGTTTGGGATTGCTTATTTAACTCGAAAAGTGTTTTTTTTTTAAATGTTTATTGACTTATGACTTTTTCAAAATAAGTTTTTAAAAATGTGTTAGGATTAGCTTTTGTGGTGAGAAAAGTCAATAAATCGATAAGTTATTTTTTATAAAGTGTTTGGCTTAGCTTATATTTATTTTAGGGTAAAGGGTATGTAGATTGGTAATATTTTATTGCAAAAGCCAAAAGTCATTTGAAAAACCAAGAATTTGTGGCTATTTAAAAAAAATTTAGCTTTATCAAAAAGTTAAAACGAAAAATTCTTTCATATTTGCCAAACACTTTTTTTAGCTTATTGGTTTTTGAAAAAGCCAATAAGTCAATAAGCAGTTTTCCAACGCAATCCCAAACACTACCGGATAGAATTTTTTGGAGAAATGGTGTTTTTTTATTTGTAAAATGTTTTTGGGTTTGCATGGGTTGCATTTGGAAACCGGGTAGTCCACTATCAGCGGATTCTAAGAAAAGGACATTTGAGTCCGCTCGTTGAGATAGCGGATTTAGAGTCCGCTCTTGGAGATAGCGGAGTCAAGCAATTTTTTTAAGTTCTATTTATTTTTTTCACTTGAATCCTCTCTCCAACTGCCATCTCATCAAAAAGTCCCTTGACTCCGCTATCTCCACGAGCGGACTCGAATCCACTATCTCAACGAGCGGACTCAAATGACCTTTTCTTAGAATTCACTTTCTCAGATAGCGGACTACCCGGTTTCCAAATGCAACACCCATAAACACTTTACACTTTCAAATATACACCATTTCACTAAAAAACTCTACCAGATATGATAATAACAAATAATATTCAGGAATAATATCCAACAATCCTTATACTAATAAATTATTCCAAATAATGCCACGTGTCGTCGTCATATTTTTTCTCATTAAAATCTTCTAATTTTCCATATTTAAGTTTGAAGTTTGAAATTTAATTATCTCAATGTTTTTATTTTTCAGAAAAAATAATATAAAATTAGAATTCTAATTATTACTTAATTAAATAAACAAAGAATTTGATTTTTTGTTTTACACATTATTTTAATTTTTTTACACATTAATATACTTTTATTTTTTTATTAAACAGCCTCATATAATACATGGGTATATAACCTAGTGTTTAATAAATCCGTATATTCATAGATCAACAAGTCAAGAATTTAAAGTTATTTTCTTTGATTCTATCAAAGGATATGAAGCATGTCAAATTTCTTGTGGCGTATGCTTTGCTCTAACATTGGAAAAAAATATTTAAAATTTAAAACCTTATCATAAGATCCATCTGACTCATGAAAGTTGTTTTGAGAGTATTTAATCCAACCAATTCCTAAAAATAAAAATTTATAGTATTACTTTTTCATCTTAAAGTTACCATAAAAGTTAGTAAATTACAATGTGGAATTGGAAGCTATTATCTGTCTCTCATGCACACGCAATGGTGAGCTCAAATGACTTTGCTTGAGCTCTTTAGAGCATTCACAACAGTTTTCTCGTATATTTGTGAGTGGGGTTTCTTATATTTTAGAAAGTGATTTAAAATTGTTGTGAGTGGATGAGAGAGAAAATATATAATTTTTTTTATATATTTGAGGAAAACACTGTTCATCTGCATAAGTTTTTTAATATTTTTTTAAAGTGTTATGAGTGGAGAAGAGAGAAAAGGTAACGATAAATGTATAAAAAATATTTTTTAATTAAAAAAGAGAGAGAAAAATTAGTGATTTTTAATATAATTATAAAAATGTGGATAGGAAAAACTGATAGGAATACTTACCCCTCTTTATATTTTGATTTGATTGTTAATTGTTTAAAATGCAATTCATTTAAATGCATAATTACACTTAAGCCATTTGACTTTGTTCCCTGTAAACAATCTATACTATATAATAAATAAAGGTTTCTCAATACCACATGTCGCCTCCATATTCATCCTTATAAAAATTTTTCCGTCTCTCTCTCATAATAAATACAATTTCATATTTCAATAATAATATATTTTAAACAAATTATTAATCTATACTCTGTAATAAATAAAGGTTTTTGTGAGACAAGTTTTCTCGCTTCTCTCTCTTATTAATTGTACAAGTTTTCTTTAATTGTTTTTTAATTATTTTTTGTTTTCCACCTCTCTCTCCTATTAAATAATAACGATTTCTATAAAAAAAAAATATAAACGTTTTTTTTATTTTAAAAAAAATATAGATTTGTTCATAAAACATTTTTAGAAATTGAACATTTATTTCATTATTTTTATAAAACAATTTTTAAAAAGTAACTATATGACGTTTCTAAAATTTGTATTAAAAAACTACGTAATATATCATAAATATGTAACATGTAAATATTTATTATTAAATATATAACATTGTATTTATTCAACCCGTGTAATACACAGGGTCTAACCTAGTATCAGAATAGAGTGAGCATCATAAATCTTAATGAACATGCAAAAAACATTACCAAAATGTACTTTGCTACTAATCCGTTTCTCCATTACATCTGGTTGGTCTTCTGAGTTTTTCGTGTAGCTGCTTTCTAATTACGTTGGCGTTATGTACCTAACTGAATCCTCCAATCGTGATCAATGAAATTAGGTCTGGTAATCTGTATTTCCCCTAATGATGGATCATTTGGAAGCATCAAAACAACTTCAGACATGGTCGGTCTTTTTGAAACTGTTGACTGCGTGCACAACAAAGCAATCTCAATGATCTTAATCACATGTTTTTCTTCGTCGTGATTGACGTCCATGGTCTCATCAACTAGCTTCAAATGTTCTTTATTTTCATACAACTTCCATGCCTGTTACCAAGTCCAGAGCTCAAAAATAATTCTCCAAAAATGAGAAGGTAAATTAGCTTAAATAATAAACTCAAGTTTGACGTACGTAGATAAATAAAACTCTTGTTCCCACCATCACACCACCATAAAATTACGTGTACTTCTCTTTGTTTCTTTTGGTTATTATTTCTTGATTTATGATGATGAAATAGAAAGGGAGAAAAAATTGTAACTGACATGTTCGAGGAGGCAATTGTTTGATAGCTCATCAAAGTTTCGGTAAGTACACTTTCGGCCACTGATGATTTCAAGGATCACGATACCAAAACTGAAAGTGTCCACCTTATCTGATAAATGGCCATAAAGTACATATTCCGGCGCTGTGTAGCCCCTAGTATTATAATACAAGAATGTGACTAGATGCGATTTTGAGGAATGAGATAAACTAGTCTTGTAAATCAAACTTACAATGTCCCGGCAAACTTGGTGATAACATGACTTTTATCATCAGGGTGAAACCTTGCCAATCCAAAATCTGCTATTTTAGGTTTAAAATCATCATCAAGGAGAATGTTGCTTGATTTTATATCTCTGTGAACAATTCTGACATGGAATTCCTTGTGTAGATGGGCGAGGCCTCGAGCTATCCCTACGATAATGTCATTTCGTCTTTTCCAATTCAGGGCCCCCCTTTTTTCACCTATAATGAATACCAAAGTTTGGAAATATAGATTTTCTTGTGAATCCAGATCATATTGTTAAAAGAAGCATACCCCATAGGAACTTGTCAAGGCTTCCATTTGGCATATATTCCAGGACAAGAAGTAGGAATGGTCCTTCACTAGACCATCCTAGGAGCCGAAGAAGATTTCGATGACGAATATGACTTATAAGTAAGATTTCATTTTCGAATCCTACTTTCGCTCCAGCATTTCCAACTTTAAGCTTTTTCACTGCTACAACTTTCTTATCATCAAGAATTGCCTATTAAACCATAACAAAAATTAACAGTCATAAGATATTGAAAGTATAAGCTAAATATTAAGTTTAGGGGACTGCGTATAGTTTTATGTAACTTATGTAAGTGTAAGGGGTCCTTGTGTCAAAACACAAATTTGAAAACTGTAATTAGGGTTATATATATCCTTCCAAAAACCGTATGTAAGTGATCGATGAATGTATGTATCGTGAATTCATATTCAAATTAAAAGTACAGCAATATAATTCTTGTTCCTAAATTCGTTAATATCATATTGTATTAGTGAAGATTGCTTTTGATTACCAACAATTGGTATCAGAGCACCACGCTATTCAATTCAAGAAGAAGAATTAGAAGGGCGTTGGTCAGTCCCTGTGAAATTGACGATCATAAGGAAGTGCAAGAAGGAGGTGACGGTTGATTTCCATTGAAACTTTTTGAAGCATCAGTCAATCAAAAGGGAGAAGAGCGCGACATTTGTTCATTGATTCAGAAGCATCAGTTGAAATAATGAAAGGAGGGACCAACCTTTTTCCAGTGCAATCAGTTGAAGAAGGAAGCATGTTTTAATCAGTCAATTAAAGAAAGCATGTAACCTGCGTTTAATCAAAGAAAACAAGAGAAGTACGAGGCGCACATCAGAAATCGAAAATATGCTTTTTTTGTATCAAACCACCAAAGGGGAGAAAGAAGAAGGCGTCATTATTGAATCAAAGCAACGGTCGATTTCGGAAAAAAAAAGGAATGGATTGTGTTTCTTGGTCTGCACATCGTAGCAAAAGAGAGAAGAACACTTAATGGCAACCAATCATCAAAATAATCAATTGCGGGGATCATCATAATCAGGTTGTCGTTTCTTTTAATTTCGTTTTTACTTTTGAATTGCATATCAGTCACAATCAAATCTCTTGTTTTTTTAAGTTCCCCTAGTGTAAAAGAATCGAACTATCATGTTTCATTTCTTGTAAATCGAACGTTATCACAAAAGTGTTAGAACCATTTGTTCAAAATCCAGAACCGTGAAATTAGGGAAATTAGTTCCTTGATCACAATTCGTACAAAGGGATCACAACAAACAAAAGATTAGAAGGGGTTGTTGCTGACCAAGTTTTTTTTTATTGCAAGAACAAGAAACCCAGTTCCAGTTACACCAAGTAGCAAGAACACCATACCCACTCCCGAGTGGCTCACACAATCAAGACATGTGTGACATCAAGACTTGTGTGGCAATGAAGACATGTGTGACATCAAGACTTGTGTGGCAATGAAGACATGTGTGGCATCAAGACCTGTGTGAAAATCAAGACTTGTGTGGCATAAGACCTGTGTGGCATCAAGACATGTATGGCAATCAAGACTTGTGTGTCATTAAGACCTGTGTGAAAATCAAGATCTTTGTGGCATTCAAGACCTGTGTGGCATCAAGCCATGTGTGGCAATCAAGAACTGGCGGGCAATCAAGACCTGTGCGGCAATCAAGACATGTGCAGCAATCAAGACTTGTGCGCCAACCAAGACCTGTGTGGTACAAAAAACCGGTGTGGCGACCAAGATCTGTATGGTAATAAAAAATATTTGTGTTACAAGTAAGAAGAAAGAAGAAAACCTGTACGGTAAGCAAGAATAAAACTTGTGTGGTACAAGCAAGAAGCAAGAAGAAATCCTATGTGGTAAGCAAGAAGAAAACATGTGTGGTAAGATCAAAAGATAGTAGTCAAACTAAGAAATAGGGAAGGACAACATGACAAGCAAGGAAAACAAGAAGAAGAAAGCACATCCGGTCCGTGAGCTAGGAAACGTATCCCTTTAATGCCCAAAACCAACTGAAACAAACTAAACTATGTGGGCGGTGTTGATGGTAACACCATTGAAGGTCTATGGATTTTGGGACACAATTGGTGCTAAGGAGGAAGCATATGAAAAGAAAACCAATACAACAAAAGCAATGATCCTCCAAACATTGCCAGAAGATGTCCTAATGCAAGTTACACAATACTCAAGTGCAAAGGAAGCGTGGGAATCGATTAAAGTTCGATGCCTTGGAGTAAGCCTTGTTCAGAAGGCACGTCTACAAACTTTGAGGGGCGAGTTAGAGGCCTTGAGGATGAAAGAAAATGAAACCGTGAGTGACATCTCTGGAAAGTTGGGCAGTATAAGGGTTACGTTTAAAACCCTCGATGAAGGTATGTATCATGAATTCATATTCATATCAAAAGTACAACAATATAATTCTTGTTCCTAAGTTCGTTCATTTCAAATTGTATCAGTGAAGATTTCTTTTGATGGCCAACATAGGATTTATTCTACTTCCCAAAGCAGGTGATTGAATTTCTAAATTAAACCAAATATATTACATACTAGCTTATAACCCGTATATTATACACGAGATTAAAAATATCAATACATTAAATTCTTAAATACTTATATATATATATATATATATATATATATATATTTTATTGGTGTAAAAATGTTACACATAATAAGGATAGAAACCAAAATTCAAAATATGTAAAAGTTAATAGATAATTGGGTTTTGAAAATACGTTAATTACTATTTAATGTAATTTGACTTTAATTTACTATTTGATTGAAAATAAAAGTTATATAATTAAATTTCAAAGTTTCTTACAATAAGATAATTTAGAATAAATGTGTTTTATTAATATATATTTAATACTTTTTTTTAAATATATTATTATTAAAAGATAGATGTGTATTTAATAAGAGAGAAAATCGAAGAAAAAATATGAGAATGAATATGAAAAAATCTTTATTTATTAGATTTACTTAGTCATCAATGTTATATTTGAGTAAATTACATTCTTCATCATCCATATCAAATAATTAATTCTCTTTTTTACCTTGAATACCTCCCCAAAACCGCCTTTCCCTATAACATTTTCTACACTGAATTTATTGGTTGCCAACTGCAAATGTACATAATTGTAAACTGTCCCCTTCAATTCTGCAGGCGCGTCTACATTGTCAAAAATAGACAAATAAGAGGCCATCGGTATCATGAAATTAAATGTAGGTACATTCTAGAGCTAGTAGATATTGTGTTTACCTTGTTGGCCTCTACCTATCTTTTTCCATGTGCCAGACCATAAGAAAAACGCAAGTACAAGCAACAAAAAGCTTACACCTCCGACAACTAAGCCTATTATGTATCTCATCTTTCTCGAATCTCCTATAAAGCATAAACACGCAAAATATTAATCAACAAGTAACACAATTCTAGCCATTTAGTTCATGCTACCGTTACCAAAGAAAGTATATCATTTTAGACGATTAGAGGTCTCACCATCCCAAAGGAGAGATGTAATATCTGTTGTCTCGTTTTGTCCAAAAAACGGAGTCTTGTCATACCTCATGAAACATCCATTGGCTATTGACCGGCCAGAAGTAGCAGGGAGACAACCATATAGAGATTGGGATCTAGACTTTAAGCAATCTAAACAAACAATCTGGCTTACGTTTAGATTACATTGGGCAATGGCGTACACGGTTTCGTTACCAATAGCTACTTTCCTTGCAGAAGCTGCGTAGAAGTTCGTTGTTCTTGGTGCAGCAATTTGAAGATCTAACAATAACCATTCTGTTGCCTTTTGGACCTCAATTGGCTGAGGCGATGTTGCATTGCTACATACTAACACCCCTCTCCCTATTTCAGCCTCAGTGTAGAAGTTGTCGCTCTCATACCTACATCGAAAATAACTTTTGTTACAACGAAGATTACATTTTGTGGCATCATATTAGTCAAGGAAGAATCGCTTTAGAAGTCCTAGGTAGCCACTAGTTAAAACTTCAAGTACGTGTAATTGTGCATTGTATTGATAATTGTGTAATTACAATAGGTTTACAAAGGCGGCATATAGGATAACCATATTTACATAATGCTATACCCTAATATGGCTAAATACAATATGATCTAATAATCGCCCGCAAGCTAAGGGTGTTTGCAATCTAATCATATGTAGCTTGGAGGGTAAAAATATAAATCTTTGAGCTGGCTTGCGGCTTTGTGATGTTGTCTGAAATTTGATCATCTGTTGATATAAACTGTACCTTGAGTTTTCCTTGTGCTACTTTTTCACGAATAAAGTCAGAGCCAATTTAAAAATGTTTTGTTCGAGTATGAAAGACCGGATTAGCGGTAAGATAAGTTGCACCAAGTTTATCACACCAGAGAGTGGGAGTAGATTTTGTATCTATCCCATGTTCTCTAAAGAGATCTTATAGTCACGTTAATTCTGCAAGTGTATCTGCCAAAGCTTTGTATTCCGACTTAGTGGATGACCTGGAAATGGTTTTACTTTTTTGTGCGATCCAGGAGATAAGATTAGAACCAAAGTAGATAATGTAACATCCCGAAAACCGACACTGGAATTTGGGCTGAATAAAGAAATAAAGGAGGGATCATGGGCTTGTATGTGTGGGCTTGGCCCACGAGGGTTTCCCTTAGCCTAGCTAAAGCCTATCAGTCTCCATCATTTCCTCATTCTTCAACTTGAACCAAAAACCCGTAGAGAGAGAATGAGAGAATTCTAGAGAGAGAAAGCTCAAGGATTCAAGCATTTCAACTAGAGATCGTTGCTTGATAATTCTAGAAAATCAGCGGACAAGAAATCATGTGAAAACAGGTAATTGTAGAAGATCAAGTTGGGTTTTAGGGTTTTTTGGGGTTTTAACATAAAGATCGGATTTTTATGTGTTAAAAATGATTTAAAGCTTAGATCTAGTTTCATGGAAGCTAGATAAATGTTTTGAACATAAAAAGTCATGATTTTGGATTGAAAACGTACCTGAACATGAAGAAATTTAGGTGGCGACACTATTTTTTCAGGCGACACTAGTCGGGGACGACGATGCACGTCTCCCGAAACTCACCAATGATAGGAAAACGTGTCATACCATTGGCGACACTAAGTAATTTCGCCATGAATATGCACGACACTAAAGAGTGTCGCTAACAATATCATACGACACTACAATAGCGACACTAGTAGACAATATTAAGCCCTGAATGAAAGTTTTGGCGACACTGCCCTAGCAACACTGATCATGTGTCGGCGACACTAAGACCGACGGCATTGATCTAGTCTCAGGCGACACTATTAGGCGACATTAGCATGTTATGATAAAATTCGCGTGTTGACTTATATACAGATCGGTCTACGCATTAGCACTAGATAAGATGTCAGTTTCAAGTTGTGTACAGACCGTCGGGTGGGTTCAAGAATCCCTATTTTTTACAGTTTCAGGGTGGTGTGCATACTTTAGAAATAAACGTTTATAATTATTGTATTTTATAACATAAACGTTTCCATGGGAATATAAGAAAGATAACAGTTTATTGGTTAAATGATTTACAAGAAAGAAAGATAGGAAAGAACGATTTATTTAACTATATGTTTTATAAACATAAAGATAAGAAAGGACGGTTTATTTAACTGTATGTTTTATAAACAGAAAGAGAAAAAAGAAGAGGTTTATTTAACTGTATGTTTTATAAACAGAAAGAAAGAAGATAAGTCAAATACATTGTCTAATTTGTAAGAGTATAGTTACCATCGAAGAAAGAAGAGGTTTATTTAACGGTATGTTTTACAATGTGTGGAGCGAAACTCCATCTTGAGACGATAGTATGGTTGAAGATGAGGAAATCATTGACAACATATACACGAAGAAAGGAATAGTCAGGAGAGTGGTTACATAAGAGTTCGATAGGTAATATATGAGAAGATGTTTAGAAGGCATACGATTGATGAGGTAAACAACTGTGTCAAAGGCAAAGTGCCAAAAGCGTCGAGGGACATAAGACTGGGCCAGGAGTGTAAGGATAGTTTCAACAACGTGGCAATGTCTTCTGTTAGGTATATGCAACGAAACATAATCACACACACAAAAAAGCAATAAACATAACACAAGAATTATAGTGGTTTGGTCGATAGACCTACATCCACTTTGCAACAAGGAATCTTATTATATTTCAGGGCACATCTTTTACAACTACATATACACGACTTAAATAAAGAACAATTTGGTTAAATGACTTAGGGAACAAGAAACCCAAATAGTAGGCCCGCTTAGAAACTAAGTCGGCCTACTAGCCAACTTAATCCTAATAGGCCTAAAGGCCTTCGTACCTAATAATCTCCCACTCGAAGGCCTTTCAATAAACACCAAGTGCGCCAACTAGTACACAGCAGTCCATGTCTTCAGTAAACAATAATCGGTAACATGAAGAGAAGTCTTCAGGTCCAACTCTCAATGAACAAACCAACTCTAATGCACACATCCCAATTTCACCTAGTTGCAGTCGGCCCAAACACATCAGTAACATGATGGGCCTTTTGAAGCCCATATGGCTTCAACCCAGTCTCAAAAAACCCCGTCTTTACATCATCAATCCCAACTGATCCCCATAGATTCGAATCATCAGATACATGGATCTTTAGAGGAACACTCCCCACTAGCAGAATCATAACAGGAGAGATTTCATTCGGAACCTTAGTCTTCCGAACCCAACGCCGATTTTCAAACTGTTTCGGAACACCCTTCGTGCTCCCACTGTCACCAAAATCCCGTACATGTTCAGACCTTTGAATACGCTCAACCGAATTTCTTGAATTCCCAGAGTCCCTTTCTGCAAACTTGACTCGTTTAACTGTCGAATCGGCGAGCCCCGACTTTAGTGTTCGTCTTAATAGGGGTGGTCACTTCCCGAGACGGAACATATACCATGTATAGCGACCCCTTCTTGAATACCCTAGCAATCACGAGATTATTCTTCGATACCTTCTACTTACCACCACCAAACTTCACGTCTAAACCCAGTTCATCCAATTTCCCAACGAAGATCAACTTCGTTTCAAACTTTGGAATAATTCTGACGTCATTCAAGGTACAAGTAGTACTTAAAGCAGTAATCAGATCCAAATCTCCCAAGCCAATCACCTCAAGAACATCACCATTTCCCAGCGTAACCTTCCTAAAATCGCCTACTTTAACATTCAGCATGTCATCATTGCTATGGGTAGCATGGAATGATACACCGGGATGATGATGATGAAGGCTGCAGTGACAGGGTGGTGCGCTGCTGCGGCGTGAGGCGGAGCCGGCTTGGGTGTTGGGACATGGTGATTTGGCTCGACGATGATGGTGGGAGTAGAATGGCTATGGTGTGGAGGCAATATGGCGGGAGACGTTAGTAGTGATGCTCGGCGAAGGAATTGCTCGACGAGAAAGGCGGTGGAACACGTTTGTGATACTCGGGGGTGGGTCATGATGGTGAACGATGAAGACGAGGGAGTCGGGTTACGCCCGGTTACGGCTTGTGCGTGACGTGCATGGATGCATGTATACATGGGAACCCGACTCGAGTATACGCGTGTTCATGGAGTTAGGGCTTGCATGGCATCGACATGTCCCCGCATGCAAGTAGGGACTCGGCTACGCAAGTGCTGTTAAGGGCGAGGGACTATTTAATACTTAAACCCGTGAGACATTAGAACGACGAGACGAGAATCGGGGTGTAATAATAATTATACGTTATTCGACATAAGTGTTGAATGTGATCTGATTATTTGATCATAGGTATGTTAGGTCCGGGATTCGAGCGAGTGGTCAGGGTGCAGCGCTAGGACATGGACTCGGTATAACCGGTGAGTTTCTAATCCCCCACTTCTTTTAAACGTTTTTATTACTTTTGGGGCTATCGTACATTTAAGTAAGAGATGTTTACATATCGAGTAAAATATGATGCTTTGGGGTTTAACTAAACGTGTTATTGAGCTATAATATTCATTAATGAGATAAAGGTTTTCGGGTGTTTAAGTTGATTAGGTGAGTAAGAGATAAGGGTTATTAATGTGAGTCGTGTTAAGAGTTAGTCAGGTTGGGTTGAGACATAATCTAAACGATTATGATGGCATGTAGACCACGCTATTCTAGGGATTATGATGACATGTAGACCACGCTATTCATCACGCCAATTGCCTTAAGATAAATTAAATCTTCCTTGTCCACGGTTTCCAAAACGCTTTTCATGATCCGACTTGTTGTCATGTCTTGTGAACAGGAGCTTGTCTTGATTGTCCACTAAGCCTTCACTCAACAAATTTGTCATTTCCTCAAAAGCTTTCACTCTCCCAATTCTTTCATCTAGAGTAGTTGTCTCTAGATCAGCAAATTGTTCAATGGTAGCAACAATTTGAACGAACCTATTTGGCACAATACTTAGAAGTTTCCGTACTAAAGTAGGCTGATCAAACGTCGATACAAGTCCACTTTTCCCGGTAACAATACCATTAAGCTTTGCGGTAATCAATCAATAGTGCCTTATGTACTCGATTCACACCAACATGTCTTGTCTTGAGTGCATTCCATATCTCCTTTGCACTCACACAGCTCACAACTTGTAATATCATCTCCTCCGGTAGTGATTGAAACAAATACGCAGTCGTAGACATATCCTTCTTTTCATTCGGATGCGTATTAGCTTTAGGTTCTATCATTTCCCAAAGTCCATTTGCCCTAAGTATGGTTTTCATATGAATTGCTCATACGTGTATTTTGTAGACTTTAGGACAGGACATTGGAAATGAGGGAACGAACTACCCTCTTTATGTATTACAATCTTTTTTTTCTTATTATCCCCTTCTGATTCCGACATAGCTTCTCTTTTCCTAACCACTATCGTTTAATCAGGAATAATATAACTAGTTCTCTAAACCACAATAATCCCTAAAAGTTCACGCTAACTTTTCTATCGGGAATCACAACTTAAATCTACACCTGATCTCCTTAAAGTATATACAAACTAAAACAAATTTCAGGTTTAAATTAGAACGAAAAACCTGGAATTCTTCTTGATTCAGACTTCTTGATCGCTAATCTCTCTCACTTTGATACTTGACCCGTATGGTCTTCTACCACTTTCACGCATACACCAATAACACATCTTTGTGTTTTACACTTGTTTTCAACGCAACAAACCCAAAGGCCAAAACTTTTGCTTCTGTTTCCTATTATGCAAACTAGGCCTAGCAAACTGAGCGGGTCGGGCGGGTTCGGGTCACGGGTCAGAACGGGTTCGGGTCAGGATGGGTTCGGGTCAAAACGGGTTATTTTAAAAAAAATGATATTTTGGTTCGGGTTAGAGTGGGTTCGGGTCAGAACGGATTGTTTTAAACAATGATGTTTTGGTTCGCGTCAGAATGGTTTCTGCTTTTGATGGCACTGTTTTAAGGACCTAAATCATTTCCCATAAATTAAAATATCTGATTAGAGTGAGTTTGTATACTGTTTTAAAACCCTGTAAAAGAACACGCCATTTAAATTGAATAATCTATATAGGGTTTACGCATACCTGATCGCCAACAAGTTCTTTTCTATCTTTTTGTTATTACTTGCATTAATATTTAACATATTTTATGATAAATGCTTGAATTGAGTTTTAACTGAAATATATCTTTAAATATACAACTGTCTATAATTAAAAATGTTCTTGCTTCTATATACTTTTATAAATGATAGTAAAAGTTATATAAAATAATTAAAGTATAAGCTAACTAAGTAATAAGTAATATAAAAATAAATATATGTCACAAAATAAATCCTAAATTTATCCACACTTAAATTAAAGTAATAGACTGCAAATATAATCTAAAAAAAATTGAATTTGCACCTATCTCTTAAACTGGCATACTGCTCCATTGTAGTGTCTTTAAAAAGTGAAAAGAAAGTTAAATGTATATTTTAATATTATATTTTTCTTTCACGAGGATTTTAACCATATTTATTTTAATTTTAAAAAAGCCCATAATAAAGACATTTATGATTTAACCTTATCCTCTTCCTTCTTCTCTTCGTTAACCAATTGCAGAAAGAGAGGTCACAGTCGGCGCCACCGTCTCCCTAAAAACTCAACTCTCTACACTCTGTTATGTGTGAAAACAATTTGAAGGGTTAATTTACAAGAAAAAATTTCCGTTGAATATTCCGGCCTGAAGAAAATCCGGCGGTCGGTGAACAATCGGTGACGACTGTAAGTGATGGTTGCGGTAATTTGTTTTCGTAGATTGTAGATGGTGATGCGTAGTTAGATGGTACCCATTCTAACTTGTTTCATCTTCTTAATATGACCACCCATTCTAACCCTTTTAAGTGACTACCCATCCTGACCCTCTCAGTTGTAAGTTGCTACCCATCCTGACCCGTTCTCAATTTTACTTTGTTGCATGTCCATCCAGAATAACCCGTTCTCAGTTTTGCCAAGCGTCCATAATGACCCTGGAATTGAATTTAAATACCCATAACGACCAAAATGTGGTGCACGGGTTAGGTTTGCCATGCCTAATGCAAACGTAACCACACAAAACAATTTTGACTCCTTAAGTCCCTTTAACAAATTTAGACTTGTAAATTCCTTCTGCAACTTACTGATTTCGATTCACAACCAAACAAAATAGAGTCGTTTTCTTCTCGGATGTAATAAAACAAACAATTGTGATTTTGTTTCTTGATTTAAGATTCTGCCTTTGAAAGCAAGACAACCACAGCAGCCCGAATTCAATCTGTCACAACACAAGTTTCTGCTTCCCTTTATGAATCGAAAAAAACAAAGAGTATTTTCTTTTCCCTTTTTTTTCGAACAGCAATTCTAACACCAATAGAAACACAAACCTGTTTCGGATTCTATACTCTTTCAATTTCGTCCCTCAACGCAACTTCAATTTTGAACAAAAACACCAACTAAATCACCCTTGTTGTTTTCGTGCCTTGATAAATGTTATGATATTGATATTGATCGCTGAAATAAGCGAGAATGATAAACGAGATCGCTAAACACGCGATACTGACAATTGAAAGAAAAAATTGACAGAGAATAATTTGGGGGTAAAACTGATATGATTTAATTGATAACCAGAATAATGTTACAAAGAAGCTATTTATAAACAAGCTAAACTAATCTGAACTAGGCGAACATAATAAGTTCGCCTACTAAATGAAACAGGCGAACTTAGTAAGTATCAATATGAATAAGATCAAACATTTGAGAACTGGATATACTACTAGATGGAAAAGGCAGCTTATGATGTCTAGCCTTAGGACAAAAAAAACAATCATCAATAGAACAATCATATGCACCAGTAAAAACATTCAATTGCTTAAGTTTGTATAAAGGTAAATGACCAAGACGAGTATGCCAAAGTTTCAAAGAAACAACAGAATTACAGTTAGAAAAAGAATCAACTGTAATAGAGAAAAGTTTATTGGGATTCAAAAGATAAAGGCTATTGAGAAGATCTCCCAAGACCAATGGACTACTCAGCGAAGGGGCCTGCAAGAAACAAGTAGTTTTAGAAAATTGAACAAGACCCTTTGTATCCCTACAAAGTTTAGGAACAGATAAGAGATTGTGCTTGAACTGAGGCACAAAGAAGACATTAGAAATAGAAAACGTCTTGGTAAGATGAACTATTCTGACCTGCGTAACAGTTAAGACATGCCCATTTGGAAGAAGAACATAAACGGGTGAGTTAAGCAATTGAACATCAGAAAGTAAATTGAAATCAAAGCACATATGATTACTTGCACCGGTATCAATGATCCAAGTAGTATCGACCGTAGTCAAATTGCAAGTAATAATACCTGCAAAATTTACAAAGCTGAGTGGTTGAACATTAGGAACATCATCCTGAACCCCAGAATTCTGCTGAAGAAGTTGCAACAGATTGTTGTACTGTTCAGAAGAAATAGCACCAGAGGTAGGAACAGTAACCCCAACATCAGAAATAGTATTAGTAGCAACTTTAGGTCTAGTAAATTTGAAGACCTTAGGAAACCCAATTAAACGATAACATTTGCTGGCATCATGTCCTGGCTTCTTGCAATGAGAGCAAACAGAGTCTTTCCGTGCATTGGAATTCTTTGGTACTTGCACAGAAGCATTCATAGAAGCGTTCTGAGGAATAAACTGAGCCGAAGAATGAAGTTCCCTCTGTTTCTCATCTTGAATGAGAAAAGCATAAGCTTCATTGATTGAGGGAAGAGGCTTCATCATGATAATATTCCCACAGATCATGTCATAACAAGGGTTAAGGCCCATCAGAAACTGCATCAAACGCTGATCTGTTTCGCGCTTAGTCATAAGTTGGGAAGTACCACAAGTGCAAGGAGGAATAGGCTTGATTGCATTAAGCTCATCCCAAATAGCTTTGATTTTGGTAAAATATGTAGCAATATCATCATTTCCTTGGGATATAGCAGAAAGAGACTTCTGCAATTGATAATACTTGGCCCCATTACTCTGTCCAAACCGATCAGTTAACTCTTTCCAGAGTTGTTGAGCAGTCTCAACATATAAAACACTCTCACTGATATCACCAGAAAAAGTGTTCAAAATCCAAGAAATAACTATGTCATTGCATCTTTTCCATAACTCCAGATTAGGAGAGGAAGTGGGTCTAAGAACAGTCCCATCAACAAAACCAATTTTGTTCTTAGCAGATAAAGCAATGGACATAGCACGTTTCCATGATCTGAAAGTAGAGCCGTCAAATGTTTTAGAAAGAAGTAAGAGACCCGGATGATCAGCTGAATGTAGAAACAATGGATTAGAAGAATCCATAGGAACAACAATGACGGGTTCAACAGTAGAAGGCATGAAAAATAGGAAAAAGAAGACTGGAACAAGCGAACTTATTAAGTTCAACGAGAAGCGAACTAGTTAAGTTCGCTGAGGAACTGATTAAGTTCGCCTGTAACAAACTATGCTGACAAATTCGCCTGCACGAACAGAAAAACGCGAAAACGAACTAGCAATCATCATAACTCAAAATCACAGAAGAATATGAAGAAATCCAACCGTATGATTGATTTGAAACAAAAACCGAAGGTTTTGAACGGATCAAAATAGGAAACAACCCCCCAATTTACGCAAAAATTGAGAAAATGAAGAAATGACCAAGAATGAGTGCGGAAAAACATAAAAAATCACAGAATCGAGCATATAAGCTCTGATACCATGTTATGATATTGATATTGATCGCTGAAATAAGCGAGAATGATAAACAAAATCGCTAAACACGCGATACCGAAAATTGAAAGAAAAAATTGACAGAGAATAATTGGGGGTAAAACTGATATGATTTGATTGATAACAAAAATAATGTTACAAATAAGCTATTTATAAACAAACAAAACTAATCTGAACTAGGCGAACATAATAAGTTCGCCTACTAAATGAAACAGGCGAACTTAGTAAGTTCGCCTACAATAAAACGCAGCTATGCACGGGCACCATCTTCCGTTTCTGCACCAATCTGAACAGAAAACCACCATATTTTTGTACTCCTTCGATTTCGTCCTTCGACTCCAATTCGTCTTGAACGAAAAGCACAAATCAATCCTCTCTGATTGAACGCAAATTCTTTGTCTCCTTCAAATCAATTGAATCCTTAAACGACACACCTTAACTCTTCAATCCTCTCTGATTGAACTCTAACCGTTAACCCCTGTTAACGACAAATTCCAAATTCCTCTCTGTCTTCCAATCCAAATTGAACGGCACACCCTTTCCTTGAATTCGTTCTTAAAACGAACACTCTAACCACACAACACACCAATCGATCACTCCAATTAACAACACCGCAGTGGTTTTCCCTCGAATCTTCGATCGTATGAGCCTTTGGCTCTGATACCACTGTTAATTCAAGATCACACACTCTCAAACACAATGATTTACACACAAACACTCGATTTTATTCACAACAATCGCAGCGAACCGTTTCTGATAGTTTTCCTCTCTTCACAACAATGGGGCGACACCCCCTTCATGCCATACACCCACCAATAAGGGTGTAACACCTTAATTTATGCCACATCATGCCACAAAGATGGGACACCATGCCACACCTTAACTTATTCTCAACGGTCATTTTCTTATTCACTTCACACGGCGTGGCCACGCCACAAAACACCAAAACGATTGCGCCACTAGCTCATGCCGTGGGGGTGGCGGCGTTGTGCCACATCATGTCGTGGGGCGCCCTGCCTGCTTGCCGGACCCGCCCCTCTCCACCCTACTGACTCTTTCAACCATATCAATTTGACTTGTCAACAGAACATCATCATCACCATAAACTTTTTCAATTTGACCATCCTTCTTCTCCAAATTGCACAAATAGAACAAGAACTAGTGCAAACCTCCTACCAGAGAGTAGAACCAAACTAATTCCAGTCATATGCAAGTAAGAAGATATATGAAATACATACCTGAGATCGCACTCATTGTAAAAAGCCTAAGCAGCAAAGCCAACACCACATACTCTTAGCTGCACAGCAGCATAGTCGAAACAATTCAGGCAATCTGGAACCGAAACATATTCCCTGCACAAAGCGAGGCCCCACACCGGCTCACCGTTGAGTAAAGTTCGTGCGACGGCGTAGCCACTGGTGGTTAACTGCCGCCGGAGGCTAGAAAGGGTGGAGTTAAGGTTGCTCTTGAAATATTCTGGGTTCCTCATACGACCAAGGTACAAAGAATCACTACAATAATATCTCAAGAGACTACTATTTCTATCTGTCATCACTTGCTCGGCCATGGTTATGAGCACCACCGCTGCCACTATCAGGGTGAGCAAACACCTGTTCTGCACTTTTCATGTTTTCCTTTTGGTATCTTTGCCTTTTAGTTTACCAGAAGAATTTGTTAATTAAGTTTATGTACAGGAATAGGAAAACGCATTTTATAATTTATTGGACATGACAAAGTCTTTGAGAAGACCTTCACTATTTATTCCCGAATGTCCTTTTCCTGAGCCAATCAATGATAGGATGAAAAACGAAAATTAGGACTTAATTATATAAATGGCCATGCGATTTAATCAAATTGTAAGTTTGGTCTTCAGTTGTGAGAATCACAAACTTTAGCTCAAACATTTATGAGTCGGTTGCACGTTTAGCCCTAGCGTTAATGCCAATCATTTTTAAACGAAAATTAATCATGTGTCATCCATGTAAAGGCATATTTGTAATTTAAGATATTTTTATTTGCCTCTTTAAAAACATTCCCTATTAATGTTCCAACATGATTATTCTCTATCATTGGGTCACGAACTCTAATAACTTGAACCCGTGACCTCTTCAACCCTTAATAAATCATCACCGTGCCAATGATATGAGGGTTTTAAAATTCGCTGAGTTGAAATCCGCCACCAGATGGTTTAATCAAACGCTTATGATCGCAGAGGGAGGGTTTGGTTGGGTTTATAGAGGAGTTGTTAAGGTCTTTGGCGACACCCACATCGGCGGAGGAGGTAATGATACTGATCGGTATTTGGATGTTGCTATCAAGCAATTGGATCGCAATGGTTACAGGCATGACTTTTTCCCCGTTTTATTTCATATCCTTAATTTTTTTTTCCTTAGAAATAAAATTAGGTACCTCAAAACACATTCATATATGTATCTATCTATATCTATACTATATAATAAATATAGGTTTTTAATTTTACGTGTCGTCTCTATATTCAATCTTATCATTTTTTTTCTTATTAAATACACCTCTATTTTTTAATAATAATATATTTAAAAAAATTAGTAATTATACTAATAAAACACATTTAATTTAAATTATTGCTTATTATAAAAAAACTTTGAAATCTAATTACGTAAATTTTATTTTCAGTCAAATAGTAAATAAAAACAAATTATATTAAATAGTAATTGACGTATTTTTGAAACACAATTATATATTAATTTTTACATATTTTAAATTTTATTTTCTATTCTTAGTATATGTAATACATTTTTTACATCTCAAAAATATATACATAAATATTTAAGAATTTTATGTATCATATTTTTCTCCATGTGTATAGTACACGGGGTTATAAGCTAGTACATATAATAAAGCAATAAAAAATATCAACAAAATAGTATGTGTTTTAAAGAGGCAAATAAAATAAAAATAATAAAATTGCAAATATGACCTCACTCGGATGACACATGGGATAATTTTTCATTAAAAACTATCTAGAATTAATGTTAGGGCCAAACGTGCAACAACTAACAAATGTTTGGACTAACTTTGTAATTTTTTTATTTCTAGGGATCAAACGTGCAATTTGATCAACTCACAAGGATCATTTATGCAATTAACTCTAACGTATACATGTAATCAGATTATCTAATATATATAACGTAATTCTGAACTTATTATATTGTGAAAATTTTAAAGAACTTTTTTAACAAGAGTAAATTACTATTTGATTTCTTGACGTTTACTATTTTAACTAGTTAAGTACCTTATGTATCAACCTCAGTTTAAATCATGATTTTTCATTTTTTACTCTATTTGAGTCCAGATGGCTAACGTCGTCGGATTTAACAGTTAACTTTTTTTTTTCTTAAATGACCAAAATACCATCAGAGAATCAAATTGTTTTACGTATACGTAACTGGAATTTATTTTTCGGTTTACGTATATGTAACACATAGTTATTAATCTATACTACTTAAGAAACAAGTAAATTATGATGACACATGTCATAATTCTAGGCCACCTTATTCTCATTTTCCCATCTCTTTCTCCTATTAATCATACCTTCACAACTATTTTAGACAACTAAATTAATTATTTATTTCAATTTTTATCTACACATTTTTTTAATTTAAAATTATGTTTATTATCAATTAATTTGTTCAATCATATTTTTATGAATTTAACTATGATTCAAATAAAAGACTTTTAATCATATATTATTCACATTATTACATTTTGACGAGTATATGCGTTAATAGATTAAATTATATTTTATTCAATCCGTGTAATACACGGGTTTATTCAACTCGTGTATTACACGAGTTTTAAAAACATAAACTTTTTATTATTAAGTATATTATATTACATTTTATTCAATCCGTGTAATACACGTGATTATAACCTAATATCTTTAAATAATCAAATATATATAACACGATGCTTAATATGATTTTGTAGTAAAAATATGTAATATTACATTAATAACTTTAAAATAAATTAAAGCAATAAAAAATTTAGACATTTTTCGATTGGCTTTTGATAGTGTTTGCGTGGTTTTCGTATAACTATGTCGTTTTCTCATAATCTTTCTCCTTACATACAAAATTAAGCAATTATATACATATACATACACATATACATACAAACATACATAATTAAACAATTATATACATATGCATACAAGGATTATTGGATTTTAATAACCCCCATTTTATCAATTGGCCAATAATAATAACAACTGAGAATATTCTTACCATCAGTCCATACTTTTAAACGATTTTCTTACATTGCCCCCCCCCCCCCGGTTTAAGAACACTTAACGCCGTTAGATTTTATATGACGTGAACATCTGTAAACCGTTTGAAACTCGAGCCAAGCTAGTAGTGGTCTCGTGGTGAGTTTTGAAAATGGTTGTGGTGGTGCTTAACTGGTCTTGTTTTTCCGGCAAGTCCAACTGAGACAACGGTGGTGTTTAACGAGACCAGTTAAACACCACCGGAGTCAATTTCAAAACCCACCACGAAACCACTACTAGATTGGCTTGACTTTCCTGCTGTTTGCAGATGTCCACATCATATAAAATCTAACGGTACGGGGGGTCCAATGTAAGAAATTAGTTTGAAAGTAAAGACCGGTGGTAAGAATATTCTCAGTTGAAATTATTATTGCCCAATTGGTAAAATGTGGGATTATTAAAATTCAATAATCATACATACAAACATACATACACAATTAATTAACAATTATACACATATACATTCACACACACTATATATATATATACATATACATACAAACATACATACACACATATAACCTAATTCATCACAAATTACTAACCAAAACTAGTAATTACCTTTAAAAAGCTTCAAATCTGAAACTTGGTGAAATTACCCAAAAACTTAAGAAAATTTAAAGAAAACAAACTTACAAATGGTGAAATTTTGTTGAAACCTCAAAACCTAGATATTAACTCACCTCAAACAACAAGATTTTGTTGAAAAATACTCCAAAAAACCTTCAAAAACGAGTTTTCACCATATGTATTCGAGAGAAAAGGTTTGAGGGTTTTTTTGGGGAGAAATGCGGAGCAGAAAGCTAGATTCTACCTTAGTTCTCACAAAAAATGTCTCAGCGATATGTCGTGGGGATAGGTTGATGTGTCGTCGATGTAGGGCACCCTATACCGACAACACGTCTTCGATCTAGGCTATTGACTGGTCAACTTTTTAAATAGACATCTCAAATACATGTCTTCGGCATAGGTAAAATTATTATTTTTTTTTACTTTTTTTTTGTTTTGCACGAAAATATAAAAACTATAAAAAAGGGGAAAAATTATATGACCTTATCCCTACGACAAGTCGTCGGGATGTTTTCATTTGGGCGCCCATTTTCTCTCCACCTAGCTAATCGAAGGCCAAAACTTTTGCGTCTGTGTCCTATTATGCAAACGTAACCACATAAAACAATTTTGACTCCTTAAGTCCCTTTCACAAATTTAGACTTGTAGATTCCTTCTAGTGGCAATTTGTTCAGATTTTAACCTATGCATTTCAAACTGATCCATGATTTGACGTTAAAATGTAGACAAAGTTAGTAAAGTGGATGAAACTTGATAGATTTTGAAAAGTCATGAACAAAAGTTATTTTTCTTAATGAAAATAATTAAAATGGTCAAACCATAAAGATAAAATTATCACTTTACTCTAATTTTAATAAACAACAAGTATAAACTCGTTTTTATCCGGAAATCTCATACAAAGAGGCGCGATAATTTCTAGTTCCATGTGCCGTCTCTGCGTCACGGTTGAAGAGGATATAGGTATACCATGACATCTTCAGCCGTAACTTCTCGATTGCCATATACTAAATATAAACTCTACTTATTATTTTCATTTATTTATTATTATTTTTCCTTTTAAATTATAACTAGTTTGAATACCCGCGCTTCGCGGCGGGGTCGGTTCATTTAATTCGCTCATAATAGTCACAATACTACAACGATTACGACACTTGATATAAGCTACGACTCGGAGTCCATTTTGAATATAACACCGTTTTCAAATAAATTTATATCGGAACTTTTGACAAAAAAAAGCCACGCACTCCGTTCTTTGAAAAAATTAACAAAGGAAAGTTAATAAAGAAAAACGAAATTAATAGAAAATTAAACGGGTTATACCCGCGTTCCGCAACAGATGTCGGGCCAGTCGTTAATAACATTTAAGCGAAAACGTAGTCGCATTCGCAAAAATAATGGTACTAAAAAAGAAACCTAAAGGTAAATAATAAAAAAGAAAATAAATTTCGGGTCGTCGAAAACCATAAAAGCAAAAACCGAGACCTGCTCTGATAATACCGAGACTGTCAATGATGTTGTCCGCTCATAATAGGTTCGGTTCGTCACAGGACCACAATGTTAACGACACTCACAATAGGCCACAATCCAAAAAAGACTCGATTTTTAATACAACTCCGTTTTCAAATAAATTCATATCGGGACGTTTACAAAAAAAAACTAAAATAGTCATGTACTTCGTTTTTTGAAAAAAAATAACGAACTAAAGTTATTAAAGGAAAATAAAATTATTAGAATATTGAACGGGTTAAAAACGTATTTTATATATAGTATGAGGGATGAAAAAAAGAGCAAACATGAGGTGTAAAGTTTTGATTGGGATTGTTACTATTCCCCGAGATTCTCTTTTAATCTATTAGCTAACTAGGTTGAATTCCGTGTATTACACGGGTTGTATATTGAAAAAATATGATTCATAAAAATGTTTTTTTAACAGAAATTCATAAATATGTATATATGCATTTTTTTTAACTTAATTCATAATTCTTGATACAAATTCAATTTTACAAATTAATTAGAACTTTTTGTCAACTTCTCATATCAAGTCATCCAAGAAATAAAGACTTCCAAAATGTTGTTTTCGAGTATGACTTCTGGGCCGAGTTAATGAGACCCATCTAAGAAGGTAGAGTTTCAGCTTGTTGTTTTCGAGTATGACTTTATGTCATATTGAAAGATATTTCCGCCTGTAACATATCAAAATAGAATTAGTCTTTTTTGGCATTCTGAACTTAAACTTTAGATATTTTTTCTAAGATTATCACTATATTCCACCCATTGAATATTAACAAAAACATTGACTCCTACTTTTCCATGAATATGACAATATTATTGCAGAAGATGACCCGTAGACTTTCGATCGGTGGAGGCCAAGTTGATTTAATCATTTACGCATCATGGTAGAAAGGCTAACGTAAAATTATAATTATTATCTACAGTGGCGCACCCAGAATTTTTTTTTTCATGGGGGTCGGAAAATTTTGCAGTCGGTTGTCTATTATTAAATATTAATTTTTTTCAGTCTGGTTCAAGTCGGGTCGGGTCACTTAGTACACATTATCACTAATTACAATTAGCAAATAGTACATATGTCATAGCTTATAACAAAATAATATGATAAAAAAAATTCAAAACTTAGAGGAAAATAAAAAAAAAGTTACTTGAAATCGTGAGAAGGCAACGACGTAAGACTGTGAATAGTGAATCGACTAGTAGGGGTAAAATCGTAAATCCGTGATTAGCGAAGAGGTTTGAAATCGTGAAGAGGCATGGCGAGAATCGTGATTAATTAGCAAATTGTTGTTCTTCAGATTGCGTGAAGCGTGAATATGAAATGTCGAGACGTTGATGGATCAGGATTGTCGGTACTTAGATTTATTATCAGGTTAAATTTTCTTGAGGTCGGTGTTAAAAAGTATTTCTTTTGGGGGATCGGTAAAAATTTTATGGGGGTCGTGTCAAAATTCCATGGGGGTCGGTCAAGATTATATCGTATATATAACAAATAGAAAAAAAAATTCATCGGGGTCGGCCGACCCGCCTAGCAAAGGCTAGGTACGCCTCTGATTAATCTATATAATTTGACAACCTTAATGAATGCTTAACATTGTGTGACGGCCAGACTCTGGTGGCCCCAAACGGACTAAAGACTTTAAGGCCTTTTTTGAAAAGTCAAATTATAAAAAAAACCCTTCTCTTTGTTATCCAGACTTATGACCGACAATAATAAACTATAATGTTTATAACCGGCATGGTTAAAAAAAATTGTATTCTAAACAAAAAAAATCACAATTAATCAAACCCCAATTAAAGCAATTAAGCAAAATGCCCCAAATCTTAATTAAGCAATTGACAGATTAAAAGAAATTAAAAGCAATTAAGCAAAATAAAACTTAAGAATCTGAACCTAACCTGATTAGAAGTCCCAATTTCCACTTTCGCATCCCTAATCCCATTAATCCCGCCGCCCATCGTTATTGCTCAATTAAAATAGATTGGAACTTGGAGTTGGAGCGTGGACGATTGGTCCAGTTATAAGCCAATTAAAACAAGCCTTTTAATTGTTTTCTTTTTAATTAAAGCTTGCAGGCCCAATTTCTCTACATACATATTGAAAAAATAAAAAAAATTTGGAGGCGCTATAAAATTGGAGGCTCCATGCCCTAGCATAGGCCCAATAGTTGCCGGCCCCGGGCCAGAGATTGGCCCATATGACAGCATCTTTAAGTTATTTTTTTTATTTTTTTTTGTTTTCTAAAATCGAGTTTTAACCTTTAGGTTAAATAGTATTTGGTTGAGACTAGAACCAGTTGAGGCTTCAAACGCAGTGGTCCGCACGCCTCCCCTTCTACCGAGCGAACCCGGTTCGATCCTTAGCCCCCGCGCTTACCTTTTTGCTGCAATTTTATTTTCCTTTTTTTCTACAATTATTATTATTATTTTTTAAATCAACTAAAAATGTACAAATAGAAATAGTTCAATGGGTGCGTTAAAAAAGTGTATATAAAGATGAAACTTGATGGGCGTGTAGAGGTTAAACGGGTCAGCTTACGATGGTGAGTCAATAACTTACAAAACAGTCTTTTATTATCAAAACATCATTTAATATTTCTAAAACCACTTTATCCAATGATCAAGTTAAGATAATCCCACGAATCATACATACCACATTAATGTACCACACACACTTAGTTTACACACACCATATACTATTCATTAACTCCAACTTAATAAAAATCAAATGTCATCTACATACGGGTATTGTATTTAGTTGGGCCCACACACACTATCTGTAACATCTCAAAACTCCTAAATATAAGATGGGACATGTGTCGGTTAAGAAACGTGGTCAAAGAACCCAACCGGGTACGAAACGGGAAGACTATTCGCCCGGAAATAGCCCAAAACTTTACGTAAGCATATCTCGAGCTAGAAAAAGAGTTACGGGAGTCATAATATATGAAAATGGGGTGTTTCGACGAGGAGAATATGAAAATAAGGCACGTCGGACCGATATCCTAAGCATAACGGTCCCACATGTGTTGCTGAAGCAATTCAGGAGGCTTTGAGAGGTGTTTTGATGACTCAGCACCCACGTCAGACCGATATGCTTTACACGTCGGTCCGACATGTGGACGTCGGACCGATATGATTTACATGTTGGTCCGATATGAAAACGTCGGACCGATATGGATTAAACGTCGATCCGATATGTGCTGCAGAAGCAGAAAAAGAGGTTTTGACGTGTGTTACCGATTTCAGCCGAAGTCGGACCGACTTGGTATGACATGTCGTTCGACATGGACCCCCAAACAGCCTATAAATAGATGTTAGAACCGTTCATTTGAAACAAACAACACACACCAACTCCATAACACACACAAACACTCTGAGAAGGATTAGAAGACCCGGTGTGGCGTGTTTGAGTGCGAGTGTGGTACGCTACGTGTGCGGTTCGGATCTGGAGAGACGTTTAAGCAAGGAATTAGCGTAGGAAACGACCCGAGACTATCGTAAGTACACTGACCCGTACCTTAGATAAATGTTTATATGAATTATGTGATTATGTGTTATGTGCTATGTGTGGAACTAAGGTACGGGGTAATGACGGATTAGTCTAAACACTAAACGAGAATAATGGAGTAGTCACCACGTATCCAAGGGGCGGTGGATACGCCGTTGGTACTTCCTATATATAAATCTCTTGGTACTTCGTGGCGAAACAATTATGAATGTTCAGGGGTATAGACTAAATGAAAGTAATAAATATATAGTAAACGTACGGGAGAACTTCCAACCGGTATTTAGTATCTGAAAAACGGAATGTTCTGTCTAAGGAAAGAGTGGTGTATAAATCTCTTATAGACCCGTCACTCTTTTCTGGGAATATCTCTGTTGGAGGTACTATTCTGGAAGGATAATCACCCCACTTTACAATATATAATAAGTAGAAATAAAGGAATGGAAATGAGACGTCCAGCCTACGGGGCGGGTCTCAATAAGAAATGAACGAATGGCATGAGATGTCTAGACTACGGGACGGGTCTCAATAAAGTCTGGAAGAGACGTCCAGTCTACGGGGCGGGTCTCAGATAAAAACTCGGACCGAAGTTACATTAGAAGTTGGTCACGAGGGGTTAGCACACCCATTAAAATATACGAATGACATGACCGGAGGTATGTCCGGAGATGGTGACGAGGGCACCGAGAGCCTAGGAAACTTGAACAATAATAAGACCATAAAGGGTTCATAATAAAATAAACGATGCAGTGTACTTACTTAGCGTAAGCTAATCCAAAAACGTTTTCCATACACTGCAGTTTAAAAGCATGTGGAATGAGGCTTCTTTAGGACGTGGCTGATCAGAGTTGTAGCATACCTATGTTACATGATTTAATATTTTATGTAAAAATAATATTTATAATAAAATATACATGTGTCACTTTAGTGACAAGGTTTTGAAAATCTAGACCGTTTTTCGCAATAAACTCTGATAAATTAATATAGTAAAAGTAGGGTGTTTCACTATCAACATGAGACTCACACTGATTTTTCGTCGTCGTTGACTTCACACTAGTTTTCCCACCGTCGTAGACTTCACACACACACTCACTCACTCACTCACTCTCTCTCTCTCTCTCTCTCTCACACACACACACACTAGTTAACACGTTTCCCACACTTACTTGCCACAACATCTCAACCCTTAGCTCAACATTTCTTTTTGAAGTCTTTAAAATACATTTATCACACTTCAGTTAAAACCATTGTTTAACTAACACCACCAACACACACACATCTCCACACTCTTAGTAACTAACTTACATAGATATGGTTATTAAGCCTATTCATGTCAAATACAATTATACTATAAACTCCTTTACACAAAACAAATTTAGGTAACGTCAACTATTCTAGTCCTTTCTCTCCAACTCACTAGTATAACATGTTTACACAATTCACTTACAACAACAATTCTACCTAAGTCATTCCAATAATTAACACACAAGCATAAATTAAACATACATTCAAGGCTATTTCGCACAATTTATAATCCGGTCTAAACCTACATCCAGAACAGGCACGAATCCAACAAAACTTAGTTTACTGATTAAAGACATGTTAGCCGTTAAAAACGCTTAAAACACACATTTTACGTGAATGAGATAGATCTCACATAAAGTGCTTTAATACTTGGATAGCTTTCCACATGTTCGTTTAGGCATAAAAACCCTAAACTGTCACACTAGCCGTCGCCGTGTATGCCGTCGTTGGCCACCACCCTGCTCCTGTTGCTTCCACATGAACGACCACCACCTTAGCAGCCTTGGTTCACTCTCTAAAAGACCCGACTAACTCCAAACGCAAACCCTTGGTGGATTCACAACCTTTTCTCTAACTAAACACACAAACACAATAGCGTGGTCAGGGGCGGATCTTGGTTAGGCGGAGGGGGTTCACCGGAACTCATAAGTATTACATGAAAAAGTATCCGGATGCAGTGGCGGATCCAGGAATTTTTTTCATCGGGGTCGGAGAATTTTTGGAGTCGATTGTCAATAACTAAATATTAGTTTTTTTCGGGTCGAGTCGAATCGGGTCGGGTCAGGTCACACAATAAAACGATAAAAACAAACAAAATTATAGATGAACAATAATAATACGATGTTTGTTATTAGAAATGCATAATCAAAAAACAATATATCCCTATAATTGTTCTGTACGGGTTTTCATTTTTTGAAACCGAACCATTACATCATCTATAGAAACTTTTTTAAGCAACTATTTTTCAATATAACAAACACAACTATCACTCAAATTCTCATCACCAATTCGATTACGCAAATCCGACTTCACGTACTTCATTGCAATACAAATAAAATACTCGATCGACTTTAATACTATACTCTAACCAATTTGGATAAGTTTTAAACCAATCACTATTAAAACGTCTTGCCTCGCGACCAACCATTTTTTTTGGAAAATCGTGACCTTTTGGTTGACATGGTCCTTTAATTAGGTAAGTTATTCTAATTTCGTCTCGTTTATTAGGGTGATAACATGAAATTGGTGGACATTCGGCGGGATCCCATGGAAGATTATCCAAATCTATGAAAGTGGGAGCATTAGAAGATGAAGACCCAACTTTTCTTTTAAGAACCTTTCAATATTCATATTCCTAAAATTGAAAAATTATACCCAAATCAACAAACAAGTTTCACATTTTGACTAATCACTAATCAAATACACACATAACATATAAATTCAATTAACCTATAAATTAAATTAAAACACAAATAGAGACTGGAATGAGAGTTGGGACTAAATCAGTAACCTGCTATTCAAGTTAAGTTTCTTTCAATTTCAATTGCTTACAAGACTTCAAGTTAATATTATTTCAAATGCTTCTTGAATTTTGAGTCCGGCCGATGACGAAAGAAAACATTAAGTTTTAACTTTCAATTTTCAATTTGAAATTCTTTCAACAGCTTCAAATTTTCGATCGTCGCTTGGTTCTTGATAAGTAATGCCGCTATTTTTTTCTTTCAAAACTTAATTAGGTTTAAAAATTTTAAATGGGTATTAGGTTTATTTATGGGTTTATGTGTAATGTGTTATTTGGGCCTATTTTGTTTAAAAGTTAATGGGTTAACTATTAAAGGTTTGGTTTAAGAAGTTAATAATTAATGGGTCAATTGTTATAAGGTTAAATGTTTGGTTTAATTGATTTTTATTTATAAAATCTATAATCCAAAAAAATATTTCTTTGGGGTCGGTGTCAAATTTTTATGGGGTCGGCGTCAAAATTTTATGGGGTCGATCGAAAATATACCATATATATAACAAACAAAAAAAAATTTATCGGTGTCGGCCGACCCGCCACCCACCTAGTAAGTCCGCCAATGTCTGGATGAACTCATACGTATTACAATTATGTGAGTACAAGATTATTTTTCCCGCTTACCTTTTTTTTCTAAACTATTTAATATTTATCTTTCTATGTGACTCTTCCTTTTCGCGATTGCACCAACGCCTCCAAGACTAGTGGTGGATCCATGAATTTTTTCCAGGGGGTTCACTGTTTTTAGTTGCTCAAATTTCATACGTTCGAACAAAATTTTTTTTGGGTCGGTTCGATGGTTCGGGTTGGGTAAGGTTCAAAGGTTCAATGGTCGGACCGTTCAGAGATAAAAAATGAGCTAACTTGAAATATAAGCATATATTAAAATAACTAATATCTAAACTCTTAAAATAGTAAAAGCAATTTAAAAAACCGGTTGCTCTAAAGATTCATTGGTCGGACCGACCGGACCAGTTCAAATGAACCGGTTAATATTATAATTAATTTAACACTAAAATATACAAATTATAAAAGCTTTAGTTATAATCAGCATTAAAAAGTTTAATATATATATATATATATATATATAAACTTTCAATTTTTCCTAACCTAACAAAAAAGATATTGGAAGATTTTTTCTTCAAATCCCACTTTTCAACGTTGATTAGTTGTTTCCTATTTCTCAAGTTATTAATTAATTTAATTTAAAGTTTCTACTTTTCCATCTTTCTTCTTCCCCATTTTAAAAACCTAAAAACCAAACTCCATCATTTTTCTTCATCTTCTCCGTTTCTTTATAAAAACTTATATTTATGTTCGACAACGGGTTAAGATTTGCTCCATCTCCGATGAAGCTATGGGTTCAACCTATGTTTATGGGGGGTTTATCCTAGTTTTTTCATATAGCTTTCTATTATAAATTCGAAACTCGGGGGGTTCCGGTGAACCCCCTCCGCCTAACCTAGATCCGCCCCTGTCCAAGACTACCTTCCCAATCGATGGAACCACCACAACCGCCACACCTTGCTTGTCTCGACACTTTTCCACCATAAACACCACATGTACCACCACCTTGTTGCTACCACCGCAAAAATCGGCGTTATAATTATATCGATGTTCGAAGTTATTTGTTTGTATTTAAAAAAATGTGAAAATTAGGAGAAAACATGTGGGAACTTGCCTTATATAGGAGGACAGTTGTAAAGAACCAAAATCCGGGTTTCGTTTTCAAATAATTAAAATATTCTAATAAATATTATGGTGAATATAATATATTAGAAATTAGTTGAAACAAGTGGGTTTCAAGTTAGTAATGTGGTTATACTAGTTTTAACTAGTTTTGGAGTGAAATGGGTGAAATGAAAGTGAAAGGGCTAAAGGTGTAAATATGGAAAAATCTGCCATATTGAGTTATTGAAGTCAAAATTGAACTCATTTTGAGTTCAAGATCGTTCAAAGCAAGGAGAAAAAGGAGAAAATCGGGTTTTGAGCTAAATCTTGCATTTGCAGCTTGGATTGTGAATGTTTTGACTCACACATCACCTTCCTAACATCAAGTAAGTGATAATCTTTCATTTGATTTTACCATGAATGTGTTAGTTGATGGGTTTTGTAGAAATCCAAAAATTATGTATGCATGTGGTAAATTGGTGTTAGATTATGGATAATATAGTTAAACTAAAGTTAAAGAGTGGTGATTAACATCCTAGAACCCTTTGATTTTGATTATGAGAAGTTAGGGTTCATATGGGGAAAATTGGGGGTGTTTGGATCATGATGCTAGAATGTTGAATTAGAGTTGATTAAGTGTTAATGTGGTATTAAACACTTGAACGAACACCAAATTGACCTAATAAAAGTTAGAGAATGAGTAATTTGTGTCAAGGTATTGGAAAGAAAACTCAAGTAGGTGAGTTTGTATTGAAAAAGGGTGTTTGGTTACGGGGATAATGCAAATGGGTCAGTTTGGGTTGGAAATGAAAATTGGGGTGTGGACTCAATTGTAATGTGATTGTGATGAATGTTAGATTACTAAACTAGGTGTATATGTTTAGGTAATCAAATTGTGAACCGAGAAGGAGGCACGGGATCTTCCAACTCAAAAGGTAAGTGTCTTTACACTTACTTAGTAATGTTAATAAATGGGTGGTATATGTATGCATTCTATAAGTTGAAACGAAGGTGTATGGTTATTGCTTGAATGTAATATGTGTGTAATTGTATTAAATTGACTTATGTGGTAAATAGTCAAGCTAGTATGTGAATGTGGTGAAATTGGTATAATTGACTTATGTGGTAAATAGTCAAACTAATATGTGAATGTGGTGAAATTGGTGTAATTGACTTATGTGGTAAATAGTCAAACTAATATTTGTATGTGGTGAATTTGGTGTAATTGACTTATATGGTATATAGTCAAACAAAATGCGATAATTTGGTGAAATGGTGTATTGAAGTGTGGAATACTTCAAAAGGTGGATTTGGAGTTAAATACTCCAAGTACGGGTAAGACGAGTTGTGGTACTCGCACCAAGAGGTTGAAAACCCAATAAGAAGTGTGAAATACTTCAAAGGGTGGACTTGGAGATTAAATACTCCAAGTACGGGTAAGACGAGTTGTGGTACTCGTACCAAGAGGTTGTAAACCCAATAAGAAGTGTGGAATACTGCAAAGGGTGGACTTGGGGTCAAATACTTCAAGTACGGGTCAAATGGGTGAAATGAAAGTGGAAGGGCTAAAGGTGTAAATATGGAAAAATCTGCCATATTGAGTTATTGAAGTCAAAATTGAACTCATTTTGAGTTCAAGATCGTTCAAAGCAAGGAGAAAAAGGAGAAAATCGGGTTTTGAGCTAAATCTTGCATTTGAAGCTTGGATTGTGAAGGTTTTGGCTCACACATCACCTTCCTAACATCAAGTAAGTGATAATCTTTCATTTGATTTTACCATGAATGTGTTAGTTGATGGGCTTTGTAGAAATCCAAAAATTATGTATGCATGTGGTAAATTGGTGTTAGATTATGGATAATATAGCAAAACTAAAGTTAAAGAGTGGTGATTAACATCCTAGAACCCTTTGATTTTGATTATGAGAAGTTAGGGTTCATATGGTGAAAATTGGGGGTGTTTGGATCATGATGCTAGAATGTTGAATTAGAGTTGATTAAGTGTTAATGTGGTATTAAACACTTGAACGAACACCAAATTGACCTAATAAAAGTTAGCGAATGATAAATTAGTGTCAAGGTATTGGAAAGAAAACTCAAGTAGGTGAGTTTGTATTGAAAGAGTGTGTTTGGTTATGGGGATAACTCAAACGGGCCAATTTGGGTTGGAAATGAAAATTGGGTTGTGGACTCAATTGTAATGTGATTGTGATGAATGTTAGATTACTAAACTAGGTGTATATGTTTAGGTAATCAAATTGTTAACCGAGGAGAAGGCACGGGATCTTCCAACTCAAAAGGTAAGTGTCTTTGCACTTACTTAGTAATGTTAATAAATGGGTTGTATATGTATTAGGGGTGAGCAAATAACCGAATTAACCGAACCATAACCGAATTAACCGACTTAACTGAACCGAATTAACCGAACCGAACAATTAACCGATGGTTCGGTTAAGCCAAAACCAATTAACCGAAACTTATGGTTCGGTTTTGGTTTTGATTTGTGTCATAACAGAATTAACCGAACCGAACCGACTATGTATATAGCCATTTAAAATGTGTATATTCTTCATAACTTAAACAAACAAAACAATGACGTTGTGAAGGCAGATTGAAACAAAATTAGTGTGATTAACTATTAAAAATAAAATATAGGTTTAACCATTAAATCTTCCTATATGTGCTGATTAGTATGATTACATCTTAGTTCAATCTGATGTAATGAAATTTCACAATATTATGGTAAACATTCTTAAAACTTCAGCACCGTACAAGAACTCATGTGAAAAGCATAATCCATTAAACTAATTTGGCAAAAGTAACTAATGCAACTATTTCACTATCCCACATCGGCATGCTCCAAGAAAGTTTTAATGAGAATTCTCTTTAAAATGATCCCACATCGCTAGCTAGTTGCTTAAAGAAACTAGTGACACTCTACTTAACATTGCTTATTTCAACCTTATAGTTCAAGGTGAGTGATACCGATTAGGACTTTAAGTTTTCAGCAATTGGGTAGCTGAGTTTTAACTTTGAAGCTTTGGATTGGTTAACCGACCATAACCGAACCGAACCATTGTCATTAACCGATTAACCGAAACCGATCGGTTTTCAAAGTTTGTTAACCGACATTTTCGGTTTCGGTTCGGTGGGGGCTCAAAACTGAACCGAACCGCCCCGTGCACACCCCTAATATGTATGCATTCTATAAGTTGAAATGAAGGTTTATGGTTATTGCTTGAATGTAATATGTGTGGAATTGTATTAAATTGACTTATATGGTAAATAGTCAAACTAGTATGTGAATGTGGTGAAATTGGTATAATTGACTTATGGGGTAAATAGTCAAACTAATATGTGAATGTGGTGAAATTGGTGTAATTGACTTATGTGGTAAATAGTCAAACTAATATGTGTATGTGGTGAATTTGGTGTAATTGACTTATGTGGTATATAGTCAAACAAAATGTGATAATTTGGTGAAATGGTGTATTGAAGTGTGGAATACTTCAAAAGGTGGATTTGGAGTTAAATACTCCAAGTACAGGTAAGAAGAGTTGTGGTACTCGCACCAAGAGGTTGAAAACCCAATAAGAAGTGTGAAATACTTCAAAGGGCAGACTTGGAGATTAAATACTCCAAGTACGGGTAAGACGAGTTGTGGTACTCGCACCAAGAGGTTGTAAACCCAATAAGAAGTGTGGAATACTGCAAAGGGTGGACTTGGGGTCAAATACTTCAAGTACGGGTCAAATGGGTGAATGGGTGGTGATATATGAATGACAAATGAAACTTGTAGTGGAATTGCAAGTGTTAAGAACCTTATTTAACTAAATGGGTGCAAACGGGGCAAACATGGTCAAATGGGTGAATGGGTGGAAACAAGTTATATATACTTGTTTGATATGTTTATCTTCATTACTAACGGTGATATAATTGTGTGGTTATGTAGGGAAAGCTCCGATGTAGGTCAGAGTCAAGTCCAAGGCGTGGAGGGTTCTCGTATGCATTTTGGGTGTTGTTGGGATTTAAAGGAAAATCCGTAAATGTAGTGTAATTTGACACATGATCTATGTTTTGGTGTTTATATATGTGGTATATATGTTTAGAAACCAAAAACCAAGTGTAGGAAAATTTTGGTGGCAAGTTGAATTAAAAAATGGTGGAAAATTGGCTAAGTGTTGGAACTGGGCAAACTGAGTAAACTTTCTGTTTACTCAGGTCCCCCGCGGTACGCAAGAGCCAGTGAGGCGTCTCTCGCGGTACGCGAGAGACCTGGCTCTCAGTCAGAAATTTCTGAGCTCCCTCGCGGTACGCGAGGGGAGTTATCCAGTATCTCGCGGTACGCGAGAAAGTAAAAAAAAAAATTTCCTGGGATAAAAGCGTTCGCGTTCGTTTAAATATTTTATTAATTGGTTTTCCAATTAAGGGTGTTACAACTTGATATCAAAGCAATGGTTTGAGGGATTTGGTGTGGGTGACACCAAACTCAAACCGGATGCTCTTGATATGGGGGAAAATGATACGAGAATCCATGAAGGACTTGACTACGACTCAGAGCTTGCGGAAACAAAAGGTTAGTAATGATTTGATAAAGGTGGTTATATATAAGGTGTGTATATATATATAAGTATGATTGAATGACAAGGTGATATGTGTGCCGAAACTTGTCTTGTGATTTGTCATATGAATATGATAATTTCAATTGGGCATATTGCTTTATTAAACATGTCTGGCCAATATGATTAATAAAACAAGATGTGCAAAGGTCCTTATGATAACCATATAACAATGAACATTTGCAAGGATTAGGTGAAGGTGATTATATATGTGTGTATGTATATAGGTAGATATATATATACTTAATACATATAGGAGTAATAGTGAAACGACTGTCAAGGGTATAGAAAGTGTAAGGTAATTAAGGTGTTTTTGTTCTATTTCTCAGTTTAAGAGATGTCGGAAGAAGCGAACAATGAACCGTTGGATCCAAGAATCTAAGAAATGATCAAGGAAGAAGTGGCCAAAGCCTTTGAGCAAGCCACATCCTTATTAACGGAGGAAATGAGAGGGGCTATTAAGCTCATTCTTGAAGAAGTAATGAAGGAAAAAGAGAGGGTGCCACAGGGTTGTAGTCTTAAAGAGTTTATGGTGATCAAACCCAAAGGGTATGATAGGCAGGTGGACCCGATTCTTAGCCACAAGTGTGTGGTGGATATGGAGTCTAATTTCGAGACTACTAAGTGTAAGCACGAGGATAGGGTGATGTTCAGCATGCCTTTATTGACTTGAAGGGCAAAGGAGTGGTTGTTGAATCTCCGAAAGGAGAGAGGTGATCTGGGTATGACCTCCATGACTTGGGAGGAATTCAAAACGACTTTTTTGAAATACCATTTCCCCGAAGCCGCAGTTGATAGAATGACTGAGGAGTTCCTCCTTGTGAGGCAAACGAATGAGTCAACTGATGAATTGGCTGGGGCCTTCTTTGATCGTGCCAAGTTCTGTTCGGACGTGGTATCGACCGAAAAGGCGAAGATTGACAGGTTCTATGCTATGCTGACAGTGGAGTTCAGAGATAACATATCTCTATCCTCTTTTACCACACTCGTGGATTTGATAAATAGGTGTCGGGAAAGACAGGTGGAGTTGAGGAGGCAAGAGGCAAGGGGTGAAAAGATGAAGCGGGAAACTGTGGATCAGGTGGTGAAGAAAATAAAGGCGGGAGCTCTAGCAAGAAGCCGTTTAACTGCAAAGTTTGTGGAAAAGAACATTTAGGGGAATGTAGGAAGGGGACCTTAAACTGCTATAAGTGTGGGAAGCCGGGGCACATGGCTAGTCAATGTTCAAGCCAAATTCAATTGTGCTATAACTGCTACAAGCCCGGGCACAATTGGGCGGATTGTCCCGAATTGAAGCAAGGTGGAAGTGAAAAGAAGAAGGTTGAGATGCCAAGGCCTAAAGGGAAAGCTTTCCACATCTCGGCGGAAGAGGCAAAGACGAACTCGGAGGTGGTGTCAGGTACATTCAAGATTAACTCTTTACCTGCACTAGTTCTTTTTTATTCGGGGGCTAGTCGTTCGTTTGTGTCCTTAAAATTTGTTAAGCATTCTTCGTTTCTAAGTAGCAAGTTAGATGAACCCTTAGAAATCGAGGCGACAAATGATAAGATTTTCCTAGTATTCGATATTTATAGGAATTCTAAGTTAAGGGCGGGGGGTGAAACGTTCCTTATAGACTTAATTCATATGTCCATGGGAGATTTTGATGTAATGGTGGGAATGGATTGGTTGTCAAAGAACAAAGCAAATATTCTATGTGGACCTAAGGCGGTACAACTCGATTCCCCATCGGGTGAGTCCATTTACATAGAAGGTGAAAAGAAATGTAAAGTTAAGATGTGTTCTTATGTGAAGGCAACAAAGTACATGGTGCGTGGGTTCAAGGCATACATGGCTTGTGTTGCGGATATGGTAGAAAGGGTGAAAGATATTTGCGATGTTCTAGTTGTTAATCAGTTTGTGGATGTGTTTCTGGATGAGTTACCAGGGGTACTGATCGCAGTCGAAGGTACAACCAAATTAAAACCTAAATACCTTTAGTAAAGGGTAAGTAGGGTATCGATTCTCGAGGAGCTCGTGGAAGATTAACTGTTGCAACTAATTAAACTAGGCGATAAAAGTAAAACCGAATTTTGGAATTGATTAATTTTTAAGAAAAACCGATTATGCACTTACTGAATTTAAAATTAAGAAATCAAATATAAATGAGAGTAAACTTGAAAACGAATAACAATTGATTAAAAATAGTAACCAACCCTAGACTTCAGACTTGATATGGATTCAAAACCATCTAACTTGATTGAGTGACAATTTGTTACCAATTCAACTAATAACAATTAGATTTCATTCAGTGTGTTAACCCAACGATCTGAGATCGGACAATGGAACACAATCACGAACTAATCTAACAGCTATCACTTTGACAAAAACCTGATTAACAACTCGATATGCTAGCGGCTGTAAAAGTCGAATGACAATCGAATAATTGCAAATTAGATTGATTCAAATCTATTTGTGAATCCGGAAAACAATTATAAACACACGAAAGAAAGACTACTCAATCCCATGTTTACATTCACACAATCAAAACTAGTTAAGAATCCAAACATCAAAGTCTTACATCTAGGGTTGGGTACCGGGTGATTAGCCTGACATCATAATGATTGATTCTTCAAAGAATCCATGATTAGCTCTTCGATTTTTGGGTGAAAAAGCTTCAATCTTGATGATCCGAATGCCCCAAAATCGCCTAGATTTCCCTACCTGTTCGTCTCCCTAAAAAAAACCGATTTCCATGGCTTATTTCTCCTCAGAATCGAAGCTCCCGTCTTTCTGTTTTCCCGACCACCGTAAGTTACGGTGGTTTGACCGTAACTTACGGCCAACTTTTTCAAAGTTATAACTTACGGCTTGTAGCTTCTGGTTTACGGTCTCGAAAATCCGTCCATCGTAAGTTACGGTGGCCTGGCCGTAACTTACGGCCAGCCCTTTTTCACTTCTTCGTTTCTTCGTTCCGATTCCCGTAACCTACATTTCCACGTGCTCTAACATCTATGTTTTAACCCCTCTTACCTACAAACACAAAAGCTCATAGTAATTGCTATCCATGCATATGTAATAAGAGAAAAACATATAAAATCGCGAGGTTAAAGCACTGTATACACACAAAATCCGCATCTCATCACATTCCCACACTTAACCTTTGCTTGTCCCCAAGCAAACCTTTATTTTTCACTTATTTCACCAATAACCCACATCCAAAGCCCTTTTATTTCTCAACAAGTTAAGGTCTAGAATCATACCTGTCCCATAGACTGACACAGTCGAGATTGACAAACCGACGAGCAAGTGATAAACAATTAGAACAAAATGCGGTTTGCTTAATCAAACGCAACATGCTTTTATTTCTATGCAATTGCTACATATCCCTCACAAGATGCACTCCTCTCGGTTTAATTTCTGGACTAGCATAAATAATGTGCTAGTATAAGTATTCACTCCAAAACCGAATGTGAGACCATATAAGCATATGCTTGTAAAGCAATCAAATCTCCACTACTGCTATAGACACTGCACAAATCGAAGGACTTTGGGTTTTTGGCTTAGGCTCGGGTAGGGATTTTAGGCTTTTTGGTGGCTAGTGTGATGAGAAATTCGCAATTTTTTTTATTTATTTATTTATTTTTTAACTTACAAAGTCACATTTGACTTGTTTTATTTCTTTCACAACTTTCTCACAACTTGAATCATTGTGATTCACTTCTCATACTCCATGCTATTTTTGTATTTTTCACTTTTTTTTTTTTTTTTTTTTTTTTTTTTTTAGCAATCTCATCAAAATTTTCAAGAAAATATACACTTTCTACTCGGCTTATGGGGTGGACAAACGACGGGTATAATGATTTTATTCAATGTCATCTATCAGGCTCAACAATGGCTTCTAAGGAATTATAGCAACAAAATGGATTAACGGGGAATATGGGGAATCCTAATGCCTTGTCATCTTTGTGCACATGTCTAATATGTAGTCTCGAAATGTATCAACCATACAAGTTCTACCATATCATATCACATTGGTCACTCTCAGCAATTGAAACAAATTTTTCAGTGACTTATCAATCTTATAGCAAGTATGGTTCAAAAACTCACATATGGCGGACAATTGGTTACCGACATGTAGCATTAGCAATCAATTCAAAGCATGTTACACCTAATTAAGCATCCCTACCCATTTTTCTTAAAACACCCATCGGAAATACTCTCCTGAAACTTAAAGGGACAACCATGATTCAAGATCTAGATTAGTCAATCAGAAAGGACCTTTTCCATGAGTTTAAAAATTGGTTTGCTTTGCAAAAATTTTTCAATTTTTCAATTTCGGCGATTTTTAGCAAAATTCAGCAAAGTTAAGTGTGTTTCTCCCCCCATCCCCACACTTGAGACACATTATCCCCAATGTGTGGTTTTGTCAATTTCTCATCCTTGGAACTCATGATGAGGGCTGCTAATCCATCCTTATGCACCGATGACACTAACCTAACTACTACTAACTAACAAAACAACTTAAGCACACAATATCAAATTAAACACACCCTACACAAATGTCCACACCACCAAAACAGAAAATAAAAGAAAATAAAAGTAGTTCTTCCCAATCCAACCACCCACCACCCTTAGTTACAGATCATTGTTCACAAATAATAGAGGAGCCAAGCACATGGACCTGATGTTTATCAGAGAATGCTCAGAAGTACCGCGGCTGTTGTGGTCTAAAAATAGATGTCACGGTCTCCTCAATTGCACTAAAATCGAACACACTCGGTGTTCCATCGCCTCTATCCTGCTGTTGCTGTTGGTCTTAGTAGGGATTAAGCCATTCCGAGTGATGCACCTGTGGTTGCGGGTATCGAACTGAACCATCGTACGGGTCCAACGCAGTGTAATCAATAACCGGTGGATGTTGTACCACCTGTTTAATTGTGACCTGGTTCACACTTAACTTTATTTTAACCAATTTACCCATTTTTATCCTCGCCCCCTCTCGAAAGTTGTGTTGCCCCTAACACAATTCTCAAATCAAAACGTACCTGGTGATCGATCTTCCCCACTCTTAGCCTCGTAGAAGAACGCATGACAAACAAACACATCAACCACACAAAAAGAAAACAAACGAAAGTAACAAATGGCTAATGAACAATTTGAAATACAAACTCTATAACCCGAGGTTTCCCTCGAGATTACCTGGACCTCAGACGTCCTCATAAGTTGGTGAGCCTTCGACAAAGCTCACCACTTCCATTGATTCCTTGTTAATATCGGTCGCATCCAAATATGGCTTCAGTCGGTGACCATTAACCACTTGCTTTGTCTGATCTTTCACGCTTTCAATTTCAATGTCACCGTAGTGACCAATCCTCACAATTACAAATGGTCCGGACCACTTGCTCTTCAACTTTCCTGGAAATAACTTCAACCGTGAATTAAACAACCATACATTTTAACCAACTTCGAAGCTCCTTTTCCTTAGCTTCGCATCATGCACCGGTTTCATCTTTGTCTTTTATGCGGCTGCTGTGTCATACGCCTCTTCACGCAACTCCTCCAATTCATAAAGCTCTAACCGACGTTCTTTCCCTGCATCATCATATTCCAAATTAAGTGTGGTCATCGCCCACAAAGCACGGTGGGCGATTTCCAATGGTAGATGACAACCTTTTCCATAAACCAAACGGTAAGGAGTCGTTCCAATCGGCGTTTTGTGCGCCGTCCGATATGCCCATAAAGCATCATCTAGTTTCTTAGACCAATCTTTTCGATCAGCTCGGACGGTCTTTTGCAAAATTTCCTTAATTTGCCGATTAGAAACCTCAACTTGACCACTAGTTTGGGGGTGGTAAGGTGTAGCAATGCGATGATCCACGCCATACTTTTTAAGTAATTTCCTAAAATTAAAATTTTTGAAATGGGTTCCCCCATCACTAATGATGACACGGGGTACCCCAAATCTAGAAAAAATGTGGGTTCTTACAAATTCACAAACAACTGCGTGATAATTCGTCTTAGTGGCAATGGCCTCAACCCATTTAGACACGTAGTCCACTGCCACTAAGATATATACCTTACCAAACGAAACCGGGAATGGGCCCATGAAGTCAATTCCCCATACATCGAAAATGTTAACAATTAAAATGGGATTCATGGGCATCTCATCCCGTTTTGCAATTCCCCCTAGTTGTTGACACTTAACACATCATTTAACATAATTCGTAGCATCTTTAAACAAAGTGGGCCAGAAAAGACCACATGATAGAACCCTATATGCCGTTTTCTTCCCACTTAGATGGCCTCCACACGCAAACGAATGTGCATGAGCTAGCACACTCTGCACTTCTTCTTCTGGGATGCACCTTCTCAAAATTTGATCTGCACCTACCTTGAACAAATCAGGTGCATCCCACACATAATGTCTAACCTGAACAAGAAAATGGCGTCTTTTCTGTGTTGACCAAAAACTTGGAATCACACCTGCATCCAAATAATTCACCAAATCAGCGAACCATGGCAATTTAGTAACCGAAAAGAGTTGTTCATCGGGAAATGTGTCATTAATTTCCGAGGGGATCCCATTTTTGAGAGTCGGTAGGCGTGACAAATGATCTACCACCACGTTTTCACTCCCTTTCTTATCTCGGATCTCCAAATTGAATTCTTGAAGAAGCAGTATCCACCGAATCAGCCTCGGCTTCGCATCCTTCTTTTCCATCAAGTACCTGACAGCAGAATGATCAGTATAAATAATAACTTTGCTGCCCCAAAGATAAGAACGAAATTTGTCTAAGGCATAGACAACTGCTAGGAATTCCTTTTCAGTTGTTGTATAATTCAATTGTGCCTCTGAAAGGGTTTTACTAGCATAATAAATAACTACCGGTTTCTTGTCTATCCTTTGACCTAACACTGCCCCTAATGCCACATCACTCGCATCACACATGATTTCAAACGGTGATGACCAATCGGGTGACTGTAACACTGGGGCTTCAACCAACAATTTTTTCAATGTTTCAAAGGATTTTAAACATTCGTCATCAAAGGTAAAGGTTGTGTCTTTTAAAAGTAAGTTACATAATGGTTTTGAAATGACGCTAAAACTTTTGATGAACCGACGATAAAACCCAGCGTGCCCTAAGAATGATCGCACGCCTTTCACATTCGTGGGAGGAGGCAAAGTTGAAATTACATTAACTTTTGCCCTATCAACCTCCATCCCACGTTCAGACACAACATGTCCTAACACTACCCCCTCTCGAACCATGAAGTGGCTCTTCTCCCAACTTAGTACCAAATTTTTTTCAACACAACGTTTAAGTACTTTGGTAAGTTGATCTAGACATTTTTCAAATGACATTCCGAAAATAGAAAAATCATCCATGACGATCTCAAGATTCTCCCCCACCATATCTGAGAAGATACTCATCATGCACCTTTGGAAGGTGGCGGGGGCATTGCACAAACCGAATGGCATTCGCGGCTGAAAGCGAATGTACCATACGGGCATGTGAATGTAGTCTTGTGCTGATCGTCTGGATGTATGGCAATTTGATTATACCCAGAATATCCATCAAGAAAACAAAAGAATTTCTGACCTGAAAGTCGCTCTATTATCTGATCAATAAAAGGTAATGGAAAGTGGTCTTTTGAGGTAGCTGCGTTCAGCTTCCTGTAATCTATGCACACTCGCCACCCGGTTACTGGGCGGGTAGCAAGTTCCTCACCATTTTCCCTTTTAATTACCTGGATACCTGCTTTTTTCGGAACTGTCTGAGTGGGGCTCACCCACGTATTGTCTGAAATAGGGTAGACAATACCTGCATCAAGCCACTTAAGCACCTCTTTCTTCACGACTTCTCTCATGTTCGGATTGAGTCACCTCTGTGTGTCGCGAGCGGGTTTTGCGTCCGGCTCGGTTATGATCTTGTGCATTACAACAGAGGGACTAATCCCCTTCAAATCTGCTATCGTCCATCCAATTGCTGATTTGTGAGCAACCAGCACCTTCAACAATTCTTTCTCCTGATCCTCGGTCAAATCTGATGCAACAATGACCGGTAAGGTTTTCTCCTTTCCTAGAAATGCATACTTCAAATGTGATGGTAATTCTTTCAGCTCCAGCTGTGGTGGCTCAACCAAGGATGGCTTTAACTCCTTGTTCCATTTATCTGGAAGTTTCTCTTGATGACAGGACCACGGTGGCCTATTTTCTTGCGCTGCTTTAAGTTCAACTTCCCTTTCCGCCTCAATCAATTCCTGCATATGTTCTCTCTCCACCCTGTCAAACACAGAACAATCGTCTGATATGTTATCCTTGCTCACCAAAGGCTCATAGCAAGGAACACATCGGTCAACAATATCTGCCATAAAACAAGTATCAGAAACAGGTGGGTTAGTAACGTTAGTGAACATATTCAACCTCATTTTCCAATTGCCAAATGTCATGTCGATTGTTCCTGAAACACAATCAATTATGGCATGTGCAGTGGCCAAAAATGGCCTCCCCAATATGACATCTTGTTGTCTCCCTTGTATCCCCGACACATAATCCAAAACCAAAAAGTCCACAGGGTAATAAAATTCTCCCACCTTAATAAGGACATCAGTTAACACTCCCCTAGGAAGCTTAGGAGTCAAGTCAGCTAACACCACAGTAGTGTCAGCCTTCTTGAGGGGACCAAAATCAAACTGGTCATACAAGCTTCCCGGGAGAATGCTAATGCTAGCTCCCAAATCCAGTAACGCACGTTCACTTTTAAAATCACCGATTTGAATTGAAATTAAAGGCGTTCCTGGGTCATCTAGCTTTGGTGGAAGTGCACCCGACAAAATAGCACTGACTTGCACATTTACATCTAACTTCTTAGGCAACCTTGGTTGTCTTTTCTGTGTGCAAAGGTCCTTCAAATACCGAGCATAAGCAGGTACCTGTTTAATTGCATCTAGAAGAGGCAGATTGATTTTTACTTGTTTAAAAACTTCCCACAACTCATCTTGTTGTGGGCCTCTTTTTGACTTGTTTGATTTGTCTGGTTTGACCAAGGCTGATGGAAATGGAGCCTTGTTAACAACATTTTCAGATGGTGAGTTATTATTTAAAACCGGTTTAGATGCAATAACAGGTTCCTCACTATCACTCTCTTCACTCTCATTTACATCCTCCACAATCCCTTCGACGAAAGGAGGTGGAGGAGTGACATTATTATTCACTTCTTTACCACTTCTGAGAGTAATTACCTAATTTACTTGAGCATTCTTTTGGCTAGAACTCTGATGAGCTGGATTTACCTGTGTATCGCTGGGAAGTGTTCCAGAAGGTCTCTGTGAAAGTTGCTCTGCTATCTGTCCCACTTGCTTGTTCAATGCAACAAAAGCCTTGTCCCTTATGTCATTTTCCTTCCTCATCTCTTTCATCATCTCAACGAGTTGATCAATTTTTGAGCCTTCAGAATTGGTGGATGATCCAGCTTGTTGATTTGCAGGCGGAGCTTGTTGCCTGTTGTTCTGACCACCTCCTTGTTGTTGATTCCCATAATAAGGTCTCTGATAATTGGCTTGTTGGTACTGTTGACGATCAAAAGCTTGAGGATAACTTCTGTTGTTTACAGGTTGGAAATTCGGGTTCATCTGATTTGAAGCATTACCATACCTAAAATTAGGATGGTTTCGAAGCCCTGGATGGTAGGTGTTCGAGTTCATATCTCCATGCACTTGATTAACCTCTTCAGTTGGGCCCCCTTGTTGTCCACCTTGTTGTTGCTGACACTGACTAGATTTGTGCCCAAGATCACCACATACCCCACACACATGATAGACCGAACCCGTTGGAGCTGAAGTGTTCTCCTTACCCAACCCGGCTATCTTTGCCACTTTCTGTGCCATAGCCTCCAATTGCTCATCAGTCATTTGGGTGGCTGCCCCATTCACTGTCTCATGCTTAGATCTTTTGTTCGACTGCTCCAACCGTTTAGAGTTGGCACACATTCTTTCTAGCAAATCCCAATCAACTTGTACATGATTATACAAGAAGGTGCCATTACTCTGTGAATTGATATCCCGGATGTCTTCAGACGACATTCCATCATAAAACGCCACCAATAACTCCCACATGTTAATACCATGAAGAGGACACTTCCGTAGCATATCCTTGAATCGAGTAAAAGACTCATGAAACAACTCCCCACCCTTCTGCTTGAAATTTCGGATATTTGCTCGGGCCTCATTAGTTTTCTTCATAGTGTAAAACTCTTCCAAAAACTTCTGTTGTAAGTCAGCCCATGTGTAAATACTAGCAGATGGTAGAGAATCAAACCATTCCTTCTCATGGTCTTTCAAACTGAAGGAGAACAAAATTAACTTAACCTCATCTGGTGTAAAACCTTGTAGCCCAGTTACCTAACAAAATTGCTCAAAACTCTGCAGATGTGGATAAGGTTCTTCAGTGGCACGCCTATGAAAAGTAGGCATGGAAGTCAATACTGCTGGACGGACTTCAAAGGATCTTCCATTTCTCACAGGTGTTACCACAGGAGAAGCATTCGTGGTCAAAGCTGGTTGGAAGTAATTGTTGGCAGCTTGGGCATGCATCATGCCTTGATTGTAGTTTCTCGGTACTCCCATGTTATGTGGTGGAGGCATAGGAATCCCGGGCTCATAATTTGGTCCCTGCATCTGTGGCATCGGAGGCCTATAGAATCCATGCGGCTGTGGAGGGTATCCTTGTGGTTGTTGCTGCGGGAATCCATATCCACCATAATTTATTTGGTGTTCTTGATTCATGTAATTCGGTGGTGGATTCTCGTACATGTTCTGTGGCTGCCCTTGATGCGGATCATATCCATTCCACCCATCATCCCATCGTTGTACCCTTACACCCGTTCTAAATGTGCCATGCACACTATCATTGTCAAGAGTATGGCGATCGGTATTGGTTTGTGCTCTGCTTGAGGGTGGATTTGGATTTTGAGGGTCATTCAGAGGCGGTTGATTGGGTGGTGGGTTGTTGTAGGGTGGAGGATCGAATTGATCCTCAAAGTTGAGTGGAGGAACATTAGGATTCACCATTTCTGGAGATGGATTTGGTTGGCTTGAAGATGCAAGATTGGTGCGATGAATAATCCTGTTGTGGCGAGCTGTTCGTTCAATTTCTGGATCGAAGTTCAACGGAGAAGATCTACCAGAATATCTTGTATGCATACGATTTGTGATCACCTGCACACAACAAAAACAAACAACCCAAGTAGCACTGCTTGAAACAAATTAATCTAAACAATAAACCTTGCGCACTGGCTCCCCGGCAACGGCGCCAAAATTTGATCGCAGTCGAAGGTACAACCAAATTAAAACCTAAATACCTTTAGTAAAGGGTAAGTAGGGTATCGATTCTCGAGGTGCTCGTGGAAGATTAACTGTTGCAACTAATTAAACTAGGCGATAAAAGTAAAACCGAATTTTGGAATTGATTAATTTTTAAGAAAAACCGATTATGCACTTACTGAATTTAAAATTAAGAAATCAAAAATAAATGAGAGTAAACTTGAAAACGAATAACAATTGATTAAAAATAGTAACCAACCCTAGACTTCACACTTGATATGGATTCAAAACCATCTAACTTGATTGAGTGACAATTTGTTACCAATTCAACTAATAACAATTAGATTTCATTCAGTGTGTTAACCCAACGATCTGAGATCGGACAATGGAACACAATCACGAACTAATCTAACAGCTATCACTTTGACAAAAACCTGATTAACAACTCGATATGCTAGTGGCTGTAAAAGTCGAATGACAATCGAATAATTGCAAATTAGATTGATTCAAATCTATTTGTGAATCCGGAAAACAATTATAAACACATGAAAGAAAGACTACTCAATCCCATGTTTACATTCACACAATCAAAACTAGTTAAGAATCCAAACATCAAAGTCTTACATCTAGGGTTGGGTACCGGGTGATTAGCCTGACATCATAATGATTGATTCTTCAAAGTTCTTCAAAGAATCCATGATTAGCTCTTCGATTTTTGGGTGAAAAAGATTCAATCTTGATGATCCGAATGCCCCAAAATCGCCTAGATTTCCCTACCTGTTCGTCTCCCTAAAAAAAAACGATTTCCATGGCTTATTTCTCCTCAGAATCGAAGCTCCCGTCTTTCTGTTTTCCCGACCACCGTAAGTTACAGTGGTTTGACCGTAACTTACGGCCAACTTTTTCAAAATTATAACTTACGGCTTGTAGCTTCTGGTTTATGGTCTCGAAAATCTGTCCATCGTAAGTTACGGTGGCCTGGCCGTAACTTACGGCCAGCCCTTTTTCACTTCTTCGTTTCTTTGTTCCGATTCCCGTAACCTGCATTTCCACGTGCTCTAACATCTATGTTTTAACCCCTCTTACCTATAAACACAAAAGCTCGTAGTAATTGCTATCCATGCATATGTAATAAGAGAAAAACATATAAAATCGCGGGGTTAAAGCACTGTATACACACAAAATCCGCATCTCATCAGGTACCACCGGAAAGGGAAGTGGAGTTTGGGATTGACTTGATACCGGGTGCCAAGACGGTAGCCAAAGCACCTTATAGGTTGGTGCCGTCGGAAATGAAAGAGTTAATGGAGCAATTGCAAGAGCTTCTTGATAAAGGTTTTATACGCCCAAGCGTCTCACCTTGGGGTGCACCTGTTCTCTTCGTTAAAAAGAAGGACGGAAGCATGAGGATGTGTATGGATTATCGGGAGTTGAAAAAGTTGACGGTGAAGAACAGGTACCCTTTACCTCGGATTGACGATCTTTTTGATCAACTGCAAGGGGCGTCATGGTTTTCTAAGATTGATTTGAGATCCGGGTACCATCAGTTGAAAGTGAAGGAAGAAGACGTCCATAAGACAACTTTTCGCACTCGATACGGTCACTATGAGTTCACGGTTATGCCATTCGGTTTAACTAACACACCCGCGGTTTTCATGGATCTTATGAAGCGAGTGTGTAGGCTGTTCCTCGACCGTTCAGTGATTGTGTTCATCGATGATCTTTTCATTTATTCACGGAGTGAAAGTGATCATGCCTTTCACCTTCGTGAAATTCTTGAAGTGTTGTAAAGGGAGAAACTTTATGCTAAATTCTCTAAATGCGCATTTTGGTTGCGTGAGATCCAGTTCTTGGGTCATGTGGTTAATGAGAAAGGGATTACAGTCAATCCATCTAAGATAATGGTGGTAGAAGATTGGTCATCACCGAAGACGCCTTCGGAGATTAGAAGTTTCTTGGGGTTGGCGGGTTATTATAGGCGGTTTATTGAAATTTTCTCTCGGATTGCCTTGCCAATGACAAAGTTAACGCGTAAGGAGACTAAGTTTGTTTGGGGTTCCGAGCAAGAATATGCCTTTTAACTATTGAGAGAAAAGTTGACTAAGGCGCCTATCTTATCCTTGCCGGACGGGACCGAAGATTTTGTGGTGTATTCGGATGCCTCGCATTTGGGGTTGGGTTGTGTTTTGATGCAAAGGGGGAAAGTGATTGCCTATGAATCTGGGTAATTGAAGACTCATGAGGTGAATTACCCTACGCATGATTTAGAGCGTGCGACCGTGGTTTTCACGCTCAAGATTTGGAGGCATTATTTGTATGGGGCTAAGTGTACGATCTACACGGATCACAAAAGTCTCAAGTACTTCTTTGACCAAAAAGGACCTCAACATGAGGCAAAGGCGGTGGCTTGAATTGGTCAAAGATTATGATTGTGACATACTCTACCATCCGGGTAAAGCAAATGTGGTGGCAGATGCGCTTAGTTGGAAGACGAGCCATACACCTATCAAGGTGAAGTCATTTAACATGACAATTTCATCAACTCTTATTGATGAAATCCGGGAGGCTCAAGTGATAGCACTTGGTGAGGATTTGAAAAAGGAAAGGATGGTTGCTTATGTTGATAAGCTTGGGGAAAATAGCTCGGGGTTAAAGACATGTTTTGATAGAATTTGGATTCCTAGGTTGTCAAGTGTGTTGGCAACTATTTTAGATGAGGCGCATAAATCCAAATATTCTATCCATCCGGGGGCCACAAAGATGTTTTATGATTTGAGATGTCATTTTTGGTGGCCGGGTATGAGGCGTGATATAGTTAAGTATGTGGAGAGGTGTCTCACATGCTTAAGGGTAAAGGCAGAGCATCAAAAGCCGTATGGAAAGCTTCAACCGCTTGAAATACCGCTTTGGAAATGGGAGAACATAACCACGGATTTGATCATTAAACTACCAAAGACTTGAAAAGGTTATGATATGATATGGGTAGTAGTGGATCGGTTGACAAAGAGTGCACATTTCCTTCCTATAAAGGAAACGTATTCATCGGATAGATTGGCGGAAATCTATGTGAAGGAAATTGTGTCACGTCATGGTGTGCCGGTGTCGATTATATCGGACCGTGATACGAGATTTACTTCTCGTTTTTGAAAGAAATTCCATGAGGATATGGGGACTAGATTGAATCTTAGCACCGCTTATCATCCACAAACGGATGGTCAAAGCGAGCGAACGATTCAAACACCAGAGGATATGTTGTGAGCGTGTGCTTTGGATTTTGGGTGAAATTGGGACAACCATTTACCGTTGGCGGAATTTTCGTACAACAATATTTACCATTCTAGTATTGGTATGCCGCCTTTTGAGGCATTGTATGGGAGGAAATGTAGAACACCCGTGTGTTGGGGTAAAATTGGCAATGAAACTATTAGTAGTATTGACCAAATAAGAGCAAGCTTGAAGGCGGCTCAAGATCGCCAAAAGTCCTATGCGGATAATAGGAAGCGGGCGATTGAGTTTCAAGTGGGGGACTTTACGCTTTTGAAAGTCTCTTCTTGGAAAGGGGTGATACGGTTTAGGAAACGGGGGAAGTTAAGTCCACGTTTCATCGGACCGTTTAAAGTGATAGCAAAAGTGGTTGCGGTAGCCTACCGTTTGGAGCTACCGTGGGGACTAAGTAGACTTCATAACACATTTCATGTGTCTCATTTGCGAAAATGTTTGGCGGATGAATCTACTTTTGTTCCATTGGATGATATTGAATTGGATGGAAAGTTGAATTATATTGAGGAACCGTTGGCAATCTTGGATAGAAAGGTGAAGAAATTGCGAAATAAAGAGATTAGCCAAGTTTTGGTGAGGTGGAAACATAAGAAGGGGGCGGATATGACTTGTGAAGCCGAGGAAGAAATGCTAAAATACTATCCGAACCTTTTTATGCGAAGTCGGGTTTCGGGGACGAAACCCAAATAAGGGGAGGTGATTTATAACGAACCAAAATCCGGGTTTCATTTTCAAACAAATAAAATATTCTAATAAATATTATGGTGAAAATAATATATTAGAAATATGTTGAAACAAGTGGGTTTCAAGTTAGTAATGGGGTTATAATAGTTTTAACTAGTTTTGGAGTGAAATGGGTGAAATGAAAGTGGAAGGGCTAAAGGTGTAAATATGGCAAAATCCGCCATACTGAGTTATTGAAGTCAAAATTGAACTCATTTTGAGTTCAAGATCGTTCAAAGCAAGGAGAAAAAGGAGAAAATCGGGTTTTGAGCTAAATCTTGCATTTGAAGTTTGGATTGTGAAGGTTTTGGCTCACACATCACCTTCCTAACATCAAGTAAGTGATAATCTTTCATTTGATTTTACCATAAATGTGTTAGTTGATGGGTTTTGAAGAAATCCGAAAATTATGTATGCATGTGGTAAATTGGTGTTAGATTGTGGATAATCTAGCTAAACTAAAGGTAAAGAGTGGTGATTAACATCTTAGAACCCTTTGATTTTGATTTTGAGAAGTCAGGGTTCATATGGTGAAAATTGAGGGTGTTTGGATCATGATGCTAGAATGTTGAAGTAGAGTTGATTAAGTGTTAATATGGTATTAAATACTTGAACGACCACCAAATTGACCTAATAAAAGTTAGTGAATGAGAAATTGTGTCAAGGTATTGGAAAGAAAACTCAAGTAGGTGAGTTTGTATTGAAAGAGGGTGTTTGGTTATAGGGATAATGCAAACGGGTCAGTTTGGTTGGAAATGAAAATTGGGTTGTGGACTCAATTGAAATGTGATTGTGATGAATGTTAGATTACTAAACTAGGTGTATATGTTTAGGTAATCAAATTGTGAACCGAGGAGGAGGCACGGGATCTTCCAACTCAAAAGGTAAGTGCCTTTGCACTTACTTAGTAATGTTAATAAATGGGTGGTATATGTATGCATTCTATAAGTTGAAATGAAGGTGTATGGTTATTGCTTGAATGTAATATGTGTGGAATTGTATTAAATTTACTTATGTGGTAAATAGTCAAACTAGTATATGAATGTGGTGAAATTAGTATAATTGACTTATGTGATAAATAGTCAAACTAATATGTGAATGTGGTGAAATTGGTGTAATTGACTTATGTGGTAAATAGTCAAAATAATATGTGTATGTGGTGAATTTGGTGTAATTGACTTATATGGTATATAGTCAAACAAAATGCGATAATTTGGTGAAATGGTGTATTGAAGTGTGGAATACTTCAAAAGGTGGATTTGGAGTTAAATACTCCAAGTACGGGTAAGACGAGTTGTGGTACTCGCACCAAGAGGTTGAAAACCCAATAAGAAGTGTGTAATACTTCAAAGGGTGGACTTGGAGATTAAATACTCCAAGTACGGGTAAGATGAGTTGTGGCACTCGCACCAAGAGGTTGTAAACCCAATAAGAAGTGTTGAATACTTCAAAGGGTGGAGTTGGGGTCAAATACTCCATGTACGGGTCAAATGGGTGAATGGGTGGTGATATATGAATGAAAAATGAAAAGAATGAAACTTGTAGTAGAATTGCAAGTGTTAAGAACCTTATTTGACTAAATGGGTGCAAACGGGTCAAATGGGTGGAAACAAGTTATATATACTTGTTTGATATGTTTATCGTCATTACTAACAGTGATATGATTGTGTGGTTATGTAGGGAAAGCTCCGGTGTAGGTCAAAGTCAAGTCCAAGGCGTGGAGGGTTCTCGTATGCATTTTGGGTGTTGTTGGGATTTAAAGGAAAATCCGTAAATGTAGTGTAATTTGACACATGATCTATGTTTTGGTGTTTATATATGTGGTATATATGTTTAGAAACCAAAAACCAAGTGTAGGAAAATTTTGGTGGCAAGTTGAATTGAAAAATGGTGGAAAATTGGCTAAGTCTTGGAAATGGGCAAACTGAGTAAACTCTGTTTACTCAGGTTCCCCGTGGTATGCGAGAGCCAGGAGGCGTCTCTCGCGGTACGCGAGAGACCTGGCTCTCGGTCATAAATTTCTGAGCTCCCGCGAGGGGAGTTGTCCAGAATCTCGCGGTATGCGAGAAAGTAAAAAAAAAATTCTGGGATAAAAGCTTCCGCGTGCGTTTAAATGTTTTATTAATTGGTTTTCCAATTAAGGATGTTACAACAGTGGAACTTTAGAATTGGTATATAAGTGAGAGCTTTCTAAGAATATTTGTTTCCTTAAAAGCAACCACAAATGGGGACAATAAAGAGATCGCACATGGCTTGGGTGATGCCTGTAATATGGTTTCGCTGAAACATTAGATTCGCTTGCCCTAGTTTAGCTTAGCTATTGAAAGCGAAACTAAATAGTTTCTCTTATTAAATAAAAAAAGTATGGAATTAATGCTTTATTGTTCGTTCGTCCAAATTGTGAGTAACATATTTTGGACCATTAGACAGTGCACAAGTGATAGCCTACCAGGTGAGTTTCTATTGCTCATTTTCTTACGTTTTTGGGCTGATGTGCATTCTTAACAGAGAAACATGATATTTATGAAAAGGTTTAGACAGAAAAAGTTATATTTTATAAATATATATCTTTTGAACGTAAAGAGAAAATAAAGATAGAGTAAACATATAGAATTCTTGAAATGAACGCTTTAAAGCAAGTAATATTACACAGAGAAAGAATAATGAACAGAGGTATGGGTACTATAGTGCCTGACGAATGAGTTAGACACTATGTTATTTACATATGTGATATTTTGTACTAACTGAATGTAAATGTAATAACGTGAATGTTATGTGACAGACAAAGTAGATGAAATGTAATGTGAACGTTACGTGATAGACGTAGTAGAGGAAATGTTATGTGAATGTTTATGTGATAGACATAGTGAATGAAATGTTATGTTAATGTAAAGAAAGAACATAGGAGTTTTGTTTTTGTAACAAGCAAAGAGACATTGGAGACTTGTACTAGCAAACATAAGAGTCTTGTTTTCGTAATAAGGACAAAGACAGAGGAGTCTTGCCATTGGGCAAGAAAGCAAACAGAGGAGACTTGTCTTCAGACAAGCAAAGTATAGGAGTCTTGCTTCGTGCAAGAATAGAGAGACCTTGTCTATGGGAAATGGTTCAAATGTGTATGGTAGAATGAATGTATGTGCATGTCCACTTATTATATACATGTGAAAGAAAGTATGATAGAGACATAGTGGGTATCTTAATTGGCTTCCCTAAAAACATAGTTTTAACAAATGTTAGTAATGAAATGAGTTTTATAGTTTACGATGTTAACAAAGTTTTAAAGTATAGAGTACGTTTTATTAGAACTTAACAAAGATAAAGTTTGTTTTATTCATATAACAGAGATATATAGTTACGGATAATAAAGTAATGATATAACTCACCAACGTTAGCTGAATTTTTAGTATACATGTTAGGTAACTACGGGAGAGAGAAAGAATGAAGCCGAGAGGGCTTGGACAACATGGTTGGATGGCTGCTTATTTTGAAGACTAACATTCCCATGGCTATATTTTGTGTTAGACAAATAATATTAAATGTTTTAATTTGTATGATTTAATATGTGTTAAGACTTTCGTGATTTGAAGTTTAAGAACTATGTTTATACTTATGTGTTCCAAATACGAGAGGTACCCGGTTTGGGTCCTTTCAAGTTGGTATCAGAGCCATAATTTGAGAGATTTGGACATTCGCCAAAATGGCTGGACTTAAACTGAGAATGGGATGTCAGTTAGAGTAGGCAATCCACGGAAGTAGAACAGGAGGCCTTAGAACAGAAAACACTAGAAACGGTAAACAAAAAAGGCTTTAGAGTAGAAGGTAGTCCATGTCCTAACGTAAACCATAGATAGTAAATGCCTTAGAATAGAAAGTAGACAGACTGTGCCTTCATGTGGAAACTATGAACTTGAATGCAAATGTTACTATGACAGGAAAGGTTTAGAATCTGAGTAGTAAAGTAAATTAGTAATTTCATATCGCTCTCTATAATAAGTAATTTACATTACTCGAGGTGTTCTAAACAATTAAGTATCACGATGAAAAGTATTCCTTGTTTGCAGTTAGAAAGCATTATGGCTGGAAAAAGAGGTGCTCGCACTGGTCGTAGGTGTAGACCCACCGTCTGTTCATGGATCAATGTCGATTCATATGGAGAATGAGAACAGTTTAACTAACCATGATGTGAATAATGATGAAGGACTAGTATAGGAACCGATTTTCAGGAAGGCCATAGCCGAGGAGGTTGCTGCAGTTTTGAAAAGCACTCTACCGACAGAACTAGCAGAGGCTTTAAAGACTTTTGAGCAGGAAAGAGGAAGAGGACCAAGGGTCAAGAAAAGGAACAAAGTACTATGGGAGTCTGTCGATGACGACTCTGATTATGAATCACTGCTTGGACACGCCTACTTTTGGCGGCAAGAAATATGCCATTGTTGCATACTACTGGATGGACCATATGAGTGCGGTAATCAAGAAGAGTGACTGTCGAGCAGTTTAGGTGGTGAAGTTTTCCACGCACTCGTTCGCGTTTGAAGCATTGAGTTGGTGGGAAAATATCAAGAAAACTAAGTCTGAAAGGAACATTGAGATGATGAAGCGGGACGACCTTGGTGAACACTCGCGCACTCATCCAAAAATTATATCCCTATAATGAGGTTGACAAGGTGGAGACTGAGTTCATAGAACTCAATTCTGTCCTAGGAGTTCACCTCCAGATTTAATGAACTGGCCCAATTGATTCCACACTTGGTGAACATTGAGGAACGAAGAATCAAATGCTACATCCAAAAGCTGCCTCCGAGAGCTCGAAGATGGCACACTATCCATAATATCGTTGGATCATAATTTACTCTGTGGGTCATGTTAATCCTGCATACACTTCGTTAACCCAATCCCAGTTGTACAACATCAAAATCATTGAAAGGCCACCAAGGCAATGCCCTTGTTGTGCTTATGGCCCTACGCCTCTTACGTCTGTAAACTGCCATAAGGCTGGTAACAGGATTAGTCATGTCGACTAGACTGCTACCTCCCAGACTTCTTATCCGTCAAATCATTCCCTTAGAAGATTAGATATGTAGTGACTTCATTAAAACATTTGCCTTTTTTCTTTTCATAAAACATTACATTCATTTGTAAAACCCTTTACTTTCATTTCATAAACCGTTCCTTTGTAAACGTTACATTTTATAACCGTTTCTTGCTTCAAAAATCATTCCTTTCATAAGCCGTTCGTTTTATAATAATTTCTATTCGTACATTCATCATTCCTCAAATGTTTGTGTGAGTATGCATATCACATAGAAATAAGTAAATATGGATTTTTGACTCACCTGACTGTCTATAAATAAAACTGAGTTGGACGTTTAGTTAGTGCTAACTGATATGCATATAAGTCACCACGCGAATTCTATCGGTTAAACTAGTACCTCCTAAACAGTGTTGCCGGGACATGATTAGTGTCATCAGGCTAGTGTCGCCGGCACATGATTAGTGTGCTTGGCACATGATTAGAGTCGCCAGGCACACGTTTAGTGTTGCCAGAACTTGCATTCTAGACTTAGCGTCATGAGCCGTAGTGTTGCTAGATGTTATTGGCGACGCACTTAGTGTCCCAATCATTGGAAACCTTGGGAACTACGCCACTCCCCAATGTTTTCTCCGATTAAGTGGCGGCACTAATGAAGATCATCTTCAAACAGGCGTGTTTTCATCCCAAATTTGCAACATTTTACGTCCAAACTGTTTAATTAACTTTCATGAACCTAGATCTAGGCTTTGTTTGGCTATTCATATGGAAAAACCATGTTTTTAAGATCCAAACCCTAGTTTTATCCCAAAACCCATGCAAACTAAAATCAGAGGTTTTATGTTGGATTATTACCTCAAAAACGTTGTTTCTTCTTGGAATTTCTTTCTTGGATGATGGAGAGATTAGAAGCAATCTTAAAGCAAAATCACTTGAGTATTGACTTCCTCTTTCCAGCTGATTTTAGGCGATGAAGATGGAATGGGGCTGAATCTTGGACGGTGATGGGTTTATGGAAACCCTATGGGCCAAGCCCATCATCTCTTTTTTCCTTCTTTCTTTCGTTCGGCCCATTAAACATCGGGGTTTCAGATGTAACAAAAACTAACAAACATAATAAGAAATCTAACAAACGTAATATACAATATATCACGAGACGATTGATAAATTAACAAAAAGCGAGTACCGCGTTGTAAATTGTCGCCGCTGCCGTATCACGTGGGTTTCTGACAAGTATATATATACACGTGTGTATATATATCTATGTAAACGAAATTTTATTTTTATAAAACTATAATGGACATAATGGTGTCTAAGGTTTCATCAGTGAAAATTTTCAACAATGAAACACATTTAGTTTTCCAAAGTTTCAAATGAATAGCATTCACCACATATAATTCAGATACATAAAATCAACATCCAATGAAAAACATGGAGAATATGAAACAAGAAAGATCCAACTCAGAAAGCATAATTAATCCGTTTATCAAGTGAAAATTTTAAGCTTACACAACTCACAACATTTAGTTCCTATAAAGTTTGCTCTTATCTCTTTAGAAATGATGGAAGCCTCAACACCACCATTCTGTTGTTTGATCCTACATCTCGCCTCCACTGCTGGAAGTTTCTTGAACAAGGTTCATAGTATCCAAAAATTCTTCAGCAGTCTCTGGTGGGAGATTCAGATCAAAGGAGAGAACCTATGAATCTGAACCTGACACGCTGTTTAAGTTTTGATTGTCCTCAAAGCTGACGCTGGTAGTCGTTTGGCTGTTTCTGTTTGAAGTTCCTGTGTGACGACTTGGTGATTGGCACAATGATTGGTGCTTGGATCCACTAGCAGCTTGCTTGCAAACTGCACACGTGCATGCAGATCGATGACAGGGGTGCTTCTTGATCCATTTAGGTGGCAGTACCGGTAATGTGACCACATACTCCATATCTGTGACCTCGGTTTCCACTCGTTCAGATGATTCAGGTTCAATAGTACTTATCACAGCATTCAAGTTCCGTGAAGTTGATTTGGTCTTGACTTTGGCGCGGGCATACTAGTACTTGTTCTTAAAGTTTCCTACAAATAATATGCTAAAATTAGTTCTAGGTCACTGGAAAAACCATCTATAAGTAAATTTTAATAGCATTTGATCAATTATACCGCTTTAAAACAGATAGATTCGAAGTCGAGTACCTTGTTAGTTCTTCTTTCAAACCCTTTTTCTACCACGTTGGACAGAACATTACTACGACGAGGTGAGTCTACTAGTTCTGGAGCTCTTTTGACTACTTCAAGCCTTTTATTCTTGTTCAAACCAATTTCACAAGTCTTTCTCTTAGAGCCAACACTACCTTTGGCAGTGACAACATTTGGCTTCCTAGTAGTTGATGTCCTCTTGCCCTTTGAAACCTGTTTACTTGGGGTTGGGGTAACCATTCCCTATATATATATATATATATCATAATAGTTGAAAAAATAATTACATGTTAACAATTTGCTTGTTAAATACTTTATGATAATCCTTATTTAACACAACGGTTGACCAACCTGGCTAGAAGGGGGTGGACCCTTTCAGTTTCCAATTACAAGCTTCCCTTCAGGAACCAATCTACTAAATGTTACTGAAAGATGATACAGATTATTACAACAAAAGCATAGATACATGACATTTAGGCATAAAATAACCTGTAGATATTCGAATAGGGTTTATAGAAACAACATTTTTTCGTATTGTTACCTGTATCACCTTCAGCCAATTTCATTGATTTAACATTAGGCTCGAATCCTTCAAGGAGATACATTTTGCTATTATTGTTGGGCGACATTCTCAATCTGAAGTTCCAATCTTTTCCTTCAGAATCTTGAATTTCAATGGGATGGTATTGAGCATCATCAATAGAAGGAAAGAATTTCTATACAATATCAATGTAAACCTTAAAATAGAAGCATATAAGATTATTGTAGTAACAGTAATTTGTATGCATATTAACCTCTGCACATTTCTTTGGCAGTACTAGGCGCCCACTCTTCCCGGTATCACTAGCAGTCAACATTTTCTCAAACAAAGGAGTAACACTCACATTTGAACTATCAAAGAATCATAATTGTATAAAATCATAACTGTTTCAATTTATTCCTCCTAAGTACTAATATTTAAAAGAATTGAAAGGATACCCTTTATATATCTCCTTAATTTCTTCATCAGTCATTCTGGGTGTGTAACGGTATTGATCATGCTTCCCACTTTTTTCACCGCGAAGCTTTTCATTGCGAGCTTGTACTGGAGCTTGAGCTTTGATAGGTGACTTACTTCCATTAGATTCAAGAGCCGATGATGGTTGTGATTCATGTAAACATTCTACAACAACTAGTTGATTATTTTCCACCAAAGTTTGTGGAACAGAAGCAACAGGGGTGGGGGTACTAGTAGAGTCATGCAGAGTTTCTTGAGAATTTGGTACCTGAAACAAAATATCACTTCGTCAGTGAAATACTATTCTCACTTGATTATATGATTAGCGGACAGCTGATTATCCTTACCAATGTTGTATCTTGTGGCGCGCATCCATTGCACATGATTCCTCCGTCTTCCAATGTTGTATACCAGTCTTGTGACACTACGCATGGACGGTGTATCTTCTGTAGCGGAATATAACACATAACTTTAGACATAATTAAAATGGACAAATGGATGGAATGGGTCAAAAGTGTCGAAAAGTATGTTTAAATGTTAAAGGCGTCTCTGTGATCTGATTGATGCAATACACAACACATAAAATGTTGGTGATTTTAGAGTAATCAATGTCATTTGGTGTATTTGTTTTACTTAGAGCCAGTTGAAGAGTTAGAATATACATTGATGCAAGTTATGAGGGGTAGAGTGCACACTTGATCAAGATTATTCTATCTTCTTGAACAAAGAAACCTCAATAGTTCATGGGGAGAAGTAACCTAGACCAAGATGTCGGGGGTCGCACCCCTGGCAATATGGTCCAAGGGGCGAGGCCTTGGTGGCGGTGGAGGCAATCAAGCTGGTGACAACTTGCATAAATTTGATAATTGAAAGTACTAATAAATCAGTAGTAAGTTGTTGATCATCGGTAGAAAATTTGATCTCCGGTAGCAATCTTGTACATTTATAGGTACTTTAAAGTTTAGCATCAACAATAAACTTCGGTAACAATTTTATTTATTAGTAGAAACTGACAGTAGTATAGTTACTACTGATGGTCTATGGATCGATAGTAACTCTGTTACTACTAATGGTCGGTAGTAACAAAGTCACTATTGATAGATTTTTCAAATGAAGTTGCTACTAATGTAACTGCAGCAGTTACATAAGGTTTTAGTCAACATGTATACATGTTCACGATGGGTTATGAAGTTTCGTTGTGACCCTTCGGCCCCTATATAAAGAAACTCAATTGATGTGTTTTGGATTTGGACAATGGGCCATAACTTCGTTTTCTCAGAAATCACATATTATTCATAAAAACACTTTTTGTCTTATCTGATTGAAGATTTCGTAAACGATGAAATATTTTAATATGAAAATAAGTACACAGTTTAAAAATTTATCTCGTCTTTTGTGAAATCTATGAAACAAAGAAAGCTTAAAGTATTCTCTAAGTATGACAAGTTGTGAATTAATTCAAGATATGACAAGAAAGGACGTGATATAAGGCGATGGAAAAAGATAATGCACTTTCTTCTATCTACTTTCAAAGTGGCATATGTTCTAAGTACACCAATGCCGGAAGAAGTGAAGGACGAATCATCGCAGAAAGCAAGAAGGAGATCAAAATGGGAGAACGCCGATTAGATATGTCATGGGTATATTCTTAACTATATGTCTGACTCCTTGTATGTTGTTCACTAAAATGTCGAGTATACAAAGAACTATGCAATTCTCTTGAGTATAAGTACGCATCAGAAGATGCTTATCGGTAAGAAGTTCATTGTTAATAATTTTTACAATCACAAGATGGTCGATTCTAGATCTATCATGGAACAATCTAATGAATTGTTTGAATTCTAGGTGAGTTTGCATAACATGATAGGAAGATGGATGAATTCATCTCGGTTTCTAGTGTGATTGGCAAACTAGCCCCTTCATGCATGGTTTTGAAATGTATGTTAAAACATAAAAAAGACGAATTTTCATTCGATTAAGCGGTCACCTTTGGATTAAAGAGTCCATACATGCTGAACAAGGTAATAAGCCTAAAGAGAAATATATAGCTCGACTATCCATAGTTAATATGATAGAGGATGGTAGTCCTTCCCTTGGTAAATACAATTTAAAAGGAAGTTTAAATAGACCAACAAAATTCCCAACAAGAAACCAAAATTGGTTTGTTGGAAGTGTGGTAAACCTAGACATAATAAGGTCTTACAAAGATGGTAAGGGTAACCATGAGGCTAGTCCAAGCAGGTCTAAGGACCCATATATACTAAAATTTCATTGTAAGGCTCACTGAACCCGGAAGAAAGAACTTGGGTGAAAGGGATTTAAATTGTATCTTTATCGGAAAAGTCTTAGCATTCTAAGGCCAATGGATTCATTGTTATAGAACCCAATGACTCTGTGCCTATTAACACTGAAATAGAGTCTAGAGATGATATCTTTAATGAGGATTGGTTCTCATCTACACCTAGAGCAAAGGATATGGTTCCTAGTTTGAATAACTATCAAACTGCTAACCATGAAAATAATACACCTTCCACATCAAATATACCTAGAAGAAGTAGTAGAGCTATAATAGCAAAATCATATGGTTCTGATTTTCAACTATACTTAATTGAAGGATCCATGAATGATATTCAATCTCAAAATCTTTATTGTTTTTTCATAGAGGAGGATCCTAAGACATATAGTGAGGCTACGTCATCTCATGATGTTGCTTTCTTGAAAGAAGAAATAAACGATGAGATGGATTCAATTATGCACAATAAAATTGAAAATTGATTGGTCTACCTCTAGTTATAAACCATTAGATTGTAAGTGGATCTTTAAGAAGAAGATGAATCTAAATGGTACCATAGATAAGTTAAAGGTAGATTGGTTGTCGAAGGCTTTAGACAACCAAAAGGGTATTAACTACTTTGATACATATGCTCTGGTAACTGGAATACCCACCATGAGGTTGGTAATAGCAATAACATCTATACACAACCTTGTTATTCACCAAATGGATGTGAAAACTGCATATTCTTGAATGGTGAGTTGGATAAGGAGATATACATGAAACAACCATAAGGATTTGTTATTCCTAGTCATGATCATAAGTGTGTAAGTTCGTTAAGTCACTTTATAGCAAGCACCATAACAATGGCATCAAAAGTTTGATGACATTGTGTTGTCTAATGGTTACACCTAAATTAAGTAGACAAACATGTATATAGAAAATTTGTTAATTCTGGTAAAGGATTTATAATTTGTTTATATGTAGACGACATATTGATAATTGGCACCCGTCAGTATCAAGAATTTAAAATAAAATAATTCTTATAATTTAACTTCTATATGAAGGATCTAGGATAGGAAGAGGTGATCCTAAGCATTAGGATCAAGCACCAGAATAAGAGTATTATAATCTCATAGTCTCACTGCATCGAGAAAGTATTGAAGAAATTCAATTATAAAAACTGTTCTCGTGTTAGCACGGCCGTTGATCCAAATGTAAAGCTCTTATCACAACTTGAATACTCAAATTCCATTGCCTGTCTATGTTATGAGTAGCAAAAGGCCAGTTATTTCCTTTGTTGTTGGGAACCTTAGTAGGTTTACTAGAAACCCAAGTACACATCATTAGCAAGCTATTAGAATAATATTGAAGTACTAATTCACGAACCGAACCGAGCATGGGCATGCTCGTGCTCGTTCTCGGCTCGTTTACAAACCGAACCGAGCCGAAATCGAAGGAGCATTTTCCGAGCACTTTTCGCTCGAGTAGTTAGCGACTTTCGAGCGTCGAGCAATTTGGATTTTTAGAACTTAGGCAATTACGTAGTGGGCTAGGCTAGTAACTTTATAGTATTAGGCGGATTTTAAAGTATAAAAAATTTGTTAGTGGACCAATGTAATTGTATATATATATGTGTATGTGTGTATGTATACACATATATAAAATAATCTGAAAAATAATTCAAGCCAAACGAGTGAGCGTACCTTTGATTGTACTCGGTTCGTTACAAACCGAACCGAGCCGATCGGCTCATTTACAAATCGATCCAAAATCTAACGAGCATTTTCCAAGCATTTTTTGATCAAGCATCAAGCGAGTTTCGAGGTCGAGCGAATTGGACAACCCTAAAGGGGAACCATGATTTATGGTTTGACTTATAGTGATTTATGGTGACATTAGTTAGACCACAATAGGTTATTATAATGCAAGTTGGATTACAAATATAGAAGATCACTCCCTAACTAGTCGATGGGTATTTCTACTTGGAGGAGGAGCTATCTCATGGGCTTCTAAGAAGCAAACTTTCATAACTAAATCAACAACGGAATCTAAGTTTGTTGTTATAGTTGTAGTTGGTAAAGAGGTTGTGTGGCAACGAAATCTAGTGTATGGGCTCTATTGTGGTCTAAACTGATGTCACCAATATAGTATAAGGCTGGTAAAACATACTGTCACAATAAGAATATATAAGAGATTTTCAACTTTTGTGCATATTATCTTCATGTATTCAAAATGAATAGCAATGATTCCATCCTAATAGACTCCATGATATTCGAATATTTGAAATGTGTAATATAATAAGATAAAAATTTAACTGTCTCAACATTTTCGTTTATGTATGGGTTTGTTTTATGTGAATGTAAGTTCTTTACGTGAATCAAGGTTTACACTAAATGGGGGAAGAATGTTGGTGATTTTAGTGTCAACAATATTTTTTGGTGTAATTGGATTCACTTAATACCAATTAAGGAGTTAGAATGTATATTGATATAAGTTATGATATGCGGAGTGCACACCTTATCAAGACTATTCTAACATCTATTATAAAGGAACCTCGGTAGTTCAAGGGGGTATAGCCCCATAGACCACGGGATTTCGGGGGCAGCGGGTCCAAGGGCCACAACCCCGGTTGGAGTCCAAGGGACAAAGCCCGCCGTGGCAATCAAATTTGCTTTGGAATAATATTTTGGGTGAAAAGTTGCATATATTTGATGATTGAGTATTAAGTTGTTATCATCGGTAGCATCTTTTTTCTTTGGTAGTAATCTTGTACATCTGCAGATACCTTAAAGTTCGGTTTAAACTATGAACTTCAGTAGAAACTTAGTTTATAAGTAGAAATTGTGGGTCGGTAGAAACTTTGGTTACTACTAATGATCTACTAATTGGTGATAACTTTGTTACTACTGATGACCGGTAGTAACAAAGCTCCAACTAGTCGAATTGTTGTGATAAAAGTAGCGATGATCAATAGTCTAACCTTGTTACAGAATTTGCAGAAGCTCCAACTAGTCGAATTGTTGTGATAAATGTAACAGAATTGTTTCACCCTATATGCAATGCTGCACCCAAATTGAAACAAAAATAAAATACCATACATGTGTGGTAAGATTTTTAATTAATAAATTTTAAAAAGAAGGAAAAGATATATGAGGATTAGTAAATTGTATTCTAAGCTCCCTAAACAAAACCCTGCAACATTTCAAGAAACGTTACTTATAATACACGTAACATCAACATCATCAAATTTGCAAACAAAATGATTAAGCTCTTAGAAGAAGCTTACAAGCATTGATTGCAAAGCGGAACTTCCCCATCAAAACTTTTCCATCCTGGTTTGGAGACTTTTATAACTCTTCTACATTTGTTGTTAGAGCAAGGAATCCGTGACATGCTAGATGAAGCCATAGTTTCCTTTTGAGAATCCTATAAAAATGATGATAAAGGAAACAATCTCGTTACAAAATTGATGTTCAAAACAATATATGCATTTCACAAGAAAGAAGATTTGTTGGTAATTTTGATTGTTCTAATGAGGAAAAAAGAGGGGTTTCAGGAGTGTTTACTTGCCTGGATATGAATTTTTATGTGGTACACGTGTGAGGTGTTTTAAGACCGGATTTTAAGTAAGTTACGGAATGTTTTGATCAATTTCAATATGAAGCTATGCATATTTTTTGATGAAAAGATGGAGATAAAGACATGACGGAACTCAGCTCGTGAAGAGTGGTGAAAGATAAAAACCTTAAATGTGGGTAATTTTGTAATTGTATTGATTGTTATAATTGTTTGTAGTACAAGAGAGGTACTACAACCATATTTAAATAAACTACCATCTATTTCTACTAATTACAATTGATTTAACATTCTTCCACAAACTAATGACGGGTAATGACCTGTAGATTGGATCATAAGAATACTAATCTTTGAGTTGTCAACGGCTTTGTAAAAATGTCTGCAATCTGATCATCTGTGGATATAAACTGAACCTTGAGTTTGCCTTGAGCCACTTTTTCATGAACAAAGTGAAAATCTATTTCAACATGCTTAGTTTGGGCATTAAAGACATGATTAGCCGGAAGATAGGTTGCTCCAAGGTTGGCAAACCAGTGAGTGGGAGTAGAAGTTGTATTTATCCCAAGTTCTCAAAGAAGAGCATCTAGGCAAGTTAATTCGGTAATTATATGTGCTAGAAATTTTTTAGTGGATGATCTAGAGACATTTTTCTACTTGCTTGAGGTCCAAGATATAAGGTTAGAACCCAAATACATGGCAAATCCCCCCGTGGACCGTCCATCTAGGCACCGACCCAATCAACATCAGAGAAAGCTTGAATAGCAGAAGTTCCCAGCTAGTGTGAAGGCTTGTAGATTGAATTCGGATCTGTGATAGATTGTGATTAAGGGTGCCCATTTAAATATCGAAGAATTCACTTGACAACACTCTTGTGATTGCCCGGGGGCGTGCATGTATTGGCACACTTTGTTGACTGCAAAGGCAATGTCTGGCCTTGAAAGAGTGCATATTAGAGGGCGCCAACAATTTGACAATATCGAACTGGATCAGAAAATAAATACTGTCTCCGAGAGATAATACTTGTGTGTGCTCACAGGGGATGAGACTAGCTTGAAGTCAGAGAGACCGGCTTGTTGAAGAACCTCATATATATATATATATATATATATATATATATATATATATATATATATATATATATATATATATATTTTCGTTCAGACATCAGAATTTTACGACCTTAGCGCACAAGTTCAACACCGAGGGTAGTTGAGGTTGTCACAGTCTTTAAGAGAAAAATCATGAATGAGCTAGTTAAAAAGGGAATCGACAACTTTGTCATTGTTACCAGTGATGAAGATATAAACCAGCGTGTATAATATTCTTTTACTAGACTTGTATGTACACAAGGAAGGATCACCTGGCTGAAGTTATCTTGAAAGTCAATACCCGGCTGTTGTCGAAAGCTCTTTGCCATAAGACGGCCTCTGTTACAAGTAGCTGCTCCATTTTGATCCTTCTTTAACCTTTAAACCCACTTACAATCAATATCATTAGCGTTAGCGATGGGAGGTACAAATTACTAAGTACCATTTTTAAAAAGAGCTGAAAACTCGTCGGCCATGGCATGACGCCTCTTCGGATGTTGATTTGCAATGGTAAATGAAATGGGCTCATGTGTTGGAGGAGAGGAAGTTAACAGATAATTAGTAGAAGGACTATAAGGAGCACGAGGTTTGTGATTTTGATGAAGATTCAGAGGACGAGTTAGAGGTTGTGGAGAAGAAGATTGCGAGGTATTAGAGTTGGAAGAAGGAGATGACGGGATGGAGTTTGTAGGAGACGGAGGAGGAGTTTGGTGGGAAGTTGTAGAGGAGGACGGTTGAGGCAGGTCGTGAGGTAAAGTTGTGAAATCAAGAAATGAAGTATAGGGGTTGGATGGTGGTATAGGAGTAGAGATGTTAGGTGTGGCAAACAGGAAGTTATCCTCATTGAAACGTATAAGTGGAGCAATATATATTCGATCCGTGCACTAATCAAAGTAGTGATAGCCATGTTGAGAGGGCTTGTATACCAGAAAGATGCAAGGGGTGGAATGGAAGTCCATCTTGTGACGCCCAAAAACTCTAAGAAATGAGAAATCAAGAGAGCGATTGAACAAGTGTTGGAAGGGTGAAATGTGAGAGGTGGTTCGAGATGCCATGCGATTAATGAGATAGACAACAGTGTCAAAGTAAAAATGCTAAAAGCGTTCGTTAGACGTGAAGACTGGGCCTGAAGAGCAAGGCATGTTTTGGCAACATGAGGATGCCGACGTTCAACTATACCATTTTGTTCACTGGTATGAAGACACGATAACTGGTGAATAATGCCAAGAGAAGTGAAGAAGGATGTTAAGGGATGAAGTTCACCACCCCAATCTGTTTGGACATGTTTTACCTTAGTGTTAAATTGTCATTCAACCATTGTAACAAAGTTTTTAAAGGTAGAGAAGACATTCGCTTTTGTTAATTAAGGGAAAAATCTACATAGAACGAGAATAATGATCAATGCATAACATAAAGTAATGATGTTCATCAAAAGATATTTGTGAATTAAGGGAAAAATCCCAATATAATAAGAATAATGATCAGCGCATAACATAAAGTAACGATGGACATCAAAAGATAAGACAGGTGCAGGGCCCGAAACATCACAATAAATCAAGTCAAGAAAGTTTGAACTATGAAAGGTAGCATTAGGTAATGATAGTTTTGTGGATTTCGATGCTAAACATTATATGCCAAACATTAGATGAAGTCCGAGTGGTAGAGAAAGCAGCCTTATGGATGGGATAGAGTTGGGGAAGACGGAGAAAGTAGAGACCGTGTTCACTGGTTTGTGAGAAGGGGGTATATGTAGACTCATCCTTCACAACAAATAAAGAGAGTGAAATTCAAGGAAATATTGTTATCCTAGCAAAATTGTTGAACATAAAGAAGATTTTTTGTTGATTTTAGGAACATGAAGAATGTTAGATATGGAAATAATTTTGTTGGAAGAAGAGAATTTTGAAGAATCAATGTCTAGAACAGGAAGTCCCTTACCATTACCAACATGAATTGAGTCATTATAATACATTTAAGCTATCTAGTTTGGATAAGTCTGGCATCACATGACTATTGGCACCCGTCTCAGGATGCTATGTGCTACCAGTGGTAGACGCGTGTCTCCATAAATGGAACGTGCATGTGCAAAATTAGTTGTAGGATTAGTACGAAAATTGGAAGGATCATGCTTTGCATAGTTTGTAGGGATATGTCCAATTCAAAGTGGTTACAAGAGTCGTAGACTGTGTTCTGAGTAGAAGCCAGGCTGACTGTGTTCTATTTTTGTTATAGCCTCCACGGTAAGATCCCCATCGTCCACTATTTAAGTTGATACGATTGTTAGAGCGACGAGAGACATAGAAGGCTTGAGGGGATTATGAAGCAGCTGCTACATTAGGCATGAGTTGATAGCCAAGATGTGAGGCTAGGTGCTAAATATCAAGCAGATGTTATGGAGACTGAGTGTTACCGGTAGTTGTAGTGAACATTGTAGGAGCAGATTGTGGGGGCTTTGTTATCGTATAGTCTTAATCACTTAGAAGACCCTATTGTTCACCAAACGTCAAAAGAGAGGACCTGTCAAGAGTTATAGATTTGAGGGCATTGTATTCCTCATGCAACCAAGAAATGAGATAGGAAAGGTGCATAATATTGGTCACGGCTGAGGTATTTGAGTGGAGTTTCATTACCTTTCATCTGGAGCTTAAGAAGTGGTGTCGTAAACATCTATTACTCTGAGACAGTGTTAGGCAATATGCCTGTTCAAGTGAGAGCGAGAGTTCACAAGCAGTTATGCCTTGAACATAGGAAAAAGAGGCCTTAGAGATTGTGGAGATGATAATCATTAGAACATGAGCATCATTGTGGACCCATGTGCAGTAGTTGGATTGCATGTAACAACTATTGTATCAATAGATCCAGTGGCAAGAACTCATTTCGGACATGGAATGGAACCGTCAATGTAGCCAAAGAGATTGTTTGAAAGGAGGAAGGTTTCAAGCAATCTTCTTCCAATAGCCACAGTCGGTGGGGCTTCAGGTAAAGGAACACTTGTGCCAATTGTTGGACGCTTTTTCTTGAGGTGTAATCGGATGTGGTGAAACTGGTGGCGACAGTATGGGCGAAACTAGAGGCGAAACTAGCAGGAGAAACTAGCAGGTGACACTATTAGTCGATAGTAGTAACTGAAACTAGTGGTGATGGTATGGGCAAAACTAGAGGTAAACATAGTATGCGACACTATTAGGCGAAACTAATACAGTTCTGCAGGAAGATGGTGAAACTCTCACAGTTTTGCCAGAAGAACGAAAACTCGCGTTTTCAAGGGTTTTGGTGGTAGTTGTGGCTAGAAAACATTTGAAAATTGTTGATGGTGGACCGTTTTGAAGATATATATCGTTAAGGTAACAAGAAAGGATGAAAAATGAGACGATTATGCAGCAAAGGAAGATGTCGGTGGCGTGCGGCGGTTCCGTAGGCAGGTGTGGTGGTGAAGGTGTTTGGCTCTGATAACAAGATAAATACCTTATGTGTGTGTAATTGTGTAATTATATTGATTGCTGTAATTATTAGAAGTACAATAAAGGGTTATATAACCATACTAGGTTAAAATCTCGTGTATTACACGGGTTAAATAAATAAAATGTTATATATTTAGTAATAAAAATTTTATATTTTTAAAAACCCGTGTAATACACGGGTTGAATAAACTAGTATATTACATCGGTTGAATAAAACATAATGTAATTTGGTAACAAACACATTTGTCAAAATATTTTTTTAAAAATGTAATTTGTCGTGACTGTTAAAAGGTTTGTTAAGTTAGTTTTTAAAACATTTTTTTCAACTGAGTATTAATTTTTTAATTTAATTGATAAATGTTAGTTCATATTAAGTTCATTTGATTGATAACTAGCTTAGAACCCGTGTAATACACAGGGTGAAAAATATCAATATATAAAATTCTTAAAATCATTATTAATATATCTTATAGGTGGAAAAAATGTATTACATATAATAATAACAATAGAAAACAAAAGAAAAAAATATGTAAAAGTTAATATATAATTGTGTTTTAAAAATACATTAAATATACTATTTAATATAATTTGATTTTTATTTATTATTTAATTAAAAAAATATAAGTTAGATAATTACATTTCAAAGTTTCTTATAGTATGAGATAGTTTAAAATAAATATGTTTATTAGTATAATTAATAATTTGTTTAAAAATATATTATTATTGAAAATATGGAAGTGTATTAATTAGAAGAGAAGCGGGAAAAAATTTATAAGAATGAATATGGAGACGACACGTGACATTAGAAAACCTTTATTTATTATATAGTATAGATATAATAACTATTTATAATTAAATAATAAGTATTCGTAATTAGATTTATTAATATAAATATTATTATTTAATAGGAGAGAGAAATAAAATTTTAATATTTAATAGGAGAGAGAGGTGAGAAAATAAAGATGAGTAGTAATCAGATAGTGACACGTGTCCTAAAAAGATTTTTATTTATTAGAGTAGTAAGATTTACATAAACTACCCTCTATTTCTCTTATAATATTACAATTCATTTAATAGTGAAATATTTTTGAGAAACGGCAACTGGACCAGAGAATGCGATTGCATTATAAGGTCGTGGGGTTTTTTTTTTTATCTATTTCGTTTATTCCAATAGATTTTTTTCACGTTTAGGGTTAGTTAGAATTACGTTCAATGAAAACTTAAACCTATTATTTGAATCAATTTTTAGTTTTTTTTATGTGATCTTTCGATTTTCTGTTCATTTTATGAAGAATTAGGTATTTCATTGGGTTTCATGTTTTCCAAAGTTAGAATTTCTTTATTTTTATTATATCAAAATAGATGTCAAAATTAGTATTTTGGAGGTTTAAGGTTCTTAAAAGAAAGAAAGAGTATTACTTTTTTTTACTTAATGTTAATTAAGTATTTTCATAAACATATAGAATAAATCATACGGATTATTTGTGCAATTAACTTTATTAATTACAATGTATGATAATAAAATAATGTAATAATTTCAGTAAATGTAAAGAAAAAAACAATTTAAAATATGTTAACTTCAAACTTTTTTTCTTATAACTTTGAAGTGGTCTTTTTTTTTCAAAACGTAATAAGTTACTGCAATTATGAGTTATACTATAACTATGACCAACATATTTTATATTAACCGATTTAGAACACATAATAATATACAATACAATCATTTTAAATCAACAGATTTATTTCATGTTTACTCAATAAAAAAATTATTTAACAAGAACATATATTTCAAAATAAAACATTCTATATCAATCTTAGGTTCATTTAAAAGGTATGAATAATAATTTTATAAATTATTATTTTCCATGTTAGATATGTGGTATTTATGTAAATTAATTCAAATATGGCAAAGAAATAAAGTAAAAATGCATAACTTCAAAGAGTTAAAAGTGAACTAACTTAATTTTAAATAAAATTTTCATATATGATGTAAATACCAGAAATAAAAACAATTACATAACACGCCATACAGATTATTGAATAATCGTGACATCATTCTGTAAAATACCATTTTGTAACATACCATACAATCTATAGTTTCTGTAGAATGTTAAGAACCATAACTAATTAATAAATATCAATTCTATATACCATATAGGAAATTAAAATTAGATAAATCAAAGAACGCTAGATCTAGGTTGAGATCCGATTATGAATTCTAGGGAACGATATGCATAAATATAATCGGCAATTGTAGTTAAAGCGAAATATACTAGGTAAATTAACATTAAGAGTACATTAGTGTAGGAAACTCACAGAATTTGCAAGAGATTGCTAGATCTAGGTAGACCGGAGCTTGAAACATGACCCAATGCTAGACCGGAGCTTTCCTGCATAAAAACACCCAAACAAACAACCATTAGTAATGATAGACACCCCTAATGACCATTCACAAGTTAACACCTTAGCCTTGGACCAAAAATGTCATTTCCACTTTTTACCAGCGCAAATCAGTGGAATTTTAGCGCAATTTGCGCCGGCTGCAGACTCGCCTGCGCATTATGCGCCCCCTATAGATTATCAATGCCCAATTTCAATTTCCTCACACGGAGACACCCCAAATTCATAAATTATGGGTCCCGTAGTTCATTTTCTAGCCCAAGATATGATTAAAAGAAGTTTGGGCTTTTACCTACAACATGTATTAACACTTAAACATGTGTAATCCCAACCCGAACAACTATTAACAATTATAAACTTATATTTTAACCACATATAAGCATACCTACATATACTAACATCAAATGGTTAGTAATCCACCCTAAAAACCCGACCGTACTCCTTTATTAGGTTCTAAAGAACTCAAACACCATATCACAATTGTGTGGTTCTTTGACCACAAACTCTAAACATCCTTGTGAGATTTTTAGATCTCAATTACCACATCCTTGTGAAGTTCGTGACTTCAAATAATATTAACACATAGCTATCACATGTGAGGTTCTTAGACCTCAAACACCAACCTTAAGCATACAACAAGTGCACACACACAAATTACTAACTTAATCCTATAATCCATACAATATACCTGACATGTAGGGTTTAAAGATCCCAATCCATCATTTATACTTGTGAAGTTCAATTACTTCAGTTATACATTATTCACCCAATTTGTTTGACTTTACTCCACATAAGTTCATTATCACATTTGTTTGACTCCAAACCACATAAATCAAATTCACTACATTACCACATTTGTTTGACTATAAATGTGACAACCGCGGTTTTTCAGGTCCTTACCGTTTCTCGATTTTCTTTTTATACGTTATATTTTTAAATATTATGATTTTATATATTTTTAGTGTTTCTTGGAATACTAACTTAGACAAACACTAAGGTCCGAACTAAAAAACCCGGTTAAGTGCATACACTGCGTATACTGTGAACGCGTTAAATAAACGGTAAAAATTAAATTCTCGAAAATAATTTTTATATTTATATTTTAGTTAAGAATAATGTTTTATAATATTATATGTGCTAAATTTTGTGATTCTTGATTAAACTAACGATCACAGGTGGTTCTTCCGTTAAAAACCCGGTATTTACCCGGTATAGCATTTTTGAAAAATTTTGAGTTTTTAGGATTTAAAATTTTTCAAAATTCATTATTTTAGATACTAAATTTTTTATGTTTGATAAAAATGCTTACTTTTAGTGTTTAGGGTGTAATTTTTATAAAAAGTGGGTATATTTTATAAAAAATTCTTTAAAATTTCAAGACTCCACTCCCCCCTATAAATACCCTTCTCCCCCACCCCATTTTCCTCTTCTTCTTCCAGCCCAAATTGTGAAATCCCCTTCTTCATCCAAACACTCCCATTTTTCATCATCTAACTCAAGAACAAACTCAAATCATCCATTGCAACCTTGAATCCTTGGATCATAGTTGTTGATGAGCTTTGTTCTAGTATTTTAAAGGTATTTTAACATGATTTCATTTTTAAAATTTCTGTTTTGATTCTTGCATGTGTTCTCAAGAACACCAAGAACACACACACTACACACACTCACTTTGATTTTCAAGCTTTGTTGTTTTTAAGAGTTTTTAGCTTGAATCTTGTGATTTTAACAAGGATTTGTGGATAAAAACTAGTTGTAATCATCCACAATGAGTTATCTAGTGAAAAAACTTGCAAGATTTGATGATCAAAGTGTATGAACACTTGGGTGTTCATATTTGTATTTTCTTGAATAAAAAGAGCATTTTGTTGATTTTTGAGTTTTTGATCTTGGAATTGAACCACATTGTGATTTTAGGTTATAAATCAAGGAAAACTCAGTAGCTTAGCATCAAATTTCATCTTCATTTGTTGATTTTGGAAGGTATAATCCTTGATTAAACTTGTTAATTGTTGAATGTTCAAGAACAAACATGTTATTGATGAATTTTTAAAAATTATTGATCTAGCACCCAAAAGTGGTTTTAATCAGTAGAATATGTTTTAAAATAAATATCTGAAAATTTTGGTTGTCTATTTCTTTATATATTATTTAATAAAATTCACACAAATTTTATACATGGAAATTTGGGAAAAATACTTCTGAGTATTGAAAAAATCTAGAAATTGGACAGTGATTATTATATGATAAACTAAGACTCTTGTCCAAATTTTATAAAAATTGGAGTTGCTTAAGTATACGTTTAGTATTTATAAAGTTTAAACAGATGATTTAGGGTTTGTATACTTCTGGAAAAATCAGGACTTGAAACTTGATATGGGATCTTATATTGACTTAAAACTAATATGGTAAACATTTGGTAAAGTTTGGATGTGTTTAACTATTTTTCCCGAATTTGTAAAATTTTAATAATATTAAATTCATATTAAATAATCTGAATATTGGAAAACTATGAAAATTGGTCAGAAATTTTCATTTATATACATGATCAATTGATATAAATTTCAAACAGTAACTTTATGTCTAAGTATGACTTTGAAATTATGGTCCATTTAAATTTTATAAAAAGTTATTAATTTTGGAAATTTTTATATAAAATTGATTTTATAAAAATTCTAGGGAATTTTGAATAGAAGTATAACCTCATTTAAAACATAAAATTTGACTTTTAAATTGGGTGCTAATATCACACTAAAACCCTAATTTCGGACAAATCTGATTTTCAAACCGTAAACCGGACTTTACGCGCGTAATCGCGTTTTTGATCAAACGAAACCGTGACATGAGATTTTATCAAATGTGACTTTTTAACTACTGATGTTATTTATTAAAATCTAAAACTTAAATTTTTAAGGTTATTAATTCATATAAAAGCCGGTTTTACAATTCTTAACGGTTCGTACGCACGCGCACGGGTTTTGGCTATACAATTGACTGCATAGCCACTTTTGACTTTTGTTGACTTAGCCACACATATTAGGTTTCCTAAGTACATTTTGTGTCTACTTATTAGTAGGACTCGGTTAGGATACCACCGTTGGTTGTTTCATTGTTTTACTGCACTTTTTCGCGTTTCACTCTAAGGTGAGTTTCGCGGCCCCACTTTTAAATGTTTACTGTTTTACGGGGGAAAATCTGTTTCACTACATGTTGTTACTTGGGATTAGGGTTACCTGGGTTTACTTTTAGATGCATTAAGTCCCCACTTTAACGCAATCAATTAGCTTGAATAGCCGATGAGAATTATGAATAGTACTATTTGGGTCGACACTGTCACACCCCGGCCGGTGGCGGATTAAACGCCGGGGCTGACGCGGTTATTCATAAGCACATGATCATCTATTAAATATGATAATATTTATTATTCAAATTAAAAGCATCCGTTACATAGGAAAATGAAAAGTTCAAAACATGATTTTAATTAAACTAGGTCCAAGTCCTAGGTGAGCAAGTAGTCCTCAAACAGGTGCACCTGAAACATGTAAGTAACTGTCAACTACAAGTAGTTGGTGAGATACATAGGTTTTGACACCAAAAGAGTTAGGTATAGATTACAATTAAATATGTTCAAAGCATGTCTAAAGCATATATGTGAAAACATACAAGGTTCCAAGCGTACAATTCAAGCCTGATAATTGAAAACTAGATACACAATCCCACTGATTGCCATTTTGAAAAAGGGAGCAAGCGGATACTCCAAGTTATAGTTGATACCCAACAAAACCCGCCAAGGTCTTGTGGTAAGTTATAGGTTCAGTTTCCCATATAAATGATCATGTTAGGTACTACCTTAGGCTTGGGCTGCAAGTTAATGAATGTACTGGCATGAAACACATGCAATGGTCACCAAGTAGTTCAAATATAAAGCATAAAGATCAAGCACAAGAACAAAGATATTGAATTGTTTAAATAGATAAAGTTGATAACATGTTTCACTCCAAAAGAAAAAACAGTAAAAAGGGGCTATGTAAACTCACATTGGATTGGTAGCTTGAAATCACAAGTGCGGGTAGTCGCAGAAAGTGTTTAGTTAACCGCAAGGTTAACCTATGTTTGCATGTATATATCTATTAATGACATGTTCAAAAGATTTAAGTAGCTAGGTTGAAATGAATCTATTTGTTGTGAATGATGAGTTTGTTAATAAGGAAATAATATGTTTGTTTAATAACGAAAATAATATGATCGTTAATAAAGGGTTGAATACAAGTTTATATATATATAACGTTGCATACAAAATAATGATTAAGTATTAAACTAATATTTATATGAATATATAGGTAATTAGTTTAATAAAATATAGCTCTAATTAACTAAATAATTAAATGGACAAATAAAGAGGGCATAGATTATACTAAATAATCGTGTGTTAAAAATAGTTAATAACGGCTTTAAATAAAATGATTATATAGCTTCTTGGTTAGTTTTTAATCCACTAAAACTATTAAATAATTATTTAAGATTGTTAGGTTAACAATTTGATCCATAAAAATATTCCCGAGCCTCGGGAGTTGTATAAAATAATTTTTATAAGAAAATGTTGCTAAAATTCGGTTTAAAAACAATAAGAAAAAAACATTTCAGACCACGGGACTCGAACCCGGGTCCTCTCGGAAAGAGCCAAACACCCCAAACCACTAGACCAGGGAGCGGGTAGTGGTTGAAATTGGGTTTCGAATTGTTTTAACAGAGGACCAACAGGGAGTCGGGTTCCATGCGCGCAAAAGGGAAAAATCGAGGGTGGGACTGGTTTCGAACTCGCGACCTTCGCCTTATGAGACGAATGACTTAACCGGTTGACCTGGGCCTGAATATTGGTTTTAAACAGATGCGGAATCGTTTTAACCAACAACCCGCACTTCGTCTTCTTCCCCAACCTGTAACCCAAACCCTAGCCCTCAAATTGATTCGATTCGACATTATCGATCGCGAGTTTAAGGGGCTTTTGAAGCCTGGATCAAACCGAAACTATGGGTATCAAAATTACCTGAAATGGTAGCGTAACGGAGGAGAACGACGGCGTGAGATAGATCGGAATTCGTCGAGCTTGACCGGACTTCTGATGTGTGCTCAGACCAGTTTTTGAGTTCAGGGAGTTTGGGGTGAATGTCTCGAAGGTGTGGCACTCAATTTATAGACTCAATTTCAAGTTTAATGCACGAATTGAAGTCGGGTTTGATTGAGAACGGTTACGAAATGATTAAGGGTTAACACTCTTGATTCCCATTAAATTAAACGATGGTTGGCATTCGAAAGGCGTTGTATGACGTTTATGCATGATCAATACAAGTTATTACACCCGAAATCGTTAGATTGGGATCAAAATCGACCGCGGTTGACTTTCTTGAGTCAAAGTCGACGAGGGGGAGGGTTTTGTGGACTTTCGAAAGTCAAAGGGGTGAGGGGTATTTTCTGAATAGTTGGGGGGGAGAAGATGGAAGTTTTTATATTGCAGACAAGTCCCTGAGGTTCTATAGTTTTATCATTTTATTTTTAAACTTGTTTTCACGTGGAAATTAAGTTTCAAGGTTTACATTTTGAACTCTAAACATTTATAACACATAATTCTATTAATTTCACATCCTATTAGATTATTTGCCATAAGTGTGTATATATATATATATATATATATATATCACAAGAAGGGGGGGGGGGTTTAATAATGATTTACACATTCATTTACTACTTTAGAATTTGAAATAGTTGCATTAAATATATATAAATGCTCATAAAATGTAATGGGTTAAATAGGATCATTTCATAAATGCAATTCACAGGATACTGGGATTACAAGTGCCGGAGTAGTAAAAGTAAAGCCGGAATTTCCTGGAGATTACAGTCTCCCCTACTTTAGGAGATTTCGTCCCGAAATTGCTTAAGAAGAGGGTCCTGGAAACAAATGTGGGTATTTGGCTTTCATTTGATCCTCACGTTCCCAAGTGAACTCAGGGCCACGCTTGAATTCCCATCGAACCTTAACAATTGGAATTCGGCTTCGCTTGAGTTGTTTAACTTCTCGGTCCATGATCTCCACGGGCTTATCCACGAAGTGCATTGTTTCGTCAATGTGAACCTCGTCAAGTGGTATGTGGAGATTTTCGTCAGCTAAGCATTTCTTTAGGTTCGAGACATGAAACGTCGGATGAACGTTGCTGAGTCCTTCAGGTAGTTCCAACTTGTAGGCTACCTTCCCAATCCGCTCAAGGATTTTAAAAGGACCTACGAATCTTGGAGCAAGTTTCCCTTTCTTTCCAAAACGAACTACGCCTTTCCAAGGGGATACCTTGAGAAGAACCATATCGCCAACTTTAAATTCTAAGGGTTTTCGACGTTTGTCGGCATAGCTTTTTTGCCGACTCCTTGCTACCAGAAGATTGTCTCGGATTAACATTATCTTGTCGGAAGTCTCTTGAATAAGTTCAGGACTAGTGATTTGTGTTTCACCGATTTCAGTCCAACATATAGGAGAGCAGCACTTCCGGCCATAAAGTGCTTCAAAAGGAGCCATGTTAATGCTCGTATGATAACTATTGTTGTACGAGAACTCAACTAGGGGTAGATGTAAATCCCAATTTCCTTTGAAGTCAATGACACAGGCTCTAAGCATATCTTCGAGGGTTTGAGTCGTTCGCTCAGATTGACCATCAGTTTGTGGGTGATAAGCAGTACTAAGATTTAGTTGAGTACCTAGAGCTGATTGTAGGGATTGCCAGAAACGGGAGGTGAATCGTCCATCACGATCAGAAATAATGTTGAGAGGTACACCGTGACGACTAACGATCTCATCAATATAGATTCGAGCTAGTTTCTCCACTCGATAGTCTTCACGTATGGGTATGAAATGAGCAGATTTTGTCAGACGGTCGATGATTACCCAAATGCTATCATGACCACGAGATGTGTGTGGGAGTTTGGTTATAAAGTCCATGGCAATACACTCCCATTTCCATACGGGAATCTCGGGTTGTTCAAGTAAACCAGATGGGCGCTGGTGCTCGGCTTTAACCTTCAAACAAGTAAGGCATTTGGACACATAGAGGGCAATGTCCTTCTTCATACCAGGCCACCAGTATTGGGTAAGGAGATCCATGTACATTTTGTCTGCACCAGGATGCACAGAATAACGCGTCTTGTGAGCCTCGTTCATGATAAAGGTACGAAGGTTGTCACGGTCCGGAATCCAGGTACGATTTAGAAAGTAAAGTAACCCATTGGGTTTGGTTTCAAGTTGGAGTTCATCACCACATGACATTTCGTCGTACATGTTTCCTTCAGTGACAGAAAGATGTTGTGCTTCTAGGATGCGAGTTTGAATATCATTTTGGATTCGAATGCTGTGGATCTTGATAGGTTCCTTACGGCTAAAAGCATCGGCCACGACATTCGCCTTACCAGGATGATAACGAATATTGCAGTCGTAGTCGTTTAGGAGTTCAACCCAACGCCTTTGCCTCATGTTGAGTTCCTTTTGATTGAAGATGTGCTGGAGACTCTTATGATCGGTGTAAACCTCACATTTGGTACCATATAGGTAATGTCTCCAAATTTTAAGAGCAAATATGACCGCACCCAACTCAAGATCGTGCGTCGTATAATTCTTCTCATGGATTTTGAGTTGTCGGGACGCATAAGCAATCACTTTGCCTCGCTGCATTTGTACACAACCAAGGCCTAAGTGGGAAGCGTCACAGTAAACGACAAAGTCTTCGGTTCCATCGGGAAGGGTAAGGATAGGAGCCTCACATAGTTTCTGTTTTAGGGTTTGAAAGGCTTCCTCTTGTTTTGGTCCCCACTCATAGGGTTTGCCCTTGTGAGTTAAGGCTGTGAGAGGTACCGCGATCTTTGAAAAGTTTGCTATGAAACGACGATAATAGCCCGCTAAACCTAAAAATGAGCGGACTTCGGTAGGGGTCTTTGGAGCTTGCCAGTTCTTCACCGCTTCAATCTTAGCGGGATCCACGTGAATACCCTTCTCGTTGACTATATGACCCAAGAATTGGACTTCCTTTAGCCAAAATTCACATTTGGAGAACTTAGCGTATAATTGCTCCTTTTTCAAGAGATCCAAAACCAGACGTAAGTGTTCTTCGTGTTCCACTTTGGATTTTGAATATATGAGGATATCGTCAATGAAGACGATCACGAACTTGTCCAAGTACGGCTTACACACGCGGTTCATAAGATCCATAAATACCGCGGGTGCATTGGTTAGTCCGAAGGGCATAACCATGAACTCGTAATGGCCATATCTTGTACGAAAGGCTGTCTTGGGGATATCGGATTCGAGGACTCGTAACTGGTGATAACCAGAACGAAGATCGATCTTTGAGAAATAAGTCGAGCCTTGAAGTTGGTCAAATAAATCGTCAATCCTCGGGAGTGGGTATCGGTTCTTCACGGTAAGCTTGTTGAGTTCCCGATAGTCGATGCACATCCGAAAAGAACCATCCTTCTTTTTGACAAACAAAACAGGTGCTCCCCAAGGGGAAACGCTAGGACGAATGAATCCTTTGTCAGAAAGTTCTCGAAGTTGACTTGAAAGTTCCTGCATCTCTGATGGTGCAAGACGATAAGGTGACTTGGCCATGGGGTTTGCTCCTGGTACTAAGTCAATACGGAATTCGACTTGACGTATAGGAGGAAGACCGGGTAAATCTTTTCTGGAAAAACTTCAGGAAAGTCTTTGATTACAGGAATGTCTTGGAGACTCTTATCTTTGCCTTTTCGTTCCACAATATGGGCCAAGAATGCCACACATTTCTTCCGTAGGTACTTCTGTGCGGTGGTGCAAGACATAAGCTTGAGTCCTTTTGACGGCTTCTCACCATAAACGTTCAAAATGTCACCCGAGTCAAGAGGGATACGGATGTACTTGTCAAAACAGACGACTTCAGCATGGTGCTTGGTCAGCCAGTCCATGCCTACTATGATGTCGAAACCTCCGAGAGCCATGGGAATAAGATTGATTGAAAAGTCATGATCGCTCAAGGTTAAGGTACAATCTCTAATAATGGTGTCACATGAGACAGAATAACCATCCGCTACTAAAATGTCAAAGGGTTTGTCTAGCTTAGCTCGACTCATAGCAAGTTGTGGTTCAAATTCAAAGGACACAAAACTGTAGGTCCAGATTTAATCGAAAGTCACTGATATGATCGATTCAACACATACACAGGCGGAAACTGTGTATATGGAGGTGAAACTGATAAACGAAACAGTGATGGTGAAGATAACTAGCTAACCACAGATGAATCAACAATCAAAGGGTATGAAAATGTAAGAGCACAGTGAATAAACAACTGCAGATTGTATTGATTCAAGCAAAATGTGAAAGAGAAAGTTCAGGGTTACAGCCGCTACACACACCCTAAACAATCTCAAACTAGGCTATTTATAGTAGTGACAGGTATCGAAACTATGGTCAATCGAAACTACTAGTTTCGACTGACCATTTACAAATGATACTTGACCTGTCAAAACTACCATCTATCGAAACTACCAGTTTCGATTGAACAGACTCAATCGAAACTAAGTAGTTTCGATGGCCCAGACTTAACTAATTATAGAAAACTGAAATTACAATAATGAAATAACAGAAAGTAAACTAGTCTAAAAAGTGTTTAATCATACAATAAATGACAACAGCTTATACAAAATATATAACTCTACAATCTCCCCCTAAGCTGTTGCATTACTGTCTTCAGCTCTTCTTCAAGCAGCTGGTTTTTCAGATGTCCTTGGAATGAAAGGTTTGACATGGAGAGAGACAATCCTTTGATAGGCCTTCGCATCAGCTTCATCTTCATCGCTGTAAGCCTGAATGTGATTTTGGAAAAGTACTTCCAGATCTTCCGGTTGAAATTTTAACAGCTCCATTGGATCAAAGATGGTGATGTCTCCTTGCCCTCACATTCAATAACTGCACTGCCAATGACTGGGTTATAGAACCACTTTCTGAAAGTTTGTAGCTGTACAGGTACAGATTTTGGAATAGTGATAGTCTTATGTGTTTGGGCAGGCTTGTATCTTAGGAACACATAAGGCTTTTTAGTTTTAGGATGAAACCTAGTCTTTGAGATCTTCTTCTGAGTTTTCCTAGGCTTCATTACTTTGAAATCATTGTTGACTTGAGAATGCAGAAACTTCTCAAAGTCAAAAGCCATCATGACCTTCCCAGGGTTTTGAAGTGGAAGTTTTGCTAAATCCCTGAGGTCATAGAAAGGAAGGGTTTGGAAGTCAGTCATATTTTTGAAGTGCTGAACTCCCCCTCTAAATCTTCTGATGATAAAGAGCTTCCTTTCAGCATCATATTTCCAGCCAATTGGAGGCCTTTTTAGTTCTTGATGCTCTGCTATCCACTCATATGTCTTAGGAGTTTCCTCCTGAATTATTTTCTTAAACCAGGACTTTCTTGAGATTGGAGGTTCAGGTGCAGTTGAAGGTTGATCTTGTGCTGGAGTTGTTTCAGATACTGGAATGGTTGGTTCATGAATGATATCTTTGATGAGGTTAATCTGAACATCTTCTTCTTCTGATAGTGTTTGAATCTCATCACCTTCTTCAGTAAAATATCTTGTTCGTTCAGTCGCCTTTTCTTCAGTGGTTAGAATTTCTGGATGAAGGTCATTATAGCCAAAGTTTTCAATGTCATCTAGAAGAGCATTCAGCTCATCATCAGATGGTATATCTTCTTCATCCAGAATGACAGTTTCAATATCAGGCACAGCTCCCTTCCCTCTTTTCCTTGCTTCTCTTCTTTCACTAGCTGAGGGAAGGTTTAGTTCTGTACCTTCAATTTTGACTTCAACCGTCTCTTTTGTCTTTTCAATATGCCCAGCATATAAAGTTAGTGCAGATTCTGGATTAATTACAAGGTCAGGAGATGAGGGTTCAACCACAGATGTGGTCTCCCCCTGAGCTGTTGAAGGAGTTGGTTGTTCTTGCACAGGTTTAACCATTGAGGCTTTGAGCTGCTCCACTGCTTCAGCCAAAGCCTTGAATTCTTCATTTTGCTTTGATATTAGTTTCTGCTGTGTTTTAAGTTGGGTTTGTTGGACCTCAATTTGGGTATGTAAACCCCTAACTTCCAGCTTTAGGTCCTTAACCTCTTCCTGGACATTATGCAAATTATTTTTTAAGCCTTCCATTTCTTCATCTTTCTTTTGAATTGTATCCTGCATTTTCTTCAGTTCAAGGCTTAGAGTCTTAACTTTTGGTACAGGAGAGGCTGAATCATGAGTTGGTGATGTGGGAGTAGTATGGATGGTTGATTGTTGTGGAGAAGTAGGAGGTGTAGGTATGAGTGCCTGTTGTGGAGAGGTAGGTGGAGTTGGATGTGGGGATGGTTCTGGAATAGTGAATGATGAATCTGACGAGGATGAAAAATCCTCCAATCCAGTCTTTATCCTTTTAGCTCTATGATCCTCCTCTTCAAAATCAGACCCTGATTCAATTTGCCTTTTAGAGGAAGATGCAAGTTGCTCTTTTCTATCATCTGAATCAGATTTGTAATAGTCTGATCCATAGATCCCTGCATCAAGAGTTCCACTTGACTCTGCAGCTTCTACTTCAACCTCCTGTATATCAGCTTCAGCAATGACTGCTGGCTCTTGAACTACTTGTATTTCTTCAACAAAGGGGGCCTCTATCACAAGCTCAAGAATTTGCTGTTCTTCTTCTTGTACAACAGGAATGTCTATATCGATTTCAGCTTCTAGCTCTTCATCTGATGATAAGACTTCTTCTTCAAGGTCAGGATCAATGTCAGGAATGAACTCTTCTTCTTCTCTAATGACATGACCAAACAGGGGAATGTCAGCTATCGCCCTGTTGGTCCTTTTGCTGGTGCTTTTCATGTAGCTGAGAGTTTTGGCTATCATGTTATCAAAAACAAAAGTGTTTCCACCTTGTTGAATCTCTGGAAGAAGATGATTGATGATAATTTGTAGAAATCTAGGATATGCTAGAAATTTCTCCTTTACTGCTCCTGTTAAGTTATACTTCAGCTGAGTGAATATGAAACCAGAAAAGTTGTAGTCTCTTCCCTTTGTTAATCCCAAAATAGCTGATCCCAGAGTACTGTTAGCTGAATCAAAACCCCCTTTCCTTATTGATAGGCAGTGAATAAACACATGCACTATATATCTCCAATGGCTAGGTAAAGAGTTCTTGATTATTTGACCATTCTTAAACTCATCAGGATGACCCATTCTTCTAAAGCATTCTTTCACATAGAAGATTGGGAACTCAACAGGTGCTTCTGGATTGTCATTTAACTGTAGTGCTTCTCTAACTGTGTCTTCAGAAAATAATACTTCTTGGCCATGTACGGTTGCCCTAATGTGCTGCACATCATCAATTGTTATTATCTCAGCAGTTTCCCAGAATTGTCTTATAGTTGCTTCAAAAACCGGCAGGTTGTGGCTGATGGTAAAACTTATGTTGGAGTTTGCCAGAAAATGTAAGACCGGAATAAATTCAGCAGCTTTCGGATCATTGCTATTAAGGAATGCACAGACATTGTGCCTCTTCACGAATATGAGATCCATACCTAAAAAAAAAATCATCAATAAGTAAAATTTCTGAATATCGAAACTAAGTATTTCAACACTTAGGAAAAATCAGAAATCCTTACTGTCGAAACTAAGTAGTTTCGATAGAGATGAACTTATCGAAACTAACTAGTTTCGATAGAAGGAATAAGCTTTGATCAACACTTGTAGAAACTCTGAAATCAACACTGTCGAAACTAAGTAGTTTCGATAGAGATGAATTTATCGAAACTAACTAGTTTCGATAGGGTCAATGAGCTTTGATCAACACTTATAAAATTTCTGAAATCAACAATGTCGAAACTAAGTAGTTTCGATAGAGATGAACTTATCGAAACTAACTAGTTTCGATAGAAGGAATAAGCTTTGATCAACACTTGTAGAAACTCTGAAATCAACACTGTCGAAACTAAGTAGTTTCGATAGAGATGAATTTATCGAAACTAACTAGTTTCGATAGGGTCAATGAGCTTTGATCAACACTTATAAAATTTCTGAAATCAACAATGTCGAAACTAAGTAGTTTCGATAGAGATGAACTTATCGAAACTAGTAGTTTCGATAGAGAAATTAGGTCAAGTTTGGGTGTCGAAACCAGTAGTTTCGATTGAAAACCTTTTGAAAAATTTTGAAGGAGTTGAACTCCTTTATCGAAACTAACTAGTTTTGAAACCCAAACCCCCTTTTGATTCATTATACTCAGACAATATAAACAATTAAATGAAAGGTTTTAGAGTGGCCTGTGAAAGTCGGAGCTTCATCTTACCGAATTTGAGAATGATTTCTGCAAGAATACACATAAACAGTGAGTTCACAGATGATGGAGATGTATGCAAACACGGATAATCACATAAACGACTGAGACTATGATGATTCAGTCAAACAGATTTTGAAAATATGAAACCCTAGGTCTGTCGATTCGCAAAGGTCAATCAAATGAAATAGAGAAAAGTTACCTGATGATGGAGATGACAGTGACAACGGGGGTAATCAGGTGAATAACACTGATAATTTGCAACTCAGACCAGGGCTTGATAGGTTTGAGAGAGACGGAGAAGATGAATAGTGTTTGAAAAAGACGAGTGAATAAGAAGTGAAGGGAGGGATTCATTTATGCAGGCGTTTAAATTGCGAGGAACAAAAGACAAAAATGCCCCTGTCGAAACAACTAGTTTCGATAGGGCAAACTAGTTTCGATATTTACATAGTAACAGAAATGAGACTAACATATATACACAAGATATTTACACTTTTTAAAAAAAATCCGACATGAGATCAGATTTGGTCGGTCTCTTGAAACACTTCCTTTTGCAATTAACTACTGTGAGTCCCTGAAGATAGCTGATATTTGTGCAAAGTAAACCCGAACATTTGTTTGTATTTTGATTTCATGTGATTAAAAGGTACCATTTTAAGCACTATACAAGGTGTACCCCACATATTAAAATAAAATGATTTTGAAAACCTATCAATCCTCAAGAAGTACCCATTTTCATCCTATCATCTCTTTCTGATTAACCAAGGTACCGTCTTAGTAATGTCAAAGTACCACCAAAATAAAATAATATATCCAAGTGGATTTTGAAAATTAAAATAAAAAATATCCAAGTAGATATTAAAAAGGTACGAGCATTCTAGATCTTTGCGTAAGCAAAACAGAAGAAGTCGTAAAATTATCCAAGCGGATAGAAAAATGTTGAACACCCGAGATCTTTGCGTAAGCAAAACAGACGGGGTCAAATCATCCAAGTGGATGGGAAAAGGATGAGCACCCGAGATCTTTGCGTAAGCAAAACATACGGGGTCATCGGTGGTAAATATCGTTATATTGATGGTCACTTGGCGTATGAATAGGAATCCAATACGTAAGCATGTATCTGATTGAATTGGTTTTCTTAGATATAAAAATGGGTTAGATGTTTCAATAATAGGTTCAAACACACAAGTATGAGATATGTATTAGAGTTTTCACACTACTTACAAGTTTTAACCATATGTCGGGCCTACCAGCTATATCTCAGTAAACACCATCGCTTTTGGTCCATTCCATGTCCAAGAGATGAGATCAGACACTATCATTTCTCAAAGGTCAGATTCAATTCTTCCTGCAACTTAAAACCACTTGTAAGATTTTATACACAGCGATTCTTTTCAATATAATATTTCTCCCCCAAAAGAGTTGCGTAAAAAAAACTGTTAATAAAAATAAAATTTTTTTTTTTTTTTTTTTAAATTTTCTTTTGTCAAGTAAGCAGAATAATAATAAAAATAAAATAAAATAAAATAATTACTATTCACACTATTTACTGAAAGTTAATCATTCCAAGCATCTCCACCAGTTGGGCGAATCTGGTAGAGTCAAAAGCCTTTGTGAAGATGTCTGCGGTTTGTTTGTGAGTTTTGACTTCAACAATTTGAATATGCTTCTTTTCAACACAGTCACGGATAAAGTGATGTTTGATTTCATTGTGTTTAGTTTTGGAATGCTGAACGGGGTTTTTGGTGATATGAGGAACGGCGGTGTTGTCACACAGAATTGGTGTCTCATGGAATGTGATCCCATAGTCAAGCATCTGATGGTGTATCCATCTGACTTGGGAACAACAGAGGGCTGCGGCAATGTATTCGGCTTCGGCGGTGGATTGGGAAACGGTGGACTGTTTCTTACATTGCCATGAGACAAGGCGGTTGCCAAGGAATTGACAACCTCCAGAAGTGGATTTTCGGTCTAAGTTGCAACCCCCGTAGTCTGAGTCTGAATAAGCCACAAGATCAAACAAGTCAGTTTTAGGATACTACAGACCCAATTTTGGCTTATATTTTAAATATCTCAAAATACGTTTTACAGCAGATAAATGAGAGAGTTTAGGATTAGCCTGAAAACGTGCACATAAGCAAACTGCAAACATGGTGTCTGGTCTGCTGGCCGTGAGATACATGAGCGATCCTATCATGGAGCGATATAGATGCGGATCAACGCTTTCACCATCATCATCAGGAGTCAAACAATGACGAACTTCCACAGGAGTTTTTACAGGGTGGGAATCAGCCATTTTGAACTTGGTCAAGATTTCTTTGACGTATTTTTCTTGATGGATAAGGATTCCTGACTCAGACTGATCAACTTGTAGTCCCAAAAAGAACTTCATTTCCCCCATGGAGCTCATCTCAAACTTAGATCGCATCACTTCTTCAAATTCTTTGCAGAGACGGGGATTTGTAGAGCCAAAAATGATATCATCCACATAAATTTGCACCATGATTGTATCCTTTTCCTCCTTCCGTTTGAACAATGTTTGGTCAATTGCTCCTCGTGTGAAACCATTTTCAAGCAGATGCTTTGATAAAGTTTCATACCACGCACGGGGTGCTTGGTGAAGACCGTACAATGCTTTGTCTAACTTGTAAACACGGTCTGGAAAATTAGGATCAATGAAACCCGGTGGCTGCTTGACATACACTTCTTCTTGAACTTTGCCATACAAAAATGCGCTTTTGACATCCATTTGATGGACGGTGAAGTCCATGTAGGCTGCATAGGCGAGAAACATTCGGATGGCTTCCAAGCGAGCCACTGGTGCAAAGACTTCCTCGTAGTCAATCCCTTCTTCTTGATAGAAACCTTGAACTACCAGACGTGCTTTGTTACGAATCACAGTGCCGCCTTCATCCTTTTTGTTGCGAAAGACCCAACGAGTACCTATTGGCACTTTGTTCTTGGGTAGATCCACCAAATTCCACACATGTAACTTTGAGAATTGCTGTAGCTCTTCCTGCATTGCTTCCACCCAGCTGTTTTCTAGTAGTGCTGCTTTAATGTTCTTTGGTTCAGTTTGAGAGATGAAGCAGGAAAACATGCTGTTTTCAAATGCTTCACAGGCACTTCGAGTACTAACACCCACATTGAGTGGTCCAATGATGTTATTGGTGGGATGAATCTTGTGAATTCGTAGTTGAGGAATTGCATCTTCTTCCACGACTTCTTCCAAATTGGTAAGAATATCAGCAGGAGAATCGGCAATGTCATTAATAGGATCTTCAGCAGATGATTGTGGTGCAACATCTACTGTTGGAATGGAGTTGTCTTCAACAGTTTCACTTGTTGCACCAGAACCGGAAGACTCCATATTAGATTCAGCATTTGCAACCACAGGAATTTCAACCTGAGCAGATGAGGAAGAACCTAGATCATTTAAGTTCCCTAAATTGTTCACAGAAAAATAAGGATTAGCATGAGTTGAGTCAATTGAGAAATCAGGAAGATTAAATGATTTAAAAACTGAATCAACGTCAAATAGCCAATTGGGACCATCTCCTGCGTCCGTGTGATTATTTTCATGCCAATTGATATCAATGGACTCCAGCACTATTCTTTTCTGCTTATGATAGACACGAAAAGCACGTTGATTGGAGGAATAACCAACAAAATAACATTCATCAGCTTTGGCTTCAAACTTGTTGAGCTAATCTGAAGTGTTCAGCATCGTGCACACACACCCAAATTTTCTGAAGAAATCAATAACTGGCTTGCGCTTGTACATGATCTCATATGGTGTCTTGTTGCAGCTTTTAGTGATGAGAACCCGATTTTGCACGAAGCATGCAGTGTTGACTACCTCAGCCCAGAAAGTCACGGGAAGCTTAGAGTCAACAATCATAGTTCGTGCAGCTTCAATTAAAGTGCGGTTTCTCCTTTCATCTACACCGTTTTGTTGAGGAGTACGAGGTGCACTAAATTGACGAGAAATTCCTTTGCTTTCACAGAAGGAATCAAGAGTTGCATTCTTAAATTCAGTTCCATGATCGCTGCTGATAGTCTTCACACTTAAACTGAAGAGGTTTTCAATTTGAAGCAGATAGGTCTTTAAAATCTCTGGCGTCTCATCCTTTTTAGCTAAGAAAAATACCCAAGTGAATCGAGAAAAGTCATCTGTTACCACCAGACAGTATGACTTTCGTCCAAGACTCATGACACTCACTGGACCAAAAAGATCCATGTGAAGCAATTGGAGAGGAGAGTCAATGGAATTGGTGGTCTTAGGCTTATGTGAAGATTTATGTTGTTTTCCCTTGGAACATGAAATACAGTGTTCCATAGGAGTGAAATCTTTGAGAGGTAATCCAGTGACTAGGTTGCCTCGAACCAGTCGGTTCATTGTTTTGAAGTTGACATGTCCCAACCTCTTATGCCACAGGAAAGATTCATCTTCGGAAGCCTTTGAGAGAAAACATGATTCAATTCCCGATGGGTTGTTCATATCCAAGCTGTATGTGTTGTATCTTCTGGGAGCACGCATGAGAATGAGTTCTTCCGGAATCACCACTCCCGGCTTTAAGATAAGACATTCTTTTGAATTGAATAAAGCACAAAAGTCCTTGTCACAAATCTGTGAAACACTCATCAGATTGTACTTTAACTGAGGAACATAGTTGACAAATTCCAGACTATTTACTCCATTTGATACTGTTCCTTGTCCTTCAATCTTTCCTCCTCTTGGGTTTCCAGCAAAAGCAACATATTCTCCATCAATCTGATGATAATCTTGCAGCAAGTTAAAGTGCCCAGTCATATGCCTTGAACATCCACTATCTACATGCCAGATATTATCGCCGGTTCTTCTTGATTGACCCTATACACAATGAACCATTTATACGTTTTGACCAAAAAATGTTTCAATCAAGAGATTTTAGTGTCAAGATATGACATCTCATTAGAATCAGAAGTGCAAACATCCTTTGATGAAGCACGGTCATCAAATAGAACATTATTTTTAATTTTCCAAGTTCGTTTTAAATAATTTTTAGCATTTTTAATTCTTTTACGCCTAGATTTCCTACTGTGAGAAGAGTTAGGCAGCACATATGAATTTAATGAACTTTGGGTAGGTGATTCTTCATTAAGATTTGCGGTGATTAATTTACAACTTTTTGAAACATGATTTGAGGCACCACAACTAAAACAAACGTTTTTACAAGATATCTTAGCCTGATAATAATCATCACAAGATGAAGATGATTGTGATGTTGAGGAATCTGAACATGAGACGGTTCTTTCATCAATAACTTTGTCTTGAAGATGATGTGCTTCCTTTAATCTGAAAAATTCCATGTTGCTCATGGTTTCACGTGGTACATCATTCACAATAATTCCTGCACTTTTAAATTTTGTAACACATGACATAACATTCAAAGATTTAGGAACAAATGGCAAGGCATTTTGAAATTTAGAAACATCACATCCCAAACCCGTATGCTCAGCAGGCATAGAATCAAAATACAAATTTTTAACGTGTTCACAAATATTTGGTTTTGACACAGACATATTATTACATTCATCCGACTCAAGTTCTTTTAAAATAGTTCTATCATTAGCACTCTTATCACAATCATCTTCGGACTTTACACAATTTGACTCTGCACAAGAAGCAAAACTGTTAGAATCAGAGGATGTAATATAATCATCAGGAGATAATGTGCAAACAAAAGGTGTGGAAACATGTGGAGTAGGCATATCAGCAAATTTCCCTGATTTAGAATAAGGAGGTGGATGAGAGTTATACCCAAGACCTTCTGTGCCTTTTCTATTAAATTGTTTGTCAATTATTCCAAACAGAATTTTCTGATCCATATCCATGTGATCAACCTGTAATTTGGCTTTTTCTGCCTTTTGGACTCTTTCTGTTAAAATTGTATTATTAATGGTTTGAGTATTGAGTTGCACAATTAAAGAACGATTTTCACCAGAAATATCACGAATTTTCTTTAGGTAAAGTTTCTCATTTTTGGCCACAGAGTCATACATCACCTTAATGTGATTTCGTTCATCAATCAAGGCTTGATTGATGAATCTGTATTTTTGAATTTCATTTAAGCAAGATCTAGAATCACAAAGTTTAGAAGTAACCTCAGCAGGCACAGCAGTGAGATCCTCAGCTGGTTCAATCATGACACACTTGCCATTTTCTTCCACATCAGCCATCAAGGCTTTATCAGCAGCTTCCTCAGCTTGTTCTCCCCAATGATAATGTCCATCAGCTTGGCACACAAGAGCTGTGGAACTGGAAGTTGTGTTTGTCTTTGGAGGATTGGCAGCTTGTTTACCAGAGGAAATCTTCTTATCTTGCTGATCTTTGGAGGACGGCTCCTTGCAGTTTCTGGCAAAGTGACCCAGCTGATCACAATTGTAGCATCTCACCTTCTTGATGTCAAACCCAAGCGTCTTTCCTTGCTTGAACCTGTCTATACCAGTCCTTTTGATAAATCTCTTGGCTCTTAAGGTCAACATGGCCATGCACCAATCAATGTCCATTTTCTCCAAATCATCAGGATTAATCTGCTCCAAGTCATCAGGTTGAAAGCTAACCGGTGTTAGATTTCCAGAGATCAGTGCATCATAGCATGACATGAAAGCAGTCATGATTGGGACATATTCATCAGGAATCATGGTGATAGTCTTTTGAGGAGCAGAGGAGCTGGTAGACTTAATTGCAGCAGCTGAAGGAGGAACATCAGTCTGAAAGTATGGGCTACCGGATGAGCTTGATCCAGCAATGAGAGCTGTGTTTCCAGACTGATTAGATGGGGTGACTGCTCCCTTCTTAATCTCAATTTCATAAGATTCAAGAATGCTATAGACTTCCTGTTGAGACAGAGCACTCAGATTCTCAGTCTTTTTGATCATGATTCGATACATATTCCATTCCTCGGGAAGAGAATCTAGGAGTTTCTTGTTCAGATCAAGAGTAGGGTACTCAACTCCCATAACCTTCAACCTTGAGACAATGCTTGAGAAACGGTTGATCAAATCAGATATTGATTCTCCTCTTACACTGCTGAACATAGCATATTGTTTCTTGATCAGATCTCTTTTGCTTTCTCTGACATCCTCACTTCCTTCATATCTTGTACACAGTGCAGCCCATAAGTCTTTGGCAGTTGTGTACTCAGCAAAGATGTTGAAAATATCCATAGGAAGAGCCATGGCAATAGTCCCATAGGCCTTGTTGTCTCGGGCAATCAAGGCAAGATCTTTCTCATCATACTCAGACACTAACTTAGGACGTTGAACATCAGCAGTGGTAGTTACGGGCTTGTGAGGACCATCGGTGATAGAATTTAACAGTGTATAATCGTGAAATTGAAAGAAAGGCTTCATTTTTTTTGTCCAGTCATCAAAATCTCTTGTGGACACAAGAACGGGTGGTCTATTTCCCCCAGAATGTTCTGTTGAGCTTGAAGTGGCCATAATGTTTTGAATCGAAACTAAAACAGTAACTAGTTTCGATAGGGCAAACTTCTATCGAAACAACTAGTTTCGATAGGACTAGTTTTGATAGACCAACTATTATCGAAACAACTAGTTTCGATAGGACTAGTTTCGACAGACCAACTATTATCGAAACAACTAGTTTCGATAGGACTAGTTTCGATAGACCAACTATTATCGAAACAACTAGTTTCGATAACCACAGTTTCTATAAGAGACAAAAATCTAGTTTCGACAGTACCTTCTCCCGACAAAACGTAGACAAGAAGTTTCGATGATCAACAGAAATTAGAAATTGTTCCCCGTAGTTTCGATGCCTTCTTCTCCAAAAAAGAAATACTCCATTGATGAAAAGCTCCAGAAATGAAAGATGCAGAAATAACAAACTAATCCAGCGAAAACCTTCGTCTAACTATCCTGATCACGAATCCAAACTCCGATTTCGAAAATACGAGCAAAAACCTTTGAAAAATGATGAAACAGTACCTCGAGAATAAATGTGCAAAAACCCAAAATAAGCAACGAAAAACCTCGGTAATCACCTAGAATCGATCAATAACCTGATAACACTCAAAAAACACTAGAGCATAAAGCTCTGATACCAATTGTAGGTCCAGATTTAATCGAAAGTCACTGATATGATCGATTCAACACATACACAGGCGGAAACTGTGTATATGGAGGTGAAACTGATAAACGAAACAGTGATGGTGAAGATAACTAGCTAACCACAGATGAATCAACAATCAAAGGGTATGAAAATATAAGAGCACAGTGAATAAACAACTGCAGATTGTATTGATTCAAGCAAAATGTGAAAGAGAAAGTTCAGGGTTACAGCCGCTACACACACCCTAAACAATCTCAAACTAGGCTATTTATAGTAGTGACAGGTATCGAAACTATGGTCAATCGAAACTACTAGTTTCGACTGACCATTTACAAATGATACTTGACCTGTCGAAACTACCATCTATCGAAACTACTAGTTTCGATTGAACAGACTCAATCGAAACTAAGTAGTTTCGATGGCCCAGACTTAACTAATTATAGAAAACTGAAATTACAATAATGAAATAACAGAAAGTAAACTAGTCTAAAAAGTGTTTAATCATACAATAAATGACAACAGCTTATACAAAATATATAACTCTACAAAAACTCTTATCAAAACCAGTATTAAACAGGATAGAAGCATATTGGTGATTAATTGGGTACGTACCGTTCACCACATCATTGTTAACTTGAGCCTAATTGGCATTGATGTTAAAGGCACGTCCATGAGCAACAGGGTGTGCATTTCCCTGATTCACATTCCCTCGGTTCATATTCCCTTGGTTTATGTTTCCTTGAACCATGTTGCCCTGGTTTAGATTTGCTTGGTTCACAATGACTAGCCTAGGGCAACGGTTCCTAAAGTGATTAGGGTCACCACACTCGTAACAAGCACGACCCTGGGTGATAGCAGCAGGAACAGGAACAGGAGCAGCATGTTGGTAGACTTGATTAGTTGGTGGAATACGACAGGTGTTAGCCCAATGCCCATAACGTCCACAAGTAGTGCACAGACGGCATTGTGCATGGGCAGGGTGGTGGAGTTTGCAGGTATTACAAAGTGGTGAAGTCCCCGCATATTGTTTCTTGGTGGGGTTGAAGGCAGTAGGTGCCACTTGGGCTAGAGGAGCAGCAGGAGTGATGATGGCGAAGTTCCTGCCTTTCCTCTTTTTGCCATTGGAGGACTCAGCTTTGGTTTCTTTGGTGGGTTCAGTGGTGGGTTTTTCAATGACTTTCTTAGCACCCTTCTTGAACAAAGTCCCTGCCTTAACGTGGTTATCTGATAGTGTGGCAGCTAAACGGATAGCCTCTTCAAGAGTGGCTGGGTTACTACCCAACACGGTATCATGAATCTGCATGGGCAGACCGTTGATGTACTTCTCGATGGCTCGGGAGAGAGGAGTGACCATGTGGGGCACCAAGAGGCTAAGATCATGAAAGCGAGTGGTGTAGGCAAGGCTTTCACCACTGTCTTGTTTGAGATCCCAGAATTCAGCTTCTAGTTTCTTGACCTCATTACGGGGGTAAAACTCATCGGTCATGAGTGCTTTCACATCGGCCCAAGGTAAGGCTAGTGCAACCTCTATCCCACGGTTACTCTTTTCTCCATTCCACCATGTTAGTGCCCTCTTCTGGAAGACACTAGTAGCATAATGAACCTTCAGGTTCTCAGGACAATCAGCATTGATGAAAGTTCCCTCAATGCTTTCAAACCATTGGAGGAGTCCAGTGGCTCCTTCATTCCCGTAGAACTTGGTGGGGTTGCAGGAGTTGAAGTGTTTGAATGTACACGTGGGATTCCTTGGTGCAGCATTCTGGTTCAGTTGGTTGACCATAGTTGGTAGGATCGTAGCCATTTGCTGGATGATCCTATCGGTGAGGTTGTTCCTACGCTCATGACGGGTAGGCATTCTACAAACGGGTGAATAAAACGTTCATAAGATGTGAATCATGTACAAGAGTTTGCAATTTAATCATGAGATGTTAGGTGAAACATAGATGGTACCCTAATGGGCACATTGGCTTATCAAGGTATTTTAAGTATTTCTAATGTTTGAGAAGTCATGCGTTAGCCTATAAGTGGACACTCATCCCAAGAATTTCCAGGAAAGCATAACTGGTCCATCGGTTGATTTGGATTTATACGAAATGCTTTCCTAGACAGAACTCCTAGAATACAGGCATCCACCCTTCCGGATTGCACAAGTTCCCTATTCATTAGTTAGAACTTACATACCTTTGACGAGAGTTTCATTCGGATTAGACTATTAAGTCTAAGTGTAAGTTTCATGTAGTTCAAAAAAATTTCATGTAGACTCTTGAATGTCGTAGTTCATGGAGTTGTATCAGATAATCAAAAATAGATAGATGTAGGTAAGCATGCATAGTAAAGATAGAGTGGAGTTCCTAATAAGAGACACGAGTTAAACTCATGTTTGGGACTCCTAGGTTATAGTCTAGGTCATGTGTCTAATAACCTAATTCCCTATAACCATGGCTCTGATACCAATCTGTCACACCCCGGCCGGCGGCGGATTAAACGTCGGGGTTGACGCGGTTGTTCATAAGCACATGATCATCTATTAAATATGATAATATTTATTATTCAAATTAAAAGCATCCGTTACATAGGAAAATGAAACGTTCAAAACATGATTTTAATTAAACTAGGTCCAAGTCCTAGGTGAGCAAGTAGTCCTCAAACAGGTGCACCTGAAACATGTAAGTAACTGTCAACTACAAGTAGTTGGTGAGATACATAGGTTTTGACACCAAAAGAGTTAGGTATAGATTACAATTCAATATGTTCAAAGCATGTCTAAAGCATATATGTGAAAACATACAAGGTTCCAAGCGTACAATTCAAGCCTGATAATAGAAAACTAGATACGCAATCCCACTGATTGCCATTTTGAAAAAGGGAGCAAGCGGATACTCCAAGTTATAGTTGATACCCAACAAAACCCGCCAAGGTCTTGTGGTAAGTTATAGGTTCAGTTTCCCATATAAATGATCATGTTAGGTACTACCTTAGGCTTGGGCTGCAAGTTAATGAATGTACTGGCATGAAACACATGCAATGGTCACCAAGTAGTTCAAATATAAAGCATAAAGATCAAGCACAAGAACAAAGATATTGAATTGTTTAAATAGATAAAGTTGATAACATGTTTCACCCCAAAAGAAAAAACAGTAAAAAGGGGCTATGTAAACTCACATTGGATTGGTAGCTTGAAATCACAAGTACGGGTAGTCGCAGAAAGTGTTTAGCTAACCGCAAGGTTAACCTATGTTTGCATGTATATATGTATTAATGACATGTTCAAAAGATTTAAGTAGCTAGGTTGAAATGAATCTATTTGTTGTGAATGATGAGTTTGTTAATAAGGAAATAATATGTTTGTTTAATAACGAAAATAATATGATCGTTAATAAAGGGTTGAATACAAGTTTATATATATAACGTTGCTTACAAAATAATGATTAAGTATTAAACTAATATTTATATGAATATATAGGTAATTAGTTTAATAAAATATAGCTTTAATTAACTAAATAATTAAATGGACAAATAAAGAGGGCATAGATTATACTAAATAATCGTGTGTTAAAAATAGTTAATAACGGCTTTAAAATAAAATGATTATATAGCTTCTTGGTTAGTTTTTAATCCACTAAAACTATTAAATAATTATTTAAGATTGTTAGGTTAACAATTTGATCCATAAAAATATTCCCGAGCCTCGGGAGTTGTATAAAATAATTTTTATAAGAAAATGTTGCTAAAATTCGGTTTAAAAACAATAAGAAAAAAACATTTCAGACCACGGGACTCGAACCCGGGTCCTCTCGAAAAGAGCCAAACACCCAAACCACTAGACCAGGGAGCGGGTAGTGGTTGAAATTGGGTTTCGAATTGTTTTAACAGAGGACCAACAGGGAGTCGGGTTCCATGCGCGCAAAAGGGAAAAATCGGGTGTGGGACTGGTTTCGAACTCGCGACCTTCGCCTTATGAGACGAACGACTTAACCGGTTGACCTGGGCCTGAATATTGGTTTTAAACAGATGCGGAATCGTTTTAACCAACAACCCGCACTTCGTCTTCTTCCCCAACCCGTAACCCAAACCCTAGCCCTCAAATTGATTCGATTCGACATTAATCGATCACGAGTTTAAGGGGCTTTTGAAGCCTGGATCAAACCGAAACTATGGGTATCAAAATTACCTGAAATGGTAGCGTAACGGAGGAGAACGACGGCGTGAGATAGATCAGAATTCGTCGAGCTTGACCGGACTTCTGACGTGTGCTCAGACCAATTTTCGAGTTCAGGGAGTTTGGGGTGAATGTCTCGAAGGTGTGGCACTCAATTTATAGACTCAATTTCAAGTTTAATGCGCGAATTGAAGTCGGGTTTGATTGAGAACGGTTACGAAATGATTAAGGGTTAACACTCTTGATTCCCATTAAATTGAACGATGGTTGGCATTCGAAAGTCGTTGTATGACGTTTATGCATGATCAATACAAGTTATTACACCCAAAATCGTTAGATTGGGATCAAAATCGACCGTGGTTGACTTTCTTGAGTCAAAGTCGACGAGGGGGAGGGTTTTGTGGACTTTCGAAAGTCAAAGGGGTGAGGGGTATTTTCTGAATAGTTGGGGGAGGGGGGAGAAGATGGAAGTTTTTATATTGCAGACAAGTCCCTGAGGTTCTATAGTTTTATCATTTTATTTTTAAACTTGTTTTCACGTGGAAATTAAGTTTCAAGGTTTACATTTTGAACTCTAAACATTTATAACACATAATTCTATTAATTTCACATTCTATTAGATTATTTGCCATAAGTATGTGTATATATATATATATATATATATATATATATCACAAGAAGGGGGGGGGTTTAATAATGATTTACACATTCATTTACTACTTTAGAATTTGAAATAGTTGCATTAAATATATATAAATGCTCATAAAATGTAATGGGTTAAATAGGATCATTTCATAAATGCAATTCACAGGATACTGGGATTACAAGTGCCAGAGTAGTAAAAGTAAAGCCGGAATTTCCTGGAGATTACAGACACCCCCGCCCACGGTTGGTCGCGCCGACCAGACTTGTAGGGTCATTTGGGCGCATAGTTAGCCATAGTAGGTGTTCGCATTTAACACCTGGATACAGGGGCAACAACTAGTCTGACGGTTTTGATTGTGGCTCAGGGTAACTAAAATCTTAACACATGTACTTTATCATCTGCGGATGGTTACTTTACGTTTTGAAATTCATTTACTTATTTTATTGAGTCGTAAAACCTGCGTACTCACCAACTATTTTATAGTTGACCGTTTTCGAAACATGCTTTTCAGGTAAACAGAATTGAAGCAAATGACTAGTTTGGTGAATTGCTTTTGGGGACTTTCTTTTGGATTATGACTTGGTTGTTGGTTTTGTATTCTGCATTTGGGATGTTTGGTTTATGTAGACAACCTGAATCTGTATTTTGGTTTTCATGGTTTGTATGGCACTTTACTTTCTTGGGTATGATTGTAGTGGTTCTTTGAAATTTGCAGTGTACCCATTAGCATTCTCTTGCGCCTAAGTGTTCGATGCACCGCTCTCGTCTCACCTCCATGTTTCCGCCTTCGGCGGGGTGTGACAGACTTGGTATCAGAGCACTGGTTATAGAGAATTAGGTTTACCCCAGAATCGAACCTAGACTATGACCTTAAGAAACATTGCAAAGAACCTTAGGAACTATGTGTGCATTGCATATCATTTCGTATTTCTTATTTTTACAAGCTTTACGTTCTCCGTCACAGCATGTCTTCATCTTCAGCATCTTCATTTCAGCAGTACTTCTCGGACGATGAGGCGGACAGCCTCAACAGTTTCCCTCTTGTACCTGTCCCTATAGCATCAGGTGATTGGAGTGCGCCCGAGCCTAGTCATACGTCAGAGGAGGATCCGTCGGTGCACTATGTGCCCGGTGAGTCTAGCTACGTGACCAGCTCAGAGGATTTAGGGAGTCGTCTACCCTCACCTACTTCGGTCCTACCCCCTTCCAGGGTAGCACCAGTGACTGTTGTTCTACACCCTGCTACTCACGCTGTTGGACAGTCACTGTTTCCTGGATCGACCTTCGAAGTCGGAGGATCATCTTCTAGGACTGCACCTTTTATTATAGAGTTATCTTCAGATGAAGAGGAGGAGCAGAGGACATCAGGACTAATAGGGAGGTACAGATGGACGAGTTAGTGGAGGATTACACTGGGCACGAGACGAGACTGAATCATCATCATACTGTGATGGAGGATGTTCTAGAGAGGATACCAGAGCTATATCAGTATGTTACTACTCTTTAGGCGTCAGAGCTGAACAGGAACCAGCGCATGGATCGATTTGAGAAGAGGGTCTACTCCAGATTGGCTATTTTTATGGCTTTCTTTGTTTTACTGGTTGCTGTTGTGTTAGGTTTCTATTTCAGACACTGAGCGGGTTGTGCTATGGTCCTTTTGAAGGGTTACAAAAACTTTGTTTCTTTTGGGGTATCTTGGCATAGTTCTAACTAATGCCTAATTTTGTAAAAAAAAATTATTACTAACTCTTGTAAACCCTAGCTACTTTCTATTCTCGGTGAAGCACTTTTGTAAATTTTGGATGATGGAAATGAATTATATTTTGGATGAATTCTTGTATGTCATAAATTTTATTTTATTATTATTTGTGTATTGTCATCATTCTTAATTGTTACCTTGTGTACATGGTTCAACCAAATGTTTATCATCCTTTTCAAAAACATGTCTTTTATGTATAGATTGTTTGCTATGTTTTGAGTGATTTCTAATCAAGTACCATCATTTACTCAAACTCTTATCAAATTCCTATCCGTTTTTGTTTTTAGACAATGCCGCCGAGGAGAGAACCTCGGCATAATGAGACAGAGAATGCTCAACCAGATCTGACCCAGCTGATAAATCAAGGGATAGATGCGGCTATACCAAGAATAGTGGCACAGATCACCGCATGGTTAATCAGGAGTGCTGGCGGCACTAGTGGTGGTGCTTCTGGCAGTGGTGGAGCTGGTGGTGGCACAAATACTGGTAACACCAACCGCGGGTGCACTTTTAAAGACTTCTCTACGGGAAAACCCCTGGATTTTCATGGAATTGAAGGGGCAGTTGGGATTGTTCGTTGGATAGAAAAGATGGAGTCTGTCATAAAAATCAGTAACTGCTTGGAAAATCAGAAGGTTAAGTATGCTGCTTGCTCTCTACAGGGCGAAGCCCTAACATGGTGGAATTCTCAAGTTGATGCGTTAGGAGAACAGGTTACTGATAACCTGACTTGGGACGAGTTTAAGAAAATGTTGATTGAGGAATACTGTCCTCGAAATGAATTGAAGAAAATTGAAGTTGAATTTTGGAATCTGGAAATGGATGGAGCAGAGATCTTGGATTACACGACTCGATTTCAAGAGTTGTCCCGTGTGGTGCCACATCTAGTGACACCAGAACCTAAGAGGATCGAAAGGTATATATGGGGATTAGTGCCCCAAATTCGGGGAATGGTTACTTCGGCCAAACCCACTACTATGCAAAGTGTGATTCAGTTGGCGGGTGAATTAACTGATGAAATGGTGAGAAATGGAATCTTGGTTAAGAAAGGAATAGTTGGAAAGAAATTCGAGGAGAAGGCTGTGAATAAAACTACTGGTGGTCCAAGTAAGAAGCGCAAGTTTGTGAAGAATTATGGAGCGGTGACACAAGGAAAGAAGGTGTACATTGGGAACTTACCTAAGTGTAATAGATGCAACCTTCACCATACAGGCCAATGCGCAGTTGTTACTTGTGAAAGGTGTAACAGGACCGGTCATCTTGCCAAGAACTGCAGGGTCAACTTGGAACCTCAGAGATCATGTTATGAATGTAAGGAGACTGGTCACTTCAGAGACAGATGTCCTAAACTAGGACGTAATGGTGGTAATACGAATCAAGCTAAGGGTAGAGCATTCGCACTTGGGGCTGGAGATGCTCGTCAGGACCCGAATGTGGTGACGGGTACGTTTCTCATCAATGATATCCATGCATCTATACTATTTGACACGGGGACTGATAGAAGTTTTATTTCTACTGAGTTTAGATCATTGATTAGTCTTGAGTCAGAAAAATTACATGATGCCTACACTATAGAACTAGCAAACGGTAAATTGATTAAGGCTAGTGATATTGTCCGAGGTTGCACTATGAATTTAAATGATCATCCATTTAGTGTAGATCTTATCCCGATTGATCTTGGTAGCTTCTATGTTGTAATTGGCATGGATTGGTTGTCCAAACACCAAGTCGAGATTATTTGTTCAGAAAAGATAGTTCGAATTTCGCTCTCAAATGGTGAAGTACTAGATGTCCATAGTGATAAACCTGGAAGGAGCTTGAACATTATTTCATGTATGAAGGCTTGGAAATTTTTGAAGAAAGGGAGTTACGCATTTCTTGCTAACGTTGTCGAGAAGAGGTCGGAGGAGTTAAAAATTCAAGATATCCCAATCGTGTGTGATTATCAGGAAGTCTTTCCAGAGGATTTACCCGGATTACCCCCTTCACGACAAGTTGAGTTTAGGATCGACTTAGTACCCGGCGCCGCACCTATTGCTAGATCCCCCTACGTTTGGCACCGTCTGAATTGCAAGAGTTGTCGAATCAGTTGCAGGAACTTTTAGAGAAAGGATTTATTAGACCGAGTTTCTCACCTTGGGGAGCTCCGGTCTTGTTCGTGAAAAAGAATGATGGATCATTTCGGATGTGTATCGACTACCGGGAGTTGAATAAATTGACGATCAAGAATCGATATCCACTCCCGAGGATCGACGACTTGTTTGACCAATTGCAGGGATCGACTCATTTCTCTAAGATCGATCTCAGATCCGGTTATCATCAGTTAAGGGTCCAGGAGGATGACATACCGAAGACGGCATTCAGGACTCGGTATGGTCACTATTAGTTTTTGGTTATGCCTTTTGGGCTAACCAATGCTCCGGCAGTGTTTATGGATATGATGAATAGGGTATGTAAGCCCTACTTAGACAAGTTCGTGATAGTCTTTATTGACGACATCTTGATATATTCTCGGAGTAAGGAAGAGCACGAGCAACACATGCGGTTAATTTTGGAGTTGCTTCGGAATGAGAAACTTTATGCCAAGTTCTCAAAGTGTGAATTTTGGCTAAAAGAAGTTCACTTTCTTGGCCATGTGATTAACGAGAAGGGCATACATGTGGATCCGGCCAAGATTGAGGCGATAAAGAAGTGGGAGACGCCTAAGACCCCAACTGAGATCCGTCAATTTCTTGGTTTGACAGGCTACTATAGGCGATTCATTGAGAATTTTTCGAAGATAGCTCAATCCTTAACTCTCTTGACTCAAAAAGATAGAAAATTTGTATGGGGTGACAAACAGGAAGAGGCATTTCAATTATTGAAACAGAAGTTATGTAACGCTCCTATTCTAACTCTTCCCGAAGGAACGGATGGCTTTGTCGTATATTGTGACGCTTCACACCAATGTCTTGGTTGCGTGTTGATGCAAAAGGACAAGGTTATCGCATATGCATCCCGACAATTGAAAGTGCATGAAAAGAATTACACAACTCACGACTTGGAATTGGGTGCCGTTGTTTTTGCACTTAAGATTTGGAGGCATTATCTTTATGGCACTAAGTGCACTATTTTTACCGACCACAAAAGCCTCCAGCACATATTTGATCAAAAGATGTTGAACATGAGACAAAGGAAATGGATCGAACTACTCAACGACTATGACTGTGAGATCCGATATCACCCTGGGAAAGCAAATGTGGTGGCAGATGCTTTGAGTAGGAAGGAAAGAATAAAACCTCATCGAGTGCGTGCTTTGGGGATGATAATTCAAACGAGCTTGAAAGCTCAGATTCTTGAGGCACAGAAAGAAGCACTAGATAGAAATGATTTGAAAGATGAACTTTTATGTGGTGCTGAGAAGAAATTCGAACAGAAAAACGATGAGTTAATTTATTATTTGGATCAATTGTGGATTCCGGATTCCCATAACTTGAGACAATTGATTTTTAATGAAGCTCACAAGTCGAGATATTCCGTACATCCCGGAGCTGACAAAATGTACAAAGACTTGAAAGAATTTTATTGGTGGCCCGGGATGAAGAAAGAAATTGCAAGTTACGTTGGGAAGTGCTTGACTTGTTCTAAAGTCAAGGCCGAATATTAGAAACCGTCGGGACTTTTGCAGCAACCTGACATCCCTCAGTGGAAATGGGAACAAATTGCTATGGATTTCGTCACTAAGTTACCACGAACTTCCAGCGGTTATGATTCAATTTGGGTCATTGTTGACCGGTTGACGAAATCTGCTCATTTTATTCCCATCCGAGAGGATTTTAAGATGGAAAAGTTAGCCCGTTTGTACATTGATGAGATTGTTTCTAGGCACGGAGTGCCCGTATCCATCATCTCGGATAGGGATAGTCGTTTTACATCCCGATTTTGGCAGACACTACAACGAGCTTTGGGAACGTGCTTGGATATGAGCACGGTTTACTATCCTCAGACTGACGGTCAAAGTGAACGAACGATTCAGACCATCGAAGATATGCTAAGGGCATGTGTGATAGACATTGGCGGAAATTGGGATACCCATTTGCCGTTAATCGAATTCTATTATAATAACAGTTATCACACTAGCCTCAAATGCGCGCCGTTTGAAGCTTTGTATGGGCGTAAGTGTCGATCACCACTTTGTTGGGCCGAAGTTGGTGACAATCGTTTAACTGGCCCCGAGATTATTCAGGAGCCTACGGAAAAAAATTTTAAGATTCGGGATAGAGTAAAGGCCGCACGAGACATACAGAAAAACTACGCCGAAAATCGAAGGAAACCCTTGGAATTTCAAATTGGTGACAGGGTTCTTTTAAAAGTCTCACCTTGGAAGGGCTTTATTTGGTTCGGAAAGAGGAGTAAACTCAATCCGAGGTATATTGGACCGTATGAAATTATTGATAGAATTGGTCCCGTGGCGTATAAATTGAAATTGCCTCAAGAACTCGGCGGTATACATGATACTTTCCACGTATGAAACCTCAAAAAGTGTTTAGCTGATTAATCCTTGGTAATATCACATGACGAAGTTCGTGTCGACAAAAAGCTTCACTTTATCGAAGAACCGGTCGAGGTTTTGGATCGCGAGATCAAGACGCTTAAACGTAGTCATATTCCTACCGTAAAGGTCCGATGGAACTCGAAGCATGGACCCGAATTTACATGGGAACGAGAGGACCAAATGAAGCAGAAATATCCTCAAATTTTTGGGAATGAAGCGGTCATTACCAACACCAGTTGAATTTCGGGACGAAATTCCTTTCAACTAGTGGATAATGTGACAACCGCGGTTTTTCAGGTCCTTACCGTTTCTCGATTTTCTTTTTCTACGTTATATTTTTAAATATTATCATTTTATATATTTTTAGTGTTTCTAGGAATACTACCTTAGACAAACACTAAGGTCTGAACTAGAAAACCCGGTTAAGTGCATACACTGCGTATACTGCGAACGCGTTAAATAAACGGTAAAAATTAAATTCTTGAAAATAATTTTTATATTTATATTTTAGTTAAGAATAATGTTTTATAATATTATATATGCTAAATTTTGTGATTCTTGATTAAACTAACGATCACAGGTGGTTCTTCCGTTAAAAACCCGGTATAGCATTTTTGAAGCATTTTGAGTTTTTAGGTTTTAAAAATTTTCAAAATTCATTATTTTAGATACTAAATTTTTTATGTTTGATAAAAATGCTTATTTTTAGTGTTTAGGGGTGTAATTTTTATAAAAAGTGGATATATTTTATAAAAAATTCTTTAAAATTTCAAGATTCCACTCCCCTCTATAAATACCCTTCTCCCCCACCCCATTTTCCTCTTCTTCTTCCATCCCAAATTATGAAACTCCCTTCTTCATCCAAACACTCCCATTTTTCATCATCTAACTCAAGAACAAACTCAAATCATCCATTATAACCTTGAATCCTTGGATTTGTTCTAGTATTTTAAAGGTATTTTAACATGATTTCATCTTTAAAATTTCTGTTTTGATTCTTGCATGTGTTCTCAAGAACACCAAGAACACACACACTACACACACTCACTTTGATTTTCAAGTTTTGTTGTTTTTAAGAGTTTTTAGCTTGAATCTTGTGATTTTAACAAGGATTTGTGGATAAAAACTAGTTGTAATCATCCATAATGAGTTATCTAGTGAAAAAACTTGCAAGATTTGATGATCAAAGTGTATGAACACTTGGGTGTTCATACTTGTATTTTCTTGAATAAAAAGAGCATTTTGTTGATTTTTGAGTTTTTGATCTTGGAATTGAACCACATTGTGATTGTAGGTTATAAATCAAGGAAAACTCAGTAGCTTAGCATCAAATTTCATCTTCATTTGTTGATTTTGGAAGGTATAATCCTTGATTAAACTTGTTAATTGTTGAATGTTCAAGAACAAACATGTTATTGATGAATTTTTAAAAATTATTGATCTAGCACCCAAAAGTGGTTTTAATCAGTAGAATATGTTTTAAAATAAATATCTGAAAATTTTGGTTGTCTATTTCTTTATAGATTATTTAATAAAATTCACACAAATTTAATACATGAAAATTTGGGAAAAATACTTCTGAGTATTAAAAAATTCTAGAAATTGTACAGTGATTATTATATGATGAACTAAGATGCTTGTCCAAAGTTTATAAAAATTGGAGTTGTTTAAGTATACGTTTAGTATTTATAAAGTTTAAACGGATGATTTAGGGTTTGTATACTTCTGGATAAAATCAGGACTTGAAACTCGATATGGGATCTTATATTGACTTAAAACTAATATGAAAAAACTTTTGTAAAGTTTGGATGTGTTTAACTATTTTTTCCGAATTTGTAAATTTTTAATAATATTAAATTCATATTAAATAATCTGAATATTGGAAAACTATGAAAATTGGTCAGAAATTTTCATTTATATACATGATCAATTGGTAAAAATTTAAAATAGTAACTTTATGTCTAAGTATGACTTTGGAATTATGGTCCATTTAAATTTTATAAAAAGTTATTAATTTTGGAAATTTTTATATAAAATTGATTTTATAAAAATTCTAGGGAATTTTGAACAGAAGTATAACCTCATTTAAAACATAAAATTTGACTTTTAAATTGGGTGCTAATATCACACTAAAACCCTAATTTCGGACGAATCTGATTTTCAAACCGTAAACCGGACTTTACGCGCGTAATCGCGTTTTTTATCAAACGAAACCGTGACATGAGATTTTACCAAATGTGACTTTTTAACTACTGATTTTATTTATTAAAATCTAAAACTTAAATTTTTAAGGTTATTAATTCATATAAAAGCCGGTTTTACAATTCTTAACGGTTCGTACGCACGCGCACGGGTTTTGGCTATACAATTGACTGCATAGCCACTTTTGACTTTTGTTGACTTAGCCACACATATTAGGTTTCCTAAGTACATTTTGTGTCTACTTATTAGTAGGACTCGGTTAGGATACCACCGTTGGCTGTTTCACTGTTTTACTGCACTTTTTCGCGTTTCACTCTCAGGTGAGTTTCGCGGCCCCACTTTTAAATGTTTATTGTTTTACGGGGGAAAAGTTGTTTCACTACATGTTGTTACTTGGGATTAGGGTTACCTGGGTTTACTTTTAGATGCATTAAGTCCCCACTTTAACGCAATCAATTAGCTTGAATAGCCGATGGGAATTATGAATAGTACTATTTGGGTCGACACCCCCGCCCACGGTTGGTCGCGCCTACCAGACTTGTAGGGTCATTTGGGCGCATAATTAGCCATAGTAGGTGTTCGAATTTAACACCTGGATACAGAGGCAACAACTAGTCTGACGGTTTTGATTATGGCTCAGGGTAACTAAAATCTTAACACATGTACTTTATCATATGCGGATGGTTACTTTACATTTTGAAATTCATTTACTTATTTTATTGAGTCGTAAAACTGCGAACTCACCAACTATTTTTATATTTGACCGTTTTCGAAACATGCTTTTCAGGTAAACATAATTGAAGCAAATGACTAGTTTGGTGAATTGCTTTTGGGGACTTTCTTTTGGATTATGACTTGGTTGTTGGTTTTGTATTCTGCATTTGGGATGTTTGGTTTATGTAGACAACCTGAATCTGTATTTTGGTTTTCATGGTTTGTATGGCACTTTACTTTCTTGGGTATGATTGTAGTGGTTCTTTGAAATTTGCAGTGTACCCATTAGCATTCTCTTGCGCCTAAGTGTTCGATGCACCGCTCTCGTCTCACCTCCGTGTTTCCGCCTTCGGCGGGATGTGATAATAAACCACTTAAGTCAATTACCACATTTGTTTGACTCTAAACCACTTAAGTCAATTACCACATTTGTTTGACTCGAAACCACATAAGTCAAATTCACCAAAGCAACATACTCACATTTGCACATATGAAATTCAATAAAATCAACATGTATAACAAGTATATGCATTTACTACCACCTAGCATTACTAAGTAAGTGCAAAACACTTACCTTTATCTACAAACGATTCCACTTGGTTTTCAAGCTAGCTCCTTTAATGCCTTGTTCACCTAGAAATCAACTTGCATTTAGAAATCTTATGATCTCAATTCATTCACCAATTGAGATTTAAGACACACCTATGATATAAAGATCAACATTCTAGCATAGATTGATTAACATGACCTTAATCAAACCTTCAACACCCAAATACCACCTTTCAACCTAAATGACCCGTTTGACCCGTTATAGTCAAACTTCCAATCCACCAATTCACCATTTCCAATTAAGGTCTAACACCCTCCCTAGACCTTATGAATTACACACATTCTAAACTTGATTAATTACACCTTAAACAAGTTTTAACCTCCCTACACAATCATTCACCCATTTTGACCCGTTTAGGTTCCACCCATTTTCACCCAAACTCCCAACTTCTTAACTCACCAAATTGGTTAAGGGTTATTACTTGGTTATGTGTTTAATCACACCATAAATACTTACCAACTCCCAATTACCATCCAAACAAATTAATTTCAAAAACCCCCAATTTCATCTCAAGAACCCTAATTTTCAAATCATAAAAATTGGGTGTTTAAATCATGTAATTCATGATTCTCCAAGTTCATTAACACTAGATTAAAGCCTTTAGAAAAGATTTAATCCGAATCACCCCACCAATTGACCCAATTTGGGTTTTCTACCAAAACCCACCAAGAATTTCATTAATGGAGGTTCAATGAATTAAAAGGTCACTTACTTGATGTTTGGAAAGAGAAGAACACATAGAAATCAACTAATTTCACATGCAACTTATCAAAATTGGATTTGTGCTTCATCTCCTTCTCTCCCTGGTGTAAAAATCGCTTGAACACACACACTTATGTGTGTGTTCTGCGATACCCTCACACACATAAGAAATCAACTTTGCCCGATTAACCAAATGGCCCCTAGACTTCCAGTTTTGCCCTTATTAACTAAAAAGTTAATTTTACTCAATTGCAACTAAACCTTCCACCTTTTTTTTGGTTTATTTACCCCCTTATAATATGTTTTTCACACATCATTTATTTAAACCGAAAAATGGTTTGTTACAAATCACCCCCCCTAATACACAACTTAGGGTACCAAATCAACATTACTCATCTTTACTTTCTTAACGTCACCTCCACCTTTGATTGTGCTTTCAATGAACAATACTTAGAAGATCCATCATTGCACAATTAATTCTCTCCACTACATCTTGAGAAGCAACAACAACTTCTCCCGCCAATCATTTCTGTGAATGGACCATGTGAAATGTTTCATGGAGTATACTCGACTTCTCTCGTATCTCCAATTGGAAATCCACACCATTATAGTCCATAAGTTGGATGACCCAACAAAACAGGGACTTAGCCTCCCACGTTTTTAAACCTGCAAGAACTCCTTTCGAGGGGAAACTTTGGTAGTACCAAGTTCCCAATTGAATATTAACACACCTCCTCCCAATAATCGATTAGGGTTTTCTATCATATTTTGAGCGGATTTGCAATCGTGCTTACTTACAAGATCTTCTACACCATGCTTTGAATCACACCTTTGTTTCTATATCTAAGTAAATACCTCCACCCCAAAATATTTGTGTTCAACACCAACTACTGTGACACCCGACAAATTTCGGTTAACACTGTTAACTCAAACTCCGTTATCTCGTACGAACTCAGTTAGTCCAGTTAACTCTGTTACAAACCTCAGGGACTTATTTTGTCAATAATTAAACTGAAACTACAAGGACCAAGGTTGTAATTATCCTAAACCCAATCTGTTGATTTTGGAAATTCAAAATCGAGCCCCTTGAGTCCAAATCAAACCCGTAACTTGCATGGCTATTCAAATTCAGAATGGTAATGAGTAGCATTGATGAATTCGAGCATAACCTATCAGTTTCCATACGTTTATCTCTGTAATGATTAAGAATTAATCGAATTAAAGTCCACAAAGTCGAAACCATTGACACCATCGTCGACCACTATCAAACTCGCCCAATTCAATCATCATTCTGCAATCAAACAGTTCCCACACCTTGAACGAACCTCTGGGAAGCCCCTAATCTATTTGCGCACCTAATCTAATTTGTTCGATCACTGTTATTGATTAAAACCATTTCAATTCGGCTTTGAATGCGATTTCCTAGCGAGTTGGAGTGGTTAGTGTGTGTGTGACTGTTGTGGGAGAGACCAGGGTTAGTGTCTCTCCACTCTCTTTTATTTTTTAAACAGAATTTTGTATATTATTCTTAAACAAAAACAAACCCGTTATTATTATATAAATATGTTTTATCTTCGAAAAATACCTGTAGGGTCGGGATTGAATTTATAATATATTTTTGAGCATTTTGTCTAAATGAAAAATAATATAATTTATTATATTATATTTCTTATGACTATTATTAAATTCGTAAAACACACAATCAATGGTTTTATACTCGGGTTTGGTTTTATAACCCGTTTTAATATTATTTCTCACTTTTAAAAATAATATATTTATATTATTTTCAAACCGTAACTCCAATTAAACATAATATATTTTTATATATTATTTTTGTCACGTTTATAAACATTTTGTAACACTTCGAACATATAAATATCATAGTTATTTATATTATTTTCCCATAAATATATTCTCAAATAAAAAGAATATATATATTTATTATTTTTACCACATAAATGATTATTTTATTAATCTTACGAAATTAAAAATAATATATTAAGTTATATTATTTCTTAAACCATGTATAGATTGTAGATGCATGATATGTCCCTAATCCCTTGTAGTATGTATTTCATCTATGTTTAATGTAACTATTTGATATATTAATGAAATTACATGTTTATCCTTAATGTTTACTCATATGTAACGACTGTGTATTAAACGATCTGATAAATATCGATAACGTTGATCAATCGTGCTAATGAAAGGCCCATTCGCACGAATGGATCATGAGAATGATCCATTCGCGCGAATAGATCATGAGAATGATTCATTCGCTAGAATAAGTCATGAGAATGATTCATTTGTACGAATGAACCATTCTGATGATTCATTCTTACGAATGAACTATTCTACTGATTCATTCGCACGAATGAGTCCATTCACATGGCTCATTCGTACGAATGGCCTCTACACTATATATATAACTTTCACTTCATGAGCACAAAAAATATAGGAGAGACTAACTAGAGCAGAACCAGACTAAGCAACAGAACACACACAAACTCTTTGCACTGGCGTTGTCGAATCTCTGTCCGTTGAGAGTTTCCAGGTCTTGTATCCAACTTCTCTACACCAAAGGGTCGATAGAAACCTTTGTTTCGACATCTAATCCGCTCGTTTCTCACGACCCGATCCGTGTCATAGATTGGATTGCCAATCAAATCGGATTCCGCACGATTTGGTTCGGTTAATGTGTTGAATCATTGGATCAAGGTAGATCCCGATCCAACAAAGTGATATCAGAGCCATTGTGCTCTAGATTCAACATAGAAAATCTAATCTTGCTTTTTCTATCTTCTTGAATGTTATAAAGATCACTTGATCGCTGTTTAGCCACGTTCAAAACTTGTGATTATTGCTTCTGAGTGATCTGGTCATTTCAGTTTCCAGATCTGATAAAAGGCTCAATCATTGGTGCTTTTTGGTGCAAAAAAGTCAAACAGCTCTCTGTCGTACGAATGGCTACTATGATGAACTTCATTCGCACGAATGGCTCCTACCATTCGCACGAATAGATCAAGTCTCCTGCTCATTCGTTCAAGCTTCCAATCGCACGAATAGAAAATTCCATTCGCACGAATAGAAAATTCCATTCGCACGAATAGACCCATTCGCACAAATCTCTTCTAAAATTTTTTACCATGTCGGACTTAGCCTTTGTTGCCGGTCAGAACAGCAAAATCCAAAACTTGTTATTAATCGATAATGAAGCTGGAAATGCTAACAAGGCTCCAAAACTCATGACAATGGACGAATATCATCACTAGAAAAACAGGTTTGAGATACACATTAATGGAGTTGATACAAACTTATGGATGATGTTAGAGAATGGATATAAGAAAGTGTTGAGTAAGGATGGAACTCCTGTTTTGCCTTCCCTTTTAAGCGAACAACAAAGAAAAGAATATGACTTAGAAAAGAAGGCATATGCTATCCTATCTCAGGCCATATCAAGAGAAATATTTCATCAATTCAGGCAGTTTACATCTTCAAAATCTCTGTGGGATGCCTTAGAACAACGTCACGAAGGAAATGCTTCGTTGAAAATGGGATTCATTCTTGATGGTTCTCAAACAGAACAATACTCTTGGAACCATTGACATCAATGAATTTCTTCAGATATTGAGAGAACAAGAGGTGTTGAATAAGTGGAAGCTAAAGAGAGGCGTACAAGCTCAGGATCCTTCATTGTACTATTCTACATCAACTCAACAAAATGTTCCTTTGCAGACTGCGTTTGTATCAAACATGTCAAATGTTTCAGCCAGCCAGTCTTCAACAGCTCATGCTTCAGTTTCATCAAGCTCGGTTCCAAAGCAGGGAAATACTGCTAGTACTCCTCCACCAAGCCCCATTAAATTGCAAACAGACAACTTCGACAAGGTTACTATCGAAGTGGCCAAGGAACACATGGCACTGTTGTCTACCGTTATCAATTCATATGACAGTCTTGTTGCTGGACAGGTTGGAAACAGTCATCTGACAGCAGAAGACTATGCTCAGATTGATAAGGATGAAATGGATCGAATTGATATAATGTGGGCTCTTGCAAGTGCAGTCAGAAGAGCGAGAGATTATGTAAAAAGGACAGGAAAAACTCTCGAAGGGAACAAAGACACTACTTATGGTTTTGATCTGTCTGCTGTTGTTTGTTTTAACTGTGGTGAGAAAGGGCATTTTGCTAGGCAATGTGAAAAGCCTAAACAGACTAGAAACCGCAACCCTTTCAACAACCGTCAAAGCTAACCGAAGCCACAAACTCAAAATACAGAAACAAACCTTGTTCCAGTTACTCTTGCACAAGATAAGGGCACTTCAAGTGAAACAAAAGCTATGGTTGTTCAAACAGATGAGACTGTTGATTGGTCTTTTAAATTTGGAGCTGATGGCAGTTCAGGGGATAGAGCTTACATGGCAATGGCTGAAGAATCAGATTCTGATGCTGAGAGAGAGATTGCTTCAGAAAGTTCATCAGCTGAAGATGACACATCTTCAAACAGTTCTGGCTTCACAGCTGAGAATGAAGAAAAATCATCTGTCGTCTCTTCAAGTCAATCAAAAACTGATGTGGATGATAACAATTCCTCTTCTGAATCTACATGTAGCTGTGCTTTTATGGTAAAAACATCCACAAGCATTCAGGTAAATTCTGACAGTTTTGAAAGTGAGTCTGAATCTCAACCGTGTTTAATTTGTGATGAACTTGAAAAGAAAGTTGAGGCACTTAAAAGTCACAACACAGACTTAATTGCTGATTTAACTGGTTGTCTTGAAGCAAACCGTGTTTTAAAGGGAAACGAACTTGCCTTCAAAAACAAAATTGATCTTTTAAACAGGCAAGTTCATGAATTAGAAATCTGTGTTCTCAACAAACAAAATGCCATCACCTTTTATTTAAACACGATTGATGAAACAAAGAAAAAGCTGGCGCTTGTCGAATGTGATTATGAAACTTTAAATCAAAAGCTGAAAAGTTATTCAAATGCTTCTTACATTCTTGATTACATGGTTTCACAGCGTCCAGGAAAAAAAATGTTGGGATGGGGTATAACAATTGTCCTTCACCTGTGTTGAATACTATGGTAAACACACCGGATGATAACCCAATCACTGACTTTAAGGTCAAAACGCCACTTGTCGTTGATCCAACCGAAAACAAAATTTCTCAACCAAAGGTTAACGATAATGGTGCTTCGACCTCGGAGTCCCAATGTGTTGATGGAATGGTAGAAGAGTGGGATGAAGACGACGATGAGTGCCCTACTCGTGGTTTGGGACACAAAAACTCGTCTGCTCCACAGAATGACAGCATTGGTATTTCAAAATCTGCTTCTAAAAATGTTTTTAAAATTAAACAAACCAATTGCCGTCCATCTTATCCCACTACTTCTGATCAGAAGAGTCAAGTAACCAAAGCCTCAATCAAAAAGGTTAATTTTGTTAAAGCTGGAGAGTCTGTTCAATCAAACAAGTCACTCTCTTCAGCTGAACTAAAAGAAGCTAAGGCTGGTGGTTCAAAAACTCACCAAAGTGAAAATCAATACAGATCTCCGAGGTTGGTTGAGCGGAGATACTGTTTTGAGTGCGGTACACAAGGACACGTTGTTGTCAACTGTCCTTATCTTTAGAAGCCAAGTAAAAGAGTTAACCATTTTCCAGAAAATAAACAAAAGTTTTTAAAGTCAAAATCTAACTCTTTTACCCAACAACAAGTGCATCAAAAGAAAGTTAAACAAAAGATGCATGACTTGTTGGTCTCTGATTCGAGTTCCACACCTGTACAAATCGTTAAGCAATCCACTGTTTACCACAAACAGTCGTTGCATAAACAACATGTGTGGAAAGCAAAATCAGATGATGCTTCTGACGACTGTACTTCAAAGTCAAATGGTTGTTCCAAAAGTTCACAAGGACAGTGGATGGATTGTACTGTTGTAGATGAGACTGGGAAACCCAAGACCGTAAAGGCTTGGGTTCCTAACCTAAACTAATTACTTTCCTTCTTGTGCAGGTTGTCCTTTATAATCCTATTAGCAATAATTGGATTATTGATAGTGGGGCATCCAGGCACATGACTGGGAACTTAGCTCTCCTTTTCGATGTCAGAAATATCAAAGGGGGCTATGTTTCATTTGCAGGCGATAAAGGTGGTTTTATCTCAGCTCAGGGAACACTGTCTAATGGAGCTGTCGCTTTGAAGGTCAACTTTTTCAAACAGTTGGATAACAACTTGCTTTCTGTTTCTCAAATCTGTGATAAGGAGTTCAAGGTTCTTTTTGATGACAAGCATTGTTATATCTTGAAAAAGGAGTTTATGATTCCAGAAGACATGGTGATTATGTCTGCTCCAAGAGTGAATGATCTTTATATTCTTGACATGTCACAAGCATCATCCTCAGTGTCCACAGCATCATGTTTTGTTTCAAAAGCCACTGAGAAGGATTCTATTTTATGGCACAAAAGAATGGGACATCTCAGTCTCAGAAAAATGAATCATTTGGTGCACAAAAATCTTGTTGAAGGAGTCACTGTGAAAAGTTTTCATCTTCCTGACTTGTGTGTTTCTTGCAAGAAAGGCAAACAAACCAAGAAATCTCATAAACCCAAATCTCAACATTCCATCACTATACCACTAGAGCTCTTACACATGGACTTGTTTGGTCCTATCAACCAGAAGAGCATTGCTGGAGACTTATATTGTTTGGTTGTGACGGATGAGTATTCGAGATATTCTTGGGTGATGTTCTTGAAAGAAAAATCTGAGACTTTTGAATATGTGGAGATTTTGATTACCAAATTGGAGTCTCTGTATAAGTTAAAGGTTAGGAGGATCCGTTCGGACAATGGTACTGAATTTAAAAATCACCTTATGAAAACTTTCTGTCAAAAACTTGGTATTCACCATGAATTCAGTGTGCCATATGTTCCACAAATGAACGGTGTTGCTGAGAGGAAGAATCGGACCTTGATAGAAGCGGCAAGGACTATGCTCGCTGACTCAAACTTACCCGTGCAGTTCTGGAACGAAGCTATTGCTAATGCGTGTTACACGCTCAACCGGGTTCTAGTTGTCAAGCGTCACGATAAAACTTGCTTTGAATTGTTGCATCGACGGAAACCGAACTTACAGTATCTTGAACCGTTCGGCGCTCCATGTACCATGTTAAAAAAAGATGCTCATGGCAAGTTTAACGAGAAAGTAGAGGAAGGTTACTTCTTAGGGTACAACACTCCCAATAAAAGAGTTTACAACAAAGCTTCTGGAAATGTAGAAGAATGGTACCATGTTGATGTTCAAAAGTATAACTCTCCTGCTGCTTGAAGAACTTTTTGCCTCGTTTAATCTTCCTCCAGAATGTTCAGATGAGGAGGTTGCTGTTCAAATGATGTATGATGCTCAAAATGCAATTGATGAACATGTGCAACCTACTCCCTCATCATCTGACATTCCTGAGTCCTCCAAAAACACACAAGTCACACATGATGATGACTCTTCTTCTTCAGAGTATGAGGGTTCTCGACAAGAAATAGACCAGCTGATTGAAGATCCTTCCCATGATGTTGTACAATTAAGTGATGATGTTTCACATTCTGTGGCAATTGAACAGAGTATCACAAACCTTGATCAAACTGTTGAGGTTCCTGCTCATCCTGTGGGTAGGATTGATAGAATTCATCCTCAACAGAACATTATTGGTGATCCCACATCTGGTGTCAAAACTAGGGGTCAGATCAACTCTGGAGTCTACTCAGAAATCATGGAATCTGGTGTGGTCAACGATTGTGCGCATTCATGTTTCGTCTCGCAAATCGAACCACGGTCTATAACAGATGCTTTAAAAGAAGAATCTTGGGTAAATGCAATGCAGGAAGAACTACTCCAATTTCAGAAGCTTGGAGTTTGGAAGTTAGCTGATTTACCAAAAGGAGCTAAGAAGATTGGTACTCGATGGGTTCTTCGTTGCAAAAGGGATGATCAAGGAATAGTCATAAGAAATAAGGCTCGTTTGGTCGTTCAGGTGTTTAGGTAAATTGAAGGTATAGATTACAATGAAGTGTTTGCACCGGTTGCTCGTCTGGAAGCAATTCGAATTTTTCTTGCTTATGCATCCTACAAAAGGTTCAAAGTCTATCAAATGGATGTAAAGAGTGCATTCCTTCATGGAGAAATCAGTGAAGTCGTATACGTCAGTCAACCTCCCGGGTTTGAAGATCCTATGCATCGTGACCGTGTCTACAAATTGGACAAGGCACTGTACGGATTGCACCAAGCTCCGCGAGCATGGTACGAGACACTTTCCACTCATCTTCTGAACAATGGATTTAGAAGAGGTGTCATCGACTGCACGTTGTTTATTCGGGAAAAGGGTGGAGAATTTTTAATGGTACAGGTATACGTGGATGACATTATTTTCAGATCGACGAATGATGTTCTGTGCAAAGAATTTGAAAAAGTTATGCAGGACAAGTTCGAGATGAGTTCCATGGGAGAGATGAAGTTCTTTCTAGGGCTACAAGTAGATCAATCTGAGACAGGGATTTTCCTTCATCAAACCAATTATGTTGGAGACATACTGAGCCGATTCAGTATGACTGATGCCAAACCTACTGGTACTCCATTGGCGATCAATCACGGGATTTCGCCTGATGACAAGGGGGAGTATATTGATGCTACTCTCTATCGAGCCATGATCGGATCTCTCATGTATCTCACGGCATCTCGACCAGACATCATGTTCGCCACGTGTCTCTGTGCCCGATATCAGTCAAAACCAAAAGTCTCCCACTTAATTGCTGTCAAAAGGATTTTTCGTTATCTGAAGGGTACTCCTGATCTTGTATTATGGTACTCTAATGATGATAACTTTGAGCTTACTGCATATAGTGATTCTGATTATGGTGGTTGCAAAACAGACTTCAAGTCTACATCTGCAGGGTGTCAGTTCTTTGGAAACCGTCTCGTGACATGGCAATGCAAAAAGCAGACTTCAGTGGCTACATCTACATATGAAGCTGAATACATCGCTGCTGCCAGTTGCTGTTCTCAGATTATCTGGATTCAACAGCAACTTCGGGACTACGGTTTGCAATTCTCTAACACTCCTATTTATGTAGATAATTTTGCTGCCATAGTTATCACTAAGAATCCGGTTCAGCATTCAAAAACCAAACACATCGGTATAAAATATCACTTCATTCGTGACTGTTTTGAAAAGAAACTTATTAATATGGTTCAAATTAACACTGATTTCCAAAAGGCCGACCTCTATACAAAAGCCTTTGACAAATCAAGATTTTTATTCTTGTTAGAGATAAACGGCATGAAAAAGAAGGATGGCGTTGTTCCGGACCAAGAGTCGAGTCAATAATCATTTTTATCAATTACGTTCCTGTATATATTTTCTTTCTTGCGTTTATTAAAAATCTCAAAAACTCAAAAAGATTTTTCATTTTAAAATTTTAGGGGGAGAAAATGTCAGTAAGAAAATGATCTCTCGCTGAGAAAAATGATAGTACACAGACGCTAGTTATCTGAGACTCCAAAAAGATTTCTATATTGTGTACAGTTATTTGTGTACAGTTATTTGTGTACAGTTTGTTTAAAAAAAAAAAATTTCAAAAAGATTTTCCATTTTTGTACAGACTAAAACCCAAAAACATCTGAAAAACTCAAAAATGAGAAATCGTATCCAACCTTTGGGAAGTAATGGCACACTAACCATATGTATGAAGCACATTGCATTTAAATGTCATAGTGAATAGCCACACTAAGTCGACATGTGATGCATTGATAGGCTTATCTTACTGAATCTCGACCATTGATGATCAATCTATACCATATTAGATATTGTCTTGTGAGTCACATAATGGTGAAAGGATTGACGAAAATCAAAAATAGAAACTGAAGGTGTTTCTCATTCTGTGCACACCAGTTATCATCGGTTTAATGAGATATCAGAAAGTAGTTATAAAATTAAAAATTAGATTCCGAAGTCGTATACGTGCCATATTGCCTTGTAAATACCTGGCTGAAGCCGTCCATGCGATTAAGAATAAAATAAAAGTATGAATCCGAATCCGTATATGTGCCATATTACCGGGTTGCAGCCTGGTTGAAGCCATCCATGGGATAGGATGAACACAAACACCGTTAGCTGCATACGTGCCATATTGCCTTGTAAATACCTGGCTGAAGCCGTCCATGAGCTGATGGCAGTCACTGTGAATACTAAATATATATATATATAAAAATTTGTGTAGTAAAGAAGTAACAGGGAATAACTGAGATCTCATGAACTTATTATGGCTGGTTAAGTAAGTTGTGCTGATTTGAAACATTAACATATTTTGAAAAGTAATTCAAGTCAATTCTTAACTAGTGTGGGACACATAGACAATGGACTCAATCCTTCAAGATCATCTTGTAAGTGTTGAGAAGATGTCTGCATAGGTTTAAGATGGACAAACATATCAATGATCGCATTTTGACTAAGTGTACTTAAAGCTCAGATAATTTTCAATGTTGCTGATTGCTATGAGCTTAGTACTGATCCCACGTTCGGATCTTTCTCACAAAAAGATGTGTAAATACCATTGTATAGTTGTATCTACAAAATTCAAAATGTCTCAGATCATTAGTCATTAAGTCTGTATGATTTCTCATAAGGATCATTCTTACTAAGACATGCGTGTATATATCTTGTTGATATTATTTTCAGCATTACATATTCAAAAATCCAAAAAGATTTTACTTTTCCTGAATTTTAGATTATCTGATAAGACTCGAACGACTGTCAGAAAATCAAAATTTGAAAACCGCTTGACTTCCGGATTGATCAAATCGTTCCTTTACTTCATAAACTATTCCAAAACTTCATAATTGATCCCTCACTTCATAATTAAATGTAAATTACTTCATAATTAAATTTTTGTTAAAACCAATGTGGTCGGATACCCCATTTAACTTGAAAAGTTTAATTTGCATAAGGGGATTGTCCCATTCGTACGAATGGATGATGAGAATAGGTCATTCACACGAATGGACTGACCAGAATGGTCCATTCGTACGAATGAAGGTTCATTCGTACGAATGAACCAGGCCATCCTATAAATAGGCCATTCATTCGCATGTGCAGAATCATTCGCACAAAACAGAAAGCATTCGCACGTCTGTTTCATCAAAATCTGAATTTGAACAAAACTCTGTCAAATCTGTAATCTAATCATTCGATTTCTTTTTACAGGTATAACTCCACAAGTATTCATCGATTGTATACCGATTCGTGGATGTTCGATTAGATTTAGGGTTCAAAACCGAAAAACAAACTAAAAACGTAAAAAAACTGACTTAATAAACCAATTAAAATGCTAAATATTGGTTGAAAACCATAGTCGAGTGTGTTGGTGTCTTTTTCGGCAAATCTTTTCAAGTGTTGGTTGATTTTTGGACAAGTTGGATCGCGACCCGTCTGTCACACGAATGGACATACTCTTCATGTTCATTCGTACGAATGAACGCTCATTCACACGAATGAGAACTCATTCACACGAATGAAAACTCATTCACACGAATGAACCCTCATTCACACGAATGAACGCTCATTCACATGAATGAACACTCATTCGCACGAATGAATAGGCAGAATGATTCATTCGTACCAAGGGAAAAATGGTCCAAAAGTTCATATTTCCAAAATCTTGCATGTATTGATCTGAGGTGCTTCATGTTTTTGTGTTTGCAGACTGATCGTTATGGCGCACAGAGCTCCAGTTGTTCTTAAGGCTTCCATAAAAAGCAACATATGTGCGTACATGATTCCGACATCAAAGAATGCACGTCCGTTTGTCGGCATGATCGAGTTTCTATCCAGATCCAGGAATGCTCATGCTATATCCCATCTCCGCACTCTATATACGTCGCACCAAAGGGAGTTCTGGGCCTCCGCCAAGATTGACTGCGAGGTATCTCCACCGGTCATACGAGGAAGATCGCAGGTCAAGATGTGGTTGTATCGGTAGCTCACATTCGCCGATTGTGTCAATTTGGTGATCATCCTGAAGATCCAGTGACACTGGATAAATATCTGGTCCGAGGATGCTTCATGAGGATAAAGTACGACGGGAATGTAGCCGAGGGAGTTTTAAACAAAGCGAACCTCTGTCCGCAGTACAAGTATCTAGGACATGTTCTTCTGCATTGCCTCGGTTCCCGTCGTGGCGGATTTGATGATATGCGCGAAACAATACAGAGCGCATTCGTTGCACTGGTGTTGAACATTCCGTTCAACTTTTCTGAGATGGTGTTCACGCACCTTAAGGAAAACATCTATCTTAAAGGGGACAATACGTATCTTATGTACCCCAGATTCTTACAAATGATAATAGATGACCAACTTCCTCTTCTACCAAGGTCAGACGTCGACATAATCAAGTTAGAACACATGACGGACGTCAATCTAAACAGGGTACAGACCTACAGGGGCAGACCAACAAAGCCACCTCACAAACGACTCATTGGACATCTGGCAAATCCAGAGTATGTGGCACCAGTAAACAGAAAATGGCATCACGATAACAGTGATTCAGACAGGGAGGATATTGTTGTACCTCCAGATGACGACCAAGATGATGACGACCAAGATGGTCAGGGAGATGGTGGCAATACTCCTCATGTTTCATCTACCGCTGCCACCACTCCCACTGTTACTGCTATCGATCCTTCCCTTCCAACTAACCTAGAAGACGTTAACCTGGACACCGTCCTGTTTACTGATTCTGAGGAAACTGAAGATGAATTTGAAATCAGTCAACAAGGGGCAAGATTGGTCGCAACAAAAAGAAAAAGGGGAGCAGATCAAGGAAGTTCAAGGGTTGATGATGACGTCAGGGATGCTGATTTTATCCCTGACTGTCTACAAGTATCTGCTGCTCCTTCTTCCCAATCTACCCCGGTCAAGAAGGGAAGAGGAAAGAAAAGAATGGCCAAACGCCAAAAGTTTAAGCTTGTTAGAAGGACGGAGAGCACCTCTGCTACTACAGCAACTTCCACCAGGTCTGAGGCTCCAATGTCAACATCTATGCCTCAGACACAAACTGTGCCTCCTCCCATCTACACGACTGCTCCTACATCACAGCCATCAACTATTCAAGCTGAATCTTCAATGTCACTGCCGACTGTCTCTCTACACGACCAGATCAGTACTTTAAACAGTTTGGTACTTCGTTTACTGGCTCAGAATGAAGAGCAATCAAAGCGTCTTGATCAACAGGGTTTACTGATTGACCAACAGGGCTCGCAGATTGGTCATCTGACTCTGCAAAACTCTGAACAATCTCAAGCCATCACAAGTCTCACCAACAGGTGTAATGATCAACAAGTCCTCCTTCTCACTGCTACAAACCAGAATCAACAGTTGTCTACAACTGTTGATGCACATGCTCAGAGGATACAAAGGCTAGAGAAGGAAAATAAGAGACTGTTGGAAGACTTAGAAAGCAGAAGGGACCCGACACCCATAATTGAGGGTGCTCGCAATGATGGTGATGATGGTGACGATGATGATGATGATGACGATGAGGATGACGATGATGATGATGATAGTGATGATGATGATGACAATAATGACAAAGATAAGGACGATGGTGCTAATGCTGGTGCTGCATCAAGTGCTGCAAAGACAGCAGAAGCAGAGTCGCGAACAAAGAAAAAATCAGACAAATCAGAAGGCTCATCATCAGATAAACAAAAGGGCACTGAAGGTTGATAGTTTTTGTTTTAAGTGTTTTAACTTGTCTTATTGTAAATATTAGATTATTATGTAAATAATTTCAGTTTTATTTTGATTAAATCAATGAAATTTCTTATTCTCACATGTTTATTTTATGATTGTTTATGTAAATAGTTTTGGATGTGATGCCTCTCAAGCAACAACCTTCAAAGTTAACTTATGTGCTTGACATGCAAGGGATCATCCAACATTCAGTTATTTATGACAAAGAGGAAGGGGAAATCGTACACTGCTTGTCAAAAGAACAGATTGCCGAGCTATTTCAAATGAATCCCGACGAAGTCATCACTGAAGAGGCATCTGTTCCTACAACTGATTATCCCTCCTCTGACGAACTAGAAGACGTTGATGAGGTTGAAGTCAAAGACATCACTGATCAAGAATATCCAAAGTACACATCAGTAGATGGTGATGATCTTCCCTCCTTCGCAGACTTATTCACTCAGCAGTCCGACGAGGAGGTCAACCGCATTATCGACAACAAAGAAGATGAAGCCGGTCCCTCCACTATTGACATTGACGAGCTGAATGAACGTAAAAGTAAGTGGATGGAATACATGGCCGAATTAAAGAAGAACTCAAAGCCCTCTCCTCCAACCAAGTACACTAATGTTTATCGACTCAAAGGACACAAGTCTGATGGTCGTATAATCAGTTGGGCATACTTCAACGACTTAAGCTGCTATGCTATAAAAAGAGAGAAGGGCATACAATATTTCAGGTACCCTCATGACTTCAAGACGCTGCCCGCATTTGAAGTAAATCAATTGGCGCGTCTAAAGCTTCTATACAGCGAATCTTCTGGTCTATCCGAATGGTTTGAACGTCAATTACAGTACGAATACCAGAAGAAGTGGGTGAACTTCAAGCCACAAATGCCTACACGTTACATTCACAAGGAAAAGGTTCATCCAATCACCAAGAAGCCCCTAATTGTCTTAAAGTGGAAACCTCCAACGATCATGAAGAAGATTCCTTTAAGAAAAATGATCCAGGACTTCTCAGATCAGTTCAAATGGTGGTACTATGATGGGCGTACTGGTGAAGCTGTTATAGTGCTTTGTAAAGAAGGGTCATGGGAGACCATCAGGGTCTTTGATCCCTTGTGGCTGACCAACTTGTCTGAACAAGATGTTACAACTTTATACAAGTGTCAGTCGTTTTTTGATGTTGCAGATATAGATCAGGCGTTGCAGTATGTGAAGGTGATACGTATATGCTTTGCTTTTGACATACACGCCGGGGTCAACTGGAAAACTCGTACAAAAGAGATGTTGAAGACCAACTAATGTCAGTTAGGTCATTTTGAAGGGATCTAGGTCCAAGGGGGAGTATGTAGATGCATGATATGTCCCTAATCCCTTGTAGTATGTATTTCATCTATGTTTAATGTAACTATTTGATATATTAATGAAATTACATGTTTATCCTTAGTGTTTACTCATATATAACGACTGTGTATTAAACGATCTGATAAATATCGATAACGTTGATCAATCGTGCTAATGAAAGGCCCATTCGCACGAATGGATCATGAGAATGATCCATTCGCGCGAATAGATCATGAGAATGATTCATTCGCTAGAATAAGTCATGAGAATGATTCATTTGTACGAATGAACCATTCTGATGATTCATTCTTACGAATGAACCATTCTACTGATTCATTCGCACGAATGAGTCCATTCACATGGCTCATTCGTACGAATGGCCTCTGCACTATATATATATAACTTTCACTTCATGAGCACAAAAAAATATAGGAGAGACTAACCAGAGCAGAACCAGACTAAGCAACAGAACACACACAAACTCTTTGCACCGGCATTGTCAAATCTCTGTCCGTTGAGAGTTTCCAGGTTTTGTATCCAACTTCTCTACACCAAAGGGTCGATAGAAACCTTCGTTTCGACATCTAATCCGCTCGTTTCTCACGACCCGATCCGTGTCATAGATTGGATTGCCAATCAAATCGGATTCCGCACGATTTGGTTCGGTTAATGTGTTGAATCATTGGATCAAGGTAGATCCCGATCTAACATAGATGGTATAAATGCGCGAATATATTTATTATATATTATCATTCGTAATTAGAAACGTTTGTCTCGAAACGTATTTATCTTAATTATTATATTAGGAAATCCATATTCCCGTAGACAATTAATCATTTGTACGTCTTAGAACGTTCACCCATCCGTGTCATCGTCACAACCCCATTGTATCCCTAACTATTATGCTTATAATTTTAGAGTATACGTAGGCAGTTCACTTGCAAACTCTTGTGTTTCCTACTTGCATCCTTATGTGGTACTATCTATTCGTTCGCAGCTCAGGTGAGTTTTCACGGACCCTTTTACTGTTTTAAACTGGGGAGAAAACATGACGCAAACACTTTTGATTTTTGTAATTCATATATGATATCACTTGTATGACTATGCGTACACATTATCCTTAAATTCCTCACATCGGACCGTTAATATGAACATAGCGAGGTAAGTTGAGTAGTACTACTGGGTTTGACAAACCTCACCCGTGTTAGTCGCGCTAACTCGATTGGAGGTCGAACGGGTGCAATATTGACCTAAACATGCACCATGATGGTGGGAGGCACACAAACAGCCAGCTTTTGGTTGCGAGCGCATTAGTAAACATGTATATGGATTAGCTACCTGTTGATATATATATTGAATGTATAATAATCTGTTAAACGCTTCTATAAACTGAAACCTGTGAACTCACCAACCTTGTGTTGACACTTTTCTTACACTTTTTCTCAGGACGCTAAGCTAAGGCACATGTGCACGATTAGTACATGATGGAGTTCTAATATTATTTTATTATAATCAAGACATACAAACTATCTTATTTACATTGTTTTAAACTAGACATTAGGCGCGTTTGTTTTGCGTACCTACTTTTTATTCATCACTTCCGCATTTACTCTGAACTTTTATAATATTTCAATTTGAGTCCCATGTAGTGTCGTTTGATGTAACTAATGACTGAGATCCTGGTTTGTCACGCGCCAAACGGTAAAACTCCGTTAGTGGAATTTGGGGGTGTGACAGATTGGTATCAGAGCCATTGGTTATAGAGAACTAGGACTGCATACTAGACTATAACCTCACACATTAGTTACACGACACAAACACTCATACCCGATACACATAGCACCTATACGTACATTGCGGTGCAGGCATGTTAACACCAACCATATCACCCTCTGTCGATGAGGGACACATCATTTGCATTGCATCATCATTCCCAGTGGCGACACTCGGGGAATCACCAAAACAACATCCACTCCCGTCCGAGGGCAGCGAGACGGAGCCTTCGGAGGAGTCACTTACACCATCATCACCTATCGGGTATGGTGGGCTTTCCCAGGCCCATGTTATGGACGGAACTCAGCACCAGCACATGTCTCTTTGGGAGTTGGGTTCGTCGGTGGCGAGTCCCTACTGTACCCACTAGCAACAATACGCCGTGTGAAGGCAGACTGTTGCGCGCATCATTTCAGAATCCATTGACGCTTAGATGTCATTACTTTCCCTAGCCATGGGATCGCTTCTTTTGTCGATATTCTGCTGAAAATAGATTGACCACAAAGTTGAGAACGCATTGCTCATTGCATACAAACCCTATCCTGACTCGGTTAGAAGGACGACTACTCTTCTCCTTCCTGTAACTCGTATCCATGAATTAGTTTCACTTCTTGAAGTCGAATTTCATGTGCATGTTCCCATCTACATTCCGTCGGATTGGACTCTCGTATTGTGTTTCAACTCGAGTGAATACTCGGATCAAGCGATTCCCAACTACTCATCCTAATATGAGTCCTAGTGATCAACTTATGGTTGATGACTAAGCTTCTCGATGACTTATCATATCTGACAACACTCTGCTAAAGGACATTATGACACAGGACAAGGGGAAACTAGGGTGAGCATGCAAAGCAAATTATCATTACAGGTGCACACGTAATAGTAATTTGAGGTGCATGTAAGTCCTGGTGAAACCTAGTGTGTGGATGAATGGTCCTAATCTGTGATTTACAGACTTAAACTTCCACTGTCTGTAGGAATTATTGTAACCCGCTCAACGACTAGTTGGAATCGTTAAACCTGTTCAACAGTTGATAGACGTGACTATCAGGTTGAAGATGTTACAGACACACTGAACTATCACCAACTGGATCCATCATTCTATCTCAATCATGTAAGAGTCTTAATGAAATTAAAACTCTCATCCAGACGTGATCACAAAAACCAACTCGATTGAAACTCTGATAGAATCTCATGGCAAACCTATCGACTCCAAGTATGTAAGCGGAATTTGAAGAATTCCTTCTAAGCTAACACGTTATTTCTTACACTCGAAGAATAAATTTTATTTGACCCTATTACCTTATCCTATGACTAATCCTCAGCCTAATTTGATTATCACCCTAGGATATCCAACTATGTAAACGGACTTCCTTCTTCGAAAAATGATCCCGTCGTTCTGATGACATTAGAAAACCGGGATTTTAAACCAACCAACCATCGGTTGAGCGCGACTACTTAAACAGACATCCTATCCCTTATGTTACTGGAATCTGTATCTCAATAAATTTCTTTTCCTACATGTGAACCGTTTTCCCTTGGTCTTTTGTATTGACCGACGCTTACCTCATAAGCGCGAGTCTCACTAGAAGTCTCAGCATGACTTCACAAATTTCATGTTAGTGCAGTCATACTCCAACTCTATTAGAAGCCAAGTATACTGTTGAGATAGCGGAGGCTCAGAAAATCGAAACAACTCACATTGTTAGAGATGTAAACTAGGATTGGTTAGTCATAAGCTTGACATTGACCTCATGCCAGTTACACTTGGCAGTTTTGACATAAATTTCGCTATGGATGGGTTACCTAAGAACCAGCCCAAAATTATCTGTCGTGAGAAAATTTTTCGCCTACCTTTCCAGAGTGGAGAAACCCTTCCTGTCCGAGACAAAAATAGTGGTGTTTTCGAGGCATCATATATTTCATGAAGGCACAGAAATGTTTGCGTAAGGGTCATACCGCGAATCTGGATCTAGTCGCCGAACAACCATCCGAGGAGAAGAAGATTAGTGACATTCCTATCGTACGAGATTTTCTAGAAGCATTTCCTGAAGACCTTCCTGGTCTTCCACCGCATCGTCAAGCTGGATTTCAAATTGACCTAGCACCCGGAGCAGCGCCGATTGCCCGGGCACCATACAGACTTGCACCTAGTGAATTACAAGAACTATCTACACAACTACAAGAGTTGTTGGATAAAGTTTTCATCCGACCATGCTCATCGCCATGTGGAGCTCCAGTCTTATCCGCCAAGAAGAGAGATGAGACTTTCCGTATGTGCATCGATTACCGTGACCTGAACAAAGTAACGATCAAGAATCGTTATCCTCTACCCCGCATAGATGATGTGTTTGTTCCACCCCAAGGATCAAGCTTCTATTCCAAGATAGATCTTAGATCCGGTTACCATCAAATGAGAGTCCAAGACGAGGATATCTCTAAGACTGCCTTCAGAACTAGGTACGGCGACTATGAGTTAATGGTCATGCCTTTCGGACTAACCCACGCACCCGCGGTATTCATGGACCTCATGAACCGCGTGTGTAAACCCTACCTTGATCAGTTCGTCATCGTTTTCATTCATGACATCCTCATATATTCTAAGAACAAGGAATAACATGAAGAACACCTACGTTTGATTCTGGAATTGCTAAAGCAAGAGCAGCTGTACGCTAAGCTCTCCAAGTGCGAATTCTGGATTCATGAAGTTCAATTTTTAGGACATGTGGTAAACGAGAACGGAATAAATGTCGATCCATCTAAAATAGAAACCATCAAGAATTGGGCTGCACCGACGACTCCGACAGAGGTGCGAAAATTTCTGGGATTGGCTGGCTATTACCGCCGATTCATTGAAGGATTCTCGGAGATTGCTCAACCCCTATATACCTTAACCTAAAAGGGTAAACTCAATAACTGGGGTGACCCCCAGGAGTCTGCATTCCAACTTCTTAAACAGAAACTCTATAGAGCACCTATCCTACCTCTTCCAGAGAGAATGGATGATTTTGTGGTGTATTGCGATGCATCCATTCAAGGTCTCGGTTGTGTGCTAATGAAACGCGAGAAGGTTATCGCCTACACTTCACGTCAATTGAAAATTAATGAGAAAAACTACACGACCCATGATTTGGAATTCAGAGCTGTATTATTTGCACTGAAAATCTGGAGACATTACTTGTACGGTACCAAATGCACCATTTACACCGATCACAAGAGTCTTCAGCACATCTTCGAACAGAAAGAGTTGAACATGCAACAGCGTCGTTGGATCGAACTCTTTAATGACTTTGATACCATCAGGGTAAGGCTAACGTGGTAGTCGATGCCCTAAGCCGGAAAGAACTAAACCCAGACGAGTTCGAGCATTACAACTCATTATCCACCCTAGACTACTCGTTCAAATTCGTAGTGCTCAACTCGAAGCCTTGAAAGAGGAAAACCTACCGTTGGAATCCATGCGTGGTATGAAAAAACAGCTTGAGGTTAAATCTGATGGTATTCACTATTTTTCTGAACGAATATGGATTCCAAAGTACGGGAACATAAGGAAACTTGTAATGGATGAATCTCACAAATCTCCCTATTCTATTCATCATGATTCCGACAAGATCTACAATGACCTAAAGTTGCTATATTGGTTGCCAAAGATGAAGGCCTGTATAGCCAACTATGTGAGGAAGTGTCTGACTTGCACAAAGGTCAAAGTGGAATACCAAAAGCCTTCTGGTCTACTTCAGTAACCAAAGATTCCTATGTGGAAATAGGAGCAAATATGTATGGACTTTATCACCAAATTGCCCCGAACTCCAACAAGAGATCGTTTGACGAAATCCGCTCATTTCTTAGCAATCAAAGAGACTGAAAAAATGGAGAATCTTACTCGTACTTATTTGAAAGAAGTAGTCCCTCGACACGGAGTGCCAAATTTCTATCATTTCGGATCTTGACGCACGATTCATCTCACGTTTCTAGCAATCCTTACAAAAAGCCCTAGGCATGCGCCTAGATATGAGCACATCGTACCACCCTCAAACAGATGGCCAGACAGAATGTACCATCAAACCCTTGAGGACATGCTGCGAGCTTGTGATCGATTTCGGTAACATCTGGGAAACTCACTTTCCTTTAGTGGAGTTCTTTTATAATAACAGTTATCACACTAGCATCAAGGCAGCACCATTCGAGGCATTATGCGGGCGGAAATGCCGATTACTTATCTATTGGGCTGAAGTTGGGGATAGCCAAATTACGGGTCCTAAACTTGTACTCGAAACTTCTGACAAGATCGTTCAAATTCGAAATCGCATGGCGACAGCTCGTGATCGTCAAAAGAGCTACGCCAATAAGCGTCTGAAACCGTTAGAATTTCTAGTAGGCTGCATGATCCTACTGAAAGTCTCACCTTGGAAAGGTGTAATTCATTTTGAAAATCAAGGCAAGCTAAACCCTCATTATGTTGGACCGTTCAAGATAGTGAAGAGAATTGACCAGTAGCGTATCGACTAGACCTACTTGAGAGACTGAGTGATGTACACAACGTCTTTCATGTCTCAAACTTGAAGAAATGTCTAGCAGACGAGACACTCGTTGTTCCTCTTGAGGAACTACAAATCTATGAACAATTGCGTTTCATTGAAGAACCAATAGAAATCATGGATAGGGAAGTCAAAACGCTCAAACGCAGTAAAATCCCTATTGTCAGAGTTCGTTGGAACTCGAAACGCGGACCGGAATTCACATGGGAGCGCGAAAATCAGATGATGCGCAAATCTCCTCATCTGTTCAAGCACCCCGCATCAAACTCATAAGGACCAATTCTAATTTTCGGGGCGGAAATTCTTTCAACTAGGGGATGATGTGACATCCGAGAAAAATTTTTTTATTTAATTTTCGGAACGTAAATTCTTTCAACTAGGGGATGATGTGACACCCGGAAAATTTCGGTTAACACTGTTAACTCAAACTCCGTTATCTCGCACGAACTCAGTTAGTCTAGTTAACTCTGTTACAAACCTCATGGACTGGATTGAATTCGGTTCGATATAGGGGAAGAACATGAAAAAAATAGTTTGAAAGTATGGACCGATAGTTGAAATTTAGATAAGATTATGAAATTGGCTAGTTTTAAAACTAACCATTTGATGTTAGTATATGTAGGTATGCTTATATGCGGTTAAAATATAAGTTTATAATTGTTAATAGTTGTTCGGGTTGGGATTACACATGTTTAATATAATAAAGGATTATTAGATTTTAATAATCCCACCTTTTACCAATTGGCCAATAATAATCCCAACTGAGAATATTCTTACCACTGGTCCCTACTTTCAGACTATTTTTTTACATTGCCCCCCCCCCCCCCGTTAAAAAAACTTAACGCCGTTAGAGTTTATATGACGTGGACATCTACAAACCGTCGGAAAGTCGAGCCAAGCTAGCAGTGGTCTCGTGGTGACTTTTGAAATTGGCTCTGGTGGTGTTTAACTGGTCTCGTGGGTCCGGAAAGTCCAAACATAGACAACAGTGGTGTTTAACGAGACCAGTTAAACACCACCAAAGCCAATTTCAAAAGCCAACACGAGACAACTGCTAGCTTGGCTCGAATTTTCGATGGTTTGTAGATGTCCACGTCATATAAACTCTAACCGCGTTAAGTTTTTTTAACGGGGAGTCCAATGTAAAAAAATAGTTTGAAAGTAGGGACCGATAGTAAGAATATTCTCAAAAGGGATTATTATTGGCCAATTGGTAAAAGGTGGGATTATTAAAATCCAATAATCCTTTATTATATTAAACATGTGTAATCCCAACCCGAACAACTATTAACAATTATAAACTTATATTTTAACCGCATATAAGCATACCTACATATACTAACATCAAATGGTTAGTAATCCACCCTAAAACCCGACCATACTCCTTTATGAGGTTCTAAAGACCTCAAACACCATAACATAATTGTGTGGTTCTTTGACCACAAACTCAAACCATCCTTATGAGATTCTTAGATCTCAATTACCATATCTTTGTGAAGTTCGTGACTTCAAACAATATTAACACATAGCTATCACATGTGAGGTTCTTAGACCTCAAACACCAATCTTAAGCATACAAAAAGTGCACACACATAAATTACTAACTCAATCCTATAGTCCATACAATATACCTAACATGTAGGGTTCAAATATCCCAATCCATCATTTATACTTGTGAAGTTCAATGACTTCAGTTATACCTTATTCACCAATTTGTTTAACTTTACACCACATAAGTCAATTACCACATTTGTTTGACTCTAAAACACATAAATCAAATTCATCACATTACCACATTTGTTTGATTATAAACCACTTAAGTCAATTAACACATTTGTTTGACTCTAAACCACTTAAGTCAATTACCACATTTGTTTGACTCTAAACCCCATAAATCAAATTCACCAAAACAACATACTCACATTTGCACATATGAAATTCAAAAAAATTAACATGTATAACAAGTATATGCATTTACTACCACCTATCATTACTAAGTAAGTGCAAAGCACTTAACTTTAGCTAAAAGCGATTCCACTTGGTCTTCAAGCTAGCTCCTTTAATGCCTTGATCACCTAGAAATCAACTTGCATTTAGAAATCTTATGATCTCAATTCATTCACCAATTGAGATTTAAGACACACCTATGATATAAAGATCAACATTCTAGCTTAGATTAATTAACATGACCTTAATCAAACCTTCAACACCCAAATACCACCTTTCAACCCAAATGACCCGTTTGACCCATTATAGTCAAACTTCTAATCCACCAATTCATAATTTTCAATTAAGGTCTAACACCCACCCTAGACCTTATGAATTACACTCATTCTAAACTTGATTAATTACACCTTAATCAAGTTTTAACCTCCCTACACAATCTTTCACCCTTTTTGACCTGTTTAGGTTCCACCCATTTTCACCCAAACTCCCAACTTCTTAAATCACCAATTTGGTTGAGGGTTATTATTTGGTTATGTGTTTAATCACACCACAAATACTTACCAACTCCCAATTAACATCCAAACAATTCAATTTCAAAAACCCCCCAATTTCATCTCAAGAACCCAAATTTTCAAATCATCAAATTGCGTGTTTAAATCATGTAATTCATGATTCTCCAACTTCATTAACACTATATTAAAGCGTTTAGACTAGATTTAATCTGAATCACCCCACCAATTGACCCAATTTGGGGTTTCCACCAAAACCCACCAAGAACTTCATTAATGGAGGTTCAATGAATTAAAAGGTTGCTTACTTGATGTTTGGAAAGAGATGAACACATAGAAATTAACTAATTTCACATGCAACTTCTCAAAATCGGATTTGTGCTTCATATCCTTGTCTCCCTGGTGTAAAAAACGCATGAACACACACACTTATGTGTGCGTTCTACGATACCCTCACACACATAAGAAATCAGCTTTGCCTAATTTACCAAATGGCCATAGACTTCCAGTTTTGCCCTATTTAACAAAAAAAGTTAAATATACTCAATTGCAACTAAACCCTCCATCTTTACTTTGGTTTATTTACCCCCTTATAATATGTTTTTCACACATCATTTATTTAAACCGAAAAATGGTTCGTTACAGCCGGCTAAGCCTTTTAAGTTTGCCGGCTAAACGCTAGACGCCTATAGCAAGCTTATTAGACGGCTTAGCCTCCGCTTTTTTTAAGGCTTAGCCGGCCACGTGTCGCGATCCGGTTGGTTCGTACACTGTAAAAAGGAATGTTGGCACGGAAATATGAGCAGGCTAGCCTAGCCGGCTCACAAGAGTAATATCCATGAATTAAGAGGCTAAATTTGAATGTACATTTTCGATAACTTTTCTGGTCAACTGTCCATTTTCATATTTTTCCCTCAATATTGGCGATAGTCAGGTTTTTTGTCCAGTCAATTCACTGTGACTACAAAAGTCAAGCTCCCACTTGTGTGGTTGATTTCTAATGCTTAGTGCTTCTTGTATGTATGTCCATTACAGCGGATGTGTTTATTATATAAAAAGAAAAGGTAAACTTGTAAAGAAAGTAGTACTAGTGATAAAAATGGACAAGTTTTTGCATGAAAAAAGAGTTTCATTATGAACTAAGCATAAAAGGAAATGAGTTCTATACGGGAATCAACACTTGGTATAAAAAAAATACTAGCCACACTTAAGATAATAACACAAACAAAAATCAGAATAGGTTAAATACACATAAGGTACAGGATCATCATTTCTTATACAAAAGTTTAAATGCTCACCTTAATCGGATCGATGCAAGAATTAGGAGATCTCGGCAGGGATGAACAGATGGCCTAGGTTCCTTCAAATTGAAATCTAATTAAGATGAGATTTAGAACAGATTGAACTTCCATTGTTGCATCAAAAAGCAAAAGAAAGAGGAGAGAAGACTTACAGGTGTGTGAAGCTAGTAGTGCGCAGGTGGTGGTCATGCGGCGGTGGGGGTAGTTGCAGGTGGTGGTGGTTGCAGGTGGTGACAGTGTAAAAGTGAGAGCCAGCAACGTTTTTGGGAGATGAGAGAGATGAAAATAGGTCAATCGTAGGGAAATACCCTGCTAGAAAACAGGGAAGGGCTTTAGGGGCGACATGTTGTTGCTATAGGTGTCGCCGCTAAAAGTGCTTTAACCCTTGCGCTTAATACTCACAACAAATATTTCGTTTACACCCTTCGCAATATATAATATACGTTTTTAAGCCGTTTAATTTTATAATAATTTCGTTTTTCTGCAATAACTTTCGTTTGTTAACTTTTTTTTATAAATTGAAAGCGCATATTTCTTTAGTTTCTTTTTGTCAACGTTTTAGCATAAATTTTATTGAAAACGGAGTTCTTTTCAAATTCGAGTATTTTTTTTTTGGTATTGTACGCTATAGCGAGTCTACGTATGTTTTAGCCCTGCAAATGAGCCGAATGGATAACGACCATGCCCCCTCCGCGTAGCGAGGAGGAATCATTTTAGTCACTCATACTATATATAATATACATTTTTAATCCATTTAGTTTTCTGTTAATTCCGTTTTTCTGTGTTAACTCTCGTTCATTAGCTTTTTTTTTTAAATAGAATGACCGAATTTTCTTTATTTTTTTTCTCAACTTTCAGGTATAATTTTTATTAAAAACGGACTTTTATTTAAATTCGAATTATATTTTGGTATCGTACGATATAGCGAGTATGTGTTCTGACGTAAGTTTTCTCCATACAAACGAGTCAAACTGATAACGACTAGCCTCCCGTAGCGCGGATGAAAAAAACCTAGTAAGATATTTAGATGGGAATTTTGGATCTTTCTTATATTACCAACTTTCTTTCACGTCATTTTCAGTAAATTACAATTTCAATGTTCAACTTCTATTTTGACTAGATATAGGTAAACGTATGTATACTTTATCAACACGGCATTGTGGAGAAGTGGCCCACCATGCCCTATCACAGCCGTTGATGAATAACCCCCAATGTGTGATTTGAGTCTTGACGTACTCTTGACTCTTGAGTCCTTTTTCTAAAAAATAATAAAAATACGCAAACAAGTATTAAATAGGATTATTAGATTTTAATAATTTTATATTTTATTAATTGGTCAATAATAATTACTATTGAGAATATTGTCTGTACTTTCAAACTATTTTTTACATTAGACTCCCCGTTAAATAACTTAACGCCGTTACAGTTTATATGACGTGGACATCTGCAAACCGTCGGAAAGTCAAGTCAGGCTAGCAGTGGTCTCGTGTTGGCTTTTTTAAATTGGCTTTGGTGGTGTTTAACTGGTCTCGTTAAACACCATCGTTGTCTATGTTTGGACTTTCCGGACCACGAGACCAGTTAAACATCACCAGAGCCAGTTTCAAAAGTCACCACGATACCACTGCTAGCTTGGCTCGACTTTCCAACGGTTTGTAGATGTCCACGTCATATAAACTCTAACGGCGTTAAGTTTTTTTAACGGGGGTCCAATGTAAAAAAATAGTCTGAAAGTAGGGACCAGTGGTAAGAATATTCTCAGTTGAAATTATTATTGACCAATTGTTAAAAGATGAGATTATTAAAATCTAATAATCCTTTTAAATATAAGGTCCCTCCCATCTTACATCAATTTTTTTCATTTGCTATTAATATTAGGCTCTAAATTGTATCGGATTAGCAGGTGTTGGTGGGCTGAATTTAGATCAGCGGGGTTGAATAGGTTAACCCGCAAAACCACTCATATATTTATTGTTGTTAAATACATTAACTCTAACTCAGACACACATAATTTTAGATCGAGATTAAAGCATAGAGGTGGTGACGTGAGTTTGTAAGAGGGGCGAAGGAGTATAAATGACCAGCTTAGGTCGAGAGCACCATCTATGTGGTGGTGGCGAACTCCAACGATGGTGGCTAGGTGATTTTGGTATGTGTGTGTATCGCAGGTGTAGGTGATGAAGGGGGGGGGGGGTAATGATTAGATCAGCAAATGATGAAGAATGAGAAATTTAGGACTTTAATTTTGGGGTGTTAATTGATTTTGCTAATTTTTTTTTGTTACAAGGGTATTTTAGTTTATGGGGTCGTTTTTTTACACATGGATATGTTGACGGTTTTAATCACCCTTTGTACACGCGGCGTAGAAAGACCATCGTCAAAGCGCTCCTCATTTGGTCTTCTCCCACCACCATTGCATAATCATACTCGTCCGGTAAACGCACATCTGGGATAAGTCATGTTCCAAAGTATCCGAGGGTCAACCTGCTCTAATACCACTTTGTCATGGGGTCATTTCTCGAGGCACCGTGTGGCGCCTTGTAGGGATGGCAAATGAAATCCGAACCCGATGGGAAAACCCGAAACCCGTAACATTTGGGACGGGTACGTGGTCGGGTAATCGGGTATGGGACCGAGTTTGGGATTACTTCTGAATTTTTTTGAGGGTTTGGTATATGGTGTCCTACCCGTTTACCCGCCCCGATTACCCGATAACGTATACCTGTTTACCCGATTATATACCCGACATAGTTTTCTTTCTTTTTTTATTTATTCTAAGTATATATATCGTATTTATTTTAAGTATATATACCGTATTTTATTTTAAATGTATATACCTGACATTATTTTTTTTAGTTATAATTTTTATGTATACCCGATAGATACCCGACGAGTTTAGGTCGAGTATATCTAATGGGTATTTTTTAGAAACTAACGGGTTTACCCGGAACCCGCGGGTATACCCGATACCCGATGGGTAATTACTCGATAGAAACCCGACTGGTTTTGGGCCGGGTATGGGACAAGATTTTATAACCGGGTATGGGGTTGGGATTACCTAAACCCGTTCCAAACCCGACCCATTGCCATCCCTAGCGCCCTGGCCCAGGGCCGGCCAATCCGTCTCGCTTATGATAGGGTCTACTGGTTTCATCTTGCATTGGACTCATCAGGCGAGTGGCAACAACTCACGACCAATGATGCGTTCGGTGTGCAAGACACCTAGGCTTGTTCACGTCGTCTATCCCACAGAGGTCGTCCCTGATGAAGTGCGGACTAGGCAGCAAACACCAAGCTTTCAAGTACAAACATAGCAAATTGATCTTTGAATATTTGGTCAGTGACACGTAGCTTCAGTAGTACTCACAATCCATTTCCCCAACACTCTCAAGTTCTCCTCTCACCCAATCACCGACCTTCGCATCTGTAATAACTAACGCTCACAACATTCAATTGATGTTATGTATTTAATCAATTAATTAGTCAAGGTTATACTGATCTTTCAGTTGCGTAAGCATATTTGTTAAAGCAGTCTTTTATGTCGTCGTATGTAACATCCGACCTCTCATACCACCAATATTGTCCGCTTTGTCCACACTACAAAAAAGAAGGGTATTTGGGACTAAAATTTTAGTCTCTAATACCCCCGTATCAGTACTTAATGGTTATCAGAGACTGATTTCGCCAGTCCCCAGTCAGTGACGAATACTTAGTCCTAAATAGTTAGGTTAGTAACCGAAAATCAGTCCCTATTGTATATCACCAACAGGGACTAATAGTTAGTCTCTGATACAAAAAATCAGTCCTTAATTTGTCTCCCGAATACCACGTTATTTCAGTCTCCAATACATTTATTTAGTGACTGAAAATCAGTCTCGGTTAATAAGACATTTCAATCCGTGATGAGTAACTTTAGGGACTGAAACTCAGTCCTCAAAAAATGTCTACATTGTCCCTGATATGTTTCGTTAGATTCGCGATTCCATATCAAATCAGTCTCCAATAAGATGTTTTAACGACCGGGGATTAGTCCCGGTAACACGCGATTTTAGTCGTTAATATCCTTATTGTCAGGACTGAAAATCAGTCTCAGATAGCATATTATTTTAGTATTTAATATGTTTTTCAAAGTCTGATAATCAGTCTCTAATTTGTTTCTTTAGAGACTGAAAATCAACGTTAGAAACTAATCTCTATTATGTATTATCAGTGACTATTTTTTAGTCTCTAAATGTTTATCTTTTAGAAACTGAAAATTGGCTTCCGATACAATTTAATTTAGTCCCGAACATGTATTTAAAACCCGTAACGAATTTCTTTAAAGACTGAAAAGCAGTCCCAATGCAGCTGTTATATAAGACATTTCAGTCACTAAACAACAATATCATTCATGAATCTGTTTCTTGCTTTCTGAATATATTTCAAGCATTAATATCATAATAATAACGAAGTTCAAAATAATACCAATTCATAAATTTTAAAGTTTAAAAGAGAGTTAGATGTCCAAAAAATGTAATAAACGTCTTAACATGGTACTAGGTCTAGCTGTCACTATCGGTACATGAATCATCTGAAAAATCTCTCGCATGTGTGTTGGATGTTGTGCTCTCGAATTCTAGAAATTTTGTGTTTATGAACTCTGACATCCTTTCCATTTTCTCTTCATTCTGTTTGAGTTTCTCGTCACCTCTTTGAGTTTCTCCTGCTTATATCTTCGCTGGTCTCACTTGAATCTTGTTGAGATGATTCGACCGTCGAATTCATCCAATTATCTTTTTTTCTTCAACACAGGCCTAACACCTGTCTCCCATCCTGATTGTATTGTTTTATGCCTTCCACAAACACTTTTTATTGCTACTTTCTCAAATTTGTGTTCCATAGCAGTATCAATGGTGGTTCCTTCAGAATTGGATTCATCCATGGCTACCTTTTTATGCTGAAGAAAATTTTCCTAACATAATATAATGTACAAGAAGAACATTTAAAACTAGTAGCAACCCAAAATCAATATTTGAAAAAAAATAAAATTCATAGTCAAAAGTTTTTAACAATGAGATGCTTACATATTGAATACGTGAATGATCATTTAGTCATCCATCTTTCTCGGCTCTAAAATGCATGTTGTACCATAGTTCTAAAGAGCTTGGCGGCATTTGAGTCTTAGGATTGGTCTGTGATAATAAAAATTATAATAATGAAGAAAAAATATATTCTAAAAAAATATTGAAATCAATCTTGTTTAACAAATATAAACCTAAGATAAAGTCAAACCAATATTTATGATTCATGGAGGATTATATATCTTGCTACTAGCTAGGGTGAGCTAAGAAAAACCATATATAGTTAGGATTATACCATTTTATATGCATGGTTAGCTATAGACTGAGAGCCCCTCTGCTTATATATCTTCCCTCGGCCACCAACTCTGTTATAGGTACTCGAGAATCTTCGTCAAACCTTGTTCTTGTAAGGACCATCATCAATAACGTAAATATCCACATGGTACTACAGGGAAATTGATAGTCAATTAACAAAAGATATATACATTACACAAATAGTATTGTTTTAAACACATGTATGTATAACTTTTAACACATTTATACACACCATTAACATCATTAGGAGATAAATACCCTCTGTATAAAATGTATAGTTTGTAAGTTTGTGATCAAAACTCTAAGCTGATAACACACCAACTTGACGATCAAGATTGAAAAAATTCTGAATAATTTTAACATTTGCAACATAATGTGTATCAATAAGATTATTACATAAAATGTTATTTAATCCTTTTTATATGGCTATTACAGAAGTTATTATATAAATAGTTAAATACATCTAATATAACTTATTTTAAAGTTTTAAAGCATACTTGATCTTACGGTCCGGTCCTGTTTTATATGACCGGTTCTTTTATATAACCGTAAACCAAACCTTTCACATGGTTTGAAATTTTTGGAACCGACCGACCGAAATTTAAAGAGAAAAACTAACCACGAAACCAAACCGATGAGCGGTTTGGGACAGTTTCACGGTTTTAAACGAACCGTGAACACCCCTAAGTAGTATCTACCAGAATGGGCCAGAACAAAGAACTGAATGGGTCACAATGGGCACCCAGAAAAAACTACCAGATTCTTGGACAGATCAGTTTACAACCTAATTATCGTTGATCATGGGTCAACTGAACCCATATCAAACTCTTGTACAGATCTGTGTTTAGAATCCAAGACAATCAAACTGGTTGCTTCTTGTGATCCAAATAACAACTTTTAAATGTGTTCAACAAATGATTCTGTAAATCATTGCTTTAATTCCATGACAATTTGTAATTACTTATGTAAAAAAGTTCAAAATTTTTAATTGACTACATTAAAACTAAAAAAAAATCAATTTCCATTGACCAGATTAAAAATTCAATTTGTAATTACTTATGTAAAAAATTTCAAAAGTTCAAATTTTTTTCCATTGAAATACTAATGTAAAAAATTCAATTTCCATTGACCAGATTAAAACTAAAAAGACCAAAAGTTCAAATTCTGTTTGCTTAAAACTTTTGCAGAATCCCTTCTTCCCCATCATAAGTTAAATGCTTTTTCTAGTGAGGAATGAAAGAACACAATTAGAATTAAAGAACACAATCAGAAACACAACCAAGAAATCTGACCCATTTGCACAAAACAACTAACATCAACCTTCAATTAAGCCACATAACCATATTCAATGTGGAATTAAACAAAATCAGTTATAATCTATTAGTTTTCTAATGTGTTGATAGTGTTTAATGTATCAAAAAATACTCCAATTGATACCTTAAACTGCAAATATTGATCGACTGAGTGAGTCTCCACCCAAATTTCTTCACACAGAAGCATCGACTTCTGGAGCGCGCAGAGAGGGGAGTCAAAGCAGTCGGTTTCGTGATGGAGTAACTGAGGTGTTATTAGGTTTGATTTATTGGAATGGAACGTGTCTATAGAGGGGATTGACATCCCGATTTCTCTGCTAGGTTGTTGCAAGAATTTCGCCACAGGAGACGATGATAGGGAGAAAGAATTAGGGTTTGATGTTATTTCCCATCTTAAATGATATTGTGTATATATTTTCTTTTTTTTGAACGAATATATGAAGAAGAAAAAAATGCCTAATTTGTTAGGGTAAATAAGTAAGAAAATTCATGGTAATTCTTATTTCAAATAATGGCACATGTTATCGCTATATTTTTTCACATCAAAATTTTTTAATTTTTCTTATTTTAAGTAAGTTTGAATTTTAAAATTTAATTTTGTTAATGTTTTTATTTTTCAAAAAAGATAATATAAAAATTGAATTCTAATTATTACTTAGTTAAGGAAATAAAGAATTTTATTTCTTGTTTTACATATTATTTTAAATTTTTTATACATTATTAGACTTTTATTTTTTTATTAAACAACCTCATGTAATACATGGGTATATAACCTAATTTATAATATACAAGTTTATGATATAGTTCTATTATAATTATTATGTCTTATAATTTTCAATTAAAATATACACATGGTTACATTGTTTGATTGATTATATATTCATGTATATTCATATTTATATTTATTTATTACTATTTATTTACACTCTATATTAGTTTTAATGTTTGATTTATTATTATACTAGGTTAAAGCCCATGTTTTACATGGGTTGAATAAATACAAATTGTTATAAAATAATATTTTCTATAAAGATTTGTATGTTTGGTGTTATTAGTCATCTGTGAAATAAGAAATAATTGAAAATTTTCTTATGATTTAGTAATTTTTAATAAAATATTAGAATATATGTTAGATATTTAATTATTTAACATTATCGTTGTTTAATAGAAAAGAAAAGCGAAAAACAAAAAACTAGATTTCATCAAAAGTCGTCACGTAGCAAGTAATAGTTATATATAATAATATATGCTAGAAACCTTGTATATTATACAGGGTGAATAAATGTAGTGTTATATATATCCTTACTAATAAACATCTAATATTACATATTTTTGACATATTACATAATTTTTTAATACAAATTTTAGAAACGCTCATGTATTACACAAGTTGAATAAATTTAATTTGTTCTTAAACCAATAATTTCTATGAAGATTTGTATGTTGGATATTAATAAAATATTATAATAATTTTTTTGATATTTTATTATTTAAAATCATTATTATTTACTTTATTTTCCAACGGCATTATAGCCATTGCCAAACGTTCAAAACCAACGGTTTCAATCACGGGTTCACATACTCGTTAAGAACCCGTTTGCACTACCCGACCTACTTGCGACGGTGTACCCGCCTTACCCGCTTGAGCGCCTCCTCCACCCTTAGAGATTCATGTTAAATCTTATGACCCAGATTACCTCAATTCAAGTTGGTTGACCTTTTTTATAATAATTGACTATAACTAATCCTCATTGACAATCAATCATTGTATGACCCATTATAACTCATTACGACTTATATTGGTCGATCAAAATTAGACTTCATTAATCAAATTCAAACAAAGTCAAATCCAGTCACTCATGGTAAATCTTCAAATTTCAGAAACCAGAAACCGATTCGATGAACAAACCAAAACCAATTAAACCAAAAGTCAATTTTAATCTAGAGATGTATGGGACGGGTATACCCTAAACATGAAACATCCCAAACGAATATACCCAAAACCCCACAGGTTTGGGACGGGGTATGTGATTAGTTTTAAAATATTTCCTGAGTATAAGACGTGTATGACCCATTATAACTCATAACAACTTATATTGATCGACCAAAATTAGACTTCATTAATCAAGTCAAACAATATTAGTTGAGCATCAATGACACTAAATGATCATCAATTGTACTAACTAATCATCATTTATCCTAAATGAAATATTAGTTGCTGTATTTCATAGTAGAATGATATAAATTTAGTAAAATGTTATTACACGTGCTTAGGGTGAAACTCAATATTTGAAATGTTAGAAACTTAATCTATATCTATACTACTTAATAAACAAGTAAAATTATGGGACACGTCTCAACTTTTGGAGCATTTTTAGCATGATTTTCCTGCCTGTCACTCTTATTAAATACTATATTTTTAAATATTTAATATCAATCTAATTATGTATACTTTTTATTTAATTATGATTTTTTATTATATTATTAAACAAATTAATTTAATATAGATTACCATTTATCAATTACATAAAAAAATTAATACCAAGTTAAAGAAAATGTTATAAAAACTAACTTAATATAATTTATAACTGTCACGTTAAAGTAGACATATTTTGATTAGTGTGTGTGTTAAGAGATTATATTATATTTTATTCAACCCGTGTAAAACACGGGTTTTTAAAAACGTAATTTTTTATTACTAATTATATAACATTATATTTATTTAACCCGTGTAATACACATGATTCTAACATAGTATACATATGTGTGTATAATAAATATATATTTAATAAATAAAAGTATATATATAAATAAAAAGGTCGTTCAGGCTTGTGAGTCGGCTCGATATCGATATGTGAGGCTCAGGCTCTATCTCGTTTATTAAACGAGACATAGTATGAGCTCGAGGTCGGTATCGAGCTCGTTTAGGCTCGACTCAGTTCAAGCGTTTAGTGAGCCGGTCCTGAGTAGCGGTCGAGCCGACTTGAATCGTTTACACCCTACACGTTTCAAAAGGTAAGTGGAGCGTGTATCATTTATAATAAATATAATTTAATTTAGTAAAACATATATATTCAGTAAAGCTTTTAAAATAAAGGACTTGTGTTAATTTTTTTAGAGAAAATATTTTTTTGTTCTCATTTTTTTTTTGTAATTTTAAGGAGTTCGACTTTGAAATCTTGACTTTAGGGAGGAATTTGATTATAATTATAAGTTTTTATATAAGACTACAGGTGGTTATGTATATTTTACTATCTAGGGCATATTTCTCATCCCATCGTTCACTGTTCTTTCATCTGCATCAACCAAATCAAATCTTGCAACAGAAATCATCTAGCATCTGCTCGATAACCTGGTAAGCTGTGTGTTGTTATTTCAATTGGATCCAATTTCACATTATGTTCGATATTCACCTTGTAGGCTTGGAATCGGGTGGCCAAGGCTTGAATCAATTTGCCTTTGTAAGTTTGTTCATGTGATTGGAAATTCGAATCACATTCTGCTCGAATCACCTTCTAATCACTTCGCCGGCTTCAACCTTAAAGGTAAATTTTTCTGCCTTTATTTACATATATCACAGCTTTGGTTATTTTACTTGATTAATTTCTGCCCTATGTTGGTTTGTTTGATTAATTTCTTCCCTAAATGATCTTTTCTTTTTGTACAGACTTCATCTTTTCCTTTAAATTGGTGTGTGAGTTAAAGCACTAAAGCTTTTCAGTGTATACAAGAGAGAGAGTTAGAACTATGTTTTGATCTTGGGTCTGATCCAACAGTTTGTGTTAAATCAAAATATTCTTGCTAATTGTTAATCATCAAATTGAAATCAAAAGTATTAATCCAGTCATTTAAAAAGCAAAAAAATTAAACCAAAAGCTTTAATTGAATCACAAAGGCCCCAAATTTATCTGACTTTTGCTCTAAAATTGTTGAGCCGCCCCTGACCTCACAAACCGAAGAAAAATGTTTTTCTTTTGATAATTAGTTTATGTATGTTTGTTGTTAACTAGGATTTGGCAATGACTTTGGATAAGAGCCGGACTAAAATCACTAATACTGTATTTCTGAATTCTGTTTAACTATAACACTAAAATGATTCAAAAACCTATATTGGAACAGCGGGTACTAACAACTATTCAAGATTTATGTTCTGTCGGTTTCTCAAGTGTTAAGCTTTCAAGGAATCAAGGTGAGTGTGTTAGTCTATTTCATTCATTGTGTGAATTACTTATGGTGTGATTTGGTCTTACGGCTAGTCATGGTGTATATTTGGTTTTAGACCATAATAAAGTTAAAATCATAGCTAGTTATTGTGTATATTTGGTTTTAGACCATAATAAAGTTAAAACCATAGTGTATGTGTTTTGATCCGTTGAACCAATTTTAGAGTATTATTGGTTATTAGACCAGTATTAGTTTAGTCATGGTATGATTTTGATTCTTAATCAAGCAAAGGTGCTTTAAGGATACATTATCTATCTGACTCGTTATAATAAAACATTAGGCTATTAATTTTCAACACAATTAAAAAGAGATGTAGTTGGTGTTTCAAAGTAGCTAAATCTATATCTATATCTATATCTGTACTATATAATAAATAAAGGTTTTGGCAACATTTTTTTCCCGCCTCTCTCTCCTATTAATTATACTAATTTCTTTAATTTTTACAATTTTTGTTTTCCGCTTCTCTATCCTATTAAATAATACTGATTTTATAATTACTTTTATAACACGTTTTTTATTTTATTAAAATTAGGTTTGTTCATAAAACATTTTTATAATTATAATTTGAACATTTCTTCATTTTTTTTATAAACTTTTTTTTTAAATAATTATATAGCATTTCTAGAATTTACAAATCTTCATAAATGATGTTTTATAACAACTTTTATTTATTTAACCCATGTAATACATGGGTTTTAACCTAGTTACATATAAATGATAGTTTTTTCCTAAAAAAAATAATAAGGCCTGCATAGTAGCAGCCGTGAGCCGTTGTGCAGGGTCAAAACTTTTTTTTTATATATATAGTGATAAATGGTTTGGAATATTCATTAGATTTTTAAAGTGATAAATCACTTTACACTTTGGAAAGCTTTAATAAAATCTGATAAGAGCTTAAACGGATCACTTTGGGTTTTGTTTTAGGAAATTTTACATCTTTGTACAAGTTGTACCTAATGCAAAGTAGAATAAAAGACTGCTGAGTTTATGACTAATTGCCGTCAAACTTTGCTGTTGTGTAGTTCTTTTGGACAGCAGGCAGACCCTTACGGGTTGCTGCTGTTTGTGTGAAAAACACATCAAAGCATACCCATCTTTGGGTTGTTCTTGCCTTGAAACCGACCCATAGTTTAAACTAGTTTTGTAACTTAACTTAACGGGTCAGGGAAAGTGGTTAAATTGAGGACATCAACACAGAAACCAACAATATCATATTTGAACATGAATGCATTTGTTCCTTAATGTTGTATCTTCAGCTTATTGCGGCAAACTAAAGCAACTTTATGAACTTTAATCTAAATATATTCTATTTCCATCCTGAGATGGTTGGATAATCATGCCAAAGGTCAAAGTTAAGATTCAAGCAAGAAATTTTGTATTACATTCTTGTTTTTAGCTTTTATTACATCCCACTATATATTACAATATTCTTTGCTATGCCCCCATGCATATATCCATCTTTTACTACAGGAGTACTATAATATATGCTAACTCTTATTTTATAAAAATAAAGTTTGAATTCATTCAGGTTCCTCATTCCAAGGATTCGTTTGTACCATCTTTTTCACTCACGTGCTTAGCCACTCGTGACGTGAGCACAATGCACACATCTGGCCTCAAATACAAAACCTGGACTCCCATGTACATTGTAGATCAGAAGGACGAGTCTTTCTACACTGTAAGTTGGGCTTGTGATGCTGATGGGATACCTTTGCTAGTAGCGGGAGGAATCAATGGTATAATCCGTGTCATTGATGCTGGAAATGTTCTTGCAGTCAGAAAACCCTTGTGAGGAAGGGCTATTGATCTTGAGTAATTGTATAACTTTGTAAACTTATACCTGCATACACTTGCTTCCCAAATATTGAATGATTTTGACTTTCGTGGTTTGTTGATCTTGACTGTTCTTGGATTCTGATTTTGAATGAAATAATTGATAAAACAAGATTCAGATACCCTTTGATCATTAACAGAATTAATCAATCATTTCCTACGTGTTGTATATTTGGTTTAGTTTTAATGATGCAATTGTATGTTTGAATGATTTAAATCTAATATTGATCGATATACATCACACATATGCAACACAAAATTGTTAGTGACATTGAGTTTTGAAACTACTATGCCTACCCAAAGAATTTATAATTTATAGTTTATTATATATTTTTCATATGATTTTTCAGTTTATAAGTTATATATTTTCTTTTATATCACTGCTTGAAGTAGGTTTAAAACAGTAATTTTCAATGTAATATTAAATAAATTTTTATGATTGGTAAAGTATGTGTGCTAAGCACAAATGTTGTAGGTTTTGGTGTTAACTTCTTGATTTTTATTTTTAACACAGAATCTTATAGACCTAAACTAACAACACCAACTTTTGGTAACAATGACGATGGAAAATAAGTTCAGCTTGATTTTACAATCAAGGTTCAAATAAGAAGAACCAAAAGTTACAACAAAATATAAACATTATTAATTTTAGTAATTTCCTATGTTTATATCTAGAAACAATTTGTCAATATCAAAGACCAATAGATACTTGATGCTCAAGAAGTTACAGAAATATGTAAATATATTACCACACCATTTAGTAATCTATTGCATGATTTCTGGTGTTAGGTCTACATGAACATATTTCTATTATTGGTGACTGAATATCAGTCTCTAGTTCTTTTGTCTGTATAACACGTCGGAGACTAAGTATCAGTTCTGAATAAGTTTACGAAAAAAGATCTTTCATACTAATTTTCAACCCCGATACATCTAATCAAATGGTAGAATTTGCGTAACATAATTGGAGACTGAAAACTAGTCACTAAGCATTTCTTATACCAAAAGGCGACCGAGACTGATTATCAGTCTCTAATTAGGTCCGTATTGAAAATGTTAAGGAATGATATTCAGTCCCTAATACATTTCCTCTATACTAAAGACTGAAGATTAGTCTCCAACACATTTGCGCCATTACTCATTATACAGGGAATATATTTGGGACTGAAATTCAGTAGCTAATAAGTTTCCCTCAAAAAACCATTACGACACACCCATATTTACGACTGAAATTTAGTCTCAAATAAGGGGCCTAAGTATTAACGACTGATTATTAGTTGTAAAACATGTTGGATAAAAATTAGTCTCAAATACCATTAGGAACTGATAAATCAGTCCCAGATACTACTTATTTGAGACTGATAAATCAGTCCTTGAGACTTTAGTCCCTAATGGTCACTTTTTTTGTAGTGCCACTAAAAGCTCACAGATTTGTTTTTTTGTTTCTGGGTGAAAACTTCCCAGGGGTCACCCACCCATGGATTACTCCTACCCGAGAACGCTTAACTGTGGAGTTCTCCTCTCAACCACAGCCATTGCGCCCAAAACACGTTGATGGTATTTGACACGGGTCATTCCTTATCAACCAAGAATATCTTCTAGCCACGGCCGATGTGTGATTTGCCTAGGGTGTAACTGTTAGGAATCGTGGTACCAGTTTTAACTTTAAAATCAATTATTAATTAAACCTTTGAAATAAATAAATCAGATATATTTAGTGGAAGCGATTTAATAGTACCATTAACAGATCAGATCTGGATTCCATACAGTGATCCGATTACACAGCGTTTAGACAATAATAAATAAATAAAACATATCCATAGGGTGTTTAAGGTTTTATATCTTTGACGAAACAACCAGGTTGAAACACTCGGGTACAAAGAACGTCACGTTAAATGACAACAACAAGCTCGTCACACGAACCCTTTACACGAAAACACACAAAACGAGAACCCGGTTCTCTACCTTCTCCGGTTTGGCTCGCGCACAAGGAACACCACGACCGGATGGAGCCGGCTTCGGTGGAGCTGCATGACAAGGGGGCAGCGGAGGCGGCTTACAGTGGCCGGTGGTGGCTCATGGCAACGAAGGGAGGGCCGGCTGGTGGAGGACGACGCAAATGGGGGGGGGGGGTTTCGACTCCTCTTCCTTGCGCAAACTTGGAGGTGGCAATCAATGGGATTAGGGTTTTAGTATAATGATGTATTTATAGTAAATCTAATTACACTTAAAACCCTGAACAATCAACATTTAATTATTAACTGATTAACCTTTAACCAGTTCTAGTCCCCGTAGTTTATAAACTATTTTGCGTTATCAAAACTGGTTTTATATTTTACTATTAAATATAAAAACCTGTCAATATATATATTTTTTACTAACATAATAAATAAAAATATTTTGTGCCACGTGTCACTCTCTGTTTACTTCTTACTCTTATTTTCTCGTCTCTCTCTCATATTAGTTATGAATTATTCCGCTTCTCCCTCCTATTAAATAATAATATTAAATAATATCTTTGTATATATCTTTGTATTAATAAATAAAAATCCTACTGACACGTGTCACTTTGTGGTTAGTTTTTTATTATTTTTTTTTCGTCTTTCTCTCCTATTAAATAATGATATCAAAAAAATTATCTTTATATGTTTAATATAAATATAATTAAAAATACTTATTATTTCATTATAAATAGTTATTGTATCATCAATCAAATGAATTTAATACGAGTTAAAAGAGCGTATTACTGTCACGACAAATTATATTTTTAAAAAAATATTTTGACGAGTGTGTTATTAAATTATATTATATTTTAATCAACCGATATAATACACTGGTTTATTTAACCCCGTGTATTGCACGGATTTTTAAAAATATAATTTTTTATGACTAATTAAATATTTAACATTTTATTTATTCAACTCGTGTAATACACGAGATTTTAACCTAGTTACACTAATATATACATAAAACCACATTCCGTCTCTCGTTAGACTTAATTATTCTAAATAATTAAATACGATGTAACCAATAAATATCTCTCTAGATATTTAATTCACCGGATTCTAAATTCTTGTTTCGTGTAATAACGTTTAACAATTAAACGATATAATCTGTTCTTTGCCCAAAGTGTAACTCTTCGGATCGTAGCTCGATAGCAACGTTGATATTATCGATGATCGGACATCTAATATCCAACAGTTACAATGGGTCATGAGTGGCTAGGAATAAGTTTATGAGTTTTCACAACAACTCAGAATTTTAATTTGATACGTCCCTTTTATATATATATATATATATAATGTGAAGTTTATAAGAAAACTAATATTTAGGGAGAGAACTAGAAAACTACTCTTTAAAGGTAAAAATAAATAATAAAAAAATCATAACTCAAAAACTAAAAAAGTATCGGAGACCTTGTTTCCCACATCGTCCTTGTTCAAAAAAAAAACTTGAAAAATAGTCGGTTTAGCTTTAGGGTTTAGTTTAGCTTTAGGGTTTAGGTTTTTTGGGGATGGGTGACGGGTTTAGGTTTTTGGGGGTGGGTGGAGTGGGTTAGGTTTTTGGGTGGGGGTGAGGTGAGGGGTTTAGGTTTTTAGGGGTGGGTTAGGGTTTTGGGGTGGTACTACACATGTGCAGTATTTTGTTTAGCGTTAGGTTTTTTAGGGTAGGGGGCGGGTGTGGTGGGCTTAGGTTTTTGGGTGGGGGTGGGTGGGGTGGGCGGATTTAGGTTTTTGGGTGGGGGTGGGTGGGAGGTTTAGGTTTTTGGTGGTGGGGGTGGGTGGGGGGTTTAGGTTTTTGGGTTTGGTGGGGTAGGGGTTTTGGTTTTTGGGGTGATACTACACATATGTAATATTGAAAATAATAAGGAAAAAAAACGACGAGTTAATTCTTATTTTTTATAACGTTATTTATACTCAAATGAAGATAAAGAAATTCTTGATTTAATGGTGCGATTTGTTTTAAAAAATAATAATGTATGCAAAAGATAGAAATGTTTAAAGATTTATATATTTTAAGTTCCAATTTTACCCTTTATCTTTAAAATTCCACCCCTTATTTTTTCTTAGTGGTTCTCTAGTTCTCTCATTAAAATAAGTTCTCTCATTAAAATGAGTTCTCTTTTGAACTCAACCCTATATATATATATATATATATCAATTGTTAACTCGTAAACCAAAAAACCAAATTATGACAACACATTTATTTTCATCTTATTTTAATTCATTATACAAAAGTCAAACATCCAATTAACTATATTAAATATGTGGCTAAGATTTGGTTTTTTAGTTTTCACATTTAAACATGGTTTATATTTGATCCTTTTCCTATATATATATATATATATATATGGGACCTATCAAATAAAAACCCTGGGTTATTGTGAAAACCCAGAAACTCAATCTGGACCACACATTAATTTGTTGGGTTTTTTGATTTATTTTTAATTTGTAGGGCTATTTGGGTCATTTTCCCACTATTTCTCTCTTTGTTAAACTTACCATCCAGGATTTTCCATCTGTCTCTCTCTCTCTCTAAACACATAAGCTCTTAGATCTATTTCATCTCCTTCACCGGATCAAGAATTAGGGTTTTTTATAAATCAAACGAAGTTCACAAGGCTGAGTCGTTGAAGGAGAAGATATCAAAGAAGGTACACGGTCTTATGGAAAGATCTCTCTCTCTCTAAACACCCATTAGTTTTCGATATGAAGTTATCACCACCATATATTCACCTATTTTTCACCCTCACTTTCTCCATTTCCAAATCTGAAGCTATCACCATGGGGCATTCGTATGAACCATCGTTACTTCGTCCATTTCTAGATCTAAAGCTATCACCACGGGGGTGAGTTTATTACACATATCAATTGTAGATGAATCTGAAAATCCCGTGATTTCTGGCAAGAATTCCCGTGATTATTTGGAAGGCATGATAAATCTGAGCTATCGTTGAAAGGCTGCCATGCTTTGGAGACGGATCGGAACTGAATCAACGATTTCACACGAAGCTTTTTCATGATTTCCACTTGGATTTCGACATTTTGATTTTGATAATGGCATTGACTTCTAGGGTTTATGAGAGAGATGAAAGGAAATATTTAGGGATACACTTCTGGATAGGTTGAGCAATTTAATATTTTTAGATGTTACGAGCAAAATGACAGCATAAAGAGTGGTGTTTCATCAACAGGGTATTACCTTGTTGGGATTTCGTAGGATATTAATTTTCTTTTTATTTCTCCCTAATTTGCAAAAGGTTGTTCAGGTCTGGTCAAAATAATAATATAGGTAAATCATTTTACACATTATTTAAGTCATGATAATCTGGGAGTTCTTTATGCTAGCCAAACAAGGGCAGACCCTCCCATTTTACCATCTCAAATTCATTAGATGTTTTTGCACCTCAACGTTTTTTAGATTCGAAAACTGATTATATGTGTATTTGATTTTTTACACAAATGTAAACTGTACACATGTTTAAAGAGTTCTTATTCATGTGTGTATTCTATTTACACATGTGTATATTCGATTTACATATGTATATGTTTGATTTACACAAGTTAAGTTACACATGTTTATATTCGATTTACACATATATCTCATGTCTTCTCCAAGTTCTTGGCCACCGATACACTAAAGTTATACACTAAATAACTTTAGTGTATCTTGATTTTGTTTTTTGAATTTCAGGTAGAAGATCTACAATGTTTGATATGCGAGTAAAGGTTTGATGTTGGGTAGTTTAATTTTATAATTGGTTTTTATTTTTTACACATGTGTATTTAATGTTCTTTTACACAGTGTAATTATGTATACATTTTTGTAATAGGTTTGTAAAGATATTTTGGTAGTTTGGATGTAAATTATTTTTTTTATTTATTTGTGTATATAGGTTTTTACCCATGCTTATTTGATAATTACACATGTGTTTTTAATTTTTACACAACTATGTTCTTGAATTTGTTTTTGTTGGATCTGGATAGATGGTAAATAGATTAAAAAAATATTAAAATCATGATTTAAATAAAAAGAAAACAAGGCCACGTGTATTTTTTAAAAGAAAAGGACAAAGAAAAAGAAAAGTAAATTTACCTATCTACCATTCTAATAAATGTAGGCCACACAATTCTTTTCAATTTAAATAAAAAACTCGAATACAAATATAGCCACAAAATTAAATATATGAAAAATGAATGAGTTGTCAGAATTTAGTTTAAGAGTTTTACATATGTAACTAACAACTGTTAAATATGTAAAATCGAATGTTAGATATGTAAAATCAAATGTTACGTAAAGGATATTACATATATAAGAGTCAAATGTTACATATGTAAAATCAACCTACGTGTGCAGTTAACTAAAACTCGAATCCAATGAAATAAGATATAACAGGATATTTAAAATTTTATGTGTGCAGGTTTAAAAAATAATATATGTTATTTTTAACATCTATGTTATCTCTCTAACTAGATCCATTCCAAATAATAATAAAAAAATATCAAAGTCCTAGATCCATTGCAAATGGCTTTTAAAAAATAAAAATAAAAAAAGTCCAAATCCTTTGAGCCATTTCGTCGAACAGTTGGTGAGCGTGTTTGATGAGGCTACATTTGGAGTACATGGAGATAAGTTTAAAATCAAAATCTCAAAAAGAAAAAAAAATTGAATTAAATAAAACTTATTTTATAAAAAAAATGGTGCAAATAAGTGGTTTAAAGAAAAAAGTGAAGAACGATGTGGATGATGTTAAGATTGGTATGTCATTTAATAGAAAATTTAATTATAATTTAGTAGTAAAAAAAGTAATAATGTTTTAGGTTTACCAGATGAAATAGGTAGGAGGAACTCCAATGTTGTAGCAAGATGAAGCATCTTCAGTCGGAGGAGCAAAGGGGTCGGTCGATGGTGGATAGGTTGAAGGGTCAGAGACATTGAACCATTTGATGGAATCTCCGCCGATAATCGAAACCTCCATACCAGCTAAAGACGACCGAGCTGCCATTGATGGACTGAAGAAGGAGGTGAGAGATGGAGCAAAAATCGTTTGTGAGTCTGTGATTTGGGGAGGTGAGAGATGGAACAAAAATCGTTTGAATATTAGTGGAGGAGTTTATGATTGAGGGGGAGTCTACTCAGAGTGAAGGTGGAGGTGATGCTTCAGGTGGTAATAAAGGAAAGTCGGTAGCTGACGTTTTGAAAGATCTATCTGACAACATGTTGGATGGTGTGATCTTACTACTAGAGCCGGACTATTCCAAGGAAGCACAGATCGATGCTCTCTGCAATTTGGAAGAGGGAGAGATCGAGTCTGGTGATGATTGGGATGAGAAGGATGAGGATGTTGTAATCGAAGTTCCTAAGGGCGACAGGGAAGGAGAGTATGAGTTTGAAGATGGAGAGATTTTCAAAGCTCCATCCTTTGAAACTCATCTTGACACAGGTTCAGTCGAGCCTGATAGTACTGTTGAGGCATTGACTGAATCCCCTGCCGACTCTACACCTGTGGATCCAGAGGCATAGAAAGACAAACATATGCCTGCAAGTTCATCGAAGGATCCGGCTCCTGTCTGGCAAAAGACATCAATTATAGACAAACATGGAATGACATGGATGATCTTAGTTGTGAGGTTCGAGGAGGACAAGAAGTTATTTGCAATCAAGCGAGCTGGGGGTGGGGTTAAATACTTGAAACCAACTAGCGAAGCTTTCAACTCCTTGCCAAGATACGACCTCGTGAACCTAGCAAACCGAGAGCTGCTGGTCACTCAAATCACGCAGTAGCGATGGGTTTGTGGTAGGTTCTGCAGCGAGAGGGAAGATCAGGGAAGTTCGAGGTGTTTAAGCCTCAAGTGCCCAAGCGAATCAGGGACAAGAATGTTAGACATCTCGTGACTCATAAAAGCTTAAAGAAACTAGTATACAAGCCAGTGCTGTGTGAAACCATGATTACCCTGAGCAAGTTATCTCAGGATATCCTCGGTAACATATGGTACTGGTACGTAGATCCTAAATCCGGCAAGGCAGTGGTGATTGGAAAGGTGTGGTCCGAGAGTGGAAGCTTAGTGCCAAGGGAACTGATCAGAGTTTTTGATGAAGTCTGCTTCATAAACTTTTCTGTGAAAGATCTGGAGGCGCTAACTGGCACGTATTGCATGTACACGGACGAGTGGACAAAGTTCCTTGCTTCTAAATACGACAAGGTGGTCAAGTTCTGCCTTGATTACAAGAAGAAGATGGAAGCTAAAGCTGGGGAGTTGTGAAGACCGAAGACAATCTAGAGCTGTTGTCAAGGGGGAGTTTGTTGAAGCACTTTTGTGTGACAAATACTCTGGATATTGTCTTAGCTTTTGTACTTTTCTTGTATGTATTAGTCTTTGTATCTTAGTGTCTGCATGTATTAGTTATCGAGTTGTATTTATTATTGTATGTACTCGGTGTCTAAATTCTCTAAGTGTTTTGCGCACTTAGCATGTGCGCATGAGTTATCTACTGCGTACTTAGCAAGTACGCAAGAACTCTACGCATGAGCAATTTGCCCTGCGCACTTGCTAACTGCGCAGAGACCATGTCTAGTATAAATAGGCTAGGTTAACAGAGATTATGTACGCAGTCGTATGCACTCAGTTGTATTCTCTCTGTAACCTTCAAGATTATAATAGACAGAGTTTGAAAGTGATTTCGTTATTGGTTTACTTTGTGTTGCTTGTTTCTCCACCTAGTCACGCGTATTCCGCACCCGGTCCGACTAGTCACACACCCACACGTAACGATCCGAGATACCGGGGACCTACAAGTACTCAAAACACTCAAGAAACTGTTGGATTTCTGAAATTGATGTTTCCAAAGGCTTAGTAATCATATTCTAGCAAACCAGTAGCCTTCCAAACATCAAATGAAGCGATAACGAAGACGAATTTTAGGATTCTGTTCTGAACATGTTGAAACTTTCATAAGTACGTAGAAGCTAAAATTCGAATCTGGAGCACAAATCAACGAACACCGAGGCTCTGATACCAGTTGTAGGTCTCCGGGTGTCTCGGATCGTTACGTGTGGGTGTGTGACTTGTCGGACCTGGTACGGAATACCCGTGACTAGGTGGAGAAACAAGCAACACAAAGTAAACCGACAACGAAATCACTTTCAAACTCGTCTATTATAAATAGGCTAGGTTAACAGAGATTATGTACGCAGTCATATGCACTCAGTTGTATTCTCTCTGTAACCATAAAGTTTATAATAGACGGAGTTTGAAAGTGATTTTGTTGTCTGTTTACTTTGTGTTGCTTGTTTCTCCACCTAGTCACGGGTATTCCGCACCCGGTCCGACTAGTCACACACCCACACATAACGATCCGAGACACCCGGGGACCTACAACTGGTATCAGAGCCTCGGTGTTCATTGATTTGCGCTCCATATTCGAATTTTAGCTTCTGCGTACTTATGAAAGTTTCAACCTGTTCACAACAAAATCCTAAAATTCGTCTTCGTTGATGTTTGGAAGGCTACTGGTTTGCTAGAATATGATTACTAAGCCTTTGGAAACATCAATTTTTGAAATCCAACAGTTTCTGAAATCTCCCTCAAAGATCAGACAAGTGCGTTGGTATACTGCTGGTTAAGTACGCAGGAGTAAACAACCTTGCGTAGTTATAAGTTCACATGAAGGCAAGTACGCATGAAGACAAGTACGCATGACTCACTGTTGTGCGTACTAACTAAATACGCAAGAAGTATCAAACATGCGTATTTGCTCGTCAGTTATCATCTGGGATAAAAAAATGTTGGCTATTTTTGAAAATTTAGTGATTTTGGTTTTTTCGGGACTAAAATTTGTATATAAAGTAGCATGGCGAAACAAGGTCGAGATTTTTGCTGGATGATACCAGTTGTCATTTTGCTAAGTTGTTCAAACCTGAAAATGTTGGCTACGAGTATCTTGCATACTTCTATAATAGGGAATGGCTGCTAAATCAATTTGAACAACTGGGTTGTCATCGACTAAAGGTCTTGATTTGTTTGTGAAGATGTGTTGCTGTGGGTCTTTGAATCATATTGTTTGCGTATTCAGACCTGAAAATGTAGGCAAGGAGTATCAGAGATACTTATTTAATAGGGGATGAATACTACAACATTTTGAACCCATAGTTTCACTATTACATCTTTGCAAAGAAATAAAATCATAGTTTTGACTAGATGTGGTTTTTGAGGAATCGAGTGAAGCGGTGATGAAACTGGTCATAGTTTATAGAGAAATGAGGGGGATAAAATTTTTAAGAGTATTCATGGGACTTTTAAAGTAACATGAATCTTAACTATGATGTCTCGTGTAAACTATATTTTATTTTTCTTTTCCATGCTCATTGGTCAAGAGTGTGTTCAAGATTTGGTGTGTGTTTTAGTTATGATTAGATTTCTCATTTGGGATCTGGGCGGAATCCGGATAGACAACCTAGATATGGGACTTCATCGTGCTGAATGTTACCGATTAGGAGATATTAACCAGGAATGAAGATCTAACTGAAGAATATTGGAGATTGGATACATGATGATCACCACTGAGCATGAATTTGTGTTTGATTTTATCGAGTGTTTTCAAGATAAAGCTGGATATCCGTGGGATTATTAGTTGAAGACAGAACCTTTATCATTTACTGACGGTATAGGAAACAATCCCCTGTTTCTGATCTTGTCAGATGGAGCTTACATGGAATGGGGAAATTGGATATGAACATCTTCGGGAATTTAGTTAACTCTTGAAGATACAAGATAGAGTTAACACATTTGGCTTAAAGACTAAAGTTAATCTTACTGGAATTCCTATGGGAGTTGATTAGTTTGATACAAATTAATGGAAATTCAAACTCTCTATCATATCCCAGCTGATTTGTAGGGTAGTCAGGGTGAAGCAAGCTACTACTGAGAGGGTGAACTACAATGAGCTGTATTGGGTTAGCTGGTTCTACAAAGAAAGCTACAGTCAAGAGGGAGTCGTGTTTGTCATTGCACGTAACTGAAGACTAAAGTTTGAACATTTGAATATTTCAAGTGAATACCAGAAGATCAAGTCTTGCCAGAAGACACGTGATAGCATTAGTTTAGAGGGAGTCTGTTAGGACATTCTTTGTAAACTAGTGAATATCAGTGTTAGTGATAGATAGAATTTGATGCTATAGTTAAGAGGGAGTCTGTTGATGCATGTTTTGGTAACTATAGATAAAGTTCTACGTATCGGTGTACTCAGCTAGTACGCAGGAGAATGTTTCTGAGTACTTAGCAAGTTCACCACTTGTTCAAAGTGCGCAAGGCATTTGCCTTGCGTACTTAATAAGTACGCATGACCAAATGTCATGCGTACTTGTTAAGTGCGCATGACAAGTTGTTCCTGCCTCTATAAATAAGAGCTGTTGGGCTCATTTGTAAAGTGTAGAGAACAAATGTGAGATTCTGAGAGAGGTCGGGTCGGGACGAGCTCTCCCGACCCTTGGACCGTGAGCTTAAACTAGAGATGTATAATCTTTTGGTATGTAATCTATGATGATAACGTTGTTTGGATTATCGATTCTCTTGTTTAACTGTTCCTATTGTTCATATGCTCTGGTCCATCGTTTCCTTCATCTGTTCTCCCCACAAATCACGGACAGGTCTACATTGTTTATCTCAGTCTTTCGCTATGCTCGACCGAGGCCCCCGGGACCTACAGAACTCGTTAACGTCGGAGCGCATTTTAGTCGGGAACGCTCAATTCGAACACCATTCTGGTAATTGACTTTATCCACACTTTCGTTTTTACATGTAGATTGAAAGTCCTAACCTATTAGAGGCTTACAGTATCGAATTGGTCATGATCTCGATCTAGGGTTTGTTTATAAAAATGATTTGGGGGTTTTGACCCTAAACTCAATCTTAATCAAATTAATTTACATCAATAGTTTCGCAAACATGTACTCGTTGAAAGCCCTCTATCAATTTTATCTTATAACATCGAATTGTACCCGATCTGTAAATTAGAGTTCGTTCATAAGCAATTTGGGGGTTCTAATCTTAGACTCAGTTTAAATCCAATTAAAACCTATGGTTAGTTTCGTAACCTCTCACTAATCAAAAGCCCTGTACTAATTCGATCTTTCAATATTGATGTTCGAATTCTAGGGTTCTTTACATTTTCGGTTTGATCGAACCCTAATCCAAACACCACCTAAATCAAATTAAATCACAGGGTTTAACTCGCAATCCCTTGCTAGTTGAAAGCTCTATGATTCCAACAACTGTTAACATCGGATTTTGACAAATCAATCTCGTATTTTTAAACTAGGGTTTCATATTTCTAGTCGAGCACTAAACGATTATAAACACAATGGTTTTGCAATTAATCTCAACCGCGTACTCGCCTATACTCGACTGTTAAAACCCCCTATATTGCCTTGTTCAATCGCGACCGGTTGTGCGGGTTTGGGACTAGATATGATCGTTTGTGTGTATGGGAGGGGGTACATTGGAATCGTATGTTAAAACCATTTTGTTTTTGATCCCTGTGCGATTCCCTAGTGGGCTGTGATGGTTAAGTCAGTGTGCTTGTGTGGGAGAGACCCGGGTTCGAGTCTCTCCACTAGTTTTACTTTTTAAGCATTGTTTTAAACATTATTTTATTATGAAAATGCTTCCACTATTACTATAATATTATATCAAAACGTTTTAAACTAGAAAACCACCGGTAGACTCGGGTTTAGTCTTGTAACCCATAATTGTTATTAAAAATGCATTTATAAAATAATATATTTATATTATTTTCAACCCGTGATTTCAATTAAAAATAATATATGTTTATATATCATTATCTACATTATTTACACTTGTTTATATCCTCAAAGAAAAATAATAGATTTATTATTATTTTTGTCACGCAATTTATTTATCATGATATTTTGCTAAGTTTAAACAATAAATTATACTATTTCCCTAGATCGTTACTATTGGTGAAATCTTGTGATTATATTTATTATATTATCATTCGTCACGAAACGTATTTATCCTAATTTAGAAATCCGTATTCCCGTGGACACGTTCGTCTACTCTTTGATCATTAGAGCGTTTCTCTTAGGACGTTCAACATTCCGTGTCGTTGTCACAATTCCCATTATACCCCTAATAATTATGTTGTAATTCTAGGACATTCGTGAGCCGTGTTGGGCTAACGCTTGAGGTTCAAATCTCATACTTGTGTGATACTACCTACTATGCAACGCAGGTGAGTTTTCATGACCCCTTTTACTATTTTAACTTGGGGGAGAAAACATGTCGCAAACTATTTTGGATTATTGTATTCATATGTTATCAATGTTAAAGCTAAGCGTAACACACTATCACTGAAAGTCCTCAACACACATCGAACCGTTAATATGGATCTTAGCGAGTTAATATTTAGTAGCACTACTTGGTTTGACAAATCCCACCCGCGTTAGTCGCGCTAACTCAATTGGAGGTCGAACGGGTGAAATGTTAGCCTACTCACATCGCCAGAGTTGATAGACTTGGCATGAGGCAAATAAACAAACAGTCAGCTTCGGTTGCGAGCGCTTTAGTAAAGCATGAAACGTAGGTTAGCTACCTATAGATACATATTGAATGTTCAATAATATAGTAAACGTTTATTTATATACTGAAACCTGTGAACTCACCAACCCTGTGTTGACATCTTTTCTTACATGTTTTGTCAGGTCGCTAAGTTAAGCCACATGTGCACTTCTAAGACATGCATGGAGTCCTACATTTAATTTCTTATTTAATAATGTGTTTGGACTGTTTTTTGTTTATTTTTGGATGGAATTTTGGGCGCGTTTGTTTTCCGCATTTACTTTCTTTATTTGCTTCCGAATTTACTCTGATCGTTTATGAAATTTCTATTTAAGTCCCATATAGTGTCGTTCAATGTAACTAATGACTGAGATACTGGTTAGTCACTTCCCAAACGGTAAAACTCCATTAGTGGAATTTGGGGGGTGTGATAAGTATTGGTGATCATATTAAGTTCGCCTGTGGCAGTGTGTTGCCTATAAATAATGTTTAGTTTGTGTTCATTTGTACGTTTTGATTCATAACTTGTAAGCACTATTTTCATAGTAATACAAAGGAACTTATTGATATCTTGTCTTTGTGTGATCATATTGTATTCGTGTGAGTTTGAGACGCGCGTATTCGTTAGGATTCCACATTACGCATACGTGTTGCGTGTTATACGACTTAGATCGATCCGTAGACCCGTTGGGACCTACAAGTGGTATCAGAGTTTTCCTCTTGATTAGCAGCAGATTCGTGGTGTTTTCTTATACAATCAACATAAAAAAATCATAGAATTTAGTGACAGTTACAAAGAATGCTCTAACAAACTCACTCTTAATTGTTGCTAACAATTTTATGACATTACAATTCAAAGACACTAAGACTAAGACATAGAATATCCAAGCTTGTCACCAGAATATGCTCCAACAATATCATGATTTGATTCAATTGTTAGCCTAAACAACACTCATAGGATATTTAAGCTTTTCTAGTTGGCTGGGTCTACCAAAATATCACAAGTTATACGTGTTTTCTATCATGTATTCATTCAAAACTCAACAATTAGATCCAGTTGTATTATCATTTTCCATTTATTATTCCAAAAATCCTTAAGCAAACGGGTCGGGTTAGTGGACTAACCAAATAGTTACTGCATGCCTCGGTTAGAAGGAACTCGATACGTAAATCTTTATTATACGAAAATAAGAGGGTCACTTAACTGTTTAACGTCTAGTTTGGGATCGAAGCGTACGAGAAAGAACCTCGAGGACCCGAGTGTAAAGTTATGGTGGTTTATAAGCCACATAAAACTCAAACCCTAGGGCCATTATGTGCGACGGCAGTAGGGAAAAGCCGTAAGGAGGAGGCCGACGATGGGGAGGACCAGACGGTGGTTCTACGACGGCGTCAAGTGGGAGAAGCTTCACTACGCGTTAAGGTAATATTTCTTTATGTTTCTATTCAATCTTTGTCTTGTTTTGTTTATGGTAATCGGTGGAGGAGTAGCGGTGGTGGCAACGGCTGTGACGGTGGCGGCAGGAGCTACGCAAGGTAGCGGGGGGATGGTGACGGTGTAGCGGCGGTGTACGGCGGTGGCAGACGATAAGAAGGGGCATGGTGGTGCCCGGTTCGTGGAGCGATCGGCTGTCGAGTGGAGGAGGAAGAAGAGAGAGAGTAAGAGGGTGGCGCGCGAGTAGGTAGTGGTGGTGCTCAGCGGCTATTGCGGCGTCTATGCGGGTGTCCAATGAAGATAAACGACGGGAGACAACGGTGGTGTTGTTTCCATCGCATAAGGAGGTTCGGGTATGGACTACCGATGATGCTGCCTATGGTGTTAGCCGGTAAGGGCTCGGCTAGGTTTTTGAGAGTCAAGAAGATGATGGTGACGGGGGTAGTAGTGCACGGTGGGGAGCCGAAGGACAACATGATGGCCACGGTAGTGGTGCACGGTGAAGGTGGTGGTACCCATGGTGGCACACGGACGAGCTCTGGTGCGGGTTCATGCCGACAAGGGTTTGCATGGCAAGGTGATAAGGGTTTAGGGTTTTGCCTGAGCATGCATGCATACTTTCATGCACGGATCTCGGTTTGGGTGTACGAATCCTAAACGAGTTAAGGATGACCCTATATGTGTATTCCTACAGCCAAGGGTTCGATGAATAGGAAAGGCGAGGGGTTGAGACTGAGTGTGGAGTTTATATATTTTGTGTATGTTACTCGACGAACGATTGGAACGCGTTTGATCGTGTGATCATACATTGACAGGTTTGGAGTTAGAGCAAGAGGACAGTTACCGGACAAGACTTGGATCTACACGACAGTGAGTTTCTAATCCCCCTCTCTTAAATGTTTTTAACGTTTTGGGGCTATCTTATACACTTACGAAATAAGTTACTCTATTAAATGTGTTAAGGGTTTCGGGCTCTAACCCGATGTGCTTTTGAAATAAAATGAGTATTAAGAAATTGTAGGGTTCATGGTGTTTATGTGAATGTCATAACTAGGGTCACGAGTGATGAATGAGTGACGTGTTAAGGGTCGATTAGGAGAAGTCTGGCCTTAAGCTAAATGCTTATGATTCTATGGGGGTATATGTTGTTCTAGTATTATGTGTGTGTGAGGTACATGTGTAGCTAACGAGTCATGTATATGATGTATGATAGTATGTGTTTTTTTATGTGTCGTGTTTGCATCGTTGTCATTATGGCACGGCAAACGGGATTGTGAAGGATGAGGTCCTTCCAGAGGTCACCAGCGGTGACATTTATTTAACAGGTTAATGATGAGCTCGGGGTGTGTTGAACGCCCGTACGAGGGTGTGTTATTAATGTGGCAATGTTAGATGATGTGTGGATAACATTATTGTGGTACGTAGAGTTAGATTGACTGTTGTATTAATGTTGTGACGTGACGTGTATAACGGTTGTGTCAGTTGATTGTGATAGTCTGGGTTAGGGCTGAATATGCTAGTGTCTAGAGTATGTTGTGATTAACCAAGTGTCGAGTTGATACTTGTTCTTGGGTATGAGTTATTAGTATAGTAAGTTAAGTCTATGTCGACGAGATGGTATAGTTTTCATTATTATTGGTAGTATGGGCTGAGTCTCGGGTGATGAGCGGTTATGGGTGTCATGGGATAACAGGGGGGTTAACTATTCGTTAAATGAATCGTGAAACTATTTTATTAAGGACCGGAGAGTCCTGGGTGGAATAAACTAATGAATATGACGTGATGGTATTTGTTTAAATTAAACTATTAGAACTCACTCAGTGTAGCTGACTTTGTGTGTACATTAGATTGCTTTGTGGGTGAGCTAGTTTTGACGTATCTTGGTTTGGGAGCGATGCTACTCGGATCGGGGTGCAGGAATTCGTAAGGTAAACTTAATAACATTAAATGGTTATAAATGATTTTAGAAAGAATTTCGCTGTAATTTCATTTACTATAAATGGGTTTTAAATGAGAATGACCCGTTATGAGGAACAGCTGTAGGATGCCCGGGTTGGGGTCTTACACTGCCACTCCAACTTCTTTACCTCCTGAGACAATGCAAGTACTTTCTCAGTGTTAGCAGACCTTTGGGAAAGAGATTTCCTCAGCCTGTCAATTTCTTTCCGGCCCTTATCCCACTGTCGGCATATTTCTGGCATAACAACCTCACTTTCAACCCAGCTAAGCGCCGCCCGGTCAAATAAAGCTTCGGGAGAGCTAGAAGAATGACGTAACCTCTCGGCAGGAGGAAAAACATGCATCAAAAAGGTCCTACAAAGTTAGGGGTCAGTAAGACAATCTCCTTGCATCAAGTTCCAGTTTGGAATATGCTTCCTATTGTGTAGGCATCCTAAAATTGTTTTGTGTAGGCATCCTAAAATCAGATTGGCCCATGGTCGCAGTTGATAAACAGGGAGAATGAACCTCCCCTATGGAACCCAAAACCCCCTTCTTCCCCTTTCCTTTATCTCCGGTTTGGGGGGGTATATATTTGTTGAGACAACGCACGGCCTTGAGTTGGGGCGCGACCCTAAATCAATATTCTCCTTCGGTGAAGAGGCCACTTTCTTAAAAGTCGGAGGGGGACGGGAGGCTTCAACAGATTTAGGACCTACAAAGGAATTTAAAAAGAAAACCACATATCAGTAAAATGAATAAACAAACGACCTAGGATCTGAGAAAACAAGCAGGAAGATGTACCTTCATGGCTAGCCCGAGGGATTTTCTTGCTAGAGGCATAGGCCTCGGTTAACTTCCTTCGTTTCTTACGGAGAGAAATCACCCCCTCTCCCTCGTTACCAGGTGCCTTCCCGGACGACTGAAGAGCTCCCCTAGACGCATCTTCATGTGCACCAGATGCACCAATATCCTCTAAAAACAACCTGTAACAAGAAGCAAACAAACATTCAAGCTAATAAAACCAAGTAACATACACTTACGTCCATTCCGAAAACTAGAAGTATAAATAAGAATCCGATCAAACCTCCCACAATTACGGCTTATTCTAATCTCAACTAGATCATGCTCTGGAATATCCTGGATATTAGTAGGACGGGAGGTCAAGGTAGAAAACAAGGGAGTTTTCTTGAAAGCCTCTATGTTAGGAGGGATGTCCCCCACAGAAACGCGAAGGGACCGGATACGCATATCCTAAGGAACCATCCGAGCGCTGATATAAAAGAATTTCTCTTTCCAATCTCGAAAACCCTGAGGAGTCTCCCCAGCATTAGGGTTGATTCTCGAACGCTTCACAAATGAGAACCAACTGTCCTTCATATATAACTTGTAAAAGTGATGAAAAATAGCCACTGAAGGCTCTGCTTCAAGGCAGTATAGCAAAATTCTAATTGACAGATCCAACACATTCCCAAAGGATGTACTTGAGTTATGTGAATCTTGTAATAGCGAAGCAAGTCAAAACAAAAAGAAGTTACAGGACCGGAAATTGGCTTCGGAAGCATACAAAGATATCTTGTCAGCAGCAGGTTTTATGGCAACCTCCCCCGGGAGGATATTTAGGTTCCAGGTCATTAGGGATCCCATAAGTTGCCTTCATTTTTTTTCAAAACGCTCCACATTCCGGTTAATGGGCATAAGGGAAACGTCGGCGTTATCACCGATGGAGAAATTAAATGACAGGAGATTCAAAGAAAAATATGAACAAAGAGATATCAGAAAGAGATAAAATGCATAAAAGATACTAAAAGGACCTTCTTTCCCCTTTTTTTATAGCAAACAAGGTTGGGCGGGAAAAAATTGAAAAGGAGAAGAAGAAACGGTCTGATAGGATGACAACACTACTGAAATGACATCCGGAAAAGCGGACTTGCACAAGCTCACCCCGAGGAACTAGGTAGGACATTGATGTGACCTTAATGTCACATGAAAAACCGTTCCATAAACAGATAATGTTCTTTAGTCGGATTTACTCAAATAAAACCGACTAGGGGGACTTGACGACGTATGACAATGATCTCATACGTATATTAGTATAGAAGGGCAAAAAGGGAAATAAGATTAAGAAAGCTTAACCGTATAACGAAAGGGGGCCCACAAGGAGAATAGGAGACGGTTATTGACCAATTGAAGCAAATGTGTCATAATCATTCGGTTAGAGGAAACAGACAAAGAAGAGCATATAAATATGAGTGATCTCACAGAATGTAAAGAGGGTATGAAATTAAAAGCATTCAAAATATTGTAATCGGGAGGCATTGAGGAGTGTTTCACAACTCTTCAAGGAGAATGATGCAAATCAGATTAAATTGTAATTATCTTATTTTTATTTTTTATTTGAATTTCGTAATTTGATTTAGTGATTATCTTTAGTTTGTTTTCTTTTATTTATGGTTATCTGATTTGTTAGTTTATTTATAAGATGAGACTTTAAATGCCTAAAGAATTAACGTTTTATAATGGATTTATTTTTATCAAGTTTTATTTTATCAAGAGGCATTTGAGGTTATTTGTAAGCTTTTGGGTATCCATTTTTTGTTTGTTTTTTTGTCTCTTACTGCAATGACTTTAGGCCGGCCCTAAAGCCTGGGCCTGATTTAGCCAACTTAATATTTAACTTTTTAGGGCTTGATTCTTCACACATGTATCACCATTGTTCGTTTTAACGAGGTTTCTCTAGGGTTTCACCACCGTTCGTTCACATCGTTGTTGCTGCTATAAGGCTCCGATTCTTCTTCAGAGGTAGCATTATGGTATTATTTCTTATTGATTTTTTAGTTCATACCCATGGACATCAATTTGACTAGTTTTTGCCATCAACTGTGGTTTGCAAGAAGAAGACAATATACATTTCTTAATCATATCATTGAGCTACTATCTTATATATATGCCTTTATTTGTAAGCAATTTGCTAATCTGGATGAATTGAATAATTATATAAAAATGCTAATACCTTACATTTCTTAAATAAAATGTAAACAATGACTAGTTAATAATGACATTAACTGTGGTTTGCAAGAAGACACTACTTTGTATTTCTTAAATAATGTTAAAAATATATGTGATTCTTGATTGAAACGTGAAACTTGATTGATTTTAGTCGTTTTTTATTTGAACTTTAGTGATAAAAACCTGACCCGACCCGAAAATTCCAAGGTCAAGTCGATAGAAATCCGAGCACCGAAAAAATAACCCAGTGAAAAAAATTCCTGGCACCGCCACTGGTTTGAACCATTTGATTGCTTCCGTGTCGCGTCACATATTATATCATCTTTACTCTTGAATAACATTATCAAGTGATCTGATTATCGAAAACTCAATTTTTGTAGAAAATTGACCCAAACTCTAAGTTATTTGCATACATACTTTGAACCGGATTTTGATGATACAAAAACTTGTAATTGCATCATACTAACTTTGATCATTATTTAGGAACATCATGCATCAACTTTACCTCTTGCAACATGTACGCTAAACACACGAATGAGTCAAAATAGGTTAAACTTCGTGCCTCAAATTTTCATCCTTCAATCCTTTGGTTCCATCCATAACTACGTTGATTTTTGATCCTTTTAGAATTATTTAGAAGCAGAATCTAAGAATCTGGCGACCACCTTGATGAGCGCTTTACCCTCTTTATATTTTTATTTTCTAGTTAACTGATCAAAATACAATTCATTTAATTGCATAATTACAGTTAAGTAATTTGACTTTGATCGCTCTAAACAGTAGAATAAAGTGAGGAGCATAAATCTTATTGAACATGCAAAAAGAAAAAAAAACATTACCAAATTTCTTCTACACTAATCCCATTCTCCATTTCATCTCGTTGATCATCTGTCCTTTTTTTCTGTGTAGCAGCTCCCATATTTTGTTGGCAGTTCGGAAACTTCATAAAGCCTGTAGATTTAAGATCCTATTTGAATCCTCCAATTGTGTAGGCATCCTAAAATCAGATTGGCCCATGGTCGCAGTTGATAAACAGGGAGAATGAACCTCCCCTATGGAACCCAAAACCCCCATCTTCCCCTTTCCTTTATCTCCGGTTTGGGGGGTATATATTTGTTGAGACAACGCACGGCCTTGAGTTGGGGCGCGACCCTAAATCAATATTCTCCTTCGGTGAAGAGGCCACTTTCTTAAAAGTCGGAGGGGGACGGGAGGCTTCAACAGATTTAGGACATACAAAGGAATTTAAAAAGAAAACCACATATCAGTAAAATGAATAAACAAACGACCTAAGGATCTGAGAAAACAAGCAGGAAGATGTACCTTCAGGGCTAGCCCGAGGGATTTTCTTGCTAGAGGCATAGGCCTCGGTTAACTTCCTTCGTTTCTTACGGAGAGAAATCACCCCCTCTCCCTCGTTACCAGGTGCCTTCCCGGACGACTGAAGAGCTCCCCTAGACGCATCTTCATGTGCACCAGATGCACCAATATCCTCTAAAAACAACCTGTAACAAGAAGCAAACAAACATTCAAGCTAATAAAACCAAGTAACATACACTTACGTCCATTCCGAAAACTAGAAGTATAAATAAGAATCCGATCAAACCTCCCACAATTACGGCTTATTCTAATCTCAACTAGATCATGCTCTGGAATATCCTGGATATTAGTAGGACGGGAGGTCAAGGTAGAAAACAAGGGAGTTTTCTTGAAAGCCTCTATGTTAGGAGGGATGTCCCCCACAGAAAGGCGAAGGGACCGGATACGCATATCCTAAGGAACCATCCGAGCGCTGATATAAAAGAATTTCTCTTTCCAATCTCGAAAACCCTGAGGAGTCTCCCCTGCATTAGGGTTGATTCTCGAACGCTTCACAAATGAGAACCAACTGTCCTTCATATATAACTTGTAAAAGTGATGAAAAATAGCCACTGATGGCTCTGCTTCAAGGCAGTATAGCAAAATTCTAATTGACACATCCAACACATTCCCAAAGGATGTATTTGAGTTATGTGAATCTTGTAATAGCGAAGCAAGTCAAAACAAAAAGAAGTTACAGGACCGGAAATTGGCTTCGGAAGCATACAAAGATATCTTGTCAGCAGCAGGTTTTATGGCAACCCCCCCCCCCCGGAGGATATTTAGGTTCCAGGTCATTAGGGATCCCATAAGTTGCCTTCATTTTTTTTCAAAACGCTCCACATTCCAGTTAATGGGCATAAGGGAAACGTCGGCGTTATCACCCATGGAGAAATTAAATGACAGGAGATTCAAAGAAAAATATGAACAAAGAGATATCAGAAAGAGATAAAATGCAGAAAAGATACTAAAAGGACCTTCTTTCCCCTTTTTTTTATAGCAAACAAGGTTGGGCGGGAAAAAATTGAAAAGGAGAAGAAGAAACGGTCTGATAGGATGACAACACTACTGAAATGACATCCGGAAAAGCAGACTTGCACAAGCTCACCCCGAGGAACTAGGTAGGACATTGATGTGACCTTAATGTCACATGAAAAACCGTTCCATAAACAGATAATGTTCTTTAGTCGGATTTATTCAAATAAAACCGACTAGGGGGACTTGACGATTTATGACAATTATCTCATACGCATATTAGTATAGAAGGGCAAAAAGGGAAATAAGATTAAGAAAGCTTAACCGTATAACGAAACGGGGCCCACAAGGAGAATAGGAGACGGTTATTGACCAATGGAAGCAAAGGTGTCAACATCATTCGGTTAGAGGAAACAGACAAAGAAGAGCGTATAAATAGGAGTGATCTCACAGAATGTAAAGAGGGTATGAAATTAAAAGCATTCAAAATATTGTAATCGGGAGGCATTGAGGAGTGTTTCACAACTCTTCAAGGAGAATGATGCAAATCAGATTAAATTGTAATTATCTTATTTTTATTTTTTATTTGAATTTCGTAATTTGATTTAGTGATTATCTTTAGTTTGTTTTCTTTTATTCATGGTTATCTGATTTGTTAGTTTATTTATAAGATGAGACTTTAAATGCCTAAAGAATTAACGTTTTATAATGGATTTATTTTTATCAAGTTGTATTTTATCAAGAGGCCTTTGAGGTTATTTGTAAGCTTTTGGGTATCCATTTTTTGTTTGTTTTTTTGTCTCTTACTGCAATGACTTCAGGCCGGCCCTAAAGCCTGGGCCCTGATTTAGCCAACTTAATATTTAACTTTTTAGGGCTTGATTCTTCACACATGTATCACCATTGTTCGTTTTAACGAGGTTTCTCTAGGGTTTCACCACCGTTCGTTCACATCGTTGTTGCTGCTATAAGGCTCCGATTCTTCTTCAGAGGTAGCATTATGGTATTATTTCTTATTGATTTTTTAGTTCATACCCATGGACATCAATTTGACTAGTTTTTGCCATCAACTGTGGTTTGCAAGAAGAAGACAATATACATTTCTTAATCATATCATTGAGCTACTATCTTATATATATGCCTTTATTTGTAAGCAATTTGCTAATCTGGATGAATTGAATAATTATATAAAAATGCTAATACCTTACATTTCTTAAATAAAATGTAAACAATGACTAGTTAATAATGACATTAACTGTGGTTTGCAAGAAGACACTACTTTGTATTTCTTAAATAATGTTAAAAATATATGTGATTCTTGATTGAAACGTGAAACTTGATTGATTTTAGTCGTTTTTTATTTGAACTTTAGTGATAAAAACCTGACCCGACCCGAAAATTCCAAGGTCAAGTCGATAGAAATCCGAGCACCGAAAAAATAACCCAGTGAAAAAAATTCCTGGCACCGCCACTGGTTTGAACCATTTGATTGCTTCCGTGTCGCGTCACATATTATATCATCTTTACTCTTGAATAACATTATCAAGTGATCTGATTATCGAAAACTCAATTTTTGTTGAAAATTGACCCAAACTCTTAAGTTATTTGCATACATACTTTGAACCGGATTTTGATGATACAAAAACTTGTAATTGCATCATACTAACTTTGATCATTATCTAGGAACATCATGCATCAACTTTACCTCTTGCAACATGTACGCTAAACACACGAATGAGTCAAAATAGGTTAAACTTCGTGCCTCAAATTTTCATCCTTCAATCCTTTGGTTCCATCCATAACTACGTTGATTTTTGATCCTTTTAGAATTATTTAGAAGCAGAATCTAAGAATCTGGCGACCACCTTGATGAGCGCTTTACCCTCTTTATATTTTGATTTTCTAGTTAACTGATCAAAATACAATTCATTTAATTGCATAATTACAGTTAAGTAATTTGACTTTGATCGCTCTAAACAGTAGAATAAAGTGAGGAGCATAAATCTTATTGAACATGCAAAAAGAAAAAAAAACATTACCAAATTTCTTCTACACTAATCCCATTCTCCATTTCATCTCGTTGATCATCTGTCCTTTTTTTCCGTGTAGCAGCTCCCATATTTTGTTGGCAGTTCGGAAACTTCATAAAGCCTGTAGATTTAAGATCCTATTTGAATCCTCCAATTGTGTAGGCATCCTAAAATCAGATTGGCCCATGGTCGCAGTTGATAAACAGGGAGAATGAACCTCCCCTATGGAACCCAAAACCCCCATCTTCCCCTTTCCTTTATCTCCGGTTTGGGGGGGTATATATTTGTTGAGACAACGCACGGCCTTGAGTTGGGGCGCGACCCTAAATCAATATTCTCCTTCGGTGAAGAGGCCACTTTCTTAAAAGTCGGAGGGGGACGGGAGGCTTCAACAGATTTAGGACATACAAAGGAATTTAAAAAGAAAACCACATATCAGTAAAATGAATAAACAAACGACCTAAGGATCTGAGAAAACAAGCAGGAAGATGTACCTTCAGGGCTAGCCCGAGGGATTTTCTTGCTAGAGGCATAGGCCTCGGCTAACTTCCTTCGTTTCTTACGGAGAGAAATCACCCCCTCTCCCTCGTTACCAGGTGCCTTCCCGGACGACTGAAGAGCTCCCCTAGACGCATCTTCATGTGCACCAGATGCACCAATATCCTCTAAAAACAACCTGTAACAAGAAGCAAACAAACATTCAAGCTAATAAAACCAAGTAACATACACTTACGTCCATTCCGAAAACTAGAAGTATAAATAAGAATCCGATCAAACCTCCCACAATTACGGCTTATTCTAATCTCAACTAGATCATGCTCTGGAATATCCTGGATATTAGTAGGACGGGAGGTCAAGGTAGAAAACAAGGGAGTTTTCTTGAAAGCCTCTATGTTAGGAGGGATGTCCCCCACAGAAAGGCGAAGGGACCGGATACGCATATCCTAAGGAACCATCCGAGCACTGATATAAAAGAATTTCTCTTTCCAATCTCGAAAACCCTGAGGAGTCTCCCCTGCATTAGGGTTGATTCTCGAACGCTTCACAAATGAGAACCAACTGTCCTTCATATATAACTTGTAAAAGTGATGAAAAATAGCCACTGAAGGCTCTGCTTCAAGGCAGTATAGCAAAATTCTAATTGACACATCCAACACATTCCCAAAGGATGTACTTGAGTTATGTGAATCTTGTAATAGCGAAGCAAGTCAAAACAAAAAGAAGTTACAGGACCGGAAATTGGCTTCGGAAGCATACAAAGATATCTTGTCAGCAGCAGGTTTTATAGCAACCCCCCCCCCCCCCCCCGGGAGGATATTTAGGTTCCAGGTCATTAGGGATCCCATAAGTTGCCTTCATTTTTTTTCAAAACGCTCCACATTCCAGTTAATGGGCATAAGGGAAACGTCGGCGTTATCACCCATGGAGAAATTAAATGACAGGAGATTCAAAGAAAAATATGAACAAAGAGATATCAGAAAGAGATAAAATGCAGAAAAGATACTAAAAGGACCTTCTTTCCCCTTTTTTTTTGTAGCAAACAAGGTTGGGCAGGAAAAAATTGAAAAGGAGAAGAAGAAACGGTCTGATAGGATGACAACACTACTGAAATGACATCCGGAAAAGCGGACTTGCACAAGCTCACCCCGAGGAACTAGGTAGGACATTGATGTGACCTTAATGTCACATGAAAAACCGTTCCATAAACAGATAATGTTCTTTAGTCGGATTTATTCAAATAAAACCGACTAGGGGGACTTGACGATTTATGACAATTATCTCATACGCATATTAGTATAGAAGGGCAAAAAGGGAAATAAGATTAAGAAAGCTTAACCGTATAACGAAACGGGGCTCACAAGGAGAATAGGAGACGGTTATTGACCAATGGAAGCAAAGGTGTCAACATCATTCGGTTAGAGGAAACAGACAAAGAAGAGCGTATAAATAGGAATGATCTCACAGAATGTAAAGAGGGTATGAAATTAAAAGCATTCAAAATATTGTAATCGGGAGGCATTGAGGAGTGTTTCACAACTCTTCAAGGAGAATGATGCAAATCAGATTAAATTGTAATTATCTTATTTTTATTTTTTATTTGAATTTCGTAATTTGATTTAGTGATTATCTTTAGTTTGTTTTCTTTTATTCATGGTTATCTGATTTGTTAGTTTATTTATAAGATGAGACTTTAAATGCCTAAAGAATTAACGTTTTATAATAGATTTATTTTTATCAAGTTGTATTTTATCAAGAGGACTTTGAGGTTATTTGTAAGCTTTTGGGTATCCATTTTTTGTTTGTTTTTTTGTCTCTTACTGCAATGACTTCAGGCCGGCCCTAAAGCCTGGGCCCTGATTTAGCCAACTTAATATTTAACTTTTTAGGGCTTGATTCTTCACACATGTATCACCATTGTTCGTTTTAACGAGGTTTCTCTAGGGTTTCACCACCGTTCGTTCACATCGTTGTTGCTGCTATAAGGCTCCGATTCTTCTTCAGAGGTAGCATTATGGTATTATTTCTTATTGATTTTTTAGTTCATACCCATGGACATCAATTTGACTAGTTTTTGCCATCAACTGTGGTTTGCAAGAAGAAGACAATATACATTTCTTAATCATATCATTGAGCTACTATCTTATATATATGCCTTTATTTGTAAGCAATTTGCTAATCTGGATGAATTGGATAATTATATAAAAATGCTAATACCTTACATTTCTTAAATAAAATGTAAACAATGACTAGTTAATAATGACATTAACTGTGGTTTGCAAGAAGACACTACTTTGTATTTCTTAAATAATGTTAAAAATATATGTGATTCTTGATTGAAACGTGAAACTTGATTGATTTTAGTCGTTTTTTATTTGAACTTTAGTGATAAAAACCTGACCCGACCCGAAAATTCCAAGGTCAAGTCGATAGAAATCCGAGCACCGAAAAAATAACCCAGTGAAAAAAATTCCTGGCACCGCCACTGGTTTGAACCATTTGATTGCTTCCGTGTCGCGTCACATATTATATCATCTTTACTCTTGAATAACATTATCAAGTGATCTGATTATCGAAAACTCAATTTTTGTTGAAAATTGACCCAAACTCTTAAGTTATTTGCATACATACTTTGAACCGGATTTTGATGATACAAAAACTTGTAATTGCATCATACTAACTTTGATCATTATCTAGGAACATCATGCATCAACTTTACCTTTTGCAACATGTACGCTAAACACACGAATGAGTCAAAATAGGTTAAACTTCGTGCCTCAAATTTTCATCCTTCAATCCTTTGGTTCCATCCATAACTACGTTGATTTTTGATCCTTTTAGAATTATTTAGAAGCAGAATCTAAGAATCTGGCGACCACCTTGATGAGCGCTTTACCCTCTTTATATTTTGATTTTCTAGTTAACTGATCAAAATACAATTCATTTAATTGCATAATTACAGTTAAGTAATTTGACTTTGATCGCTCTAAACAGTAGAATAAAGTGAGGAGCATAAATCTTATTGAACATGCAAAAAGAAAAAAAAACATTACCAAATTTCTTCTACACTAATCCCATTCTCCATTTCATCTCGTTGATCATCTGTCCTTTTTTTCCGTGTAGCAGCTCCCATATTTTGTTGGCAGTTCGGAAACTTCATAAAGCCTGTAGATTTAAGATCCTATTTGAATCCTCCAATTGTGTAGGCATCCTAAAATCAGATTGGCCCATGGTCGCAGTTGATAAACAGGGAGAATGAACCTCCCCTATGGAACCCAAAACCCCCATCTTCCCCTTTCCTTTATCTCCGGTTTGGGGGGGTATATATTTGTTGAGACAACGCACGGCCTTGAGTTGGGGCGCGAACCTAAATCAATATTCTCCTTCGGTGAAGAGGCCACTTTCTTAAAAGTCGGAGGGGGACGGGAGGCTTCAACAGATTTAGGACCTACAAAGGAATTTAAAATGAAAACCACATATCAGTAAAATGAATAAACAAACGACCTAAGGATCTGAGAAAACAAGCAGGAAGATGTACCTTCAGGGCTAGCCCGAGGGATTTTCTTGCTAGAGGCATAGGCCTCGGTTAACTTCCTTCGTTTCTTACGGAGAGAAATCACCCCCTCTCCCTCGTTACCAGGTGCCTTCCCGGACGACTGAAGAGCTCCCCTAGACGCATCTTCATGTGCACCAGATGCACCAATATCCTCTAAAAACAACCTGTAACAAGAAGCAAACAAACATTCAAGCTAATAAAACCAAGTAACATACACTTACGTCCATTCCGAAAACTAGAAGTATAAATAAGAATCCGATCAAACCTCCCACAATTACGGCTTATTCTAATCTCAACTAGATCATGCTCTGGAATATCCTGGATATTAGTAGGACGGGAGGTCAAGGTAGAAAACAAGGGAGTTTTCTTGAAAGCCTCTATGTTAGGAGAGATGTCCCCCACAGAAAGGCGAAGGGACCGGATACGCATATCCTAAGGAACCATCCGAGCGCTGATATAAAAGAATTTCTCTTTCCAATCTCGAAAACCCTGAGGAGTCTCCCCTGCATTAGGGTTGATTCTCGAACGCTTCACAAATGAGAACCAACTGTCCTTCATATATAACTTGTAAAAGTGATGAAAAATAGCCACTGAAGGCTCTGCTTCAAGGCAGTATAGCAAAATTCTAATTGACACATCCAACACATTCCCAAAGGATGTACTTGAGTTATGTGAATCTTGTAATAGATAAGCAAGTCAAAACAAAAAGAAGTTACAGGACCGGAAATTGGCTTCGGAAGCATACAAAGATATCTTGTCAGCAGCAGGTTTTATGGCAACCCCCCCCCCCCCCCGGGATGATATTTAGGTTCCAGGTCATTAGGGATCCCAAAAGTTGCCTTCATTTTTTTTCAAAACGCTCCACATTCCAGTTAATGGGCATAAGGGAAACGTCGGCGTTATCACCCATGGAGAAATTAAATGACAGGAGATTCAAAGAAAAATATGAACAAAGAGATATCAGAAAGAGATAAAATGCAGAAAAGATACTAAAAGGACCTTCTTTCCCCTTTTTTTTTTGTAGCAAACAAGGTTGGGCGGGAAAAAATTGAAAAGGAGAAGAAGAAACGGTCTGATAGGATGACAACACTACTGAAATGACATCCGGAAAAGCGGACTTGCACAAGCTCACCCCGAGGAACTAGGTAGGACATTGATGTGACCTTAATGTCACATGAAAAACCGTTCCATAAACAGATAATGTTCTTTAGTCGGATTTATTCAAATAAAACCGACTAGGGGGACTTGACGATTTATGACAATTATCTCATACGCATATTAGTATAGAAGGGCAAAAAGGGAAATAAGATTAAGAAAGCTTAACCGTATAACGAAAGGGGGCCCACAAGGAGAATAGGAGACGGTTATTGACCAATGGAAGCAAAGGTGTCAACATCATTCGGTTAGAGGAAACAGACAAAGAAGAGCGTATAAATAGGAGTGATCTCACAGAATGTAAAGAGGGTATGAAATTAAAAGCATTCAAAATATTGTAATCGGGAGGCATTGAGGAGTGTTTCACAACTCTTCAAGGAGAATGATGCAAATCAGATTAAATTGTAATTATCTTATTTTTATTTTTTATTTGAATTTCGTAATTTGATTTAGTGATTATCTTTAGTTTGTTTTCTTTTATTCATGGTTATCTGATTTGTTAGTTTATTTATAAGATGAGACTTTAAATGCCTAAAGAATTAACGTTTTATAATGGATTTATTTTTATCAAGTTTTATTTTATCAGGAGGCCTTTGAGGTTATTTGTAAGCTTTTGGGTATCCATTTTTTGTTTGTTTTTTTGTCTCTTACTGCAATGACTTCAGGCCGGCCCTAAAGCCTGGGCCCTGATTTAGCCAACTTAATATTTAACTTTTTAGGGCTTGATTCTTCACACATGTATCACCATTGTTCGTTTTAACGAGGTTTCTCTAGGGTTTCACCACCGTTCGTTCACATCGTTGTTGCTGCTATAAGGCTCCGATTCTTCTTCAGAGGTAGCATTATGGTATTATTTCTTATTGATTTTTTAGTTCATACCCATGGACATCAATTTGACTAGTTTTTGCCATCAACTGTGGTTTGCAAGAAGAAGACAATATACATTTCTTAATCATATCATTGAGCTACTATCTTATATATATGCCTTTATTTGTAAGCAATTTGCTAATCTGGATGAATTGGATAATTATATAAAAATGCTAATACCTTACATTTCTTAAATAAAATGTAAACAATGACTAGTTAATAATGACATTAACTGTGGTTTGCAAGAAGACACTACTTTGTATTTCTTAAATAATGTTAAAAATATATGTGATTCTTGATTGAAACGTGAAACTTGATTGATTTTAGTCGTTTTTTATTTGAACTTTAGTGATAAAAACCTGACCCGACCCGAAAATTCCAAGGTCAAGTCGATAGAAATCCGAGCACCGAAAAAATAACCCAGTGAAAAAAATTCCTGGCACCGCCACTGGTTTGAACCATTTGATTGCTTCCGTGTCGCGTCACATATTATATCATCTTTACTCTTGAATAACATTATCAAGTGATCTGATTATCGAAAACTCAATTTTTGTTGAAAATTGACCCAAACTCTTAAGTTATTTGCATACATACTTTGAACCGGATTTTGATGATACAAAAACTTGTAATTGCATCATACTAACTTTGATCATTATCTAGGAACATCATGCATCAACTTTACCTCTTGCAACATGTACGCTAAACACACGAATGAGTCAAAATAGGTTAAACTTCGTGCCTCAAATTTTCATCCTTCAATCCTTTGGTTCCATCCATAACTACGTTGATTTTTGATCCTTTTAGAATTATTTAGAAGCAGAATCTAAGAATCTGGCGACCACCTTGATGAGCGCTTTACCCTCTTTATATTTTGATTTTCTAGTTAACTGATCAAAATACAATTCATTTAATTGCATAATTACAGTTAAGTAATTTGACTTTGATCGCTCTAAACAGTAGAATAAAGTGAGGAGCATAAATCTTATTGAACATGCAAAAAGAAAAAAAAACATTACCAAATTTCTTCTACACTAATCCCATTCTCCATTTCATCTCGTTGATCATCTGTCCTTTTTTTCTGTGTAGCAGCTCCCATATTTTGTTGGCAGTTCGGAAACTTCATAAAGCCTGTAGATTTAAGATCCTATTTGAATCCTCCAATTGTGTAGGCATCCTAAAATCAGATTGGCCCATGGTCGCAGTTGATAAACAGGGAGAATGAACCTCCCCTATGGAACCCAAAACCCCCATCTTCCCCTTTCCTTTATCTCCGGTTTGGGGGGTATATATTTGTTGAGACAACGCACGGCCTTGAGTTGGGGCGCGACCCTAAATCAATATTCTCCTTCGGTGAAGAGGCCACTTTCTTAAAAGTCGGAGGGGGACGGGAGGCTTCAACAGATTTAGGACATACAAAGGAATTTAAAAAGAAAACCACATATCAGTAAAATGAATAAACAAACGACCTAAGGATCTGAGAAAACAAGCAGGAAGATGTACCTTCAGGGCTAGCCCGAGGGATTTTCTTGCTAGAGGCATAGGCCTCGGTTAACTTCCTTCGTTTCTTACGGAGAGAAATCACCCCCTCTCCCTCGTTACCAGGTGCCTTCCCGGACGACTGAAGAGCTCCCCTAGACGCATCTTCATGTGCACCAGATGCACCAATATCCTCTAAAAACAACCTGTAACAAGAAGCAAACAAACATTCAAGCTAATAAAACCAAGTAACATACACTTACGTCCATTCCGAAAACTAGAAGTATAAATAAGAATCCGATCAAACCTCCCACAATTACGGCTTATTCTAATCTCAACTAGATCATGCTCTGGAATATCCTGGATATTAGTAGGACGGGAGGTCAAGGTAGAAAACAAGGGAGTTTTCTTGAAAGCCTCTATGTTAGGAGGGATGTCCCCCACAGAAAGGCGAAGGGACCGGATACGCATATCCTAAGGAACCATCCGAGCGCTGATATAAAAGAATTTCTCTTTCCAATCTCGAAAACCCTGAGGAGTCTCCCCTGCATTAGGGTTGATTCTCGAACGCTTCACAAATGAGAACCAACTGTCCTTCATATATAACTTGTAAAAGTGATGAAAAATAGCCACTGAAGGCTCTGCTTCAAGGCAGTATAGCAAAATTCTAATTGACACATCCAACACATTCCCAAAGGATGTATTTGAGTTATGTGAATCTTGTAATAGCGAAGCAAGTCAAAACAAAAAGAAGTTACAGGACCGGAAATTGGCTTCGGAAGCATACAAAGATATCTTGTCAGCAGCAGGTTTTATGGCAACCCCCCCCCCCCCCGGAGGATATTTAGGTTCCAGGTCATTAGGGATCCCATAAGTTGCCTTCATTTTTTTTCAAAACGCTCCACATTCCAGTTAATGGGCATAAGGGAAACGTCGGCGTTATCACCCATGGAGAAATTAAATGACAGGAGATTCAAAGAAAAATATGAACAAAGAGATATCAGAAAGAGATAAAATGCAGAAAAGATACTAAAAGGACCTTCTTTCCCCTTTTTTTTATAGCAAACAAGGTTGGGCGGGAAAAAATTGAAAAGGAGAAGAAGAAACGGTCTGATAGGATGACAACACTACTGAAATGACATCCGGAAAAGCAGACTTGCACAAGCTCACCCCGAGGAACTAGGTAGGACATTGATGTGACCTTAATGTCACATGAAAAACCGTTCCATAAACAGATAATGTTCTTTAGTCGGATTTATTCAAATAAAACCGACTAGGGGGACTTGACGATTTATGACAATTATCTCATACGCATATTAGTATAGAAGGGCAAAAAGGGAAATAAGATTAAGAAAGCTTAACCGTATAACGAAACGGGGCCCACAAGGAGAATAGGAGACGGTTATTGACCAATGGAAGCAAAGGTGTCAACATCATTCGGTTAGAGGAAACAGACAAAGAAGAGCGTATAAATAGGAGTGATCTCACAGAATGTAAAGAGGGTATGAAATTAAAAGCATTCAAAATATTGTAATCGGGAGGCATTGAGGAGTGTTTCACAACTCTTCAAGGAGAATGATGCAAATCAGATTAAATTGTAATTATCTTATTTTTATTTTTTATTTGAATTTCGTAATTTGATTTAGTGATTATCTTTAGTTTGTTTTCTTTTATTCATGGTTATCTGATTTGTTAGTTTATTTATAAGATGAGACTTTAAATGCCTAAAGAATTAACGTTTTATAATGGATTTATTTTTATCAAGTTGTATTTTATCAAGAGGCCTTTGAGGTTATTTGTAAGCTTTTGGGTATCCATTTTTTGTTTGTTTTTTTGTCTCTTACTGCAATGACTTCAGGCCGGCCCTAAAGCCTGGGCCCTGATTTAGCCAACTTAATATTTAACTTTTTAGGGCTTGATTCTTCACACATGTATCACCATTGTTCGTTTTAACGAGGTTTCTCTAGGGTTTCACCACCGTTCGTTCACATCGTTGTTGCTGCTATAAGGCTCCGATTCTTCTTCAGAGGTAGCATTATGGTATTATTTCTTATTGATTTTTTAGTTCATACCCATGGACATCAATTTGACTAGTTTTTGCCATCAACTGTGGTTTGCAAGAAGAAGACAATATACATTTCTTAATCATATCATTGAGCTACTATCTTATATATATGCCTTTATTTGTAAGCAATTTGCTAATCTGGATGAATTGAATAATTATATAAAAATGCTAATACCTTACATTTCTTAAATAAAATGTAAACAATGACTAGTTAATAATGACATTAACTGTGGTTTGCAAGAAGACACTACTTTGTATTTCTTAAATAATGTTAAAAATATATGTGATTCTTGATTGAAACGTGAAACTTGATTGATTTTAGTCGTTTTTTATTTGAACTTTAGTGATAAAAACCTGACCCGACCCGAAAATTCCAAGGTCAAGTCGATAGAAATCCGAGCACCGAAAAAATAACCCAGTGAAAAAAATTCCTGGCACCGCCACTGGTTTGAACCATTTGATTGCTTCCGTGTCGCGTCACATATTATATCATCTTTACTCTTGAATAACATTATCAAGTGATCTGATTATCGAAAACTCAATTTTTGTTGAAAATTGACCCAAACTCTTAAGTTATTTGCATACATACTTTGAACCGGATTTTGATGATACAAAAACTTGTAATTGCATCATACTAACTTTGATCATTATCTAGGAACATCATGCATCAACTTTACCTCTTGCAACATGTACGCTAAACACACGAATGAGTCAAAATAGGTTAAACTTCGTGCCTCAAATTTTCATCCTTCAATCCTTTGGTTCCATCCATAACTACGTTGATTTTTGATCCTTTTAGAATTATTTAGAAGCAGAATCTAAGAATCTGGCGACCACCTTGATGAGCGCTTTACCCTCTTTATATTTTGATTTTCTAGTTAACTGATCAAAATACAATTCATTTAATTGCATAATTACAGTTAAGTAATTTGACTTTGATCGCTCTAAACAGTAGAATAAAGTGAGGAGCATAAATCTTATTGAACATGCAAAAAGAAAAAAAAACATTACCAAATTTCTTCTACACTAATCCCATTCTCCATTTCATCTCGTTGATCATCTGTCCTTTTTTTCCGTGTAGCAGCTCCCATATTTTGTTGGCAGTTCGGAAACTTCATAAAGCCTGTAGATTTAAGATCCTATTTGAATCCTCCAATTGTGTAGGCATCCTAAAATCAGATTGGCCCATGGTCGCAGTTGATAAACAGGGAGAATGAACCTCCCCTATGGAACCCAAAACCCCCATCTTCCCCTTTCCTTTATCTCCGGTTTGGGGGGGTATATATTTGTTGAGACAACGCACGGCCTTGAGTTGGGGCGCGACCCTAAATCAATATTCTCCTTCGGTGAAGAGGCCACTTTCTTAAAAGTCGGAGGGGGACGGGAGGCTTCAACAGATTTAGGACATACAAAGGAATTTAAAAAGAAAACCACATATCAGTAAAATGAATAAACAAACGACCTAAGGATCTGAGAAAACAAGCAGGAAGATGTACCTTCAGGGCTAGCCCGAGGGATTTTCTTGCTAGAGGCATAGGCCTCGGCTAACTTCCTTCGTTTCTTACGGAGAGAAATCACCCCCTCTCCCTCGTTACCAGGTGCCTTCCCGGACGACTGAAGAGCTCCCCTAGACGCATCTTCATGTGCACCAGATGCACCAATATCCTCTAAAAACAACCTGTAACAAGAAGCAAACAAACATTCAAGCTAATAAAACCAAGTAACATACACTTACGTCCATTCCGAAAACTAGAAGTATAAATAAGAATCCGATCAAACCTCCCACAATTACGGCTTATTCTAATCTCAACTAGATCATGCTCTGGAATATCCTGGATATTAGTAGGACGGGAGGTCAAGGTAGAAAACAAGGGAGTTTTCTTGAAAGCCTCTATGTTAGGAGGGATGTCCCCCACAGAAAGGCGAAGGGACCGGATACGCATATCCTAAGGAACCATCCGAGCACTGATATAAAAGAATTTCTCTTTCCAATCTCGAAAACCCTGAGGAGTCTCCCCTGCATTAGGGTTGATTCTCGAACGCTTCACAAATGAGAACCAACTGTCCTTCATATATAACTTGTAAAAGTGATGAAAAATAGCCACTGAAGGCTCTGCTTCAAGGCAGTATAGCAAAATTCTAATTGACACATCCAACACATTCCCAAAGGATGTACTTGAGTTATGTGAATCTTGTAATAGCGAAGCAAGTCAAAACAAAAAGAAGTTACAGGACCGGAAATTGGCTTCGGAAGCATACAAAGATATCTTGTCAGCAGCAGGTTTTATAGCAACCCCCCCCCCCCCCCGGGAGGATATTTAGGTTCCAGGTCATTAGGGATCCCATAAGTTGCCTTCATTTTTTTTCAAAACGCTCCACATTCCAGTTAATGGGCATAAGGGAAACGTCGGCGTTATCACCCATGGAGAAATTAAATGACAGGAGATTCAAAGAAAAATATGAACAAAGAGATATCAGAAAGAGATAAAATGCAGAAAAGATACTAAAAGGACCTTCTTTCCCCTTTTTTTTTGTAGCAAACAAGGTTGGGCAGGAAAAAATTGAAAAGGAGAAGAAGAAACGGTCTGATAGGATGACAACACTACTGAAATGACATCCGGAAAAGCGGACTTGCACAAGCTCACCCCGAGGAACTAGGTAGGACATTGATGTGACCTTAATGTCACATGAAAAACCGTTCCATAAACAGATAATGTTCTTTAGTCGGATTTATTCAAATAAAACCGACTAGGGGGACTTGACGATTTATGACAATTATCTCATACGCATATTAGTATAGAAGGGCAAAAAGGGAAATAAGATTAAGAAAGCTTAACCGTATAACGAAACGGGGCTCACAAGGAGAATAGGAGACGGTTATTGACCAATGGAAGCAAAGGTGTCAACATCATTCGGTTAGAGGAAACAGACAAAGAAGAGCGTATAAATAGGAATGATCTCACAGAATGTAAAGAGGGTATGAAATTAAAAGCATTCAAAATATTGTAATCGGGAGGCATTGAGGAGTGTTTCACAACTCTTCAAGGAGAATGATGCAAATCAGATTAAATTGTAATTATCTTATTTTTATTTTTTATTTGAATTTCGTAATTTGATTTAGTGATTATCTTTAGTTTGTTTTCTTTTATTCATGGTTATCTGATTTGTTAGTTTATTTATAAGATGAGACTTTAAATGCCTAAAGAATTAACGTTTTATAATAGATTTATTTTTATCAAGTTGTATTTTATCAAGAGGACTTTGAGGTTATTTGTAAGCTTTTGGGTATCCATTTTTTGTTTGTTTTTTTGTCTCTTACTGCAATGACTTCAGGCCGGCCCTAAAGCCTGGGCCCTGATTTAGCCAACTTAATATTTAACTTTTTAGGGCTTGATTCTTCACACATGTATCACCATTGTTCGTTTTAACGAGGTTTCTCTAGGGTTTCACCACCGTTCGTTCACATCGTTGTTGCTGCTATAAGGCTCCGATTCTTCTTCAGAGGTAGCATTATGGTATTATTTCTTATTGATTTTTTAGTTCATACCCATGGACATCAATTTGACTAGTTTTTGCCATCAACTGTGGTTTGCAAGAAGAAGACAATATACATTTCTTAATCATATCATTGAGCTACTATCTTATATATATGCCTTTATTTGTAAGCAATTTGCTAATCTGGATGAATTGGATAATTATATAAAAATGCTAATACCTTACATTTCTTAAATAAAATGTAAACAATGACTAGTTAATAATGACATTAACTGTGGTTTGCAAGAAGACACTACTTTGTATTTCTTAAATAATGTTAAAAATATATGTGATTCTTGATTGAAACGTGAAACTTGATTGATTTTAGTCGTTTTTTATTTGAACTTTAGTGATAAAAACCTGACCCGACCCGAAAATTCCAAGGTCAAGTCGATAGAAATCCGAGCACCGAAAAAATAACCCAGTGAAAAAAATTCCTGGCACCGCCACTGGTTTGAACCATTTGATTGCTTCCGTGTCGCGTCACATATTATATCATCTTTACTCTTGAATAACATTATCAAGTGATCTGATTATCGAAAACTCAATTTTTGTTGAAAATTGACCCAAACTCTTAAGTTATTTGCATACATACTTTGAACCGGATTTTGATGATACAAAAACTTGTAATTGCATCATACTAACTTTGATCATTATCTAGGAACATCATGCATCAACTTTACCTTTTGCAACATGTACGCTAAACACACGAATGAGTCAAAATAGGTTAAACTTCGTGCCTCAAATTTTCATCCTTCAATCCTTTGGTTCCATCCATAACTACGTTGATTTTTGATCCTTTTAGAATTATTTAGAAGCAGAATCTAAGAATCTGGCGACCACCTTGATGAGCGCTTTACCCTCTTTATATTTTGATTTTCTAGTTAACTGATCAAAATACAATTCATTTAATTGCATAATTACAGTTAAGTAATTTGACTTTGATCGCTCTAAACAGTAGAATAAAGTGAGGAGCATAAATCTTATTGAACATGCAAAAAGAAAAAAAAACATTACCAAATTTCTTCTACACTAATCCCATTCTCCATTTCATCTCGTTGATCATCTGTCCTTTTTTTCCGTGTAGCAGCTCCCATATTTTGTTGGCAGTTCGGAAACTTCATAAAGCCTGTAGATTTAAGATCCTATTTGAATCCTCCAATTGTGTAGGCATCCTAAAATCAGATTGGCCCATGGTCGCAGTTGATAAACAGGGAGAATGAACCTCCCCTATGGAACCCAAAACCCCCATCTTCCCCTTTCCTTTATCTCCGGTTTGGGGGGGTATATATTTGTTGAGACAACGCACGGCCTTGAGTTGGGGCGCGAACCTAAATCAATATTCTCCTTCGGTGAAGAGGCCACTTTCTTAAAAGTCGGAGGGGGACGGGAGGCTTCAACAGATTTAGGACCTACAAAGGAATTTAAAATGAAAACCACATATCAGTAAAATGAATAAACAAACGACCTAAGGATCTGAGAAAACAAGCAGGAAGATGTACCTTCAGGGCTAGCCCGAGGGATTTTCTTGCTAGAGGCATAGGCCTCGGTTAACTTCCTTCGTTTCTTACGGAGAGAAATCACCCCCTCTCCCTCGTTACCAGGTGCCTTCCCGGACGACTGAAGAGCTCCCCTAGACGCATCTTCATGTGCACCAGATGCACCAATATCCTCTAAAAACAACCTGTAACAAGAAGCAAACAAACATTCAAGCTAATAAAACCAAGTAACATACACTTACGTCCATTCCGAAAACTAGAAGTATAAATAAGAATCCGATCAAACCTCCCACAATTACGGCTTATTCTAATCTCAACTAGATCATGCTCTGGAATATCCTGGATATTAGTAGGACGGGAGGTCAAGGTAGAAAACAAGGGAGTTTTCTTGAAAGCCTCTATGTTAGGAGAGATGTCCCCCACAGAAAGGCGAAGGGACCGGATACGCATATCCTAAGGAACCATCCGAGCGCTGATATAAAAGAATTTCTCTTTCCAATCTCGAAAACCCTGAGGAGTCTCCCCTGCATTAGGGTTGATTCTCGAACGCTTCACAAATGAGAACCAACTGTCCTTCATATATAACTTGTAAAAGTGATGAAAAATAGCCACTGAAGGCTCTGCTTCAAGGCAGTATAGCAAAATTCTAATTGACACATCCAACACATTCCCAAAGGATGTACTTGAGTTATGTGAATCTTGTAATAGATAAGCAAGTCAAAACAAAAAGAAGTTACAGGACCGGAAATTGGCTTCGGAAGCATACAAAGATATCTTGTCAGCAGCAGGTTTTATGGCAACCCCCCCCCCCCCGGGATGATATTTAGGTTCCAGGTCATTAGGGATCCCAAAAGTTGCCTTCATTTTTTTTCAAAACGCTCCACATTCCAGTTAATGGGCATAAGGGAAACGTCGGCGTTATCACCCATGGAGAAATTAAATGACAGGAGATTCAAAGAAAAATATGAACAAAGAGATATCAGAAAGAGATAAAATGCAGAAAAGATACTAAAAGGACCTTCTTTCCCCTTTTTTTTTTGTAGCAAACAAGGTTGGGCGGGAAAAAATTGAAAAGGAGAAGAAGAAACGGTCTGATAGGATGACAACACTACTGAAATGACATCCGGAAAAGCGGACTTGCACAAGCTCACCCCGAGGAACTAGGTAGGACATTGATGTGACCTTAATGTCACATGAAAAACCGTTCCATAAACAGATAATGTTCTTTAGTCGGATTTATTCAAATAAAACCGACTAGGGGGACTTGACGATTTATGACAATTATCTCATACGCATATTAGTATAGAAGGGCAAAAAGGGAAATAAGATTAAGAAAGCTTAACCGTATAACGAAAGGGGGCCCACAAGGAGAATAGGAGACGGTTATTGACCAATGGAAGCAAAGGTGTCAACATCATTCGGTTAGAGGAAACAGACAAAGAAGAGCGTATAAATAGGAGTGATCTCACAGAATGTAAAGAGGGTATGAAATTAAAAGCATTCAAAATATTGTAATCGGGAGGCATTGAGGAGTGTTTCACAACTCTTCAAGGAGAATGATGCAAATCAGATTAAATTGTAATTATCTTATTTTTATTTTTTATTTGAATTTCGTAATTTGATTTAGTGATTATCTTTAGTTTGTTTTCTTTTATTCATGGTTATCTGATTTGTTAGTTTATTTATAAGATGAGACTTTAAATGCCTAAAGAATTAACGTTTTATAATGGATTTATTTTTATCAAGTTTTATTTTATCAGGAGGCCTTTGAGGTTATTTGTAAGCTTTTGGGTATCCATTTTTTGTTTGTTTTTTTGTCTCTTACTGCAATGACTTCAGGCCGGCCCTAAAGCCTGGGCCCTGATTTAGCCAACTTAATATTTAACTTTTTAGGGCTTGATTCTTCACACATGTATCACCATTGTTCGTTTTAACGAGGTTTCTCTAGGGTTTCACCACCGTTCGTTCACATCGTTGTTGCTGCTATAAGGCTCCGATTCTTCTTCAGAGGTAGCATTATGGTATTATTTCTTATTGATTTTTTAGTTCATACCCATGGACATCAATTTGACTAGTTTTTGCCATCAACTGTGGTTTGCAAGAAGAAGACAATATACATTTCTTAATCATATCATTGAGCTACTATCTTATATATATGCCTTTATTTGTAAGCAATTTGCTAATCTGGATGAATTGGATAATTATATAAAAATGCTAATACCTTACATTTCTTAAATAAAATGTAAACAATGACTAGTTAATAATGACATTAACTGTGGTTTGCAAGAAGACACTACTTTGTATTTCTTAAATAATGTTAAAAATATATGTGATTCTTGATTGAAACGTGAAACTTGATTGATTTTAGTCGTTTTTTATTTGAACTTTAGTGATAAAAACCTGACCCGACCCGAAAATTCCAAGGTCAAGTCGATAGAAATCCGAGCACCGAAAAAATAACCCAGTGAAAAAAATTCCTGGCACCGCCACTGGTTTGAACCATTTGATTGCTTCCGTGTCGCGTCACATATTATATCATCTTTACTCTTGAATAACATTATCAAGTGATCTGATTATCGAAAACTCAATTTTTGTTGAAAATTGACCCAAACTCTTAAGTTATTTGCATACATACTTTGAACCGGATTTTGATGATACAAAAACTTGTAATTGCATCATACTAACTTTGATCATTATCTAGGAACATCATGCATCAACTTTACCTCTTGCAACATGTACGCTAAACACACGAATGAGTCAAAATAGGTTAAACTTCGTGCCTCAAATTTTCATCCTTCAATCCTTTGGTTCCATCCATAACTACGTTGATTTTTGATCCTTTTAGAATTATTTAGAAGCAGAATCTAAGAATCTGGCGACCACCTTGATGAGCGCTTTACCCTCTTTATATTTTGATTTTCTAGTTAACTGATCAAAATACAATTCATTTAATTGCATAATTACAGTTAAGTAATTTGACTTTGATCGCTCTAAACAGTAGAATAAAGTGAGGAGCATAAATCTTATTGAACATGCAAAAAGAAAAAAAAACATTACCAAATTTCTTCTACACTAATCCCATTCTCCATTTCATCTCGTTGATCATCTGTCCTTTTTTTCCGTGTAGCAGCTCCCATATTTTGTTGGCAGTTCGGAAACTTCATAAAGCCTGTAGATTTAAGATCCTATTTGAATCCTCCAATTGTGTAGGCATCCTAAAATCAGATTGGCCCATGGTCGCAGTTGATAAACAGGGAGAATGAACCTCCCCTATGGAACCCAAAACCCCCTTCTTCCCCTTTCCTTTATCTCCGGTTTGGGGGGGTATATATTTGTTGAGACAACGCACGGCCTTGAGTTGGGGCGCGACCCTAAATCAATATTCTCCTTCGGTGAAGAGGCCACTTTCTTAAAAGTCGGAGGGGGACGGGAGGCTTCAACAGATTTAGGACCTACAAAGGAATTTAAAAAGAAAACCACATATCAGTAAAATGAATAAACAAACGACCTAAGGATCTGAGAAAACAAGCAGGAAGATGTACCTTCAGGGCTAGCCCGAGGGATTTTCTTGCTAGAGGCATAGGCCTCGGTTAACTTCCTTCGTTTCTTACGGAGAGAAATCACCCCCTCTCCCTCGTTACCAGGTGCCTTCCCGGACGACTGAAGAGCTCCCCTAGACGCATCTTCATGTGCACCAGATGCACCAATATCCTCTAAAAACAACCTGTAACAAGAAGCAAACAAACATTCAAGCTAATAAAACCAAGTAACATACACTTACGTCCATTCCGAAAACTAGAAGTATAAATAAGAATCCGATCAAACCTCCCACAATTACGGCTTATTCTAATCTCAACTAGATCATGCTCTGGAATATCCTGGATATTAGTAGGACGGGAGGTCAAGGTAGAAAACAAGGGAGTTTTCTTGAAAGCCTCTATGTTAGGAGGGATGTCCCCCACAGAAAGGCGAAGGGACCGGATACGCATATCCTAAGGAACCATCCGAGCGCTGATATAAAAGAATTTCTCTTTCCAATCTCGAAAACCCTGAGGAGTCTCCCCTGCATTAGGGTTGATTCTCGAATGCTTCACAAATGAGAACCAACTGTCCTTCATATATAACTTGTAAAAGTGATGAAAAATAGCCACTGAAGGCTCTGCTTCAAGGCAGTATAGCAAAATTCTAATTGACACATCCAACACATTCCCAAAGGATGTACTTGAGTTATGTGAATCTTGTAATAGCGAAGCAAGTCAAAACAAAAAGAAGTTACATCACCGGAAATTGGCTTCGGAAGCATACAAAGATATCTTGTCAGCAGCAGGTTTTATGGCAATCCCCCCCCCCGGGAGGATATTTAGGTTCCAGGTCATTAGGGATCCCATAAGTTGCCTTCATTTTTTTTCAAAACGCTCCACATTCCAGTTAATGGGCATAAGGGAAACGTCGGCGTTATCACCCATGGAGAAATTAAATGACAGGAGATTCAAAGAAAAATATGAACAAAGAGATATCAGAAAGAGATAAAATGCAGAAAAGATACTAAAAGGACCTTCTTTCCCCTTTTTTTTTATAGCAAACAAGGTTGGGCGGGAAAAAATTGAAAAGGAGAAGAAGAAACGGTCTGATAGGATGACAACACTACTGAAATGACATCCGGAAAAGCGGACTTGCACAAGCTCACCCCGAGGAACTAGGTAGGACATTGATGTGACCTTAATGTCACATGAAAAACCGTTCCATAAACAGATAATGTTCTTTAGTCGGATTTATTCAAATAAAACCGACTAGGGGGACTTGACGATTTATGACAATTATCTCATACGCATATTAGTATAGAAGGGCAAAATGGGAAATAAGATTAAGAAAGCTTAACCGTATAACGAAAGGGGGCCCACAAGGAGAATAGGAGACGGTTATTGACCAATGGAAGCAAAGGTGTCAACATCATTCGGTTAGAGGAAACAGACAAAGAAGAGCGTATAAATAGGAGTGATCTCACAGAATGTAAAGAGGGTATGAAATTAAAAGCATTCAAAATATTGTAATCGGGAGGCATTGAGGAGTGTTTCACAACTCTTCAAGGAGAATGATGCAAATCAGATTAAATTGTAATTATCTTATTTTTATTTTTTATTTGAATTTCGTAATTTGATTTAGTGATTATCTTTAGTTTGTTTTCTTTTATTCATGGTTATCTGATTTGTTAGTTTATTTATAAGATGAGACTTTAAATGCCTAAAGAATTAACGTTTTATAATGGATTTATTTTTATCAAGTTTTATTTTATCAAGCGGCCTTTGAGGTTATTTGTAAGCTTTTGGGTATCCATTTTTTGTTTGTTTTTTTGTCTCTTACTGCAATGACTTCAGGCCGGCCCTAAAGCCTGGGCCCTGATTTAGCCAACTTAATATTTAACTTTTTAGGGCTTGATTCTTCACACATGTATCACCATTGTTCGTTTTAACGAGGTTTCTCTAGGGTTTCACCACCGTTCGTTCACATCGTTGTTGCTGCTATAAGGCTCCGATTCTTCTTCAGAGGTAGCATTATGGTATTATTTCTTATTGATTTTTTAGTTCATACCCATGGACATCAATTTGACTAGTTTTTGCCATCAACTGTGGTTTGCAAGAAGAAGACAATATACATTTCTTAATCATATCATTGAGCTACTATCTTATATATATGCCTTTATTTGTAAGCAATTTGCTAATCTGGATGAATTGAATAATTATATAAAAATGCTAATACCTTACATTTCTTAAATAAATTGTAAACAATGACTAGTTAATAATGACATTAACTGTGGTTTGCAAGAAGACACTACTTTGTATTTCTTAAATAATGTTAAAAATATATGTGATTCTTGATTGAAACGTGAAACTTGATTGATTTTAGTCGTTTTTTATTTGAACTTTAGTGATAAAAACCTGACCCGACCCGAAAATTCCAAGGTCAAGTCTATAGAAATCCGAGCACCGAAAAAATAACCCAGTGAAAAAAATTCCTGGCACCGCCACTGGTTTGAACCATTTGATTGCTTCCGTGTCGCGTCACATATTATATCATCTTTACTCTTGAATAACATTATCAAGTGATCTGATTATCGAAAACTCAATTTTTGTTGAAAATTGACCCAAACTCTTAAGTTATTTGCATACATACTTTGAACCGGATTTTGATGATACAAAAACTTGTAATTGCATCATACTAACTTTGATCATTATCTAGGAACATCATGCATCAACTTTACCTCTTGCAACATGTACGCTAAACACACGAATGAGTCAAAATAGGTTAAACTTCGTGCCTCAAATTTTCATCCTTCAATCCTTTGGTTCCATCCATAACTACGTTGATTTTTGATCCTTTTAGAATTATTTAGAAGCAGAATCTAAGAATCTGGCGACCACCTTGATGAGCGCTTTACCCTCTTTATATTTTGATTTTCTAGTTAACTGATCAAAATACAATTCATTTAATTGCATAATTACAGTTAAGTAATTTGACTTTGATCGCTCTAAACAGTAGAATAAAGTGAGGAGCATAAATCTTATTGAACATGCAAAAAGAAAAAAAAAACATTACCAAATTTCTACTACACTAATCCCATTCTCCATTTCATCTCGTTGATCATCTGTCCTTTTTTTCCGTGTAGCAGCTCCCATATTTTGTTGGCAGTTCGGAAACTTCATAAAGCCTGTAGATTTAAGATCCTATTTGAATCCTCCAATCGTGATCAATGAAATTAGGTCTTGTTAGATGTCTTTCTCCTGATGAGGGAACGTTTTGAAGCATCAAAACAACTTCAGACATGGTTGGTCTTTTAGAAACTGGTGACTGGGTGCACAATAAAGCAATCTCAATGATGTTCATCACATGTTCTTCTTTGTATTGATTCGCATCCATTGTCACATCCACTAGCTTCATAAGGCTTTTAGTTTCATACAATTTCCATGCCTTTCACCAATTGTAGGAAAACTATTTAAAAGCTCAAAATAATTCTCGAAAACTTATAAAAATGCACTAATGCATATTTGACAGAGAGTAACTAAACAAAAACTATCTAGTGAGATAATGGCTACTCTTTGTTTCTACTTGTGAAAATTTCTTATTTATGATTGTGAAATAGGAAAGGAAAAAGTTGTAGATTGTGTATCTTACATATTCCATGAGACAATCGGTTGATGATTCATCAAAGTTCCTGTAAGTACACTTTCGGCCACTAACAATTTCCATGATCACGATACCAAAGCTGAAAGTGTCAACCTTATCTGATAAATGACCATAAAGTACATATTCCGGAGCTGTATAGCCCCTAGTATTGTCATATATATGGTAATAATTAATAAAAGAATGCAATTAGATGTAATAAGGGAAACAAAAAATACATTTTTTTTGCAAATCAAACTTACAATGTCCCAGCGAACTTGGTGGTTAGATGACTTTTATCCCCAGGTTGAAATCTTGCCAACCCAAAATCCGCTATTTTGGGATGAAAATCATCATCAAGGAGAATGTTGCTTGATTTTACATCTCTATGAACAATTCTCACATGGAATTCTTTGTGTAGGTGAGCAAGTCCCCGAGCTATCCCTAAGATAATATCATATCGGGTTTTCCAATTCAGGGTGCCCTTTTTTGCACCTATAATGAATATATGAAGTAGACCATATTCATGCAAATTAAGATTTTCTTGGAAAACTACATTAAATTATTAAAAGAAACGTACCCCATAGGAACTGATCAAGGCTTCCATTCCGGATATATTCTAGGACAAGAAGTAGAGTGGATCCTCCACTGGACCATCCAAGGAGACTGAGAATATTTCGATGACGAATTTGACTTATAAGTAAGATTTCATTTTCAAATCCTTCTTTTGCTCCAACATATTCACCTTTAAGCTTCTTCACAGCCACAACATTCTTTTCATCAAGAATTGCCTATTAAAACACATAAAGAACTAGTAATCATAAGACTCATTCAATTTTCAAAGTAGTTGCACGATCCAAACTTTTTCTTATCATCAAGAATTGTCTAGAAAAAGTTCTATTTTTTTTACCTTGAATACCTCACCAAAGCCTCCTTTCCCTATCATATTCTCTTCACTGAAGTTATTGGTTGCCAACTCCATATGTTTATAGTTGTAGTAAACTACCCCCTTCAATTTGGGTGCTTCTAAGGTCACATAGTCAAAATTAGACAAATAAGACGTCGTCCCTTGAAATCAAATGGAATACTACTTATAAGAACTAAATTTGTCAAAATAGTATTTTACGTAGCTTAAATGATGAACTTGAGAACCCTAAGCTAGTCAGCACGGTACATATCTATTCTATAGCTAGTAATCTTGTGTTTACCTTGTTGTTCTCCACCTGTCTTTTTCCATCTATGATGACACGAGAAAAATGCGAGTACGAGAAACAAAAAGCTTACACCTCCAACAACTAGGCCGATTATGTATCTCATTGTGCTTGAATCTCCTTTAAAGCATAGACATGCAAAATATCAATCAACACAAATGCTAACCATTTAGTTCAAGTTACCATCTCTAACAACAAAAAAAAGGTGGAAAAATATCATATCTAGAAGATTAGAAGTCTCACCATCCCAAAGCAGAGATTTAATATTGGTTATCTGGTTTTGTCCAAAAAATGGAGTCATGTCATACCTCATGAAGCATCCGCTATCCATTGCCCGTCCAGAAATAGTAGGAAGACAATCATATAGAGATTCGGATCTTAACTTTAAGCATTTTAAACAAACACTCTGGCTTATGTTTAAAGTACATTGGGCAATGGCATACACGGTTGCATTACTAACAACTATTTTCCTTGTTGAAGCTGCATAGAAGTTCGTTGTTCTCGGTGCAACAATTTGAAGATCTAATAATAACCTTTTTGTTGTTTTTTGGAATCCTGTTGGCTGAGGTGATGTTGTCTTGTCACATAATACCACACCAGCTATACCAGTAGCCTCATTGAAGAAGTTAGTGTACTCGTACCTACATAAAAAACAACTCTTATTTGCATGAACATTGCGGTTTGAAACATGATATTAGTCCAGTATACAATTCATTTTTATCAACCCATATCGGGTTTATAATCGAATGCTACAATCGACATAAGCAGGTCCAAGTATCGGTGATTAGACGTAGGGTTTGCTCCTTTCCTCTAGCCTCACCTCCCCTTCTCCATTTTGCTAGTGCCTTGTTGGTTTGCATTTTTCTTAAATGAATGTTCGTTGTTCAAAAAGTTAGGCAATATATGAGCTCCTACTAGATATTCATAAAAACGACACACACTCCAATGTTTATGAAGAAAGTAAAACAAACAGGGAGAGAAATATAGTTTGTATTAAGTTTTTGTATCTATCACAAACGATGCATAACCTCTATTTATAGAGATGTTGCAACTAATCAAAGCCAACAAGATAACTAAAAAAAGTTGCTATGAAGAGAAAATACAAATGTTTATAAATTTCTCTAACATGTCCCTCAAGCGAAAAGTTCACAACACGTGTAGGTTGAACTATATCAAAACAAGTAGACGAGAAAGGTTGCCTTGTGATTTTGGTTAACATGCATGTGTTTCACTTTTCATTATTCATACAAAAGCTGGAACACGGCTACCCTTACACATATAATAATTGTTTATAGTGTACATGTCTTAAACGTGCATTCCATAGTGACGATTTAGCAATACTAGTGCCATTGCTAGCTTTGCATACAAAATCATTACTAAATATATTATTAGTATTTAATTTAAACATACCATCGCATAATTAATAAACCCTACAAATAAGACATGTCACTCCAAGGATATTACCTTCTCCCGACGACGGCTATCCAGACGACAAATGTCATCGGGATAGGTAACCGTATACCGACGATGTAACATCCGGCTTCTCATACCAACAATATTATCTGCTTTGCCCCCTAAGAGCTCACGGATTTGTTTTTGGTTGCCCGGGTGAAAACTTTCCATGGGGGTCACCCATCCCTGGATTACTCCCACCCGACCCGAGCACGCTTAACTGTGGAGTTCTCCTCTAATCCACTATATTAAGCCCCAAAACGCGTTCTCTATATTTGAGGCGGGGCATTTCTTATGAACCCAGCTTCACTCATGTGGGCAAAACAGAACAGAACGATATGGGATTTGCCTAAGATGTTACAGACGACATGTCGTCGAGATAGGCCAAACCCTAATATAGGAAGGGGAGACTCTTTACCGACAAAACGTCGTCGGTACATGGTTGAGTCAGATGGAGGGAAAATAAGCGCCCTTTTTTCCACCGGCGAAAACCTACTCCGATAACATGTCGTCGGTATAGGCTAATTTCCTTTTTTTATAATTTTTTTAATTTATGTTTCGTGAAAAAAAAAGATTTAAAAAGTTAAAAAAAATTAAATAACCCTATACCGACGACATGTCGTCGATATAGGCCTAGTTAAATGTTGACGGGTCAATTACCCCATACCGACGACATGTCGTCGGTACAACCTACCTATTCCGCCGACATCTGAGCCTATACCGACCATGTCGTCGGTATAAGTCTCAGCGTGAACAAACACAGCAGACAACTTTCTGCTTCCCAGTTCCACAAAAAAAAAAACGACAAATCTTTCCATCTCTTTCTGGCGATTTCACGATTTTTAGGTCTTTTGTGGAGCAATCTTCACCAATCTCTCGGGTTTTGAGGTGAGTTAACATCTAGTTTTCAATCTTCACAAAACATTTAACATTTTTGGGTTTTAAGTTTAATTTATTTGATTTTTCTTAGGTATTTGAAGCTTTCACGAATTCTGGGGATTTGAAGCTATTTGAAGGTAATTTACTCGTTTTGGTTAGTAATTTTTGATGAACTTAGGTTTAGATGTGTGTTTGTATGTATATGTATATTTGTGTTTATTTGTATGTATGTGTATATGGTTTATATATATATATATATATATATATATTGAAGGTAATTTACTCATTTTGGTTAGTAATTTTTGATGAACTTAGGTTTAGATGTGTGTTTGTATGTATATGTATATTTGTGTTTATTTGTATGTATGCGTATATGGTTTATATATATATATATATATATATATATATATATATATATATATATATATATATATAGGGTTGAGTTCATAAGATAACTCATTTTAATGAGAGAATTAGAAAACCACTAAGAAAAGAAGGGGTGGAATTTTAAAAAGGAAGGGTAAAACTAGAACTTAAAATATATGAATCTTTAAAAATTTCTATCTTCTGCATACGCTACTATTTTTTTTTAAAATTTGCACCATTAAATCATGAATTTCTTTATCTTTCATTTGAGTATAAATAATGTTATAAAAAATAAGAATTAACTCGTCTTTTTTTTTCTTCTTATTTTCAATACTGCATATGTGTAGTATCACCCTTAAAAACCTAACACACCCCAAAAAACCTAAACCCCCACCCCCACCCAAAAACCTAAACTCCCACCCCACCCTCACCCAAAAATCTAAACTCCCACCCCACCCACACCCAAAAACCTAAACCCCCCACACTCACCCCAAAAAACCTAAACCCACAATACCCACCCCTAAAAACCTTAACCCCTCACACACCCCCACCCAAAAACCTAAACCCCCCACCCAAAAAGCTAACCCCACCCACCCACCCCCACCTACCCTCACCCAAAAACCAAAACCTACCCACCCCCACCTAAAAACCTAAACCCACCGCATCCACCCCCACCCTCAAAAACCTAGCCCTAAACGTAATACTACGTATGTGTAGTACCACCCCAAAAACCTAATCCCCTTACCCCACCCCCACCCAAAAACCTAACCCCCTTACCTCATCGCCACCCCCACCCCCACCCAAAAACCTAACCCCCTCACCCAACCCCCACCCAAAAACCTAACCCCACCCCACTCACCCCCCAAAAAACCTAAACCATCCACCCACCCCTAAAAAACCTAAACCCCCTCACCCACCACCCTCCAAAAACTTAAACTAAACCGATTATTTTTTTGAGATTTTTTTTAAGAACGAGGACGACGTGGGAAACAAGGTTTCTGAACCACTTTTTTAGTTTTTGATTTATATTTTGAATTATGATTTTTTTTTATTATTACTTTTTACCTTTAAAGAGGAGTTTTCTAGTTCTCTCCCTAAATGTTAGTTTTCTTCTAATAGATAAAGAATTTCTTGATTAAATGGTGCAATTTAAAAAAAAATAATAGCGTATGCAAAAGATAGAAAATTTTAAAGATTCATATATTTTAAGTTCCAGTTTAATCCTTCCTTTTTAAAATTCCACCCCTTCTTTTCTTTGTGGTTCTCTAGTTCTCTCATTAAAATGAGTTCTCTCATGAACTCAACCCAATATATATATATATATAATTTTGCATGTATATATGTAATTGTGTATGTATGTATATATATGTACCTTTATTTAAATTTTGTTACAAGTTCAGAACACGTTGCGGTTGACGAGGTGAAAATAACATCATATTTGTGTTTCATTGAATTTATTTAAAGTACGTATCCTGACATATGTGTATGTTTATAACACAATAGATATGACACTAGATATGTCAATTGATAAAAGCTGAGTTACATTGGGAAATCAGAATTCTCCGGCTTTCTTAAGCGGTCTTCGCAACTTTATAGAGACTACCAAGAACCATGTTAACGGTCGAGGTAAAGCGTTTTGCCCATGTAGACGTTGTTGTAATGATTGTCGACAAGACTTGATGACGATATATGGCCACATACATGACCGTGGGTTTCTACAATTATATCAAAAATGAATTAATCACGCTGAACAACATCCTCGTGCGATGGAGATAGCATCACTTTTTGCCTTAAGAAGAACACTTACTCATCCAATAACTACAACAACAAATAATGAGATGTTTGATGCTATAAATGATGTGATGGAAGAGCAAAATACAAACGAGGATAATATAGATGAAGATGGAATTGGTTTAGACCCGGAGTTTGATGCGTTGTTTGAGGAGCTAAATAAGGAGTTATACCCCGGTTGTAGTCAAATGTCTTCCTTAAACTTCCTAGCCAAAATTGATGCATATTAAAGAATTGTTCATTTGACCAACTATTAGAGCTTCTACAAATTGCATTCCCGAAGGAAAATCACATTCCAGCATCACACTATGAAGCTAAGAAGAAACTGATTAAGAATGGGTTAAGATATAAGTCTATCCATGCTTTCATTAATGATTGTGCACTGTTTTGAAAGAAGAATGAATCAATTCAAAATTGTCCAGTATGTAATGAGAGCAGATGGGTTGACAAAAACACAAAGGGGAAGAACGTACCACAGAAAGTGTTGCGCTACTTTCCTTTAACTTCACGGCTTTGACAAAGGTATAGTTCAAGATTAACGGCAAAATATATGATCTGGCATAATAATGGACGCTCAACGGATGGTATGATGCGACATTCGGTTGATGGGACGGCATGACAAAAATTTGATGAGAGATATCTGAATTTTGCTAAAGAACCTTTTGGATATATGATGTTCGATCGTCAATTAAGTCAACGTTACTATTAAGGTACGATTCAAAGAGTTACACCTTAGTAAACGAACAAAAAAGTATAATATTTAATTGTTAAATATTATTCATGAAAGACGGAAACAATAAATGATGAGTAAAAAGTCGAAGATTCTGCTAATTAATTATCTGATTAATTAATTATTTGAGGGAATAAATGTTTAATCAGTTAAACATTTAAAGATTAGATTTTTACTAATTATATTATGATTAGTAAATACAAGGGTTATAATAATTAAATGTTAATTATTACTGGGGTATTAAGTGTTAATACCAGAGGGGCCGGTGTATAATTATAATGGTTATAAATATATCATTATAATCGAAACCTAAAACCTTAATCCCCTACTCTCAAATCGGCGCCCCCTCCCCCTCTTGCGAGCCGACGCCACCACATCACCACCGTGCGCCGCCGTGTACTGGCCACCACCACCGTCGCTGACCACCCTCGTGGTCGATTTCCCTTTTGAGCATCCATGTGACGTTTTGTTGCAGGTTTTTCATGTACGAGTCAACTAGCGTGACGTTCGTTGTACTAAGGTGTTACAGATCTAGTTATCTTCCCTATGGTTGGTTATTTTATATTATATATACGCGTGTAATTGTATCACTGAATGGAATCTAGATTTAATCTGGTAATGGTACTATTAAATTGCATCCGCTAAAATATACTTGATTTATTTATTTAAAAGTTTGAATAATTATTGTTTTAAAAAGTTAAAACCGGTACCATGATTCCCATCAGTGGTATCGGAGACAACTTTACGCGCGTCTAGACATATTTTTTTAAATTGATCTATTGTTTTATTTGTCAAAACTTTTGTTTGATAAAAGATCGAGCCTTTTGCGTTTGTTGTGATTATGTTGAATGAATTGAGCACTAAAGACCTGTGGTTGTGTTGTTTGTTGATTGGTTGTTATCCTTGTATTTTTTATAGGTTATTTGAAACCCCGATGTAATAGTTGTTATGGGTCAATTTTCACCTCTGGGATCCCGGATCCTCAGATAAGTATCGGAATCCCTGATCCTTATTACATTTCAGTATCTTGATTAAATGACGGTTGTATTAATTAATATTACGCGTTTGTTTTGACTTAATCATGCAGGTAACGACTATTCCTCATTAATATTAGCTGAAGACACGGGATTGCATTCAAAGAAATGGATATATGCGTGAAGAAGATGCTTGTAACGGACCATTAAGACATTTATGAGATTTTAGCTTAGCAATTAATATTGAGAATTGTATTTATATTAACAATGATCGATAGGACACACAAGAAACACTCGCACTACTCATTAGTCTCGATCAATTGGCTCTCTCGTTGTACTTTTTACTGAATTCAATAAAGATAAACAAGGCAGCCCCGACTTCTGTCGGCTCCCGAGGTTTTATGTCGGAGATCCTCAAAGATCAAGGGCTTTACTCGTAACTCATCGTGTTATCCCTGTATTTTTACTTCATTTTACACAAGTTTATACAAGCATACTACCTCACATACAAAGTTTGGCTACTTAGTTATTTTGTGTAATTTTTTTGCTGAAACAGTTTGACGCCCACCGTGGGCAAGTGGTGCTTTTTTCTTGAAAATCTCGTTAACAATTACAATATATTTTTACTTATCAAAATCGTTTTCAGAAAATGTCATCCTAATCTAAGTTGTTTTCTTCCTCAACTCCATCTTCAAATTCTGGGTTGAATCTTCCTCTCTCTCCTGCTCCGGTATCTCAAAAGAAGAATGATAATGTTTCCCAGAAAACTACATCTGCTGGCCTTAACATTGCAAAATCATCAGCTACTCCGAATATCCTGAGATCTGAAACATATCCCGCAGCACCCATATTTGTTTCCAATGATGATGTTCTTTCTATGTTTACACTAATGAAACAAGCAATGGAGCAGCAGCAGAAAACAAATCAAATGTTTATGTGAGAAAGAGAAAAGATGAAGGAATCAAAGAAACCTGTGGATGCAATGCAACAACTCTGATAGAGCAAAAAACCCCGAGTACTCCAGGATCTTCTAGAAACTATTTGGGAGATTTTATTTGTTAGAACATTTAGTGTGACAACAAGCCTTTGTAATAGATTAGTCTTTATGTTCTGTTTTGTATGTTTTAGTCTTGTAATTTGTTAAGTTTGCACAGGCGAACTTAACATGTTCGCATGACCTAATGGAGGCGAACTTAACAATTTCGCCTGAACTAAAGTTGGCGAACATACTAAGTTCGCCTATACCAGTAGTATTGCCTATAAATAGTGCAGTAGTTGTTTCATATGTAGATATCTGTAATTCTATAACTACAACGTGTGTACACTGTTTACAGAGTTAATACAAGGAGCTTTATGATATCTTGTCTTGTGTGTGCTAGTATCGTGTGTGTGAGTATTCGAGACGTACGTATACATTAAGATTCCGCACTTCGTGTACGTATTGCGTGTTTTACAGCAGAGATCGATCGTTAGACCCGCTGGGACTTACAAGTGGTATCAGAGCCTTTTGCTCTTGATTAGCTATTGTTGTTTAACATCATTTCGATTGATTTCACACAAAAATATGAATATTTTTGAAGTTTCTGTGTTCTTGAAGATGTTGGCGATCTTTTAAGAGAATTTTGATTGATTTCTTCATTTTTTGTGTTGTTTTACCAAAATTGATCTGATAGAAGTGTTCTAATTAATCATTTGAAGATTTCTGCGGAAAGAATTTGTCTAATTCCTTCAAAATCGTGAGATATAAAAATTTGTCTAATTCCTTTAAAATCACGATTATTTAAAGTAAATCGACATCCAAACAGATAAAATTTTCATATCTCATGATTTTGAAAGAATTAGACAAATTATTTCCTTAGGAATCTTCAAATGATGAATTAGAACACTTCTATCGCATCAATTTTGGTAAAACAACACCAAAAATGAATAAATCAATCAAAATTCACTTCAAAAATCGCCAACATCTTCATGAACACAGAAACTTAAAAAATCTTCATCTTTTTGTGTGAAGTCAATCGAAACGATGTTAAAAAACAATAGCTAATCAAGAGCAAATAGCTCTGATACCAGTTGTAAGTCCCAACGGGTCTAACGATCGATCTCTGCTGTAAAACACGCAATACGTACACGAAGTGCGGAATCCTAACGTATACGTACGTCTCAAATACTCACACACAGAATACAATCACACGCAAGACAAGATATCATAAAGTTCCTTGTATTATCTCTATAAACAGTGTATACATGTAGTAGTTCCAGAATTACAGATCCCTTTCAAATGAAACAACTACTGCACTATTTATAGGCAATACTACTGGCATAGGCGAACTTATCATTTTCGCCAACTTTAGTTCAGGCTTGTTAAGTTCGCCTCAACTAGGTCAGGCGATGTGCAAACTTACAAGTTCGCCTCAACTAGGTCAGGCGAACATGTTAAGTTCGCCTGTGCAAACTTAACAAATTACAAGACTAAAAACATATAAAACAGAACATAAAGACTAATCTATTACAAGGCTTGTTGTCACACTAAATGCTCCAACAAAAGAAACTAAAAGACATGATCTCGAGTGTACCTGGTGTGGTACAACAAATACCTAAAATATCTCCGTCAAGCAAACAGGATGTCTAGATTTGCTCCACCAATATGTGATGCAGAGATCCCAAAGTTTTTCAAACCTCGAAAATGAAACTATATGATGGAACTACGGATCCCGAAGAACACATTGCTTAATATAGAGAAATAATGGAAATTATCCCTATCACATTAGATTTGGAAGAAGTCTGTTTGTGCAAAGGCTTTGGATCAACCCTAACCGGATCTACTCTAAAATGTCTACTAAGCGTTCCTCCTTATTCTATTACTTCATTTTATCACCTAGTTAATTTATATAATAATCATTTTTCTTGTAGTAGAACATTTGAAAGATTAATTAGCTAACAATTTATACAGGATAGTTCAAAATTATGATGAATCCCTCAGGGATTATGTAAGCAGGTTTGGCAGAGAATCCTAGGAGATCCCCCATCTTGATCTTGCTACTGTTGTTCAGGCCTTCAAAATGGGGTTAAAAATAGATTCTCAATTCTATGAAGATATCGTAATGAACCCATGTAAAAGCCTGGAAGAAGTTAGAAATCGAGCCCTAAGATTTATAAGGCTTGAAGAAGATAAGAAAATCCAAAGGAGGATCGATACATCATCTAAATATGATCATACCAACCGGAATTCAGAATCATCGACCTACAAACAGCATAAATCCAAACCATATTCAAGACCAGAGAACAATAGGATCAATGCAGTCGAAGATAATGAGGATGAAGAAGAGTATTCTAAAATATCTGATTATTGTTTTTCTGTTGATAACTCAGAACTAATGTATGTGATGCAGGATCTTGGAGAAAAAACAAAATGACCCAGGAAAAATGATAAAACAACCACTTGGAAAGATAAATCCAAATGGTGTGCATACCATGAAGATTTCGGCCATACCACTTAGAATTGCATTACATTACAAAAAGAAATAGCTTACCTCCTGAGCAATGGACATCTAAAAGAACTCCTGTTAAGAAAGAAGGATAAAAATTCAAATAATGAGAAATCCCATCAACGAGCAACATCCCCACCTCCAGATGCTAAAGTAATCAATTTTATATCTGGTAGTTCTGATATTTGTGGTACCTCTTATTCTGCAGCCAAAAGATATGCTAAGTAAGCTAAGGCAGAAAATGGAGACAAGCCAACAAGATTATCAACCTTAACAGACAAGGAAATGATCTCGTTTGATGAAGATGACATAGAAAATGTTCAGTTCCCCTTCATGATGGTCTAGTTATCACTTTGTATATTGCCAATCACTTTGTACGAAGGATCCTTATAGACGGAGGCAGCTCGGTGAATATTATCTAGTTAGATGCGTTGAAAAGAATGGGTATCCCGGAGACGGAGATCATAGTAAAATCCTCAGTACTAGTAGGATTCAGCGAAGAAACTAAAACTACCGTGGGAGATATCAAGCTACCTATCTATATCGAGGGAGTAAATTCTATCCAAATTTGTGTTATTGATTGTTTATCTTCTTATAATATTATCTTAGGGAGACCATGGATTCATGATAAGAGGGTTGTTCTGTAACACCCCAAATTCTATAGGAAATAAAAGTCCAGGGGCTAAAAGTGCAATTAACCCAAAGTTAGAAGGCTAAAAGTGAAAAATTGTGAAAAATGGAAAGATGTCGGACCGACATCATAAATAACGGTCCGACATGTAGGGCGCGAGGAAGAACTCCGGACATGACACGCGTTTGATGACTCAGCCTTGATGTCGGACCGACATCCAGGCACATATCGGTCCGACATGTAGCGAGCAAGGCAAATATGTGACAATCCGACTTTTCAAAGTTAACACTGTTAGCAATCCCGTTAAGTATTCCGTTAAATCCTGACCCAGTTAATCCAATCTAAAACTTCAGGGACTATTTCTGTCACATGTTTAATCTTAAACAACAGGGACTAGTCCTGCCAAGTCCTAATACTTGAATTGTTGACTCCCAAAGTCAAAATCAACTCAAATTGGTCCTGTTGACTTTCTGAAAGTCAAACTCACAACTAACATTCCAAATTCAAATTCTATAACCGAAATCGTTTGAAAATATAACGGAAAATGCACTTTAATTCTATTATCGTCCATAATGAAATCATAATTAAGTAGTAATTGAGCGAATTAAACCCAATAATGGGTGTTCAAGTCGAAACCGTCGCCCCCTTTTTCAAAATCGACGAGTTCTTGTATTGTTTTCACAAATTGAGCATACATACACGTAAATCGCATCAAGCTAAAGCTGTTACGTACACCAATTCATTCGGAGACAAAGCCGTGATCGCCAGAGACTAACCCACACGTCGTCGGACTCAGTTTTGGTCGAGCACTAACAACCTGACATCCAATCTAGTAATTGAAACCCTCCTCTAATTCGTTTTAGTCTATAGAATGAAAGCCCTAACCTAATTAGGGCTTACATTGCCGAATTAATCATGATCTTGATTCTAGGGTTCATCCCAAATTCGATTTGACCGAACTCCACCCTAGACCCGATTTCAATCAAATTAAATCATACCAACGGTTTCGTAAACCCTCCTTTATTGAAAACGCCATATCAATTTTATCAAGAAACATCGAATTGATACGGTCCCGTAATCTAGGGTTCGTTCATATTTCAAATTGGGAGTTTTCATTCTAACAACGTTCTAAACCAAATTATACCTCATGGTCAGATTTGGAATCTATTGTTTAGTAAAAGCCCCATGATTTAATCTGTTAATCTTATCAAATTCAAACGATTTAATTCCAAGTTCATATCTAGGGTTTCGAATTACGAATCGGTAATTAAACGATCCAAACCTTATTGTTTTTGCAATTATTTAAGACCGAAGTTTCGAAATAACCTGTCCATCAAAACCCTCAAGACATTTGGTGTAATCGAAGTCGAATTCAATAAAATCAGGGCTGGTATTCGATCACGGGGTGTAGGGGAGGGAGACCACTGGAACGAGAATGTTAAAATCAATTTGTTTCGAGTTTAGGATGCGATACCCTATCGGGTGGGATGGTTAATGTGTTGTGCGTATAGGGAAGGGGCCCGAGTTCGAGTCCCCCCCGCTGCCTTTTTGATTTTATTTATTTTAAAACCATTGTTTTATTATTTAATTAAACTCTATGATATTATGTAATATATTAAGTGTTTGGAACCGGAAAATCAACCCGTAAACTCGGGTTTGAGATTTTTAACGCATCCTTATTATTATTCTCAATATTATAATACTATATTACATTATTATTTTTTTCCGTGTTTGCAAATAAAATAATATATTTCACTCCGTAGCTCCAGTTAAAATATTAGTTCTTTAAATATTGTTTCACTAAGTTGTAAATAAGGGGAGACGTTTCAAATATATATATGTACATACATAATATTTATTTATTATACATGTTTATGTCCTTGAATAAAATAATAAACTTATTATTTTTAACACACAATTGTTATGGTGATACCTTGTTACATCTAAAATAATATATATATTATATTATTTTTAATCGGTCATTATTTAATGACGAAAACGCCCGAATATATTTATTATATATTATTTGTCATTCGTCGCGAAACGTATCTATCTTAATAGGCATATAAAGGATCCTCGTTCCGTTGACACGTTCGTCTACTCCTTAATCATTAGAACGTTTCTTTTAGGACGTTCCTCATTCCGTGTCGTCGTCACATATTCTCATTGTATCCCTAATTGTTATGTGTATAATTCTAGGGCATTCATGAGCTGTGTTGGGCTAACATTTGAGATTTTGATCTCGTACTTGTGTGATTACTACCTACGCCGTTCAAGTGAGTTTTCACGGCCCCTTTTACTGTTTTAAACTGGGGGAGAAAACATGATGCAAACTTTTTTTGATTTTTGTACTTCATATTATATCACTTGTTATGACTATACGTAAACTCTATCATGAAAGTCCTCACATCGAACCGTTTAAATATGAGAATAGCGAGGTATGTTGGGTAGTACTACTAGGTTTGACAAACCTCACCCGCGTTAGTCGCGCTAACTCGATTGGATATCAAACGGGTGCAATATTGACCTAAATGTGCACCTTGGTTGATAGACCTGGTGGGAGGCAATACAAACAATCAGTCTACGGTTGCGAGCGTAATAGCAAACATGATTATGGGTTAGCTACCCGTTGATATACATATGTTGATTGTACAATAAATCTGGTAAACGTTTATTTATATACTGAAACCTGTTAACTCACCAACCTCGTGTTGACATCTTTTCTTACAAGTTTTCTCAGGTCGCTAAGATAAGGCACAGGTGCACATATAGGACATGCATGGGATTATCCTATTGATTGATGTTTTATTAAATTGTTTGGACTTTGTTTTGAATTATGTTTGGTTTGGACTTTTGGACTTTTTGGGCACTTGTGTTTTGCCCATTTACTTTTCTTTACGCTTCCGCATTAAACTCTGATTGATATTATATTTTCATTTGAGTCCCATGTAGAGTCGTTCAATGTAACTAGTGACTGATATCCTAGTTTGTCACTTCCCAAACGGTAAAACTCCGTTAGTTGAAATTGGGGGTGTGACAAAATAGACCGACATAAAGATGTCGGACCGACATCCCCAAAGATATCGATCAGACATAAGTCCCGATTCAGCCTTATAAAATAGTTGGCTTTGGCCATTCAAATGAAATCAACAACAACACCAACACTAACACAAACACGACTCCCGAGGATCCCCGAATGACGATTACGAGCGTGGTGGTTACGAGTGCGGTTAGAGTTCGGAGAAGCGTTTAAAAGCGTGGAACGAACTTAGGAACTACCCGAGGATAATGTAACTACTCTGGACCCGTACCATAGACACGATTATGTGAAATACGTGCTTATATGATATGATTATGTGATATGTGATATGACAAGAGTACGGGGTAATGACGAATTAGTCTAAACACTAAACGAGAATAATGGAGTAGTCACGACGTATCCAAGGGGTGGTGGATACACCGCTGGTACTTCCTATATATAAACTTCTTGGTAATTCGTGGTGAAACCATTATGAATATTTAGGGGTATAGACTAATAAAGAATAAAGAAATATAGTAAACGTACGGGAGAACATCCAATCGGTATGTAGCTATCTGACAAACGGAATGTCCTGTCTAGGAAAGAGCGGTGTATAAATCTCTCATAGACCCGTCGTTCTTTCCCTGGGACATCTCTGTTGGAGGTACTACTCTGGAAGGAAATCACCCCATTTTACAATATATGACGAATACGAATATGAAATGAAAGTATACCATGCATAATTAATGTGAACACGTGATGAATATGAATACGTGAAATGCATGATGAATACGTGAATGCATGATGATACGTGCAAACATGAATGAGTATGATGGAACGAGTCTAAACCATAAAATAGAATAACGGAGTACTCACGAAGTGTTAGAGGGGTGGTAGATACGCTGCTAGTACTTCCTATATATAAACCCTTCTAATGCATCGTGGAGAAACTGTTACGAAGTTTTAAGGTGAGGACTGGTTGGTGAATAAATCAAGCATATACATGAAATGAAAGCAAATGCTTGATACATTTGGGAGGATGTGAGTCAAAGATACTCAAGATCCCAAATGAAATGAGATATCCGGCCTGTAAGGTGGATCTCAATAAATGAAGAAGAAAAGAAAAGGGAAACTCTAGGCCTACGGGACTGAAAGAGTAAACTCTAGGCCTTCGGGACTGAAAGAGTAAAAGATTCCAAGCCTACGGCGATAAGGAATGAATGGGTCTTTGTGATAAATGCAAGGATGCCTATACTGACGAGTATAAGGACCTTGCCAATGCTCGGACCGGAGGTACGGCCTGTGATGCTTGCGAGGGCATTAGCACACCCATAAAATATACGAAAAGCGTGGCCGGAGGTACGTCTAGAGATGGTCACGTGGGCTCGAGAGCCCCATAAAACTTGATCAATAAGAACCTAAAGGGTTCATAATAAAAACGAACGATGCAGTATACTTACTTAGCATAAGCTAATTCAAAACTGTTTTTCAAACACTGCAGGAAATAAGCACGTGGAATAAAGCTTCATGTGGACAGAGCTATCAGAGTTGGAAAATCCCTATGTATAAATATGTAATTCTATCATCTTTTGTAAAACAATATATATATATATAGGGGAAGGTTCCACTAAGAAGTGGTTTTTTGCTAAGAAACGCTAAGAAGTGGGTCAAACGAACTCCGATTGAGCTCATTCCAGCGGCGTTGGAACCGTCTCATCGAACTCTAATCCGGACCCAAAAACCTAAACCCCCCTCCACCCGCACCCCCAAAAACCTAAACCCCCCTCCAACCCCACCCCAAAAAGCCTAAAACCACCACCCTCACCCCCCAAAAACCTAAACCCCCCAACCCCACCCCCCCAAAAACCTAAACCCACCCCCACCCACCCCCAAAAACCTAAACCCCCCACCCTCACCCCCCAAAAAAACCTAAACCCTAAAATCTAAACCCTAAAAGCTAAACCCTAAGGCTAAACCATAAGGCTAAAACCCTAAAATTCAAACGTAAAATCTAAACCTTAAAAGCTAAACCCTAAAAGCTAAGATGATAGAGTTCGACGAGACGGTTCCAACGCCGCTGAAATGAGCTCAATCGGAGTTCGTTTGATATCGTTTCTAAGCGTTTTGGTCATTTCTTAGAGTTCTTAGCGAAAATATACTTCTTATTTGATCCTCCCCCTATATATATAAATGAAAAAAGTTACCTTAGCCATTATGGCAAGGTTTTGTTAATCTGGGACCACTTTTTCACAATAAACTCTGATAAAATAATAATAAGATAAGTAGGGTGTTTCATGTTCCTTCAACATACCATCAGTGTGTGAAAATGCCAACACATTTGGGTGGTGAAGATTAATGGCGATCAACAAGATGCAAAGGACTGTTATACTTCATCAATGAAACCTTCTACGAAAACAAGGCATGCATAGCAATTACAGAAACAAGCACAAGGTGTAAAGCAAGAGAGCAGGAGATTAGAGAAGTATCCTTAGCGGCGACAATTTGCCTAAGGTTATTAGCGGCGACATTGTGGGTATTAGCGGCGACAATTTGCCTTTTAGCGGCGAAGAATTAGCGGCGACAAATGTCGCCGCTATTGAGTCTTTTCCTTGTAGTGCTAGTATGCAATTGAATTCTATATTCATCGACATCACAATTCGGTCCGATCACAATTCTAAATTTACCATTATACCATTCAACAAATCTTAAATTTCCTTTGCAAATTATTATTGGACTAAAATTTCTATCCCACTGCTTTGGGTTTGACAGCAAAAAAACATCAACAACCCAAAAATAATTTGATGACTTCAACGAAAAATCTGACAGCTTCCAAAGCGTTTGACCGCCTCACCAAAAACTTCAATACCAAAAAAAAGTTTACAACCTTCCAAGGGGTTCTCCACCCGACCCTCGATGGCTAAAAAAACGACGCTTTAACAAGTTTGACGGCTTCAGAGAAAAACCTGGATGTGATCTTTCGTCTTTGTTTCCTTCCCTCTTCCTTCTTCTCTGTCAAACGATAGCCGTCTCTTGTTCACGTTCACCGCACCAAAAGAATTGTCACAACAGCCTAAAGGTTGTGGCCTTCTCGACTCCACGCTACGACTCTCAAAATGGCGTTATCTTTCACCAAACTCTGATACCAATTATTGAAAATCAGGCCAAGAATACGAACCGGGAATTTTACTAAACAAAAAAAAAACCACCATTTACAATTAATCCATAATATCTATTTATAATAAAACCTACACTAATCCTAACACAATTCAAACTCAATAAAATAATCAAATAAATTAAAACTCACACCTAGTCTAATGCAAACCCAATCAAACAATTAATAAATTAATAAAATAACCACTAGCTTAGTCTAGTGGGAAAGATGTATACCCAAGACTTCTCCAAAATGGGGAGGTCTTGGGTTCAAGTCCCACTTGTGACAAAAATTAAAAGGGGGGTGCAAGTTGGGTCAGGAGTTTTCTCACCTATGGTGGGTTTCCTCCTGTGAGGGTGGAGATGATCGGGTGGGCCAGTAACCCGTCAGTGATCTGAATTGCCGTTTAAAAAAAATAACAAGCATTAAACTTCTAAGACTAACAAACATGCAACCCAATCCGGTAAACTTGCGACTTCCTCCTTGCACCACATAAACTATTAGACTATGACAAAATTAACCCAATAGAATGTCTACCTATGAAAATGAACTTTATTAAATTACCATCTTTTTAATTATTTAAACTAGTTTTTAACTCCCGCGCTTCGCGGCAGGAGCCTGGTCGTTGTTGATTTGACTCGTTTGCGGATAAAACTTAAATCGAATCGTAGAGTCTTTATAGTGTATGATACGAAAAAAAACACACGTATTTGAATACAACTCCGTTTTCAATAAAATGTAAAGCAGAACATTAGCAATTTTAAAACGTAAGTAAAACGTAAGTGCAACGATAAAAATAATATTAATCAAAGAGAAACATAAAACTAAATAATAAAAAAAGAAATAAAAAGATTAATGGATCGTGTCGTTGAAAACCATAAAAGCGAATACCGATACGGTTTCCGATAATATCAATACCGAATATGATGTTGTTCGTTCATAACAGGTTCGGCTCGTCACAGTACGACAACGGTAACGGCTCTCGCTATAGGTAACGATAAAAAAACCTTATATTTTGAATACAACTCCGTTTAAAAAAAATTATATCGAACCGTTGACAAAAAAAAACATTCGCGTCCTCCGTATTTTGAAAAAAGTTAACGAACGACAGTTATTAAAAGAAAACGAAATTAATAGAAAATGAAACGGGTTAAAAGCGTATACTATATAATATAAGGGTTGAAAACGAAAAAAAAAAGTTATATCTGAATGTTGACAAAAAGAACTAAAAACACCCGCACACTCTGTATTTTGAAAAAAAGTTAACGAACGAAAGTTATAAAAAAAACGAAATTAATAGAAAATGAAACTGACTAAAAGCTTATATTATATAGTATAAGGGTTGAAAACGAAAATGTTGAAAAGGTAAAAAAAAAGTTTGGTGGCTAAAATGAGAAGAACAAAAACTATACTATTCATAGAGGTTTATTTTTAATCTTAGTTTATAATTTAATCTCTCTTATAATAAAAAACTAAATGGTGTTATTATTTGGCATCACCATATTTCATCTCATAATTATTTTCCCCCAACACCACATTTATATCATTCATTTAATACTTCCATATTTAGTTTTTCTTTTTTTAAAAATTTCATAAATAAACATTTTAATCATTATTACCACTAGCTCACACTTTTTTTTAAATTATCATCAAAAGTTAATATTTAAAAAAAAATCAAAAGTTTTAACAAACAAGAGATTAAAAAAATGAGTTTTTACAGTTTTATTTAAAAAATGATTTTTTAAAATTTTATTATAAAAAACAAGATTTTTTTAATTTTACACATAAAATTTAAAAATACTACGTGTGTTATAATAAAGTTTACTAATATTTATTTAGTAGTTTTTTAATTAAATTTGATATTTAAAAACAAATTTTTTGTTTTTATTTATAAATTTTAATACTTAGTTTTTAATAAAATTAAGAAACTTGCAAATATTTATTTTAAAAGTGTATTATATTTTAAACTTTAGTTTTTTTAAATGACGAGATTTTTTATTTCAAAAAACATGTTTACAAGTTTTAATTCTAATTTATTAGTTTTAAATTTTTCATGTTTAATTCTGGAGTTTTAAATTTAATTGTGTCAAAATATTAAGGAGTGAAATTTTTAAAATTTGGAGTTTTAAATTTTGAAATATAAAATACGATATATTGTTGAAATTTAAATTTTATTTGTATCTTTTTTTATTTTTTTAATAAGATGTTTAGTATTAAAACTTTAGTGAGAGTTTGCGCATAAAAGTACAAATAGTATCCGTCAATCAGAGTATCTTGATGATGTTTGATGAAAGTTTTAATCTCCTGATTTTTCTAAATTGACTTACATTATCAGATTTGTTAAACCATAAGTTAGTTTATAGAAGCAAAGATTATATTTTGAAGCAACTTTGATCATCACAATTTTATCCCTATAATTGGTTTAACATATCCAGACAAAAGAATTTCACTAAAACTTCAAAGAAAAAATATACAATTGTTGTATTTTTACAATGACCATGAATAAAAGTTTAGCGTAATCACTTTCAAAAGTTGGTTTGTATTGAAAGATCCGGTGTTTATTCATGATCAACCGTATATTACATTATCAAGAGTTAAAAGTAGAGATTGACATAAGCTATTAATATTTGGTAAACATGGGAAAATTACCAATACCACGTCAAATGTTACATACAATGAAGTATTTTCAAATTTGTAAATAATCATTATAAGGTTTCATTTGATATTTAATTTAATTTATTGTAAAAAGTGCACAACTTATTAAAAGAATTTTTATGTATTTTTTGATGTTTTAATTATTCTCATCCATATAATCTTAACATCTAACAAAATAAAATAAAAAGTTGCAAACACAATATCAAATCTGTCTAAAAAAAGTTGTTAAGTTATTTATCAATATAATTTTAACGTTTTAAAGCTAGTTTTAGAATAACATACAAAGTGCGGTCCAAATGTCCTAGTATTATAGGTGGTAATTTTGTGAAGGACAAAAATTTGAATTGTAATGAATGAATTCTGGCAAAAGTGGCAACCAATATAAATAAGTCATATGCAAGCAACTAAGCAAGAAAATATATGAAATATATATGTACCTCACATCACAGTCGCTGTAAATTGCATGACCACCATTGCCAAGCTCACACACTTTTAGCTGATTAACAGCATAGTCGAAACAATCCAAACAATCTGGAATGGAAAGATACCCCCTGCACCAAGCAAGGCCCCACACCGACTCACCGTTGAACAAAGTGCGTGCCACCGCGTAGTCACTGTTGGTTAACTGCCGACGGAGGCTAGAAAAGGTTGTGTTAAGGTTGCTCATGAAATACTCTGGGCTCCTAACTCTGTACATACTACAATAGAGTGCTATTTCTATCAGTTGGCGGCGATGTCACTTTCTTTGCCTTGGTTATGAGCACCGTCACTAACAGGCTGAGCAACCACCTGTTCTCCATTTGTTTCATGTTTTTCTTTTGGTATCTTTACCTTTTAGTTTGCTACTAGAATTTTGCTAATGAAGTTTATGTACAAGACAAAGTCTTTCAGTGGAAATTCATAACTCATTCCTGAATTGTCCTTTTCCACCGGTCAATCAACGTTACCTATAACTATTAAAAAAAAAGACAAATTGCATATAAATGTAATGATATTATGATCATATTATATACAACAAACTTATTATTGTATGGAAAATTTTATGAGAACTTTTAGTTTTAATATTAATGAAAAAAAAGCAACAATTCAATCCGTTTTAAAAAAAGTAAACGAACAAAAGTAATTATAGAATAACGGAATTAATACATAATTAAACGGGATTAAAACGTAAATTATATAAAGTATGAGGGATGAAAAAGAAAAAAAAATATACTCAGCAGGCTGCTTGTTTCAGCAGCAAGCTAGTTTCACTATTCATAAAAGTTACATCTTAATAGTATTAAATATATATATATATATATATATATATACTAATTAGCTAAAAATAAAATTAAGTTCCCATGATATATTCTTTTAAAAACCAATTTTATGTTACAAACTAGAGAACCACATAAAGCACTTGTACTTGGTGCATGGAAGATTTAATAAGTTAGTGGTGGGCGGTTATGTCGCCTTATATATGACATTCAAAGCAAAAAGTACAAGTACATTATACGGTTCTTGTAGTTCTCTTAATATTTTTTTTATTTTCAATTGAATGTCTCTATCCATCCTCTTTGATGGGAGACTTGATTAAATTTGATGATAATATCAATAATAATTACCATATATGATAAAATAATTCACGTGTCATAAATTTATTAAAAAATATATATATTTAAAAGTTAAAAGAAGTTGTTGGTTTCGAATTGAAATAAGTTATACCGGGAAGTTAAGTTCGCACGATGAGGAACATGAAGAAAAGTATTTCATAATTTATTGGACAACACAAGGATGGTTTTATAGGAGATAATTGCAGATGAGGAAAAGATGGATGGTTCAAGGAAGTCATCTTTCGACGCGTTGCCAGGCATTAATATCACACATTTTTTTTAATAAATTAATAAAATATTATATATAAAACTTAAAATAATAACATTATAAAATAGATATTATTAAGGGAAAATACGAAGATGAACATTTGATCAAGAAAATACTAAAAAATGGACATTTTAATTTAGGCTACTGTTTCATGAACATTGGTCACGACAGCCGGCTAAAGACTGCTAAACTAGCCGGCTAAAATTTCCGTGCCAAAATTCCATTTGTCAGAGTATGAACCAATAATATGACGACACGTGGCAGACTTAGCCTTCTAATAGACGGCTATAGTAGTCTAAATAAACAGTTTTAGCCTTTAGCCGTCTATTAGACGGATTAGCCTCCGAAAACATTTTTTTGAAAATTTTAAAATTTTTTGAAGGATTAGCCGTCTAATAGACGGCTATAACTGTTTATTAGATGGCACTGTTTATTTAGATGGCTAAAGGCTAAAACTGTTTATTTAGACAGCTATAGCCGTCTATTAGACGGCTAAGTCTGTCACGTGTCACATGCTTATTGGTTCGTACTCTGACAAATGGAATGTTGGCACAAAAATTTTAGCCGGCTAGCTTAGCCGTCTTTAGTCTTATCGCAATAACAATGTCCATGAAACAGTAGGCTAAATAAGGATGTTCATTTTTTAGTATTTTCTTGATCAAATGTTTATTTTCATATTTTTTCCTATTATTAATAAAGCATAAAAATGAAAAGAAGGAATAAAAAGAAAAAGATAAATTAGATTAAACTATAATCTATTGACAAATAATAATTCTTAGTAACATCATAAAATAGATATTTTATATGGACTCAACAAGTGTAAATCTTGGTTATGCTGGCTAGGGAGGGAATTAAGTACTAAAACTGAGAAAATATGACAACTTTTATCAACATATTATTGGAAATTTTGCAGAACTATGTGGACATAGGTTAAAACAACTGCAAAAGGTCAATGGTCATTATTGGGGAAAAATACAAAAATGGACATTTGACTTTAAAAATTATCAAAAATGGACGTCCAAATTTAGCATCCAAATTTAGCCTTCTAATTCATGGACATTACTTAGCCTGCTCATATTTCCATGCCAACATTCCTTTTTACAGTATACTAACCAACCGGATTGCGACACGTGGCCGACTAAGCCTTAAAAAAGCGGAGGCTAAGCCGTCTAATAAGCTTTCTCTAGCGTTTAGCCGGCAAACTTAAAAGGCTTAGCCGGCAAACTAAAAAAGACTTAGCCGACAAAAGTAAATGCTTACCCAGCAAAAACCATGGTCTTAAAACACAATATTTATTTACATACCCTCCCGCAAAGATCAGAGGGCCTAATTGAAAAACGAAATCCAATTCTTGAAGAATATAAGCTTCTTTTCTGTTAAAACAGCAATTAAGAAATGAACCCCTTTATAACCCACATTAGTATTCATCCACTGGCAACTCAACCCTCCTTCGGAAGTGATACATTCGTTTCAATTCGGATTGTTCGATAAACCCCAATCCCTCAATGTTGTCGGAGGTGATTTCGATGACATATGCGAACGAAGAGGGATTTTACATGTGTGTCGAAAGTGCCCACTTTTGGTAACACCTTTTAAGTTTGCCGACTAAACCTTAAAATATTGTGTTTTAAGAACGTGGTTTTTGTTGGGTAAGCATTTACTTTTGTCGGCTAAGTCTTTTTAGTTTGCCGGCTAAGCCTTTTAAGTTTGCCGGCGTAACACCCAAAATTTTCTACTGATTTTAACTTTCAAAAACACCAGCGAAAGTAGGTCTCACATAACGCTTTTTGACAAAACAAGAAGTTTTAACTGTACTGAAATAAAAACGACATGGTTTGATTTAAAATGACAGACCAAAACTCCTAAAACCAACCATGAGTTTAAATAAACAATTGACTACTACAATTGACTTAAACCAAGATTAATTGATGTATAAGCCAAACATAAGTTTTACCACCTTAATTACATCCATTTATACATCCAAAGGGTTTAAGCACTCATAGTGAGGCTTAAACAAACAAATATTGCGCCAAAAGTTTTATCAATGAGAATCCAAAGCTTGAAACAAGACCCGAGGCTAGACCGGAGCATTCCTGCATAAAAACACCCAAACAAACAACCATTAGTAATGATAGACACCCCTAAGGATCATTCACAAGTTAACACCTTAGCCTTGGACCAAAAATGTCATTTCCACCTTTTACCAGCGCAAATCAGTGGAATTTCAGCGCAATTTGCGCCGACTGCAGACCCGCCTGCGCATTATGCATCAATGCCCAATTTCAATTTCCTCACATGGAGACACCCCAAATTCATAAATTATGGGTCCCGTAGTTTATTTTCTAGCCCAAGATATGATTAAAAGAAGTTTAGGTTTTTACCTACAACATGTATTAACACTTAAACATGTGTAATCCCAACCCGAACAACTATTAACAATTATAAACTTATATTTTAACCACATATAAGCATACCTACATCTACTAACACCAAATGGTTAGTAATCCACCCTAAAACCCGACCATACTCCTTTATTAGGTTCTAAAGAACTCAAACACCATATCACAATTGTGTGGTTCTTTGACGACAAACTCAAAACATCCTTGTGAGATTTTTAGATCTCAATTACCATATCATTGTGAAGTTCGTGACTTCAAACAATATTAACACATAGCTATCACATGTGAGGTTCTTTGACCTCAAACACCAACCTTAAGCATACAACAAGTGCACACACACAAATTACTAACTCAATCCTATAATCCATATAATATACCTGACATATAGGGTTCAAAGATCTCAATCCATCATTTATACTTGTTAAGTTCAATTTCTTCAGTTATACATTATTCACCCAATTTGTTTGACTTTACTCCACATAAGTTCATTATCACATTTGTTTGACTCCAAACCACATAAATCAAATTCACCACATTACCACATTTGTTTGACTATAAACCACTTAAATCAATTACCACATTTGTTTGACTCTAAACCACTTAAGTTAATTACCACATTTGTTTGACTCGAAACCACGTAAGTCAAATTCACCAAAGCAACATACTCACATTTGCACATATGAAATTCAACAAAATCAACATGTATAACAAGTATATGCATTTACTACCACCTATCATTACTAAGTAAGTGCAAAACACTTACCTTTAGCTAGAAACGATTCCACTTGGCTTTCAAGCTAGCTTCTCTAATGCCTTGTTCACCTAGAAATCAACTTGCATTAAGAAATCTTATGATCTCAATTCATTCACCAATTGAGATTTAAGACACACCTACGATATAAAGATCAACATTCTAGCATAGATTGATTAACATGACCTTAATCAAACCTTCAACACCCAAATACCACCTTTCAACCTAAATGACCCGTTTGACCCGTTATAGTCAAACTTCCAATCCACCAATTCACCATTTCCAATTAAGGTCTAACACCCTCCCTAGTCCTTATGAATTACACCCATTCTAAACATGATTAATTACACCTTAAACAAGTTTTAACCTCCCTACACAATCATTCACCCATTTTGACCCGTTTAGGTTCCACCAATTTTCACCCAAACTCCCAACTTCTTAACTCACCAAATTGGTTGAGGGTTATTACTTGGTTATGTGTTTAATCACACCACAAATACTTTCCAACTCCTAATTACCATCCAAAAAATTCAATTTAAAAAAAACCCCAATTTCATCTCAAAAACCCTAATTTTCAAATCATAAAAATTAGGTGTTTAAATCATGTAATTCATGATTCTCCAACTTCATTAACACTAGATTAAAGCGTTTAGAAAAGATTTAATCCGAATCACCCCACCAATTGACCCAATTTGGGTTTTCTACCAAAACCCACCAAGAATTTCATTAATGGAGGTTCAATGAATTAAAAGGTCACTTACTTGATGTTTGGAAAGAGAATAACACATAGAAATCAATTAATTTCACATGCAACTTATCAAAATCGGATATGGGCTTCATCTCCTTCTCTCCCTGGTGTAAAAATCGCATGAACACACACTTATGTGTGTGTTCTGCGATACCCTCACACACATAAGAAATCAACTTTGCCCGATTAACCAAATGGCCCCTAGACTTCCAGTTTTGCCCCTATTAACTAAAAAGTTGATTTTACTCAATTGCAACTAAACCCTCCACCTTTGTTTTGGTTTATTTACCACCTTATAATATGTTTTTCACACATCATTTATTTAAACCGAAAAATGGTTTGTTACAAATCACCCCCCCTAATTTAGGGTTTCGTCCCCGAAACCCGCACATACATAACTTAGGTTACCAAATCAACATTACTCCTCTTTACTTTCTTAAGGTCACCTCCACCTTTGATTGTACTTTCAAGATCCATCATTGCATAATTAGTTCTCTCCACTACATCTTGAGAAGCAACAACAACTTCTCCCGCCAATCATTTCCGTGAATGGACCATGTGAAATGTTTCATGGAGTATACTCGACTCCTCTGGTATCTCCAGTTGGAAATCCACACCATTATAGTCCATAAGTTGGATGACCCAACAAAACAAGGACTTAGCCTCCCACGTTTTTAAACCCGCAAGAACTCCTTTCGAGGGGAAACTTTGGTAGTACCAAGTTCCCAATTGAATATTAACACACCTCCTCCCTATAATCAATTAGGGTTTTCTGTCATATTTTGAGTGGATTTTCAATCGTGCTTACTTACAAGATCTTCTACACCATGCTTTGAATCGCACCTTTGTTTCTATATCCAAGTAAATACCTCCACCCCAAAATATTTGTGTTCAACACCATCTACTGTGACACCCGACAAATTTCGGTTAACACTGTTAACTCAAACTCCGTTATCTCGTACGAACTCAGTTAGTCCAGTTAACTCTGTTACAAACCTCAAGGACTTATTCTGTCAATAATTAAACTGAAACTACAAGGACCAAGGTTGTAATTATCCTAAACCCAATCTGTTGATTTCAAATCAAACTCGTAACTTGCATGGCTATTCAAATTCAGAATGGTAATGAGTAGAATTGATGAATTCGAGCATAACCTATCAGTTTCCATATGTTTATCTCTGTAATGATTAAGAATTAATCGAACTAAAGTCCACAAAGCCGAAACCGTTGACACCATCGTCGACCACTATCAAACTCGCTGAATCCAATCATCATTCTGCAATCAAACAGTTCCCACACCTTGAACGAACCTCTGGGAAGCCCCTAATCTATTTGCGCACCTAATCTAATTTGTTCGATCACTGTTATTGTGACAATCCGGACTTTAGAGTTAACCTCGTTAATAAATTCTGTTAAAAGTTAACCTAAATAACTTACCTAAAACTGCAGGGACTGTTTCTGTCATTTCTTTAAACTCCAACTTCATGGATTAGTTATGTAAATACTCATAAATCAAATCTATTGACTTTGCAAAGTCAGATTTTTATTCTGTTGATCGTTGAAAGTCAAACAAACTAGTCCTTAACTCTATACAAACCGTAAGGGCTAATTCTGTCAAACTCTAAAGCTTCAATTCACATGAAACTTCAGGGACTGAATCTGCCAAGTCCCAAAACCCTATTAGCGGACTTCTCAAAGTCAAAATCAAACGATTTTGTTTCCTATTGACTTTTACAAGTCAAACCCGTATGCATTAGACCCAAATTAGAGATTTGTAACGGAAATTCGTGGGAATTGAAATCGAAACACACGATCTCTATCATAAACGCCCGTCATTAGAGCCTTTACACCGTCATTGATTCGAATTCAAGATCAATTACGAGGAGTGAAGTTGTAACCGTCGACTCATATCATGAATCCATCAAATTCGGCAAATGATCATAGGATTTTCACAAATCAAACTCTCGCACACATTATTCACATCCAAAAGAAACAATTCCATACATCAAATCCATCAGAGAAGTGGCCGGAGTCGACGAGGATCAAAACCGTTAGGAGTCGGAACAAGCTCTAGTCGAACTCAACCAATTCGAGCACCATTTTGGTAATTCTTTACTTATGTAGTTTCGTTTAAGTGTCTAGAGCAAAAGCCATAAGCTAATTTGATCACAGAACATCTAATCAGTCATGATCCAGATTCTAGGGTTCATACGAAACCCAATTTGGGGCTTTTGATTCTAGACTTGATCAAAATTCAATTAAATCACTTGGTTAGTTTCGCAAGAACCCAACCATTGAAAGCCCTATATTAATTGAATCAAACAACATCAAATGTTTCAAGATCCGGATTTTAGGGTTCTTCATAAAACGATTGGGGGTTTCGACCTTAAACTCAACCTCAATCAAATTGAGTTACATCCTCAGATTCGCAAGGATCGTTTGAGTAAAAGCCCCATTATTCCATCGATTTATAACATCCAATTTTGTCAAATCGATTCCAGTTTTAAAACAAGGGTTTCGGTGTTAACTTGTGTAAATAATCGAATTCAAACTTGTTATTTTTATAATTAAAATCGGTCACATGTTCGTTTTTAGCCATTAAACAAAACCCCTATGAATCCAAGATCAATCGTGATCGATTTGGGTGGAATCGGGAATGGTTTTGGGTCGGTTCGCGCAAGGGGGAGAACCCACTGGAATTGTTGATTAAAACGATTTAGAACCAGATCCTAATGCGATGACCCTAGCGGGCGGACTGGTTAAGACAGTGTGCTCACAGGGAGGGAACCCGGGTTCGAGTCTCGCTCCCCCCAGTTTTGTTTTAATATTTATTTTAAGCATTATTTAATTTAAAAACTTTTTCCTATATTATTATATTTATACATTAAGGTGTTTTAACCCGGAAAATAACCCGTAGGCTCGGGTTTGAATTATTAACTCATGTTTATATATTATTCCCACTTTTATAAATAATATGTTTATGTTATTATCAAATAAAAATAACATGTTTACATTATTATCAAACCGTAACATCGTATTAAATAATATATTCGTATTATTTTCAACCCGTGGCTAATTTTATTAAATAATATGTATTTATATTATTTCGTACCATTTTATACCTCGTGTGACGTTTTAAATTATTTAATAATATAATCATTATATTATTTACTCACGTTTATACATTCGATAAAAAATAATATATTTATTATTTTTCCATTCAAATGATTATTTGTTTAAATCCTTCGAACATAAAAATAATATACTAAATTATATTATCTTTCTAACTGTTGTAAACGACCCAATCGTGCGAAGTTATGTATTTATTTATTTACTATCTGTTATTAACGTTCGACACGTAACGCTTTTTCCTTAATGATTTTATTAAGAAATTTATCTAATTCCGTAGACACGTTCGTATACACTTTAATCCTTAGAATACGTTAAGACGTTCAATCTTCCGTGTCGTCGTCACAAATCCCAATGCATCCCTAACTGTTATATTTGTATCTCTAGGGCATATGTAAGCCGTGCAGGCTAACACTTGAGATTTCAAATCTCATACTTGTGTGATACTACCTCCTACGCAACGCAGGTGAGTTTCATGGCCCCTTTTACTGTTTTTATTTGGGGGAGAAAACATGTCACAACCTTTTTGGTTTATTGTAATTCATATGATATCACTGTTGAGGCTAAGCGTAACACACTACCATGAAAAGTCCTCACACACATCGGACCGTTAATATGGTATGAACGAGGTAATTTTGGTAGTACTATTGGGTTTGACAAACCCCACCCGTGTTAGTCGCGCTAACTTGATTGGAGGTCGAACGGGTGTTATATTGACCTTAACACATTAGTCAGAGTTGATAGACCTGGCTGGAGGCAAACAAACAAACACGCTGTCAGTTTCGGTTGCGAGCGCTTTAGCAAAACATGAATATAGGCATGCAACCTATTGATATATATATATTGAATGTACATAATCCGCAAATGCTTTATTTGAAAGGATTGAAAACTGTGAACTCACCAACCTAGTGTTGACACGTTTTCTTACATGTTTTCTCAGGTTGGCACTCAGGATCACGTTAAGTCATGCATGTGTCTTGGACTCCAATTGAAATAATTATCTATTGAATAATATTTATGTTTTGTTTGTAATTGGACTTGGGCGCGTTGTTTTGCGCATTTACTTTCGTTTAACGCTTTCGCATATACACTCTGAACCTTGATCTTTTATGTTATTACATTTCAAGTCTCATATAGTGTCGTTTGAAGTAACTGATGTCTGAGATCCTGGTATGTCACCTTCCAAAACGGTAAAACTCCGTTAGTGGAAAATGAGGGTGTGCAGTTATTGATTAAAACCATTTCAATCCGGCTTTGAATGTGATTTCCTAGCGGGTTGGAGTGGTTAGTGTGTGTGACTGTTGTGGGAGAGACCCGAGTTAGAGTCTCTCCACTCTCTTTAATTTTTTAAACAAAATTTTGAATATTATTCTTAAACAAAAACAAACCCATTATTATTATATAAATACGTTTTATCTTCGGGATTGAAATTATAATATATTTTTGAGCATTTTGTCTAAATTAAAAATAATATAATTTATTATATTATATTTCTTATGACTATTATTAAATTTGTAAAACACGCAATCAATGGTTTTATAGTCGGGTTTGGTTTTATAACCCGTTTTAATATTATTTCTCACTTTTAAAAATAATATATTTATATTATTTTCAAACCGTAACTCCAATTAAACATAATATATTTTTATATATTATTTTTTCATGTTTATAAATATTTTGTAACACTTCGAACATATAAATAACATAGTTATTTATATTATTTTCCCATAAATATATTCTCAAATAAAAAAAAATATATTTATTATTTTTACCACATAAATGATTATTTTATTAATCTTACGAACTTAAAAATAATATATTAAGTTACATTATTTCTTAAACCTTTTATAGATGGTATAAACGCACGAATATATTTAATATATATTATCATTTGTAATTAGAAACGTTTGTCTCGAAATGTATTTATCTTAATTATTATATTAAGAAATCCATATTCCCGTGGACAAGTTCGTCTATTCTTTAATCATTAGTGCATCTTAGAACGTTCACCCATCCGTGTCATCGTCACAACCTCATTGTATCCCTAACTATTATGCTTATAATTTTAGGGTATACGTAGGCATTTCACATGCAAACTCTTGTGTTTCATACTTGCATCCTTATGTGGTGCTATCTATTCGTTCGCAGCTCAGGTGAGTTTTCACGGACCCTTTTACTGTTTTAAACTGGGGGAGAAAACATGACGCAAACACTTTTGATTTTTGTAATTCATATATGATATCACTTGTATGACTATGCACATTATCCTTAAAGTCCTTACATCGGACCGTTAATATGAACATAGTGAGGTACGTTGAGTAGTACTACTGGGTTTGACAAACCTCACCCGTGTTAGTCGCGCTAACTCAATTGGAGGTCGAACGGGTGCAATATTGACCTAAACATGCACCATGATGGTGGGAGGCACACAAACAGTCAGCTTTCGGTTGCGAGCGCATTAGTAAACATGTATATGGATTAGCTACCTGTTGGTATATATATTTAATGTATAATAATCTGTTAAACGCTTCTATAAACTGAAACCTGTGAACTCACCAACCTTGTGTTGACACTTTTCTTACACGTTTTCTCAGGACGTTAAGCTAAGGCACATGTGCACGATTAGTACATGCATGGAGTCCTAATATTATTTTATTATAATCCAGACATACAAACTATCTTATTTACATTGTTTTAAACTAGACATTGGGCGCGTTTTTTTTGTGCACCTACTTTTTATTCATCGCTTCCGCATTTACTCTGAACTTTTATAATATTTCAATTTGAGTCCCATGTAGTGTCAATGACTGAGATCCTAGTTTGTCATGCGCCAAACGGTAAAATTCCGTTAGTGGAATTTGGGGGTGTGACAGATTGGTATCAGAGCCATTGGTTATAGAGAACTAGGACTGCATACTAGACTATAACCTCACACATTAGTTACACGACACAGACACTCATACCCGATACACATAGCACCCATACGTACATTGCGGTGCAGGCATGTTAACACCAACCATATCACCCTCTATTGATGAGGGACACATCATTTGCATTGCATCATCATTCCTAGTGGCGAAACTCGTGGAATCACCAAAACAACATCCACTCCCATCCGAGGGCAACGAGACGGAGCCTTCGGAGGAGTCACTTACACCACCATCATCTATCGGGTATGGTGGGCTTTCCCAGGTCTATGTTATGGACGGCACTCAGCGCTAGCACATGTCTCTTTGGGAGTTGGGTTCGTCGGAGGCGAGTCCCTAGTGTACCCACTAGCAACAATACACCGTGTGAAGGCAGACTGTTGCGCGCATCATTTCAGAATCCGTTGACGCGTAAATATCATTACTTTCCCTAGCCATGGGCTCGCTTCTTTGGTCGATATTCTGCTGAAAATAGATTGACCACAAAGTTGAGAACGCATTGCTCATTGCATACTCAAACCCTATCCTGACTCGGTTAGAAGGACGGCTACTCTTCTCCTTCCTGTAACTCGTATCCATGAATTAGTTTCACTTCTCGAAGTCGCATTTCATGTGCATGTTCCTATCTACATTCCGCTGGATTGGACTCTCGTATTGTGTTTCAACTCGAGTGAATACTCGGATCAAGCGATTCCCGACTACTTATCCTAATATGAGTCCTAGTGATCAACTTATGGTTGATGACTAAGCTTCTCGATGACTTATCATATCAGACAACACTCTGTACTTAGCAATACAAACTAAAGGACATTATGACACAAGACAGGGGGAAACTAGGGTGAGCATGCAAAGCAAATTATCATTACAGGTGCACACGTAATAGTAATTTGAGCTGCATGTAAGTCCTGGTGAAACCTAGTGTGTGGATGAATAGTCCTAATCTGTGATTTACAGACTTAAACTTCCACTGTCTGTAGGAATTCTCATAACCCGCTCAACGACTAGTTGGTATCGTTAAACATGTTCAACAGTTGATAGACGCGACTATCAGGTTGAAGATGTTACAGACACACTGAACTATCATGCGACAATCCGGACTTTTCAGTTAGTTCCGTTAAAAAATCCAGTTAAGTTTTAACCCAATTAACCAAATCTTAAACCCCAGGGATCATTCCTGCCAATATTTAATCTTAAACTACAGGGACTAATCATGTAAATATGCAAAACCAAATCTGTTGACCTGAAAGTCAAAATCATTTGGTTTTACTTCAGTTGACTTTTAAAAGTCAAACTGTGATGGTTCTTAACTCAAATTCGCGAGATATATCCGAAATCCGTTTGAATTCATAACCGAAATAGACATTAATACCATTATCTATCATCATTGGTCCATTAACATTGCTATTAACCTGAATTAATCCCATTAATTCCGTTGAAGGTGAAACCGTCGACTATTCATCAAGAATCCAACGAATTCGATCATTAGACATTACAATGTTGAAATCAAATACTATAAACATCTAAGTTGCACCCTCCTGAACCTGTTGCACCATTCAATTCTGTGGGATACGCACTAGGAGACACCGGAGACTAACTCGTCGAACTCACGGCTGTGTTCTACCTGAACACTATCAAGCTGTTATCATTTCAGGTAATTGAATACATCATTAACATCGTTTTCATCCATATATTGAAAGCCCCATGATAATTGAGGCTTAAAACATCGATCTGACCAAGAACCAATTCTAGGGTTCTTAACGTATACGGTTTAATCGATCATCACCATAGACGTTGTTTAAATGCAATTAAAACTTACCAATAGCTTCGAAATACCATGTGTGATGATAACCCTATGTTAATTGCAACAAACAACATCGAATAGAAAGAAATCCGTAAACTAGGATTCATGTATAAAACGTTTTGGGGCTTTTTTTTATCTTAAACACAATCTCAATCAAATTATACCACATGAATAGATTTGCAATCCCTCATTCATTAAAAGCCCCATGATTTATACTGAAAACAATATCAAATTCGATCAAATTGAATCGTGTTCTTGAAATTAGGGTTCGGGTTTTCAAAACGGAAATTAACGAACTTAAACTCGTTGTTTTTGCAATTAACTCCACCCTCAGATTCGAAAAACCTCAACAACCGAAACCCCTATGCTGTTAGAACCTGCTACGGTCGATTTCTGTGTGAATCCATGGAGTTTTTATTCGGATCGCAACTTGGGGAAAAATCATGGTGTCTTTGAATGTTAAAATCATATGTCTTGGGTTTTGTTCACAAGTTGTATCCCAGAGCAGGTGGTTAAGGCGTTTGACCTACACACAGGAGACCCGGGTTCGAAACTTGTCTCCAGTGTTATTTTTTTTAAGCTTTAATGGGAGTAATTAATATAAAAAGTCTTTTCCATTATTATTATAATGATATAATAAAATGTGTAGAACTCGGAAATCACCAGTAGGATCGGGTTTGGTTTTATAACTTATAATCATTATTATTTCCACTTGTAAAATAATATATTTATATTATTTTCAAGACACGGCTCCGTATAAAATATTATATTTATATTATTTTCAACCCGTGACCCCAAACTAAAAATAATACACTTAAATATTATTTCGCCTAGTTTATTGATCTCGTGTAACATTCCAAACTAAATAGTAATATAATTATTTATATTATTATCCTCGAATAAAAATAATATATTTATTATTTTTACCACGTAATTGATTATTGTGCTTTTTCTCCGAACTTAAAATAATATAATATAGTATATTATTTTCTTAGGCCGTTATTGAACGACTCAAACGCGCGAATATATTTTATTAAATATAGTTATTTGTAATTAGAAACATTCGACACGAAACGCGTATATTTTGGTTATTATATTAAGAAATCCTTATTCCCGTAGACAAGTTCGTCTAACCATTGATCCTAAGTATATTTTAGGACGTTCGATCTTTCCTTGTCGTTGTCACAAACTCTTACGTGTTCCTAACTGTCACATCTTATTCTAGGGCATTCATAGATTGTCCGCGTGCAATCCATTTGCGGTTAGTGTTGCATCCTTGTATGGTACTAATTACTACGCTCTACTTAGACTTAGGTGAGTTTTACGGCCCCTTTTTCTTGTTTTACTATTGGGGGAGAAACATGCTTACACACAAATGTATTTTACTTGTTTTCCTGTTGAGGAAGAAACAAACATGAACACCAACTATCATACTTTTACTTGTTTTCCCCGTGGGGGAGAAACAGGTACGCAAGCAAATATTATTTTACATGTTTTTCCCGTTGGGGGAGAAAACATGACGCAACTATTTGATTATGGTACTTTATATGATATCACTGTTGAGGCTAAGCGTAACACACTATCACAGAAAGTCCTCATCGTATATCGGACCGTTAATATGGATCTTAGCGAGGTAATGTTTAGTAGTACTATTGGGTTTGACAAACCCCACCCGCGTTAGTCGCGCTAACTCGATTGGATATCGAACGGGTGAAATGTTAGCCTACTCACATTTACCAGAGTTGATAGACCTGGCAGGAGGCATACAAACACAGTCAGCTTCGGTTGTGAGCGCTTTAGTAAGACATGAACATAGGCTAGCTACCTATAGATATGCATGTTGAATGTACATAATCTGGCAAACACTCTCTTATTACAAACTTGAAACCTGTGAACTCACCAACCTCGTGTTGACACTTTTTCTTACATGTTCCTCAGGTCGCTTTGGCACAGGTTGCACACTTAGGATATGCATGGAGTCCTACTGTCATTTCATTCATTTCAAACATGATAAACAGTTTACTTAATTATATTGATTGACGCTTGTTGCGTGTAACTACTTTTAATTTTATATTAATGTTTACGCTTCCACATTAACTCTGAGCATTTATGTTATGACTTTTAAGTCCCATATAGTGTCGTTTGATGTAACTAATGACTGAGATCCTGGTGTGTCACCTTTCAAACTGTAAAACTCCGTTAGTGGAATTTGGGGGTGTGATAGATTGGTATCAGAGCCATTGGTTATAGAGAACTAGGATTGCATACTAGACTATAACCTCACACATTAGTTACACGGCACAGACACTTATACCTGATACATATAGCAACTATACATACATTACAATGCAGGCATGTTAATGCCATCCGTATCACTCTCAGTTGGCGAGGGACACATCATTTTCATTGCTTCATCATTCCTAGTGATGACACTCGGGGAATCACCAGAACATCATCCACTCCCGTCCGAGGGCAGCGAGACAGAACCTCCGGAGGAGTCACTTATATCACCGTCACCTGTTGGGTATGGTGGGCTTTCTCAGGTCCATGTTATGGACGACACTCAGCACTAACGCATATCTTTATGGGAGTTGGAATCGTCAGAGGCGAGTCCCTATTGTATCTACTAACAACAATACGACGTGTGAAGGCAGACTGTTGCACGCATTATTGCAGAATCCACTGACATGTAGATGTCATCACTTTCCCGAGCCTTGGGCTCGCGTCTTTGGTCAATATTCTGTTGAGAATAGATTGACCACAAATCTGAGAACATATTGCTAAATGCATACTCAAACCCTATCTTGACTCAGTTGAAAGGACGGCTACCTTGCTGCTTCCTGTAACTTGTATTCATGAATTAGTTTCATTTCTCGAAGTCGCATCTCATGTACATGTTTGTTACATGTTCTCATTTACAATCCGTTGGATTGAACTCCTGTATTGTGTCTCACTCGAGTGAATACTCAGATTAAACCATCCTCGACAACTCATCCTGATATGAGTCCTAGTTGATCAACTTATGATTGATGGCTAAGCTTCTCAATGACTTATCATATCTGAAAATACTCTATACTCATCAATACATGCTAAAGGACATTATGACATAGGACAAGGAGAACTAGGGTGAGCATGCAAAGCAAATTATCATTACAGGTGCACACGTAATAGTAAGTTGAGGTGCATGTAAGTCCTGGTGAAGCCTAGTGTGTGGATAAATGGTCCTAAGTAGTAATCTACAAACTTAAGTTTCCACTATCTGTAGAGACTCTCATAACCCGCTCAACGACTAGTTGGTATCGTTAAACTCGTTTAACAGCTGATAGACGCGACTTTCAGGTTGAAAATGTTTACGGACACACTGAATTATCATCAATGGAATCCATCAATGTTATTTTCACTCATGCAAGAGTCTTAGTGATCTTAAGACTCTCATTCAAACTTAATCAATGGAACCACCTAGAGTGAAACTCTAGTAGAACCTCAGAGTAAAACCACCGACTCCAACTATGTACACAGAATTTGAGGAATTCTTTCTATGCTAACACGTTAATCCTTACACTCCAACAATAGATCCCATTCGAACTTGTTACCTCATCCTGTGACTTATCTTTAGTCTAAACTTCGAATTTTACTCTAGCATATTCAATCCTGTAAACGGATTTCTTTCTTCACGAAATGATCCCGATGATCCAATGACATTAGGAAACGAAGACTTAACCTAACCAACCATCAGTTGAACGCAACTACTTAAACATACATCCTATCTCTTATGCTACTGGAATCTATATCTCATTAGACTTTTCTTCCTTACATGTGAACCTCTTCTCTTATCCTATGTATTGGCTGACACTTGCCTTATAAGCGCGGGTCTCACTAGAAGTCTTAGCACGATTTCACAAATTCCATACTAGTGTGTAGTGCTCTAACTCTATTAAAAGCCAAGTATACTATTGAGATAGCAGACTGTAATATCCCGCATCGGTTGAGGGGGAGAACGATACGTTCCTTATTAGGAGGTGGATACCTTCTCTATTGAGACGCGTTTTTCCTGGGCGAGCAACTCGTCGGGTAAAAACAAAACCGTGAGTTCCTGGATGGGCAACCCATAACGGATAATATCTTGGTACGGTTTGCTTGGGATGTTACACAGACGCTCATAAAATCGAAACAACTCGCATTCTTGAAGATGTAAACTAGCATTGGTTAGTAATAAACTTGACATTGACCGTCTGCCAGTTACACTTGGCAGTTTCGACCTTATTGTCGGTATGAATTGGTTATCCGAGAACCAACCTGAGGCCATCTGTTGTGACAAAAATGTTTGCCTTCCTCTCTTTAGAGGGGAAATCCCTTCTGTCCAAGGCAAAAGGAGTGGTGCAGTCGTTGGCATCATATCCTTAATGAAAGCACAGAAATGTCTTCGAAAAGGTCATACTACTATTTTGGCACTCGTGGCCGAGCGGTCATCTGAGGAGAAGAAAATTGATGATATACCAATCGTATGTAACTATCCGGAAGTATTTCCCGAGGAATTTCCTAGTCTGCCACCGCATCGTCTAGTAGAGTTTCAAATCGACCTAGCACCCGCAGCAGCGCCGATTGCTCAGGCACCTTACAGACTGGCACCCAGTGAATTACAAGAGTTGTCCACTCAACTGCAAGATTTATTGGATAAAGCTTTCATCCGACCTAGTTCATCACCGTGGGGAGCTCCGGTACTATTGGTCAAGAAGAAGGACGGAACCTTCCGTATGTGTATTGACTACCGGGAGCTGAATAAAGTCACAATCAAGAACCGCTACCCTTTACCTCGCATATATGACTTTTTTGATCAACTCCAAGGATCAAGTTTCTATTCTAAAATAGATCTTAGGTCCGGTTACCATCAGTTAAGAGTCCGAGAAGAAGATATCTCAAAGACTGCATTCAGAACAAGGTACGGCCATTACGAATTTATGGTCATGCCTTTCGGGTTAACCAACGCACCTGCGGTATTCATGGACCTCATGAACCGTGTGTGTAAGCCTTACCTTGACCAGTTCGTTATTGTTTTCATCGACGACATCCTCATTTATTCCAAGAACAAGGAGGAACATGAGGAACATCTACGCCTAATTTTGGAATTACTTAAGCGAGAACAACTGTATGCTAAGTTTTCCAAGTGTGAATTTTGGATCCGGGAAGTTCAGTTCCTAGGGCATGTGGTTAATGAGAAAGGGATACATGTCGACCCATCCAAAATAGAAGCCATCAAGAATTGGGCAGCACCGACGACTCCGACTGAGGTGCGACAATTTCTGGGATTGGCTGGATATTACCGTCGATTCATTGAAGGATTTTCCAAAATTGCTCAACCCCTCACTGTTTTAACTCAAAAGGGTAAAGCCTATAATTGGGGCGACAACCAAGAATCAGCATTCCAACATATTAAACAGAAACTCTACAGTGCACCTATTCTAGCTCTTCCGGAAGGAACCGATGATTTTGTAGTGTATTGTGATGCATCTATTCAAGGTCTGGGTCGTGTCTTAATGCAACGCGAAAAGGTGATCGCATACGCTTCACGTCAGTTAAAGATTCACGAGAAAAACTACACCACTCATGACCTAGAGTTGGGAGCCGTAGTCTTCGCACTTAAGATATGGAGACATTACTTGTACGGTACCAAATGCACCATCTACACCGATCACAAGAGTCTTCAGCACATCTTCGAGCAGAAAGAGTTGAACATGCGACAACGTCGTTGGGTCGAACTCTTAAACGATTATGACTGTGTGATCCGATACCACCCGGGTAAAGCTAATGTTGTAGTTGATGCCCTAAGTCGAAAAGAAACCAAACCCAAACGAGTTCGAGCATTACAGCTTACTATTCACCCCGGATTACCTGACAAAATCCGTAGTGCTCAACTCGAAGCCCTAAAAGAAGAAAATCTACCGCTAGAAGGTACACGCGGTCTGGAAGCACAACTTGAAGTCAAATCTGACGGTATTCGCTATTTTGCCGAGCGAATATGGGTTGCAGTATTCGGAAACCTAAGGGAACTAGTTATGGATGAGTCTCATAAATCTCGTTACTCTATTCATCCGGGTTCTGAAAAAATGTACCATGATCTAAAGGTGTTATAATGGTGGCCAAAAATGAAGGCCGATATAGCCACCTGTGTTAGTAAGTGTCTGACTTGCGCGAAGGTCAAAGTTGAATATCAAAAACCATCCGGTCTTCTACAACAACCGGAAATTCCTATGTGGAAATGGGAACAAATATCCATAGACTTCATCACCAAAATACCACGAACCCCTACCAGATGTGATACCATATGGGTAATCGTTGATCGATTAACAAAGTCCGCTCACTTCCTAGCAATCAAAGAGACTGACAAAATGGACAAGCTTACTCGCATTTACTTGAAAGAAGTAGTCTCTCGGCACGGGGTGCCTATCTCTATCATTTCGGATCGTGATGCACGATTCACTTCTCGTTTCTGGCAGTCATTACATAAAGCTTTTGGCACGCGTCTAGATATGAGCACAACATACCATCCTCAAACTGATGGACAAACGAAACGTACAATCCAAACTCTGGAGGACATGCTACGAGTTTGTGTGATCGATTTCGGTAACACTTGGGAGTCTCACCTACCGTTGGTGGAGTTCTCCTATAACAACAGTTATCACACTAGCATCAAGGCAGCTCCATTTGAAGCACTTTATGGACGGAAATTCCGTTCTCCTATTTGTTGGGTCGAGGTTGGGGATAGTAAACTTACAGGTCCTGAACTCGTACTTGAAACTTCTGAGAAAATCATTCAAATTAGAAACCGTACGGCAGCAGGTCGTGACCGTCAAAAGAGCTATGCCGATAAGCGTCGTAAACCATTAAAATTTCAGGTAGGGGATATGGTCTTATTAAAAGTCTCACTTGGAAGGGTGTCATTCGTTTCGGGAAATGAGGCAAACTGAATCCTCGTTATGTTGGACCATTCAAGATAGTGAAGAGAATTGGACCAGTAGCGTATCAACTGGACTTACCTGAAGGACTTAGTGGTGTACACAACGTCTTTCACGTCTCAGATTTGAAGAAATGTCTAGCAGACGAGTCTCTCGCGGTTCCTCTTGAGGAACTACACATTGATGAACAGTTACGTTTCAACGAAGAACCCGTGGAAATTATGGATAGGGAGGTCAAAACGTTAAAGCACAGTAAAATCCCTATTGTTAGAGTTCGTTGGAACTCGAAACGCGGACCGGAATTCACGTGGGAGCGCGAGGATCAGCTGACGCGCAAATATCTTAATCTGTTCAAGCACTCCGCGTCAAATTCTTAAGGTACTATTTAATTTTCGGGACGAAAATTCTTTCAACTAGGGGATGATGTGATATCCCAGGAAATTTTTTTTTATTTAATTTTCGGGACGAAAATTCTTTCAACTAAGGGATGATGTGACAATCCGGACTTTTCAGTTAGTTCCGTTAACAAATCCAGTTAAGTTTTAACCCAATTAACCAAATCTTAAACCCCAGGGATCATTCCTGCCAATATTTAATCTTAAACTACAGGGACTAATCATGTAAATATGCAAAACCAAATCTGTTGACCTGAAAAGTCAAAATCATTTGATTTTACTTCAGTTGACTTTTAAAAGTCAAACTGTGATGGTTCTTAATTCAAATTCGCGAGATATATCCGAAATTCATTTGAATTCATAACCGAAATAGACATTAATACCATTATCTATCATTATTGGTCCATTAACATTGCTATTAACTTGAATTAATCCCATTAATTCCGTTGAAGGTGAAACCGTCGACTATTCATCAAGAATCCAACGAATTCGATCATTAGACATTAAAATGTAGAAATCAAATACTCTAAACATCTAAGTTGCACCCTCCTGAACCTGTTGCACCATTCAATTATGTGGAAAACGCACTAGGAGACACCGGAGACTAACTCGTCGAACTCACGGCTGTGTTCTAGCCGAACACTATCAAGTTGTTATCATTTCAGGTAATTGAATACATCCTTAACATCGTTTTCATCCATATATTGAAAGCCACATGATAATTGAGGCTTAAAACATCGATCCGACCAAGAACCAATTCTAGGGTTCTTAACATATACGGTTTAATCGATCATCACCATAGACGTTGTTTAAATGCAATTAAAACTTACCAATAGCTTCGAAATACCATGTGTGATGATAACCCTATGTTAATTGCAACAAACAACATCGAATAGAAAGAAATCCGTAAACTAGGGTTCATGTATAAAATATTTTGGGGCTTTTTTTTTATCTTAAACACAATCTCAATCAAATTAAACCACATGAATAGATTCGCAATCCCTCATTCATTAAAAGCCCCATCATTTAGACTGAAAACATTATCAAATTCGATCAAATTGAACCGTGTTCTTGAAATTAGGGTTCGGGTTTTCAAAACGGAAATTAACGAACTTAAACTCGTTGTTTTTGCAATTAACTCCACCCTCAGATTCAAAAAACCACAACAACCGAAACCCCTATGTTGTTAGAACCTGTTACGATTGATTTCTGTGTGAATCGATGGAGTTTTTATTCGGATCGCAACTTGGGGAAAAAACATGGTGTCTTTGAATGTTAAAATCATATGTCTTGGGTTTTGTTCACAAGTTGTATCCCAGAGCAGGTGGTTAAGGCGTTTGACCTACACACAAGAGACCCGGGTTTGAAACCGGTCTCCTATGTTATTTTTTTTGAAGCTTTAATGGGAGTAATTAATATAAAAAGTCTTTTCCATTATTATTATAATGATATAATAAAATGTGTTGAACTCGGAAATCACCCGTATGCTCGGTTTTTGTTTTATAACTTATAATCATTATTATTTCCACTTGTAAAATAATATATTTATATTATTTTCAAGACACGGCTCCGTATAAAATATTATATTTATATTATTTTCAACCCGTGACCCCAAACTAAAAATAATACACTTAAATATATTTCGCCTAGTTTATTGATCTCGTGTAACATTCCAAACTAAATAGTATTATAATTATTTATATTATTATCCTCGAATAAAAATAATATATTTATTATTTTTACCACGTAATTGATTATTGTGCTTTTTCTCCGAACTTAAAATAATATAATAAAGTATATTATTTTCTTAGGCCGTTATTGAACGACTCAAACGCGCGGATATATTTTATTAAATATTGTTATTTGTAATTCGAAACATTCGACATGAAACGCGTATATTTTGGTTATTATATTAATAAATCCTTATTCCCTTAGACAAGTTCGTCTAACCATTGATCCTAAGTATATTTTAGAACGTTCGATCTTTCCGTGTCGTTGTCACAAACTCTTACGTGTTCCTAACTGTCACATCTTATTCTAGGGCATTCATAGATTGTCCGCGTGCAATCCATTTGCGGTTAGTGTTGCATTCTTGTATGGTACTAATTACTACGCTCTGCTCAGACTCAGGTGAGTTTTACGGCCCCTTTTTACTTGTTTTACTATTGGGGGAGAAACATGCTTACACACAAACTTATTTTACTTGTTTTCCTGTTGAGGAAGAAACAAACATGAACACCAACTATCATACTTTTACTTGTTTTCCCCGTGGGTAAATCCTACCTTGATCAGTTCGTCATCATTTTCATTCGGGACATCCTCATATATTCTAAGAACAAGGAATAACATGAAGAACACCTACGTTTGATTCTGGAATCTCTAAAGCAAGAGCAGCTGTACGCTAAGCTCTCCAAGTGCGAATTTTGGATTCGTGAAGTTCAATTTTTAGGACATGTGGTAAACGAGAACAGAATAAATGTCGGTCCATCTAAAATAGAAACCATCAAGAATTGGGCGGCACCGACGACTCCGACAGAGGTGCGACAATTTCTGGGATTGGCTGGCTATTACCGCCGATTCATTGAAGGATTCTCGAAGATTGCTCAACCCCTATCTACCTTAACCCAAAAGGGTAAACTCTATAACTGTGACCCCTAGGAGTCTGCATTCCAACTTCTTAAACAGAAACTCTATAGAGCACCTATCCTACCTCTTCCAGAGAGAACGGATGATTTTGTGGTGTATTGCAATGCATCCATTCAAGGTCTCGGTTGTGTGTTAATGCAACGCGAGAAGGTTATCGCCTATGCTTCACATCAATTGAAAATTCATGAGAAAAACTGCACGACCCATGATTTGGAATTTGGAGCTGTAGTATTTGCACTGAAAATCAGGAGACCAAATGCACCATTTACACCGATCACAAAAGTCTTCAGCACATCTTCGAACAGAAAGAGTTGAACATGCGACAACGTCGTTGTATCGAACTGTTGAATGACTATGATTGTGCTACCAAGTACCATCAGGGCAAGGCTAACGTGGTAGTCGATGCCCTAAGCCGGAAAGAACTAAACCCAGACAAGTTCGAGCATTACAACTCATTATCCACCCTAGAATACCCGTTAAAATTCATAGTGCTCAACTGAAAGCCCTGAAAGAGGAAAACCTACCGTCGAAATCCATGCGTGGTATGGAAAAACAGCTTGAGGTTAAATCTGATGGTATTCACTATTTTGCTGAACGAATATGGATTCCAAAGTACGGGAACATAAGGAAACTTGTAATGGATGAATCTTACAAATCACGCTATTCTATTCATCCTGATTCCGACAAGATCTACCATGACCTAAAGTTGCTATATTGTTGGTCAAAGATGAAGGCCTATATAACCACCTATGTGAGGAAGTGCCTGACTTGGGCAAAGGTCAAAGTGGAATACCATAAGCCTTCCGGTCTACTTCAGCAACCAAAGATTCTTATGTGGAAATGGGAGCAAATATCTATGGACTTTATCACCAAATTGCCCCGAACTCCAACCAGAGATCGTTTGACGAAATCCGCTCATTTCTTAGCAATCAAAGAGACTGACAAAATGGAGAAGCTTACTCGTACTTATTTGAAAGAAGTAGTCTCTCGGCACGGAGTGCCAAATTTCTATCATTTCGGATCGTGACGCACGATTCATCTCATGTTTCTAGCAATCCTTACAAAAAGCCCTAGGCACGCGCCTAGATATGAGCACAGCGTACCACCCTCAAACAGATGGCCAGACATAATGTACCATTCAAACCCTTGAGGACATGCTGCGAGCTTGTGATCGATTTCGGTAACAGCTGGGAAACTCACTTTCCTTTAGTGGAGTTCTTTTATAATAACAGTTGTCAGACTAGCATCAAGACAGCTCGTGATCGTCAAAAGAGCTACGCCGATAAGCATCGAAAACCGTTAGAATTTCAAGTAGGCGGCATGACCCTACTGAAACTCTCACCATGGAAAGGTGTAATTCGTTTTGAAAATCAAGGCAAGCTAAACCCTCATTATGTTGGACCGTTCAAGATAGTGAAGAGAATTGACCAGTAGCGTATCGACTAGACCTACCTGAAAGACTGAGTGATGTACACAACGTCTTTCGTGTCTCGAACTTGAAGAAATGTTTAGCAGACAAGACACTCGTTGTTCCTCTTGAGGAACTAAAATCGATGAACAATTGCGTTTCATTGAAGAACCAGTAGAAATCATGGATAGGGAAGTCAAAAAGCTCAAACGCAGTAAAATCCCTATTGTCAGAGTTCGTTGGAACTCGAAACGCGGACCGGAATTCACATGGGAAAGAGAAAATTAGATGATGCGCAAATCTCATCATCTGTTCAAGCACCCCGCATCAAACTCATAAGGTACCATTCTAATTTTCGGGACGAAAATTCTTTCAACTAGTGGATGATGTGACATCCGATAAATTTTTATTATTATTTAATTTTCGGAACGAAAATTCTTTCAACTAGGGGATGATGTGACACCCGGCAAATTTCGTTTACACTGTTAACTCAAACTCCGTTATCTCGCACGAACTCAATTAGTCTAGTTAACTCTGTTACAAACCTCATGGACTTATTCTGTCAATAATAAAACTGAAACTATAAGGACCAAGGTTGTAATTATCCTAAACCCAATATGTTGACTTTGGAAAGTCAAAATCGAGCCCCTTGAGTCCAAATCAAACTCGTAACTTGCATGGCTATTCAAATTCAGAATGGTAATGAGTAGAATTGATGAATTCGAGCATAACCTATCAGTTTCCATACGTTTATCTCTGTAATGATTAAGAATTAATCGAATTAAAGTCCACAAATTCGAAACCGTTGACATCATCGTCGACCACTATCAAACTCGCCCAATTCAATCATCATTATGCAATCAAACAGTTCCCACACCTTGAACGAACCTCTGGGAAGCAATTGCACACATCAATTTGGTCGGAGACGAAGCCAAAGTCGCGGAGACCAAGCCACGCGAAGTCGGAACTAGGTTTAGTCAAGCACCATCAATTCCATCTCCGTTCTGGTAATTTCTTGCACCTACAGTTTCGATTTAGGGTCTAAATCAATTGCCCTATGCTAATTAGATCGTATAACATCGAATTTGTTATGAACAAGAATCTAGGGTTCATGTGTATTCGGTTTAATCGAACCCTACTCCCGACCCAGTCTCAATCTAATTAAAGGACATGGTTAGGATCGAAATCCATCGATTATTGAAAGCCCCATGGTTTCAATCTATAATCTTATCTGTATTAATCAAATCGATTTCATGTTCTTAAAACTAGGGTTTCGATTTTTAAATCCAAGAATTAACAGTTTAAAACTCGATGATTTTGCAATTAAACTTCACCACATATTCGCCTATACTCGATTTGCAAAACCCCTAATCTAATTAGTTTGATCGAAGTCCAAATTGTAAGAATCGAGACTGGATTGAATTCGGTTCGATATAGGGGAAGAACAGTATGGTGTTATTGATTAAAACCATTTCAATCCGGATTTGAATGTGATTTCCTATCGGGTTGACTGGTTAGTGTGTGTGACTGTTGTGGGAGAGACCCGGGTTCGAGTCTCTCCACTCTCTTTTATTTTTTAAACAGAATTTTGTATATTATTCTTAAATAAAAACAAACCCATTATTATTATATTATTATATAAATTCGTTTTATCTTCGGAAAATACCCGTAGGGTCGGGATTGAATTTATAATATATTTTTGAGCATTTTGTCTAAATTAAAAATAATATAATTTATTATAGGATTATTAGATTTTAATAATCCCACCTTTTACCAATTGGCCAATAATAATCTCAACTAAGAATATTCTTACCACTGGTCCTTACTTTCAGACTATTTTTTTACATTGGGCCCTCGTTAAAAAAACTTAATGCAATTAGAGTTTATATGACGTGGACATCTACAAACCATCGGAAAGTCGAGCCAAGATAGCAGTGGTCTCGTGGTGACTTTTGAAATTGGCTCTTGTGGTGTTTAACTGGTCTCGTGGGTCCGGAAAGTCCAAACATAGACAACGGTGGTGTTTAACGAGACCAGTTAAACACCACCAAAGCCAGCCAACACGAGACCACTACTAGCTTGGCTCGACTTTTCGACGGTTTGCAGATGTCCACGTCATATAAACTCTAACAGCGTTAAGTTTTTTTAATAGGGAGTCCAATGTAAAAAAAATAGTTTGAAAGTAGGGACCGATAGTAATAATATTCTCAATAGGGATTATTATTGCCCAATTAGTAAAATGTGTGATTATTAAAATCCAATAATCCTTTATTATATTAAACATGTGTAATCCCAACCCGAACAACTATTAACAATTATAAACTTATATTTTAACCACATATAAGCATACCTACATATACTAACATCAAATGGTTAGTAATCCACCTTAAAACCCGACCATACTCCTTTATGAGGTTCTAAAGACCTCAAACACCATAACATAATTGTGTGGTTCTTTGACCACAAACTCAAACCATCCTTGTGAGATTCTTAGATCTCAATTACCATATCTTTGTGAAGTTCGTGACTTTAAACAATATTAACACATAGCTATCACATGTGAGGTTCTTAGACCTCAAACACCAACCTTAAGCATACAACAAGTGCACACACAAATGACTAACTCAATCCTATAGTCCATACAATATACCTAACATGTAGGGTTCAAAGATCCCAATCCATCATTTATACTTGTGAAGTTCAATGACTTCAGTTATACCTTATTCACCCAATTTGTTTAACTTTACACCACATAAGTCAATTACCACATTTGTTTGACTCTAAACCACATAAATCAAATTCACCACATTACCACATTTGTTTGACTATAAACCACTTAAGTCAATTTCCACATTTGTTTGACTCTAAACCACTTAAGTCAATTACCACATTTGTTTGACTCTAAACCCCATAAATCAAATTCACCAAAGCAACATACTCACATTTGCACATATGAAATTCAAAAAAATTAACATGTATAACAAGTATATGCATTTACTACCACCTATCATTACTAAGTAAGTGCAAAGCACTTAACTTTAGCTAAAAACGATTCCACTTGGTCTTCAAGCTAGCTCCTTTAATGTCTTGATCACCTAGAAATCAACTTGCATTTAGAAATCTTATGATCTCAATTCATTCACCAATTGAGATTTAAGACACACCTATGATATAAAGATCAACATTCTAGCTTAGATTAATTAACATGACCTTAATCAAACCTTCAACACCCAAATACCACCTTTCATCCCAACTGACCCGTTTGACCCATTATAGTCAAACTTCGAATCCACCAATTCACAATTTCCAATTAAGGTCTAACACCCACTCTAGACCTTATGAATTACACCCATTCTAAACTTGTTTAATTACACCTTAATCAAGTTTTAAGCTCCCTACACAATCTTTCACCCATTTTGACCCGTTTAGGTTCCACCCATTTTCACCCAAACTCCCAACTTCTTAAATCACCAATTTGGTTGAGGGTTATTACTTGATTATGTGTTTAATCACACCACAAATACTTACCAACTCCCAATTACCATCCAAACAATTCAATTTCAAAAACCCCTAATTTCATCTCAAAAACTCTAATTTTCAAATCATCAAATTGGGTGTTTAAATCATGTAATTCATGATTCTCCAACTTCATTAACACTAGATTAAAGTGTTTAGACTAGATTTAATTTGAATCACCCCACCAATTGACCCAATTTGGGTTTTCTACCAAAACCCACCAAGAACTTCATTAATGGAGGTTCAATGAATTAAAAGGTCGCTTACTTGATGTTTGGAAAGAGATGAACACATAGAAATCAACTAATTTCACATGCAACTTCTCAAAATCGGATTTGTGCTTCATATCCTTGTCTCCCTAGTGTAAAAATCGCATGAACACACACACTTATGTGTGCGTTCTGCGATACCCTCACACACATAAGAAATCAACTTTGCCTAATTTACCAAAGGGCTATAGACTTCCGGTTTTGCCCCTTTTAACAAAAAAGTTAAATATACTTAATTGCAACTAAACCCTTCACCTTTATTTTGGTTTATTTACCCACTTATAATATGTTTTTCACACATCATTTATTTAAACCGAAAAATGGTTCGTTACAGCCGGCTAAGCCTTTTAAGTTTGCCGGCTAAACGCTAGACGCCTATAGCAAGTTTATTAGACGGCTTAGCCTCCGCTTTTTTAAGGCTTAGCCGGACACGTGTCGCAATCCGGTTGGTTCGTACACTGTAAAAAGGAATGTTGGCATGGAAATATGAGCAGGCTAGCTTAGCCGGCTCACAAGAGTAATATCCATGAATTAGAAGGCTAAATTTGGATGTCCATTTTCGATAACTTTTCTAGTCAACTGTCCATTTTCGTATTTTTCCAACAATATTGGCAATAGTCAGGTTTTTTGTCCAGTCAATTCACTGTGACTACAAAAGTCAAGCTCCCACTTGTGTGGTTGATTTCTAATGCTTAGTGCTTCTTGTATGTATGTCCATTAAAGTGGATGTGTTTATTTTATAAAAAAAAAGGTAAACTTGTAAAGAAAGTAGTACTAGTGCACAGGGGATAAAAATGGACAAGTTTTTACAGGAAAAAAGAGTTTCATTATGAACTAAGCATAAAAGGAAATGAGTTCTATACGGGAATCAACACTTGGTATAAAAAAAATACTAGCCACACTTAAGATAATAACACAAACAAAAATCAGAATAGGTTAAATACACATAAGGTACAGGATCATCATTTCTTACACAAAAAGTTTAAATGCTCACCTTAATCGGATCGATGCAAGAATTAGGAGATCTCGGCAGGGAAGAACAGATGGCCTAGGTTCCTTCAAATTGAAATCTAATTAAGATGAGATTTAGAACAGATTGAACTTCCATTGTTGCATCAAAAAGCAAAAGAAAGTGGTGGTGGTTGCAGGTGGTGACAGTGTAAAAGTGAGAGCCAGCAATGTTTTTGGGAGATGAGAGAGATGAAAATAGGTCAATCGGAGGGAAATACCCTGCCAGAAAACAGGGAAGGGCTTTAGGGGCGACATGTTGTTGCCATAGGTGTCGCCGCTAAAAGTGCTTTAACCCTTGCGCTTAATACTCACAACAAATATTTCGTTTACACCCTTCGCAATATATAATATACGTTTTTAAGACGTTTAATTTTCTAATAATTTCGTTTTTTGCAATAACTTTCGTTTGTTAACTTTTTTTTATAAATTGAAAGCGCATATTTCTTTAGTTTCTTTTTGTCAGCGTTCTAGCATAAATTTTATTGAAAACAGAGTTCTTTTCAAATTCGAGTATTTTTTTTGTATCGTACGCTATAGCGAGTCTACGTATGTTTTAGCCCCACAAATGAGCCGAATGGATAACGACCATGACCCCTCCGCGTAGCGAGGAGGAATCATTTTAGTCACTCATACTATATATAATATACGTTTTTAATCCGTTTAGTTTTCTATTAATTTCGTTTTTCTGTGATAACTTTCGTTCATTAGCTTTTTTTAAAAATAGAATGATCGAATTTTCTTTAGTTTTTTTTTCTCAACTTTCAAGTATAATTTTTATTAAAAATGGACTTTTATTCAAATTCGAATTACATTTTGGTATCGTACGATATAGCGAGTCTATGTTCTGACGTAAGTTTTCTCCATGCAAACGAGTCGAATTGATAACGACCAGCCTCCCGCAGCGTAGCACGAATGAAAAAACCTAGTTAGATATTTAGATGGGAATTTTGGATCTTTAACTTATATTACCTTCTTTCTTTCACGTCATTTTCAATAAATTACAATTTCAATGTTCAACTTCTATTTTGACTAGATATAGGTAAACGTATGTATACTTTATCAACACGGCATTGTGGAGAAGTGGCCCACCATGCCCTATCACAGCCGTTGATGAATAACCCCCAATGTGTGATTTGAGTCTTGACGTACTCTTGACTCTTGAGTCCTTTTTCTAAAAAAAAAAAAAAGATACGCAAACAATTATTAAATATGATTATTAGATTTTAATAATCTTATATTTTATTAATTGGCTAATAATAATTACTATTTAGAATATTCTTACTACTGTTCCCTACTTTCAAACTATTTTTTTACATTGGACTCCCCGTTAAAAAAACTTAACGCCGTTAGAGTTTATATGACGTGTATATCTGCAAACCGTCGGAAAGTCAAGCCAAGCTAGCAGTGGTCTCGTGTTGGCTTTTGAAATTGGCTTTGGTGGTGTTTAACTGGTCTCGTTAAACACCACCATTGTCTATGTTTGGACTTTCCGGACCCACGAGACCAGTTAAACACCACCAGAGCCAATTTCAAAAGTCACCACGAGACGACTGCTAGCTTGGCTCGACTTTCCAACGGTTTGTAGATGTCCACGTCATATAAACTCTAACGGCGTTAAGTTTTTTTAACGGGAGGTCGAATGTAAAAAAATAGTCTGAAAGTAGGGACCAGTGGTAAGAATATTCTCAGTTGAGATTATTATTGATCAATTGATAAAATGTGAGATTATTAAAATCTAATAATCCTATTAAATATAAGGTCTCTCCCATCTTACATCAATTTTTTTTCATTTGCTATTAATATTAGGCTCTAAATTGTATCGGATTAGCAGGTGTTGGTGGGCTGATTTTAGATCAGCGGGGTTGAATAGGTTAACCCGCAAAATGACTCATATATTTATTGTTGTTAAATACATCAACTCTAACTCAGACACACATAATTTTAGATCGTGATTAAAGCATAGAGGTGGTGACGTGAGTTTGTAAGAGGGGCGAAGGAGTTTAAATGACCAGCTTAGGTCGAGATCTATGTGGTGGTGGCGAACTCCAACGATGGTGGCTAGGTGATTTTGGTATGTGTGTGTATCGCAGGTGTAGGTGATGAAGAGGGGGGGGGGGGGGGGGTAATGATTAGATGAGCAAATGATGAAGAATGAGAAATTTAGGATTTTAATTTTGGGGTGTTAATTGATTTTGCTAATTTTTTTTTGTTACAAGGGTATTTTAGTTTATGGGGTCATTTTTTTACACATGGATATGTTGACGGTTTTAATCACCCTTTGTATTCGCGGCGTACAAAGACCATCGTCAAAGCGCTCCTCATTTGGTCTTCTCCCACCACCATTGCATAATGATACTTGTCTGGTAAACGCACATCTGGGATGAGTCATGTTCCAAAGTATCCGAGGGTCGACCTGCTCTAATACCACTTTGTCATGGGGTCATTTCTCGAGGCACCGTGTGGCGCCCTGTAGGGATGGCAAATGAAACCCGAACCCGATGGGAAAACACGAAACCCGTAACATTTGGGACGGGTACGTGGTCAGGTAATCGGGTATGGGACCGGGTTTGGGATTACTTTTGAATTTTTTTTGCTGGTTTGGGACGGGTTTGGTATATGATGTCATACCCGTTTACCCGCCCCGATTACCCGATAACGTATACATGTTTACCCGATTATATACCCGACATAGTTTTCTTTCTTTTTTTATTTATTCTAAGTATATATATCGTATTTATTTTAAGTATACATACCGTATTTTATTTTAAATGTATATATCTGACATTATTTTTTTTAGTTACAATTTTTATGTATACCCGATAGATACCCGACGAGTTTAGGTCGAGTATACCCGATGGGTATTTTTTAGAAACTAATGGATTTACCCGAAACCCGCGGGTATACCCGATACCTGATGGGTAATTACTCGATAGAAACCCGACGGGTTTTGTGCCGGGTATGGGACAAGATTTTATAACCGGGTATGGGGTTGGGATTACCTAAACCCGTCCCAAACCCGACCCATTGCCATCCCTAGCGCCCTGCCCAGGGCCGGCCAATCCGTCTCGCTTATGATTGGGTCTACTGGTTTCATCCTGCATTGGACTCATCAGGCGAGTGGCAACAACTCGCGACCAGTGATGCGTTCGGTGTGCAAGACACCTAGGCTTGTTCACGTCGTCTATACCACAGAGGTCGTCCCTGATGAAGTGCGGACTAGCCAGCAAACACCAAGCTTTCAAGTACAAACATAGCAAATTGATCTTCCAATATTTGGTCAGTGACACGTAGCTTCAGTAGTACTCACAATCCATTTCCCCAACACTCTCAAGTTCTCCTCTCACCCAATCACCGACCTTCGCATCTGTAATAACTAACGCTCACAACATTCAATTGATGTTATGTAATTAATCAACTAATTAATCAAGGTTATGTTGATCTTTCAGTTGCATAAGCATATTCGTTAAAGCAGTATCCGACCTCTCATACCACCAATATTGTTCGCTTTATCCACTAAGAGCTCACGGATTTGTTTTTTGTTTCCGTGTGAAAACTTCCTAGGGTCACCCACCCATGGATTACTCCCACCCGAGAACGCTTAACTATGGAGTTCTCCTCTCATACACAGCCATTGCGCCCAAAACACGTTGATGGTATTTGACACGGGTCATTCCTTATCAACCAAGAATATCTTCTATCCACGGCCGGTGTGTGATTTGCCTAGGGTGTAACTGTTAGGAATCGTTGTACCAGTTTTAACTTCAAAAACAATTATTAATTAAACCTTTGAAATAAAGAAATTAGATATATTTAGCGGAAGTGATTTAATAGTACCATTAACAGATTATATCGTGATTCCATACAGTGATCCGATTACACAGCGTTTAGACAATAACAAATAAATAAAACACATCTATAGGGTGTTTAGGGTTTTATACCTTTGACGAAACAACCATGTTGAAACACTCGGGTATAAAGAACGTCACGCTAAATGACAACAACAAGCTCGTCACACGAACCCTTTACACGAAAACACATAAAACGAGAACCCGGTTCTCTACCTTCTCCGGTTTGGCTCGCGCACAAGGAACACCATGACCGGATGGAGCTGGCTTCGGTGAAGCTGCGTGACAAGGGGCAGTGGAGGCGGCTTACGGTGGCTGGTGGTGGCTCATGGCTGCGAAGGGAGGGTCGGCTGGTGGAGGACGATGCAAAGGGGGGGGGGGGGTTCTACTCCTCTTCCTTGCGCAAACTTGGAGGTGGCAATCAATGGAATTAGGGTTTTAGTATAATGATGTATTTATAGTAAATCTAATTACACTTAAAACCCTAAACAATTAACATTTAATTATTAACTGATTAACCTTTAACCAGTTCTAGTCCCCGTAGTTTATAAACTATTTTGCGTTATCAAAACTGGTTTTATATTTTACTATTAAATATAAAAACCTGTCAATATATATATATATTACTAACATAATAAATAAAAATATTTTGTGTCACGTGTCACTCTTTGATTACTTCTCACTCTTATTTTCTCGTCTCTCTCTCATATTAATTATAAATTATTACGTTTCTCCCTCCGATTAAATAATAATATTAAATAATATCTTTGTATTAATAAATAAAAATCCTATTGACACGTGTAACTTTTTGGTTAGTTTTTTATTATTTTTTTCCGCCTCTCTCTCCTATTAAATAATGATATAAAAAAAATATTTTTAGATGTTTAATATAAATCTAATTACAAATACTTATTATTTCATTATAAATAGTTATTGTGTCATCAATCAAATGAATTTAATATGAGTTAAAAGATCTTATTACTATCACGACAAATTACATTTTTTAAAAAATATTTTGGCGAGTGTGTTATTAAATTATATTATATTTTAATCAACCGATGTAATACACTGGTTTATTTAACCCCGTGTATTGCACGGATTTTTAAAAATATAATTTTTTATGACTAATTAAATATTTAACATTTTATTTATTCAACCCGTGTAATACACGTGATTTTAACTTAGTTACACTAATATATACATAAAACCACATTCCGTCCCTCGTTAGACTTAATTATTCTAAATAATTAAATACTATGTAACTAATAAATATCTCTCTAGATATTTAATACACCGGATTCTAAATTCTTGTTTCCCCACTATTTCTCTCTCTGTTAAACTTACCATCCAGGATTTTCCATTTGTCTCTCTCTCTCTCTCTCTAAACACATAAGCTCTTAGATCTATTTCATCTCCTTCACCGGATCAAGAATTAGGGTTTTTCATAAATCAAACGAAGATCACAAGGCTGAGTCATTGAAGGAGAAGATATTGAAGAAGGTACACGGTCTTATGGAAAGATCTCTCTCTCTCTCTCTCTAAACACCCATTAGTTTTCGATCTGAAGCTATCACCACCATATATTCACCTATTTTTCACCCTCACTTTCTCCATTTCCAAATCTGAAGCTATCACCATGGGGCATTCGTATGAACCATCGTTACTTCGACCATTTCCAGATCTGAAGCTATCACTACGGGGCGAGTTTATTACACATATCAATTGTGGAGGAATATGAAAATCCCGTGATTTCCGGCAAGATTTCCCGTGATTATTTGGAAGGCATGATAAATCAGAGCTATCGTTGAAAGGTTGCCATGCTTTGGAGACGGATCGGAACTGAATCAGCGATTTCACAGGAAGCTTTTTCATGATTTCCACTTGGATTTCGAAAGGTATGTTGTAGTCCGACGTTTTGATTTTGATTATGGTATTGATTTCTAGGGTTTATGAGAGAGATGAAAGGTAAGATTTGGGGATACACTTCTAGATAGGTTGAGCAGTTTAATATTTTTAGATGTTACGAGAAAAATGACAGCATAAAGAGTGGCGTTTCATCAACAGGGTATTACCTTGTTGGGCTTTCGTAGGATATTGTTGTTCTTTTTCTTTCTCCCTAATTTGCAAAAGGTTGTTCATGTTTGGTCAAAATAAAAATATAGGTAAATCATTTTACACATTATTTACGTCATGATAATCTGGGAGTTCTTTATGCTAGCCAAACAAGGGCAGACCCTCCCATTTTACCATCTCAAATTCATTAGATGTTTTTGCACCTCAACGTTTTTTAGATTCGAAAACTGATTATATGTGTATTTGATTTTTTACACAAATGTAAACTGAATTTACACATGTTTAAAGAGTTCTTATTCATGTGTGTATTCTATTTACACATGTGTATATTCGATTTACATATGTGTATGTTTGATTTACACAAGTTAAGTTACACATGTTTATATTCGATTTACACATATAACTCATGTCGTCTCCGAGTTCTTGGCCACCGATACACTAAAGTTATACACTAAATAACTTTAGTGTATCTTGATTCTGTTTTTTGAATTTCAGGTAGAATATCTACAATGTTTGATATCCGAGTAAAGGTTTGATGCTGGGTAGTTTAATTTTACAATTGGTTTTTATTTTTTACACATGTGTATTTAATGTTCTTTTACACAGTGTAATTATGTATACATTTTTTTAATAGGTTTGTAAAGATATTTTGGTAGTTTGGATGTAAATTATTTTTTATTTATTTGTGTATATAGGTTTTTACCCATGCTTATTTGATAATTACACACGTGTTTTTAATTTTTACACAACTATGTTCTTGAATTTGTTTTTGTTAGATCTGGATAGATGGTAAATAAATTAAAAAAAATATTAAAATCATGATTTAAATAAAAAGAAAACAAGGCCACGTGTATTTTTTAAAAGAAAAAGACAAAGAAAAAGAAAAGTAAATTTACCTATCTACCCTTCTAATAAATGTTGGCCACACAATTCTTTTCAATTTAAATAAAAAACTCGAATTTAATTACAACCACAAAATTAAATATATAAAAAATGAATGAGTTGCCAGAATTTAGTTTAAGGGTTTTTACAACAACTCAGTGTTTTCATTTTATACGTCCCCTATATATATATATATATAGGGGGTGGTTATACAAAAACCCCCTTGAGTTGAAGAAACCTTACAAACCCCATCTCAACCCTTCATTTGTGATGATCAACGGCCCGTATTTAATCTTGGAAAGTTGTACTTTTAAAGTAATATTTTAACATTTTAAAAGTACAAGAATGGTAATTTGATCTTTTGGCTAAAATCATCATATCATCTCTCTCCTACTTTATTAAACTATACATTCTCTCTCCTACTTTTTAAACTATATTATTTTTTTTATTATAAAGCTAGAAATTAAAAATAAAAACTACTAGTTTTATTTAAAAAAAAAACTAGTATTTTAAATGTTGTAGCAGCTTACGTTTGTTACATATGTTAAAACAAACCTAAATATTAAAAATGATCCAAAAAACTATAATAATCCTATATACGTGTTGTTACATATGTTAATACAAACTTAAAACTATACAAATTTATTACAATCAACATTAAAAAAGTAACAATGTGTTTCATACAAACTTAAATATTTAAAAATGACACATGAATTATAATAAGCTAACAAAAAACATAAAACCTAAATAGGCTTAATATCTTGATAATTATCTTCATCTTTGACACAAAAATCCTTCACATATGAAGAAAACAAGTTCATCAACTTATATATATAAATATATATTAGGTATAAACTAACATAGAATGCATGTAACACTTGTAGCACACGTAAGGTTACGTATATTATAATAGAACTTTCATGAGTTTACGTATGTAAACTGCCAAAAATAACAAGTGATCATGTAAAATTACGTATGTAAATTTAAAGGTTGGATTACATAAGTAACCAAAAAATGTAACGTATGTAACTATATATGTTAAAGAAACAATATTACCCGGTTGTAGTCTTCCGGTTGAGCGCGTAGGAAATGAGCTTGGCTTCTTTTAGCCACTGCAAAAGATATGCCAAAACTTAACGAGTAAATAATGGTTAAATACTAATAAGTTTGCTTAAATGTTATGAGATATTATATCATCCTGTTTTACATATGTAACTAACAACTGTTAAATATGTAAAATCGAATGTTAGATATGTAAAATCAAATGTTACGTAAAGGATATTACATATGTAACTAGCAACTGTTACATATGTAAAATCAAATGTTACATATGTAAGAGTCAAATGTTACATATGTAAAATAATCTACGTGTGCAGTTAACTAAAACTCGAATCCAATGAAACAAGATATAACAGGATATTTAAAATTTTTTGTTTGCAGGTTTAAAAAATAATATATGTTATTTTTAACATCTATGTTATCTCTCCAACTATATCCATTCCAAATAATAAAAAAAAATATCAAAGTCCTAGATCCATTGCAAATGACGTTTAAAAAATAAAAATAAAAAAAAGTCCAAATCCTTTGAGCCATTTTGTCGAACTGTTGGTGGGCGTGTTTGATGAGGCCACATTTGAAGTACATGGAGATGAGTTTAAAATCAAAATCTCAAAAAGAAAAAAAAAATTGAATTAAATAAAACTTATTTTATAAAAAATGGTGCAAATAAGTGGTTTAAAGAAAAAGTGGAGAACGGTGTGGATGATGTTAAGATTGGTATGTCATTTAATAGCAAATTTAATTATAATTTAGTAGTAAAAAAAGTAATAATGTTTTAGGTTTACCAGATGAAATAGGTAGGAGGAACTCCAATGTTGCAGCAAGATGAAGCATCTTCAGTCGGAGGAGCAAAGGGGTCAGTCGATGGTGGATAGGTTGAAGGGTCAGAGACATTGAACCATTTGATGGAATCGCCGCCGATAATCGAAACCTCCATACCAGCTAAAGACGACCGAGCTGCCATTGATGGACTGAAGAAGGAGGTGAGAGATGGAGCAAAAATCGTTTGTGAGTCTGTGATTTGGGGAGGTGAGAGATGGAACAAAAATCGTTTGAATATTAGTGGGGGAGTCTATGATTGATGGGGAGTCTACTCAGAGTGAAGGTGGAGGTGATGCTTTAGGTGGTAATAAAGGAAAGTCGGTAGCTGACGTTTCGAAAGATCTATCTGAAGACGTGTCGGATGATGTGATCTTACTACTAGAGCCGGAATATTCCAAGGAAGCACAGATCGATGCTCTCTGTAATTTGGAAGAGGGAGAGATCGAGTCTGGTGATGATTGGGATGAGGAGGATGAGGATGTTGTAATCGAAGTTCCTAAGGGCGACAAGGAAGGAGAGTATAAGTTTGAAGATGGAGATATTTTCAAAGCTCCATCATTTGAAACTCATCTTGACATAGGTTCAGTCGAGCCTGATAGTACTGTTGAGGCATCGACTGAATCCCTTGCCGACTCTACACATGTGGATCCAGAGGCATAGAAAGACAAACATATGCCTGCAAGTTCATCGAAAGATCCGGCTCCTATCCGGCAAAAGACATCAATCAAAGACAAACATGGAGCGACATGGATGATCTTAGCTGTGAGGTTCGAGGAGGAAAAGAAGTTGTTTGCAATTAAGCGAGCTGGGGGGTTCAATACTTGAAACCAACCAACGAAGCTTTTAACTCCTTGCCAAGATACGACCTCGTGAACCTAGCAAACCGAGAGCTGCTGGGTCTCTCAAATCACGCTGTAGAGATGGGTTTGTGGTAGGTTCTGCAACGAGAGGGAAGATCAGGGAAGTTTGTGGTGTTTAAGCCTCAAGTGCCCAAGCGAGTCAGGGACAAGAATGTTAGACATCTCATGACTCAAAAGCTTAAAGAAACTGGTATACAAGCCAGTGATGTGTGAAACCAGGATTCCCCTGAGCAAGTTATCTCAGGATATCCTCGGTAACATATGGTATTGGTACGTAGATCCTAAATCGGGCGAAGTAGTGGTGATTGGAAAGGTGTGGTCCGAGAGTGGAAGCTTAGTGCCAAGGGAACTAATCAGAGTTTTTGATGAAGTCTGCTTCATGAACTTTTCTGTGAAAGATCTGGAGGCGCTAGCTGACACGTATTGCATGTACACGGATGAGTGGACAAAGTTCCTTGCTTCTAAATACGACAAGGTGGTCAAGTTTTGCCTTTATTACATGAAGAATATGGAAGCTAAATTTGGGGAGCTGTGAAGACCGAAGACAATCCAGAGCTGTTGTCAAGGGGGAGTTTGTTGAAGCACTTTTGTATGACAAACACTCTGGATATTGTCTTAGCCTTTGTACTTTTCTTGTATGTATTAGTCTTTGTATCTTAGTGTCTGTATGTATTAGTTATTGAGTTGTATTTATTATTGTATGTACTCGGTGTCTAAATTCTCTAAGTGTTTTGCGCACTTAGCATGTGCGCAGGAGTTATCTCCTGCGTACTTAGCAAGTACGCAAGAACTCTACGCATGAGCAATTCGCCCTGCGCACTTGCTAACTGCGTAGAGACCAGGTCTAGTATAAATAGGCTAGGTTAACAGAGATTACGTACGCATTCGTATGCACTCAGTTGTATTCTCTCTGTAACCTTCAAGTTTATAATAAACGGAGTTTGAAAGTGATTTCATTATCGGTTTACTTTGTGTTGCTTGTTTCTCCACCTAGTCACGCGTATTCCTCACCCGGTACGACTAGTCACACACCCACACGTAACGATCCGAGACACCCGGGGACCTACAAGTACTCAAAACACTCAAGAAACTGTTGGATTTCTGAAATTGATGTTTCCAAAGGCTTAGTAATCATATTCTAGCAAACTAGTAGCCTTACAAACATCAAATGAAGCGATAACGAAGACGAATTTTAGGATTCTGTTCTGAACAGGTTGAAACTTTCATAAGTACGTTGAAGCTAAAATTCGAATCTGGAGCACAAATCAACGAACACCGAGGCTCTGATACCAGTTGTAGGTCCCCGGGTGTCTCGGATCGTTACGTGTGGGTGAGTGACTTGTCGGACCGGGTGCGAAATACCCGTGACTAGGTGGAGAAACAAGCAACACAAAGTAAACCGACAACGAAATCACTTTCAAACTCGTCTATTATAAATAGGCTAGGTTAACAGAGATTATGTACGCAGTCATATGCACTCATTTGTATTCTCTCTGTAACCTTCAAGTTTATAATAGACAGAGTTTGAAAGTGATTTCGTTATCGGTTTACTTTGTGTTGCTTGTTTCTCCAACTAGTCACGGGTATTCCGCACCCGGTCCGACTAGTCACACACCCACACGTAACGATCCGAGACTCCTGGGGACCTACAACTGGTATCAGAGCCTCGGTGTTCGTTGATTTGTGCTCCATATTCGAATTTTAGCTTCTGTGTACTTATGAAAGTTTCAACCTGTTCAGAACAGAATCCTAAAATGCGTTTTCGTTATTGCTTCATTTGATGTTTGGAAGGCTACTGGTTTGCTAGAATATGATTACTAAGCCTTTGGAAACATCAATTTCAGAAATCCAACAGTTTTTGAAATCTCCCTCAAAGATCAGACAAGTGCGTTGGTATACTGATGGTTAAGTACGCAGGAGTAAACAACCCTGCGTACTTATAAGTTCGCATGAAGGCAAGTACGCATGAAGACAAGTACGCATGAATCACTGTTGTGCGTACTAACTAAATACGCAAGAAGTATCAAACATGCGTATTTGCTCGTCAGTTATCATCTGGGATAAAAAAAAATGTTGGCTATTTTTGAAAATTTAGTGATTTTGGTTTTTCAGGGCTAAAATTTGTATATAAAGTAGCATGGCGAAACAAGGTCGAGATTTTTGCTGGATGATACCAGTTGTCATTTTGCTAAGTTGTTCAAACCTGAAAATGTTGGCTACAAGTATCTTGCATACTTCTATAATAGGGAATGACTGCTAAATCAATTTGAACACCTGGGTCGTCATCGGCTAAAGGTCTTGATTTGTTTGTGAAGATGTGCTGCTCTGGGTCTTTGAATCATATTGTTTGCGTATTCAAACCTGAAAATGTAGACAACGAGTATCCGAGATACTTATTTAATAGGGGATGAATACTAAAACAATTTGAACCCATAGTTTCGCTATTACATCTTTGCAAAGAAATAAAATCCTAGTTTTGATTAGATGTGGTTTTTGAGGAATCGGGTGAAGCGGTGATGAAACTAGTCATAGTTTTACAGAGAAATGAGGGGGATAAAGTTTTTAAGAGTATTCATGGGACTTTTAAAGTAACATGAATCTTCACTATGATTTCTCGTGTAAACTATATTTTATTTTTCTTTTCCATGCTCATTGGTCAAGAGTGTGTTCAAGATTTGGTGTGTGTTTTAGTTATGATTGGATTTCTCATTTGGGATCTGGGCGGAATCCGGATAGGCAACCTAGTTATGGGACTTCATCGTGCTGAATGTTACCGATTATGAGATATTAACCAGGAATGAAGATCTAACTGAAGAATATTGGAGATTGGATACATGATGATCACTACTGAGCATGAATTTGTGTTTGATTTTATCGAGTGTTTTCAAGATAAAGCTGGATATCCATGGGATTATTAGTTGAAGACAGAACCTTTATCATTTACTGACGGGATAGGAAACAATCCTTTGTTTCTGGTCTAGTCAGATGGAGCTTACATGGAATGGGGAAATTAGATATGACCATCTTCGAGAATTTAGTTAACTCGTGAAGATACAAGATAGAGTTAACACATTTGGCTTAAAGACTAAATTTAATCTTACTGGAATTCCTATGGGAGTTGATTAGTTTGATACAGATTAATGGAAATTCAAACTCTCTATCATATGCCAGCTGATTTGCAGGGTAGTCAGGGTGGAGCAAGCTACTGCTGAGAGGGTGAACTACAATGAGCTGTATTGGGTTAGTTGGTTCTTATTTAAGCACTTGTTTTGGTCTACAAAGAAAGCTACAGTCAATAGGGAGTCGTGTTTGTCATTGCACGACAACTGAAGACTGAAGTTTGAACATTTGAAGATTTCAAGTGAATACCAGAAGATCAAGTCTTGCCAAAAGACAGTTTAGAGGGAGTCTGTTATGACATTCTTTGTAAACTGGTGAATATCAGTGTTAGTGATAGATAGAATTTGATGCTATAGTTAAGAGGAAGTCTGTTGATGCATGTTTTGGTAACTATAGATAAAATTCTACGTATCGGTGTACTCAGCTAGTACGCAGGAGAATGTTTCTGAGTACTTAGCAAGTTCACCACTTGTTCATGCGCACTTAACAAGTGCGCAAGGCATTTGCCTTGTGTACTTAATAAGTACGCATGACCGAATGTCATGCGTACTTGTTAAGTGCGCATGACAAGTTGTTCCTGTCTCTATAAATAAGAGCTGTTGGGCTCATTTGTAAAGTGTAGAGAACATGTGAGATTCTGAGAGAGGTCGGGTCGGGACGAGCTCTCCCGACCCTTGGACCGTGAGCTTAAACAAGAGATGTATAATCCTTCGGTATGTAATCTGTGATGATAACGTTGTTTGGATTATTGATTCTCTTGTTTATCTGTTCCTATTGTTCATATGCTCTGGTCCATCATTTCCTTCATCTGTTCTCCCCACAAATCACGAACAGGTCTACATTGTTTATCTCAGTCTTCCGCTGTGCTCGACCGAGGCCCCTGGGACCTACAGAACTCGTTAACGTCGGAGCGCATTTTAGTCGGGAATGCTCAATTCGAACACCATTCTGGTAATTGACTTCATCCACACTTTCGTTTTTACATGTAGATTGAAAGCCCTAACCTATTAGAGGCTTACAGTATCGAATTGGTCATGATCCCGATCTAGGGTTTGTTCATAAAAATGATTTGGGGGTTTCGACCCTAAACTCAATCTTAATCAAATTAATTTACATCAATAGTTTTGCAAACATGTACTCGTTGAAAGCCCTCTATCAATTTTATCTTATAACATTGAATTGTACCCGATCTGTAAATTAGAGTTCGTTCGTAAGCAATTTGGGGGTTCTAATCTTAGACTCAGTTTAAATCCAATTAAAACCTATGGTTAGTTTCGTAACCTCTCATTAATCAAAAGCCCTGTACTAATTCGATCTTTCAACATCGAATTTATGATGAATGAATTCTAGGGTTCTTTACATTTTCGGTTTGATCGAACCCTAATCCAAACACCACCTAAATCAAATTAAATCACAGGGTTTACCTCGCAATCCCTTGCTGGTTGAAAGCCCTATGATTCCAACAACTGTTAACATCGGATTTTGACAAATCAATCTCGTATTTTTAAACTAGGGTTCCATATTTCTAGTCAAGCACTAAACGATTATAAACACAATGGTTTTGCAATTAATCTCAACCGCGTACTCGCCTATACTCGACTGTTAAAACCCCCTATATTGCCTTGTTCAATCGCGACCGGTTGTGCGGGTTTGGGACTGGATATGATCGTTTGTGTGTATGGGAGGGGGTACATTGGAATCGTATGTTAAAACCATTTTGTTTTTGATCCCTGTGCGATTCCCTAGTGGGCTGTGATGGTTAAGTCAGTGTGCTTGTGTGGGAGAGACCTGGGTTCGAGTCTCTCCACTGGTTTTTCTTTTTAAGCATTATTTTATTATGAAAATGCTCCCACTATTACTATAATATTATATCAAAACGTTTTAAACTAGAAAACCACCCGTAGACTCGAGTTTAGTCTTGTAACCCATAATTGTTATTAAAAATGCATTTATAAAATAATATATTTATATTATTTTCAACCCGTGATTTCAATTAAAATAATATATGTTTATATATCATTATCTACATTATTTACACTTGTTTATATCCTCGAAGAAAAATAATAGATTTATTATTATTTTAGTCACGCAATTTATTTATCAGGATATTTTGCTAAGTTTAAACAATAAATTATATTATTTCCCTAGACCGTTACTATTGGTGAAATCTTGTGAATATATTTATTATATTATCATTCGTCGCGAAACGTATTTATCCTAATTTAGAAATCCGAATTCCCGTGGACACGTTCGTCTACTCTTTGATCATTAGAGCGTTTCTCTTAGGACGTTCAACATTCCGTGTCGTTGTCACAATTCCCATTATACCCCTAATAATTATATTGTAATTCTAGGACATTCGTGAGCCGTGTTGGGCTAACGCTTGATATTCAAATCTCATACTTGTGTGATACTACCTACTTCGCAACGCATGTGAGTTTTCATGACCCCTTTTACTATTTTAACTTGGGGGAGAAAACATGTCGTAAACTATTTTGGATTATTGTGTTCATATGTTATCAATGTTAAAGCTAAGCGTAACACACTATCACTGAAAGTCCTCAACACACATCGAATCGTTAATATGGATCTTAGCGAGTTAATATTTAGTAGCACTAATTGGTTTGACAAATCCCACCCGCGTTAGTCGCGCTAACTCAATTGGAGGTCGAACGGGTGAAATGTTAGCCTACTCACATCGCCAGAGTTGATAGCCTTGCAAGAGGCAAATAAACAAACAGTCAGCTTCGGTTGCGAGTGCTTTAGTAAAGCATGAAACGTAGGTTAGCTACCTATAGATACATATTGAATGTTCAATAATCTGGTAAACGTTTATTTATATTCTGAAACCTGTGAACTCACTAACCTTGTGTTGACATCTTTTATTACATGTTTTGTCAGGTCGCTAAGTTAAGGCACAGGTGCACTTCTAAGACATGCATGGAGTCCTACATTTAATTTCTTATTTAATAATGCGTTTGGACTATTTTTCATTTATATTTTGGATGGAATTTTGGGCATGTTTGTTTTGCGCATTTACTTTCTTTATTTGCTTCCGCATTTACTCTGATCGTTTATGAAATTTCTATTTAAGTCCCATATAGTGTCGTTTAATGTAACTAATGACTGAGATGCTGGATAGTAACTTCCCAAACGGTAAAACTCCATTAGTGGAATTTGGGGGTGTGATAAGTATTGGTGACCATATTAAGTTCTCCTGTGGCAGTGTGTTGCCTATAAATAATGCTTAGTTTGTGTTCATTTGTACGTTTTGAATTACAACTTGTAAGAACTATTTTCATAGTAATACAAAGGAGCTTATTGATATCTTGTCTTTGTGTGATCATATTGTATTCGTGTGAGTTTGAGACGCGCGTATTCGTTAGGATTCCACATTACGCATACGTGTTGCGTGTTATACGACTTCGATCGATCTGTAGACCCGTTGGGACCTACAAGTGGTATCAGAGTTTTTGCTCTTGATTAGCAGCAGATTCGTGGTGTTTTCTTATACAATAAACATAAAAAATCATAGAATTTCAGTGACAGTTACAAAGCATGCTCTCCTCTTAATTGTTGCTAACAATTTTATCACGTTACAATTCAAACACATTAAGACTAAGACATAGAATATCTAAGCTTGTCACCAGAATATGCTCCAACAATATCATGATTTGATTCAATTGTTAGCCTAAACAACACTCATAGGATATTTAAACTTTTCTAGTTGGCTGGGTGTACCAAAATATCACAAGTTATACGTGTTTTCTATCATTTATTCATTCAAAACTCAATAAGTAGATCCAGTTGTATTATCATTTTCCATTTATTATCCCAAAAATCCTTAAGCAAACGGGTCGGGTTAGTGGACTAACCAAATAGTTACTGCATGCATCGGTTAGAAGGAACTCGATACGTAAATCTTTATTATACGAAAATAAGAGGATCACTTAATTGTTTAACGTCTAGTTTGGGATCGAAGCGTACGAGAAAGAACCCCGAGGACCCGAGTGTAAAGTTATGGTGGTTTATAAGCCACATAAACTCAAACCCTAGGGCCATTGTGTGCTACGACAGCAGGGAAAAGCCGTAAGGAGGAGTCCAACGATGGGGAGGACCAGACGGCGGTTCTACGACGGCGTCAAGCGGGAGAAGCTTCACTACGCGTTAAGGTAATATTCCTTTATGTTTATATTCAATCTTTGTCTTGTTTTGTTTATGGTAATCAGTGGAGGAGTAGCGGTGGTGGCCACGGCTGTGACGGTGGCAGCAGGAGCTACGCAAGGTAGCGGGGGACGGGGACGGTGTAGCGGCGGTGTACGGCGGTGGAAGACGAAAAGAAGGGGCATGGTGGTGCCCGGTTCATGGAGCGATCGGCTGTCGAGTGGAGGAGGAAGAAGAGAGAGAGAGTAGGAGGGTGGCATGCGAGTAGGTGGTGGTGGTGCTCAGCGGCTATTGCGGCGCCTGTGCGGGTGTCCAATGAAGACGAACGACGGGAGACAACGGTGGTGTTGTTTCCATTGCATAAGGAGGTTCGGGTATGGACTACCGATGATGCTGCCTATGGTGTTAGCCAGTAAGGGCTCGGCTAGGGTTTTGAGAGTCAAGAAGATGATGGTGACGTGGGTAGTAGTGCACGGTGGGGAGCCGGAGGACGACATGATGGCCACGATAGTGGTGCACGGTGAAGGTGGTGGTACCCATGGGGGCACACAGACGAGCTCGGGTACGGGTTCATGCCGACAAGGGTTTGCATGGCAAGGTGATAAGGGTTTAGGGTTTTGCCTGAGCATGCATGCATACTTGCATGCACGGATCTCGGTTTTGGTGTTCGAATCCTAAACAAGTCATATGTGTATTCGTACAGCCAAGGGTTCGATGAATAGGAAGGGCGAGGGGTTGATACTGAGTGTGGAGTTTATATATTTTGTGTATGTTACTCAACGAACGATTGGAACACGTTTGATCATGTGATCATGCATTGACAGGTTTGGAATTCGAGCAAGAGGACAGTTACCTGACAAGACTTGGATCTACACGACAGTGAGTTTCTAATCCCTCTCTCTTAAATATTTTTAACGTTTTGGGGCTATCTTACACACTTACGAAATACGTTACTCTATTAAATGTGTTAAGGGTTTCGGGCTCTAACCCGATGTGCTTTTGAAATAAAATGAGTATTAAGAAATTTTAGGGTCCATGGTGTTTATGTGAATGTCATAACTAGGGTCACTAGTGATGAATGAGTGACGTGTTAAGGGTCGATTAGGAGAAGTCGGGCCTTAAGCTAAATGCTTATGATTCTATGGGGGGTATACGTTGTTCCGGTATTATGTGTGAGGTACATGTGTAGCTAACGAGTCATGTATATGATGTATGACAGTGTGCCGTGTTTGCATCGTTGTCATTATGGCACGACAAACGGGATTATGAAGGATGAGGTCCTTCAAGAGGTCACCGGCGGTGACATTTATTTAACAGGTTAATGATGAGCTCGGGGTGTGTTGAACGCCCTGACGAGGGTGTGTTATTAATGTGGCAATGTTAGATGATGTGTGGATAACATTATTGTGGTACATAGAGTTAGATTGACTGTCGTATTAATGTTGTGACGTGACGTGTATAATGGTTGTGTCAGTTGATTGTGATAGTCTGGGTTAGGGCTGAGTATGCTAGTGTCTAGAGTATGTTGTGATTAACCAAGTGTCGAGTTGATACTTGTTCTTGGGTATGAGTTATTAGTATAGTAAGTTAAGTCTATGTCGACGAGATGGTACGGTTATCATTATTATTATTGGTAGTATGGGATGAGTCTCGGGTGATGAGCGGTTATGGGTGTCATTGGATAATAGGGGGGTTAACTATTCGTTAAATGAATCGTGAAACTATTTTATTAAGGACCGGAGAGTCCTGGGTGGAATAAACTAATGAATATGACGTGATTGTATTTGTTTAAATTAAACTTTTGGAACTCACTCAGCGTAGCTGATTTTGTGTGTACATTAGATTGCTTTGTAGGTGAGCTAGTGTTGACGTATCTTGGTTTGGGAGCAATGCTACTCAAATCGGGGTGCAGGCATTCGTAAGGTAAACTTAATAACATTAAATGGTTATAAATGATTTTAGAAATACTTTCGCTGTAATTTCATTTACTATAAATGTGTTTTAAATGAGAATGACCCGTTATGAGGAACAACTGTAGGATGTCCGGGTTGGGGTCTTACACTGCCACTCCAACTTCTTTACCTCCTGAGACAATGCAAGTACTTTCTCAGTGTTAGCAGACCTTTGGGAAAGAGATCTCCTCAGCCTGTCAATTTCTTTCCGGCCCTTATCCCACTGTCGACATATTTCTGGCATAATAACCATACTTTCAACCCAGCTAAGCGCCGCCCGGTCAGATAAAGCTTCGGGAGAGCTAGAAGAATGACGTAACCTCTCGGCAGGAGGAAAAACATGCATCAAAAAGGTCCTACAAAGTTAGGGGTCAGTCAGACAATCTCCTTGCATCAAGTTCCAGTTTGGAATATGCTTCCTATTGTGTAGGCATCCTAAAATCGGATTGTGTAGGCATCCTAAAATCAGATTGGCCCATGGTCGCAGTTGATAAACAGGGAGAATGAACCTCCCCTATGGAACCCAAAACCCCATTCTTCCCCTTGCCTTTATCTCCGGTTGGGGGGGGGAGGATATATATTGTTGAGACAACGCACGGCCTTGAGTTGGGGCGTGACCCAAAATCAATATTCTCCTTCGACGGAGAGGCCACTTTCTTAAAAGTTGGATGGGGACGGGAGGCTTCAACAGATTTAGGATTTACAAAGGAATTCAAAAAGAAAACCGCATATCAGTAAAATGAATAAACAAACGACCTCAGGATCTGAGAAAACAAGCAGGAAGATGTACCTTCAGGGCTAGCCCGAGGGATTTTCTTGCCAGAGGCATAGGCCTCGGTTAACTTCCTTCGTTTCTTACGGAGAGAAATCACCCCCTCTCCCTCGCTACCAGGTGCCTTCCCGGACGACTGAAGAGCTCCCCTAGACGCATCTTCATGTGCACCAGATGCACCAATATCCTCTGAAAAAACCTGTAACAGGAAGCAAACAAACATTCAAGCTAATAACACCAAGTAACATACACTTACGTTCGTGCCGAAAAGTAGAAGTATAAATAGGAATCCGATCAAACCTCCCACAATTACGGCTTATTCCAATCCCAACTAGAGCATGCTGTGGAATATCCTGGATATTGGTAGGACGGGAGGTCAGGGTAGAAAACAAGGGAGTTTTCTTGAAAGCCTCTATGTTAGGAGGGATGTCCCCCACAGAAAGACAAAGGGACCGGATACGCATATCATAAGGAACCATCCGGGCGCTGATATAAAAGAATCTCTCTTTCCAACCTCGAAAACCCTGAGGAGTCTCCCCAGCATTAGGGTTGATTCTCGAACGCTTCACAAATGAGAACCAATTGTCCTTCATATATAACTTGTAAAAGTGATGAAAAATAGCCACTGAAGGCTCCTGCTTCAAAGCAGTATAGCAAAATTCTAATTGACAGATCCGACACATTCCCAAAGGATGTACTTGAGATAGGTGAATCTTGTAATAGCGAAGCAGGTCAAAACAAAAAGAAGTTACAGGGACCGAAAATTGGCTTCGGAAGCATACAAAGATATCTTGTCAGCAGGAGGTTTTATGGCAATACCCCCCCCTCCCCCGGGAGGATATTTAGGTTCCAGGTCATTAGGGATCCCATAAGTTGCCTTAATTTTTTTCAAAACGCTCCACACTCCAGTTAATGGGCATAAGGGAAACGTGGTGTTATCACCCATGGAGAAATTAAATGACAGGAGATTCAAAGAAAAATATGAACAAAGAGATATCAGAAAGAGATAAAATGCAGAAAAATACTAAACGGACCCTCTTTCCCCTTTTTTTATAGCAAACAAGGTTGGTCGGGAAAAATTTGAAAAGGAGAAGAAGAAACGGTCTGAGAGGTTGACGACACTACTGAAATGGCATCCGGAAAAGCGGACTTGCACAAGCTCATCCCGAGGAACTAGGTAGGACATGGATGTGACCTTAATGTCACATGAAAAACCGTTCCATAAACAGATAATGTTCTTTAGTCGGATTTACTAAAATAAAACCGACTAGGGGGACTTGGCGACGTATGACAATTATCTCATACGCATATTAGTATAGAAGGGCAAAAAGGGAAATAAGATTAACAAAGCTTAACCGTATAATGAAAGGGGGCCCACAAGGAGAATAGGAGACGGTTATTGACCAATGGGAGCAAAGGTGTCAACATCATTCGGTTAGAGGAAACAGACAAAGAAGAGCCTATAAATAGGAGTGATCTCACAGAATGTAAAGAGGGTATGAAATTAAGAGCATTCAAAATATTGTAATCGGGAGGCATTGAGGAGTGTTTCACAACTCTTCAGGGAGCATGATGCAAATCAGATTAAATTATAATTATCTTATTTTTATTTATTATTTGAATTTCGTATTTTGATTTAGTGATTATCTTTAGTTTGTTTTCTTTTATTCATGGTTATCTGATTTGTTAGTTTATTTCTAATATTAAACTTTAAATACCTAGAGAATTAAGGTTTTATAATGGATTTATTTTTATCAAGTTTTATTTTATCAAGAGGCCTTTGAGGTTATTTGTAAGCTTTTGGGTATCCATTTTTTGTTTATTTTTTTTTTGTCTCTTACTGCAATGACTTCAGGCCGGCCCTAAAGCCTGGGCCCTGATTTAGCCAACTTAATATTTAACTTTTTAGGGCTTGATTCTTCACACATGTATCACCATTGTTCGTTTTAACGAGGTTTCTCTAGGGTTTCACCACCGTTCGTTCACATCGTTGTTGCTGCTATAAGGCTCCGATTCTTCTTCAGAGGTAGCATTATGGTATTATTTCTTATTGATTTTTAGTTCATACCCATGGACGTCAATTTGACTAGTTTTTGCCATTAACTGTGGTTTGCAAGAAGAAGACAATATACATTTCTTAATCATATCATTGAGCTACTATCTTATATATATGCCTTTATTTGTAAGCAATTTGCTAATCTGGATTAATTGAATAATTATATAAAAATGCTAATACCTTACATTTCTTAAATAAAATGTAAACAATGACTAGTTAATAATGACATTAACTGTGGTTTGCAAGAAGACACTACTTTGTATTTCTTAAATAATGTTAAAAATATATGTGATTCTTGATTGAAACGTGAAACTTGATTGATTTTAGTCGTTTTTTATTTGAACTTTAGTGATAAAAACCTGACCCGACCCGAAAATTCCAAGGTCAAGTCGATAGAAATCCGAGCACCGAAAAAATAACCCAGTGAAAAAAATTCCTGGCACCGCCACTGGTTTGAACCATTTAATTGCTTCCGTGTCGCGTCACATATTATATCATCTTTACTCTTGAATAACATTATCAAGTGATCTGATTATTGAAAACTCAATCTTTGTTGAAAATTGACCCAAACTCTAAGTTATTTGCATACATACTTTGAACCGGATTTTGATGATACAAAAACTTGTAATTGCATCATACTAACTTTGATCATTATTTAGGAACATCATGCATCAACTTTACCTCTTGCAACATGTACGCTAAACACACGAATGAGTCAAAATAGGTTAAACTTCGTGCCTCAAATTTTCATCCTTCAATCCTTTGGTTCCATCCATAACTACGTTGATTTTTGATCCTTTTAGAATTATTTAGAAGCAGAATCTAAGAATCTGGCGACCACCTTGATGAGCGCTTTACCCTCTTTATATTTTGATTTTCTAGTTAACTGATCAAAATACAATTCATTTAATTGCATAATTACAGTTAAGTAATTTGACTTTGATCGCTCTAAACAGTAGAATAAAGTGAGGAGCATAAATCTTATTGAACATGCAAAAAGAAAAAAAAACATTACCAAATTTCTTCTACACTAATCCCATTCTCCATTTCATCTCGTTGATCATCTGTCCTTTTTTTCCGTGTAGCAGCTCCCATATTTTGTTGGCAGTTCGGAAACTTCATAAAGCCTGTAGATTTAAGATCCTATTTGAATCCTCCAATCGTGATCAATGAAATTAGGTCTTGTTAGATGTCTTTCTCCTGATGAGGGAACGTTTTGAAGCATCAAAACAACTTCAGACATGGTTGGTCTTTTAGAAACTGGTGACTGGGTGCACAATAAAGCAATCTCAATGATGTTCATCACATGTTCTTCTTTGTATTGATTCACATCCATTGTCACGTCCACTAGCTTGATAAGGCTTTTAGTTTCATACAATTTCCATGCCTTTCACCAATTGTAGGAAAACTATTTAAAAGCTCAAAATAATTCTCGAAAACTTATAAAAATGCACTAATGCATATTTGACAGAGAGTAACTAAACAAAAGCTATCTAGTGAGATAATGGCTACTCTTTGTTCGTACTTGTGAAAATTTCTTATTTTATGATAACGAAATAGGAAAGGAAAGAGGTGTGGATTGTGTATCTTACATATTCCACGAGACAATCGGTTGATGATTCATCAAAGTTCCTGTAAGTACACTTTCGACCACTAACAATTTCCAGGATCACGATACCAAAGCTGAAAGTGTCAACCTTATCCGATAAATGGCCATAAAGTACATATTCCGGAGCTGTATAGCCCCTAGTATTGTCACATATATGGTAATGATTAATACAATAATGTGATTATATATAATGTGGGAAATGAAAGATACATGTTTTGTAAATCGAACTTACAACGTCCCAGCGAACAAGGTGGTAAGATGACTTTTATCCGTAGGTTGAAACCTTGCCAATCCAAAATCTGCTATTTTAGGATGAAAATCATCGTCAAGAAGAATGTTGCTTGATTTTATATCTCTGTGAACAATTTTAACATGGAATTCTTTGTGTAGGTGAGCAAGTCCGAGAGCTATCCCTAAGATAATGTCATATCGTGTTTTCCAGTTCAGGGTGCCCTTTTTTGTACCTATAAAGAATTTAAGAAGTAGACCATATACATGCAAATTAAGATTTTCTTGGAACACTTCATTAAATTGTTAAAAGAAACGTACCCCATAGGAACTTATCAAGGCTTCCATTCTGGATATATTCAAGGACAAGAAGTAGATTGGATCCTCCACCGGACCATCCATGGAGATTGAGAAGATTTCGATGACGAATTCGACTTATAAGTAAGATTTCATTTTCAAATCTTTCTTTTACTCCAACATATTCACCTTTAAGCTTCTTCACCGCCACAACATTCTTATCATCAAGAATTGCCTATTAAACCATACATAGAACTAGAAATCATAAGACTCATTCTACTTTCAAAGCAGTTGCACTATCCAAACTTCTTCTTATTATCAAGATGTGTCTCGAAAAAGTTCTATTTTTTATACCTTTTATTATCAAGAAATGTCTGGAAAAAGTTATATTTTTTGTACCTTGAATACCTCACCAAAGCCTCCTTTCCCTATCATATTCTCTTCACTGAGGTTATTTGTAGCCAACTCAAGATGTTTATAGTTGTAGTACACTGCCCCATTAAATCCGGGTGCCTCTAACGTCACATCGTCAAAAATAAACAAATTAGACGTCATCCCTTGAAATCAAATGGAATACTAGATATAAGAACTAAATTTGTCAAAATAGTATTTTAGGTAGCTCAAATGATGAACTTCAGAGAATCGGTTTTTGAAATGAGGATTATGGGGATTTTTAATGGTTTCTAACCTCTACGACTGACAACGGACCTTGATGGTTTTTGGGTGTTGCGTGAATCCCATTCATGGAACCATCCTAGTTGGCAAGAACCTGGTACATGTACGTGAATGACAATGGTGGATCTTAGAGTTACATGAATGGCATTCCCAAACCATTTAATACGTGAATGGCATTCACGGATCTTAGTGTATACGTGAATGGCATTCCCGGATATGAGGTTTTCGTGAATGGTAATCCCGGATGTTGCTTTTTCCATTAACGTTCTCCAACGTCGGGTTACAATCTCTATCTCCGTGAATGTCATTCATGTAACAATAGAACTCATAATCTCCATGGCAGTTCCTGCTAGTTCTTGAGATATCGGTAGAAGCCGGCGTGTGACTAAGGCTACCATGGAATAATATCCGTACCGTTCCCATGTAGGGTTAAAATCATGGAATTCACATAACAATCATGGTGTTTTTTTTGTTTTAAACAGTACGCAGATCCGTTAATGCGATTCACATTTTTTTTAACGGCAACACCTAGATACTTTAGGATAATTGGGTTTCCCTGGGAAAACACCTAGAACATCTATGGTAGCCCACCATAAGAGGAACCCCTAACTAGGTAAACCCCCTTACCTGGTCACAGACCTCGTTTTTGCTATGGTCAGGATTCGAACCCAAGACCTTCACTATAAGAAGTTTTGGGGCTACCATTGCACCATATGGCCAACGGTGATGCGATTCACGTAAGCATGTAGACCCGGGAATGCAATTAACGTAAGCATGTAGATCCTGGAATGTCATTCACGTAAATGTTCCATGTTCATGCCACCTAGGATAGTCACGTACCTATAAACCATCATCCTCAAGAATCAGTCCTAGAAACCATTAATTAATCCCCATAATCCCCAGTTAAAAAAAAATCAAACTTTATAACCCTAAGAGTGTCAGCACGGTACATATATATTCTATAGCTAGTAATCTTGTGTTTACCTTGTTGTCCTCCACGTGTCTTTTTCCATCTATGATGACATAAGAGAAATGCGAGTAAAAAACACAAAAAGCTTACACCTCCAATAACTAGGCCGATTATGTATCTCATCGTGCTTGAATCTCCTTTAAAGCATAGCCATGCAAAATATTAATCAACACAAATGCTAGCCATTTAGTTCAAGCTACCATCTCTAACAACAAAGAAAAGGTGGAAAAATATCATATCTAGAAGAGTAGAAGTCTCACCATCCGAAAGGAGAGATGTAATATTGGTTATCTGTTTTTTGTCCGAAAAACGGAGTCCTATCATACCTTATGAAACATCTGTTGTCCACTGCCCGCCCAGAAATAGTAGGAAGACAATCATATAGAGATTTGGATCTCGACTTTAAGCATTCTAAACAAACACTCTGGCTTATGTTTAAATTACATTGGGCAATGGAATACACTTTTGCATTACCAACAGCTATTTTCCTTGTGGAAGCTGCATAGAAGTTCGTTGTTCTTGGTGCAGCAATTTGAAGATCTAATAATAACCTTTCTGCTGTTTTTCGGAACTCTATTGGTTGAGGTGATGTTGTGTTGTCACATAATACCACACCATCTCGATTATTAGCCTCCGTGAAGAAATCATAATTCTCGTACCTACATAATTAGCTTGAACATTTTATGTTGAAACATTTATATCAACCCATATTGGGCTTGTAATCGAATGCTACAATCCACGTGTTCTCCATTTTGCGAGTGCCTTGTTGGTTCGCATTTTTAAAAATGAATCCCCGTTGTTCAAAAAGTTAGGGATATATATGAGCTTCATAAAAAATGAAACACACACTCCAATGTTTATGAAAAAAGTAAAATAAACAGAGAGAGAAATATAGTTTGTATTATGTTTTTGTATCTATAACAAGTGATGCGTAACACCTCTATTTATAGAGATGTTGCAACTAATCAAAGCCAACAAGATAACTAACAGAAGTTGCTATGAAGAGAAAATACAAGTGTCTATACATTGCTCTAGAATGCCCCTCAAGCGAAAAGTTCACAACAGAATCCCACAGTTCTTTTGAGATTCTGCATTTTCCAAACATCTAGTGAGATATGCCTAAATAATATGGCCATGACATTTGTAGTCATCGTTCTACCGTTTTGATCTTCTCCTGATTTGTTCCAAAGTCTCTTCCTCCCGCAGTCATCCTCCCGCGGGGTCACCATCCTATGTCGCCTGTAAGTTGCCGGCCACTGTTCCTCCGCCATCTAGCCGCCGTCGCCCCAAGGGCTGCTGGCGTGCATTTGTTGTCGTCGTCATGAGGGTGTCACTACCAGTTTTCCATCGTCATTGAGAAACCCATCCATTTGTCTTCAACCGCCACTGTAAAATACCGCGAGTGTCACAGTGATCGGGTGAGGGAGTCCGAACAGAGATTTGGACGACTTTTGGATTCTGGAGCTTTTGGGGACAAACACAAATAGAGATTCGGGTTTTGTACGGGTGATTAAAGTTGTGGGATTAGTTCGTGTAGACGAATCTAGCGACCGGGTTGTTGTCACATGTTACATCTTGGTAGTCCTCTCCTAGTCACGAAAGGTATAACCCTAAACCCCTATGTTTGTTTATTGAATATTTGTTTTGCATGTAGACTCCTTGTGGGGCGATCTAAAGACATAAATTTGAATTATAAGTCAAACCCTAATCCCCTCATTCCCTCTCTTGTGCCGCCGCCACCACCAAGAGACCAACCAGCCGACCGACCACCATCCACCTCCCGACGTTCTCCTTGCGTGGAGTCATCATCCTACGCCACCAAACCACCGCAAGGGTTGTTGCCAGCCACTGTTCCTCAGTCGTTTGGCCGTCGTCGCCAATACTTGCCATCGTCACCGCAAGGGGCTGCCGGCGTGTGTTTGTCGACATTGTCATGAGGTGTCACCGTTGGTGTTATATCTTTGGTTTTCGCCTTTTACTCGCGAAAGATATAACCCAAAAAAACCCCCTATGGTTGTTATTGAATATTTTGTTTGCATCTGGACTTCTAGTGGACCGATCTAGGGTTTGGCCTAGATTGATTCGTGTTTTTTTTTTCGCTGCACATTTTTAAAACAGTTTTGAAACCCTAGCACGAAACCCCAACAACAATGTGTAACATCTTGAAAATCCCTAGGATAAGGGCCAAGGTTATTATGTGATTCGGGTCTCTTTTATTTGGCGGATTTTCCAAGGATTTAGCGTAGAACCCTGTTCATGGAAATAAAGAGACTCGGTTTGCCTAACTAGGAGCGGCTCGGAACCATTGCGATCAAAACAAAACTAGAGGGACCATAATAGAACTTGGGAGAACTCTACAGTTAAGCGTGCTCGGATGGGAGTGTAACATCCATGATGTTTCCGACCCTATTTTATTTATTTCAATAAGAAACACTACATTTAAATCATGTATATTGTTCAAGCAGATTATGTCCCATAAATCATTTTTTTTATTATTTTAAACCTTGCGTTACACATTAATTTCTATAACACACTTTGTGTACACATTTACATATATATATATATATATATATGTATATATGTATAGTTATTCTAAAAACTATGTAGTTAGGATTATAAATTTATGCACATGTTTGTGTTGGTTTAGTTTTGAACAAAAATATATATATATACCATATTTTTAAATAAATCACCTTAAAATATATAATGTAATTAGTTTTATAGTTTGTTCTTACAAAAATCAATTTATGGATATCTATATATATAATTTACAACTTTAATAAACTTGTTTTGAAACCCTTAAACACTTGAACTCACAACTTGAACCCCTCCATCCCTGAATTTGAACCCATTAACCCTAATTTTTACCCCACTCACAAACTTTGACCCATTTGATCAAACATTGACCCCAATTGACTTCCCAAAGTCAAACCGGTCAAATTCTTACATTTCAAGACCGGATCCGATCAAAATGAACTTGCTATGGATTCCCCAGGCATGTGTAGTCGATTATAGCCCATGCCCAGGCCCAAGTAGGGTTTCAATTCAATCAATCCGTGGAATTCAAATTCGAGTAGTTTGATTTTCCCAAGTCAAACCGCGTCCTAATCAGTCTCCAATGAAGGAATTTTGACGTAATGAAGCCCGTAAATCATGCCCAACCGTTTCATGTATGAATGTAGACCCTATTCACGACCTAATCCATCCCTAATTGACTGAGTTAAACGCGTAATCTATTCAACAACTATCAATCTTCAAGCAAATGATCGAAACCCACCTTTAACATGTAATTAATCAAATTTGTTCAACCCGCACCTTCGCAAACACTATTCCAACCTCTCCCAACCCTCAATTAAACAACATTCCACCTTTGGACCTCAATCGCATAACAAGATCACACGTCTGGAAGTTTTAGCCGACCGTACTCGTCCCTTCACCAAATCAGGTATGGTTACGTTATCCAGTTCGTAATTCAGTGCTAATCAATAGCCCTCTATCAATTCTTAATGATAGAGGGTATCTGATTTCAATTACAAACCATGTTCGTGAATCTATTCATACGGTTCTGTTCCGTTTTGGAATTTTATTTGAATCTATTTAACGTTTAAAGGCTTTTGGGTTTCATTGTATACCAGCGAAACCACCTGGTCCAGGCGGTAAGCCACTGCACCGCCGAACCAGGTGGCGTGGGTTCGAAACCCACCACCAACGCCCTTTTTTATTTTTAATAAATACCAGACCCCCCCCCCCCCCGCATCTATACGTTAAAACCTTTTTAAAACTAAGTTAGACCAACATCAGGCCCTGAGTCCACCGGCAGAACACTTGACCAACACAGACCCGGGTTCGAGCCGGGTGGTCTGCATATCGTTTTAAATCATTTTTTGACAACTCAAATCAATACATAAAGATTATTTTATAAAACCCAATGACATTTTGAACCGACTAGTACAATAAATTGCAAGTTTAAGTATAAAACCATTATTTTTACAAATTTAATTGTTTAGAATCTCATTTTAAGCATTTAAAAATTATTTTTATATCCAATTATTTAATTACAAAACAAAGTATTTAAATATCAAAATTTCATATAAATTATGAAAAGATCGTTTAAAATCACATTATCATTTTGATAATTATTAAGGTTAAAATCCTATTTAAACAAATTTATTTTTCTAAATATACAAATGCATTTATTCTGTTTTTTTAAGACACACTATTTTGATAAGAATTAAATAAAAGAGATTTTATTTAAATTGATTCCTTCTTATTATAAAGAATTTATTTATTCAAACGTATTTATACTTCTTTTCATTAATAACTCATTTAGGGTTTTTGCAAACTAATATATCTTTACATTATAACTTGACACATTTTCATAAATAAATGAATAAAATAAAAGTTATTTATTTAAATTATATTTTGAATAAATATAACTCCACACTACTTTTTATAAATAAATAAATAAAAAGGAATTTTTATTTAATTTATTTAGCCATTCAAGTTAAATCCAAAAAACTTTTATTTATTAAAATCATATGCTTCAAACTTACATTTCTTTTACAAAACACTTATTCAAATACAAAACACAAACACATACACATCCCCTTGAATAATATAACACAAACTCGTTGTACAGGTCCCTACACTCACTTTCATTAAAACCCTAGACTTTGCCTTAGACTTTTGTGCATGTTATTAATTCATATTCATATACATTACACTCTAGGTTAGCTTTGTGATTTGCAAAAGAATCATTTTTACTACCTTTTGCTCGTGCTATCTACACCATTACTACATGTGAGTTTTACATAGCCCATTTTTCACTATTTTACATATTTTGGGGTGAAACATGAATACTATATACAATGATTTGTAAAACTACACAATACAATACCACCTTACATTCATGTGTGCAATTTGAGCTTTATGTTTGAGTACTAGGTGTGTTAACTACTTTTGTGTGCAATTTACATGTGCAATCATTAACTATACAAGCCGACAATTAACAATGACAGGTCTATTAAGTCTGGCAAACCCATCCAGTTATGGTGATTGTTACTAACAACACAATTTTGCATGCTAGTTACAAATGTTTGATTGTACAACTTGCTTGTCTTATTAACCATGATATGTATGGATTGTATTCACATAACACTTTGATGCTATTTAGAGTCAAAACCTATGTATGCTCACCAACTTTTTAGTTGACCTCGTTTTCATCATGTTTCAGGTACAAAAGTTTGAGTTGATCAAGTTTTCTTCACTTAGGATGTGGACCTATTTAATTTAATCAAATGAACATGTTATGTAATTAAAAATTCTTGTATTGTTGAATTTGGTTTGTTAGAGTTATGAATGGAAATGTAACGCTTTAATATATTGCAATTTAGTCGACCATGTGCTCATGAACAATCTACATGTCTCGCCCCGACGTTTTCGCCGTCGGTTGGGGTGTGACAGGGAGTAATCCAGGGATAGGTGACCCCTTGGAAGTTTTTACCCGGGTAACCAAAAACAAATCTGTGAGCTCTTAGGGGCAAAGATGAAAATTTTGTTGGTACGAGAGGCCTAACACGTTGTGGTATTTGAGGTGGGGCATTCCTTATTAACCCAGCATCTCTCCCGTGGACAAAACAGAACAGAACGATATGGGATTTGCCTAAGGTGTTACACATATGAATAGGGAGGATCAAATAAATCTAGGCTTTCCCCTAAGTAGTCTAAAAGGGATTTTTAAAAATTCGATATCCGGCTCATACGAACTCTGATTTGGAACCGGCTCGTCGAGCTTTGCTATCTTATCTTTATGGTTTAGCTTTTGGGTTTTAGCTTTAGGGTTCAGTTTTAGGGTTTATGGTTTAGGTTTGTGGATTTTACTTTTAGGGTTTAGTTTTAGGGTTTAGCTTTAGGTTTTAGCTTTTTTAACTTTTAGGTTTAGCTTTTAGATTTTAGCCTTATGGCTTAACTTTAATGTTTAGTGTTAAGGTTTAGAGTTTTGGGATTTGTGTTTTCAACGAGCCGACTCCAACGCTGCTAGAATGAGTTCAATCGTTATTCGTTAAAGGCAATATTTAATTTTTAAACATTCTTTTTAAGATAGTTAGACGAAATCTCATTTTTAGTGGATAATCTATCTATATCTATATCTATATCTATATCTATACTACTATATAATACATATTTGAAAGATATTGTTGTAATTTATTCAAAAAATCAAGACACGAAGCACATTTTTTTTTGCATAATGTACAAATTAGCAATACATGAAATATGTATAATTACCTTCTAACCCATGTTAATAATTAAAAGCCTAATAATTACCCTTTAACACATACACATAATTCTCTCGTTTACTAACTCATACACTAAATTCTCTCATTTACTCAAAAAATTAAGACAAATGACATAATTGTTTTTTTTTTTGCATATTGTACAAATTAGCAATGCCTCAATTGTTTATAATTACCTACTAACTCATGTCTATTGACACTGTATTAAATAGAGAAAACCAATTAAAGACGTTCAACTCTCCACGACAACGCGCAGGATACCTCTTACGTGTGGTCATACCTCATATAAATTTTACTGCTCTAATAAATAAAAATCTATTCATGACACGTGTCACTCTTTGGTTACTCCTCATCTTTATTTTCCCACCTCTCTCTTCTATTAAATATTAGATTTTCTATTTCTCTCTTCTATTAAATAATAATCTTTATATTAATAAATCTAATTACGAATACTTATTGTTTAATTATAAATAGTTATTATATAATCAATCAAATGAACTCAATATGAACTAACATTTGTCAATTAAATTAAAAAATTAATACTTAGTTGAAAAAAAATGTTTTAAAACTAACTTAACAGACCTTATAATTGTCACGACAAATTACATTTTTTTAAAACATATTTTGACAAATGTGTTTGTTAACAAATTACATTATTCAACCGATGTAATATACTGGTTTATTCAACACGTGTATTACACGTGTTTTTAAAAATATAAAATTTTTATTTTTATTACTAAATATATAACATTTTATTTATTTAACTCGTGTAATACACAAGATTTTAACCTAGTATTTTATAAACAACTTGTATGTGCGTTTGCAAATGAGGTGTAATTTATAAAAAAAATCATTTACTTAAGCAAATATTTGCACACAACAAAATTGTCGGGGTCACACATCGTGCAGATTCCCTACTAGTCTTTATAATGTAAGAATGTAGATTCTATGTATAATACTATTTATATTTAGGGAAAACTTCAAAGAATAGTAATCAAATTTATCATATGTTTCATTTAAATCACTTAAACTTTTTTTGTCTCATTTTAGTCACTCAAGTTTTTCGTTTGTTCCATTTTAGTCATTGAATTTTTTTTGTCTCATTTTAGTCACTCAAGTTTCACATGTTGTTATAATATTATATAATTACGAGGTTAACATGTTACTTTTTTTTTGTTTTATGAATATGAAGAAAATGTTGGTTTACTATTTTTTAATTTCATTTTCACCATATCCATAGAATAAAATATAAAAAAAAGTAACTCGTAACATGGTAATTTGACAAAATTTCATAAAAAGAAACTTGAGTGACTAAAATAACACAAAATTTCATAAAAAGAAACTTATTTTGGATAATTGTTGACAACTCAACTTTAATTGTTTATTTTTTCCGTAATTCTTTTATTTTTAAGATAAATATATATCACAATCTAGACCATTTAGAATTTTCCCTTAACTTTATAATTATGGGGTACACCATTTAATTACAAGAATGTTCGCTTAGGGACACCTGGACTTATTTAAATTGCTATCTTCTTAATTATTTACATTTAATTTTTTGAATAATATACGGTCTAAATGTCCTTTCATATGAGTTAATTTTGAAGGACATAAATTTGAATTGTAACGAAGGAATTCTGGGAAAAGTAGCAACCAAAATAAATCTGTCATATGCAAGCAACAAAGCAAGAAGATATATGAAATATATATATATATAGGGGAAGATTAAATAAGTAGTCTAATTTGGCTAAGAAACCTAAGAAGTAATCTCATCCATTTAATTAGATGATCAACGGTAGAGATTTAAGTGTATGAAAAATAAGGGGTGGGAGCGTATTTAAGTAATAGCCACTTTTGTTGACTTTTTTCAACTTCCCCCACTTTTTTTTAAACGTTCATAACTTTTTCATAGGACATTATTTTAAAAAAAAAACTACACCATAAAATCGAGCGTTTTTTTATCTTTAATTTGAGTATAGTATTGCTATATTTTTTTTTGCAAAAACAAAAACGACACTTAACGAAATTGTGCTAATTTACGTAAATGTGCTGGTTTCTGGTAAAACAACACAATTTAACACATTAAAAATTTGTTGTTTTCTGGTAAAACAACACAATTTACGTAAATGTAATGGTTTCTTTAATGTGTGTACTTTTAGTCAATTATTATGTGCCTAATTTGGTAGCATTATTTAAAAATAAAAATTTAAAACATCCATACAGAAAAAAAACGGTTTAGTGGTAGGCAACAAAAAACTTATGCATCAAAATGTTGTTTTGTGCTGGTTTTGTTTTGTGCTGGTTTGATATACTAGTTTTATTGTGCTGGTTTTGTTTGTGTTTGGTTAGCTAAGAAAAGCAAGGTACACAATGAACCGTGTTCTTTTGGTGTTGTGAAACAACACAACTAATTGTTATGTTTGGTGTTGTTTTATGATAAAGCAGCACAGTTAATTGTACTGTTTTACAATGCAGCACAGTTAATTGTGCTGTTTTATAATGCAACATGGTTAGTTGTGCTGTTTTACTATAAACCAGCACATTTACGTAAAGTAGCACAATTTCACTAAGTGTCGATTTTGTTTTAGAGTAAAATATAACAATACTATACTCGAATTAAAGGTAAAAAATGCTCGATTTTATGGTGTATTTTTTTTAAAAAAATAAGGTTGTATGAAAAAGTTAAGTACGTTTAAAAAAAGGAGGAAATTTGAAAAAAGTCAACATTTGTGGGTTTTTCAAAAATGTCCTCCACCCCTTATTTTCCTACACTTAAATACATACCCTTGATCATCCAATTGATTGAATGAGATTGATTCTTAGGCTTTTTAGCCAAGTAACACTTCTTAGGGGAACCATCCCCTATATATATATATATATATATATATATATATATATATATATATATATATATATATATATATATATATATATATATATATATATATATTTGTACCTCACATTGCAGTCGCTGTAAATAGCATTACCACCATTGCTAAGCCCGCATACTTTTAGCTGGTCAACAGCATAGTCGAAACAATCCAGACAATCTGGAATGGAAAGATATCCCCTGCACCAAGCAAGGCCCCACACCGCCTCACCATTCAACAAAGTGTGTGCCACAGAGTAACCACCGGTGGTTAACTGCTGACGGAGGCTAGAAAGGGTGGTGTTAAGGTTGCTCAAGAACCACTCTGCGCTCATACCGCTGTACATACTACAATAATATATCATCAGAGTGCTGTTTCTATCGGTTGGCTGCGATGTCACTTGCTCAGCCATGGTTATGAGCACCATCACTAGCAGGCAAAGCAACCACCTGTTCAACACTTGTTTCATGTTTTCCTTTTGGTATATTTACCTTTTAGTTTACCACTAGAAATTGCTAATGAAGTTTATGTAGATGAACATGAAGAAAAGTATTTCATAATTTATTGGACAAGACTCAGTCTTTGAGAGGAAATTCATGACTCATTCCCGAATGTCCTTTGAATTCTGAGCATGACACGTATCTAAGAAGTAAAAAAGAGGGAAATGACAATTGAGTAAAACACATCCCTTGAATCAACAATGCACATGCAAGTCACATGTCATTTCCTCCCCCCCCATTTTTTAAACACCTATAACTTTTTTATATGTCATTATTTTTTTTAAAAATTCTCCATAAAATTGAGCGTTTTTTTATATTTCCAACGAGCATGGTATTGCTATATTTAAAAAAAAAATACCAACCGGGTGTTGTTTGAAATTGGGAGATTTTATGGAGTTTTATGTTTATGATGTTGAAAATTTAAACTAAAGTGTAAAACACCATGACAGAAGCCAAACATCATAAACACGTCAAAACAACATGACTAAAAAAGCAAAAAAAGACCATGTTGAAATTTGTCATTGTGAATACGAGATGACAAAAAAAAACTAAAACGTCATATTCAAATTGGCACCTAAATGTAAAACATCATGACCCAAAAAACTCCATGTTAAAAAACACAATGATTAGAAAAAATCAATGTTGAAAAACACGCAGTTGAAAACACCATAGATGTAAAACACCATGTTAAAACCTCACTTTAATTCGAACACAGCCTAAACCAAGTTTATGTTTATGGTATTGAAATTTTTAACTAAAAGTGTAAAACGCCATGACAAAAGAAAAAACGTCATAAACATAAACACGTCAAAACACTACAACCAAAAAGCAAAAAAAAAGACCATGTTGAAATTTGTCTTTGTGAAAACGCCATGACCAAAAAAGCTAAAATGCCATGTTCAAATTGTCCCCCAGGTGAAAAATAACATGATTAGAAAAACTTAAATTTGAAAAACACCATGACTACAAAAACTTTATGTTGAAAAACACCCGGTTAAAAACACCATAGATGTAAAACATCATATTGAAAAAAACCCATTTTAATTCGAACACAGCCTTAACCAAGTTTATGGTTATGGTGTTGAAATTGTAAGCTAAAAGTGTAAAATACCATGACTAAAGCAAAACACCATAAACATAAACACGTCAAACACCATATACATGTATTTCATGATATTTATGTTTATGGCGTTTTTTTGTCATGGTGTTATACGTCATTATTTTACCCAAGGTGCTTTATATTTTAACATCCATATACATGTATTTTATGTTTTTTGTTTTGTCATGGTGTTTTACACTTTTGGCGTAAAATTTCAATCGACAGTTAGTTTTTAATTGTGTTTTATACTTTAACTTCCATATACATGGTGTTTTTTCATTTTGTGTTTATGATGTTTTACCTTTTTTTTAAATGTCTAGTTCAACATAAATTATACGTCACAACTCTAAACACAATGACAAAAAAAGAAACTAAAACATCATGACCACAAACACCATGTTGAAATTTGTTATTGTGAAAACACCATGACCAAAAAACCTAAAACGCCATGTTAAATTTGGCCCAAGGTATAAAACACCATGACCAGAAAAACACCATGTTGAAAAACACTCGAAAAACACCATAGCTCTAAAACACCATAAATCTAAAACAATTAAAAAAACCCCATTTTAATGTTATTTAAATAAAAACGATTAAAAGTATATATATAATAAAAAAAACTAATCGTAATGATGAAAACACCATGACCTAAAAAGCTAAAACGCTATGTTCAAAATGGCCCCATGTGTAAAACACCATGATGAGAAACACTTTATGTTGAAAAACGATTTAAAATATAAAACACCATGCTAAAAAAACATCAATAAATCTAAAACACCATGTTAAAAACATCCTAAAACAAGGTAAAACACCATAAACCACCGTAAATCTAAAATATAAAACACCATGTTCAAAAACACCATAAATCTAAAACACCTAAAAAAACCCACTTTAATTTTATTTAAATAAAAACGATTTAAAATATATGTATATATATATATATATATAATTAAAAACTAATCGTAATGTTGAAAACACTGTGACAAAAAAGTTAAAACGTCATGTTGAAAATGGCCCCCAACTTTAAAACATCATAACCAGAAAAACACCCAGTTAAAAATACCATAGATCTAAAACACTATTTAGAAAAAACCCACTTTAATGTCAATTAAAAAAAACGATTTAAAAGAATATATATATATATATACATACATATATATATATATATAGGGTGAAAACCCATATGAGTTGTGAAAACTTATGAAAACTCTATGTAACAACTCAATTTTTTTTTTAAAATAGGGTAGTTTTGTTACATATTTTCGTCACTTTTTATAAAAAAAAATCAAAAAAGCGCCAAAAGAATTAAAAAAAAGATGTAATAATTATAAAAAATATCCCGTTTTTCAGTTGTTACATATGTAACAACGTTGTAACGGTAATTTTTTTACAATTGAATTGAAATCACGTTAATCTTTAAAGCGTTTTCATTTATTGCAAGCCCAAAAAAAATCACGCAAAACGTCTTTTAAGATCCTTCACTGTAAAATCATGAATTTTGCATCATTGCGTGAAAACAAATCACGTTTTTTGCGTGATTACGTGAAAAAAATCACGTTTTTTGCGTGATTAAGTGGAAAATTCAACGTTTGTGGATAGAACTTGACATTTATGTCCTTTTTTACCTGAACGACGCGTTTTGTTTTTTAAAGTAATTACGTTTATGTCACCGCGTTATCCCCAACTGTAGATCATATTAATCGGACGGTTGGGAGCACTTCGTAAGATTTGAGCCCTTTGTACGATAACCGTCCCCCCCCCACATATATATATAGGGGTGAGTTCACTAGAAAACTCATTTTCATGAGAAAACCAAAAAACTCCTACTACATATGTGTAGTACATCCAAAAACCCAACTCACCCCCTCACCCACCCCCCAAAAACCTAAACCCCCCACCCCTCCAATCCAAAAATCTAAACTAAACTCAAAAACTAAATTAAAAAGCCTAACCCACCCCCAAAAACCTAAACCCCTGACCCCACCCCACCCAAAAACCTAAACCCCCCACCCCACCAGTCACACCCCCAATTTCAACTAACGGAGTTTTACCATTTGGGAAGTGACGAACCAGGATCTCAGTCATTAGTTACTTTGAACGACTCTACATGGGACTCAAAATGAAAATATCATTCAAATCAGAGTATCAATGCGGAAGCGTAAAGAAAGTAAATGCGCAAAATACACGCGCCCAAAACCAAAGTTCAAAAGTCCAAAAAGTCCAACCAAAACAAGTATAATAGAATAATTCAACAATTAGAAATAAGTCATAATTAAAGTAGTTGAATCCCATGCATGCCCTAACGTGCACCTGTGTCTTATCTTAGCGACCTGAGAAAACATGTAAGAAAATATGTCAACACGAGGTTTGTGAGTTCACAGGTTTCAATATATATAAATAAGCGTTTACCAGATTTATGTTCATTCAGTATGTATGTATAGGTAGCTAACCTATGTTCATGTTCAGCTCAAGCGCTCGCAACCGAAGCTGACTGTTTGTTTATTGCCTCCTGCCAGGTCTATCAACACTGGCGGTGTGAGAAGGCTAACATTTCACCCGTTGGATATCTAATCGAGTTAGCGCGACTAACGCGGGTGGGATTTGTCAAACCCAGTAGTACTACTAAATATTACCTCGCTAAGATCCATATTAACGGTCCGATATTAGTTGAGGACTTTTTGTGATAGCGTGTTACGCTTAGCATTTAATATTGATATCATATGAATTACAAAATCCAAAATTGTTTAATCATGTTTTCTCCCCCAAGTTAAAACAGAAAAAGGGGCCGTGAAAACTCACCTGCGTTGCGTTGTAGGTAGTATCACACAAAGGACAAGTTGGAACCACGTGTATAAGTCTCAAACGACTTACGGATGCCCTAAAATTATAAACACATAAATTAGGGATAAAATGAGAATTGTGACAACGACACGGAATGAGAAACGTCCTAAAGAAACGCTCTAGTAACCGAGAGTAGACGAACGTGTCCACGGAAATAGGAATTCTTTAATTAGTAATTAGATTATATATACGTTACGCGACTAATGACAACAACAATAATAAATATATTCGAGCGTTTTGTCATTTATAAAAATTAGGAAAATAATATAATTTAATCTATTATTTTTAGGTTCGAAAGGATATTCTATTTACTCATTCGTGGTACAAAATAATAAAAATATTATTTTTATGAACGTGATAAATGCGAGTAAATAATATAACTAATTATATTATTATTTAGTTTCAATTGTTATACGAAGTTACAAAACGATACGAAATAATATATATATATATTATTTAATAATACGAGTCACGGGTTGAAAATAATATAAACATATTATTTTATACAAAGTTATGGTAAATATATTATTTTTAAAAGTGGGGAAATAATAACAAAAATGGGTTAATAAATTCAAACCCGAGCTTACGGGTTGTTTCCCAGGCTAAAACACATTTGTATAATATTATAATAATATATGGTTTGATTTTAAATAATTAAATATTTTTAGAAAAAATGTCTAAAAAGAAATGTGGGAGCCCGGACTCGAACCCGGGTCTCTCCCACACACGCACACTGTCCTAACCAGTCCCGACCACTAGGGTATCGCCATGATATTCGGACTGGAATAGTTAAAACATACAAGCCCAGTGGTTTCCCCTTCCGTATGTACCCAAGATCGAAACCCGTCCCAATACTCCTGATTTGGACTTCGATCGAAACTGAGGGCATAGGGGTTTTGTTATACTAAGGTTTGCGAACACTTGGCAGTTTTTAATTTCAAAATTTAACCGGTTTAAGTTAGTTTAATCTCTGATTCAAAAGTCGAACCCTAGAATAAGAACACGAATTTGAATCTGATCCAGTCCGATTTTAAAATTCATTAAAATCATAGGGCTTTCACTCCTATGAACATTTCGAATCTGTTCACTGGTTTTAATTTGATTGAGATGGTTTCCAGGATCAAAAGCCCCAAAACGTTTTTATATCAAACCCTAGTTTACTGATTATGATTTACTCGATGTTATATGATCAGATTCGCATAGGGTTTTCACTGATTGAAGCATTGCTAATATATTGGTGTTGTTTAATTTCATTTAAAACAAGTTTAGATAGGAATTCGATTAAACAGGGACGTATATGAACCCTAGGTTCGATCCAGTTTCAATTTGATGATATACATCTTGATTTCATAGGGCTTTTACTGCATAGTCGATTCCGAGTCTAGAGGTGTAGGTTAATTGAATTGAGATCACACCTAGACTGGTAATCGATTAAACCTTGAATGTATGATATAAGTCCTAATTAACATAGGGCTTTTCATCAGGAGGTACAAACGAAAGTGAGGATGTGTTAATTTACCAGAAACAGTTGTGAATTAACCGAGATCGACTAGGGTGGGTCTCGTCTTCGGTGTGCTTGGTTTCTGGTGGCTTCGACTGCCTCTCCGGCGAAATTGACAGTTGGTATTGCTCCTATAGTGTCTGTTGAGTGTGCGCAGGGGATCGGTTTGGGAGAATAACACACGAATTCAATGAATTTGGTTGATGACAGCATTGAATCGGCGGTTAAGATTTAATTATCATAATTTGGATTAATTCGTGATGAATGCAGTTGTTAAATGTCCTAATGACAATCGTTAATGATATGATTGTGTATAACGGTTTCAAAATCAAACGAATTTGAGGTTTAAGATTCGAATTTGGATTAAAGGTTACGAATTTTGACTTTCAAAAGTCAACAAAATCATCTTTAGTTAAATTACAGGTTTAATCCTTGAATTTTCATGAATTAGGGTTTAGGTAATGGCAGGAAAGGTCCCTGTAGTTAGGATTAAGGTTAGAACTTGTTAGTTTGACCTCAAAAGTCAACAGAACTGGGATTTTGACTTTCTAAAAGTCAACAGTCAACTTTAGGGATATTACATAACTAGTCCCTGGAGTTTAGGTTTGGATTTTTGACAGAATTAGTCCCTGAAGTTTGAGTTAAGTTAATTAGGTTAATTTTAACTGGATTTTGTTAACGGGGTTAACTGAAAAAATCCAGATTGTCACATCATCCCCTAGTTGAAAGATATTTCGTCCCGAAAATAAAATAAAAAAAAAATTTCCCGGGATATCACACCATCCCCTAGTTGGAAGAATTTCCGTCTCAAAAATTAAATAGTACCTTGAGAATTTGATGCGTAGTGCTTGAACAGATTAGGATATTTGCGCATCGTCTGATCCTCGCGCTCCCACGTGAATTCAGGTCCACGTTTTGAGTTCCAATGAACTCTGACAATAGGGATCTTACTGTGCTTTAACGTTTTGACTTCCCTATCCATAATTTCCACAGGTTCTTCGATGAACCGTAACTGTTCATCAATGTGTAGTTCCTCAAGAGGAACTGCGAGTGATTCGTCTGCTAGGCACTTCTTCAAATTTGAGACGTGAAAGACGTTGTGTACACCACTAAGTCCTTCATGTAGGTCCAGTTGATACGCTACTGGTCCGATTCTCTTCATTATCTTGAATGGTCCAACATAACGAGGGTTCAGTTTGCCTCGTTTCCCGAAACGAAGACACCTTTCCAACGTGAGACTTTGAGTAAGACCATGTCACCTATTTGAAACTCTAAGGGTTTACAACGCTTATCGGCATAGCTCTTTTGACCATCACGAGCCGCCGCCATACGGTTTCTAATTTGAACGATCTTTTCAGAAGTTTCAAATACAAGTTCAGGACCTGTGAGTTGGCTATCCCCAACCTCGGTCTAACAAATAGGAGAACGACATTTCCGTCCATAAAGTGCTTCAAATGGAGCTGCCTTGATGCTAGTGTGATAACTGTTGTTGTAGGAGAACTCCACCAACGGTAGGTGAGACTCCCAAGTGTTGCCGAAATCAATCACACAAGCTCGCAGCATGTCCTCCAACATTTGAATAGTACATTATGTTTGGCCATCAGTTTGAGGATGGTATGCTGTGCTCATATCTAGACGCGTGCCTAAGGCTTTATGTAACGACTGCCAGAAACGAGAAGTGAATCGTGCATCACGATCCGAAATAATAGAGATTGGCACCCCGTGCCGAGAGACTATTTCTTTCAAGTAAGTACGAGTAAGCTTATCCATTTTGTCGGTCTCTTTGATTGCTAAGAAGTGAGCGGACTTTGTTAATCGATCAACAATTACCCAAATGGTATCCCATACGGTAGGGGTTCGTGGTAATTTGGTGATAAAGTCCATGGATATTTGTTCCCATTTCCACATGGGAATTTCTGGTTGTTATAGAAGACCGGATGGTTTTTGATATTCAACTTTGACCTTCGCGCAAGTCAGACACTTACTAACATAGGTGGCTATATCGGCCTTCATCTTCGGCCACCAATATAGCACCTTTAGGTCATGGTACATTTTGTCGGAACCTGGATGTATCGAGTAACGAGATTTATGAGACTCATCCAAAACTAGTTCCCTTAGGTTTTCGAATACTGGAACCCATATTCACTCGGCAAAGTAGCGAATACCGTCAGATTTGACTTCAAGTTGTGCTTCCATACCGCGTGTACTTTCCAACGGTAGATTTTATTCTTTTAGGGCTTCGAGTTGAGCACTACGGATTTTGTCAGGTCCGGGGTCAATAGTAAGCTGTAATGCTCGAACTCGTTTGGGTTTCGTTTCCTTTCGACTCAGGGCATCAGCTACAACATTAGCTTTACCCGGGTGGTACCGGATCGCACAGTCATAATCGTTTAAGAGTTCGACCAAACGACGCTGTGGCATGTTCAACTCTTTCTGTTCGAAGATGTGCTGAAGACTCTTGTGATCGGTGTAGATGGTGCACTTGGTACCGTACAAGTAATGTCTTCATATCTTAAGTGCGAAGACTACGGCTCCTAACTCTAAGTCATGAGTGGTGTAGTTTCTCTCGTGGACCTTTAATTGACGTGAAGCGTATGCGATCACCTTTTCGCGTTGCATTAAGACACAACCCAGACCTTGAATAGATGCATCACAATTCACCACAAAATCATCGGTTCCTTCTAGAAGGGCTAAAATAGGTGCACTGCAGAGTTTCTGTTTAAGATGTTGGAATGATGACTCTTGGTTATCGCCCCAATTATAGGCTTTACCCTTTGAGTTAAAGCAGTGAGAGGTTGAGAAAATTTTGAAAATCCTTTGATGAATCGACGGTAATATCCAGCTAAACCCAGAAATTGTCGCACCTCAGTCGGAGTCGTCGGTGCTGCCCAATTCTTGATGGCTTCAATCTTTGATGGGTCGACATGTATTCCTTTTTTGTTATCCACATGTCCTAGAAACTGAACTTCCCGGATCCAGAATTCACACTTGGAAAACTTAGCATACAGTTTCTCTCGCTTAAGTAATTCCAAAATTAGGCGTAGATGTTCCTCATGTTCTTCCTTGTTCTTGGAATAAATGAGGATGTCGTCGATGAAGACGATAATGAATTGGTCAAGGTAAGGCTTACACACACGGTTCATGAGGTCCATGAATACCGCAGGTGCGTTGGTTAACCCGAAAGGCATGACCATAAACTCGTAATGGCCGTACCTCGTTCTGAATGCAGTTTTAGAGATATCCTCTTCTCGTACTCTTAACTGATGGTAGCCGGACCTAAGATCTATTTTGTAGTAGAAACTTGATCCTTGGAGTTGATTAAAGAGATCATCTATGCGAGGTAAAGGGTATCGATTCTTGATTGTGACTTTATTCAGCTCCCGATAGTCTATACACATACGGAAAGTTCCGTCCTTCTTTTTGACAAATAGTACCGAAGCTCCCCATGGTGATGAACTGGGTTGGATGAAACCTTTATCCAACAAATATTTCAATTGAGTGGACAACTCTTGTAATTCAATGGGTGCTAGTCTGTAAGGTGCCCGAGCAATCGGTGCTGCTCCGGGTGCTAAATCAATTTGGAATTCAACTTGACGGTGCAGTGGCAGAACGGGCAGATCCTCGGGAAATACTTCCAAAAATTCACGCACGATGAGAATATCTTCAATCTTCTTCTCTTCTGATGGCTGCTCAGCAACGAGAGCCAAAATAGCCGTATGCCCCTTTCGAAGGCATTTTTGTGCTTTCATAAAAGATATGATGCCCATGACTGCACCAACTTTTTCGCCTTGAACGGAAAGGGTTTCTCCACTCGGGAGAGGAATACGAACAATCTTCTCATGGCAGATAATTTCGGCTTAGTTTTTAGATAGCCAATCCATGCCGACAATTATATCAAAACTACCAAGTGTGACCGGCATAAGATCGATATTAAATATATGTTTAGCTAGCTCAAGCTTACATTCCTTAAGAATGTGAGTTGCTTCAATTATTTGGCCATCAGCTATCTCTATTATATACTTAGCTTCTAACAGAGTTTGAGTTCCTTTTATCATATCACTAAGTTTCTTAGATATAAAACTTCTATCAGCACCAATGTCAAAAAGGACAGAAACAAAGTAATTATTTAAGTGAAACTTACCGGTGACCACATTATGATCGTAACGGGCTTCTCCAGATCCTAGTACAAAGGCTCGTCCCTTCGCACCATTTCCTCCACCATTGCCATTGTTACCACCATTGCCATTGTTATTCTAGTTTGGGCTGTGGTTTCCATTACCCCCTTTCTTCAATTAAGGATGGTTCTTCCGAATATGTCCCACCTTTCCGCACTCAAAACAACCCCTTGTGGATCCAGGTTGTTGAAAAGGTTGTATAGCTTGTAACTCACCCCTGCAGTCCTTAGCAGCATGACCTATTTTGCTGCACCTCTTGCAACGGTTGCAAAACCCAAAGTGGTGGAAGTTGCACTTGTTACACTTCGGAGACTTCCCCGCGTAACCACCCTGGTTTTGACCTGAAGAGGTCGACTGGTTGAAGTTCTTAGTAGGCTCAAACCTACGTTGTTGCTGCTGCTGCAGTTGATTAAACTGGGGTTGGTTGGGGTCCTTTGGAGTGAGAGTTGGAGTGGTTGTGGGTGTTGGAATGGTGATCAAACTTGCGTTTGTGAGTGTCGGTGGGTTTAGAAACCGAACCTCTCGGAGGTAGAGTCCCTTGTGTCACCGCCTGGTCGGTTAACTTATGGGCAAGTCGGATAGTTTGTTGGATAGTGGCAGGATTGGATGAAGTAACCATGCTTTGTATTTGAGGCACTAGACCTCCAATGTAAAGCTCAATTCTCTTGTAATCAGGGGTTACCATATGCGGACACATAGTAGCAAGTTCATGGGAACGTGTGGTGTAGATTTCAATTTCAGAACCCTCCATCTTTAGGTTCCAAAACTCTCCCTCTAACTTCTGGATTTCATCGCGAGGACAATATTCCTCCTTCATCATTGATTTAAATTACTCCCACGGGAGTCCATTCGCCATGGCCAGACCCAACATTTGGACCTGGGCGTTCCACCATGTGAGTGCCGGGCCTTCTAAAGTTCTGACGGCAAACTTCACCTGATTAGCCACGGGGCAGTTGCACATGGCAATCACCGATTCAACCTTCTCAAACAAACGAAGTAGTCCAACGGCTCCTTCAGCTCCACTAAAGGCGTGGGGCTTGCAATCTATGAATGCCTTGAAAGTGCAGGCTGGTTGTTGATTTTGCTGGTTTTGCTGGCCTGGATTTAGAAATAAGAACATGGTTGGAATTATAGAGTTTAGGAAGATGTTTTTAGGAGGTGGATTGACATTATTAGTCAATAGCTAAAGCATTTACCTGCAGCATTCTGTGCTGCTAGAGCCTCCGCCACACTATCGTTTATTAGTGCCGCTAGCTCTGCTGCCGTCATGTTAATGGTACCCTGACCACCGGCACGACCTCCGCGTCCTCTCCCTGACATGATTCTTCACAATCACAAGTGAAAAACAATGATAAATATATCACATATTAAACATTATTCAGGTATGAGTAAGGAGATACAACATCTAATATTTTGAAAATTAAATAAATTGTAAGGCTACAAAATAAATAACTCAAACATTAAACTTCTCATGCTTTTATTGGATGGGAACAACCTTACCCATCTAGGTTTGAAAAGAGAAATAACGTATGCAAAAACAGGCATGAAAAGGAAGTAAAAACAGGAAGATCATCAGGCATCTTCGTCATCGGAAGAAACATACGATTGTGCATCGTCTATCTCCACTGGTTCCTCCTCCAAGGGCTCCTCCTAGAAGGACTCTTCTTCAAAGGGCTCCTCCTCGCCATTGGAAAGTGGAATCTCCTCAGGAAATAGAGCGGCTTGCAGTTGGGCTTCCAAGTGAGTCACCCTCTCTTGAAGACCTTCTGTAGTGTGGTTTGCTACATGTAGCTGAGCTTCCAGAGCAGCTACTCTCTCCAGAACTCCTTCCATGTCATCGTCCGAGGTGTCCACCCTCGTCTCCAAATGTGTCACACGATCCACCAAAACGTTATGGACCTGTTCAGTTACTGCTAGTTCGGCAGTCAAAAGTTCTATCCCTACTTTATTCTCCTCTATTTGAGGCTCCCTCTTCAGAATATCCGGTATCTCATCGGTAGCATCTTTCACAATGCTTAACTCTCTAGACATATAAAACACAAAGGCTGCAAAAGCTTGTTCCATAATACATGGCAAGCAAGGTAATGTAGATGATGAGGAACTAGAACCGAAGTAAGGTGATGGGACATTTCCCATTTCGATCCATCTTTGGATCATTTGTGGGTATGCGTTCCAGTTTCGAGCAGGATTCATTGCTTGCGCGCTGCTCGCTTCCCCTTGGTCAACTGAATAGTCACTGGAAGTAGTCCGGCGCCTTTTGGGCTCCGGGGATGATAGGATAGGTGCCTTATGTCTTGGTGCCTTAGGTGATGAATGTGGGATTGACGACATGTTCCTGTAACAATACATATAAGTGCCAAACATCCAAATGACATGTAACTAATGTGTGAGGCTATAGTCTAGTATGCAATCCTAGTTCTCTATAACCAATGGCTCTGATACCAATCTATCACACCCTCAATTTCAACTAACGGAGTTTTACCGTTTGGGAAGTGACGAACCAGGATCTCAGTCATTAGCTACTTTGAACGACTCTACATGGGACTCATATCATTCAAATCAGAGTATCAATGCGGAAGCGTAAAGAAAGTAAATGCGCAAAATACACGCGCCCAAAACCAAAGTCCAAAAAGTCCAAAACGTCCAACCAAAACAAGTATAATAGAATAATTCAACAATTATAAATAAGTCATAATTAAAGTAGTTGAATCCCATGCATGCCCTAACGTGCACCTGTGTCTTATCTTAGCGACCTGAGAAAACATGTAAGAAAATATGTCAACACGAGGTTGGTGAGTTCACAGGTTTCAATATATGTAAATAAGCGTTAACCAGATTTATGTTCATTCAGTACGTAACTATAGGTAGCTAACCTATGTTCATGTTCAGCTCAAGCGCTCGCAACCGAAGCTGACTGTTTGTTTATTGCCTCCTGCCAGGTCTATCAACACTGGCGGTGTGAGACGGCTAACATTTCACCCGTTCGATATCTAATCGAGTTAGCACGACTAATGCGGGTGGGATTTGTCAAACCTAGTAGTACTACTAAATATTACCTAGCTAAGATCCATATTAACGGTTCGATATTAGTTGAGGACTTTCTGTGATAGCGTGTTACGCTTAGCATTTAACATTGATATCATACGAATTACAAAATCCAAAATTGTTTAATCATGTTTTCTCCCTCAAGTTGAAACAGTAATAGGGGCCGTGAAAACTCACATGCGTTGCGTTGTAGGTAGTATCACACAAAGGACAAGTTGGAACCACGTGTGTAAGTCTCAAACGACTTACGGATGCCCTAAAATTATAAACACATAAAATAGGGATAAAATGGGAATTGTGACAACGACACGGAATGAGAAACGTCCTAAAGAAACGCTCTAGTAACCGAGAGTAGACGAACGTGTCCACGGGAATAGGAATTCTTTAATTAGTAATTAGATTATACATACGTTACGCAACGAATGACAACAATAATAATAAATATATTCGAGCGTTTTGTCATTTACAAAAATTAGAAAAATAATATAATTTAATATATTATTTTTAGGTTCGAAAGGATATTCTAATTACTCATTCGTGGTACAAAATAATAAATATATTATTTTTATGAACGTGATAAATGCGAGTAAATAATATAACTAATTATATTATTATTTAGTTTCAAATGTTATACGAGGTTACAAAACGATACGAAATAATATATATATATATATATATATATATTATTTAATAATACGAATCACGGGTTGAAAATAATATAAACATATTATTTTATACAAAGTTATGGTAAATATATTATTTTTAAAAGTGAGGAAATAATAACAAAAGTGGGTTAATAAATTCAAACCCGAGCCTACGGGTTGTTTCCCGGGTTAAAACACATTTGTATAACATTATAATAATATATGGTTTGATTTTTAATAATTAAATATGCTTAGAAAAATGTCTAAAAGAAATGTGGGAGCCCGGACTCGAACCCGGGTCTCTCCCACACACGCACACTGTCCTAACCAGTCCCGCCCACCAGGGTATCGCGATGATATCCGGACTGGAATAGTTAAAACATACAAGCCCAGTGGTTTCCCCTTCCGTATGTACCCAAGATCGAAACCCGTCCCAATACTCCCGATTTAGACTTCGATCGAAACTGAGGGCATAGGGGTTTTGTTATACTAAGGTTTGCGAACACTTGGTAGTTTTTAATTTCAAAATTTAACCGGTTTAAGTTAGTTAATCTCTGATTCAAAAGTCGAACCCTAGAATAAGAACACGAATTTGAATCTGATCGAGTCCGATATTAAAATTTATTAAAATCATAGGGCTTTCACTCCTATGAACATTTCGAATCTGTTCACATGTTTTAATTTGATTGAGATGGTATCCAGGATCAAAAGCCCCAAAAAGTTTTTATATCGAACCCTAGTTTACGGATTATGATTTACTCGATGTTATATGATCAGATTCGCATAGGGTTTTCACTGATTGAAGCATTGCTAATCTATTGGTGTTGTTTAATTTCATTTAAAACAAGTTTAGATAGGAATTCAATTAAACAGGGACGTATATGAACCCTAGGTTCGATTCAGTTTCAATTTGATGATATACATCTTGGATTTCATAGGGCTTTTACTGCATAGTCTATTCCGAGTCTAGAGGTTTAGGTTAATTGCATTGAGATCACACCTAGACTGGTAATCGATTAAACCTTGAATGTATGAACCCTAGAATCGAGTTCATCCTGAATTCGATGATATAAGTCTTAATTAACATAGGGCTTTTCATCAGGAGGTACAAACGAAAGTGAGGATGTGTTAATTTACCAGAAACAGTTGTGAATTGATCGAGATCGACTAGGGTGGGTCTCGTCTTCGGTGTGCTTGGTTTCTGGTGGCTTCGACTGTGTCTCCGGCAAAATTGACAGTTGGTATTTCTCCTGTAGTGTCTGTTGAGTGTGCGCAGGGGATCGGTTTGGGAGAAAAACACCCGAATTTGATTGATGACAGCATTGAATCGGCAGTTACGATTTAATTTTCATAATTTGGATTAATTCGTGATGAATGTAGTTGTTAAATGTCCTAATGACAATCGTTAATGATATGATTGTGTATAACGGTTTCAAAATCAAACGAATTCGAGGTTTAAGATTCGAATTTGGATTAAAGGTTACGAATTTTGACTTTCAAAAGTCAACAAAATCATCTTTAGTTAAATTACAGGTTTAATCCTTGAATTTTCATGAATTAGGGTTTAGGAAATGGCAGGAAAGGTCCCTGTAGTTAGGATTAAGGTTAGAACTTGTTAGTTTGACCTCAAAAGTCAACAGAACTAGGATTTTGACTTTCTAAAAGTCAACAGTCAACTTTAGGGATATTACATAACTAGTCCCTGGAGTTTAGGTTTGAATTTTTGACATAATTAGTCCCTGAAGTTTGAGTTAAGTTAATTAGGTTAATTTTAACTGGATTTTGTTAACGGTGTTAACTGGAAAAATCTGGATTATCACACCACCCCACCCAAAAACCTAACCCCACCCCACTACCCTTCACCCACCCCTAAAAACCTAATGCCCCACCCACCCCCTCAAAAACCTAAACCCCCCACCCCACCTCACCCCTCCAAAAACCTATCCTAAAAACTAAACTAAACCTAAAAGATAAACCCACTACTTTTCGAGTTTTTTTTTGAACGAGGACGACGTGTGAAATAAGGTTTCCGAAGCAGTTTTTTAATTTTTGATTTATTTTTTGAGTTATGAATTTTTAATTATAATTTTTTACCTTAAATAAGTAGTTTTTTTATTTTCTCATGAATATTGAGTTTTCTTATGATCCTTCCCCTACATATATATATATATATATGGGTAGACTTGTAACAACCCAAATTCTTTACTATTTAAATATGAGATTTCATTTAAGACTAAAGTTGTCAACACGAAAAGAATCGGATATGTGGATTGTGGAGAGTTAGAATGTAAACGAAACACATGCTTCACTCTCGCTTTCAGTAACAAATAAAATTCAACAACTTATCATATGGGGGCCAAAGTGTCATTATGGCAAAGTAAAGGGGTAAAAAGGAAAATGTTTAAAAACCTAAATCACCATTTTAAGATCTTGCAGCCACCACCTGCCTATTCCCGTATCCCTTCTCGCCGGCTCAACCTCGCACACTTATCTCCACCGAAAAACCTAATCTGGCCAACTACCTTCTACACATTGCTTGGTTCACATGAAGGCAATAAAACCCAGGAAAGGGAAGGACGACAAGAACCGTGAAAGGGTAATTGAACCCGTTTTCCGACGGGATATCAGGCAAGGAGGAGACCAGGGTTCTGGTGCATGAACGGCGGCAGCATGCGAATGAGCTGCTTCCATGGCTCCGACAGCAGCAGCATCTGGAAGGGAGTTCACGGTGAAGATGATAGTGGTGGTTCAGGGTGGTCGGAGGGAGTAGTGGCGGTGGATGTGTTTCGCGGCAGGGAGTGGTACAAAGCTTCACGGCGGAAGTATAGTGTTGGTTCTGTGGTACTTCATGATCGATTGAGGCTGTTGTGATGGTCTCATGTCAGAGGTAATGGTGGATGAAGGCGAGCTTCTAAGAAGCGGCGGCGGTGACCTCTCGGTGGTGGTAGGGGTTGTTATGAAGTGATGGTAGTTCATAGTAATTGATGGAGGCTGATGGTAGTAGTGGTGGCTGTTAACAGCCGTGACAGTGGGTTTCATGGTGGTTCACGGTTTGTTCAAGCAGAAAGCACTCGATTTCGTTCGAATGCGAATTTGATACATCAAGGGTAAGACTTTCAATTAATTTGATTCCTGATACAAATGGATTCAAGTTATTAAAATAGGTGATGATTATGGTGGTTCCGAAATAGTAATGATAATGGCACAGTGACGTTGACAACAATGGTTTCTAATCTTGTAGTAGCCGGCATGTGAGACGGGACCATCGGCTTTGGAATCACCCGATTTGGAGTCCGTTTGGTCTAGTTACGTGCATTTTCTAAAGGGGCGGTTCGTGTCAAGTTCGGATACATTTCGGGTTCAAGTTCTAAAAGTCGTGTTCGATGAGGTATATTCCTTAAACTCGTAGAAAGTTAATTAACATTATTGATCAGGTAGGGTTCACTGGTAGGGTTCACGTCTAGGGGTTCACGGTTGGGGGTTCACGGTTGGGGGTTCACGGTTATGGGTTCACGGTTGGAGGTTCGCGAGTAGAATTCACGGATGGGATTCCTCGGAACGATTCACGGTGGGAGTCTCGTTTATAGCTCAAGGCTGAGATTCTCGGTCCTAGTTCACGGGTTAACTCCCGAGAACTCCCCTAGAGCCCTGTACTCCTAAATTCATGGGAAGGAACCGTGTACTCCTAGGTTCACGGGAATGAGTCATGTACGTTTAAAGTTCTCGATATGAAGGGATTAATGTAATGAGTTGCATGTGAAGCTAAGATTAGGTTGTGTACGTATAGGTTAGAAGATCTTTCAGAGACCTTTGACCCTGTTTATCTCAGGTGAGTTCTAGAAACCCTTCTTTAAATGTTTTAATTAATGTTTTTGGGCTGGTGTGCATACATACGAAATGATGTTTACAAAATGATGCTTACGAAATGATATTTACAAAATGATGCTTGAGAAATGATGTTTACAAAATGATGTTTATGAAATGATGTTTATGAAATGATGTTTACAAAATGATGTTTATGAGATGAGGTTTACGAAGGATGATGTTACGAAATGTTTTTCCAAACGAAGTTTATGAAAGGTTTAAGAATGAAACATTATTTAATAAAACGTACGAATGCTTTAACTAAAATGAAGTAAAGGTTTTGAGAAAAATCACGAATTAACGAATCTGCCACAAGTTCTTATGGGAACTAGGGCATGTATGTATGTATTTGCCTTACCTTACGGGGGCCTTTATGGCTGGCTAACGGTTGTACAACTGGTTGAGGATGGGGTGACGACGGTCACCCATGGGATTACCGGGATCCCGATGGAAGGTACTATTCCTTGCGGGGAAATAGTGCCTAAGGTATGTTTAGTCTACCTAGAGGTAACGAGCCTTATGAGACATATGTTTGGTCTTCCTAAAGGTAACGGGCCTTAGGAGACCTGGGTGACGGATGACTTAGAGGTAACGAGTCTTAAGTTCATCCGCTGGTATGCGATGTACTGAATTGAAGGTCACGAGAAGGCGCAAATTCAGTTCATGTTGACTTATGTTATGATGCTATGTTACAATGCTACGACGTTAAGTTATTGCATGTTTTACATATTTTATTAAATAAACGTATGTTATGTTTTTGGCAAAATGGTTATGATAAGGTTTTACGTAAAGCTAGAACTCACCAGCGTAGCTGACTTTTAGTATGCACATTCAGGTTAAGGGCATGTATGGTTGATGGACGATGATGCTTGGCAAGGCGAGAAGAGTTACCCGGCTGATTCGATGACTGGCATCCCGTTATGTTTTACTTATTATGTGTTTATGATTTAGACAATGTTTACGCTTCCGCATGTTTGACTATGTTGACGTTATGTTTGAACGAAATTTTCCGCTGCGTTATTTGATATTGAAGTTTAAGAACTGTTTGTGAATGAGTAAATCCAACGAGTGAAGCCTCCCGGGTTTGGGGCCTTACAGAGTTCACTAGAAAACTCATTTTCATGAGAAAACAAAAAACTCTTACTGCATATGTGTAGTACATCCAAAAACCCACCCACCCACACCCAAAAACCTAAACCCCACCACCCACCCCAACCCCACCCCAAAACCTAAACCCCCCCCCCCACCCACCCCACCCCCACCCCAAAACCTAAACCCACACCACCCACCCCTAAAAACCTAAACCCCCCACCCCACCTACCCTCCAAAAACCTAAACTAAACATGAAAACTAAACCAAAAAGCCTAACCCACCCCTAAAATTAGTTTTTTGGGTGGGGGGTTTAGGTTTTTGGGGGTGGGGGTGAGGGGTTTAGGTTTTTGGTGGTAGGGGTGGGGGTGGGTGGGGTTAGGTTTTTAGGTGGGGGGTTTAGGTTTTTGGGGTGGTACTATACATTTTTTGAATTTTTTTAACGAGTACGATGTGGGAAACAAGGTCTCCGAAACAGTTTTTTAGTTTTTGATTTATATTTTGAGTTATAACTTTTTTTTTTGCCTTTAATGAAGAGTTCTCTAGTTCTCTCATTAAAATGAGTTTTCTCATTAACTCTGTATATATATATATATATATATACATATATATATATATAGGGGTATTTTCTTTTGAGAACCAACAATATGTTAAGAACCGTGAGAACCGCATTAACTCTTCCTCTATTTATAATATAAATTGACTAGAATTCATGTACATTTCAATATGTTTAAGGTTTGGTTTTAAAAGACTTCGAATTTATAGTCGTTTTTTTAAATGCATATATGCACTCACACTATATGCACAAATGAATGCATATATGCATATTTTTATACTTTTCTTAAAAAAATTCAGGAGAGAGGAGATAAACTCAAACTAAGAGTGGGAAGAGATAAATAAAACATTGTTGTTGAATTTTACTTTTTTTCACTAAAGCGATATGTACATGTTTTGTGCGGTTCTTTCGGTTCTCAACATATAGTTGGTTCTCAAAACAACACGCCCCTATATATATATATATATATATATATATATATATATATATATATATATATATATATATATATATATAACTGCGAGAACAAAAAGAACAAACTTAAATCGTTTAGTTTCTGGATCTATGATTTATATTTTTAAAACCTTGAACTTCATACATATAAATATGCATGTTTATATACGTAAAAACCCATTAAAAAAATTTTGAATATGTATTTATACATTTAAAAGTTTACCTACACATGTGTAGATTTTGTGTAGGTAAAATTCCCTATACATCCTACACATGTGTAGGTTGTTTAAATAAATGGTTTTTGTTAATTATTTTTTTATAAATTTGTTGAGAAATGAATAAACATTGCATTTCTATCATTTTCTTACATTTTAAATGAAACGCCCCAAAACGGGTACATCTCATAGTTGGCACACAACATAACAAACATAGTTCTTAAACCGGAAATCAGAATCTATTACAGCGGAAGTCTTTAATTCAAATCATTCATCAAACTATAACATGAAATATTGTCTATAACATGAACTATCAGGATTGGAAATGTCAGTCTTCAGTGCTGCAGCCCGAAGTCCATACTATCCAGCCCCACGGCTCTTTCACTTTTCTTTCGCTTTACCCTTTCTACCTGTCATGCATACTAAAAGTCAGCTAACGCTGGTGAGTTCTCTCTTTACTTTAAACTGTAAACTTTATCTTTGGTAGCTTAGTTTTATTAAAATAAAATAAGCTTTACTCTCACTTTCTTTAAAATAAACTTTTAACTATTACTTTAAAACTTTACAACGTTACAGTTATAAATCTGTTACGTTATTATCTGTCATTAAAACTTTATCTTTAAGGAAACCCGTTAGGGTGTCCCACTGTACTCTGTCTATCATTTCACTTATACTTGACAAGTGACTTTATCATACTTTAACTATCACATATGGATCGTGGTCCGAGGACCAGATCCCTATCTTGCTTACACCTCAGGGTAAGACTTTTACTTTAGCGCTGCCCACACCTCAGGGTGGGACTTTCTTTCTCGCTTGCACGTTAGTGCAAGACTCCTTTAGCATTGCTCACACCTCAGGGTGAGACTTTCTCGCTTACACCGAAGTGAAGACTCCTTTAGCATTGCTTACACCGAAGTGTAAGACTCCTTTAGCATTGCTTACGCCGAAGTGTAAGACTCCTTTAGCATTGCTCACACCTCAGGGTGAGACTTCTACTTTAGCATGCCTGCAGGACTTTCTACTATGCAACTATTATGCAATGCAATTACACTATTACACAAATAGAAATGCAATCACATAACTTTCATATAGACAAATAACACATATTAACACATAAGCATATAACATGGTATTTGTCACTGTCACTGTCACTGTCACTGTCGAGCTGTACCGAAGTACGGCTCCTTTATCGTTCTTTCTTTAGCTCATTGTTATCTTTCAAAAACTTGTTTAAAAGATAATACTATGCTCTTCTGTTCTTTATCTTTCATTTTATAAAAATAACATTTTTATAAAATACTATACTTTGCCTTTCATTTTATAAAAATAACATTTTTATAAAATACTATACTTTGCCTTTCATTTTATAAAAAATAACATTTTTATAAAATACTATACCAGTATGCATGCCAGCCCAAAACCATTAGGAAAAAGGGCAATAAGAACTCACCAGATGAATCGTTTCTGTTTACACCTAGCCGGTTCCTGAATGTCACTATGGTCACCCACAATCTGTATAATCAAGTCATAGGCGTAAGGCTGTGTTCCTAGGGGACACTTAGACATTACTAGGCTTGACTCAGATGTTTCGGGTCATGGTTTCATTATCGAAACTAGGTAGTTTCGAGTCCTGGCTCCTTATCGAAACTATGTAGTTTCGAGCCCTGGCTTCTTATCGAAACTAAGTAGTTTCGAGTCACTGCTTCTTATCGAAACTAAGTAGTTTCGAGTCACTGCTTCTTATCGAAACTAAGTAGTTTCGAGTCGTATGACTTATAAAAATTCTTAGTTAAGGTCTTGGGTCTATATCGAAACTATGGTAGTTTCGATGGGTCTGCCCCTGTCGAAACTAGGTAGTTTCGATAGATGCGTCCATATCGAAACTAGTAGTTTCGACTGTGCAGTCTTCCTCCCCAAACAGAACCCTAGATCTGGTCCCTTTGTTCTAATCGATCAAGCTTTGAACTTTTTACGTTCGAGATGTTCCATTTTCCCCCATGAACCCAAACCCGTGGTTTGTTTCCAGTTTCACACGTAAAAATCTAAACCTTTACTCGATTATTAACCCGAAACCCGAAAGTTACAAAAACTCAGATTTAGGCATAATAATTACCTGTTACAGCTTCCTTCTCGTTTCTTTATGCTCCAGAGATGTTGAGCAACAATCCTCGAGACTTTGAGCTTGATCCCGAGCTTTCTCTCTCTAGACCCAAACTCTCACTCTCTCTTTCTCTCACTAGAAACTTGCGTGACAAGTGTGGTGAATGAGGGAGAGGCTGATGGCTGCTGCTATGAAGGCTCCCTGTCATTTTTCGGGCCCATGGGCCGAAACTTTGGCCAAGCCCACTTTGTTTCCTTTATTTGGGTTTCTATTTATTTTGGGATGTTACATTAAAACTTTTTAAGATTGAAAAAACAAAAGATTTATTTTGTTCCCCATGTTTTCGCAATATTTAGTGTTCTGAATTGAAACTTCCTCTCTCTCTCTCTCTCTCTATATATATATATATATATATATATATATATATATATATTAGGTTGAGTCCTGTGTATTACACGTGCTGTATATTGAAACGATATGATTCATAAATTTATTTTTTTAACAGCAATTCATAAATATGTTTATACATTTTTTTAACTTAATTCATAATCTTTGATACAACTTCAATTTTGCAAATTAGAGAATAAGAAAATAAGCATTATTAGAACTTTTTGTAATATATTCAGCCAATTTCTTAAATATAGTTTGATATAACCTATTCTAATTTAAATATAAGATGAAATAAAAAAAAAGATAATTTAAGTAAAATCTTCCTTGACAAGAGAATTGATCAAATTTAAACAGATTTTTATCAAATATAATTGGTTTACCAATAATAATTAGAATAAATATTTTTAAAAAGAAACGAAATTAAAAATAAAAATAAAATTGAATTATTTAAAATGATATCTATAATTATAGTTGTGATTGGTAATTGATCTTTATGATTAACGTAATTATTCAAATTTCCTCTCTAATTTCCTTATCTGTTTAGTATTTCACTAGCTTAGATCCCGTGTACTATAAAGGGGGCAAAAAATATCAATACATAAAAATCTTAAATCTTTATGTGTATATTTTACAGGTGTAAAAATGTATCATATACTAATGATAGAAAACAAAACTCAATATATGTAAAAAATTAATATATAATTGGGTTTCAAAAATACTTGAAGTACAATTTAATATATTTTTATTTTTATTTATTATTTGATTGAAAATTGAAAATAAAAGTTATATAATTAGATTTCAAAGTTTTTATATAATAACGAATGATTTAAAATAAATGTGTTTGGTATAGATGATAATTTATTTAAAAATATATTGTTATTAAAAGATAGAGGTGCATTTAATAAGAGAGAGAGTCAAAAAAAAATGATGACAATGAATATAGAGACGACACTTGACATTCTATATTGGGTTAGGATCTTTTGAGAACTCATAAATACTTGAGAACTCGCGAGAACTCGTTCAAAAACCAATTAATACCATTTTTTTGTTTCCACTAAATTTATTTATTATTAAAATATAACATAAAAATGATTTATCTCTCCAATTAAATAATCTTTTCTTTCTAAATTATTCTTAAAAAATGTTATACACATATATAAATGGTGAATACTTACACATGTGTAAGTGGTAAGCTTAGACATGTGTAGATTTTTTAATATACGAATCCATGTAAATTTACATACATAAATTCATTTTTTATATTGTATTTTAATAATAAAAGAAGTAAAAAAAATGATTTTGATTAGTGATTTGACGAGTTCTCAAAATATTTAGGTGTTCTCAAATGATCCATTCCCTATATATATACATACATATATATATATAGAGAGAGAGAGAGAGAGCAAGATTCAATTCAGAACACTAAATATTAATGAACATGTTTCATTTATTTAAACAACCTATACATGTGTAATTCATATGTAGGATGAGAATGCTATTTTACCTACACATAATCTAAACATGTGTTGGTAAACTTTTAAATGTATAAAAACATATCCAAAAAATTGTTTAATGGGTTTTTATGTGTAAACATGCATACTTATATGTATGTAGTACAAATTTTTGAAAACATTTATCATAGATCAAAAAATTAAATGATTTAAGTTTGTTCTTTTTGTTCTCACAATAATTCAACATTTTGTAATGAACCTCTGCATATATATATATATATATATATATATATATATATATATATATATATATATATATATAGGGTGAGGTTCAAATACTAATTAATATTTATGTGATAACCATTCTAACTACTCTCAAACATAGTGTTACGTGTATGTATCAATTATCATTATGTTAATGTTACATATATGTAAACACTAAAAAGTTGGTTAGTATTTGAACTCTTCCCTATATATATATATATATATATATATATATAGGGGAAGGACCAAGAGAAACCACAAAGTTAGGTGAACACCGAGAAAACCAATAAAAGAATGTGTAATACTATGGGTTACGTATACGTAACCGTAATTTTTTTGTTTTCTGATTACGTATACGTAACACTATGGGTTATATATACGTAAGCCAATATTTAAATGATTTCTTAGTAAAAATGTGTGTATATATATATATATATATAGTTTAATCTAGGTTTTTGTTTTGAGTCTAAAAATATCCAATCCTACTTTAACAAAAAGATTTTGAAACCAAGTTTTTTCATATATGCATAGTCTAATCCTACTTCAACGAACCATTTTTTTTCCTCACTCACAAAAATTCTAAGATTTGTCACTATTTATAACCATGACAATTGAAAAAAAGCCTAGGTTACTTTGCCTTGGCCCCTTAAAATGGTTGAGTCGGCCCTGCAAATACGTACCACGTAATGTTACAAATAGGTGACACATAGTGTTTACGTATATGTAACACTAACAGAATGATAGTTGTTATATATACGTAACACTATGTTTGAGAGTGGTTATCACGTTTATCACATAAATATTGTTATTATTTGAACCTCACCCTAGTTGGATATGTATATAATATTTGAGTCCTTCAAATAATTGCCCACATGATAAAGTGAACAGCGTAAATCTTATTGAACATGAAAAAAAAACACTACTAAATCTCTGCTACACTAATCCCTTTCTCCATTACATTTAGGTCATCTGTTTTTTTTCTTTCGTGTAGTTGCTCCCATATTTTGTTGGCGGTTCGGATACTTCACAAAGCCAGTAGAATTCTATGAAGATCCTATTTGAATCCTCCAATTGTAATCAATGAAATTAGGTCTACTTAGATGTATTTCTCCCGATGAGGGAACATTTTGAAGCATCAAAACAACTTCAAACATGGTTGGTCTTTTATAAACTGGTGACTGGGTGCACAATAAAGCAATCTCAATGATGTTCATCACATGTTCTTCTTTGTATTGATTCACATCCATTGTCACATCCACTAGCTTCATAAGGCTTTTAGTTTCATACAATTTCCATGACTTTCACCAATTGTAGGAAAACGATTTAAGAGCTCAAAATAATTCTCAAAAACTTAAAAAAAAATTAACTAATATTTAAGAGAGAGAGAGAGAGAGAGAGAGAGAGAGAGGGAGAGAGAGAGTGAGAATAGCTAAACAAAAACTATCTAGTGAGATAATGGCTACTCTTTGTTTCTACTTGTGACTATTTCTTATTTTATGATAATGAAATACTAACGGAAAAAGGTGTAGTTTGTGTATCTTACATATTCCATGAAGCAATCGGTTGATGATTCATCAAAGTTCCTGTAAGTACACTTTCGACCACTAACAATTTCAAGGATCACGATACCAAAGCTGAAAGTGTCAGCCTTATCCGATAAATGACCATAAAGTACATATTTCGGAGCAGCATATCCCCTAGTATTCTCACATATATGGTAATCTATACTATATAATAAATAAAGGTTTTTCAATGACACGTGTCGTCTCCACATTCATTCTCATCAATTTTTTTCCGCTTCTCTCTCTTATTAAATGCACCTTCTATTTTTAACAACAATATATATTTAAATAAAATATTAATTATACTAATAAAACACAATTATTTTAAATTATCACTTATGAAAGTTTGAAAATCTAATTATTTAACTTTTATTTTCAATCCAATAATAAATGAAAAACAAATTATATTAAATAGTATTTAATTTATTTTCAAAACCTAATCATATATTAGTTTTTGCATATTTTGAGTTTTGTTTTCTATCCTTAGTATATAAAATCTTTTATTACATGTGTAAAATATACACATAAATATTTAAAAATTTTATTTATTGATATTTTTCACCTGTATGTATACACGAGATCTAAACTAGTAATTAATAAAATAATGCAATTAGATGTAATATGGGAAACGAAAGATACGTGTATTGTAAATCAAACTTACAACGTCCCACAGTACAAGAATTTTAGGTAGATTCAACGACATGTCTCGACGACATGTCGTCGAGAAAGCCTTTATCGACGACACGTCTTCGAGAATGCTCCGTCGGCAAAACTTCGTCGAGATTGCTTGAAAAGTCGTCGAGAAAACGTCGCCGAGATAGATTACCCTTTTCTCGACGACCCTTTCTCGACGACACGTCGTCGATATTTCCCCGTCGGTAAAAACTTTCCCTTTTAAAATAAAAAGATAAAATAAAATTTAAAAAAGTCAATCTCGACGACATGTCATCGAGACTGCCTATTTAAATTTTATTTTATCTTTTTATTTATAAAATCTGAAAACCTCAATCTCGATGACATGTCGTCGAGACTGGGTTATTTTAAAAAAAAATATCTTTTTAAATTTTAAAAATTTTCTAGTAATTTAATACACAAAAATTCAGAACCTGTCAAACCTGTTATATATTAATACATTTCACGCAAATATATTATATAAAACATCTAACAAAAGTATACAAATTGTATAAGTTATTACAAATCGTTCAAATAAAAGTTACAATCAAATTTATCCATCTTCATCGTCGTCATTTTGGTTGCCAGATTGGTTGCGGTCCTGTTGCATCTGTTTCACGATCTCATTCAGATCACGAATTTGTTCTTTTAATTCGTTGAATTGAGACTCGGAGAGAGCCGAAACATTAGTGAGCATGTTTCTAACTTTTCTTCCAACTCCTTGGCTCCAACCGCGTCTCTTGCCAAGGGCACGTTTTAGGACCTCTTTCTCATCAACATCTCCGCCGGTTTGTTGCATCTGGGTCAATTTTTCTTAAATTGTATTCTGTAATAAACAAAAAATAAGCATATATGAAAAAAATATTAAAAATCCGACAGCATAACGACTGCAAAATTGATAGCCAACCTACTTAACAATACTCAATAAACATAATAATTCAACAAAACTCAATAAAAACCTATAATAACACCAACAATAACCAATATAATTAATATTCTTGTTTATTTCCCAAACTAGAAATACAATATACAAACTTATTACTCAAATAATTTCTCAAACTACAATAAAGATATATATACTTACCCAATCGTTTTGTGTCCGATCGTTGACCCATGTGTCGTGAGACGTGTGCATACGTCTCCAACCATCAATCAGGCTGGCGGTTCCACCTTGTTGTACCTATAAACAACAAAAATAATGTTACTAATATTTGACTAACTTATGAATTCACTTTTAGAATAATATTAACAACTTTTGTTACCTTCTCATATCGCCGTTGAGCAAATGACTTGTTCCCACTAGTATTGGCGTATGGTTGTTTACCTCGGTTTGAAGTATTTTGATTGCATCGTGCAATATATGCGGGATCAAGGTACAATTTGTCGATGAGGGAATTCCAATTGCCAGAACTGATGGACTCATGAGGATGATTCCTTGCTTGTTCCACATCATCGTAACCACCAACCGATTCAAAATGTCTCTTTAAAACCGATTTGCGGTCACGAAATCTACAGGAACAATCATCATGGATGCCAGTAGATATTTGTGGCCACTGCGGTGAATCTGGAACTATATATTCGTCGAAGCCGAGAAGTTAAAGGAAAGTAACGCAACACTTTACGTGACACTTTCTTGCCACTTGTGTTTGGGTTAACCCATCTGCTCTCGTTACAAATCGGGCAGTTTTCCTTTGACTCATTCTCCTTCCAAAACAGAGCACAGTCATTTATGTAAGCATGGATAGATTGATATCCTAACCTAATTTTTCTCAGCTTCTTTTTAGATTCATAGTGAGATTCGGGAATGTGATTCTCTTTCGGTAATGCAATTCTGAGAAGCTCTAAAAGTAGGTTAAACGAAGTATCCGTCCACTTGTTCATAACTTTAATATGCATCAATTTTGCTAAAAAGTTTAGGGAAGACATCAAACTACAACCAGGATATAACTCGGTACGGAGCTCTTCAAACAACGCATCAAATTCCGGGTCTAAACCAGCTCCACTTCCATATTCATCAGTATTTTCTTCATGTGTATTTTATTCTGCCATAACATCATCAAGTGCATCAAACATCTCATGATCAGTTGCTGCAACACTTGTATTTGTAGCCCAAAGTGCGTCTACATCCGAAGCATTAGCATATTCCTCGCCGTGATAAAACCAAGTGTCATATGCTTGTAGAAACCCATTAACATGTACGTGTGAATAAACAAAAGACGGACTTTGCCGATAAGAGTTGACACATTTTTTACACGGGCAATAAATCTTGCCATCTTCGTCAACATAGTTTTTGGCATTATCTATAAACTTTTGAAGACCTTTTATGAAATCTAGATGATTACAATCTCCCAGTGAAATCCAACTCTTATCAATTGTCATAACTGTTTTTTATTAACTGATAGCACATCAGATGGAATATCTACAGGTGATGGATCCTAACCCACCTTTTGAATATTCTATCTCATATGTATATTTAACGGGTTGACTATTCAAGAATAAATCGACAGCATTTCCCCTTAACCCTCCAAGTATATATATAAAACGCAAACTCGAAGAGTAGGAGAAATAGCTACCAATTTACTCTTGAATAGTCAACCCGTTAAAACGTATACATATCCTAAATGAGATAGAATATTCAAAAGGCAGTCCAAAACGAGGATAATCCAAAATTTAAGTCTATTAGTTAAATTTCGGACGGGTATTTTTTAAAGGGTACAATCCATAATTTATCTATGTTAGTAAGTCAAACACGAACCGTTTGTTTTTTATCAGATTTTTCAAAAAATATACTTTATATAATAAATTAAACTAATTACGTATATTTTCCAAGATAAATGTATTTTATCTTTTCCTAAAATAATAAACCAATTTTCCAAGATAAATATGTTAACAAAGGATCGTGTTCGAGTTCGATATACTAATAAAGTGTTACATAACCTAAACAATTTTTAGTTTAGTAGAAAAGTGTTACCTTTTTAATGCAGTCAAAGTCAAGCGGAAATAGAAAGCTAAACAAGAAATCCTATAAATTCGTTACAAATGTATTAGATATAAAAAATCATACAAATATAAAAAAATCAAAACGGATTAAATATATACATACATACAATCATCTATATTGATCATACAAATAATACATTTCACAAAAAATAAAAAATATTAATATATTCTTTTAATTCATACAAATACCCAAAAAAATAATACATACAAGTATTTAAGTCAAAACAAGTGAAACCTTCGTGTTCTAATTACTAACATATATACATGCACATATTCATCTATACTCATACAAACCATACATACATAACACCACCAATAATACATCTATACAAATAATACATTTCACAAATACATACAAGTACCCAAATAAATAATACATACAAACTATACATTACAAAAAATAAATAACATCATACAATTCATACAAATAATATATACATAACACTACCAATAATAGATCTATACAAACCTACAATTCACCAATTTCACAAATAATCCATACATTTATATACTTATACATCTATATAAACCCATAATTTTCACAAATAATACTTACATTTATATATATTTATCTATATTATTCAACTAAAAAACAATTAAAACCATACAAACTCTACATCTATATAAATTAACCAAAATATTAAACAAACATTTAAAAATATATATAAAACTAACCAAATACACCTATAAACACAAAAATTATACATATTACCTTCTTGAAACGACAAGATGTCGTCGAGAAAACCCTCAATCTAGCTTCCAATCCGTCCACTTAGCCAATCCCTTCACCTACACAAGATTTATATTAAAAATTTACAATAATAAAGAAAAATTACAAAAAAAAGTCAAAATCAGGTCTAACCACTTGAATAAGAAGAGTAATGGTGGAGGAGGTAGAAAACGGTGGATTTTGAAGAAAAACTGGCGGATTTATGGGTGTAAGCCGAGAGGATGATTGAGAGAAAAAAAGAGGGCAAAATGAGGAAGAAGGGTTTCTGCGTTAGGTTAATACCTGGTAGGACTAGTCTCGACGACATGTCGTCGAGATTGGGTCCTTTTATTTTAATTATTTTAATTATTAAACAGCCTATTTTTTTGATTATATACCAGTATCGACGCATGTCGTCGAGATTAGGTATTTTCTTTAAAAATATTTTTTTTAATATTTTACTAGGTAAAAAAAAGGAAAAAAATTAAAAATACCGATCTCGACGATATGTCATCGAGACTAGTATTAGGTAGGCGCCAAAAGTTTTCACCTTTTCCCGGTTAACCATCGCTTACGACGTGTCATCGAGAAAATGTGAAAAAAAAGTGAACTTGGTCTGAGACCATCGCCGACAACCTGTCGTCGTATTTGGTCAATCTATCTCGACGACATGTGTTGTCGAGTTTGCCTCGTCGAAACTGCCTACTTTTCTTGTAGTGCCAGTGAAAATGGTGGTTAGATGACTTTTATCCCCAGGTTGAAATCTTTCCGATCCAAAATCTGCTATTTTGGGATGAAAATCACCGTCAAGAAGAATGTTGCTTGATTTTATATCTCTATGAACAATTCTCACATAAAATTCTTTGTGTAGGTGAGCAAGTCCCCGAGCTATCCCTAAGATAATGTCATATCGTGTTTTCCAGTTCAGGGTGCCCTTTTTTGCACCTATAATGAATATATGAAGTAGACCATACATAAGCAAATTAAGATTTTCTTGGGAAACTACATTAAATTATTAAAATAAACATACCCCATAGGAACTTATCAAGGCTTCCATTCCGGATATATTCCAGGACAAGAAGTAGATTGGATCCTCCACTGGACCATCCAAGGAGACTAAGAAGATTTCGATGACAAATTCGACTTATAAGTAAGATTTCATTTTCGAATCCATATTTTGCTCCAACATATTCACCTTTAAGTTTCTTCACCGCCACAACGTTCTTATCATCTAGAATTGCCTATTAAACCACACACAGAACTAGTAATCATAAGAGTCATTCAAGTTTCAAAGCAGTTGCACGAACCAAACTTTTTCTTATCATCATGAATTGTCTAGAAAAAGTTCTATTTTTCTACCTTGAATACCTCACCAAAGCCTCCTTTCCCTATCATATTCTCTTCGCAGAAGTTATTGGTTGCCAACTCAAGATGTTTATAGTTGTAGTATACTGCCCCTTTAAATTTGGGTGTCTCTAAGGTCACAGAGCCAAAAATATACAAATAAGACGTCCTCCCTTGAAATCTAATGTAATACTACATTTAACAACTAAATTTATCAAAATAGTATTTTACGTAGCTCAAATGATGAACTTCAGAACCCTAAGCATGTCAGCACGGTACATATATATTCTATACCTAGTAATTTTGTATTTACCTTGTTGTCCTCCACCTGTCTTTTTCCATCTTTGATGACATAAGAAAAATGCGAGTGCAAGAAACATCAAGCTTACACCTCCAACAACTAGGCCAATTATGTATCTCATCATGCTTTAATCTCCTTTAAAGCATAGGCAAGCAAAATATTAAGCAACATAAATGCTAGCCATTTAGTTCAAGCTACCATCTCTAACAAAGAAAAGGTGGAATACTATCATATCTACAAGAGTAGAAGTCTCACCATCCCGAAGGAGAGATGTAATATTGGTTATTTGGTTTTGTCCAAAAAATGGAGTCCTGTCATACCTCATGAAGCATCCATTATCCATTGCCCGTCCAGAAAAAAGAAGGAAGACAATCATATAGAGATTTGGATATTAACTTTAAGCATTCTAAACAAACACTCTAGCTTATGTTTAAATTACATTGGGCAATGGCATACACAATTGCATTACCAACAACTACTTTTCTTGTAGAAGCTACATAGAAGTTTGTTGTTCTTGGTGTAGCAATTTGAAGATCTAATAACAACCTTTTTGTTGCTTTTTGGAACTCTGTTGGCTGAGTCGATGTTGCTTTGTCACATATTACCACACCAACCCGATAATTAGCTTCACTGAAGAAGTCAAAGTACACGTACCTACAAATAAAACAACTTTACACAGCTATGTTGCCCAGGTTTAACCAAGATAAACAATTGATAACAAACTGATTGATTTTGATTACAGAGTAATCCTTGAATGAGTTTGATCGTCACTTAGATGAGTCGTTACCCTAAACAGCACACATATACGTATTTACAGTGTATAAAATACAGACTTGACACATTTGGGGCTTGACCTATTTACATTAACATAACTAACTTTAAATAGATACTACAACAAATTACACAAATGCCCCATTAACATTGAATTTGGGTAATGATCGGTGATTGACCTCACATTCACCCCCTTAATCACGATCATGCTGCTGTTGTAGATCTTGAACACCAAGTAGGTCCCTCATTGTGATGAACTTGAACCTTGTCAATGCCTTTGTTAAAATATATGTCTTTTGTCCGCTACTATGTTCAACAATGATGTGATTATTTTTCACCCATTCTATTATGAAACGGTAGCGTGTGTCAGTATGCTTAGTTGTCCCATAAAATACCGGGTTCTTCATTAGTGCAACTGTTGATACGTTATCAATATATAAAGTTATCTTTTCTTCTTGCCATCCAGTTATATCCATAATACTTTATATGCTATTGAAGTTGTTGTCATGAATTCAGATTCACGTGATGATAATGCCACAGCCGGATGTTTCTGTGTACTCTAAGTTATAGGTGCATTTACAAACTAGAATACTATACAAGTAGTTCCTTTTCTTTCATTTATATTAACCCCATAACATTGTCATTATATCCTATAATTCTATAGCCTCCATTATTCTTATAAGTTGTACCAAAGTTTTAAGTTCCTTTGATATAGTGTATTACTTGCTTGATAGCTTTCAAATGATGCTCCTTTCGTTCTTGCATAAATATGCTAAGTAATCATACCGAATAACTTAGCTTTTGCCTTGTATGTAATACATATCTTAAACAACCACATAGACCTCGTGGCAATTGTGTTGAAAGGGAAGAAAGTGAACCTTCCGTACATGGATCAGTGTCGATCCATACTGAGAACGAGAATAATCTTAGCAAACATGAAGAGCACCATGAAGAGGGCTTAGTTTTGGAGCCGATTGTTAGAAAAGGCTATAGCCGACGAAGTTACTACAGTTCTGAAGAGCACTCTACCAGCAGCTTTAACCTAGGCTATGAAGACTGTGGAACAAGAAAGAGAAAAGGGCTGAAGGGTCGAGAACAGAAACATAGTGGGAACTAAGCCGGTAAGAAGGATGCCATTGACGTCTATTATTGGATTGATTGTATGATTTCGGTCATCACGATGAGCGAATGACGTGCTGACCAGGCTGCAAAATTCACCGCGCATTTGTTCGCCTTAGAGGCATTAAGTTGGTGGGAGAATGTAAAGAAATCCAAGTTTGAAAGAGAAATCAAGAAATTGAAATGGCTTGATCTGAAGGCACTTATAATTCAGAGGTTCTGTCCTCAAAATGAAATAAATAATGTAGAGGGGGAATTTTTGGAACTCCAGGAGGAAACTATAACTCACCATCAATTTACCTCTAGGTCTAAGGAATTGACTCAGTTGGTTCCACATTTGGTGAACACTAAGGAGAGGATGATCAAATGTTATATTATGAAGCTGCGTCCTAGAGTTCGCACGATTATTAATGCCAACACTCCATATGACATTGAATCGGTGGTGACATTAAGGGGAAAAATCTTTGATGATGTGAGCGCCGAAGGCGCAGCCCCTGCTGAAACTCAAAATAAGTGGTCCAGCACCACTAAAAGCTCGGGCGGGGACTGGTCTGTGTCAAAGAACAAGAATCCAAGCGTCGATGAGAAAAAAATGTATGTAGTAAATGTGGCAAGGCACACTTGGGGGAGTGCGGATTTGGCATTAATTTATCTGTGGCCGTAGTTCTACAAGTTATTGGAAATGCCACAACTGTGGTGACTCTAGTCATATCTCTAAGGATTGTCGCCGATCAAAGGCCACCAACAATGACATAGGAAAAGAGGCGGAGATAGTGAAAGCAAGAACCAGAGCATACGCCTTGACACAGTAGGAAACAAGGGGAGATCCCAATGTGGTGTCAAGTATGTTCATGTTGAACCACACCTTTGTTTTTGTACTATTTGAATTAGTAGCTAGTAAGAGCTTTATATCATCTACACTCTTTAAAAGAATGAATTGCAAAACTACTAAGGTAGAACAAGCCTTTAATATAGAAACTGTTATGGGTAGAACCGTGAAAGTAATTGAGCTTGTAGACAAATACACATTTAAAATAGATAGCCAAAGATTCCCCGTTAGATTATTTGTTATAGCCTTGGGAGGTTTTGAGAAGGTTTTGGGGGATGGATTAGATCTATAAACGAAAGACAATTGTGCTCAAGGCTCCGAATGGTGATGAAGTTTACGGGGATCGTGACATCTCAATGACGAACGTAATTTCTATGATGAAAACGAAAAAGTACATGAGGCGTGGATGTGAGGCTTACCACGCTTATCTAATTTATAATGATGTGAAAGTAACAGAAGTAGAAGACATACACGTGGTGTCCACTATTTGGAAGTTTTCACTGAGGACTTGCCTAGACTACGGCTGGGTCGGGAAACGAAATTCCAAATTGACTTATTGCTAGGTGCCAATCCAATTTCCAAAGCACCATACTGACTTGCGCCATTAGAGATGAAAGAACTCATGACACAATTAGAAGAGCTTCTAGATAAGGGTTTTGTCAGACCAAGTATTTCACCTTGGGGTGCTCTAGTGTTGTTCGTGAAGAACAAAGACGGTGCCTTGAGGATGTGCATCGATTACAAAGAGTTAATAAGCGCATAGTGTAGAATAAGTATCCGCTACCCAGGATTGACGATCTATTCGACCAATTGCAAGGCGCAAGATGGTTTTCTAAGATCGACCTGTGGTTGGGATATCATCAGCTCAAGGTAAGAGAAGAAGACTTACCAAAGATCATGTTCCGCAAGCGGTATAGACACTATGAATTTCACGTAATGTCTTTTGGGTTAACGAATGCCCCATCCGAGTTCAAGGATATGATAAACAAGGTGATTTGGCCGATGTTGGATCGAAAACTAATAGTATTTATAGATTACATCATCGTCTACTGGAAAACTAAAGGCGGCCACTCTTGTCACCTGTGGGATGTGTTAGATACTTTAAAAAGGTAAAAGTTGTATTCAAAGTTTTCTAAATGTGCGTTCTGGCTTTAGGAAGCTCAATTCCTAGGTCACGTGAGTAACGCAAACGACATTAAGGTCCACCCACCAAAGATTGTGACAGTGAAGGATTGGGACATCACGAAAACCCCGACCGAGATAAGCAGTTTTCTGGGATTGGCAGACTACTACTGAAGGTTCACCCATGATTTCTCAAAGATAACCTCGCCTTTAACCAAGTTGACCAGCAAGGAAATGAAGTATGAATGGGCCAAGACCCAATTAGAAGCCTTCTAAGAGTTAAAGAAGAAATTGACCCAAGCACTAGTATTGACTCTACCTGATGGTAACGAAGACCTCGTAGTATAATATGATGCCTCGAGTCAGGGGTTAGGTTGCGTGTTAATGAAACAAGGGAAAGTGAACATGTAGGCGTCACGGCGGTTAAAGACACATGAAGTTATCTACCTGACTCACGATCTTGAGCTTACGGAGGTTGTCTTCATGTTAAAGATTTGGATTCATTACCTGTAGGTCCAGATTTCTCTTGAAGTCACTGATATGATCGATTACACACACACACAGGCGAAAACTGTGTGTATGGTGGTAAAAACAGGTAATAGAAACAGTGTTGGTGAAGATAACCAGCTAACCACAGTATGAATCAACAATCAAAGGGTATGAAAATGTAAGAACACAGTGAATAAACAACTGCAAATTGTATTGATTCAAGCAAAATATGAAAGAGAAAGTTCAGGGTTACAGCCGCTACTCACACCCTAAACAATCTCAAACTAGGCTATTTATAGTAGTGACAGGTATCGAAACTATGGTCAATCGAAACTACTAGTTTCGATTGACCATTTACAAATGATACTTAGACCTGTCGAAACTACCATCTATCGAAACTACTAGTTTCGATTGAACAGACTCAATCGAAACTAAGTAGTTTCGATGGCCCAGACTTAACTAATTACAGAAAACTGAAATTACAATAATGAAATGACAGAAAGTAAACTAGTCTAAAATTGATTAAACATACAATAAATGACAACAGCTTATACAAAATATATGACTCTACAATCTCCCCCTAAGTTGTTGCATTACTGTCTTCAGCTCTTCATCAAGCAGCTGGTCCTTCAGATGTCTTTGGGATGAAAGGTTTGACATGAAGAGATACAATTCTTTGATAGGCTTTAGCATCAGCTTCATCTTCATCACTATAAGCCTGAATGTAATTCTGGAATAGCACCTCCAGATCTTCAGGTTGAAATTTCAGTAGCTCCATTGGATCAAAGATGGTGATGTCTTCCTTGCCCTCACATTCAATAACTGCACTGCCAATTACTGGGTTATAGAACCACTTTCTGAAAGTTTGTAGCTGGACAGGTACAGATTTTGGAATAGTGATAGTCTTGTGTGTTTGGGCAGGCTTGTATCTTAGGAAAACATATGGCTTTTTAGTCTTAGGATGAAACCTAGTCTTTGAGATCTTTTTCTGAGTTTTTCTAGGCTTCATTCCTTTGAAATCGTTGTTGACTTGAGAATGCAGAAACTTCTCAAAGTCATAAGCCATCATGACCTTCCCAGGGTTTTGAAGTGGAAGTTTTGCTAAATCCCTGAGGTCATAAAAAGAAAGGGTCTGGAAGTCAGTCATGTTCTTGAAGTGCTGAACTCCCCCTCTATATCGTCTGATGATAAAGAGCTTCCTTTCAGCATCGTATTTCCATCCAATTGGAGGCCTTTTCAGTTCTTGATGCTCGGCTATCCACTCATATGTCTTAGGAGTTTCCTCCTGAATTATTTTCTTAAACCAGGACTTTCTTGAGATCGGAGGTTCAGGAGCAGTTGAAGGTTGATCTTGTGCTGGAGTTGTTTCAGATACTGGAATGGTTGGTTGAGGAATGATATCTTTGATGAGGTTAATCTGAACATCTTCTTCATCTGATAGTGTTTGAATCTCATCACCTTCTTCAGTAAAATATCTTGTTCGTTCAGTCTCTTTTTCTTCAGTGGTTAGAATTTCTGGATGAAGGTCATTATAGCCAAAGTTTTCAATGTCATCTAGAAGAGCATTCAGCTCATCATCAGATGGTATATCTTCTTCATCCAGAATGACAGTTTCAATATCAGGCATAGCTCCCTTCCCTCTTTTCCTTGCTTCTCTTCTTTCACTAGCTGAGGGAAGGTCAGACTCTATCTCCTCAACCTTTACTTCAACAGACTCCTTTGTCTTGGTACCGTGACCGGTATACATAGTTAATGCAGATTCAGGATTAGTGACAAAGGCAGGAGACGATGATTCAACTTCTGATGTAGTCTCCCCCTGTCCTGTTGAGGTGGTTGGCTGTTGAGGTGTAGGTTTGAGTATTGAGTCTTTGAGCTGCTTAACTGTTTCAACTAAGGCTTTGAAATCTTCTTGTTGCTTTGTTATCAGCCTTTGTTGAGTTTTCAGCTGAGTCTGCTGAATATCTATTTGAGTATGTAAGCCTCCAACCTTCAGCTTTAAGTCTTTGACTTCCTCCTTAACTTCATTCAAATTGGACTTCAATTCTTCAATCTCTGTATCTTTCTTTTGAAGATTATCTTGAAGTCTTTTCATTTCAAGACTTAGAGTCTTGACTCTTGGTAAAGGAGAGGTTGAACCATGAAGTGGTGAGGTGGGAGGAGTATGGATAGGTGATTGTTGTGGAGAAGTAGGAGGTGTAGGTATGGGTGCCTGTTGTGGAGAAGTAGGTGGTGTAGGTATGGGTGCCTGTTGTGGAGAAGTAGGTGGTGTAGGTATGGGTGCCTGTTGTGGAGAGGTAGGTGGAGTTGGATGTGGGGATGGTTCTGGAGTAGTGAATGATGAATCTGACGAGGATGACAAATCCTCCAATCCAGTCTTTATCCTTTTAGCTCTATGGTCCTCCTCTTCAAAATCAGACCCTGATTCAATTTCCCTTTTAGAGGAAGATGCAAGTTGCTCTTTTCTATCATCTGAATCAGATTTGTAATAGTCTGATCCATAGATCCCTGCATCAAGAGTCCCACTTGACTCTACAGCTTCTACTTCAACCTCCTGTACATCAGCTTCAGCAATGACTGCTGGCTCTTGAACTACTTGTATTTCTTCAACAAAGGGGGCCTCTATCACAGGCTCAAGAATTTGCTGTTCTTCTTCTTGTATAACAGGAATGTCTATTTCGATTTCAGCTTCCAGCTCTTCATCTGATGATAAGTTTTCTTCTTCAAGGTCAGGATCAATGTCAGGAATGAACTCTTCTTCTTCTCCAATGACATGACCAAACAGGGGAATGTCAGCTATCGCCCTGTTGGTCCTTTTGCTGGTGCTTTTCATGTACCTGAGAGTTTTGGCTATCATGTTATCAAAAACAAAAGTGTTTCCACCTTGTTGAATCTCTGGAAGAAGATGATTGATGATAATTTATAGAAATCTAGGATATGCTAGAAATTTCTCCTTTACTGCTCCTGTTAAGTTATACTTCAGCTGAGTGAATATGAAACCAGAAAAGTTGTAGTCTCTTCCCTTTGTTAATCCCAAAATAGCTGATCCCAGAGTACTGTTAGCTGAATCAAAACCCCCTTTCCTTATTGATAGGCAGTGAATAAACACATGCACTATATATCTCCAATGGCTAGGTAAAGAGTTCTTGATTATTTGACCATTCTTAAACTCATCAGGATGACCCATTCTTCTAAAGCATTCTTTCACATAGAAGATTGGGAACTCAACGGGTGCTTTTGGATTGTCATTTAACTGCAGTGCTTCTCTAACTGTGTCTTCAGAAAATAATACTTCTTGGCCATGTACGGTTGCCCTAATGTGCTGCACATTATCAACTGTTATTATCTCAGCAGTTTCCCAGAATTGTCTTATAGTTGCTTCAAAAACCGGCAGGTTGTGGCTGATGGCAAAACTTATGTTGGAGTTTTCCAGAAAATTTAAGACAAGAATAAATTCAGCAGCTTTCGGATCATTGCTATTAAGGAATGCACAGACATTGTGCCTCTTCACGAATACGAGATCCATGCCTGTAAAATTCATCAATGAGTAAAGGTTCTGAATATCGAAACTAAGTATTCCAACACTTAGAAAAAAATCAGAAATCCTTACTGTCGAAACTAAGTAGTTTCGATAGAGATGAACTTATCGAAACTAACTAGTTTCGATAGAAGCAATAAGCTTTTATCAACACTTGTAGAAACTCTGAAATCAACACTGTCGAAACTAAGTAGTTTCGATAGAGATGAATTTATCGAAACTAACTAGTTTCGATAGGGTCAATGAGCTTTGATCAACACTTATAAAAATTCTGAAATCAACAATGTCGAAACTAAGTAGTTTCGATAGAGATGAACTTATCGAAACTAGTAGTTTCGATAGAGAGATTAGGTCAAGTTTGGGTGTCGAAACCAGTAGTTTCGATTAAAAACCTTTTGAAAACTTTTTGAAGGAGTTGAACTCCTTTATCGAAACTAACTAGTTTTGAAACCCAAACCCCCTATTGATTCATTATACTCAGACAATATAAACAATCAAATGAAAGGTTTTAGAGTGGCCTGTGAATAACGGATATTCGTCTTACCGAAAGCGAGTATGATTTCTGCAAGAATACACATAAAAAGTGAGGTCTCAGATGATAAAGATGTATGCAAACACGGATACGACTGAGATTATGAAGATTCAGTCGAACTGATTTTGAAATTTTGAAACTCTAGGTCTGTTGATTCGCAAGAATCATTCAAATGAAATAGTGACTTTACCTGATGATGGAGACGCTGGTGACAACGGGAAAATCAGGTGAATAATCACTGATATCTTGCAACTCAGACCAAGGCTTGATAGGTTTGTGAGAGACGGAGAAGATGAATAGGGTTTGCGAAAAAAGACGAGTGAATAAGAAGTGAAGGGAGGGATTCATTTATGCAGGCGTTTAAATTGCGAGGAACAAAAGACAAAAATGCCCCTGTCGAAACAACTAGTTTCGATAGGGCAAACTAGTTTCGATATTTACAGAGTAGTTTCGATAGGGCAAACTAGTTTCGATATTTACAGAGTAGTTTCGATAGGGCAAGCTAGTTTCGATATTTACATAGTAGTTTCGATAGGGCAAACTAGTTTCGATATTTACAGAGTAGTTTCGATAGAGCAAACTAGTTTCGATATGAACATAGTAGTTTCGAGATGTCAAAGTAGTTTCGATATGTACAAAGTGACAGAAATAAGACTAACATATATACACAAGATATTTACACTTTTCTTCTTGAAAAAGATCCAACATGAGATCAGATCTGGTCAGTCTCTTGAAACACTTACTTTTGCAATTAACTACTGTGAGTCCCTAAAGATAGCTGATATTTGTGCAAAGTAAACCCGAACATTTGTTTGTATTTTGATTTCATGTGATTAAAAGGTACCATTTAAGCACTATACAAGGTGTACCCCACATATTAAAATAAAATGATTTTGAAAACCTATCAATCCTCAATAAGTACCCACCTTCATCCTATCATCTCTTTCTGATTAACCAAGGTACTGTCTTAGTAATGTCAAAGTACCACCAAAATAAAATAATATATCCAAGTGGATTTGAAAAAAAAAATAAAAAATAAAAAATATCCAAGTAGATATTAAAAAGGTACGAGCATTCTAGATCTTTGCGTAAGCAAAACAGAAGAAGTCGTAAAATTATCCAAGCGGATAGAAAAATGTTGAACACCCGAGATCTTTGCGTAAGCAAAACAGACGGGGTCAAATCATCCAAGTGGATGGGAAAAGGATGAGCACCCGAGATCTTTGCGTAAGCAAAACATACGGGGTTATCGGTGGTAAATATCGTTATATTGACGGTCACTTGGCGTATGAATAGGAATCCAATACGTAAGTCTGTATCTGATTGAATTGGTTTTCTTAGATATAAAAATGGGTTAGATGTTTCAATAATGGGTTCAAACACACAAGTATGAGATATATATTAGAGTTTTCACACTACTTACAAGTTTTAACCATATGTCGGGCCTACCAGCTATACCTCAGTAAACACCATCGCTTTTGGTCCATTCCATGTCCAAGAGATGAGATCAGACACTATCATTTCTCAAAGGTTAGATACAATTCTTCCTGCAACTGAATACCACTTGTAAGATTATATACACAGCAATTCTTTTCAATATGATATTTTTCAGCAATTCTTTTCAATATAATATTTCTCCCTCAAAAGATTTGCGTAAAAACTGTTCATAAAAATAAAATCTTTTTGGAATTTTCTTTGACAAGTAAACAGAATAAAAATAAAATAAAAAATAAAAAATACTATTCACAATTTACTGAAAGTTGATCATTCCAAGCATCTCCACCAGTTGGGCGAATCTGGTAGAGTCAAAAGCCTTTGTGAAGATGTCTGCGGTTTGTTTGTGAGTTTTGACTTCAACAATTTGAATATGCTTCTTTTCAACACAGTCACGGATAAAGTGATGTTTGATTTCAATGTGTTTGGTTTTGGAATGCTGAACGGGGTTTTTGGTGATATGAGGAACGGCGGTGTTGTCACACAGAATGGGTGTCTCATGGAATGTGATCCCATAGTCAAGCATCTGATGGTGTATCCATCTGACTTGGGAACAACAGAGGGCTGCGGCAATGTATTCGGCTTCGGCGGTGGATTGGGAAACGGTGGACTGTTTCTTACATTGCCATGAGACAAGGCGGTTGCCAAGGAATTGACAACCTCCAGAAGTGGATTTTCGGTCTAAGTTGCAACCCCCGTAGTCTGAGTCTGAATAAGCCACAAGATCAAACAAGTCAGTTTTAGGATACCACAGACCCAATTTTGGCTTATATTTTAAATATCTCAAAATACGTTTTACAGCAGATAAATGAGAGAGTTTAGGATTAGCCTGAAAACGTGCACATAAGCACACTGCAAACATGATGTCTGGTCTGATGGCCGTGAGATACATGAGCGAGCCTATCATGGAGCGATATAGATGCTGATCAACGCTCTCACCATCCACATCAGGAGTCAAACAATGACGAACTTCCACAGGAGTTTTTATAGGATGGGAATCAGCCATTTTGAACTTGGTCAAGATTTCTTTGACATATTTTTCTTGATGGATAAGGATTCCGGACTCAGACTGATCAACTTGTAGTCCTAAAAAGAACTTCATTTCCCCCATGGAGCTCATCTCAAACTTAGATCGCATCACTTCTTCAAATTCTTTGCAGAGACGTGGATTTGTAGAACCAAAAATGATATCATCCACATAAATTTGCACCATGATTGTATCCTTGTCATCCTTCCGTTTGAACAAAGTTTGGTCAATTGCTCCTCGTGTGAAACCATTCTCAAGAAAATGCTTTGATAAAGTTTCATACCACGCACGAGGTGCTTGGTGAAGACTGTACAATGCTTTGTCTAACTTGTAAACACGGTCTGGAAAATTTGGATCAATGAAACCCGGCGGCTGCTTGACATATACTTCCTCTTGAACTTTGCCATACAAAAATGCGCTTTTGACATCCATTTGATGGACGGTGAAGTCCATGTAGGCTGCATAGGCGAGAAACATTCTGATGGCTTCCAAGCGAGCCACTGGTGCAAAGACTTCTTCGTAATCAATCCCTTCTTTTGATAGAAACCTTGAACCACCAGACGAGCTTTGTTTCGAATCACAGTGCCGCCTTCATCCTTTTTGTTACGAAAAACCCAACGAGTACCGATTGGAACTTTGTTCTTGGGTAGATCCACCAAATTCCACACATGTAACTTTAAGAATTGCTATAGCTCTTCCTGCATTGCTTCCACCAAGCTATTTTCTAGTAGTGCTGGTTTAATGTTCTTTGGTTCAGTTTGAGAGATGAAGCAGGAAAACATGCTGTTTTCAAATGCTTCACAGGCACTTCGGGTACTAACACCCACATTGAGTGGTCCAATGATGTTATTGGTGGGATGAATCTTGTGAATTCGCAGTTGAGGAATTGCATCTTCTTCCACGACTTCTTCCAAATTGGTAAGATTTTCAGCAGGAGGATCGGCAATGTCATTAATAGGATCTTCAGCAGATAATTATGGTGCAACATCTACTGTTGGAATGGAGTTGTCTTCAACAGTTTCACTTGTGGCACCAGAACCGGAAGACTCCATATTAGATTCAGCATTTGCAACCACAGGAATTTCAACCTGAGCAGATAAGGAAGAACCTAGATCATTTAAGTTCCCTAAATTGTTCACTGAAAAATAAGGATTAGCATGAGTTGAGTCAATTGAGAAATCAGGAAGATTAAATGATTTAAAAACTGAATCGACGTCAAATAGCCAATTGGGACCATCTCCTGAGTCCGTGTGATTATTTTCATGCCAATTGATATCAATGGACTCCAGCACTATTCGTTTCTGCTTATGATAGACACGAAAAGCACATTGATTGGAGGAATAACCAACAAAATAACATTCATCAGCTTTGGCTTCAAACTTGTTGAGCTGATCTGAAGTGTTCAGCATCGTGCACACACACCCAAATTTTCTAAAGAAATCAATAACTGGCTTGCGCTTGTACATGATCTCATATGGTGTCTTGTTGCAGCTTTTAGTGATAAGAACCCAATTCTGCACGAAACATGCAGTGTTGACCGCCTCAGCCCAGAAAGTCACGGGAAGCTTAGAGTCAACAATCATAGTTCGTGCAGCTTCAATTAAGGTGCGGTTTCTCCTTTCAGCTACACCGTTTTGTTGAGGAGTACGAGGTGCACTAAATTGACGAGAAATTCCTTTGCTTTCACAGAAGGAATCAAGAGTTGCATTCTTAAATTCTGTTCCATGATCGCTGCGGATAGTCTTCACACTTAAACTGAAGAGGTTTTCAATTTGAAGGAGATAGGTCTTTAAAATCTCTGGCGCCTCATCCTTCTTAGCTAAGAAAAACACCCAAGTGAATCGAGAAAAATCATCTGTTACCACCAGACAGTATGACTTTCGTCCAAGACTCATGACACTCACTGGACCAAAGAGATCCATGTGAAGCAATTGGAGAGGAGAGTCAATGGAATTGGTGGTTTTAGGCTTATTTGAATATTTGTGCTGTTTTCCCTTGGAACATGAAATACAGTGTTCCATAGGAGTGAAATATTTGGGAGGTAATCCAGTGACTAGGTTGCCTCGAACCAGTCGGTTCATAGTTTTGAAGTTGACATGTCCCAACCTCTTATGCCACAGGAAAGATTCATCTTCGGAAGCCTTTGAGAGAAAACACGATTCAATTCCCGATGGGTTGTTCATATCTAAGATGTATGTGTTGTATCTTCTGGGAGCACGCATGAGAATAAGTTCTTCCAGAATCACCACTCCCGGCTTTAAGATAAGACATTCTTTTGAATTGAATAAAGCATAAAAGTCCTTGTCACAAATCTGTGAAACACTCATCAGATTGTATTTTAACTGAGGAACATAGTTGACAAATTCCAGACTATTTACTCCATTTGATACTGTTCCTTATCCTTCAATCTTTCCTCCTCTTGGGTTTCCAGCAAAAGCAACATACTCTCCATCAATTTGATGATAGTCTTGCAGCAAGTTAAAGTGCCCAGTCATATGCTTTGAACATCCACTATCTACATGCCAGATGTTATCGCCGGTTCTTCTTGATTGACCCTATACACAACGAACCATTTATACGTTTTGACCAAAAATGTTTCAATCAAGAGATTTTAGTGTCAGGATATGACATCTCATTGGAATCAGAAGTACAACCATCCTTTGATGAAGCACGGTCATCAAATAGAACATTATTTTTAATTTTCCAAGTTCGTTTTAAATAATTTTTAGCATTTTTAATTCTTTTACGCCTAGATTTCCTACTGTGAGAAGAGTTAGGCAACACATATGAATTTATTGAACTTTGGGAAGGTGATTCTTCATTAAAATTTGCGGTTGTCAATTTACAACTTTTTGAAACATGATTTGAGGCACCACAACTAAAACAAACGTTTTTACAAGATATCTTAGCCTGATAATAATCAAGACAAGATGAAGATGATTGTGATGTTGAGGAATCTGAACATGAGACGGTTCTCTCATCAATAACTTTGTCTTGAAGCTGATGTGCTTCCTTTAATCTGAAAAATTCCATGTTGCTCATGGTTTCACGTGGTACATCATTCACAATAATTCCTGCACTTTTAAATTTTGTAACACATGGCATAACATTCAAAGATTTAGGAACAAAAGGCAAGGCATTTTGAAATTTAGAAACATCACATCCCAAACCCGTATGCTCAGCAGGCATAGAATCAAAATACAAGTTTTTAACGTGTTCACAAATATTTGGTTTTGACACGGACATATTATTACATTCATCCGACTCAAGTTCTTTTAAAATAGTTCTATCATTAGCACTCTTATCACAATCATCTTCGGACTTTACACAATTTGACTCTGCATAAGAAGCAAAACTGTCAGAATCAGAGGATGTAATATAATCATCAGGAGATAATGTGCAAACAAAAGGTGTTGAAACATGTGGAGTAGGCATATCAGCAAATCTCCCTGATTTAGAATAAGGAGGTGGATGAGAGTTATACCCAAGACCTTCTGTGCCTTTTCTATTAAATTGTTTATCAATTATTCCAAACAGAATTTTCTGATCCATATCCATGTGATCAACCTGTAATTTGACTTTTTCTGCCTTTTGGACTCTTTCTGTTAAAATTGTATTATTAATGGTTTGAGTATTGAGTTGCACAATTAAAGAACGATTTTCACCAGAAATATCACGAATTTTCTTTAAGTAAGGTTTCTCATTTTTTGCCACAGAGTCATACATCACCTTAATGTGATTTCGTTCATCAATCAAGGATTGATTGATGAATCTGTATTTTTGAATTTCATTTAAGCAAGATCTAGAATCAGAAAGTTTAGAAGTAACCTCAGCAGGCATAGCAGTGAGATCCTCAGCTGGTTCAATCATAACACACTTGCCATTTTCCTCCACATCAGCCATCAAGGCTTTATCAGCAGCTTCCTCAGCTTGTTCTCCCCAATGATAATATCCATCATCTTGGCACACAAGAGCTGTAGAACTGGAAGTTGTGTTTGTCTTTGGAGGATTTGCAGCTTGTTTACCAGAGGAAATCTTCTTATCTTGCTGATCTTTGGAGGACGGCTCCTTGCAGTTTCTGGCAAAGTGACCCAGCTGATCACAATTGTAGCATCTCACCTTCTTGATGTCAAAACCAAGCGTCTTTCCTTGCTTGAACCTGTCTATACCAGTCCTTTTGATAAATCTCTTGGCTCTTAAGGTCAACATGGCCATGCACCAATCAATATCCATTTTCTCCAAATCATCAGGATTAATCTGCTCCAAGTCATCAGGTTGAAAGCTAACCGGTGTTAGATTTCCAGAGATCAGTGCATCATAGCACGACATGAAAGCAGTCATGATTGGGACATATTCATCAGGAATAATGGTGACAGTCTTTTGAGGAGCGGAGGAGCTGGTAGACTTAATTGCAGCAGCTGAAGGAGGAACATCAGTCTGAAAGTATGGGCTACCGGATGAGCTTGATCCAACAATGAGAGTTGTGTTTCCAGACTGATTTGATGGGGTGACTGCTCCCTTCTTAATCTCAATTTCATAAGATTCAAGAATGCTATAGACTTCCTGTTGAGACAGAGCACTCAGATTCTCAGTCTTTTTGATCATGATTCGATACATATTCCATTCCTCAGGAAGAGAATCTAGGAGTTTCTTGTTCAGATCAAGAGGAGGGTACTCAACTCCCATAACCTTCAACCTTGAGACAATACTTGAGAAACGGTTGATCAAATCAGATATTGATTCTCCCCTTACACTGCTGAACATAGCATATTGTTTCTTGATCAGATCTCTTTTGCTTTCTCTGACATCCTCACTTCCCTCATATCTTGTGCACAGTGCAGCCCATAAGTCTTTGGCAGTTGTGTACTCAGCAAAGATGTTGAAAATATCCATAGGAAGAGCCATAGCAATAGTCCCATAGGCCTTGTTGTCTCGGGCAATCAAGGCAAGATCTTTCTCATCATATTCAGACACTAACTTAGGATGTTGAACATCAGCAGTGGTAGTTACGGGCTTGTGGGGACCATCGGTGATAGAATTCAACAGTGTATAATCGTGAAATTGAAAGAAAAGCTTCATTTTTTTAGTCCAGTCATCAAAATCTCTTGTGGACACAAGAACAGGTGGTCTATTTCCCCCAGAATGTTCTGTTGAACTTGAAGTGGCCATAATGTTTTGAATCAAAACTAAAACAGTAACTAGTTTCGATAGGGCAAACTTCTATTGAAACAACTAGTTTCGATAGGACTAGTTTCGATAGACCAACTATTATCGAAACAACTAGTTTCGATAGGACTAGTTTCGATAGACTAACTATTATCGAAACAACTAGTTTCGATACTGAAAATTTCAAACTAGTTTCGATAACCACAGTTTCTATAAGAGACAAAAATCTAGTTTCGACAGTACCTTCTCCCGACAAAACGTAGACAAGAAGTTTCGATGATCAACAGAAATCAGAATTTGTTCCCCGTAGTTTCGATGCCTTCTTCTCCAAAACAGAAATACTCCATTGATGAAAAGCTCCAGAAATCAAAGATGCAGAAATAACAAACCAATCCAATGAAAACCTTCGTCTAACTGTCCTGATCACGAATCCAACCTCCGATTTCGAAAATACGAGCAAAAACCCTTGAAAATGATGAAACAGTACCTCGAGAATAGATATGCAAAAACCCAAAATAAACAACGAAAACCCTCGGTAATCACCTAAAATCGATCAATAACCTGATAACACTAAAAAAACACTAGAGCATAAAGCTTTGATACCAATTGTAGGTCCAGATTTCTCTTGAAGTCACTGATATGATCGATTACACACACACAAGCGGAAACTGTGTGTATGGTGGTAAAAACAGGTAATAGAAACAGTGTTGGTGAAGATAACCAGCTAACCACAGTATGAATCAACAATCAAAGGGTATGAAAATGTAAGAACACGGTGAATAAACAACTGCAGATTGTATTGATTCAAGCAAAATGTGAAAGAGAAATTTCAGGGTTACAGCCGCTACTCACACCCTAAACAATCTCAAACTAGGCTATTTATAGTAGTGACAGGTATCGAAACTATGGTCAATCAAAACTACTAGTTTCGATTGACCATTTACAAATGATACTTCGACCTGTCGAAACTACCATCTATCGAAACTACTAGTTTCGATTGAACAGACTCAATCGAAACTAAGTAGTTTCGATGGCCCAGACTTAACTAATTACAGAAAACTGAAATTACAATAATGAAATGACAGAAAGTAAACTAGTCTAAAATTGATTAAACATACAATAAATGACAACAGCTTATACAAAATATATGACTCTGCATTACCTCTACGGAGTCAAATGCACTATTTACTCCAATCATAAAAGGTTAAAATGTTGGTCCAAGAAAAAGAGCTAAACATGAGAGAGCGAAGATGGTTAGAACTATTGAATGATTATGATTGTGAAATCCTATACCACCCAGACAATTCCAATTAAGGTGAAGGCATATCAATTGGTTATGACTCCAGACCTTATGACCGAAATAGAACGTGCCTAGGACAAAACTTTGAAAGAGAAAAATGTTAAACAGGAAAGAATAGTGGGCCAACAAGGAAAAATAGAAACAAATACATATGGCGTGTGGACTCGGTTCGGGAGAATGTGGATACCCAAGAGTGGTGAACTTAGAGTTAAGATCCTTGATGAGGCTCCCAAGTCTCGCTACTCTATCCATCCCAGGAAACAACAAAATATACCATGATCTAAAAAAAGAATACCGGTGGCCAGCATGAAGAGCGATGTGACTAAATATGTGAGCAAGTGCCTAACTTGTTCTCAGGTAAAGACCAAGCACCAGATTTCGTGTGGAAAGATGCATCCTTTATTTATGCCTAAATGGAAGTGGGAGCACATTACCATGTATTTCATAACCAAGCCACCACATACAACTAAAGGTCATGATACCATATGGGTAATTGTGGATCGGTTTACGAAGAGCGCTCAATTCTTGGAAATGCATGAGACTTCCGAGAAACTAGAAAGATTGTTTATCAATGAAATTGTAACCGGGCATGGTGTGCCCTTGTTAATTGTATCTGACCAGGACACGCGATTCACATCAAGGTTCTGGAAAAAGTTCCATGAGACAATGGGCACGAGACTTAACATCAGCATCACTTACCACCCGTAAATCGATGGGCAGTCTGAAAGGACTATCCAAACTCTTGAGGACATGCTTCGTGCGTGTATTATCGATTTCGGTGGTAGCTAGGATAGTCACTTTTTACTGGCAGAATTATCCTACAATAATAGTTATCATGCCACCCTCGGCATGCCTCTACACGAAATGTTGTACGGTCAGAAGTGTAGGGCACCCGTCTTTTGGGGGCAGAAATACTTCGCAAGTCTAAATATGGTCAAAGCAACTTCCTAGAATTTAGACCAAATCAAAGCCTGGATGAAATTCGCTAAGGATAAACATAAATCTTATGCGGATAAAACACAAAGGGATCTCGAGTTCCAAGTCGGAGACAAGGTACTATTGAAAGTTTCTCCTTGGAAAGGAATGACCTGATTTTGGAAAAGGGGAAAATTAAGTCTGAGGTTTGTCAAACCATTTGAATGCGTGGCACAGGTTGGAGAAGTAGCGTACTCATTAGAAATTTTTGATAAATGGAATGGAATTCATCCTACCTTTCACGTGTGGCACTTGCGTAAGTTCGTAGCTGATGAATCATCATGCGTACCACTCGATGACATGGAGGTAGATAACAACCTCAATTACATTTAGGATCATGTGGCCATTTTGGATAGATTGGAGAAACTCTTACGTAATAAAGTAATTCCTCTAGTCAAAGTTCAACAGAAACAGGAAGCCACATGGGAGACCGAGTCAGAAATGAAGGAGTCGTACCCTCAGCTGTTTGACTTATGATAGGTTTCAAGGAAGAACCTTTGCAAGGAGATTATACTTGCAACATCCTGGAAATAACGACAAAGCAATAAAGACGGTTACAGAAAAGAATGATAATGGATAGCAAGCTCGCGGGTTCAGGCCATGGCCGAGAATAGGAGGCGCAAAAGGGGGGGGGTAAAACACTCGTCTTCCGCCCCATTTTCCCTATTTCACCATCTTCAACCTTGTTTAAATAGAAAGAGAGAGAGAGAGAGAGAAGAGATAAAGCTTCAAAACCACACCCGAGACCTTCATTCTTATCCCGAGATCATCGCGGGAACATTAGTGCATATCATAGGAAAAGAAACGCGTGAGAAACATGTAACAAACCTCCCAGAATCTGAGTTTTTGGATTGAAAATGGGTTTTAGGGTTTTATGTGGGTTTTATCAAAAAAGTCAAGATTTTTACGTATGAATCGACCTAAAAAGTATCTATCTATTTTCATGGAAGCTAGACAAGAGTTTTGAATGTTAAAAGTTGGAATATTTGATAAAAATGACAAGTTTTGGCCAAGAATGTTAGAATCATCAGAAAACTGGAAAATGTTCCGAAAACGATGACTCGGCCGAAAAGTATTTCGGTCAAAATAGAAACATTGTGTTTCGAACAAAAAAGTTTGCGGACGAATTAGTTTTCCGATGGAAGAATTTTGTATGAAATGGCTTTCGGTTGAAAGTGATTTCGACCGAAAGGGATTTCGGCCGAAAAAGGTTTTCGGCCAAGGGAGTTTTCGATTGAAATCCTAGTATTTACCATATAATGATGTATCTCGTTCGTAACTGTTCGGACAAATCGATAATCATTCCACCTTGCATGAAATATCGTGTCGCGTGAGATAGTTTCATTAGAGTCAGGTGAATCAATTCCCTATTTTTACTATTTTAGTGTGGTGTGCATACTCAATCAACGGATGTTTATAATGAATATATATTATTACTTAAATGTGAATGACACGAAAGAAATGTTTTTTTCCTAACTAATGTTTGTAAACAGAAGGAAATGAAACAGAACGGTTTATGTAACTTTATGTTTTATAAAGGAAAGGAAATGTAATAGAACGGGTTTATTAAACTAAGTGTTTATAAACAAAAGAGAATGAAAGAGATAAGTAAGTTAAGTTGCCTAAATGTCCGAGTATGGTTACACCGAAGCAAGTACTAATGTAGTAGCATCGTCTTAGTGATTGCTAGTACCCGAAGCCTATGGTAGTGTCATTGCATATGTTGTATGCATGTCGTATGAACAAGGGGAACAGTGCTCGGCATAGTACTGTGATTGAGATGTTGCAAATGGTTAACGGGGGGTAATGACGGTTACCCCGTGATGATGGTCACCAAAAGAATGAATGTCCTTCGTGGAAGTCTGGTGAGTTTGGCGTTTGGACGTAGAAAGAGATCCTTCGCGGATAAAAGAATCCTTTGTGGATAACGGAATGTCTCTCGTGGAAGTAACGGGTCCTTTATGTACTGTAATAAACAAAAGTAAAGAATGAAAGTCTAATTTGTAGACTTTAATAAATGAAAGCAAATGTATGAAACAAGTACCAATGAAGATAAATGACTAAGTATAAAGTACATGTTGTATTGTGATTAGCTTACTTAGCAAATGTATGAAACAAGTACTAATAAAGGAAGGAAACATGTTTGAAGCCGAGAAAGTTGGAATAGAGGGTTGTTGGCTGCTGCTGACCATAACTGACATCCCAATAGTTTTAATGTTATTAATGTTCACTCAAAAGGTTTAAGAACTATGTTTATGCTTATATCTGTCAACTATGAGAGTACCCAGTTTGGGTCTTTTAAAAAAAAATATACTTCTTCCCAAAGTGTGTTGTAGAGGATTTGGGACAACATAGATCTCCATAAAAGTAAATTTAAAGGATTTGATGAGTTGATTTTAGGTTGATTAGGAAATGGAACTCTACTATGTTTCCCTAATAAACATGCGTTATAAACTTAGCATGCATGACATATACGAGGAATCTTTTCAACCAAATTCTTCTAAGTTATAGTTTTGATTGAATCAAAATTTAAATAACCCAACTGAGCATGCCATAACCATGCTTGGTCTTCCAGATTAGCTAATAAATAGGTAGGCACACCAATCTTCAAACTGATGTTATAAAATCTACTCTTTGAACGTGTACCATTTATAAGTAGGTTCTGATTTTAATCATGCAAAATTAGTAGAGTACATTCCTTACATCTTTACATCCATTTATTGTCAATTGAACTAGGCTTAGTATATTACTTTTTAGACTTGGCATGTAGTAAACTTAATATATGATTCTCTGTTCCTTGTTCTTATACTCTAGTAGTATGGAGCCTTTGCCTTTGATTTTTTCAAATAACTCATCCTCAAAACAAACTTGTCCCTTGAACTTTTCGTCTATTTCCTTGAAATGAGTTCATATACTAGTCATATGGTTACTTGCACATTGTCCATGTACCATAAGTTTTCATCAGTGGTTGCATATAAACTAGGCTTAATTTCCTTCTCATTTAAGAAAATTTCCTCATTATCTTTTTTTCTTTCAGTAACTATCATAAGAAGAATTAACTCTTCATCTTCTTGCACTAGATTGGATTGTTCTTTTGCATTTTCATTCTGAGAACACTTACTAGCATAGTTTTCTAACTTATTACATTTAAAACACTTCACTCTCTTAAGGTATTACATTTAAAACAGTTCATTCTCTTAAGGTTCTTCCAGCCCCCTTTCCATTGCTTTACTAGTGCTTTCTGTGAGGAGCCTTTTATTCCTTTTCTTTAATGATTGTTTGGTCTTTTCATAACGCCAACTCCTTTGTGATGACGTGAAACCTTTTCTTCCATTTTTTAAACATGCCAGCTTGTTCACTCCTATCCATTTAACCCATATAATAATCTGTCAATTATTGGATCATTTAAGTATCTACTTTGCAACGTTCACTTAGTATAAGAGGTGACTTGCCAGAAAGGTTTATCATCCAATCTAGCTATGATCCTTCGATAGTACTCGGCTACTATGATGATGTGTTTTGTTCGGTGAATTAACCTTCTCTTCTAGACTCTTGTCCAATATAAAGACATCACCAACAAAATGTTTTACTATCTTGTTGCAATATTGTCAAGTGGCAAAAGTGTTGGATAAAGATAAATTGAATCGTTCACCTCGATACTAGGCCAAAGTTTAAAACTCAACGGGTGAAACTCGAAACTGCTTGAGCAATGCAATGAAGAAGCCTATTAATTAAAAGCTCTCTAACTGAAGCTCATTACACGACCGGTAAAATTGATCCGTTTAAACCCTAACATATGACAATGCGCGTGATGTTAAGGTTCATGTCGTTGAAAATCCATCATGCTTCGCTTGAAGTTTATGAAAGCTCAACAAAACAACACAAGCTGAAAGAAAATTGCAAGGATAATGAAGATTTTGAGTCTAGTATAAAGTAGTTAAAGCTAAAGTTGTTCAAACTACATCATACTAAACTAGGGGCCTGATGCTGTAAGTAGCACATTGGGTTAAACCAATAAGGCCCAAAAAAACATGGACTGTTCAGTCAGAATGGCCTACATCAAGCAAGGCCCATTAGGGCTTCAAGACTCCACATCTATAAATAGAAAGGCTACTCACTCATTTGGGGACACTCCATCTTTAGCTAGGAATTACTCCAAGAGCATATCAACTCTCCTTCTCGAAAAAGAATAAAGTTCTTCATCTACCTTCTCATGGCCAAGGAAGTAGCATCTTGTTGTTGAGGCTGATTCTAAACAACTATCTATTACAAAATCCTCGTCCGACCAGCAACCTTCCCACCAAGTCTGGTCCTACCAGCAAGCTTCTCACCAAGTCTAGTTCTACCAGCAGGAACTTAACAACCATTTATTCTTTATAGAAGCAGCTTCATGTTGCTGAGGCAACCATTTGTTTCCGAAGTAACCTTCGACTTGCTGAGGCAATCACCCGTCGAGGAAGCAACTTCATGATGCTAAGGCACCATATCAGTTGCTTGCAGGTAAACCGTATGGTCTTAGTAACTATCTCCCTCAATACTCTTATTTACTATACATACATATACTACACAAACGCACATCTATATTATATATATATATATACTAAGATAGTATCCCGTGTATAATACGGGTTAAATAAATAAAATATTAAATAGTTAGTAATGAAGATTTAGGAATCATAAAACAATATTTTGAAATAAGATATTATTAAAATTACGTATAAATAAGTACTTTAAGTAATCATATAATATTATCATTTTTTTAAACTTTTGTTTAAAAAAAATCATTTTTGTAAGCAACTGTTTTTGAAAAAATGTTTTTTTAATAAAAATATTGTTGTTTAAAAAACTCCAGTTTTTAATTATTTTTGTTTCAAAAAAACAAATTTCCTAAAAAAGGTCACAAATTGTGCGAACCTGATTGAAGCCGGTGGGAAGTCAAAGAAATCAAATATAATCAAATTGGTCAACAATTTCTTTGCATACGTTGTTTCTCCATTTTATTAGTTTTTTTTAAACTCTATCATCCTTTTTGTAGAAACTTTAATGTTGATGTTGTAACATATTTACAAATATTTAAGTATCAAAATTAAATTAATGTTTTTTAAATCTCGTCTTTTATATGGAAAATCTCACTAAACTTTTAACATTTAATATCTCATTTAAAATAAAATAAAAAAATACAAATAAAATTTAAATTTAAACAATATATCGTCTTTTAAATTCAAAATTTAAAACTTCAAAATTTAAAAATCGCACTCCTTAATATATAGACACAATTTAAATTTAAATTTCTAAAATTAAATGTGAAAAAAATATAAAACTAATAAATTATAATTGAAACTAAACATATTTTTTTTTGAAAAAAAAAATCGTAATTTAAAAAAAAATAAAGTTTACAATATAATACACTTTTAAAAAAAATGTTTATAATTATCTTAACTTTAACTAAAAACTAACTATTAAAATTTTCATATCATAATAAAAAATTTATTTATAAATATCAAACTTAATAAAAAAAACTACTAATGAAATATTAGTAAACTTTATTCTAACGAATATTTATTTAAAATACAAAAGTAGAATTTTCAAATTTTAAATGTAAAATAAAAAAAAAACTTTTTTTAATAATAAATTTTCAAATACTCGTTTTTTTAATAATAAAAGTTTAAAACTTGCTTTTTTTAAATCTTCTATTTTTTATTTTTTTTAAATATCCAATTTTGAAGATAATTAAAAAATAATAATTTGAGTCAATGGTAATAATGATGAATTAATTTGGTTAAATGTTTATCTATGTAATTGAAAAAAAAAACTAAATATGAAAGTATTAAATGTAAGATATAAATGTGGTTTTTTTTTTTGGGAGGGGGGGGATTGTGAGATGAAATATGGTGATACCAAGTGACAAAACCATTTAGTTTTTTATTAGAAGAGAGATAATAAATAAAGGTTTTTCATGTCATGTGTCGCCTCCATATTCATCCTAATCATTTTTTTTTACCACCCATCTCTCTTATTAAATGCACCTCTATTTTAAATATTTATATATTTTAAAAGAAAATATTAATCTATATATTAATAAACCTCCTACCATATTTTGACGAGTGTAAGTGTTAACAAATTATATTGTATTTCACGGGTTTATTCAACCCGTGTAAAACACGAGTTTTTAAAAAATATATTTTTTATTACTTAATATATAATATTATATTTATTCAACCCGTGTAATACACGGGATTTTAAACTATATATATATATATATATATATATATATATAGGTTGGGTTCATGAGAGAACTAGAGAACTCCTTATTAAAAAGAAAAAAATCAAAAAAAAATCGTAACTCAAAATATATATATAAAAAACTAAAAAAGTGGTTTGAAGACCAGGTATCCCACATCCTGCTCGTTCAAAAAAAAACGCAATACTTTTTAAGTTCAATGCATGTAAGGGCCAGGTCGATGGTTCGAGTCCACGGGAGAGCAACTCGTTATTTATCTCTTTTCACATAAAATGTGTGGCTGAAAATGGTTACTTCTTTTTTCTTGGTTCCCTTTTGAATCTTAATGTATATATATATTATACTTGTTTATAACCCATGTGCGCACATGGAGTGAAAAATATAAATATATAAAGTTTTTAAATATTTATGTATATATATATTTTACAGGTGTAAAAATATATTATATGTTAACGATTATTGAACAAAATTCAAAATATATAAAAGTTAAAATATAATTAGGTTTCGAAATGGCTGAAAATGGTTACTTCTTTTTTCTTGGTTCCTTTTTGAGTCTTCCTCTGTATATATTATACTAGCTTATAACCCATGTGTTACACATTGGGTGAAAAATATAAATACATAAAGTTTTTAAATCTTTATCTATATATTTACATGTGTAAATATTATATTATATATACTAACGATTGTTAAAAAAATTCAAAGTATGTAATAGTTAATATATAATTAGATTAGAAAAATATCTTAATTATTATTTAATATAATTTGACTTAATTCACTATTTGATTGAAAATAAAAGTTACATAATTAGATTTTAAATTTCTTATACTAAAAGATAATTTAAAAAAAAGTGTTTTGTTAGTATAATTAGTATTTTATTTCAAAATATATTATTATTATTATTATTATTTTTAAAAGATAGAGGTGTATTTAATAAGAGAGAGAGTCGGCAAAAAAATGATGATAATGAATATACTGCCGACAAGTGGCACGAAAAAATATTTATTTGTTATATAGTATAGACAAGGTTAAAATCTCTTGTATTACAAGGGTTGAATAAATATAATATTATATATTGAGTAATAAAATAATTATTTTTTAAAAACATGTGTTTTAAACGGGATTAATAAACACGTATAATACAATATAATCTGCTAACACGACATTCGTCTGAATATATAAGGAGATTTATTAATACAAAGATTAATATATATTTTTTTAAATATATTATTATTAAAAGATAGAGGTGCATACAATAAGATAGAGACGATAAAAAAATGATGAGAATGAATATGGAGACGACATTTGTTATGAAAAACTTTCATTTATTATAATAAATAAAGGTTTGAAGGTGACATGTGTCATCAATTTAGAGTATCTAGATCTTTGTTTTTCTACCTAAATATTTTCCAACAATCTATTTTAGTTAAATTTTTTTAAACTCCTAAATTGATTAAATATCATTTAAACGTTTTCATCTTTCTTATTATTTTAAATTTTAAACATTAAATGTAGGATAACTTTTGGTTGACCAATAATTTTCTTTTTTAAACACATTACTTATAATTAAAATTAACGAATTCATTATCATTCGTAAGATTTAGAGGTGTTAAATTTTTATTTTTGGAATATTATTAACTGTTAATATATAATTCTTTTATTTATGTTAAAAAAATTCTATACGCTTAGATAGACACATATTTAACTATTCATTATAATTGTTATAAAAATCTATATTTTAACAGAAGTTGAAACGTGACAGATAAAGTTAGTCATTTATCATACTACGGATTTATTTATTTTATTATTTAACCTGTGTAATGCACCGAAATTTAATCTAGTAAGAAATATATATTTGTACCTCACATCGCAGTCAGTGTAGATAGCATGAGCACCATTGTCAAGCCCACATACTTTTAGCTGGTTAACTGCATGTATGGAAATGAATGATTCTCCATACCAAACGGGTAGGAGATAAGAGCTATAAATAATAATAATAGTTACATCTAAGTACATACAAATTGATAAAATAAAAAAGAGGTATGACAACAATATCTAAAATACATCAAGTATGTCTAATATCCCCCCTCAAGCGAAACGGTGGCGGTCCAAGGTGAAGCATTCCCCTAAAGAATTCAAACTGAGGGCGAGGAAGGCTTTTAGTGAAAATGTCAGCCACTTGAAGCTTGGTTGGTACAAACCGAGTATGAAGTTTGCCAGAGGAGACAAGCTCTCGGATAAAATGGTAGTCAAGCTCGATGTGTTTAGCTCGCTTATGGGATACTGGATTTTGAGTTAGGAAGAGAGCACTTTGGTTGTCAGAAAGAAGAGTGGGCCTGTCTGGAGGTAAGGCATGAAGTTCACGAAGCAGATGAGTGATCCAAATTATTTCTGCCGCAGTATTGGCCATAGCTCGGTATTCTGATTCGCAGCTTGAGCGAGAAATGGTGGGTTGTTTCTTGGCACTCCACGAGACCAGATTACCGCCAAAGAAAATAGAGTAGCCATAGGTAGATCTTCGTGTCTCAATACAACGAGCCCAATCAGCGTCAGAGTAGCCAATAATGTTGGTGTGAGTTGGGCGACTATGGGAAAGACCAAAGGTAATAGTTCCTTTGATGTATCGTAGGATCCTTTTAACACATTGAAAATGCGCGAGGGTTGGAGCATGGAGAAATTGGCTTACTTGGTTCACAGCATACGAGATATCGGGTCGGGTGATAGTTAAGTATTGGAGAGCTCCAACAAGGGACCGATAGTGAGTTGGGTCTTTACATGGTTCGCCGGTAGTAGTAAAAACTTCATTTGAAGCCAGAGGTGTATGTTTGGGTTTGGCCTAAAGAAGAGCAGCCCTAGCAAGAATGTCATGGGCATATTTGGATTGGCTAAGAAACAACCCATCCTTGGTGTACGTAACTTCCAACCCTAGAAAGTAGTTAAGTTTGCCCAGATCTTTGATGGCAAACGAATTATGTAATCGTGTTATAAAAGATGTCATGACTTTTTCTTGATTGCCGGTTAAGATTAAGTCATCAACGTATACGAGAAGATACATAATGCACGTGCCCCTTTTAAAAATAAATAGAGATGTGTCGGCTCTGCTGCATACGAACCCATTGGAGATAAGAAAGGAGCTTAGTCGGTGAAACCAAGCCCGAGGGGCTTGCTTGAGACCATATAGGGCTTTGTTGAGACGACAAACATGTGAAGGAAATTTAGAATCAGTGAAACCGGGGGGTTGCTCCATATATACGACCTCATTTAGTTGCCCATGAAGGAAAGCGTTATTTACATCAAGTTGATGTAGCTTCCAATTGTTTATGACGGCCAAGGAAAGAACTGTACGAATAGTTGAAGCCTTTACAACGGGGCTGAATGTCTGGGAGTAATCAATGCCGGGTACTTGACTAAATCCTTGAGCAACAAGCCGAGCTTTATGGCGATCAATGGTACCATCCGCATTATATTTGGTGCGGAAGAGCCATTTGGAGCCAACCACATTGTGACTCGTTGGTCTAGGGACGAGAGACCAAGTATTATTTAAGTGAAGGGCATCAAGTTATGTATTCATGGCTGCTAACCACTTGGGATCTTTAATGGCAGTTTTAAATCCTTTTGGATCAGTAGCAGAAAAAAGAGCCGAGTACAAGCCGTGAGTTTGGGTGTGTGCCAAATCCGCCTGGTGTTTTGGCTTAAAAATCCCATTCTTAGAGCGAGTAGTCATCGGGTGTCCGGTCGGTTGGGGTGCTGGAGAAGGATTTTCTGCTAGAGTCATAGGAGTGGTTGTGTTTGGACCAAAGGTGGTAGGAGGTTGGGTCGGGGTTGTCATAGGCTCAACTATGCAGGAGGTTTCGATTATGGGTTGGTCAATGGGGAGTGAGGTAGGTTGAGTAATAATAGGCTGAAGATGGGTTTTAGTTGGGCTAGAACGGGATGTATCTTCATCACAGGAGGTACATGGGTGTGTTAGAAAGTTGGTTGGAGTTTTAGGAATTTGTGGTGATGGGAGAACAGTTATGGGTATAGGTGAATGGGTAGTTGTATCAGTTAGGAAGGTGGATAAGGTTAGGACAACAATATCTTGTTGAGGTAGATCACCCTTGAATGGAAATTCATGTTCATTAAACCGAGCATGGCGGGTTATATAAACCCGTGATGTAGTGGGATCAAGGCAACTATAACCCTTGTATTGAGTGCAATATCCAAGAAAAATACAAGGAATGCTTCGAGGTGCCAATTTGTGGTCCTCATAATCACGAAGATACGGATACACCCGACAAGCAAATGGGCGAAAGTTGTTATACATGGGCACACGAGAAAACAATAGCTCAAATGGAGACTTGCCTTGAAGGACCGGTGTTGGAAGACGATTAATAATGCAGACTGCCATGCTAAAAGCATGAACCCAATATGATGGTGGTACATGACCGTTAAATAACATAGCTAACCCGGTCTCAACAATGTGGCGATGCTTACGTTCCACCCGACCATTTTGTTGTGGGGTGTACGGGCACGATAGGCGGTGAAACGTTTGAACAAATTGCATGAAGACTTTAAATACATCATAAAACCCGGCTTTGGTTTTTAGTGGATAAAACCACGTGAATCGGGAAAAATCATCCACAAATGAGACATAGTAACGATAATTATCAACCGAAGATATAGGTGAGGGTCCCCACAAGTCACAATGTATCAAGTCTAATGGGTATGAAACCCGTTTGTCATTTAATTCAAATGGTAATCTGTGTGCTTTCGCCAATTGACAAGGTGAGCATGTGATTGGTTTTGGCAATATAGAAGAAACCGACAAATATCCCAATTTATTCAAAAGTAAAATAGTATCAAACGGTACATGTCCCAAACGGGAATGCCAAAGTTCAAAAGAGGCTTGTGGCTTGGATCGGGTGGATGCCACACAAGCCGTTGGATTATTGTGGAGAACGTATAGACCATGCTCACATCTTCCTTGAGCTAGGACCACCTTCGTTGACCGGTCCTGAATATAAAAATGAGGTTGGGAAAATAAAACATCCACATGATTGTCAGTTGTTAATTTGGCAATAGATAATAAGTTTTTAGTAATGTCGGGAACAACCAAAATATCCCGTAAGCGAATGTTATTATGAAGTGTGGAGTGACCCGTGAATGAAATAGGGAGAACATTACCGTTACCAAAAGTAACCTTAGCATCTCCCAAGTAGGGTTCATGTTTGGCTATAGTGTTTGTGGATGGGGTCATATGATCCGTCGCACCCGAATCAACACACTAATCAGGTTCGGATGTGGTTACGTGACACTGAGCATGGAACGCTTTGGCCAAGTCGGAATTGGCGGCGGGAGCATTTTGAGCATAAGTTGCCAGATGTGGACATGCATTGGCATAGTGCCCATCGGAGCGACAAAGTTGGCAGTGTGGGGTTCGTCGACCACGACCTCTACTGCCACGGAAAAACCTGCCACCACGACCACGATTAGTAAAATTGGTCCTACCAGATTGGGCATTAAAATCCACAGTAGGAGTGCTTGTTCCATGCAAGGTACACATGAACATTTCATGATTTTCGGCTTCAATAAGGAGGTCACGAAGAGTTTCCACAGATTTGGCGGTTCGGATGGTTGTGGAGAAACTTTCAAAGGAAGACCCGAGTCCGCGTAAAAACCAATGGATTTTGTCGGTTTCAACAACGGGATGTCCGATAGCCGAAAGTTGGTCACAAATTGCCTTAAAACGTCGACCAAATTCTGAGACAGATAGAGTACCCTTGGGTAGTATGCGTAATTGATCCCGGAGATTTTGAATGCGTTCGGTGGAGGAGTTGCTGTAGGCGGTTTCGAGGGCAACCCAGATGTCACGGGCGGTGGATAGGCCAATGATTTCAGCAGCGGTTTCTTCGGAGAGGGAGGCTTGAAGAATGATAATGGCCCGTTGATCGGCAGAAAGCCATGCGAGATAGGCCGGGTGGTGACCGGTTTTTCAGACACAATAACCTGGGCAGCAGGTATGGTGGATGAACCATCGATGTGTGAAAGCAGGTTTTGATAGGTAAGAACCGGGATAAGTTGATTTCTCCAGACCAAATAGTTGGAGGAGGTTAACTTGTTTGTGATCATATGCATGATTTGATTCATGGGAAGGGAAGAATCAATGGAGGAGGAGGCCATGACAGGAGAAGGGCGATGAATTGGAAGGGAAGGGAAGAGGGAGGGATGAACGAAAGGGAAGGGGAAGGGAGGGGTCAGGATTGAAGGCTCTATACCATGTGTGGAAATGAATGATTCTCCATACCAAACGGGTAGGAGATAAGAGCTATAAATAATAATAATAGTTACATCTAAGTACATACAAATTGATAAAATAACAAAGAGGTATGACAACAATATCTAAAATACATCAAGTATGTCTAATACTGCATAGTCGAAACAATCCAGACAATCTGGAATGGAAACATATCCCCTGCACCAAGCACGGCCCCACACCGCCACACCATTCAACAAAGTGCGTGCCACGGCATAGCCACTGGTGATTAACTGTCGACGCAGGCTAGAAAGGGCGGTGTTAAGGTTGCTCGTGACATACTCTGGGCTCCAAGACGTGTACATACTACAATAATACCTCATCAGAGTGCTATTTCTATCAGTTGGCTGCGATGTCACTTGCTCAGCCATGGTTATGGGTACCAGTACTGCAAAGTGTTCTCCACTTGTTTCATGTTTTCCTTTTGGTATCTTTACCTTTTAGTTTACCACTAGAATTTGCTAATGAAGTTTATGTACAAGACAAAGTCTTTGAGAGGAAATTCATAACTCATTCCTGAATGTCCTTTTCCACCGGTCAATCAACGTTACCTATAATTATAAAAAAAAAAGACAAATTGCATATGAATGTAATGATATTATGATCATATTATATACAACAAACTTATTATTGTATGGAAAATTTTATGAGAACTTTTTAATTTTAAACTAGTTTTTACCTCCCCGCGTTTCACGACGGGAGTCTGGTCGTTATATGTTTGACTCGTTTGCGTGGATAAAAGTTACATCTAACCACAGACTCGTTACATCATACGATAGAAAAGGAACACTCAAGTTTGAATACAACACCGTCTTCAATAACATTTAAACCAGTTTAAAAACCTAACGAACGAAAGTTATCATAGAAAACTGTTTGAGGCCCATCGTTAATAAAGTTTAAACGAAAACGTAGACGCAACGGTAAAAATAATGTTAATAAAAAAGAAAACATAAAACTAAATAATAAAAAAGAGAAAAAAATAAAATACAAAAATTACCGGTTCGGGTCGTCGAAAACCATAAAGCGAATAGCGATACAAGTTTCGACAATACCAATATCGACAATGATGTTGTTCGCCCATAATAGATTCAGCTCGTCACTGTACCACAACGGTAATGACACTCGTTATAGACAACGGAAAAAAAGCCTTGATTTTTAATACAACTCAGTTTAAAAAAAATTATATCGAAACGTTGACGAAAAAAACTACAAACAGCTGTACGCTCCGCATTTTAAAAAAAGTTAACGAACAAAAGTTATTAAAGGAAAACGAAATTAATAAAAAATAAAACAGGTTAAAAACGTATATTATATATAATAAGAGGGTTTAAAATGAAAATAAGAAAAAAAAATTTGTGTTTCTCTTGAGAAGTTTAGATTGGAAGATGACAGGTGTGAAGCAGAAGAAAATGAGTGGGAATAGAAAAAAAGAAGAATCTACGTGGCAAATTCATAAACATGGAAATAGCAGTATTCCTATTTAATAATCCAAGTTTATATAAAAAAAATATAATTTTTGTTTCTCACATCTCTCTCCTATTAAATAATAATAATTTTTATAACTATTTTTATAAAACATTTTTTAGTAAAAAAGCATAGCTTTGTTCATAAAACATTTTTATAGTTTGAACATTTCTTTTCTTCTTTTTATAAAACATTTTAAAAAAATAACTGTATAACGTTTCTAAAATTTGTATTTAAAAAAATTATGTAATATGTCAAAAAATATGTAATATTAAATCTTTATTATTAAGTATATATAACACTACACTTATTCACCATGTATAATATACATGTTTTCTAACTTATATTATAATAAACGAATAACTATACTTGCTACGTATTGACTTGTGATGAAATCTAGATTTTTATTTTTCGTCTTTTTCTTCTATTATGAATAACTATACTTGCTACGTGTCGACTTCTGATAAAATCTATACTTTTATTTTTCGCTTTTCTCTCCTATTAAATAATGATGATGTTAAATAATTAAATATCCAACATATATTCTAATATTTTATTAAAAATTACTAAATCATAAAAAAATTTCAATCATTTCTTATTTCAAAGATGACTAATAACACCAAACATATAAATCTTCATAGAAAATATTATTTTATAACAAGTTGTATTTATTTAACTTATGTAAAACATGAGCTTTAACCTAGTAGTATTATATAATAAGGGAAAAGTTCATTTCAGAACACTTAAATATTATGAGAACAAGAGTAACAAACCTAAATCGCGTATTTTTTGATCCATGGTAAAAAAATATTAAACATTGTATACTTCTTACATACAAATATGTATGTTTATATACATAAACAACCATTAAACTAGTTTTTTCATATGTTTTTATATATTTAAAATTGTTGATGGCAGGGTTGACGACAGTAGTTGATCTGCGACCGGTGGTTTGTGGCTGCAAGGTTGTTGATGGCAATAGAGGTTGTCGGTAGAAAAAATGTTCTATCCTGACTACAGAAGAAGAGGTTGTCGGCAGTTTTATTTAGGGTTGATGGTTTCTAGGCTAACTTCCCTCTGATACCAAGTTGTATCGTAGAATTGTTTTATTATAATTGATCGAATAAGAGATTACATAGGAACCCTATATATAGGTAGAGATATTACACTTAAGTAACATCTAGATATAATAATTATAAATGCTAACTAAACTTGTCTAATAATCCTAATTAAATTTATATTAAATATCTAATAGTATATTCTTTTAAAATTATTATTTATTTATTTATTATTTAATATCGTTATTTAATGTGAATGAGAAACGAGAAAATAAGTGTGGGGAGACTATAAAAAGGAACATGTGTCTCCTTATTTAGTAGGCATGATAGACGGAAAAGTAAGGATGAGGGTGCATTAAAAGCCGACACTTGTACTATTATTCACTTATTTATTTTAATAAGTATGATTGTAGGTAACAAAATTAGAAGCTGGATTAAAGAACGCAAATGAATAGTGCATGTCCCTCTCAATTTGTGACATCTGTCTTTTTTTATATATATTTTTATTTTTATCACTTATATTATATATATTATTCACTTTTAACTAGATTCATTTTTTAATAATTTTGTTTTTCTTTAATAAATTTCATTCGTTAACTTTTTTTAAAAACAAAGTGTGCGTATGTTTTTAGTTTTTTTTTGTTAATGTTCCGATATAAGTTTTTTGTTACACTTAATTGACAAGGTCGGTGGGGAAACCCTCCACTTTTAAATATTGCACTTTTAGCCTCTCCAGTTTATAAAAAGTTTACAAAATGTCATTTTCACCCCTTCGAGTTTCAAAAGTTTCGGGTTTATCCATGTACGTTTTTTTAATTAAAAAAACTAATTTCTTATGTTCTTATTTTCATGCACATATCGGTATAAATTCAAGTTCGTCTACATTTTGACGTAAATTAAAAAAAAAACGAGTCAGGTCAAATATAATACGTTTTCGTACTTATTTTTATGTACGTTTCGAGTTGGTTTATGTTTCGACATAAATTTACTTGGAAACGAGTCGGTCAAATATGATACGTTTTCATTCGACGGTATAATCAATGTAAATTTACTTTGAAAACGAGTCAGGTCAATTATAATTTATACTTTACCATGCATCATTTAATGCCGTGCGACGATTAAAAATACTAGTTTAGTAAAAGAATAAATTTTTAAGTATTTTTAGTAAAGGAATAAATTTTTAAGTATTTTCATATAAGGAAAAGATGGATGGTTCATGGAAAAATGGGAAAGACTTTTGGCATACATCTTTTGAAACGATGACTAAAACAAATGTATGTGGACAGGTTTTGTGACTTTGATACTTACGGCGACACGTTGCAAGGAGTTAATATCACACAATTTTTTAATCAATTAAAAATAAAACTTCGACTTAAAATACACGGATGGCCCTTTGTGGTGTCTTCAAATTGTGAATTTGTTTACTAAATTTAGAAAATACACTTTTAGTTTTTAAATTATATATAAATATAACATGTTTAGTTTTTAGAGTTGATGGCAGTTAAAATCCTGTTAAATATTTTCAAAATAAACAAAATGCCCTTATATTGAAAAATGAAAAATTAATAATACTTTTTCTTTAAAACCTATATTTATACCTTCGTTCTCAAGCGGCATCGCTATTTTTTTTTCTTAACCTATTTTTTAAATTTTTTGTTTTTCAATCTACGGGTATTTTATTTATTTTTAAAAATATTTAACAGATAAGTTAACTTTCATTTACGTACTATAGGGACTATATATGTTATTTTTATGTATAATTTGAGAAATGACATTGTATTTTTTTTCAAATTTGTGAACTAAATCTAACATTTAAACATAGCACAAGAAGTATCCGTGCACTTTTATACACTACTAGAAAAGTGAGTTTTTTCCTACAAAAATGCCGACAAAATAGCGATGAGAGAAGTTTCCCACAACTTAGTGACGACTTTCCAACGACTAAATAACACAAAAAAAACCTCAAATATTTCTGACAATTTTTCGATAAAATAGCTACATAAATTTTGTTTATCGCGATTCCGTCGCTAACTATAAGTTGTTTCCGACAACTTACCGATAACTATTCCATTTAATTAAGAATGAATAAATTTTATTAATTTAATAAAAGTAAAAAAAAGGTTAAGAAAATTTTCCTAACAAATAGTAAAATTGTTACTTAAATTACAATAAACATAATGTGAAAGGTCGGTGGGTTTCCCACCAACCTATTACTCTCTTATACTTTGGTTAAGTTGTAGAAGTAACCCTCTACTTTATAAAATTTTAATATCATCTCTTAAGTTTCTAAAGTTTTGAGTTTACCCCCTGTAGTATATATAATATGATTTTTCCTCAATATAACTTTAGTTTATTTTGCGCGTACATTTCTTTTGATCGTATCACTCAGCTGCAAAGTGCGGATAGCGTGAAAAATTAGACCGACATCGACAAAAAAACTTCGGTACCGTTATATAACTATCTTTTATCATGTTTATGTAGCAATGTTATATTTATATGTTTCGTTTTTGCGTTTAGCCACACGTTAATGTCTCCGCCTCAACCGTTTAACGTTCGTCTCCCGCCGTGGAGAGCAGTCCTACGTTTCTCTATTTACCTACGTTTTTTTTTTGCTTAGCCACGTTAATGTCACCACCTTAACCGTTTAAGATCTGGTTCCCGACGCGGAGCGTGGGGTACATTATCTAGTTTTATATTAAAATTATTAATAAACATATATGTTTATTAATAACTTTATTAAAAAAATGAATATAAATTATATAGTTTATTAATTAAATAAAAAATAATATAAATTTTAAGTTTTGTCGGAATTTTACGGGAAATGTTTAACGTTTCCAACGATTTTCCGATAAAATTTAAAATTACTAGTTTTTATTTTTATTTAGTTTTAATTATACATATATGCACATAAAGATAGTCACGCTTGTCAGCTCTTTTTTGGTCAGTTTTTGAACTTTTTTTTGTTATAAATAAACTTTTTTTAACTTTTTTTTGTTCTAAATCAACTTTTTTTTAACCAGTCAACCAAGCCTCTTTCCGTTGTCTCTCCCGTGATGTTCAAAACCTCACCCCATACTGCCTGCTCTGCACTTTTCTGCCTCTTCACCCTTTTCATACAAATTACAGATCAAGAAACACACAATTAATCGATATCGGTGATTTCTACAATTTTATCACCGGTTTCTAGGGTTTCTACACTCTCGGTTCGCTTAACTTCACTCGAGTTAGTGTTGACCATGAAAGGAGGTAATCGATACCAGTGATTTCGAGTTATCCAAACTTAATCGTGAAAGAATTGAGTTACAAGTTAGGTATGGATTGAATCAATCCACCTAATTTGTTGTTTATAGATTGTAGTTAAGTCAATGTGTTCTAACGTAATTGGCTTAACTTTTACGCTCTCAGATTTCGTTGATATTAAATACCTAGATCTGCACTTCGTCTTCTCTGCCTCAAGTTCGCAGATCAATTCAGGTTTGTTATTCACTAACTCGCATATTGATTTTGAAGTTCGAATTTGGTAGATTTGCTGACGTTGTTCGTATTTGCCTTGAATTTTACGCTCTCAGATTTCGTTGATGTTAAATACCTATAAGACAGTTATTACTTTTATATTTATTATTAAAAAGGTACAAATATATTCAAAAAAATCAATTTTGTTGCAAAACTTGTCGCTATTTTGTCGGAAATGGTGTTGTCGGTATTTTGTCGCGAAGATCGACAACCCATCTTTGTCGCTATTTTGTGGAAAAGTTTGTGGGAAATTCGTCGGAAAAATATTTCCTACAAGGTTTTTTCCGACAATGGGTTTTTGTCGCTAAACGGCAATTCCGACAATGGGTTTTTGTCGCTAAACGGCAATTCCGACAAACTTCCTACAAATTCTTTTGTCGTAAACAATTCAGTTTTCTAGTAGTGATATGATGTGGACATCTGCAAACCGCCGAAAAATCGAGTCAAGCTAACAATGGCCTCGTGGTGGCTTTTGAAATTGGCTTTGGTGCTGTTTAACTGGTCTCGTTAAACACCACCATTGTCTCTTTTTGAACTTGACGGACAAACGAGACTAGTTAAACACCACCAGAGCCAATTTCAAAACCCACCACGAGACCACTGCTAGCTTGGCTCGACTTTCCGATGGTTTGCAGATGTTCACGTCTTATAAAATCTAACGGCGTTAAGTTTCTTTAACGGGGTAGATGTTCACGTCCAATGTAAGAAAATAGTTTGAAAGTAGAGACTTGTGGTAAGAATATTCTCATTTGTGAATATTATTAGCCAATTGGTAAAATGTTAGATTATTAAAATCCAATAATCCTTTAGTATTTGACCTTTCTTCATTTTAATTATACGAGTCAATTTTCTTTCAAAACCATGATTTGCACTCTAACTTTTTTTATTTTTTTAACCATTTTGCGTCCTTACTTTTGATTTTTCTTAACCATTTGAGTCCATATGGTTAACTCCATTAGATTTAACCGTTAACTTTTTCTTACATGACCAAAATACTCTCAAGGATTCAGATTTAACCGCATCTAAACCGTCTTTCTCCCTCGTCACACTCACCCACACCCCTCGCCTTCTTCTCCGAGATGCCAGAACCATTTTTCGACGAACACGTTACCAACAGTTTTTGTCCCAAACAACGAACCAAGAACATCCTTTAGTCATCTCCACCCCATACCCAAATACAGTTCAGAACCAACAATCACAACCCCAAACAAAATGTTCAACTCCTTATCTATATCAGTAAAGCTAGATCTTCAAATAACACCACCAAACAAGAACTTGGGTTTTTTTATGTTTGACTCTTAAAACAAGAACTTGGGTTCCACCACGCTTTGTCGATAAACCGAGTTTAAAGATTCCATCACATCTGTTATTATTATGTTTTAAGTTCCATAAACCCATATAACTTGATAATAAGTGTTTTAAATGTTGAAAGACAAACATGTACAGAGAAAAGATGGAGTCTCTATAATACAAAAATGAAGATTAGCATACAAATGAAGAAGAAAGCAACATTAAATAGAAAAATAACTGGGATGGGGCTAAAGCCCATAACAACTTATTAAGCTAACACCCCCCTCAAACTCATAATGCAATAGCAATAAACATTGAGAGTTTGTCACACAAAAAACGAAAACGAGATGCCGATTAAGCCTTGGTGAAAATATCTGCAATCTGCAAGGCTGACAGAACAAAAGGAAGTGAGATGGTCCCAATCTGAAGGTGGTGACGAGTAAAATGACAATCTATCTCAATATGTTTTGTTCGTTCATGAAAGACAGAGTTTTTGGCGATCTGCACAGCACTTTGATTATCACAATATAATGGGGTAGACGAGGAAACAGCAACTCCCATATCTGCCAGAAGTCATCGTAACCAAACAATTTCACATGTAGTCACAGCCATAGCACGATATTCAGCCTCAGTGGAGGACCTAGAGACAACATCTTGTTTCTTGCTTTTCCATGAGATTAAGGAATCACCAAGGAAAATATAGAAACCTGTAGTGGATTTACGATCATTGGGATCACTATCCCAATCAACATCACTATACGCACGCAATTCCAGAGAAGACGCAGAAGGGAATAAAAGACTTTGAAACTAAGTGCCACGAAGATTCCTCAAAATACGAAGAACAGCTCCCTAGTGAACAGAAGTAGGAGCGGTAACAAACTGGCTAACCACATGAACAACATGAGCGATATCAGGGCGAGTAACTGTAAGATAAACCAAACTGCCTACAATGGTACGATATAGGCTCGGATCAGATAGAGGAACACCATCAGTGGGAGAGTAACGTGCACTGGTTTCAAGAGGAGTGTCTGCAATTCTTTTATCCAAAAGTCTTGCACGTTGAAACAAATCAGAAATGTACTTCGTCTGAGAGAGAAGATATCCCTTTTTAGATTGAGCTACCTCAATCCCCAAAAAATACCGTAATAACCCCAAATCTTTCATAGCAAAATGATGGGCCAAGTCACGTTTCAAGGATTCAATGCCATCATAATCATCGCCTGTAATAATCATGTCATCCACATATAAAGACAAGAGAATGCATCCAGCATTCGTACATCGAACAAATAATGCCGAAACAATATGGCTAGGAAGAAAACCAAGGGAAGTGATGACTGCAGAGAATTTTTCAAACCAGGCACGAGGGGCCTTTTTGAGACCATATATAGCTTTTCGAAGCCGACAAACTTCATCGGGCTGATGAGCTATTCCCGGGGGTGGAGTCATGTAAACCTCCTCATAAAGATCACCATTCAGAAAAGCATTTTTGACAGATCTTCCATTGTCGAACGGATGCAACGGCAATTAAAGTACGAACTGTTGTCATTTTTGCCACAGGGGCAAAGGTCTCCTCATAATCCATACCATAAGTTTGCGAATATCCTTTTGCCACAAGTCTGGCCTTGTACCGTTCAACAGAGCCACCAGACATTGTATTAATCTTATACACCCAACGACAACCGACCTTATGTTTACCTGGTGGTAGAGGAACCAAATCCCAGGTGTGAGTCTGATGAAGAGCAGTGAGCTCTTTAGCCATAGCATTCTGCCATAGAGGGTCAGAGACAGCCTCTTTATATGATTCTGGTTCAGACAGATGATGAATGCCCGCGATAAAGGAACTAAATGAAGCAGAATATGCAGAGTATGCAAAATCTGGTAGTTGAGTACACTTACATGCACGAGTAGACTTTCTCGGAGGTGGAGGAGAATCAACATTGGTGCCAGATGACGTGGAAGGTTCATGAACTGGCACATCATGTGCAACAGAAGTATCTGGAGCAGGCATATTAGGATCAACAGACGGATCGGGAACATCAGAGGTTGGGAAATCAGTGTCGCTAGCAAAAGGATCAATGTTCTGAAGATCCGACTTTGTTACATCATGTGACTTGGCTGGAATCGAATGGAATGGAATATGTTTAAGAAATGTAACATGTCTTGATACATATAACTTCTGACTTACAGGATCAAAAAAACGATATCCTTTTTGTCCCGTGCCATATCCTTTGAGACCACTGGCATAGCCTAAGAAAACACATAATGCTGACTTATTTGTCAATTTGTCTCGTTCAACATGAGGGCGGAGAACAAAGCAAGTACATCCAAAAACTCGTAACTCACAAATAATCTGGGCGTTCACCGAAAAGACTTTCAAATGGAGACATCCCATCATTGTGAGAAGTAGGGATCCTATTAATAACATGTTACGCGGTCAGGAGTGTTTCTCCCCAAAAGACACTAGGTACCTCAGCAGATAAAAGGAATGAGCAAGCGGTTTCCATAAGATGGCGATGTTTTCTTTCAGCAACACCATTCTGTTGAGGAGTGTCAGTACAAGACGGTTGGTGTATGGTACCATCTGATGCAAACAACTGAGTAAAAGCAGTAGAGGTGTATTCACCCCTAAGTCACACCTAAAACACTTTATCACAGCAGAGTGTTGTGTTTGAACATAAGCCCTAAATGTTTTATAAATGTCAAAGAACTCAGATCGACGTTTCATAAGGTGCACCCAGGTAAAACGAGTGTAATCATCAATAAAGGAAACATAATAACGTGAACCGCCCTTAGTGGATACTGGTGATGGTCCCCACACATCATAATGAACAATATCAAATTGTGCAACAGAGTGAGAAAAACTTTTACCAAAAGGTAAAGCAGAAAATTTAGCAAGTTTGCAACCACTACAATCAGAAATGTCACAAGTTTGCAACTGACCCAAAACACTTGAAGAAACCAAAAATTTTAAACGAGATGCGGACACATGTCCCAAACGAGAATGCCAAATATAAAATTGAGACGACAAAGGACTTAAACGAAAAGAAGATATATCAACACCGGAGGCAGCAACACCAGGTGCAGACACTTTGAGTTCTTCTAGGACATATAAATCTCCCACCCTACGACCGATCCCAATCGCCTTCTGAATGTGTTGATCCTGCACAACACAAAAGTGTCACAAAAGAAAACCCAAATTCCAGACTTACACAACTGACTGACTGAAGCGAGATTTAAGGCAAGCTTCGGAATATAATAGACATCATTGAGAGACACATGAGGGGTAGACACAGAGCCAACACCCTCTACCAACATGGATGTAGCACTAGCATACATGACAGAAACAGGCTAAACAGGAGACAAAGAAAGAAAATAAGACAGATAAGGAGACATATGATGTAAGGCACCAGAATCCAAAATCCATAACGATGAAGAAATACCTGTGGTACCAGATGAAGACAATCCCACAGCAGACATAGCGGTAGAGTTGGCCGCAAGAAATTGTCGGAACTGTTCAAATACTTGCGGATCCAAAGCAGACGGTGGTTTGTTCATTTCTACAGACGGTGGTGTAGCAACAGCAGTAAATTGGGGTGGTTTAAATGTGCATGGAGATGAACCAGCAGAGGTGGACGTGCGAGCCAAAAAATGTCCACCTGATCTGTTCTGTTGTGGGGGCTTCTGCAAGTTAGAATTCTTTCTGCTAAGTAACAACGGACATTGAGACTTCCAACGATTTTTCCCTTTGCAAAAAGCACATTCATCAAAAGCAACTTTAGCACCTTATCGCGACTGATTTGGGGGAACAACAAACACAACTGGAGTAGTTACTTTAGGGGTTTTATCAACCTGTGATTTTAACCGAGTTTCCTCTGCAATCAACTCGTGAACAACTGAATCAACTGTTGGAAGAGGGGAACGATAAATAATCGTTCCATGCAATCCTTCGAAGTCCGAACGTAATGCCATCAAGAATTATACCAAATGTTGCTCCTCCCTTCTATCAATATAAGGTTTACACACCTTCAGTGTGACAATTCGACTTTTTAGATTAACTCGGTTAGAATTCCCGTTAAATTTTCCGTTACAACCTAACCCCGTTAACTCACATCTCTAACCCTAGAGACAAGTTCTGTCAATATTTAAACTTAAACTACATGGACTAATTATGTAATTACTCAAAAATCAAATATGTTGACTCTAAGAAGTCAAAATCGTAAGTTGTGTATTCTGTTGACTTTTAGAAGTCAAACAACCCTCATTTTTTATTCAAATTCGTGATACCATAACCGAAATATGATCGAATTAAAGTTGTAACGTATGACATTAACCATTTCGACCATCATTGGAGCAATTAACAAGTTATGGATTCGAATTTAATCCAATTATGATCAATAAACTCAAAAACGTCGACCATCACTGTATACCCAACGAATTCGATGAATCCTTGTATCAAACTCGCAAATTAATCACCTAAACACGATAAACGAGTCACACTGAAGCCTCCGTACACATCAGTTTGATCGGAATCACGACAGAAGTCGCCGGGGATCGAACCAGTCGCCGTCGGCATTGGTTTTAACCGATCACCATCAACCGGTCATCTAATCTGGTAATTCCTTACACCCTTAGCTTCTTTTCGTTACATAGATCAAAAGCCCTATCATAAATATTGCTTAAAACATCGGATCAATCGCGAACCCAATTCTAGGGTTCCTCGCAAACCGGTTTGGCCGAACCCCAATCTAAACACGTTTACAATTCAATTAAATCATATGGGTAATTTCTTAATCCTCTTCTCAATGAAGGCCCTAATCTAATTTGGACTCATAACACAGATTTAAACACAAACCTACACCTAGGGTTCTTATGTTTTTGGTTTGATCGAACCCTAATCCAAATACCACCTTAATCAAATTAAAGCACAAGGTTAAACTCGCAACTCCTTGCTGCCCTATGAGTCCAACAACTTTCAATATAAGATTTTGTCAATTTGATCTTGTATTTTGATCTAGGGTTTCGGCAATTTCAAACGTTATTTAACAACCCCAATCGTGATAAATGTTGCAATTAAACATCACCACAGATTCGTCATACCTCGATTAACAAAACCCCAAATCTTTTTGGTTCGATCGAAGTCGAAATCGATGAGTATTAGGATTGGGTTCGATCGCGAGTGGCTTGGGGGAAGAACTCAGGAGAGCTAATGTTCAAAACCAAATCAATCTGGGTTCTATCGCGATTGCCCTAGCGGGTGTAATGGTTAAATCTGTGTGTTGGTGTAGGTGAGACCCGGGTTCGAACCTCACTAGCACCATTTATTTTTCTAGCCACTTTTGAGACTATATTTTTATATAAAATATGTTCTAATACTATTATGATAATATATTACATGGTTTTTAACCTGGAAAACAACCCGTAGGCTCGGGTTTGAAATATTAGTTTATTTTTATAAATTATAACCGCTTTTGTAATTTATACATTTTATTATTATTAAGTAAAAATAATATGTTTATATTATTTTTAAGCCGTAAACTCGTGTAAAATAATACGTTTATATTATTCTCAAATTATGACCCGTATTATTAAATAATATATTATATTATTTCAAATCATTTTATAACGCCGTGAATCAATCGAGACTAAATAATAATATAATTAATTATATTATCCACTTGTATATATATTATTATTTGTCGTTCGTCGCGTAAAGTAATTCCTAAACCCGTGAACACGTTCGTTCACTCTCGTTTGTTAGAGCGGTTCTTTAAGACGCTTCTTTCCGTGTCACTGTCACAATTCCCATTATCATTCCTAATTTATATGTTTATAATTTTAGGACATTCGTAGGTCTTTTGAGACTTACACTCGTGGTTTCAACTTGTCTCTTATGTGATACTACCTACAACGCAACGCAGGTGAGTTTCACGGCCCCTTTTTACTTGTATTACTATTGGGGGAGAAACATGCTTACACACAAACGTATTCTACTTGTTTTCCTGTTGAGGAAGAAACAAACATGAACACCAACTATCATACTTTTACTTGTTTTCCCCATGGGGGAGAAACAGGTACGCAAGCAAATATTATTTTACATGTTTTTCCCGTTGGGGGAGAAAACATGACGCAACTATTTGATTATGGTACTTTATATGATATCACTGTTGAGGCTAATCGTAACACACTATCACAGAAAGTCCTCATCTTATATCGGACTGTTAATATGGATCTTAGCGAGGTAATGTTTAGTAGTACTACTGGGTTTGACAAGCCCCACCCGCGTTAGTCGCGCTAACTCGATTGGATATTTAACGGGTGAAATGTTAGCCTATTCACATTTGCCAGAGTTGATAGACCTGGCAGGAGGCATACAAACACAGTCAGCTTCGGTTGCGAGCGCTTTAGTAAAACATGAACATAGGCTAGCTACCTATAGATATGCATATTGAATGTACATAATCTGGCAAACACACTCTTATTGTAAACTTGAAACCTGTGAACTCACCAACCTCGTGTTGACACTTTTTCTTATATGTTTTCAGGTCGCTAAGGCACAGGTTGCACACTTAGGACATGCATGGAGTCCTACTGTCATATCATCCATTTCAAACATTTGAAACAGTTTACTTATTTACATTGATTGACGCCTATTGCGTGTACTTACTTTTGATTTCATATTAACGTTTACGCTTCCGCATTAACTCTGAACTTTTATGTTTTGACATTTCAAGTCCCATATAGTGTTGTTTGATGTAACTAATGACTGAGATCCTGGTGTGTCACCTTCCAAACGGTAAAACTCCGTTAGTTGAAATTGGGGGTGTGACATTCAGGGCTGCAGATTCCGTAAGTGATAATTGATCCCATAAATCCGACATAGCTCCATAAAAGTCTTGAATGCCCATCTCATTCTGTTGAAGAGCACGTGTATCAAATTCCAACTGGTACTGCTTGGCAAAGTTTGACTGAGTATACAGCTTTTCCAAATGATCCCAAACCTGCTTAGTTGTATCATATTTAGCCAACTGAATTCCAATGGACTGACTTACAGAGTTGTTGATCCAAGTTATAACTTTAGAGTTATTCGTTTTCCATGTATCAAGAGCTAAGGCATATTCAGCAGATTTAGATTTATCAGTAGGTTTTCCCTTAGTACCTGTAACATTACCCCACATATTTTTCCCTCGAAGAAAATTTTTTATTACGTAACTCCAATAGTATAGTTTTTACCATCCAGACGAGTACTAATAGACTGAAGAGAGTCATCGTTCCCAGCCATAGTATCAAAACCGAATAACCGCAAACTTCAAAGAAAACCGCAAAGTTTGAACACTAACCGCAAACTTGGACCGCAGACTCGGACCGCAAACTTCAAAGAAAACCACAAAGTTCGAACACTAACCGCAAACTTGGACTAGACTCGGACCACAAACTTCAGGCCGCAAACTTAGAGAAACCGCAAACTTGAAGAACCAAACCGCAAACTTAGAGAAACCGCAAACTTCGGGCGCAAACTTAGAGAAACCGCAAACTTGGAGAACCGCAAACTTGAAGAACTAAACCGCAAACTCGTAAACGAGACGGAAACAAGATCCAAAACGTGTCAATCTGTCCAGAAGCTCTTCCAAATACACAAGTCAATTCAAATAAAATAAAATCTGTGACTTTGATACCTCACAAATCCGAGAAATCCGATGCAGAGCCTCTACCCTTCAACAACGAACAACCAAACAACGAACAAATCAATAACGGAGCGGAAGCGACAACAAAAAACTTCAATCAAGCATGGATCGAGTAGGCTCGATACCATGTTGAAAGACAAACATGTACAGAGAAAAGATGGAGTCTCTATATTACACAAATGAAGATTAGTTTACAAATGAAGAAGAAAGCAACATTAAATAGAAAGATAATTGGGCTTGGGCGAAAGCCCATAACAGGGCCCATAACAACTTATTAAGCTAACATTAAAGACATGTGTATTTGATTAATGCTCCACTATTGTATAACTGCTTCTTAGACAAACTCATATAAAACTCATATAAGATGAACTACAATAATATCTCCAAGATCATACATATATAACAACCTTATATATCGAAGTATTACAAATAAATTACATTGTATTTCAAAATTTACATATAAATTAGATTACATTTACAGATGCTAAAGATAACTTACATTACATTTTCAACTTTTATATTCAAAACCTACTACAACACCAAATGACTTGTGTAATCTATTTCCAATTATAGTGTTAGGAAACTTCATAACATATTTGAGGCTGCAGGTTTTGGAAACTGGCTATCCTGCTACTTCTAATAGAAGGCAAACACTTTCATTTTAAGCTAGATTATAATCAGACTAAAAGCTTGTAGCATTGTTTACAAATATATTGCATTACATATTTAGATCTTATAGATTAAGAAGAGAAATGTTAGTTAACTAAAACAAATAAATGTGTGCACACGAGAAAATCATACCCACACTGTAACTCTGCTCCAGGCACGGGGCTGCATCCTGTCTAAATAGTTGAGGAACCCTACTATTGCTTATCGTGTCGATTCCCAATTCTATTTCAATCTATGTGCTCGTCAACAAAGGATTTGTGCAAAGCTATATTGAAAGGTATGCAAGTGGATGTTATGCGAATTCAGAGACCACCAATTCTAGTTAAACCACTAACATTATAGACAAATTCGCCATATTTAACTTCTCAGACCACCGATTCTAACTAAATGTATAGTGTGTGGAGTATATCTTGGTACTTAACGAAGGACCCATGTCATAGATTAAAGACGAAAATGTAAGATAATGAAATACTGGATTCATATTATTGAATGGTTAGGTTACAATATATAGAGATCACAAAGAACCCTAGAAACCTAACTGAGCCCGTGGGCTCATACTTATAGACCCTAATCTGATAATACAGTCCAGTACTCCCCCGCAGTTAGAGAGGAAGGAAACCAGAAGCTCAGACTGAAAAACAAAAAAACATAAAAAAAACAAAAAATAAGAGAAACAAGCTTCAACTTGGAAATCCAAACGTCTGCCAAGAAATCCATAATTTGCTTGATATGACCATCCATCTTTGTTTGACAGATTCTGTCATCCATAATCTTCCAAAAAATGCATAGCAATGGACCGTAATACTGGTCTTCAAAAGCATGTGGATGTGGGGCTGAATTTGACACAAATATTACCAATTTTGTTGGGATTATGCGGTTGTAGTTCATTGGTTCTTGGTTCTCGGAATGATAAACACGATCAAGAGATGATCGGCTATAGGTAAGTCGACAACTGGCGACCGTAGTCGTGTGGCGGTGTGTCGAGGCTAGCAGGCGGCGGTTTCTTGGATCCATAGATCAAGAGAGGAGATACATAGATCTAAAAAGAAAAAGAAAGCAAGGCCGATGACCGTGGTCAAGCGGCGGTCTCTTGGATCCGTAGTAGATCACGAGATGAGATCCATAGATCTAAAAAGAATAAAATCTAATCAAACCGTAGTTTGAGATCGGTGGCCGCGGACCGTGGTCCTTGGTGCGGTAAAATTATGATAAAAAAAAGGAAAAGAAAAAGAAGTGGCAGTTGCAATTTAGGAGCTGTAATTCAGTAACGAACCAAGAACCATGATGAATAAGTAAAAATATAACCCAACCCATGTGAAAATAATCGCCGGTCAAAAACACAGATAAATAACTGCCCCATGATAACAAGATAACACTTGTCAACCGTAACAAACCCGATCTGAAAGAGCTGTCAAAAACAAAAAAAAACAACCATTTGGATCGCCGAAAAAAAAACTCAGCCGTACAGCAGAAATATTTTAATTAACTCAGCGTAGAACTAGATCCAAAAAGCTTCTGAATAAGCAATTGATGGACATCAAGCCATGAGCAATTGTAAGTGGCCATTAAAATAGAGCAGCGGCAGAAATCAAGAAACTTTATTAAAAATAAAAAATAAACCAACGAAGCAAAGAAGGGAATGGACAGGACGACGGCCCGCCGTGCCGCCGTCCTGTCTAGGGATTGTATCAAGTTGCGACGGCTAGGGTTTGTATGTATGTGTGTGGCGCAGCGGAGGTGGTAGAGAGCCTAGGTGGCTCTGATACCATGTAAGATAATGAAATACTGGATTCATATTATTCAATGGTTAGGTTACAATATATAAAGATCACAAAGAACCCTAGAAACCTAACTGGGCTCATACTTACAACCCCTAATCTGATAATACAGTCCAACAGGAAAGTTGGTCAGAATATTTTTAAAACAAATCAAGAATCTCTTTGGAAAAGCTTGGTTGTGAGAATCTTTTGAAAACAAATGGCCCGTTAGAAACCATTTACACACAAACGAAAGAATATTTTCTGAAAAAGTCTCTGCATGAAAATTGTTGGTCGTTGGTTACTAACTAATTACCGACGGACCACTTAGCTATCAAAAATCACAGATGGGTCCACCAAATTCCAATAAAAATAATTAAAAAACGGGGTTATGACAGATTTCGTCGATGTTTTTAGTCGGTTGGTAAATATTTGTCAGTGGCACCCCACTTTTTCTAGTAGTGGGTGAAACAAAAGATAAAAACCAAGACCCAAGGATGTTTTCCAAGGAGAATAGTCTTGGAATTGAAGTTGAAACTGCATTGATCTTTATTAGAAGGCAGCGGAGAAGAGAGATTTGGACATGTGGTGTCTATTTTGATCATCTTGAAAATAACTACTTAGAGACACAAGTTGGGACATTTCTCTGCATTAAACCGAAATAAAATGGGCTTAATCAATCTTATTGAACATGAAAGAAATATTACCAAGCTCAAGGTACTTGGTGGCCCCAAGCGAATAAAAAGTTTGGGGCCTTTTTTCAAAAGTCAAGGCCGGTTACGAGAATTCTTAAAACGTATTGGGTCCGGGACATGTAAAAAAAAAGCGGACCCCTAATATAAACTCATATTGACATAATAAAAAATTACAACAAACGAATAACGAGTAGTGGGCCGTGAATCAGAAAGTAAAGCCGAATGTCTTTCAGTTCTTCACTTATTTTGCTGCCAACTGCCGTTCTTGCGTCCTGCCTCCTGCGTCTTCTGAGTTCCCTTCCCGCTCCAGCCCCATCACACTTATTTTGTTATTTTTTAATAATTTTGAATATCAAGTGGGCCTTTTTTTAATTTCTAAGTGGGCTAATAGGATAAATGGATAATACAAGTAGTGGGTCTTTTTTTAATTTCTAAGTGGGTTAATAGGATAAATGAATAATACAAGTTGGACCTTTTATAAAAATATATATATAATATATTTTTTTTAACTACGGGCCACTTAGGAGACCGGGCCCCGGACGGCCGCCCTCCCCGCCCCCCTAAGGGCCGCCCCTGTCAAAAGTCATATTATGAAAACACTCTTTTTTATACGGACTTGTGACCGACAATGATGTAGTGAGATTATATTCGGCGATAAAAAATTTAAATAAAGTTTATTTTTCTAGCTTTATTTGATGCAAATTATTTTGCTTTTTTTGCCTTTTTATGCATCCGATTCATGTTACGGTTTGACATTTTAATCTAAATAACCAAACTAGTCCGTTCTAAAAAACCAACTAAACCAAATTAATCTAATCAAATTATCAATAAAAGTATAAAACCAAATAATCAAGTTAATTTAAATTAACCAAACCAAACTAATAGTAATCAATAAAACCAAATAAATCTAAATAACCAACCAAAATAAAACGTATATGTGGGCTATTGCAAAAAACAATGATTTAATCTAATTCCAAACTAGCAAACCACACCAACAAACCAACAATTTGAAACAACGGTTTTGATCAAACTTTTTGGAACAACCCTTTAGAAACTAGACGCAAACAACAAATAAACGTGATCAAACTTTTTGGAACAACCCTTTAGAAACTAGACGCAAACAACAAATAAACGTACCCTGTGGCAAACACAATCAACTTTTTGAAACATCCTCCCAAATATTCAGAAATAGCCAAACAACAATTTGGAATTGGGAATGAGACAAACAGAAATAGCCAAACAACAGTCAAACGAGCCGCAATCACGAACATCCTCCCAAATATTCAGCCGCATGTATTAAATACCGTATGTCGCTTGCCAGTTGGCGGATTCACGCTCCTCTCAATTGCCTTTTAAGAGTTAAGCCCAAGTTTGCTAAACAGGCCAAAAGTCCATATTTACATATATAATTTTTTTTTCTAAATTGGAGGCCCTAATTTTTTTATGGCCCCAAGCCGTAGCTTGGCCCAAATACACTATTGGGCCGGCCCTCTTTGCTACACTCATCTCCTTCTTCGTTACATCTCGTTGGGCATCTCTGATGATCCTGCCTGGATACTCCAATCATGATCAATGAAAGTTGGTCTTGTTAGTTGTCTCTGCCCCAGTGATGGGTCATTTTGAAGCATTAAAACAACTTCAGACATAGTCGGTCTTTTAGAAACCGGTGATTGGGTGCATAACAAAGCAATCTCAATAATATTCATCACATATTGTGTTTCGTATTGATTCACATCCATTGTCTCATCAACTAGCTTCATAAGGTTTTTAGTTTCATACAATTTCCATGCCTGTCACCAATTGTAGAGAAACAACTTAAGAGTTCAAAACAAGTTTCAAAAATGGTAAGGTAAAATCAACTTAAATAATAAACACATGTTTGATGTACCAATATAAATAAAACCCTTGGTTCCTAGCTACCATCAAGTACACCACCAAGAATTACATGTGTGATATATATACACACACACACACATATATATATAAGGTAGGGATCAAATGATAACCAATATTTTATGTAATAACCGTGATAATCACTGTCAACGAATCACATAATTTATAAATTATTTTTTTCCTTTTAATTGTTAAAATATTATTTAAGTATATATTACATACATGTTGAACATAAATTACGAAAATAAGGAGTCTTACATATACGTCACACATAGTGTTACGTATATGTAACACTATGTCAACAGAAAACAAAATAATAATTGTTACACATACGTAACACTATATTAAGGTTTTCATTTGGTCCATACCCCTGTATATTTATATAATATACACATTATAACTTATAAATAATTTATAAATTATGTGATTGGTTGAGAGTGGTTATCATTTGAACCACACCCTATATATTATGTATATACACACATATGTAAGAGATAGAGAGATATAATAACGAAAAGGTGTAAATTTTGTATCTCACAAATTCTAAGAGGCCGGTTGATGATCCATCAAAGTTCCTATAAGTACACTTGCGGCCACTAATGATTTCAAGGATCACAATACCAAAGCTGAAAGTGTCAACCTTATCTGATAAATGGCCATAAAGTATATATTCCGGCGCTGTATATCCTCTAGTATTGTAATAATATAAGAATGTGATTAGATGCACTATGAGAAATGAAGAGCCGTGTTTTTTGAATCACTAAATCAAACTTACAACGTCCCAGCGAACTTGGTGATAATATGACTTTGATCCTCGGGTTGGAACCTTGCCAATCCAAAATCTGCTATTTTGGGTTGAAAATCATCATCAAGGAGAATGTTGCTTGATTTTATATCTCTATGAACAATTCTAACATGGAATTCTTTGTGTAGATGTGCAAGACCTCGAGCTATCCCTAAGATAATGTCATATCGTGTTTTCCAGTTCAACGACCCCTTTTGTGCTCCTATAATGAAATATATGAAGTATACCAAATGTTTGCAAATTACGATATTCTTGTGAATCCACATTAAATTGGTAAAAGAAACTTACCCCATAGGAACTTGTCAAGGCTTCCATTCGGCATATATTCTAGGACAAGAAGTAGATTCGATCCTTCACTGGACCATCCATGGAGACCGAGAAGATTTCGATGACGAATTTGACTTATAAGTAAGATTTCATTTTCAAATTCTATTTTGGCTCCAGCATATCCAACTTTAAGCTTCTTCACTGCCACAACTTTCTTATCATCAAAAATTGCCTAAAAACCATAACAAAAACTAGTAAGTAGTCACAAGACTCATTCAACTTCAAAAGAAGAGCTACACGATCCAACTCGCTATTCCTCCGGCATAACAAAGAATTCTGCCTGGTATTTCTCGCAATCCATACAAACAGCTCTGTTTTATTACCTTGAATACCTCACCAAAACCTCCTTTCCCTATAATATTCTCTTCACTAAAGTTATTGGTTGCCAACTCCAGATGTTTATAGCGGTAGTAACCAGCCCCTTTCGGTTCTGGTGCACCTAAGGTCACATCATTCAAAATTGACAAACAGGACACCATCAATATCATGAAATCAAATGTATTAGTATTGTGAACAACTAAATTTGCTAAGGCCTCTACCTGTCTTTTTCCATTTGACACGCCATAAGAAAAATGCAAGAACAAGCAACAAAAAGGTTACACCTCCAACAACTAAACCGATTATGTGTCTCTTCTTACTTGAATCTCCTTTAGAACATAGACACGCAAAATATTAATCAACACAGATATATAACTTGCTTCTGTACTAGCTACTATCTTTCACAAGAAAAGAAAAGACGGAAAGATATCATTCCTAGAAGAGTAGAAGTCTCACCATCCCAAAGGAGAGATGTAATATCAGTTGTCTGGTTTTGTCCAAAAATTGGAGCCCTATCATACATCATGAAGCATCCGAGCCCAGTAGTAGCCCGTCCGGAAGTAGCAGGAAGACAATCATATAGAGACCTGGATCTCAACTTTAAACATTCTAAACAAACACTCTGGCCTGCATTTGGATTACATTGCGCAATGGCATACACTGTTGCATTATCAACTGCTACTTTCATAGTAGAAGCTGCATAGAAATTGGTTGCTCTTGATGCAGCAATTCGAAGATCTAACAATAACCTTTCTGCTGCTTTTCGAAATTCTTTCTGGTGAGGCGCTGTTGTGTTGTCACATAATACTATACTGGCACTATTATTAACCTCGCTGAAGAAGTTATAGTTCTCATACCTGCATCAGAAACAACTCTAATTAGCATGAAGCCATGAACTATGATATCAGTCTAGTAGGATTCAAAGTTATCCACCCATATTTGGCTTGTAATCAAATGTTATATTACCTTGTATTCTCCATTCTGCTATAGCAGCCCTTTAATACTATATTCTGTGTATAACGGAACTTAATTTTTAATCAAAATAATAATAATGATGATACTATTTTATATAAAACTTGAAGTTTTTTAGCACTATTAGAAAATATTTATATTTTCTACAAAAGTTTCCGACAAGTTACCAACAAAATAAATTTCCCACAGGTTAGTGACAACTTTCCGACAAAAAAAAAACAATAAAGATTTCCTACAATTTTCCGAAAAATTTATTAAATAAGTTAACTTATTTATTTAATTTAATCGTCGTAATATTGTCGGAAATTGCCGACGAAAGGATTTTGTCGCTAATTCGTCGGAAAATTAGTCAGGAATTTGTCGGAAAAAATATTTCCTACGGGGTTATTCCAACAAACACTTTTTGTGGAAAACTTGTCGCTAACGGACAATTCCGACAGATTTCACACGAAATCTGCTGTCAAAAGTTTTTTAGTTTTTTGATAGTGTTTTTTTTTTCGATTTTCATAGTGTATGATCTAACAGTCACATAAATTGTAATATCTATTAGGGATAGCAGGTTTAATGCTTGGTCAATGGAAATGCCTTTTAAAAGGCTGTAATTTTTTGAATGACATAAAATTAAACTTCAATCAAGGAATTTTCACAACCAATCTAAATCCATACATAACCAAGCAAGAAGATGTAGGAAATATTTATGCGCACCTAACATCGCAGTCGGTGTAAGTAACTTGAGCACCATTGCTGATCCCACATGGTTTTAGCTTATCAACACCATAGTCAAAACAATCTAGACAATCTGGAATGGAAAGATACCCCCTGCACCAAGCAAAGGCCCACACCGACGCACCATTGAGCAAAGCGTGTGCTGTGCCGTGGCCGCTGGTGGTTAACTGCAGCCGGAGGCTAGAAAGGGTGGTGTTAAGGTTGCTTGGAAAATAGTTTTCGCCTGTACGCGAGTATGAACTACAAGCATAGTTCATCAGAGTGCTGTTTCTATCAGTCGGCTGCGACGTCACTTGCGCCGCCATGGTTATGGGCACCACCACCACCAACAGGCTGACCAACCACCGGTTCTCCACTTGTTTCATGTTTGTCTTCTTTTTCTTTTCTTTTTAGTTTACCATTATACAAGAAGAAACGTATTTCAATAATTTTTTTAGACAGGACAAAGTCTATGAGAGGAATTGATTATTCTTTTTCAAACAGTCGATCAATGTATAGTTTTTTTTAAAGTAAACCACATAAAATTAATTTTAATAAAATACAATTAAACTAATTTATTTTGACTATATCGATATAGATCAAGTGTTCCTACATCGACCCACAAAGCTAGATGCTAATATCACCACATAAACTAAAGAGATGGAAAGTTGAAAACCAGGCCCAAGAACACAAACACAGAATTTGATCTCAATCAACATCGACTCTTTTATTAATATTGAAAACCAAAACCACACTTTATAATGAATCATAAACCCTATATTTATACTAAAAACTAAACTTGATCACCAAGCTATTCTAATATGTAAAGAAAATAATCTTGCTAAATTAATCCTAACCAAACTCAATCTCTATTGAATAATCAAATAAATAAAACTCTCTCCTAGTCTAATACGAACTCAATCAATTAATAATTATTTTTACTCAAGATTAAGGGGGACGGCTAGAATGGAAACCCATGTGAGTTGAGAAAACCATGAAAACTCTATGTAACAATTTTTTTTAAATAGGGTAGGTTTGTTACATATTTTCATCACTTTTTTATAGAAAAATAAAAAAAAGCGTCGAAGAAATTTAAAAAAAAAATATGTAATGATAGCGTGCGTGTTATATAATAAAATATATATAAATATATATTTTTTACAGTGGTTTCAAGATATCAGGTTTTAAATTTATAAAATAATAATTATTTTAAACTAAAAAACACACACAATAAGCAAGTGTGAGTGAGGTTCAAATGTTAACCAATATTTATGTGATAACCACTCTCAAACATAGTGTTACGTATATGTAACAATTATCATTATGTTATTGTTACATATATGTAAACACTATGTGTCACGTGTATGTAACATTATTTGGTACGTATACGTAAGACTCATCATTTCCGTATTTACTTTCAAAATAAAAAGCTCACCAAATGGTGGTTTTAATTAGCAAGTGAGTTTTGTGTGCTTGTGAAGCAGAAAAGTAAATGAAAGAAACGTCAATGGCGGTAAAGTAAATAGCATAAAAGTAAAAAGCGTGTGTGATGTGTGTAACAAAAATGTAACAAACATAATAGTTAATAGCAGAAAAGTAAATATGTCGAAAATGATCTGGTCACGAAGAGTATTGCTTTGGGCTTCGAATCCGCTTGGTACGTGATAATGTTAAGTTGACTAATCCGGTGGTATAACTACTATAAACATGTGAACGGTACACCGCTAGAGCCTCATTCTCACAATATTTGATTCACGAATTATAATCTTTAATAATAAAATGGGAATGATCCTGTTAGGGACAACGTTACCCTCAACCCTATGAGTGTTATCTCCTGGCTGGTTTAGAACATCGAACTTAAATGTTTAATTATTATTGTTAAATAGGTGATTATACTTTGCTCACCGGGAGGCGGTGTAACAATGGGACCGGTATAAATACGTACCGTTCTCAACATGAAATCACTAGTTCTTGGTCGCATAATAAGTTCGTATAAAGACGTACAACCTTACTAGTATTGACCAAGCCTTGGATTATCAATCCCTTCTTGTATAAAGACATATAAGTTTTCAAGGAAGTTTGATTAAAAACATTTTAAAGTCTTACACTTTAAAATCAAGAACACTCACAAGTATAAAGACAGATTTAGACAACAATAAAAAGCTCACCAAATGGTGGTTTTAAGAGCGAATAATTAAAGACATAGACATACCACTAGCTTAATACGTTAAACATTAACATGCAACAAACTTCATCTTCACCCTAGCAATACAAAGAGTTTAGCCACGAATGGCCATACCAACTATCGTAACGCTGAGTTTCGTAGGCTCCCCTATTGCGAAACAAAGAGGAGGAGTCTTTCTACTCTCTACTATACTCTAACTACAAGATTCTCTCTCTCTCTATATATATAGTGTGTTGCTTGTTCTTGAGGTGTATGGAATGAAGAACCCAAGCCTCCTATTTATAGGCCTTAGATTGAGCAATGCATGGTCGTGCATTGGATTACACGGGGGTGCAAACACCTAGGAAATCATAGGGTACGAGTGGCAGTGTACTGGGAACCGTGGGGAGCAAGAAAGGGCAATGCACGCCCGTGCATATCCCTCCCCTACTGCCTAGTTTTGTGTTTTAGCTGATTGTTGACTCTGACCAATTTTGACTTCTTGGGGGTCAAAGCTCTAGAATGATCCTGCAATTACAAAATATAATTTCATTTTGATTTCTTGGTGTTTTTGATAGATTTCATTTTGATTTATATTTTCAACATTGAATAACATGCAATTACAAAATATAAACATTTTAAGTATCAATTGCAAGGTTATTATTCAATTAGTACCATAATATAGGGATCATTATGCATGCAAAACATGTATAAACGATGGCACATCATCACACCCTACACTTAAACTTTGCTTGTCCTATTGTTTGTGCTTTTCTATTTTACAAAAGGTAATGGAGCTCTAAGTAGTTGAAAACTCTAGGATAACTTTGGAGTAGCTTATTCTATATTTGTGCTTTTCTATTTTTAGGATGATGGAATCCATGAAAAGCCTACTAGAACTTTAATTACGCATAATCCCTCACTCCTCACAATGTTCACTCAACTCTAGGGTTATATGTGTATGGATAATGTCAGTTAAGTGGAACACTCAAGTTCAAATCGAATTATGCAATGGTTATAAGCTTGTATGCAAATCAAGTATCCACTAACCAACTAAGTAGTATGCATCAATCAAGAGGACTTTAAAAAGGGTTTTAATGTTGCTAAAATAAAAATAAAGGGAGAAATTGAAAATCTTTTTGATTTTTAGTGATTAGGGAGTCGACTTCCTTCAGCACATAGCGCTGTCATAAACGTATTTACATATGTACCTTTAAAGATATTATACCGATTACCTGAAAACATTTTGAAAATAAAACGTCAGCGCGAACGCCGGAGATCACATTTATCAAGACACGAAAATATTTCGGCATGAAGAGTATTAAAGCCTTTAATCATGATATTCAAATGAGGAATGCTAAACATCCGACAGATAGTTAGACCTTAACTAATCTGAGAGTACATCCACGGTATACACTGACACCCCCCTCTATAATGTGACTGCTATGGCCACTGCCCCGGGATAACTTACTGCGTAGCATACCCCCTCCGTCTTACATCACATACTAATTCGGTGCCAGCCCCTTATGGGAATTTCACCCATAAAGCGGGTATCCCTTTGATAAAGTTTTACATATACTTATGAATTGAATGCCAATTCAGTAACAAGCCCTTCACCCATTAAAGTATTTAATGTCAGCTTTGCTATTTTCGTAAAAGTAAATGGTTTTCAAAGTTTTGAAGGCCGATAAACGTAATCACCTAATTTGAGAGAATAACGGCTAGGTTTGGTAGCTTTCTAAGACGGAGTGCCATAGCTCTATCACCTTAGGTCTGTTCATAAGCGTTCGTTCGTTCTTCACAGCTTTTTCGTTCAAAGTGCGACGTTTAAGCGAAAATCGGATATTTATCGGCGACCGAGAACGGATATACAGGTAATTGGTCGGTCTCCAGGGAATTTGGAGTGAGGTGGTGGTTTTGTGGTTTGAAAAGATGAAGCCAGACTCATCTATTTATAGGATGTCGTTGGGTCTCTAGCGGATCATTACGCTAGGCGGCAGCGATCCCCTACCGTCCCCCGTGCACTGAGTCATTAGGGCTACGGAGCACTCTTAGGAATTGCGGTTGACTTTTGCTATTAGCGGATCGCTAAGGTCCTGGGTGGCGGTCCGCCACCGAGCCACGCGTCAAAACCTCATTTATTAATCATCGTCTACGTATCATTCCATTGGGGTTACCTTTGTCCTTACGTAGCGGGTCGTTAAGCTAACAATAGCGGTTCACTCCCGAGTCACTTCCTACATTCTTCATTTTTAAGCCTTGAATTTTGGGTTATTTGCATAATCTAGCCCCGAGGTTTTATTTTGTACGTAGTTGTAACTACAATCAAACTTGGCATACCCCTGATGCCTAGTCTTGGCGTTATTATGACCGATCAGAACTTTATCCCACTAAAATAATTTTAGGTGAATGTTTTATAAAAGAATGAGATACTAGCTAGTTACAACCATGGTTGATTATGGATAACCCTACCTGGTTTAAACATGGGTGGTTAGTTAATGCCTGGACTAGGATTGGATCACTAAATGCCTACTCTAGCTATAACCCTAAACCTTAAATTTAATATTATATTAAATCTTAAAATTCTTAAACTTATAAACTAATCAATTAAACTTGTACTTGAATAGGAGAAGGTTCCGGATAGAATTTAGGAAATGTTACGAATGAAAACAACTTATTTATACTAAACTACTAACTAATTCAAAAGCTCTAAATATCAGTTTTATTTTGAGTTCATGACCTTATGAGCTAGTGGTATTGGTAATATATTAGATAAAAGTAATGTTAGTTTAAATCCGATATGTGTGTGTAGTATTTAGAAATAAAAAAATTGTTAGTTAAAAAAATCTAGTTCATTTTAAATGTATTGAAAATTCTTAGCAGACTCAAATATGTCACTTTTGTAGAAATCCGTTCGCGTATAAAAATAAAACACTTTTAATATTACCATTACAATACAAAGAATGAATCCTATTTAGGAAAGCAACTAAATTACAAATACGAATACAACTGAAAAATCACAAATAAAAAGAACAAAATTCCGAATTTGACCGAGGATCGTGTTTGACACGGGGCCCTTAAAACAAATTTCGGGTCTCTCCCAATTTTGTTTCCCAGGGTACAACGGCGTAAGCAGTATATACTGCCGGGTGGGCTCTAAAACCCGAATTGTACCTTAAAGAAAATGATGAAGATGATCAAAGAATTGTTGGAATTCTTTAGGGAGAAAGAAGGATAGAACACTAGAGTTTGTGTTGTTTGGTTTATTTTCTACTAAGGCTCACCTTGGTATTTATACTTGAAAAAATAGTTGAAACATCACATTCACCATCAACTCATGTGTTGAAACACCTCATTCACCATTAACCCAAACCTTTAAGTATTTGACTAAAACTTAAAAGACATATTAGATGTATTTTGACTCATTCAAAATGGTGTTTCAACTAGCAAACTCGAATAAAAAAAAACAATACAAGTTTATATAATTTTATTTTCACAAAATATTTTCCAACAATCCCCCACATGTGAAAACAAAACTTATTTATTTCCACATATTTTCTAACAATCACCCACATGTGAAAACAAAACTCATTCATTTTCACATTGAGATCAATCCGTACATACATGTTTCTTAGATTCAATTCAACGGTTAAGCATTGCAGGATAGGTAGGTGTTACCCTTTGAACCTTCATTTGTGAGGCATACTTAGTCTCCTAGCGGTGTGTAGAAACGATGTCTTTGAACATACCTCCATTTATGTAGACGACAATACACTTCACACAACACTCACCCTGGTCTAGCCAACCCCTCACTGTCGTGTCCTATTATGGTCTTGGAACACTAGCCTGGTTCTGCGAGAGCTCTAGAATTTTTGCCCCAAAATCCATTCAAAGCGACCATACTTCTCTCTCACATAGGTGATTCCCGCGCGAATCATTAAAAGCAATAGATTATCTTGATTTCCACAAATCATTAACCTTGTCATGCTTAGCCTCACAACATTGTCACTGCTTGTAATAGGAATGGACTAGGACGTATTTAAACACCCTTATAGTTTAGGGGGATATATTACCAAATATATTAGTTTTTATATAAACATATATATCAGCTTGCCCCCATCGTGACCACCCTTAGATATATAGATTAGTTGTCCTAATGAACCTAGATCTTGGGATCTCTAGTCAACTAGGTTAGGTTACCTCCATATATCTTTTTTCATGGGCTTTAGTCTCATTCCACAACTTGATCTCTCATCAACCCTCGGATTGTTGGATCCATAGACATTATCTTTGACTTTGTAAAGTTAACAACGATAATTTGCAATTGAGATAAGTTGTTTCAACATGTTCTTGACTCACAAGTCATTCTTGCCGTTTGTCAATTCCTAAGATTATAACACATGATCTCTACCTGGATCTAGTTACATCATTTAGTCTTTAGAATTACATGAAACGCTCTTCAAGGCTCAACACGTTTCCATCATGCCTTTGGTAAGCTATATCAGAAATCTACCAAGATTCTGAATGTTACCAATTAGCACCCAAGTCTAATATTCTAGATGGACTCATTATGACCTTGTGTACTCCACTTGGTCACATGTTTGCAATCTTTAATTGAATTACCAAAATTCTTATTGCCAAAATTCCACATTCTTATCAAATGTAAGTTACCCCCACATTTAAGTCTTATTGGATAAACTTATCCAATCACTAAGATGGGAAATGAAAGGTTCTCCCTTTCATGCGGGGTTTGAGAAAGCATTCTCAAATACCATTTCAACAGACCCTAATGGGTTGCTTCTTAAATGGCTCATCCCCCACATTGCTTGCACTTTGATCAACAGGCAACAGATGCCTTACTGTGACCTTCCCACACTTACTAGTGTATGAGTTCTCCTCATGATCTAGTTAATCTTCTTTCATAAGTTATCCCCTTATGACCGAATGGTTTTGTCTATACACAGCTTCGTTCTTGTGTTTACACATATTATGAATATTTCAAGTTAATTTAATCTCATCAGAGCATTAACAAGTACTAGTCTAGCATACTTTAGACTACAATACTCTAGCATGTGAACAGAAGAGATACCTCACTATCTCTTGCCAACATTCATCCCTTTCTTTAGACAAATTAGTGAGACTTTATTCATCATCCAAACACCTTGGTATTTAGGAAAGTCTCAAAAGTTAAAGTATGTTACTTAAACATACTTAACTTCCTCAGTCAAATTAGGATATGTGTCATTGTTTTCAAACATGAGTCTTAAAACGAGTTAGTTTGGTGAACACATTCAACACGATGAATGTTTGAAATATAGTCAAGTAGATTGACACTCAAACAAGACAATCACATATTCCTAAAGTGTTGTATACATTTCCATTATTGTTTCCTTGAAACCATGTATTGGGATACTCTCCCAAAATAAAGGATAAATCTTCCACATAGTTCAAACAACATTGATGGTGGTAGACACAACTACAAATCCATCGTTATTGTAAGTCTCCTATAATAAATCTCGCACGATTTATTAAAGTCATTTACAATAATAACATATATTTCTTTCATATGTTATAATTAACAAATGTGAATCTTCACAATGTTGATACTCTCAACATATATTGTATCCATGTTAATACACTCATAACATGGTATGTGATGTATCATCCTCGACATTTAGTCATGGTGACAACTCACAAATTGTCTTTGTGCAAATATCTTCTTGCACCATCCGTTATACTATAAACATTTTATTAATTTCTATGTATGGGTTATCCGAAGATATTGAACCCAAACAATATTTGAAAGCAAATCGTTAAAATGAAATAATTCAACGAGTAATTGGATGATTTGTAGACATCAAATCTCATAGTGATCTTATCTTGAACATTACTATTATCCAATATATTAATAATATCTCTATACTCGTCTAAGAGATCGAATCAACACAACTGCCCCACAATGCTCCGATAGCATTGAATGAGAAAGGTTTTCTTAGGATTAAAATCCCAATCTCATCTCATAGTGAGATTGAATATCCATCTCTAGTAGGCTTACTAGACGATATTATACCTTTTTGAGATATTTGGGAACATATACAGTAACTCTCAAAACTAGGGTACTAAATGTAGATAACCTTAGTTCTACATTTCCCTGTTGACGTCCAACGACCATCAATAAATGTCATGCTTCTCTCAGCAATGGGATAGTTCTTAATGTTGAATCGTTTGTCATAACATGAACGCATGCTTTAAAATAAGACATATCCACGAACACCAAATGTCCGCGTGATTTCGTATATCTCCGAAATCGTTCCCACGATGTCTTCATTTGATGCAGTTAGGCTCCCCCGCACAGGAACTCCATGCAATCACAACATCAATCATTTGAGGTTCTCCCTCGGTGGTTCTCCCACCTTGAACAGTTGTTACTGTATTCAACAACAAGATGTTTATAGAGTAAACTACACACACGTTGTTACATTTGAACAGTTAATTTGTTCACAACAACACCAAGTTGTTTAAAATCGCTTTTACGTCTCTAGATTTAAAAAAAATATTATGTAACACGCTCATTATAATATTCCAGCCACTTTTAACACGCTTGTTAGAATATCAACCGATTTGACAAAAAAACATTTTTTTAAATACCTTTTGGTTTATACAATAAACCTCTAATAACATGCTCGTTATAAAATTAAACGTTTAGACAAAACGTATTGAAGCATTTAAATCGTTTCTAACACGCTCGTTTGAAAAAAAAAATAAACGTTTAGATAAAACGTTTTAAAAATTTTGGTTTCATAAAATTAAACAATTTTTAAACCTTCGCAAAGTAATCTCTTCTAACACGTTCGTTAGAAAATAACTGATGTCTTATACAAATATAATCATTTCTAACACGCTCGTTAGAAAATATAAATGCTTAGACAAAACCATTTCTAAGGCCTTTGGTTTATAAAATAAACCGGTTCTAACACGCTTGTAAGAAAATAAGACGCTTAGAAAAAACGTTTCCATACATTGGTTAATACAAAATAACCGTTTCTAATATGCACATCAGAAATTTAACGTTTAGACATAAACATTTTAATAACTTTGGTTTATACATAATAAATAGTTTCTAACACGCTCGTTAGAAAAAGTAAACATTTAGACAAATGTTTTAAAGCTTTGATTTATAAAATAATATGAAATTAACACTCATGTTAAAACCGTTGACATTTACACAAAACGTTTATTTATTTTAAAAAATTAACCCGTTTTGAACGTGCACGTTAGAATGTTAAACGATTACAAAACATTTTAACCGATGTGGGTTAATAAAATACACCACTTCTAACACGCCCATTAGAAAATAAAGTGTATAATCCTTTATTATTTTAGAATAATAATGTTTTCTAAACGATTGTTAAAACTAAACGTACGCAAACGTTTTTATGGTTTAGAAAACATATTTTCTAATACACACATTAGAAACTACATGTTCCAAAACATTTGAAACAAATACTATTTAACTAAATAATAATTTCTAACACACTCGTTAGAAAGAAATTATTTTATGGGTTTTACAAGAAAAAACTTTTTCTAACACGCTCAGTAGAAAGAAAAAAGATAAAATGTTGACAAACGTTTTATTTTATGGGTTTTACAAAAAAAAATACTTTTTTCTAACACACTCATTAGAAAAAATCAAATACTTCAAAACGTATTTTGAAACACTTATATTTTTATATATGATTCGATTTAACGAAACATGACCAAAACCCATGAACTCGAAAGTGTTGAATCAAAACATTCGTTTTCGGATTCTGTATTGTTCTCCAATAATTAATCCGACTCGTTTGTATTACATACATGAATTCCCAAATTTTATTTGGAAAGTTATAACAAAAATTTCCCAAGTAGAAATCTATTTATAACCATTTCAAAAATACAAGATCCTTATAATAAGGTTTAGATTGTTCTCAATTCTAGAAAATAACCAACCGTGGGTTTTCTATGTCCAACTTTGAAGGGACTAACGACGAGTTTTTTTTTCCAGAAATGAGGTGCAAAAAAATGTATTTCAATGAATTGTACCCGAAATTCCATTTCAATCAAAGTACTCATTTGAATAGAAACGAAGAAAAAAATATGTTTTTAAAACACAAACTGCGTGGAAACAAAACCAGTTTGAGTCACACGATATAGTTTTGAATACACGAACGGTGTTTTAAAAAATTTGTTTTAAGATTGTAGAAATCGGTTCGCGTATAAAAATAAAACACTTTTAATATTACGATTACAATACAAAGAATCAAACCTATCTAGGAAAGCAAGTAAATTACAAATACGAATACAACTGAAAAATCACAAAATAAAAGAACAAAATTCCGAATTTGACCGAGGATCGTGTTTGACACGGGGCCCTTAAAACAAATTTCGGGTCTCTCCCCGTTTTGTTTCCTAGGGTACAACAGCCTATGCAGTATATACTGTCGGGAGCTAGCACCCGAATTGTACCTTAAAAAAATGATGAAGATGATCAGAGAATTGTTGGAATTCTTTAGGGAGAAAAAAGGAGAGAACACTAGAGATTGTGTTGTTTGGTTCATTTTCAACCAAGGCTCACCTTGGTATTTATACTTGAAAAAAGAGTTGAAACGTCACATTCACCATCAACTCATGAGTTGAAACACCTCATTCACCATTAACCAAAACCTTTAAGTATTTGACTAAATTTTAAAAGACATGTTAAATGGATTTTGACTCATTCAAAATGGTGTTTCAACTAGCAAACTTGAATAAATAAAAATAATACAAGTTCGTATAATTTTATTTTCACAAACTATTTTCTCAAAATATTTTCCAACATTTCTGTTACACACTTCATGAACGTTTTTTACTTTTATGTTACTTACTTTACCATCATTTACTTTTCTGCTTCACAAGCACACAAAACCCATTCACTAATTAATCCGGCTAAACGATAACAAAAGTTGAGTATTGGAACTCGACCGTGTCTATTGGTTCGATACTTGGTTCTTACCTAAACTATATTACGCTGCGATATGTACACTTACCTATTGTGTGTGTTTTAAGTTAACGTAATTATCATTTTATAAATTTAAAACCTGATCTTGTGAAATCAAAATATATTTACTTATATTTTTATATATATTAAAACAAGCACATCAAGTTTTTGGCGCTGTTGTCGGGGACACGGTGATTTCAAAAAAAAATTCGAGTTAACGGATTAGGCTTTTTAACCTTAACATTTTCTTTTATGCTTTGTTTTGATTGTTCTTTACAACAACTTTCATGGATGACAACTATGAGAGTTTCGTAGTTGTCATGGAGGATACCAAAACTACTATGAGTACCACTATGCGGAGGTTTAGTGCGAAATTTGTGGGGAACCACACTACACCCAAGATTGTTATAACGATCAAGGGTATTCCACAGATTTTCACCAACCCTACTTGCAACCATATGAGGAAACCACACTGCCCTAAGAAATTCAACACTCAACTCTAGATTCTGACTCATGGTCCCCAGGAAATCTGTTTCGTCATTTGAAAGAAATTAAGAATCAACTCATAAAGAGCTCTCCAAGTGAACAACAAGTGTTTCATCATTTAGAAGTAATTAAGCTTCATATTCTAAACAGCTTTCCAACTGAACAACAAGATGATTCCTTCAAAGTCCAAGAATCAGAAGTTATAGTTCCAACATCTCTAGATGTTGGGTATAGAAATAAGACAGATGCTGTCAATAGAAACTACAGTATCGAAACTAGTAGTTTCGGCTGAACATTTGTTCAATCGAAACTACCTAGTTTCGATGCCTGTTTTTCATGCCTCTTTGGCGGTGGCTTGGAAAACAAGGCACATGAGGCCTCCTATATATAGAAGAATACCCATTAGGAGTGAGTGTGTCTGTAGAGGGAATCACCACCCCAGGGGGAGCTCACCCTAGGGTGAGACTAATTGTTAGTGTATGATGAGCTTCTTTTTCATTTCAATCAAAAAATCATACGTTTTTATGCTTTCAATTAGCTGTTCTTTTTTCATTTTCATATATGTTTGTTCGTGTATGTGATTCATGCACCCGTCTCTACCATTTGTGATTCGAGAGTGATACCAGATCAAGAGATTCCGCCTCTCGATCCGGACTGTTTGTGGATTTCAACTCAGATATGTGTTCTACAGGTCTGTGTCGGGACCTACACTAGAAAGGTCTAGTGACTTTAGTGAGCAAGAACCTTCCATCTTCACAAGCATGGATCAGTCAGAGGTGAGACCGGATGATTCAGAATAGATGGCTACTACAACTTTATAATCATTTCCTGACTTTTCTAAGAAGCTTGAAGCTAAACAATCAAATGAGCCAGAGGAGCGAAGATCTAAATAAGAAATGGTGGGAATCCTAAATATTGAAACACAGGAGGATGTAATCACCAACAAACAAATGACAATGGTGACACCTCTTCCTTGCAACAGTGATAGTTGGACTATGACCAAGCATATCAGTGAATCATTCCATGAATCACATAAGCCACATGATAGGGCACATCACTCTGAGGACCACTTCTCATGGAAGAAGCAACGTTCATCCAACGAAAACTACGTGACAAAATTATCATACCGAGTTGACCGTCTCCTTCACTACATGGGATTCTTGAAGTTTGGTCCAGGAAATTTCAAATGGTAGTGGCATGATTTAATTAACCACTTTCTTTAGGTGCTCTTTTATAGAGCATTCTAAATTTGGCAGGTTTACAAAAATTTTTAAAATTTTAAATCGATCCATCCAAACTAAAATTAAAACTATAAATGAACTTTGAAAATATATAAATCAATAATTTACCCATTTTGGCACTAAAAAGTTGAAGGTATAAAAATTTGAAAGTTGGGGAAAATCTTTGATTTATGAAATTGGGCCACTTAACGGGGGATTTTTGCTCGGACCATTGGGACAAACGTAGCTCAAGTTATGACCATTTCAAGTTTGAACACATTTTACCCTGTCTTTCTCTATCTAGCTGGTCCAGGATGGACTCCACTAATTCCTAGATCAGCCTATTATCATCTACGCATGGTTATCAAATGGGTTGGATGAACCTCTCCATATTATAAGCCACCCATTTGACAGATTCAGCACAAAATTGGAATTTCACGAAGCACGTACGGGTCGGGCTAAAGACCTTTAAATAAACGTAGCGCTTCCAGGAGGCAACTCGATGATCATGAATAAATTGAGAAGTTGGTGCGTACGGCAGAAAGCATGGACATCAGGTTTGGTTTCTCCAAATTTAAGTTTCTAATTACTTCAGCCCCCAGATATGCCTTCTCGATACTAGGACCTTAGTAGCTTAACTACTATCTTTTATTTTTCTTGTATGCTTTTATGCTTTCTTTTATGTTTCGGGTAGAATAACATCACCAGATCATCTATCTACTTTGAGGAGTTACACTCCACCACTACCGGCCTGGAGCCGGAAACCACATCAAATTTATGAGAAATTAGATGAAGTCTTTGAAGCAACATGTTGACAAGCAGCTGATAGGCACAGCCTAACAGCAACAATAAGTTTTGGCCTTAGGTTATACACCGAATTGACCGGGGAGTACCAGTTTATTTTCCCTTAAAACTTCATGCATTTAAATTCCTACATAGCATTCCATTACATGCATTTGTACATTGAGGGCAATGCACAGTTTTAAGTATGGGGTGGGGAATTAGAGATTCAGGACTGCTTGTAACCTTAGAGCAGTAAAATTTAACTTGTGATTTTCTACCTATTTGACTAAAACAATACAAAAACCTACCTTTTATAAAACCCAAAAAAATTTCAAAAATTTTTAAAACCCTTTAAATCTAAACCTCTTCGAGTTTGCACCTAATTAAATAAAATGAAGACATGGCAAGTAGAAACAAACGGAAATTATGCATAACAAATCACTAAACCATTTCCCATCTGTTTTCCATGTGAGAATTATCTGAGCCTTTTCGCGAGTATTATTATCATTATTTTTGCATTGTTTTTCGTTTGATATATTAAGTGTTTATTTGTAACACCCTAGTTTCAATCACCGATTATTTAATCAATAAACACGCGAAAGCATTCGTCCCATGAAAAGATTTTTTTTTAAATACGTACCGCGAGGGACCATGACCCTGCCTCTCGCGTACCGCGAGGGAGCATCAAAACAACACTTCCAGGAACCCGGTCCCTCGCGTACCGCGAGGGAACCTAACCTGATTCCTTGCGTACCGCGGGGCACCTGCATTTCCAGAAAGTTTCTTAAATTTTTGTAGCCTTCAACCCCTTAGCCAAAATTCTAACTTTTACTCATTTGTCATAAAATTTTCCCAACACTTAGGATTGGGTTCTAACATTTAAAACACCATGCCTTTGAACAAAAATTTCAATTTCATGTATCGTTTTACAACTTTTCGTTGGACATCTAATTACACCCGAAATCACCAAAAAATGTATACGAGAATCCAACATTTGCCATAGACTTCCTTGACTACACTGGAGCTTTTCCTACAAAACACCACATAATTAATCACCATTAGTAATGAAGACAAATCATAACAACAAGGTAAAACATTCCTATTTTCACCCATTCACCCATTCACCCGTTTGACCCGTTTCTACCCAATTACTAATTAAACAATTTAACACTAGCATAACACTATGCAAGTTTCTTTCTTTCTTTAATAATCACCCCATATTTGGTCAAATTTCATTTCCCTTATGGCACAAGACCATAACTTCTTTACGTTTCCATCACGGTACATAGACCATAAACTCACCACATTTCCATTATAGTACTTAGACCATAAATTCACCACATTTCCATTATCATACTTAGACCACAACTTCACTATGTTTCCATTATAGTATTTTAACTATAACTACATTCATATACGTGTTCATACCACATTCATACAACAATCATACCACATAAGTTAATTATGCAAACATTCCACACGTGTAATTATAATTTATCAACATCACTAAGTAAGTGTGAGTGCACTTACCTTTCGGATTCGAAGATCCCGCTTCTCCTTATCGATGGGAAATTAGAAACCCATTTGTTTCAACTTAAACAGTTAAAAACTAGCATAACCCCAAAATCAACTTGAAACCCATTTGTTTCAACTTATTTATAAAATATTATTTCTGCCATAATATTAAATATAAATATTTATTTATTTAAAACGAAACCCGGATTTTGGTTCGTTACATTATTCGATCGAATTCTTAGAATAATTAGAACTTGTATGACTTATACATATCAAGACCATGAAGTGGAAGTATGAAAATGATTGAGGCACCTAGGACTTTATCACCCTTATTATCCAAAACCCCCCAAAAAAATATTATCCGCCTAGATAGCCCTCTGAGCCTTAGCCTTTTTCTTTTCTATCACCCATACTTATCACCCAACCAGCTTTTCGCAAACATAGGTTATTGGCTGACTGTCTTCAAAATTGGAAAATTATCCTATGTTCTCACATTAAATTCATTATCATCGAGACAATTTTGGAAAAAATATGCCCTACACAGAAGAATTGGAATATACAAAAAGTTGATGCATTAGGAAAATATCCGAACTATCTGCAGGAAATTCACATAAACATTATTTCAAGGAAATTGAGGAAAAAAGATTATTGAAGGATTTGTCTTGTTTAAAAGAAAAATATATCTTGGTCCTTTACCGGGAGACCTTAAAGAACTAGACATGCATCCCTTTGATTTAAATTTGCTTTTCTGCATTCATTTCGCAAAGCTTGAATTACCAATCGAACTCCGAGAAAAGATCTTCAAGCAACCGGTGATGAATGAAAACGGTGGCGCTAGCAAGAACAATTGCCACCATTCTGCGGCTTATCAAAAAGCGCCGCCAAAAGAAGAGCCAAAAGATACAATAAATGTAGAATGTGTGGCAACTGGAGCCACGATGGAAAGTGTAGCAAGAATCAAACTCACTCCCAAAGTGAGTATACACACCTGATCGAAGTAGGAGCTGTTAGGCTATGAGCCTAAAGAACCGTACGAAAAGGCAGCAATGTATATTACGCAATAAGGGACGAGTTAACATTAATGAGAAATATTGGTCTTGGCAATCTGACCATAAACGAGCCCTCAGGTTAGTTATACCCTCATGATCTGACTACTGTAGAGGGACCTATTAGTATTTTTCATTTTAAGCCATGAGGCCATAGCCGAGTGTTTCGTGATAGCTGCAGCCCTTTAAACCCCTTTAAAACCCCTAATAATCCAAAAATATTTTCATTTTCACCTTTAGTTTTACTTTAGCCACATTATAACCCTTTAAGTCCTCTTGATTCATGCATACTACTTAGTTAGTTGGTGAAGACTTTATTTGCATACAAGCCTATAACTATTGCATAATTCGATCTGAACTTGAGTGTTCCACTTCACTTACATTATCCATATATATATCACCCTAGAGTTGAGTGAACATTGTGAGTAGTGAGGATTTCTTGCATAATCAAAGTTCTAGTAGGCTTGTCATGGATTCCATCATCTTAAAAAAGAAAAACACAAAAATAGAATAAGCAGCTCAAGAGTTATCCCGGAGTTTCAACACTAGTTGAAATTCCATTAGCCTTGTAAAGTTTCTAGTTGTGGGTATGATCATGCATGAGTTTGCTTAAGGACAAGCAAAGTTTAAGTGTGGGTGTTATGATATGCCATCATTTACACATATTTTAAATACATAATAATCTCCACATTATGGTACTAATTGAATAATAATAATAACCTTGCAATTTATGCTTAAAACACTTGCAATTTTGTAATTGCATGTTATTCGGTGTTGAAAATATAAATCAAGCTAAATCCTATAAAAAACACCAAGAATTCAAGCTTCAAGAATGCTCATTCCCGACCATTTACCCCCAAGAAGTCAAAATTGGTCAAAAAAAAGTCAACCAAGCAGCTAAAAGACAAAGCTGGGAGAAAACAGAGGGATGCACGGTCGTGCATCAGTGTCCCTTGCTCCCCATGGCCGTGCATCTGTGTCCATTGCTTCCCACGACCCAGTATAGTGTCCTTTGTACCCGATTTGATTCCCTAGGCCTTTGCACGACCGTGCAACCCATTGCACGACCATTGCACACTTTGAGGCCTATAAATAGGAGGCTTGAGTTCTTCATTAAACACACCAATTCAGACCAAAAGAACACTTAAGAAGAGAGCATTCTCGTAGTTAGAGTAGAGAGTGGAGAGTAGAGGGGCTCTTCCTCCTTGTTCCACAGTAGGAGAGCCTACGAAACTCATCGTTACGCTAGTCGTTATGGCCATTCGTGGCTAAAACTTCTTTGTACTGCTAGGGTGAAGATGATGTTTGGTAGATGTTAATATTTAATGTATTAATCTAGTGGTATGTTTATGTCTTTAATTAATTCGTTCTTAAAAACCATCTTTCGGTGGGCTTTTATTATTGTCTAAATCTGTCTTTATATTTGTGAGTGTCTTGATTTTAAAGAGTAAGATCGTAAAACACTTTTTAATGAAACTTTCTTTGAAACTCGTACATCTTTATACGAGATGATTATGCGACCAAGAATTGGTGAAATCATGTTAGGAATGGTACGTCTTTATACTTGGTCCTATTGTTACACCGCCTCCCGGTTAGCAAAATATAATCACCTATTTAACTTTAATATAAAGCATTTTAAGTCCGATGTCTTAAACCAACCCAGAGATGACCATTCGATGGGTTAAGGGTAACTGTTGTCCCTAACGGGAGGCACTACCATTTTAATTTAAAAAACATAATTTGTAAATCAAATGTAGTGAGGACGAGGCTCTAGCGGTGACCCGGGTCACAAGTTTATAGTAGTCATACCACTGAATTAGTCAACTTAACATTATCACGTACCAAGCTGATTCGAATCCCGAAGCAATAGTATCCGTAATCTGATAATTTTCGCTTTATTTACTTTCTTGCTATTTACTATTTTGCTAGTTACATTTCTGTTACACACTTCACGCACGTTTTTAGTTTTATGTTACTTACTTTACCGTCATTTACTTTTCTGCTTCACAAGCACACAAAACCCACTCACTAATTAATCCGGCTAAACGATAACAAAAGTTGAGTATTGGAACTCGACCGTGTCAATTGGTTCGATACTTGGTTCTTACCTAAACTATGTTACGATGCGATAGGTACACTTGCCTATTGTGTGTGTTTTAAGTTAACGTAATTATCATTTTATAAATTTAAAACCTGATCTTATGAAATCATTCTAAAAATATATTTACTTATATTTTTATGTATATTAAAACAAGCACATCATTACAACATCAAGGTTAAAGTTTATACAAAAAGGCTTATAGAGTTAAAAAAAACTAATAAAATGGATAAACAACGTATGCAAGGAAATCGTTGTAAGTCCCAAAACGAATGGATCTTCGAATAAACACACTAACACAAACATGATATCAAGTCTCACAATCAATAGGCGGAAACTATTAATTGTGGTGATTCAAGACACAAAGATTCAAAGTAAACACTTGGATTGATCAAGAGAATTACAAAGAAAGGTAAAAACAACCGCTAACACACTAGACGACTTTTCCTCACGTCTAACACTCTCAGAAACATTTTTTCTGGCTGATTCACCTAATTTAGGTTACATAAACAAGTATTTAAACTAAGCCTAATAACACTAAGCCCAAAATACATGTTCTTGGCCCATAGCCGGCCCAAGACCCAACTTGTGAACTCCTGTTCACGGTTACAAACCCGAATACCCATCTATTCGGTAACACCAAAAATTATACTTATTTGATAAGTGTCAGCCTCACAAATATAGACCCAACAATCTCCCCCTAGGATGATGCTATCAAATGATCTTCATAACTCGAATGCAGCACTGTGATCACCACTTCCAGCATACAACATTGTCATCAGAATCTATGGTTGTTGCTGTGGTGTCGATGTTGGTGTAGATAAGATTCAGCATCTCTGAACTCTCAAACTTGGGTCTCTCTTTCTTCTCTTGAAGTTAAATCCACATGTGGATCCTAATCAGCACTTGCTTGATCATCTTGCTAAAGAGGATGTGAGAGGAGGATTCCCAGGAACTCTTTTCTTTTTCATTCTTTCTCTTTCAAGCAGATTCACAGGTACTTCTTCATGTCTACCTTCATTTTCGGAATATTAAACCACATCTGGTTCTTCTGACTCGAGAACATTCTGTTATGGTGGTACTTCAAGCTTGTCAGCAAATGACAACATTTCAATCTTCTTCAACCCTGATTCTTGATTTGAAATAAATCCTACAAATTCTCAGAAGTTTTGTAAGCAGACATTTATATGCAACAGGGAATCTAGTATTCACATGAACACCTAGTACATCCATGTACTATCAAACCTTTGAAATTTCAATTCTTTTGACAATAAGTCTTTAAATCCAAGAATGGTCAATTTTTTGTAAAGATAAAATAAAATAAAACAGAAAATCTAAAACTAAATTAAACTAAACTCAACAAAATAGAGATAAAATAAGAAATATTTTTTTTTTTTAAATTTTCTTAACAAATTGTAACTCAATTTAAACTAACAATTATTAACACAAACTTGTTACAACAAGTCTTTAGGAAGTTTGCAATGGGATCATATCGTTTTATGGACAGACCAAGGAATATTTTTAGCACGTATTTTTACCCAGACATGTCAAGCAGATTGCCAATATAAAAATCTCTCTAAACTCATACTTTAGCTTCAACCCGAAGTTTTTCACTGTGATTTAAATTAGTTATGACTTAATGGGTCCCACACTCATATCTCAGAAACCTGTAATTAAATGAAAGTGAATTAATTGAATTCTTGATGAACTTTATTGGACCCCACAGCTTATCAGGTAAACCTTCCCTTCCTCATGATCTTTTGAGCACCTAAATAATAACTAATGAGCATAACTAGCATGGGTTTATGCAACTTTTCAGGGAATCTCTGACAAAATTTGACCAAAAACACAGCACTACGGGCTTACATGTTCAGAATCAGCAAAAACTCAGGGTTATAGCACTACAGACTTAAATGCCTTGATAAGAGATCCCTTCCTAGTCACATATTCCCAAAAAATAAAAATATTTACAATAATATGTACGTCTTTAGACATATCTTTTTGATGTATGGCATTGCATATCTTTTGAATTTATTCCTATAGCACGACATTGACATTACGTGTCTTTTTGCTCGGAATTCTGCTTTGCATATTAGCTTTGCACTATCATTGAGTGTCTTTTCACCTACTGCATGTCAATGCATGTCTTTTAACTATATAGATATATAATATTTACAGACTTGTATCAAGTCAAGCTCGCAACCCCTTTGTGAAGGGTCCCGGTTAGTGCAATCCTAATAGAGCGAGGGTTATCCACAGTTCATCAACCTTTATATTTAAGTTCTCGATTATTAACAGGAATAGCAAATTACACTAATCTATGAGATGTTCACCACTAAGGTCATAATATTATTTTGTTCAAGTGTATCACATGTAGAGTCTATCAACATATCCAACATTAATCCTAGCATTTTCAATTTAGTGCCTTACATGTGTTGATCCTAGCCTTAAGAAACGAACATTCATATCACTTCTCATTTAATTGCAAACTCTTGACTCAAACACAAACAATATTTTTTTTGTTAAATTACCTCAAAAGTAAACTCTTTTTGAATTTTTCTTAACTCTCGAAAATTTAAGACAAACTCTTTTTGTATTTTCTTGACACTAATAAACTTTAAAAAACACTCTTTTTGTATTTTTCTTTTAAAAACACTCTTTTTATATTTTTCTCATATCTCCCCCTAAATTTGTGCATTAATTAAAAAATGTACAAATTTAAACTATAAAGAAAAATCTTTTTGTAACCATTCTCAAATTTCAATAACTCATTATTTTCAAAATATAATGTACCAAAGTAAATTGTACATTTATTGCTGATTTTACCTCCCTTTTCTCCTACAAAGGAAACATACCCTTCGTTAAAGTATTTACGTATGAAGCAGAGAGATGTCACCCGTCATGTACCTGGAACAACCCTTATCAACACACCACTCTGGTTGTTGACAGTTATCATTGGTCGTCCCTGTACGAAAGAGAAGATTAGTTAGACATAGGTACCCAAGCCATAGTTGACCTGGGCATTCCTGAAGCATCAATGTATGATACTTCCTGCAAACACATATCATTTTTAGAATCAAGGACAGGTGTTGCCGCAATATTTTTCTTAGCTTTCTTGACATGCTTTGATTGAACATACGGTTTTGTCTCTTTTGAAACTAAGACTTTAGGTTTTATTGTTTGCTTATTTTGTTTAACCTTTTGTCTTTCAAAATAAGCTTGTCTGTTTCTCTTTGCAGTATTCCAGTCACCATCAGGGGCTTAACTCTGGTAGACGAACTCGTCATTGCCTTAGGCTGATTTGCCTTCATTGGCTTATAGTAAGTTCTATCCCTTGGTGTAGTCCTTTGATTGTTCATGTAATAAGGCTCATAAGGACGATGCATGCAATTTCTTGCGATGTGACCGGCTTTGCCACATGTGTAGCATGTCTGCTTCCTAGCATAAGCAGCATATCCCCATATGTTTGACCATGATAACAAAGATGATGATGATGATTGTGAGTGATAATATTGGTCACAACTTCTCTTTGAGCAGCTTGCATACTTCATGTTTTTCTAAGCATGGTCTTGTTCAAACCTCTTATAATAATGATCATACTTTGTATAAAACTCAGCTTTGGTGAAGTGCTTAGGTGAAGCACTTGAGGTTTGAACACTGACCCTTGGTTTTTCAACCTGCTTGGTTTTCTCGTTCAACTTGGACAGGTCCTGTTGGAATACTTAGCAATATTTTCAATGACAGGTTTAACAAATCTAGTTTTTCCATCACTATATGCTAATAATTTTGAATTTTTAGAGACATTTTCCCAAGCTTGCACATAATGTTTGTTGCTCTTAGAATTAGTACCCTTAGAAGTATCAGTATTATTTCTGCAACCAGAATTAACATTAGTTTTATTCTTGCAAAAACAAGTCTCTTCATACTCCTCATTTTCACTATCACATTCCTCAATCTCTACTTTTTCTGCACATGAAGTAGAAGCGTCAAAATTGTTCACACATTTAATCTCAGAATCTAAGGATGAAGACTTAGATTCTTAAGTGTCTGACAGATTGCAAGAAGAGAGCACCACATACTTTGCTACTTGTTCTTCAACAGATGGAGGAACAGTGGTGAAATTTTCATTAAAAAGATGAGGCATGTTGTTATACCCAATCCCTTTTGACCCATTCCCAGGTTTATGAAGTTGGGTTTCCAGCATATCAACTACTTTACTAGATTGACCAAAAAATTCTACTTTAAACTTTGCTTCAGTAAAATTTGATTTGGCTTGTTCTAATTCAGCAGTTAACCTTTTAATCTCTTCTTTAGCATCCGTTAACACACAACATTTTTGACTTAGTTGTTCTTTGAGACGTGAAATATCTTTCTTACTAGCTTCTATTACTTCCTTATATGCTTTCTCAGTTTTAGAAAACTTTGATTTATGATATTTAAGATTTTCAATTTCAAACTTCAAATCATCATTTTCTTTTCTGAACATCCCCACCTTATCAATACATAATTGAGAATAGAGATTAGATGTTACCTTAGGTGGAATTGAAACTTAAGATGATGAAGTTGTTCTTGCTGCTCCAAATGTAGAAAACATTTTATCAGATATTTGTGAATTTGCTTGACAAGATGTATTTTCCCACCAAAATTTTCACTGAAAATCTTATATTGTCAACTCCTCAAAAATGAATCTATCCTAATGTATAACCGTTCTCTCAAAATTTTGACCAAGTAAAAGTTTTGAATTTTTCCAGCCAAATATTTCACGAAAAATATCCGATGTTGTCAACTTTTTACAATCGACTCCAAATAGAGGCATAAACGTCCTCTAGAAAATTTGACTAAGAAATATTTTCCCGCCAAAAAACTCACTAAGAAATATTTTCCCGCCAAAATGGAGGCATAAGCGTCCTCTAGATACCAATTGTAAGTCCCAAAACGAAGGATCTTCGAATAAACACACTAACACAAACACGATATCAAGTCTCACAATCAATAGGCGGAAACTATTGATTGTGGTGATTCAAGACACAAAGATTCAAAGTAAATGTCACATCCCAACCGACGGCGGAATACGTCGGGGCAGGACATATAGACTTTTCATGAGCTCAAAATTGACTAACTTGTAATATATTAATCATTAAATTCATTTCCATTCAAACAAACATAGCATAATTCAACAAGTACATAAATGAAAATACAAGTTGTTCTTTGAATTTAAATTAACTAAGTCCCAAAACCTATGTGTAGCAAGCCTTGATCAAAATCACACATTAGTACCTGAAACATGAATAAAATAAAGTCAACTAAAAAGTTGGTGAGCATACACAGGTTTGTACGTAGATAGTATATAGATGTGAATAAACAAATCCTTACATAACATGATAAAATAAGGCATTTATGGGGAGCAACTATTGTGTAACCAAAGTACAATCAAACCTTTGTAACTAGCATGCAAATTGTGTTGTCGGTAACAATCACCTCAATCTGGGTGGGTTTGTCAGACTCAATAAATCTATCATTGTTAACCGTCGGCTTGAATAGTTAATGATTGCATATGAATTGCACACAAACAGTTAACACACCTAGCACTCAAACATAAAGCTCAAATTTTGCACACATGAATGTAAAGAGGATTTGTGTTTATGTAGTTTGTGTAAATGTAAGTAATTGTGTGTATAGAGTTCATGTTTCACCCCAAAAAGTGAAAAAGAGTAAAGAGGCTATGTAATACTCACTTTGTATCAATTGTGTTGATAACACGAGCAATAGGTCTGACAAGTGACCTTGCAGTCACATAATTTACCTAGAGTGGATTGTATGATCTTGCATTAGTTAACATGCACAAAGTCTAAAGCGAGAACTAGAGATCAACGGTTTTGATGAGTGGATTTGTACAAAGATTGTGTCATATGTAATTAGATAATAGTTTGGTATGAAAATTGTAGGTTCAAAATAGGTTTGGAAAGTAATTATTGTGTTAGGGTTTAAGTGTAAATAATTTAAATAAATAAATTCTTTCTATTTATTCATTTATAATTTAAATGAAACTTTAAATGCTAGAGAATTAATATTGTAACAAGATAATCCATATTAAAGGAATAATTCCCTTTTTATTTATTTGACATATTATTAAAATGATGAGTCTCAAAAGTGGGTAAATAATAATGTATTTATTAATACATATAAGAATTTGTTTGATATATTTAAACCTAAATTAGTATATATATTTTCTTGAAAACAAATATAATGTTGTAACGGTATCAAAATGTTAGGTAAAATTTATATAAATCTTATCGAAATTTACAACTTAAACGACTAGTTTAAATGCTTTGTTTGTAAAATAATTATTTTATTCAAAATAACATTTTAGTGATTTTTATATTAGTAATATAGTTTTAAAACATTTTAAATTATAAAAATAATTGTTTTCCTTTAAAAGTTTAACAAATTAAATTTGTAAATCTGATTATGAGCATTCAAAAGTTTATAAATTAATTTTTATAAAAGGATTTAATGTAAAAACAAGAGTTCTAAAAATAAAACGGGTTCTGGGATTCGAACCCGGGTGGGTTGTATGAAGGCACACACACGCAACCACTAGACCAGTGGTCCGATAGTGTCAAGATCAAGTCCCAATGGTTTTTAACTAACGTCCAAGGGAACCGGGTTCAATGCAGAGATGAAAAGGGTGCAAAAAGGTGCGAACTCAGGATCGAACCCGCAACCCTGTCTATGCGGGGGCTTGAGTCTAACCGGTGGATCTGGGCTTAAAGCCTTGATAGTTTTCTGGGTTTTATCATTTTATCACAAGAGTTTGAAGACCCTTCTTCCCCAATTCGTATACCCGAAACCCTAACCCCAAAATGATTTCAATTGAGCACAGATACGAGTCGATAATGATGGGGCTTTCATTCCCCAGATTAAAACAAGTCTAAGGGTACAAGATTTACCTGAAATGGCTGAGGGGTGGTGGCGTTTGGCTAGGCACGCAGGTTCGGGTTTGCCGGAGTTAGATCGTGCACCAGAAGTTTCTCGAGTATGAGGGTTTCAAATGTTTGTAACGGGTGTCGCCAGAGTGTGTGTGTGGGTATTGTATGCCTCAATTTTGACTAAATTGCTCGATTCGATCCGGGTTAATAGGAAAACAGCTGTCAACAATGATTCTTGCATTAAGTCGTTAATTGGCGATGAATGGAGACTCGTATGAGGTCTGAATACATGTGGGGATTAGTTTCACGTGAATTGCGGTCGTTATGCGCGTTAAATTCTTGTTTTGGAAACGAATTTACTCGGTTTGACTTGGGGTTGTCAAACTTAGTTCGAAATTCGAATTTTATGGCGTTTGGAATCAAATTAAAGTTCTTAGGGTGTTTAGGAAGGTCCGAAAAACTGTTATGAGCGATAAAAGAGCAGGAGCCATCGAATATGGTTAATTGGATAGACTAATTCGGTTTTTTTTTACCTTTCAAGGTCAACCCTGATGAGCATTGCTCTTGTTGACTTTTCCAGGTCAAAGTAAGCTCAAATTTATATATTTTTCTTATTGAATGGGTTCAAAATCGAGGTGTAAAGGTCTAGGTTCAAGAACGAGAGTTTGGAATGATTGGGGGCGGGGGGTTTAATTAGTCTATTTAAATTGTAATTATATGTACATACCTAAATATATATTCTTGTTTTAAAACTTTATGACATTAATTATACTATAAATTTTGAAATGGTTTATTAAAAGTGTTGAATATATATATATATATATATATATATATATATATATATATATATATATATATATATGTATGTATATATATATATATACTTGTTTTAACACTAGCCGACACAAACATGAGGTTTAAATGTAAGATTTTAAATTGTGTAATTATATACATAACTTTTAAAATAATTATATGTACATATGTATACGTACACCAAGTGTGTTAAAGAATTTAATATGTAACGTAAGTTTAGATTTTGAATAGAAACTTTAGTTAAAATAATAGTTTACGTGACCTAAGCTGCTTGATCAAATACAAAATTTATGTAGTGTTGTTATTGTATTAATCAAAATATACTAAAATGGGATCGGGAGATTAGGGATGTTACAGTAAACACTTGGATTGATCAAGAGAATTACAAAGAAAGGTAAAAACAACCGCTAACACACTAGACGGCTTTTCCTCACGTCTAACACTCTCATAAACGTTTTTCTGGCTGCTTCACCTAATTTAGGTTACATAAACAAGTATTTAAACTAAGCCTAATAACACTAAGCCCAAAATACATGTTCTCGGCCCATAGTCGGCCCAGGACCTAACTCGTGAACTCCTGATCACGGTTACAAACCCGAATACCCATCTATTCGGTAACACCAATAATTATACTTATTTGATAAGCGTCAGCCTCACAAATATAGACCCAACAATCGTTGACCAATTTGACTATCTTCGATTTCTCTGTGCCCTATTTTTCGAACGGTTTTGTCTATTTTGTGGTTTAGTTCTTTAGGAAAAGAAACTATATTTTTTGTTGCATTTAGTGAGTATTAAACATTTAAAAGTTACCAATATCATGTCAAATGTTGTATACAATGAAATATTTTCAAATTTGTTAATCATCATTGTAAGGTTTCATTTGACATGTAATTTAATATATTGTAAAATACACCACTTATGAAATGTATTTTCATGCATTTTTTTGATGTTTTGATTATTATCATCCATATAATCTTATCATTTAACAAAATGAAAAAGTTACAAATACAATATCAAATTTGTATAAAAAAAGATGTTATGATAATTATCAATATAATGATAACACATGGGGTAAAAGCTACTATTTAATATAATACTTTGATAAATTATAAAAATCTCTTTTTATTTTTTCAAAAGGCAAACCTTAATCTGTTTTTTTATTAGAAAAGTTTTTAACTGAATAAAGGTTCGTTACATTTTTTGTTTTTATTTTTTTTATGAGGTATTCAAGTAGTTAACCAATAATAATAAACAATTAAACAAGCTAAAATGAATCCATTCTTTAACTCATATATATCTATATCTATATCTAAACTATATAATAAATAAAAATAATTTATGTCACGTGTCGTTTCCACATCTCTTCTCACAATTTTTTCTCGACTCTCTCTCTTATTAATGCACCTCTCCTTTTTTAATAATTATTTATATTTAAAGAAAAACTATTAAATATACTAATAAAAAATATTTTAATTTTAAATTATCTCTTATTTTAAGAAACTTTGAAATTTAATTATGTTTTTTTTAACTAAATAGTGATGTAAGTTAACTTATATTAAATAGAAATTAATGTATTCAAACTGTGTAATATACAGGTTTTTAAAAATATAAACTTTTGATTACTAAGTATATATAACATTACATTTTATCAACCCGTGTAATACACGAGTTTTTAAAATACAGTTTTTTTATTACTAAGTATATAATATTATATTTTTTACTTAAGATTTTTTAATTGTTCTTAACTTTTTATTTGCAATTCGATGTTCCTTTATTATTTTTCCTCCTCTTTCGATTTCTAACTTCCGAGTACCATCAACGCCCATTTATAGCGATAACTCACGGGTCAAATATAATATGTTTTGATTTTTTTTCAAAACAATGTACTATTATTTAAAATTCAGACTATATAGTTACGACATGATTATTTCTATCTACGTTTCGATTCGATGTTCATAACCAAGTCATCCCACCGCACCACCCGCAGTAACGCGCGGGTATTCAACACTAGTTATTATTATTAGTAATTAAAAAAAAGTTTGGATTGAGAGTTGAGATTACTGTAGAAAAGGTACAGGTAACTTAGTATAAGGTACTCCTTCGGGTGCTAGATCCTCCCGACAGTACATATTGCTTCGGCTGTTGTACTCTGTGAAACAAACGAGTTCTCTTGAGAGACTCGAAATTTGTTTTAAGAAACCCGTATTGACCACGAATCAACAGCCACAACTCTTCGCCCCCAATCTTTATATATATATATATATATATATATATATTTTCATTTCAGTTGTAAAAAAAGGTACTGTAATTTATTGCTTTATTACATTTGTAATTACAATTAGTAAAATTATTTTTATACGAACAGTTCCTAAAGTCACCTGCTCCGCCATGGTTATATGGTTATGTGCACCACCAGGCTGACCAACCACCGGTTCTCCACTTGTTACAAATTTTTCTTTAGTATCTTTTCATTTTTTAGTTTACCAATATACAAGAAGAAACGTATTTCACTAATTTATTGGATATGTTGTAGAAGCATGTTTTTGTAACTATAGATAAAATTCTATGTATCGGTGTACGTGGGTAGTACGCAGGAGGGTGTTCCTAAGTACTTAGCTTGCACACCAGTTTGGTCCTGCGTACTTAGTAAGTACGCAAGGCTTTTGCCTTGCGTACTTGTCAACCAAACTCTGCGTACTTATACAAGTACGCAGGTATAGTTCCTTCCCCTATAAATAGAAGACTTGTCTTCATTTGTAGGTGGAACTCTGGAACTAGGTTGAGAGGTGTCCGGGTCGGGACAAGTTCTCCCGACCCCGTGGACCGTGAGCTTAGATGATAGATGTGTGCTCCTTCGGTATGTCATCTGTAATACGGGATGATTTCTATGTTATGGATTACGTATCGTTTCATTATCTTTCGTCTTTGTTCTTGTTTATCTGCTTTGTTCTTCCTGTTCCCACACAAATCACAGAACAGATCCGTGTATTTCCGCTGCGCGACGAGGCTCCTGGGACCTACAAGTGGTATCAGAGCATAGCTCTTGATTTCGAGTGTTGTGAGTGTGTTAGGAGCATCTTCTACACAACCTACAGAGTTTTACAAGCAAAATAGAGTGTCTTTTGGTGATTTTTTTGATAAGATAATGGTAGCTCTTGAGCACTATTTTAGAGGCAAAAATCACTCAAAAACCGACCTTTTGTTGTTTGTTTGAGTGTTTTGAGCATCAAAGGTTGGTTAGAAATAAGTTTCTAACCCTTTGGCTTGATTTAGTTGGTCATATCTTCAATTTTTGAAGATTTTGGTGAGTTTCCAGTGACCGAAAAAAGTTGGTGAGAGTTGGTAAAAAAGTGATCTGCGTACTTACTATATTTGACAACAAGTACAGTCTTGCTGCGTACTTAACAAGTACGCAAGACCATATTTGCTGCGTACTTAAATTATCTCCTGCGTACTTATCATTTACTCATGCGTACTTGTCAAGTACGCAAGAGCAAATCCTAAGTGCGCAAGACCAGGTCTTTAAGTGCGCAAGGCCAGATTCAAGTACGCAAGTTGTTTTGATTTTTCTGAAATTTGACTAGGTGTCTCACTATGTCAAATCTTCAGAACCTCGGTAACCTTCTTAATTATGACAATGCGATTGGAACCCCACAGAAACCACCAAAGTTGTTTAACGTTAATGACTATTCAAATTGGAAAGCACGCTTTGAGCATTATATCTCATACACCGATTCTTCAGTATGGATACCCATTCTTTAGGGTTATAAGCATCCCACATATACATATCTTGATGAGGAAGTTCCCAAGCCTATCTCTAAACTTGATGAAGAAGAAAAGAAAGTGTATGACTGAGAGAAGAAGGCATATGAATCTATCACAATAGCCTTGACCGGAGAGTTATTTCACAGCTTCAGAGGATATGATAATTCTAAGGATCTCTGGAAGGCATTGCAGAAAAGATTTGAAGGAAACAATGACATCAAGAAGAGTAAGAGAGGAGTTCTTAGAAAGCAGTATGAGTGCTTCAGATATATGGAGAATGAATATACAGATGAGCTTATATCTAGATTCTATCATCTGCAAACTAATTTGAAATCTCATGATCTAACGTATACTGAAGAGGAGTTAGTTGAGAAATTTCTTGATGCCCTATCCCCAAAGTTTGAGATGTACACAACCTTGATGAGAGTGAACTCAAAGTTTTCTGAAATGAAGATTGATGAAGCAATCGGAAAGATTCAAGCACATGATATGAATCTGAAAAGAAGGAAAGCTCAGGGAGACCTCAAATTCAAGACCCTTCTATGTATTATGGGGCGTATTCCACAACTAAGTCATCGGGTTCAGGGATTGCCTTATTCTCCGAAAACTCTCATGAAGAAGACAACTCAAATGTTTGTGGTGGTCATGCATGCTATGCTGCATCTGGATCTGGATCTAGATCTCACTACCAAAATTCATCAACAAATCCTTCTCCCACATCTTCAGCTAACCAATCTGCAATAGCCAAGATAGATGAAGATCATGTGGCTTTGTTTTCATCTTGTATGCTTGCCTATGAAAACTTCATTGGTGGCAAGCTAACGGATCCTGGAACCATAGAAGAAGACTTTAATCAGGTGGATCCAGATGATATGGATGACATGGATATTCAGTGGAATATGGCCATGATCTTGAGAAGAGCCAAACGTTTCTTGAACATAACAGGAAGAAACTTCATTGGTGGGCATTCAAATGCCAAGGTTGGTTTTGATAAATCCAAAGCCATGTGCTATAAGTGTCAGAACTTTGGACACTTTACTCGTGAATGTCAGAAGGACAAAGCACCGGCTTCGGGTTTCACCAGACCTAGCCAAGGAAACGGTCAAGGGTTTAACAATTCCAACAACCGCAATCAAAGTCAAGGTGGAACGTCCAATGCTTTGGTAGCACAACAGGACGATAGCTTTGATTGGGGTGTTCATTTGGAGGATGTCATTATTGCTCAAACACAGGTTGGTCTGATGGCTAAGCTCAAACACAGGTTGCTCAAACACAGGTTGGTCTGAACGGGTACGCATGCATTAATCTGTCACCTGCACACACACACACAAACACCACGCGTAACATAAAAATAGAAGAAGATTAACCAAACACAACAAGTAACAAATAGTCACACCAGTCAATTAAAATAAAACACCAATCGCACACACTCCCCGGCAACGGCGCCAAAATTTGATCGGTGTCGAAGGGACCGGTCAAAGATAAAGAATTAGAGTGTCCTAATCACCTTAAACTAGTTAGGGTAAGAAGGATGTCGAACCACGAAGAGTTTGTGGTCGGTGCTTAACTTCAATTAACAATGTGATTTATGAAGTTGCAATGGGTCTTTCTGCCCAAACACAAGCAATGATTGAGGTGAAATTAACCAATCTAACAAGCAATGATTATCAACTAGCAAAACGATCACGAATAATCAAGTAGCAAATAAACGGTTTAAGTTGTAAACAATAATTAAAAAGGAATCACACCCGGGTTTCAAGTCCACAAGTAATTAGGGATTATCACACCAACATATGAGTTCAAACAATCGAATGGTTTTCCAAATCAAATTAACCAAATCTAACCAAGAACATCAACATTCATACATAATCGGCAAATAGTGTAAAACAATATCCACGAATGAAATCGAGACAAATGTATGCAATATAGAATTAGATTAATCAATACATTCAACACAAATCAACGTTCATAGCAATTATCATCTAACGGGGTCAATGGTGAAAGAATTTATCGACTCCCGTGAGTTCATAACCATACTAAACACAAAGATTCAAGTATTTCAAACCAAACGATTACAAGAATTGTTTCTCAAAGCTAGCACATGGTAAAAACCCTAAAAACTTACAAACAATCCACCCGGGAATGATTACCGGTGGATTAGCCGCTCATGGTTGTGGAATTCATCTTTGATTCTTCAATTTCTTGATACCAATCTTCAAGAATATGGTTCCTAGCCTCCAAGCACTCCCAAAATTGCCCAAAATCGATGTAAAAACTGATCCTCCCGATTTTGGTGAAGAAAAACCTTATTAAACATTGAAAATCGGCTGTTTCCCTAAAGATCCGTGTCTGAAACGTAACCAGCGTAGGCGTACGCTGGGGGGCGTAGGCTTACGTCGTGTCCCTGAAGCCTGCTGTGAAGAAACTAGTTAGGCGTAGGCCTACGCTGGGCGGCATAGGCTTACGCCGGTGGCGTAGGCTTACTCCAGGTGGCGTAGACTTACGCTGGACCCTGCATTTTTGCCCCGTTTCTTCCGTCTTCCATCCAACTCTTGCATATCTCGCATAATATCTTCTAAAATCATACATTAAGCTTCCAACACCTGCACATGCACATCTACACAAAACCTTTATATTCCCCATATTAATTTGCATAAATATAACATATTGCACCCTTTAATGCATGAAACTTTGGTCACTTATCACATCCCCACACTTGAGTTTTGCTTGCCCTCAAGAAAGTCTTTTGCTTTAAATTCACATTACAAATTCTCAAATAATTGTTTTTACTAAACATAAGTTAAGGTCCAAAGTCATGCAAAATTCATAAGAATTATACTCTCAACATATTTACAATCCAACAAACCATCGATGATATTTTAAACCAAAGAAAATATTGAACGGGTTTAACTCACATCCTGTTATGGCTTTGCATGCATACACTCCTCACAATCAATCACTCCACTCGGCTTCATATGTGGACTAGCGATGACGTGCTAGTATTTTTCACTCGAAACCAAACAATGAACCACATTATCATAGGCTTGCATATTGATCAAATCTCCACCTACTAACACAACCAAAAAGCACAAATTAAAAGGTCTTTTAAGGGTTGTAATGTAGGCTAGGGTTACGGGTATGGATAAGGATTTTTAAAGTGGCTAAAGGTGAGTGGAATTCAACTAATGAAACTACAAATCAATCTAAAACTTTCAAATCTCTACTATGGGTATAAATGGCCCATCAACACTAAAGCTCTTATTTCTTCAAACTATCAAATGAAACTTGAGTTAAACTGACCCAATAACATCTTTTACTGTAGCTCAAACTAATACTCAAAACCTTTGGGCAAATGTTGACCCAATACTATTTTTGTATTTCTTTTTCATTCAATTATTTTTTTTATTTTTTTTTTCAATTGCGACTGCAACTACAACAATCTAAGTTAATTGAATTCCAACTCACGGGTTTAAAAATAAAAGGCTAAAAAGGTGAATGGGCTAATGTTGTGGGTTTTGTGAAAAGAAAAAGGTATAGGCTCAGAATGGGCATCTAGTGGATATTAACGGGTAAAGGTATAAAAATGGCTAAAAAAAAAAAAAAAAAAAAAAACGGTTTCTCCTAATGCCTTTATCATTTTTGTGTAATCAATTGGTTCAAGGTCTCAACATGTATCAACATTATGCAAGTTCTAAAATGTGAAACAAAGTGGCCAACCACTCAAATAAGAGAATATATATATATCAATTTGGCTCAAAATCTCACAAACACGGTGGAAAATAGGTTACCGACATGTGCATGCAAACCGTCACCTTCAATTTTGTTACTCCCGAATTCAACATTTCCAAAAAAAAATTTTATCATTTGTTGGAAAGACTTAATCAAGTACTTAGTGAATTAACCATGACCAAAGACCTCTACCAAACACTTTGTAAAACAATTATCAAAAAATTTGTATGGTTTTCAAGATTTCCCACATCCCCACACTTGAATCTTACATTGTCCCAATGTAAATAGTTATGAAATATAAAAGTGCAGTTAGTGGGTGCCAAACAAATCTAACACCCAACCTCCAAAATTCAAGAAGTAAATTCCCAAACCATAAACATCAACCCAAGCATCACCCAAGTTTCAAACAAAAAAAAACACACAAAAATAAACAAAAACAAAATAGTTCAATCAAAACAACATAAATATGAGAAAGAGTACATGAACCTGATTAGAGGCGATCATAGAGTGCCTGAACCACCACCAAAAATGGACTCGTAAGTCTTCCATGAGTCTTCCCCACACTTGAGTGTTGCTATGGTGACGAAACTAAAACACACAACACAAAACAAAACAAAGACAAAATAAAGACAATCACAAGCCGGGTTGCCTCCCGGTTAGCGCTAAGTTTATTGTTCTCAGCCCGACATTACCTCCTTATGGAGGTTGAAACACAAACTTGCTTCTATTAGCTCCCCCACCACCTTAGTTGTTATCACTCCAACTCCAAGTCTCCTCTCTTGTAAATTCCACATCAAACAAATCTACTTTCTCGTTCGGATGTTGGACATGGTCGGGTGGCTTCTTTGCATCTTTCAACCTCTCAGTTTCCTTCTCGATTGCCTTCAGCTCATCTTTCACATTAAACCTGTCAAACATAATACCTTTCTTTTTGGTGTCACCCTCATTTGCCTTGGCACGAGGATGACACACGTTAGTAGTAACTGATTTTGAACATTTATTTTCAACCGAATATGTAAATAAATTTGAAAAAATATTTATGTTCAACTTACGATTCCCAAAGGTCATGTCAACAGTGTCGTTTCGGCAATTGATTTGCGCATTTGCGGTTGCCAAAAACGGTCTTCCCAAAATCACTCATGGCTCCTCCTTAGCAAGTGGTGCATAATCGAGCACTAAGAAATCTCCCGGATAGTAAAATTCTCCAATCTTCACAGCCACTCCCACTAATTTCCCCCGAGGACGCGTGTGTGTAGCATTCGCTAACACCAATGTGGTGTTGTATTCTTCTAATGGACCAAAATTGTATTGGTCATATACGCTCCCTAGTAAAATGCTCACCCCCCCTCCATAATCTAGTAGTGCCACATTAGTTTTGAATTCTCCAATTTGAATAAGAACTAGGGGTTCTCCAAACTCAATTTCTTCTTTTTCTCTTTCTTCACCTTCTTCATTACCATGAGCCACATCAATTGCACTAACATGATGTTTTGGGTTCAATGTGGTGTCACTCGGCAAATTACCTTCATTTTGCTTGAATTGAGCTATTTCTTGTGCCAATTGCCCAACTTGTCTCTCCAATGCCACAAAAGACTTGTCTCTCACTTCATTCTCCCTTTTAGACTCTTTCATCATCTCCATGATTGCATCCAATTTTGAGCTAACCGAATCATCACCCCCCGATGAGCCACCTTGTTGTTGTTGATCTTGATTATAATTCCGTGGGGGGTAATTAGAGTTTCAGTTGTTGTTATATAAATTCCTTTGGTAACCTCCCGAATTGTAATTTCCTTGTTGGCGAGGTTGGTATGATGAGGTACCTTGATTTACACCTTGGAAGTTTGGGTTTAGTTGGTTTGAAGCATCCCCATATCTGAAGTTGGGATGATTCCTTGAGCTCGGGTGAAAGGAGTTTGAGTTTGTATCATATGGTTTCCTATCACTATAAACTTTGTTAACCTCTTCTTGTCTCCCTTCTTGAAATGGGCAAATCGTGGCTTTGTGCCCCAAATCCCCATAACTCTCACAAACATCAAAACGGGTTTTTACTCCCGCTACTTCTTTCTTTTCTTTCTTCAATAAGGCCAACTCTTTCTCCATAGACGCTAACCTCTCTATCGTCTCATAGACTGGAGCGGATTTGGAAATTGGGTGTTTGGCTCTTCGGGTAGCCGATGCCTCGGCTTTAGAACTTTGGCTCATCCGTTCCAAGAAATCCCAATCTTTTTCTTCGGGATTAGATAACAAAGTTCCATTACTTGTGGACTTCAAATATTTCCTTTCTTCTTGAGTCAAACCATCCACAAAACACTTTACCAATTCCCACAACTCAATTTGAAGGTGGGGGCATTTCCTCAACAACTCTTTGAACCGTGCAAAAGCTTCATGTAAAGGTTCACCTGTTTGTTGTTGAAAAGTCCGAATCTCAATTCGGGAGTCATCCGTCTTCGCAACCGAATAATATTCATCCAAGAAGACTTGCTGCATTTCATCCCATGTGTGGATGCTATTAGCCGGCAATGTGATGAACCATTGCTTTGCTCGATCCTTTAGGGAAAACTGGAAAAGTCTAAGTTTGACCTCGCTTTGATCGAAGTTCTCATCTCCAATTGTGCTACAGATGGCGGCAAACTCGGCTAAATGGGTGTATGGTTCTTCAGTAACCATGCCATGAAAATGTGGGAGAACGTTGATGTAATTCGGTCTTGACTTGAACCTCCTCATTCCGGGGATTGGTGGAACAATTGGAGAAGCATTCTCCGAAATAGCCGGTCGAAAGCGACATTAACTCCACCCATAGGGGCTACCGGTTGTCTTCGGTTTTCATTGTTGTAGCCCCCATTAACTCTCTTCCCTTCTTGTCTAGGAGGATAACCAAATCTTTCTTGTCTACCTGTTTGACCCATTGGTTGTCTTACCCTTTGGTGCACATAATTCACCTCTTCTTCCTCTCCAAAGCCTTGTCCCTCGTTATATTCTCCAAATTGGCTCCTCTCGCTATCTTCATATTCGTAATCTCCAAACCCATCACCATTCCCAATATCTTCATTATCATCATACCCAAATTATTCACCATCGTCATCCTCCCAACCATCGTTCTCATTTTCGTTTCTTGGTTGAGCTCCAAAGATGTTTCCAGGAGGGGTTTGATTTTGTTATGGCCCCCTTCTTCCTTGGTACGTGGGATTGGTTCGGATGTTAACGGGTCGGTTTTGTTGAAATGGACCCGACCCACGGGGTTGGTTGTTATTGATAGGTATAGATGGGGTTGGGGTTCGGTGAGGTGGAGTTGGTGGGCGGTTAGGGATAGGGCCTCTGTTTGGAGTTGGGCCACGGTTTCTCATGCTAGATCCGGAATGACTGCTTCGACCATCCATAGATGATGGTTCCGATGAAATAGGTTGTAGATTTTGTTGTTGGGTTCGGTTTTGCCTTGCTATCTTCTTAATTTCTGATTCAAAAACAAGCGGTGAAGTCCTCCCGGATGAACGGGTACGCATGCAGTAATCTATCACCTGCACACACACACACAAACACCACGCGTAACATAAAAATAGAAGAAGATTAACCAAACACAACAAGTAACAAATAGTCACACCAGTCAATTAAAATAAAACACCAAGCGCACACACTCCCTGGCAACGGCGCCAAAATTTGATCGGTGTCGAAGGGACCGGTCAAAGATAAAGAATTAGAGTGTCCTAATCACCTTAAACTAGTTAGGGTAAGAAGGATGTCGAACCACGAAGAGTTTGTGGTCGGTGCTTAACTTCAATTAACAATGTGATTTATGAAGTTGCAATGGGTCTTTCTGCCCAAACACAAGCAATGATTGAGGTGAAATTAACCAATCTAACAAGCAATGATTATCAACTAGCAAAACGATCACGAATAATCAAGTAGCAAATAAACGGTTTAAGTTGTAAACAATAATTAAAAAGGAATCACACCCGGGTTTCAAGTCCACAAGTAATTAGGGATTATCACACCAACATATGAGTTCAAACAATCGAATGGTTATCCAAATCAAATTAACCAAATCTAACCAAGAACATCAACATTCATACATAATCGGCAAATAGTGTAAAACAATATCCACGAATGAAATTGAGACAAATGTATGCAATATAGAATTAGATTAATCAATACATTTAACACAAATCAACGTTCATAGCAATTATCATCTAACGGGGTCAATGGTGCAAGAATTTATCGACTCCCCTGAGTTCATAACCATACTAAACACAAAGATTCAAGTATTTCAAACCAAACGATTACAAGAATTCTTTCTCAAAGCTAGCACATGGTAAAAACCCTAAAAACTTACAAACAATCCACCCCGGGAATGATTACCGGTGGATTAGCCGCTCATGGTTGTGGAATTCATCTTCGATTCTTCAATTTCTTGATACCAATCTTCAAGAATATGGTTCCTAGCCTCCAAGCACTCCCAAAATCGCCCAAAATCGATGTAAAAATGGATCCTTCCGATTTTGGGGAAGAAAAACCTTATTAAACATTGAAAATTGGCTTTTTCCCTAAAGATCCGCGTCTGAAACGTAACCAGCGTAGGCTTACGCTGGGGGGCGTAGGCTTACGCCGTGTCCCTGAAGCTTGCTGTGAAGAAACTAGTTAGGCGTAGGCCTACGCTGGGCGGCGTAGGATTACGCCAGGTGGCGTAGGATTACGCCAGGTGGCGTAGACTTACGCTGGACCCTGCATTTTTGCCCCGTTTCTTCCGTCTTCCATCCAACTCTTGCATATCTCGCATAATATCTTCTAAAATCATACATTAAGCTTCCAACACCTGCACATGCACATCTACACAAAACCTTTGTATTTCCCATATTAATTTGCATAAATATAACATATTGCACCCTTTAATGCATGAAACTTTGGTCACTTATCAGGTACTAATGCCATTCCTCCACCAGCAAGCGGGAAATTTGTCAACGGTTTAATTGACATTGATTTGTCTTGCCTTGATGAGTCCTCAAGTCAGGATGATTCCTCTGACAAGGATGATTCTTCAAGCAAGATTGGCTCTGCTTCCGATGAAGAGTTCTTTACTGATGAAGGCTCTGAGAACACCTACCCTGGTTGTAGTCTCAGAGGAGTTGCTCGATGAACAAAAGGTTAAGAAAAACGTTGTCACTTATCGTGATAATTGCATTTTAACCGAACCCGACATTGTTGAAACAAATGAAAAATTAAAAGTCATGCTTTATGGAGGTTATAAAAATATTAACCAAGTTAAGAAAGAAGCCTTTACAGCTCACCATGGGCTTGGCTATCAAGAAAATTTTCAAAAATATTATAATCCTAAAATTCAATCATCATCGGGTCAAACAAATGCTTCTGTTCGTCAAACAATCCTCATGTTCATCATGCTGAGTCATCTAATGTCAGATCTAATGAGCCTTACAGGAGGACTTACAAAGAAAAGAGAACCTGTTTTCACTGTGGTATGGTCGGTCACATCCTGGTGAACTGCCCTAATAAGAACAAAGGGAAACGGCCAGTTGTTTCGCAACCGGTTGTTATCCCCAAGTCACCACCGGTTAAACATTCCAAGAGTCCAAAGAAGAATGCGGTGAAACCACCAGTGAAACCGTTGGTGAAGCCAAAGACCACATCTGAGGCTAAACTAACTGTTCCAAAAAGGGAAAAGCTTCCGGCTAAACCTTGTGCATCTACCTCTGGTAGTGCACCAACTGGTGAGAAACCTATGGTCAAACTCTCCAAACCACAGAGGAGAAGAAGGAACAAGAGATTGAGAAAGCTGGAACAGCTGGCTGGAATTCAATCAGGTGAAGCTTCCACAAGTTCACCTGCTACTGTTGAATGCAAGCCTACTGTTCCAATTAAGAAAAACAAAAGATCTTGGAACAAGAAATCTAAAAGTTCTCAATCTCCTGATCCCAAGCCTTCTACAGAGTCATCTATTTTTTACAGTCACGATTATGAGTTGATTGAAGTTGTTTATTTTGAGAAAGACGGACGACCCAAGACAACTATAGCTTGGGTCTCCAAATCAAACTGATTTGTTTGTGACTCGTGCAGGGACATCTGAAGGGTACTATCTCTAATCGTTGGTATGTAGATAGTGGATGCTCCCGGCACATGACAGGCAACATGGCCTTACTTCAAGATGTCAAACCATTCAGAGGTGGCTATGTGGCCTTTGCAGAAGAGAAGGGCGGTAGTATCACGTGTCAAGGCGTGGTTTTGAATGGTTGTGTTATCTTTGACAACGTCAACTAATGCGAGCAGCTAAAGCATAACCTATTGAGTGTCTCTCAGATGTGCGACAAGGAGTACTCGGTTATGTTTGACAAGTCAGAATGCATGATTCTCAAACCTAGTTTTGAAGTTCCTGAAGACTGGATTCTGATGCGAGCACCAAGAATAAACGACACCTATCAGATTGATATGAGCGTGGCAACAACCACCTCATCAGTTGCTACTTGTTTACTTACCAAAGCGACAGAGCTTGACTCAATCTTGTGGCATAGGAAAATCGGACACATTTCTTATTGAAAAATGAATCGTCTTGTCTAAAACGGTTTAGTTACCGGTATTCCTAAGTTGAGATTTGCCGTTGCAGATGATTGTATGCCTTGTAAAAAGGGCAAACAGCAATGGTAGTCTCACAAGCCCAAGCTTCAAAACTCCATCGATAACCCTTTGGAGCTATTACATATGGATCTGTGTGGCCCCATAAGTATCAGGAGTATTGGAGGTAAGTCATACTGTGTGGTTGTAACTGATGATTTCTCACGTTTTTCTTGGGTGCATTTCATAGGTACAAAGGACGAGACTGCTGACATTCTTCAATACCTGATCCTGAGCTTGGAATCTCTTTGCAAGTTGAAGGTTAGAAAAATAAGGAGTGATAACGGAACTGAGTTCAAGAATAATTTGATGGAGCTTTTCTGTCTCAAGAAGGGCATTCGTCATGAATTCAGTGCCCCGTACACACCTCAGCAGAATGGAGTTGCAGAAAGGAAGAACAGAACATTGATCGAGACTGCAAGGACAATGTTGTCAGATGCAAAGCTTCCTGTAACGTTTTGGGCAGAAGAAGTAAATACAGCTTGTCACGTCTTGAATAGAGTTCTAGTTGTTAAGAGGCACAACAAGACTTGCTATGAGTTGATCAACAATCGACCTCCCAATCTTGACTACCTAGTTCCTTTTGGTAGTCCCTGTTCCTTATTGCTACAATACAAGGATCGAAAATCTAAATTTCATGCAAAAGCATTGGAAGACATCTTCTTAGGATATGTTGCCAACTCACCATGCAAGAGAGTGTACAATATAGGAACTCGTACTATCGAGGAATGGTTCGAAGTGGATTTATTGGTACAACAAGATGTTTCACAATCTCATCATGTTTCAAATGAACCAGAATGCTCAGACACTTCAATTTTTAAAAGGAAAGAACTTCATGAACAGAAGAGTGTTTGGAAAAGAAAAGTTTATGTTTCTGATTCAATGGACCAATCTCCAAAAATTGAGGAGAGATTCGACAGTGAATTTGTGAAGTCGTTTATTTTGATACGGATAGACGACCCAGGACTACCATGGCTTGGGTTTCCATTTCAGACTAATGCATCTTTTTAAATGTGTAGGATTAACCAAGAGGGACTATTAATACAATTTGGTTTGTTAATAGTGGTTGTTCATAGCACATGATAGGGAATGACATCTGCAGGAGCAACGAGTTGTTTGATAACTGATAAGTCTATTTGATTCAACGACTTGATGCTCAAGGGGGAGATAATGTCCCACACAAATATTTTGACAATGTTGTTTTGGAAAGTATTTGACTAAGTCCAAAAGACATCCTGAAACTTAGGATGATGATGGTGAGCATAAAGTCATTGATGTAACCATTTGACTAGTTGAAGGGGAGTCTACAGGACAGGGGGAGTATAGAATTGTGTTGGTGACAAAGGCAAAGGCATTCGATTACCTCGGTTTAATTTTTGAATTGATTGAATTGCTTAATACCATGTAACCAAGTAAAATGTTTTTCTTAATAATGTTTTCATGGAAGTTTTACTTTCTGTCAAAAATATTTTTAAAAAGCCAAACAAATTGAAAAAGATAAAATCGGCATTACTTGAAGTTATAAGGAGAAATGATAGTAAATCAGTAGATGTTCAGTCACACATGACCTTAGTTGGACTTTATGATTGCTTATCTAATATATGTGATAAATGTCTTGATCAGAACTTCTTAGACTGCACAGTTTGGGAAATGATAGCTTTATAACTGCTTATGTTGATCAAAAATTGATGCTTGATGCTTATATTTTAATTTGGATACTAGTATGTAGTCTGAATTGTCAATAGACTATGAGTATCTTTGGTCCACTAGTAGTGTGACAACATAATGAACTTTGTGACAACTGTGATTTGAACCCATGGTATGTCGGGTGTGTGTGTAAAAGATCATTATCAGATAAAGAATATAAGATCTAAAGTACTTCATGAGACCAGTATCGGTTATGTCATTAAACACAATTTTTCAGTTCACCTTACTGCCCATGCCCCGAAAAACATGTAATGTGATGTTGAACTAAGATATGTTTCTGACAACATCTGTTAGAACATATACTAGCCCTTGGATCCTTATCCTGATTCCATTGAATACATCCAGATAACAGTTGGATCACGCTACCCTATGTCATTGAATCAATCGATTCCTTGATCATTCTTATGTTGAAGAATTCTATCGGTACAATCTTTATGTTACTATGAATCATGATACTTCATCCAAACCAAGACATTTGAATCATTCGATTCTGAATCATTTTGATTCTCTGCTTGATATTTTCCTGTGTTTAACGGTATAATTTCATCCTGGAAATTGAAAATTATCTTGCAATGATCTTATATGTCTTGAAGATAATGCACATTTATTTTCTCGTGGCATATTTGTGGGGTACACGTTGTATTACAAAATAAATGGTACCTTAATTCACAAGAACATGGGACAAAGATACTGATGGTTTCAAATGTTATAATACTAACAACTTAGATTGACATGTTATGTGTTGCAAATTCATATGTAATTTATTATAAGAATGTTATGATTTGATCCCATCTTCTTTGAAGTTCTTCGTGTATCATTACATGTTTTGGTTGAAGCTTAAAAGATTTGATCTTATCGGATATAAAGAAAAGAAAGAAATGAAAGAATGAATCTGGATAGGATACCCTTAGAATGTTTAGGGTTGCTTATCCAAAATGTGTGATTGATGCATTGTTTTTACTGATATGATCTTCTTACTCGTGATGTTCGACCAAAAAGATGTGATTTTGTATTTTACATTTTAGTTTGTATAGAGAAAAACCAAAAAGTTTTTGTGTTTCTTGTGTTTGAAAAACCAAAAAGATTTTAGTTTTCCATCTTCCATGGAAATTTTACTTGTTGGTTACACTTGGTTGTTCTTCTTTGCCATAAATGAAAATTTGCAGATAGAAGTTGACAAGGGGTCCTTCTCCCAAGTTTTCTTCTAGAAAGAAAGAAAGAGTGTGCAGATGAACAAGACAAAGACTATGAGCTGTTTGAGGACTGATAACAATCTTCTGAAGCTGTTGTCAAGGGGGAGTCTGTTGGAGCATATTCTGGTGTTGAAGATTCTATGTCTTAGTCTTAGAGTCTTTGCTTGTAATGTGTTAGAATTGTAAGCAATAGTTAAGGAGGAGTCTGTTGGTGCATGTTTTGTAACTGTCGCTGAAATTCTATGTTGTAAGTTAGCAAAGCTGTCAAGTTCGCCTAAGGAACTTAGAGCGAACTTGTTAGGCGAACTTGCTAAGTTCGCCTAAGCTTGTTAAGGGCAAACTTAACAAGTTCGCCTGTGGTCTTTGTGGTTTCCCTATAAATAGAGGTTTACATGTCAGTTTAGGTGCATAGATCAGTCTAGATCAGAGCTGAGAGAATAGATCAGAGTAGATCGGTGTAGAACAGAAACTGAGAGATCTTGTAAACTAATATTCTGAGTGGAAATACAAAGAGGATTATTTACACCGTGTTGTTGATTGAGTTACACGTTGCACGTTAATCATGGATTCCGCACGTTATCACCGTGTCGTACCACGTGTCTAGAGATCCGTCACGCACCGAATCGGGACCTACAGGATTGCAGCAGACACAACATTTCACTAGAACCAACTGGTCCAGCTTGGGGTTTTGATTATGATGCGCTATTCAAGTCTTTCAACCTTCCGGATTTGTCTGCCGATGATGCCACAAATGTGTACGATTTCTTTAATGGCGGTGATGATTCAAATTTCTCCACTCGTGCCATGGTGCCCATTGTAACTCCCGATTCCAATGTTAAATCTGCATCTGGAACTCATGACAGTGATGACGTTGAAGTTGTCCATGTTGATAGAGATGACGCTCCAGCTAATCCTAACACTCGTGTAGGAAATGAAGCTCCAGCTGATCCAATCAACATTGAATCGTCTTCTTTTAGATCACAGGATATGGGGGAGTTGAGCACGAATCTAGACACAAAACTCCAGGAACCGCATGTACCAGAGACAAGAGTGCATAAGAATCATCCAATTGACAACATTATTGGTGATCCTCATGTTGGTGTTTAGACTCGTCATAGAACCATTGCTGAGAACACTAGTTTGTACGCTGAGGTACTTGACACTGGTATCATGGAAACATGTTTGCATGCTGCATTCGTGTCCCAGTTGGAACCAGATGGGTGTTCAAGTGCAAAACGGATAGGTGTTCAAGTGCAAAACGGATGATCGTCATGTCTTAGTGAAGAATAAAGCAAGGTTGGTTATTCAAGGATTTTATCAACAAGAGGGCCTGAATTACACTGAAGTATATGCCCCAGTTGCTAGACTTAAGGCCATTCGACTGTTTTCTGGCTTATGCCTCCTATGTCGGCTTCAAGGTCTATCAACTTGATGTGAAGAGTGCTTTCCTGTATGGAAAAGTTCATAAAGAGGTCTATGTCACTCAACCTCCCGGCTTTGAAGATCCGCATAATATCAATAAAGTGTATAAGCTCGACAAAGCACTTTATGGTCTTAATCAAGCACCTCGGGCATGGTATGAGTCGTTATCAAAACATCTACTGTCCAATGGTTTCGATCATGGACAGATTGACCCGACCCTCTTCATTCGTAAAGCAGGAGGTGATATTCTACTTGTACAAGTGTATGTCGACGACATTATCTTTGGATCTACAAATGAAGAGATGTGTAGGGAATTCGAACAGGTGATGAAGTCCAAGTTTGAGATGAGCAACATGGGTTAATTGTCGTTCTTCCTGGGTCTGCAAGTCAGTCAAAGGGAGGATGGCATCTATCTACATCAAACTAAGTATGTGCAGGACATCTTGTCAAAATACAAGATGAATGATAGCAGTTTTATGGCACACCTATCCCAGTCACTCATGTTTTGCATCCAGAAAAAGTTAGAAAGGATGTGGATTGTACATTGTACCGTGGGATGATCGGTTCTCTCATGTATCTCATAGCTTCAAGGCCCGACATAATGCTTGTCGTATGCTTGTGCTCAATGTTTCAGTCACAACCGAAGGTGTCTCATATGATAGATGTCAAGAGAATCTCCAGATACTTGAAAGGGAAACCCCGATTAGGTCTTTGGTACTTAAAACAGCATTCTTTTGATCGCAAAGCCTACACTGATTCAGACTATGGCGGTTGTAACCTTGATAGAAAATCAACTTCTGGTGGATGTCAATTCTTGGGAGACAGGCTGGTTTCCTAGCAGTGCAAGAAGCAGTCAGCGGTTTCTGTCTCAACATGTGAAGCAGAGTACATTGCTACAGCGAGCGGTTGTTCTCATATATTGTGGATTCAGCAGCAATTGAGAGACTACGGATTTAATTTCACTGGAACTCCACTGTTTATTGACAACAATGCCACCATGTCCATCACAAACAACCCGGTGAAACATTCCAAAACTAAACATATTGAAATTCGCCATTATTTCATCTGTGATTGTGCTGAAAAGCATCTCATTGAACTTGTAAAGGTTCACACGGATGATAACTTTGTTGACCTTTTCACTAAGGCGTTTGATCGAACACGTTTTGAACATCTTATCAACATGATAGGAATGTTCAATCTTGAGTGAAAATTTGTTTTCTAAAATCAATTCAATTCATGGAAGTTAAATTTATTTCTTTTAAATGCTTCATGTATAGTTCTTTTAACTTTCAAATATTTTACAAAAATCCAAACAAAATAGAAAACCAGAAAAATTTCAAAGTCTTCTTGAGAAATAAAAAAGGAAATGATAGTACACCAGAAATGATCTAAATGTCTTAGACTGCACATATGGGAAATGATTGCGTCATGCTTACTTGATTATTTAAATTGTTGAGTTTTTAATCTGCTTATTTACAAGTAATTTGAATTGTCAGTAGGATGTAAGCGTCTTTGAATCATTAATAGTGTGGAAATTAAATCATTACTACAACTATGTTTGAACCCATGTTTGCTAGTATGTGTGTGCGTAAAAGAATGCAAAAGATCGCTATCAGATATAGGATGTTAGATTTTGGCAATGATTTTCTTCTGAGACCAGTTTCGGGTTAGGTTGTTAGCACAATTAATGTGGTTCATCTCACTGCTCATACTCACAAGTATGCAATGAGAGATTGAATCAAGATATGTCTTGACATCAACCGTTGAGCATATATTCACCCTTGAATCACTCCTGATTCATTGAAATCAAATCCAGATAAAAGTTGGATCCCCTTACCTAAATCCTCAAACACCATATTCATTATCCTGAATCATCATACCGATCTTCACTGAAGAAAACACATGAAACCAAGACAAATGAATCACTCGATTATGAATCTTATGATTCCTGATAATCCTTATGGATTCTGTTTGATTTTCCTGTGCTAATTGATGTAACTTCATTCTGGAAATTTAGAAAATCATTGGTAAAATCCTAGATGCCTTGAGGTAGTGCAAAGTTAAATTCAAATAGCATAAATGTGGGGTACATGTTGTATATTTATAACTATTACCTTAACACACAAGAACGTGATACTAAGATACTTATGGTTTCAAATCTTATAATATTGTCAACTTGAATTACTTGTTTATGTGCTTATTACGTATGAATAAATAGTAATCCATTACATAATCCCATATTCTTTGATGTTTATCTTGTATCATTATTGCTATAGTTTAGCCTGATATGATCCTCTGCTCGTGTCTTTGAACAAAAATAGTGTGTGTATACTTGTATATCTCTATTCATAAAAAATCAAAAAGATTTTAAGTTTGTGTATAGTTCAATTCTTATCAAAAATGCCAAAAATATTTGTGTTTAACCTTCTTGAATTGAATTTGAATCCTCTTGATTGAATGTGCTTATCCTGTTCGTTATTTGACTTTGACTTCTTCATAATTTGAGTTGAAAAATCTGGGTACACATGAATCTCTGTATACTTATTAAGTGCGTAAGGGTTAAACCCTACGTACTTAAGTACGCAAGACTTAAGTCATGCGTATTTAGTAAGTAGCAGGAGTTAAGTCCTGCGCACTTAACAAGTACGCACGACTAATATTGTGTGGGTATATATACATGACTTGGTTTTTTTCTCTGAGTTTATCACATTCAAAAAAACTTGACACTGTTGCATACTCCCTGATCATTTTTCACTCAAAAATTCGTGTGTTCCTGAACGGTTTTTCGTCCCGACCTTAGTTTCAACATCATCTAACTAACATTTGGTGAGAATCTAGGACCATTTCATCTGTTAAATCTTGAGTTTTGGACCGATTTGTGAACTTGAAGAACTAGGTTTTTGGACTTTGATTTTTGACAAATTTTGGTTGTTTTTGACACACATTATGACTATTATTCAAGGCTCGATCATCACATAATTGTCCATAACACTCGTTGATTTTGATTTTGACCTTTGTGTTTGACCGTGGGTTCACGTTGGTCGAAAGTTAGGTCAATTTGACCGTTTATAGTGCATGTTTGATGTTGGTCTTGGTTCCATTGGTTGTAAACATGGTTTTTGACCTAGTGGCAACCAACATTACCATCAAAACTCATAAGTTACTAATTTTGGGTTTTCAAAAATTTGTCAAAGTGTTAAGTCATGCGTACTTAACAAGTACGCAAGACATAAGTCATGCGTACTTGCTAAGTACGCAAGACCTAAACCCTGCGTACATGACAAGTACACAGGAAGGGAATTTCTGAAATTTTTCTAAGTCTGGATTTTCAGTTCTTTGTGAATGTACTATACTTGGTCATGTGTATTCAATTCCAATGAGTCTTCTTGTTCTTATTGTGTTTACTATTTGTTTGTGCAGTGATGGCTCGTGCGTTTACAAGCGAATTCAATATGCTAGCACTTACACCACCGGAATGGACGGGTGTTGCACTTCAATACAGGGGGATAGTTGATTTCTTGAATTGTTCAAAGATCAGCTATGCTATCTCAGCAGATCTGATAGTTTCAAGATCGTATCTGGAGCAGTTCTGGGACACAGCGGATCATGACTGTACGGTAACCCCTAACGTCATTCGGGCTACTGTGGTGGGTCATGACATTGCTTTTTCTGAGGACACAATCCGAAGGGTCTTACAGTTCCAGGATCTCGTAACCGACCCAAATTCCTATCCTGATTACTTTGTGGATGGGTGTTGGAGGCAACGTATGGGATATGTCAGTGTGCGGGATTATTCATCTTACAAGAAGATGTGGGTGCTAGATCAGTAGAGGTACTTTGCCCACGTAATGATCATGTGCATTTCTTCCAGGAAGGCGGGGAAGGATGCCATGGGACATGATCTAGCAGCTGCCATGGTTGGTTTGTCTCTCAACAGGGGCTATAACTTCTCAAGATACGTCTACAAAGCGCTAACTGATCAGATCAATACGGCAGAGAGGTTTAGGTTCCTGTTATACCCCAAATTTGTGCAACTCTTGATCAATGATGCGTTGCCAAATCTACATGCTATTGGGGAAAGAATGCAAGTGAATCTGGTGGAAAAGAGATTTTTCTCACAGTTTCTAACGCCAGGCAATGTAGAACATACCCCTGAGCATACTCCACTCTTTGGCCACTTGATCAATGAAGCTTATGTGGCGCCTGCAGATTGGAGATGGTTTAGTGCCGAGTCTGAGCCAGAACTCAGTGAACATTCTGATGAGTAACAAGGAGAGGAGGAAGTTGATAGTGAAGATGAAGTGTCTGAAGAAGGAGGAGACGAAGAAGAAAGAAGCGGTGGTGCTGAAGAATCCGACTCCGAAACAACAGAGTCTGATTAATCTGATTCTGATGATGCACCATCACCATCACACCCAAGGAGACAGACACAGGTGACCCTTCCTGAGTCGTCTACTAAGAGAAAAAGACAGGAGAGTACTAGCAGTGAGTATGAGCCCGATTCTGATTCGGATGCTGCTATACATAGACGCAGAAGAGAAAGTATAAACAAGCGTCGGGGGGATAGGCAACACCAACCTATCCTTCGTGAGGTAGAAGTCAGTGCTCAGAGGCATGCAACTGTGATGGCTGCGAGTACTGATTCATCTTCTACTTCACTTTCACAACAGCTTTATAGGCGACAGAGGAGGAGGCCACGTGTAACACCTGATGTGGCTACCACTGCTATCACAAAGGAAGTTCCTATGATAGTGACCCTCCCTGTACCGTCTATCCAGGTGGCGGTGACGACTCCAATTCTGACTGAGTCTGTCACCATCACCCCAACCACCATCCAAACAACCACTATCCCTACCTTAATCCCCACAACCACTCTCCAACACATCAGTGAACCATTTGCTGATTTTGACTTCAATCAGGGATTTGATTTTAACGAAATCTTTACCTTCCCAACTCATCAAGCCGAAGCATCTTCATCTAGGGGTCCTGATACTCGTAATGCTAGGATCACTACCCTAGAGACTCAAGTCACTGGACTACTTGAAACGGTACGAAAATCACGTGAAGAATCTGACAAGCAACAGGGCCATATAAACTCGATGATTGATGAAGTAGCCGCTTTGAAGAAACAACGGGCGGCTGATGAAAAGAAGCGTAAGGAGCATGATGCTATGGTTAAACTGATCTGTGATATGACCAAGACGCTTGTTGCTCAGGGGGAGAGATTGAAGGAATTATTGGAGAAGCAACCACCTAAGCCTAGCAGTGAAGAAGCTTGTCACTTAGTTGATCTAACTAAGAATGATGACCAGGAAAAGGATCCTGAAGCCGGATCGAGTGGAAGTGAGCAGCAATCGTCGGCTTTGGCGATTGTTCCTATTTCTGTCATGCCTATTCCTGAGGGGGAGTCTTCTCGGAGTAAAGGTGGAGGTGATGCTTCAGGTGGTAATAAAGGAAAGTCTGTGGCTGATGTATTGAAAGATCTATCTGACGACGTGTCGGATGATGTGATCTTATTATTAGAGCCAGACTATTCCAAGGAAGCATAGATCAATGTTCTCTGCAATCTGGAAGAGGGAGAGATCGAGTCTGGTGATGAATGGGATGAGGAGGATGAGGATGTTGTGATTGAAGTTCCCAAGGGTGATGGGGAAGGAGAATATGAGTTTGAGGATGGAGAGATCTTCGAAGCTCCATCCTTTGAAACAAATCTTGATACAGGTTCAGTCGAGCCTGTAAGTACTGTTGAGGCGTCGAATGAAGCCTCTCCTACCGACCCTACACATGTGGATCCGGAGGTGCAGAAAAGAAAACATACGCCTGCAAGTTCATCAAAGGATCCGGCTCATGTCTGGCAGAAGACATCAATCATAGACAAACATGGAGCGACATATATGATCTTAGCTGTGAGGTTCGAGGATGACAAGAAGCTAGTTGCAATTAAGCGAGCTGGGGGGGTTCAATACTTGAAACCATCCAGTGAAGCTTTCAGCTCCTTGCCAAAGTACGACCTCATGAACCTAGCAAACCGAGAGCTGCTGGGTCACTCAAATCACGTAGTAGCGATGGGTTTGTGGTAGGTTCTGCAGCGAGAGGTAAGATCTGGGAAGTTCGAAATTTTTAAGCCTCAAGTGCCCAAGCGAGTCAGGGATAAGAACGTTAGACATCCCGTGACTCATAAAAGCTTAAAGAAACTGGTATCAAAAAGCTTAAAGAAACTGGTATACAATCCAGTGCTGTGTGAAACCAGGATTCCCCTAAGCAAGTTATCTCAGGATATCCTCGGTAACATATGGTACTGGTACGTTGATCCAAAAACGGGTGAGGCGGTGGTGATTGGAAAGGTCTGGTCCGATAGTGAAAGCTTAGTGCCAAGGGAACTGATCAGAGTTTTTGATGAAGTCTGCTTCATCAACTTCTCTGTGAAAGATCTGGAGGCGCTAGCTGACAAGTACTGCATGTACACGGACGAGTGGACAAAATTCCTTGCTACTAAATACGAAAAAGTGGTCAAGTTTTGTCTTGAATACAAGAAGAAGATGGAAGCTAAAGTTGGAGAGCAGTGAAGACCGAAGACAATCCAGAGCTGTTGTCAAGGGGGAGTTTGTTGAAGCACTTTTGTGTGACAAACACTCTGGATACTGTCTTAGCTTTTTGTACTTGTCTTGTATGTATTTGTCTTTGTATGTTAGTGTTTATATGTATTAGGTATCGAGTTGTAATCACTAATGTATGTACTTTGGCGTCTGTTTTCTCTAAGTGTTTTGCGCACTTAGCAAGTGCTCAGGAATTACTTTCTGCGTACTTAGCAAGTATGCAAGAACACTCTGCGTACTTGTTAAGTACGCAAGAACAATTTGCCTTGCGCACTTTTTAAGTACGCAGAGATTTGGTCTAATATAAATAGGTTGTGGTGACAGAAGTTATGTACGTACTCACTTGTAATATCTTTGTAACCTACAAGTTTTATAATAGACGAAGTTTGAAAGTGTTTTCGCTGTCGGTTTACTTTGTGTTACTTGATTCTCCACCTAGTCACGGGCATTCTGCACCCGGTTGTACTAGTCACACACCCACACGTAACGATCTGAAACACCCGGGGACCTACAAAGTGCGCAGAGATCTGGTCTAGTATAAATAGGTTGTGGTGACAGAAGTTATGTACGCACTCATTTGTAACATCTCTGTAACCTACAAGTTTTATAATATACGAAGTTTGAAAGTGTTTTCGTTGTCGGTTTACTTTGTGTTACTTGATTCTCCACCTAGTCACGGGTATTCCGCACCCGGTTGTACTAGTCACACACCTACACGTAACGATCTGAGACACCCGAGGACCTACAAGTGGTATCAGAGCCTCGGTGTTCGTTGATTTGTGTTCCAGTTTTAAGTTTTATGGTTTTTGAGCAGATCTGTGTTCATACGAGTTCGTACTTTTTCAGACCAAAAATCCTTAAATCCGAGTTTGTTATCACTTCATTTGGTGTTTGGAAGGCTAAGGGTTTGTTAAATGATGTTTTCTAAGCTTTTGGAAGCATTAATTTCTCAAATCCGTCACTTTTCCAGCATTCTCCTCAAGATCTGTCAAGAACACTGTTGTTCTGAACAAGTACGCAGAATCACCTTTTCTGCGTACTTGCTAAGTACGCATGGGTTAGCCCTGCGTACTTAGTAAGTACGCATGAGAAGTGACATGCGTACTTAGCTAAGTACGCAATAGCATTTCTCTGCGCACTTAACAAGTACGCATGAACTTTTCTTAGCCAATTTTTTTAGGGATCATTTGTACACTTGTTTCGGGCCATTTTTGAGAAGATAGTAATTTTGGTTTTTCGGGACCAAAATTTGTATACGATATGGCTTGGCGAAACACGGACGAGATTTTTGTTGGATGATATCATTTTCCATACATAGTTTAAGTGTTCAAACCTGAAAATGTGGGCAACGAGTATCCGGGATACTTATTTAATAGGGTATGAATGTTGAACTAATGGGAGCAATTGGGTCGTCATCGGCTAAAGGTCTCGTTCTATTTGTGAAGATGTGGCTACTTTGGGTCTTTTGGAAAAAGAATCATCTTGTTTAGATATTAAAACCTGAATATGTAGGCTACGAGTATCCGGTATACTTCTTTAATAGGGGAAGAATACTGGAACAACTTGAACCCAAAGATTTACTGTTTTGGATCTTTGCAAAGGAATAAAAGAATAAAATCATGGAGTTGGCTAGTTGTGCTTTCTGAGGATTTGAGTGACGTGGTAATGAAGTTGGTCATAGTTTACAGAGAAATGAGGGGGACAAAAATAAATGTAACATCAACCATGATTTCTCGTGTAAACTATATCTTTCGTGCTCATTGGTCAAGCCTGTGTTCAAGATTTGATGTGATTCAATTATGATGGGATTTCTCATTTGGGATCTAGGCGGAATGTCAGATAGACAACCTAGTTATGGAACTTCACAGCGGTGAACGTATACAGATTAGGAGGTGTGAACCAGGAATGATGATCTAATTGAAGAATGTTGGACTTTGGATATAAGGTGATCACTGTTGAGCATGATTTTGTGTTTGATTCTATCAAGTGTTTTCAAGATGAAGCTGGATATCCGTTGGATTTTTAGTTGAAGATGGAACCTTTTACCATTGGCCGATGGGATAGGAAACATTCCCTTGTTTCTGGTCTAGTCAGATGGAGCTTAAACTGAAAGGGGATATTGGAAATGAACATCTTCGGGAATTTGGTTGACTCGTGAAGATACATGATAGAGTTGGACACATCTGGTTGAAGACTTAAGTTTATCTTACTGGAATTCCTATGGGAGCTGATTAGTTTGATGCAGGTTATTGGAAATTCAAACTCTCTATCATATGCCAGCTGATTTGAAGATGTCTTAGTCTACTATTGTTACCTATCAGCTAGGGAGATATTGTCAGACTCAGAGTTCTAAGTCAGGGTGGAGCAAGCTACTGCTGAGAGGATGAACTACAATGAAGTGTGTTGGGTTAGTTAGTTCCTATTGAAGCACTTGGTATGGTCTATAATGAAAGCTACAGTTAAGAGGGAGTCGGGTTTGTCAGCAACTGAAGACTGAAATTTGAAGATTTGAAGATCTCAAGTGGAATGTCAGATGATCAAGTCTCGCCGGAAGACACTTGATGTCATTAGTTTAGAGGGAGTATGTTAGGACATTCTTTGTGAACTGGTGTATATCAGTGTTAGTGATACATAGAATTTGATGTTATAGTTAAGAGGGAGTTTGTAGAGGCATGTTTTTGTAACTATGGATAAAATTTTATGTATCGGTGTACGTGGCTAGTACGCAGGAGGGTGTTCCTGAGTACTTAGCCTGCACACTAGTTTGGTCCTGCGTACTTAACAAGTACGCAAGGCTTTTGCCTTGCGTACTTGTCAAGTACGCATGACCAAACCCTGCGTACTTAGACAAGTACGCAGGTATAGTTCCTTCCCCTATAAATAGAAGACTTGTCTTCATTTGTAGGTGGAACTCTAGAACTAGGTTGAGAGGTGTCCGGGTCGGGATGAGCTCTCCCGACCACTGGACCGTGAGCTTAGATGAGAGATGTGTGCTCCTTCGGTATATCGTCTGTAATACGGGATGATTTCTATGTTATGGATTACGTATCGTTCAATTATCTTTCGTCTTTGTTCTTGTTTCTCTGCTTTGTTCTTCCTGTTTTCACACAAATCACAGAACAGATCCGTGTATTTTCGCTGCGCGACGAGGCTTCCGGGACCTACACATGTCAAACTCAATGAGTGGAACTATTTATTCATTTTCAAACAGTCAATCAATGTTGCATATAATTTCTTTTTTTAAAGTAAACCGCATAAAAGTTCAATAAAATACAACTCAACTAATTTGTTTTGACTAGCTCGATATAGGTCAAGCGTTTGTGCCCTTATTAGCACGGCATTGTGGAACCGAGGGCCCCATTGTAAAATTGTCAAATGAATATCACAAACCCACACTCAGTTTATCTGCAGCAAAACTTTGAAGAACATAGAGTTGAACAACTTCTTTTTGTTATGTTCTTTTGTATATGGCTATGTATAATTTGGTTTATATAAAAAATAGTTTATACTCTAAAAACAAAATTACCTAATATAGGTTTTGTTTAATATAAAAGTCACATTATCACATATAAGGTGAAATAAGTTTTAGAAAAAACTCTTCTAAGAATATTGATTCTTTAATATCCATATCAAAACTGAAAATTAAATAAATTTAAATCTTTAAAATTAGGACCATGTTTCCTTCTACTTATTGTGTTTCTTCATATTCAAAGCGCCACTAGGCTCACCACCTCATGCGTCTTTCATCACATTTTTTTCAAATATGTTGTACCCATCTTTCAAACTTTTTAAAATTTTTAAATACAACTAGTATTTATTACTATTTATTATTTTTAAGTTGATATGTTTAATTATAAACTATGTAAATATTTGATTTAATATGTTTATAAAGTTTATAAATGTTAAAATCGACATATTTGTTTACCCTCCCTTAATTTGTAAGTAACTAGTAATTTACTCTGGCGCGTTGCGGCCGTCACGTGACGCGACACATTAAGTAACAGGTGCTAAACGGCATCGAACTTTATAAAAAAAAAGCTAAACGGTTTAACAAAGTTTTCGAAAAAGCTAAAAAAACAGACACAAAACCGCTTAGAAACTGGAAAAAAAAAACCTAAACGGTAAATAAATCAAAGACTTTCAAGAGCCACCATGCGTTGCAGCAAAATATTTAGTAACATTCCAAAAATTTTATAAAAAAAAGTAACCGTAACAAAGCTGTTAAAAAATTGATAAAAAAACGAAAGAAAAACCGTTCAAAAAAAGTAAAAAGTTAAGAAAATTCATAACGACATTGTACGTAAGTGTTTAGATAACTTGTATACTATCATACGTAACTCTGGAACGAAACTTACATCGAAATGTAGATAAAAATAAGTACGTCGCACGATATATTTGAAATTTAATAAAATGCCCTATTTTGAGCGCAAAAAAATTAGAAAATATATTGATTAAATTTTTAATAATGGTTGAATCTTTGTTGTTGGAGAACATAAACAAGTTGTACATTAACTAAAGTAAATTTATAATTGACTTAAAGAAAAGAAAATAAGAAGTTGAAATAAATAATGATAGAGAAGAAGCAGATTTTTAAGAGTGAGATAAATAAAGTTAGAATAAGACAAAATAAACAACTTATATTGAAGGCTTGTATCTTATGCTTTAGTGGTTACATTTTAATAATTATAAGTATTTCAATTTGTAAGGTCGGTGTCTAGTGTTTTCTATGTTTTTACTTTTTTTCATTTTTCTTTAATTCCTACATCACTTGGACTATGTGGGACTTCAAAGCTCGCCGTCCAGTAGAATATTTTCTAATATTTTTTACTTTCTACATCACTTGGACTTTCTGGGGTTATTTTATTTTATTTGATTTTTAAACGTCTAAACCTTTTGCGCTTTAATTATTTCTCTAAATAACTAATTACCGAATTAACCGTTTAAATATTTCTCTAAATATTTATCCATTGATATAAAATTTCGTGTTTCGTGAACTATAATGTTTATGATTAAACATTACTAATTGCTCGTTGTCCAAAGTGTAACTCTTTAGATCGTACCTCGATAACAACGTTGATTTAATCGACAATCAGGCATCCTATATCCAACACATAAGATAGATGACAAAGAAGAACCACCTACAACCTAGCAAGAACTTCAATCTTCTAACTTTTTTAGCTCTTGTCCTAGCTAATTGCTCCTGTGTCCTAGCTAATTCCTCTTGTTTGTTGATCCTTGTTAACGATCCAGAGATTATTTAAGTTGCTCTTGAACACATCAAAGGACCAGCCCATGTGACAACCACACCTTGATTAATGTTGAAGAATTTCATAACATCAGAGCTAAATAAATGAAAACTGAAGTTAAAATAAGTGAAAATTTCTTACACAATAGTGGAATCTTCGAGCGGGATTTTTCGTAGTCCATAAAGTGTGAATAGTTGTTCGGCTTCCAAAAGAGCATATTACATTGTTCTCGATTGTAGGGTTCATGGTCGATGATGAAGATGAAGAACGAGCCATGATTTTCGATGCAGGATTAAGAACGATGAGGATTAAGAACGATGAAGATTAAGAACGATGAAGATGAAGAACGATGAATTAAGAAGTAGGGTTGAATCGTACGTGATATAACCACTTGAATTTACCGGAATACCCCCTGACGTGAAGGGCATGTGATGGTGACTTAACGGAATCCTTAATAGAGTAAGTCAATTAGACAAAAACGGTAACAATCAAATTATTTGATAGCTCAAGGGGTTAATCAAGGACTATACGTGTAAACGGGTCTAAAGCCCAGGGACGTTTTTTTGTAATTTATGCTAATAACTAGTTATTTTTCTAAACTCGTTAATTCCTAGTAACCCCTAAGCTTAGTGGTGCACAAATCGGTTTTTTAACCCAAACCGGTTCAACCCAAACCGAACCGGTTTGGTCAACGAAAAGTCAAAACCGGTTTCGTAGGTGGAGAATGACTAACTGGTCAAACCGGTTAGGGTTGGTTACAAACCGGTTTGTGTGGTAAACCGGTTTAAACCGGTTTTTATTAAAAAAAAAAATTCAAATAAATTTTATATTTTTAATATAAAAAAAATAAAAAATATAAAACATAAAGTTCAACGTTTATTAATATTTGGAAAGTTCAGAAATTAAAAAACATGAAAAGATAAAATTATAAAATTGTAAAACATTACAAATGACAATATATATTTTTATTTTTTGCAATATTGATTTATTATTCTTGTGCGTTGTCTTCGGAACTAGAGCTTCGTAGCCTTGCATCTTCGGCTAGTTCTTCATCGGTGACTGGTTCGGATATTCTAAGATCAACCTCGTTGTTGTGTATGATTTCTTCGGCTTGAATTTCGTCTTCGAGAGAAGTTTGGTCTTGTATCCTGTCCATCGCATCCACATGGTCCTTCAAGCAAATGCACATTTCCATCGCTAGGGGGTGAGTCTAGTCCTTCGTATCGATAAGACCCTGCCACTAAAAGAAAACGCAGATTCCGAAGCTACCGTGGAAGCTTGGACGGTTAGTACATCACGGGCCATGGCGGAAAGAATCGGAAACGAAGCTTTGTTTTTTTTTCCACCAAGCCAAAATATCAAACTCCTCAAAAACGGTAGGAGGCATAAATGCTAAAAAGTTTGTGCCAATATACCTTCCGAGTTCGCTACTCGGGGTGGTACCTCGAGCCTGTTTACTAAATTCATTTAACATTTCGTTATATAAATTCAAATTAACATCTCTCGAGCTACCACTTGATGATGTACCCATTATATCATGTGGAGTCGGAGTTGTACCATATTTATGTAAATAAACATCAAATAAATCTTGTAAACGTTTGTTAAAATATGTTTTTGTGACTTGTGCAAAATGAATGTCTTCACTATCCAAATTCAAAGCGTAAGTAATTCTATCAATCAAAGTTTCAACCCCGTAAATATTTATGGTAGAGTTTAACGCGGCAGCGCAAGTTATAACGGGAGGCATTTCTTTAAAATATTTCACTAATTTTTCTTTCATCGGTTCTATCATTTTTGTAAAAATATGGCTTTTATTTTCAAGTTCATATAACTTGTTAGTTAATGGACTTGTGGGATAATAAACACCGGATAAAAAAGTGGTGGCGGTTTTGAAAACTTCAAGCAATTCGGTTACGTCTTTTAAAATGTCCCAACTCGTACACGGAAACTTTAGAGTTTTACGATGAGGTTTTGAGGCAAGCATTTCATGAAATAGTTCTAAAGTTTCTATTTGTCGTAAAGCTCTATAAAACATAGTATAAGTCGAGTTCCATCTTGTCTCGACGTCCCAATTCGGACCTAAGCAAAGATTATTTGTTTCACGACAAAATCTAATATAATCATGGTATTTTTTTTTGTTACTAAAAATATCTTTAAGCATTAGTCGAAAACTATATGTTAAGTTTGAAACCTCTTCAATTGCAAGCCCGGCTTGCACCGCCAAGTTAATGATGTGTGCGACACATCGACTATGGAAAAAAACGCCGTTGCAAACCGGTTTATATTTAATTTTTAGTTTTTGAACCGCATTTGTATTATTAGATGCATTATCAAAAGACATTGAAAAAAGTTTATTTTGTAATTTAAATTCGGTTATAACACCATCTAATATATAAAATAAATTTTCGCCGGTGTGTGGATATTCAAACAAGTCAAACACGAGTGTACGCTTCATCATTTGCCACGTACTGGGATCAACCCAATGCGCGGTAACGCAAAGGTACGAATCGGGTATACCATGTGGAGCCGACCAAACATCGGTGGTTAAGTTTACACCGGTTTCCAAATTTTCAAAACCCAAATATAATTCTTTTTTTGCTTTTTTCCACATTTTTATACAATCTCGTCTAAGGGTTGTGCGACTTACTTGATGATAACGTGGTTGGAGTGTCTCTTGAATCATCCTTGTCAAGCGCGGATTGTCAAAGTGGTTGAACGGCAATCCTTCTTGAATCACTAACCTCGCCATTCGATCTCGAACAATATTTGGATCAAAGTTCCAAATTCCTCCTTCGCTTGTCATCGAGGCTTGACCTTCACTTTGAATTCCCTTCAAGGACGGGCAAGATTTTTCCATATGCGTTTTCAAACTAGTGTTTGAATCTTTCCCCAAAAACGCACCACACATCTTGCACCGAGCACGTTCCTTCCCGTTTGACAACAAACATAGATCGTAATTGCACCAAATTGTCGGATTTCTCGTTGTTGCTCGAATTTCCACAACGGTAACTTCGTTTTAGGAACCACCAACACCAAAACTTGCCATGCTTTTTTTTTTAGAGTTTAGAGAGAGTTTAGAGAGCGTTTTTGAGCGGTTTTAGAGATTAGAGAGTGTAAAGAGAGGTGTGATCAACCCTAAACACTCCCCACTTATTTATAGTGTTTTAAGAGTGCAAATGGGGCAAAAAAAAAGGGCCAAAATCGACCCCAACGGCTATAAATCCATTCCCTAACGGCTGGTTTTTTGCCAGTGAAAAAACCGGTTCAAACCGGTTTAAAAACCGGTTTTCCAAACCGTTTCACACAAACCGGTCCCCAACCCGGTATACTCCTAAATGCTTCAAACCGGTTTTAACCCGACGGTTTTAGCCTAACCCGAACCGGTTTGCTCCAAACCAGTTTATCCCAAACCGGTTTGCCGGTTTGGACCGGGTAAAAAAACCGGTTTTTTTGTGCACCTCCCATAAAATAAATTTTATGGTGCATGGCATGCTATAGTATAAAAATATTTTATAGTAACATTTCAAGCCCATGACTAGGGGCCCATAAAATAAATTATGACACGTACCATATTGTAATTTAAATTTAAACCGTCAAGTTAACTCTCACGCGTTACGACGTGTTTTTATACGGCCATCTACATTACTCTGGTTTCTTTTTTAAATAAACTCTAATACGAATAATTTTATTTTTTTATTACACTTATTTTTTAAAGTTTTAATTGAAACTCTCGCGTCGTGATGGGAACTCCGCAACGATCCCAAATATCAAAGCGCATGTGCAAGAAACCTAAGGTATAAAATATCAAAACGCGTGCTCGAAAAACATAACGCATCAAAAAGAAAAACATAAACTACACCAAACACCATACAGGCGTGTGTTTTCCCCCTGACCGTGAGACAAGTTGGTACAATTCGGGGTTTGTTTCAGTTCGGATTGAACAAGTAGGGTTTGACCGAGGTTTGAATTGATAAGGAAGAACCGACACGAGGATTGGTAAGAAGATCAAAGGTCCGTTCGAGTTTTTTCAAGAAGCCGCTACCCATGTTTTGGTAGCAAGTCAAAGATGAGCCTAAATTTTAAGGGAACGTGTAATGATCTAAGAAAGCTAGTGTTTGCTCAAGATTGCAGTCGAGTCAATGGTGGTGCGAGTTCTTATGACCAGAGGAAGAGTCGAGGACAAAGGACTAGTCTGGTGCAAGGTCGCAAGAATGTTCGAGCTAGGAAGGAGCCGAATAACACCGCTAGAAATCAAGAGGAGTTCCAAGAGAATCGAGGTAAAGAAGGCGTGTTTGAAGTTGAAGACTTCTTTATTTTGAGTCGGAAATTAGAGGGTGATTATTTGTAATTTCCGGTAATTAGGCCTAACACGAGTAGGTGGAAGGCCCGGACCTGATGGACCCATGAAATTCATTAAGTGTGTTAATGGGTTTAAAGGGTTGCAATTAGGGTTTAATTATATTTGATAATGTCTTGGTGACCAAATTATATTTATTAGATTTTAGCATTATAAATAAATGTTACCGGGTTAGAGTTTCATAATAAGAGTTAGAGAGCTATTGTAATAAGGTTTTTGAGTTATATTTCTGGTTATAATAAAATTCTTGAAGAGTTATTCAAATTATTGTTTGTGTCGATTGAGTTATAATCGATTCAATCTTTGGGAAGATGATACTTGAATACATGAGCTCGCTTGGTGATGATAATAATGCTATCGATTTAAAAACCTACAAAACCCAGAAAAGGTAACAGAATCGATGATGATAGACTGATATTAAAAACCGAATCGTCGAGTCTCTTAGATCTTTTATTGGGAATTGTTGCAACTTGAAATATCGCTCGTCACCTCAGCCCTCAAAGTCCCATTCGGCCGCTCCCACTTCCCATTTCCAAGGTCTTGTAGTACATAAAAGTGTTTTGGGCTTAGGCCAGATACAAATAATAAATAAATATTTTCAATAAAACGGGGCCCTCATTTTTTGGGGCCTAAAGCCCTTGCTTCACCCTGTAAGTTTATTGGGTCGACTTTGCTTATTCAAACAAAGGACTTGTAACATAAGAGTATTCGTATGAGATTATTTATTTTTATCTTTTGGGGATATTCAATGGAGGTTGGCATCACTTTCGACCCGTTTTGGAGGTTTGGGTTTATGTTCGCCTGAGGATGTTTCTGCATATGCTTTTGTGGCCTCGAGGGCACAATCTTGGAGTTTGCAGGACCACATTCTTCGAGGTTGTGGAATTGATGGTTTTGACTCTAATTATGGGTGTGCGATAGATCGCTTGCACATGTCCTTTCCCGATTTCAATCTCAGAGGTTTCTCTAATAAGGACATCTCCCCCCCCCCAAAGCCCAACATGCTTTGGCGAGTGCCCTATTCAATAGAATCGTCCAGAGTTTGACAGTGAAGTTTGATTTATACCCTCGCCAAAAATCGGTGTTTGAATGTCTTCGGCGCTTCGAGCTCAAGATTTCCTAACAGTCATCCCCATTGAAGGACTGGGCCAACATATGTCGGTTGTGGAATACCGGACTAACCTAAAGTACTGAATAATGATCCCTCTGTTTCCGACTGATGAACCCTGCTCGATTTGCCGCAAGGTTTGTTTAGATTCTTATGGCGAGCATGTGGTCCATTGTTTAGTTTGTGAGCTAGTGTACTTGTAATATTCGTGATGAACAAAGTATGTAAAGAAGTAAAACGACACGAGTGTTTACAAGGAAAGCCCTTAATCCCTAAGGATTGCCGGCATAAAACCTCGGGAAGTGACCGAAAGTCACTTGCCTCCTAGTATTTTATAGAATAACAAAAATGATTACAAGTAAGAGCAATGAATGATCAAAATCTAGGTGTTACAGAGCCTATTTGAGAGTATTTGATAATGCTAAGTGTTAGTGTGTGTCTCCTATTCGATCAAGTTGCTGATTATATACATAAATCAACATAACTAACTATCCGAGAATCCCGGAATCGACCAAGTATTCTAATATGACCGTTGGAAGTCACTCCACACGTCTTCAACACGTTCTTCCTGACTTCTAGAGCGATTCTTCAGGGATTAACTTGACTTCGCACGTTTTACCTGCGTTTTAGTCAACATAGAAGAAAGATATAACGGTCATATATTAAGGATACCGAAACCTGTCAGGATACCGAAGTATGTTAAAGATCCAATATCTTTAGCTGTAAAATGACCCCTAAAAATTGTCCCCAAATTTTAACAGTTTTCAGCTTCATCGAAGTCTGTAAAATTTTAAAATTCAAATGGTAAATTGATGATAAGGTTTCGATAGGTCTCTTTCCGGTTCCAATACGAAATGACCGTTTCTCCGGCAGGACATAATCATAATCATTCACGCTTCTCTCACTTAGATCTTCTTAAAGCTAACAAGTAAAGCTTTTTTACTTCTATCTTCGCCTCTTTCTTTACAAGTATTTGCATAATTCTGAATTATCCGACTCTTTATAGAAATCCCGAAGTGTGATTCCCAATCAGCTTTGTCTGGTAAGAAAAAAGAAAGTTTTATCTATATGTTAGTTAAATGTATATTTATGAGTCTAACCCATTATCTTGTAGCAGGCGCTCGTAGGTCAAGCTCTCGATTTTCCCTCGAAAACATCGATAACACGGTATCTGAAAGCACAACCATAAAAAAGGAAAAGACTAAGCCTGCTACCAAAGCTCCCAAACCTGGTGCTCCTACTCTATGCCCCAAGATCACCGTTGGCAAAAATAGAAAGCTCTGTGATGCTGCCGGTGTAGCTATCTACGAAGGCCTGGACTATGTTGATGCCTATAAGAAGCTTCATGTCATCAGTTATCTGATAACATACTTTCAGTATCCTCGATTCTGAACTTTTTCTGCTTTGAAGATCCCATTTTGGGATAGACAATTTCAACTCTTAAATGTTGGTCCATGATTCGGGTGGATGGGTGATGCGTGTAAACTACATATATATTTTTATAAGTATTCTTCACACAATTTGAGTTTTAAAATGTGTTTTCACCAAATACTAATCACACACACACCGGGAGTGTACCCGTCGGATAGCAATATAGTAAAGGTAAGAACAGGATATCAATCCGTGGACACGGTGGAATGTGATAATAAACCGGAACTAAGATTCAATCAAGTAAGGGTAAAAGATGTTTTGAAGAGTTTGTTTTAATTAACTAGCATGCAAATATATAAACTAAACTAAGAACACAAGTCAAACAATCAAGGAGAAAATATCACTTCGGTGTCGAATCCATCTAGAATACATTCAATACATTCGTAGAAACATGGCAAATACACGAAACATAAATTGACTAAATTCTCGTCAAAGATATCAAATCAAATGACCATTCGAAAAGCTAGCATGAATTACACAAACCAACCACCTAAAGTCATACAATGAAGCTCACGTGTTTAATAATCATGTCAATGTTTATAAAGATTGAACTAGCTTCCGATTAAGGTACACTAATCCAACAACTAGTTGGAAAGATAATATGAACAACACACTACCCACCTCAAGTTGATTTAATTAGACAACAATATGCATTTCTTCAACATACAATGTTCATATAAAGGTTATATAAATTAGGAGGATGTGTCAACAATTCCTAGATAAACATAATACTAAATATGACACATCATAACAAACACCTTGTCTTTCCAAACATAAGCATAAGGTTACACATACAAATATAATGATTCATAAACAAAACTTCATTCACCATTCCTAGTCAAATGCCATAAACTAGTATAAATACATACACCAATCTATGAATATAAGCATAAACCACAAGTTTTCCAACATAATATGGCATACACAAATACAAGTCTTGTAAACAACTCAAAATACTTGAATACATAATTTCATCAAAGAATAATCATACGGTTGTCATAACATTAACACAATAATTGCCAATAATCCATGAATGCTGTCAAATGTATCTAAACTTCATCTAAACCAAAGTGAACAAGAGTTTTAGCTCATCATGAGCACCAAAATTACAAATAAGCAGGGAAAAATAGTGAGAAACATGATATGAAAACAAGAATCAAACCACTCCTCCAAGCCTAGATGTTGTTGTTGATGTATCGTGATCCTCTTGATGTTGTATCCTCTCCAAGAAGCTTGAAATATGGCTGGAACAAAGAAGATACGAGCCGGAACAGTGGGCTTTTCTCCCTAGTTGTTGAATATCTGAATGAGAGTTTAAGTTCTGTTTAAATAGAAAAGGGGAAGCACGACCGTGCCAGGAGAGAGGGCACGACCGTGCCTGGTACAAAGGCGCGGTCGTGTCTAGGTCTTGACACGACCGTGTGACAGAGGTTTGACCGATCCGGAGCTTCCATTGGGTACCACTGATCGAGGACGTACGGCTGTTCAGACTCACGAGGTGACACGCGACCGTGGGGGGCCAAGGCACGGTTGTGCCTTGGATTTTGGCTTGGCGCGGTCGTGCAAGATGTGGGCGCGACCGTGCCTAGGCTTTGCAAGCTTGGCACGACCGTGCCAAATAGGGGCACGACCGTGCCTCCATCACAGAAACCCTAAAACTTCACATTTTTATCATGGAATCTTCTTATTTGTTCACCAAGCTTCACAAAACCTACAAAACAGGAAATGAAGCAAATAAGTGTCTAAACGTTGAATATAACCAAGAATTGATCGTTAAATGAGAGAAGTTTTGTGCCAAAAAGATGTGTAAATACTAACACATCAATGGGCCAGCTTTTAGATGAAGCCTGAATCACTAATTTTCCTGCACTCTCAATATTAGTAAATAACTTAATACTATGTGCCATGATTGTTATGTGTTTGATATGTTTTTGACATATTTTTAGAAAATAAGGATCCTTAGGTAATTAAGCCTTAGGATACATGGAAAAATAGATTTAGGTATCTTTTTGGGATACCGGATCCTTTATGAACATATGTAAATAATATCTTAGGTTTAAACTTCGGTTTAAGAAAACATACCTTGTTTCTGATAAATAGTTTGAAAAAATATTAGTACAAACATACCATAACTTAGTCATCAAATATTTCGAGTCTACCCAAAATTGAAAAATGAATAAGCAATTTTAAATAAATACCTTCATCAAGAATCAGGCTGGGTAGATATACATACCAGATAACGATATGGAGTCCAAACAGAGTCAAAGTATGATAACTTTTAGTTGTCCCCTGTGTATAACAACTTCTAATATGAAAAATAAACTAACTAATACTTTCATATAGATACGAGCTAACAACCGAATTCTTTCCATCTTTGCTCACAAAATTGCTCTAATCGGCTATAATTCACCTGATTTTTGTGAATTTTTTATTTTTTATTTTTTTTTATTTTTTTATTTTTTATTTTTTTTTAAGGAAACTAAGTCAATATGCATCTTTCCTTAGCTAAAAACTTCTCAAGAATTTGAAGATTACAAAAAAATAAAAGCTATAAAATTAACATTAGCCGACCGGATTTCCGACACTTTCGAAAAATAAAATAAATGAAAAGGCTAATGAAGGTTTGAATGTGGTGTAATGTGGGTAATAAAAGAAAACGACAGGATAGGCTCAACGTGGCTAACTAGTGGATGTGTTCGGGTGAGGGAAAATAAAAATAAAAGGCTCACAAAGGAGGGTTTATCCTAATGCCTCAATCATTTTTATGCAATATTTATGTTCATGATTTCGAAATGTATACTAAAAGCAAGTTCTAATAAGCATGAAACATCCGGCACACTCAAATCCGCAAAAACGAGAGCAAACAATGTCTAAAGCTATCAAGGCTCAAAAATAAACTAACGGAAACGGAAAGGAATGGGTGTAAGCAAAAGGTTACATGCAATTCATTCGTTTAGCCCACTAAAACTCATGGTTATCACAAAAAATGGTTTTGACTCGATGGAATTTCTATCTCAATTGCTTTCGAAAAATCAAACCTCTATTATTTACTAAAAATTGTGAATGCTAAACGGTTAACTTTTATTATATTTTTGTGTTTTTTTTAATTTTATAAAATTAATTTAGTGCCAATAAAAATTATGAAGGAAGAGTTTGCAAAAATGAAGTGATAAAATGCTCAAAAGGACAAACGTCGCATGAATAAATTCCCACCCTACACTTAGAATCGTACATTGCCCTCAATGTACAACAAAAATAATGTAAAGCGAAGAATAAACACCCAACCCCACACTTAGAAACATACATTGCCCTCAATGTATACAAAAACATGCAAAGCAAAATGGAATGCAATGAAGCGTGAAGGGAGAACTAAAACTTCCCTCATGACGATCATGGCACAAGCAAAAAGCCTACCCACAAAAATGACGTTCCACATAGTTCCACAATTCCAAGATCTAATCAAGACTAACAACATCAACCACAGATCAGTAACATCAAGCCAAAATATAAATAGAAAGACAAATATATATACAGTACATGGAAACAAAAGTACAACAAAAGAACAACATAAACGTCGAAGCGCGATACAAGAGATTGTACAACAAACAACAAAGTACAACTCACAAAAATGATACCAAAAGGCAATGGGAGGTACTACTCCTACTGTATACCCTCGAGGTCGATGTCGGCGGCCCCTGCTGGTGGTGATGGTGGTGGTGACTGATGATGCGGTGGATATGGTGGTGGCTGATGCTGCGGTGATGGTGGTGGCTGAATGCATAAAGAATGGGAGGGGAACCACGTATGGTGCCCCGCCAGCAGCAGCAGCGGCGCACTGGACCTCATACTGCCAGGTCCAGTAACGCAGGAACAGGTCCTGTGGAATAACAACCGCAGGCGGTGGTGGCGGCGGAGGCGGCTGGTCGGGCTCATGATGCCCGTGCCCCTGCTCCTGCTCCTGCTGAGCGGCGTGTGCCTGATGGGCGGCGGCGACGGCCTCGGCCTCGGCCTGTACAAGATCTGGATCCGGACCCGGACGGTCTGGATCCCACGTCCGTCCCCATCTATATACCAATCTAATCCCTCCTGCGCCACGACGAGCGACGTTCATGTTTCTCAGTGTCTGCACAGTCATCACGACGGTCTCTGCCACAGGGGTCAGGTCCCCTATCAAGTCGTCGGTCAGCAGCTGAAAATGCCTCGCCAGCTTGGTCACGAAGTGACTTCCACAAATGGCGCTGGTAACATCGCGCCAGGAGCTGTTCACCAAGTACCCCGCGATGGAATGCGCAAGATTGCAGGTGCGCGGGCGTACAAGGAAAAATAGGTAAAACAGCTCCCTAAGGTTCACTAATGTCTCCCCCTGACCTCTCCCAGAAATAGAATAAACAATGCAACGATGAAGAACACGGTGCAAGGAATCCCGAAGGCTCGAAGCCTTGGTCAAACTCGGATCATACATCCCGAATCCAAACTCATGCCAGAACTGGTCCTTGTCCTCCTCTGTCGGGAACTCGGTGATACCATCGGTGAATATCTCAGTCTGAAGCTCCTGCCTCGTATAGAGGCCCAATAATATCCCGAACCTGGCAACTGATATCACTCGCCACTCCCCTCCTAGCCTAAACCTAATCGTCTCGGGCTGTTCTAGGTCCGCGCAAGGATAATCGAACTCATAAGTGGAGAAAAACTCCATCACAAGCTCGACATACTGAATCGCGTGAAGTCTAAACAAGCGGCGCCAAGTGGCGGTGACGAGATCGTTCCACCGGTCCCGCTGACCAATGGCGTCTATAGCGGCCGGCTCTAAACGACGAGCGGCTAAAATCCGGCCTCTGCGTGGCCACAAAACATCCAGACGAGCCTCGTACTCATGCTCGTTTAAGTCAAACTCGAGGTACGGGTGGTCCCTGTTGCCTGCCACCTGCACGACAACAAAATTAAAATCAAAATAGTTATGAAGACGCTAAGCTGAATTTATGAAGTTTCTGACCTAATTATGAAGGGGACACGGTCGCGCCTGGGAAGGGGCACGACCGCGCCTAGGTCAAAAATGAAGCCCACATCCGCGCTAGGGAAACACACGGCCGCGCCTAGAACAAACGAAAGTTGACACGACCGCGCTAGTAGGAGACACGGCCGCGCTCAACTAAACCTACATCCTGGAAACTACAAAAGCCGAGCACGACCGCGCCTGGTCATGAGCGCGACCGTGCTCATCCCCTTTTAGGGTTTGCAGATTCAAATTTTCACATATTTAGCATGGTTATGAAGGGGCTTTTAGTACAACAACATTCCAAGAGGTCTAAAACAAAAATCCTACGTATTTACAGGCTACAAGAAACAATCAAACGGAAAATTGAAGAAAAACTAAAAAAAAACCTACTCAAACCCTAAATCGTTAAATGCAAGCGGACTACCGACCTTAATTCTAAACAAATACAATGGAATCGAATCGTACCTTAGATCGTGGAGGAGGAAGCAACGCGGCGGAAATTTGAAAGAATCGAAATAGGGGGTGGTTCGGTGGGGGAGGTGAGTGAAAAGTCTGTTTGAAACTAATTTGAACTACCCCAATCACTTAGGCACGGCCACGCCAAGTGCTTAGGCACGACCGCGCCTAGGGTTATAGGCACGATCGCGCCTATAGTGAGGCACGACCATGTCTCTAACCCAGCAGACAGAAAAACCTGAGTTTTATGCAACTTGTACCCAACCCGACTGCGATTCTTCCAAACTAAAATGTCTAAAAATTCAGAAAACATACTTGAGACGTCCCAATCACTAACCAAATTCCGCTTGATCCAAAACACGTTCCAATCACTTAAACTCAAAAATAAATGGTAAAATCCTAAAAAATAGAAATAAAAATAAAAATAAGAAGATAAACATAGAAACAAAATCTAAGAATTGTTACCAAAGATGATATCGGAACAGGCTAAGTTTATTAATGAGTCGTTAGCTAGACTCAAGTCCCCGAATTAATTTGTCCTTGGGATGGAGGTCAACCACCTCCAATGCCGGGTCAACCGTTCCGTCAATGTATGGCTTAAGACGATGACCGTTGACCTTGAAGATCCTCCCATCTTCGTGCTCAATCTCGACGGTCCCATAAGGAAACACCTCCTTGACCGTGTAGGGACCCGTCCATCGGGACTTCAATTTCCCGGGAAACAATCGCAACCTAGAGTTGTAAAGCAACACACGACCACCCACTCGGAATTCCTTCTTGTCCTTCAAGCGTCGGTCATGTAAACTCTTAGTGCGCTCCTTGTAGATCATGGAGTTTGCATAGGCTTGATTCCTCAACTCATCAAGCTCATGAATCTGAGTGAACCGGTTCTCACCCGCCCTCACCAAGTCAAGATTCACCGCCTTCAACGCCTAATAAGCGTTATGCTCCAAATCCACCGGAAGATGGCATGCCTTCCCATAGATCAACCTAAATGGTGTGGTACCAATAGGCGTTTTATAGGCAGTCCGGAAGGCCCAAAGTGCATCATCTAACCTGTCCGACCAATCCTTACGGTTCTGACCAACCGTCTTCTCAAGAATCCGCTTTATGCCCCGGTTCGTGACCTCTACCTGTCCACTGGTCTGTGGATGGTAGGCTGTGAAGAATCTATGGTTCACACCATATCGTGATAGAGCCTTCTCCAACTGGGAGTTGCAGAAGTGGGTCCCACTGTCACTAATAAGAGCCTTGGGGGCACCAAAGCGAGAGAACAGCTTCTTCAGAAATTGAACAACCACCCTAGCATCATTAGTAGGCAAGGCTTGAGCCTCGGCCCACTTAGAAACGTAGTCAACAGCGACTAGGATATACCGGTTGCCACGAGAAGCTGGGAAAGGTCCCGTAAAGTCAATACCCCAGACATAAAAAATCTCACAAATCTGGATGTTGTTCTGGGGCATCTCATTCCTAGACGAAATGTTTCTCGCCCTCTGGAAAGCGTCACAAGCTCATATCATCTCATGAGCATCCCGGAAGATGGTAGGCCAGAAGAAACCGGCGTCAAAGACCTTCTTCGCTATCAAGGTAGCTCCATGATGTCCACCTGTCGGGCCCTCGTGGCAGTGTCTAAGCACCTGACGTGCCTCATCTCCAAACACACACCTGCGCACGATCTGATCAGCCCCGAATCGAAACAAATAGGGATCCTCCCAAAGGTAGTGCTTCACATCCGCAAAGAACTTTCGCTTCTGTTGATGCGTTAAGCCCTTAATCACAATCCCACTAGCAAGAAAGTTTGCAAAATCAGCAAACCATGGACACTCCTCATCCTGTGTCTGTATGTGCATGAGAAACTCGTGGGGAAAATTGTCATTTATGGATGACCCCACAAGTTCAGATGAAGCTGAGCACTCAAGACGGGACAAGTGGTCCGCTGCGACATTCTCCGCGCCCTTCTTATCGTGGATCTCAATGTCGAACTCCTGAAGCAGCAAAACCCACTGGATTAGCCGGGGTTTGGCATCCTGTTTGCTGAACAGGTGCCGAAGGGCTGCATGATCAGTGAATACAATGGTCTTTGATAGGATGAGATAAGACCGGAATTTATCGAAAGCGAAGACTAGGAGCTCTTTCTCCGTCATGGTGTAGTGCTCCTATGCGTCATTGAGCGTCTTGCTCGCATAATAAATCGGGTGAAACTGCTTCTCTCTCCCCTGTCCTAAGACCGCCCCAACAGCGAAGTCACTCGCGTCACACATGATCTCAAATGGCAGCTTCCAATCAGGAGCCACCATGTTAGGGGCATTCACCAACTTCTCCTTCAACAAATCGAATGCACTGAGGCACTCGTCGGAGAACACGAACTGGGCTTCCTTCTCAAGAAGCTGGGTCATCGGTCGGGCAATCTTAGAAAAATCTTTGATAAAGCGTCTGTAAAAGCCCGCATGACCAAGGAAGCTCCGAATAGATTTCACAGAAGTCGGCGGGGGCAGCTTAGATATGGTATCAATCTTAGCTCTATCAACCTCAATCCCTGCGCGTGAAACCTTATGCCCAAGCATAATGCCCTCCTTCACCATGAAGTGGCATTTCTCCCAGTTCAACACTAGATTGGCCTCTTTGCACCTAGCCAACATCCTCTCCAGAATCCCGAGGCAATGATCAAAGAAACTCCCAAACACAGAAAAGTCATCCATGAAAACCTCCATGGAGTCCTCAATCATATCATGGAAAATGGCCACCATGCAACGCTAGAAAGTGGCCGGAGCATTACACAATCCAAAGGGCATCCTCTGATAAGCAAATGTGCCATAGGGACATGAGAATGTCGTCTTCTCTTGGTCCTCAGGAGCAATCGGGATCTGGAAGTAGCCAGAGAAGCCATCCAGGAAACAATAGAACATCTTCCCCGCTAATCTCTCCAACATCTGATCAATGAACGGGAGGGGAAAATAGTCTTTCCGAGTAGCATCATTGAGTTTGCGGTAATCGATGCAAACTCTCCAACCTGTGACTGTACGAGTAGGAATCAGCTCATTCCTCTCGTTGGTGATGACAGTCATGCCTCCCTTCTTAGGGACAACCTGAACCGGGCTAACTCAAGGTGAATCAGAGATGGAATAAATCAAACCAGCATCCAGTAACATAATCACCTCCTTCTTCACTACCTCCTGCATATTCGGGTTCAACCTCCTCTGGTGCTGCACAGCGGGCTTGTAGTCATCCTCCATAAGGATCTTATGGGTACAGAAAGAGGGATTAATTCCCTTAATGTCCATAATCCTCCATGCAATAGCCTGCTTGTGCTGCTTCAACACCTCCGGTAGCCTCTCCTTCTCATCACTCGTCAAATCAAAGGCGATAATGACAGGTAATCGAGACTCACCATCTAAAAAGGCATACTCCAAATGGCTCGAGAGCTCCTTAAGCTCAACAGGTGGTGGGTCCTCAATAGAAGGCCGCTCAATCGGCTCAGACTCTCTATCAACCATTGTGAAAACCGCTGAACCCTGGGGAAACTCATAGCTCTCCTGGCTATGCAACTTCTCATCAAACTAATCCTCACCAACTGGATCAAATGTCTCCCCTCCTACAATCTGGGTGTCTAGGGATTCCTCCTCAGCTGTGTCCTGGAGATGATCACTCACACAATAATAAATAGCTTCAACGAAGTAAAGTGAATCATCCTGATTCTGGGTATGTTGCATGGATCTCCCAACATCAAAGGTCACTTCCTCTTCATCCACCCTCAATGTAAGCCTCCCCGAATACACATCAATCAGGGCCTTGGCGATGGCCAGGAACGGTCGACCTAGGATAATAGGGACATTCTTGTCCTCATCCATGTCCAGAATCACAAAGTCTACAGGAAACACAAAACGATCAACCTTAACCAACATATTTTCCCTATCCCTCGCGGATACTTGACCGAACGATCGGCCAGCTGGATACTCATGCGTGTCGGTGTAGGTTCTCCCAACTCAAGCTTAGCAAAGACCGCATATGGCATGAGGTTAATGCTAGCACCAAGGTCAGCTAAGGCGTTGCTAACCGACAAGCTACCTATCAAACAGGAGATGGTAAAACTCCCCGGATCTCGTCTCTTCTCCGGTAGCTTGTTCTGAATCACCGTCGAACATTCCTCATTCAGCATCACCTGAGACAACTCCTCCAATTTCCTCTTATTCGTGAGGATATCCTTCAAGAATCTCGCATACTTAGGCATCTGAGCTAGAGCCTCCACAAATGGCAAGTTGATATGCAACTGCTTAAACAACCCTAGAAACTTACCATACTGCTCCTCCATCTTCTGCTTCTTCAATTTGCCTGGGTATGGAACGACGGGAGTGTAATCTCTCACAGGCTCGCGAGGGCGTGATGTGCTTGCCGGTTTACTCCTCGGCGGTGTCTCATCAGGAATCTCAATCACAACCTCCTCCTCGGACGACTCATGCACAAGAACCTGTGTATCCGGTCCTGTGCCTCTACCGCTTCTCAAAGTAATGGCCTTCACATGAGCCTTGGGATTGGGCTCAGTGTTGCTAGGCGGCGGTCTCTCAGAAAGAAGCTTCGCTATCTGCCCGACCTGGTTCTCTATGGTCTGGATCGAAGCTTTCTGATTCCTCAACTCAGTCTCATGCGTGTGAAAACGCTCCTCCATGTAACGGTTCTGCTTCTCTGCCAACTGATTCTGACTTTCTGAGTTGGCAAGTAGCCGTGCAACCATGTCCTCTAAACTGGATTTACCCTCAGGTGCGGGTGGTGGACCGCTGCTAGAACCTTGGCCTTGAAACTGGCCCTGCTGAGGTCGAAAATGGGAACTTTGTCCCTGAGACTGATGCTGGAATGGGGGGGGGGGGGCTGAGTGAATCTGGGTGGTTGCTAGCTATTGTTGCCAGACTTCCAACTGAAATTCGGGTGATTCCTCTACCCCGAATTATATGGGTTGTTGTAGGGATTATTCTGGGGACGATTCTGGTTGGACATGAAATCAACCTGCTCATGGGCCCCCTGATCCCCAACCTGATAAGCACTCGTGGGATGCGCCCCACCACAAAACTCACACAAGGACTGGGCCTTGTGGACGTGCATCTGATCAATCTTGGTGGAAAGTGCTTCCACCTGGGCAGCTAAAGAGGTAATTCCATCCACTTGATGGACACCCTGCCTCTGATTTCTCGCTCATGAAGTATGCTGAGTGTAGCTCTTTGATGCCACCTTCTCTAGCAAGTCATACGCCTCCTGGGGTGTCTTCGTTCCAATGTCTCCACCCGCGTATGCGTCGATCAGCGATCAGCTGCTTCCCAGTCATCTCTAGACCATTGTAGAAGGTCTCACACTACTGCCACTTCAACAATCCATGGTGGGGAACCTTCCTCATCAGTTCCTTGAATCTCTCCCACGCCTCATAGATCGTCTCCCCGTCGTCCTGCTGGAAAGAAAGAATCCTAGCCCTCAACTTTGCTATTTTCTCCGGAGGGAAGTACTTTTCTAAGAATTTAGCAGCCATCTGGTCCCAAGTATTAATGGACCTAGGGGGAAGTGACAGTAACCACGCCTTGGCTCGATCCCGTAAGGAAAACGGGAATACCCGGAGCCGAATAGCATCGTCGGTAGCGTCACGAATTTTGAAAGTGGCGTATATCTCTAAGAAACCGGCCAAATGAGTATTTGGATCCTCGTGATCCTTGCCATCAAACTGCCACATGTTTTGCACCATCTGTATAATGCTGGATTTGATCTCGAACTGATGTGCTCTAACCGTCGGCCTATTGATGCTCGACTCCAAACCCTCAAGTGTTGGTTTGCCAAAATTCGAAAGCGTCCGACCCGCATCCTCGTTCGCCATCTCCTCTACCTCGTCAACAACAACCTCGTCAAACTCGAGTAACCGGGCCACAAATCGGGAACGGGCTCGCAATTTCCGATGAAGATCACGCTCCGGCTCGGAAGACGGCTCAGGAACCTCCTCGACGGGAGTTGAGAACATACACGATCTGCACGACAAGTTAGATGTAATTACGCGAACCTAGGACAAAGAAAACACAAGTTAGACAAAAACAAAAATAAAAAATAATTGAAAATAAAAATAAATAAAAATAAAATTAAAATGAAAAATAAAATGGGATAAAACCAAAATGTATAAATACAAATGAAGCTAAAAATAACAAATAAAATGCAAAAATATCTATACACACAAAATAACAAATAAGAAAACACGATATTCACAAAAATATATATACTACGTGACTAAAAATTAATTCCAATCGTTTTCGCAAAACCGTGTCCCCGGTAACGGCGCCAAAAACTTGATGCGTGTAAACTATATATATATATATATATATATATATATATATATATATATATTTATAAGTATTTTTCACACAATTTGAGTTTTAAAATGGGTTTTCACCAAAGACTAATCACACACACACCGAGCAGTGTACCCGTCGGATAGCAATATAGTAAAGGTAAGAACCGGATATCAATCCGTGGACACGGTGGAATGTGATAATAAACCGGAACTAAGATTCAATCAAGTAAGGGTAAAAGATGTTTTGAAGAGTTTGTTTTAATTAACTAGCATGCAAATATATAAACTAAACTAAGAACACAAGTCAAACAATCAAGGAGAAAATATCACTTCGGTTTCGAATCCATCTAGAATACATTCAATACATTCGTAGAAACATGGCAAATACACGAAACATAAATTGACTAAATTCTCGTCAAAGATATCTAATCAAATGACCATTCGGAAAGCTAGCTTGAATTACACAAACCAACCACCTAAAGTCATACAATGAAGCTCACGTGTTTAATAATCATGTCAATGTTTATAAAGATTGAACTAGCTTCCGATTAAGGTACACTAATCCAACAACTAGTTGGAAAGATAATATGAACAACACACTACCCACCTCAAGTTGATTTAATTAGACAACAATATGCATTTCTTCAACATACAATGTTCATATAAAGGTTATATAAATTAGGAGGATGTGTCAACAATTCCTTTATAAACATAATACTAAATATGACACATCATAACAAACACCTTGTCTTTCCAAACATAAGCATAAGGTTACACATACAAATATAATGATTCATAATAAAGACTTCATTCACCATTCCTAGTCAAATGCCATAAACTAGTATAAATACATACACCAATCTATGAATATAAGAATAAACCACAAGTTTTCCAACATAATATGGCATACACAAATACAAGTCTTGTAAACAACTCAAAATACTTGAATACATTATTTCATCAAAGAATAATCATACGGTTGTCATAACATTAACACAATAATTGCCAATAATCCATGAATGTTGTCAAATGTATCTAAACTTCATCTAAACCAAAGTGAACAAGAGTTTTAGCTCATCATGAGCACCAAAATTACAAATAAGCAGGGAAAAATAGTGAGAAACATGATATGAAAACAAGAATCAAACCACTCCTCCAAGCCTAGATGTTGTTATTGATGTATGGTGATCCTCTTGATGTTGTATCCTCTCCAAGAAGCTTAAAATATGGTTGGAACAAAGAAGATACGAGCCAGAACAGTAGGCTTTTCTCCCTGGTTGCTGAATATCTGAATGAGAGTTTAAGTTCTGTTTAAATAGAAAAGGGGAGGCACGACCGTGCCAGGAGAGAGGGCACGATCGTGCCTGGTACAAAGACCCGGTCGTGTCTAGGTCTTGACACGACCGTGTGACAGAGGTTTGACCGATCCGGAGCTTCCATTGGGTACCACTGATCGAGGACGTACGGCTGTTCAGACTCACGAGGTGACACGCGACCGTGGGGGGCCAAGGCACGGTTGTGCCTTGGATTTTGGCTTGGCGCGGTCGTGCAAGATGTGGGAGCGACCGTGCCTAGGGTTTGCAAGCTTGGCACGACCGTGCCAAATAGGGGCACGACCATGCCTCCATCACATAAACCCTAAAACTCACACTTTTTTATCATGGAATCTTTTTGTTTGTTCACCAAGCTTCACAAAAACCTACAAAATAGGAAATGAAGCAAATAAGTGTCTAAACGTTGAATATAACCAAGAATTGATCGTTAAATGAGAGAAGTTTTGTGCCAAAAAGATGTGTAAATACTAACACATCAATGGGCCAGCTTTTGGATGAAGCCTGAATCACTAATTTTCCTGCACTCTCAATATTAGTAAATAACTTATTACTATGTGCCATGATTGTTATGTGTTTGATATGTTTTTGACATATTTTTAGAAAATAAGGATCCTTAGGTAATTAAGCCTTAGGATACATGGAAAAATAGATTTAGGTATCTTTTTGGGATACCGGATCCTTTATGAACATATGTAAATAATATCTTAGGTTTAAACTTCGGTTTAAGAAAACATACCTTGTTTCTGATAAATAGTTTGAAAAAATATCAGTACAAACATACCATAACTTAGTCATCAAATATTTCGAGTCTACCCAAAATTGAAAAATGAATAAGCAATTTTAAATAAATACCTTCATCGAGAATCTGGCTGGGTAGATATACATACCAGATAACGATATGGAGTCCAAACAGAGTCAAAGTATGATAACTTTTAGTTGTCCCCTGTGTATAGCTGTCAAACAAATTGTTTGCTTAGTAATTGTACCTCAGGATTCTCAGGGGTGTCCCCAGAATCTTGAGTTATTAACTTGGGACATGGGTTATACCGTAGTGACATGTAAATGCCAATAACCTTTGGTTAACACGTCAATGTTAAAGTGCTTGGGTCATGCCCGGCTATAAAACATGTCAGTGTTACTCCATTGATAATATTCGTAAGGTCCAACATATAGCCAACAGTGACGAAATTATCAGCCACTGTTACATGGATTGGTCGCACCACCTCGAACTATACTTGGATATCGTACGCTCCTTGCGGGGTGTCGAAACCCAATCTACTTAGAAATTCGAAAGCCGTTTAAACCTTTGAAGGGATTTTGAATACCTTAGACTTAGGAGAGATGGCCAATCTCTATCTTGGTGAGCCTTCCTGCAAAACATGAAACTTTGGTGAAGGTGGGTGTTAGACTAGCTAACACCCCTCCGACGCTCAAGTCAGTACTTTGATAAAGAATAGCAAATATAAAAATAAATATGGAAAAAAGACGTAACATTTTTAGTTAGAATATAATTTCTAACTTACATAAAGTAGGTTTTGAGATGGATGGCGTTCCAGGATCTTGGCTAAGTTCAAGATTCCGAATACATGCTTCTTCTTCAGTGTTAGATACTTCATTTATCTTCTCAATTATTGTGTAATATTAAAAATTTTGAATTCCACAGATAATTACTTAACTATTGTGAGATATATGGCTAACCTCTCACCCTAGACTAATATTGAGATCCCTGGCTAATTGTAATCTTGCTATCAGCGCCTCATATTTCGCTTTATTATTGGATGCGTGGAACTCACAGCTTATAGATTGGAGTATTATGTCCCCTTGTGGCAATTTAAGTATGATGCCTAAACCTGTTCCTCTAACATTTGATGCACCATTAGTGAATAAGGTCCACTTATCCTTGGATTCTTCGATTTGTTGAACTTCAAGGTTTACTTCATGTTGAATGTCACTACTGAAATCAGCCACAAAGTCCGCATATGCTTGAGATTTTATTGTTGTTGTAGGTTCATATACTAGATCGTTTGCACTGAGTTTGACCGACCACTTAGCCATTCTTCCTGAAATCTCTGGTTTTCTTAAGACACACTTAACAGGATAATTAGTCTTAACATGAATATTATGAGTTTCAAATTAATGTCTAAGCTTAGTAGATGCCATTATTAAAGTTAAAATTAGTTTTTCTAAATGAGAGTACCTGGTCTGTGTTGCTAGCAAGCTTTTACTTACACAGTATACGAGATGTTGTTGTCCTTCATAATCCTTAACTAAGACATCATTTACAGCATTTTCGGATACCGCTAAATACAAGGATAATGGTTCACCATCCTCTGGTTGATGACATGTATCCAGGGTCCCCCCTTTGATGTAGATTGGTTGCTTTTTTTCACCAACTGTATTCTTGACCCCTCCATTAAATTCTACCAAGACTGAGGATTTCGAGATGATTTCGGAATCAGGGATCCCAATCCTCTTCAGAACTTCTAACTGTATGATGTTCAGTGAGCTTCCTCCATCAATCAGGATCCGGCGAATGAAGTGATTAGCTATGTACAGAGTGATTACCATGTCGTCATGCTGAGGATCCTGTACATTGTCTCTGTCCCTTTTCTCTGTCTTTGCTTCCTTAGTGTTTATCTTTGCTGTAAAATAAGAAGTACCACATATATTAGACCTAACAGATATGAAACTTATTACCTTGAGATCCTTAGGTAGGAATGTCGCTCGTCTTGGGTAGCATCAGGATTCTGATTCTTTTATTTCTTTCTTTCTTCTAAGAGTTTCTTCAGGTGGCCTTTGCTAAGAAGATAACTTATTTCTTTTCTAAGGGCAATACAATCCTCAGTCATGTGCCCATAGTCTTCATGATATGCACACCATTTAGATTTGTTCTTCCATACGGATGCCTTGTTAGTTTTCGTAGGCCATCAAACCTTGTCCCCAAGATCCTGCATAGCATACATGAGTCCTGAAACATCAACAGAAAAACAATAGTCAATCAGTTTATGATAATTTTCTTCTTCCTCATCGTCCTTCACATCGTTGAATCTGTGACTGTCAGCTCTCGAGTAAGGCTTTGATCTATGAAGCTTGAAAGATGATGATTCAGATTTCTGTTGGGATAATCATAGTTGGAGGGTGCATCAATCCTTTTCTGGATCTTTTTGTCATCTTCGAGTCTTATGAACCTCAGAGCCTGATTCCTGACTTCGTCCAAGTTCCTGCAAGGATTCATTACGAGATCTTCGTAGAAGGAGGAGTCCTTTAGCAATCCCATCTTGAAGGCTTGAACTGTTGTAGGAATGTCAAGGTTCGGGATATCCAAGGATTCCCTGCCAAACTCGCTTACATAATCCCTAAGGGACTCGTCAACATTTTGGGTTACTCTGTACAAGTCACTAGTTATTCTTTCAAAGGTTTTGCTGCACGAAAATTGGTTATTAAATAAATTAATTAAATGAGCAAATGAAGTGATAGAACAAGGAGAAACATTTAATAGCCATTTCAAGACAGATCCTATTAAGGTTGATCCAAAGCCTTTGCACAGACAGGCCTCTTTCAGATCCAGAGGGATAGGATTGATCTCCATTCTTTCTTTATATTGAGCGACATGCTCTTCGGGGTCAGTAGTTCCATCATATAACTTCATGTTGGGAGTCTGGAAGTGTTTCGGGATCTCTGCATCACATATCGGGGTGCGAATCTGGAGATCCTGTGACTGGCTGAGGATGCTTCCGGTATTGGTTCTACCACACCTGGTACGCTAGAGATCATATCCTACAGCTTTTTCAACTCCTTGGCCATGACTAGACTTATCCCTGTATCCTACATAAGTTCGTTAGCGATTAAAAATTGATTGAAACTATTACCAATGTGAGGATCCCGCGATGAGGATCCTGGGGTGATCCTAAGATTTTGGTTTGCAGTGATTCCAACAGCTAGAGTCGGGCCAACTGTAGTGATTCCGGTCTGCATGGGGATGAAGTCTCCCTTATGGGTTTCTGAGGATCCCGAATAATTAAAGTCAAGGATCCTTGGTTGCAGTGGGGTTGTCACTTCCACTGGTTTCTTCGATTCTTTGACTTTTTCAAGCTCTCTGAACAGCATCAGGTTAGTCTTCCTCTGCTGCTCCATTTGTTGTTTCATCTCCGAGATTAGATCAAGGATATCATTGTTTGATACGATCACAGGTCCACCAGCAGGTATTCCGGATCGCAAAAAACCCGCAGAAGTAGTTTTCTTCAGCTGATTAACATTCTTTTGGAATGGAGGAGGAATAGGGTTGTTCAACCCAGAGCTTGAAGATGGAGCAGAAACAGAAACATTTTTAGATTGTGACGACATTTTTGAAATCAGTTTTTCATAAAAAAAATGATTGAACGCAAACTTTAGTAAAGATTTAAAAGTGAAAAGCACCACTTGCCCCACGGTGGGCGCCAAATTGTTTTGACAAAAAATGCACAATATAATCAAGTGATCAAATTTAGTTTGTGAAGTAGTGTGATTGTAATATTCGTGATGAACAAAGTATGTAAAGAAGTAAAACGACACGAGTGTTTACGAGGAAAACCCTTAATCCCTAAGGATTGCCAGCATAAAACCTCGAGAAGTGACCGAAAGTCACTTGCCTCCTAGTATTTTATAGAATAACAAAAATGATTACAAGTAAGAGCAATGAATGATCGAAATCTAGGTGTTACGTAGCTTATTTGCGAGTATTTGATAATGCTAAGTGTTTGTGTGTGTCTCCTATTCGATCAAGTTGCTGATTATATACAAAAATGAACATAACTAATTATCCGGGAATCCCGGAATCGACCAAGTCTTCTAATATGACCGTTGGAGGCCACTTCACACGTCTTCAACACGTTCTTCCAGACTTCTAGAGCAATTCTTCAGTGATTAACTTGACTTCGCACGTTTTACCTGCGTTTTAGTCAACATAGAAGGATAAAAATAAGGTTTAAAAAACTTGATCTAAGACCGTTTTAACTTAATTTTAATTTTTTTCCTTTATAATTTAAGGATTTGTTAGACATACTAATTCTGATTTGGATACTCTAAGTGTTCAACTCCTGATGTCTTGTGAGATTTATTATTAAATTTTTCTAATTTTTTTACTTGTTTGTTTTCTTCTACAACTTATAAAATATAATGTTTTATAAAATTACAAATGAACCGTTGAAACATACTTATTTTTATCTACGTTATGATATAAATTTCATTCAAAACCGAGTTTTCATAATAGTGTAAAAGACGTCGATGCACGAACGTACAAGACGCCAAAACTGCTTACAAGTTTCGTTTTTCATTTGTTTTTCCCCATACAACTTATGATTTTTATAGATGTCCAGATTTAGACTTTCAACATCCTTATTTTTATCATCTTTCAACATAAACTTTTTGTACGGTTAATATCGATGTACAAGTCATCGAAATTGAGTCTTACAAATTTAAAACACCCCTGTAGTATCGCGTGGGTTACGCTCACTCGTTATTTTTTAAATGAGTAGATAAGCATATTTAAGTGAATAATTAGGATTGATAATTTGTTAAAAAAAAGTTTTTACAATCTCACAAACCCATTTGTTCCTTTTAGTTTGTTATTCCGTCAACCTCAGTCAACAAGCATTGGAATTCCCAAATCTCACTCGATTCAATATTTCAACCCCTTGATCTGCCCGTACCTCCGTCGAATGGCGAATCCCAATCAGCAACAAACCTCGATTCAGCCATGGATCCTTGAAGTCGTCCCCTTCATCGTCATCGTTCTCATAGCCGCTCACGTTATCGCTTTGGTACGCCGATTTCTCTTTTAATCACAAGATCACGAGTTTCCAATAATACTAATTATCTTTTTTTCATTTTGGGAGAAAAAGGTTTACTGGATATACAGATTAGCAACGGAGAAGCTCCCTGGAAGAAGAAAGAAGCACTAGAACGTGTACTTTTAGTTTAACAAAGGTGTAGTGATCCAAATTTGTGTTTTAATTTTGTTAACTTTTAGTCTCTGTGTATGATATGGAACTCGTGTTGGATGCACACAAGGTGTTCGATGAAATGTTGTTAGATGTGTTTCTGTTTTAAGCCAAAGAAGTTGCCTATATTTATTCATTTAAAGTGCCATTTTAAGCAAATTATTATTGAACCAAGATATTCTAACTAGTTTCAATTAGAGTTTTAGATTCTTCTGGATGTGATGAAAGTAGATGAGAATGTGAGGTCGAATGTAGGGGCCGATTCTGTTATTGCTACCCGCGACCGGTAGGACTTAGATCTAAACTTAAGTCAAGAGTGTGTGACATTGCACCATCAAATACATTAATCAGTTGTTGTTTATATGAATGTGTAGTAGTCAAAGTCGCAAAGCGTAAAGAGCACGCCTCGTAACAGGGCGCTAAAAAAGGGCACACCGGAGACGATAAAAACCCAATAATAGGAATATATAGAGGTGGGTTCAAATGAGACTCACCCGGCCCGGATTCAAGCCTTAACAAACCCCGCCTGCCTCCATTTTTTTTCCTGTTTGTTAGTGTAAGTGTGCCGTTAAGCTTAGGTGAAGTGTTAGTGGTAAGTGTACCTTTAGACTTTGGGTTTTATGTCTTCCAGCTATTTTACCTTCTGGTAACAATAATGTCTGTTATGATAACTGCTTTTTCTTGTAATGCTTTACTTAAAATTTGTTATTTGTATACGCAAAGGAATGTTCAGTACGGAATCAGTTTTAATTAGGGAACTCTGAGAACCACATATCTATTGTTTTAACTGTGATACATATGGCTGTTACGTAGCCGCATAACCGTCTTTGTTTCTCTCTCCCGCTACATTTGGTCAGCTCTACATACAAGTGCTTATGCGGTTCTCTACTTAAATTTGATTATGTATTGGATGGGACCCTAATTATATAATATATAGGAGTAGAAAATTAAAACAGCGTCTAGAGGAGGGTCCTGCCCTTGCGGCTACATGAGGCGCCTCTCCACACCTAAGTGCCTAGGCATGGCTTTTGACTGCTATGTGTGTAACATATCTTCAAGAAAAGACAAGTGTAATAAGGTCCACCTTTCCGGTTATCTGACTGTACATGGTGGACTAAAAATGGGTTGTGTGCATCATAACTCTTAGGGGAGGGTTCACCTTATCGGGCTACTACGAGTGGTCACATACTACTTTTTTGCGCTTTGCAGTTTCTCCTTCTGATGTCACACTGACTACTATTCCATCTTCAAACTCTACCTGTAATATATTGCAGTGTCTCTAGTCATATGCATTATGTTTTTTTCTATTTGAAAACCATTTTATCTACAGTAGAATTTTAAGGTTATTAGCGATAACAATTCATTCTGGTTTGTTGAGCATGTAGGTGCCACCATGACTCTGCATAAAGCAATTCAAAACAGAATTTGGAAAGTTAATATGACAGAAGTTGCAGGTATCAAACAGAGAATTCATCAACTTTTTTCATGCATTGAAGTTGGATTTCTGAATTCTGATCTTAACTCTCTTGATAAAATCTGTGGCTGGCTGATCCAAATCTATGTTGTCAAAAGCGCACAAGGCTAGGGGGGTGTAAACGAGACGAGCCGAGCTCGTTTAACTTACAGAGAGTTCGAGCTCGAGCTCTATTTCTAAAGCCAGAGCTTGGCTCGTGGGTAGTTTTTTTTAAGCTCGATCTTGACTCCTTTATTGTTTATTAATTAATTTATATATATTTATAATTTTTTTATATATAACATAATATATATATATATATATATATTATTTAATTGTTTTTATCATAATTTTATATATAGTAATTGTTATTATATAAATATATATTTAATGTATTAAGTAAAAATTATATTAATAATCGACTCTTGTTTACGCCCCCACACAAAGTGCGCGCCTCGCTTCAAAGGCCAATTTTCAGGCTCTCAAGCGCATTTTTGGGCCAAATTCAGGATAATTTTTTTCTAAACAGGTCTGAAAAATTACATCAGCCTTAAACAAGTCTGGAATCAGCCCAAAACAAACCTAAAATATGTCTAAAACCCCTAAAAACACACTCGCTTTTAAGGAGAAAATACTAACGCTTCACCACTCTTTATTTTGTGTCCCATGATTACATCATCACCCTCCCTCATTAACCCTGTCTTTCAATCAAGGAAATACCGATCTTTCACAATTTATAAGCTCATGATTCTTGTGACATGTTGAAATGGGAATACTATAATGCATATAGTATCTATACAATCTCATTTATAGTTTGTCGTTATAACTCCAATTTAACCGTTATGAAAATTGGGCCAAAAAGCCATAAGTTGTCGACCTAAATTTATTTTAAAAACCTCATCGATACAATCTCATTTATGGTTAATACTTCAAAGTGAGAGTTTCTAAATTTATTTATTTTTTTGAATTAAGAGGCCGAAATTTCCATTTAGGAAATGTAATTATGGGCTTGAAGTTGGCGATTGTAAAAAACAATAATTTCAAATTGTATGTTTGCAATACGAAGAGAACAGAGGCATAGCCTGTAGAGATGGAGACAAAACCGGTTTGAATTTTTCGAACTGGTTTATAACCTGATCCGGTACCTAAAAAAGCCGCTTTGGCCAAACCGGTTAGAACCCGACCCAAGCCGCCAGATCATATACTAGTTTGTGTCCTCGTGCTCCCAAACCGGTTTCAACCGGGTCCGAACCGGTTTCAACCCGCCCAAACCGGTTTGTATAGGATTCAATATTTTCCAACCCTAACCGGTTTCCACACAAACCGGTTTTGTAATTATGAAAAAAAACCCAAACAGGTTTCCACAAAAAAACCCGGTTTGCCCACCTCTAATAGACAAATCTTCAACTTAATGGAAACAAGGAGAATCATTTAGGTGAGCTTTGTGTTACCGACTTCTTCGTTATAAAGAATTTAAGTGGTTTCAAAGCCATAGGTTAAATATCTAGAAATTGAATATATATATAGTGCCTAATAAGCTAGACACATCATGTGATGTTAAATTGTTTGTTAAGTATTATGGGCTGATTAGTAACCTCTTAATGATTCCATTAGGAGCTCTGAATCAATCAAAGGTGTTTGTTTCGCTAACAGCCAACTCTTAATGATTTATTTTACCTCTTAATGGTTCAGCTGAAAAACAGTTTTGAACCATTATGACCTATTAATAGTTCAACATTTGTCAAACAATCCCTTTATTATCTATATTTGTTCATGGTGAAAATCGACTAAATTTGACCAAATGTTAAATTTTAAGAATTATCAATTTCCTACGCACAACTTTGTCGGAAAAACCCCCAGCTTAAACATTTTGCAGCAAATTACTTATTCACCCTCTAATTATAGTTATTAGCATTATATTTTTTTTAATAAATTGATTTTGAATGAAACACACAATGAAGCAAGTTTTAACAGGATGCAAAGACGATGTTTAAGGAGTTTACAAGATGATAGTTTGCGACGGATTTTTATTTTATTTTGCAGCAGTCTGTAATTGAAGATGGTTAGTACATCTAACAATCATAATCCCAAATGTTATATGGGGGCCAAAGAGATCATAGTTTAGCATTCTTGGCTTACATTTACATACTTGATAGTCATAGAAATCATATTAAAGCTTTCACCATCCTGAGAAAGGTAACCTGCAGCATGACCACATGTGATTAATGTAATTATAAACCTTTCCAATTAAGTGTGTAATTGAAAACATGTGAAAATACAATGTCATTTTCATCCGGTTTGGTTTTTCATAATTTTTTAGAAAAATAGTGGAGTTAGCACGAATGATTTAGTTTGTCAGTGATATTTAAAACTAGAACAAGTTACAAATTACGTCATTTAAGTATTACCTAATTTTCCGTATGCGTCCTTTAACTAAGGAAATTACAGAAAACGCCATTTATGTTTAAAAAACCTTGCATGTTACATCCTTTGGCTTAACGACCGTTAAATTTTACCGATATGTCAGGTCACGACGTCTCGTGCCTAACACATGAGGGTATTTTGGAGCTTTTAAACATAAAATGACTATTCTTGTAATTTGTTGTGAGGATTTACAGAAATAGTCTTTTTATAATAAAAAAACCAAAATACCCTCATATGCCTTGCACATGATCTGAATTAACGGTAGAGGACGTTTTCTGTTCCTTGGTTAAAAGATGTATACTAAAATTTAAGTAATACTTAAAGGATATAATTTGTAATTTGCTCTTAAAACTAATTTGTTTTATGGAGAGTCCACTCCTCCCACAAGCGGACGCTAAGGAAATGGCTTATGTGGCAATCAAAGATTGGAAAAATGGTGGAGTCCACTTGTGAGAGGAGTGGACTCAAACTTGAAAAGTCAAGGTCCGCTTGTAAGAGTAGCTAACTCCCCCATAAACCAAAATAGTTTAAAAAATCACCAACAAACGAAATCATTCATGCTATCTCCATTTTTCTATAGAACTCACCAAAAGAAGGAATAAGGTTCTAGTTCCTGAAGTTATAGTTTAATTACAAACTAAAGACTACTGGTTTAAAATGCATCACCAATGAGGAAAATAATTAAGTTACCAAATAAATTATGTTACAGTTGGCAACTTTAAGAAATTTTCAATTATTATTCTGCAATGAAACTACATGTATACTAATTAAAATAGCTCACTTCACATGCATTTTATTTTAACAAACATAAGTTAGTTTGCAACAAAACTACATTATAATGCCAAAAAAAACTCATGACTAATCGCTAAAACACCTTGGAATTTTGAGCAAATCGGTCGGTTAATCAGAAATCTGTCAAACACGGTCAAAGTCGGAGAAAATCGGTGAAAATCGGGGTGTTTGCGGCGATATTCCGGCGAAACTCTGGAAATTCCGGTGAGATTAAACTAATTTCTTTATTAAAATAATTTCTCATATAAAAATATGTATATATATATATATAATTTTGAAAATTAAATATAAAAATGTGTATATACATAAGTTTAAAAAATTACATACAAATATTCCAATCCGACTAATCGCTAGTCGGTACCCCACCGCCCGACTAGCGCCTAAAGATTATTACAACACTGCCTAGTGGTCTAATGGTATGGTGCTTGCCCCACACAAAAGTGGTGCGGATTCATATTCTCGCAAGTGCAAGGTTAGGTGGCATTTAGATGTAAAAAAAGTGGTGTTAAAAAAAAACTTGATATCAAAAACATAATCTTTCATTAGAACCAAGTTTTTAGTAAATAAAAGGATGTACTTTCAATCAATATATATTTTGTATAGAAAAATAATTCAGTACCAGGAAATTTGCTCACCCCAACTTAAGGGATGTACCGGAACTTTCATAATCTTGGGGAGTACCAGCAGAGTTGCAGATTTTGGTAGTATCAGATGATTCCCCATCGTCAGCAGAGAGATAATCACAAATAATTTGTTTCCGAGCTTTAGATATCTTCAAAAGCTTCATTCCACCATTCAAATGCAAGTTAGCAAAAACAGATATACCACATGAAAAAATAGTCAAACAAAACCAACAAAATTTTCTTTAGCAACCCGTTTTCGTGTACTTTTTTGCATTATTTTCCTTTTTCATTTTTAGAGTATAACCCTTGTTGTCAAGGGGGGATGGTTGGCAAAGAAAAGTCTGTTGGTGTTATTTTCTAAATATGAGTAGAAACGATTCAAACGAAAACAGAAAGAACACTAGCATAGATTTTAGAGTGCATGACTCGTACTTCTCGTCTTAGTTTGTCATTTTCCTCCATGAGTTTCTCTTCCTGCATGTTTTACCAACTTAAAGCAAGTTGTTAAATAGCTACAAGATCTCTACAGCACTAAAAGGCGGCAATTATGTCCCTTTTGTGTCACAAATTGCTAACGGAATTCATGATTGGGGATGGTTAGTTTGAAAACCCTGTAACACATTAAAACATGTGTAAATTTTTATTTTTGTTTTTTGGGATAGATTTGTTATATTCATTACTTTTTATAAGCAGTCTTTGGCAAAAAACGGTCTTTTTTCATTTTTTTAAATATTTAAAAAAAAAAAAATTACTCAGCATTTTTTTAATAAGTAACATAAATATGAAATCATTAAGTTCGAGTACAGACCTTGTCTTGAAGATGACAAATTTCATTTGTAATTACCTCGCCCTGAAACAGTTGAATTATATATAAGATGACTAATTTGCATCAGTAAAAAAGGCTGCAAGGGTCACTTTTGGCGTTTCTCAATCAATCTAGTTTTTTTACATTTTTTTTATGAAAGATGATCAGAATTTTATGTATTTGCACATACAAAAAAATGTGCTTCGGATAGTATTATTGCAGTTTAAAAGGGAAAAAAAACTTAATTACTCGGTTGCAACGTTTGAATAGATGCATATAGTTTTAAAGAATGATGGAAATACCCTTCCATAAGATGATAAACAAATAGGTAAATTTAACCTGAGAGCTTTTGGAAAGACAGAAAATTTACAAGTTTAGCAAAACATAAAGAAAAAAATAACTAACAAAAAGCAACTACACCTTTTTGGCAACAACCCGGCTCAATCCAGCTTCGAGCGACTTCTCGAGTTGGTGTAGCTCTTCAATACTTAAACCCTGCAACTCCTCCCCTCTCAACCGCCTGCTTTTCATGAAGTATCATAGTCGTGATCAAACAACACACACGCATATTCATGAACAGTTAATTCACATTATATATCTACATGTATATAAACATACATGAATTCTATATATTAATTTGTGTGTTATGTGTATAGATTTTTATGTGTATTAGAATGTACCTTAAATGAAGAGTTCTTTCTGCAACTTCTTTGCTTAAGTTGGCATAGTCGGTGTCCTCAACAAGCTGAATAACAAAATGAAATCTTTATACATTGGTTGTGGATTAGAACAAACAAAGAATCTAAATCCCTTATCGAGTCATCAGAACAATAATCATCATTATGTAATAAATATAGATCTAGGACTTGAATCTTGATCATCATATTCCATGAGAACGCGAAGGTAGAGGGACATTTTTTTATTGCAGTGTTTCCGCAAAGGATCGTTTTTCTGGTCCGACCCGACTGAACCGCAGTCACAACCTCAATAAGGAATAAAGATGAAGTACCTACATGGCAAGAAACTAAAACTAGCAAAAAAAACCATGCTCACCTGCAACTCAAGGGATGGTTGGTTTAACTTGTCAATATTTTTTGAGTGCAAGCTACGCCTTTCAAGTACTTCTTCCATACTGCAAGAGAAAAACTGTGAATAAGAATATTAATATGTACACAGGATATTGTTGCCTCTGTCAAAGGTAAATTACTCGGTTTTGTGTCGAAGGTGTTTCTAAATCTGTATATGGTTGAAAGTGATTTATTTTCTATATTAAAACATGAGATAGTTAATGCATCCTCAGACATTTTGTTAGGTCTGGTTGCTTTTGTTAATGACTGGAGTTGTAACTATGCAGATCAAATTCTAGTTTTTTGGGTTGTTTTAGGGTAAGTTGCAACATTCTTTAGCTTCGTATTGACCCCTAACATTCCCTCCTGGCAAAACTTTTCTTTTCTTTTTATTTCTACATTTCGATAATATCACATCAAAATTGAGTTATTTGTTATTCTGAATCTTTTCAGATTAGTATTACTTACTTACCCCACCCTTTGAATACACAAGATTCCTCTAGTATATCTTTATATGAGAATGCTTTAAATATTTGACACATCTCACACACTTTTCTTAAATTACGTTTAAGTCAAATATTGCATTTTTATGTAACGGGGGGTAGCAAATTTGGGAGGTTGGCGTGCATTGGCCTTTAAGGTAGTTTTTTGTTTAAATTTGTACTTGTGTACCATGCTAGGGTCAAGTTTGACACTTTATAATGGATCTACATAATCTAAAACCTTATATGGATCTATATATCATATAAAGAATTCTAAAATATCCATAAACTCTTAAACAGAATAATTACCTAGATATTTCCATTGTAGACGAGATTTGTTGGTAAACAAATGTAAGTAACAAAACCAATATGCTTCAAACACTTCACATAAATGCAGTGTAACAAAATAACTAAACATAGGGCCATGAGACGGAGTTTGTTTCTTCTACTTCTCGCCTACCTAAGCTAACTTAACTCTATTGGAATCACAATTCGAATTCCCTTCTCCATTGATCACAGGTTTGAGTAACAAAAACAGCCAGCTATGCGAAACACCAAGGAAAACACTGTTACCATATGTCCCTTCTCAGCGACGTTGCAAAGAGGGTTTTAACATCGTTTTTTCTGTTCCTAAATTCATGACATATGAGACATCTGATGATGTTGTTTCTTCTCTAAGCTAACTTAAATATATTAGAAATCTAATTCCATCTTTTTGTAACCAAAAGATACATCGGCTAGAATCACAAAGTCGGTATATTTGCATAACCTAAAGGAACACCACATACAAAGAATACCCCCCCCCCTCTTTGAAACACCACTTTTTTTTTCTTTACCAAGCTTTTGCATCTGAATTATATTGTCAAAAAAATATTTTAAAGAAACGTATGAAGGAAATTAAAATAATGCTCATAAAAACAATCAAAAACCCTACTATATGTACTATACAAAAAAAACAAGCATGAACTACAAGCTAAGATAATCTCAGTGTCACATTGGGATTGGGAAATAGCTTCCAGACAATCAGATCATAAGCAAAACATAATATTAATCCAATTAAGCACACAAAAACAGACAATGAAATGCTGAACCCTGATTGAAGAAATTCATTATAAACCCTACAACACAAATCACAAAAGAAGTATACAAAATGATTATGAAGCATCCCACATTTAATTAAAAGATAACACGCTGAGACACATAAAAACACATACATAAAGCTAGATACCATTCGGATTTCATTCTTCATTGGTTTTCCTGTTTGGCAAATTCATATTTATTAAGGGTTATAATCATCATTTTGTGACCGAAAGATCATGGGTTTGAAACTTTGAATCACAAAGTCAGACCATTTTGCATAACATAAAGAAAATACCACCTACAAAGAATCCTTCCCCACCTTCTCAACCCCTTTAGTCTTTGAACACCACTTCTCCTTTTCGGGTTTTGTATCGCGATAAGAACAGCCAAACAGCTATACTATAAGTACTACACAAATAAATAAGCATGACAAACCAAGATAATCTCAGTTTCACACAAAGACTAGAAAATAGCTTCTAGACAATCAGATCTTATCAAAACATTAATTCAATCCAATTAAACACACAAAACTGGACAATCAAACTCTTAACCCTAATTGTATAAACACATTATAAACTCTACAACACAAATCACACAGGAAGCAAGTACATACACACAAAAGATCATAAGCACCCCACATTTAACCATGGATAAAATCACACACTGGCACACACAAAAACACACAGATAACCCTAGAAACCTTGAACTGCAGTAATGAAAGAGCTTGTCATTGGAGGGGAAGAGGATGACAGCAACATCAGCATCACAAAGTACAGAAAGCTCTTCAGCTTTCTTGAACAACCCTCTTCTCCTCTTGCTGAAAGTCACCCTTCTTGCTGAAGCATTGTCAATTTTTTTAATCTGTACTCTTTCCCTAACCATCATACTTTCAGTACCACACACACTAAATTAGGCAAACTTTCATCCAAATCCCAGTGAAAGTTGTGAAGAAATCAAGGGTTTTCTTTTCTATGAATGGAAACATTTAGAAAAGAAACAAAAAGACATCATTTTTCTTTACCAAAATTGGGTATATAAAATTATAGATCAGGGTTTTAAAATAGAAACCCTAGACAGAATCATCAGAAGGCAAGAACATGCGTTTACCCAGCTCCCTCTTTTATCCGATCTAGATATTGGTGATGATATTATTCAAGAAACTTGAAAAACTAGAAAGAAAATGAAAATGGGAATCAAGATCAAAAGGAGATTTTGCAAGATTTGAAGGAAATTTATGTGTTTTTGAATTATTGTCAAGGATGAAGGGTGAATTGGGGTAAGTGGTCTGGTTCTTGGGGGTTTGAGGAGATGACTGCTGTGTAAAAGGAAACCGATGAGACAAAGAAATAAAGAATGTGTACGTTATCTACCAATTACCAATGTGTAATTGTTTATGGAATATGATACCATCTTTTATTCGATAAGAATAAATATTTAAAAAAATTGAGTACTCGTAAACTTTTAAGAATTAATAAAAAAAAATCAATTGTTTTGTTACATTATTTATGGATATATTCTATTACAGGTTCATTTCGTATGATTTAAATTCATAACTACTTGATTAAAGAGTATATTACTTTATCATTAGAACTTAAGAACAATTGTTTTGTTACAAGTTTTATATATATAAGGAGAGATAAAATAAAAACTTATCCACGTCACTTGTTTTTTTAGTGTTAAAAACTAAAAATTAAATACAAATGTATAACGAAAAATATTAGATAGTTTACCTCTCTAATTAATTAATTTTATCTTTTATATCATCTCTTACGAAATTCTAGTAACATATTTTCCAGCGAGATACACATATACATGTTCTGATGATATACACATATGTAGGTTAGTGCTTTATAGAGTGTTTTTATAACTACACATATGTATCGTTATCAATGACATCAATATATTTTTCAGAGATAAATTTCGGTTTTAGTCCATGTTGTTTGCTTAAAATAACGTTTTGAGGTCAATAGTTTTAATTTTACTTTTGAAGTTCTTGTGGTCTGTTAGTTGTCCTAATCAACTACCCCTCTCTAACGTCATCAATATTTTCTATTAAGTTTTACGAAAAGACCAAATTTCCCTTGTAACTAAATAAATATATATGTATATAAGAATCTAAACCATTCTCTATCTCTGCACACACACTATATATATATATATATATATATGGAAAATGGTCCTCTTGAGATGAAGAAACCCACTAAACCCTTTGAAAAAAGTTAGATTTTTTTAATTGAGATTGATTATTTATATAAAAAAGCCTCGGTCGCAAAAAAAATTAAAAAAACGCCAAATAAAATTAAAAATAACAAAAATCAGCGCTTTTTTTCCACCAAAAGTAATAAAATTGAATGTAGAATCCATTCCAAAAATAAAAAAGTTTTTATTACATATGTAAAACAGGGTTTATTGGGTTTCTTCATCTCAAATGGGTTTCCATTATAACCATCACATATACACATACATATATATATATATATATATCTACACACTCCCTCCCTCCCTCCCTCCCTTGATAATTATCAACTAACTTGATAATTATTTAATTGTATAATAATTAATTAGTAATCCTTTTAGTTTATTAATTTGTTCTAAATAAATTAATAATTACATGTCCAATAGACTCCCACTTGCATGAGTCTCGACCATATATCAATACAGACATTGATGGAAGTCTAGCTACATCCCACTGCCCCTTATAAGTCATGTAGTTTTTCAAGCCATCAACTATTTTGATTAGTCCAAGTACTCTTACTTTACCATTCACAATAGCCATGGTAATATGTCAGTTATCCTTTCTCTAATAGGCATCTTGTTGAACATGAGACATGGATCAACCTTTCATCCTTATATATCCTTCACTTATTCTCTTCCATGATTGAGAATCAAAGTGGTTTAAGAAACTCTTAGTTTGAGTAAGACCATGTATTTATACCCGTGTAAATCAATGAAGGGCCCATAGATGACAGTCTAATTACATACAACTCTCACTAAACTTCATTCTAGTTCCCAACTATTATTCTTATTACCGCCTGCTCAAAATATGGCGTTAGACAATGTTAAAGAATAATCCCTCATAGAATTGAGTTCTAGTTTGTATGTCAGTTCGAAGGACGCAATGACAGTACTATTTTCATAATATATATTTATGACTACGATCCATGAAGTAGTTTTGAAGCGAGTTACGTTATACTCATTCTCAAATAAATATCTATGAACTTTGGCATTCAACTATTTGAACTTTCATCCTATGAATCAACTAACACTTCACAATAGTCTTAATTCAGAAGTACTCCCAGAAATCCAATCAACTACAGACATTTAGAATAACTCTTTTTCAAGGATTTACACATACTAAAACATGAACACGATCAACAATAACGAACATAACAGAACCATTCATTCATATCAAGTAAAATGCCACTATCATAATTCATAAACATCCAAATACTAAATACACATCAAATTCAATCACTAGTTATCCTAAGCTCTATTGAGCTAACATGTTCCTTATGTTTTGCTTGAGGTGAGGGCTTAGTAAACGGAACTGCTATATTCGGATATGTGTCCAGTTTAATTATAATGACATCTCCTTGTTCTAGTATCTCTCGTATACAGTGAAACTTCTTGAATATGTGCTTGGTTCTGTGATTTGACATTGGTTCCTTTGCTTGATGTAAGACCCCCGACCCGAGTATCCTACAGTTGGTTCTCATAACGGGTCATCCTCTTTTAAATATAACTATTATAAACCAAATTACAGCAGAAGTCTTTATAAAATCTTTAGATATTGTTTAACATCGTTATCGTCATGAATTACCTCACAAATATCTGCATACCAATCCGAGTAGCACCACTCCCAAGCCAAGATACGTCGTCTCCAAAGCCCACCTGCACCACAATCTAACGTACACATAAAGTCAGCTACGCTGAGTGAGTTCTAATAGTTTAATTTAAGAGTAAACTGCAATTTGCACCCCTGTGGTTTAGCCCCGCTGACACTTTGCAACCTTTTTTTAAACAAAGTGCATTTTGCACCCCTGTGGTAAAGTTTCTCTTTCTTTTTGCCCCCTCCGTCCATTAAGTCGTTAAGGAGAAGGGTATTATCATTCATTTTCCCCAAACGCCCCTGTATATGTTTTTGAAACCCATTCAATCACCGGTTAAGCTCAATTCCTTCTTATGCTCCACAATTTACACACCTTGGGTGTAATTCCTTCTTATGCTCCACAATCTGCACACCTCACTCCGCAATTTGCACACACGGCAGTGGGACGAGGGTTTCTGTTGGGTGTAATTCTTTCTTATGCTCCACAATCTGCACACCTCACTCACCTTCATGAAATCACCTTCATCTCTACAATTTGTCGCCCACCTCCGCCGTTTGTTTCCTTGAAATCCCCTTCAACACCTCCGAACATGGCCTCCCACCTCACTCCGAATTTGAAATCTATGAAGTTATCACCGGGCCACACTAATCACATCAGTTAGGGTTCGAGGCTTTTTGATTTTGACATCAGACCGCACTTCATCCCCAGGACCGACAATGAAGCAGCCGATTAGGAGTCTGTGGTGGTTTTTGCGGCTCTGGTTGTGGTTATGGTGGTGCTCTACAGATGTTGCGGTTCGGTGGTGGTGTACGACAGAGGTTATGGTGAGGGAAATTTGGGAATTTCACATGTTGATGATCAATCTCAATTTAGGAAGCAGTGGTTTCATATGAAGCAGTGATTTCAATTTGGGAAGCCGTGGTTTACTTGAAAAAAGAAGTAGTGGTTTCATATGAGAAAGAAATTGGATATTAAGTAATTGTTGAAGGTTAGCTAAAGATTGTGTTTTTAAGCTCTAAATCTGTTAGTAAAAGCTGGCATTAACTGTTCTAAATCTTGATACATGGCTTTTAAATCTAGAACCTTTATACACACTTAAGGATCCAACTTGTTCTTCAGTTTTCATGTGAATTGGGACCGTTGGGAACACCAAGTTAATGAAACTAGGGCTTCATTGTCTTATATAAAGGAAACAAAGGTAAAATAGACTTTTACAACATAAATGGATGAAGGAATGGACGAATTTTTGACGGAGGGACGCAAAAAGAAAGAGAAACTTTACCATAGGGGTGCAAATTGCACTTTGTTTAAAATAGGGTTGCAAAGTGTTAGCGGGCCTAAACCATAAGGGTGCAAATTTACTCTTAATTTAATTAAAACCCATTTTGTCACAAAAGTTATTTAAACTTTACTCAGGACTCTCCGATCCTTATAAAGTTGTTTTACAATTTATTATCATATAGATAACCCATGTTATCTAATGATATCCCAAAAATATTCATCACCCAATACTCACCCCACAAATATAACCCCATAATTCTCACCATCATAATTCAATCTTTCCACACTAGTTACTCGTAATCTACTACACGTATTAACTCAAAAACCTGATTAACCCCAATAAACTCCTAGGCTCCGACTTACCCAGCCTTGAATAAGACTTTCACAAACCAACTAACACGACAGTTATGAGCACCAGATCGCACTCCTGACACAACAGTCAATCTAACTCTACTCGCCTTATGAATGTTATCTACATGTCACATTTCTAATAACCACACACAATAAATATAACTAAAACTTGTATGCAAATTAACACATATATTCATGCACACAACACACATACCTCATCATCACACCCTCGTAAGGGCGTACGACACACCCCGAGTTCATCATTAACCTGTTGATTATTGTCACCCTATGTGACTTCCCGAAGGAGTTCGTCCTTCACAATCCCTTTCGCCGTGTCATAAAGACAACACCGCAAACAAAATATCCGTCGTGCCACAAGGACAACGACACAAAACATACAACACGAATATAAACACATAATATCACACTTCATTTACAGGACTTATTAACTACACCTTCACCCTGCATATAGCACTAGGATAACATATCATACGCGTATTTATAAGCTTTTAGCTTATATCCCATCCCGACTCACCCCAACTAACCATTACACAACCTCTATTGATGACTCTTTATCTTTGGCTCACATGTTCCTTTAGACACCCCATATACCCTCCGACTTTTATTATAGATAATAGACACTTTGGTTTATATCCCAAAGCCCTTAACACGTTCAATATAATACATGTGACAATTCGACTTTTCAAGTTAACTCAGTTAGATTCCCCGTTAAAGATTCTGTTAAATACTAACCAAATTAACTCAATTTCAAACTTCAGGGACTGTTTCTGTCATTGTTTAGTCTCAAACTGCAAGGACTAGTCCTGCCAAGTCCCAAAACTTGATTGATTGACTTTCAATGACAAAATCAAAGGCAAATCAATTATGTTGACTTTTTAAAGTCAAACCCGAAATCAATTGATTCAAATTCAAATCCCACGATTATTTCATGTTGAAATCTGTAACGGTTATGCACGTTATAGCCATAATCGATCACCATTATAGCTTTAATCATCATTATTACTCCGAATTAAACCCAATTATGGGTATTCAAGTCGTAACCGCCGAGTTCGATTTTTATACACACCAATTCGCATCGATTCGAGCTTGCACTCTCAAATTAAACCTCTGCACTGCTTGTACGAGTTCCAGGGAAGCGTTTGTCTACAAAATCTTGGCCGGAGTCACAGTAGGAATCGTCGAAGATCGAACCCGTCGTCCTCGGCACTCATCCTAGTTGGAAACCCTTAATTCAAGCAATATTATGGTAATTGATTCCATCCACACTTTCGTTTTTACATATAGATTGAAAGCCCTATGTTAATTTTACCAATCAACACCGAATCTGTTATGATCTTAATCTAGGGTTTGTTCTAAATCGGTTTTGGGGTTTTTGATTCTAGACACCACCTCAACTCAATTAAACTGCACCAATAGATTCGCAATGTTCTTCTTAGTAAAAGCCCTATGATTTCGTTGAACTTTAACATCAAATTTGATCAATTCGATTAGGTGTTCACACTTAGGGTTTTTGAATTCTAAATCAGAAATTAAACCACCTTAAACCTATGTATTTTGCAATTAAAACCCACCATAGATTCGTGGTTACTCGATTTGTAAAACCCCTATGTTTTCTAGTTGATTCGATATTCAAATCGATGGATTGGGAGGGGGTTTGGGATTCGGTTTTCGTTTTGGGGAATTCCTAGAACATGGTATGATCAAAAGCATGCAGGTCCTAAGCTTGTCGCGATACCCTAGCGGGCGGGACTGGTTAAGCATGTGTGCTCGTGGGGAGGAGACCCGGGTTCGAGTCCCCCCACCACCGTTTTAGTTTTTATTTATTTTCTAGCCATTGTTTTAATTTTAAATCACACCCTATATTATTATATCAATATATTAAAATGTTTAAACCGGAAAAACCTCCCGTAAGCTCGGGTTTAACCTCGTGTCTTATATTTTTAATTAAACCGCGTTTAAAAATAATATAATATTCTCAAACCGTCACTTTAATTAAAAATGACATATTTAAATTTCGTTTCGGTTATAAACTCGAAAGAACGTTTTAAAATAATAATTAATGTAATTATTTATATTATTTACACTCGTTGTTATCCTCGAATAAAATAATAGATTCATTATTTTTGGTCGCGCAATTTTTATTATAATACTTTGTTAAAATCTAAAATAATATATATATATATATAATATTATTTTCTTAGGCCATTATTTAATGGTACAAACGCTCGAATATATATTATATTATTATTGTCAATCGTCGCGTAACGGATTCATCTTAAATATTAATTAAGAAATTGTCATTTCCCGTGGACACGTTCGTCTACTTGTTCATATTTAGAACGTTTCTCTTAGGACGTTTCTCATTTCGTGTCGTCATCACAATCCCCATTTTATCCCTAATAATTATGTTGTAATTCTAGGGCATCCGTGAGCCGTTGCAGGCTAACACTTGTGTACCAAGTCTATTACTTGTGTGATTACTTCCTACGCCATCAGGTGAGTTTTCACGGCCCCTTTTACTGTTTTAATTTGGGAAAGAAAACATAGTACAACTGTTTTTGTAATATCCCAAAAATAAAGCGACAGTTATAATAACGAAATAAACGAACGAGGCATGTCGGGTCGGGCCAGATGGGCTGGCGGGCTGGAAGGGGAGCCTCCCCTATAAATAGCCAAGGTCACCACCCATTTCTCTCATTTGCATCTTCTAGAGAGAGAAACCGCAGAGAGAACGTTGGCGGATCGACCCGAGATTTGAGAAGTGTGTTGCTCCAGAGCTCGTGAGAAGAACCTCCGGATCAGAAACTCGATTCAGGTAACGATTTGGCCTAAATCTAATTTTTTGTTCGTTTTTGGGTTTTTCGGGTTTTGGATGAAAATGTAACGTTTTTACGGTAGAAATTGGAAGGAAAACATATATTTGGGTTCCTTAATGAAAAGCAAACGTTTTGAAGTAAACAAGTTCGGGATCTTGACGTGATCAGACCCGAAGGCGAAAGTTAGTGTTTTTGCGAGGAAGCAGTTCGTGCGTACTTATCAAGTACACATGAAGTTGATCCTGCGTACTTACCAAGTACGCAAGAATAGGATCATGCGTACTTATCAAGTACGCATGATGTCACACCCCAACCGGGTGGCGGAACACGTCGGAGTATGACCCGAATTGTGACCAGATTGCTCGTAGCACTTGGAACTATTAAAATTTCATAATTTTATTCAATAATATTAAAAGTGCCTCAAAGGCTACAAATAGTTCAAATAAACAAGACAAAACATAGTTCCAAACAAGATAAAATCAGATTTCAAATTTCTAAGTCCAAGCCTAATTGTTGAACATAAATCAAGCGTTGCTTGAACTTGGTGCACCTGAAACATGTTTAAAATAAGAGTTATCAACAAAATGAATTGTTGGTGAGCAATCATGGTAGATATAGATATAGTAGTTTAGATAAAGTACAAATTCCATGCTAAGACAAGTAATACATTATAGTCTTATTGTATATACACACAGTCCAAATTAAACCTTCCTTTTAAGATTTATCCAATTCAGATTGTCCAACATATAGTTAACAGTTTTTCAGTTTCAGAATTCATTACATGCATCCTAGATCAAAGAAATGCATGGGGTAGCTAACCCACATGGTACCACTAATTCCATTCATAGGCTGTCGAAACAGTTAATAATATGAACTAGTGTAATCAACAAATAAGCCACATAATGCAATTAAACAAGTCTAACATAAGGGAATTTGTTTCAAGTTGTGAGATTTGTCAATAGTGTAAGTGTAATTATATAGGAACATGTTTCACCCCAAAAGTGATAAAATGTATAAAGAGGGGCATGAAAACTCACATGGTTTGTAAGTAGTTTCCGAGCTAAGTTTGATCCAAAGATATAATCCAAAGTAGGTCACAATTAACCTATTATAGTTGTAGTTTAGTCATTTAGTTTAAAGGAATAAGCTAAGGTTTGTTCGTGTTCTCGAATTTGGGAAATTAGGATTTTGGAAAGTTTAAGGTTTGAAAAGTAATTTGGTTATAGTTTAAGGTGTGCAAGTATTTAAATTACTAAATTATTATGTTTAGTAATTTAAATATAATTTCAGATTTTATAAAATATTTTAAGTGATTATTTAATTAATTACTTATTTAGTAATTTAGTTAATAAATGTGTTTAATTAACTAAATATGTCAAAAAGATAGTAAGAATATAAATATAATTTAAATTATAAATTTTATAAATATTTTCTGTTAATAAGTAAATTTTTATAAAATTTACTTATTTTTAGTTTAATTAAATCAATAATTCCATTGATTTAATTACAAAACAAAATTAGTAAAAATTAGTAAAAATGTCTAAAAGTTCCAGAAACTTAATATTTTGTTAAAAATATATAGATTAAGTTTCTGTAATTTTTGTATAATTTTTGGAATAGATTTACTAATTTTAAATAAATAGTCCAAGCTTTAAATTTAGACTTTTAAATAATTAATTTTATAAACTCAGAAAGTTTTCTGTTTTTATTTTATAAAACAGTAGAGAATTTTATTACAAAAATTTGGACCGTTTATTTGTACATTTTCGAGTTGTAAATAAAAAGTTATGAATTTTTAAAGATTAAAGATTTAATAAAAAGAAAAATCAAAAATAGGAAAATGTTGAAAAGTGGGCGAACCGGCCACAAGGCGGATCGAACCTGGGCTACTTGGCTTAGCAGCAGTGCACCTGACCGTTGGGCCAAGTGGCTAACCTGGTAATAAGTTGAATTGGGTTATATTTAACCGGGATCTTGGATCCGGTTTGTGTTCGTTTAAGCAAAAAAAAAGGCTCACGGGTGAGGGCCTTAGCCGGACTCGAACCCGTGACCTCTCGTTCGTAATACGCGCACCCGGCCATCTCGGCCAAGTGACTAACTCGTAAACAAACGGAGAGAGGTTCCTTTTAACGACGTTTTCGAAATAAAATCCCAAATCCGTTTGAAACACAAGAACCTTAATCTGAGTTTGTTCGAATTCGATGAATCCGTATAATAGGAACTCAATTAACCATAGGGCTTTTGTTATACGTTCAATTCCGAGCCTAATGACGTATTGAATTACCTGGAATGATCAACTGATCGAAGTTCTGGACTCGTTGTTCAGTTCGTCTGAACTGAGATTCCGAGAGAGAGAATTAGAGAGTGTTAGGAGTTGTGATTTGTTTCAAATGGACGCATTAGGTGTCGTCGAGGTTTGTACAACCTCAATTCGACAAATAAATTCGCGAATTAACGAGTTTTGATTACGGTTTAAGACGGTTTAAAGTTTTTAGCCGTTTTCTACTGTTACGAGTTAAAATTTCGAATTAAACGAGTTCATCATGCTCGTTTATGAGTTGTAATGGGATTTCAGTTACGAATCTTTTCTCTTATCATCTCAAAACGCGTTTTCGAATATTCAGAACCCAAAACCGGGTTCCCCTTGTTTCGAACCCACGACCCCTTTTGGGTGGGTTTTAAAACAGAAAAATACAACTTTGGTCCCTGAGGTTTGTTAAGTTGACTCCGGTCAACTTAAACTTGAAAATAAGTTTGAGGAAAGGCAGTTTAGCCCTTGTAGTTAAGTTTTAACCAAAAACTAAGTTAGTTAGGTTAAATAGGGTTTTTAGTTAATAAATTTGATATATTTTGATATTTAAATGTATAAATTAAATTTAAATTATAAAAGAATTGTTTATTTCTATAAAAATGATATAAAATGACATATTTTTTTATAGAACTTTATTTTAAAAATATTTATTTAATTAAACTTTATTTATTTGATTTATTTAGGAATAAATCTTATTATTTCTTAAAAATTCATAAAAATTTATAAAAGTCATTTTAATTTATATAATTTGTGTTTTAATTTAAATAAAACACATTAGGATTTTTTTTTTCAAATTAAATAAGTATAATTTTTTTTTTTTTTACACTTAGATAATTTATGAGATTTATTTTATATAGTTTAGGGACTTTATTCAAATACCATGAATATTAGCCCTAAAACATAGTTTGAGTATGGTTTTTAGCCACATAGTTTAAGCAATTCATTTAAGAATTTTCACATATTATTAAATATGGATAATTAGGGTTTACAATAAATGCCAAATGGCCGGAAATTGTAAACGGAAAAGTACAGATATTACAGTCTCCCCTACTTTAGGAAATTTCGTCCCGAAATTAAGTAGTGGAGTTTGTGAACAGGTGTGGGTACTTGGCCTTCATTTGATCTTCACGTTCCCAAGTGAACTCGGGTCCTCGTTTAGATTGCCAACGTACTTTCACAATCGGAATTCGGCTTCTTTTAAGTTGTTTGATCTCTCGATCCATGATTTCAATAGGCTTTTCCACGAAGTGCATCGACTCGTCAATGTGAACTTCGTCAAGAGGAACTTGGAGGTTTCCCTCGGCAAGACACTTCTTGAGGTTAGATACATGAAACGTGGGATGTACATTACTAAGCTTGTCGGGTAATTCCAACTCGTAAGCAACTTTCCCGATACGTTTGATGATTTTGAAAGGTCCAACGTATCGCGGTGTGAATTTCCCTTTCTTCCCAAACCGGACAACGCCTTTCCAAGGTTATACCTTTAAAAGAACCATGTCACCAACTTGGAATTCAAGAGGTCTTCTACGAATATCAGCATTCTTCTTTTGTCTCTCCCGAGCCAAACGAAGATTGTCGCGAACTTGGATGATTCGATCAGTGGTGTCTTGGACTAGAGCGGGACCAGTGATTTGTGCTTCACCGACCTCATCCCAGCCAAGAGGAGAACGACAATGGCGACCATATTAAGCCTTGAAAGGTGCCATCTCGATACTAGCATGGTAGCTGTTGTTATACGAAAACTCAGCTAGTGGAAGATATTTGTCCCAATTGCCTCCAAAGTCAAGGACGCAAGCACGTAACATATCTTCAAGAGTTTGAATCGTTCTTTCCGTTTGACCATCAGTTTGGGGATGGTAAGCTGTACTCAAATTCAATTGAGTACCCATGAACGATTGTAGAGATCCCCAAAAACGGGAAGTGAAACGACTATCACGATCAGATATGATATTAAGAGGAACGCCATGTAGACGAACTATCTCATCCAAATAAACTTGAGCCAACTTCTCAGCTCCCCAATCATCTCGAATTGCGAGAAAATGAGCTGATTTCGTGAGTCGGTCCACGATTACCCAAATGCTATCAAATCCTCGAGGTGTTCTTGGAAGTTTGGTGATAAAATCCATGGAAATACACTCCCATTTCCACATTAGAATCTCGGGTTGTTCAAGCAAACCCGAAGGTCGTTGATGTTCAATCTTGACCTTAGAACAAGTAAGTCATTTTGAAATGTACACGGCAACATCTTTCTTCATGCCGGGCCACCAATAGTGTTGGCGAAGGCCTTTGTACATTTTATCGGCTCCTGGGTGTACAGAATAACGAGTTTTGTGAGACTCGTCAAAAATCAAAGTACGAAGATCATCCCGATCAGGAACCCATAAGCGGTTTAAGAAGTGTAGCAACCCATTGGGTCGAGTCTCCAATTGTTTTTCAACTCCACAACCCAATTCTTTTTGCATGTAGCCCTCGGAAAGAACCGTTTGTTGAGCTTTAAGAATTTTGGTCTCGATATCCGATTGAATAAGAGCACAACATATGTTAGGATATTCTTTCCGACTTAACGCATCAGCCACCACGTTAGCTTTCCCTGGATGATATTTGATTTCGCAATCATAATCATTTAACAGTTCCATCCAACGACGTTGTCTCATGTTTAAGTCTTTTTGGTTGAATATATGTTGCAAACTCTTGTGATCGGTAAAGATTTCACATTTGGTTCCATAGAGATAATGTCTCCAAATTTTGAGGGCAAACACGACCGCACCAAGTTCGAGGTCGTGAGTGGTGTAGTTATCTTCATGAACCTTAAGTTGTCTTGAGGCATAAGCAATCACCTTACCCCTTTGCATGAGAACGCATCCAAGTCCTTGCTTTGAAGCATCACAGAAAACAACGAAGTCGTCGCTGCCATCGGGAAGAGATAGGACTGGAGCATGGCACAATTTTTCTTTAAGAGTTTGGAACGCTTCTTCTTGCTCTTGTCCCCATTCAAAGATCCTACCCTTATGAGTTAGGGCAGTGAGAGGAACAGCAATCTTAGAAAAGTTAGAAATAAAGCGTCGATAATATCCTGCTAGTCCAAGAAAAGAACGGATTTCTGTTGGTGTTTTAGGAGCAATCCAATTCTTTACAGCTTCAATTTTAGCAGGATCAACATGAATCCCAGCCTCGTTAATAACATGACCTAGGAATTGGACTTCCTTTAGCCAGAATTCACATTTGGAGAATTTAGCATAAAGTTGTTCCTGTTTAAGAAGATCAAGTACTAAACGAAGATGTTCTTCATGTTCTTGCTTAGATTTTGAGTAGATAAGAATATCGTCAATGAAGACAATGACGAATTTATCCAAATAAGGTCGACAAACACGATTCATCAAATCCATGAACACGGCAGGTGCGTTAGTCAAACCGAATGGCATGACAACAAACTCGTAGTGTCCATAGCGAGTTCTAACAGCTGTTTTGGGAATGTCTTCCTCCTTAACACGTAGTTGGTGATAACCCGAACGAAGATCGATCTTTGAGAAAATAGAAGCTCCTTGGAGTTGATCAAATAAATCGCCAATCCTTGGAAGTGGGTATCGATTCTTGACAGTCAATTTGTTGAGTTCCCGATAGTCGATACACATCCTAAAAGATCCATCTTTCTTCTTGACGAATAAGACAGGTGCTCCCCATGGTGAGGAACTAGGACGTATGAATCCTTTATCAGAGAGTTCTTGAAGTTGACTAGCAAGTTCTTGCATTTCAGATGGTGCAAGACGATATGGTGCTCTTGCCACAGGAGTTGCACCAGGCACAAGGTCGATACGAAACTCGACTTGTCGTGTAGGGGCAATTCCCGGTAGGTCTTCCGGAAATACTTCAGCAAAGTCCTTAATCACAGGAATATCAGCCATGAGTTTACCCTTGTCCTTCTCTTTCACAACGTGAGCTAGAAAAGCTGGATAATTCTTGTTGAGGTACTTCTGAGCTTTTGTTATAGTCATCAGTTTTAAGCCTTTGGGTTGTTTCTCTCCATACACGTGTAGTACTTCACCAGACGGCAGAGGAATCTTTATGAATTTGTCGGCACAAACGATCTCAGCACGATGTTTGGATAACCAATCCATGCCGACGATCACGTCGAAACTCCCAAGTTGCATAGGAGTTAAGTCAATAGAGAAAGTATGTTCGTTAAGTTGTAGTTGATTGTTTGCAATGATTGAGTCAACTTTAACGGATTTCCCGTTAGCTACTTCTACATTATAAGTTTTGTCTAGTTGGGTTCTAGTCTTAGCAAGCATTGGTTCAAAGTCAAAGGACACGAAACTTTTATCCGCACCAGAATCAAACAAAATAGTAGCATATTGATTATTGATCAGATACGTACCATTGACAACATCGTTGTCGGCTTGAGCTTGACTAGCAGTAATGGTGTAGACTCGGCCTTTGGAAGCAGAGATTGAAGCTTTTATTGCATTGGCCAGTAATGGACACTTATCCTTGAAGTGACTTGGATCTCCACATTGGAAACAAGCCTTAACAGTTAAGGATGGTGTGTTTTGTATCACGTTATGGCCTTGCACTTGAGATTGAGTGTTGCTTGGGGTTCGGCAACGATCTTGAGTATGTCCCAACCTTTTGCACTTTGTGCAAACCCAACACGGTGCATTGGGAAGATGGTGAGACTTGCAAATATCACATTGAGGATAACTCCCCGAATAAGCCTTCTTGGTTGGACTGAAGGTAGTAGTAGTAGCAGGTGCTACTTGGCTCACAGGTTGAGCAGGTGTAACAGTTCCATAATTTTGTTTATGGTTGGACTTTCTCTTCCTGTTTCTACCAGTAGGTTCAGGTTTAGAAGTCACAGCAGCAACCACAGCAGGTTTCTTCCCTCCTTTGCGGTGAAGGATTCCCGCATCGACATAAGTGTCGGTAAGTGTGGCTGAAAGACGAACAGCTTCTTCGATAGTAGCAGGTCTACTACTAAGAACAGCACTCCTGATTTGAATTGGGAGTCCCTTGCAGAATTTCTCAATCTTCCTAGCCAAGGTGTCGACTAGGTGAGGAACGAGTAGACAAAGCTCATAAAAACGAGTGACATAAGCAGAATTGTCACCACTATCTTGGGAGAGAGTCCAAAATTCCTCCTCGATCTTCATCATTTCGTTTCGTGGACAGAACTCATTGATCATGAGTTCCTTGAATTCAGCCCAAGGAAGAGCCATAGCAACAAGAACGGTGCGAGTAGTTTTCTCGCCGTTCCACCAAGTTAGTGCACGCTTTTGAAAGACGCTTGAGCCATATTGAACCTTGAGTGCCTCGGGAACACCAGCATTAAGGAAGGTGTTCTCAATGCCCTCAAACCATTGGAGTAGTCCAGTGGCTCCTTCATGACCCGAATACTTTGGTGGTGAACACGAATTAAAGTATTTGAAGTTGCAAGCATTGTTGTTGTTGTTATTAGAAGAGTTTTGATCACGATGTTGAAACAGAGCTGGTAGTATTGCAGCAATCCGATCAACAATTTGTTGTGTGAGTGCCGGATTTGTATCAACGGGATCAGACATTCTATAAGAAAATAAAGTAAAATGCAAGTTTGAGATGAATAATAATATTCAAGAGTTAGCTTTGAAAGTAAAGATAGGCTTAAGTTTAAACACATAGTTAGTAATTGTGTTGGTTGGGTTTTACCTCACAATTACTTAGGACATATCAAGGTTAATAAGATTTCAACAATATTTGAGAAAGTCATGCTTTAGCCTATAAGTGAACACTCATCCCGAGAATCCCCAGGTAAGCGTAACAGGTCCAGTAATTTGGATTTGTACGAATACGCTTGCCTAGACAGGAAACTCAGAATACAGGCATTCACCCTTCCAGATTGCACGAGTTTCTGAACATTGTCAAAGTCTTAAACCTTAACGAGATTTTGGATAGACTTACAAAGTCTAGGGGGTTTTATAAAATATTTTAAAACATTGAAGAATTTCATATAAAAGAATATTGATGGAAATATAAGGTAAAGTCTTAGAATTTTGAGGATTTGTAAGATTTGTGTTAAAGATTTAGAATTTGACAAATAAACACATAAGTTCCTAATCATGCAAGACTAAAAGAGGGACCTAAAGTTATAGTCTAGGTTAAATATTTCTAATAACCTAAATCCCTATAACCAAGGCTCTGATACCAATCTGTCACACCCCAACCGGGCGGCGGAACACGTCGGAGTATGACCCGAATTGTGACCAGATTGCTCGTAGCACTTGGAACTATTAAAATTTCATAATTTTATTCAATAATATTAAAAGTGCCTCAAAGGCTACAAATAGTTCAAATAAACAAGACAAAACATAGTTCCAAACAAGATAAAATCAGATTTCAAATTTCTAAGTCCAAGCCTAAGTGTTGAACATAAATCAAGCGTTGCTTGAACTTGGTGCACCTGAAACATGTTTAAAATAAGAGTTATCAACAAAATGAATTGTTGGTGAGCAATCATGGTAGATATAGATATAGTAGTTTAGATAAAGTACAAATTCCATGCTAAGACAAGTAATACATTATAGTCTTATTGTATATACACACAGTCCAAATTAAACCTTCCTTTTAAGATTTATCCAATTCAGATTGTCCAACATATAGTTAACAGTTTTTTAGTTTCAGAATTCATTACATGCATCCTAGATCAAAGAAATGCATGGGGTAGCTAACCCACATGGTACCACTAATTCCATTCATAGGCTGTCGAAACAGTTAATAATATGAACTAGTGTAATCAACAAATAAGCCACATAATGCAATTAAACAAGTCTAACATAAGGGAATTTGTTTCAAGTTGTGAGATTTGTCAATAGTGTAAGTGTAATTATATAGGAACATGTTTCACCCCAAAAGTGATAAAATGTATAAAGAGGGGCATGAAAACTCACATGGTTTGTAAGTAGTTTCCGAGCTAAGTTTGATCCAAAGATATAATCCAAAGTAGGTCACAATTAACCTATTATAGTTGTAGTTTAGTCATTTAGTTTAAAGGAATAAGCTAAGGTTTGTTCGTGTTCTCGAATTTGGGAAATTAGGATTTTGGAAAGTTTAAGGTTTGAAAAGTAATTTGGTTATAGTTTAAGGTGTGCAAGTATTTAAATTACTAAATTATTATGTTTAGTAATTTAAATATAATTTCAGATTTTATAAAATATTTTAAGTGATTATTTAATTAATTACTTATTTAGTAATTTAGTTAATAAATGTGTTTAATTAACTAAATATGTCAAAAAGATAGTAAGAATATAAATATAATTTAAATTATAAATTTTATAAATATTTTCTGTTAATAAGTAAATTTTTATAAAATTTACTTATTTTTAGTTTAATTAAATCAATAATTCCATTGATTTAATTACAAAACAAAATTAGTAAAAATTAGTAAAAATGTCTAAAAGTTCCAGAAACTTAATATTTTGTTAAAAATATATAGATTAAGTTTCTGTAATTTTTGTATAATTTTTGGAATAGATTTACTAATTTTAAATAAATAGTCCAAGCTTTAAATTTAGACTTTTAAATAATTAATTTTATAAACTCAGAAAGTTTTCTGTTTTTATTTTATAAAACAGTAGAGAATTTTATTACAAAAATTTGGACCGTTTATTTGTACATTTTCGAGTTGTAAATAAAAAGTTATGAATTTTTAAAGATTAAAGATTTAATAAAAAGAAAAATCAAAAATAGGAAAATGTTGAAAAGTGGGCGAACCGGCCACAAGGCGGATCGAACCTGGGCTACTTGGCTTAGCAGCAGTGCACCTGACCGTTGGGCCAAGTGGCTAACCTGGTAATAAGTTGAATTGGGTTATATTTAACCCGGATCTTGGATCCGGTTTGTGTTCGTTTAAGCAAAAAAAAAGGCTCACGGGTGAGGGCCTTAGCCGGACTCGAACCCGTGACCTCTCGTTCGTAATACGCGCACCCGGCCATCTCGGCCAAGTGACTAACTCGTAAACAAACGGAGAGAGGTTCCTTTTAACGACGTTTTCGAAATAAAATCCCAAATCCGTTTGAAACACAAGAACCTTAATCTGAGTTTGTTCGAATTCGATGAATCCGTATAATAGGAACTCAATTAACCATAGGGCTTTTGTTATACGTTCAATTCCGAGCCTAATGACGTATTGAATTACCTGGAATGATCAACTGATCGAAGTTCTGGACTCGTTGTTCAGTTCGTCTGAACTGAGATTCCGAGAGAGAGAATTAGAGAGTGTTAGGAGTTGTGATTTGTTTCAAATGGACGCATTAGGTGTCGTCGAGGTTTGTACAACCTCAATTCGACAAATAAATTCGCGAATTAACGAGTTTTGATTACGGTTTAAGACGGTTTAAAGTTTTTAGCCGTTTTCTACTGTTACGAGTTAAAATTTCGAATTAAACGAGTTCATCATGCTCGTTTATGAGTTGTAATGGGATTTCAGTTACGAATCTTTGCTCTTATCATCTCAAAACGCGTTTTCGAATATTCAGAACCCAAAACCGGGTTCCCCTTGTTTCGAACCCACGACCCCTTTTGGGTGGGTTTTAAAACAGAAAAATACAACTTTGGTCCCTGAGGTTTGTTAAGTTGACTCCGGTCAACTTAAACTTGAAAATAAGTTTGAGTAAAGGCAGTTTAGCCCTTGTAGTTAAGTTTTAACCAAAAACTAAGTTAGTTAGGTTAAATAGGGTTTTTAGTTAATAAATTTGATATATTTTGTTATTTAAATGTATAAATTAAATTTAAATTATAAAAGAATTGTTTATTTCTATAAAAATGATATAAAATGACATATTTTTTTATAGAACTTTATTTTAAAAATATTTATTTAATTAAACTTTATTTAGGAATAAATCTTATTATTTCTTAAAAATTCATAAAAATTTATAAAAGTCATTTTAATTTATATAATTTGTGTTTTAATTTAAATAAAACACATTAGGATTTTTTTTTCAAATTAAATAAGTATATTTTTTTTTTTTTTTACACTTAGATAATTTATGAGATTTATTTTATATAGTTTAGGGACTTTATTCAAATACCATGAATATTAGCCCTAAAACATAGTTTGAGTATGGTTTTTAGCCACATAGTTTAAGCAATTCATTTAAGAATTTTCACATATTATTAAATATGGATAATTAGGGTTTACAATAAATGCCAAATGGCCGGAAATTGTAAACGGAAAAGTACAGATATTACACATGAAGCAGGTACTGCGTATTTATCAAGTACGCATGAAGCAAAGTCTGTGCACTTATTAAGTACGCAAGAACAAGTCCCTGCGCACTGCACTTGCTAAGTGCGCAGGCATCAGGCTGTTTAGGTAAAGTTAGTATGTTTAGAAGGTTAAAACGTTAGAGTCGGGATTAGGTCTGATGCGTATTTAACTAATCAATTCATATTGGAAGTGACGTTGTTGGACCTTTGTATAGGACAACCCAGATTAGCTTATCATGTGAGTTCTAGAAGCCCTCTTTTAAATGTTTTGAATAATGTTTTTGGGCTGGTGTGCATACGTAACAATGTGACTATTTTATAAAACGATGTTTATGAATGTTGTATGTGACGTTTTATAAAATGATGTTTATAAACGATGTTTTAGAAGGAAGGGTTATGAAAGAAGTGTTTATGAATTATTTTGCCAAAAGAAGTTTATGAAGTGTTTATGAATGAAGGAATGATTTTTTAATAAAATGTACGAATGCTTTAACTGAAGTTTTGAAATAAAAGAAGTGAATGTTTACGAAAGTCACAAACGAACGAATCTGCCAATATTCCTTAGGGAATGAAGGTTATGGGTATGGGAAGTATGTTATGGGCCTTTACCTTTTAGGGGCCTTTGTGGCTGGCCAACTGTTGTACAACTGGGGTGATGACGGTCACCAAGGGGATTATCGTGATCCTTGAAGTTTGGTACGATTTACCTTACGGGGTAGTCGTGCTTGAAGTTTGGTACTTGCGCCTTATGGGGTGTAGTGCTTGAAGTTTGGTACGTGTCATCCTTGTGATGCCGTGCTTGAAGTTGGTGTTGAATTACCTAAGTATCGGGCCCTAGGATTTCTTCACCCAAAGGACAGTACGGTGTTGATGGGCCTAGTGGTGGTGATCTTTAGGTTATTCCACTAGTATGTGACGTTTGGATTTGACGGTTACGAGAAGGCGCGGATTCGATATGTTCGTTGACTTATGTTTATGATGTGTTATGTTTTTGTTATTGCATTATTTTACGTACACTTTTATTCAATGAAGTTTAAGGATATGTTTTTGGCAAATATTTGAAGTTAATGTTTTATGTAAAAGCTAGAACTCACCAGCGTAGCTGACTTTTTAGTGTGCACATTCAGGTTAAGGCAGGTTATGATGATGGAAGGTGATGTTGGGCGGCTTGATGAGTTACCCGGATGAGATGAAGACTGGCATCCCATTATGATTAGCTTATGTTATGTTTATGTAATAGACTATGTTACGCTTCCACATGTTGAACAATGTAAAGGTTATGTTTAATGAAGTATTTTTCGCTGCGTTATTTGATATTCAAGTTTAAGAACTGTGTGTGAATGAGTAAATCCAACAAGTGAGGCCTCCCGGGTTTGGGGCCTTACAAGTTGGTATCAGAGCAATAGTTTGAGAGATTCGGACACTCAAACTGTGAATGGGACCGAAAGCGGATACTAGTACGGGTAGCTCGAGCCACAGCATCAGGTATGAAGGTAGTATATATTTACATATATAGTATGCCTTATAAAGGGTTAGGTAAGGACTTGTGTTCTGATGGAATCACAAAGGTTGTTAAATGAAAATCGAAAGGTAATGTAATGGTTAATTGCAGATGGATAGTGTATATTGACATCTTACAGTGCTTGTTGAATTTTATTTGTTAACTAGCGTGATGACATTGGATTCCTTGTCTTATAGAACGAAATGGCGGGACGAAAGAGCGAAAGGCTTGGTGGGGGCCGTATCGGTGGTCGTACCGGTGGTCGTAACGGTGGGCGCGGCAAGACCCCTACACGCCAAGAGTATAGTGAAGAAGGAAGTGTTCACACTGAACCGACGATTAGTGTGCATGGAACTGAGCAGACACAGGTTGAAGAACAACCTTTCACTTTTGAACCAGAAGTGAGAGCAGCTATAGCTCGAGATTTCACTGAATTGATGAAGGTTTCCTTGGCAGTACTGTTGGCAGAAGCATTAAAGAAGGTTAATGAGACGGGTGGGTCTAACACGGCGGTTGATACTCCGAACATTGAGGCAATCAACGCACCGCTTAACCGTGGTTACGACTATAAGTCCTTTAAGGTATGTGACCCGCCGGTCTTGACTGGGAAGAAAGACGCGGTAGCTACTTTTGATTGGGTAATCCGTATTGAAGCTGCCATTCGCCTGAGCGAGTGTCGAACGGATCAAGTTGTGATATTTGCTGCTAACTCCTTGAGAGAGGAAGCATCCCATTGGTGGGAAGGTGTACGTCAAGCAAAAGGGAGCGAGGTTGTGGATGCAATGATGTGGGCTGATTTGAAAACCTTGGTGATCAAAAATTTCTGCCCAAGGAACGAGATTTAGAAGGTAGAGAGGGAATTTCTAGGTTTGAAGGCCGGGAGCATGACGCACCGGCAGTACACAACCCGATTCAATGAACTGGCACATATGGTGCCACATCTTGTCATGACCGAGGAAAGAAAGATTGCATGCTACATTCAAGGACTGCCGGACCAGGTCCGCACCTATGTTAAGGCAAACGCCCCTACTACCTATGATTCGGTAGTAGAACTGAGCGGCGTGGTATTTGATGATCCGGCGCTGAATGTCATTGCCATTGAAGAGCCTAAGAAGAAGCTGAGTTTTCCCGCTAAACGATCGGATGGGAAGTTGTTTGGGGCTCAGGACAAACAGGCCAGGGTAGGCGAGACGGCAGTCTGTGGAAAATGTGGGGTAAGACATGCGGGTGAATGTCGGCTAGGGTCAAATCTATGCTTTAAATGCGGCAAAACTGGACACTACTCCCGTGAAGGCCCGCAAGGCTTCAAATGCTACAACTGTGGGGAGAGTGGTCATATGAGCCGGGAATGCACCAAGCCCAAGATGGGTCAAGCCGGGAAATGGAAAGGCCTGGAGAAGAAAGAAGAGAGACCCCGAGCAAAGACTCGCGCCTATGCGCTGACGCAGGAACAGGCCAGAGTGGACCCCGACTTGGCGTCAGGTACGTTTATCCTTGACAACACTTTTGTATTAGTGTTATTCGATTCGGGTGCCAATAAAAGTTTTATATCTGCGAATTTTTGTAAAAGGGTAAAGTACACTGTGAGTAAACTAGAAAGGGCCTTTAGCGTAGAAACCGCTGAGGGTAGAACTACGAGGGTGACTGATGTAGTTGACAATTCCACGATAAAAATAGAAGGCCATAGATTTCCCGTCAGGTTGTTTGTCATGGTTTTGGGTGGGTTCGATGTCGTGTTAGGAATGGATTGGCTAACTGCCAATGAAGCACAAATTATATGTAAACGAAAGATAATCCGACTCAAGGCTCCGGATGGTAGCAAAGTCGAGGTTTTTGGAGATCGTGACGCCCCGATGCCAAACGTCATCTCGATGATTAAGGCAACAAATTACTTGAGGCGCGGATGCGAGGCTGACCTGTGTACGTAATTGACAAGTGTAAGGAAGTGAAGGAACTAGACGATGTACCCGTGGTACGCGAGTACCTGGATGTGTTTCCAGAGGATTTGCCTGGGATACCACCCGACAGAGAGATCAAATTTCGAATCGAATTAGTACGAGATGCCCAGCCCGTGGCTAAGGCTCCATATCGACTAGCACCAGTGGAGATGAAAGAGTTAATGGCACAACTAGACGAGTTACTTGAGAAAGGATTTATCCAACCGAGCATCTCGCCGTGGGGTGCTCCGGTGTTGTTTGTGAAGAAGAAAGACGATTCGATGAGAATGTGTATTGATTATCGCGAGTTGAATAAACGTACGGTGAAGAACAAGTACCCTTTACCAAGGATCGACGACATGTTCGATCAATTGCAAGGCGCAAATTGGTTCTCAAAAATCGATCTTCGGTCCGGGTACCATCAGTTGAAGGTGAGGGAAGAAGACATACCGAAAACTGCATTTCGCACGCGTTATGGACATTTCGAGTTCTGCGTAATGTCTTTTGGATTGACGAATGCCCCCGCAGCGTTCATGGATTTGATGAATAGAGTTTGTCGACCAATGCTGGATCGATCGGTAATCGTGTTCATCGATGATATCCTCATCTACTCCAAGAATGAGGGTGAGCACGCGTGTCACTTGAAGGAGGTATTGGAAGCTCTGAAAAAGGAAAAGTTGTATGCTAAGTTCTCCAAATGTGCGTTCTGGCTTAGGGAAGTCCAATTCCTAGGTCATGTCATTAACCCGAAAGGCATTATGGTTGACCCAACAAAGATAGTGACGGTAAGGGAATGGAATATTCCTAAAACGCCAACTGAAATCCACAGTTTCTTGGGATTGGTAGGCTACTATCCGAGATTCATCCAAAATTTCTCAAAAATAGCTTCGCCATTGACAAAGTTGACTCGGAAGGAGGTAAAGTACGAATGGGGTTCGACCCAGGACGAGGCGTTTAAGGAGTTGAAGGAGAAGCTAACCAAAGCCCCAGTCTTGGCCCTTCCCGAGGGCAATGAAGACTTGGTGGTATACTCTGACGCTTCGGGTCAGGGATTAGGGTGCGTGTTGATGCAACGCGGAAGAGTGATCGCATATGCATCACGACAATTGAAGGTTCACGAAGTCAGTTATCCGACTCACGATTTGGAACTTGCTGCTGTCGTATTCGCATTGAAAATCTGGATGCACTACCTTTAAGGGTGAAGTTTACTATTTACTCCGACCACAAAAGTTTGAAGTACTTCTTCGAACAAAAGGAACTTAATATGAGGCAGAGGCGATGGTTGGAACTATTGAATGACTATAACTGTGAAATAATATACCATCCTGGAAAGGCAAACGTGGTGGCTGATGCTCTAAGCCGAAAGGATGTGCCTACTCCTATTAGAGTGAAATCTTGCTAGTTGTTAGTAACATTGGATGTGATGAGAGAAATTGAAAAGGCTCAAAATGAGGCACTTAAAGAAGAAAACATAAAGAAGGAAAGGATGGTTGGCTAACAGGACAAGTTGGAATATAACACCCTTGGTGTTAGGACACGTTTTGGAAGGGTATGGATACCTATGGGTGGCGAGCTTAGAACCAAAATCCTGGATGAGGCTCATAAGTCTCGGTACTCTATCCATCCTGGTACCAATAAAATGTACCAAGATTTGAGGAAGGAATACTGGTGGTCTGGAATGAAACATGAGGTGACAAAGTATGTAAGCAAGTGCTTGACTTGCTCGCAAGTAAAGGCCGAACACCAGAAACCGTATAGAAAAATTCAACCACTTGATATACCGGAATGGAAGTGGGAACACATTACCATGGACTTCATAACCAAGCTACCTCACACAGCTAAAGGTCATGATACCATTTGGGTAATTGTGGACCGTTTAACGAAGAGTGCTCATTTCCTACCTATTCGCGAGACGTTCTCGTCGGAAAGGTTAGCAAAAGTGTTTATTAACGAAGTAGTAGCACGGCATGGGATGCCTTTGACGATCGTATCTGACCGGGACACACGATTCACATCGAGGTTCTGGAAAATATTTTACGAGGCGATGGGCACGAGACTCAATGTTAGCACGGCATTCCACCCGTAAACGGATGGTCAGTCCGAAAGGACCATTCAGACATTGGAGGATATACTTAGTGCTTGTATTATCGATTTTGGCGGCAGTTGGGAAAGTCATCTGCCATTAGCCGAATTCTCCTACAACAATAGTTATCACACGAAGATAGGCATGCCGCCTTATGAAATGTTGTATGGGAGAAGATGCAGGACCCCGGTTTGTTGGGGTGAGATTGGACAGAAGGAATTACGAAGTCTTGAAGTCGTAAGAGAAACGTCGGAAAGGTTTGATCAAATCAAGGCACGAATGAAGGCCGCACAAGATCGTCAAAAGTCCTATGCGGATAAACGACGAAGGCTTATTAAGTTTGATGTTGGGGACAGAGTAGTGTTGAAAGTATCACCCTGGAAGGGAATCATACGATTCAGGAAGAGAGGAAAGTTAAGTCCGAGGTTTGTCGGACCATTCAGGATAATGGCACGGGTTGGTGAAGTCGCTTATCAGTTAGAGTTGCCTGATGAGTTAAGTGGGATTCATCCTACCTTCCATGTATCACACTTGCGAAAGTGTTTGGCGGATGAATCGGCTCACGTACCACTTACTGACATCGAGGTCGACAACAGCCTTAACTACATCGAAGAATCCGTGGCCATCTTAGACAGAAAGGAGAAGCGTTTGCGTAATAAGATTATTCAATTGGTTAAAGTCCAATGGAAGCATCGAATGGGATCAGAAGCCACTTGGGAAACGGATACGGAAATGAGGGAGTCGTAACCTCAACTATTTGACTTATGATAGGTTTCGGGGACGAAACCTATTGTAAGGGGGTAGACTTGTAACATCCCAAAAATAAAACGACAGTTATAATAACGGAATAAACGAATGAGGCATGTCGGGTCGGGCCGGATGGGCCGGCGGGCTGGATGGGGAGCCTCCCCTATAAATAGCCAAGGTCAGCACCCATTTCTCTCATTTGCAACTTCTAGAGAGAGAAACCATAGAGAGAGAAAGTTGGCGGTTCGACCCGAGATTTGAGAAGTGTGTTGCTCCAGAGCTCGTGAGAAGAACCTCTGGATCAGAAACTCGATCCAGGTAACGATTTGGACTAAATCTGAGTTTTTGTTCGTTTTTGGGTTTTTCGGGTTTTGGATGAAAATGTAACGTTTTTACGGTTGAAATTGGAAGGAAAACATATATTTGGGTTCCTTAATGAAAAACAAACATTTTGAAGTAAACAAGTTCGGGATCTTGACGTGATCAGACCCGAAGGCGAAAGTTAGGGTTTTTGCGAGGAAGCAGTTCGTGCGTACTTATCAAGTACGCATGAAGCTGATCCTGCGTACTTACCAAGTACGCAAGAAGAGGATCCTGCGTACTTAAGCAGGTACTGCGTATTTATCAAGTACGCATGAAGCAAAGTCTGCGCACTTATTAAGTACGCAAGAACAAGTCCCTGCGCACTTGCTAAGTGCGCAAGCATCAGGCTGTTTAGGTAAAGTTAGTATGTTTAGAAGGTTAAACCGTTAGAGTCGGGATTAGGTCTGATGTGTATTTAACTAATCAATTCAGATCGGAAGTGACGTTGTTGGACCTTTGTATAGGACAACCCAGATTAGCTTATCAGGTGAGTTCTAGAAGCCCTCTTTTAAATGTTTTGAATATTGTTTTTGGGCTGGTGTGCATACGTAACGATGTGACTATTTTATAAAATGATGTTTATGATTGTTGTATGTGACGTTTTATAAAATGATGTTTATGAACGATGTTTAGAAGGAAGGGTTATGAAAGAAGTGTTTATGAATTATTTTGCCAAAAGAAGTTTATGAAGTGTTTATGAATGAAGGAATGATTTTTAATAAAACGTACGAATGCTTTAACTGAAGTTTTGAAGTAAAAGAAGTGAATGTTTACGAAAGTCACAAACGAACGAATCTACCAATATTCCTTAGGGAATGAAGGTTATGGGTATGGGAAGTATGTTATGGGCCTTTACCTTTTAGGGGCCTTTGTGGCTGGCCAACTGTTGTACAACTGGGGTGATGACGGTCACCAAGGGGATTATCGTGATCCTTGAAGTTTGGTACGATTTACCTTACGGGGTAGTCGTGCTTGAAGTTTGGTACCTGCGCCTTACGGGGTGCAGTGCTTGAAGTTTGGTACGTGTCATCCTTGTGATGTCGTGCTTGAAGTTGGTGTTGAATAACCTAAGTATCGGGCCCTAGGAGTTCTTCACCCGAAGGACAGTACGGTGTTGATGGGCCTAGTGGTGGTGATCTTTAGGTTATTCCACTAGTATGTGACGTTTGGATTTGACGGTTACAAGAAGGCGCGGATTCGATATGTTCGTTGACTTATGTTTATGATGTGTTATGTTTTTGTTATTGCATTATTTTACGTACACTTTTATTCAATGAAGTTTAAGGATATGTTTTTGGCAAATATTTGAAGTTAATGTTTTATGTAAAAGCTAGAACTCACCAGCGTAGCTGACTTTTTAGTGTGCACATTCAGGTTAAGGCAGGTTATGATGATGGAAGGTGATGTTGGGCGGCTTGATGAGTTACCCGGATGAGATGAAGACTGGCATCCCGTTATGATTAGCTTATGTTATGTTTATGTAATAGACTATGTTACGCTTCCACATGTTAAACAATGTAAAGGTTACGTTTAATGAAGTATTTTCCGCTGCGTTATTTGATATTCAAGTTTAAGAACTATGTGTGAATGAGTAAATCCAACAAGTGAGGCCTCCCGGGTTTGGGGCCTTACAATTTTGAGATTATTATAATTCATATGTTATCAATGTTAAAGATAAGGGTAACACGCTATCACTGAAAGTCCTCAACACACATCGAACCGTTAATATGGATCTTAGCGAGTTAATGTTTAGTAGTATTATTGGGTTTGACAAATCCCACCCGCGTTAGTCGCGCTAACTTGACTTGTGGTCGAACGGGTGAAATGTTAGCCTACTCACACCGCCAGTGTTGATAGGCCTGGCAGGAGGCAAATAAACAAACAGTCAGCTTCGGTTGTGAGCGCTTAAGTTAAACATGAAACGTAGGTTAGCTACCTATAGATGCATATTGAATATACAATAATCTGGTAAACGTTTATTTATATATTGAAACCTGTGAACTCACCAACCTCTTGTTGACATCTTTTCTTACATGTTTTCTCTGGTCGCTAAGATAAGGCACAGGTGCACATATAGGACATGCATGGAGTCCTACTTTTGAATTGTGTTTTATTATTTCGTTTGGACTGTTTTATGTTATGTTTGGACTGGACATTTGGGCGCGTTTGTTTTGCGCATTTACTTTATTTATACGTTTTCGCATTAACTCTGATTGATATGTTATTTTCAACTTAGTTTCATATAGAGTCGTTCAATGTAACTAATGACTGAGATCCTGGTTTGTCACTTCCCAAACGGTAAAACTCTGTTAGTTGAAATTGGGGGTGTGACAATAAACATCTCTTGAAAGTATGTGCGATAGCCCCAAAATAGCAAAACGTTTAATGTAGGGGATTAGAAACTCACCAGTTGCGAGGCTCAAATCCTTGCTCTGAAATCTGCCCGTCCACGTACGAAACCCAAACGTACGATCACACCATCAGATTACGTTTAACCCGATATATCAAATAACTCATAATATAAATAAATTTCCAAGAGTCGGGTTGTGCTTAATCCTCTTAGAACACGTGTACCCGAACTAGGTCTCCATGCATGTACGTAACCCGTCATGCAAACCCTGACACTCCTTTCACGTAAACACCAACTCGTAATGGATCACCCTTGACCCGATTAGAGATCATAAGCTCATACCCGGTCCTCTGCACGTGTAATTACAATGTCGGCAACCATCCCCGTCATCAACCTCTAGCCGCAGCCATATACCACTTGTGCCATCGTGTTAGCCGCCGAGCATTATCATCCTCCTAGTTGGCTGCCTCCCATAGCGGTGCAGCACCAACGCCATCCCAACGCGTCGCCGTAGTCACCACATTGTCCTAACCGGACCCAAAGCTACCCTGCCACTGCTGTCAGGTTTTGTCGGAGCCGTAGCCGACGTCGGACACCACCAGAGCATCCACTCGGATGCCACTGTGTACTCCCTTCTCGACATCCAGCCGCCACCACAGCCCGCTATCACTCGTAGCCTCCACCCCCATCACCTACGGCCGTCGCCAGCCGTCAAACCACCTCCTCCGTGTTTAATACGGTCTTCCTCTACATCCCGTGATCACCACCAGTGGCGGCCACCCCTCTCCCTCCTACTCCCCCGCTAGCCTTGACCTCAGTCACAAAACCTTATTCGGGTTCTTGTGCTAACCGGAAACAAGAAACAAAACAACAAGGTTCGAAGGTTACCTTAATCGTGTAGTGGAGTCTCCCCCGCTTGACGCCGTTGTTCCTTCCTGATTGTCGGCCTCCTCCTTGCACCCTCTCCCTGTTGCCATCACACACCTAGGGTCTAAATGGCCCTAGGGTTTGGGGTTTATGTGGTTTATAAACTACTAGAACTTTCATCCGGGTCCTTCGCATTACATCTCGAGCGTTTTAAATCTTGAACTATCATTATATGACTAGCCGACTCCTTTTCGTTGTTCGAATCGCACCTTAACAAAGAATATTTTAGTTTCTCTTATTTAATAAAAAGTCGGGTCACCTACTGGCCCGGACTGTTATATATTTTCATGAATTTTCGGGATGTTACACTTGAACAATTAAACATAACACATATAGAACACTACCTTCTCATTTTGATCCAATCAATGTGTAAGAATATTCAAGTTAGTTGTTTTCAATTCTTGAACTAAGTAATCATATTTTCATGACATTCAACAGAAACAAGCACTTAAAATCTAAGCAGCATTAACAAACACATAGTAAGCACACAAATTACTAAAGAGAAATATTTTTGGAAAGATCAATCTCAATCCAAGTTCTTCATACTAAATGATTCATACAAATATTAAAATATGGTTTTATCAAAAGGTTTTATGAAAAGATCAGCAAAATGTTCTAAAGTGGGGACTTGAATTAAAGAAATTAGTTTCTTTTCAGCACAGTCGCTTAGAAAAGGATACATGATCTCGGTGTGTTTTTTTTAATGTTACACATGGTTTTGGTTATAACCATAAAAATTTTGTTGTCAATGAACATTTGTGTGTTCATAAATTTAATACCATAGTCCATCATCTAATATTGAATGCAAGGTACTTGTGCATAACATTGAGATGCAACAATATACTTTGCTTATGTAGTTGAGATAGACACATTGATTTGCTTCTTGCATGGTTATGAAACCAATCTATTTCCTAAAATTGACATCATCCTAGAGTAGAATTTTTGTTCAAGTTACATCCCCCACGGTCACTCTTAATGTAAGCAACACAATCAAAAGTTGTATTCGTTGGATACCACAAATCAATACTAGGTTTACCGTTGACATATCTAAAGATCCTCTTGACAACATTAAGATGGGAAATTTTGGGACTGGCATGAAATTTTTCCCAAACAGATACATCAAACATGATGTTTGGTCTACTAGTAGTAAGATACATCAAGGATTGTATTATGGTTCTATACAAATGTTGTCATAGCCAAGGTTCACACTACCATCTTCAACTTAGTTTCTGTTAACTGATGGTCTACCATAGCGTGCGACTACCCCTTTGGCCACCACATCTTCTACCAACAATAATCTAAGTTCCTGAGAGTTAAGCAGTTCACAAGTGTTATTATGCTAGGTAATAATTCTGAACACCACGAGCAAGGTAATTTTCTAATGATAGTGACCAGTTTGTTTTCAGTAATTTACTTTACCTTTCGGGTTGTAAACATTTTCGATCAAGAGCAACATCGGTATTCATGTTCTACCAGATGTACTAAGGCATTTACTTTCTATCTTCTACTTGGCTAATCACTCATGGCATTAGGATACCCGTACTCACATCCATGACTTGGTCTCATTCTCAGTTTAAGTCCAGACATTAGGGAATGTCTGAATCTCTCAAACTATTGCTCTGAAACCAACTTGGAATGCCCCAAACATGAGGGTTTCATTTGTTAGATTTACATATTCACAATATTGTTCTTAAACTGAAAACTTCATTCATATGCAGCGGAATTTGTTCAAAAGTAACATAACATGCCTTACAAGTTAAAGTACATAATCCAAAGTAAAACACAATTATCTAGAAATAAAACATAACAAACATGACATCTGTCTTCAACCAGGGTAGCCACTCCATCCTTGACATCTATGTCCTCACATGCATACATAACAACCTATACCTTAACCTGATGTGCATACTAAAAGTCAACTTCGTAGAGTGAGTTCTAGTTTACATAAACCATAAAAAGGGTAATAACATACTTTCATAACATTAACACCATAACACAGCTTTAACATAAAAACCTATCATTTGTATAACACAAGGGTACATGACATTATTTAAAACATACTTCCGTCGTGCATCATAAGTCAAACATTTAGTGTCTAGATTTGCATCATACCATACATAACATACATGAATGATCGTTGTCAGTCCATACCGTTAGGCATCGCTATAGTGTCCATGTCTAGTTGTACAACCGTTTGGCAAGACACTAAGGAACTTTTCATACCATACATCCATAGAAGGACCCATACATACATCCTTATAACGGGCCAAGGTACCTCGCGACCTTCAACTGGGTTATAAGACTCCTTTATTATTCTTACCTGAATCGGCATACTAGATTTCGACAATGTAATGACTTATTATAAAATCTATACCATTAAAATATTTGTTTCTAAAAGCCTTTACACATAACCATTCATACTTCAAAATATTTCATTCGTTTAGAAACATACAGTTTTATAAATTATAAAACGAGTATGCACATTGATATGCCATCATTTATACATGTTTTACATGCACAATTATCCCCATAAATAGCACAAATTATAGAGAATATGATGAGATATGATACTTAATCCACTTATTTGTGTTACAACAGGATAATTAACCCTTGCATACAAAAGCATGAAAAAAACACCCAAAAACAAGGCAAAATCAGCATTCGGAACCCAATTGAACGAAACCGGACGCATGGAGTCAACCCAGAAGGTCAAAATCAAGCAATAGTCAAAATTTGACTTTGAACGGTCGTGCATTGCAATGCATGGTCGTGAAAATGGTGACACGTGGCCCCGTCCTTCCCTGCGCTGCTAGATTCCCTCACGTGCAAGAGATGTGTGCTTTGCACGACCGTGCATCCCAATGCATGGCCGTACATTACCAAATTCTAAGTCTATAAATAGCAAGCTCATTCTAGTGTTTTGGGTGTCCATTACCAAGAGTTAGGAAGGCATTAGTGCTCTACTAAGAGCCGGAACTCTCTCGGTTTTGGTCCATTTAGCTTTTTCTTTTTATTTTCTTTTCTAAGTCTTGTAATATGAACTTATTCTTCTCGTTCGAGTAAAACAAGAGGCAACCTGTACCCACTCTCCCTTGGTGTTGGAACACTTCCACATATTTTCTAAGGGTTAGTGGAGTCACTTGTATGGTCATTTATGGCTAGTCCTCTTGTGTTGCTCGAGTTGGTTGAACTTTAATTAATTAAATAAGTATTTTTAGTAAGTTATGTTTTTAAAGTCTTTACTATAATTTATCTAAAAAAGACCAGAATAAGTGATATTTAATTCAATCTAATAATCTTTTATCTTGTGAGCTACTCAAGCAAGACTTCTTGTTTAGGAAGCTTATTCGGTATTTGTACTGTCTATATACAAATCTTGGTTCTAGTCCGACCGGTTAGTATAAATTTAATATTATGGGTTGATTGGAGGTTTGGGTATTTAGCAGGCCGTTTGAGCCCTAAACAGACCGAGCTGTTTGTGTCGGTAATTCTCTACTTCTCTTGTATCGGCTTGTAGAGGACTTCTAGCGGGAGCCATGGGGTTTGATCTTGAGAAGGAAAGTCTTATTTATCTGAAATAATATTATAAGTAAAGATAACTATTTAAGAACATAATTAGTTAGGTCCGAGCTTTCATAAAGTACTTTTGGAGGAAGGCGTGCATTCCGACTTACCGGAAGAAGTTACAAGACTAGACGTACATCAGTCACAAGGATAATAAGTCTGAATAATGAATTGTGATGATACCGACGGACTTGACACCCCATTTAGGGTCCGTTATATTCATTAAGGAACAGTTGGCCGACCATATCAACTGTTCCGTTACGACATACTAACTCCACTATCGAAAGGGTTAGTACTAGTAACTATGACCAACCTTACTTTAAATATAACATTAATTAACAAGGGATAACAACTAGAGTAACACCTTAAACAAAATAATAGTTCTAATTACATTTCTTAACTTTTTCTTTTCCTTTTAAACAATACTCATTTTTCAACTTATTATTCTAGTCAGACAATAGCGAGGGTTGAGTACGGGATCCGTATCCATGGTTTGATAATTGGTTTTTACTCAAACTATATTACGTTGCGATAAGTACACTTGTCTATTGTGTGTGTTTTAAGTTAAAGTAATTATCATTTTTATAAATTTAAAACATGATATTGTGAAATCATCTTAAAAATATATTTTTTTATATTTAAACACACAACCTCAAGTTTTTGGTGCCGTTGCCGGGGACACGGTAATTCTGCGAAAGATCTAAGTCGTTGGACTGACAACTTTTATTTTCATTTTCTTGAGTCATGGTATTTGTGTTACTTACATCTATCTTTGCAGGAATATTTAAGGATCCGGACCGTGAAATTTTTGTTAAGAAAAATTAACAAACATAAATACCGCCATTCGAAAGCAAAAACATTTTTTTTTGATTAGGCGTAACGCTTTCGAACGGTTTTTACATGAGTAACATTTTTGTTTTCGATAATGACAAGTTCGATACTCTGATATTGGATTGCACGAAATGAGGTAAGTTTCCAAGTATAAGTTGGGATTTTTGTTGGTGTCATTCCCCGTTGACCACGGTTATATTTTTCAGGTAATACGTGTTAGAATAATTTAATTAATTTTTAGTTAAATTTTAATTAAAAATATAAAATTTATTTTCTAAAAACACTAAGCTAAAATATATATATATATATATATATATATAAAACCTGGTGAAAAAAGGTCGTGCATCCCAATGCACGACCGTGCATCGGCCAAACGCGGGTCTAGTGTTAAAGGGGTCAGTAGCAGCATTTCTCTCAAAACCTCATCCCCAAATACTCTCGGGTTCGGCCAAAAACATCACAAAACCCACGATTTTTCACGCTTTCTCTCGTTTCTTCACTCTAATCTCTCCCCCAAGGTATGTAAACTTGTCCATGATCGTTTTTTAGTCGATTCTTCCTTCATTTAGGGATAATTTTGTTCAAATAGAGGCTTGGGTTTCGTTTTGAATTTTGATATAAATATGTTGAATATGAACTTATTGCTTAATCTAAATGCATATTTGACCATGATAGATCACAATGTAACTTGTTTTATCCTGGTTGTTCCAATCGTATGATTTAGGTTCTTGATTTTCGCTTAGAAATTTTTGACCTTAATTGTGTGATTGAAGCATGAATCTTTTATATATATGTTTAAAATATAGTATAGCTTGTTGGAAAATTGTTAATTTGATAAACTAGGTCGAAAATTTTGACGAGTTTGACTTTCAAAAGTCTAAATACCATTGTTTGAAATGGAGTCTTGTTAGGATAAATTACGATTAACCAATGATGGATTCGGAAAATGTAATCATTCCATGATAATGCATGAGTTTAGGTTTTCTTTGTGTGGTCCTAATATATATATATGCATAATTTTTATGTCATATCAAATTTTTGGCATCATTGCATTATGTGCAATGATATCTTTCCTATACTAACTCAATTTGTTGTTGTATAGGAAATGGCTGAATCATCTAGGCAAGCAGGACGAAAAAGAAGGAATACCCATTCAAGATCCCGTACAGGATCATCTTCGTCTGCCTGAATGAGTGGTTCACCACCAACTCCACCATCGCCTCCACCACCTTTCAATCCGCAGCCTATGCCAGAGTTACCGCAAGACTTTCACCCATGGTTTATCTTTGACCCCGATGATGCCATCGAGATCCATGCTTGCCAGCTCCTAGCCACCTTACTAACACAAACTTTTGGGATACATAAAATCATCTGCTATCCAACTTTAGAGGATGTTAATCTCTCCTGGATAGTGTAGTCCCTCTAATCACAAAACCTTGGTAGAGGTTCTTTGCTATTAGGGAAGCAACATACTATGAGCTCACTCTTGAGTTCTTAGCCTCTTTTGAGTTTGATAGGTCGGTGGTGAATATGGAGATGCAAGACTGTGTGAGATTTAGGATGGCCAGACAGTGGTATGTGATGACTTTGTCAGAATTTGGGGTGAAGTTGGGATTGTATAGGCATAGGGAGAGGATAGAACCGATCTTCACCGAGAGCAAATCAGAGGTTGCAGAAAGTGAGGCCTTGACATTTTGGAAACCCTTTGACCCGCATACCCAGAAAAGCACCAGGATAAAACACCCTCTCTACCGATATCCGCATCGATGTATTGTCCTTTCTATTGGGGGAAGGAAACATAGCACCGGGGTGAGAGACCTCTTCCACCTCCATTGTCTGATTGATCAAGTCCCCTATAACCTAGCCTACAGCTTGGATAAACTCTTTACTCGAGCCAGAGGCTACAGTTCCAGCAGCCACATCTTTGGAGAACCATACATCACCCATCTTGCTCAATACTTAGGTGTTTTGTCCCTTATAAATCTTAGCCAAATCCAAGATATGGATCTACCCATTAAACCAATAGACACCCAGGTAATGATCAATATGCATTTGATGAAGAAATTTAATGGGGCGTATCGGTTGGTGGGGCATCGGGGGAACATTTGGACTGGTGAAGTTGAAGAGTTTGAGGACGAGGAAGTACTAAGGGGGCAACTGGGATATTAAGGCCCAGATATGTATCACACCACTGCTGATCCCACTATGCTGGATTTGATGATCCGCATGGTTCAATTGGGACACACGATGTACAGTATGCGGCATGACTTCTACGATCACACCCATGATCCGTATGGCCATCAGTAGTATCAGCAGCAACCTCCTGGCCCGCACCCACAGTAGCAGCGTCCTCCTTTTTAGTAGTTACTCTCTTCATCCTTTATATTTGATATTTGTGGTTCTTATCTGATGTAGTTATGGTTCTTGACGTTGGACAATGTTTGTTGGTTAATTTTTCCGGACACGTACCATTTTTACCGGTTACAGGAGTAACCGTTGACAGGGTGGGATTGTCACCAACATACTCGGCCGCCATCTATTGGCGAATATTAGTTTAATTTTCTGTTTAATATTTACTTTTTATTGTTTGAGCATTGCATAGCATAACAGGGACATACAGTTTTTGGAGTACATATTAATCAAGCTGAGGAATTCAACCATACACATAATGGTGATGCATCAACAGGGGAGTTTTAGTTCCTTTTCACCCTTATTTTACCCATGACAACATTTAAATGATACATTCTCGTATACCAAGGACATTGTCAAAATTATAAGTATGGGGTGTTAGAAAATTCACCAATGCATCGGTAGAATAAATTGTCCCAAGTATTACAAGTGCATGATTACCAAGTATTCGATCCTTTGAATCGAAATACACATAGAAGTCATTAATACATTTTCAAAAACAACCTATAAAGTTGTGAGCTTCATAAATAATCTAAAAGCTAAAAGTCTTAAAAAATCATTTGGATAAAAACGATCTTATAAAAGCAATAATTTGAAATACCGTTGAAATGAATCAAGGAAAGAAACAGGGAAGATTAGTAAGCACAACAGAAAGAAAGAAATAAGTTTATGCACATTCTTACTTTTAAACCCCTTTATCTTCCGTTTCATGTGAGAATTTGAGCCTATCCGAGCATTATCATATAACACATCAAGTTTTTGACACCATTTCCAAATTTTACTTGCTCATTTTGTTTGATAGAGTGTTTGCTAATTATTGCTTTGCATGTTAGAACTTGTGTAAAATATACATTTCAAAATCATGGACTAAAAGAATGCATAAAAATGATTGAGGCATTAGGATTCACCCACTTTCTTTAGCCTTCTTATCCTCTTTCACCTATCCAAAACATTATCCCCTTGTTAACCCCTTTGAGCCTAAACCCTTTTCATTTCTAAAACCCACACTTCAAACCCATAAACGACATCAAGTTTTTGGCGTCTTTTCCCTTTTTCCTATTTAGTTGGAAGTCAACTTGGCTATGATATGAGGAGCAATTATTCACAAAAAGGATCATACATTCATCTTATGATCAACAAATGAGAATTAGCATGGAAAGAATAAATATGGAAATGAAAAAGAAAAAGAAAAGGGGCAACAAAAAGAAAGTCATATTCGTCCAAATTATTGAAAAAAAAATTTCAAAAAAAGAAAATCAAACTTACTCGAAAAATTGGAGTATGCAAAGCAAATCAAGAATATGGATGTATTAGGAAGAAACAACCAAAAAATCTATGGGGGATTGATAGTAATGAATGCTTCAAAATAAGAAGTTTGCATTCTTGAAGAAAGAAATTGGTCTTGACAATCTGACCTTAAAAGAGTCCTTAGATTAGTCACAATGTCTAGTATAAGATTATCAACAAGCTCACTCACCGTTTAATCATTAAGCCAAGTCGGATTTCCAACACTTAGACACTCTTCCCAAATATTTCCTACCCTAACCCTGAGCCTATCATTACAACCCATTTGAAGCCCTCTTGATTTATGCACATATTTTATGTCAATTGATAGAGATTTGATTTCTATACAAGCCTATCATTATGCAAGCATTAATTATAGCATTGAGTGTTTTTCTTGACATACATTATCCATATATTAAGCCCGAGTGTTGAGTGAACATTTGCGAGACTGTAATTTTGTGCATAATCATAGTTCCATCAAGTATGTTTGGCTTGCTACCCTATTGTGGAGAAACATTCGAAAGGTGCAAACATCAAGTTATTATTATTAAAAGAGGCGTTTAACCATTTGGGACAAAAGCTTTAGATTAACATTAAATTAATGTTTTATTCTATGGGTATAATCATGCATGAGTTTGCTTGAGTACTAGCAAAGTTTAAGTATAGGGTGTTATGATATGCCATCATTTATACATGTTTTACATGCACAATTATCCCCATAAATAGCATAAATTATAGATAATATGATAAGATATGATACTTAATCCACTTATTTATGTTACAATAGGATAATTAACCCTTGCATACAAAAACATGAAAAAACACCAAAAAACAAGGCAAAATCATCATTCGGAACCCAATTGAACAAAACCAGACGCATGGAGTCAACCTAGAAGGTCAAAATCAAGTAATAGTCAAAATTTGACTTTGCACGGTCGTGCATTGCAATGCACGGCCGTGCAAATTGTCACACCCCAACCGACGGCGGAAATGTCGGGGCGGGACATGTAGATTGTTCATGAGCACATAGTTGACTAAAATTCGATATATTAAAACGTTACATTTCCAATCATAACTCCAAATTCAACAATACAAAAATTTTGAAATACATAATATGTTCATCTAATTCAATTAACTAGGTCCACAACCTAAGTGAAGCAAACTTGATCAACTCAAACTTTTGTACCTGAAACATGATGAAAACGAGGCCAACTAAAAAGTTGGTGAGCATACATAGGTTTTGACTCTAAATAACATCAAAGTGTTGTGTGTATACAATCCATACATATCATGGTTAATAGGGCAAAAATGGAGAGATACTATTGTGTAACCAAGTAGTACAATCAAACCTTTGTAACTAGCATGCAAAACAAAGTGTGTTGTCGGTAACAATCACCCTAAATGGGTGGGTTTGTTAGACTCAATAGATCTATCATTGTTAACTGTCGGCTTGTATAGTTAATGATTGCACATGTAATTGCACACAAAGTAGTTAACACACCTATCACTCAAACATAAAGCTCAAATTGCACACATGAATGTAAAGTGGATTTGTATTGTGTAGTTTGTGCAAATCATTGTATGTAATGTTCATGTTTCACTCCAAAAATGTAAAACAGTGTAAAAGGGGCTATGTAAAACTCGCCTGCACTAGTAAGTAGTATATCACACGAGTAATGAGTTGCACAAGTGATTTGCTATTAACACGGTTAACCTATGATTGAATTATATAAATGTAATCAATGATATGCACAAGTAGTTAGAGCAAAACTTATAGAACAAGAGGATTGGAGTAAAAGCTTGTTTGAATAATTGAGGGGACTTGTTTGCGTACAAAAAAGGTGCTTATGTGAACATACGAAAGGATGTGTGTACAGGGTAAGTGTAGTGGTGTTTGTTTTGAATAAGAGTTCTAGGGCAAAACGTTTACATCGAAATATGTACTTTTGATTACGAATAAGGATTTTATCAGGTGGTTAAAGTTTTATAAAACTATTTAGTTTTGAATAAACCATGTAATTAAATAAATAAAAACTATTTTCATTCATGTAATTATTTATAAGATTTAGAAAGTTAGCTTATGAATATTTAACATATTAAACCCTAAATAGATTATTTATTTAGGAAAGAAAATATGATTTTGTAAATCAACGTTCGTGTAAAACGTTACAAGATACTAAGGGTTTATAAAAATCTCTTAACAATTTATAATTAACTAATAGTTAAATGTTTTGTTTATAAAAATAACATTTTTTGTTTAAATTAGATTTCTAAATGATTTTTATGTTTAAAGTAAGGTTTCAAAACCAATTTAATTGTAAAATAATTGTTTCTCTAAAAATATTTGTTAATTTTAGTATTAAAACAATCCTAGATGGTCTAGGGTTTATAGATTTAATTTTATAAATACTTTGGAGTATTAAAAACGGTTTAAAATTAATTGTGGAACACCCGGGTCGAACCCGGGTAAATTCTGTGAAGGTGTTCATGTGCAACCAGTCGGACAAGGAGTTCTATGTGTTCTAAGTTCAGGTTCTCAATTCTTTAATCAACAAATGGGGTAGAATCGGGTTCAGAGATAGCACACTACGCAAAAAGGGTGTCGTTTGTGGGTTTCGAACCCACGCCACCCGGTCCATGGTTGCAATGACATAACCAGTAGACTGGGTGGTTTCGCTGGGAATACATGAATCTATTAAATTTAAAAAGCTAAACGAATCAAATCCAAATCCCCATTTTGAAATCGCAAGAACAGATTGCTAAAACACAACGAAAATTGGATTTGATACCCTCTGTCATGGGAAATTGACAGAGGGCTTTCGATGAGAAGATAAAAACGAATTGAACAAGGTAAACCTTACCTGATATGACCGGATTTTAAAGGCTGTCGGCTAAAAGTACAAAGCGGTGGTTCTTGGTTCTCGATTGAGGATTAGGGGTGATATGTGGATAAAACGAGTGTTCAGAGAGTCTGCAATGGTGGTTGCTAGTGTGTGGGAAGGATTTGTACTGTTCAATTTCGTTCTAATCGTCCAAATCGATTCGGACTTGAGGATGACAACTGTTGGCAGCGATTACGCGTCATTTCGAATGTTTAAGAATGAATTGGGTCGTGGTTTGGGTCTGAATACACTCGAAGATAATTAGGGCGTGATTTGCGGGTCTTAAACGCGTTAAATTACATGATTTGAAACTGAAATGATTCGGTTTTGACTTTGAGAAGTCAAACGGTTTAAATTTCGAATTTGGCCGCGAGAATCGTTGGATCGGGGTGTTAATTGAGTCTGAATATGGTCGATACTTGTCTTAGTATATATGGAAGGTTTATAACAACCGAGATTGATCGATTCCAGCCTTGAAGTGTAAGGATTTGGGACTATTTGACTCTTAAAGTCAAAATTGGTCAGATTGGAATGAATGTGGTCAAAATTGATATTAAAGAGGTCCAATTTCAAAGGTTTAGGGTTCAAGTGTTTGGAGAGGGTTTCTTTGTTTTTAGAAAAAGGTCCAAGACCAAACTAATTGAAAGTTTTCTTATAAAATTAGTTTTTTTTATATAAAAGCTTGTGAACTAAAACATTATATATTTTATTTTTAAACTATTTTATATCGAATTCCCATTTTTATAATATTACTAATTATGTAAAAAGGTTTATATAACCATATACCTATATATACATATATATATGTATATATATATATATATATATTTTCATATATATTTATAATTAAGCACATATATATATATATAAAGAGATATTAACACATGATTTAAAGCTCATAATTACAACAAGTATATACTTATATAAATATGTATCCATAAGTTACATGTATAATGGAAAACAATATGTCATTGCTAGGTTGAACTTTGGAATTGATGTACGTTAAAATAGTAATCAATGTGACATAAGGTGTTGGACGAGTACGGGTTTTGAAATGCTTGAATAATAAGATGATTAAAGAAAGTTTATGGCCTGAAAATCATGGATGTTACACAAACGGTGACACGTGGCCCCGTCCTTTCCTGCTCTGCCAGATTCCCTCACGTGCATACCAAATTCTGAGTCTATAAATAGCAAGCTCATTCTAGAGTTTTATGTGTCCATTACCAAGAGTTGGGAAGGCCTTAGTGCTTTGCTAAGAGCCGGAACTCTCTCGGTTTTGGTCCATTTAGCTTTTTCTTTATATTTTCTTTTCTAAGTCTTGTAATACGAACTAATTCTTCTCGTTCGATTAAAACAAGAGGCAACATACACCCACTCTCCCTTAGTATTGGAACACTTCCACACATTATCTAAGGGTTAGTGGAGTCACTTGTATGGTCATTTATGACTAGTCATCTTGTGTTGCTCGAGTTGGTTGAACTTTAATTAATTAATGAAGTATTTTTAGTAAGTTATGTTTTTTAAAGTCTTTACTATAATTTATCTAAAAAAGACCAGAATAAGTGATATTTAAATCAATCTAATAATCTTTTATCTTGTGAGCTACTCAAGCAAGACTTCTTGTTTGGAAAGCTTATTCGGTATTTGTACTGTCTATATACAAATCTTGGTGCTAGTCCGGCCGGTTAGTATAGATTTAATATTATGAGTTGATTAGAGGTTTGGGTATTTAGCAGGTCGTTTGAGCCCTAAACAGACCGGGCGGTTTGTGTCGGTAATTCTCTACTTCTCTTGTATCGGCTTGTAGAGAACTTCTAGCGGGAGCCATGGGGTTTGATCTTGAGAATGAAAGTCTTATTTATTTGAAATAATTTTATAAGTAAAGACAATTATTTAAGAACATAATTAGTTATGTCCGAGCGTTCATAAAGTACATTTAGAGGAAGTCGTGCATTCTGACTTACCGGAAGAAGTTACAAGACCAGACGTACGTCAGTCACAAGGATAATAAGTCCGAATAATCAATTGTGATGATACCGACGGAATTGACACCGCGTTTAGGGTCCGTTATATTCATTAAGAAACAGTTGGCCGATCGTATCTACTGTTCCGTTACGACATACTAACTCTCCTATCGAAAGGGTTAGTATTAGTAACTATGACGAACCTGACTTTAAATATAGCATTAATTGACAAAGGATAACAACTAGAGTAACACCTTAAACAGAATAATAGTTCTAATTACATTTCTTAACGTTTTATTTTCCTTTTAAACAAAACCCATTTTTCAACTTATTATTCTAGTCAGACAATAGCGAGGGTTGAGTACGGGATCTGTGTCCATGGTTCGAAACTTGCTTCTTACCCAAACTATATTACGCTGCGATAGGTATACTTGCCTATTGTGTGTGTTTTAAGTTAAAGTAATTATCATTTTATAAATTTAAAACCTGATCTTGTGAAATTATCTTAAAAATATATTTATTTATATTTTTTTATATTTAAACACACGACATCACACATCACCCTTAAAATAAGTAAACGGGGTTCTATAACTCACCCGAAAGAAATAGCTACTGATTCTATAAGCTGAATGATCTTGACTCTCACTGAGCACTAGGACAATCTAGTCAACGGTTCACATGTAAAATGTGTTAACATTCGGTCAAACATAGGGAGTCAAAGATCAACTTTCAGGTAAACATGTTATATGAAGGTCATGAAACTTTAGTGTCAACTTTCACAAAAAACACTTTCGCATGGACTTTAGTGTGACACTCCACCACAGGGTCGTCCCTGAGAAAATTAAGTATCCGGCTCGACATAAAAAAAATGCTTCAATTCCCCCTTAATATGCACGTATATAAAAAAAGTCAATAATACGGCGATATTTGTAATTATAATAATAAAAAAAATTAAACTACCATAGAAAAGTATCTAGTTAGTTGTTACATACCTAAATGAGTCGGGAGGCTCTCCTAGCATTTTGCATCATCAATATTAGTAGAACCTTGTGGTTGTGGTTTTAAAAAACTTAAGTAAAGCACCGACTTAAGACTTTCTTAATGCTTCATCCAATTCTCTTTTTACGGTTCTGATATCTCGATGGTTGTTTATAAGGCATAATTTCTGATTCAAGTATCAAAATTCAAGCATTAAAATTCAAATAAAAATCAACAATCAAAACCTAGCAACAAATCCATAATTCACAACAAAATCCATAATTAGTAATTATGTATGAATAAGTGACTTTAAAATCAAAATCCATATATTTTAAAATCAAACCTAATAAATCAAAATAAATCAAACCTGTCGTAAACGTGCATTATCAAGAATAAAATAAAACAAAATCCATAATTAGTAATTATGTAAACAACCAAAGCATTATCAAGAATCAAGAAATCAAAATAAATCAAACCTGTCGTCTGCGTGCGAACGAACAGCAACAACAACAGCAGCGCCGTGACGTCATCGTCCGAGCAACAACAACAACAACAGCGCCGTCGTCACCCTGGGAGTCAATCACGTCGTCGTCCAGCGTCCGAACAACAGCGTCTCTTCGTCCAAGCGTCTGTCTGGCTTCTTAGCATCGCAGGCATTCATGTAATCTCGTAATCACGTTTTGGGTTGTGTAATTGGGATGGGCCATGGGATAAATGGATAAAGATTTGGCCATTTGGGTATTATTGGGTTGGCTATAAGTATTAAATTGGGTATTATTTGATTGGGTTTAAATTAAAAAAAAACTTGCACCTAAATTTTACATAATTTATAAGTTATTTAATTTTTTTTATAATATATATAATTTTTTTTAAATATATGCCCTACTCATAAACATGCCCCGGTGTCGCGATACCACCCGCACCACCCTCCAAGCCGGTCCTGCTCCACCATAAAGTTGGAAACTTTCGTGTGGACTTTCGTGCACTCTCCGATACGAAGTCAAAGACTTTCGCATGAACTTTTCTGAAAACATGTCACTCAAAAGTAGGGGACTTCGTGTGGATCCCCATGCGGAAACCTTCATTCGAAAGTAAGGAACTTTCGTGCGAAACTATACTTTCATACGAAACAAAAATCGTATATGAGAAACACATTAGCTAAACAATGGTGGCTTTTCTTTCTTTTGGTCAATGCTCATCAAGATCCTAACTTTATAGCTTGAAACACATTAAAACCTTTGAAGGACATCATCTAAAACGAAATCCATTACTACCGAGCGAGATTGAACGTAAAGCTCTCACCTTTTTTTAAGTGAAACCGGAGATGTGTGAAATCGGAGATGAGTTCAACCGATGTTGGAACCTCCTTCTTTACAACGGGAGAGCAATCAACACCACACACACGTGCTCACAGATGGCAAATCCAACTTAAAGTCATGAACCTAGCTTCGAATATTAGCCGAGAAAATACAGAGTTCAAATTTGGTTTCTCTCTCTGGTCTTGGATAAGAAAGGAAAGGAATGAAAGCTTAAAATGATATCTGGGATGAAAATATATATTTTTTTACGACAAACGTTACTCATGCTCTACTTTACATCAATAAGTTTAAATTACTCCATTAGGACCTCTCTTCTAAGATGCTTATGTCTCTATCAAGTGAACTAGCCCCACATTAACATGAATGACTTATTAAGGCAATATTTTAGTATGTCCAAAGATGCACGGAATGCCCTCATAATGAACCATATTGCATAAATAACTTTTAGGGTTGCATTTTTCAAAGAAAATACTTAACAAAAATAAATTGTAGTCTTACAATTATAATGTATCACCCATATGCATCTTATCTTACTACTCTAATAAATAAAAAAAATTTCAGTACACGTGTCACTATCTGGTTACTTCTCACATTTATTTTCCCGCCTCTCTCTCCTATTAAATATTAGATTTTCTATTTCTCTTCTATTAAATAATAATATTTATATTAATAAATCTAATTACGGATAGTTATTATTTAATTATAAATAATTATTATATCATCAATTAAATAAACTTAATATAAACTAACATTTATCAATTAAATAAAAAAATTAATACTTAGTCGAAAAAAAATGTTTTAAAAACTAACTTAACAGACCTTATAAATGTCACGACAAATTACATTTTTTAAAAACATAATTTGACAAATGTGTTTGTTAACAAATTACATTATATTTTATTCAACCGATATAATATACTGGTTTATTCAACCCGTGTATTACATGGGTTTTTAAAAATATAAAATTATTATTACTAAATATATAACATTTTATTTATTTAACCCGTATAATACACGAGATTTTAACCTAGTAAAAAATGTATGATAATTATGACCCATCAATAATCATAACAACTTTTTCATTTTCTATCGTTTATATACGGTGGAGTTTGGACTTGTGTTTCGCCGCTATGGGCTTCAAACATATCAAGCGAGTTTATTAATCGTCTAAATCTATATCTATACAATATAATAAATAAAAATAATTTATGTCACGTGTCGCGTACATATCTTTTTTCATCATTTTTTTTCGTCTCTCTCTCTTATTAAATACACTTCTTTTTTTAATAATGATTTATATTTAAAGAAAATATATTAATTTATACTAATAAAACATATTTATTTTAAATTCTCTTATTATTTTAAGAAACTTAGAAATTTATTTATGTAACTTTTGTTTTTAACTAAATAGTGATGTAAGTCAAATTATAATAAATAGAAATTAATGTATTCAAACCGTGTAATATACAAGTTTTTAAAAATATAAACTTTTTATTACTACATTACATTTTATCAACCCGTGTAACATACGAGTTTTTTAAAGTACAAATTTTTTATTACTAATCATATAATATTATATTTTATCAACCCGTGTAATACACGGGATTTTAATCTAGTATATGATATAATAACATAAGTAATACTACAAGTTTAATTGAACTTTAAACAAGCATTTGGTAATTCTGGCTCAAGAAAGTTTTTGCATTTGGTTTTCTTCTTCAATAAGCTGTTCGTGATTTATCGTAGATTAGCAATAGCAGTTGTTCTAGCTTTTCTAATACCATGATAGAAATTATAAATGAGTTATACGCAAATTAACGAATTAATTGCAAAGTAACTACATCAGTTAGTCAACTAACTAGTAACTATTCTAAAACACCTTCTTCTTTTTCTTTCACATTTCTATGTTCATGTGTGTTCAACATTTGTTAATCATTTCTTTCTCTAAAAAGAGTCTCTCAGAGTTTTTAATCTGTTGTCTTATATATAGGAAACCTGGGTGTGGGGTCTTTAATTATTTGTTTTAAATCTATATATCTATACTATATAATAAATAAAAGTTTTGGTGAACACTATTCATTCTAATGTTCATCCTTAACATTTTTTACAGCATCTCTCTTTTATTATTTATACAAAATTTTTTAAATTTTTTATAATTTTTGTTTCCCACCTCTCGCTCCTATTAAATAATAATAATTTGGATAGTTATTTTTATAAAACATTTTTTATTTTAAAAAAATAGGTTTGTTCATAAAACATTTTTATAATTTGAACATTTCTTTCTATCTTTTTATAAAATACTTTTTATAAATAATTTTTAAAAATAAATATACAACGTTTTCTAAAATTTGAATTAAAAACTATGTAACATGTCATAAATATTTAATATGTAGTAAAAAGGGTTTTAAAAATAAGAAGGGTAAGAAGGATTCTGGGCTTAACATATGTCCTTTTATTGTTTTTAAAAGGAGGGCATAATGGCTATTGTGTAATACACAATGAACTTGTAATACACAATGAAGTTGTATTACACAATGAACTTTTATTACACAATGAACTTGTATTAAACAATGACCTGACTAATTACACAATGAACTTGTATTACACAATGACCTTACTAATTACATAATAAACTAGTATTACACAATAACCTGGCTAATTACACAATGACCAAATATTATACAATGACCAGACGTGGTATTACACAATGAACTTGTATTACACAATGAACTTGTATTACACAATTAACTTGTATTACACAATAAACTTGTATTACATAATGACCTGACTAATTACACAATGAACTTGTATTACACAATGACCTGACTAATTACACAATGACCTGACTAATTACACAATGAACTTGTATTACACAATGACCTGACTAATTACACAATGACCAGACGTGGTATTACACAATGAACTTGTATTACACAATGACCTGACTAATTACACAATGAGCTAGAAAACGTAAAACACAATGATAAATACATATAACACAATGAACTTGTATTATACAATGAACTTGTATTACACAATGAAATTGTATTACACATTGACCTGACTAATTACACAATGAGCTGGAAAACGTAAAGCACAATGATAAATACATATAACATAATGAACTTGTATTACACAATGAACTTGTATTACACAATTAACTTGTATTACACAATGAAATTATATTACATATTGACCTGACTAATTACACAATGAGCTAGAAAACGTAAAAAAATCATTTTTGTTTATAACGACACTATACTCGTTTTAAAGATTAAAAAACGCTCGTTTTTATGGGGTAATGTTTTTGAAAAAATAATGTCGTATGTAAAAGTTATGAACGTTTTAAAATGAGGGGGGAACTTGATAAAAAGTCAACAAAAGTGACTAAAACTAAAATACTCTTTCAACAACTTTTTATCCTATAATTTAATCTCAACCATTAAATCTTTTTTACAATTTGATCTAATGACCCTAAATCCTTCTCACCCTTTTTAGAATTAGAATCCGTTTTACCTTAACCTAATCCTGTAAATCTATATTACTAAGTATATATATAACACTACATTTATTCACCATATGTAATATACCGGGTTTCTAACCTATATTATAATAAATGAATAACTATATTTGTCAACTTCTGCTGAAATCTGGATTTTTTGTTTTTCGCCTCTCTCTTCTATTAAATAATGATGGTGTTAAATAATTAAATATCTAAAATTTATTCTAATATTTTATTAAAAATCATTAAATCATAAGAAAATTTCAATTATATATTATTTTAAAATATAATTTTATAATTCTTAAATCTTCATTATTTATAATTTTTAAATCTTTATTATTTCTTATTTCACCGATTACTGATAATATCCAATATACAAATCTTCATACAAACTGTTGTTTTATACAAGTTTTATTTATTCAACCCATGTAATACATGAGTTTTAAACTAGTTATCTAATAAATAAAAGTTTTTTCATGGTACGTGTCGTCTCTTTTTTTATCATTTTTTCTCGCTTATTTCTTTTATTAAATACAGCTCTGTGTTTTAATAAAAATGTATTTTTCAAGAAAATACAAATTATACTAATAAAACACATTTATTTTAAATTATCCCTTATTATAAGAAACTTTAAAATCTAATTATGTAACTTTTATTTTCATTCAAATAGTAAATGAAAATCAAATTAAATTAAATGTATAACAATTAATGTAGTTTTGAAACCCAATCATAGATTAATTTTTACATATTTTAAATTTTATTTTTAATCCTTAAAATATGTAATAAATTTTTACACATGTAAACTATATACATAAAAATTTAAGAAGTTTATGCATTGATTATTCCACCCCGTGTGTATTACACGGGTTATAAGCTAGTAACGTAATAAAGTGCGCGTCATAAGTCGTCTTAATGAACATGGAAAAAACATTACCAAATATTTGTTGCACTTACCCTTTTCTCGTTACATCTAATTCATTTGACTTTTGGGAAACATTAAAATTCTATGAAGATCTTATATGAATCCTCCGACTTGGATCGGTGAAATTAGGTCTGGTTAGATGTCTCTCCCCCAATGATGGATCATTTTGAAGCATGAAAACAACTTCAGACATGGTTGGTCTTTCTGAAACAGGTGACTGGGTGCACAACAAACCAATCTCAATGATCTTCATCATATGTTTTTCTTCGTCTTGATTGACATCCATTGTCTCATCAACTAGCTTCACAAGGTTTTTACTTTCATACAACTTCCATGCCTGAAACCAATTGAATAACATTTAAGAGCTCAAAGTAATTCTCCAAAAATAGGAAGGTAAAATACGCACAATAATAAAACTCATCTTACGTATCTAGATAAATAAAGTCATTATTCCTCCCTTGAAATTAGGTTTGTAATTTATGACACACACGGAGGTTGTTTCTGAGCGAATAATACATTAAGAACCGCGAGAACTACGTAATGCCTTTATACATATTACTTTAAATGCGATACCAAAGACAATCATGTAACCGCCCATGTTTCTATATCTGACTATTTTTGATTATTTTTCATGCATTGTGTATAAGTGTATTATGCGTTTCTCGCAATTCTTAACACACACACATACATATATATGGGAGGGATTATTTGAAAACCGTTATGAGAAAACTGCGAACAACGCAAAGAGCCAATAAGGTTATTAATTTAATATTACACATTTTATCAAAACCTCATTTTAAGTATTACGTATTACGTTTTTTTAATTTATTTTTTCTTTTATGTTTACATATAGATAAAGTTATGTGTTACGTATACGTAATACACAATACATACATATTTTTTGATGAAATGTGTAATATTACATTGATACCCTTAAAATTAGCTAAAAAAATAGAAAAAAAAATTATAAATTATTTGATTGGCTCTTGGTGGTTTCGCGTTTTCACATAACTTTATGATTTTCTCAAGAACCGTCCCATACACACACACACACACATATAGGGTTAGATTCAAATAAGAACTCTAAATATTTTGAGAACTCGCGAAAAATATTAAGAAATTATTTATTTATTTATTTAAAATACTAACATTGGGCATTTACATTTATCCCCTTCTTAAGTTCTTTTATTACATATTTACCCGACCCTAAAATTTAATTACATATTTCTCCTTCCTAAAACCTATATATTACATATTTATCCAATTCATTTAAAACAACTTCTTTTATTACCATTTTACCCTTAATGAACCAATTAAAGTACTATTTACATGTAATTATTTGTGAGGGGCAATTGTGTAATTTTAAGTTAATTAGAAAAATATGTAATTAAAGTTTGGGGTTGGAGATATATGTAATTTAGATGTTTAATAAGGGGAAATATGTAAAAAAAACCTAATATTAATTCATTTTCATATGGGCTAATGTTTGTGAATTTACATATGCTCTTATATTATAAAAACTAGCTTAGACCCCGTGTAATACACACGGGTGATAAACATCAATACATAAATTTCTCAAATTTATCAAAAAATAATATATAATTGGGTTTCAAAAATACGTCAATTACTATTTAATGTAAATTGACTTTCATTTACTATTTGATTGAAAATAAAAATTACATAAATAGATTTCATTTTTTTTATAATAAAGGATAATTTAAAATAAATGTGTTTTATTAGTATAATTAGTAATTTATTAAAAGATATGAGTGCATTTAATAAGAGATAAAGGCGGGAAAATATGGATGAGATTGAATATGATGGCGACACGTGACATACAAAAACCTTTATTTATTATATAGTATAGATTTACACATGCAAAAATGGTAAAAGCTTACACATATGTAAATGAGAGACTTTACACATGTGAAAATGTTTATAATATACGACTACATGTAAAATTATGCATTGCAATTCATACAAATTTTTTTTATTTAATTAGTAACTGTAACCTAGTCAAATTTTGAGGTCCTTGTTTTGCCAGCAATAAAACCTTAGGGACTGGATTTATCAAATCTCAAAGTTTGATGGGTTGAAAATGAAAAAAAAAAAGTGAATGCTGGCCGGGAGCGGACCGCTATCGGATGCCTAAACGTCCGCTATGTAGTGGGGAAGGATTTCCTCCATATAAGACACGTGTAAAGTCCTAATAGGTGGCATAGGTAGAAGACCGCTACTCCCTTAGGTTAACACAATAACATAGTGGACCGTTATGCCGCAATTCCTTCGAAGAGGATATGTGTAATCCAGAAATCCTAATAGGTTAACACAATAACATAGGGTTATTAAAAGATATCTCTTCCTTATATATATATATATATATATATATATATAAGGAGAAGATCATGAGAAAACTAATTTTAATGAGAGAACGAGAGAATTCCTCATTAAAGGCAAAAAAAATATAATAAAAAAATCATAACTCAAAATATAAAAAAAAAAACTAAAAAAGTGGTTCAGAGACAATGTTTCCCACGTCGTCGTCGTTAATAAAACCGTAAAAAGTTTTAGCTTTAGGGTTTAGTTTTTAGGTTTTTAGTTTAGATTTTAGGGTTAGATTTTTGGTTTTAGCTTTTATGGTTAGGTTTTGGGTGGGTTTAAATTTTTGTGGGTGGGTGTGGGGGTTTAGGTTTTTTGGTGATAAGGTGGGGTGGGGTGGGGTGGAGGATTTAGGTTTTTGGGTGGTACTACACATATATGCATTATTGTGGGTTTTTTTTCACTTTTTTTTACGAAGACGATGTTGGAAACATGATCTCCGAACCAATTTTTTAGTTTTTTATTTATCTTTTGAGTCATGATTTTTTAATATTATTCTCTTTAATGACGAGTTCTCTAGTTCTCTCATGAACTCAACCATATATATATATATATATAGGAAAAGATTGAGGTAAAAAAAATTATAATTCTAAAAAGGGTGAGAAGGATTTAGGGCCATTAGATCAAATTGTAGAAAAGATTTAATGGTTGAGATTAAATTGTAGGAGAAAAAGTTGTTGGAAGGGTATTTTAGTCTTGGCCACTTTTATTGACTTTTTAACAATGTAACATCCCGAAAATTTAAAAGGTTAAAGGTTCGGGTTGTGAGTGACCCGAGACTTTAGTAAAATAATTAAGGGGTAGGGTTTGTCGTTCATGGGGCGTTTTAATAGCCATGAAAGGACTCGGTTAGCCGAATTAGGAGCATTTGGAGATCATAGTGCTGAATACGTAACTAGAGGAGCCCGGTTATAACTTGTGGTGGTTTAAATACCACATTACGAAAACCCTAAGGCCACTATCGGCTAGGGAGTGCTCGACGAAACCAAGAGAAGCAAAGGGAGAAGGAGCGGCCAAGCACTGTGGTCCTGCGGGGGTTATTCGACAGCGACAAGTAGGGGGAGAACTTCACTCGTAAGGTAAACTGTTAAACCTATTCGTTTCTTTTCTTTTAAAGTGTATCCAAGAATCATGAGGACCTGACTAGGGTTTTGGTCGTTGTTATGGTGGACGGCAGGAGAAACGAGTGGGGGAGAGTGGCCGACGGTGGTGGAATTCATGGAGGGGCTGAGAACGTTGGGAAATTAGTGGCAACGATTTGAGAAAAGGCTAAGTGATGGTGGCGTAGAACGGTAGCAGCGGCGGGTGAAGCCGGCGAGGGAAGGGCAACGCAACGGGGGTGGCGCAAGGCCTGTGAAGGCAGCTCGGTGACTGCTGTGTGCGACAGCCTTGGGGTTGGTTGCGTGGGTGGTGGTGGTGCGTGTGGTGGTGACCTACGACCGAGAGAAGTAAAAGAGAAAGAGAGGAAGAGAGTGGGAAGTAGGCGACGAGTGAGGGTGGTTGGCTGAGGTGGTGGCTCACGGTGATAGACGGTGGAGTGGCGGTCGTTTAAGTGTTCCATCGTGAAAGAGGGCATTGCTTTGGGTTTCCGTGCGTGTGCATGAACGCGTACGTGCATGCAAGGAACCCAGCTCGAGCGGGTGCATGTTCGTGGAGCTAGAACTTATATGGCACATGCATGTGCCTGCATGCAAGTAGGGAGATACGTTGGGATGAAAACATGAGTGTCAGAATTTAATTATAATCATATACACTAGTCGATGTAAGTTTTGAAAGTGCTCTGATCATGAGATCACGCGTTTGTCAGGTTTGGGGTTTAAGCTTAGACGGACGAGTTGCAGAGCAAGGACTGAGACTCGGGATAACCGGTGAGTTTCTAATCCCCTACTTTCTAAACGTTTTACTGTATTTAGGGCTATCGTACATACTTGCATGAGGTGTTTACTACATTAAATGAGATAAGAGTTTGGGCTCTAACCCGGTGTGTTTATGCACTAAAACCTTTATAAATGAGTCTGGGGGATCAATGGGGTGTTTATCGGGACTATGTGAGCTAGGGTCGAGAGTTATGAATGTGTGACGTGTTAAGGGTTGATCGGGGAGAGTCGGGTTATGAGCTAAACGCTTATGAATATGTGTAAGATGCGTTATCCTAGTGATGTGTGTGGGGTGTAGGTGTAGTTAAGGAGCCATGTAAAAAAAGAGTGATATTATGTGTTTTATAACTCTGTTCTGAGTTATGTGCTTGATGTTGCGTGTTTTGTGTCGTTTTCCTTGTGAGACGTCAAGTGATGTGTTTGCATATTCATCTTTATGACACGAAAAACGGGATTTGTGAAGGACGAGGTCATCCAGGAAATCACCAACGGTGACCTTTATTTAATAGGTTAATGATGAGCTCAGGGTGCGTCGAACACCCTGACGAGGGTAACCCTGACGAGGGTGTAGTATTAAGGTATGTGTTTGCATGCTTATATATGGGTTAATTTGCATGCTAGTGATGAGTTATATTTATTGTGTGTATGATAGTGTTAATATGATGTGTTGATGATAGTAATATGACACGTAGAGTTAGATTGACCGTTATGTCAGGATTGCGAAGCGGTGTTGTTAACCGTTGTGTCAGATGATTGGTAAGAGTCTTACTTAAGGGAGGGTAAGTCAAGGTCTAGGGTTTGGTTGTGGTTAACCAAGTGTCGAGTTAATACGTGTGCTAGAGTACCAGTTATTAGTGTAGTGAGTTCGACCTATGTCGATGAAACTGCGGAACTATTATTATGAGATGAGTCTCGGGTGGCGAACGGTTATGGGATGTTGAGTGATAACAGGGTTATTCATGGTTAATGAATTGTGAAACTTTTTTATAAGGACTGAGGGTCATGAGTAAAGTTTAAATAACGTTTGTGACGAGTTGGTTTGTATTTAAATTAAACTATTAGCGTAGCTGACTTTGTGTGTACGTTAGATGATTTTGCAGGTTGGCTTGTGGTTAACGTATCTTGGCTTGGGAGCGGTTGTACTCGGATTGGGGTGTAAGCATTCGTGAGGTAAATCTAATAACATTAAATAGTAATTAATGTTCATAAAAAGACTTCCGCTGTAGTTTGATTAAATAATAAATGCATTTTAAATGAGAATGACCAGTTATGAGAAACAACTATAGGATGCTCGGGTTGGGGTCTTACAAACAAGCCCCCTCCCCCCTTTTTTAATTGTTCTTAACTTTTATATACAACACTATTTTTTTTAAATTACACCGTAAAAACAAGCGTTTTTTATCTTTAAAACGAGTATAGTGTCGTTATATACAAAAAACAAAAAAAAATTACGTTTTCCAGCTCATTGTGTAATTTGTCAGGTCATTGTGTAATATCAGTTCCTTGTGTAATATCAGGTTTGGTAATTGTGTAATATTAGGTATGGTCATTGTGTAATGTTAGGTCTGGTCATTGTGTCAAATGTTTTTATCATTGTGTTATATGTATTCATAATTTTGTCAAATATTTTTCATCATTGTGTTATATGTATTCATCATTGTGTTTTACGTTTTCCAGCTCATTGTGTAATTTGCTCATTATTGTGTAATTCGCTCAAATATGTCAGGTCATTGTGTAATATAAGGTCTGATCATTGTGTAATTTGCTCATTTTGTCAAATATTTTTCATCATTGTGTTTTACATTTTCCAGCTCATTGTGCAATTTGCTCATTAGTGTGTAATTCGCTCAAACATGTCAGGTCATTTTGTAATGTCAGGTCTGATTATTGTTTAATTTGCTCATTGTGTAATATGCTCATTTTGTCAAATATTTTTTATCATTGTGTTTTACGTTTTTCAACTCATTGTGTAAATTGCTCATTTTATCAAATATATTTCATTATTGTGTTATATGTATTCATAATTGTGTTTTACGTTTTCCAGCTCATTGTGTAATTTGTCAGGTTATTGTGTAGTATCAGTTCATTATGTAATATCAAGTCCGGTCATTGTGTAATGTCAGATCTGGTCATTATGTAATGTCAGGTATGGTTATTGTGTCCAATGTTTTTCATCATTGTGTTATATGTATTCATCATTTTGTCAAATATTTTTCATCATTGTGTTATATGTATTCATCATTGTGTTTTACATTTTCCAACTCATTGTGTAATTTGCTGATTATTGTGTAATTCACTCAAATATGTCAGTTCATTATGTAATGTAAGGTCTGGTCATTGTGTAATTCGCTCATTGTGTAATATGCTCATTTTGTCAAATATTTTTCATGATTGTGTTATATGTATTAATTATTGTGTTTTACGTTTTCCAACTCATTATGTAATTTGCTTATTACTATGTAATTCGCTCAAATATGCCAGATCATTGTGTAATGTAAGGTCTGGTCATTGTGTAATATCAGACCTTATATTACACAATGACCTGGTTACCCTTCCCTTCAGGTCTGGCTATTATGCCCTCCCTTTAAAAAATAATAAAATGACGCATGTTAAGCTCAAAATCCTTGTCACCCTTCTTATTTTTAAAACCATTTTTACCATAACCTAACCATATATATATATATATAGGGAGAAGTTCATATCAGAACACTTATTGCGAGAACAAGGGGAACAAACCTAAACCGTTTATTTTTTTGATCTGTGGTAAAAAATTTAAAATTTTGTACTTCTTACATACAAATATGTATGTTTATATACATAAAAAACCATCAAACTAGTTTTTTTATATCTATATCTATGCTATCTAATAAACATGTAAACTAGAAGGACACTTGTCACATTTCTAGGGCTACTCATTCTTATTTTCCCGCCTCTCTGTTATATTAATAATCAACTCTATTATTTTAGACAACTAAATAAATTATTTGTTTCAATTTTTATATACACATTTTTTTTATTTAAAAATGTGTTTAACATCAATTAATTTGTTCAATCATATTTTTATGAATTTTACAAAATGAAAACAATTTTATAGCCAGCTAGGATTCAAATAAAAAACTTTTAATCATATATTTACATATTCACATTATGCCATTTTGACGAGTGTATGTGTTAAAGATTACATCTTATTTTATTCAACCCATGTACACTGGTTTATTCAACCCATGTATTACACGGGTTTAAAAAACATAAACTTTTTATTACTAAGTATATAACATTAAATTTATTAAATCCGTGTAATACACGGGATTTCTAACCTAGTGTTTTTATATATTTAAAAGTTTCCTACACATGTGTAGGTTATGTGTAGGCCAAAAAACCTACAAATGAATTACACATGTGTATGTATATAAACGAAATTTGTTCATATTTTTTTGTTTGAATTTCATGAAAAACGAATAAACATTACATTTATGTAATTTTCTTATATTTTAAAACCTTTTAACATTAAAAAAGTGAATGATTTGTTTTGTTCTGCGTGTTCTCGCAATATTTAGTGTTCTGAATTGAACTCTGATCTATATATATATGTGAGATACAATATCATATTAGCTATATAAAAACCATCTAGTGACATGTCTACTATTCGTTTCTTCTTCTTACTATTTCTTAATTTATGTTAGAGATATAGAAATGGGAAAAGGGCGTAAACTTGCATCTCACATATTCAAGGAGGTAGTCGGTTTCTTGTCCCTCGAAGTTCCGGTCGGTACACCTTCGACCACTAATTATTTCTAGGAGCACAATACCAAAGCTGAAAGTGTCAACCTTATCTGATAAAATACCATATAGAACATATTCCGGTGCGGTGTAGCCCCTAGTATGGTAATACAAGAATATGATTAGATGAAATATGAGGAATGGCAAGATCATGTCTTGTAAGTCAAACTTACAATGTCCCCGCAAACTTGGTGATAATATGACTTTGATCATCAGGCTGAAACCTTGCCAATCCAAAATCTGCTATTTTTGGTTGAAAATTATCATCAAGTAGAATGTTGCTTGATTTTATATCTCTATGAACAATTCTGACATGGAATTCTATGTGCAGATGAGCGAGACCTTTAGCTATCCCTAAGATAATGTTATATCGTCTTTTCCAGTTTAGGGTGCCCCTCTTTCCACCTACAATGAATATATTAATCATACCAAATGTTTGAAAATAAATATTTTATTAGGAATCCCCACAAAAAACATACCCCATAGGAACCCGTCAAGGCTTCCATTTGGCATATATTCCAGGACAAGAAGTAGATCGGATCCTTCACTAGACCATCCTAGAAGTCGAAGAAGATTTCGATGATGAATGTTACTTATAAGTAAGATTTCATTTTCGAATCCTACTTTTGCTCTTTCGTTTCCAACTTTAAGCTTCTTTACTGCCACAACTTCCTCGTCATCAAGAATTGCCTATTAAATCATAAAAAAATATTGGTCATAAGACTTGTTCCACTTCTAAAGTAGTTACTTTAACTCCTAAATTATTGGTTCCTGAAGGAACAATATATTTTCGGTACCGGTACGGGTTTGGTATCGATCTCATCCCTAATTTGAGATGTTTTACAAATAAGAAGCAATATGTTATATGTATATTGGTAAATTATTATTATCATTTTTGTTTTTTAATAGATCATATTTTTCATATATCTTGAATACCTAACCAAAACCCCATTTCCCTATAATATGTTGGTTGATATATCATGTGTATTGACGTATCAGGACTCAGGAGAGAAAGCACCTTTTTGTAGGCAGTAGAAGTTAGTCGCGAAAAGCTTATTAGCATAATGATTTTATGAAAAGGAAACTGTTATTGAATTGACTTAGAAATATAAAAAGAATTCAATTTAGTATAATGATTATTTTATTATATTTTACATGTTGAAAGACTTTAACATAAAAGAATTCTTTTTAAAAATTTTAAAATTTCAAAAATTAAAATTTTTAGAGTAAATTTCATTGAGTTCATGTGGTTTGCTAAAAAAACGCTGAGTCAAAAAGTTTCAATTGGACTTTTGAGTCCTTATGGTTTCATTTTTATTTCATTTAAACTCATGACAATAACATCGTTAGGATGATTATGTTAAATTAAAGAGCATTTTAGTCATTTTACTGATATGGACTAATAGTGTAATTTTGAGGGACTATTTTTATAACTACAATATAATTAAAATCCAACACCTCTCCTCCCCTTCCCTTCATCATCGTCATCTCTCACCCACACCATCCCCAATCCACCACCGCCTCCCACCACTGCCGCCAGCCTACACCTCCACCGTATCCCTACAACACCGACAACCTCCCTATACTACTGCCTCCCACCACCACCGCCAGCCTACACTAAAACGAAATCGATTTCTGAGCATGGACGTCGTACAGGCGGAGGAAGTCGCCAGATTTCTGAGCTTGTAGTTTTTCACCTATGTCTCTCTAAACTTAACCGGGACGATTTCCGAGCATGTAATTTTTCAAATTAAGCTGTGATTTTTCAATCAATCCCTTGATTCATAGTTTCCATATGCTTGTGATTCAGTTAGGGCAAGATCGGAATGATTTGATTGTGGTTTTGGAGGGATTAAAGAGGTTTGTATTCCATTATGATGTTTTGGGAGTCAACCTTGGGATTTTGAAGATGTTAAAGAGGGGGTTAGGTGGTGGGGGACATAGAGCACCAAGTTTGGGGATCTTGAAGCTGTTACAGAGGGACATTTTAGCTAACCACCATACCAAGTCTGGGAGTCAACCTCCGACCTCGCTTCAATTGGCCATGGCGACGAGTCTCCCAAATCAGCCCCTACTGCGCTCAGAGGTGGCGGTGGTGCTTGGTAGTAACAAGGAGAAAGAAAAACACAAAACCGTTAGAGGTGGCGTTAAGAGGGGGTTGTGGTGCTTGGTGGTTTGAGAGAGAGAGAGAGGTGGGAGGTGGATCTTTTGTGTTTTTAGGGTTTGCAAGTTAAGAGATGAAATGTATTTTATATATTTTTAATATTATTGTTATAATAAGGGTATTTTTGTCGATTTACAACAATTTTATAGAAACATTCTAACGGTGTTAGTGTCCTAGGTTTAATTGAAACAAAAATGAAACCACGAGTACTCAAAAGTCGAATTGAAATTATTTGACTCAAAACGATTTTTTGAGCAAACCACAGGGACTCAAAACGAAATTTACTCAGTTTTAATATGCTAGTTTTTTTCTTTCCGAAAAGTAACATTTTTTAGTTTTTATTTAAATTTAAAATTTTAGAAATTAAAGTTATTTTCTTTTTATATATATATATATATTTTTTAAATTAACATTTCTTAAACTTTTTAATATTTTTAAAATTAAAAAAAACGAAAATTAAAATTAAAAAAAAATCAAAAGTTATATATTTTTTATTTATACGAAAATTAACATTTTTTAATTTTTCTAAATTTAATATTTCAAAATTTAAAATTAATTTTTTTTTGGAGTTTAAATTTATAAAAATGTTAAAATCCATGTAAACATATTTAAATAATAATAATAATAAGCAATGTCATATAAACATGGTAACTTGTTAAATGGTCAAAAAAAGATATAAGATTTGCATATTATTTAAAACTTGAGTGAGTTAATTGAAATAAAAAAAATGTTTGAATAAATTAATTAAAATAGTTTAAAAATTTGATACAATTCTAAAAAGTTACCTCTAAATAAAACAACTTATTTTTATATGCATGCTCATTTAGTTAAAAACTTGTTCATTTCGAAAGGTATTAGGGTTGATATCAAATGTCTCAAACAAGGTTTCGTTCGGTTTGTTTCGTGAACAAATCCGTTTCCTTAATGAACGAACATGAACATGAAATTTCGTTCAGTTAGTGTTCGTGAACCGTTCATGGACAAGTTAAATGTTAAACGAACGAACACTAACAAGGCTTCATTTGGTTTGATTCGGTTCGTTAATATTAGTCAATTAATTCACACTTTGAAATTGTTGCCTCGAACACACGTGAATGAGGTAGGCTCATATTGCTTGAACCAACAAGCCAAGCCAAACCAAATATATTAAATGAGAACTCTAAATATTTTGAGAACTCGTGAGAATTTGCGAAAAATAATAAGAAATTATTTATTTATCTAAAATATTAACATGACTATTAAAATACAACATTTTAATATGGATTGATATGTGTAAATTTACATGAACACGTATATTATAAACATTTACACATGTGTAAATGGTAAAAGATCACACATGTTTAAACATTTTAGGTGGTGTGCCACGATAAGCACAAGTCTTAGGCACACATCACCTGTTGTAAAGAAGGAAGACATGTAACTCTACTTTGTAAGAAGTGTGTAGAGAAATTCCAAAGGGTAAGTTGGAATAGAGTAGGTTGGAATAGATGGGATTAGTGTCAACTTTAACAATCAAATTGTTAATAAATCTCAAATGAGGTTGAAGACTAGCATATTCTTGGAGCTAACTTCTTGCCTAGTGTGGATTTACACTTGATTCCTTCTTCATCCATTTTCATTAAAGAGCAACCACTTCTTTTCATGGGTATGTAGTTCTAAAACTATATGAATGGTTTTATAAATTTCTTGTTACATGCATATGGATTTTTGGTGGGTTGTTTAAAAAAAAATTAAATGTATATATACACATATATATATAGCTGAGGGTTCATGAGAAAATCACATAGTTAGACGAAAACAGAGAAAACCACTAAGAAAACTAATTTTAACCAATCATTTATTTTATTTTATTTTATTTTATTTTATTTTTAAGAGTATCAATGTAATATTACACATTTTTACCAAAAAATCATTTTAAGTATTGGCTTACGTATACGTAACACTATACGTAAAACATATAGTGTTACATATACGTAAACAAAAAAAATGCAGTTACGTATACGTAAAATGATTTTTTTGGTAAAATGTGTTATTTTATATTATTACACTTAGAAATAAATAAAAAAAAATCTATAAAATATTTTTATTTGCTCTCGACGGTTTTCTCGGATTTCGCATAACTATGTATCTATATATATGTTAACTTCATGCTCCCATTGCCAAAGATTTTACAAATGCATGCATTATCTCAAAATGTGCTATCTACTTAGTAGCCAATTCAATGTTTCATTAGCGTACGAAACATATTTTGAATGGCTGTATTTTATTCATCATATGGTTTTAGCCCGGAGTCGGTGTTTGCTACCTACAGTTGTTCAGATGCTCTGACCAAACGGTTGTCTTGTATTCGTTTTAACAATCTTCGGTCACAGCTTCATATTGGTTTATCCGTTTAGCTATAGAGGGTATATTAGAGTACAACTGACAAATTATATTACTTTATGAGTAGTTATTGATCTCATTAGTGTTGTCAGAATACAAATTAAGTACACATATAACCTTTTCTTACAAAAATATTTAATTAAGCAATACAAAACTTAATTTGATACAAGTGTTTAGGTTTTATAGAAGATTCAGCAAATAAGGTTATGCAAATTTAATTTGATATAAAACATTTAGAGGGTGTTCGGGATTGCTTCTTTAACTCAAAAAGTGTTTTTTTGCTAAAAATGCTTATTGACTTATGATTTTTTCAAAATAAGTTCTTAAAAAAGTGTTTGGATTAGCTTACTGACTTATGACGGTGGTCGCCGGCGGTGAGAACAAGTGTGGTGGTGGATCAACGAGGGTTGGAGTCGATGATTGGTATTAGGTTATGATTATTTGATATTTAGGGTAAAAAAGTGGGGTAGATTGATAATTTGATTCTCAAAAAGCCTAGAAGAGTTTAAAAAGTCAGTTTTTTGTGGCTTTTGGAAAACAACTTTTTACTCTATTTGAAAAAGCCAAAATAAAAAAAAACGTTTTTGTGTTTGCCAATTTTTTAACTTATTGAGTTTTTGAAAACTCCAATAAGTCAATAATTCATAAGCCACCTCAATCCTAAACACCCTCTTAGTGTTTAGTTTTCATTTGTTATGTTCGACATCTTGAAAACCACAAGGTAATTAGGGGAATTGAAGAAATGAGTACCTTGTACACATCTCCAAACCCTCCTTCCCCGAGCTTATTTTCATCCCTGAAATCGCTCGTCGCTTTCTTGAGATCGCTGTAGCTGAAATCCTTTGGGCCTTGCAATTCAGTTGCCCCGCGCAAGCTACCTGGTAAGTTGGAAATAAATGATCAGTTAATCTATTTGTGATCTAGTTTAGCTCACTTGACAAGCAGTTGATAATGCATACCTCCTGGAGCTTTTCGTTTTGATCGACAATACCACAAAAGCACAACTATTAGCAAGATGATCAGACCACTTACACCTCCAACCACAACTCCAATAATGGCTCCCTTATTGCTTGAACTTCCTGTAAAATATGCTAGGTGAGCATGATTTTGAGTTTTTGATGCACTTGATAACGTGATTGTATATAGATTTCCTGGCTTAAATTTCTCCAACATGTCACCTTTTAAAAATCACCTAGTTTTTTTTTCACCCACGCTACACCGTGGGAGTCTGATCGTTACCGGTTCGGCTGGTTTGCGGGGATAAAACTTACGTCGAAATGCATACTCGCTATAGCATACGATACAAAAAAGTACTCGATTTTGAATACAGCTACGTTTTCAATAAAATTTATACCAGACCGTTGACAAACAAAACTAAAGAACGCCGCATTCCGTTTTTTAATACTTCTGAGCGAAAAACCGCCCCCGCCCCCTCACTATCCTCCACCATTGCGTCCGCCTGCAAGGACAAACCCAAATATTTTCATCAAGGATGAAACACATTAATGAGCCGTGTTCATCGGTTTGGGTTACGGTTTTTCTGTTTATCCGATTCAAGTTTTTTGAGTTGATATTTTTTCTAGGAACCATAATCCGAACCGAACCTGATTTGTGGAAACCAAATCCGAACCTAAAAGCACTTTCTAATTCGGGTTGGTTTTCGGTTTGAACCTAACAAACCAAATTAGCATAAAAAAATATTTTTTTTCTTTTCTTTTGAGTAGCCATAACAAGTTCCATTTAAACAACACAACATTTTAGAAAATTCTATACAAAAACATACCTTCATCAAATAACAAGTTCGGTTCAAACAACACAACTAAACTCACAAGTTCGGTAAATGTTATTAACATGTCTCAATTAGAACATTATCTAATTTTAGTACATCCAACAATTATTATATATTCTAATTTTAGTACATCCAACCAAAATGAGTTATCGACTTGAAGCAATCTAAAGGGATGTTTGGATTTGCTTATGGAACATAATCATTTAATATCAATTTTTCATGTTTGTACAAACCGCATTATATTTTCAGTTATTGAAGACTCAAAATAATCAATTTATGATAACCAACTTCATAAAAAAATATTCAACGTAAAACTAATGACTTATAATCCATATATAGGTATTGATTATTGATATAAATGAATTGAGTTAAATATAAATTATGGATTAAAATATTGGTATGTAACATCCCGTTTCTCGTTTAGAGAATGGGTATGTAAATAATTGTTTTAGAGAATAGACGGTTTAACGGATGTTGTACATTTAGTTTATGTGGATATTAGACGGGGGTTATTGTGTAATAAACAGAACTCAAGGGAGACTTTTGTAAAGGAATTCAAGACGGGCCAAGCCCGAGGACTAGTTGGTAGGGCGCGAGGGCTAGGCCGGTCTGGCAAACACCCCTATAGGGTTACAGTAGGGGGGGGGGGGTTTCCCCATTGTGTTCTTGCATCTGCCGAGAAAAGAAGGGAGAGGGAGAGAGGCCGTTCATCGTGATTTGGTTGAGATCATGGTATAATCGCGAGCCTCTAATCATCGTGTATGTGTTTTAAGCTTCGGTTAATCATAATAATCGTTTTTATGGTTCTAGGTTTTCGTAGGCGACGAGTAGTGAAAGAGGAGACGAGTTCTTGGTGATTCGATTTGCACGAGTCACTCGGATCAAAGGTATAACATCTATTTTTTTCCTCGTTTAATCATTTGGTTGTTTGAGACTTGTGAGTGACGCGTAACCGTAAGCCGAAAACCCTAAGAGGTGATAGGGGAGGGGTTACGGGCGTTCAGCGAGGGTTAAGGAAGTCGGGGATCGCGCAATGCGGCCAGCGGTGTTGTGGACCGGACATGATAGTCCCCAGAGGGGTTGTTCGCGGCTGTTCGGATGGTGGCAGCGGCGGGAATCGACCACCTCGGCTACGGACTGACTCGAAACAAGGCGTGGATGTCGAAAATGATGCGGGTTGGGTGCGACAGCATCGAAAAGGGGGCTCGCAGGCCGTTCACGGGACGGTGATGGCTCGGCGGTGGGATGATGACGGTTGTGGTGGCTCCGGACGGTGTCACGGCGAAGATGACCAAGGACGGGTGACGCGCAACGAAGAATCATGGCGCGTATTAGCAAGATAAGGTGATACGAGGCGAGTTCGAGGACCCGGTGTCAAACCAAATGCGAACTTACATGTCGAAAGCGTGGACAAGGGGTGCTCAAAGTGTATGCGCACCATGCATGGTGCCATGCACGTATACGCGACCTTGCGCGAAGTAGGGTTAATTGTGTAGATGAGAGTTTAATGGCGGGTCACGTATTGACTCGAAATTTGTGTTTAATATAGGTGCGAAGTCGAAGAGCGAGTACGAGGTGTTAGCGGGTTCTAAAGATCAAGTTGCGTGTAGCAAATGTGAGTTTCTATCACCCACTTTTAAACATTTTGTAGTTTTGGGCATGAATACATGCAACGTGCAATATAGCGAAGGCACGAAATGATAAGGGTTTTGATGTTAATATTTGTGTTGTGAAATGACAGCTATAATTGTATGCGTAGGATTTGGTTTCATGTAATTTAATGTCGTGACCTTATATTAAGAGGTTAATTGATATCGTGTCGACCCTAGTAGACAGGAATTTAGTCTGACCTTAGTCGGATGAAATGGGTTGCTTAAGCGTGATAGTAAGTCGGTGTTGGTCGGTGAGTTGACTTGGCAGGCGGTGATCAGTCAACGAGTCATGATCGCATGTGTCCTTAGACTAGTCGACATGATTTCGTGTGCGTCGATAAAATATAATATTTGAATAAACAATGAACTATATGAGAAAACCTTTGTGACGTAATCGTTTTTAATAAAGGTTCGAGACTTAATACCCCCGAACGAATCACTATAGAACTCACTCAGCGGAGCTGACTTTTTAGTATGTATTTCAGGTAAAGAGAAAGTGTGAGCTGGCGGCCTCTGGATGGCGAGTGGTTACCGTGCGTATTTGTATGACATTTATTTACTATTCGTTGTTAAGATATTTGAATTTTTGTACTTAGTTTGGATTATGTTGGGTCGGGTCGTTGACCATTTGTTTGACTATTGATTTTCCGCTGCATTTAATTAAGTTTATTTGAGGTCATTTACTACTGTGCTTACGTGAATGCCAACCTGTCGGGTTCCCGGGTTTGGGGCCTTACAAGTTGGTATATGAGCGGTGGTTTAAATAATCTAGGCATCCTCGATGCCTAGACTTAGACTGAGAATGGGACCAATGTGTAGGGAATGTTATCACGCGTAACCAAAAGCCAGAAGCGCCATGTATGAGTTAGTGCTTATGTGTGTGTATTAGTAGGCTAAGACATGGGCGTTATGCCAAGATGCATCATAGGGATGGTTTAAAACCAGAAAGGCAGGCAAGAGGGTAATAGCGATTGGCCACCGTCATTAACTAATTGCACTGCTCGGATTGTTTTAAATGATACCTAAGTATTGCTCTGTTTGTTATTATTTTCAGTAATTGATGGCACCTAGAAGGAAAATTGCTACTAATGCTGGTGGTAGGGGGCGTCATGAGAACGCTCAGGATGACAATGCGAATCATGAGGAGGTGTCGGTTCATACTGAGCCGTTAGTGCATGCTGAACCTTCGGGGCGTTCTGAACACAATGAAGGATTCCGGTTCAAACCAGAAGTTCGTGAAGCAGTTAAGAAGGAGGTGGCTGAGATGATCCATGAGTATCTGCCTGATATCGTGAAGGCAGCGTTCGAGGAGTTAGAGACGAGAGTACCGGTGGAGGTCGGGAAGAAGAAGAGGTCGGCGGGAACTGGTGGCAACTGTGACTATAGGCACTTCAAGAAGTGCGATCAACCTAGGTTCGATGGGTTGAAGGATGTAGTGACCACATATCACTGGCTTACTGAGATGTAGTCCACCATCTCTATCAGTGAGTGCAAGCCGGAGCAGATAGTGAAGTTCGTTTCTCACTCTTTCTCTGCTGAGCCTTTGCACTAGTGGAACTCGGTGAAAGAAAGAAAGACGACTCAGGAGTTGGAAGCTATGACTTGGGAGGATCTGAAGAGTTTGGTGAGGAAGAAGTTCTGTGCTCCCGGAGAGCTGGAAAGGGTGGAAAGGGTAGAAAGGGAGTTTCTGACTCTCAAGCAGGTAAATCGACTCATCGTGAGTACACGTTGAGGTTCATAGAGATGGCACGTTTGGTGCCACATTTAGCTGGAAATGATGAGCTATGGATGAAGTTGTATGTAGCCGGTTTACCAGATCGTGTTAGGCATTTAGTCAAGGCTCAACAACCTTCGAGTTTTGACGATGAGGTGGAGGTTAGTGGGACTTTGTATAATGATGTCATGGAAGCTGAGGTGCAAGAGAAGAAACCGGAGGAGGAAAAATGGACCGTACCCCTCAAGAGCTTCGTTAAAGATTTGAAGGTTTCGTTTGTGAAGAAGGCTAGGACCGATGGTCCTGATTCGTGTCGCAAGTGTGGTAAGATGCACTCGGGTGAGTGCATGGCCGATGCGGGTTCTTGTTATAGGTGCGGTAAGGCGGGACATTTTGCTAGAGACTGCCCGCGCAGTCCTAAGTGTTACCAGTGTGGGGGTTTTGGCCATCTGGCGAAAGAGTGTAAGGCAGGACAGAGTGCAGGAGCAAGCAGGGAAGCAATCCCGGTGAAGAAAGAAGACAAAAAGTCTAAGGCTAAAGCGAGAGCCTTCACCATGACTGCAGCTGGAGCCAAGACTGACCCTGATGTTGTTTCATGTACTTTTCTCATTAATAATGTATCGGCTTCTGTTTTATTTGATTCGGGGGCTAGTAAAAGCTTTGTAGCCCCATCTTTTGGCAAGAGTTTATGTAGGACGGCTAGGATGATTGAAAAGTCGTTTAGTGTTGAGACCGCGGTAGGACCACCCACCAGAGTCATTGAAGCGTTAGACGACTGTTTTATTAATCTAGAGGGTCATAGGTTCCTTGATAGACTTTTTATTATCGCTCTAGGAGGTTTTGATGTTGTGTTGGGAATGGATTGGTTGGCCATGTTCGATGCGGATATTGCGTGCCGACCGAAGATGATACGATTGAAGTCCTTAGATGGATCGATAGTGACGGTGTATGGTGACAAAGTGAGCTCTCTACCGAGATTTATCTCTATGATGAAGGCGGTGAAATCGTTGAGGCGTGGGTGCGGGGCATACTTAGCATATGTCACCAATACAGAAGCAAAGGGCATGTACTTATCAGAGGTTCCAGTGGTGCAGGAGTTTCCGTATGTCTCCCTGATGACTTGATGGGAGTACCACCGGAACAAGAAATCGAATTCCAGATTGATCTACAGCTAAGAGCTCAGCCGGTTGCTAAATCTCCGTATCGATTGGCACCGACAGAAATGAGGGAGCTCATGGAGCAACTTCAGGACTTGTTGGACAAAGGGTTCATAAGACCAAGTATATCACCATGAGGTGCATCGGTCTTGTTTTTGAAGAAGAAGGATGGTAGCATGCGTATGTGCATCGACTATCGGGAGCTCAATAAGTTGACGGTTAATAACAAGTATCCGTTAACACGTATCGATGACTTGTTTGACCAACTACAAGGAGCAAAGTGGTTTTCACGTATAGATATGAGGTCGGGATATCACCAGTTGAAGGTTAGGGAAGAAGATATTTCGAAGACGGCATTTAGGACACGTTATGGACATTATGAGTTCTTGGTTATGTCCTTTGGGTTGACGAATGCTCCGGCAGCATTAGTGGACTTAATGAATCGCGTATGCCGTCCAATGTTGGATAGATCGGTTTTTGTGTTTATCGATGATATTCTAATTTACTCTAAGAGTGAGAAGGAGCATGGAGATCATCTGCGAGAAGTGTTAGGGACGTTGAGACGAGAAAAGCTTTATGCTAAATTCTCAAAGTGTGCGTTTTGGCTACGGGAAGTGCAATTTCTAGGGCATGTCATTAACCAAGAAGGGATTATGGTGGATCCCGCAAAGATTGAAGCGGTAGTAAAGTGGAACGCTCCTAAGGCTCCAACATAGGTGCGTAGTTTCTTGGGGTTAGCTGGTTATTATAGGAAGTTCATCGAGGACTTCTCCGAGCTGGCAACACCATAAACTAAATTGACTCGAAAAGGAGTTAATTTTGTTTGGGGAGCGGATAAAGAGGGTGCATTTCAAGAGTTAAAGAAGCGGTTGACTGAAGCACTGGTGTTAACATTACCAGAAGGGACAGACGACTTAGTGGTGTATTCGGACGCGTCTTATTTGGGGTTAGGTTGCGTGTTAATGCAACGAGGGAAAGTAATAGCGTATGCCTCAAGGCAATTGAAGACGCATGAGGTGAATTACCCTACCCATGACTTGGAGTTAGCGGCGATGGTATTTGCACTCAAGTTGTGGAGACACTACTTATAAGGAATCAAGTGCACGATCTACACGGATCATAAGAGCTTGAAGTACTTCTTCGAGCAAAAGGAGTTGAACATGAGGCAGAGGAGGTGGTTAGAACTAATCAAGGACTACGATTGTGAGTTCCTTTACCATCTGGGAAAGGCAAATGTGGTTGCCGATGTGTTAAGCCTCAAGGAGGAACACACGCCGATTAGAGTTAAAGCGTGTCAACTAGTAGTAACTCCAGATTTCCTGACGTTATTAAAGGATGTGCAGATGGAAGCTCTGAGAGATGAAAGGTTAAAAGAAGAAAGGATTTTTGGACAACATGATCTGTTGACTGAGAACAGTCAAGGGGTGTGGGTCAAGGATGACCGTATCTGGATACCAAGGTTTGGAGGGTTTAGAGAGCAGGTACTTGACGAAGCGCACAAGTCAAGGTACTCGATACATCCGGGAACGACGAAGATGTATTTGGACATGAAGGGCAACTATTGGTGGCCGGGGATGAAGCATGATGTGATCCAGTATGTAAGCAAGTGTTTGACATGCTTGTAAGTTAAAGCAGAGCATCAGAAGCCTTATGAAAAAATCCAACCTTTAGAGAGTCCGAAATGGAAGTCGGAGCATATTACAATGGATTTTATTACAAAATTTCCCAAGACGGTTATGGGGTACGATACAATTTGGGTAGTAGTGGATCGGTTAATGAAAAGCGCTCATTTTCTACCGATTAAGGAGACCTTCTCATCGGAAAGGTTATCCGAAGTGTTTGTTAATGAGATCGTTGCTAGGCACGGAGTGCCGATTTCTATTGTATCCGACCGGCATACGAGATTCACGTCAAAGTTTTGGAAGAGGTTCAATGAAGCTATGGGGACGAGGTTGCACATTATCACTGCGTATCACCCTCAGATGGACGGACAGTCAGAGTGGACGATACAAACATTAGAGGACATGTTGCGTGCATGTGTGATTGATTTCAGAGATGCATGGGATGGTCACCTATCGTTGGCGGAGTTCTCTTATAACAATAGTTATCATGCGACTATTGGGATGCCACAGTATTAGATGCTTTATGGAAGAAAGTGTAGAACCCCGGTGTGCTGGGGAGAGATCAGACAGAAAGAGTTAGGGAGTTTAGACATTGTAAAAGAAACTTCCGAGAAGTTCGAACTGGTCAAGCAAAGGATGAAAGCCGCTCAGGATCGATAGAAGTCTTAAGCCGACAAGAGATGGCGACCTACAGATTTTAATGCAGGAGATTATGTGACGCTTAAAGTGTCGCCCTGGAAGGGCATTATTCGTTTTTAGAAACGGGGAAAGCTTAGCCCGAGGTATATTGGACCGTTTATGATAGAGGAACGTGTTGGTAGTGTTGCCTACAGCCTGTAGTTGGCAGAAGAATTGGCAGGTATACATCCGACGTTTCATGTGTCCCATTTACGGAAGTGTTAGGCAAATGCTACAGAACATGTACCGTTAGACAACATCGTGGTAGATGACAAGCTAAATTATGTAAAGTGTGACATTTCGGTTTTTATTCACGCTTTTATATTATGTATCCTTTAAACATTTTCTATTCAATGGAATGCAAGTGGTTTTATTTAAAATTTTGTACAAGTATATAAAAATATATATATGTACATATATTTAATTTAAGGATTTAAAATAAATAAAATTTTATAAGTTTTAAACTTATATAAAATTTTATACAAAAATCTAAATTAAAAGGGTTCATTTATAATAAGATAACCTATTCAAATAAAATAAATAACTTTTATAAAAATATTTATGATAATAATAAATAATATAAGTTATAAAAATATAATTGAAAATAAAAAGAAATTTTATTTATTTACTTTTATAAAAGTTAAGGGGCTGTTTTGAAATTTTCTAAACTAAAAGGTTTTAAACCAGAATTTAGTTAAGGGACTAAAGGTGTACAAATCAAACTACAAGGAGTCAACCGTAATTATCTCAGGGACCATTTTAAATCAAAACCAAACTTCAGGGATCATTCCTGCCAAATCCCAATTCGTCTTTCCGGTCGTCCCTCCCAGTGACCGGCGGTCCAAAGCTTTTTCCGGCGACCCACTCGACAGGGCTGTCCCCTGCACCTCAACGCCCGACAAAAGCACCTCTGGTTTCGTCTCCCCCATGCGAACCAGAACCCTCGACCAATTGGTCTGCCAATCACAAGGATCGTCTGATCCTGTTGGTGGCCGAGACATCCCGGTCCAAATTCGTGCCCGACAGGCCACCTCCACGCCTTCAAGAGGTCTCGACAGATTCGTCTCGTCCAGACGAATGCCCCGACATACTCAATTGCGTGTTTTAATATAAGGAACGAGCTCCGCTATAAATAGCCATTATCGAACCTGCCCAAGCTCGCTACCATCCTTCCACCCTCTCTCACTCCAAATTGAAGACTGCATCACCTTCGTCGACCCTAAGTGAAGCTGTGACCAGGATTACAAGGGCTAATTCCACCCAGAAATCAATCCCCACTAGTGACATTTTCGAGTTCCAAAGCTTTGCCGACCAGACCTGTTGCAACTTGGTTCGAGCCTCAATTCGATTCCCTTGTCTTCTATTTATCCCAGGTAAACGATTAGAAGTGAAATCGAGGCATTCGCACGACAGTTTCCGGGCAAACCCAAGTCCTCGGAACATGGTTTGCCGGATTACCGAGAACCAGCGACCAGTTTTAGATGTGTGTATATCCATTAAACGATACACACATAACCAGCGATGGGCAGTAGCCCGGCTGGTTATGCGTGTGTGTGTTTGAGCTTCAGGTCACGGGTTCGAAACCGGTTGGCCTGCGGCCCAATTTTTTTTTCTTCTGTTTTCACTTTATTTATTTTATATAATTATTTTAACTTAATTAAATATTATTTTTATACACTAAAGACTATTACGAGTCGGTTTGATCGTTCGTTTATTTTGAAATCTATTAAACAATCCTTAAACTATTCCAAATTTTATAAATCTTATAATATTTTTATAAACTTATTTAAACACATTTTATGTATATAAAATGTCCAATATTTTTATAAATCTTACAACATTTTTATAAACTTATTTAAACACATTTTTATATATAAAATGTCGTATATTTTTTTTATATAAATCTTATAACGTGTTTATAAACTTATTAAAATACATTTAATATGTAAAAGGTCTCATTTTTATAGATCTTGCAATATTTTTAATAAACTTGTTAAAACAAATTTTAATCTATATAATATAATTAGTCAAATAAAGAATTTTCTTTTAATTGTTATTGTTATTTATAAATACATTAAACATAATAAATACTTGTTTAAAACAATATATATACATATATATTTTTAAGTTAAAGTTTTACAAAACCATTATCATATTCCTACTATATTTTATAAATAAATATTAAGGAATATTATTATAAAACCAATATACATTTAAATACGAATACGCACTTACAAACATACAATAATACTTATCTATCCACATAGGATTTCATCGTGCTTAGGTTTCAACGTCCTTATCACCCGCACTCGTGGATTATTATATCCGCTAGCCAAGTGAGTTACATAGCCCCTATTTTATATTTTTATACATTTTGGGGTGAAACATTATTCATGTTACTCACATTGTTTATACGTGTTATACATGAGACTATATGCTTATTCTTTGGATGTACATACATTTATACACAAGACAACCAACTGTAATATTGATAGATCTATTGTGCCTGACCAGCCCACCCGGTTAGGGTGTTTATTACTGCATACTCGGATATAACCGCGTGTTATATTCAAACATATCGGATATAGTGGGTAACTATATTCAAACATACCGGACTTAGTTGTTGTGCTCTGTTCAAGCGCGTCAAACTCGGTTTGAATTGTGATTAAATAAATGTTACATCATATACTATGTTTAACAATATAAACAATGAGTTGCAAAACGATTTACAACCACTATTTACAAGAAATACTAAACCTATGTACTCACCAACTTTTTAGTTGACACTTGATTTAAATAATGTTTCAGGTTTGGATATGTGACTGTTTGCCGAAGATCTCTCCATTTAGGAACTATGGACCTAGTTAAATAAATTAATGTTTTGAACTAGACTAGGTTACTTGAAATGTATTGTATTTGGAACTTGTTGTCTTTAAATTAAATTAATGAATTATGCAACCTTTAGTATCATGTGCTTTTGAACAATCATCACATTGTCCGCCTCGATGATTCCGCCATCGGTCGGGGTGTGACAGATTGGTATCAGAGCCATGGTTATAGGGAATTAGGTTATTAGACACAATGACCTAGACTATAACCCTAGGACTCCCTTTTATGTGTTATGTGCTAAATGATAAATTGCTATGTGAATTATTTGTAGTTAGGTATTATTTGAATTTTCCCAAGTTTGGTACATGAGACTTATACACATACATACAAGACTTTGATACATGATACATGCTTTACATACACACTTGACAAGCAAAATTATGCAAACAAATACACTACTTATCCTTGTCCATACTCTCTCTTAATCCTTATAAATTGCAACCTTCCTACACATTTTATATTCATAGACTCTCAAATCTATTAAAATCTTGAAAATCTCGTCAACGACTTATTTTCCTGAAACCAGTAAAAGACACGTGTAATCTGGAAGGGTGACACCTGTACATTGGGTTTTCTGTCTAGGAAAGCATTTCGTATAAATCCAAATAAACGGACCCGTATGCTTTCCTGGGAATTCCTGAAGTGAGTGTTTACCTATAGGCTAAAGCATGTCTCTTTGAAAGTTTCGGGGAATTATTTAACGTTGATAAGTCAATGTATTCGCAAGGATACAATCCGAATTTGAACTCAAAATCTGGGGACATTATAGCAAAATAGGGAAAAACTAGACGAACATGTAAAACGAATCATTATTACGGGTGCACACGTAATAACAATTTGTAGTGCATGCAAGTCCCGGCAATTCCTATTACGCAAATAATGATCTATAACATCATGTCCTACCCGGAATAGATGACTTGTTTTCCCCTATCAACTTAGAATAAATACACATGCACTAGCACGCGTCATGATAAATCTCGTATTTCTGCTTACATTATTTCCCGTTATAACTCATATTTATCCGTCTTATCTAAAATATCATTGTCTTTCTTATGGTTTTAGAATGCCTCCTCGACGTGCAAACTCTAGCACTTCCAACCCGGATCTTGCTACGCTCCTTGCCCAGCTAGTAGGGCAAATGACCCAAGCAAATAACAACAGTGACGGGTCTCACAACATCCAAGGAAACGGTGGTACCAACCCGCCTCATTGCACGTTTAAGCACTTTAACTCGTGCAATCCTACTAAATTCTTCGGGACTGAAGGTGCTACCGGCCTACTCCAATGGTTTGAAAGCATGGAAAGCACATTCCTAAACAGCGACTGTCCCGATAATCTTCGGGTTCGTTATGCCACAAGTGTACTCCAAAAGAGAGCCCTCACCTGGTGGAACGGTGAGAAACGCACTCGTGGTGCTGAGGTTGCTACATCCTTATCATGGGATGATCTGAAAAAGGCCATGACTGATGAATTCTGTCCTCGGAATGAAATGAGGAAGCTTGAGGCTGAATTTTGGGATCTTGCCCAAGACAGCGGGGATAACTGGCTTACACCACCCGGTTCCAAGAACTAAGTCTGTTGGTGCCTCACATGATCACTCCCCTTACTCGGGGAATTGAAAAGTACATAGGCGGCCTGCCTATGCAAATTCAAGATGCTGTGCTAGGAAGCAATCCTCCTACTCTTGAAGCTGCTATCCGCCTATCTGCTACATTATCCGACAACCATGTCAAAGCCGGAACCTTAACAAGAAAGGGTTCCAAGAAGGTTGTGTCTACTCTTGCGGCAGTCAAAGATGTGAAACCCGAGTCTTCTAACCGCAACAAGAAACGTAAGGGTCGAAACTTCGCAGCCGTAACTCCCGCTGTACCTGCTATTCAAGTGGCCCCTTTGGGTCAAAACCCGAAACCTTATTTGGGTCCAAATCCCCAATGTCAGACATGCAAGTACCATCATCCTGCCAACTTACCATGCCGATTGTGTTCAAGCAGCGGAAGATATGGACACGTGGTCACTACTTGCCGTACCCGTCCTCCCGTCCATCAAGCTGCTCCAACCAACCGTCCAAACTATCCGGCACCTCCCAATGGTCGGGCATGTTACGAATGTGGAGATCCAAACCATTTCCGTGACCGATGCCCAAAACTTCATCATCAAGGTGGTCCTCAAGGACGAGCGTTTAACATAAACGCTAACGAGGCTCAAGCAAACAACGACGTGATAAACGGTACGTTTCTTGTAAACAATCATTATGCATCCATTTTATTTGATACCGGTGCCGATAGGAGTTTCGTGTCTCTTACCTTTGAATCTCGACTTGCTAAACAAAGAACGAAACTTGACAACCCCTATTCCGTGGACATAGCAAACGGGAAATCTATTGTAAACTCTGTTATCCGCAACTGCAATCTCGAGCTTAATAATCATGAATTCTCTGTTGATCTCCTTCCAATGCAATTGGGAAGCTTCGATATTATAATTGGCATGGACTGGTTGTCCAAGCACCATGCCGAGGTTATTTGCTACGAAAAATGTATTCGTATACCTCTCTCTTCGGGCGACACGTTAGTTATTTTCGGTGAAAAACCGTGTCGTGGTCTCCAGCTCATGTCTTGCACATTAGCACAAAAGTACTTGCGGAAGAAGTACGTTGCCTTCCTGGCTCACATAGTTGACGCGAAAGTTAAGGATAAGAAATTGCAAGACATCCCAATCATACGAGATTTTCCCGAGGTATTCCCAGAGGATCTACCTGGCCTTCCTCCTCCTAGACAAGTAGAGTTCCGCATTGACCTTGTACCCGGAGCAACGCCCGTGGCAAAAGCCCCCTATCGTCTTGCACCTTCCGAAATGCAAGAGCTTGCAAGTCAATTACAAGAACTCTCATCCAAAGGATTCATCCGCCCGAGCCATTCACCTTGGGGTGCTCCCGTGCTATTCGTAAAGAAAAAAGAATGGATCGTTTCGAATGTGCATCGATTATCGTGAACTCAACAAACTTACAATTAAGAACCGATACCCTTTACCCCGTATCGACGATCATTTCGATCAGCTTCAAGGTTCAACATGTTTCTCCAAGATTGACCTTCGTTCCGGATACCATCAACTTCGTGTTCTCGATGAAGACATTCCGAAGACTGCCTTTCGGACTAGATATGGTCACTACGAGTTCATGGTCATGCCCTTCGGTTTGACTAATGCACCTGTGGTCTTCATGGACCTCATGAACCGTGTATGCAAACCTTATTTGGACAAGTTCGTGATCCTTTTCATTGATGACATTCTTATCTATTCTAAGACGAAAATGGAGCATGAACAACATCTTCGTTTGATTTTGGAACTCTTGAAGAAAGAACAACTATACGCCAAATTCTCCAAGTGTGAATTCTGGCTAAAAGAGGTTCAATTTTTGGGTCACATAGTCAACGATAAGGGAATTCATATGGACCCGGCAAAGATCGAGGCGGTGAAGAACTGGAGTACACCTAGGACTCCTACCGAGATTCGTTCATTCCTTGGACTAGCAGGTTACTATCGTCGCTTCATCTCAAATTTCTCCAAGATTGCGGTTCCACTCACTGCCTTGACTCACAAAGGTAAATCTTACGAGTGGGGACCCAAGCAAGAAGAAGCTTTTCAAACTCTCAAGCACAAGCTCTGCAATGCTCCTATTCTAACTCTCCCTAATGGTAATGACGACTTTGTCGTTTATTGTGATGCATCCAACCAAGGTCTTGGTTGTGTTCTTATGCAACGTGGCCAAGTAATTGCATACGCATCACGCCAACTCAAAGTCCATGAGAAGAACTATACAACCCGTGATCTTGAGCTTGGTGCTGTCGTTTTCGCTTTGAAAATTTGGAGACACTATCTATTTGGCACCAAATGTGTGGTTTTCACCGACCACAAAAGTCTTCAACATATTTTCAATCAAAAAGAGCTTAATATGAGGCAACGACGATGGGTTGAACTTCTTAACGACTACGACTGCGAGATTCGCTACCATCCCGGCAAAGCAAATGTTGTAGCCGACGCCTTGAGTCGTAAAGAACGTGTCATGCTTCATAGTATTTGTATTCATAACGATATCCAAGCCCGTATTCTCAAAGCACAACACACCTCGGTAACCGAGGGAAACATGTATCAAGAAATGGCATGTGGTGTAGAACTCTTGCTAGAAACTAAAGCCAACGGTCTAATGTATTACTTGGACCGTATCTGGATTCCCGATCGCGACGATCTTCGTATATTTTTGATGAACGAGTCCCACAAAACTCGATATTCGGTACATCCCGGAGCCGATAAGATGTACATGGGTCTCTGTCAGCAATATTGGTGGCCCGGCATGAAAAAGGATATTGCCCTCTTTGTGACAAAATGCCTAACTTGTTCTAAAGTGAAGGCCGAACACCAAAAGCCTTCCGGACTCCTCGAACAACCTGAAATACCCGTATGGAAATGGGAGAACCTTGCCATGGATTTCATCACCAAATTCCCACGCACTTCTAGTGGGAACGATAGTATCTGGGTCATTATCGACCGACTTACAAAGTCTGCTCATTTCTTTCCTATTCGTGAGGACTATCGAGTCGAGAAATTGGCTCGGATCTACATTGATGAGGTCGTAAGTCATCACGGAATCCCTTTGAACATCATCTCCGATCGTGATTCGCGATTTACTTCCCGATTTTGGCAATCATTGCAATCAGCACTTGGTACTCGTTTGGATTTAAGTACGGCTTACTATCCTCAAACTGATGGACAAACCGAACGAACAATCCAAACTCTTGAGGATATGCTTAGAGCTTGTGTTATTGACTTTGGTGGCAATTGGAATTCTCACCTACCACTGATCGAATTTTCCTACAACAACAGCTACCACACAAGTATTAACATGGCACCATTTGAAGCTCTTTATGGACGAAAATGTCGTTCACCGATTTGTTGGAACGAAATTGGTGAAGCACAAATCACCGGCCCCGAGCTTATCCAAGAGACCACCGATAAGATTTTTCTTATTCGTGACAACATTCGAGTGGCAAGGAGTCGGCAAAAGAGCTATGCCGATAAAAGACGAAAACCCTTGGAATTTCAAGTTGGGGATATGGTTCTCCTAAAGGTATCACCTTGGAAGGGCGTAGTCCGATTTGGAAAGAAAGGAAAACTTGCACCTCGATATGTGGGTCCCTTCAAGATACTCGAAAGGGTAGGAAAAGTGGCCTATAAACTCGATCTTCCTTCAGAACTCATCAACGTTCATCCAACTTTTCATGTATCTAATTTGAAAAAGTGTCTAGCCGACGAGAATCTCCACATTCCCCTTGACGAAGTGCGTATTGACGAGAAAATGCACTTTGTTGAGAAACCCGTGGAAATCATGGACCGAGAAGTTAAGAAACTCAAGCGTAGCCGCATCCCCATTGTCAAGGCCCGTTGGGAGTCTAAACGTGGACCCGAGTTCACTTGGGAACGTGAAGACCAAATGAAGACCAAGTATCCGCATCTCTTTTCATAGCCTCCACTGGTTGAATTTCGGGGCGAAATTCCTTTAACATGGGGAGACTGTGACATTTCGGTTTTTATTCACGCTTTTATATTATGTATCCTTTAAACATTTTCTATTCAATGGAATGCAAGTGGTTTTATTTAAAATTTTGTACAAGTATATAAAAATATATATATGTACATATATTTAATTTAAGGATTTAAAATAAATAAAATTTTATAAGTTTTAAACTTATATAAAATTTTATACAAAAATCTAAATTAAAAGGGTTCATTTATAATAAGATAACCTATTCAAATAAAATAAATAACTTTTATAAAAATATTTATGATAATAATAAATAATATAAGTTATAAAAATATAATTGAAAATAAAAAGAAATTTGATTTATTTACTTTTATAAAAGTTAAGGGGCTGTTTTGAAATTTTCCAAACTAAAAGGTTTTAAACCAGAATTCAGTTAAGGGACTAAAGGTGTACAAATCAAACTACAAGGAGTCAACCGTAATTATCTCAGGGACCATTTTAAATCAAAACCAAACTTCAGGGATCATTCCTGCCAAATCCCAATTCGTCTTTCCGGTCGTCCCTCCCAGTGACCGGCGGTCCAAAGCTTTTTCCGGCAACCCACTCGACAGGGCTGTCCCCTGCACCTCAACGCCCGACAAAAGCACCTCTGGCTTCGTCTCCCCCACGCGAACCAGAACCCTCGACCAATTGGTCTGCCAATCACAAGGATCGTCTGATCCTGTTGGTGGCCGAGACATCCCGGTCCAAATTCGTGCCCGACAGGCCACCTCCACGCCTTCAAGAGGTCTCGACAGATTCGTCTCGTCCAGACGAATGCCCCGACATACTCAATTGCGTGTTTTAATATAAGGAACGAGCTCCGCTATAAATAGCCATTATCGAACCTGCCCAAGCTCGCTACCATCCTTCCACCCTCTCTCACTCCAAATTGAAGACTGCATCACCTTCGTCGACCCTAAGTGAAGCTGTGACCAGGATTACAAGGGCTAATTCCACCCAGAAATCAATCCCCACTAGTGACATTTTCGAGTTCCAAAGCTTTGCCGACCAGACCTGTTGCAACTTGGTTCGAGCCTCAATTCGATTCCCTTGTCTTCTATTTATCCCAGGTAAATGATTAGAAGTGAAATCGAGGCATTCGCACGACAGTTTCCGGGCAAACCCAAGTCCTCGGACATGGTTTGCCGGATTACCGAGAACCAGCGACCAGTTTTAGATGTGTGTATATCCATTAAACGATACACACATAACCAGCGATGGGCAGTAGCTTGGCTGGTTATGCGTGTGTGTGTTTGAGCTTCAAGTCGCGGGTTCGAAACCGGTTGGCCTTCGGCCCAATTTTTTTTACTTCTGTTTTCACTTTATTTATTTTATATAATTATTTTAACTTAATTAAATATTATTTTTATACACTAAAGACTATTACGAGTCGGTTTGATCGTTCGTTTATTTTGAAATCTATTAAACAATCCTTAAACTATTCCAAATTTTATAAATCTTATAATATTTTTATAAACTTATTTAAACACATTTTATATATATAAAATGTCCAATATTTTTATAAATCTTACAACATTTTTATAAACTTATTTAAACACATTTTTATATATAAAATGTCGTATATTTTTTTTATATAAATCTTGTAACGTGTTTATAAACTTATTAAAATACATTTAATATGTAAAAGGTCTCATTTTTATAGATCTTGCAATATTTTTAATAAACTTGTTAAAACAAATTTTAATCTATATAATATAATTAGTCAAATAAAGAATTTTCTTTTAATTGTTATTGTTATTTATAAATACATTAAACATAATAAATACTTGTTTAAAACAATATATATACATATATATTTTTAAGTTAAAGTTTTACAAAACCATTATCATATTCCTACTATATTTTATAAATAAATATTAAGGAATATTATTATAAAACCAATATACATTTAAATACGAATACGCACATACAAACATACAATAATACTTATCTATCCACATAGGATTTCATCGTGCTTAGGTTTCAACGTCCTTATCACCCGCACTCGTGGATTATTATATCCGCTAGCCAGGTGAGTTACATAGCCCCTATTTTATATTTTTATACATTTTGGGGTGAAACATTATTCATGCTACTCACATTGTTTATACGTGTTATACATGAGACTATATGCTTATTCTTTGGATGTACATACATTTATACACAAGACAACCAACTGTAATATTGATAGATCTATTGTGCCTGACCAGCCCACCCGGTTAGGGTGTTTATTACTGCATACTCGGATATAACCGCGTGTTATATTCAAACATATCGGATATAGTGGGTAACTATATTCAAACATACCGGACTTAGCTGTTGTGCTCTGTTCAAGCGCGTCAAACTCGGTTTGAATTGTGATTAAATAAATGTTACATCATATACTATGTTTAACAATATAAACAATGAGTTGCAAAACGATTTACAACCACTATTTACAAGAAATACTAAACCTATGAACTCACCAACTTTTTAGTTGACACTTGATTTAAATAATGTTTCAGGTTTGGATATGTGACTGTTTGCCGAAGATCTCTCCATTTAGGAACTATGGACCTAGTTAAATAAATTAATGTTTTGAACTAGACTAGGTTACTTGAAATGTATTGTATTTGGAACTTGTTGTCTTTAAATTAAATTAATGAATTATGCAACCTTTAGTATCATGTGCTTTTGAACAATCATCACATTGTCCGCCTCGATGATTCCGCCATCGGTCGGGGTGTGACATAAAGGAACCAGTGGCTATAGGTGATAGAAAGGAAAAGAGAATGCGAGGGAAAGTGATCCCTATTATTAAAGTGCAATGGAAGCATCGTAAGGGATCTGAAGCTACTTAGGAGCCGGAAGCGGATATGCGTGAACGTTATCCGCATTTGTTTTCAAACGACACAGGTTTCGAGGACGAAACCTCTTTAAGGGGGGAAGACTTGTAACATCCCGGTTTCTCGTTTAGAGAACGGGTTTGTAAATAATTGTTTTAGAGAATAAACGATTTAACGAATGTTATACATTTTAGTTGATGTGGATATTAGACGGGGGTTATTGTGTAATAAACGGAACTCAAAGGAGAGTTTTGTAAAGGAACTCAAGATGGGCGAAGACCGAGGACTAGACGGTAGCGCGCGAGGGCCAAGCCTAGTCCGGCAAACACCCCTATAGGGTTACGACCAGGGGGTTCCCCATTGTGTTCTTGCGGCTACCGAGAAGATAATGGAGAGGGAGAGAGGCCATTCATCGTGATTTGGTCGAGATCAAGGTATAATCGCGAGCCTCTAATCATCTTGTATGTGTTTTAAGCTTCGGTTAATCGTAATAATCGTTTTTATGGTTCTAGGGTTTCGTAGGCGACGAGTAGTGAAAGAGGAGACGAGTTCTTGGTGATTCGATTTGCACGAGTCACTCGGATCAAAGGTATAACATCTATATTTTTCCACATTTAATCATTTGGTCGTTTGAGACTTGTGAGTGACGCGTAACCGTAAGCCGAAAACCCTTAGAGGTGCTAGGGGAGGGGTTACGGGCGTTCAGCGAGGGTTAAGGAAGCCGGGGATCGCGCAATGCGGCCGACGGTGTTGCGAACCGGACACAGCAGTCCCCGGAGGGGCTGTTCGCGGCTGTTTGGACTAGGGGTGTTCAAAGTCGGATATCCGAATTTCGGATATCCGAAATTTTCGGATAGTGGATTTCACTATCCGAATCCGAATCCGAAATTTCGGATATCCGGATATCCGAACAATTAAAAAAAATATATAAATATAATATTTCGGATATTCGGATATCCGAACTATCCGAAATATCCGAAAATCACTATCCGAATCCGAAAATTCGGGTTCGGTTTCGGATTCGGATTTTTTTGAACACCCCTAGTTTGGACGGTGGCAGCGGCGGGAATCGAACACCGCGGCGACGGACCGACTTGGAACAAGGTGTGGACGTAGGAAATGATGCGGGATGGGTGCGACGTAGGGTTAATTGTGTAGGTGAGATTTTAATGGCGGGTCACGTATTGACTCGTAGTTTGTGTTTAATATAGGTGCGAAGTCGAAGAGCGAGTACGAGGTGTTAGCGGGTTCTAGAGATCAAGTTGCGTCTAGCAAAGGTGAGTTTCTATCAACCACTTTTAAACGTTTTGTTGTTTTAGGTATGAATACATGCAACGTGCAATATAGCGAAGGCACGAAATGATAAGGGTTTTGATGTTAATATTTGTGTTGTGAAATGATAGCTATAATTGTATGCGTAGGATTTGGTGTCATGTAATTTAATGTTGTGACCTTATATTAAGAGGTTAATTGATATCGTATCGGCCCTAGTCGACGGGAATTGAGTCTGACCTTAGTCGGATGAAATGGGGTGCTTAAGCGTGATAGTAAGTCGGTGTTGGTCGGTGAGTTGACATGGCTGGCGGTGATCAGTCAACGAGTCATGATCGCATGTGTCCTTAGACTAGTCGACATGATTTCGTGTGTGTCGATAAAATATAATATTTGAATAAACCATGAACTATATGAGAAAACCTTTGTGACGTAATCGTTTTTAATAAAGGTTCGGAACTTAATACCCCCGAACGAATCACTATAGAACCCACTCAGTGTAGCTGACTTTTTAGCATGTATTTCTGGTAAAGAGAAAGTGTGAGCTGGCGGCCTCTGGATGGCGAGTGGTTACCGTGCGTATTTGTATGACATTTATTTACTATTCGTTGTTAAGATATTTGAATTTTTGTACTTAGTTTGGATTATGTTGGGTCAGGTCGTTGACCATTTGTTTGACTATTGATTTTCCGCTGCATTTAATTAAGTTTATTTGAGGTCATTTACTACTGTGTTTACGTGTATGCCAACGTGTCGGGTTCCCGAGTTTGGGGCCTTACATGGTAACCCAATTCGATTTTTTCGGTTCAAACCGAATTCAAAATCTTGAAACCTAAACCAAACTAAAAACCAAATTACATATTCATTTTTTTGTTTGAACCAAACTAAAAACCAAATATGTAATTCAGTTTGGTTTTAAACAGTTTCGATTCGATTATCGATTTAAAACCAAATATTGAATACCCATATGAGCCGGCGGATGATGCCAAGTTCATCATTGGAAGCCCCATTGCGAATGAGAAGCAAGAATATTAATTAATTTTGAAACTTCTAATAGGTTACATGTAGTTAGTATTATAAGATGTGACATGTATGTGAGCAGTTATAGAATACGGTGGTAATCAGTGTTTTCAAATTCGGACCGGCCACCGGCCGGTCAGACCGGTTGGACCGGGAACCGGAGACTTGGACAGTCCGGTTACGTGTGTTGAAACGGACATGCAGTGTTTTCATTTAACATATAATTTTATTTTTTTTAATACTTAACTTTCTTCTTAAATCTAAATAAATATAACATTTTCTTTAGTTTTTTTTCTTTTAACATTTTCAATATAAATTTATTTAAAACCTAGTCGTTTTCAAAATAAAGTATTTTTTATATTTATGAGAAAAAAAATACTTTATTTTAAAACAACTCGGTTTTCAATAAATTTTATATTAGAAGACGGTGGTTTAAGATTTAAAAAAATAAATAAATCTTACAAGTTATTAGAGAAAAATCAAATTATATGTTAAATAAATTATTTAATAAAAATGGAAAAGGAAACTTAAGTTTTTTGTTAAACCGGATTCTTATCCGCAAATTTGATGAATCTGCTACCTAAAATAGTGGATTGCCTATAATCCAAATCAATTTCAAAATTCTCATAGAAACCTATATGTTTTTCTTGAAACCCCAACAAATATGAATGGCCATCACCCGTCTAGAGATTACTTGTGAGACTTCTCTCCTTTAAAAATGGCGACACCTTCAATTTCTTGTATAACAATCATTGTAAAAGAGTCAGGCTGCCAGTGCACACAAACCTGTCGTCATTTCAAATGGCGACAACCTCTACTCAGTCTCGATGTCATTAGGTGTAGCCTCAAGGTGGAAGATGTAGCATCAAGGTGGAAGATATAGCCTCAAGGTGGAACCTAATCATCCCAAAAAGTTGTCGCTATTTGAAATGGTGAGAGCTTTTGTAATTGTCAAATCACCACTTCAATTTTGCAGGGAAGTACGAGCAAAAGAAAAGGTGTTGCCATTTGAAATGGCGAGAACTTTTTGTTTAGTCAAATCGTTTACATGAAGTGGTACGAGTATAGCTTGAAAAGTGAGGGTTAGGTTTTTTAATTTTTGCCAAGCTCAACTTTCTTGCCATTATCTCAGTTGTCTTCATCTCAGAATTGAACAATGCAGCATCGTACTCCCACGCAGCAGAATTGATCAGTGCAGCGGAAATGAACAGCAGGAATGGCGACAACTTTTTTGGGATGACTAAGCTTCCAGTGATTGTTATACCAGAAACTGAAGGTGTCGCCATTCCAACAAATCTGTGATGGTTAAAAGAGAGAGGCCCCACAAGCAATCTCTGGATGGGTGATAGCCCATTTATGCAAAAAAATTCCAACAAATCTAAAAAACTTAGCAGTTATAAGTTTTAGTAAGTTTGTGATATCAATCTCCAGACCAAAAAGCATCTAAGAACATCAACGGCTGAGGGACTGAGTTATCATAGGGATGCTAGAAGTCTCACCATCTCGTAGAAATGGTGTGATGTCAGTTGTTTGGTTGTTTCTGAAAAATGCAGTGCCAGAGTACCTCATAAAACATGCCGTATCAATAGCTCTCCCATCAATAACATCACTCGCACAACTCCTTATGTCGGCATAGGCCACCTGCAAGCAACTTTTGCATCCATCGGGTGTAACTGTCTCGACACACTGCGCTATAGCGTAAGCAATACTTGTATTGGTACCAACAACAGGCGCTGCGACAGCAGCATAGAAACCATTTGTTTTGGGGGTTGCGATAGAAAGGCTTGACAATAATCCATCCACTACGGTTTCAAATGTGCTTTGTTGTGATGAAGTACGGTTACCGCATAAGCCTGGATTGCCTGGCAATATTGTTGTTTGATTGTAGAAAGAATCACTCTCGTACCTTCAGAAAACAACGTAACTATTACTCTTATAGTTGTAGCTGATATGATATTGGCTAGGTTGCTACACAGAATTCAAGGGTAAGATTCACAAAACATTAAAAGTATAGGGGCTAAAGTTTTGAAATTTGAAAACCATATTATGGAAATGACCATTTGCACATGAATTATAATGTGTAGTTTCTCCATACCTGTTGATGGTACTACATAATTAAAAGAGTCAACCAATAGTCTTATACAAAAGTCAAAGATAGTCATTAAAGGCGAAGGGCAATATGGTAGTTTCATGTGTCCGGCTAAATGTAATCATTCTTTGATTAAAAGTTAGTTAGTGTTAATTTGGGGATATAAGAGTTTGTTAGGTCATTTTGAGATCAACTGATTCCTTTACATTTCTCACTATAATTTTCCTTTCAATTTTTTATCATCTTCTTGAGAGCTAATAAGATTGAATAATCGTTTGCTTTTTTGAATCCAATTCTTTGGTGTTTACAATTTCATTCCGCATTTTTATTGTAACAATACCAACAACCAATCATATAGATATTTGTAGCCCCTCAAATCTTATCTGACGAATAACATGCCAACCGAAGACGGCTCACACCTTAAATTTCATCTATATAATATAACAAGCATTTGAACATTTTTAGTTCATAAGTTATATTTTAATGAAGTATACAGATATGCCTGTTGATTCTATCAGTAGCTTAAAAAGGGAAGCGAAGTAACGGTATCCAAAAGAGCTCTTGTTCCTTTTATGTTGGGGCCACATATAAAGATGATGTTTTGTGTGATGTGGTTATTATGGATGCATGTCACTTATTGTTGGGTAGACCTTGGGAATATGATCGCAACATAGAACATAACGGACGGACCAATACTTATAGCTTTCTGTTTGGTGGCGTGAAGGTAACTCTAGTTCATAGGAAGCCAAAGGAGTTCATCACAAAACCATCGGGTAATCTTTTGACCATTAGTCAGTTTCAAAACGAGTTGGAGGAAGTAGAAAATGTTTTTATGTTGATAGGGAAAGCAGTGTCAGAAGAAGTCGAAATTCCAGAAGCTATGGTTCCACTATTTGAGGAATTTGTTGATGTTTTCACTAATTATTTACCTGCTGGATTGCCACCCTTACGAGACATCCAACACCACATTGTTTTGGAACCAGGTGCCCAGCTTCCTAATAAGCGCCACTACAAAATGAGTCTAAAGGAGCATGGGGATTTGCATCGGCAGGTTGAAGTGTTCAAGAAAGCATGAGTCCTTGTGTTGTTCCTACTCTGTTGACTCCAAAGAAGGATGGAACATGGCGTATGTGTGTTGAAAGTCGTGCAATCAACAAGATCACTGTTAGGTACAGATTTCCAATCCCACGACTTGATGATCTACTTGACCAGATTAGTGGTGCCACTATTTTCACAAAACTGGATTTAAAGAGTGGATACCATCAAAGTCGACTCAGACCTGGTGATGAGTGGAAAACCTCCTTCAAGACTCGTGAGGGGTTGTATAAATGGTTGGTGATGTCTTTTGGTTTATCCAATGCTCCTAGTACGTTTATGCGCGTCATGAACCAATTGTTTAGGCCCTTTATTGGTAAATTTGTGGTCGTCTATTTTGATGATATCGTTATTTATAGCTCTGGTTTTGATGAACATGTGAGGCATGTACGTCAGATTCTGTTCTTATTCCGAAAGGATAGTTTGTATGTAGCCAAGAAGAAGTATGTCTTCATGGTCCCTAAGGTCCTGTTTTTGGGTTATGTTGTTTTTGGTGATGCTATACAGGTGGATGAGTCTAAAGTAGCAGCTGTTAAGCAATGGCCAACCCCAACTACAATAACGGAAGTACGCAGTTTCCATGGTCTTGATTCATTCTATAAACGGTTCATTCAAAATTTCAGTTCTCTCATGGCGCGAGTGACTAACTGCATGAAGGGGAAGACCTTTATATGGACCGAGGAAGTTGAATCAGCTTTTCAGTTAATCAAAGAAAAGCTAACAACAACGCCAATTCTAGTATTGCCAAGATTTTTTCTCAAGTTTTTGAGTTGCACACGGATGCCTCACAGGGTAGAATTGCGGCAAGTCTAAGTTAAGAGGGGCAACCCATTTCCTATTTCAGTGACAAGTTGATTTGGCCAAAGTTGCGTTATAGCACTTATGATGTTGAATTCTATGCAGTGGTCCAAGCTGTAAAACATTGGCGTCATTATTTGTTTCATAAGGAGTTTGTTTTATTTACAGATCATGATTCATTAAGACACATTCGTAGTCAAGATAAAGTGTCACATAAGCATGCACGATGGATGACTTACTTGTAAAAATTTACTTTTGTGGTGAAGCATAAGTCTGGGATTTCAAATCGGGTGGCAGACGCCTTGAGGAGAAGGAGTAATCTGCTTGTTTCTATGAGGATTGTTATACCTGGGCTAGACACCCTCATGGAGCAGATCACAACGGATCCCTATTTTTCTATTATTTTGCAGGATGTGCAATCTAGAAGGAGGGAAGATTTTCTTGTGCATGATGGTTTCCTTTTCAAAGAAAATCAGTTACGTATTCCTAATTCCAGCCGCTACCTTCGAATTATCAAAGAACTACATGGTGAAGGGCAGGTTGGGAAGGATCGTACTTTAAAGTTGGTGCAATCTTCCTATTTTTGCCCTACTATGCGCAAGGAGGTAGACCGTTTTGTTAAACGTTGTAGGATCTGCCAAGTTTCAAAGGGCACAACTACTGACGCTGGACTTTATATGCCTTTACCCGTTCCTTTACATCCTTGGGTAGATATTAGCATGGATTTTGTGCTACGGTTACCACGTACTCAGCGTGGTAATGATTCGATTTTGTGCGCTTTATTCCTTGCAAGAAGACGACATATGTAGTTAATGTGGCTCAGTTATTCTTTCGGGATATCTATCGTTTACATGGTTTGCCATCCTCCATTGTTTCTGGCCGGGATACTCGTTTCTTGAGTCATTTTTGGCGTAGTTTGTGGAAAATAGTGAACACTCAGCTTAATTTCAGTAGCACCTATCACCCTCAAAATGATGGGCAGACTGAAGTTGTTAACCGATCACATGGTAATCTTTTGCGGTGTCTTGTGGGTGATCATGCGAAGACCTGGGATCAAAAATTATGTCAGGCTGAGTTTGCTCATAATCGTGCTATCAATCGGAGCATTAGGTTTAGTCCGTTTGAGGTGGTCTATTCTGCTAAGCCCCAAGGACCTCTTGATTGATGTCACTTTATGTTCCTGGTTCTGTTCCCAAAAAGGTGCAAGGTTTTGTGGTGGGATTACATGAAGTTCATAAAGCTATGCATGATAACTTGACCCAAGCCAATTTGAAGTACAAGCAAGTTGCAAACCAAAAGCGTAGGCAAGTTGATTTTGAGGAGGGTGACTTTGTTTGGGCCATTTTGACTGATCTTTTTTTAGCTGGAGAGTACAATAAACTATCAGCTAAGAAGATTGGGCCGGTGGAAATCGTGAAAAAATAAACTCTTATGCTTATCGTCTAAAGTTGCCAAGCCATATTGATTGTTTTGATGTTTTCAATGTAAAACATTTGCTTCCTTTTCATGGGGATTCGTCTGATGATGAGTTCACTGCACGAAAATTTGGAAGATCAAGCCATCACGTTTTTTGAGGCCCACAATCGAGCTTCCAGGGGTGCTACACGAAAATGACCATAACTTTTGTTTCTGGGTTTGTGTTTGGCCCATGGCCTTTTTATGGCCCGTTTAGATTTCCTGCCTTTATTTATATACTTATCATGTAATTTGGAGAGGATCTATCATTTTGGCAATAAACATCGTGACATTACAAATTCTCTGCCCTTTGAGACGAACTTTGGGGGTTTGGGAAAGATTATCACGAGTATTCTAAGAATCAACGTGATCAATCCTTCGTTACTATTTCACGCTCTACATCAAATTTGTTGACACTTTGATGTACGAGAGAGATAACGTATCCATGATGAAAGAGGCTCTTGCAACCATGAACACTAAAGAATTAAAGAAAATGAGTATAAAAAGGGTTTATATATGAGGGTTAGAACAAAACAAATATCTTTCATAGGAAGAAGACTTTCCTAGTCAAAGTCAAAGTTTAAGAGAACAAGTTTATTCCATTTCGAGAACACTTCAAGAGGTATTTCCTACTAATAAGGACGAGAAAGGGCGAAGAAATTTCATCATGAACTCATGACAATCTTTCATCTACAATCTAATGGTTATAAAAGTGTTGAGATGTTGGGGTGTCTAGTACATAGTGAAGTAAGGAAGGGATAATGGACCATGGTTCTTACCATACGACACCAAACAAGAAATTCTATAAGGATTGCAGGTATAGAACTTGATGTAGTGAGGCTAGGTGATGATTAAACTTGCAATATTCTTGAGTATTGGACAGTCACATTAAAACTCGAAAATGGGTATGAATTTGATCTTCAGTACATGAGGTACATTCTTTCTCTCAAAATGAGTTTGATCTTGAAAGCTAAGGTCATCAAAGGGTCAATGACATTCTTGTCTCGTACAAGGAAAGACGACAAAATATACTTGTTATATGGTGTGGTGACTAGTGGTACACCCTTAATTACAAAATCAAGCGGTAAAAGTGCAACCAAAGGTTGGTAGCGTTGAAAAGCAATGAGTTATTAGGGATCTCTAAAATTGTGATGTTAGTTTTTGTGAACAATATATAATCGGCAAGTCAGAAAGAGTCAAATTTAACAAGGGAAGTCATTATGGAAAGGGAGTGTCGGATTATGCACATTCATATATCCGTTTCAACAAAAAGATGAGATTTTGCATAGTTAATGAAAGGAAGCCTTTTTTTTGGTATAGAGGATAATACTCCGGTTGGAAACTAAAATGAAAGAAAGGTAAAGGAACTCGTGATTGATAACGACGTGGCGTTTTGTAATGAGAAGTTCAACCAATTTTGCAAAAGTCATGGAATTTCTAGGTATTTGACTGGTTAAGAGAACGAATAGAACAAAGTTTAACAAGGTAAGATGTCTATTATCTAGTTTAGTTTGCCAAAAATGCTATAGGTTGAGGCTGTGAGCACAACATATTTACTGAATATGTCTCCTTCATTTCTAGTTGGTATGAAAACACCTAAGGAAATGTAGCATGGAAGCAAACTATAGAAAGTTTAAGGTGTTTGGAGCATTGGCTTATGCTCATTTTAATTAAGGAAAACGTGAGCCAAAGGCACAAAAGTGTATCGTGGATGTGTTAAAGGCTATAGAAGTTGGAAATTACATAATGTACGTCGTCCATGGTCTTCTACTCTAGTAGCATTGGTGATTACTCCCTCCTCCCCACCCCCACCCAAAAGTGATGTGGATTAAAATCCTACAAGTGACAAATTTAGGTGGTATTTAGGAGAAAAAAATTGTTGTAAAAAAAAAAGATAATGTAGGTCACAAGATCATTATTATCAAGGATTTAGAGTTCAAGGAAGACACGTTGTATATGATTTGGTTGGAAGCAAAAATGGTTAAAGTTTTAATGAGAAACATGATGATTATAAGTTTAAATTAAGGTGGAGATTGAATCAATAATTTAACAAGCAGGGAGTCCTAACGGTAGGTCAAATGGTTATAGTTTGGCTAAAGATAGATAAAGAAGGCATATTTTACCTTCTACAAGGTTTAGGAGAAATGAAGGCATCTAAAAATATGTTTTTTTAGATGTTGAACAAGATGTTCCTTTAATCAAGTTGTTACTTTTGTTGATAAAAAGAAGTAGATTAGTGTTATTAGGGATGCAGATTGATTATGTAAACAAAAACGAGACTTGGTTTCTCGTTCAACCAAAGGATCGAAAGAAGTCGGTTGAGTGTAACTTGATTTAGAAGTTAAAGTAAGGAATTCAAGGTCCATGGTTAGATTGGTAGAAATGGGATTTACACAAAGAGTAGGGATTTATTACAGTGAGATCTCTCAGCTATGGTAAAACGTTCATCAATTAGAGTTGGGATGAATTTTTGGTACCCAATACCCGTACCGATACTCGTACCGTGTTGGACAATTGGATCGAAATTACTCAAAAGACAGCAGCGATTTTTGTGGGAAAACACTCCCACGACTCTTAATTTTATTAAATCAAACTCACACACCTTAAACTCTAACAATGACCCTCTTTTATACTAATCCTAGCCTTAATTACTAAGAAATCACAGCTCAAGCACAGCTGGAATGACAGCCCATTCACAGCAAAAAAAAAAAACACTCAATACCTTAAATAAAAAACTAAATCAATCTATCTTTAGACTCATTACGATTTCCCCCCCCCCCGAACTTTCACATATAAACCACATTAGGATTAAAAACTCACATACCGTACCGGTACATGTACCGAACCGGTACCGAAAAACCAAAACACGTACCGGTACCGGGACGTGATTTTCTCTAATTTCGGTATCGGTACCGGGACTTTACCGAAAAATACCCCTTTAGTCCCGAAAAATCAAAAAGGGTACCGGTACCGGGACTTTACAAAAAAATACCCCTTTAGTCCCGAAAATACAGAAAATACGAGGGGTCTTTTTTATGGGAATTTGTTAATTACAAATTACAAATAACACCATAATTTCTTCACATATATGATATAGATGGACCCGGGTTTCTTCACATATATGATATATCACCTTTCCAATAATCCAATTTCCAAAACCCCCACTCCCTCCCTGATAGGGCTGTTCAAAAAGCCCGTGGCTCGTGGCTCGCTCGAAGTTCGCTCGAATAAAGCTCGGAAAAAGCTCGGCTCGGGAAAAGCTCGGTTTTAAACGAGCTGAGCCGAGCTGGCTCGAATTCTAAACGAGCCGAGCTCGAGCTAGGGTTGGCTCGGCTCGGGCTCGGCTCGTGGCTCGGCTCGTGGGCTCGGCTCGGGGCTCGGCTCGTGGGCTCGGCTCGTGGCTCGGCTCGTCTAAATAACTAATATATATATATATATATATATATATATATATATATATATATATGTTATATATGTGTTATATTTGAAATATGATGTTTTGATTTTTTAAGTTAATTTGTTTTCAAGAACTCTGAGTTTTGGACTAAAATTTTACTTTATCTACAATTGTATTTACTCTCTACTTTGTAAGTTTTGGGTTATCTATGTTTTTTTTTGTATTTTATATATTGTCCCTTCCATCTATTTAGTTTTTTGAAGACAATCAACTTCAAACCGAGAATAAAATATTTTTTTTTTGTTGTTTATATATATATTAATATGTAAAAAAAAATTTAAAAAAAAAAAAAAAAAAAACGAGCTAGCTCGACGAGCCACGAGCTGGCTCGAGCTTTTTACGAGCCGAGCTCGAGCTCAACTTTTCAGCTCGGAAAAAAAATCGAGCCGAGCCGAGCTGGCTCGTTTAATTTCGAGCTCGAGCTCGAGCCAAGCCTGGCTCGGCTCGGCTCGGCTCGGCTCGTTTACAGCCCTACTCCCTGATCTAAAAAACGAACAGTCACTCCGTCAATCCTCATTCCCCAAGACCCCAACCCTAATTCCCCCTTCCCTTACCTCCTAACTCCTTACCATCGATCATCGGACATTCAAATACACCCACCCGCTTCATCATCTCAGTCAACCACAACCTCCACTGTCTATCATCAACCACCTTACCCAACGGGAACTCGGAAATCGATCGGGAATTCGAAAGTCGAAACCCACCTTCTTCACCCAGCGACCAGCGCCTTTCCGAACAACCACCAGGCCATCCACCGTCTACCATCATCACCACCTTCTTCACCCAGCGGAGAGCGCCCTACATCTTTATGGCGTCGTCTACCAAAAACTTCAATTTATAAAAATCTGTATTCGGGTACCAAACTGGTACCGGGTACCGAAATACAGGTACCGGTATCGGTGCCCGTTTTTGAACAAAATTCAGGACCGGTATTTTCGGTACCGGTACCGATTCGGTATAAGTATGGTATCGATCTCATCCCTAAGTTAGAGTGATATTGACATTAAGTGATGGTGATTTTGAACAAGAACAGTTGGAAATAATAACAACATTTTTACATGAGAATCTCAAAAAAAAAAATTATATGAAGCACTCATACGGATTTGAGATTGAAGGCTAGGATGACAAGGTTACATGAGTTATGATAAGTATATGGTTACTTATGGGTTTAAAAGGAGCAATTATGATAGTTGTATTTATTTCGAGGAATATACAATAAAAGAGTTTGTGTACTTATTGTTATATTAGGGGATGATTGCTAGTAGCGTGTAAAGATTTTGAAGAAGATATATTTTAATGGATGAGTTTTAAAATATCTATATATTTTAATTTAGTCAAATTTTATTATGCGTTATAATTTTTTTAGATGGTCTCATTAATAAACATAAAATATAAAATTATCTACTATAACTTATCGAAGACATAAAAATAGAGAAAACAAAAAATATAAAAAAATTGATATATGTTTTTATCATTTTGTAGATTTAAAAAATGATATCACTAATGTAACATGTATATACAAATAAATAGAAGTTTGTTATTATAGTTATATATAAAAATATACAATAGTGGATATGTTTCAAAATATCCAAATATTTTGAATTTAATCAAACTATTATTAAGTGTTTCAGTCTTTTAAAAATTAAGATTTTATCAAATATATTATTATTAATTTAATAAAAAAAATATATAAAAAATAATATACTATAATTAAATTCCGATGGTATACCAATAAATTATGAATTACAGAACAAATTTCCCACAATATTCTGAATAATAATTATTTAAATTTTAACTTACTCAGAAAATCCAGGAATATTCTGACTAACTTTCGACGTAGAGTTTAGCATAACTGGAATATTTAAATTATGAATTAAATATTGTTACTTTAAATTTCATCGAAAAAATCGTCGGACAAAATGATTTAAACATGATTTTAGCATAACCGTCGTGCCGGGTGAGATATATAGAACTGGTGGCTTCGCTAGTCCCGGTTTAACCGTCGGTGGTGAAAGAATGTTCTTTTAGACTTTTATAACTTAAAAATGTAATTAAGTTGTTAACTTCATTTTTCAACGAAAAAACTAATTAAGTAAAAACTATTATGGTGGCATGTAAAGTCTTTTAATCCAATAAAGAGTTGTACGGTATAAACTGTTGCGTGCCTACCTTTCCATTGTTCCAACCATATCGATATGCACAAGTCTACATGTAAGAGGTGCAACCCTTCTATGCATGCATGCATTGATGTGGGTTAATAAAACGTTTAGACCTTTGGTCTTTTAATTAATTGTAATTAATTATGTGAGTTGATTTCCATAGTAGTGGTTTAGTCGGTGATTATTATTAAAGTAGTGAGTTTAATGGTTATGTTTATATATAGCCATTTGATATGTTTTGAGGATACGAATGAAATGAATCAAGTTTAAATTATCTCTCTAAATTTCTATCTGGCTTTTTTCTGTTTTCTTTGGCCAACGATTAACCGTTGGAACCACATCATAAACTTTATACTATAAAGTATAAACTACACATGGAACCTTAAAAACAAAGTGGACGAGTGTTCACCTGAGAAAACAACCGTCAAGTACTGACCGGGCACCGTTAAAAGCGGCGCAGCTACGTATGGAACTAGCTGCAAAGTCGAAACAACTTACGCAGTCGCTTGTCGTCATATATTTTCTGCACTGAGCCATTACGTAAACAGTTTGCGAGTTTCTTGACAGCTCTGAGGTAGCAAAGTAGGTGTTATTGTTGGATAATTGTCTACGGATGTCTCGGAAAGTATCGTTAAGATTGTTGAAGAAATTTTGGATGTTGGTGGCGTTGACTGGGCTGCAAGTCTGGATTAGTATGTTTGTTTGGGGCTGTGATCTCCCCGAATTTGAGAGAAAGACAATGAACACGACGGCAACCACCACCATCCGCCACCACCACCGAGTCATGGTTCCTCCTTTGTTTCTTTTTTGCTACAAAGTGAATTTTTTTGACCTTGAAAATGTCTGGTGGGTACTCTTCTGACTATATAAAGAAGCCGAACTTTACCAAGCGATGGACGATATCTTTTTGTTTATTTAATAATAATATTAAATAATAATAATATTTGATTTACAATATAATTTCTTATTCTATCCTTTACCAAAATTAATTAATCATAAAACTTATCTTTCATATAGAATAGTAACCAAGTTTCTTACATGTTTAATTTTAGTCATTCAAACTTCTCTTCTATCTAGGTAACATGTTACTCGTTTTTGGATTTTATTTTATGGATGTGGTGAAATTGTTGATTTATATTTTTTGGATTTTATTTTTTACTATATCAATACAATGAAATATAAAAAAAAGTCACTCATAACATGATAATTGCGCAAGATTTGAACAACATATGAAACTTGACTTAATGAAAAAAAGGCACTCGTAACATGGAATACGTTAATTACTATTTAATGTAATTTGACTTTCATTACTATTTGATTGAAAATAAAAGTTACATAATTAGATTTCAAAGTTTCTTATGATAAGTGATAATTTAAAATAAATGTGTTTTATTAGTATAATTACTATTTTCTTTAAAAATATATTATTATTAAAAGATAAAGTTGTATTTAATAAGACAGGGAGATGCAAGAAAAAAATGATAATAATGAATATGAAAACGACATGTGACATGTAAAAACATTTATTTATTATATATATACTATAGATTTACCTACATATGTGAGATTATGTGTATGTATATGTGTATGTAATATCGCCTACACATGAATTACACATGCATAGGTTGTATAAATAAATAAAATTTGTTAATATTTATTTTTTTAATTCATGAGAGACATATTACATTTTTATCATTTTCTCATATCATAAAAAAAAGTTAACATTGAAAATATGGATTTGTTTTGTGTTCTTTGATCTTGAAATATTTAGTGTTCCGGATATAATCCTCCACATATATGAAAATGTTTAAATACAAAGTGGTTTTATCATAAAAGGCCATTTTTGATCTATTGATCAAAGAAATCAAGAGATGCCAAGTTTTTTACGCATGAAAAGAGTGTTGAGTGGTAAAATGATCTTCATATTAACTATTCCAGCAAATAATGATATGATTATATTGACATAAAACCTTTTAAATTTATATTCAACTAAAGTTGTTTAATGTACGGCCTTTTAGAATGTCATAAGTTAAAAAGGGCAATGTTTTTATATATTTTTTCTTGGTATACTTGATTAACGTACGGTTTAGTGTAAACTGATGTTAGGGTTTCAAGTTTTTTTTGAAAGACGAATATTGAATGTTGTGACGTCGGACCCCCCCTCTCGTGGTCATATGGGAGAGGTTTATCCAACTCCGGCCAATATGTTGTCTTAACCGGGTCCACTTGGCCAGGGGCGGAGGTGGTACCAGGGTCAACCGACCCCACTCGATTTCAAATTTTAGTATCGGTGTATTGCGCGAATGCCGAGCGACCCCAGTCTTTTTTAGGTTGACCCCATTGGTTTTTAAAACAAAAAATAATTGACTCCGAACTGTGAAAAGAATATAAAATTATACTTATTTTTGTTAGCCCACCTTGGTGATTTGATCCATAATTTATTAAAGCATTAATCCAACTAGTTAATTAGTGTTAAACCTAATTATAAAAAAAAGACACGCAAAAGGAGGCAGTGATAGTAGCGATGATCGGAATTCTGTTTGATGTTCCAAAATCTAACCTTCAATCGACCATTGAATGGTATTAATAATCTAGCAAAAGTAAAATAAAATAGTGGAAACAAGGTTAACATTAATTCTCCGTTGGTCTATCGTTTATTAAAGTTATCATTAGTTTATCGGTTGCAACGACAAGTGTTGAGAGATGTTTTCTTCAATGAAACATGTGAAGGTGAACTTGCGTAACCGGATGGGTGATAAATATATGAACGATTCTTGCATTTGTTACATTGAAAACAAGTTCTTTAAGAATGTTTCGGTCGAATATTAATGGATCGTTTTCAAAAGGTGAAAATCCGTGGGGAACAACTATAAGATCTAGTGTTTATTTATTTCTAATGACATTATGTTTTTATCATTTGTTTTATAATGACGATGCATTTTCATTATCGTATCATATCTTATTATGCGACCGACCTGACCCGATACCGAACCGGCCCAAAAAAGATCATAGCCGGGAACTTAGAAATTTGAGTATCGAAAAAAAGCAACCCCACTAGAAAAAAAATTTGGCTCCATCACTGCACTTGGCGTCAGAGTTAGAGATCTTTCAAGGAAAAACCTCACCCAATACGGCCCCTTCCGGGCTTAAGGGAGAGCTGAGACTCGAACCCTGGATCGGCGTGGGTAAAACCCTAATGCATCAACCTACTAGGCCTCATTTGCGGTGCCGTGAAAATTAATGGTGGTGACAAGGATCAAACCCAGGTCCCATAGGACTTCAGTCCTTACCTCAATCACTACACACAACCTCTTTGACGTTTCAAGGTTTCTAGACAAAATGGTCATTCCATGGGCCTGAGTTTATAATATTCAAAAATGCGAAACGATAAAAACCTAGTTTCTTTCTAATTTCTTTAGTCAAATTAAAAAAGTCCGTTTTTAAAAGTCTATCGTGGGCAGCGGGGCGCATTTAAAATGAAAGTGCCCCAATTGGAACTAAAATTAATTTTTTTACCTATTTAAGTATTTAATTAATTACCTATTTTATGATCGTTTAACCTTAAATGATTATATATGTAGAGTCGGCTTAACCATTTTAAAGGCCTAAAACGAAATATAAAATTGGGGTCTTTTTTGCCTAAAGTAGTTTTATGCATATTCAAATAAACCAAGAAACGATGGTTGTTTCGGTGGTAATACAAAAAAGAAAAGAAATACACTACTTACATACCTATGTCTTAGTGAGTCTAATGGTACGATGTTTACCCCCCCCCCCCCACCCCACCCCCTAGTGATGTGAGATTTATCTTTGATCCTAGTATTGAATTGTTGAAATTTACGTTTAGCTTACATCACTTGGAAACTAACCGATGACTCCACCCACAATTGCTTAAAGGTTGTAATAAAACAAAGTGATACGCACGACCCGGGTAAAACAGGACCGTCGTCGCAAATCACGCAGGCGCAAACTGAACCTCTTTCGGCCTAGCATGTAGCCTAATGTCCCAAGAGGCTAATCCGAACCCTAACTCGGTTTAGAGATTAGTTGCAATTTCAAGATGAAGATTCCACAAGATTATGCCATGTATTTGCTTACCTATTTTTTTAATTATTTGATTTTATCTCTAGTTTTAAAGATTGTTTTTTGTTTCCTAAGTTTATTTTTCCTATAAAAACACTTGTGGTGTTTTAGAATTGAAATATCAGAAAATTGCCCCAACTTTCTCTTCTCTTGTTCTTTGAGATTGACCATCTCCAATATAAAAAATCTAGATGAATTCATAGTATGAATTCAAATTTGAATTAAGGTAAACTCAGGATTGGTATATGAAATAATATTTGAATTAATGTTAATATAATTTACTAATTTTTTAAAGACTGAATAATAACTAAAAAACCGTAAAAGTATTTCAAATGCAGTGTGTTCAAAAAGGAAAAAAAAATATAATTGTAAGATGTGTTTTATTAAATATGTTTTTTAAGATGCTTTAGTTTAAAAATAAAATCTTTTTGTCAACGTTTAATATGTTATTAGGTTTTTGTTTGTTGGTGTCTTTATGCAACAACGAAGGAAAAAAGAGCATGATTTTACAAAAAGATCACGTTAGTGTTCAAAAAGTGTTGCGATTAAAATCAATAATTTGATCAATTCACCTCTATATATAAATTTTAACTGATTTTGAAAAATATTTTACTTATCTCTCGTTTACAATACTAGCTTTTATCTACACGGATTTTAATTTTTTTCTGACCCGTAATAACCATCAAAAAAATGTTTGAACCTGTTTCTCTTTAAAGGCATTTCAAGCGTCTTACGGTCTTACCATTAAACCATCTTGTGACGATTATCTACACGAATTTAAACTTTTAGTTATTATTTTCATATTATTGTTATTACCTTTTCTTTTAATTTCTAATTTTGCTAATATTTCATATCATGTGGACGACATAAATCATCCAAGAAATAAAATAAGGACCTTCCAAAATGTGGACTTTTGTGTTGAATTAATGAGATCGTCTAAGAAGGTAGAGTTCCACCTTGTTGTTTTTGAGTATGACTTTAAACTCATATTGAAAGATATTTTCACTTGTTAATATCAAAATAGAATTAGTCTTTTTGGGCATCCGAATTTAAACCTCACATATTAATTTTTTGTAACAAAAACATTGACGGTTACTTTCCCATGAATACGACAACTTTGTTTTTCCACAAGATGACCCAGAGATCGATAGGCAGATGTCAAGTTGATTTAATCATCTAAGCATGAATGTGAAAATTGAAATTTAAAACATTCTAGATGGGTATTCGGTCGAGATTAATAAAAACAAAATTTTCCTCTTCGCTCGTTGTGTCGGAGATTCCGTCACGATTCCAAATATCAAAATGCGGAGACCAAAACACGTCGCAACGGCAGTCATTCCAATGTAAAACACCAAGGCATCAAGAAACCCGATTGGAAACACATGTTAAAACAACGCATACACCCTTAAAAAACCCAAAAACAACGGAAAAGAAACACAAAAACAAAACAAAAAAGTTGCGTTGGGCACAACTTTGAACCCGGATTGATGGCGGCACGATCCTGAATATCAAAACGGAAATAAAAAAACACGTTGCAACGGCTGTCACTCTGACGTAAAACACTAAAGTGTACTCAGTCGTAAAAGTAAGCATCACTCCGTTGCAAAACCCGAGGTGTACTCCATCTTAAAAGCCCTACTCCGTCGTAAAAGTGATTGTCACTCAGCAGTAAACTAAAACGACTCGCATCTTCCCACCCTATGTCGATGGCATGTCGTTGGGGCATGGTGACCCGAACCCTAAATCAAAATCCTCCTCCGTTCTTGTAACGCCCTAAAATCCATGAAAAATGGAATTAAATGGGCTAGAACAGTAATTACATCAACCTCAAGGATCAAAAATGAAAAATCTGAAAGTTAGGCAGTAGCGGACCGCTACCGGGTCCTTAACGGTCTGTTACGTAACCACCAAGCAAATAATGAGAAGGTGACGCATGGCAAACCTGACTCGCTGAAGCAGGGCTGGTAGCGGACCGCTAACAACCAGCTTAACAATTCTCTAGGTGGTGAATAAGAATGGTGGTTGATTCATGAGGCGGTAGCGCTCCACTACCTACCTCTTAGCGGTGCGCTATGGGGTCGAACTCAGCCTATAAATTGAGAGTTTGAGACCTTCAATTAGGTACACCTCCAACAAGATTGAATCCACTTTTTGTAATTCCATGTGCGTTTACTATGTGTGTTGCGAGTACATGTGGATTCGGGTTAAACATTTGAGCAAGAAATCGAGTGCAGCAAAACCCCAGGACTATCGTAGGTACACTAAAATCGTAAGTATACGAAACCCATAGTTATCCCTAATAAGATTATGTGATATTAGGAAATGCTTTATATACGGGGTTATGCGTACGCGTAATGTAAATAAAGATGAGTTATGTGTAGTTACAATGCCTACACATGTTTTGAATAATGAAAGTAAATAATCGTAGTCCAAGGATCCCTATGGTGTGGATTGATCGATATACCAAAGACCCAACGCTTATCTAAGGATCTCAATCCAATGAAACAAGAGGTCATAGGCATATGTGGTCCAAGGACGGAAGCACGATATGGTAGTTGGGAGTATCATAATGTGTATAATAGATTGCTTTCATACCATGAAGTATGAAGGTTAATGTATGGCACCACTGTTGGGAATCCATGTACCGGTTATAACTTTTAAAACAAAATATATTTAACTTTTAAATAAATAAATCAGATTTAGTAGGCGGAAGCGATCGGTACAATTAACGGTTCTAAACCGGGATCCCGCCAATAATCCGATTACATGCGCATAAACAATTATACATTCGACGATAAACCGAAAGATCAAACACCTTGGTTCAACGAGCGTCTCGCTAGTGACAGTTAAAAAAACTACAACAAAACGTCAAACATATTGCGCAAACTAGGAACCGACGGCGGAGGCGGACCGGCGGGGCGGCTGATGCAAATCTGTGGCGGCCCGGTGGTGGCTTGCGACGACGACCGAGAGAGGAAATGGGGGGGGTTCACAAACTAGCTTGGTGGCTAAAAAATATTTGGGGTTTGGGATTAAGGATATATTTATAATCCTTAGTGGCTATTTGGCAAAATTTGAACCATTAAAAGCTCTGAATGGTTCAGCATGGTTTTATAGTTGAACCATTAAGAGGCTTGCATAACTATTAAGAGGGAGGTTTTAGCGAAACAAACACTCTTACATCTGACCGATTCAAAGCTATGCCTCTTAATGGAATCATTAAAACGGCTACTAAACAGCCCCTTAATCTTACAACCCGCACCATTAGGGCATTAACTGTTAATTCCCTAGGAGTTGAACTAATAGTTACTTTTAATCCATTGCGTTTACTAATTACCAATAATCAGTGAACATTAACCCTTTTAATGTTTAACACTTAAACATTAATTTCCTCCATATATAATTATTTCTCTAAATAATTAATTTCTGAATTTGTCGATAAATATGTCTCTAAATATTTATTCACCGTTTAATAAACCCGTGTTTTGTGAATTATAATATTTACGACTAAGTATTATCAATTGCTCGTTACCCAAAATGTAACTCTTTGGATCGTACCTCGGTGACAATGTTGACTTAATTGACGAACGGACATCATATATCCAAAAACCACTATGATACCGCATTCATCATATTGTACTGAAATCGACAAATAATAGGCTAGGATTATGCATAGATGAATATGCATAGACAATGGCCTCAAATGAAACCCTAGAATGTTTAAAGATGGTAGAATGACGGAAGGCCTGTATAGTATACCCTACACATATTGATAGGGTAATCAAATAAGAAACAGTTAGTATTCATACCTTAGCAACAAGTTATGCGTGAGAACCAGAATCTAGAAAATTACGATGCATGTAGCAATAGGAGATCGACGTCTGCATGTAGAAAATTACGGAAGGCCTGTATAGTATACCCAACACATATTGAAAAATCTGAAAATTACGACGTCTGAATCATGGTTGTCATCCTAGGATTACCCAGTGAGACTAAGAGGCAATCTGTCTATTAGGGTACTTTATCATAGATGGAAATACCTGAGAGATGATCTGACCATCTGGTGAGTTTAGTACACTTTAGGTAGCTTAGTTGGTGACACCTTGAGAGTGATTAGGGATCCACTAGGTGATCTATAGTTGTTATCCTTAGAAACTCAGATTCATCATAGTTCTAGAACCGGTAGAAGTTGTGCTTTGCAAGTAGGATTTCGACCTAGGTAGTGTTCTTCCCATTCCTGATATCTTCCTTAGTTCCTGTCTTGATAGTTGAATCGTCCTTAGTTTATTACATTGTCTAGTGATAATAAGTAGTGTAGTAAATCCCCCACCAATCAAATCTTGAGTCTGAGTCAGAGTCTGTTTTGTTATTCGTAGTGTCTCTAGGGTTCGATATTCCGGTTTACCATTAAGTTGTGCTACACTCGATAGGTACATTTGCCTGTTAGTGCGGTTTAGTTCATAGGTTTTCCATCTTATTACTTAGGAGTCTAGGTTAGGTTTTGTTATTTATTTTATAGACCGTCTGGACGACATCACCTGCCAATGAAAACAAAGTTGAACAAATCTCGGAGTAGGATTATGCATAGATGAATATACACAGATAATTGCCTCAAATAAAACCCTAGAATGCTTAGAGATGGTAGAATGACGGAAGGTCTGTATAGTATACACTACACATATTGATAGGGTAATCAAATAAGAAAACAGTTAGTATTCATACCTTAGCAACGAGTTATGCCTGAGAACCAGAATCCAGAATATTACGATGCAGGTAGCAATAGGAGATCGACGTCTGCGCCTGCCAATGAAAACAAAGTTGAACAAATCCCAGAGTCTATACAGAGACAAATCACAGTAGAGGTAGGTGACGCATTTGAAGCCAACATACCTTCCATACGGGCTGAATTACAAAGCTTTGTTTGGAGTTTGTTTGAAAATCCAAGTATACGGAGGTAGAGAAACCTTAGGAAAAGGTTAATGACATGCCGAAGTTTAATGTTGGATCAACCAAATGCACGTACAAAGACTTTATGTCATGAAAACCTAGATTATTTGAGGGAGCAATAGATCCCTTAGAAAGTTAAAGGTGGATCACGGCAATGGAGATTAATCAGTTTAGTGGATGAGTTGGAGATTGCTGGGGTGTAGTGAAGTGAGAAAAAAAGAAGGGATAAAAAAAATTAATGGAAAGAATTTAAAGAAATCCTCCTAAAACATTGCTGCCCGTGAGAAATGACTAATCGAATGATTGAATAAAGAGTATGTGGAAGAAATTACAGGAATCTTCTTTGACAAAGCAAGGTTATGTCCCTCACTCCTTACAACTCCAGAAATGCGGATGATGCGATATAATATGGTTTTGAAAACGGAGATTTGAGAATTAATATCTCCATCAAAAGAACTTGGAGGAAATCACTAACTCGGCTCGGGAGCGAAAAACAGAGCTCAAGAGACAAGAAGAAAGAGAATGGAAGAGGAAGAGAGAAAATATTCCATCACATGTACCAATCAAGACAATAAGTTTTAGAAGAACTAATCCACACTCCGAGAAAGGAAGTGGGAGAGTGTACATATTGTGGAAAAAGACACATGCTGAGTGCCGACATCTGACTCTCAATTGTGTGAAGTCCGGGAGAAATGGGCATGTGGCATAGCAATGCATAAGTTCGGCAAGGTTGTGTTATAATTGTTATGGACAGGGGCATACAAGCAAAGAATGCATCGAGTTAAAGCAACAAAATGAAAAAACTACGGAAGGATCTATGAAGACTGAAGAAGTCAAACGCGTAGAAGCTCCAAAACCAAGTGGTAGAGTCTTCCAAATAATAGACGAGGAAGCTAAAGAAACGTCTGGCGTCATATCAGGTACCTTGTAGGTCCAAACCAGTCTCCAAAACCAAGGGGTAGGGTCTTCCAAATAATAGCCGAGGAAGCTAAAGAAATGTCTGACGTCATATCAGGTACCTTGTAGGTCCAAATCAGTCAATGACACAGCACTAGGGATCGATAATCACACACACACTGGCGAAATCAGTGTGTGATGGTGTAATAGCTCAAACATACAAGACGAAATAGATGGTGATTTACAACAAACAAATCAAGAACACATTGATTGATAAACAATAAGAACCAGCACAAATTTTTTCAAGCTGAATTTTTTTCGAGTATTTTTCGAGCAAACTTCAAGCGGCCCTCCAGCCGTAAGCTTTTTGGACAGTCCTACTTATTGCAAAGAAACATCGAGTCTACTATTTCTCCCCCTTTTGTATGCATTTCCATTTGCAGAATGAATCGGCCCAACAATAGAATTTGTCCACGTTCAAATGATAATCTCAAGTCTCGGCAGTTGACTTTTCTTTTGTTCACTAAAATCCGAATCAGATTAAATCTTGTATGAAACTTGGAGACCCACCTTCCTGACTAAAAACAATTACCAACAACAATTGCAATTGTAGGTCCAGTATAACAAAGTTCAGCGGCCCAATTGAAATTCTCTTATATTTGAGTGAGCCCAATTCAATTCAAAATTTTCAATAGCTTGCGGCCCATCTTCTTGTAAGAATCTTATTCAAAGAATTTGCTGACCCAAAATAAACTCATGGATAGAGGTGCACAAAACGGTTTTTTAACCAGAACTGGTTTAAAATCGAACCGAACCGGTTTGGTAAACGAAAAGTCAAAACCGGTTAGAGATGGCTGTTGACCGGGTTTGACCGGTTTAAGACCGGTTTGAAACCAGTTTTTAAGCGGTTCGGTTCGGGTCAAACCGTTTCAAACCGGCGGTTTGAATCGGTTTGGAACCGGTTTGGTCTAAACCAGTGCACGTCCGGTTCGGATATCGGTTTGAAATCGGTTTAGATTTTTAAACCGATTTTTTTGTACATCTCTACTCCTGGACTCCAAAAGAATTTAATCCGAATGTAAAAAAAAATTCCACTACTTCAATAAAAGATTAAATGGATGTAATTTGAAAATATATTATATTATAGTAATACTTAAAAGGAAGTGTCACCAACAACTTTCACCCCTCACCTTTAAAAAATAACAACTTTCACTCCCTACTTTTAGGAAATGACAACTTTCACCCTCTACTTTTAGTAAATGATAATATTCACCCTTAACTTTGTAAACTAGAACTTTAACCCTCTCAAGTTTCTAAATTTTCACGTTTACCCCCTGCAATATATATAATATGACTTTCTAATAGTTTTCGTTCGTTAATTAATTTTTTTCTTGACGTCCCAGTATAAATTTCGTTAAAAACGGAGTCGTATTCAATATAGGGTATTTTTTTAGGTGTCATGGGTAATATCGACAAACGGTAATGTGCTGGTACCGTTAAGAATGAGACCGACAACGACTAAAAAATATCGGTTCCGTTATATAATTGTATTTTATCTATGTTTCGATCTCCACAACCGAGATTTCTTCTATGTACTTTTTCCTTTTGTGTTTAACCATGTTAATGCCACCACCTCAACCGTTTAAGATCAGTCTTTCACCGCCGCGGAGCGCGGAGGTAATTTTCTAGTTATAACACAATAAACCTTCTCCATTTTTAGCTTCACCAAGCAAATAAACAATATTACATCTAACAACCTCTTAATCACGCATCCATCATCAACAATTTCTTTCTTCCGCTTTAGTCGCAAGTAACATTTAAAGACACAAGTCTCACTCCAAAGATCTTGTTAAATGTCTTTCTTACGTTAAACGAAAGTTTTAGATCAAAGGACAAAAGGTTTTCAGGAAGGACGAAAGTATGTGGCCGAAAGTAGCAAAATTTATGGACGAAAGTTTAAAGATAAAAGATTACTTTCATTTGGATGAACTTTCATTCACAAAATCAGGTGAAAGAATCAATGATGAAAGTTTTTAGATATGAAAGTTTATGATCCGAAATTTCTCTCTCAAAAATCCAGAAAGAAAGAGAGGATAAACCTGATGCTAGATCTGAAATTTATGATGTAAATTGTTGTAATTGAAGCTGATTTTGTTTGTAAATCTGAATCTCAGATCTGAAAGATGAATAAATTTGATGATGATTGTTATTCTATTGCACTTTGTCCCTCTAAAACTCTGATTCTCTTTGTAAAATTATACTTGAATATCCATCCAATCTTCAAACAAAAACTTATCCAAAACTGATTTCGAAGATCAGAAACCTCTAAAATTGTGCATCGTGGCTCTGATACCAAGTTATATGAACGAATACATACGAATTGTTCCTGTTTTGATGAAGAATCAACAAGAAAGATAAACAATAATTAAATACAATCAATCTAACTAATTTTCATTCAATTGAATGTGTTTGTACAAAGATTTAACAATGAAAGCCCCTAAAAAACTATGAATTCTGGATCATAAGTTTTACATTTGAATACCAAACATATTTATAGCCTAAACTTTCACCAAAGATTCTCTTAAAACTTTTACCAAAACTTTCACCAAACTATCACTAAAACTTTCACGGAAACCCTCACCAAAACTTTGATGCGTTGACTTTGAATTTTTGTTAACCATTTGACATAAACAATTGCATAGCATCATTCTAAAATTTAAACCCAATAATCTCCCTAGAATGATGCTATCAATTCTTTAAACTTTCAATCAATCTAAATATGTCAATTGCATAGTATCATTCTCAAAATTAATCCTAACACCTTGCCTATTGTTGTGTGGTTAGTTGAAGTAATACTCATTTTATAAATATTAAAACCTGATAATAAGTGTTACAAATCTTAATAAAAATGTATAACTAACACATCAAGTTTTTTGCATCATTGCCGGGTACACTGTGATTTTAAGAAAATGTTATTGGATTAGTCTTTTAAATATCTATCAGACTTCTCACTTTCTCTCTTACGTTTGTTCCAGGTAGTACATGAACCATTCATCAGCTACAGGCCTCGTTGAAACTTTAGCTAAGTCAAAATGATTCTTCCACGACCGATTAAGTGAAAAAGTGCGAGCAACCAACACTGTGATTGAAAAGGAATCTTCAGTGGCAACCATTAATGGTGAAGATCAGACTATCTATGATATTGATTGGACTTCACTGAACACCCTGGGATCTAGTATCACAAGGCCGACAATTGACGCCAACAATTTCGAGATCAAATCACATGTTATCCAAATGATTCAATCATCTTGTACTTTTACTGGTTTGCCAAATGAGAATCCCCATGCCCACAGTGTAACTTTCTCGAAATATGTGATACGTTTAAACTTAATAGAGTTTCTAATTACGCCATTAGACTTCATACTTTTACTTTTTAACTAAGAGACCGTGCAAAGTTAACGGCCATAAGCCATTTCCAAGAATCTCAACATGGGAGTAACAGTTTCTTTACCCTTATTTTCATTACATTGGTATTGATGACAATGTTTAATTTAAGTGTGGGGAGGGGATTGGTTATCACACGTTACTTGTCTCATGTGTTATCACAACTCATAATTCAACCCATTTTGACATATTACGTAAATATATAAAAAATTTCATAATTTTCAAAAGTATGTTATTTTTTGTTTAAAATAAAGTCTTAAGCATATGGTTTTAGTACCTTTTCTCATGGTTGCATTCTCGGGTCACATTAATTAAAAAACTTTGAGTCTATTTTAAAATAATAAATAAGATATCCAAGGAGTAACAAGTAGAAAAAACAGGAATTATGCACAATTTCACGCTTTACCCATTCCATCCATTTCCTGTGAATATTTTGGCCCTTTTTGAGCATTTTACATGATATACTTTCGCATGCTCATTCATTTAGACGTTGTGTGTAAAATATGAGTTGTTGTCATCATATTAGAACTTGTGTGACTTATACGTTTCAAAATCATGATCTAAGTGTTGTTATGGAAATGATCGAGGCATTTTGGATAGACCCTTTTTCTGTTAGCCTTTTAGCCCTTTTTCATTACCCACATATTATCTTTTAGTTAGCTCCGTTGAGTACTTTCCAATTTTCATTTGTTACCCACATCCTACACCCACTTAGCAAAAAATTACCCTCTTTGTTAAAACGGTTTTGGTCAAATTGGTATTGAATTAAGGTCATCTATCAATTTTGAGTCTATAACCATGTGTTTATGTTAAAAAAAAGAGAGTATGTCTTTTATCGGTGAGACGTAAAAAAGCTTGATGCATTCTTTTGATTTCAATTTACTTTCGAGTATTCATTTCACTAAAAAGTTTTTCGCCTATCCAATGAGACAAGGAAAAAGTGGTGCCAAAAAGAGCAAAATCCACCGATCCGTGGAACATCAAAGAACGCTAGAAAGAGAAGGAGAAAAAAATATGAAAAATACTCGAATTGTGAAAAATGATCTCATGAAGGAAATGTAGCAAGAACCAAACCTACTCACAGTATGAGTATACAAAGCTTATCAGATTGGGTTCTATTAGGTTAAAAGTCGAACGATCCATAAGGAAAGATAGCAATGTATATCATAAAGTCAAGGAGGAAGTCATGTTCTTGAAAAGGAGATTCGATCTTGACAATCTTACCTTAAAAAAGCCATCAGATTACATATACCCTCATAATCTGAGTTTTGTGAAGGGTTCTTTATTAGCTTTCCTTCACCTTTCAGTCATATCCTAATAAGCCAAGCCGGTCTCTTAACAATTAACCACTTTTCTAAAATAATTCATACCCTTTACCCAAGCCAAGTTACAACCCTTAAAAATTCATCTTGATTAATGCAATACTTATGATATTTGGTAGAGGTTAGCGCCCATCCACTTTACTAAGAACATAAATTATTTATTTTTTATTCTTCATGAGTGGTTTTGAGGTTGTTGTTTATGCACCCGACTATCCAAAGATCTATACGACTTGGTGACCCTAGATGGGAGGCAAGTCAACTGGATAATCTTAGTTCGAATAATAACTAGAGGATGAGACTAACGTTTGCGGGAGCCCGTTAGCACTCCAACGATCATTAGGGCAGTATCTGGACCAATGAGCTTTTCACCCCTTATAAATTAACTACATCATTGATTTTTTTTTAAAAACATCGATTTATTACCACGTGGATTCTAAACCCAAGTGATGTGCATTTGATTTGATTATCTCTTAAAACTTCTGCCTCGTTTTGTTACCTCACTTGTTTTACTTTTGAATCACTACCCTTTTTATGAGACTAAACAATAACAACAACTGAGTACTAAAAGCACTGTGTTCATTGTTTCGGTAATTGGTTTTTACCTGAACTATATTACTCTGCGATAGTTGCACTTGTCTATTGTGTGGGGTTAGTTGAATTAATAGTCATTTTATTAATATTACAACCAGATAATAAGTGTTACAAATCTTAATAAAAAATACAACTAACACACAACACATCAATAACTACTTAAAATCATGCTATAAAAACCAAATAACTAATGCAGAAGTTGCTCCCATTTGGGTTACCAAATCACATGACTCTTCGAAAAGTTAGAATGAGCAACACACCAACTACCTAAATTCATGTTTTGAGGACCAAATGTGATTGATTTATGTTCTTGTAATAAAATGGATGGAATCCCATTTAGGGTTATCACTACCTTCAAACTATTGGAAAGCTATAATGATAAGACACGCTAACTACTGCATGGTCTGAGTAAAGATATATCAAGTTTGACAAACTTTAAATATGAAATCCTATTCTTAAGCTCTAACACTTCAAGCCTCCAGCTAAGAATGCTTTAGTGTAAAGACTTGAGGATAGAAGAAAACTGACACAAAACACAAGGTTTACCTAAAACTCAAATGCTTTGAATGAATACCCAAAAAACTTACCAAGAGTTTAAATCTTTACCCATCATTTCCAGTGCATCACCAAAGACTTGTATAAGATGTACAACTTTGAATGATTGATTATACAACATTTTATCAAGATATATGATTTAAAATACACATAAGATTATAAACACTCGCAAGCAAAGACTAAATACTCAAATCCATAAAGAATGATTACAGTCAAGAATAAAAAAAACTTAAACACACTATTTTACTAAATTAAAATATTAATTACGCCAAGTTTCATCTTCAGCCAAGCAATAGAAGAAGACTAGCCACAAATAGTAATACAAATGAATGCACAAACACTTGTTGATATAAGAATCATGGAATGAAAACAACTAATCAAACAAAATCCAAATGTAGAGATAGAAATATGCTTCTTGATCTTCAATGGGATGAATGTAGCTCTATCTCTCTCTCTCTCTCTCTCTCTCTCTCTCTCTCTCTCTCCATCTTTACTCTCAAGTGGGAAGTGATTGGTAGGAATCTCTCTCCCGAAACTTGATCGGAAATTAAGTGGCTAAAGCATGCTTTTATAGGCTAAAAAAGGTAGTGCACGCCCGTGCACAAGTACGCACGGTTGTGCCATGCTCTCTGTCAATAGTTTGATTTTGTACGGATAACAATGTTTTTGCCAGATTTGTTACAGATGCATGGCCGTGCACAAGGACACACGACCGTGCATTGGCTTTGGTCGTGCGTTGACCACACGAGGCATGCTTCCATACTTTAATTTCTGACCAACATTAAGGGGCACGATATAGGATGCTTATGCACGATCGTGCATGATTATGCACGACCGTGCATGACTATAGACGACCGTGCATGACTCTAGCTTCCGATCTTCATTTTCTCTAACATTTCCTTCTTCTTAGTTTGGGAAGCCAAATAACCTACAAATCCTTAAAGAAACTAATTAAGTAGTAATTATGATGTATTTGCTTAAAAATAGTCAAATATGGGGATGATTATGTGTTAAAAAAATATATAAATGATGACAGATGTAGGCGTGTAAACCCAGCCTAGAAATCAGCAACATTTGGAGCTTTGTAACACACCACCACATCAAAATTTAGGTTAAAGCCATTAGTAGAATCGACGTCTAGGGTTCTGATCCGTCCACGATGTACGAACAATTGCAAAACGACCACAACTACAAATAACCATTGAAGAAGGTTCAGAGGAGAGGAAGAACAATATTGTTTCAACAGAGGGAAAAGGAAAAAAAACATTTTAAATAAAAAAGAAAAAAAACTAAAATTACAAAATGACCTCAAGAGTAGAACACGTGAGATGACTTAACAACATAAATAAAACACGCTCGTATTTGAACAGTCACTAAAAACTACAAGTGTATTATTTATGTAAGTTTTGGGTTTATTACAATATGATTAAACCATCGGGATAATTCACTTTTTTTTTGTTATTATTTCACCTTTTTTTTTGCAAATCCAAAAAGCCAAAAAGGTACCAAATATCAGAGCCATTGTTTAATGGCAACACCTGTAACCGTTTGCCTGAGCAAGTGAGCCAAACATCAACATTCTCCACACACAATGGACGAAGGGATCCGAAAACCCGGAACCGACCCGCGGATCCTCCTCCGCCTGTCGGAGCAATTCCTCCGCCGCCGGCATTTCGACGACTGTCGCAAATACGCTCACCAAGCTCACCAACTCAACCCTAACTTCCCCGGCCTCGCCGAGATTCTCGCCGTCGCCGACGTTCTACTCAACTCAAAACATCAAACACCTACCGGAACCCTACGAGACTGGTACGCCGTCATGCAACTCGATCGATACTCACCGGACTCCAATCTCATCAAACAACGGTTCAATCACCTGTACGGACTGTTAAACCCTAGCCACAACAAGCTCCCGTTCGCCGACGAAGCGTTCGATATTGTGTGCGACGCGTGGTACGTATTGTCAAATCCTGTAAAAAAACTAGAATTCGATGATTTGCTTAAGAACGTTTTGAGTGATTTTGATTTCACGTTCTGGACTGCTTGTCCGTACTGTTATTATTTGTACGAGTATCCTAGGGTTTATATGGAGCAGTGTTTGAGGTGTCCGAATGAGAAATGTTTGAAAGCGTTTACATGTGTAGAAATTGATCGGCCTCCGGTGGAGGTTTTGACCGTCGGAAAGTACATCTGCGCCGGATTTTTGCAGGTAGGGTTTCAGAACGGTTGCTGGAATCCGTTCCTGCCGTTGGTGAAGCAGAAAGTGAATTGTAGTGATGAAACTGATAATATTGTTGAAATATCTGATGATGATAATGATGATGAAATTGAGATTGAGAGGGATGAGAACAGGAATGATGGTGTAGGAGGATTGAAAGGGGAGGTCGATGAGTCGGTTAAGAAGGCGAATGTGAGAAAGAAGTCGGTGGCTAAGAACACGAAGAAGGTAACTGGAGCTGGGAACAGAGTGAGGAAACAGGGGTTTGGGGATCCTGAAAAAATAGGTGATTGTGAGTTCTTTTGACAATGAAGATGATATTTGTGAATTGATATAGTTGTAGGTAAAGTAGAATTAGCCCGGATCGTGTTGATATCTAATGTTCATACTTTTAGGTTATTGATAGATGGTTAATCGAGCTCGATTTTGTGTTATGGAAAAGGTATATCTTATGGTGGTCTTGCTTACCTTTGCTATTTTGTTAACCAAACATTTTGTCCGCGGGTTTGGATCATCCAAAAACCTGATGATTTTTTTGTCGGGTTTTGAGCATGTGTGGTGTTATTCAGATTCTTAATTTGGGCCTTGGGACGCTTTTTGTTCTAGTCTGTGGAGGTGCATAAAACAGGTTTTTGGACCGAACTGGACCGGTTTAGAAACTAGTTCGGATCGAGTCAAATAAAGTCGAAACCAGATCGGATTAGAAACTGGTTTTATAAGGGGACAAAACCAGATCGGTTTGAAACCAGTTTTGAATCGGATCGTTCGGTTATGTTTTGACCAGTTTCTATGGAAATATCTCAAACCGATTTCAAAACGGCTGATCGGATCAGATTGGGACTGGTTCGCCCATTCTGATTCTTGGTTTCAGATCCTGATTAGGTTTGAATGTGCACCTCTACTAGTCTGAGCTTTTAGTTTTAGTGATGTTGGACTTGACAAGGTTGTTTTGGAGTGAATACAAATCATGTGGGGCAAGTTCAGGTGGTTTGAACTCTTTGTTGCTCTGTTTATAATAGAGCTTATTCTTTCATGAGGTGGGTTCACTTGGACCCGAAAATGGGTTGGGCCAGGTGGGTAATTGAGTTATTTGAGTACTAGTTCCAAGCTGGCCTGTTCAAAACCCCAATAAGTTTCTATCTCTCATGTCTCAACCTTTGCCACTAACCTTGGATTTAATATCTCAAAAGATTGTAACAATCCAAAAATAATAAAACGAATAAATATAGCGAGACTGGTGACTTAGTCGGAATATTTAAACAAAAGGGAGCGGGCTTGGGCTCGGCCTCAATGGGCCGAGGGAAGCCCAGGCATATAAGAGGCAAGGCAGCCCTCTTCTCTGTTCATTTCCCCACTCACGCAAGTTCTAGAGAGAGAGAAGAGAGCTCGGGTCTAGAGAGAGAAAGTGACGGATCAACTCGGGAATTCAGGAGAATGTTGCTGCTGTGCTCGAGACCATCTTCTCCGAATCAGAAATCCAATCCAGGTAAGCGTTCGATCATAATCTGAGTTTTTATGATTTTTTAGGATTTTCGGTTTTAGCCCAATAGATGACGATTTTGCGGATGAAACTTTAAAATGAGCTTAGGTATAGCATCTAGAATGAAAACCGAACGTTATGATCTAAGAAAAATCGAGATATTGGCACGATCAGATTCGCATGCAAAAACTTCAGATTATTGGGGAAGATGGTTTGTGCAGACCCATCGTGTGCAGACCCATCGAAACTGCTTAGTTTCGATATGTGCAGACCCATCGAAACTACATAGTTTCGATATATATATATATATATATACAGACCCATCGAAACTACATATATGTATATATGCAGACCTATCGAAACTACCATAGTTTCGATATGCCCACGATCTGAAGCTAAGATTACACCTAAGTTACTTATCGAAACTACCAAGTTTCGACATAGGCAGCCTATCGAAACTACCAAGTTTCGACATAGGCAGCCTATCGAAACTACCAAGTTTCGACATAAGCAGCCTATCGAAACTATCAAGTTTCGATATAAACAAATCCATCGAAACTACTAGGTTCAAGCATAGTAATGTCTAGTGGCACTACCTTACGAGTATGACTTCATTATACAGATCGTGAGTGACATTAGTGACGCTCAGTAACCAGCTAACTGTATCTCAGAAACTACTCATCAGGTGAGTTCTATGTGCCCCCTTCTATGTTATGTGCAAACCTTATTAAATGTTTTGGAGCTGAAATGTATATACTAAATGAATAAATGATATGAATGCTAATGTGATCATACGTGATATACTAATATATATTTTATATACATATATATATATATATACGAAAATGAATTATGCACAAAGAATGAATCGTATGATTATATAGAATGAATGAAAGAATAACACAACGTGTAAAAATGAAATCTTGCTTTATATCCATGTATATATTGCTTGACAAGTATAAGAAAAAGTTATAGACGTTTCGATGATGACGGACTACTTCGGTAGGACGGTTGTAAAATAATGACGGACTACTTCGGTAGGACGGTTGTAAGATAATGACGGACTACTTCGGTAGGACGGTTGTAAGATAATGACGGACTACTTCGGTAGGACGGTTGTAAGATAATGACGGACTACTTCGGTAGGACGGTTGTAAGTCATGACGGACGGACACAAGTTGGCGGACGGTTGTAAGAATAAAATTACGGACTGATACTAGTTGCCGGACGGTTGTAAGAATGACGGGCCATGACGATGGACCGGGGCGTTTGTCTTTGTGACATTCGCAAACAAATGACGGGTTGATCACCCTTAAGTGTATGACCCATGAAAGTTAAGAAAAGAAAAGGTGAATGCACACACACACACACACATATATATATATATATATATATATGTAATCATAAAAGAAAGATGAAAGAAAAGTAAAAGTTATGAATGTATATAATTATGTATACATATAAATAAAAGAATGATTATACTTAATAGTTTTAAACTAGAACTCACCAGCGTTAACTGACTTTTAGTATACATTTCAGGTGACAAAAGGAAGGGTCGTGCGAAGGCGTGATGGTTACCCGGCATCAAGACTGACATCCCACTTTTATATATGTTAAGACAAATGTTATGTTTAATGTTAAGACTTTCGCTACTATGTTATGTTATTGAATGATGTATGCTTCCGCTGTGTTTGAATGTTTTTAATTAAAAGTTCAGTGATTAATGACTATGTTTATGATTAAATCCAACAAGTGAGGCCTCCCGAAAAAGGGGTCTTACAAGTTGGTATCAGAGCAATAGTTTGAGAGATTCAGACATCCCTAAATGTCTGGACTCAAACTGATTATGGGACCAACGCACGGATGTCAGTATGGGTAACCAACGCCAACGCAGCACGGTAAGTAAGTACTAAAGTTAACGCTCTTGGATAAGAATAGATACCTTAACTTAGAACAAATAGATGTCAATGTCACAACCGATTTGAAGAGTTTTGAACCCGAAAAGCAATGTAATTTAGTAATCACAAACCGGTCACTGTAATTAAAAATTTACCTTGCTCGTACTGTTCCAAACTATGATCTGAAGAAATGACATTGATGTATTCCCTTTTCATATCAGAAATTTCTAGAAAACTATGGCAAGTAGAGGAAGAACTGCACGCCAAGGCGGCCATACGGGCCGAGTAGGTAGACTGCCAATGAACCAAAGACAAGAGAAAGAAGAAAGCATGCACGTGAAATACACTGAGAGAGTGCATGACACTAATGTGACCCCACCGGGAGGTGACAATGAAGGGGCACTACGATTGGAACCCAAACTTAGGGATGCTATTGCCCGTGAGGTTGTACTGACACTGAAGAGCATATTGCCTTGTCTGTTACCCGAGACACATAAAAGGAAATGGGAAAACGCGTCTAAGGGAACTGGAAAGGGGAACTATACAGCTGAGGCTAAGAAGCCAAGAACTGAAGAATAAGAAGCTTGTAAGAAATGTTTGAGGAAACACCAAGGCGAGTGCCTAGTTGGTTCCACCGTCTGTTATAGGTGTGGGAAGGCGGGACACTATTCTTGCGAATGTTTAAGAGACACTAAATGCCAAGGATGTGGACTATTTGGACATCTAACCAAGAATTGTAGGAGAACCAGACAATCTGGTTCGGGAAAAGAAAAGGAACAGCCGAAGGCGAGGACTCGAGCCTACGCCCTGACCGAGGAGGAAGCAAGGGGAAACCCTGATGATGTGTCAGGTACGTTCCTAGTAAATGATGAACATGTAGCTATTTTATTTGACTCTGGTGCTGGTAGAAGCTTTATATCCAATGCATCTAGTCGTAAACTAAATTGCACTATCAACATCATAGTAAAGGCCTTTAGCGTACAAACTGCCGTTGGTAAAAATTCGGCAGTAAGTAACAGAGGATTGCATCATAGAAATAGAGGGTCATAAGTTTCCTTCTAGATTATTCCTTCTCACCTTAGGAGGATTCGATATAGTATTGGGTATGGATTGGTTAGCTGCCAACGAAGCTCAAATCATATGTAAACGTAAGAGGATACACCTCAAAGCTACTAGCGGAAGTCCAATTACGGTTTATGGGGATTGGAATTGCACAATTCCAAACGTCATTTCGATGATCAAGGCCGAAAGTTACATGAGGCGCGGTTGCAAAGCTTATCTGGCATTTATTATTGACGGTAGAATGAAAACGAAAGCACTCAAGAATGTACCCGTGGTGTGCAACTTTCTGGAAGTATTCCCTGAGGATCTACCTGGGTTGCCACCCGATCGAGAAATAGAATTTCAGATTGATTTACTACCAGGAGCTGAGCCCGTTGCCAAAGCCCCCTACCGACTGGCTCCGTCAGAAATGAAAGAATTGATGTCTCAACTACAGGAATTAACAGAAAAAGGATTTATTAGACCGAGCATTTCACCATGGGGCGCTCCGGTACTATTCGTAAAGAAGAAAGACGGCAGCATGCGCATGTGCATTGACTACCGTGAACTGAATAAGAGGACAGTAAAGAACAAATACCCACTACCTAGAATAGATGACCTTTTTGATCAACTGCAAAGTGCGAGTTGGTTCTCAAAGATCGATCTTAGGTCGGGTTACCATCAGTTGAAAGTAAGAGAAGAAAACGTACCAAAGACCGTGTTTCACATGCGTTATGGGCATTATGAGTTTCTCGTGATGTCCTTCGGATTGACCAACGCACCAGCAACGCTCATGGATTTGATGAATAGAGTATGTCGACCAATGTTGGATCGATCGGTGATAGTTTTTATAGATGACATACTGGTGTATTCAAAGGCGAGGGTGATCACCACTGTCACCTAAGAGAGGTTCTGGAGATGTTAAAGCATGAAAAGTTATACGCAAAGTTCTCCAAATGCGCGTTCTGGCTTAGGGAAGTCCAATTCCTAGGTCACGTAATAAACCCAAACGGAATCATGGTAGATCCTGCAATGATCGAAACAGTAAAGGAATGGAACGTCCCAAAAACACCAACAGAGATACGAAGTTTTCTGGGATTGGCAGGCTACTATCGAAGGTTCATTCAAGATTTCTCAAGGATAGCCTCGCCACTAACTAAACTGACACGGAAGGAAGTGAAATATGAATGGGGTCAAACCCAAAACAACGCGTTTGAGGAACTTAAGGCACGATTAACCCAAGCTCCAGTCTTAACACTACCTGAGGGAAATGAAGACTTGGTAGTCTACTCTGACGCTTCAGGGCAGGGTTTAGGGTGCGTACTCATGCAACGAGGAAAGGTAATTGCTTATGCATCGCGACAACTAAAGATTCACGAGGTTAACTACCCAACTCACGATCTAGAATTAGCAGCAGTAGTTTTCGCGTTGAAAATATGAAGACACTATCTGTATGGAGTTAAATGCACCATTTACTCCGATCACAAAAGCCTGAAGTACTTTTTCGAACAAAAGGAATTAAACATGAGACAAAGGAGATGGTTAGAGCTACTGAAAGACTATGACTGTGAGATATTGTACCATCCAGGCAAGACAAACGTAATGGCTGACGCTTTAAGTAGAGAGGAAGAATCGGCACCTATCCGGATCAAAGCGTGTCAGCTGATTATAACGCCAGACTTGATGGGTGAAATATCAAAGGCACAATATGAAGCACTGTTAGAAAGAAATGTGAAACGGGAAAGAATAGTAGGACAACAAGGGAACTTAGATGCAAATGCATACGGAGTACGAACTATGTTTGGCCGGATGTGGATACCTAAGATTGGCGAGCTTAGAGCCAAAATACTCGAGGAGGCCCATAAGTCTCGCTATTCCATCCACCCCGGGACAAACAAAATGTATCAAGACTTGAAGAAAGAGTACTGGTGGCCTGGCATGAAGAATGATGTGACCGAGTACGTGAACAAGTGCCTAACGTGTTCACTAGTTAAGGCCGAGCACCAGAAACCATGCGGTAAAATGCAACCTCTACCAATACCGAAATGGAAGTGGGAGGAGGTCGCAATGGACTTCATTACCAAGCTACCGCGAACAGCTAAAGGCAATGATATCATTTAGGTGATCGTCGACCGCTTGACAAAGAGTGCTCAGTTTTTGCCAATACGTGAAACTTCTTCTTCTAAAAAGCTAGCAGAAATATTTATCAAAGAAATTGTGAGCAGACATGGTATGCCGCTGTCGATTGTGTCCGACAGGGATACTAGATTCACGTCAAGGTTTTGGAAGAAATTCAATGAAGCGATGGGCACTAGATTGAACATCAGCACAGCTTACCACCCTCAAATCGATGGTCAATCTGAAAGGACAATCCAGACCTTAGAAGACATGCTCCGAGCTTGTATCATTGACTTCGGTAGGAGCTGGGACAGCCATCTACCATTGGCAGAATTCTCATATAACAATAGCTATCATTCAACGATTGGTATGCCGCCATTTGAAATGTTGTATGGAAGGAGATGTAGGACCCCGGTTTGTTGGGGGGAAATTGGACAGAAGGATTTTGCAAGTCTCGAAGTGGTCAAAGCTACTTCCGAGAAATTTGATCAAATCAAGGCTCGAATGAAAGCCGCAAAAGACAGACAGAAATCATACGCGGATAAGAGAAGGAGGGATTTAGAGTTTCAAGTAGGGGACATGGTACTGTTGAAAGTATCACCGTGGAAAGGAATCATTCGGTTCAGAAAACGTGGCAAACTAAGTCCAAGGTTTGTCGGACCTTTCAAGATTTTAGCAAGAGTGGGTCAAGTTGCTTACAGACTCGACCTACCCGTCGAGCTTAGCAAAATACACCCTACGTTTCACGTGTCGCACCTATGCAAGTGCCTAGCTGACGACACAGCTTACATACCTTACGACGAGATCGAAGTGGATAACAGTCTAAATTATATAGAGGAACCGATAGCCATTATTGACCGAGCTGAGAAACGACTACGTAATAAGTTAATCCCATTAGTAAAAGTACAATGGAAACACAGAAAGGGTTCAGAAGCTACTTGGGAAAAAGAAGACGAAATGAGAGGACTATATCCCCAGCTGTTTAACGATTAGCAGGTTTCGAGGACGAAACCTTTCTAAGGAGGGTAGACTTGTAACATCCCAAAAATAATAAAACGAATAAATATAGCGAGACCGGTGACTTAGTCGGAATATTTAAACAAAAGGGAGCGGGCTTGGGCTCGGCCTCAATGGGCCGAGGGAAGCCCAGGCATATAAGAGGCAAGGCAGCCCTCTTCCCTGCTCATTTCCCCACTCACGCAAGTTCTAGAGAGAGAGAAGAGAGCTCGGGTCTAGAGAGAGAAAGTGACGGATCAACTCGAGAATTCAGGAGAACGTTGCTGCTGTGCTCGTGACCATCTTCTCCGAATCAGAAATCCAATCCAGGTAAGCGTTCGATCATAATATGAGTTTTTGTATTTTTTTAGGATTTTCGGTTTTAGCCCAATAGATGACGATTTTGCGGATGAAACTTTAAAATTAGCTTAGGTATAGCATCTAGAATGAAAACCGAACGTTATGATCTAAGATTCGCATGCAGAAACTTCAGATTATTGGGGAAGATGGTTTGTGCAGACCCATCGAAACTACTTAGTTTCGATATGTGCAGACCCATCGAAACTACATAGTTTCGATATATATATATACAGACCCATCGAAACTACCATAGTTTCGATGTATATATGTATATATGCAGACCTATCGAAACTACCATAGTTTCGATATGCCCACGATCTGAAGCTAAGATTACACCTAAGTTACTTATCGAAACTACCAAGTTTCGACATAGGCAACCTATCGAAACTACCAAGTTTCGACATAGGCAGCCTATCGAAACTACCAAGTTTCGACATAAGCAGCCTATCGAAACTATCAAGTTTCGATATAAACAAATCCATCGAAACTACTAGGTTCAAGCATAGTAATGTCTAGTGGCACTACCTTACGAGTATGACTTCATTATACAGATCGTGAGTGACATTAGTGACGCTCAGTAACCAGCTAACTGTATCTCAGAAACTACTCATCAGGTGAGTTCTATGTGCCCCCTTCTATGTTATGTGCAAACCTTATTAAATGTTTTGGGGCTGAAATGTATACACTAAATGAATAATATGAATGCTAATGTGATCATACGTGATATACTAATATATATTTTATATACATATATATATATATATATACGAAAATGAATTATGCACAAAGAATGAATCGTATGATTATATAGAATGAATGAAAGAATAACACAACGTGTAAGAATGAAATCTTGCTTTATATCCATGTATATATTGCTTGACAAGTATAAGAAAAAGTTATAGACGTTTCGATGATGACGGACTACTTCGGTAGGACGGTTGTAAAATAATGACGGACTACTTCGGTAGGACGGTTGTAAGATAATGACGGACTACTTCGGTAGGACGGTTGTAAGATAATGACGGACTACTTCGGTAGGACGATTGTAAGATAATGACGGACTACTTCGGTAGGACGGTTGTAAGTCATGACGGACGGACACAAGTTGCCGGACGGTTGTAAGAATAAAATTACGGACGTATACTAGTTGCCGGACGGTTGTAAGAATGGCGGGCCATGACGATGGACCGGGGCGTTTGTCTTTGTGACATTCGCAAACAAATGACGGGTTGATCATCCTTAAGTGTATGACCCATGAAAGTTAAGAAAAGAAAAGGTGAATGCACACACACACACACATATATATATATATATATATATATATATATATATATATATATATATATATGTAATCACAAAAGAAAGATGAAAGAAAAGCAAAAGTTATGAATGTATATAATTATGTATACATATAAAGAAAAGAATGATCATACTTAATAGTTTTAAACTAGAACTCACCAGCGTTAGCTGACTTTTAGTATACATTTCAGGTGACAAAAGGAAGGGTCGTGCGAAGGCGTGATGGTTACCCGGCATCAAGCCTGACATCCCACTTTTATATATGTTAAGACAAATGTTATGTTTAATGTTAAGACTTCCGCTGCTATGTTATGTTATTGAATGATGTATGCTTCCGTTGTGTTTGAATGTTTTTAATTAAAAGTTCAGTGATTAATGACTATGTTTATGAGTAAATCCAACAAGTGAAGCCTACCGGGAAAGGGGCCTTACAAAGATTAAGCTAGTTCATTTGTCTCAACTCATGTTAATATGATATGAAAATTATATTCTCATATGTTATACTTTATATAAAAGTAGTCCCCTATTGCTGCAACCTCAGTTGCCCGAGGACCAATTGGTTTCATCATTTCCTGGACTCGTTAGAAGACCAAGGACCAATTGGTTTCATCATTTCCTGTACTCGTTAGGAGACCGAGGACCAATTGGTTTTATCATTTCCAGGACTCATTAGGAGACCGAGGACCAATTGGTTTCATCATTTCATGGACTCATTAGGACTTAGAAGAGTGACCCCTATTCCAACCTTGTGGAACGTGGGTGCTAAGTATTTTCGAGATACGCTTAATTAATTGTTGAGACACTTCTATGAGATACGCTTAATTAATTGTTGAGACACTTCTATTAGATATCCTTAATTAATTGTTGAGAGATTTCTAAATGATATGTAGGAGTGGTTAAAAACCACAGAAAAACTATGTGGATACAATCTTTAAACATTTGGTATATATCACAATTTTTGAAAGAAAAATTACTAAATTGACTAGTCAAAGAAAAGGAAAATTATTGAATGGACTAATCAAATAAATAAGAAATCATGATGGCATACTACAAACCCCACTAGTAATGTAGACGGGTGCTTAATAATACACTACTTGCTATAAATGTCTAAACCGAAACAATAAATAGAGTAAAACTTCGACAAGTTACCAAAATATTCACATTCAACTTTAGTTGAATCTAATTTATTAGTCTAAAAAAAAAATTTGAACGGCTAACAACTAGACTTGTGTAGGGTACTAACAAAACTTCTCTTGTCACAACCCTTTGTCAGAATTCAAACCCATAATATACTTTCTAGCTCTCAGTTAGAGAATGATCACAAGATGATTTTGATTACGAGAAGAAAAAAACTTTTGATCAACCTTACTATTACATTGATTATTATTAGATCATACAATTACCAACGTTATTACTCTCTCTATTGCAAGTGGTATAACTTCGCTTTCTTTTAAAAGAGCATATAGAGAAAGAGAATTGTTTGTTGAATCTCAACTTTTTTATTCGCCCCCAAATTAACTTTCCTGGCAAAATTGAAGTTGTTTAGGTTAGGTTTGTTTTGTAAATTTGTGATTGTGTTGAATCGCTTGAAACTCGAATTTGTTGTTGGAGATTTGGATTCGATAATTATGAACTTTTTATATAAAACAAGAAAGAAGGATTTTTCAATAGAATGGTATATCTAATCTTATAAGATTTATGATGGAAACAAGAAAATATATTTCGTGTTAGTTGGTCTATCAATTATTAAGACCAACATTGGTTTTATGGTTTTTTATAATTGTTAAAAAAATATTCGAAGAAGCTGAATTTACGCTATAAGATTGGTGATAATTTTATTAAGGATTATTTCATGTCTTTGTAGAGAAAGAATTATTTAATAATGTTTTGAATGAATATGTAATAGGTTTTATTTAAAATGAAAACAAATAGAGAAAAACTAACGCTGTGTTCCCGAGTCTCATTTAAGGAGGGAAAAGAAGAGAAAAGAAAGTAAGAGGAAATAAAACCTTGTTCCAGAGTTTTTTTTAAGAGAGAAAAAAAAAGAAAATAGGAAGAATGGTGTTCCCTAGTTTTTTTTAAGGAGGGAAATGGATGGAAGTGAAGAGAAAACAGGACTTATTCTCATCCTTTCAAATTAGAAGGATTTGGAGAGAAAAGAAAATAAGTGAAAAGAAAATAAGGGAAATGAATCCCTTCTTTTCTTTTCCTTTCTTTAGTAAACTTGGGAACAAAGTGTAAACGAAACTTTTTTCATTTTCAATAACTAAGTATTTTTTTTTAATTAAATTATTTCTTAGCTTAATTTCAATGTAGAAAAACCTGTAAAAAAGAAAAAAAAATACTCGAGTAACTTTCATTTATATATTCACTATAGATTAAAATTTATTTCACTCAAAACCCAACTACAAAATAGAGAAATAATCACAAAACCGATGGATATTTCACAAGAATTATCTTAAAAATCCAAGGTATGTTCCATGACAAGACAAGTCAATTGGAATCTTAATATATGATAAAGAAATAAATAATTAACTTTATAGTGAGATAAGAGAAAGGTACTTTACGTTTTTTTTTAACGGCGTGGGCTCAACTGGCACGTCCCACTAGGGGAGACTCGTACATCAGTCTACCCGAACATCTCCCAAGGAATTCGAAATCTGCAGAGGGTGTTCCTAGTTTTTATGAAGTGCACATTGTAAGATTCAAACTCATGACCTCCACAGAGAGGAAACCCCCCTGACCACCAAGGCAGAACCTTGATGACAGAAAGGTACTTTACGTAATATTAAAAACATGGACGATTAGGTACATATTTGGTATTAATTTTGCAATGTTTTATATTAATATTACCCAAAAAGTGAAATATGTTAAAAAGGAATCAACCTTAAACGATGTTGAAAATTAACAATGATTAGATGATAAAGAAACCAACCTTAAACAATTGATATTAAGTAAAGACAAACTGATTGAAGCAAGATGACCATAAACTGTAACCTACACATACAATGGTAAAAACACGAATCTGTAATAGAAAATCAAGCCGAGAGACACTTCATACAATGGTAAAAATGCCAGTTTAACAACTATTCGATTAGATCAAGCCGAGAGACACTTCATACTTGACACAATGAAGATGCAAAAATCCAATAGAAACCTAATTCGAAAAACATTTGTCTTCTAAGTTTGTACAGAAAAACAAAGTTTGTTGGATGGTCGAGTTAATGACCAAAGGCTAAATCAAGGGAGACACAAAATGACTCTTTATTCTTTTTTACCTCTTTCTTTTCTCCCTCTTATTGATTTTGCCTAGGGCTTGCAATTTGTTGATGTTGACAAGAAATGGAGACAAAGAAACACTTGAATCCCTTTGGTCATATGTGATGCTTTTCTTCTGTACTCTCACTTCCTTCAACTTTCCAATAGGTTTGAATATGTTCTATTTCATACTTCAATCTTTTATAAAAAAAAGTTAATTTCATATATGTCTTATGAAAGTTATAAAATAACATATTTTTAAAACACAAGGTTACAATGCTTTTTAATCATGATTTATAAAAAAAAATATATGATGTTTTACAAGTTTTATATGTATGTATGAAATTTCTCTGTTATAAAAAGCATAATAATGTAAAAAAAACACTGTGTGATGTTTATTAATATCGACCCTTATATCACTTGTTCGTTATTATTTAAAAGTTACAATGTCTTAAAATCTATACTATATAATAAATAAAAGTTTTTATTTGCCACATGTCGTCTTCATATTCATTTTCATTATTTTTTTTTCCTCATCTCTCTCTTATTAAATACACATATATTTTTTTTAATAATAATATATTTTAAAAGAAAATAATAATTATACTAATAAAACACATTTATTTTAAATTATATCTTATTATAAAAAACTTTGAAATAATTAATTATGTAACTTTTATTTTCAATCAAATAGTAAATGAAAGTCAAATTATATTAAATACTAATTAACGTATTATTTTCAATCAAATAGTAAATATTTTTTATCCCGTGTGTAAACACGGATACTAAACTAGTTAGATAAATAAATAGAAGTTTGAAATGAAGAACCTAATATAACATATGAAACCAATTAACGAAATCCTCTGAGTGCATTTGGTTAAGAAAAGGTACACGTCTTTTGATCTTTATTTCAAAAGTACGTTTTTTCACTTTTGACATTTTCTTCTTTTCTTGTTTTATTGTTTTAGAATCAATTATTGAAGTAGCTTTGGGCTCACTTTAAATAGTATTTTGCATTGTTTATAATATTTTTCTATATAGTATATCGTCTAAAAACTATATTTCAAATATTCAACATCAATGAAGAATATTTATTTCAAGTGACGATTTTGTCCCTCTATGACAAAAACTGTGAATGTTATTAGCATCTTTTGATGTCTTCGTATACTATAAACTACATAAAGAACACAAAATAGACCAAGAACAATTGAATCTGAAAATGTTGTTGTTGCTGTTAAAAAAATAATAAATAAAAAAATATGTGTATGTTTCCTAGGGATGGCAATGGGTTGGGTTGGAGACGGGTTTAGATAATCCCAACCTCATACCTGATTATAAAATCTTGTCTCATACTCAACCCAAAACCCGTCGGATTTCGGGTATACCCACGGTTTCGGGTAAACATGTTAGTTTCTAAAAAATACCCGTTGGGTATACTTGACCTAAATTCATCGAGTATTTATCGCGCATACATAAAAATTGTAACTAATATAAAAAAAGATTTAAATAAAATCATGTCGGGTATATACTTAAAATAAATGCAATATATATACTTAGAATAAATGGAAAAAAAAAAAGAAAACTATGTCAGGTATAAGTTATCGGGTAATCGGGGCGGCAAACGGGTATATCTCCATATCTCATACCCGTCCCAAACCCGTGAAAAATTTCAAAAGTAATCCCAAACCCGGTTCCATACCCGATTACACAATCTCATAACCGTCTCAAATGTCGGTTGGGTTTTCCCACCAGGTTCGGGTTTGACTGCCATACCTACTGTTTCCTCTCCAACCGTAAATAGTTTGATTGAAAATTTATAGTTTATGAATGCAATATTTAACTTGTTATATATACATTTAAAATCTTTGGTTAAATGCACTATTTAATAATATCAAATTGATTTTAAATTGAGTTTAAGGGTTTTAAAATATGAAATTCAAATTTATTTTAAATTAATATTAATAATAAGTAAATTCAAACAAAAATACTTAAACAAACGTAAATGAACTGTCACACCCCACCAAGGCGGAAGTACGGGATGTAACCGGTATATCGCATTAAACACAAGTACAAGAGAAACTAAAAGGAAAGTTGTGCATTACATTGAACCATACTACATGCTTCTAATGAATGTACGAATACATGAAAATCCTGAATCAATACAAAGGGTCTAAAATGCCCAACTACAAACAAAAGTACACAATAATAACTCTTTCCAAAAGCAAGTCGTTTAAAGCTCATTATCCCCATAACTATTTACCTGAAAAGCTTGTTTCGAAAACGAGTCAACTATAAAAATAGTTGGTGAGCACGCAGGTTTTGCGACTCTATAAAAAGTAAGTAAATAAATTTCAAAATGTAATAGTAACCATCCGCAGATAATCAAGTACACGTGTTAAGATATAATTACCCTGAGCCACAATTAAAACCGTCAGACTAGTTGTTGTCCCTGTATCCAGGTGTCGAATGTGAACACCTACTATGGCTAATTATGCGCCCAAATAACCCTAAAAGTCTGGTTGGCGCGACCAACCCTGGGCGGGGGTGTCAACCCAAATAGTACTATTCATAATTCCCACCGGCTATCCAAGCTAATTGATTGCGTTAAAGTGGGGACTTAATACATCCATAAGTAAACCCTAATACCAAGTAACAACGTGTAGAGTGAAACAACTTTCCCTCCGTAAAACAGTAAAAATTAAAAAGTGGGGCCGCGAAACTCACCTGAACAACGTCGGTGATAAGTGTGACAAAGTCAACAAAAACCGTAAAGTACGGTTAACATCCAAATTCTATAAAAGGCCAGCAGCCAAATGCAAGCAAAGTGTGGCTAGCAACTCAGTGCTACCAAGGTACAGCTAAATCCGCAAGAACCGCAAAAACAAGTGTCCTAACCGAGTCCTTCTAACCAAGTAGACACGAAAAAAATAGCATTTAGGACGCCTAAAGTATAAAACTGAGTCTACTACTCAAAAAGTGGCTATGCAGTCAGTTGCATACCCAAAACCCGTGCACATACGTACGAACCGCTCAAAAGTTGTAAAACCGGCATTTATATAAATTCGTGACTTTGAAACCTTAAGTTTTAGATTTTATTAATGAATATCAGTAGTTATAATATCATATAAGATAAAATATAAAGTCACAGTTTCGTTTGACCAAAAACACGATTATGCGCGTAAAGGTTTATGGTTTAAAAATCCGATTCATCCGAATTTAGGGTTTTTGTGTGATTTTAGCACCCAAATTAAAAGTCCAAATTTTATATTTTTAATATGATAATACTTCTGTCCAAACTCCCATTAAGACTTTTATAAAAATATTTTTATACAAAAATTTCCAAAAATAATAACTTTTATAAAGTTTTAATGGACAATAATTATTAAATCATATTTAGACATAAAATTAATACTTGAAACTTTCACTAATTGTTCATATACATATATAAAAATTTCTGACAAAGTTTCATAATTTTTCAATATCCAGATTATTTATTATGACTATAATATTGTTAAAACTTAATAAATTCGGTAAAAATATTTATAATTTTCCACACTTCACCAAATGTTTACCAAATAATTTTTAACTTTATATGAGATTCTATTATAAGTTTCAAGTCCTAATGTTGTCCAGAAGTATATGATCCCAAATTCAATCGTTAAAACTTCATAAATACCAAACACCTACTTAGACAACTCTAATTTTTATGAATTTTGGACAGGAGTCATGTTTTATCATATACTAATTACTGAAAAAATTCTAGATTTTTTCAATACTCAGAGGTAGTTTTCCCCATTTTCATGTATTAAACTTGTATAAATTTTAATAAATAATCTGTAAATAGTTTAGTTACCAAAATTTCCAGATCTCAATTTTTATATAAATAATACTTTTTAAAAATAAATTTGGAAGCTAAATCAAAAATTTATAAAAATCCATCAAAAACAATTGTTGTATAAAAATAAATATATTAGTTCCACGTGAAACCACATTGGGTTTATAACCTAATAAGCACTCAAAACAATTGTTGTATAAAAATAAATATTTTTTTTAGCTTTTTATAAAAAGTTTTTTTAACTATTTTAAAAACGTTTTTTTTTTTTACTTTTTTGAGTGAACTAGTTTTAAAAATAGTGAACTATTTAAAAAAATACGTTTTTAAAATAGTTTTAAAAATATTTTACGAATAAGCTAAAAACGTTTTTATAAAAAAAAAACTAAAAAGTGTTTTTAAAAACGTTTTTTATGAAAAAAAGTTTTAAAAAAATATTTTTTAGAAAAGTGAAAAAAACGTTTTTTAAAAAGATTCAAAAATGTCCTTTTTTAAAAAGTAAAAAAAAACGTGTTTAAAATAGTTAAAAAAACATTTTACGAAAAAAGTAAAAAACTTTTTTATAAAAAAATGTTTTTAAAAACGTTTTTTATGAAAAAAGTTAAAGTGTTTTTTAGAAAAGTGAAAAAACATTTTTAAAAAGATTCAAAAAAGACGTTTTACGAAAAAAAAAAAACAAAAAAATGATTTTAAAAAATAAAAAAAAAACGTTTTTAAAAAAAGTAGAAAAAAAGTTTTATGAAAAAGCCTAAAAAAGTTTTTATTGAACTGAAAAGATTAACTAGTTACTTAAAAATAAAATAACTAAAATGTCCCTATACTTAACAGAAAAGTTAACAGAGTTAGTGTCATAGACTGAAATGGTTACAAAAATACAACCTCAGGGGCTGATATGTTAAAAGATTCTTTTTTGGACTAAAAGGGTTAAACAAGCCAAACCACAGGGGCCAAAAACGAAGTTTACTCTTCTAAATATTTTCGGGTTCAATTCCCAACCAATGACTCATAGAACTATTCTAACATAAAATCAAATCTTAATGGGTAAAGTTTATACCTTTCGTAAAAATGGTTCGTGTACGCGAAACCTCCCGTATTTCACATGCAATACGAACCAAAAACATCATTAGGATCTTTTTTATCTCCCGAGCATTTTCATATGCTCAAAATTGACATGCAATGCCATTTGGATGGCCATGCAACCCGATCAATTTCCTGTTTCGGTCCTATAAACTGTTACAATCTGTTCGTATTCAAAAATATAGTTCTCAACATCTGATCGGAATTTCCTACGGTGAAAACATTCATATTTGTGCTAAGCAACTACTATTTAAAATACGATCAGTCACATTCGAGGGTATGAAAAGCATACCTAGAAAGCTCTGATAAAAAATTCCTCTGATAGGGTTTTGCGTCAATGTGTTGAAGAGATCATATCCAAAATTCATACATTTCTAACGGTCGGATTTCCGGGGATCGTCCGATCTTTAATACTGCGCATGCATAAAACTTTCTGGACAGTATTTAAAAACTCTTTTTAACGAATTTAAGCAAGGAAATAGACAAATATGAGCTTACCATTGCGTTCGTAGCATCGAGAAATGGTTCTAGGGGAAAAAACCGCATCTCCGGCCACCTTCGGCCACCGCCGGACCACCGCGGACCGCCGTCGGCCGCCACCGGACCACCACCACCACCACTTGAATTCTCTACCCTCTCTCTCTAACTTCTCTCTAAAATTTTTCAAATGAGGGATTTAGTGGGGTGCCCAATATATATAAGTGGGGTGGTGTTGTACCGCGTGTTGTGATAACGGTATCCTGCTGAACCGAACCCCGATAAAAATAGAGACGTTATTTTATCCAAAAATAAATTATTATAATTTATTATTTTCCCTCGAGTCTTTGCGTCTCGTACATATATATCCTTTCGGATTTAAATTAAAATTTACGAAACCGTTCGACTCGGGTGTTAACGCGTATAAACTAGAATTTGAACAAATTTTTGACATTATAACACCAAATAAATCTTGCTATTATTTTTCGTTCACTAACGAGTTCCTTTCGTTTGAAAGTATATTTTAACATAATAATACTATTATTATTATATGAACTCGTCGAACGCGGTGTTGACCTGAAAATTCGCGGTTGTCACATTCTCCCCCAGTTAACAGAATTTCGTCCCGAAATTCAACTGGTATAATAGTTGACAAGTTCTTTTTCGTAACTTGATTCATATACGATCATAAAAGGAAATCTAGTTTCTTAGATACAGCAGGGAGATTTGACAAATCGAGATCTAAGAATCATAGAGAGTAGGTTACACCTAGAAAGGCTCAAAAGCAAATTGAATAATCATGAGAGAAAAATCCTTCGAATTCCAAAGAATCTATAGATCATTGTTTCACCGGATCAGTCAAAAAGGTACACTGCTAGTGTTATTCAGAAGATTAAGAAATCCGTCATAAGATTGATATACACAGGTATACAAAGTTGGTACAAATCCAAAATGATATTATGATACAAAATCCCGGTGATTCAATATCCTTTTATGAGCATTATTTGGCTTGGTGTCATTAAGGAATACTATTATAAATAGTAATCATAAAATTATACTATGAGATGTGCTATTAAGATCCAAAGAGTCGGTAGAATTAGTGGTGCACAAATCGGTTTTTTAACCCAAACCGGTTCAAACCGAACCGAACCGGTTTGGTCAACGAAAAGTCAAAACCGGTTTGGCCCTAAACCGGTTCGGGTTAAACCGGTTTCGGAGGTGGAAAATGTCTAACTGGTCAAACCGGTTAGGGTTGGTTACAAACCGGTTTGCCCGAAAAACCGGTTTTTATAAAATAAAAAAAATTCAAATAAATTTAATATTTTTAATATAAAATAAAAAAAAATATAACAAATATAAAACATAAAGTTCAACGTTTATTAATATTTAGAAAGTTCGAAAATTAAAAAACATGACAAGATAAAATTATAAAATTATAAAATATTACAAATGACAATATATATTTTTATTTTTTGGAATATTGATTGATTATTCTTGTACGTTGTCTTCGGAACTGGAGCTTCGTAGCCTTGCATCTTCGGCTAGTTCTTCATCGGTGACTGGTTCGGATATTCCAAGATCAACCTCGTTGTTGTGTATGATTTCTTCGGCTTGAATTTCGTCTTCGAGAGAAGTTTGGTCTTGTATCCTATCCATCGCATCCAAATGGTCCTTCAAGCAAATGCACATTTCCATTGCTTGGGGGTGACTCTAGTCCTTCGTATCGATAAGACCCTGCCACTAAAAGAAAACGCAGATTCCGAAGCTACCGTGGAAGCTTGGACGGTTAGTACATCACGGGCCATGGCGGAAAGAATCGGAAACGAAGCTTCGTTTTTTTTCCACCAAGCCAAAATATCAAACTCCTCAAAAACGGTAGGAGGCATAAACGCTAAAAAGTTTGTGCCAATATACCTTCCGAGTTCGCTACTCGGGGTGGTACCTCGAGCCCGTTTACTAAATTCATTTAACATTTCATTATATAAATTCAAATTAACATCTCTCGAGCTACCACTTGATAATGTACCCATTGTATCATGTGGAGTCGGAGTTGTACCATATTTATGTAAATAAACATCAAATAAATCTTGTAAACATTTTTTAAAATATGTTTTTGTGACTTGTGCAAAATGGATGTCTTCACTATCCAAATTCAAAGCGTAAGTAATTCTATCAATCAAAGTTTCAACCCCGTAAACATTTATTGTACGGTTTAACGCGGCGGCACAAGTTATTACGGGAGACATTTCTTTAAAATATTTCACTAATTTTTCTTTCATCGGTTCTATCATTTTTGTAAAAAGAGGGCTTTTATTTTTAAGTTCATACAACTTGTTAGCCATTAAATATATTTGTTTTAGAGTTAATGGACTTGTGGGATAATAAACACCGGATAAAAAGTGGTGGCGATTTTGAAAACTTCAAGCAATTCGGTTACGTCTTTTAAAATGTCCCAACTCGTAGAAGGAAACTTTAGAATTTTACGACGAGGTTTTGAGGCAAGCATTTCATGAAATAGTTCTAAAGTTTCTCTTTGTCGTAAAGCGCTATAAAACATAGTATAAGTCGAGTTCCATCTTGTCTCGACTTCCCAATTCGGACCTAAGCAAAGATTATTCGTTTCACGACAAAATCTAATATAATCATGATATCTTTTTTTGTTACTAAATATATCTTTAAGCATTAGTCGAAAAGTATAAGTTAAGTTTGAAACCTCTTCAATTGCAAGCCCGGCTTGCACCGCCAAGTTAATGATTTGTGCGACACATCGACTATGGAAAAAAACGCCGTTGCAAACCGGTTTATATTTAATTTTTAGTTTTTGAACCGCATTTGTATTATTAGATGCATTATCAAAAGACATTGAAAAAAGTTTATTTTGTAATTTAAATTCGGTTATAACACCATCCAATATATAAAATAAATTTTCGCCGGTGTGTGGATATTCAAACAAGTCAAACGCGATTGTACGCTTCATCATTTGCCACGTATTGGGATCAACCCAATGCACGGTAACGCAAAGGTACGAATCGGGAATATCATGTGGAGCCGACCAAACATCGGTGGTTAAGTTTACACCGGTTTCCAAATTTTCAAAACCCAAAATTAATTCTTTTTTTGCTTTTTTCCACATTTTTATACAATCTCGTCTAAGGGTTGTGCGACTTACTTGATGATAACGTGGTAGGACTGTCTCTTGAATCATCCTTGTCAAGTGCGGATTGTCAAAGTGGTTGAACGGCAATCCTTCTTGAATCACTAACCTCGCCATTCGATCTCGAACAATATTTGGATCAAAGTTCCAAATTCCTCCTTCGCTTGTCATCGAGGCTTGACCTTCACTTGGAATTCCCTTCAAGGACGGACAAGATTTTTCCATATGCGTTTTCAAACTAGTGTTTGAATCTTTCTCCAAAAACGCACCACACATCTTGCACCGAGCACGTTCCTTCCCGTTTGACAACAAACATAGATCGTAATTGCACCAAATTGCCGGATTTCTCGTTGTTGCTCGAATTTCCACAACGGTAACTTCGTTTGAGGAACCACCAACACCAAAACTTGCCATGCTTTTTTTTAGAGTTTAGAGAGAGTTTAGATAGCGTTTAAAGAGCGGTTTTAGATATTAGAGAGTGTAGAAAGAGGTGTGATCAAACCTAAACACCCCCTACCTATTTATAGTGAATTAGAGGTGAAAAAAGGCAAAAAAAAACGGCTAAAATCGACCCCAACGGCCATATAGCCATTGAATAATGGCTAGTTTTTTTCAGCGAAAAAACCGGTTTAAACCGGTTTATCGAACCGGTTCACACAAACCGGTCCCCAACCCGATTACACCCAGAAAGCTTCAAACCGGTTTCAAACCGGCGGGTTTAGGCTAACCCGAACCGATTTGCTCCAAACCGGTTTGTCCCAAACCGATTTGTCCCAAACTGGTTTGCCGGTTTGGACCGGGTAAAAAAAAACCGGTTTTTTTGTGCACCTCTAGGTAGAATGACCACGACTCATTGGAATAAAAATGTATCACAGCGATAACAAATACCATAGATTATGAAGGATGATCATATCATGTACTTAGAATACAGAGAGATAACACCTCGTTAAAATGAAACTTGTCGTCAATACGAACTTCCTTAGGCGGTATAATTACGGATTCGTCGGCTAAACAATTTTTGAGACTCGATATACGATAAGCATCGTCTATACCATTAAGCTTCTGAGGTAGTTTTAGTTTGTACATAAGAAGACCAATCAAATGATTAATACCAACTTCAGCACAACAAAATGGTGATCAACATTTGTGTCAAAACAGAGCTTCCAATGGTGCTCATTTAATGGTAGTGTGATAACTGTTGTTAGTGTAAGGAAATTTGACCAAAGGTAAAAGAGTATCCAAATTACCATCAAAGTCTATCACACAAGCCCTGAGCATATCCTCCAAGGTATGAATAGTTCGTTCACTTAGACCGTCAGTTTGAGGATAGTAAACGGTGCTCATATCTAAGCGCGTTCTCAAAGCTTTCTGTAGTGTCTGCCAGAAATGGGATGTAAAACGATTATCCGTATCGAAGATAAAGGAATCAGGCACTCCATGCCTTGCTACAATTTCACTACTATACAGTCAAGCTAGCTTTTCTATCTAGAAGTCCTCTCGGATAAGTAGGAAATGTGCAGAGTCTGTCATTAATTAGTTAACAATGTTCCAAAATGAATCATAGCCGCCTAATGTTCTAGGCAGGCCTAGTAATGAAATCTATTGAAACTTGTTCTCACATCCACAGTGAAATCTCGGGTTGTTGTACCATGTGATTGTCAGTAATAGTAGTTACTATCCAATAGTTGGTACATTGTTGCATCATAGGGCGATACAACATGGTTGGTGTGTATACGACATAACCGTAAAAGTAGATACAAGGGAATTTTGAAAATCAACATAACAAAAGGACGAGATTCACACTTCTTGTACTAGAATTGAAGAGTGATGATTAGCCATTAGAGAATGAATTAATAACGAGAAATCCAAGCTTAAAGCTTTACAAATCAAGTATATAATGTCGTGAAACCGAAGATTAACAAACAAAGGATATTATACTAGGATTCAGTTGAGATAAATTTGCTAAGAGTCAAATTTACTCAATCCTATCAAGTGTTATAGGAAATGAGTCATAATCATAAAATAGATGTCAGCGATGACCCGTGCTATGTAACCTCACCACAAAGCATTAGGATTCGGTACTAACTCGCATATTAGTCTCGATATAATATAACCATGTTTGGTGATTTTCAATTAAAGGTTCATATACCTATTGTCGAAAGTTAACAATGGGCTATATGATAATCGAGTCACCACAAGATCTAGATAGAGAAATTGACTAAAGATCTAGGACGATCTAATCAAGTAGATTAGTTAAAAGACTAGGTGCAAGTTCAATATTTGGATATTGAATTGACTACCACCAGAAATCGAATTTGGTTAATGGTCAAAAATAGAATTATGAAATTTTAACAAGAAGTCCATATCAAAAAGATGGTCTACTCCTCACATCGAGTCGGCCAAATTTGATATGATAACATTAGACGTCTACATCTTTCTTGATGTGTATTGAAATGATTCGAAAGTAATCTGCTATCCATCTAGATGAGGAAATAAACAGTCACGTTGTGGAAATAATCTCATAAAAATAATGTCCCCCGAAAATGATAATGAGCTTGCAAACCTACAAAATGGGTAGACTTTGATTTAATATCATTGTCAATTTAGCTTGGGGTTTAATTCTTATAAAGTAGATGTCAAAAAATAGGGGAGGATCAAGTAAAACTTCAGTAATTTTTAAAATGTGAGGATGTCATGCTCATAGGTCCTTTAAAGATAATGCAATCTCAAGTGGATCTTCAAGAGAGCAGAGTCAACTATGATTCGTCACTTGTTCCTCTTCCTGGTAACGTACAACTTTAATCGGTTAAGAATTCGTAGAACACAAAAATAAATTCAAAATTGCTCTACTATGTTTTAGGACGCATCTTTCAAATGATAAGGTTTTAAAATTTGAACTTAGTTCCTGGTTTTCCCATTAAAGTTGGTTGTTATGGACCATAAGGTTTCAGAGTTTGTCCTTAGATCTTGTATTGAAGAGGGTCAAATTGATTATGATGCCAATGACCGGTAGTACAGTATGCCTGCAACTTCCTTGGCTTTCGAAACGATACCATTATGACTTACCATTTCGTATTTCACCCATACTGGTTATAGCCTTAAAATCCTTTGCATAAGGGTTTAAGCCATAAAGTTGAGGGAATGAGTGTTTAAATGTCTTAGATTCGTATTCCCTAGAGCACGTGTTAAGAAGTCGTTTCTAAACAGTAGTTGCTCTAAGGCTTTCTAAACGTCTCTACCTAGTTGGAAATCAGAAAGTCAATCAACAAAATAACATTTGAGAGAGAACAAGTACAAAAAGGATATGAGACTATCCTATTCAGATCTATAAGTACAGTATACGTAGAGTAACAAATAGCGATAATCACCATAAATAAACTTTGAATGATTACTAATAAAATTTTCGGTACATAAAGAATCATTCCAACGTAAAGTTTTATTTTCTCCATTAAAATGTTTTTCAATAAGGCATTGAAGCACCAGGAGAAATCAAGATTTGCAAAACATACGTAGCAATGTTCACAAAAAAAGGGCATTAGTTTCATACTAAGCCATAGTTATCTCAAAAATAAAAAGTTTTTGTAAATCCAACCAAAAGAATCCTGAGCACAAGCCGCTCAGTGACCATAGTAGAAATACAAATGATAGAAGTAAACATGACAATGAACGTCGTAAAGATGGCTCCTCCCAAGTAAACAAGTTTCTCAAGTTAGGTTTCCACAATATTAGCGTCGCGGTTAAGAGAATCAGGATTGAGTGTACCAAATTACCATAGTAAGTGCATAGCACTTGCAATGGAAATTTCAAGTAGGTTTAAAACTGAATTATTAAGAATATTTATCAGGAGTATAGTGAGAATGACAAACACCGAAATGAGGATTTATACGAACGATCGTATAGAAAAGTTATATTGTCTAAGAAAAAGAAGCTTATATTTCTTTAAGGAATTTCTCCATCGATGTTAGAGTATGTTTGGGTTATAAGATAAAATACGAGATTATACTGAGACCTCCGATGATAGTCGTACACTTACTGCAAGTGTCGAGCGTTGTAAAGTCCCATATTGAATTTACGTGGTCAGTAAAATCTCAAGGGATATGATTTAGCAAGTAAAATAGAAGAGAGAAAATCTCTGTTGCTCAAGATCCACTAAGGATTTGATTAGATCAAATTCGAATTTCTCTTATTCCTTCAGAATTATGAGAACGTTACACTTTGATCCATTAGGGGAGTTAGAAATGTCGTGGTCTGATTCACGCTAGACCGAGAGTAGTCGCTTGCGTTGATGAACATATAACAAAATTGAAATGAGAAAATCTTTAGCTGGATCTCAAAAGTGAAGCAATACTTAACAAATAATTGCCAAATTCGGTCCAAATACCTAAGTTAAATCAACTGCGAACATATCTTTTCAGTGTCTCGGTCTAAATTTTTATGCAAAAGAAATCTTGATAAGAGTTTTGGATCCATTACGATTCAAAGATAAAAGAGACAATATAAATTCTCATGTCACCTGAGGTAGCCTATCGCATCATTCGAAGTATTCGGCTCAACCCTAAGGTTACGATAGTTTCGATCAATATTCTGATGACTGGGAATCAGGACTAGAAATACAGATTAATCATGAACATTAACTCGGACAGTAAGACTCACTAGAGTTCTCATGTACTGCAGATTATGATTACGTGTGCACCCGTAATGATAATTTACTTTGCATGGTCCGTACAGTGTTTCCTCTATCCCGAGCTCTCAGCTAAAAAAAGGAACTGAAATGTTCATTGGATCACGTATTCGTGTTGCACTTTCGCGTAAAAGTGTGGATGTTCTATCTGATCACTTTTAACTATTTGTACCAATACTCATGGATCTACAGACTAAGGCTGTTGCTGGATGGAGGTGATGGTAGAGGGTCATAACCGGCGTCCTCTAATAAAAGAAAAAGTGTGTGGTGGAAGTCAGGCACTAATAATAGGGCAGAGATCCTCAAATCAGTGTCGAGCAAATCATGCTACAAATTTATACGTATACGTGGATCTAATGATCCAACAAAACAAAAAAGAGTCAATGGATCTCCTGACCCGTAGAGTTCTCTCCCGTTTAGTCCTGCTTCTCAACCTCGGGTTCCCTTTAGATCGAGCAATTCTGGCTGCCATATCTCAAGTCTAAAGTTCTATCCATCCAATCCAGCATATCACCAAAGCAAGTATATACCGCACAAAGTGAAAACAATAGATGTCAAATAGGAAAAGCCAACTCAAGAACTGGAGTAGATGCAGGTGCGGTGTAGGTACAGGTACAGCTGGAGGTAACACCAAGACAAATAGATGCAGATATAGATTACCGCAAACGTAACCGGAATCATCAAAGAGTACGCGTAGTGCTGTGACGACGACATGATTATGACGAAGCAATGTGTCGTAGATAAGCAAGAGGTAGTATGCAATATTTAATAATATCAAATTGATTTTAAATTGAGTTTAAGGGTTTAAAAATATGAAATTCAAATTTATTTTAAATTAATATTAATAATAAGTAAATTTAAACAAAAATACTTAAACAAACGTAAATGAACTGTCACACCCCACCAAGGCGGAAGTACGGGATGTAACCGGTATATCGCACTAAACACAAGTACAAGAGAAACTAAAAGGAAAGTTGTGCATTACATTGAACCATACTACATGCTTCTAACGAATGTACGAATACATGAAAATCCTGAATCAATACAAAGGGTCTAAAATGCCCAACTACAAACAAAAGTACACAATAATAACTCTTCCCAAAAGCAAGCCGTTTAAAGCTCGTTATCTCCATAACTGTTTACCTGAAAAGCATGTTTCGAAAACGGGTCAACTATAAAAATAGTTGGTGAGCACGCAGGTTTTGCGACTCTATAAAAAGTAAGTAAATAAATTTCAAAATGTAATAGTAACCATCCGCAGATGATCAAGTACACGTGTTAAGATATAATTACCGTGAGCCACAATCAAAACCGTCAGACTAGTTGGTGCCCCTGTATCGAGGTGTCGAATGTGAACACCTACTATGGCTAATTATGCGCCCAAATGACCATACAAGTCTGGTTGGCGCGACCAACCCTGGGCGGGGGTGTCAACCCAAATAGTACTATTCATAATTCACACCGGCTATCCAAGCTAATTGATTGCGTTAAAGTGGGGACTTAATACATCCATAAGTAAACCCAGGTAAGCCTAATCCCAAGTAACAACGTGTAGAGTGAAACAGCTTTTCCCCCGTAAAACAGTAAAAATTAAAAAGTGGGGCCGCGAAACTCACCTGAACAACGTCGGTGATAAGTGTGATATAGTAAAAAAAACCGTAAAGTACGGTTAACATCCAAATTCTCTCAAATGCCAGCAGCCAAATGCAAGCAAAGTGTGGCTAGCAACTCAGTGCTACCAAGGTACGGCTAAATCCGCAAGAACCGCAAAAACATGTGTCCTAACCGAGTCCTTCTAACCAAGTAGACACGAAAAAATAGCATTTAGGACGCCTAAAGTATAAAACTGAGTCTACTACTCAAAAAGTGGCTATGCAGTCGGTTGCATACCCAAAATCCATGCACATACGTACGAACCGCTCAAAAGTTGTAAAACCGGCTTTTATATAAATTCATGACTTTGAAACCTTAAGTTTTAGATTTTATTAATGAATATCAGTAGTTATAATATCATATAAGATAAAATATAAAGTCACAGTTTCGTTTGACCAAAGACGCGATTATGCGCGTAAAGTAAGGTTTACGGTTTAAAAATCCGATTCATCCGAATTTAGGGTTTTAGTGTGATTTTATCACCCAAATTAAAAGTCCAAATTTTATATTTTTAATATGATAATACCTTTGTCCAAACTCCCATTAAGACTTTTATAAAAATATTTTTATGTAAAAAATTTCAAAAATAATAACTTTTTATAAAGTTTTAATGGACAATAATTCTAAACTCATATTTAGGCATAAAATTAATGCTTGAAACTTTCAAAATTATTCACTTACATATATAAAAATTTCTGACCAATTTTCAAAATTTTTCAATATCCAGATTATTTATTATGAATATAATATTGTTAAAATTTAACAAATTCGGTAAAAATATTTATAATTGTCCACACTTCATCAAATGTTTACCAAATAAGTTTTAACTTCATATGAGATTCTATTATAAGTTTCAAGTCCTAATGTAGTCCAGAAGTATATGATCCCAAATTCAATCGTTAAAACTTCATAACTACCAAACACCTACTTAGACAACTTCAATTTTTATGAATTTTAGACAGGAGTCATGTTTTATCATATACTAATTACTGACCAAATGTCAGATTTTTCCAATACCCATAGGTAGTTTTCCCCATTTTCATGTATTAAACTTATATAAATTTTAATAAATAATCTATAAATAGTTTAGTTACCAAAATTTCCAGATCTCACATTTTATATAAATAATACTTTTTAAAAATAAATTTGGAAGCTGAATCAAAAATTTATAAAAATCAATCAAAAACAATAGTTGTATAAAAATAAATATATTAGTTCCACGTGAACCGGGATTAGGTTTATAACCTTATAACCACTTAAAATATCAAATATCTTAATACTAAATATTTTCGGGTTCAATTCCCAACCAATGACTCATAGAACTATTCTAACATAAAATTAAATCTTAACGGTAAAAGTTTATACCTTTCGTATAAATGGTTCGCGTACGCGGAACCTCCCGTATTTCACATGCAATACGAACCAAAAACATAATTAGGATCGTTTTTATCTCCAGAGCATTTTCCTGATTCGGTCCTATAAACTGTTACAATCTGTTCGTATTCAAAAATATAGTTCCCAACATCTGATCGGAATTTCCTACGGTGAAAACATTCATATTTGTGCTAAGAAACTACTGTCCAAAAATATTCACGATCCAACGGTCGGATCTCCGGGGATCGGCGATTCTTTGAAACCTAGTTTTTCAAATCCGAAAATCCGATCAGTCACATTCGAGGGTATGAAAAGCATACCTAGAGAGATCTGATAAAAAATTCATCCAGTAGGGTTTTGCGTCTATGTGTTGACAAGATCATATCCAAAATTCATACATTTCTAACGGTCAGATTTCCGGGGATCGTCCGATCTTTAAGACTGCGCATGTATAAAGCTTTCTGGACAGAATTTAAAAACTCTTTTTAACGAATTTAAGCAAGGATTTAGACAAATCTGAGCTTACCATTGCATTCGTAGCATCGAGAAGGGAAAAAACCGCATCTCCAGCCACCTTCGGCCACCGCCGGACAACCGCGGACCGCCGTCGGCCGCCACCGGACCACCGTCGGACCACCACCACCACCACTTGAATTCTATGCTCTCTCTCTCTAACTTCTCTCTAAATTTTTTCAAATGAGGGATTTAGTGGGGTGCCCAATATATATAATGGGGTGGTGTTGTACCGCGTGTTGTGATAACGGTATCCCGCTGAACCGAACCCAATAAAATAGAGGCGTTATTTTATCCAAAAATAAATTATTATAATTTATTATTTTCCCTCGAGTCTTTGCGTCTCGTAAATATATATATCCTTTCAGATTAAAATTAAAATTTACGAAACCGTTCGACTCGGGTGTTAACGCGTATAAACTAGAACTTGATCAAAATTTTGGCATTATAACACCAAATAAATCTTGCTATTATTTTTCGTTCACTAACGAGTTCCTTTCGTTTGAAAGTATATTTTAACATAATAATACTATTATTATTATATGAACTCGTCGAACGCGGTGTTGACCTGAAAATTCACGGTTGTCAAATGAACAAACATAAACGAACGTTCACGGACGTAAATGAACGAACGATGTATATGTTCATGTTCGTTCATTAAATTTGATGAACAAAAAAGTTGTGTTCATGTTCTTTTTGTTTAATAAACAAATGAATTTCCTGACGAATGATTCGGTTCGTTTTCAGGCCTAATCTATACTATCTAATAAACAAGTAAGGACACTTGTCAAATGTGTAAGCCTCCTCATTCTCATTTTCATGCATATCTCTTCTTTTAATAATCAACTGCACTATTTTAGGCAACTAAATTAACTATTTGTTTCAATTTTTATCTGCACATTTTGAATTTAAACTTGTGTTTATTATCAATTAATTTGTTCACGTTGTTTCACTTTAACGAGTGCGTATTAATAGATTACAATGTATTTTATGCACCCCGTGTAATACACGGGTTTATTCAATCCATGTATTACATAGGTTTGAAAAATATAAACTTTTTAAAACTAAGTATATAATATTACATTTATTCAAACCGTGTAATAAACGAGATTTTAACCTAGTTAATGATAAAATAACATAATATATTTCTTAATAGAAAAACTAAATAAAAAAAAAGAAATCTAAACGGTCTTATTTAATTTAATAACTATAATAAAACAAATACATAATTTTATTTTGACCGAAAAAGAAGAAGAGATATTGGAACTTTATTTAGAATGAAAAGTGAAATAGTGTGGGGAAGAAAAGAATTTAGATATTGAAAAAGGCAGCTTTATTCACATGAGAATGAGAAATGTATAAAAAAGAAAAAGAAGACACAAATAATTGATGTCAGGGTAATCAAATGCGCCGGAAAATGATTGCGCGTCTGAAGTGGTGCACTCGTCTCTAATTCTAATCCATTCCTACTTTTCCTCTTTCATTCATTCGTATTCGTAATCGTATCTCGATACCTCTGCTTGCTCATTGCACGTCTGAAGTGGTGCACTCGTCTCGTCTCGCCTCTAATTCTAATCCATTCCTACTTTTCCTCTTTCATTCATTCGTATTCGTAATCGTATCTCGATACCTCTGCTTGCTCGTTTACCAAACCTTAGATGTACTTTGTACATACATACACACAAACATACATGAATACATATTGTATCTCTGATTTTGTACTTTTGTTTAATAACATTTTTCTTCGTGCATCTCTAATTTTTATCCGATTGAATATTCGTGTACCTTTAATATAATTCAAATCTAGGAGCGAACTCCTACACGATTATCAGAGAATCCAGACAATTCCAAATACACGAAACACCCAAAATTCCTACAATATATAGTTCTATACACACCCATAAATTCAATTTACCTTGTTATCATTTTCGTTTTCAAATGCTCAAGGCTATTTTTACAAAGTGGGATCTGCAGCTCAACAAAATTCCAATAATAATATGCCTTTTATGACGAACAAATGTATATAATGGTGATCAAATAAATAAGGTATTGATTTAACTTAGGCTAAAATCCTAAAGCAAACTTCAAATCATGTTCTTTTTTTAATCAGATTTACTAAAGTTTGGACTATGTTATTTTTTAGCAATTAATGTTTTTATGAATTTTCATTTATTAGATACTGATCATCACATGTTTATTAACATTTGTTTATTTATTAATGTTTTATTTAGTTCTTAATGTCATTAGTTTCAATTTCTAAATTTAATTATTAGTATACGCAACTATATTACATATAAGATATTATAAAACATGTATATGATATACTTTGAAACATGTATGTTCATGTTATATTAGAAATGTAATTGTTTATATTTTTATGTGTGTAAACTTTTCATATTAGATAGTATGAACAATACATTATATAAAAAGTTATTAATATTGGGGGAATACTTTTAATAAAGGGAGGATATTGAACAATTAAAATTTTGTGTATATAGTAATTGTTTCAAAGAAAAACCAAGAGTTAGACGAAAACCAAGAAAACTAACTTTTGACCATTGATTGATATTGATCAATGGGTAATATTAATCAGTGGCAAATCTGTAAAAATTATGAGTTTCATTGATTAATTTTAATGATTTAGGGGTAATTTAGGTATATCAACATTTTTTAATTACTTTTTAATTTAGGAAATCCCTTAAAAATCTCACTCTCTTACTCCTATCACTTTCATCTAATCGTCTCCTTCATCCTCTATATAATTTTTTTAACTTATTTTTCGATAAACAATCAAAGACATGTAACAAACAATCAATAGGTAACAACTTTTCAGAAATTTTCTATATGTTTACATATGTGTAAACATATTTACATAAGTGTTTACGTATATGTAAACATGTTACATCCATGTTTACGTATATGTGAACAATAAACTATAATGAAAAAGAAGAAACCCATAGACAAATTACGTAATTGATATATTGTGTTTACGTATATGTAAACGATAAACAATAATGAAAAAGAAGAAACCCACAAACGAATTATCTAACTGATATATGTAAACATGCGATTACGTCTATGTAAGCATATGGGTTTACGTATATTTAATCCATTGAATTAAAATTGAAACTCCAATACAGATTTCAATACATTTATTTACGTATATGTAAACATTTGTTTAAGATCTGTAAACCTTGTTAAACCAGGGATCATGAATAATATTAGCTCTACGCTTGGGGACCATAACACGCACTAGAAACGAATATGAAATTCCAAATCAACAACACAACATCCGCTCGATTAAGCCGATTGGTCATCGGATTACATACATTACGCCGGAATCACAGATGCAACATCCTCCTTACATATATATCAGTTCGCCTCAACATTCGCGACGTCGGATTACGTACATTACGTCGTCGCCGTCCCTGCATCGTCAAAATCACAGTTGATATATGTAAGGACGATGATGATGGTGATTCATGGTGAAGCAAAGAGTGAGTACGAGGGGGGGGGGTTGGGAGGCGAACGTGAGTGTGGTTACGGTGTTCTTCGGGTATTTTAATCGGGTTTCGGGTTATTATGGTTTTTTGTTATAAGAATCCTACTCGTTTACCAACCCAAATAAAATTCGGGTTAATCAGTTTCGGGTTTATTCGGGTCGGGTTAATCGGTATTCAGGTTTCTAAGTACAAGTTGTAATGCATACTTTATAATTTATCTTAACATAATATATATCAAATTATAAGCTCAAAATGTCAAATAAAAACACGCACAATATGATCTTTCATTCAAAATCATGCACTTATCACATATATTAACTAAAAAACACTTAATAAAATAAGCATAAAATCAAACTGTATCAACCAATCGCATAAACTAAAAAGAAAACGTCAAACCGTATCAACAAATAAACTTCTTAACAATATTCACTCTTCAAATTGTCACGTTCATGTTCACTCGTCCGTTTCCACTCATATATTAAAAAAATCCAAATAAAATAATAATGGTTGCTAAGGTTACAAATAAATATTAATAATAAAAATGTATTTTTTTTTATTATTTTTGTTAATCGGGTTAACCCGATTAAACTTTTTTTTAACCTAATTGTCAAACCGAATACTTTCTTTGGGTTCGGGTTCCGTCTTAAACGGGTTTGGGTTTTTTGGGTTCAGGTTAATTCGGGCCGGGTTCGGTATTCGGGTAAAAACGACACCCCTATATTACATGAGATAAAGATCCATGTGTACGGAATTAGGGTTTTTAAGAAAAAGAGAAAAAGAATAAATAAGAAAAAGATGGGATTTCAATGGATGCTATTTTAATAAACAACAATGATTTAAGTTAATTAAGTTTCTTCCACTACATGAATGGTGACATTTGCCTCCCTCTTGTCCACATAATCAAAGAACAAAAAATGATTGTTTTGGTTCATAATAATTTGATAGTTTTCATTTAAAACCACCCTTACGGTGACGACCCGTAAAAAGAAAATTTAAGGAGAAATGTTAGGTAGAAATCTCTATCACTAAGTGACATTTAACAAAAACAATGGAGAATATAATAAAGAGAGGGGTGGGTCGGGGGATGGTTTAGGGAGAGAATTAAAAAAAGTAGGAAATGCGTGTCCTCTCCTACATTTATGTTATTTCTACTTAAATTTCATTTTTTATCATAACTTATAAACACATATATAATAATTATAATGTGGTTTAATACGGAATAATTTGATGTAGCGATACGTGAGAATCATATAGACATGCACCTCTACCTTTTACTTTAACTAAGATGCCAAAATCGGTTAGGTCATCATATACTCAGTTTCTTTCTCCCTTGCAATATACATGGTTAAACAACGTACAAGTGTTTATACAGTTTGTTGGGTATAATATTGATACTTATGCTTTCAATCGAAACTACAGTATCGAAACTAATTGTTTCGATTGAACAATTATTTTTCAAGCTTGTTTGACGATGGTTTGGAAAACAAGGCATATGATGCCTCCTATATAAGGAGACAGAAGGCACAAGTTAATCAAGTATTCGTGAATGTCAAGAATCTTTGTAGAAAGATGGTTATTTACTGCTAAATACTTGGGATTCAGACCTTGAGATCGAGTGTGAGAGGTGCCTACAAGATAGGAGGGGCTACACTAGAGGGGGAGAATCACAACGAAAGGCATTGGATCATCAATCAATCTGCGAAGACGAAAGACAGAGTCAGACAAGAATTGATAGCATCAGTCTAGGGGGAGATTGTTGGGTATAGTATTGAGACTGATGTTTTCAATCGAAACTATAGTATCGAAACTACTTGTTTCGATTGAACAATTGTTCAATCGAAATTAGCTAGTTTCGATACCTGTTTTTCACGCCTATTTGGCGGTGTCTTGGGAAACAAGGCACATGAGGCCTCATATATATAGTAGAATACCTCATTAGGAGTGAGTGTGTCTATAGAGGTAATCACCAACCCAGAGGGACCCTGGGTGAGAAAAATTGTTGAGTGTGTGAGAAGCTTTTATTTTCATATCAATCAAAGATTCATGCGTTTATGCTCCAATTATTTGTTCTTTTTCACTTTTATATATTTATGTTCGTGTATGTGATTCCCGCCCCCGTCTCTACCATTTTTTTTATTCTAGAGTGATACCAGATCCAGAGATTCTGCCTCTTGATTCGGGCTGTTTGAAGAATTTCTTCGCAGATTTGTGTTCGCATGTATGCTCAGGACCTACAAGTGGTATCAGAGCCATTGTGGCTCTTTATTGCTCTCGAATCTGCTCCAAAATCAAAGAAAAATCCACCAGTGCAACGTTAAACATGAAGAAATCGATGTGTAGCAGGTTCATGACTGATGTTTTACATTCTCACTGTCAAAATATGAAGATGTAAGGCTTTTTGATGCAATTTTTAGACCTGTATTGGGGGTATCGAAGTAGCTAAAGACTGAAGATTTCTTTTCGAAACTAGACAGATGTCACACCCCAACCGACGGCGGATTATACGTCGGGGCGGACGCGGTTGTTCAATAGCACAAGGTTGACTATTAAAGTTCCAATAGTTTTATTAAATAACTTCAAGGTTCTAATACAAAGAATAAATCAAATACATAACAAGAATACAAGTCTAATTGATTAAGCATTCTAGGTCCAAGCATCCTATGTGATCACAATAAAGTCTCATGTTGTAGTACCTGAAACATGTGAAAGAATCTGTCAACTACAAAATAGTTGGTGAGATACAAAGGTTTTGACACAGTTTAACAAGGATTTGAAAAGAATTACAATTCACTATGATATATGCATTCTATAATGTAAGTATGAGAAACAAGTATCTTAAACATTGTGCACTTTAAACCTCCAACCAAGTTTAGGCATAACCCGCAGGTTACCCTTATAAGTCTCAAGTTTAAAGTTTAATTTAGTAACAATCACCAAGGGCTCCCCCTCGAAGGGGTCAATCAATCAATCAAGGTGGATTGGTCAAATACAATAGATCTATCATTGTTACTATCGGCTTGATCAAAGCTAATGAATGTGCTAGTTTTAAGTTTAATCTAAGCATACAAGTCTCAAGTTTAACATAAGAATAAGCATCTAGTCATAGTTGTACAAGAATTGTATAAGTTTAAAGTTTTGAACATGTTTCACCCCAAAAGTATAGAAAGGAGAAAGGGGCTAAGTATACTCACTTGGATGATGAATAGTTTCCGACACGGATAAGTATTTGCAAGACTTGGAGGGAGAATATCCTCACGATAAGCCTAAGTATGCAAGTTTAAAGATTTAAGTATGATCCTATAAGTCTATGGTAAGGATCTAGGATTTCAAGATCGACTAGGGTTCCAAATGGGAGACGGGAATGATTGTGTTTCATAAGGTTTTGAATCAAGTTTCAAATGAAGTTTTGAATGCATAATGCAAGACTTAAATACCAAAGTTTAGTAAGTTTATAGTTTAAAGTAATTATCTAAAAGCCTTTATAATTATCAACTGCACAAGTTAAGTTATAATATTCTCAGGTAGTTATGTGTAAGACTAAATAGTTGTTTAGAGATTAGCAATAATTATTTAATGTATAGCTTATGAATTAGGGTTTATAACAATCATATAAAGGTTAAATAATTATCAAGGGTAGATAATAATTATTTAGAGAGTAACTGATTCCTAAAAGTAAATGATAGTTGTTTAAAGAATAAATGATAACAACAACTATTCCAAGATTAAAAATAGTTATTAGGGATAAATAATTTTCATTTAAAGGGTATATAATTGTTAAGGATAAACAATTATTTACAAGGAGAATTTGTTTATTTTAGCAATATAAATCATTAGGGATTAGTTAACGAATTTAAGTATTAAACATTTTCTTTACACACTAAAGTGAAATGTTTATAAGTTTAAATAAATAATAAGTATTTATAGGTGTGAAAAATGTTTAAATAGAATTTTTTCATAAAGTTTATATTTTTAAATATAAGTTTATAAATGATTAAGAAATAAATAAAGTATATTTATTTCTCTTTTTCGAATTTGTATTTTGATTATAAGTCTTTGAAGTTAAAATAAAATTATAAGTTTATAATGTTTCCTTCAAATGGTAAGTTTATAAGCGTAAGTATTTAAAGTTAAAAGTATAAGTTTATAAATGTTTTATAAGGTTTATAGGTTTACAAAAGTTTAGAAAATAATCAAAGCATATTTATTTTCTCATGTTTTATATAAACAATAGGTTTATGTTTATATAAATTTTATAAATCTTTCTGAGTTTAAAAGTTTATAAGTTAAATTAATGATTTTTGGATAAAAGAATACAAATAAAGTAAGTTTATTGTTTTTAAATAACTTCTGTGAAATTATGAGTTTTATAAAGGTTTTAAAAGTAATTTTATAGCTTTTTTGGATTTAAAACCAAAATTAAAGATTTAATTAATTTTAGGTTTAACTAAGTTTTATTTAATTAAAAATGTTTCTGAATGTAAAAGTGTAAATAAAAATTGGATTTAAGTTTATAAATGTATAACATAATTTATAAAAATTATAAAAGTTTAAAAGCTGTCTTTTAAAAAGGATAAAACAATTAAAATGGGTAAAATCGGTTTACCCGGCTCGAACCCGGGTCACTGACCGGGTCGAGGCACACACACACACTAACCGTCCGGCTACTGCTTCATTTGTGTTTATACCCGAAATAGAAATTTAAAAGTAACAACTCAAATCACTCCCAAATTCCCTATGAACCCTAGAAACTAGAATCCGTAAATTTGAATTGGAATCCCTCTGTCATCGTAAATTGACAAAGGGCAAATGTTTATAGCACGAAATCGACGAAAGAGGACGTTTGAATTACCTGATATGGTATCGAAATGAAGGAGAACTCGTCCGATTTTTGTTCGGCTGTCCACGAGCACTCATTCGGCAATGCAGGTTCGGATCGACGAAATAGATAGTCGAGGGAGGTTAGGGGTGATGTTGTTGAGGTGTAGGAGCCGGTATATATACGCGATTTGGACATTAATTGCTAGATTAGGTGAGGAGATTACGGTTGGGAAGACGGGTTTAATCCCGAACCCACGCGTGATTACCGTTAAAATGGAGCATTGATGAGCGTTGGGTGATGGTCGCATGCGCGGGTTGGAGCTCGAGGAACTCTCAATTCGGCTGTTAGCGCATTTTCGAATAATCGGAGGTGGAAACCGGCTGTGGCGGGACTCGAACTCGTGACTGAGCTTGGGTTCCGGGTGTTTGGCCTTTGTGCAAAACAGGTCCCTATAGTTTGTAGGTTTTATCATTTTATGATAAAACATGGTTTTCAAGTTTAAACCAAGTTTCAGAAATGACAGTTTAGTCCCCGGACTTTTATAAAAATAAATGTGTTTTATTTTTATATAAACTAACTAAGTTTTATTATTTTATAACCCTATAAAATAATTTATAAAGTTTATCTTATAATTAACTAATAAGATTTCAAGTTTTAAGAAATTTATTGTATTATTTATACAATAAAAATCATATGTTTTCTTTTTTTTTTTTGATTCATTCATTTTTTTTGAAAAATGTATATATGAATATATATATATATATATATATATATATATATATATACATATCAAGTATAAGGTTCTAAGAATTTAAGTTTTAAACGACAAACCATACAAGGGTTTTGAAAAGGTACGTTCGGAAAAATCCTGGGTATTACAGTCTCCCCTACTTTAGGAAATTTCCTCCCGAAATTACAGTAGAAGGTTCATGCTTTCAAGATTTAAGTTTATGATTCGTACAAGGATAATGAGAGGAATACTTTACGTTCCCGGGTAAACCCTGAGTTACGTTTAGATTTCTAGAGGGAAAGTATCTATAGGAATGAGATTTCGCTTGAGTTTCTAAGTTTTCAATGCATATGGTTGTCAAAAGTTTCCTTACGAAGCATATAGTCTTATTGAAGATGAAGATTTGTTTTTCAGAAATGCATTTGAGAGAATAACTGATGAACTTCCATTCAAGATTTAAAGTGAGATGTATCACTCAGGATGGATTCGATGATAGTTCAAGAATTTGAGTTTGTAGACAAATACGTCTAAGGATTGCTACGGCACCTAAGTTCTGTGGCTCCCTTTTACGATAAGTCTTAGATCGTAGCACACGACAGAGTTTACTATGTCTTTCCATACGCTGATTTTCATACTTACGTGTGCACCCGCAAGCATTCAAATCGTCGCATAGTCCGCATAGGTCCTTCCGTTTGTGTGTGGATCAAGAAGAAGTACAAGAATACGACTAGAGTTTCCACATAAGAGTGATCATTGATTAACGAGTCCCTCAGAGAGAAGCGTCATTCAATGAGTAAAGAAAAGAATGTGACAAGATTTAGAGTTTCAAAGTTTCCTCGTGATTGATTAAGAATACTTCAATCATTGAGTAGTTTAAAGTCTTTACACTTTCCACGGGTTTGATCAAGAATACATCAAACCTTGAGTAGTTTAAAAGTCTTATACGTTCATCATGTTTGAATAAGCAAACGTCAAACATGGAATAGTTTAAAGTCTTATACGTCCATCGTGTTTGAACAAGCATACATCAAACATGGAGTAGCTTAAAGTCTTATACGTCCATCGGGTTTGAACAACCATACGTCAAACATGGAGTAGCTTAAAGTCTTATACGTCCATCGGGTTTGAACAAGCATACGTCAAACATGGAGTAGCTTAAAGTCTCGTACGTTCATCATGTTTGAACAAGAATACGCCAAACATGGAGTAGTTTAAAGTCTCATACGTTCATCATGTTTGAACAAGAATACGTCAAACATGGAGTAGTTTAAAGTCTCATACGTTCATCATGTTTGAATAAGAATACGTCAAACATGGGGTAGCTCAAATTGTGTTTGAACAAGAATACGTCAACATAGAATAGTTTAAATTGTGTTTGATCAAGAATATGTCAAACATAGAATAGTTTAAATTGTGTTTGAACAAGAATACGTCAAACATAGAATAGTTTAAATTGTGTTTGATCAAGAATATGTCAAACATAGAATAGTTTAAATTGTGTTTGAACAAGAATACGTCAAACATAGAATAGTTTAAATTGTGTTTGAACAAGAATACGTCAAACATAGAATAGTTTAAATTGTGTTTGAACAAGAATACGTCAAACATAGAATAGCTTAAAGTCTCTTAGTTTAGCTTCAGTGTATAGAAGTATACGATTACGTTTTGAGTATAAAGCGGTTATCTAAATACTCTAGTGTTTAAGAGAGGTATGGGACAACGTTTGGAACAAGATTAATCGTTATACGCTTTCTCACAGAAGATTCGAGTTGTCCAGAAGATTAGTGGATCCCGATGTTTAGTTTAGATAGGAGTCAGGGGATGTACTTTGCTAAAGAGAGTAATGTCCTCCTTCCTGCTAGTGTCTAGTATCAAGAGTGAAGTTTTCTCGTATATATGGAATGTACGTTTATCAAGTCTTATGGACACACAAAGTTTTCAAGACTAAGAATCCAAGTATAAGTTTGAAAATAGGATAAGTCAGTTGAGTTTCAAGTTTCAGTATTAAGCTTTACATGATCCTTCATTGATCATGTTTAGTTTTAAGAATACGGGATTGAGTATTTGTACAAGTTTTACATGACTCAAACGTCTCTGACCTTATAGTGGTGTATACGAAGTTTAATGTTTTAGCAACGTGTATTTAAGCTTTTAGTCACCGTTGTGATTTATAGTAAGTCTTTTACGTGACAAGAGTTGAATGAGGAAAGTCTCCAAGCATAGGGTAACGGGAAAATTTCGATAAGGTTTATGATAGTGTGTTTACAAATGATTTATCTTGATTCATAACAGAAAGTATAGTTTTCTTTTGTATAGAATGTAATTAAGATGTTCAAAAACGACGAGTTAGGCATCGATAAGTAGTACAAGTAAGATTTATAAAAGATAGGTGTGATTGTCAAGCGAAAAGTTGGTCAAGTTTACAAGTGTTAAGTCTGTACAAGAAGTAAGGGTCATGGTTGTTTAGGGTAGTGATTCGTAAGTCGGGTTGTTTTTGAAAAAGTGCTTACGAATTAGAATATTTGTTCAAGATTTATTCCTCAGGTACACGTGTCACTTAGGATTTTTATAGTTTAATGCAACATTGTTAATTATTTCAAGTACTAACGTAAGTTGCTTTTGACGAAAGTGTTTGGGTAGGTGTGTTAAGTTTACAATGATGAAAGGAAAGTTAAACTAGTAAATGATGACAAGATGAAATTTCAAAATAGTTTCCATTTAGATGTTTCAAAATTGGGACTTCTAGCCCTTACATAATACAATTTAAACGGAAAATTAAAGTGTGTAAGTAAGTTGATTAAATATGTTCAAAAGTTTTTTTTTTTATTCATAATACTGAGTCATCACAGTAATATTTTCAAAAATAGGTTTTAATTGGAAGTTGATGGGCTAACGAAGAGAATTCCCGGAAGAAGGGGTGGGTCACGAGGACTCACTTATGTACCCAATTTTCCTAGCCAGAATTTCCTCATGAGTCTACAACTTTTTAGTTATTGTCTCCGATGTTTGGGTTTTATGGTACTATGTCGAGGTTCATTATGGGTTTAGCGTCTTAAACGTGGAGCTTGTTTGTTCTATAGTAGGCTTCTTCCTCTACAAGGAAATTACTTAGGTTACGAATTTCTTTGTTAATGTACTTTAGATTTTAAAAGACGTTAAGTTTTGTTTACAAAAGACGGTGATGTGTAAGTTTTAAGGACGTATGAAGGTTTTGAGATTAAAAGTGTAACAAAGTTTTGAGTTAGTCATAAAATGAAGTTTGCTTGAGTGGCGAAAAATAAAATGAGACACAAGGTTTCCCCTTATGTGCCAAGTTTATAAAATAATGAAGTTTGTAAAAGGACTTGTAGGATAATACATGGTTTTAAATGTGCTGGTATTACAAGGGTCATGAAGTTTAAGGACGTATGGAAGTTTTGAGATGTATAAAAGTGTAGCAAAAGTTTGAGTGAGTTATCTAGAGTAGTTTGGTTGAGTGATGAAAATAAGATGAAACACAAGGGTTTCCCCTTAAGTGTTATGTTCCTAAAATAATGAAGTTTATAGGAGAATTTGTAGAGTAATACATAGTTTTAAGGGTTGTATTACAACGATCATGAAGTTTATTGGTTAGTATCTATAAATATAAGTTTATGTATATAGTTTTTAAGTATCATCTAGTAAGAATTTTTCCTTGAAGGTAACTCCTTCAGGTCATGACGAGTAAGCATGATGTCATGCGACAAGACGGGACTTAAGAATCATAGAATAAAGGTTATAGAGGAAAGTTTTCGAATCATGAATTTATAAAGTGTATAGTATTTGAGATGGTACTCATTTAGTGCATATCACTAAGTGAGTACTTTGACATATCAAGGGAAATTTGAGCTCACTAATGTTTAGAGAAGTCATGCATTCCTATAGGTGGGTACTCATCCCAAGAATTCCCAGGAAAGCATACGGGTCCAACGGTTGATTTGGATTTATACGAAATGCTTTCCTTGACAGAATTTCCCAGAATACAGGTATCCACCCTTCTGGTCCGCACAAGTTCTCACACATTATCTAGAACTTAAATATTCTTGACGAGAGTTTAGTGGTGGATTAGACTTAAAGCCTAAGAATGTGTCTTCGATGTAGTAGCCTCTTGTAGTACGTAGGTAAGTAGAATCGTAGAATCTCCAAGCGTTCACGTATAATATTTTAGAATGGAATGAGGAGAGAATTCCTAGTAAAGGACATGAGATAACTCATGTTTGGGTCTCCAAAGTTATAGTCTAGGTCATGTGTCTAATAACCTAATTCCCTATAACCAAGGCTCTGATACCAATCTGTCACACCCCAACCGACGACGGATTATACGTCGGGGCGGACGCGGTTGTTCAATAGCACAAGGTTGACTATTAAAGTTCCAATAGTTTTATTAAATAACTTCAAGGTTCTAATACAAAGAATAAATCAAATACATAACAAGAATACAAGTCTAATTGATTAAGCATTCTAGGTCCAAGCATCCTATGTGATCACAATAAAGTCTCATGTTGTAGTACCTGAAACATGTGAAAGAATCTGTCAACTACAAAATAGTTGGTGAGATACAAAGGTTTTGACACAGTTTAACAAGGATTTGAAAAGAATTACAATTCACTATGGTATATGCATTCTATAATGTAAGTATGAGAAACAAGTATCTTAAACATTGTGCACTTCAAACCTCCAACCAAGTTTAGGCATAACCCGCAGGTTACCTTTATAAGTCTCAAGTTTAAAGTTTAATTTAGTAACAATCACCAAGGGCTCCCCCCCGAAGGGGTCAATCAATCAAGGTGGATTGGTCAAATACAATAGATCTATCATTGTTACTATCGACTTGATCAAAGCTAATGAATGTGCTAGTTTTAAGTTTAATCTAAGCATACAAGTCTCAAGTTTAACATAAGAATAAGCATCTAGTCATAGTTGTACAAGAATTGTATAAGTTTAAAGTTTTGAACATGTTTCACCCCAAAAGTATAGAAAGGAGAAAGGGGCTAAGTATACTCACTTGGATGATGAATAGTATCCAACACGGATAAGTATTTGCAAGACTTGGAGGGAGAATATCCTCACGATAAGCCTAAGTATGCAAGTTTAAAGATTTAAGTATGATCCTATAAGTCTATGGTAAGGATCTAGGATTTCAAGATCGACTAGGGTTCCAAATGGGAGACGGGAATGATTGTGTTTCATAAGGTTTTGAATCAAGTTTCAAATGAAGTTTTGAATGCATAATGCAAGACTTGAATACCAAAGTTTAGTAAGTTTATAGTTTAAAGTAATTATCTAAAAGCCTTTATAATTATCAACTGCACAAGTTAAGTTATAATATTCTTAGGTAGTTATGTGTAAGACTAAATAGTTGTTTAGAGATTAGCAATAATTATTTAATGTATAGCTTATGAATTAGGGTTTATAACAATCATCTAAAGGTTAAATAATTATAAAGGGTAGATAATAATTATTTAGAGAGTAACTGATTTCTAAAAGTAAATGATAGTTGTTTAAAGAATAAATGATAACAACAACTATTCCAAGATTAAAAATAGTTATTAGGGATAAATAATTTTTATTTAAAGGGTATATAATTGTTAAGGATAAACAATTATTTACAAGGAGAATTTGTTTATCTTAGCAATATAAATCATTAGGGATTGGTTAACGAATTTAAGTATTAAACATTTTCTTTACACACTAAAGTGAAATGTTTATAAGTTTAAATAAATAATAAGTATTTATAGGTGTGAAAAATGTTTAAATAGAATTTTTTCATAAAGTTTATATTTTTAAATATGAGTTTATAAATGATTAAGAAATAAATAAAGTATCTTTATTTCTATTTTTCGAATTTGTATTTTGATTATAAGTCTTTGAAGTTAAAATAAAATTATAAGTTTATAATGTTTCCTTCAAATGGTAAGTTTATAAGTGTAAGTATTTAAAGTTAAAAGTATAAGTTTATAAATGTTTTATAAGGTTTATAGGTTTACAAAAGTTTAGAAAATAATCAAAGCATATTTATTTTCTCATGTTTTATATAAACAATAGGTTTATGTTTATATAAATTTTATAAATCTTTCTGAGTTTAAAAGTTTATAAGTTAAATTAATGATTTTTGGATAAAAGAATACAAATAAAGTAAGTTTATTGTTTTTAAATAACTTCTGTGAAATTATGTGTTTTATAAAGGTTTTAAAAGTATTTTTATAGCTTTTATGGATTTAAAACCAAAATTAAAGATTTAATTAATTTTAGGTTTAACTAAGTTTTATTTAATTAAAAATGTTTCTGAATGTAAAAGTGTAAATAAAAATTGGATTTAAGTTTATAAATGTATAACATAATTTATAAAAATTATAAAAGTTTAAAAGCTGTCTTTTAAAAAGGATAAAACAATTAAAATGGGTAAAATCGGTTTACCCGGGTCACTGACCGGGTCGAGGCACATACACACACTAATCGTCCTACTACTGCCTCATTTGTGTTTATACCCGAAATAGAAATTTAAAAGTAACAACTCAAATCACTCCCAAATTCCCTATGAACCCTAGAAACTAGAATCCGTAAATTTGAATTGGAATCCCTCTATCATCGTAAATTGACAGAGGGCAAATGTTTATAGCACGAAATCGACGAAAGAGGACGTTTGAATTACCTGATATGGTATCGAAATGAAGGAGAACTCGTCCGAGTTTTGTTCGGCTGTCCACGAGCACTCAGTCGGCAATGCAGGTTCGGATCGACGAAATAGATAGTCGAGGGAGGTTAGGGGTGATGTTGTTGAGGTGTAGGAGCCGGTATATATACGCGATTTGGACATTAATTGCTAGATTAGGTGAGGAGATTACGGTTGGGAAGACGGGTTTAATCCCGAACCCACGCGTGATTACCGTTAAAATGGAACATTGATGAGCGTTGGGTGATGGTCGCATGCGCGGGTCGGAGCTCGAGGAACTCTCAATTCGGCTGTTAGCGCGTTTTTGAATAATCGGAGGTGGAAACCGGCTGTGGCGGGACTCGAACTCGTGACTGAGCTTGGGTTCCGGGTGTTTGGCCTTTGTGCAAAACAGGTCCCTATAGTTTGTAGGTTTTATCATTTTATGATAAAACATGGTTTTCAAGTTTAAACCAAGTTTCAGAAATGACAGTTTAGTCCCCGGACTTTTATAAAAATAAATGTGTTTTATTTTTATAAAAACTAACTAAGTTTTATTATTTTATAACCCTATAAAATAATTTATAAAGTTTATCTTATAATTAACTAATAAGATTTCAAGTTTTAAGAAGTTTATTGTATTATTTATACAATAAAAATCATATGTTTTTTTTTTTATTCATTCATTTTTTTTGAAAAATGTATATATGAATATATATATATATATATATATATTTATATATATATACATATCAAGTATAAGGTTCTAAGAATTTAAGTTTTAAACGACAAACCATACAAGGGTTTTGAAAAGGTACGTTCGGAAAAATCCTGGGTATTACAACAGAGGCTGAACTTTTTAGTCGAAACTAGGTGGCGGTTGAACATGTTATATCAAAAATACCGTTAAAGCCCTAAATCAGAAGTAGAAAACATCGAAACTAGGCTATCGAAACTAGAGGGTATCGAAACTACTAGTTTCGGTTGACGAATCTATAATCGAAATTATTAGTTTGGATTGAAGAATCTCTCTATCGAAACTTCTTGTTTCGATGTTGTCTCAAACGAAACTAGCCTTGTGTTTAACTGAAGTGGAGCCTATTGAAACTACAGGACAGTCAGAACTACCCAAGTACTCTCCAGGATAGTTTCGATGTATTCACCTTTTCAGAATCTTGGTTTTGGAACCAAATGATTTTAGTATGGCTTGAATGCTATCTCGTAAACTTTCTTACGCAACCAAATGATTTTAGTAGTTCATTTTAGTCAGACCATAAAATAGAAATTAGTTCATAGTATTGAAAGCATTTAAATGTATTCACCTTTTCAGAATCTTGGTTTTGGAAAAGCTTGTGAGTTTCTAATGTCCGTCTCTTAGCTGGAAAACATGTCGATAATGGTTTCTAACCTCGTGTTTCTTCGACGAAGATTCTACGCGTTACTTCCAAGTAGAACAATGCTTAACACTAGTGCGGTATGTTAATTCAGAAAGTGGGTTCGTATTTGAAAGCAAGAATCATATGTTTGAGATGTGGAATGAACTAACCTCACTTTCCTATTTTTATATTTTAACTTTTGGTTAATTGTATTTCTAGTCCTTCTAGTTTTATTTTTGTATAAGTTTGGGATCGAAATTTGTCGAGTGTTACATCCTCCCCACCTCTATATAAATCTTATCCTTGAGATTTATTGGAATAGGTGCGGATATTTTTTTTTCATGTCTCATTCTAGTTCTCACGTGTATTCAGGGCATGTCTAGAGTTTCACTTACTTTGAATTTCTTAATATGTCAATCCTTGGTTTGTAAGAGTTGTTCTATAATTTTAGCTTTTCATTAACCAAATACTTGTGTTGGTTTGATACATGGAATACATTAAGTACTCCATTCATCTCCTTCGGTAATTCCAATTGATAGGCTACTGGTCCGATTCGTTTCACAATCTTAAATGGTCCAACGAAGCGTCGACTTAATTTTTCTTTCTTTCTAAACCGAACCACACCTTTTCATGGTGATACTCTTAATAATACCTTGTCTCAAATGTTGAACTCTAACGAATGTCTCCTTTTATCTGCATCTCTTTTGTCGATTACAAGTCGTTTTCAATCCCTCAAGTATTTGTATTAGTTTGTCAATTGTTTCTTGTACAAGTTCAGGTCCCGACAATTGACTTTCTCCTACCTCGGACCAACATACAGGCGTTCGACATTTTCTACCATACAGAGCTTCGGATGGTGCCGCCTAAATACTTTTGTGATAATTATTATTATAAGAATATTCCATTAGGGGTAGATGATCACCCCAACTACCACCTAAGTCTATCACACATGTCCGAAGCATATCTTCTAATGCCTAAATTGTCCTTTCACTCTGTCCATCAGTCTGTGGATGATAGACAATGCTTAGGTTTAGACGTGTTTCCATTGCTTTTTTGAAAACTCTACAAGAATCGAGATGTGAAACGACTATTTGCATCTGATACTATAGATAGTGGCACACCGTGTTAAGATACGATTTCATCTATATATAAATATGCCAATATATCCATACTGAAAATTTCTTTCATTGGCAGAAAATGGGCAGATTTAGTTAATCTGTCGATGATAACCCAGATGGTATCATTTCCATGACCGGTTCGGAAACGTTTAGTAATAAAATCCATGGCTATCATTTCTCACTTCCATATAAGTAATTTTAATTGTTGTAATAAACCAGAGAGTTTCTAGTGTTCTGCATTTACTCGGGAACAAGTAATACATTTAGCAACATATAGTACGATGTTCTTCTTCATACCTACCACCAATACTTTTCTTTTAGATTTTTGTACAACTTGTCACTTCCTGGGGTGCCTCACGTATTTGGGTTTATGAGATTCAAGAATTCCTTCTTGAAGATCTCGAACGACTAGAACGTAGATTCTTTTATTCATTCGTAAGATTTCATCCTCTCCTTTGACTAATTGGTCAAACATTCATTTCATACCTTCTTTTTCCATATTCATTCGTAAGATTTCATCATCTCATTTGACCAATTGATCAAACCTAGATTCTTTTATTCATTCGTAAGATTTCATCATCTCTTTGTTTATTTTAACTAGTTGAGTCACTTATGTTTTAAAACCTCGGTCTGAACAATGACTTTTAATTTTTGACTCCATCTGAGTCCAGATGGCTAATGTCATTAGATTTAACACTTAAATTTTTAGAAATAACCAAAATACCCCCATGATTCAAATGGTTAAAAAAACGTTATATATTCTACCCTCTAACTCCCTGAGGGTATTATACTCAAAAGAATAATCTAGGTTTTGAAACATAAGAAACTTAACTAATTAAAATGAACAAAATTCAGAAACTCAAATAGTAATTTAGTCAAAAGAATAATTTACCACCGATGTTCTTACAAACCCAATTATTCAAACAACGTTATAACATTAAACACGTCAACTATAAATGAAGTAACATACTCATTGAGGAATATACTTTCATTTCGTCAAAGTAGTAAGACTTGAGACAACATAATTTTCACCTGTCACGGGTGCTACATTAACCCCATATGCTGTCTGTGTACCCCTGAACCCCGACATATGTCATGTACACATTAACACTAAATCTCATTCACTCTCACTTGCATATATTAATCCAAGGACTCATGGACTTCACCTCATCACTCTCCTACGTTAAACAATTTCTTAAACTAACTGTAATTTAGTTTCCTTTCGGATAAGAATGACGCAGTATTTACCAAGTCATGGGTATGAGTTCGGTAATTGTTCAAATATTATTAGAAACTTGGTGTATGATCATGGAGGAGGAGATTTATCAGCAAACATGGAGGCGAAGGAGACGGAGGAAAAGGCGGCAGCTGCGTGTAACCGACACAGCGAAGCTGAACGGCGACGACGGAAGAGGATCAATGGTCACCTTGCCACCCTCCGTGGCCTCCTCCCCAACACCGTCAAAGTACTACCCACCTTCCATATTTGATTATATTCCACTAAAACTATACTTATTATTTGTTTCATTTAAACATGAAAGATTTAGGTCCATTGTGTGTTGGATTTTTTTGTTTTTGTTTTTTGCTTATAGGGACTTAGGAAAACATTTTTGGTTTCTAGCTAGTTCGCTTATTGAGGTAAAGGATTAAAGAATTTATGACAGGAACCGGTTGATGATCATGAATCCTCTTGTTAAATTTGGGGGTTAGCAGAGATTTTCCCACCTATATTCTGGTTGTCATGTGAACAAAGCCATGTATTCCGCTTGCTGCCTTGGCGGGTTCTATCATAAATTCTTGAATCTCCTGCCTCAACTAGCAGATTACCTAGAAATCATTCTGAATTCAAATTTCACCTAGAAACCAAACTATTTTCCCAAGCCTCTAAATTAAAGAAGTTTGATTTAAATGGCAATTCATTTAATCTCAAACTCATGTTGATTGCAACATTTTGTTTTGTGACAGGCAGATAAAGCTTCATTACTAGCGGAGGTAGTGCGGCAAGTGAAGGAGTTAAAGAAGAAGACCGCGGAATTGGAATCAATGGGCATGGATCATAGTGATGACACTACACAAAACCATGAGTACTATATGATTCCAACTGAAAATGATGAACTTGAGTTGACATACATTGGAGAAGATTCTAGTACCAAAAAGATCATGATAAAGGTGCGTATTTGCTGCGACGAGAGGCCCGGGCTGATCACGGAGTTAACGAGGGCGTTGGGATCAATAAACGTGAAACTATTGCGTACCGAGATAGGGACATTGGGTGGGAGACTAAAATGTGTGTTATGGGTTCAAGTGGCGTCGGCAACAAAAGAGCAAGGGTTACATGAAGTACGAAGGGCGTTAAAGGTGGTTACGGAGCGTGCATCGTTCTTGGATCTTCCTAGGAACAAGAGACCGCGTGTCCCGGGTTGTGTCTGATTTTGATTTGTTAGGGGTGTTTATAATGTGGCCCGTTTGAAGGGTTTAATTGTGCATTTGTTGAATTCTTTGTACTTTGATGTTAGACCCAACTTGATGGTTGATAATGGCAATAAAGTAATGATGATCAGCCACTAGTTTGATGGGGATTGGTGTGGTAGCTATATTCAGTGGATTAATTAAGTTCATGGTCGGGTGGTCCAGTACCCTGTCAGTACATAAATGTATTTTATGTATATATTTTACTTGTGTAAAAATGTATTAAATATACTAACGAGAGAAAACAAAATTCAAAATATGTAAAAATTAATATATAATTGTGTTTCGAAAACTATTTAATTTAATTTGACGTTAATTTACTATTTAATTGAAAATAAAAATTACATAACTCTATTTCAAAGTTTTTTATAATAAAGAATATTTTAAAATAACCGTGTTTTATTAGTATAGTTAGTATTTTAAAAAAAAATATTATTAAAAGATATAGTTGTATTTAATAAGAGAGAGAGTCAGAAAAAAATTATAAAAATGAATATAGAGACGACATGTGGCATGAAAACCTTTATTTATTATATAGTATAGATATAGTATATATAAGTTTGGTATAAAAAGTAGTGCATACATAAATATCGGAGTTTTTTTTTTTAAATTGAGACGGAGTGTTAGAAATTTTTTTTCTGCTTCTCATTGATTGATTGAAAATAAAAACACAAATTAAACTGTATATAGAATTAATTACACGGATGGTCCCTGTGGTTTACTCAGATTTCACTTTTGGCTCCTGAGAATGCTAAATTACAAGTTTGAACCAATAGTTTACACACTTATTTCACTTTTGGCCCCTGAGTTGGATGGAGGTTAACTTTTCTGTTAATTTTGTAAAAAAAATTACCAAAACACCCTTCCTCACTATCAGACTCAAGATTTCTAATTTTGATTCGTAAAAAGTCAACCGGTCTCAAATCTATCTCAATCCTTATAAATATGGAGTTTAACAGGTTCCTTCGGCAAAGGCGACGATGAAAGAAGAAGATCTCTGGCAAGTTCTAGCGGCAGGAGTGGAGATGTGGAGGTGTAGCGGCGGTAGTAACAGGTTCCTTCGGAAAAGGCGAGGACGGCTTGATTCCTGACAGGCGGAGCATGGCTGCTATGCGCAACCGTCGCTCCTGTAGTGATGGTACTAGATTCTTGTGCAAAAGGAGGAGTCGGCCGGTGACGAGGTTCAAACGGTTAGGGGCAATGGCGGTGATGTTCTGATGTTCATTATTGAAGCAATTGGAAACTTGAAGCAATTGGAAACTTGAAGCAATTGAACAAATAGAGATCGAAGGGGGAGATTGATACCCAAATACGAGAGGGGAGACTCCAATCAATACCTAGAGGGAGCGGAGAAGTGGTGCTCTGGCGGACTCCTGGGGGTTTTGATCGGAGGCATCTGCCTTCATATAAAGTAAAGCTTATCGTCATAGTCGATCTCGACTGTTATCCGATTTGCATAGATGGAACTGGTGATTGCCGAGTCAGAAAAACCGTAATCGTAGAAAGATGATTCGAATCCATACATACTCATCTTCTTGCCAGAATTATTTTACAGTTGTCGTCGATGTTCAATTGCTTCAAGTTTCCTTGTGCTATTTATTTGTCAACAAATCTCATGGTGGATGATGAAGTAGGTTTGGATACTCTGGGAGGGAGAACTATGGGCCAAATATCATGTGTGGATTTATCATTTTTTTATGTTACAGGGCGTAGATGGCGGTGGAAGGCGGTGGAGGTGAGGTGAGGTGTGGTAGGATGGTCGGAGACGGCGGTGGAAGGCGGTGGAGGTGGAGGAGGTGTGAGAGGGTGGAGATGATGGTTGGAGGTGGAGGAGGTGTGAATGGTTAAAGGGGGTTTGAAACTTTTGTTCAGAGGGGTGTTTTAGTCATTTCAGATGCACTTAACTGAAAAACTTAACCTCCATCCAACTCAGGGGCCAAAAGTGAAATAAGTGTGTAAACTATTGGTCCAAACTTGTAATTTAGCATTCCCAGGGGCCAAAAGTGAAATCTGAGTAAACCGTAATTAATTCCTATATATATATATATATATATAAACTTCAAAACGTAACTAACTTAACTAACTCTGTTAGTGCATAACAAAAATCTCGTGCGTAGCTCAACTTGGTCGTGCGTAATTTGAAGTCCGAACAACAACCTCGTGTGTACCTTGAAGTCCAGGTAACACCCCATCCAAGTTGGAGGTACAGATAACCTCAACCTCAACTTGGAAAGTATAACCGTGTGCTGATAACCTACTAGTCTTTTTCTAAATAACTCAACAAACTGATCTGTAGTACGAGTATTAGTCAAAAGAATTAAACCATCATGAAGTTTCTCACCGACGAAATGACAAGCTGATATGGAGGTGTAATTCGACTGTAACACGACGAATAGAACAGATATCAGCCCCCGTTGAACTAAGTGAAACAATGGGTTGTTACTTGGACTTCCATGAAATAGGATTGCCGCCTAAAAAATGAAGTACCCACTAACATAATTCGATTGTAACACGACGAATAGAATAAAATTCAGCCCCTACTGAACTAAGTGGGCAGATAAAAACGATACGAAATACAATCCTTAACAATATATCTATCATACAATATTTATACACATTCGATGAGTCACACGCCAAATTCAATAGTTCACATTCGATGCGTGGCATAATCACATACAATAGTTCGATGTGCCACATTCAATAGTTCAATACACCATAAACAATATATATATACGGGGTAGTGGAAACCAAATCCGTGGACGTAAGTTGTTCGAAGATACGTACCGTATAAGCGTAGATTCAAACTTTAGCATAACTCTAACGTCTCACTCGAATATTATGGCAACCTAAATAAAAATTAATTCAAGATTAATGTCGTGGATCGGTTTGGTGGTAATATCAGGGTAGTATTCGATTTTAAAGATAAGTCATTACGTTCAAATGATTGTTTATAAAAATAAGGGATTTTTACATATATCATCTTACTAAGACTATGAATTATATATTTACTCAATCTTTAAATTCAATTACATATTTCACTTTTTCTATATGCTTTAAGAAGAGCAAATATGTAATTAACTTTTTAACTTGTGTTTGAGGAAAGGAAAATACGTAATTGACTTTTTAGTTTAGGAAAATATGTAATAAAGGATATTAGCAACGAGAATATGTAAATGCCCTTAAAAGTAAAATACTTTACGTGACATATGTAATTATCTTCATAATATCCAGAATAAACAAAACTAATTTTGTTTAGGTTTCATCTATTATACACAATTTTATAAATTACCATTAATCGTACTTTACAAAAACAAAAACATGTATACGATTAACAGGTTTATAGTACAGTCTGAAGCTTTATTGTAAATTTAAAAATGAGTGTATATATCACATGAAAATAGAACTAAAAAAATGATATTTAAACTAACTTAAGTTTCATGCATACGAGAGAAAAGGATTAAATTAGCATAGTCAATTAAAATAACTTTTTTATAGTAACTAAACTTGTTAGGTGCCATGCAGAGCAACAAAACTGGAACCAAGAACTCATATACTATTCATCCCCTTCAATTAATACTTAGATTAAAGTCTCGTCTCCAGAACATGTATATGACCTAAAGATCATTATTTACAGAGGTTGTATCTAGCAGAAAAACGAACAACGGTCCGAACAAATACCCTAGATCGAAGTGGTTGTCCGACATGACACAATCACTAAACTTGCTGGCTGTGATGTATAGATGGTTGAGTCAACTGTTCATCCGATGAGATTCATGCACAGTGTTAATATGTTATCACCAATGTTTTGAAAAGCCGGGATTGGCCGGTTTAACCGGGAACCGGTGCGGTTTGGCCATTTAAACCGTTCTGAAATATAGTAAAAACCATTTGTGAGTATGAGGGTTTGTATGAATACAGATTAGGAATCCAAATCATACAATTAGGAAAGGATTGTTTCTTACGAATTTTATTCAAAAATATTTTTGATCCGTGATGATTACTTATTATTTGTCAAAAATATTTTATTCAAACAGTGTAATACAGTTTTTAAAAACATAAATATTTTTATTACTAAGTATATAACATTATATTTAACCTATGTAATACACGGGATTCTAACTTAGTCATCTTATAATAAAAATTATTTCAACTAAAGACGGGTAACAATCGCTTAACTCTATTAAGGATATGCTACATAGTACATAGTACTTAACTGTTTCCTCTCACTTTGACCAAAGACAAATGTATGGATCATTAAAAGAGACAAGACACATATAAACATCCGGAACAAAAGGAACTGGTAGACAGGACCTTATGTGTCTTCCTGCATCCTAACAATAGATTCTGGATCTAATAATTCATTGGCATGACTTTGAAAGTTGCTTAAATGGATTTCTTATTTATGGGAAGTCTTTGAAAGATAGTTTGACATTACTATGATACGGAGTTGATCCAGGAATTAGCATACTTATATATAGAGCATCTAGATAAAAGCAAGTGAGCTACAAAGGGCCCAAAACTTAAAAGCATGCATACCTTCCGGATACGAGGCCATAAAATATGGACGAAAATGACGTAACAGGTCGACTAAAATTCCCTCATTTGGAGCTATGGCTTCAATTTGGGCGTTTTGATTGTAAAAACACATGAGTTGTGGATTTAATTATTGCACACGTTTAATTGGTTGTTTCATTTCAATTGCATTCCACCAATTTATTTTTTTAAGATTTGGGAATTTTATGTGATTGTTTTTCTTCTTAGGAAATTTTCAATTTTCATCTTAAAAAGCTTCTTATGTGCTTCGTATCGAGACATAAAAGTTACAAGGTTAACTCATTTACGGCATGTTTAACATGTTTATTACATCCATCGGCCTGTCTTTATCGTTTAGATAAATTTGTTACACAGATCGTATTTGGGTTACCCAATTTTAAATGTGTCTGGATTAAGGTTTATTAGATCATATTGTAATCAGAAATAGTAGATGGTAGATTATGTAAATGTGATGACATGTATATTTAACCATGTAATACCCTAATTTAAAATAAAATCACAATTCCCAAATGTTCTATTTGTCTCAGTTGGGCTCAGTTCTCCGGAAACATAAGTTTGCATCAACTTACAATTAGAATAACCTTCGAAGTTCCAACTCGAGACCATCAAAGTAAATATAAATTGGCATCAACTTACAATTAGAAATTCGGAATCCTCTTTTCTTCACCTACAAAACTGACTATGACGCCGTGTCGCCGAAAATGAGAAAAACATAAAACCATTGATTCAAATCTTTAACTTCATGTAGTATGAATAAATAAAATATGAAGTCTCGAGCAATAGTTGAATTCGCAACTCGGATTTTTGAAAGAAAATATAACAAAAGTTTAAAATTTGAAAATGACGGTCATTTAAAACCGTCTTCATTTATCTAAATTGGTTGTTGGACTGTCATTTTCAAAATTTTAGCAGTAGTATTGAATGAAGACGATTCAAGAATACTCAACCAAAATGGTTGTGAAGGTGGTTTCTTGTCTAACGGGCTAGTCCGGTACTACAAGAACTCGTAAGAAAGGGCTATATGGAATAGACTCCCAAAAAAATTGAACCATGTTTAACCTTTTTTTTACCATTATTTTAGTGCCCATTTTTTTAAGTCATTTGGGCCTCTTGGGCTGCGTTAGGGGAATGTCGTTTCACGTTTCCATGGAAATCCTGTAGGATACCTCTCAGAGAGAAAAATACTGCTGGTTTTTCGATGTTAGTTCATTTATCATTTTATTGTATATTGGAAAAAAAAATGAGTTGGTTTTTTCAGAGGTTGATTACTTGATTGCTTGTGTACACTCAGTGGCGAAGCTTGAAGAAAAAACGTAGGGGGACGGGGCGGAACTATAAAATTTTCGGCCAAATATTTATAAACTAACACTACTGTGCGAAAAATCGTGGGAGGCCGGGCCCTCACTAAGCTTCGCCCATGTGTACACTGTGTTACGTGCCTACCTTTCCATTGTTCCAACCATATTGATATGCACAAGTCTACATGTGTGGCACCCGACATTTCAGGTCAATATCTGTGCTTATTATAAACGAGTTTACATTATATTTGTTTTTGTGATTTACCTAATTGCATAAATTAGGACATTAAAGTCTAGCAAAAGCCGTACATTGTCTCATTTCATATTTTGATAATTCTAAAAGTTACCGGTTCACGTACCTGTATAATCCGTCTAATATGAACGTTAGTGATTAAAATAAATAACCAGATATATATATATATATATATATATAGACGTATATAGTACGCAAACTTTACGTTCGATGATTAATTTCTTTTTGTTTTATACTAAATAGAGTTAAGTAACGAACCCTTTCGAAGACGTCTCCGTGTAGCGTCACCTTTAGGCATTTTTATCTACAAATAATCGTCTTCACGAATTATATTACAACTCGTGATTTTAATATATTATTTTTTTCTCATCAAACTAGTCTCTAACTAGTAGGATACTAATCTTCTTTCTAGTTAAGGAACCTAAACCGAGTTAAAACACCATTTCTAGTACTAACCAAGGTTAAACACCTAACTACCTAAATATCTAATCTCTAAACACAATTACCAAATTAATCAACCCAACCCCCAACCCCATTACCCTCTCACGGCCGAGAAGCACAAGTAGGCCCCCCCTCCCTTGCCATTTTCTTCTTTGGATGGATTGTTAAATAATCTCCCATACTTATTTTACTATAAAGTCTTCCATATGTCATTCTTACACCTTCTACCACCAAATGCAAGACTTAATATTATTATTTCATTTCTTGTCTCATCCTAATCCCCTTCTTCCGGCTACACAACAACTTTTCCTTTCTTTTTCTTCATAATTCCTTACGGCAATTACAAGAACACAACAATCCTTATGCCTTTTCAAAAATCAAGCTAAGTCTAGGGAAAGTCAAGTGAAGATTTAAAGGTTTCAATAATTTACAAGTATTTTGGAGCATCTACAAACCATTCAAGCCTCGTACATCCATCCATTTTAGTGTCTTTCCTAGCTTGGCTAGTGGTAAAGAATTCATCTCCATATTATGACATATTTCTAGTTTTAGTAAATGGTTCACCATGGTTGGAATAGCTCTCTTAAAAATCATAAAAATATAACCTACACATGAAAATGAGTTTATTTTATGAAACACTTCCTAACTTATGATTTGTTGTTCACTCGGGTGATTTATTTTACAAAAGTATATATTTGTTCTTAGCTTTGTAACTAAGTTGTTGGGTGGTGTTTTGTTATTGAAATTATCATAAAAGCTTATATATATATATATATATATATATATATATGTTAGTGGTTTATGTTCACAAATATGTTTATATGTTACTAGATAAGATTTTCATATGATAAAGTTTGCGATTCTGGACAAATGGTATTTTTGTAAAAGTTTAGTGATTTTATATGAGATCTCGTGATTTGTAGAAAAATCAAAACTTAATATGTTCTTAGTAATTATCATGTATTTCTTTCCCATAAAAGGTGTTCTTATAAAATATAGTCTTTAAAACATTTAAAATAATTATTTAGAAACGTATTTGTAAATGTATCGTTTTACATTTTTTGGTATTTTGAATATATAAATATGGGTATTCTAGTTAAATATTTTTATTTGGGATATTTTTGGTTAAATATAATCATTTAAGATACATGTATGTTTTCTAAGACAAAAGCCTAAGAAAGTTAAAAATATATATAATTTTATGGGTTTTTGTTAGTCTTTCATAAGTATTGGTGACTTATATATTTTACTAAGGTAACTTAGTAAAAATGGTGAAATTATAACTTAGTATTATTTTTGGTAAATCTTGCCAACTTATGGTGCTAGTATCGTGTAATAAGTGGGAATGGATATATATTTCTTAAAAGATCGAGTTATTGTTTTGTCTGAAATGTTGTGGTTACTAGTTATATTGGTACAAATGTAATAATTATTTGTTAAGTTACAAACACGATGAGATGGACTAATTTTTTTGCTAAAAATAAATATACCATTTTATATATATATTTATTTAAACGATTATGAATACGGAATGTGTTCCGAAAATTTACTTAAACTAAGTGTTTAGTTATATATTTTAGGATAAATATATTTTATGAGGATAAACACTAATCACCAACGGATAGTTGAGTTTAACTATTTTCTAAACGAGTCATTCCAATCATGTCTAATAAGTTGGGAGAACCACTTACATATGAGACGTCCAATATCAACCCTAAGATGCCTTTTGTATTTAGGGTACGAGTAGTCGAGTCTCTCTATTACGGACCTTTATTTGCTAGCTGCACGCACTTGAGGTGAGTTTCACGGCCCCTTTTTACTGTTTTGCATATTTTGAGGGAAGAACATACTTATAACTATTTTTATATGATAACAAGAAAACAAGACTCGACCTTTATGTTTGCATGAGTTAATACATTTTGAGCTCATAAAGTCCCATGACCATCATATTTATAACCATTAGATATGGATTAGCCTAGGATTCTATGGATAGTACTATTGGGTTTGACACCCCCCGTCATGGTTAGTCGCGTTAATCATGGGTCCCTCTGGCCAAATGACCGCATATTGTTCAATAATTGCTCGTGAGGTACGAGTGAGGGGCAAAACACCTGGTCTTGGATTGGTTATGCATCATGTATGTACATATTATTTGTATACCTAGATAGTTTACAAATGGGTCAAACATTATTTGTTTTGTTTATCATATACGTGAAAACATTTTCATGCAATTGGTTTGCTCATCGTATTCGTATATAAAACCTGTGAAATCACCAACCTATTGTTGACACTTTCAAGTATGTTTTTCAGGAAATTAAGTGCGACAACAAGGGTAATACTACATAGGGTTCATGCATACATGGTGGATACTACTTTTGAAGATTTTTCTTGTATAACCCATAATGTTTGGGTCATATTTGCAAAATCTTAATATTTTGTAACTTCAACTAATATTTTGTGCTGTAAAAACTTAAACTTAATTTGTGTATCCAGTTTGTATGTATGCGTTTGCAATAATCATATGCTTTGGAAAATATAAAAGTTACGCCTCGCGATTCCGCCTTGGCGGGGTGTGACAGATTGGTATCAGTGTCATTGATTATAGCGAACTAGGAGTCTAAAAATCGAACTAGTCTATAATTTAAATGACTCACTAAGACGTTTTTCATTGCATATGCATTTCATAACCTATCATCATATTGCACGGATATCGTAGACACCGAGTATCGTCACACACTAACCCCATTTCGACTTCAAAACCATGGCACTCAAAAGAAGGGCACCGCGTGACACTAATGGTGAAAACAACACGAAGATTTCCGCAGAAGTGGAGCAACTCATATCACAGCGTGTAGCCGCCGCCTTGGAGCAGTACGAAGCCAATCGGAATAATGGCGGAGGAAATGGTAGTGGTACCGGCGGAGGAGGTGCAGGAGGCAGTGGCACCGCTGGAGGTTCTGGAGATGCTTTGAACAAGAAGTGCACCTATAAGGCCTTTCTATCCTGCAACCCTCACAACTTCAGTGGCACCGAGGGTGCAGTAGGCCTGATGAGGTGGATTGAGAAGATGGAATCTGTGATTGATATCAGTGAATGCACACTTACTGACAAAGCATTAACCTGGTGGAATTCTCAGATGAAAACCTCTTCCAGCTATCGTGGGATGATCTGAAGGTCATGATGATTGAGGAGTACTGTCCTCGAAATGAATTGCAGAAAATCGAAACTGAAATGTGGAACCTTCAAATGATAAGAGATGATGTGGCTGGTTACACTGACATGTTCAGTGAGCTGGAAATCTTGGTGCCACACATGGTCACGTCAGAGTACAAAAGGGTTGAAAGGTACTTGTGGGGTCTTGCACCCCAAATTCGTAGTTTGGTGACTTCGTCGAACCCCATGGACGCCAAGAGTGCCATAGTCTTAGCCTACAAACTTAGGATGATGCTGTTCGTAATGGTTTGTTCGGGAAAAAGGAAACTGAGGAAAGAAAGTTAGGAGAAAAGAGGAAATGGGCGGGAAAACCAAATAACCCGTTCAGGAATCAAACCTACAAGAGACAGGAGACTGTGAAAGTTTTTGGTGCCAACACTGTGAACTCATCAACCTAGTGTTGACACTTTCAAGTATGTTTTTCAGGAAATTAAACGCGGCAACAAGGGTAATACTACGTAGGGTTCATGCATACATGGTGGATACTACTTTTGAAGATTTTTCTTGTATAACCCATAATGTTTGGGTCATATTTGCAAAATCTTAATATTTTGTAACTCCAACTAATATTTTGGGCTGTAAAACCTTAAACTTAATTTATGTATCCAGTTTTATGTAGCGTTTGCAATAATCATATGCTTTGGAAACCATAAAAATTACGCCTCGCGATTCCGCTTGGCGGGGTGTGACAACATGCAAGAGGTGCAACCCTTCTATGCATGCAGCCATTGATGTGGGTTAATAAAATGTTTAGACCTTTGGTTTTTTAATTAATTGTAATTATGTGAGTTAATTTCCATAATAGTGGTTTAGTATGTGGTTATTATTATAGTAGTGGGTTTAGTGGTTATGTTTATATATAGCCATTTGATATGTTTTGAGGATACGAATGAAATGAATCAAGTCTAAATTATCTCTCTAACTTTCTGTCTGGCTTTTTTTTATTTTCTTTGGCCAAAGATTGACCGTTGGAACCACATCAGTGGTATCAGAGCGGTCTTGATCCACTCCTATGGACGCTCAAGAATGGAACGAGTCGTTGGATCGAATCGAGTCAACGATTGCTCAGATGATCGATCTTCTCAAAAACCGACCTCGGTTCCTAGCCCCTGCCACCGCTACCGCCACCACAACACCACCATTGGCCACTGCCGCCTCACCTCCACCAATTGCTTCCGCCACTGCACCACGTGTTCCGTCACCCGCTCCCGCCGCAACACCATCACCTACCTTGCCACCACTGAAACAAGTTTGTTCACCCGCTTCTGTTAGAACACCGAAACCAGCCCCGCAACAAGCACAACCAGCCTCCATTTGTACCAACACTAGCCCTTGCACACCCCGCCATGATGAATGGTCCGATCCTTGCTTTTGGCCCACATGTTGAGTCTCATGGGTCTAAGTCAAATTCCCAAAAGGCCACCAAATTTAATTTAAAACAGATTGGTGTATGGAACAACCATTCTGGCATGGACTTGTTCCATGGTCCTACTATATTTACGGGACCTTTCATGTGCTCACATGGAAGTATTCATGGTCCCCAAGCTCCATCATATATGGTGGTTTCTAATCGTTATGCTCCGGATGGTCTGTTCAGGCATGTTGGGTTAAGGTTTTTTGAAGACGCCCGAGAAACCGAGTGGCACCCGCCGTGGAGCTTCGTTGAGACTTATCCAAATGCTACCAGGAGAACCGAATGGCGGCCACCTTGGCGTTTTACTCAGACAAGTCCTAATGTGTTCGGACGCCTCAACTGGCGGCCTCCATGGTGCACTACCAAGGCTTGTTCCAGTTCCGTTCTTGAGGACAAGAACGATTCTAAGGGGGATGAAATAATTACGTGCCTACCTTTCCATTGTTCCAACCATATTGGTATGCACAAGTCTACATGCAATGCAGGCATTGATGTGGGTTAATAAAACGTTTAGACCTTTGGTCCTTTAATTAATTGTAATTAATTATGTGAGTTGATTTCCATAGTAGTGATTTAGTAGGTGGTTATTATTAAAGTAGTGAGTTTAGTGGTTATGTTTATATATACCCATTTGATATGTTTTGAGGATACAAATGAAATGAATTAAGTCTAAATTATTTCTCTAAATTTCTATTTGACTTCTTACTATTTTCTTCGGCCAACGATTAACCGTTGGAAGCACATCACACAGATAATGAACATTTTGTAAAAAAAATTCTAATATGTTTGTTAGACTTGTGATGGCTTCGTGTTAAGTTACTATTCTTGAATTGTGTTTAACTTGGAGGATACCTCGCGCTCCGCAGTGGTATCCTAATTCGTAGTAATGTTAACAAAATGGGGCCGTTAAATTTTGTAATGTAAAAATAATATAACGTAAAAATAAAGAAAAAATAAGGTTATTAAAAACAGAAGATGAAACCAAATTTCATTAAAAAAACAAAAAAAATATGTTATACCCGCTCTGCGCGGCAGGGTAGCCGAACAAAAAGTTAAAACGAACTAAAAAAGAAAAAAAAACTATCTAAACAAAAAGTAAGGAACTGTTAAGAAAAACTCTAGCTGGGCTATTGGCGCTTCACATTGAAAAAAACACCAACCACATAATGACACGTGGCCTTGCCGCCGAGCTCAACCAACCATGATCCCACTCTTCAAACGTATAAGCTATATAATGGGTTGTGTGAATTGTTAAGCGATCATGATTCCTTGATCCGTAGGTTCTCTTTTTTCTTATATTTCTTATTTTAAATTTAAATATTGTATGAAATATAACTTTGATACGAGTATACTAACTGACTTGAAACCTGGGGTTATTGTTTGGCTCTATTGTTGTAAAGTGTAATGTAGTTGTAAGTTACGTTTTCCCTTAAAAATCCAACTTAAGGTTTAATGATCTTTCTATATGTTTTTAAAGTGTAAAATGGTTAATATTTTTATTAATAAAACCAAAATCGAACTTTTAAGTACAGGAATTGAGCTTGTTTTGTTAGTAGGTTGCGTTAAGAAGACAAGTCAATCTATTAGATTTTGTAGTCTAGCGGCACAAAGGTGTGTAGTAAAGGTATCCTCATTAAATGATTGAGGGTTTTAATCCTATAGTACAGATTTAAAAATAGATTTAGAGGGTGAATGTATTGATAATATTTGTAGAAAACAACTAAATGTTAAACTCTTTGCGTGACTTTAATTCCTCATATCTTCATCAAAACAAACTTTCCAACGGTGCGACATGACATACTGAAGCCCCCACCCGGTACCGAATTCACGTCCTCGGCCCTTCCCGCTGCTTCACCCCGTCATTTCATTTTCTTCCTACCCAGCAATGCATGCCGAATTGGCATGCCGACCCCGCTCTCCTTCAATCTTGTGCTCCCGAGAGTTGGGGGCGATGTTCCCGCGAGGTACCGTCTTGCCACCTCACTGCCATCTCAATCCTTCCCATTCTCCATCCTAAAAGCCATTCATCAAACAACTTCAATGTCTTATCTATGTCTTTTTACATAACTTAGAGTTGTTAGGTTTATGAACTCGTCAATTGTTTAGGACCATAAGTGAAATAACTTTGTTTCTTTCTTTCAAAAAAAGGTTCTCATTTTTAAAACTCGTTTTAAAACCCCCACAAATGTTAGTGTCACCGTGAATGAATGAATAAATAAATAGAGGAAAAAGTAGATGTGTAAAAAGTGAGATATACACTGAGAAAAACATTATGGTAGGGCTTTATTTATCTCATTACTCTAGAAACTTTTGAATTGATGTGTGGTTGGTAGCAATTTATTAGATTTTAATAAAATTGAAATTTAATTTTCATTTTTTGGCATGTTTGGTTTACTAAAAGATGAAATTGGATTTGAAATTAATTCAAATCAAATCTCTTAACTAATAGAATGCAAAATCTCTCCTGGTTTTAATGAAATTCATAATACCTCATAATTTTAATGAGTAATTTTATCTTTCAAGTAATGTTACATTACAATTCTATTAATAAATATACTAACCAAACGCATTAATGATTTCAAATGAGTTCTCTAAATTCCAATTCTAATTTCATCAAATTCCACAAACCTAACGTCCCCTTAGAGTCTTGTTGTTATTTACACACCGGGTTTTATGAGGAAAGATTTTTGGTTTTTTCTTACTAGAAACAAATAGCCTCTTTGAAAAACAATAATTGAAAAGGAGTTGTTTAAGTTTTATTATTTAGAGAAGTTTTCTTAAGAAACCATCCCTTTATTATATACTAGCTTAGACTCCGTTTAATACATACGGGGTGAAAAATATCAATATATAAATTTTTCAAATTTTATTTATGTATTTTACAGGTGTAAAAATGTATTACTATACATGTAACAAGGATAGAAAACAAAATTGAAAATATGTAAAAAAACAATATATTATTAGGTTTCGAAAATACGTCAATTACTATTTAATATAATTTGACTTTCATTTTACTATTTGATTGAAAATAAAAGTTACATAATTAGATTTTAAAGTTTTTATAACAAATGATAATTTAAAATAAATATGTTTTATTAATATAATTAGTAATTTATTAAAAATATGAGTGCATTTAATAAGAGAGAGACGAGGAAACAATGATGAAATTTGATATGGTGACGACTCGTGGCATACAAAAACCTTTATTTATTATATAGTATAGATTTTCTAATCATACGCAAAATTACGAAAAAAGAAAAGAAAAGATAAGAAACAAAATTATTTTTGTACACTTGGACTTGAGTCTTTTTTATACAACTACGAAGAATCATGCGTTAATAAATACATTGAGATATTATGAGTTGGACGTATAACTATATATTTAATTCAGCAACGTCGATTGAGGGGGATTGTATAATCGTTAAATATTATTATTTTTTAATTTTAATTATAAATTATAAATATCGGTTGAATCATCTCTCCTTCCCCGGATGTCACCTTTATAGTATCTATTCAAATTTTACACGTGTTACACAACTTCTTAATTAATCATTTAGATACTGTAAATTCAGGCATTGATGCTAGGCTCTAAAACTGGTAACTGGATTAGGGGAATTTCAACGAATAGTCTATGATTGTTTCTTCGCCTTCTCCGAATGGGGATCTGTGCAGTAGCAACGCGTTAGGACGTTACTGGGAGGGATAATCCTTGCGTCGGCCCTCCAGCGTAAGAGTAAGCTTCAGGGATAAAGTGATGAGTAATGGAGAAGAGACGGAGGACTAGGTCATACATGCTTGTGGTGATTCTCTTTCCTTTTATACCGGGTGCCTCGAGGATGTCGGGACCAACGAGTCCCACTATGGAGTCACGCAAGTATATCCTTCACTGTGATTAGTGGACACGTTTTCCTCCTATAGGAATATGCCATGTGTCTTAACCATTTTCTTGGTGGGGCCGTGGGCTTCTAGCCCATGTGTGGTTTGGGCTGAGCAGACCTCTCCTCTTCAGATACCGTTAAAAATATATTACGTAATTGATTAAAACTAAATTGTAATATATAATTTAAATACACAACTAAAAAACTTTCTATGAACCACCTTGTTCGAGTCTAAAAAAAACGAAGGACGCTACCCTTAAACCCTTCTTATTGGAAATTAAACATAGATTATTGAATAATAACATGAAAAATAAAACACTCCCACTCCCGCATCGGCACAACCATCTCCAAAACACCTCCCTCACGCAACACCGTTCATGGGTGAGGTGGTGTCTTGCTCGACACCGGGCAACCACATAGGTTGTGCCACATCGAACCGCACCACCTCCAGTATATATTGTTGTAAATAATCTTTACGGTTGCAATAAAAATTCAATTTTTGCTCTATCTGGTCCTTCATATGGTATCAGAGTAAGGTTTAAACACATCAACGCACACAAACTCGTCTCCTTCGTCGCCAAAAGGTTCATCTCTTTCAACGCCAAAATTTTCGTTAATGGGTGACGACACAAACTCTTATTCTCTCTCTGTCAATGCCCTAAAGAAGCCCCTACTCCACGGGCTCGATCTCTACCGATTCATTGACAGCACTCACTTGACATCGGCACCAACAACAGCCCCTGATGGGACAATAACTCGACACAAAGACATTCAACAATGCCAAGGTAAGATCGGCTTCTATTCGAAGCTCTTGTAGGCACCCTATCTGTAACATACCGAAATCTAAGTCGGTTTAATAAATGGGATTAGGAAAGGAAATAATAAACGATCGAGGGTCGAACGTGGGGATGCGGGGAGGATGGCTACAAACCCTAGCCGCTACCATCTCCCCCCCCCCCCCCAATTCACCATTTTCATGTTCCTGAGTTTAGAGAGAGATGCTAGAGATAGACATTGCAAGGAAGCCTCCATTTGTGCTCAAGATCTCATCCTCATTCGATTTGGAGAGAACACACAAGAAGAAACACATAATTTGAGGTAAGATTCGACCTCCATATCTGAGTTTTTGTATGAAATGGATTTTCAAGGCTTTTGGGGTTTTATCATCAAAGAATGAATTTTTACATGTGAATTGGATCAAAAACTATAGATTTAGCTTAATGGAACATAAACAAATTGTTTGAACATAAAAAGTTGGAAACTTGAATAAAAAATGAAGATCTTTAGCCAAGAACGTTCGAATTCACCGAATAGTATATGAATGGGCCGAAAAACGTTTTCGACGGAAAGGGATTTCGGTAGAATGAGGAACACTGCGTTCCGCGCGAAAAACTACTTTGGACGAAAAGGTTTTCGGATGAAAGACATTTCGGACGAGAAAGCTTCCGGTCTAAAGGGATTTCGGCCAAAAGGGGTTTCTACCGAAAGAGATTTCGGCCGAAAAATGTTTTCTACCGACGAGGTTTTCGGTCGAAGTGTTTTAGATTTAACCATGTAGTTGACACATCTCGTTCATGACCGTTCAATCAGATAGTCAGACATCCTACCTTAGCTAGAAGCTTCCATTTAGCATAAAGTAGCAACTATAAGGTGAGTGCTAGAATCTCTCTTTTAAATGCTTTAAAATGTTTAGGGCTTGTGTGCATACATAACGAAATGAATTTGTTGAAAAGAAGTTTATGAAATGATGCTTTTAAAAGTGAAGTTATGGAAATATGTTTAAGAAATGTTTTGCCAATAAAGTTTATGAAGTGTTTTTGAATGATAAGTTGCTTTAATAAAACGTACTAATGATTTAACTGAAGTTCGAAATAAAAGAAGTAATGTTTTCTTAAAGTCGCGATATGAACGAATCCGTCATGATTCTTTCGGGAATCGAAGTGAAGTTTGGTACAGGTACTCTATGTAGTACTGTACTTGAAGTTGGAATTGACAATTACGAGAAGGCACATATTCGATATATATATATGATGACTTATGTTTTATGATGTTATTGCATGTTCACGTACGCTTTTATTGAAGAAGTTTAATTGTTATGTTAAATATTTGAAGATAATGTTTTAAGTAAAAGCTAGAACTCACTCAACGAAGCTCATTTTTAGTATGCACATTCAGGTTAAGTATAGGAAGTGAGGACGCATGGATGCTTAGCTAGCGATGAGGAGTTACCCAATCTTGAAGTCTAGCATCCTAATATGATTTAGTGCTATGTTTTGTGTTAAGAAAATGGTTATGTTTTCATTTTATGAACAAGTTATGTTATGAATGAATTTTCTGTTGCGCTTAAGGTATTCAAGGTTTAAGGAACTTTTTGTGAATGAGTAAATCCAACGTGTGAGGCCTCTCGGGTTTGGGCCTTACAAGTTGCATCACCTTAAATCGTGCCCTTGATCACGGATGCTTCTTCCGCATGCGAAGCTTAGCAAACTCTAGCCGGCAATTATGCTTCCCCCCCCCCCTTCATGTAGTCATCTCAAACAACTACAATACCGACTCAAACATCTTAGGAAATCTCCTGCTCAAACCATCATAGAATATACATAGAACATTAAAACTTTGGTGAATGAACTCGCCATTCTTGGGAAGAACTGGATCACGAAGACAGCATTGACGCTGTCCTAAATGTCTTGGATCAATCAACCTATAAACCCATATCGGACGTTGTTCATGCACGAGATTCACCTATCTCATTCAACAATTTACACGAAAAACTAATAAAGGAAGAACTCTCACTGGCACAACAAATTACTACGAGTGATATTCACCAACCGTCATCATTTTTTATGTTCAAATTCGGACAAACAGTAGACCTTGGAACTCTCAACAAGGAAATGGTGCACCCGGTTTACTTCCCACTACTACACAACCTGCTGGAAATCGTCCCTTCTTACGGAAATGTTAATGGTGCCATCAGAAAGGGCACTTATTAACTAATTTTCGGTATTTAAAAAGCTTTATCCAAATGCTCCTATTCTGACTTTTAAAAAACTTGCAGGTTACGACTGCACAGGTTCACACAATGACCCCAAACAATGCAACCATGCCATCCACTACCAATTGGCTTTTTGATAGTGGAGATAGATTCCATGTTACTAATGACTTGAACAACCTCTCTATTCACACACCTTATGACTGACGGGACAGAGGAGCTAGTAACTGGTGACGGTTCGTGTTTAAAAGTTACTCATATTGGTTATGATATTATTCATACTTCAAATACTCCTTTGATTCTTATGGATTTCATATATGTTTTATCATTGTCTCGTAACATTATATCCATATCTTGTTTATGTCACGACAACAACTTTCAAATCGAATTCTATTATTTTGTTTTAGTCATCAAGGACTGGCAAAATATTTCAATCATCGACAATAAAGGGAATGTATGAGCTTACCTCATCTCTCAAGCCCCAAGTCTTCACCATGCATCGTACCAATTCCTCCCTTTGACATCATCGACTAGGCCACCCGCAAAATAAAGTCTTCAAACTATTGTCATCTTTTATTTCAGTTAACTCTACCTTTGTTGGAAATTGCAATTATTGTTGAATCAATAAAAATCATTCTTTGCCATTTTATGATTCATCTCTTTGCTCTAAGGCTCCATTAGACATAATTTTCTCGGATGTCTTGTGTTCTCCAGTGGAATCCTTGTGATCATTAAAAATATTACATAGTTTTTGTTGATCACTTCACCAAATATATTTGGCTTTATCTACTAAACCGAAAATAGACTCTCTTTCCATGTTCACTCGATTTCAACACTTAGTTGAAAACTATTTTTAAAAGAAAATAAAACAATTATTTTCAGATAATGGTGAGAAAAATATATCAAACTTGCTTCCCACTATCTTCGTGTGGAATCTCTCATCGTACCTCACCACCACATACTCCTGAACATAACGGTTATCCTAAAAGTTCACTACAAAAAAGAAGGGTATTTGGGACTAAAATTTTAGTCTTTGATGCCCCCGTATCAGTACTTAATGGCTATCAGGGACTGATTTCTCCAGTCCTCGGTCAGTGATGGATACTTAGTCCTAAATAGTTAGGTTAGTAACTGAAAATCAGTCCCCATTATATGTTACCTACAGTGACTAATAGTTAGTCTCTGATACAAAACAATCAGTTCTTAATTTGTCTCCTGAATACCACGTTTTTTCAGTCTCCAATACATTTCTTTAGCAACTGCAAATCAGTATCGAATACTAAGATATTTCAATCCCAAATGTTTAACTTTAGGGACTGATACTCAGTCCTCCAAAAATGTCCGTACTGTCCCTGATATGTTTCGTTGGGTTCCTAATTCCATATCAAATCAGTCTCTAATAAGCTGTTTTAACGACTAAGGATTAGCCCCGGTACCACGCGATTTCAGTCGTTAATATCCTTTTAGTCGGGACTGAAAATCAGTCTCCGATAGCAACTGAAAAATAGCTTCTGATACAATTTAATTCAGTCCCGAACATGTATTCAAAATCAGTAACAAATTTCTTTAAGGACTGAAAAGCAGTCCCAATGTAGGTGTTATATAACCGATTTATAGTTTTATATATTAAACTTCAGTTACTAAACAACAGTAATATCATTTGTAAATTTGTTTCTTGCTTTCCCAAAATCCGTCAAGCATTAATATCATAACAATAGCCAAGTTCAAAATAATACCCCTTCATCAATTCTAAAGTTAAATGAGTATTAGGCGTCCAAAAAATGTAATAAACGTCTTAACTAACGAATAATTCTAGCTGTCACCATCGCTAAATGGATTATTTCACTCTGTTTGAGTTTGTCCTAGAGTATAAACAACCTGAAAATTATTTCACTCGGTTTGAGTGAAATAACCTGATTTATCAGATCTTCGTTGATCTCACTTGAATCCCGCTGAGATGATTCGACTGTCGATTTCATCCATTTATCTTTTTTCCTCAACACAGGCCCAACACCTATCTCTCGTCCTGATTGTCTTGTTTTCCGTCTTCCACAAACACTTTTTATGGCTTTTTTCTCAAACTTGTAATCCATAACGGTATCAATGGTGGTTCCTTCATAATTGGATTTATCCATAGCCTCCTTTTTATACTAAAGAATATTTTCTTAACATAATAGAATGTACAAGAAAAACATTCAAAATTAGTAGTAACTCAAAATCAACATTTGAAACAAATAAAATTCAAAGTCAAAAGCTTTTAACAAGGAAATGCTTACATATTGAATACGTGAATGATCATTTAGTCATCCTTATTTCTCGGCTTTGAAATGCAGGTTGTACCATAGTTCTAAAGGGGTTAGCGGCATTTTAGTCTCGGGATTTGAAAACTTGAATGACATTTGACTAGAAATTAGGAAAGGAAAAAACAAATCAAGAGGCAGAATATGATCTATTTATACTAACTTGTTGGTTTGGGAGACACAAAGCATGAAACATGGATATTTACATAGGGTTAAAAGTATAAACAACTTACAGTTTTTTTTGGTGTCATTATATGTATCAACATATGCAAGTCCTTTCGTCCTTTTACGTTTACGTTCAAACAATTGGGTTAAAGTAGGTAATTTCATCTAACACAGGTTCTTTAAGCTCATAAATAACAAGTTCATGATGTTTCCTATAAACCTACAACAAAAAGCAAAGTGATTAGAAACACTTACATTACTCTTGGGGTTTGAAAAACATTTGTTTGATTAACGTCCCCACCCACTAAGGAAGAAAACATAAGGGTTACTATCATTTATATATATAGATTGGATAATGGTTACAAACAAAATTACTAGATTCACAACTTGTTTAGGCTCCTGCTCCAGTTCCCTACACATGTGTACTCAGCGAGTGATACAATCCACCAAGTGATACAAACATGCTCACACTTCATCAAAAGCACTTGATAGTTTGAGAATATCCCAAGAGGCCCGCTGGGTCAACCTGAGTGCAGTTACTTTATGAAAATCAAAGACTGCACATATCAGTCCTCATGCAAATTTCATCATCCTAAGAGTCGTATCACCATGACCATCCCATCTAAAAAATAACTGTAGGATGGATTTCTTTGAAAATATACAAAGATAATGCAATACCAACATATCATGGTAAATCCATCCAACATCACCCATAAAGATGGTCAAAGAATTAAGATAATTTTAACTTTTTATTAATCAGACTATAACAAACTTTGTAGTAGATGATGAGAATTAAAGCATGGTTTGAACCTTTGTTACATTGTTGGTCCCTTTTTATTGGTTTTAGAAATTCTTGTGCTTTGATATACATTACAAATATATATATATATATATATATATATATATATATATATATATATATATATATATAGGGGTGAGTTAATTAGAAAACTCATTTTCATGAAAAAACCAAAAAACTCCTACTTTATATGTGTAGTACACTCAAAACCCCAACCCACCCTCAAAAACCTAACCCCCCACCCCATGCCCACCCAAAAACCTAAACCCACCTCACCCACCCCCTCACTCACCCCCTAAAAACCTAAACCCTCCGCCCACCCCTCAAAAACCTAAACCTCCCACCCCACCCCACCCCACCCCTCCAAAAACCTAAACTAAACCAAAAAGCCTAACCCACCCCCAAAACCTAATCCTGACACCTCACCCTACCTACCCCCTCACCCAACCCCCAAAACCTAAACCCCACACCCACCCCTCAAAAACCTAAACCCTCCACCCCGCCCCACCTCTCCAAAAACCTAACCTAAAAGCTAAACTAAACCCAAAAAACTAAGTCCAAAAACTAAACCCACTACTTTTCGAGTTTTTTTTATGAACGAGGATGACGTGGGAAACAAGGGCTCTGAATCAGTTTTTTAATTTTTGATTTATTTTTTGAGTTATGATTTTTTTATTTTTTTTACCTTAAATAAGTAGTTTTTTGGTTTTCTCATGAAAATTGAGTTTTCTTATGATCCTTCCCATATATATATATATATATATATATATATATATATATATATATATATATATATATATATTTATAGCTAATCAATAACAAGCAAAATACATGGTCTAAATCAAACCTGTTTTTTTAGTGACTGATTATTAGTTGTAAAATATGTTACGTAAAAATTAGTCTTAAATAACATCAGCAACTGATAAATCAGTCCCAGATACTACTTAGTTGAGACTGATAAATCAGTCCCTAAGACTTTAGTCCCAAATGGTCACTTTTTTGTAGTGGTTGTCATCGACACATTTTTGAAACCGGTCACCGGTCTAGCCTTTCTTTCTCATGTAAAACTTCCTGTGAACTTTTATCCCTTTTGTGTTTACCACCGCTACTTACCTCGTAAATCATTTACCAACTTCTACTCTTCAAAATCTTTCTCCATTCCATTGCATTTTCCAGAAACAACCAAACTATACCAAACTCAAAAGTTTTGGTTGTTTGTGCTACCCTTGGCTCCATCCATATTCACCACATAAGCTCCATCCCCAATCTACTGCTTGTATCATTCTTAGATACTCTTTATCTCAAAGTGCGTATTATGCCTATGATCCTATATCTTCCGAACTATATTCCCCTCGACAAGTGGTTTTTGTTGAAGATGAATTTCCTATGATCCTATCTCTTCCGAACTGTATTCCCCTCGACACGTGGTATTTGTTGAAGATCAAATTCCTTTTCCACAACTTACCCCCACAATCCCTCCCTCACAACAAACTAATCTTGATAATTGGCTCCCTTTTTCCATCCTTGTTACTACCATTAACTCCCACAACAATCTGTCACCACCCATTCGACTTCTTCATGCCAACTCTATTCTCCTAATTTCCAAACTCAACTCAACACACCACCTTCCACTAACTCAGACAACTCCTCCCCCGCTCCTATTTCCCAACAATCTACATCATAACCTACCACCCTATCTAATTCACCTAATAACACACCCATTACAACTCCACAATTCATTCCTAACTCCAAACCCTCTATTCGCCCAGACCCCACCCCAAACCAACGTTATTTCCATCTTTATGTAGCTTATCCTTCCTATTTAACCGAGCCTTCCACCATAAATCATGCACTCAAAATGCTTCGTGCGCAAGGGTATCCAGGAAGAGTATGATGCACTTGAACGAAAATATGCCCGGTCACTTGTTCCTTCTTCACAAGCACCAAACCTTGTTGGATGCAAATCGGTTTATCATACCAAATATAAACCTGATGGCTCAGTTGATCGCATAAAAGCTCGGTTAGTAGCTAAGGGTTTTCATCAACGACCCAACATCGATTACATTGAAACCTTTAGTCCCGTACTTAAGCCCACTACCCTTCGTCTAGTTCTCTCCCTAGTCGTCACTCACAAATATGAACTTCTCCAACTATACATTAACAATGTGTAACATCCCAAACCCCTAAAATAAGTTGGGACACGTGTCGGCTAAGAAACGCGACACTAGAACGTAAGCGGACGCGAAAACAGAAAGACGGTTAGACCGAAAATAGCCCAAAACTTCCCATAAACATATCTCGGGCTAGAAAATGAGTTACAAAGGCCATAATACATGAAACTTGAGTGCCTCGGCAAGAAAAAATTGAAAATGGAGTCATAACGGACCATCACATGGTGTAACGGTCCATCACGACCACAGCCGACCGTCACTGACGGTAACAGTCCGTTACGCCGTAAAATCATGAAAAGTCACCGTTTTTGTCCACGTATCACTGACTCATCCCACCCTAAGGCCATTAAGGACCGTCATGGCCTGTGGTGGTCCATTATGTGGTCAGGAAGTGCTTGGAGTCCAAGAAAACAGTAATGAACCGTCACCAGCGGTAACGGTCTGTTAAGGGATCCGGATTTTGCCTATAAATTGATGCAACGAGCCATTCAAAGGGGAAACATCACACACCAACACCATATATTACACACAAACTCTGGAGAGGATTAGAAGACCCAGTGTGTTGCGTTTAAGTGTGAGTGCGGTACGCAACGAGTGCGGTTCGAGTTTGGAGAAGTGTTTAAGCGAGAAACGAGCGTAGGAAACGACCCGAAGTTATTGTAAGTACACCGGACCCTTACCCTACACACGATTATGTGAATCATGTGATTAAATGATATGTGCTATGTATATAATAAGGCTAGGGGGTAATGAAAGGTTAGTCTAAACACTAAACTGGAGTAATGGAGTAGCCACGACGTATCCAAGGGATAGTGGATACGCCGCACGTACTTCCTATATACAAATTTCTTGGTGCTTCGTGGTGAAACCATTATGAATGTTTAGGGGTATAGACTAAAAGACTGTAATAAAAAATAGTAAACGAACGGGAGATTTTTCGACCGGTATGTAGTTATCTGACAAACTGAATGTTCTGTCTAAGGAAAGAGTAGTGTATAAATCCCTCCTGGACCCGTCACTCTTTCCTGAAAACATCTCTGTTGGAGGTACTACTCTTGAAGGATAATCACCATAGTTTACAGTATATGACAAGTATAAATATGCTATAAAGTTGAATACAGGAATATATGAATATGTAATGCATGATGAATGTATAAATATGTGAATGCATAATGTCACACCCCAACCGATGGCGGAATCATCGGGGCGGGACAATGTAGACTGTTCATGAGCTCAAGGTTGACTAAATTGTAATATGTTAAATCCATTTCCATTCAAACAAACATAATCAAGTTCAAGTACATAATGAAATACAATTCGTTCTTGAATTAAGATTAACTAGGTCCAAAGCCTATGTGTAGCATGTCTTGATCAAACTCATATGAAAGAACCAGAAACATGAATAAAATAAGGTCAACTAAAAAGTTGGTGAGTATAACACAGGTTTGTATATAGATAGCATATAGTTTGTAAAACAAATCCTTACATAACATGATAAATAAGGCATTTATGGGGAGCAGCTATTGTGTAACCAAGTACAATCAAACCTTTGTAACTAGCATGCAAAATTGTGTTGTCGGTATCAATCACCCCAATCTGGGTGGGTTTGTCAGACTCAATAGATCTATCATTGAAAACCGTCGGCTTGAATAGTTAATGATTGCACATAATCGCATACAAAGGTTAGCACACCTAGCACTCGGGCATAAAGCTCAAATTGCACACATGAATGTAAATAGGATTTGTACTTGTGTTGTTTGTGTAAATGTAAACATGTAATTTGAATAATGTTCATGTTCCACCCCAAAAATGTAAAAGAGTAAAAGGGGCTATGTATACTCACTTGTATCGAAGGCGTAGCTAACACGAGATACTAGATAGTAATGTGATCCTTGTATTGCACAATGTTAACCTAGAGTGTAATGTATATTGCATTAATAATGCACAATAGTCTAAGTCTAAGTCTAAGGTTGAATTGGATAAAGTTAGTGATTGGTACTTGAAAGTATTGTATAAAATGGAAGATTTGAAATGAATATTTTTAGAATATTTTGAATAAGGTTTGAGTTTGAAATAATTAAATAAGTAAATTAGATAATTATTGTTTATGAAAATGATGTAAGTATTAGATGTATTTAAGTATAACTAAATAGATGTTTTTGTTCAAATATAAATCAAATAAATAATTATTACTCTATTCATTTATTTATAAACTGTAACTTAGACATTAAAATATTATTAAGTGTAGGGTTTATAAATTAAATGTTGGACTTTAAATAATTCTCTTTTATTTTAAGATTAAACATTTGATCTTTTCTAAATAAAGATAATACAGATTTTTAAATTTAATTACTTTTATTTTAAAAACAACTCTGGAATATTAATTGTTTTAAAAATATAAAAATATAAACATTCTGCCAACACACACGACCGAGCCAGGGAAGGGCACGATCGTGCTTCGTCGGGCGCGACCGGTTCTAGCCAACGAGCATGACTAGGTCTGAGCAGGAGGCACGACCGCGCTGGAAGTTGACACGACCGCGTCTCCCGAGGCACGACATCGCTAGATGATTAGCGCGACCGTGTCTCTTTCAAAACATGAACGAATTGAATGATTTTTATATTTATAGAACTGGAATGCATAGGGCTTTCATTAACAAGGTTCTTATGAGTCTTTTGGTACAGGTTAATTGCGTTTAAAACATGGTTTAGAACCGGATTCGGTTAAACTATTTTAAATGAAAATACGGTTTCGGGTTCGAGTAGATTTCGATATTGAAAGCCGAAATTGAATTAGGGCTTTTGATCTAAAGAATAAATAGATAATTTAGAAGGTTTCGATTACCCTGCAAGACGATGAATTGATGGCCTAGGGTAGGGACGATTTCCGACGATGACAGGAGTGGTCTCCGGTGCCTTCTGCTGCAACTCCGACTGCTTCAATGGCTTCGGGTGTCCCAGAGAGGGTAGTATATCGTATAGTGATGGATTGCTCGAGAGCATTCGGATTGTAGAGAGGATTTGTGGCCTTGAGATGAAATCCTTTGAGGCTAAACGAATTCTGGATTAATTGGTCGTAAAGGGAATAATTGGTAGTATTATTTTCTTGGTTAATGAGAATAAAACGTAAAACGGTTTTGAATTCAAACGATCGGGTGATTAAAGTCACAATTACGTTTCAACTGGTACGCAGGCGCGACCGTGCCAAGATAGGCGCGACCGTGCCTAGACACCGGGCGCGATCGTTCCGAAGCAAGTCGCGCGACCGTGCCGAAACACTTGGCGCGACCGTGCCAGGACGAGACGCGACCGTGCTTACCTAGGGTTTCTTGATATTTTTCAACTTTAGTCCTTGTAACTTTAGTTTTGACATGTTTGTATAAAACAGTTACTTGTATAGAGATTAATTGTGTATAACTGAGTAAAACTTGCGGATTTGTATTGAGTCATTGCATTTAATTTATGGCGAAAGATATAATTAGACAATGCACGAGAATTTGGTTTAAAATGCGTTACATTGAATTGAAATACGAATTACTAAAAATCAGAAATGTTACACATAATGATACGTGCAAGTATGAATGAGTATGATGGAATGAGTCTAAACCCTAAAATGGAATAACGGAGCACTCATGAAGTGTTAAAAGGGTGGTGGATATGCATCTAGTACTTCCTATACATAAACCTTTTTAGCGCATCATGGAGAAACCATTTATGAAGTTTTAAGGTAAGAACTGGTTGGAAATAAATCAAGCATATACGTGAAATGAAAACAAATGCTTGATACATTTTGGAGGCTGTGAGTCTAAGATACTCAAGGTCACAAATGAAAAGAGATACACGACCTGTAAGGTGGATCTCAATAATAAAGAAGAAAAGTAAAGATTAAAGCCTACGGGGCTATGAAATGAATAAGCCTTCATGGCAATTGTGTCTTTGTGACAAATGCAAGGGGTATATACTGACGAGTATAAGGACCTTGCTAATACTCCGACCAGAGGTACGTCCAAAGATGGTCAATAGGGGGTTAGTACACCCATGAATGAAATAAATACTCTAACCAGATGTACGTCTGAAGATGGTCATAAGAGGGTTAGCGCACCCATAAAATATATGAATGACGTGATCGGAGCTTCGTCCGGAGATGGTCACGGGGTCGCCGAGAGCCTTGGAAACTTGAACAATAATAAGAACCTAAAGGGTTCATAATAAAATTAACGATGCAGTGTACTTACTTAGCGTAAGTTAATTCAAAAACCTTTTCCAAGCACTGTGGAAAAGATACACGTGGAATGAAGCTTCCTAAGGACGGAACGGTCGGAGTTGAAGATTCCCTAATTATGTGTAATAGAATATTGTACATGTAAAACAATATTTATGAATGAAAAATATACCTTGGTCATTTAATGACAAGGTTTTGATAAACTATGACCGTTTTCTGCAATATAACACTCTGATAAAATAAGAAATAAGTAGGGTGTTTCACAATGCCTTCTTACAAGGCACCCGAATGAAGTGATCGTTTGTTAACCCTTCTTTTCCCACCGACGTTTGTGAACTTAACAAGGCCATCTACGGTCTCCGCCAAGCATCCCGTGCTTGGTATGATGAACTCAAATCCTATCTTCTCTCACGTTGATTCAACCCCACTATGTCTGACTCCTCTCTTTTCACCCTCCATTCCGGTTCTTCCCATATCTTCGTTCTTGTTTATGTTGATCACATAATTTTCATCGGTCCATGTCCTCCTCACCTAACTCGGTTCATTCATCTTCTAATCTCCAAATTCTCCTTTAAGGATCTCAGTCCACTATCCTACTTCATTGGTGTTGAGGTACTTCCCCACCCAAATGGAATTTTACTTTCCCAAAAGAAATATGTTCTCGTCCTTCACTAATACAATATGAATGATTGCAAACCCATATCTACACCAACTACTACCTCCGAACCTCTAACGTTAAAAGGTGGAACACCTTATTCTTCACCTACAGAATACCGTACACTAGTTGGTGCCTTACAGTATTTGTCTCTCACTAGAATGGATATCTCCTTTTTACAGTAAATTGGCTATCCCAATTCATGCATGATAGCACTGAAATGCCTATTGATTTACCTTCACGACACTCTATATCATGGTATCCTACTCCATCACAATTATCCCCTTACCTTACTTGCTTTTAATAATGTTGATTGGGCAAGGGTTAAGGATAATTACAAAAGTACAACAAGTTACATCGTTTATCTTGGTTCCAATCCAGTTTCATGGAGCTCAAAACACCAATCCACCTTAGTAAGAAGCTCAACTAAGGTTGAATTTCATGCAGTTGCATTTGCATCCACTACCACTGAAGTCCAATTGTTAACATTCTTACTAACTGAGGTCGGCTTTAATTCTACTACAACCTCTACTATTCAGTGTGACAACTTAAGTGCCACCATTTACTCAGCAAATCCGGTTTTTCACTCGCGAATGAAACACATCGTGTTGGACTTTCATTTTGTTCATGAAAAGGTTCAAGAAGGTTCTCTCTGAGTTCAACATATTGCAGATGATGATCATCTGGCTGATGCCGTTAGTGAATCTCTATTAAGGCAACAGTTCCACTTTTTAATATCAAAGATTAGCATCATCTCTGGATCATCCACCTTGCGTGGGATATCAAGGAATATGGTTAGGTTATAGTAAAAAGGGTTTTAAAAATAAGAAGGGTAAGAAGGATTCTAAGCTTGACATGTGTTATTTTATTGTTTTTAAATGGAGGGCATAATGGTCAATGTGTAATATATCAACTCAATGTGTAATATCCCAGGTCAATGTGTAATACACCAGGTCAATGTGTAATACACCATGTCAATGTGTAATATACCAGGTCAATGTGTAATACACCAGGTCAATGTGTAATACATCAGGTCAATGTTAATACAAGGTCTGATATTACACAATGATCAGACCTGATATTACACAATTAACTGATATTATACAATGAGCATATTACACAATGACCTGGCATATTTGAGCGAATTACACAATGAGCTAGAAAACGTAAAACACAATGATGAAAACATATAACACAATGATGAAAAATATTTGACACAATGAACTTGTATTACACAATGAACATGTATTACACAATGACCTGACTCATTACACAATGAACTTGTATTACACAATGACTTGACTAATTACACAATGAACTTGTATTACACAATGACCAGACATAGTATTACACAATGAACTTGTATTACACAATGACCTGACTAACTACACAATAAGCTGGAAAACGTAAAACACAATGATAAATACATATAACACAATGAACTTGTATTACACATTGAACTTGTATTACACAATGACCTGACTAATTACACAATGAACTTGTATTACACAATGACCTGACTAATTACACAATGAACTTGTATTACACAATGACTTGACTAATTACACAATGAACTTGTATTACACAATGACCAGATATTACACAATGACCAGACGTGGTATTACACAATGAACTTGTATTACACAATGACCAGATATTACACAATGGCCTAACTAGCTACACAATGAGCTGGAAAACGTAAAACACAATGATAAATACATATAACACAATGAACTTGTATTACACATTGAACTTGTATAACACAATGAACTTGTATTACACAGTGACCTGACTAATTACACAATGACCTGACTAATTACACAATGAACTTGTATTACACAATGACCAGACGTGGTATTACACAATGAACTCGTATTACACAATGGACTTGTATTACACGATGAACTTGTATTACACAATGACCTGACTAACTACACAATGAGCTGAAAAACATAAAACACAATGATAAATACACATAACATAATGAACTTGTATTACACAATGACCAGACGTGGTATACACAATGAATTTGTATTACACAATGAACTTGTATTACACATTGAACTTGTATTACACAATGAACTTGAATTACACATTGACCTGACTAATTACACAATGAGCTGGAAAACGTAAAAAAAATTTGTTTTTGTTTATAACGACACTATACTTGTTTTAAAGATAAAAAAACACTCGTTTTTATGGTTTAATTTTTTTTTAAAAATAATGTCGTATGTAAAAGTTTTGAACGCTTAAAAATGAGGGGGGAACTTGATAAAAAGTTAACAAAAATAGTCAAGACTAAAATACCCTTCCAACAACTTTTCTTCTACAATTTAATTTTATCCATTAAATCTTTTTACCTCAACAAAAGTTCCACTCTTTATTATCAAAGATTAGCATCATCTCTGGATCATCCACCTTGCGTGGGATATCAAGGAATAACTCCCGCTGTTATCTACCCATATTTGAATTCAGATGTTTGAAATATTAGTTGTATCCCATGTAACTCTCCTATTTTATCTGTAGGTTTTTTCTATATATATTATTGTAATCAATGTTTACGGTTGCAATGAACGTATTCAATTATTGCTCTATCTGACCCTTCATATTAACCAGCTTCAACGTTACTCTTAAACAGATTTCAAACTGACGGATCAGATTGGATTGAGACCTGTTTCATCCAAACAGGGTTTTCACTATCGGATCGGATCTCGATTCTAGATCCCGAACCGGTTTGAATGTGCACCACCTCCTTAGTTATGATTAACCTGAATTATACGCACCCTTAAACAAAGTAATAATAGGCAAATTAAAAAAAATGTGAATTTCATTTACATCGTTGCTTTTTTCAATATATTCTTTTAAAAATTAAAAGTTTATCATGCATTAAATGATTTTCTTGCATTTTTCATTTTCTATAACTTTATATTTTCTTATATTTTTATGGTTCAATAATTGAACAAGTAAAGCAGTCAAATTGTAACTGTTTAGGTTTTCAAATCATTAGCTAAAAATAATTTCTTTTTACATCATAGATTAACTTCCTATAAAATAAGCACAAAAAGTAAATAACATATAATCTATAAAACAGGAACTTATTATCAATGTTTTCAGAACCGGATCGGACGTCGAACCGGTCTCCTTACCGGTCCACTGGTCGGACCGGTCCGACCGGTCGGACCAGATTTAAGAACCGGACGACGTCATAAATATTATAAAAATATATCAGTCTAAAGAGCTTTTAATCCTTTCAAAAACCACCAACAAGTCAATTCCAATAATTTTAAACTAACAATTACCTACGAAATAAGAAGCCAAGAGACTTAAAAAAGATTAAAAAAAAAATAGTCAAGCGGTTCAACCGGTCCGACCACCTGGTTTCCGGTCCGACCGCCGGTTCAACCAGTCCGACCACCGGTTCGCTGCAGAAACGGTTCAACACATGTAACCGGACCGGTCAGACCACCGGTTCCCGGTCCGACCGGCCGGTCCGGTCCGGGTTTCAAAACATTGCTTATTATATACAAACTAATTTCATTACATTGTTATCATTATTCATTAAAAATATACGTCTTTATACCCGTTGTTAAACGGCTTGTAATCATGGATTGACAGGATGAATCCTAAAACCGTAATTACACAGTGGATCTAAATCTATGTTATATAATAAATAAAGGTTTTTATATGTCACGTGTCGCCAGCATATTCAATCTCATCATTCTTTTCTCGTCTCACTCTCTTATTAAATGTACCCATATCTTTTAATAAATTACTAATTATACTAATAAAACATATTTATTTTAAATTATCATTTATTATAAAAAAAACTTTGAAATCTAATTATTTAATTTTTATTTTTAATCAATTAGTAAATGAAAGTCAAATTATATTAAATAGTAATTGACGTATTTTCGAAACTCAATTATATATTATTCTTTACGTATTTTGTATTTTGTTTTATATCCTTATTATACAGTAATACATTTTTACACCTGTAAAATACATAAATAAAATTTAAGAAAATTTATGTATTGATATTTTTCACCCGTGTGTATTACACGGGGTCTAAACTAGTTCTATTCATAGATAAACGATTAATATAAAATAATAATAATTTATCAATTACCAAAAATGTGAATATTAATTTATGTAAAGGGAAACATCCAAATTTCTGCAACTCGTATATATGTTTCCCATACTTGTTCAACTTTCCCCCAAAAAGTATCATTTCATCCCTTTTTCTTTGTACCCCATGTTTCGAAGGCCAAACATATATCAACCACTTTTCCTCTATTTTAATCTCCACCCACATAAACCCTAATCTCTTCTTCAATCTTCCACCGGAATAATGGGATTCAAAGGATTCGTTGAAGGCGGCATAGCGTCGATAGTCGCCGGATGTTCAACCCACCCGCTTGATCTCATCAAGGTCCGGATGCAGCTGCAGGGGGAAAACTCCCCCATACGCGCCGCACCGGCGCAGCTGGGTGCCAGCATCCCCATCTCTAGGCCTCCACGCATGGGGCCTATTGCCGTGGGGATACGGATCATCCAGCAAGACGGAGCAACTGCTCTGTTTTCTGGGGTATCTGCCACCATGCTTCGTCAGACGCTATATTCCACCACCCGTATGGGTCTATACGACATGCTGAAGAAGAAATGGACGGATCCAGAAACTGGAAACATGCGGCTGTGGAAGAAGATCGGTGCCGGGTTGATCGCTGGCGGGATCGGTGCCGCGGTTGGAAACCCGGCCGACGTGGCGATGGTTCGTATGCAGGCGGACGGGAGGCTCCCGGTGGCACAACGTCGTAACTATAAAAGCGCGGTTGACGCTATATCACAAATGGCGAAAAACGAGGGGATTGGTAGTCTATGGCGCGGCTCATCTCTTACGGTAAACCGTGCCATGTTAGTGACTGCGTCACAGTTAGCATCTTATGATCAGATCAAAGAGACAATATTAGAAAATGGTTTGATGGAGGATGGGCTTGGGACCCACGTGACTGCGAGTTTTGCTGCCGGGTTCGTGGCTTCAGTTGTCACGAACCCGATTGATGTTATTAAAACTCGGGTCATGAATATGAAGGTGGAGCGTGGAAAGGCTCCACCGTATGCAGGTGCAGTGGATTGCGCCTTGCGAACTATAAAATCCGAGGGTCCGATGGCACTTTACAAAGGGTTTATTCCTACGATATCAAGGCAGGGACCGTTTACTGTCGTGCTCTTTGTCACACTGGAACAAGTCCGGAAATTGTTCAAGGATTTGGATTTCTGAAATTAAACGAAGATCATGACAAGATTTAATTATTTATTTAGGAAAATATATAGTATAATATTATTATAAGAAATGCAATAATTTATTTGGGATAGATATTATATTTTTTATATTAAAGATAAAATATGAGATTATTGAAGACAAAAAAATATATATATTGATGAAAGTTTAGTGTCATTCGTTACTGTTTGATTTTATTTTTGTTTTAGATTTAGATGTATGAATAACAAGTCAATATAATATTAAGATTCATATCTCTTTTTTCTGGCCATTACGAATATTTTATTATATTTATAAGTTTACTTGATCGTCATTATATATTTTTTGTTGTTAAAATGATTTAGATAGACAATAAGAACGTAATCATTATTAGTTGGTATTAAACACAAAAAACTTTAGAGTAAATTACACAAATTGTCCTTTATATCTCTAAATTATACTCTGTATCCTTTGACTTCAATAAGTACACCACAGGTCCTTTATTTATATATTTTTATACACTCTACGTCCTTTACACTAACCACCATCCATTTTCTCCGTTAAATCCCATCATGTGCCCCTCACATGATGGGTAAAATAGTCATTTCGTCCCTTTGTCTCTCCCCAGGTGCAATATAAGATCGATGCTTCTTCCTTCTTCGTATAAGCCCGCTATAACGACACTCCTTAACGTTCCACTATCAGCCCTAACTACGATTAAAGCTTCAGTAGCGTCAATGGCTACAATGACGACTAGGGCAAGAAGACCAATGAGGTTCTGCATTCGAAGGCACACGGAACAGGAAGAGGTCGACGAGTACTACGGTAATGCTATGAACACCATTGTCTACTTTTGTGTTTAAAAATACCCTTAGACTTAATAAATCATGTTATTTTTTGTTCTTGCAGAACAATTTCCCCATTTGTTTTCTATAAAGCTATATCACGGGGGTGTTTTTACTAAATTTCCAAACAGAGAGTACTTGGAGAGTAAGAGTAACTACGTTGACCTCTTGGATCCTGACTTTATTTCAGTTCATGAGTTAGATGAAATATTGTATCAGATTAGATATGCACAGAACATGGTAAGGTATTACCACTATAGAGTTCCTAATCAGGACTTGGATTTTGGTCTTCGTCCCTTAGGTAGTGATGCAGATGTTATTGCATTTTCAAAGCACACTACTGATCATAAGCTCTTGGATGTGTACACTGAGTTTGATGTAACACATGTGCCTACTTATTTCTATTCCCCCTCAAAAATTAGGTTTCAGGAAATTAGTTCTGATATTGAGATCAATAGGAAGAATTCAAGGTTGATGTTAGGCTGGCATCCGGTAGGAAATGATTTAGGAGAGTGTAGTGTACAACAAGAACCAGAAGAAGTCTTGATTGGACATGGACAAGAACAAGAAGATGGAGTGTTGATTAGTGTTGTAGAAAGTCATAAACAAATTGAAGTAGAACCACCACATGATGAAGTGGTTATTAGTGCAGAAGAAAGCCAACAAGTAGAACCACAACAAGATGAAATTTTGATAAGTGCACAAGAAAGCCAACAAGTAGAACCACCACATTATGAAGTGGTTATTAGTGCAGAAGAAAGCCAACAAGTAGAACCACAACAAGATGAAATTTTGATAAGTGCACAAGAAAGCCAACAAGTAGAACCACCACAGGTAGATGAAGTCTTTAGTAGTGCACATGAAATGCAAGATGACATTCATTTCTTTGCTGATTTCATGAATGACTTTGATCCTTTCATTGACACTCCAAACATTAATGAAGTGCAGAATATGCATGAGAATCCCATCAATAACACTCCAAACCTGAATTTAGATGAGAATATGCAGGAGGACAATGACAATGAAGATAGTGATAGTGACTTTGTAGGTGATGATACATGCAGAGATGATGTTGAGGTTGACATGAGGGATTTCAGATTGAACATAGATCATGGGGTTGAGGACAATGGCAATGAACATGTAGATGGCATTGATGATGAAGTTGTGGTTAATGATAGATTGGATAGTGGCAGTGACTCTGACTTGAATGAGTCAAGTGTTAGGAAGAATATGCTCAAGTATCTAAGGAATTCAAATGAAAACAACAGCAATTTCTACCTTGGTCAGGTATTTGGTCACAAGATGGAAGCCAAGGAACTAATCAAACAACATGCCGTGGAAAGCAGAAGGCAACTTAGGATTGTTAAGGATGATCATTCAAGAGTTAGGGCTGTTTGTAGGGGTGAATTACCAAGCTTTAATGTTGATGAATGTATAAGTTCAAAATCAAAAGGACCAGATGTGCAATCCAGTAGCAAAAGTAAAGGACAGGGTGTGAAAGAAAATAATAAAGGTAAAGAGAAAGAGGATAAAAATGTGGGTGGGAGAGGGAATAAGTCAGACCCTGATAAGGTGGAATGCCCTTGGGTGCTTTTAATATCTAAATAAAAGAATACTAGCACTTGGATGGTGAAAACACTGGTAGGTGAACATAAATGTCTTGAAAGTAGAGATGTTTATCACTGCACTTCCTCATTTCTTGCTAAGCAACTTGGGGAGCAAATTGAAGAAAATCCTAATATTCCTCCTAAGGCTGTTCAAGATCAATTTCAAAGAAAGTTTGGAGTCGGTATTTGTGGTTGATTTGAATAGGAAAACATGTACATGCAGGAAATGGGAGATCACAGGGATGCCCTGCAAACATGCAGTAGCTGCAATATGGAATAAGTCAATGTTTGGAAGAGGAGGACCACTGCCAGAGACATATGTCCATCCAATTTACACAGTGGATAGGTGGAAGGAGGTGTACAAGTTCAAGTTGTTCCCAATCAATGGTAGGTCCTTGTGGCCTAGGTTTGAAATTCCAACCATTATCACACCACCCACACACCATAAACCTATTGGTAGGCCCAAAAAGGCAAGAAAAAAGTCAACATTTGAATTGGAAGAGGCTACAAAAGGTGGAAGATTGTCAAAGAAGGGGACCTCAAAAACTTGCCAAAAGTGTAAGAAAACAGGCCACAACAGCAGGACATGCAAGGGACAAGAACAGTAAAATGTATTTGGATGATTGGAACTATGTCTGGTTTATGCTTTTGTTGTATTTGTTTGTTATGTTTGCTTGGAACTATGTATTTGGAATTATGTCTTTGTTTGAACAATGTATTTGGATGACTATGTATGGAAGTTTGGTATTGCAGTCTTTGTTTGTTATTGCAAATTGCAGTCTTTGTTTGGTATTGCAGATTGCAGTCTTACACTTATTGCTAATGCCCTGCACTTTGTTATTACACTTATTGCTAAGGTATTGCAGTTTTAGTCATATTGGTATTGCACTTTGGTCATATTGGTCATATTGGTATTGCAGGGCATTTAGTTATCTGCCATTGCAGGGCATTTAGTCATTTGCCAAGTACAGCATTTGGATTAAACAGATAACAACAAAATTATCAACATCATTTGCCAATTTATAAATTCCAACAAATAACAACAAAATTATCAACATCATTTGCATTAAACATCAATTAGGATTACAAATGAAATTACAAAATTACATAACCTACTACAACTAAAAAGAAAAAAATCTAACTGATCAGGAGCATTTTTCTCAATTTCTTGGCTTCACATACACTTGTTTCGAGTTGAAGGGCTAATTGATGGTTCTGATTTTCAAGCTCGTTCCTCGCCCTCAACAAACCGGGGATAATGACCTTTGATCTTTGGCAAAGCTCCGTATCACACCAACCGATAAAACCACATGTGCCTGGACACCCATAAAACCTTCTATCTGGATTCTTCGATGTCCACGATGTTCTTATGATAGCTTTTTTTCCACATTTGCAGTAAACCATCGTATGATGAGAGAGAAAAAGATGAAACTAGAACTTAAACCCTAAAATACGAAGAAGGAAGAAGCATCGATCTTATATTGCACCTGGGGAGAGACAAAGGGACGAAATGACTATTTTACCCATCATGTGAGGGGCACATGATGGGATTTAACGGAGAAAATGGATGGTGGTTAGTGTAAAGGACATATAGTGTATAAAAATATGTAAATAAAGGACCTGTGGTGTACTTATTGAAGTCAAAGGACACAGAGTGTAATTTAGAGTATAAATAAAGGACAATTTGTGTAATTTACTCAAAACTTTATAACGCTTTTTGATTTTTTTTTATAAAATAAGTCGATTGTGGATTTGATGTGACTATATTTAGCCTTTTTTTTAATTAAGTGTTTTTAATCATTAAAGTAGCAAAACAAATTGCACAAAATACAAAAAAATAATAATAATAATTTGGTTCTACTTGTAAAATTCAAATGAAGCCATATTTAATCGCGGGGTTACGGGTAGAGGTGTATAAACCGGATTTTTTTCGGATCCGGACCAGATCCTTCAACGTTGGTCAACGACCGGATACGAGGGAACCAGTTCCGGATCGGATCAGGTTTTGAGAGTGGAGAGGTGAAACCTATTTGGAACCGGATCTGACTAAATATCCGATTTTATCTGGTTTTATCCGATTTTTTCCAGATTTTTTTGTGTCCAATTTTGTCCAGTTCCATTTTGTCCGATTTTTATCCGGTCCGGATAAAACCTTGGAACCGGTTCTAGATCCGGCGGATCCTAAAAAATCTGGTCCGGTTCTTTTTTATCCGGTTAGGGTCGGATCCGGTTTTGGATTATCTTTCGGATCGGATCCGGATCGGGTTTGTTTGTGCACCTCTAGTTACGGGCGTCTTCCCTTTTCTTTTCCTTGTTGAAGCTGTCTAGGGAATTTCTTCTATTTTTCACCTTCTGTCCTTCACAAAGACTGTCTGGTCTTCAATATGGCTCATAGATACTCTCCATGAACACACGTTGGAGGTGAACTAGCTATCATAAACTAGGGGGAGATGACTGGATGATTGTTTGTTTGTCTTTCTTCTAGAAGCTAGCATATAAAGACAAAATTTAAAGAAGGGTCGGTATATATAGACACAAGAGGTCATATGATCCTTATTATATGACGAAAATGTTCTTACGAGTCATATGATATGACAAAATGTTCATACGACTTGTATGACATGATGAAAATGTTCATATGCCCCATATAAAGTTTTTATATGATTCATATGAGGTGGTGTTCGTCAAGTCATATATATCCAACCCGTGTTTTACATTACTATATATTTTATATTTTTTCTTTATAATTCTTAAAACTTTATTACTAACTATTTAATATTTTTTATTCTAACCCGTATTTTACACATGTTTCTAACTTAAAAATTGCTACGTGTATGACAAAAAGAAGTAAAAGCTACATATACTATGGAATAGTTTGAAAAAATAAAAATAAAAACAATTAATACAATAAATAAGAATAAAAAAGTAGTATTATTTACTTAAAAGAATTGGTTGATAGCTCTAAATAATTGAGGGTAGCCGACAAGAGGAGAGAAGAGTATGAACAGATGAATGGTCACAAATGCAGGGACCCTCAAAATGGACCGGCTTACCAAAGTCATCAATTACACCAAGCAAGTGTCCATGTATAATAAATAATCTTTTGTGGCTAGATATTTTGAAGGGCTTTTGGAACATGATTGGAGGTTAAAGAAAGAAGCAAGATACCTAACAACCCCTCACGTGCCCAACATGTGAAGACGGGGGATCGGAGAGCAGATATGCCGAGATTGAGGCAGCGAGTGAGGAGTTTTTTGGCCAGTTCTTGACGTTCGGCTAGGAGGCAAGGGTCAACTCCGACACCGTCGTGCACCGCTATAGGTCACCCAACCATTTAGCGACTGTGATGATGAAGGTAGCCAAACGGTAGTATTTATAGGTTGTTTACCTTTCTCATTTTATAAAATTTCAGTCGTAACAGCAAATTTGGATTTTATATAAACATTAAATTTTAAAAGTTGTATTGTGGATTTTATATAAACATTAAATTCGAGTCGTAACAGCAAATTTGGATTTTATATAAATATTAAATTTTATACAAGTGCTTCGATTTTAAAGCCACAATACAACTGTAATTTTATATTAATTTAATGGTAGCTCAAATCAGTTATACATTAATATTTAAAACACTTTTCCTTATTGATTTGACTTTTTTTTGTGAGAAGACGTGTCAGATTGCTAATGGTATATATAAACAGTAACGATTATATAATATAAAAATGTATAACTAGAAAATAAATTATTATATATTAAAAAATATAAATGAATTCTACATATTTTGACCAAACAAATTACAAACTAAACCTTGGGTTTATTTTTTCATTTTGTAACTATTGAAATGGATCAATCAATGCTTGACACGTAGGCTCATCAAGTAAAATATAACAATTACGTCTCCCAACACCTCTCTTTTTTTGAACGACGTGGGCTCAACTGGCACGTCCCATCAGGGGAGGCTCGTACATCAGTCTACCCAAACAACCTCTAAGAAATTCGAAATCTGCAGAGAGTGTTCCTAGTTTTTATGAAGTGTACTTTAGAAGATTTAAACACATGACCTTCACAGGGGATAAACCTTTTAAGAAAACCATGCTAAACACCAAGACAGAACCTTGATAGCAGCCTAACACCTCTCCTTAGATGAAAATGTGACATGTGTTCCCAATTGGGCACAATTGAGCTAGCACCATCTACCCTCACTTAATTACGCCGACCCACTCATTCCTCCAATTATGACGCAAGAGCATAGCTTTTTTTAGTTCTAACTTTTACCTTTTCCATTAATTTTTTTTTGTTAAGTTCAAGTTTCTTATATGCAACTTTTTTTGACAGTTTAATTTAAAATTCAAGTTTTGCATGAAACAATTTTTTTTTTGAAATGTTTAATTTAAAAATCAAGTTTTTATGAAACTAATTTTTTTTATAAAAAAAGTTTAATTTAAAATCCAACTTTTTAAATTCTAACCTCTTATTAAATTTCTTAAAAAATTGAGATTTGCAATAGAAAATAGAGAAAAAGGATATAAAGGTAAACCAATTTCATTCGTTTATTTCAATCACTAGTTATGTTACATATAAAAAGTATTACACAAGCAAAAAAAAATGTTTAAATAATAAACTAGCCAGCATTGAGCTTTAGAAAATAGCAATTAAAACGAGACGAACTTTAGCCAAGTAAGGCCCGGCTCATTTACACCAGTGCATTTGACTTTGTTGTCAACGGTTGTATGACTTTGTTGTCAACGGCTGTATGACTTTGTTGTCAACGGCTGTAAAGTCTAAGCAGTTAATGCCGAAAAAAATCGATTATCGGTCAAGTACCGATATTTGAGATATCGGTGGGATATCGGTAGCTATTATATCATGCATAAACTTATATACACACACATATATAATATTAACAATCAAATCAAAAGTCAAAACTAAAAAGTGTCCGTATTTTATATTAGAAACATGATCTAGCAGGTGTGCAAAGTGCGAACGTGGGTTTGTTAGGGAGTTATTATGGAATCAAAATCTCGGCGATATCTCGGTAAATATCACCGATAATATCGGGACCGATATTTTGGCATAGGACCGATAACCGATATATCACCGATATATCGGTGATATCGACTGCATAGTGTAAGGTTGAAACTATTTTGCATTTCAGTCGCAGCAACTAAAAGATTTGGACTACATCTGTAACTTGAGCCTCATCAGAAAAGACAAACTCAAAATTGGTTTTTATTCACATATAAGCATACTACTAAAACCCAAAGCTATTAAAATGCAATCTAGACTGATATAAAAGGATAATTTCAGTGACCTCAAATATCAATTCTTTGATCCCAGGACTTGTTGCTTAATCTCTTCTATCTTCGATGCCAATTCATCTCTGTTACTCTGCAAAATGTACCACAAATCCAGCTTCTAAATAAAATAATTTGAGAAAATCACAAAAGTTGGCGTTTTCTTAGGTGTTTTATACGCAATGTTAGAAAAAAAAAATCAAAAATCGCCCCTTTATCGTGTATATACTTTTGCTTGTGTGTGACACTTAACGCTCATTAACGTATATGTATGCATGGTATACGCTACCCATATAATGTATATGTAAATGCATGTTATACACTACAATTTACGCGGACGATTGTATCAGAGAAGTAGCAGAAGACAACAAAGACTGATGGCAGAGTTTCCAAAGAATCAGGTCATGACTGTAACTGTGAGGGAGAACACTTCGTTATCGCTGTAGTGTCCTGTTTTGATTCCCACAAACTATACGATTTGGGATGTCAAATCAAGGTAATTTGCAACGTTCACGGTGTCTGGGAAGCAATTGAACCAAATGTTAATGTCGACCTGAAGAAGAACAGCATAGCTGCCGCTTAACTGTACCAGGTGATACCCAAAGAACTCGTTCTTCAAGTAGCACAGTTCAATCAAGCAAAGGAGATTTGGGATGCTTAAAAGGCTCGTTACATGGTTGTTGAAAGAGTGCAACAGGCTCGTCTAGGATCCTTGCAGACTGAATTCAAGGCTTTGAAGATGAAAGATGGAGAAAAATTGAAGAATTTACAGGACGCCTGAGTGCGGTTGTTTCAAAAGTCAACAGCCTAGGGGCTATGTTCGATGACAGAAAACTAGTGAGGAAATTTCTTGGCTCTGTTCCTTGTCGTTTTTTTACCAATAGTTGCTTCCATTGAACAATTTGCAGATCTGGATTACATGTTTCAAGATGCCATTGGCAGATTAAGGGCATTTGTAGAATGGATCCAAGAGTGACCAAGCAAAGGTACCAAAAGGGAAGTGGTCAAGGCCATGGCATAAACGGAAGTGATAGCAAGGGCCGGGGTCGCTCAAACGGTCGTGGAAGAGGTGAGAACAGGGTCAAGGTTCAACACAACAACAAAAACGGGTAAAGATCTTTTACAACTAAAGTGTTACGGATGTGATGCACTCGGACACTTCTCTGTTGAATATCCGAATAGACGAAAAGAAGACACAGCAAATCTAATTCAAAAGCAGGAGGATGGACCCGCCCCTGTTGATGATTGTTCATGTTGAGAACCAGAAGGAAGTAGTCTTTCTTAATGAAGACTGAAGAGAAAGTGATACCCCAGCCTTCATAATCAAACCGTTAGGAGGGCTAGGGTCGGCCCCTCTTTTTAGCCTCCACATACACGCAGTGTTGTAAAAATCGCGCCTAGGCGCCGATTAGTCGCTAGGCGGCTCGTTAACGACTAATTTTGGCCTAGTCGGTCCAAAAGTCGCTAGGCGGTCCAAATCGCGCCTAGGCGGGCCTAGGCGGCCAGATTCCCGCGAACATTCCGGCGAACACCTGAAATTTCCGGCCATATTTCGGCGAAAACCTGAAATTTCCGGCGAAAACCTTTGGTGTGGTATAAAAATGAACATTTTTATAAAAATTACATATAAAAATGTGTGTATATATATAAAAAAACAGAAAATTACATATAAAAATTCCAATCCGATTAATCCCGCCTAAGCCTAGGCCCTACCTCACCGCCCGACTAGCACCTAGCGATTTTTACAACCATGCATACACGGCAGTAATAATGGACCAGATGAACCCAGCAGCCTAGATATGAGTGAGAACAAAAGCCCCAAAAAAGTTGTTACTGGTTAAGGGCCAATTTTGTCACGTTTACCTACAGACATCGACGGCCCATCAGACCCTTCTATGGCAGACCAGGAATCCTTATGCAAATATGAGGAATAAATCCGCTAAATGAAGTATATAACAATGCCTCCTTTGAGACACAAACTACTATGATCTCATCATCATGAAAGAAGAGCCAAATAATTATACTGAGGCAGCAAAAAATGATAAATAGGACGCTATGCAGCAGGAAATAAACTCCATTGAAAAAAAAACCTGGAAATTCGGAGTTACCACCAGGCCTTTGAGGTCTTAGGGCTAATATGGGTCTTTAATATTAAAAAGAATGCAAACGAAGTTGCGGCCAAACACAAGGCTCGTCTTGTAGCCAAATGGTATGTGCAAAAGTTTGTTATCGACTTTCAAGAGGTTTTTGCTCTGGTAGCAAGAAAGGAAACTGGGAGATTACTTTTGGCCTTAGCAGCTCATTATGGTTGGGAAGTTCATCACTTAGATGTCTGCTTTCCTCCATAGAGACTTGAAGGAGGAGGTATATGTATCTCAACCAGAAGGATTTGTGAAGAAAGGGAAGGAGCAGCAAGTCTACAGATTGACCAAAGCATTGTACGGCTTGACAGCACCTTAAATGCACGGCTTGACAGCACCTTAAAACAGCTCGGTTCACAAGGTGTAAACACGAACATGCGGTTTAGAGAAAAGAATTTTTAAGGGGTGTATGTCGATGATCTGATTGTAGCCGGAGGGGATAAAAATAACATAGCATCAAAAAACAAATGAAAGCTCATTTTGAAATGAGTGACCTTGGGCTCTTGCAATATCAACATGGCATTAAGATGAACCCAGGTAACTAAAGAATTGCAATAAGTCAGACGGGATATGCAGCCAAAATTCTAACACAAGCCGATCTAATGGAGTGTAACGCGACCAATATTCCTATGGAACCGGGTTTAAAATTGTCAAAGGAAAATGAAGGGAAAGAAGTCGACACAACAGAGTACAAAAAGTTGATTGGAAGGCCTGTGTTATCTCACACACTCGTGACCTGATCCGAGTTTTCAGTTCAAAGTTGTCAATAGCGGCTATAGCGCGCTACGTAGCGAAAACCCGCTATTTGGTGTATAGCGACTTAATGGCGTCTTTTTTGTTTTTTTATTTATTTAACTTCTTACAAATAGTGCGCTAGGATTTTTATTTCAAGGGAAGGGACGACCAACGTCTTCAATCTCTGGTTCGTTCTTCTCCAATCTCCACCAATCTCTAGTTCGTTCATCTCCGATTTCCACCAATCTCGATTTAGACGAAGATGATGGAGATGAACTAGGGCTTAATCGTAGTGAAGCTTAATCAAAGGGAAAAGAGGCCCGTTTCATGAGCCCGTTCAACATCAGATGCTTTTAATAAAAAACCAAAAAGACACGTTACATTCAGCATTCAAGCCGCATATCGGGGAAGAAAGGGGGAAACTTAGTTGGAAGTAAAGAACACAACAAAGTCCAAAAGAAGCTAAGACTTGATGCGGTACAAACGTTTGCCCGTTAGATGTATGATGTGGGTCTTCCTTTCAATGCGGTGACTTACGATAGTTTGGGGCCCGCGGTTGAAGCGATTGGCTGATACGGTTGCGGTACGAAACCCCCTAGCTATCATGAGGTATGTGTTCCGATGTTGAAGCTAGAGGTAGAGATGGAACATACCAAACAAACTTTGCAAGATAATGAGGTTTAGAAGCCAACCTATGGGTTTTTTTTTATGGTTGATGGATGGAGGGATCGGAAAGGAAGGGCGTTAAATCAACTTCCCAGTAAACACTCCTCGAGGAAGTATGTTCATTGAGTCGGTCGACGCCTCTAGCTATTCTCACACTGGTGAGAACATGTTCAAATTGTTTGACCGATTCATAAGAAGGTTGGGCTGGAACATACCATTCAAATTGTGACGGTTAACGCAAGTAATAATTTTAGCCCCGTTAAGTTTATAACAAACTACTGATTTATTATTTTAAGATTTCTAAATCCCCTACCACTTATTTTCCACTAATAGACAAAGTTGTGAAAGAAAATTATCCACGCATACATTGGACTCCTTGCGTGGCCCATTGCATTAACTTGATGTTTGAAGACATCTTTAAATTGTCCCATTTAAAAAGAACTCTTGAAAAGGCAATTGCGGTGAACACATACATTACAACCGTACATTGCTACTAAACATGATAGAGAGTTCACCTGGAAAAAAGACATGGTTACGCCCGTGAAGACCCGATTTTCCACCCCTTTCAGCACCCTCAATTGTTCACAAGCAAATAAGAGCTTAAGAAAAATGTTTACTTTCGAAAAGTGGACCAAAAGCAAGTTCTCAAGAGGTAGGCAAACAACCAATACTATATTATTGCCTAGCTTTTGGAACAATGTAAATATTGCTGTGAAAGTTGGTTGTCCGTTGTTAGGAGTGCTTCGTTTAGTTTATGGAAAGAGAAGATCTCCTATGGGTTATAATTATGAGGCCATGGATAGGGCAAATGAGATGATTGTTGCCGCTTCAAGAACAAAAAAGAAAAGTATCTAGACATTTTCAAAATAAATGATAAAAGGTGGGATTGTCAGTTACATCAACCTTTACATGCAGCGGGATATTACTTGAATCCGAGCTTGTACTACAACGATCCAAAAGTGGAGGATGATGATGAGGTTGTAAGTAGGTTAATGTCATGCATTAGTAAGTTGGCACTGACCGAAGAAGAGCAGGTGAAGATTCACTCTGAGCTCTCGTTATATCAATGTGCTGAAGGGATTTTTGGAAATCCAATGGCAAAGAAAATGAGAGCAACACTTGCGCCGGGTATACTTTTTATATATATTTTAAATATAATGTTTAAGAAAGTTTAAATTACTTTTACTTACTTTTTGTTTATTTTGTTAAACTTTCTTAAACATTATATTTAAAATATTGATCCAATGTTAAAATGGCGATGTGGTGGATGCAATACGGAGCATCAGCACCAACACTAAAAAAACTTGCGATCAAGGTGCTTAGTTTAACATGTAGCTCGTCGGGGTAGGAACGCAATTTGAGAGTATCTGAACATGTAAGAAACTCTTCAGTCTTTTTTTAATATTTAATACAAATAATAGTTATTAACTTATTATATTTCATTTATGTAGCTTCATTCCAAAAAAAAAGAAATCGACTCGATCAACAAAAGCTTAATGATCTTGTGTACATCAAGTAAAATCGGGCTCTAAGAAGAAGGTACGATATGCGTGATATGATTGACCCGATTATCTTAGATGATGGAAATGTACACGATCCGAAGGAGTAGTTGATAAGAGCCTTAGAGGAGGATGAAGAAAATGCCTCGGTGTTCGAGGTTGAAGATTTGACATATGGTTATGTTGTGGTGATTACCGGGGCGGGTGAGGCGCCTTATTCGACAAGAGCAAGTGGTAGTAAAAGGAGTGCCAAGTCCAAGACCTCCACATCGAGCTCAAGGCTTAGAGAAACAGGTTTCGTAGATGAACCTGATTATGATTTTGATGTGGATGCCGAGGAAAATGATGTTGCGGCTTATGAAGATTTTGTGCCGACATTGTTAGGTGTGGAGTCTCATTTAGAGGCGGTCGGCCCTAATTAGGGTTAGCCGGCCCTAATGGGCCTATCTCTACGGTTTGGGCCTAACTTGGAGAACAAGTTAACAACCGTAGTTTTAATCTATAAATACCCTATGTTGTAATTGTAGTCTGTGCACCTTTGAGTTTAATGAAATAACCTAGTTGCAGCCCGTGGACGTAGGTACCCCACCGGGGCCGAACCACTTAAATTTATTGTGTCGTTTATTTTTCTATACCGTGTGATTATAGTTTGTGCATGTGTATGTTGATTCCGCTGCGCCACGTTGTTCCTAACAAGTGGTATCAGAGCTTTGGCTCGTTGTTACACATGTATTGCACGGAAGAACGATTCGCAAAGGAAAACCCTAACTACTACAGTACCGCCGCCGCTACAGTACCGCCGCCGTGAACATTGTTTCCGGCATGAACAGTGTTTTCCGGTCAGGCGTGAACAGTGTTTCCAGTCAGGCGTGAACAGTACCGGTATAATTTTTTTTTCCTGCTGCTGTTCAAGGGCTGATTCGCAGCATAGTTTCTTGTTTTTTGGGCCGCCGGAATTAGGGTTTTTTCAAACCCTAGGTTGCGCAAAAGGGGAAAGAAAACAGGGCTGTTCGGGACTGATTTGGAGTGATTTTGCAATTAGAGTTTCTGTTGTGGATCTCTTGGAGTTGCTGGTTTCACTTTGGTTTGCATGTGAAGCGTCGGGTCGGGTGTTTCGGGTTAACAGTTTGATTGTTTCAGGTACCGGATCGTGAAGTTTATCAAGGAAGCTAAAAAGGCAGTGAGTGAGGCAAAGAATTTTGCCTATGAAACGATGTATAGAAAACTAGACACCAAGGAAGGGGAGCATCATATGTTTAAGATTGCCAAAAATAGGGAGCGTAGGAGACAAGATCTTGGGGTCGTGAAGTTTATCAAGGAAGATGATGGAAGAGTTTTGGTAAAGGGACGAGACATCAAGCTGAGATGGCAAAACTATTTCTACACCCTTTTCAACAGTTGTAGACCAAGTCTAGCCATAACGGAGAATCCCACTACTCAATCCAGTCAACGAAATAATTGTTATTGTCGAAATATCACACAGGAAGAAGTGAGAAGTGCTCTTAAGAAGATGGGAAGAGCTAAGGCAGTCGGTCCAGACAACATACCCATTGAAGCGTGGAAGTGTATGGGAGAGGAAGGCGTTCAGTGGTTGACAAGACTGTTCAACAATATCTTCAAAACCGGGAAGATGCCAGATCAGTGGAGGCGTAGTGTCTTAGTACCCCTATATAAAAACAAAGGAGATGCTCAATGTTGTGCTAACTACAGGGGGATTAAGCTCCTATGTCATACAATGAAATTATGGGAAAGAGTTATAGATACAAGGATTAGACGACAAACCTTGGTTACAGCAAACCAATTTGGGTTCATGCCAGGCCGGTCCACTACGGAGGCGATACACATTTTAAGAAGATTAATGGAAAAGTACAGAGAGAAGAAACATGATTTACATATGGTGTTCATCGATCTTGAAAAGGCGTACGATAGTGTGCCTAGAAGATTGATCTGGGAAAGTCTGGAGGGAAGAGATATCCCTAGTAAATATATTGAAGCAATTAGGGATATGTATCATGAGGCTAAGACATACGTCCGAGCACCCGTGGGGGATACATACTTTTTTCCGGTGGAAGTGGGAGTTCACCAGGGGTCGGCACTAAGCCCCTTTCTCTTTGCAGTAGTTTTGGATGAGTTGTCAAAGTAGATTCAAGATGCAATTCCATGGTGCATGCTTTTTGCTGATGATATCGTGTTGATTGCAGAAAGTAAAGAGACATTGAACAACAGACTAGAGGAATGGAGAACAGTCTTAGAGCACAAAGGTTTGAAGATAAGCCGATCTAAAACCGAGTACCTTCACTGCAACTTTAGTGGTGCAAACGTCGACGAGGAGACCCAGATTTCTATTGAAGGTGGGGTTGTCCCTAAGACACTGAAGTTCAAGTATCTAGGATCTGTCATCCAGAGTAACGGGGACATCGACAATGATGTAGTCCATCGGGTGCAGGCTGGTTGGTGTAAATGGAGAGCGACCTCAGGTGTTTTGTGCGACAAGAGGTTCCCAATAGGGTTAAAGGGTAAATTTTATAGGGTAGCAGTTCGCCCAGCGATGCTATATGGAACCGAGTGTTGGGCCATCAAGAAGACACAAGCTCGAAAAATGGATGTAGCTGAGATGAGGATGTTGAGGTGGATGTGTGGACACACAAGAAAGGACCGAATAAGAAATGAAGTTGTTCGGAAGAGATTGGGAGTCACATGTATCTTAGATAAGATAAGAGAAGGAAGATTGAGATGGTTTGGACATGTCAAGAGGAGACAGAGCACATATCCAGTGAGAACGGTGGAAACTCTCGTTGTAGAGGGGAAAAGGAGCAGGGGGAGACCGAAATTAACGTGGGATGAGAGGATTAGGCTTGATTTGCTAGATTTACACCTCTCAGAGGACATGATCAATGATAGGATTTCATGGAGACGTCGTATTAGGGTTTTAGGATGAGTGACCCGTTGTGTGAGAGAGTAGAGTTGTTTAGCAAAGATTTTGCGTATGTCTTGTTTCTTGTAGGTGTGTTGTGTTTCTTGTGACTAATATACTCTAGTCATACACTGCTAATTGTTAGATTACTGTTAGATTTATTTTACTTTATTACTCATTAATTTTATTTATATTTTTATCTTTTTCTTTCCCATGGAGTCGGGGGTCTAAACGGGAGCAGCCTCTCTATCCCTTGGGACAGGGGTAAGGTTTGCCCTCATCACACCCTCCCCAGACCCTACTAATAGCGTTAGCTATGTGTGGGATTATACTGGGTACGTTTGGTTTGGTTTGGTTTGGTTTGGTTTGGTTTGTTTCAGGTACCGGGTTGAAACTCTTGAAATGGCCGATTAGGGTTTGGTTATAAAACTCTTGGATTCGTCAGGCAAAGGTTAGAGTTTTTTTTTAAATTCGGTTTTTTGATTGTTTATTATCAACCATAAATTGGGGAACCGGGTTATGTGAAATTCAGTATCGGGTTAGATTTGTCTGCGAGGTTTATTGCAGGGGCAAATCGGTCACTGATAGTGTTCGGTAGAACAACCGTCAAGTTCAGGCCCGTGCAATTGTTGTGTCTGTTCACTGTTTCTAATTTGTTCTTTTTGTTATGTTATAACTGAAGACGGGATGGTCATGATTAGAATGTTCATCGATTATGTATTTTGGTTGATGGGTTTGTCAAAATGGAACTTGAATGGGGTACTGGTGTTGGATAAACCTGGAGAAAATGGAACCAGCGGGTGTGCTGGTGACGACATAAGTGAAAAAAAGGGAAGTCAGGTGATATTACTCGGTTGAAAGATTTTTTTGGTTAGGGTTACACTGATCGGGTGTACGATCACGGAATCCTTGGTACCGTTTGCTTTCATGAAAGCTCTGCTGCTGTTATAACCGTTTGCCGGTTAGCTGGTCTAGAACTGTGAAGTTGTTTCTTGTTCGGTGGGGATCTGTGGTACGACATTTGGCATGGGTTGAGATAACAGGGACAGTGGGAGCTGAGCATAGTTGACTTGGTAGAGCTGCATGGAGGTGTGGGACATTCTTTAGAGTCGATGTCAAAGATAGTAAATTATGCTTCTGAGAATGTGTCTGGATTAATGCATTGGGACTCAATGAAAGCAGTGAAGACTCTTGGGTTCGAGATTCTGGTATACTTCATTTCATGTTACCCACGGTAGTGAAGTATTGGTGAATCTTACTGAAGACTTTGGGAAGATACGGGTTTATGTATCGCCGGAAGAAAGGAACCAACTTTCGAGTATTAAAGTCTTGGCTCGCTGCATCGGGTAGAGCTAAGTGGATTCATTTTGCAAGAGTGAATCCTAGAGCCACAGGGATGTCAGCTGAGTGCATTCGAAGGTTTAAACCAGGTCAGGGGTTTTGGGAACAATGGGAGCACGGGGCATGTTCTGGGTACGGTTCAAAACACCGTTGGGTTTTGAAGACCGGATTTCCGAATGGAAAATCTCTCCTGGGTTTCTTGCAGGTTTTGGAGAGTGGTGTTTCCTCTAGAAGTCTCTGGAACCGGTAGTTTGAATCAGTGGGAGCCGGTTGAGATTGAGGATGAGTCAACGGCGGGTTTTTCCATGGCTGGGTCAGTGATGACCGCTGGGTTGAAGCTCGGGGGAGCTTCAACTGGCTCTTCTGGTAATTGAGAAGAGGGTTGCTGCAACTAGGAGGATTGGATTGAAGTCATAGCTTGTTTATGGGAACTGAAGGCTTTGAGGACTTCTGTTATTTGAAATCTTAGCTTGTTCTTGGGAGCTGGAGGCTTGGAAACTTCTAATAGTGAAGTGTTAGCTTGTTCTAAGACCTGGAGGCTTGAAGGATTTCTGTTATTGAATATTACTGGAGTTACTGGATTGAGGATTGCTCGAGCCTCCAAGTGGGAGATTGTTAGGTGTGGAGTCTCATTTAGAGGCGGCCGGCCCTAATTAGGGTTAGCCGGCCCTAATGGGCCTATCTCTACGGTTTGGGCCTAACTTGGAGAACCCTAGTTTTAATCTATAAATACACTATGTTGTAATTGTAATTTGTGTGCCTTTGAGCTTAATGAAATAACCTAGTTGCAGCCCGTGGACGTAGGTACCCCACCGGGACCGAACCACGTAAATTTATTGTGTCGTTTATTTTTCTATACCGTGTGATTATCGTTTGTGCATGTGTGTGTTGATTCCGCTGCGCCACGTTGTTCCTAACAGACATCGGATTGCGGAAATGATGAGCCGGAATATGAAGATTTAGATGATTAGTGATAGCGTATTTTAGCTATTTTGGTGGTATGACTGTTTTTTTGCTGATTATAATTTTTACAATTGTTGACTTGACGTATTTATAAAATTTTCTACTACTTTACCGCTAAACATGAAATACCGGACGATATTTCATCCATATCGCTACGTAGCATTAAGGTAGTTTGCCGCTATTTACCGTTATTCGCTATCAACAACTATGCTCATGCCTCCTTTGAGAACTCGCATTTGGTCCACTCTTCGAAAGTGAACATTTTTTTTATGTTCTTATTTGCTTGGAAACCATTGAAGGCGATGAAAGCGATAGCAAATCGGGTCTTCGCGGGCCTAACCTTGTCTTTTTGCCACGTGAACTCTCTATAATGTTTAGTAGCAATGTGCGGTTGTATATGTATATGTTCACCGCAATTGCCCTTTCAAGAGTTTTTTTAAATGGGACAATTTAAAGATATCTTCAAACATCAAATCGATGCAATGGGCACGCAAGGAGTCCAATATATGTGTGGATATTTTTCTTCCACAAGTTTGTCTATTAGTGGAAAATAAGTGGTAGGGGGATTTAGGAATCTTAAAATAATAAATCAGTAGTTTGTTATAAACTTACCGGCGCTCTTGGTTTAAAAAAGCGTTGCGATGCGCTGCCTTAAGCGCGAGGCGCTAGAGACGCTGGGCAAAACGCCTCGCTTCGGTTGAGGCGCCAGAGATACAAAAAGCGGTCCGAGGCGGCGCTTCAGGCTTGGAGCGCGAGGCGCTGTGAGGCAGCGCTTCATGTATGTTGGTCAATTTCCGGTGACAATTTCCGGTGATTCTCGAGAGAGAGGAGTTCTCTGTGGCGAGTATGAGTGAGCTTTTGTGTAAAATCGAAGAAGTAGATGAGATGATGTTGAAATAAAAGTGCAGTGAGATGTGAGATTAGACTTACCAGAAGATTTTGATGAAGAAGACTGCAAAGTGAAGAAAATCGCTGGTCCATGAGAGAAAAAGAAGAGGCTGCTTTTTAATTTTAGGGTTAACCCACCTATATATTAGGTTATTTTATTTTTACTAAATTACATTTTTCACCCTTAAGGTTATAATTTTTATTAAAGTTTACCCTATACTTTTTTTTATTTGTTTATTTGTTGTCTTTTCTTCATTCTTAAGTTATAGTTCTTGTACAAAAAGCTTGGTTTGTTGTACATTAGGTGTAACAATTGATTTTGTGCTTCTTTAGGTTTTATTTATAGTTTTTTAGGTTGTACATAGATATTATTTATATATATTTTTTTTATTTTTTTTAGTTTTAGCGTCTGGCGTACGTGAAGCTCTCGCCTCGCGCTTGAGGCGTAGCGCCTCGGATTTTGGTACCGAAACCCCTCGCCTCGCCTCGCGCTTTTTTAAACCAAGCCAGCGCTAACATTATTACTTGTGTTATCCGTCTCAATTTGAATCATATGTTCCGGCCCAACCTTCTAATCAGTCAAACAAATTGAAAATGTTCTCACCAGTGTGAGAATAGCTAGAGACGTCGACCGACTCAATGAACATACTTCCTCGAAGAGTGTTTACTAGGAAGTTGATTAACGCCCTTCCTTTCGAATCCCTCCAGCCATCAACCATCAAAGAAAACTCATAGGTCGGCTTCTAAACCTCATTATCTTACAAAATTTGTTTGATATGTTCCATCTCCACCTTTAGCTTCAACATCGGAACACGTACCTCATGATAGCTAGGGGGTTTTATAACGCAACCGTATCGGCCAATCGCTTCAAGTGCGGCCTCCAGACTATCGTACTTCACCGCATTGAAATGAAGACCCACATCATACATCCAACAAGCAAACGTTTGCACCGCATCAACCCTTAGCTTCTTTTGGACTTTGTTGTGTTCTTTACTTCCAACTAAGTTCTCCCCTTTCTTCCCTGATATGCCTTATGGTTAGAATCATAGTTACCGAATTCGTGGTTCGCTCCGGTACGGGTACGCGGTTCGGGTACGCAATTCGCTAGAGTTAACGTATTCGGTACGGAGGGGGGTAGGTTCATTTCGGTACGAACCGGTACGGTGTACCATGTAGTTCGGTTCGATGTACCCTAATAAAACATAAGTTCAAATAGAATATAATATTTGCCAAATTCCAAATAATAACATAATTTCAAAATTCAAATACCATTTAATCCAAAATAGAAAAAAAACACAAACAAAAACATAAACATAACAATTCTACTAATTTCTGAGATTGAAGTAGAATTGGTGATGAAATTGGTTAGTGAGGACCGTAATTATACTAATTTTCAACCTAATTTCAGACATTAGGTACTTGGGAGTTGGAATTGCAGGTGAATTACGGCTGTGACAGCGGCCGGAACAGTGGCGGGCAGTCGCTGTTCCCGTAAGTAGATTTCCCGCCAAAATTGCGAACCCTAAATTTCTACAACCAGCGAATTCCTTCACCAAAATCGCGAATTGGATAGTGTTCGGAACGACTGGAATTAGAAGTTGGTACAGCGAATTTAGGTAAATGGTTCGCCATACCATATCGATTTGGTACGCCGTACCATAGCGAATTGGATCGAAACGATTTTCGATTTGGTACAGCGCGAACCAATTCGTGGATCGCGGCTACCTGAGCGAATTCGGTAACTATGGTTAGAATGCTGAATATATCATGTCTTTTGTTCTTTTATTAAAAGCATCTGATGTTGAACCGGCTCATGAAACGGGCCTATTTCCCCTTTGATTGAGCGTCACTACGATTAATCCCTAGTTCATCTCCATCATCTTCGTCTAAATCGACCACATCGTCAACATGTGGTACGCTATTTATCAGTTCTTTTGCACGTTTCTTCTTCTCAATTTGTTCTTTAAATAAAATTCACTTCAATGGGAACTTTGGGACATCTCGACACATCCGGGGAATCCCAAGCAAGGTCATGTGTGTGCCTTGTAATCCCGACTTTTACAACAAAAAACAACAATTGCATCTCATTGAGTTTTTTGTTCCTTCTACCAAATTCCTATAAGTCCACCCTAGATCAGCTTCCTTTCCCATTTTGTTTATAAATCATAAAAGAAACAAACAAAATACATAATGAAGACACATGAAGTAGTGGAGATTGGTGGAGATTGGAGATGAACGAACCAGAGATTAGAGAAGACATCAGTCGTTGTTACCCACGAAATAAAAACTCTAACGCTATTTAGACTAAAAAAACGCTATTTTCACACTATTAAGTCGCTAATAACAACTTTGGGCGGGAGGTAGGCAAACAACCAATACTATATCATTGCCTAGCTTTTGGAATAATGTAAATATTGTTGTGAAAGTTGGTTGTCCATTATTAGGAGTGCTTCGTTTAGCTGATGGAGAGAGAAAGTTGGTTGACTATTGTTATATTTATAAGGCCATGGATAGGGTAAAAAAGATGATTCTACCTCTTTCAAGAACAAAAAGAAAAGTATCAAGATATTTTCAAAATAAATGATAAAAGGTGGGATTGTCAGTTACATCAACCTTCGCATGCAGCGGGATATTACTTGAATCTGAGTTTGTACTACAACGATCCAAAAGTGGAGGATGATGATGAGGTTGTAAGTGGGTTAATATCATGCATTAGTAAGTTGGCATTGACCGAAGAAAGATGATGAGGTTGTTGTGAAAGTTGGTTGTCCATTATTAGGAGTGCTTCGTTTAGAGAGAGAAAGTTGGTTGACTATTGTTATATTTATAAGGCCATGGATAGGGTAAAAAAGATGATTCTACCTCTTTCAAGAACAAAAAGAAAAGTATCAAGATATTTTCAAAATAAATGATAAAAGGTGGGATTGTCAGTTACATCAACCTTTGCATGCAGCAGGATATTACTTGAATCTGAGTTTGTACTACAACGATCCAAAAGTGGAGGATGATGATGAGGTTGTAAGTGGGTTAATGTCATGCATTAGTAAGTTGGCATTGACCGAAGAAAGATGATGAGGTTGTTGTGAAAGTTGGTTGTCCATTATTAGGAGTGCTTAGTTTAGCTGATGGAGAGAGAAAGTTGGTTGACTATTGTTATATTTATAAGGCCATGGATAGGGTAAAAAAGATGATTCTACCTCTTTCAAGAACAAAAAGAAAAGTATCAAGATATTTTCAAAATAAATGATAAAAGGTGGGATTGTCAGTTACATCAACCTTTGCATGCAGCGGGATATTACTTGAATCTGAGTTTGTACTACAACGATCCAAAAGTGGAGGATGATGATGAGGTTGTAAGTGGGTTAATGTCATGCATTAGTAAGTTGGCATTGACCGAAGAAAGATGATGAGGTTGTTGTGAAAGTTGGTTGTCCATTATTAGGAGTGCTTAGTTTAGCTGATGGAGAGAGAAAGTTGGTTGACTATTGTTATATTTATAAGGCCATGGATAGGGTAAAAAAGATGATTCTACCTCTTTCAAGAACAAAAAGAAAAGTATCAAGATATTTTCAAAATAAACGATAAAAGGTGGGATTGTCAGTTACATCAACCTTTGCATGCAGCGGGATATTACTTGAATCTGAGTTTGTACTACAACGATCCAAAAATGGAGGATGATGATGAGGTTGTAAGTGGGTTAATGTCATGCATTAGTAAGTTGGCATTGACCGAAGAAGAGCAGGTGAAGATTCACTCTGAGCTCTCGTTATATCAATGTGCTAAAGGGATTTTTGAAAATCCAATGGCAAAGAAAATGAGAGCAACACTTGCGTAGAATATACTTTTTATATATATATATTTTAAATATAATGTTTAAGAAAGTTTTAACTTATTTTTTGTTTATTTTGTTATTAAAATAGTGGTGTGGTGGATGCAATACGAGCATCGGCATCGACACTAAAAAATTTGCTTAGTTTAACGTGTAGCTCGTTGGGGTGCGAACACAACTGGAGCGAATTTGAACATGTAAGAAAGTCTTTAGTCTTTTTTAATATTTAATATAAATAATAGTTAGAGTAAACTGCCATTTTCGTCCCTGTGGTTTGGTCAAAATTGTCACTTTCATCCAATAGTTTGTTTTTTTGTATCTGGGTCCTCATGGTTTTAAAATATTGCCATTTTCATCCTCGTGGTTTTAAAATATTGCCACTTTCATCCAGTCAGCTAACACCGTCCGTTTTTCTCAGTTAAATGAGGGGTATTTCAGTCCTTTTACTTATTTGTTTTATTTTTTCATCTTTTTTACTCTCACTTTTTAATCATCCCCAATTTAACCTCTAATTTAATCATCCACCTGCTGGCCTTCTTCCTCTTTTCCTGACCAGTTTCCGACGAGCACCACTGGAACACCTCCGTCGCTTGTTTCTATGATTAAAAAGTGAGAGTAAAAAAGATGAAGAAATAAAACAAATATGTAAAAGGACTGAAATACCCCTCATTTAATTGAGAAAAACGGACGGTGTTAGCTGACTAGATGAAAGTGGCAATATTTTAAAACCACGAGGATGAAAATGGCAATATTTTAAAACCACGAGGACCCAGATACAAAAAAACAAACTATTGGATGAAAGTGGCAATTTTGACCAAACCACAGGGACGAAAATGGCAGTTTATATTTCATTTATGTAGCTTTATTCCAAAAAAAGAAATCTACTCGAGCAACAAGAGCCTAATGATCTTGTGTACATCAAGTATAATCGGGCTCTAAGAAGACGGTACGATATGCGTGATAAGATTGACCCCATTATCTTGGATGATTGAAATGTACAAGATCTGAATGAGTGGTTGATGGGAGCCTTAGAGAAGTTAGAGGAGGATGAAGAAAATGCCCTCGTGTTCGAGGGTGAAGATTTGACATATGGTCATGTTGCGGCGGTTACCAGGGCGGATGAGGCGCCTTATTCGACAAGAGCAAGTGGTAGTAAAAGGGGTGCCAACTCCAAGACCTCAACATCGAGCTCAAGGCCCAGAGGAACAAATTTAGTAGATGAATCTAATTATGATTTTGATGTGGATGCCGAAGAAAATGATGTTGCCGCTTATAAAAATTGTTTGCCGACCTCCGATCACGATGATGATGATGATGAGCCGGAATATGAAGATTTAGATGATTAGTGATAGCATATTTTAGCTATTTTTGTGGTACGACTTTTTTTTGTTGATTATAATTGCTACTTTTACCGCTAAACATGAAATAGCGGTCGCTATTTCATCGCTATCGCTACGTTGCATATAGGTGATGCTCGTCGCTATTTACCGTTATTCGCTATTGACAACTATGATTCAGTTGGGTATGTAAGCGGATAAATGCAGAGTTCGTTCATATGCAAGTTGTCAAACAAATTTTGCAATACTTAAAGGGCTCAGTTGAACTTAGAATACACTATCGAAGGAATGGGAGCAAGTCAATGTATGGATTTAGTGACAGTAGTCATTTGGTTGACTTAGATGATGGAAAAGGTACAACCAGGTTGGTGTTTTACTTCAATGATGCACCCATCACATGGAACTCTCAAAGGCAAGGCACAGTGGCTATATCATCATGTGAAGTAGAGTTTATGGCTGCAACAACAACAGTGTGTCAAGCATTATGGTTAAGGGAGCTGCTAGTTGAGATAACCTGGTGGAATGAAGAGATTGTGACGCTCAAGGTTGGCCATAGCAGTGATGAAGAACCCGATGTTTCACGGGAGGAGCAAACATATCAATACTCGCTACCACTTCATAAGAGAATGCATTGAAAGTGAGCAGATCAAAGTTGAACATGTTAATGGAGATTTACAGCGAGCAGATATTTTAACCAATGTTAGTGCCTTGGTTAGCAAAGATGCGAGAGTTTCTAGGAATTAAAACTACCGTTGGATCATTACAAGATTATTGTTGGACTAATCTTGTAGATAGTTTAAAGGTATGGGTTTAAATAAAAAAAGTTTTAGGTTTGCTTGATTAAAAATAGTTAAACATACATTAGATTGGTTTCCAAATATACATTAGCTTGGCGATTAAGTTAATTGTGTATAAATAGAGATAGGCATCTCCATGTTATATTGTATCTTTCATTCGAGTCTTTTTTTGAGATTATTAATAAAAGAAAAGGTCGTCGAGGGGTTTGTCTGACTCCTCAAAAAACTGTGTATTCTTCTCTAAAATCGATACAATTAGCTTCAAACATAAAACAATTTAAGTTACAGACCTTGAAGAGCAAGTAACGTGTGCCGAACCAGATAGTGTAGCCAAGACCCACCGATTCCATCAATTTTGGAAACTGGTAACAGAAAATTTGAAAAAGAAAACAAATATATAAATTAAAAAACAGGTTATTAAATATTAAAAATTTACTTTAGCAAGTACAAAAATACAAAACACACCAAAGGTACATGATCAATTGCTCCAACTATAGACGTGGTTAACCACAGGACTGTAACGCCACCTACACCAAGCAAAGCAATTGAAAAGGAATCTTCAAGATCCAACTACAGAATAAGCATATGCATGTTATCAGTATATAGATTGGATACATATGATGTTCCAAAATAATATCCACAAGCCGTACCCCCAAATATTATGGATGCCATCTCCACTGTTGGAAATTTCAAGCTAATTTAACCTGTTTTCTCGTTACCGTGTTTACAACATACAGTTGCCATAAGCTAATGCTATTTATCCATCTTGAAGAGCATTTTAGACATGACTAATAGTCAAACATTTTGAGCTTATACTTCAAAGAAATAGCCATGAACAAGATTATACCTCTACTTTGAGCTTATTTAGAAAATCATATTCAGAGAATTGATCATCCGCTGCAGCATCACCTTTGAATAGACCAAATCCTCCAAACCCACTACTCTCGTCAGATTGAACTTCGTGGACTGTCTCTGCATCATCAGTTTCTTCTTTGACATGTTGATTTACTCCATCTGACACTTCCCCGGGTGTTGTTGCGTCTATGGATGAGTAGTTGACTACATCTGGTTCTTCTTTGACATACTGGCTTGCCCCACTTGATGTTTCCTCAGAAGCTGTTGCTTTTATAGATGAGGAGTTGTAATACCGTAAGCCTGTGAATGAAAATAAGTAAGACCCTGTTTGTTTCCCATGAAATTACATTCTTGAATCTCCCAGGTCAATCATTTACACAAAGATCATTAGTAAACTTTTTCATGTTATTTTCTTCTCATGTCAAGTGCAACACCAGTATTTAGGCTGGACATTCAGGATCACATCTGCTCACTATTATAAAACGTTTTGCAATAACTTTCTAGCAAACACGTTACTTCTCTGTTTGATATGAAATTGAGTTAATAAGACTCCAATCCGCTCTTAGGTAATCAAATGGAAGCCAGTAGTTAATTAATCATTTAGAGTTGGATTGGTGATAAAATTTACCAATGTGTTCAAAGAAGCACACTGGTTGACTTGGTGTGCTTGGATAAGAACTTGCAGGTGGAGAGTTTAAATGGCCAAAAGAGTACATATTGATTTTAAAGTGTATACATCAAATTATCCAATTAAGGATAACTATAATCATGCTTCCAGTTTACCTAATTTTTAATTTCTATGTAACTAACCAATTTGATAAACTAACTTGTGCATCAGTATTGTATGCCTATCAAGATGCGAATAACATGTTCATTTCAAATTGGATAGGCTAGACATTATATGTAGCGATTAGTGACGTACTGAAAGTAACCGTAGACCATGACCTTCGCAATTGAGGTCAATGAACCTCACTTATGTAATTGAAGGCAATGACCTTCACCATTGAGGTAAAAGAGCCAAATGATGGTGTTTGAACTTTGAAGACTTCGATCTTCACAGATAAACTTGAAAGTTTAATAGCTCACGTTTTGTATTACTGTGACGACCTCCGAGCTCCTTTTAAAACTATACTTTAGTTTCAACTCATGTACCCATACTTATGTAATTAAAGGCAATGACCTTCACCATTGAGGTAAAAGAGCCAAATGATGGTGTTTGAACTTTGAAAACTTCGATCTTCACATATAAACTTGAAAGTTTAATAGCTCACGTTTTGTATTACTGTGACAACCTCCGAGCTCCTTTTAAATCTATACTTTGGTTTCAACTCATGTACCCATACTTGTGTTGGAAAGGGTTTACACAACATGGATGTTACAAACTTTTTGCACAAGTTTCTGTTGGGCTGTGGAGGTTTGCGCGGGAAGGGGGCAGCCGGCCCTACCCCTGGCGCATCCTCCCCTTGGGCAGAAAATAGGCAGGCTGCCTAATACCAGTTGCTTAGTCTCCAAGTTTCGTTTTTTAGGAAAGGGATCAAGAGTTTAACCCTAATTCTTTATTATAAATAGGACCCTTGTACATGTAACAATTCATCACCTCCTAAATAATAATCCTCTAGTTGTAGCCCGTGGATGTAGGTCACATTGACCGAACCACGTAAATCTCTCGTGTCTTTTACTTCTGCAACTGTTTGTGTGTGTGCTTGTGTTTGGCAATCCTAGACCAGACCCGAGAACCCACAAGTTGGTGTCTGCTTCTGTTAGCCGCCGCCGTCGTCCATCAGAAATAACCAGTTTCTCCGTGTTGCTACTGTGATCAGATCTGATCAGTTTAGATCGGTTCTGGACCGTTTCTTTTTCTACACCTTCAAAGCCTATAACCATCCTAACACTTTCTAGCAAACATTTTACTTCTAAGCAGAAGTAAATATTTATGCTTTTGAGGAAAAAATGGAATTAGATGGAATGAACATCTCTTACAATCTTGGTTTTTAAAAGCGCGCCTGAGGCGCAAGGGGTGGCGCTTTTGTGTAGGAAAGGCGAGCAACGTACGAAGGGCACACTAGAAACGAGCTTTTTAGGCCATAAAAGGGCATAAGGCGCAGGTCTGAGGAGTTCTTACATGAGATGGGTTTGTGCTTCAGGAAGTTGTACAATAGGCCTTTTAGGTTGTACATATAGGTTATTTAGATATTAAACCATATATATAACTTATTTGTGTCTAAATTTCGAGTAAGTGATGCTAGAAACCTAAAAGAATAAAATTTATATAAAAACTGTGCCTCTTGTATGAAAAGCAGTGCGCTTTGCGCCTCAGTTTTGGACCTGTCGCTTTTGTGCACTTCTAGCTTTTTAAAACCAAGCTTAATGTATTAATGCACTTAATCTAAAAGAGAAACATACTAATTTTCAACAACAGAATTATAATTCTCCACATAAATTATACAGAAATTCATCAATTTGGAAGAACAAAATGGACTTAGCAACGTAATTCTTACTTCAGATCTAGGTTAAACAAAATACCACACAATAATCAATATCAAGCAAAGTTCACAAACTATAACCATCAAATTACACACTTCCAAAAGAAATGCATCAAAGAGAAAACCTTAGATGCTCGCGAGTGGGAATCAAAATTCAAAACCCTACAAACTGATTATAAGTGTTAACTTTATTATTCTTCTTCCCATTTCGGTTACATCTAATGATTTAACATCAATTTCGGAAGTAACTGAAATCTGATCGAAATCTAGGATTTATAGTAGTAACAGAGTGAACAATTAAGAATGCGAGTGTGCACCTGGATTGTTGAGGGGAATCAAGTTCGGTTTCAGAGGGAGATAGAGTTTGCGTTGCAGGCTACTTGTGTAAGGAGAAGATGTAAGATCTGGTAGACGATTTGGAATGCAACGGGTTGAAAGCTCCATTGTCGTCAACATAAGGGTTTTAGCTGACTTGAGTAGGGTCTATATTTACAATTTTGAAAGGAAAGTTAACTTGAATTACAATTTACACTTTATAACTTTTAAAAGAGTAAACTTCACTTTTTGTCTTGAGGTTTGCACAAAATTTCAGGTTTCGTCCCTCTATACTAGGGTTGGCAATTTTAGACACGTACACGAATACACGACATGAACCTACACGATCTTAACAGGTATCGTGTATGGCCTTATCGTGTTTCGTGTCCTAAACAGGTAGAAATTCTACCTGTTAATTTTCGTGTCTAAACATGTAAAATATATGTTTACATGTTAAGTACCTGTTAGTATCTGTTAACATTTTTTTTAAATAAAAAATATTAAAATATGATATTATATGTAGGCCTGATTTAATAATTTAATATTTAATCAATTAAATCCCTAAACATGTGTTTCTAAACAAGTCTCATCATGTCTTATCGTATTAAGCAGGTATAAACAGGTTCGTATTCGTGTTTGGAAAAAAGTACATGATAAGTTATCGTGTCGTGTTCGTGTATACATATTTCGTGTTCGTGTCTTATCGTGTACATGTATACATGATATGCCAGCCCTACTCTATACCCCTCACCCCTTCTTCTTCTTCATCAGACTCAATAAAATGTATATGAGACTCAATAATATGAATGACACTTTCCTCTGACGTGAACCCCCTCCGACTCTCCAGCACCACCTCCCCCTGATCGACGACGGGTCTTGGTGGCTCCAACAGAAATGGCGGTAGCGGTGGCGGTTAGGGATTCAAGAAAAAGATATGGAGACAAGGTAGCAGGCGGCGTCGGGTGGCCTAGATAGCGACATTAATGATGTTAAACGACGGAGATAGTGACAGGATGAGTTTTCCGATGACACCCCATCTAGGGTTCTGCCGTAGCAACGGTGGCGGAGGCTGAGGTGAGACCGGATAGCAGCGGAAACGGAACGAGGATGGTGTTTCAACGACGAAAACGATTTTCTCCACGTGAATCCCACATCACCTGGTTCGCCGTGGTCGTCGTCGTCGTTCTTCGAGCAGCACCACCACCGGCAACCAGTTGTTTGACGAGTGTAAAATTGTGGAGTGTAAAAAAATGGAGTCAAAATTGGTTCTTGGGTCTGATGGTTGAAAGACCAGGGACGCAAAGTGTTAAAACATTAAACGTCAGGGATGAAATGTGTTATAGAGGGACGAAACCTGAAGTTTTGTACAAACCTCAGGACGAAAAATGAAGTTTACTCCTTTTAAAATCACTATTTCCTAATTATTTATCACTTTTTATATTTATTCCTAATATATAGTTTATTTATAATAATTGTAACATTCGGTTTCTCGTACCAACAATATTGTCTGGTTTACCGGTTACGAGCTCACATATTTTTTTTGTTGCCCGGGTGAAAACTTCCCAGAACTCCCACCCGCGCATGTTTAATTATGAAATTCTTTTCTCATCCACAACAATGCATCAAGACGCGTTGTGATATTTTGTGGTGGTGTTACAATGATAAAATAATTAATTTTTTAATTTCTTATTTATTTACTATACCTTAAAAGGCATATAACAAACCCTTTAAGCATAATGTACAAGTACCCTATGCACATATGTTTTTTTTTGGCAAATTGGTTTTTAATAATCAAAACTATTACTCATTTGATAATAATAATCTATACTAACAGTTTGACTGGTGTCAGTCTCAACTTTCACTTTTGTTGTCAAGGACAATCTCAATAGCATAACAATAATGGATTTACACTCAATTTACACTTGGTTCTCACTCGATTTCTCTTGTACGTTCCTCCATTTAATTCAAAATCAATATTTTGAGCAAAATAAGTATAAATCGAGTGTAAATTTATTATGATTATTCTACTAGTTTAGTCTTAGTGTTTAGATTTTTAGGGTTTAGCTTTTTTTAAGGGTTGTAACATCCCGAAAATCGCTAATTAATATTAACTGGAAAACGGAGGCTCGAGGGATAAACACGAATAACAAATAAAGAGAAGGGGTGCATTATGTCAACGGGCTAAAAACGAAAAGGGAAGGGTATGGCTTAACCTTAGCCGCCACCTCCCTTGTTCCTCACTCTTCACCATTTGGAAGTTTTAGAGAGAGAAAGCTAGAGAGAGTTTAGAGAGAGAAAGTCAGAAATCGATACGAAAAGCTCAAGGTTCGTTCATCTTCATCAGAGGAGGCTACTGACTGGATTTGGAGCTTAACCGGGTAACGATTTCTTCTAAATCTAAGTTTTAGTAATTTTTGGGTTTCGGGTTTAGTCACATAAAGGCATGATTTTTACATATGAAACCTGAAACAAAACACATATTTAAGCTCATGGATGAAAAAGAAACGTTTTGAACGTAAAAGGTTCAAGACTTGATCGATTAGAAATAATGGGTCAGATCTAGGGCTCTGGTTGGGGAAGAAGACTAATGCATCGAAACTACTAGTTTCGATGCAGGTGAATCCATCGAAACTACCATAGTTTCGATGTAGGCCTCTAACCCGAAACTGCTAAGATTTTGCATAAGTTACTTACCGAAACTACCCTAGTTTCGATATGAACAAGGACCCGAAGCTACGCTAGTTTCGATATGAACAAGGACCCGAAACTACCCTAGTTTTGATATGAACAAGGACCCGAAACTACCCTAGTTTCGATATGAACAAGGACCCGAAACTACCCTAGTTTTGATATAAACAAGGACCCGAAACTACCCTAGTTTCGATATGAACCAGGACCCGAAACTACCCTAGTTTCGATAAGAACCATGACCCGAAACTACCCTAGTTTTGATATAAATCTACCTATCGAAACTACTAGGATTGAGTATGGGAATGTCTATTGTTAACTAGGAACACTACCTTATGAGAATGACCTTATTTATACAGATTGTGAGTGACATTAGTGACGCTCAGTAGCTAGCTAAGGGTATCTCAGAAGCTACTCATCAGGTGAGTTCTATGTGCCCCCTCTATGTTATGTGAAAAATCATTTTAAATATTTTGGGGCTGAGATGTATACATTAAATGATTAAATGTTTGAATGCCAATGTGAATATACGTATATATGAAAGGAATGAACGATGAATATGGTATGTGATGTATGTTTACAAAGAATAAATGAAAGAATAGTATAATATAACTGAATGAAATCTTGCTTTATATTTATATATTGCATGTTACGGACGCTACGATGATAACGTCTACTTCGGTAGACGGACGACCATGCGACTAATATCCAGCCGGGAAAAAGTATAGAAAGGTAGGCTGAATGTGACTGTTATACGATAGCGACGGACGACCTATTACGTGTCGGACGGTTGTAAGATAAAAGGGATGGCTGCATATGTGGTTCGCATGGGAAACGAACGCCTTAGGGCAGACGGGCTAATAGGACGGCCTACGACGGTAGGACGGTTGTAAGTCATGACGGACGGACGAAAGTGATAGACGGTTGTAAGAATAAAAGGACGGACATACACTAGTTACCGGACGGTTGTAAGTATGGCGGGCCATGACGATGGACCTTAGCGTTTGTCTTTGTGACATACGCAAACAAAGTTGGGCTGATCACCATTATGTGAATGACTCATGAATGTTTAATGATGGTAAAGGTGCATACATAGTTATGTACTCGCATATAAATGTTAGTGGAAGATAAAGAGTCTGACAATGTGTATTTATATATTTGTATATATCTATACCTGAAAAGAAATGATAGTTTCTACATAAATGTATTAAACTAGAACTCACCAACGTTAGCTGACTTTTAGTATACATTTCAGGTAAGAGTAAGAAGGGTCGTGCGAAGGCGTGATGGCTACCGGCATGAGACTGACATCCCACTTCTCATTTATGCTAAGACAATGTTTTTGTTAAATGTTAAGACTTCCGCTGCTATGTTATGTATTTGATTGTTGAATGCTTTCGCTGTGTTTGAATGTTTTTTTAAATTATAATTCAGTAATGATGACTATGTTTATGAGTAAATCCAACAAGTGAGGTCACCCGGGAAAGGGGCTTTACAAGTTGGTATCAGAGCAATAGTTTGAGAGATTCAGACATCCCTAAATGTCTGGACTTAAGCTGATAATGGACCAACGTACGGATGTCAATATGGGTAGCCAATGCCAATGCCAGCACGGTAAGTTAGTACTAAAGTTAATGCCTGTAGATAGGAATAGATACCTTAACTTAGAACAAATAGATGTCAATATCACAACTGATTTGAAGAGTTTTGAACCCGAAAAACAATGTAAATTAGTAATCACAAACCGGTCACTGTAATTAAAATTTTACCTTGCTCGTACTGTTCTAAACTATGATATGAAGAAGTGACATTGATGTATTCCCTTTATATAAATCAGGAAACTAGAAACTATGTCTGGGAGAGGAAGAACTGGACGCCGAGCCGGTCGTACTGGCCGAGTCGGTAGGCCACCACTGAACCAAAGGCAACAAGAAGAAGAAAGTGTGCATGAGGAACACACCGACAGTGTGCCCAACACTAACGTGACCCCAACTGAGGAGGGCAATCAAGGGTCCCTACGACTGGAACCCGAAGTTAGGGATGTTATTGCCTGTGAGATGGTACTCACTCTGAAAGATGTACTGTCTGATCTGTTATCAGAGGCACTTAAGAAGAGCAAGGAAGAGGAAGAAAATAATCATGAGGAAAAAGTTTATGACAGTGATGGTGATGAAGTAAGAGTGGGACTGAACACCAGTGGGTGTACCTACACGGGATTCAAGGACGGTAGCCCGCCCAAGTTTGACGGAAACAAAGATTCGGTGGCTATGCTTGAATGGATCGAGAGGATGAACGGTGTAATCAACATAAGCAAGTGTCGACCTGACCAGGCTGTTAAGTATGTGGCTCATTCTTTCACCAACGAGGCACTTAGTCAGTGGAGGAACATTCAGAGGACAAAGTCGCCAAATACTCTTAGCAGGAAGACTTGGGAAGACCTGAAGAAGCTGATAATCCAAAAGTGCTGTCCTTAGAACGAGATTGATCGTGTGGAGAATGAATTCCTGAACTTCAAGGCTGGCAGCAAGACTCATAGCTAGTACACTTCCAGGTTCAATGAGCTGGCTCAACTAGTACCACACTTGGTGGAAACTAAAGAACGTCTGATCAAATACTATGTCAAGGGTCTGCCGCAAAGGGTCCGTGTCCATGTGAAAGGTAACCTACCCTCGACCTTCGAGTCGGTAGTGAATTTGACCGGAATCGTCTACGACGATTATGCCAATGAGGACCCGGCACCCGAGACACATAAGAGAAAGTGGGAGAACCCGTCTATGGGAAATGGAAAAAGAACTGTTGTGCCTGAGACTAAGAAGCCGAGAATGAATGAATGCGAAGCATGTTCAAAATGCGGGAAACTGCACCGTGGTGAATGCTTAGTCGACTCAACCATATGCTACAAGTGCGGGAAAGCAGGGCATTACTCTTGAGATTGTGTAAGGGACAACAAGTACCAAGGTTGTGGAAAGTATGGGCACCTGACCAAGGATTGTAGGAAAACCAAGGATTGTAGGAAAACTAGACCATCTAGTTTGGGAAAGGAAAAAGAACAGGAACAGCCAAAGGCAAGGACTCGGGCCTACGCCTTAACTAAGAAAGAAGCAAGAGGAAACCTGATGTCGTGTCAGGTACGTTCCTTGTAAATGATGAACATGCTGCTATTTTATTTGACTCGGGTGCTAGAAAAGGCTTTGTATCAAATGCCTTTAGTCATAAACTAGATTGCACTATCGACACCATAGTGAGGGCCTTTAGCGTACAAACTGATGTTGGTAAAATTCGGCAGTATTTCAAGTGACCGAAGGTTGCGTAATAGAAATAGAGGGCCATAAGTTTCCTTCCAAATTATTCCTTCTGACCTTAGGAGGATTTGATATAGTATTGGGCATGGATTGGTTAGCTGCCAACGAAGCTTAAATCACATGTAAACGAAAGATGATACACCTCAAAGCTACTGACGACAGTCCAACTACGGTTTACGGGGATTGGAATGCTATGATGCCAAACGTCATCTCGATGATCAAGGCCGAAAGTTACATGAGGAGAAGTTGTGAAGCTTATCTGGCATATGTTATTGATGGTAGAATGAAAACGAAAGAGCTTAAAGATGTACCCGTGGTGTGCAACTTTCCAGAATTGTTCACCAAGGAACTTCCTGGCTTGCCACCCGATCGGGAAATAGAACTTCAGATTGACTTACTGCCATGAGCTGAGCTCGTTAACAAAGCTCCTTACCGATCGGCTCCGTCAGAAATGAAAGAATTGATGTCTCAACTAGAGGAATTAATTGAAAAAGGATTTATCAGACCGAGCATCTCACCATGGGGCGCTACGGTATTATTTGTAAAGAAGAAGGATGGTAGCATGTGAATGTGCATCGACTACCGTGAATTGAACAAGAGGACAGTAAAGAACAAATACCCACTACCTCGAATAGACGACCTTTTTGATCAACTACAAGGCGCAAGTTGGTTCTCAAAGATCGATCTTAGATCAGGTTACTATCAATTGAAAGTAAGGGAGGAAGATGTACCGAAAACCGCGTTTCGCACACGGTATGGACATTATGAGTTCCTTGTGATGTCCTTTGGACTAACCAACGCACCTGCAGCGTTCATGGATTTAATAAATAGAGTAAGTCGACCAATGTTGGATCGGTCAGTGATAGTCTTCATAGACGACATTCTCATCTACTCAAAGAACGAGGGCGATCACCACTATCACCTAAGTGATTTTTGGAGGTGCTAAAGCAGGAAAAGTTGTACGCGAAATTCTCCAAATGCGCGTTTTGGCTTAGGAAAGTCCAATTCCTAGGTCATGTAATAAATCCAGACGGCATTATGGTGGATCATGCAAAGATCCAAACAGTGAAGGAATAGAACTTTCCGAAAACACCAACCGAAATACGAAGCTTTTTGGGATTGGAAGGCTACTATCGAAGATTCATTCAGGATTTCTAGAGAATAGCCTCGCCATTAACAAAGTTAACGCGTAAAGAAGTAAAGTATGAATGGGGCCAAACCCAAAACAACGCGTTTGAAGAACTAAAGACACGATTAACCCAAGCTCCGGTCTTGACCCTACCTGAGGGAAATGAAGACTTGGTAGTCTACCCTGACGCTTCGAGTTAGGGATTGGGTTGTGTACTCATGCAATGAGGAAAAGTGATTGCTTATGCCTCGCGACAATTAAAGATTTACGAGGTTAACTACCCGACTCACGATCTGGAATTGGCGGCTGTAGTTTTCACGCTAAAGATTTGGAGGCACTACCTATACGGAGTTAAATGCACCATTTACTCTGATCACAAAAGCCTTAAGTACTTCTTCGAACAAAAGGAATTAAATATGAGACAAAGAAGGTGGTTGGAAATACTAAAAGACTATGAGTGTGAAATATTGTACCATCCAGGCAAGGCAAACGTAGTGGCTGACACCTTAAGCAGAAAAGAAGCGTCAACACCTATTCGAATTAAAGCATGCCAACTAATTATAACACCAGATTTGATAAATGAGATAGCAAAAGCACAAGGTGAAGCACTGTTAGAAAGAAATGTGAAACGTGAGAGAATAGTTAGACAACAAAGTAATCTGACGACCGATGCGTATGGTGTGCGAACTCGTTTTGGCCGGATGTGGATACCTAAGATTGCTGAGCTTAGAGCCAAAATCCTTAATGAGGCCCATAAGTCCCGCTACTCTATCCAACCCAGGACAAACAAAATGTATCAGGACTTGAAGAAAGAGTATTGATGGACTGGCATAAAGAATGATGTGACCGAACATGTGAGCAGGTGCCTAACTTGTTCTCTAGTTAAGGTTGAACACCAGAAACCATGCGATAAAATGCAACCCTTACTGATACCGGAATGGAAGTGGGAAGAGATCACAAAGCTACCACGAACAGCTAAAGGCAATGATACCATCCATGTGATCGTCGACCGCTTGACGAAAAGTGCTCACTTCTTACCAATACGTGAGGCAGTTTCGTTTGAGAAGCTAGCAGAATTATTCATCAATGAAATTGTGAGCAGACATGGAATGCAAGGGTCAATTGTGTCCGACAGGGACACCCGGCTCACATCAAGGTTTTGGAAGAAATTCAACGAAGCAATAGGCACTAGACTGAATATTAGCACCGCTTACCACCCTCAAACAGATGGTCAATTTGAAAGGACCATCAAGACTTTGGAGGACATGCTCCGAGCCTGTATCATTGACTTCGGTGGGAGCTAGGACAGCCATCTGCCATTGGCAGAATTTTTATACAACAATAGCTATCACTCAACTATTGGCATGCCGCCATTTAAGATGCTGTATGGAAGGAGGTGTAGGACCCGGTCTGTTGGGGGGAAATTGGATAGAAAGATTTTGCAAGTCTCGAAGTGGTCAAAGCTACTTCCGAGAAATTTGATCAAATCAAAGCTCGAATGAAAGCCGCAAAGGACAGACAGAAATCATACGCTGATAAGAGAAGGTGGGAGTTGGAGTTTCAAGTACGGGACATGGTATGTTAAAGGTATCACCATGGAAAGGAATCATCCGATTTAGAAAACGTGGCAAACTAAGTCCAAGGTTTGTCGGACCATTCAAAATCTTAGCAAGAGTTGGCCAAGTTTCTTACAGACTCGACCTACCTGATAAGCTTAGTGGAATCCACCCTACATTCCACGTGTCGCACTTACGCAAATGTCTGGCTGACGACACAGCTAACATACCATATGACGAAATCGAAGTGTATAACAGTCTGAACTACGTGGAGGAACCAATAACTATTCTTGACCGAGCCGAAAAACGACTTCGCAATAAGTCAATTCCGTTAGTCAAGGTGCAATGGAAACACAGAAAAGGATCAGAAGCGACTTGGGAAAAAGAGGACAAAATGAGGGGTTATACCCTTAACTGTTTAGCATATAACAGGTTTCGAGGACGAAACCTCCTTAAGGGGGGGGTAGACTTGTAACATCCCGAAAATCGCTAATTAATATTTATTGGAAAACGGGAGGCTCAAGGGATAAAAACGAATAACAAATAAAGAGAATGGGTGCATTATGTCAACGGGCGAAAAACAAAAAGGGAAGGGTATGACTTAACCTTAGACGCCACCTCCCTTGTTCGTTACTCTTCACCATTCGGAAGTTTTAGAGAGAGAAAGCTAGAGAGAGTTTAGAGAGAGAAAGCTAGAGAGAGAAAGTTAGGAATCGATACGAAAAGCTCAAAGTTTGTTAATCTTCATCAGAGGAGGCTACTGACTGGATTTGGAGCTTAACCAGGTAACGGTTTCTTCTAAATCTAAGTTTTAGTAATTTTTGGGTTTCGGGTTTAAGTCACATAAAGGCATGATTTTTACGTATGAAACCTGAAACAAAACACATATTTAAGCTCATGGATGAAAAAGAAACGTTTTGAACGTAAAAAGTTCAAGACTTGATCGATTTGAAATAATGGGTCAGATCTAGGGCTCTGGTTGGGGAAGAAGACTAATGCATCGAAACTACTAGTTTCGATGTAGGTGAATCCGTCAAAACTACCATAGTTTCGATGCAGGCCTCTAACCCGAAACTACTAAGATTTTGCATAAGTTACTTACCGAAACTACCCTAGTTTCGATAAATGAACAAGGACCCGAAGCTACGCTAGTTTTGATATGAACAAGGACCAGAAACTACCCTAGTTTCGATATAAACAAGGACCCAAAACTACCCTAGTTTCGATATGAACAAGGACCCGAAACTACCCTAGTTTCGATATGAACAAGGACCCGAAACTACCCTAGTTTCGATAAAAACCATGACCCGAAACTACCCTATTTTTGATATAAATCTACCTATCAAAACTACTATAGGATCGAGTATGGAAATGTCTAATGTTAACTAGGAACACTACGTTATGAGAATGACCTTATTTATACAGATTGTGAGTGACATTAGTGACGTTCAGTAGCCAGCTAAGGGTATCTCAGAAGCTACTCATTAGAAGAGTTCTATGTGCCCCCCTCCACGTTATGTGAAAAATCATTTTAAATGTTTTGGGGCTGAGATGTATACATTAAATGATTAAATGTTTGGATGCCAATATGAACATACGTATATATGAAAGGAATGAACGATGAATACGGTATGTGATGTATGTTTACAAAGAATAAATGAAAGAATAGTATAATATAACTGAATGAAATCTTGCTTTATATTTATATATTGCATGTTACGAATGTAAATGTTACGGACGCTACGATGATAACGTCTACTTAGGTAGACGGACGACCATGCGACTAATATGCAGCCGGGAAAAAGTCTAGAAAGGTAGACTGAATATGACGGTTATACGATAGCCACAGACGGCCCTCTACGTGTCGGACGGTTGTAAGATAAAAGGGATGGCTGCATATGTGGTTCGCATAGGTAACGGATGCCTTAGGATAGACGGGCTAATAGGACGACCTACGACGGTAGGACGGTTGTAAGTCATGACGGACGGATAGTTATGTACTCGCATATGAATGTTAATGGAAGATAAAGAATCTGACAATGTGTATTATATATCTATACCTGAAAAGAAATGATAGTTTCTGCATAAATGTATTAAACTAGAACTCACCAGCGTTAGCTGACTTTTAGTATACATTTCAGGTAAGAGTAAGAAGGGTCGTGCGAAGACATGATGGCTACCGGCATGAGACTGACATCCCACTTCTCATTTATGCTAAGACAATATTTATGTTAAATGTTAAGACTTCCGCTGCTATGTTATGTATTTGATTGTTGAATGCTTCCGCTATGTTTGAATGTTTTTTTAAATTATAATTCAGTATTGATGACTATGTTTATGAGTAAATCCAACAAGTAAAGTCACCCGAGAAAGGGGCCTTACATGGGTGGGGTGGGGGTTTAGGTTTTACGGGGGTGAGGGTGGTGGTTTTAGGCTTTTTGGGGTGGGGGTGGAGGGTGGATTTAGGTTTTTGGGGGTACATGTGGAGGGGGGTTTATGTTTTTTGGGGCGTGTTAGAGTTCAATGAGACGGTTCCAACGTTGCTGGAATGAGCTCAATCGGAGTTCGATTGACCCACTTCTTAAATTTTTTTAGCGAAAAACCACTCTTAGTGGAACCTTCCCCTACATTTATATATATATATATATATATATATATAAATATAGGGAGAAGATCATAAGAAAACTCATTTTAATGAGAGAACTAGAAAACTTCTCATTAAAGACAAAAAAAATCATAACTCAAAATATAAATCAAAAACTAAAAATGTGGTTCGGAGACCGTGTTTCTCACGTCGTCCCCGTTAAAAAAACGCAAAAATGTCCGGTTTGGCTTTAGGGTTTAGTTTAGTTTTAGGGTTAGGTTTTTTGGGTTTACCTTTTAGGGTTAGGTTTTTTAGGGTAGGGGTGGGGTGGGTTTAGGTTTTTGGGTGGGGGTTTAGGTTTTTGGGGGTAGGTGTGGGGGTTTAGGCTTTTGGGGGTGGATGTGGGGGTTTAGGTTTTTTTGGTGGTGGGGTGGGGTTAGGTTTTTGGTGGGGGTGGGGGTTTATATTTTTAGGGGTGGGTTAGGGTTTTGGGGCGGTACTACACATATGCAATATTTTTTTTAACGAGGACGATGTGGCAAACATGGTCTCTGAACCACTTTTTTAGTGTTTTTTAACGGCAATTTGGATCACTGACGAACACTGGCTCACCCGATCATTTACACCTTCTCAGGAGGAAACCCACCATAGGTGAGAAAACCATCTTGCCCAACCTGGACCCCCTTTTTTATTTTTGTCACAAGTGGGACTTGAAACCAAGACCTCTCCATTCTAGTGAAGTCTTGATATACACATTTGTCACTAGGCTAAGCTAGTGGTTGTTACATTTATGAATTATAATTAATTAGTTAAATTTAATTATAAATAATGTATTTAAACCAAAAAGTTTTTTGTCAATCAAAAGTTATCCTACATTTAATATTTAAAATTTAAAATCATAAAAAATATGAAAACGTTTAAATGGTATTTAATCAATTTAAGAGTTTAAAAAAAATTAAATTAAATTAAAGTAGATAATTGGAAAATGTTTAGACGGAAAAACAAAGATGTAGAGACTTTAAAATAATGACAAGTGACATCTCAAAATACCCCTCTCCTGCTACCACATGCCGCTACCCCAACTTGCCACCACCCCCACCCACCCCAAAAATACCCCTCTCGTCCTCTCTCTCCTTCACCACTTTATCCGACGTCAACAAGATGAACGACGCCACAAGCTTCTAGCTTTTCGAGCCGGCACCATGCGCCAACGGCTGCAGCTTTTTCGGTGCCGCCGCCACCAACGACTTCTGCTCAAAGTGCTACCGTGACATCCGAATCCACGAGGAACAAGCGACGTCCGCCAAAGCCACCGTCGACAGGCTTCTCGCTCCAAACCGCTTCCGATTCCTCTTCCTCGTTTGGATCTGAACTGCTTCCGACGCCGACCGCCGTCAAGGTGAAGGAGAAGCGTCGAACCGGTGTTTGACGTGCAATAAAAAATCGTCGGTGTGATTGGATTCAAGTGCAGGTGTGGGGATACGTTTTGTGGAAGCCATATATATGCAAAGAAGCATGGTGGAGTGGGGTGGGGTGGTCAACCGGTGGTGGCGGTGGTGGTGGAGTGTGGAAGAAGAGGGGTATTTTGGTTATTTAATAAGAAATTAACTGAAAAACTTAACGGAGTTAGTGAGCTAGACTAAAAGCGTTAAGAAAATGTAACGTCAGGGACTCATACCGATATGGGAACGTGTTAAGACCATCAAAACTCAGGGACGAAAACTGCAATTTACTCTAATTTATAACTGTCATGTCAAAGTACATATTTTGACGAGTATATGTGTTAATAGATTGCATCATATTTTATTTAATCTGTGTAATACATGGGTTTTAAAGACATAAATTTTCTATTATTAAGTATAACATTACATTTATTCCACTTGTGTAATACACTAGATTCTAACTTAGTGTATATATATATATATATATATATATATATATATATATATATATATAAACCCAAATATATATATATATAAACCCAAACATCATAAAATTTGTTTACAATATATACGAGATATCTTGCGTGTTGAAAATTCTTGAAAGTTTAAGATCAAGGTTCTTTTGGGGGTGGGAATGAGGTGAACAGAAAAATGCACTCTGCTTCTTGGAACTTGGTTTTGGCTTCCAAAGAGAATGGTGGCCTTGGGATTGGTTCGTTGAAAGCTTTTAACAAGGCTCTCTTGAAAAAGTGGAGGTGGGGGTTTGTTTATGAACCAGGTAGTATTTGGGTTATAGTCATTTCTTCTGTGCATGGCCAGAATATGGGAGTGGTTTCGGGTGTTTCTGTTAATAGTATATGATAAAGAATGAGGAAATCCTTTCTTAAACTTGATGAATTTTGAGTGATCCCGTTGGATTCAATCAAGAAAGAAGTTAGACATGGTGATGATACTTCGTTTTGGAAGGGCTATTAATAAAAATAACATTTGTCTAGCTGATAGGTTCAGAGACTTTTCACGACGGAGGAGGATAAGGATAGTCTGGTTCTTTAAAGTGTTCATGGGGATGAGTGGAATTGGCACATAAGTATTCGCGAAGGGGTGGAGCAGGCTCAGTTCCAGGAGTTAATGTCGCTCATTGATCTGGTTCACTTGTCTCCGGTTAAAGATCAGTGGGTGGTCCTCAGACGGTATGTATCTTCCTAGTGGGCCAATGTATACATATTGGTTTAAATACATTCCTCAAAAGGTTAACATCGGTGTGTGGAGAGTGTTAGGTAATCATCTTCCAACTCGAGTTAATTTGGATAGGAAAGGGATTGAAGCGCCTTCTATTCTATGCCCTTTAAGTAAGGAAGTTTCCGAGTCTACGTTTCATGTTTTCAGGGAGTGTTTAGTGGTGGGGAGAATCTGGGATTTGATGGTTGTGTGGCTTCACGTTCCTATGCCGGTTATTAGATTCCTGCCTGATCTCATGGAGTGGCTCGATGACTCTAACCTCGTAAGGGCTAAGAAGGAATTGGTAGGTTCGATCATCTTCATTGTGTGGTGGGCCGTTGGGAAGCTAAGGAATGATATGGTTTTCTTCAATTCAAAAAAGCACACTTTTTAATGATGTATTACATTTTTCTCTTCATTGGTATGTAAGTAGGAATAAAAATGTAATATTACATGGATAAAGTGGCTCCAAAACCCTCCAAACTTTATGTAATATTTTTTTCCGTTTAGCCGCCTAGCACCTTGCTAGTCTGTGCTTGTTTTATATAAAATGCTGCCGTTTTAAAAAAAAAAATACTAATATCTTATCTTACGTGGACATAAGTATGTCTATTGTCGTTACCAATGATGCCAACTTCATTGTCACATCAGTTATCGCGACATTTTGTATTCTAGCATCCATAGATACCATATATGAGGAGCTCACAATGAGTTTATATCATAGAGCTCGCTTTTTTTACATGTATAAGTTCGTATTATGTTTTTTTATATATGTTTATTGAGTTTATATCATAGGGCCCGCTTTTTTTTACATGTCGCAGACACAAAACGTTTTGAGTATTCTCAAGACCGGCCCTGAGCTCACTATATATTGGACCTAAACTTTTGTGAGGTGCAATGCAACTACTCATCACATGGGGGAACGTGTTCATGTCCACCAACATTGATTAGTTCCTTGATCAAGAGTACGCTGAAAGATTAATTTGTATCAAGGTGGATTGGAATTAGTTACATTAGATAAGACTATATGTTTGGACTTAGGGTTGTTAATTAAAGATCAAAGAAAAATCTGTTTTGGTAACCGACTGGTGACAACAAACATTTTAGTCCATATGATATTGACAATAATATGTTGTCCTAGCTCACTGTTCAAACTACACATATAGTGTTCATTAAGTTGTCAATAATAGTATTGGATGTAGGAAATATGGGTGATTCGTATATTTGTGATTGTCTGGATTTTTTTTATAAATGCGTAGGTTTCGTTTTCAGATTGAATCATTTTCGTGGTATACATAAAATTTAATCGGATAAGAATAAGAGATTGTAGAACGAATATGTGAAATTATGTAATGTGATCTTGACCGGAACACATGTATATATGGGGTAAGCAGATACACATGAGCGTTATAACGGTTATTGACTGAAAACCATCACAACCGTCAATCCATAACTGCTAAGCTATTCTACTTCGGAGAGATAATTTACTCCAGATGAACAATCTACTCGAGATGGACAATCTAATCCGGAGGGTAAATCTTACTATGGAGGAGTAACCTGATCAGCATGACCAAACTGGTCTAGATGACCATTCTTTAACAATTTTTCACTTCCAGAAACTGGTCCAGTGGACCATCCATTAACCCCAGCTAGGGGTGATGCCTTAGGACCCTACTAACAAGGGGCGGTGTCCTTGGAACACAGTTTATGACCATTTACTTTTACAATTCATTCTTTTTCAGGTGTTCCTTTTATGCCACATAAATGTTGGTTTTATAGGTTGATTTTTCATGTCGTCGGGATATTAGGCAATTGGATACAACCGTGTCTTTATTCATGGCGATTTCTCTGAGACTACGTGTCTACATATATGGTACAACATGTGCTTTGTTCAACAAAGTTTGTTGCCCCTACTGCCCGCATCATGTTTTTTTGCTTAATAAAGTAGTACTTATTTATGGCATTAAGCAGACACTTAGAGTTTGCTTTTCTAAACTGTCTTGTGCCCTTATGTTTGGTTTTTTAACAATTTATATCTAACATGCTACATCATTGTTTATGATGATGAGATTATCATTACCAATGTTTGACGGATTTGATCAGACGGTAAATACTTCAAATTATATTTACACATTATATTCTTAATATTATATAGAAACGGTATATATTTGGTGTTTTGCAGTACATTGGTTTCAGTAACCGTAGGCCTTTTTCCACTCTTGTACCGTTAAAAGTATACAATTCAATGTGTTTGTTTAATTAGTTTTTTTTTATCTATTTCCTAATATGTTTTTATTTTTTTCTCATCTTTTTTTCCATTTGCTAATATTTATTTTTGTTTGTTTGGGTTGAGCCCACGATGCTCCTATGTATCTTTTCTTCTTCTATGTGGGTCGGCCCACATTCAAAGCTTGTGTGAAGTGCCTTTCCTAGGGTTCCGTTGATCCTTCCGCTAGTTGCTCGGTTTCGTACTTTGCGAGGCTCCCTCAGCTACATATGGATCGGCTCTCTCTTTGGTTCATCATGAAAAACAAGCTTGAAAAAGAATCATCACTATTGTCATTGTTTATGTTTGATTCTGTTTCTTCGTCTTATTTATCTGTAATTTCGTTTGATTTTGAGTAATAAAATCGTTTGATTACCAGTTTGTTTTGTGCCTACCGCTATTTATGTTGTCGATCTTCAGACCAAAGTTCTATTTTTCACATGGTTTGGCCCACTTCATTCAAAGCTTCAAATTGCTGCGAACGTTTAGCTTGCCGGGGCGTGGCGTATTAGAGGGGCATATTAGATTAATTGTAGCATTAGAGGGGTTATATTCTTATAGTTTTGTGACAGAAAAATAACACCACTTACCAAAATATTCTTCTTGTGTTTTTCTCAAGCGTTGTTTATACCTCCTTTAGGCAAAAAACTTTATTTCAAGATCAAATATTAGATATATTTGAATATCATACACACTTCCAGTTTCCATCCCATATGAAAGTTGGTCTATCCATCAACATATAACGATAAATATACACTTCAAGATTCAAATCCTCTGCATACAACCCATGATCCTTCTTCACATTTACCGCCCCGTTAATTCAGTGACGGTAACATCAGCGTTGCTTACGGACTTAGTAGTTGATGTGGAGTTATTTCCTTCAACTCTTATCTCACTCAAATTGACATTCTGCCTACTTGGCGGGTTTTGCACTCGTGATCGGTCACTTAGAAGCATCACGACTTCAGACATCGTTGGCCTAACAGAAACCGGAGACTGAGTGCACATAAGTGCTATTTCTATAACTTTCTTTATGTCTTCTTCTTTATACTTGGTTGGATCTAATGTCTCATCAACCAACTTCAAGTGCATGCGAGTTTCGTAAAGATTCCAAGCCTGATAACACAAATTCGACACGTTCACTCGACCGTTACTGTGAAAAATCAGCTAAATTTAAGTTCTAGTTGATGCGGACTTACATGTTCAAGAAGGTACTGTTCGCCAGCGGATTCATTGGGGATGTCGGTGCATTTTTTACCACTAATAATCTCAAGAACAACTATACCAAAACTGTAGGTGTCAACTTTCTCAGACAATTGTCCATGAATGGCGTATTCTGGTGCTGTATACCCCCTATAAGTAATTAAACAATTTGTTATTTCATCGTCCACATATACGAAAGAGGTATATTCTCACGCAAATAGCATAACACTTACAATGTCCCGGCGAATCTAGTACTAATATGGGTTTGATCCTCAGGTAGAAGCCTTGCCAATCCAAAATCTGCAATTTTCGGCTGAAATTCGTTGTCTAGCAAAATGTTACTTGGTTTTATATCTCTATGGATGATGGTTACGTGGTATTGCTCGTGCAGATATGCCAAACCTCTAGCCGTTCCAAAAATAATATCAAACCGTTGTTTCCAGTTAAGGCTCCCTCGTTTTTCACCTTAAATCATAAAAAAAATAAAAATAAAAATCAAAGATAATGCATCAAAACTACTATAATTATAAATATGGTTCATCTTTTGGTTAAGAAGTACTAGCCATATGTTATAAAATTGAAGCCCAATTAACTAACCATATAGGTATTTTTCAAGGCTTCCATTGGCCATGTACTCGAGGACTAGAAGTAGTTCTGGCCCCTTGGTACAACATCCAAGAAGTCGAATTAGATTCCGATGATGGACATTACTGATAACCCGGACTTCACTCTCAAAGTTATCCTTTGCTGTACCTATGGCTAATTTCTTCACTGCAATGATGTTCCCATCCTTTACAGTCCCCTGCTTGTCACGCGACATAATAAATAAACAAAAGAAACGAAACATGTCGAAAATTACGACTAGAAATAAATGGGACATGTTGGATGTTATCAGTACCTTGTATACATCTCCAAATCCTCCTTCTCCAAGCTTATTTTCTTCCCTAAAATCCTTTGTTGCTTTCTTGAGATCACTGTAGCTGTAATCCTTTGGACCTTGCAATTCGGTTGCCCCGTATAAGCTACCTGGTAAGTTGGAAATGAAATCAGTTAATCTATGTGAGTGATCTAGTTAAATTCACTTGACTAGCAGTTGATGATGCGTACCTCCTGGTGTCGTTCTTTTTGATCGACGATACCACAAAAGTAAAACGACTAGCAAGATGATCAGACCACCTACACCTCCAACCACACCTCCAATAATGGCTCCCTTGTTGCTTGAACTTTCTGTGAAAATATGATAAGTGAGCATGATTTTGATGCACTAGATAGATCATTTAAAGTGTGCATTTTGTGAGGGTAATCCTGTTCATTAACCAAACTAAATAGTTAATGGGTTATTTGTGTAATTATGTAAAGTTTGTATTTTAGAGTCATTATGTAATTATGTAAAGTTAAGGGTTCTAATATGTTAATTTGGAGATTAGAAACTGTAAATGCCTGGAAGGATACGACGCTTTCAAAGCGTTTTGAACAAGGTTAGGATAGGATCTTTACAATTCAATCAAAGTATTTTCATTCTTAGTACGCCACTTATGAGTTTAATCACTACTAGAAAGCATGTATATTTTTTATAAAAGTTTCCGACAAGTTATCAACAAAAGAAATTTTTCACAAGTTAGCGACAACTTTCTGACAAAACAAAAACAAAAAAGTAACCATAAGATTTCTTACAATTTTCCGACAAATTTATTAAATAAGTGAACTTATTTATTTAATATAATCGTCTGTGTATTGTTGGAAATTACCGATGAAAGGCTTTTGTTGCTAATTCGTCGGAAAATTAGTCGAGACTTTGTCGGAAAAACATTTCCTACGAGGTTTTTTCCAACAAACACTTTTTGTCGGAAACTTGTCGCTAACGGCCAATTCCGACAAATTTCCCACAAAATCTGCTGTCGCAAATTTTTCAGTTTTTGGTAGTGTTTTTTTGTAAATATTTGTTCATATGTAAATCATAATACTGTAAAAAATTAGCATAGGGATGTTAGAAGTCTCACCATCTAATAGAAACGACGCGATTTCAGTTGTTTGGTTGTTTCTGAAAAATGGAGTACCCGAGTACCTCATAAAACACCCCGAATCAACCGCCCTCCCATCAATAACATCAGCGGCACAACTCCTTATGTTCGCATATGCCACCTGCATGCAACTTCTGCACCCATCCGCTGTTACTGTCTCCACACACTGCGCTATAGCATACGCAGTACTTGTATTGGTACTAATAACGGGGGCTGTTACCGCAGCATAGAAACCGTTCATCTTTGGGGTTGCGATAGAAATGTTGGACAGTAATTCATCCACAACGGTTTGGAAACTACTCTGTTGTGATGAAGTACGATTGCCACATAAGCCTTGATTGCCTGGCAATGTTGTGTCACCGTTGAAAGAATTACTCTCATACCTGAAGAATTAAAATAGCGTTAACTATTACTTATAGTTCTAGTGGATATGATATTGGCTAGACTGCTACGTTGAAAAAAAATAAGGGGACTTGATTGAAGTTTGAAAACCATGTTATTAAAGGGTCCTAAGAGTCTAAGACAATTTGAGTCTTTAATTATACGTTAGGTTTATACTTAATATATAGTTATTTTTTCTTTTATAAATCTTAGTATATGATATTTTATATAAATTCAATACCTTTTTGCGATATTTTTATCAAAATTTTAATTTAACTTTATGAAAATCCGAGACGTATAAATATTATATAGAAAAAAAATTTACTAAATGTTTTAAAAAAATATTTTTAGAATGCCGAATTTATTTAAGTGAGACTTGAAGCTAAACCTCCAGACCTAGGTGTTTTAAGAGGTTTTGTGTCTATACCACTAGACCATCAACGCATGGTCGATGTTTTTTTAAATATAAAAATTGATATATCTTCACAGTTTTATTAAATACGGTTTTAGTTCATGTGATTTGATCCAAATAATCATTTTAGTTTAAAAGTTTAAATTACTTTTTTATTCCATTAGTTTCGGTTTTTCTTCTCAATTAAAGACAGATCACTAACACCGTTTATTTTTTTTTTCTGTTAAATTTATTAAAAATACAAAAATACTCATTTTTGTTTTATATTTTTATTAAATAACAAGGGTATTTTGATCTTTTCACACAAATTTAATAGAAAAATGGATAGTATTAATGGTTTGGCTTTAATTGAAACGAAACTAAAAATTAATAAACTAAAAAATCAAATTTAACTAAATAGTTATTTATCTTAAACCAAATATACAAAAACCTATTTAACTCAAACTTTAGTTGTCACATCAATTTGTTACAATGACTTTTAATAATTTTTAAAATATTATGTTAGTCTCCGTACCCACTACCAACAATATAAATAGAGATATTTTCGCCTAATCTAAGTTTGACGAGAAATACGCCCACCAAAGACGACTTGCACCATATACAGCATTATTGAGATATTTTCTTATTATATTTTTTATTCTATTTCATGTCACCTTCTTTTATTCGTTACATACTTAAATTGGATTAGAATCTAACTTAATCCCAAGTGTTTATGGGATTTCTAAAAATACAACTTTCACCCCTAGGCTATTTCAAATGACATAACTCATCTTAACTTTAAAAAATATCAATTTAACACCCCCAAGTTTAATAAAAATCAAAATATATAAAAATATAAAAAGTTTAAATATATAAAAATCTTTAATGAACGAACGCACAAGAACGAACGTTGAGTATATATAATAACATTGTTCGTTAATTTTTTTTGACGTCCTGATATAAATTTCGTTAAAAACGGAGTCGTACTAAATGTAGGGTAAAAACGGAGTTGTATTAAATGTAGAGTATTTTTTAGGTGTTGTGGGTTATATCGACTGACGGTAACATACTGGTACCATGAAGAACGAGACCAACACTTATTGAAAAACATCGATTCCGTTATATAACTGTTTTTTTATCGATCTTTCGATCCCCCACAACCGATTCGTCGTAACTTTATACGTTTTCTTCTATGTACTTAATCACATTTTTTTTGTGTTTAGCCACATTAATGTCACCACCTCAGGCGTTTAAGATCCGCCTCCCAACACGTGACGCGAACGCCTACCACTGCGGAGCGCGGGGTTCATTTTCTAGTTATTACTAAAAATAATTCACCTAATTTTAATTATTTAATAGTTATTATTTTAACTCGCCCTTCAAATCATATTATCATTTAATAACATTTAAATATTGACTTTTTTTTCAAACTTCATTTCATAACAATGACGAATACAATAAAGTGACAAGTAAACGGCTAACAAGCTGCGCCGCAACCCTTTTAGATATCAAAACCAATCCTACTGAAAACAAAGTTTTAGGTCCTAGGGGTTGAAGAATTACTATGCACGACCCGTTAAACCTTGTTCAGAAATTTCACAGCCTTTGAGACTAGAAAACCAAATATATCAAAAATAAAAAAGATAAACACGTGTTGATTCGCTCTATAGCCATTTATACCAAGTAATATCACTATTGGTTTATTCGTTTTTGGTACTTCATCTTTTAGTTTTGTAGGTTTTAGTTTCAAAGAATTATGAATAAAAGAATATAAAATTATCTTTTCACTTCTCCCTATATATCCAATTCAGAAATATTATCCATAGATAACTAACTATATTCTACTAAGAAAATAAATTATCTTTTTACAAACCAAGTTGACCGGATTCAACAATAACACATTTAGAGTTAATTTAACAATAATATAGTCATAAATCATGATGAAATATAACTAGTATATTATTTGAAACTAGAAATAAATTGTCGACTTTATTTTTTTTATTAAAAAAAGTAACAAAAACAATTATACATTTTTGCTGGCGTGGAAAGTCTTTGAATTCAATTAATAGTTGTATTTCAGACGGGTTATTACCGACGGATTCTCGTCGGTAACAATTTTCACCATCGTTGGTAATACTCCAGTTTTGTAATAACGTCATAAAAACAAAGGGGAAGAGTGCTCACCGGAGAAAACAGCCGTCGAGTACTGAACGGGCACCGTTAGCAGCTCCGCAGGCACGTATCGAACTAGCTGCGTAGTCGAAACAACCGAGGCAGTCGCTTGTCGACATATAGTTCCGGCACTGAGCCAATACATAAACCGGATCCGAATTTCGGGTCTGATTTGAGATCGCAAAGTAGGTGTTATTGTTGGATAGTTGTCTACGGGCGTCACTGAAAGTTTCGTTAAGATTGCTGAAGAAATTTGCGGTGCTGGAGGCGTTGACTGTGCTGCAGGACTGGATTAGTACGTTTGTTTGGGGCTGTGATCTCCCTGGATTTGTGAGAAAGACCATGAACACGACGGCAACCACCACCATCCGCCACCAGAAGGACCACCACAGAGTCATCGCTCCTCCTAGTCCTTTGTTTCTTGCTTCAAAGTGGATTTTTCACCTTGTGAATGTCTGTGTGGGTGGGCACTGGGCACTAAACTATATACAGAATTGGAACTTGACCAAGCGACGACTTCTTTTTGTTTAAAGGGAAAAATACGAAAATAGACATTTGACCAAGAAAATACTTAAAAATGGACATCCTTATTTAGGCTACTGTTTCATGGACATTGTTCTTGCGAAAAGGCTAAAGACGGCTAAGCTAGCCCGCTAAAATTTCCGTGCCAACATTCCATTTGTCAGAGTACGAGCCAATAAGCATGTGACACGTGGCAGACTTAGCCGTCTAATAGACGGCTATTGCCGTCTAAATAAACAGTTTTAGCCTTTAGTAGTCTAAATAAACAATTTTAGCCGTCTATTAGACGGCTAAGCCTCCGAAAATTTTCAAATTTTTCAAAAAATGTTTTCGGAGCTAAGCTGTCTAATAGACGGCTATAACTGTTTATTTAGACGGTTAAAGGCTAAAACAGTTTTTTTAGACGGCTAAGCCTGCCACGTGTCGCCATATTATTGGTTCGTACTCTGACAAATGGAATTTTGGCACGGAAATTTTAGCCGGCTAGCTTAGCCGTCTTTAGCCGGCTGTTATAACCAATGTCCATGAAACAGTAGGCTAAATAAGGATGTCAATTTTTGAGTATTTTCTTGATCAAATGTCCATTTTCGTATTTTTCTCTAATAATAATCCTTAAAAAAAATATTATAATAATAATAATAATGATTATATGGCTGCGATTTAAATTTTGATACGCATGGTCCCTCAAGTTGTTTATTTACTAAACAAACACTTTAATGCAAACATTTTCCAATATATATAAGTTTTCACCAAGTGCCACATGATAACTTAACTTCTCTACAGATTTTTAGCACTTCAAAATATGAAATAAAACCTAATAGAATATAATTATTTATTTCATATCATCATAGTCACACAAGAGTTTTGCATGGTGTTAACGAGTGAATCTTAGTTTATGATTAGCGTAAACAAGTTAATGTAACTTCGTAGTGTTGAGGTGGGGGAGAACATTGATTAAATTTGAAACTTTATATAAACAAAAAAAATGGTGTCGTAAACCCCCAAGTTATGTCAAGGGTTCTGATAATATTTGGAACTTTATACTAAAAAAATTAAAAATTAAACCCCAAAACTAAATAAATAATTAAGGATTTTTTTAAAACCATTCTTTTTTTAGTAATAGGGTGACGTCAACATGGGGTGGCTGAAAGGTAATAGTGTCTTGTATTAACGGAATAATAACAACAATTATAATAAAACAATAATAAACGATAACAATAAATAATAATAATATAATCTTGAGACTGATTACTCTAAAATAATCTAAGTATGGATGTTGCTGATAAACAAGTTTTGCTACCGAGAGTCACATGGCATATAGGATCATGCTAGGGTCCTATACATAAGAAGCTTTTGGTGACGAATTTCGTTTTTAAAGCATTTGAACTTACAAACTTGATTTTTCGACTTGTGTAATCGTGTGAACTCCATTCATGTTTTAAACTTGGTTTAATATTTCAAATGTTGGTTTTCGAACTTATATAGAGGTCGATAGATGTGATCAATGACTATGGTATTCAGGAACGTCGCACCCCGCGGTTTTTGCCGTTGGCAGGGTGTGACACGTGATAAGTGCTTAATACGTTCCGTGTGAGATGGGACCCCGGAAGGGTCACCAGTTATATAGGCTCATGGATGTTCCATGAGCAACTCATAGATGTGTTCTATGAGTGGGAATTTGAGAAATTACCGTGTACTCCATGTGGGTATAAAGATACACTAGATTTTGAAAATGTTTTGTTTACAGGCTCACTAACTTATGTTAACCCATTTTCTTTAAGTGTTTTTGAGTACACATCTCAGGTAATCCTTAGTGGATTAGTTGGCATTCAAAGGCTGATGCAGCCATGTACAAGCAATGGCTTGTACTTAAAGAAGATAGTTGTAGTATAGTTCCTGGCTATGAACTAGAGATGTAGAATTTCGTTTGGTTGTAAAACATTTGGCTCATTAAATAAAAGTCTTATGGTTTTAGTTTTCGCTCTGTGTTTCTATACTATTTATCACGACTAACCAGTACCAGAGACTAGGGTGTGATATATATTGGTTTTTTAGTTTGATTACAAAAAGGTTTTTGATTTCTACACATGTGTATTTTGATTTTACACACGTGTATTTGATTATTTTACACACGTGTAAACTAAATTTTCACATGCATAAGAGCATTCCCATCAGTTTCCTAATCCCCATCTTTATAAGGCTGAGGGGAGTAGGAGTGTGGAAGCAGCGTGGAAGGTGATGTGGTAGCGTGGAACACCACGCCCGCCTGGCGTGGTCCACGAGCGTGGTTCACGGTTGTGCGTATCTCCACGACGTGGAGAGGTGAAATTGTACCATTTGAATTCAAGCCGTTGGTAAACGGCTATTTTTTTTAATTTAAAATATCTATATATACCCATATTATAAACCATAAATTTATAAAACCAACCTACAATTCTCTCTAAACCATAATTTATTTTTAAAAGTTATGGACCCCAACAATCCTAACCAACCGAACAATCCCAACCAACCGAAAACTAATCCGTTTTGGATGCCTCCACCGCCTCCCGGTCAATATTTTCAAGGCGACTCCCCACAATTCGGTTTTTGGAACTATCAACTACAACAACCGGTCTCTCCTTTTTTTTTTCAACAACCTCCACCATCACCACAACAAGATTACACACCTTTATTCGAGAACGAAGCCGAAACCCAACACGAGTTCGTTCCCGAAACCCAACCCGAGGTCGTTCCCGAAACCCATCCGGATCATCTCGCAAAAAGAAAAAAGTAGGTGCATCTAGTAGACCTCAAAAGTTGACACGCAACGAGGAAGAGGCGTTAGTTAAAGCGTGGGTGGATATATCCGAGGATCCGGTTATCAGAAACGCTCAAACCCATACTTATATTGAAGCGTTTATGTTGAAGGCACGCCCACGAGCACCACCTTGGTTTGTATTGGCTATCCTTGGGCATTGGTTTTTGAAGTGGTTTGGATTACCACATTCATAACAAGCACGCCCATTAGTAATGGCTGGTACAACTTGATTGGAAACTTGTTGATTGGCTCGGTTCCCTTGGTGGGTTTGACTAACAGGTGGTCTGGATTGGCAAGTGTTTGCTACATGACCATACCTTCCACAATTCACACATAGACGGCATGGCATGTTTGGGGAATGGTGATAATTGCACGCGTTGCACAGAGGGTTGTTGCCTGCATATGGTTTCTTATTCTGGTTTTGGGCTAGGGGAGCTACTTGGTTGATTGGTACAACATGGTTAATGACATCAAAGTTATGTTTCTTATTGAAGTGAGGAGGTTTGGGTTTGTCTTCCTTAGAGGGTTCAGAAGAGGCTGTTGGGTCAGTGACTTTCTTTGTGCCTTTCCTTGTTAGTGTACCCGCCTTTACATGGTTATCGGTTAATGTGGCAGCTAAGCGGATAGCATCTTCAAGAGTAGCTGGATTTCTTCCTAGGACTGTATCTTGGATTTTCACGGGTAGACCACCGATGTACTTCTCAATACCTCGAGTCAGTGGAGTGACCATGTGGGGTACCAAAAGAATTAACTCATGGAAACAAGTTGTGTAGGCTAAACTTTCACCACTATCTTGGGTAAGATCCCAAAACTCAGCCTCTAACTTCTTCATTTCATTACGAGGACAGAATTCCTCAGGCATGAGTCTCTTAACTTCATCCCATGGCAAGGCCATGGTCACATCCACACCCCCGTTCCTCTTCTCACCATTCCACCAAGTGAGCGCCCGTTTTTGAAAAACGTTGGTGGCATAGCGAACCCGAAGATTGTCAGGGCAATCGCTGTTGAGAAAAGTGCTTTCAATGCTTTCAAACCATTGAAGGAGGCCCGTAGCTCCTTCGGTACCATAGAACTTGACGGGGTTGCATGAGTTAAAGTGTTTGAAAGTGCATGGGGGTGGGTTGGCACCACCACCACCACCATTATTAGCACCGCTGTTAGTGCCGCCATTGTTGTTATTGGCCTGAGTGAGTTGGTTCACAAGTTAAGTTAGAAGGGCAGCAAGGTCATTGTTGTTGTTGATGGTCTCGTTGGCGCGACGGGGAGGCATGCTATAGGTTTTAAAAAGAGACTGGAGGAAAGATATAAGAGGTTATGAGGATTTCTTGGATATAAAACAAAGGATAATTTAAAACATAAGTATTCATAGTTTGGATTGCACTCAAACGGGGATGATACCATTTGAATGCTTTGACACATTAAGGTTAATAAACTTATATAACTTTCAAGGAGACATGCTTTAGCCTATAAGTAAACACTCATCCCGGGAATTCCTAGGAAAGCATACGGATCCCTCGGTTGATTGGGATTTATATGAAATGCTTTCCTAGACAGAAAACCCAGAATACAGGTGTCACCCTTCCAAATTGCATGTGTCTTCTACTAGTTAACAAAGTTTAAAACCATAACGAGGTGTAAAAATAAATTTAATAGACTTATGACGTTCCTCATGCTATGATGGTATTGACATAGAAGAAAGGTTGAGGTTGAGGCTTAGGATAAGGGTAATGGTATTATTGTTTTTATTATTTAGGTGAAACCTAATAAGTCATTAAATAATTTAACACCTAATATATTAAACATGTAGCACATAGCATGTAGCATATCATAGATTCATAGAGTATGGTATTTGATGGGTGTCCTAAGGTTATAGTCTAGGTCGAAAGTGTCTAATAACCTAATTCCCTATAACCAAGGCTCTGATACCAATCTGTCACACCCCAACCGACGGCGAAAACGTCGGGGCTGGACATGTAGACTGTTCAAAAGCACATGGTTCAACTAAAATTTCCGTATATTAAAATCACTGAATTTCATAACAAGTTCAACAAATACAATCAAAGAAAATGAAGTACATCAACAAGTTTTAACTATTTATTTAACTAGGCCCTTAATTCTTATGTGTAGCATCTTGAATATGAACTCAAAGCTTAGTACCTGAAACATGTTTAAAATAAGAGGGTCAACTATAAATAGTTGATGAGCATACATAGGTTTTGACACCACAAGTAAAGTTCAAATGTTTTGTGTATAGTTCATATGATGCATGGTTTATAAAGCATTTATGGAGAATTTAAGTTAAGCTAGTTGCACAAATGAAACTTTGTAATTGAAGGGCATAACAACACATGTTATCCTAATGTAGGGCATAACAACACATGTTATCCTGATGTAAATGTAGGGCATAACAACACATGTTATCCTAATGTAGGGCATAACAACACATGTTAGCCTGAAATAATGTATTTGTGTTTGCACGTGTCTATCATGTATATGTAGCCTTAACAATTAGCATTCAAGCAAAAAGCACAAATAAACACATATGATCATATTGTAGAATTGTACGTGTGTAATTGCAAATAGTGTTTGAATGTAATCATGTTTCACCCCAAATATGTAAATAAGAAAAAGGGGCTATGTAAACTCACCTTGATAAGTAGAGGGTTGAGCTTGTAACTTGTAGCAAAAGGATTAAAGGTGCCCTAAGTTAAATAAGATGAGTTATTATAATGAAGAATGGTTTAAGAGGACTATGGATTGATTTGGGATTTAGTGTTTCTAAATGGACGAGTGATTGAGGATACGAATAGAGTTTATGAATGTTGTTTTGTATTTATAAAAGATTTAGGTGTCAATAGTAAGGGTTATTCGTAGAAATTATCAATGTAATGATTATGTTAATGCGTTACTAAGACCACGTCAAAGGTGATTAGAATTTGGTTAGAAAAATTTATCATTTTGAAATATTATAACATGATAATTATAATATTTATAAAGATAGAATAAATATATTTGTGCGATTTGTAATATTACTATTTATTAAAATAGAATTAGTGATTACTAAATTAATCATATAATTACTAATACTATTATTAATATGATAATCAACTATTAGAATTTATAATATTAATAACACTCATAAAATCGTATTGTTAATAGTATATTATAGATCATGTCGTTTCAAGAGTTATATATGAAATAGTAGGGTTTACAATAATGTTTGTCGTTTATTTTTGAAATATATAATAGTAATGAATGAAATAATACAAAAGATATTGATGTTCACATACTAATGGTGATATTCAAAACGGTTTTTGGAAATGATTAAACATTTATACAATTATACTTTTTATTATAAAATCCTTGAGAAAAAAAAAAAATTATTAACCATTATATAATACTAATTGTTTTCTTGTAAAAATATGTATTTGCAAATCATAAAATTTATATAGATATCAAAATTATTTGCATGAGTTTTGTATACTTATAAATATGTAATCCTAAATATTTATATATACACTTATGTAAATGTAAATATTTGTGTGTGTGTGTGTGAAATTAAAAGCAATTAACAAGGAAATAACAAAAAAGTAAAACCGGGTCTGACCGGGTTCGAACCCGCGACAAGAGTGTTAACCAGTGGATCTGGCTAATGCCTTGTTATGATTTAGAAACAAAATTCTTTTATTAAATGGGTTGTGAGACCCTTCTACCCCAACCATCCATTCGAAACCCTAACCACCAAAATCACTAACGATTAAGCACATACTGGAAACAACAGTTTAGGGCTTTGAATCGTGGTGTAAAAAGAGTAGAAATATGGTTACAAACCTGAAAATGGTGCCTGAATTGTTCGTCGGCGACTAGGGCCGGAGTTCCGGTGGTGGCGGTTATATTGAGCCACAGACGCACAATTTCGAGTAGAGGAAGAGAGTATCGAGAGTGGTGATTCCGTATTGAACAATTTCGTTTGCATTTATAGGGTTAAACACGCGTTTTACAGATTTGGAAACTCCGAGATTTAGGGCCACGATTAGTCACGCATTGAATGGAATTTGACAGCTATAAACGCGTAAATGGGATCCCATGATTCTTGGTTTGAATGGAGATGAGTAACCGACTCATTTGACTAGTGATTTGGGGAGTAAAGATGGCTCATCGGAAAACGAGGGGGTGGCCGGAGAGGGTCGCCAGAATATCGATGGGCCAGTAGGGAAGGAGATGGGTTTTTAAAATAATTTTTATTCTTCTACCCCTGAACTTTGGTTAATTAACATTCAGTCCTTACACTATTTTCAATTACCTACATGTAACTTTATAAAACTTATATATATAAAAAAAAAAGATCAAATGTTTAACTATGATTGTTTTAAAATGAAAAGTTCTATTTTTTTAAGCTTACAAATATAATCAAATATACATATGAAAAAAAATGTAAATACATAATTAAAACTCACTTGTTTTATTTTGATATTTATTTATTATAACAAAGTGTATATATCTATAATTATGCATACCTATGTTATATATAGTGGAGAAATAGTATGTAATGCCAAATTAAAATTTTGAAATTGGTACAAAGAAAAGATATAATAATTAGTTGTGACATATAAAGTCAAACAAGTATGGGAATTAAATAAAAATATCATTATTGTAAAAATATATATATGATACTGGAAAAGTCATGGATGTTACAAGGATGCCCGGGTTGGGGTCTTACAAGTTGGTATCAGAGCCATGGTTTAAGAGAAAACTAGTATTTTTAAACAAATAAAGTACTTTAACTTAAACCGAAAATGGGACGAGGGTGAAACGAATGCCACCACGAGTAACCGCGAGCTAAGAGGTACGTCTATCGAGTTAAGCAGTAATTATTAATTTCATTTTTGTAGTGTTACACTAGGTAAAGCGATTGGCGTGAGTAAGTGGTTTATGGTTCCGTGTGGGAACGTGATGTGTGTTACGTGCTGTAGTAGTAGGTAGAACTACGTGGAGTAGATGGTACGATTAACTGGTATTATGTTTTGGCGATTTGAGTACTGTAGAATTGCATTGATTGTGATTATTTGGGATAGTTTGGTTTGTTGACGTGCTTTAATGATGTTCTGTATAACCTTGTGTGGTATGTATGAATATGATAATTTGTTAGATTATTGATATGTGTTATGTGAGTTGTGTGGGATGCCTGTGCATCCGGTGTGCGTAAAGGTAGAAAATTAGTGTGGGTATGATAGGAGAGATTTAGAATTCGAGCAGTGATGTGGACCACGAAATTGCATTTGATCACCGTGATTTGGCAGTCTATGATTACTCTCACATTCTGAATTTGTGCCCATAGTAATCACTCTAGCGTTCTATCTTGAGTAGGATTAGGTGGCTAAGACAAAGCATACGAGGTCGAGAAAGCGTGGAACTCCTACTAAGAGGAATGCGGGTTGACAGGTCAAGCCGACGACTGCCGTAGATAGAGCTGATGGTGAGGTGGGGTGATTTTGGTGCTTCTCGTGTCAAGTGTGACTAGAGCTTCGGTCAGCGACATACCGTGTGGAGCTATGATTGGAAACACAGAATGGAAAAGGAAATCAGTGCCAGCCATACGTGATATTCCTCCAGGTGGTGGACCTGCACGGTTGAGAGATCGACCACATGTTGCGGTTAAGAGAGCTTTGTTTCAAAGGGAACCAGATGAGGACACACCAGATGTGCCTGACATGGTCTATAGTGATTTGGCGGGCAGTGTTTGGGATGCTCGGTTGCTTGATGAGTAGTTAGTATGACAGTTATAATGAGAGATTTTTGGATGATTTGACGTTATGACTAACCACATGTTTACGTGGTATGATACTTAATGCAAATATTGATTATTTGATGTGACATTGGTTCTGAGTTTTACCGCGTGGTAAATTGACTGTGACTAAAAATAATCGTATTTGTGATAGCCTACTATTGTGAGTACAGTGTTAAATTTAGTGCGGTATAGCGTGATTATGTGATTAGCTTTTGAACAACGTGAGTTCATATTAAATGTAGTTCTTGTTGTGGTGCTAGTGCATGGTTAATTAGATGGTATGAGTAGACTTGTATAGACATGAGTTTTGAAATTTTCTGTGTCTACATTCTTAAGATGGTGTCACCGATGTGATAATGGTCAGGTGATGTTTGGAGTGCAATGGGTGTGTTGCACTTTGTGTGAAAGTGCAGGACGGGGTCCTGTGAGAATTTATGGTTATATACCTTGTGTGTAGGTATAAAGGATCGGGACGAGGTTCTATGGGGAGTTATGACTTATATATTATGTGTATAAATGATTAAGGTGACGTCTTGTGTCTATAATGATTAATGTGTTATCCTGAACCATTGGTACGACCCGCTAGGGTAATTAGAAGATAGGGTTCAGTCGGGTGTGTATGTTTATAAATGACGAGGTCATATTGCACATAGATAGATTTGCTCAGGTCTAGCTAGTTGTGTGTGCACTTTGTGCAAGTTAGAAGGTGGGGATACTGGTACGTACGTAGGATATTGTGTGTCCTTGTAGTGCACGCTTAGTCGTACATATGACGAGTGGTCGGTGTGCTCAAGTTTAGAGTTTTTATCTTGACGATTTTCACAACGATGATATATCAAGGTGATGCGAGAGGTTTTGACGTCTTTCTGGACGATCAGTGAGGTGCTCTTATGAGATACCTATACTTATATCTCGGGAATGCGGAGCATGGAGCCAAGGGATGCAGCGGTGAGAGATGACGATGAAAGCGTTACGTGGAAGCTTGATCGGAACTAGTCATGACGCGATCGAGATGAAGACGCAGAAGACGTTAGCACGGAGTGGAAGACGTGACAGTAGGGTCTTTATAGAATACGTTCCATACAAGGAATTCCGTCAATGAAAGACAGGAAAGGGAATGGAATATTTTCTCGAAACGAGGCGATGGATAGCTGAGACTTATGACAGGGCGGACTTAACATTCGTACTCGGTGAATGAGACGCGATAGGTGATCGCATTGTAGTGATAGAACAACAAAAAGAGCGAGGTAAAGGGAAGATAAGTGCAAGATTGCATATAAGCGACTGAGAAGGAAATGCCTACGTTGGTAGACATATGACTAGACTAAAGACGACCTACGGTGGAACCTCAGTTGAGGCTAATGTGTTGGATATGTGATTGAGATGCGAGAAGATTTTTGAGAAAACATCGGGAGCCGATGATATTGACTCTAGTTTGAGTAATATGTGCTTATTGATGAGGTGCGTTGAACGCATGATAACGGTGTAAAGGAGTGTCTTGGGAGAGACATGTTGGGACTATAGAGATGAGAGGAGCTTTACACAAGCTCCTAGAGATTATCAAAAGAGGACAAGGGAAGTACCTTCATGAACAAGGCGGTGGTGCCTGAGTTTTGAGGAGTCATCGTTGGATGGCGACCGAAGAAAGAGATGAGAAGGACGACGAATGATCCTAATTATGAAAGCAAAGTCGTTACATGGGGATGGCCATCGGAATGATGAGATCATCAGGGCTATAAAAGGAATAACAGCATAAGTGTTGTGAGCGGATCAAGAAGTGTGATAAGTAGGCAACTGATTTACGATGTTGTGCCATGAGAATAAAGGTTGACAAGACGAGTAACAAAGGAAATTGTAGGTGACCTTCCAAGTCCCAAAGTTGAAAACGGACAACGGAAGAGACTTTCTTCGAACACCAAGAGTGGTGGCCGAGCTATAAAGTAAAGTGACAGATATGAGTTATACGAAAGAGAACGAATGGTACGAAAGGGGTTCTGATGCATCAATTGCGATAGAGGGATGAGTTGTGTTGGTTCGTGCCGACGCAGGATTCGAGGACGAATCCTATTTTAAGGGGGGTAGACTTGTAACATCCCGGGTTTTTATTTAATAAATGGGGTTATTGGATATACACATTTTGGTATTTAGTAGACGGAAGTTCAATGAGAACTTAACGAGATATTTTTGAAGACGCGGGAGGTTCTTTTATATGTAAATAAATATACAAGGATTAACACGCAATTAGCGAGACTTCGTGGGGTTATATTAAAAACCACTTGACGGCCCAAGCCCATGGTGCGGGGGCGTGTGAATGAGGGCCAAGCCCGGCCCAAGGGAACACCATTTAGGGTGTTACGCAAAGGGGAAACCCCCCATTTGCGTCTTGCGGCTGTCGAGAGAGAGAAGAGAGGGAGAACGAGACATTCGTCGAATTTCTTGCCCGAATCAAGGAATAATCGCAATCCTTTAATCATTGTTTATGTGTTTTGGATCCCGGATACTCGTTGTAACCGTTATAGTTCTGGGGTTTATGCAAAGGATGATGTTTCGCGAGGAAATCAAGCGAGAACGGAAATCCGGCGTGGATTTCCGGCCACTGTTCGGTTTTCCGAAGGAAACATGCGGCGGAGAGCGTAGCAGGTGAAAGGGTTTGGCGAAACGGTCTCGTGGATATATTATTTGTCCAATTCGGAGTTCGTTTGATAGGGTTTTGAGTAGCGCAAAGTTATACACGTAAAACACGCGAATCTGGCCACTGTTTCTCTTTCCAGCGACGGAGGCAGCGGATTCCGGCGACGGCGACTAGGGTGTCTGAAAGGGTTCGGCGATACGGAAGCGTGGACATATGATTTGCTTAAAACGGAGTTCATTTGGGTCGGTTTTAAGCTACTCGTATTTTGACGAGGAAAACCGAACAAGCTGAAAGACAAATTCGCATTCTAGCAGAAGCGGTGGAGGCGACTACCGACACCAATAATTTTATGAGGTCGGGCATGTTGAGACGAACACGTGGATAGGCGGTTCGCGCGAAACGGAGCCTGTATGGTCTAGATATGAGCAAAGCAAGTTTTCCTCTCGCGTGGTGATCAACAGTTTCATACAAAACCGCTTAGAACGGCTTGTATGCAAAGGTATGACCCCTTAGGACTTTATATTCATTGTTGGGGAGTATTTTGGGATATGGGAAAAATGTCGGGAACGATTTTTGGTTAAAGGTTTTTGTGCGCGAGCGAGCACATCGGTTGTACGGTTTGGGACGACTTAGGCCGAGCTTGTAGCTGCTGGTCCAGAATATATGCGTTAGTGTTACTACGGTAATAGGATTGATCTGGGTAGTTCATTTGACGACATTTTAGCGTTATACTACGCGTTTGCGGGTATGCGACTTACGGAAGGAAAGCTTCATAACCGGTGAGTTTCGAATCCCCTCTTTAAATGTTTTTAATGTTTTGGGGCTATCGTACATACTTACGCGACGTGTTTTATTACATTAATTATGTAACGACCTTTGGGGTTTAACTCAATGAGTTTATGAATTTAAGTATTCAAATATGGGGCTAAGGGACTATGTGTTGTCCAGGGGATGTGTAGGTTAAAGGTGGGTATGTGCTTAGGTAACGGGATATAGCATTTGTATGTGAGCCGCTATAATAGTGGTGTATTGCGTTAAGGGTTATTCAGGATGAGTCGGGATATAAGCTAAACGCTTAAGAATACGCGTAGGATATATTATCCTAGGGTTATGTGTGGGGTGTAGGTGCAGTTAATGAGTCATGTAAATAGAGTACGTAGTTATGTGTTTTATACATGTGTTGTGTGTATTGTGTCGTTGTCATTGTGACACGTCGGGAATTGTTATCGTGTCGTTGTCCATGTGACACGGCGAGCATTGTGTTTGCATCGTCATTTCTATGATATGGTAAACGGGATTGTGGAGGACGAGGTCCTTCGGGAAGTCACCATTGGTGACATTTATTTAACAGGCTAATGATGAGCTCGGGGTGTGTTAATGCCCTGACGAGGGTGCAGTGATGAGGTATGGGTTTGCATGCATATGTATATATGTGTTAATTTGCATGCTAGTAATGAGTTATATTTATTGTGTATGAGATAGTGTTAATGTGACGTGTTGAATGTGACGTGTAGAGTTAGACTGACCGTTGAGTTAGACTGACTGTTGAGTCAGGACTTGTGATGTGACGTGTTTAAGAGTCGTGTTAGTTAATTGTGAGAGCCTTGGTTAAGGCCGGAGACGTTAATATCTAGGGTAGGTTGTGTTAACCCAGAGTCGAGTTAATGTGTATTCTTGGATATGAGTCGTAGCATAATATGTTGAGCCTATGTCTAGTATTACTATTAATACGTGTAGTACGGGTTGAGTCCCGGGTGATGATCATGTATGGGATGTCGTGGGATATCATGGGGTTAACTATGCGTTAAATAATTGTAAAACTATTTTGTAAGGACCGAAGGGTCCGGAGTGGATCAAGTCAATGAATATAACGAAGATGGTTTTTATTTAAATTAAACTATTATAACTCACTCAGCGTAGCTGACTTTGTGTGTATGTTAGATTGTTTGCAGGTAAGCGGGGTATTGACGTATCTTGGCTTGGAAGCGGTGTTACTCGGATCAGTGTGCAGACATTCGTAAGGTAAACCTAATAACATTAAATGATTATAAATGTTTTCAGAAATACTTCTGCTGTAGTTTGAATTGCAATAAATGCGTTTTTAATGAAACAACCCGTTATGAGAACCAACTGTAGGATGTCCGAGTTGGGGTCTTACATCTCTCTTCCACTCATAAACACTTTTAAAAAAATATTAAAAAATTTATACAGGTAAACAATGTTTTCTCCAAATATACATAAAACTTATACTTTTTCTCTCTTATCCACTCACAACCACTTTAATCTACCTAAAATATACAGAACTCACTCACAAACATATACAGAACCATGTACCATTCGTCACGTAATTCAGATGTTGGATTACATTGTAAAACAGCATTCTGCATAATGTTAATATACAACGTAAGCTTACATGTGCATTATAGTTAAATAATTTTTTAAAGACTCAATACTAGATAAAAAATTCTCAATAAAAGTATTTTAAGTGGAGTGTGTTCTTAAAGATAAAAAAACTATTACTCTATCATGTAAATTTGATTTAATTATTGATCATCTTTTAGATATTTTAGTTTAATTTGTTATTATTTGTCTTGTTAGTTTATAATATATCACGTAACAAAGAGCTTGAAACTCAATGATATCAAAGTGTTACATTGATCTTTGTCCTAATTGTAGACTTGTAGTGCCGTTAAAAAAATATCATATCTCGTGGCCCATTAATCATGCAATTTTCAAGTGTGACTTTTGGGTGGAGTTGATGAGATCGTTTAATAAAAGTGGAGTTCCAACTTCTTGTTTTCGAGCATGACTCTTATCTCATATTGATAATAAAGGTGGAGTTAATGAGTGAATGCAATTTTCAAGAAGGTGGATACTTCCACTTGTAATATCAAATAAAGTTAAAAAAAATGTCAAAAGCTTAATAGTCCAGCGACATCTTGGTGGTGGGATAAGCCTCAGTTACCATAATGTCATGAGTTTGAATCACACAAGGGGGGGTTTTCCAGAAAAATTGGGTTTCCTCCTGAATTGATGACTTGGTGTTGGAATATGATCGGGTGGTACCACTGGTGGCACGATGATACTCCAGTGGTCCGTCAATGATCCAAATTTTTAGTTAAAAAAATAAGGTTAAAATCACAAGGGAGTTGGGGGCGTAGCTCGAGTAAGCCATGCGGGTATTACAGGTATATTGGGTATCCCGTCGCATGACACTCGGTACTAGGGGTGTTCATTTTACCAGAAACCCGATTACCGAACCCGGACACGATTAACCCAAACCCAATTAACCCGAACCCGATCAACCCAAACCCGATTACCCCTAACACCGAACCCGACCTACCTAGTTTGGGTCGGTAAAAGGATAAGGTGGTTCCAGATTCGGGTTGACCCGAGGAACTCGATTACCTTTCATATTTATATACAACCATATTTATATATGAGCAATAATTAGGAAATATGTTACTTTATATACTATTGTGATGTTGGTCAAACGGTCTATTAAATTAAACACAACCTAACCTAGACTCTCTAGTTAAACTCTAGACAAACCTACTAAACTAGACCACAAAGACAGGCAAGTGTACCTATCAATTGTAACACAGCTAAAGGAAGTCGGGATATCGAACCCACGAGACACTGACTATAACACTAACTAGACTCTGACTAAGACTTAACTGTTTTATTTGATTGGGTGGGGGGGGGATTCTATGAACTAAGGTTAACTACTAAAACTTAAATGAACTGAATGAAGAAGACAACTAAACAAGAAAACTAACCAACAAGACAAAGACTTTAGGGAAATTCAGTAAGGAGGGAAGACTCTACCTAGACTGCGAATCCTGATTACTAAACTTGGCTTCTATCGGATATGGAATACGTAATGGAACTGGGATCCTAAGATATAACACCCTCAGACCACCTAATGGATTCCTGATCGATCTCAGAATGTGACCAGAAGGAACTCAAGGGATACTAATAACACCAGTATTCGGATTACCTCTCGGTCTCACCGATTATGCTAAAGAACTCAAAAGACAGCTCACCTCTCGGTATCACTATCTCAATACATCAAAGATGTAAGGAGCAATCTGAATTCAACCTGTTTAACACGAATTAACAACGACGCTAGAACCCTAAGGAAACGTCCTCTCAGACTGTTCACTTCTCAGAAACCCTAATACCGAAGACTAACCGATTATCTACCACTTTTCAGGTTTTTAGATAAGAAGAACATTTGATTTATTAAGTTGTTGATTGATAATCCTATGGCTACTACGTCTAGCAAACCACACACGAATCACAAACACAAAATAGACGATCTAATACACATCTATTTATGAAAGACATTCACCAAGACGAGTACGGAACAATTCAACCAATCAAAGATCAAAATCAAGCATGCATATTTATTAAACAATCAACATCATATCTGTTCTAAAGCATAAAATCTAAAACAAATACCATAAACCGATAAAAATCCAAACTTTAGCAAACAATCATCATTAACCTAGGTAGATCTATGGTCTTAGCCAAGAAACATGGTAGAAACAGATGATTCAATGATAAACAAAGCAAACATTAGGTCCAGAAACAAATCAAAACGAATATTACGATCAATCGTGACCGAACGATTCAATGTCTAACCCGATTCAATGCAATACTTCAATTCCTTGATCCAAAGCCTCTTCCTTTGCTCAAATTCGCCCAAAAACTCTATATTGACGGCAATGTCTCGAATAATAATGAAGATAGTCGTTGAAATTGATAAAACCTAAGAATTAGGTTTTTTTTCGGATTTGCAACCCTCTCGCGTACCGCGAGAGGCTTGGGCAGGTCCCTCGCGTACCGCGAGGGACAATATAATCGGGGCCCTTCCTAGCTTCCCTCGCGTACCGCGAGGGATTTGGTTCCACTTTCCGCGTACCGCGGGAGCCTGATTTTCACAGAAAACTTATTTTTTCTCTTTTTTGTTCCGCTCTTTTCCCGTGTGCTTGATTTCTACAAAATTTAGCTACATTTTCCGCTTCTTTTGCACACTATAACCTGCAATCATGACCCAGACTCAGTACGAACCAAAAACGACATAAAACGAGTACAAAACTATACAATTTCGCACAATTACAATAGGATAAACGGATGTGTTTTGCGACACATCATATTGGTTTGTGGTTTTTTAGTTGATTTATGATTGTTTTTATTCATACTATACATTAATACGTTTTGGGTTGTGGTTGCAACGTAACTTGGTCATTTTGATAATATATCATTACATATTGGTTTTGATAATAGTTACAAGATTTCTATTATTTATTTTTTGTTTTAATTTTTTTATTTATGCATTGTTGTCTTATTGAAGTCTATTTGGCATAACAAACCAAATACCATTGCATTGTCATATTTTAGTTTGAAACCTGAAGTTATGGTTTATCTTCTTGACAAACATTTTCTATTGGAAACTTGAAGTTGTGATACTACTGTACGGGTAGTGCGTTGGAATTTTGGGGTTTCAGTTATGGTTTATGATTTGTTCTTTTGCTAGTCTAAAAAATCAAATAGCCCACAATATAACAAAAAAAACACATTTGAGAAGCCCAAATAGCAGCCCATTAAATGGCCTAGTTAGTAACCCGATTACCGAACACACCGACCCGTTTAAACCCGATTACCGAATAACCTAATCTTAATAGGGTGGGTATTTGGGTTGGATTCCATTTTAAAAAAGCCCGATTAACCCGAAACCCGATTACAAAACCCGATGAACACCCCTACTCGGTACACCTTGTGGATAGGTCAATCGGCTAGTGATACCCGTGTTTTGATTATATGAAGGAGCCGCTGATAAACGACATTATAGTCGTCGATAGTTTAAAGAAAAATAATAAAAATTAATCTTAACTTATAAATACATATTCTTCCATTAATATGTTTTACACTAAAAAACTATTTCTACACACTAAAAAACTATTCTCAACTCACCAAGATTCCAAGAATTCCTCAAGAACGAAAGTGGCTGATTCTAAAACAATACTAGCAACCATATCAAACAACCACGATAAGATATAACAACCCAGCCAACCTGCCGAACCCCCCAAGTACAAAATAATATATACATCAGAGTTACTATAAATGCAAAAATAAAATAAAAGAAATACATAATGAAAAATACAAAATACTATATACAACCCGTCAAAAGGTGCTGTCGATGATCACTAATCTCCACTCATAACTGGTTGATCCGGCTGATGCTGGTCTGGTGCCCCGAAAAACGGTGGGATCTGGAAGCCCTGCTGCTGCATCATATACCGAATGGCATCGTCCTATCGATCCATCCGGGCATCTAATTGATCAAACAGCTGATCACGAAGCTCCTCGAGTGTGAGCGGTACTGTCGGCCTCTGGCGGAGGGGATACTGAACCTGGGGGCGCTCTATATGATGCGGAATGCGCTGGCGTGCTGTGGGCGCCCCCATCTGTACTGCCTGTTCGGCAGGCGTCCCGACAGGTGGTGGGACCTGTGGACCCTGCCTAACCTCTACGAACTGCAACAGATCTTCCATGGTCATGATTCCCGCCAACCTCAACTCCACTAATCCATACGGAATCGTATCCGGGCCTGGTGTGAGTAGACGGGCCGGATAACGATCGAAAACTCCTAAACGCTCCGCTAGCCTGCTGTGATACGGTCTGAGCTCTAACCTAGCCTTCGGCCCACCTCGACGACCCCTAGTAGTGGATGAAATCAGAATAGATGCTAGGTTGGCCTCGTGGCGGCCAACTATGCAGTAGAGGCAGAATAAATCCTATTGGCTGCACTTCTCAATCCCGGACCGGCGTCCGATGAGAGTGCAGGCCAAAATCCTGTGAATGTAGCGGATGAGGGGGTCGCAAATGGACGACTCCAACATGGCTGAGGAGTACGGCCCATCGGCAATGGATAGCCAGAAGTCACGTAACTGACTGTCGCTGACCCCCTGGTCGTGTGGCCTCCGAGATATACCTCTCAGGCTCTGCAAGAAGGGTTGTGCTGCGACCTCGGCCTCGGTGTACCACCCCATGGCAATCACAAACTGCGGGACCGACAGCTCATAAACCTGTCGGCACAGAGAAAATGAAACCACAGCGGGCTCCTCAAACTGGCCAATGACGTACCTAAAAGTGGAATGGAACTCGACGGTGAGCTCCTCGTATTATGTCGTGTCATAGGCCAAGGCCACGGTCCATCGATCACTTAACAGGCCATGTAATCTCTCCAGCTGCCCTAGCTCCTCGATGAACGACCACTCAATGGTGCGATGCTGATATAAGTCCATGTCAATAAATCGCTCTAGCCGCACTGACTCCTCAGTCATGAGCTCGAAGCGTAGTAAGGTGTGGTGGCTAAGAACTCTGGCGTCCACCGGAATCGACTGCGCGTCTGGAGCTAGACGAACCTTGGGAACCGCGTATTGGATGACACGCGACGCCCGATGAATCGGGCATGGCTCCTCTGGCTCGCCCCTCGGGTGGGGCATCAGCCCACGCCTGCGCTTGGCCCCACCGGCCGCGCTCGAAGACTGTCCTGGATCAGACATGCCTGCAACCAAAAAGTTAGTACAACAAATATACAATAACAGATAAGGTACCGGGCCGGGCAACCGTATAGCATTTTATTCGTGGTCGTCCGGCCTGTTAATATTACAATAAGACGCTAACAAAATAATAAAAATAAAAATTGAAAAATTCGGGATACCCTTTTTGTGAATTTAAAACCAGTCAACCTCGCCCGAATGGAGATTGAGTACGGGCGAGGCGGTCTACACCTGCAAGAATAAATATAGGATATCCCAGTGTACAAGTTACAAACGTTTTACAACAATTGACTCAAACCATGACTGTAAGACTATTAACATAAGTGATTTAATTTATTCATGAAGCGCAAGCTAGGGGGTTTAATATAACATAATCGACTCAAAAACCCCGACACATTACACAAATCAACTAAAATAGCTTAGCAAGCGACTCAATGTACAATCATGTCATTATTTCAAATTCATTAGCATGTGCAATTATCACCAGGATATCAAAACGACTCATATGACACTACAAACTGAACCAACGACCCTAATGATGCATTATTAACAACTATATGACCTAAGTGATGCACATTTATACACAATTAGCAACACAGAAGCACAATGTACCGAGATCCGACTCAATTTACATTAATTTGACTCAATCCAACACTAGAATAAACTAACATTTACTCAATGACTCAATTTAAACATCCGACTCGAAATACACAAAAAAATAGGGAAGCGTACCTTAATGACGACGAAACTGAAAACCCGAAAATGAAATCTGACCCGAACCCATGTGGTCGCCTCAATTGGTGGTGTGTGATGACCGGCGGTGGTGGCTGAGAGTGGTGATGACCGATGGTGATGACTGGTTCGCCGGAGACGAGGGTGGGCGACGGGCGGTGATGTTGGTTGTGACAGGATGGTGGTGGTGGTCGAGAGTGGTCAGTGGTGGAATGGTGGTAGACGGCCAACGGTGGTATCGAGTAGGTGATGGTGGTTAGTGGTAGGTGATGACAGGTGGTGGTAGTGGTCGGTGATGGTAGATGGTGGTGTATGCCGGAGGTGGACGGGGGAGTGGTGGGGGTGATAGGTGGTGGTAGTGTTCGGTGGTGACGGGTAGCCGGTGATGGTAGATGGTGGTGTATGCCGGAGGTGGACGGGGAAGTGGTGATAGTGATGAAGACGACCCACATTTGGGGGTTTTATTTTTTTTCTGATTTTTAAAAGTTTTGCGTACCGCGAAGCATGAGCATACACACCCCCGTGTAGCGCGGGGACCTGAAACAGTGGTCTTTCCTTTTCATCTCCTCGCGTAACGCGAGGAATTGGTTATCGCTTCTCGCGTACCGCGGGGTAATGAAAGTCCGGTCAAGGTCATTTGTCCCTCGCGTACCGCGAGAGACATCCCAAAACACCTCGCGTACCGCGAGAACCCTTTATTCATAGAAAGTTAAGTTCGTTTTTATACTTAGAAAAATTTTCACCATTTAAGAATTTTTTTCAATTTGTTTTCTAAACTTGTTCCAACCTTAGAATTTTGAGCAAACATACGTGGAACCTTGTTTTTGATGGTTTTCCTTCGCCATTTTTGCCACAATTCTCTGAAACACACGAAAACACAAGAACACACAAACCGAAAATATACAAAAACTAAACGAAAATGAAAACATAGAAATTTACAAACTCTACACTCGGGCTTTCGCCCGAGGATTCACACTCTCTTAACTTTAGTCTCCTGGCTTGTCGAGGAGAATCTCATCCCCCTCAACATTCTCAATCGGTCCTCCGATGTAATGCTTCAGTCCGTGACCGTTTACCATCCACGAGCTACCCTCACCATCATGTAACTCCACTGTACCGTATGGAAATGCTTCTTTCAATGTGTACGGTCCTGTCCACCTAGACTTAAGCTTTCCTAGGAATAGTTTTAACCTAGAATTTTATACCAAGACCTTATCCCCACACGTGAATTCTTTCACCCCTCTCAATCGACGATCATGCAATGCCTTTGTACGCTCTTTGTAACTCCAAGAATGTGCGTATGCCTCGTCACACAATTCATCAAACTCATGTAGCTGGAGAAACCGGTGTTGTGCTGCTTTAGGCAAGTCAAGGTTGACTGACTTTAAGGCCCAATATGCCTTGTGTTCTATCTCTACCGGTAGATGACACGCTTTGCCATGGATCATCTTAAAGGGTGTGGTCCCTATAGGTGATTTGAAAGTAGTTCTGAAGGCCCAAAGTGCATCATCTAACTTATCGGAGCAATCCTTCCTATTCTTTCCGACAGTTTTCTCCAAGATCCTTTTCACTCCCCTATTTGCATTTTCCACTTACCCACTAGTTTGTGGATGATAGACAGTCGATAGCCTATGGGTGACCCCATAGCGTGACAACACCTTCTCCATCTGGGCATTGCAGAAATGTGTGCCCCTATCACTAATCAGGGCTCTAGGAGTACCAAACCTGCTGAACAACTTCTTTAGAAATCCCACCACTACTCGGGCATCATTTGTAGGCAAGGCTTGAGCCTCGACCCACTTAGAAACATAGTCAATCGCCACAAGAATGTACCGGTTCCCTCGGGATGCAAGGAACGGACCCATGAAGTCAATGCCCCATATATCAAACACTTCAACAACCTGGATCGGGTTTTGGGGCATCTCATTCCGGGATGAGACATTACCGGTGCGTTGACACGCATCATACCGTTTCACCAACTTATAAGCATCCTTAAACATAGTCGGCCAATAGAAACTAGAATCAAACACCTTTTTGGCGGTGTAGGATGGTCCGTTGTGACCTCCCGTTAAGCCTTCGTGACAATGCTTAAGGATATCAACACCTTCTTTCTTGCTCACACATCTCCTTAATACTATATCAGCTCCCACACGAAAAAAATGTGGAGCATCGCAAATATAGTGGTTGGCATCAGCAAAGAATTTACGCCTCTGTTGGGATGTCATGCCCTTAACCACTACACCATCAGCCAAGTAGTTTGCTAAGTCAGAAAACCATGGCAAACCCTTGGAACTCATGTAAAACACCAGCTTTATGGCCGGTCCCACCTTCACCATCATCAAGGAATCATGGGGAAATGTGTCCCCTATGGCCTCCTCCCGGATCTCTTCCCTCCCGGGATCCTCCAACCTTGACAAATGGTCGGCTGCTACATTCTCTTCTCCCTTCTTGTCTTTAATTTCAATATCAAACTCAGAAAGCAAGAGAACCATCGAATCAATCTTGGTTTGGCATCTTTCTTCGTGAACAGATATCGTAATGCCACATGATCCGTGTAAACGATGGTCTTAGAGAGCACTAAATAGGAACGAAATTTATCGAAAGCAAACACCACCGCTAACAACTCCTTCTCGGTAGTTGTGTAATTCTTTTGAGCATCGTTAAGATTTTTAGTCACGTAATAGATCGGGTGGAAGTGCTTCTCTCGCCTTTGACCTATGACAGCCCCGACTGCGAAATCACTCGCATCACACATGAGCTCAAAAGGCAAGCTCCAGTCGGGGGCTATCAAGATAGGAGCACAAACTAACTGCTCCTTCAAGAACTCAAACGCCTTAACACAATCGGTATCAAACTCAAACTGGACGTCCTTTTCAAGAAGACGGGTCATGGGTCGGGTGATCTTTGAAATTTTTTTTAATGAAACGCCTATAGAAACCTGCATGACCTAAGAAACTACGAACGGATTTGACACTGGTCGGCGGTGGAAGTCTACTAATGGTATCGGTCTTAGCTCTATCCACTTCAATACCGGCACATGAAACTTTGTGCCCTAACACAATCCCCTTAGTCACCATGAAGTTACACTTCTCCTAATTAAGCATCAACTTCGTATATATGCATCTCTTCATCATCTTCTCTAGATTAAGCAAACAATGATCGAAAGAACTCCCAAATACAGAAAAATCATCCATGAAAACCTCCATAGAATTGTCGATCATGTCCTGAAAGATAGCCAGCATGCACCTCTGAAAGGTGGTTGGAGCATTACATAACCCTAATGGCATACGCCGGTACGTGATGGTACCATACGGGCATGTAAAAGTGGTCTTCTCCTGATCCTCCGGTGCAATGGGGATATGGAAATAACCCGAGAAGCCATTAAGGAAACAGTAGAACTGCTGCCCCGATAGGCGCTCCAGCATCTGGTCAATGAAAGGAAGGGGGAAGTGGTCCTTCCTAGTGGCATCATTCAATCGCCTATAATCAATGCACACTCTCCAACCGGTGATGTCCTAGTAGGGATCAACTCATCTTTATCATTCTTCACAACTGTCATCCCACCCTTCTTCGGGACGACCTGAGTAGGGCTAACCCATGCTGAATCAGAAATAGGATAAATCAAGCCAGCATCTAGGAGTTTAATAACCTCCTTCTTCACAACATCATACATGTTGGGGTAAAGCCTCCTTTGAGGTTGCACAACAGGCTTGTGCTCCTCCTCCATCAAGATCCTATGCGTGCAGAAAGTAGGGCTTATGCCCTTTATATCTGTGAGTTTCCACGCTATGGCTTGTTTGTTAGCCTTTAGAACCTCTATCTATCTCACCTTCTCCTCCTCTGTCAGTGCAGTAGAAATCACGATGGGTAAACCAACCTCACCATCCAAGAATACATACTCCAAATGGGAAGGTAGCTCTTTGAGCTCAATGGATGGTGGTGCCTCCATCGAGGGCTTCTTCTCCTCCTCGGTAACCTCAACAACCTCAAATACCTCTAGGTACTCAGGAGGTGTACAATCCGGGTGGCTCGGACCTTGCTCGGGAAGAGCATCAGTCTCAACCTCTTGGTCCTCCTCACCCAGGTGTTGTGTGTTAAGCAAATCAACGCCACACACGTAGTCACGGCAATGATCCATGTGAGATATGAAAGTGTCTAGAAAGAACATGGAATCGTCCTGACCACTAGAATTCTTCATCGATTTCATGACATCAAAGGTGACATTCTCATCCCCTACACGAAGTGTGATCTTACCGTCGAAGACATCAATCAATGCCTTGGCGGTGCGCAAGAAGGGGCGTCCCAAAATGATTGGAACTCTATCGTCAACCTCCATATCAATAATGACAAAGTCTGCGGGGAATACAAACTTATCAACCTTCACCAACAGATTCTCCACTATTCCCCGTGGATATTTGACCGATCGGTCGGCTAAAGATATGCTCATATGCGTAGGGGCTGGATCTCCAAGGCCTAGCTTCTTGAAGAGAGAGTATGTCATCAGGTTGATGCTAGCACCGAGATTGTCCAACGCGTGGTGCAGAGTCGAGCTACCAAACAAACATAGGATCGTGAAGACACCCGGATCTGCTAATTTCTCCGGTAGCTTGTTCTGAACCACCGCAGAACATCTTTCATTTAGAGTGACTGTCGAAAGGTCCTCCAGCTTCTTCTTATTAGACAGAAGATCCTTATGGAATTTATCATATTTAGGCATATGCTGGAGAGCTTCAATAAACGGAAGATTAATTTTGAGCTGCTTAAACATCTACAGAAAGTGTCCATAATCCTTAGCATATTTCTGCTGCATCAGGCGAGTAGGATATGGAACACGATTCAGATCAACATCAGGGGTCTTATTCTTCTTCCCCTCATTCTCCTCCTTCTCAGCGGGAGACTCACCTTTGGGCACGGTACTTGCTGGGACTCGCCTCTCGTGTGCCCCTGCAGGTGTCTCCATCTCTATATCCTCATCAACCGACTCATCATCATCAGCTGCCGGTGTCTGCTAACTCTCTACACCCTTACCATTGTGCATGGTCACAGCCTTTAAAGAGGCTTTAGGGTTAGTCTCAGTATTACCCGAAAAGGAACCTCCAGATCTGTCAGTCAACTGGCATGCAATGTCTCCCATTGTACGCTACAAATCTAAGAATGCAGATTGCTGACTCCTCAGTAGTGTGTCATGCTCTTTCAACTTACCCTGAGTCTCCTGATCTGTCCTCACCAACTGAGCAAGCAACTAGGTTTGGTTAATCAACATCTCCTTAATCTCTTTCTCTCTAGAACTACTACCAGAATGCTGTCCTCCTTCTCTATCTCCACCATACTGATTCTGACAGGGTTGAAACCCAGGTGGGTTCCCACCAGATCTCCAACTTAAGTTAGGATGGTTTCTCCATCCAGAGTTAAACATAGGGGGTTTTTGGTTATCCAGGAAGTCCACCTGTTACTGTTGAACGACAGGGCAATCGATGGTGTCATGACCTCCTCCACATACCTCACACATCATAGCACTCATCTTCATCTCCTTAATTTCCTTTGCCATAGCTGCGAGTGCAACAACCATGCTAGTATCAGTGTTGACCTGATGAACACCTCTAATGGCAGAAGTAGGTGTCCTAGCATTAGGAATGAAATTCCTAGTAGAAGGCTGCTGTTGCTCAGCTTGGGCAAAACTCTCAAACATCTCATCAAACTCCTCCCGCTCCTTCTTCTCCATTATGTGACCTCCTGCAGTAGTATTGAACATCTGTTCTTTCTCAAATGTTAGACCATTATAGAACTTTTTAACTAATGCCCAATCAGAAAGGCCATGTTTAGGACACTTACTAAGCAGAGTATTGAACCTTTCCCAATCCATGTAGTAAGGCTCTTCGGGGTCCATACGGAACGAGTGGATCTGATCCCTCAGACGGGTGGCCTTAGATGGTGGATAATACTTCTTTAGGAATTTGGCCTTCAGATCCTCCCACGTGGTAATGGAATCCTAGGGCAGGGTATCTAACCAAGTGGCAGAGCGACCAGAGAGAGTGAATGGGAAAAGACGCAACATGATGGCTTCATCAGTAGCATCATTAATGCGAAAGGTATCGCAAACACGCGCAAAATGGGACAGATGTCCTGTGCATCCTCGTCCTCGAGTCCATGGAACTGAGTAGAGTTACTGATAGTGGTCATCACATGAGATAGTATCTGCCAGTTATTAGTATTAGGCATAACATGACGGTTGATAGAGGACCTAGCACCCATGAAACCATCACATGCTCTCTGGTGAACAGTATGTCTAGTAGGGGGGTTAGCGTCACCCATGTCAGCAATAGGAATAGGAATGCGTACCTTTTTCTCGACTAGCTCACACAAACGCTCACAAAACTTCCGACTGCGCTCGTGAAGTTCCCGCTCTGGCTCTGAATAGGCTTCAAAGTCAGTGATCCCTGCGAACGAGTACGTTGCATACACTGGACAGAAAACAAAAAAGAAAACAGAAGAAACTAAGAACACAAGAAATACTAAAACTAGAACACAAATAGCACTCAAGACACGAATATAAAATAAACAAACTAAGGAAATAAACTAAAAATAGAAGATAAAATAAAAACAAATAACCAAACAAGAACTAATCAAAGATAATTTTGCTATTGCTAAGTGTCCCCGGCAACGACGCCAAAAACTTGATGTCGGTCAAACGGTCTATTAAATTAAACATAACCGAACCTAGACTCTCTAGTTAAACTCTAGACAAACCTACTAAACTAGACCACAAAGACAGGCAAGTGTACCTATCAATTGTAACACAGCTAAAGGAAGTCCGGATACTGAACCCAAGAGACACTGACTATAACACTAACCAGACTCTGACTAAGACTTAACTGTTTTATTTGATTGTGGGGGGGGGGGAATTCTATGAACTAAGGTTAACTACTAAAATTTAAATGAACTGAATGAAGAAGACAACTAAACAATACAACTAACCAACAAGACAAAGACTTTGGGGAAATTCAGTAAGGAAGGAAGACTCTACCTAGTTTGCGAATCCCGATTACTAAACTTGGCTTCTATCGGATATGGAATACGTAATGGAACTGGGATCCTAAGATATAACACCCTCAAACCACCTAATGGATTCCTGATCGATCTCAGAATGTGACCAGAAGGAACTCAAGGGATACTAATAACACCAGTATTCGGATTGCCTCTCGGTCTCACCGATTATGCTAAAAAACTCAAAAGACAGCTCACCTCTCGGTATCACTATCTCAATACATCAAAGATGAAAGGAGCAATATGAATTCAACCTGTTTAACACGAATTAACAATGACGCTAGAACCCTAAGGAAACGTCCTCTCAGACTGTTCACTTCTCAGAAACCCTAATACCGAAGACTAACCGATTATCTATCACTTTTCAGGTTTTTATATAATAAGAACACTTGATTTATTAAGTTGTTGATTGATAATCCTATGGCTACTATATCTACCAAACCACACACGAATCACAAACACAAAGTAGGCGATCTAATACACATCTATTTATGAAAGACATTCACCAAGACGTGTACGGAACAATTCAACCAATCAAAGATCAAAATCAAGCATGCATATTCATTAAACAATCAAACTCAGATATGGCCTAAAGAATAAAATCCAAAACAAATACCATAAACCGATAAAAATCCAAACTTTAGCAAACAATCAACATTAACCTAGGTAGATCTATGGTCTTAGTCAAGAAACATGGTAGAAACAGAAGATTCAACGATAAACAAAGCAAACATTAGGTCCAGAAACAAATCAAAACGAATATTACGATCAATCGTGACCGAACGATTCAATGTCTAACCCGATTCAATGCAATACTTCAATTCCTTGATCCAAAGCCTCTTCCTTTGCTCAAATTCGCCCAAAAACTCTATCTTGACGGCAATGTCTCGAATAATGATGAAGATAGTTGTTTAAATTGATAAAACCTAAGAATTAGGTTTTTTTTTTCCGGATTTGCGACCCTCTTGCGTACCGCGAGGGACAATATAATTGGGGCCCTTCCTAGCTTCCCTCGCGTACCGCGAGGGATTTGGTTCCACTTCCCGCGTACCGCAGCCTGATTTTCACAGAAAACTTAATACGTTTTTCTTCATGACAAACATTTTCTTCATACTATACATTAATACGTTTTGGGTTGTGGTTGCAATGTAACTTGGTCGTTTTGATAATATATCATTAAATATTGGTTTTGATAATAGTTACAAGATTTCTATTATTTATTTTTTGTTTTAATTTTATTATTTATGCATTATTGTCTTATTGAAGTCTATTTGGCATAACAAACCAAATACCATTGCATTGTCATATTTTAGTTTGAAACCTGAAGTTATGGTTTATGGTTTATCTTCTTGACAAACATTTTCTATTGGAAACTTGAAGTTGTGATACTACTGTACAATGACGGATCTAGAAAAATAGTTTAGGGGTAGCAAATTTTTTTTTTACCGTATATTCATGTTAATGAACACAAATAAAAACACGATAATAAACGAAGTAAAACGAGTACCTAATATGTTAGATCTCTCCTCTTCGGTTTTTGAAAGCTTGAAATCGAATCATTACATCGTCATCCGTTACTTTGTCAAATATTTCTCTTTCGATCGCACAAACTAAAGCATTGTTCAAATACTCGTCTCCCATTCTATTACGTAAATCTGTCTTGATACGCTTCAATTTAGAAAAACATCTTTCAACGGTTGCGGCCGGTAGAACCAACGCTAGCTTCAATACCCGATAAACCAAAGAATAATAACGATCTTTTCCGGTTTCCACCATTAGACGAGCAAGGTCACATATTCCATTCAATTTTGCAAATCTATCATCTTCCTTTATGCAATGATAAAAGACCTTAAGCTCACCCAAAAGACACTCTCTATCATTCACATTAAAATCATCCGGATACATCTCAGAAAACGCCACAATCTTAGATATGTCAAACTTAGAAAACCAATCACAAGGATTTAAACCCGACATATTTTCTATCAATGTAGTTGATACCTCATTGAAACGATTTCCCAATTCTTGAATTTGCATATCCAAAACCGTATTAAAAATCTCAACTTCAAAATGATGTCGATTAGTAATGACATTCTTTCTATTTCTTGAGTTACCATAACTTTCCGTCATATCCAACACCTTAATATTGTTCTTTTCACAAAAAGAAGTCACTGTTTTCAACATATCATCAAACCCATTTTGTCTTAAATCATTCAATGCTCGTTTTGTTCCATTTATCATCTTAGTCGCTTCTAATAAGTCTTGACTTTTTTTTTGAAGATGCTTAGAGAGTGTATTTGTGATGCCTAAAACATCTCTCATCAAGTGTGCATAAAAAACAAACTCAAGTTTTTTAAAATAGGATAGAATATCTTTTGCAATAGTTCGTTGTTGAGTGCCATCTCCTTCTTCTTTAACATAACGAAGCACGTCAACAACTTCGGGAAATAACTTAATCACACTTATGATTGGTCCATGATGAGAACCCCATCGTGTATCCCCGGCTCGTACAAGGGAAACCTCTTGGTTTAATCCTTTTCCGGTCTTAATTTCACCTTCAAGAATTCCTTCTTCAACTCTCTTTCTTTTTGCCTCCCGTATCATATCTTTTCTTTTACAAGAAGCAGAAACGGTATTAACAACCATGGAAAGGTATTCATAAAACGTGTTAACAACGGGATGTTTTTTTGCAACCGCCACAATCACTAACTGTAGTTGATGAGCAAAGCAGTGTATGTAATGGGCTGATGGATTATCTCTCAAAATCAAAGCTTTTAAGCCATTAAACTCTCCTCGCATGTTGCTTGCACCATCATAACCTTGACCCCTTACCTGTTTTAACAAAATAAACATTAAGATAAATCCAATAATCTCTATTAAAGTTAATGTAATGATGCTATGAAACTTATTACTCACTTGTTTTATGCTCAACTGGTTATTTGCTAATAAAGAAACAACGTCTCTTTGCACCAGAATACTCTGTGAATGGAAATTTATGACTTCGTGGTTGAAAGGCATTTTTGACAAGATAACGTCTTCTTATGTCATCCATTTTATTTGGGTGATAATGAGCTATAGGTGGTCTGTCAAAGGGATCTGAAGGAAGATCATTCAAATCAATTTCATGACTTGGGATTGTAGGAATTGAAGCCGAATGAATACTTGGACCAATATCATCAATTTCATGACTTGATTGAGTTCCGTCAATGTCATTGTTAACATCCTTATCAATATTAGAACTTCCATGAGTTGATTGAGTTGCATCAATGTCATTGTTATCATCCTCTTGAAATTTTCTTTTAAAAATTTTTCCAAGTAAAGCTTGTTTTTTCATCTTTCAAAACAAAACAAAACATAATCAATCAAACCCTTAATTTTATAACAACAAAATCAAAACACTAATTTTATAACAAACATAACAAAATCAAATCCCCTAATTTTATAACAAACAAATCCCTAATTTTATAACAACAAAATCAAAACCCTAATTTTATAACAAACAAAACAAAATCAAATCCCCTCATTTTATAACAAACAAACAAAATCAAAATCAAAAACAAATTTTATAATTTGAAATTTACCTTTCTTAAATCGGAGAGGGGGCGGAGCACAGGGCCGGAGGCGACAGTGCCGAGAGGGAGGCGACAGGGGCGCAGGCGTCGGGCGGAGCAGGGGCGGAGCGTAGGCGGTCCTCGTCGGAGTAGTGGGCTAGCGAGCGAGAGAAGGAGGGGATGAATGAAAAAGCTGCTGTCTTCGTTTTCTTTTTTCCTTCTCCTCCGGTTCGGTTCCCTTCTCTGTCTATCTTGATTTAATCGAGCCCACCACACTCCAAAGGAGAGGATGAAAAAGAGTGGGTTTGTTTAATTTGAGCCCACTCCAAAAATGCTTAAAGCCCACTCCCGAAAATTTAAACCCACTCACTAATTTTTTAAGTAGTGGGTTTTTTTAATAAATTTGACGACAGGTAACATAATTTTTATTAAGTGTTAAACTTTTTAAAAAGATTTGAGGAGGGGTAACATATTTTTTGCTCAGGGGTAACATAATTTTTGCCTAAGGAGTAACGGAATACATAAAACCGTTAAAAAAAAATTTCCACTACGCGTACAAAGTTGAGGGGTAGCTGAGGCTACCCCTCATGTAGCCATAGGTCCGCCCCTGCTACTGTACGGGTAGTGCGTTGGAATTTTGAGGTTTCAATTATGGTTTATGATTTGTTCTTTTGCTAGTCTAAAAAAATCAAATAGCCCACAATATAACAAAAAAAAACACATTTGAGAAGCACAAATAGCAGCCCATTAAATGGCCCAGTTAGTAACCCGATTACCAAACATACCGACCCATTTAAACCCGATTACCAAATAACCGAATCTTAATAGGGTCGGTAATTGGGTTGGATTCCATTTTAAAAAAACCCGATTAACCCGAAACCCGATTACAAAACCCGATGAACACCCCTACTAGGTACACCTTGTGGATAGGTCAATCGGCTAGTGATACCCGTGTTTTGAGTATATGAAGGAGCCGCTGATAAACGACATTATAGTCGTCGATAGTTTAAAGAAAAATAATAATAATTAATCTTAACATATAAATACATATTCTTCCATTAATATGTTTTACACTAAAAAACTATTTCTACACACAAAATATACCTTTTTACTCTCCATGGATTCCAAAAAATCAAAGGCCGATTCTAACCAAGATCAACCAATACAACAACCGTTTCAATACTAATATTGGAAACAATTCTTAAACGAAAACGTGAAATAGCGAATCGGTATGGGTGGTCGATCTTGGGACTTCTAGATTTATAGTATGCCTTTTTTTATTACTATGTACCAATTTTTAAATTAATGAAGTTTTATTTATTTATTGTATTATTTAGTTAGTTTTAATAAAGAATACAGTAAATAAAAAATAGGGTACTGCCCCCACCACTTAAGATACTTGATGTAAGGTCAAATGTACCTTGTTTAAGTGTTGATTTTGTATCGTTTTATGTCTTTTATCTTGCATATAGAGTCGGTTTTACGTTGGTATTTGTGTTTGAGTCTATCACAGGTATTGAGTGCTAAATGAGCGGATAACGAAGCATAATGGAGAAGGCACGAAAGTAGAGGGGTCAAAAGTGTAAAAATGTCAACTTTCCTAGAAACTGGACTCTTCGCTGTACGCGAAGAGTGGGAGAAGGAATTTCGCAGTACGCGAGGAAACAGAAAACCCAGCTCGACTGTTTTGTCATTCACGCCACGCGAAGGACGGGGCTTGATTCTTCGCGACACAGGAAGGCCTACTGTATCAGCAAAAAAGCCCTAATTCTAATTAAAACAGATGGCAGCCCCCATTCTCACTCATCTTCCATCTAGCCGATTTCAGAGAGGAGAGAGGCGATTTCCAGAGTTCCAATTCATTCCAGGTCAAAGATTGAAGCTATGCTCGTGTGCCTGACAAGCATGCGTGGCTAAGCTGCATGTGGCTTTCTCCCGACAGATGGTTCGTTTAGGTTCCTTGCTTTATTCAGTTGTTTGTATGTTTGGATCTTGTTAGCTTCTGACAATAGCTTGATAGATTGATGTATTGGTTGAACTAAACAGTTTATTTGAATGCTTTGAGTTTATTTGCTTTACAACTTGTGTTCGGTTGATGACAAAACTTTGTAGCCGGGTTGGGTGACTGAAGTGGGTAACTTGGTGTTCATAAATTGGGTATTTGAATTGTGCTAGCTGTGACGAGTTAGTCATATAGGTTGCTGACAACAGCTTATCTTCAATTACTGTTTCAACTGATTATCCAACACTATGTCTATGTGGTGTCCATTGAATGACTGAGTGTTGCGTAAATCTAGAACCTGACGTTTGGGAGGGAGTTACATCTTTATTTGATCTGTGTTTTCATTCTAATTTATCAACTGTGCAATTTCACTAACCACTGATTCCTCGTGGATACGATACTCTTCTTACCCTTACTAGTTAAGTGTTTAATGATTATTTTTGACCGACCAAACGACATCGATCAAAATGGTGTCGTTGTCGGGGAATCGGTGCTCTTAGTCTAGTTGCTTTAGTTTATTGTATTTAGTTGATTTTGATTATTAACAAACACCCAAAAAGATTTTTCTTATTTTTGTTTTTATTTTGTTTATTTCTTTGTTTAGAACTACTCGATTGTGCTACTTGTGCAGGTTGACATGGACACGAACTATTATGATGATTAATATTACCATTAGCTATGTAACAATTGTGGCATCACTGGTCACTGGGTGCAAGATTGCCCAAATTACAATCAGTATGGTGGTGGTCCTAAGTATCCAACCTATCCGGAAGATTACAACCAAGACTTCCACCCAAGTAGGCCACCTCATCAAGAAAACTATCACTCTGAACTGGATGCTATCCTGTCGAATATGAAGGAGATGGCCAAAGTGATACAAGAAGTGGTGCAGCAACAGGATAGCCAGGACAAAGCTCATCAGGCTTTGATAGACCTAGTTGCCCACTTAACTGGGATTGTCGGATCACTCATCAAAGAAATAGGTAAGCCTCGCTGTGCACATCAGTCCTCCAGTTCTGAAACCACCAACAGTGCCCACCTCAATGCTGTAAGTTTCAAACCCTCATTTGAATATCCTGCTCGTGAACCAACTCCACCACTGGTTGTAGAGAGAGTGGTGGAGTACAGTGACTCTGAATCTGACCTTAATCAGGACTTTACTTCACAAAACAATTTGAAAACTGAAAATGTGAATAAACCTGTAAGGATCCCGTTCCCAAATTCTATAATCAAACCATTTTCAAAAGAAAAAGATCCAACACAGGATGAACGATGGGAAAAGTTTGAAAAGCGTAAAATTAATTCCCTATTCTTAAACACGCTTAAACATGATCCTGATAATGTTGAATGTTTGAAAGGTTTGAGTACCCGTAAACGATGACACAGATGTCCTGAACAGGTAAAGATAAGTGCTAGTGTAAATGCCGTGTTCACGGGTACCCTTCCCCCAAAACTCCAAGATCCAGGGCACCTATTATTTCTATACAAATAGGTGAAATTAAACCGGATAGAGCGTTGCTGGATCTTGGAGCATCTGTGAGTATAATTCCAGGGAGTCTGTATGATCAGCATGATTTTGGTCCATTACAAAGAGTTAACACCACTGTGGTGTTGGCTGATTAGACTCTCAGACATCCTCGGGGGATTGTAAAGGATGTGATTGTGAAGGTGAAGGAGTTTTATTACCCAGTGGATTTCTTGGTGTTGGACTGTGTCAAGAACACAGAACCAACAATTATTTTGGGTAGACCGTTCTTGGCCACTTCACAAGCAGATATTAACTGTGCTGAAGGAACGGTAAGGATGAGGTTTGGGACTCAGAAAATGAGTCTTAAAATATTCTCTAACTTGCCAGCCCCGAAAGCTAACAAATGTGGATCACCTGAAAAGGTGAATCACACAGTCGAGAATGTTTGTGTTGTGTTTGACAGGTCAGCTGAGATGAAGGACGGTGAGACTCCGGGAAAAAGGAAGAAACGGGTTAGAAAGAGAAAGCAGAAAGGAAAGAGACCGCAAGTTCAAAATGAAGAGCAGGAAATCTTTGCTTTGTTTGTTCAAGCATGGAGAAAATTCAATGAGGAAAGGAATCTAAGTGTGGGGAAGGAGGAGTGCAAGCATACCACTCGACCACCATGACCCAAGTAAGGTACACCGCGTCTGGTTGAAGACGTTAAACTTAGCACTCTTAGGAGGTAGCCTAAGGTATGTTTTAAATCGTGTCTAGTTAAATGAACTTTGCGGGTGTGTTCAATAGAAACCCTCACGAGACTAAACTCGTCCACTCGGGCTACCGAGAGGTTTAAAGGCTTGATGCATACGCTAAATGCATCCGTGATTCCTACGAAAGTGAGTTAGGTTTTATCTTTGTTTTGTGTGTGAACCAGTCAAGTGTGGGGAAGTCACATGGGTTTGAATGCACATAGGGTGCAATTGGGTGCGTGTGCGCGTTTCTGGAGGCGTTGAACAAAAATTGGTTTTTGAGTTGAAAAAAAAAATTTCTAAGTTACAAAATGGTTAAAACTTACTGTCAACAGAGACCCAGCCTCCAATCTTCGCGACACGCGAAGAACAAAAGTCAAGTGTCGGGTCAATTCTTCAATCTTCGCGGTACGCGAAGATTCTCTCCCAGGTTTTGTGGTACGCGAAGACCCCTGTAAACCCTAATTTTTATTTCTTTTTATTTTTTATTCATTGAGTCGTGTTCAGTCCGTCTAGTATTTTTTATTTTCTTTGAGTCATTATATTGAGTCGATATGATGCTTACTGGTTGTTTCGAGCTTGTTTTACAGGTTTTGATTGATCCACCCGTACTTAATCCCCATTCGGGCGGTGATTTCCGATCTTGAACATTTTTGTATAGAGCAGTCCACTTGTATCCGTGAAACACGACCGCGAATGAAATGCTATACGGTTGTCGTTCTAGCTAAGTTTTAATTTTTGTATTTTATTTTCGTTTTTGAGTCGCTCTTCTTACATTGAGGATAATGCAGAGTTTAAGCGTGGGGAGGGAAGACCTTGTCCAGGTCTAGTTTGAGTCTTTGTTTGGAATGAATTTTGAGTCATATATAAATCATTAAATTTTAAAAATTTTGCACAAATGTCCTTGGAGTAGAATGTTTGCATTTAATTGGAAAATGATAGGTAAAATTGGAAGTATGATTGTGTGTGATTAAATTGAATAATAAATAGAAAACACGTCTGATTTATAATGTTTTGGTAGGCCCAACCGATCTAAAGAGCTTAAATATCCTGATAGTGTATCTAAGCTTAATTGAATAATTAATTCAGGATATAAGCAAAAAATTATAAGTTTTTGAACTTCTTAGCACACCACCTTCTTTTTATGAAAATAAATCCAAAGGTTGGTGGCGCCCGCAATCCATAATCCATCTTGCATGAGCTTAATTAAATCAATTAAAAGCTTGAGTTTCGTCTACGTGTTTCCCTTCGGGATGGTGACTTGAAGGATACACCCATGGGCGGGACTTAAGTGATAAATATTGGATGAATAAGTCAGGAGTATGTGTTTCCCTTCGGGATGGTGACTTGAAGACCTTCGGGATGGTGACTTGAAGGATACACCCATGCTCCGAAGCTTATATACTTCATTGCTTAAGAACTGCAACCTACGTGTCATATATCGTGTTCCAGCGTGATTGAAACACCACTAGTTAGGTTCATTCATAAAATAATAATAAAAGCTTAAAAACATGCACCCATCGATCCATAATTCCATAATTTTCAAAAACTTGTAAATTAGTGTGTATAGTGGTGGGAAATCTATATGGTTTAACCTGTGCCTAAACATGACCTTGAGATTGGATTTGACTAAGTTGTAACTTCCTAAGTGTGGGACCCATAGACAAACTCATGCTTGGTAATAAATAGGATATTAGATCATAGAATTGGGGGCTCAATAGGTCGGTGGTTGGGTTTAGTCCGATAGAAATACCAATTGTTACAGTCAATGCGTGATTATGTTTTAATTGTATGAGATTGTGAGAGCAGGTTCTATTTATGATTCCATTGAATAATTCTTTTTTGGGACGCAAAAGAGTAAGTGTGGGGATGTGATGTAAGGTCAAATGTCTCTTGTTTAAGTGTTGGTTTTGTATAGTTTTATGTGTTTTATCTTGCATATAGAGTCGGTTTTACGTTGGTATTTGTGTTTGAGTCTATTACACGTATTGAGTGCTAAATGAGCGGATAACGAAGCATAATGGAGAAGGCATGAAAGTAGAGGGGTCAAAAGTGTAAAAATGTCAACTTTCCTGGAAACTGGACTCTTCGCGGTACGCGAAGAGTGGGAGAAGGAATTTCGTGGTACGCGAGGAAACAAAAAACCCAGCTCGACTGTTTTGTCTTTCGCGCCACGCGAAGGACGGAGCCTGGATCTTCGCGACACGGGAAGGCCTGCCGGATCGGCAAAAAAGACCTAATTCTAATTAAAATGGATGGCAGCCCCCATTCTCACTCATCTTCCATCGAGCTGATTTCAGAGAGGAGAGGGGCGATTTCCAGAGTTCCAATTCATTCCATGTCAAAGATTAAAGCTATGCTTGTGTGCCTGACAAGCATGCGTGGCTAAGCTGCATGTGGCTTTCTCCCGAAGGATGGTTCGTTTAGGTTCCTTGCTTTATTCAGTTGTTTGTATGTTTGGATCTTGTTAGCTTCTGAAAATAACTTGGTAGATTGATGTATTGGTTTAACTAAACAGTTTATTTGAATCCTTTGAGTTTATACCCTTTACAACTTGTGTTCGGTTGATGAAAAAACTTTGTAGCCGGGTTGGGTGACTGAAGTGGGTAACTTGTTGTTCATAAATTGGGTATTTGAGTTGTGCTAGCTGTGACGAGTTAGTCGTATAGGTTGCTGACAACAGCTTATCTTCAATTACTGTTTCAACTGATTTTCCAACACTATGTATATGTGGTGTCCATTGAATGACTGATTATTGCATAAATCTAGAACCTGACGTTTGGGAGGGAGTTACATCTTTATTTGATCTGTGTTTTCATTCTAATTTATCAACTATGCAATTTCACTAACCACTGATTCCTCATGGATACGATACTCTTCTTACCCTTACTTGTTAAGTGTTTAAGAATTGTTTTTGACCGACCAAACGACATCGATCAATACTTGGGGTTGGTTTTTTATTAAAAATGAGGTGGCACCTCCTCATTGGACAGAGTCATTAGTGTACTTAGGGTTTTGTGCCAATAGTACCCTAAAAATCTAATGCCAGCAATAGTTTATTTCAATTGCTGATTCGGTGGATTACTCTTAGACTAACCGTAGTGAAAGAATGAAAAACGGGGGTTGTGAGCCACCTGACCCTTTGACGGGCGTGGAACACCGCCTCAGTGGGCGAGAATGGGGGCATTGGGGATGAAGTGTGAGAGGAATAATGGGGGATGGGAAAGTTGTTGATCAATCTGTCACACCCCGGCCGGCGGCGGATTATACGCCAGGGCTGACGCGGTTGTTCATAAGCACATGATCATCTATTATTAATTGACAATATTTATTCATCAACTTAAAATCATCCGTTACAAAGGAAAATGAAACGTTCAAAACATAATTTAAATTAAACTAAGTCCGAGTCCTAGGTGAGCAAGTAGGGTCCTCAAACTGGTGCACCTGAAACATGTAAGTAAATGTCAACTACAAGTAGTTGGTGAGTAATATAGGTTTTGACACTAACAAAAGTTAAGTAAAAAGTATTTGTAATTCAATATTGTTCAAAGCATAACTATGGCATAAATGTGAAAACATACAAGGTTCCAAGCGTACAATTCAAGCCGTAGTAAATGGAAAACTGGTAAGTATAATCCTACTGATTGTGTTTTGGAAAAATAGTTATATGGTACACACAAAACCCGCCAAGGTCTGTGTTAACTGGAATTGGATTCCCTTATAAATGATCATGTTAGGTACTACCTTAGGACTGGGTAGCAGGTTAATTAATGTACTGACATGAACACATGTAATGGTCACCAAGTAGTTTAAGACATAAAACACATAGTAATTAGCATGAGAACAAATGGTATTGAATTTGGTATGTATAGTACGTAAACATATTCCACCCCGAGTATTTGTAAACAATAGTAAATACAAAGGGGGCTATGAAACTCACTTGAATCAAAGCTAGAATGTATGAACTAGTAAGGATTGTTAGGCCTCGTGAGGAACTCTCACAACAAACCTACACGCGTAATGGTAACCTAATTTCAACATATGTCTAAATGGTATTTAGGAGATATTGGGACGTTTAGGGTTTCATGGGGATTCGGGACCGGACATGGGCTTGTGTAGTTCTTGGTAGGAAAACATATGTATTTAAAAAACATGTCTGGGTTTCCCTCTCCTAATGTGAAAAGGTTTTAATTAATATTATGTATAAATATTAAACACACGTAATGTGGTATACACTTGAATTTATTCATATAGAAATTTATAAATAAATTATAAAGTGAGAAAATACAATAATTAATTAAATAAAGTAGGTAAATAATTCATTGAATAGATAAGATGGTAATAATAGTTAAATAGCCTAATAATTCAAATGAATTTCAAGAGACTAAGTAAAATAAAAATTAATTGCACTTTGCATAAAATAATTATCTAACATGTTTATTTTGGGTGTTTATGAATTTAAAGCGTTTAAATAATTATCATAACCAATAATAATTATTTATAAGTAAAAAAAATATAAATAGAACTAGTGAAATAACATATAATTAAAAAACAAAATTAGGTTTGTCTAACCATTACTTTATTTAGGGTTTTCTAGGGATTTGATAAAATATAAGTAATAAAATCACTATTTATAATATTTTGATTTTCATAAATATTAGAGAATGTATTGCATAATTTATAAAAATTAATTAGAAATTTTTAAATGTTAATTAGTGTGTTAAAAATGGTTTAAAAAGGAAAATGGTGAAATCTGGCACCCCTGGGACTTGAACCCGCGCATGTGGGCGGTTCACCATTGCACACGCACACGCTAACCACTGGACTGGGCTTGATACCTTGTCTAGTGGTTGATCCGCTTATGTTTTGATAACCAGGCCCAGTTTTCCTTTGTCCCCAATATGAAACCCGAAACCCTAGCTTCACAATTCGCCCGATTGATCATCGATTCGATCCTGAATTCATAGGGCTTTCAATCTACTAATCAAAGCGAGTTCAATGACACCAATTTTACCTGAAATGGTTACGCAGAGAGGGAAAACGACTGTGATGAACAGGAACGGCTTCGTCGGAGGATCTGAATATGAAAGAGGGGTTTTACGATGGAATTGAGAGCTTGTGAAGCTTGGATGGTTGTCGTGAATGATTGAGGATGTGTATTTATACACAATTTCATCAATCATAACCTATTCGTTAAAGGTTTGTAATCATGGAGTTCGGTTACGAGATAGACATTCAAATGCACATACAAATCCAACTAATCGCACATATGGATCGTTGAATTGATTTAAACGCGTTGTCGTTATCGGTTTCAAAAGAGAATACCTCCATTACGAGTTTGAGGTTAAACGGGTGAGAGCCGGTGGTAGGGGGCTTGAACCCGTGCGGCTCTCACCCGTGGTTTGTTTGGAAGAGAAACATGTTTCAAACATTGGCAGGACAGGTACCTGCAGTTTGAGCTTTATCATTTTAAGAACTAGGTTAGGTTTTAGTTAGAATTAAGTTTTAGAAAGTTACACTTTCTACCCTAAACATTTGCAAAACCTAAAATTATTAAATTTTATAAACTTTTATAAAATCTAACAAATTATTAAGTTATAACTTAAGTGCTATAAATATAAAAGGGGTAATTCATTAAATGGAAATAATTTCCCATTTTAATTTCATTATGTAAAATCCTAATTTATAATATTAATACTATAACTAAATGTTATAAATACAAATCATAATTTCTATGAAGTAAAAAAAAGTTTTATTTATTTAGAACTAATTTATAAGTTTTGTAACTCTTGTAATTTATAAATTCTCCATCTATTTATAAGTTTTGTAACTTGTGTTTTTTTACATGTTTGAATATATATATATATATATATATATATAAATATATATATATAGTTTATCATATATAAAGAAATTTGTTTAATAGTATTAAAACATTTATATCCCCATTAAATAGGTGTTGAATTTGAAGTGAATGTATCCAATGTATGTATGTACAAACATGTATGTATTGCAATTGGAAATTTATGACACTTTCATAGATAAAATCAAATTACAATGCCAGAAAGGTAAGAATATTAACCGGAATTCCCTAGGGATTACAGTCTCCCCTACTTTAGGAGAATTCGTCCTGAAATTAATTAAGAAGAGGGTCTGGAAACAGATGTGGGTATTTGGCTTTCATTTGTTCCTTACGTTCCCAAGTGAACTCAGGGCCACATTTGGATTCCCATCGAACCTTAACAATTGGAATGCGACTTCGCTTGAGTTACTTAACTTCTCGGTCCATGATTTCCACTGGCTTCTCCACGAAGTGGATTGTTTCGTCAATGTGAACCTCGTCAAGTGGTATATGGAGATTCTCGTCAGCTAAACATTTCTTTAGGTTCGAGACATGAAATATCGGATGGACATTGCTGAGTCCTTCAGGTAGATCCAATTTGTAGGCCACCTTCCCAATTCGCTCAAGGATTTTGAAAGGACCTACAAATCTTGGTGCAAGTTTCCATTTCTTTCCAAAATGAACCACGCCTTTCCAAGGGGATACCTTGAGAAAAACCAGATTGCCAACTTGAAATTCTAAGGGTTTTTGATGCTTGTCGGCATAGATCCTTTGCCGACTCCTTGCTACCAGAAGGTTGTCTCGGATTAACATGATCTTGTCGGAAGTCTCCTGAATAAGTTCGGGACCAGTGATTTGTGCTTCACCAATTTCAGTCCAACAGATAGGAGAGCGGCACTTTCGACCATACAGTGCTTCAAAAGTAGCCATGTTATTGCTAGTGTGATAACTGTTGTTGTACGAGAACTCGACTAAGGGTAGGTGTAAATCCCAATTTCCCTGTCAATGACACAAGCTCTAAGCATATCTTCGAGAGTTTAGATAGTTCGTTCGGATTGACCATTAGTTTGCGGATGGTAAGCCGTATTAAGATTTAGCTAAGTACCCAAAGCTGATTGTAGGGATTGCCAGAAACGAGAGATGAATCTTCCATCACGATCAGAAATAATGTTGAGGGGTACACCGTGACAACTAACGATCTCATCAATATAGATTCAAGCTAATTTCTCAACTCGATAGTCCTCACGTATGGGTATGAAATGAGCAGATTTTGTCAAACGGTCGATGATTACCCAAATGCTATCATGACCACGAGATGTGTGTGGGAGTTTGGTTATAAACTCCATGACAATACACTCCCATTTCCACACGGGAATCTTGGGTTGTTCAAGTAAACCGGATGGACGCTGGTGCTCGGCTTTAACCTTTAAACAAGTAAGGCATTTGGACACGTATAGGGCAATGTCCTTTTTCATACTAGGCCACCAATATTGGGTACGGAGATCCATGTACATCTTGTCTGCACCAGGATGTACAGAATAACGAGTCTTGTGAGCCTCGTTCATGGCAAAGGTACGAAGATTGTCACGGTCTGGAATCCAGATACGATTTAGAAAGTAAAGTAACCCATTGGGTTTGGTTTCAAGTTGGAGTTCAGCACCATACGGAATTTCTTTGTATATGTTTCCTTCAGTGACGGGAAGATGTTGTGCTTCAAGGATGAGAGTTTGAATGTCATTTTGGAATCGAATGTTGTGGATTTTGATAGGTTTTTTACGACTAAGAGCATCGGCTACGACATTCGCCTTACCAGGATGGTAACGAATATTGCAGTCGTAGTCGTTTAGGAGTTCAACCCAACGCCTTTGCCTCATGTTGAGTTCCTTTTGATTGTAAATGTGTTGGAGACTCTTATGATCGGTGTAAACTTCACATTTGGTACAATATAAGTAATGTATCCAAATTTTGAGAGCAAATACGACCGCACCCAACTCAAGATTGTGCATCGTATAATTCTTCTCATGGATTTTGAGTTGACAGGACGCATAAGCAATCACTTTTCCTCGTTTCATTAGCACACAACCAAGGCCTAAGTGGGAGGCGTCACAATAGACGACGAAGTCTTCGGTCCCATCGGGAAGAGTCAAGATGGGAGCTTCACATAATTTTTGCTTTAGGGTTTGAAAGGCTTCCTCTTGCTTTGGTCCCCACTCGTAGGGCTTGCCTTTATGCGTTAAGGCTGTGAGTGGTACTGCGATCTTTGAAAAGTTAGATATGAAACGACGGTAATAGCCCGCTAAACCAAGAAATGAGCAGACTTCCGTAGGGGTCTTTGGAGCTTGCCAGTTCTTCACTGCCTCAATCTTAACGGGATCCATGTGAATACCTTTTTCGTTGACTATATGACCCAAGAATTGGACTTCTTTTAGCCAAAATTCACATTTGGAGAACTTAGCGTATAATTGCTCCTTCTTCAAGAGATCCAAAACCAAACGCAAGTGTTCTTCGTGTTCAGCTTTATTTTGAATAGATGAGAATATCGTCAATGAAGACGATTACGAACTTGTCCAAGTACGGTTTACACACGCGGTTCATCAGATCCATGAATACCGCGGGTGCATTGGTTAGCCCGAAGGGCATGACCATGAACTTGTAATGACCGTATCTTGTACGAAAGGCTGTTTTGGGGATATCGGATTCAAGGACTCGTAACTGGTGATAACCAGAACGAAGATCAATCTTAGAGAAATAGGTCGAGCCTTGTAGTTGGTCAAATAAATCGTCAATCCTCGGAACTGGATAACGGCTTTTCACAGTAAGCTTGTTGAGTTCCCGGTAGTCGATGCACATCCGAAAAGAACCATCCTTCTTTTTTACTAATAGAACGGGTGCTCCCCAAGGGGAAACACTAGGACGAATAAATCCTTTGTTAGAAAGTTCTCGGAGTTGACTTGAAAGTTCTTGCATCTCTGATGGTGCAAGACGGTAAGGTGATTTAGCCACGGGGTTTGCTCCTGGCACTAGGTCAATACGGAATTCGACTTGACGTATGGGAGGAAGACTGGGTAAGTCTTCTGGAAAAAATTCAGGAAAGTATTTGATTACAGGGATGTCTTGGAGACTCTTGTCTTTGCCATTTCGTTCCACAATATGTGCCAAGAATGCCACACATTTCTTCTGTAAGTACTTCTGTGCGGTAGTGTAAGACATAAGCTTGAGTCCCTTTGATGGCTTCTCACCATATATGTTCAAAATGTCACCCGAGTCAAGAGGAATACAGATATACTTGTCAATACAGACGACTTCAGCATGGTGCTTGGTCAGCCAATCCATGCCTACTATGATGTCGAAACCTCCAAGAGCCATAGGGATAAGGTTGATTGAGAAGTCATGATCGTTCAAGGTTAAGGTACAATCACTAATAATGGTGTCACATGAAATAATAACCATCCGCTACTAAAATATCAAAGGGTTTGTCTAACTTAGCTCGACTCATAGCGAGTTGTGGTTCAAATTCAAAGGACACAAAACTCCTATCGGAACCCATATCAAATAGGATAGAAGCATAATGTTGATTAATTGGGTACGTACCGTTCACCACATCTTTTTTAGCTTGTGCCTCATTGGCATTGATGTTGAAGGCACGTCCTCGAGCTACGAGGTTTGCATTCCCCTGATTCACATTTCCGCGGTTCATATTCCCCTAGTTCCTGTTTCCCTGAATCATGTTACCTTGGTTCCCGTTTCCCTGAATCATGTTGCCCTGATTCATGTTGGCTTGGTTCATAATGACCAACCTAGGGCAGCGGTTCCTAAAATGATTTGGATCTCCACACTCGTAACAAGCACGACCCTGGGCGATAGCAGCAGGAACAGGAACAACAGGTTGGTTAGCTTGGTTAACTCGGGGAGTAGTACGACATATATTAGCCGTATGCCCAGAACGTCTACAATTGGTACATATACGACATGACATGTAGGTAGTATGATGGAGCTGGCAAGTGTTGCACAGAGGTAGAGTCCCCACATAAGGCTTCTTGCTGGGGTTGAAGGCAGTAGGGGCTACTTGGGCTAGAGGAGTAGCAGGTGTGATAATGGTAAAGTTCTTGCCTTTTCTCTTTTTTCCATTGAAGGAGGACTCAGCCTTGGTCTCCTTGGTGGGTTCAGTGGTGGATTTTTCAATGGTTCTCTTAGCACCTTTCTTGTACAAGCTTCCTGCCTTAACGTGGTTATCTGATAGAGTGGCAGCTAGACGGATAGCTTCCTCAAGAGTGGCTAGGTTATTACCCAACACGATATCTTGAATCTGCATGGGCAGACCATTGATGTACTTCTCAATGGCTTGGGAGAGAGGAGTGACCATATCATGAAAGCGGGTGGTGTAGGAAAGGCTTTCACCACTATCTTTTTGAGATCTCAGAATTCAGCTTTCAGTTTCTTGACCTCATTACGGGGGCAAAACTCGTCTGTCATTAGTGCCTTTAGATCGGCCCAAGGCAAGGCTAGTGCAACCTCAATCCCACGGTTACGTTTTTCTCCATTCCACCATGTGAGTGCCCTCTTCTGGAAGACACTAGTAACATAACGAACCTTCAGGTTCTTATGACAGTCAGCATTGATGAAAGTCCCCTCAATGCTTTTAAACCATTGGAGGAGTCCAGTGGCTCCTTCGTTCCCGTAGAACTTGGTGGGGCTGCAGGAGTTAAAGTGTTTGAATGTACACATGGGATTCATTGGTGCAACATTCTGGTTCAGTTGATTGACCATAGTTGGTAGGATCGTAGCCATTTGTTGGATGATCCTATCGGTGAGGTTGTTCCTACACTCATGAAGGGGAGTCATTCTACAAACGGGTGAATAGAAAGTCCATAAGATGTGAATCATGTATATGAGTTTGTAAATGAATCATGAAAATGTTAGATGAAACATAGGTGGTACCCTAATGGGCACATTGACTTATCAAGGTACTTTAAGTCCTTCTAATGTTTGAGAAGTCATGCTTTAGCTTATAAGTGGGCACTCATCCCAAGAATTCCCAGGAAAGCATAACTGGTCCATCGACTGATTTTGATTTGTATGAAATGCTTTCCTAGACAGAACTCCTAAAATACAGGCATCTACCCTTCCAGATTGCACAAGTTCTCATTCATCAGTTAGAACTTACATACTTTTGACGAGAGTTTCATTTGGATTAGACTCTTAAGTCTAAGTGTAAGTTTCATGTAGTTCAAGTAGTTCCAAATATTTTCATGTAGACCCTTGAATGTTGTAGTTCATGTAGTTGTATCAGGAAATCAGAAATAGATAGATGTAGGTAAGTATGCATAGTAAGAATAGAGTGGAGTTCCTAATAATAGACACGAGTTAAACTCATGTTTGGGACTCCTAGGTTATAGTCTAGGTCATGTGTCTAATAACCTAATTCCCTATAACCATGGCTCTGATACCAATCTGTCACACCCCGGCCGGCGGCGGATTATACGCCGGGGTTGACGCGGTTGTTCATAAGCACATGATCATCTATTATTAAATGATAATATTTATTCATCAACTTAAAATCATCCGTTACAAAGGAAAATGAAACGTTAAAAACATAATTTAAATTAAACTAGGTCCAAGTCCTAGGTGAGCAAGTAGGGTCCTCAAACTGGTGCACCTGAAACATGTGAGTAAATGTCAACTACAAGTAGTTGGTGAGTTTACATAGCCCCTTTTTCCTTTTTATACTTTTGGGGATTTACTTACACAATTTAATACCCTATGTTCTTATGTTATGGTCTTTATGCTTTATGTCTTAAACTGATTGGTGACCATTACATGTGTTCATGTCTGTGCAATCATTAACCTGTTACCTAGGCCTAAGGTAGTACCTAACATGATCATTTATTGGGGAATCTGATTCCAGTTAACACAGACCTTGGCGGGTTTTGTGTGTACCATATAGCTATTTTTCTAAAACAAAATCAGTGGGATTGTACTTACCAGTTTTCCATTTACTACGGCTTGAATTGTACGCTTGGAACCTTGTATGTTTTCACATTTATGTCATAGTTACGCTTTGAACAATATTGAATTACAAATACTTTTTACTTAACTTTTGTTAGTGTCAAAACCTATGTTACCCACCAACTACTTGTAGTTGATATTTGCTCACATGTTTCAGGTGCACCAGTTTGAGGACCCTACTTGCTCACCTAGGACTTGGACCTAGTTTATTTTAAATTAAATTTTGAACGTTTCATTTTCCTTTGTAACGGATGATTTTAAGTTGATGAATAAATATTGTCATTTAATAATAGATGATCATGTGCTTATGAACAACCGTGTCAGCCCCGGCGTATAATCCGCTGCCGGCCGGGGTGTGACAAAACTAGTCGTTCCAACGACTATTTTATTAAAAAAAGAATTTTTATTCTATAAATAAACTACCATTCTCTTAACCAAAAAGATTATATTCTTTCCATACAAGAAAATGTATTCTCTCTGTGCGATAAATTTATATTCTCTCTATACAAAAAAATGGATTGGTAATCTTCATCGTCAGGTTCATCGGAAAAATATGAGGTGATGATTGAACCGATTCATTACGCGTACGAACTAGATGAGGAATATGAAAGTTCATAACGGGTAACATGATGAGTTCAAGTAAAGCGGGACCGGATAACTGCTAATGAACGTCTAGTATGTGATTACTTTTTTGAGCATCTCGTGTATAATGAAGATAAGTTTCGATTTCATTTTTGAATGGGACGAGAACTTTTTTTACGGACTTGTGGTGATGTAGAAAGAGACTAAGAGAGTATGAATATTTCCAACAAAAGAAAGACGCAGGGTGTAAGTATGGATTTCCAACAAAAGAAAGACGCAATTCAACTACTAGCGTACGGTACTTCGCATGTTTCATGAGATGAATATTTGAAGATGTCTGAAAAAAACTGCACGAGATACTCTTAATTTTCTTTGTGAAGGTAATAATATTATAGTTATTATTATTATTATTTACCTGTGAAGGTAATAATAATATTTACTTATTATTATTACCTATGTTCAACGACATCATAAATGGAGTTGCACCCGATTCTTCATTCATTATCAATGATGTCCAATACGAGCACGGGTAATGTCACACCCCGCCTCAGGCACCCCTGGGTTTGTGTGAGCTCGATTGGTACCTGCTTTGATTTCAGAGCTTTTATAAATACAGTGGAAGACTTTTTCAAGAGGATTGTTTCAACATTCTTTCAACCTCAAAGGTTGTATTTGTAAATAACAAGACCCAGTTGGAAAACAAAAGCCTTGTATATAGCAAAGGGAATTAAAAACCCAATTCAAGTTGATTACAAAACACAGTTTGAAATCAATACATCTCTTGTCTTACAGACAAGTTTATAGCCACCGGAAATAGTACTATCCACGGTTGATCAATTCCCTGGTCCTATCTCCTTTTTCTTCTTTTAGAAATACACGAGGCCTGAGAATCCAACGTGCACAATATCCTTTTCACATATCATTTACTGGGTCAGATCTAATGTCTGTCCGAATCCCTTTTCCATCACATATTTACTGATTACCTGAAAATATTTTGAAAATGAAACGTTAGCACGAACGCCGGTGAATACAGTTATCTTGACATTAAAAAGTATTTGGCACAAACAAGTATTAATTTCATAATCACAACTTTGTGTTCAATCTACACATCCAGCAAGCCAATGTCCTGACTATATGTACCACTGTATACATTGGTAGTATGTCTTTATTAACAACGGGTGGCCAATGTCTCCTCGTTTGTTATAAAGGGAAGTATCAGTCGCAGACCGAGACTTTCACCCGACTCGTATATCCCTTGCAATTTTTACGTATACTTATACCCTGAATGCTTACACGCAGAAGAACGTTGAGCATTATTTCCTTAACCTTTATTTGGCCATTTTCGTGAATAAAATTGGTTGACACAAGTTTTGAAATAGATAAAATATTCACCTTGATAATGGGAATGAGCCTCTAAGTTGCAAATTATAGGATCAATCTCCTAGATTGGATATTCTAGCATTTCGACCTTTAATTTACTTTCTATCACGCATACTAAAAGTCACCTAACACTGTACTAAAAGTCACCTAACACTGGTGAATTCTCTCTTTTTCTCTCTTTACTTTAAACTGTAAACTTTCGTTGGGTAGCTAGTTTTATAAAATAAAATAAGCTTTCTTTCATTACTTTAAATAACTTTGCTTTTGCCTTTACTGTAAAACATTTACAAAGTTACAGTTTATTAAATCATTCTATTTCCATCTTTTATTAAAACTATATTTTTGAGAAAACTTGTTAAGGTGTCTTCCTTTGCTCTTTGTAACTTTACTTTTCACTCTTATAAAACAAGTAAGTTTTAAAAGTTAAAGTATATTTTATAAGAATTATATATTTTTATAAAATGGAAGTGAAAGTGTTAAATAGTATAGTATTATCTTTAAAACGAGTTTTATAAGACTTTAATCATACTTAAAATATCACATATGGATCATTGTCCGTAGACAAAGATCTCTTTGCTCGCTTACACCTTAGGGTAACAATCTTACTTTGTTGTGGCCACACCTCATGGTGGGACTTCTACTTTGCTTGCATGCAGGGCTTGTTACTTTGCCACTACTATGCAACTACCATGCATTTATACTACATCACATAATCTAATGCCATTGAAACACATACTCGTAGATAAATAACACATAAGCATATAACATAGCATTTGTCACTATCACTGTCGAGCTAACCGTAGCATAGCTCCTTTAACTTTCTTTACTCTAACTCTTTACTTTCTTATCTTTCTAATAGTATGCATGCTAGCCCAAATCCAATAGGAAAAAGGGAAATAAGAACTCACATAGCTCTACACACTTATCTCACTCAGCAATGAAACTTCAAGCTAGTTGGGATGCTAACTGATTTGTCCAAAGGTCACGAACTAGATATGTTAATACATCGTTCAGACTAAGACGTTTCGTCCGAAAACCTACTGTCCGAAATATTTTTTGACCGAAATCTCTTTCGCTCGAAAACTATTTCGACCGAAAACTCTTTTGTTCAAAACGTTTTGTACTCAGTAACTATTTCATTCGAAAACTTTTGTCCGAAAACTAATTCGTTCGAAAATTTGTCCAAAAACTAATTCGCTCGAAAACATCGTTCCGAAATCTCCTTGTGTCGGAAATACTTTTCGTTTGAAATATTATGTCCGAAATCTATGGTGTCCGAAATGCTTTTCGGACACATCGTCGTTTTCGGACCATTAATAAAGATTTCGGACGATTTAACTTTTCTTGGCCTGATTCTTCTTTTCCGATCCAAGCTTCGATCTTTTTACGTCCAAAACATATATCTAGCTTCCATGAAGCTAGATATATACTTTTAAGCCAATTCACACGTAAAAATCCCAACTTTTTGTAAAACCTACTTTGAAACCCCAAAAACCCATTTCAAAACAGAAATCAGATCTGAGAACATTGCGTTACCTGTATACATGTGATTCTTTCTTCTCCGACGTCCAACGATGTTCTAGCAACGATTCCGGCCCAACAATGGAGGTCTCGGGTGTGGTATATATGCAACTTTCTCTCTAGCCTTCTCTCTCTCTCATGAAATGATGAAGATGATGGAGTGGGAAGGTGGAGAATTGGTGACTAGGGTTTCTACCCCTTCCCTTCCCGTGTGCCCCCCTTTGCCCGGCCCAAGGTCCGATCCCGTTCTAGCCCTCTATTCTTTTATTTTTTTTCTTTTATTTCATTTCTCGTACCCCGTCTTATGCATTCGTCGTGGATTTCGGGATGTTACAGGGGGGTGGGCGGAAAGATTACGCATAAAAAGATCAAAATTTGTTCACCAAATAAATACCAAAAATCTAAAAAAAAACTCAGTTCTTACAGATAAACGACAAAAGAAGAATAATTACAACTCATTCTAACGACATTTAACGTCTTTAAATTAATCACTAGTGGGCTTAGTGAAAATATGTTTGAATTTTTATGGAAAGATTACGCATAAAAAGATCAAAATTTGTTCACCAAATAAATACCAAAAATCTAAAAAAAAACTCAGTTCTTACAGATAAACGACAAAAGAAGAATAATTACAACTCATTCTAACGACATTTAACGTCTTTAAATTAATCACTAGTGGGCTTAGTGAAAATATGTTTGAATTTTTATCTGCATCAGGATGACCCAAACGCTATAACTAATACGAAATACATCTGTTAACGTTCCTTGCACCATAATCCAGTGGTTTTCAAGAAGGTTAAAATCCTTGTTAAAAAACGGTAGATGATATTTTAAAGTTCAAATGTTCTCATGAATTTCTCGTAGATCTTACCAAGCGTTCCTAGTTAGTTGTAGTTTTGGTCTGGTGCTGTTTTTTTTCCTTTCGTAATGTCCTGTTTATTAAACTCTTATTCAGCTTCTTTAAGTTAAAATTTGTAGCCGTTAAAAAAATAAAAATAGAAATAGTCTTTTTTGGCATTCTGAACGTGAACCAACACAAATTCTCTAAGATTATCACTATATATTTTTTTTCGTGATTTCCACGAATTATCTCTTATTTTATGGTTTTTGTTTAATATTTCCTCCTATTTAATATTAACAAAAAAAACATTGACGCCTAGACTTTTGGTTATTGCCGGCCCCCAACTTTTCCATGAATATGACTACTTTGTTTTCTCACAAGATGGCCCGGAGACTCGATGAGTGGAGGTCAAGTTGATTCAATCTAATGGGGATGGAAGAAACTCCAACGCAACTCAGAAAATCAAAGTCTAAAACATTCGAGACCGGTATTGATAGAGACTGAATATATAAGATTAATTATAAAATGTTTCTTGGGTTCTTGTACAAGCATGTTATCAGGTCATATTCCCTGGGTGCTAGAAATCGGTGCCATACATTTTTACCTTGAAATCGAATGTATAATATATTATTTAATAGTAAAAATATGATAAATAATATGTTAAAATTGTTATAAACCGAAAATTATTAAAAATATGAACTTGCTAGAATAGTACCATCTTATTTAAGATTTCAAGTAAACTTATGATATGAGATGAGTTTAAGATCGAGTTTCTGATTATAGGAATCCCAACATGTATATATGATAGCATAAAGATCGTCGATATGTGTTGAGAAACTCATGAACCCGTCAGGTAGTGATTATTTGGGTATCCAATATGTCGGAGATACAATTTTACAATCAGTTATTAAAATTGAATAATCAAACCCCATCATATACTCGGCTCATTCTCATTCCTATGTTTTAACATAGGTAGTAATCTATATCTATATTATTTGATAAATGACTAACTATGATAACACTTGTCATATTGTAGGCCTCATTATTATCATTTTCTCACCTCTCTCTTCTATTAATAATTAACTACACTATTTTAGTATTTTAGGTAACTAAATTATTTTTTGTTTTAATTTTTATCTATTGATTTTGGAATTTTAAAATGTATTTATTATCAATTAAATTGTTCAACCATATTTCTATGAAATCTAAAAACAGAAAACAAATTTATATTTAGGTAGGATCCAAATAAAAAACCTCTAATCATATATTTACACATATTTAAAGATCTAATATTCGTTATCATTTGTTAGATCTCACGTTATTTTTTGTCATATCATTATAGTCAAAAGTTTTAAATGAACTTGCTAGAATAGTACCATCTTATTTAAGATTTCAAGTAAACTTATGATATGAGATGAGTTTAAGATCGAGTTTCTGATTATAGGAATCCCAACATGTATATATGATAGCATAAAGATCGTCGATATGTGTTGAGAAACTCATGAACCCATCAGGTAGTGATTATTTGGGTATCCAATATGTCGGAGATACAATTTTACAATCAGTTATTAAAATTGAATAATCAAACCCCATCATATACTCGGCTCATTCTCATTCCTATGTTTTAACATAGGTAGTAATCTATATCTATATTATTTGATAAATGACTAACTATGATAACACTTGTCATATTGTAGGCCTCATTATTATCATTTTCTCACCTCTCTCTTCTATTAATAATTAACTACACTATTTTAGTATTTTAGGTAACTAAATTATTTTTTGTTTTAATTTTTATCTATTGATTTTGGAATTTTAAAATGTATTTATTATCAATTAAATTGTTCAACCATATTTCTATGAAATCTAAAAACAGAAAACAAATTTATAGTTATGTAGGATCCAAATAAAAAACCTCTAATCATATATTTACACATATTTAAAGATCTAATATTCGTTATCATTTGTTAGATCTCACGTTATTTTTTGTCATATCATTATAGTCAAAAGTTTTAAACTAATATATTTCCTTTTATTCCCATTTTCATTGATTCATTAAATTAAGTTTTAGAAAAAGTGTGAAAATATGATTAATTCTTTGTCATAATTCTATTAATGAGGGGGAATATTTTATGCAATTGTTTTATATGATTTAAGATTTAAAATTTGAAATCATAACAAATAGGATTATTGGATTTTAATAATCCCACATTTATCAATTGGCCTATAATAATCTCAACTGAGAATATTTTTTACCACCAATCCCTACTTTCAAACTATTTTTTTTACATTGGACACCCTGTTAAAAAAACTTAACGCCGTTAGATTTTATATGATGTGGACATCTGCAAACCATCGGAAAGTCGAGCCAAGCTAGCAGTGGTCTCGTGGTCGGTTTTGAAATTGGCTCTGGTGGTGTTTAATGAGACCAGTTAAACACCACCAAAACCAATTTCAAAACCAACCACGAGACTATTGCTAGTTTGGCTCGACTTTTCGGCGGTTTGCAGATGTCCATGTCATATAAAATCTAACAGCGTTAAGTTTTTAATGGGGTCCAATGTAAGAAAATAGTTTGAAAGTTGGGACCGGTGGTAAGAATATTCTCAGTTGGGATTATTATTGGTCAATTGGTAAAAAGTTAGATTATTAAAATCCAATAATCCATTATGGAAACGTATAAATTTTAATGAATCAATTTTGGAATAAAAAATAAAATAAAAATAAACAATTGGAAATATATTTTTAATTTTTTTTATATTTTGCAATGATGATTATGTATCAAAATTAACCCAACATATGAAACTATACGGAGCTCTAATTCATCTTTTATCTATAATAGTTGATAATTTTTATAATAATAGAAATTTTTGTATACCACTGATTAAATTAATAAAATTTCACCTTTTAATTTAGTTTTTTATACTGAAGTTAACAGTGTCTGAAATCTACAATAAATTTAAGAGGGTCGGAAATGACTTGTTAGATTTATAAATACTATGCGGTCGAATATATACACTTTAATGACATTTGAGGCTTTTCTTGAGTTGATTTTATGTCATGACTTAGAGCATTCACATATGTTTCTGCATATTTGTGTGAGTGCGTTTTGCATATTTTAGGGAGTGGTTTAAATGGTTGTAAGTGAAGGAGAGAGAAAATGTATAATTTTTTTTGTATATTTGGGGAAAACACTATTCACCCGCATAATTTTTTTAATATTTTTTTAAAGTGGTTGTGAGTTGAGGAGAGAAAATGTAATGATGAAGGTATAAAAAAATATTATTGAATTAAAAATGAGAGAAAAAATGTAGTGATTTTTAGTATAATTATAGAGATGGGTATAAGGAAACTGATGAGAATGCCCTTATTTTATCTCTTTGTATATTCTTATATATGTTTTATAGACGTGACAACTTCGAGCTATTTTCTTATGAACAGGTTGATTTGAGTTATGTTTTATCCCTAGCGGGCTAAACGGTCAAAAAATAAATAAAAGTAGTCTAATATGAGAAATCACATCGGTTGAAAGTCGTCCTAGTTTAAATTCCTTACAATTAATTAAATTCATATTATTATATTCAGATTATTATATTATAATCAGAATAATATATTTTTTAGTCATATTTGATATATTAAGCTATACCTAATAAATAAGTAACTGGTTGCGTCATGTTTCATAATTATGTGAGCCCAAGATTCTTTTTCCTTTTATTTTATCTGAACAATTTATTTTTTCTTTATTAATATTTTATTTACTAATGATTCATTTATTTAATATTTTTTTAACGTAGAACCCACTATTGGTAAGACCACCAGGGTGGTAGAACCCACCGATGAATGCTTGATAGGGATTGAGGGTCACATATTTCTTGTTAGATTATTCCTGTTAGCATTGTGAGGGTTCTGAGGATGGATTGGGTAGCTGCCGATGAAGTACAAATTGTATGTAGACAGAAGATGATGCAACTTAGAGCTCCTAATGGTAGTATGATTACAATTTACAGGGACATAAAAGGTACAACGACTAATGTCATTTAAATGATCAAGACATAAAGTTTTATGAAGCACAGTTGCGAAACTTACTTGGCATATGTCGTTGATGATAGAAAAGAATTCGAATAAATTGAAAGATGTGACAATGGTGTACAATTTTCCAGAGGTGTTACCAAGGACTAGCCTGGGATGCCACCCGATCAGGAGACAAAGTTTCATAAAGATTTACGTTAGGAGCCCAACCCGTTGCGAAAGCACCCTACCGATTACCTCCATCAGATATGAAAGAACTAATGACTTAGTTATAATTGAAGGGCTTCTTGAGAAAGGTTTCATTAGACCTTTGGTGCTCCAGTATAATTTGTATAAAAGAAAGACGGTAGCATACGTATAGGCATTGACTATAGGGAGTTGAATAAGCGCATAATAAAGAATCGGTACCTACTACTGAGGATAGATGACTTATTTGACCAGTTGCAAGGAGCGAGCTGGTTTTCAAAGATCGATCTTAGGTCGGGCGATCACCAGTTGAAGGTTAGATCACAAGACGTACCGAAGACTCCCTTCCATACGCGTTATGGGCATTACAAATTTCCTGTGATGTCGTTTGCGTTGACTAATGCCCATGCAAAATTCATAGAGTTGATGAACATAGTTTGTCGTCCGATGTTGGACCGGTCAGTGTTAGTGTTCATAGAAGACATCTTGGTTTAGTCAAAAACTGAAGGAGATCATGTTTGCCATATCAGGGAAGTACTGGAGGTACATGAGAAAGAGAAGTTGTATGCAAAATTCTCAAAGTGGCCGACATTATGGCTAAGGGAAATTCAATTCCTAGGTCATGCCTTTACAGAATTGAAGAATAGACTGACACAAGCTCCAATCATAACCTTACCCGATGGTAATGAGGTCTTAGTAGTCTATTCTGATGCCTCTTACCAAGGACTTGGATGCATACTCATGCAAGGGGGAAATGTGATCTTGTATGCATCACGACAGTTAAAGACCCATGAGGACTTGGAACTTGCTACTGTGGTGTTTCCATTAAGGATTTGGCGGCATTACTACGGGGTAAGTGCATCATATATTCCTATCACAAGAGTCTGAAGTACTTCTTCGAGCATAAAGATTTAAATATGAGGCAGAGAAGGTGGCTTGATTTGTTGCAGAATTATGACTGCAAAATCTTGTAGCACCCGATAAAGGCTAATGTTGTGGACGATGCCTTGAGCCGAAAAAAGAAACACGTTCCTATCCGAGTGAAATCAAAAAGTCTTGTTGTGACGTTGATTTCTTGATCCAAATTAGCAAGGCGCAAGATGAGGCCTTGAAGGTCGAGAATATGAAGAAAGAGAGAATGGTGGGTCAATAAGCAATTTTTGAAGTTAACTTTGATGGTGTAAACACCAGATTTGGCAGAATGTGGGTTCCAAAGGAAGTCGAGCTTAGGCTAAGAATTTAAACCAAGCTCATAAGTCCCGTTATTTCATCCATCTGGGCACTACAAAAATGTATCAAAATTTGAAGAAGGGATGTGACTTAGTATGTAAGTGTTTGACTTGCTTGCAAGTAAAAGCAGAAAACCAAAAGCCCTATGGCAAGTTGCAACCACCATAGATTTCAAAATGGAAGTGTGAACATGTCACCATGGATTTCATAACAAAACTACTCCATACAACTAAAGCTTATGACTCCATTTGGGTGATTGTGGACCAACTTACCAAGAGCGCACACCTCTTACGTACTCGTGAGACGTTGAATTTAGAGCGTTTGGCGGAAGTGTTTGTTAATGATGTTAAAGATTGGCATGGTGTATCGGTGTCGATTGTTTCTGAGTGTGAGGAGACATTAGGGTGTCATGCGACACCGTGGACGACACTAGCCATATATTCATAGTTTTCGCGTGTAACTTTCATGCTGATGGTTAGCACACCATCTAGTGAAGAAGTATGAAAGCAATAACACCATAAAGAAAGGTGAGTTCTAGAAGCCCACTTTTAAAATATTTTACTATGTTTTTGGGCTGGTGTGCATACCGTATGAAATGATGTATATAAATTGTAACACCACAATTGGAACACCAATTATTAAATACATTAAACGCACACGGAAGCTTTTTGTCCCAGAATGTTTTTATTTATTTTTAATTTTTTTATAACCCTCGCGTACCGCGAGGCTTTCTGCCCCTCCCCTCGCGTACCGTGAGGGAGCTCCAAAGTCTGCCACTGAGAACCAGGTCTCTTGCGTACCACGAGAGAACCCACACTGGTCCTTCGCACTGAGTAAACAGAAAGTTTACTCAGTTTGCCCAGTTCCATACTTAGCCATTTTTCAACAATTTTCCATTCAACATGACACCCAAAAATTCCCAACACTTGGGTTTTGACCAAGTACTTTCATACCATATTTATATACACCAAAAATCATATTTCAAGTGTCTTTTACATCACTTTACAAGGATTTTCCTTAAAATCCACAAAATTTGCATACGAGAATCCTTCCACACCTCGGACTTGACTTGGACTTACATCGGAGATTCCCTACATAACAACATATATAAATCACTGTTAGTAATGACGATAAACACATTCAACAAGTATTTACACTTGTTTTCCACCCCTTTCACCCATTTGACCCATTTGACCTGTTTGCACCCTTTTTGTCAATTAAGGTTCTTAACACTTGCATTTCCACTACAAGTCTTATTCTTTTCATATTACATTCATTTACCACCACTCATTCACCCATTTGAAGTATTTCACACTTCTAATTAGGTTCACGACCTCTTGGTGCGAGTACCACAACTCATCTTACCCGCACTTGGAGTATTTGACTCCAAGTCCACCCTTTGAAGTATTCCACACTTCTTATTGGGTTTACTACCTCTTGGTGCGAGTACCACAACTCGTCTTACCCGTACTTGGATTATTTGACACCAAGTTCACCTACTGAAGTATTCCACACTTCAATCCACCATTTCACCAAGTTATCTCATTTTATTTGACCATATTCCACATAAGTCATATACACCACATTTACCATATTCACATTTTAGTTTGACTATTTATCACATAAGTCAGTTACTCCACATTCACCAAATTCACATAATAGCATGACTATTTACCACTTTAAGTCAATTACACTTATTTACCCCATTGCACAATCAACTTTTGACTATTAACCACATAGTCTAATTACACCAATTCCAACCTATTAGTTTGACCTTCTACCACTAAAGTCAAATTAGTACAATTCCACACATACCACATTCAAGCAATAGGCATAAACATTTATTTAAATTTATTGTATGCATACATATTACTTACACCACACATTTATCAGCATTATTAAGTAAGTGCAAAGACACTTACCTTTAGATGAACGACCCCAAACACAAATGAGCTTAATTATTACTTTTGCTAGTCAAAATGGTAGATTTGCCATGTTACACTTTTGGTCCCTCAACTTTCATTTCATTCATTTTATTCCAAAACTAGTTAAAACTAGTATAACCCCATTACTAACTTGAAATCCACTTGTTTCAACTTATTTCTACAATATTATTTTCACCATAATATTTTATTATTTATTTGAAATCGAAACCCGGATTTTGGTTCGTTACACAAATGAACGCTTATGCAATGAGGATTACCCGCAAACATTTATGAAATGAGGTTTATGAAAAGAAGTTTACCAATGTATACTTATAAAATGATTCACAAAAAGAAGTTTATGAAGCAATGATGAATGTGAAGTTATTCAATGAATGTACGAATAATTAATTGAAGTAAAAGTACTAAGTAAATGTTTTTAGAAAGTTACGATTGAACGAATCAACCATGATTTCCTTCAGGAATGGAAGTAAAGTTATGTTACGAGAAAAGCAAAGCATGTTACGAATGGAAACACCTTAATAGGGGCCTTTGTGGGTAGCCAATTGTTGTACAACTAGATGGTGACAACGGTCATCTCAGAGTTAACGTGACTTTTAAAGTTTGATGCTTGTTTACTCTACGGAGTTGACCTGCTATAAGATTGATTTTGTTTACTTTACAGAGTTGACTTATTGAAAGTTGATGTTTATTTAGTGTTTACTCTACGGAGTCGACTTGCTGGAAGTTGATGTTTGTTTACTCTACGGAGTCTACTTCCTGGAAGTTGGAATTGACGGTTACGAGAAGGCACATATTCGAAATGTTCATTATACGTGATTGATTAGGTTTTATGGTTACGTTTAAATATGTTTACGTATGATTTTACTAATGAAGTTGAATGCCTATGTGTTGTACAGAGGTCTGAAACTAACACTTTATGTAAAGTCAGAACTCACTTAACGAAAATGACTTTTTAGTATGCCCATTTAGGTTAAGTATAGGAAAAACAGTTGCATAGATGCTTGGCTAGCTCAGAAGAGTTATCGAGTAATGAAGAGTCTAGCATCCCACTGCATTTTATTTTATGGATGTTTGTTATGTAATGACAGTTAATGTTTAAATTGGTTTGGATGAAAGAACAATGTAACGAATTACGTTTCCACTGAATGATTGGATGATTTTAGTTTAACAACTGTTTGTGAGTTAGTAAATCCAACAAGTGAGACTTCTCGGGATCTGGGCCTTAGATCGACTTTTGAAGAAGTCTAGATTTGTGTTTTCCGTCTCTCTCTCTTCTATTAAATAACTCTATCTCTTATAATTAAATATCTAAAAAAACTTCTAATATTTTATTAAAACTTACTAAATTATAAAATTATTTTAATTATATTTATATTAAAATATTCTTTTATAATTTTAAATTGTAATTATATGTTATTTATAATTATTGAATCTTAATTATTTGTTATTTATAACTATTAAATTTTCATTATTTCTTATTTGATCGATTGCTAATGACATCCATAGAAACTGTTAGTTTACAACAAATTGGATTTATATAAACTGTATAATACATGAGTTTCTAACTTAGTATATAAATATAAAAATCAAAGAGAAAGATAAAGAAACAATATTGGTAAATAATAATCTTGTATGAAATGGATATTTTAATGAGGTGACTTCATACCTCTTTCCTCCAGGCCATTGATCAATAACTTTTCTAGGCTGCCATACCACGTACCGATGAAAATGGGTCAATTGGTCATTGTTTCGATTGCTGGTCAAGTGGTCCCTCTCAGCTATGCTCCTTATCTCTATTAATTTTCTTAGCACCTTCCTAAATTTGTGTTCATCTTGACTCAACGGTAAGGCACACCTTGCATAATGCAATATAAAAGTAATAGATCACCTGTTTTTAAATATCAATTTTTTTTTTCGAAAATTAAATTTTATTAAAACCACAGGGGGAGAGCCCAACCAGAGCAACATACAACTGTCTGGGACCTAGCCCAACACCCACAAACACAACTATGAATTACAACCTGGGAACTAACATAGATACAGAAGAAAAAACGACTATGAATTACATCAAATTAACACTAAATCCAGACAAGTCCGCCCACTGAAGATTCATGTTTTTTGACCGATTCTTGAGACACAAAAACCCGAGCAATTTTATATCTTCGATAAGTCTTTCCACCTTGATATTTTTATTAAAGAATTGAACTTTATTCCTAGCCTTCCAAATGCACCAAAGAGAAATTAATATAATGCCATGAAAGATATCTTTTTTGCCTATGTCAATTTGAAAGATCCTTGACCGAGAAGGCAAACACATGTTGAGACTTGCACCATCTTGAAATATGTTACCAAACCACAGTAGCTACAAGGCATAAGGTGAATAAGTGATCCGGAGTATCCGGCACTTCTTCACAAACAGGACACAATTGAGATGGGACTGGGACTTTCCTTTTATTCGAAGCTACCAAGGTTGGAATAGGGATCCATTTACACCAGGTAATTTTGAAAACGTCTCCTAGATCCCGACCTTTAGCAGCTAGCTCCTTCACTGATTTGATTGAGAACTGATTCGAAGAGTCCCCCAGGCATTCCCATTTATCCGAGCCACTAGAGATCTGGACATGCATTAGCAAATTAAAGAATTGCGACTATTCATAACGTTCCACATCTGACTGTGGGACGTGCTTCCAACCCAAGTCCACGAAACCGAACCATCTTGCACAAGAAAACAATTAGCCACATTACAACTTTTGTTTTAAACTAAAGAAAATAAAGAAGGGAAGGTATCTTTTAACCGATCATCCAATAACCAGGGTTCTATCCAAAACTTGATCAATTCACCATCCCCCAATCTACCTTTAATCAGACTCTGGATTTTTTACCTGCAATAAGAAAGTTAGATGCAAACCTGACAATATTATTCCAAACCCCTGTTAAAGATTTCTTAACCGGAACTGCGGACCACGAGTTTTTGGTTTGATGGATAGTCGAGATGAACTTTCCCCATAAGAATACCTTTCAGTTTTGAATCTCCACATCCATTTAGATAACAATTCATTATTAATATCCTTGAGAGGGGTTAACCCCAAACCACCTTCGGCTTTAGGGAGAGTGACACTATCACACGCGACCCAATATATTTTTTTCTTATCCTCAGCCCCCCAACCCCAGGAAATTCTTTAGGGTTCTTGCTTTCCATAGGGACAACCTAGCTTTGAAGGACTCGAACATCGGCCTCCAATTACAAGTCATGTTCATATTAGCACCTACCAATTAATAAGCTCAAATATGTTCAGGAGGCTGTCCGATTTACAGCCTAAGGACTTACACATCTTGTGGCTATTTGTCTATGGCTAATCATGAAGACGCTTACGATATCATTAACAATGAAGTCGAGGAGCAAAATATCTGGAAACCTTTCCATCAGTTGCCATTGTCTTCAAGAAACAACTCTATTCACTACTTAAGAAAACCTACCTATAGCGACGAAAAAAGAGACTCTTAGCGACGAAAAATCATCTAGCAAATTATACCATTATCATCTAGCTGATCTGTAAAAATTTATTGATCAATTTATGGTTTATGTGAAAATACATATTTAATTACCACACAAACGTTTTTAGTTTTTACCATCAACTATTTTACCTTCATATCTGGACGAACTTTGTTTTTACTAAAGTTTAACCAAGTTATATTTGTTTACTGGATCGCATAAAACTTATTTGTTTGAAAATCAAGTTATATTTAGAGGCCACATTCATGATTTATGAATAATATATTCATTGTGTTTTCTGTCAGTAATTTCAGGTAAAACAAGCACACGGATAAATAATATGTAGAATTAGATATATCCTTATATTTTCAACCTTAATTACATATATACTCAATCTAAAACTTAAATTACATATATCCCTCTCCTTTATAAAATTAACATTTTAAACTTACAAGAAATACGATTATTCTTATTATATTGATCTCAACCCTAATCATCTGATTCTTGCTTCCGATCGATATATGTAATTGCCCCTAAATAATTATGAAGGGGATATATGTAAATAAAATTTTGAGCTATGGTATATATAATTACCCTAAATAATATGCTACTATAAGAGTAAGAGACCGCCATTTTCAATGTTCTCCACACGATTCGTGCCGTATGGCATATGCCCATGAAAAGTCCACATATTGACTTGTTATAGATCAAGAAGAACAGATTATGTGGATGTTACATTTTGTTGAACGGATGTGGAGGTTAAAATAACGGGCCATCAATTTCTACTCCACGATGGTGAGGTGTTTGGAATACTCTCTGATTAATCAATCATTCATCAGTTTTCTATTAGATATTATTGTATTTAACAATTTATATTTGTACTAGATTAGAATCATGTGTATTACACGATTTGAATAAAAGTAATGATATATACTTAGTAATAAAAAGTTTATGTTTTTAAAACTCATGTAATACAAAGGTTAAATAAACCAGTGTATTACACGAGTTGAATAAAATATAATGTAATCTATCAACACAAACACTCGTTAAAATAGAACAATGTTTTCAGTTTATAGAAATCATAAAAAGATCATTGAGCAAATTAATTGATGACAAAAATAATTTTAAATTAAAAAAAGTATAAATAAAAATTAAAATATATAATTAACTTAGTTTGCCTAAAATAGTGGAGTTGATTATTAATAAGAGAGAGATATGAGAAAATGAGAATGAGGAGACCTAAAAATGTGACAAGTGTCCTTCCAATTTACTTGTTTATTATATAGTATAGATAGATATAGATATTTGAATATTAATTACGTTACTTTCAAGTTTAACAATTTTTTATATTTACAAGCTTAGATCCCGTGTAATACACACGAGTGAAAAATATCAATACATAAAATTCGTAAATTTTTATGTATATACATTTTACATATGTAAAAATGTATTACACATGCAAGGATAGAAAGCAAAATTCAAAATATATAAAAACTAATATATAGTTGGGTTTCGAAAATACGTTAATTACTATTTAATGTAATTTGACATTTGCTTACTATTTGATTGAAAATAAAAGTTAGAGTAAATTTTGCTTTTGGCCCCTGTGGTTTGATCTATTTAACCCTTTTAGTTCAAAAAGAATTATTTTAACATATCAACCCCTGATATTGTATTTTTATAACCATTTCAGTACATGACACTAACCCTGTTAACTTTTTATGTTAACTATAGGAACATTTTAGTAATTTCACTTTTAAGTGAACTAATTTAATATGTTTAACCTTTTTAAAAACATTTTTTTACCTGTTTAAAATCAATTTTTTAGTTTTTTTCCTCGTAAAAACAAAACGTCTTTTTTTTAACCCTTTTAAAAACATTTTTTTAACTTTTCTAAAAATAATTTTTTTTCATAAAAAGCGTTTTTGATAAAAACGTTTTTAGCTTTTTTGTAAAATATTTTTTAACTACTTTAGAAAAGCCTTTTTTAATAGTTAATTGTTTTAAAAAAAACATTTTCTAAAACTAGTTCACTAAAAAAAGTAAAAAAAAAAACGTTTTTAAAATAGTTAAAAAAACATTTTACGAAAAATCTAAAAAATGTTTTTAGAAACAAATCTAAAAACATGTTTTTAAAACGTTTTTTATGAAAAAAAAATATTTTTAGAAAAGTAAAAAAAAAATTAAAAAGGTTCAAAAAAGACATTTTTATGAAGAAAAAAAACTAGAAAAATGATTTTAAAAAAGTGAAAAAAAAAAACGTTTTTTAAAAAAGTAAAAAAAAGGTTTTTTATGAAAAAGACTAAATTTTTTTTTATTGTACTAAAAATATTAAACTAGTTCACTTAGAAATAAAAATGATTAAATTGTTGATATACTTAAAAGAAAAGGTTAACAGGGTTAATGTAATGACTGAAATTACAAAAATACAATCTCAGTGGTTGATATATTAAAAGATTTATTTTTGAATTAAAATAGTTAAACATGCTAAACGACAGGGACCAGAAGCAAAATTTACTCTAAAAGTTACATAATTAGATTTCAAAGTTTCTTATAATAAGAGATAATTTTAAATAAATGTGTTTTATTTGTTTATTTAGTTTTTCTTTAAAAATATATTATTTTTAAAAGATAAAAGTGTATTTATTAAGAGAGATAAACGGGAAAAAACTTATGAGAATGAATATGGAGACGACACGTGGCATGAAAAAACCCTTTATTTATTATATAGTACTAGATTAAAGCCCATGTTTATATGGGTTGAATAAATATAACTTGTTATAAAACAGTATTTTCTATGAATATTTGTATGTTGAATGTTACTAGTTATCTGTGAAATAACAAATAATGAAGATTTAAAAATTATAAAATTGTATTTTAAAATAAGATGTAATTAAAATTTTCTTATGATTTAGTATTTTTTAATAAAATATTAGAATAAATTTTAGATATTTAATTATTTAACATCATCATTATTTAATAAGAGAGAAAGGCGAAAAACAAAAATCTAGATTTCATCAGAAGTCGACATGTAGCAAGTATAGTTATTCCTTTATTATAATATAGGTTAGACACTAGGGGTGTGCATTAAATGGGCTGGCTCGTGAAAGCCCGAAGGACCAGCCCGTTAAGCCCGAGCCCGGCCCATGATGTGTGCAATCGGTCCGGTCTTCGGTCCTATCTTTCATGGCTTAACGGTTACGGTCCCGGTCCGGGCTAAGCCCGCAGTTCTTTAAAAAAGCCCGTAAAACCCGATATGCATGCATTCCTATTTTTTCTAGGGATATAATCTTATGTATGGAAATTGAATTATATGTGACTTTCTGTAAGGCCCCTTTCCTGGGTAACCACACTTGTTGGATTTACTCATAAACATAGTCATAAATACTGAACTTAAATTAAAAACATTCGAGAGTAGCGGAAGCAAACATTATTCGAATTCATAACATAACATAACATAACATAACATAACATAACATAACATAACATAACATAACATTACATAACATAACATAACATAACAAAACATAACATAACATAACATAACATAACATAACATAACATAACATAACATAACATAACATAAACATAACATAACATAACATAACACAACATAACAGCGGAAGTCTTAACAATTAAAAACATAACATTGTCTTAACATATTTAAAAGTGGGATGTCAGTCGCTTGCCGGGTAACCATCACGCCTTCGCACGACCCTTACTTTCTTTACCTGAAATGTATACTAAAAGTCAGCTAACGCTGGTGAGTTCTAGTTTAAAAACAATCAGACACAACATTTATCTTATCATTAAGTATTGTATATATATATATATGATATACGTGCATTTGCATATTCTTTGCTTTACCGTTCTTACATAACATTCATACCGAGTATATACATATGTACATACATACTTACTTTGGGGAGAACATTCATTGGTCATACACATATGGGTGATCAACCCGTCATAATTACTACGTGAGTCACAAAGACAAACGCCATGAGAACTATCGTCGTAGTCCATTTCATAAACCGTCCGGCCCTAGAAACCGTCTGTCGTAACATAAATCCGTCCGGCAACCTTTGTCCGTCCGCCTAAAACCCGTCCTACCGTCATAATCCGTTCATTCTCCCGTTTGCCCGAAGGCATCCGTTTACCACACGGCTATCATGTATGCAACCGTTCTACATGTAATAAGGCATTTGCTTCGACCGTCCATGAGTGCCTTTTATACGTCCTAGCTAATGAAGGAACGTTTTTGTCCCGGTTGCAAAATAGTCACGTGGTCGTCCGTCTACCGAAGTAGCCGTTGTCATCGAAGCGTCCATAACGTTTACATACATTCATAACATGCAATATATAAAATATAAAGCAAGATTTCATTCATTCACGTTATGACATTCTTTCATTCATTCTTTATAATCATACGTTTCATTCTTTGTTCATCATTCATTTTGATACATATATGAATATATCACGTTTGATCACATTGGCATTCATAACATTTATTCATTTAGCGTATACACTTCAGCCCCAAAACATTTAATAAGGTTTGCACATAACATAAAAGGGGCACATAGAACTCACCTGATGAGCTAGTCTCGTCCTGTCCTAACAGCGGTCCAATGAGTGCCACACACAATCTGGATTGGTTAATTACACATACATCAGACCTAATTTAAATTACACACTTTTACTTCAGCTGAACTAGGCGAACTTAAGGCTAAGTTCGTTGCCTAAAGTCTAGGCGAACTTGTCCTAAGTTCGCCTGACTTGACCAAGCGAACATAACCAGGCGATCATAATCAGGCGATCATAATCAGGCGATCATAATCAGGCGAACATAATCAGGCGAACTTAATAGGCGAACATAATCAGGCGAACTTAATAGGCAAACATGCTAAGTTCGCCTCTTGATGGCCATAAGCGAACTTGCCAGGCGAACTTGATAAGTTCGCCTGTCGAACAGTCTTCTTCCCCAACAAGTTCGAAATTCTTGCATGCTAACCTGATCATGCCAATCTTACAACTTTCTTTATTCAAAAGGTGCGGTTTTCATTCTAGATGCTAGTCCTAAGCTTATTTTCAAGTTTCATCCGTAAAAACGTCACATATTTAGCTAAAACCCGAAAATCCCAAATTAAACAAAAACTCAGTTTAGGGTCGAATCGTTACCTGGATTGGGATTCTGATTCGGAGGTTTTGCTCACGAGCTCAGCAGTAACGTGCTCCTTCAATTCCGAGTCGATCCGTCAACTTTCTCTCTCTAGGCCCGAGCTCTCCTTTCCCTCTCTAACTTTGTAAATGGTGGAAGCTTGAGGCTATCTTGACCTTTATATACTTGAGTTTCCCTCGGCCCGTTGGATTCGAGCCCAAGCCCATTCATTTTTCTTTCATTTTTTTATACTATTAAATCTCGATCGCGTTGTTATTTATTTATTTACCATTTTTGGGATGTTACAAGTCTACCCTTCTAAAAGATGTTTCGTCCTCGAAACCGTTTATACATTAAAAAATTGATGGTATAGTCCCCTCATCTCGTCTTCTTTCTCCCATGTCGCGTCTGACCCTTTTCTGTGCATCCATTGTACTTTAACTAAATGAATCGACTTATTGCGTCGTAAGGTAGGCACTTGCGTAATGTATGTGAGCTGTGTCGTCAGCTCGGTCAAGAATGGCTATTGGTTCCTCCACATAATTTGGACTGTTATCCACTTCGATCTCGTCGTAAGGTATGTGAGCTGTGTCGTCAGCTAGGCACTTGCGTAAGTGCGATACGTGGAACGTAGGGTGTATTTAACTAAGCTCAACGGGTAGGTCGAGTCTGTAAGCAACTTGGCCCACTCTTGCTAAAATCTTGAAAGTTCCGACAAACCTTGGACTCAGTTTGCCACGTTTTCTGAATCGGATGATTCCTTTCCATGGTGATACCTTCAACAGTATCATGTCCCCTACTTGAAACTCTAAATCCCTTCTTCTCTTATCCGCGTATGATTTCTGTCTGTCTTTTGCGGCTTTCATTCGAGCCTTGATTTGATCAAATTTCTCAGAAGTAACTTTGACCACTTCAAGACTTGCAAAATCCTTCTGTCCAATTTCGGAAGTAGCTTTGACCAATAAACCGGGCTCCTACATCTCCTTCCATATAACATTTCAAATGGCGGCATGCCAATAGTTGAGTGATAGCTGTTGTTATATGAAAATTCTGCCAATGGTAGATGGTTGTCCCAGCTCCCACCGAAGTCAATGATACAGGCCCAGAGTATGTCCTCCAAGGTCTGAATGGTCCTTTCAAATTGACCATCGGTTTGAGGGTGGTAAGCGGTGCTGATGTTCAGTCTAGTGCCCATCGCTTCATTGAATTTCTTCCAAAACCTTGAAGTGAATCTAGTATCCCTGTCGCACACAATCGACAGCGGCATACCATGTCTGCTCACAATTTCCTTGATAAATATTTCTGCTAGTTTTTCAGACGAAGAAGTCTCACGTATTGGCAAGAAGTGAGCACTCTTTGTCAAGCGGTCGACGATCATCCAAATGGTATCATTGCCTTTAGCTGTTTGTGGTATCTTGGTAATGAAGTCCATCATGATCTCCTCCCATTTCCATTCCGGTATTGGTAGAGGTTGCATTTTACCGCATGGTTTTTGGTGCTCGGCCTTAAATAGTGAACACGTTAGGCACTTGTTCACGTACTCGGTCACATCATTCTTCATGTCGGGCCACCGGTACTCTTTCTTCAAGTCTTGATACATTTTGTTTGTCCCGGGGTGGATAGAATAGCGAGACTTATGAGCCTCATCGAGGATTTTGGCTCTAAGCTCGCCAATCTTAGGTATCCACATCCGGCCAAAATTAGTTCGTACACCGTAAGCATTTGTATCCAAATTCCCTTATTGTCCTACTATTATTTCTTGTTTTATATTTGTTTCTAATAGTGCCTCATTTTGTGCCTTTGATATTTCACTCATCAAATCCGGCGTTTTAATCAGCTGACACGCTTTGATCCGGATAGGTTCCGATTCTTCCTTTCTGCTTAAAGCATCAGCCACTACGTTTGCCTTGCCTGGATGGTACAATATCTCATAGTCATAGTCTTTCAATAGCTCTAACCACCTCCTTTGTCTCATGTTTAACTCATTTTGTTCGAAAAAATACTTCAGGCTTTTGTGATCGGAGTAAATGGTGCATTTAACTCCATACAGATAGTGCCTCCATATTTTTAATGCGAAAACTACTGCCGCTAACTCCAGATCGTGAGTTGGGTAGTTAACCTCGTGAATCTTTAGTTGTCGCGAGGCGTAGGAAATTACCTTTCCTCGTTGCATAAGTACGCAACCTAAACCCTGACCCGAAGTGTCACAGTAGACTTCCAAGTCTTCATTTCCCTCAGGTAGTGTCAAGACTGGAGCTTGGGTTAATCGTGTCTTAAGTTCCTCAAACGCGTTGTTTTGGGTTGGACCCCATTCGTATTTCACTTCCTTCCGTGTCAATTTAGTTAGTGGCGAGGCTATCCTCGAGAAATCTTGAATGAACCTCCGATAGTAGCCTGCCAATCCCAGAAAACTTCGTATCTCTGTTGGTGTCCTCGGGACGTTCCATTTATTTAGTGCCTCAATCTTTGCAGGATCTACCATGATGCCGTTTGGGTTTATCACATAACCTAGGAATTGGAATTCCCTAAGCCAGAACGCGCATTTGGAGAATTTTACGTACAACTTTTCCTGCTTTAGCACCTCCAGAACCTCTCTTAGGTGGCAGTGGTGATCACCCTTGCTTTTCGAATATACCAGTATGTCGTATATAAAAACTTTCACTGATCGATCCAACATTGGTCGACATACTCTATTCATCAAATCCATGAACGTTGTTGGTGCGTTGGTCAATCCGAAGGACATCACGAGAAACTCATAATGTCCATAACGCGTGTGAAACGCGGTCTTTGGTACGTCTTCTTCTCTTACTTTCAACTGATGGAAACCCGACCTAAGATCGATCTTTGAGAACCAACTCGCACCTTGCAGTTGATCAAAAAGGTCGTCTATTCTAGGCAGTGGGTATTTGTTCTTTACTGTCCTCTTGTTCAGTTCACGGTAGTCAATGCACATGCGCATGCTGCCGTCCTTCTTCTTTAGAAATAGTACCGGAGCGCCCCATGGTGAAATGCTCTGTGTGATAAATCATTTTTATGTTAATTCCTCTAGTTGAGACATCAATTCTTTCATTTCTGACGGAGCCAATCGGTAGGGGGCTTTGGCAACGGGCTCAGCTCCTGGCAGTAAGTCAATCTGAAATTCTACTTCCCGATCGGGTGGCAACCTAGGTAAATCCTCAGGGAATACTTCCGGAAAGTTTCACACCACGGGTACATTCTTGAGTTCCTTCGTTTTCATTCTATTTTCAATAACATACGCCAGATAAGATTCGCAACCGCGCCTCATGTAATTTTCGGCCTTGATCATCGAAATGACGTTCGGCATCGTGCAATTCCAATCCCCGTAAACCGTAATTGGACTGCCGCTAGGAGCTTTGAGGTGTATCCTCTTACGTTTACATATGATTTGAGCTTCGTTGGCAGTTAGCCAATCCATACCCAATACTATATCGAATCCTCCTAAGGTGAGAAGGAATAATCTAAAAGGAAACTTATGGACCTCTATTTCTATGATGCAATCCTCTGTTACTTAGAATACTGTCGAATTTTTACTAACGGCAGTTTGTACGCTAAAGGCCTTTACTATGGTGTTAATAGTGCAATCTAGTTTATGACTAAATGCATTGGATATAGAGCTTTTACTAGCACCGGAGTCAAATAAAATAGCAGCATGTTCATCATTAACTAGGAACATACCTGACACAACATCAGGGTTTCCCCTTGCTTCCTCCTCAGTCAGGGCGTAGGCTCGAGTCCTAGCCTTCGGCTGTTCCTTTTCAGCTTCCTTTTCCTTTCCCGAACTGGATTGTCTGGTTTTCCAGCAATCCCTAATCAGGTGTCCATATCTTCCATAACTTTGGCACTTGACGTCCTTTAAGCAATCTCGGAAGTAATGCCCCGGCCTCCCGCACTTATAACACATGGTTGCGCCAACAAGACATTCGCCTTGATGTTTCTTTGAGCATTTCTTTCAAACTTCATACTCTTCTGCCCTAGGTTTCTTCACCTCAGCGGTGTAGTTTCCCTTTCCTTTGCCTTTGAACGAGTTCTCCCATTTCCGCTTCGGAGCTTCGGGAACTGTGTCCTCGTTAGCATAATCGTCATAGACGATTCCAGACAGGTTGACTACCGACTCGGAGATCGAGGGTAGATTAGCTTTCACATGAACACGAACCTTTTGAGGTAGGCCCTTCATATAGTACTTGATCAGTCGCTCTTAAGTCTCTACCAGGTGGGGTACTAGTTGAGCTAGCTCATTGAACCTAGAAGTATACTGGCGGTGTGTCTTACTGCCAGCCTTGAAGTTTAGTAATTCATTTTCCACTCGATCAATTTCGTTCTGGGGACAGAACTTTTGGATTATCAGCTTCTTCAGGTCTTCCAATGTCATTCCGGCAAGAGCGTTTGGCGACTTTGTCCTCTGAATGTTCCTCCACCAACTTAGTCCCTCATTGGTGAAAGACTGAGCAACATACTTAACAGCCTGGTCCGGTCGACACTCGCTGATGTTGATTACAACATTCAGCCTCTCAATCCATTCGAACGTAGCCATTGAATCCATGTTCCCATCGAACTTGGGTGGGTCTCCGTCCTTGAAACCTTTGTAAGTACACCCACGATTGCTTGATCCCACCTTTACTTCATCCCCATCACTGTCATACACTTTCTCTTCATGGTCTCCTTCATCCTCCTCTCTATTTTTCTTTAGTGCCTCGGATAGTAGATCAGGCAATACTTTCTTCAGAGTGAGTACAACTCCGCGGGCAATAGCATCCCTGACCTCGGGTTCCAACTGTAGAGACCTTTGATTGTCGTCCCCAGTTGGGGTCACATATATTTCGTGCACACTCTCAGTGTATTCTGCGTACACACTCTCTTCCTCTTCATGTCTTTGATTCAATGGAGGTCTACCGACTCGGCCAGTGTGACCGCCTCGTTGTCCTATTCTTCCTCCACCAGCCATAGTTCCTAGTTTCCTAATAGTTATAAAGGGAATACATCAATGCCATTCCTTCAGATCATAGTTTTAGAACAGTACGAGCAAGGTAAATTTTTAATTACAGTGACCGGTTTGTGATTACTAATTTACATTGCTTTTCGGGTTAAAAACTCTTCAAATCGGTTGTGACATTGACATCTATTTGTTCTAAGTTAAGGTATCTATTCTTATCAAAGTGCATTAAGTTAGTACTTACATACCGTGTTGGCGTTGGCTACCCATACTGACATCCGTGCGTTGGTCCCATCCTCAGCTTGAGTCCAGACATTTAGGGATGTCTGAATCTCTCAAACTATTGCTTTGATACCAACTTGTAAGGCCCCTTTCCCGGGTAACCTCACTTGTTGGATTTACTCATAAACATAGTCATAAATACTAAACTTAAATTAAAAACATTCGAGAGTAGCGGAAGCAAACATCATTCGAATTCATAACATAACATAACATAACATAACATAACATTACATAACATAACATAGCATAGCATAGCATAGCATAGCATAGCATAGCATAACATAACATAACATAACATAACATAACATAACATAACATAACATAACAGCGAAATTCTTAACAATTAAAAGCATAACATTGTCTTAACATACTTAAAAGTGGGATGTCAGTCGCTTGCCGGGTAACCATCACGCCTTCGCACGACCCTTCCTTTCTTTACCTGAAGTGTATACTAAAAGTCAGCTAACGCTGGTGAGTTCTAGTTTAAAAACAATCATACATAACATTTATCTTATCATTAAGTATTGTATATATATATATATATATATGATATACGTGCATTTGCATATTCTTTGCTTTACTGTTCTCACATAACATTTATACCGAGTATATACATATGTACATACATACTTACTTTGGGGAGAACATTCATTGGTCATACACATATGGGTGATCAACCCGTCATAATTACTACGTGAGTCACAAAGACAAACGCCATGAGAACTACCGTCGTAGTCCATTTCATAAACCGTCCGGCCCTAGAAACCGTCCGTCATAACATAAATCTGTCCGGCAACCTTTGTTCGTCCGCTTAAAACCCGTCCTACCGTCGTAGTCCGTTCATTCGCCCGTCTGCCCGAAGGCATCCGTTTCCCACGCGGCTATCATGTATGCAACCGTTCTACATGTAATAAGGCATTTGCTTCGACCGTCCATGAGTGCCTTTTATACGTCCTAGCTGATGAAGGAACGTTTTTGTCCCGGTTGCAAAATAGTCACGTGGTCGTCCGTCTACCGAAGTAGCCGTTGTCATCGAAGCGTCCATAACGTTTACATACATTCATAACATGCAATATATAAAATATAAAGCAAGATTTCATTCATTCACGTTATGACATTCTTTCATTCATTCTTTATAATCATACGTTTCATTCTTTGTTCATCATTCATTTTGATACATATATGTATATATCACGTATGATCACATTGGCATTCATAACATTTATTTATTTAGTGTATACACTTCATCCCCAAGACATTTAATAAGGTTTGCATATAACATAAATGGGGCACATAGAACTCACCTGATGAGCTAGTCTCATCCTGTCCTAACAGCGGTCCAATGAGTGCCACACACGATTTGGATTGGTTAATTACATATACATCAGACCTAATTTAAATTACACACTTTTACTTCAGCTGAACTAGGCGAACTTAAGGCTAAGTTCGCTGCCTAAAGTCTAGGCGAACATATAGGCGAACTTGTCCTAAGTTCGCCTGACTTGACCAAGCGAACTTAACCAAGCGAACATAATCAGGCGAACATAATCAGGCGAACTTAATAGACGAACATGCTAAGTTCACCTCTTGATGGCCATAAGCGAACTTGCTAGGCGAACTTGCCAGGAGAACTTGATAAGTTCACCTCAACCTTACCAGGCGAACTTAACCTGATCATTCTAATCTTACAACTTTCCTTGTTCAAAACGTGCGATTTTCATTCTAGATGCTAGTCCTAAGCTTATTTTCAAGTTTCATCCGTAAAAACGTCACATATTTAGCTAAAACCCGAAAATCCCAAATTAAACAAAAACTAAGTTTAGGGTCGAATCGTTACCTGGATTGGGATTCTGATTTGGAGGTTTTGCTCACGAGCTCAGCAGTAACGTGCTCCTTCAATTCCGGGTCGATCCGTCAACTTTCTCTCTATAGGCTCGAGCTCTCCTTTCCCTCTCTAATTTTGCAAATGGTGGAAGCTTGAGCCTATCTTGACCTTTATATACCTGGGTTTCCCTCGGCCCGTCGGAGTCTAGCCCAAGCCCATTCATTTTCCTTTCATTTTTTTATACTATTAAATCTCTATCGCGTTGTTATTTATTTATTTACCATTTTTGGGATGTTACACTCTCAATTCCAAATTGAAAGTTACGGTGGAAACACATCCCTTGATTTAAATTCCAAATTGTAAGTTACAGAGGCAATAATCTTAGTCTTCCAAGTTCCAATATTCGATCTTCAAGTTTCCAATATTTCAACCGATTAACATCAAGTGGATTCCAAGTAATTATCTCAAATTAACATCAAGAGGATTCGAGTTCGTCACGTCGTGTCGGGTCTGGTTATCTAGCAACCAAGTTAGAATTAATATACTCCTTTTGATAGAAAACAAGAGATACATTGCACACATGAATTATTGACCACCCATCATGAATCTAATGTTAAGCGTTATGTAGGAATTCTTGTACTCATCATGAGTTTTATTTTTGAAGAACACATCTGAATGAATCCAAAATTCAAATTGACTCGTTTTGTGTTATTTAGTATCATATTTTTAACCGTAATCCATCTTTTATTTTTGAATGATTATATGTATATTGCTAAATCATACTCTTTCTATTCAATTGTGAAAGTGATCGGGTTTAAGGTTAGTCGGGTCGGGTATATAAATCGGGTTTGGTTTAAAATTCAGGCTAATTAAGTGTTTTAATGAACGACTACTTTGTTATGTTTATGGATTACACGATAGTGCAAACAAAAATAAATATTTAATTAAACGGGCTTGAATTTTAAAGCCCGAGACCGGCCCATTAAAGCCCGGACCAACCCATCTACAAATGGCCCGGTCCTCGGTCCCCAATTTACCTATTAATGGCCCCGATCCCAGTCCGGGTTGGTCCGGTCAAAGCCCAATACTCACCCCTATTAGAAACCCTGTATATTATACAGGTTGAATAAATTTAGTGTTATATATACACTCAGTAATGAAGATCTAATATTACATATTTATGACATATTACATAATTTTTTAATACAGTTTTTAGAAATCTTATATAGTTATTTTTTAATAATGTTTTATAAAAAGAATGAAAAAAATGTTCAAATTATAAAAATGTTTTATGAACAAAGATATTTTTTTAATTATAAATATTTTATAAAAATAGTTATACAAATCATTATTATTTAATAAGAAAGTGAGGCGGGAAACAAAAATTATAATTTGTTTTATAGAAACTTGTATCATGAGTATGAGATAGAGGCAGGAAAAAAATCCTAGGGATGAACATAAGAATGACATGTGACACCCCAAAACTTTTATTTATTAGTATGTATAGATATAGATATAGATACGTGTACAACATAAATTAACTAGTTTTCGAGATACTATGAGATACTCGTATGTTACAGGGGGCTTTCGGGGTTTCAAGGTGGCCGACCGCATATGGCTCACATTCTAAAAGGGACCTATATTTTTTTAGCGTTTAAGTTCCATAAGTCGATTAACATGTATAAAAAATTATAAACTTATTAGTACTTACGCGTTATAGAGGGTTGGTAATGATTTTTCTTGTAGAGGGACCCAATAGTTTAAGTTGTTTACCAAATTAGGTTAAAATATATTTATTCTTTTATCTTTGTTTAAAAAAAACAAAAAAAATGAGATAAACAACAAGATTTGCGATTGCGATTAGTGTCTGGCGATATTCGATACTCATTATATAAAAAAACCCACAATAGTCGATTGTCTATAAATAAAAAACGAATGTTAATTGATATTGGCGATTGAAGATTGTTTAACACATAAAAAACTTACTAAAGTTTTATAATATTTGAGACAATTCGATTATTTTCCTTATATATTAATTGTATATAGAGTCTTACTGACTATTACAGTAACGGGACATCTGCATAACTAAATATTTCAAAATTGAAGTTGGTGAAGTGTATGACCCACAATGTCACAAAAAAAATACTTAATAAATTAGTAATGATTGCGTTCTTTCGGAATTTTTTTAGTAATGATTGCTATTGAGAATTGTATATATAAAGTATGGATTAGGATTTGTTGATCAACAACTTTGTGTTTAAAATGATAAGAGTCTCAGAATTCGTTTAACTATGTAATATATCATTAGCTACAATAATTTTGTTTTGTTTATTATTATAACAACTATCTTTGTTTTAATAAACTTTTATACATACATAAATATATATATATATATATATTTATATTTCAGGGGCTTATTTTTATTAGTCGCACAAGGCTTCCGATATCTCAGAGAAGACTCTGATATGTTATAAAATAAAAAAATTATTCACAACTATTTAAAGCATATTTCTTTTAGCAGCAAATTCACATATCATTTTTTTCTTATTAGTAGACTTGAACTCTTAATTTTTTAAAAAGAAACAACTTTTATTAACACCTTATTACTATTAGGTTATAAGAGCTTTGCTAATCTGAAGCATATTAATTAATGGAAACCAAAAGATATATTTTTATAGTTTAATGAGATTGTTATTTTTCTATATGTTCAAGTCAACGTAATCATTCGGATGATTTTTCATTTATATATATGTTTGCCAGAAAATAAGATATACTTTTTTGTAATATTCCAATTCAAAACTATATACATGTTCGGTAATAATCCCTATTATAATAAAAAACTAAATTTTGTGTCACTTGTTAAAATCATATTCATCCTTACATTCATTTTCCTCCTAAAATCACATTTACAACCTCCATCTAATATTTCCACATTTAGCTTTTTTTGTTAAAGATTACATAAATAAACATTTTATTAAATCAATTTCATCATTATAACCATTGACTCAATTTTATTTAAAAAAATTTATCATTAAAAGTGAATATTTAAAAAAAAATAAGAATAAAAAATAGAATATTTAAAAAAAACGAGTTTTTAAAGTTTATTATCTAAAAACGATTTTTTAAAATTTTATCAATAAAAAACCAAAATTTTAGTTTTACATATAAAATTTGAAAATACTACTTTTGTATTTTAAATAAATATGTGTTAGAATAAAGTTTGCTAATATTTAATTAGTAATTTTTTTAATTAAGTTTGATATCAAATTTATATAAAAAATGTGTTAAGATATTTATCAATATAATTTTAACGTTTCAACTCGTGTGTTATGCGGGGTTTAAAACTAGTCATTAAAATATATTAATAATTTTGAGTTGCTTCTTGGGAAAACCTCACATCATTAAGAGGAAATCCTTAAGTGCATCTCCTACCCTTTGAAAAGTCATATGGCTACCACTCAACCAGAAGGTTCGATGGACTTTGAGTTGATTCATATAATTATTTTATAAAAATTATTTTATGTTTGTATTCATTCAAAATCTGTCAAAAATATTAGATCTAAAGAAAATATCAACAAATCTCAAGTCAACACGGATAATTAACACAAAAATCTCCGAGTTTCAAACACAAGATCCCGAATAAGAACAATCGTACAAACATAGATTATTAATATGATAATCTGAAGAAAAATACAGACACCGGAACTTGGAATCAACGAAGAATCGTGAATGTGACGAAGAAACCCTAAATCTTGAAATACGTAAGAGCAGAGAAAACTCAAGAGCGTGTCACTATAACAGTATCACCCTATAGCGACGATTTTTTTTCACCCTATAGCGACGACTTGTCGTCGGGATAGCTTATACCGACGACAAGTCGTCGGTATAGATGTCGTCGGTATTACCTCGTACCAATAGCCTAAGATTGTCTTCGGTATAGGTATCGTCGGTATAGGTCAGCCTATACCGACGACAAGTCGTCGGCATAGGGTCTATTTAAATAATTCAAAAAGAAAATCTATACCGACGACATGTCGTCGGTATAGAGTTCAGCCCTGTACGGACGACATGTCGTCGGCATAGGGTCAACCTGTCGTCGGTATAGGGTTTTTTCATTTTTTTAATAATTTTTTAAAAAGGACTATCCCGACGACATGTCGTCGGTATAGCTCTTTATGTTTTTTTTTCAAATTTTTAATATTTTTCCAGAAATATTAAATTTCTAAAAACAAAACCTGCAAATATAAACCATTCAAACATTCAAATCCGATAAAAACTAATATCCGAAACATAAACCAAACATCTAAATTGTTACTCTAAGGCGGGGATCCTAACCCACTTTTTGAATATTCTATATCATATGTATACATTTTATCGAGTTGACTATTTAAGAAAAAATAATCAGCATTTTCCCTTAACTCCCCAAGTATGCAGATAAACCACAAACTCGAAAGAGTAAGGAGAAATAGCGACAAATATTTTCTTAAATTTTAACTCGTTAAAATATATACATATCCTAAATGAGATAGAATATTCATAAAGCAGTCCCAAAGGGGACAATCTAAAATTTATCTCTATTAGATAAATTTTGGACGTCTATATTCTAAAGGGTTATTGTAATATCCAACATTTTTCCGACATAACTTGTCCTAAACCCATGCACGTGTTAGTAATCCAAAGCTTGAATCTTCATTAAAAATCTATGTTCTTAAATAATAAGTATTAATTTATTATACCTGATTTATATATATATAACTTATTTAAAAATACATATATATGTATCTTATGGATAAAATGTATTAAATTCTTAAACCTTTATTGGTTTATAATTATATAAATGATAATTAATAAACTTACTTCTAATACTTAAACATATAAACTATAAATCTTATAAATTATTTTATAAAATTATAAAATAATAAAGAGAGTATAAAACTTATAAAACTTATTTAGCTTTATAAAATAAAAACATATTTATTTTATAAAAAGTCCAGGGATTAAAACTGCCAACTCTTGAAACTTGTTTTAAACTAAATCCTAAGTCTTAGCATAAAATAATAATATTTTGAAACTTCAGGGACCTATTGTGCAATTATCCTAAACTTCTGGATTTTAAAACCAGTCCCGATTTCGATCCCTTCCAAACCGGTTTTCACCTCTGAATTTCCAAAAAACGCGTAAACGGCCAGATTCGTTGCACCTCGAGCTCCTACTCGAGCATGCGATCTAAACCCAAGAACATTCAATGTTCAATTTCGAGTTTAACGCCGCGTAAATTCACATTTAAACCCGTTTTAATCAACCATAATCTCCACAACTAATCCGTCATTGAATGATGAAATTGACTATAAATACTTACAGTAATGCCTCAACGACAACACCCTCAAACTCTCAAATAATCCAATGTCATCGCATTATACCTGCAATCGCTTATTTTATCTCGTGGACAGCCGCTCCTAAACACCGACCGGTTCTCCTTTATTCGACATCATTCCAGGTAATTCTCATTGTCATTCTTTTCGTTTTCATCCAAGAATCTATTAAATTTCATTAACATAAGGTTAATCGATGCGTATTTAGGGAAATTCGATTATAGGGTTCATAAGGAAATTAGGGACGATTTGGGATGTTATTTATCAATTTCTTTTCCGAGTTATAACCTCAACGAGACCCGTAGTCAGGTGGTTTGTTCACTTGTGTGTTAACTTGGGTGGCCCGGGTTCGAATCCGGCCAGCCCAAGTTTTAATATTTTGTTTTTTTTATGCTTTTTCAATCAGTTTTAAATACTCTAATTATTTTTATAAAATCTGGCAAACTTTTATAAACTTAAAAATGGTTTTTATTTACATTTTTATTTTCCAGAACCATTTTAATTAATTAAACTTAACTAAAACTTATAATAATTAAATCTTTAAAATTAATTTTTAATACTTAAAACTATAAAATACCTTTAAAACTTTATTAAACTTAAACAGAAATCATGTTAATCAGAAACTTAATTTATTTTCTGAAGTAATAAACTTACTTTGTTTGAATTAATTTTTTTAAACTTTAATTAAAACAGAAACTTATACAACATTTATAAAATCAGAAAAGTTTATAAAACTTATATATTATTTAAGCAAACAGAAACTTATAAACCTTTGCATTTTTATAAAACTTATATCTATTTAAATCAAAGCTTATTTGTTTAATTGTTTATTTACAAGAAAAAAATATACATTTATAAACTTATAAATACAGAAAACCTAAATTTAATAAATTACAAACTTATATAATACTATTATTTTATAAGCATAAATTAACTGTTTATAAAAATATAAACATAAAAATAAATAGACCTTATTTATTTTCCTAAACATTTATAAACTTATAAACTTTATAAAAATTTAATGGAAACATTAAAGCATTTATAAACTTGTAAACTTTATTTAAATACTTATAATCCTATAAGAAACTTATTTAAGAAAATTTATAAAATTATAAACTTTAAAATTTATAATTTATAATTTATAATTTAAAATATTAACTTTATGAAAAGTTCTATTTAACTTATTTGTTTAAACTTACAAATTTCACATTAGTTATTTAGACTTATAATTATTTTTAAATAATAATTAATTACAAGTTAATTTGTATAGTTAATACTCAAATACTTTAATCTTAAATGATTTATATTGATAATTCTAAATAAAGTAAATATCCTTTTGATAATTATTTATCCTTAATAATTATTTACTCTTTAAATAATTACTATTAATCCTTAATCATTACTTATTCTTTAACTATTATTATTAATCCTTAATAATTACTTGTTCTTTAAATATTTATTTTTACAATGTTTATTGGTAATCTTTAATGATTATTCATACTTTAAATAATTATTATATGTAACATCCCAAAAATAATAAAACGAATAAACATAGCGAGACCGGTGATTTAGTCGGAACATTTAAACAAAAGGGAGCGGGCTTGGGCTCGGCTTCAATGGGCCGAGGGAAGCCCAGGTATATATATAAGGCAAGGCAGCCCTCTTCCCTGCTCATTCCACACTCACGCAACTTCTAGAAAGAAAGGAAAGCTCGGGTCTAGAGAGAGAAAGTTGTCGGATCGTCACGAGTTTGGAGGAGCACGACACAGCTGAGCCCGTGAACAAAACCTCCGAATCAGAATTACAATCCAGGTAACGATTCGATCACATTATGAGTTTTTGTTCGTTTTGGAAAGTTTCGGGTTTTAGCTAAAAGATAACGATTTTTGCGAATGAAACTTGAAAGTGAACTTAGGTATAGCATCTAGAATGAAAAACGAACGTTTTGATCAAAGAAAATTTAGATATCGACATGATCAGATTCGCATGCAGAACATTCGGATTTTTGGGGAAGGCGATAAGTGCAGACCCATCGAAACTACTTAGTTTCGATATGTGCAGACCCATCGAAACTACTTAGTTTCGATATGTGCATACCTATCGAAACTACCCAGTTTCGATATATGCAGACCCAATCGAAACTACCATAGTTTCGATATGAGCCCCCGATCCGAAGCTAAGATAATACATAAGTTACTTATCGAAACTACCTATCGAAACTACCTATCGAAACTACTTATCGAAACTACCTATCGAAACTACCTATCGAAATTACCAAGTTTCGACAGAAACAACCTATCGAAACTACCAAGTTTCGATATTAGCTAATCAATCGAAACTACTATGTTTAAGCATAGTAATGTCTAGTGTCATCTAGGAGCACCATCTTATGTGTATGACTTTATTATACAGATCGTGTGTGACATTAGTGAAGCTCAGTAGCCAGCTTAGTGTATTACAGAAACTACTCATCAGGTGAGTTCTATGTGCCCCCTTCTATGTTATGTGCAAATGTTTTCAAATGTTTTAGGGCTGAAATGTATACACTAAGTGAATAAATGTTATGAATGCCAACGTGATCATACGTGGTATACAAGTATATATATACCTATACACGAAAAAGAATTTATGAATAAAGAATGAAAAGCATGATTATAAAGAATGAAATGAATGAATGACATAACATGTAAGAATGAAATCCTGCTTTATATCCATGTATATATTGCTTGCCAAGTACCGAAAATGTTATGGACGCTTCGATGATAACGGCTACTTCGGTAGACGGACGACCATGTGATTATTTTACAACCGGGACAAGTGCGTTCCTTCATCAGCTAGGACGTACGAATGCCATTAATGGACGGTCGAAGCAATTGTCATATTATAGTAGAACGGTTGTATAAATAATAGTCGCATGGGAAACGGATACCTTCGGGTAGACGGGCGAATTACGGCCTACGACGGTAGGACGGTTGTAAGTCATGACGGACGGACAAAGATTGCCGGACGGTTGTAAGAATAAAATGACGGACGGCACTAGTTGCCGGACGGTTGTAAGTATAGGCGGGCCATGACGATGGACCGCGGCGATTGTCTTTGTGACATTCGTAAGCAAATGACGGGTTGATCACCCTTATATAGTATGACCCATGAAATTAAAGAAAGAAAGAAAAGAAAGAAAATGGTGAATGCATATATATATATATATGAAATCACAAAGATACAGAAAAGAAAGATGAAAGAAAGGCAAAAGTTATGAATACGTATTTATATGAATGACTATACAGTAATGCATACTTATAAAGTAAAGAAAAGAATGTTTATATCAAATCGCATTAAACTAGAACTCACTAGCGTTAGCTGACTTTTAGTATACATTTCAGGTAAAGGAAGATGAGGTCGTGCGGCGGCGTGGAGGTTACCCGGCACGAGACTGACATCCCTCTTTTGTTTTATATGTCTTCGAACAATGTTATGTTTTTAATTGTAAAGACTTCCGCTGTTATGATTATGTAATTGGATGACAAATGCTTTTAATATAAACTCAGTATTTTATGACTATGTTTATGAGTAAATCCAACAAGTGAGGTTACCCGGGAAAGGGGCCTTACAAGTTGGTATCAGAGCAATAGTTTGAGAGATTCAGACATCCCTAAATGTCTGGACTCAAACTGATTATGGGACCAACGCACGGATGTCAGTCTGGGTAACCAACGCCAACGCCAGCACGGTAAGTAAGTAATAAAGTTAATGCTCTTGCATAAGAATAGATACAATAACTTAGAACAAATAGATGTTAATGCCATGACTGTTTTGAAGAGTTTTGAACCCGAAAAGCAATGTAAATTAGTAATCACAAACCGGTCACTGTAATTAAGAATTTTCCTTGCTCGTACTGTTCGAAACTACGATCTGAAGAAATGACATTGATGTATTCCCTTTTTAACTATCAGGAAATTAAGAGCTATGGCTGGTGGAGAAAGAACAGGACCTCGTGGCGGTCGCACTGGCCAACGAGGTAGACCTCCGTTGAAACAAAGAATCGAAGAAGAAGAGAGTGTGCACGCAGAGCACACCGAAAGTGTGCACGAAACAGAAGTGACCCCAGTTAGGGACGACAGTCCAGGGCCTATTCAGTTGGAACCTGAAGTCAGGGATGCTATTGCCCGTGAAGTTGTGCTCACTTTGAAGAAGGTATTGCCTGATCTACTATCCGAGGCAATAAAGAAAAGTAAAGAGGAGGATGAAGGAGACAAGGAAGGGAAAGTATATGATAGTGATGGGGATGAAATAAAGATAGGATCGAGCAACCGCGGGTGTACTTACAAGGGCTTTAAGGACGGAGACCCACCCAAGTTCGATGGAAGCAAGGATTCAGTGGTAACGCTTGAATGGATAGAGAGGATGAATGCTGTAATCAACATCAGCGAGTGTCGACGAGACCAGGCTGTTAAATACGTTGCTCATTCTTTCACCAACGAAGCACTAAGTTGGTGGAGGAATATTCAGAGAACTAAGTCACCAAATGCTATAAACAGAATGACATGGGACGACTTGAAGAAGCTGGTCATCCAAAAGTTCTGTCCACAGAACGAAATTGATCGAGTGGAAAATGAATTCCTAAACCTCAAGGCTGGAAATAAGACGCACCGCCAGTATACTTCGAGATTCAATGAACTAGCTCAACTAGTACCCCATTTGGTAGAAACTGAAGACTGTTTGATCAAGTACTATGTTAAGGGGTTGCCACAACGGGTCCGTGTTCATATAAAAGCTAACCTACCCTCGACCTTCGAGTCGGTAGTGAATCTGAGCGGAATCGTCTACGACGACTACGCCAATGAGGACCCGGCACCTGAGACACAAAAGAAAAAGTGGGAGAACCCGTCTAGGGGTACCGGAAGAGGGAACGTAACTACTGCAAATAAGAAACCAAGGTCGGACAAATATGAAACCTGCAAAAAATGTGGAAGGCAACATTTTGGCGAGTGCCGGGTCGGCTCCACCACATGTTACAGGTGTGGGAAGGCGGGGCACTACTCTCGTGACTGCTTAAGAGACACTAAATGCCAAGTATGTGGACTGTTTGGTCACCTGACTAAGGATTGCAGAAAAACCAGACAATCTGGTTCGGGAAAAGAAAAGGAACAGGAACAACCAAAGACTAGGACTCGAGCTTACGCCCTGACTGAGGAGGAAGCAAGGGGAAATCCTGATGTTGTGTCAGGTACGTTCCTAGTTAATGATGAACATGCGGCTATATTATTTGACTCGGGTGCTAGTAAAAGCTTTATATCAAATGTCTTTAGTCGAAAACTGAATTGCACTATCAACACAGTAGTAGAGGCCTTTAGCGTATAAACTGCCGTTGGTAAAAATTCGGCAGTATTCCAAGTAACAGAGGATTGCATAATAGAAATAGAGGGTCATAAGTTTCCTTCTAGATTATTCCTTCTCACCTTAGGAGGATTCGATATAGTATTGGGTATGGATTGGCTAGCTGCCAACGAAGCTCAAATCATATGTAAACGTAAGAGGATACACCTCAAAGGTCCTAGCGGCAGTTCAATTACGGTTTATGGGGATTGGAATTGCACAATGCCGAACGTTATCTCGATGATAAAGGCCGAAAGTTACATGAGGCGCGGCTGCGAAGCTTATCTGCATATGTTATAGACGATAGAATGAAAACGAAAGAACTCAAGAATGTACCCGTGGTGTGCAATTTTCCGGAAGTATTCCCTGAGGAACTACCTGGGTTGCCACCCAATCGGGAAATAGAATTTCAGATTGATTTACTACCAGGAGCTGAGCCCGTTGCCAAAGCCCCCTACCGATTGGCTCCGTCAGAAATGAAAGAATTGATGTCTCAATTAGAGGAACTAACAGAAAAAGGATTTATTAGACCGAGCATCTCACCATGGGGCGCTCCGGTGCTATTTGTGAAGAAGAAGGACGGCAGCATGCGCATGTGCATCGACTACCGCGAATTGAACAAGAGAACAGTAAAGAACAAATACCCACTGCCTAGAATAGACGACCTTTTTTATCAACTGCAAGGTACGAGTTGGTTCTCAAAGATCGATCTTAGGTCGGGTTACCATCAGTTGAAAGTAAGAGAAGAAGACGTACCAAAGACCGCGTTTCGCACGCGTTATGGACATTATGAGTTTCTCGTGATGTCCTTCGGATTGACCAACGCACCAGCAGCGTTCATGGATTTGATGAATAGAGTATGTCGACCAATGTTGGATCGATCAGTGATAGTCTTTATAGATGACATACTGGTGTATTCAAAAAGCGAGGGTGATCACCACTGTCACCTAAGAGAGGTTCTGGAGGTGCTAAAGCAGGAAAAGTTGTACGCAAAATTCTCCAAATGCGCGTTCTGGCTTAGGGAAGTCCAATTCCTAGGTCATGTAATAAACCCAAACGGCATCATGGTGGATCCTGCAAAGATCGAGACAGTAAAGGAATGGAACATCCCAAAGACACCAATAGAGATACGAAGCTTTCTAGGACTGGCAGGCTACTATCGAAGGTTCATTCAAGATTTCTCAAGAATTGCCTCGCCGCTAACCAAACTGACACGGAAGGAAGTAAAGTATGAATGGGGTCCAACCCAAAACAACGCGTTTGAGGAACTTAAGACACGATTAACTCAAGCCCCCGTCTTAACACTACCGGAGGGAAATGAAGACTTGGTAGTCTACTCTGACGCTTCAGGGCAGGGTTTAGGGTGCGTACTCATGCAACGAGGAAAGGTAATTGCTTATGCATCACGGCAACTAAAGGTTCATGAGGTTAACTACCCAACGCACGATCTAGAATTAGCAGCAGTAGTTTTCGCGTTGAAAATATGGAGACACTATCTGTATGGAGTTAAATGCACCATTTACTCCGATCACAAAAGCCTGAAGTACTTTTTCGAACAAAAGGAATTAAACATGAGACAAAGGAGATGGTTAGAGCTACTGAAAGACTATGACTGTGAGATATTGTACCATCCAGGCAAGGCAAACGTAGTGGCTGGCGCTTTAAGCAGAAAGGAAGAATCGGCACCTATCCGGATCAAAGCGTGTCAGTTGATTATAACACCAGATTTAATGGGTGAAATATCAAAGGCACAAGATGAAGCATTGTTAGAAAGAAATGTGAAACGGGAAAGAATAGTAGGACAACAAGGGAACTTAGATGCGAATGCATACGGAGTACGAACTAGGTTTGGCCGGATGTGGATACCTAAGATTGGTGAGCTTAGAGCCAAAATACTCGATGAGGCCCATAAGTCTCGCTATTCTATCCACCCCGGGACAAATAAAATGTATCAAGACTTGAAGAAAGAATAATGGTGGCCTGGCATGAAGAATGATGTGACAGAATACGTGAGCAAGTGCCTAACGTGTTCTCTAGTTAAGGCCGAGCACCAGAAACCATGCGGTAAAATGCAACATTTACCAATACCGGAATGGAAGTGGGAAGAGATCACAATGGACTTCATTACCAAGCTACTGTGAACAGCTAAAGGAAATGATACCATTTGGGAGATCGTCGACCGCTTGACGAAGAGTGCTCACTTCTTGCCAATACGAGAAACTTCTTCTTCTGAAAAGCTAGCAGAAATATTTATCAAGGAAATTGTGAGCAGACATGGTATGCCGCTGTCGATTGTGTCCGACAGGGATACTAGATTCACGTCAAGGTTTTGGAAGAAATTCAACGAAACAATGGGCACTAGACTGAACATCAGCACCGCTTACCACCCCCAAACCGATGGACAATCGGAAAGGACCATTCAGACCTTGGAGGACATGCTCCGGGCCTGTATCATTGACTTCGGTGGGAGTTGGGACAGCCATCTACCATTGGCAGAATTTTCATATAACAACAGCTATCACTCGACTATTGGCATGCCGCCATTTGAAATGTTGTATGGGAGGAAATGTAGGACCCCGGTTTGTTGGGGGGAAATTGGACAGAAGGATTTTGCAAGTCTCGAAGTGGTCAAAGCTACTTCTGAGAAATTTGATCAAATCAAGGCTCGAATGAAAGCCGTAAAAGACAGACAGAAATCATACGCGGATAAGAGAAGGAGGGATTTAGAGTTTCAAGTAGGGGACATGGTACTGTTGAAAGTATCACCGTGGAAAGGAATCATTCGGTTCAGAAAGCGTGGCAAACTAAGTCCAAGGTTTGTCGGACCTTTCAAGATTTTAGCAAGAGTGGGTCAAGTTGCTTACAGACTCGACCTACCCGTCGAGCTTAGTGGAATACACCCTACGTTTCACGTGTCGCACTTACGCAAGTGCCTAGCTGACGACACAGCTCACATACCTTACGACGAGATCGAAGTGGATAACAGTCTAAACTATGTAGAGGAACCAATAGCTATTCTTGACCGAGCTGAGAAACGACTACGCAATAAGTCGATACCGTTAGTCAAGATACAATGGAAGCACAGAAAAGGGTCAGAAGCTACGTGGGAAAAAGAAGACGAGATAAGGGGACTATACCCTCAATTGTTTAACGATTAGTAGGTTTCGAGGACGAAACCTTTCTAAGGAGGGTAGACTTGTAACATCCCAAAAATAATAAAACGAATAAACATAGCGAGACCAGTGATTTAGTCGGAACATTTAAACAAAAGGGAGCGGGCTTGGGCTCGGCTTCAATGGGCCGAGGGAAGCCCAGGTATATATATAAGGCAAGGCAGCCCTCTTCCCTGCTCATTCCACACTCACGCAACTTCTAGAGAGAGAAAGGAAAGCTTGGGTCTAGAGAGAGAAAGTCGTCGGATCGTCACGAGATTGGAGGAGCACGACACAGCTGAGCCCGTGAGCAAAACCTCCGAATCAGAATTACAATCCAGGTAACGATTCGATCACATTATGAGTTTTTGTTCGTTTTGGAAAGTTTCGGGTTTTAGCTAAAAGATAACGATTTTTGCGGATGAAACTTGAAAGTGAACTTAGGTATAGCATCTAGAATGAAAAACGAACGTTTTGATCAAAGAAAATTTAGATATCGACATGATCAGATTCGCATGCAGAACATTCGGATTTTTGGGGAAGGCGATAAGTGCAGACCCATCGAAACTACTTAGTTTCGATATGTGCAGACCCATCGAAACTACTTAGTTTCAATATGTGCAGACCTATCGAAACTACCCAGTTTTGATATATGCAGACCCAATCGAAACTACCATAGTTTCGATATGAGCCCCCGATCCGAAGCTAAGATAATACATAAGTTACTTATCGAAACTACCTATCGAAACTACTTATCGAAACTACCTATCGAAACTACCTATCGAAACTACCAAGTTTCGATAGAAACAACCTATCGAAACTACCAAGTTTCAATATTAGTTAATCAATCGAAACTACTATGTTCAAGCATAGTAATGTCTAGTGTCATCTAAGAGCACCATCTTATGTGTATGACTTTATTATACAGATCGTGTGTGACATTAGTGAAGCTCAGTAGCCAGCTTAGTGTATTACAGAAACTACTCATCAGGTGAGTTCTATGTGCCCCCTTCTATGTTATGTGCAAATGTTTTCAAATGTTTTGGGGCTGAAATGTATACACTAAGTGAATAAATGTTATGAATGCCAACGTGATCATACGTGGTATACAAGTATATATATACCTATACACGAAAAAGAATTTATGAATAAAGAATGAAAAGCATGATTATAAAGAATGAAATGAATGAATGACATAACATGTAAGAATGAAATCCTGCTTTATATCCATGTATATATTGCTTGCCAAGTACATAAAATGTTATGGACGCTTCGATGATAACGGCTACTTCGGTAGACGAACGACCGTGTGATTATTTTACAACCGGGACAAGTGCGTTCCTTCATCAGCTAGGACGTACGAATGCCATTAATGGACGGTCGAAGCAATTGGCATATTATAGTAGAACGGTTGTATAAATAATAGTCGCATGGGAAACGGATACCTTCGGGTAGACGGGCGAATTACGGCCTACGACGGTAGGACGGTTGTAAGTCATGACGGACGGACAAAGATTGCCGGACGGTTGTAAGAATAAAATGACGGACGGCACTAGTTGTCGGACGGTTGTAAGTATAGGAGGGCCATGACGATGGACCGCGGCGATTGTCTTTGTGACATTCGTAAGCAAATGACGGGTTGATCACCCTTATATAGTATGACCCATGAAATTAAAGAAAGAAAGAAAAGAAAGAAAAGGGTGAATGCATATATATATATATGAAATCACAAAGATACAGAAAAGAAAGATGAAAGAAAGGCAAAAGTTATGAATACGTATTTATATGAATGTATATACAGTAATGCATACTTATAAAGTAAAGAAAAGAATGTTTATATCAAATCGCATTAAACTAGAACTCACCAGCGTTAACTGACTTTTAGTATACATTTCAGGTAAAGGAAGATGAGGTCGTGCGGCGGCGTGGAGGTTACCCGGCACGAGACTGACATCCCTCTTTTGTTTTATATGTCTTCGAACAATGTTATGTTTTTAATTGTAAAGACTTCCGCTGTTATGATTATGTAATTGGATGACGAATGTTTTTAATATAAACTCAGTATTTTATGACTATGTTTATGAGTAAATCTAACAAGTGAGGTTAACCGGGAAAGGGGCCTTACATTATAAATCTTTAATAATTATTCAATCTTTCATATTATTACAACTTCCCTTATAAATATTTAGAAAACTACTTTAAAATATTATTACCAAACTTGTGGTAATAAATAATTATAAAGCTTCTAAATAATTAATGTTAGTAATAATTATTGTAAATTATAAACTTATTAAACTTGATATTCAAGTCTTGTATTTGAAACTTCAATCTAAACTTTATGAACACAATCATCCCCGTCTTTCATTTGGCACCCTAGTAATCTGAGAATTCTAGATCCGTTGCCATAGACTTATAGGTTCAAAACTTGAAACTCTAGACTTGTATTCTTAGGCTTGTGTGAGGATATTCTCCCTCAAAGTCTTGCTATACAAAATCTTGTTGGACATTCTTTCCCTCAAATCCAAGTGAGTATACTTAGCCCCTTTTTATTTTACATTCTTTATAAACTTGGGGTGAAACATGTAACAAAACTTATACAATTCTTGTACAACTATGCCTATATGCTTATTCTTGTGTTATGTATGCTTAAATTAGACTTAATACGAGCATATCCATTAACTTTTATCAAGCTAATAGTAACAATGATAGATCTATTGCATTTGACCAATCCACCTAGTTTGATTGACCCTTCAGGGGGAGCCCATGGTGATTGTTACTGAATTTAGACTTTAAACTTTTAAGGGTAACTTTCGAGTTATGCCTAAACTTGGTTGGAGGATTGATATGCACAATGTTTAACATGTTTTGTTCTCACACTTATACTATAGAATGCAAGACATAGTGAATTGTAATACTTTTCAAAAACTTTGCTAAACTATGTTAAAACCTTCGTATCTCACCAACTGTTTTTAGTTAACAGTTTACTCACATGTTTCTGGTACGCTGGCATGAGACTTTTTATGATCACGTAGGATGCTTTGGACCTAGATTACTTATCAAATAAACATTGTACTTTTGTTATGTGTTGCCTCATTTGTTGTATTGAACCTTTGAAAGTCGTAAATGAAATATTTAAACTTTAATAGTCAACCTTGTGTTTTTGAACAACCGCGTCCGCCCCGACGTATAATTCGCCGTCGGTTGGGGTGTGACAGTTATCCTAAATAAACATACCAATGTACACAATATGAGAAATGACATACATAAACAAAGACGTACATAAATGACATTAGGGGTGTAAGCCTTTTTCTTATTTATTTTATAAAATTATAAAATATATTTTTTTAATATATAAGTAATGATAAACGAGTCGTTTACACCCTAAATGAAATTAAAAATTAACTACACAAAGGCATAAAAGTTGGGATACGTACCTTAAATAAATTCAATGAAACACAAATATGATGTTATTCACACCTCGTCAACCCCAATGAGTTCCGAACTTGCATCAAAATTAAATAAAGTTACATATACATACAAACATATATACATACATCCACAAATCATACAATTACATAAACATACATACAAATACATACAAACATACATACATATATACATACATATTATATACAAACATACATAAATAAATGCCCAAATTCCCAAATTACATACATAAACACAATTCCATACATAAAAATACATACAAACATACATACACATATATACATACATAGCCTTTACAAACATACATAAACAAATGCCCAAATTCCCAAATTACATACACAATTCCATAAATAAACATACATACACATACACATACACAAATACAAACAAACACATAAGTACATACACATACATATAATATATATACACATATACAAAAAAACATTCACATCTAAACCTAATTTCATCAAATAAATATGTATAAATGCCCTAATTTCATCATAAAATTACATAAAATATTTATAAAATCATACATCTAAACCATATATACATACATACAAATAAACACAAACATATACATACAAACATACATCTAAACCTAATTTGTAGAAAAATTACTAACCAAGTTTGCAAATTAGCTTCAAATAGCTTGAAATCCTCCAAAAATGATCAAATCTTCAAATACCTAACAAAAATCAAAGAAATTAAGCAAAAAAAACCCAAAAATGTTGATTTTCTTGTTAAGATTGAAACATAGATGTTAACTCGTATCAAAACCCGAGAGATTGGTGAAGATTGCTCCACAAAAGACCAAAAATCGTGAAAACGCCGGAGAGAGATGGAATGATTTGGGGATTTTTTTGGTGGAAATGGGAAGCAGAAAGCTGTTTCCTGGGTTAATTCGGGCTGAGACCTATACCGACGACATGTCGTCGGTATAGGCAGGATTGTCGGCGCTGTAGGAGGCCTATACCGACGACATGTCGTTGGTACATATATATATATATATATATATATAGAGAGAGAGAGAGGAAGGTTCAAAAGGGAACCAAGAAAAAAGAGGGAACTAAGAAACCATATAAAAAACTCATAAAAAAAATAAATTTCACATGTAAAAAACTCACTTTTACGTAATTTTCTTCGAAGCTTTTGCATATAAACACGTGAAGAAACCATTCTAATAAAAAAAGTAGTTTCTACGAACTTTTTTTTACATTTTTTCTTTTTTTTAATTATTTTTATTAGAACGGCTTTTAAATATGTTTATATGCAAAAGCTATGAAGAAAATTATATAAAAATAAGTTTTTGACATGTGAAAATGAGTTTTTTACGTGTGAAACACATGATTCCCTCTTTTTTTTCATGATTACCTTTTGAACATTCCCATATGTAATATCGAAGATTTTTCCGGTGTATCCTTTCCCCAACCCTTGCACGAATTATGAATTTAAACCTTGAAAACTTATAAAAAAAAAACTATTTTCTTAAATAAAGTATTAATTTATTTGAGATATATATATATTTAAGAAAAAACAAGTATAGTTGAGATACATATATATATATATATATATATATATGAGACTTATTTAAAAATACCTAAAACTTATTTATAAATAAAATGTGTTAAAATTCCTAAAACTTTATAAGTTCGTAGATATATAAATTATATAATTAATAAACTTATTTTAAATACTAAAACTTATAAACTAATGAATCTTATAAATTATTTTATAAAATTATAAAATAATAAAACTTATGAAACTTTAGAGGGATTTTATAAAAATAAAACATATTTATTTTTATGAAAAGTCGAGGGACTAAACTGCCATTTTTCAAAACTTGGTTTAAACTAAAACTTAAGTTTATACATGAAATAATAAACACTTGAAACTACAGGGGCCTAGGTGCAATTTCATCAAACACCCGAGTCTGGAATCAGTCACAGGTTCGAGTCCCACAAAAGCCGGTTTCGAGCTCGATTTATCGAAAACGCGTAATACCGTTGAATTGAATGCTCCTCGAGCTTCCTTTCGAGCGTGCGACCCAAACCCAATGCTCATCAATGCCTGGATTCAACTCTAACACTCGCGGGACTCGAATTTGAATCTGTTTACACCCCCGATATACTTCCCAACTGTACAAGCATTTATCGATTAAATTGGCTATAAATACCAACTCCTAAACCTTCCCGACATCACACCCAAACTCCTTGAACCTTCAATTCTATCATCTTGTACCTGCAATCGTTGATTAAATCATGTGGACGGCCGTTTCTGAGTCGGAACTGGTTCTCCCTCATCTCGACTTCATTTTAGGTAATTCGAAAAGCCATTTACTTCGTTTTCATTCAAGGAACAAAAACCCTTTGTCAATTTGCAATGATAGAGGGATTTTCGATTCGTATTTAGAGGATTAAGATTTTAGGGTTCATAAGAAATTGGGGTTGATTTGGGATTATGTTTAAGTAATTCTTTTTCCGTATAAAACAACAGCGAGGCCCGTTGCCGGGTGGTTTGTTTGTTGGTGTTCGGACTCATGTGGCCCGGGTTCGAATCTAGCCGGCCTGAGTTTTGATATTTCAGCTTTTTTATGCTTTTCATTTGGTTTTAATACTTTTAATCATTTTTATAAAATCTATTGAACTTTTATAAACTTAAAAACGATTTTTAATTACACTTTTATATTCTGGGGATATTTAAATTAAATTAAACTTAGTTAAAACTTTTAAACAAGTAATCTTTATTATTAGTTTTAAACTCTTAAAAACTATAAAAATACTTTAAAACTTTATAAATGAAACGCCCCAAAACGGGTACATCTCATAGTTGGCACACAACATAACAAACATAGTTCTTAAACCGGAAATCAGAATCTATTACAGCGGAAGTCTTTAATTCAAATCATTCATCAAACTATAACATGAAATATTGTCTATAACATGAACTATCAGGATTGGAAATGTCAGTCTTCAATACCGCAGCCCGATGTCCATGCTATCCAGCCCACATGGCTCTTTTATCTTTCTTTAGCTTTACCCTTTTTACCTGTCATGCATACTAAAAGTCAGCTAACGCTGGTGAGTTCTCTCTTTACTTTAAACTGTAAACTTTATCTTTGGTAGCTTAGTTTTATTAAATTAAACTAAGCTTTACTTTCACTTTCTTTGAAATAAACTTTTAACTATTACTTTAAAACTTTACAACGTTACAATTATAAATCTGTTACGTTACTATCTGTCATTAAAACTTTATCTTTAAGGAAACCCGTTAGGGTGTCCCACTGTACTCTGTCTATCATTTCACTTATACTTGACAAGTGACTTTATCATACTTTAACTATCACGTATGGATCGTGGTCCAAGGACCAGATCCCTATCTTGCTTACACCTCAGGGTAAGACTTTTACTTTAGCGCTGCCCACACCTCAGGGTGGGACTTTCTTTCTCGCTTGCACGTTAGTGCAAGACTCCTTTAGCATTGCTCACACCTCAGGGTGAGACTTTCTCGCTTACACCGAAGTGAAGACTCCTTTAGCATCGCTTACACCGAAGTGTAAGACTCCTTTAGCATTGCTTACGCCGAAGTGTAAGACTCCTTTAGCATTGCTCACACCTCAGGGTGAGACTTCTACTTTAGCATGCCTGCAGGACTTTCTACTATGCAACTATTATGCAATGCAATTACACTATTACACAAGTAGAAATGCAATCACATAACTTTCATATAGACAAATAACACATATTAACACATAAGCATATAACATGGTATTTGTCACTGTCACTGTCACTGTCACTGTCGAGCTGTACCGAAGTACGGCTCCTTTATCGTTCTTTCTTTAGCTCATTGTTATCTTTCAAAAACTTGTTTAAAAGATAATACTATGCTCTTCTGTTCTTTATCTTTCATTTTATAAAAATAACATTTTTATAAAATACTATACTTTGCCTTTCATTTTATAAAAAATAACATTTTTATAAAATACTATACTTTGCCTTTCATTTTATAAAAAATAACATTTTTATAAAATACTATACTTTGCCTTTCATTTTATAAAAATAACATTTTTATAAAATACTATACTTTGCCTTTCATTTTATAAAAATAACATTTTTATAAAATACTTTACCAGTATGCATGCCAGCCCAAAACCATTAGGAAAAAGGGCAATAAAAACTCACCAGATGAATCGTTTCTGTTTACACCTAGCCGGTTCCTGAATGTCACTATGGTCACCCACAATCTGTATAATCAAGTCATAGGCGTAAGGCTGTGTTCCTAGGGGACACTTAGACATTACTAGGCTTGACTCAGATGTTTCGGGTCATGGTTTCATTATCGAAACTAGGTAGTTTCGAGTCCTGGCTCCTTATCGAAACTATGTAGTTTCGAGCCCTGGCTTCTTATCGAAACTAAGTAGTTTCGAGTCACTGCTTCTTATCGAAACTAAGTAGTTTCGAGTCACTGCTTCTTATCGAAACTAAGTAGTTTCGAGTCGTATGACTTATATAAATTCTTAGTTAAGGTCTTGGGTCTATATTGAAACTATGGTAGTTTCGATGGGTCTGCCCCTGTCGAAACTAGGTAGTTTCGATAGATGCGTCCATATCGAAACTAGTAGTTTCGACTGTGCAGTCTCCTTCCCCAAACAGAACCCTAGATCTGGTCCCTTTGTTCTAATCGATCAAGCTTTGAACTTTTTACGTTCGAAATGTTCCATTTTCCCCCATGAACCCAAACCCGTGGTTTGTTTCCAGTTTCACACGTAAAAATCTAAACCTTTACTCGATTATTAACCCGAAACCCGAAAGTTACAAAAACTCAGATTTAGGCATAATAATTACCTGTTACAGCTTCCTTCTCGTTTCTTTATGCTCCAGAGATGTTGAGCAACAATCCTCGAGACTTTGAGCTTGATCCCGAGCTTTCTCTCTCTAGACCCAAACTCTCACTCTCTCTTTCTCTCACTAGAAACTTGCGTGACAAGTGTGGTGAATGAGGGAGAGGCTGATGGCTGCTGCTATGAAGGCTCCCTGTCATTTTTCGGGCCCATGGGCCGAAACTTTGGCCAAGCCCACTTTGTTTCCTTTATTTGGGTTTCTATTTATTTTGGGATGTTACAAGTCTACCCCTCTTACGAAAGGTTTCGTCCTCGAAACCTGTTATAAGTCAAACAGGTGCGGGTACGACTCTTTCATTTCTGTCTCGGTTTCCCATGTAGCTTCCGAACCTTTACGATGCTTCCATTGTACTTTGACTAACTGTATCACTTTATTCCGTAACCGCTTTTCTTTCCTGTCTAATATGGCGACGGGTTCCTCGATGTAATTGAGGCTATTATCTATCTCGATGTCGTCAAGTGTCACGTGTGCCGATTCGTCGGCCAGGCACTTGCGCAAGTGCGACACGTGGAAGGTTGGGTGAATTCCACTCAGCTCATCAGGTAATTCTAACCGGTAAGCGACTTCACCAACCCGTGCTAGTATTTTGAAAGGCCCGACGAATCTTGGGCTTAACTTCCCTCTCTTTCTGAATCGTATGATCCCCTTCCAGGGAGATACTTTCAATAGTACTTGATCCCCGACCTTGAATTCGATTGGTCTTCGCCTTTTATCCGCGTAGGACTTTTGACGGTCCTGTGCAGCTTTCATTCTGGCCTTGATCTGGTCAATCTTTTCAGAGGTTGTTGTGACTACCTCTAAACTCCCCAACTCTTTCTGTCCTACCTCGCCCCAACAGACCGGGGTTCGGCATCTTCTACCATACAACATTTCGTAGGGCGGCATACCAATCGTGGTGTGGTGACTGTTGTTGTAGGAGAATTCTGCCAACGGTAGGTGACTATCCCAACTGCCACCGAAGTCTATAATGCATGCGCGGAGCATATCCTCTAACGTCTGGATGGTCCTTTCTGATTGACCATCCGTCTGTGGATGATAAGCCGTGCTGATGTTCAGTCTTGTACCCATTGACTCGTGAAATCTTTTCCAGAACCTCGATGTAAATCGGGTGTCCCGGTCAGATACAATTGATAACGGTACGCCATGTCGAGAGACAATTTCATTGATAAATACTTCTGCCAACTTCTCAGATGAATACGTTTCGCGAATTGGCAAGAAATGTGCACTCTTTGTCAGACGATCCACTATAACCCAAATCGTATCATGGCCTTTTGCTGTGCGGGGCAGCTTTGTAATAAAGTCCATGGTGATACGCTCCCACTTCCATTCGGGTATTTCCAGAGGCTGGATCTTCCCGTACGGTTTCTGATGCTCTGCTTTAACTTGTGAGCAAGTCAGACACTTGCTTACATATCCGGTCACATCATTCTTCATGTTAGGCCACCAATACTCTTTCTTCAAATCCTGGTACATTTTCGTGGTTCCTGGGTGGATGGAATATCGAGACTTATGGGCCTCGTCAAGTACTTTGGCCCTAAGCTCTCCGCCCTTCGGTACCCACATGCGACCACACCTGGTCCTCACTCCATGAGTGTTTAATTCTAACTTTGTCTGTTGACCGACCATTCTTTCTTTCTTTATGTTCTCTTCCTTTAGTGCTTCCTTCTGTGCTGCTTCTAGCTCTGTCATAAAATCTGGGGTTATCACTAACTGGTACGCTTTTACCCTAATAGGAGAATGATTCTCCTTACGACTTAGGGCATCAGCGACCACATTCGCCTTTCCCGGGTGGTATAGGATCTCACAGTCATAGTCTTTCAGCAATTCTAACCACCGCCTTTGCCGCATATTCAGGTCTTTCTGTTCGAAGAAATACTTCAAGCTCTTGTGATCCGAATAAATCGTGCATTTCACCCCGTAGAGGTAATGCCTCCAAATCTTTAACGCAAAAACAACTGCCGCGAGCTCCAAATCGTGAGTCGGGTAGTTAATTTCGTGGATCTTTAGCTGTCGTGACGCATACGCGATCACCTTTCCCCTCTGCATCAAAACACACCCTAACCCTTGTCCCGATGCGTCAGAATATACCACCAGGTCCTCGTTACCGTCGGGTAGTGCTAACACTGGGGCTTGGGTCAACTTCTTCTTTAACTCTTCAAATGCTTTGGACTGAGCCTGACCCCATTCGTACTTTACTTCTTTACGTGTCAACTTTGTCAGTGGCGAAGCTATTCTCGAGAAGTCCTGAATGAACCTTCGATAGTAACCTGCCAATCCCAGAAAACTCCGAATCTCGGTTGGCGTCTTCGGGGTTTCCCATTCCTGTACTGCCTCTATCTTAGCCGGGTCAACCATAATGCCGTCTGCGTTGATAACGTGACCTAAGAATTGGACTTCCTTAAGCCAGAACGCGCATTTGGAGAACTTGGCATACAACTTTTCTTTTTGTAGCGTCTCTAGTACTTCTCGAAGATGACAAGCATGATCACCTTCACTTTTCGAATAAATGAGTATGTCGTCTATAAACACTATCACCGACCTATCTAGCATCGGTCTACACACCTGGTTCATCATACTCATGAATGCTGCCGGAGCGTTCGTCAAGCCGAAAGACATCACGCGAAACTCGTAATGCCCATAACGCGTGCGAAACGCTGTCTTAGGTATGTCCTCTTCTCTTACCTTTAACTGATGATATCCCGACCGCAGATCGATCTTGGAGAACCATCTGGCGCCCTGTAGTTGGTCGAACAGATCATCGATCCTTGGTAGCGGATATTTGTTCTTTACTGTACGCTTGTTCAACTCTCTGTAGTCGATGCACATTCTCATGGCACCATCTTTCTTCTTTACGAACAGAACCGGAGCACCCCATGGAGAAATGCTTGGTCTGATAAATCCTCTATCCAAAAGTTCTTCCAACTGTACCATCAGCTCTTTCATCTCCAGAGGTGCAAGTCGGTACGGTGCTTTAGCCACGGGCTGGGCACCTGGCACTAAGTCTATCTGGAATTCTGTCTCCCGGTCAGGTGGTAACCCAGGCAACTCCTCAGGAAACACCCCCGGAAAATTACATACCACTGGTACGTCTTTTAACTCTCTCACCTTTACATCATTGTCTATCACATAGGCCAGGTAGGCCTCGCATCCGCGCCCTATATACTTCTCTGCCTTTATCATTGATATGACGTTCGTTAGTGAACCGTCGCGATCCCCGTACACCAAAACCTCGCCACCGTCTGGAGCTTTGAGCTGAACTATCTTTCGTCTACATATTATTCGGGCTTCGTTGGCAGCTAACCAATCCATACCCAAAACTATATCGAATCCTCCCAAGGTCATAACATACAACCTAACTGGGAATCTATGGCCATGAATCTTTATCGTGCAATTATCTACCAATTCACTTACTATCGTGGTCTTGCCCACTGCGGTTTCCACATTAAAGGCCTGCTCTACTCTAGTAACTTTGCATTTCATTCTTTTACACTTAGAAGATGATATAAAACTCCTACTGGCACCCGAATCAAATAATACTGAAACATAAGTGTGGTCAAGGATGAACGTACCTGACACAACATCTGGGTCTCCCCTAGCCTCCTCCTGTGTCAGTGCATACGCCCGGGTCCTTGCCTTCGGCTTCTCAGGTTCTTTACCCTTCTCGGTGCCAGTAGCCTTGGGTTTCCGACAGTCTTTGGCCATGTGGCCAGGTATCCCGCAGTTATAACAAGACTGTGCCCCGGGACACTCTCGAGAGTAGTGTCCGGTCTTTCCGCACCTATAGCACATATTTAACCCAACTCGGCACTCGCCCGAGTGCTTCCTGCCACACTTAGCACATTCAACCCCATCTTCAATCCTCAGTTTCTTCGTCTCCGGCCCCGCCCACTCTTTAGCTGGCCGTTTAACGGCATTGGTCACTTTCTTCTCAGTAGGCAGTGGGTCTGCGGATTCGAAGTCATCATAAACTATTCCAGCAAGTGATACCACAGATTCAAAACTCGTGGGAGCATTAGCTTTCACGTGCACACGGACTTTCTGTGGTAGTCCCTTGATGTAGTACTTAATCCTCTTTTCCTCAGTGTCCACCAGATGTGGAACCAGCTGAGCCAACTCTTGATATTTGGAGGTATACTGGCGATGAGTCATACTACCAGCACAGAGCCCCAGAAATTCCCTCTCAACTCTGTCAATCTCGTTCTGCGGGCAGAACTTAGTGATTAGCAGCTTTTTCATGTCGTCCCATTTCATCTTTTTCATCTCAGCAGAAGACTTGATTCTTTCGATCGATCTCCACCAGCTTAATGCCTCATTAGTGAATGAGTGAGCGGCAAACTTGACCGCTTGATCATCACGGCACTCACTAATGTTGATCACCCCATTCATTCTCTCTATCCACTCAAAAGTGGCAACAGCATCTTTCCGTCCATCATACTTCGGCGGGTCACACCCCCGAAAGGACTTATAGTTGCAACCCCGGGTTGCCATTTCATAATCAGAATCATCACTGTCAGTGACTTCAAGTCTCTTGCTGCTTTCCTCTTTCGTTTCTTTCTTCCCTATATTAAACTCTTTAAGGGCCTCGCCCAATGCTTCCGGTAGAACTTTCTTCAAGATTGAAGTAACCTCTGCCGCTATAGCTTCTTTCACAATCGGTTCCAACTCAAGCGCCTCATTAGGGGCATCGTTAGGAGCCGACACATGGTTCCCACTATCATTATGCTCCACATGCACCGATTCAGCTTCGTTGCGGGAGTGCTCACTTTCTTCAGGACGGTTCCGGTTACCTGGAGGTCGGCCTCGACGACCAGTACGACCCCCAGTGCGACCTCCTCTCTTTGCTCTAGCCATTTAGTGTCTACTGTGAACAAAGATAGCTCGTGTTATCAAGATAGGTAACAATTTAGAACACCTCGAGTACTGTAAATTACTAATTACAGAGACCGGTATGAAATTACTAATTTACTTTACTACTCGGGTTCTGAACATTTCCTTTCCGAGTAACATTTGCATCCAAGTTCAGAGTTTCTACTATAAGGCACGTACTATCTACTGTCTACTGTCTGTGCTAAGGCATGTACTATTTATGCTAAAGCATCTACTTTCTGCTATCTGTACTAAGGCGTTATTGTCTATGTTCTATGTAAGGACATTGACTACCTTCTGTCTACTATCTTTCCATGGACGGGCTGCTCCGACTGACATTCCTTCCCTTCCTTTGCTTTGTCCCATTCTCAGTTTAAGTTCAGACATTATCGCAAATGTCTGAATCTCTCAAACTATGGCTCTGATACCAACTTGAAACGCCCCAAAACGGGTACATCTCATAGTTGGCACACAACATAACAAACATAGTTCTTAAACCGGAAATCAGAATCTATTACAGCGGAAGTCTTTAATTCAAATCATTCATCAAACTATAACATGAAATATTGTCTATAACATGAACTATCAGGATTGGAAATGTCAGTCTTCAATACCGCAGCCCGATGTCCATGCTATCCAGCCCACATGGCTCTTTTATCTTTCTTTAGCTTTACCCTTTTTACCTGTCATGCATACTAAAAGTCAGCTAACGCTGGTGAGTTCTCTCTTTACTTTAAACTGTAAACTTTATCTTTGGTAGCTTAGTTTTATTAAATTAAACTAAGCTTTACTTTCACTTTCTTTGAAATAAACTTTTAACTATTACTTTAAAACTTTACAACGTTACAATTATAAATCTGTTACGTTACTATCTGTCATTAAAACTTTATCTTTAAGGAAACCCGTTAGGGTGTCCCACTGTACTCTGTCTATCATTTCACTTATACTTGACAAGTGACTTTATCATACTTTAACTATCACGTATGGATCGTGGTCCAAGGACCAGATCCCTATCTTGCTTACACCTCAGGGTAAGACTTTTACTTTAGCGCTGCCCACACCTCAGGGTGGGACTTTCTTTCTCGCTTGCACGTTAGTGCAAGACTCCTTTAGCATTGCTCACACCTCAGGGTGAGACTTTCTCGCTTACACCGAAGTGAAGACTCCTTTAGCATCGCTTACACCGAAGTGTAAGACTCCTTTAGCATTGCTTACGCCGAAGTGTAAGACTCCTTTAGCATTGCTCACACCTCAGGGTGAGACTTCTACTTTAGCATGCCTGCAGGACTTTCTACTATGCAACTATTATGCAATGCAATTACACTATTACACAAGTAGAAATGCAATCACATAACTTTCATATAGACAAATAACACATATTAACACATAAGCATATAACATGGTATTTGTCACTGTCACTGTCACTGTCACTGTCGAGCTGTACCGAAGTACGGCTCCTTTATCGTTCTTTCTTTAGCTCATTGTTATCTTTCAAAAACTTGTTTAAAAGATAATACTATGCTCTTCTGTTCTTTATCTTTCATTTTATAAAAATAACATTTTTATAAAATACTATACTTTGCCTTTCATTTTATAAAAAATAACATTTTTATAAAATACTATACTTTGCCTTTCATTTTATAAAAAATAACATTTTTATAAAATACTATACTTTGCCTTTCATTTTATAAAAATAACATTTTTATAAAATACTATACTTTGCCTTTCATTTTATAAAAATAACATTTTTATAAAATACTTTACCAGTATGCATGCCAGCCCAAAACCATTAGGAAAAAGGGCAATAAAAACTCACCAGATGAATCGTTTCTGTTTACACCTAGCCGGTTCCTGAATGTCACTATGGTCACCCACAATCTGTATAATCAAGTCATAGGCGTAAGGCTGTGTTCCTAGGGGACACTTAGACATTACTAGGCTTGACTCAGATGTTTCGGGTCATGGTTTCATTATCGAAACTAGGTAGTTTCGAGTCCTGGCTCCTTATCGAAACTATGTAGTTTCGAGCCCTGGCTTCTTATCGAAACTAAGTAGTTTCGAGTCACTGCTTCTTATCGAAACTAAGTAGTTTCGAGTCACTGCTTCTTATCGAAACTAAGTAGTTTCGAGTCGTATGACTTATATAAATTCTTAGTTAAGGTCTTGGGTCTATATTGAAACTATGGTAGTTTCGATGGGTCTGCCCCTGTCGAAACTAGGTAGTTTCGATAGATGCGTCCATATCGAAACTAGTAGTTTCGACTGTGCAGTCTCCTTCCCCAAACAGAACCCTAGATCTGGTCCCTTTGTTCTAATCGATCAAGCTTTGAACTTTTTACGTTCGAAATGTTCCATTTTCCCCCATGAACCCAAACCCGTGGTTTGTTTCCAGTTTCACACGTAAAAATCTAAACCTTTACTCGATTATTAACCCGAAACCCGAAAGTTACAAAAACTCAGATTTAGGCATAATAATTACCTGTTACAGCTTCCTTCTCGTTTCTTTATGCTCCAGAGATGTTGAGCAACAATCCTCGAGACTTTGAGCTTGATCCCGAGCTTTCTCTCTCTAGACCCAAACTCTCACTCTCTCTTTCTCTCACTAGAAACTTGCGTGACAAGTGTGGTGAATGAGGGAGAGGCTGATGGCTGCTGCTATGAAGGCTCCCTGTCATTTTTCGGGCCCATGGGCCGAAACTTTGGCCAAGCCCACTTTGTTTCCTTTATTTGGGTTTCTATTTATTTTGGGATGTTACAATAAAACTTATGCATTCAACAGAGGTTATTTTATAAAATCAGAAATGTAGTTTACTATTATTTTCTGAAATAAATAAACTTATTTTATTTAACACTTTAAATAAATTAGTAAACTTTAAAATTAAACAGAAAACCTATATAGCTTTTGAAAAATCAAAAAAATTTATAAAACTTATATATTATTTGGAAAACAGAAAACTTATAAACTCATGCATTTTATAAAAAATTGCATCTATTTAAAACTTAAAGCTTGAATACCTACTTAATTTAAAACAAGGATTTAATATACATTGCTTATTTAAAAGTCAGAAATTTATAAACTTATGAATCTTATAATATAAAGACAAAAACTTTAGATTATAAACTTATATATTTTATAAACAGAAACTTATTTTAAAAAGAATAATAAATATACTTTATTTATTTCCTAAACATTTATAAACTTATAAAATTAAATAGAAACTTTAAAACACTTATAAACGTGTAAACTTTATTTAAATACTTATAATTCTGTAAGAAACTTAATCACTATTTATCCTCTAACTATTATTATTAATCCTTAATAATTAATTATCTTTTAAACATCTATCATTTATCCTTACAATAATTATCGAAAATCTTTAATAATTGTTCATACTTTAAATAATTATTACAAATATATAATAATTATTTATTCTTTCATTTTACAACTTCAATTATAAATACTTAGAAAGCTATTTTAGATTATTGTTACCTATCTTGTGTAATTAATAATTGTAAAGTTTTTAAATAATTATTTTAATTAATAATTATTCTAAACTATAAAATTATTAAACTTTGATAGCCAAGTCTTATGTCATTCATTCAAAACTCCTATTTGAAATTTTAATCTAAACTTTATAAACACAATCATTTCCGTCATAGACTTATAGAATCAAACTTGAAACTTTAGACCTTGTTCTTAGGCTTGTTGTGAGGTTATTCTCTCCCAGAGTCTTGCTACACTTAATCCTTGTTGGATACTCTTACATCATTCCAAGTGAGTATACTTGGCCCCTTTTCGTTTTACATTCTTTATAAACTTGGGGTGAAACATGTATCAAAACTTATACAATTCTTGTACAACTATGCCTATATGCTTATTCGTGTGTTATTATGCTTGAGACTTGCATGCTTAAATTAAACTTAAAACTAGCATATCCATTAACTTTGATCAAGCCTATAGTAACAATGATAGATCTATCGTATCTGACTAATCCACCTAGATTGATTGACCCTTCGGGGGGAGTCCATGGTGATTGTTACTGAATTTAGACTTTAAACTTTTAAGGGTAACCTTCGGGTTATGCCTAAACTTGGTTGGAGGATTGATATGCACAATGTTTAACATGTTTGCTCTCACACTTATACTATAGAATGCATGACATAGTGAATTGTAAAACTTTTCAAAGACCTTTTTAAACTGTGTCAAAACCTTTGTATCTCATCAACTATTTTTAGTTGACAGATTTCTTCACATGTTTCAGGTACATCAACATGAGACTTTATTGTGATCACGTAGGATGCTTTGGACCTAGAATACTTATTAAATAAACATTGTATTCTTGTTATGTTGGTTTCATTCTTTGTATTGAACCTTTGAAAGTCATTAATGAAATGTTTAAACTTTAATAGTCAACCTTGTGCTTTTTGAACAACCTCGTCCACCCTGACGTATAATCCGTCGCCGGTTGGGGTGTGACACCATATATATATATATATATATATATATATATATATATATATATATATATATATAGAAGTTAATGAGAAAACTACTCCTTAGTGAGAGAATTACAGAACTCCTCATATATATATATATATATATATATATATAGAAGTTAATGAGAAAACTACTCCTTAGTGAGAGAATTACAGAACTCCTCATTAAAAGTAAAAAAATTCAGAAAAATAATAGAAAAAATCATAACTCAAAATATAATAAAAAGTTAAAAAAAGTGGTTTGGAGACCATGTTTCTCACGTCGTCCTCGTTAAAAAAAATGTCCGGTTTAGCTTAGGGTTTAGTTTAGCTTTTATGGTTAGGTTTTTGGGTTTAGTTTTTAGGGTTAGGTTTTTGAGGGTAGGGGTGGGTTTAGGTTTTTGGGGTGAACTACATATATGCAGTATTGAAAATAAGAAGAAAAAAAGCGAGTTAATTATTATTTTTATATCGTTATTTATACTCAAATGAAAGAAAAAAGAAATTTGTTGATTTAATGGTGTAATTTAAAAAAAAATAATAACGTATGCAAAAGATAGAAATATTTAAATATTTATATATTTTAAGTTTTAATTTTAACCTTTCTCTTTAAAAGTTCACCCATTCTCTTTTTAGTGGTTCTCTAGTTCTCTTTTTAGTTGAAGTTTTTCCCTATATAAGCAAGATCATTTCTTCTTGATACGTATATATAATAGTATGTGTTACATATACGTAACATATGTGTTACATATACGTATCGACTGTGTTAAATATCATTACAACAGTAACATGCTATAGGGATGAAAAAACATAGCCCTACACCGACGACAAGTTGTATATGTATATATAACACGGGGAATTTTTTCCCTATGTAAGCAACATCATCTCCTCTTGATACGTATATGTAACACTATATGCTACTTATACGTAACACATGTATTACATATATGTAGCACATGCGTTACATATATGTAGCACATGCGTTACATATATGTAGCACATGCGTTACATATACGATTTCTGTACTGACATGAACAACACTACAAATTATCTTCGCCGAAAACTTATGCACCGGCATCTGCTACTCCAATAAGGGTAAATATTTACAACTGTTCTTGTAAACTTCTATTCCAAAAAAAAAAGATAATATGATGTTTTACATGTTTGTAATGATATAGTTGTAAACCATTTTTAAAATGGTTGTAAAATAGTTTGTTTTAGATTAAATCTGCAACTAAAAGATGAATGATGGGAACTTTTTCTTCAATACTTACTAGTGTTATAACATTGATTTGATAATCTGAATTTCATCCCAACACAGTACAATGGCAATTAAAACTTTCTTCAATATTTACATTTACAAAAGGGATTTAATGCATATTTTTCTATTGAAATCTCCAACTATAAACAATAATTGAGAAACAATAACCCCAAATATTCTTCCACAAAATTTAATCACTTTAATGATGAAACCAACAATTCATATCAGATACACAAGTAATCGAGATGAAGATGAAATTGTAGAAAATTAAAATGAAGAAATTTAAAATAAATAAATCCAAATCAAACACACACCGATAACCTAACCCCCCCCCCCCTCCCCCCACCCACCCCCCTCCAAACCTAAACTAAAAGCCAAACTAAACCATACCGACTATTTTTTCATATTTTTTTGTTTGAACGAGGACGACGTGGGAATCATGGTCTCCGAACCACTTTTTTAGTTTTTGATTTATATTTTGAGTTATGATTTTTTTATTTATTTTTTAATCTTTAATGAAAAGTTTTTTTTTTTCTCATGAACAATGAGTTTTCTTATCATCCTTCCTTTATATATATATATATATATATATATATATATATATATATATATATATATATATTTAAAAGAATAAATAATAGTTATATATATATTTAAAAGAATAAATAATAGTTAATAGACCACCAGTTTCAATACGTATCAAATTTTCAAACTTTAAATAAAGAGGTATGACTGAGTCATGAATGATAATTTATATATATAACAAGCATTTTTAGATTTAATAATTTTTATCATATACAACTCTATTTTCAAACTCAATATGTTCAAAGGTAATGAATTCCATTTGCTCATCAAATAACCTCCAAATAGAAGATTCTGAGCCATCAAGATTATCTGATTCTACGGCTATGATTTGGTCGTTGTGGAAGTCTGCTAAATAATCCAAAACAGATATTTTATATTTATCTGTCAGTTAGCACCTGTTGACCATGGGACATTGACATTCGAAATTGAACATTGAACGTTCCCTGCATGACTTCTTCATGTCCTACATAACTGCATTCTTTTATATTCGTACATAAACTTCAATTATTGAACAAAGAAACAGAAACAAACAAGAACATGAACTGACCCGAAAAAAGCTCGTTCTCATGGCGGCTAGCCGGTCTGATCATGATGGTGTTCATATCCATGTTAGAGTCAGTTGAATCACAATCCAGTGATAGAAACAGCACTCTTTTGAGATATTATTGTAGTTTATATTATGGTAGGAGCCCAAGGTACTTTTTGAGCAACCTCAACACCACTCTTTCTAGCCTCCATCAGCAGTTAACCAACGGTTCACGATATGCTGTTGCACGCACTTTGCTCAATGGTGAGTCGGTGTGGGGCCTTGCTTCGTGTCGTGCTTATGTCTCCAATGCCGATTGTGTTGCTTGTTATAACTATGCTGTCGATCAGCTGAGAATATGTGGGACTGTTAATGGAGCTCATGCTTTTTACAATGACTGTGATGTCAGGTGATTTAAATCTTTTCATATTTCTTGTTAATTTTGCTCCAATTCGTTCATGCATATACAGTGGCAGAGTTCGAATTTTTTTATATATATGGTTGCTATTTTTTTATGCTCGAATTTTGACTAATATAAGATTTTTTGGTCGGTTCGGTTAGGTTTTGTTGATTGGGTCAGGTCCGTCATATAATAGAATACGATACGGCAAAATGTTATTATTAGAGAACAAATAGTAAAAATACAACATCATTTGAGATAAAAAAATAAACATTAGATTTTAAAGGTGTTCGGGTTTTCATTTTTTTAAAACGATCCATTACATCTTCGATTGAAACATTCGCAAACAACTTTTTATTAATGAAACTAAGCATTCAACAATTAACATTAAACATGAATTAGTAATAAGTAATACCTAAAATTTCAAGTTTGGATAACAAATTTTTGAAACTAAGCTTGTTGTTGCTGTATAATAGTTATTTGAAAGTTGAATTTCGGTCTTGTAGTGTTTAGTTTCGCTCTTTGGTACTTGGTCGATCACTTGATAATTCTTTTTTAGTCGATTTCCTAGTCGATTTAGCCGATTGAAATTGAAATGTCAATTGGTATTTTCTAGAATTAGGTTTAAATTAATTTGGATAGGTGGATTAATGGTTATATTCTCATGAAGTCATGACCTTACTAAAATGAGTTAATTAAACATTGTGATTTCGCTAATTAGAATGGATCCAAGTTATTTGAGTCTACTTAAATAAAATATAATTAGAGTTTCACATTTTTATTTTTAAACAAAATAAACTATTAATTATTAAACAACTTTTTTTGAGTTCAAATTTTATACATGTTTTTTTTCAAGGTTTGGGGTCTATATATTTTTTTTAAAATCAATGAGGTCAAACTCGCAAAATCAATCGGCAATCATGTAATATACCCGCTAACTTTTTTTTTTGAAATTGACTGGGTTCGCTTAACCTCGGTACCAATAGTACCTATATATAGTTCTCGTGACAAAAATGATCCTTTTTTAAGTTTTTATTCAACCCCATTTTCTTATGTGTAAGTAGGTGGAGTTTTAAGTCCTATAAAATGCATATTTAAGTGGTTAATAAAGGTGGATTAAGAGTTCTTAAAAAATAATAATAATAAATGATAAATATAAAATATAAAATATATAAGCTAACTCGGATGAGTATAATTCTTGGATTCCATTTTTTTTAATAACAAATTTTTCTCTTAAATATCACATAAGCCTGTCACTTGTATTATTTGAACATACACCACTTTTATGAGAAGCAATCGTCAATGTCACTAGACCAGAAGGTCATAATCTCATAGTCTCATGTACTAACTGACTTTATCCAACTAAGTACTTGTTTTCAAGCAATTGGAAAAGATTACTAGCCATCTTAAGTCAACTTTGAACATATTAATGTCATTAAAAACACGTCGTGTCTAGACTAATCTTCCTTCTAAAAATTTAATGAATACCTAATATTTTAAATGGAAAAAATTATTTTATGGAGAGGATCCTAACTTGATGCATATCCACGAAATTAAAGCAGACTCATCCCAACGACCACTTGCCTTGAGTTCTTTCATGTAACTAGCAGCTTATGTCAATGGCTTGAAGACAAACTTCTCAACCCCTCAAATTTTTGGTTTTGTTATTTTTTTATGGAAAAATACCAAAATAAACATTAGCCGGCAAAAAAAATACATACCAAAATGGACATTTAGCCGGTGCTAAGCCGGCTAAGCTTTTGGTTTTAGCCGGCGCATTTTAAGTTTGCCGGCTAAATATCCATTTTGGTATGTTTCCCTTTTTTTTAACGGCCGACTCAGACTTCTTAAATCAACACCTTTTTATCCCCAATAGGATAAAACCCACATGAGGATAACAATTATACTAGACTAATAAGGATATCATGGTTAATTAAGAACGGAATTAGTTATGTTAGTTAGAGTTGTTATCGATGCAGGTACGAGAATAACAACTTCTATGCTGATGCTAATATCCGGGCTGGAGTGGTAATATGTGGCAACACAACATCGCCTCAGCCAGCAAACTTTAGGAAAGCAGTAGAAGGTATAATGTCAGACCTTCGAACTGCTGCACCAAGAACATCAAACTATTATGCAGCTTCAACAAGACTGGTGCCTGATGGAAACCATACAGTGTATGCCATTGCTCAATGTAATCTAAACTTAAGCCAGAGCGTTTGTCAAGATTGCTTAAACTCCAGATATAGTTCTATAGACTAGTGTCTTCCTGGAACAACCGGGAGGGCTATTGACAATGGGTGTTTTATGAGGTATTCCAGTACTCCGTTTTTCGGACTAAACCAGACTACTGATATCACCGCTTTCCTTGACAATGGTAAGGCCCTAGTATTCATGTTTGTGTTCAAAGTTACTTTTTTTTAAAAGTATAATCCTTTTACTGTTTAAAGAAAGAAGGACGATTACAATATAGTGACAGGTAAACGAACAACAATCTGTGCCGCAACCCCCTTTTGAATACTAAAACATTTACTTTAATTTAGTATTTACTGTTAAATATTTGGACAATGCATATAAACAATTTACAGGGGATTCAAGTAAGAGATACATAATTGGAGGTGTATGCTTTCTGTTGCTGGTACTCGCACTTATTTTATGGCGATTTCAATCAAAAAGTACAAATAGTCGCCTACAAGGTACTTGCATTTTCTTCTTTAAAGATGGTTTTGATATCGTTTGATCTTATGCCAATGTAACATGATGCTGGCTTTCTAAAATGTATTTACAAGATCCTACCTGTTTTCCATGTTCAGTTTGTGATTTCCAATTTGCAGGGAAATCGACTGGATCAACCGACTTGCTTCAAGGTCCAGCAAAATATAGCTATGATGATATAAAAATAGCCACAAGCAATTTCTGTGATGAGCATAAACTTGGAGGAGGGGTGTTTGGTGAAGTATATAAGGTACTATTGATGTAAAAGTTATATGTTATTAAGTAAAATATTTTCACTCTCTTCATTATTGAGAAAATTTCGAAAATAAACATTTTGTTAATATTTTTTCTCAAAACAAACATTGAATTTTCAACTTTCACAAAATAAAAATGTCAAAACACCGGATTATTCACTATATCCGGTGAAATCGCCGACTTACGTGTGTCCACCAAAAACTTACACGTGTATTTTTTCGTTCTAATTTTAATAATATGTCGTTTTCGTTCTATTTTTAAAATAATCTGGCATTTTCGTTCTAATTTAAAAAAAATCCGGCGTTTCGTTATATGTTTAAAAAAATCCGGCGTTTCGTTATAGTTTAAAATAATCTGGCGTTTTCGTTCTAGTTACAAAATAATCCGGCGTTTCGTGCTAATTTTAAAATAATCTAGCGTTTTCGTACTAATTTCAAAATACTCTGACGTTTTCGTTCTAATTTCATAATAATCCGACCAAAAAGGGGAAAAAAAAGAACACGTGTAGGTGAACACAGGTAAGTCTACGATTTCGCCGGGTTTATTTAATAACCCGGAAATTTTGGCATTTTTATTTTGTGTAAGTTGAAAATTCAATGTTTGTTTTGTAGAAAAAGATTAATAAAATGTTCATTTTGGGAATTAACTTGTTCATTATTACCTACACTTCACTCTTTAATTATGTAAGGTGATATGATGCAGGGCACTCTCAAGGATGGGAATACGGTTGCAATAAAGAAAACAGTTATGGACACTACTAGAGGAAAGATACACATCGATGACGAGCTTAAGATTATATGTAACGTTCACCACAGGCATCTTGTACGCCTTCTTGGATATTGTAACAAAGGGCAACTTTTATATCTTGTCCATGAGTACATGGAAAATGGTAGCCTTGATCAATTCCTGTATGGTGAGCTATAACATCTTATTTAGTTTACAAATGTTTAGCTTTCTAGCTCTTAATGATATCTATTTTGCATCTGGAAAACTTGTTACTGCAGGTGACAAATCAATGAATCTAAATTGGAGACAAAGGTTTGAAATAATCTATGGGACAGCACGAGGTCTTGCGTATCTACACGAGCAGTACCACGTTACGATTATTCATAGGGATATAAAAGCCAGCAACATTCTACTTGATAATGAATTTCAGCCCAAAATTGCAGATTCTGGGCTGATACGACTATTGCCAGAAGATAAGACTCATCTTAGCACCAAATTGGCAGGATCCATGTACGTTTAAATTCTTTTATGATGAAGGGAAATATTAGTTTGTTACTAATCAACCAACTACCAAAGATTTTTTGTGCATTACACTTAATCCCCTCAGATTAGAAACTACTCAATAACTACACTGCGTAACATATAAACTGGATTTTGATTCTCGTTTCTTAATCTCTTGAATGAAGGGTAACTCTAATAATTATTGTTAATCTTATCAGGGATAGTGGTTATGTTGCGCCAGAATACGCTATACATGGGCAATTATCTGAGAAAGTAGATACATACAGCTTTGGTATCGTGGTCCTTGAAATCATTAGCGGGAAGAGGTGTCACAATGTCAATGGTGATGAATCCTTTGGTCAAAACCTCCTTGATCATGTAAGCATTCCAAAGATATGGGTTACTTATTCTAACCAATATATGTAGTTAAATTTTTATTCTTTGGTCAACTCGTATCAAGTATTCATTAAATTTCTTTTATTATTTCATTTAATAGGCATGGAATTCATATGATAGCGGCACACACTTGAATCTTGTGGATGAAAGACTAGATCCTAGAGAATATGCAATAGAAGATGTGAAGAAGACCATAGAGATAGCATTAATGTGCACTCAGTCACCGGTTTCTGAAAGGCCTGCAATGTCTGAAGTGGTTACGCTTTTAAGTGACAAATCACTAGATGAAATGCCACCAGTAAGGTCTACCTTTCACGAAGATGACATAAGTATTAAAGTTGATACATTGACATCGTTGTCTTCCAATGCCACCGCGTCCTCCATTCAGCTTTCTGGTCGTTAATTTCATTATCTCAAATGATTCGCGTTACTTGTTATAAATGTGTAAGAACATCATCCAGTAGTGTTTGTTCGTGTGTTCCATCTTTTGGTTTCCTTCCCATATGGTTCTTAAGGAATAGCTATATATTGTGGCTCTAGAAAGGAACTATTATATTAATCCATGAAATCAAAGTATATATATGGGTTTTTTATGTAAATATTCAAAGTTTATGTTTGATATAAGTACTATGTATCAAATAGTGTATGTGTATAAACCAATAAGTAGAAATTGTATTTGGGGAAAAATCACCACGTTTACAATCCAATTATAAAAATCACCTCTTTCAATCCATGTTTGATATAAATACTATATATCAAATAGTCTGTAATCCAATTATAAAAACTCAAATTGGGATGAGTGACGGCGGTTGCTCGAGGGTCTACGCAACTCTTATGTACCAGTTAAGCGATATTGATTACGAGGACAATACCTGGTGTTGATCACGAGGACAACATCGTGTCGTATGGTGTTGATCATGAGGACAACATCAATGGGTCACGAGGACCAAACCATACAAAGCGGTATTGATCACGAGAACAATATCAGTTGTTGATCACGAGGACAACATCATGCTAAGAGGTATTGATCACGAGGACAATACTAATAGCATCAAGGATTTGACGGTTAAGCGGTATTGATCACGAGGACAGTACAAATAGTGATAATGAATTGACGGTTATCTCATGAACGTTTTAAACCGTTTTGAAAGGTGAATTATGTAAAGTTTTGGCCATAAGGGCAGTATGTATGTTTTAGTAAATCTTTTGCATAATTGATTTAAATAAACGTTAGAACTCACTCAGTGTTGCTGAATTTTAGTATGCATATCAGTTAAGTGTATGTGGCAGTTGATGGATGTGGATGCTTAGCTTGGCGAGAGAAGTTACCCGAAGATTCAACATCTGGCATCTTGTTTATGTTTCTTTTGATTATGTTGTTAAGACTAAGTTTCAGTTGTATTTGTCAAGTTATATTTAGACATGTCATGTTTCCGCTGCGTATGTTGAAGTTTTAAATCGTTTCCGCTGTGTTAGTGAAATTCTTATGTTTAAGTGCTATGTGTTGATGTGTAAATCCAATACGTGAGGCCTCCCGGGTTTGGGGCCTTACAAATCTTACTACTCTAATAAATGAAAATCTCTTCAGGACACGTGTCACTCTCTGGTTACTCCTCACCTTTATTTTTCCGTCTCTCTCTCCTGTTAAATATTAGACTTTCTATTTCTCTTTTCTATTAAGTAATAATCTTTATATTAATAAACTAGTTTAGATCCCGTGTCTACACACGAGGTGAAATATATTAATACATAAACTTTTTAAATCTTTATGTATATATATATTTTACATGTGTAAAAATATATTATATATAGTAAGGATAAAAAACAAATTCAAAATATGTAAAAATTAATATATAAATGGGTTTCGAAAATACGTTAATTACTATTTTGTAATATAATTTGACTTTTATTTACTATTTGATTGAAAATAAAAATTATATAATCAAATTTTAAAATTTCTTATGATAAGAGATAATTTAAAATAAATGTGTTTTATTATAATTAGTATTTTTTTTCTTTACATATATATTATTATTAAAAGATAAAAGTGCATTAAATAGGAGAGATAGGGGGGAAATGATAAGAATGAATATGGAGGTGACACGTGGCATGCAAAAACCTTTATTTATTATATAGTATAGATCTAATTACAGATAGTTGTTATTTAATTATAAATAGTTATTATATCATCAATCAAATAAACTTAATATGAATTAACATTTATCAATTAAATAAAAAAATTAATACTCAGTTGAAAAAAATGTTTAAAAAAACTAACTTAACAGACCTTATAATTGTCACGACAAATTACATTTTTTAAAAACATATTTTGACAAATGTGTTTATTAACAAATTACATTATATTTTATTCAACCGATGTAATATACTGGTTTATTCAACCCGTGTATTAAACGAGTTTTTAAAAATATAAAATTTATATTACTAAATATATAATATTTTATTTATTTAACCCGTGTAATACACGGGATTTTAACCTAGTATAATAATATATTATTTAATAGTAAAAAATATAATAAATAATTTGTTAAAATTGTTATAAACCGAAAATTATTAAAAATATTAACTTGCTAGAATAATACCATCTTATTTAAGATTTCAAGTAAACTTATGAGATGAGTTAAGATCGAGTTTCTGAATATAGGAATCCCAACATGTATATATGATATCATAATCGTCGATACGTGTAGAGGTAGTGATTGTTTGGGTATCAATATGTCGGAGATACAATTTTACAGTAAGTTATAAAAATTGAATAACCAAACTCCATCATATACTTGCTCGTTCTCATTCCTACGTTTTAATATAGTTAGTAATCTATATCTATATTATTTGATAAATGATTAATTAAGATGACACTTGTCACATTTATAAGTTTCATTATTCTAACTGGTTTAGAACTCGTGTACTACACACGGGTTAAAAATATCAATACATAAAAACTTTAAATCTTTATGTATATATTTTACAAGTGTAAAAATGTATTATATATACTAAGGATAGAAAACAAAATTTAATATCTAAAAGTTAATATATAATTGGGTTTTGAAAATACGTTAATTAGTATTTAATGTAATTTTTCTTTCATTTACTATTTGATTGAAAGTAAAATTTAGATAATTAGATTTCAAAGTTTTATAATAAGGGATAGTTTAAAATAAATGTGTTTAGTTAGTATAATTAGTATTTTCTTTAAAAATATATTATTATTAAAAGATGAAAGTGTATTTAAAAAGAGAGAGATGCGAGAAAAAAATGATGAGAATGAATATGGAGACAACACATGACATAAATTTTTTTTATTTATTATATAGTATACATATAGTATAGATTTTCTCACATCTATTTTGTATTAATAATCAACTGCATTATTTTAGGCAACTAAATTAATTAATTGTTTTAATTTTTATCTATTGATTTTGAAATTTTAAAATATATTTATTACCAGTTTAATTGTTTAATCATATTTTTATGAAACATAAAAACAGAAAATCATTTTGGTCCAATAGTTTTAATTTGACTTTTTTGGCCCCTGTAGTTACCTAATTTTCTTAATTAGAACCGTGACACTAACTCCATTAGTTTTTTCTGTTAAAATTAAGGGTATTTTAACCTTTTTACTAATAAGGACTAATTGTGTCATTTTTCTAAATTATAACAAGGACCATAAGTGTAAATTATATAAAATAAAGACCTTGTCTTCCAAAAATAAACCCTAGAACTTCCCTCCCCCTCCCTCTACCACCACCAGCCACCCACCACCATAATCACCATCGCCATCATTGGCCACCACCTCTTCACTTTCGGGAAGCACCACCGCCACCACCACAAAGCCGACACCACCACAAGCCGACCTCCTTGTCATCGCCACCAACATCCTCCACCACCACTCTTCGCGAAATCGGGATCTGCAACATCGGCACCACCACAAAGCCGACCTCCTCTTCATTTTCATCATCTCTAAACATACCTCCATCTACCACCACTATCACCACCGTGATATCTAGGGTTTCTTTCAATGATAGGGCTTTTACAGGTTTGATTAGGGACAGATCTATGTGTTTGTAAATCTAGGGCTTCGATTGACGGCAATACGAGATGAAAGGTGGTTCTAGGGCTTCGATTAACGGGGCCTTTGAATTTAGGGATTTTGTAGGGATGCAATGGTGGTGGAAGGTGAGTGGGATTGTGGTGGTGGTGGAGGAAGTGAATGGGATGGTGACGGTGAATGGGATGGTGGTGGTGAAGGGGTTCCCGTGTGAGGTAGAGAATATTCCCCGGTGATGGAGCCGGAGCAACAGAATATTCCCCCCGGTGATAAAGCCGGAGCAACAGAGTTATTATCTCCTCTCGTACTCCCGCCCCCTTCTTTCCCGGAGGCCAGTCTTCATGGGGTAGCGGTGGCAGTGGCAGTGGAAGGTGGTGGTGGTGGTGTGCAGGGTGGTGGTGAATGTCTGCAGATGTGTGTGTGCATATATATATATATATATATATTAGTAATTTACATAAATGGTCCCTGTGTTAATTTAAAAAAATGACACAATTAGTCCCTATCAGTAAAAAGACTAAAATACCCTTAATTTTAACAGAAAAAACTAACGGAGTTAGTGGGTTGGGTTTAATTGAGAAAATTAGGTAACCACAGGGGCAAAAAAAAGTCAAATTAAAACTATTGTATCAAAGCCGTTATTTTGACCAAACCACAGGAGTCAAAAACGAAGTTTACTCAAATTTATATTTAGGTAGGATCTAAATAAAAAACCTTTAATCATATATTTACACATATTTAAAGATCTAATATTTGTTATGATTTGTAAAATTTCACGCTAGTTTTTGTCATATCATTATAGTAAAAAGTTTTAAAGTAATTTATTTCCTTTTATTCTCATTTTTGATTGATTCCTTAAAAATAAGTTTTAGAAAAAGGGTTAAAATATAATTAATTTTTTTTTGTCATAATTCTATTAAAAAGGGGGATATTTTATACAACATTTGTTTTCCATGGAAACATTACAATTTTATTAAAATATAATTCTATTTGAAATCATAAACTAGATGTCTACACACGGGGTGAATAATATTAATATATAAAATTCTTAAATTTTTATGTAGATACTTTATATGTGCAAAAATGTATTACATACATATGGGAAGGTTCCACTAAAAAGTGATTTTTCACTAAGAAATACTAAAAAGTGGGTCACACGAACTCCAACTCATTCCAACGGCGTTGGAACTGTCTTATCAAACCTTAACTCGGACCCAAAAACCTAAACCCCCTCCAACCCCAACCCGAAAAGCCTAAAACCACCACCCCCACGATACGGTTCCAACGCCGCTTTAATGAGATCAATCGGAGTTCGTTTGATATCGTTTCTTAATGTTTTGTCATTTATTAGATTTTTTAGCGAAAAACAACTTATTATTTGAACCTCCCCCTACATATATATATATATATATATATATATATATATATATATATATATATATATATATATATATATATACACACTAAGGATAGAAAACAAAATTCAAAATGTGTAAAAATTACATATTTTACATATATGTTCATTACTATTTGATTGAAAATAAAAGTTACATAAATAGATTTCAAAGTTTTTTATAATAAGTGTAATTTAAAATAAATTTGTTTTATTATTATAATTAGCATTTTCTTTAAAAATATATATTATTATTAAAAATAGGGATGCAGTTAATAAGTGAGAGAGGCGAGAAAAAATGTTGAGACTGAATATGGAGACGACACGTGACAGTAAAAATCATTTACTTATTAGATAGTATAGATATGAAGACGTATAAAAATTAATGAATTAGATTTGGAATAAAAAATAAAATAAAAATAGACAATTGGAAAGATATTTTTTCTAACTTTTTTTTATATTTTTCTAATGATGATTATGTATCAAAATTAACCCAACACATAAAACTATAAGGACCTCTAATTCATGTTTTTATACATAACAAATGTTCATTTTTATTATAATTAGAAATTTTCTATACCCCTGATTAAATTAATAAAATTTCACTTTTTAAATTAGTTTGTTATACCGAAGTTAACAGTGTGTGCATTAAATAAAAGAGGGTCGGAAATGACTTGCTAGATTTAATAAATACTATGCAGACAATATCTCTCATCTGTTGAGGGGCAGAACGAATCCTTCCTTATAAGAGGGTGGATACATTCTCTATCAAGACACATTTGGTCTGGCAGATCAACTCATCAATTGAAAACAAAGCCGCGAATTCCTATATGGGCAACCCATCGAGGGCAAAGTAGACAATATCTTGGTATGGTTTGTGTAATCCCTAGGAAATTCCGGCCTCTATTTTAACCACTCCGACACTTGTAATTCCATTATCTTATGATTTGCATCAATGAAGTTATCTTATTTATCAATTACATTTCATGAGTGTTCATATATATATATATATATATATATATATATATATATATATATATATATATATATATATATATATATATATACATTAGGTGTAATTACTTGAAATTCAATAATAGCAAATATTTATTTGAGATTATGTAAATAAATGTTTTAATCCTATTAAACAAAAATAGGTGAATACAACCAAAATGTATTTTTAAGTAATTGCCCTATAGATCCTATATCTATCTATATGAAAAAAAATCATGTAACGAAGTGGATTATTATTTGTACAATTGGTACTTCGAACTTGGAACGAGCATGAAGAAATTAATGATACTTCTTTATCTTTTGAGTTGTTTTGTCGGATCGGTCACTCAAGATCTTTGGTCTCTACCCGGACCCGATGAAAAAAATGGGATCACTCCTTATGGACTGATCGAACTAATCCATTGACACAAATAGTTCATGGGAGAAAATTGAGTTATTTGGGCCCGGGGGGATTGACTGAGCGAGCTGCTACTTTTCCAATACGAGATATTTATCCTAGTCACTATGGGCGTATTTGCCCAATTGACACATCTGAAAGAATAAATGTTGTGTAATATCCAGGATTTTTCGACACATCTTTTCTAAAACATTTGCACATATTATCGATTTAAAACATGAATTCATATTAAAACTATTTTCTTAATAGCAAATATTAATTTAATCTCTAACAATTATACTTATACATATATATACATGAGACTTATTAAAATATGTATATATGTACCTTATAAAAAGAATATGTTAAAATTCTTGAAACTTTATAAATTTATAATTATTATTATGGAAATAATATAATTAATAAATAAATGTCAAAGTCTTGAAACTTATAAACTTAAAACTTAAAAATTATTTTATAGAATTAAAATAATAAAACTTATAAAATTTTAAAGGGATTTTTATAAAACAAAACATACATATTTGTTTTTATAAAGTCTAGGGACTAAATTGTCATTCATTGAAACTTACTTTAAACTAAAACTTAAGTTTAAACATAAAATAATAAATACTTGAAACATCAGGGGCCTGTTATGCAATTAGTCTAAACTTCCAGAATTCAAAATCGATCCCGAGTTCGAATCCCACAGGGGCGGTTTTTCATGCTCGATTAGTCAAAACGCGTATTTCGGCTAAATAATAAATGTGTTTTATTATTATAATTAGCATTTTTTTTAAAAATATATTATTATTAAAAATAGAGATGAAGTAAATAAGTGAGAGAGACGAGAAAAAATGTTGAGACTGAATATGGAGACGACACGTGTCAGTAAAAATCCTTTACTTATTAGATAGTATAGATATGAAGACGTAAAAAATTTAATGAATTAGATTTGGAATAAAAAATAAAATAAAAATAGACAATTGGAAAGATATTTTTTCTAACTTTGTTTTATATTTTTCTAATGATGATTATGTATCAAAATTAACCCAACATATAAAACTATTAGGACCTCTAATTCATGTTTTTATATATAACAAATGTTCATTTTTATTATAATTAGCAATTTTTCTATACCATTAAATTAATAAAATTTCACTTTTTAAATTAGTTTGTTATACCGAAGTTAACAGTGTGTGCATTAAATATAAGAGTGTCGGAAATGACTTGCAAGATTTAATAAATACTATGCAGACAATATCTCTCATCTGTTGAGGGGGAGAACGAATCCTTCCTTATAAGAAGGTGGATACCTTCTCTATCAAGACACGTTTTGTCTGACCGATCAACTCATCAATTGAAAACAAAGCCGCGAATTCCTATATGGGCAGCCCACCGAGGGCAAAGTAGACAATATCTTGGTATGGTTTGTGTAATCCCTAGGAAATTCCGGCCTTTATTTTAACCACTCCGACACTTGTAATTCCATTATCTTATGATTTGCATCAATGAAGTTATCTTCTTTATCAATTACATTTCATGAGTGTTCATACATATATACATTAGGTGTAATTACTTGAAATTCAATAATAGCAAATATTTATTTGAGATTGTGTAAATAAATGTTTTAATCCTATTAAACAAAAATAGGTGAATACAACCAAAATGTATTTTTAAGTAATTGCCCTATAGATCCTATATCTATCTATATGAAAAAAAAATCATGTAACGAAGTGGATTATTATTTGTACAATTGGTACTTCGAACTTGGAACGAGCATGAAGAAATTAATGGTATTTCTTTATCTTTTGAGTTGTTTTGTCGGATCGGTCACTCAAGATCTTTGGTCTCTACCCGGACCCGATGAAAAAAATGGGATCACTCCTTATGGACTGATCGAACTAATCCATTGACACAAATAGTTCATGGGAGAAAATTGAGTTATTTGGGCCTGGGGGATTGACTGCGCGAACTGCTACTTTTCCAATACGAGATATTTATCCTAGTCACTATGGGCGTATTTTCCCAATTGACACATCTGAAAGAATAAATGTTGTGTAATATCCAAGATTTTTCGACACATCTTTTCTAAAACATTTGCACATATTATCGATTTAAAAAATGAATTCATATTAAAACTATTTTCTTAATAGCAAATATTAATTTAATCTCTAACAATTATACTTATACGTATATATACATGAGACTTATTAAAATATGTATATATGTACCTTATAAAAAGATTATGTTAAAATTCTTGAAACTTTATAAATTTATAATTATTATTATGGAAATAATATAATTAATAAACAAATGTCAAAGTCTTGAAACTTATAAACTTAAAACTTAGAAATTATTTTATAGAATTAAAATAATAAAACTTATAAAATTTTAAAGGGATTTTTATAAAACAAAACATACATATTTGTTTTTATAAAGTCTAGGGACTAAACTGTCATTCATTGAAACTTACTTTAAACTAAAACTTAAGTTTAAACATAAAATAATAAACACTTGAAACATCAGGGGGCATGTTATGCAATTAGCCTAAACTTCCAGAATTCAAAATCGATCCCGAGTTCGAATCCCACAGGGGCCGGTTTTTCATGCTCGATTAGTCAAAACGTGTATTTCGGCTAAATAATAAATGTGTTTTATTATTATATTTAGCATTTTTTTTAAATATATTATTATTAAAAATAGAGATGAAGTAAATAAGTGAGAGAGGCGAGAAAAAATGTTCAGACTAAATATGGAGACGACACGTGTCAGTAAAAATCCTTTACTTATTAGATAGTATAGATATGAAGACGTATAAAATTTAATGAATTAGATTTGGAATAAAAAATAAAATAAAAATAGACAATTGGAAAGATATTTTTTCTAACTTTGTTTTATATTTTTCTAATGATGATTATGTATCAAAAAATTAACCCAACACATAAAACTATAAGGACCTCTAATTCTTGTTTATATATATAACAAATGTTCATTTTTATTATAATTAGCAATTTTTCTATACCATTAAATTAATAAAATTTCACTTTTTAAATTAGTTTGTTATACCGAAGTTAACAGTGTGTGCATTAAATATAAGAGGGTCGGAAATGACTTGCTAGATTTAATAAATACTATGCAGACAATATCTCTCATCTGTTGAGGGGGAGAACGAATCCTTCCTTATAAGAGGGTGGATACCTTCTCTATCAAGACACGTTTTGTCTGGCCGATCAACTCGTCAATTGAAAACAAAGCCGCGAATTCCTATATGGGCAACCCATCGAGGGCAAAGTAGACAATATCTTGGTATGGTTTGTGTAATCCCTAGGAAATTCCGGCCTTTATTTTAACCACTCCGACACTTGTTATTCCATTATCTTATGATTTGCATCAATGAAGTTATCTTATTTATCAATTACATTTCATGAGTGTTCATACATATATACATTAGGTGTAATTACTTGAAATTCAATAATAGCAAATATTTATTTGAGATTGTGTAAATAAATGTTTTAATCCTATTAAACAAAAATAGGTGAATACAACCAAAATGTATTTTTAAGTAATTGCCCTATAGATCCTATATCTATATATATGAAAAAAAAATCATGTAACGAAGTGGATTATTATTTGTACAATTGGTACTTCGAACTTGGAACGAGCATGAAGAAATTAATGATACTTCTTTATCTTTTGAGTTGTTTTGTCGGATCGGTCACTCAAGATCTTTGGTCTCTACCCGGACCCGATGAAAAAAAATGGGATCACTCCTTATGGACTGATCGAACTAATCCATTGACACAAATAGTTCAAGGGAGAAAATTGAGTTATTTGGGGCGGGGGGATTGACTGCGCGAACTGCTACTTTTCCTATACGAGATATTTATCCTAGTCACTATGGGCGTATTTTCCCAATTGACATATCTGAAAGAATAAATGTTGTGTAATATCCATGATTTTCCGACACATCTTTTCCAAAACCTTTGTACATATTTTCGATTTAAAACATGAATTCATATTAAAACTATTTTCTTAATAGCAAATATTAATTTAATCTCTAACAATTATACTTATACATATATATACATGAGACTTATTAAAATATGTATATATGTACCTTATAAATAGAATATGTTAAAATTCTTGAAACTTTATAAGTTTATAATTATTATTATGGAAATAATATAATTAATAAATAAATGTCAAAGTCTTGAAACTTATAAACTTAAAACTTAGAAATTATTTTATAGAATTAAAATAATAAAACCTATAAACATTTAAAGGGATTTTTATAAAACAAAACATACATATTTGTTTTTGTAAAGTCTAGGGACTAAACTGTCATTCATTGAAACTTACTTTAAACTAAACCTTAAGTTTTTCATCCTCGATTAGTCAAAACGCGTATTTCAGCTAAATTGAATGCTCCTCGAGCTCTGACTCACGCATGCGACCCTTGCCCGATGCACTTCAATACTCCAATTAAACTCTAACCACCCGCAAATTCGAATTCAAATTCGTATTATACATCCGTTAACTCCCCAACTAATCAAGCATTAAAAGTCAAAATTATTTATAAATACTGGTTGTAACACATCAACGACACCACTCACAAACTCTCAAAACCCTCAATTCGATCGAATAAAACCTGCATTGTCGAATCAAGCTTGCGTCTGTCGTTCCTTAAACTCAACCCGTTTCTCATTCATTTCGATATCAAAACAGGTAATTCGAATGCCCAAACTCTTCGTTATTGCTCATAGATCAATAGCCCTCTGATAATTTGCATAAACAGAGGGTTAATCGATATGTATTTAGTGAAACTTGGTTCTAGGGTTCATACGGGAACTGTGACGATTTGGAATATTGTTTAACTTTTTTTCTTTTTCTATGTTAAACACCAGCGAACCCGTAGCCGGGATGGTTAGATGCATGTGTGTGTGACTCGGGTGGCCCGGGTTCGAATCCGGCCAACCCGAGTTTTGGCCTTTTTATTTTTTTTAGCCTTTTTAAAACAGTTTTAAACTTTTAATAATTTTTATAAATTGTGTTATACATTTATAAACTTGAGTCCAATTTTTATTTATACTTATACATTCCAGAAACATTTTATTTATTTAAACTTAATTAAAACTTATAAAAAGTTAATTCTTTAAAAATAGTTTTAAATACATAAAAAATGTAAAAATACTTTTAAACTTTTTTAAAACTTATATTTATATAGAAACTATTTATTAAAAATTGTAAACTTAATTTATTTATTTTATGAATTAAAGAAATTCTTAATTCTCTAATTTAAATTTATCAACTTTTAAAACTTATATAACTTTTATAAATAACAAAAAACTTATAAACTTGGGTATTTTATAAAATTTGTATCTATTTAATCCAAGGCCTATTTGTTTATTTAGTGAAAATAAAACAGAAAATAAGTATACAATTATAAACTTTAAACTCTATAAAAACAGAAACTTTAATTTATTGAATTTCAAACTTATACATTTTATAAATCTTATAATATATATAAACATAAGCTTATTTGTTTATATAAATGTAAAACAAGAGAAATAAATACATTTTTTTTCAAATGATTATAAACTTATAAATTTTATAAAAAAATAAATTAAGAAACTTTATGTAAGACATATATAAACTTATATTTTTATTTAAACTTTAAACTTATAATTAAATAATAAACTTTATGAGAAATTCTATTTAAACATTTTACACACTTATAAGTACCTGTTTTTTATTTAAACTTATAAAAATTATTTACTAACACTTTAATTTGTAAAGAAAATGTTTAATACTTTCTTTAATAAATCTTAAATGATTTATATTGCTAAGATAAAATATTTTTTATTGTAAATAATTGTTTATCCTTAACAATTATATACTCTTTAAATGATTATTATTTATCCCTAATAATTATTTTAATCTTGAAATAATTATTATCATTTATTATTTAAATAATTATTATTTACTTTTAGAAATTATTTATTCTCTAAACAATTATTATTTACCCTTGATAATTATTTAGCCTTTAGATGATTATTACAAACCCTAATTCATAATTTATACATTAAATAATTATTGTTAAACTTCAATAATTATTTATTAGTCTTACACTTAACTATCTTAGATTATTATAACTTAACTTGTGCAATTGATAAGTATAAAGACTTTTAGATAATTATTTTATTTATTCTAAACTATAAACTTATTAAACTTTGATATTCAAGCCTTGCGTATCTATTTAAAACCGCATTTGAAACTTGATTTAAACTTCATCAATCCCGTCTCCCATTTGAAACCCTAGTCAATCTTAGAATACTAGAAACTTACCATAAACTTATAGGATCAAACTTGAACTTTAGACTTGTATTCGTAGGCTCGTTGTGGGGATATCCTCCCTCAAAGTCTTACTACACTTAATCTTGTCGGACACTCTTTCCATCATCCAAGTGAGTAAACTTAGCCCCTTTTTGTTTTACATTCTTTATAAACTTGGGGTGAAACATGTATCGACACTTATACAATTGTTGTACAACTATGCCTATATGCTTATTCTTGTATTATGCTTGAGACTTGCATGCTTAAATTAGACTTAATACTAGCATATACATTAACTTTGATCAAGCCGATGATAACAATGATAGATCTATTGCATTTGACCAATCCACCTAGTTTGATTGACCCTTCGGGAGGAGCCAATGGTGATTGTTACTAAATTTAAACTTTAAACTTTTAATGGTAACCTTCGGGTTATGCCTAAACTTGGTTGGAGGATTGATATGCACAATGTTTAACATGCTTTGTTCTCACACTCATACTATAGAATGCATGACATAGTGAATTGTAATACTTTTCAAATACTTTGCTAAACTATGCTAAAACCTTCGTATCTCACCAACTATTTTTAGTTGACAATTTACTCAACATGTTTCAGGTGCAACAGCATGAGACTTATTTACGATCACATAGGATGCTTTGGACTTAGCATATTTATCAAATAAACATTGTATTCTTATTATTTGTTGTTTTAATTCTTGTATTGAACCTTAAAAGTCATTAATGAAATATTTAAACTTTAATAGCCAACCTTGTGCTTTTTTAACAACCGCGTCCGCCCCGACGTATAATCCGCCGTCGGTTGGGATGTGACATGTTGGGCTTATTGGATCCTTAGCAATTCATGCGAGGATTGTCCGTTGGGGATATCTAGAAAATCCGTTTTATAAAATTTATGAGAGATCAAAAGGGGCACAAATGCTTTATTTATCACAGGGTAAAGATGAATACTATATGGTAGCAGCAGGAAATTCTTTGGCCTTGAATCAGGGTATTCAGGAAGAACAGGTTGTTCCAACTCGATATCGTCAAGAATTCCTGATTATTGCATGGGAACAGGTTCATCTTCGAAGTATTTTTGCCTTCCAATATTTTTCTATTGGAGCTTCCCTCATTCCTTTTATCGAGCATAATGATGCGAATCAGGCTTTAATGAGTTCTAATATGCAACGCCAAGCAGACCCTCTTTCTCAGTCCGAGAACTGCATTGTTGGAACTTTTACTTTCATTTTAACTAACATTTTAACTAATTACATTACGTAATAGGTTCACTCATATAATATCTTGAATGAATGAGAACAAAAAGTTATAACACTCTCAGTAAAAAAATATAGGTGTTTTGGTTCAACTATATTCTAAGACTAGTCATTTCTATTATCTTTTGCTTTAGAAGTTCTATTTTGTATTGAGGATGACGTCAAGTCATCATGCCCCTTATGCCCTGGGCGACACACGTGCTACAATGGAGGTAAAATCCGGACTTTTTATATGTTTAATTATAAAAGAAAAAAATAAGTCTATGCTGACGACATGTCGTCGGTATAGACCTCCACAAATTTTTTATTTTATTTTTCATGATACAAAATAAAAGGAAATGAAAATAGAAAACGCTATTGCGATGACATGTTGTCCGGATAGATCCCCATAGGGCCGGGTTTTTTTTATCTTCCCTCTCACTTTGTTACGACGAAACGTCGGGGAAAGGTTGAAAAAATCAGGTTTTTGGCACGACCCTATAGCGACGACATGTCGTCGCTAAAACCCACCTATGCCGATGATTTTAAATCGTCGCAATAGGGTCGACGTATCAGATAAGTTTTCTTGTAATGAAAGATAAATAAACAATATTGGTAGGTAAATTATTAACTTGTATGAAATGGATATTTTAATGAGGTGACTTCAGACATCTCTTTCCTCTAGGCCATTGATCAATATTTTTTCTAAGGTGCCACCAATGAAAATGGGTCAATTGGTCATTGTTTCTTTCTATTGCTGGTCCAGTGGTCCCTCTATTAATTCTCTAATTAGCACCTTCCTAGATTATTCTTACAATTACTTTTAGCCCATGCGCGGGATCATCTTGACTCAACGGTAAGGTACACATTGCATGATGCAATATAATAGATCACCCCTGGTTCTAAATATCAACAGTTGAAAGTAAATTAAGCCCGGCCATTTGTCTATGGCTAACCATGAAGACGCTTACAACATCATTAACAATGAACTCAAAGAGCAAAATATATTCACTGCTTAAGAAAACCTACCTATAGCGACGGAAAAAAGCACTCTTAGCGACGAAAAATCAACATTGTTTCTAGAGGTGATATAAAATTTTGAGTTTGGTATATATGTAATTAGTGAAGTTTTTAGAAGAATAAATGTAATTACCCTATAATAATATGCTACTATAGGAGTAAAAGACCACCATTTTCAATGGTCTCCACACAATCGTGCCGTATGGCTTATGCCATGAAAAGTCAACATCTTGACTTGTTTTAATAGACCCAGAACTGATTATGTGGATATTATATTTTTTTGAACGGAAATTGGGTTTGAAGTTTGAATGGGTGTGGAGGTTAAAATAATGGGCCATCAATTTCAACTCCACGATGGTGAGGTGTTTGGAATATTCTGACTAATCAATCATTCATCGGTTTTCTATTAGATTTTTTTTTTTTGAATTACATGTCAGTTAGGATGTCGCAAACCACTTCTAGTCCAGAGTTCATGTCCTGACACAGACACAGAGGGTGTTTATGAAATTATGAAGTACACATTGTGAGGATTGAACCTGGGACCTCCACCAAAGGAAAGCCCTAAGAGAGAACCCGGTCGACCCGGTTTAAAACAGACCCGACCCGAAACCGAAAATTGATAACAACGATAACCTAGAACTGGACCAAATACTATAAAAAGAACACCCCGACTCTAGGTGTGTCGATGGTGGCTTGATTTTGCTCCGGTTGTGAGCTTTAAATCTAGACTTTACAAGTCTCTCTCTTTTTTTTCCGTGGAAATATCCTTAAATTATAAAGTTTCATTTTTAATATATCAAAATTAATTACTTATGTTGCTTTTAATTTTGGAGGTTGCGTATGTCAGACATCAAGAAGTACAAAATTTATTTTTTGAACGGCGAACATTGAACGTTGTGATATCGCACCCCCCGTCACATGGGAGAGGCTCGTTCAATTCTGGCCAATATGTTGTTTTAACCGGACCCACTTGGCATCAGAGTAGGAGAGCATCAAAGGAAAAATCTCACTCAATACGGCCCCTTCCGGGCTTGAGTGAGAGTTGATGCTCGAACTCTAGATCGATGTGGGTAAAACCCTCCTGCATCAGATTAAGAACTATGCCTCATTTGCATTCCTCGAAAATTAATGGGGAGAGCAGAAACTGAACCTGGGTCACAAGGAACACCAGGTATCTTCCTTACACTCCACCATTATTGACAAGTATAAAATTTAGTACAAAATTTATTACCTATCCTGTCTAGCTTTTTATCATATATTTAATATTTTTTATATTCTTCAAAGATATTCAAAAAGACAATAAGTTTATTATTATTTTTTTGGATTCCTTTTATCATATAGTAATCAGTTTAAAACATTAGTTGTGTTCTTTTTTTAGTAAAATCTTATCATTGATATTTAAAGCACTTTTAAAAACGTAAAATATCAATTATAATTTTATGCAGTTTAGATTTTTCTTCTCATATTTAACAATCAATTTTAAATAAAAAGGTTTGATTTTTACAGATAAATAAAATGTCCGAGATGCTTTTTTTAAATAAAACATAGTTATAGGTTTAGAATATTTTGTAAGTGTGAGATTATGAGGTGAGGAACTGAATGAGCAATTTGAAAAGTCTCATAGTAATTAATGTCATTGAGATGCACAACCTCTTTTCACATCTTGAAAAACAAAATAGTTAGGTTTTTTTTAACGTTGAAAATTAAATCTTATCATGTCGCACCCCCGTTATATGAGTGTAACACCTAAAAATAAGTAAATAATAAAATGATAGAGACTTAATCGTCATAAAACAAAAAAAAAATGGATGGGCTTGGGCTTGGGCTCGGCTCAAACGGGCCGATGAAAGCCCAGGTATATAAGGGGCAAGGCAGCCCACCTCGCCATTTCAATCTCATTTCATCACTCTAGAAAAAGAAAGGGAAGCTCGGGTCAAGAGATAGAAAGTCGACGGATCGACACGAGATTGAAGGAGCACGTTACTGCTGAGCTCGTGAGCAAAACCTCTAAATCAGAATTCCAATCCAGGTAACGATTCGACCATAATCTGAGTTTTTGTTCGTTTTGAGGTTTCTCGGGTTTTAGCTAAATAGGAGACGTTTTTATGGATGAAACCTGATAATAAGCTTAGAACTATCATCTAGAATGAAAACCGCATGTTTTGATCAAAGAAAATTGTAAGATTGACATGATCAGGTTAGCATGCAAGAATTTCGGATTTTTGTCCAGGAAACAGGTATTGCGTACTTATCAAGTACGCAAGAAGGACGTCATGCGTACTTACCAAGTACGCAGGAGGAAGATCCTGCGTACTTATCAAGTACGCAAGAAGAATGCTCTGCGCACTTGTCATGTACGCATGAGCAAGGCCCTGCGCACTTACTAAGTGCGCAGGCAGCAGGCTGGTTAAGTAAAGTCAGTATGTTTAGAATGATTAAACCGTCAGAATCGGGATTGGGTCTGATGTGTAATTAACTACCTAATTCAGATCGGAAGTGACGTTGTTAGACCCTTGTTTAGGACAACCCAGATTAGCTTATCAGGTGAGTTCTATGTGCCCCCTTCTATGTTATGTGCAAATCAATTTAAATGTTTTGGGGCTGAAATGTATACACTAAATGAATAAATGCTATGAATGTCAATGTCATCATACGTGGTATACAATATATATATATATATATATATATATATATACTTATATATGAAAATGAATTATGAACAAAGAATGAAACGTATGATTGTAAAGAATGAATGAAAGAAGGACATAACGTAAATGAATGAAATCTTGCTTTATATTATATATATTGCACGTTATGAATGTATGTAAACGTTATGAACACTTCTATGACAACGGCTACTTCGGTAGACGGACGACCACATGACTATTTTGCAACCGGGGCAAAAAAAAACGTCCATTCGCAAGCTAGGACGTATAAAAGGTACTCATGGACGGTCGAAGCAAATGCCTTATTACATGTAGAACGGTTGCATACATAATAGTCACGTGGGAAACGAATGCCCCAGGGCAGACGGGCGAATGACCGTACTACGACGGTAGAACGGGTTAAGAGCGGACGGACAAAGGTTACCGGACTGATTTATGCATCGACGGACGGTTTTCTAGAGCCGGACGGTTTATGAAAAGGGCGACGACGGTAGTTCTCACTGCGATGTCTTTGTGACATTCGCGACAAGTATGATGGGTTGATCACCCTTATGTTTATGGCCAAATGAATGTTCTCCCCAAGTAAGTATGTATGTACATATGTATGTACTCAGTATGAATGTTATGTGAGAATAGTAAAACAAAGAATATGTAAAGGCTCGAATGTTAAGTATATTATATATATATATATATAATACTCATGATAAGATAAATATTATGTATGATTGTCTTTAAACTAGAACTCACCAGCGTTAGCTGACTTTTAGTATACATTTCAGGTAAAGGAAGAAAGGATCGTGCGATGGTGTGAAGGTTACCCGACACGAGACTGGCATCCCACTTTAGTATATGTGTTAAGACAATGTTATGTTTTTAATTGTTAAGACTTCCGCTGTCATGTTATGTAATGTTGAATTCGAATGTTTTAAATTTAAGTTTAGTAATTACGATTATGTTTATGAGTAAATCCAACAAGTGAGGTTACCAGTGAAGGGGCCTTACAAGTTGGTATCAGAGCAATAGTTTGAGAGATTCAGACATCCCTAAATGTCTGGACTCAAACTGATTATGGGACCAACGCACGGATGTCAGTATGGGTAACCAACGCCAACGCCAGCACGGTAAGTAAGTACTAAAGTTAATGCACTTGGATAAGAATAGATACCTTAACTTAGAACAAATAGATGTCAAAGTCACAACCGATTTGAAGAGTTTTGAACCCGAAAAAGCAATGTAAATTAGTAATCACAAACCGGTCACTGTAATTAACAATTTACCTTGCTCGTACTGTTCTAAAACTATGATCTGAAGGAATGGAATTGATGTATTCCCTTTATAACTATCAGTAAACTAGGAACTATGGCTGGTGGAGGAAGAACAGGACGCTGAGGCGGTCGCACTGGGCGAGTCGGTAGACCTCCATTGAATCAAAGACATGAAGAGGAAAAGAGTGTGCACGCAGAACACACTGAAAGTGTGCACGAAATAGAGGTGACCCCAACTAGGGACGACAATCAAGGGCCTTTACAAACCAGAGGTCAGGGATGCTATTGCCCGTGAAGTGGTACTCACTCTGAAGAAAGTATTGCCTGATCTACTATCTGAGGCACTAAAGAAAAGCAGAGAGGAGGACGAAGGAGACCATGAAGAGAAAGTGTACGACAATGATGGGGATGAAGTGAAAATGGGACCAAGCAATCGTGGGTGTACCTAAAAAGGTTTCAAGGACGGAGATCCACCCAAGTTCGATGGAAACAGTGATTCAGTGGCTACGTTCGAATGGATAGAGAGGATGAACGCTGTAATCAACATCAGTGAATGTCGACCGGACCAGGCGGTTAAGTATGTTATTCATTCTTTCACCAATGAGGCACTAAGTTGGTGGAGGAACATTCAGAGAACAAAGTCGCCAAACGCTCTTTCCAGAATGACATGGGAAGACCTGAAGAAACTGATAATTCAAAAGTTTTGTCCCCAAAACGAAATTGATCGAGTGGAAAATGAATTCCTAAACTTCAAGGCTGGCAGCAAGATGCACCGCCAGTATACTTCTAGGTTCAATGAGCTAGCCCAACTGGTACCCCACCTGGTGGAGACAGAAGAACAAATGATCAAGTATTATGTGAAGGGCCTACCTCAAAGGGTCCGTGTCCATGTGAAAGCCAATCTACCCTCGACCTTCGAGTCAGTAGTTAACCTGTCGGGGATCGTCTATGACGATTATGCTAACGAGGATACAGCTCCCGAAGCTCCGAAACGGAAATGGGAGAACTCGTTCAAAGGAAATGGAAAGGGAAACTATGCCGCTGAGGTAAAGAAGCCTAGAGCAGAAGGGTATGAAGTTTGTAGGAAATGCTCAAGGAAACACCAAGGCGAATGTTTAGTTGGCACAACCATGTGCTATAAATGCGGGAGGCCGGGGCACTACTCCCGAGATTGCATAAAGGACGTCAAGTGCCAAAGTTGTGGAAGATATGGACACCGGCTAGGGATTGCAGGAAAACCAGACAATCCGGTTCGGGAAAGGAAAAGGAAGCTGAAAAGGGACAGCCACAGGCTACGACTCGAGCCTACGCCCTGACTGAGGAGGAAGCAAGGGGAAACCCTGATGTTGTGTCAGGTACGTTCCTAGTTAATAATGAACATGCTGCTATTTTATTTGACTCTGGTGCTAGTAAGAGTTTTATATCCAATGCATTTAGTCGTAAACTAGATTGCACTATCAACACCATAGTAAAGGCCTTTAGCGTACAAACTGCCGTTGGTAAAAATTCGGCAGCATTTCAAGTAACAGAGGATTGCATCATAGAAATAGAGGGTCATAAGTTCCCTTCTAGATTGTTCCTTCTCACCTTAGGAGGATTCGATATAGTATTGGGTATGGATTGGCTAGCTGCCAATGAAGCTCAAATCATATGTAAACGTAAGAGGATACACCTCAAAGCTCCAAGCGACAGCCCAATTACGGTTTATGGGGATTGGAATTGCACGATGCCGAACGTCATCTCGATGATCAAGGCCGAAAGTTACATGAGGCGCGGTTGCGAAGCTTATCTGGCATATGTTATTGAAGATATAATGGAAATGAATGAACTCAAGAAGGTACCCGTGGTGTGCAACTTTCTGGAAGTATTCCCTGAGGATCTACCTGGGTTGCCACCCGATCGGGAAATAGAATTTCAGATTGACTTAATGCCAGGAGCTGAGCCCATTGCCAAAGCCCCCTACCGATTGGCTCCGTCAGAAATGAAAGAATTGATGTCTCAACTAGAGGAACTAACAGAAAAGGATTTATTAGACCGAGCATTTCACCATGGGGCGCTTCGGTACTATTTGTAAAGAAGAAGGATGGCAGCATGCGCATGTGCATTGACTACCGCGAACCGAACAAGAGGACAGTAAAGAACAAATACCCACTGCCTAGAATTGACGACCTTTTTGATCAACTGCAAGGTGCGAGTTGGTTCTCAAAGATTGATCTTAGGTCGGGTTACCATCAGTTGAAAGTAAGAAAAGAGGACGTACCAAAGACCGCGTTTCGCACGCGTTATGGGCATTATGAGTTTCTCGTGATGTCCTTCGGATTGACCAACGCACCAGCAGCGTTCATGGACTTGATGAATAGAGTATGTCGACCCATGTTGGATCGATCAATGATAGTTTTTATAGACGACATACTGGTATATTCGAAAAGCGAGGGTGATCACCACTGCCACCTAAGAGAGGTTCTGGAGGTGCTAAAGCAGGAAAAGTTGTACGTAAATTCTCCAAATGCGCGTTCTGGCTTAGGGAAGTCTAATTCCTAGGTCATGTCATAAACCCAAACGGCATTATGGTGGATCCTACAAAGATCGAAATCGTAAAAGGTTGGAACGTCCCGAAAACGCCAACAGAGATATGAAGTTTTCTGGGATTGGCAGGCTACTATGGAAGATTTTTCAAGAATAGCCTCGCCACTAACTAAGTTGACACGGAAGGAAGTGAAATATGAATGGGGTCCAACCCAAAACAACGCGTTTGAGGAACTTAAGGCACGATTAACCCAAGCTCCAGTCTTGGCACTACCTGAGGGAAATGAAGACTTAGTAGTCTACTCTGACACTTCGGGTTAGGGTTTAGGTTGCGTACTTATGCAACGAGGAAAGGTAATTGCTTACGCCTCGCGACAACTAAAGATTCATGAGGTTAACTACCCAACACACGATCTAGAGTTAACATCAGTAGTTTTCGCGTTGAAAATATTGAGGCACTATCTGTATGGAGTTAAATGCACCATCTACTTAGATCACAAAAGCCTGAAGTACTTTTTCGGGCAAAAGGAATTAAACATGAGGCAAAGGAGGTGGTTAGAGCTACTGAAAGACTATAATTGTGAGATACTGTACCATCCAGGCAAGGCAAACGTAGTGGCTGACGCTTTAAGCAGAAAGGAAGAATCGGAACCTATCCGAATCAAAGCATGTCAGCTGATTATAACGCCCAATTTGATGAGTGAAATATCAAAGGCACAAGATGAAGCACTATTAGAAAGAAATATAAAACGGGAAAGAATAGTAGGGCAACAAGGAAATTTGGATGCAAATGCATACGGTGTACGAACTAGGTTTGGCCGGATGTGGATACCTAAGATTGGCGAGCTTAGAGGCAAAATACTCGATGAGGCCCACAAGTCTCGCTATTATATCTACCCTGGGACAAACAAAATGTATCAAGACTTGAAGAAAGAGTACCGGTGGCCTGGCATGAAGAATGATGTGACTGAGTACGTGAACAAGTGCCTAACGTGTTCCCTAGTTAAGGCCGAGCACCAGAAACCATGCGGTAAAATGCAACCTTTACCAATACCGGAATGGAAGTGGGAGGAGATCACGATGGACTTCATTACCAAGCTACCGCGAACAGCTAAAGGCAATGATACCATCTGGGTGATCGTCGTCCGCTTGACGAAAAGTGCTCACTTCTTGCCAATACGTGAGACTTCTTCGTCAGAAAGACTAGCAGAAATATTTATCAAGGAAGTTGTGAGCAGACATGGAATGCCGCTGTCGATTGTGTCCGACAGGGATACTAGATTCACGTCAAGGTTTTGGAAGAAATTCAACGAAGCAATGGGCACTAGACTGAACATCAGCACCGCTTACCACCCCCAAACCGATGGACAATCGGAAAGGACCATTCAGACCTTGGAGGACATGCTCCGGGCCTGTATAATTGACTTCGGTAGGAGCTGGGACAACCATCTACCATTGGCAGAATTTTCATATAACAACAGCTATCACTCAACTATTGGCATGCCGCCATTTCAAATGTTGTATGGGAGGAAATGTAGGACCCCGGTTTGTTGGGGGAAATTGGACAAAAGGATTTTGCAAGTCTCGAAGTGGTCAAAGCTACTTCCGAGAAGTTTGATCAAATCAAGACTCGAATGAAAGCTGCAAAAGACAGGCAGAAATCATACGCGGATAAGAGAAGAAGGGATTTAGAGTTTCAAGTGGGGGACATGGTACTGTTAAAGGTATCACCATGGAAAGGAATCATTCGATTCAGAAAACGTGGCAAACTAAGTCCAAGGTTTGTCGGACCTTTCAAGATTTTAGCGAGAGTGGGTCAAGTTGCTTACAGACTCGACCTACCCGTTGAGCTTAGTGGAATACACCCTACGTTCCACGTGTCGCACTAACGCAAGTGCCTAGCTGACGACACATCTCACATACCTTACGACGAGATCGAAGTGGATAACAGTCTAAATTATGTAGAGGAACCGATAGCCATTCTTGACCGAGCTGAGAAACGACTACGCAATAAGTCGATCCATTTAGTTAAAGTACAATGGAAGCACAGAAAAGGGTCAGAAGCTACATGGGAAAAAGAAGACGAGATGAGGGGACTATACCCTCAATTGTTTACCGTATAAGCGGTTTCGAGGACGAAACCTCTTTAAGGAGGGTAGACTTGTAACATCCCAAAAATAATAAATAAGTAAATAATAAAATGATAGAGACTTAATCATCATAAAACAAAAAAGAAAAAAAAACAGATGGGCTTGGGCTCGGCTCCAACGGGCCGATGGAAGCCCATGTATATAAGGGGGAAAGGCAGCCCACCTCGCCATTTCAACCTCATTTCATCACTCTAGGGAGAGAAAGGGAAGCTCGGGTCTAGAGAGAGAAAGTCGACGGATCGACACGCTGTGAGCAAAACCTCCGAATCAGAATTCCAATCCAGGTAACGATTCGACCATAATCTGAGTTTTTGTTCGTTTTGAGGTTTCTCGGATTTTAGCTAAATAGGAGACGTTTTTATAGATGAAACCTGATAATAAGCTTAGAACTAGCATCTAGAATGAAAACCGCATGTTTTGATCAAAGAAAATTGTAAGATTGGCATGATCAGGTTAGCATGCAAGAATTTCAGATTTTTGTCTAGGAAACAGGTATTGCGTACTTATCAAGTACGCAAGAAGGACGTCCTGCGTACTTACCAAGTACGCAGGAGGAAGATCCTGCGTACTTACCAAGTACGAAAGAAGAATGCTCTACGCACTTGTCATGTACGCATGAGCAAGGCCATGCGCACTTACTAAGTGCGCAGGCAGCAGGCTGGTTAAGTAAAGTCAGTATGTTTAGAATGATTAAACCGTCAGAGTCAGGATTGGGTCTGATGTGTAATTAACTACCTAATTCAGATCGGAAGTGACGTTGTTGGACCCTTGTTTAGGACAACCCAGATTAGCTTATCAGGTGAGTTCTATGTGCCCCCTTCTATGTTATGTGCAAATCAATTTAAATGTTTTGGGGCTGAAATGTATACACTAAATGAATAAATGCTATGAATGTCAATGTGATCATACGTGGTATACAAATATATATATATATATATATATATATATATATATATATACTTATATATGAAAATGAATTATGAACAAAGAATGAAACGTATGATTGTAAAGAATGAATGAAAGAAGGACATAACGTAAATGAATGAAATCTTGCTTTATATTATATATATTGCACGTTATGAATGTATGTAAACGTTATGAACACTTCTATGACAACGGCTACTTTGGTAGACGGACGACCACGTGACTATTTTGCAACCGGGGCAAAAAAAAAAACGTTTCTTCGCAAGCTAGGACGTATAAAAGGTACTCATGGACGGTCGAAGCAAATGCCTTATTACATGTAGAACGGTTGCATACATAATAGCCACGTGGGAAACGGATGCCCCAGGGCAGACGGGCGAATGACCGTACTACGACGGTAGAACGGGTTAAGAGCGGACAGATAAAGGTTGCCGGACAGATTTATGTATCGACGGACGGTTTTCTAGAGCCGGACGGTTTATGAAAAGGGCGACGACGGTAGCTCTCACTGCGATGTCTTTGTGACATTCTCGACAAGTATGATGGGTTGATCACCCTTATGTTTATGGCCAAATGAATGTTCTCCCCAAGTAAGTATGTATGTACATATGTATGTACTCAGTATGAATGTTATGTGAGAATAGTAAAACAAAGAATATGTAAAGGCTCGAATGTTAAGTATATTATATATATATATATATATAATACTTATGATAAGATAAATATTATGTATGATTGTCTTTAAACTAGAACTCACCAGCGTTAGCTGACTTTTAGTATACATTTCAGGTAAAGGAAGAAAGGGTCGTGCGATGGCGTGAAGGTTACCCGGCATGAGACTGGCATCCCACTTTAGTATATCTGTTAAGACAATGTTATGTTTTTAATTGATAAGATTTCCGCTGTCATGTTATGTCATGTTATGTAATGATTGAATTCGAATGTTTTAAATTTAAGTTCAGTAATTACGACTATGTTTATGAGTAAATACAACAAGTGAGGTTACCCGGGAAGGGGCCTTACAATGAGAGTGTCTCGTCTAACTCCGGCCAATATGTTATTTTAACCGAACTCAGTTGGTGTCAAAGTTTGAGAGCATCAAAGGAAAAATCCCACCCAATACGGCCCATTCCGGGCTTGAGGGAGAGCCGAGGCTCGAACCCTGGATCGGCATGGGTAAAACCCAGGTGAATCAACCTAAGAGCTATGCCTCATAAACTAATAGGGAGAGTAGGGATTGAACCTGTGTCACAAGGAACACATGGTCTCTCCGTTACCACTCCACCACTATCAGATATATCACATTTTTTCACATCTTGAAAAGCAAACAGACGAGCATCATCTCTTTTTAGATCATTCTGAAAAAAAACACGCCTTATATCTCCATGGATAACAAACAAGCATCTCTCTCTCTCCTTGCATTTCTATCCGTTGGATCAGTGAAATGAGAGATTAATACAGACTTTCCCCTAGAAGAGTGGTGGAAAACTTAATACCACCCGGTGGTGTTTGGTTGGCGGCACAGTGGTGCTTGTTCAACAAAGAGCTTTATAGCTCGTTCTCCTTCTTCGCCTCTAACTACATGTGTGATATTGGGCTTTCGGTTTCTTATCCTTTTTTCTAGTCATGACCCGAAACCGAGAAAGAACGAAAAGCGGAACCGAGGACCGGCCGAATTAAACATGGCGGGTCGGATTTCGGGTTTCTGACGGATCGGATTTCGAGTTTTTTCGGTCTAACACGAGAATTGCTCAGCCCTAGAGATACTTGTATGTTAGATGGGGGCTTTAAGGTATGCAAAGATATCACATGACCCACATTCCAGAGGGGACCCAATTTTTTTTATCGTTTGAGTATCATAAGTCAATTTACATATATATATTTTTTTTAAACTTATTAGTAATTATATGTTATAGAGGTATTGATTTTTTTTCTCTGAAAGAGTATTTTTGTTGGGAAGATATTGTAGAGGGGCCTAATAAGTTAAGTTGTTTAGCAATTAGGTTAACACAAAAATGAGATAAACAACGGGATTTGCGATTGCCATTAGCGTGTGGAGATAGTCGATACTAGTTACATAAAATCCATAGAAGTCGACCGTCGATAAATAAAAAAAAAATGTTAATTGTGTTTGGCGATTGAAGATTGTTTAACATATAAAAAAACTTACTGAAGTTTTATAATATTTGAAACAATTCGGGTATTTTCCTTATATAGTAAGTGTAGACTATTACAGTAACAATGACATATGCGGAACTAAATATTTTAAAATTGAAGTTGGTGAAGTATACTTATGATTAGTGGTGATCATTGACAAGATACCTGACCCGGGTATCATCCATGAGTCTTTAGCAGGGGGTTCAATATTTGGTTTCAAACCGATTAAATCGATAACCGAAACCGTTTAAAACCAAAACGAATTAAATATTTGGTTTTAGGTTTGGTTCAAACCAACCGAATATGTTATTTGGTTTAGGTTTCAATATTTTGAATTCGGTTTGAACCGAAAAACCCGAATTGGGTCATATCACTATTTTAATCCATATTTTATAATTAACCCAATTCGTTTATATCAATAACCAATACCTATATATGAATTGTAATTCATTATTTTGATGAATGTATGTTTTTGTTTAGACTTTTCCAAAATATTATGTTGTTTAAACCGAATAATTTATGGCTAACAAAAGAAAAAAAAGTTTTTTTTGCTAATTTGGTTTGCTGGGTTCAAACCGAAAACCAAACTGAATTACAATGTGGTTTTAGGTTCGGATTAGGTTTTCTCGAATATGGTTCGGTTCGGATTATGGTTTCAACCAAAAAAATCCTAACACGAAAAACTTGCAACCCGACCCGATGAACACCCCTACTTATGATCCACAAAGTCACAAAAAAATACTTAATGAATTAGTAATGGTTGCGGCCTTTCAAAAAAAAAGTTTAGTTATGATTGCTATTGGAAACGGTTAGAGAGTATGGATTATGAATTGTTTATTAAGAACTTTGTTTTCTAAAAATGATAAGAAAGTCTCATAATTCGTTTAGCTATGTAAATTATATCATCTGCTATAGTAATTTTGTTTTGTTTATTATTATAACAATTGTCCTTGTTTTAATAAACTTATATATAAGTTTATATTTCAGGGGCCCAGTTTTATTAGTTGTACAGGGCATCCGATGTTCCAGGGACGGCTCTGGTATGTTAAAAAAAAAAAAAATTATTAACAACAATTTAAAGCATATTTTTTAACAACAAATTCATATATTAGTTTTTATTATAAAACTTGTACCTTTAATTTTTTTTATAAAAATACCTTTTATTAACACCCTATTACTATTGGCTATAAGAGCTTTGCTAACCTAAAGCATATTAATTAATGAAACCAAAAGATATCTTTTTATAGTTTAATTAATGAGATTGTTAGTTTTCTATATGTTCAAGTCAACGTAATCATTCGGATGATTTTTCATTTATATATGTTTGCCAGAAAATAAGATATACCTTTTTTTGTAATAATCCAATCCAAAAATACATACTTGTTCAGTGACAATATCTCTTGTAATAAAAAACTAAATGTTTTTATCATTTGACATCATCATATTCAATCTTATAATTTTTTCTTCCAAAACAACATTTATATCCTCCATTTAATACTTTCATATTTAGTTTTTTTTTAATTACATAAATACACATTTACATCATTATTATCATTGGCTCACATTTTTTTAAAATTATCATCAAAAGTTAATATTTTAAAAAAATCAAGAACTAAAAAACAAGATATTTTAAAAAACGAGTTTTAAAGTTTTATTATTAAAAATTGAATTTTTAAAATTTTATTATAGAGAATTTTTTTTTTTTAATTTTACATATAAAATTTAAAAATACTAAGTTGGTTACTTAAATAAATAAAGTTTAAAATATATTAATAACTTTGAGTTGATTCTTGGGAAACTTCACATCATCCACGTGGAGAAACCTCCGACTTAAATTGGAAAATGTTATCTTAAACAGATTTGAATCCATAATTTTTAATTTAAAAAGTTAGAGTGCTACCACTTTAACCATAAAGCTTCATAATCTCTAAATTGATTCATATTATTATTTTACAAAAATATAATACGTATGTATTCATTCAAAATCTGTCAAAAATATTAGATCTAAGGAAAATATCAGATCTAAGGAAAATATCAACAAATCTCAAGGCAACACCAATAACTAACACAAAAATCTCTGAGTATCAAATACAAGATCCAAAATAAGAACAATCGAAAAAACATAGATTATCAATATGATAATCTGAAGAAAAATACAAACACCAGAACTTGGACTCAACGTAGAATCGTCAATGTGACGAAGGAACCCTAAATTTTGAAATACGCAAGAATAGAGAAAACTCAAGAGCGTGTGTTGAAAAGTGAACAAGAGTGATGAGTTCACTCACTCTCTCTTCTTTTATAACCATCAAATTTAATCCGGATTATCCACTCAACTAGTATCAGTCTATCAGTTAGTTATCCATCCAACCCATTTAGCCATAGTTCCAATCTAGCTCATAGATCCAGCCCATAGATGTTCACAGGTAATAAACATACACAAAAAACAATAATGTTCGGTGTATAACACTACCAAAAAACTGAAAAATTTACGACAAAAAGTGTTTGTTGAAAAAAAAAACCCGTAAGAAATGTTTTTTTCCAACAAAGTCCTGACTAATTTTCTGTCAAATTAGAGACCAAATCTTTTAATTGGTAATTTCCGACAATATTCCGACGATTATAATTAGGGGTGGCAATCTTGACCCATTCTTCAAAGAATGAGATGATTTGGGTAAAAAATCAATTGTATATGGGTCAATTTGGGTCATATTAGATTAGTCAACGGGTCAATTTGGGACACATCAGATTAGTTGACGGGTCAATTTGGGTCACCTCAAATTAGTCAATGGGTCAAAATGTATTATAAAACTTGTTAACTTAAAAATAAGAATTAACTACATGGATGGCCCCTGTGGTTTACACGAATTTCAGTTTTGGCCCCTAGGAATGAGAAATTACATGTTTGGACTAATAGTTTGCACACTTATTTCACTTTTGGCCCTTGAAGTAGATGTCAGTTAAGTGCATGTTAAATGACTAAAATACCCTTAATACGAAAAATAAAAAAAATTGTAGTGTTCAAAATACTCCATCTTCTTCTTCCTGAATACCCACACCCACCCTCTGCTACAATCCCAGATCCACCACCCTCACTTCCATTCCTAATGATACTTAAGTGGGGCGGTTGGAGGGTGGCGAGGTTTACATAGCGGCAACGGCAGTGACGAAAGGCAAAGGGGCGATGACCTGAGTTTTCTCAACAAAGCCCCGATGGTGAAAGACGAAGATCATAGAGAAGACACTTAGGTTAGGCTTTTATAAATTGAATCTCTTTTCCATTTCAACCCCAAAATCTCTTGCAGACCTTCTCTCTCTAAAAAGTCAGTGCCATGGTTTCTCTCTCTAAAAACCAGCCAAAAGCTCAAGCAATGAAGGTTGATTGGGACTTGCATACGGTGGTCAGAGGCTGTTGCTCCTCCACCACCACCACCTCATTCTCCTTGGATGAAAATTTGCAAGATGAAAATTTAGTGGGTTTTTTCCAGATCCATTTCAAACGAGACATGAAAACATTATTGAACAATTTTTTTCAGATCCATTTCAAATTGGTTCAAAGCATTCATTGGATGCTACCGCAATGCTGACTCCCGAAAAAACGGGTTCAACTGGAAAATCAGGTTGACCGGAGAGTGGTGGTCGGTGGTGGTTAGAAGGAGAGGTGGAAGCTATGGTTTTATAGGAGAGGTATTTTGATATGGAGAAGATGAAGTGAGTGAGTTTTTATTATTTTAATTTAAGGGTATTTTAGTCATTTAACATGCACTTAACTGACATCCACTTCAGGGGTGAAAAGTGAAATAAGTGTGCAAACTATTGGTCCAAACATGTAATTTCTCATTCCTAAGGGCCAAAAGTGAAATTTCGTTTAAACCATAGGGGCCATCCGTGTAATTAATTCTAAAAATAATGCAAATGGGATAGCCACCCCACCAACGTCACGCCACCACCCACCCTACCGCCGCCTCGCCGCCACCACCCCCACCGGCCACCACCGCCACATCAGCGTGTCGGTGACCCCACCCACCACACCCCGACACGCCACCATCGCCCGATCTCCGCCACCAGCGTCGCCACCTACCCCACCCTACCCTCACCCTACCCCACCCCACCCTACCCACCCACCCCCACCCCACCCATCACACCCCACCCACTACCCTTCCTCGGGCGGTGGGTGGGGTTGGGGTGGGTGGCGACGATCGGGCGATGGCGGCGTGGCAGGGTGTGGTGGGTGGTATGGGGGTAGGGTGGGTGGGTTAGGGTAGGGTAGGTGGGTAGGGGTGGGTGGGTGGGTTAGGGTGGGGTGGGTGGCTTGGGTAGGGGTGGGGTGGGTGGCGACGGTGGTAGTGGCAATCGGGCGGTGGCGGCGTGGTGGGTGGGGGTGGAGTGCGGGGTAGGGTGTGGGTGGGTGGGGTAGGGGTGGGGTGGGTGGCGACGGTGGTGGCGGCGATCTGGCGATGGCGGCGTGGTGGGGTGTGGTGGGTGGGGGTGGGTGGGGGTGGGGTGGGGTGGGTCATTGCGATGGTGGCGGTGGCGGTGGGGTGGGGTGCTTCGGGTGGGTGGGTGGGGTGGGGTGCTTCGGGTGGGTGGGTGGGGTGGGGTTGGTGCCGGCGGTGGTGGCGGCGATCAGGTGGTGGCGGCGTGGTGGGGTGTGATGGGTGTGGGTGGGGGTAGGGTGGGGGTGGGGTGGGTGGCGGCGTTGCTGACGAAGTCATTTGGACTCGAACCCAATTGATAGTTTTTTTAAAACGACCCGTTTTGACCCGGACTAATTTTGCTCCAAACCCGTTTTGACACAAAGTCATTTTGCTCCTAACCCATATTGACCCGAACCCGTTATGACCAATGACCCGAACCGCCTGACCCGCAGAGTTTGCCAGGCCTAATTATGATAAATAAATAAGTATATTATCTAATAAATTTTGTCGAAAAATTGTCGGAAATATTATGGTTAATTTTTTGTATGGTCGTAAAGTTGTCGCTAACTTATACATCAAACTTTTGAATACATGTATTGCCATTTCGTAAACGTAAAACTTTCAAAGTTTTAAAAATAAAAGACAAATAAACATATTCACCTTAATATAGAGGCTTGATCTTATCTCTAGGGTAGTCCTTGAGTGCTAGTGTAAGCCTTAACACAAGCTCTACAAAAGTTAGTATCTTAACGCACGAGTACGAAAATAAGCGAGAGTCGGAAAATAAGCGAAACTCGGATATTTTACCGGAACGAGGGCACGTAAATCGAGGCGAGGACGGCTCCAAAGATCTTGGAAATGTTGGATGGTTTTGTGTGTGAAAAATAAGGGATATTTTATAGTTGGCCAGCCGGACCCAAAGTGAACCGCTAGCCTGGGTGGTAGCGTTCTGCTACCGCCTAGGGCTTGCGTCAGCCCTACGCGTCAAATCCTAATTAGATTGCACCTCGTATTGCGGCCAACGGACCGTTACGGAGGGGCGTGGCCGTCCGCCACCATGACACGCGTCAGTTTTTAGAGCTGAGTCATAGGACACGTGGCATTAGGAGAAATTGCGGCTGGATTGTGGCTAGTGGACCGTTACGCAGTCGGTGGCGGTCCGCCACCCAAAACTTTAGCCTATACCGGCCTTAGCGGACCGTTAAGGGAGAAGGTAGCAGTCCGCTACCAAGCCAGAGTTTTTCAAATTTTAATTTTTAACCCTTGATCTTTGAGAACTTAGCAAATCCAACCCCTAGGGTTTCAAACTTGGCAAATAAGGACCTTAGATTTGGCCCGGTGTTACACGTATTGCCTGTTTCTCTTTGGAGCTTAGTTGTGCTAGCGGCGTTTGCCGGATATTATCATAGTTTTGACGAATGGCTAGGCTCTTGTCTTTCAATATCATGTTATGTAATATTATGCAAATGTACTTAACATTCCTTATTTTATCTTTGGAACACATTCGACACGGATTGCTAATCATAGCCCATTTTTTCTTTAGAATACCAAATGCAAGTTCGATATTCTTCTGTGACGATTGTTGTGCGTTTTTGAAAAGTTCTCTTTTTCTCACCAATTGAGCTAATATATACTTTGACAAACGCGACGTACTCCGGATATATACCATCGGCGAGATAATACATGTGCTCGTACTCGACATCATTGACTGAATGAAGAACCAGTTGCAATTCCTTCTATGATGTCATCGAATATAGGAGATTGAACTAAAACATTGATATAGTTGTTTGCTCCCACAATACTAAAGAATGCATGCAAAATCCAAAGAATATATGACGCCACAGCGTCAAGTATTATCATCGGATGTGGATGGTCCCCTAGCTGGTGTTGAACTTGCCAAGTAGTCGGACAATTTGCCCATTCTCAACGTGTGTAATCGATAATACCAAGCATTCCGTGAAAGCCATGTACGGCTTCATGCACTTCATATATTTGTTGAATGTCACTAAAAGTCGGTCTCCTTAAATATCTCTTGCCGTAGAGATTAATCACACCTAAAAACTTATAAATAAGTAAATAATAATAATAACTATAATAATAATAACTATAATAAAATTATTACCTTCACAAAACATATGAAGAGTATCTTGTGCGATTTTTTTAGACATTTTCAAATTTTCATCTCATAAATCGTGCAAAATTTCGTACGCTAGTTGTCGAATTACACACGTGCTTTTTTGTAATGCAATAAATCCAAGGTTACGTCCCACATTTTCCCTTTGTTGGAAATATTCTTACTCTTTATTTAAATCAAGTTATATCCGTAAGAAAAGTTCTAGTCTCATACAAAAATGGATTCGAAACTTTTCTTCATCATACATGTGATTCTCAGAAAAGTAATCCAGCATGGGATGGCAATGGGCCGGGTATTGGTAATCCCAAACCCATGTCTGGTTATAAAATCTTGTCCCACACCCGGCCAAATACCCGTCGGGTATTTGTCGAGTAATTACCCATTGGGTATCGGGCATACCCGCGGGTATCGGGTATACCCGTTAGTATCGGGCATACCAGCGGGTATCGTCCGATACCCGTCGGGTATGTGTCAGCTACGTTTCAACGACTTTGTTTTTATATTTTTAATGACTACAACATAGAATTAAAAAAAAATTCGTTTGACCCGGTTTCGATGAGAAAAGAAATCATTTCTTAAAAATATATAATCAAAAAGCCAAGTAAATGAACTAACAATATTCATACAGAAGCCTAAAAATACATATTCAACTAAATGAACTAACAATAAACAATATTCATATAGAATCCAAGTAAATAAACATACCAGTGTTAATGTGATGTTGATAAATCACCAGTAACATTGGAACTGGAATAGTCGTATGCTTAATTGCTTGTTCTTTATCCGGAATATATAAACGGGGAGAATTAATTAAAATATTTATTACCAACACATTTAAATAAAAGGAAAATAACAAAAACAAAATATAAAAAAATTATTTCGGGTATAACTTCGGGTAATCGGGTATATATATTTCGGGTAATCGGTCGGGTATCACCTAATCCCATACCCGAACCCGGAAATTTTACTTTTTTTAATCCCATACCTGGCCCGTTACCCGGCCCTAATGATTCGGCTATCGGGTTTTCCCATCGGGTTTGGGTCTTTTCGCCATCCCTAATCCGGTATTATATGAATTCGTCATGTTACCCGTTGTGAACTCTCGGCTAGTTCGTTCGCATAACAAATCGCTTAAATTGTCATCTCATCTTAATAAATGAACCCGATGACGAAGATGACCATTCCATTTTTTATGATTGGATGAGAGAATAGAGAGTATTGAGTTATTAGTTAAGAAATATAGTATACATTTATACATTACAAACTAAAAAATCAAAAATTAAACATTCAAGCCCCTTTGCTCGTCAAATCACCGCCCTAGAGGGACGGTGTTCCACGCCCATGAAAGGGTCAGGTGGATCACGCCCCCTTCCACAATGTGACTACACATGGCCTAATAAGCAAAACCGGGTGCAGGAGTAGTCGAACCTTCACTAGTTACATAAGGCACGAGCACATCTTTCTTTAAATTTTGTTACAATATATATATATATATATATATATATATATATAATATATGGGTGAGTTCATTAGAAAACTCATTTTCATAAGAAAATCAAAAAACTTATACTGCATATATGTAGCACCCACCAAACCCCCAACCCTACCCCCACCCAAAAATCTAAACCCCCACCCAAAACCCTAAACCCACCCCACCCACCCCCTAAAACCCTAAACCCTAAACCCACCCCACCCACCCCCTAAAACCCTAAACCCCCACCCACCCCTCAAAAACTTAACCCACCCCCAAAAACCTAAACCCTCACCACACCCCCACCCAAAAACTTAACCCCACCTCACCTACCCTGACCCACCCCCAAAAACCTAAACCCCCCACCCACCCTAACAAACCTAAACCCTCCACCCCACCCCTCTAAAAACCCATCCTAAAGGCTAAACTAAACCCAATACTTTTCGAGTTTTGTTTTTTGAATGGGAACGACGTGGGAAACAAGGTTTTCACAACACATTTTTATTTTTTGATTTATTTTTGAGTTATGATTTTTTTTTTTTTTTAATAAGTAGTTTTTTGGTTTTCTAATGAAAATTGAGTTTTCTTATCATCCTTCCCGCTATATATATATATAGTTAAAAAATAAATAATAGTTAATAGACCACCAATTTCGTCAATGAGCTAGTGGTGGAGTGGTAAGGGAGAGACCTGGTGTTCCTAGTGACCCAGGTTCAATCCTTGCTCTCCAAATTAGTTTCTACAACATGCAAATGAGGCCTAGCTTAGGCTGATGTACCTGGATTTTACCCACGCCGATCCAGGTTTCGAGCCTCGGCTCTCCCTCAAGCCCGGAAGGGGCCTTATTGGGTGGGATTTTTCTTTGGGTGCTCTCCAACTCTGACGCCAAGTGGGCCCGGTTAAGACAACATATTGGCCGGAGTTGGACGCGGCTCTCCCATATGACAGGGGGTGCGACGTCATAACATTCAATGTTCGCCATTAAAAAAAATACACCAATTTTAATACGTATCAAATTTTCAAACTTTAAATAAAGAGATATGACTGAGTCATGAATGATAATTTATATATTTAACAAGCATATATAGAATTTTAATAATTCTTTATTATATACAACTATAGTTTCAAACTCAATATGTTCTAAGGTAATGAATTCCATTTGCTAATCAAATAACCTCCAAATAGAAGATTCTGAGCCATCAAGATTATCTGATTCTACGGCTATGATTTGGTCGTTGTGGAAGTCTGCTAAATAATCCAAAACAGATATTTTATATATATATCTGTCCGGTAGCACCTGTTGACCATGGACATTGACATTTGAAATTGAACATTGAACGTTCCCTGAATGACTTCTTCATGTCTTACATAACTGCATTCTTTTATATTCGTACATAAACATCAATTATTGAACAAAGAAACAGAAACAAACAAGAACATGAACATGAAACGACCGGAAAAAAACCCGTTCTCATGGCGGCTAGCCGGTCTGATCATGGTGGTGTTGTTGTTCATAGCCATGGTAGAGCCAGTTGAATCACAGTCCAGCGATAGAAACAGCACTCTGATGAGATATTATTGTAGTTTATATTATGGTAGGAGCCCAAGGTACTTTTTGAGCAACCTCAACACCACTCTTTCTAGCCTCCATCAGCAGTTAACCAACGGTTCACGATATGCTGTTGCACGCACTTTGCTCAATGGAGAGTCGGTGTGGGGCCTTGCTTCATGTCGTGCTTATGTCTCCAATGCCGATTGTGTTGCTTGTTATAACTATGCTGTCGATCAGCTGAGAATATGTGGGACTGTTAATGGAGCTCATGCTTTTTACAATGACTGTGATGTCAGGTGATTTAAATCCTTCATACTTCTTGTTAGTAGCTAGATTTAGTTTGGTTAATTTTGCTCCAATTCATTCGTGCCGATATATTGGCAGAGTTAGAATTTTTTTGGTCTGTTCGGTTAGGTTTCGTTGATCGGGTCGGGTCGGTCATATAATAAGAAACGATACGTAAATGAAAATATATTGTTATTAGAGATAATTAGTACTAGAAAACATATATATTTTCTACAAAAGATTCCGACAAATTATCAACAAAAGAAATTTCCCACAAGTTAACGACAAATTTCCGACAAAACAAAAACAAAAATGTAACTAAACGATTTCCTACAATTTTCCGACAAATTTATTATATAAGTTAACTTATATACTTACTATAATCGTCGGAATATTGTCGGAAATTACCGACGAAAACTTTTGTCGCTAATTCGTCGAAAAACTAGTCGGGACTTTGTCGGAAAAAAACATTTCCTACGAGGTTTTTTCCAACTAACACTATTTTGTCAGAAACTTGTTGCTAACGACCAATTCCGACAAATTTCTCACGAAATCTCACTATTAAAAAAATAAAAAATTTGCGACAACAGTTTTGTGGGAAATTTGTCGGAATTGGCCGTTAGCGATAAGTTTCCGACAAAAAGAGTTTGTTGGAAAAAAATCCATAGGAAATGTATTTTCTGACAAAGTCCCGCCTGATCTTCCGACGAATTAGCGACAAAAGCCGAGTAGGTAATTTTCGACAATATTCCGATGATTATATTAAACAAATAAGTTAACTTACTTAATAAATTTGTCGGAAAATTGTAGAAAATCTTATGATTACTTTTTTGTTTTTGTTTTGTCGGAAAGTTGTCGCAAAGTTGAGGGAAATTGCTTTTGTTGGTGGTCGGAAACTTTTGTATCAAATATGCATGTTTTCTACCTCATCTGAAATAAAAAGTAAACATTAGATTTTATAGTTGTTCGGGTTTTCATTTTTTTAAAACAATCCATTACATCTTCGATCGAAACATTCACAAACAACTTTTTTTTATGGAACTAAATATTCAAGAATTAAGATTAAACAGGAATTAGTAATAAGTAATACTTAAAATTTAAAGTTTAGATAAAAAAAAGAACGGAAACTAAGCTTGTTGTTGCAACATAATAGTTGTTTGTAAGTTGAATTTCGTTCTTGTAGTCTTTAATTTCGCTCTTTGGTACTTGGTCGATCACTTGATAATTGTTTTTTAGTCGATTTCCTATGTCAATTTAGCCGATTGAAATTGAAATGTCAATTGGTACTTTTTCAGAATTAGGTTATATTAAATTGGATAGATGGATTAATGGTTATATTTTCGTGGAATCATGGTCTTACTAAAATGAGTTAATTAAACTTTGTTATTCCACTAATTAGAATGGATCCTAGTTATTTAATTCAATTTTTTTTAAATAAATGAGGTCAAACTCGCAAAAGGATTGGGATCAATCGGCAATCGTGTAATTTACCTGCTAATGTTTTTTTTTAAATTGATTGGGTTCGCTTGACCCCGGTACCAATAGGGTACCTCCGCCACTACATGCATCGGCCATTGCTGTTGTAAAAACTAGTGAGTTTTGATATAATATGGAAACTGTAAACTATCAGATCAATTAAGTATAGACTATTTGCTAGAGTCTTTTGTCTTTTAGATGGAAAGTCATGGATTTAAACCCAGGAATGGAGTGAACTATTTAGTGTAATTTATGAGTATAATAGGATATATTTGCCGTTAAAAAAAAATTAAACCCACTTTTGTAGCGGAGGCAAATATTGAAAGAGTACATAATAATAAAATTAATTACCTAAATAAACACGTAAATTAATCAAAACAAAGAATCAAAATAAAATAATTTCAAATTAATAAAACGGGGAAAAACCGTTGAGCTCGAAATCAAAGTTAAGATAATAAAATTTGAGTTGACAGTTGGACAAACCACCTATATATAGTTCTCGTGACAAAAATGATGCTTTTTTAAGTTTTTATTCAACCCCATTTTCTTATGTGTAAGTAGGTGGAGTTTTAAATCCTATAAAATGCATATTTAAGTGGTTAATAAAGGTGGATTAAGAGTTCTTAAAAAATAATAATAATAAATGATAAATATAAAATATAAAATATATAAGCTAACTTGGATGAGTATAATTCTTGGATTCCATTTTTTTTAATAACAAATTTTTCTCTTAAATATCACATAAAACTGTCACTTGTAGGATTTAAACATACACTACTTTTATAAGAAGCAATCGCCAATCTCACTAGACCAGAAGGTATTGTCCCATGGAGTTGGATCCCATTAATTTTCGTGATTACTAACTAACTTTATCTTTTTTTCAACGAAGTACTTGTTTTCAAGCAATTGGAAAAGATTACTAGCCATCTTAAGTCAACTTTGAACATATTAATGTCATTAAAAACACGTCGTGTCTAGACTAATCTTCCTTCTAAAAATTTAATGAATACCTAATATTTTAAATGGAAAAAAATTATTTTATGGAGAGGATCCTAACTTGATGCATATCCACGAAATTAAAGCAGACTCATCCCAACTACCACTTGCCTTGAGTTCTTTCAAGTAACTAGCAGCTTATGTCAATGGCTTGAAGACAAACTTCTCAATTCCTCAAGTTTTTTGTTTTGTTATTTTTTAAGGAAAAATACCAATATAAACATTAGCCGGCAAAAAAAAAAATACAAAAATGGACATTTAGTCGGTACTAAGCCGGCTAAGCCTTTGGTTTTAGCCGACACATTTTTAAGTTAGCCGACTAAATATCCATTTTGGTATGTTTCCCTTTTTTTAACGGCCGACTCAGACAACTTAAATCAACACCTTTTTGTCCCCAATAGGATAAAACCCTCATGAGGATAACAATTATACTAGACTAATAAGGATATCATGGTTAATTAAGAACGGAATTAGTTATGTTAGTTAGAGTTGTTATCGATGCAGGTACGAGAATAACAACTTCTATGCTGATGCTAATATCCGGGCTGGAGTGGTAATATGCGGCAACACAACATCGCCTCAGCCAGCAAACTTTAGGAAAGCAGTAGAAGGTTTAATGTCAGACCTTCGAACCGCTGCACCAAGAACATCAAACTATTATGCAGCTTCAACAAGACGGGTGCCTGATGGAAACCATACAGTGTATGCCATTGCTCAATGTAATCTAAACTTAAGCCAGAGCGTTTGTCAAGATTGCATAAACTCCAGATATAGTTCTATAGACTCGTGTCTTCCTGGAACAACCGGGAGGGCTATTGACAATGGGTGTTTTATGAGGTATTCCAGTACTCCGTTTTTTGGACTAAACCAGACTACTGATATCACACCTTTCCTTGACAATGGTAAGCCCTCCAGTATTCATGTTTGTGTTCACAGTTACATTTTTTTTAAAGGATAATCTTTTTACTGTTTAAAGAAAGAAGGACGATTACAATATAGTGGCAGGTAAACGAACAACAAGCTGCGTCGCAACCCCCTTTTGAATACTAAAACAGTTACTTTAATTTAATATTTACTGTTAAATATTTGGACAATGCATATAAACAATCTACAGGGGATTCAAGTAAGAGATACATAATTGGAGGCGTTGTTGGAGGTGTATGCTTTCTGTTGCTGGTACTCGCACTTATTTTATGGCGATTTCGATCAAAAAGTACAAATAGTCGCCTACAAGGTACTTGCATTTTCCTCTTTAAGGATGGTTTTGATATCTTTTGATCTTATGCCAATGTAACATGATGCTGGCTTTCTAAAATGTATTTACAAGATCCTAGCTGTTTTCCATGTTAAGTTTGTGATTTCCAATGTGCAGGGAAATCAACTGGATCAACCGACTTGCTTCAAGGTCCAGCAAAATACAACTATGATGATATAAAAATAGCCACAAGCAATTTCAGTGATGAGCATAAACTTGGAGGAGGGGTGTTTGGTGAAGTATATAAGGTACTATTGATGTAAAAGTTATATGTTATTAAGTAAAATATTTTCACTCTCTTCATTATCGAGAAAATTTCGAAAATAAACATTTTGTTAATATTTTTTCTCAAAACAAATATTGAATTTTCAACTTTCACAAAATAAAAATGTCAAAACACCGGATTATTCACTATATCCGGTGAAATCGCCGACTTACGTGTGTCCACCAAAAACTTACATGTGTATTTTTTCGTTCTAATTTTAATAATATGTCGTTTTCGTTCTATTTTTAAAATAATCTGGCATTTTCGTTCCAATTTAAAAAAAATCCGGCGTTTCGTTATATGTTTAAAAAAATCCGGCGTTTCGTTATAGTTTAAAATAATCTGGCATTTTCGTTCTAGTTACAAAATAATCCGGCGTTTCGTTCTAATTTTAAAATAATCTGGTGTTTTCGTACTAATTTCAAAATACTCTGACGTTTTCGTTCTAATTTCATAATAATCCGACCAAAAAGGGGAAGAAAAAGAACATGTGTAGATGAACACAGGTAAGTCTACGATTTCGCCGGGTTTATTTAATAACCCGGCAATTTTGGCATTTTTATTTTGTGTAAGTTGAAAATTCAATGTTTGTTTTGTAGAAAAAGATTAATAAAATGTTCATTTTGGGAATTAACTTGTTCATTATCACCTACACTTCACTCTTTAATTATGTAAGGTGATATGATGCAGGGCACTCTCAAGGATGGGAATACGGTTGCAATAAAGAAAACAGTTATGGACACTACTAGAGGAAAGATACACGTCGATGACGAGCTTAAGATTATATGTAACGTTCACCACAGGCATCTTGTACGCCTTCTTGGATATTGTAACAAAGGGCAACTTTTATATCTTGTCCATGAGTACATGGAAAATGGTAGCCTTGATCAATTCCTCTATGGTGAGCTATAACATCTTATTTAGTTTACAAATGTTTAGCTTTCTAGCTCTTAATGATATCTATTTTGCATCTGGAAAACTTGTTACTGCAGGTGACAAATCAATGAATCTAAATTGGAGACAAAGGTTTGAAATAATCTATGGGACAGCACGAGGTCTTGCGTATCTACACGAGCAGTACCACGTTACGATTATTCATAGGGATATAAAAGCCAGCAACATTCTACTTGATAATGAATTTCAGCCCAAAATTGCAGATTTTGGGCTGATACGACTATTGCCAGAAGATAAGACTCATCTTAGCACCAAATTGGCAGGATCCATGTACGTTTAAATTCTTTTATGATGAAGGGAAATATTAGTTTGTTACTAATCAACCAACTACCAAGAATTTTTTGTGCGTTACACTTAATCCCCTCAGATTAGAAACTACTCAATAACTACACTGCATAACATATAAACTGGATTTTGATTCTCGTTTCTTAATCTCTTGAATGAAGGGTAACTCTAATAATTATTGTTAATCTTATCAGGGATAGTGGTTATGTTGCGCCAGAATACGCTATACATGGGCAATTATCTGAGAAAGTAGATACATACAGCTTTGGTATCGTGGTCCTTGAAATCATTAGCGGGAAGAGGTGTCACAATGTCAATGGTGATGAATCCTTTGGTCAAAACCTCCTTGATCATGTAAGCATTCCAAAGATATGGGTTACTTATTCTAACCAATATATGTAGTTAAATTTTTATTCTTTGGTCAACTCGTATCAAGTATTCATTAAATTTCTTTTATTATTTCATTTAATAGGCATGGAATTCATATGATAGCGGCACACACTTGAATCTTGTGGATGAAAGACTAGATCCTAGAGAATATGCAATAGAAGATGTGAAGAAGACCATAGAGATAGCATTAATGTGCACTCAGTCACCGGTTTCTGAAAGGCCTGCAATGTCTGAAGTGGTTACGCTTTTAAGTGACAAATCACTAGACGAAATGCCACCAGTAAGGTCTACCTTTCACGAAGATGACATAAGTATTAAAGTTGATACATTGACATCGTTGTCTTCCAATGCCACCGCGTCCTCCATTCAGCTTTCTGGTCGTTAATTTCATTTATCTCAAATGATTCGCGTTACATGTTATAAATGTGTAAGAACATCATCCAGTAGTGTTTGTTCGTGTGTTCCATCTTTTGGTTTCCTTCCCATATGGTTCTTAAGGAATAGCTATATATTGTGGCTCTAGAAATGAACTATTGAACTTTAATATATTAATCCATGAAATCAAAGTATATATATGGGTTTTTTATGTAAATATTCAAAGTTTATGTTTGATATAAATACTATATATCAAATAGTGTATGTGTATGAACCAATAAGTAGAAATTGTATTTGGGGAAAAATCACCACGTTTACAATCCAATTATAAAAACCCAAGTTAGAGTCTGTAATCATGTTACGGTTATTGAGATCAATCAAAATCAAGTTTGTGATAGTGTTTAAGCACCCTGATCAGGATCTTGGGCAATCGTGGCATCCGAGCCTAGGGATCTTGAATTTGATTTTTTGTTTACGGTATTGGAGTTGCAAACCACAACCGGTTTGATTAGTGCGTACCATCACAAGGAGTGATCAATTGGTGTTTTTCTTTCTTGATTAACTTGTGACTGTTCTATGATTAATCAATGTCGGTGATCAAAAAGGAGTGGTCAGAAATTGCTACTCTCAATCCGGTACATCGTAAGCAAGGGAATTGATGTAAGGGTGGACTACAAGAATTAGTTGAAACATTTACACAATCGAAGATTCTTGTTGTCTGTTGAATCCCAAAACCAGAAGTGTGTTTGGGTGGTAAAGTTAAATATGCAAAATTAAGAGTTTGTAGAGGGTTATTCGTTTGATAAAAACTGAAATCAGAAGCACTGTTGTTGTTTTCATCTGACCATCGCAAAATCAAAGTCGGAAGTAAGTGGTCGTGTAGCGTGTCATTGAGAGGCAGAAACAAAAGGACCGTTTTGTCTAACTGAAAAAGAGGCACTCGGCATATTAAGGAATTCGCAAAACAAGGTTATTGGATCGTGGTGTTTTAGTGTTGAAGTTTCACTACTAGAAAACTGAGTAATTGCGATCAAAATTTGCGACCGGAAAAAAACGGTCGCAAAATTTGCGACCGAAATTATAACGGTTGTAAAACGGTCGCAAATTTTACGATTGTCATATGTCGGTTGCAAAACAGTCGTAAAAAATAAAACGCGGTCGCAAATCAGTCGCAATGTTTACGACCGCCTAAAACCGGTCGTAGAAAATAAAATGTGGTCGCAATTCAGTCGCAATGTTTACGACCGCCTAAAACCGGTCGTAAAAAATAAAACGCGGTCGTAAATCGGACGCAATGTTTACAACCGTCTAAAGCCAGTAAAAAAAAAGAAATAAATTTGAATTTAATTTCAGAAAAAATATAATAATAACATCAAAAATTGAGCACTTAACTAAACCCAAATGGTGCCAAAGAGGTTGTGGTGTAGTGGTTGAGTTGAGGCCTGAAGTCCCAAGGGACCCGGGTTCAATCCCTGCCACCACCATTAATTTCTGAGGCATGCAAATGAGGCCTAGTTCTTAAGCTGATGCACCAGGGTTTTACCCACGCCGATCCATGGTTCGAGCCTCGGCTCTCCCTCAAGCCCGGAAGGGGCCGTATTGGGTGGGATTTTTCCTTAGATGCTCTCCAACTCTGACGTCAAGTGGGCCCGGTTAAGACAACATATTGGCCGAAGTTGTACGAGGCTCTCCCATATAACGGGGGTGCGACGTCACAACATTCAATGTTCGCCGTTCAAAAAAAACTATACCCAAATGGTATTAAAAAAGGCAAAAAAAAAAGCCCAAATTTGCCCATTAAAAACTGAATTGGGGGTTTGTACTTTTCTGGCGTTCAAAGTCAAAAAGTTTAAATTGGCTTCAAAGCCAAAAAGCCTATAAATTCTTTTATCCGGAAGTTTAGGGATCCCCAAAACAGTTCACGCCTCTGATCAAGCATTCAGTCTAGAATGGCGGTTTCTATCGTTCACATGTAGATCAATATGCCGGACTGCCATATTGCTTCCCCGTCACCTATTCGCCGCCATCGATCACCATCTCCTCCGCCGTCACCTCATACTTTCGTAAGTTCTATCAACTGATAGTTTTGATTTTGTAGCCATTCGTCTCCTTTTGACAGATTTAGGATTTTTATGGCGTGCTTTTGAAGCCATTCGTCTCCAAATACTGATTAGATATGCGGTTTCTATTATACATTTCGTTCTTACTACTGCTAGCTATGAATTTGTGGATCTGATTTGATAGAATTAGGGTTTTTTGCTGTCATTTTTCTGGATCTCAGTTTCCTTATGCTAATTAGGGTTTTATTTGCTAAGTGTTATTATTAGGATTTCAGATTGTTCGGTATTGTTTCAGCTAAGTTTAGATGTAGGCGTACTCACATTACAATTCGTGAATGCATACCTATGTTTAGCAGCTCTTAATGTGAAAGGCAGATTGATACTATTTGTTCCTATTTAGATTTACTTAGACTGAAATTGAGAAATAAAATTAAAGAGTTCAAAAAATCATTCATGCAGTATTAACTTTAAGAATACAGGTATGGCCAACTTACAATCTGATCAATAACTGTCCCCTATAGCATCTTGAAAACAAGATGATCTTCTCCGATCTGAGGCAGATAAGAGCAGACAGCACTAGCAACATATCTAAACAATCCGGAGTTTGACTTCCTACATTGGAACACATACTGAAAATTGGGTGGTTTTTTCCATACAAAAAAGTTTTGAGTAGCTTTAGTGGAACACACAGGAAACTTGGATACTATTGGGTGAATTTTTCCGTTATGAAAATCCAATTTAGGTGTTCCTAACTTGTAAATCAGAAATTTAGTTAAAGACTGAAATACAGATATCGATATACATGATTCTCATATCTAAAATAAAGCAAAACTGAAAATCTTGTACAAATTACCTTCCAATCTCTGAAATCAAACCTATTGAAACTGTTAGTCACACTATTGCTTTTTGTAACAACATATAACAGGTTTTAGTGTTTGATTCTGATTATTTTTCCTCTTAAAGTCCTTAAAGAGCAGTTCAGGCAAAAACCAAACATGTTTTTGAATTTTCTTTTTTGAATTTATAAAATATTAATGTCTTAATATGATAATCTAGTAATGCTTCTACGTCAGCAACTTGTTCCCTAGGCTTCTGCATCAACAACTTGAATTCTGTTTCATCTTATTTTTCCTCTTGACTTTGTACTTCTCCACAATTAATTTCAAATTTTGATGAGGGTAACCGACTTCCTAAGAAACTATCCCTGGAGGTCTATCTTGCTCTGAAAAAGCCGAAATGGTTTGTTTTGTGTTCATTAGTTGCAGCCCGTTTCGAATATTAGTTTCCATGTGTCTTTGCAGCTTGCTGAACTGATGCTTTTGCAGGTACATTTCGGCAGCAGAGAGCCAAACTAAATCAGTCCTGTCTCTTTTTAATGATTATATGAGAGTTGGGTAAGCTCTATATTGTTAGGATAGTTAAACCGATATACCCGGACCCTTGAATGCAAGTTCCTTAGCATTACCTTTGGGCCGACGGCTGTATGGACATGGTGATATCGTGATTTGTGAGAGTCTTGGGCGGATTGCCACACGTCTGGATGACCTATCTGAAGTGGTGATATCGTGATCCTAGAGAATATGCAATAGAAGATGTGAAGAAGATCATAGAGATAACATTAATGTGCACTCAGTCACCGGTTTCTGAAAGGCCTGCAATGTCTGAAGTGGTTACACTTTTAAGTGACAAATCACTAGACGAAATGCCACCAGTAAGGTCTACCTTTCACGAAGATGACATAAGTATTAAAGTTGATACATTGACATCGTTGTCTTCCAATGCCACCGCGTCCTCCTTTCAGCTTTCTGGTCGTTAATTTCATTTATCTCAAATGATTCGCGTTACATGTTATAAATGTGTAAGAACATCATCCAGTAGTGTTTGTTCGTGTGTTCCATCTTTTGGTTTCCTTCCCATATGGTTCTTAAGGAATAGCTATATATCGTGGCTCTAGAAAGGAACTATTGAACTTTAATATATTAATCCATGAAATCAAAGTATATATATTGGTTTTTTGTGTAAATATTCAAAGTTTATGTTTGTTATAAATACTATATATCAAATAGTGTATGTGTATGAACCAATAAGTAGAAATTGTATTTGGGGAAAAATCACCACGTTTACAATCCAATTATAAAAACCCAAGTTAGAGTCTGTAATCATGTTACGGTTATTGAGATCAATCAAAATCAAGTTTGTGATAGTGTTTAAGCACCCTGATCAGGATCTTGGGCAATCGTGGCATCCGAGCCTAGGGATCTTGAATTTGATTTTTTGTTTACGGTATTGGAGTTGCAAACCACAACCGGTTTGATTAGTGCGTACCATCACAAGGAGTGATCAATTGGTGTTTTTCTTTCTTGATTAACTTGTGACTGTTCTATGATTAATCAATGTCGGTGATCAAAAAGGAGTGGTCAGAAATTGTTACTCTCAATCCGGTACATCGTAAGCAAGGGAATTGGTGTAAGGGTGGACTACAAGAATTAGTAGAAACATTTACACAATCGAAGATAGTTAAACCGATATACCCAGACCCTTGAATGCAAGTTCCTTAGCATTACCTTTGGGCCGACGGCCGTAGGGACATGGTGATATCATGATTTGTGAGAGTCTTGGGCGGATTGCCACACGTCTGGATGACCTATCATTCAACCCTATAAGAAGTACCTTAGCCAATTAATTACCGGGGAAGAGTGAGCATACACGGGGTTAAACGTACCGACCTAGTTAACTGTTATCTAAACATACCCATAAATTCTGAGAAATGTATCGGATACAATCGGTAATCGTTACCTACCTAAATAACCTTGTCTAATGGAAAGTGTTTACCCATTCGTAAGATATGGTGAACATGGATCTCAGTTCTAAAGTAAATAATTTTAAAACTTTTTATAGGGTCATGGAAAGTACTAAATAATTTTAAAATTTTTAAAGGGTCATGGTGAAACATGTCACATGGAAAGTACTAAAAATTATGTTCTTTCGTTATAGATGTCTAAAACTATGCTCGAAAGTGTCTCGGAGCCTATCACCTATATACTAAAAGCTAAACTCAATATTGGAACTAACTTCTTGAATTGGTACTATAACTTGAAGAAAGTTCTTATGACAAATAAGAAGTTACGCGTTCTAAGGGGAGTCGCTTGGGCATGCCATTAAATTTATTCATGAAGCCTATAGCAAGTTCATGGATGACATGGGAGTGGCAACAAACATGATGTTGGCGTCAATTGACCCAGGGTTTAGATATACTCTAAGGTATTGGTCTGCTTATAACATGATCAAAGATTTGAAGAAAAGCTTTCATCAAGAGTACGACAAGAATCCTTATGGTTATTTGGAGGAATACATTAAGAAAGTTACAATGAAGGATCCTAAACATTCAATGTTCATGAGGTGCATAATGGATGACCTCAAGAAAGTACCTTTAGATGATCACTTAGTGATTAACATTTTTGTCGATGACGTTTGTGACAACTATGAAAGGAAAATGCTCCAACCAAGTTGTTATGTGTAACACCCTAAGAATTCCCATAGAAATTAAAGTCTAAAAATGTTAAGAATTAAAGTCTAAAAATGTTAAGAATTAAAGTCTGCTACCAAGTGGATAAGGTGATCATGAGAGAATGTGTGACTCGACCCTATGGCGAACCGCTAAGCCTTTGGCTTACGGTCCGCTAGCCGTAAAATGGACATGAACATCAAGCAACTTACGCGTGTCTAGTAACTCATTTAACCTAGTTTGGTAGCAGACCACCACCAACAAGGTTAACGGTCCGCTACGTGGTGCACACATATCTTATCCAAAATTGAGGCGGTGGAGGACCGCTACTACCCTGGTTAGCGGTCTGCTACGGGTGTCATGTTGCCCTATAAATAGAAATCGATGACCAGGGCTGTTAACATAAAACCACACACAATACCACACCATCAGAAACATATACTTAGCTTAGTGATTCGTGCCAAAGCTCTGGTACGCGTTCGGAAGTCCGGTTTCTAGCATTTTCGACTTCAAATTACCTTAGATAGTTCTGAGGTAAGCTTTAACCGACCATTGTAAAAATTGATTATGTACCATTAATTTAAAATATGTTTTAATTAAGAAATGTCAATACTATTAGGATATTGTTCGAGGTTATTATTGAAGTTCAAATATACATCGAGGTGCGGCCCAGTTGAATTCCTCTAAACATTTTATAAATCGGGATGTGTGTTGGTTTATCCGGTAATTGTTTATGTACTTGAAAAGCATCTGGAATTGTTACTAATGCGTTAGATAAAAGATTTTATGTGGTCGGGTTGATTATGATTGTAACTCCTATGTCAACCGAGCCTTTAGTTTTGGGGCGGACTACTCTTCAGTTTTGGCAGTAGACCACTGTCCAGTTTGGGCAGTATGGTTAGATTGTCATCTGTTTCAGTTATAGGGAAAATGATGGAAATGTTTGTTATGTAGCTGTGATACAGATTAAATCAAGATGATTGTTTAAAGTGTGTTTGGAAAGTATATTTGTTCATGAACTCACCAAAATTAAGTTGACCCGTCTTGGTTTGGGCACACATTTTAGGTGCCTAGTAGAGTGCAGGTTCCAGTGGTGGCTTGAAGGTTTGGCATTCCAGGTCAAGGAAATGGTGCAGAAAATGGTGCAGAAAGACCGATCAGTCAGGATGTTTAAGAAAGTAGTTATTTGATGTAACATTTGTTTATACATGTATGTAAACAATTAGATTACAATAAAATATTTTATGGTTTAGCTTCCGCAGTGTGTTCTATACCATGCGTCATGACTAACCAGTATATGGGACTGGGGTGTGATATTATGATGACGTGAGGGAATTTTTCTCTTGGTACGCAATAGTAAACCCCCAAGATGCTTGGAGCATGATATGATATGCAAATTAACATGAGCGAACATGGACCTACGTCAGTGATCACATCATTAGGGGAATGTTTAATGATGGTCTTCACCTGTCTAGCACAAGTGCAACACAAAGAGGTACAATGAGAGACTATCGACACCAGCGCAGGGGCAAAGCTATTGTTGGGAACAAGAAGCAATCTCTAAACCAAGATGTCGTGTTAGATAAATACCCGAGTCAGCTGAAGCAAGGAATTGTTTTAATTCATTCGCTTCAGGTATCATGGCAACATTTCCCTATTTCCTTTGTCTTTCAAAAGTTAGACTTTTAAAAAGGAAAATTCATTTGTAGAGTTGAAAGGGAAGGAGGGAAGCTAGAAGAAAAGAAAAGCAGATGAAATTGAAGGTCACTACATAGTGAAGATAGAATCAAGTTTCAGGATGCATCATTGGATGATGCTATGATTATTTTGTTTGGAAAAATTTTATTTCACTTAGTTAAACTATGTAAAGTCATTATCTGAAATATAATGTAGCAACTTAAGTTTAATCATTTAAGATGATCAAAATTGTTTCATCATCGACTCTTGCAAGAATCATCTTATGAGATAAGATAAGTTCTAAGAACGATAATAGTTGTCGTTACTCTATGACAAAGTGATTAGACGAGGATCTTTTAAACGCAAGGTCATAAGAGAAAGAAACCATCTATCCGGTTTAACTAGTCTAAAATGCAAAGACTAGCTTAAAATAAGTTGTTCAAGATAGATAAACCACACCATACTTAATTTGGAGTAGGAGGAGTCCTACAAAAAAAAAGGAAGGATAGAAAGTTGTTTATGACATGAAAAACTCCTATACGAAAAAGGAGTTTTCGTATGTTTCCTTAAAAGGTAATTGATGTTCTCTGAGTCTTAAGAGTAAGATGAAATAAAACAGTCACTGACAAAGTATACTTCGTTTCTTGGACAACAAGTAAAAGTTGCTTAAGTCTTGGTATTTGGAATAATAAGATGCATAACACATATAGACATATGAACTCGTTTCTAGGAAGTTAGACATCTTCCAAGATGAAATACAAGGAGTGATCCTAGCAAGACATACACATAGGGAGTCCGTGAAGGATATCATTTCAGGATGACTTAGATGCATAATCCATATATGAGCAAGTAAGACTTGATCGGACTACACTATGAATATGATTCATAAAGGTAGAAATTGTTTTGGAAACAATACATGGATTTTACATATTGGAATCTTGGTGAACTATCGATAGTTGATAACATGGGAATTCCATTCCAACACTACTAGAAAATAGATCTTTAATGACACGCGAACTATGACATGCATCAGTGTGTGTCATCGTTTTAGTGTCATTCTAGTAAAACTAAGCTTTAATGACACGTGAGTTATGACACACAAAAACGTGTGTCATCTTTTAATGTCATTTAAAAAAAAAGACACGGAGTACACCTTTTTAATACGCGTGTCATCTTAAAAACTGTCATCTTTTCATTTAACATATCCCGCTCATATAATTCAGATTTGCACGCTCTTTTTCCAGAAAGCCCTAACACCAGGGCAAAAGTAGGTGATTTCCTCATAAACCATTAGGCGATGTCTATCTGAAAACCCTAACACCAGAGTGCAAAATGAGGCGATTTCCAAGCATAACATCAGAGGGCAAAAGGTAGGCGATTTCCGAGCATAACACCATAGGGCAAGCATCCAACTCCACCTGAGGGCAAGCGACGCGACTGTTGTTAGGGCTTCGAAGCAAACCGACGGCGATTATAACACTCCTCCGCTCACATTCAGGTATTCACTGTTGTTTACTCTGATTTAGGTTTATGCTTTTGCGATTAATTGATTTTGAGCTCACTCGGTGTTTAGGGTTTATTTCTAATGTGATATTTGATGGTTTTTGTAATGTTTTTTGTTAAAAAGCTTCCTAGGGTTTATAGATTTGCATATGCATAAATAAGTGATTAGTGTGATTATGTATGACCTTGGTAAATAAGTGATTAGTGTGATTATGTATGACCTTGGGTACATTTTAGGTAATAAATAGAATTTATTTTTGCATTCAGTTATTTGGAAATATGATGTATGTGTTACTGATGTGGTCAATTTAATTTCTGGTAGATCAAATTTCCAGCAATCTTACAGTAAGGCATCTGGAAGTTGTCAGCTGAAGAACATAGCGCTTGACTTATTATGAAAGTGGTAAATATCTTTTACTCTTTTGAATCTTCTTGATGATGCAATTCAATTTCCATAAAGGAATCATACCATGATGTTACATAGTGTATAAAAAGGTTACATTTACGGCATATGTGGTTTGAATGTTGAAGGCTAATCTTTTTGCTGTCTTAATCTTGATTCATGTTGGTTTTATGACTGTATAAACCAAAGGATATTAAAATTTCAGATATTAAGAAATGATAAAATTTAGATAGCCGGCATATCTTCAGTGCTTCAAGGAAATAAATATAATAAGCCACCAAATTGAGAAGGTACGTTTCTTTTCGATCACATGCTTAGAATTTCATATGAATATTTTGAGAACTCACTTAAATTCTTGATTGTTTCAGCATGAAGCTGGGTGTATAGAATTGCTTAGAGATGAGATACACAAAAGAATTATAACAAATACTTCAAGTATAAAGGACATGAAAACCAAATTAAAGAAAAAAGAACTTGAATCAGGCGTAAGCTCACAAAATAGAACAAATATGTGATCATAAGCATCAATAGTTTTAATATACTTGCAAATTAGTTTATTTATTTTTTTGGTTTGCAATAATCTTTAAAAGAACAAGAGGCACTGATTACTCATGAGCAAGCAAGAAAATTTGTTATGGAAAACGAACGTGATCAATGTTCTGTTCTAAAAGCTTTATTGTAAGCAAAAGCTTAAAGTTCTGTAGAAGGAATTTACTGAATGATGGCGATTTGGGAGCAATTGATGGTATATTTTACACGCAATATCCGATTTTTTCCTTATTTATTTCAATGGTTCCAAAATCTATGCAATTTGCTTTCAGTTTTGACTTAAATTCTATTTTTAGGGAAGCATTGCTTCCAGGTCTCATTCCACACCCAAATGTTGTGCAACACCTACAATAACACCTTCTAAGGTATTCGACTGTTAGATTTATGTTCTTTGCCCTTTTTGTTGGCAAAAAGATGTGCTAATTTTGATTAATTATAATTAATCAAAAAGTTAATTATTACAATAGTAAGCCTCATAAAAAAGTTGGTTATGAAATTATATGTGATTTGAGTCGCATTCCTCTTTAAACTCGAACAACTTTGAGTGTGTTTGGTTGGCCAAATGGTGGTCAATTTACATTCACGTAGTGCCATATGCATGCACTAGGCCAATGTACTCACCTTGGGTTGTTTCAGGTCAAGGGAACAATGTGCTTATGTTATTAGGAAAACATAACACAGACGTTTAAAGATGAACTTGCTTCTCCTATTGTCTGCTAAAATTGCAGGGCTTTAATTCGTATCTTCAAACAAATCGTTCAAGGCTTGTTGTGTTAAAATTACTCACTCGCTCCTAGAATTTTGCTACATACAAAATACCAATTCAAATTGTCATTTTGCATGAAACAAATTTTCTCCTAATGGGAGCTGAAATGGCATGTCAAACAGAGTTAAGGAAAGTGATTTGTCGGTGTCATGGATCTTTGATGTCGTTACTAAAGAGTCAAGTAACACTTTTTCACAAGATAACACTTTTTCATCTTTGATGTCCGTGTCAAGGATCTTTGATGACCAAAGTAATTGCAATTTAAATTAAAACATAAGATAACACTTTTTCATATTGCAGATTGAGCCAATTCCAAATGGAAATCTGCCTCCTAGGTTTGATCCAAATACATGACTCAGTGTGTGAGTTGTTTGCTTACAGTTTTTTAATTTTTCTTCTTTTTCTATTGCATGTCTAACAGATTGAAAGCTTTGTGATATACTTTTTAGTTAGTTAGTATACACATGAAGCATCTGCTGTATTGATTAGTGAGTTACTTTAGCTAAAAGTGTCTTTTTTTTCTTTTTCTTTGAACTTTTAGTTTATTTATTTTTGAGAAAATGCAGGTATGTGGGTAACATTCATACACAAGTGACTGAACACTTCAAAAGAGAAAAACATTTGTAAGTGTTGTCATTGCTAATAGAGATAATTTTACCTCAAAGTTTAACCCTTTCTAATTTCATTTGCAGGTTTGGACAACCTATTAAAGTTAACTGGGCGTATGCTGGTGTGCAGAGGGAGGATACCTCAGATTGGTTTATAACTTTATACAATGCTTTTTTTCTACTCTAAATAATTTATCATTAAGAACTAGCCATTGGTTTCTGCTTATTAGTGTTATCCAAATGTTGTCTAGTCTGATTACATTACTATATTTTATTAGGTCATTTATTATTTGACCCTTGTGAGATTATGCACAACCCAATTTAACATGTTCATAAGTAAATAGGTCAAAATGGCAACCTCTATCATAAACGGGTCAAATGAATCATGTTTATATGACTAGCTAAAAGGGGAACCAATCAATGAGATAATGTTGTGGTAAGGTAATTAGACTTGTAACTTTTTTAGCGTTAAGGAGTAAGGTCATTGTTGCTCCACTTAGATCTATTTGTCTTCCACATTTTTTACAGATTTTGGAGATGAAGAGAACAAACATATGGTGTGTGTGGATGCTGCAGCAGTGGAAAAACCAATTACATTAAAGCCTAGGGAGGAGTGAAAAGGAAGGCAACAACTTCCAACGATTGTTGATCTATGGTAAGCTTTTGTATTTGTCGTGTACAAAGCTAATATAGATGCCAAACATATATAATTGTACTTTATAACTGCTGTTGCAATTCTTTAATGTTAGCAACCCATTTAGTTATGGGATTTTAAGCATACTGCTTGAATTTGGAATTCTAGTAATGGGATTATATTCAGTTTTGAACAAATTCCATGTGTTTGATTGTATTAATTCTATCATACCCTCATGTTTCATTAGTATTATTGCTTTACATTGTTGCTAATAGCATATTAACTTTAGGGTTTTTTATGGAAATTTGGTAGTGATAAATATATTGTCTTATCATGTTACAGTAAGTATCTTGCACATCCCAGTTTTGCTATATGTATGCATCTTTTATAAATATTTGTTTACAATTTTTTTCTTAGGTTGGGGGAAGGAAAGATGAACTCACCGATGCTGATATTGAAGGAATTCGTGAAGAATGGTCGACTTTTGTATCAAACTTCTTTTTTCGGTGAAACTTTGCATTGACATTATGTTGCCTTTGTACTCGAATTTTGTTACTTTTGAATGTTTGTTTATATTTTATGAAATTGATTGTTTTGTCATGTGTATTTTATTTTGTATTATGAAATATTTATTACTATTTTATGATATTAATGTGGAAAACTGGAAATTAGTAATTCTATAAAAAAAATATTTTTTTTAAACAATTTTAACCATGACACACATTTATGACAAAAAAAACGTGTCATAAATAGATGACACACAAAATGCGGGTCATCTTCATTCTTGACAGGGCCTTGACACACATTGCGTGTCGTAAAGACGTTTCATAAATGCGTGTTATAAACAGATGACACATAAAATGCGTGTCATCTTCATTCTTGACAGGGCTATCCTTGACACGCTTCTGTGTGTCATCTACCCCCTTTTATGACACGCAATGCGTGTCATTAAAGATATATTTTCTAGTAGTGCAAGTTTCTTTAAAATGAAACTAGATTACAAGCTTTAATCAGTTAGAGAACTCATTAATTAAACATGTATCGAGGAGACAAGTATGTTTATGTGGAATACCAAACGGTATGTTCATACCATATGGTAGCTCTAAATCAGTATGAAAGTCTAAATAAAAAAAATATGTCTAATGAACAAGTCTTGAAATTGATGAGCTCAAATGAAAATAGATTCCATGTGATGAATGCAAAGGCTAGTAAGAACAAGTACATATACTAAAAGTAATGCATGAAAATGTGTTATTATGTTTCTGAGCAGTGTATAAAGATATACTAAATACCACAAGACAAGATGGGGGTATCATTAAAATAAGATGAAGAATGAAGGAGATCATTAGAATTCATCTAAGAGATAAATTTTCCTATAATTAAAATTAACTATTTGAAATCAATTATATTAGAATTATAGGAATTGCTTGAGAAGCATTGTTTTATGGACACCATAAGGAGTTATGGTAAATGTTTTGACGTCAAGAAAGAGTTCTTGAACTAGGAACAAATCGTAAAGGTTATGATATCCTAGAATTCGTACTTACATATCTTAAATGTTAAGATAGAACACCAAAAGGGATAATTGAAAATGATATACGCATATAGGTTTACTACGTTACATGGAAAGAGTTCCAAGAGGTAACAATTTTGAAACATGAGATATCGCAAAGATAGAAACATTAGAAGGCATAATTCCGAAAGAGTTCAAATGACTTCTAAGTTTTGGAAGGAATTCCAAAAGGTTTCCATGTAAGTTTCATAAAGTGGATCATGAAACTTAGAGACATAATAAAAAATGTAAATTGGATCCTAGGTTGGCACACCCGCTGAATAAAATTAAAGTCTTAAGTGTTAAAATGCATGCATCTGGATAACCAAAATGATAGAGGATCTATTAGTATTTGGATGTTTCCTTGATCTGTAATAATTACATTCCTATGACTTGGAATAGTTAATATCAAGCTCGTCATGTCATTGAGTTCGAGCTTTTAGTACGTTTTAGATCCATGAGTAAAGGTTATTCTAAATTTTCATATTCGATTGGTTTTAAAGAATAGAATTGAATCAAAACTATTCTGAATCAATTGGTTTGTTCATTTAAAATGGAAGTCTAATGAGTTGGAGAGCAAATTCACGTATATTTATCAGAGAATAGATATTGGAAGTAACTCTCTTCAAACTACTTCATTCATCATAGTCATAAGTAGATTTGAAAAATGATATTGTCACTGTGTTCTCTGACCTGAAATATATACTAGAACTTGATTCTACGAAAGATTGCTCTTTGACATAATCTAACAGTATTCTTTTACTAGGTAGTAATAAGGATTATTGTTAGGAGTACATCAGAAGTCCTCTCATAGTTGTTTGTATTCAAGATGTAATTATGTTCCCTTAGACAAGTAAGTGGGAGACATCTCTTGCCTAGTTGATTAAAACTAGCATATTTGGTGCTGGTTCTATATTGGTGTAATTGATGTTATTTGTCGGTTTATATTTGGGGTGTTGCTAGTTCCTCGTTAGTTTTTCTATGAGTATTGCTCATTATTGTTGTTCAAAAAATTTTTTTGAATGGCCATTCTCAAACTAAGAATTTAATAGACCACTTTGATTATGGATCGAAAAGGAGAACAATCAAACACTATATGAGAATAATGGTTTGATCCTTGTCTCATGTTAACCACTTTAACTTCATTTGTTATATTTTATTTTAAACCGTTAACCCACATATACTTTAAATTTATATCACCATAAAATCAGAACTCTTAACTAATTGTGGAGGAAGTTAAGTTTCTTGGCTTTATGTGGGTGCTTAACCGTGTTAAAATTGAAGATGTTTCCTCGAAACATTGGAGGAGTTTTAGGATATGTTTACCTTGATAATTTGATGCCTTATTTTTTTCTTTGTTTGCTGTCCAGCTTTGGTCTTTCTTTTTTGATGGCTCTATTGTTCTCTAGGTCTAGCATTTTGCTAGCCCTTTATTATATTTCATTTTGTTTGGTTAATCGTTAAAAAAAAGTATATTGAAAAAGACAAATTTTAACTTTTATAAAATACTACAAATAATATGAAAATATGATAATAACTTGATTAGATTCTTATAAGATATTTATTCATATAAATCCAAACCATATTTAACCATCCAAATCAAAGGATGTATGAAAAAGGGCCCACAACAATTTGACTTCACAACAATAATTCATTGGGTGGTTAGACGTTATAATTAATGGTAACAGAATTAAATAATTTAGTCAACCTCAATCAAATTATTACTTAAAAAAATATACACGAGCCATCTTAGCAGCAGCCAGCGGTTGACCACAGACAGAGTAAATTAGTAAACAGACGTGACATCTGTAGTTGATATATTCATGAGTTAACTAACGGAAATCTATCCATATTTTTCTCTCTTTTTCAATCTTAATGCAAAAACATACTATGATACCTGGCGGAAGCCGGTGGTTGGCCATCATGGCCATGGTGGTGTTGGTACCGATGGCGGATGCAGTGACGTCACAATCAGATAACAGAAATAATACTCTAATTAGACGTTATTGCAGTCAATATGGCGTGTTAAGTGACCTGTTTTTCTTAAGGAACCTCAACAACACTTTTTCTAGCCTCCGGAGGCAGCCAACGCCACGGTGTACCACGCGGTTGCACGAACATTAATCAATAGTGAGACCGTATACGGGCTTGCATTGTGCAGGCAGTATCTCTCGAATTCTGAGTGTTTGAAGTGTTTTGACATTGCGGCGAAAGAGGTGGGAGTGTGTGGGATTGTCAATGGTGCCCGCGCTATCTTCGACGATTGTGAGCTTAGGTAATTCGTTAGTCCTTTTCGATGAAACTTTTAAATGATTAATTGATTATTATACGTAATTATTGCTTTTTATTTTATTATGAATTATATGTTAATCGAACTCCGGCGTCGTCTTTTTTTTTCAAGAGTAATCACCAAAATGGCACGAGTTTTTTTATGTTCAAAATATGTTTGGACTTTTAGCCACCTCAAAAAAAAACATATCTAAAGTTATTCGATGGATAAACGCCACGTAAGCTAAGTAGACTAGACTTAAGCCGGCACAAAGAAGGAGAAAAAACACATGGAGTCCAAAAAACAACCAATGAAAAAACGGCATGTAAGCTAACTTGTCTGAAATTTAGCCGACTTCTCATCAACCCCGCTAAACTTTAGCCGGCCCACAAAACCAACCAATTAAAGCAAGCCACATGTACTTTTTAGCTAAAACCTAGCACGCTTCGTCCCTACCCGGATATAAAACTTAGCTTGTGATTTAGCAGACCTAAGAATACCTCTATGTGGCGATTTGTATTGGTCTGATGATTTACGGGCTAAGTTTTAGCTGGATTGTGAAGAAGTTGGCTAGATTTTAACCAAAAAGTACACATGACTTGCTTTGATTGCTTGGTTTTGTGAACCTATGTGTTTTTTTTTCCTCTTTTTCTCTGTCGACTAAAATTTAGCTTTTTTAACCGGCTTTGGTTACGTGTCATAGTGTAACTGGTTGTTTTTGGACATGTTAAGTTTGGAGTGGCTAAGAATCAATGAACATTTTGAGAGAAAAAACCTTGATGAACATGTATATTTTAATGATTTTTCCATATAGACATATCTAAAATCATATAACTAAAAAATTGTCACGTAAACTAACCTAGCTTAGTTTGCTAGACATTACCTGGGAAAAAAAAGAGAAAAAACATATGAGTTCACTAAACAACTAATCAAAAAACTAATAAAAAACCTCACATAAGCAACCAATTTACAAGCCACTTGTACATGTCACGTCGTCTAAAATTTAGCTGGTTTCTCCTTAACCCATCATACATTTTGACACGTCATGTTTTGTAAATTTTTTTCCTCTCATATTCACCCTGGCCTTATACAATCCTTATTCTAATAAACCAATTTTCTATTTTTTCTTATTTTAAGTAAGTTTTAATTTTAAAATTTAATTATGTTGCTATTTTATTTTTCAAAAAAGATAATATAAAATTTGATTTCTAATTATTACTTAATTAAGGAAACAAGTAATTTTATTTTTTTTGTTTTACACATTATTTTAAATTTTTTAGGTACTTTCATTTTTCTATTAAACAACTACATGTAATACATGGGTATATAACCTAGTATATAATATACGTTTTTTAAACCATTTAATTTTCTAATAATTTTGTTTTTATTTAATAACTTTTGTTTGTTAACCTAAAAAAACGGAGTGCGCGACTGTTATTTATTTAATTTTTTGTCAACGATCTGGTATATATATATTTTTAAAACAAAGTTGTATTCAAGATCGAGTTTTTTTTTTATCGTATACTATAACGAATGCCGTTACCGTTGTGGTATTGTGACGAACCGAACCTATTATAAGCGAATTAGACGATTTGATACCCATCACAAAGCCGGATATTTAACTAGTTGCAACCGCGGTATTTAACTAGTTAGTTTAAATAAGAAGTTAGAACAATTATATTTGTATATACAAATTTCACATCCCAAAAGTGAAGTGGCAAGCCGTTCAAAAAAAGTGAAGTGGCAAGCAGCAAAAAATATTTGATTACTTGAGTATATATTTGATCCTAAAATTTAAACATTATTTATTACAACGACGGATCCTTTTTTAATGAAAAAAAAACATTCATTATGATTTTAGCATATCACTTTTACATCATCAAGGGAAATTTGATGCTAACAACTTCCAAATTATTGAAAACAAAATCTGACTTTAATTGTTTAAATTGTTTACTAGTTTAGCAGGTTTGTCTTATTCAAAATTTCCACGGATGACATAATTTATAAGTTCACTAGGGATTCTGTGATATTTTATGATTTTAAATGCTATTCTGTTCTTTGATATTTGATTACTTGAGTATATGTTTGATATCGTTTTTTAGCATTTTTGTCGTTTATTAGATTTTTTAACGAAAAACTACTTTTTATTTCAATTTCTCTCGTATTTTATGTATCTTTTTTTTAACTAACAATTTGGATAAATGACGGACTATTGACTCACCCGACCATCTTCATCATTCTTAGAAGAAAACTCATCACAGATGAGAAACCCTGGCCCAACCTGTACCTTTTTTTTGGTCACAAATGGGATTTGAACACAAGATATCTCTATTTTAGTAAAGTTTTAGGTATACACATTTGCCACCAGGCTAAGCTAGTGGTTGTGTATCTTATGTATCTAATAAATAAAAATGATGTGGGACACGTGTCAGCCTTGTAAGTTATCTAAAATTTGTTTTTTTTCGTCTCTCTTTTTTATTAAATGTTAGATGTCACTGTCGACTTCTGATTAAATATAGATTTTGATTTTCCACCTCTCTCCTATTAAATAATATTTTTTTTTTAATTTGATAATAATATGATTACCTCATAAGATATATATTCTTTAATTTTTTGTTACTACACAAATGAGATTTGAACACAAGATATCTCCAAAAACGTCTTTAAGAAATATATGATATGTTATTTATAACAAATTTAAAAACATTTATTTGATATGTGTAATACATATCATGTTTCTAATCTAATCATTATTCTAATAAACGATTTTAAAAAATGTCACTTGTTATCACCATATTTTTTCTCACCAAGTTCTTCTAATTTTTTTTATTTTAAGTAAGTTTGAATTTTGAAATTTAATTAATGTTTTTTTTAAAGATAATATAAAATTTGAATTCTAGTTATTACTTAATTAGGGAAAAAAAGAATTTTCTTTCTTGTGTTATACATCATTTTAATTTATTTAGACATTATTGTACTTTCATTTTTCTATTAAACAACTCTATGTAATATCTATATCTATACTATATAATAAATAAAGGTTTCTCAATGTCACGTGTCGACTCAATATTCATCCTTATAAAAATTTTCCCGCCTCTCTCATAATAAATACACTTCCATATTTCAATAATAATATATTTTTTAAACAAATTATTAATTATATTAATAAAACACATTTATTTAAAATTATCTCATATTATAAGAAACTTTGAAATGTAATTACCTAACTTATATTTTTAATCAAATAGTAAATGAAAGTCAAATTACATTTAATAATATTTTTTGTATTTTTTAAACTCAATTAGATACTAATTTTACATATTTTTCATTTTATTTTCTATTGTTAGTATATGTAATACATTTTTTCATCTATAAGATACTGATATAAAGATTTAAGAATTTTATATATTAATATTTTTTCAGCACATGTGTAGTACACAGGTTCTAAGCTAGTATGAGTATATAACCTAGTTAAATAACATATGAATTTTTTTTTCCTTGGCGAATAAATATGGACCGAGGAGTTGTAACTCACTGAAATAACTAGTACCGATAGTGATTTAAAAGCAAATGAATCATTGAATATTTACCAAAATAACTACCCAAACATATATTTCCCAATTTATGTTTTGTTTCCTTTCACATACGTGAAAACAACTTGTTTTGTTTAAGAATTTAATTTTAATTTTAAATGAAAAAATGTAAAATTAATTAGAAGGGTTATTTCTTTGGAATTATTAGTTTAGACTTCCCATAATCTTTCTGTATTTGGTTGGGTCCTCTAACTCTTTATCTTCATAAGGGTAAATTTTGGTGTTACATCAATAGGAGTCACGGTTGTTTTTGCATCCAACACGTCAAACTTGTGAAATACATATACTGACTACGTCTTTTGGTGCAACAAAATGTCTTCCTTTCTGTATTTAATCTCTAGGGCGAAAAAATGGTTCAAACGGCCAAGATCTTTCATCTTCAAACGAGTAATCAAATTCATTTTGAGTTAGGTGATGTCTTCTTCAATATCTCATGTAATTAGAAGATCATCAACATAAACAAGGACTGTTACAACCTTGATTCCAACTACCTTTTACGAAATGACTTGCATCAGATGGGGTGCTCATGAAACCATTATGTTTGAGAAATTTTGCAATCTTTCCGTAACAAGCTTGTGGTAACTACTTTAGCCCATAGAGCTCCCTTTTTAACTTGCATACGTATCCCAGCTACAACTTACTTTCAAAACATGTTGGTTGCTCCATGTATATGGTGTTATTTAGATTGCCATACAAGAAGGTGTTATTTACATCCATGTACCAAAGATTCCATCTTTTACTTGTAACTAAGGCAAGTAATACTCAAACTACAGTTAACTTAGCAACGATACTGAATGTCTCGTCATAATCTAAGCCCTATACATGTGATAAACTTTGTGCGACTAGGCGGGCTTGGAACATATCCTTTGTTCCATCAGCTCTCCTCTTTATATTGTAGACCTACTTGAAAGATACCAATTTAAGATGGTTCGATTTAGGTACAAGTTCACATGTTTGATTGTTGGCCAATGCTGTCAATTCTTCCTTGATGGCTACAATCCATTGAAGTGTGTCACACACTTCATATTACGAACTTGGTTCTCTAATCTAATCTTCAATCATGACTACATGAGCGCATTTGGGGTTATGTTTTCTTACCCTCGCAGAACGCCTCAAAATGAAATGCTACAAACCTGGAGGTCTCAACAGTTGGATTTACTCCTTTACAACATACTTCTTAAACAATAAACATCATTGATACTCCATCCATGCCTTGCCTCCCAAGCATCCCTAACATACCTACACTTTATCCTGTCGTGTATACTAAAAAGTCAGCCTCACTAAGTGAGTTGTAGTTTACTTTACAATAAGATATCATACTTTATCATTTCAAAATCTTTACATTTAACTTCATGAAGAACACGGCTTTAAGCATAAATAACATTTAGCTTTACATTAACATTATTATGGGTAAATACTCGTAATAAATAAAAACACGCTTCTACAAGTACATGACTTCTTTATCATTTGCTAGTGAGTTATTTAAGCCTCCTTTAACCATTGCTCTAAAGACTCCTTTAGCATTTGCATGTGACTTATGCAAGGCTCCTATAACCATCGCTACAAGACTCCTTTAGCATTCGCTTGCAACGTATGTAAGAATCCTTTATCATTTCATACAACCTGGGCAAGGCTCCTTTAACCATTGCTTATAAGACTCCTTTAAGTTGTACAACCGTGTGACAAGCCACCAAGGCACTACCTGTACCATTCATTCACAATGCATGTCAACAAAGTACAACACATAAGAAGTTAGCCAATTCATCATTCTGAAACTTTATCTATAACAGTCATTAAACATAACCATTCATTCATCATATACCTTCATTCATTCAGTTAACACATTTTACTATATTTTACTTTACTTACTTTACCAAGTATGCACAACACCGCAAAGTAGCTAAAACGGGGATTCTAGAACTCACTTGATCAAGATAACACTGACTGTTGTAAGTTGGAAAGTCTTGATTGTCACAGACACTTGGATCTTTAATCAAACTAATCAAAGTTCACATGTGAAACATAGAGTTAATTTTCATGTGAAACTATCCATCGAAAGTTAGCACGCAAACTCTTATACCACTTTGTTAACAACCAAACACCTTGACCCTCGTCTCCTGGTATGTTATCGATCAATTAGCTAAGACTTGCACAACTTTGTATCACTCTTTTTCTTAATAAGAAACTGAATAAAAACTATTACAAGGAAAGTAGTAAAACCATATATTTATACTAACGTAACTTGTATTCAAGCCACTAATCAAACTCAAATTAAACAATTTAAAAGTAAAATAAAACAACTATTGAAAGATAAACCTAACCATAACTTAACAACCTTATCGTTAATATAAATAAGTATTTTAATATTAATATGATTCATCCCAAATAGGATTTAATCTACTGACTGGATTAGGGCCGGTGTCCATCTTCACCAATTTTTGAATATATTGTCAAATTCAAACTTGACTCGTCTTTTTTTTTTTTTAAGTACTTGTTTCATAACTCTGTTTTCATACATATATAATTATTAAATTTTCTATGTATAACATATAATATATATTATTTCTATTATAATTATATACACAACCATCTTTAGAATGTAAATACATATATACTAAACTAAATAAACAATAGATATGTCTAGGGTTGCAAACTTAGTCAACCTTGCTATGTGAAATCAAGTTCGATCACGTTTATCAAATAAACTATTATTTAGGCTTGAGCTAGTTATAAAGCTCGTTTCATCCATTCACGGATTCTTGAGTCGCTTACTAACAACACAACGCATTTAAGTACACCCATTTAGGTTGTTAATTGTAATGATCTAGGACCACAATTGTGAGCAAACGGTTAAAGACAAACACCAAAAACATCTTTGAGGATGATAAAATCCTTAACTAACACGTGTTTATACTTTTGGTTTCCTAGCGCCAGAAGCAGCGGAATTCCTGAACAGGGTTCAGCGGGTCGTGAATAGTAATTTTTCGGGCCCTAAGACCCAAAGCTTTGTTTTCAGTAAGATCGGTTTTGCTATCCAAAAAGGCGTTGCGGCGCAGCTTGTTGCTTGTTTACCTGTCAATTTATTGTAATCGTCCTTCTTTTAATAGAATATTATGGAAAGATTTTCAACCAAAAAAAAATAACTAACGTACGACAAGTAACTTAGATGGTTTATGCAGTTTACTCTTACAAAAATCTAATAAATAGTTTTCCAATGTTCCAAAAACTGCTTCACATTTAGTCAATCCACATATTTTGCTAAAGACATTTATACTTTCGAGTATTTTAAGTTGTTCATTGCGTTGTTCTGTTACAGGTACGAGAACTATAACTTCTACATGGAGGTTGATGTTGGAGGCAATGTTGCAGTATGTGGCAACAAGACAACGTCTCAGCCGAAATTCATACAAATAGTAAAAAACTTGTTATCAGACCTTAGAGTTGCCACACCAAGAGTACTTGATTTCTACGCCGCATCCACTAGGAAAGTCATTGGTAGCAATGCGACAATTTATGCAATCGCGCAATGTAATTTAAACATAACCCAGAGCGATTGTGCGAAATGCTTATCGATAAGAAGTATAACATTACAGAATTGTCTTCCCAATACATTTGGAAGGGCAATTGATCCAGGATGCTTTATGAGATATTCTGATATTCCCTTTTTTAGAGACAACCAGACTACTGATTTAACACCTTTTCTAAAAAATGGTGAGACTTCATTCCTACACATAACCTTTAATTTTCTTAAATAGAGATACTTTCTCTTTTTCAGAAGGGAAAACACCACATAATGGTAACCGAGTTTTAAAAATATTCCAATTGAGTCATTCACCATAGTATACTCGAGGGTGTATACCGTGTAAAATGTGTATTGCGACTTAATTAGAATACTTTTGAAACTTGGTTACTCTACAAAGTTATCCCTTTTCGGAAACAAAGTTGAGGAGAGTCTTTGGGAATTTTTTCAAGAAATGGAGTGGATACCAAATTCATTTTGGTTTCTGGTTTCATGGAATTGTATTGGTTTGTGGAAGTTCGTTTCCCAAGCAAGTTGGCTTACACTTTCAGCCCTTGAATCCGTTGTCATGGCAAGCGGACCTCGGCTTGAATCCACAAACCATGAGCTCGATCCGGTGGGAAAAAATGAAACTCCGTTTGACTCTACTTCTTCCACCACCACGGACTTGGTTGAGTCCTCTTCCACAACCAGCGTGTGGAATTTTGTGAGTACACAAATACACACAGTAAAACACATACTTAACGTACGTACATTATGTTTACAAACGGAAGATTTACAAGTAGGGATGGCAAAATAACCCGAGCCCGACGGGTATACCCGAAACCCGACGAGTTCGGGGCGGGTATACCCGAAGCCCGACGGGTACGGGGCCGGGTATGGGATTAATTTTTAAAAATTTCGCGGGTATGGGACGGGTATGGGATTAGGTGATACCCGACCCGATTACCCGAAATCACATACCCGTTTACCCGAATCATATACCCGAAAATTTGTAATTTATAATTTTATTTTCTCTTAACACATGGCTATTATTGTTTCATTTTAGTAAAGTTTATTATGTGAAAAATTATTTTTTCTTTTAAAATATGTATTTATAAATATAAAAAGTAGAGTCATAGAAAAGTACAAGACACATACCCGACGGTTATTGGCCGATACCCGCAGGTATACCCGATACCCGATATCAACGGGTATACCCGATACCCGACGGGTAATTACCCGACACAAACCCGACGGGTAATGGGCCGGGTATGGGACACAATTTAAAACCGGGTATGGGTTTGGGATTACCGATATCCGGCCCGAACCCGACCCATTGCCATCCCTATTTACAAGGTATTTATAGTTGGGATATTGGCGGTTAAACATAACCGACACAACCCTCTACATTCGCGGGTATACCAACTACTTTTTTTACCCGTGATATCTAAAGATTTGACCCACTAAAAACTGATCTTGGTTATTTGGCAAAAATATATATATATATATATATATATATAGACTTAGGTATAAATATTAAATGATGTTCTTTGGTGCTAGAGTTATAATCTAACACAGCAGACCACACATAAATAAAAAATAATTCAAAATTCACTTATAAACCAAAATGGTTTTCAAAAATACCCCATAAATCCAAAAAATTCAAGTCATTTACACCATCAATAGAATCTACGGTTATTTGATTTGCAGGAAATTCGAGCACTAAGAAAGCTATTATAGGGGGAGTTATTGGAGGAGTCGGATTTCTATTGATTGTACTTGTATTTCTCTTTTGGCATGGATCCACAAAATCACGTGCTCGCCAGCAAGGTACAAAATCGATCCACATCCAAAATGGGTAGTGATCTAGAAAAAAAACTTGTAAATTTTATGATGTCATGTTGTTAAATTAGGATAGTTGTTTTCTAACATATGTTAGTCCTAGTTCAATGAACAACTTGAAAGACTAGAAAGTATAATATACGCTAGCTTTTTTTTGATCCATGAACAAAATAAAAGCTAGCGAGAACAAAAATAACAAACTTAGATCGTTTAATTTTTTGATCCATGGTAAAAAATTAAAATTTTAAACTTCTTACATACAAATATTTATGTTTATGTACATAAAAACCCATTAAACTAGTTTTTCATATGTTTTTATATACTTAAAAATTTCATACACATGTGTAGGTAAAAAACCTTCACATGTCTAGGTATGTATATAACCGAAATTTGTTTGTATTTTTTGTTTGAATTTAATGAAAAACGAATAAACATTACATTTATATCATTTTCTTGTATTTTAAAACTTATTAAGACTGAAAAAATGAATTATTCGTTTTGTTCTGCTGGTTCACACACTACAACAGTATCACCCTATCCCGACGATTTTTTTTGACCCTATAGCGACGACTTGTCGTCGGTATAGCCTATACCGACGACATGTCGTCGGTATAGATGTCGTCGGTATTGCCTGGTCCCAATAGGTCAAAGATGTCGTCGGTATAGGTGTCGTCGGCATAGGTCGACCTATGCCGACGACATGTCGTCGCTATAGGGTTTAATTAAATAATTCAAAAAGAAATTCTATACCGACGACATGTCGTCGGTATAGGTTCTGGACTTATCCGGACGACAAGTCGTCGGGAAAGACCCAACCTATACCGACGACATGTCGTCGGTATAGGCTATTTCCAATTTTTTTAATTAAATTTGAAAAAGACCTATACCGACGACGTGTCGTCGGTATAGGCTATTTCAAATTTTTTTTAAATTAAATTTGAAAAAGACCTGTGCCGACAACATGTCGTCGGTATAGGTTTTTCTGTATTTTTTTTTTTAATTTTCAAAATTTTCCAGAAATATTTAATTTCTAATTACCAAAACCTGCAAATCAGATAATTCAAACCATTCAAAAATTGAAATCCGAAACATATTGTTCGATACAAAAACATGTTCGACACACAAACCAAATATTCAAACATAAAGTTGTCCGACACACAAACATAAAAATTGTTCAAACATTCAACAATAACACCGACAACAAAGGCAAAGGCACAGCAACTTCAAGCTAATTATCGTCGCTGCTAGTTCGGCGTTCCCACATTCAACGCATTTCATCCATTTGTCGTTGCATTTCAAGCATTTGTTGATTATGCATACGACGTTCTTCATCTTGTTGGGCTTCGCGTTGTTGAAGTTGAGTTACACGCTCATCCACTTCTTGCCAATGTGGTTGTGGAGGGGGGTACTGAACAAATCCGGTGTGGGATTACTATAAGAGTGGGATATACGGCCCGTTTCTTCTCATTTGGAACCTTTGCCCAATTTGGATAATATGGCGGAACAACCTTTTCAACCTCCAACGAGATAGCACGGATAAAATCCGAAGCGTTGAGACCCACAAACTTGTACCCCCCGCCATGAAGTTCTACATCAATGGGAAGAGGCTTCCTCCCATTTTGCTCAAATTTCTTATACAATTTTAGGTTTTTGCCTTTAGATCGTCTTTTTTGGGAGGAACTACCTACATTGACACATGATATTCAAAAGTTAGGCAATTATAAAGACATCTATTAAACAATAACAAGTAACTTACCACCAGATCCAGTCGCACAACCCGAGTCGAAGTGATACGGACCCCCGTCTCCACCGTCTCCACCATCTCCACTGTGTTATTGCGCCATTGTTGCCATTTTTCCTAAAACAAAATTTATTAGTAAGCACAAATAATTATTAATTAACAAAGACAAATAGTACATTTTTAACATACATTCAATCAGAATGATCACTAAAATAACGTGTGTCAACAACATCATCATCTTCTTCATCATCGTCATTTAGTTCGTCTTCATCATCTGAATTGTATGCATCTTCTTCATCTTCTTTATCATCATTAATAAAACTTTCATCGAGATCAATCGAGGCAACATGACTTAGGTCACCAACCTCAATTAAAGTTGTACGCATAGGCAAGTAGCCTAAGTCGACAACCAAGTTACCAAAAAATGATTGAGTTTCCCGTGTAATAGATTGACTATCAACATGGGGAATTGAAGTTTGGTCACCACCTACGTGACTTGATTCACCACATTCGCATCCGGTGTCGACAACCAAAGTATAATCATTTGATTGAGTGTCGTGCAATATATCTATCTCATTAACAACAGTAGGATGATCCCAAAGCTTCTGATGGTGAACGTCCTCAACAACCCTCCATTGGCCAGTGGTTCGAGAAGGATCTCGAAGATAGAACACTTGTTTAGCCTGTGTGGCTAATATATATTGGACATCATCATACCATTCTTTGCCAACATACCAATCACGGCCAATGTCAATTATAGTAGTATTGTTTTGCTTAATTAATCTTTTACCTCTCGTGTCGAACCATTTACAACGGAATAGTACAACCGAGTAACCATCAATGTAGTTCAACTCTATGATCTCTTCTAGTTGACCATAAAATGGAGTATCGTCTTCTCCTATTGTACCACAAATCTAACACCATTGACTATGCAAGCAGTGTAAGAAGATGCGTACAAGGGACCATGTGCCAATGCCCTTAATTCTTTGTTATCGGGTGTAGAAGATGAAGATGAAGATGAAAATACATTTACTTCATATTTTAACCATGAAGAAAAATCAGTTTGCATATTGCGTTCAGGAAATTTAGATTCAAATTCACTGGTAGATGGACAAAACAAAACTTAAATTAGTAGAATTAAATGAAAATATAATAATAGTTTATCACATGTAGATGGACAAAAACACTTACGATTTGTAGGCTTTGATTTCATCGCAGTTGTTCAACACAAACCATTATAATGATTTGTTAGCATGTTCAGAGAGCGCCTTGATTTTCTTTTTCGATATTGGTCGACATTGTGAAGAAAACACTTGAAACTGCCTTTTGGGAATGCCAGCATCTGTATTTCTATCTGGTAGGTTAAATTTGGTCTGCATACTGTCCAGATACATAAAGGAGAATGTCAAGGCTTCATCTGCAACATAACCCTCCGCAATTGAGCCTTCAGGTTTGGCTTTGTTTCTAACATATGCTTTGAGATTTTTCATGTATCTTTCAAAAGGATACATCCATCTCATATACACAGGGCCACCAAGAATAACTTCTTCAGGTAAATGAAGAATGAGATGAACCATTATGTCAAAATATGTTGGAGGATATATCATTTCCAAATTGCATAATATCTTAACCACTTCCTCATTTGCTTCATATATGTCTTTCACATCTACTGATCGTGCACAAATTTTTTGAAAGAATGTGCAAACGTCATTGATTGTTGTTGAAACATTTTTGTGCAGACCCGATCGTACCCCTATTGGCAGCAATCGTTGCATGAGGATGTGATAATCATGGGACTTTAACCCAATTATATTTGAATTATTGGGAAGTATCTTATTTTTTAAATTCGATCCAAATCCATCAGGCAGTCTCACTCCTCGAATAAACTGACAAAAGCGTTCTCGATCACTGGGTGTGAAAGAGTAAGGAGCTTGTGATTGGTACAACTTGTTGTTTTTTTGTGTTAGCCATAGGTTATGTCGAATACCCATATTTTCCAAGTCTTTGCGGGCTTTGGGTGTGTCTTTTGATTTATCGTTCATCAACAAAATACCCAATAAACTCTCACACACATTTTTCTCCACGTGCATAACATCAAGATTGTGTTTTAAAAGCAGAGAAGACCAATAATCCAGCTCAAAGAAGATACTTCGTTTAGTCCAATTCAACTATGATGTTAGGCGCTTTCTTTTTACCCCTCCATACATTGGATGTTTCCCCGGAACACGATCTGGGAGATTTTTTAGTTGTTCTAGTATTTGAGCATTAGTCAATCGTCGGGGAGGATGTTTTGTCTCCTTCTTGCCATCAAACGACAAATCGTTCCTCCATTTATGCTTTCTAGACAAGAATCTTCTGTGTCCAACAAAAGCTAACTTATTCGTTATAGCGCACGAAGGTGTGTCAACGTTACACGTAAGGCATGCTTTATAACCTTGACCACTCCATCCAGACAAGCTACTACGAGCAGGATAATCGTTGATAGTCCATAACAGTGCAGCATGCATCCTAAATACAGTTTTGGTTGATGCATCTCTCACCTGGACTCCTTCAGCCCACAACATTTTCAACTCATCAACCAAAGGCCTTAAGAATACATCAATGTCCTTACTAGGTATTTTGGCCCAGGAATTAGCAAGGTTAACATGAAAGAAGACTCTTTCATACATAACCACGGTGGTGTATTATATGTTGTTAACACTACCGGCCACATACTGTAAGTCTGACTCATGTTACCGAACGGATTAAAACCATCGGCAGCCAAACCTAAGCGGACATTCCTTGGTTCTTAAGCAAAATCCGGATATCTCTCATCAAATTCTTGCCATGCCTTCCCATCAACCGGATGTCGCATCATACCATCCGTTGAGCGTCCAATATTATGCCAGATCATTTCTTTTGCCGTTAATCATAAACTATACATTCGTCGAAGCCGTGAAGTTAAAGGAAAGTAGCGCAACATTTTATGTGATACTTTCTTTCCCTTTGTGTTTTTATCAACCCATCTACTCCCATTACAAACCGGACAGTTTTGCATTGATTCATTCTCCTTCCAAATCAGTGCACAATCATTAATGCAAGCATGGATAGACTGATATCCTAACCCAATCTTACTCAGTTTCTTCTTAGCATCATAGTGTGACGCTGGAACGTGATTTTCCTTCGACATTGCAATTTGTAGAAGCTCTAACAGTTGGTCAAACGAACCATTCGTCCATTTGTTGATAACTTTGATATGCATCAATTTGGATATGAAGTTTAGGGAAGACATTTGACTACAACCAGGGTATAACTCCTTATTTAGCTCCTCAAACAACGCATCAAACTCTGGGTCTAAACAAGTTCCATCTTCATCTATATTATCCTTGTTTGTATTTTGCTCAGCCATCACATCATCTATGGCATCAAACATCTCATTATTTGTTGTTGTAGTTATTGGAGGAGTTGGTGTTGTTCTTGGGGCAAAAAGTGATGCTATCTCCGCCACACGAGGATGTTGTTCACCATGATAAATCCAATTCTGATATGATTGTAGAAACCCACGGTCATGTATGTGGCCATATATCGTGTTCAAATCCTGTCGACACGCATTACAACAACGTCTACACGGGCAAAACGCTCTACCTCGACCGTCGACATGGTTCTTGGCCGTCTCTATAAAGTTGCGAAGACCGCTTAAGAAAGCCGGAGAATTCCGATTTCCAAGTGTAACCCAGCTTTTATCAATTGTCATATCTAGTGTCATATCTATTGTGTTATAAGCATACACATATACATGCATGTAATAAATGATATAAATGAATGTATGTGATTTGATCGGTACTCTAAGGCAGTGGATCCTAACCCACTTTTTGAATATTCTATCTCATATGTATACATTTTAACGAGTTGACTATTTAAGAAAAAATCAGCAGCATTTCACCTTAACTCCCCAAGTATGCAGATAAACCGCAAACTCGAAGGAGTAAGGAGAAATATCTACAAATTTTTTCTTAAATTTCAACCCGTTAAAATATATACATATCCTAAATAAGATAGAATATTCAAAAATCAGTCCCAAAGGGGACAATCCAAAATTTATCTCTATCAGATATATTTCGGACGGGTATATTCTAAAGAGTTATCCTAAATAAACATACTAGTGTACACAACATGAGACGTACATAAAGGTATAAAAGTCGGGATGCGTACCTTAAAAAAATTCAATGAAACACAAATAAGATGTTCTTCACACCTCTCCAACCGCAATGAGTTCCGAACTTGCAACAAAATTAAATAAAGTTACATATACATACAAAGATATATGCATACATTCACAATTACCATACACAATTATATACATACAAATCATACAATTACATAATCATACATACAAACATACATACAAATATACATACATATTATATACAAACCCACATAAATAAATGCCCAAATTCTAAAATTACATACACAAACACAATTACATACATAAAAATACATACATACACGTATATACATACATAGCATTTACAAACATACATAAACAAATACCCAAATTCCCAAATTACATACATAAACACAATTCCATACATAAACATAAACATAATACAAATACATACAAACACACATACATGTACATACATACATAGCCTTTACAAACATACAAAAACAAATACCCAAATTCTTAAATTACATACATAAACACAATTCCATACATAAATATAATACAAATACATACAAACACACATACACATATATACATACATATTATATACAAACATACATATATAAATGCCCAAATTCCAAAATATAATCTAAACCTAATTTCATCATAAAATTTTAAAAATATTTATAAAATCATACATCTAAACCATATATGCATACATACAAATAAACACAACAATGCCCAAATTCTAAAATTACATACACAAACACAATTATATACATAAAAATACATACACATATATACATACATATTATATACAAACATACATATATAAATGCCCAAATTCTCAAGTTTCATCTAAACCTAATTTCATCATAAAATTTCAAAAAATATTTATAAAATCATACATCTAAACCATATATATACATACATACAAATAAACACAAACATATACATACAAACATATATCTAAACCTAATTTTTAGAAAAATTACTAACCAAGTTTGCAAATTAGCTTCATCTCAGCTTGAAATCCTTCAAAAATGGTTAAAGCTTCAAACACTTAACAAAAATCAAAGAAATTAAACAAAAAAACACCAAAATGTTGATTTTCTTGTTAAGGTTGAACAATAGATGTTAACTCACCTCAAAACCGAAGAGATTGGTGAAGATTGCTTCACAAAATACCCAAAAATCGTGAAATCGCCGGAGAGAGAGATGGAGTGATTTGGGATTTTTTTTGTTGGAAATGAGAAGCAGAAAGTTGTTTCCTGAGTTAATTCGCGCTGAGACCTATAGCGACGACATGTCGTCGGTATAGGCTAAAAAGTCGGCGCAATAGGTCCCCTGTACCGACGACATGTCGTCGGTATAGGCTTCGTAGGGTTTTGACCAGCCAATAAAATAATAAAACCCTATGCCGACGACATGTCGTCGCTATAGGGTTGAGGAAAAAATTCATTAGGCGCCAACTTTCCCTCCAATCTGCCTCAACCCTATAGCGACGACATGTCGTCGGTATAGGGTGTCCCATTCAAAATTTTGGTTTTCACCTATAGCGACGACATGTCGTCGGCATAGGGTGATCTATGCCGACGACTAATGTCGTCGGTATAGGCGACGTCGGCACAGGGTCATTTCCTTGTAGTGACACAATATTTAATTAGTGTTCTGAATTGAACTCTCCCTATACATATGTTATTATATAAGTGATGCGTTCGACTTCAATTAGCAGATAAGTCAACTGGAGCAACTGAATTGCTGCAAGGCCCCATGGCTTATAGTCACAATGATTTGATAAATGCAACAAACAATTTTAGTAAAGAGAACAAACTTGGAGAAGGAGATTTTGGAGTGGTTTATAAGGTATGTGTAGTGTATATTTTCAGGAAGTTAATTTATGTATTGTAAATGTATGATCTTTATTATTATTTGAGTGAACTTATGCTTTTCTTCTACATATTTCTTACATGAATCAGGGCATATTAAATGATGGGGAAGTAGTTGCAATAAAGAAAACAACTATGGCTTCTAGAGGGCGAAAAGCATTTTTCACTAATGAACTGAAAATACTAAGCAATGTTCATCACAGGCATCTTATGCGTCTTCTTGGATACTGTAACAAAGGACCTCACTTGTTTCTTGTTCTTGAATTAATGGAAAATGGTAGCCTTGATAAATTCCTTTATGGTGAGTTGGGGCCTTGTCTTTAGCTTATCAAGGCTTCATGTTTAAAACGATTTTTTTTCTTAAAATGGTGTATTTTTGAAAAACAAAGTGGTAAATGGTATGGGTTGAGCGCAAAATGTGGTAAATGGTAAAACCACACCTCACAATCACGGTTTCAGTGTATTTGCAAACACCAAATGACCGGGTGTCAGAAACTTGCCAGAAGATTACCATTTTAACGGAAACCGTGATTCCCAATCACTGTTTAGTGTTTACCGTTTTAATTGACACCATGCTTTGTAAGAACGGTTTCAGTTACTTTATTGCAAAACAAGTAATTTTATTACAGACACGTCACTCGATAATACCATTTTAAACAGAAACCGTGATTGGGCTTTTTTTTGTCAATGCAACCATTTGCCACTTTTTTTTTCAAAAATATACCATTTTGACAAAAAAAAAATTGTTTAAAACCTGACAGTTAGTCTAATAATCGGCAGGTGAAAAACGAGGGAGCCTAAGTTGGAGGCAAAGGTTTGATATAATCTTCGGGGTAGCGAGGGGACTTGCATATTTACATGAACAATACCATGTAACAATCGTTCACAGAGATATTAAATCGACCAACATTCTACTAAACAACGATTTTCAGCCTAAAATATCAGATTTTGGTCTTGTTAGACTACTACCAGAAGATAAGACTCATATCAGCACAAAAGTTGCAGGGACATTGTATGTTGAAATAACTAGATACTCTTCCTAAGTTTGATCTTCTTTTCTGTTTTGTATGTGTGTCGGCGCGTTTCTTTAACGATCAAGATATAGATTTTTTTAATCAAAGTGGTAATTGGTATAAGTTGACTGAACAGTTTGGTAAATGATAACACCGTAGGTGCCAGTAACAGTTTCAGTGTATTTGCACACTCCCAATCATTAGGTCTCAAACATTTAATTTTAGGTTCTTCAAAAATTTAAACTGAAACCATTATTGGTAATTACGGTTTCAGTTACTTTTTTGCAAGACCTACACGTCAGTCGAGACATTTAATTTTGGCAGTCCACTAAAACTGTTACTGGCATCTACGGTTTTACGATTTACCAAAATGTTCAGTCAACCTATACCTATTACCACTTTGATTTTCAAAAAAATACCATTTTAAGAAAACATTCTCAAAATATATATCCGCTAACTGCTACTAATTCGTATTGTATTTGATCAGTGGCTTTGTAGCACCAGAATACGCAATCCATGGGCACGTGTCTGAGAAAGTAGACACTTACAGCTTTGGTGTTTTGGTCCTTGAAATCATTAGCGGAAAGAGGTGCACAGATGGCATAGAAAATGGATCTGTTACACATAACTTAATAGATTATGTAAGTATTTTAAAGTTAACACTATTAAAAACATGTATATTTTCTACAAAAATTTCCGACAAGTTAACAACAAAATAATTTTTTCACAAGTTTGCGACAACTTTCCGATAAAACAAAATAAAAAAGTAACCACACGATTTTATACAATTTTATGACAAATTTATTAAGTAAGTTAACATATTTATCTAATATAATCGTCGGAATATTGTCGAAAATCACCGACGAAAGACTTTTGTCGCTAATTCGTCGGAAAATTAGTCAGGACTTTGTCGGAAAATACGTTTCCTACGGGTTTTTTTTCCAACAAACACTTTTGTCGGAAACTTGTCGCTAATGGCCAATTCAGACAAATTTCCTACGAAACTGCTGTCGCAAATTTTTTATTTTTTTTTAATAGTGTAACTTATAAGAATCACATTTTCTGCTTGTTACATGTCCCACATACGAAGAACTAAACCGAACTTATCTCTTTATTATATTGTTTATTTATTTTGATGGGTGAGACCAAGTATTGGTCAAATATTAGTGTGGGTGAAGTTAGGGAACGTTAGTTATGTTAGTTATGGTAGTTACATTAGTCAGATGTTGTTTAACACTACCAAAAAAACTGAAAATTTTGCGATTGGAATTGGTCGTTAGCGACAAGATCACGATATAAAGTATTTGTAGGAAAAATCCTCGTAGAAAATGTTTTTTTTTCGACAAATTCCCAAATAATTTTCCGACGAATTAGCGACAAAAGTTTTTCGTTGGTAGTTTTAGATATTCCGACAATTATATTAAATAAATAAGTTAACTTATTTAATAGGTATGTTAAACGAATTAAAAAAATAAATTTTTTTTTTTTGTGAGTAGCTTGTTGGTAGATCGTTGGAAGTAACTTATAATTGGCAACGGAATAGCGACAAATATAATTTTGTCGTGATTTTGTAGGAAATCTAGTGGAAATTTTCTTTTGTTAATAACTTGTCGAAAAATTTTGTAGAAGATATACATGTTTTCTACTATGCAGTATAGTTAGTTAATTAATCACCGACATATCATTTGGTGTACTATTATATATATGTGTATCTTGTATCATACAACTAGACATGATGAATGAATGTTGTTTGTGTGTATATCCAATCGTATTCCCTAAAAATCTTATTTGAATTTGTGTGAGTGTTTTGATTGTCCCTTCCATAACAACATCACGTCAACGATAAGATTGTCGAAAAAGATTTGAATAACATCTACATAAAATGACCGATTGAAAACTTATATTTCATATAAAGTTTTGATCTGTATCTTTTATCGCAGGCATGGAATCTATACGAGAATGGCATTCATGTGAATCTTATCGATACTACCCTAGACCCAAGTGAATATGTACACGATGATGTGAAGAAACTAATAGAGTTGTCTCTAACATGCACTCAGTCACAAGCATCAGCAAGACCATCAATGTCTGAAGTTGTCTCGCTTTTAAGTGACAGATCATCCGACCAAATTCAAACAATAAGGTCTACCTTTAAAGAAACTAATGTCACGATTCCTTCAGATCCCTCCACATCTACAACTTCATGAACATCAAATGCTACTGCCTCAAATGTTGAAGTTGTTGGACCTTAATCCTTGTTTAGTTGGGCTACACTTTTTTTTAAGTTAAAACAGTTTAATTATGTGTTTAAAGTATGGGCCATAAGAACCTTAGTAAAATTTAGCCCATTTGTTCTGCAGAAAAATGAAGTTACAGTAATCAAAGTTTATGTTCATTCATACTTTGTTGTTCAAAATCACCATACCACACTCAATTGTATTCTGTGTTTGATTCATGGCACCACCAGTCAATAAGAAATCGATCCAAGGGATGTATCACTATGATTATAGTGGTATCCGATCAAGGCGAAATTGCTTTGTGATTCTGATTGGTTTGAACCCTATGTTCGGAATCCTTTGCCAAATTGCTTTGTGAAATCTGGTACTTGTTTTGATGCCCCGAACACCAGCGGGTTAATGGAAGATTGGCAGGACTCCGGTTGGGTCCAAAAACCCTAAGAAGCAATGGAGAAAGAAGCAAAATTCGGATTATATGAAACCGATGGCCGCTAGGAACTCGGATAAGGCTAAGTGTCTTAATGATTATCAAATTGAAAAAGTAAGTGCAACGTCCGAGGTTTGTGAACCATGAAGAAATATGAAGAAAATCTGATGCTTAAAATGTCATCTCCATGGAAATCGTGCATTACAAGGACATAAATTAGTCAAATATGTTGATTTTACTAACTATGTGGTGCGAGATGACTTCCTAGTAAGAGAAACAAATTATGGTACTTGGGATCGAATTTGATTTGTGGATTTGTCATTTGACAAACACGTAACGGTAATAAAGAATTATTCTCAAAATTCAAAGGTGGCATCACCAATGAAACAAAGAACCATAAAGATTTAACCTTACTTTCACACGGTATTGGTGAAATTGAATTGTTTTTTAATAACCCAAAACAAATAATTCCTAGTATCTTGTACATATATTCCCACCTTGGATAAGAATATTCTGAGTTTGTCTCAATTAATTGACCAAGGTTATGTTGTCACTTTTAATGGTGATGTTTGTTTTATCAAAGATATGTTTGATGATGAAGACAATCCATAAATAAAAAAGGAAACGAGGAGTAATTTTAATGTTTTTAAGGAAACCAAAGATGACCATGATGGTTTTATTGAAAGTCTATATAAGAGTACCTTTTTCCCTAGAGATGAAAAATAGTATTTTAGCTCAGACAGTATCTGTCAAACTGAAAGTTTTAATGATCTGTTACAAGAAAATTTATACTCACCAGATGTTCTTAATGGACTTAAAATATCGGGATTGCCAAATCATATATTAGTACTAAAGGACAGAGTTCCAGTAACGCTTTTAAGAAACAGACCAGCAAAATGGTTTGTGTAATGATACTAGATTATAAGTCATATCGCTTGTTAATCGTGTAATAGAAGCCGAGATAATATCCAGAGGTAATATTGGTACTCGCACATTTATTCGAAGAATTTATCTGATTCCTTCAGACAAGATCCTTTTCAAATTTTAAAAAAGACAATTTTCACTGTCTGTATGTTGTGCAATGACGATCAATAAAAGCCAAGTACAATCATTATCTAGAGTTGTTTTGTATTTAAAACAACCGGTATTCACCCATGGACATTTGTATGTTGCACTATCAAGAGTGAATACTAGAGACGTAGTAAAGCTACTAATATTAGACAAAGATGGTAAAGCTATAAACCAAATAACAAATGTAGTATATAAGGAAATATTTAGAAATTTATGCAAATCTATAAAAACTTATCTTTTTTTTGTTATTTGATGTAATAAGTAATTTCCTTTATGTTTCGTTTATTTCTAGATTTATATTTTATATAAATTAAATTTTTGCAATCCGTGTAATACACAGGTACATAACTTAGTGGGGTAATATTTCGGCTCATGAGGAAGGCCGGGTTGCTTGACCTGTCCGAACAAATATAATTTTGTTTACATATTTACCTAATTAATCTTTAAAAACTCATTTTATTTGATCTATAATAATTATTATCTTGATATTTAATATCTTGACTCATTGGCGGACTCACTATGGTGTCGACGGGTCGGCCGATACCGATAATTTTTTTTTGTTATATATATGGTATATTTCCGAGCGACCCCCATAAAATTTTGACACCGACCTCAAATAAATATTTTTTCGGATTATAGATTTTATAAATAAAAACCTATTAAACCAAACATTTAACTCTATAACAATTGACCCATTAACTATTAACATATTAAACCAAACATTTAATAGTTTAATCGTATGGAAGCAGGTTAGTGATTTAGTCCCAACTCCTATCCACTCTCTATTTGTGTTTTAGTTTAATTTATAGGTTAACTGAATTTATATGTTATGTGTGTATTTGCTTAGTGATTAGTCAAAATGTGAAACTTGTTTATTGATTTGTGTTTAAATTTTTTAATTTTAAGAATATGAATATTGAAAGGTTTTCTAAAAAAAAGTTGGGTTTTCATCTTCTAAGACTCCCGCTTTCATAGATTTGGATAATCTTTCATGGGATCCCGCCGAACATCCACCAATTTCATCTCATCACCCTAAACATCGTATTATTATTGTTCATCTATAATTTTGTTTGTTTTTATCGTTTTATTGTGTGACCCGACCCGATTTGACTCGAGCCGAAAAAAACTAATATGCCCAAAAATTCTCCGACCCCGATGAAAAAAATTCTTGAGTCCGCCACTGTCTTGACTATTATACACACATACATAAATTCGTATACACATACATACTTGTGGGGTATTCCTCATCCATCCGTGATCGTTGGGGAGTTAATGTTGCTTTAGAAATGTTGCACTAGAATAAATGATTCCATCTACTTACTAATTCCAACTGTTATTGACAAAGAAAATAGAAGGTAGCCCCAATAAGTAAAATGACGATCCCACCCTCTACATAGAAATCAATAGTACTTCAATTGGATTTTTTCCAACCAAACATTCAAGATATCAAAATTTTAATATGTTTCCAGTTGGACTATAATACATCATAGCCAATAAAGCAACACATGCCTACAAATATGATATTTCCTTACTTATTTAGCTTCAAGGTAACCTTCCTTACCGGTTCTTAATTACAATGGGGAAAAATGCCCGGAGCCCCATCGCAAGCCTCTGGATATCATCACGGATTTGTGTCATGATAATTGCGGTGTTCATAACGACGGTTACACAGGTGACGTCACAGACAGGTGATAAGAACAACGCTCTTCTTAGAAAGTATTGTAGAATATACAAATCTGCGAATGGAGAGTCTTACTTGAGCAACCTCAATACAACCTTCTCTAGCCTCCGGAGACAGTTGTCTGATCCACAGGCATACTATGCCTTTGCACGGAATACGAATAATGGTGAATTCGTGTATGCCTTCGCTTTGTGTAGGGCATATCTCTCGACCTCGCAGTGTCTGGCTTGTTTTGATTCAGCAGTTTATGAGACAAAATCGTGTGGGTTCGCAGATGGTGGTAACGTGATCTATGATGATTGCAGTATCAGGTTAGTGCAACATTTTAAGTTCTTTTTTGTTGAATTAATTCACTATCGGTTTACATGTTTATTTTTCACTATTTTATTTTCATTTAAAAATCACGTTCAATAATGGTGATTCAAACTCATGATCAATAACTTATCTACATGAATCATTGCTCAATGAATTGAGTTGAAACATAAAGTCGTCACTACAAGGATTTCACTCTAAGCCGACGACGTCTATACCGACGACATGTCGTCAGGACAGGGTTGGGTCTTTCCAGACGACATATCGTCTAGATAGGTGTAAACCCTATACCGATGACTTGTCGCCGGTATAGCTTATCCAAATGCAATCCCGACGAACCCTTTACCGACGTCGTCGTCGGTAAAAGGTTAAAAATTTCCATCGACTTGTCGTCGGATAGAGTTGGCTCTTACTATTTAGTGCGTGAAAGTTGTGAACATTTAATTATCATGAAGAAAACTATTTTATTCAAATAATTAGAAGCAGCTGACCACTTGTGAAGGTCGTCCACTGAAATATCAACGTCAAATCGTGTATAGACATTATAAATTTGATTTTTACATATTTGAAAATATAAGCAATATCTAAACTATTAAGATGAGTTAATGGGCAACCCACATGTATTTTTTATGTGTTTTGTATTCGTTTTTATTATTTAATAATGTCAAAGTAAATATATGTATTAATATTTTCTATCTTCTATATCTAATAAATAAAAATAATGGAGTACACGTGTCAGTTTTGTAAGCCACCTAAAATTTGATTTTCACTTCTACCTCTCCTATTAAATATTGGATGTCACGTGTCGATTTCTGATTAAGTATATATATTGATTTTTCGTATCTCTCTCTTATTAAATAATAATGATTTATTTAATTTGTTAAATAATATTATTACACCATAAGTCTTATTCTTTAATTTTTTACAAATCGTCTTTGAAAGATATATGATATGTTAATTAAAATAAATTTAAAAGACATTCATTTAATCTGTGTAATACATAGGTTTGTAACCTAGTTATGTAATTAATAAAAACTGATGTCCGCCTCTCTGTATTCACCGTTTATTCTATGCTAGATTTTAAACTTGACATACAAGTCGATCTTTTGTTCGTTCGTTGCTTTTTTTCGGCCAATGATTTGTTTTTTAGGGTTCTATTATACATATTTCCTTTATCAGTAATTTACTTGTTGTACCCTCATAACTTATGTTGTCAATGAACCAAATTTAGGCGAATAAACTGAATTAAAAAAAATGTATAAACCGAATTCAAAATAAATAGTTATCATTTATTCGGTTAAAAGAATAAAACGAATTTAAAAAAATGTATATTTGTTAATCGAACCGAAAACTGAATTCACAATTCGGTTCCGTTTTTTCGGTTAGCGATACGGTTCGGTTTTCGGTGTTTTCACACCCTGAAGCGCCGAGTAGCGTCCGTTTGTTAGATCAAACTTGGTAGTGCGGTTGTGACGGATAAAACATAATTTTAAGTCAAACATGGTAGTAGAGCTTTAAAAAAACATTTTTTTATAAAAACCTTATATATGATTATTTTTTAAAAACGTTTTGTAAAAACTAAAACAGTAGTTACATACTTTTTTAAAATACATTTTACAGAAAGTAATTTTTAAACGTAAAAAAACCTTTAGGATACCTTTTTCTTAACATATGTATTTTCTCCACTGTATTACAATACAAGAAAGGGCAATGCTCCATTGGTTTAGGGCCTGCTTTGCTCCTGAAGTCTCTCAAGTTCGAAACATAGACACTTACACTTCAAACTTTTCGTCAAGATTCTATTATTTAGTTTTGTTAATACTTTTTTTTCCTTCTTTTTTTCGTTGTTATTTACGTGTCGATATAATAACTTTTTTTATATTTAACGTGCCTCACCATGCTGAGTTTTAATACTCATTTTTATTCATTATTGTTGTTGATGTTTAACAATTATGACAAATAATTATCTTTTTGAAATCTTAAAAGCCGCCACCCACTTGATGTTAAATAGTTGAATTTAATTGTCAAAGAAGAAAATATGTACTAATATTTGCAATGTTTTCAGAACCGGACCGGACGTTGAACCGATCTCCTTACCGGTCCACTGGACGGACCGGATTTAAGAACGGGATGACGTCATAAATATTATAAAAATATATCAGTCTAAATAGCTTTTAATCCTTTCAAAAACCACCAACAAGTCAATTCCAATAATTTCAAACTAACAATTACCTACGAAATAAGAAGCCAAGAGACTTAAAAAAGACTAAAAAAAAAAAAAAAAATAGTCAAGCGGTTCAACCGGTCCGACCACCCGGTTTCCGGTCCGACCACCGGTTCGCTGCAGAAACGGTTCAACACATGTAACCGGTTCCCGGTCCGGGTTTCAAAACATTGAATATTTGTATTCAACCGGCAGATGTAAACCCGTACGTTACATGGGTGGCGTAACTTTATATGAAAAAAAACGAAACAATCACTTAAAGTCACGCGTTATGGCGAGGCAGTCGAAACACCCGGGAGTATAGTGTCGTTATATACAAAAAAAAAAAAAAACGAAATTATCTAAAACGTAAAATATAATGATAAAAACGAAAGTTTTTTAATCTTTAAAATGTCGTTATATACAAAAACAAAACAAAAATTACGTTTTCCAGCTCATTATAATTATTATTCATCGTTGTGTGTAATGTAAGTTATTGTGTCAAGTATTTTTCATCATTGTGTTTGATGTAAAATATTTTTCTAATGTTAGGTCATTTGTCTAATGTCAAGTTATGACCCAATTATTAACTCAAAATCTAATCAAAACAACAAAAAGTCGTTCATTTATTTGTAGAAATGAAAAAGTCAACGACTGAAAGAAGAACGATTGGAAATTTTGAATTTGCATCTTGTGTCTTAGTTATTATCATTGTTTTAAATACCGGTTCAAACTAGCCGGTAATACCGGTTGAACCGGGTTTCGGTCACTGGATCGGTAAATTGAAAAAACGGTTTGTAAGTTGTACCGCCTGTATTACCGGTAATACCGGGTTATACCGTTGTATCGGTTTGAAATTAAAACCAAAAAAAAATGTTCAGTTACTTTTAGAAAAAGTTAACGACCCAGTTTTGAAAAAAAATTTGTGTAACCATTATCTTTCTGCTTGTTGTTAAATAATTGTTTGGTTACCTAAGTCCTATTTTAGAAAGAAAAAAAATTGCACACTTTTATAAAAAATTTTTGTTGGAAATTAAGTGCTTTTGAATTATTTTTTATCATGTATTTACTTTTATATCATGTGGTTTGGACTATTTAACCATTTTAGTCTAAAAAGGAACCTTTTAACATATCAGCTTCTGAGATTGTATTTTTATAACTATTTCAGTCCATTACACTAACCCTGTTAACTTTTTCTGTTAAGTAGATGGACATTTTAGATATTTTATTTCTAACTGAACTAATTTAATCTTTTCAATCCAATAAAAACTTTTTTTGTCTTTTTTATAAAAAGTTTTTTTTACCTTTTTAAAAGCGTTTTTTCCACTTTTTTAAAATTATTTTTTTGGTTTTTTTCCGTAAAAAACGTCTTTTTGAACCTTTTTAAAAAGTTTTTTTAACTTTTCTAAAAATATGTTTTTTTTTGTTCTTCATAAAAAAGGTTTTTAAAACATTTTTTTATGAAAACCTTTTTAAAAACATTTTTTTTTATGAAAACCTTTTTAAAAACATTTTTTTTATAAAAAACGTTTTTTTAGCTTTTTCATAAAATGTTTTTTAATATTTTAAAAACGTTTTTTTTTTTACTTTTTTAAGTGAACTAGTTTTTTAAAATAGTGAAGTATTAAAAAAAGCATTTTCAAAATAGTTAAAAAGTATTTTATGAAAAAGTTAAAAGACGTTTTTAGAAAAAAAAAATGTATTCAAAAACGGTTTTTATGAAAAAAAAAAATATATAAAAAAGATGGTTTTAGAAAAGTTAAAAAAACGTTATTCAAAGAGACGTTTTTACGGAATTTGTTTTTTTTTAAGTAAACAAAAAACGTTTTTAAAAAGGTAAAAAAAAAGTTTTTATGAAAAAGATTAATTTATTTTTATTGGACTTAAAAGATTAAACAAGTTTATTTAGAAATAAAATAACTAAAATGTCCATATACTTAACAGAAAAAGGTATCAGGGTTAGTGTAATTGACTGAAATTGTTACAAAAGTACAACCTCAGGGGCTGATATGTTAACAAATTCTTTTTTAAACTAAAAGAGTTAAACAGGTCAAACCATAGGGGCTAAAAGTGAAATTTACTCTATTTTTATTATGTAATTATGTACTTTTAGATTAATTTTTGAGTTGAAGATTTAATTTTATGGAGTTATATGGTTAACTAGTTAACCCGCTTGAACCGTCCAATACAACCGGTTGAACCATTTCTAAGCCCAACCCGGTAAGATTTAAAACCGGTTTTTAAAACATTGGTTATTATGTTTTATGCTGCTACTATTTAAGTGTTTGCTCTTTGGTTTTACACTTTTTTTTGAAGTTTACACTTTGTAGTTTGTATGTGTTGTTTTATACTATGTTCGGGTTTTGTATGTATTGTTTTAGTTTTAAACTATTGGTTTTAGAATATGTTACAGGTTATGTTTTTTGAATTTGTTGATATATTAAATTTGATATAACCCAAAATCGAACCCAACAGTTAGTCCCGTTAATGGGTTCGAGTAAGCTAACTTTGAATTCGGTTCGGTTAACGGTTAAGACCGAAAAGGAAAAATGAATTAAAAGAACCAAATTAACCGGATTACCCTATTACCGAACCGATGAACACCCCTAATTATGAAAATTTGTATACTATATAATAATCGTGTAGAAATATATCTAATTTTTATTTGTAATTAATCATTCTTAATTGTATTATTATAGCGGGAAATTACATAAATAGTTCTTTAGTGGATAAAAAGACCATTATAACCTTATGTGCAATACACATGTCAATATTTAACATAAAAAGTTAACACCAATTAGTGAAAATGACGAAATGTATGCAAAATTTTCAAAAAAAAAGAACGATCTTTGTAATTATTGTAGTTAAATGACATATAGGGCAATTTCATATATAACTACATAACAATTTGTATACTTTACTTTAGTTTTTAAAAGTTAAAACAAGAACATACACAACTATGCCTGACAGTTAACATTCATGAAGAGGGGAATTCTTTAAACGTCATGTATTGATAAACAGGAATGAATAAAATGGATTAAAAGTGGATATGGATACGAAAGGGGTGTTTGGATTGACTTATGAAAGTAACTTATTAACTTATTATCTTCTCCAAGAAGTTAATAAGTTAAAAGTTTGTTTGGGTAATGGTGAAAAAGTTATAAGTTAAAAGTAAGTAAAGACTTACTTTTCCCAAATGTTATAAGGTGTTTTCGATAAGTAAATCCAAACACCCCCAAACTTAATTTATAATTAATTCATTAAACTTATTTTTATCGCATATCAGAATAACCTATTAGAGGAAGGTTCAAATAAAAAAAATTGCGATAACACAAAGAAACAATTTCAAACCTATAATTATTTGATCAATGATCCAAATAATGGTTTTTTAATAAATTGAGAGAAAATTAATGAGAGTTAATTAATGATATAAGGGTAATGTAGAGATTTTGTCACTTACTGAACTTTCCATAATTCTTGCCCTTATTATTTCTCTATATATTTTAGAACTTTTTCAATTAACCACTTATATTAAATATAAAATATTTATATTACATTTCAATTTTTATAACTTAACTAGTTTAGATCCCGTGTATAAACACGGGGTGAAAAATATCAATAAATAAATTTTTTAAATTTTTATTTGTATATTTTACAGTTGTAAAAATATATTATATACTAAGGATAAAAAACAAAACTCAAAATATGTAAAAACTAATATATAATTGGGTTTCAAAAATACATTAAGTACTATTTAATATTTGATTTTTATTTATTATTTAATTGAAAATAAAAGTTATATAATTAGATTTCAAAGTTTAATAAGGGATAATTTAAAATAAATGTGTTTTAATAGTATAATTAATATTTTCTTTAAATATATATTATTATTAAAAGATGAATGTGCATTTAATAAGAGAGAAAGGCGAGAAAAAAATGATAAGAATGAATGTGGAGACGACACGTGACATGGAAAAACTTTTATTTATTATATAGTATAGATTTTTAGTTTTTATTAATCGTAGACATTTTTTAGTTTAAGTTTTCTATTAATTTAGTTTTATTTTTTAGTTTAGATTAGATTTTGATCTACTTTGTACTCAATAATCGAACATTCAAATTTTAATTTGAAAATGATAACTCCAATAGATTAAAATTAACGTTTTTTTTTCGTATACTAGCTCATGTGTTTTTAATGAATGAGTTTGTTAGTGTTTTGATTTGTGTAGGATAAATGTTGATATGCGTAGAATACATTTTGTTATGTGTAAGGATAAGTTTCTTTATGTGCTTGATAAGTTTCGTTAAGTGTAGGATAAGTTCTTTATATGTAAGAAAGGTTTCTTTATTTGTAGGATACATTTATTTGTGTGTAGGATAAATTTCGTTTTGTGTATGATAACTTTCTGTGAGTGTAGGATAAATTTCGTTATTTGTATGAAAATTTTCGTGTTGCGTAAGCTAAGTGTTGTTATGTGTAGAATTAATTATAACCCAATAATTGATAATAATAAAGAAAACTACTTAATTAGAGATTAGAGAGAGAAAGTAATTAATTATAAATAAGATAAATTAATTAATTGGAGAATAAAGTTTTTTAATCTTCATCATAATACATTTTTGATTAATTAAAATTTGTTAAGATTAATAAGGGTTAGGCTATAAATACCCCTTCCTACTTGTCGTACCTCCTCTCTTACAAAAATAACTTATAAATTTGTTATTTTACTTCCTTTGAAAAATAATTATTTCTAAAACTGTTCTTTAAAGTATAAAATCACTTTCTATAACATAAAGTGTATACTCCTGCTCTCTCCTACTTGTCGTCCCCCCCCCCAGAATAAATAATTTTTAAACTTTTCATTTGACCTCATTCGAAAAATCATACTGCTAGTCCGCCACAACTGATAAAAAATAGGACTTATTTAAAAACGCCTTTAAAAAAATAATCATATAATGTTTTAAAAACTTCTTTAAAACTAATGATATGATATCTATCCTTGACTAAAAATGATAAAACTTAAACAACTAACTAACCAACAATGATTAATTAACAAAAAAAGACAAAAGTAAAAAAATAAAACAAACAAAATTTGAATTGTATTTATTTAAAAATATAAAAAGGGTGCAACAAGTAAAAATCAGTTAAAAATAGATACGTATAGCAGAATCCATTAATAAAAATGAGAAATGAGTGGGAGAGATTAGTTGTCTTTGTTCTTACAAAACTTTTTCTGAATTAAAGAATCTCCTAACATATTTGTAATGATAAAGTCAACTATTCAACATATTAAAATAACATTTATGTGTAAATGGGTTTTGATGAAAATAGTGTGTATTTGTTAGGTCCAGAACGTAAACAAGTACAACGTATAATATATACATACTAAGGAATACTGAAAACTTAGGGCCGATCCATCCATATACCCATTAAGGCTTACTGACGACATCATGTGTGTTTTTCACACAAGTGTTGATGCTCATCATAAGGAGAAATAAAGATCCAATTATTAGGATTGTAATCTTCACATTTGGAATATATCTTTTTTTTAAACGGCAGAGATATAATAAAAACTAACAAGAATGTAGAAAAACAAAATAACAAATATAGAAGTGGGGTTTTAAGCCACTCAGACCAGTTCAATTTACATGTATAGTTCCTACTATCATAATAAAGAAACGAAAGTTACAAAATATCATCAAAACATGATCCTTGACTTTGAGATCTATCTTCGAAGACTACCCCCATTACGACACCTCCACATCACCCACCATGACACAAATAATACCACTTCAATAACGTCTTTGGCCTTTTTTTCATCCGAACTGTCTCAAGCCAATCAATCAACACACGTGGATTAACATTCCTCGGTAAACGAACGTTTAACCAAGACGACACCTTAGCCCAAATAGACATAAACAGATTCCAGTCACCAAACAAATGATCTACCGATTCCGATTTATTATCACAATTCAGACATAAAATGGAAGGCACATCTATACCTTTTAGATCCAAATTCATGTGGGTTGGAAGTTTATTTCTCCAAACACAAATATTCACCTTCCTTGGAACAAATTTATTCCATCTCGTATGCTTAGAACTCGTTGAAAGCAAGTAATCCTCAACAACTTTTCTAACCCCTTTCACCGAGATGTCATCAACTCCATCCAACAACCACACCCAACGGTGCTCACCCTGATCCAACTTGAGCCGATCCAATTCTGCCTAAAAAAGATCCAATTAAGATTGCTCTAAACCTGACCAGATGACGCGACGGGACGCCACTTCCAACTGTTACCATCCACTCTATCAATAACCATACTGTCTTTCTCTACTTCTAGAGCAAATAGCCAAGCAAACTTTTGAGCCAGCGGGATACCCTCTAACCAACAATCAAGCCAAAATCGCGTACTATTTCCATTCCCCATCTTCTTTGAAATTGATGAAAACAAAACTATATTATGATAATTAAGTTTAGAAAAAGACTTCCTTTCAAAATATCGTTTCTAATAACTTAATTATATGTTACCTATAACTTAGGGATCTATTAAAGTATTACGAAACAATGTAACAATAACTTCTATTGTGGAATGAATTGGTCGAGTATGAATCTCGGTATACTCGTTTTGATGATAACTATTAGGTTGAAATGATGAATATCGAAATAATGATGTGTCACATCATGTACCATGGCGAGCATGGGCTGATTTACATAGGACCGGGGGTTAATCGGAACCCTCGACTTTCGAAATTGTAGTAGAATGATATATAGAAAAACTGGGGTGAACCCCTTAAAAAAGTTAAAGATGTATACTCAAAGATAAGAACTAGTCTATACTATATAATAAATATAGGTTTTACATGCCACGTGTCATCTCTATATTCATATTCTATCATTTTTTTTCGTCTTTCTCTCTTATTAAATATATATCTATCTTTTAATAATAATAATATATATCTTTAAACAAAAAACAAATTATACTAATCAAACACGTTTATTTTAAATTATCTCATATTATAAAAAATTTTGAAATCTAATTATATAACTTTTAATTATAAATGAAAATTAAATTACATTAAATAGTGATTAACGTATTTTCAAAACCCAATTATATATTAAAATTTACATATTTTGAACATTGTTTTTTATTCTTAGTATATCTAACACTATTTTACACCTGTAAAATACATAAAAATTTAAGAAAAAATAATATATTGATATTTTTCACCCTGTATGTATACACGGGTTCTAAGCTAGTCCAAGAATATACATGGTTCATCAATTTGTTGAAACCCTACTATGCAAGAGAGAGGGAGAGAGATGACTCACTATATATCACCTGCCTTGCTTTGAGCCCAACAATCCACCTTAAGCCCAACAATCCTTCTTAAGCCCGGGAAACACACCCAAGCCCAGACCAGTTTCTTTATCTTGCAGCCCATTATTTGCAAGTCCAGTGCACAAGAAAAAACCGAGTAGAACATTCATAAATTAAGTGAGCAATTGAACTGAAAGAAAAATAATAATATTATAACATCCCCTCAATTCAAATGCTAAATAGATTAGTCATACTTAATTCGTAAAGACCATTTTATCATAGAAAACAACTATAGGTAGTTTTTTAATACATATATTATGTGTTTTTTAATTTCTAATGACGATGTTTTTTTATTATTGTATCGTATTTTTATTATGTGATGAATCTTACCCTGCCCGAATAGTCGAACCGAACCGAACCAAAAATTTTTATGTCCGGCCCTATGAAATTGGAGCATCTAAAAACAGTGAACCCCGGGAAAAATTCTTGAATCCGCAGCTGATGGCGAGCATAAATAAAGTCAACACATAGCAAATTATGTCACAATCATCAAATTAGTTCCTTCTTGGGACAGAAGTGCTTGGAATCAAACATGTTCTCAGCTACCATAATACAAAGCAACAACAGATAGCACCACATTGATGCTAAAGTTCAAGTCTTTTGTGTACAGGTACGAGAACTTTGGGGAAAATTTTGGTGATTCAGACGTGATATTGGATGATAATGCCCATCCAGGCAGTGTATGTAGCAATGAGTCAACATCCCAGCCAACAACAACCTTCAACCAAGTGGTAGAGAATTTGCTATCTGATATTCTAGATGTTACTCCAAGAACATCTAATTTCTATGCAGCATCAGCAAGGCAAGTCTCAACCGACAATGCAACAGTGTATGCGATCGCACAGTGTGTTAAAAACGTAAGCCAAGCCATTTGCCTAGGCTGCTTGAAAACCGCATTTGACAATTTACACAGTTGTCTTCCCGGTAAGGAAGGAAGGACCGTCGACTTCTATTGCTTTATGAGGTATTCTGACACACCATTTTTCGAAAGCAACCAGACAACAAACATCATACCTTTCCTAAGTAAAGGTGAGGCTCGATCTTATATGTTTATGTTTTAGCTTAAATTTTCATTTGAAGTTATTGAATTTGCAGTAATATATATATTAATACATATGTGCAACTTTCAATAATGACAGGAAGTTCAAGCAATTCTGCACTGATAGCTGGAGTAAGTAGTGGTGTAGGTCTTGTTTTGCTTATACTTGCTTTGTGGTTATGGTATCGAAAAATGAAGAAAGCTAAGACTGTTGAAGAAGGTAGCCATTTTTTTGTACACTTTGCATGTAACATAATGTTCAATACAATATCTTAATACATAACACCATGTAAAACCATGGGATCCATGCATTATATCACTACTACAAAACATGTATATTTTCTACAAAAGTTTCCGACAAGTTATCGACAAAATAAATTTCCCACAAGTTACTGACAACTATCCAACAAAACAAAAACAAAAAATAACCATAAGATTTTCCACAACTTTTCGACAAATTTGTTAGATAAGTTTACTTATTTATATAATATAATCGTCGGGATATTGTCGAAAATTACCGTAGGTCTTGTTTTGCTTATACATGGTTTGTAGCTAATTCGTCAAAAAATTTATTTAATATAAGTTTACTTATTTATTTAATATAATCGTAGGTCTTGTTTCGCTTATACTTGCTTTGTCTCTAATTCGTCTAATCCCGACAAATTTTTAACAGGGTTTTTCTAACAAACAATTTTTGTCGTTAACTGTTACTAACGGCTAATGCCGACAAATTTCTCTCGAAATCTGCTGTCGCTAATTTTTCAGATTTTGGAGAAAACTTGAAAATGGGATGCGTCTAAGTACACATTTTCTACATATTTATGGATATATGGAATAAATAGTATTTCTAAATTGGGATTCCCATCTCATCATGGCACATAGGTGATCAGTTGAAAATTTGGTAGATGTGCACTGGTTTATATGTGAGAAACATCTTACACTTTTAATTTTCTTAACTCTTCCCATACATACAATATCTTCAAACATATAATAATTATGTTCTATGTCAACATGTGTTTCTTATATTACAACTTGTACTAATTGTTTGTATCATGCACCCTATGATACTTTTAGCTGAATCTGCACTGCAACCAGACAGAACTTACAGTTACCAGCAATTGCTATTGGCAACTCATGATTTTGGAGAAGAGTATAGGATTGGGAAAGGAGGTTTTGGTGAAGTATACAAGGTAATTAAGGGGATAATTGTTGCTTTTATTGGTATTCTATGCAAATCCTCAAGGAGATCAGATTTTAAAATAATAGTTCATTCCTTCAACAGGCAATTATTGATGATGAGAATGTAGTGGCAGTGAAGAGGCTTCATGTTGGTTTTGCCAGAGCGAAATTAGAATTCGAAAATGAAGTGAAGCTTATAAGTAACGTTCAACATCGGAATCTTGTACGACAACTAGGTTGGTGCATTGAAGGACCTGAGCTGCTTCTTGTCCTAGAATACATTCCACAAGGCAGCCTTGACAACTTCTTATGGGGTAAGTTACACTACCAAAAAACTAAAAGTTTGCGACGGCAGATTTCAGTGGGAAATTTGTCGGAATTGACCGTTAGCGACAAGTCTCTGACAAAAAGCGTTTGTTGAAAAAAAAAACCGTGGGAAATGTTTTTTCCGACAAAGTCCCAACTAATTTTCCGACGAATCAACGACAAAAGCCTTTCGTCGGTAATTTCCGACAATATTCCGACAATTATACTAAATAAATAAGTCAACTTGTTTAATAAATGTCGGAAACTTGTAGAAAATCTTATGGTTACTTTTTTGTTTTGTCGGAAAGTTGAGAAATTTCTTTTTTCAAAAACTTTTGTAGAAAATATAAATGTTTTCTAGTAGTGTTAATTTTGCACAACTACTGTCTATAACTATTGTATCTTATTAATGTCCTTCATTAACGCCTTCGTTTTGGCCAAATAAAAAGAAAAAAACTACTTCCATGAAAATTTTGAGATAAACATGTAACTAATTAATAAATTCATCATGGATAGGTGAAAAAAGAGGCACACTTGACTGGGAGAAAAGGTTTGACATTATCTTTGGGGTTGCTAGGGGCCTTGCTCATCTTCATAATGAATTCCATGTCAAAATAATTCATAGAGATATAAAATTGAGTAACATTCTCGTCGATCACGATTTTCAACCCAAAATCTGCGATTTTGGTTTGGCAAGATTACAGCCAGATGATCAGACCCATGTTAGCACAAGGCTAGCCGGCACATTGTAAGTTAGTTTATATCTTCCCTTTGATATATATTTTGATCAAATCCACATACCTTACTTTTCTCATGACAATATGTTTCACTTGGAGATATATATAGAGGTTACATAGCACCAGAATATGCAACCAATGGACATTTATCAGAGAAGGTTGATACTTATAGCTTTGGTATCGTGATCCTTGAAATCATTAGTGCTCGAAGATGTACAGATGAACACTTTAGCGGACCTCACACATCTCATCTTCATGAACATGTAATATGCAACCTCCTTAATATTTTCTTCTTCAAAAGTTGAGTGAAAATGATAATTACATTATAAAATTTTAGTCTTTTATTGATTCCATTAAGAGGCTTACATCTGAATCGGTCAGAGGTAAAGGTGTTTGTTTCGCTAAAAACCCGCCTCTTAATGGTTCTGCAAGCCACTTAATGGTTCTGCAAGCCACTTAATGGTTTATCTATAAAACCATGTTGAACTATTCAGAGCTGGTTCAGCAGTTAATGGTTCAGATTTTGTTAAACAACCCCTAAGTCACACTTCCATATGCATATAAATTTGATGTAGGCATGGCAATTGTATGAGAGAGGCATGCACATAGAGTTGGTTGATCAAGCATTAGGTATAGAAGAACATCATAAAGCAAATGTGATGAAGACCATTGAGATTGCTCTAATGTGCACTCAGTCACCAGCTTCTTTGAGACCAGCCATGGCAGACATTGTTTTTATGTTGTCAAGTGGGTTTTCTCTTGGGCCAGGAAAACTTATCAAGCCTACTTTTATTGAATCTCGTAGAGTGATCCACATTGGTGCAAATCGGTCACAGAATAAGTAATACATATAAATGTACAAATACAACTTGTATTGAGCTCTTATGCACATTATGTGTTCAGTGTGACAACTTTTTTGAATTATAATATTGCTGAGCATATTTTTTTATGGAAGATCAAATGCCGCATTAACTTTCTTGTTTGTTGGCCTTAGTTGTTTGAAACATGTTTGATACACATGGAGATATAAACTTCAGAGTCAAATATGTATAAAGTCGAAAGTCGGTTTTTGTGTCTATTGTGTAACTAGTAGAGGGATTAACTGTGCTAGTCCTCAAGCTTAGAAACACTATTATATCTAGGGATGCGATGTTTAGCAGAAACGATTACATTATTCAATCCATGTGATGTATATTACGGTAAGAAAGTCATTTCCCCAAAAACTTTTAAATTTAAGAGTTTTACAACTCTTTAAACATTATATACAACTCATAAAGCTAAGCCATTAAGGTCTGTCTTCAATCCTACCTGTGAATTCATCCACAAAAACCATGCATTCACAGAAATGCAGTCGTAAAAAGATACTTAATATTGATTGATCATCCACTGGGATTCTAAAAAAAGGTATTTACATTCAAATAGGCAAAAAAGAGGAATGAAAGAACAGCTAACGCATTTAAAACCAAACATATAAAGATGTTTCCTTTCCAGTAATGTTTTTTGGCCACATGAAAAGATTCAATCATCCATGAAACCTGAAAATAAAAGTACATCAGTAGAGTAAGTTTCTAAACAAAGAATAGCGCCCCCACCAATGTTGTCCCAAATTGGATCTTGATTATGCAAATGATGAACAAACAAGAAACGAATTTGATCTTTAATTGATAATAATGCGTAACCTTTGTACAGACTTGTTCAATCCTTTTTATAACCCTAAAAGTAATCGACGCATCGGTTTATACATACCGATTCTTTTACAATCAGTTTACTAATTACATACTTGACATATTTAGTCCTTGGACATATTACATTGACATATTTACATAAAACATAAAATAGGTAAATTACATAATGACCCTTGTAGTTTGACTTGGGTTAATGATCGGGATTAACCTCACATTCACCCCCTTAATCACAATCATGTTGTTGTTGCAGATCTTGAACTCCAAGTAGTTCCCGCATTGTGATGAACTTGACCCGTGCCATTGCTTTTGTTAGAATATCTGCTTTCTGTAGTTCTCCACTAATATGTTCAACCGTGATACGGTCATTTTCAACACATTCCCTTATGAATGATAGCGCGTGTCAATGTGCTTGCTCCTTCCATGAAATACCTGATTCTTCATTAGTGCTATTGCTGAGATATTATCAACATATAAAGTTATCTTTTCTTCTTGCCATCCAGTTATTTCACTAAGTAAACGTTTCAGCCATAATGCTTGACATGCTGCTGTAGTTGCTGCCATAAATTTCGATTCACATGATGACAGTGCCACAGTTGGTTGTTTCTGTGTACTTCAAGTTATAGGTGCATTTCCAAAGTAGAATACGATACACGTAGTTCCTTTTCCTTCATATGTATTAACCTCATAACTGCTGTCGCTGTATCCTGTGATTCTGCAGCCTCCACTTTTCTTGTAAGTTCTACCAAAATCCTTTGTTCCTTTGATATAGCGTATCACTTGCTTAATAGCTTTTAGATGATGCTCTTTGGTTCTTGCATAAATCTGCTAAGTAGCCCGACTGAATAACTTAAGTCTGGTCATGTATGTAGTAGATACCTTAGGCAACCAATCATACTTCTATATTCAGTTGCATCAACTAGATCTCCTCCTTCAGTTTTAACTAACTTAGTTCTCCAATGGAATCTTTGTTTCATTACTATCTGTCATGCTGGCATCTTTGAGGATCTTGTTGATGTAACCAGCTTGCTTAATAGATATTTCTCCCCCTGATTGGTTGACCTCTATACCGAGATAGTATGCCAATAACCCTAAATCACTCATCTCAAATTTCTCTTCCATTTGAGATTTAAAGTGTTCAATTTCTTTCTTTGGGATTCCTGTTACTATCAGATCATCAACATAAACTCCAATCAACAAGGTTGAATCTTTGTACTTCCTAGTATAGACTGCCTGCTCCAATGTGCATTTCTTGAAACCAAGTGATTTTAATGTTTGATCTAATTTCATATTCTATGCACGTGGTGCTTGTCTCAGTCCATATAGAGCTTTAGAAAGTTTATAGACCTTGTCTTCATTTCAGTGTTGTAAAAATCGGGCCTAGGCACTAGGCGGCCATTTAACTTGTAATTTTGAGCTAGGCGGACCTTTAATCGGAATCGAGCCTAGGCGGGTCTAGGCGGCCAGATTCCGGCGAAAATTCCGGCAAAAACCTGAAATTTTCGGCCAAATTCTGGTGAAAGCCTTGGATTTTCCGGAAAAGCCTTGGGTTTTCCGACCAACCCCTTCAAATTCTAACCAAATATGTGTATAAATATTTAAAAATGAACATTTTTATAAAAATTACTTATAAAAATGTGTGTGTGTATATAAAAAACTAAAAATTACATATAAAAATTTCAATCCGATTAACCCGCCTAGGCCCCGATTAATCCCGCCTAGGCCTAGGCCCCACCCCACCGCCCGACTAGCGCCTAGCGATTTTTCCAACCATGCTTCATTTCCAGGTTTCATAAAGCCTTCAGGTTGTGAAACATAAACTTCTTCTTTAAGATCTCCATGTAGGAATGCTGATTTTACATCTAAGTGATGTACTTCCCACTCATTGTATGCTGCTAATGCTAGAATGAGACGTACTGTCTCAAGTCTTGCTACAGGAGCAAAGACTTCATCAAAGTTTACTCCATGTTGTTGTACATAGCCTTTTGCTACTAAACGAGCTTTATACTTGGTGATCTTTCCATTTGCATCCCTTTTGGTCTTGAATACCCACTTCAGATCAATTGCTTTATGATTACTTGGTAAAGAAGTTAAATTCCAAGTTTTGTTCTTATTGATGGAATCTAATTCTGCTTTCATAGCTTCTATCCATCTTCCGTCTTCTGCTGCCTCTTTGTAATTCCTTGGCTCTTCTTTAGCTAGAAGTAGTTCATTTGTTTCTACCACTGATGCTACTTCATTTATCCTAGCCAAGCTTTTAAAACCTCGAATAAGTGTATGATCAAATAGTCTAGCAGAACTTCCAGAAGTTGATGAAACTGCTATGACCTCTGCTGAGTTAGGTTCATAGGTATATGTTGGTGGAGTCTGAGGTGTATTAGGCGAGCTTATTGGTGATTGAACAGTTTGTTCAAAGTCATATTCATTTGTGAGTTCACCATCTAGATCTATGGGTTCACTTTCATTGTTATCTTGTGGACATATATATTGATTGTCCATTATAGTGAAATCTACCCATTCAGCTTCTCCACTTCCAACTTCATTCATGTAATCTTCCCAATTCTATGAATCCTTTTCAATGAACTTTACATCCCTACTTATGCAAATTCTTTTGGTTATAGGATCAAATAACCTACAAGCCTTTGATCCTTCTTCAGTTCCTAAGTATACCATTTTGATGCTTCTATTATCTAACTTCTTCAGATGTTGTGATGGTGCCTTGGAATATGCTACACAACCCAAAACTCTTAAATGCCCAAAATCTGGTTTTCTACCCTTTAAGGCTTCATCAGGTGTACCGATAGTTAGAGCTTTGGTTGGTACTCGATTCAATACATAGATAGCATGTCTGGCTGCTTCACCCCAAAAATTATGAGGCATCTTCATTGCTTTCATCATGCTTTTTGTTGTTGTGAATAAGGTGCTGTGAGTTGTCTCGCTATGCCATTTTCTTTACAGAACTGTGAGAATTCATTTGATGTGAATTCTCCACCTCTATCTGTCCTTAGCATTTTCATCTTGGTTCCTACTTCATTCTCTGCCTTCTTTTTGAATTCCTTAAAGACCTCAAATGCTTGGTCTTTTGATGTTAAGAAGTATACCCACATGTAGCGTGTACAGTCCACGAGTAGATATATGTACTTCTTTCTCGAGTGTGTTAGTGGGGAAACGGGACCACATAGATCTCCATAAACTAAATCCAAAGGATTTAATGACTTGAATTTAGCTTGATTAGGAAATAGAGCTCTACTATGTTTCCCTAATAAGCATGCATCACAAACTTGGCTTGCATGGTTTATACAGGGGATCCCTTGAACCAAGTTCTTCTGAGTCATTGTTTTGATTGAATCAAAGTTTAAATGACCCAACCTTGCATGCCAAAGCCACGCTTGATCTTCCAAACTAGCTAATAGACAAGTAGGCACACCAATCTTCAAATTGATGTTATAGAGTCTATTATTTGAACGTGTGACCCTCATAAGTAGCTTCTCATTTTGATCATGCAGAAACAGTAGATTACGTTCCATGACAACTTTGCATCCATTTTATGTTAGTTGTCCTAAGCTCAGTATATTACTTTTAAGACTAGGAATGTAATAAACTTGAGATATGATTTTCTCTGTTCTTTGTTCTTACATTCCAATAAAATAGAGCCTTTTCCTTTGATTTCTACATGTGACCCATCTCCAAAACGAACTTGTCCGGTGACCTTTTCGTCTATATCCTTGAAGTGAGTTCTGTTGCCCGTCATGTGGTTACTTGACCCCATAGTTGTCAATAGCGCTTGTAGCGGGCACTATAGCGCGCTACATAGCGAATCGATTAGTCACCGACATCTCCATTTCTCGAGTGAATAGCGACCCAATAGCATTTTTTATTTATTTTTATTTTTTACTTGATTAATATAAATAGAGTTGCTAATAACACTAATATATGAAGATTTAGATGATTATTGATTATAATTGCTACAAATCCTACAATAGTTGAATATAAAATATTTCTAGCAGTGTATCGCTAAACGTGAAATAGCGCCTACTATTTTCGCTATTCGCTACGTAGCGTATAGGTGGCTTGTCGCTATTTACCGCTATTCGCTATTGAAAACTATGCTTGACCCGTTGTCTAAGTACCATAGGCTTTCATATGAAGTTGTGTATAGACTCGGCTTAATTTCCTTTTCATTTAGGAAGATTTTTCCATAGCCTTCCTTTCTTTCAGTAACTACCATTAGAAGAGTTGGCTCTTCATCTTCTTGCACGAGATTTGATTGTGCTTGTGCATTTTCCTTTGAATAACATTTAGTAGCATAGTGTCCTAATTTGTTACATTTGTAACACTTCACTATACTAAGATTCTTAGCTGCCCCCTTTCCTTTGTTGTAGTGAGGCTTTTGAGATTCTCCCTTGTCAGACTCTTTGGTCTTACCATCACGCCAATTGCTATGTGATGGCTTGAAACCCTTTGTCCATTTTTACCAAAGTGTTTTCTTCGACCATTGTTCTTGTCATAACGTGTAAATAGTAGTTTATCTTGATTATCCGTATGACCTCCCTTCTTGGACTTGATCCTTTCTTCAAATGTCTTGAGCCTCCCGATGATCTCATCTAGCGTCACTGTATCTAGGTCTGTGATTTGTTCAATTGATGCAACTATTTGTATGAACCTCTCTGGTACCGAATTTAGAAGCTTGCGTACTAGAGTAGGTTGACCAAAGAATGATCCACAACTAGCTGCCCTAGTTACAATGCTAGTTATCTTTGATATGAAGGAATCGATTGTTTCATCCTCCTTGATTTGCAACAACTCAAACTCAGTTTTGAGTGTTTGCAACCGTGCCTTATGCACTTGATCTACACCAATGTGTCTAGTCTTCAAGGTAGTCCACACCTCTTTAGTAGTCTTGCTATTTGCAACTTGTAACACCAAATCTTCAGGTAAGGCTTGAAATAGGTAAGCAGTTGTAGCCTTATCTTTTTTGACATCTGGTTCAGTTGTAGCAGTCGGTTCTATCATCTCCCATAATCCATTTGCTTCCAGTATGGTCTTCATTCGTATTGCCCACATCGTGTAGTTTGTGGAATTTAAGATTGGACATTGAAAGTTTGAAAGGGATGATCCGACCTCTTTGTATGTTACAATGGTGCTATTACTACCACTAGACTTAGGTGATTTTTCTCCCATATCTTCCTTAGGTTTTTCTAAACACTAAGTCTATGTAATATTGGGATAAAATAAATAAGTTTTCCCTTGTGAAAAACTAGAGTGATTCCTAAGTTCGTTTTTCCTTAATGAATCAAACACGAAAGAATTCTAATCCTAATTCAGGAATAGTAATTCAGAAATAAAATTTCAGATTCAAATTTGAAATTAGAACATGGAATGAGACTTCTCCTTTTGGAATAAAAAAAATTCGATAGTGACTTCTTTGACTCCAAACTTGAGAAAGTTATGCTTTAATTTTGAAGCAAAGCTGGACTTCAACCTCGATTTTGCGAACTTGAATATCCAAATAACACAATCCCTTTGATTTGGTGACTGCTCCTCGACCCGTGAAGATGCCCTATGCTTTCTTCCGGCTTCGTGTAGATAAAAGTCAACCAAATAGAGACAAAAACTGATTACCCTTGTAGCCTTCAAGGTTCCTTGGATGGTTAACCAATAAATGCAAATTTTCTGCACCTCAAACACCCCTATGGTGTTTTTCCTGTCTTCGAGTAAATAACCCAAAAGAAAAACAAGCCCAAATTCTTATAGTTTGCGACTAGATTACAACCGTAAAACCCCTTTGGCTTTCTAGTTTCTTGTGGCCGAACAGAAACAAAAACCGGTCTTTTAATTTCTTTTGATTAAGATAGAAACTGATGCACACTTCAACTTCTGCAGAGTTTTAATTCCAAATCCAAAAATCCCTTTTTTTTTACTCAACAGGAACAGAAAGTGTAACAATCCCTTTGTTGACTGAACAAAAATCCAAATATCCTTCTGTACTTGCGTAGAACAAGAATGAATAAAATTTGTCCGAGTTTCCTAAAATTAATAAACCTGGAATCAATTCCTCGAATACCCGTATGGCTTTCTTTGATTCTGGTCTTAACACTAAATCCCAAATCCTGTTCCTTGAGATTATAATATCAATCGCAAATAAACAAACACCCCTCTGTCCCTGTAGTTTACTTGTGTCCGGACTTGTAATTACAGGGAACGATTCTTTTGAATGCCCGTATGACTTTCTTTAGAATCCTTGTGTAAACAAACAAAAATCAAAACCGTACCTCTGTAAAATTGATTCGCGATTGGTTCTTCAAGCCGTATGCCTTCCGATCCTCTGAATACCCGTGTGGCTTTCGTGAATCCTTCACCCCTTTAAGTGTCCTCAAATTGATGAACAGATCGTTTATATCGCGAATTCAGAATGCAATTACCCGTTTGATAATCGTCTTTAACCAGATGCGTTGATTTCTGCACTTCTTCTTCCGATTGAAATCAAATTATAGAGCCTTGTGCTCTGATACCAATTGTTGTCCCAAATTGGATCTTGATTATGCAAATGATGAACAAACAAGAAACGAATTTGATCTTTAATTGATAATGACTTGTTCAATCCTTTTTATAACCCTAAAAGTAATCGACGCATCGGTTTATACATACAGATTCTTTTACAATCAGCTTACTAATTACATACTTGACTTATTTAGTCCTTGGACTTATTATATTGACATATTTACATAAAACATAAAATAGGTAAATTACATAATGACCCTTGTAGTTTGACTTGGGTTAATGATCGGGATTAACCTCACCATACCCAACTGTTTCAAATGCATAACCCCTAAACCCTATTACAGTTGCCAACACAACTCTCCAATTGAACTCCAAATTTTCTAAATCAAAACGATGAAGATCAAAATTAGTCCGATTAAACGTTGGTGGATTTTGTGACTTTAACTGTCGCCGATGAATATGTGAACGGTGAGGAAGATGAAGGAGAAAGGAAGCCAAACCCTCGTATCGCCATTGATGATCTGTGTGTTGATCGAATAGAAGCTCTTCCTACTCTCATATAGATGAATAATAGGCCTAGCCGTCATCATGCGAAACCCCTCTTCCGCCCCTCTCCCTTCATAGCCAAGAGCTTACCCTTTGGTAGCTTGGGTTATCGGCCATTTTCCATGAGTATATGGTGATCTCCATCATGAGAGAGGTTTCTTCTGTAGATCTTCATGAATATAAAGCTAAATCCAGCCTCCCAGAATCTATAATTGCAAAGCGTAGGCGAAAAACATGGCAAGATTGGAAGAAACTGTATGTAGATAACACATGGAGGATAAATAGGGGATTTGGTTAAGGAGGTAACCACAGGGAACGTGGGTGATCCATGTGATGAAGGAACTGCAAGGGTCGATCCGTGTGCTATGTGATCAGCAAGAATGTAACCGCCAAATTTTAAGATTTTAAATGGTCCAAATTGTTTAATTCAACAGTTATTGGTATTTTAAATGCTTGAGATTTAATTTCAACAAACACAAAAATGGTTAACTCTTCGTTCTCTATAGAACTATAATAACATAATTTAATAATCTAAATTATCTAAGACTAGTGGGTTGGCCCGCGCAAAGCGGCGGGTGTCATCGATGATCTTTTTGAGAGCGCAATTTAACCCAAACAGCTTTAAACACCGGTTATATTTGGGTATTATTATTATTATTATTAATATTATTATAAGCTTCAAACCTATCTCACAAGCTCACGAGCCGAGCCAAGCCTAGCTCGGGGGCTCAGCTTGTTTACAAACCAAGCTGATCCAAGTCAGCAAGTTTACAACCGAAACGATTTGAAGCCGAGCTTTTTTCAAGCAAGCTTCGAAGCTCGGTTAAGTATCCAAATTTATGCACTAAAAAATATATCCATTGTTTACCCAACCTAGTAAAAAAGGGCAGTGAAGACATCGTTCAATTTTCTCAAGTAAGAAGGCTTCTCTATTTATAGTGGTTTGATCTATGATTAGGTTGGGGTAAACTACAAATGTGGCACAAGCTAAAAAGTAAAAAAAAACAACATTATGGTTTAGCTTTAAAGGATTATACTTTGATTTACTTGTGTATTGTGGTTAACAAATGATATTTAAGATGGTGTCTTAAAATTGGGGAAAATACCCTTTTGCCCACAAATATGCATTATATGGTAGTATAGATATAGATTAAAAAGAAGGGAAGCCCACACTTCGTGACGGGTGTGAAATATCATCACATTACTCTTAGGTTTAATATTTTACAATCTTATACTCTTATTAAAATCAATATGATTTAGTTGATATCAAGTTGATGGATTGATCCCGGCCATCTTTAATCTTGGATTCAAAACTCTAGAGTTTTAGCTAGGTTTGGTTGTCTAACTATTAAACCCACGATATTAAATTTAGCTTGGGCCTCCTTTTTATAAGACAGGGGACACTCGAAGTTTTGTTTAACTTGGTGATGTGGGATAGATCCAAACCATCACATGAGCACTTGTAATCATGCATTCAGTATACTAAGGTAAGCATACAATCTATTTATTATGTAACTCATCCTTTCTTTAATTTTCTATTCTACGCCGATGTGGGATAAGTACATATGTTATGTGTTTTGTGTTACTATACGGGCCAATGGGACCATTAAGCAACAAAAATAAGTTAACTGAAATCCAGATGAGTGTTCTCTTTTTATAACCAGACTAGCTTTAACCCCGTGTGTTATACGGTGTGAAACGTTAAAATTATATTGATAAATAGGTTAACAACTCTTTTTATACAAATTTGATATTGTATTTGTAACTTTTTCATTTTGTTACATGTTAAGATTATATGGATAAGAGTAATCAAAACATCAAAAAATACACGAAAATACATTTCATAAGTTTTGCACTTTTTACAATACATTAAATTACATGTCAAATGAAACCTAACAATGATTATTTACAAATTTGAAAATCTATATCTATACTATATAATAAATAAAGGTTTTTAAATCCATGTGTCGTCTCCATATTAATTCTCATAATTTTTTCTCGTCTGTCTCTCTTATTAAATACACCTTTATATTTTAATAATAATATTATTTTTAAACAAAATACTATTTGTATTAATAAATCTCATGTCATATTTTAACGAATGTATGTGTTAACAGATTATATTATATTTCATGAGTTTATTCAACCCGTATAAAACACGAGTTTAAAAAAAATTATATTACTTAATATATAATATTATATTTATTTAACTTGTGTAATACACAGGATTTTAACCTAGTACTTCATTGTATGCAACATTTAACATGCTATCGGTAATTTTTTCATGTTTACCAGAGATTAATAACTTGAGTCCATTTCTACTTTTAACTCTTGATAATGCAACATTGAAACGCCCCAAAACGGGTACATCTCATAGTTGGCACACAACGTAACAAACATAGTTCTTAAACCGGAAATCAGAATCTATTACAGCGGAAGTCTTTAATTCAAATCATTCATCAAACTAAAACATGAAATATTGTCTATAACATGAACTATCAGGATTGGAAATGTCAGTCTTCAATACCGCAGCCCGATGTCCATGCTATCCAGCCCACATGGCTCTTTCACTTTTCTTTAGCCTTACCCTTTTTACCTGTCATGCATACTAAAAGTCAGCTAACGCTGGTGAGTTCTCTCTTTACTTTAAACTGTAAACTTTATCTTTGGTAGCTTAGTTTTATTAAAATAAAATAAGCTTTACTTTCACTTTCTTTGAAATAAACTTTTAACTATTACTTTAAAACTTTACAACGTTACAATTATAAATCTGTTACGTTACTATCTGTCATTAAAACTTTATCTTTAAGGAAACCCGTTAGGGTGTCCCACTGTACTCTGTCTATCATTTCACTTATACTTGACAAGTGACTTTATCATACTTTAACTATCACATATGGATCGTGGTCCGAGGACCAGATCCCTATCTTGCTTACACCTCAGGGTAAGACTTTTACTTTAGCGCTGCCCACACCTCAGGGTGGGACTTTCTTTCTCGCTTGCACGTTAGTGCAAGACTCCTTTAGCATTGCTCACACCTCAGGGTGAGACTTTCTCGCTTACACCGAAGTGAAGACTCCTTTAGCATTGCTTACACCGAAGTGTAAGACTCCTTTAGCATTGCTTACACCGAAGTGTAAGACTCCTTTAGCATTGCTCACACCTCAGGGTGAGACTTCTACTTTAGCATGCCTGCAGGACTTTCTACTATGCAACTACTATGCAATGCAATTACACTATTACACAAATAGAAATGCAATCACATAACTTGCATATAGACAAATAACACATATTAACACATAAGCATATAACATGGTATTTGTCACTGTCACTGTCACTGTCACTGTCGAGCTGTACCGAAGTACGGCTCCTTTATCGTTCTTTCTTTAGCTCATTGTTATCTTTCAAAAACTTGTTTAAAAGATAATACTATGCTCTTTTGTTCTTTATCTTTCATTTTATAAAAATAACATTTTTATAAAATACTATACTTTGCCTTTCATTTTATAAAAATAACATTTTTATAAAATACTATACTTTGCCTTTCATTTTATAAAAATAACATTTTTATAAAATACTATACCAGTATGCATGCCAGCCCAAAACCATTAGGAAAAAGGGCAATAAGAAATCACCAGATGAATCGTTTCTGTTTACACCTAGCCGGTTCCTGAATGTCACTATGGTCACCCACAATATGTATAATCAAGTCATAGGCGTAAGGCTGTGTTCCTAGGGGACACTTAGACATTACTAGGCTTGACTCAGATGTTTCGGGTCATGGTTTCATTATCGAAACTAGGTAGTTTCGAGTCCTGGCTCCTTATCGAAACTATGTAGTTTCGAGCCCTGGCTTCTTATCGAAACTAAGTAGTTTCGAGTCACTGCTTCTTATCGAAACTAAGTAGTTTCGAGTCACTGCTTCTTATCGAAACTAAGTAGTTTCGAGTCGTATGACTTATATAAATTCTTAGTTAAGGTCTTGGGTCTATATTGAAACTATGGTAGTTTCGATGGGTCTGCCCCTGTCGAAACTAGGTAGTTTCGATAGATGCGTCCATATCGAAACTAGTAGTTTCGACTGTGCAGTCTTCTTCCCCAAACAGAACCCTAGATCTGGTCCCTTTGTTCTAATCGATCAAGCTATGAACTTTTTACGTTCGAAATGTTCCATTTTCCCCCATGAACCCAAACCCGTGGTTTGTTTCCAGTTTCACACGTAAAAATCTAAACCTTTACTCGATTATTAACCCGAAACCCGAAAGTTACAAAAACTCAGATTTAGGCATAATAATTACCTGTTATAGCTTCCTTCTCGTTCCTTTATGCTCCAGAGATGTTGAGCAACAATCCTCGAGACTTTGAGCTTGATCCGAGCTTTCTCTCTCTAGACGATCTCTCTCTCTCTCTCTAAGGTTCTTGCGCAGGAAGAAAATGAAGGACACAGGAGGAAATGGCTACTGATTAGAAGGGTTCTTCTCAGTTTTTGGGCCCATGGGCCGGCCCCTAGCCAAGCCCACCTTCCTTTTTCTTTTATTTGGGTTTTTATTTATTTTGGGATGTTACAAGTCTACCCCTCTTACGAAAGGTTTCGTCCTCGAAACCTGTTATAAGTCAAACAGGTGCGGGTACGACTCTTTCATTTCTGTCTCGGTTTCCCATGTAGCTTCCGACCCTTTACGATGCTTCCATTGTACTTTGACTAACTGTATCGCTTTATTCCGTAACCGCTTTTCTTTCCTGTCTAGTATGGCGACGGGTTCCTCGATGTAATTGAGGCTATTATCTATCTCGATGTCGTCAAGTGTCACGTGTGCCGATTCGTCGGCCAGGCACTTGCGCAAGTGCGACACGTGGAAGGTTGGGTGAATTCCACTCAGCTCATCAGGTAATTCTAACCGGTAAGCGACTTCACCAACCCGTGCTAGTATTTTGAAAGGCCCGACGAATCTTGGGCTTAACTTCCCTCTCTTTCTGAATCGAATGATCCCCTTCCAGGGAGATACTTTCAATAGTACTTGATCCCCGACCTTGAATTCGATTGGTCTTCGCCTTTTATCCGCGTAGGACTTTTGACGGTCCTGTGCAGCTTTCATTCTGGCCTTGATCTGGTCAATCTTTTCAGAGGTTGTTGTGACTACCTCTAAACTCCCCAACTCTTTCTGTCCTACCTCGCCCCAACAGACCGGGGTTCGACATCTTCTACCATACAACATTTCGTAAGGCGGCATACCAATAGTGGTGTGGTGGCTGTTGTTGTAGGAGAACTCTGCCAATGGTAGGTGACTATCCCAACTGCCACCAAAGTCTATAATGCATGCGCGGAGCATATCCTCTAACGTCTGGATGGTCCTTTCTGATTGACCATCCGTCTGTGGATGATAAGCCGTGCTGATGTTCAGTCTTGTACCCATTGACTCGTGAAATCTTTTCCAGAACCTCGATGTAAATCGGGTGTCCCGGTCAGATACAATTGATAACGGTACGCCATGTCGAGAGACAATTTCATTGATAAATACTTCTGCCAACTTCTCAGATGAATACGTTTCGCGAATTGGCAAGAAATGTGCACTCTTTGTCAGACGATCCACTATAACCCAAATCGTATCATGGCCTTTTGTTGTGCGGGGCAGCTTTGTAATAAAGTCCATGGTGATACGCTCCCACTTCCATTCGGGTATTTCCAGAGGCTGGATCTTCCCGTACGGTTTCTGATGCTCTGCTTTAACTTGTGAGCAAGTCAGACACTTGCTTACATATCCGGTCACATCATTCTTCATGTTAGGCCACCAATACTCTTTTTTCAAATCCTGGTACATTTTCGTGGTTCCTGGGTGGATGGAATATCGAGACTTATGGGCCTCGTCAAGTACTTTGGCCCTAAGCTCTCCGCCCTTCGGTACCCACATGCGACCACACCTGGTCCTCACTCCATGAGTGTTTAATTCTAACTTTGTCTGTTGACCGACCATTCTTTCTTTCTTTATGTTCTCTTCCTTTAGTGCTTCCTTCTGTGCTGCTTCTAGCTCTGTCATAAAATCTGGGGTTATCACTAACTGGTACGCTTTTACCCTAATAGGAGAACGATTCTACTTACGACTTAGGGCATCAGCGACCACATTCGCCTTTCCCGGGTGGTATAGGATCTCACAGTCATAGTCTTTCAGCAATTCTAACCACCGCCTTTGCCGCATATTCAGGTCTTTCTGTTCGAAGAAATACTTCAAGCTCTTGTGATCCGAATAAATCGTGCATTTCACCCCGTAGAGGTAATGCCTCCAAATCTTTAACGCAAAAACAACTGCCGCGAGCTCCAAATCGTGAGTCGGGTAGTTAATTTCGTGGATCTTTAGCTGTCGTGACGCATACGCGATCACCTTTCCCCTCTGCATCAAAACACACCCTAACCCTTGTCCCGATGCGTCAGAATATACCACCAGGTCCTCGTTACCGTCGGGTAGTGCTAACACTGGGGCTTGGGTCAACTTCTTCTTTAACTCTTCAAATGCTTTGGACTGAGCCTGACCCCATTCGTACTTTACTTCTTTACGTGTCAACTTTGTCAGTGGCGAAGCTATTCTCGAGAAGTCCTGAATGAACCTTCGATAGTAACCTGCCAATCCCAGAAAACTCCGAATCTCGGTTGGCGTCTTCGGGGTTTCCCATTCCTGTACTGCCTCTATCTTAGCCGGGTCAACCATAATGCCGTCTGCGTTGATAACGTGACCTAAGAATTGGACTTCCTTAAGCCAGAACGCGCATTTGGAGAACTTGGCATACAACTTTTCTTTTTGTAGCGTCTCTAGTACTTCTCGAAGATGACAAGCATGATCACCTTCACTTTTCGAATAAATGAGTATGTCGTCTATAAACACTATCACCGACCTATCTAGCATCGGTCTACACACCTGGTTCATCATACTCATGAATGCTGCCGGAGCGTTCGTCAAGCCGAAAGACATCACGCGAAACTCGTAATGCCCATAACGCGTGCGAAACGCTGTCTTAGGTATGTCCTCTTCTCTTACCTTTAACTGATGATATCCCGACCGCAGATCGATCTTGGAGAACCATCTGGCGCCCTGTAGTTGGTCGAACAGATCATCGATCCTTGGTAGCGGATATTTGTTCTTTACTGTACGCTTGTTCAACTCTCTGTAGTCGATGCACATTCTCATGGCACCATCTTTCTTCTTTACGAACAGAACCGGAGCACCCCATGGAGAAATGCTTGGTCTGATAAATCCTCTATCCAAAAGTTCTTCCAACTGTACCATCAGCTCTTTCATCTCCAGAGGTGCAAGTCGGTACGGTGCTTTAGCCACGGGCTGGGCACCTGGCACTAAGTCTATCTGGAACTCTGTCTCCCGGTCAGGTGGTAACCCAGGCAACTCCTCAGGAAACACCCCCGGAAAATTACATACAACTGGTACGTCTTTTAACTCTCTCACCTTTACATCATTGTCTATCACATAGGCCAGGTAGGCCTCGCATCCGCGCCCTATATACTTCTCTGCCTTTATCATTGATATGACGTTCGTTAGTGAACCGTCGCGATCCCCGTACACCAAAACCTCGCCACCGTCTGGAGCTTTGAGCTGAACTATCTTTCGTCTACATATTATCCGGGCTTCGTTGGCAGCTAACCAATCCATACCCAAAACTATATCGAATCCTCCCAAGGTCATAACATACAACCTAACTGGGAATCTATGGCCATGAATCTTTATCGTGCAATTATCTACCAATTCACTTACTATCGTGGTCTTGCCCACTGCGGTTTCCACATTAAAGGCCTGCTCTACTCTAGTAACTTTGCATTTCATTCTTTTACACTTAGAAGATGATATAAAACTCCTACTGGCACCCGAATCAAATAATACTGAAACATAAGTGTGGTCAAGGATGAACGTACCTGACACAACATCTGGGTCTCCCCTAGCCTCCTCCTGTGTCAGTGCATACGCCCGGGTCCTTGCCTTCGGCTTCTCAGGTTCTTTACCCTTCTCGGTGCCAGTAGCCTTGGGTTTCCGACAGTCTTTGGCCATGTGGCCAGGTATCCCGCAGTTATAACAAGACTGTGCCCCGGGACACTCTCGAGAGTAGTGTCCGGTCTTTCCGAACCTATAGCACATATTTAACCCAACTCGGCACTCGCCCGAGTGCTCCCTGCCACACTTAGCACATTCAACCCCATCTTCAATCCTCAGTTTCTTCGTCTCCGGCCCCGCCCACTCTTTAGCTGGCCGTTTAACGGCATTGGTCACTTTCTTCTCAGTAGGCAGTGGGTCTGCGGATTCGAAGTCATCATAAACTATCCCAGCAAGTGATACCACAGATTCAAAACTCGTGGGAGCATTAGCTTTCACGTGCACACGGACTTTCTGTGGTAGTCCCTTGATGTAGTACTTAATCCTCTTTTCCTCAGTGTCCACCAGATGTGGAACCAGCTGAGCCAACTCTTGATATTTGGAGGTATACTGGCGATGAGTCATACTACCAGCACAGAGCCCCAGAAATTCCCTCTCAACTCTGTCAATCTCGTTCTGCGGGCAGAACTTAGTGATTAGCAGCTTTTTCATGTCGTCCCATTTCATCTTTTTCATCTCAGCAGAAGACTTGATTCTTTCGATCGATCTCCACCAGCTTAATGCCTCATTAGTGAATGAGTGAGCGGCAAACTTGACCGCTTGATCATCACGGCACTCACTAATGTTGATCACCCCATTCATTCTCTCTATCCACTCAAAAGTGGCAACAGCATCTTTCCGTCCATCATACTTCGGCGGGTCACACCCCCGAAAGGGCTTATAGTTGCAACCCCGGGTTGCCATTTCATAATCAGAATCATCACTGTCAGTGACTCCAAGTCTCTTGCTGCTTTCCTCTTTCGTTTCTTTCTTCCCTATATTAAACTCTTTAAGGGCCTCGCCCAATGCTTCTGGTAGAACTTTCTTCAAGATTGAAGTAACCTCTGCCGCTATAGCTTCTTTCACAATCGGTTCCAACTCAAGCGCCTCATTAGGGGCATCGTTAGGAGCCGACACATGGTTCCCACTATCATTATGCTCCACATGCACCGATTCAGCTTCGTTGCGGGAGTGCTCACTTTCTTCAGGATGGTTCCGGTTACCTGGAGGTCGGCCTCGACGACCAGTACGACCCCCAGTGCGACCTCCTCTCTTTGCTCTAGCCATTTAGTGTCTACTGTGAACAAAGATAGCTCGTGTTATCAAGATAGGTAACAATTTAGAACACCTCGAGTACTGTAAATTACTAATTACAGAGACCGGTATGAAATTACTAATTTACTTTACTACTCGGGTTCTGAACATTTCCTTTCCGAGTAACATTTGCATCCAAGTTCAGAGTTTCTACTATAAGGCACGTACTATCTACTGTCAACTGTCTGTGCTAAGGCATGTACTATGTACTATTTATGCTAAAGCATCTACTTTCTGCTATCTGTACTAAGGCGTTATTGTCTATGTTCTATGTAAGGACATTGACTACCTTCTGTCTACTATCTTTCCATGGACGGGCTGCTCCGACTGACATTCCTTTCCTTCCTTTGCTTTGTCCCATTCTCAGTTTAAGTTCAGACATTATCGCAAATGTCTGAATCTCTCAAACTATGGCTCTGAAACCAACTTGAAACGCCCCAAAACGGGTACATCTCATAGTTGGCACACAACGTAACAAACATAGTTCTTAAACCGGAAATCAGAATCTATTACAGCGGAAGTCTTTAATTCAAATCATTCATCAAACTAAAACATGAAATATTGTCTATAACATGAACTATCAGGATTGGAAATGTCAGTCTTCAATACCGCAGCCCGATGTCCATGCTATCCAGCCCACATGGCTCTTTCACTTTTCTTTAGCCTTACCCTTTTTACCTGTCATGCATACTAAAAGTCAGCTAACGCTGGTGAGTTCTCTCTTTACTTTAAACTGTAAACTTTATCTTTGGTAGCTTAGTTTTATTAAAATAAAATAAGCTTTACTTTCACTTTCTTTGAAATAAACTTTTAACTATTACTTTAAAACTTTACAACGTTACAATTATAAATCTGTTACGTTACTATCTGTCATTAAAACTTTATCTTTAAGGAAACCCGTTAGGGTGTCCCACTGTACTCTGTCTATCATTTCACTTATACTTGACAAGTGACTTTATCATACTTTAACTATCACATATGGATCGTGGTCCGAGGACCAGATCCCTATCTTGCTTACACCTCAGGGTAAGACTTTTACTTTAGCGCTGCCCACACCTCAGGGTGGGACTTTCTTTCTCGCTTGCACGTTAGTGCAAGACTCCTTTAGCATTGCTCACACCTCAGGGTGAGACTTTCTCGCTTACACCGAAGTGAAGACTCCTTTAGCATTGCTTACACCGAAGTGTAAGACTCCTTTAGCATTGCTTACACCGAAGTGTAAGACTCCTTTAGCATTGCTCACACCTCAGGGTGAGACTTCTACTTTAGCATGCCTGCAGGACTTTCTACTATGCAACTACTATGCAATGCAATTACACTATTACACAAATAGAAATGCAATCACATAACTTGCATATAGACAAATAACACATATTAACACATAAGCATATAACATGGTATTTGTCACTGTCACTGTCACTGTCACTGTCGAGCTGTACCGAAGTACGGCTCCTTTATCGTTCTTTCTTTAGCTCATTGTTATCTTTCAAAAACTTGTTTAAAAGATAATACTATGCTCTTTTGTTCTTTATCTTTCATTTTATAAAAATAACATTTTTATAAAATACTATACTTTGCCTTTCATTTTATAAAAATAACATTTTTATAAAATACTATACTTTGCCTTTCATTTTATAAAAATAACATTTTTATAAAATACTATACCAGTATGCATGCCAGCCCAAAACCATTAGGAAAAAGGGCAATAAGAAATCACCAGATGAATCGTTTCTGTTTACACCTAGCAGGTTCCTGAATGTCACTATGGTCACCCACAATATGTATAATCAAGTCATAGGCGTAAGGCTGTGTTCCTAGGGGACACTTAGACATTACTAGGCTTGACTCAGATGTTTCGGGTCATGGTTTCATTATCGAAACTAGGTAGTTTCGAGTCCTGGCTCCTTATCGAAACTATGTAGTTTCGAGCCCTGGCTTCTTATCGAAACTAAGTAGTTTCGAGTCACTGCTTCTTATCGAAACTAAGTAGTTTCGAGTCACTGCTTCTTATCGAAACTAAGTAGTTTCGAGTCGTATGACTTATATAAATTCTTAGTTAAGGTCTTGGGTCTATATTGAAACTATGGTAGTTTCGATGGGTCTGCCTCTGTCGAAACTAGGTAGTTTCGATAGATGCGTCCATATCGAAACTAGTAGTTTCGACTGTGCAGTCTTCTTCCCCAAACAGAACCCTAGATCTGGTCCCTTTGTTCTAATCGATCAAGCTATGAACTTTTTACGTTCGAAATGTTCCATTTTCCCCCATGAACCCAAACCCGTGGTTTGTTTCCAGTTTCACACGTAAAAATCTAAACCTTTACTCGATTATTAACCCGAAACCCGAAAGTTACAAAAACTCAGATTTAGGCATAATAATTACCTGTTATAGCTTCCTTCTCGTTCCTTTATGCTCCAGAGATGTTGAGCAACAATCCTCGAGACTTTGAGCTTGATCCGAGCTTTCTCTCTCTAGACGATCTCTCTCTCTCTCTCTAAGGTTCTTGCGCAGGAAGAAAATGAAGGACACAGGAGGAAATGGCTACTGATTAGAAGGGTTCTTCTCAGTTTTCGGGCCCATGGGCCGGCCCCTAGCCAAGCCCACCTTCCTTTTTCTTTTATTTGGGTTTTTATTTATTTTGGGATGTTACAAACATACATCTGATCATGAATAAACACTAATCTTTTAGTACAAACCAACATTTGAAAGTGATTGCCCTAAACTTTTATTCATGGTCATTGCAAAACATACAACAATTGTATGTTTTATTCTATGAAGTCTTAATGAAATTCTTTTGTCTGAATATGTTAACCCAATTATAGGGATAAAATTATGATGACCAATGTTTCTTCCAAATATAATCTTCGCTTCTGTAACATGATTACCTAGTGATTTGATCTGATGACTTTTACATTACCTAAACCATTTTTCATCAATATTTCTTAATATTATAACTGGAACACCGACATTTAAAACTAATATATGGTTTGACAAACTTGATAATGTTAGTCCATTTACAAAATCAGGAGATTATAAACTTTCATCAAAATCATCGTCAAGGTGCTCTGATTGACGGATACTATTTGTACTTGTATTCGGAAAATCTCGCTAAACCTTTAATACTAAATCTCTCATTGAAAAAAATAATGAAAATATACAAATAAAATTTAAATTTCAACAATATATTGTCTTTTAAATTCAAAATTTAAAAACTCCAAATTTTAAAAATTTCACTGCTTAATATTTTGACACAATTAAACTTAAAATTCCAAAATTAAATAAAAAAAAAATTAAAACTAATAAATTAGAATTGAAACTTGTAAACATATTTTATTTTTTATATTTTTTTAAATCTCGTCATTAAAAAAAATAAAGTTTAAAGTATAATACACTTTTAAAATAAATATTTGCAGGTTTCTTAATTTTATTAAAAACTAAGTATTAAAATTATAAATTAAAATAAAAAATTTATTTATAAATATCAAGTTTAATTAAAAAATACTAATTAAATATTAGTAAACTTTATTCTAACACGTGTTTATTTAAAATATAAACGTACTATTTTCAAATTTTATATGTAAAATTAAAAAAATGTTGTTTTTTGATAATAAAATTTAAAAAAAATCGTTTTTTAATAATAAAACTTTAAAAACTCGCTTTTTTAAAATATCATGTTTTTTAATTCTTGGTTTTTAAAAAATATTAACTTTTGATGATAATTTAAAAAAAATGTGAGCCAATGATAATAATGATGAATTGATTTGGTAAAATGTTTAATTTATATAATTTTTCAAAAAAAAATGCTAAATATGAAAGTATTAAATGGAGAATATAAATGTGGTTTTAGGGGAAAAAACTTGTAATATGGAATGTGGTGATGCAAATGACAAAACCATTTAATCTTTTATTAGAAGAGTGATTTTATTTGTATATTTTCTTAACTGGGCGATGTATAGAAAAATAATAGGATTATGAATTTTCTTAGAGTTCAAATTAGGTTAACCTTCTTCATCTCGGTCTACTTGGCGAACTGGTCTTATAACTTTCTCCACTAGTTGATTAATAAAAAAATTAATTTTGGTGAACGTGTGTTTGAAGTTCATTTGTTCTTAGTTTTGACAACCAAGACTCTAACAAGGATAAAATTAGTTTGTAACAGGCGGGGATTGGTGAAAATAGAAGCGGGCAAAAACGAAAATATTTAATAATAATAAGCTCAAATACAACCGTTAATCAATTAATATATATATTTAATATAAGGCCAATTAAGGCGCTTCATTAATTAAAATATATATTTATTAAAGAGAAAAATACCAAAATGAACATTTGATCAGAAAATTGATCCAAAATGGATATTCAAATTTAGCCGACTCAGACATATACATTACTGTAAAAGATAAATTTATTAAAGGGAAAAATACCAAAATGGACATTTGACCAGAAAATTTATAAAAAATGGACACCCAAATTTAGTCGGCTCATACATGGACGTTACTCACATTAGCCGACTTAAAATTCCGTGCCAAATTCCCTTTATTCAGTGTACGAACCAACCAGAATGCGACACGTGGCTGACAAAACCTTAAAAAAGCGCGGGCTAATAGCTTGCTATAGCTGTCTGGCGCTTTTCTAAAGCTTAGCCGACAAACTTAAAAGGCTTAGCCGACAAACTAAAAACATTTTGCTGCAGCAAAAATCATGGTCTTAAAAGACAATATTTTAAGACTTAGCTGGCAAACTTAGAAGGTGTCACAAAATTTGGAAGGTTTAGCCGACAAACTTGTTGACTTATATGTAGGCTCAGAACGAGTAGAGGATTCTTCTCCGTTTGATTTCGATTTCGATAACATATGTGAACGAAGAGGGATTTTACATGTGTGTCGAGAGTGTCCACTTTTGTGACACCTTCAAAGTTTGCCGACTAAACCTTAAAATATTGTTTTTTACTACCATCGTTTTTGCTGGGTAAACATTTATTTTTGTCGGCTAAGTCTTTTTAGTTTGTCTGCTAAGCCTTAAAAACGCAAGAAGGCTATAGAAAGCTATAAGCCGGCGCATTTTTAAGATTTAACCGGCCACGTGTCGTAATCCGGTTGGTTCGTACACTGCAAAAATGAATTTGGTATGGAATTTCAAGCTGGCTAATGTGAGTAATGTCCATGTCTGAGCCGACTAAATTTGAGTGTCCATTTTGGATAACTTTTTTGGTCAACTGTCCATTTTGATATTTTTCCCTTTATTAAATGTCAGGTTCAAAAACCCGTTGTAAAAAGCTCAATTAAGGTCGTTCCTACGATAAAATTATTGGTTTCTTTGGTCGGACCGGATTTAAGAAACGAACGACGTCATAAATAGTATTTAATAAATCCAAACAATCATTATTCCTTCAAAAACCACCAACAAGTCAATTTCAATAATCTTAAAATAACAATTAGTTACAAAATACGAATCAAAGATCATAGCAATCCAAAAGCATACCAATTCAAACTTAAAAGATATAAAAAAAAAATAGCCAACCGTTGCGGGTGGCCTAACCGGCCGGGTCACTGCAGCCCCGTTTCAACACACATAACCGGACCGTCAAAGTCTCCGGTTCCCGATCTGACCGGCCAGTCCGTTAAAGTCTAGTGATTTGTAGTGTTTTCTAATGGTTAAATTGTTTTCAATGTTTACTAACATCACTATAAGTTATTAATATTAGTCACTCTCAAATATGAAAACCAACGGTTAACATCACTAAATATTGTTAATATTTAGTCACCCTCAAATATGAAAAAGATAAATTAAGAGCACAATGTGTGAAAGTGAACGTGTACTCCCACCACCCAATTAATATAAGAAGATATTTCCAAATAGAAAACGTCATGGGTTCGAGTTTCGTTTGCGACTAAATTTTCCAGGTTGAGCCAGTGGGTTTTCCCAGCTTTGAGTTTCCTCCATGTTGGGCCCGGTCACCACGCTTGCGTTCTTAGGGCGGAAGGGTGATTCGTTTGAAAGGGTGATCCCAAGTGTACGGACCTTTATTGTTCAAAAGATAAAAAATATCAAATATGTATAAGAAAATATTGAATCCTTTAGAATTCCGCCATTAGACTGATGTAAGATCAAATATGTATAAGAAAATATACGTCTTTGGCTTTTTGCAATATATGTTTGTGATGATCAAAGATGTAAGATGAACTTATGACGAACTTGGAATTTTTTTATATAACAGACTAGAAACGATAGAAACCTTGTCGTTGCAACTATAACATTTGTAATATCAACACATTGCACATTCCCTATTTGTAAAGTAACTTTAGTAATACACAGCCACTTACTATATAACTTGAAACAAGTAATCCTCTAAGAAGAGAGATGACTAGAGTTTATGCAAATCAGATGCGCACAATACTGGGGTTGGAGGGTGATAATAAGATTAGGAGCATGGACATACGATGGTGAAAATTCAAACAAAACTTTTTTAAGATCATTGCGAGTGCAATTTTTGCTTCTCGCAATGCAAAGTTCTGTCCAATGCAGATTTGAGGTCCCCAACCAAACGGAAAGTAAATGACTTGGTTTTTGGTTGCCTTAGAGATTCCCTCAGAGAATCTGTAGGGATTAAACTTCTTGGCATCCATACCCCAAAATTCTTTATCGTAATGAATAAACATGATTGGCAATCCAATTTGAATTCCGGATGGTAGAGAAAATCCTCTCAATTTTATATCTTTACTAACCATGCGGGCGGTTCCAACAACAGGAGGATATAGCCTTAACACTTCGTAGAAGATTATATTCACCTATATGGAAAGAGGAAAAAGATGATATGGATCTATAACGTTAGTATAATCCGGGACATCATCAATTGAACACATAAGCACTTACAACTTTTAGATGATTTAGCCCATCTATATCTATATCATTATCCCCAAGAACACTCAAAATCTCTTCTCTAGCACGTGCTTGCCATTCGTGATGTCTACTCAATAAAATCATCATCCATACAAGCAAACTCTATGTAGTTTCTTGTCCAGCAAAGTAAAAAAGTTTGCACTCGTCAATAACTTCATTGATGGTCATTCCATGACTCTTGTTTTGATGTTTCTCAACGTCTTTGATATTAGACTCAAGCATTATACCTAACAAATCATGATTGTTGCCTTCTCCGGCCTTTATTTCCTTGTGCCTATTGTCAATGATACTTCTTATAGACGTATTTACTTCTTTATCTATTTCTTTCATCCTCCTGTTCCTCTTTGTTGGAAGAAACCTTTCAAGAAATCAAAATCAAAACAGTTAGCTTTATTTAATATTAATGCACAATCCTTTCTTATTAGTAATAACATATACCATATTTTATTGTGATAGACTAACACGCTTGTGAGAATATGTAACTTACCTAGTTCCGGGGATGTAAAGTGACTGCACTGTGTCCATTACAAGTAGACTTTGTTCTGTTATGAGTTCAAATATCCGAATTCCTTCTTCATAATTACTTCCAAATGCGGTTCTTGATATCACGTCACTAGTTAAAGCTTGAAGATGAGGCCAAACATCTAACTCGCAAGCTCCTCTTGAAGAAACCAATTTCTCACACTTCCCAAGCATTTCACTATAACTCACATGGAAAGCAGGTACCATATTCTGGGTAAAGTAATGCATAGTTATTAGAGGATTATTTTAATAATAGTGATATGAAAATGATCTATACATATCAAAATGCCTTTAGGTTCTCCACATGGAAAGCTGGGTTAATTATTTTTCTATGCTTGACCCACTGATCGATGTCGTTTGGTCGGTCAAAAACAATTCCTAAACACCTTAACTAGTAAGGGTAAGCAGAGCATCGTATCCACAAGGAGTTTGTGGAAAGTGTTTCTTTGTCACAGATGTTGAAAGACAGAAAATAGTAAATACTGATTGAAGTTGGTTTTAGACAATAATGATAAAAGTAATCCTCTCCGGGGTTTAGGTTTGCAAACACAAATTATCTCTAGTTTAATTAGCAAGCAATTACATAGACATAATCGCACATGGTTCAATTGAATTCAGTGAAAATGTTATAACGAGTTGTAAAGAAATCCTATTCTGGCATAATCAGTTTAGATTAACCGATTATAATCCAACCCCCACAATATCCCTGATGTAAAGAAACCTGAGACTGATGAGACTTGAACAACAATTCGAAATCAACCAAAACAGTTTAAAGCATACAATCGATTAATGAAACCATATGGTTTAAGATGCCAATCAAGATTACAAACCAAGTCTAAATATTCTAGAAAATAACAAGTGTATACATAAAAACCCTAGACCTGGAGAAGATAACGAATGATTTAGCTACTCATACTCATCACAAAGATCAAAACTAATGTTATGGGACTTACAATCATTAAACTATATGAACAATCAACTCTATAACATTGGAAATCGCCTTCTTGGAGCTCTAGAACGGCTGGAATCGATGATAGATCCATAATGGGGGCTGAGAAAGATTAAAATCTAATTTAGGTTAATTTTCCCGTAAAATCCATCTCTCGCGTGTCGCGAAAACACGTAGGCCCGTCCTTCGCGTGGCGTGAAGGACAAAACAATCCGGCTCCCTTTTAACTCCTCGCTTACCGCGAAGAGTGCCCCCCCCCGAAGACCAGAAATTCCAGGAAATTTGACTTTTAATCCCCCATGCTTTCATTCCCTTCGTGATTCTACCTCGTTTCCCGCTCATTTAGCACCACGCATAAAACCAAATAATGATAAAAGCTAAAACAACTAAAACGAATACAATTTGACACATAAACCGGGGTTATTTGACCTTACATCACATCCCCACACTTACTTTTTTGTGTCCCGAATAAGAATTGTGCCATGGAATCATAATTGGAACCTGCTCTCATATTCTCATTTATTTAACATTTTGAATATATTAACGCGCTAACTATAACAATTAGTATTTCAGTCCCATTAAACCCAACCATCGACCTATTGAGCCCCCAATTAAGTGATCTATTATTCTATTCATTACCAAGCAACAGTCTATCTATAGGTCTCACACTCAGAAGGTTATGACTCAGTCAATCTCATCTTAAGATCATGTTTAGGCACGGGTTAAATTTTATAGATTTCCCACCACTAAAACACTAATTTTTATGTTTTTGAAAATTATGGAATTATGGATCAATGGATGAATGTTTTGAGCTTTGATTAACACTTATATGAATAAACCTCACCCAGTGGCGTATCCCCCAAGTCACAATCTCGGAGGGTAACACATAAACCTAACTTAGATATCCAGAATATTGATCACTTAAGTCCCGCCCATGGGTATTTCAACCAAGTCGCTATCCCGGAGGGTAACACGTAGGCGAAACCTAAGCTTTCAATTTAATTAATTAAGCTCATGCAAGATGGATTACGGAATAAAGTGCGCCACCAAATTTCGGATTTATTTTCATAAAAAGAAAGTGGTGTGGCAAGAATTAATTAATATTTTAAACTTGATACACTATGAGGATATTTAAGCTCTTAAGTCGGTTGGGCCTACCAAAACATTACAAATTAGACGTTTTCTTCTATTTATTATTCAATTCAATTCCACAAGAAGAGTTCCAAGTCTACCTATCATTTCCTATATATCTGCAACAATTCCAATTCAAGGAATTTTAGAATTTTTTTTATGGATTTTTAAATTTTAAGACTATACAGACTCAATTAAAGACTTATACTACAGTCTCCCTCCCCACACTTAAACTCTACATTGCCTTCAATGTAGGAGGAGAGACGAAAGCAAAAATGAAAATAAAAACACAAAAGATAAGATGGACTTCCCTTAATTAAGTCGAAGAGTCCACATGTCGTATAGTATTTCATTCGCGGCCTCAAACAAATCTGCTGTCGAGTTTCCTGTTACAAAAGTGTAAAGCTAAATCATCCTCACCCGAATGGAAATTGAGTACGGACGGGGCGACCTAAACCTGAAATATAAGCTCACACAAACCCAACAACATCAACTGATTCAAAATACAGACTCGATAATTAAAAGACTCTACGTATCAGAAACGACCCAAAAGGAAAGAATAAAATATAAAAAAAAACTCGCGTGTCGTGAAGAAGTAGGAAGGGGGTCTCGCGTACCGCGATGGAGTCAATACTCTAATCGGACAACCAATCTCTCGCGTGTCGCGAAGAATTGGTCCATGGTCTTCGCATACCGCGAAGACCCTTCGTTAACAGAAACTTAAGGCCAGGCCATTTTTATACTCAGAAAATTTTGTCCCTCTAAACTTGGTTTTCCCAACCTCTTCAAAAACTCGTTCCAACCACTATATTACGTGCATACGTACCTGGAACGTTATTCCTCATCATTTTTCTTGCCGAAATCGACACGAAAACCTGCAAAACTTTAGAAAAACTATAAAAACATACCGAAAACATCAAAATTTACACAACTCTACACACGGTGACCTACCCCCCATGAATTTTTGCATTACCCTCAGATGCACTTACACGAGCCAAGACTTCCTCAAAGGCTTCCCCACACTTGGTCAATTACATATAAAACAAAGAAAACGAAGCAATAAAGTCTTAACTCACTTTCATAGGCATCACGAATGCATTTAGCGTATGCATCCAGGTTTTTAAACCCCTCCGTAGCCTGAGAGGACGAGTTTAGTCTCGTGAGTGTTTTATAGGGAACACACCCACAACGTTCATTTAACTACAATTCAAAATTAAGAAAAATATAAAACTTAGTTTGCCTCCTAAGAGCGCTAAGTTTAACGTCTTCAGCCAGGTGCGACGTACCTTATGCTACTTAAGTGTCTCCCTCATATAGAGTGCTCAGAACCAATGCCTTAGGTTGCTTATCCGGACCATTGATGTCATTGGGCTCTAAGTTTGGCTTTAGACGATGAACATTCACTGTTTGTCTCAAATGATCATCAAAGTCCTCAATTTCCACATCTCCTAAATAACCCAGTTTAGTGACCGAGTAGGGACACATCCGTTTGATGTTCAGTTTGCGAGGAAAGAGCTTCAACCGTGAGTTGAATAGCCACACTTTTTGGCCAACTACAAATGTTTTCAACCAGATCTTTGCATCATGGACCTTCTTCATATTATCCTTGTATGCAGAGGCACTCTCGTATGCTTCATCCCTAATTCTTCCAACTCACTCAAGCACAACTATCTTTGCTTACCTGCAAAATCATAATCAAGATTAACATTTTTAAATAACCCATAATGCTCGATGAGCTAACTCCACAGGTAAGTGACATCCTTTCCCGTAGACCAACCGGTATGGTGCAGTGCCAATAGGTGTTTTGTAGGCAGTACGGTATGCCCACAAGGCATCACTCAGTTTGTTTAACCAATCCTTACGGTCAACCCGTACTATTTTCTACAGAATTTATTTGATCTGCCTATTGGATACCTCCACTTGCCCACTTGTTTGTGGGTGATATGGAGTGGCAATCCGGTGGTCCACACTATAACGTTTCAATAGTTTGCCAAAATGAAGGTTCTTAAAGTGAGATCCCCCATCACTTATGATCACATGCTATGGTAATTGGTTTTGGTGGCAATTGCTTCAACCCACTTTGACACATAGTCAACTGCCACCAATATGTACAAATTGCAAAATGAACTCGGGATTGGGCCCATAAAGTCAATCCCCCATACGTCAAATATATCAACTACAAGGATTGGCTGCATAGGCATCTCATTCTGCTTAGTGATGCTGTCCATATTTTGGCAATTTGTATTGGGATATCGTGCACCGGTTTTAACATTTAAAACAAAAATTTATAAAATCAGATTTACAATAGCGAAAGTGTTTACAAAAACACATGATAATAAAGATTCGATCTTTTCCGACAGTGATCTGATTACACATCGTTTAGACAAAAATAATCTATATCTATACTATATAATAAATAAAGGTTTCCCAATGCCACGTGTCGCCTCCATATTCATCCTTATAAACATTTTCCCGTCTCTCTCTCATAATAAATGCATTTCCATATTTTTAATAATAATATATTTTAAACAAATTATTAATTATACTAATAAAACACATTTATTTTAAATTATCTCATATTATAAAAAACTTTGAAATATAATTATTTAGCTTATGTTTCAATCAAACTGTAATGAAAGTCAAATTACACTGAATAATATTTAATGTATTTTTAAACTCAATTATATATTAATTTTTACATATTTTTTTATTTTGTTTTCTATTGTTAGTATATGTAATACATTTTCCACCTATAAGATACATATATAAATAGTTAAGAATTTTATGTATTGATATTTTTTACCCTGTGTAATACACAGGTTCTAAGCTAGTGTAAAATACATAAATAAATTTTGAGAAATTCATGTATTGATATTTTTCACCCCGTGTAGGGCTGTTCAAAAAGCTCGGGGCTCGCTCGAAAATTGCTCCAAAAAAGCTAGGAAAAAGCTTGGCTTGAAAAAAGCTCGGTTGTAAACGAGCCGAGCCGAGCTGGCTCGAATTGTTATCGAGCCGAGCTCGAGCTAGGGTTGGCTCGGCTCGGGCTCGGCTCGTGGCTCGGCTCATTGGCTCGTCTAAATAACATATATATGTGTGTGTATGTTATATATGTGTTATATTTGAAGTATGGTGTTTTGATTTTTAAGTTCATTTGTTTTCAATGACTCTAAGTTTTGAACTAAAATTTTACTTTATTTACTGTTGTATTTACTCTCAACTTTATAAGTTTTGAGTTATATATGTTTTTTTTGTCTTTTATATATTGTCCCTTCCATCTATTTAGTTTTTTGAAGACAATAAACTTCAAACCGAGAATAAAAAACTTTTTTTTTGTTTATATATATTAATGTGTAAAAAAAAACGAGCTAGCTCGACGAGCCATGAGTTGGCTCGAGCTCAACTTTTTAGCTCGAAAAAAAAATCGAGCCGAGCCGAGCTGGCTCGTTTAATTGAGCTCGAGCCAAGCCCGGCTCGGCTCGTCTCGGCTCGTTTACAGCCCTAACCCCGTGTGTATTACACGGGGTCTAAACTAGTAAATAAATAAACACAACCATAGGGTGTTTAGGGTTTATACATACGACGAATAACCGGTTCGAAACACTCGGGTACAAAGAACGTCACGCTAGATGACTACACGTCACACCAACACACACCTCTTCGCAAAAGAGTTTCACGACTCACTTCCGGTTCAGCTCGCGGAAGATAACGAAGGCGACGGGTAGGGTCGGCCAGGTGGGGTTGCGCGACAGAGGGCAGCAGCGGCTGGTCACGGCAGCTTCAGGTGGCCGGCCGGTTTCGGTGGTGGCGGACGCTGCAAAGGGGGGGGGGGGTTGCTCCTTCTCCTTTTGCGCAAACTCTTGTGGAGGCAAGGACTTGTTTTAGGGTTAAGTATAATGATATATTTATATTAAATCTAATTACACTTAAAACCTTAAACAATTAACCCTTAATTATTAATTGTTTAACGTTTAATCAGTTCTAGTCCCTATAGTTTATAATGAATCTAATTAATAAACTATCTTGCGTTAACCGAACTGGTATTATATTTAATTATTAAATATAAAGACCTGTTAATATAAACTACACTAATATATACATAACACCACATTCCTTCTCTCATTAGATTTAATTATTCTCAATAATTAAATACAACGTAATTAATAATATCTCTCTAGATATTTAATCCACCGAATTCTAAATTCTTGTTTCGTGTAATAACATTTAACAATTAAACGATTCAATTTGTTCTTTGCCCAAAGTGTAACTCTTTGGATCGTACCTCGATAGCAACGTTGATATTATCGATGATCAGATATCTTATATCCAACAATCTCCCACTTGGTCGATTCATCGATTAATCAGGTCAACGTAGACAGTGGTGGACGCCTAGCTACATCTCACTGCTCCTAACAAGGTATGACGTATTTATAACCGTCAACTAATTCCTTGTGTTCAAGTAACTCTTACTTAACCAGGTACAATAGCCATGGTAAATATATCTATGTGTCATTTCTGTTTAGGTCATTCGTTAAACATGAGACATGGATACAAGTCACTCCTCATATGTGGTTCAACTATTCTTGTTCTCGTTCTCTAATTCAAAAATGGTCTAAACAAACTACTTTAGTTTGTGCATGGTCACGTGATTTATACCAGTTTGAATCAATAAGGGCACCAAAATGTCTAAATCCTAATAAAAGGATAACAGAATTCCTTTCGTTACGTACAACTCCCACTTAACTTCAGATTACTCCTGATCATATCCTTATTACTGCCAATTAAGGTACAATGTTAGATAAGATCAAGGAATAAACTTTAGTCAGAGTTAGTTCTAGTGCGTGCCTCGGGTTGAAGGATCAATAGATCTTACCATATTCAAAACTTCTCAAGACTTTGATCCATGAAGATATTTTGAAGCGATTTACGTTCAATAATCATTCTCTAATGATTATATATGAACATGACGTCCACCGTTTGGCCTTTCATTCCTAATGAACCAATCATCCAATTCACAACAGTCTTTCGTTAAGACTTATTCCCATGAATCTGATCGACTACGAACATTTAGAATATATAATATAATATTCAAGGATTTTTAAAACGTATAAAATATCGAATCATAGAAACATCTATTTATAATGCACTTAACCATTAAGTCAATATAAAACACCAATGTTTCTATATTGTTCGAAATCACCCAATACTAACAAATCAAACTCAAGTCTAGCATTTCTATCACCTATCAACATGATCCTCATACAGATTGAGGTATGGGTTTAGCGAATGGGTCAGCTAGATATTGATTTTTTTGAATTTTGTTTTATCGTGATGTCTCCAAGTTTCATGATCCCATTAATGAAACTTAACGAAGAAAAACTCTCTTTTGGAACTTCTTTCCAAACTATTAGAAGTGATCTGAAACCCTTTCAGAATACTATCTTCTAATGTTTCGAGGTCACAACATCTCATGTTTGTGCAAATGTTATTAATGAAACTTTTCTATTAGATAATGTCGATGTATCATGTAATCATTATCAGATAATGTTGATGCATCGTGTAATCATTCTCAATGATCATCTCATGGTGTTTGTGTTGGGTATAGAATTGATACTGATGCTGTCAATCGAAACTACAGTATCGAGACTACTAGTTTCGGTTGAACATTTGTTCAATCAAAACTAGGTAGTTTCGATAACTGTTTTTCAGGCCTGTTTGGCAGGTGGCTTGGAAAAAAAAGCACATATGCTTGGCCTCCTATATATAACAGATTATGACCTAAGAGTGAGAGTGTGTCTGTAGAGGGAATCACCACCCTAGGGGGAGCTCACCCTGGGTGAGACTAATTGTTAGTGTATGATAAGCTTTTATTTTCATTTCAATCAAAGAATTATACGTTTTATGCTTTCAATTATCTTTTCTTTTCATTTTTATACATTTCTGTTCGTGTATGTGATTCCCGCACCCGTCTCTACCATTTTTGATTCGAGAGTGATACCGGATACAGAGATTCCGCCTCTCGATCAGGACTGTTTGAAGATTTCTCTGCAGATCTGAGTTCTTTCAGGTCTGCTCAGGACCTATAGTTTGTATCTTAACCTTTTAAGATCGTTGTGTTTGACTAACAAATCTTCTTTTAAGATCGTTGTGTTTTCTACCAGTTTAAAGCATTTATTAAGGAAGAAGATGAAACTATTTCGTATAGGGGTTCATAACATCCTATCCTTATTTGTTCATAGGACCTTTTTGTATTCATATCCCATATGAATCGTTACACATGTTCTGGATGAACCTTATGGTTCAAGGCTAGTGATTTGGATTTTGTGCAGCTGCTTTGTATGACTAACTACTTAGTCTTGGAGTATTGGTAACTCTTATCGCTCTTTTATATCTTATCTTATAAGATCGTTTTCTAGAGGAATTTTATTGAAACTATTTCAATCATAAAGTCATATGTAAACATTATATCACATATATATCTTTTACGGGACTTAATATGTTTCATGATATCTTTTAGATCCAATCTAATGAAGTATCTAATGGACTTGAATAACACGTCTCACACGTCTTTAATATTTCATTCAAATAGATGGTAATGAATTCTTAATTCATTGTAGGCAACAGTCATAATGCATTAAAGATTTAAATAAGTCATACTTAAAATAATCAAGCAATATTCAAAACATATTAAATCCGGTATTTAAATTTGTTCTAAACAAAAATAAGATAACATCATTAAATGGTGTAATCAACAACTTGAAGTAATCTTCAAGCTGTGTCCGTCTTCCTTTTCTTCTTCCTTTCCTTCTTTTCTTTTATCTCTACAAAGAGGAAGTTTGCATACGTTAAAAGTCTAACTTTTAAGAGATAAAGAAACAATGGAAAATTTTCCTAGATACACCTGAAGTACATGTTTTGAAGCATTCTCTAGCAAAAGCAGCTTCTGGCATCTCTCTAACACGACATCTGGGTTTAGAGATCTTAGCCTTGGTCTCACCAACAACTTTTCCCTTACTCCCGGTTTCGACAATCTCTACCGGTACCTCTTTGCTTGTGAAGGAAAAGTGGAGATCAACATTGAACATAGCTCGAATGATGTCATCACTCGGGTAAACTCCGGTCCTCTCAAGCTGATCAACAAAGTGTATCATTTTCAAAGCATCCTCAAGTTCAACTTTGGTGTACCACGAGATGAAATCTCTTAGCTCCTCAAAATGACTAACTAAGAGTTTATCCACTTTGTAGTCATCAAATGCGTCATTAATAGTAAAATCAATGACCAAGTGATCGTCAATCAGAACACATGCTTTCTCGAGGTCTGCCACCAAATTTCTCATGATTATAGCACAATCCGGATTCTCCAAAGCACGTCTTTAATGTATGTCATTAAAGAGTAAGAAGGATCCTTATTGTAATCTTGATGGTATCTCTCCTTCAAGTTACAGATCATATCATAAGCTGATAAGTGCCGGATTGAAGCTCGAATCGCGGGATTAACAGATGCTAGTATAAGGTCTGATATAGCATAGGTATCATCCCTAAACTTGTTCCAAGCCTTTAGAACAAATTTCCCAGCATCTCGAGGTGGCTGTTCTAGTACAAGGAAATTTAGAACATGCATTTTATTGTTATATCTAAAGACTTTCGTTAGATTGTAGTACCATTCTAAGAAGTTTGTTCCATCGACTTTTATTTTAAGAATATCGTTAAGACGCTCTAGGATAACATCATTAGCAGATGGAGCCATCTATAAAATTCAATTAAATTTTAGTATTTTCATGCTTTAATTATCTTAATTATATTAATAAACCAAAGACACAAATATTTATAATTAAGAATGAGATTTCGGTTTACTATGTTACAGTGAATGTCTAATCACTTTTCACTCGTATAGCTAGACAGGTAGGTATGAAAATACCAATTGCGTCGACTACACAATTCTCGATTTGAGGGGCATGACAATCAAGGTCAAGCTTTGGATACGTTTCCCTCAACTACGCCAACTTAAACGACTTAAGTGATATTTGTCTTTCAATTGTGACTGTAGTCCCGGCCTAAGTGACTTAGGAATCGCGATCCTGCCTTTTACCAAAATCGTGGTGTCGAATGCAGGGTAATTCACTAACATCGATGTTTAGTTTAAGTGTCATAATTAAGGGTGGCGTTGAAATATCGATTTTAATAATTGAGATTTCTTTAATGCTTTAATTTACCGGTTAAGGGTCAAAAACATTTTGGACGACGGATAGCATGAATCAAGTTGTGCAAATTTTAGTAATCCAATTTTACTATATAAGTTCGTGAAACGCTTTTCAACACTCGACACGGTCCAATTTTAAATACCTTATTTTTAAACTAAATTGGTCGTTAGTCGTGAACTTGATTTTAAACTAATTAACCTTTGATTAATTTAAATATGTTTTTAAATAAAACAATTAAATTTAAAAACTCGTTTTACTTTTAAATAAAAACTACTTTTATTTAATTACCTTTCTTAGAAATTTTAAACCTTTTAATATTATCGTCGCTTTATATGATTGTGTTAAATGTTTTATAAAAATATTTGCAGTTTTAATTATTATCCTAAATAATTTTATCAACCACAAACATACAAAACAACCATCTAGCCACTAGTAAGTTTGTTCGGTTTTGTTCGAGCCATCAAACGAGTACCGAACCGGTCTAAGGGACAAAAAATAAAATATAAATTTGTCGCCTCCCACTTAGTCCAAGATCTCTATCTTCAAGTTACCGTCTTTGTTAATCATTGTCTTCAAAACTTCGTCTTGATAAGTTTACAACTTTTATACTTCTACATTAAAAAAAAATAAACAAAAGTAACCTATCTATTACATCCGGGTTTCAAATAACCTAAAAATAAAAATACAAAGAAAATATAAAAAACAACCATGACAAACAAAAACACGGGTCACTAGGGCACGATGTATCAAACACAATCACAACCAAAATGATAAAGGTTCGATCTTTTGTTAACCAAAAGTGTTAACAAATAAAACGGAGAAAGAAAAATAAACAATTATGTCTAAACGCGCGTAAAGGTGGCTCTGATACCACTGTTGGGATATCGTGCACCGGTTTTAACGTTTTAAACGAAACTTTATAAAATCAAATTTTCAATAGCGGAAGCGTTTACAAAAGAAGACGATAATAAATATCCGATCTTTTCCGACATTGATCCGATTACACAGCGTTTAGACAATAATAAGCAAATAAATAAACAAAACCATAAAGTGTTTAGGGTTTATACCTTTGATGATCAACCTAAACTCACACGATGGATGCAACGAACGTCACACTAGATGACTTGTTCACGAACCCGCAAAACTGATCTCGTCTCACGAGATCTCTCGCGTAAACCGGCTCACGCAAAGACGACGACGTCTTGGTGGCAGCGACGGCGGCTCGGTGGCGGCTACGGCTGCGCTGCGGTGGTCCGACAACGGTCGGAGGTGGCCGACGATGGTGGTTCGGATCGGCGCAAGAAGGGGGGGGGGGCTCCCTTTTGCGCAAATTGTGAAGGTGGCAAGAATGGTTATTAGGGTTTTAACTTAATGATGTATATATAGATACCATAATTACATATACGGAGATCGTAATGGCTCAGTCACAGTTTTCAAACGCTTTTCATTTTTTCTTACATATTTATTCTCAGGTGTACTAGCCTTTTTCTTACCATCCTTCAACAACTCTTTTGTTTTTTCGGTTGGTTCATCAACTTTTGATTCTTTCTCCGACTCTTGTGTACTTTGTGAAAGTTTAAAGCTGAAGTTTGGAAGTGTTGGGTCAATAATCTCATTCTCCTTCTTTTCAGTGTCAATAATCTCCTTCACCTTGACTTCAATGTTAGTAGTCTCATTCTCCTTCTCTTCGGGGTCAATTCTCTCCTTCTCCTTCTCTTTAGTGCCCACTTTTTTTTAGCATTTTCACATATTATAATCTCCTCAAGATTATTATTAAAAAATTGAGTCTAGTTAGTATCTGCTACATCTTTCTCAACATCTTTCTCAATATCTCCTGCTACATCTTTCTTAGTATCTACTGCTACATCTTTCTCAGTATCTGCTTCAATTTTCTCAGTATCTGCTACATCTTTCTCAACATCTATGATTTCTTTGTATACAGATCCACAAATTCTTTTGCCTCTTTGTTTTCTGGGTAAAGTGAATATGCCTCACATAAAGCTCTTTCAAATATCTTTTTATCTCTAACTATGATATCAAACATAGCATCCAATTTGAAAAGATGGCCCTATTTAAGAATATTCAAATATTCAGCCAAATATTTAGTTTTAGAATGTGCAAGAACAGCTAAACAAAATTACTAATTAATAAGACAACATATATGCAGTACACCTAAAAATATTGAACATTATGATTACCACCTTGCAATAGACTACACATATGCAGCAAAATTAACATTTTCATTTTCAATAGCTGACACATGTGTAGGAACATTAAATTTCATATATTTTTAAACATATTACATATGTGCAGCATACCTAAATATAATGAAAAACATTATCATTCTTTCAATATCCTACACATATGCAACATACATAAACATATGCATCAACATTAAATTTTCATTTTCAAAAGAGATTACATATCTGCAGCATACATAAACATATGTAGCAACATTAAATTTTCAATCTCCAAAGAGATTACATATTTGCGTATATGTAATATAGCTAAACGACAAGTGATTAATAAGTACTACGTACATTAAATAATAATTTATACCGTCAAGTTGTCTGGTTGAAAGAAGTCATCAGATACATTTTCCATGTTGGGTTCTTTCTCATTGCACTTCTCATCCATATCACTTTCATCACCCTTCAAATCAACATAGAGTTCCTGTACCTCACCTAATCCAAATCCGCCATTATTTATCTCGCATTCCTCTCTAGAACGTAGAGCATTCATAGTCCAAAACTGAATTGGTCGCATTTTACGTTCTATATTTTCTGATGGACAATTAACTCTGTCCACATACAGAAGCTGCAATATGAAAAACACATAGACATTAGTAACAATTTTTAATTATTACATATATGTAATAATAGTATCACATGCATATAATAATAGTGCTACATATATGTAATAAAAGTATTAAATACTTATAATAATACAAGTATAGTTTAACATATTAAAAATAATTCAATTTAGGTAAAACAATTCATACCGTAAGAATAGTCAAGGCACCCGTGAATTTAGAATTAACGTTGCATCGTTCCCAACCTTGTTTGCATGTCTTCATCGAATTGATAATATAAGAACACAGTCAATACCTCCAAGGTCAGTATCATCGGTGATGTAGTAAATAAAATCAAGCTTACACTTTCCATGCTTTTGAATTTCCACCATCATGCACATGAACAACACCAAAAAATCTAACTTGAATAAAATGCTATCATCATCACTAGACTGACTAATTCTCTTTACTATATCAGGCGGTGCCACATGCTTTTCTTTACATAAATTTCTCCATGACATAACATTTCCTTCTAGTTTCTTCTTATAGGTCAGTGATGTTAGTTCTTCTCTACCATTTGGTATGCCTAGTAGTTGGTGCACTGACTCTTTATCCACCTTAGTTTGAACATTTCCTATATTTATTTCCATTCTTTCTGGGTCAAACTTGTCAACTACATAGTGACCAAGTTTGTAGCAATGCCATCGACTTTGAGGGATAACAATTTTCCAAATCCCATACTTCTAACATCATCTCTTTGTTTCTTTGAGAGTATATTTAGACACAAAAACAGTTGATGGGGAGTTAAACGAGAGCGTAATCCAAAGCATTCTTTCTTTTTTTGCTCTTATTTTTTGTCTTTATACCTTTTCATTTTTTCAATGGCTTGCTTTTTATCTCAGCACCTGTTTTAAAAAATATTTTAATGTGCAATAACAGCTAATCAAAAATACTAATCAACTAGACTACATATATATAACTTTGCTACATATATGCAGTATACTTAAATGAATCCAAATACATCACAAAATTGATCTACATCATACCTTTAAGTCTCCCTTCAGATTTCGCATTCTTTTCATCTGTCACTTTCTTTGACTTGGATTTCTTTTGTAGTTTTTCCAATTTAGCTTTCAACTCAGGATCTGTTTTAGGAATTCTTATAATATTAAATGTACTACATATATGTAACCAATAAAAATTAATAATGAATATTGAACAAAGGCCTACCTGTAACAGTATCTTCTGAATCCTCATCCTTTCTTTATTTTTCTAGATTTTGTTTTTTTGATTTTTTCTTTCTCATCTCAATATCTGTTAAAAAATATGTTAAAATTAAATATATATTTTAAAACGCAATTACAAAACATAACTTACCAAATTATTCATCTTCGTCTCGTTTTTTCTTTTTAGCTCTAACTTTAACTTCATTTTCGGGTCGATAAACAATTTTTATTTTTTTCACACCTATACATATAGAACTTCATGTCAAAACAGCATAAATTTAACAAGTTTTTATGTCGTAAATGTTACATAATAATCTAACCAATTTGAGCATTTTGCTCATCTTCACTATCATTAACCATCAGTGGATCAGATTGTTTGTTTGTAATTCTTCCTGCAAATGAAACATGTTCATTAAAACTCAAGTAATAGGTTGTAATATTTGTTATTTATGTTCAAACACATTTGTATTAAAACTGTCTTACTAGTTTTCATCTTATTTATCTTCTTTAATTCTGAAAAAAGATGAACAAAATATTAAATGCTAGATATAAGATATATGCATTATTCAAGATCCTACACATATGTAGTATATCATAATGTAACCAACAACATCAACAATACCACGTTTCAGCAGACTACACGTACACACTATATCTAGTTTCAAGAGCCTACACATATGTAGTATATCATAATGTAACCAATAACATCAACAATACCATGTTTCAGCATACTACACATACACACTATATCTAGTTTCAAGAGCCTACACATATGTACTATCAGAATGTAACCAACAACATCAACAATACCACGTTTCAGCAGTCTACACATACATACTATATCTAGTTTCAAGAGCCTACATATATGTAGTATATCAGAATGTAACCAACAACATCAATGTCACACCCCAACCGACGGCGAAAAAGTCAGGGCAGGACATGAAAACTGTTCATGATCACATGGTTGACTATGTTGTAATATATTAAATCATCACATTTCATTTCATAAAATAAACCAAACATAATCCAACCAAATACATAAAATTCAAATAAATAATAAGTTTCTTTATTGTTTAACTAGGTCCACAACTTAATTGTAGCAAACTGGATCAACTCAATTGTTCGTACCTGAAACATGATAAAAACAAGGTCCACTAAAAAGTTGGTGAGTATAGATAGCTTTTGACTCTAAATAATATCATTGTGTTGTGTGTATACAATCCATACATATCATGGTTAATAAGGCAATTATGGATAGTTACTATTGTGAAACCAAGTGGTACAATCAAACCTTTGTAACTAGCATGCAAATAACCAAATTGTGTTGTCGGCAACAATCACCCTAACCGGTTGGGTTTGTCAGACTCAATAGATCTATCATTGTTAACCGTCGGCTTGTGTAGTTAATGATTGCACATGTAAATTGCACAAAAATTGTAGTTTGCAGACCTAGTACTCAAGCATAAGCCACAAATTGCACACATGAATGTAGGGTGAAATTGTATTGTGTAGTTTGTAAACATTGTATAATTGTACTCATGTTCCTCCCAAAAAAATGTAAATAGTGTAAAAGAGGCTATGTAAACTCACTTTGCAAAAGTCACACACGTATGTTGTTGTTTTTGCACAAGTGTTCTAGCTAATCACAAGATTAACCTATGTTTTGACAGAATTTGTGTATCAATATGTTGTACAAATGAATAAGGGAATCCTAATGTGCAAACAGAATTGATGTGGTTTCCACTTTTTAATAATAAAATAATTATTTGAATTTCAAATAATATTTATCTAAATCTTGACAAATAATTTGAATAAATGAAAGAATAAATAAAAAATTTCTTTTGTTTGTAATTGGATAAATAAGTATATAAATAAATTAAATAGTTTCCTTTTGTTTGTAAATAATGAATAAATAGATTAATTAATAAATAGTCTTCTTTTGAAAATAAATAAATGGCTAAATAAATAATTAAATAAATATAACTTCATGAATAAATAAATAAATCCTTATATTTATTTATAGCTTGAATTCCATGAAAATTAAGTGTAACAATAATGATCTAATTAATTAATAATTAAATCAAAATTAATTACTAATTAAAGGTATAAAACATGCTTTAAATGATTTATATAGAAGGATAAATTATGTACAGAATTTGTAGAACTTTATAAGGCAAATGGGTATATAAAAATAATGTCATTTATATTTCAAAAATGTTTTATAAATTTTGTTTATAAGATGGATTTTGGGTGTCAACAATATAATATTAATTTAAATTTATAATAAATATCTCATTAAGACTATAGGTTACAATAGTCATCATAATAATTTTTATAAGAATATCATTTGAAATAAATTAATTACACGAATTGTAATATTATTATTTATGAAAAAAATATTCACTTTAGTAAGGTTAATTAATTTAACATGAAATCATCATTTTGCTACTAATATTATAATATTTGTGAGTGTAAATATAATAATAGGATAAATACAGTTATACGATCGTTTCACCATGTTAAAGGTTATACGATGGAAGTAGAAACATATACTATACGTTTCTCATAATTAGTAACGAAATACTACATGCGTAGAAAAGCTCATAGGTAATAAGTGGTATTCAAATGTTTTTAGAAAAGATTAAAAATGATTATGAACATTTGTTTTTATAGAAATATTAATTATAATCCTAGGAATATTTAAAAAAAGATTGGTTTATAAGAATAGTTGTCTACTCATAACATAAGTATATTTGTATAAATCATAAAATTTATAAAGTACAGATGTCAAAAATTATATGTTTATGTTTTGTTATATATAAAAAAATATTCATTTTACCATTTAGTCTCTATAAGAATGTATGTGATTATATATGAATATGTATGTATAAATATATATAACAATTACAGATAATTCACAAAACAATTAAATAACGAATTGGGATTCCCGATTACGGGGTAATGAAAATCCAATCCGTACATAGAAGTTGTTCAAAAGTTCGTACCTTAATGACGATAAACGATAACGTTGAAAGTCTTAAGCTCGATTCACATGTCATGAAAATCTCAACTATCATAGTGCGAGGAGGCTGACGGAAATTATGGAGTTCCTAATGCACACCGGTTAGAACAAGCGAATGGAAAAGCGAATGGAAATGGCTTAGGTGGTTTCACAGAGTTGACTAATATGTTTGGACTTGATATATGTCTTGTGAGAAAGAAAACTAGAGAAACAATATGAATTAATGGTTTGTGAATGATGTTTACAAGAGGAGACGGTTATATCCATAAAAATATCACTCACTTTTAATTAGATTTTAATTCCTAATTGAATTAGAGTTTAATTCCTAATTAATTCTAGCAATAAAAGTCAATGGAAACAACGTTTTTGTTTTCTTTTGATAATTAATTCCACATTATTTATTTAATTATAATTATTTTAGAAAAGAAAACTCCATTTTTATAAAATTGCAAATTGTATAATTAATTTATTTAATATAAACAACTATATATATATATATATATTTACATACATATTTAAGAATAAATAAATATATATCTATATATATATATATATAAAGATGTAATTGCATGATTAAAATTCATAAGTTTTTTTATTTTTGATTTAATTATTATAACAAAGTATAAATATGTATATGTACATATTGTTATATATATAATAGAAAATAATATGTAAGTGCAAGGTTGAAACTTTGAATTGATACGTGCTAAAATAATAATTAATGTGACAAATTGTGTTGGACAAATACGGGATTGATATGGAATGTCATTATTGTATAAAATAAAATAATGTCAGAAAATCATGGATGTTACAGTATCCCCAAGTTGAGGAAATTTCGTACCAAAATTTAACCGGTGGAGGCGACTGAAACAGGAAAGGATGAGGGTACTTGAGCTTCATTTGATTCCTCACGTTCCCACTATAGAGTTCGGAAGGTAGCTTGAGTTTGAGGATGATAAGTTGTACTTCAACTCAGACGAGTCCCTAAGGGTCTTATATATGAGGGGGGGGGGGGGGTGGGTAGTCCTATATGTGTAGCATAGTTGAAAGGATAGGTTCATCGTGTTCTGGTAGTTGAAATGCCAATGGAATGAGTCCACATTCTTAGGCAAGAGTAAAACTACATGTTAAATCTAGGGGATATCAAATAGGTGTCAAAAGTTTTTGTTATTTAAGATGATGTCAAAAGTGAATAAAATTAGGGTGTCAACATTTTCTAAGATAGTAATATAAGGATATAATTTGAAATAGGAAAATTGTAATATTATTGTTTATGAAAGGAGTAAGATTTTTGTTTAATGACCACTAATGTCATAAATAAGATAAATACACTAATAAGATAATCATTGAAATCTTATTTTATTAATAATGCAAATAAAAATCGTGTTAATAGTAATAATATGTTGTTTTTGAGGTTTGAGTGAAATGTATACATATAATTAAACATATACGTATATGTAGTGATGAAGAGGTTTGTAGGCAAAAGTCAAAAACATATATTTATACATACTTTTATTTAAAAAAAAGTAATAATTCTTAATCTCTTGAAAAGATTTATAAAATATTTATTTATTAATTAAGGTTTAATAATAATAGTTATATAATATAAATAAGTGTGAAGTCTAAGTATCATAGGATTTCAAGGCGGTGACTGTGCAAAGAGGCTAGGTTTGTCAGGTAAAGTTGCACTGTATTTAATGGTAGTCGCACATATAACAAGATCGGGGTCGGAGTTTCAAGGATAAGTGTTGATGATCAGAATTTGTTTAGGATGTAGTCTAATATGTTCAAGAACATTACTGGACAAGAGATTTCACAAACATTGGTCAAGGTCAAAATGACATAAAACTTCACGTGACACGAACAACGCTACTTCTGATAATATGATAGAGCACTTATATATAGGAAGCACCATCGGCGTATCCACCATGCCCTTGTCATATCACATTAGTTTCGTTGCTATATATCACGATAGGTTTTAGGTCATAACACACGACATAATTCACTATCTTTTCCATGCGCTGATTTTTATAATTACGTGTGCACCCGTAATTACTCGAATCGTCGCATGGTCCGTATAGATCCTTCCATTGTGTGCGGGCAAGAGAGGGCACTAAATTACTTAGTTCATGTCTATTGTTTTCACGTATGAGCTGCTAACAAATAATTGTGTTCTTAGATAGTAAGGTCAATCATGAAACTAAAGAGTAATAATGTAGTATAACTTAAAGTTCCATAGCTTACTTGTGTTTGAACAAGAATACGTCAAACCCCGAGTAGCTTCAAAGTGTTATAGTTTTCAACTTTAGTGAATAAAGTGTATGATCATGCCTTGCGTATAATGTGATCAATCAATACAATTGTAAACAATTTAGTTCCGCGTATAATGTAAACACTCGAGTTTTATGTATGATCTAGTGTTATGTACATTTTAAGCAATTAGGTTTCATGTATGATCTAGTGTTATGTACATTGTATGCAATTAGGTTTCATGTATGATCTAGTATTATGCACATTGTAAGCAAATAGGTTTCTTGTATACAATGAATAGTTTGGTACCATGTATATAGTAAAAAAATAAGTTTTATGTATATGGTGAATAATTTAGTATTTATGTATTTTGTAAAAAAAACAAGCTTCATGTATATTGTAAACAATGTAGTATCATGTATATTGTATAGTGTGAACAATTTGGTATCATGTATCTTGCAAACAACTAAGTTTCATGTATTATGTGATCAATCCAGTATAATATATATTGCACACAGACAAGTTTCATTTATTATGTGATCAGTGTAGCATTATGTATATTGCAAACAACTAAGTTTCATGTATTATGTGATCGATCCAGTATAATGTATATTGCAAACAAACAAGTTTCATGTATTATGTGATCAGTGTATATTGCAAACAACTAAGTTTCATGTATTATGTGATCGTGTGTAATGTGCCCAATCTAGTATCATGTATCAAACAAACAAATTTCATGCATCATGTGATTAACCTAGTATCATGCATATTGTAAACAACTAAGTTTCATGTAGTATGTGAATGTTCATATGTAAGTTATTGGATCTCATGAGTAATGTAAACTATCGAATTTTGCAGGTAGTCGAGTGTTGTAGACAAGTGGGTTGTTTGGCGTTCATGTATAATGTGGGTAGTTAGACTTTTAACTTTGAAATCTTATTGTGGTTTATAGGGCTGGCTAATGCCTATGCGAAATGATTCATCTCATTGAAGTGCCTAGTACAATCATACATTTCTAAAGGTGTAAGATAATGAAAAGGTTGTGTAGATATTCATAGCAGTGTGCTTACGAATAACTGATTTGTGCTCTTTGTTTGTAAATAAATAAGTAGTTGTAATTTATTCTTGTTTGTAAACGGTGAAAAATAGTTGAATAATTAACAATATGGATAATTAAATGAAAGCCTTTTTATTAAAAAAATTTTTTATAAGAAGGCTATTTTTAAGAGAAAATAATGGCTAGATTATTTAATAATTAAGTCAAGGTTTAATAATAATTAATTTAACGAGAAAAGTTAAAATTAATTATCAATTAAAAATAATGCTTCTATAAAACAAGTTGTATTAAGTTTCCTAAGATGAAAATATTTATATTTCAGGTACTATCTAAAGGTTTGATAAACGTTTTGTTTGAACAAAATAACCATGTTGTTTACTTCTGATAATAAAATGATTAGTTACAAAGAAGGCTTAGGTACGTGTACTAAATTGTAGTAAGCAAAACGATGGTGTTTAGATTGTACTCATCTGGTAATATAATCAAATGGATACTTTGACAAATTAAAGTGATTCAAATTCTTATACTTTCAAGAAGACATGCTTTAGCCTATAGGTGAACACTCACTTCGGGAATTCCCAGGAAAGCATACGGATCCTTCGGTTGATTTGGATTTATATGAAATGCTTTCCTAGATAGAAGACCCAGAGTACAGACATTCACCCTTCCGGATTGCACATGTTCTTTACTAATTTTCAGAACTTAAAACTTTGACGGGATTTTAAAATCTTAATAGGCTTTAGGCCTAGGAGTTTAAATTTTTTGTTCACAACTGATGATGGTGACGTGTGTGCAAGAAATGAGGGTGCATAAAGGTTTAGGTGTGAAGAAGTGTGTGATAAGACTTAGGATAACACTTAATGAAATCAAATAGGTAACATGTAGATAACAATGATTATAAGCACAAGATTTTTCAAGTAATGTAGTACATAGGTTATCAGGTATTGTATCATGTGATGTAACACTTAGAATAACATGTAAAAATATAAAGTAGTAATCATGTAGCATTTTGTAATGTAACTAATGGCATGTACGTAGAGCATGACATAATATGGGTGTCCTAAGGTTATAGTCTAGGTCAAAAGTGTCTAATAACCTAATTCACTATAACCAAGGCTCTGATACCAATCAGTCACACCCCAACCGACGGCGGAAACGTCGGGGCATGACATGGAGACTGTTCATGAGCACATGGTTGACTATGTTGTAATATATTAAATCATCACATTTCATTTCATAAAACAAACCAAACATAATCCAACCAAATACATAAAATTCAAATACATAATAAGTTTCTTTATTGATTAACTAGGTCCACAACTTAAGTATAGCAAACTGGATCAACTCAATTGTTCGTACCTGAAACATGATAAAAACAAGGTCCACTAAAAAGTTGGTGAGTATAGATAGCTTTTGACTCTAAATAATATCATTGTGTTGTGTGTATACAATCTATACATATCATGGTTAATAAGGAAATTATGGATAGTTACTATTGTGAAACCAAGTTGTACAATCAAACCTTTGTAACTAGCATGCAAATAACCAAATTGTATTGGCGGCAACAATCACCCTAACTGGGTGGGTTTGTCAGACTCAATAGATCTATCATTGTTAACCGTCGGCTTGTGTAGTTAATGATTGCACATGTAAATTGCACACAAATTGTAGTTTGCACACCTAATACTCAAGCATAAGGCTCAAATTGCACACATGAATGTAGGGTGAAATTGTATTGTGTAGTTTGTAAACATTGTATAATTGTACTCATGTTCCACCCCAAAAATGTAAATAGTGTAAAAGGGACTATGTAAACTCACCTTGCAATGGGTAGCTTGAAAGTCACACAAGTATGTTGTTGTTTCTGCACAAGTGTTCTAGCTAATCACAATATTAACCTATGTTTTTGTAACATCCCAAAAATGGTAAATAAATAAATAACAACGCGATCGAGATTCAATCGTAAAAAAATAAAAGGAAAATGGATGGGCTTGGGCTCGGCTCCAACGGGCCGAGGGAAGCCTAGGTATATAAGGGTCAAGTCAGCCTCAAACTTCCAAACTTCCACCATTTTCAATTTAGAGATAGAAAGGAGAGCTCGGGCCTAGAGAGAGAAAGTTGACGGATCGACCCAGAACTGAAGGAGCACGTTACTGCTCTCGTGAGTAAAACCTTCGAATCAGAACCCCAATCCAGGTAACGATTCGACCCTAAACTAAGTTTTTTGTTTAATTTGGGATTTTTGGGTTTTATCTAATTAGGTGACGTTTTTACAGATGAAACTAGAAAATAAGCTTAGGACTAGCATCTAGAATGAAAACCACATGTTTTGAACAAAGAAAGTTGTAAGATTGGCATGATCAGGTTTGCATGCAAGAATTTCGAACTTGTTGGGGAAGAAGACTATTCGACCGCCTGGAAAGGTTATGGCCATCAAGAGGTGGACTTAGAATGTCTGCCTATTAAGTTCGCCTGGTTAAGTTCGCCAGGTCAAGATAAGCGAACTTAGGATAAGTTCGCCTATATGTTCGCCGAGAATCTGGGCAGCGAACTTAGACTTAAGTTCGCCTAGTTCAGCTGAAGTGAAAGTGTGTAATTTAAATTAGCTCTGATGTATGTGTAATTAACCAATTCAGATCGCGTGTGGCACTCATTGGACCGCGGTTAGGACAGGACGAGACTTGCTCATCGGGTGAGTTCTAGGTTCCCCCTTCTATGTTATGTGCAAATCATTATAAATGTTTTGGGGTTGAAGTGTATACACTAAGTAAATAAATGCTATGAATGCCAATGCGATCATACGTGGTATACAAATATATATATATATATCTATATATGAAAATGAACTATGAACAAAGAATGAAACGTATGTTGACAAAGAATGAATGAAAGAATGGCATAACGTAAATGAATGAAATCTTGCTTTATAATTATATATATTGCATGTTATGAATGTATGTATACGTTATGGACGGAAACGAAGCTAACGGCTACTTCGGTAGATGGACGACCACGTGACTATTTTGCAACCAGGACAAATACGTTCCTTCATCAGCTAGGACGTATGAAAGGCACTAATGGACGGTCGAAGCAAATGCCTTATTACATGTAGAACGGTTGCATACATGATAGCCGCGTGGGAAACGGATGCCTTCGGGCAGACGGGTGAATGAACGGACTATGACGGTAGGACGGGTTTTAGGCGGACAGACAAAGGTTGCCGGATGGATTTATGTTACGACGGACGGTTTCTAAGACCGGACGGTTTATGAAATGGACTACGATAGTAGTTCTCATGGTGTTTTTCTTTGTGACTCACGTAGTAATTATGACGGGTTGATCACCCATATGTGAATGACCAATGGATGTTCTCCCCAAAGTAAGTATGTATGTACATATGTATATACTTAGTATGAATGTTATGTGAGAACATAAAAGCAAAGAATATGCAAATGCACGTATATCATATATATATATATATATAATACTTAATGATAAGATAAATATTATGTCTGATTGTTTTTAAACTAGAACTCACCAGCGTTAGCTGACTTTTAGTATACATTTTAGGTAAAGAAAGGAAGGGTCGTGCAAAGGCGTGATGGTTACCCGGCAAGCGACTGACATCCCACTCTGAAGAAAGTATTGCCTAAACTACTATCTGAGGCACTAAAGAAAAGTAGAGAGGAGGATGAAGGAGACCATGAAGAGAAAGTGTATGACAGTGATGGGGATGAAGTAAAGGTGGGATCAAGCCAATCGTGGGTGTACTTACAAAGGTTTCAAGGACGTAGACCCACCCAAGTTCGATGGGAACACGGATTCAGTGGCTACGTTCGAATGGATTGAGAGGATGAACGCTGTAATCAACATCAGCGAGTGTCGACCGGACCAGGCTATTAAGTATGTTGCTCATTCTTTCACCAATGAAGCACTAAGTTGGTGGAGGAACATTCAGAGGAAAAAGTCGCCAAACGCTCTTGCTAGAATGACATGGGAAGACCTGAAGAAGCTGATAATCCAAAAGTTCTGTCCCTAGAACAAAATTGATCGAGTGGAAAATGAATTCCTAAACTTCAAGGCTGGAAGCAAGACGCACCGCCAGTATACTTCTAGGGTCAATGAGCTCGCTCAACTGGTACCCCACCTGGTAGAGACTGAAGAGCGACCGATCAAGTACTATGTGAAGGGCCTACCTCAAAAGGTCCGTGTTCATGTGAAAGCTAATCTACCCTCGACCTTCAAGTCGGTATTCAACCTGTATGGAATCGTCTATGACGATTATGCTAACGAGGACACAACTCCCGAAGCTCCGAAGCGAAAATGGGAGAACTCGTTCAAAGGCAAGGGAAAGGGAAACTACACTGCTGAGGTGAAGAAACCTAGGGCAGAAGAGTATGAAGTTTTTAGGAAATGCTCAAGGAAACACCAAGGCGAATGTTTAGTTGGCACAACCATGTGTTGAAAATGCGGGAGGCCGGGGCACTACTCCCGAGATTGTTTAAAGGACGTCAAGTGCCAAAGTTGTGGAAGATATGGACACCTGACTAGGGATTGCAGAAGAACCGGACAATCTGATTCGGGAAAGGAGAAGGAAGCTGAAAAGGAACAGCCGAAGGCTAGGACTCGAGCCTACGCCCTGACTGAGGAGGAAGCAAGAGGAAACCCTGATGTCGTGTCAGGTACGTTTCTAGTTAATGATGAACATGCTGCTATTTTATTAGACTCTGGGGCTAGTAAAAGCTTTATAACAAATGCATTTAGTCATAAACTAGATTGCACTATCAACACCATAGTAAAGGCCTTTAGTGTATAAACTGTCGTTGGTAAAAATTCGTCAGTATTCCAAGTAACAGAGGATTACATCATAGAAATATAGGGCCATAAGTTTCCTTCTAGATTATTCCTTCTTACCTTAGGAGGATTCAATATAGTATTGGGTATGGAATGGCTAGTTGCCAACGAAGCTCAAATCATATGTAAACGTAAGAGGATACACCTCAAAGCTCCTAGCGGCAGTCCAATTACGGTTTACGGGGATTGGAATTGCACGATGTCGAACGTCATCTCGATGATCAAGGATGAAAGTTACATGAGGCACGGTTGTGAAGCTTATCTGGTGTATGTTATTGACGATAGAATGAAAATGAAGGAACTCAAGAATGTATCCGTAATGTGCAACTTTCCGGAAGTGTTCCCAGATGATCTACCTGGGTTGCCACCCGATCGGGAAATAGAATTTCAGATTGACTTACTACCAGGAGCTGAGCCCGTTGCCAAAGCCCCCTACCGATTGGCTCCGTCAGAAATGAAAGAATTGATGTCTCAACTACAGGAATTAAAAGAAAAAGGATTTATTAGACCGAGCATTTCACCATGGGGCGAACAGCTAAAGGCAATGATACCATTTGGGTGATCGTCGACCGCTTGACGAAAGTGCTCACTTCTTGCCAATACGTGAGACTTCTTCGTCAGAAAAACTAGCATAAATATTTATCAAGGAAATTGTGAGCAAACATGGTATGCCGCTGTCGATTGTGTCCGACAGGGATACTAGATTCACGTCAAGGTTTTGGAAGAAATTCAGTGAAGCGATGGGCACTAGACTAAACATCAGCACCACTTACCACCCTTAAACCAATGGTCAATATGAAAGGACCATTCAGACCTTGGAGGACATGCTTTGGGCCTGTATAATTGACTTCGGTGGGAGCTGGGACAGCCATCTACCATTGGCAGAATTTTCATATAACAACAGCTATCACTCAACTATTAGCGTGACAACATTTGAAATGTTGTATGGGAGGAGATGTAGGACCCCGATTTGTTGGGGGGAAATTGGACAGAAGGATTTTGCAAGTCTCGAAGTGGTCAAAGCTACTTTCGAGAAATTTGATCAAATCAAGGCTCGAATGAAAGCCGCAAAAGACAGACAGAAATCATACGCGGATAAGAGAAGAAGGGATTTAGAGTTTCAAGTAGGGGACATGGTACTGTTAAAGGTATCACCATGGAAAGGAATCATCCGATTCAGAAAACGTGGCAAACTAAGTCCAAGGTTTGTCGGACCTTTCAAGATTTTAGCGAGAGTGGGTCAAGTTGCTTACAGACTCGACCTACCCGTTGAGCTTAGTGGAATACACCCTACGTTCCACGTGTCACACTTACGCAAGTGCCTAGCTGACGACACAGCTCACATACCTTACGACGAGATCGAAGTGGATAACAGTCTAAATTATGTGGAGGAACCAATAGCCATTCTTGACCGAGCTGAGAAACGACTACGCAATAAGTCGATTTATTTAGTAAAGTACACTGGAAGCACAGAAAAGGGTCAGAAGCGGCATGGGAGAAAGAAGACGAGATGAGGGGACTATACCCTCAATTGTTTAACGTATAAACGGTTTCGAGAACGAAACCTCTTTAAGGAGGGTAGACTTGTAACATCCAAAAAATGGTTAAAAAAATAAATAACAACGCGATCGAGATTCAATCATAAAAAAATGAAAGGAAAATGGATGGGCTTGGGCTCGGCTCCAACGGGCCGAGGGAAGCCCATGTATATAAGGGTCAAGTCAGCCTCAAACTTCCAAACTTCCACCATTTATAATTTAGGGAGAGAAAGGAGAGCTCAGGCCTAGAGAGAGAAAGTTGACAGATCGACCCGGAATTGAAGGAGCACGTTACTGCTGAGCTCGTGAGCAAAACCTCCGAATCAGAAACCCAATCCAGGTAACGATTCGATCCTAAACTGAGTTTTTTGTTTAATTTGGGATTTTCATGTTTTAGCTAAATAGGTGACTTTTTACGGATGAAACTTGAAAATAAGCTTAGGACTAGCATCTAGAATGAAAACTGCACGTTTTAAACAAAGAAAGTTGTAAGATTGGCATGATCAGGTTAGCATGCAAGAATTTCGGACTTATTGGGGAAAAAGGTTGTTCGACAGGCGAACTTATCAAGTTCGCCTGGCAAGGTTGAGGCGAACTTATCAAGTTCGCTTGACAAGTTCGCCTGGCAAATTCTCTTATGGCCATCAAGAGGCGAACTTAGCATGTTCGCCTATTAAGTTCGCCTGGTTAAGTTCGCCTGGTCAAGATAAGCGAACTTAGGATAAGTTCACCTATATGTTCGCCTAGACTCTAGGCAGCGAACTTAGCCTTAAGTTCGCCTAGTTCAGCTGAAGTAAAAGTGTGTAATTTAAATTAGGTCTGATGTATGTGTAATTAACCAATTCAGATCGCGTGTGTCACTCATTGGACCGCGGTTAGGACGCTCATCAGGTGAGTTCTAGTTGCCCCCTTCTATGTTATGTGCAAATCATTTTAAATGTTTTGGGGTTGAAGTGTATACACTAAGTGAATAAATGCTATGAATGCCAATGTGATCATACGTGGTATACATATATATATATATATGAAAATGAATTATGAACAAAGAATGAAACGTATGTTGACAAAGAATGAATGAAAGAATTACATAACGTAAATGAATGAAATCTTGCTTTATAATTATATATATTGCATGTTATGAATGTATGTATACGTTATGGACGGAAACGAAGCTAACGGCTACTTCGGTAGACGGAAGACCACGTGACTATTTTGCAACCAGGACAAATATGTTCCTTCATCAGCTAGGACGTATGAAAGGCACTAATGGACGGTCGAAGAAAATGCCTTATTACATGTAGAACGGTTGCATACATGGTAGTCGTGTGGGAAACGGAAGCCTTCGGGCAGACGGGTGAATGAACGGACTACGACGGTTGGACGGGTTTTAGGCGGGCGGACAAAGGTTGCCAGACAGATTTATGTTACGACGGACGGTTTCTAGGGTCGGACAGTTTATGAAATGGACTACGACGGTAGTTCTCATGGCGTTTGTCTTTGTGACTCACGTAGTAATTATGACGGGTTGATCACCCATATGTGTATGACCAATGAATATATGACCAATTAATGTTCTCCCCAAAGTAAGTATGTATGTATATATGTATATACTCAGTATGAATGTTATGTGAGAACAGAAAAGCAAAGAATATGCAAATGCACGTATATCATATATATATATATATATATAATACTTAATGATAAGATAAATATTATGTTTGATTGTTTTTAAACTAGAACTCACCAGCGTTAGCTGACTTTTAGTATACATTTCAGGTAAAGAAAGGAAGGTTCGTGCGAAGGTGCGATGGTTACCCGGCAAGCGACTGACATCCCACTTTTATATATGTTAAGACAATGTTATGTTTTTAATTGTTAAGACTTCCGCTGTTATGTTATGTTATGAATTCGAATGATGTTTGCTTCCGCTACTCTCGAATGTTTTTAATTTAAGTTCAGTAATTATAACTATGTTTATGCGTAAATCCAACAAGTGAGGTTACCCGGGAAAGGGGCCTTACAGTTTTGATAGAATTTGTGTATCAATAAGTTGTACAAATGAATAAGGGAATCCTAATGTGTAAAAAGAATTGATGTGGTTTCCTCATTTTAATAATACAATAATTATTTGAATTTCAAATAATATTTATCTAAATCTTGACAAATAATTTGAATAAATAAAAAATTTCTTTTGTTTGTAATTGGATTAATAAGTATATAAATAAATTAAATAGTTTCCTTTTGTTTGTAAATAATGAATAAATTAATAAATTAATAAATATTCTTCTTTTATAAATAAATAAATGGCTAAATAAATAATTAAATAAATATAACTACATGAATAAATAAATAAATCCTTATATTTATTTATAGCTTGAATTCCATGAAAATTAAGTGTAACAATAATGATCTAATTAATTAATAATTAAATCAAAATTAATTACTAATTAAATGTATAAAACATGCTTTAAATGATTTATATAGAAGGATAAATTAAGTAAAGAATTTGTAGAACTTTATAAGGCAAATGGGTTTATAAAAATAACCTCATTTATATTTCAAAAATGTTTTATAAAATTTATTTATAAGATGGATTTTGGGTGTCAACAATATAATATTAATTAAAATTTATAATAAATGTCTCATTAAGACTATAGGTTATAATAGTCATCATAATAATATTTATAAGAATATCATTTGAAATAAATTAATTACGCGAATTGTAATTTTTTTTATTTGTAAAAAAAATATTCACTTTAGTAAGGTTAATTAATTTAATATTAAATCATCATTTTGCTACTAATATCATAATATTTGTGAGAGTAAATATAATAATAGGATAAATACAGTTATACGATCGTTTCACCATGTTAAAGGTTATACGATGGAAGTAGAAACATATACTATACGTTTCTCATAATTATTAACGAAATACTACATGCGTAGAAAAGCTCAGAGGTAATAAATGGTATTCAAATGTTTTTAGAAAAGATTAAACATGATTATGAACATTTGTTTTTATAGAAATATTAATTATAATCATGGGAATATTTAAAAAAAAGATTGGTTTATAGGAATAGTTGTCTACTCATAACATATGAATATTTGTATAAATCATAAAATTTATAAAGTACAATGTCAAAAATTATATGTTTATGTTTTGTTATATATAAAAAAATATTCATTTTACCATTTAGTCTCTATAAGAATGTATGTGATTATATATGAATATGTATGTATAAATATATATAACAATTACAGATAATTGAAAAAACAATTAAATAACGAATTAGGATTCCCGATTACGGGGTAATGAAAATCCAATCCGTACATAGAAGTTGTTCAAAAGTCCGTACCTTAATGACGATAAACGATAACGTTGAAAGTCTTAAGCTCGATTCACATGTCATGAAAATCTGAACTATCATAGTGAGGAGGCTGACGGAAATTATGGAGTTCCTAATGCACACCGGTTAGAACAAGCGAATAGAAATGGCTTAGGTGGTTTCACAGAGTTGACTAGTATGTTTGAACTTGATATATGTCTTGTGAGAAAGAAAACTAGAGAAACAATATGAATTAATGGTTTGTGAAGGATGTTTACAAGAGGAGTCGGTTATAAAATATCACTCACTTTTAATTAGAATTTAATTCCTAAATGAATTAGAATTTAATTCCTAATTAATTCTAGCAATAAAAGTCAATGGAAACAACGTTTTTGTTTTCTTTTGATAATTAATTCCACATTATTTATTTAATTATAATTATTTTAGAAAAGAAAACTCCATTTTTATAAAATTGTAAATTGTATAATTGATTTATTTAATATAAACAACTATATATATATATATATATTTACATTCATATTTAAGAATAAATAAATATATATATATATATATATATATATATATAAAGATGTAATTACATGATTAAAATTCATAAGTTTTTTTTATTTTTGATTTAATTATTATAACAAAGTATAAATATGTATATGTACATACTGTTATATATATAATAGAAAATAATATGTAAGTGTAAGGTTGAAACTTTGAATTAATACATGTTAAAATAATAATTAATGTGACATATTGTGTTGGACAAATACGAGATTGATATGGAATGCCATTATTGTATAAAATAAAATAATGTCAGAAAATCATGTATGTTACAATCAACAATACCACGTTTCAACAGACTACACATACACACTATATCTAGTTTCAAGAGCCTACACATATGTAGTATATCAGAACGTAACCAACAACATCAACACTACCATGTTTCAGCAGACTACACATACACACTATATCTAGTTTCAAGAGCCTACACATATGTAGTATATTAGAATGTAACTAACAACATCAACACTACCACTTTTCAGCAGACTACACATACACACTATATCTAGTTTCAAGAGCTTACACATATGTACTATATCATAATGTAACCAACAACATCAACAATGCCATGTTTCAGCAGACTACACATACACATTATATCTAGTTTCAAGAGCCTACATATATGTAGTATATGAGAATGTAACCAACAACATCAACACTACCACATTTCACCAGACTACACATACACACTATATTAGTTTCAAGAGCCTACACTTTGTAGTATATCAGAATGTAACCAACAACATCAACACTACGACGTTTCAGCAGACTACACATGTGTAGTACGAAAATATGAACAAACCTAACATAATCGATGCAATTTCCATGAATATAAACGAAATTACACTTAGAATCACACAATAGATCACAAAATCGAAGAGTAACAAGCAAACGAGCATAAAAGAAACGCAAAATCGTAAGAAATCTTAAATACGATTTACGAGCATTAAATATACATTAATGCCACTGATATTTTTTTAAATCACTTCAATTCTACATGCATTTTCTTACTTGATGATTGTGTAATCGTTTTCGTAAGACCTAGATTATCGTCGGAACTAGCGATCGAAAACCCTAGATCCTCTGGAGCGTAGAAACGACGGAGAAGGATGAAAAACCGTTTCAATTGAATCTGATGTTTTAAGCGTATTTTTTTTTCCTATTATACCCTTATATCATTAAACTCCCTTCCTTTTTTTTAATCAGCTAATTTTATTTAGACCATTGATCATTCAAGATCAATGACTATAAATGAGTTTTTTGGTTTTCTTAATTAAATGAGCTTTCTAGTGAACTCACCCCTGTATGTATATATATATATATATATATGTATGTATATATATATGTATGTATATATATATAGGGAGAAGTTCATTTCAGAACACTTAAATACTGCGAGAACAAGGAGAACAAACATAAATAGTTTATTTTTTTGTATTAATAGTTCATATTTTTTTAACAATTTTACTTTTTACATACAAATGTATATGTTATCTATATAAAAAACCATTAAACTAACTTTTTTATATATTTTTTTAACTTTTAAATTTTACCTACACATGCACATATTATGTGTAGGTAAAATAACCTACACATGACTTGCACATGTGTAGGTAATATAATTAAATGAAATATGCTCATATATATTTTTTTAAATTCAAAAGAGATGAATAAACATTACATTTCAACCATTTTTTTTTATATTTTAACTTTTTTAAGATTGAAAAAATGAATGATTCATTTTGTTCCCTATGTTCTCGCAATATTTAGTGTTCTGAATTGAACATTCCCATATATATATATATATATATATATATATATATATATATATATATATATATATATATATATATATAGGGTTGGGTTCAAATACTAACCACATTTTTAGGTGATAATCATGATAACCACAATCCAACCAAATCACATAATTTGTAATTTATTTATTTTTCTAATTATCAAAAGGGTATTTGAGTAAACTTGCAAATTTTATTTTAGGTATTTATATGTGTTTAAATTTAAAGTTCATTAATTATCTTATTCTTTCTCCTAACACAAGAAGTCAATTTTTAATTTAAAGTACATTTATTTATTTTGTTCACCACTTTTCCTCTTTCAAACAAGAAATTCAATTTCACCACTTTTCCCCATTCAAACAAGAAAGTTAATTATCTTATTCTATCCGGCTCTTTTTTTGTAAGGTTAGGTGGTGGTTGTGGGAAAGTCATCTCCGGTTGTTTTTGTGTTATGTGTAAGTTCTTCGAGAACTTTATACCTTCCGCGTATTATTCCGGTAAAGTTTTTGGTGTTGTGTGGAATTTATTCGATAACTTTATACCTTCTGCGTATTATTGTTATAAAGTTGTGTGCTTTCTTCATTAAGCAGCAAATCAACACCACTTCCTACAAGGAGTAACATGGACCCTTGTGAACAATTTAGATGGGTGGTATGTATATGTAACACGGGTGGTACGTATATTTAACACGGTTGGTACGTCTATATAACACGGTTGGTACGTATATGTAACACAGTTGATATATATATCTAACAAACTTTGACTTGAATTTTATTTTCTAGTAAATATTTTTTTTGTATTATTGTAATGTAAAACTAAAAAAATTATTGAATCTTTTTTACTATAAATTAATTTTTATGGGTTTTATTTATTAAGTTTGAAATTGTAAGAAAGAGAGTGTGGATTAATTAATGACTATCTAAATTAAATTATGTTGTTTTATCTAAATTACCCTTTCGCATTAAGTATAATTAATTTTTTCATTTAATAGTTAAAAGCTTGTTATTAAATAAAATCAACCATTAATCAAACTCAATCAATGATGTGGTTATCATGGTTATCTTATAAAATAAAGTTAGTATTTGAACCATATATATATATATATATATATATATATATATAGGGGAGGGATCAAGAGAAAACCACAAATTTAGGCGAAAACCTAGAAAACCACATCATTTCAGACAATTTTTTTATTTACGTGTACGTATCCAAAAACAACTTTTTTGATTTACATATACGTAAACGCAATTTTTTTTGTTTTATTTTTACGTATACGTAACACTATGTGTAAAAAATTTTTTTGGTAAAAATGTTTAATATTACATTTATACTCTTATAAATAAATAAAAATAAAATAAAAAATAAATATTATTATATGATTGAGTAAAATTGGTTTTTTTAGTGGTTTTCTCGGTTTTCGCCTAACCTGTGGTTTTCTCTGGAACCCTTTCCTATATATATATATATATATCTTTATATATAATAAAGAAGAAAGGTTTCTGCCACTTGTCATAATCTTAAGCCAACATGACACTTGGCAACTTATTAGCACAACTTGTACACTTGTCATCTTTTTATAAACATATCCAGATCCGTATGTATATAGGTAATGAATAATCCGTTTCCTTTCTCTACCTGGTAACAAAACCCTAAACTTGAGCCTTGTCCACATCCTTTTCAATTCCTTTGTTTAACACATCGACACCTTCATCATCTCAACCCTAAACTTCCTCCATAACCACCATTTGCCTGCAATGATGAACCTGGATTTTCCACCGCTGCCACCATCTCCCGCAACTACCTTACCTTTTCGCCGCTGCCACCATCTGTCGGCCCAACCACCATCACCTACCCCCTTGCCGCCACAACCAACATCTGCTGCCGCTGCTGTTCGAGATCCACCCTGCCAAAATCGTCCTCTAATTTCTCAACAGGTTATTTTCTAGATCTTACTAATTTCTCAACAGGTTACTTTTAATTTTTGTTTTTAATCTCCTTTTTAATTTTTTTTTTGTTGAATCTTGATTATTGGTGATGGGTTTTACTACATACTTGACTTAATCATCTTAATAATGGATTTTTTGTCTTAATTGAACTATAATTTAACTTTTGTATTGTACTCTTCTACTCTTTTAATCAAAATTTGATGTATTTGTCATGGGTTTACTGTATAGTGGTGCTAATTATACTAATAATGAGTTCTACAGATCAGAATTTACCCAAATTATATAGTATCAGTCACTATCCCACTGACTTAATAGTTTTGGTTAAATTCAGTATACCTAAAAACCAATTTCAGTTTTTGGTTGTCTTTTTTAAAGTTAAAATTTAACCTATCAATGGGGAAAAATCTGAAATATAGTCTTTTACTTTTTATATGTCAACTATACAAGACAAAAAAATACCTATAATGTTTTATACAAGCCCTTTTCACCAAACATATGACTGGTCTCTATCAAACACTGATTACCCATTATTTTGACTATCATCTTTCCTAAAATAAACGTTTTGTCTCTTTTTGCTTATAATCAAACGGTTATAAATATCACCCATTTATTCAAAATCTTTCAACCCATTCTTCCACTGCTTAGAAATTTAAGAATCCAAGCTATGAGTTTGCAAGCAATAGATACGAGTCAACTTACGGATCCAAGGTACTGTATTCATATGATATCTTCTTTTATAACTGAGTTTTATTTGTTGTTTACATATGTTAGTTTTATAACTGAGTTTTATTTGTTGTTGACTATATAGTTTGAAAATTGATTAAAATGGAATAAATATAGTCATAAACTGAGTTTTATTTGGTGTTTAAATATGTTAGTTTTATAACTGAGTTTTATTTGCTGTTGACTATATAGTCTGAAAATGGATTACAATGGAATAAATATAGTCTTACACACATATAGTCTGAATAATTATGTTTCTCAATATTTAGTACTAATCATACAACAAATCTGATGTTATAAAATACCTTACCAAATCTATTTGTATCATTTTGCCTTTTATTCTTTCAAGTTCTTCCTTAATTTCATCCACTTTATTTAACTTATGACCAAGTTCTAAACCAGAAACCAACCCTTCCATACCATATATATGCAGATATTCTCATGCTGTTTGATGCCCATTGTAGGTTTTTAAAAGAGTTATAATTCAGAATATCCATTACCAATATGAAGTTTAATAATGCCTTCCATTATTGATGATGTTGCTGCCGACGCATCTATGTAAGAAACCGCCTTCCATTGACTATTAATTAGTGACTCATCTTTCTTGCCTACAGAGGAAATCACTACCTGAGTTTTGGAGGGATCGCCTTGTCGTGAGTATGTGTTTTAGTTAATTGATTTAATAATTTGTTTGCTTTATTTGTTAACTTATTTTATGATTCCATATGCTACAATTCCATCTTGTTTATGGCTTTATTTTAACGTTACAGTAGCAACATTGCCAAGTGCAAAGGACAGTTTTAATGAGTTTTTTAATATTGCCAACTTCAAAATATGCTTTGTTGCTATTTGATGCATCTTCTTTGAATTAGGTTCTCATTATGTTAATTTTGTCCTAACAATAGGGGTTTCGCAAGCAAGGCTGCAGGTAAGCGATTTTTGTTGGAACCATTTCTGGAGATGGATATTAAGGCCTTCTTTGCCTCTTTTACTTGCAAGATTCCAGCTAGCAAAGTTAAAGGTAACCCTTATTACTCATTACCTATAAAATGATTATATTATTTTATAATTATGTTTGTGGAGTATTTTGGTGTTTATTTAAACGGAAATGATATATTGATGGTTTACATGTGATAAATAGGCTCCAAAGATATTGATTTAAAGCTTTTGAAAGTTATATGATGATGGTTAACGGAACACTAATAATAATTCATTTGGTTTTAGTTTACACATATATAGGGGAAGAAAACAGCCCCGCATGCGAACTTAGCAAGTTCGCCTGGGGAGGCTGGGGTGAACTTATCAAGTTCGCTTGGGATGTTCGCTTGGGCAAGTTCGCCTGGGCATATTAGCTTGGGCAAGTTCGCCTGGGCATGTTTGCTGGGCAAGTTCGCGTGGGCTAGGATAGGGCGAACTTAACCTTATGTTCGCCTAAAACAGAATGATTAAACCGTTAGAGTCGGGATTAGGTCTGATGCGTATTTAACTACTCAATCCAGATCGTACGAGACATAGTTGGGCCTCGATTAGGACAACTGAGACTAGCTTATCAGGTGAGTTCTAGAAGCCCTCTTTTAAATGTTTTAAAAAATATTTTTTGGGCTGGTGTGCATACATGACGATGTGACTGTTTTATAAAACGATGTTTATGAATGATATATGTGATGTTTTATGAAACGAGGTTTATGAACGATGTTTTGGAAGGAAAGGTTATGAAAGATGTGTTTATGAAATATTTTGTCAAAAGAAGTTTACGAAGTGTTTACGAATGAATGATTTTTAATAAAACATACGAATGCTTTAAATGACATTTTGAAGTAAAAGAAGTGAATGTTTACGAAAGTCACAAACGAACGAATCTGCCATTATTTCTTAAGGAATGAAGGTTATGGGTATCGGATGTATGTTATGGGCCTTTACCTATAGTGGCCTTTGTAGCTGGCCAACTGTTGTACAACTGGGGTGATGACGGTCACCAAGGGGATTATCGTGATCCTTAAAGTTAGTATGATTTACCTTACGGGGTAGTCGTGCTTGAAGTTTGGTACTTGTGCCTTACGGGGTACAGTACTTGAAGTTTGGTACGTGTCATCCTTGTGATGCCGTGCTTGAAGTTCGGTTTTGAATAGCCTGAGTGTCGGGCCCTAGGATTTCTCCGCCCGAAGGACAGCACGGCGGTGATGGGCCTAGTGGTGGTGATCCTTAGGTTATTCCGCCAGTATGTGATGTTTGGATTTGACGATTACGAGAAGGCGCAGATTCGATATGTTCGTTGACTTATGGTTTATGTTATGTGTTATGTTATGTTATTGCATGAATTTCACACGCTTTTATTAATGAAGTTAAATGATATGTTTTTGGCAAATATTTGAAGTTAATGTTTTATGAAAAGCTAGAACTCACCGGCGTAGCTGACTTTTTAGTATGCATATTCAGGTTAAGGCAGGTTATGATGATAGACGGTGATGCTGGGCGGTTTGAAGAGTTACCCGGATGATTTGAAGAGTGGCATCCCGTTATGATTAGTTTATGTATTAGACTATGTTATGCTTCCGCATGTTTGAACAATGTTATGATTACGTTTGAATGAAGTTTTCCGCTGCGTTATTTTGATATTCAAGTTTAAGAACCGTTTGTGAATGAGTAAATCCAACAAGTGAGGCATCCCCGGTTTGGGGCCTTACAAGTTGGTATCAGTGCAATAGTTTGAGAGATTTGGACGCTCCGGTGTCTAAACCTAAACTGTGAATGGTACCGAAAGCGGATGCCAGTACAGGTAACTCAAGCCACAACATCAAGTATTGTGACACACAGTAGTCCAGGTCAATACCCATAGTCATATTTGCACATTCCTGTTTTATATTTCTTGGAATATTATCTTTGATATAGTATTGTCAGGAGTCTAGCAAAGGGACAAGTGTCATATTTAGTAATTTTTAAGAATTACTAGGAAATAAACGATAATAACCCGCATTGAACGTTCGTTGGTGATTAGCGAGATTTTATTCCGGTAAAAGTCTAGGGACACGTTTTAATATAAAAACGTATATATTGGTGACTAAACCTTAAAACATAGACATAAAAATGTTGGTTGCTTGACCTTGAGTTATTTTATGTGAATACATGTATACTATAGTTAAAGTAATAACTATGTCGGGAATTCACTAACAGATTATTAAAGCTAGTCAAACAACACAAAATGTAAAACGTCTTAATAATCAAAGATATTAAAGCGGGCATTAATTTCGGGTAATATACCGCATCTAAATCAATCACATCATCATCATGATGACTTTTTTGCTTACAATTCACTCCAACATCAAGTCGTAATGATGATGACTTGTTGAGATCTACACTCAACCCCTGTTTCATCTAATATTTTATATATATATATATATATATATAAATATCTAGGTATGTAGATATATAAAGTTTAAATCATTAAAGTTACTACACCAAATACTAGATCACGGGATCACCTACCGGGTTTACACCACCTTAAACCGATCCAACTAACAATTAGAATGCAACTAGGTGATTGGACAACACCCAACCCCCACCCCTTAACCCTCTTCGGCCGAGAATAGTGGGGCCACCCACTTATCTTGCTTCACCAACTAACCTCCATCATTGTTGTCATAAGACCAAACTCCATCAACTAGAAGTGCAAGCAATGGTCTATGTCCATCAAGTCAACAATCCCTTGCAATGATATTGTTGAGTGCAACACTCAAACTCCATCTCTCTTTCTCCATATATACGAAACACACACCACACCAACATCCATACCTTATCATAATGACCAATGATGATTACCAAACCTACACACAATCTATCTATTATAAATAGAACATGAACCCATATAAAACACTTGCACCAACACCCCTTAACTCCCTCCTCCCTCCCTTGACTGATTCATTTCGGATTTCACCCAATCCCCCTCTCCAAAACCGAAAATGCAAACAATTCCCGTAACTCAGCTTCATGCCAGATTTTTGGCCAACTTTGCAAGACCATATCTCCTTCGTTACTTGGCCAAATCAGTCCATTCTTCTTCTAGAATGAAGCTCATGTTAAGAAGAAAGAAACCAAGTGGAATCACTCGAATCCATGGAGTATTCGACCTCCAAACGGCCGGCTCAAGAAGGCCGCTTAGTGTAGGTCGAATTTGGACACCTCTTTTCTTTTTCCTGTTTTGAGGTACCTACACAACTCCAAACCTAGTAATTCTTTTTCACATCTCCTCTGGTTTTAATAAAATTGATTTTAGAAGAAAACCCCAATTCATTTGGTCTTCTAAAACCATCTAAAAGTCTATTCGAAGTACGCCTAAAAATATGAGTTTTCAAGAACAAAATAAAACATAAAAGTCTTGATGAGTTTTGGCTTTATTTCTTCATGAGTCATGTTTAAATACATATATTTATACACGTACATGTTCATACATAAAATACCAAACTAGAAGGACCATAGACAAGATAAGGACACATCAAATATAAACTACATATATATATACTATCACATAAAATAACACTTGGATGATGGTGTTCTTCATAAACCCTTTATTCCATTCATGTGTTATGTTGAAGGATACATGTTCGTGAAGTTATATGATCATGTGTGACTTACCTGGCAAGACCTGAGGTAGTGTCCTATGATTCAAGAAGACATACAAACGATTATCATCAACATATGAACGTGAAAGGTGTTACTAAAAATATATGTTTATGGATAAAATTTGTGATATATATGTGTTGGTATACGGTTTTGGTTAAATCATGGAAATGTTCTAGGAATTAAAGATTAGTATCCTAATATGAACATTTGATATATGTACATGGAACATATGAAGAGATTCGGTTAAAAATAAATAATCACATGACATCGTGGAACATAAGTGAATATATTTTAAGTTGTTACAAAAATAATATTTATTTTTGGTACACTTAATAAGTCACCAATAGGGAAACATATTATTTTCTTGGAAAATATGTAAGCGTCTAGACTGGAACAATAATCACCAATGAGTCGTAAATGAAAACCCTATTTTTACTAAACAAAGGCGTACTTAACGGGATTCGTTAAGCCGGATGAACAACTTATGTATAAGACGGGTAGTCTTAACACGTTATTACCCTTGTGTGATTAGGGTATAGATAGACAGGAACTATTAGCACAAGGTTATTTGCTAGGATTTCATCGGACACAAAGTGAGTTCACGACCCCTTTCGCTTTTTTAAAGTTTTGTAAACTGCGGGGGAGAAACATACTTACATTAAGTATTACAGTATTGTTTAATATATGTCGAAACATTGTTGTAATATACAATTGGGAAAGCATTGCAAAAATTTTTATATGATAACAAGGAAACAAGACACTAACACTATGTCATACATGGTGAACAATATAGCGCTTAAAGTCCCCAGAATAACACACTTTTGTAACCATTAGCTATGGACTTAGCCCGGGATTCTATGGATAGTACTATTGGCGGTGACGCTCCCGGTAATGGTTAGTCGCGCTAACCAAGGGTCCAAATGGCCGAATGACCGCATATTATCTTACTCGCAGAAAGGCGAGGAGGGGCATTAAATTGTTGGGGGTTGGTTACGGTTTCATGTATGGACATAGGTATTTGTAAGCCTAGCTAGCTTACGAATGGATCAATAACATTTGTTTCATTTATCATATGCGTTTAGAATTATTTGTACTTATTTATGACGGTAATGTCATGGGCAATGTTTTCGGGTAAAACTACTTATCTTATGACGATTAAGTCATGGGCATGTTTTCAAAGGAAAACTACTTATCTTATAACGATTAAGTCATGGGCATGTTTTCAAAGGAAAACTACATATTTTATGACGGTTAAGTCATTTATACGTTCTCTGGGAAAACTAACTGTACTAAATTAACAAATTCTGTGAACTCACCAAACTTTGTGTTGACACTTTCAAGTATGTTTCTCAGGTAACCATTAGCCATGGAGCGGTTGGAATAGCCTAGCTATGTTGGAACAATTCCTAGTAACCAGACGGGAATAGATTATCTAGTCTCAAGTGGACCATTGATCTAGAGGGACTTTGATCATTGTATTTATTTAGTCTTAGTAATCGTATATGTAATCAAGTCTTAGAAATCACTATTACAGCTTCCACTATCGTGTAATGAACCAATCGTTGCAACTTGTAGTTATTTATTAAGTGAATAAATTTGGGGGTGTGACAGATTGGTATCAGAGCAATGGTTTTAGAGAATTAGGTTTCCTTAGTGACACCTAGGCTCTAACCAGAATCATTTAGGGACCAAGATTTCTAAGACTTGCATCACACTAAAAACACCCAAGACTTGAGTATAGGAATTCCAACTGTTGTCGAACAATTTGTGTAGACTATTAGTGTATGGAGTTACACTAGGGTATCATTAGCTACACTAATACAATTACATGGCACATGTAATGAACACTTAAACACATACAACAATGTGGAAATAATAAACATTTACAACATGTTACTGTTCTGATTACGAGTCAAGAATACTCAGCATACTGCAACCTTAGAAGATCGAGTTACGAGCTGAGCTTGGGCAACGACGGCAACAATCGTCAGTTACCGATCTTGGTATCACAAGAGGCTGAACCCGTACCAGAATCTGTACCTATACCTGCACCACAACTACTCCAGCCATGGAGGCATCTATCTTTCTAACGTATTTACGGTATAAATACTCTCCTTCATAAGTTGTCGGATCGGATGCCTAGACTTTCTCCATGAGATATGGCAGACAGGATTGTCTAGGCAGAAGGGAATCCAAGGTGGATAAGCAGGACTAAATGGGAGAGAACTCCAAGGGTCAGGAGACCCAGACATACATCAGGATCATGTGGATCCATGCATATATACAGACTTGGAGCATGAGTTGCTCGACACTCATTTGAGGATCTCTGCCCAACACATAGTGCCTGACTTTCACCATACACATTTTATTTTAAGAGACACTGGTGGTGCCTCTCTACCATTAGCCTCATCCGACAACAGCCATATTCTACAGATTCATGACTATTGGTACACATAATTAAGAGTAATCCGATAAAACAATACACACTCCTGCACAAGTGTGCAAACACGATCTAATGAACATTTCAAATCCCATTGATTTAAAAGTTGGGGATAGAAGGAACACTACAGGGATCATGCAAAGTAAATTATCATTATGGGTGCACACGTAATCATAATTTGCAGTGCATGGGAACTTTAGTGAGTCTTGCTGTCCAAGCTAATGATCAAACCATGTTCTCAGTCAATTGATTAAGGATTGGATCTTAACAAATCGGACTTCTCAATTAGATGTTCACAAAGCATTCTCCTAGTTTTGGAGGAACGAGAGAAATTCAAATTTAATTCAACCAATCCTTAATGAATCCTGAACGAAGAAGGAATTCACACATTCATTCTTTGAGATTCTACTTGTTAGGAATTCTTCAAATTGAGCATTACTACAACTAACACTTACAATAATTGCACAATTATTGTGGGAGATTATAGCGTAATCTCAGGATCCATCATACAGTTCAATCTCATAATTGCTTGAAAGTTACGCCAAGAGTGCTATGCACTAACTTCAGTAATGGGGCAGAATATTATACGCATGGCACCTATGGATATTGTGGAAGCTCGACATGAGACAAGTAGGTAATCTGACATTTTGGGATATTGGACAAACAGGGTTGTTCTCACAACCTTTGACATTCAGTACACCTTTAAGTCTGACTATTCTTTCGGTGATAAATAAGCCGTGATTTATACTTAAGCGAATGCCAAAGAAACCTAGGTGTGGACTAACGACTATTGATGCAATAACAGAAGGAAGATATACAAAACTTTTAAAGGGTCCCAAATGCGGAATTTCGTTCTAATTGTCACACCCCAACCGACGGCGAAAACGTCGGGGCGGGACATGTAGACTGTTCATGAGCACAAGGTTGACTAAATTGAAATATATTAATCATTCAATTCATTTCAAGTATTGAAGACAAAACCAAATCAAACCAAGTACATAAAACAAAATACATAATCCTTTATTTAAAATTATCTAGGTCCAAAACTTATGTGTAGCAAGTCTTGATCAAAATCACACATTAGTACCTGAAACATGAATAAAATAAGGTCAACTAAAAAGTTGGTGAGCAAACACAGGTTTGTATATAGATAACATATAGATTATGAATAAACAAATCCTTACATAACATGATAAAATAAGGCATTTATGGAGAGCAGCTATTGTGTAACCAAGTACAATCAAACCTTTGTAACTAGCATGCAAAATTGTGTTGTGGGTAACAATCACCACAAATCTGGGTGGGTTTGTCAGACTCAATAGATCTATCATTATTTACCGTCAGCTTGAATAGTTAATGATTGCACATAAATTGCACACAAAAGTTAGCACAACTAGCATTCAGGCATAAAGCTCAAATTGCACACATGAATGTAAAGAGGATTTGTATTTGTGTAGTTTGTGTAAATGTATGCAATAGTTTGTATAGTGTTCATGTTCCACCCCAAAAAGTGTAAAAGAGTAAAAGGGGCTATGTAATACTCACATGATTCGAAGGCGTAGCTAACACGAGATACTAGATAGTAATATGATCCTTGTAATGCCCAACGTTAACCTATGGTGGAATGTATATTGCATTAATAGTGTGCACAATAGTCTATGTCTAAGTCTAGTGTTGGATTGGATGTGTGTATAAAGTTAGTGGTTTGTACTTTGAAAAGTATTGTATAAAATGAAGGATTTGAAACGGATATTTTTAGAACATTTTGGTTAAGGTTTGAGTTTGAATAACTAAATAAATAAGTTATATAGTTATTATTTATTTAGTTATGAAAATAATGTAGATGTTTGATGTAATTAAGTATAAATTAAATAATTATTTTTGATCAAATATAAATTAAATAAATAATCATTACCTTATTTATTTATTTATGTAACTTAGTCATTAAAATACTATTTAAGTGTAGGGTTTAACAATAAGTATAAATTTTATTTTGTAAATAATTCCTATTTATTTTAAGATTAAGTATTTGATCTTTTTAAATAAAGTTAATACAAATTTTTATAAATCAACTATTTTTATTTGAAAATTTAATCTGAAATACTTATTGTTTTTAAAATAGAAAAATTAATTATTCTGCCAAGATTTTTCTCTCACACACGACCGTGCCTGGGACAAGGCACGATCGTGCTAGAACCACGGGCGCGACCGTGCTAGTCAGGGAGCGGCTGTGTTGATCAAACAGAGGACATAAATAAGCTGATTACTAGGCACGACCGTGACCGTGCCTGGCCAGGCACGTCCGTGTCTATTGTCTTGAGGCACGACCAAGTCTAGCCAAGAGGCATGACCGGGTCTGAGTGTGTGAGGCACGACCGCACTGGGATTGGCACGACCGTGTCTCATGAAGCACGACCGCGCTAGAAGACTAGCGCGACCGTGTTCGTTCCAAAACAGAAACGAATTTACTATTTCTTATGATAATGATGTTTGGGATCATAGGGCTTTCATCCATTAGGTTATTACGAGTCTTTTTGTATAGTTTAATTGTATTTAAAACGTGTTCAAAGCAGGGTTCGGTTAAACCATTTTAGCATGAACCCTAGATTCGGGTCCGTGTTAAATTGGATATTGTAAGCCCAAATTAGGTTAGGGCTTTTGATCTATAGACTAAAAGGAAAGTGTGGAAGATTTCAATTACCCGAAAAGATGATTAATCGATAGCGCGTGGTAGAAACGAGTTCCGGCGACGACGGTTTGATCTCCGGTGCCCTTTTGCTGCAATTCCGATGACTCAGTGTTTTTAGGTGCTTCAGAGAGGATTGATAGTGCGTTTGCGTGGTAGAATTGCATCCAAATGGTGAATTCAATGGTCTCGTGAGAGCATTAGGCGGTTATGAGATAAATCGACGAAATTGAGTTTATTTGTTGTAAATGTGATGATTAACATTCTTAATCGGGTTGTTAATGGTAGAAACGTGCGTAACGGTTACGAAATCAAATGATTCCACGATTAAAGGCTGCATTTATGTTTCAGTTGATGAGCGGCGCGACCGTGCCCATAAGAGGCACGACCGTGCCAAGGCACCGGGCGCGATCGTTCCAAAGCAAGGCTTGCGACCATGCCAGAACGAGGCGCGACCGTGCCTATTAGGGTTTCTTGTTAATTTATAAAAATCAGTCCTTGCAAGTTTCAGTATTGATAGTTTTGTATAAATATGGACTTATGTATAGTTTAATAGGGTATACTCATGTAAAATTTGTGGGTTTGCATTGAAACATAGTATTTAATTGTTGGTACAAATAGAACAAGTCAGTGTACTAGAATTTGGCTTGAAATGTATCACATTGAATTGAAATATAGATAATGAAAATCAGAAATGTTACAGTATCCCCATGTTGAGGGAATTTCGTCCCGAAATTTAGCTAGTGGAGGCGATGGCATCAGGGAAGAGATGGGGGTACTTCAGCTTCATTTGGTCCTCTCATTCCCAAGTAAACTCAGGACCACGTTTAGATTCCCAACGAATTTTGACAATAGGAATACGGCTTCGTTTGAGCTGTTTGACTTCGCGATCCATGATTTCCACTGGTCTCTCAATGAAGTGCATCGTTTCGTCAATGTGCACGTCGTCAAGAGGTATGTGGAGATTCTCATCAGTAGGACATTTCTTCAGATTAGACACATGGAAAGTAGGATGCACATTGCCAAGTGATGGAGGTAAATCAAGTTTGTAAGCCACTTTCCCAATCCTTTCAAGGATCTTAAATGGACCCACATAGCGAGGTGCTAACTTTCCTTTCTTTCCAAAATGGATCACACCCTTCCACGGAGACACCTTTAGAAGAACAAGGTCACCGACTTGGAATTCCAAGGGTTTTCGTCGTTTGTCGGCATAAATCTTTTGCCGACTTCTCGCTACTCGAATGTTGTCACGGATTTGGATAATCTTGTTGGATGTTTCTTGAATTAGCTCAGGACCGGTGATTTGTGCTTCACCAATCTCGTTCCAACAGATAGGAGAATGACACTTGCGACCATAGAGAGCTTCAAATGGAGCCATATTGATACTCGTGTGGTAGCTATTATTATAAGAGAACTCGATTAGGGATAGATGTGAATCCCAATTGCCACCAAAATCGATTACACAAGCTCTAAGCATATCCTCAAGAGTTTGGATTGTTCGCTCGGTCTGACCATCAGTTTGGGGATGGTAGGCCGTGCTCAAATCCAATCGTGTACCAAGAGCAGTTTGGAGAGATTACCAAAAACGAGAGGTGAACCGAGCATCTCTATCGGAGATTATGTTTAAGGGAACACCGTGACGGCTCACAATTTCGTCAAGGTAAATTCGGGCTAGCTTTTCAACCCGATAGTCTTCACGGATAGGCAAGAAATGAGCAGATTTGGTGAGACGGTCAATAATCACCCAAATGCTATCATAACTACTTGAGGTACGAGGGAGTTTGGTAATGAAATCCATAGCTAAGTTTTCCCATTTCCACACAGGAATTTCTGGTTGTTCAAGTAAACCGGAAGGACGTTGATGTTCGGCTTTGGCTTTGGAGCAAGTTAGACATTTGGCAACATAGAGAGCAATGTCTTTCTTCATACCGGGCCACTAATATTGTTGGCGAAGATCTTGGTACATCTTATCCGCACCAGGATGAATAGAATATCGAGTCTTGTGAGCCTCGTTCATGAGAAATGTATGAAGATCATCGCGATAGGGATCGCGATCGGGAATCCAAATACGATTTAAGTAATAACGTAAGCCATTGGGTTTTGATTCATGCTGAAGTTCAACACCACACGACATTTCCTCGTACATGTTACCCTCGGTGATTGAGACGTGTTGAGCTTCTAAGATGCGGTTTTGAATGTCGGTTTGAATTCGGACACATTGAAGCATGACATGGTCCTTTCGACTCAAAGCGTCGGCTACAACATTCACTTTGCCGGGATGATAACGAATCTCGCAGTCATAGTCGTTAAGGAGTTCAACCCAACGTCTTTGCCTCATATTGAGTTCTTTTTTATTGAAGATGTGTTGGAGACTTTTGTGGTTGGTGAACACCACACATTTTGTGCCATAGAGGTAATGTCTCCAAATCTTTAATGCGAATACGACCGTACCCAACTCGAGATCGTGCGTCGTATAATTCTTCTCATGAATCTTAAGTTGCCTTGATGCATAGGCGATTACTTTGCCTCGTTGCATGAGGACACAACTAAGACCTTGGTTGGAAGCATCACAGTAAACAACTAGATCATCATTCCAATCGGGGATAGTCAAAATAGGAGCATTGAACAACTTTTTCTTGAGAGTTTGGAAAGCTTCTTCTTGTTTTGGTCCCCATTCATAAGGTTTACCCTTGTGGGTTAAAGCGGTAAGAGGGACAGCAATCTTAGAGAAATTTGAGATGAAACGACGATAATATCCCGCAAGACCAAAAAATGAACGAACTTCGGTGGGGGTCTTCGGGGCATTCCAATTCTTAACCGCTTCGATCTTAGCAGGGTCAACATGAATTCCCTTATCGTTGACGATATGACCAAGGAATTGAACTTCCTTTAGCCAAAATTCACATTTGGAGAATTTGGTATATAGTTGTTCCTTCCTCAAGAGGTCCAAAACTAGTCTAAGGTGTTGCTCATGGTCGGATTTAGTCTTGGAGTAGATTAAGATATAGTCAATGAAGACGATCACGAATTTATCAAGGTACGGTTTGCACACACGATTCATGAGGTCCATAAAAATTGCGGGTGCATTGGTTAGCCCAAAAGTCATGACCATGAACTCGTAGTGACCATACCTTGGTCGGAAGGCAGTCTTTGGAATATCTTCCTCTTGTACACGGAGTTGGTGATAACCAGACCGAAGGTCAATCTTCGAGAAGCAAGTAGAACCTTGAAGTTGATCAAAGAGATCATCATTTCTAGGCAAGGGATAACCCTTCTTGATGGTAAGCTTGTTGAGTTCGCGGTAGTCAATACACATGCGGAATGATCCATTTCAGAAGGTGCAAGACGATAAGGAATGACTTGGACGAATGAAGCCATTTTCGGAGAGCTCTTGGAGTTGACTTGCAAGTTCTTGCATTTCAGAAGGCGTAAGACGATAAGGAGCTCTAGCCACGGGGTTCGCTCCGGGTATAAGGTTAATGCGAAATTCTACTTGTCGAACGGGTGGAAGACCGGATAGATCTTCGGGAAATACTTCGGGAAAGTCCCGAATGATGGGAATGTCTTGGATACTCTTCTCTTTGACATCCTTTCGAACAACATGAGCTAAGAAGGCTACGTACTTCTTTCGTATGTAATTTTGGGCGGTAGTGCATGACATTAACTTGAGTCCTTTGCAAGGTTTTTCACCAAAGACTCTTAACGTTTCTCCTGACGGTAGAGGTATTCAGATGCATTTCTCGAAACAGATGACTCCGGCATGATGATTTGATAGCCAATCCATGCCTATGATGATACCAAAACTTTCTAGTGGCATTGGTACAAGGTTGATTGGAAATGTATGATCATTAAGTTCTAGAGAGCAGTCGTGAATAACAGAGTCAATTGTAAGGGAGTCACCATTTGCTACTTCGACGGTGAAGGTTTTCTCTAATTGGGATCGTGTCTTTGCATGTAAGGGTTCAAATTTAAGTGACACAAAACTTTTATCGGCACCGGTATCAAATAAAATGGAGGCATATTGACTATTAACAAGGAACGTACCGTTGACCACATCATTGTTGGCTTGAGCTTCATTGGCGTTTATGTTGAAAGCACGCCCACGAGCTCCGCCTTGTCTAGCATTGATGAACCTTGGGCACTGGTCACGAAAATGATTTGGGTTACCACATTCATAACAAGCACGCCCATTTGCAATAGCGGGAACACCTTGATTAGCCACTTGGGGATTGGTTCGGTTTGGTGGGTTGACTTGGCCTGCAAGTGCTTTGGCTCTACAAACATTGACTGTATGGCCATATTTCCCACAGTGAGTGCAAAGGCGACATGGAATGTTTTGGAGATGGTGATAGTTGCATGTGGCACAGAGTGGGTAGATCCCAACATATGGCTTTTTGGCTGGTGCTTGAACCATAGGAGCAGCTTGGTTAACAGGGATAGCAGGAGTGACCATAGCATAGTTTCTAGTCTTTCTTTTCTTATTATTACGGGAGGGTTCAGTTGTGGCTTCTTTGATGTGTGTGGGAGGGGTTGTAGTGTCGGGAACTTTCTTGGTGCCTTTTCTAGTCAGAGTTCCCGCTTTCACATGGTTGTCGGTTAATGTAGCAGATAAGCGGATAGCATCTTCGAGTGTTGCGGGATTTCTCCCTAAGACAGTATCTTGAATTTGCCTAGGTAATCCACCAATATACTTCTCAATGCAGCGAGATAAAGGTGTGACCATATGGGGCACAAGGAGGCTCAACTCATGGAACCGAGTTGTATAAGCTAGACTTTCACCACCATCTTGGGCAAGATCCCAAAACTCGGCTTCCAGTTTCTTTATCTCATTTCGAGGACAAAATTCTTCGGTCATTAGCCTTTTAACCTCATCCCAAGGTAAGGCCATTGCTACTTCCACTCCTCTAGTTCTCTTTTCCCCATTCCACCACGTGAGTGCCCGTCTTTGTAAGACACTTGTGGCATGACGAACACGAAGGTTATCGGGGCAGTCACTATTGAGGAAGGTATTCTCAATACTTTCGAACCATTGAAGAAGTCCCGTAGCTCCTTCGGTACCATAGAACTTAAGTGGATTACATGAGTTGAAATGCTTGAAGGTGCATTGTGATGGGTTGGCACCACCATTACCATTAGCCACATGGTTACCATTTGTGGCACCATTAGCTTGAGTGAGTCGGGTTACAAGTTGTGTAAGGATAGCAGCGATGTCGGTATTGTTGTTGGTCACGGGAGCACGACGGGGAGGCATTCTACAGAATTGCACAACACAAGAAAAGATGTAAGAACTTATGAATGTTGTTTGGATTTAAAAGAATAAGATAACAAATAAAATAGTTAATCATGGTTTGGATTGTACTCAAATAGCGACATAATCACTTGAATACTATGACACATTAAGGTTAATTAAACTCATATAATCTTTTTAAGGAGACATGCTTTAGTCTATAAGAAAACACTCATCCCGGGCATTCCCAGTAAAGCATACGGGTCCCTCGGTTGATTGGGATTTATGGGAAATGTTTTCCTAGACAGAAAACCCATAATACAGGTGTCACTCTTCCATATTGCACGTGTCCTCAAATAATTAACAAATTTTAAAAGCCTTAACGAGGAAATAAAGAAATTTTATAGATTTAGATCCATGGAGTCTCCACATGCTAAGAAGATGATGATAGGGGAGTAGGTAAGAATATTATGAGGTTTTAGGGTATAGGTAGGGATATTGTTTATTTAATTTTTATTTAAGTATATCTTAATAAGTCATGAATTTTTTTTTACAAGTAAGGCATCAAAACTAAATAATAACTAATCATAGTAAGTAGCATGTAACACATAGAATGTATCACATATCACATAATCATGAAGCATGGCATAAGTGGGTGTCCTAAAGTTATAGTCTAGGTCAAGAGTGTCTAATAACCTAGTTCCCTATAACCAAGGCTCTGATACCAATCTGTCACACCCCAACCGACGGCGAAAACGTCGGGGCGGGACATGTAGACTGTTCATGAGTACAAGGTTGACTAAATTGAAATATATTAATCATTCAAATTCATTTCAAGTATTCAAGACAAAACCAAATCAAACCAAGTACATAAAACGAAATACATAATCCTTTATTTAAAATTATCTAGGTCCAAAACTTATGTGTAGCAAGTCTTGATCAAAATCACACATTAGTACCTGAAACATGAATAAAATAAGGTCAACTAAAAAGTTGGTGAGCATACACAGGTTTGTACATAGATAGCGTATAGATTATGAATAAACAAATCCTTACATAACATGATAAAATAAGGCATTTATGGAGAGCAGCTATTGTGTAACCAAGTACAATCAAACCTTTGTAACTAGCATGCAAAATTGTGTTGTCGGTAACAATCACCCCAATCTGGGTGGGTTTGTCAGACTCAATAGATCTATCATTGTTTACCGTCGGCTTGAATAGTTAATGATTGCACATAAATTGCACACAAAAGTTAGCACAACTAGCACTCAGGCATAAAGCTCAAATTGCACACATGAATGTAAAGAGGATTTGTATTTGTGTAGTTTGTGTAAATGTATGTAATAGTTTGTATAGTGTTCATATTCCACCCCAAAAAGTGTAAAAGAGTAAAAGGGGCTATGTAATACTCACATGATTCGAAGGCGTAGCTAACACGAGATACTAGATAGTAATATGATCCTTGTAATGCCCAACGTTAACCTATGATGGAATGTATATTGCATTAATAGTGTGCACAATAGTCTATGTCTAAGTCTAGTGTTGGATTGGATGTGTGTATAAAGTTAGTGGTTTGTACTTTGAAAAGTATTGTATAAAATGAAGGATTTGAAACGGATATTTTTAGAACATTTTGGTTAAGGTTTGAGTTTGAATAACTAAATAAATAAGTTATATAGTTATTATTTATTTAGTTATGAAAATAATGTAGATGTTTGATGTAATTAAGTATAAATTAAATAATTATTTTTGATCAAATATAAATTAAATAAATAATCATTACCTTATTTATTTATTTATGTAACTTAGTCATTAAAATACTATTTAAGTGTAGGGTTTAACAATAAGTATAAATTTTATTTTGTAAATAATTCCTATTTATTTTAAGATTAAGTATTTGATCTTTTTAAATAAAGTTAATACAAATTTTTATAAATCAACTATTTTTATTTGAAAATTTAATCTGAAATACTTATTGTTTTTAAAATAGAAAAATTAATTATTCTGCCAAGATTTTTCTCTCACACACGACCGTGCCTGGGACAAGGCACGATCGTGCTAGAACCACGGGCGCGACCGTGCTAGTCAGGGAGCGGCTGTGTTGATCAAACAGAGGACATAAATAAGCTGATTACTAGGCACGACCGTGACCATGCCTGGGCCAGGCACGTCCGTGTCTATTGTCCTGAGCCACGACCAAGTCTAGTCAAGAGGCATGACCGGGTCTGAGTGTGTGAGGCACGACCGTGTCTCATGAAGCACGACCGCGCTAGAAGACTAGCGCGAACTTGTTCGTTCCAAAACATAAACGAATTTACTATTTCTTATGATAATGATGTTTGGGATCATAGGGCTTTCATCCATTAGGTTATTACGAGTCTTTTTGTATAGTTTAATTGTATTTAAAACGTGTTCAAAGTAGGGTTCGATTAAACCATTTTAGCATGAACCCTAGATTCGGGTCCGTGTTAAATTAGATATTGTAAGCCCAAATTAGGTTAGGGCTGTTGATCTATAGACTAAAAGGAAAGTGTGGAAGATTTCAATTACCCGAAAAGATGATTAATCGATAGCGCGTGGTAGAAACGAGTTCCGGCGACGACGGTTGATCTCCGGTGCCCTTTTGCTGCAATTCCGATGACTCAGTGTTTTTGGGAGCTTCAGAGATGATTGATAGTGTGTTTGCTTGGTAGAATTGCAATCCAAATGGTGAATTCGATGGTCTCGTGAGAGGATTAGGCGGTTATGAGATAAATCAACGAAATTGAGTTTATTTGTTGTAAATGTGATGATTAACATTCTTAATTGGGTTGATAATGGTAGAAACGTGCGCAACAGTTACGAAATCAAATGATTCCGCGATTAAAGGCTGCATTTATGTTTAAGTTGACGAGCGGCGCGACCGTGCTAAGGCACCGGGCGCGACCGTTCCAAAGCAAGGCGCGCGACCGTGCCAGAACGAGGCGCGTCCGTTCCAGATCGAGGCGCGACCGTTCCAGATCGAGGCGCGACCGGGCCTATTAGGGTTTCTTGTTAATTTATAAAAATCAGTCCTTGCAAGTTTCAGTATTGACAGATTTGTATAAATATGGACTTATGTATACTTTAATAGGGTATACTCGTGTAAAATTTGTGGGTTTGCATTGAAACATAGTATTTAATTGTTGGTACAAATAGAACAAGTCAGTGTACTAGAATTTGGTTTGAAATGTATCACATTGAATTGAAATATAGATAATGAAAATCAGAAATGTTACACTAATCTGATTAGTTCATGATATGCATAAGGGGCGTAAGCTCAAGCTGTTCACAACAAATCACTGTTCACAACAGACCACTGTCCACAAGGATTAGTGAAGGATAATTTTATGCTCTTGTGTACCCGCACTTCCCCAAAGATCATCTTGTTGAATGGATCCCAGATTTCAGCCTAGAGGAGAGGTGTGATCACATCTTTTGCTCCTTGTTTTCTAGAACTAGGAAGCTCTAGGAGCATCTATTGTTAAGGAATGAACTCTTAACGCATGCTCAGTAAGAGTACAAAATTTTCGATGTTTAAACACTCATTACCTCAATTTTATCCTTGTGCTAAGGATTTTGAGGCTATAACCTGTATGAGTGGAATACGTAATGGTAAGTCACCAAAGTACCATTCAAACACTAAGAAGGTGCATACACACCGAATGACTTATAGTTGGCCATTGTAAAAATCATAAACCCTTTCTACCAACTTAATGGGTTGACAAACCTGTAGCCCATTTTGAGGAAAACACTAATTCTATGAGACCATTCTCACAGTCCCACTATTCATTCCCTCAGCTAGACGGAATATGAATATCCCAAACAAACATAGAACTTTTTACGGCACACATACTTCGAGGGTATGGTAGCCAAGTCATGAGCTTACATATCAGGATGTTACAACCCGAATGCTAGTCTGCCGCGGGAAGATAGTGCAATTAACGGGTAAAGTGGTGATTAAACTCGACCTTTGCAAGTAAGAGCTCCCAAGGAACATCAAATCTTAGCTCCATGAAGGCACATGGAGAAGAAAATCCTAGAAAACATGAAACCTGAAATAAGAGAAAAGTCTTAGTCCGAGAAAATGCTTTCGAAAAGCATAAGAGGGACAAACATAAAGTTTCATTTCCGTATTGTGTCATTACTACCCAATATTCAACTAAAACCTAGACACCTCGTCGAGTAATTCTTTCCTAAGATCTATAGAGATCTGCTTTTGTGACAAAGTGCGTAGACGAATAGAGGGTATGTGTCAACATACGCTCAAGATACGCAAGCACCATTCCTTTCATTACCAGGAATGAGAATCACATAACCCTTCCATACTGAGGGTAATCAAATAAAGGGGTTCTTGCACATTTAATATCGTTAGTCGGAGAAGTATTCGCTTTGCTTTCGAATACCGACTACCAAGTAAATGGAATCAAACAATTGAACCCTAAGTTGGATGATACAGATAGAATTTGGGTACCAGGTATCGGTAGCCTATGTGGGAGGTTATGGATGAAGTCCATAAGCCCAAGTACTCCGTTCATCCAGAATCGAATAAAACGTATAAGGATGCCGAGGAACTCCATTATGTGGCAAAACATGAAAGGAGAAATTGCTATCTATGTTGGGAGATACCCGACAGTAAAAGCAGAATGTTAGGAATCACCTGAGTGAACACAACAACCGCAGATTCCTCAATGGAAATAGGAGGAGAATTCCATAGATTTCATTACAAATCTACCCAGAACATCTAGCGGCTAGATACTATATGGGTAATCATCAGTCGTTTGATGAAATCCGCTCACTCCCTACCAATCAAGGAGACAGATAAAAGTAAGAAGCGTGCAAGGCTAAATATTAAGGAAATTAAGGCTAGGCATGGTATGCCAGTTTCTATTTTCTCTAATAGGGACAGTCGATTCATGTCAAAAATCTGGCAGTCTGTACAAGAAGCCTTGGGCACACGCTTTGACATGAGCACTACATATCATCCCCAGATGAACGGTCAAGGTAAAAGGACCATCCAAACTTTAAAAGATGTGCTCCGTGCGTGTGTAATCGATTTCAGAGGAAATAGGGATACTCACCGTCGTTGACTGAGTTTTCATATAATAACAACTACCATACCAGCATTAAAGCCGCTCCGTTGAGGCTTTGTATGGCTGTAAGTGTCGCTCATCGCTACGTTGGGCAGAGGTTGGCGAAAAACATTTGACCAGTCCTGAGATCGGCCAGGAAACCATTGACAAGATCGTCGAAATCAAAGATCGTCTGAAAGCCACTCAAGACAGACGAAAGAGAGTTGTGCTAGAAACAGACGAAAGCCATTATAATTCCAAATTGGAGACCGAGCCTTGTTAAAGGTCTCACTAAACATAACCATAAATACATCAGACCGTTTGATATACGAGCTAAGGTTGGCCCAGCAACCTACAAGCTTACGTTGTCACGGGGAACTAAGCAATATACACGATGCGTTTCATGTGTCAAATCTCAAGAAGTGTTTATTAGACGAAACGTTAATCATACCGTCTAGTGAGATTCACATAGGTGACAAACCACACCCTGTTCAGGAACCTATTGAAACCACTGGCTAAAAATTCCAGGGGACAGGGCGTAACTGTATTGAATTGGTTAAGGTATGTTAGAACTTGGAGCATGACCCTGAATATACATGGGAACACGAAGATCAAATGAAAACCAAGTACCAGTCCTTGTCACAAATACACCAATTCAAGGTAACATCAACTGAATTTCGGGACGAAATTCTCTTTAACATGGGGAGAATGTGACACCCAGTAGTCCAGGTCAATATTCATAGTCATATTTGCACATTCCTATTTTATATTTCTTGGAATATTATCTTTGACATAGTATTGTCAGGAGTCTAGCAAAGGGACAAGTGTCATATTTAGTAATTTTTAAGAACTACTAGGAAATAAACGATAATAACCCGCATTGAACGTTCGTTGGTGATTAACAAGATTTTATTCCGGTAAAAGTCAAGGGACACGTTTTAATATAAAAACGTATATATTGGTGACTAAACCTTAAAACATGGACATAAAAATGTTGGTTGCATGACCTTGAGTTATTTTATGTGAATACATGTATACTATAGTTAAAGTAATAACTATGTAGGGAATTCACTAGTAGATTATTAAAGCTACTCAAACTACACAAAATGTAGAACGTCTTAATAATCAAAGATATTAAAGCGGGCATTAATTTCGGGTAATATACCGCATCTAAATCAATCACATCATCATCATCATGACTTCTTTGCTTACAATTCACTCCAACATCAAGTCGTAATGATGATGACTTGTTGAAATCTACACTCAACCCCTGTTTCATCTAATATTTATATATATATAAATATCTAGGTATATAGATATATAAAGTTTAAATCATTAAAGTTACTACACCAAATACTAGATCACGGGATCACCTACCGGGTTTACACCACCTTAAACCGACCCAACTAACAATTAGAATGCAACTAGGTGATTGGACAACACCCAACCCCCACCCCTTGCTTCACCAACTCACCTCCATCATTGTTGTCATAAGACCATACTCCATCAAGTATCCATCATGTCAACAATCCCTTGTAATGATTTTGTTGAGTGCAACACTCAAACTCCATCTCTCTTTCTCCATATATGCGAAACACACACTACACCAACATCCATACCTTATCATATTGACCAATGATGATTACCAAACCTACACACAATCTATCTACTACAATTAGAACATGAACCCATATAAAACACTTGCACCAACACCCCTTAACTTCCTCCTCCCTCCCTTGACTGATTCATCCCCTTCTCCAAAACCAAAAATGCAAACAATTCCCGTAACTCAGCTTCATGCCAGATTTTTGGCCAACTTTGCAAGACCATATCTCCTTCGTTACTTCGCCAAATCTGTCCATTCTTATTCTAGAATGAAGCTCCATGTTAATAAGGAAGAACCCAAGTGGAATTAGTCGAATACATGGAGTATTCGACCTCCAAACAGCCGGCGCAAGAAGGCCGCTTAGTGCAGGTCGAATCTGGACACCTCTTTTCTTTTTCCTATTTTGAGGTACCTACATAACTCCAAACCTAGTAATTATTTTTCACATCTCCTCTGGTTTCAATAAAATTGATTTTAGAAGAAAACCCCAAGTCATTTGGTCTTCTAAAACCATCTAAAAGTCTATTTGAAGTACGCCTAAAAATCCGAGTTTTCAAGAGCAAAATAAAACATAAAAGTCTTGATGAGTTTTGGCTTTATTTCTTCATGAGTCATGTTTGAATACATATATTTATACACGTACATGTTCATACATAAAATACCAAACTAGAAGGACCATGGACAAGACAAGGACACATCAAATATAAACTACATATATATATATATATATACTATCACATAAAATAACACTTGGATGATGGTGTTATTCATAAACCCTTCACTCCATTCATGTGTTATGTTGAAGGATACATGTTCGTGAAGTTATATGATCATGTGTGACTTACCTGGCAAGACCCGAGGTAGTGTCCTATGATTCAAGAAAACATACGAACGATTATCATCAACATATGAACGTGAAAGGTGTTACTAAAAATATATGTTTATGGATAAAATTTGTGATATATATGTGTTGGTATACGGTTTTGGTTAAATCATGGAAATGTTCTAGGAATTAAAGATTGGTATCCTAATATGAACATTTGATATATGTACATGGAACATATGAAGAGATTCGGTTAAAAATAAATAATCACATGACATCGTGGAACATAAGTGAATATATTTTAAGTTGTTACAAAAATAATATTTATTTTTGCTACACTTAATAAGTCACCAATAGGGAAACATATTATTTTCTCGAAAAATATGTAAGCGTCTAGACTGGAATAATAATCACCAATGAGTCGTAAATGAAAACCCTATTTTTACTAAACAAAGGCGTACTTAAAGGGATTCGTTAAGCCGGATGAACAACTTACGTATAAGACAGGTAGTCATAACACATTAGTACCCTTGTGTGATTAGGGTACGGATAGATAGGAACTATTAGCACAAGGTTATTTGCTAGGATTTCATCGGACACAAGGTGAGTTCACGGCCCCCTTTCGCTTTTTTAAAGTTTTGTAAAATGCGGGGGAGAAACATACTTACATTAAGGATTCGTTAAGCCGGATGAACAACTTACGTATAAGACAGGTAGTCATAACACATTAGTACCCTTGTGTGATTAGGGTACGGATAGATAGGAACTATTAGCACAAGGTTATTTGCTAGGATTTCATCGGACACAAGGTGAGTTCACGGCCCCCTTTCGCTTTTTTAAAGTTTTGTAAAATGCGGGGGAGAAACATACTTACATTAAGTATTACAGTATTGTTTAATATATGTCGAAACATTGTTGTTTTACACAATTGGGAAAGCATTGCAAAAATTTTTATATGATAACATGGAAACAAGACACTAACACTATGTCATACATAGTGAACAATATAGCGCTTAAAGTCCCCGGAATAACACACTTTTGTAACCATTAGCTATGGACTTAGCCCGGGATTCTATGGATAGTACTATTGGGGGTGACACTCCCGGTCATGGTTAGTCGCGCTAACCAAGGGTCCAAATGACCGAATGACCGCATATTATCTTACTCGTAGAAAGGCGAGGATGGGCATTAAATTGTTGGGGTTTGGTTACGGTTTCGTGTATGGACATAGGTATTTGTAAGCCTAGCTAGCTTATGAATGGATCAATAACACTTGTTTCCTTTATCATATGCGTTTAGAATTATTTGTACTTATTTATGACGGTAATGTCATGGGCAATGTTTTCGGGTAAAACTACTTATCTTATGACGGTTAAGTTATGGACATGTTTTCAAAGGAAAACTACTTATTTTATGACGGTTAAGTCATGTATATGTTTTCAAAGGAAAACTACATATTTTATGACGGTTAAGTCATTGACATGTTTTCTAATGAAAACTACTTATCTTATGACGATTAAGTCATAGGCATATTTTCAATGGAAAACTACTTATCTTATGACTATTAAGTCATGGCATGTTTTCAAAGGAAAACTACTTATTTTATGACGATTAAGTCATGGGCATGTTTTCAAAGGAAAACTACTTATTTTATGACGGTAAAGTCATGGGCATGTTTTCAAAGGAAAACTACTTATTTTATGACGGTTAAGTCATTTATACGTTCTCGGGGAAAACTAACTGTACTAAATTAACAAATTCTGTTAACTCACCAAAATTTGTGTTGACACTTTCAAGTATGTTTCTCAGGTAACCATTAGCCATGGAGCGGTTGGAATAGGCTAGCTATGTTGGAACAATTCCTAGTAACCGGACGGGCATAGATTATCAAGTCTCAAGTCGACCATTGATCTAGAGGGACTTAGATCATTGTTTTTCTTTAGTCTTAGTAATCGTATATGTAATCAAGTCTTAGAAATCTCTATTACAGCTTCCGCTATTGTGTAATGAACCAATCGTTGCAACCTGTATTTATTTATTAAGTGAATAAATTTGGGGGTGTGACAAGTATGAAGGTAGTTTATGTATATTTACATATATAGTATGCCTTAGAAGTGTTAGGTTAGGACTTGTGTTCTGATGAAATCACAAAGGTAGTCAAATGGAAATCGAAAGGTAGTGTAATGGTTAATTGCAGATGGCAAGTGTATATTAACATCTTACAGTACTTGTTGAATTCTATTTGTTAACTAGAGTGATAACGTTGGATTCCTTGTCTTATAGAACAAAATGGCAAGGTGAGGAAATGGAAGGAGTGGTGGGGGCCGTTCCGGCGGTCGTACTGGAGGCCAAAACAGTGGGCGTGGAAGGACCCATGTGCGCCAAGAGTATAGTGAAGAAGAAAGTGTCCACACTGAACCGACGGTTAGTGTGCATGGAACTGAGCAGACACAGGTTGAAGAATAACATGTCACTTTTGAACCGGAAGTGAGAGCGGCTCTATCACGTGAATTCATAGAGTTGATGAAGACTTCTCTGCCAGGCCTGTTGGTAGAAGCATTGAAGTAAGCTAATGAGGAAGGTGGGTCTAACACGAAAACCGATGCCTTGAACAACGAGACTGACAACGCACCGCCTGCTCGCAGATGTGACTATAAGTCCTTTAAAGCATGTGACCCGCCGGTCCTGACTGGAAAGAAAGACGCGGTGGCTACGTTTCACTGGGTAATTCGTATGGAAGCCGTCATTCGTCTGAGCGAATTTCGAGCGAATCAGGTTGTGAAGTTGTCCGCTAACTCCTTGACGGAGGAAGCATCTCATTGGTGGGAAGGAGTGCGTCAAGCCAATTGCGATGAGGTTATTGACGCAATGATGTGGAATGATCTGAAGACTCTGGTGATCAAGAATTTCTATCCAAGGAATGAGATCGAGAAGCTGGAGAGGGAATTCTGGGGTTGAAGGCCGGGAGCATGACGCACCTGCAATACACTACCCGATTCAATGAACTGGCACGTCTGGTGCCGCATCTTGTCATGACTGAGGAGAGAAAAATTATCTGCTACATTCAAGGATTGCCGGACCAGGTCCGCACCTATGTTAAGGCAAACGCCCCTACTACCTATGATTCGATGGTAGAACTGAGTGGCGTGGTATTTGACGATCTGACACTGAATGTCGTTTCCATTGACGAGCCCAAGAAGAAGCTGAATTTTCATGCCAAGCGATCGGGTAGGAAGTTGACCGGAGCTCGAAACAAACAGGCCAGGGTAGGAGAGATAGCTGTCTACGGGAAGTGTGGGGGAAGACATGTCGGGGAATGTCAACTGGGATCGAATCTGTGCTTTAAGTGCGGCAAGACCGGACACTACTCCCGTGAATGCCCACAAGGCTTCAAATGCTACAACTGTGGGGAGAGTGGTCATATGAGCTGGGTATGCACTAAGCCCGGGATGGGAGAAGCCGGGAAAGGGAAAAGCCCAAAGAAGAAAGAAGAGAGGCCCCGAGCGAAGACTCGAGCGTATGCGCTGACGCAGGAATAGGCCAGGGTGGACCCCGATGTGGCGTCTGGTACGTTCATCCTTGACCACACCTATGTATTTGTGTTATTTGATTCGGGTGCCAGTAAGAGTTTTATATCTGCAACTTTTTGTAAACAAGTGAAATATGTTGTTAGTAAACTAGAAAAGGCCTTTAGTGTAGAAACTGCTGAGGGTAGAACTACGAGAGTAACTGATGTAGTTGATAATTCCATGATAAAAATAGAAGGCCATAGATTTCCCGTCAGGCTGTTCGTTATGGTTTTGGGTGGGTTTGATGTAGTGTTAGGTATGGATTGGCTAACTACAAAATGAAGAGGAAATTATATACAAACGGAAGATAATCCGAATCAAGGCTCCGGATGGTAGCGAAGTCAAAATTCTTGAAGATCGTGATGCCCCAATACCTAATATCATCTCGATGATTAAGGCAGCAGATTATCTGAAGCGCGGATGCGAGGCTTATCTGGTATACGTGATTGAAAAGTGTAAGGAAGTGAAGGAACTTGATGATGTACCCGTGGTACGCGAGTACCCGGATGTGTTTCAGGAGGACTTGCGAGGGATACCACCTGACAGAGAGATTGAGTTCCAAATCGACTTATTACCAGATGCCCAACCTATGGCTAAGGCTCCATATCGACTAGCACCGGTGGAGATGAAGGAACTAATGACACAACTAGACGAACTGCTTGATAAAGGATTCATTCAACCGAGCATCTCGCCTTGGGGTGCTCCGGTGTTGTTTATAAAGAAGAAAGATGGATCGATAAGAATGTGCATCGATTATCGCGAGTTGAACAAATGTACGGTGAAGAACAAGTACCCTTTACCAAGGATCGACGAAATGTTCGATCAATTACAGGGCGCAAGTTGGTTCTCGAAAATTGACCTTCGATCCGGGTACCATCAGTTGAAAGTAAGGGAAGAAGACATACCGAAAACCGCGTTTCGCACACGTTATGGACATTTCGCACACGTTATGGACATTTCGAGTTCGGCGTAATGTCTTTTGGATTGACGAACGCCCCCGCAGCGTTCATGGATTTGATGAATAGGGTCTGTCGACCGATGCTGGATCAATCGGTGATCGTGTTCATAGATGATATCCTCATCTACTCCAAGAATGAGGGTGATCACGCATGTCACTTGAAGGAGGTATTGGAAGCTTTGAAGAAAGAGAAACTGTATGCTAAGTTCTCCAAATACGCGTTCTGGCTTAGGGAAGTCCAGTTCCTAGGTCACGTCATTAACCGGAACGACATTATGGTAGACCCAGCAAAGATAATGACGGTAAGAGATTGGGAAATTACTAAGATGCCGACTGAAATCCGCAGTTTCTTAGGTTTGACAGGCTACTATCGGAGATTCATTCAGGATTTCTTGAAAATATCCTCACCGTTGAAGAAGTTGACATGGAAAGAGGTAAAGTACGAATGAGGTTCGACCCAGGAAGAAGCATTTAAGGAACTAAAGGAGAAGCTAACCCAAGCTCCAGTCTTGGCCCTTCCCGAGGGCAATGAAGACTTGGTGGTATACTCCGACGCTTCAGGTCAGGGGTTGGGATGCGTTTTGATGCAAAGCGGAAGAGTGATCGCGTATGCGTCACGGCAGTTGAAAGTTCATGAAGTCAATTATCCGACTCATGACTTGGAACTTGCTGCGGTCGTATTCGCATTAAAAATCTGGAGACATTACCTTTACGGGGTGAAGTTTACCATTTACTCTGACCACAAGAGTTTGAAGTACTTCTTTGAACAAAAGGAGCATAATATTAGGTATAGACGATGGTTGGAACTCTTGAAAGATTATGACTGTGAAATCATATATCATCCCAGAAAGGTAAACGTGGTGGCTAACGCTCTAAGCCGAAAGGATGTGCCTGCTCCTATTAGAGTGAAAGCTTGCCAGTTGGTGATAACATCAGATGTGATGAGGGAAATTGAAAAGGCTCAAGATGAGGCACTTAAAGAGGAAAACATAAAGAAGGAAATGATGGTTGGCCAACAGGACAAGTTGGAATATAACACCCTTGGTGTTAGGACACGTTTTGGCCGGATATGGATACCTATGGGTGGAGAGCTTAGGACCAAGATCTTGGATGAGGCTTACAAGTCTCGCTACTCTATCCATCCTAGTACCAACAAAATGTACCAAGATTTGAGGAAAGAATACCGATAGCCGGGAATGAAATATGAAGTGACGAAATACGTAAGCAAGTGCTTGACTTGTTCACAAGTGAAGGCCGAACACTAGAAACCGTACGGGAAGATTTAACCACTTGAGATACTGGAATGGAAGTGGGAACACATTACCATGGACTTCATAACCAAGCTACCTCGCACAGTTAGGGGTCATGACACCATTTGGGTAATTGTGGACCATTTGACGAAGAGTGCTCATTTCTTACCTATTCGCGAGACGTTCTTGTCGGAAAGGTTAGCGGAAGTATTTATTTATGAAGTAGTGGCACGACATGGGATGCCTTTGATGATCGTATCTGACCGAGACACACGATTCACATCGAGGTTCTGGAAAAGATTTCACGAGGCGATGGGCACGAGACTTAATATCAGCACGGCATACCACCCGCAAACGGATGGTCAGTCTGAAAGGACCATTCAAACGCTGGAGGGTATGCTCCGGCTTGTATTATTGACTTCGTGGTAGTTGGGACAGTCATCTGCCGTTAGCCGAATTCTCCTACAACAATAGTCATCACACGACAATAGGCATGCCGCCTTATGAAATGTTGTATGGGAGGATATGTAGGACCCCAGTTTGTTGGGGTGAGATGGGACAGAAAGAACTCGGAAGTCTTGAGGTCGTACGAGAAACCTCGGAAAGGTTTGATCAAATCAAGGCACGAATGAAGGTCGCACAAGATCGTCAGAAATCCTACGTGGACAAACGACGAAGGCCTATTGAGTTTGATGTTGGGGACAAAGTAATGTTAAAAGTGTCACCCTGGAAAGGGATCATACGATTCTGGAAGAGAGGAAAGTTAAGTTCGAGGTTTGTCGGACCATTCAGGATAATGGCATGGGTTGGTGAAGTCGCTTATCGGTTGGAGTTGCCTAATGAGTTAAGTGGGATTCATCCTACCTTCCATGTATCACACTTGCGAGGCGGATGAATCGGTTCACGTACCACTTACTGACATCGAGGTCGACAACAACCTTAACTGCATCGAAGAACCCATGGGCATCCTAGACAGGAAGGAGAAACGTTTACGTAATAAAATTATCCAATTGGTTAAAGTCTAGCGGAAAGACCAAAAGGTATCGGAGGCTACATGGAAACGTAGACGAAAATGAGGGAGTCGTACCCTCAACTATTTGACTTATGATAGGTTTTGGGGACGAAACGTATTCTAAGGGGGTAGACTTCTAACATCCAAAAAATAACACGACAAAAATAATAAACAGGACTTAATACGAAACGGATGGAATAAATGAACTAGGATGGGTCCGGGGTGGGCCGAAGTGGGTCGCGCAGCTTGGGCTTGGGGAGGTAGCCTTCTCCCTTAAAAACCCCAACACCCCTCATTTCTCTCATTTTGCAACCTCTAAAGAGAGAAACCGTAGAGAGAGAAAGTTGGTGGATCGACCCGAGATTGAAGGAGTGTGTTACTGCTGAGCTCGTGAGCAAGACCTCCGAATCAGAAGCTCGAAATAGGTAACAACTCGTTCCAAATTTGAGTTTTTGGTTTATGATGGGTTTTTAGGTATTTTCATAAAAAGGATGGGTTTTTCTAAACCAAACGAGAAATAGACTTCAGATCTGTGATCACGAGCGAAAACTACAAGTTTTGAACATAAAAAGTTAGCATCTTGAACGTGATCAGATCTGGCTGCTATTTGCATGCAACTTAGGGTTCTTGGGGAAGAAGAAAGCCCCGCAGGCGAACTTAGCAAGTTCTCCAGGGGAGGCTGGGGCGAACTTATCAAGTTCGCTTAGGATGTTCGCTTAGGTAAGTTCGCCAGGGCATGTTCGCTTGGGCAAGTTCGCCTGGGCATATATGCTGGGCAAGTTCGCCTGGGCTAGGATAGGGCGAACTTAACCTTATGTTAGCCTAAAATAGAATGATTAACCCGCTAGAGTCGGGATTAGGTCTGATGTGTATTTAACTACTCAATCCAGATCGTACGTGACGTAGTTGGGCCTCGATTAGGACAACTGAGACTAGCTTATCAGGTGAGTTCTAAAAGCCCTCTTTTAAATGTTTTAAATAATATTTTTTGGGCTGGTGTGCATACGTGAAGATATGACTGTTTTATAAAACGATGTTTGTGAATGATATATGTGACGTTTTATGAAACGAGGTTTATGAACGATGTTTTGGATGGAAAGGTTATGAAAGAAGTGTTTATGAAATATTTTACAAAAGAAGTTTACGAACGAATGAATGACTTTTAATAAAACGTACGAATGCTTTAACTAAAGTTTTGAAGTAAAAGAAGTGAATGTTTACGAAAGTCACAAACGAACGAATCTGCCATTATTTCTTAGGGAATGAAGGTTATGGGTATGGGATGTATGTTATGGGCCTTTACCTTTTAGGGGCCTTTGTGGCTGGCCAACTGTTGTACAACTGGGTTGATGACGGTCACCAAGGGGATTATCGTGATCCTTGAAGTTGGTACGATTTACCTTACGGGGTAGTCGTGCTTGAAGTTTGGTACTTGTGCCTTACGGGGTACAGTACTTGAAGTTTGGTACGTGTCATCTTTGTGATGCCGTGCTTGAAGTTCGGTGTTGAATAGCCTGAGTGTCAAGCCCTAGGATTTCTCCGCCCGAAGGATAGCACGGCGGTTATGGGCCTAGTGGTGGTGATCCTTAGGTTATTCCGCCAGTATGTGACGTTTGGATTTGACGGTTACGAGAAGGTGCAGATTCGATATGTTCGTTGACTTATGGTTTATGTTATGTTATTGCATGATTTTCGTACGCTTTTATTAATGAAGTTAAATGATATGTTTTTGGAAAATATTTGAAGTTAATGTTTTATGAAAAGCTAGAACTCACCGACGTAGCTGAATTTTTAGTATGCACATTCAGGTTAAGGTAGGTTATGATGATGGACGGTGATGCTGGGCGGCTTGAAGAGTTACCCGGATGATGTGAATACTGGCATCCCGTTATGATTAGTTTATGTATTAGACTATGTTATGCTTCCGCATGTTTGAACAATGTTATGATTATGTTTGAATGAAGTTTTCCGCTGCGTTATTTTGATATTCAAGTTTAAGAACCGTTTGTGAATGAGTAAATCCAACAAGTGAGGCCTCCCAGTTTTGGGGCCTTACACCTTTCAAGAAATCAAAATAAAAATAATTAGCTTTATTAGCAATAACATATACCACGTTTTATTGTGATAGACTTACACGCTTGTGAGAATATGTATCTTACCTTGTTCCGGGGATGTAAAGTGACTGCACTACGTCCATTACAAGTAGACTTTGTTCTGTTATGAGTTCAAATATCCGAATTCCTTCTTCATAATTACTTCCAAATGCGGTTCTAGATATCACATCCCTAGTTAAAGCTTGAAGATGAGGCCATACATCTAACTCGCATGCTCCTCTTGATGAAACCAATTTCACCCATTTCCCAAGCATTTCACTACAACTCATATGGAAAGCAGGTACCATATTCTAGGTAAAGTAATGCATAGTAATTAGAGGATTATTTTAAAAATAGTGATATGAAAATGATCTATACATATCAAAATACCTTTAGCTTCTCCACATGAAAAACTGGGTTAATTATTTTTCTATGCTTGACCCACTGATCCTCCTCATATGCTATTAATCCTGATCCTAGTAACCTAACCAGCGGATTACCTTTCACCTTTTGAAAGTTAGTAAACTGTGTTATTACATCTTTTATAAGATATCCATGTGATGAAAATTCTTCCTGAAAAACAAGTTTCTAAATTAACACTTATATACATGCAATTTAAAAGGATATTGTCATTGCAATTGCTGCAAAGAAGGCTAAATTCCTTTTCGAATAAATGGGTGTGTTTGTCCAAAGTTTTTACTTGGATCAAAGGGTGACTTTTGGTTCACTGTAAACTGGAATCTGAAATTGATTCCTAACCTGGTTGGCTCGTTGGTTCGCTTAATATGTTCAAATATATTCCAAGGAGGATTCATTGGAATTGGAATTAAATCTTTCAAACTTTCTCATGTAAAAGAATTCAACCTTCGTTCCAAATTCTGAAAGATTTCAACCAAATGAATATGAAACTATAACTCAGAGCTGGACCATCATCGGGTTTTTCCATAGTTCTTCCTTAAGATTATGGGCTCGTAGGAGGTCGGGGTTCATGTGTTAGATTTATGGTTGGCTCGATCCAGAAGTGGAGTCCGTAAGATGATGGCAGCGGCAAGGTTGAGACAACAAGGAAGAAGATTTACTTTATCTATTATTATTTGTTTGAAGTTTGAATTACTAAATTATTTGATATTTCTTTCCCGTTTAAGACTATTATTCTAGTCTATAAGTTGGGAGCTATGATTTTATGTTTTTTCAGACTTTCTGGATTCAATTTTCTATTAATTTTACCGATCAAAGCTTTTTGATTTGAAGCGTTTGGCTTTTATCATTTGTTATCGAGTGTCATATTGTGCTTCTGTTCACATCAAGTGGTATTAGATATATGGTTAATCAAATGACTCATGGAAGAGCTCTCCTCCCTTGCTTAGAAACGCCAAACGACGCAACGACGGGGATGCACCATATTCGCATGATGAGAACATCGCACTGTTGCAAGAACGAATCAATGAGTATGAATTGAAACAAAGATGGCTGAAAACGAGTCTGGAAAGGATGACGAAAACCCATTTGGGGTTTTCCGTCAGGGTGACCGGGCCCCTCAACATTCCGATCCGATACAGGGCCTTGGTCTCAAGGTGGAGATTCCAGACTTTGATGGGAGTGTTAAAGTGGATAACTTCATGGATTGGATCAGCACCGTTGAACGTGTTTTTGATCTCAAGAATTTCCTTGACGGGTTGAAAGTCAAACCGGTGGCTATTAAGTTGAAGAAATCGACCACCGTTTGGTGGGAGCATGTCAAGAGGCAACCACAGTGAAGGTAAACCTCGTGTAGGGTCATGGGGCCATGATAAAGAAACTGTTGAGTTGGAAGTTTCTACCACCGAGAGGCCTTATTATATTATCATCAAGTGACACAAATTACGAGAATCTTATTGCTTATTTTGGCATGTAGCATACTTGATGTGTTGTAGATTAGGAGGAAAACAAGTGGTCTCGAGAATCTTGGGGGCTCTCAAACTGAGATATCGGGCATGGTATAAATACAACAATATTGGTCCTACAATGTGTGCAGGTTGGTCTTGAGCATATCTCGTTGTCATAATACGTAAATATAGCAATTAGAGTTCTGATTGACTTAAACATAACCACCCACGAGAAGGTTTCTCATAAATTACTTGAGTTTTGAGTGAATCCTTTCTCAACAAGTCTAGCTTTAAAGTTTTACACATTTCCATCCATGTCAGTTTTCTTCTTGAAAACTCATTTACTACCTACTGTCTTATAGTTAACACGTAGATCAACTAAGTCCTAGACTTTGTTATCTTACAGGGATTGCATTTCTACGCCCATGGCTTCCAACCACTAGTCAGATTCCGAATCTGAAATTGCAGTCTGGTAATTGGTGGGCTCAATTAGATTCACCAAAAAGACATCATAATTTTCCACGAGAAATCCTTATCTCCCAGGTTCGTAACGATTCCTACCCGGCCTGCAGACGCTTGGAGTTTCAGCCGATTCTTGAATCCCTACAGGTTCATGTTCAAAAACTCTTTGTTGACTTGTTGTCTCAACCTCTAGTGAAGTTATTTGTAGTTCTTGAACTTCTTCTAGATCCACAGTATTTCGAGTCAGTTCTTTCATAAGGAATTAATTCCCAAAGACAACTACTCTATGAGCTATAAAAACTTTGTTCTCATTAGGATGATAGAAATAGTAACCTCTTGTCTCCTTTGGATAGCCGACCAAAACACCTTTCGCCTCTGGGTTCTAACTTGTTGGAAGTCTCACGTTTGACATAAACTTCACAACCCCAAACCTTCAGGTATGACAAGATGGGATTCCTCCGATGTCATATCTCATATAATGTTTTGTTCACCTTCTTGGTCCAAACTACGTTTACAATTCGCAGCAGTCTCAAGAGCATAACCCCAATATTAGTGCGGCAACTTACTTCGACTCATCAGGATCGAACCATATTAATAAAATTCTAAATTTTATATAAAAAGCATGTTAGAATGATACACAGGTTTATAAAAACTCCATATTTTATATATAAGGTTCGTGAGGACAATAAATACTTTATCTCACGTACGCTTAATTTTAAAATCTTATATTAAACAATTGTGTCGTTAAACCGCGAGCCATTTTAAACTATTAATAAACTACTTTATTAATAATCTGGGTTTTGAATAATTAATCTCTTTTAATTATATTCCACAAAACTTCAGTTTTACTTAAAATAACTTTTTATTTTAAAAAATCTTTCACGAGATTACTAAAATCTCTATTGTAAAATATGGTCGTTTCTACTGTGTTGTTATGTTTTAAACCATTTAAAGCTGTTTTAGTTAGAATTGTAGTTTTTAGATAAAACTCATCTACCCTAAATATCTCAAACAACAAACATACAAAAATTGCAAATCAAGCCCTTTTAGTGTTCGGTAAAAATTTCAAACCTAGGTTTTTTTTCAAATTTTAAAACAATAAAAAAAAATAACCACTACAAATTTTGCAATGCCTTAAATCTGCATGATCAACACATAAAATATATATGATTATATCTTAACATTCAATAACTTTAAGAAATTACAAGAATACTTCATAACTTTTCAATTTATAACATCATTGGCTCCCAAAATAATAGCTGTTAAGTTTTTTAAAATTACTAAAATACCATTGTTTTAAAAAAAAAAACTTAAAACTAAAAAACCTGATTAAAATACAATAAAAGTAAATATGGGTCCCACTCTTAAAATTAAAAAAACCTAATTAAAAAATACATATACACACAAACACTTAAATCATCACCACGAAGCACTAACCCTAGCCCCTATCCCCCTTAATCGAAGACGATCGTCACCTTCACCATCCGCCCCCTCCGTCATCTGAAAAATTGCCACCACCATCCGGTAAATCTTTCCCTGCAACCAACAAATTCCGACGACTCTATCGCCGCAACAAAATTGCCTCCTGAAACCACACCTGATTCAGACCACCACCAAATTGAAGCTAGAAAGTTGCACGGAGGAAGAGGAGACCGATTTCTCTTCATGCCACCATCCCCTTCATTGGCGAATCCAACCTCATTCATCCCCTTTCTCTCTCTCTGGTCACCGTCTAGAGCTTCGACCGCGGATGAAGACGCAGCCTACTATCGAACCGAAAATTGAACGAGCATCATCCAAGCTTTAATTTTCGAGCGAGCGGCAAGCCTTTGGACATCCCTACTGTCTAGTATGCCCTTCGAATTGTAGAGCCGCAAAAGTTGCTCGTCGCTCGGTGTTGCTGATCGTGAGCAGCAAAGGCTGATCGGCTGACCAAGAGGGATAGACGATTTGAGTCTTGAATCGCAGAGCCACAAAGGCTGCTCGTGAGGGCGGCGTCCGATTAGGGTTAGGGATGTTAGGCAGATCGATACGATTTGAGAGTTGAATTGAGAACATTGCTCTGATGGTGAACTAGTGAAGTAACGTAATTACTAAAGATGTTTTCTTTTTCTTTTTAGGTTTTAAGTTGATCTACTATTGACTCACTATAAGAAGTTCCAAAATAGATTAGGAAAAAGAGTTATTTATAAATGTAAAAAATATTAATTCATTAATTATATATATATATATATATATAAATTAAAATTTTATTCGAGTCAAATCGAATGAGCAACGAGCGAACATACCTTGGCTCAGCTAGGTTCGTTTACAAACCGAACCGAGCCGATCGCACGTTTACAAACTGAGCCGAAATTGAACGAGCATATTTCTGAGTATTTTTCGAACTAGTTCGAGCGAGTTTCGAGTATTTTGGACAGTCATAGACGCATGTGCGGTTGTGGGGGTTGTTGGTGGTGGTGTGCATTGGAAGTACGGTTGGACACATAGAGATAAAGGGAGAGGTTCATTTTTGCGGTATTTCCGGTTGCTGGTGGTTGTTGGTTGTGGTGTTGCCGGAACTTTATCCAAAGGGTAAAAATCCCAATCTATATTCGGTCTTCGAAGCCTCAACTTCGCAGATGGTTTCAAATAATAGGGCTAGTTTGGCGGGATTTTGTTGGCGGAATCCGTGGATGGTCGGAAATGGTGGTTTAATGGTGCGAGAGGGAGAGGAATAACAGGTGGCGGGAAGGGATTGTGGTGCCCATCTATTTTATATTAATTGGTTAATTTAAATGTGGGGTCTTTTTTAGTTTTAAATGTGTATATTTTATTCTTTTAATATGAAGGATACTTTTAAATATTTCACAACCACTTAACAACTAAAGTTAATGGTTATTCATTTTGAGGGCCAAACATAGAGAGCCAAACATAAAATAAATTGGAAACCTATGGATTATCCTTCTAATTTCTCGAAGTTATAAGCCTAAAGTCTAATCAGTGTAAACCACAGGGTATGCATGTAATTAAGTCTATATTTTATAAACAATCAAATAAACCAACATCTCTAAATGATCAATACCCGTACCACATATTATTTGCAGCGGTTTTCTTGTTTTTTTTACACTTTAAATAAAAACTTTTGACCGCTTTAGAAGAATTTTTTTTTGGCGGTAATATCTATCGATGAACTTTTTGATGTCCAAATCTGTGGCCTAGTTTCCATGAATCATTACGGACGAATTCCACCTTCTTCGAGGGACATCTAAAGGAATTGTCTATTGAAAGTCTAGTGAATTGTAGTGTTCTCTAATGTTTACTAACATCGCTATAAGTTATTAATATTAGTCATTCTCAAATATGAAAACCAACGGTTAAGAGCACCATATATGAAATTACTAACATCACTAAATATTGTTAATATTTAGTCACCCTAATATGAAAAAGAGAAATTAAGAGCATAATGTGTGAAAGTAAACGTGTAGTCCCGCTTCCACGGTTCCACCACCCAATTAATATAAGAAGATATTACCATCAACCCTTCTGGTTGAGTGGTAGTCCTATGACTTTACAAATAAAAAACGTCATGGTTCGAGTTTCGTTTGCGACAAAATGTTTCAGGTTTTCCGAGCGGGTTTTCTAAGCTTTGGGTTTCCTCTTGGTGGCATTAGGCCGGGTCACCACGCTTGTGTTCTGAGGGCGGAATGCTGATTCGTTTGACAGGGTGATCCCAAGTGTACGAACCTTTATTGTTCAAAAGATAAAAAAGATCAAATATGTATAAGAAAATATTGAATCCTTTAGAATTCCGCCATTGACTTATGTAAGATCAAATATGTATAAGAAAATATACGTCTTTGGCTTTTTGAAATATATGTTTGTGATGATCAAAGATGTAAGATGAACTTATGACGAAGTTGAAATTTTTTTATATAACAGACTAGAAACAATAGGAACCTTATCGTTCCAACTATAACATTTGTAATGTCAACACATTGCACATTCCCTATTTGTAAAGTAACTTGAGTAATACAAAACCACTTATTATAGAACTCCAAACTAGTAATCCTCTAAGAAGAGAGATGACTAGAGTTTATGCAAAATCAAATGCACACCATACTAGGGTTGGAGGGTGAGAATAAGGTTAGGAGCATGGACATGCGATGGTGAAAATTCAAAACAGAATTTTTTTAAGATCATTGCGAGTGCAATTTTTGCTTCTAGCAATGCAAAGTTCTGTCCAATGCGGAGTCGAGGTCCCCAACCAAACGGAAAGTAAGTGACTTGGTTTTTGGTTGCCTTAGGGATTCCTTCAGAGAATCTGTCGGGATTAAACTTCTTGGCATATATACCCCAAAATTGTTCATCGTAATGAATAAGCATGATTGGCAATTCAATTTGAATTCCGGATGGTATAGAAAATCCTCCCATCTTTATATCTTTATTAACCATGCGGGCGGTTCCAACAGCAAGAGGATATAGCCTTAACACTTCGTAGAAGATCATATTCACCTATATGGAAAGAGGGAAAGATGATATGGATCTATAACGTTAGTATAATCTGTGACATCATCAATTGAACACATAAGCACTTACAACTTTTAGATGATTTAGCCCATCTATATCTATATCATTATCCCCATAAACACTCAAATCCTCTTCTCTAGCACGTGCTTGCCATTTCTGATGTCTACTCAATAAAATCATCGTCCATACAAGCAAACTCGATGTAGTTTCTTGTGCAGCAAAGTAAAAAAGTTTGCACTCGTCAATAACTTCATTGATGGTCATTCCGTGACTCTTGTTTTGATGTTTCTCAACCTCTTTGATATTAGACTCAAGCATTATACCTAACAAATCATGATTTTAACCTTCTCCTGCCTTTCTTTCCTTGAGCCTATTGTCAATGATACTTCTTATAGACGTATTTACTTTTTTATCTATTTCTTTCATCCTCATGTTCCTCTTTGTTGGAAGAAACCTTTCAAGAAATCAAAATCAAAACAATTAGGTTTATTTAATATTAATGCACAATCCTTTCTTATTAGCTTAACATATACCACATTTTATTGTGATAGACTAACACGCTTGTGAGAATATGTAACTTACCAAGTTCTGGGGATGTAAAGTGACTGCACTGCGTCCATTACAAGTAGACTTAAAATATCTGAATTCCTTCTTCATAATTACTTCCAAATGCGGTTCTTGATATCACGTCACTAGTTAAAGCTTGAAGATGAGGCCAAACATCTAACTCGCATGCTCCTCTAGATGAAACCAATTTCTCCCACTTCCCAAGCATTTCACTACAACTTAGATGGAAAGCAGGTACCATATTCTGGGTAAAGTAATGCATAGTTATTAGAGGATTATTTTAATAACAGTGATACGAAAATGATCTATGCATATCAAAATACCTTTAGCTTCTCCACATGGAAAGCTGGGTTAATTATTCTATGCTTGACCCACTCATCCTCCTCATGTGCTATTAATCCTGATCCTAGTAACCTAACCAGCGGAATACCTTTCACCTTTTGAAAGTTAGTAAACTTTGTTAATACATCTTTGATAAAGTCTGGGTCCAAAATAGTCAGTCTTGGGTTCCATCCCATCCATGTGATGAAAATTCTCCCTGAAAAACAAGTTTCTAAATTAACACTTATATACACAGGCAAGTTAAAAAGATATTGTCATTGCAATTGCTGCAAAGAAGGCTAAATTCCTTTTCGAATCAATGGGTGTGTTTGTCCAAAGTTTGTACTTGGATCAAAGGGTGACTTTTGGTTCACTGTAAACTGGAATCTGAAATAACCCGGTTGGCTTGTTGGTTCGCTTAATATGTTGAAATATATTCCAAGGAGGATTCATTGGAATTGGAATTAATTCTCTCAAACTTTCTCATATAAAAAAATTCAACCTTCGTTCCAAATTCTGAAAGATTTCAACCAAATGAATATGAAACTATAACTCAGAGCTAGAGCATCATCGGGTTTTTCCATAGTTCTTCCTAAAGATTATGGGCTGGTAGGAGGAGGGGGTTCAGGGGTTAGATTTATGGGTGGCTCGATCCTGAAGTGGAGTCCGTAAGATGGTGGTGGCGGCAAGGTTGAGACAAAAATGAAGAAGATTTACTTTATCTATTATTATTTGTTTGAAATTTGAATTTCTAAATTATTTGATATTTCTTTCCCGTTTAAGACTATCATTCTCGTCTATAAGTTGGGAGCTATGATTTTATGTTTTTTCAGACTTTCTGGATTCAATTTTCTATTAATTTTACTGATCAAAGCTTTTGATTCGAAGCGTTTGGCTTTTATCATTTGTTATTGTCATTTAATTATGCTTCCGTTAACATCAAGTGGTATTAGATCTACAGTTAATCAAATGACTCATGGAAGAGCTCTCCTCCCTTGCGTGGAAAAGGCAAGCGACGAAACGACGGGGACGCACCACATTTGCGTGATGAGGAGATTGCACAGTTGAAAGAACGAATATGTGAGTTTGAATCGAAACAAAGATGAACACAGTGGTGGAAAACGTGTCTGGCACGGATGACGAAAACCCCGTCAGGGGGACCGGGCCCCTCAACATTCTGATCCAATACGGGGCCTTGGTCTCAAGGTAGAGATTCCAAACTTTTATGGGAGTGTTAAGGTGGATAACTTCATGGATTGGATCAGCACCGTTGAACGAGTTTTTGATCTCAAGAATTTCCTTGATGGGTTAAAAGTCAAACCGGTGGCTATTAAGTTGAAGAAATCGACCACCGTTTGCTGGGAGCATGTCAAAAGGCAACCATAGTGAAGGTAAGCCTCATGTAGGGTCATTGGGCCATGATAAAGAAACTATTGAGTTGGAAGTTTCTGTAAGTCCCAGCGGGTCTACCGATCGATCTCTGCTGTAAAACACGTGATACATATACGAAGTGCAGAATCCTAACGCATACGTACGTCTCGAATACTCACACACGCAATACACTCATACACAAGACAAGATATCATAAAAAGCTTCTTGTATTCAATCTGTATACAGCAACTACAGAGTAGTTCCAGAGATACAAAATGTTACAAATGAGAACAACTCCTGCACTATTTATAGATAATACAACTGGATCAGGCGAACTTATCATGTTCACCAACTTTAGTTCAGGCGAACTCCTCAACTAGATCAGGCGAACATGTTAAGTTCGCCTGTGCAAACTTAACAAAATACAATACAAAACATAAAGACTAATCTATTACAAGGCTTGTTGTCACATAACATGTTCCAACAGACTCCCCCTTGACAACAACTTGGTCTTTATCTTTAAGTATTGTTCTTCCAATTATCCAATAATGAGCTCTCTGCACAAATCCTATGTTTCAAACACACATACAACACTTTCTTGTACTGTAGTGCCTGCTCTCTACTCTCGTAAGTATACATGATCTCTCTATGTTTCAGCATCTTCTGATCAGACCTCGAGAAGTTAACAAGATTCATATCATCAAAGAACTTTACTATAACCTTGCCACTCATGTCTTCTATCACTCCTTCACCCGTATAGACATCCACGTACCACCATTTAAGATCATGCAAGCAATCATAGGCAATCAGCTTCAAAGGAATCTTTGGTACTGATCTCACAGGTTTGAACTTCTATCTCCAAGTTACCTTTTGAGTAACTAAATCAATTTCTTTTATTATCTTGCCCTGTTGAGGTTTCAGTTTCTCATACTTACCAGATCCTCCTTCAATTCTTATCAGCTTAGCTATCGAGTCGCTATTCCATTATTTGATCTGTTAATCAACGGCTTAGTTGATAACCCATTGACTTCATATCTTGGTAAAGAGTTAAAGTACTTTAACCTTGGCTTCAAATACTGAACTCCGTCTAATCTTTTCAAAGCAAATAGCTTGAACTCAGCTTCATAGAACCAACTTATTATCCTGCTAGAGCATCTCTCCTTGTTTACATATCTCTGTTTCTGTATAGGAGCAACCGGAGAGAATGAAAACTTAGTTCTCCAACTCTTAACCATCTCTGCCCACTGTACCTTCGTCATTCCTGTATTCTTATACATTTCAGTATCTTTATGCAAGCTCTCAGCAGTATCAGGGTTTTGTTTATCCAGATTAGGACCAGACTCTTCAGATTTGCAACTCCTTCTGACATATCTTCAGGAATCACATCATCATCAAAGACATCCGTGTCAATTAATCCGTCACACCCTTCATAAACAACTTTTTGTTTGTCACTCTCCACCTCCACTTCAACAATCTCTCCTTCTTTTAACTCCTCCTCACATATATCCTCATCATCTAACAAATCATCCAAGTCTAACAAGCATTCAATTTTATCAGCTTCATCTATGTCAGAATCTTTAAAAAACCTTGAATTATCTAACATATCAACATCATTCTCAGCATCATTATCACTACTAGTCATCATATTGGCTTCAATAATAGTCTCTGACCCCCCCTGAGTTAATGACGGGTTAGTATCAGCGTGTTGACGCTCACGCAAACCATCACCGGCATCTGGTTCGTCATTATCATCTAGGTTCTTCTGAACACCAATACTGTGACAAGCACACTTATCAGCTTGGACCTTCTCCCCCTGAGCGTCAAGACGCTCTAAAAACTGACTAATAAGGATCTGCATATCTACAAGCACCTTGTTTTGATTATTTAAAGTCTAAGCACGTTGGGCTTCTTTGTTAATAAAATCATCCACCTGGGATTGTAACCCTGAAACCTATGTTTCCAAGGCTTGTATTCTTTCATCACGAACATCTCTTGTAGATGGACCAGCCTCATCTTGTGCTTTGGATACAATAGGAGTCACTTGAGGAGTATTAGATTGTGAAGGATTAGGAGTTATAATCAAAGAATCTACAAACTCTCTATCCTGTGCAGATTGTGCAACGTTAATAGCCGAAGCCATCAATTTAGGTCCTTTAGCTGCAGGAGCCTCATCTTCCTCAGAACCAGATGTTTCGTCTTGTAATTTTCTTTTTCCATGTACTGCATCGGGAGGAGGACCCCTTACAGACTTGAGTCTCGAAAGTTTTACTTTCTTTTTACCTAGAGACTTATGACGTTTGTCATAAACTTTCTTAGGAACCCTAGGCACTTTAGCTAACAGAGCATAGTGCTCATAACTAAAATCCTGGGAACTCTCATTATCGTCAGCTTCACCAGATCTAGATGAACTGGTGCTAGTCTCTTCAACCTCTACATGTTCATCTTGAGGTTCATTCACATCAACATTCATATTCATATCACCTTCATCATTTCCACCATCATCATCATCATTGTCATCATTGTTATCACCATCATCATTGTTATCACCATCATCATTATTACTCTCAGTCTATTCACTATCATTATCATCATTACCTTCCTCTTCCTCATCCTCATCTTCTTGATTATGAGCAGGAGGTAACTCCAAAGCTGGATCAGCATGAATCCCATTATTGTTTGGTGGAGCAACATAACCAGGATTGATTATGTGCCCAAACAGAGGAGTAGCTACTAAAATCAAAGCAGGATTTTGATGCTTGATATTCATGCAATTAGTAAAAATTCTCTTCGTCGTTGGAGTAAAATTCAGTCTAGGATTCACCCGTGGTAGATTTCATATAATATGATTCAGGATAACCTGCAAGAATCTAGGGTACATCAAGAAATCCTGACCCTTAGGTGGTGTAATTTGCATCACCAACTCCCTATAAATGTATAAGTCAAAGTTGAACGGTTTGTTCAATGTCAAAGCCACCATAGCAGCTTGTAGTGATGTCTTTAAACCATCCGTTCCAGCTTTCCTTGGAGATAAACATTGAATAATCACATGCATAAAATACCGCCAATGACCCACTAGACCACCTTTGCGTGCTTGTGAATCATTCAGTCAACCTCTATACCCCATCCTTTGAAAACAACCCATAATCAGGGTATTTGGTAAACTGATAGGATCAGCATTTGCACCACCAAGAACTAAAGCAGTACGAATTTCTTGAACAGAAATTGCAATGTCTTGGTTGTTCAAAGTAGCCCTAATCACATGTGGTTCAACATCGGTGTCTTGTTGTGCCGTCTCCCAGAACTGTTGAATGTACTGCAAGCTAATATGAGGATTAGCTGAGAGAGCAACATGTATCCTTGACAAGTTCAAAAAGTTTATTATCTCCTAATAATTTGCTACCTCGGCCAATTCTAGATCAAGCAACGCCACCTGATTGTGCTTATATTCAACTTTACGATCCATGACCTTCTCAAAACAAAAGATTAGACATTGAAAATTTTCAAACACAAACACAAAATAGTAAAATAACAAACAATTTTTTATTTTTTTTTAAATTACAAGTTTGAAAAAATTGTCAAGTCTGGGAAGTACTGAACCCCTGTGGCGAACTTAACAAGTTCACTTAGATTTACAAGAGGCGAACATGTTAAGTTCGCCTGAACAAGTTCGCTAGAACCCTTGAACAGTCACAGAATTCAAAATTGAACAATTTGATGTTATAAACCACAATCAAACACAATGACCAACTCGCCAACACTCGATTAACATAGATTAACTTCTAATTTCAGATCTTATCCACAAAATGATGATGATCATATATAGATGACAGGTGCGATGAAAACCGAGGACAAAATCAATGATTCAGAACACATTAATGGATGAAATGATATGATTCTACCTTCGTTGGAATCGAAAACTGATAGTGAACAAAATATACGAACGATTAACCACTCTTACACTCTCTTAATCAATATCAGTCACAAGAACACGCTAAGGAACAAAGCGCTTAACAAGTTCGCAGAAGTCAAAGAGTATCAAGTGACTGGTCAAGTTCGCTGAATCTCTTATATACCCAATGGATTAAGTTCGCTAAATCAAGCGAACTTAACAAGTTCGCCACCCCAGCGAACTTGTCAAGCGAACAAATCAAGTTCTCCTAACTCAATACTTAGCCAAAAATTTGGAAATTGTCATTCTTCCTTCTTTCCGACACTCCGATTATCTTGAAACCTTTACACAACTTAATCCAAAATAATTGAAATTTTTTCATGGAAGATAGAAACAAAATCTTTTTGAATTTTTCTTCTAAATCTAAAGAACAAGTAAAGAACATATTTTTGGATTTTTCAAAATTTATGCTAAAACACACTAAAATCTTTTTATACTTTTTCTTAATGAATTAAAGCAGTAAATCTAGAAACAACTAAAATAAAAATCTTTTTAGTTTTTATCTATACATATAAAATCACATATTTTTGGTTGAACACTGCGAGTAAGAAGATCATATCAGTATCTTTGATGAATCACACATACATTCTTAATATAAAATCCCTAGCAGATCTAAGGGTTGACCTATGACATTCTGCATATTCACAGATTTTTGGTTCAGCAAACAATCACTTTGTGCAACATTCTATGATATTTTAGCAAATCATTTTTCATAATTAACACTTCATGCGTTCATAAACTATTAATTCTTTTGAATATTCTATTCAACTTCTATCTCACATATATCACAACTTTCTTTTTCTTAAAATTTCCTTTTCAAATACTCAGAAATTCATGACATGATACGCGATAAACTTCAGAGTAAACATGATCAGATCATGACATGCTAACTTATTCATACCGAATTTGCAATATACTACATGTCAATCCAAGTTGTCAGCATTATAAGATTTGAAACTACAATCGTTTTTATCCCACATTCTTGTGAGTTAGTACCATTTATATGAAAATAATATGTACCCCACAAATATGCCAACATAAATATAAAATTGCACTATCTTCAAGACATATGAGACTTATGCAAAGTTTAAATCAATCTCCAGGATGAAACTATCTTAATTAGCACAAGAAAAGAAACAGATCCCGAAGGATATATGGAATTAGAATGATTCAAGATGCTTGGCTTTGGATGAAATATCATGATTCATAGTAACAGAAGAATGATCAAGGAATCGATTTATTCAATGACATAAGGTAGAGTGATCCAACTGTTATCTGGATATATTCAGTGGAATCAAGATATTGATCCAAGGGCTAGTATATGTTCCAACAAATGTTGTCAGAAACATATCTTAGTCCAACTTCACATTGCATGTTTTTCAGGGCATGGGCAGTGAAGTGAACTGAAACATTTTGCTAATCAATATATTTCGATACTAGTCTCATGAAATACTTTAAGTCTCATATTCTTTATCTGATAATGATCTTTTAACAAACACACCCGGCATAGCATGGGTTCAAATCACAATTGTGACATAGACCATTATGTTTTCACACTACTAATGGACTAAAAACGCTTCTAGCCTACTGACAATTCAAATTACTTGCAAATATCCAAATTAAAATTATATACAGCAATGTCAGGCAGTCATGAAAATATCATTTCCTGTTTATGTAGACTAAGAAGTTTAGATCAAATCATATGAACACAAACATAAATATAGACACCAGGTAGTCATTCTATGGTCATGTGTATGTGATCACATACTGATCTACTATCATTTCTTCTCTAACTTCAAGCAATGTCGATTTTATCTTTTTCAAATTTGTTTGGGTTTTTCAGAAAGCAAGTAAAACTAATGAAGAATAAAGCATAAAACTATTTACTTTAAATAATCTAGAAAACTAAAAGAAAAACTTCCATGAAAAACCTTTTGAAAACCTTTGTCACGCTGGATTAAGCATACCAATCATTTGAGTAAGAAATTCGAACCGTGAACGATCGAATGCTTTGGTAAAAAAATCAGCAAAGTTGTTATTCGTGTGAACTTTCACCAATTCAATCAGCCTTTTCTCTGCACAGTGACGAATGAAATGATGTCTAATCTCATGTGCTTCGTTTTTTAATGTTTCACAGGATTTGTTGTGATCGACATGGTGCCTTTGTTATCAATCATCATTGGTGTCCCTATGAAGTTCAAACCATAATCCCTCAACTTCTGTTGAATCCATAGGATTTGGGAACAACAACTGGCTGCTGCAATGTATTCTACCTCACACGTTGAAATTGCAACCAAGGTTTGCTTTTTGCATTGCCAGGACACAAGCCTATTCCCTAAGAATTGACAACCACCAGACATTGATTTTCTGTCCAGACTGCAACCTCCATAATCTGAATCTTTAAAAGCTTTAAACTCAAAGTCAGAATTAATTGGATACCATAATCCCAACCTTGGTTTACCCGTTAAGTATCGAAAGATCCGCTTTACAGCAATTATATGAGATTCCTTCGGTTTAGACTGAAATCTTGAGCGCAAACATACTGCAAACATAATATCCAGACGTGACGCTGTCAAATACATTAAAGACCCGATCATTCCTCTGTATAATCGACAATCCAGTTCTTTCCCTTTCAGGTCAGAATCTAGTTTGTGATTAACTGAAATTGGAGTGTTGAAAGCTGAAGCATTTGCCATATCAAACTTCTTGAGAATATCAGCAACATATTTCGTTTGATGAATGTAAAAACCATCTTCCTTTTGATCAACTTGAAGACCCAAAAAGACCGATAATTCTCCCATGCTGCTCATCTCGAATTTCAACTTCATCACTCTTTCAAAGTCTTTGCACATATCGACATTCGTCGATCCAAAGATTATGTCATCCACATAGATTTGAACAAGTAATATATCTCCCCCTGCTTTTCTGATGAAAAGGGTAGAATCATTTTGACAACGCTCAAATCCATTCTCAAGTAGATGCACCGACAAAGTTTCGTACCATGCACGAGGAGCCTAATGAAGACCATACAACGCTTTATCCAATTTAAACACCTTCTCAGGAAACTTGGGATCTTCAAAACCAGGCGGCTGTTTCACATACACCTCTTCCTTTACCTTTCCATACAGAAAAGCACTTTTGACATCCAATTGAAAATTTTTGAAACCCTTGAAAGAAGCATATGCAAGAAACAAACGTATTGCCTCAATCCTCGTAACTGGAGCGTAAACTTCGGTGTAATCAACGCCCTCTTGCTGATTAAAACCTTGAACAACAAGTCTTGCCTTATTGCGTACCACAACACCACGATCATCACGTTTGCATTTGAATACCCACTTTGTGCCAATAGATCTTGAACCTTTGGGTAAGTCAACTAAATCTCAAACATGTAATTTATCAAACTGAGCCAACTCTTCTTGCATGGCCTCAATCCAACAATCATCATCTAAAGCCTCAACCACATTTTTAGGTTCCGTTTGAGAAATAAAGAAAGCATGCAAAAACGTCTCCAAGATACCTGTATCCACAATCTGAGCATACAAACACGAATTTTCAGCAAGTGTACGATGCCTCGTTTGAACACCCGCATTCAAATCACCAATAATGTTGTCAGAGGGATGATTCTTATGCATTCGGGATTCAGGAATATCTGAAGCTTGAATAACAGCATCAAGATTTGAAGGCAACTCCCCCTCAACTGATGTCGATGTTGATGAATCATCAACTATGTTTTGTATATCATTAGAAGATTCCTGAAACACAGCTTCATCATCTTCACTATCACCATGTTGTGGTGTACCCGAAGTTGAAGCTATAGTCGGGTCAACTAGAGGAGTATCCACAATCGGAATAACCGAACGAGGATTAACAGTTGAGTCATCATTGTAGTAGGACTGATAAAACATTTCAGCTTCAGCAGGAGAAATCGCAGAAGGAACATTGAAAGATCTGAATAATGCATCATAATCAAATGCCCAAGAGGGACCTTTTACATCCTGAGGAACATAACGATTATCATAGTCAATATGAAACCATTCTTCAATTTGACGTGATTCTTTGTTAAAGACTCTCTTGTTATGAGAATTGGCAACATATCCCAAGAAAATTCCCTCAATTGCTTTGGAGCTGAATTTTGTAGGAACATCACAGGTCTTCAACAAGGTACAAGGATTTCCAAAAGGCAAAAGATACGCCAAATTAGGTTTTCGATTGTTCAACAATTCATAACAGGTCTTGTTGTGTTTCTTCACGATCAAAACCCTATTGAGAACATGACAAGTTGTATTTACTACCTCAGCCCAAAAGGTAACAGGTAGCTTGGAATCAGATAACATAGTACGAGCCGTCTCAATAAGAGTTCGATTCTTCCGCTCAGCAACACCATTTTGTTGAGGAACATAAGAAGCATTGAATTCATGATGGATGCCCTTCTGTAAACAGAATAAACCCATATTACCATTCTTGAACTCTGTGCCATTATCACTCCGAATCCTCCTGACTTGCAATTTGAATAACGTCTCAAGCCCCACAATAAGGAACTTAAGAATTTCAGATGTTTCATCCTTAGAAGCAAGAAACTTAACCCAAGAAAACCTTGAGTAATCATCAGTCACTACCAAAAAATAAGATTTTCCGCCTTCACTCTTGACACTAATAGGTCCGAACAAATCCATATGCAACAACTCTAAAGGAGTCACAATAGAATTAGTAAACTTTGAATGATGAGATTTCCTGTGCTGCTTCCCCTTCTTGCACGGAATACAGTCTTCATTCACATGAAACCTCATGGCAGGGACACCAGAAACCAACCCATTCTTAACAAAATAATTCATTTTTCTAAAATGTATATGAGCCATTTTCCGCTGCCTTAAGGTTGATTCGGACTCAGAAGCTTTCGAAAGAAGACAAGTTGGAACTGACGAAGTTGTCGTCGCAGTGCTCACGTCGAGCATATATGTATCATTCTTTCGAGGAGCTCTCATAAGTATCCGGTCTTCAGGTATCTCAAATCCCGGCTTCAACACCAAACACTCTGACTTGTTAAAGTGAAATGAAAAATCTTTATCACAAACTTGCAAAACAGATAACAGATTGTGTTCCAGCTGCTCCACATAGTTGACTTTCTCAAAGCTCAATCTCCCATTTGACACTGTGCCTTGGCTAGAAATATTTCCTCCTTTCTTGCCTGCTAAATCAACATACCCTCCTTGGATTTCTTTCACATTCTCCAATAAGTTAAGATTTCCTGTCATGTGCCGAGAGCATCCACTATCAACATACCAATGGTTGCTGACATTCCTCCTTGGAGTTCCCTGCACATAAACAGAAATGATTAGTTAGTAATAGAGACCCAAGCCATTGTGGTCTTGGGTCAGCCAGAGTCATCAAAATAAACAATTTCTTTTAAAACACAATTAAATTTCTCCACAACTTTAGGAGATTGTTTCTCAGAAACAGAAACTAGAGACTTTGGTATCCATTTTGATTGAACCTTAACCATTTCGCTCTCCTTTGAAGACTTATCAAATTCAACAGCATCATTGACCACAGGTTGTTCCAAAAGCTTTTTCAACCGTCTATTTCGTCGACGAAGTTGTGGTCTTGATAATTTCTTCTTTGGTTGTGTATGATCACCATTAGAATCAATTTTCTCTACTATCTTCACTGAATCAGAAGCAATCTGAACACTTGGCTTCTTACCACTTCCATCCACATTATGATTCACATCAACAGACTTTACAACTATTTTTTGCAGGTGGATTCACAAACGGTCTAGCCAACTTCGGATTCTCCAGACGCTTTCCCAAATTCTTGTTTGGACAGTCTTTCAAAATAAGACCAATAGTACCACAATGAAAACATGCACGTTTTTCTTTGTATACTCTAACATACTTCTCCCTCTGAACCTTGATTGGACTGGATGATGAACACTGAGAAGCAGTGTTGGAAGATTGAACAACCTGTTGATTTTCTTTTTCAACTTTCTTTTTACAAAAATCAAGAGTTGAGAATTTCTCAATCTTGTTGGTTTCTTGGGAATCAAAACCACCACTTAAAAAGGTTTAACTGGTTTATAAGTAGATTTAGGTTTGGTTGTTCAATCATATCATCCGGCTCAGTCAAGATGTATCTATCTCTTGTCACCTTTTTCACCACAACTGGTTCCACATACTTACATTCTTTCACTATACCTTCAACCTTCTTTAAATCAAATACTTCATCATCAGTTGAATCATCATATATCATATCCTCACCAGTAACAGGATTGATATTCAACACAGTTTTTGGTTCCAAATCTTCAACCGATACTTCCTCAATCAGACACGGGGTATAATTCTCATTAAAAGGTGGACAATACCCAACACCTCCCCCAATATCTGGGTCATCAAAAGAAGGACAAGAACCAACCCCTCCAATAACCTTTACACCCGAAGCTTTTTCATTATAATATTTCAACAAAAAACTAGAATTCTTATAACCCTCAAGCTTTCGTAACAATTTTGTTACTTCTGTCTGTGACACAGCAAGTTCATTAATTTTCTTTTCATACTCAGAATATGACACATTGAGATGAAATGCTTGTTCATTAACTTTGATTTGCAAAACTTTTGTATCATCTTTTAAAGATTCAATTTTAGCTTTCAAAATTATTTCGGATTCCTTCAAAGTTTGGTTCGATGTGTACATTGCTTTCATGTCACAGATGAGATTCGTGTTGTCATCACACAATCTCGTAATTTTAAATTCAGAATCAATATATTTTAAACAAGAATTAACATGTTGTACCTGTTTAGTATCTGCCATGAATGCATTCCCCTCAGCTAACATCTCAGAAATCGTTTCTGTAACCTTTCCAGCAGCACAATCACTAAGCAAATCTTCATTTGAAAACTTCGGTTCACATTTCTGAGGAACTGAATCTTCTCTTTCATTTACACTCCCAGAATCTGTAGAGTCACCATCAGAAGAACTGCTTTCACTTCCATCTTCAGTATGAACTTCAGCTAGAAAATCTTGACTAACATGAGCAACAATATCCTCCAAATGAATACCCCAATCATAATTTTCATCCTATTGAGATATCAAAGCTGTGGAAATATTCTGCTTGTTTTGATTGCCTTGAAAGTTTGAGGATCCTTGATTCTGATTTCTTGGTTTTGTACATTCATGAGCAAAATAACCAAACTCCTGACAATTGTAACACTTGACTTTAGATTTATCCATCCCCATCTTAGTCTTGCTTGATGCTCCAATGAACCTCTTTCCAGTTCCCTTCAAGTGATCTTTACCTTGTCGCATCCATAAAGCCATATTCCACTGAATATTCATTTCTTCCCAAGCATCTTTATCCAACTGCTTAAAATCTTCCTTAATCATATCTGGATCAGTGATCTTGCCACCAATAAAGTTTTCATATGAGGTTAAGAATGATGCAATCATAGCCATCATATCATTAGCTGTTGAAGAAGACACCTAAGTAGAACACGAATGACTTTCATTCTTACTATGTTTTGAACATCCAGAACTAGAATCAACAAAGCATGCACCATCTTGACAAGAACTTTCTTTTGGACTTTTAGAGACTCTTCAGAAAATAATGCAACTCCACCAGATTTCTGTGTTGATGTACCTTTTCCAAAAAAAATGCTTGGATCTTGATAGACTGTAGCTTTCTTCTGTTTATGCAAGTCATAAGATTGAATTTTTCCCATTAAATCTTCAAGACTCAGATCATCAAATCCAGATTGTTCTTTTATCACAATAGTGTACATCTCAAAATGAGTTGGTAAAGCATCCAAAAACTTTTCAAGAATCTTCTTGTTTTTGTAAGTAATGTCATTGTTGACCATTTCACTTAGAAGATGATAATACCTTGACATAAGTTCATCCACAGATTCACCATCAAAATGTTTAAACTCACTAAATTGTTTCTTTAACAATTATTTTATACTCTTCTTGATATCAGTGCTACCTTCACATCTTTTAGCTAAACCTTCCCAAAGTTCACGAGAAGTCTTAAACTTCTTGAAATTATGGTAGATGTCCAGAGGTAAACACATGGATAAAGCTGCAAGAGCTTTCTTTTCACGATCATAGAATTTCTTTTCATCATCATTAAGAGCTGAAATTGGTTTTGGTGTATCCGACACACCCATATGACGATGAACAGGATGCTTATAACCTTCACTAATAGGAATCCAAAAACTTGTGTCATTGATATTCACATAGTTTTCAAACCGACTTTTCCAATTAGAATAATCTTTGAGATTCATAAGCCTCGGTGGCTTGGTTAGAGTACCAATCTCATTATCATGATTCAACAAATGAGTCATGTTGTTCACTTGATTAGAAGTAGACATCTTTGAAACAATTCAACACTTAGAAAATTTTTACAAGTTTCTGCCTATAGCGAACTTAACAAGTTTGCCTAATTGAAGTATAGCGAACTTAACAAGTTCGCCTAATTGAAGTATAGCGAACTTAACAAGTTCGCTTGACAAGTTTGCCTGTAACTGATCAGATAAGTTCTCCTGTTTCAGCTGAAGAACAAGGAGGATTATTCTAACACCCAAACGCACGAACAGAGCCTAAATTTTCCATAACTCTCGATTTTGAATGAATTAGAGAAATTCTTTTCGTAGGATTCTTCAAATGATGATTTAGAACACTTCTATCGAACAAATTTGGTAAAACAACACCAAAAATGAAGAATTCAACCAAAATTCACTTCAAAAGTCACTAAAAACGTCAAGAACATAGAAACTTCTGAAAATCTTCATCTTGTTGTGTAAAATCAACCGAAACAATGTTAAACAACAGTAGCTTATCAAGAGCAAAGGCTCTGATACCACTTGTAAGTCCCAGCAGGTCTACCGATCGATCTCTGCTGTAAAACACGTGATACGTATACGAAGTGCGGAATCCTAACACATACGTACGTCTCGAATACTCACACACGCAATACACTCATACACAAGACAAGATATCATAAAAAGCTTCTTGTATTCAATCTATAAACAGCACACACAGAGTAGTTCCAGAGATACAAAATGTTACAAATGATAACAACTCCTGCAATATTTATAGACAATATAACTGGATCAGGAGAACTTATCATGTTCGCCAACTTTAGTTCAGGCGAACTTGTTAAGTTCGCCTCAACTAGATCAGGCGAACATGTTAAGTTCGCCTGTGCAAACTTAACAAAATACAATACAAACATACAAAACATAAAACATAAAGACTAATCTATTACAAGGCTTGTTGTCACATAACATGCTCCAACAGTTTCTAGCACCGAGAGGCCTTATTATATTATCATCAAGCGACACAAAGTACGAGAATCTTATTGCTTATTTTGGCATGTAGCATACTTGATGTGTTGTAGGTGAGGAGGAAAACAAGTGGTCTCGGGAATCTTGGGGGCTCTCAAATTGAGATATTGGGCATGGTATAGATACAACAATATTGGTCCTACAATGATGTGTGCAGGTTGGCCTTGAAAGTGAAAAAAAAAACAAAAGGGTAAAACGAAGGTGACGTGAAATAGTGCGGCGACGGGGACACGAAATCCAACGGTAATGTCAACACCCTCTATCATGAAGGTTAGTGGTAGTAACAGCAATGCCTCCAAAGCGTCAAAGTCAACCACAGTCTCTTGTATGGGTCGCCCCGTCCACTTATACAAGTGTGGTGGGATTGGGCATGTGTCACGAAACGACCCAAATAAATACGACTATATGGCAAAGAGTTTTTATATGGACCGATAAGCCACACTATTGTAATTTTGTACAATTCGCATAAAGAAAAACATGGAATTCCGGGTATGCTCGGTAGCATCGATTGTCCACATTTCGTTTGGAGAATGTGTCCCACCAGGCTATACGACCGGTATATGAGAGGTGCTCACCAATAACAGACGATCAAGCTCGAAGCGGTGGCTTTAAATGATTTGTGTTTATGGCATGTTTTCTATTGTCCGTCCGGTTAAAACAACGACATAAGTGCTCTCCAACAATCTCCGGTATTTATCGACGAGCAGCATGGAACCGCGCCAAAGTGTCCATTTCATGTAAACGGTCGAAAATACAAACGTGGATACTATCTTACTGATGATATCTACCCTACTTGGTCTACGTTTGTTAAATCGTTCGCATATCTAACCGACCCAAAGGAAAACAAGTATTAGAAGGTGAAAGAGTCGACAAGAAAAGATGTAGAGTGAGCTTTTTGGGTATACTTTGGACCCGCCCGGTCTTATAAGCTGAAAAAGATTAGGAGCGTAGTCTATGTGTGCATGTTACTGCACAATAGGATCATAAAAGATGACGGAAATGCAATTTCATAGGACTACATAAGGGATTCTGCAACCGATCCGGTTATTGATGATAATGTCCTTTCGTAGTTGCGCGAAGCAATTTCACATTTCAAACTTCGATATGATCTTGTGGAAAATATTGCAAGCACAATGCATTTGGACGAATATTAGTTTGATTAAATATTTAGAGTAAACTTCAGTTTTCGTCCCTAAGGTTTGCACAAAACTTCAGCTTTCGTCCCTCTATAACACTTTTCATCCCTAACGTTTAATGTTTTAACACCTTGCGTCCCTGGTCCTAAACTCCGTTAAGTTTTATGTTAGTTTTTGTGCAAATTTACTAATATACCCCTCACCCCTTCTTCTTCATCAGACTTAATAAAATGTATATGAGACTCAATAACATGAATGACACTTTCCTCTGGCGCGACCCCCCTATAGCCACCTGCACCAACTCCCCCCGATCGATGACGAGTCTTGGTGGCTCCAACAGAAATGGTGGCAGCGGCGGTGGTTACGGATTCCATGAAGTAGAGAGAGAGGTGGAGACAAAGTAGCAGGTGGAGACAAGGTAGCAGGCAGCGTCAGATGGCCTAGATAGCGACGGTGACGATGTTAAACGACGGAGATGGTGACAGGATGAGTTTTCCGACCACACCCCATATAGGGTTCTGCCGTAACAACGGTGGCGGAGGCTGAGGTGAGACCTGATGGAAGCGGAAACGAAACGAGGATGGTGTTCCGATGACGAAAACGGTTTTCACCACGTGAATCCCTCGTTACCTAGTTTGCCAGTGGTCATTGTCGTCGTTCTCCAATCAGCACCACCACCGGCAGGCTTCGTATGCCGCCATTTTGAACGGTGGCGGTTAATCCAGTTCGTTTTACGGCGGTTTTAACGACGGTAATAAAGAGTTTAGTGCTAACAACGGTAATGAAGACTTTAGTGCAAGATGCAGTTGTTTGACGAGTGTAAAAATGTTGAGGAGTCAAAATTGTTTTTTGGTCTGATAGTTGAAGAGAAAGGGGTGAGGGATATATTAGTAAATTTGCACAAAAACTAACAGAAAACTTAACGGAGTTAAGGACCAGGGTCGCAAAGTGTTAAAACATTAAACGTTAAGAATGAAATGTGTTATAAAGGGACGAAACCTGAAGTTTTGTGCAAACCTCATGGACGAAAATTGGAGTTTACTCAAATGTTTATGTTTTTTTAATGAAAATTTTTTGTTTTTATTTATAATTTAATTATTTTATCTTTATTGTTTTGTTCGTTTTTTTATTTTAATTTTTTGAATAAATGAAATTGTTTTTAAATATATATTTAATTAAAAAAAATTAAGAAATTTTTTTTAGAGCATTTAGGGTTGTGTTCCCATCGTTTAGACATTTATGTTACTTTGGATTAAATTTGAGTAAAAATAAGGTAAAATTCTCATTAATTAGAGCCATATATTAGGGTACTTGGGGTTAGGGTTGTTACTCACGATACGCCGATACCCTTATGATATATAAGACTTTAAGGTTCTTTATTATAGTATTTTTGAAATTTATGAGCGAGTTTTCATATGATGATGGCTTAAAAGACCAAACCATAATAACATATTGGTGCATAATTTTTCTTATTTTATTTACGTTACATTTAGTTATGATTGTGCTTATTTTGCTCTATTGGTGATTTATAAAATAAATATATTCAAAGATCGTATTAAATTATCTTAGTGACAGAGTACATGCATCTATTTAAATTGTGGTGGTTAGCCGGTATGGTGGGACACAACACCATAAATCATGCAATAATGCATCGGTATTCTAATCTTTGTCCGACCAAATTTAACAAAAAAGGACTTACCATATTTTTGTAGAGATTGATGAGTGAAAGCCACAACGTGTGATAGAACTTCATCAATATTGAAATGCTTAGATTTGGATTTGAATTGTTGAAACATCATAGACTTGATTCTTCATAATTTTGTTTCCACTGAAACCTTGATTCTTCAGAATTTTCTCCAGCTTCTTTGGTCTCAAGAACACTATGTTTACCATCTTCCATGCACATAGTACAACCACTAAAGCACATGAGATAGCCAATGTATATGTTAGTGCATCCATAGTGTTTAGTCTGTGACGTTATTGCGGAGATGTGTGTTTATATATACAGAGAAAGGGAGGGGGAGATTGAAACAAGGGCACTTAATAAATAGTAATGAACAAGGGAATTAAATGAATATGACAATATTGATGACCCAGAATACCAGAATGGGTGAACATTTTGATTTCGAACGCATTAGGTTATCCGGGTATGTGTGATGCTTTCATTAAAAAATAAATAAAGTTCTGTCCCGTTATTGTCACGTTAGCGGGAGGTCAATCACAAAGTTATATAATGGTTTTACTATCCCCATTATTTTAAAACTTTTTTTTTTATTTTAACCTCTAAAAACGAATGTGATCTGTTGGAATCACCCGCCAGCACCCCATACCCGTGAATGGAATCACACCAACGCTATCACGCCCCAGGAGCGGTGTTCCAATCCCAACCACATGCCACGTGGTCCACGCCCCCTCTCACGGTCTCATTACACATAGCCTTACTAAAGATAGATTCTAAGTTTCTTGCGTGCATGTTCCATTATGTGATTCAAATATTTATGAGACGTTGTGTGATTGTTCAGAACTAGAAATGTTGTCAGGCACTCTGTGACGGGAAGCGAATTTTAAATGGTTGACGACAGTGACATTAATGTGGTTAAGCAAAAAAAACGTGGTTAAATAAATTTTGCTATGCGACAGGAGGCGAACGTTAAACGGTTGAGGCGGTGACATTAACATGGCTAAGCACACAAAGAAACATATGAAGTTACGTCGATTCGGTTTGTGAGATCGAAATACAAACAAAAGACAGTTATATAACGGTACCGATATTTTTCAGTCAGTGTCGGTTTTATTCTTCATGGTATACCAGCACGTCAACGTCATGTGATATAACCCACGATATCTAAAAAGTATTTTATTTTGAATATGACTCCGTTTTTAATAAAATTTGTACCAAGACGTTAAGAAAAAAAATTAAACAAACAAAAGAAAATTATTAAGGAAAAGTTAGCAGGTGGAGGGGCCATTTTACAAGTTTCAAGTTTACCAGCACTCAAAACTTTAAAAAACTTGAGCGGATTAAAGTGAGATTAATTTTACAAAGTTAATGGGCCATTTTTTGGCATTTAACAAAGTGGAGGGGTGATGTTGTCGGTGACAAATGTCATTGGCACTTGCTTTTAAACAATTTACTAAAAGTTAAGCGCACGCGATGCAGCGGATTTACGAACGTCGTTACATGTGTTGCGGTGATGACACGAACGTGACTAAGTATATACAAGAAACATATGAAGTTGTCGCGACTCAGCTCTGAAGATCAAGAAATAGATAAATTTCGGCGTTAATATGAGTTAACATTGTAACAACAAATTCGTTAAATAAGTTAGTAAAAAAACAAAATAGAAATATAAAACGACTTTTTTATAAATTAATATAAAAAAAAGTAAAAGTAACAAAAAAAAGACGGGTTGTCACACCCTAGACTCGAACACAATAATGAGTTAGGATTGTTATTGTTGTATTATTGTAGGAAAATCAAATTAGTAAAACAATAATGAGTTAAAAATGTATATTATACATACTACATGTGTAAAGTTGAGAGTTTTGAAATTTGAATAATTAGTTAAAAACGTCTATTATATATATTACATGTAAGACCCCAACCCGGGCATTCTACAGTTGCTTCTCATAACGGGTCATTCTAATTTAAAGTGCATTTATCGTCAGTCGGATTATAGCGGAAGTCTTTCAAAAATCATTTGTTACTATTTAATGTTACTAACTTTACCTCACGAATGCTTGCACATCAATCCGAGTAACTTCGCCTCCAAGCCAAGATACATCATTGCTACGCTTACCTGTAAAATAATCTAACGTACACACAAAGTCAGTTATGCTGAGTGAGTTCTAAAGTTTAATTTAAACAAAAACCATCACGTCATATTCATTAGTTTATTACACTCAGGATCCTCCGGTCCTTAATAAAATAGTTTTACGATTCATTAATGAATATTTAACCCCCTGATATCCCCCAACATTCCATAACCGTTCATCCCCCGAGACTCAGCCCGTACTACTAATAGTAATAATAATAACATTACCATATCGTTGACATAGACTTAACTTACTATAGTAATAACTCATACCCAAGAACAAGTATTAACTCGACACTTGGTTAACACAGCGCACTCTTAGACACTGGCATACTCGGCCCTAACCCAGACTTTCACGAATTAACTGATACGACAGTTGTACACGTCATGTCACAATCCTGACACAACGGTCACTCTAACTCTACACACCACAACAATATCATCTACACGTCATACTATCATTACCACATTAATATAATCACATTCATAATCAATATAACTCAACGTTTGCAAGCAATACTACACATATATAAACACCCATGCAAAAACACAAAACCTTGTCATTCCACCCTCGTCAGGGCGTTCAACACACCCCGAGCTCATCATTAACCTGTTAAATACATGTCACCGTTGGTGACTTCCCGATGGACCTCATCCTTCACAATCCCGTTTGCTATGCCATAATGACAACGATGCAAACACGTCACATAAATATAACACATAATATGTAACACCTGCCCCAAAAATGTCCAAGATTTGATAAAAAGTAAACCCTAGGGACTATAAGTATAATCATACTAAAGTTAAGGGTTTAAATTAGAAAATTTGAGATTTAAGAGCTTAGCGGACCCCTAAGGTCAAGCCTAACGGTCCGCTAAGAGAGAAATGTTGGGTGGCGGACCACCATGACCTAGGTAGCGGTTCGCTACTTGTCTATTAAGCAATAAATCCGGTGATGCCACGTGTATAATGACTAATGGTCGAAAATATTGCCACTCGTACCGGTGGCGGACTGCTACGCCAAGCGGTAGCGGTCCGCTAGCCGTAAATCCATGAACGGTCCAATCAGACTTGGACATGTAGGGCTGACATCATGCAAGGGTGGTAGCGGACCGCTACGCCCGAGCATAACGGTCTGCTACGAACCAGATTTCACCCCTATAAATAGTTGATCGATTTTGATCATTTCATCCCACACCAATCCGTCCTTTACTCTCAAAATCAGTTCTAGAGCTTCCCTAGACGATCCCTGATGATCCCGGTTTGATTCCCGCTCATTCTAGTTCCCGGTGTAAGAATAAACGCTCGTAGAAAGGTCGAAGCGCTAGAGAAATCAAGTTAAAAAGTTAGCTAATAAGCTTTGACTCTAGAGGCTCATTCCTACAAACAAGGTGAATATTTTATCTCTTTCAAACTTGTGTCAAATATTTTATTTACAAAAATGGCCAAATAAAGGTTAACGAAGTAATGCTCAACGTACTTCTATGAACAAGCATTCAGGAAATAGGTATACGTAAAACTTATAAGGGATACACGGGTCTCGGGTAAAATTCTCGGATTACGGCCGGTACTTCCCTTTATAACAAATGAGGAGACATGGAGTCACCGTTGTTATAAAGACATACTACCGGTGTATAATGTGGTGTGATTGAACAAGAAAGACCTGCTGAGTGTGTAGATTGAACATGAAGTTGTGATTATGAAATTAATACTTATTTGTGCTAAAATGATTTTATGTCAAGATATTGTATTCACCGGCGTTCGCGCTGACGTTTTATTTTCAAAATGTTTTCCACGTAATGAATAAAATATGATGACAAGGGTATATGGGCATACATGAGATCTGACACAGGAAGGATGGAATGCACGTAGGATTCTCAGGCATCGTGTAAAAAGGAAATCCTAAAGAAAGGAGATAGGACCAGGGAACTGATCAACCCTGTGTTATACTATTTCTAGTGGCTCATCTTGTATTAGATCTCAAACTTTGTTTTATAATCAAATGAGAAGGGTATTGAAACCTATGTTTATAAAGTAAATACAAGGATTTTGTTTTCCAACTGAGTTTTGATATTTACAATTACAACCCTTGAGGTTGAAACAAATAATGAAACGATCCTTTGAAAAGAATTAAGCTGTATTTTATAAAAACTCTGAAATCAAACAGACAAATGATACCAATCAGGCTCGCACACGTCCAGGGGGTGCCTGAGGCGGGGTGTGACAGGTTGGTATCAGAGCCACAAGTTTTAGCGAATTAGATACTTGGATCTAGTATCTAAGCTTTAACCAATAATGTTTTTAAGATAAGAAAACAAGGTGACCTTCTGACCGGTATGTAGTTATCTGACAAACGGAAGTGTTCTCTCTAAGGAAAGAGCGGTGTATAAATCTCTCCTAGACTCGTCGCTCTTACCCGAGAACATATCTGTTGGAGGTACTACTCTGGAAAGATAATCATCCTTGTAGAACTTTAGCTAATATTAAGATACTAGCTTTAGTATCTAAGTCTTACAAATAAAATAAGTAACTAATTTATTAAGATTGCAGATGTCTGGAGGAAATACTGTTCCGTATTACGATCCTAATCATCCTATTAAGCAAGAATCTCCGTAATATCATCCGTTAGGTTCACAATAGAATCCTATATGTTCACCATAATATAATGCCGACCTGTTTGCTGTACTTCCTCACTCTCTCGAATATCACCCTCAATCCCAAAACTCTTTCGGCCTGTAGATGAATGCTGGATCAGACTTTAACAACTGGAATACTGCTGCTCAATCTGTGCAAGGAAATGAGGCACAATCTAGTCAGATTCAATCATCTGAAGAAGATCCTTCTGAAGATTCCCATTATCAATCTGCTTATGAAACCCTAATGATTGTCCATTCAATAACCCTATCTCAAATAGTTCTGATTATTAATCCTATAACTCAGGATTCCCAGTCATGTATGATCCATATGTGTTCCCCGAACCAACATATGATGATCCTTATAATGATATGTTGATAGGTATTCGTGAACCTCCTCCCAAATATGGTTATAAGTATACTATGCCTTCTTCCCATATCGAATGTTTAGATCCTCTGTTACGTCAAACGGACGAGATAAAAAGAAGAAAATCATGGATAAGAAAAGAACCAAATTTTATGGGAAACAGGTGTATGAATATGGGAAGGATCCGAAGACCTTGGGGAAGGAGCTGATGAAGGATTGAAATCTTATTGTATTTTACTTTTATATTGTAATATATTTTGTGATAATGAAGTATCCTTTTGTTTTAAATTTTAGAATGGTTGGAAAAGGCAAAGGTCCTAGCTTCTTTCATAAATTCGCTCCTGCTAGTTACTTTGACCGTAAAACAAATGAAACAACTATATAACTTAATAAGGAGACTGAAAGTTCTACTTTCAGAAGGCTCAGAGAAATAGGAACTCTTAGTGTTCCCTATAATCCTTCTATAAGTTTTCATTCTGCTCCAACTGCTAGAAGCTATAACATTACCCATGTTTATCCATAAAATTTTCATGAGAAATACACTGAAATTCCTTATGAAAATAAATATTATCCTGAAGAAGAAGAAGAAGAAAAACGTGCTTATTCCAATATACCTTATGTTCCGTACTATGAGACGATTCCTATTCCTGCCTCGCAAATAAATGAGAATGCATCAGGAAGTTAAAAGGAACAAATGTTGTTGAACCGGATAGGTGAACTAGAAAGGTAAAAGGCTGAAGTAGAAGCACGGAATGCCCTTCTAGTTCAGGCCCTTGAAGAGAAAATTTTAGAAATTTTTAGAAACAATTATTTTTACATATGTATTTTCTTCTTGTAAATATTTTAAAAGTTCCGTTTTAATTCAAGTAATGTTTTCTTGATAGTATGTCGAAACAAACTGGACCTTCTCAAAATACGAGAGGCAAGAAAAAGCAAGTAGTAGAGAATGCTACTAAAACAATTCTCGTGCCGATCTACAAAAGATGATAACAGAAGGAATCAAGGATTCCCTTCCATTAATATTTACTGAACTCGAAAAGAGACAAGCAGATAAAATATTTGTTCAACCTTCTAAATTTGTTCATTCTCGAACCCGAACTATTACTCAATCAAAGCCCATCACTCTATAACCAAAAGGTTATGTTTCTCATAAATCAAGAAAGATCGAAAGAGAAGAATATTACCATAATTCCTCTGAAAATGAAAGTATGGGTAATAACTATAGTCACTTAGCAAAGAAAAGGAAGGTAGTAGGTTGTACTTATAAGATGTTCCAAGATTGTAAGCCATATAATTTTTTTGGGAAAGAAGGAGGAATTGCCACACTAAGGTGGATTGAGAAGACCGAGTCAGTGCTAGCTATCAGCAAATGTGCTGAGGAAGATAAAGTATTGTATGCCTCAAACCTATTCAAGGATCAAGCCCTGGAATGGTGGAATAACATTTTTGTTGCCAAAGGCAGAGACCCAGCCTATGCAATGGGCTGGAATGCCTTTAGAACAAGAGTTGAGAAAAAGTATGTTCCCCAGAATGAACGGGAACAGATTGAAGGAAAATTTTTAAATTTAAGGATGACTGAAACCAATCATCAGGAGTATGCTACCAAACTCCTGGAATATGCAAGAATAGTTCCTCATCTTGCAACCCCTAAATCAAACATGATCAAGCGTTATATCTGGGTTTTGATTGGTGAAATCCTCGACATGGTAAAAGTCACGAATTATGAAAATCTTGATGATGCCATGGATCTAGGGGAATCATTAACTACCAGCCTGATAAGAAATCAGGAAGAGGTAAAGAAGAAGAAGGAAATAACTAGGCAAGTCCTGAGTGGATCCAAGAAATCCAACTTTACTCCTCGTAATTACAACTCTTCCATCTCTGGGTGTCCAAAGTGCAGAAGGAGGCACTTGGGACATTGTCGTGCTGGAATTTTCTGCAATTATTGCAAAATGTCTAGACATAAAGCAGAAAATTGCTTCAAGAGGAAACCAACTACTTGCTTTGGATGTGGCGAAGCTGGTCACATCAAAATTAATTGTCTGAAGCTGAAGAGGACGGATGGGACAGGTCCCAAACCTGCTGATGGAGTGAAGAAGAATGCACGGGCATTCGTTCTTAACACTCTCGAAGCAGCAGATATGCCCGATGTCATTAGGGGTACATTTCTTGTCAATGATATTTATGCTCGAGTTTTATTCGACTCTGGTGCAAACCAAAGTTTTATAGATCATAAATTATGTAGGCTGTTAAATAAAACTCTAGCTAAATTAGACAAGAAATACGTGTTAGAAACTGCCAACGGTGATCTCGTCCAAATCTCTAAAATCCTTTATGATTGCCATATCACATTATCAGGACATGTTATACCTGCAAAATTGTTGCCAATGACTTTGGCATGTTTTGACATTGTCCTAGGAATGGATTGGTTAGCCTCTAACCAAGGCTGTATCCTATGTGGCAAAAAGGCAATAGAACTTCATTCACCAAAAGGTGATATTCTTACGATCAATGGTGATAAATTATCCAACTCCGTTGGAATAGTTTCTATGTTGAAAGCCACGAAGTACTTAAGAAAAGGATGCTTAGCATACCTTGTTTCTATAACCACCGACACTAAAACGAAGATTGAGGCCGGTTGTGGCTGAATTCCCTGATGAACTGCCTGGAATTCCACCTGAGAGAGAAGTGGAGTTCAGAATTAATCTTGTACCCGGTACGGCACCTATTGCTAAAGCCCCGTACATATTAGCTCCAAATGAAATGGTAGAATTAAAGAAGCAATTAGACGAATTACTGGAGAAAGGGTATATAAGACCAAGCTCATCACCTTGGGGAGCTCCAATTTTGTTTGTTAAGCAGAAGGACGGATCAATGCGCATGTGTATTGATTATCGTGAACTTAATAAATTTATGATAAAGAATCGTTATCCACTCCCCCGCATCAACGGTCTTTTCGATCAACTCCAAGGAGCTTGTTTCTTCTCTAAGATTGATCTTCGTTCCGGTTATCATCAATTGAAAGTCCAGGAAGAAGATATTCCAAAAACGGCTTTCAGAACTGTAACATCCCGGTTTTTCGTTTAGAAAACGGGTATGTAAATTTTTGTGAGACGCAAGGGCCGAAGCCCGGTTCGGGGTGTCACACCCTAGATAGTTACGGAAATGGGGGTGGGTTCCCCATTAGTGTTTGCGGCTGCCGAGAGGAGAAAGGGAGAGAGGAGAGGCCGATCGTCAAGTTCGTATTCAAAGAAAGGTAAAATCTTGAGCCTCTAGCCATTGTTTGTATGATTCGATTCCCGTTTAACCTTGATAAAAACGTGATATGGTGCTAGGGTTTTGGAAGGATCGAGTGGAGAAGGAAGCAAGTTCTAGGTGATTCGGCTAGCATGAGTCACTCGAATTAAAAGGTATAATCGTCTATCCCCTTTATGTATTTCATTTCAATCGATTTTGATGCGTGGTAGTCGGGTTTGCTTTGGCCGAAAACCCAAGAGAGTCTCAGGGGTGTGCGTAGCCGAGGGGGGGAAGCAAAGAAGAAGGCGCCACTCGGTGGTGGCCGGACGTGGCAGTGGCGGTGCACGGGAGCGGCACGGCAACAGTAGCAAAGGGCTGGACCAAGGCTGTCGGCTCAGCGGGCACATGTGGGGATGGTTCGGAGATGGCGTGGGGCGGCTAACGGCTAGCTGGGAGTGAACCAAAGTCCATGTTGGGGACTGCGACGGTTGTGGAGGTTCACGGTAGCCGTGGGAAAGGGTGTAGGCGACAGTGCAAGGCCGGTCGAAGATGGCGGACGGGCGGGACTGGTTCGGTGTTGGGAGCAAGGTGACAGAAAGGGGTTGGTTTGGACATGCATGTGTTGCATGCAAACCATGCATGGTGCCATGCACGTGCATGCGGTCGTGCGTAGCGTAGGGATACAAGTGTAGATAAAGGTTTAACGTCGAGTCGTGTATTGACTCGTGAATTATGTGTAATATAATTGCGAGATCGAAGAGCGAGTACGAGACGTTAGCGGGTTCTAGAGATCGAAGCGTATCTAGAAAATGTGAGTTTCTATCTCCCACTTTTAAACATTTTGTAGTTTTGGGCATGAATACATGCAACGTGCAATATAGCGAAGGCACAAAATGAAAAGGGGTTTTGATGTTAATATTTGTGTTGTGAAATAATAGTTATAATTGTATGCGTAGGATTTGGCGTCACGTAATTGAAATTCATGACGGTTAATTAGGAGTTAATGGACATTGTGTCCACCCTAGTCGACGGGAATTGAGTCTGACCTCAGTTGGATGAAATGGGTTGCTTAAGCGTGATAGTAAGTAGGTGTTAGTCGGTGAGTTGTTATGACTGACGGTGATCAGTCAACAAGTCATGATCGCACGAGTCCGTAGACTAGTCGACAAGATTTCGTGTATGTCGATAAAAATATATAATTGATTAAATTGTAAAGTAAGGAGAAAACCTTATGACGTAAATCGTTTTTAATAAAGGTTCAGGACTTATTATCCCCGAACGAATTACTATAGAACTCACTCAGCGTAGCTGACTTTTAGCATGTATTTCAGGTAAAGAGAAAGTGTGAGCTGACGGCTTCTGGATGGCGTTTGGTTACCATGATCGTTGTGATGACATTTATGTTCCGTTATGATGTTGAATGGTTTAGATATTATTACTTGATTGGATTATGTTTGATATTTGGGTCGTTGACCACTGTTGACTGTTTGTTTTCCGCTGCATTTATTGAGATTATTTGATGTCATTTACTACTTTGCTTACGTGTATGCCAACGTATCGGGTTCCCGGGTTTGGGGCCTTACAAGAACTCGATATGGTCATTATGAGTTTAAAGTTATGTCGTTCGGACTTACTAATGCACCAGCAGCGTTTATGGATATGATGAATCGAGTCTGTAAACCTTACTTGGACAAATTCGTTATCGTATTAATCGACGACATTCTTATCTATTCCAAAAGTAAGGTAGATCATGTAGAGCATTTGAAAATCTTACTTGAAATCCTAAGAACAGAGAAGCTATACGCTAAGTTCTCAAAGTATGAATTATGGCTATAAGAAGTTCAATTCCTTGGTCAGGTGATCAATGTCAATGGTATTCAAGTTGACAAAATTGAAGCCATATCTAAATGGGAAATCCCGAAGTCACGGACTAAAGTCCGTAGTTTCCTTGGTCTAGCCAGTTACTATCGGAGATTTATTCAAGATTTCTCTCGAATCGCAGTACCATTAACTTCTCTGACCCGCAAGTCAGTCAAGTATGAATGAGGTCCTAAACAATCCGAAGCTTTTGAAACTCCAAAACAGAAACTGACTCAAGCACCCATACTGGCCTTGCCAGATGGAAATTAAGGCTTTTCAGTTTACTGTGATGCTTCACACACCGGCTTTGGTTGTGTGTTAATGCAAGGAAGCAAAGTCATTGCTTATGCTTCTTGACAATTAAAAACCCATGAAAAGAATTATACGAATCATGATTTAGAACTGGGTGCCATAATCTTCGCCCTGAAATTATGGAGACACTATCTATATGGAGTCAAATTCATAATTTTCACTAATCATAAAAGCCCAAAGTATATCTTCAGTCAGAAGGAACTGAATATGAGGCAAAGACGTTGGTTGGAAGTCCTAAATGATTACGATTGCGAAATATATTATCATGAAGGAAAAGCCAATGTCGTAGCTGATGCTCTAAGCAGAAAGGAACAAGAGAAACCTAAACGAGTTCATGCCTTAAGACTCGATCTCCAAATCGATCTCATCACTCGTATTAACGAATCTCAGAAAATGCTCTACAAGAACCCAACCTTGAGAAAGAAGGATTGGGAGGGATGATTGATCAATTGATCAAAGGCGATGACGGAATTCATAGAATGAATAAGAGAATCCGGGTTCCTATCTATGGGAATACTCGTGAATAAATTCTTGAGGAAGCCCATAAATCTGAATACACGATGCATCCTCGAAGCGATAAAATGTATAAAAACCTAAAAGCCAATTACTGGTGGATAGGAATGAAGAAGCATATCGCTATCTATGTTGCAAAATGTTTAACCTGTTCTCAAGTTAAAGCTGAACATAAAAAGCCGTCTTGTTTGTTACAACAACTTGAAATTCCAGTCTGGAAATGGGAAATGATAACCATGGATTTCATTACGAAACTTCCCCGAACGAGTCGAAGGAATGATACAATCTGGGTTATCATTGATAGACTTACCAAGTCTGCTCATTTACTTCCAATGAAAGAAACGTTCAGTTTGGATAAAATGGCACAGTTATACGTTAATGAAATCGTAGCATTACACGGCGTGCCATTATCTATTGTGTCAGATAGAGATAGTAGATTAACTTCTTGATTCCGGCAAAGTTTTCAAAAAAGCTCTTGGTACCAAATTAAATCTTAGCACTGCCTACCATCCTCAGACGGACGGGCAGAGCGAAAGAACAATTCAAACTCTTGAAGATATGTTAAGAGCTTGTGTCATTGATCTTGGAGGAAACTGGGATGACCACTTACCGCTAATGGAATTCTCCTACAATAATAGCTATCATACGAGTATACAGACCGCTCATTTTGAAGGCTTATACGGTCCTAATGTCGAACTCCAATCTGTTGGTCTGAAATAGGAGAAAATCAGTTGTCTGGAAACAACTGAGAAAATTATCCAGATAATGGATAGATTAAAAGCAGCTAGTGATCGTCAAAAGAGTTTATGCAAAGGAAACAACTGAGAAAATTATTCAGATAAAGGATAGTAAAAAATAAAACAAAATAGAAATATAAAACGACTTTTTTTATAAATGAATATAAAAAAAAGTAAAAGTAACAAAACAAAAAAAAACGGGTTGTCACACCCTAGACTCGAACACAATGATGAGTTAGCATTGTAATTGTTGTATTATTATAGGAAAGTCAAATTAGTAAAACAATAATGAGTTAAAAACGTATATTATACATACTACAGGTGTAAAGTTGAGAGTTTTGAAATTTGAATAATTAGTTAAAACATCTATTATATATATATTAAATGTAAGACCCCAACCCGGGCATTCTACAGTTGGTTATCATAACGAGTCATTCTCATTTAAAGTGCATTTATTGCCTGTTGGATTACAGCGGAAGTCTTTCAAAAATAATTTATTACTATTTAATGTTACTAACTTTACCTCACGAATGCTTCCACACCAATCCGAGTAACACCGCCTCTAAGCCAAGATATGTCATTGCTACGCTTACCTGCAAAATAATCTAACGTACACACAAAGTCAGCTACGCTGAGTGAGTTTTAATAGTTTAATTTAAACAAAAACCATCACGTCATATTCATTAGTTTATTACACTCAGGACACTCCGATCCTTAATAAAATAGTTTTACGATTCATTAACGAATACATAACCCCTGTTATCCCCCAACATTCCATAACCGTTCATCCCCCGAGACTCAGCCCGTACTACTAATAGTAATAATAATAACATTACCATATCGCTGACATAGACTTAACTTACTAAACTAATAACTCATACCCAAGAACAAGTATTAACTCGACACTTGGTTAACACAACGCACTCTTAGAAACTGGCATACTTGGTTCTAACCCAGAATTTCACAAATTAACGGGTACAACAGTTGTACACGTCACGTCACGTCACAATTCTGACACAACGGTCACTCTAACTCAACACACCACAACAATATCATCTACACGTCATACTATCATTACCACATTAATATCATCACATTCATAATCAATATAACTCAACGTTTATATGCAATACTACACATATATAAACACCCACGCAAACACCTACCTTGTCATTGCACCCACGTTAGGGCGTTCAACACACCCCGAGCTCATCATTAACCTGTTAAATACATATCACCGTTGGTGACTTCCCGAAGGACCTCATCCTTCACAATCCCGTTTGATGTGCCATAATAACAACGATGCAAACACGACACATAAATATAACACATAATATGTAACACGTGCCCCAAAAATGTCCAAGATTTGACACAAAGTAAACCCTAGGGACCATAAGTAAAATTATACTAAATTTAAGGGTTTAAATAAGAAAATTTGAGATTTAAGACCTTAGTGGACCGCTAAGGTCAAGCCTAACGGTCCGCTAAGAGAGCAATGTTGGGTGGCGGACCGCCATGACCTAGGTAACGATCCACTACTTGTATGTTAAGCAATGAATCCGGTGATGCCACGTGTATAGTGACTAATGGTCGAAAATCTTGACACGCGTACCGGTGGTGGACCGCTACGCCTAGCGGTAGCGGCCCGCTAGCCGCAAATCCATGAACGGTCCAATCAGACTTGGACATGTAGGGCTGACGTCATGCAAAGGAGATAGCGGACCACTACGCCCGAGCATAACGGTCCGCTAAGGACAAGATTTCACCCCTATAAATAGTTGATCGATTTTGATCATTTCATCCCACAGCAATCCGTCCTTTACTCTCAAAATTAGTTCCAGAGCTTCCCTAGATGATCCCTGATGATCCTGGTTCGATTCCCGCTCATTCTAGTGCTCGGTGTAAGAAGAAACGCTCGTAGAAAGGTCGAAGCGTAAGAGAAATCAAGTTATGAAGCTAGCTTATAAGCTTTGACTCTAGAGGCTCATTCCTACAAACAAGGTGAATACTTTATCTCTTTCAAAACTTGTGTCAAATATTTTATTTGCGAAAATGGCCAAATAAAGGTTAACGAATTACGGCTGGTACTTTCCTTTATAACAAATGAGGAGGCATAGAGTCCCCGTTGTTATAAAGACATACTACCGGTGTATATTGTGCTGTGATTGAATAGGAAAGACCTTCTAAGTGTGTAGATTGAACATGAAGTTGTGATTATGAAATTAATACTTGTTTGTGCCAAAATAATTTTATGTCAAGATATTGTATTCACCAGCGTTCGTGTTGACGTTTTATTTTCAAAATATTTTCCACGTAATGAATAAAATATGATGAGAAGGGTATATGGGCAGACATGAGATCTGACCCAGGAAGGATGGAATGCACGTAGGATTCTCAGGCATCATGTAAAAAGGAAATCCTAAAGAAATGATATAGGACCAGGGAACTGATCAACCCTGTGTTGTACTATTTCAAGTGGCTCATCAGGTATTAGATCTCAAACTTTGTTTTGTAATCAAATGAGAAGGGTATTGAAACCCTATGTTTATAAAGTAAATACAAGGATTTTGTTTTCCAACTGAGTTTTGATATTTACAATTACAACCCTTGATGTTTAGACAAATAATGAAACGATCCTTTGAAAAGACTTCGGCTTTATTTTATAAAAACTCTGAAATCAAATAGACAAATGATACCAATCGGGCTCGCACAAATGATGCGGGGTGTGACATAATATCACACATCATTTACATGACTCATTAACTACACTTGTACCTCACGCATAACCCTACAACGCCATATTTACTATCATGAATTCACAAACATTTAATATAAGGCACGACTCTTCCCGTCCGACCCTTAACACGGCACACATTAATAACCCATACCCTTAACTCACACATTTCCATGATTCCCCCATAGACCCTACGATCACTTAACAATTATTTTATATTCAAAATGCATCGGGTTAGAACCTGAAACCCTTAACACATTCAATATAGTAAACTTATTCCATAAGTGTGTACGATAGCCCCAAAACGTTAAAAACATTAAAAGAGGGGGATTAGAAACTCACTGGTTATGCTGAGTTCGGATTCCAGCTCTTCATTGTGACAACTCGCTTGATTCACAACGTGTCAAGTGCATGACCACTTGGTCAGACACGTTCCAAGCATATGTCAAAAAGAACGTAAAACAATAACTACTCGGGAAAGAGTATAGCCGAATCCTCCTTCCACACCACCGTGCACGCATAACGATCGCCACCTTGAGTCGCCACCACTGTCATGTTGTCCCCACTCTCGCCGTCGAGCTACCAACACCATGATCACCCCCTCGAGCCTTCCTCGATGTCTTCGTATTCTCTACCAAACCATCACCATCTTCATTTGCTCATTCCTCCATCATCTACGGCCACCACACAGCCGCCACCACTACCGCCCCGCTTTAACAGTCGTCACCGGCCTCCTCTTGCTGTCAGAACCATCACGCGCCACTACTTAGTCGTCGCTGCCACTAACTACAACACGCAACCACCTACGTGGTGTAACATCCGGCCCCTCGTACCAACAATATTGTCCGCTTTGCCCACTAAGAGCTCACGGATTTGTTTTTGGTTGCCCGGGTGAAAACTTCCCAGGGGTCACCCATCCCTGGATTACTCCCACCCGAGCACGCTTAACTGTGGAGTTCTCCTCTCATCCACTACATTAAGCCCCAAAACGCGTTGTTGATTTAAGAGGCAGGACATTCCTTATGAACCAAGGATCTCTCCTGTCCACGGCCGATGTGGGATTTGCCTAAGGTGTTACAATCACCCCCCCTTTGGACTCATCGTCCTCGATGAGGTTTGCCCCACCATCCCAATCAGAGATGTGGGATTTGCCTAAGGTGTCCCTCTGAACACCCCCGGGGACTCACCATACTCGATGAGGTTTGCCCCACCATCCCGAACGGCACAGGAGTGGCTCTGATACCAATCTGTCACACCCCAACCGGGCGGCGGAACACGTCAGAGTATGACCCGAATTGTGACCAGATTGCTCGTAGCACTTGGAACTATTAAAATTTCATAATTTTATTCAATAATATTAAAAGTGCCTCAAAGGCTACAAATAGTTCAAATAAACAAGACAAAACATAGTTCCAAACAAGATAAAATCAGATTTCAAATTTCTAAGTCCAAGCCTAAGTGTTGAACATAAATCAAGCGTTGCTTGAACTTGGTGCACCTGAAACATGTTTAAAATAAGAGTTATCAACAAAATGAATTGTTGGTGAGCAATCATGGTAGATATAGATATAGTAGTTTAGATAAAGTACAAATTCCATGCTAAGACAAGTAATACATTATAGTCTTATTGTATATACACACAGTCCAAATTAAACCTTCCTTTTAAGATTTATCCAATTCAGATTGTCCAACATATAGTTAACAGTTTTTCAGTTTCAGAATTCATTACATGCATCCTAGATCAAAGAAATGCATGGGGTAGCTAACCCACATGGTACCACTAATTCCATTCATAGGCTGTCGAAACAGTTAATAATATGAACTAGTGTAATCAACAAATAAGCCACATAATGCAATTAAACAAGTCTAACATAAGGGAATTTGTTTCAAGTTGTGAGATTTGTCAATAGTGTAAGTGTAATTATATAGGAACATGTTTCACCCCAAAAGTGATAAAATGTATAAAGAGGGGCATGAAAACTCACATGGTTTGTAAGTAGTTTCCGAGCTAAGTTTGATCCAAAGATATAATCCAAAGTAGGTCACAATTAACCTATTATAGTTGTAGTTTAGTCATTTAGTTTAAAGGAATAAGCTAAGGTTTGTTCGTGTTCTCGAATTTGGGAAATTAGGATTTTGGAAAGTTTAAGGTTTGAAAAGTAATTTGGTTATAGTTTAAGGTGTGCAAGTATTTAAATTACTAAATTATTATGTTTAGTAATTTAAATATAATTTCAGATTTTATAAAATATTTTAAGTGATTATTTAATTAATTACTTATTTAGTAATTTAGTTAATAAATGTGTTTAATTAACTAAATATGTCAAAAAGATAGTAAGAATATAAATATAATTTAAATTATAAATTTTATAAATATTTTCTGTTAATAAGTAAATTTTTATAAAATTTACTTATTTTTAGTTTAATTAAATCAATAATTCCATTGATTTAATTACAAAACAAAATTAGTAAAAATTAGTAAAAATGTCTAAAAGTTCCAGAAACTTAATATTTTGTTAAAAATATATAGATTAAGTTTCTGTAATTTTTGTATAATTTTTGAAATAGATTTACTAATTTTAAATAAATAGTCCAAGCTTTAAATTTAGACTTTTAAATAATTAATTTTATAAACTCAGAAAGTTTTCTGTTTTTATTTTATAAAACAGTAGAGAATTTTATTACAAAAATTTGGACTATTTATTTGTACATTTTCGAGTTGTAAATAAAAAGTTATGAATTTTTAAAGATTAAAGATTTAATAAAAAGAAAAATCAAAAATAGGAAAATGTTGAAAAGTGGGCGAACCGGCCACAAGGCGGATCGAACCTAGGCTACTTGGCTTAGCAGCAGCGCACCCGGCCATCTCGGCCAAGTGACTAACTCGTAAACAAACGGAGAGAGGTTCCTTTTAACGACGTTTTCGAAATAAAATCCCAAATCCGTTTGAAACACAAGAACCCTAATCTGAGTTTGTTCGAATTCGATGAATCCGTATAATAGGAACTCAATTAACCATAGGTCTTTTGTTATACGTTCAATTCCGAGCCTAATGACGTATTGAATTACCTGGAATGATCAACTGATCGAAGTTCTGGACTCGTTGTTCAGTTCGTCTGAACTGAGATTCCGAGAGAGAGAATTAGAGAGTGTTAGGAGTTGTGATTTGTTTCAAATGGACGCATTAGGTGTCGTCGAGGTTTGTACAACCTCAATTCGACAAATAAATTCGCGAATTAACGAGTTTTGATTACGGTTTAAGACGGTTTAAAGTTTTTAGCCGTTTTCTACTGTTACGAGTTAAAATTTCGAATTAAACGAGTTCATCATGCTCGTTTATGAGTTGTAATGGGATTTCAGTTACGAATCTTTGCTCTTATCATCTCAAAACGCGTTTTCGAATATTCAGAACCCAAAACCGGGTTCCCCTTGTTTCGAACCCACGACCCCTTTTGGGTGGGTTTTAAAACAGAAAAATACAACTTTGGTCCCTGAGGTTTGTTAAGTTGACTCCGGTCAACTTAAACTTGAAAATAAGTTTGAGGAAAGGCAGTTTAGCCCTTGTAGTTAAGTTTTAACCAAAAACTAAGTTAGTTAGGTTAAATAGGGTTTTTAGTTAATAAATTTAATATATTTTGATATTTAAATGTATAAATTAAATTTAAATTATAAAAGAATTGATTATTTCTATAAAAATGATATAAAATGACATATTTTTATAGAACTTTATTTTAAAAATATTTATTTAATTAAACTTTATTTATTTGATTTATTTAGGAATAAATCTTATTATTTCTTAAAAATTCATAAAAATTTATAAAAGTCATTTTAATTTATATAATTTGTGTTTTAATTTAAATAAAACACATTAGGATTTTTTTTTTTTCAAATTAAATAAGTATAATTTTTTTTTTTTTTTTTTTACACTTAGATAATTTATGAGATTTATTTTATATAGTTTAGGGACTTTATTCAAATACCATGAATATTAGCCCTAAAACATAGTTTGAGTATGGTTTTTAGCCACATAGTTTAAGCAATTCATTTAAGAATTTTCACATATTATTAAATATGGATAATTAGGGTTTACAATAAATGCCAAATGGCCGGAAATTGTAAACGGAAAAGTACAGATATTACACGTGGCCACCACATCCGTAGCCACCGTCGCCCTCATCATCGCTCGCCACTGCCACCTTTTCCATCCCATCCCATCCCTCGCTTTTGGAAAACTAACCCCAAAACCCTAATCAGACCACTAGCAAGCGCATGTAAACAATGAAATCATAATACGGGATTACCTTTACGTTAAATGGAGTTTTCCCCTGCTCGCCACCACCGTCGGACTGCGGTGTAGTCGCCACAGCCGTCGTCCTCCTCCTCCTTCTCGTCCCTTCCTTGCAGCCGTCGCACACTCCCTAGGCCAAATGGCTTAGGGTTTCTCCTTAAAGTGGCTTATAAACCCTCGTAACTTCCACCCGGTCCCTGTGTTTCTGTACTCGCATATTTCGATCTTAATTTAAACATAACACGACTAACCACACCCCTTTAAGACCCATCGATATACATTTACGCACCAACTATGCTAACATAATTGTTTAAAAGAGATTCGGGTCACCTCCGACCTGAACCATTAGCTTTCAAATTTTTGGAATGTTACATTACATGTGTAAGAGTTTAGAAATTTGAGGGATATATTAAAATTTTTAGAAAGTTTATAAGTATAATTTGAAAATGTAGAAAATTGAGAGGTGTATATAAAAAAAGTTCTTATTCATCGCAGGGAGAGTAAATTCAAATGATCATTGTTATTGGAGAAATTACAAATTACGTCATTTAACTATTAGCCAAATTTTAGTATATACGTCATTTAAAAAAGAACGAGTCTTTTATGTTTAAAAAAGCTTGCAACTTACGTCCTTTGGACTAGGGGTGTTAAGGTTTTCCGTTACAAGTCGTCACGTGCCATGCACATGAGGGCAAATTGGTCTTTTCAACTTTCCATAGACTATTTGTGTAATTAACTTAAAGATTTAGGCTTAATGTTATTTCCCCATCTTTCAATTAAAGAGATCTCACACCTCTCTCTCTCAACTCTATTGTCTCTCTCTCTAACTTCCCGTCTTCCCCCTACCGGTCGGCCACACCACCACCTGAATCCCCCCGACCACCATCAGCTCCGGTCACCCCACCTCCACCTAACCCCCAGTGGCGGATCTAGAGAAAACTTTCAAGGGTAACGTTCAAAAAAAATTTTTATCGTACTTTGACTTAGAGAAAATTTTTTTATTTAGAGAAATTTTTTTCCCAGGGGGTTCACTATTTTTAGATGCTCCAATTTTTACCGTACTTTGCATATCATTATTATTAGCAATTTTTTGACTTGGAGTTAGAGCAATATCATCATTTTCCGGGGCCTTTCTTTTAAACATATTTCTAATAAGTGTTTGTTTAGCGTGTGGTTTTATCTTCCAAACAATTGCAATAAACCCAAAAATTATAATTGAACAATTGAAAAATTAGACATAAATCTTAGAAAAAGAATTAGAAACAATTAAAAAATTAGACATAAACTCTAAAAATTAGACATACAATGATACTCAAACAAACAAATTAAGAACAACTGTACATAGCACATAACCCCTAAAACAACATAACTCATAATAAACCCTAGAATCTAGAATTAGGAGTTAGAAGATTACATATTTCCTTGTTGTTTGATGCTTGTTGTCGTCGATTCCAGAATTAGGAGTTGCTTGTTGTCCACAAATTCCAGATTTCCAGTGTTTTGCTTGATGCTTGTTGTCTGCACTGCTGCTCGTCGTTTACACAAAGGTGTAGCGCTCTGTGCTGCTGCTGCTTGTTGTTATCGAGTACACAATTAAGCCGGCCTTAAGGGCTTAAAGTCACAAACCAACAAATGACCAGTCCACAAATGAGTCGGCCCATTACTCCATTGGTTCATTAGGCTATTAAACACCACAAGTCCACAACTCCCAAGGTCCAAAGCAGTTTTAATCGGCCATTTGCGGTCAGGTTTTTAATAAAAGTATAATTTTTTTAGGGGTAGCATGAAATAATATCAGGGTAACGTTTTAAAAAAAACCACGTAATTATTTTTTTTTCCACTTCGTCGAGAAAGTTGAGGGGTAGCGGGTGTTACCTCTCAACCAAGCATAAGTCCGCCCCTACTAACCCCTCCCCCATCCTGTCAACTTCTTCATCTCCCACCCCTACCTATACCACCGTCCACAACCACCAACATTATCCACCATCATAAAACCACCCCTCAACCCCTATTTCCGCTTAGGAGGATTGCTCATATCATTACCGATTCCACTACCATCATCCATTGCCGTCGCCAGTTTAACACCAAAAACCAGATCCACGGAAATCATTGGTTTCTAGTTCTATTAAGCCTTATGAAATAAACCAGAGAGGTACTCGGGTTTGGGTTGGGTTGTTGTTGACCGGAGAAGGTGGACTTCGACATGTCCTAGACAACAGATGTTGTTGATATACAACCGGAGCCCCGTAAAAAATCAACATTTTCTATCAAGACCGTAAGAAGAAACCGGGGGGGGGGCAGAACAATCTCACGGCAAGATACCGGTGGAATTAGGTGGTTGTTGAAGCTGCAAGGTACCATACCTGACATACGATTGCTCTGCAAATCTGTACGTTTCATATGTTCCTTTTTCCTATCTAATGAAGAACAAATGAGGGTAGATGAATTGGGATTACTGAGAGCATTCACGGTAGCTTTCTATCCTCATCTTTATAGTTACACTAAAATCAGTAACTTTTCTCTATCATTTTCAATTAAATAGTACTTTTTATACCTTTATCATTACATTTTTCTCTCTCCCCACTCACAGCCATTTTTAAAAAATATTAAAAAATTTATACAGGTGAACAATGTTTCCCCCAAATATACAGAAAATTTATACATATTCTTTCTAATCCGCTCACAACCACTTTAAATCACCCCTTATATATAGAACTCACTAACAAACATACGCAGAACCTGCTGTGAATGCTCTGATGGTGTTATGGTTTAGGTTTTGAACATTAAAAAAAACAATGTTGGATCAGTTGATGATAGGTTGATGATGATTGAGATTGTGTATCCTTTTATATGTTTATTTCAATAGAAGGTATTAATGTTTTCTTTTGTATTTTTTTCATCAAGAGTATAAGTGTCATTTAATAGAAATTTTAACGACAGTTAGACCGAAGCATGTAACGTACGAGCTTTTTTAAAATAAAGAAAATTTTCTGTAATTTTTTTAATAAAAAAGCTTATATTTTTTAAATAAAAAAGCGTATACTAAAATTTGAGTAATAATTAAATTATATAATTTGTAATTTGCTCTTGTTGTTGATACAATTTTAGTTGATAGACATGAAAAACAAAAGGAAATTTTGTTATAGCCGTTGAAAAAACCATTGAATCCACCATCTACGGGAGTTTCTACGGTTCATTAGAAAATGTACCGCTAAATTCATTTTCTTATTAATATTTTGTTTTTCAACAACAAATTTATCATACTTTATTTTTAAATTACACAAAATAATTCATTTTAAACTTGTGTTTGAATCATGGACCTTCCGACTAAAAGACAAAAGTCTTTACCAAGTGGGATAGTCTCATATTATTTTTCCTTTTTTAACAGCCAACGAATACTATAAGCCCGACCACCCGAGTATACCCATTGACGAAAGGCCGCCTACGCCACGAACGTAGACCTGCTGGTGACCCGGCCCGCCTACCATTACAACGTAAACTCATCACCCGAATACCTATTGTGGTAAAACTCCTGACCTATGTGAACATATCACATCAAATGAGACTCCAAATCATAATATTCAAAGGTCATAGGAGTACATTTTTTTAAACCAATTCATCTAGAGCTCGTTGCCATATATTATTTTCTTATTAATACTTTAATTAGTTTTTCTTCCGAGGAGCATTGGAAGATGTACTGTTCGCGTTAATTTTCATTAATTTGTGAGCTCGTGAAGGCATGAAGTGTTCGCATTAATTAACTAACTATTATTGTTCATGTTATTACCAGTGAAGTTTTCTTTTTTTTTTTACCTCAAAAGTTTTCTTTTTCATAGAAATGACACAAAAATATTTAGGCTTTAGTTTTTTATGAAAAAAAAAGTTTTTTTTAGATTTGCCACAAAACTTCAATAAAGTAAACTTTTAGTTTTTTTCTCTTCAGTTAAATTTTTTATAAAATTATAACAAAAGTTCAATGGATTTGTTTTTTTAGTAAACTTTCGTTAACTTTTTTTAAACGGTATGCACGGATTTGTTTAGTTTTTTTTGTGAGTGATCTGAGTTTATTTTTGGATCGTACGCTATAACGTAACTTTTATCACCGCTGACGAGTCGAACCGACAACTACCAAACCTCCGACATGTAACGTGGGGGAAAACTAGTTTTCGTTAACACAACAAAAAAGAATATTTAAAATTGCCTTGGTGGAATAAATTTTAGCAATTCAAAATTTATTTTTTTTAAATGACGTTTAAAAAAATATATTTTTTCAAAACATTCATTATTTTATAATTTCTTTTTTTTCAAAAACCATCATTTTAAATAGGTCGACTTATAAACTCGTTAAAATGAACGGCTATAAAAGAGATATTTAACAAAACAAACTATTTTATAAAAGAAATTGTTATTAGATTAGTTAAAAATAAGAAAAAAAAGAAAACACTCATTTTGGTAAATAAGTTTCCAACTATAATTATTTGGTAAATATTTTTTTCAACTACACTCTTTTAGAAAAAAAAACTCTAAGTGTGGTCGGTTAGTGGATCTTTTTCGTCAGAAATACTTTTTAGCCGATTTATATAACATCTAATCATTTTTAACCATGTTTAGTAATTTAATAAATTTTTGTAGTTGAAATTTGTGAGATATCTTAGCAGAAAAAGAAAAAAAATGAAAATAGATACTAAAAAAAGAGGAAAAATATATAAATAACGTTATTGGATCAAAATAACCCAAGTTGCAAGTTAGTAGTCAATGAATAAGAAATTCAATGTTAATATGTTATTTTCACCCAAGCTAGAGTTTTGTAGTAAGTTTTATGTTATAACCTACTTGGTTTAATTCCACCCACCTTAGTGACTTTTAAATATCATTCTTCACACCTTTAACCATAGCTTAAAATTACAACCCTTGAAAGGCTTTTTGATTTGTGTATGGTTTGTGTTGATTGATGGAGTCATGATTGTTATACAAGCATATGATAACGGTGTGCATTAGTGGTATTGAGTGTTGATATGTCATCATTTATACATGTTTTACATTCATAATAATCCTCATATTATGGTACTAATTGAATAATAACCTTGCAATTGATGCTTAAAATGTTAATATTTTGTAATTACAGGTTATTCGGTGTTGAAAATACAAATCAAGCTAAATCCTATAAAAAACACCAAGAAATAAAGCCTTTTGGAAGACCATTCCTGAGCTTTAACCCCCAAGAAGTCAAACCAGGTCAACAACAAGTCATCCAGCAGCTAAAAGACAAAACATGGAAGCGGGAGGGGGATGCACGATCGTGCAATGCCCAACTTGCTCAACAAGGCTCTAGTACACTAACAGTTGTACCTCTTTGATTCCCGAGGTGTTTGCACGTCCGTGCAAACCAATGCACGGTCGTGCATTGCTCATTTCGAGGCCTATAAATAGATGTCTTGGGTTCTTCATTCCACACACCTTAAAACACCAATCCATACCTCAAGAACACACCAGAAAGAGAGCATTCTCCTTGTTAGAGTAGAGAGTAGGGGGGCTCTTCCTCCTTGTTCCACAATAGGGGAGCCTACGAAACTCATCATTACGCTAGTCATTACGGCCATTCATGGCTAGAATATGTTAATGTTTAACGAATTAATTTAGTGGTATGCTTATGTCTTTAATTAATTCGCTCTTAAAAACCACTCTTTCGTGGGTATTTATCATCGTCTAAATCCGTCTTTATATTTGTGAGTGTCTTGATTTTAAAGAGTAAGATCGTAAAACCCTTTTTAATCAAACTTCCTTTGAAACTCGTACGTCTTTATACGAGCAGAGATTGATAAGCCAATTCTTGGTCTATACTTCAGAGATCGTATGTCTTTATATGAAGTTATTATGCGACCAAGAATTGGTAAACTTATGTTGGGAACGGTACGTCTTTATACTTGGCCCCATTGTTACACCGCCTCCCGGTGAGCAAAATATAATCACCTATTTAACTTTAATATAAATCATTTTAAGTCCGATGTCTTAAACCAACCCGGAGATGACCATTCGATGGGTTGAGGGTAACTGTTGTCCCTAACGGGAGGCACTACTATTTTAATTTAAAGATTATAATTCGTGAATCAAATGTAATGAGGAAGAGGCTCTAGCGGTGACCAGGGTCACAATTTTGTACTAGTCATACCACTAAATTAGTCAACTTAACATTATCACGTACCAAGCTGATTCAAAACCCGAAGCAAAACTATCCGTAATCTGATCATTTTCGCCTTATTTAATTTTCTGTTGTTTACTATTCTAGTTACATTTCTGTTACACACATCACGCATATTTTTAGTTTTATGCTATTTACTTTACCGTCATTTACTTTTTTGCTTCACAAGCATACAAAACCCACTCACCAATTAATCCGGCTAAACGATAACAAATGTTGAGTATTGGAACTCGACCGTGTCCATTGGTTTGATACTTGGTTCTTACCTAAACTATATTATCTTGTGATAGGTACACTTGCCTATTGTGTGTGTAATAAGTTAAAGTAATTATTGTCACACCCCCAATTTCAACTAACGGAGTTTTACCGTTTGGGAAGTGACAAACCAGGATCTCAATCATTAGTTACATTGAACGACACTATATGGGACTAAAATGAAAATATATCATAAATGAACAAAGTAAGTGCGGAAGCGTAAAACGAAAGTAAATGCGCACAACAACGCGCCCAAGTCTAACAATAACATAAACATAATAAATGATCAGTAGATTGACAATTATTGAATACATCATGTTGACACCATGCATGCACTAACGTGCACTTGTGCCTTAGCTTAGCGTCCTGAGAAAACATGTAAGAAAAGTGTCAACACAAGGTTGGTAAGTTCACAGGTTTCAGTTTGCAACAAAGTTCAATAGGTTAATGTACATTCAATATATAAATCAATAGGTAGCTAACCCATAAGCATGTTAACTAATGCGCTCGCAACCGACAGCTGATTGTGGAGAGTCTCGAACCTGGGTCTCTCCCACACAAGCACACAGCCTTAACCAGTTCCGCCCGCTAGGGTATCGCGACTGTAATCCAATTGACTGTGTTTTAATAATTAGCTCCACCGTGTTCTTCCCCCCTAGCGCGAACCGAACCAAACCCACTCCCGATTCCACCCAAATCGGTCACGATTGATCTTGGATTCATAGGGGTTTTATTTAATGGCTAAAAATGAACCGGAGGTAGATTTTAATTGTAACAACAACAAGTTTAAGATCGATTATTTACACAATTCAACACCGAAACCCTAGCTTTGAATCTGAAATCGATTTGATAAAATTGGATGTTATAAATCGATGGAATCATGGGGCTTTTACTAAGCTGGACATTGCGAATCTAACCATACACTTTAATTTCATCGAGATGACGATTATAATCAAAACCCCCAAATCCGAAAATGAACAAACCCTAGGTTACGAACTGAGTTCAATTCGATGTTGTTAGATTACACTGATAGAGGGTTTTTAACGAGTGACCGATTACTAAACTACACATGTGAATTAATTGAATTATAATCGAGTCCAGAATCAAAAGCCCAAAATCCGATTTCGTATGAACCCTAGAATTGGGTTCATGATCGATTCGATGTTTTAAGTTACAAATATGATAGGGCTTTCAATTGATGGTTAAAAACGAAACTGAGGATGCAAGAAATTACCAAATTGAGGTTCGAATTGACCGTGCTCGACCAAAACTGAATCCGACAACGAGTGGGATAGACTCCGGTGACTCCTGTTGCGATTCCAGTGGAATTGACGTGTGGAAAAGCTTTTCTGGGACTTGTACAAGGTGCGAAGAGACTCGATTTGTGAATTGGTAATTCGAATTCATCGAATTTGATTGTTTTCATAGAGGGACCGACGGTTACGACTCCAATTCACATTATTGGGTTTAATTACTTGTAATGACGATGATTAAAGCTATAATGGTGATCGTTTATTGCATTAAGATGCTAGTCGGTTACGAAATCAAATAGAAATCGGTTACAACTTGCGAATTAGAAACAATTGTTGCGAGTTTGACTTTACAAAGTCAAACAGAACTCTCAATTCCTAATTTTGACTTTTCCGAGTCAACATAATAGGGTTTAGGAACTTGGCAGAACTAGTCCCTGAAATTTGAGATACAGAACACCTTGGGTTAGATTTTGTTAAATAAGTTAAGATTTAACTGGATTTAGTTAACGGGGTTAAGTTTTTAACAGGAATATTTAACGGGATTTTTAACGGAGTTAACATGAAAAGTCGGTTTGTCACATTATCCCCTAGTTGAAAGAATTTTCGTCCCGAAAATTAGAATAGTATCTTAAGAGTTTGACGTGAATTGCTTGAACAGATGAGGATATTTGCGCATCATCTGATCCTCGCGCTCCCATGTGAATTTTGGTCCGCGTTTCGAGTACCAACGAACTCAAACAACAGGGATTTTACTACGTTTGAGCGTTTTGACTTCCCTATCTATGATTTCTACCGGTTCTTCAACGAATCGCAATTGTTCATCGATGTGCAGTAACTCAAGAGGAACCGCGAGTGACTCGTCTGCTAGACATTTCTTTAAGTTTGAGATGTGAAATACATTGTGTACACCACTAAGTCCTTCAGGTAGGTCCAGTTGATACGCTACTAGACCAATTCTCTTCACTATCTTGAATGGTCCAACATAACGAGGATTTAGTTTGCCCCGTTTCCCAAAACGAATGACACCCTTCCAAGGTGAGACTTTTAACAAGACCATATCCCCTACTTGAAATTCTAATGGTATACGACGCTTATCGTCATAGCTCTTTTGACGATCACGAGTTGCTGTCATACGGTTTCTAATTTGAATAATTTTCTCAGAAGTTTCAAGTACGATTTCAGGACCTGTAAGTTGACTATCCCCAACCTCGGCCCAACAAATAGGAGAACGACATTTCCGTACATATAATGCTTCAAATGGGGCTGCCTTGATGCTAGTGTGATAACTGTTGTTGTAGGAGAACTCCACCAACGGTAAGTGAGACTCCCAAGTGTTACCGAAATCAATCACACAAGCTCGTAGCATGTCCTCCAGAGTTAGAATAGTACGTTCTGTCTGGCCATCAGTTTGAGGATGGTATGTTTTGCTCATATCTAGACGCGTGCCTAAAGCTTTATGTAACGATTGCCAGAAACGAGAGGTGAATCGTGCATCGCGATCCGAAATGATAGAGATTGACACCCCGTGCCGAGAGACTAATTCTTTCAAGTAAATACGAGTAAGTTTTTCCATCTTGTCAGTTTTCTTGATTGCTAAGAAGTGAGCGGACTTTGTTAAACGATCAATGATTACCCAAATAGTATCACATCCGGTAGGAGTTCGTGGCAATTTTGTGATAAAGTCCATGGATATCTGCTCTCATTTCCACATGGGAATCTCTGGTTTTTGGAGAAGACCAGAAGGCTTTTCATATTCAACTTTGACCTTCGCGCAAGTCAGACACTTGCTCACATAGGTGGCTATATCGGCCTTCATTTTTGGCCACCAATACAGCACCTTTAGGTCATGATACATCTTGTCGGAACCTAGATGAATAGAGTAACGAGATTTATGAGCTTCATCCATGACTAGTTCCCTTAACTTTCCGAATACCGGAACCCATATTCGTTCAGCGAAGTAGCGAATACCGTCAGATTTGACCTCGAGTTGTGATTCCATACCACGCGTACCTTTCAGCGGTAGGTTCTCCTTTTCCAAGGCTTCGAGTTGAGCACTACGGATTTTGTCAGGTAATCCAGGGTGAATAGTAAGATGTAGTGCTCGAACTCGTTTGGGCTTGGTTTCCTTTCGACTTAGGGCATCAGCTACAACATTAGCCTTACCCGGATGATACCGGATCGCATAGTCATAATCATTCAAGAGCTTGACCCAACGACGCTATCTCATATTCAGCTCTTTCTGCTCGAAGATATGCTGAAGACTCTTGTGATCTGCGTAGATAGTGCACTTGGTACCGTACAAGTAGTGTCTCCATATCTTAAGTGCGAAAACTACAGCTCACAACTCTAGGTCATGAGTGGTGTAGTTTTTATCGTGAATCTTTAGTTGACGCGAAGCATATGCGATCACCTTTTCTCGTTGCATCAATACACAACCCAAACCTTGAATGGATGCGTCACAATACACGACAAAATCATCCGTTCCTTCCGGAAGAGCTAGAATAGGTGCACTGCAAAGTTTCTGTTTAAGATGTTGGAATGCTGACTCTTGGTTATCGCCCCAGTTATAGGCTTTACCCTTTTGAGTTAAAGCAGTGAGAGGTTGTGCAATCTTAGAGAATCCCTCGATGAATCGACGATAATAACCAGCCAATCCCAGAAATTGTCGCACCTCAGTCGGAGTCGTCGGTGCTGCCCAATTCTTGATGGATTCTATCTTTGACGGATCGACATGTATTCCCTTCTCGTTAACCACATGTCCTAAGAATTGAACTTCCCGGATCCAGAATTCACACTTGGAAAACTTAGCATATAGCTGCTCCTGCTTAAGTAATTCCATAATTAAGCGTAGATGTTCCTCATGTTCCTCCTTGTTCTTGGAATAAATAAGAATGTCGTCGATGAAAACAATGACAAATTGATCAAGGTATGGCTTACACACACTATTCATGAAGTCCATGAACACCGCGGGTGCGTTGGTTAATCCGAAAGGCATGACCACAAACTCGTAGTGGCCGTACCTTGTCCTGAAAGCAGTCTTAGAGATATCCTCATCTCGGACTCTCAATTGATGTTAACCGGATCTAAGGTCTATTTTGGAATAGAAGCTTGATCCTTGGAGTTGGTCAAAGAGGTCATCTATATGAGGCAGAGGATAACGATTTTGATTGTCACTTTATTCAGTTCTCGGTAGTCGATACACGTACGAAAAGTCCCGTCTTTCTTCTTGACAAACAGAACTGGAGCTCCCCATGGCGATGGGTTAGGTCGGATGAAACCTTTATCCAACAGTTCCTGTAACTGAGTAGATGGCTCTTGCAATTCACTAGGTGCTAGTCTATAAGGTGCCCGAGCGATCGGTGCCGCTCCGGGTGTTAGATCGATTTGGAATTCAACTTGACGGTGTGGTGGCAGACCAGGCAAGTCTTCGGGAAATACTCCTAGAAAATCACTAACGATGAAAATATCATCAAATTTCTTCTCTTCCGATGGTTGCTCGGCAACGAGTGCCAGAATAGCAGTATGACCTTTACGCAGGCACTTCTGCGCTTTCATGAATGATATGATGCCTACGACTGCACCACTCTTTTCGCCTTGGACGGAAAGGATTTCTCCACTAGGGAGAGGAACGTGAACGATTTTCTCACGACAGACAATTGCAGCTTGGTTTTTAGAAAACCAATCCATACCAACAATTACATCAAAACTACCAAGTGTGATTGTCATAAGGTCGATATCGGGTTTATGACCAGCCAACTCAAGCTTACAACCCTTAAGAATGTGGGTTGCTTCAATTATTTGGCTATCAACTATCTCTATTATATACTTAGCTTCTAACAGAGTTGGAGTTCCTTTTATCATATCACTAAGCTCCTTAGATATAAAACTCCTATCAGCACCGGTATCAAATAGGATAGAAGTAAAGTAATTGTTTAAGAGAAACTTACCGGTAACCACATTATGATCTTATCGAGCTTCTCTAGATCCTAGTATGAAGGCTTACCCCTTCGCACCATTTCCTCCATTGTGGCCATTATTGTTACCATTGTTGTTGTTACCTTGGTTATTGTTGTTACCGTTGTGGCCCTGATTATTGCCGCTTCCGTTACCGTTTCCATTACCATTTCCACCCTTCTTCGACTAGGGACAATCTCTTTGAACATGTCCTTCCTTGCCACACTGAAAACATCCCCATGTAAATCCCTGCGGCCGAAATGGTTGCTTGTTTAAAAGATCAACCCTACAGTCTTTCGCAGCGTGGCCCATCTTACCACACCGTTGGCAACGATTACAAGCACCGACATGGTGGAAATTACACTTGTTGCACTTGGGTTACCTCCTCGTATAACCAATCTGGTTTTGACTTGAAGAGGTCGATTGGTTGAAAGTCTTAGTAGACTTAAACCTATGCTGTTGTTGATGGGGTTGGTTAGATTAAATCCTTGCTTTCTAATGTCATTGGATCATTTCATGAAGAAAGAGATTCATTTACAGGATTGAATATGCTAGGTATAATTCGTATTAGACTAAGGATTAGTCATCGGATAAGGCAATAGGATCAAATGAGATTCATTGTTGGAGCGTAAGGGATATGGTGTTAGATTAGAAAGAATTCCACAATTTCCTGCTTACAAAGTTGGAGTCGGTGGGTTTACCATGAGGTTCTATTAAAGTTTCAATCGAGGTTATTTCCTTGTTCAAGCTTGAATGAGAGTCTTACGGTCACTAAGACTCTTACACGAGTGAAAATAACACGATGGATTCCATTAATGATAACTTAGTGTGTCCGTAAACATCTTCAACCTAATAGTCGCGTCTATCAACTTTTGAACAGGTTTAACGATACCAACTAGTTATTGAGTTGGTTACGAGAATTTCTACGGAAAATGGAAACTTAAGTCTGTAATTCACATATTAGGATCATTTATCCACACACTAGGTTTCACCAGGATTTACTTGCACTCAAATTACTATTACGTGTGCACCCGTAATGATAATTTGCTTTGCATGCTCACCCTAGTTCTGTGTCATAATGTCCTTTAGCATGTATTGCTGAGTACAGAGTGTTGTTAGATATAATAAGTCATTGAGAAGCTTAGTCATCAACCATAAGTTGATCAACCAGGACTCATATCAGGATGAGTAGTCTGGAATCGTTCGATCCGAGCATTAACTCGAGTTGAAACACAATACGAGGGTCCAATCCAATAGATTGTAGATGAGTCATGCACGCGAATGCGACTTCGGGAGTGAAACTAATTCATGGATATGAGTTACAGGAAACAGCAAAGTAGCCGTCCTTCCAACTGAGTCAGGATAGGGTTTGAATATGTGTTCTGTCTTTGTGGTCAATCTATTCTCAACAGAATATTGACCAAAGAAGCGAGCCCATGGCTCGGAAAAGTGATAACATCTACGTGTCAATGGGTTCTGCAATAATGCGTGCAACGGTCTGCCTTCACTCGGCGTATTGTTGCTACTGAGTACAGTAGGGACTCACCTCCGACGATCCCAACTCCCAAAGAGATGTGCTAGTGTTGAGTGTCGTCCATAACATGGACCTGAGAAAGCCCACCATACCCAATGGGTAATGGTGATGTAAGTGACTCCTCCGAAGGCTCCGTATCGCTGCCCTCGTACGGGAGTGGATGTTGTTATGGTGATTCCCCGAGTGTCGCCACTAGGAATGATGATGCAATGCAAATGATGTGTCCCTCGTCAACAGAGGGTGATATGGATGGTATTAACATGACTGCACTGTAATGCATTTATAGGTGCTATATGTATCAGGTATGAGTGTCTGTGCCGTGTAACTAATGTGTAAGGTTATAGTCTAGTATGCAATCCTAGTTCTCTATAACCAATGGCTCTGATATCAATCTGTCACACCCCCAATTTCAACTAACAGAGTTTTACCGTTTGGGAAGTGACAAACTAGGATCTCAGTCATTAGTTACATTGAACGACACTATATGGGACTAAAATGAAAATATATCATAAATGATCAAAGTAAGTGCGGAAGCGTAAAACGAAAGTAAATGCGCACAACAACGCGCCCAAGTCTAACAATAACATAAACATAATAAATGATCAGTAGATTGACAATTATTGAATACATCATGTTGACACCATGCATGCCCTAACGTGCACCTGTGCCTTAGCTTAGCGTCCTGAGAAAACATGTAAGAAAAGTGTCAACACAAGGTTGGTGAGTTCACAGGTTTCAGTTTGCAACAAAGTTCAATAGGTTAATGTACATTCAATATATAAATCAATAGGTAGCTAACCCATAAGCATGTTAACTAATGCGCTCGTAACCGACAGCTGACTGTTTATGTTTTTGCCTCCCACCAGGCCTATCAACCATGGTGCATGTTTAGGTCAAGACTGCACCCGTTCGACATCCAGTCGGGTTAGCGCGACTAACGCGGGTGAGGTTTGTCGAACCCAGTAGTACTGCTCAACTTACCTCACTGTGTTCATATTAACGGTCCGATGTGAGGACTTAGTAATAGATGTGTACGCATAGTTAAACAAGTAATAACATATATGAATTACATAACCAAAAATGTTTACGACATGTTTTCTCCCCCAAATTGTAAAACAGTAAAAGGGGCCGTGAAGACTCACCTGAAAGGCGTAGGTAGGTTCACACTAGAATAAGATTGAAACCACGAGTATTAGCCTGCAACGGCTTACGTATGCCCTAGAATTACAAACAGCAACTAGGGATGTCATGGGAACTTGTGACGACAACACGGAAGATTGAACGTCCTAAAGAAACGCTCTAATGATTAAGAGTAGACGAACGCGTCCACGGGAATAAGAATTCTTTAATTAATAATTAAGATATATACGTTACGCGACGAATGTCAAAATAATATATATTAAATATATTCGAGCGTTTTGTCATTAACTAGAAGTCTAAGAAAATAATATAATTTATTATATTATTTGTAAGTTTAGCAAAGTAATAAAAATAATTAAATTGTGTGACCAATAATAATAATGAATTTATTATTTTTATTCGAGAGTATAACCACGAGTTATTAACATAAATAACTATGTTATTTATTAGCTTTGAAACGTTTCATAATATCTAGGAACGTGGCAAAAATAATATATCTAATTATATTATTTTGACAAGAGTCACGGTTTTTTTTAAATAATATAATTTATATATTATTTTATTCAAAATTGCAATTTAAATATATTATTATAAAAACAAGAAATAATACTAAAAATGGTTTATAAAATCAATCCCGAGTCTACGGGTGGTTTTCTGGTCTAGAACTCATTTATATATATTAATATATTAATATAGGAATTGATTTAACATTAAAATAATAATAGGAAACTGTTTTAAAAATAAATGTGTGGAGAGACTCGAACCCGGGTCTCTCCCATACAAGCACACAGCCTTAACTAGTTCTGCCTGCTAGGGTATCGCGACTGTAATCCAATTGACTGTGTTTTAATCAATAGCTCCACCGTGTTCTTCCCTCCTAGCGCGAACCGAACCGAACCAAACCCACTCCCGATTCCACCCAAATCGATCACGATTGATCTTAGATTCATAGGGGTTTTGTTTAATGGCTAAAAATGAACCGGAGGTAGATTTTAATTGTAACAACAACAAGTTTAAGATCGATTATTTACACAAGTCAACACCGAAACCCTAGCTTTGAATCTAAAATCGATTTGATAAAATTGGATGTTATAAATCGATGGAATCATGGGGCTTTTACTAAGCTGGACATTGCGAATCTAACCATATACTTTAATTTCATCGATATGACGATTATAATCAAAACCCCCAAATCCGAAAATGAACAAACCCTAGGTTACGAACTGAGTTCAATTCGATATTGTTAGATTACATTGATAGAGGGTTTTTAACGAGTGACCGATTACTAAACTACACATGTGAATTAATTGAATTATGATCGAGTCCAGAATCAAAAGCCCCAAATCCGATTTCGTATGAACCCTAGAATTGGGTTCATGATCGATTCGATGTTTTAAGCTACAAATATGATAGGGCTTTCAATTGATGGTTAAAAACGAAACTGAGGATGCAAGAAATTACCAAATTGAGGTTCGAATTGACCGTGCTCGACCAAAACTGAATCCTACAACGAGTGGGATAGGCTTCGGCGACTCCTGTTGCGATTCCGGTGGAATTGACGTGTGGAAAAGCTTTTCTGGGACTCGTACAAGGTGCTAAGAGACTCAATTTGTGAATTGGTAATTAGAATTCGTCGAATTTGATTGTTTTCATAAAGGGACCGACGGTTACGACTCCAATTCTCAGTATTGGGTTTAATTACTTGTAATGACGATGTTTTCTTAAAGGGAACTGATCGTTTATTGCATTAAGATGCTAGTCGGTTACGAAATCAAATAGAAATCGGTTACAATTTGCGAATTAGAAACAATTGTTGCGAGTTTGACTTTACAAAGTCAAACAGAACTCTCAATTCCTAATTTTGACTTTTCAGAGTCAACATAATAGGGTTTAGGAACTTGGCAGAACTAGTCCCTGAAGTTTGAGATACAGAACTGATAGAATTAGTCACTGGGGTTAGATTTTGTTAAATAAGTTAAGATTTAACTGGATTTAGTTAACGGGGTTAAGTTTTTAACAGAATATTTAATGGGATTGTTAACGGAGTTAACATGAAAAGTCGGATTGTCACAATTATCATTTTATAAATTTAAAAGCTGATCTTGTGAAACCATCATTTTTATATTTAAAACCACTCTATCAAGTGTCATATATACATACTAGTACATCGCAACTAGTTCAGATGCAAATCGAATAGAATGACCAATTGTGAGAGGTATGACTACATGTATTTGGAAAGTTTGAAGCATGGTGTTTAACATGTATCATCTTTTTACTTGTTGGGTTGTAAATCTATTGTATCTGTTAATGATAGTTGGATAACTAAAGAGCTTTGCTTTGGGGAAAACAAATGATAAGTGTAGGGATATGATGAGTGGGCCACATATATCCATATGTTGACTATGTATAACAATGTTTGACCGCGATTCACCACCATTAACAATTATGAACATTTCTATCATAATAAAGTAGCTTTAGTAATACATAACCAGTTATTATAGAAGTTAAATATAGTAGTCATCTAAGAAGAGAGATGACTAGAGTTTATACACAATCAAATGCGCCCCAAATTGGGGTTGAAGGGTGAGAATAAGATTAGGAGCATGGACATAGGATGGTGAAATTTCAAAAGAGAACCTTTGTAAGATCATTACGAGGGCAATTTTAGCTTCTAGCAATGCAAAGTTTTGCCCAATGCAAATTCGAGGACCCCATCCAAAAGGCAAGTAAATAACTTCGTTTTTGGTCGCCTTAGAGATTCCTTCTGAAAATCTACCGGGATTAAATTTCTTCGCATCACTTCCCCAAAGTTGTTCGTCATAATGGATTAGCATGATGGGCAATCCAATTTGAGTTCCAGAAGGTAGAGAGAATCCTCCTAGTTTAATATCTTTGTACACCATGCGGGCTATTCCAACAACGGGAGGATATAGCCTTAATACTTCATAGAAGATCATATTCACCTATGTGAAAAAAGAGAAGATTATATGGAGATCTGATGTTAGTATAACTCGTGAATTCATCAAGTGAACATATAAGCACTTACAGTTTTAAGATGATTTAGCCCATCAATATCAATATCTATACCCTTGTTCCCGAGAACACTCAAAACCTCTTCTCTAGCACGTGATTGCCATTCTTGATGTCTACTCAATAAAATCATCGTCCATACAAGCAAGCTTGATGTCGTTTCTTGTCCAGCAAAGTAAAAAAGTTTGCACTCATCAATAACTTCATTGATGGTCATTCCATGACTCTTGTTTTGATGTTGCTCGATCTCTTTGATATTAGATTCAAGCATTATTCCTAACAAATCATCATTGTTACCTTCTCCAACCTTCATTTCCTTTAGTCTATTGTCAATGATACTTTTTATAGACAAATTTATTTCTTTAGCTACTGCTTTCATCCTCCTGTTCCTCTTCGTTGGAAGAAACCTATGACGAAATCATAACTCAAACAGTTATCTTTATTTAGTATTAATGCACAATCTTTTTTTTGTGATAAACCAACATGATTGTGAAAAATATGCAACTTACCTAGATCCGGGGATGTAAAGTGACTGCAGTGCCTTCATTACAAGTACTCCTTGTTCTGTTAGGAGTTCAAATATCCGAATTCCCTCTTCATAACTACTTCCAAATGCGGTTCTTGATATCACGTCACTGCTTAAAGCTCGAAGATGAGGCCAAACATCTAACTCACATGCTCCTTTTGATGAAACCAATTTCTCCCACTTGCTAAGCATTTTAGAACAACTCAAATGAAAAGCTGGTACCATATTCTGGTTAAAGAACATTGGTATAATCAGAAGAAAAAAAAACTTGAACTTGGTTTTTGAATTAATACATAGTTTTTAGATGATTAACAAGAATATGAAAATGAAGTTTATATATTAAAATACCTTTAGCTTGTCCACATGAAAAGCAGGGTTAATTAATTTTCTATGCTTGACCCACTGATCCCCTTCATAGGTTATTAATCCTTTTCCTAATAAACTAACCAGCGGATTGCCTTTGATCCTTTGAAAGTCGTTTGACTTTGTCAATACATCTTTGATAAGTTCTTGGTCCATAATAGTCACTCTTGGGTTCCATCCCATCCATGTGATGGACCTTCTTCCTGCAAAAACAAATTTCTAAAAATTTACACTTGAACATATGCAAGTTAAAAAGAATTTATCATTTCAACTTCTAAAAAAAAGAAGTTAACTTTCTGTTCTAGTCAATGGCGACATTGTAAACCACTTAGTTGCATGAGTTTATCCTAAGTTTTTTACTTGGACCCAAAGGTAGGCTGGTTCGCTAGAATCCATAACACGTTTAATTGGTTCATATAATTTGTTGAAATTGAAATACGAATTTCAAGAGGATTAAATAGAATAGGAATTAATTTCCTCAAATTCTTTCATGTAACAGAATTCAATATTCCTTCCAAATTGTCAAATCTGTCTACCTTGACGCCGACCCCACAACCTCTATCAACACCCCAGCATGCAATGCCACCGTCATGCTCCAACACCACTCAACCCCACTGCGGTGGCGACGACAGAGGTAGTGGTGGTGATATTGGTTAAATCGGCAACCACGTGTGGTTGTGCCAACGATGATAGATTTATATATTTTTCATGATTTTCTTGTCAAACAAATACATCAAAATTTCTAATATCTTTGATAGATCCAGTTTTAAATTCCAAATCTCGTTTGAGACAATTCAATTTCTTAAGAACTGTTACCCAAACACACCCTTAATTTTAAGACATAGTAGTGTGATCTCCCCATATTATCCCTTAACATCTTTAGTAAGCCGATAAATTACCAAATTTTTTAAGTCATAGTAATCATTTGTATAATAAAATTATTACAAAGGTCAAATTAAATTATCTTATTGAGAGTAATTGTATTTAATTAAAAGGGGCATTTACATAACTTCCCTTTCTAATATCATTAATTACATATTTACCCAAACCAAAAAATCAATTATATATTTCTCCTTACTAAAACATATATATTACATATTTCCCCTTACTAAGATCATTAATTACATATTTTTTCAAACCAAAAAATCAATTACATATTTTTCTTTCTTAAAACATATGTATTACATATTTCCTCTTACTAAAATTATTAATTACATATTTTCAAAAAATCAATTATATATTTCCTTTTCCTAAAACATATGTATTACATATTTTCCCCTTACTAAGATTATTAATTACATATTTTCAAAAAATCAATTGCATATTTTCTCTTTCTAAAACATATATATTATATATTTATCCATTTCATTAAAATTAATTTATTGAATGACTAATTTACTCTTATTTTTACTAAGGAGTTTTTACATATTCCTCCTTCCGGGTTCCGAAGCCCATCGTTTACATATTTCCCCAACTTGTTTGATAGAGAATCGGTTTCATAATTTCAGTTCCTCAACTTCGTTTTTTTGCTTTTGTGAATATTCTTTTAAAAAAGTTTAAGAAATTATATATATATATATATATATATATATATATATATATATATATATATATATATATATAATATAACCCCACCCCTTCAATAATTTATATTTTAGTTAATCATTTTCAGCTCCACTAGTTTCCATTAGTATTTTATTATTTTAACTTTTAAAAATAGTATTCACGAAAGCAAAAAAAAAGTTACAAAAACTAAAGCTGAGTCTCAAACAAACAACATGAAATTGATTATCTATTAAACAACTTGAAGAAATATGTAATTGATGGTCTTATTAAGGGGAAAAATATAAAAATCTCTTAGTAAAAATAAGAGTAAAATAGTCATCCAATAAATTAAATTTAATGAAACACATAAATATGTAATATATGTGTTTTAAAAAGGGAAATATGTAATTGATTTTTTTGGCTTGCATAAATATGTGATTAATGATCTTAATAAGGGGAAATATGTAAATATCTCTAATTAAAATGTGGAGGCATTGGGTAACCGGTAAGATGGTACTTTATTTCCATCAAGGAATCAATTAAGGGGAAGAGGATGTAAACAAAAAAGAAGTTACCATGTTTTTGCTTAGAGTGATGGGGGAAAGGCAAAACGTGTGAAAGAACTTCATCTCCATCGTCGATATTGATATGCTTAGATTTGGATTTGGATTTGGATTGTTGAAACATCACAGACAATTCTTTCATGTCCCCATACAACAACTTGTATTTGTTTCCATTAAAACCTTGATTCTTCAGGATCTTCTCCAGCATCTTTGGTCTCAACCACACTATGTTTATCATCTTCCATGCGCATAGTACAACTACTATAGCACAAGTGATAGCCAATGTGTTCATTACCGCATCCATAGTGTTAATAGTTGACATGTTATTGCATTGAAATGTCTTTATATATACATAAAAAGGGAGGGGTTGGTTAAACAACTACATTAAACAAATTGTATGAACAAGATACTTTTAGTTTTTATAAAGTATTTTGAAATAATTGAGATCTCTCCCTCCCTCTTGTCACTTTATTGCAATAAGATGTCTTTATATATACATAGAAACCAGGGGGTAGGTTAAACAATTACATTATACAAATCGTATAAACAAAATACCTTTAGCTTTTATAAAATATTTGGAAATAACTGAGATCTCTCGAGGGGTAGACTAAACAACTACATTAAACAATTCGTATAAACAAAATACTTTTAGCTTTTATAAAATATATGATCTCTCTCCCTCTCTCCTCTCTGTCTCTCATTCTAATTTGCCCTTTGGAAAACTAGAATATAAATTGATAGAGTTAAGAGGTGACCGTTAGCCATTTGGTGGGTTCGAATCCTGGCAACAGCAAAAAAGGGGTATGTGACCAGGTCAGGGGGTTTACCCAGTTGGGGGTTTCTCCTGTGGTGGGCTGCCCTAGATGTTCTAGATGTTGCCCTGGAGAAACCCAATTATCCTAGAATATCTAGCGTTGCTGATCAAAAAAAAAGTTAAAAGGTGCGGAGTGCACAATAGATTAAAATTATTCTAACTTCAGTATTTAGGAAACTCTAAGGTTGCTAGGCGCTAGGCCATTAAACCACGAAGTCTTAGGGCGGGGCCCTCGTAGAGGGGTCAAAGGAGAGGCAGCCCATGGTGGGATCCAAGGGGCAAATCTCGTGTTGGCGATAAAGATGGCCCGTTCCTACAGATCATCATTAGCAATTTTTTCCTCTGTAGCAATTTTGTCATTGGTAGGAATCTTGGCTCGGTGAGTAACTTCGTAATTGCTAATGATGTTTCTACCGGTGTAACTTCCAACAGTTGAAATTTATGTAAAGTGATTTTCCATTTTATTAAATTTGAAGGTCAATGTGAAGATCATGATCAAAAGGGCAAGAGTGTTTTGAGGCATAAATTGTAAAATCTATCATCCAAAAATCTTGTATGGATTTATAATTGGTAATCACTACCGAATTTAGTTATAACAATGGATGTGACTACTCTCTAAATTTGTTAGAATATTAAGAGCTGATCACTTCGTTCAAAAGAAGAAATAAATGTGACCCTTCCATATTGTGTATATGGGACAAGGATAAGTGATCTGAACATCATTGAAGAGAAGTCATTCATGATCACTAGCAAGCTAAGTGAGAAGATTATACAACAATGATCTCCCCCGATTTAGAGAGACGATGATATAGAACAACTCTTGGTATAAGACCATGTATTGAACGTAAGTTCGATTTATTAACATTACACAAACCACTATGAATTTATATACTTACAAATCTTATATAATTTTCAAGAGAGAAACAAAAACTGTTGAATCTAAAACTTAATTAAGAGCAACTACCAAGATAACACCCCTCCTCGTGTACTTTCTACGTCCTTCATTTTCTATCTGCTTCACTTTTCGTGCTTCTGTTAGCTTCCTTTCTTCTTTATCCTTTCATTATATCTTCTCTCTCGTTTTTTAGATTCTTTTACAAGCATAAACATAATCTATTATGGCTTCTTGCTTCTTCTTGTTAGAGTTGCATGTATTTTGGTCCTCTTGGTATAGTTATGGTGATGTACGGCTTTCTATGTGTTTTCCTTTATAATAACTTCATAGCTTTGTATCTTTGCATCTTGATCAATAATCAATACATGCTACTTTCATCATGGTATCAAAAGCTAATTTGTTGTTTCAATAACCATTCGGAATAAAGGTTTTAGTGCAAGAGCTAACAAAGGAACATATATAGTAGCGACTACATTATAGAATCTGAAATCGGGGCAGAAAATCAGTTCACAATCAACTCAGTTCACTGCTTGGTAGTTGCCCATGTTCTCAAGAAGAATGAAGCGACAATTAATTTAACAAACCCAAGATTCTATCCACACCAACATGACTTAGGTCAACAACTTGATGCACAATGTGATTTTATTGGACCAATCGGCCCATCAGACCCTGTTTCAGATACATTCCGGGAACGGCATTTGGGTAAAGCAAGTAAAGCATTATTTTTAGGCCACCAAATTCTAAGGGCCTCAAATTTTTATTTTTATTTTTATTTTATATAAAAACTGCTATTAGTTTATTTAATACTGATTACTTTTTATATATAGTAGATCAAGTTATATCTTTAATTAAAAGTAGATTTGATCAATTTTAAAAATTTGAAAGTATTTTTGGTTTTGTTTTTAGTATAAAGAAATTAAAATCATTCAATGGTAGCAGTTTAAAAAAACATTGTATTGATCTTGAAAATTTTTTAAAACATGATGCTAACTTAGATATTGATGGTCTAGATTTATTTCAATAACTAAAAACTTTAAGACATGTTATAAATTTAGAATGCGACACACTTATTAATATACTTAATTATATTAAAAAGTTCGATATTTGTCCAAATGTTTATATTGGCTATAGAGTTATGTTAACTGTTCTTGTAACGGTTGCTTCTGCGAAATGAAGATTTTCTAAATTAAAATTGTTAGAAAAGTATTTAAGATCTACTATGTCACAAAAACGATTAAATGTGTTAGCTATTTTGTGAATCGAATTGTTAAAAGAAACTGTTTTGGAAAATATTATTAAAGAGTTTGCTTCTAAAAAAGCTAGAAAAATAAACTTAATCTAAACATTTTATACAAGTACAAAATTATTAAAAAACGAAGAAATTTTTTTTAACTCCGCCAAATATAAACTTTTTACTCTATTATTGTCGGTCCCAAGCCCGGATAAAGTAGGAGGGTTTATGACTTAATCGATCTTTGTTGAAGGGGCCTCAAATTTTTAGTTAGCTTCAGGTCACCAATATGATTGAGCCGCCCCTAATCCATTCCATCTTTATATTGAGCCCAATGTTCAAAATAACTTTGGCATAGAATATAGTAACCCAACAGTATTTCTTTATAATAGTTTTGTACCAGATGTTAAAAATAAATCAAGGCCTAAATACTTCACCAACTGAAGTATTCACATTTTGGCTTAATAGTACATGTTAATTGGTTGGCTAATGGATCCCTGATTCTAGCGCTACGGCTCACATGACATCAAATATTGACATGGTTCACGATGCAACACCCTATATCGGCTTGGAAAGGGTTGTAGTAGGCAATGGTACGTCTCTTCTTATTTCTCATATCGATTACGATGTGCTTTCCTTACTTCACCCAACTTTTACTCTTAAAAATGTACTCGTAGTTCCTGCTCTCACAAAAAATATTTTGTCTATTACCCAATTAGTTATTGACCGTCCTCTTTCTATTATTTTCTCATATTGTGGCTTATCTATTCAAACTATGACAGGTCAAACAATTAATTGTATATTACCTTGACCACACCATCTATATTCGCTTTCCGCTACTACATCCACTTCTCATGAGTTGTGGCACTCTTGACTTGGTCATCCTTCTGATTTCGTTTTTACAACATTTTTCATTTCTTCCCATTACTCGTAAAACCTCGAACAATCATTGTCATGTGTGTAGCACTTCCAAGTCTACACGATTACCAATTTCACCATCTTTATATTGTAGTACCTCTCCTTTATATATCATTCATTGTGATATCTGGGGACCATCTCCCACTATTTCTGGTTCTGGATATCGCTATTTCATCATGTTTATTGATGTTTTAGTATATTCACATGGATGTACCCCTTATCTAATAGTTCTCAAGCTGTAGATTCTTTTCGCCATTTTAAACCTCTTGTGGAGAACCTCTTTTCTTGCACCATCAAACACTTACACTGTGATGATGTTCCTGAGCTCATGCGGGGCCCACTGGGTCAGGTTCTATCTGAGTCATGCATTATATATCGTGTTTCTTACCCATACACCCCAAACAGCAAAAAACGGTCATTTATCTAAGATTGCTTGTGCTTTACTCTTTCATGCACATCTACGTAAATGTTTTTTGGTATAATGCATATGTCATATCAGCTTTTCTTAGTAATCGATTACCTTTATCAACTCTTAATCATTCACATCCCTATGAGACTCTCTTTTTGTCTCCATATAAAGGTACCGGTTTACGCACATTTAGGTGTCTATGTTATCCATTTCTTGGGATATCCCATAAGATAAACTTTAACACAAATCCATTCCCTGTATATTTCTTGGATATGCCCCTAATCATCGTGGATATCTATCCTACGACCCTCACACTTTTCGCAACTACATTTCCCACCATGTTGAGACAATATTTTTTTATTCCCTTACCGACTCCTACTTTGGAGCCTTCTACTTCAACAACTATACCCTCGTTCTCAGTTACTTCACTTGTATTACTTACACATCCCTCATCTACGCTCACTCTAGCTCCATCCCCACCACCACCTCATCCACCATCTCGTCCTTCTCATCCATTTTTCACTCCTTCTTGTGACCACACTCGACAACCTAAAATTTTTCCAGACAATGTTTTTCTCTAGGTCTCCTCTACTCCAACTTCCAAGCCTACCATTTTTCTTCTGGCACAACTGGCATATATGGTGGGATGTTATGCGTATAAAAATTAAAGCTTTTACACACTAACCGAACTTGGATATTGGCGCCTGCTCCATTTCTGGCTAATATTGTTAGGTGTATTTAAGTGGGTTTACAAGATTAAGAGGGCCATGATGGTTCCATTAGTCGATATAAATCCTGTCTTGTTTCTATGGGCTTTCCTCAGACAGAAGGGTATTGATTACACAGGGACCTTTAGCCTAGATGTCAAATAGATTAATATTAGATTGATCTTATCACTTTTTTTTCTTAGGGATTGGACATTCGACAATCTATTTTAGGGATAATTAGGTTAGGTTAAAAAGAATTTTAAAATTTTCATTTCTTCCCCTTAAACTTACACTCTTATTTTTAAAATGAACAATCTATTTTTTTATCGAATTTTTTCATTTCCCAACCTAAACTTATCGAAACAATCTCAACATAGCAAGAATTCTTTAGGGAAAAAAGTAAGCGGGGGCCAAGAATTCTTTAGGGAAAAAAATAAGCAGGGACCGGCTCTATACGTAAAAAAAATTTCGGACGAAAACGGAAAAACTAACACTACTAACGGAAAAAACGGCAGGGGCCGGGGTCCTCCCTGGCCCCTTGTAACCTTCGCCCCTGGTTGATAGTATCATTATTACTGGGAGTTCGCTTTCTTTTGTGACTAATTTGATAGTAGGGTTTCCTACCGTCACTGGAACACACTCAAACATATTCTTCGTTACCTTAAGGGTAGGATATCTCATGGTTTGACTATTCACAAATCTTCCACTATGACTATTCAAGCTTATGCAGATGCTGACTAGGCTGATGATCATCGTTCCACCACATGATATTGTTTTTTCTTAGACGCACCCTCATTAGTGGGAGTTCTAAGGAATAACAAATTGTTGCATGTTCTAACACCGAGGCACAGTACCATGCTCTTTGCTCACACAACTTCTGAGCTTCGATGGATCTCTTCTATACTTCATGAGTTATAGATACCTGTTTCTAGTCCACCTACATTGTCGTGTGACAACACCGGCGCTATATATTTAGAAGCGAATCATATGTATCATCAGTGTACAAAATACCATGAGATTGAATAGCATTTCATATGAGATATGGTGTTAGCTCAGACTCTCAGATTTTGCTATGTTCCCATTGCTGTTCAGATGGCCGAAATTTTGACCAAGGGGTTGTCTTCCACACGATTACACACTTTTCCGTACAAACTTCACGTGGTTGCACACGTCTCGCTTAAGCTTAAGGGGGCATATTTATCGCTGTTACATGCCTTTTGATTTCTCTTAGCTAGTATAGTTATGGTGATGTTTGGCTTTCTATGTATTTTCCTTTTTAATGGCTTCATAGCTTTGTATCTTTACATCTTGATCAATAATCAATACATGCTACTTTCTATCAATTTTAGTTTACTTTCTACACTTCTCATGTAAATCCACCTTAGTAAACTTTGCAACACTTTAATGATCTTGTTTGATTGAACAGATGGCATTAACTTAGATTTTGGTTTGAATTTTAGTTTACCTCCATTAACTTAGATTTTGTGGTCCCGTAATCACATCGTTTAGCTTCACATCGTTTAGCTTCACATCGTAAACCAACATAATAATTAATGAAAATACGTCAGAGTAGTATATTTTATTATAATATTGATGTTATGCATGACGATTAAGGTGGAACTAGAAATTGTACCCCGCACTCTGCGAAACGGTTAAGGCGGAAACAATAAAATAGCTAAACACAAAAGAAACGTGGTTAAATTTTTTTCCTCCGCATGCTGCGGCGGGAGGCGGATTTTAAACGGTACCGTAGTGGGTTGAGGCAGTCACATTATTTTGGCTAGACACAAAAAGATACGTATGGAATTACGACGACTCTGTTGTGGAAGTCGAAACATAGATAAAACACAATTATATTACGGTTTCGAATATTTTCAGTCGGTCTCGATCTAATTTTTCACGGTTGTAAGTTGATATAACCTACGATATCTAAAAAAAGTACTTTATTTTGAATCTCCGTTTTTAACAACATTTACACCATGACGTTAATTAGAAAACACCAACAAACGCAAAAGTTATTGAGGAAAACTCAGATTATATATATACTAAGGGGATAAATTCGAAATTTAAAAAACTTAAGGTGATCAAAGTTAAACTATACAAAGTGAAGAGGTGAGTTTTGTCATTTAACTAAAATATAGAGGGAGAAGTCGGTTCTAATTGAGTCTTATGATAATTAAATAAAATATTTTTTTATTATGAATTTCTCTTGACGTACTCTAATATAAATAAGTGAAATAAGAAAAAGTAAAAAAGAAATATAAAAAAAAATTCTAGATCATCGACACTTGAAAATAAGTATTAGTAGAATATCATGAATGCATTGAAGAGGCGTGCCGTATAAAATCTATATGTATACTATAATGAAAATTATTTATGTCACGTGTCGCGTTCACATCTATTCACATCATTTTTTTTTCCGTCTCTCTCTTACTAAATGGACTTTTTTTAATAATAATTTATATTTAAAAAAGTATTACTTATACTAATAAACACATTTATTTTAAATTATCTCGTATTTTAAGAAATTTTAAAATTAATTTGAGAAAATCTCGAAAGTAACCGTTTTGATTTTGTGTTATGCCTCTGTTTTTATGTCAGACAAAATGTCTATAGCCATGACATATTTAAGAGTTATCTAATTGCGTATATACCTTTTGCTCACATCTATACTATATAATAAAGAAAAATTATTGGAGGACGCGTGTCAATATTCGGTTACTTCTCATTTTTATTTTTTCGTTTCTTTTTTCTATTAAATTCTCCTATTAAATATTAACTTTTCTGTTTCTCTCTCATATTAAATATTAATATCAAATAATAATCTTTATATTAATAAATAAAATTCTATCGACACGTGTAACTTTTTGATTCATTTGTATCATTTTTTTCTTGCATCTCTCTCTCATATTGAATAATGATATTAAAATAATTTATTTTTAGATTTTTAATATAAATCTTTTTACGAATACTTATTATTTAATTATAAATAGTTCAAACGATGTAAACCGGTTTATTCAACCCGTTTTTTATTACTAAATATATAACATTTTATTAATTCAACCCGTGTAATACACGGGATTTTAACCTACTCTATACTAATAAATAAAGGTTTAAGGTGGACACATGTCACTTCCTTGTACCTCCTCATATTAGTTTCACGTATCTCTCTTCTAATAAATACGCCTCTATCTTATTTTATAATTTATTTTTTTATTTTCTAAGGTTTTTTTCAACAATAATGCAACTTTCTTTTCCACTAATATATGAAAGTTTTATTCAACACCTAATGACATTGACATTTCATATAATAATATTAATAGATATATATAATCGGGAGAAGACTTTGTTTCTTATACGCGCGTCATGAAAACGATCAATTTGTTTTTTTTAAATAAAAAATTGGGGAAATAAAAGCAACTAGTTGAATACCGCGTTTCGCGGCGAGTGTTTGGTCGTCTAATTCGCAAATAAAAGTTTTGGTTCGTCATAGTATCACAATGGTAACGTAAATCGATATAGGCTACGCTACAAAAAGAAAAGAAAAGAAAAAAAGAAACTAGATTTTTGAATATATACTACAAGAATTTACAGCTGCTACGACGACCCTTTCCCGACAACATTAAGTCGTCGGTATAGCCACCTTTGAACGACGACCTGTCGTCGATACTAGTTGCATTTGACTTTTTGACCTGACACAGTTTGTTACGACGACGTGTCGTCGGTAATTGTCGAGCGGGAAACATTGGCGCTGTGTGAAATGCCTATCTCGACGACGTGTCGTCGGGATAGGGGTATTTTATTTTATTTATGTTTTTTGGATATTTTAAGTTAATTAAAAAAAAGTCAATATGCCTTGTTACGACGACGTGTCGTCGGTAATGTTTAATTAATTTTTTATTTTGGCTTTTTATTTTTATTCCGGGATAATTAATTTGTCGGGCTTAATTTGTTACGACGAGGTGTCGTCGAAAAAAGCCTGCCAGATCTTTAAAACCTTTTCTTCTTTCATTCTTCCCCAATTCACAACTTTCCCTTTTGCTCTCTCTCTCTCTCTCTCTCACACTAAAAACCCTAATTCTCCCAGTCGCACCACCGTCATCCCTGCTGTGAACCAGGCCCGCACAACCCGACCACTATCGTCCATGTCGTCCCTACAGTTAGCCACCCCGTCACATCCGTGCACCACCTTCCCAGTCGTCCCTGCTGTGAGCCATCCCCGTCACAGCCGTCACAAGCTAGCACCACGAAGTTTGCCAAGTATTTTTATTGGATATTGCTCTCAATACAAAGGATTCCGGTGCCTTGATCCAACTACTTCGAGAATCTATGTTACACGCCATGCTCGCTTTGATGAAAACACCTTCCCATTTACAGGGGATACAACTTATGCTCAACTTTCCACCTTACCTTTATCCAATTTTTTTGATGATCATGTGCCACCCCACACTCAAAAGCCGGCCACCCCACCTGCTCCAACCCCTTCTGTTGTGACTCCTCCTTGTCACCTGTGTACCGATCCTATTACCACACCTACACCCACTATCCCAAATACACCTCCAAACAGCCACACACCCACCCCTCCAAACAGCCCCCCCCCTCCCCTCCCCAAACCAACCTGCAGCACCCATCCCTCCTCCTCCATCCCCCACCCACCCAGCAACCGCCCAACACAGGTCACCCTATGGTTACACGTGCTAAAAATGGGATCTTCAAGCCTAAGCATATGGCTAACTTAACTCAACTCTCTTCCCATGGCCTATACAAAGCTCTTTTTTCTTCCACAGATCCCAAAGGGTTTAAATCAGCAGCCAAGAATCCGTAATGGTTAGCCGCATTGCACAAAGAAATGGAGGCCTTCCTTAATAACAATACATGGACGCTTGTCCCACGGCCCACTAACCACAACATCGTTGGCTCCAAATGGCTCTTTCGCACTAAATTTAGGGTTGATGGCAGTATAGAACAACACAAGGCACGCCTTGTTGCCCACAGTCAAATACCCGGGCTCGATTACTCTCATACTTTTAGTCCCATTGTCAAGGCCTCAACAGTTCGTACGGTTCTATCCCTCGCTGTCATAAACAGATGGACACTTCACCAACTTGATGTTAACAATGCTTTCCTCTATGGAAATCTTGGAGAACGTGTCTTCATGGAACAACCTCCAGGCTTTGTCTCACCTCAATTTCCCGATCGCGTGTGTCAATTAAACAAAGCCTTATATGGGCTCAAGCAGGCACTCCGCGCATGGTTCCAACGCCTAAGCACCTTTCTAGTTGAGAATGGCTTCACATGCAGTCGTGCCGATACCTCACTTTTCTTTTTTAAACATGACACATGCATTATGTACTTACTTGTCTATGTCGATGATTTGATTCTAACAGGTAATCAGACTCATGTCATCAGCTCCTTCATTACCTGATTGAATAAAGAATTTGCTATCAAAGACCTCGGCGAACTCAACTATTTTCTTGGTCTTGAGGTTATACACACCACTGATGGATTGTTCCTTAGCCAATCCAAATATGCTCATGACATCCTCCATCGGGCTGATCTTCGTGAGGGAAAACATGTCCACACTACGCTCGCCACAAATGAATTGCTTACTACTGCTGGAGAATTATACTCAGATCCTACTAACTACAGGTCTCTTGTGGGTGCTTTACAGTACTTGACGATCACTCGACCAGACATTTCTTATGCTATTAATCAAGTTAGTCAGTTTCTTCAAGCCCCAACTGTCACTCACTTTCAATGTGTGAAGCGTATCCTTCGGTATGTCAAAGGGACCATGGCCTTGGGTATCTCCTTTACTCGCCCTACACATACATCCATCATTGGTTACTCCGACGCTGATTGGGCTCGATGCATTGAAACTCGTCGGTCTACATACGGTTACTCCATCTTCTTAGGTGGCAATCTAATTTCATGGAGTGCCAAGAAACAACCCACCATATCCCGTTCCAGCTGTGGATCAGAATATCGTGCCATGACCAATACTGCCGCAGAGTTAATATGGATCACTCATCTGCTACGTGAGCTGCATGCTCTACCGCCTGATCGACCGACTCTTCTCTGTGACAACAAAAGTGCCTTGTTTCTCACTCAAAATCCGGTTGCCCACAAACGAGCTAAACATATCGAACTTGACTACCACTTTATTCAGGAACTTCTTGCCTCAGGCAAGATTCACACTGCCTTTGTTCCATCCAAGCTTCAGGTGGCTGACATCTTCACCAAGAGTCTTCTGCGCCCTCAGTTTGAGTTCTTTCGCGGCTTTCTTCACCTTGGTCCGCCACCGTCTCGCTTGCGGGGGATATTAAACCTACTTAAATATTATGTAATTTGTTTTGTATTTAGTTCATTATTTGATGTACCTAAGTGTAACTTTTATCATTATAAATAGATTGTCTCTCCTCCATATTTAACATGGAGTTTACAACAAATAGTATAGTAAGATATACTCTCTTTTTTTGCTATTTTTTGGACCTTTAAATATTTCCCGATTAATTTGTGTTTTTTCCTTTGTTATATGTATGTGTATGTTATATATGTGTGTATAGGTTTGTTAGGTTTCACACATGAATCTTTCAAAAATGTGAAATACTTTGATAGGTTTTTTTGGTTTTACTCTTGTCTCTTGAATCATATCAGATTTGTAACTAATATTACTTCAGACACCATCAAAAACTAAAAGGCAGGCCTTCTCTTAGAACAATGATATGGTTTCTTCCCTATATACCCTTGGATTCTTGAGATTAAACCTTAGTGTTCACATGCCAGTTTTATACAGATTTTATAGAATATTTACACAAGAAAATTCCCTTCTCAAAATTGGCCATCCAAATTGAGTTTTCACTGCAGCAGATTACAAACTTTTTCAAAACTTTCGTTTAAATATTGAAGTTAAATAGTAAGCCATTTCCATCATTTTTTAGAAACTTTTTATAGAATGTATTGATTCGTTTTAAATCTATTTTTTAATATATACCTAATAATATGAATTTTGTTAGAAAATCTAATGGCAGTGGGATGAGTTTATGTATCATGTATATGTTTTATATGTGTAATGTGTATGAATCTATCAATTGCTAAACATATTTTATATATGTTTATGTATGTATGTATAGGAACACGAACCGTTTACTCGTTTTGACCTGAAATGTGTATGTATATATATGTATGTTTAGGTTTGTGTAAATATATATAGATATATAGATATTTATTTATTTAGTTTTTTAACTTGTGTATTAAGGTAACACTTTTCTACTACACCAAACCCGAACACGACAACTCTTTCGCGTGTTGAGCCAAACACGACACACATTTGCGTGTTGAGCTGAACACGACTCGTTTTACCCGACATATTTTTTTCAAATATTAATACATAGTATACCTAACCAATTTAATTTATTATATAAAATATATAGAATTTTAAAATAAAATAAACGGGTTAAACGGGTCAAAACGTGACTGCATTATAATACCCATTAGAACATACACGTCCGAAATTTATCTAATAGAGATAAATTTTGGATTGTCCCTGTTTGGGACTGCTTTTTTAATATTCTATCTAACTTAGGATATGTATACTTTTTAACGGGTTGACTATTTAAGAATAAATCGATAGTTATTTCTCCTACTCATCGAGTTTGCGTTTTAGACATACTTGGGGAGTTTAGGGGAAATGCTGTCGATTTATTCTTAAATAGCCAACCCGTTAAAATATATACATTTGAGATAGAATATTCAAAAAGTGGGTTAGGATCCACCACCCTTGGATATTATATCTGATATGTTATCAACTAATAGAAACCGTTATGACAACTGATAAAAGTTGAACTAAACTGCGAAATCGGAATGATCCGGTTTTCATAAAAGGCCTTCAAAACTTTATAGAGACTGCAAAAAACCATCTTGACAGTGAAGGCAAGATTTATTGCCCGTGTAAAATATGTGCCAACTGTTATCGGCACCTTCCGACTTCGGTTTATGTCCACATACGTGACCGTGAGTTTCTACAAGCATATGACACATGGGTTTATCACGATGAGGAATATGCTAATGCTTCGGAGATAGACGCACTTTGGGCTTCGAAAACACAGGCTCAAGCAACAGATCATGAGATGTTTGATGCACTTGATGATGTTATGGCTGAGTAGAATACACATGAAGAAAATATAGACGGATCTGAAGATGGAACTGGAGCTGGTTTAGACCTGGAATTTGATGCATTGTTTGCTGAGCTCCGTACCGAGTTATATCCGAGTTGTAGTTGGATGTCTTACCTAAACTTTCTAGCGAAATTGATGCATATTAAAGTGATCAACAAGTGGACGGATACTTCGTTTAACCGACTTCTAGAGTTTCTTAGAGTTTCACTTCCTAAAGAGAATCATGTTCCAGCCTCTCATTATGAAGCTAAAAAGAAGTTGAGAAAGATTGGGTTAGGATGTCTGTCTATCCATGCTTACATCAATGATTGTGCTCTAGTTTGGAAGGAGAATGAGTTAAAGGAATGTTGTCCGGTTTGTAAGGAAAGCAGATGGGTTAATCAAAACACAAATGGCAAGAAAGTGGCACGTAAAGTTTTGCGATACTTTCCTCTAACTTGAGAGGTGATCCAACCATCTGGTGATTTTAGTACACTTTAGGTGCCTTAGTTGGTGACACCCTAAGAGTGATTAGGGATCCACTAGTGTAAGGCCCCAAACCCGGGAGGCCTCACTTGTTGGATTTACTCATTCACAAACAGTTCTTAAACTTGAATAACAAATAACGCAGCGGAAAAATACTTCATTAAACATAACCATTACATTGTTCTACATGTGAAAGCGTAAACATTGTCTAAAACATAAATACATCGTAACTAAAACATAACGGGATGCCAGTCTTCATGATCAGCCGGGTACTCATCTCGCTAGCCAAGCATCACCTTCTATCCTCATAACCTGCCTTAACCTGAATGTGCATACTAAAAGTCAGCTACGCTGGTGAGTTCTAGTTTTTTTCATTCGATTTAAGAAATGGTTCATCATTCAAAACATTCATTAGGGTTTAACATCACGTATAAGAAAAACAGGGCCTTTCTTTCATCAATAAAAACATTCAAACACTTTATCATCATCATAAACACCGTTGAACGGATCGTTCGTTTAAAACATTTAACGTTCATTTAAGTCATACATTATTATCTAAATCTGTGTTACCATTCGTCCCGTCATTTAGTATTGTATTGCCCCTAAGGCTTAACTGCACGAAGACCGACAATACAATACTTTCCGTCAATTCCCTTTTGTATTGCCCCCAAGGCTTAACTGCACGAGGACCGACAATACCCATTCAGTTGCCCCTATGACTCTCATGTCCATAAACCGACAACTTCCATCGACGGCTATGGCTCACGGCCATAACACCGTCGGATCATAATTTAACCTCATATACGGTCACGTTAACCCCTGAGTAACCGTCGTTACTTCCAACCAGTTGTACAACATCATAACCATTGGCAGGCCACCAAGACACTGCCCCTGTTGTTCTTATGACAACTATGGCTCGCTGTCCATAATCTACCACAAGGCTGGGATTTACATTTCCAGACTTCATTCATCAATTCCATTCATTCGTCAATTCCTTTAATTCGATAGATTAGATTTGTAATGACTTCTTTAAAACCTTTGCCCTTTTTTCTTTTCATAAAACATTTCATTCATTTTCAAAACCCTTTACCTTCAGTTTAAACCATTTCTTTATAAACATTTCGTTCGTAAACATTCCATTCATAAAACATTCTTTCCATAAACCGTTCATTACAAATCATTTCACTTCGTAAACATAGTTTCATAAACATCATTTCATAAACATAGTTTCATAAACATCGTTTCGTAAAACATCATTTCGTATGTATGCACACCAGCCCGAAAACATTATATAAAACATTTAAAAGAGGGCTTCTAGAACTCACCTGATAAGCTAATCTGGGTTGTCCTAAACAAAGGTCCCACAACGTCACTTTCGATCTGAATTGATTAGTTAAATACACATCAGACCAACCCCCGACTCTAACGGTTTAACCTTCTAAACATACTGACTTTACCTAAACAGCCTGATGCCTGCGCACTTAGCAAGTGCGTCGGGCCTTGCTCTTGCGTACTTAATAAGTGCGCAGACTTTGCTTCATGCGTGCTTGATAAATACGCAGTACCTGCTTCATGCGTACTTGATAACTACGCATGACCCTCTTCATGCGTACTTGATAAATATGCATGACCCTCTTCATGCGTACTTGATAAATACGCATGACCATCTTCATGCATACTTGATATCTACGCAGGATCCTCTTCTTCCGTACTTGGTAAGTACGCAGGATCGGCTTCATGCGTACTTGATAAATACGCACGAACTGCTTCTTCGCAAAAACCCTAACTTTCGCCTTCGGGTCGGATCATGTCAAGATCCCGAATTTGTTTACTTCAAAACGTTTGCTTTTCATTAAGGAATCCAAATATATGTTTTCCTTCCAATTTCAACCGTAAAAACGTTACATTTTCAACCAAAACCCGAAAAACCCAAAAACAAACAAAACTCATATTTAGGCCAAATCGTTACCTGAATCAAGTTTCTGATCCGAAGGTTCTTCTCACGAGCTCTGGAGCAACACACTTCTCAAATCTCGGGTCGATCCGCCAACTTTCTCTCTCTACGGTTTCTCTCTCTAAAACTTGCAAATGTGAGAAATGGGTGGTGACCTTGGCTATTTATAGGGAAGGCTCCCTTTCTAGCCCGTCGGCCCATCCGGCCCGACCCGACATGCCTCGTTCGTTTATTCCGTTATATTATAACTGTAGTTTTATTTTGGGATGTTACAAGTCTATCCCCCTTATAATAGGTTTCGTCCCCGAAACCTATCATAAGTCAAATAGTTGAGGGTACGACTCCCTCATTTCCGTCTCCGTTTCCCAAGTAGATTCTGATCCCTTTCGGTGCTTCCATTGGACTTTAACCAATGGAATAACTTTATTACGCAAACGCTTCTCCTTTCGGTCTAAGATGGCCACAGGTTCTTTGATGTAGTTCAGGCTATTGTCGACCTCGATGTCAGTAAGTGGTACATGAGCCGATTCCTCCGCCAAACACTTTCGCAAGTGTGATACATGGAAGGTAGAATGAATCCCACTTAACTCGTCAGGCAACTCTAACCGATAAACGACTTCACCAACCCGTGCCATTATCCTGAATGGTCCGAAAAACCTCGGACTTAACTTTCCTCTCTTCCTGAATCGTATGATTCCCTTCCAGGGTGACACTTTCAACATTACTCTGTCCCTAACATCAAACTCGATAGGCCTTCGTCGTTTATCCGCATAGGATTTCTTACGATCTTGTGCGGCCTTCATTCGTGCTTTGATTTGATCAAACCTTTCCGACGTTTCTCTTACGACTTCAAGACTTCCTAATTCCTTCTGTCCAATCTCACCCCAACAAACGGGGGTCCTATATCTTCTCCCATACAACATTTCGTAAGGCGGCATGCCTATCGTCGTGTGATAACTATTGTTGTAGGAGAATTAGGCTAACGGCAGATGACTGTCCCAACTGCCGCCAAAATCGATAATACAAGCACGAAGCATATCTTCTAATGTCTGAATGGTCCTTTTGGACTGACCATCCAATTATGGGTGGCAGGCCGTGCTAATATTGAGTCTCGTGCCCATCGCCTCGTGAAATCTTTTCCAGAACCTCGATGTGAATCGTGTGTCCCGGTCAGATACGATCGTTAAAGGCATCCCATGTCGTGCTACCTCTTCGTTAATAAATACTTCTGCTAACCTCTCCGACGAGAACGTCTCGCGAATATGTAGAAAATGAGCACTCTTCGTTAAACGGTCCACAATTACCCAAATGGTGTCATGACCTTTAGCTGTGCGAGGTAGCTTGGTTATGAAGTCCATGGTAATGTGTTCCCACTTCCATTCCGGTATCTCAAGTGGTTGAATCTTTCCATATGGTTTCTAGTGTTCTGCCTTTACTTGCGAGCAAGTCAAGCACTTGCTTACATACTTTGTTATTTCGTGTTTCATTCCAGGCCACCAGTATTCCTTCCTTAGCTCTTGGTACATTTTAATGGTACCAGGATGGATAGAGTACCGAGGCTTATGAGCCTCATCCAAGATTTTGGTTCTAAGCTCCCCACCCATAGGTATCCATACCCGTCCAAAACGTGTCCTAACACCAAGGGTGTTATATTCCAACTTGTCCTGTTGGCCAACCATCATTTCCTTCTTTATGTTTTCTTCTTTAAGTGCCTCATCTTGAGCCTTTTCAATTTCTCTCATCACATCCGATGTTACCACTAACCGGAAAGCTTTCACTCTAATAGGAGTAGGCACATCCTTTCGGCTTAGAGCGTCAGCCATCACGTTTGCCTTTCCAGGATGGTATATTATTTCACAGTCATAGTCTTTCAACAGTTCCAACCATCGCCTCTGCCTCATATTAAGTTCCTTTTGTTCGAAGAAGTACTTCAAACTTTTGTGGTCGGAGTAAATAGTAAACTTCACCCCGTACAGGTAGTGCCTCCAGATTTTTAATGCAAATATGACAGCAACAAATTCCAAATCATGAGTCGGATAATTAGCTTCGTGAATCTTCAACTGCCGTGACGCATACGCGATCACACTCCCGCGCTGCATCAACACGCATCCTAATCCCTGACCCGAAGCGTCAGAGTATACCACCAAGTCTTCATTGCCCTCGGGAAGGGCCAAGACTGGAGCTTTGGTTAGCTTCTCCTTCAATTCCTTAAACGTCTCATCCTGGGTCGAACCCCATTCGTACTTTACCTCCTTCCAAGTCAACTTCGTCAACGGCAAAGCTATTTTCGAGAAATCCTGGATAAATCTCCGATAGTAGCCTGTCAATCCCAAGAAACTACGGATTTCAGTTGGTGTCTTAGGAATATTCCATTCCCTTACCGTCACTATCTTTGCTGGGTCAACCATAATGCCGTTCGGGTTAATGACGTGACCTAGGAATTGGACTTCCCTAAGCCAGAACGCGCATTTGGAGAACTTAGCATACAACTTTTCCTTCTTCAGAGCTTCCAACACCTCCTTTAAGTGACATGCGTGATCACCCTCATTCTTGGAGTAGATGAGGATATCATCGATGAACACAATTACCGATCGGTCCAGCATCGGTCGACACACCCTATTCATCAAATCCATGAACGTTGCGGGGGCGTTCGTCAATCCGAAAGACATTATGCGGAACTCGAAATGCCCATAACGCGTGCGAAATGCGGTTTTCGGTATGTCTTCTTCCCTCACCTTCAACTGATGGTACCCGGATCGAAGGTCGATTTTTTAGAACCAACTTGCACCTTGCAATTGATGGAACAGGTCGTCGATCCTTGGTAAAGGGTACTTGTTCTTCACCGTATGTTTATTCAACTCGCGATAATCAATACACATTCTCATCGAACCGTCCTTCTTCTTCACAAACAACACCGGAGCACCCTAAGGCGAGATGCTCGGTTGTATAATTCCCTTCTCAAGTAGTTCGTCTAATTGGGCCATAAGTTCTTTCATTTCCACCGGTGCTTAGGGGTGATTATTGGGCTTTAACCGGACCAACCCGGACCGGACCGGGACCATTAACAGGGTAAACTGGGGACCGAGGACCGAACCAATTGTTAATGGGCCGGTCCGGGCTTTCACGGGCTTTAATGGACCGGTCCTCGGGCTTTAGCATCAGGCCCTTTTAACTAAATTACCTTAATCATATTAGCTTCTGTGTAACTATAAATCCGACTTATTAGACGTTTCTCGTACAATATTCTCATTTGTTTGTTAACGGAAATAGAATATTCTTGAATATTACATCGAAAGAATTGGCCGAATTGTTACAAATATCAATTCAAAGAGATCTTTGCTTTTTATTTCATTTTCTTTTTCATTTTTTTTCTTTATGTAAGATTTTAATTGTGAACTAATGTTATATGCATTTGAATATGTTTTAGTTTTTGTTTCTTTTTACATTTTAGAATTTATTTTATTTTATATATATATGTGTAAATAACATTACATTTATGTATAAATCATTATATGTAGTTTTAATCTTTGTAGGAGATATATGCAATTGATCTGGGTTGTTAATTATGAGTAGTAAATATCGAAAAGTGATAGGTAGGGTCATAGAGTATTGAAAAAGCTTTTGCGCAACAACAAATATTCATAATCAAAAGTATGATGGTGTAAATTGTAATTTAAAATTGTACATTCAGTTATATTCAATTCTAGTTTTCTTGGGCAATGAATGAAAAGTAAAAAGAAACATTTGGGTTTATATAAAAAAAGTGAATAAAGTTAAAAAAAACTATATTTATGAAAAAACATTGTTTTCGTATTAAAATAGGAAGAAAACTTGAAAACGATTACTGTTTAAACTAAAAAAAGATATATAACTATAGTTAATATTTTCACAATCGTTAAGTATTCAAATAATAATAATATAAAGGAAATTTTTAAATATGGTTTATGTAAAATATAAATTAAGTGTAGATTTTTTTTTTGAAATTACTAATTGTTCTATATATACGGGTTTTATGGGATTTTTTGAAAACCCGTGGGCTTAGCCCGGACCAGGACCATAACCGTTAAGTCATGAAAGGTAGGACCAAAGACCGGACCGGTTACACACATCATGGCCCGGGCCCGGGTTTAACGGGCCGGTCCTGCGGGCTTTCACGGGCCAACCCGTTTAATGCACAAGCCTACCGGTGCTAGTCGATATGGAGCCTTAGCCACGGGCTGGGCATCTGGTACTAAGTCGATTCGAAATTCAATCTCTCGGTCGGGTGGTATTCCAGGAAAATCCTCTAGAAACACCTCTGGGTACTCGCGTACCACGGGTACATCATCTTGTTCCTTCACTTCCTTACACTTGTCAATTACGTACACCAGATAAGCCTCGCATTCGCGCCTCAAGTAATCTGATGCCTTAATCATCGAGATGACGTTTGGCATCGGGGCGTCACGATCTCCCAAAACCTCGACTTCGCTACCATCCGGAGCCTTGAGTCGGATTATCTTTCGTTTACATATAATTTGTGCTTCATTGGCAGTTAGCCAATCCATACCTAACACGACATCGAACCCACCCAAAACCATAATAAACAATCTGACAGGGAACCTATGACCTCCTATTTTTATCATGGAGTTGTCAACTACATCGGTCACTCTTGCAGTTCTACCCTCGGCGGTTTCTACGCTAAAGGCCCTTTCTAGCTTACTGATAGTGTACTTCACCCGTTTGCAAAAAGTCGCAGATATAAAACTCTTACTGGCACCCGAATCAAATAACACAGAAACAAAAGTGTTGTCAAGGATGAACGTACCTGACGCCACATCGGGGTCTGCCATGGCTTGTTCTTGCGTCAGTGTGTACGCACGAGTCTTTGCTCGGGGCCTCTCTTCTTTCTTCTCCGGGCCTTTCCCTTTCCCGGCTTCACTCATCCTGGGCTTGGTGCATTCCCGGCTCATATGACCACTCCCCCCACAGTTGTATCATTTGAAGAGCTGGGGACATTCACGTGAGTAGTGTCCAGTCTTGCCGCATTTAAAGCATAGATTTGACCCTAACCGACATTCACCCGCATGTCTTACCCCACATATTCCACAGACTGCCGTCTCTCCTACCCTGGCCTGTTTGTCCCGAGCCCTAAACAACTTCCCAGCCGATCGCTTAGCGGGGAAACTCGGCTTCTTCTTAGGCTCTTCAATGGCAACGACATTCAGCGCCAGATCATCGAATACCACGCCGCTCAGTTCTACTACCGAATCATAGGTCGTAGGGCCGTTTGCCTTAACATAGGTGCGGACCTGGTCCGGCAGCCCTTGAATGTAACAGGAAATCTTTCTTTCCTTAGTCGTGATAAGGTGTGGCACCAGACGTGCCAGTTCATTGAACCGTGTGGTGTACTGCCGGTCGTCATGCTCCCGACCTTAATCCCCATAAATTCCCTTTCTACCTTTTCGATCTCATTCCTTGGACAGAAATTCTTGATCACTAAAGTTTTGAAATCAGCCCACATCATCGCATCCACAACCTCGCTCCCTTTTGCTTGACGTACACCTTCACAACTTGATCCGTTCGACACTCACTCAGGCGAATGGCAGCTTCCATACGGATCACCCAATCAAACGTAGCCACCGCGTCCTTCTTCCCAGTCAGGATCGGCGAGTCGCATGCCTTAAAGGACTTATAGTCGCAACCACGGTTAAGCGGTGCGTTGATTGCCTCAGTGTTCGGGGTATCAACCGTCGTGTTAGACCTACCTTCCCCATTAACCTTCTTCAATGCTTCAGCTAACAGACCTGGCAGAGAAGTCTTCATCAACTCTGTGAACTCTCGAGCTATAGCTGCTCTCACTTCTGGTTCAAAAGTGAAGGGTTGTTCTTCAATCTGTGTCTGCTCAGTTCCGTGCACACTAACCGCCGGTTCAGTGTGAACACTTCCTTCTTCACTATACTCTTGGCGCGCAGGGGTCCTGCCACGCCCACCATTTCGACCACCGGTACGGCCCCCACCACGTCTTCCGTTCCCTCTCCTTGCCATTTCGTTCTATAAGACAAGGAATCCAATGTCATCACGCTAGTTAACAAATAAAATTCAATAAGCACTGTAAGATGTTAATATACACTTGCCATCTGCAATTAATCATTACACTACCTTTCGATTTCTATTTGACCACCTTTGTGATTCCATCAGAACACAAGTCCTCACCTAACCCTTTCTAAGGCATACTATACATGTAACATATACTACCTTCATACATGATGCTGTGGCTCGAGTTAGCCGTACTGGCATCCGCTTTCGGTCCCGTTCACAGTTTAAGTTCAGACACCGGGAGTGTCCGAATCTCTCAAACTATTGCTCTGATACCAACTTGTAAGGCCCCAAACCCGGGAGGCCTCACTTGTTGGATTTACTCATTCACAAACAGTTCTTAAACTTGAATATCAAATAACGCAGCGGAAAAATACTTCATTAAACATAACCATTACATTGTTCAACATGCAGAAGCGTAAACATTGTCTAAAACATAAATACATTGTAACTAAAACATAACGGGATGTCAGTCTTCATGATCAGCCGGGTACTCATCTCGCTAGCCAAGCATCACCTTCCATCCACATAACCTGTCTTAACCTGAATGTACATACTAAAAGTCAGCTACGCTGGTGAGTTCCAGTTTTTTTCATTCGATTTAAGAAATGGTTCATCATTCAAAACATTCATTAGTGTTTAACATCACATATAAGAAAAACAGGGCCTTTCGTTCATCACTAAAAACATGCAAACACTTTATCATCATCATAAACACTGTTGAACGGATCGTTCGTTTAAAACATTTAACGTTCATTTAAGTCATACATTATTATCTAAATCTATGTTACCATTCGTCCCGTCATTTAGTATTGTATTGCCCCTAAGGCTTAACTGCACGAAGACCGACAATACAATACTTTCCGTCAATTCCCTTTTGTATTGCCCCCAAGGCTTAACTGCACGAGGACCGACAATACCCATTCAGTTGCCCCTATGACTCTCATGTCCATAAACCGACAACTTCCATCGACGGCTATGGCTCACGGCCATAACACCGTCGGATCATAATTTAACCTCATATACGGTCACGTTAACCCCTGAGTAACCGTCGTTACTCCCAACCAGTTGTACAACATCATAACCATTGGCAGGCCACCAAGACACTGCCCCTGTTGTTCTTATGACAACTATGGCTCGCTGTCCATAATCTACCACAAGGCTGGGATTTACATTTCCAGACTTCATTCGTCAATTCCATTCATTCGACAGATTAGATTTGTAATGACTTCTTTAAAACCTTTCGTTCGTAAACATTTCATTCATTCGACAGATTAGATTTGTAATGACTGCCCCTGTTTTTCTTTTCTTTTCATAAAACATTTCATTCATTTTCAAAACCCTTTACCTTCAGTTTAAACTATTTCTTTATAAACATTTCGTTCGTAAACATTTCATTCATAAAACATTCTTTCCATAAACCGTTCATTCCAAATCATTTCATTTCGTAAACATAGTTTCATAAACATCATTTCATAAACATAGTTTCATAAACATCGTTTCGTAAAACATCATTTCGTATGTATGCACACCAGCCCGAAAACATTATATAAAACATTTAAAAGAGGGCTTCTAGAACTCACCTGATAAGCTAATCTGGGTTGTCCTAAACAAAGGTCCCACAACGTCACTTCCGATCTGAATTGATTAGTTAAATACACATCAGACCAACCCCCGACTCTAACGGTTTAACCTTCTAAACATACTGACTTTACCTAAACAGTCTGATGCCTGCGCACTTAGCAAGTGCGCCGGGCCTTGCTCTTGCGTACTTAATAAGTGCGCAGACTTTGCTTCATGCGTGCTTGATAAATACGCAGTACCTGCTTCATGCGTACTTGATAACTACGCATGACCCTCTTCATGCGTACTTGATAAATATGCATGACCCTCTTCATGCGTACTTGATATGTACGCAGGATCCTCTTCTTGCGTACTTGGTAAGCACGCAGGATCAGCTTCATGCGTACTTGATAAATACGCACGAACTGCTTCTTCGCAAAAACCCTAACTTTCGCCTTCGGGTCTGATCATGTCAATATCCCGAATTTGTTTACTTCAAAACGTTTGCTTTTCATTAAGGAATCCAAATATATGTTTTTCTTCCAATTTCAACCGTAAAAACGTTATATTTTCAACCAAAACCCGAAAAACTCAAAAACGAACAAAACTCAGATTTAGGCCAAATCGTTACCTGAATCAAGTTTCTGATCCGGAGGTTCTTCTCACGAGCTCTGGAGTAACACACTTCTCAAATCTTGGGTCGATCCGCCAACTTTCTCTCTCTTCAACTTGCAAATGAGAGAAATGGGTGGTGACCTTGGCTATTTATAGGGAAGGCTCCCCTTCTAGCCCGCCGGCCCATCCGGCCCGACCCGACATGCCTCGTTCGTTTATTCCATTATATTATAACTGTAGTTTTATTTTGGGATGTTACAACTAGGTTGTGTATAGTTGTTATCTTTAGAAACCCAGATCCATCATTGTTTCCAGAACCGGTAGAACTTGTGCTTTGCAAGTAGGATTTAGACCTAGGTAGTATTCTTCCCATATCCAGATTTCACCTTTGTTCTTGTCTCTTGATCGTTTGAGTCGACCACAGTTTATTGCATAATTAGCTTAATAAGTAGTGTAGTCAACCCCCAAACCAATCAATCTTAAGTCCGAGTCAGAGTCTAGTTTTATTATTCATTGTCTCTAGGGTTCGATAATCCGGTTTACCATTAAGCTGTGCTACACTTGATAAGTTCACTTGCCTGTCAGTGCGGTTTAGTTCATAGGTTTTCCATTTATTACTTAGGAGTCTAGGTTATGTTTTATAGTTTTTTTTATAGACCGTCCGGACGACATCAAGTTTTTGGCGTCGTTGCCGGGGACATTTGGCAATAGCAATATTAGCTTTGACTAGTTCTTTGTTTGATTTTTGGTTTATTTGTATTTCTTTGAGTTTGTTCTGTGTGCTTGTCTTCTATGTTACTTGCGTGTCTAACTTAGGATAGAGTCTTTCTGTTTCCTTCTATCTTGTGTCTTTCTGTTTATGCACAACACTCGCTCGCAGGGATCACCATCTTATTCTGCTTTCCTAGAGCCCGAGCGAGAGCTACACTAGCGCACCTGCGACTTTCGGGAGCGTTTGAAACAGTTGTACGAAAACCAGGTTACATTTCCTACTATGGGCGACGCTGACCCACCAGCGAGGCGTACAGTACACCAGAGGGCCAGTGATGGGGTCACAGGCGCGAGATCTTCGATCATGCGCCCCGCTATTCCTAATGTCAACTCCTGGCAGATCCCATAACATGTCATGAGTACGATCACTCATGCTACTCAGTTCCACGGCCTGGAGGATGAGGATGCACCCGCGCATGTATCACGCTTTACGCGCATATGTGATACCTTCAACATCATGGGTGTGTCTAAGGATTCAATCTACTTGCGTCTCTTCCCATTCTCCCTCTCTGGTGTAGAAGCATGTTTTTGTAACTATAGATAAAATTCTATGTATCGGTGTACGTGGCTAGTACGCAGGAGGGTGTTCCTGAGTACTTAGCCTGCACACCAGTTTGGTCATGCGTACTTAGAAAGTACGCAAGGCTTTTGCCTTATTTACTTGTCAAGTACGCATGACCAAACACAGCGTACTAAGACAAGTACGCAGGTAATGTTCCTTCCCCTATAAATAGAAGACTTGTCTTCATCTGTAGGTGGAACTTCTGGAACAAGGTTGAGAGGTGTCCGGGTCGGGACGAGCTCTCCCGACCCCTGGACCGTGAGGGTAGATGAGAGATGTGTGCTCCTTCGGTATGTGGTTTGTAATACGGGATGACTTCTATGTTATGGATTACGTATCATTTCATTCTCTTATTTGTTGTTCATGTATTCTCTATCTCGTTTTCTTAGTTCCCACTCAAATCACAGAACAGATCCGCGTAATTCCGCGGCGCGACGAGGCTCCTGGGATCTACATCTGGGCGTGCTTCTACTTGGCTCGATAATCTTCCAGACAACTCAATCACCACTTGGGATCATCTCGAAGCCATGTTCTTCAATAAATACTATCCACCTTCCAGGGCCGCTCGCCTTAGGGATCAAATCCACTCCTTCTAGATGGAACTTGACGAGCACTATCACATGGCCTGGTAGCGGTTCAAGGTGCTATTGAGCCGATGTCCCCAGCGTGGTCTTTTTAACTAGGCGATAGTGGAGAAATTCTATAATGTCCTTACCTTCGAGAAGCAGCAAATGTTTAATACAGCTGCAGGAGGCCATATCATGGAAAAGTTTGAGCCTGCTGAGTGTGAGGAGATGTTCAAGAGCTTCGCACAATCCGAACAGCAGTATCCCTCTACTAGGACTTCCATTCCTAGTGCTAGAGCACCCACCTCGTCTCCTAGAGGTGTGCATCAGTTCACTCCTGATTCTAGTGTGGCTGCTGCCCTCGCTTCTATGGCTAATGAAATTAAGGAGTTGAAGCTCAGTGCTCAGCGGTGTCAAGTGTGCATGGGAGGCCACGACACCCGTGATTGCCCAGTGATCAATCAAGAGCAGGTGAGCTATGCTGGCAACCAACACCAGAACTGAGGGTACAACAACTACAACTCATTTGGCTCGGGATGGAGATCTGGAAATAACCCATCGGGGTTTAATGGTCGTCAACAATTTCAGCAGAATGGAGGAGGAGAGACAGGACCTAGCACGGGAAGCAGTGTCGACAAGATCTTCTTTCCAACAAGAAGAAGCTAGAGGAGGTCTCTAAAGTCTCACTTAGTGAGCAACGTTCTGTGGTAGTGTAGAACAAGTTGCCAGAGAAACTGGGAGATTCGGGTCATTTCACGATCCCATGTCACCTAGGCAGTTTGCCTTTGCACCACGCGTTGGCCGACTTAGGTGCTAGCATCAATCTGATGCCATATTCTCTTTATAAGCAGCTAGACCTAGGTGAACCACAGCCGACGCGCATAAGCATATCCTTGGCTGACCGCTCAGTCAAGTATCCACGGGGAATTATGGAGAATCTGTTAGTGAAAGTAGGCAAATTTGTCTTCCCCGTGGATTTTGTCATTCTAGAATGAAGGTGGATGACGGAGTCCCACTCATCTTAGGGCGCCCATTCCGGCGCACCGCCAAGGCAGTAATCGATGTCTTTGATGGAAAATTCACACTTCGTGTGGGGGATGAGTCGGTAATATTTGATGCCACACAGTCTGTGAAGGATGTTAGCGAGCATAGCCACTCCGTGTGCATGCTTGATTCCTTCATGGACTACCATCAGGACTCTGATCCACGTTTAGACGTTGGTGAACCCGATCCTAATTTAAAAGAACCATCTGATTAGGCAGTTGAGTTAGAGAGATTGTTGGTTGAGCCGGATGAAGAAGGTGATGAGGTGCCTGATGATCTGCTGGAGATGATGGCAGAGTTAGATGAGATCATAGGCACAACCCCAAGTGTGGGAAAGTTGGTGGAAGTTGTAGAGGACCCGGATGATCCGGGTGGAGTTTTAGAGGTCACGTCCGTAGCTAATCCCATTCCAGAACCGCAACTCATCATTATCATGCATTCTGAGAGGGTGAGTGTTGACCCGAACAGTAGTTCCAATACTCCTAGTTCTAGGCCACCCCATGAGAGAAGCCGTGTGTTGAGAGACGTGGGTGAGTTAGAGAGAGTGAAAACCCCAAGTGTGGGGAAGTATAGGGATACATATTACTTGGTTATTTGATGCATATCATTTTTGGACTGGGTAGATATAAGCTACGGTGGAAGGAGTGAAGTGATGGATGTGATAAGAGTTCTATGCGTGATAGGGATTTGAGTGTGATAAGTCTGTGCACAACCGGGAGACCGTGGAGGATGAAGGCGGTATCGGTTAGGATCAAGGAGAAGCCTCCTAATAGGCTTGTTTGATTCTCGGGCAAGTGCCCGGGATGTAGAGTTTGTATGCTTTCTTTGGTTTGAGTCCATATCAATTCCTGTGTTTCTCGGTATCTGTGTTTTGTTTGTGTCGTGTCTTGCTGGGATTTGGGCCTGATTTGGCATGGGAAATCGTTGGGAACGAAGTTCCACGTATGTTTATATATGTTTTTATGCTTGGGACAGGGTTTTAAAGAAATTGGGTGAAGAAAAATTTTAAGGGGTCTAAAATATTCTAAGTATAAAATGGAAATTTTTTCTTAACTTTCTGTTACCAGCACTCCTTCGCGGTATGCGAAACATGAACCCAAGTCTCTCGCGGTACGCGAGAGACAAACTTTAATGCCGGCTTGTTTGTCATTACCTCGGGGTACGCGAGGGGTGAAGCCTGCTTTCTCACGGTACACGAGAGGCATTTGATTTGCCACTTGTTCTTTGTTTTCCCATGGTTACCCGCACCGACCAGCAGATCACCATTCTTACACCACTCACCATCACTCAACACCATCTAGCATCCACCATCACTCACCACCCTCCATATCATCATCTCTCATCATCCATCCATCATTCATCATATCATATATCCATCATCCATATCATATTCACCACTCAACACCGACCATGGGAAACTTAGGATCCGTTCGTAACCGATGATTTTTTTTCTTGCCATGGCGTTCATGTCTATGTGTTTGTCACCCATCGGGTACGTGTCCTTGCATTCTATCTAGAGTCGTAGTGAGTCAGTTTGAGTCTTTTATTTTGTGTTAGTTTGATGTTGCGGGTATGTGTGAGTTTAGTTTTGCAGGTGTACATCATTCTGTCCGTACTCAATCTCCATTCGGACGAAATTGATCCTGATATCTTATTGAGCAACCCAGCAGTGTGTGCAACCGCGACCGAAATGCTATACGGTGCACACGAGGAAGAACGAAGCTTTACATTCACTTGAATGCATCTACATTACTAACTAAGTCGCTTCTTGATTATTTTTGCATCTTTGTTTTAATGTGTCTTGCTTCACATTGAGGATAATGTGTCTTTCAAGTGTGGGGATGTGAGTGTCTAAGTCTCAGTTTGTGTCTTTATAAAATTACAAAAATACAAAAAAAATTAAAATTTTGAAAAAAAATGTCCTTTGAAATGAAAAGTTTTTGCATAATAAATGGAAAATGATAGTACAACTGAATCTACTTGTTTGTTTAAATGAATAAATTTTTGAAAACGCGTTTAATTAGTGATGTTTTGGTAGACCCGGCCGACTTGAATAGGTTAAATAGCTTGTCAGTGTTACTTAGGATTAATCACTTAATAATATCATGATATCTTGTGGGTACTCATCTTAGGGTGTCAGTAATACTGAAATTGTTAACATAGGGTGATAGGTACCACGTTAAGTTAATATTTAAAAGTTTTTGAAAACTTTCATGGCACACCACTCTCTTTTTATGAGAATAAATCTGAGTTTCGGTGGCGCCTATTCCATAAATCAATAATTTCCATAATTACGAGATTAATTAATTTGAAAACTGAGTTTTGCTTATGTGTTTTCCTCTGGGATGGCGACATGGAGAATACACCCCTAAGTGAGATTCATGTGCTTAAATGTGTAGAATCTAGTCTATGTGTTAGCTTCCGGGATAGTGACTTGGTTGAGACGCCTCTAGACGTAAGTTCTTATGCTTTAATTAACGCTCAGTTCCACCCATTCATTCCATAATCCATTGATTTCTAAAAATCTGTAAATCTTAGTTTAACGTGGTGGGAAAATCTACATGGTTTAACCCGTGCCTAAACATGACCTTGAGACGGGATTAGATAGAGTTGTAGCTTCTAAGTGTGAGTCACATAGGTGGATTGATTGTTGTATAAATTGGAATTAGAACATATTACAGGGGCTAGATAGTTGGTGCTTGGGTTTAATCGGACAGAAATACTAATTATTGTTTTATAACGCGTGAGTATGTTTAACTAATTGGTAATTGATGTTTATAAAGTTAGATCTCAGTTATGATTCCATTGCAGACTTTTTCGAGAACGAAAAAAGGTTAAGTGTGGGGATGTTTGATTTTGTTGCAAAGCACACATGTATTTCCGCCATGTTTAGAGTCATTTTAATTATTTTATATTTTGTTTTAGTCGTGTTTGTATACAATTGAGTCTTTGTTATGTTCTCAGGTGCTCGTAATGATTACAAGTGAAAATCAGAAGAAACCTAGCACGAGAATGAAGTCGGGAGTTCAAAAGTTAAAAATGGGGAAATTATGCCTTTCACGGTACGCGAGAAGCCGAGAAGATATCTTCACAGTACGCGAAGATGTGAAAATCCGGTCGCGACTATTTTGTTCCTCGCGGTAGGCGAGGAACCGTTACCCATTTCTCGCGGTACGCGAAGGCCTCAAGTTCCGAGAAAAAAAAACCCTAGTTTTGATTTTAATAGATTTGTAATCCCATTATCAAGGGAGTTCATATTCTTGTCGTCCAGAGAAGAGTTGAAGGCGATTTTGAGACTAGAGGAGGCAATTGAAGTGAAAATTTGAAGACTTTGAACACCGGGTTCGTTTATTTAAGCGTTTTCGGTTCCAAAGCTTGAACCTTTATCTTTGTTTCTTGTGTTTGAACCATGATTGTGTTTAATTCTTCTGTTTTGAATGTTTTAAGTATGATCGTAGGCTAAAACATTGATACTATCTAGGTCTTATGATGAATGCTTCATAAAGTTTAGATTTTTATCGGGTTTTGGATATTGAATGATGTTTTATGATTTTGTAACAATCCTAGTATGATTATTCTGATGAACTTGCATGCTTAATTCTGATTTAGTGATTGATTATTAATTCCTTGCGTTGATTGTGGTTTTCTGCGATGTGTAATTAGCGTATCGTGATCATAGATTTTTTGGTGGTTTGCTAGACGTAGTGACCATAGGAATTATCATTGAGTACTGATTTGAATTGAGTGTTCTTCCTAGTTCAATACCCGAGAGGTGAGAATTAGCCGTTTAGTCTTCGTCATTAGGAATCCGAGTGTCAACTGTCTGAGAGGAAGTTGGTTTAGGTGTCTAGTGATCTGTTGCTATTCTGAATCATAGTTATTATTCTGAGATTACCCCGTGCATTCTTTGAATGTATGATGGATAATGAGACTGAGAGATAATCTATCCATTAGGGTACATTGTCATAGTTGGAAATACCTAAGAGGTGATCCAACCATCTGGTGATTTTAGTACACTTTAGGTGCCTTAGTTGGTGACACACTGAGAGTGATTAGGGATCCACTAGGTTGTCTATAGTTGTTATCTTTAAAAACCCAGATCCATCATTGTTTCCAAAACCGGCAAAAGTTGTGCTTTGCAAGTAGGATTTAGACCTAGGTAGTATTATTCCCATATCCTGATTTCACATTTGTTCTTGTTTCTTGATAGTTTGAGTGGACCTCGGTTTATTGCATAATTAGCTTAATAAGTAGTGTAGTCAACCCCCAAACCAATCAATCTTAAGTCCGAGTCTAGTTTTGTTATTCAGTGTCTCTAGGGTTCGATAATCCGATTTACCATTAAGTTGCGCTACACTCGATAGGTTCACTTGCATGTCAGTGCGGTTTAGTTCATAGGTTTTCCATTTATTACTTAGGAGTCTAGGTTAGGTTTTATAGTTATTTTTATAGACCGTCTGGACGACATCAGAATCCTACGTGCATTTCATCCTTTTATTTCCTGGACCAGATCTTATGTCTGTCCATACTCCTTTCTTATCATGTTTTATTCATTACCTGGAAAAAATTTTGAAAATAAAACGTCAGCGCGAACGCCGGTGAATACAATATCTTGACATTAAAATCATTTGGCACAAACAAGTATTAATTTCATAATCACAACTTTATGTTCAATCTACACACTCAGCATGCCCCTCCTGTTCAATCGCACCACAGTATACACGGGTACTATGTCTTTATAACATCGGGGACTCCATGTCTCCTCATTTGTTATAAAGGGAAGTACCAGCTTCAATCCTGGAATTTCACCCGAGACCCATGTATCCCTTGCAAGTTTTACATATACCTATGGTCTTAATGCTTATCTATAGAAAAACGTTGAGCATTACTTCGTTAACCTTTATTTGGCCATTTTCGTAAATAAAATGTTTGACACAAGTTTTAAAAGAGATAAAGTATTGACTTTTTTTATGGGAATGAGTGTAACACCCTAGGCGAATCCCACATCGGCCGTGCACAAGAGAGATCCTTGGTTCATAAGGAATGCTCTGCCTCTTAAATCAACAACGCGTTTTGGGGCTTAATGTAGTGGATGAGAGGAGAACTCCACAGTTAAGCGTGCTCGGGTGGGAGTAATCCAGGGATGGGTGACCCCTGGGAAGTTTTCACCCGGGCAACCAAAAACAAATCCGTGAGCTCTTAGTGGGCAAAGCGGACAATATTGTTGGTATGAGGGGCCGGATGTTACAAATGGTATCAGAGCCACTCTTGTGTCGTTCGGGATGGTCGAGCAAACCTCAGCGATCACGCTTGAGTCCCCGGGGGTGTTCAGAAGGACACCTTAGGCGAATCCCACATCCCTGAATTGGATGGTGGGGCAAACCTCATCGAGGACGATGAGTCCAAAAGGGGGGGTGATTATAACACCCTAGGCGAATCCCACATCGGCCGTGCACAAGAGAGATCCTTGGTTCATAAGGAATGCCCTGCCTCTTAAATCAACAACGCGTTTTAGGGCTTAATGTAGTGGATGAGAGGAGAACTCCACAGTTAAGCGTGCTCGGGTGGGAGTAATCCAAGGATGGGTGACCCCCTGGGAAGTTTTCACCCGGGCAAACAAAAACAAATCCGTGAGCTCTTAGTGGGCAAAGCGGACAATATTGTTGGTATGAGGGGCCGGATGTTACAATGAGCCTCTAGAGTCAAAAGCTTAACGTCTAGCTTCTTAACTTGATTTCTCTAGCGTTCCGACCTTTTTACGAGCGTCCCTTCTTAATCCGAGTACCATGAGGAGCGGGAGTTGGACCGGGATCGTCGGAGAGTGGGCTAGGGTTCACCTGGAACGAGATTTAAAAGTTGGAAACGTGTTTGGGATGAGGAAAATCGACTGAAGTCGATCAACTATTTATAGGCTGTCATCCGGGTTCATGTCAAACCGATATGGCTGGGGATGTCGGTCCGACATCCGACTTAGCCCACGTTAGCCCTAGATGTCCACATCCGATTGGACCGAACATATTTGGCGGCATATCGGACCGATATGTGGACCATGTTGGTCCGATATCCAGACCCCTGTCCCATCATTAGGATTGAGTCACTAAACACTTGTCAACACCATATTTTGCGGCTGAGAGGGGGTTGCCGAACCGCTATGGATAGATGTCGGTCCGATAACCGACTTAGCAATTTATTACGGACCGATATGAGAATGGATGTCGGTCCATTATCTAACCCTAGTTCACTTCGGACCGATATAAATATAGATGTCGGTCCGCCATTGGACTTAGTTTATCCTCGGCCCGATATCATAACTTAATTTCACTTCGGACTGATATGGGGTGCGATGTCGGTCCGATATAAATTTCATATGTTTCTTTTATTTTCAACCCTACACTTTGGTATTGTTACACTTATAGTCCCTAGGGTTTACCTTTTTTGTCAAATCTTGGACATTTTTGTGGCAGGTGTTACAGTACTATACGATACCTATACTATAGTATTCGATACCATATTATACGATACGATATGATACGTGTGACAACTGGTAAATTTACAGAATAATTATTTAAATATAATTACATGAGACTGTGCATATTAGACTTAATATTAATTAATTAGGTCTAACCGAGTCTAGCAGAGTCCACCCACTATGCAACTTATGAGGGAAATTTTAGAAATTTCCATGACGCAACGACACTCGTACGCGTTGGTGATAAACTTTAATAAAATAAACCCCTCGAAAACATTCACTTTTTTTATATTTGAGAATACCCAACTATATGGAAATAAATCTTAAATATTTTACTCGAGCACGCATTATGGCAAAAGAATTAAACGTATATTTTTTCTTATATACCTGACGTGGTACCTTACCGACACGTAACGACTATTGAAAACCGACATCATGCGGGTAATTTATCGAACTTGGACTAGCAGGTAACACCTAACACTACACTACCTTAGCCCCCCCCCCCCCCCTCCCCTCTCGGCCGAAAGCACCAAGAAGGGGTGTTTCCCCTTGTCTCCATGCACCAACACGAGACATTTGTGTCTCATGAGACATCCTTGTCCCCCTTGAAGACAATAGAACTAATGGGTTTTACACCTTTGGAAGGCTATATATAATGCATACCTTCACCACAACACAAAACCCCACTCTTCCTCTCTTTCTATCGACAATACCCAAAGACCACCTCCCTCCTATTTCCTTGGTAGTTTACGGCTACAACAACGTCACACCACTCCACCACCCACCATCGCACACCGCCACTCTCCTCCCTCCGTTCACGGGACCCCTGCCACCTTTACGGTTTTTCGGAAACAAAACGAAGCTCCACCACTTTGTACGGGTTCTCAAATTTGAACTTGTGGTCTCCAGGTCTCGAGTATTCAAGACTCTTTACCAATAAACGCATCTCGAAATCCTAATGCCGCATCAGGACTCGTAAAGTTTTAAGGTGAAGGTGGTAATGATAGGAAGACGAGTAGATACACATCCGAGTAGAAGAACAATCATGGAAAGGTGCGGGTGAAAAGCTAGGGTTTGAAGGAACGAGGTTGAAGAATAGTCGTGGAGAGTACCGGAAAAAGTTTGATATGCTTAGGAAATCCTTACACGACATCAGATTCCTTGATACGTGTGCGAAAATTTATATATAAACTCATCAAAATAAAAAAATAACTCTAACACCTATACGACTCGTATAGGTCCATACGAGTTTTATAGGACAGCTGCCGAATCTTTTGATACCCTGAAACCTATATGAATCGTATGCCACCGATGGTGATCAAAAGATCCGTCCGGGGTGTACATATTTGGCCTTTTCTAATGTATGTTTGTGATGATGCTTTAACCAACTTGCAATGACAAAAAAATAATTACTATGTTCTACAGTTTGCAACCATTATTAATAGTATAGTTCTATTTTTTTTTGTATGTTTGACCACAAAACTTTTTCACTTGAAAGTTTGGACATATATTTTCTATATATAGTATCCTCGGTTAACGTATTATTTTTAAAAATTAATCACCAATTTTTTTTTTCTGAAAGGCTAACTCTTAATCCCGTGGAGGGCACTGACAAAATTCCGTTCGTCAGGATTAGAACCATGACCTTCGCATGAGGAAAACCTTTTACTGAAAAACCCTCGGACCATCAGACTAGAAATCTTATGGCCTCACTAAATTTTTAATGGGAGAATTTCATATATATTTCTACAAACTTGCTTAATATCATATATATTCAATATAAACTTTAAATATCAAATATATCATCTTACTATTCTAATAAATGAAAATCTCTTCAGGACACGTGTCACTCTCTGGTTACTCCTCATTTTTATTTTCCCGCCTCTCTCTCCTATTAAATATCAGATTTTCTATTTCTCTCTCATATTAAATAATAATTTTTATATTAATAAATCTAATTATGAATACTTATTATTTAATTATAAATAGTTATTATATTATCAATCAAATGAACTTAATATGAACTAACATTTATCAATTAAAATATTTTTTAAAAGCATATTTTGAAAAATGTGTTTGTTAACAAATTGCATTATATTTTATTCAACCGATGTATTATACTGGTTTATTCAACCCGTGTATTACACGTCTTTTTAAAAATATAAATTTTTTATTACTAAATATATAACATTTTGTTTATTTAACCCGTATAATACACGAGATTTTAACCTAGTTCCCTAATAAGTTTAAGCTTAATGACAACTTTACCTTTCTCAAATATACTATTATTTAAGCCCTCTTTTAATTTTATTAGGTCATAAAATCAATAAATCGACGAATTCATCTCGAAATACCCTACGACAGTAACTATCCTCCAATCATCCTCCAATCATCCCACGACAGCTTTGCCAAATTCATCTAGTTTCATCCAATTCGATACACATGTGAGTAATGTTTCAATAGCCTAGAGTAGCAATTCTAAAAAAATGGAAACTGAGTAAAAGAAAATTCACAATTCTGATTAAGTTTTTGAGAACAATCAATGAGGCAATCACCATTTTCGGTTAACATGTCATTAGTTTTGATTAAATGTGTCTAAAAGTAACATAGCATTTTTTTTTAGTTTGATTCATTGTTTGAGAATAATAACTGAGGCCATCAACATTTTTTGATGTTCGTAATTATTAATTTGTTGTTTTGGATGTTCATAAAACCAACAGCAATAACCAATTTTGTATATTTATTATTATCCTTGTTATTGAAAAACAAACTAAAAGGAATAGTAAACATTTTTTTAATATTTTTTTAACTTTTGTTTTGACCCTCGTACTTTGTATAATATACGTTTTTAACCCGTTTCATTTCCCTTTGTATTTTTTTCACCCTCATACTTTGTATAGTATACGTTTTTAACCCGTTTCATTTACTTTGTATAATATACGTTTTTAACCAGTTTCATTTTCTAAATGGTATTGGTATTATCGAAGAATCGTGTACGTTTCGACGCGTCGCCATAACGCGGGGTGGTTCGAGTTAATATACATTTCGACGCCGCCGCAACACGGGGTGGTTAGAGTTGCTGTATGTTTGGATGCCGCCGCAACGCGAGGCGAGTAAATCCCCTGATTTATAATTGAAACTGATGTCGGTAAAACCAACTGTAGGGCTGCTTTTAACAAGTGCAGACTAATTTCACATTGGATGTTCATACTTTTTATTTTATTATTTTAATATACATTCAATATTCATTATTTGATTCATCATTGAGTATCCCTTGTTTGATTTATCTTTGTATTTGATTGTCTTAATAGACGGGGCTGAAATTGAAAATTTATCAAGGTATAAGTAGAAAGTTTTGATGAAAATCATAATAAAAAATGTTGTAAAATCAATATAAAAAATTGAATTTGTTGTATTAAATCACTAGCTTAAAACCTGTGTACTACACAGGGTGAAAAAATATCAATATATAAAATTCTTGAATCCTTATATATGTATCTTATACGTGAAAAATGTATTACATATATTAACAATAGAAAACAAAATAAAAAACATGTAAAATTAAAAAATACATAAAATACTATTCAATATAATTTGACTTTATTTACTATTTAATTGAAAACATAAGCTAGCAAATTACATTTCAAAGTTTCTTTTAATATAAGATAATTTAAAATAAATGTGTTTTATTAGTGTAATTAATAGTTTGTTTAAAAATATATTATTATTGAAATATGAAAGTGTATTTATTATAAGAGAGAGGCGGGAAAAATTTTATAATATGATGAATATGAAGCCGACACGTGGCATTGAGAAACATTTATTTATTATATAGTATAGATTGTAAAAATAAAAATATAAGAACTAAAAATTACATAAAAAGGGAAAATGGCAAAAAAAAGTGAAAAACGTAATATGACAGTAAAATCAAAATATATTATAAATTTTATTTATTGAAATATATTAAAATAAATAGATATGATATTTTAAGTATTAAAGAGGGATATATTTTATATTTAAAGAAATTTAAGGATAAAATGGTCAGGTTATGAATTATTTTTAATAAAATATATTAAAATAGATAAATATGATATTTTAGGTATTTGGGAACGATATATTTGATATTTAATTTTTATTTTAGATATATATAATATTAAACAAGTTTCTAGGGATATATATAAAATTATCTCTCTTTTTATGAAATGTTCTTTGAAGTTTGGCTACAAAGTTTTTTTTCTCTCAACATTAATTAAACTTACAATATGGGGAATGTTTTTAACCACTCTCATCATACGTGCCGACATTAATTTTAATCGAAGTACAAACATACAAATTATCAAAACTACTTCACGATTTTGTTTTTTTATATAAAGTGACGTTATTTATCTTTCTCATATACCGTTGTCACATTCTTATTTTTATCCACTTCTCAACATAAATTTTATTCTAAACCGAGTGTTATAGAATTCCCATAGCATCAACACCGCCCCGCTACGATGCGCGGGTTTACGTCTACTAGTTAAAACCTCTATTCTACGACTACAACTTTTGTAATGTCAACAAACATTCCACATCACTTTCTTAATAAATATCTCGAATAGTACACAGTCACGTATTATAGAACTCTAAAATAGTAATCTTCAAAAAAGAGAGATGACTAGAGTTTATGTAAAATCAAATGCGTGCCAAACTGGGGTTGTAGGGTGAGAATCTGAGTAGGAGCGTGGACATAGGATGGTGAATAATCAAAAGAGAACCTTTGTAAGATCATTGCGAGGGCAATTTTAGCCTCTAGTAATGCAAAGTTTTGCCCAATGCAGATTCTAGGTCCCCATCCAAAGGGAAAGTAAATGACTTGGTTTTTGGTTGCTTTAGAGATTCCTTCAGAAAATCTATCAGGGTTAAATTTCTTGGCATCGCTACCCCAAAGTTGTTCATCGTAGTGAATTAGCATGATCGGAAATCCTATCTGTACTCCGGATGGTAGCGAAAATCCTCCGAGTGTGATATGCTTGTCAACCTTGCGGGCTATTCCAACAACAGGAGGATATAGCCTTAGTACTTCATAGAAGATCATATTCACCTTTGTGGAAAGAAATAAAAGGTTATTAGGAGATGTACGACTAGCATAATTCATGAATTAACCAACTTTACATATAAGCACTTACAACTTTTAGGTGACTTAGCCTATCCACATCCATATCTTTGTCCCCAAGAACATTCAAAACCTCTTCTCTAGCACGTGACTGCCATTCTTGATGTTTACTCAATAAAACCATTGTCCATACAAGCAAGCTAGCTGTTGTCTCTTGTCCAGCAAAGTAAAAAAGTTTACACTCTTCAATAACTTCATTTATGGTCATTCCGTGAGTCTTGTTTTGATGTTGTTCAACCTCTTTGATATTAGATTCAAGCATTATTCCTAACAAATCATGATAGTTACCTTCACCAGCCTTCATTGCCTTGAGCCTATTGTCAATGATACTTCTTATCGACCGATTTACTTCTCTATCTATTGCTTTCATCATCCTGTTCCTCTTTGTTGGAAGAAACCTATGACAAAGTCATAATCCAAACAATTAGCCTTATCTAGTTTTATTTTTTATTAATGCACAATCCTTTCTTATTAGCAAAAACATATATACCACATTTTAAGATAATAAACTAACATGATTACGAGAATACGCAACTTACCTTGAGCCAGGGATGTAAAGTGACTGCAGTGCCTCCATTCCAAGTATACTTTGTTTTCTTATAAGTTCAAATATCCGGATTCCTTCTTCATAACTACTTCCAAATGCGGTTCTTGATATCACGTCACTTGTTAAAGCTTGTAGATGAGGCCAAACATCCAACTCGCATGATCCGTTTGACGAAATTGATTTCTCCCACTTCCCAAGCATTTCACTGCAACTCAAATGAAAAGCTGGTACCATATTCTTGGTACAGATATGGTATTATTAGTAAAACGCCAACTTAAACTTGGTTATTGTATTGAAACATAGTTATTGGAGAATTGTTTTGCTTTTCTAGTACACTTAAAGAAATGCTTTTGGATTCTAGTTTATATTTGAGTTCAAAATGATTTCTAGTTTATATTTGAGTTCAAAACAGTTTTTAGGTAATCCGCTCCTTGAGGTATCGGATCCAAGGTGTACCTAATGATAAACAAAGTGAGCGGTTCATGTCAAATCGTACTCTTGAATTCCTTATCACAAGGAGCGAATTATCTTGAATCTGCTATATCAATAAACATATTACCTAAAAACCATTTTGAATTCAAATTTAACTAATTAGAAACATAAATCAGTTTCTTAAATCCATAAGGAAAAAATTTCGTTGTTAGAGTATTAATTTTAACAACATTGATATGAAAATGAACTATAGGTATCAAATTACCTTTAGCTTCTCCACATGGAAAGCCGGGTTAATTAATTTTCTATGCTTCGCCCATTGATCCCCTTCGTAGGTCACTAATCCTGACGCTACAAACTTAATTAATGGATTGATTTTCGTCTTTTGGAAGTCATATATCTTTGTTAATGCATCTTTGATGAGCAATGGGTCCATAGTAATCACTCTTGGGTTCCAACCCATCCACATGATGTGATTTCTTCCTGAAAATCAAATTTCCATGTCACTCAAATCAAAAAAGTTACGAGGGTTTATATTTTAGAACTCATAACAATAGATAAGGAAAACAATTATTTACATGTTTTATTAATAAGATATCAAATAACTAGGTTCGTTCTCAACTTTTTAAAAATATATTTATATAGCACAGTTAGATTTAAAAAATATACTATATTGTGTTATTATATAAAAAAAACATAAATCAAACGAAGTATTAAAATGATCGGTTATAAATTAGAGTAACCTAATCGTTTATAAAATGATCGTTTATAAAAAAAACATAAGTTAGATTTAAAATAGTTTCTTTTTTTCCCTCAAAATAGGTTTTATTTGAAGATTCATAAAAAATGTTACTAGAGACTCAATTTATACTATATAATAAATAAAGGTTTTTGTATGCCAGTGTCGCCACCATATTCAATCTTATCATTTTTTTCCCGCATATCTCTTTTATTAAATGCACCCATATCTTTTAATAAATTACTTATTATACTAATAAAACACATTTATTTTAAATTATCCTTTATTATAAAAAATACTTTGAAATCTAATTATCTAATTTTTATTTTCAATCAAATAGTAAATGAAAGTCAAATTACATTAAATAGTAATTGACGTATTTCCGAACCCCAATTATATATTATTTTTTATATATTTTGAATTTTGTTTTATATTCTTAGTATACAGTAATACATTCTTACACCTATAAAATACATAAACAAAATTTGAGAAAAATTATGTATTGATATTTTTCACTCGTATGTATTACACGGGGTCTAAGCTAGTAACCTAATTAAAAGAAATTAAGATAAAAATCTATACTCTATAATAAATAAAGGTTTGATGAAACAAGTTTTCCCGCCTCTCTCTTCTATTTATTGCACAAGTTTTCTTTAATTATTTTTTGTTTTCCGTCTCTAACTCCTATTAAATAATAATGATTTATATAATTGTTTTTATAAACGTTTTTTAATTAAAAAAATGTTTTTTTATAAAACATTTTTAGAAATTAAATATTTATTTCATTCTTTTTACAAAACATTTTTAAAAATAACTGTATGACGTTTCTAAAATTTGTATTAAAAAACTATGTAATATGTCATAAATATGTAAATATTTATTATTAAGTATATATAACAGTGTATTTATTTAACTCGTGTGATACACGGGGTTTCTAACCCAGTTATTTAATAAATTAGAGTTATCCAATAAGAATAGGGGAGAGAGAAACAATCAAGGTTTCAAAAACACTATTTTGATAAATATTTTTACATCAACACTAATTTGATAAACAAGTTTTCTAACAACACCTTTTTAGTTAAAAACTCATCTAATTTTAAAGTCCTCAGAAGAAGTCTGACACCTATGTTATCAATATATGTAAGGCGGGGAGGTAAAACTAAGAAGTGAGATTTCGCTAAGAAATCTAAGAAATGTCAAAAACCTTAAAAAACAATATCAAACTAACTCCGATTGAGTTCATTCCAGCGGCATTGGAACCGTCTTGTCGAACTCTACTATCTTAGCTTTTAGGGTTTGGATCTTAGAGTTGAATTTTATGGTTTAGCCTTAGGGTTTAGCTTTTAGGATTTATATTTTAGGGTTTAGGTTTTTTTTTGGGAGTGGGGTGGGAGTTTAGGTTTTTAGGGGTGGGTGGGGGTGGTTTTAGGTTTTTAGGGGGGTGGGGAGGGGGTTTAGATTTTTTGGGGGGGGGGGGGGGTGGGGGTGGTGGTTTTAGGATTTTTGGGGTGGGGTTGGAGTAGGCTTTTAGGGGTGCGGGTGGAGGGTGTTTAGGTTTTGGGTCCGGGTTAGGATTCGATGAGACGGTTCCAACGTCACTGGAATGGGCTCAATCGAAATTCGTTTGACCCACTTCTTAGCATTTCTTACCGAAAAACAACTTATTTGGAACCTTCCCTATGTAAAGCTGTAACAAAAATATATATCATGGTGCTTGTCTTCCCTATTGTAATATATTTTCGTACTTACAAAAAGAATAATATCATGCATTTTCTAGTAACTATGTCGACTAAATTTAACAAAATTAATTGGGTTTCTAACCCAAATTCGAATCTTAATTAACCAATTGGCTCGAATGGAATTCAAACCCATGTTCAACGATATTTTTTTTATATAAATACATCATAAAGGGCATTTTTTTGTTATAAACAAGAGAGTTTGTCACCTTAATTTGTTAGAGGCGACCTTTTGGCCTCTATTCTCATGCACTAGCGTGAAAAATGGGCAAGTACAACTCTCTAAGAGATCGCCCCTATTTATGACCACCTCTCTAAAATCAAGAGAAAATCGTCCGTGTGAACGACAATCTCTCAGTGTGAGGCGATTTGGTCGCCATTCATGTACGGCGATTGAGGCTAAAAGGTCTACCATGGACATGGCCCCTTGTGAAACACGGATAAGATTTTGCCCTTTGTGATGAAATTTGGGTTGTTCATGGTTCGGTTTTCACGGATTTTGGGTCAAACTGCAAGCCAAACCGTTAGCAACTGTTATTTATTGTCGAGAACCGAAACCAAACCGTTAAAATATAAAACCTAACCAAACTGAATCGTTACTAACGGTTTAGTTCCGATTTGATTTCACAGTTTGAGCTTTATTGTGTCAACAATAAGAAACGTTCACAATTTTTTCGAAAAACAAGAGCAAAATTCAAGAAAAGCTTATAGTTTTAGTACCCCCAATAGAAGCATAATATCTAAAGGATTTTCGAAAAACATGAGCAAAATTCAAGAAAAGCTTATAGTTTTAGTACCCCCAATAGAAGCATAATATCTAAAGGAGAAAACTAATTCTAAAATTAATGATTTAGTTTTTCACTTCTCCTTTTTCCATTGGTATTAGACATCTTGGGAAGCTAATCATATTTATTTTATTCCCTTTTTTTTACTTAACAAAACGAAGAAAAAAATAAAAAACATTCACGGAGAAAGATAAAGAAAAAAACATAGATAATTGAATTTGTTATGATAATAAACGAATCCAAGATTCCATGATTATATTTTAAAACATGCAATTCTAAACAAATATTGTTTAGATTTTATGGGAAACAGGTTGTTTACAATTTTAATTCAATTAAACGTAATTGCACAAAAATAAACAAATAATATTACCTAATATCAAATATTAAATATTAAATGTCTAATACACACACACACACCAATGCTGGTCCGGTTCAATTTTCTACGGCCGGTTTTTGCTATAAACTGCAAACCAAACCGTTCGCCATGGTTCGACAATTTGTAAACCAACCGACCGAAAGTAAAGAAAAAAAATTGACCATGAAGCCAAGCCAATAACCCGTTTGGACAGTTTTACGGTTTTCAAAACGAACCGGGAACACCCTAATTTCATCACAAAGGGCAAAATCTTGTCCATGTTTCACAAGGGGTCGCGTCTATGAGAAACCTTTTGGCCTCAATCCTCGTACATGAATGACTACCTCTCTAAAATTAATTTACATACGGAGCATGAATAGATCGCGGAAGACTCATCATATCTTTATGATTCCTTTAATCTATTACTTAAAAAACAGTAGAACTTACCATGTTTTTGCATAGAGTGATGGAGGAAAGCCACAACGTGTGATAGAACTTCATCTCCATCATCGATATTGATATGCTTAGATTTTGATTGTTGAAACATCATAGACATTTCTTTCATGTCCCCAAACAACAACTTGTATTTGTTTCCATTGAAACCTTGATTCTTCAGAATTTTCTCCAGCTTCTTTGGTCTCAACCACACCATGTTTACCACTTTCCATGCGCATAGTACAACTACTATAGCACATGAGATAGCTAACGTGTTTGCTACTGCATCCATTGTGTTTTAATTTCTTCCGTCTTGCAAGACATGTGTTTATATAGACATACTGGGGTGGGAGGTATCTGTAAACATCAGAAAAGGTAAATACTAACATCACAAAGAAAATATTCATAGATTTTAAAACATATTTCAATAGATGTTTTACTTAATTTATTTGCACCTTAATTAAACAATAAAAGTACTTACTAAATATCCCACCAATGATAAAGTTATTAGTAGGGTCTAGTGATGATGGGATGTATGCAAGTTATACCTCGATCTTAAATGACAGAGAGACTGTTTCTAGAAAAACCAAATATAGATGATGTATGTGTGATATATAGTCAAGACAAAATGTAGTTTGTTTTTTTTCTTTTTATTTTTTGTTTTTGTCTTCTAATTCCTTTGGATCTCTTTGATGTAAGTTATTAGATGAAACACTACTATCTTATGAAAAAACAAAAGAATACAGCAACTAATTTGATAGGGAAGTTTGTTTTTTTTTCTCACGGTTCATACTCATATGCTTGCAAACATTATAGTTAGAAATATAAGAAATTGTTCTTGATGTTGTTTACAATTGTTTGGTGGTGTGAACCTCTTTACCTACAATTGTTTGGTGTGAATACACTGGTTCCTCATTTAGTCATCCACTACTTCAACTCGTTTGGCTACAATTGTTTGGTGTGAACCTTCTTTACATTCGATCTTGACAAAAAGGCTTAAAGGATAGAACCTTCTTTAGCTACGATAAGTGGCGGATCCAAAATTTATTTTGAGGGGGTTTACTATCAGCGGCGGAACCAAAACTTTTTAATAGGGTGTTTGCTTTTAAATTCACTCACGTATATAACTTACTTTTCTTTCATCAATTAATTTATTAGCTTGTAATTACAGCCTTTGACGTTCGCATGTCTTGAAACTTTTGTAAAGTTACATCACAAATGAATTTATAAAAAAACTATCATCATTTTGTTAAGTAAATCAATCTTTAACACTTGGTTGGAAGGAAAAAGTTGGGATATAAATAATTTTACTCTTCTCGACACCAATTCAATTCTATTACTTACGATTCTCATATTGAGAACACTTCTAGCAAAATGTACAAGTATTTACTTCACAATTATTTTTGTCCTTTTCTAGTGCTACATCTAAAAATGAAATGGACACGTGTGTGTTGATTGCTTTCATTTCATCAATTTCTATTTGTTTCTATAATTTAATATCTAGTTTTTAGTTTTCAATAAGGGTGTAAACGAGCCAAGCCATTCGAGAGCTACTCGAGATCGGTTTTTAAAAACTCGAAACGAGCCGAGCTTAAACGAGCTCGAGCCTAAAAATAAGCTTGTTTAATAAACGAGCCCGAACCCGAGCTTCACTTATCGAGCTCAAGCCAGCTCGCGAGCCTTAACGAGCCTTTTATTTATATAATGTTTTAATATATTTAATATATATTTATAAAATAATAATAATAATTAGTATATATAAAGATAAGATAAATTTAATTAAATAATATGTAGTATGTTATATATAAAAACTATAATAAAATTTAAATAAAAATAATTACAAATATATATAAATTAATTAATATATAATAAACGAGCCGATCTCGAGCTTATAAAACTACCAACGAGCCGAGCCCGAGCTCGAGCTCACAGTAAGTTAAACGAGCCGAGCTCGAGCCTACTCAAGCTCGGGCTCGGCTCGGCTCGTTTACACAGTTTTCACCTTTAAAAATACCTTTGACACTTGAAATAACTTTTCTCTATTATACGTTTTCTTAATTTAAAAGTATATACCTGCTAAATTGATTAAATATACGAGATTATGTACCATAACAAACAAACTAAGTTTTACTAATCTTCGATCAAATTACTTAGACTTATTTTAAACTATTAAACCACTTGAATTTTAATATTATTTATTTAATTTTTATATTTTAAGTAACTTTTTATTAAAAAATAAAATTAATATGTAAAAGTGTTATAAATTAATGTTTTTATTGTTTAAGTAAATCAATTTAAATTAGGCATTAATAATAACTAGTGGTATTTTCCCCCCCGCTTCGCAGCGGGAGTTTTTTTTTCCCGCGCTTCGCAGCGGGAGTTTTTTTTTCCCGCATACTGCAGACCGTCAAAAACAGTAGAAATGCATACCGATACTCGTTCCAATAATACCAAAACCAGCAATGATGTTATTTTTGGCTCGTTTGGTCGTTTTTTCCCACGTAATGCAGATCGTCAAAAATCGTAGAAGCGCATACCGATGCTCGTTCTGATAATATCAAAACCAGCAATGATGTTATATTTGGCTCGTCGAAAGCATGAAAGTCAATATCGGTTGGTCGTTTTTAGCATAAAATTCAATACCGGTTGGTCGTTTTTTCTCGCGTAATGCAGATCGTCAAAAACCGAAGTCAATACCATTTGGTCGTTTTTAGCATAAAAGTCAATACCGTTTAGTCGTTTTTTCCCGCGTAATGCAGATCATCAAAAACCAAAGAAGCGCATACCGATACTTGTTCCGTTAATACCAAAACCAGCAATGATGTTATTTTTGGCTCGTCGAAAGCATAAAAGTCAATACCAATGTCAATATCAATACCGGCTCCGATAATACCAATACCGGCAACGATGTTATTCGTTCATAACCTAGCGTCCGCTATAGCCTACGATACAAAATAAAAACTCTCTGTTTAATGTTATTCGCTCATAACCTGGCGTCCGGTATAGCCTACGATACAAAATAAAAACTCTCCGTTTAAAAAAAAATCCAATACCAATAATGGATTCGATAATACCAATACCGACACACAAAAAAACTAAAGACAACCGCAAACGAAAGTTAATACAGAAAAACGAAATTGTTAAAAAATGAAACGGGTTAAAAACGTAAATTATACAAAATATGAGAATGAAACAAAAAATTGGACAAAAATTAAAAATATTAAAAAACTAAGTTACTATTCATTTCATTTAGTAAATCAATAACAAGGAAAATTGTTTATACTTTATTTCTTTTATCATTTACCTAAATTTAATAAAATTACTGGTCAAATATGTATTTACCTTATTTTAAATACGCTTTCATGTTTTTTAACGCTTATTTTTATAATGACGTAAAATTTTCTTTGTCTGAATTTATAAATTTCCTTTATATACTTCACCAACTCAATGACACCGCAACAACACGCATTCGTCCCGCTGCAACCCGATTAATTTTCTAATAAATGCTTTTATTCTCTAATAACTTTCGTTCGTTACATTTTAAATAAAATGTAAGTTTTTTTTATGAACGTTCCGGTATAATTTTTTTTAAAACGTAGTTGAATTCAAAATCGAGTATATTTTTTGTGTCATACGCTATAACGACCAACATTACCATTACAATGTTGTGACAAAACTCATAGCGATTATGACCAAACTTATGCCGTGTAGCGCAGAGAAAAAAAGACCAACCTCCCTCGCCTCGTAGCGAGAGGAAAATACTAGTTAGTTACAATTGGCATATCGGTAATCCTTTATGCATAATGTACGATAACAAAGTTGCTTTTCATTTTGTATTTTTCTAATCTCTTTCTTTCACACACCTCTCTCTCTCTCTCTCTCAATATAAAATTAATGTGTTTTTGGGTTTTGCAATTTTTAATATTTTTTACTTTTTAACTAAAAAATAATAATTTTACAATTATGTTAATGAGTTTAGAAATAAAAATACATTTACCTGATTTCAATAAAAATATACGCAAAGCGGTTTTTATTATTATTATCAATACATTTTTTTTTATTAATTGCTTTATTATTATTAGTTAAATCATTTTTTTTCATTTTAACTATTATTAATAAGAGCTAGGCTTTTCCATTTTTTTTTATATTATGTTTTATAAAATTTTGAATATATCATAGTCACGTGGTTATTTTTATCTACGTTTTGATGTAAGTTTCGTTTAAAACTGAGTTGTTTGTGATATCGTACAAGTTGTCTAACCACTTATGTACAACGTCGTTATGCATTTTTTTACCTCTTTATTTTTTAAATGGTTTTGCTTTCGTTTTCAATTTTTTTACGGTTAACTTTTTTTTTGAAAACTATGCACTAACTATTTCGTTTTTTCATATAAAGTTTTAAATACGTTTATTTATTTTGTACGCGGTAACTTTTTAACGGATTCCTTTTTCTATATAATGTCATTAATATTATCAACAATCTATTAAATGTTTTTGTTTTTTTTTATGTATTACGTGTTTTAACGTTCCACTATGTGCAGGTTAACGCGCCGCAACGTGCGTGGCTCTTCAAAGACTTTGGCTTTAGTTTTTTTAAGTTTCGAAGTCGTTTAGTGTCCGTTTTTAGCTTTTTCAAAAACTTTGATTTGTTAGTGATTTAGTTTTCCTGTTTTTTTTAGTTCGAAACCATTTATCGTCTGTTGTTTAACGTGTCACGCTCCCCGGCCGCAACGCTCCGGGTAAATTACTAGTTATTATTATTCATTAGGGATCTCAATTTTTAATTTGGGTTTTTTTATAAATAAAAATAACAATAAAAGTTATATCCTAAATAACGAAACTACTAAATAAATAATTTAAGAAAATAAACTAAAATAAAATACCAAGATTCATTCAATGAACTAAACTATAAAGTAATTTAATACATAAAAAGTTCCGTTTAAAACAATTATACAAAAAACTTATAGTCTAACACTAAGCGTAATGGGTGTGTGAGAGCTCGGGCGTGGTGCCACCTTACCCATCATGAGCGTGGAACATCGTGCCGGATGGGAGTGAAGGGGGGCGTGGTGAGGGGCGGGTGGTGGTGTTCACCGGCATAAGAGTGGAATGTTACCGTTTAACATTTAATGTTTTGACCGTTTGAAACAAATGTTACCGTTTAACATTTAATATTATTTTTTTTACCCTATATAAATACCAACCTAAACAACTAAATTTTTATAAAAATTTGCTCAGCGACGAGCGAGAGAAATTCGTTAATTGAATAAACAAATTAAAGAAAAATATAATATGTAGTTTAGTTAGTTTTTTTTAGTATTATGTTATTTTTTTTCTTTTTAATGTTATGTTTTTTTTAATATTATGTTTTTTTAATATTATGTTGTTTTTTAAATGTTATATTATTTTTTTTATATTATATTTTAATTTTAGTATTAATTAAATTAAAAAAAATAATAATTATGTAATTATTACAAAACTGCTCACCCTCACCCCAGCATTACACACCTGGGTGAAGGTGAAGGTGAGGGAAGCCAGCGTCTACGTGACACAAAAAAACTCTCACCTTCACCCTACAATTACTCATAGTCTAATAAAAATAGTTATTAAATAAAATCTTTTTAAACTAGTAAATCTATACTTTTTATAAATCTATATGTACACTATATAATAAATAAAGATTTCTCAATGACACGTGTCGCCTCCATATTCATGCTTATAAAAAATTTCCCGCCTCTCTCTCAAATAAATACACTTCTATATTTCAATAATAATATATTTTTAAACAAAATATTAATTATACTAATAAAACACACTTATTTTTAATTATCTCATACTATAAGAAAGTTTGAAATGTAATTACCTGGCTTATGTTTTTAATTAAATAGTAAAAGAAAGTCAAATTATATTGAATATATTTTATGTACTTTTTAAACTAAAAAAAATATTAATTTTTACATATTTTTTATTTTATTTTCTATTGTTAGTATATGTAATACAATTTTCCACCTATAAATATATATAAATTTAAGAATTTCATATACTGATATTTTTTCACCCTGTATATTACACAGATTCTAAGCTAGTAAAATAATAAATAAAGGACTTGAAAGATTTTATACTTTTGTCAGTTTTTTCCTGTCCCTATGTGGCGCTGTACTTTCTTGTCAAATGGAAAGGAACATACCGACTCTTTAATTATTAAAAATTAAAAAAAAATATCAAAATAGATATTTAATCAAAAAAATTTCGGGGGTCGGTTTAGGTTTTTTCATATAAAGTTTTAAATACGTTTATTTATTTTGTACGCGGTAACTTTTTAACGGATTCCTTTTTCTATATAATATCATTAATATTATCAACAATCTATTAAATGCTTTTGTTTTTTTATGTATTGCGTGTTTTAACGTTCCACTATGTGCAAGTTAACGTGCCGCAACGTGCGTGACTCTTCAAAAACTTTGACTTATTTAATGGTTTAGTTTTTTTAAGTTTCGAAGTCGTTTAGTGTCTGTTTTTAGCTTTTTCAAAAACTTTGATTTGTTAATGATTTAGTTTCCTGTTTTTTTTTAGTTCGAAACCATTTATCGTCTGTTGTTTAACGTGTCACGCTCCCCGACCGCAACGCTCCGGGGAAATTACTAGTTATTATTATTCATTAGGGATCTCAATTTTTAATTTGGGTTTTTTTATAAATAAAAATAACAATAAAAGTTATATCCTAAATAACGAAACTACTAAAAAAAATATCAAAATAGACATTTAGATTTTTTTGGGGATGGGGTGGGTAGGTTTAGGTTTTGGGGGTGAGGGTCGGAGTATTTAGGTTTTTGGGGGTGGGGGTGGTTAGCTTTTCGGTTTATCTTTTAGGATTTAACTTTAGAGTTTAGATTTAGCGTTTATCTTTCAGGGTTTAGCTTTAATGATTTAGCTTTAGGGTTTAAGGTTTATCTCTAGGCTTTATTTTGACGAGTCGGTTCCAATGTCGCTGAAATTAGTTCATTCGAAGTTCGTTTGACCCAGTTTCTTAGGTTTTCTTAACGAAAATTCACTTATTAGCGAAACCTTCCTTATCAACTATCATATCAGATGAATGAATCGTCATTAAGAGTAGATATTAGTTTGTGTGTGTAAAATATCTATACTATATATTAAATAAAGGTTTCTAATGTAAAATGTCACCTTCATATTAATTCTAATAATTTTTTTTTATTTTTTTCTCTTATTAAATACACATATATCTTTTCCATAATAATCTATATTTATATCTATACTATATAATAAATAAACGTTTTTGTAGACACTTGTCACTCTTCTATGCATTCTTAACGTTTTTTCTCGTCTCTATCCCCTATTAATTATATAAATTTCTTTAATTGTTTTTATAGTCATTTGTTTCCCACCTCTCTCCTATTAAATGATAATGTTTCTATAATTATTTTTATAAAACGTTTTATATATAAAAAATAGGTTTGTTCATGAAACATTTTTATAAGTTGAATTCTTTCATTTTTTTATAAACATTTTTAAAAGGTAACTATACAAAGTTTATATAATTTATATTAAAAAATTATATAATATATCATAAATATATAATATGTAAGTTTTTTTTAATAAGTATATAACATTGAATTATTTAAACCGTAATACACAGTTTATAACCTACTATCTCACTGTATGAATTGAAAATCCAAATTTTCAAACCGTATCTCATTCCTCATCAACCAATTAGACCCTAGATCAAAATATGAAACATCTATTCTATTTTAACTTTTTAAAGAGTTTTACCAATCGATAACTTCTAGAATTTTAAGTTTCTTGCCAAAAAAATCTGAACCTTTTTCTTCAAACACGTGTAAGGAAATGACATATGCAATGACATAATACATTCTTATGTGTTTATCCTTTTCCTCGTCTTGCTAACATGTTGTGTTGTGGTGTCCCTTCTTACACGTTACGTGCATGACTTTTCTTTATTAATCATGATTACACTTGTAGGTCGGTATGTGCGGGTACCGAGATTACTCGAAATGTTTTGGGCCCGAGACATTTAAAAAACAGGCCCTATAATATAAACTTATAATGTCATAATAAAAAACTATAAAAACGAATAACAATTATTTTGTTATTTTTTAATAAGTTTGAAAATCTAGTAGGTTTTTTAATTTCTAAGTGAGTTAATAAAATAAATGGATAATACAAGTAATGGACATTTTTTAATTTCTAAGTGGGTTAATAGTATAAATGTATAATACAAGTTGGACCTTTTATAAATATGTATATACTAGAAAATATGACTCACGTGTTGCGGCGGGTTTGCAAACCTCGTTACGCGCATTTCGGCGAGAACAATATCGTCACTAACTACATAAAAGAAACGTATGAAGTTGCCACGACTCGGTCATGGACTTCGAAAAATAAATAAATTGTGCCGCGAATAAGAGTTGACATTGAAACGATAAATTCGTTAAACTTGAGGTGGTAAAATTAACAATTTAAAAAGCTAGGGGTGAGTTTTGCCATTTTACCAAAGTGGGGGGAGAAGTGTCAAATTACCAATTTACAAATTTAGGGGTTAGTTATGCCATTTTCGCAAAGTCAGGGATGTCAGATTAATAAGTACAAAGTTGTGGATGACTTTTGTAATTTAACTAAAGTTAAGTGGAGCAATGATATATTTTAAAATGAAGAAAAATAAAAAGTAGGGCTGCAGGAATCGAACTTGCAATCTCCTTGAGTGAAAGAGCATTAACATTTAATTTAAAACCAACACATCTAACTAAAGCTTTTATAATATTATAAAACATGAAATATGTAACTGGTGAAGACAATCTAAAGGGTCAAACTCAAGTAATTTAAAAAAAAACTACGGGCCCCTTAAGAGACCGGGCCCCGAACGGTCGCCCTCCCCAGCCCCCTAAGGGCCGCCCTTGATCGGTATGTAACAGAAATTATATTATTTTTTATTTAGTTACAATTTATTATTATCCTATATATATTGAAAGACAAACTAAATTACACAGTGTAGTTTGTCTTTTTTGTTTTTTCCCCTCAAAACTTTTTTTAGAGTTTGGCCACAAGTATTTTCTTAAAAGTTTTTTTAGGTTTTTTTTATAGTTTTGCCCCAGATTTTTTTTCAAGTTTTTTTTATAGTTTTGTCACAAAATATATTGTATAGACGGTTTGCATTGCGTGGGGAAAACTCAACCAAACTCCACCGTAACGCGGGGCGGTTCGAGTTGTACGTTTCGACACGATACCGTAACACGGGGTGGTTTGAGTTATTATACGTTTTGACGCCGCCGCAATGCGAGGCGGGTAAATCCCCTAGTTTTGGTTTATAGATTAAATCTTTTTGAATGGTGTACATTGCTTTTTAACGACATATAAATGTTAAAATTCGGGTCCTAAAATTTGTTTTAGTGTTGGTTAAACGAATAAAAAAATTAAATAAAGTGTTTAATGCGATAATTTTTTTTAAACAAACTAAAAATTAAAAATTACACATAAAATCAATCTAGAACCAACCGAAGACGGGCCAATGCCAAACCGAAGCTCCCCCTCAGTTTGCAAACTTATTCGAAATCGAAATTTTGAATTCAATTGGTGTTTGGGTTTATTTGATTCGATTTAATAAAAATATATAATTTAATTTAAAACGCTCATCTTTTTTATAATTATATATAAAATTAAAATAAAAGTTATACATGTAATTCGAATTTTGAATTGAAGATCATAAATTCGAATCGATTGCTAGTTTAGTATTTATTTTCTATAGATAGATCTAGAGTTCAGATTGGTGGGGGGTTAGTTGCTTTTGTCTTTTTCACAGTTGTTGGAGGATCGAAACCCTCTCATCCCACACCAATTTATTTTACTTTTTTGTTCATATATAGCTATGGCTTTGGTGGCGTGGTGGTTATTGCACTCCCTTCTCCCACGTGTGCCAACACATCTGATGATGTAACGGTCCTTTCTTTAATTTTTGTTGACAGGCCAAGCTAATTATGGGTGAGCACTTAACGGTTATTACCCGGTAAACCCATCAAACCCGCTGGAACCGATCCGTGAGAAACCGTGAAAACTAACTAGGGTACGGTAAACGGGTCTATGATTTAGCCTCAAAAGGGTATCGGTCTAGAACCGAAGACAACCCGTATACCCGTTAAAATATTAAACATAATTAAATATTTAGTGTTGATCAATATGTAAATATGTGATATATTTTTTATATTTACCAAATTTAAAAATATACGTTAATGAGTTTAGAAATAAAAATACATTTACCTGATTTCAATAAAAATATACGCAAAGCGGTTTTTATTATTATTATCAATACATTTTTTTTATTAATTGCTTTATTATTATTAGTTAAATCATTTTTTTTCATTTTAACTATTATTAATAAGAGCTAGGCTTTTCCATTTTTTTAATATTATGTTTTATAAAATTTTGAATATATCAGTCACGTGGTTATTTTTATCTACGTTTTGATGTAAGTTTCGTTTAAAACTGAGTTGTTTGTGATATCGTACAAGTTGTCTAACCACTTATGTACAACGTCGTAATGCATTTTTTTACCTCTTTATTTTTTAAATGGTTTTGCTTTTGTTTTCAATTTTTTTACGGTTAACTTTTTTTTTGAGAACTATGCACTAACTATTTCGTTTTTTCATATAAAGTTTTAAATACGTTTATTTATTTTGTACGCGGTAACTTTTTAACGGATTTCTTTTTCTATATAATATCATTAATATTATCAACAATCTATTAAATGCTTTTGTTTTTTTATGTATTGCGTGTTTTAACGTTCCACTATGTGCAAGTTAACGCGCCGCAACGTGCGTGGCTCTTCAAAGACTTTGGCTTATTTAATGGTTTAGTTTTTTTAAGTTTCGAAGTCGTTTAGTGTCCGTTTTTACCCGTTTACCCATGGACCCTTAACCGACCCTTTTAACTATTATACGAGTCACAGGTATGTATTTTGTCATCAAAAGGGTACGGGTACGGGTATACGGGTACGGGTCGGTTATACCCGTTTGCACACCCCTAAAGCTAATTGATCGACATGCATCCGAAGAACAGGGTGGCCCCATATTACCAGGAGGAAACCCGTGGTCTCACAAAACCCTGACCAGGAATGAGTCACCCATGAAAACCATTTGTTAAGATCAAGGATCGAACCCATGACATGTGCCTCACCCGTCATGCATGTCGCTTATCAGGGACCAAATGCAAGTGGTTCTTTCCTTAATGATATTGATTAGCATCCACTAAATTCATCCATCATTAAAAATTTGTTTTTTAATATTTCAATAAATATTTGATTATTATATAACAAAATTTTAAATTACTTTTTTTTTCTTTAACATTTAAATACATGAAACCTCTTATTAACGTGTCATTTGACCTTAATTAATTAAACCTTTGTATATTAATTTTTATATTTTAGTATGTGTAGTAGTTATATTATTTTTTACTTTACATGTACAATTAAAATAAAAGAATGACACGACTTATTGTATGTTGTATTGATTAGGGGGACGGAGTGGAGGCACAGGTTGGGAATGGGTTCCACGGGTTGGACGGGTAACACCGCCGTAACCAATGCGGGCTTCGCACGGGCTTGTAGGCACGGGTATAATAACCTGTTTGAACCCGTTGATAATGTAGCCGTTTGAGGATAAAGAGCCGTTGGAGGGGGACCGTTTGGGGGGGGGGGTGTTGGGTAATTAAATAAAAAAAGTTATTTACATATATCCCCTTCCTAAGTTTATTTATTACATATTATCCAACCTCTAATTTTAATTACATATTTCCCCTTCCTAAAGTATACATATTACATATTTATCCAATTTATTTAAAATAAATTATTGAATTACTATTTACCCTTAATAAACCCATTAAAGTACTATTTACATATATCCCATTTCTAAGTATATCAATTTACATATACATGTTGGTTCTATTTAACAATACATCATGCATATCATAATCATATTAGATTCTAGAATTAAACTTATCTAACAAATTCTAATCATCATTTACAACATTACTATGTTATTAAAAAATATATAATCCAAACTAACACCTTATTCCACCATACTTGATTCATAACCCAGTATCTATCAAAATTCTTTCAAAATTTCTTGAAAGAATACTTGCCGAAGTGTTCTTTATATTGTCCAAGACTTGAATCACCTAATATGAAGTTTTAAACAACTCCGATGCATCAAATTTGATCCGATTTCGATGGCCGAAACTAATCTCAAAATACATTCCTATGAAATCTTTTGTTAAGAATCGGCATCCCGGATTTGTTAAGACCGTACATGACTGGTTGATCTCAAAATACATATATAGAAAATCTTTCAACTTTACCAGTACAACCACATCTAGACAAAGATGGTCCAGCAGGCTCTGTGATTATATCAGATGGTTCAACAGAATCTCTCGATTCAGGTGGGTTATCGGTCACATTGGCTTTTAAATGATCAGCTGAATCATCTACAGGGATATCGGTTGAGCTAGGGTTTGAATCACCGGTCAGGTTATTTACATTAGTATCAGTTGAAGTCTGTTTTGAATCAGGCAGCTCAGATGTTGCAGTATGAATGCCACCATCATTGCCTTCAGATATGCCCTCGGTATTAGGTGAAGGTGAAACTGCTGCATCATCACTTGATAGTTCAACTGTATTCTCTTCCTCACAATCAAACCAACTTGAACTTGGAAGAAGTGACCCACTACAATTAAATTTCAACAAGATCAAAACTAGATGAATTTTATGAGTTGCAAATGAATCAACCTAATGTGAATAAACCAAACATCAAGAACCAAAAAAAAACTACAGAAATCAAAAAATACATACAAATTTCGATTGAAACTCTGATTTCGAACATAAACAGAGCTTTTTCCTACCTTTTGCGTGCCTCCTTTGTCGATTGAAACCTTGCGTGCTCTCCAGCGTCGTTCCTACCTTCTCTCCGTCGATTGAAAGCTTCATGCGTCTCCAGCGTCGTTCCTGCCTTCTCTGCGTCGTTCCTGCCTTCTCTCTGTCGATTGAAAGCTTCAGTCCAACGTCGTTCCTGCCTTTTCTGCGTCGTTCCCTCCGGTCCATCGTCGTTCCAATTCTTAGGTCGTTCCAATTAGGTTTGAAAAATAGAAGGGTAAATAAGTAATTGTATAAAGATTGGGTAAATATGCAATTGATTTTTATGGTTGGGTATATATGTTATTAAGAAGCTTAATAAGGGTAAATATGTAAAAAAAACTCAAAAAAAGGTTAATTTTTCACCTATAAATATACATTTTACATAAATATTTTTTTACACTTTCTTTCAATATCATTCATACTCTAAAAAAATGGATTCATCCTCCTCCAAAAAATATCATCCCAAAGTGCGTGCCTGTCAACCGCAAAACCCTCGTTCAAGTCAACCGCAACGACCTCGTTCAAGTCAACCTCGGGCATCTCATCCGCAACCGCAATACCAAAACCAACCGTTTCAATACCAAACGAAGGTTCAAACAACCCTTCCTCAAGAGACCTCCGCGACTTAAACGAACAATCCCTACCGACTTAACCGACTCGCAAGAGCAAAGGAAAGAAAACCTCCGAGTCTTCAAGCAATAGTTTGGTGGAGGTCGTTTTCGAATTTAAGGCGGCTAAAGATGTTGAAAGAGATAAAAAAAAAGTGGAATATCGCAAGAAAAGGGAGGAAACAAAACAAAGACGGGATGAACTCGCGTTGCAACTCTTGGAGAAACAACAAGAAAATGCTTTCAAAAGAAGAACAACACCACGACTTGGAATACTTTCGAAAAAAACATGAAGATATCCCCGAACCTTTTCTTTCAATCGTACTCCAGCGTAAACGGGAAATTGCGGTAAAATACAATTGGCCGTGTAATTTTTAGGTTATTTTACCTTTTTTTTTATTTTTGATGCATCACATTTTTTTCTTTATTGTTTTTAAATTTTAGGTTTTTAATATGTATCATTTTTATTTAATGAAATGTGGTTTTTTTTGTTTTTTTTAATGAAATAATAAAAAAAATACAAGGGCTTATTGGTTACACACCTTCCTTTTAGGGTTGAAGAGGGTTCCAGAGGATAAAAATGACATGACAAATTTTAATTAGGTAAAATGAGAGAGTTCCATAGGTTTTTTGTTTGCCACTCCCTCCACCCTTAATACTATGAATTCTGAATCCCATCACCTACATTCAATTCTTGGTTGCAACCTTTTAATTTTTTTTTCTTTTTACAATTTTTTTCAAAGTTTTAAGCATTCTTTCCGGAGAATAAAAATGACATGACAAATTTTAATTAGGTAAAATGAGAGAGTTCCATAGGTTTTTTGTTTGCCACTCCCTCCACCCTTAATACTATGAATTCTGAATCCCATCACCTACATTCAATTCTTGGTTGCAACCTTTTAATTTTTTTTTCTTTTTACAATTTTTTTCAAAGTTTTAAGCATTCTTTTTTTTCTTTTTTTTTCTTTTTTCTCCTTTAACCTTTATTTTGTTAAAGTTCTTTTAATCTTTATTTATTTTTAAACTTTTAATCAACTTTCAGTTTCGTTTACTGATTTCGTTGGCATCAATGCGTCGTGCCTATTTTTATCAAGGCTCGGACGTTTTTAACGGTTTCGTCGAAGACGTTAACTACTTCGTGATTAACGACGAATTTTCTTTTATCCTTTGTTTTGTTAAAATTCTTTTCGTTTATTAGTTCTTTTATTTGTTTCCTTATTTAATTTTACGAACTTTCCGTTACATTGTCGTGCTTATTTTTATTAGCATTTAGACATTGTTATTTTTAGCGATTTCGTAATCATTAAGTATTAATTTAACTGCAGATAAATGTGCTCCCGTGGCAATGCACGAGGTGTAACCAACTAGTTTAACTAAATTAGCCTATGAAAAACAAAAGTAATTATTAAAAAAGAATTTCATATAACACTTGTAAATGTAATCCCGCATGTTAGAGGCACTCTGCTGATGTTGTGAAAAATTTGTAACATTCAGAATCAAATAAAATATATGTTGAGACGTAGATAAAAAAAATGATGACAACGACATATACGGAATTTTATAAAACGAGAAGGATAAACGCGTAAGTTTATATAAAAAATTTGTAAAATAGGTTTGATTACTTGTACGCTTTTGTTTTGATTAAAATTAACGTCAAAATGTATGATAAGAGTGGTTAAAAACATACTCATACTGTAAATTTAATTAGAGTTCAAGGAACAAAAAAACTTTATGGCAAAGAACAAATATTTGGTAATCAGTTTATATAAAAATAAAATTTTAAAACATAATAAGTTTATAAATATATATGGTAACTATTTAAAAAATAAAATCTTTATGTTCAAACTTCAAAGTGCAAAAATGTAACATCCTGAAAACAGATATTTTAAATGTGGTTCAAAAAGGAATAAACGAAGTACTCGGACTAATCGTGGCGAGAAACGAAAGACGAGTGGGAGGGGGATGGGCTTAACCCTAGGCGCCACCTCCATCGTACCCTCATTCTATCATTTCTTCATTTCAACTCAAAGAGAGATCGAAAGGAGAGAGTCTATAGAAAGAAAGTGGAGATCTCTATCATTGAAGCCTTCATCCTCCCTTGATATTGTTCCTAATCAATTTCTGAAGATAAAGGGTGAAGATTCGGAGCTTTACATAGTAAGAATCTTCCCAAATCTCAAATTTGGATGGAAATGGGTTTTGTGGGAAAACTAGAGTTTTATCTTAAAAAGTTTAGATTTCTATGTGTAATATGACCTAAAATGTATAGATCTAGCTTCATGGAAGTTAGATGACTGATTTGGACATAAAACGTTGTTGATTGTTGTAACCGCCACGACCGTAGCCCCTCGTGTTGGCATTGCAAGATTCCCTTCGTCCTCGACTGAAGTTGCCACGATTGTAAGAGGGATGGGCGCCATAGAAGGCTTGAGGGGATTGGGAGGTAGCTTCCAAAGTAGGCATGAGTCGATAGCCAAGTTGAGAGGCCATCTATTGAAGAGCAATTAGTTGTTGTAGAGACTGAGTGTTAATGGTAGTAGCACTGAAAACTTACAACTTGTGGGGGGCTTTGTGACCATATAGTCATGGTCACTTAAAATATCATAATGTTCACCAAAAGTCAACAGAAAAGGCAAGAATTGTGGGTTTGAGGTTGTTGTATTCCTCACGTAGCTCGAAGATAACATAGAGAATAAGAACTTTGTCATTGACAGGTTTCCATTCTTGACTAGTGCAGTTGCATAATATTGGGCACGTCTTAGATAGTTGAGTGGAGTTTCATCACCTTTCATTTGGAACTTAAGAAGTTGTGTCATAAGCGTGTATTCCCATGAAGAAGTGTGAGGGGCATATTCGCATTCAAGGGAGAACCAAAGATCACAGATAGTTGTGCCTTGAACATGTGAAAAGGGGGCCCCGGAAATTGTGAATATGATAATCATTCGAACATGAGCATCATTGTGAACCCATGTAGAATAGTTGGGATTGACGGTGACAAATGTTGTATCATCAACTTCAGTGGTAAACAAGCATTTCGGACACGGAATAAAACGCTAATATAGCCAAAGAGATTGTTTGTGAGGAGAAAGGGTTCACACATTATCTTCCAATAGTTATAGTTTGTTTAGGATAAGTTAAAAAGCAAACTTGTATGAATTGTGGGATGCTTTTTCTTGAGGTGTAATAGTGGTAATTGTGGCCATTATGCAAAATCTGTCGGGTGAATCTATTAGTTGAAACTAATGGCAAAATTAGTAGGTGAAACTAATAAGAGAAACTAACGGCGAAAGTGGTAGGAGAAACTAATAGGAGAAACGAAGGGTGGCATTACTATACGACAGTATTACAGTTTCACAGGTTGATGGTGAAACTAGTACATGGTCATAGGAAGAACGAAAACTTGCGTTTTCTAGGGTTTTGGTGGCGGTTATGAGTGAAAAATAGTCGAAAACGGTCGATTGTGGACCGTTTCGAAGATATGTATTGTCAAGATGATGAAAGGGGATGAAAAATGAGCTGAATGTGCAGCAAAAAGGATGGGCTAGAGCGCCTGCGGTGGCTGACTGTGGTTGCTTGTGGCGGCGATCGACGGCAAGAGTGGTGGTGGGTGTGCTTGGCTCTGATACTAAGTGAAACACCTTCTGTGTATGTGTGTAGTTGTGTAATTTTATTGATTGTTGTATTGAATATGGGCTACAAGAGAGGGTTTTATACTATAACCATATTTACACAAACTAGCTTTTAATTCTAATAATTACAAATGGCCTAATACATCGAATTACATACTCGATTTTGAATTCAACTCTGTCTTCAATATATATCAGAGCGTTGGCAAAAAAACTAAAGAAATCCAAACATTCAATTTTAAACTAACTAATGAATGAAACTTATTACAGAAAAAACGAAACTATTAGAAAATTAAATGGGTTAAAAGTGTACTTTATATATATAGTAGGGGTACTGTTCACCCTACTGGTGTCGTCAACTTGGCGGAGGTTATTAAAGAGCAGGGTATGCCAACAATGGAAGTAATCTACTCTAGTTTCAGGAAAGATGTGATCCTCATTTGGAGAATCAGAAACAATAGCATAAATTGTTAATCAAGCCATGGAGGTAAAATCCTAGCATGTAATGATTTACTACTATTATTGCACTAGTTATATTAATTAGCACTATGAGATAATTAACCTTCAGTTTTTATAAAAACTTTTGACTTTTTATAAAGTAATCTACTATAGTGTTAGGACATATATGATCATCGTTAGAAGATATAGAATCCAATTCATGTGGACATCTATTAAGTGTTGAAAAGCCATACATGTAGGGCTGTAAACGAACTGGACGTTCAGCGAACAGTTCGTGAACCGTTCGGTGGAAACTTCGTTTATGTTCGTTCGTTTAATAAATGAACAAACATGAACAAGGAATTTTTTTCGATTAACTAAATGAACGAACATGAACAGAGGTCTCGTTCGTTCAATTGTGTTCATGAACGTTCGGTAACGTGTTCGTGAACGTTCGTTTATTTATGTTCGTTCGTTTATGTTCGTGTTCGTTTGTTTATGTTTTTCATCAAAGTTATTTTGTATATTTCTATTTTATTTTATCTAAACCTTTTATATTCTTTAATTTTTATTATATTTTTTACCTTAACAATTAACTAAGTAAAGTAAATTCGATAGATGTACATAAAACTTGATATTAAAATGATCTTATTAAATGTTCATTTTGGAACACATTAGGGATGACATCAAAAGTCCCAAACAAGGCTTCGTTCGGTTTCGTTCATGAACAAGTCCATTTCCTTAATGAACGAACACGAACATGAAATTTCATTCGGTTCGTGTTCATGAACCGTTCATGAACAAGTTAAATGCTAAACGAACGAATACGGATAACGCTTCATTCAGTTCGGTTCGTTTACAACCCTACATACCTGAGATTGAATTAGGAGCTGGGATGGGAAAATGTGAATTAACATATAAATTCTTAAAAATCGTCAAGTCCCTTAAACCCCCTTGAGGTTGTGATAGTTATTTGAGTGGTCTGAAGAGTTTTCAGATGCCCTGCAAACTCTAATGAAAGGAGAGGCTTTCATATTTATAACATCTTAATTTATAAAACAAATAAATGCATAAATTTGTTTTTTAATAAATAAATGTAAAGTAATTTAAGCACATAAATATATTTTACTTTTACTTCAATTCAAACAACAAAAGAATCTAACTGAAAGTGGCGTACTCACTGGGTCATCCGACACTGATAAAAAAAACTTTTATTTGTTATATATATGATAATCTCGACTAATCCTCATGAAATTTTGACACCGACCCCAATAAAATTTTGAGTGACCCCAAGAGAAAATAATTTTTAACACCCTACCCGTATAAACTAATAACTTAATTTGACATTTGGACTAAAAACTTAGTCAGTTAAACAATTACCCACATTTAATTAACTCATTTACCCATTTAGACAATTAAGCTCATATTTAATTAATCCATTACCGTTAAATTTTTTAATAATTTAATCTAATAAAAAATCTACGTAGCAGCATTCTTGATTCTTGATCCATCGACGACTCGACGTTTCATATTCACGCTTCACACAATTAGAAGAATGACAATTTGCTAATCGACATTCTTGCCATGCCTCCTAATCGAAGTTAACGCCATTAGAAGAACGATTAACCATGATTCTTCCCGCCTCCTCAAGATTTCAGGCTCTTTGTTAATCACGAATTCACGATTCTCGTCCCTGGTAGTCGGTTCATTGTTCACAGCCTTACACCCGTGCCTACTCACGATTTCATGTAACTTTTTAATTTTTTTTCTCTAAGTTTTGAATTTTGCTTATTATATTATTTTGCAATAATATTATGTCATATGTGCTATTTACTAATTGTAATTAGTGACAATGTGTGTATAATGTGACCCGACCCGACCTGAACCGAACTGAACCGAAATTTGTTTATATTTAGAGATAAACAATCGACTCAAAAGATTTTCGACCTCCATGAAAAAAAATTCTGGATACGTCACTATCTGACTGAGAATAGAGAAGCAATCGGTCTGCAACAAGCATGACTGGTCAAGACAGGAGTTGGATGATTTTTTCTAACATTAAAACATATTAAGAGAAGAGATTTTAATTAAGATATCGAAAGCTAGAGGAGGTGTTGGCCACCAAAAGGAAGAGAACTGTCGGTATTTACCAAGTAAACCAAGCTTTTAAAGTCTTGGCTTTGGATGGTCTCCTGTTTTTGAATTATTTCCCTCATTTTATTTTAGTTATCACCAATGTATTCAATGCATAGTTGAACAAAATTTGTTCTCTTTCATCACACTTGTTTCTTGATCTCATGCAGGAGCGGCCCTTAGGGTAGGGGAGGGGGTGCACCGTTCGAGGCCCGGTCTTCTAGAGGGCCCGTAATTTTTAAAATTTATTTTTTTTATATATATTTTTATAAAAGGTCCAACTTGTATTATCCATTTATTCTGTTAACTAACATAGAAATTAAAAAAAACCCATTACTTGAATTATCAATTTATCCTATTAACTCACTTAGATATTAAAAAAACGTCCACTAAAAGTATTTATACATTTTTATTTATTTTAATCAACTCCATTATTTAATTTTTTATTTCTTTAATCCATGTAATATACGGGTTTCTAACGTAGTATAACATATACCAATTTCATTATAAAACATTTAGTTTTGCTACTTCTATTAGCAATGAAAATTTTTAATAATGGTTATACTAGGGACAGAAGTTTTTAATTTTTTTATATTATATACATGTGTTTTTTTTAATGTATATAAATATAAGCCCAATTGTTTAAAAAGAAATCCATATATATAAGCCCGTATTATGTGTTTTTTTATATGACTATTGAGTTTATATCATATGGCCCGCTTTTTTTTATATGTTCCGGGACCGTCCCTGATCTCATGGTAGTCTGATAGTAGCATGAACAACAATCAAGTTTTGGGTTATAATTTCTTACCCGTTTAATAAACAGGTAGTGTTCTGGTTGATCAACTCGTTTAAGTAAACAAGTCAATCCATCAACCTGCGTAAATTAGAGTTACGGAAAAAAAGTATTTTTATAAGAGTATCCCACTAAACCGTGTACGACCCTTTTAACACATTTATTACAACCATCAACCCTTTTAGAGCATGATTACAACCCCCGCTAAACCTTTTACAATCCACCAAATCCATCATCCTATAAATGGATTACAATGCCCATAAAACATGGAGAATGACACTAAATTATCATATAAACTCTCTAATTTTATATTTGCTTTGAAACCGAGAAGTGTTTTTTTTGCTTTCTTCTTTAATGCTTTAAAGAGTTAAAAGTCCTGTCATCGAGTGTCCACCAAGATTAGAAACGAACGCATATTTAAATTTACAAGCATGGAAGATCTTTGACAATTTCGTCCAGGCTATAAATGACCATTAGCCACGTCAAAGTAACTTTGTTTTTTGCTTATATGACGGAATGATACCAAACGTCATAGGAAAAAAACAATTATGTGTGACCAAATGTTAGACAATAGGCACACTTAAAATTAAAATAATTTTGTGTGTGTCAAGTAAAAGATTTTAGCCATTATTACAATAAATTCATGTAACTATATAATATAAACGGCCACACTTACAGTAAATTAATGTGCCTGTTGTTACCATTTAGCCATACTTATTGGGACAAAATGTTTGATTACAACAACCCTTTTGCCACAGTTTTATTAAATAAGTGTGGCTAAGACAAACTTTTTAGTAAATTCATGTGGCCGTTGTGACACGTTAGCCACACTTCAAGTAAAGTCATGTGGCCGTTGCTACCCTTTAGCCACACTTAAGGGAAGGAATGCTTGATTCCAGCAAGAAATGTTGATACCCTTTAGCCACACTTTTAAGCTGCTACGGCCACTAAAACACGTGTGTGGCCGAATGATACCTACGATGACTCGAGCTTTGGTCACACTTGAGATGGAAAAAAAGGTGTGGCGAAAGGCCTATGGTCACACGTTTTTTGTGTGGTCGTAGGCCATTTTTGACGCAGTGAACATTGTTCGGGGTGAACAGTACACAACTAGAAATCTTGTGGTCCAACACCAAACTATTCAACTAAACTTGTGAACTCACCAACTTTATGTTAACTTTTTAAGATTGTTTTCTCAGGTAACTAGAAACTTGGGACAGAGGGCATGCATGCACGTAGATCATCTTTTGGAGTTTTCCTATTACAACCTATGAACATCTAGATCATGGCCGAGAAACTTGTTGTTTAAAAAGCCGTACACTTTGGTTTTAAGTGTGGTACTTTTGCATGTAATATCTTAAAACATTTTGTGATTTTCTGTAAAGTTTTAAACCTTTGATTATAAATGCATCTAAAAGTCGTTTGTTGTAATCAATACTATGAACACAAAGGAATCTCACGCCCCGTGTTTTCGCCCTAGGTCGGGTGTGACTTATTATCCATGCAAAACGTGTATAAATTAGGACGTATTAGTTACACCCCACACTTAAACTTAGTTTGTCCTCAAGAAAACTCATACATGATCAAACCCATAACTAAAAACTTTACGAAAGGAAAGGAAGTTCCAAGTGGTTGGAGACCTCGTGATCAATACCGCTTATTCTGTTACTTGTACAAGATGTCAATTATGCGTTTTGCCCCCTAGTAAGAGCATTTGTGGTTCTCCAAAGGTTGTGCAACTAGGATGAGTGACAGCCGTTAAGGGGGGGGGGGGGGTGTTTTCCATTCAACCTCCATGTACCTATTAAGCGATGTTAATCACGAGGACAATACCATGTTAAGTGCTATGGTCACGAGGGCCATACCATGTTAAGCGGTATTGATCACGAGGACAATACCAGTTGTGAAAATGGAATTTACGGCTAAGTGGTATCGATCATGAGGACAATACCAGGAATTGACCACCCAACCTCCCTATACCTATTAAGCGGTGTTGATCACGAGGACAATACCATGTTAAGTGGTATGGTCACGAGGGCCATACCATGTTAAATGGTATTGATCACGATGACAATACTAGTTGTGAAAATGGAATTTACGGTTAAGCGGTATTGATCATGAGGACAATACCAGGAATTGACAGTTAAACAATATTGATCATGAAGAAAATACCAGGGACCGACGGCTATTGTATCTTTTAAATTTTTTTTTAACTATAAACGAATGTAAGTGAATGAGAATGAGTTTATTTAACTATATGTTTTTATAAACGAATATGAATGAAAGAGAACGGGTTTATCTAAGTATATGTTTTATAAACTAAAGAGAACAAAAAGTGATAAGTCTGTTATGTTGCTTATATTCGAGTATGGTTACTGATAGCATTGTGTTAAATGTATAAAAATATATTTAATATTTTTATAAAAAGCTTTCACGAGATCAACTTTTAAATTTATAAAATGATAAATACTCAAATTTAAAACACACACAATATGCAAGTGTACCTATCGCAGCGTAATATAGTTTACGTAAAAACCAAGTATCGAACCAATGGACACAGTCGAGTTCCAATACTCAACGTTTGTTATCGTTTAGCTGGTTTAATTAGTGAGTGTGTTTTGTGTGCTTGTGAACTAGAAAAGTAAATGACAGAAAAGTAAATGACGGTAAAGTAAATAAGATAAAATATAAAATGTGCGTGAAGTGTGTAACAGAAATGTAAATAACAGAACTGTAAATAACAGGAAAGTAAATAGCTTGAGAAAATCAGGTCACGACGAGTATTGCTTTGGGCTTCGAAACCGCTTGGTATTTGATAATGTTATGTTAACTAATCCGATGGTATGACTAATACAAATGTGTGAACGGTAGACCGCTATAGCCTCATTCTCACAATATTTGGTTCACAAATTATGTTCCTGAATAAGAAAATAGTAAGACTCCCAGTCAGGGACACCATTACTCTCAACTCTTTAATATATTCCTACATTCGTATGCTTACGATTTATCTCCAAGTAAGTTTAAGACATCAAACTTTTATAACTTTATTTTTATTAAAAGAGTGATTAGACTTTATTTACCAAGCTGCGATGCAACAATGGGACCATGTATAAAAGATGTACCGTTCTCAACATGAGTTCATCAACTCTTAGTTTCATGACAAAGTTCGTATAAAGATGTATGATTTCTATCAAAATCAACCAAGTGTTGGCTTATCAAAATCCGCTTGTATAAAGACATATAAGTTTCAAGAGAAGTTTGATTAAAAAAGTTTTACGGTCTTACACTTTAAAATCAAGAACACTCACAAGTTTAAAGACTAATTTAGATAAAGATAAAAAGTCCATCATAAAGATGTTTTAAAGAGAGAATTTAAAGAACATAAACATATCATTACACTAATAAGTTAAACATTAACATACACCAAACTTCATCTTTACCCGAGCAATACAAAGGGTTTAGCCACGAATGGCCATATGAACAAGCATAAAGCTAAGTTTCGTAGGCTCCCCTATTGCGAACAAAGAGAAATAGTCTCTCTATTCTCTACTCTCTACTCTAAACTACAGAAAACAAACTACAAGAATGTTGTTTATATGTGGATTGGGTGTGTGGAATGAGTAGCCAATAATGCACGGTCGTCCAAACAGCCAGAATTACACAGGTACAGATGGCAGGGTATGAAAGCATATTGGGACACAAGGGAGGGCCATGCACGGCCGTGCAATGGGATGCATAACTGTGCCTCTCTGTTTTGTTTCCTCTTTTTGTCTTTTGCTAATAGTTGACTTATGTTGACTTCTTTCGGGATTCAAATCTTGAGTGTTCCTTCCTATCTAAAGAGAAAGCTTGATTTCTTGATGATTTTGGCTCATTTTCTCTCGAGAAGCTGATTAACCTACAATTATAAAATATAAACAAATTAAGTATCAATTGCAAGGTTTTTATTCAATTAGTACCATAATATGAGGATTATTATGCATGCAAAACATGTATAATTTAGGACATATCGCCTAGACCTACTCCTAAATTACACCAAATAATTCATCTCATGTCTTCGTTTGAACCCAAGACCTATAATCTATGAAGCAATAGCCTCTATGAAAATGCATTCTTACCAAGGCGGAGGGATTACTCGGGCGTATGGAGCAAGATCAAAAAATTAGAAATCGTACTCAATATACAAGACATAGATATAAAAGGTTTAATAGTGGAAAACAATGGGAACTGGGTTTGGAGTAGTGACACGCAAGGAGTATTCACAATAAGTTTCATGCACAAGATTCTCTCGACTCCATCCACTCCATTTGGCAGCTACATTCTCAACTGGAGCAAATGGGCCCCAAAAAATATATCATATTTGCATGGCGTGCAGAACGAGACAGGATTCCAACTCGATAAGCTCTAATCATAAGAAAGGTAAACCTTGAAATTAATGTGTGCACATTTATTCACAACATGCTTCTATGCATCTATGATATGGGCGTTTATTATTGAGTGGTGCCACATGCCGCCCATTTCCGTTTTTTTTGGTCAAAGATAACCTGGATTTGCTTCAGGACTCTCCGGCACAATCCAAAAGAAGTTGAGCAATACAAGTTGTCATCTACACGTCTCTTTGGAGCATTTGGAAAATGAGGAACGAATCTGTGTTTAAAAACAAAAGGGCGTCTATCGAAAGGTTACGTGAAGATTTAAAGAGCACTAACTTTTTATGGGTCAAGAACCGTTCTAATATCGGTTCCCTAGATTGGACTCAATGGTGTAAGTTTCAGATCTAGTCACTCCTGATATTTGTATATGTAATTTTCTTGGTCAGTTCCCTTGCATCATTCTTATGTGGGTTGTATTCGTCCTTTTTTATATAATTCTTCCTCCTTCCAAAAAGAAAATAGTCTCTATCAAGTGGGCTTGTCCCACATTTGTTAGTTTACCTTTATGTAAACTAGAGTTTACATTGCTCAAACTTGCTGATTTTCAAGAAAGTGTAAACTATATATGATTCAAGAAAATGTGTATGAAACCCAGGACCCGGTGGCAATAACCATGTGGGGTGTTGAGCTGTCAGATGTCTTTATTTAAGAAGATATTCTACCCATAAATAGAGAAAAATCATTGAACTCAAACAATTTAAACCTATTTTGCAATAACAACTTTTACAGTGTAATCATATATTCCACACTACTTTCTTAATAAAGTGCCATACTAACCCCCTTATTTTCATGTGAATTCATCATTAACCCTTCAACCTAAAGTTGGGTTGAAAGGTGGGAAAAAGATTGGGAACATGGACATAGGATGGTGAATCAAATACAATGTCCAAATTTGTTGACTAAAGTTTATGCAAAATCAGATGCACGCCAAACTGGGGTTGTAGGGTGAGAACCTGAGTAGGAGCATGGACATAGGATGGTGAAAATTCAAAAGAGAACCTTTGTAAGATTTTTGCCAACACAATTTTAGCCTCTAGCAATGAAAAGTTTTGTCCAATGCAGATTCGAGGTCCCCATCCAAAGGGAAAGTAAATAACTTGGTTTTTTGTTGCTTTAGAGATTCCATCAGAAAATCTACCCGGATTAAATTCCTTGGCATCGTTACCCCAAAGTTATTCATCGTAGTGAATAAGCATGATTGGCAATCCAATTTGTATTCCAGATGGTAGCGAAAATCCTCCTAATGTGATATCCTTGTCAACCGTACGGGGTACTCCAACAACAGGCGGATATAGCCTTAATACTTCATAGAAGATCATAGTAACCTATGTAGAAAGAAATACAAGATGATTTGAAGATGCACTGCTAGTATAATTTGTTAATTCACCAATTGTACATATAAACACTTACTACTTTGAGATGATTCAGCCCATCGACATCGATATCTTTGTCCACAAAAACATTTAAAACCTCTTCTCTAGCACGTGACGCCATTTTTGATGTCTACTCAATAAGATCATAGTCCATACAAGCAAGGTAGACGTTGTTTCTTGTCCGGCAAAGTAAAAAAGTTTGCATTCTTCAATAACTTCATTGATGGTCATTTCGTAACTCTTGATTTGATGTTGCTCAACTTCTTTGATATTAGATTGAAGCATTATTCCTAACAAATCATGATAGTTTCCTTCTCCAGCCTTCATTGCCTTGAGCCTGTTGTCAATGATACTTCTTACCAACTGATTTACTTCTCTATTTATTGCTTTCATCCTTTTGTTCCTCTTTGTTGGTAGATGCCTAGGAAAAAAATCATAATCCATTCTTATTACCAAAAGCATATCATTATCTTTACTCTAATGAATAAAAAATTTATAAGGAGATGTGTCACTTTATGATGCATTCTTTGCATGTTTTTTCTGACTATCTCTTATTAAATAATGATATTAAAATAATATATTTTTAAATGTTAATATAAATCTAATTATGAATAGTTATTATATCATTAACCAAATGAATTTAATAAAAATTAACATTTATCAATTACATAAAAAAACATTTTAACACCCAATTGTAAGAAAAGTTTTAAAAAGTAACCTAACAAAATTTATAACTGTGGAGTGTGTAAATTAACACAACATTTTTTAAAAATATTTTTTGACGAGTGTGTTTGTTAACAAATTACATTATATTTTATTCAACCGTGGTATACATGGGTTTTTAGATACATAAACTTATTATTACTAAATATATAAAATTACATTTTTAAAGGCTAAAATTACATTTATTTAACCCGTGTAATATACGGGATTATAACCTAGTGTGGTAATAAACTAACATGATTGCCGGAATATGCAACTTACCTAAATCCGGGGATGTAAACTGATTGCATTGCCTCCGTTGCAAGTAAACATTGTTCATTTATTAGTTTAAATATCATAATTCCTTCTTCATAATTACTTCCAAATGCGGTTTCTTGATATCACGTCGCTGGTTAAAGTTTGAAGATGAGGCCAAACATCCAACTCGCATGATCCGTTTGTCCAAACCAAGTTCTCCCACTTTCCAAGCATTTCACTGCAACTCAAATGGAAAGCCGGTACCATATTCTGGATACAAAACATGTTAGTAAAATGCAAACTTGAACTTGGTCTTTGAATTGATACATAGTCATTAGAGGATATGAAAATACCTTTAGCTTCTCCACATGGAAAGCTGGATTAATAAATTTTCTATGCTTGGCCCATTTATCCCCTTCGTAGGTCACTATTCCTGACGATATTAACTTAAAAAACGGACTGATTTTCGGCTTTTGAAAGTCATATATCTTTGTTAATATTTCTTTGATGAGGTGTGGGTCCATGATAATCACTCTTGGGTTCCATCCTATCCATGCGATGTAATTTCCTCCTGCAAATGTTTTTTTCGATGTACACTCAAATATTGGTGTTAGATAAGTTACATAAGTCTATGGTTAGCATTATATTTAGTATAGGATTCATTATGTAATTATTTATTTATTTATTACTCTGTACTATTATAAATACCGGGATCAATACAAAGTACTCTCAAGGATGATGATTTTGTTTTCTCCTTTTTCCGGCATCGTTCGCTGTTCACGTCTTTCTTCAATAACCATATTTGATTAGTGGGTAAACTTTTGCTGCCATAAAACATTAATTTCTTTGTGTGATTTGTGCGATGTCATCCTCTATTAAACACACAATTGTGAAGTGTTTTTTCATCAATAATTTTCTACTGCCGCATAAACCACAATTATAAAGGATTTGACATATTGCCGTCCAATAAATCGACGCGCACACAGTAACGAAGTTGCCTTCTCAGATCGACTCGTTTGGCGTCTCTAGTCCCTTTTGACAATTGGTTGATATTCTTTTTTTCACTGCTTGTCTCTGCCATCACTGCCAGCGTTTCACCGGTCTCGGTTTTTAGCAAAACCTTTTGCCCACGGTTAGCTCTCTCCCTGTCTTTGTTTTTTTACTATTTTTTATTTCTTTTCTTTTACATTAAAAATATGTCAACCACCGGACTCGTCACCAATACAGTTTCCCCACCCCCAACCCATTGTTTTTGGTATCACCAACGTTCATCAACAGTTTGGAATTAGACTTAACGTTGATGGTACCTGCTACAAATTGTGGCGTACTATTTTCCAGGATCTATATATTGGTGCTAGGGTTTTTGGTCAAATTAATGGAACCAGTCTTCCAAAAGATCACAATGATGAAGACCGGTACTCATTAGATGTAAAAACTAAAAGGTCGTTTTATAATACTCGTGAACCTGATCTTATGTAAATTATTACCACTGAAAAATGCACTTTGAAAACCCTTGGGACAACATCAGTGTATCATTGATGTCATCACCAACAAAACCTCTTTCCCACCTTCTTAGAAGCCAAAAACATTCTTCTCCTTCATGAGTCTTGTGAACGCATTCAAACACCTATTGAGTCCCTTCTAAACTCCCCCACAACCCTTTACACCACCCGGGTAGCTCAAAATGTTAATGGTAAAGGAAAGAGTTGGAATAGAAAAAATCGATACAATGGATATGGGGCTTCTAAGGGGGGAGGCAATGCTACTAATGTTTCTGGTGATTCTTCTTTTGTTTCAGGTTATTCAGGTGGGAACTCTCATCAAAGAGGTCCTCTATTCATTTTGCACCCTCTCAGTTTGCTCATCAACAACATGTTCAACACTCACATTATCATCCTTCACAATACGGTTCTCACTTTGCTTCTACTACTATGCCACCTTTTTATGGCACACCACAACTGCTAACACCATCACAACCAATCACCCCACAACTACCTTCGCTGCTCGGTCCACCACCTCTCGGTGGTCAGTCGTATCCAAGTAGTCCGCTTGCCTCGCCATTCACAGGGTTCGGTTCTCGTCAACCCTCACCTTACGGTGTTCCACCACCTCACTACATGGATTTAGCATCAATCTTCAGGTCTATGTCTCCAGCCACCTACTCAGGATCACAACTACTACATGGACACTAGGGCTAGCAATCACATGGAATTTAACCGAGGCAATTTACATTCCCTTATATGTTGTCATAAATCTAAAGGCACAATGGTTGCTGACGGTGCTTTACTTCCGGTTTCGCATATCGGTAACTCCTTTCCATTTTCGCATAACAACTTGGCACTAAATAACATTTTTGTTTCTGACTAATTGGTAAAAAATCTCATCTATGTGCGTCGCTTTTCTATTAATAATTTTGTTTATGTCGAGTTTGTTCTGTTTGATTTTACTGTGAAGGATCTTAAAATAGGTGCCCGCCTCCAACGATGTGACAGTCATTCACTTATGTTGTCTCGCATGCTGCTGTCTCCTCTCAGAATTGGCATCAACGTTTGGGTCATCCAGGCGAATCTATCTTTACGTTTTTAGTTTCTCACAAACGCATTCCATGTTCTAGTAATATGTTACCTTTTTTCATTCTTGTCAATTAGGTAAACATTTTCGTCTGCCATTTCAAAAGTTTGTTACCAAAACAAGTTGTTTGTTTGAATTTATACATTATGATGTGTGGAATTCTCATGTTCTCAGTTTAAATGGTTTAAGATATTATGTGTTATTTTTGGATGATTTTCACATTTTTATAGGTGTTTCCGTTGCGTGCTAAATCTAATGTTTTTGCAGTTTTTTGTTAAATTTCGTGCTTATGTTGTTAACCAGTTTAAAACGGATGTTCAAGCTTTTTTATGTGATAACGGTCGCGAATTTAATATTAAATCTTTTATGGACCTATTAAAAAACATGGCGTTAAAGTTCGGTTTTCTTGTCCTTGCATTATTCTCACTGCTTCCTCTCTAGCTCTTGTCTATCCACTGAGTTTTTCATGACTGACCTCGGTCCTTTATCTTTCTTTCTTGGCATTGTTGCTACTCGCAACGCGTCTGATTTATTTCTCCCCCTGACTGTCTTTGCACGGGTTGATATGGTCACGTGTAATCCTTGCAGGACTCGCACGGATACAAAGGCTAAGCTTTTCTTGGCCGACAAATTCGTCGCTGATCCTACTCTCTATCATAGTCTTGCTGGTGCATTGCAATATCTGACGTTGACTCGTCCAAAAATTGCCTTTGCTGTTCACCACGTCTGTCTATTCATCCCCACCTTCATGCCCTAAAGCAAATTCTACGCTACATTCATGGTACTCTTCATCATGGTCTCAAGTTGCGTCCTTCTTCTGTTGATCGTATTGATGCTTATATAAATGCCGACTGGGCAGGGTGTCATGATACCCATCGGTCTACATTAGGGTTTTGTGTATTCCTTGGTGACAATCTTGTGTCTTGGTTCTCCAAACGTCACCATGTTGTCTCCCGGTCCAACGCCGAAGCTGAGTATCACGGTGCCACCAACGTTGTTGCTGAAGCAACTTGGCTTCGTAATATCCTTCTTGAGTTACTTTGTCTCGTGTCTCATGCCACACTTGTGTTCTGTGACAATGCTAGTGCCGTATATTTAGCGTCCAACCCTATAAAGCATCAAAGAACTAAACATGTGGAAATATATTTACACTTTGTAAGGGAACGTGTTGCCAGTGGTTAGGTTCGTGTATTGCATGTTCCCTTTGATCACCAGTTTGTGGATATATTCACCAATGGCTTACCATCACAACTGCTCAGACTGGCCGGGGGTATGTTAGATAAGTTACATAAGCCTATGGTTGTATTATAGCATTATGTTTAGTATAGGGTTCATTCTGTAACTATTTATTTATTACCTTCTACGATTTAAATACTTGTGTCGATACAAAGAACTCTCGAATTGAAGAGAGATTTCCATAAACCCTAACAATTGGCATTATGGGTTCTGTTGGTGGTGTTGGGCGTTGCTGCTGTTGCAGAAAGGTGCGGTTGTAGGGTTGGGGACGAAGTTTCAGTTGATGGGTTCGGTGTTGAAGGAGCCGTAGGCTGTAGTCCCGGAAAAAAAAAGTTAATGATTTTTACATTTCAAGCTAGAATCGCTCTCGTGCTTACCTTGCGAAGGAATATTAGACCAGAATGTTATTAGTGATAGTTTAGGATACTAGAATGTAATATTAGGCACTATATATGTATTTTCTAGTAACTATGTCCAAACAACATTAACTGGAATTTTTTTTACAAATGAAAGGGGTTTGTCGTCCTTCGTACTAGGCTTGTGAATATCTAACCTCTCTAAAATCAAGAAGAAATCGCCCCGTGAATGCCGATCTCTCTAAGTGAAATGTCACACAAAAAATTAAATGGATCGTCATTGACAAAATTAAAATTAAAGTGATCGCTGTTCATAAGGGTTATTTCTCTTAATTTTATAGAGGTCGTCGTTAGTGCACGAGGATTGAGGACTACATGTCTACACGTCATAAATTATGATTAGTGGAATGGGTTCACATAAATAATATAAAAGAAAAAGAAAAGATAATTGTTTTCCAGCCACACATTTTATCATAATTTAATCATTTATCCTCTACCGTCTTACCTCCATTTTCTTGTTCTAAGACTTCAAAAGTATCAAATAGATATAGCACATACAGTTTAATTGCATAGAGAGCATGTACAGATCAAAAAAGATTCATCAAATCTTTATGATTCCTTAAAAAAGTAGAACTTACCATATTTTTGCTTAGAGCGATGGGGGAAGGCACAACGTGTGAAAAAACTTCATCTCCATCATCGATATTGATATTCTTAGATTTGGATTTGGATTGTTTAAACATCATAGACATTTCTTTCATGTCCCCAAACAACAACTTGTATTTGTTTCCATTGAAACCTTGATTCTTCAGGATCATTTCCAGCTTCTTTGGTCTCAACCATACCATGTTTACCATCTTCCATGCACATAGTACAACCACTAAAACACATGAGATAGCAAATGTATTTATTAGTGCATCCATAGTGTTTTGGTTTGTTTCTTTTAGGAGGCATGTTTATATACAGAGAAAGAGAGAACGAACAAAAAAGTAGGTAGCAATTAACATCACAGAGAAATTATTAATAACGCCGTTTGAAAACCAACGTGGGTGAATAGTACCCACTCTATCAAATGATGCCACATAGTTTTTTTTTGTCTTAGTACCCACCCTATCAAATGATGCCATATAATTTTTTTTTGTTTTAGTCCCTCTAACTTTATATAATGGGGAATTTTAGAGACACCGTCTCATTTTTGAACTGCACCTGCCTTAACCCTAACCGTCACGTATATGGCTAAATGCGACGTTTAGGGCACCAAATGTCACGTATAGGGCAATCCGTCACCCTTATCCACCAGACTTTGGAATCAGCGCCAGAGAATGTCACGATATGTTGGTGGGTTTTTTTAGGGTTGAGTTGGGTTTTGGGGTTTTGGTGGTGTATATGTCACATATAGGGCTAAATGTCACCCCTTTCTTATTTTTTTAAAATTATATATGTATGTTTTTATCACGTTAAGAGTTTAGAAAAATCGGTAGTTATAGTTTTTAAAATCACCTTCATTATCGGTTTGTGATGTAAAAAGTGAATAACAACTTATTTTTTTTCTTTTGGTTTTTTGTTTTTATCACGTTAAGAGTTTGTAAATATCGGCAGTTATAGTTTTTAAAATCCGGTTACCTCGATTATCGGTTTGAGATATAAAAAATGAATAACGATTTATTTTTTTTTCTTTTGGTTTTATCACGTTAAGAGTTTGTAAAAATCGGTAGTTATAGTTTTTAAAATCTGGTCACGTCTTTTTTATTATAAAACTAGCTTTTGTTTTAATTTTCGGTTTGAGATGTAAAACTAAGAGTTTTTTTCGCGTGTTAAACTACTCGTAAATAAAATCACATATATAAACATCATATACAACCATTACAGACAACCAAACAAACACAACAAAACTACTATAAATAAAACTGCATACATAAATACAATGATTCTTTACACATAAAACAAAAGTACAAATCTATCTAAACAATCTATCTACCCCTCCATCTCGTCATCACCATCTACACCGGACGCACCCGCACCGGACCCACCCGCATCGGACCCATCCGCACCGGACCCACCCACACCGAACGTGCTAGCACCGTTGTCGCCCAACGGCCGGGGTGGTGGTCTCAACAACGGCCTACCGGCGACCCGATAGTGCGCGACCGTGTGGTCGATGAACCACTTCAGCATCTCCTCGGTGCGCGTGACCCCGGCCTGAGTATCCCGAATCATATCCAGTGTGGCGGTAGGCAACCACACGACATGGTACACGCGCGGAGTATGCTGCAGCGGCACCGGCTGGACCGGCGGCTGAACCGGCTCATCCCCTCCGCCGGGCACCTCGTGAAGCTGCTCAAGTTGGACCTCTTGCGCAACCAGTGGGTTGGGGTTCACCAACGGCTCAGGCACCCAGGCTTCCAAAACATCATATCTCCTCACCAAACGCCACTGCCCGTCCGAGAACTTCAGGTGATCCTCATCCCGGTCGCCAACTATTACTTTTTCTGATTTACCTCCCTACGAGCTTAAAGGGACATGATTTTTTTATGCTCCCAGTACGCTTGACTGTGCCATTGCATTTAGGTTCCCCACCACGATTGCATCCGAGTTCCACATCTTTTTTCCTTGACCGAATGACCACAGTGACGCACCCATGCTCGCATCCTCTCTTCTTAGCCCAATCCACCAAATCCTCACGAGAATAAAAATACTGAAATAGTTACAAGGTCAGACTTAAAACGTAGTATATAAAACAAATAAATAAACAATTTAAACGAACGAAAGAGTTGTTGTCATACTTTGTCTGTTTTATATGAAACTGTCACCTTACGTATGCGCTCATCGTCCAATGCATTCTCCGCATCCCCATCATTTCCTTTCAAATGAACGGAAGACTTACTGTCATCTGTGTCATTCCTTTAGAAACTATCCTTACACGTGTGTAGGTTCTGGTTGTGACCGGTACGAGAAATGTTCATAATCCGGTTCTGGTTGTGACCGGCACGACAGATGTACGTAATCCAGTTTTGGTTGTGGCCGGTATGAGAGATGTCCGTAATCCGGTTCTGGTTATGGCCGGTACGACCCTTGACCGTAATCCGTCGGTGCAAATAGTGACATATACGCCTCTTGACTGTAATTCAGTAATGGTTGCTGCTGCGACGACTCTTGACCATATGTATTCAACGGGTTGGGTCCCCCCCCCACGAAGGGTGACTCCCGAATACGAAATACTCCTGAAAACGTAATGGCCGGTTAGATACCCGACGTAAAATAAAAACTTGCACACCACTAAGTTTACCCATCCCAGTAGAACCCTTAATAAAATAAAGACTGGTTAAACCTGGTTCAGATCTTTGAAGGTTGGCTCCTCATTCAAATCTGGAAGCTTCGACTTCTGATAAGGATCCCCCGAACTCGACATCGGTGTCAGGCGTGAAACAAATATTACTTGGGTGTCCCAACAACAAATAACCACAACCAAGAACTTAAACACGCTCTTTCGTCTATACTTTCTGTTCTTTTTAATTATGGTGAAAATGGTAGTGTGGGGTTTGTGTATGATGGTGGGTTTAGTATGATGAAAGTGAGTGGTGAGAGTTGTGGATTGTGGGTTTAATGTGATGAGAGTTGTGTTTGATTTTGGGTTTAGTGTGTGAGTGAGTGGTGAGAGTTGTCTTAATATAAGCTGAATCTGCAACCTAACCGTCACGTATACGAGGTTGTTTTGACAGAAAGTTAACGTTGACAGTGTTGTCGGACACCTAACCTAACCGTCACGTATAGGTCTAACGATGACGGTTAGGTTAGGTTAGGTGTCCGACAACACTGTCAACGTTAACTTTCTGTCAAAACAACCTCATACACAACCGTCACGTATTGACCTATACGTGACCGTTAGGGTTCTTTTTTGCAGTCTGCACAACCTTGTATCAACCTCGTATCATCAAGCGTATCATCAGTGTCCTTTTTATTCCCGGACTCAAGAGAGACATACCATCACGTTTAGGCCAAAACGTGACCGTTTGGGTCACAACCGTCACGTTTAGGCCTATACGTGACGGTTAGGTCAGGTGTGAAAAAAAACCAGCGGTGTTCCCAGCACAATCCTATATAATATATAGTTCTAACCTACTTCATTTTCTAATAATTTTGTTTTTCCTATAACAACTTTCGTTTGTAATTTTTGTTAAATGGATCGCTCTGCTTTCTTTAGGTTTTTTTTGTCAAAGTTTCGGTATATTTTTTTTTATAACAGAGTTGTATTTAAATTCAAGTACTTTTTTTTCCCATCGTATACTATAACGAGCGTACGTAAGTTTTGGCCCCTCAAACAAGCTAAACTGATTATGTAAGTTTTTGTAGTGAATGCTATAATGAATTTTAAATAATTATATTTTTTTTTACTTTCGGATTTCTTTTTAAATGTTTGAACGTTAGTTTTCGTTGAGTCAATAACATTGGACGAGTCATTGAAATGACCCATTACAAATTTAACTCTTTCGCCGCAACTTGCGGGTGTAAAAACCTAGTTAGCTTTAAAAAACATAATTCAATAAATATCTAAGATTTCTCACTCTAATTTGTTTTTTCCATTCAATTATCTCCTTACTTTATTTGCGCCTTAATTAAACACTAAAAGTAGGGTATAAGAAGGATTTCCATGAACTTCAGTTTTGCTTCATGTGGTTTGACCATTTTAACTCTTTTGTTTCAATTGTGTAATTGTGTGAAAATTGTCAAAACACTCATTCAGGTTACCATTTTGCTCCCTAGCACTAACTCCGTTAAATATTTCAGTTAAAATTAAGGGCATTTTGGTGTATAAAATTAAGGGCACTTGTAATGAACCAACATTCGGGTATATTATATAATATTTATATTATATGGGGTGTAATTAAATAAAAAGGAAAGTTGGTGGTTATTTGTTGCAAATGGTGGGTTTTAACTAAATTTGAGGTAAAATGAGTCAAAGACCAAAGTATGGGGGGCTGAGTGGAAATTAGGCTTTTGCCTTTGTTTTTTGTGGAGAAAAAGCATAGACACACACACCATATGTGTGTGTGTTGCGAAAATTTGAAGAGAGAAGGAGGAGAAAAAGGCTAGATCAAGAACTCGAATTCTGAAAGTTGCATGTGTGGATTTAAGGTGTTGATTCACACAATACCTTCTAAACAATAAGTAAGTTCCTCCTTCATCTCTTGAATCCACCATTAATGGCGTTCTTGGTGGGTTTTGGGTGAAATCCGAATTGGAGCTGTTGGGGGTGAATTAGATGGTTAGAAACTTGAAATAAATGGTTATCTAGCTTAATTTGAAGTAATGGGAGGTAGATAACATCATCTAAACATCTAATTTGGTGATTCAAGAATTAGGGTTCTTGAGGAAAATTTGGGTGTTTTCTATTTAATGATGTTAGAGTGTTAAATTGAGGTTGGTTAAGTGTCTAGGGAGTTAATAGGCACACAATTAACTATAAAGCCCAATTTTTATGGTTATTTGTAAAATGGGAGTTTTAGTGGAACTTGGGTGATTCCTTAACGAGTCATTTGGGTTAAAGGAGTGTTTGATGGGTGTTAAGGGTTTGAGCATGTTAATCTAACCTAGACAAATGTTAATGTTGGTTATTTGGTGGTAGGAGTGTGTTAGAATCTCAATTGGTGTAAATTGGGATGCCTAGACTAATGTTGAGATGAATTGTATAGGTGATCGCGTCCCTAAGATTGAAGCTAAACCGGAATCATCTAAATCTCAAGGTAAGTGCTTTGCACTTACTTAGTAATGACAGGAGTAGGTCAAACAATTTGCTTGCTATTTGTTTATGTAGTAATGTTTGTATGGCTATGTTGTATGCAAAGGTTGGGAAGGTGAAGTATGGTTTGAAGTCTTTGAACTTCATAATTAGAATGAGGGGATTGGGGTCTTTGAACCCCACATGTCGGGTATAATGTATGGGTTAGTAATTTGTGTGTACACTTGTTGTGTGTTTAAGGTCGGTGTTTGAAGTCTAAGAACCTCACACGTGGTAATTGAGGTCATGAACTTCATTTGTGTTATTGTTGTTTGAAGTCATGAACTTCATTTGTGTTGTTGTTGTTTGAAGTCGTGAACTTCACTATTGTCATGATGATATGAAGTCTTTGAACCTCACATGGGAGTAAGAAATGATATCATGTATAGGAGTTTGAAGTCTAGGAACCTCACTCGGAGCTAATTGAGGTCATGAACTTCACTAAGTCGGTTGTGGTGTTTGAGGTCATAGAACTTCACAAAGGAGTATGGTCGGGTTAGTGGGCAATTAACTAAACATTGTATGTAAGGTGCTTTATGTGTTACTTGAAGTTTTGAATGTTATTTGGCGTTCGAGTTGGGGTTACGTGTTGTGGGAAAAAGACCAAACTTCTTTTGGGTATATCTCAGGCTAAAAATGAACCACGAAAGCCATAATATATCGATTTGGGGTGCCTCGACGCGAGGAATCTAAAAATGAAGTTTGTTGTGCAGGTATGGGCATAGGCTACACCGGTTTTGCTTACGCTCTCGGCTCTGTGCTACGCTCCCCAAACGTCCTCCCCCTACGCTGAAACCCATTTTTTTTTGGGTTTTTCTTATGTTTAACCCATGGGAGGCTATGGGAACTTCTATATATCATTACTAACTCGTTTGTGGTGTTCACTTGTAGGAAAAGCTTCGGTTTGATGCCTCGGGTCATGCTTCGCCTTGGTTGGATTCTCGATCTTTTGTAACGGATGTAAATGTTTTTTTTGGTTATGAATCCTTGTTGAGAGTCACTAAACTTGTTTTGAAATAACTTTTGGGATGTTAAAACTTGTTGTTTTGTGGCACGTTGGTTGGTTATGGTTAAACAAAACTATGCCGTTGTCCTTATGTCGTAGTTAACATGTTATGTTTTATCAAGAGCGTTAATGGGACCTACTTCCGCTTGTGTTTTTGAAAGTTAAAATCGGTCGAATATTTTGGGTGTTACAACTTGGTATAAGAGCAATGGTTTGAGGGATTCGAGTGTGCGAGACACTGAACTCAAACTTATTTACTCTTGATATGGGTGGGTGTAATGAGAATCTAGTGAAGGCATGACCGAGACACGAAGCTAAGGTAAAGGTTAGTAATGATATGGAACATCCCGGTTTTTCGTTTAGAAAACGGATTTGTAAATACTGTAAATACCGGTTTCTTGAGGAGAGGAGACTTGACGGAGTTAGTGCGTGGTTGTTTTTATAAATCGTTAGTCTGGGGTTAATTATATAATTATCAAGACTTGCGGGTTCATTTTTATAAAATGGATTGAGGCGGGCCAAGCCCGAGTGGGGGCCGATGGGACGCAAGGGCCCAAGCCCGGTCCAAGGAGCCAAACCCCTATAGGGTTTACGGCAACGGGGGGGGGGGGGGGGTCCCCCATTGTTGAGTTACGGCTGCCGAGACCAAGGAAGAAGAGGAGGAGGCCTGTCGTGGTAGTTCGAGACGAATCGAAGGTAATATCGCGATCTCTAATCCCCCGTTGCGTGATATGATCATCAAATACTCGTAATATTCATTTTATGATCCTAGGGTTTCATAGGTGACGAGTGAAGGAAGGAGACGAGTTCTTGGTGATTCGATTCACACAATTCACTTGGAATAAAGGTATAATCACAAAACTTGACTCGTTGTAATCATATTTTTGTTTTTGTGAGTGTTGCGGGTTAAGGGAGTGTTCGGCCGAACCCATGGCGGGTGGCCGACATGTATAGCGAGCTCGGGAAGGGACCGACTGTGGCCGGAATGGTAGGCACGAGACAGGAGGGGGACGAACGAAGCCGTTAGGGCTGCGATGGGTCGGTGGAGAAGGCGACGACGCGAGGGTGGCGCCGGCAACAGCAGCGAGACCGGGAGAACGCGCAGGAGGCCGGCGGTGGCGCTGGGCAGACGTGACAGTCCCCCGAAGGGGGGCTGTCCACGTCAATGCAGGTGCGGGGAGATGGAGGTAGCCAGTCGCTAGGGCGGTTCACGCTGGGACGATTCGTGGGGGTCGGAAAAGGTTCTAGGTGACTGAAGCCGTGGTCTCGACGTGCCGGTAACAAAGGTACGGCGACGGTGGGAGTTGACGGAAGCCGAAGGTGGCGGTGCTAGGATGGGTTGGTTGCGTTAAGGCGTGAACGCGTGCATGCGAGCCTTCCATGGCGACATGCGTGTCCGAGTGATAACGCACCGGGTCAGGTCGAGTGAGTGAGCGAGAGGACGAACGTCGAGATGTGATTATTGAATCGTGAATTGTGTGTAATATAGGTGCGAGATCGAAGAGCGAGAACGAGACGTTAGCGGGTTCTAGAGATCGAGGCATATCAAGCAAAGGTGAGTTTCTATCGCCCACATTTAAATGTTTTGTAGTTTTGGGCTCGAATACATGCAACATGCCATATAGTAAGGGCATGAAATGATAAGGGTTTTGACGTTGATATTTGTGTTATGATACGATAGTATAATTGTATGCGTAGGATTTGGTGTCGAGTTATTTAATGCGATGCTTTGATAGTATGAGATTAATTTTTATCGGGTCGACTTTAGTCGACGGGAATTGAGTCTGACCTTAGTCCGATGAAATGGGTTGCTTAAGCGTGATAGTAAGTCGGTGTTGTTCGGTGGGTTGTTATGACTGACGATGATCAGTCAACGAGTCATGAGCGTACGAGTCTTTGGACCAGTCGACGTGATTTCGTGTGTATGTCGATAAATTATATAATTGATTAATCGGTAAAGAATTGAGAACATCTTTGTGACGTAAATCGTTTTTAATAAAGGTTCGGGACTTAATATGCCTGAACCAATTACTATAGAACTCACTCGGCGTAGCTGACTTTTGGCATGTATTTCAGGTAAGGAGAAAGCGTGAGCTGGCAGCTTCTAGATGGCGTTTGGTTACCGTGATCGTTGTGATGACATTTACTTTTCGGTTATGATGTTAAATGATTTAGATATTATCATTTGTTTGGATTATGTTTGAGATTTGGGTCGTTGACCATTGTTGATTGTTTAATTTCCACTGCATTTATTGAGACAATTTGATGTCATTTACTATTGTGCTTACATGTATGCCAACGTGTCGGGTACCCAGGTTTGGGGCCTTACATGATACTTGTTGATTGTTTAATTGGTGTATAAGGTGATTACGTGTGCCGAAACCTGTCTTGGGATTTATCACATGGGAGCAATGAATATACGTAGGCATAGTATATTACTAATCATGTCTGGCTAGGATGATTAGTAATGTAAAATGTCTATGTGTCTTCATGGTAACCATGTAATAATAACCATCACTAAGGAGTAAGTGAAGGTGGTTATATATGTATATACGTGTATATAGATGTAGATAAACTTACATACATTTAGGAGCATGACCTAAGATAGATGCCTATAGTTATGCTTTGCACGCGTGACAAGTCATTTGTTTTAAATCTCAGTCGAGGAATGGCTAACCAAGGAGATTTGAATAAAGATAAGAATGATGGTGATGGGCATGACAGTGGGTCGGGATCAAACCGATCAGTTCATACTCCTACGGGTGATAAGGTGGATGAAGCGATCGGAAGGCGAATTTCCGAAGAGGTGGCTAAGGCATTTGAGCAAACAATGCCTGTCTTTCTAGCCAAAATTCAAGGTGCGGTTATCACGCGTAACCAAAATCCAGAAGCGCCAGGTATGAGTTAGTGTATATGTGTGTGTGTTAGTAGGCTAAGACAGGGGCGTTATGCCAAGATGCAGTATAAGGATGGTTTAAAACCCGAAAGGCAAGGCAAGCGGGTAATGGCGATTAGACACCGTCATTAACTAATTGCACTGCTCGGATTGTTTTAAATGATACCTAAGTATTGCTCTGTTTGTTATTAATTTCAATAACTGATGGGACCTAAGAAACAGACTGCAGGTAATGCTACTGGTAGGGGGCGTCGTGAGAACGCTCAAGGCGACAATTCTAATCATGAAGAGGTGTTGGTTCATACTGAACCGTCAGTGCGTGCTGAACCTTCGGTGCATTCCGAGCACAATAAAGGATTCGAGTTCGAACCTGAGGTTCGCGAAGCAGTTAAGAAGGAAGTGGCTGAGATGATCCATGAGTATCTGCCGGATATTGTGAAGGCAACATTCGAGGACCTCGATACGAGAGTGCTAGTGTAGGTGGAAAAGAAGAAATCGACTCGAACTGGCGGCAACTGTGATTACGGGCACTTTAAGAAGTGCGATCCGCTGAGGTTCGATGGCTTGAAGGATGCAGTGGCCACATATCACTTGCTTATGGATATGGAGTCCACCATCTCTATCAGTGAGTGCAAGTAGGAACAAATAGTGAAGTTCGTTTCTCACTCTTTCTCTACTGAGGATTTGTATTGGTGGAACTCGGTGAAAGAGAGAAAGACAGCTCAGGAGTTAGAAGCTATGGCCTGGGAGGATCTGAAGGGTGTGGTTAGGAAGACGTTTTGTGCTCCGGGAGAGCTGGAGAGAGTAGAGATAGAGTTTCTGACTTTCAAGGCTGGTAAATCGACTCATCGTGAGCACACATAGAAGTTCATAGAGATGGCACGTCTGGCGCCACATTTAGCTGGAAATGATGAGCGGTGGATGAAGTTGTATGTAGCCGGTCTACTGGATCGTGTTATGCATTTAGTCAAGGCTCAACAGCCTTCAAGTTTTGACGGTGCGATGGAGCTTAGTGGGACTTTGTATGATGATGTCATGGGAGCTGAGGTGCAAGAGAAGAAACCGGATGATAAGAAGTGGGCCGTACCCCTCAAAAGGTTCGGTAAAGATTTGAAGGTTCCGTTTGTGAAGAAGGCTAGGAGCGACGGACTTGATCCGTGTCGCAAGTGTGTTAAGATGCACTTTGGTGAGTGCAGGGCTGATGCGGGATCTTGTTATAGGTACGACAAGGAGGGACACTTTGCTAGAGACTGCCAGCGCGGTCCTAAGTGTTACCAGTGTGGCGGTCTAGACCATCTTGCGAGAGAGTGTAAGGTAGGACAAGGTGCGGGACCAAGCAGGGAAGCAGTCCCATTGAAGAAAGAAGATGAAAAGTCTAAGGCTAAAGCTATGGCTTTCACTATGACTGCAGCTGAAGCCAAGAATGACCCTGATGTTGTTTCAGGTATTTTTCTTATTAATAACGTACCAGCTTCTGTTTTATTTGATTTAGGGGCAAGTAAGAGCTTTGTAGCCCCATCGTTTTGTAAGAGTTTGTGTAGGACGGCTAGAATGATTGAAAATCCGTTTAGTGTTGAGACTGAGGTGGGATCACCCACCAGAGTCATCAAAGCGTTAGATGACTGTTTTATTGATCTAGAGGGTCATAGGTTCCCTGTTAGATTATTTATTATTGCGTTAGGAGGATTTGATGTTGTGCTGGGGATGGATTGGTTAGCCGCGTTCGATGCGGACATTGTTTGCCGACAGAAAATGATAAGGTTAAAGTCCTTAGAAGGAAAGGTGGTGATGGTGTATGGCGACAGAGTGAGCTCTCTACCGAGGGTTATCTCTATGATGAAGGCGGTGTGGTCATTGCGGCGTGGGTGCGGGGCATACTTAACTTATGTCACAAATACAGAAGCAAAGAGTGTGGATTAATCAGAGGTTCCAGTGGTACATGAGTTTGCAGACGTTTTCCCTGATGACTTGAGGGGAGTACCACCAGAGTGAGAGATCGAATTCCAGATCGATCTACAGCTAGGAGCTCAGCCGGTTGCTAAAGCTTCGTATCAATTGGCACCGACAGATATGAAGGAGCTCATGGAGCAACTTCAAGACTTGTTGGACAAGGGATTCATAAGACCAAGTATGTCACCATGGGGTGCACCGGTCTTGTTTGTGAAGAAGAAGGATGGTAGCATGCGCATGTGCATTGACTACCGAGAGCTCAATAAGTTGACGATTAAGAACAAGTATCCGTTACCGTGTATCGATGACTTGTTTGATCAACTGCAAGGAGCAAAGTGGTTTTCACGTATAGATATGAGGTCAGGATATCATCAGCTGAAGGTTAGGGAAGTAGATATTCCGAAGACGGCATTTAGGACACCCTATGGACATTATGAGTTCTTGGTTATGTCGTTTGGATTGACGAATACTCCGGCAGCATTCATGGACTTGATGAACCGCGTGTGCCGTCCAATGCTGGATAGATCAGTAACTGTGTTTATCGATGATATTCTAATTTACTATAACAGTGAGGAGGACCACGGAGATCATCTATGAGAAGTGTTGGAGACATTGAGACAAGAAAAGCTTTACGCTAAGTTCTCAAAGTGTGCGTTTTGACCGCGGGAAGTGCAGTTACAGGGACATGTCATTAACCTAGAAGGGATCATGGTGGATCCTGCAAAGATTGAAGAAGTGGTGAAGTGGAACACTCCTAAGAATCCAACGGAGGTGCGTAGCTTCTTAGGGTTAGCCGGTTACTACAGGAAGTTTATCAAGGACTTCTCTAAGCTGTCAACACCATTAACTAAGTTGACTCGAAAAGGAGTGAAGTTTGCATGGGGACTGGATCAAGAAGGTGCATTTCAAGAGTTAAAGAAGCGATTGACTGAAGCACCAGTGTTAACATTAACGGAAGGGACGGACAACTTAGTGGTGTATTAGAATGCGTTTTATTTGGGGTTAGGTTGCGTGTTAATGCAACGAGGGAAAGTAATAGCGTATGCATCGAGGCAGTTGAAGACGCACGAAGTGAACTGCCCTACTCATGATTTAGAGTTAGCGGCGGTGGTGTTTGCGCTCAAGTTGTGGAGACACTACCTGTACGGAATCAAGTGTACGATTTACACAGATCATAAGAGCATGAAATACTTCTTCGAGCAAAAATTGAACATGAGGCAGAGGAGGTGGTTAGAGCTAATCAAGGACTATGACTGTGAGATCCTTTACCATCCGGGAAAGGCAAATGTAGTTGCTAACGCGTTAAGCTGAAAGGAAGAACACACGACAATTAGAGTTAAAGCGTGTCAACTGGTAGTGACACCAGATTTCCTGACATTATTAAAGGATGTGTAAAAGGAAGCCTTGAGAGATGAAAGGCTAAAAGAAGAAAGGATTTTTGGACAGCGTGATCTGTTGACTGAGAACAGTCAAGGGGTGTGGGTCAAGGATGACCGTATTTGGGTACCAAGGTTTGGGGGATTTAGGGAGCAGGTACTTGACGAAGCGCACAAGTCACGGTTCTTGATACATCCGAGAACGAATAAGATGTATTAGGATATGAAACGAAATTATTGGTGGCCTGGAATGAAGCATGATGTGATCCAGTATGTGAGCAAGTGTTTGACGTGTTTGCATGTTAAGGCAGAACATCAGAAGCCTTATGGCAAAATCCAACCGTTAGAGATCCCGAAGTGGAAGTGGGAGCATATCACCACGGATTTTATTACGAAATTACCTAAGACGGGTATGGGGCACGACACTATTTGGGTAGTAGTGGATCGGTTGACGAAAAGCGCTCATTTTCTACCGATTAAGGAAACTTTCTCATCGGAAAGGTTATCCAAAGTGTTTATTATTGATATCGTTACTAGGCATGGGGTGCCGATTCCTATTGTATTCGACCGGGATATGGGATTCACGTCCAAGTTTTGGAATACGTTTAATGAGGCCATGGGGACGAGATTGCACATTAGTACTACGTACCACCCTCAGACTGATGGACAGTCGGAGCGGACGATACAAACATTAGAGGACATGTTGCGTGCATATGTGATTGATTTCGGAGGTGCATGGGATGGTCATCTACCGTTGGCGGAGTTCTCTTATAACAATAGTTATCATGCGACTATTAAGATGCCGCCGTATGAAATGCTTTATGGGAGAAGATGTAGAACCCCGGTATGCTGGGGAGAGATCGGACAGAAAGAGCTAGGGAGCTTAGACGTTGTAAAAGCAATTTTTGAGAAGTTTGAATTGGTGAAGCAAAGGATGAAAGCCGCTCAGGATAGGCATAAATGTTACGCCATCAAGAGACGGCGACCTATAGAGTTTAATGCAGGAGATTATGTGATTCTTAAGGTGTCGCCCTGGAAGGGAATTATTCGTTTCTAGAAACGGGGAAATCTTACTCCAATATATATTGGACCGTTTATGATAGAAGAACGTGTTGGTAGTGTCGTGTACAGACTGCAATTGCCAGATGCATTGGCAGGGATACACCCAACATTCCATGTGGCCCATCTACGGAAGTGTTTGGCAGATGCTACAGAACATGTACCGTTAGACGACATTGTGGTGGATGACAAGCTAAACTATGTGGAGGAACCAGTGGCTATATTGGATAAAAAGGAAAAGAGACTGCGAAGAAAAGTGATTCCTATTGTTAAAGTGCAATGGAAGCATCGTAAGGGATCTGAAGGCACTTGGGAGCCGGAAGCGGATATGCGTGAACGTTATCCGCATTTGTTTCCGGATGACACAGGTTTCGAGGACGAAACCTATTTAAGGGGGGAAGACTTGTAACATCCCGGTTTTTCGTTTAGAAAACGGATTTGTAAATATGGTAAATACCGGTTTTTGTGGAGAGGAGACTTGACGGAGTTAGTGCGTGGTTGTTTTTATAAATAATTAGTCTAGGGTTAATTATATAATTATCAAGACTTGCGGGTTCATTTTTATAAAATGGATTGAGGCGGGCCAATCCCGAGTGGAGGCCGATGGGACGTAAGGGCCGAAGCCCGGTCCGAGGAGCCACACCCCTATAGGGTTTACGGCAATGGGGGGTTCACCATTGTTGTGTTACGGCTATCGAGACCAAGAAAGAAGAGGAGGTGGCCGACCATGGCAGTTCGAGACGAATCGAAGGTAATATCGCGATCTCTAATCCCCCGTTGCGTGATATGATCATCAAATACTCGTAATAATCATTTTATGATCCTAGGGTTTCATAGGTGACGAGTGAAGGAAGGAGACGCGTTCTTGGTGATTCGATTCACACGAGTCACCCGGAATAAATGTATAATCACAAAACTTGACTCGTTGTAATCATATTTTCGTTTTTGTGAGTGTTGCGGGTTAAGGGAGTGTTCGGCCGAGCCCATGGTGGGTGGCCGACATGTATAGCGAGCTCGGGAAGGGACCGGCTATGGCCGGAATGTTAGGCACGAGACGGGAGGGGGATGGACGAAGCCGTTGGGGCTGTGACGGCCGGGTGGAGAAGGCGACGACGCGGGGGTGGCGCAGGGAGGAAACAACAGCAGCAAGACCGGGAGAACGCGCAGGAGGCCGGCGGTGGCGCTGGGCAGACGCGAAAGTCTCCAAAAGGGGCTGCCCACTTCAATGCAGGGGCGGGGAGATGGAGGTAGCCCATCGCTAGGGTGGTTCGTGGCAGGGACTATTCGTGGGGGTCGGAAAAGGTTGTAGGTGACCGAAGTCGTGGTCCCGACGTGCCGATAACAATGGTACGGCGACAGTGGGAGTTAACGGAAGCCGAAGGTGGCGGTGCGAGGACGGGTTGGTTGCGTTAAGGCGTGAACGCGTGCATACGAGCCTTGCATGGCGACGTGCGTGCGCGGGTGATAACGCACCGGGTCGGGTCGGGTCGAGTGAATGAGCGAGAGGATGAATGTCGAGATGTGATTATTGACTTGTGAATTGTGTGTAATATAGGTGCGAGATCGAAGAGCGAGAACGAGACATTAGAGGGTTCTAGAGATCGAGGCGTATCTAGCAAAGGTGAGTTTCTATCGCCCACGTTTAAATGTTTTGTAGTTTTGGGCTAGAATACAAGCAACGTGAAATGATAAGGGTTTTGACATTGATATTTGTATTATGATACGATAGTATATTTGTATGCGTAGGATTTGGTGTCGAGTTATTTAATGCGATGCTTTGATAGTATGAGATTAATTGTTATCGGGTCGACTCTAGTTGACGGGAATTGAGTCAGACCTTAGTCAGATGAAATGGGTTGCTTAAGCGTGATAGTAAGTCGGTGTTGGTCGGTGGGTTGTTATGACTGACGATGATCAGTCAACGAGTCATGAGTGTACGAGTCTTTGGACCAGTCGATGTGATTTCGTGTATTTCGATAAAATATATAATTAATTAATCGGTAAAGAATTGAGAAAACCTATGTGACGTAAATCGTTTTTAATAAAAGGTTCGGGAGTTAATATCCCGAACAAACTACTATAGAACTCACTCAGCGTAGCTGACTTTTAGCATGTATTTCAGGTAAGGAGAAAGCGTGAGCTGGCGGCTTCTGGATGGCTTTTGGTTACCGTGATCATTGTGATGACATTTACTTTTCCGTTATGTTGAATGATTTAGATATTATTACTTGTTTGAATTATGTTTGAGATTTGGGTCGTTGACCACTGTTGATTGTTTAATTTCCACTTCATTTATTGAGACAATTTGATGTCATTTACTATTGTGCTTACATGTATGCCAACGTGTCGGGTTCCCGGGTTTGGAGCCTTACATGATACTTGTTGATTGTTTAATTGGTGTATAAGGTGATTACGTGTGCCGAAACTTGTCTTGGGATTTATCACATGGGAGCAATGAATATACGTAGTCATAGTATATTAATAATCATGTCTGGCAAGGATGATTAGTAATGTAACATGTCTATGTGTCTTCATGGTAACCATGTAATAATAACCATCACTAAGGAGTAAGTGAATGTGGTTATATATGTATATACGTGTATATAGATGTAGATAAACTTACATACATATAGGAGCATGACCTAAGATAGATGGCTATAGTTATGCTTTGCACGCGTGACAAGTCATTTGTTTTAAATGTCAGTTGAGGAATGGCTAACCAAGGAGATTTGAATAAAGATAAGAATGATGGTGATGGGCATGACAGTGGGTCGGGATCAAACCGATCCGTTTATACTCCTAAGGGTGATAAGGTGGATGAAGCGATCGGAAGGCGAATTTCCGAAGAGGTGGTTAAGGCATTTGAACAAACAATGCCTATCTTTCTAGCCAAAATTCAAGGTGCGGTTAAAGCGGCCTTCGCCGAAAGAGAGAACAAAACAAAGGAGGACGAAATTATTATCTTGGATGGCGGTAATAAAGATAAAGGGGAGACCTTGTACATACAAGGATTATATGGTATGTAAACCGAAGGACTTTCATGGGGAGGTGGACCCATTGCTTAGTCAAAGATGGATCACGGAGATTGAGTCCAATTTTGAGACATGCCATCAGAGGATCGGGTAGTTTTTGCTGTGAATCAACTCAAGGGGCGAGCTAAAGATTGGTTGCATAATCTCCGTAAGGAGAACGGTAGCATTAGAAGTATCTCGTGGGAGGAATTCAAGGAAGCATTCTTGAAATATCATTGTCCCAAAGCGGCGGTGGACCGTATTATTGAAGAATTCCTCCGCTTGAGGCAAACTAATGAATCATTGACGAACTAGTTGGTGTGTTTTATGACAAAAGTCAATTTTGTCCGGAGTTGGTGAGCACGGAGAAAATGAAGGTTGATCGTTTCTATTCTATGCTTTCGGTGGATTATAGGGAGTTTGTTACTCCCTCATTGTGTGTGACCCTTGTTGACATGATAAATAAATGTCGGGAAAGAGAAGTAGAGATAAAAAGACATCCTGAACGGGGCGAAAAGAGGAAGGAGAGGAGGTGGAGGTGGCCTCCAAGAAGTCAAAACTTGCTAGTCCTAGCAAGAAATAGTTTGTGAAAAAGTTGTGCTCGCCACTGTCGGGTTTGTGGTAAGGAGCATACCGGTGAATGTCGGGCGAAAACCCATTCTTGCTATAGATGTGGGAAACCGGGAAACATTGCTACTCAGTGTTCCAGTCAAATTAACTTGTGCTATAACTGCTACAAGCCTGGGCACATGCGGAATGAGTGTCCCGAGCTAAAGCATGGTGAGAGTGGAGGAAGAAAAATTGAAATTCCAAGGCGGAAGGGACGGGCATCTCAAATCACGGCTAAGGAGGCAAAGAAGACGCCTGATGTTGTTTCAGGTATTTTCATGATTAACACCTTGCCCGCTCTTACTTTATTTGATTCGGGTGCTAGTCGTTCTTTTATATCCTTGAAATTTGCCAATCACACTTCGTTTCAAAGTAGAAGGCTAGGTGAACCACTAGAAATTGAAGTGGCTAATGATATGAGCTTTTTGGTGTTTGACGTTTATGCGGATTGTAAGTTGGAGGTAGAAGGCGAAATCTTCTCAATTGATCTTATTCCTATGACGTTAGGAGAGTTTGATGTTATTGTGGGGATGGATTGGCTTTCTAGATAAAAAGCCAATATTATGTGTGGGCCTAAGGCGATTCAACGTATCTCTCCTTCGGGGAGATATCTTTATATTCAGGGTGATAGAATACGTGGTGTCCTATTAGGTTCATACCTCAAGGCGATGAAATGTATTACACATGGTTGCAAAGCGTTTATGGCTTGTGTCACGAACTCGAGCCGGATGTAGTAAAAGTTCATGATGTTCCGGTCGTGAATCAATACGTGGATGTCTTTCCAGAGGAGTTCCACCCGAGAGAGAAGTGGGTTTTGGGATTAACCTAATCCCGGAGCAAAACCGATGGCTAATGTACCTTATCGGTTAGCCCCACCAGAGATGAAGGAGTTGATGACTCAACTCCAAGAGTTGCTCGATAAGAGCTTTGTACGTCCGATGTCTCTCCTTGGGGTGCTCTAGTTTTGTTTGTGAAAAAGAAGGATGGGAGTATGCGGATGTGCATAGACTGCCGGGAATTGAACAAGTTGACAATCAAGAACCGGTATCCTTTACCTCGGATCGACGATCTCTTTGATCAACTACAAGGAGCTTCATGGTGATTGATTTGAGATCTGGGTACCATTAGTTGAAGGTGAAAGATGATGATATTCCTAAAAAGGCGTTTCATACTCGTTATGGTCAATACGAGTTTACTGTTATGCCTTTCGGTCTAACTAATACGCCCGCGACTTTCATGGATCTCATGAACCGGGTGTGTAGACCATTCCTTTTTCTTTCGCTTATCGTATTTATCGATGACATCCTTATCTATTCACGCTGTGAGGGCGATCACGCGTGCCATCATCGTGATATTCTTGAAGTTCTTCTTCGGGAGAAGTTGTTTGCTAAATTCTAAGTGTGCCTTTTGGCTCCAGGAGATGCAATTCTTGGGTCATGTGGTGAATGCGGAGGGTATTTCTATGGACCTGTCAAAAATTGAAGCGGTTAAGTGTTGGGCATCTGCGAAAACACCGACGGAGATTAAAAGATTTTTGGGCTTAGCTGGTTATTATCGACGATTTATCGAGATCATCTCTCGTATTGCCTTGCCTATGACTAAGTTGACTCGTAAGGAGACAAAATTTGTTTGGGGTCCGGATCAGGAATTCGCCTTTCAACTTTTGAAATATAAATTAACTAAGGCACCCGTGTTATCGCTACCTGAAGGGACCGAAGACTTTGTTGTTTATTCAGATGCCTCAGATTCCGGACTAGGGTGTGTCCTTATGCAAAGGGTCAAGGTGATTGCCTATGCTTCTAGGCAATTGAAGATTCATGAAGAGAATTATCCGACCCACGACTTGGAGCTTGCAGCCGTGGTATTCGCTCTCAAAATCTGAACGCGTTATCTTTATGGGGTGCGTTGTACTATATTCACGGATCATAAGAGTCTTAAATACTTTCTTGACCAAAGAGATCTCAATATGAGACAAAGGAGGTGACTCGACAGGAATTGAGTCTGACCTTAGTCTGATGAAATGGGTTGCTTAAGCGTGATAGTAAGTCGGTGTTGGTCGGTGGGTTGTTATGACTGACGATGATCAGTCAACGAGTCATGAGCGTACGAGTCTTTGGACCAGTCGACGTGGTTTCGTGTATTTCGATAAAATATATAATTGATTAATCGGTAAAGAATTGAGAAAACCTTTGTGACGTAAATCGTTTTTAATAAAAGGTTCGGGAGTTAATATCCCGAACAAATTACTATAGAACTCACTCAGCGTAGCTGACTTTTAGCATGTATTTCAGGTAAGGAGAAAGCGTAAGCTGGCGGCTTCTGGATGGCGTTTGGTTACCGTGATCATTGTGATGACATTTACTTTTCCGTTATGTTGAATGATTTAGATATTATTACTTGTTTGGATTATGTTTGAGATTTGGGTCATTGACCACTGTTGATTGTTTAATTTCCACTTCATTTATTGAGACAAATTGATGTCATTTACTATTGTGCTTACATGTATGTCAACGTGTCGGGTTCCCGGGTTTGGAGCCTTACATGATACTTGTTGATTGTTTAATTGGTGTATAAGGTGATTAGGTGTGCCGAAACTTGTCTTGGGATTTATCACATTGGAGCAATGAATATACGTAGTCATAGTATATTACTAATCATGTCTGGCAAGGATGATTAGTAATGTAACATGTCTATGTGTCTTCATGGTAACCATGTAATAATAACCATCACTAAGGAGTAAGTGAAAGTGGTTATATATGTATATACGTGTATATAGATGTAGATAAACTTACATACATATAGGAGCATGACTTAAGATAGATGCCTATAGTTATGCTTTGCACGCGTGACAAGTCTTTTGTTTTAAATCTCAGTTGAGGAATGGCTAACCAAGGATATTTGAATAAAGATAAGAATGATGGTGATGGGCATGACAGTGGGTCGGGATCAAACCGATCCGTTCATACTCCTAAGGGTGATAAGGTGGAGGAAGCGATCGGAAGGCGAATTTTCGAAGAGGTGGTTAAGGCATTTGAACAAACAATGCCTATCTTTCTAGCCAAAATTCAAGGTGCGGTTAAGGCGGCCTTCGCCGAAAGAGAGAACAAAACAAAGAAGGACGAAATTATTATCTTGGATGGCGGTAATAAAGATAAAGGGGAGACCTTGTACATACAAGGATTATATGGTATGTAAACCGAAGGACTTTCATGGGGAGGTGGACCCATTGCTTAGTCAAAGATGGATCACAGAGATTGAGTCCAATTTTGAGACATGCCATCAGAGGATCGGGTAGTGTTTGCTGTGAATCAACTCAAGGGGCGAACTAAAGATTGGTTGTATAATCTCCGTAAGGAGAACGGTAGCATCAGAAGTATCTCGTGGGAGGAATTCAAGGAAGCATTCTTGAAATATCATTGTCCCCAAGCGGCAGTGGGTGTGTTTTATGACAAAAGTCAATTTTGTCTGGAGTTGGTGAGCACGGAGAAAATGAAGGTTGATCGTTTCTATTCTATGCTTTCGGTGGATTATATGGAGTTTGTTACTCCCTCATTGTGTGTGACCCTTGTTGACATGATAAATAAATGTCGGGAAAGAGAAGTAGAGATAAAAAGACAACCTGAACGGGGCGAAAAGAGGAAGGAGAGGAGGTGGAGGTGGCCTCCAAGAAGTCAAAACTTTCTAGTCCTAGCAAGAAATAGTTTGTGAAAACTTGTGCTCGCCACTGTCGGGTTTGTGGTAAGGAGCATATCGGTGAATGTCGGGCGAAAACCCATTCTTGCTATAGATGTGGGAAACCGGGAAACATTGCTACTCAGTGTTCCAGTCAAATTAACTTGTGCTATAACTGCTACAAGCCCGGGCACATGCGGAATGAGTGTCCCGAGCTAAAGCATGGTGACAGTTGAGGAAGAAAAATTGAAATTCCAAGGCGGAAGGGACGGGCATCTCAAATCACGGCTAAGGAGGCGAAGAAGACTCCTGATGTTGTTTCAGGTATTTTCATGATTAACACCTTGCCTGCTCTTACTTTATTTGATTCGGGTGCTAGTCGTTCTTTTATATCCTTGAAATTTGCCAATCACACTTCGTTTCAAAGTAGAAGGCTAGGTGAACCACTAGAAATTGAAGTGGCTAATGATAGGAGCTTTTTGGTGTTTGACGTTTATGCGGACTGTAAGTTGGAGGTAGAAGGCGAAATCTTCTCAATTGATCTTATTCCTGTGACGTTAGGAGATTTTGATGTTATTGTGGGGATGGATTAGCTTTCTAGATAAAAAGCCAATATTATGTGTGGGCCTAAGGCGATTCAACGTATCTCTCCTTCGGGGAGATCTCTTTATATTCAGGGTGATAGAATACGGGGTGTCCTATTGGGTTCATACCTTAAGGCGATGAAATGTATTACACATGGTTGCAAAGCGTTTATGGCTTGTGTCACGAACTCGAGCCGGATGTAGTAAAAGTTCACGATGTTCCGGTCGTGAATCAATATGTTGATGTCTTTCCAGAGGAGTTCCACCCGAGAGAGAAGTGGGTTTTGGGATTGACCTAATCCCGGAGCAAAACCGATTGCTAAAGTACCTTATCGGTTAGCCCCACCGGAGATGAAGGAGTTGATGACTCAACTCTAAGAGTTGCTCGATAAGAGCTTTATACATCCGATGTCTCTCCTTGGGGTGCTCTAGTTTTGTTTGTGAAAAAGAAGGATGGGAGTATGCGGATGTGCATAGACTACCGGGAAATGAACAAGTTGACAATCAAGAACCGGTATCCTTTACCTCGGATCGACGATCTCTTTGATCAACTAAAAGGAGCTTCATGGTGATTGATTTGAGATCCGGGTACCATTATTTGAAGGTGAAAGATGATGATATTCCTAAAATGGCGTTTCGTACTTGTTATGGTCAATACGAGTTTACTGTTATGCCTTTCGGTCTAACTAATGCGCCCGCGACTTTCATGGATCTCATGAACCGGGTGTGTAGACCATTCCTTTTTCGTTCGCTTATCGTATTTATCGATGACATCCTTATCTATTCACGCTGTGATGGCGATCACGCGTGCCATGTTCGTGATATTCTTGAAGTTCTTCTTCGGGAGAAGTTGTTTGCTAAATTTTAAGTGTGCCTTTTGGCTCCAGGAGATGCAATTCTTGGGTCATGTGGTGAATGCAGAGGGTATTTCTATGGACCAGTCAAAAAAATGAAGCAGTTAAGTGTTGGGCATCTCCGAAAACACCGACGGAGATTAAAAGATTTTTGGGCTTAGCGGGTTATTATCGACGATTTATCGAGATCATCTCTCGCATTGCCTTGCCTATGACTAAGTTGACTCGCAAGGAGACAAAATGTGTTTGGGGTCCGGATCAGGAATCCGCCTTTCAACTTTTGAAATATAAATTAACTAAGGCACCCGTGTTATCGCTACCTGAAGGGATCGAAGACTTTGTTGTTTATTCAGATGCCTCAGATTCCGGACTAGGGTGTGTCCTTATGAAAAAGGTCAAGGTGATTGCCTATGCTTCTAGGAAATTGAAGATTAATGAAGAGAATTATCCGACCCACGACTTGGAGCTTGCAGCCGTGGTATTCGCTCTCAAAATCTGAAAGCGTTATCTTTATGGGGCGAGTTGTACAATATTCACGGATCATAAGAGTCTTAAATACTTTATTGACCAAAGAGATCTCAATATGAGACAAAGGAGGTGGCTCGAATTGGTCAAAGATTATGATTGTGAAATACTCTATCATCCGGGGAAGGCGAATGTAGTGGTGGATGCACTTAGTCGAAAGACTATTCATACCCCGCTCAAGGTGTAATCTTTCAAGATGACTATCTCGTCATCTCTTGTTGGCCAAATCCGGGAGGCTCAAGTGATAGTTCTTGGAGGGGATTTAAAGAATGAACTGATGGTTCTCTATGTAGACAAGCTTAGGAAGAATAGCTTTGGGCTGAGGATGTGCTTTGATAGGATTTGGATTCCTAGATTATCAAGTGTTTTGACTACCATTCTTGAAGAGGCGCATAAATCCAAATATTCTATTCATCCGGGGGTGACAAAGATGTTCTATGACTTGAGGTTTAACTTTTGGTGGTTGGGCATGAGGAGAGACATAGTCAAGTATGTTCAAAGGTGAAAGCCGAACATCAAAAGCCGTATGGAAAGCTTCAACCGCTTGAAATACCTCTTTGGAAGTGGGAGAACATCACGATGGATTTGATTACCAAATTACCCAAAACCCGGAGGGGTTATGATGCTATTTGGGTAGTGGTTGACCGGTTGACTAAAACTGCACATTTCCTTCCGATTAAAGAGACTTATTCATCGGAGAAATTGGTGGAAATTTATATTAAGGAAGTTGTGTCACTACATGGGGTGCCTATTTCAATCGTGTCGGATCGGGATACCCGGTTCACTTCACGATTTTGGAAGTAGTTCCATGAAGAGTTAGGGACGAGACTAAATCTTAGCACCGCTTATCATCCACAAACGGATGGACAAAGTGTGAGGACGATTCAAACGCTTGAGGATATGCTCCCGACATGTGTGCTATATTTGGGGGTAATTGGGATGATCATTTACCGTTAGTGGAATTTTCTTACAACAATAGCTACCACTCGAGTATTGGTGTGCCTCCGTTAGAATTGTTGTATGGAAGACGGTGTCGAACACCCGTTTGTTGGGGTGAGATTGTTCTAAGGGAGCTTGGTAGTAAAGATGTGGTTGAAAACACGACGTGTGTAATCGACCAAATTAGACCACGCCTAAAAGCCGCTCAAGACAGTCAAAAGTCCTACGCGGATAAAAGGAGAAAGCCGATTGAATTCCAAGTGGGAGACTTCGTGTTGTTGAAGGTTTCCCCATGGAAAGGTGTGATCCGGTTCTGGAAGCGAGGGAAGTTAAGTCCCAGTTTTATTGGACCCTTTAAGGTGGTAGATCGAGTGGGGAAAGTAGCTTATCGCTTGGAGCTACCGGGGGAACTAAGTAAACTACATAACACATTTCACGTGTCGCATTTACGGAAATGTTTGGCGGATGAGTCTACTTTTGTTCCTATAGATGATATAGAGGTGGACGAGAAATTGAATTATGTGGAGGAACCGATTTCTATTTTGGATAGAATGGTGAAATGCTTGCGCAACAAGGAGATTAGCCAAGTGTTGGTTAAATGGAAGCATAAGAAGGGGGCGGAAACAACTTGGGAATCCAAGGAAGAAATGCTCAAGTATTATCCTAACTTATTTGTCCGAAACCCAAAGTTAGGGGAGATGATTTGTAACAAACTAAATTTCGGGTATATTATATAATATTCATATTATATAGGGTGTAATTAAATAAAAAGGAAAGTTGGTGGTTCTTTTTTTGCAAATAGTGAGTTTTAACTAAATTTGAGGTAAAAGGAGTCAAATACCAAAGTATGGGGGTTGAGTGGAAATTAGGGTTTTGCCTTTGTTTTTGGTGGAGAAAAAGCACAGACACACACACACACACACCATATGTGTGTGTGTGTTGCGAAAATTTCAAGAGAGAAAGAGGAGAAAAAGGCTAGATCAAGAACTCGAATTCTAAAGGTTGCATGTTTGGATTTAAGGTGTTGATTGACACAATACCTTCTAAACAACAAGTAAGTTCCTCCTTCATCTCTTGAATCACCATTAATGGCGTTCTTGGTGGGTTTTAGGTGAAATCCGAATTGGAGCTGTTGGGGGTGAATTAGATGGTTAGAAACTTGAAATAAATGGTTATCTAGCTTAATTTGAAGTAATGGGAGGTAGATAACATCATCTAAACATCTAATTTGTTGATTCAAGAATTAGGGTTCTTGAGGGAAATTTGGGGGTTTTCTATTTAATGATGCTAGAGTGTTAAATTGAGGTTGGTTAAGTGTCTAAGGAGTTAATAGGCACACAATTAACCATAAAGCCCCAATTTTTATGGTTATTTGTAAAATGGTAGTTTTGGTGGAACTTGGGTGATTCCTTAACGGGTCATTTGGGTTAAAGGAGTGTTTGATGGGTGTTAAGGGTTTGAGCATGTTAATCTAACCTAGACAAATGTTAATGTTGGTTATTTGGTAGTAGGAGTGTGTTAGAATCTCAATTGGTGTAAATTGGGATGCCTAGACTAATGTTGAGATGAATTGTATAGGTGATCGCGTCCCTAAATTTGAAGCTAAACCGGAATCATCTAAATCTCAAGGTATGTGCTTTGCACTTACTTAGTAATGATAGGAGTAGGTCATAAAGTTTGCTTGCTATTTGTTTATGTAGTAATGTTTGTATGGCTATGTTGTGTGTAAAGGTTGGGAATGTGAAGTATGGTTTGAAGTCTTTGAACTTCATAATTAGAATGAGGGGATTGGGGTCTTTGAACCCCACATGTCGGGTATAATGTATGGGTTAGTAATTTGTGTGTACACTTGTTGTGTGTTTTAGGTTGGTGTTTGAAGTCTAAGAACCTCACACGTGGTAATTGAGGTCATGAACTTCATTTGTGTTGTTGTTGTTTGAAGTCATGAAATTCATTTATGTTGTTGTTGTTTGAAGTCATGAACTTCACTATTGTCATGGTGATTTGAGGTCTTTGAACCTCACATGGGAGTAAGAAATGATATCATGTATAGGAGTTTGAAGTCTAGGAACCTCACTCGGAGCTAATTGAGGTCATGAACTTCACTAAGTCTGTTGTGGTGTTTGAGGTCATAGAACTTCACAAAGGAGTATGGTCGGGTTAGTAGGCAATTAACTAACCATTGTATGTAAGGTGCTTTATGTGTTACTTGAAGTTTTGGATGTATTTGGCGTTCGGGTTGGAGTTAAACATGTAGAGGCGATAATACGTGTTGTGGGAAAAAGACCAAACTTCTTTTGGGTATATCTCAGGCTAGAAAATAAACCACGAAAGCCATAGTATATCGATTTGGGGTGCCTCGACATGAGGAATCTAAAAATGAAGTTTGTTGTGCAGGTAGGGGCGTAGGCTGCGCCCTATCCGCCATAGTCTACGCTGGGTTGGTTTTGTTTACGCTCTCGGCTCTGTGCTACGCTCCCCAAACGCCCTCCCCCTACACTGAAACCCATTTTTTTGGGGTTTTCTTATGTTTAACCCATGGGAGGATATGTGAACTTATATATATCATTACTAACTTGTTTTGTGGTGTTCACTTGTAGGAAAAGCTTCGGTTTGATGCCTCGGGCCATGCTTCGCCTTGGTTGGATTCTCGATCTTTTGTAACGGATGTAAATGTTTTGTTTGGTTATGACTCCTTGTTGAGAGTCACTAAAATTGTTTTGAACTAACTTTTAGGATGTTAAAACTTGTTGTTTTTGTGGCACGTTGGTTGGTTATAGTTAAACAAAACTATGTCGTTGTCCTTTTGTCGTAGTTAACATGTGTTGTTTTATCAAGAGCGTTAATGGGACCTACTTCCGCTTGTGTTTTTAAAAGTTAATCGATCGAATATTTTGAGTGTTACAGCATTTTGGTGTATATATATATATATATATATATATATATATATATATATATATATATATATATATATATATACACACCAAAATGCCCTTAATTTTAACTGAAATATTTAACAGGGTTGGTGTTAGAGAGAAAAATGGTAACAAAATGGTAACCTCAAGTAATATTTTGACCATTTTCAAACTATTTGAACAAAATAGTTAAAATGGTCAACCCACACGGAACAAAAACGAATTTTACTCTAATTAATAAAATAGTTCCACTTAAAAAAATCTTATATGAAAGATTTGGGTGTGTTTTAATTTTTTGCAAGTACGGTCCGCTTTGGGGTTGGCCGTTTTCTAATAAATTTTTGCCGTTTGAAAAAACAAATTGTAATTAATATACAAAGTTAAAAATTTTACTACTGTAATAAATGAAAATTTTTTCAGGACACGTGTCACTCTCTAGTTACTTCTTATCTTTATTTTCCCAGCTATCTCTCCTATTAAATATTAGATTTTTTATTTTTCTTTCTTATTAAATAATAATCTTTATATTAATAAATTTAATTACGAATACTTATTATTTAATTATAAATAGTTATTATATCATCAATCAAAATAATTTAATATGAACTAACATTTAACAATTTAATTAAAAAATTAATACCCAGTTGAAAAAAATATATTTTAAAAACTATCTTAACAGATCTTATAACTGTCACGAAAAATTACATTTTTTAAAAACATATTTTGACAAATATGTTTGTTAACAAATTACATGATATTTTATTCAACCTATGTAATATAATAGTTTATTACACGGGTTTTTAAAAACATAAAATTTTTATTACTAAATATATAACATTTTATTTATTTAACTCGTGTAATACACGATTTTAACATAGTATATATGAAATGAAGAAAAAACATATAATTCAAACCAAAAGTAGATTCCATCAAACTTTGCAATCTCAAATATTTTATATAATTACTTTTTTTTCATAAAATAATTACATCATTAGATGTCTTAATTTTTATTGAAAGGTAAAGCTAATTGATCTACACCCGAAGAACAGGGTGATCCTTCTTACCAGAAGGAAACCCGCGGTCTCACAACCCTGACAAGTAGTGAGTCAACTAGGAAAACCCTCTGTTAAGATCAAGGATCAAACCCATGACCTGGGCCTCACCCGTCATGCATGTCCCTTACCAATGCATCAAAGGCGAGTGGTTCTTTCCTTATATTGATCCACTAAATTCATCTATCATTAAAATTTTGTTTTTAACATTTCAATAAATATTTGACTATTATATAATTAAAATAAAAAATTTATATTACTTTTTTTTCTTAACATTTAAATACATGAAACCTCTAATTAACGTGTCAGGTCTCTTCATTTGACCTTAATCAATTAAACCTTTGTATATTAATTTTTATATTTTAATATGTATAGTAGTTATATTATTTTTTACTTTTACATGTACAATTAAAGTAAAAGAATGAAACGACTTATTGTATGTTGTATTGATTAGTACTATGTTGTATTGATTAGTACTATGAACTCTGAATCCCTCACCTACATTTAATTCTTGATTGTGTTGTATAACAACAAACTATTAGCATCTAATATGTAAAGGAATCAAATATATGAGTATATATTATAAAGATTATAGAAAGGAAGAGAAAATGAAGAATGGAAGAAATTATTCTTATTGATGTGTCATATCAAATATAAGAAGGAACTATTTATAGGGCTATAAGATTAATACAAACATAATGAAAAATGAATAGTCACTTTGAAGTTACAAAGTGGTATTGATAACCATATTGAATAATATTTATAACACTCCCCCTTGGTTATCAATTTAATACGTTTGGGGATGATGTCTCGTTAAAAACCTTGCTATGAAAACTTAGTAGGACAAAACCATAGCTAAGGGAAAAAGAGTGCAACGCGTATTACTCCCCTTGATTTGTATAACCTTCAATTGATGGGTTTTGATCTTCTGTGGGAGTTGCTAAAAATATTGTAGTCATTGATTTGTCGCTTGATCTTTTAATGTGCAATTATTTTATGTAGAACAATGATATGTTTTCTTCATATAAGACTTTTATTGTCTCCTCCCATAAACAAATAACACAAGATCCATGATCGTGTTGTGTTACATTCCCTGCATGTACAAAACTAACCAAACTTGTTTTGATGGGTTAGTAAAATATTTTCAATACATTTAGTACCTTCATGGTTATTTGTTTTACCCATTCTATTGTCTCATTTTCGGACATGGGCTAGCTCGAAACAAAATGTATCAGTTGCACTTAGTTATTGTACTTATGGACAGCACATTTCTCATTCTTTGATAAGAGATTATAAGAGACGATGATTGTCTAATATTTAACGTACTTAGATGGTAAGCTTTACCCATATTAAATGTTCCAACATATTCTAGATGTATTTGATTAATGTATAAATTTATCATTATACAAATGTTCGACATGCCGAACAAGACAAAAATTGTAATACCATCTTTCATTTCAGGTTCGTTCTTGAACTAATTGAATTCTTTTCAATGTCTCCAAGAGATATAATTATATCATCAACATATACTATAATACTTGTAAACCTTATATTGTTTTTTAATAAAAACACATAGACCAATTATATCATATATTTATCTCTTTTCAAGATAATCGCCGTGTCGACTATAAGCATTCGACATGATTATTTTTGTCCATATAACTTCATATGGTATATTTCTTGAGGTTTTGTTATCAATGATTATTTATGTTCATACACTCATCAAGAGTTTTAACACATAAACTTCCTCGTTTATCACATCAATTTCTATATCATATGTCAAGAAATTGTTTCATTTCCAAAATCTTTATTGAATCATTTCATAGTTTCGTACTGAAAATTACACCATTAAGATGTTTCAAATATTCTTTTTAAGCACTCAATTGATTTAAAAACTCATGTCGAGTTCCAACTATATTCATTTCATGAGTATATACAACAAATATAACGTTGTTTCACCCGACTTAGTTTACATGATTTTGACAATTTAAATCCTTCAGGGATTTCATGTAAATTTCATTATCCATTAGACGCATGCCACTTCTCTTTTGTATTACCAGACTAATAAGATACTGAAAAGACATTTGCATCCACCACTGGAGAATATATCTCCTCATAATCAAATCAAGGTCTTTACGAAAATCTTGTGCCTCCAATTTTTCCATATATCGCTTAATTTCATTTTTACATCATAGTTAAGCACAAAAGACCCACTTTAACATATTTTACAACTTCAATTGTATGAACTACTGGTCCATGAGAGAATTTAATTCTGTCACATTTGTGTCTTTACATTTTGGCCAATCATTTCTATATTTTCTTTCGTAGGCAGATACATTCTTGATCCTCATTATTTCGATTATTTCAATCGCTATTACATACAGAAGTATTATAGATGTCGATCTTGTTTCGATTCCATATTGTTTCTAGACATGATACAATATACCGAGATCACATTATTTTCAGGTACATGAGGTTTTTCTGGAACCATAATGTCTAATGTAAGGACCAAAAATATAATAGGCTGACGCAATCAAAGAATCATTGAGTTGTTCAGAAGATGAAGATTGGAAGAAGCAAGAAATTATGCAGCAGCATACTTCATCTGGCAGCATACTTCATCTGACAGAATACTTCATGTGGCAGCATACTTCAGTGTCAGCAGTATACTTGAAGTATGGGGTCATGCAGCATACTTGAAGTATGCGGTCAGGCAGCATACTTGAAGTATGCGGTCCCGGCAGCATACTTGAAGTATGCGGTTCGGGCAACATACTTGAAGTATGCGGCCGCATACTTGAAGTATGCGGTCAGGCTGCATACTTGAAGTATATATGCGGTCCCGACAGCATACTTAAAGTATGCGGTCCAGGCCCAGACCCACCGAATATTTTCTATTTTAGTATAAATAGATGTGTTTGTAATAGTATTCATGTTGGACAAGAGAGACAAGTTGGATGACTGAGATAGTTAGAGAGTTAGACAGTTTAGACGAGTTGTTGAGGGATCTTGTATTGTGTTTTCAGTGGTTTATCAATATACAAATCGTTTAACTATTGAATTGTGTCTCGTCATCTTTGATTCTACCTACAAGTAACATGTCGAGTCTGTTTCCGCCAGGTTCAACACGTTGTTGAATCCGTTGATTGAAAATCCTCAAGAATTCGGACCTTACAATTGGTATCAGAGCCTTAACGCTCATTCGTGAAGCTTACAACATATTTCTTTGACTCGTGAGGTATCAAAGTTATTGTTTTCGTTTGAATAAACTGACTTGTTCTTTTTGGAAGAGTTTCTCGACAGATTCACAGGTTTTGGATCCCGTTTATGTCGTTTTCGTTTAAGAATTGGGTAGTTTATTTGATCTTTTCTACTATTAATCGGAGTTTTCGGTTAAAATATCATCTGAAAGTTCGCGGTCTCTGGAACATTAAAGTTTACGGTTTTTAGAACTTTGAAAGTTTGCGGTCACCAAAGTTTGCGGTCACCCAAGTTTGCGGTCACCTAAGTTTGCGGTCACCAAAGTTTGCGGTCACCAAAGTTTGTGGTCACCCAAGTTTGCGGTCACACAAGTTTGCGGTCAGCAAAGTTTGCGGTCATTCAAGTTTGCGGTATTCCAAAGTTTGTGGTTTTTCAAAATATCCTGTTTGAATACTTTTTGTTACTTATTTTTCCATGTGAACTTGCAACATGGGAGAAAGTAGAAAGGAAATGCTAAAGCAAGAGTTTAATATGTTCAATCATGTTAGTGGTGAAAATTTGGAGGTTCAGATTAACATATTCACGCACTTGATGACTGATGCTGAAATAGAGTTGACAAAGGGAGAAATCAACAAAAGGCTACTAAACTCTTTACCAATAACCTGTAACTTCAACTGCACCGCCATCAAGAGAACCAAGGATATGTATCAGACATCCTTGAGTGAGCTGATCTCTATTTTATACTCTTATGATATGGATGATAAACAGTGCCATCTTAATCATATCAGTTCAATGGATGTTTCTGAAATTGCTGGAGCTAGTACATCTACTTCACGTGAATCAAAGGCACTTGTGAGCCAGCACGACATGAGTGATAAAATTTAAGATTTGGAAATGAAACATCATGCGTTCGTGGTTGAAGTCACCAACACTGAGGTAACCAAAGATCTTTGGTCTACTATTTGTATTGAGAAAGTCAATCATTACAAACATGATAACGATACATTAAATCAAGAAATAACAAAGCTTAGATATTCCAACTCAGAACACAAACGATTAGAAAAGGTTTTTAAAGATACAATTGAAGCAAGCAAAAATGATTTTTCAAAACTTGAATTGGATTTTAGCAATAAGGAATGTCTTTATCGTAATGCATTAAAACGGATAGACGACCTTAGCTCAAAATTAAATGATGTTGTGACTCAATTGGCAAACACCAAACTAACAATTGAGAAAATTGAACACTCTCGATCAGTGGTGTATGACATGATATATACCCAAGTCAGAAAGAAAGGGAATATAGGAATTGGTTATCATGCTGTTGAACATCCGTTCAATGGAAACTTTACCTCAATGCCAAGTGTTCAACATGAAGATGTTGAGATGGAATATGGTATAAGCCGTAAACCATATCATACGGTAGAGCATGTGAACGTTACTAACTCGTCTAAGTCTTGTGCAGCAATAGGATTAGTAGAGGGCATAGTGGAGGATTGTGGGAATGATGATGATGAGGAGGATGGTCGCGTTTTTGAGTCTAAGTCTGCGTCATTTAAAAATAAATTGTCTTGTTTTCAAATTGGTACTTTTTAAAAAGGGGATAAGTAGACAGGGAGTTTGACATCCACATTTGTTAAAAGTGGTACTTTAGAAAGGGAAGAAAAACAAATTTCCAACAGTAAAAATCATCATTTTGTCAAAAATAAAAACCGTTCCCTTAATAGAGAAAGTAGCAAACCATCTACAAGTCAGTCAAGTTCTATACAATTGCCTCAACGGTTTACCAAAAATGAATTTTATTCAAAATTTGATAACCATCATGTTTTTGAACAAAATGTTAAGAATTCTGATAGGAATTGTTTTAGATCGAATCATAGAAATTGTGATAGATATGATGACCAAGTGTTTGATAGAAGGTTTTCTAGGAACTGTGAAAATGCAGGTTACTTCACAGGCTCTACTCAGCATTCATCATCATGGTTCGACGGATCAGGCTATGCTCTGTATGTTAGGAAATGGACATGCTACACATGTGGCAAAGCTGGTCACATTGCAAGAAACTGTACACATCGTCCTTATGAGCCGTATTATATGCAAAAACAGAGGGCTACACTAAGGAAAAGCATTATTCTAAGCCAATGAAGGTTGAAAAACTTAAGACAATGAAGAATAAGCATCCCAAAGTTAAGACTTCTAATGGTGATTGGAATGCTGATAAGAACAAACAAAAGGTTTTTCGTGAAAACAAGCAATGTAAAAAACCTAAAGAGGAAGAAAAACCTAAAGTTGGTACTCCTCAAGCAACCAAAAAGTTTGTTAAACCAACACCAATTTGTAAAACTAAATCAAAAGCATTTGAATCACCAGTCTTAGAGAATGATAAGGATATGTGCTTACAAGAGGTATCTTACATTGATGTTTTGGGCGTACCTAGGACCACTATGGCTTGGGTACCTCTGTCTAACTAACTTGCTTGAATCATGCAGGAACAGCCAAGGAGGACTGTTAACAACCTATGGTACGCTGATAGTGGTTGTTCCAGGCACATAATGCGGGACATCTCTACGACATGATATCAAACACTTTGATGGAGGGTATGTTTCCTTTGCGTGAAATAAATGAGGTAAGATCAGCGTGAAAGGTATGGTCACTAATGGTACTATATGCTTTGAGGATGGCATTTATGATGTTTTTACAAAAATCCTTTGGTCTGACCAGATTCACTTTTCTGGTTCAGTGTTTCAAAATGTTCTACTTTGATTAACGAATTACAAGTTTGGTCACCAAAAATATTTTTCTTAGGATAAAAATTTTGTTTTGTTTATTAGTTGTATAAAAGCAAAAGTTTTGGGGGAGAAATTTCCTAAAACGCCAAAAAGATTTTCGGTTTAAGTTTTTAGTTTCATCTTTAAATAAAAATAAAAAAAAAGATTGTGGTTCTTAAATAAGTCATTCTATTGAGAAAATCTGAGAACTCTGTCTAAGTGGGAAATGATAGTACATCATTCTAGAGGTTGGATCATCTTATGTAAGACATGTAGTTGAAAAGATCAGAATCTTAGGGTGATATGTTGATAAACTCTGCTAAAACTGAAAGGACAACATGATAGTGTTTCACTTAAAAATAAAAGTCATTACTTTAGTGGGGAACATCTCATAGATTGGTAGAACATTTATTTCCTGTTAATAATTGAACACTTACACATAAAGGTTGATGAACTGTGGATGAACATACTATCTCTAGATTACACGAGCCGAGACCCTTCACAAAGGGGTTGCGAGCTGACTTGATACAAGGCTGTATATATATATATATATATATATATATATATATATATATATATAGATAAAAGACATGCAATGACATGCATTAGGTGAAAAGACACTCAATGAAAGTGCAAAAATACTCTACAAAGCATAAATTTAAGTAAAAAGACACGCAATGTTAATGTCGTGCTATAGGAAAATTCAAAAATATATGTCTAAAGACGTACATATTAATAAATACTTGTAAATATTTTTCTTTTTGGGAATGTGTTACTGAGAAGGAATCTCTTATCAAGGCATGTAAGTCCGTAGTGCTATGACCCTGAACATTTATTGTTTCTAAATATGTAAGTCCGTCGTGCTATGTTCTTAATCAAATTTGTCAGAGATTTCCTGAACAGTTCACAGACCCATGCTAGTTATGCTCTTTTAGTTATTTTTAGGTTCTCAAAAGATCACGAGGAAGGGAAGGTTTATCCGATAAGTTGTGGGGTCCATTCACTTCATCAAAAACTCATCTAATTCACACTAAAATAAATGTAGGTTTCTAAGATATGAGTGTGGGACCCACTAAGTCAGGAATAACTATTACAAAAAAAAATGATAAATTCATGCACTGCTTGCTTGTCAATTAAAGTATAAAGGCTTGAGTTTAGAAGGATACTATATATTGACAATCACCAAGACCTGTCTAATAAAATGAGCGACTGATAAGTATAGTTTAGTCTGCCCTTGAATGATATGATCCCATAACAGAGTTTCTCTCAAAATTATTGTGTTCTATTGTTTCAAGGCAGTCCGATATATTGAAAAGTACAAAAAGATTTTGTGTTTTTAGCTTAGTTGAAGTTATATTGATTTTATCTTTGTGTGTATTTCATAAGTATCAAAGTTGACCATTCTTGTTTGATTCGATAATCATTAAAAAGAGTCTTTATAAACAAATGAGGTTTTATTGAATATTGGAAAGTTTCATAATTTTATAAGTTTGAGCATACATGCATTTTGCACATACTTGTATTTGAGTGAACTTTCAGGAGCAACAAGATAACAATTCTTATCCAAGGGATGATGAAGAATAGATCAAACTGTTGCACCAAGTGTCATCAATGCCGAAAAGCACAAGAATATGTTGACTTTTTAAAAACCGAAAGTGACAGAGAGAAAGTACAGATCAACAAGCATCATAAAAGTGACTGCAAAAGAGAAAGGCTATTGGGAATCCTCCTCCTAACAACTATTCTCAACAAAATGATGATTTTAATGATGCTGATAATGATCTCTGGGCGGATCAAACTCCAAAGAAAAGAACGAAAGCAAGTGAACAAAACAACCGCCTCAATAACCGCAAAGTCATTCGTGAAGGTTTTGGGAATGGCTATGGGAAAGAAGTCATTGCAAGAGGCGGTGATTATTCAGTTAATTTTGAAATTTGAAGACTTCTTTGAATGCATCGGCCTAGGGGGAGATTGTAAGGACCAAAAATATAATAGGCTGACGCAATCAAAGAATCACCAAGTTGTTCAGAAGTTCAGAAGATGAAGATTGGAAGAAGCAAGAAATTATACAGCAGCATACTTCATCTGGCAGCATACTTCATCTGGCAGAATTCTTTATGTGGCAGCATACTTCAGTGTCAGCAACATACTTGAAGTATGCGGTCATGCAACATACTTGAAGTATGCGGTCAGGCAACATACTTGAAGTATGAGGTCAGGCAGCATACTTGAAGTATATATGCGGTCCCGGCAACATACTTGAAGTATGAGGTCCAGGTACAGGCCCACCGAATACTTTCTGTTTTAGTATAAATAGATGTGTTTGTAATAGTATTCATGTTGGAGGAGAGAGACAAGTTGGACGACTGAGATAGTCAGAGAGTTACACAGTTTGGACGAGTTGTTGGGCGATCTTGTATTGTGTTTTTAGTGGTTTATCAATATACAAATCGTTTAATTGTTGAATTGTGTCTCGTCCTCTTTGATTCTACCTACAAGTCACATGTCGAGTCTGTTTCTGCCAGGTTCAACATGTTGTTGAATCCGTTGATTGAAGATCCTCAAGAATTCGGACCTTACATCTAATGTTTCTTTAATGGACCCTTTACTTTACCTCGACTTGACCACATTAGTTATAACTTGCTCCATTTTTTGAGGAATTTTTTTTCTTTGGAATCGAAGTGGCTATCACGTTTCATATGTGTCTTAGACTTACTATGTAATCGTCCTTCTAGGACATTAATCTAAATTGGAGCACCAACAGTTGGTATGTGTGGCTTAGTCACTCTTTTAAAGTCAATGAATGTGTCTAGTAATTTATTTGCTAATCTTATGAATTATCTTTTGAACATCAGGTTTATACTTAGTTTGAGGATCTAGATAATATAGAGATAATTCATTCCAAATTTCATTTTCCAACTACTTTTAATCTCCCCCTCATGTTGGGAATGTTTATTCCATAAATTGAGCCGTAATGTTAATGGATCTAATAACTTATTGTAGATAGTTATTCATTTTCAACATGTATTCGCAACCTCCTTTGAGGTCCCATCTTTGTGCGTTGTGGTGGAGCAATTACAACACATATCGCACAACAAAAAAAAATTAAATGGGAAATACTTGGTTCCTAACCAAAAACCAATTGTAATTGGGGGAAAAATACAATAACTTATAGGCTTGATGTGAATTACCATTACAATATGTAATAACATGGTCCCAAACAAATAAAATGAATTGTTACTCTCATAATTATTGGACACGTAGTGCTCGTCTGTAACGAACCAAAATCTGTGTTTCGTTTTCAAATAAATAAATATTTCTAATAAATATTATGGTGAAAATAATATTTTAGAAATAAGTTGAAATAAGTGGGTTTCAAGTTAGTAATGGGGTTATATAAATATGGCAAATCTGTCATATTTGACTTATTGAAGTCAAAATTCAGATTGTTGTTGGTTGTGGGGATCGACTTCTCTCAAGAGAAAAGGGAGAACAAGAGCTTGAAGCAAAATCGTTCATTTGAAGCTTGAATTTGTGAAGGTGTTGGCTCACACATCACATTTCTAACATCAAGTAAGTGTAATCTTCTATTGATTTCACCTTTGAATGTGTTAGATGGTGGGTTTTGTAGAAATCCAGAAGTTATGAGTGAATGTGGTTAATTGGTGTTAGATTGTTGATAATCTCGCTAAACTAAAGGTAAAGAATGGTGATTAACATCCTAGAACCCTTTGATTTTGATTATGAGAAGTTAGGGTTCATATGGAAGAAAATTGGGGGTGTTTGGATTATGATGGTAGAAAGTTGAATTAGTGATGATTAAGTGATTATATGGTGTTAGAAACTTGAATGAACACCAAATTAACCTAATGAAAAATATGGAATGAAAAATTAGTGTCAAGGAATTGGAAAGGAAACTCAAGTAGGTGAGTTTGGATTGAAAGAGGTGTTGGAATTGGAAATTTGGGTTGTGAACACAATTATAATGTGATTTTGATGTATGATTAGATTACTAAACTAGGTGAATGTGTTTAGGTAATCAAATTGCAAAACTTGAAGGGGGAGAGGGATCTTCTAACCCGAAAGGTAAGTTCCTTTGCACTTACTTAGTATTGATGATAATGGATGGTATATGTGTTATGTTGCATACTATGTTATTGAAATGAATGTGAATGAACTAGTATGTGTAAATGAATGAATGTAGTTATAGTTGTAATACTATAATGGATATGTGAAAATGAATGAATGTAGTTATAGTTGTAATACTATAATTGATATGTGTAAATGAGGTTATGATCTAAGTATCATAATGGAAATGAGGTTATGTTTAAATACCATAATGGAAATGAGGTTATGATCTAAGTATCATAATGGAAATAAGGTTATGATCTAAGTATCATAATAGAAAAGTGAAATCAAAATGTTAATTATGATTGACTAATGAATAGAAAGGAACTTGTAACTTGGAATGCAAGCTAATTGTAGCCTAATGACAGATTGGGTGCAAACGGGTCAAATGGATGAATGAGTGAAAACAAGTTGTGTTTGCTTGTTAGATATGTTTGTCTTCATTACTAATGGTTGATACATGTGGTGTTATGTAGGAAAAGCTCCGATGTAGTCCGAGTCAAGTCTAATTGGCGAAAGGAGGATTCTCGTATGCGTATTGGGTGTTTTTAGGGTTCAATAGAAAAATCCTAGAAAGGTTGTAAATTTGTACATGAATTTATGTATTGGGTGTATAAATGATGTTTAAATGTTGGTCAAATAGCCAAGGGTTGGGAATTTTTGGTGTCATGTTGATTTGGTGAAAAAAAATGTAAAAATTTGACTAAGTGTTGGAACTGGGCAACTGAGTAAACTTTCTGTTTACTCAGGCTCCCCGTGGTACGCGAGAATCAAGTCAGGGTCTCCAGGTTTCTGGGTGTTTGATTTTAGGGTTCCCTCGCGGTACGCGAAGGGATGTCCATGATCCTTCGCGGTACGCGAGGGTTGTAAAAAAAAAAAAAAATTTCTGTGATAAATGCTTTCGCGCGTTTAAATGTTTTATTAATTGGTTTTCCAATTAAGGGTGTTACATCGTCTCAACTAAACCAATTTATGTATGAAAATATGATATTCACCACTTATTCCAACAATCCTTAATAATTTGGGATTAATATCACTATTATCACCAAAATAAATATGTTATTCTGGAATAACGTGCTTGCTATCTTATTAGCTATGCCACATATTACGCAAACTTCTAGTTGTAAGTTGATAACCATTTAGACGATGCATCGATTTAAAACACTAAATGGTATATTCATTAAGATATATATATCTTTATCATTTTCCAAAATATTTTGAGATTTAAACCTTACTTTAGTTGGTAATAATTTAAATCCCTTGAGAGCAAACAATACATACTAATTATCCGTTTAAAGAATCTTCTGGTTCTTCAATATATTTCACATCATTATTGACTTGGGCTGGTCTAACCGGTCATGCCGATTTGTTTAATAACCTCGATCAATAAACTTCTGGTTTATAATCCTATATGTTTTAGTTACACTCGTGCTTGTTTAATACACGATATAAAATAGAAGATAACTAGTGTATTATTATTTCAAACATTCATGTTGTAACACTTTTCCATATTTAATTATCGTATTAGTGTGCCACTGCTAGTGGCCGATTTCATTATTAACATGGTGGATCTCATTATTAGTATGATCACCATTACAATTTCCTCAATTATGTATATGATTATAACCTTTTACAATGATCATTATATAATCACATTCACTCCAGGGAATGGATTAGAACCACACAACTTTCATGGTGGTTTTCATACTGTCAATAATATTATCAATTTTGGAGCATTGTAATACCCCAACCCAGGCATCCTACAGTTGGATCTCATAACAGGTCATTTTCATTTAAAAACACATTTATTGAATTCAAACTACAACGGAAGTTTTTCAAAACTCATTTAATGCTAGTTAACGTTATTTAGTTTACCTCACAAATGCCTGCACACCAGTCCGAGTAACGCCGCTTCCCAGCCAAGATACGTCAATCCTACGCTTACTTGTAAAACAATCTGATGTACACACAAAGTCAGGTACGCTAAGTAAGTTCTAATAGTTTAGTTTGAACGAAAACCATCACGTTACATTCATTAGCTTAATCCACTTCGGACCCTTCGGTCCTTACAAAATAGTTTTATGATTTATTAACGAATAGTTAACCCCCTGGCATCCTAAGGCATCCCTTAACCGTTCATCACCTACTACTAGTAATAATAATAACCATAGTAATAACATTACCATCTCGTGGACATAGACTTAACTTACTATACTATTAACTGACACCCAAGAACAAGTATCAACTCGACACTTGGTAACATAACATACTAAAGACATTAACACAACCGACCTTAAACAAGTCTCTCAAAATTAACTGACACGACTCTTATACACGTCACGTCATAAGTCCTGACTCATCGGTCAGTCTAACTCTACATACCGTGATAACCACATCTACATGTCACATTAACATTACCGCATTAGTATCACACATGCATAATCAATATAACTCTACGTTTGCATGAAATTCAACACCACATAAATATACTCATAAACACATACCTCGTCACTGCACCCTCGTCAGGGTTACCCTCGTCAGGGTTACCCTTGTCAGGGCGTTCAACACCCCCCAAGCTCATCATTAACTTGTTAAATAAACGTCACCATTGGTGACTACCCGAATGACCTCATCCTTCGCAATCCCATTTGCTGTGCCATAATGACACGATGCAAACATACAAACGAACACACATCACAAACAACATACTAGCATTTACATGACCCATTAACTATACTTGCCCCTCACGCATAACCCTAGAACAACATATTTCTCACACAATATATCCTAAACATTTAATGTACGACACCACTCTTTCCGTGCGGCCCTTAATACGACACGCGTTAATAACTCGTCTCTCTAGCTCACACATTTCTATGAACACACCATAATCCCTACGACTCCTTATTAATCATTTTATATCAAAACCCATTGGTTAAAAATCGAATCCCTTAACACAATCAAATATATTAACACTTCATGAAGGTATGTACAATAGCCCCAAAACAGTAAAATGTTTAAAAGAGGGTGATTAGAAACTCACCGATTACGAGTCGACCCAAACCTTTGCTCTGTAATTCGCCAGATCATGCTCGAAACCTGAACCTATCACACGCAAGATCCAAGGTCAGAATGCGTCCAATTTGTACGTCGAATAACGTGTAGATAATATAAAACCCCGTCACTCGCAACTCTAAATATTAGTACGTTTCCATGCAAAACACCTTAGCTCGACACGAACTTGTACCCGTGCACACCGCTGCACCCCACAGGTCCCAACACCATCACTAAGCACTGCCGCTGCCCCCTGCCGTCGTGACTATTCGGCAAGCACCGGCTGCCGTCGGCTACATGTAGTACGGCCACAACCATCGTCGCCTCCTCCGTATCCTGTTCCAGCCGATGCCGCTTTTGGTTCCTCCTTTGCCGCGCATCACCACCCTCACATTGAAGACAACACTACCATCATACTTCGCCAATCATCGCCACATTGCACCACCGCCAAAGCGGTCGTCCCCTACACCTCGCCGCTCGTCGCCTCTCTCTCTCACTTCTAACCCTCGGCAGTCGGCCATCAATCCCAATGGGTCACCACAACCGGTCGCACCTCCACCGAGTACCCCCATGTCTCGTCCTGTAATACCCGCAACCATCACCTGACTGACGTCCACGTCTTCTTACTCGATTACCATAAGCAAAGGCTAAAACCCTAATCGGGTTCTCAAACAACGACACAAACCAAAAGCATAACTAAAAGAACGAGTATTACCTTGGTGTCGTAGAAGGCTCCTTCGTTCGACTCCACCGCACCACCACCGCTACCGGCGTCTTCACTTTCTAGGCCGAATGGCCTAGGCTTTGCTTAAAAGTGGCATTTAAACCTTTACGGTTTTACTTTCTAGTCCATGGGCTTCCTTTCCACGTGTTTTTTATCTCAATTCGTTCTCCTTTGGGCAAACTGGGTCCCTCTAGTTCTAATCCGCGCATATTGGGTCTCGAGTTAGGGTTACAACGACAACTAACGTCGTTAAAATGCCCCGTGCTCGACCAATATTGCTCTTTATTACATTAGATGTGAATCCGGGTCGTCCACTAACCCGAACCACTTGCTTACGGATTTTGGGATGTTATAAATCTATCCCCCTTAAAAGAGGATTCGTCCTCGAATCCTGTGTCGACACAACCCAACACAGTTTACCTTTATGCTACAATTGATGCACTTAAAAATCCTTTGTTGCAACCGCCCTCTTCCGCACACCTCGTCGTGGTCATTACTTTACAACATGGGCCACTAACCATGGCGTTCAAAGTCTTTTCCATTTTCTGTTCTCAACTCTTGCTACCCGGAACTTACTAGAATTGCATTGAATACTAACACTATCTCAAGGTTTCGTTGTCATTCCCTTGGCAATGCCTCGCCGCTCTTATGGTTCTTAGGAACGTCGCATCATCTACAGTACTTTGTAGCACAACACTGCCAGTTTTCTGCTCACCCACCACTTGTTATGCCCGCTCAAGGCTTGATTGCCTTTGTCTCTTGTAGTCCCTCCGACAATCATCCCAAAGTAAGGCTCCTCCCTTATCATAACTAGGATCATTCGTCGTCCTTTTTATCTCGCACTCTAATCGCCGTCCGGCGTTGGCTCCACAAAATTCATGTACCACTGCCTTGCTCATAAAGGTACTTCCCTTGTCATCCTTTGATAATCTTAATCAGCATGTGCGAAGCTCCTCCTGTTTCTATAGACACAACATGTCTCTTTCATGACGCAATTTTACATCGTTATTATGCGTTCAATGTCCTCATCAATAAGCATATCTTACTCAAACTAGAGCCATTATCATCGGCTCTCAATGTCCTCCAAAGCTCACCTACTACCGTCTCGTCTGTTTCAATAGAAAACATTGGCTTTATTTCAATGCTCCCCTAGAGCTCCCTTTAAACCAGTTATAAGTTTGTCAGCGTAGACCTTTCCTTCTCAGTCACTTATGTGCAATCCTACACTTACCCTTCTCCTGTTCCACTTTTCTCGTCATTGCCGCACGATCACTGATCACATCTCATTCATCGGGTACGAGCAGGAAGTCCGCCCTAGCATGCGCCTCAGTAAACCATCGTCTCGTTCATAGAGAGCATATCTACTCCTCTTATATTTTACATTGACGGAATGCCTCCTATGAAACGTATCCCATGAAGGACTTATCGTCCCTTCTCAGCGTAGACCTTTCCTTCTCAGTCACTTATGTGCAATCCTACACTTACCCTTCTCCTGTTCCACTTTTCTCGTCATTGCCGCACGATCACTGATCACATCTCATTCATCGGGTACGAGCAGGAAGTCCGCCCTAGCATGCGCCTCAGTAAACCATCGTCTCGTTCATAGAGAGCATATCTACTCCTCTTATATTTTACATTGACGGAATGCCTCCTATGAAACGTATCCCATGAAGGACTTATCGTCCCTTTGTCCATTACGCGTCAGAATCCCAAACGTTGTCACCTCGATCACATCATAACTAGCTCCGATCAAGCGTCCACGTAACGCTTTCATCGTCATCTCTCACCGCTACACCCCTTAGCTTTGTGCTCCGCATCCCCTAGATATAAGTATAGGTATCTCATCAGAGCACCTCGCCGATCGTCTCGAATGACGTCAAAACTCCTCCGCCTTGATGTATCATCATTGATAAAAATCGTTAAGATAGAAACACTCTACTTGAGCAAACCGACCATCCGTCCTAGGCACGGCTGAGCGTGTGCTACAAGGACACACTGACACAACGTACCTACATATCATAAAATGCTCTACATATGTACTAATAACCACACCTTCTAGTTCGCACGAAGTGCACACAATTAACTAGACCTGAGTAAGCTCCTATGCATACGATAAGACCTCACCTTTTATAGACACTTGAATGCTTGAACCCTACCTTCTGTTATTATAATGGTAGCTCTTGCCACACGTAATCACATATTCACACATAATTCACACAGTCGTACCCCTACATGTAGTATTAATGGTTTAAGGCAACACACTACTCGATCTAGACACAAGTCGAGAGTCTAAACATTCATACACATAGTATTTAAAATCATAGTTTTCTACAGGATCTCGTCCTGAACATTTACACCTACTAAAGAAGTATAATCATTACTCCCACAGGACCCTGTCCTGCATACTCGCATAAGGTGAAACACACCTATTACACTTCAAATCATCACCTAGTCATTAACCCATAGGTGAAACTATCATACGACCGTTGACACAGACAAGTTCAAAATTTATGTCTATACAAGTCTACTCACACCATCTAATCAACCATGGTTTAGTATCACAACAAAATCATATTTAATGCTAACTCACATTATTTAGAATGCAATCACACAATCACATTATACCACACATATTCCACTATTGTAAACACAATCATACGCCGTTCCAAACACAATTATCATTAATTATGTTCAACTCCTAATGCGGAATGTAGGATCGGTGATTACAAGATGGTTCTATTCTAGTTGAGATTGGCGGAAACAATCACAACTATGCAATGTAAACATATAAACAAAGAGAATACTGATAAATGCAAATTGTATTGATCTTCAATGTTTACAAGATGACAGAGAAAACTCCCAGGAAGCACACTTGTACAAATGTAAGATACAATACATATAAAGGAACTTAGAATCAAGATAAACCTTTGATTCTAAGGATCAAATCAAACACAGACCGATGATCTTGGATAGTTACAAGCTATACTACTATTGGAAGACAACTAAAAGACAAACTGCAACAAACAGTTGTATTCAGGTCAAAAGTCTTCATAGGAATCTTTGTTGGAGACTTCAGAAGTAGTTTGTCTTTAATCATCTGCACCAATAACATTCCTTCTGTTAATAGATGTGTTAGTGTTGTAGCAGAGGTGTCAGTAGCAAAGTGAAAGATGCTGATGATTTGCCTATCAGCAGCATCAAGTGTTTGATGCTGTTGAGAAGCCTATCAGCAGCAACTCTAGACTTCAGCAGATAAGGCTATCCGCAGCATAGTTGTTCATCAGTAGGAGGACAACTATCCGCAACAACTAGCCTTATCCGCAGCAGCTTGTTGGTCAGTGGCAAAATTGTGGAGTCCGCAGCAGTTGTACTTAGAGAATTTTGTAGCCATCAGTCTTTATTTCTACAAACTCCCCCTAGACTGATGCTACCAAAACTCTCTTACTGCTGTTGTTGCTGAAGCTTTTGCATGTTTGCAACAATTCTTGCTGTCTCATAGCCTCTTGGGTCCTTGCATGGATTGTCAAGAGGAAATTTAAATAGTGACTTGATGTACTTTCTTGGCATGCTAAATATGGCCTTGCTAGAACATCTCATCTTCTGACCTCTGACATCTATTACAGTGTATTCATTCTTCTCAGCATTGTAGGACCAACTAGTGAATGGAAAGTAGAATTGGAGAGGTTTAGCATCAATGATCACATCTTTGCTAGGATTGAAGTGATGTTTGATCACTAGCAACAGATGCCTCCCACTTTCATTCTCAGGCTCATGAGCTTCACCCAGCTCCATCATTCTTTGAAGATCAGAATCTGGAAGCTGCATCACCTCATCAATAGATTTGTAGATTGATCTTTTTACCTCTGCCCTTCCCCTGAAAACCTCAAACCATTGATCTTGATTGCTGTAGAACCAGATAACAATTTCTCTTGAATCTTCTGGTGTGGTAGTAGGTTTGGTTTTCTTCTTGGGAGGCTGTTGATGAGGAGGAGCTGGGTGAGAGGATTTGGACTCTTTGGGTGGAGAGGAGGGACGTCCAGGAGGGAGAGTGGAAGGTTGTTGGATAGAGGAAGGAGTGGATGAGGAAGTAGGCTTGGGTTTATTTTGTTTTCTATCATCAGTTTGAGTGTTTACCCTTTTCTTTGAGCCTATTTTCCCCAATCTCTCTTCCTCTTCCTTCTTGACTTTAACATATAAGGCTTGCATGTTCATGAAGCTCATGGGACCTAGCCTCTTTCCACTCTCTCCTCTAGCCTTTAGGAAGTCCATCATAACCTTCCTTTCTTCATGGGTTCTTATATTGAATGCAATGGTCTTCTTGGTTTTCTGTTTGGCTTTTTCTTCTTCTTCAGCCCTTTTCTTATTTGCAAGTTGACCTTGCTGACCCATGAAAGCTCTATAGATTTCTTTATTTGATAATTTCTCAAGGTAGTCTGCATCCACACCTTGAGAAATCAGAGCTTCAGTGCACCCCTCTCTCGTCTCTTTGGCTAATTCAAAGTCAGTTATCCTGAACTTAGCCTCTTCTCTTCTCTTATTCTCTCTTCCTTCTGCTTCTTCTTTATTAAGTTGTCCAGCAGCTGAAGGGCTAGAGCTTCATTTTCTTTTAATTGTTCAGCTGCAGAAAGTTTGACCTTTAACTTATCTAGTTGCCTAGCATGCAACTGGATCTGCTGTTCTTGGAGGAGTATGACAACTTTTCTTTCATTGATATTTTTAAGCTCACCCCTCTCCTCCTCTTATCTTTCTCTTCTTTTCTTCTCCTTTTCTTTCTTTTCTTTCTCTATTCTTTCTTCTTCTTCTTCTTCTTCTTCTTCTTCTGTCATGATGCCCTTCCCTTTGTCTTTATTGAATGCCTCTGCTTCAACTTCATTGATCACAACAGCAGATGTGAGAGATGTTGTTAAGATCTCAGCTTCAGCTTCATTGGCAATCTGAGTAGTAGACAAAGTGGAAGGGACTTCTTCACTCTCTTCCTTCTCCCATTCATTCCCATATGCAGCCTTAAAAGCCTCTTTAACATTTTGAGCAGCCACTTTTCTTGACTCTACTGCTGCATTCAGTATAACAGTTGGTGAGGAGGGAAGGGATAGGTCTGAGTCAGAATCATCCATTGCAATCCATACCTCATTTTCAAGAAAAGCTTTGATAATCTTGATCATTGCTTGACTTTCTAAGGAGTCGATGTTACAGATGTGTGTCCTGAGCTCAAAGATCTTATACAGGAAATCTGGGTTTGGGAGCAGGATTTCTTGAATGTTGTTAATTTTGAAGGATGATCCATCACACAAGAAGAACTGAAAACCAGAGGAACCAGTGCTTGACCATCCTTGCACTTCCAGGCCCTTGACCACTTCATTATAAAAGAATCTTCTGAATTGTAGTACTTGTTCTTCTGTTAAGACCCTGCTCCCTATCAAGTCAAGTCTTGGAGCTAGTATTTGTTCTGCTATCCTTGAAGACTCTGCATTGTTTGGATAAGTCAACTTAGTTGCTTCTTGAAGAAACTATTCGAACCAGGTCATATTATCCTCCATCAAAACGCAGAATCTATCAATTGCAAGTTCAGCTGAGAGATATGTGGATGTGTTAATGCATCTTGTTAAGTATAGTTCTAGGACTTTGAGTGGATTCAATTTATTCCAATTCAGCTCTTCTATTCCACCAATTCCCATATAATCTAGAATCTTTCAGATAAACCATCATACCCCCATGCTAGAATAGATTAAAACTCTAGCTTATGTGCAGTCAGTGTGAATTGAGGGGCAGTGATCTGTCTTGATATGATTGCAGCTTGCAGTATGCTGAATGATAGATGTGTGTCTTCATCTTCACTTTCATTTTCTAAGACCTCATCAACATCTCTGACCACTAACTTCCAATCCTCAGAGATATCTTCCTCTTCATCTACTGAGTCTTGCAAGTCATGGATTTGAACAAAAGCATGTTTGAAGAGTGTACTTTGAAAAATAGCCTGCTCTTGTATCCATTCATCAAGGTTGTCAGCATCATCTTCAGCAGTAACTATCTCCCCCTTTTTGGTTACATCAGTGCGTAAAGTTTCATCTGTTTGAGTTCCCATTGATACAAGGGAAGGAGTAGTCACAGGTGGGAATTGATGGGCTTCATGCATAGAGACTTGGTTCTTTATTTTGGACATTCAGCCTCTAGCATAGCCACCGTGACCATAAATTCCATGTTCTCCAGTTTCAGTCTGTCCTTATCCACAGTTATGGAATCCTTGGAACTAGATGGGGCCTTAGGCCTAGCCTCTGCATCCCCATCGCCCTGGTTTTCTTAGCACATGGGATTCCTCTCAGTGAAGAATGTTTCAAAAGAAACATCCTCACTGTGAGTTGCCATAGTTGGGGACTTAGTAATGTTATCACTGTCCTCCAGGTCAATTGATGGACCAGTAGTAGTGATAGACCCTTCTACATTCATCCTATTATCACTCCCAGAATGAACCCTCTCGGGTGATGAACTTGGGCTGGGTACTTTGGCAGCCAAGTCAATTAGTACCTTCGAGATAGTGGCAGTTGGAGAAGGTACATCATCTTGACATGGTGGCTGTGTACTTAAGTTAAAAAAAAGACTGTATAGGCTCAAAGGGTTGTTCTATGGATCTGGGATGGGATACTGATCCTAATAGAGGGACTTCCAAGGAAGTCTCTCTAACAATTTGGCTATCCCTTTTGATATTCTCATTAGAATTTTGGGATTCTGAATGAGGGCTTTTAGGTTGGGATTGGGACTGAGAGACAAGAATAGAAGGAGTCTTCTTGCTCCTTTTTCTTTTTCTGGTATAACTTGCCTCAATTGGGGCCCTGTGTTCTAGTTGGGCTTCCAAAACAGGTGTAAGTATTTGTTGTGCCTGTGCACCCTCAATAGGATGCACAGGGGTTCAAACAATGGAAGCAGATTGATGTTCAGGCTTTGAAGTGGAGGGTGTGGGACCAGTATCAGCTGGGATTGCTGAACTATCACCCTGGGTACTTTGTATGTTCATCATTGTAGATAACAAAGTAACATTGACCCCTGAGAACCTTTTAGAAACAACCCTCATGCTTTGAAAAATGTTATTTTTATGCCTCAACATTAGGTAGATTCTTACAGGTTTTGATAAATCTTTTAGTTCATTATTGAAAACCTCCTGCAAGAACCTTGGGTACATAAAAAATGCTTGTTTTGCACCTTCCTGAAGGTTATATCTCAAACCTTCAAATATTAGATGCGCAAAATTAAATCCTTCACTAGTAACCATACCATGGACAGCAGAGGCGAGAGTAGAACTCACTTGATGCCATCCACTTCTCTTCTGGGATATGCATTGAAGAAGAGTGTGGCATAGAAACTTCCTTGGAGGACCTATCAACGCCTTCTCAATGGTGTACTCGTTTTGATTTCCATTGTACCCTATGGATACAAAGGTCCTCATATACTCGTTTTTGGTGTATGAGATGGCGGCTCCCTCGTCCTGAAGTTTGAGGTGTTTTCTTACTGTGGCTTCAGTGATGATTATGTCTTTGCCGTCTACCTTGGCTGTGATGTGAGGAATCCCCTGTTCGGTAGAGTAGATGGTTGTGTTCCAGAAAACCTCCATATGAGGGATATAAATGCTAGGGTTGACGGTGAGTGTAAAATAGATCTTTGATCGACAAAGGAAATCGATCATATCATCAAACCCTTCGGACTTCTTTCCTTTAACCAGGTATGCGGTGAGATTGTGGTAGGTTGAAAAGTTGTCATCATGATGGTTTATGTCGACCTCTACCATTTTCATTGGATTTGGAGGGAAGGAGGAAGTTTTGAAATGGTGAGAGTTAGGTCGGAATTGAATGTGAACAGGTTATGGAGAAATTTGATTAGTGTTATAACGGCAGAGGTGGGAAAAAGCAAAGTTACTTGTACAGTACAACCCATTCACTTTTCACTGTTTTATAGCAATATTACACTGTAGAAGTCATGGTAAAGACTGAAAGTACATTTTACATCGGGTAAAAGTTAATTTGGACTTATTTTTACCCATCAGCAGCAAGCTTGGTTGCTGCGGATGGTTAAGCCTATCAGCTGCAAACTTGGTTGCTGCGGATGGTTAAGTCTGTCAGCAGCAAACTCAATTGCTGCTGATGGAGGTAATGGTCCGTAGCAAAGATGTTGCTGCTGATTTCCTTAAAGCTATCCGCAGGAAACTTGTTCCTGCTGATAACTTAAAGCAGTCAGTGGCAAATTCTTTGCTGCTGATGATTAGACCTGTCAGCAGCAAAAATGTTTGCTGCTAACTTATAACTTTTATTTACAACAAAAGACAAACACAAATTTTTTTTAAAGACAGATTTTTGTCAGAGTTCATCATACCAATGGATTCAACTAAATATCTAAATCTAGCTTCATCAAAAGGTTTTGTAAACAAGTCAGCATATTACTCATTGGTATGAACTTTGTTTAAAATAATTCCCTTTTTCTCAGCTTGATCTCTTATGAAGTGATACCTGATGTCAATGTGCTTTGTCATGGAGTGCTGCACCGGATTGTTTGTGATTGATATAGCACTCATGTTGTCAATGTGAATGTGAGTAGCCATAAAAGTCATCCCATAATCCAGCATTTGGTTTTGTATCCGGATGACTTGTGTACACCAACTTGAAGCTGCAATGTATTCTGCTTGTGCTGTAGAAGTTGATACACAGGTTTGCTTCTTGCACTGCCATGAAACCAGCCTTCCTCCCAGAAACTAACATCCCCCTGATATGGACTTTTTGTCCAAGTTGCATCCTCCATAGTCACTGTCAGTGTATGCATACAGGTTGAACTTATCATTTTTAGAATACCATAGCCCAAGTCTTGGGGCTCCCTTTAGGTATCTAAAAATTCTCTTGACAGCTTGAAGATGTGTATTCTTTGGAGCTGCTTGGAATCTTGCATAGGAGTTCTTGCAGCAGAGCAGTCAGCCATCTTGAATCTTTCCAAAATGCTCTTGACATATTTGGATTGGCTGATGAAGATTCCATTTGGAACATGTTTGACTTGAAGACCCAAAAAGAAATTTAGTTCACCCATTGAACTCATTTCAAACTTTGAGTGCATCAGGACCTCAAAGTCTTTACACAACTTTTTCCTTGTTGATCCAAAGATGATGTCATCAACATAGATTTGTACCATTAGGATTTCTCCCCTTCATCTTTGATAAAAAAGGTCTAGTCAATGGTACCTCTTCTGAAGTTGTTGTTTAGTAGATATCCAGATAAAGTTTCATACAAGGTTCTTGGAGCTTGATGTAAGCCATAGAGAGCTTTGCCTAGTTTGAACACTTTGTTAGGATGTGTAGGATCTACAAAGCCTGGAGGCTGTCTGACATATACTTCCTCACCAATATTCCCATACAGAATGGCACTCTTGACATCCATTTGATAAACTATGAAATTCTTGGATGCAGCATATGCTAGGAAGATTCTGATGGCCTCCAGCCTGGCAACAGGAGCAAAGACTTCATCATAGTCAATTCCATCTTCCTGAGTGTAGCCTTGAGCTACAAGTCTGGCTTTGTTCTTGACTATAATGCCTTTCTCATCTTGCTTGTTCCTGAATACCCATCTTGTGCCAATAGTAGTTTGACCAGGTGGAAGATCAACAAGTTTGAAGACATCCTGTCTCTTGAATTGCAGCAACTCTTCCTGCATTGCCTCAATCCAACTGCTGTGTTGTAGAGCTTCATCTATCTTCTTTGGCTCCACTTGAGATAGAAAGCAAGAATACAGACATATATTGGCCTCATGAGTTTTGCTTCTTGTTTGAAATCCTTGCTGAACTTGGCCAATGATATTTTCCAGGGGATGTTCCTTATTGATACTCTGTGGTGGTGAACATCCAATTGTATTCCTTGCTCAAGATTGCTTTGATTCTGATCAGGAAACTCTTCATTCATGGTGGGAGAGTGTTCAATATCAGCAGCAACATCAGCATCATCAGCAGCAACATCTGCAACATCTACATCATTTACAGATGTGTCTTGAAGTTCATTCTTATTTTCATTCTTAGAGAGGCTGCTGCTGGTGACATTTGAGAGACTGGTTCTGACTTCACTAGCTTCAATAGCTTCCACAGCAGATGGAGGATCAATAGATGGCCTTTTTAGTCTTATAGAAGGACTAGTGAATTCCAATATGTAATCAGTGGAAGATGTGGAAGCTGGTTCTTTGGAAGAGGTAAACTCCATATTTGAGAAGATGAGAGGCTCAAATATTTAGGTGAGGGAGTCTATATCAAATAGCTAGTTTGGGCCTTTAACCTGTTCACATGCAATGTGTTTCCTACATTCCACATTGGCTGATTTTTCCACAATTCTTGTTCTTGAGTTGAATACTATATAGGCCTTGGATTGAGATGAATAGCCCACAAATTATCCTTCATCAGACTTGGCACCAAATTTAGGAAGAACTCCATGTGTGATCAGAATGGTGCATCGACATCCCAAAGGTTTTAGAAATCCAATGTAGGGACCTCTTTTGAACTAGAGTTCATAAGGTGTCGTGTTGAGAGGCTTGACAATGAGAAATCTATTCTGCACATAGCAAGTTGTGATGACTGTTTCTACCCAGAATGTGAGAGGCCGTTTTGAATCAGCCAACATTGATCTTGCTGATTCAATTAGAGTTCTGTTTCTCCTTTCAGCAACCCCATTTTGTTTAGGAGTTCTTGGAGCACTGTACTATCTTTCTATGCCCTTGCTCTCACAAAAATAGTTCAAGGTGTGATTTTTGAACTTTGTACCTTGATCACACCTTATAAATTTCACCTTTTGATTGCTTTGATTCTCAACTCTAAGAATGTAAGATTTAAGAATCTCAGCAGTTTCATCTTTTATTCTCAAGAAGTATACCTATGAAAATCTGGTATAATCATCAGTTATCACCAGACAGTAAGACTTCTTGCCCATTGACATGACATTTATAGGACCAAATAGGTCCATATGCAATAGCTGTAATGGAGTGTCATTTGAATGATAACTCGTGTGTTGCTTCCCGTTCAGGCATGCAATGCAATGATCTTCAAGTTGGAATTCTTTGTTAGGAAGCCCTCTGACAAGATTTCCCTTCACCAACTTATTGATGGTTTTACATTGACATGGCTTAATCTCCTATGCCAGAGATTTGATTCATTAACTGATGCCTTTGAGAGAAAACAAGATACACTACCAGATGGAGTGACCTCATTCATGTCAAGCACATATAGGTTATCTTTTCTCTGAGCAGTCAATAGAATCTTCTCTGGAGGAGGTTTGTTTAAGCCAGGGGATAACACAAAACATTCTTTATTTGTGAAAAGCATTCAATGCTTTTGGTCACAGATCTGAGACACACTCATGAGATTGAAGTCCAATTATTTGACAAAACTTACTCTTTAAATACTCATTCTCTCATTGGACACAGTTCCTTGTCCAGTAATTGATCCTCCTTTTGAATCACTCCCAAAGGTAACATATCCTCCATTGAAATGTCTGAAGTTGGAGAGGATGGATCTGTTGCCGGTCATGTGCCTGGAATAACCACTGTCTACAACCTAGGTGTTATCCTTGTGACCTGGTTGTCCCTGCACATGATAGAGATCTAGTCAGAGGGAGGAACCCAAGAACTTGCAGACTTAGGTAAGTGTGTCTTTGGATCAGCAGCATCAGTATGCTTGCACTCAACAGAGCCAATGATGATGTTTTGAGGGATAGAGGTTGGGGTCTTGGTTTTCCATTGTTGGGATGGTTTTCCAGATCTTTTTGCTCTGTCAGCAGCTGATTTTGCTTTGGCTGCTGAAGGTTTTGCTTGATCAGCAGCAGATTTTGCTGCTAAGGACTTTTGCTTATCAGCAGCAGACTTGGTTGCTGCTGAAGGCTTGGTTTTTTATTTCTTAGGATTCTCATGATCATCAGCAGTTTTGCTGGCTGGTGATTGTTCAACAACAGATGTATGCTTCTCCTGCTTTACTATTCTATTGAAAGTGGATTTCTCTGTGGGAGTTCTTCAATAGATTGGTTTCTGCTTTGGAGTAGCTTGGGCTGGTTGAAGGATCTGGATGAAAGGATTGAATTTGCAATTTGCAGCAAAATGGCCTGATTCACCATAAATGATGCAGGATTGTTGGGGTTTTGGTATCTGCTGCCTTGGTGGAGAGAGTGTTTCTGAAATGAGTTGTCTTGGCTTCATAGCTTCTTACCCTTTTGTTTTTGTTTGTCTTCTCAAAAGCATGTTGCTTGAGGTTTCTTTGCTGCTGAAGGTAATAGAAGCATGTGCTAGCATTATGGTTGTATTTGCCACAGACAAAGCATGATTTAGCCATTTTGTCCCTTTAGAAGTACACATAATCTTTTCTCTTGAACAAATCTTTAAAATTCCAAGGATGAGCTTTGTTGTGCTCAAAGGTGTCTTCCTCCAATGTCTTTTGAACATATGGAGCTCTCTCTCCAGGTGCAAGACATATGTCAAACACCTTTCTTGGTTGGATGGATTTAGATTAGAGATTGGTGGAGCTTGAAGACTGTCCCTTTTCAACATTTAACTTTCTTCCTTTTGGAGGATAGCTAATTTTGATTTGTTTGGATTGTGGAGGTACTGGTACTGGTATTGAAGGAATGAAAAGACTTGGGCCATTTTTTTGGATCACTTTACCAGATTTGGTTGTTTTGAGAATTACTTCATTTGGGGAAGTAATAGGGCTTCATTTATTTCAGTGGAGTCTGAGCATGTGGACTCAGACTCAGATGAAGTGTTGCATTCTTGCACAGAGGGATCAAGATCTCGGTTTGCCATGTCAAGATTGAAGAGATTGAAGTTTGGTTCATGGATGGTTAAATAATCAGCAGGTGGTGCAACAATTTTGTACTGGTCAGCATGGTACCCAAGACCAGTCTTTACTATGTCATTAATTTGGACATTTAAAAGTCTTTGCAGCTTTTTGGATGCAAATTCATATTTCTCAACATGAACTTTCTATTCTGCCAATTCTTCTCTGGTAGCTTTTAATTTAACCAATAGATCATCAATCTGAGTTTCAAGATTTGTTTGTTCATGTTTTAATGAGGAAATCTCTTTCTTTAGACAATTAATCCTTTCTTTATAACTGTTTTTAACCTTTTTGAGTTCAGACTTCATTTGGTGAAACTCTTCATTTTGATCTATAAGGTTTTTATTATGCTTTATGTAACCTAGAACCTTATCAATACAAGCTTGGGAACAAAGATGTTCATATACCTGAGGTGGTATCTCTGTAGTGTCTTCCATAAGTGCTTGGTTGTTGGCAGGAAGATCATCATACTGAAAACTCCAGTCAAACTCAGCAGTTCTAACAACTGCACAAGCTGCAGTTTGAGCAGGAGGGGTAGCTTGTTGCTGTCTTGGCTGAGCTTGGCTTATTTGACCATGATGAGTTTGTCTTGGCTGAGCATCAGCTTGATTTGCATTTGGTGCCTTGCATTCTCTGGCAAAATGATCAAGTTGGTTGCAGTTGTAACATCTCAGCTTTCTCTTGTCCAAGCCAACTCTGGTGTTGGAGTTGTTGCTTGGGATGGGTCTTTCAGTTCTAGAGTAGAATCTTTTTGCTCTGAGAGAAAGCATAGCATAGGAGTGTTGTATCTCCATTTCTTCTAAGTCATCTGGATGGAAGCATTCCAGATCTTCTTTGATGAAGTACATGTTGCTAGAACTTTCAGAGACAAAAGTAGCAGAGTTTGTTTGAGGTGGGGCTTCAAGAAGAAATGGTGAGTTGTTCGATTGTGAGGTTGGAGTCTGGGGATGTGTAACAATAGGAGGTTAGTAGTTGCTTGAATTGGGAACTGAGGGGTCAGAGTGAAGTGCAGAGGAAGTGGTGGTGGATGATGAGGTTGTTGACTAACTTGAGCTTCTCTCTTTGGCTTGAATCATTTCTAATTCATAAGTCTTCAGCATGCCGAACATCTCAGTCATCTGCAGAGTCTTCAAATTTTCAGTTCTTCTGATTGACACTGTGTAAAGAGTCCAGCAGCTTGGCAGAGACCTGATAAGCTTCTTGAGAATGTCTTCATTCTCCAGCTTCACTTTTGAGCATTGAAGCTCCCCCATAAGATAAGTGTACATGTTGTACAGAACAGTAAGGGACTCACCTTCCTTCCAGACAAATTTTTCATATTGTTGCTTCAGGATGTCTCTTATGTTTCCCTTTACTTCTTCTGACCCAGCAAACATCTTTTCAAGAGCCTCCCATAGTTCTTTTGCAGTCTTGTATTATCTGAAGTTGTGGAAAACTTTGTTTGGCAAGCACATCTGGATGGCTCCAAAAGCTTTGAAATCTACTTCCATCTACTTGATGTCTTCCTTTGAGTACTTTGAGGGTTCTTTAGGGACTGGTGGACCTCCAGAATCAGCAGAGGCCACCATGGGTACATATGGTCCATCTTTTATGGATCTCCACATCCCATACTCTTGATAGCAGAAGAAACTTTCCATCTTTTTCTTCCACACATCATAGTCTTCTCCAGACACCAGTCTTGGTGGTATGTTGATGCTTCCAATATCATCAAAACCATTGTTTTGAGCCATTTCAGAATAAATGGTATTTTAGCAAAGAGATAGTAGTAAATAAACGAGAGAGTGATTAAACAAGTGTGAGTTTGTTTAATCTGAGAGCCAAAGCTCTGATACCACTTGTAGGATCAGTGATTACACTATGATTCTATTCTAGTTGAGATTGACGGAAACAATCACATCTATGCAATGTAAACAGATAAACAAAGAGAATACTGATAAATGCAAATTGTATTGATCTTCAATGTTTACAAGATGACAGAGAAAACTCTAAGGAAGCACACTTGTACAAATGTAAGATACAATACATATAAAGGAACTTAGAATCAAGACAAACCCTTGATTCTAAGGATCAGATCAAACACAGACCATTGATCTTGGATAGTTACAAGCTATACTACTATTGGAAGACAACTAAAAGACAAACTACAACAAACAGTTGTATCCAGGTCAAAAGTCTTCTTAGGAATCGTTGTAGAAGACTTCAGAAGTGGTTTGTCTTTAATCATCTGCACCAATAACAATTCTTTTGCTGATAGATGTGTCAGTGTTGTAGCAGAGGTGTCAGTAGCAAAGTCAAAGATGTTGATGATTTGCCTATCAGCAACTTTAGTAGATGAGGCTATCCGCAACATAGTTGTTCATCAGCAGGAGGACAACTATCCGCAACAACTAGCCTTATCCGCAGCAGCTTGTTGGTCAGTGGCAAAATTATGGAGTCTGCAGTAGTTGTACTTAGAGAATTTTGTAGTCATCAGTCTTTATATCTACAGGTAAAACTCAAGATCACTATCAAAATCAAATATTCAACATTTGAATTAAGCACTACACCACATAAACGTCAAATAAGTCAAAATGTCAAATCACGTCAACATCCCTCGTGACAACTGCCACACTAACTAATCATCAAGCAACCGAGCATTCTAAATACTGCTCAAAAAATCACTGCTAGACCACGTCAGATGCAACTGGCGCATCCTCCTCTAGTCCCTCTTGAAACAAATCTCTCTTAATCACCTCAAGTGGTCGATCTCTTAATCGTGCATGTCCACATCCTAGAAGTAAATCACGTACAACCGACACTGATCTCTTCTTCTATTACGTCTTTCCAATCACGGCTCCATGTGGTATGTCACTGACCGAAGCTCCAGTCACACATGGCGTGAGAAATGCCAACATCAGTCCCATCTCACTTTCAGCTCCTTCTATGGCAGTCATCGGCTTGACCTGTCGGTCTTCATTCTTTTTAGTAAGAGTTCCACATTTTCCCAATCTCGTACGCTTTGTCTTAGCCACCTAATCCTACTCAAGATAGAACGCTAGAGTGATTACTATGGACACAAATTTAGAATATGAGAGTAATCATAGACTGCCAAATCACGGTGATCAAATGTAATTTGGTGGTCCACATCACTGCTCGGATTCTAATCCTTTCCCATCATACTCACACTAATGTTCTACCTTCACGCACACCGGATGCACATGCATCCCACACAACTAACATAGCACCACACAATAATCTAGCATATCATTATAATAGTCACAATTGCACACCACATGTAGTTACACACAACTTCATTAGACTAAGCCAACACACCATGCTACGTCATATAACACAATTAAGGCTACTCTACATTAACTAGCCCACAAAACATTATTTCACCAAGTCATACCACACGCTTGACATAGTTCTACATACTACTACAATACATAGCACACATCATGTTCCCACACGGAACCATAGATCATTCACTCACATCAATCGTTTAACCTATCGTAATACTACACAAATGGTAAATAATAGTTACTGCTCAACTTGAAAGACGTACCTCTTGGCTTGCGGTTACTCGTGGTGGCATTCGTTTCACCCTCGCCCCATTTTCAGTTTAAGTTAAGGTATTTTATTTTATAAAAACACCAATTTTCTCTTAAACCACAGCTCTGATACCAACTTATATGACCCTAACCCGGGCATGCTACAGTTGGATCTCATAACGGGTCATTTTCATTTAAAAACGCATTTATTGCAATTCAAACTATATCAGAAGTCTTTCAAAACACATTTACTACTAGTTAACATTATTCAGTTTACCTCAAGAATGCCTGCACACCAATCCGAGTAACGCCGCTTCCCAGCCAAGATACGTCAATCCTACGCTTACCTGAAAAATAATCTAACGTACACACAAAGTCAGATATGCTGAGTGAGTTCTAATAGTTTAGTGTGAACGAAAACCATCACGTTACATTCGTTAGCTTAATCCACAACGGACCCTTCGGTCCTTACAACATAGTTTTATGATTTATTAACGAATAGTTAACCCACCGACATCCCACGAAATCCCTTAACCTTTCATCACCCGAGACTTAACCCGTACTAGTAGTAATAATTATAACCATAGTAATAACATTGCCATCTCGTTGACATAGACTTAACTTACTATACTAATAACTCACACCCAATAACAAGTATCAACTCGACACTTGGTTAACATAACATACTAAAGATATTAACACACCCGGCCTTAACCAAGGCTCCCAAAATTAACTGACATGACTCTTATACACGTCACGTCACAAGTCCTGACTCATCAGTCAGTCTAACTCTACATAACGCGATAACCACATCTACACTTCACACTAACATTACCGCATTAATATCACACATGTATAATCAATATAACTGAACACCACATAAGTATACTCGTAAACACATACCTCATCATTGCACTCTCGTCAAGGTTACCCTCGTCATGGTGTTCAACACACCCCGAGCTCATCATTAACCTGTTAAATAAACGTCACCGTTGGTGACTTCCCGAAGGACCTCATACTTCGCAATCCCATTTGTTGTGCCATAATGACACGTTGCAAACATACAACGACGAATACACAACACAAACAACATACTAGCCTTACATGACCCATTAACTATACTTGCACTTCACGCATTACCCTAGAACAACATATTTCTCACACAATATATCATAAATATTTAATGTACGACACGACTCTTTCCGTGCGGCCCTTAATACGACACGCATTAATAACTCGTCTCTTTAGCTCACACATTTCTAGAACACACCATAAACCCTACGACTCCTTATTAATCATTTTATATCAAAACCCATCGGTTAAAACTCGAAACCCTTAACACAATAAAATATATTAACACTTCATGAAGGTATATACGATAGCCCCAAAACAGTAAAACGTTTAAAAGAGGGGGATTAGAAACTCACCGATTACTAGTCGACCCAAACCTTTGCTCTGCAATTCGCCTGATCATGCTCGAAATCCGAACCTGTCACACGTGCGATCCAAGGTCTGAATGCGTCCAATTTGTACGTCAAATAACATGTACCTAATATAAAACCTCGACACTCGCCTAGTATTCCTGCACCTCATTCATTGCATAAACGTGCACGTACATACCCATGCAACTCAAAACATTAGTATGTTTCCATGCAAAACACGTTAGCCCGACACGCACTTGTACCCGCGTACACCCCTACACCCCACCGGTCCCAGCACCATCACTGAGCACCGCCGCTACCCCCCTGCCATCGTGACAATTCGGCAAGCACCAGCTGCCGCCGGCTACATGTAGTATGGCCACAACCATCGTCGCCTCCTCCGTATCCTGTTCGAGCCTCCATTGTCGTGCATCACCACCCTCATGTTGAAGACAACACTACCATCATACTCCGCCAATCACCGCCACAATGCACCACCGCCAAAGCGGTCGTCCCCGTCACATCGCCGCTCGTCGTCTCTCTCTCTTCTTCCCCTCGGCAGTCGGCCATCAACCCAAATGGGTCACCACAACCGGTCATGTTGATGCACTTTCCTGTGACAACACTCTGGATAGAGTCTTAGTTTGTATTTCTAATGTCTGTAATTTGTCTTTGTATGTAAGAGTCGTTATGTAATAGTTTATCGAGTTGTATTTACTTTTACATAATGTAAGTTGTTTTTCTGCTAAGTGTTTTGCGCACTTACATGTGCGCAGGAGAAAGCTCATGCGTACTTAGCAAGTACGCATAAGTACACAAGAACACCTCTGCGTACTTGTTAAGTACGCAAGAGCAATTGGTCCTGCGCACTTGTTAAGTGCGCAGGCATCAGGTCTGTATAAATAGGATAGGTTCACAGAAGCTAAGTACGCAGAACCATTTTGTTTAGACGAACTCAGTTTTGCTAAGTACGCAGCTTGTATTCTCTCTGTAACCGTCGAGTGTTTATAATACAAAGAACGTTTATTGTGACTCTCGTGTTTGGTTTACTTTGTTTAGTAAGACTCTCCACCTAGTCACGGGTATTCCGCAACCCGGTGCGACTAGTAGACCACTTGCATGTGACGATCCGACACACACGAAGGGACCTACAAGTGGTATCAGAGCATTGCTCTTGAATTCGAGTGTTGTAAGTGAGTTTGGAGACGTTTTACTGAGTTTTACAAGAAAAAAGAGGTATTTTTGTTGATTTTTGTGATAAAAAAGGGGTAGCTCTTGAGCACTTTTTTAGAAGCAAAAATCTCTCAAAAACCGATTTTTTGTTGTGTATTTGTGTGTTTTGAGCATCAAAGGTTGGTTAGAAACTTGTTTCTGATCCTTTGGCTCGATTGCATTGATCATCAGCCTACTTTTCACTGTCTCCGGCGATTTTCAGGTGACCGGAAAAGGTTGGTGAGAGTTGCTGAAAAGGTTTCCTACGTACTTACCATTTTTGGTAAAAAGTACAGTTTTCTGCGTACTTACTAACTACGCAAGAGTTATCTCCTGCGTACTTACAAGTGCGCAAGACTGAACTTGTGCGAACTTAAGTTATATCCTGCGTACTTAATATTTCCTCCTGCGTACTTAACAAGTACGCAAGAGTAAGTCTTAACTACGCAAGACCATTTCTCAAGTGCGCAAGGCCAAAACCAAGTGCGCAACAGTGTCTGATTTTTCTGATTTTTGACCAAGTAATTCAATATGTCGAACCTTCAGAATCTTGGAAACATGTTAAATTATGATAATAAAATCGGTACACCTCAGAAACCGCCTAAACTATTAAATGTAAACGATTATTCCAATTGGAAGGCGCGTTTTGAGCACTACATTTCATACACCGACTCATCATTATGGATACCAATCATTGAGGGATATAAGCATCCCACACACATCTATCTTGATGAAGAGGTGCCAAAGCCCATCTCTAAGCTTGATGAAGAACAAAAGAAAGCTTATGATCGGGAAAAGAAGGCTCTTGGCTCAATCACTATGTCATTAACTCAGGAATTGTTTCACAGTTTCCGAGGCTATGACACCTCCAAGGATCTTTGGAAAGCACTTAAGAAAAGATTTGAGGGGAACAGTGACATTAAGAAGAGTAAGCGGGATCTTCTCCGGAAGCAGTACGAATGCTTCAATTTCATGGAAAATGAATCGTTAGATGATCTCATCTCTAGATTCTATCATTTACAAACGGATTTGAAAGCTTTTGAACTGAAATATCCCGATGAAGAACTGGTGGAAAAATTTCTTGATGCTTTGCCACCAAAGTTTGAGATGTATACAACCCTGATGAGGGAAAATCCTAAATTCTATGAGTTAACAGTAGATGAGGCTATTGGTAAGATTCAAGCTCATAACATGAATCTTATGAAGAAGGAGAGCTCGGGAAGACCTCAGATACAGGACCCTTCCATGTATCATGGGACGACTTCCACTTCAAAATCATCGGGCTCTGGAATTGCCCTCTTTACTGGACACTCCAATGAAGAAGACCACTCAAATGGGTGTGGTGGTCATGCTTGTTATGCATCCGGATCAGGGTTGGGAACCAATCATCAACACACCTCAAGAAATCCTCCAGCTACGTCTTCAACTAACCATTCTGCAATAGTCAAAATAGCTGAAGATCATGTAGCATTGTTTTCATCATGTATGCTTGCGTATGAGAATTTCATAGGCGGCAAGCTAATGGATCCCGAAACTATTGAAGAAGACTTTAACCAAGTGGATCCTGATGATATTGAGGACATGGATATTCAATGGAATATGGCCATGCTTTTGAGGAGGGCCAATCGTTTCCTGAACAGAACAGGAAGAAAGTTCATTGGTGGACATTCTAATGCCAAGGTTGGATTTGATAAATCCAAGGCCAAATGCTACAAGTGTATGAACTATGGACACTTTGCTCGTGAGTGTCAAAAAGACCGATCACCGGCCTCTGGTTTCACCAGACCTAGCCAGGGAAACAGCCACGGCCACAACAACACTAGCCACCACAATCAACACCAAGGTGGTTTGTCAAATGCACTGGTAGCTCAGCATGACGAAAATTTTGATTGGGGTGTTCATCTAGAGGACGCCATCATTGCTCAAACACAGGTTGGTCTCATGGCTGAGATCATGGAGCTGATGGAGGCTGAGAGAAAAGAAGCTGAGGAGAAGGAAGCTTCTGTAGCTGTTGAAAAGGAGTCTACCACTGCCGTTGCTCTCATGGCCATTGGAGAAGCACAGAGTTCATCATCTGAGGTAGATTCTAACCCTTTCTTTGTTATTTCTTGTTCTAAATGTCTAGAGCTAAATCATGAAATTTCTAAGCTCCAAGACAAAATCGAACCCCTAACTATGGCAGCTCATAATTACAAAGCAAACGAAAAACGTTTTAAAGAGTCTGTTGAAACGTTAAAAAAGGAAAAATGTGAATATTCTTTACAAATAAGTGAGCAACAAGTTCACTTGGATATTGCGTATAGGGGGTTAGAAAAACGGAACAATGAAATCAACAAACTGCAAAATGAGATCCTGCAGTTAAAATGTACAAATGAGAAGTTGAAAAACTCTCGCTTTGTGGTGGAGCACTACGAATCAGTAGTGAGGAAAATGAAGGGTATAGGTCTTGGTACCAATGTCATTCCTCCACCAATAAGTGGGAAGTTTGTCAATAGCTTGATAGACATTGATCTCACCTGTCTAGATGAGTCCTCTGATAAGGATGATTCCCCTAAAAAGGATGAAACCTCAAGTAAGGCTAACTCCACATCTAGTGAGGAGTATGTTACTACTTCTGAAGATGGGTCGGTTGACACTTGCCCTGAAGGAGTAGTCTCTGAGGAGTTGTTGACTGAACAGAAAGTCCACAAAAACATTATCACTAATGGTGATAACTGCATTTTAACTGAATCTGATATCATTGAAACAAATGATAAACTTAAGGTAATGCTTTACGGGGGTTATAAAAATATTAACCAAGTTAAGAAAGAGGCTTTTTCAGCTCATTATGGGCTTGGTTACAAAGAGAATTTGCAAAAGTATTATACCCCCAAAAACCAAACTGAAAAAGGTCAGACTTCTGTTCATAAACCAACTCCTCCTGCTCATAATGGAGAGTTATCTAAGGCCAGATCTAATGAGCCTTACAAGAGAACTTATGTAGACAAGAGGAACTGTTTTCACTGTGGCATGGTTGGTCACATTTTTGTGAACTGTCCATCAAAGAACCAAGGGAAACGGCATGTTGTCTCACAGCCAGCCTTTATCCCTAAGTCGCCAATAGTGAAACCTCCAAGAAGTCCAAAGCAGAATGTGGTGAAACCACCAGTACAACCTATGGGAAAACCTAAGATTAAATCTGAGGCTAAACCATCTGTTGGAAGAAAGTTAAAGCAACCTGCTGTACCTCGTGTGTCTACATCTAGTAGTACACGCACTGGTGAGAAATTTGTGGCTAGACTCTCTAAGCCACAAAGAAAAAGAAGGAATAAGAGGTTGAGAAAGCTGGAACAGCTGACTAAGACTCAATCAGGTGAAGCTTCCACAAGTTCACCGGCTGTGTTTGAGCCAAAGTCTCCTGTTCTGGTTAAGAATCAAAAGAGATTCTGGAACAAGAAAGTTAAAGGTTCTCAATCTCCTGTTCCAAATTCATCCAAAGATTCACCAATTTTGAACAGTTATCATGACTGTGAGTTGAAAGAAGTAGTTTATTTTGAGAAGGATGGACGACCCAAGACCACAATGGCTTGGGTCTCAAAATCTAACTAATTCTTTTGTTACTCGTGCAGGGACGTCCGAAGGGTACTATCTCTAACTGTTGGTATGTAGATAGTGGATGCACCCGGCACATGACAGGAAACATGGCCTTGCTTCAAGACGTTAAACCATTCAGAGGCGGCTATGTGGCCTTTGCCGGAGAAAAAGGCGGCAGTATCACGTGTCAAGGCGTGGTTTCGAACGGTTGTCTCAGCTTTGACAATGTCAACTTCTGCGAGCAGGTGAAGCATAACCTGTTGAGTGTCTCCCAAATGTGTGACAAGGAGTACTCGGTGATGTTTGATAAATCAGAATGCCTGATTCTCAAACCTGGTTTTGAGGTCCCGAAGACTGGATTCTGATGAGAGCACCAAGATCAAACGACACTTATCAGATCGATATGAGCGTGGCAAAAACCACCTCATCCGTTGCTACTTGTTTGCTTACAAAAGCGACAGAACTTGACTCCATCTTGTGGCATAGGAAACTCGGACATAATTCTTATCATAAAATGAATCATCTTGTCCGAAATGGTTTGGTAACCAGGGTTCCTAAGTTGAGGTTTACCGTTGTAGATGACTGTATGCCGTGTAAAAAGGGCAAACAGCAACGGAAGTCTCACAAGCCCAAGCTCCAAAACTCTATCGATACCCCTTTGGAGCTATTACACATGGACCTGTTTGGCCCCATAAGTATCAGGAGTATTGGAGGTAAGTCGTTCTGTCTGGTTGTAACTGATGATTTCTCACGTTTTTCTTGGGTGCATTTTTTAGGTACAAAAGACGAGACTGCTGATATTCTTCAATACCTGATCCTGAGCTTGGAATCTCTTTGCAAGCTGAAAGTTAGAAGAATAAGGAGTGACAACGGAACTGAGTTCAAGAATAATTTGATGGAACTTTTCTGTCTCAAGAGAGGGATCCGTCACGAATTCAGCGCGCCGTACACACCTCAGCAGAATGGAGTGGCTGAACGGAAGAACAAAACACTGATCAAGACTGTAAGGACTATGCTGTCAGATGCAAAGCTTCCTGTCACTTTCTGGGCAGAAGCAGTTAATACAGCTTGTCACGTCTTAAACAGGGTTCTGGTTGTGAAAAGGCACAACAAGACGTGTTATAAGTTGATCAATAATCGACTTCCCAATCTTGATTACCTAGTTCCTTTTGGTAGTCCTTGTTCCTTGTTGCTACAGTATAAAGACCGTCAGTCTAAATTTCATGCGAAAGCGGTGGAAGGCATCTTCTTAGGATATGTTGCCAATTCGCCCTGCAAGAGAGTGTACAACATAGGAACTCGTACTGTCGAGGAATGGTTTGAAGTGGACTGTAGTAAACACAGCACTCCACCAGAACCAAAAGGTCCAGCTTTGGGTTTTGATTATGATGCGCTATTCAAGTCCTTCAATCTTCCTGACTTATCTGCAGAAGACGCCGCAAATGTCTATGATTTATTGCGTAGCGACATTGACTCCAGTTTTTCTACTCGTGCTACTGCACCAATTATAACTCCTGATTCCAATGTTGCATCTGCATCTGGAACTCATGACAATGATGGCAGTGAAGATGTTCTTGTTGATGGAGATGACGCTCCAGCCAATCCTAACACAACTGTAGGAAATGAAGCTCCAGCTGATCCAATAAACATTGAATCTTCTTCCTCTGGAACACAGGAAATGGGGGAGTTAAGCACGAATCTAGATCCAGAAATTCAAGAACCGATTGTTCCGGAGACGAGGGTGCATAGGAATCATCCAATCGACAAAATTATTGGTAATCCTTATGCCGGTGTTCAGACTCGTCATAGAACCATCACTGATAACTCCAGTCTTTACATAGAGATATTTGACACTGGTGTCATGGAAACATGTCTGCATGCTGCATTTGTGTCCCAGTTAGAGCCGAAGAATGTGAAGGAGGCTCTCACTGACAACTGCTGGATTGAGGCGATGCAAGATGAACTGTCTCAAATCCAAAAGTTGCACGTGTGGGATTTAGTTGACTTGCCAAAAGGCTTTCAGCCAATTGGTACCAGATGGGTGTTCAAATGCAAGACGGATGATCGTCATGTAGTTGTGAAGAACAAAGCAAGATTGGTTGTTCATGGCTTTTATCAACAAGAGGGCTTGGATTACAATGAAGTATATGCCCCAGTTGCTAGAATTGAGGCCATTCGACTGTTCTTGGCTTATGCCACATATGTCGGCTTCAAGGTCTATCAACTTGATGTGAAGAGTGCTTTCGTTTATGCTAAAGTTCATGAAGAGGTCTATGTCACTCAACCTCCCGGTTTTGAAGATCCGCATAATATCAATAAAGTGTATAAGCTCGAAAAAGCACTTTATGGTCTTCATCAAGCACCGCGGGCATGGTATGAGACATTATCTAAGCATTTACTGTCTAATGGTTTCGACCGTGGACAGATTGACTCGACCCTCTTCATTAGGAAAGCAGGAGGTGACATTCTCCTTGTACAAGTATACGTCGACGACATTATATTTGGATCTACAAATGAAGGGATGTGTAGGGAATTTGAGCAGGTGATGAAGTCCAAGTTTGAAATGAGTAATATGGGTGAATTGTCATTCTTCCTGGGTCTGCAAGTCAGTCAAAGAGAGAATGGAATTTATCTACATCAAACTAAGTACGTGCAGGACATCTTGTCAAAATACAAGATGAGTGATAGCACTACTTATGGCACACCAATCCCAGTCAATCATGGTTTGCATCCCGACAGAGATGGAAAGGATGTGGACAGCAGGTTATACCGTGGGATGATCGGATCACTTATGTATCTCACAGCTTCAAGACCCGATATAATGTTTGCTGTATGTTTGTGCTCAAGGTTTCAGTCTCAACCGAAGGAGTCACATATGATAGCTGTGAAGAGAATTTTCAGATATCTGAAAGGGAAACCCCGATTAGGTCTTTGGTACTCTAAGCAGCAGTCATTCGACTTCAAAGCCTACACTGATTCAGATTATGGCGGTTGTAACCTTGACAGAAAGTCAACTTCTGGTGGATATCAATTCTTAGGAGACAGGCTGGTCTCCTGGCAGTGCAAGAAGCAGTCAACGGTTTCTGTCTCAACATGTGAAGCAGAATACATTGCTGCAGCGAGCGGTTGTTCTCAGATACTGTGGATTCAGCAGCAGTTGAGAGACTACGGCTTAAAATTCACTGGAACTCCTCTATTCATGACAACAATGCCACCATGTCCATCACAAATAACCCGGTGAAACACTCCAAAACTAAACATATAGAGATTCGCCATCATTTCATCCGTGATTGTGCTGAAAAGCATTTAATTGAACTCGTAAAAGTTCACACGGATGACAATCTTGCTGACCTTTTCACAAAGGCATTTGATCGATCCCGTTTTGAGCATCTTGTCAACTTGATAGGAATGTTCAATCCTGAGTGAAAACTACGTTTTCTTAACTCAATTCAATTCATGGAAGTTAAATTTTTAATTCTTTTAAATTTTCTGTACAGTTCTTTTAAATTTTTAATTCTTTTAAATTTAACTAACTTGATAGGAATGTTAAATTTTTATTTCTTTTAAATTTTAAAATGGAGAAAATTTCAAAGGTAACTTGAGAAAAGAGAAAATAATAGTACATCAGAAATGATCTAAACTTCATAGACTGCTCATATGGGAAATGATTGCGTCATGCTTACTTATCTGTTTAAAATTGTTATGTTCTTAATCTGTTTATTTACAAGTAATTTGAATTGTCAGTAGGCTGTATGCGTCTTTGAATCACTAGTAGTGTGGAAACTAAATCTAAATTACAACTATGATTTGAACCCATGTTTGCAAGCGTGTGTGAGTAAAAGATTAGAAAAGATCACTATCAGATAAAGGATGTTAGATTTTGACAATAATTCTCTTTTGAGATCAGTTTCGGGTTATGTTGTTAGCACAATTAATGCGGTTCATCTCACTGCCCATACTCACAAGTATGCAAGGAGAGATTGAATCAAGACATGTCTCTACATTAACCGTTGAGCATGTATTCACCCTTGAATCATTCCTGGTTCATTGAAATCAAATCCAGATAAAAGTTGGATCCCCTTACCTTATAATCAAACACCATGTTCATTATCCCGACTCATCATACCGATATTCAAAGAAGAAAATCACATGAAACCAAGACAAAAGAATCACTCGATTCTGAATCTTATGATTCCTGATAATCCTTATGGATTCTGCTTGATTTTTCTGTGCTAATTTATGTAACTTCATTCTGAAAATTAAGAAAATCATTGGAAAAATCTTAGATGCCTTGAAGATAGTGCAAAATATCATAGCATATCAGTGGGGTACACGTTGTATATCTTATAATTAAATACCTTAATACACAAGAACGTGATACAAAGATGCTTATAGATTCAAATCTTATAATATTGTCAACTTGAATTACTTGTTTATGTGCTTATTACGTATGAATAAAGAGTAATACATGACATGATCCCATATTCTTTGATGTTTATATTGTATCGTTTTTGCTATAAGTTAGCCTGATATGATCCTCTGCTCGTACCTTTGATCAAAAATAGCTTGTGTAAATGATTGTATATATCTATCTTGAAAAGAACAAAAAGATTTTAAGTTTTTAAGTTTATGCATAGTTCAAGTTTAAATAAAAAAATAATAATAATAATAATAATATTTTATGTTTAATCCTCATGAATTGTATTTGAATCCTTTTGGTTGAATATTTTTATCTTGTTCGTTATTTAACTTGAAAATCTTCATAAATTCTGAGTTGTAAATTGCGCACTTAAGGGTTGTGCGCACTTGTCAAGTACGCACGAAGTAACACTTGCGCACTTAACAAGTACGCAAGAGTTAACTCGTGCGCACTTAACAAGTACGCACGAACATTAAGTGAGGGGTATAAATCAGAGACTTAGAACATTTTTTTAAGCTTTCACACTTTCAAACCCAAAGTTTCCCTCTGCAATTTTACTCTAAAAAAAAATCGTTTGTGTCCAATCATCTTCTCGTCCCGTCCATACTTTCATCATCGTATTCCATCTCGGTGGTGAGATTATAGACCGATTTCATCCGTTTAATCGTCACTTTGGACCGAATTCTGACCTAGAATCTTTTTAGGTTAATGCCGACAAAATTTGGGGTAATATGGGGTTGTTTGGGTAACTTATTATTTGTAACAAGCTAATAGGAAGCTTTAATCGACTCCCTAATCATCTCATGGTCCTCGATTGATCCGTCATTTGAAGTTGAACCGACAGTGGGTCGGCGACAGGTCTAGGTCAAAAATTGAACGAGTGTAGTGTTGATAATGGTACCATAGGTTAGAATCCTTGATTCCGACCTAGTGGCGACCTAATCAACCCACATTTTGAACGAATTACAAGTTTCGGAAATTTTTGCTAAGGGTTGTTCTTGCGCACTTAGCAAGTACGCAAGAAATGCTTCTTGCGTACTTGTTAAGTACGCAAGAGGAAAATCCTGCGCACTTACTAAGTGCGCAGGACCAACACTTAGAAATTTTTCCTAAGTCTGAAATTTTTTTCAAAGTGTAACTACTATACTATGTCATGTGTGTCTACTTCCAGTGTTATAAGTTGTTCTAAATATGTTTTATGTGTGTGTTTGCAGGCTATGGCTCGTGCATTCACTGACGAATTCAACCTAGGGCTAACACCGAACCAGAATGGAAAGGCGCAGCCTTGCAATACAGGGAGATTGTGGATTTTCTCAACAGATCAAGAATAAGTTATGCAATCTCAGCAAACCCAACAGTCTCAAGACCTTACCTGGAGCAATTCTGGGAGACTGCAGAGCACGATTGCACGGTATCCCCGAATGTCATAAGGGCTACCGTTGATGGTCGGGGTATTGCTATCTCCGAGGATACAATAAGGAGAGTTTTGCAGTTCGGAGACCTTGCCACCGACCCGACATCCTATCCAGATTACTACGTGGATGGGTGTTGGAGGCACAGAATGGGATATGTCAGGGCAAGGGACTATGCTTCCTACAAGAAGATGTGGGTATTGGATCAATGGCGTTACTTTGCCCACATCATGATCGTGTGAATCTCATCCAGGAAAGCGGGGAAAGATGCCATGGGTCATGACCTAGCAGCGGCCATGGTGGGCCTGTCTCTCAATCGGGGCTATAACTTCTCTCGCTATATCTTCAAAGCACTAAATGACCAGATAAATACAGCAGAGAGGTTCAGGTTCCTTTTGTACCCGAGGTTTGTGCAGCTACTGATCGATGATGCACTGCCAAACCTACGCGCTATCGGGGAGAGACTGCAGGTAAAAAGGGTGGACAAGAGAGTCTTTGCTCAGTTTCTAAAGCCAGGCAGTGTAGAACCTACGCCTGCGCACACTGACCTCTTTGGCCACCTACTGAATGAAGCATACGTCGCTCCTGAAGATTGGAACTGGTATAGTCCCAACTCAGCACCAGAGATGAGTGATGACTCTGGTGAAGAGTAAGAGGAAGAGCATGATGATGATGACGGTGATGATGAAGGTGATGATGAAGGTGATGTTGGTGGTGCTGAGGAATCCGATTCGGAGGCAACAGAATCAGATTCTTCTGATTCCGATGACGCACCATCACAGGCACATCCGAGAAGGTCGGCACAGGTAACCCTGCCTGAGTCTTCTTCAAAAAGAAAACGATAAAGCTCGAGCAGCGAATATGAGTCGGCTTCCGACTCTGACGCTGCTCTACAAAGACGAAGGCGAGAGAAAGCCAACAAGAAAAGGGGTGATAGGCAAGAGGTTGCTATCCCTAGGGTTGAAGAGACTCCGACTGTGCAGCCAGTACAAGTTGAAGCTGCCCGTCCAGAGTCAGAATCTACCACGCCAGCACAGCAACTGTTTAGAAGGAGGAGAAGGCCACTGGTACAAGCAGATGTGGCAGTCACGGCGGTCACAGAGGTGATTCCTGTGACAGTGACCCTCCCTACTCCAACCGTCCAGGTGACGGTGACTGCTCCACTTCTCACGGAGTCAGTCACCATCACCCCAACCATAACTTCCATCATTACATCCCCCATCCCAACACCCACCAAAGAGCCTTCAGGTCAACCCTTTAACTACGGTGATTTCTCACAGGGGTTCGACTTTGACACAATCTTCTCTTCCCCCATCCACAACGCCGAAGCCTCATCATCTAGGTATCCGGATCCAAATGAAGCTAGGATCGATGTGCTAGAAACACAAGTTGCTGGTTTGTTGAAGACTATTCAAAAGTCAAAAGAGGATTCTGATGCTCAACAAGCACAGATAAACTCTCTGGCGGATGAAGTTAGGATTCTGCGTAGCCAGAGAACGGGGACTGATGAACGGTTGAAGAATGTCATGGCACAGAATGAACTGTTAATGAAGACTAACGAAATGATTCTAGGACACAGAACTTCACTTGAGCTGAGGATGGACTTGCAAAGAAAAGAGCACGCAGCGATGGTCAAATTAGTTGGTGAACTGACCGCGAAGCTAGGTGCTCAGGGGGAGAAGGAGACAGAGAAAGAGAAAGAGAAAGACAAAGAAAAGAAATCCACCGGTGCCGAGTCTTGTCATCCAGTCGATCTGACTAAGGATGATGATAAAGACAAGGATCCTGAAGTCGGTCCTAGTGGAGGTGAGCACCTAGCTTTGGCGATTGTGCCCATCTCTTCTGTTCCATTGGCTGAGGGGGAGTCTACTCAGCAAGAGGGTGGTGAAGCCTCAGGTGGTGGTGGTGGAGATAAAGGGAAGTCAGCGGCTGACGTGCTCAAGGACTTATCTGATGATGAGATCCTATATTTAGAGCCTGACTATTCCAAAGAGGCACAGATCGATGCTCTCCTTAATCTGGAAGAAGGAGAGATCGACTCTGGTGATGACTGGAATGAGGATGACGATGATGTGGTGATAGAGATTCCAAAGGGCGACGGGGAAGGAGAGTACGAGTTAGAGGATGGTGAGATCTTTGAAATACCATCGCTCAATTCTCTGCTCGACACAGGCTCAGTTGACATGGCAAGTAATGTTGAAGCCACAACTGAAGCCTCCCCGGTTGACCCTATACCTGCGGACCCCGAGGCACAAAAAGAGAAAGATATGCCTTCTGCATCTACAAAGGGTCCAGCTCCCGTGTGGCAAAAGACGTCTATCACAGACAAGCACAGAGCGACATGTATGATCTTAGCTGTTAGGTACGAGGAGAACAAGCAGTTGTTCGCCATCAAAAGATCTGGGGGGGTTCAATACTTGAAACCCACCAGTGAGGCGTTCAACTCTTTGCCCAAGTACGACCTAGTTAACCTCGCAAACCGCGATCTGCTAAGTCACTCGAATAATGCAGTAGCAATGGGTTTGTGGGTAACACTACAGCGGGAAGTGAGATCAGGGAAATTTGAATACCTTAAGCCTCAGGTGCCCAGAAGAGTCAAGGATAAGCACGCTGTGCATCCTGTGACTAAGAAGCCCATAAAGAGATTAGTATACAAGCTAGTACGATGTGAAACTAAGATTCCCCTGAGCAAGTTACCTCAGGATATTCTTGGTGACATGTGGTACTGGTACGTTGATCCAAAAACAGGAGAGGCTGTGGTAATGAGTAAAGGTAAGTCAGCAAGTGGAAACATGGTGCTAAAGGAAGTGATCAGGATATTTGAAGAAGTCTGCTTCATCAACTTTTCTGTGAACGATCTGGAGGTACTAGCCGACAAGTACTGCATCCACACTGACGAATGGACGAAGCTCCTCTCTGCCAAATATGACAAGTTGATCAAGTTCTGTCTTAATTACAAAAAGAAGATGGAAGCTAAGGAACAAGTGCTGTGAAGACTGAAGAATGAAGACTGAAGACGATGAAGATCCCGAGCTGTTGTCAAGGGGGAGTTTGTTGATGCACTTTCCTGTGACAACACTCTGGATAGAGTCTTAGTTTGTATTTCTAATGTCTGTAATTTGTCTTTGTATGTAAGAGTCGTTATGTAATAGTTTATCGAGTTGTATTTACTTTTACATAATGTATGTTGTTTTTCTGCTAAGTGTTTTGCGCACTTACATGTGCGCAGGAGAAAGCTTAAGTACACAAGAACACCTCTGCGTACTTGTTAAGTACGCAAGAGCAATTGGTCCTGCGCACTTGTTAAGTGCGCAGGCATCAGGTCTGTATAAATAGGATAGGTTCACAGAAGCTAAGTACGCAGAACCATATTGTTTAGACGAACTCAGTTTTGCTAAGTACGCAGCTTGTATTCTCTCTGTAACCGTCGAGTGTTTATAATACAAAGAACGTTTATTGTGACTCTCGTGTTTGGTTTACTTTGTTTAGTAAGACTCTCCACCTAGTCACGGGTATTCCGCAACCCGGTGCGACTAGTAGACCACTTGCATATGACGATCCGACACACACGAAGGGACCTACAGGTCACACCTCCATCGAGTACCCCCATGTCTCGTCCTGTAATACCCACAGCCATCATCGGACCGTCGTCTCTGTCTTCTTACTCGATTACCATAAGCAAAGGCTAAAACCCTAATCGGGTTCTCAAAAAACAACACAAACCAAAAGCATAACTTAAAGAACGAGAATTACCTTGGTGTCGTAGAAAGCTCCTTCGCTCGAGTGCACCGCACCACCACCGCTGCCGGCGTCATCACCTCGCGGCTGCCTTCCATGCAAGCCTAGGCCGAATGGCCTAGGGTTTGCTTAAAAGTGGCATTTAAACCTTTACGGTTTACGTTCTAGTCCATGGGCTTCCTTTCCACGTGTTTTTATCTTAATTCGTTCTCCTTTGGGCAAACTGGGTCCCTCGAGTTCTAATCCACGCGTATTGGGTCTCGAGTTTGGGTTACAACGACAACTAATGTCGTTAAAATGCCCCGTGCTCGACTAATATTGCTCTTTATTACGTTAGATGTGAATCCGGGTCGTCCACTAACCCGAACCACTTGCTTACGGTTTTCAGGATGTTACAAGCATATATAAGAGTGATAAATGGAAATTGTATTATTCAACCTTTGCTCATAAATAATCTTCTCATCACATAATATCAATTGAGAAATGATTATGATCGAGTTATACTCATTTATCTTTCCCAAATCTTTCAACTTTTCGTAAGTTTATAATGAGCTTTAGGAAGTATGACATATGAGATGTCATTTTTTTACACTAAAATATTCCAATAAATTAGTAGATCGCTTAGTATAAGCAAAACATATTTATAATCATTCACGAGACTAACAATAAAAGACAAGTTAGTCTTCCATTTCCTTTATTCAATACGTTATAATGAGTAATGCATAGCATATAAAAGACATACAACATAAAGTTAAAATCATACGATTCTTAACATACCATCATATAAACAAGTTATATTCGTGCAACATGTTGAGAATACCAACTACTAAGTCACACATTCTACCATCATATAACATGTTGAAGATAATCATAAAACATGTCAAATATAAACAAGTCACATATCATTATAATCTTCTTAATAAAATTGCATTAGTGATAATTTTGTAATAGAAGTCATCGAACGTCATTTTTGATAGTGTAAAATATTGAAGGGTTCTGATATCCTGAAGGGTGTATTGCCTTTTATAAACTATAAATGTACGTTAAACCTACGACAACAATAATTCTAAATTGTGTGAGTTAGTAGCCACAGTTTTAACATGTGACCCGTCCATATCACTAATCATGAAAGTTTATATAATATAATATCATAAATTGAACGACTTTAAGGTTATTAAGTTCTATGATAATAAATTGAAAACTTTTAAATAATTAATTAATTAAATTAAATTCATAATAAATTGAATCAATCAAATAATTAAATTGATTTGAACAAGTCAAACTGAATCGTAATCATGAAAGTGTAATACAATTAAATGGATATAGAGATTATTAAATTTTCTTTGCTATTATTGAATTGAAATTAATTCCATTTATTAAAATTAAAAATGCAAACAAAAACGGGGTGATTAGATCATAATAACAGGTAAACACAAATGTTATATGAATTTATATATAATTAAGATTATTAATTCAGTATTTACAGCCGATTAAATACATACCAGAAAATTTCAAAAACTCATAAAATTTGGAAATAGAATTAAAATCGTGTCTATATAAGCAAATCACATTATTATTTGACACCTTACAAAAATAGCAAGCAAATTCTCTTTACCATTTTTTTTAATTTCTAAACCATGATTATAATGAGATGCTATGATATTTCAAAACTGATATGAAATTTATAATATATTTTCACAATAATATGTTAAAATATTAGCATAATCCATATCAGTATATTTGATATCTAATTCAGATAAGTATCTCATGTTTCGGAACGGAAAATCAAAGATGTAAACAAACTTAAAACTTACCGAAATTTCAACTAATTTTTTTTTTGCTTTTTACCCAACTAAGATTATATAATCCTAAAGTCGAAAAACAGTTTTGTGCATATATTAACTAAAACCCAAACACACATAGTATGCAAAAAAAATCTAGACATCAATCATAAAAACTTACCTTTCTTGACGATTATGATACCCGTTTAGAGAAGGAATCGAGGTTGATAATTACACACCAAGCTTCATTCGTGAAGCAACGATAAATCATCTATGAGAACTTTGACCGTTACAGTTGCATGTAAATAGATTGTAGATCGCATAGTAAACACTAACTTATTATAATATGATCCAATTCCAAATAGCAACTCGTGCTGATAACGTGTTGTATGACAACAACCTATTATCATATAATATGTAAAGGAATCAAATATATGAACATATATTATAGAGATTATAGAAAGGAAGAGAGAATGAAGAATGGAAGAAATCATTCTTATTGATGTGTCATATCAAATACAAGAATCCACTATTTATAAAGCTATAAGATTAATAAAAACATAATGACAAATGAATAGTCACTTTGAAGTTACAAAGTGGTATTAATAACCATATTGAATAATATTTATAATATATCGGAACTTTTTAATTTTTTTTTACCACTTTCTCAAAGTTTTAAGCATTTAAATAACTCTTTTTTTCTTTTCTTTTTTTTTCTTTCTCTTTTAACCTTTATTTTGTTAAAGTTCTTTTAATCTTTATTTATTTTTAAACTTTTTACAAACTTTTCATTTCGTTTACAGATTTCGTTGCCATCAATGCGTCGTGCCTATTGTTATCACGCTTAGACGTTTTTTAACGGTTTCGTCGAAGACGTTAACTATTTCATGATTAACGAACAAATTTATTTTATCCTTTGTTTTTGTTAAAAGTCTTTTCATTTATTAGCTCTTTTATTTGTTTCCTTTTTTTATTTTACAAACTTTCCGTTACATTGTCGTGCTTATTTTTATCAGCATTTAGACATTATTATTTTTAATGATTTCGTAATCATTAAGTATTAATTTATATGCAGATAAATGTGCTCATATGGCAACGCGCGTGGTGTAACCAACTAGTTTAACTAATTTAGCATATGAAAAACAAAAGTAAATATTAAAAAGGAATTTCATATAACATTTGTAAATGTAATCCAACATGTTAGAGGCAGTGTGCCATCACATTTTATTTGGAGCTTAAGAAGTTATGTCATAAACGTGTATTCTCATGAAGCAGTGTGTGAGGCATATTCGTGTTCAAGGGAGAGCCAAAGGTGACAGATAGTTGTGCCTTAAACATGTGAAAAGGGCCCCTCAGAAATTGTGAAGTTGATAATCATTCGAACGTTAACATCATTGTGAACCCATGTAGAGTAGTTGGGATTGACGGTGACAAGTATTGCATCATCAACTTCAGTGGTAAAGACGCGTTTCGGACACGGAATAAAACCGCCAATATAGCCAAATAAATTGTTTGTGAGGAGATAGGGTTCAAACATTGTCTTACAATAGTTATAGTTTGTTTAGGATAAGTTAAAAAACAAACTTGTAAGAATTGTGAGATGCTTTTTCTTGAGGTGAAATAGTGGTAATTATGACCATTGTCCAAAATCTGTTGGGCAAATCTGTTAGGTGAAACTAATACGAGAAACTAATAGGAGAAACGAAGGGTGACATTACTATTTACAGTTTCGAAGGTTGATGGCGAAACCAGCACAGTGTTAAAGGAAGAACGAAAACTTGCGTATTCTAAGGTTTTGGTTATGAGTGAAAAATAGTAAAAAACAGTTGATTATGGACCGTTTCGAAGATATGTATTGTCAAGATGATGAAAGGGGATGCAAAATGAGCTTAATGTGCAACAAAAAGGATGGGCTAGAGCGCATGCGGTGGCTGACTGCGGTTGCTCGTGGCGGTGATCGGGCGACATGAGTGGTGGTGGGTGTAATTAAGTGAAACACCTTCTGTGTATGTGTGTAAATGTGTAATTTTATTGATTGTTGTATTGAATATGGGCTACAAGAGAAGGTTTTATACTATAACCATATTTATACAAACTACCTTTTAATTAAAATAATAATTACAAATGGCCTAATACATTTAATTTTAAAAACTTTTATGTATCATTACAACCGGTTTTTTCACCCGCGCTACGTGGCGCGAGTTTGATTGTTATCGGTTTAGCTCGTTTGCGGGGATAAAATTTACCTCGAATCGCATACTCAATTTTGAATACAACTCCGTCTTCAATACATATTAGAACGTTGACAAAAAAAACTAAATAAATCCAAAATTTCATTTTTAAAATAACTAATGAATGAAACTTATTAAAGGAAAAACGACAATATTAGAAAATTAAATGGGTTAAAAGCGTACCTTAAATATAGTAGAGGTATCGTTCGCCCTAATACTTTTTAAATAGACCATAATAATTTATATTTTTTTAAATAGTTAATAATAATCACTAGTAATTTTACCAGACTCGCGCTGTGACGCCGTCGAAACGTAGCCTAACTCGAATTTCCACGCTCTTCGGCGTGAAGCGGATTTTAAACGGTTGAGGTGGTTACAAGAAAACGTAATTAGGCACATAAAAAACATATAAGGTTATGGCTACTCGTTTAACCCTGAAAGAAGATGTAAAAAAACTAAATCAAAACACCAAAACAAAAAAAAAAAATTTTGCATTTGATAGCTACATTCTCAACTGGAGCAAATGGGTTCCAAAACAAGTATCATATTTGCATGGCGTGTAGAACTAGACAGGATTCCAACTCGATAAGCTCTAATCATAAGAAAGATAAACCTTGAAAGTAATACATACCCATTATGTCTTCAATGTGCATAAACCTCAGAACATTTATTCACAACTTGCTTCTATACATCTATGATATGGGCGTTTATTAGTGTGTGGTGCCACATGACGCCCATTTTCGTTTTTTCGATAACAGATACCCTGTATTTGCTTCAGGACTCTCCGACACAATCCAAAAGAAGTTGAGCTATAGAAGTCGTCATCTACACGTCTCTTTGGAGCATTTGGAAAATGAGGAACGAGTTGTGTTTGAAAACAAAAGGGCGTCTATCGAAAGGTTACATGAAGATTTAAAGAGCACTAGCATCCTGTGGGTCAAGAACCATTCTAATATTGGTTCCCTAGATTGGACACAATGGTTTAAGTTTCAGATCTAGTCACTCCTGTTATTTTATATATGTAATTTTCTCAGCAAGTTCCCCACATCATTCTTATATGAGTTGTATTCGTCCTTTTTTTTTCTTCCGCCTTCCAAAAAGAAAATAGTCTCTACCAAGTGGGCTTGTCCCACATTTGTTAGTTTACTTTTGTGTAATCTGGAGTTTTGTAAGGCTCCAAACCCGGGAACCCGACACGTTGGCATACACGTAAGCACAGTAGTAAATGACATCAATTTCTCTCAATAAATGCAGCGGAAATTAAACAATCAACAGTGGTCAACGACCCAAATCTCAAACATAATCCAAACAAGTGATAATATCTAAATCATTCAACATCATAACGGAAAAGTAAATATCATCACAACGATCACGGTAACCAAACGCCATCTAGAAGCCGCCAGCTCACGCTTTCTCCTTACCTGAAATACATGCTAAAAGTCAGCTACGCTTGGTGAGTTCTATAGTAATTCGTTCGGGGATATTAAGTCCCGAATCTTTATTAAAAAAGATTTACGTCACAAAGGTTTTCTCAATTCTTTACCGATTAATCCATTATATATTTTATCGACATACACGAAATCACGTCGACCGGTCCAAAGACTCGTACGCTCATGACTCGTTGACTGATCATCGTCACTCCTAACAACCCACCGACCAACACTGACTTACTATCACGCTTAAGAAACCCATTTCATCTGACTAAGATTTGACTCAATTCCCGTCGACTAGAGTCGACCCGATAACAATTAATCTCATACTATCAAAGCATCGCATTAAATAACTCAACACCAAATCCTACGCATACAATTATACTATCGTATCATCACACAAATATCAACGTCAAAACCATTATCATTTTGTGCCCTTACTATATGGCACGTTGCATGTATTCGAGACCAAAACTACAAAACATTTAAACGTGGGCGATAGAAACTCACATTTGCTTGATACGCCTCGATCTCTAGAACCCGCTAATGTCTCGTTCTCGTTCTTGGATCTCACACCTATATTACACACAATTCGCGATTCAATAATCACATCTCGATGTTCGTCCTCTCGCTCACTCACTCGACCCGACCCGGTGCGTTATCACTGGCGCTCGCATGCACGCGTTCATGCCTTAATGCAACCGGTCCGTCTTCGCACCGCCACCTTCGGCTTCCGTCAACTCCCACCGTCGCCGTACCTTTGTTATCGGCATGTCGGGACCACGGCTTCGGTCACCTACAACCTTTTCCGACCCCCACAAATCGTCCCAGCCATGAACCGCCCTAGCGACGGGCGACCTCCATCTCCTCGCACTTGCGTTGACGAGGACAGCCCCTTCGAGGGACTGTCGCGTCTGCCCAGCGACACCGCCGGCTTCCTGCGCGTTCTCCCGGACTTGCTGCTGTTGCTGCCGTTTCCTCCCTGCGCCACCCCCGCGTCGTCGCCTTCTCCACTGAGCCGTCACAGCCCTAACAGCTTCGTCCGTCCCCCTCCTGTCTCGTGCCTACAATTCCGGCCGCAGCCAGTCCCTTCCTGAGCTCGCTATACATGTCGGCCACCCACCATGGGTTCGGCCGAACACTCCCTTAACCCGCAACACTCACAAAAACGAAAATATGATCACAACGAGTCAAGTTTTGTGATTATACCTTTATTCCGAGTGACTCGTGTGAATCGAATCACCAAGAACTCGTCTCCTTCCTTCACTCGTCACCTATGAAACCCTAGGATCATAAAATGATTATTTCGAGTATTTGATGATCATATCACGCAACGGGGGATTAGAAATCGCGAAATTACCTTCGATTGGTCTCGAACTACCACGGTCGGGCTCCTCCTGTTCTTCCTTGGTCTCGACAGCCATAACATAACAATGGGGAACCCCCCCGGTTGTCGTAAACCCTATAGGGGTGTGGCTCCTCGGACCGGGCTTCAGCCCTTGCTTCCCATCGGCCCCCATTCGGGCTTGGCCCGCCTCAATCCATTTTATAAAAATTAACCCGCAAGTCTTGATAATTATATAATTAACCCTAGACTAATTATTTATAAAAACAACCACGCACTAACTCCATCAAGTCTCCTCTACTCAAGAACCGGTATTTACAGTATTTTCAAATCCGTTTTCTAAACGAAAAACCGGGATGCTACAAGTCTTCCCCCCTTAAAGAGGTTTCGTCCTAGAAACCTGTGTCATCAGGAAACAAATGCGGATAACGTTAACGCATATCTACTTCCATCTCCTAAGTGGCTTCAGATCCCTTACGATGCTTCCATTGCACTTTAACATTAGGGGATCACTTTCCTTCGCAACCTCTTTTCTTTTTATCCAGTATAGCCACTGGTTCCTCAACATAGTTTAGCTTGTCGTCCACCACAATGTCGTCTAACGGTACGTGTTCTGTAGCATCTGCCAAACACTTTCGTGGATGGGACACATGGAATGTTGGGTGTATCCCTGCTAATGCATCTGGTAATTGCAGTTTGTACGCGACAGTACCAACACGTTCTTTTATCATTAACGGTCCAATATATCCCAGACTAAGTTTTCCCCGTTTCTGGAAACAAATAATGCCCTTCTAGGGCGAGACCTTAAGCATTACATAATCTCCTTCATTAAACTCTATAGGTCGTCGTCTCTTGTCGGCGTAAGACTTCTGCCTATCCTAAGCGGCTGTCATCCTTTGCTTCACCAATTCAAACTTCTCGAAAGTTGCTGTTACAACGTCTAAGCTCCCTAGCTCTTTCTGTCCGATCTCTCCCCGGCATACCGAGGTTCTACATCTTCTCCCATAAAGCATTTCATACGGCAGAATCCCAATAGTCGCATGATAACTATTGTTATAAGAGAACTCCGCCAATGTTTGTATCGTCTGCTCCTACTGTCCATCAGTCTAAGGGTGGTACGCAATACTAGTGTGCAATCTCGTCCCCATAGCCTCATTGAACCTCTTCCAAAACTTGGACGTGAGTCTCGTATCCCGATCGGATATAATAGAAATCGACACCCCATGCCTAGCAACGATCTAATTAATAAACACTTCGGATAACCTTTCCGATGAGAAAGTTTCCTTAATCGGTAGAAAATGAGCGCTTTTCGTCAACCGATCCACTACTTCCCAAATAGTGTCGTGCCCCTTACCCGTCTTAGGTAATTTCATAATAAAATCCATGGTGATATGCTTCCACTTCCACTTCGGGATCTCTAACGGTTGGATTTTGCCATAAGGCTTCTGATGTTCTGCCTTAACTTGCAAACACGTCAAACACTTTCTCACATACTGGATCACATCATGCTTCATTCCCAGCCACCAATAGTTTCCTTTCATATCCTGATACATCGTATTCATTCCCGGATGTATCGAGTACCTGCTCCCTAAATCCACCAAACCTTGGTACCCAAATACGGTCATCCTTGACCCACACCCCTTGACTGTTCTCAGTCAACAGATCACGCTGTCTAAAAATCCTTTCTTCTTTTAGCCTTTCATCTCTCAAGGCTTCCTTTTGCACATCCTTTAATAATGTCAGGAAATCCGGTGTCACTACCAGTTGACACGCTTTAACTCTAATTGGCGTGTGTTCTTCCTTTCGGCTTAACGTGTCAGCAACTACATTTTCCTTTTCCGGATGGTAAAGGATCTCACAGTCGTAGCCCTTGATTAGCTCTAACCACCTCCTCTGCCTCATGTTCAACTCTTTTTGCTCGAAAAAGTATTTCAAGCTCTTATGATCTGTGTAAATTGTACACATGATTCCGCACAAGTAGTCTCTCCACAACTTGAGTGCAAACAGCACCGTCGCTAACTCTAAATCATGAGTAGAGTAGTTCACTTCATGCATCTTCAATTGCCTCGACGCATACGCTATTACTTTCCCTCGTTGCATTAACATGCAACCTAACCCCAAATAAGACATATCCGAATACACCACTAAGTCGCCCGTCCCTTCTGGTAACGTTAACACTGGTGCTTTAGTCAACCGCGTCTTTAACTCTTGAAATGCACCTTCTTGATCCGGTCCCCAAGCAAACTTCACTCTTTTTCGAGTTAACTTAGTTAATGGTATTGCCAGCTTAAAGAAGTCCTTGATGAACTTCCTGTAATAACCAGCTAACCCTAAGAAGCTACGCCCTCCGTTGGATTCTTAGGAGCGTTCCACTTCACCACTGCTTCAATCTTCGCAGGATCCACCATGATCCCTTCTGGGTTAATGAGATGTCCCAGAAACTGCACTTCCCGCAGCCAAAACGCACACTTTGAGAACTTAGCGTAAAGCTTTTCTCGTCTCAATGTCTCCAACACTTCTCGTAGATGATCTCTATGATCCTCCTCACTCTTAGAGAAAATTAGAATATCATCGATAAACACAATCACTGATCTATCCTGCATTGGACGGCTCACGCGTTTAATCAAGTCCATGAATGCTGCCGGAGCATTCGTCAATCCAAAGGACATAACCAAGAACTCATAATGTCCATAGCGTGTCATAAATGCCGTCTTCGTAATATCTTCTTTCCTAACCTTCAGCTGATGATATCCTGACCTCAGATTTATACGTGAAAACCACTTTGTTCCTTGCAGTTGATCAAACAAGTCATCGATATGCGGAAACGAATACTTGTTCTTAACCGTCAACTTATTGAGCTCTCGGTAGTCAATGCACATGCGCATGCTACCATCCTTCTTCTTCATAAACAAGACCGGTGCACCCCATGGTGGCATACATGGTCTTATGAATCCCTTGTCCAACAAGTCTTGAAGTTGCTGCATGAGCTCCTTCATCTCTGCCGGTGCCAATCGATACAGAGCTTTAGCAACCGGCTGAGCTCCTGGCTGTAGATCAATCCGGAATTCGATCTCTCGCTCTGGTGGTACTCCCGTCAAGTCATCAGGGAAAACGTCCGCAAACTGCTGCACCACTGGAACCTCTGATAAATCCTCACTCTTTGCTTCTGTATATAGAGAAAACTCTCGGTAGAGAGCTCACTCTGTCGCCACACACCGTCACCACTGTTCCTTCTAAGGACTTTAACCTTATCATTTTCTGTCAGCAAACAATGTCCGCATCGAACGCGGCCAACTAATCCATCCCCAACACAACATCAAATCCTCCTAACGCAATAATAAATAATCTAACAGGGAACCTATGACGCTCTAGATCAATAAAACAATCATCTAACGCTTTGATGACTCTGGTGGGTGATCCCACCGCAGTCTCAACACTTAACGGATTTTCAAACATTCTAGTCGCCCTACACAAACTCTTACAAAACGATGGGGCTACAAAGCTCTTGCTTGCCCCTGAATCAAATAAAACCAAAGCCGGTACGTTATTAATAAGAAAAGTACCTGAAACAACATTAGGGTCATTCTTGGCTTTAGCTGCAGTCATAGTGAAAGCCTTAGCTTTAGCCTTAGACTTTTTGTCTTCTTTCTTCACTAGGGCTGCTTCCCTGCTTGGTCCCACACTCTGTCCTACCTTACACTCTTTCGCCAGTTGGCCTAGACCCCCACACTGGTAACACTTAGGACCGCGCGGGCAGTCTCTAGCAAAGTATCCCTCCTTGCCGCACCTATAACAAGATCCCGCATCAGCCCTGCACTCACCCGAGTGCATCTTACCACACTTGCGACACGGATCAGGTCCGTCGGTCCTACCCTTCGTCACAGACGGAACCTTCAAATCTTTACCGAACCTTTAGAGGGGTACGGTCCACTTCTTATCCTCAAGATTCTTCTCTTGCACCTCAGCTCCCATGACATCATCATACAAAGTCCTACTAAGCTCCACCGCACCGTCAAAACTCGAAGGCTGCTGAGCCTTGACTAAATGCCTAACAAGATCCAGTAGACCGGCTACATACAACTTCATCCACCACTCATCATTTCCAGCTTAATGTGGCGCCAGACGTGAAATCTCTATGAACTTCGATGTGTACTCACGATAAGTCGATTTACCAGCCTTGAAACTCATAAACTCTCTCTCTACTCTCTCTTCAGCTCTCCCGGAGCACAAAACTTCCTCCTAACCAAACCCTTAAGATCCTCCCAGGTCATAGCTTACAACTCCTGAGCTGTCTTCCTCTCTTTCACCAAGTTCCACCAGTGCAAAGCCTCGGTAGAGAAAGAGTGAGAAATGAACTTCACTATCTGCTCCGGCTTGCACTCACTGATAGAGATGGTGGACTCCATCTCAGTAAGCCAGTGATATGTGGCCACTGCATCCTTCAAACCATCGAACCTCGGCGTATCGCACTTCTTAAAGTGCCCGTAATCACAGATGCCGCCAGTTCCAGTCGATTTCTTCTTCTTTTCCACCTCCACTAGCACTCTCGTCTCAAGCTCCTCGAATGCCGCCTTCAGTATAACCGGCAGATAATCATGGATCAACTCAGCCACTTCCTTCTTAACTGCTTCGCGAGCCTCAGGTTAGAACTGGAATCCTTCATTGTGCTCGGAATGCACCGAAGGTTCAGCACGCACTGACGGTTCAGTATGAACCGACACCTCTTCATGATTAGCATTGTCGTCTTGGGCATTCTCACGACGCCCCCTACTAGTAGCATTACCCGCATTCTGTCTCTTAGGTGCCATCAGTTACTGAAATTAATAACAAACAGAGCAATACTTAGGTATCATTTAAAACAATCCGAGCAGTGCAATTAGTTAATGACGGTGGCCAATCGCCATTACCCGCTTGCTTTTCCTTTCAGGTTTTAAACCATCCCTATACTGCATCTTGGCATAACGCCCCTGTCTTAGCCTACTAACACACACACATATACACTAACTCATACCTGGCGCTTCTAGATTTTGGTTACGCATGATGACATTCCCTACACATTGGTCCCATTCTCAGTCTAAGTCTAGGCATCGAGGATGCCAAGATTATTTAAACCACCACTCTGATACCAACTTGTAAGGCCCCAAACCCGGGAACCTGACACGTTGGCATACACATAAGTACAGTAGTAAATGACATCAAATTGTCTCAATAAATGCAGCGAAATTTAAACAATCAACAGTGGTCAATGACCCAAATCTCAAACATAATCCAAACAAGTGATAATATCTAAATCATTCAACATCATAACGGAAAAGTAAATATCATCACAACGATCACGGTAACCAAACACCATCTAGAAGCCGCCAGCTCACGCTTTCTCCTTACCTGAAATACAAAAGTCAGCTACGCTGAGTGGGTTCGATAGTAATTCGTTCGGGGATATTAAGTCCCGAACCTTTATTAAAAACGATTTACGTCACAAAGGTTTTCTCAATTCTTTACCGATTAGTCAATTATATACTTTATCGACATACACGAAATCACGTCGACCGGTCCAAAGACTCGTACGCTCATGAGTCGTTGACTGATCATCGTCAGTCATAACAACCCACCGACCAACACCGACTTACTATCACACTTAAGCAACCCGTTTCATCTGACTAAGATCAGACTCAATTCCCGTCGACTAGAGTCGACCCAATAACTATTAATCTCATACTATCAAAGCATCGCATTAAATAACTCGACACCATATCCTACGCATACAATTACACTATCGTATCATAACACAAATATCAACGTCAAAACCCTTATCATTTCGTGCCCTTCCTATATGGCATGTTGCATGTATTCGAGCCTAAAACTACAAAACCTTTAAACGTGGACGATAGAAACTAACCTTTGCTTGATACGCCTCGATCTCTAGAACCCGCTAAGGTCTCGTTCTCGCTCTTCAATCTGGCACCTATATTACACACAATTCACGAGTCAATATTCACATCTCGACGTTCATCCTCTCGCTCACTCACTCGACCTGACCCGGTGCGTTATCACCCGCGCACGCACGTCGCCATGCACGGCTCGCATGCACGCGTTCGCGCCTTAACGCAACCAACCCGTCTTCGCACCACCACCTTCGGCTTCCGTCAACTCCCACTGTCGTCGTACCTTTGTTACCTGCACGTTGGGACCACGGCTTCGGTCACCTACAAATTTTTCCAACCCCCACGACTCGTCCCAGCCGTGAACCGCCCTAGCAACGGGCTACGTCCTTCTCCCCGCACCTGCATTGACGTGGACAGCCCCTTCGGGGGACTGTTGCGTCTGCCCAGTGCCACCGCCGGCCTCCTGCGCGTTCTCCCGGACTCGTTGCTGCTGCCGTTTCCTTCCTGTGTGTAGAACCAAAGACTGATTGCTACCAAATTATTCTAAGTACAAATGCTGCTGATAAGCTTATCAGCAGCATTCAACACTTGTTGCTGCTGATAGGCTTATCAGCAGCATTCAACACTTGTTGCTGCTGATAGGCTTATCAGCAGCATTCTGTACAAGTTGCTGCTGATAGGCTTATCAGCAGCGGTCATCCATGTTTGCTGCTGATAGGCATACCAGCAGCAACCATCACTCTTTACAGCTGATAGCCTTATTCACTGAAGACCAAACGTTGCAGCTGACTATCCAGGCCAAGCGTCTCTGACACCTTTCTGCAAAAGCATCTGACAGACTCAAAGCAGAAGGAACCGCTATGGTCAACCAATGACGGACAATAATACACTTCTCCAAGCATGCAAACAATCATGAATAAAGAAAACGTTTCAGTAAAGTTAACTAGATTAGCCTTTACGTGTAATGTAAATTAATAAACAAGATCAACGGCTTGTGTTCGATCTGATCCTTAGAATCAAGGGTCTGTCTTGATTCTAAGTTACTATAAATACTGAGTTGCCACTTCATTGTAAGTGTGACTTGAGTGTGTCTTGATAGTGCTAGTAGTGCTTGTCATACTTATTCATTGAGTTTCTCACTAGTAATCTTTGCATTCACAAAAGCTTAATACAACAGTGTTTATCAGTATTCTTTGTGTTTACTTGATTATAAATTGTGTAGTTGATTCTGTTTCCGCCAACCTCAACTAAGAACAGAACCATCTTGTATTCTCACGATCCTACAAGTGGTATCAGAGCTTTGGCTCAGATTAAACAAACTAACATTTGTTTAATCATCTCTGGTTCTATTCTAAACTCTCTCTTTGAACAAGTCATCCTAAATCAAAACAAAAATGGCACAGAGTAATGGCTTTGAAGATATTGGCAGCATCAACCGACCACCAAGGTTGGTATCTGGAGAAGAGTATGACATGTGGAAAATTCGCATGGAAAGCTTCTTCTGTTACCAGGAATACGGAATGTGGAGATCCATCAAGGAGGGCCCATATATTCCCATGGTTGCCTCTACTGATGATGGAGGGCTACAAGTCCCGAAGGAAACCTCCAAGTACTCTGAAGAGGACATCAAGAAAATGGAGGTGGACTTCAAGGCACCAGGAGCCATCCAAATGTGTCTTCCAAATGAAGTTTTCCACAACTTCAGAAGTTACAGAACTGCCAAGGAGCTTTGGGAGGCGCTGGAGAAGATGTTTGCTGGCTCTGAAGAAGTCAAAGAGAACAGAAGGGACATACTGAAGCAGCAGTATGAGAACTTCGTCTGGAGGGAAGGTGAGACCTTAACTATTTTATATAACAGATTTACCTATCTTGTAGGTGAACTGCAGTGCTCCAAGGTAAAGCTGGAGAATGAAGACATTCTCAAGAAGTTCGTAAGATCTCTTCCTAGTTGTTGGACATTATACACTGTGTCCATCAGAAGAACAGAGAATCTGAAGACTCTTCAGATGACTGAGCTCTTTGGCATGCTCAAAACCTATGAATTAGAAATGATTCAAGCTAAAGAAAGGAGCTCCAGTTATCAATCAGCTACCACTTCCTCCACTACCTCCTCAGCGCTTCACTCTGATCATTCCGGTCCTAGTGCAAGCATCTACTATCCTCCCATTGTTACTCACCCTCAGACCCCAACCGCTTCACAATCTAACTCATCACCATTTCTTCTTGAGGCACCTCCTCAACAGCCAACCTCTACTGCTTTTGTCTCTGACAACTCAAGCAGCATGTATTTCATAAAAGAGGATCTGGAATGCTTTCATCCAGATGATCTTGAAGAAATGGATATTCAGCACTCATATGCCATGCTCTCCCTCAGAGCAAAAAGGTTCTATTCTAGAACCGGGAGATCAGTTCCAAGCAACAACTCAAACACCAGAGTTGGGCTTGATAAAAGCAAGATCCGATGTTACAACTGTAACCAAATTGGTCACTTTGCTAGGGAGTGCAAGGCACCTAAAGCCAATCAGGGTGCCAGCCATCAAAGACAAGGTTACCAAGGTCAGCCCAGTCAGCAGCAGCAGCAGCAAGGAACTACTCCAGCACAGACTGCAGCCTGTGCAAATGTTGGAACTTCAGACTTTGACTGGAGTTTTCAATATGAAGATGTTCCTGCCTCCAACCAAGCACTTATGGCAGACACTGCAGAGATACCACCTCAGGTATTTGAATATCTATGCTCTCAAGCTTGCATTGATAAAGTTTTAGGTTATAGAAAACATAACCAAAACCTTATAGATCAAAATGAAGAGTTTCTTCAAATGAAATCTGAGTTCAAAAAGGTTGAAATCACTTACAAATAAAAAATTGAATGCCTTAAGAAAGAGATTTCATCTCTAAAACATGAACAAACCAATCTTGAAACTCATATTGATGATCTATTAGTAAAACTTAAATCAACCAGAGCTGATCTGGCAGAACAAAAAGTTCATGTTGAAAAATATGAATTTTCTTCTAAAAAGCTTCAGAGACTTCTAGATATTCAAGTCCATGAAAAAGTAAAGCTTGGAGGACTTGGATATGGCAAGGAACAGTACAATACTGTTCCTCATCCAGCTGACTATGTTGCCATCTATGAACCAAGCTTCGATGTTGCAAAACTCGACACTGCAAACAGAAATCTTGATCCTCTAATGGATGAACCCCTTGTTAAAGACTGCACTACCCCATCAGAATCTGAGTTAACCCTCTCAGACCATGATGAAACCAGTACAGCCTCATCTGAAGCTGTTCTGAATAGAGTCCCAGTCCCTACTGTTCTCCCAGCTGTTCCAGCCCCTGTACCATTCAAACAGATAAGGATCAGCTATCCTCCATGTGGAAGAAAGCTAAACACTGAAAAGGGACAAACATCAGGACCTACAAACTCCAAGTCTCAGTTCATGCCAAATCAGAAGAATCAGCAACAGGTTAGAAGAGTTACGACCAAGAAAACTTAGTGTAGAAACTCTTCTTCTCCACCAAGGAAGCAGCAGCCCAAAGTTCAGCAGTCCTGCATCATATGTGGGGAATCAAACCATTTTGCTGCAAAATGTCAGTTTAAACCCTTCAACCAGATCCTTCTTCAATCAACGCATAAACAAAAGAAGGATCAGCATACTTCAGTTGATAGGCCATCTGCAGCCAGTAGAAGAGTTGAAACTGCAGAAAAATACAAGCAGCAGCAAAAGGCAAAGCCTTCAGCAGCCACCAAATCTGCTGCTGCTCAAACAAAACAGTCAGCAGCAAAAACTAAATCTGCTGCTGCTCCAAATAAGCCCTCAGCAGCAAAAGCAAAATCTGCTGCTGAAAGGCCAAGGTCATCAGCAGCAACATCTGTAGCTGATAAGCTGAAGCCATCAGCAGCAAAACCTGCCCCTGCTGACAGGCCAAAACCTCAAGCAGGAAAATCAGCTGCTGATAGAGCAAATTTATTAGCTGCCAAAGCCAAATCCGCAGCAGATAAAGAAAAGAGAACTGGAAAACCACTACTTAAGCAATGGAAAGCCAAAATCTCTACTCCTGTCAGCAAAATCATCATCGGTGCTGTTGAATGCACGCATGATGAATCAGAATGTCTAAGAACTCTTTTCTTCAAAAAGGAGAGCTCTTGGACCACTCCCACTAACTAAAATTTCTTTCATGTGCAGGGACAGCCAGGTAACAAGAATAACACCTGGGTGGTAGATAGCGGCTGTTCCAGGCACATGACAGGCAACAGGTCCATCCTCTCCAACTTCAGACATTTCAATGGAGGATATGTTGCCTTTGGGAGTGACTCAAAAGGTGGATCTATCACTGGACAAGGCACTGTGTCCAATGAAAGGATGAGTATTGAAAGAGTCAACTATGTTAAAGAACTTGACTTCAATCTCATGAGTGTTTCTCAAGTATGTGATCAAAAGCATTGGATGCTCTTCACTGACAAAGAATGTTTCGTGTTAGCTCCTGGCCTATCTAAACCCCCCCAGAGAAGATTCTCCTAACTGCTAATAGAAAGGACAACTTATATGTGCTTGACATGAATGAAGTCACTCCATCTGGTAGTGTTTCATGTTTTCTGTCAAAGGCATCAGTTGATGAGTCCGCTCTCTGGCACAGGAGGTTAAGCCATGTTAACATCAAAACAATCAATAAATTAGTGAATGACAATCTTGTCAGAGGGCTTCCTGATAAATAATTCCAGCTAGACGATCATTGCATTGCCTGCTTGAAGGGAAAACAACACAAAAGTTCCCATAAGCCCAAGACATTGAACACAAATGACACTCCTCTCCAGCTACTGCATATGGATCTCTTTGGTCCTACAAATGTCATGTCAATGGGCAAAAAGTCCTACTGTCTGGTGATCACTGATGACTTCTCCAGATTCTCTTGGGTATTCTTCCTAAGAACAAAAGATGAAACTGCTGAGATTCTTAAATCCTATATTCTCAGGGTAGAGAATCAAAGCAATCTGAAGGTAAAGATCATAAGGTGTGATCAGGGAACAGAGTTCAAAAATCACACTTTGAACAGTTTCTGTGAGAGCAAGGGCATTGAAAGGCAGTACAGTGCTCCAAGAACTCCTCAACAAAATGGGGTTGCTGAAAGAAGAAACAGGACTCTGATTGAATCAGCAAGATCTATGCTGGCTGACTCAAAACTGCCCCTTACTTTCTGGGCAGAAGCAGTAAGCACAGCTTGTTATGTGCAGAATAGAGTCCTTATTGTTAAGCCTCTCCAGAAAACTCCCTATGAACTCTGGCTCAAAAGAGTTCCCTACATTGGCTTCCAGAAGCCCTTTGGATGTCCATGTACCATCCTCATCACACATGGAGTTCTTCCTAAATTCGGTGCAAAGTCTGATGAAGGTTACTTTGTGGGTTACTCCTCTCAATCGAAGGCCTACCGAGTGTTCAATTCTAGGACTCGGATTGTGGAAGAATCTGCTAATGTGGAATGCAGGGAACACGTTGTCTGTGAACAAGGCAAAGGTCCCAACTGGCTTTTTGATATAGACTCCTTCACCCAGATATTTGAGCCCCTCATATTCTCAAATATGGAGCCTCCTTCTTCAAACTCAACACCTTCTACCTCAACCTCTTCTTCTGACTACAGACTGGAGTTTCCCAGTCCCTACATCAGGATGAAAAGGCCATCCATTGATCCTCCATCAGTGGCAGAAGCTATTGAAGCCAGTGCAGGTGAAGCCGGTACATCCAACACCACAAGCAGCAATCTCTCTGACAATGAAATCCTAAATGAAGCCTCCTCAATTCATGATGAAGAGGCCTCTGATGCTAATGCTGCTGACTATGTGGAACACAATGATCAAATCCTCCAAGCTCCTCTCCACACATCTGAAGACAATACTGATCTAAACCACAGTAATCTTGAAGAGGGAATACGGTTGGATGTGATACCTGCTCAGAGAATAAACAAAGAGCATCCTCTGGAAAACATCATTGGCCAAGTCCACTCAGGCATCCAGAAAAGAAGTAAGTCTCATGAAGCCAACATTTGTTTATTCTCCTGCTTTCTATCATAGGTGGAACCCAAAAGGATTGATGAAGCTCTCAAGCACAACAGCTGGATTGAAGCAATGCAGGAAGAATTGCTGCAATTCAAAAGACAAGATGTTTGGAAGCTTGTTGATCTTCCACCTGGTCAAACAGCCATTGGAACAAGATGGGTTTTCAGAAACAAGCAAGATGAGAGGGGCATCGTAGTCAAGAACAAAGCCAGACTGGTAGCTCAAGGTTACACTCAAGAAAAAGGCATTGACTATGATGAAGTTTTTGCTCCTGTTGCCCGTCTGGAAGCCATTAGAATTTTTCTGGCTTATGAAGCATCCAATAACTTTACGGTCTATCAAATGGATGTGAAGAGTGCCTTTCTGTATGGCACGATTGATGAAGAGGTCTATGTCAAACAGCCTCCAGGCTTTGTAGATCCTGCACATCCAAATAAGGTCTTAAAACTGGACAAAGCTCTCTATGGCTTACACCAAGCCCCAAGAGCCTGGTATGAAACTTTATCTGGATATCTACTTAGTAACAACTTCAGAAGGGGGGCCATTGATCAGACTCTTTTCATCAAAGATGAAGGGGGCGAAATTTTGTTGGTCCAGATTTATGTTGATGACATTATCTTTGGATCTACAAGAAAGAAGCTCTGCAAAGACTTTGAAGTTCTGATGCATTCCAAATTTGAAATGAGTTCAATGGGTGAACTAAATTTCTTTTTAGGACTTCAAGTCAAACAAGTACCAACTGGAATCTTCATAAGTCAATCCAAGTATGTCAAAAGCATCTTGGAGAGGTTCAAAATGACTGACTGCTCTGCTGCAAGAACTCCTATGCAAGTGCACCATCAATTATCTCCGGATAAAGAAGGACAAGACACTGATCAACATCAGTACCGAGCAATGATAGGGTCTCTCATGTACCTCACTGCCTCAAGACCAGATATCATGTTTGCATTCTGTCTCTGCGCAAGATTTCAAGCAGCTCCAAAAGTGTCTCATCTTCAAGCTGTTAAAAGGATCCTTAGATACCTAAAGGGAGCTCCAAAGCTTGGGCTTTGGTATCCAAAGAATGAAAATGTCAATCTATATGCCTACACTGACAGTGACTATGGGGGTTGTAACTTGGACAAAAAGTCCACATCTGGGGGATGTCAATTTCTTGGAGGAAGGCTCATCTCATGGCAATACAAAAAGCAAACATGTGTTTCTACTTCAACAGCTGAAGCAGAATACATTGCAGCTTCAAGCTGCTGTGCACAGGTCATCTGGATCCAAAATCAAATGCTTGACTATGGAATAACCTTCATGCAGACTCCAATTCACATTGACAACATGAGTGCTATCTCTATCACAAACAATCTGGTGCAGCACTCAAAGACAAAGCACATCGACATCAGGTACCATTTCATAAGAGATCAAGCTGAGAAAAAGAGAATTATTTTAACCAAAGTTCATACAAATGAGCAATATGCTGATCTGTTTACAAAACCTTTTGATGAAGCTAGATTCCGATATTTAGTTGAATCAATTGGTATGATGAACTTTGATTAAAATCCATCTCAAGTTTCTCCTTAAAATGTGCCTTTTTGTCTCTTGTTGTAAATAAAAGTTATGGGTCAGCAGCATTTTTGTCCTTCAGCTGCTGACAGGTAAAAGCATCAGCAGCAAAAGTTTTGCCACTGATAGCTTTAAGTTATCAGCAGGTACATGTTTCCTGCGGATAGCTTTAAGGCTTTCAGCAGCAATTCCTTTGCTGCGGATCTTTAAACCTTTCAGCAGCAAAATCTGCTGCTGACAGACTTATCTTTTCGCAGCAACCAAGTTTGCAGCTGATAGGCTTATCCATCAGCTGCAACCAATTTTGCTGCGGATTCTCTTATCTTTCAGCAGCAACCAAGTTTGCTGCTGATGGGTGAACTTAAGTCTAAATTAACATTTACCCGCTGTAAAAGTAAATATCGTCAGTCTTCACCATGACTGCTCGAGTGTTTTACAGCTGTAACAATGAAAAGTGAAACAGGTTGTACTGTACAAGTAGAGTTGCTTTTTCCCCGTCTGCCGTTATATCACCAACTCAAATCATCCCTCTACCTCTTCACATTCTATTTCAAACCTATCTCCCATCACTTTCTCTCCCGTCCCCACAGCATTCAAAGCCCTCCACAATTAACCACCATTCAAACACCTTTCTCTCTTCCCTCCGAATCCATAACAATGGCAGGCGCAGACATAAACAACCCCAACGATAAGTTCTCCCCATATCACAACCTAACTACATACCTAATCAAGGGCAAGAAATCCGAAGGTTTCGACGGTATGATCGACTTCCTCTGTCGGTCCAAAATTTACCATGCCCTAACCGTCAACCCAACCATATATACTTCACACATGGAAGATTTTTGGAGCTCAGCCGTGTATTCTACTAAACAGGGCACTCCTCAAATCAGAGGCACAGTTGACGGTAAGGAAATGATCATCACTGAAGCAAAACTCCGCCAACACCTCAAGCTTCAGGATGAAGGGGACGCCCTCTCTTACCCAAGAGACGTATACATGAGGACTTTTGTATCCATAGGGTACACTGGGAATCAAACAGAGTATACGATAGAGAAGGCACTCATGGGTCCCAAATGGAAGTATCTCTGCCACACTCTTCTCCAATGCATATCTCAAAAGAGGAGTGGCTGGAACCAACTCAGCTCCGGACTTGCGTCGGCAGTTCACGGTATGATAACAGGAGCAGGTTTCAATTTTTCCCACCTCATTCTTGAAGGTTTGAGATACAACCTTCAAGAAGGGGTGAAATCACAGTTCTTCATGTACCCAAGATTCTTGCAGGAAGTGTTCAATTTTGAGCACCAAGATCTTTCAAAAACTGCAAGAATCTACTCAATACTGGGACATAAGAACAACATTTTTCAAAGCATGAGAACAGTTTCATCAAAGTTCTCAGGGGCCGATGTTCCATTGTTATCTACAATGTTGAACACACATAGTGCCCAGGGTGATAGTTCAGCAAACCTAGCTGATACTGATCCCACACCCTCCACCTCACTGCCACAAACTCAACCTACTATTCCCCTTGATCGAACCCCTGTGCATTCTACTGAGGATGCATAGGCACATACATTACTCACCCCCTAGTTTGATTGCTCAACCGGAACACAGGGCCCCGGTTGCAGCCAAGTATACAAGGAAGAGGGGCAAGAGAACTCCTTCTTCTCTTGCCTCCAAGGCCCAAACCCAAGCCAACATCCCTCACTCAGAATCACAACATTCTAGTGAGAATATCATAAGGGAAAGCCACATTGCTAGGGAGACTCCTTCGGAAGTCTCTCTATTAGGATTAGGATCACTTCCCGGATCCATAGAACAGCCCTTCGAGCCATTCCTCTCTTCACTGAACTTAAGTGTAGAGGAACCTGACCAAAGTGATGTACCTTCTCCAACTACCACTATCAAGGAGGTACTGATTGGTCTTGCTTCCGAAACACCCAACCCAAGTTCCTCACCCTTGAAGGTCCACTCTGGGAGTATTGAAAGAGTGGATGTGGACGAGGCTGTCACTACTGCTGGTCCATCAACTGACCAGGAGGACAGTGACAACATCTTTAAGACCTCAACCATGGAAACTCACGGTGAGGGTGTTTCCTTGAAAACTCCTTTCACTGAGAGGAATCCCAGGCGCCAAGAAACCGCGGGTGATGGGGATGCTGAGGCTAGGCCTACGGCCCCATCTGGGTCCAAGGATTCCACAACTGTGGATGAGGACAGACTGAAACTTCATAACATGGAATTGACGGCCAGGGTGGCTATGCTAGAGGCTGAAATGTCCAAACTAAGACACCAAGTCGCTATGCATGAAGCCCATCAATGCCCAACTCTAGCCTCTCCCTCTCTAGTATCAGTAGGCACCCAAACTGATGCTTACCTGTCTGCTGATGCAACCAAAAAGGGGGAGATGGTTTCTATGGAAGATGATACAGACAGTCTTGACGACTGGATTCAAGAGCAGTTTGTACTTCAAAGCTCATAATACAAGCCAGCTTTTGTCCAAGTTCATGACCTGCCAGCCCCAGATAACGAAGACGAAGAAATATCTGAAGACTGGCAGTTGGTCGTCAGGGCTGTCGATGAAATGCTGAATGATGCTGAAGACACAGAACAAACAAATGCATCATTCAGCATCCTTCCACAAGCAGCAGCCATCATAGGTCAATCCACTACCCCCCAAATCTTCAAATCTTCAAAGAAGCTAGAGTTTGACTCTATTCTAGCTTGGGGGTATGATGGATTAGCTGAGAGATTTTGGATTGGATGGGAGTTCAGCGGAGTAGAAGAGCTGAACTGGAACTCTCTCAATGCCCTCCAAGTCCTAGAACTGCATCTAACTGACTGCATCAACACTTCAGCAGATCTCTCAGCTGAACTTGCCATTGGCAGGTTCCATGACCTGATAGAGGATAATCTACCCAGGTTCCAAAGATTCCTACAAGCAGCACATCGGGTAGCTTATCCTGAATCCTCGTCGGTCGCAGAAAGAAGACTGACTCCTAGCAATCTTGAAATAACAAGGAGCAGTCTTCTCACTGAAGAAGAAGTTCTGGGCCTTCGAAGGTTCCTGTATGCCTTCCTGGTCAAGGACTTGGATGTGCTAGGTTGGGTGAGCACTAAGTCTCTTGACCACACTTTTCTGCTCAGCAACGGCTCCTCTCTCATCATCAACACCAGAAACATCCTTCATCTGCCCTCAGACTTTCTCCTCAAGATCTATCAACTCAGAACAAACATCTGCAATGTCAACTCACTTGAAATCCAGGCAATGATAGATACTGTCAGAGCCAAACTTGAACAAGTAGGAAGAATTACTGAGGCAGTATATGTGTCAAACTCTGACACTGACACTGACTCAGCTTCCCCTCGAGTTAACATCTGCACTGCAGCTTATGAGTCAAGATCAACTATCAAAGAAAAACTGAGAGAAATAGAAGGTCCTGAGTATCAACTTGATGAAGACGATGACCTTCCCCTATCCACATCTCAAATTGCCAATGAAGCCGAGGCAGAGATCCCAACAGCACAACAATCAGCTGTTTCTGTGATCAGTGAAGCCAGAGCAGAGGCATCCAATGTTAATAAAGGGAAGGGCATCATGACAAAAGAGGATGAAGAGAGGTTGCAAAAGGAAAAGAAAGAGAAAGAAGAGAGAAGAAGGAAAAGAGAAGAAGAAGAGTTGGCTGAAGAGATGGCTCAAAAACAAAGGCATGAAGATAGAAAGGCAGCCATACTTCTCAGACAACAGACAATCCAGCTGTATGCCAAACAGCTGGATGAAATGAAGGTAAAAGTCCTTGCAGGGTCTCAAGTTGAGGAAGATGAACAACTTGCTAGACAGCTGCAGGAACAGTTTGCAAAAGAAGAAGAAGAAGAAGCTAAAGAGAAAAGGAAGGAAGATGCTAAGTTTAGAATCACTGATTCTAAATTAGCAAAAGAATTAAGGGAGGAGTGGACTGAAGCTCTGATCTCTCAAGGTGAGGATGAAGACTACCTTAAAAAACTTTCAAACAAAGAGATCTACAGAGCCTTCATGGGTCAGCAAGGTCAGTTGGCAAAGAAGAAAAAGGCTAAAGAAGAAGAAAAAGCCAAACAACAGTCCAAAAAGACCATTGCCTTCAATAAAAGGACCCATGAAGAAATGAAGGTCATGATTGACTTCCTTAAGGCCAGAGGAGATAGTGGAAAGAGGCTAGGTCCTATGAATTTCATGAACCTGCAAGCCCTCTACTTTAAAGTTAAAAAGGATGAGGAAGAAAGACTAGGGAAGAAGGGCTCCAAGAAAAGGGTACTTATCAAAGAAGATGAAGAACCAAAGACAAAGAAACCCAAGCCTTCTCCCTCACCTACCTCTTCCTCAGTCCATCATCCTTCCACTCTCCTCCCCAAACCTTCCACTCCTCCACCCAAAAAGTCCAAGTCATCCCACCCAGCTCCCACTCATCAACAGCCTCCCTTGAAGATACCCAAACCCACTCCTAAACCAGAAGACTCAAGAAATATAGTTAACTGGTTCCACAATTCACAAGATCAAGTGTTTGAGATCTTCAGGGGGAGAACTGAGAAAAGAAGATCCACTTACAGGTCTGTTGATGAGGTTCTGCAACTACCTGATTCTGATCTTCAAAGAATTTTAGAGCTGGGTGAAGCTAATGAGCCTGCAAATGAGAGTGGGAAACGTCTTGTGCTAGCAATCAAACACTACTTCAACCCTAGCAAAGATGTGATCATAAACATCAAACCACTCAAGTCCCACTCTCCATTTGTATCTTGGACCTACAATGCTGATTTGGATGAGTTCACACTGACTGATGTAAAGAAGCAGCAGATGAGATGTTCAAGCAAAGCAATCTACAAAATTCAACACAAAGACATCAAGACTCTGTCTGAACTTCCACTGAACAATCCCAGCAAGGATCCAAGAGGCTATGAGGTTGAAAGGATTGTCAGCCACATGCAAAAGCTTCAGCAGCAAAGTGATTAGAAGAATTTTTGGTTGCATCAGTCTAGGGGGAGTTTGTAGAACCAAAGACTGATTGCTACCAAATTATTCTAAGTACAAATGCTGCTGATAAGCTTATCAGCAGCATTCAACACTTGTTGCTGCTGATAGGCTTATCAGCAGCATTCAACACTTGTTGCTGCTGATAGGCTTATCAGCAGCATTCTGTACAAGTTGCTGCTGATAGGCTTATCAGCAGCGGTCATCCATGTTTGCTGCTGATAGGCTTACCAGCAGCAACCTTCACTCTTTGCAGCTGATAGCCTTATTCACTGAAGACCAAACGTTGCAGCTGACTATCCAGGCCAAGCGTCTCTGACACCTTTCTGCAAAAGCATCTGACAGACTCAAAGCAGAAGGAACCGCTATGGTCAACCAATGACGGACAATAATACACTTCTCCAAGCATGCAAACAATCATGAATAAAGAAAACGTTTCAGTAAAGTTAACTAGATTAGCCTTTACGTGTAATGTAAATTAATAAACAAGATCAACGGCTTATGTTCGATCTGATCCTTAGAATCAAGGGTCTGTCTTGATTCTAAGTTACTATAAATACTGAGTTGCCACTTCATTGTAAGTGTGACTTGAGTGTGTCTTGATAGTGCTAGTAGTGCTTGTCATACTTATTCATTGAGTTTCTCACTAGTAATCTTTGCATTCACAAAAGCTTAATACAACAGTGTTTATCAGTATTCTTTGTGTTTACTTGATTATAAATTGTGTAGTTGATTCTGTTTCCGCCAACCTCAACTAAGAACAGAACCATCTTGTATTCTCACGATCCTACACCGTGCCACCCCCGCATCGTCGCCTTCTCCACCGAGTCGTCGCAGCACCAACGGCTTCATCCGTCCCCCTCCCGTCTCGTGCCTACCATTCCGGCCATAGCCGGTCTCTTCCCGAGCTCGCTATACATGTCGGCCACCCACCATGGGTACGACCGAACACTCCCTTAACCCGCAACACTCACAAAAACGAAAATATGATTACAGCAAGTCAATTTTTGAGATTATACCTTTATTCCGAGTGACTCGTGTGAATCGAATCACCAAGAACTTGTCTCCTTCCTTCACTCGTCACCTATGAAACCCTAGGATCATAAAATGATTATTACGAGTATTTGATGATCATATCACGCAACTGGGAATTAGAGATCGCGATATTACCTTCGATTCGTCTCGAACTACCACGGTCGGCCTCCTCCTCTTCTTCCTTGGTCTTGGCAGCCGTAACACAACAATGGGGGACCCCCCCCCCCCCCAATTGTCGTAAACCCTATAGTTGTGTGGCTCCTCGGACCGGGCTTCGGCCCTTGCGTCCCATCGGCCCGCACTCGGGCTTGGCCCGCGTCAATCCATTTTATAAAAATGAACCCGCAAGTCTTGATAATTATATAATTAACATCAGACTAATTATTTATAAAAAGAACCACGCACTAACTCCATCAAGTCTCCTCTCCTCAAGAACCGGTATTTACAAATCCGTTTTCTAAACGAAAAACCGGGATGTTACAAGTCTTCCCCCCTTAAAGAGGTTTTGTCCTCGAAACCTGTGTCATCCGGAAACAAATGCGGATAACGTTCACGCATATCCGTTTCCATCTCCCAAGTGGCTTCGGATCCCTTACGATGCTTCCATTGCACTTTAACAATAGGGATCACTTTCCTTCGCAATCTCTTTTCCTTTTTATCCCGTATAGCTACTGATTCATCCACATAGTTTAGCTTGTCGTCCACCACAATGTCGTCTAACTGTATGTGTTCTGTAGCATCTGCCAAACACTTCCGTGGATGGGACACATGGAATGTTGGGTGTATCCTTGCCAATGCATCTGGCAATTGCAGTCTGTACGCGACACTACCAAAAGCATAATCCATTCTTATTACCAAAAGCATAATCCATTCTTATTACCAAAAGCATATCATATTATTTTTACTCTAATAAATAAATTTTTTTACAAGGATACGTGCCACTTTATTAAATAATGATATTAAAATAATATATTTTTTAATATTAATATAAATCTAATTATGAATAGTTATTATATCATTAACCAAACGAATTTAATAAAAATTAACATTTATTAATTACATAAAAAATATTTTAACACCCCGTTGAAAGAACAGTTTTAAAAAGTAACTTAACATAATTTATAACTGTCACGTCAAAATGCATTTTTTAAAAATATTTTTTTGACGAGTGTGTTTGTTAACAAATTACATTATATTTTATTTAACACGTGTAATACACAGGTTTTTAGATACATAACTTATTATTACTAAGTATATAAAATTGTATTTATTTAAAACGTGTAATACGCTAGATTCTAACCTAGTGTGATAATACACTAACATGATTGTCGGAATATGCAACATACTAAATCCGGGGATGTAAAGTGATTGCATTGCAAGTAAACATTGTTCATTTATGAGCTTAAATATCATGATTCCTTCTTCATAACTACTTCTAAATGCGGTTCTGGATATCACGTCGCAGGTTAAAGTTTGAAAATAGGCCAAACATCCAACTCGCATGATCCGTTTGTCCAAACCAATTTCTCCCACTTCCCAAGCATTTCACTGCAACTCATATGGAAAGCTGGTACCATATTCTGCATACAAAACATGTCAATAAATTACAAACTTGAACTTGGTCTTTGAATTGATACATAGTCATTAGAGGATATGAAAAATACCTTTAGCTTCTCGACATGGAAAGTTGGATTAACTAATTTTCTATGCTTGGCCCATTTATCCCCTTCGTAGGTCACTATTCCTGACGATATTAACTTAAAGAACGGATTGATTTTTGGCTTTTGAAAGTCATATATCTTTGCTAATATATCTTTGATAAGGTGTGGGTCCATAATAATCACTCTTGGGTTCCATCCTATCCATGCGATGTAATTTCATCCCTGCAATTTTTTTTTCCATGTACCAATCAAATATTGGTGTTAGATAAGTTACGTAAGCCGATGATTGTATTATAGCATTATGCTTAGTATAGGGTTCATTCTGTAATTATTTATTTATTACCTTGTACTATTACATACACTGGTTTCAATACAAATTACTCTCAAGGATAGATTTTCACAAACCTCAACGTGGTATCAGAGCCCTTCACGTCTTTTTTCCATAACCATATTTGATTAGTGGATTTTACTTTTGCTGCCATAAAACATTAATTTCTTTGTGTGATTGTTCGATGCCATCCTCCATTAAAAGACACGATTGTGAAGTCTTTTTTCATCAATAAGTTGCTACTGCCGCATAAACCACAATTATAAAGGATTTGACATATTTCCATCACCATATGTCATCATCCAATAAATCGACGCACACACATTTGTAGAAGCATGTTTTAGGAACTATAGATAAAATTCTATGTATCGGTGTACGTGGCTAGTACGCAGAAGGGTGTTCCTGAGTACTTAGCATGCACACCAGTTTGATCCTGCGTACTTAGTAAGTACGCAAGGCAAGTACGCATTACCAAACCCTGCGTACTTGTGTCTAAGTACACAGGTAATGTTCCTTCCCCGGTAAGTAGAAGACTTGTCTTCATTTGTATGTGGAACTTCTGGAACAAGGTTGAGAGGTGCCCGGGTCGGGACGAGCTCTCCCGACTCCTGGACCGTGAGCTTAGATGAGAGATGTGTGCTCCTTCGGTATGTAGTCTGTAATACAGGATGACTTCTATGTTATGGATTACGTATCGTTTCATTCTCTTGTTTGTTTTTCATGTATTCTCTGTCTCGTTTTCTTAGTTCACACACAAATCACATAACATATCTGTGTATTTCCGCTGCGCGACGAGCCTCTCGGGACCTATTTGTGTTCCAGTTTTGATTTTTTAGGGTTTTGAGCAGATCTGTGTTCATACGAGTTCGTACTTTTTCAGACCTAAAATCCTTAAAATCGAGTTTGTTATCACTTCATTTGGTGTTTGGAGGGCTAAGGGTTTGTTAGATGATGATTTCTAAGCTTTTGGAAGCATCAATTTCTCATATCCATCACTTTTCGAGCATTCTCCACAAGATCCGTCAAGAACACTGCTGTACTGAACAAGTACGCAGAATCACCTTTTCTGTGTACTTGCTAAGTACGCATGGGTTAGCCCTGCGTACTTAGTAAGTACGCATGAGAAGTGACCTACGCAAGAGCATTTCTCTGCGCAGTTAACAAGTACGCAAGGGTACTTGGCTTTGTGTATTTACTAAATACACCCTTTATGTGTGTATTTACTAAGTACGCATGAACTAGCATCTGGGATTAAAAAAAATTTTAAAAAATTTATGGATCATTTGTACGCGTGTTTCGGGCCATTTTTGAGAAGATAATAATTTTGGTTTTTCCGGACCAGAATTTGTATATGATGTGGCTTGGAGAAACACGGACGAGATTTTTGTTGGATGATACCACTTGTCATACATTGTTTAAGTGTCCATACCTGAAAATATAGGCTACGAGTATCCGGGATACTTATTTAATAGGGTATGAATGCTGAACTAATGGGAGCAATTGGGTCATCATCGGCTAAAGGTCTCGTTCTATTTGTGAAGATGTGGCTGCTTTGGGTCTTTCGGAAAAAGAATCATCTTGTTTAGGTATTCAAACCTGAATATGTAGGCTACGAGTATCCAGGATACTTCTTTAATAGGGGATGAATACTGGAACAACTTGAACCCAAGGATTTGCTGTTTTGGATCTTTGCAAAGGAATAAAAGAATAAAATCCTGGAGTTGGCTAGTTGTGCTTTTTGAGGATTTGAGTGACGTGATGATGAAGTTGGTCATAGTTTACAAAGAAATAAGGGGATAAAAATAAATGTATCATCAACCGTGATTTCTAGTGTAAACTATATTTTTCATGCTCACTGGTCAAGCCTGTGTTAAAGATTTGATGTAATTCAATTATGATGGGATTTCTCACTTGGGATCTACGCGGAATCCAGATAGACAACCTAGTTATGGAACTTCATCGTGGTGAATGTATACAAATTAGGAGGTGTGAACCAGGAATGAAAATCTAATTGAAGAATGTTGGACTTTGGATATAAGGTGATCACTACTGAGCATGATTTTGTGTTTGATTCTATTAAGTGTTTTCAGGATAAAGTTGGATATCCATTAGATTATTAGTTGAAGATGGAACCTTTTATCATTGGCCGATGGGATAGGAAACATACCCTTATTTCTGGTCTAGTCAGATGGAACTTAACCTGAAAGGGGATATTGGAAATGAACATCTTCGGGAATTTGGTTAACTCGTGAAGATACAGGATAGAGTTGGACACATCTGGTTGAAGACTTAAGTTTATCTTACTAGAATTCCTATGGGAGCTGATTAGTTTGATGCAGGTTATTGAAAATTCAAACTCTCTATCATATGCCAGCTAATTTGGAGTTGTCTTAGTCTACTATTATTACCTCGTTAGGAAGACATTGTTAGACTCAGAATTCTAAGTCAGGGTGGAGTAAGCTACTGTTGAGAGGATGAACTACAATGAAGTTTGTTGGGTTAGTTGGTTCCTATTGAAGCACTTGGTTTGGTCTACAATGAAAGCTACAGTGAAGAGAGAATCGGCTTGGTCATCACTCGCAACTGAAGACTGAAGTTTGAAGATTTGAAGATCTCAAGTGGAATGCAAGAAGATCAAGTCTCATAAGAAGACACTTGATGTCATTAGTTTAGAGGGAGTCTGTTAGGACATTCTTTGTAAACTGATGCATATCAGTGTTAGTGATAGATAGAATTTAATGCTATAGTTAAGAGGGAGTTTGTACAAGCATGTTTTAGTAACTATAGATAAAATTCTTTGTATTGGTGTACGTGGCTAGTACGCCTGCACACCAGTTTGGTCCTGCGTACTTAGTAAGTACGCAGGTAATGTTCCTTCCCCTATAAATAGAAGACTTGTCTTCATTAGTAGGTGGAACTTCTGAAAGAAGGTTGAGAGGTGTCCGGGTCGGGACGAGCTCTCCCGACCCCTGGATCGTGAGAGATGTGTGCTCCTTCGGTATGTAGTCTATAATACGGGATGACTTCTATGTTATGGATTACGTATCGTTTCTTTCTCTTATTTGTTGTTCATGTATTATCTGTCTCGTTTTCTTAGTTCTCACACAAATCACAGAACAGATCCGTGTAATCACAGAACGTATCGTTTCATTCTCTTATTTGTTGTTCATGTATTCCACCCCCCCCCCCCCCCGCCCGACGTTCTTCTTCAAGATTCGCCCCGCTACTTCTTTCAGATCGACTCGTTTTGCATCTCCGGTCCCGTTTGAAAAGTGGTTGATTTTCTTTTTCCGCTGCTTGTCTCTGCCATCACCACTAGCGTTTCACCGGTCTTGATTTTTAGCAAAACTATTTGTCCACGGTTAACTCTCTCATGTCTTCGTTTTTTACTATTTTTCTTTCTTTTCTTTTACATCAAAATTATGTCTACCACCGGACTCGTTAGATGTAAAAATTAAAAGCTCGTTTTATAATACTTGTAATCATGATATTCTGTAAATCATTACTACTGTAAAATGCATTTTGAAAACCCTTTGGGACAACATTACTGAATTCTTTCTCAATACTAAAATGTCTTGTATGCTTCTACCTCAATACATTTTTCGTAACACTAAAAAAGGGGCAATGTGTATCACCTTATTTTGTCATCACTTAAAAAATAGTGTTGATGGTCTGCTTGATGTTGACTCTCCTATTTCTAAAACTAAGCTTGTGATGCAAATTTTCCGTCAACTTCCCCCTTCGTATGGTAGTATCGTTCATGTCATTACCAACAAAACCTCGTTTCCCACCTTCTTAGAAGCCAAAAACACTTCTCCTTCATGAGTCTTATGAAGGCATTCAAACACCTATTGAGTCCCTCCCAAACTCCCCTACAACCCTTTACACCACCCAGGTAGCTCATAATGTTAATGGTAATGGGAAGAGTCAGAATAGTATAATGGTTGGTGATGGTGCTTTACTTCCGGTTTCGCATATCGGTAACTCTTTTTCATTTTTGCATAACAAGTTGGAACTAAATAACATTTTTGTTTGTAACCAATTGGTTAAAAATCTCATCTTTGTTTGTTGCCTTTTCTATTGGTAATTTTGTTTCTGTTGAATTTGATCCGTTTAATTTTATTGTGAAGGATCTTAAAATCTTAAAACAGGTGCATGCCTCCAACGATGTGATAGTGTTGGGGATCTCTATCCCGAATTACCATCTTAGTCGTTCACTTATGCTGTGTCGCACGTTGCTCTCTCCTCTCAGACATGGCATCAACGTATGGGTCATCCATGCGAATCTATCTTTAAGTTTTTAGTTTCTCACAAACTCATTCCATGTTCTAGTAAGATGTTACTTTTTTGTCTTTCTTATCGATTAGGTAAACATTGTCGTCTTCCATTTCAATAGTCTGTTACCAAAACAAGTCCTTTGTTTGAACTTATACATTATGATGTGTGGACTTCTCATGTTCTCAGATTAACTAGATTAAGATATTATGTCTTATTTTTGGATGATTTTTCACATTTTTATGGGTGTTTCCGCAGCGTGCTAAATCTGATGTTTTTGCAGTTTTTGTTAAATTTCGTGCTAATGTTGTTAACCAGTTTAAAACGGATATTCAAGATTTTCAATGCGATAACGGCCAAGAATTTAATAATAAATCTTTTATCGACCTATTTAAAAAACATGGCATTAAAGTTCGGTTTTCTTGTCCTTACACGTCTCAACAAAATGGGAAAGTTGAACGTACCATCCGAACGATTAACAATATCATCGCACTCTCTTGTGTCAGGCCTCTCTTCCTCCAACGTTTTGGGTAGAAGCATTGAACATGACTGTCCTTACTCTCAACCTCCTACCTACAACAACACTCTCCTTTCGTGCATCATTTGAAGTGCTTTATGGTTTCCTCTCTACGTACGTCCATCTTCGAGTCTTTGGGTGTCTCTATTTCCCAAATCTCTCATCGACTACTCCGCACAATCTGTCACCATGCTCTGCTGTTTATCCTTATCTTGGTCCGCCTACTAATCATCAAGGATATCGGTGCATGGATCTCATTACTCAACAGGTCATTATCACTCGCCATGTCACCTTTGACGACACTCACTTCTCGTGTGCCTCTTTTCCCCCTCCTTATCTGAGTACTCAATCTACGGTCTGCTAGACCCGGTTCCTACGGGTACCACTAGCCTCACTCGATATCCCGTTGAGTGCCCATTGTGGCCGCCACCCACTACGCCGAATGATGCATGACTGACCCCTAAAGGACATGGAGTCTTCCGACTCGATTACTCATCACTTTTCGTTTAGTGGAAGCCCTTCTACATCTACCCATGGCTGATCTTACTCTCTATCGTAGTCTTATTGGTGCATTGCAATATCTGACGTTGACTCATCCAAAAATTGCCTTTTCTGTTCAACATGTCTGTTTATTCATGCATGACCCTCACGAACCCCACCTTCGTGCCATAAAGCGAATTCTACGCTACATTCATGGTACTCTTCATCACGATCTCTAGATGTTTCCTTCCTGTTGATGGTCTGGTTGCTTATACAGATGTAGACGGGCGCGTTGTCATGATACCCTTCAGTCTACATCAACGTTTGTGAGTTCATTGGTGACAATCTTGTGTCTTGGTTCTCCAAACGTCAGCATATTGTCTCTCGGTCCAACGCCGAACTGAGTATCGCGGTGTCACCAACGTTGTTACTGAAGCAGCTTGGCTTCTTAATCTCCTTCTTGAGTTACATTATCTCGTGTCTCATGCCACACTTGTGTTCTGTGACAATGTTAGTGTTGTATATTTAGCGTCTAACATTGTAAAGCATCAAAGAACCAAACATGTGGAAATAGATTTACACTTTGTAAGGGAACATGTTGCCAGTGGTCAAGTTCGTGTATTGGATGTTCTCTCCGATCACCAATTTACACATATATTCACCAAAGGCTTACCATCGCAATTGCTCAGATTGCAGGGGGTATGTTTGATAAGTTACAAACCCTATGGTTGTATTATAGCGTTATGTTTAGTATAGGGTCATTCTGTAACTATTTATTTATTTCCCTCTGCGATTGAAATACTAGTGCTAATACAAAGAACTCTCGAATTGAAGGGAGATTTCCATAAAACCTAACAATTGACATTATGGGTTTTGTTGGTGGTGTTGGGCGTTGATGTTGTTGCATAAAGGTACGGTTGTAGGGTTGGGGACGAAGTTTCACCTGATGGGTTCGGTGTTGAAGGTGGCGTAGGCTGTAGTGCCGAAAAAAGGTTCATGTTTTTATATTTCAAGCTAGAATCGCTCTCGTGTTTAGCTTGCGAAGGAATATTAGACCACAGTGTTATTAGTGATAGTTTAAGATACTAACATGTAATATTAAGCACTATATATTAAGAACCCCTACGTAACCCTAACTATAATTTCTCAATACAATCTATCACAATACTATTGGCACTATATATAAAGTGATCACTGTCAAGGGTTATTTCTCTGTTAATTTTATAAAGGTCGTCGTTAATGCAGGAGGATTGAGGACTACATGTCTACCCGTTATAAATTATGATTAGTAGAATGGGTACACATAAATAAAAGGAAAACAAATTTCCAGCCACACATTTTATCATAATTTAATCATTTATCCTCTACCGTCTTACCTCCATTTTATTGTTCTAAGACTTCAAAAGTATCAAATAGATATGGCACACACAGTTTACATAGGGAGCATGGATAGATCAAAAAAGATTCATCAAATCTTTATGATTCCTTAAAAACAGTAGGACTTGCCATATGTTTGTTTAGAGTGGTGGGGGAAAGGCACAACGTGTGAAAGAACTTCATCTCCATCATCGATATTGATATTCTTAGATTTGGATTTGGATTGTTGAAACATCATAGACATTTCTTTCATGTCCCCAAACAACAACTTGTATTTGTTTCCATTGAAACCTTGATTCTTCAGGATTTTCTCCAATTTCTTTGGTCTCAACCACACCATGTTTACCATCTTCCATGCACATAGTGTAACCACTAAAGCACATGACAGAGCCAATGTATTTGTTAGTGCATCCATAGTGTTTTAATTTCTTTCTTTTAGGAGGACATGTTTATAAAGAGAGAGAGAGAACCAACAAAATGCAATTAACATCACAGAAAAATTTTTATAGGAAGGGGGGGGGGGTGTTTGTGGGAGTGGTACCCTCCCAAATTACACCAATCACCAGATGCCACCTCATTTAGCCAAAGTACCCTCTTATTTTGACTACAATTCAACGGCTATATTGACTAAAATTCACCGGTTAAATTCCCATTTCTAGCAGGTATATGTAGCCGCTGAGAGAACCCGCCAGCCTCTACCCACCGAGGATGCGACGGTGTTCCACCCAACCCGCCCACTACCCACCCTCAAACCCGCTTCCACTCGTAGTGCCCTAACCCCATTTAAAAACCAACGTGGGTTAATAGTACCCACCCTATCAAATGGTACCACGTAATTTTTTTTTATTTTACTCCCTTTAACTTTATATAATAAATAGTTCTAACATATTTCATTTTCTAATAATTTTGTTTTTCTATAACAACTTTCATTCATAATTTTTTTAAACGGATCGCTCGGCTTTCTTTAATTTTTTTTTGTCAATGTTTCGGTATATATTTTTTTATAACGGAGTTGTATTTAAATTCGAGTACTTTTTTTTCATCGTACGCTATAACGCATGTACGTAAGTTTTTGCCCCGCAAACAAGCCGAACTTATTATGTAAGTTTTTTTTTTGTATTGACCGCTATAATGACTTTTAAATAATTATATTTTTTTACTTTCGGATTTCTTTTTAAATGTTTGAACGTTAGTTTTTACGTTGAGTCAATAACATTGGACGAGTCATTGAAACGGCCCATTACATATTTAATTGTTCCGCCGTAACGCGCGGTTGTAAAAACTTAGTTAGCCAAAACACTCCCTGAGCTTATCGTTTTGATCCCTAGCACTAACTCCGTTAAATATTTCAGTTAAAATTAACGGCATTTTGGTGTATATATATATATATATATATATATATGTATATATATATATATGTATATATATATATATATATTTACCAAAATGCCCGTACCCTTAACTGAAATATTTAACAGAGTTAGTGTCATAGAGCATAATGGTAACCTCAAGTAATGTTTTGGCAATTTTCAAATTATTGAAGCAAAAGAGTTAAAATGGTCAAACACACGGAGCAAAAACGAATTTTACTCTAATTAATAAAATAGTTTCACTTTAAAAAATCTTTATACGTGTTATAAATCTCTCATTTATGACAGACATCATACCTCTAATTAGGAGTATTGAATAACACAATAATTATATGGGCGGTATCATTTGTATTACCGGTATATATATGTTGTATTTGATATAAGATGCATGATATTGAATCAGTTTCATGTCTTTCTATTCTCTCTCTTATTTTCAACACGTTATCATGCACGATAGTCTCTCCAAGAGTTTTCTTTCCTGCAACCACCAACCATTTACACAACCATTGTCGGGGAACGAGATGACCCCAGATGGTATCACGGTAGCCTCACAATGAAACACAAGCAAACCATCTGTAGCTACAACCTACAACCGCTACTCACTATCGGTAATTATCATCTAAAAGTTCGAGTCATCCATTCAGGTAATAAAATACAACCCTCTATTGTTTATACATTATATGCATGTGTTTAGAATCATTTGAAAGTAGAATTTGTGTTTGGGTTAATTTTATTCCGGCGATGTGTGTGTGTGTGGGGGGGGGGGCTAAACTATGACAAAACACCGACCGGTTAAATCGAATGCACCATAGAACGACGAACCCATAAACCTCCGTCTCCGAGGCTAACCAGCCCTTCATTCTCTCTCACGACATTGGCATCGCTTGATTCCATAGGATTAAAAAGCCCTTAGAATGAAATCGAGTAGGAAAAGCATTGATAAGATGTTTATAACAGCTACCATCAAAGCTGACTTAGTTCCTTAACCAACCCTTATATTGGACTTTCTTTTATGCTTTTCTTTTCCGCTGAACTGGTGCCGCACACCACCTCGATTCCCGGTTGCATCACAGCCGCACACCATGCATGATGGTCGAGAAGGAAAAGATAGATCATGGACGGTGGTGAGCAACGTCAGGTTGTTGCCGGCGATACTTCCAGTAAATGGAACCATGATTTTCGGCTAGATCTTGGGGCACGATAGAATAGTCAAAGGAGGAATTACAGCGGATTTGCGGACACGGTTACAAAAAAAAATAAAGAAACGCCTTCAAATTCATTTTATATTTTCCTTGGTCAAACCCCATGATATGAGAAATATACATTTTGAACATTTTGGGTTAATTTGTTTTATTTTATTAAAACCCTCAACTTTAATTTCGATGAAGAGTTTACCTATTCACATGCATTTAGAGAATGAATATAATTACAAGTTCTCTTTTAACAAACCTCGACCTTTCAATTCTCCGGAATTTTCGTTAAAATGTTTACATAAGTGAATTACAAATATATATATGAAAATGGGTTGAAATTCAGAGGTATATTTAGTTATCAATAATATTAAGTGTCTAAATTAGCACGCATTGTAGACATTGTAAACCATTTAATATTGGCTAGTATATCATGCAAGATTGGCTACTATAATATTGACTGATTTTTTTTCTACATTGTAGATATCGTAACACATGCATTCAAAATAATTTAACATTCAAAATAATTTCGACATCGTCATGAATTATTGGAATCCCGTAATCTATCTATCGTTTCTAGTCGGGTGGCTCATTTGTAGTCGGTTATGTGTCAGTTAACACATCGGTTACGTTTAGTTTGAACTGAAACTATGCGAAGAGAACATATAGATTCTAACATGTGAGAACATCCCTAGTTGAATGTTCCATGCTTCTAACATGCTCTTGTCACAAGAAGTACCGAGAACATGGTTTCTCAATAAATACTCAAAATCATATAATGTCTTCTCGTCAGAAAGCAAGCAATAAAGCTCATACTTAAAACCCACTATGTGTGACAACCCGGTGCTAGCCCATTCCCTGAAGCGAATGCAACTAACGTTCTGGGTGTATGGAGGAGAGTAAGATGGTGCAACCCCAGCAGTGGCCACAAGCATTGAGAGTACAACTCATGGAGGTCTTACAAAGGGCAAGAAAGCATCTACTACAAATGCAAAATGACCAACGATACCGCCTCTTTAAGATCTATACAAAAAAAACCAACTTGAAAGATGTGACAATCCGGACTTTTAGGATTAACCCCGTTAGCAAATCCAGTTAAGTCTTAACTCAGTTAACTTAAATTCAAACTCCAGGGATTATTTATGGCATTTTCTAAACAATAAACTTCAACGTCTAATTGTGTAAATTAGTCAAAACTCTATTCTGTTGACTTTTGAAAGTCAACTAACCGTGTACTTAACTCGATTTTAACTTCAATGACCAATCCTGCCTAAATCCAAACTTCAATACATGAAATTGCAAGGACTAGCTATGTAATTAACCAAACTCGATTATTTTAACTTCCCAAAGTCAAAATTCTCTAATTCTTGAATCCAAACTCAATCTATAACCGAATTCGTTTGAAATAGTAACAGGAATGTGCTTTAATACTATCATCGTTCATTATGGGATCATTATTGAGCAATAATCGGGCGAATTAAACCCAATTATGGGCATTCAAAACCGTAACCGCCGAAACTCCCTAAATCGAGATCAATTCAGTCAATGTGTCTGTCATTCTCGCAAATTGAGCCTCTGCACACCTTATATGAACTCTCTAGGAGCTTTTGCACTCACCAATTCCACTAGAAACACAGCAGGAGACGCCGAAGTCCAAACCGTCGCACCGCGGCTGCCCTTCTGGTCGGGAACCACCAATTCGAACGCAATTATGGTAAATTATTGTACCCTCAGTGTCGTTTTTATTCTTAGAATGAAAGCCCTTTGATTATTAGGGCTTATATCATCGATTCGATCATGAACCCGATTCTAGGGTTCATCTTAAATTGGTTTGATCGAACTCTATCTTAGACCCAATTCCAATTCCAATTCCAATTCAATTAATCTACACCTTTAGACTCGTAATCACTTGTATAATGAAAGCCCTATATTTATTTGATCAATTTTCACCGAATTTGTTGAAATCAAGAATCTAGGGCTCGTTTAAATACGGATTTGGGGTTTTTGATCTTGAACTCAACCAAAACGAAATTAAACCATACTAGTAGATTCGCAATTCATTGTTTGTTAAAAGCCCTATGGATTCAATCCTTGGTATTACAGAATTTAATCAAATCGATCTTGTGTTTAAATCTAGGGCTTCGGTTTTCAAAACGGGAATCTAACGATCTTAAACTCGATTTTCTTTCAATTAAACTCGTTAACAGACTCGCATTTGATCCATAACTAAAACCACTATACCTACCGGTTCCATCGAAGTCAAAATTGTTGGATTTGGGGTTGGTTTGGTCTCAGGTTCGAAAGGAAGGGGAGAACTCAGGGGAGTTCTAAATTAAATCTATTCTGTTTCGATTCCTGTTGCGATTCACCATGGAGCTCGACTAGTTAAGTGTGTGTGCTTGTAGGGAGAGACCCGGGTTCGAGTCTCTCCACTTGTTTTGTTTCTAAACCATTTGTTTTAAGTGTTATTTTAATATAAAACCAATTGTTATATTATTATATTAGTATATAAATGCGTTTTAGCCCGGGAAACCACCCGTAGGCTCGAGTTTGGTCTTGCAACCCATATTTAATATTAAAATCTATTTATAAAATAATATATTCATATTATTTTTGTACCGTGACACCAATTGAAAATAATATATTTTATATATTATTTCCTTCATATTATAAACATTTTTGTAACGCTTCAAAGTTATAAATAATATAAATATTTATATTGTTTACCCGTAATTACATTCTCGAATAAAAATAATATATTATTATTTTTGTCATATAAATAGTTATCGTAGTAACTATGCGAGTCTAAAAATAATATAATTTTTCTAGATCATTACTTAATGACGAAGACGATTGAATATATTTATTAATTATTGTCTTTTGTTGCGTATCGTAATCATTCTAATTATTTAACTTAGAAATTTGTATTCCCGTAGACATATTCGTCTACTCTTAATCATTAAAGCGTTCTTTTAGGACGTTCAACATTTCGTGTCGTCGTCACATATCCTATTTTATCCCTAATAATTATGATGTAATTCTAGGGCATTTGTGAGCCGTGTTGGGCTAACGCTTGAGATTTCAATCTCGTACTTGAGTGATTACTACCTACGCAATCAGGTGAGTTTTCACGGCCCCTTTTTACTGCTTTTAAACTGGGGGAGAAAACACGACGTAAACACTTTTGATTTACTTCATTATGTATCACTTGTTATGACTATGCGTAAACTCTATCATGAAAGTCCTTACATCGAACCGTTTAAATATGAGAATAGCGAGGTATGTTGGGTAGTACTACTGGGTTTGACAAACCTCACCCGCGTTAGTCACGCTAACTCGATTGGATATCGAACGGGTGCAATATTGACCTAAACGTGAACCATGGTTGATAGGCCTGGTGGGAGGCATTCAAACAGTCAGTTTACGGTTGCGAGCGTAATAGCAAACATGAACATGGTTTAGCTACCTGTTGATATATATATATTAATTGTATAATAAATCTTGTAAACGTTTATTTGAATATTGAAACTTGTGAACTCACCAACCTCGTGTTAACATCTTTTCTTACATGTTTTCTTAGGTCACTAAGATAAGACACAGGTGCACATATAGGACATGCATGGAGTCCTACTTTTGAATTGTGTTTTATTATTTCGTTTGGACTGTTTTATATTATGTTTGGACTGGACTTTTTGGGCGCGTTTGTTTTGCGCATTTACTTTCTTTATACGCTTCCGCATTAACTCTGATTGATATGATATTTTCATTTGAGTCCCATATAGAGTCGTTCAATGTAACTAATGACTGGGATCCTGGTTTGTCACTTCCCAAACGGTAAAACTCTATTAGTTGAAATTAGGGGTGTGACAGATTGGTATCAGAGACATTGGTTATAGAGAACTAGGATTTCATACTAGACTATAACCTCACACCTTAGTTACGCGTCATAAAACGCTTTATTTTGGCACTTATATATTACATTACAAGACCATGTCGTCAACCCCACCACCATCACCTAAGGCACCAGGACATGATGCACCTATCTTACCATACTAAGCCCAAAAGGCGTCGAACTAGTTCTAGTGACAATTCGGTTGATCAGGGTGAACCGAGTAGCGCGCAAGCGTCGAATCCTGCTCGTAATTGGAATGCATACCCGTAAATGATCCAAAGATGGATCGAAATGGGAAATGTCCCATAACCCTTCTTTGGTTCCACTTCCTCATCATCTACTTTACCTAGCTTGCCATGCACTATGGAACAAGCTTTTGCGGCTTTTGTATTTTACATGTCTAAGGAGTTTAGCATTGTGAAAGATTCTACTGATGAGATACCCGACATTCTGCAGCGGGAGTCACAAATAAAGGAGAATAAGGTAGGGATAGAGCTTTTGACCGCTGAGCTGGCAGTGACGGATCAAGTCCATAACCACCTGGTGGATAGAGTTCAGCATTTGGAGACGAGGGTGGACACCTCGAACCATGCTGCTGAGGGGATTCTTGAGAGAGTGACCAATCTGGAAGCCCAAATGCAAGCAGCACTTTGGCCGAAGAATATCCCACTTTCTGACGACGAGGAGGAGCCGTTTGAGCTATACACCACTCGCTCCCATGAGCTATACACCACTCGCTCCCATGAGCTTGCTACCATGTGCCCACACATGGTGACTCCTGATTACAAGAGGATTGAGCTGTACATTGGAGGCTTAGTGCCTCAGATTCAGAGTATGGTCACCTCATCCAACCCTACTACCATCCAGCAGACTATCATACTTGCCCACAAGTAAACCTATCAGGCGGTGGCTCAAGGGACTCTACCTCCGAGGGGTTTAGTTTCTAAATCCACCGACAATCATAAGCTCAAGTTTGATTACAATTCCAACACTCACTCCAAATCTAAGGGATTCTAGTTTAATCAACCTCATCAGCAGCAGCGAAAGTTTGAGCCTGCTAAGAACTTCAATCAGATGAGCTCTTCAGTTTTGAATCAGGGGGAATATGCTGGGAGGTATCCCAAGTGCAACAAATGTGGCTATCACCACAAGGGCACTTGTGACCGACTGCGTTGCCAGCGATGTGGTAAGATGGGCCACGCTGTGAAAGACTGTAGGGTTTCACATCCAAACAAGCAACCATTTCGACCACAGGGATTTACAAGAGGATGTTTTCAGTGCGGCAAGGAGGGACACATTCAAAGGGATTGTCCTCAGTCAAAGAAGGGTGAAAATGGTAATGGAAACGGTAACGTCAACAGCAATAACCAGGGCAACAACAGCAACAAAAATAATCAAGGCAACAACAATGGTGGCAACAATGGAAATAATGGAGGGAATGGTGCGAAGGGACGAGCCTTCGTGCTAGGATCTGGAGAAGCTCAATATGATCATAATATGGTTACCGGTAAGTTCCTCTTAAACAATTACTTTGCTTCTGTCCTTTTTGACACCGGTGCTGATAGAAGTTTAATATCTAAGAAACTTAGTGATATGATAAAAGAAACTCCAAATTTGTTAGAAGCTAAGTACATAATAGAAATAGCCGATGGCCAAATAATTGAAGGAACCCACATTCTTAAGGGTTGTAAGCTTGAGTTGGCTGGTCATAAACTTGATATCAACCTTATGCCGGTCACACTGGGTAGTTTTGATGTAATTGTCGGCATGGATTGGTTGTCTAAAAACCAAGCCAAAATCATCTGTAGTGAGAAAATCGTTCGCATTCCTCTCCCGAGTGTAGAAACTCTTTCCGTTCAGGGTGAAAAGGTTGGTGCAGTCATGGGCATCATATCCTTCATGAAAGCACATAAATGTCTTCGAAAAGGGCATGCTGCTATTCTGGCTCTCACTGCTGAGCAGCCATCGGAAGAGAAGAAAATTGATGACATTCCCATCGTTCGTGATTTTTGAAAGTATTTCCTAAGGATTTGGCTGGTCTGCCACCCCACCGTCAAGTTGAAGTCCTAATTGATCTAGCACCCGGAGCGGCACCGATCGCTCGGGCACCTTACAGATTAGCACCTAGTGAATTGCAAGAGTTGTCCACTCAACTACAAGAATTGTTGGATAAAGGTTTCATCCGACCTAGCACATCGCCATGGGGAGCTCCAGTTCTGTTTGTCAAGAAGAAGGACGGGACTTCTGTATGTGTATTGACTACCGTGAACTGAATAAAGTGACAATCAAGACATGTTATCCTCAGCCTCGTATAGATAATCTCTTTGATCAACTCCAAGGATCAAGTTTCTATTCCAAGATAGACCTTAGGTCCGGTTACCACCAATTGAGAGTCCGAGATGATGATATATCTAAGACTGCTTTTAGGACAAGGTACGGCCACTATGAGTTTATGGTCATGCCTTTCGGATTAACCAACGCACCCGCGGTGTTCATGGACCTCATGAACCGTGTGTGTAAGCCATACCTTGATCAATTTGTCATCTTTTTCATCAACGACATCCTCATTTATTCCAAGAACAAGGAGGAACATGAGGAACATCTACGCTTAATTTTGGAATTACTTAAGCAGGAGCAGTTGTATGCTAAGTTTTTCAAGTGTGAATTCTAGATCCGGGAAGTTCAATTCTTAGGACATGTGGTTAACGAGAAGGGAATACATGTCGATCCATCAAAGATTGAAGCCATCAAGAATTGGGCAGCATCGACGACTTCGACTGAGGTGCGACAATTTATGGGATTGGCCGGTTATTATCGTCGATTCATCGAGGGATTTTCTAATATTGCACAACCTCTCACTGCCTTAACTCAGAAGGGCAAAGCCTATAACTAGGGCGACAACCAGGAGTCAGCATTCCAACTCCTTAAACAGAAACTTTGCAGTGCACCTATTCTAGCTCTTTCGGAAGGAACGGATGATTTTGTGGTGTATTGCGACGCATCCATTCAGGGTCTGGGTTGTGTGTTGATGCAACGAGAAAGGGTGATCGCGTATGCTTCACGTCAACTAAAGATTCACGAGAAAAACTACACCGCTCATGACCTAGAGTTGGGAGCCGTAGTTTCGCACTTAAGATATGGAGCATTACTTGTACGGTACCAAGTACACTATCTACACCGATCACAAGAGTCTTCAGCATATCTTTGAGTAGAAAGAGCATAACATGAGACAGCGTCATTGGGTCGAGCTCTTGAATGATTATGACTGTGTGATCCGGTATCATCTGGGTAAGGCTAATGTTGTAGCTGATTCCCTAAGTCGAAAGGAAACCAAGCCCAAATGAGTTCGAGCATTAAAGCTTAATATTCACCCCGGATTACCTAACAAAATCCGTAGTGCTCAACTCGAAGCCCTGAAAAAGGAGAACCTACCGCTGGAAGGTACACGCGGTATGGAAGAACAACTCGAGGTCAAATCTGACAGTATTCGCTACTTCGCTGAGCGAATATGGGTTCCAGTATTCGGGAACTTAAGGGAACTGGTCATGGATGAAGCTCATAAATATTGTTACTCGGTTCATCCACGTTCTGACAAGATGTATCATGATCTAAAGGTGTTGTATTGGTGGCCAAAGATGAAGGCCGATATAGCCACCTATGTGAGCAAGTGCCTGACTTGCACAAAGGTCAAGGTTGAATATCAAAAGCCTTCCGGTCTACTCCAGCAACCGGAGATTCCCATGTGGAAATGGGAGCAAATATCCATGGACTTTATCACAAAATTGCCACACGAACTCCTACCGGATGTGATACCATTTGGGTAATTGTTGATCGTTTAACAAAGTCCACTCACTTCTTAGCAATCAAGGAAACATACAAAATGGAGAAGCTTACCCGTATTTACTTGAAAGAAGTAGTATCTCGGCACGGGGTGCCAATCTCTATCATTTCGGATCGTGATGCACGATTCACCTCCCATTTCTGGCAATCGTTACATAAAGCTTTAGGCACGCGTCTAGATATGAGCACATCATACCACCCTCAAACTGATGGCCAGATGGAGCGTACTATTCAAACCCTAGAGGATATGCTACGAGCTTGTGTGATTGATTTCGGTAACACTTGGGAGTCTCACCTACCGTTGGTGGAGTTCTCCTACAACAACAGTTATCACACTAGCATCAAGGCAGCTCCATTTGAAGCATTATATGGACGAAAATGTCATTCTCCTATTTGTTGGGCCGAGGTTGGAGATAGTCAACTTACGGGTCCTGAGCTTGTACTTGAAACTTTTGAGAAAATTGTTCAAATTAGAAATCGTATAGCAGCAGCTCGTGATCCTCAAAAGAGTCATGCCGACAAGCGTCGCAAACCGTTAGAATTTCAAGTATGGGATATGGTTTTGTTATTATCCTTCTTTTGAATCATTATTGTGATTTTCTAATTTGTTTCTTGTTTCAGCATTATTATGCCATCAGAATTGGGTGCTAAGGGAAGCTGCGAGATTAGTGGAAATATTTCTACTAATGCTGGAAGGTTGCGCCTAGTACGTAAAGGATCCCTTCACGGGTTGTTCTTGGTAATTTTTTTATCATTTATTTTCATTTTAATAATTAAGCATTTGTATTCACATTTTTATGTTTACCTGATATAATATATATGTTAAAACTAAAATCTTTACACATCTAGGAAGAATATATATGTATATATATTTATTTATATAATCAATTACTTGTGTTTGTATCAGAACTTCTATTTCATCACCAGAAGTTTGGCTCATGAGTGGCAGAGCCGGTATATAGGCAGCTTTCCAAATGGTTTGGTTTTGGTTCTTTTTACCAGGTTTCATCTTGTTTATTATTATTAAAAGTTGTTGTTTCTATTTATTTTTAATTATTAGTATTTTGATTACTGTCCTTATTATTTGCATGTTTAAAGATCTTTATTTTTTTTTAAAAGGCAACTGATAGTATTATTGTTAAGAAAGAATTAACACGAGGATCATATCACTCGCATGAAGATTGTGACGGAGATTCTTGATTACAGTGAAGTTTTGAGTTTTTTTTCAAACATTCTTTAATTTTGTGTTTTATATGTTTCATATATAGACTTAATTTGACACGTATTAGACATTTGTTTGTAAGCATTTGGATTATGTTTGAAAGACGATTGAACTTTTAATTGAAGTGATGGTATTATGAATTCTACATTTTACATTTTTATTTTCATTTTATATTGTAAATAAATAATGATTTTAATTAATCAAAATTAATATGATAAAGGTCTATAGTAACATTTAATTTGATGTGATTTTTGTGGCAATAATTATGTGCCACTAAAAATAGTATGGATATTTAACTACAAATAGTTTTATTGACACAAAAATTGTGCCACAAAGCCTTTTATTAATATAGTGGCAAAATAAAAAAGTGTCACTAAAAGCCTAAAAGTTTGTAGTGGCAGCCAATAAAGTGTCACTAAAAGGCTTTAGTGTTAGCGCTTCTAGTGGCACTTTTTTTGTGTGCCGCCCATTCCTAATGGGGTATTTAGTGGCACATTTTTAGTTTTTTGTGGCACTTTTTGTATATGCCACTGAATGACTTTTTTTGTAGTGAATCAAGCAAGGAAAAGGAACGGCGGCGAGCTATGGAGGAGCGACGTGAGGATGGCGGAGTGTGACACCAACCGTAGTGGTGGCCGCTATGGCGCAACGAGAAGCCGACAATACCCGGGGTGGACAGAGCATTGCGGCGGCGATGCGTGGTGGCTATCGGGGAAGCTGGTGCAGTACCTGGCGGCATGCAACGGAGGTGATGAGGCGGCTGTTGTGGCGAGATATACGGGATCGACCGGGAAGGACACGAGGTCAGGAGCAAGATGCGTGGCAGCGGGTTGTGGTTGCACTCGGTGTAAGACGAAGGCGACGACCGTGGTGGCTCGGGTGGGGTCCACCGTTGATGATAGGGGAGGAGTTAACCGGTTAAGGTTAGCTTGGCGAAGATGGTGTGTAGGGTTAAGCATGAGGAAGAAGACAAGGACAACGTGCATGGTAGTACGCGGTGGAGGAGACGGAATACGGTTATAGAACTGGTTAGGGTTTTTGCATGGCGTGACTGCATGCGTGATAGGGGACCTGGTTCGGGTACGGGTATTCTTAAGGGCTTTGGGTTCGCATTGTCAAGTACGTACATGCATGAATACTCGGATCTCTGTTTGGTCAAGGAAGGTGCGGTTCTGGCAGGCACGTGGTGCTAAGGTTTGGTAGGGATGAAGAGACGAGCATGTGGGTCGTAGCTTCGGGAAGTATATTTATTTTTATGCATTAGTTGACGTAAGATTTAAACGTGTCTGATTGTGGGATCATGCGTTGACAGGTTCGGGCTGCAAGCAAGAGAATGGGTCACAGAGCGAGGATGCAGACTTGACATACCCGGTGAGTTTCTAATCCCCCCTCTTTTAAAAGTTTTACTGTTTTGGGGCTATCGTACGCACATTCATGTGGTATTAATGTAATTAATCATGTTAAGGGTCACGGGTTCTAAACCAATATGCTTTGAGTATAAATTGCTTAAATTGAGAGTCGTAGGGTTTACGGCGTGTTCGTAGAAATGTGTGAGTTATAGAGACGAGATATTAATGTGTGACATGTTAAGGGTTGGACCGGGAGAGTCGGGCTTAAAGTTAAATGGTTATGATTGTATGTGGTACATGTTGTGTTAGGGCCGCGTGTAAAGCACATGTGCAGTTAATGAGTCCTGTACATGATGTGGGTTATGATATGGTTATATTTGTGTTGTATGTTTGGTGTCGTTATCCTTGTGGCATGGCGGGTATTATGTTTGTATCGTTGTCATCACGACACGACAAACGGGATCGGGGAGGACGAGGTCCTTCGGGAAGTCACCAATGGTGACATTTATTTAACAGGTTAATGTTGAGCTCGGGGTGTGTAATGCCCTGACGAGGGTGCAGTGATGAGGTATGTGTTTGCATGCGTGTATATATATGTGTTAATATGCATGCTAGTAATGAGTTGTATTTATTGTGTTAGAGATAGCGTTAATGTGACGTATTGAATGTGACGTGTAAAGTTAGACTAACCATTGAGTCAGGACTTGTGATGTGATGTGTATAAGGGTTGTGACTATTAGTTGTGAGAGCCTTGGTTAATGCCGGATGTGTTAATGTCTAGGGTAGTTTGTGTTAACCCAGAGTCGAGTTAATGTGTATCCGTAGATATGAGTTGCTAGCATAGTATGTTAAGTCTATGCCGTTGTGATTATAGGGTTATTATTATTTATATTGGTAGTACGGGTTGAGTCTCGGGTGATAAACGGTTATGGGATGTCGTGGGACGATCGGGGATTATCTATTCGTTAATAAAGTGTAATGGTATTTTATAAGGACCAGAGGGTCCTGAGTGAATTAAACTGAAGAACATGGCGTGATGGTTTTATTTAAATTAAACTATTAGAACTCACTCAGCGTAGCTGACTTTGTGTGTACGTTAGATTGTTTTGTAGGTAAGCGTAGGGTTGACGTAACTTGGCTGTCGGGTCGTTGTGCAGGCATTCGCAAGGTAACTTGAATAACGTTAATTAGTAATAAATGAGTTTTAGAAAGACTTTCGTTGTAGTTTGAATTGTAATAAAGGTGTTTTAAATGAAAATGATCCGTTATGAGAACCAACTTTAGGATACTTCGGTTGGGGTCTTACAAACTACCAGATGCATTCTAAAACACAATCAGAGTGACAAGGTCACATCAGCAACAAATGCACATACTCGAATCGAAATAATCCTATACGGATTATCGTACAAATAAAACGTGGGGGATAAAACGGTTCCCAAGAAAAGAACCCACGAAAACATAAAAAGCAAAATAACGCGGTTGGTGAAACCATAGGAAAAGGTTATAACCCAAGGAGAGGTTATTGATATAACCTATAAGCGATTACAGATAAAACCTTGGAAGAGGTAAATGTCCCATAAGAGACTATTACATTTCTAAAAGAAAATAATGGAACCTCAGAATAGGTAAATGTCCCTGAAGAGATTAATGAAATTACATACGAAACTAATAAAACCCTAGAAGAGGATAACAGAGTTCTAGAAGAAACTCACATACTAAATAATATGAGATCTCTATAAATCATATACAAAATAGTATAACATGGAACCGAAATGAAACACGTGTTTGAAATATTTGCATATGCTATAGCAATAGATGTAATCAATGAAAAAGATTACGTACATAAAATTCTGTGAGAGTACATACACAGAAATGACTAGCCAAAATGGCATGATGCCTTGAAAAGGCTAAATCAAGTTCGCTCGACTATCAAAACGTTTTCGAACCTGTAGTTCGAACACCCATAGACGTCAAACCAGTAGGTTATAAATGAGTGTCTTTAAACGAGGCAGCATAACTGGGTTTTTTCCCACTGGGTTTTTCTTAGTAAGGTTTTTAACGAGACAACATAACTGATCCAGTAGTATCAGTTTATATTTTTCGGTCCCGAAGTACCGACTTAACATCATCCTAAAGTATGTTGTTAATAGTGTATAATAAACGTTAATATGTCTGAGGGGGAGTGTTATAAATCTCTAATTTATGACAGACATTATACCTTTAATTAGGAGTATTGAATAACACAATTATTATATGGTATGTTTCATTTGTATTACCGATATATATATATATATATATATATGTTGTATTTGATAAAAGATACATGATATTGAATCAGTTTCCTCTCTCTATTCTCTCTCTTCTTTTCAACAATATGAAAGATTTGGGTATGTTTTAATTTTTTGTACGTACGGCCCGCTTTGTTTAGCGTGGGGTTGGCCGTTTTCTAATAATTTTTTTCCGTTTGAAAAAAAAAATTGTAATTAATACAAAGTTAAAAATATTTATGAAATGAAGAAAAAACACTTATATAATTCAAATCAAAAGTAGATTCCACCAAACTTTGCAATCTCAAATATATTTATATAATTACTTTTTTTTTCCATAAAAAGAATTACATCATTAAATTCATAATTTTATATTGTTTTTAGTTTGATGTGTTTTGCTATATAAACTTTTAGAAACAAAATGACATTTTAAAACATGGTCATTGTTATAGTATATCTATGTCAATACCCATTGTGGCGGTGCGCACAAACCTTTAAAACGGTGTGTCTAAAACGGCAAAGGTTGTAAATAATTTTGACGCATTATAACAATGAACCGTGCACCCAAACCCAGTAAAAGGGTGCACCCAAAATTGAAAAATTACCGTAGTATTGTAATTGGTTTGGAGGCAAATGTTTATAATGAGACGAAATACCAAGTATCCTATGGGCTCACAGAATCTTACCAAAAACCAACAACGGGGAAACTACTTTTAGCCACGTGGGCAGCCTGAGTCCGGCTTTCCATCTCAACGTTAGTCCGGGCACATACTGTCTCAAACTTTGTCTGTGCGTTGGCTTGGCCGCATCCTTCTCCTTGGCGTGCCACTCGAGTTGCTTTATCGCCTGCGACAGCTCGACCACCCACTAGCCCTCGTCCCACTGCCAGCATATATGCAGCTGGAGTGACACAAACGCTGATATATATCTCCAGCATTGTCGCCATGTTGATAACCCGACTCATGGCGGCTCGATCAGACAATTCTCGCAGATAGCAGCTGGAGTGACGTAAACGCTCCGCAGCCGGAAAGGCGTGCATCAAGAATGTTTCCACGGCTCCAAATGGGTGAGCATGTGGAAATCCCAGTGACCCCCCATTGCGGACGACTAATAGGGGGAATGCACTGTCCCCTCCATGACACTATGAGCGCTTTCCTTTCTCTTAGCCTTCTCTTCAACCGAAGCCCGTTTCATGGACGCAGAGGCAGGGGCAGGTCCTTAGGCAGAATGAGAAACCTTTCGGATAAGATCCGGGTTCGTCTCAAGAGGCTGGTCGGTAGTTTTAAGGGGGACCCTTTGCCCAACGGAGGGTTGGGCAAGCAGCGTCACCGGATTTAGCCCTAGAAAACAAAAGGAAAAGAAAACTATAAGTCCGGGACACACAGATAGATAAAGTACATGCAAGACAACGTTACTTGACAAGCCCTCGGGACTTTCCCGGTGGCTGTGGCATAGGAATTGGCCAAGTGGCGCCTTTTCTTCTTTGGGAGACAATACACTCTCGTCCTAAGTCATTTTTAGCTTTTTGGTCCTGACAGGACTAGGTTTTTTCGGAGCAGATCCGGACGCCGGTCACCGGGCCTGACCTCGGTGCCTCTCCTTGTGGTTCGGACCCTAATCCCCTGAAGAATATGTAGAAACGTTCATATAGAAGACAGGCAAGCAATTTGACACATGAAGACCCTCCTGGGCAATAGCGGAGCTTGAAGAAAAACGCAGGGACTGAGATATTTTTTTCCCTTTCATGGGGTCGGAAGTATAAAATATTCGGCTGAATATGTATAAATTAACATTACTGAACGAAAAATCGGCCGAATACATACAAATTAACACTACTGAGTGAAAAATCGAGGGAGGGAGCGGGGCCCCCGGGCCCTCACAAACCTCCGTCTCTGCTCCTGGGGAAAAAGAAACGTTCATAAAAAATTTAAGAAAATCTCTTTTGTCCGACCTAACAAAAGGTGAGTCCCGGTTAGCTTCTCCTTGGCCCTCTAGAATTAGGACATCATAATAGCTCGCAACTGCTACATGGATAAAAAAAGGCGTGAGAACTAAAAAGACACAAAAGGCCACAATGAAAAATAATAAAAACTAGTTTTCTATCCCCACGTTTCGCGGCGGGAGTGTGGTTATTTTTTCCCCGTGCCAGGAGTTGCCTTGTAATTAGTTCGAATGGTCGAAAACCATAAAAGCACTAATATCAAAATACCGACAACTATGTTGTTCGCTAAAAACGATTGGGTTTATCATAGTACCCGCAATAACGTCACTCGATATCGCCTATGATACCGGAAAAAAAAACTCGATTTTGATAAATTATAATAAAACATTTTAATAAATTAGAATGTATTGAATTCTACATAAAGTCAGCATCCTAATATAATTTAAATTAATTGGTTAGTTCATCAATTAAAATATTGTTATAGATGCAATACATACTTGTACCTATCCCTTTTCATTTATAAAATTTGAATAGTAAATTTGCCTCATATTAAAAGTTTGGATTTTAATAATCTATATCTATACTATATAATAAATAAAAGTTTTCTTATGGCACGTGTTACCTCCATATTCATCCTTATCATTTGTTTCTTGATTCTCTCTCTTATTTAATACACTTTCTTTTAATAATTATATATTTAAAGAAAACAATAATTATACTAATAAAACACATTTATTTTAAATTATCCGCTATTACAAGAAACTTTAAAATTTAATTATGTAACTTTTATTTTAATCAAATAATAAAAAAAAAATCAAATTATATTAAATAGTAGTTAACGTATTTTCGAAACCCAATTATATATTAATTTTTACATATTTTGAGTATAAGGCCCCAAACCCGGGAGGCCTCACTCATTGGATTTACTCATTCACAAACAGTTCTTAACTTGAATATCAAATAACGCAGCGAAAAATTTCATTAAAACATACTCATAACATTGTTCAACATGCGGAAGCGTAACATAGTCTATTACATAAACATAACATAAACTAATCATAACGGGATGCCAGTCTTCATGATTAACCGGGTAACTCTTCTCGCTTGCCAAGCATCACCGTCCATCATCCATACCTGCCTTAACCTGAATGTGCATACTAAAAAGTCAGCTACACTGATGAGTTCTAGCTTTACATAAAACCTTAACATAACATTTTGCCAAAAACATAACATACATTTGTTTAAAAAAAGCGTACGTAAAAACATGCAATAACTTAACATCATCATAACATCGTAACATAACATTATAACATAAGTCAACATGAACCGAATCTGCGCCTTCTCGTAACCGTCAATTCCATACATCGCATACCAGCGGATGAACTTAAGGCTCGTTACCTCTAAGTCATCCGTCACACAGGTCCCCTAAGGCTCGTTACCTCTAGGTGGACCAAACATATGTATCCTAAGGCTCGTTACCTCTAGGTAGACCAAACATACGTCTCCTAAGGCTCGTTACCTCTAGGTAGACCCAACATACGTCTCCTAAGGCTAGTTACCTCTAGGTAGACAGGACATAACTTAGGCACTATTTCCCCGCAAGGAATAGTACCTTTCATCGGGTTCCCGGTAATCCCATGGGTGACCGTCGTCACCCCATCATCAATCAGTTGTACAACCGTTAGCCAGCCACAAAGGCCCCCCGTAAGGGTGAGGCCAATACATACATACATTCCTTAGCTCTCGTAGGGACTCGTGGCAGATTCGTTCATTCGTGACTTTCATAAAACCTTTACCTCTTTTTAGTTAAAGCACTAGTACGTTTTATTAAATAAAACATCATCCCTTTCGTAAACCTTTTGTAAACTTCGTTTGGCAAAACATTTCATAAACATCATCTCGTAAACATCATTTCGTAAACATCATATCGTAAACATCATATCGTAAACATCATTTCGTAAACATCCTTTCATAAACCTCGTTTCGTAAACCTCATTTCAAAACATCATTCCGTATGTATGCACACCAGCCCAAAAACATTTAATTAAAACATTTAAAGAAGGGCTTCTAGAACTCACCTTATAAGCTAGTCTCGGTTGTCCTAAACAAAGGTCCAACGACGTCACTTCCGGTCTGAATTGATTAGTTAAATACACATCAGACCCAATCCCGACTCTAACGGTTAAACCATTCTAAACATACTGACTTTACTTAACCAGCCTGATGCCTGCGCACTTAGCAAGTGCGTAGGGCCTTGCTCTTGCGTACTTAATAAGTGCGCAAACTTTGCTTCATGCGTACTTGATAAGTACGCAGGACCCTCCTCCTGCGTACTTGATAAGTACGCAGGACCCTCCTCCTGCGTACTTGATAAGTACGCAGGATCTGCTTCCTCGCAAAAACCCTAACTTTCGCATTCGGGTCTGATCACGTCAAGATCCCGAACTTGTTTACATTCAAAACGTTTGCTTTTCATTAAGGAACCCAAATATATGTTTTCCTTCCAATTTCATCCGTAAAAACGTTACATTTTCATTCAAAACCCAAAAACGAATAAAAACTCAGATTTAGGCTAGATCGTTACCTGAATCGAGTTTCTGATCCGGAGGTTCTTCTCACGAGCTCTGGAGCAACACACTTCTCAAATCTCGGGTCGATCCGCCAACTTTCTCTCTCTACGGTTTCTCTCTCTAGAAGTTGCAAATGAGAGAAATGGGTGGTGACCTTGGCTATTTATAGGGGAGGCTCCCCTTCCAGCCCGCCGGCCCATCCGGCCTGACCCGACATGCCTCGTTCGTTTATTCCGTTATTATAACTGTCGTTTTATTTTTGGGATGTTACATTGAGTTTGTTTATATACTTGGTATATGTAATATATTTTTACACATGTAAAATATATATATAAAGATTTAAAAAATTTATATATTGATATTTTTCATCTCGTGTGTAAACACGAGATCTAAACTAGTATACATATATAATGGGGATATACACATATGTTCAGTATCGGTGGCATATACGGGAATATGGTCTAGGCGGAACTAGATAGTCTCCATGTCCGGAACACTGTCATCAACCGGGGCTGACAGTGAGCTAAGGTGCATTTCTTAATTCATGTTGAGAGTAGGACTTGAACCCATAACATTTCCAAACCTTGGTGTTCCTTAGAGGATTTTCGTCTACCATTAGGCCACCAAGCCTATAAATACACATGACTTCATATGAAAAAGGGATGCACAAAATAAAGAGAAAACTCTTGTCCTTAGAGCTTTTCTGAGTTCATTAATGGTTTAATTCGAAGTGACTCTCCTCAACCAATTCTTCGTGTTGAGTTTTTAGTACACTTCATTTAGTATTGTTTATTTCTAGTCACATTAATTGGGCAACATATTTTTATTATTATCGTTTTTTTTAGTTAGCAACAATATTGTTAGTGATGTGTTGATATTACTTTTTTTTAACGACAACAATGAGAAATCTCATATTAAGCTAGCGGGGGACTAGCAAAAACCCCAAAGTACAACGCCAAAACAAGGCATACTCCACATCGAAATCACCAAATACAAAAGGCAGAATCAACAAGGAAAAACTTGAACTAACCCAGACAAGTAATAGGATTATGTTACCAAAGGAGCCAATTTAGGGCCTTGAGATTCCCCCTATTTTCCACCATACTATCAAGAAGTTTCCTAATGCTTGAGAATTTCCACCTGTTTCTTGTGATCCAGATAGTCCAAAAGGTATAGTAGACAATAATAATCCTGACCTTTTTTGCCCGATCCAATGATCTTGAGCCGTCAACTCCTTAACCGAGGTCATACAAGACAAGTCCAGGGAGATCCACATTGTCGATATTACTTATGTCACTAACATGTCGCTAACCCGTAGATGATATTGTGACAGTGATTGCTGGTCATTGATCTGTCTCATGTCTTTATTAAAGAATATATTGAGTCCTTCGTAATTTTGTCATTGATTGATGCGAGTATGCACACCAAAACAATGCTTTCCGCAAAATGGACAAATTAGTAAATTACTGAAGGTATGTTTCTTAAATAAGATGATTATTTTTAATATAAGGTGATTAGGTTTAATCGTTAGCAAAATACTAATCGTAGTGTTAAATGGCAACAATTTTAATTTGTTTCTTTTAAAAAAATTAGCTATCTTCAACGGACAATGATGGTAATTTAATTGTCACTAACATGTCGATAATATATACGAGATGTTGCGGCTGTGATCGGCCGTAAGCTCTGTCAATAAACTTTCTAGCGGTGATCCTCGGCAACGTCGGTTGTTGATGTGTCGGTGATGTTTGTGGACACCAAGTTTCCCCACAAATCATTACAGACAAATTCTGTAAACAGGTACCAAAATCAAGAACACAAAGAAGGTAGAATTGAGAGCCAAAACTGAACGAATCTTTATTAGGAACTTGAAGAACAATTACAAAATGAATTAACTAACTAATCAGCAACCTAACAACCCTTTATTATACACAAACGAAAACACAAAACTAGTCCCTCAACTAACTTGGAATTACAAATAGAACTCCAACCATACTCCCCTCTAATTTCAAGCCCTACCTTGCAAATCTTCAACACCAAGTAGATGACTCATTTCTGTAAATCTTATCTATGCAAAGCCTTTGTCAACACATATGCTTTCTGCAGATCCCCACTTACAAAATCAACAAGAATTTGATTTCTTTCAATACAGTCTCTAATGAAATGAAACCTAGTGTTAATGTGCTTTGATCTTCCGTCGAAAACTAGATTTTTCATTAAAGCTATAGTTGATTTATTATCCACTAACAACACTACTACACCTTGTTCCTTCCCTGTTACCTCTTCCGATACAACTGCATAAGCATAAAGCTTGACAAGCTGCAGAAGCAGCTGCCATAAATTCAGACTCGCATGTTGAAAGAGCAACAGTAGGTTACTTTTGAGAATGCCATGAAACAATTGAACCATTATAAAAGAATACATTTCCTGATGTGGACTTTCTATCAACACTATCAGTTAAATGATTACTATGACTATAACCAATTAGCTTTCCTCCTTCATTTCTGCCATATTTCAAGCCATAATGCAAGGTACTTTTGACATACCTTATCAAGTGTTTAACTGCCTTTAAGTGAGCTTCTCTAAGTTCCTACATAAACCTACTAACATAACCCACTGCATAACACAAGTCTGGTCAAGTTTGAGTCAAATACCTCAAAAACCCAGCCAATCTTCTATAATATGTTGGATTCACCTCATCTCTACCTTCTGAGAATACAGTTGTACAAGGTAGTGCGACGGTCACTCGGGGTTAATGTGACTTGTAATGAATGAATGGCATGACCTTATGGACCGGTTTGTAATGAATGAATGGCATGACCTTATGGACCGGTGAGTCTTAAGGGCGATGGTATAACCTTAAAGACGTATGAGTCTTAAGGGCGATGAAACTGTAACATCCATGATTTTCAGACCGTAAATTTTGTTTAACCATTTTATTATGTACAATAATGACACTTTACATTTAATCTCGTACTTGTTCAACACAATGAGTCACATTAAACATTATTTTAACATGTATCAATACAAAATTTTCAATCTTGCAATTAACATATCATTTTCGAAGATATATATATATATATATATATATATATATATAAATATATATATATATATATAACATAGGTATATATAATTAGATGTATATATATATACACTATGATATACTGTATAAATTAAAGATAAAGCTCATAAATATGTTACGCCTTTTCATATAATTATACATGTATATGATGTTACTAAATAAACAATTTACACACATGACAATTTTATAAAAATGGGATTTATCCCTTTATGAAGTAATTATAATCAAACAAATATTGTTTAGGTTTTTATATATTTTTATAAACTAAGTTTTACATAAATTAAAAAAAAAGAAGAATTTGAATAATATAAATTAGACTCGAACCCCTAAATTTCCTTGAACCTACACTTGAACCTTTGAAATTCAACCCTTTTACTCCAATTCGACCTATTTTGACTTTTCAGAAGTCAACGGTCCCAAATCAGGGCCGAATTCGATCAAGATACATCGGGTTCGGACTTTCTTTGAATACTTGAATGGATCCTCGATCGTTTTTCCCTTTTATCAAATCAATTCCACTACCATCGACCAAATTTCAAATTTCGAATAGGCTTTGACTTTTAAAAGTCAAATAGAGCAAAACCTGGAAACAAATCGTGAAATTGAAACGCGTTATCACCCGTGAATCACGCCCAGACGATGCCCGCATGTTTACAACCAAAAATCATCACTCAATTCATCGTGAATTGAACGAATTAATTCGTACATCGCCCCGACAGCTGTACCTTCCAAATTCGGATTTAATTGATCGTTTAAGACGAAATTGAACCACTAGAATCATTCACACACATCCGCAAACACCCTCACAAACTCTCTAAACACTAAATCAAACAACATTTCATCTCTGGACCCTGATCAAGTATCAAGAACAGGGGTCTGTTCTTCCAGCCGTTCGTCCCCCCACACGTTTTCGTTCCAAGTAATTCTTACATACATTTAATCGTTTTTGCCTCTTGTATGAAAGCCCCATGACTGTGGTACAAATCTGTAGCTTAATCGAATCAATTTCATGGCTAGGGTTTTCTGTTATGAATTGGGGAAGAAAGGGTTCAGGGATTAATTGTTAAAACATGAATCAATCGGATATTTACCAAGACTTTCGCCAAGTCCCACCGGTTAAGACACAGGACCCATACACACGTGGTCGCGGGTTCTAAACCTACACCCGCACCCTTTTTGTTCCCTGTTGATACCTGAACCCGACCCCTTCTCAATCTACGTCCAAGATCCAAGGGACACGAACAAGTAATAGAACTAGACCCTTGGTCTAGTGGTAAGTAAGCTTGTGTTCCCCTGGATCAACCCGGGTTCGAGTCCCGGGTACTTCCGGTATTGTTTTTAAGCCTTTTTAAGCTCAGAAAATTATATAAAAAGTTATTTTATAAACCTAACCTTATCTAGAACAAATTTCCACAATCATTTACAATCTTTAACATAAAACCATCATTTTACAAATTTAATTTGTTAAAACCTCATTTTATATAAAAATCATTTAAAAGATATATTTAGTTTCATTATAAAACAAAGCATTTTAGATACCAAATTTTATATAGATTGTGACGAGATATTTTTAAACACATTATCACGAAACAAATTTTTTATAAATCATTTTTCTATTTTTATTAAAGTGTACATATTAGGGTTTAAACCTTATTTTAAAACAAATGAAGATTTTTCAATATATATATATATATATATATATATATATTTACACCTCCATATAGTTACAAAGACATACCATTTTTAATAATAAATAAATAAATAAAAAGAAATTATTTATTTAGATTATTTGTCTGGTTACTTTAAAAAGTTCATTTAGGATTTAAATTATATTTGTTCCTAAATGTATAGACATCTATTTACACTACTTCCGTTTAGCACATTATTGTTATAACAAAATAAATAAATAAAAAGAATTTATTTATTTAAATTATTTAAACCCTACGACAATTATTCCTATTTTGATTTTACACATCGACCTACATACATCCTTTACATGAAATAACATAACTTTTACATCAAAACCCGTTGAAACCTAGACCTTGACATAGGCTTTGTGCATGTTATTAATTCACATTCATACAATTTCATTCTAGGTTATGTTTGTGATTTGCAAATTCACTTGTGCTACTTGTTGCTCGTGTTTTCTTCACAACTAATACATGTGAGTTTTACATAGCTTTTTTACACTATTTTACATATTTTGGGGTGAAACATGAATACTATATACAATGATTTGCAAAACTACACAATACAATTCCACCTTACATTCATGTGTGCAATTTGAGCTTTATGTTTGAGTACTAGGTGTGTTAACTACTTTTGTGTGAAATTTACATGTGCAATCATTAACTATATAAGCCGACGGTTAACAATGATAGATCTATTGAGTCTAACAAACCCACCCAGTTAGGGTGATTGTTGCCGACAACACAATTTGGTTATTTGAATGCTAGTTACAAAGGTTTGATTGTACAACTTGGTTTCACAATAGTAACTCTCCATAATTGCCTTTTGAATGTTGATTTTGTTTTGAACAAATGTATGGAAATTGAATTAATCATAATAATGAAACTTTAGCTTGATCAAGAGCTATGAACAGTTTACATGTCCCGCCCCGTTTCCGTCGTCGGTTGGGGTGTGACAGATTGGTATCAGAGCCTTGGTTATAGGGAATTAGGTTATTAGACACTTTTGACCTAGACCATAACCTTAAGACACCCTTCAAATACCATACTTTATGTTATATGATTTTTGCCACATTACTATGTGTTACATGTTCACTACTAAGTGTAATCTTCTTATATGTTATTCTAAGTAACTACAATACATGATACAATACCTAATAATCTACGTGTCACACTATTTGATAACACTTGTGCTTATATGCATTGCTATCTACATGATATCTATGTGATTCATTAAGTTCTATCCTAAGTTGCAACACACACTTATACACCAAATTCTTCATGCACCCTTAATCACCCACACATGATACCATCAACTTTTGTGAACAAAATTTAAACTGTTAGGCCTAATGCCCATTAATAATAAACTAAGAAGCACACCTATCCTACAAGAAGAAGAAGCCTGCTGGGATAAATAAACCTCACCTTCGGGCTTCAAAGCCCAGTACATAATAATTCTCATCATGCCCATGAGCCCAACAATAGTCTTATTAGTACATGATGGCTAGAAGAGTGTGTTGGGTCTATATTTGTGAGGCTGATGCTTATCAAATAAGTATAATTATCGGTGTTACCGAATATATGGGTATTCGGGTTTGTAATCGTGAACAAGGGTTCACGAGTTGGGTCTTGGGTCGGCTATGGGCCGAGAACATGTATTTTGGGCTTAGTGTTATTAGGCTTAGTATAAATACTTGTTTAAGTAACCTAAATTAGGTTAAGCATAAAAAAAAACGTTTCTGAGAGTGTTAGACGTGAGGAAAAGCCGTCTAGTGTGTTAGCGGTTTTGATTAGAAATTCTCTTTGTAATTATGTTATGCAATATACGAGTATTACAAGTGTTTCGTGTTCTTGAATCACCAAAATCACTAGTTTTCGCCTTGTGATTGTGAGAATTGATATCTTGGTTGTGTTTTATTCGAAGATCCATACGATTTGGGACTTAGAATTGGTATCAGAGCCATTGAAGTCATTCAAGGCTCGGTTTTCGGTATCAACGATTCAAGAAAAAGGCTGTCGAGGTAACTAATGTTGGTTTTGGTTGATTATATTGCTAATCAGTCATTATTGTGCCAGTTCTTTCGGGAAATCTCTGAGCATCAGAAGTTTTTGTCGTGTTTGTGTGAAATTACTATTGGTTGGAAGAAAATTTGGAGGAAGTTGTTGCTAAAATCGTGAAATAAAAGCTTGAGGATCATCTTCGTGTTCTTATGATTTTTCAAAATCATAACTGATATTTTGGGTTTCAAAATTTGAAATTCCAAGATTTTCAAAATTTAAAGTTGGCAAGTCAATCAGCCATTTTTGAGAGGTTCACGGGAAAGAAAACTAACACCAGATTTCGAAGGATTCAAATTTTGAAATCCCAGGATTTTCGAATTTTAAAGTTGGAAAGTCAATCTGTTGTTTTGGAAGTTCACAGCTAGGTTCACGGGAACAGTTCTCGGGTCAAGGATTCACGGTCTCAGTTCACGGGCTTTGCTTCTCGGTTGGAGTTAATGGGAGATCACAGGTGTTTGAAGGTTCACGACTTCTGAAGTTCACGGGCTGTGGTTAGGCTCACGGTAAGAAGCAGTTTACGGGTTCACCGGTTCTTGAAAGTTCACGGGTTTAGTACTAGTTCATGGCTCAGACGGAATTCACAGTTTTGATCTGTTTCACGACTACGTACTAGTTTTTTTGGTGAGAAAATTTTTCTTTGTCAAATTTTTGAGAGAACGTTTTTGGAGTCGATTTAGAATAGTTGACAATATTGGATATTTTTCGTGAAAATTTTGGAGGGAAAAATTCAAAAATTTTCCTTGGTCAACATTTTGAGATGACGGTTATACATCAGGACAGATTCAGTTTTGAGGAGTTGACAATATAAGATTTTCAGTGATAATTTTGGTGTAAAAATACATCTTGCCAAGCCAGTTCACAAATATCTGATAAAATGTTTTCTACATTTGGAACAGCAGGAACAACTTCATCATCTTCATCCTCAATTCCACCTGAGGTAACATCTAATCTCTGCTCTCAATTATGTATTGATAAGGTGGGGATGTTCAGAAAAGAAAATGATGATTTGAAGTTTGAAATTGAAAATCTTAAATATCAGAAATCAAAGTTTTCTAAAACTGAGAAAGCATATAAGGAAGTAATAGAAGCCAGTAAGAAAGATATTTCACTTTTAAAAGAATAACTAAGTCAGAAATGTTGTGTGTTAACTGATGCAAAAGAAGAGATTAAAAGATTAAATGCTGAATTAGAAAAGATCAAATCAAATTTTAATGAAGCAAAATTCAAAGTAGAATTCTTTGGTAAGTCGAGCAAGGTTGTTGATATTCTTGAAGATCAACTCCACAAGCCGGGTAATGGGAGCAAAGGGCTTGGGTATAATAATGTGCCTTCTCCGTTCAACTAAAACTGTACCACTGTTCCTCCCTTTGTTGAGGAACAAGTCAAGGAGTTCTTCATGTTCACTCCTGGAAATCTGTCAAGCTCTGATGGACCCGAATCATCTTCATCCTTAGATTATGATATTAATTGTGTGAACAATTCTGATGTTTCTACTTCATGTATAGAAAAAGTAGAGATTGAGGATTGTGATAGTGAGAATGAAGAGTCTGAAAAGGCTTGTTTTTGCAAGAGTCAAATTATTTCTATTTCTGGTTGCAAAAATAAAACTAATACTTTTTAGGGCAATGCTTTAAAGAGCACTGCTTTTAAGAACACTGTTTCTAAGAGCAACATACACTATATGCAGGATTGAAAAAATATTTCTAAAAATTCAAAATTACCTGCATATAGTGATGGAAAAACCAGACTTGTTAAACCTGTCACGAATGGAAATCATGAAAAACATCTTTTTAAGTACTCGAACAGGGACCTGTACAAGCTGAAGAAGAAAAGCAAGCAGGTTGAAAAACCCAGGGTCGGTGTTCAAACCTCAAGTGCTTCATCTAAGCACTTCACCAAAGTTGAGTTTTATACAAAGTATGATTATCATCATAAGAGGTTTAAACAAGACGATGCTAAAAAAAACATGAAGTCTCCAAGCTGCTCAAAGAGAAGATGTGATAAATCTTATCACTCACAATCATCATCATCATCTTCATCATCATGGTCAAACAGACCGGGATATGCATCTTATGCTAGGAAGCAGACATGCTACACATGTGGCAAAGCCGGTCACATTGCAAGAAATTGCATGCGTCGTCCTTATGAGCCCTATTACATGAAAAATCAGAGGACTACACCAAGGGATAGAACTTACTCTAAGCCAATGAAGGCAAATCAACCTAAGGCAATGACGAGTCAGTCTCCCAGAGTTAAGCCCTCTGATGGTGACTGGAATGCTGCAAAGAGAAACAGACAAGCTTATTTTGAAAGACAAAAGGTTAAACAAAATAACCAAACAGTGAAACCTAAAGTCTCAGTTTCAAAAGAGACAAAACCGTCTGTTCAATCAAAGCCTATCTGGAAGGCTAAGGAAAATGTTGTGGCGACACCTGTCCTTGATTCTAAAAATGATATGTGTTTGCAGGAAGTATCTTACATTGATGCTTTCAGAATACCCAGGTCAACAATGGCTTGGGTACCTATGTCTAGCTAATCTTCTCATTCGTGAAGGGACAACGAAGGAGGACTTTCAGTGACCAACCTGGTGTGTTGATATGGGTTGTTCCAGGCACATGACAGGCGACATCTCTCTGCTGCATAATGTTAAAACTTTAACGGAGGGTATGTTTTATTTGTAGGAGATAAAGGAGGTAAGATCAGCAATAAAGGTACAATTTACTACATTATATTTTAAAAATAATGAGTTTTTGAAATTTGAGAATGGTTACAAAAATATTTTTCTTTATAGTTTAAATTTGTATATTTTTTAATTAATGCACAAATTTAGGGGGAGATATGAGAAAAATACAAAAAGAGTGTTTTTAAAGAAAAAAAATACAAAAAGAGTGTTTTTTAAAGTTTATTAGTGTCAAGAAAATACAAAAAGAGTTTGTCTTAAATTTTCGAGAGTCAAGAAAAATTCAAAAAGAGTTTGCTTTTGAGGTTATTTAACAATTAAATGGGAAGTGATATGAATGTTCATTTCTTAAGACTAGGATCAACACATGTAAGGCATTAAATTGAAAAGGCTAGGATTAATGTTGGATATGTTGATAGACTCTGCATGTGATACACTTGAACAAAATAATATTATGGCCTTAGTGGGGAACATCTCATAGATTAGTGTAATTTGCTATTCATGTTAATAATCGAGAACTTAAACGTAAAGGTTGATGAACTGTGGATAACCCTTGCTCTATTAGGATTGCACTAACTGGGACCTTTCACAAAGGGGTTGCGAGCTTGACTTGATACAAGTTTGTAAATATTATATATCTATATAGTTAAAAGACATGCATTGACATGCAATAGGTGAAAAGACACTCAATGATACTGCAAAGCAGAATTCTAAGCAAAAAGACACGTAATGTTAATGTCATGCTATATGAATAAATTCAAAAGATATGCAATGTCATACATCAAAAAGATATGTATAAAGACGTATATATTATTATTGTAAATATTTTTATTTTTGGGAATATGTGACTGGGAAGGGATTTCTTGTCAAGGCATGTAAGTCCGTAGTGCTATGACCCTGAGCTTCTGATGATTTTGAACATGTAAGCCCGTAGTGCTATGTTTTTGATCAAATTTTGTCAGAGATTCCCTGAAAAGTTACATAAACCTATGCTATTTATGCTCAATTAGTAATTATTTAGGTGCTCAAAAGATCATGAGGAATGAAAGGTTTACCTGATAAGCTGTAGGGTCCATTAAAGTTTATCAAGAATTCAATTAATTCACTTTCATTTAATTACAGGTTTCTGAGATATGAGTGTGAGACCCATTAAGTCATAAATAATTTAAATCACATTGAAAAACTTCGATTTGAAGCTAAAGTATGAGTTTAGAGGGATTTTTATATTGGCAATCTGCTTGACCTGTCTGGGTAAAAATACGTGCTGGAAAATGTTCCTTGGTATGTCTATAGAACGATATGATTCCATTGCAAACTTCCTAAAGACTCGTTGTAACAAGTTTGTGTTTATAATTGTTAGTTTAAAATTTTGTTACAATTTGTTAAGAAAATTTCAAAAAGATTTTATTTCTTATTTTATCTCTATTTTGTTGAGTTTAGTTTAATTTAGTTTTAGATTTTCTGTTTTATTTTATTTTATCTTTACAAAAAATTGACCGTTCTTGGATTTAAAAACTTATTGTCAAAAGAATTGAAATTTCAAAGGTTTGATAGTACATGGATGTACTAGGTATTCATGTGAATACTGGATTCCCTGTTGCATATAAATGTCTGTAAGGCCCCTTTCCCGGGTGACCTCACTTGTTGGATTTACTCATAAACATAGTCATAAATACTGAGCTTAAAATATAAATCATTCGAATTCAATCATTACATAACGTAACATGTCATGACATAACAGCGGAAGTCTTTAAAATTAAGTACATAACATTTATCTTAACATATATAAAAGTGGGATGTCAGTCTTGTGCCGGGTAACCTACACGCCTTCGCACGACCCTTCCTTTCTGTACCTGAAATGTATACTAAAGTCAGCTAACGCTGGTGATTTCTAGTTTAAAACTATTAAGTATGATCATTCTTTTCTTTATAAGTATACATAATTATATACATACATTTCTATAAATACGTATTCATAGCTTTTACTTTTCTTTCTTCATTCTTATGTGATTACATAGATATGCATTCACCTTTTCTTTCCTTTACATTCATTGGTCATACACATAAGGGTGATCAACCCGTCTTTTACTGCGTATATCACAAATACATACGCCCTTAAGCTACCGTCGTAGCCCTTTTACTCGTCCGGTCCTAGAAATCGTCCGCCTTAACTTCCGTCCAACCTTCGGCCGTTCGGCCAACCTTCGACCGTCCGACTTAACTGTCCTACCGTCGTAGTCCGTCATATTCGCCCGTCTGCCCTAAGACATCCGTTTCCCACGCGAACTATTGTTTATGCAACCGTTATACTATTTTAGCATTTACTTCGACCGCCCATTTATGCTTTTTGTACGTCCTAGCTTGCGAAGGAACGTATCTTTCCCGGTTGCAAAATAGTCACGTGGTCGTCCGTCTACAGAAGTAGCCGTTAGCTTTGTTTCTGTCCATAACGTATACATATATTCATAACATGCAATATAAATAATTATAAAGCAAGATTTCATTTATTTACGTTATGCCATTCTTTCATATCATTCTTTGTAAACATACGTTTCATTCTTTGTTCATAATTCATCCTCATATATATATATATATATAATATATATATTAGTATATCACGTATTATCACATTAGCATTCATATCATTTAGTGTATACATTTCAGCCCCAAAATGTTTAAAATGATTTGCACATAACATAGAAGGGGGCACATAGAACTCACCTAAAAGCTAGTCTTGGTTGTCCTAAACAAAGGTCCAACAACGTCACGTACGATCTGAATTAGGTACTTTAAATACACATCAGACCAAACCCCGACTCTAACGGTTTAATCATTCTAAACATACTGACTTTACTTACTGGTCTGCTGCCTGCGCACTTAGTAAGTGCGCAGGGCCTTGCTCATGCGTACTTGACAAGTGCGCAGAGCATTCTTCTTGCGTACTTGGTAAGTACGCATGATCTTTCTCCTGCGTACTTGGTAAGTACGCAGGACGTCCTTCCTGCGTACTTGATAAGTACGCAGCACCTGTTTCCAGGACAAGTCCGAAATTCTTGCATGTTAATCCGATCATGCTAATCTTACAATTTTATTTGATCAAAAGGTGCGGTTTTCACTCTAGATGCTAGTTCTAAGCTTATTTTCAAGTTTCATCCATAAAAACGTCTCCTATTTAGCTAAAACCCGAGTAACCCCAAAATGAAGAAAAACTCAGTTTAAGGTCGAATCGTTACCTGGATTGTGATTCTGATTCGGAGGTTTTGCTCACGAGTTCAGTAGTAACGTGCTCCTTCAATTTCGTGTCGATCCGTCAATTTTCTCTCTCTAGACCCGACTCTCCTTTCTCTCTCTAGCTTGCAAGTGTTGGTGAAAAATGAGAGCTTCAAGGCTGTCTTGGCCTTTATATACCTGGGCTTCGCTCGGCCCGTTTACAATTTTATTTGATCAAAAGGTGCGGTTTTCACTCTAGATGCTAGTTCTAAGCTTATTTTCAAGTTTCATCCATAAAAACGTCTCCTATTTAGCTAAAACCCGAGTAACCCCAAAATGAAGAAAAACTCAGTTTAAGGTCGAATCGTTACCTGGATTGTGATTCTGATTCGGAGGTTTTGCTCACGAGTTCAGTAGTAACGTGCTCCTTCAATTTCGTGTCGATCCGTCGATTTTCTCTCTCTAGACCCGACTCTCCTTTCTCTCTCTAGCTTGCAAGTGTTGGTGAAAAATGAGAGCTTCAAGGCTGTCTTGGCCTTTATATACCTGGGCTTCGCTCGGCCCGTTGGAGCCGAGCCCAAGCCCGTCCGTTTTTATTTTGTTTTACGACGATTAAGTCTCTATCGCGTTATTATTTACTAAATTTCTATTTTTGGGGTGTTACAAGTCTACCCTCCTTAAAGAGGTTTCGTCCTCGAAACTGCTTGTACGTTAAACAATTTAGGGTATAGTCCCCTCATATCGTCTTCTTTTTCCCATGTAGCTTCTGACCCTTTTCTTTGATTCCATTGTACTTTGACTAAAGAAATCGACTTATTGCGTAGTCGTTTCTCAGCTCGGTCAAGGATGGCTATCGGTTCCTCAACATAATTTAGACTGTTATCCACTTCGATCTCGTCATAAGGTATGTGAGCTGTGTCGTCAGCTAGGCACTTGCGTAAGTGCGACACGTGGAACGTAGGGTGTATTCCACTAAGCTCAATGGGTAGGTCGAGTCTGTAAGCAACTTGACCACTCTCGCTAGAATCTTGAAAGGTCCAATAAACCTTGGACTTAGTTTGCCACGCTTTCTGAATCGAATGATTCTTTTCCATGGTGATACCTTTAACAGTACCATGTCCTCCACCTGAAACTCTAAATCCATTCTTCTCTTATCCGCGTATGATTTTTGTCTGTCTTTTGCAGCTTTCATTCAAGCCTTGATTTGATAAAACTTATCGGAAGTAGCTTTGACCACTTCGAGACTTGCAAAATCCTTTTTGTCCAATTTCCCCCCAACAAACCGGGTTCCTACATTTCCTTCCATACAACATTTCAAATGGCGGCATGCCAATAGTCGAGTGATAGCTGTTGTTATATGAAAATTCTGCCAAAGGTAGATGGCTGTCCCAGCTCCCACCGAAGTCAATGATACAGGCCCGGAGCATGTCCTCCAAGGTCTGAATGGTCCTTTCCGATTGTCCATCGGTTTGGGGGTGGTAAGCGGTGCTGATGTTCAGTCTAGTGCCCATTGCTTCGTTGAATTTCTTCCAAAACCTTGACGTGAATCTAGTATCCCTGTCGGACACAATCGACAGCAGCATACCATGTCTGCTCACAACTTCCTTGATAAATATTTCTGCTAGTCTTTCTGACGAGGAAGTCTCACGTATTGGCAATAAGTGAGCACTTTTCGTCAAGCGGTTGACGATCACCCAGATGGTATCATTGCCTTTAGCTGTTCGCGGTAGCTTGGTAATGAAGTCCATCGTGATCTCCTCCCACTTCCATTCTGGTATTGGTAGAGGTTGCATTTTACCGCATGGTTTCTGGTGCTCGACCTTAACTAAAGAACACGTTAGGCACTTGCTCACGTACTCTGTCACATCATTCTTCAAGCCAGGCCACCAGTACTCCTTCTTCAAGTCTTGATACATTTTGTTTGTCCCGGGGTGGATAGAATAGCGAGACTTATGGGCCTCATCGAGTATTTTGGCTCTAAGCTCGCCAATCTTAGGTATCCACATTCGGCCAAACCTAGTTCGTACACCGTATGCATTTGCATCCAAATTCCTTTGTTGTCCTACTATTCTTTCCCGTTTTATATTTCCTTCTAATAGTGCTTCGTCTTGTGCCTTTGATATTTCACTCATCAAATCTGGTGTTATAATCAGCTGACACGCTTTGATCCGTATAGGTTTCGATTCTTCCTTTCTGCTTAAAGCGTCAGCCACCACGTTTGCTTTGCCTGGATGGTACAATATCTCACAGTCATAGTCCTTCAGTAGCTCTAACCACCTCCTTTGCCTCATGTTTAATTCCTTTTGCCCGAAAACCTCACTTGTTAGATTTACTCATAAACATAGTCATAAATACTGAGCTTAAAATTTAAATCATTCGAATTCAATCATTACATAACGTGACATGTCATGACATAACAGCGGAAGTCTTTAAAATTAAGTACATAACATTTATCTTAACATATATAAAAGTGGGATGTCAGTCTTGTGTCGGGTAACCTTCACGCCTTCGCACGACACTTCCTTTCTGTACCTGAAATGTATACTAAAGTCAGCTAACGTTGTTGAGTTCTAGTTTAAAACTATTAAGTATGATCATTCTTTTCTTTATAAGCATACATAATTATATACATACATTTCTATAAATACGTATTCATAGCTTTTACTTTTCTTTCTTCATTCTTATGTGATTACATAGATATGCATTCACCTTTTCTTTCCTTTACATTCATTGGTCATACACATAAGGGTGACCAACCCGTCTTTTACTGCGTATATCACAAAGACATACACCCTTAAGCTAACGTCGTAGCCCTTTTACTCGTCTGGTCCTAGAAACCGTCCGCCTTAACTTCCGTCCGGCCAACCCTCGGCCGTCCGCCTTAACCGTCCTACCGTCGTAGTCCGTCATATTCGCCCGTCTGCCCTAAGGCATCCGTTTCCCACGCGAACTATTGTTTATGCAACCGTTATACTATTTTAGCCTTTACTTCGACCGCCCATTTATGCTTTTTGTACGTCCTAGCTTGCGAAGGAACGTATCTTTCCCGGTTACAAAATAGTCACGTGGTCGTCCGTCTAGAGAAGTAGCCGTTAGCTTCGTTTCCGTCCATAACGTATACATACATTCATAAAATGCAATATAAACAATTATAAAGCAACATTTCATTTATTTACGTTATGCCATTCTTTCAGATCAATCTTTGTAAACATACGTTTCATTCTTTGTTCATAATTCATCCTCATATATATATAAAAAAATATATATATTAGTATATCACGTATGATCACATTAACATTCATATCATTTATTCATTTAGTGTATACATTTCAGCCCCAAAACGTTTAAAATGATTTGCACATAACATAGAAGGGGGCACATAGAAGTCACCTGAAAAGCTAGTCTTGGTTGTCCTAAACAAAGGTCCAACAACATCACGTACGATCTGAATTAGGTAGTTTAAATACACATCAGACCCAACCCCAACTCTAACGGTTTAATCATTCTAAACATACTGACTTTACTTACTGGTCTGCTGCCTGCGCACTTAGTAAGTGCGCAGGGCCTTGCTCATGCGTACTTGACAAGTGCGCAGAGCATTCTTCTTGCGTACTTGATAAGTATGTATGATCTTTCTCCTGCGTACTTGGTAAGTACGCATGATCTTTCTCCTGCGTACTTAGTAAGTACGCATGATCTTTCTCCTGCGTACTTGGTAAGTACGCAGGACGTCCTTCCTGCGTACTTGATAAGTGCGCAGCACCTGTTTCCTAGACAAGTCCGAAATTCTTGCATGTTAATCCGATCATGCTAATCTTACAATTCTCTTGATCAAAAGGTGTGGTTTAAACTCTAGATGCTAGTTCTAAGCTTATTTTCAAGTTTCATCCTTAAAAACGTCTCTCCTATTTAGCTAAAATCCGAGAAACCCCAAAATGAAGAAAAACTCAGTTTAAGGTCGAATCGTTACCTGGATTGTGATTCTGATTCAGAGGTTTTGCTCACGAGTTCAGTAGTAACGTGCTCCTTCAATTTCGTGTCGATCCGTCGACTTTCTCTCTCTAGACCCGACTCTCCTTTCTCTCTCTAGCTTGCAAGTGTTGGTGAAAAATGAGAGCTTCAAGGCTGTCTTGGCCTTTATATACCCGGGCTTCGCTCGGCCCGTTGGAGCCGAGCCCAATCCCGTCCGTTTTTCTTTTGTTTTACGACGATTAAGTCTCTATCGTGTTATTATTTACTAAATTACTATTTTTGGGGTGTTACAATGTCTGCTTACAAATTTTCTGAGAACTTGCAGAATTTGTTTCAAATTCAAATCAAGAACCATGGTTGAAGAAGAATGAAGTAGTGTCAACTGCTGACAAACTTGAATGTACTTGAGTCAGAAGATCCAGATGTGTTTTCATCTTCCGACAATGAAAGTACACATGAATAAGTACCTGTGAATATGCTTGAAAGAAAAAGAATGAAAAAATAAAGGGCTACGGAGAATCCTCCTCTCACATTCTCTTTTAGCAAGATGATCAAGCAAATGCTGATTAGGATCCACATGTTGATTTAACTCCAAGAGAAGAAAGAGAGACCCCAGTTTGAGAGTTCAGATATGCTGAATATTGTCTACACCAACATCGACACCACAGCAACAACCATAGATTCTGATGACAATGCTGTATACTGGAAGTCGTGATTACAGTGCTGCATAGTTATGAAGATCATTTGATAGCATCAACCTAGGGGGAGATTGTTGGGTCTATATTTGTGAGTCTGACGCTAATCAAATAAGTATAATTATTGGTGTTACCGAATAGATGGGTATTCGGGTTTGTAACCGTGAACAGGGGTTCACGAGTTGGGCCTTGGGTCGGCTATGGGCCGAGAACATGTATTTTGGGCTTAGTATTATTAAGCTTAGTATAAATACTTGTTTATGTAACCTAAATTAGGCTAAGCAGCCAGAAAAACGTTTCTGAGAGTGTTAGACGTGAGGAAAAGCCGTCTAGTGTGTTAACGGTTTTGATCAGAAATTCTCTTTGTAATTCTGTTAAGCAATATACGAGTATTACAAGTGTTTCGTGTTCTTGAATCACCACAATCACCAGTTTCCGCCTTGTGATTGTGAGAATTGATATCTTGGTTGTGTTTTATTCGAAGATCCATACGATTTGGGACTTACAGAGTGTGTAGACCCATGAGGGATTCTGGCTAAGGAAAGACAGGGTACTTAAGTGTATCCTTGTGACCCACCCCTATTTCCTAGGAATTCTCCTCATGGATACATTACTTATAGGTCAAGTGTTACTTCTAAAATACTATTGTGAAGACTCGGTGTTATGACTAGTCAAACTCTAAAGCTATGAGAACTCCTACATTTAACACTTAGTATTTTACTATCGCTTACAACCTCTTCATTTTTCTGCTAGACATGGACTCCTACTCACCTCCCTCCTCGGTATACCATCCCGGAGCAGAGTCTGATCAGGAAGAAGACATCGGGTCACCATTGTATTGGTCACCAACACCCCCAACTGCTAGGCCAAGGTTTGATGTAAGGGCAGATTGGATTAGGAACACTAGGCCGAGAATTCGAGCATCTAGATCACCCCCCTCAAGGAACCCGTATCAGACGCCTCACCTACACAACCAGTTACCACCCCATATAAGGGACCCCTACCTAGCACCCGACCTATATCACCCTAACCCTAGGGAAAGGCATACCATGGCACCCCCTAGTTCCATGGGAGTCCCATTCGATGCCACTCACCAATATGTGAGGACCTCAGAGTTCGTGAGACAAGGGATAGAGCACGGGATAAGGCACGACCTTCAAGGATAGAGAATAGATAGCCTAGCGAATCAGATATGGTACCAAAAGGAGAAAATTTCCACCCTCAAGAAAGACAAAGAAATGCTTGAGAATCGCACTGAAGCAGCTAGAGCTGAGGCTAGATCGGCTACCCAAGTAACCATAGTGGTGCTCGTCTTGGTGATTATCTACTTCCTAGTGGAAAACTACCTGAGATGTTAGCAGAAATTCCTATTTATTGTCCTTAAATTTTCAGTTTGAAAACCATTTCCCTTATGTTTTGAATAATGTTCAACATTTCAGCATTGAATCAATTTTATATTACAACTCTATAGTTATTATTCATTCATTTGACACAGTGAGTGTGAATTACACCCGTCATATGTTCATCAGAATTCTCCAAGTATCACCTTCTTCGTTCACTACAATTTAGTACACTTCCGACAATCTCCTTCGTAAACAAATCATCCTATTATTTGATTTAAACAACCTCGTTATTTTGTTCAAACAAAACGTTTATCAAACTTTCAGATAGTATCTGAAATATAAAATTTTCTATAAACATTTTTACCTTGTAAGGAAACTTAAAAAAAAACATTATTTCAAACTGATAAATAATTATGATTTGTTCTCGTTAAATTAATTATTTCTAAACCTTGGCTAAATTAATATACAACTACTTGTTTGACCATTAATTTCTCTTAAAAATATTCTCCTTATAATAATTGAAAATCTAATAAAAAGGTTTTCCTATAAATTGTCCATTTATTTAGATTATTCAACTCATTAGTTTCACTACCTTATTTGTCTACAAACAAGAACAAATTACAATTCCCTATTTACAAACAAAAATAAGTTATTCGTAAACACATTACTCTGAATGTTTTCAGAGCCCCCTCGTTATCTTTCACTTTTAGTAATGTATGAGTATACTTGCTACTTGAAGAGACGACCCATTTCGCGTAGACGTTAACTATCCCTACAAACATCAACGAGATTTAAAAAGCAAAAACCTAACTATCCATGTTATACATCAACGCCAAACAACACGCTTGTCCACAACACTCGATCACATACAAAACTCGTTAGTATACGTCACACACGAAATTCAATAACTTACGTATGCACGTTCACAAATTACACAACACAATCACATAATACATGAAACTTGTTTATTTACAATACACAATTTACTGGATTGATCACATAATACATGAAACTTAGTTGTTGGCAATACACATGATACTAAATTGATCACATGATACGTAAAGAGTGTTTGTTTAGTAAATAATAACATGAAACTTATTTGGTTACAAAGTACATGATACTAAATTGTGCACATTATGCAATATACATGATCCTAAATTGTTTACATTACATATGAAAGTTTATTGGTTTACAAAATGCATGATACTAAGTTGTTAACATCATACATGAAATTCATTTCTTACATATACATGATGCTAAATTGTTCACGTTACACATGAAACCTATTTGATTACAAGCTACAGGACACTGGATCATACATGAAACTTGGGTGCTACATTATACACGAAACTTGGGTGCTACATTATACACGAAACTAAATTGCTTGCAATTGTTGCAATTGATTTATTACATTTTACATAAGGCATGGTCATACACTTTTGGTTCACCAAACTTGAAAACCATAACACATTGAAGCAACTCGGTGTTTGACGTATTCTTGTTCAAACACGAGTAAACTATGGAACTTTAAATTATACTACCTTATTACTCTTTAGTTGCTAATGACCTGCCTATTTAGGGACATAGTTACTTGTTAGTAACTCATATGTGAAAACAATAGACATGAACTAAGTGGATTTGTGCCCCCTTTTGACCCACACACAATGGAAGGATCTACACGGACGATGCGATGATTCGAGTAATTACGGGTGCACACGTAATTATAAAAATCAGCGCATGGAAAACATAGCAAATTCTATCGTGTGTTACGGCCTAAAACCTATCGTGATATATATCAACAAAACTAATGTGATATGACAAGGGCATGGTGGATACGTCGATGGTACTTCCTATATATAAGTGCTCTATCATATTATCATAAGTAGCGTTGTTCGTGTCAGGTGAAATTTTGACCTAGACCAATATTTGTGAAATCCCTTATCCATTGACAACTCCTGAGCATATTAGACTACACCTTAATCAAACCCTGATCATCAAATTTCCATCAAATCCATTCCAAGTAATGCATATCACCTTTAGAATCCAAATTTGTTGGTCGACAATTTTACTCCTTAAATCCACTTCAAAACTAAATTCATTATCAGCATTCATATCCGACCTTGAATATCAAAATTTGTGTCTTGTCACCGGTATACTCCTTAAACCAACCGTCATAACACATTGAGAACCCAAAACTCTCACCTCTTTCATGATTCAGTAACCTTCACTAGCAAAATTTCGGGACGAAATTCCCTCAACAGGGGATACTGTAACATCCATGATTTTCAGACCATAAATTTTTTTTAACCATTTTATTATGTACAATAATGACACTTTACTTGTAATCCCGTACTTGTTCAACACAATGAGTCACATTAAACATTATTTTAACATGTATCAATACAAAAATTTCAATCTTGCAATTAACATATCATTTTCTAAGATATATATAACATAGGTATATATAATTAGATATATATATATATATATACTATGTTATACAGTATAATTAAAGATAAAGCTCATAAATATGTTACGCCTTTTCATATAATTATACATGTATATGATGTTACTAAATAAACAATTTACACACATGATAATTTTATAAAAATGGGATTTATCCCTTTATGAGGTAATTATAATCAAACAAATATTTTTTAGGTTTTTATAAATTTTTATAAACTAAGTTTTACAAAAATTAAAAAAAAAAGAAACTTGAACCTTTGAAATTCAACCCTTTTACTCCAAATTGACCTATTTTGACTTTCCAGAAGTCAACGGTCCCAAATCAGGGTCGAATTCGATCAAGATACATCGGGTTCGGACTTTCCTTGAATACTTGAATGGATCCTCGATCGTTTTTCCCTTTTATCAAACCAATTTCACTACCATCGACCAAATTTCAAATTTCGAATAGGCTTTGACTTTTAAAAGTCAAATAGAGCAAAATCCAAAAACAAATCGTGAAATTGAGACGCGTTATCACCCGTGAATCACGCCCAGACGATGCCCGCATGTTTACAACCCAAAATAATCACTCAATTCATCGTGAATTGAACGAATTAATTCGTACACCGCCCTGACAGCTGTACCTTCCAAATTCGGATTAAATTGATCGTTTAAGACGAAATTGAACAACTAAAATCATTCACACACATCCGCAAACACCCTCACAAACTCTCTAAACACTAAATCAAACAACATTTCATCTCTCGACCTGATCGAGTAACAAGAACAGCAGGTCTGTTCTTCCAGCCGTTCGTCCCCCCGCACGTTTTTGTTCCAAGTAATTCTTATATACATTTAATCATTTTTGCCTCTTGTATGAAAGCCCCATGACTGTGGTACAAATCTGTAGCTTAATCAAATCAATTTCATGGCTAGGGTTTTCTGTTATGAATTGGGGAAGAAAGGGTTCAGGGATTAATTGTTAAAACATGAATCGATCAGATATTTACCAAGACTTTCGCCAAGTCCCACTGCTTAAGACACAGGACCCATACACACGTGGTCGCGGGTTCTAAACCCACACCCGAACCCTTTTTGTTCCTTGTTGATACCTGAACCCGACCCCCTCTTAGTCTACAGCCAAGACCTAAGGGACACGAACAAGTAATAGAACCAGACCCTTGGTCTAGTGGTATGTAAGCTTGTGTTCCCCTGGATCAACCCGGGTTCGAGTCCCGGGTACTTCCGGTATTTTTTTTAAGCCCCTTTTATGCTCAGAAAATTATATAAAAGTTTATTTTATAAACCTAACCTTATCTAAAACAAATTTTCACAATCATTTGCAATCTTTAACATAAAACCATCATTTTACAAATTTAATTTGTTAAAACCTCATTTTATATAAAAATCATTTAAAAGATATATTTAGTTTAATTATAAAACAAAGCATTTTAGATACCAAATTTTATATAGATTGTGATGAGATATTTTTAAACACATTATCACGAAACAATTTTTTTATAAATCATTTTTCTATTTTTATTAAAGTGTACATATTAGGGTTTAAACCTTATTTTAAAACAAATGAAGATTTTTCAATATATATATATATATATATATATATATATATATATATATAGGGTGAAGTTCATAAGAAAACTAACATTTAGGGAGAGAACTAGAGAACTCCTCTTTAAAGGTAAAAAAAATAATAAAAAAATCATAACTCAAAATATAAATCATAAACTAAAAAAGTGGTTCGGAGACCTTGTTTCCACGTCGTCCTCGTTAAAAAAAAATCGAAAAAATAGTCGGTTTAGCTTTAGGGTTTAGTTTTTTGGTATATGTTAGGTTTTTAGATGGGGGTGGGTGGGTTAAGGTTTTTGGGGGGTGGGTGGGGTGGGGTTAGGTTTATGGGTGGGGGTGGGGTGAGGGGTTTAGGTTTTTGGGGTGGTACTACACATATGCAGTATTACGTTTAGGGTTAGGTTTTTTAGGGTAGGGGGTGGGTGCGGTGGGTTTAGGTTTTTGGGTGGGGGTGGGTCGGGTGGATGGGTTTAGGTTTTTGGGTGGGGTGGGTGGGTTTAGGTTTTTGGGTGGGGGTGGGTGTGGTGGGTTTAGGTTTTTGGGGGTTGCTGTGTGGGGTTTAGGTTTTTGGGTGGGGCTGGGGTGGGGGTTTAGGTTTTTGGGGTGGGGTTTAGGTTTTTGGGTAGGGGTGCGGTTTTTGGAGTAATACTACACATATGCAATATTGAAAATAATAAGAAAAAAACGACGAGTTAATTCTTATTTTTTATAACGTTATTTATACTCAAATGAAAGACAAAGAAAATCTTGATTTAATGGTGCAATTTTTTTAAAAAAATAATAATATATGCAAAAGATAGAAATGTTTAAAGATTTATATATTGTAAGTTCCAATTTTACTCTTCCTCTTTAAAATTCCATCCCTTCTTTTTTTAATGGTTTCTAGTTGTTTCATTAAAGTGACTTCTCTCATGAACTCAACCATATATATATATATATACACCTCCGTATAGTTACAAAGACATGCCATTTTAATAATAAATAAATAAACAAAAAGAAATTATTTATTTAGATTATTTATCCGGTTACTTTAAAAAGTTCATTTAGGATTTAAATTATATTTGGTCGTAAATGTATAGACATCTATTTACACTACTTCCGTTTAGCACAATATTGTTATAACAAAATAGATAAATTAATAAAATTTATTTATTTAAATTATTTAAACCCTACAACAATTATTCCTATTTTGATTTTACACATCGACCTACATACATCCTTTACATGAAATAACACAACTTTTACATCAAAACCCGTTGAACCCTAGACCTTGACATAGGCTTTGTGCATGTTATTAATTCACATTCATACAATTTCATTCTAGGCTAAGTTTGTGATTTGCAAATTCACTTGTGCTACTTGTTGCTCGTGTTTTCTACACAACTAATACATGTGAGTTTTACATAGCCTTTTTACACTATTTTACATATTTTGGGGTGAAACATGAATACTATATACAATGATTTGCAAAAATACACAATACAATTCCACCTTACATTCATGTGTGCAATTTAAGCTTTATGTTTGAGTACTAGGTGTGTTAACTAGTTTTGTGTGCAATTTACATGTGCAATCAGTAACTATACAAGCCGACGGTTAACAATGATAGATCTATTGAATCTGAAAAACCTACCCAGTTAGGGTGATTGTTGCCGACAACACAATTTGGTTATTTGCATGCTAGTTACAAATGTTTGATTGTACAACTTGGTTTCACAATAGTAACTGTTCATAATTGACTTATTAACCATGTAACATCCCAAATTCCTCAATTACTTGAAACACGAGACTTCCTCAATTAAGATTAAAGTTGTCAAGGAACAAAATTTGGTATTGTATTTCATTAACTAATTTAAATTAAAAAGCTGCAAATTGCTCAAAGTCAAAGGGGCATAAACGAAAATTTTATTAAACCTGAAGGCCAATTCTCATTTCCCAGCCGCCATTCCCGTTTCTCTTTTCCGAGTTCCTTCGTCGCCTACAAAGCCAACACCAAATATCTCAATGTCAATTCCCCTTCTTCCTTTGCACCTGAAACTCGAAATATCACCCTTGAAGAACCCTTTTAACCGCCATAGCTTGCTTGTTTCACGCGGGAGAGCTCGGCTCCGTTTCAAAGCACCAAGGATGCGACGATAAGCATGAGAGTTGCTGACATAGCTCCGGCTGCAGCCGGGGGTTCAGCGTGACGGGTTTATGGTGGTGAATGTTAACCCGCGGTGCTTCACGGCGAATGTCCATATGATGGCTGTTCTAGTTCACTGTGATGGCGACAATGGCAGCATCAAGTCGTTCACGATGGTAGTTTCGGGAGGTGGCAGTTCGGTGGAGATGATGGTGGCGTGGTTATGGCAGCAGCAGTAGTTCTGGGTATGGGTTCAACAGCAGGTACTTTCGGGATGATATGGCAACCTTAAATGGTGGTTCACGGCGGTGGAAGGTGGTATAGACGTAGGTCAGCGGTGGTTAGTGGTGGTTGTATTCTCACGACAATTGCCCTTATGGTGGCTGTTATGGTTAACGGTGGTGGTGACATGATGGTTTCAGGTATTAGCGGATAGTATGGAGGTGGATGGCAGCCCGGTGGTGGTATAGATGGAGGTTAGCGGTAGTGATGGAGGTTTCATGGCGGTTTATAGCGGTGGCGTTATGGCAGCCTCATGACGGTAACGATACGTGTTTGAAAAATAATGGAAGTGATAGTTCCATGTTGTGATGGTTAGTGATGGTGGCTAGTGATGATGGCTAGTGGTGGTCCATGATGGTAAATGAAAGGTAAGCTAATGTCGATGTTGCTTGAAAGTATAACTGGCGAGCCTAGACGAGTTACGGGTACGGTTGAAAATAACGGTTCGGGTCAAGTTTCGGTAATGTTACGGCTTCATGCTCGAGAAGGTATATCCTTTAAAACTCGTAGACATTGATTACAAATTATTAGTCAGTATTGAGGACATGTAGGGGCTCATTTGACAAACAATTAATGATAAAGAATTATTATTTTTATAAATGTTATTTGATAAAGCATAGAAAGATATCGAGGGTAGAAGTTAAAACCCAATTATTATGGAATATTGGTTATGATTGGTAATGGAAATAGACAATTTATATTGTCGGGTTTTAGATAAAAACAAATGGGATTCTGTCCGATCTTCGTTAGATTAAAGAAGTGTATTTTTACAACTTAGACGTTCTCATTATAGTTCAGGGAAAAGACCCAGTTTAGGCGAAACTAGTATGTTCGCCTAAGTCAAGGGGCGAACTTGCCATATGTTTCGCCTAGGTCAAAGGGGCGAGCTTGCCATATGTTCGCCTAGGTCAAAGAGGCAAACTTAGTCTATGTTCACCTTACCCTAAAGATAGAAACGTATTGTGTCGATTAGGTCCGATATTTATCTTATGTATATGTTCCAAGCAGATTGTGAGAAACGATGGTCGGACCGTAGAAAAGCAGTTTGAGCTCTAGCATTACAGGTGAGTTCAAGAATCCCTATTTTACTGTTTTAGGGTGGTGTGCATACTCAATTAACGGACGGTTATAATAAATGTATTTTAGTACTTAAACATAAATGGTAGGAAATAAAGAGGCTTACTTAATTAACGCTTTGTAAATATGTTTAACGAATGTGTTTATCTAACTAATAGACGAATGTAAAGAAGAGAATGTGTTTATTTAACTAAAAGTTTTATCAACGAATGTAAGTGGAAGAAAATGTGTATTTAACTAAAAAATTTTTTGAACGGCAACGCTAGATATTCTAGGATAATTGGGTTTCCCCGGGGCAACACCTAGAACATCTAGGGCAGCCCACCACATGAGGAACCCCCCAACTGGGTAAACCCCCTGACCTGGCCACAGACCCATTTTTTTCTGTTGCCAGGATTCGAACCCAAGACATCTACTATGGGAAGTCTTGGGGCTACTATTGCACCAAATGGCCAACGGTGTCTATTTAACTAAATGTTTTATAAATGAATGTAAGTGAAAGAGAACGTGTTTATTTAACTAAACGCTTTATAAACAAACATGAATGAAAGAGAGAAAGAAGTTAAGTTGCCTATATGTCCGAGTATGGTTACACCGAAGCAAGTCTTGAGGTAGTAGCATGGTCTTTGTGACTAGTACTACCCGCAACCTATGGTGTTGTCATTGCATGAGTTGCGTGCCTGTCATATGAAAAATCGGGACAGTGCTCAGCAGGACACTGTAACGAGGATGTTGCAACTGGTTAACGGGTGATAATGACGGTTATCCCGGTGATGACGGTCACCTAAATAGAAAGAGGTCCTTTGTGGACATATGGTGTAAGTATCGGCCTTTGGACGTTGAGCCTTAGCGAACAATACTTGCTGGAATAGAAAGAGGTCCTTTGTGGACACATGGTGTAAGTATCGGCCTTTGGACGTTGAGCCTTATGGAACAATACTTACTGGAATAGAAGGAGGACGATAATGTAAAGTAATGTGTCCTTTGTGGACTATAACGTAAAGTGTCCTCCGTGGACTGTAATGAATGTATGAAATAAGAAACAATGTAAAGAAACGGCTAAGTAAGAATTGCATGAAGTATTGTAATACGTTTTACTTAGTAGTATACATTATATTTAAAGTATGTTTTCATTAAACGAGTTTTATATGAATAACATGAGAATGAATGGTTACTTATTAAATGTTTTGAAAACTTGAACTCACTAGCGTCAGCTGACTATTTTAGTATGCACATTAGGTAGCAAAGGAAAGAAAAAGATACAACGCCGTGAGGGCTTAGAAGTTGATGGCTGCTGCTGGAAAGACTGACATCCCCATTATTAAGTTTATGTTTAAGACGATGAAAGTTTTAATTGTTTCTAAATTTAGTAAAGACTTCCGCTGTTAATGTTTAATGTTTAATTCAAAGTTTAAGAGCTATGTTTATGTAATGTTTGTCAACTATGAGAGATACCCGGTTTGGGTCTTTTCAAACCATGATATGTATGGATTGTATACACACAAAACAATGATACTATTTGGAGTCAAAACCTATGTATGATCACCAACTATTTTTAGTTGACCTTGTTTTCATCATGTTTCAGGTATAAGTGTTTAAGTACATGTTCAAGTTGCTTAACTTAGGGATGGGGACCTAGTTAATTAAACATTGAAACATGTTGATGTACTTTTGTTTTCCTTTTGAATGTTGATTGTGTTTTGAACAAATGTATGGAAATTGAATAAATCATAATAATGAAACTTTGGTATGATCAAGAGCTATGAACAGGTACATGTTACGCCACGACGTTTCCGCCGTCAGTTGGGGTGTGACAGAAACAACCTTGTGGACCTACGAGTCCCAATGGCGATGAAAGAACTAAAAACGTAACGAACTAAATAGAATGAATGATGATACATATTTAAATAATAAATGTATGACTTAAACGAATGTTAAATGACTGAATGAGCGTATGTTTGAATGTTGAATGAATGGATAACGAATGTTAAGCCATGTTTTACGAAGGAATGATAAACCATTTTCTAAAACAAACGAAAGACTTGGACTCACCGGCGTTAGCTTACTTTTAGTATGCATGTCATGTTAAAGCTAACTGAACGATAAATGGATGCTGCTTGGTTATTGAAGAGTTACTTGACGATAAAGAACCGGGATCCCTTTATGAATATTTTGAATGTTGAATGTTTTAATTTGTTGCTATTTTGAGACAATATAACGACGTCAATTCCGTTGTTTGAATGTTATTTGAAGTTTAAAAATTGTTCGTAAATGAGTAAATCCAACACGTAAGGCCTCCTGGGTTTGAGGCCTTACAAGGGTTTGGGATTTAAAAGATTAGAGAAAAAAAGGTGTAAATAGTCGTTTACCTTTATGTTTTTTTAATGGCAAATTTATCATACTACTACTTCTAATTTATACCAAATAATTCAACTCATATATGAGTTTGAACTTAGGACCTCTAATCTAAGAGACAATAACCTCTAACAACTACCAAGTGGGTTAGTCCCATAATATTGACCGTTTACCTTTATGTAAACTGCAGTTTATAGTGGTCAAACATGCTATTTTCAAGAAATTGTAAATTATGTATGATTCCAGAACATGTGTATGAAACCCAGGACCGATGGTAATTTCCATGTGGTCCATTGATCTGTCGGATGTCTTTATTTAAGAAGATATTGTGTCCTTCCTAATTTTGTCGTTGATTTGATGTGAGTATGCACAAGTGCACAACCTACCCAAAACAATGCTTTCCGCAAAATGGATAATTTACCGTGTGAAGGTATGTTTGTTGTTATATAAGAGGATTATTTTTAATATAAGGTTATTACTGGACGGCTCAAGTTTTATGGAGGTATAAAGCGCTAACTAAAATTGAGGCCCTTTTCGGTATTTTATTGTTGTCAATAGTTATAACTATAAAACTGACTAAACTGTAAAATAGGAGTAAGACTAATTATATGATGATGTTGATGATAAGAATGTGGGTTCCTCTTAAACAAATCCTATTGACATGTTGCTAATTGAACACGCACCTGCAGATTACTCCAGTCATTATAATGCAACAAAATAAAAGTTTGTAAGAATCTCACAACATATTTTTGGTGAATAAATTGATGGGGTGGTGATTGAATTGTACAATTTGCGGATGTGTTGTCACAACCCGACCAGGGACAAGGCGTGATGATCAAATATTAAAATAAAACACAGTGAAAATAATGTGACATATACTTCATCAATGACAAGTCCATACTAAGTTAAAATTTTCATTTACAAATGTAATGTCTTCTATATACTAACTAAAAATAAATAAAGTGATGGGTTATATCTTCCCATCAAAACTTTCTCGGGTGAAGTCTATGGCTTGACATAGGTCTTCTAAAATGAGAGATCTATCTTCAACTCTTCAAGCAAGCTTGTGTCTAAGTTGGAAATTCTCAAACTCGAGAAAAAGTACATGAATACATGCTTAAAAATACAACGCCAACTAAAACATTGGCGAGTTCACGAGTTTAGGTAATAAAGCATTTGAATTGAGAATCCAAAAATGTATGGTGCAAATTAAACAAGTTCACGATCAACCTATGCGCATGACATGTGAACATCAAAATACAAACCCCTTAACCCTACCCCTTATTGTTTTGGGCCAAGGGCGTGTAAAAAAAAGGTTCTTATAATAAAAACTCAATAATCTTATTATATAAAAAAAACCCATAATACAATCTCTATTTTTTCTTAAGTTTAAAAATATACTTAAGAAACAGGGCCTTTTAATTTTTATGTAGGTTTAATTACAATTTGAGTTAATTTTTAACCAATTCGGGCCACATGTGTAAGTAATGGACTAATGAGATTGGGTTTAAAACTAAAAATATATAGATTTTTTTTTGTGTGTATATATATATATATATATATATATATATATATATATATATATATATATATATATATATGTGAGAGGTATCAAGAGAAAGCCACAAAGTTAGACGAAAACTGAGAAAACCAATAAAAAACCAAAAATATTGGCTTATGTATACGTAACACATACGTAAACAGAAAACAAAAAAGTTGTGGTTAGGTATACGTAAGCTAATAATTAAATAATTTTTTTGTTAAAAATGTGTAATATTAAATTGATAGTTTTATAAATAAGTAAAAATAAAATAAAATAAAAAATAAATATTATTATATGATTGGTTAAAGTTGATTTTTTAGTGGTTTTCTCGGTTTTCGTCTAACTATGTGGTTTTTCTAGAACCCTCCCCTATATATATATATATATATATATATATATATATATATATATATATATATATAGATATAGTGTGAGGATCATTTGTTAACATGTAACCAAAAAACCAAATTCTAACCACAAATTTAATTTCATCTTATTTTAATCTAATCCCCAAAAGTCAAACACCATATTAAATATAATAAATATGTGACTAGAATTTGGTTTTTTGGTTTACACTTAAAAGTGGTTTACATTTGATCATTTTCTTATATATATATATAGAGGGGAAGGATCAAGAGAAAATCATAAAGTTAGGCGAAAATCAAGAAAACCACTAAAATTGTGTGTAATACTATGGGTTACGTATACGTAACCGCAAATTTTTGGTTTTCTATTTACGTAATACAATGAGTTACGTATACGTAAGCCAATATTTAAATGATTTTTTGGTAAAAATGTGTAATATTACATTGATACTCTTATAAAAGATAAAAATAAAATGAAATAAAAAATAAATATTATTATATTATTGGTTAAAATTGTTTTTAGTGGTTTTCTCGATTTTCGCCTAACAATGTGGTTTTCTCTGGAACCTTCCCATATATATATATATATATATATATGGTGAGTTTCAAATGCTTACCAATATTTATGTGATAACCATGATAACCACTCTCAAACATGGTGTTACGTATATGTATCAATTATCATTATGTTAATGTTACATATATGTAAACACTATGTGTCACGTATATGTAACATTATTTGGTACGTATACGTAAGACTCATCATTTCAATATTTACGTTCAAAATATTTATTCAAGATATTTAAATACTTTTTTAAAAATTAAAATAAAAAATAATTTATAAATTATGTGATTGTTTTATAGTGGTTAGCATGGTAATAATATAAAAAGTTGGTTAGCATTTAAACCCTTCCCTGTATATATATATATATATATATATATATATATATATTTATATATATTTATATATAGGGAAGGTTCCACTAAGAAATGATTTTTCGCTAAAAAATGCTAAGAAGTGGGTCAAACGAACTCCGATTGAGCTCATTACAGTGGCGTTGGAACCGTCTCATCGAACCCTAATCCGGACACAAAAACCTAAACCCCCCTCCATCCTTACCCACAAAAACCTAAACCCCTTCCAAACCGACCCCTAAAAGCCTAAAACCACCACCCCACCCCCCAAAAACCTAAACCAGCCACCCCACCCCTAAAAACCTAAACCCCCACCCACCAAAAAAAAACCTACACCCTAAAAGTTAAACCATAAGGCTAAAATCCTAAAATTCAACGCCAAAATATAAACCCTAAATGCTAAATCCTAAAATCTAATATGGTAGAGTTTGACGAGACTGTTCCAACGTCACTTGAGTGAGCTCAATCGGAGTTCGTTTGATATCGTTTCTTAATCTTTTTGTCATTTCTTAGATTTCTTAGCGAAAAACCATTTCTTATTTGAACCTCCACACACACACACACATATGTATATATATATAATACAAAAAGAAATTTAAACCTTCGACACCTAAGGAGACCGGGACTCGTACGGTTGATGTGTTTTGTGAATTAAGTAAATAAAAATATAAATAAATATATTTTTTGGATGATTTCACAAGATCATGTTTTAAATTTATAAATTAAAAAATATAATTACGTTAACTTAAAACACACACAATAGGCAAGTGAACTTATCGCAGCATAATATAGTTAGGTAAGAAACAAGTATCGAACAAATAGACACGGTTGAGTTCCAATACTCAACTTTTGTTATCGTTTACCCGGATTAATTAGTGAGTGGGTTTTGTGTGCTTGTGAAGTAGAAAAGTAAATGACGGTAAAGTAAAAAACATAAAAGTAAAAATGTGTGGGAAGTGTGTAGCAGAAATGTAACTAGCAGAATAGTAAATAGTAAAAAGTAAATAAAGCGAAAATAACCATATTGCGAAATGTATTGATTCGGGATTCAAATCAGCTTGGTACGTGATAATGTCAGATTAACTAATTCAGTGGTATGACTACTACAAACTTGTGACCCGGGTCATCGCTAGAGCCTCGTCCTAACTACATTTGATTTGCAAATTATATTCTTTAAAAAGTGGTAGTGCCTCCCGTTAGGGACAACATTTACCCTCAACGCATCGAATGGTCATCTCCGGGTTAGTTTAAGACATCAGACTCAAATTGCTTTATATTAAAGTTAAATAGGTGATTATATTTTGCTCACCGGGAGGCGGTGTAACAATGGGATCAAGTATCAAGACGTACCGTTCCCAACATGAGTTCACCAATTATTGGACGCATAATAATCTCGTATAAAGACGTACGATCTTAGAAGTATAGAACAAGCCTTGGCTTATAAATCTCTGCTCGTATAAAGACGTACGAGTTTCAAAGAAAGTTTGATGAAAAAGGGTTTTACGATCTTGCTCTTTAAAATCAAGACACTCACCAATATAAAGACGGATTTAGACAATAATAAAAGCCCATCAAAAGATGGTTTTGAGAACGAATTAGTTAAAGACATAAACATATCACTTCATTAATAGGTTAAACATTAACATGCACCAAACGTCATCTTCACCCTAACAATACAAAGAAGTTTTAGCCACGAATGGCCATAACGACTAGCGTAATGATGAGTTTCGTAGGCTCCCCTATTTTGGAACAAGGAGGAAGAGCCCCTCCACTCTCTACTCTAACTACGAGAATGCTCTCTTCTTGAGTGTCCTTTAGGTCTGGATTGGTGTGTGGAATGAAGAAGTCAAGCCTCCTATTTATAGGCCTCAAAATATGCAATCCACGGTCGTGCAATGGGTTGCACGGTCGTGCAAAGGCCCAGGGAATCAAACAGGGTACAGAGGACACGGTACTGGGCCGTGGGTAGTAGGAGGGCCACTGCACGATCATGCAATGGGATGCACGACCGTGCATCCCCTACTTTTCCCCAGTTTGTCTTTTAGCTGCTTGAATTCTTGGTGTTTTTGATAAATTTTAGCTTGATTTATATTTTCAACACCGAATAACCTGCAATTACAAAATATAAGTATTTTAAGCACAAATTGCAAGGTTATTATTCAATTAGTTCCATAATGTGGGATTATTATGTATGTAAAATATGTATAAATGATGAAATATCATAACACCCCACACTTAAACTTTGCTTGTCCTCAAGCAAACTCATGCATGATCATACCCATAACTAAAAACTTTACAAGGGTAATGGAATTTCAACTAGTGTTGAAACTCCGGGATAAGTCTTGATCTGCTTATTCTATTTTAGTGGTTTTCTTGTTTTAAGATGATGGAATCCATGACAAGCCTACTAGAACATTGAATATGCAAAAAACTCCTCACTACTCACAATATTCACTCAACTCTAGGGTTATATATATATATATGAATAATGTAAGCTAAGTGGGACACTCGAGTTCGAATCGAATTATGCAATGGTCATAAGTTTGTATGCAAATCAAGTCTCCATCAACTAACTAAGTATTATGCATGAATCAAGAGGACTTTTAAGGGTTGTAATGTGGTTAAAGTAAAACTAAAGATGAAAATGAAAATCTTTTTGGATTTTAGGAGTTTTAAAGGGGTTTGAAGGGCTACAGCAATCACGAAACACTCGGCTACGACCTCATGGCTTAGAATGGAAAGTACTAAAAGGTCCCTCTATAGTACTCAGATCATGAGGGTATAACTAATCTGAGGGCTCGTTTATGGTCAGATTACCAAGACCAAGACTTATCATCCATGCTAACTCGTCCCTTATTGCATAATACACATTGTTGCCTTTTCGTATGGTTCTTTCAACTCGTACCCTAACAACGCCTACTTCGATCAGATGTGTTTACTCATTTTGGGAGTCAGTTTGATTCTTGCTACACTTTCCCTCGTGGCTCCAGTTTCCACACTTTCAACATTTATCGTATCTTTTGGCTCTTATTTTGGCGGCACTTTTTGACAAGCCACAGAATGGTGGCAATTGTTCTTGCTTGCGCCACTTTTTTCTTACATCACTCGTTGCTTGAAAATTTTTTTATCGGAGTTTGGTTGGTAATTCAGGCTTTGAGAAATGGAGCCAGGAAAGAAAATTGAAATCAAAGGAATGCATGTCCAGTTTTTTAAGGTCTCCCGGTAAAAGACCAACTTTGTCTCTCTTTTTTTTAAAAGACAAATCCTTCAATAATCCTTCTTCCTCAATTTCTTTGAAACAATGTTTCTGTGAATTTCCTGCAGATAGTTCAGATTTTTCCTAATTCATCCACCATTTGTATATTCCAATTATTATGAGTAGGGCAGATTCTTTCCAAAATTGTCTTGATGATAATAAACTCGAAATGACAAGATAGGATAATTTTCCCATTTTGAAGACAATTAGCCAATAACCAGTGTTTGAAAAAAGCTGGTTGGGTGATTAGTAAGGGTAATAGAAAATAAAAGGCTAAGGCTTAGAGGGGTATCTAGGCGGATAATATTTTTGGAATTTAATGGATAACAAGGGCGATAAAAGTCCTTGGTGCCTCAATCATTTTCATACTTCCACTAGTTCATGGTCTTGATATGTATAAGTCATACAAGTTCTAATTATGCATAGAATTCAATCGAATAAACACTCAATATACCAAACGAAAGAGCACGCAAAAATAATGATAATAATGCTCATGAAAATGCTCAGATTATTCTCACATGGAAACGGGTTGGAATAGGGTTTAGTGATTTGTTATGCTTAATTTCCGTTTGTTTCTACTTGTCATGTATTCATTTTATTTAATTAGGTGCAAACTCCAAGAGGTTTTTGATTTAAAGGGTTTAAATATTTTTGAAAATTTTTCGGGTGTTATAAAAGGTAACTTTTTGTAATGTTTTAGTCAAATAGGTAGAAAATCACAAGTTAAATTTTACTGCTTTGAGGTTAACAGTTATGAATCTCTAATTCCCCACCCCACATTTAAAACTGTGCATTGCCCTCAATGTACAAATGCATGTAATGGAATGCTTTGCAGGAATTAAAATGCATAGAGTTTTAAGTGAAAAGAAAGTTGTACTCCCCCAGTCAATTCAGTGTATAACCTAAGGACAAAACTTATTGTTGTTGTCAGGCTGTGCCTATCAGCTGCTTGTCAACTTGTTGCTTCAAATACTTCACCGAATTTCTCATAAATTTGATGTGGTTTTCGGCTCCAGGCTCGTAGAGTTGGAGTGTAACTTCTCAAAGTATGGAGATGATCTAGTGATGTTATTCTACCTGAAACATAAAAGAATACATAAAAACGAACAAGGAAAATAAAAGATAGTAGTTAAGCTACTAAGGTCTTAGTATCGAGAAGGCATACCTGGGGCTGAAGTAATTAGAAACTTAAATTTGGAAATCCAAACTTGAGGTCCATGCTTTATGCCGTATGCATCAACTTCTTAATTTATTCATGATCACCGGGTTGCCTCCCGGAAGCGCTACGTTTATTTATGGGTCTTTAGCATGACCCGTACGTGCGTCATCAATCTTTCTTCATGTGGGAGTAAACAATATCTCCCGTGTCTCCTATCTCTTCGTTCATCTTTGGTAATTTATCAAAGTACTCATCGAGCCAATTAGTGTTGTCAAGATCCTTGGTAAGGTCTATTGCCATAGGATCTGCGTCCTTGGCTTGGTAAAATCAGGTGCTTTTCCTTTTTTTCAAGTCCCTTGCTTTTTGTAGTTGATAGTCCAGATTGGAATCGATAAAGTGAGAGATTTCAAGAGGATCACTTGACATGCATTATTATCCTCCGATGTTGTATGTTACTGGTTGTTTACTGATACGGAGCGTTAAAATTCCATCATTCATGTCAATGACGACTCTTGCGGGAAGATTAATGGTACGGAGAAGTCTTGTCCCATTTCTAAAACCATAAAGTCGGCAGGGAAGACAAACTTGCCAACTTTCACCAATAAGTTCTCGATGACTCCTACAGGTGTTTTAACCGATCCATCCGCGAGTTCAATAGTTGCATTAATCGGTCGTGGTTGTCCAATGTCGAGCTTTTGAAACATAGTGGAGGGCATAACATTTACGTTTGCCCTTAGATCATCGAGCTCATATGTAACTAGTAGCGGCCCTATAGAACATGGTAAATAGAATTTCCCAGGATCTGAAAGTTTCTTCAGGTGATTCCTTTCGATGAGAGCGACACAATAATTTGTTCTTTTTATCGCTTCTTCCATGTTTATCTTGTTTGTGAGGAAATCTTTCAAGAAGCATCCATATTTTGGCACTTGTTGTATAATATCCAAGAAAGGAATGTTGACATGGATTTGGCTCAAGAGCTCTATGAACTTGTCATATTGCTCATCAGTTTTCTGCTTCACCAGCCTTCCTGGATATGATATGTGAGAGTTGAACGTTCTTTTTGGTGGAATTTTTTGAGGAAGGTCCGTCGTAGGAGGTTGGATTACACTAGGTTGTGCTTTCTGAGTGGATGAACTTGCGGGCTGTGGTCGGATTGGCACTCCGATGAATATCTCTCTCCTAGGTGACTGGACTTCTTCTCCTGGCGTTGGTGGCTCTAGGTAGACTTTTCTATTCCTTAAAGTACTAGCACTTACGTTGGCCTTTGGATTAGTCTCAGTGTTACTCGGGAGACATCATCGTTGCCTTTCGGACAATAGTTTTGCTATTTGTTCTAATTGCGTCTCAATGGATTGAAGGGTAGCTTTCTGTGTCTTGTACTCAGCTTCATGTAGACTGAACCTTTCCTCGTACTGCTTGTGATGAGAATCAGCTAGGGGGGCTTGACTTTCAGTAGTGGAGATTAGCTTAGTCACCGCATCCTCCAGGCTCATCCCATTACCCATCTTGTTTGTTCCTTGAAATTGTTTATGAGGTTGAAAGTTTTGAGGCTGCCTTTGCTGAAACTGTTGTTGATGTCCAAAACTAGATTGTCCTTGGTTGTTGTTGTCTTTCCGGCTAAAGTTTGGATGATTCCTCCAAACTTGGTACGTGATAATGTTAGGTTAGCTAATTCAGTGGTATGACTACTACAAGCTTGTGACCCGGGTCACCGCTAGAGCCTCGTCCTCACTACATTTGATTTACAAATTATATTCTTTAAAAAGTGGTAGTGCCTCCCGTTAGGGACAACATTTACCCTCAACGCATCGAATGGTCATCTCTGGATTGCTTTAAGACATCGAACTCAAAATGCTTTATATAAAGTTAAATAGGTGATTATATTTTGCTTATCGGGAGGATGTGTAACAATGGGACCAAGTATCAAGACGTACCGTTCCCGACATGAGTTCACCAATTCTTGGTCGCATAATAATATCGTATAAAGACGTGTGATCTTAGAAGTTTAGACCAAGCCTTGGTTTATCAATCTCTGCTCGTATAAAGACGTACGAGTTTCAAAGGAAGTTTGATTAAAAAGGGTTTTACGATCTTGGTCTTTAAAATCAAGACACTCACAAATATAAAAGACGTATTTAGACAATAATAAAAGCCCATCAAAAGATGGTTTTTGAGAACGAATTAGTTAAAGACATAAACGTACCACTTCATTAATAGGTTAAACATTAACATGCACCAAACATAATCTTCACCCTAGCAATACAAAGAAGTTTTAACCACGAATGGTCATAATGACTAGCGTAATGATTAGTTTCGTAGGCTCCCCTATTGTGGAACAAGGAGGAAGAGCCCCTCTACTCTCTACTCTAACTACGAGAATGCTCTCTTCTTGAGTGTTCTTTAGGTCTGGATTGGTGTGTGGAATGAAGAAGTCAAGCCTCCTATTTATAGGCCTCAAAATGTGCAATGCATGGCCGTGCAATGGGTTGCATGGTCGTGCAAAGGCCAGGGAATCAAACAGGGTATAGAGGACACGGTACTGGGCCGTGGGGAGCAGGATGGCCAATGCACGGTCGTGCAATGGGATGCACGACCGTGCATCCCCTTGATTTTCCCCATTTTTGTCTTTTAGCTGCTTGTTGACTATTGTTGACCAATTTTGACTTCTCTGGGGTCAATGCTCCGGGAATGAACCTTCTAGAAGCTTGAATTCTTGGTGTTTTTGATAGATTTTAGCTTGATTTATATTTTCAACACCGAATAACATGCAATTACAAAATATAAGTATTTTAAGCACAAATTGCAAGGTTATTATTCAATTAGTACCATAATGTGTGATTATTATGCATGTAAAATATGTATAAATAATGACATATCAACGGTTGCCCTCCCTGCCACCCCTTAAGGGCCGGCCTTGGGCGCAAATATCCATCAATACACTTTCTAGCTGTGATCAACTCGACAATGTCGATCGTTGACATGCGGTGATGTTTGTGGACAACAAGTTTCCCCACTAATAATTACAGACTAGTTCCACCTTCTCCGAGGGATTATCGAAGGATATGTGAGTGTTTATTGACGGTTAAATCATATTCAGTGTTTACTAACATCACAAAGAAGACACTTATCCTTTCATAATTTCGTTCACAACCAAATCAAAGTACTACTTTCTACAATTTGGATAAAATCTTGTTTCCTAGCCCCAATTCCTAGGCCCGGCCCAAAGGGAAGGGTAAGGTGGGCCACGGCTCCAGGCCCGGTCTTTCAAGAGGCCTGAATTTTTTAAAAATTTTGTATATGTTTTAAATAGTATATTTAGTTTATATATCCGTTTTGTGTACATCAAAGTTTCCTTAATGCAATTGGAAAAACCATTGCAAAAAAATCTTAAAGTCAGATTCAAGTTTTGCCAACAACACTTTTTTATTACTTGTCCCGGCCCCAAAATATTTCGAGGATTCTCCAGGCCGGCCCTGCCAATTCCCTTCTATGTAATGTATGTTTGGCTGTTTGCGGTGTCGCTTTTGGAATTTATTTATAAAAAAGTGGATTTTTTTATTTTATAAATGGGTACCCACCCATTAGATGCATCGCATCTCACATAGGGTATTTTTTTGTTATGTTTTACAAGGGGGTTGGCACCTTTGATAAAGGCGACCTCTTTGTCTCAATCCTCATGCACTAGCCTCTTTGTTCCATAAAGACGACCTCTTTGATAAAGGCGACCTATTAGTGGAAAACAACTTTATGAGATATCGTTCACGTGAATATCAATCTTGCCATAGGGTATCGTGTGATAAATTGAGCAGACAACCATTCACAAGGGCGATATCATAAAGTTGTATTTTTTTCACTAATAAGACTAGTGCACGAGGATCAAGGCCAAGAGGTCGCCTCTACCAAGGGAGACAACCCACTTATGAGATATGAATAAGATCCCCACCCCCCACCCAGGCCCCCCTATGATGCATGCAAATTGGTGATCGGCATTTTCGCCCGTACAAGGCTTCGAACGATGCTGCTTTGATGATAGTATGATAACTGTTATTGTAGGAGAATTCCACTAAAGGCAAGTGAGTCTCCCAACTGTTTCCGAAATCGATCACACAAGCTCGTAGCATGTCTTCTAGGGTTTGTATGGTACGTTCACTCTGGCCATCTGTTTGAGGATGGTACGTTGTGCTCATATCCAGGCGCGTGCCTAGAGCTTTCTGTAATGATTTCCAGAAATGTTATCAGAAATGATGGAGATTGGCACTCCATGTCGGGATACTACTTCTTTAAGATAGAGGCGAGTTAACTTTTCCATTTTGTCGGTCTCTTTGATAGCAAGGAACTGAGCGGATTTGGTTAGGCGATCCACTATCACCCAGATTGTGTCACAACTAGTAGGGGTTCGGGGTAATTTGGTTATGAAATCCATAGAAATCTGCTCCCATTTCCACATCGGGATTTCCGGTTGTTGAAGTAATTCGGATGGCTTTTGGTACTCCTCCTTGACCTTTGAACAAGTCAGACACTTGCTCACGTAGGTGGCTATGTCGGCATTCATGTTCGGCCACCAATACAAAACTTTGTGATCGTGATACATCTTGTCGGATCCCGGATGGATAGAGTATCAGGATTTGTGAGCTTCATCAATGACTAGATCTCTTAGGTTTCCATATACTGGTATCCATATTCATTCCGCGAAGTAGAGAATATCATCTGCTTTAACCTCAAGTTGTTTCTCCATACCACGAGTGGATTCCAATGATAAGTTCTCCTCTTTTAAGGCTTCGAGTTGGGCATTGCGGATTTGTTCGGGTAATCTTGTATGAATAGTGAGTTGTAATGCTCTGACCCGTCGGGGTTTAGTTTCTTTTCTGCTTAGGGAATCGGCCACCACATTAGCTTTGCCCGGATGGTACTTGATTGCACAATCATAATCATTTAATAACTTGATCCAACGATGTTGACTTTAACTCTTTCTGCTCAAAAATATGTTGAAGACTCTTGTGATCGGTGTAGATGGTGCACTTGGTACCGTACAAGTAATGTCTCCATATCTTGAGTGCAAACACCACGGCTCCTAACTCCAAATCGTGAGTTGTGCAATTCTTTTCGTGGATTTTTAACTGTCGAGAAGCGTATGCGATAACCTTGTCGCGTTGCATCAACACACAGCCGAGACCTTGGATGGAGGCATCGCAATACACCACGAAGTCATCTGTTCCCTCCGACAGAGATAGGATGGGTGCGCTACATAGTTTCTGCTTCAGTAGCTGGAATGCTGATTCTTAAGTCTCGCTCTAATTATAGGGTTTATCTTTTTAGGTTAAGACGGTGAGAGGTTGGGAAATCTTTGAGAATCCCTCGATAAAGCGACGGTAGTATCCGGCCAATCCTAGAAATTTCCTAACTTCGGTTGGAGTTGTTGGTGCTGCCCAATTCTTGATAGCTTCCACTTTGGCTGGATCAACATGTATTCCTTTCTCATTGATCACATGTCCTAGAAATTGAACCTCGCGAATCCAAAAATCACATTTGGAAAACTTAGCGTACAGCTGCTCCTGTTTCAGTAGCTCAAGGATCAAACGCAGATGCTCCTCATGCTCTTCCCGACTCTTAGAGTATATGAGGATATCGTCAATGAAGACAATGACGAATTGGTCAAGGTAAGGTTTACACACACGGTTCATGAGGTCCATGAACACCGCGGGTGCGTTGGTTAATCCAAATGGCATGACCAAAAACTCGAAATGGTCGTACCGGGTTCTGAATATAGTCTGGGATACATCTTCATCTCGAACTATCAGCTGATGATAACCAGATCTTAAATCGATCTTTGAGTAGAAAATTGACTCTTGAAGTTGGTCTAATAAATCGTCAATGCGGGGTAGTGGGTAGTGGTTCTTGACTGTTACTTTGTTTAACTCTCTGTAATCAATGCACATACGGAAGTTCCATCTTTCTTTTTGACAAATAGGACTGGGGCTCCCCATGGCGATGAGCTAGGTTGGATGAAACCTTTATCCAACAACTCTTGTAGCTGAGTGGATAACTCCTGCAACTCGCTTGGTACCGGTCTATAGGGTGCTCGAGCAATAGGCGCTGCTCCAGGTGTTAGGTCGATCTGGAATTTGACTTGACGATGAGGTGGAAGACCAGGTAGGACTTCAGTAAATACTTTTGAGAATTCACGAATGATCGGGATATCTTCTAACTTCTTCTCCTCGGTAGACTTGTCAGCGACAAGGGCTAGTATTGCGGTATGACGCTTACGCAGACACTTTTGAGCCTTCATGAAAGATATGATGCCCACGACTACACCACTTCTTTCGCCCTGAACGGATAGGATCTCTCTACTAGGAAGGGGTATACGAACGATCTTCTCACTACAAATGATCTCAGCTTGGTTTTTAGACAACCAATCCATGCCCACAATTATGTCAAAACTGCCAAGTGTAACTGGCATGGGATCGATGTCGAGTTTGTGACTAGATAGTTCTAACTTACATCCCTTGAGAATGTGGGTTGCCTCGACTACTTTACCGTCTGCTATCTCTACGGTATAATGATGTTCTAGTAAAGTTGGGTTTATTCCTAACCGACTACTAAGTTCTCTAGATATAAAACTTCTATCGGCGCCAGTATCAAAAAGTATAGGAGCAAAATGATCGTCTAAAAGAACATACCGTTAACAACGTTCCGATCATTCCTAGCTTCCCCCGAACCAATCACGAAGGCTTGACCATTAGCACCGTTGTTGTTATTGTTTCCGTTACCATTTCCATTACCGCCCTGATAATTGTTACCATTGCCATTCCCGTTTCCATCTATCTTTAACTGCGGGCAATTTTTCCTAAAATGCCCTTCTTTCCCACACTCAAAACAGCCTTTGGGTGCTTTACCAGGTGGTGCCTGTTTGTTCTGCAGATCTACCCTACAATCTTTGGCCACATGACCCATCTTTCCACACCGGTGGCAGCGGTACCGGTCGCATGCTCCATGATGGTGAAAATTACATTTGTTGCACTTCAGGTACTTGCCAACATATGAACCCTGATTCTGCTAAGAAGAGGTAGACTGATTGTTGTTCTTTGACGGTTCAAGCTTACGGTGTTGCTGTTGTTGTTGTTGTTGAGGAGGTGGGTTTGACTAGAAGGTTTTGGGGAATGAACTGTCAAACTTCCGTTTGTTGTCAGTTGTCTTTGATAATGCACCTCTAGGGGGTAGGGTGCCCTGAGCGACTGCCTGATCGGTTAGCCTGTGAGCCAACCTGATAGTTTGCTGGATTGTAGTAGGATTAGAAGATGTCACCATGCTCTGAATTTGCGGAACCAAACCATCAATGAATTTCTCGATTCTCTTATAGGGAGGTGTTACCATTTGTGGACATAAGTTCGCCAGTTCATGCGAACGAGTAGTGTAGGCTTCAATCTCAGATCCTTCCATCTTTAGGTTCCAGAACTCACCCTCAAGTTTCTGCACTTCATCGCGGGGACAATACTCCTCCTGCAGCATAGTCTTAAATTCGTCCCATGGCAATGCATTTGCCATCTCAAGAGTTAGCATTTGCACTTGGGAGTTCCACCAAGTAAGGGCCGGACCCTCAAGTGTGCCAGATGCATACTTCACCTGATTGTTCGGCGGGCAATTGCACATTGTAAAGGCGGATTCAGATTTCTCCATCCAGCGGAGTAAGCCAACAGCCCCTTCGGCTCCACTGAATGAGTGAGGCTTGCAATCCATGTAAGCCTTGAAAGTACAAACCTGCTGATGGTTGTGCTGACCTGAATTGTAAACAAGAATGCGCTTTAAGTATACCATATTCGAATTTGAATTTAGGATGAATGATGACTCACTAGAGTCTATAATATTTTGCTTTACCTCCAGCATTAACAGCAGCTTGACTAGCTGCTACCGCTTCAGCCACACGCTCATTTATGAGTGCCGTGAGCTCAGCTGCAGTTATGTTGACATTTCCACGACCGCCACGTCCTCCGGCGCGTCCACCACGTCTATTTCCTCGTCCAGACATTATCTTTACATTCACAACATACAATAATGAGAAAAATACACCGCATTTTGTCATCATACAAGTACAAGTAAATAAAGAAAATTTAAACCACAACATCTAACATTTCAATAATAATAATCCTTGATAAAATAAATTGTAAGGGCTACAAAGTAAATTCAATCAAACATCAAAATCCAGAAACATCTGTTGGATGGGAACAACCCTGCCCATCTAGGTTTAAAGAAAAGACGTAAATAAGTAATGAAGATAAGATATCAAATGCCACTGCTAGCTGATGTAAAATCAGATGCCACATCCTCGTCCTCGGCCTGATCTCCTGCTGGTGCATCATCTAGTGCAACTCCTACTGTTTCAGCAGCTGCAAGTCGAGCCTCCACTTGCTCAATCCTGGTGTGGAGTATATCTAGGTTCCACTCTTTAGTGTTCAGCCGGTCTTCCATATCCACACATCCATTTGCCAAATTCTCATGAACTTTATCAGTGACTGCTAAATCTGAAGTCAGTTTGTCAATTTTCTGATTCATCAGAATCTGTCGCTCTAATATGCCAGAAATCTCCCCCGCTGCGTCCCTCATGTTTCGGATTTCCCGGTCCATCATAGCTACAAATGCAGCTAACACCTGCTCAAAGGGGTACTGCAATGGTGGTAAAGCTCGCACAGAAGATGATGAAGAAGAAGCAATGTCAGTAGTGAGTGGAGGTGGGACTTCCTCCTCGCGGATCCAGTTCTTGATCCTATCGGGATAACAATCCCAGTCCTGCGTGTTAACTCTGACACACACATTAATAGGCTCATCATACCCTACAATGGTGTTGATCGGGTTGAGTCGACGTCTCCTTGCCTCTGGAAAAGGTACGGTAGGAACATCTTGTTCCTGAACGATTGGGGATGCGGGTGAATTTGGCGGTGTCGACATTTCCGGTAACGAGATGAGTGAGTGCCATGTATGAGTGTAAGTGTTGTGTAACTAATGCATGTGCGTGCTTATAGTCTAGTATGCATTTCCTAGTTCTCTATAACCAATGGCTCTGATACCACTAACGGAGTTTTACCGTTAGGAGCGTGACATACCAGGATCTCAGTCATTAGTTACGTTGAACGACGCTATATGAGTTTAATAAAAACACTAGTATTGCTCATAGTCACGATGCAACACTAGTAAATGAAAATACTGAGTTAATGCGAAATGCGGAAGCGTAAAGATTGAAGGAAAAGCGTAAAGATTGAAGGAAAAGCATGCGCCAAAAACAATTGCGCCCAAAACATGCAATTCGAAAATAAATAAATAAGTAAGTTCTGCGTTTGATAAATATTGAAACTCCAATGCATGCATACCCTATCTCGTGTGAGTACCTTAACGACCTGAGAAAACATGATAAAACGTGTCAACACTAGGTTGGTGAGTTCACAAGTTTCAAATGTAAGTAAAGTTTACTAGATAAAACAATTTACAATTATATCAATAGGTAGCTAACCTAATAACATGTTACTAAAGCGTTTCGACACCGAAGCTGACTGTTTATGTTTGATCTGCCTCCTACCATGTCTATCATGAACAATGGTAAACTGTTTAGGTCAATGTTACACCCATTCGACTTCCTGTCATGTTAGCACGACTAATGCGGGTGAGGCTTGTCAATGCCCAGTAGTACTACTCAATATTACCTCGCTATCCCATATATTAAACGGTTCGATAAGTAAGGACTTACATGATATGTTTGCGCTTAGTAAAACAAGTGATATAAATGAAATGTAAGATTTAAATGTTTGTACCCATGTTTTCTCCCCCAAGTTTATACCATAAGAAAAAGGGCCGTGAAACTCACCTTAGAATGCGTGCAGAAGAAAGTGAATTAACTGCTCGACTACTAACTGCCACCTATAAACATTGGTTTATAAGTGTGTGTTCGTGCACGCTGATAGGAACCCTAAGTATCCAAAAAATCCCATTGTTTTAAGTGTTTAGAAAATATTTATTAGTTTGACCAAGTTTGACTAAGTTTGACTCGACGACCCGTTGGTGACCCGTTTAGTGATTTAATGTTTGGTTTGAATACTAACACACATAGTATACTGCTAAGGTGTAACTCATCTCTAACACGTTTGCATGATCATGACATGTTTATCTACACATACTAATGCATGAAAGATCATTACAACATACACTTCAAGTCTAGACATCAAGTTTCAAATTCTAAAAGTTTCTACTTTTAGTAACCTATGATCTATGCATGCTATTTGTATCCAACAACACTTTAACAAGCTTCATTACATTCATACTAACATACTAGTATCATTTAATAATGTCATGCACGTCAAGAAACCTCACATTCAAAAATCATCTCTCAACAAAGTTTCCCTTTTTAGAAAGTCGTCCATTTTAAGCTTTGTTTACACAATTTAACACGTCTATTCTAAATCACTTAGCTAATATAATTTCAATTATAATAATCATAGATCACGTCTAGCATGCAATTCATATACGTCACATAATCAACAAATCTCAATTTACACCTCGTATGAAAACTAGGGTTTCCTATATATCAATAAAATCATCAAATCACTACAATAATATCAATCAAATAACCAATTCATTAATATTATTTCAAAAAACATTAAGTTTGGATGAACTAGGGTTTCGATCATAAAAATCATAATGAAATAAAGACGGAATTCAATAAAACGACTTACGTAGGAATGTTAGGAATGCCTAGACTAGCTCGTATCTACTTCCAATTGCAAGATTGAAGATCAAAATAGGTGTGTTTGGGTTGCTTGAAGCTCTCGGCTCAAGGGGGGGGGGGGTTTGGGATCGCGGCGGCTTCAAGGGAAAGAGGGTTTAGGGTTTTTAATTTTTATAAATTTCCTTTTATACATATTTACGTGCATGGGTTTTTAAATGGATCATGGGCTTTTTAGAGGTTCATCGGCTATTATAAAATAATTAACACTAATAATAATTAAATCCTTTAACTATCATTTTTATAAAAACTCCAACTTCTATAAAAATAATTAACACAATCAGTATTATAAAACATGCGCGATATCAAAGAAATTCACATAATTCACGTAAAGTCACATAACACGTAAAATCACATAATTTATATTAATTATAAATTATTAATTGTTTGAAATATTATTCTTGATTAATCACCAACGTTCCGGGTTAGACTCAAGTGTGATCCGGTAATTCTATGAGTTACCGTTGTGTGTGAATTAACTGACACATTTAATTAATCCTAGTTAAATGCAATGCACATGCAACTAACTGAGATAACTGAGTTTGCATGAACAATGTTTGAACTAACGATGTTTGTGTTAACGGAGTTAACCTGAATTTGCCGGATGTTTCATGAACATGTCTTCATTCAAGTCGTTGTTGAGGAAAGCGGTGTTGACGTCCATCTGATGTAGCTCAAAATTAAACTGAGCTACTAGGGCCATCACGATCCTTCACGAATCCTTTCGGGTAACATGAGAAAAGGTCTCTTGACAGTCGATTCCTTCTTTCTGAGTGAAACCCTTTGCAACCAATCTCGCTTTATAGCATTCAATGTTTCTATTCGAATCTAGTTTAGATTTGAAGACCCATTTACATCCTACGGGTTTAGCACTATTGGGTAATTCAACTAAATCCCAAACATCATTTTCTTCATGGAGTCAAGCTCGTCAATCATAGCTTTGTTCTATTTAGAAGACTGATAACTGCTAATGACTTCATGATAAGAAGGGGGATCTGTAAACTTTTCGGCATCCATTTCAGCTTCAGTTAGGTAGGTAACATAATCATCAAAGTTAGTAGGCCTTTTGGACCTAGAAGACCTCCTGAGTTGATTATCGGGTTCAGCATTGTCTTCATGTAGGTCGTTTGATGTGCCTTTATTCTCTAGTATAAAAGTAGCAGCATTATGATCAAAGTGAGTAAGATTTGGTGCAGTGACGTGCGATGCAATGTCATGTATAAGAGGAGTAATCAAAGATAAAGTAAGCGACGAATCCCCCCCCCCCGGCGTCTTGTACTTCTTGTAAATCTGGATAAGGACTTTCACTGCTCCCACTAACCTTAAAACCCTCAAGGAATTTGGCATGCTTGGTTTCTACTATACGAGTGACTTGAGAAGGATAGTAGAATCTATAACCCTTTGAGTTAACGGGATAACCGATGAAGTAACAAGTGACAGTTTGCATGCCAAGTTTCTTTAAGAAAGTATTATAGAGTTTAGGTTCGGCAAGACAGCCCCATACTTTCATATATCTTATACTTGGTATCCTTGTGCATAAGGAGTTTTAGGGACAGACTTTGAAGGAACCTATTGAATATATGAATAACTGATTTTAAGGCATCGGTCAAGAGGAATGAGGGTAAACCTGAGTTCGCAAACATATTGCGTACCATGTTCATCAGGGTCTTGTTTCTTCTCTCAGCAACACCACTATGATGAGGAGTACCAGGAATAATGTATTGTTTCATGATCCCGTGGCCCTTACAAAACTCATAAAATAGACCAGGAGCCTGACCCACATCAGTATGTCTATCATACTATTCACCACCTCTATCTGATCATATCACAACTTTTATTTGAAGATCAATTTGTTTTTCAACTTCAGCTTTATAACCTTTAAAAGTCGCAAGTGATTCAGATTTTTCCTTAATAAGATACAAGTATATATAACGAGAATAATCATTGATAAAAGAGATAAATAAAGTATGTCCAGTTATACCAGCAATGGGGTAAGGGCCACTAGTATCGGTGTGAATGAGTTCTAATAAATTAGAGCTCTTAGTGGCACCTTTGTTATTTGATGATGTCATTTTACCTTTAAGGCATTTGACACATGTTTCAAAATCATTGAAATCGAGGGATGGTAACACTTCATCCTTCACGAGTCGAGATAAGCGTTCTCATGAAATGTGGCCTAAGCGTTGATACCACAACATTGATAAAGTTTCTAAGTCATGTTTTTGTTCGGTCTTTGTTAAGTTCTCATTGATATTATATGCTAACAAAGACTTGAAAAAAATTCATCATGTAGTTCTAATCTATAGAGACCACCATCCAGATAACCACGTCCAAACACTTGAGAATTTAACATAATAGAAAGTTTGCCATGACCATGAGAACAAACAAAAAAGGTCAATGTCTAACTTTGGTCCTGATACTAGATTCCGAGTAATCTCCGGAATATATAAGGTATCATAAAGTTTAATACATAAACCAATTTTCATTATTAATTCTAAGGTTCCCGCGGCTTCGACAACTAGTTCTTCTCTATTTCCCATTTTAATGTTCTTCAGTTTTTTTCCAGCTTCTAGATTGTAAGGAATCCATGTAGTGAGTTGGTTACATGAACCATAGAACCAGAATCAAACCATCGTGTATTAGCTGGAACATTTAAATTATAGGACTCAAGTATCATATAAAAATTATTACCACTCTTACTCAGCCACTCCTTAAAGTCTGGGCAGTCTTTCTGCCTATGTCTAGCCTTGCGGCAGAACTTGTAGTGAGACTTACCTTTAGAGTACTTAGAGTTGGAAGCAGCACTTGCATCTTGTTTCTGGACCTTAAAATATTCCTTCTTTATGTGTGTTGCCCTTCCTCTTCTTTGAATCAACAGTCATGAAATAAGCAACATCCGGTTTCTCTAGCATCAGACGCTCTTCTTATTTGACGCATATTGCAATCAACTCACTCATCATCCACTTATCTTTATGTGTGTTATAGTTGATCTTGAAAGCTTCAAAAGATTTAGGAAGAGAGTTCATGATAAAGTGAATCAGCAAACCGTCACTGGTCTCCATGTCTAAACCCTTGAGCTTACGGGACATGTCGTTCATCATCATGGTGTGCTCATGTATACGGCTAATCCTGTCATATTTTGTTTTCACAGGCTTCAGAATTAGGGTGCTATCATGCGCCTTAGATGTCCCCTTGAACTTATCCTCCACAGAAGCCGGATAAGTCTTAGCATCTTTAGAATCTAGTATAGCTCCTTTGATGATCATACTGATGGAGTTCTTCATTAAGACAAGAGCCATGTGGTTACACCTCGCCCATTTCTTATGCACTATAATTTCTTGAGCAGTATGTTTGTCAGTGAGATCAGGAGTGAAGGCTTGTCAAGTGCATGATCGATTTCCATCAAACCGAGAGACATGATCAGTGAATCTTTCCAAGAAGAAAAATTCACACCAGTCAAAGTTTCAATTCCCAAATTAGGGGTTGCGGTGGATTTTATGTGAGAAAAATAAGATACTAATAGCTAAAGAGGAACTTACAGTGTCTATGAGGTAACTTAGAATAAGATAGACGAAAATGAGGACCATTATATTAATGAAGTTGTGATAAAAGTCTATTATAACACCAAAATAATAGATTAATTAGATTCTACTTAAACAACATGCATTCACTTTGGTTAATGACCAATTGTTTAAGCATTAGGAACAATTTATTTAAGTTTAAACAGTAAGTATGTGCAATAAGAATGTAACACATCACATTTGGGCAGAAGCGAGACATTTGTTTAGTATGCACATAATTAGCTTCTCGAAAACCAAATGTGACACATCATCTTTGGGCAGAACTAGAAACATTTAGGTATTTTAGGCGAACTAGTGCTTAACTAGACTTAAATAACTTTACGAGCGTGACACATCACCTTTGGACAGAAGTGAAACTTTAGGTGTTATTTATGTTAATCGTGTTTTTTCTAATTTAAGGTTTTGTAAAGTATAAGATTTTAACAAAACAATTAGATGATATTAGGATATGCACTAAATGACAATGCCTAATTAGGCTTGAATAAATTTACACATGCATCACATCACCTTTGGGCAGAAGTGAAACTTACGTGTTATTCAAGTAAATTCTAAGGTTTTGTAAAACATTTAAATTTAAGGTTTAACAAAACAAAATCATTTATTAATAGCAAACCTCCCTGTTAGCGCGAATCAAACTTAAGGTTCTCGGGAAATTTTAGGCACATATAAGGCTAGGTTCGTGGCTTCAAGTATGTTATCGGGAAGATGGTTGAGTTCTCGGGAAAAAGCAGAGTTCTTGGGAAAAGTAAGGTTCACAGCTTCAAGTATAGAGTTCTCTGGAAATTTAAAGTGTGAACTTAAACCCGTGAACTATAAAACTCGTGAACTTAGAACCGTGATCTTTACACCTGATAAGGCATGTGCGAAAACTAAGGGGTTTTGAATATGTTCTGATTACAAAAATCTTTTAAATGTTTAGTATATCCAAATTTTATCAATTCGTAAAATTTAAAATAATAAAAAATTATATTTTAATGCGAAAAATTGGAGATATTGTTACAATGTTACATCGAATCTTATGATGAACACGAATAACAGTTTTATGAACATTAGAGAAAACAATTCTTCAATATTATCAGATTTAAGCCTATAATCAAAATCTTGATCAAACATTATTTTTAACAGATTTTGAAAACTTAACGGATCTTGAAATTTATGAGATCAAAAACGTGTAATATAGAAACATGGTACTAAAACCAGATCTGAAACAAGAACTGATTAATCAACATCTGCTCAGATACATCATGTTGATTAATTCTTGAACATGTTAATAGAATACAATAATGTAAATCATGCTTGTTAAGCTAACTGATGAGAAGATGTCATGATCTCTAATAAGTATAGAGTTCACGTTTAGGGTGTACGATTATGATGACTAAGATGAGTTCGTAAGAACTCACGGTTATGGGAGAGAAAGAGGGACGAAAATCTTAGTGGTGATAGAATTTTTGATTGATTAGTCTATTCTCTCTAATTATCTCTATATATGTGTACACACAAGGTGAAACATATTAATGACTCATCAACTAATTATTAGTCATAGGTTAATAAATAAAAAAATAAAATAATTAACTATTTAACAATAAGATAAATAATTATAAAAGTCTTATAATAAAACCGTGTCCTACGGTGTTTTCTTTTTAGGAGGACATGTTTATAGAGAGAGAGGACCATAAAGAAAAAGTACGTAGTAACAATGTTTTCCGGAAAATGGGCAAATTACCGTGTGAAGGTATGTTTGTTATATAAGATAGCTTATTTTTAATATAAGGAGATTAATTTTAATCGTTAGCAAACTACAAATCATAGTTTTACTTCGAAACATTTTTAATTTGTTTCTTCTGAAATCAATGGACAATGTCGGTGATATATGTGTCGGTAACAAGTCGATAATATGTACGAGAAGTTGCGGTTGTGATCGGTGACAATATCCGTCAATAAACTTTCTAGCGGTGATTACTCAGCAATATTAGTCATTGACGTGTCGGTGATGTTTGCGGACACCAAGTTTCACCACAAACTTTGTATTTCCATTAATAAACTTTGTTATTTTTTACAAGGGGTTGTTAACTTTGGTAGAGCCGACCTCTTTGTCTCAATACTCATGCACAAGCCTTGTTAACTTTATAAGAGATCATCCATGTGAATAGTGATTTCTCCACTAACTAGGCTAGTGCACAAGGATTGAGGACAATAGGTCGCATTTAACAAGGGAGACAACCCCTTGAGAAATATGAACAATATTTTGCCCCATTATGATGTATGTAATGGGCACCCGTAGATAAAAAAAAACCAACAGAATGCAAACATTTTAAACTTATTTTGCAAGTACAACTTTTAAAATGTCAGCACACATTCCACGCTACTTTCTTATTAAAGTACAATACTAACCCCATTATCTGCATGTGAAATAAAGATCAACTCTTCCGCCTAAAGTTGGGTTGAAGGGTGAGAAAAACATTGAGAACATGGACATAGGATGGTGAATCAGATATATAGCCCAAAGTTGATAGACTAAAGTTTATGCAAAATCAGATGAACACCAAACTGGGGTTGTAGGATGAGAACATGAGTAGGAGCATGCATATAGGATGGTGAAAATTCAAAAGAGAACCTTTGTAAGATATTTGCGAGCACAATTTTAGCCTCTAGTAATGCAAAGTTTTGTCCAATGCATATTCGAGGTCCCCATCCAAATGGGAAGTAAATGACTTGGTTTTTGGTTGCTTTAGAGATTCCTTCAGAAAATCTACACGGATTAAATTTCTTGGCATCGTTACCCCAAAGTTGTTCATCGTAGTGAATTAGCATGATCGGCAATCCAATCTCTATTCCAGATGGTAGCGAAAATCCTCCCAAAGTGATATCCTTATCAACCTTGCGTGATAGTTCAAGAACAGGCGGGTATAGCCTTAATACTTCATAAAAGATCATAGTCACCTATGTAGTAAGAAATAAAAGATCATTTGAAGATGTACTACTAATATAACTTGTTAATTAACCAATTATACATATAATAAGCACTTACAACTTTGAGATGATTTAGGCCATCGACATTGATATCTTTGTCCCCAAAAACATTCAAAACCTCTTCCCTAGCACGTGACTGCCATTCTTGATGTCTACTCAATAAAATCATAGTCCATACAATCAAGGAAGATGTTGTTTCGTGTCCGGCAACGTAAAGAAGTTTGCACTCTTCAATAACTTCATTGATGGTCATTCCACAAGTCTTGTTTTGATGTTGCTCAATTTCTTTGATATTAGATTCAAGCATTATTCCTAACATATCATGATAGTTTCCTTCTCCAACCTTCATTGCCTTGAGCCTGTTGTCAATGATACTTCTTACCGACCGATTTACTTCTCTATCTATTGCATTCATCCTCCTGTTCCTCTTTGTTGGAAGATACCTAGGAAAAAGTCATAATCCATTCTTATTACCAAACGAATACCATATCGTGTGGTAATAAACTAACATGATTGTGAGAATATGCAACTTACCTAAATCCGGGGATGTAAAGTGATTGCATTGCCTCCATTGCAAGTACACTTTGTTCTTTTATGAGTTCGAATGTCTTGATTCCTTCTTCATAACTACTTCCAAATGCGGTTCTTGATATCACGTCGCCGGTTAAAGTTTGAAGATGAGGCCAAACATCTAACTCGCATGATCCGTTTGTCGAAACCAATTTCTCCCACTTCCCAAGCATTTCACTGCAACTCAAATGGAAAGCTGGTACCATATTCTGGAAACAAAACATGTTAGTAATATGCAAATTTGAACTTGGTCTTCGAATTGATACATAGTAATTAGAGGATATGAAAATACCTTTAGCTTCTCTACATGGAAAGCTGGATTAAGTAATTTTCTATGCTTGGCCCATTTATCCCCATCGTAGGCCAACATTCCTGTCGCTATTAACTTAACGAACGGATTAAGTTTCGGCTTTTGAAACTCATATATCTTTGTAAATATATCTTTGATGAGGTGTGGGTCCATAATATGAAGTCTTGGCTTCCATCCAATCCATTGGATGTAATTTCTTCCTGTAAAAACAATTTTCCACGTACATTTAAATTTTGGCGTTATGGTTCTGTTGGTGGTGTTGGGTGTCGCTGCTTTTGCATGTTTTTATATTTAAGGTGGAAGGGGTGTACGACTAGTACTCTAGTAGGAGCTGGTAGGGGTATACGTTTTATATTAGAAAAAAAATCATGTTTTTACATTTAAGATGGAAGGGAGGTACGACTAGTACTGTAGTAGGAGGTGGTAGGGGTATACGTTTTATATTATAAATAATGACAGGTTTAAAAGTTACAACTATTACTCTAGAAAATGGTTTTAATTTAAAAACGGTTTATAAATAATGATTTTTTGAATGTGGTAAAATGACAAGTTTAAAAGTTATTTTTTCAAGAGTAGGGGATTACGATAAGTAGGAGATAGAAGGGTACACGTTTTATATTATAAAAAGTGATTTTAAACAAAAAAACAGCTTTAATTATAATGATTTTTCATGAGAGTAAAATGACATTTTTAAAGTTATTTTTCTAGGAGGGTACGGCAAGTAGGAAGGAGGTATGTATAGTCTAACCCTACTTTTACAATATTTAATTGGATGTAACAAAATTATATGTTTATTTCTGTTATAAAAGCCGTTAACGTGGAACATAATACCCTAAAATAGAGGTGCTCAAAAGAACCGGAACCGAATCCGATCCGATGGATTATCCGAAACCGGATCCGGCTAGAACCGGTTTTTTTGGAACCGGACCGGATTTTTTGAGAACCGCCAGATCCAGAACCGGTTCCAAGGTTTTGTCCGGACCGTATAAAAATCGGACAAAAATCGGACAAAATGGAACCGGACAAAATCGGACACAAAAAAAATCCGGAAAAAACCAGTTCCAATCGGATAAAACCGGATCCGATCCGGAAACGGTTCCAAATAGGTTCCACCTCTCCACTTCCAAAACCGGATCCGATCCAGAACCGGTTCCCTTGGGTCCGGTTCTTGACCAACGTTGACGGAACCGGTCCGGATCCGATCCGGATCCGGTTCCCGAAAAAAACCGGTTTGTGCACCTCTACCCTAAAACATGGTAGCTTGTCATCCCTAATATAATCTATTTTCATAATTGCATAAACAAAAATATACGTATTTTGTAGTAACTATGTCTGACTAAATTTAATTAACATTAATTGGAGTTTTTTTAAATGGAAGGGGTTTGTCGCCCTTCGGAGGGGCATTCTTTTGGCCTCAATCCTCATGTACTAGCCTTGTGAACAGTGGTGGATCAAGGATTTTGGGTTAGCTGGGACAAAAAAACACCGATCAAAACGGGTCAAATATGAGAAAAATGAACCGGTCAAAACGGAGGAAATGATGATAGTTTATTCGACTAAACATGATAAAATTAATCACAACCTAAAACGATAAAACTAATGCATTCAAAACATCTGTGCTAAGCAACCAAACTAAAACAATCAACAACAAGAAATAACTCGATTCACTAACCATTTACGTTCATGTGACGATGACGAATTACTTCAAACTACTCACTAATAGAAACCTGCTATTGATTCTGGAATAAAAAAGAAATAAAAATAAATTCATCTAAACGCATTACTCATCTACTCAATTTAATTTTATTATGATTAATACCTACTATTTTTAATTAGTTATGTTTAATGTTTAATATTATATGATGAGATGTTAATTTATGGCTGTTTAAGATTAAATGAAACTTAAAGGTTTATTTTGTAACTTTACATAAACTAGAAGGGGAATACAAAACCTTTTTAATATTGGAAATTGTAACCCTACCTTCTTCTCCGATTCCCAAGCATTATAATTTTCTCTATGATTTTTCTTTTTAGTATTCATCTTCTTCATCAAAACAACTCTTCTTCATTGAAGCTTTCACTTGACTAACACTAAAATTTTGAGTTTTCTTTTTTCTCTTTCACTAATTCTTGATGTCACAGGTGCGTCTTAAATATTTACAAAGGTGTCTCCTTAGAAAAATTAAAAATTTTCTACTATTTGAATGAATCTCAGTGAGTGACTCGCCACCTGCTAAAATACATGTAGATCCTCCCCTGCTTGTGAATGGCTGCCCTTTCTAAAATCAAGGAGAAAGCGTCCCGTGAATGTTGATCTCTCCGAGTGAGATGTCACACAATAAACTGAAGAGATCGTCATTCACAAAAATCAAAGAGATCGTCGTCTATAATTTTATAGAGGTCATCGTTAGTGCATGAGGATTGAGGTCTACAAGAGTACCCTTTATGAATTATGATTAGTGGAATGGGTACACATAAATAAAATAAACGGAAAACAATATTTTTTTCCAGCCACTCATTTTATCATAATTTAATCATTTATCCTCTAGCGTCTTAGCTCCATTCTCTTGTTCTACGACTTCAAAAATAAATTCCATCTCATTTGAAAGCAGGTACTAAAGTGTATCTTGTCGTAAGTACATCATTCGTCAACGTATGATTTGTGTAGAAGTGTGTTAGCAGCCATCGGATCACGATTAACATAAGACCGTCATTTTAAAGGTTGTGAGGACCCAGCTTATTCCTACCACTGAAACGTCGTCGTTGAGCAAGCACGGAACGTCATATTCCGGGCTTTGCCGCGTGAAGATGAAAACATTTTTTTAAATGTATAAAGTCGTATGCGAATGGTGTAATTATTTGTGAAATGTATTAGCTAAAGGGGTATATTTATAATAGATTAATTAATAAAAAAAATTGATTTATTTTTTAATTTACCGTTGCACAACGGCAACTTTTATAAAAAAATAGACGTTGCTTCTCTTCTCCCTCCCGTGAAGAAACACAGGAATGGTCCTCAACACACCACTCACGAAAATGAGGGGGCGATGTGCCCTATCCCTCACTATGTGAGCAAGGCTCACATATACTTATCACGATACCATACTACATGATCTTAGGGTTGTGCCTTAGTATCCTTAAGATATATAAGACTTTAAGGTTATTTATTCTTGTATTTTTGAAATTTATGAGCGAGTTTTCATTTGATAATGGCTTAAAAGACCACCCATAATAACATATTGGTGTCTAATTTTTCTTATTTTATTTACGTTACATCTAGTTATGATTGTGCTCATTTTGCTCCATTGGAAATTTATAAAATAAATAAATATATTTCAAAGATCGTATTAAATTGTGATGGTTAGCCGGTATTCTAATCTTACAAAGAAGAAGTTACCATGTTTTTGCTTAGAGTGATTGGGGAAAGGCACAACGTGAGAAAGAACTTCATCTCCATCATCGATATTGATATTCTTAGATTTGGATTTGGAATGTTGAAACATCATAGACATTTCTTTCATGTCCCCAAACAACAACTTGTAATTGTTTCCGTTGAAACCTTGATTCTTCAGGATCTTCTCCAGCTTCTTTGGTCTCAACCACACCATGTTTACCATCTTCCATGCACATAGTACAACCACTAAAGCACATGAGATAGCCAATGTATTTGTTAGTGCATCCATTGCTGTTTTAGTTTCTTTCTTTTAGGAGGGCATCTTTATATATACAGAGAAACAGGACCATAAAGAAAAAGTAGGTAGTAATATCAATTCTATCTTTAAATAGATCCAATTCAGCCAATCCTGATATGCCACCTCACTGTCTCCATTTGAATCCAACCATTTGAATCCAACATGGTTTACTACCAACATTTCCATCGTTATCTTTTTCAAATTTTAACTTTGAATCCCAAATTAGAGACGGATTTTTAAACATGTCAATTTCCATATTTATTACTATCATTAAATAGTCTTAATAATAATAGAGAAATTCTATTTGGACACGAAAAACACGGAATATTTCTATTTGTGTACGTTGTAACCCTATACGTAGTGTATAAGGTTTAGTCTTCTGACATAGAATGTCACGTGTCATTCTCTGTCTGGCGCCTGGTACTCATACGTGGCGTATTGCACTATACACAGCGTATGGGTCACGGGTTATATTTTTGCCTTAAAACTTGGCAAATTTTGCGGTATAAGAAAGTTATACGTGAGAGTAAACTGCAGTTTTCGTCCATGAGGTATTAGACTATACACCACATATAGGCATTTTTTTATATTTATATTATATTTATCCTTTTTAATTTATATAATTTTTATCTTTTTTTTTAATTTATATATTTTTTTTACCTTTTTTTAACATTTATTATATTTTTATATTTATAATTTATCATTACAACCAAACAAACAAATTAAACATTACAAGCAAATAAATAATCAAAACAATATATACATTACATTAAAAAATTAAATATATACATAAAAATGTTTTTATATACATAACAAAAGAAACAACTGAATACAAATAAAAATAATTAATCCTGACCCGCCCCGCCCTCATCCGGACCCGCCCGATACTAACGTGGAGGTGGCTCGATGACGTTGGCTCGTGATAGATCAACGATGCGATCAACCGCCCACATCATCAAGTCCTCCAGCCGCTCGTTATGACGAGCCATCCTCTCATTATGACGAGCCATCCTCTCAAGCAAGGCCTGGGTGGCCTCTCCAGCCTAACAGGCTGACGTACGTATCGGGGACGCTGTGGCAACTGCTCGTGGACAGGGGCTGGACGTGCGGCGCGTCCCCCATTGCCACACCTTGTAACGGGTTAGGCATATCTGGCTCCGCTTGTCCCGGCATCTACGACAACACCTCCGGTACCCAATCCTGGTCAGGGAAGGCCCCTATGAACCGTAGGCTGAGCCCTAGGAATCGGTGTGTGATGTGCATGCCGTTCGCCGTGCAGCGATTTAATTGGACATGCGGGATGGGGTCGAGCATGTGATGCACTGATGTGTTGCAAAGCACACATGCGTTTCTGCGGTATTTCATGTCGTTTTCGTATAGTGTTAGAGTCGTTTCGAGTAATTTATAGTAAGTATTCAGTTAAGTCTTGTTTTGTAGGTAATCAGGTCACTTTGGAGCTTAAATGATCAAAAACTGTGAAGAAACGAGCACACGAGAACCCGGGATGAGAAAAGGAAAAAGTCCAACTTTAAAAGAGGCATATCTCGGGCTAAAAAATTAGTTACGGGGCCCATTTTATATCGAATTGGGGTAGCTCGACGAGAAGATTACAAAACAAAACACTGTCAACCTAGTTCTTCGCACCACGCAAACATTGGAGCCTAGAACTTCACGACACGCCAAGATTCTCAGGCAGGAACTTTTCACGACACGCGAAGACTTGGTTCTCTGAGTTTAGCGACACGCGAAGAAGCCTAGTTACACAGATTTTGACTTAATTTCATGTTTAAGTAGTTTAGGACTCTCCCATTATCAGAAGAATCGAATTCCAGTCGTTTCAAGGGAGAAAATAGGCGATTTTGAGGCTGGAGGAGAGGATTGAAATTCAAAGGTCGAATCTTTGATCCCTGGTTCGTTAGATTTAGCGTTTTCGGTTCCAAAGCTTGAACCTTTATCTTTGATTTGTTTGATTGAACCAAGTTTTGTTCTTATTACTTCTATTTTGATGTTTTAAGTATGATTCTAGGCTAAATCTCATATACTATCTAGGTATATATGATGAATACTTGTTAAAGTTGCGATCTTTATCCGTTTTAGAATCAATTGATGGTTTAATTGATTATGTAAAGAATCCTAGTTTGATTAGTATGATGATTATGCATGCTTTATTCTGGTCTTGTGTTGATTAATGTTCCTCATGTGGTCTTGTTGAATGTCTTTCATTAATAGATGCATGTTTAGGTTGTTTGTTTATTTGCTTGTGACCTTAGTGGTTTGCTAGACGTAGTAATCCATAGGAGTGTTAGTTGATCCTTGATTAGATTGAGTGTTTTATCCTAGTTCAATACTCGAGAGGTGAGAATTAGTTGTTTAGTCTTCGTTATTAGGAATCCGAGTGTTAACTATAACATCTTCCACAAAAATGTCCAAGATTTGACAAAAGGTTAAACCCTAGAGACTATAAGTATAATTGTACTAAAGTTCAGGGTTTAAATTGAAAAATTAGAGATTTAAGACCTTAGCAAACCGCTAAGGTTAACCATAACGGTCCACTATGGGTGTTGGTTTGGGTGGCAGACCGCCACCATACAGGATAACAGTCCGCTACGTAGGGACTAAGCAAACAGTCTAGTGATGCCACGTGTATAGTGACTAACGGTCCACCATACGGGATAACAGTCTGCTACGTAGGGACACACGTACTCGTAGCAGACCGCCACGCAGGTGGTAACGGTCCACCAGCCGCAAAACTCTCTGAATTCGTCACGTAGCAAGGGGCGGACCGCTACGCCTAGCGGTAATGGTCCGCTAGTCGCAAATTAAGGTTTGGTTCAATCAGCGATTGACATTTTGGGCTGACGCCATCCGAGGCGATGGCGGACCACCACCAGCCATTGTAGCGGTCCGCTACGGGTTGGATTTCTATCCTATAAATAGTTAGACCATTCCATTCAGTTTCTGCATCCCAAACCCTAAACCAACTCTCACGTTGTGTTCTAAAGCTTCCATAGACGACTCCCGACGTTCCCAGATCGACTCCCGCTCCTCGTAGTGCTCGGTTAAGCAAGAAACGCTCGTAGAAAGGCTGTTACGCTAGAGAAATCAAGTTAAGAAGCTAGCTTATAAGCTTTGGAATTTAGAGGCTCATTCTCAATAAAAAGGTGAATACTTTATCTCTTTCAAAACTGGTGTCAAATATTTTATTTACCAAAATGGCCAAATAAATGTTAACGAAGTAATGCTCAACGTTCTTTGTCACACCCCCAAATTCCACTAACGGAGTATTACCGTTTGGGAAGTGACAAACCAGGATCTCAGACATTAGTTACATTGAACGACTCTACACGGGACTCAAATGAAAATATCCTTTTAAATCAGAGTATCAATGCGGAAGCGTAAAGAAAGTAAATGCGCAAAATACACGCGCCCAAAACCAAAGTCCAAAAGTCCAAACGTTCAACCAAACAAAGTACATTAAAATAATTCAATCAACATAAATAGACACAAAGCAAAGTAGTTGAATCCCATGCATGCCCTAACGTGCACCTGTGTCTTAGCTTAGCGTCCTGAGAAAACATGTAAGAAAAGTGTCAACACGAGGTTGGTGAGTTCACAGGTTTCAAATAAATAAGTAAGCGTTACCAGATTTATGATCTTTCAATATGTATCTATAGGTAGCTAACCTATGTTCATGTTTTAGCTCAAGTGCTCGCAACCGAAACTGACTGTTTGTTTATTGCCTCCTGCCAGGTTCTATCAATACTGGCCATGTGAATAGGCTAACATTTCACCCGTTTGATATCCGATCGAGTTATCGCGACTAACGCGGGTGGGATTTGTCAAACCCAGTAGTACTACTAAACATTACCTCGCTAAGATCCATATTAACGGTTCGAAATAAGATGAGGACTTTCTGTGATAGCATGTTACACTTAGCTTTAACATTGATAGCATATGAAATACAAAATCTAAAATCAGTTTAAGCATGTTTTCTCCCCCAAGTTAAAAGCAGTAAAAAAGGGCCGTGAATACTCACCTGAGCTTGAGTAAGGATTTGAATCACACAAGGGAAAAGTTGGAACCAAGTGTGTAAGTCTCAAAAGACTTACGAATGCCCTAAAATTATAAACACATAAAATTAGGGATAAAGGAAAATGGGAAATGTGACAATGTTACGGATTGAGAAACGTCCTAAAGAAACGCTCGAATATTCAAGAGTGGACGAAAGTGTCCACGGAGTTAGAAATTACTTTACACGACGAATGATACGAATAATAATAATTATAACCGGGTGTTTTGTCATTCACAAAAATTAATAAAATAATAATATATGTATACGAGTAACTAGTATAACCAACTATATTATTATTTAGTCTCAATCGACACACGATGTTACAAAATGATTTGAAATAATATAAATATATATTATTTACTAATACGGGTCATGGTTTGAAAATAATATAAACATATTATTTTTATATGAATTTATGGTTTAAAAATAATATAAACACATTATTTTCACTTGATAATAATAACAATATATTAATTATAAAAGTGGGTTTAATATATAAAAATATGTTAATAATTCAAACCCGAGCCTACGGGTTGTTTTCCGGGTAAAAACGCAATTGTATAACCTTATAATATTATAGGGTTTGATTTGTATTAATTAAATATTAACAGAAAAATGTTTAAAAATGATTGTGGGAGCCCGGACTCAAACCCGGGTCTCTCCCACACACGCACACAGCTCTAACCAGTCCCGGCCGCTAGGCTATCGCAACATGATCCAGATTGAATTGGTTTTATCAAGTAATTCGAATGGGTTTCTCTCCCCCACGTATACCCGGTTCGAAACCCGTCCAATTACCATCAGATTCGGTCGCGATTCAACAAAGGATCATAGGGGTTTGATTATCGACTCAAAACGACTCTATAGTGAAAGCTAATTGCAAAAACAATTGGATTTTGATCGTTAAATTACAGAAACTAGGACCGAAAACCCTAGTTTTGATTTTGGATTGATTTGATTAATTCTTATATTGAAAATGTCTGGATTCATAGGGGTTTTGTAGAGTAGAGGATTTCGAATCTGCATATATGGTTTAATTGTATCAAATTTATGTTTAAGATCGAAAACCCCAAATTAGAACGCATATGAACCCTAATTACGGGTTCATCATCAATTCGATAGTGGAAGCCCGTTGTTTCATAGGGCTTTCACTCTACATACGATTGCGAACCTAATGGAGTAGGTTAATTTGATTTAAAAACGATTTAGAATTGAATTCGACAGATAGAGTTCACATGAACCCTAATTACGGGTTACAGAGATTTTTATATTAAAACTTGAAATTGGCATAGGGCTTTCAGTAGAAAAAGTATTGCGAATCTTCCTGCATAGGTTAATTTCATTTTCATTGGGTCTAGATTAGGGCTCGACTAAATCAGTCAGATGATGAACCCTAGGATCAAGAACTCGATCGAATTGATAATGTGAGCCCTAATTGGGTTAGGGCTTTCATTTCAAAGATAAAAGCGAAGCTGATGATGTATCTAGTTACCTGAATTGGTGTCGAGACGGTGGAGATCAACTAAAACAGGTCCGACGATGACTAGTTCGATTCCCGGCGGCTCTTGCTATGAATCCGATCAATTTGACGAGTGAAAAGGTTTCAGAGAGACTCGATTTAGGTGTGCAGTGTGTTAGTTTACAAATTGGTAACTGATTACAGTCGAATTCGATTGAGTAAGACATAGGGTCGACGGTTACTTGTTTAATTCTCATTATTAGTGTTAATTCGATTAAATTGGAGGTGTTTAATGGATCAATTACGATCGTTATGATCATTATCATGCACGAACGGTTCTAATTCCAACGGATTTCGGGATTTATTTTGTGAATTTTGATCAAATTGTCACGGATTTGACTTCTGAAAGTCAACAGGAACCAATTTTGCTGATTTTGACTTTGAGAAGTCAATTTATTTGATTTAGCATATTAACACAACTAGTCCTTGTAGTTTTGAATTGAATTTGTGACAGAATCAGTCCCCGGGGTTAGATTTGATTAACGGGGTTAAGTTTTTAATAAGAAACTTAACGGAATAGTTAACGGAATTAACTGAAAAGTCCGGATTGTCACATCATCCCCTAGTTGAAAGAATTTTCGTCTCGAAAATTAAAATAATAAAATAAAAAAAAATTTCTGGGGTGTCACATCATCCCCTAGTTGAAAGAATTTTCGTCCCGAAAATTAAATAATACCTAAAGAATTTGACGCGGAGTGCTTGAACAGATTAGGATATTTGCGCATCATCTGATCCTCGCGCTCCCACGTGAATTCCGGTCCACGTTTCGAGTTCCAACGGACTTGAACAATAGGGATCTTACTGTGCTTTAACGTTTTAACTTCCCTATCCATAATTTCCACAGGTTCTTCGATGAAACGTAACTGTTCATCAACATGTAGTTCCTCCAGGGGAACTGCGAGTGATTCATCTGCCAGGCATTTCTTTAAATTTGAGACGTGAAAGACGTTGTGTACACCACTAAGTCTTTCAGGTAGGTCCAGTTGATACGCGACTGGTCCGATTCTCTTCAATATTTTGAAAGGTCCAACATAACGAGGATTCAGTTTTCCTCGTTTCCCGAAACGAATGACACCTTTCCAAGGTGAGACTTTGAGTAAAACCATGTCACCTATTTGAAATTCCAAAGGTTTACGACGCTTGTCGGCATAGCTCTTTTGACGATCACGAGCTGCCGCCATACGATTTCTAATTTGAACGATCTTTTCGGAAGTTTCAAATACAAGTTCAGGACCTGTGAGTTGGCTATCCCCAACCTCGGTCCAACAAATGGGAGAACGGCATTTCCGCCCATAAAGTGCTTCAAATGGAGCTGCCTTGATGCTAGTGTGATAACTATTGTTGTAGGAGAACTCCACCAATGGTAGGTGAGATTCCCAAGTGTTACCGAAATCGATCACACAAGCTCGTAGCATGTCCTCCAGAGTTTGAATAGTACGTTCAGTTTGGCCATCAGTTTGAGGATGGTATGCTGTGCTCATATCTAGACGCGTGCCTAATGCTTTATGCAATGATTGCCAGAAACGAGAAGTGAATCGTGCATCACGATCCGAAATAATAGAGATTGGCACTCCGTGCCGAGAGACCACTTCTTTCAAGTATACTCGAGTGAGTTTATCCATTTTGTCAGTTTCTTTAATGGCTAGGAAGTGAGCAGATTTTGTTAGGCGATCCACAATTACCCATATAGTGTCACATCCGGTAGGGGTTCGGGGTAATTTGGTAATGAAGTCCATGGATATTTGTTCCCATTTCCACATGGGAATTTCAGGTTGTTGTAGGAGACCGGACGGTTTTTGGTATTCAACTTTGACCTTCGCGCAGGTCAGACGCTTACTAACATAAGTGGCTATATCGGCCTTCATCTTCGGCCACCAATATAGTACTTTTAGATCATGGTACATTTTATCGGAACCCGGATGAATGGAGTAACGAGATTTATGAGCTTCATCCATGATTAGTTCCCTTAAATTTCCGAACACCGGAACCCATATTCGTTCGACAAAGTAACGAATTCCGTCAGATTTTACTTCAAGTTGTGCTTCCATGCCACGTGTACCTTCTAACGGTAGGTTATCTTCTTTCAAGGCTTCAAGTTGAGCACTACAGATTCTGTCAGGCAATCCAGGATGAATAGTGAGTTGTAACGCTCGAACTCGTTTGGGTTTCGTTTCTTTTCAGCTTAGTGCATCAGCCACGACGTTAGCTTTACCCGGATGATACCGGATCGCACAGTCGTAATCATTTAAAAGTTCAACCCAACGACGTTGTCGCATGTTCAACTCCTTCTGCTCGAAGATATGCTGGTGGCTCTTGTGGTCGGTGTAGATGGTGCATTTGGTACCGTACAAGTAATGTCTCCATATCTTTAGTGCAAAAACTACTGCTCCCAACTCTAGGTCATGAGTGGTGTAGTTTTTCTCGTGAACCTTTAACTGATGTGAAGCGTATGCGATTACCTTTTCGCATTGCATTAAGACACAACCCAAGCCTTGGATGGATGCATCACAATACACCACAAAGTCATCGGTTCCTTCTGGAAGAGCTAAAATAGGTGCACTGCAAAGTTTCTGTTTGAGATGTTGGAAAGCTGATTCTTGGTTATCGCCCCAATTATAGGCTTTTCCTTTTTGAGTTAGGGCGGTGAGAGGTTGCGCAATCTTTGAAAATCCTTCGATAAAACGACGGTAATATCCAGCCAATCCCAGAAATTGTCGCACCTCAGTCGGAGTCGTCGGTGCTGCCCAATTCTTGATGGCTTCTATTTTGGACGGGTCGACATGTATCCCTTTTTCATTTACCACATGCCCTAGAAATTGAACTTCTCGAATCCAAAATTCACACTTGGAAAACTTAGCATAAAGTTGCTCTTGCTTAAGTAGTTCCAAAATTAGACGCAGATGTTCTTCATGTTCTTCCTCGTTCTTGGAATAAATAAGGATGTCATCGATGAAAACGATAACAAACTGGTCAAGGTAAGGCTTACACACACGGTTCATGAGATCCATGAATACCGCAGGTGAGTTGGTTAGACCGAAAGGCATGACCATAAATTCGTAATGGCCGTACCTTGTCCTGAATGCAGTTTTAGAGATATCTTCTTCTCGGACTCTTAACTGATGATAGCCGGACCTAAGGTCTATTTTGGAATAGAAACTTGATCCTTGGAGTTGATCAAAAAGGTCATCAATACGAGGTAAAGGGTAGTGGTTCTTGATTGTAACTTTGTTCAACTCCCGGTAATCAATACACATACGGAACGTACCGTCCTTCTTCTTGACAAATAATACCGGAGCTCCCCACGGTGATGAACTAGGTCGGATGAAGCCTTTATCCAATAAGTCTTGCAACTGAGTGGACAGTTCCTGCAATTCACTGGGTGCTAATCGATAAGGTGCTCGAGCAATCGGTGCTGCTCCGGGTGCTAGATCAATTTGGAATTCAACCTGACGGTGTGGTGGCAGACCGGGCAGATCCTCGGGAAATACTTCCAAAAATTCACGCACAACGGGAATATCTTCGATCTTCTTCTCCTCTGACAGCTGTTCAGCAACAAGTGCCAAAATAGTCGTATGCCCATTCCGAAGACATTTTTGTGCTTTCATGAAGGATATAATGCCCATGACTGCACCAACTCTTTCGCCTTGGATGGAAAGGGTTTCTCCATTGGAGAGAGGTACACGTACAATCTTCTCACGATAGATAATTTCGGCTTGGTTTTTAGACAGCCAATCCATACCAACAATTATATCAAAACTACCAAGTATGACCGGCATAAGGTCGATATCAAATGTATGTGTAGCTAGCTCAAGTTTACATCCTTTAAGTATGTGAGTTGCCTCAATTATTTGCCCGTCAGCTATCTCTATTGTATACTTATCTTCTAATAGAGATGAAGTTCCTTTTATCATATTACTAAATTTCTTAGATATAAAACTTCTATCAGCACCGGTGTCAAAAAGGACAGAAGCAAAGAAATTATTTACGAGGAACTTATCGGTAACCACATTATGGTCGTAACGGGCTTCTCCAGATCCTAGTACGAAGGCTCGTCCCTTCGCACCATTTCCTCCCCCATTGCCATTATTACCACCATTCCCATTGTTATTGTGGTTAGGGTTGTGATTTCCATTACCCCCTTTCTTCAACTGAGGACAGTTTTTCCGAATATGCCCTTCCTTTCCACACTCAAAGCAAGCCCTAGTAGACCCTGGTTGTTGAAAGGGTTGTTTAGTTTGTAATTCACCCCTACAGTCCTTGGCAGCATGACCTATTTTACCGCACCTCTGGCAACGATTGCAGAACCCAAAGTGGTGTAAGTTACACTTGTTACACTTCGGGGACTTCCCCGCATAACCACCCTGGTTTTGGCCAGAAGAGGTCGACTGATTGAAGTTCTTGGTAGGCTCGAACCTACGTTGTTGTTGTTGGTTAGACTGTTGCTGGTTGGGTTGGGGTCCTTTGGTGTGGGAGTTAGAGTGGTTGTGGGTGTTGAAATGGTGATCGAACTTGCGTTTGTGGCTGTCGGTGGGTTTAGCAATTGAACCTCTTGGAGGTAAAGTTCCCTGTGTCACTGCCTGATCGGTCAATTTGTGGGCAAGTCTGATGGTCTGTTGGATGGTGGTAGGGTTGGATGAGGTCACCATGCTTTGAATCTGAGGTACCAAACCTCCAATGTATAGTTCAATCCGTTTGTAATCCGGAGTCACCATATGTGGGCACATGGTGGCAAGTTCGTGCGAACGGGTGGTGTAGAGTTCAATTTCTGAACCCTCCATCTTAAGGTTCCAGAACTCTCCTTCTAGTTTTTGAATTTCATCTCGTGGGCAGTATTCTTCTTTCATCATGGTTTTAAATTCCTCCCACGGGAGTCCATTTGCCATTGCTAGTCCTAACATTTGCACTTGGGCATTCCACCATGTTAGGGCCGGGCCTTCTAAAGTTCCAGCAGCAAAATTTTACTTGGTTAGCTACGGGGCAGTTGCATATGGCTATTACTGATTCAACCTTCTCAAACCAGCGAAGTAATCCAACTGCTCCTTCAGCTCCACTAAAGGTGTGGGGCTTGCAGTCCATGAATGCCTTAAAAGTGCAGGCTGGCTGTTGATTTTGTTGGTTTTGCTGATTTTGCTGGCCTGGATTTAGAAATACGAATTGAATTGGAATTATAGAGTTTAGAAAGATATTCTTAGGAAAAGGGATTGACACTACTAGTCAATAGTTGAAAGCATTTACCTGCAGCATTATGTGCTGCTAGGGCCTCTGCCACACTATTGTTTATCAAAGCTGCTAGTTCTGCTGCCGTCATGTTGATGGTACCACGACCACCAGTACGGCCTCCTCGTCCTCTTCCAGACATATTTCTTCACAATCACAAATGAAAACAATGAGAAATATATCGCATATTAAACATTATTCAGGTACGGGTAAGGAAATACAACATCTAATATTTTGAAAATTAAATAAATTGTAAGGCTACAAAATAAATAACTCAAATATTAAACTTCTCATGCTTTTATTGGATGGGAACAACCTTACCCATCTAGGTTTGAAAAGGGAAATAACATAAGCAAAAACAAACATGAAAAGGAAGATAGAATAGGAAGATCCTCAAATATCCTCGTCATCAGAAGAGACATATGACTGTGCATCATCAATCTCCACTGGCTCTTCCTCAGCTGGTTCCCCCTCTAAGGGTTCCTCCTTGAAGGGCTCCTCCTCAAAGAGCTCTTCCTCAAAGGGTTCCTCCTCATCGTCAGATACTGGAATGTCTTCCGGGTGTAGGGCCGCTTGCAGTTGGGCTTCCAAATGAGTCACCCTCTTTTGAAGGCCTTCAGCAGTGTGGTTAGCCACATGTAGCTGAGCTTCCATAGCAGCTAGTCTCTCAAGAACTCCTTGCATATCATCATCCATAATGTTAGCCCTCGTCTCTAGGTGTGCTACACGATTCACTAAAAGATTGTGGACATGATCCGTTGCAGCTAGTTCGGTAGTCAAATCTTCTATTCCTACCCTATTCTTTTCCACTTGTTTTCCATTCTCCAGGAGTTTAGGTATCTCCTCGGTAGCATCTTGTACAAAACTTAATTCCTTTAACATATAGGACACAAATGCTGCGAAGGCTTGTTCCATGGTACATGGTAAGCTAGGCAGTGTAGGCGATGAAGATGTGGATGCAAAGTATGGTGATGGAACATCTCCCATCTCGATCCACCTTTGGATCATATGTGGGTACATATCCCAATTGAGAGCATACTCCAATGCTCGTGCGTTGCTCGGTTCGCCTTGCTCAATCGAGGTAGTCCGGCTCCTTTTGGGCTCCGGGGATGAGGGTACAGGTGCCTTATGCCCTGATGCGTTAGGTGATGGAGGTGGTGTTGACGACATGATCCTGCAACAATTTGTATAAGTGCCAACATCCAAATGGCATGTAACTCAAATGACATGTAACTAATGTGTGAGGCTATAGTCTAGTATGCAATCCAAGTTCTCTATAACCAATGGCTCTGATACCAATCTGTCACACCCCCAAATTCCACTAACGGAGTATTACCGTTTGGGAAGTGACAAACCAGGATCTCAGACATTAGTTACATTGAACGACTCTACATGGGACTCAAATGAAAATATCCTTTTAAATCAGAGTATCAATGCGGAAGCGTAAAGAAAGTAAATGCGTAAAATACACGCGCCCAAAACCAAAGTCCAAAAGTCCAAACGTTCAACCAAACAAAGTACATTAAAATAATTCAATCAACATAAATAGACACAAAGCAAAGTAGTTGAATCCCATGCATGCCCTAACGTGCACCTGTGTCTTAGCTTAGCGTCCTGAGAAAACATGTAAGAAAAGTGTCAACACGAGGTTGGTGAGTTCACAGGTTTCAAATAAATAAGTAAGCGTTACCAGATTTATGATCTTTCAATATGTATCTATAGGTAGCTAACCTATGTTCATGTTTTAGCTCAAGTGCTCGCAACCGAAACTGACTGTTTGTTTATTGCCTCCTGCCAGGTTCTATCAATACTGGCCATGTGAATAGGCTAACATTTCACCCGTTCGATATCCGATCGAGTTAGCGCGACTAACGCGGATGGGATTTGTCAAACCTAGTAGTACTACTAAACATTACCTCGCTAAGATCCATATTAACGGTTCGAAATAAGATGAGGACTTTCTGTGATAGCATGTTACACTTAGCTTTAACATTGATAGCATATGAAATACAAAATCTAAAATCAGTTTCAGCATGTTTTCTCCCCCAAGTTAAAAGCAGTAAAAAAGGGCCGTGAATACTCACCTGAGCTTGAGTAAGGATTTGAATCACACAAGGGAAAAGTTGGAACCAAGTGTGTAAGTCTCAAAAGACTTACGAATGCCCTAAAATTATAAACACATAAAATTAGGGATAAAGGAAAATGGGAAATGTGACAATGATACGGATTGAGAAACGTCCTAAAGAAACGCTCGAATATTCAAGAGTGGACGAAAGTGTCCACAGAGTTAGAAATTACTTTACACGACGAATGATACGAATAATAATAATTATAACCGGGTGTTTTGTCATTCACAAAAATTAATAAAATAATAATATATGTATACGAGTAACTAGTATAACCAACTATATTATTATTTAGTCTCAATCGACACACGATGTTACAAAATGATTTGAAATAATATAAATATATATTATTTACTAATACGGGTCACGGTTTGAAAATAATATAAACATATTATTTTTATATGAATTTATGGTTTAAAAATAATATAAACACATTATTTTCACTTGATAATAATAACAATATATTAATTATAAAAGTGGGTTTAATATATAAAAATATGTTAATAATTCAAACACGAGCCTACGGGTTGTTTTCCGGGTAAAAACGCAATTGTATAACCTTATAATATTATAGGGTTTGATTTTTATTAATTAAATATTAACAGAAAAATGTTTAAAAATGATTGTGGGAGCCCGGACTCGAACCCGGGTCTCTCCCACACACGCACACAGCTCTAACCAGTCCCGGCCGCTAGGCTATCGCAACATGATCCAGTTTGAATTGGTTTTATCAAGTAATTCGAATGGGTTTCTCTCCCCCACGTATACCCGGTTCGAAACCCGTCCAATTACCCTCAGATTCGGTTGCGATTCAACAAAGGATCATAGGGGTTTGATTATTGACCCCAAAACGACTCTGTGGTGAAAGCTAATTGCAAAAACAATTGGATTTTGATCGTTGAATTACAGAAACTAGGGCTGAAAACCCTAGTTTTGATTTTGGATTGATTTGATTAATTCTTATATTGAAAATGTATGGATTCATAGGGGTTTTGTAGAGTAGAGGATTTCGAATCTGCATATATGGTTTAATTGTATCAAATTTATGTTTAAGATCGAAAACCCCAAATTAGAACGCATATGAACCCTAATTACGGGTTCATGATCAATTCGATAGTGGAAGCCCGTTGTTTCATAGGGCTTTCACTCTACAGACGATTGCGAACCTAATGGAGTAGGTTAATTTGATTTAAAAACGATTTAGAATTGAATTCGACAGATAGAGTTCACATGAACCCTAATTACGGGTTACAGAGATTTTTATATTAAAACTTGAAATTGGCATAGGGCTTTCAGTAGAAAAAGTATTGCGAATCTTCCTGCATAGGTTAATTTCATTTTCATTGGGTCTAGATTAGGGCTCGACTAAATCAGTCAGATGATGAACCCTAGGATCAAGAACTCGATCGAATTGATAATGTGAGCCCTAATTGGGTTAGGGCTTTCATTTCAAAGATAAAAGCGAAGCTGATGATGTATCTAGTTACCTGAATTGGTGTCGGGACGGTGGAGATCAACTAAAACAGGTCCGACGATGACTAGTTCGATTCCTGGCGGCTCTTGCTATGAATCCGATCAATTTGACGAGTGAAAAGGTTTCAGAGAGACTCGATTTAGGTGTGCAGTGTGTTAGTTTGCAAATTGGTAACTGATTACAGTCGAATTCGATTGAGTAAGACATAGGGTCGACGGTTACTTGTTTAATTCTCATTATTAGTGTTAATTCGATTAAATTGGAGGTGTTTAATGGATCAATTACGATCGTTATGATCATTATCATGCACGAACGGTTCTAATTCCAACGGATTTCGGGATTTATTTTGTGAATTTTGATCAAATTGTCACGGATTTGACTTCTGAAAGTCAACAGGAACCAACTTTGCTGATTTTGACTTTGAGAAGTCAATTTATTTGATTTAGCATATTAACACAACTAGTCCTTGTAGTTTTGAATTGAAATTGTGACAGAATCAGTCCCCGGGGTTAGATTTGATTAACGGGGTTAAGTTTTTAATAAGAAACTTAACGGAATAGTTAACGGAATTAACTGAAAAGTCCGGATTGTCACATTCTTCTACGAACAAGCATTCAGGCCATAGGTATACGTAAAACTTACAAGGAATACATAGGTCTCAGGTGAAATTCCCGGATTACGGCTGGTACTTCCCTTTAGAACAAATGAGGAGACATGGAGTCCCCCGTTGTTATAAAGTCATACTACCATTGTATACTGTGGTGCGATTGAATAGGACGGGCCTGCTGAGTGTGTAATGTTTTCCAGGTAACGAATAAAACATGACGAGAAACGAATATGGACAGGCATAAGATTCGGTCCAGGAAATATAAGGATGGAATGCACGTAGGATTCTTTGTCCTCATGTAAAGGCAAATCCTAAAGAAAGGAGATAGGACAACTGATCAACCCTGTGTTGTACTATTTCCAGTGGTTTGTCATGTATTTGATTTCAAACTCTGTTTTGTAATCAATTGAGAAGGGTATTGAGACCCTATGTTTATAAAGTAAATACAAGGCTTTTGTTTTCCAACTGAGTTTTGATATTTACCAATACAACCCTTGAGGTTGAGACAAATGATGAAACGATCCTTTTGAAAAGACATCCGCTGTATTTTATAAAAACTCTGAAATCAAATAACAAACGATACCAATCGGGCTCGCACACCTCGAGGGGGTGCCTGAGGCGGGGTGTGATAGGTTGGTAGGTTTTATCAAATTAGTTACATGGATCTAGTATCTAAGCTTCAACCATAAAATGCTTTTAAGATAAGAAAACAAGGTGAGCTTCTGACCGGTATGTAGTTATCTGACAAATGAAAGTGTTCTGTCTAAGGAGAGAGCGGTGTATACATCTCTCCTAGACCCGTCGCTCTTACATGGGAACATATCTGTTGGAGGTACTACTCTGGAAAGATAACCATCCTTGTAGAACTTTAGCTAAGATTAAGATATTGGCTTTAGTATCTAAGTCTTGACTAAAAATAAGATAAATACTAATATGATAAGATTGCAGATGTCTGGAGGAAATATTGTTTCGTATTACGATCCTAATCATCCTATTAACCAAGAATCTCCGGAATATCACCTGTTAGGTTCACAACAGAATCCTATTTGTTCACCTTACTATAATGACGACCCATTTGCCGTGCTTCCTAATTCTCCCGAATACCACACTCAATCCCAAAACTCTTCCAGCCAATGGATGGATGCTGGATCAGATTTTACCAATTGGAATACTGCTGCTCAATCTATGCAAGGAAATGAGGCACAATCCAGTCAAGTTCAGTCATTATAAGAAGATCCTTCTCAAGACTCTCATTAGCAAACTGCTTATGAAAACCCTAATGATTATCCATTTAATAACCCCATTTCAAACAGTTCTAATTATAATTCCTATAACTCTGGATCTCCGGTCATGTATGGTCCATATGTGTTCCCTGAACCAACAAATGGTGGTCCTTACCAAGCTTATTTCCAATCACCACCAGAATATCAACATGCTTATAATGATATGTTGATGGGTATTCATGAACCTCCACCAAAATATTGTTATAAGTATAGTATGTCTTCTTCCCATATCGAATGTTTAGACCGTTCGTTACGCCAAACGGACGAGATAAGAAAGAAGAAACTCATGGATAAGAAAAGAACCAAGTTTTATGGGAAATAGGTGTATGAGTACGGAAATGATCTAAAGACCTTGGGGAAAGAGCTGATGAAGGATTGAAATCTTATTGTATTTTACTTGTAATATATTTTATGATAATAAAATATCCTTTGTTCTTAATTTTCAACATGGTTGAAAAAGGCAAAGGTCCTAGTTTTCTTCGGAAATTTGCTCCTACTAATTACTTTGACCCTAAAACGAATGAAACGACTATAGAACTTAATGAGGAGAATGAAAGTTCTACTTTCAGAAGTCTCGAAGAAATAGGAAACTCTAATGTTCCCTATAATCCTTCTATAAGTTTTCATTATGCTACAATGCTGGAAGCTATAATATCACTCTTGTCTATCTACAAAATTTTCATGAAAGATACGCCAATATCCCTTATGAAAATAAATGTGATCTTAAATAAGAAGAGCGTGCTGATTCCAATATACCTTATGTTCCTTACTATGAGACAATTCCTATTCATGCTCCGCATATAAATGGGAATGCGTCAGGAAGTGAGAGGGAGCAAATTTTGTTAAACCGAATAGCTGAACTGGAGAGAGAAAAGACTGAAGTAGAAGTACAGAATGCTCTTTTAGTTCAAGCTCTTGAAGAAAATAATTTTAGAAATTTTTAAAAAACATTGATTTTTACATGTGTAATTTCTTTTTGCAAATATTTTATCATTAAAGGTTCCGTTTTAATTCAAAGTGTTGCTTTTTTGATAGAATGTTGAAACAAACTGGACCATCTCAAAACATGAGGGGAAAGAAAAAGCAAGCAGTAATTGATAATGCTGCTGAAAATAACGATTCCCGAAAGGAACTCCAAAAGATGATCACGGAAGGAATCAAAGATTCTCTTCCAATGATCTTCACTGAGCTTGAAAAGAGACAAGATGACAGAATATATGTTCAACCTTCAAATCCTCATTCTCGACAGACTTGGACGATTACTCAATCGAAACCTATCACTCTTGAACCAAAGGGTTCTGTTTCTCTTAAATCTAAAAAGGCAGAAAGAGAATAATATTACCATAACTCCTCTGAAGGAGAAAGTATGGGTAATAATTATGACCATATAGCAAAGAAGATAAAAGTAGTCGGTTGTACATACAAGTTGTTCTAGGATTGTAAACCATACAACTTCTCTGGAAAAAAAGGTGGGATAGCCATATTGAGGTGAGTAGAAAAGATTGAGTTAGTTTTGGCTATCAGCAAATGTGTTGAGGAGGACAAGGTCATGTGTGCTTCTAATCTATTCAAGGATCACGCCTTGGAATGGTGGAATAATATCATTGCTGCCAAGGGAAGAGACGAAGCCTACACAATGGGATGGAGTGCCTTTAAGGAAAGAGTTGAGAAGAACTACGTTCCCCAGAATGAACGGGAACAGATCGAAAGGGAAATTTTTAAGTTTAAAGATGATCAAAACAAATCACCAGGAGTATGATACCAAGCTCCTGGAGTATGCAAGAATAGTTCCTCATATTTCTTCTCCTGAATAATATCTGATCAAACGTTATATCTGGGATTTGATCGGAGAAATCCGCGACATGGTGAAGGTCGAGAATTGTGAAAATCTTGATGATGCCATGGATCTTGAGGCATCATTAACTACCAGCCTGATAAGAAATCAGGAAGAAGGAAAGAAGAAGAAGGAGATAGTTGGGCAAGTCCCAAGTGGATCCAAGAAATCCAACTTTATTCCTCGAAATAACAACTCTTCAATTCCTGAATGTCCAAAGTGTAGGAGAATGCACTTAGGACAACACCGATCTGGACCTTATTGCAAATTTTGCAAAATGTCTGGACACAAAACCGAAGATTGTTATAGGAAAAGGCCAATTACATGCTATGGATGTGGCGAAACTGGACACATCATGACTAATTGTCCTAAGTTGAAGAAAACCGATGGGACAGGTCCTAAACCTGCAGATGGAGTAAAAAAGAATGCACGAGCATTCGTTATCAACACTCATGAAGCAGCAGATATACCCGATGTCATTACCGGTACATTTCTTGTTAATGATATTTATGCTCGAGTTTTATTTGACTTTGGTGCAAACCAAAGTTTTATAGATCATAGATTATGTAGATTGTTAAATAAAACTCTAGCTAAATTAGACAAGAAATATGTCGTAGGGACTGCTAACGGTGACCTCGTCTAAATTTCTGAAATCCTAAACGACTGCCATATCACATTATCAGAACATGTTATACCTGCAAAATTGTTGCCACTGACTTTAGTAGGCTTTTGCATTGTCTTAGGAATGGATTGGTTAGCCTCTAACCAAGCCTGTGTCCTATATGATAAAAAGGCAATAGAACTTCATTCGCGAAAAGGAAATATTCTTACGATCAATGGCGATAAATTATCCAACTATGTTGGAATAATTTCTATTCTAAAAGCCACCAAATACTTAAGAAAAGGATGCTTAGCATACACACTAAGACGAAAATTGAAGATGTGCCGGTTGTGGCTGAATTCCCTGATGTATTTCCTGATGAGCTGCTTAGAATTCCACCTGAAAGAGAAGTGGAGTTCAGAATTAATCTTGTACCAGGTACGACACCTATTGCTAAAGCCCCGTACAGATTAGCTCTAAGAGAAATGGTAGAATTAAAGAGACAATTAGACGAATTACTGGAGAAAGGATTTATAAGACGAAGCTCATCACCTAGGGGAGCCCCAGTTTTATTCGTTAAGAAGAAAGACGGATCAATGCATATGTGTATTGATTATCAGGAGCTATACAAAGTTACGATAAAGAACCGTTATCCACTCCCACGAATCGATGACCTTTTGATCAACTCCAAGGAGCTCATTGCTTTTCTAAGATTGATCTTCGTTCCGGTTATCATCAATTGAAAGTCCAAGAAGAGGACATTTCTAAAATTGCTTTCAAAACTCGATATGGTCATTATGAGTTCACGGTAATGTCGTTCGGACTTACTAATGCACCGGTATCATTCATGGATATGATGAATCGAGTCTGTAAGCCTTACTTTGACAAATTTGTTATCGTATTCATTGACGATATCCTCATCTATTCCAAAAGTAAGGAAGATCATGTAAATCATTTGAAAATCTTACTTGAAATCCTGAGAACATAAAAGCTATATGCTAAGTTCACAAAATGTGAATTCTGGAAGTCAGAAGTTCAATTTCTCGTTCAAGTAATTAATGCCAATGGTATTCAAGTTGAAACTGTCAAAATTGAAGCCATATCCAAGTGGGAAAACCCGAAGTCACCAACCGAAGTCCGTAGTTTCCTTGGTCTATCTGGTTGATATGTCATCATTTATACATATTTTACATACATAGTAATCCAACATGATGGTACTAATTGAATAATAACCTTGCAATTTATGCTTAAAACACTAATATTTTGTAATTGTAGGTTATTCGGTGTTAAAAATATAAATCAAGCTAAATCCTATCAAAAACACCAGGAATTCAAGGTTCTAGAAGGTTCATTGCCAGAGCATTGACCCCCAAGGAGTCAAATTGGTCAACAATAGGCAACAAGCAGCTAAAAGACAAAACTGGGGAAAGCAGGGGGATGCACGGTCGTGCATCCCATTGCTCGGCCGTGCATTGGCCTCTCCTTCCCCCACGGCGCAGTACCGTGTACTCTGTACCCTATTTGATTCCTTGGGCCTTTGCACGACCGTGCATTGCACATTCTGAGGCCTATAAATAGGAGGCTTGAGTTCTTCATTCCACACACCAATCCAGACCTAAAGAATACTCAAGAAGAGAGGATTCTCGTAGTTAGAGTAGAGAGTAGAGGAGCTCTTCCTCCTTGTTCCACAATATGGGAGCCTACGAAACTCATCATTACGCTAGTCGTTATGGCCATTCGTGGCTAAAACTTCTTTGTATTGCTAGGGTGAAGATGATGTTTGGTGCATGTTAATGTTTAACCTATTAACGAAGTGGTATGTTTATGTCTTTAACTAATTTGCTGGGTGAGGGCACGGGGGCGTGCCTGGTGGGGCACGGCCCATGCTTGGTCTTCTACCTTAATCAATTTTGTGACATCCGACAATTTAGGGTTAACCCCGTTAACCAAATCACGTTAAATCCTAACCTAGTTAATTCGAATTCAAACCCCAGGGACTGATTCTGTCAAACTCTAAAGTCAAAATCAAGGGTTTTGGTTCCTGTTTGACTTTTGAAAGTCAAACCGTATGTTCTTGAGCCAAATTCAAACTCCATATCTGTAATCCGCTTGAATTTATAATTGTTATGCACATTCTAGTCATTAACGATCATCATTACAGTTTTAATTACCATCATTGTGCCGAATTAAACCGAATTATGATCATTAATCATGTAACCGTCAACCCTAGCGTCTTAGTTCATCGAATTCGATCATTTGGTGTGATATCCTCGAAATCAAACTCCTCAAACACCTTAATCTATTCAATCAGAAGCATTAGCACAGTTTAATTCGGCCAGAGGAGGAGCCGTAGTCGCCGGGGACCAACTCGTCAGATGCGCGACTGTGTTCTAGCCTGTCTCCATTAATTTGATATCATTCAAGGTAAAAAAATCACACCCTCAGACTTGCATTCATGCCTAGATCAAAAGCCCTAACATAATTGTAGTATATAACATCGAATTGGTGATGAACATATTCTAGGGTTCATCACGAATTTGGTTTAATCGAACCATACTCTCCACTCTGTCTTAATCAAATTAAATTATATGGGTAGAATCGCAATCTCATACCTTATAATAGCCCTATGAATGCAACCTTTTTCATTATCGGATTCGATCAATTTAATCACAAGTTCAACCTAGGGTTTTTGGGATTTTAAACTAAGAATTAACCAACTAAAACTTATTGTTTTTTCAATTAAACTCATATACAGATTTGCAGTCTATAGATAAAGAAAACCCCTATGTTATTTCGTTCAATCAAAATCGTAATTGGTAGTATTTGGATGGGTTTGTGTTAGGACATAGATTGTATGACAAAAGCTTTGTAATAGTTTAGGTCTTATTGTCTTTATGTTTTATGTAATTGTCTAAGTATTTGTACAAGTTCTGCTAGAGGCGAACTTGATAAGTTCGCCTAGCCTATTAGAGGCGAACTTGATAAGTTCGCCTAGCCTATTAGAGGCGAACTTGTTTAGTTCGCCTAGTCTATTAGAGGCGAACTTGTTAAGTTCGCCTAAGCATCTTTGAAGCGAACTTGTTAAGTTCGCCTATAGCAGAATGTCTGTCTATAAATAGTGAGTTTACAGAGTCTGTTTAATACGATTAGAGAGAGATCAAATGATCAAGTATTCTGTAAACTCTGTTTGGTGATATAAAAGAGAGAGTTTATTTACCTGATTGTTTCTATTGTCAATTGATATACGAATGTTCACACGAAGGATTCCGCACTCCGTGTTAACGAGACGTCCTGTCACGAGATCGATCTGTAGATGAGACATGTGGACCTACAAATGGTATCAGAGCTTTTGCTCGTGATTTGTGTTTTCTTCTTGGTGATTAGTGAAGTTTTTGTGTACAATTTGACTAGAAATTGATCATTTTTGAAGTTTTTGTATCCATGGACTTTTCAAGTTCTTGAAGCTGATTTTACTGCAAAATTCATGGATTTGAGGTTGAGGTTGATTTTGATGAAATTAATCCGATAGAAGTGTTCTAATTCATAAAATACCTAATCCTACGGTTCAATTTCTTCAAATTCCTTCTAATCTGTGAGAAATGATGATTTTTGGTGTTGTTTGTTCGTGTTTAAAGTTCTTGCTGAGTTTGTTTCTGCTGTTTTAAGCGAACTTGCTGAAAGTTGTTACAGGCGAACTTAGCAAGCGAACTTATCAAGTTCGCTTCTCTTAGTTTAAGAGAACTTAATAGGCGAACTTAATCGGTGAACTTACTGGAGTTTCTTGGGTAAGCGAACTTATCAAGTTCGCTTGATATCAAATCTGCTTGTTTGAGGCTAACTTATTATCTTCGCCTAAGGGGATTTTGTGTTCAACACTTGGAATTTTTTTATGAAAAATGTCAAATATGGTGCAAGTGACAAATATGTTGAATTACGACAACGAGATTGGTATATCTCAGAAACCGCCCAAATTGTTAAGTCTTGCAGATTACTCTAACTGGAAAGATCGGTTTGATCAGTTCGTATCTTTTACTGATACAAGTTTATGGATTCCAATCTTGGAAGGTTATACGCACCCGACATATACTTGGATGGGAAAGGATGATGTTCCTAAATCGGTATGTGAGTTAACTACAGAAGAAAAAATATTGTTTGATAGAGAAAAGAAGGCAATGGCTAGTATCTCAATATCTCTTCCTAAAGAAATTTATCACAGCTTTAAACAATTCAGGACTTCTCAACAATTGTGGGAGGCATTGCAAAAGTGGTGTGAAGGGAGTTTGGATGTTAAGAAAAGCATAAAAGAATTACTGAAGAAGCATTTCTTAGTATTCAAGCACTTTCAAAATGAATCTTTAGATGATCTTGCAACGAGATTCTATCATTTGCTGAGTGAGTTGTCGAGTGCTTCAGCGGTTTATGAGACTGAAGAGATAAATGATAAGTTTTTGGAGGTATTACAATCAAAAATTTGATGTGTATACGGTTTTGATAAAATAGAATGTCAAGTATAAAACTATGTCTCTTAAAGAGGTTCTTGGCAAGATTCAATCACATGATTTGAATATGAAGAAGAAGGAAACCAATATGGAGCATATTCAAGATCCTTCAATGTATTTTGCTAAGTCTTCTGGTAAAACTGGTGTAGGGGTAGCGTTCTTTTCTGGTGATACTCAAGATGTTTCTCATGATCATTGTTCTGGGGTTCCAAGTCATTCAGGTTTCTCTGCAAATACAGCTTCTTCATCATCTGGAACACATAGTATGAATCAAAGAGTTGCTGATGACTATTTAGCGATGTTTTTTTCATTTATGGCTTCTTATGAAAATTTTATTAGAGGAAAGATTCATGATCCAGATGATATTGAGGAGGATTTCAGACAGATTGATCCTGTTGATCTAGAAGAGGTGAACATTCAATGGAACATGGCTATGCCGATGCGACAGGCAAAGGATTTTTTTGAAGAAGACTGGAAGAAAGTATATTGGGTCTAACAGTCATTCACGTATGGGATTTGATAAAACCAAAGTTCGTTGCTATAATTGTCAAGAGTACGGTCATTTTGCCAAAGAATGTGTGAAACCGAAAATTGAATTTGACTCTCAGAAGAAGCCTAATAACTTTCAGAACAATCGTAATCAGTCACATGGTTCCTGTAGTTCTAGAAATTCTAATCATGCATCTGCATCATCTGCTTTAGTTGCTCAGAATGATGACAATTATGACTGAGGTATTCATCTTGAAGATTTGGTTGGTTCGGTAAGTCAAGCGTTTGTAGCTGAGATTCATTCTACAAAATCTGAAGAGTCAACTGATGATGATAGCTCAAGTGATGGAGAGAGTTTGCCTAGTGCTGATGAAGAACGTGATCAAGTACATAAAGCTGAATCTGATATTGCATCTGGTGTATCTGAAGATGATATTGTTTTAACTCAAAATTCTTCTGATGGTGCTGATTCTGACAAAATTCCAATTGCAAAAGTCTTCATGGCAGATATGTCATATCCGTCAAAGGTAAAAGATTCTGTCTGTCACATTTATTGTTCTAATTGCATAAGTATAAAATATAAAATGCATAAAGTAATGGATGATAACACAAATTTAATTTGTGATATGAAATCGATGCATTCAGTTAATCAAAAATTGAAGGATAATGATAAATTGTGTATAGATAGAATTGAGTCTTTGAAAAGAGATTTGAACTCGTTGGGATTGAAATATAAGGAACAAGCATATCATCTGGATATGGCTTATGCTGAGATTGAGAAGCGAAATGAAATTGTGGCTCAGAAGAACAAAGAAATTTCTGATAAAGAATCTGAAGTGATCAAATTACATAGAAAGCTGGAAAATTTTGAAAATTCATGTGTGGCGTTGGATTACTTTAATGCTAATCCTGATCCTACTAAGAGGGTTACTGGAATTGGATTTGTTCCTCCACCATTCAATGCAAATTATGTGGTTAAACCAGATGTTATTCATGAAGAGGAAATTGATCCAAAGACATTGTTGAAAGTGAATCCAGTAACGGGTGAAGATATGATCTATGATTTTGATTCTGAGGATGAGGTTTTTGATGATGATAAGGTTGAAGGCATTCCAAAGGAAGTGCAAATTGATGAACCAAAGGTAGAGAAAATTGTTACCCGTGATAGATGTATTTTAACAGAACCGGATGAGGTGAAAGTTGAACCTAAACTTTCCAAAATGTTACAATCAAGTGGTTTTGTTGCTGCTGGTTATCTAAAGAAGAATTCTTCAACAGTGACTAAACAAGTGTTTGTTCCAAAAAAGCCAGTCAATTGTTTAGGAAAATCTTCTGAAGCTTGTTCATCAGACGGGTCATCAAATTCAAGAAAAACTCCTTATATTAGAAATCATCAAGATAGAAGAGTTTGTTTTCATTGTCATGAGGCTGGTCATATTCTGATTCACTGTCCTTATAAGAATCAAGGCAAATTGAAGATTGATCCCTCACAACATCGGGTGGTGACGATCTTGAAAAGACAAAATGTGGGAAAGCCTACGTCTAGTGCTGTTAAGAATATGCCGTGTCAATCATTTGCTATATCTTCGGGATTTAAGCAACACGATAAGCATATTTCTAAACCAGTTATTTTTCAAAAGAAGTTTGAGATTCCACATGTTGGAATTCCAAAAGAGTCTCAACCTGAGGTCAAACTGTCTAGACCACAACGAAGAAGACGTAAAAGAAAACTAAAGAAATTTTTGGAAATACCAGAATCTGATAATCATAAATCTAATAATGTTTTTCCAATTAAACAAACTATGTCTTCTTTGAGAAAGTCTAATGGTAAATCTTATGTTCCAAAGGTTGATGACAATGTTGATTGTGAATTACTTGAAGTTGTTTATTTTGATCCATCTGGACGACCCAAGACCACAATGGCTTGGGTTCTAATTTCAAACTGATTTTATTTGTTTATGTAGGGACAACCAAGGAGGACTTTCAACAATACGTGGTATGTGGATATTGGTTGTTCTTGACATATGACAGGGAATATTAGTTTGTTGGAAGATGTGATTAATATTGATGGTGGTTATGTCGCTTTTGCTAGAAATAAAGGCGGGTACATAACTGGTCAGGGTACTTTAAAGAACGAAAAAGTCAAATTTGAGAAAGTGAACTATGTGGAGCAACTTGAACATAATCTTGTAAGTGTATATCAAGTGTGTGACAAGAAATTTTCATTTCATTTCAATGATTCTGAGTGTTATATCTTGAACCGGGCTTTGTGATTCCTGACGAATGGAATCTAAGGAAGGCTCCAAGGAGAAATGACACATATGTCCTAGACATGAGTGTTGCTACTACTACGGATTCAATTCCTACATGTCTACTCTCCAAGGCGTCTGAGTCAGATTCTATTTTGTGGCACAGGAAACTTGCTCACATCAATTATCGAAAAATGAATTATCTTGTAAAGAATGATCTGGTTTTTGGTGTTCCGAAAATGAAATTTTCAGTTCCTGATGAATGTATTCCTTGCAAGAAGGGGAAACAACACAAGAAGTCCCACAAATCTAAGACAAAGAATTCTATTGTAACTCCTTTAGAGCTACTGCATTTGGATTTGTTTGGACCGATTAGTATCAGGAGCATTGGCGGTAAATCTTACTGTCTGGTCGTAACATATGATTTCTCTAGATTTTCATGGGCTAAGTTCCTTGCTTCTAAAGCTGAAACCACAGAGTTGGTATGATGTGCTTGAAATTACACATCTTTATTGCACAAAACTTCACCCGTTTTATGATCAATTCCCGGTTATTCCCCAAGTTTAGACACTTATTTGCTTCATTTTCAGTTTTATAGGTTTTTGTGGAGCTAAGTGGATAAAGGAGGAGTTTCCAGTAGTTTTAAAGGAAAATTAGGTTTTCTGATTTAGAGGCACGGTCGCGCCCCTACTTGGCACAACCGCGCCTACCTAGGCACGTCGCGCCCCCCAGTGCCTCCTTGATTTTATATATATAAGATGTTTTCCCACAGAAAGAAGTCTGGAGACCTGGAGAGTTGGAGCCCTGAGCACTGTTTTGTGCTCCAAATTTCCTTGTTTCTAGCCACATTTCAAGCTTCTAGGAAGGACTACAACATCAAAAGGATCACCATACATCATCATCATCATCTAGCTTAGGGAAGTTGGTTTGATTCTTGGCATTTCTTTATGAGTCTTGTAACCTTTCCTTTCTTTGTTCTTGTTCTTATGCACACCATGAGCTAACTCTTGATATCACTTTGGTTTAGATGAAGTTTAGTAACGTTTGACAACATTTATGGATTTTTGGTATAGTTTATGTTAATGTTATAACAATGGCATGATTATTCTTCAATGATATTGTGTATTTTGGAGTTGATATTGTTTGCAAAACTTGTATATGTGTAGGCTTTGTATGTTGGAAAGCCCATGGTTTATGCATGTATTCATTGATTAGTGTATGTATGTATGCTAGTTTATGGCTTTTGACTAAGAATGGTGGATGAAATCTTGTTTATGGTTGAAAACTCTTGAATGTGCATCCTTGTGCTTGTGTTTGGAAAGACAAAGTGATTGTTATGGTGTGTCATATTTAGTATTATGTTTATCTAGGACTTGCTGACACAATCTTCTAATTTATGTAATCTTGATATGAACATTGTATGTTGAGGAAGTGCATGCTATTGTTTATTTTAATCAACTTGAGGTGGGTTATGTGTTGATTCGTGTAATCTTTCCAACTAGTTGTTGAGTCAGCCAACCTTGACAGGAAGCTAGTTCAATCTTTATTAAACATTAATGTATTCATAGCACGTGAGCTTCATTGTATGATTTTCGGTGGTTAGTTTGTATAATTCATTCTAGCTTTCCGAATAGTCATTTGATTAGATGTCTTTGACGAGAATTTAGTCAACATATGTTTCGTGTATTTGTCATGTATCCATAGTTGTTGTTGGGTGTTTACTAAATGGATTCGAGACCGAAGTGATATTCCTTCCTTGATTGTTTGACTTGTGTTCTTAGTTTAGTTTTATATTCTTGCATATTAGTTTAATTAAAAATCAACTTAAACATCTTTTACCCATACTTGATTGAATTTTAGTCTCGGTTTATTATCGCATTCCACCGTGTCCACGGATTGATATCCGGTTCTTACCTTTACCATATTTCCATTCGACGGGTACACTGCCCGGTGTGTGTGATTAGTCTTTGGTGAAAACCCATTTTTAAAACTAATTGTGATTAGTCACCGCCGCCCATCAGGCACACACTGCTCAACAGGAGCAAGAGCAGGGGCACGAGCATCAGCAGCCCGACCAGCCGCCTCCTCCGCCTCCGACACCACCACCACCTGTGGTTGTTATTCCATAGGACCTGTTTTTGCATTATTGGACCTGGCAGTATGAGGTCCAATGCGCCGCTGCTGCTGCTGGCGGGGCACCATACGTGGTTCCCCTCCCATTCTTTATGCAGCCGGAGCAGCAGCCCCATCAACCACCACCATCACCGCCGCATCAGCCACCACCATCACCGCCGCAGCAGCCACCACCATCACCGCAGCATCAGCCACCACCTTCTCCACCGCACCATCAGTCACCACCAGCAGCAGAGGGCGAGGGAGGCGGGGCCGCCGGCAACGACCTCGAGGGCATGCAATGGGAGTAGTACCTCCCATTGCCTTTTGGTATCATTTTTGTGAGTTGTACTTTATTGTATGTTGTACAAACTCTTGTATCACGCTTCGACGTTTATGTTGTTCTTTTGTTGTACTTTTGTTTCCATGTACTGTTATATATATTTGTCTTTACATTTATGTTGATATTTTGGCTTGATGTTACTGATCTGTGTTTGATGTTGTTAGTCTTGATTAGATCTTGGAATTATGGAACTTCGTGGAACGTCATTTTTGTGGGTAGGATTTTTGCGTGTGCCATGATCGACATGAGGGAAGTTTCAGTTCTCCCTTCATGCTTCATTGCTTTACATACCATTTTGCTTTGCATGTTTTTGCATACATTGAGGGCAATGTATGTTTCTAAGTGTGGGGTTGGGTGTTTATTCTTCGCTTTACATTGTTTTTGCATACATTGAGGGCAATGTATGTTTCTAAGTGTATGGTGGGAATTTATTCACGTGATGTTTGCCCTTTTAAGCATTTTATCACTTCATTTTTGCAAAATCTTCCTTCATAATTTTTATTGACACTAAATCAATTTTATAAAAGTAAAAAACATAAAAATATAATAATAGTTAACTGTTTAGCATTCACAATTTTTAGTAAATAATTGAGGTTTGATTTTTCGAAAGCAATTGAGATAGAAATTTCATCGAGTCAAACCCAATTTTTTGTGATAACCATGAGTTTTAGTGGGTTAAACGAATGAATTGCATGTAACCTTTTGCTTACACCCATTCCTGTCCATTTCCGTGAGTTTATTTTTGAACCTTGATAGCTTTAGACATTGTTTGCTCTCGTTTTTACGGATTTGAGGGTGCCGGATGTTTCATGCTTATTTGAACTTGCTTTTAGTATACATTTCGAAATCATGAACATAAATATTGCATAAAAATGATTGAGGCATTAGGATAAACCCCTCTTTTGTGAGCCTTTTATTTTTCCTCACCCGAACACATCCACTAGTTAGTCACGTTGAGCCTATCGTGTCGTTTTCTTTTATTACCCACATTACACCACATTCAAACCTTCATTAACCTTTTCATTTATTTTCGCCCGTGTTAGAAATTCGGTCGGCTAATGTTAATTTTATAGATTTTATTTTGTTGTAATCTTCAAATTCTTGAGAAGTTTTTAGCTAAGGAAAGATGCATATTGACTTAGTTCCCTTCAAAAGAAAGAAAAGAAAGTGTAAAAAAATCACAAAAATTAGGTGATTTATAGCTGATTAGAGCAATTTTGTGAGCAAAGATGGAAAGAATTCGGTTATTAGCTTTTATCTATACGAAAGTATTAGTTAGTCTATTTTTCATATTAGAAGTTGTTTTAGTTTTTGAGTTAGCATAGCCGCCGGGTTTTTAGCCATTTAGCCACTTTTAAATCCCACTTCCTTACCCTTAGCCATTGCCAAGTTACAACCCGTTTAAAGCCCTCTTGATTTGTGCTTTGTTTCATGTTACTTGGTAGAGATTTGATCTTTTAGCAAGCTTATGATTTTTGCATGATTCATTGTCTTGGCATTTGAGTGTTCTATACATACTCCATTACTTGTATGATCATATATATTCCCGAGTGTGTGTGAACATTGTGAGAAGCATAAAGTTGCATGCTAATGATTTCCTAGGCACATTCATTTGCTCGTTCGGTTGTTACTTCATTAGGCTCGTTGGGTTTCATTTAGTTAATTTTTCATTTCTTGAAAATCTTGTCAAACCTTTATAAGTTTATTAATGTTTACGGTTTTTCGAATTGATCCATAGTGTCATTGGAGATTTTGTTTTATTTTGATTTCTTGCTTGAAGTGTGGGGTTGTTTGATGTGCTTGAAATTACACATCTTTATTGCACAAAACTTCACCCGTTTTATGATCAATTCCCGGTTATTCCCCAAGTTTAGACACTTATTTGATTCATTTTCAGTTTTATAGGTTTTTGTGGAGCTAAGTGGATAAAGGAGGAGATTCCAGTAGTTTTAAAGGAAAATTAGGTTTTCTGAGTTAGAGGCACGGTCGCGCCCCGCAGTGCCTCCTTGATTTTATATATATAAGATGTTTTCCCACAGAAAGAAGTTTGGAGACCTGGAGAGTTGGAGCCCTGAGCACTGTTTTATGCTCCAAATTTCCTTGTTTCTAGCCACATTTCAAGCTTCTAGGAAGGACTACAACATCAAAAGGATCACCATACATCATCATCATCATCATCTAGCTTGGGGAAGTTGGTTTGATTCTTGGCATTTCTTTATGAGTCTTGTAACTTTTCCTTGCTTTGTTCTTGTTCTTATGCTCACCATGAGCTAACTCTTGATATCACTTTGGTTTAGATGAAGTTTAGTAACGTTTGACTACATTTAGGGATTTTTGGTACAGTTTATGTTAATGTTATAACAATGGCATGATTATTCTTCAATGATATTGTGTATTTTGGAGTTGATATTGTTTGCAAAACTTGTATATGTGTAGGCTTTGTATGTTGGAAAGCCCATGGTTTATGCATGTATTCATTGATTAGTGTATGTATGTATGCTAGTTTATGGCTTTTGACTAGGAATGGTGGATGAAATCTTGTTTATGGTTGAAAACTCTTGAATGTGCATCCTTGTGCTTGTGTTTGGAAAGACAAAGTGATTGTTATGGTGTGTCATATTTAGTATTATGTTTATCTAGGACTTGCTGACACAATCTTCTAATTTATGTAATCTTGATATGAACATTGTATGTTGAGGAAGTGCATGTTATTGTTTACTTTAATCAACTTGAGGTGGGTTATGTGTTGATTCGTGTAATATTTCCAACTAGTTGTTGAGTCAGCCAACCTTGACAGGAAGCTAGTTCAATCTTTATTAAACATTAACGTATTCATAGCACGTGAGCTTCATTGTATGATTTTCGGTGGTTAGTTTGTATAATTCATTCTAGCTTTCCGAATAGTCATTTGATTAGATGTCTTTGACGAGAATTTAGTCAACATATGTTTCGTGTATTTGTCATGTATCCATAGTTGTTGTTGGGTGTTTACTAAATGGATTCGAGACCGAAGTGATATTCCTTCCTTGATTGTTTGACCTGTGTTCTTAGTTTAGTTTTATATTCTTGCATATTAGTTTAATTAAAAATCAACTTAAACATCTTTTACCCATACTTGATTGAATTTTAGTCTCAGTTTATTATCGCATTCCACCGTGTCCACGGATTGATATCCGGTTCTTACCTTTACTATATTTCCATTCGACGGGTACACTGCCCGGTGTGTGTGATTAGACTTTTGTGAAAACCCATTTTTAAAACTAATTGTGTAAAAATCTTTATTAAAAAATATATATATATATTTTACACACATCAAGTTTTTAGCGCCGTTGCCGGGGATACGATTTGTGCGAGAACGATTGGGATTATTATTTATTCATTTAGTACATATTTGTCTATATCTTGGTAAATAGTTTTCCTTATTTAAATTTGTTTTATTTTTATTTTTTATCTTTATTTTATCATCTTCGTCTTATTTTTGTGTATAGTTCTTCGGATGTTATTTTATTTTTATTTTTTTTATCTGGTACCCGTGATCGTTTTGTTTTTTGCAGTGATTTTCATGGATCACGACTATGGGAGTTACAGTGACGAGTACTCGTTTGATCTATGGGGTTACCACGAGGAGATTTGGTGCGAGATTTGTGGGGGCCCACATTACACATTAGATTGTTATCAGTTCCCGGACTACCCCGCAAGGCGCTATGAGGACCCTATATTCGGCCCGGTTGGTGATTTGGATGAATTGGAAACATTATTGTTTGAAGAATCAACCGTGGTAATTGAAGGGGAGTCGCACCAAAAGGGAGATGTGCAAACGGATGGGTTCACCAATAAACCAATGACTATGGTGATGCCTGATCCTCCGTTGTGCACCAAGAAGAGCCGGCCCGCGATTGGTCATGATCACGACTCGTCATACGAGTCATTAGAACAACGGGAGTAGGCGAGAGAGTTCACGGACCAATCAACTTGGAAGGTGCGACATCGATCCACAAAGCACGGCAAGTCAACACTATCTTGCAAGGATGATCGCCTCCTTCACTACATCATGTACCTCAGGTTCGGTCCGGGCAAATACAAGTATTGGTGGCACGACCCGTCACTTTGTTTTTGCATTCACTATTGGTTGTCACTAGTCGGTGGTAAATGCATTCAGCCAAACGGGTCGGAGGGGTATTCAAGAATCATAGGCCACCTATTTGTTGATTTGCCCAATCATTTGTCCTAAATTGACGCGCATAAGGACACGAGTCTAGCTAACGACTCGTTAATAATCTTAGCATGTCTATGTTTTACCCGTTAGTTATGTGTGTTCATTTTATCTTCCAAATTATTTTCTTAGTTTTCTTTTTATTTTTCTAGGATTTTATCATTTATTTTTAAGTTTAGGTATTCGGAGCGTGTTTTGGATCGAGCAGATTTGGGATATTGATTGGAGCGCCTCAGGTATGTCTTCGGAATTTTTAGAAACTTTAGTTCGGAAGAATCGCAGTCGGGTTTGGAATACTCTTCATAAAAATCAGGTTTCTGTGTTTGCTGGGCATGCGACACGGTCGTGCCATGTTTTGGCATGGTCGCGTCCCCTTCTAAGCGCGGCCGTGCCTCTCACATAGACACGGTCGTGCCTCGCCTAGGAGTAGCCCTATAAAAGGACTTTATTCTCAGACATCAGAATTTTTTATTTTTTTTTCCTTCAAAAACATACACGAAACCCCCTACTGCGATTCCCTTGATCTCTAGCTTGTTGATCTCCATTTCTTCGATTTCAGGTACGCCACCGCAATCCTAATCTTTTCGTTTTTATGTTTAGGATTAGGATCATCATTATTTTTTATGACTGAATTTCTTGGGTTTTAATTATTTTCTGTTTTGAACTTCATTTTAGATATACTTACGTAGGATCGTTAGTATTAACTTCTTGGAATGTTGCTATACTAAAAGCCCCTTCATAATCATGCTAAAATGTAAAATTTTGACTCTGAAAACCCTAAAATGGGATGACACGGTCACGCTCATGACCAGGCGCGGTCGTGCTCGGCTTTTGTAGTTTCTAGGAAGTAGTTTTTGGTTGAGCGCGGTCGTGTCTCCTACTAGGCGCGGTCGTGCCAACTTGGGTTTGTTCTAAGCGCGGCCGTGTTTCTCCCTTGCGCGGCCGTGGTCTTCATTTTTGACCTAGGCACGGTCGTGCCCTAACCTGGCGCGACCGTGTTTCCGGGTTGGGATTGCCCGTGGTCGGCCACAGCGCGACCGTGGGCTTGGATTCTGGCTTAGGCGCGGTCGTGCCCCTTCCCTGGCGCGACTGTGCCCCCTTCATAATTAGGTCAGAAACTTCATAACTTCAGTTTAGCGTCTTCATAACTGTTTTGATTTTAATTTTGTTGTCGTGTATATGGCAGGCAACAGGGACCACCCGTACCTTGAGTTTGACCTGAACGAGCATGAGTACGAGGCTCGTCTGGATGTTTTGTAGCCACGCAGAGGCCGGATTTTAGCCGTTCGTCGTTTAGAGCCTGCCGCCATAGACGTCATCGGTCAGCGGTACCGGTGGAACGACCTCGTCACCGCCCCGTGGTTCCGTTTGTTTAGACTTCACGCCATTCAGTATGTCGAGCTCGTGATGGAGTTCTTTTCCACTTATGAGTTTGATTATCCTTGCGCGGACCTAGAGCAGTCGGAGACGATTAGGTTTAGGCTAGGAGGGGAGTGGCGAGTGATATCAGTTGCCAGGTTCGGGAGATTATTGGGCCTGTATACGAGGCAGGAGCTTCATACTGAGATATTCAATGATGGTATCACCGAGTTCCCGACAGAGGAGGACAAAGACCAGTTCTGGCACGAGTTTGGATTCGGGATGTGTGATCCGAGTTTGACCAAGGCTTTGAGCCTTTGGGATCCCTTGCACCCTGTTCTTCATCGTTGCATTGTTTATTCTATTTCTGGGAGAGGTCAGGGGGAGACAGTAGTGAACCTTAGGGAGCTGTTTTACCTATTTTGCCTTGTACGCCCGCGCACCTGCAATCTTACGCATTCCATCGCGGGGTACTTGGTGAACAGCTCCGGGCGCGATGTTACCAGCGCCATTTGTGGAGGTCACTTCGTGACCAAGCTGGAGAGGCATTTTCAGCTGCTGACCGACGAATTGATAGGGGACCTGTCCCCTGTGGCAGAGACCGTCGTGATGACCGTGCAGACACTGAGAAACATGCACGTCGCTCGTCGTGGCGCAGGAGGGATCAGATTGGTAGATAGATGGGGACGGACGTGGGATCCAGACCGTCCGGGTCCCGATCCAGATCTTGTGCAGGCCGAGGCCGTCACCGCCGCCCATCAGGCACACGCTGCTCAACAGGAGCAAGAGCAGGGGCACCATACGTGGTTCCCCTCCCATTCTTTATGCAGCCGGAGCAGCAGCCCCATTAACCACCACCATCACCGCCGCATCAGCCACCACCATCACCGCCGCAGCAGCCACCACCATCACCGCAGCATCAGCCACCACCTTCTCCACCGCACCATCAATCACCACCACCATCACCACCAGCAGCAGAGGGCGAGGGAGGCGGGGCCGCCGGCAAAGACCTCGAGGGCATGCATTGGGAGTAGTACCTCCCATTGCCTTTTGGTATCATTTTTGTGAGTTGTACTTTATTGTATGTTGTACAAACTCTTGTATCACGCTTCGACGTTTATGTTGTTCTTTTGTTGTACTTTTGTTTCCATGTACTGTTATATATATTTGTCTTTACATTTATGTTGATATTTTGGCTTGATGTTACTGATATGTGTTTGATGTTGTTAGTCTTGATTAGATCTTGGAATTGTGGAACTTCGTGGAACGTCATTTTTGTGGGTAGGATTTTTGCGTGTGCCATGATCGACATGAGGGAAGTTTCAGTTCTCCCTTCACGCTTCATTGCATTACATACCATTTTGCTTTGCATGTTTTTGCATACATTGAGGGCAATGTATGTTTCTAAGTGTGGGGTTGGGTGTTTATTCTTCGCTTTACATTGTTTTTGCATACGTTGAGGGCAATGTATGTTTCTAAGTGTAGGGTGGGAATTTATTCACGTGATGTTTGCCCTTTTAAGCATTTTATTACTTCATTTTTGCAAAATCTTCCTTCATTATTTTTATTGACACTAAATCAATTTTATAAAAGTAAAAAACATAAAAATATAATAATAGTTAACCGTTTAGCATTCACAATTTTTAGTAAATAATAAAGGTTTGATTTTTTGAAAGCAATTGAGATAGAAATTCCATCGAGTCAAACCCAATTTTTTGTGATAACCATGAGTTTTAGTGGGTTAAACGAATGAATTGCATGTAACCTTTTGCTTACACCCATTCATGTCCATTTCCGTGAGTTTATTTTTAAGCCTTGATAGCTTTAGACATTGTTTGCTCTCGTTTTTGCGGATTTGAGCGTGCCGGATGTTTCATTCTTATTAGAACTTGCTTTTAGTATACTTTTCGAAATCATGAACATAAATATTGCATAAAAATGATTGAGGCATTAGGATAAACCCTCCTTTGTGAGCCTTTTATTTTTCCTCACCCGAACACATCCACTAGTTAGCCACGTTGAGCCTATCGTGTCGTTTTCTTTTATTACCCACATTACACCACATTCAAACCTTCATTAACCTTTTCATTTATTTTTCGCCCGTGTTAGAAATCCGGTCGGCTAATGTTAATTTTATAGCTTTTCTTTTGTTGTAATCTTCAAATTCTCGAGAAGTTTCTAGCTAAGGAAAGATGCATATTGACTTAGTTCCCTTCAAAAAAAAGAAAAGAAATAGTGTAAAAAAAAATCACCAAAATTAGGGGATTTATAGCTGATTAGAGCAATTTTGTGTGCAAAGATGGAAAGAATTCGGTTATTAGTATTTATCTATACGAAAGTATTAGTTAGTCTATTTTTCATATTAGAAGTTGTTTTAGTTTTTGAGTTAGCATAGCCGCCGGGTTTTTAGCCATTTAGCCACTTTTAAATCCCACTTCCTTACCCTTAGCCATTGCCAAGTTACAACCCGTTTAAAGCCCTCTTGATTTGTGCTTTGTTTCATGTTACTTGGTAGAGATTTGATCTTTTAGCAAGCTTATGATTTTTGCATGATTCATTGTCTTGGCATTTGAGTGTTCTATACATACTCCATTACTTGTATGATCATATATATTCCCGAGTGTGTGTGAACATTGTGAGAAGCATAAAGTTGCATGCTAATGATTTCCTAGGCACATTCATTTGCTCGTTCGGTTGTTACTTCATTAGGCTCGTTGGGTTTCATTTAGTTAATTTTTCATTTCTTGAAAATCTTGTCAAACCTTTATAAGTTTATTAATGCTTTCGGTTTTTCGAATTGATCCATAGTGTCATTGAAGATTTTGTTTTATTTTGATTTCTTGCTTGAAGTGTGGGATTGTTTGATGTGCTTGAAATTACACATCTTTATTGCACAAAACTTCACCCGTTTTATGATCAATTCCCGGTTATTCCCCAAGTTTAGACACTTATTTGCTTCATTTTCAGTTTTATAGGTTTTTGTGGAGCTAAGTGGATAAAGGAGGAGATTCCAGGAGTTTTCAAGGAAAATTAGGTTTTCTGAGTTGGAGGCACGGTCGCGCCCCTACCTGGCACAACCGCGCCTACCTAGGCATGGTCACGCCCCGCATTGGCACGACCGCGCCAGCCTAGGCACGGTCGCGCCCAGAATTGGCACGATCACGCCAGCATCAAAATCCGAGCACAACCGTGCTCTTGCTTCCCCACGGCCGCGTGTAAACCCGTTAGTCTGAAAGTCGTACTTCCTCGAAGAAAGAGACCAATGGGAGAAGCAGATCGGTCAACACTACTGTCACACGACCGCGCCTAAAGAAGGCACGGTCGTGCCCCATGCTCAGGCATGGTCGTGCCTAGTACCTTGGCACGGTCGTGCCTCCTTGATTTTATATATATCAGATGTTTTCCCACAGAAAGAAGTCTGGAGACCTGGAGAGTTGTGTAGGTCCAGGTAACTCAACTACTGATCGGACTCGTAATATGACGTTGTTATAACAAAAAGTGCGGAATCCTTCATGTTAATATTTGTATACTAACCGACAATTGAAACAACACGCGTAAATAAACTTCTTGTTATATTCCAAACTTCATAAAGTTTACAAGATAATCACTTCTGCTTCTCTCTGTTCTGCTATGTTCTATATGTTCAATTCTGAACAGACTGTAAACTCTATATTTATAAACACAAGTTCTGATATAAGCGAACTTAACAAGTTCGCCTCAGTTAGACCTAAGCGAACTTATTAAGTTCGCCTCTGATAGACCAGGCGAACTTAACAAGTTCGCCTCTAGGCTCACTTGTAAAACACTTAGTAACTTCAGACATTTACATAACAAAAACATAAAGACATAAAATCTAACTATTACAAGCTTTTGTCATTACAAATCTATGTCCTAACAGACTCCCCCTTGACAATAGCTTGATCTTCTATCTTCAGTCTTTATCTTGAACTCTTCCAGTTATCCGGTAGTCTGCTACCGGCATGCACTCCATATCTTCTGCATGTCTCCAAAACTCTTTTGTACTGTAGACCTTGTTCTCTCCATTCATCAGTATACATGATCTCATTCTTTCGCAGTGTCCTCTGATCTTTCTTTGAAAAATTAATGAGATTCATTGCGTCATAGAAACACACAATGACCTTATTATCTTTATCTTCAATCCTTGCTTGCCCAGTATTAACATCAACATACCACCATTTCATATTCCCAAGAAAGACTTGAGGAATATTCTTTAATGATATCTTGTGAATAGCATGTACTGGTTCATACTTGTATCTCCAGGTTACTTTCTCAGTCTTTGGATCTATGTTCTTCACTCTCTTTCCCTTCTGTGGTTTTAGCCGTTCATACTTACCCGAATTACCTTCTTTCTTTATCAGGTTTGCTATCACATCAGCCAAACCATTCTTCGATCTATTTATGAGTGGCTTTGAAGCTAGACCATTTATTTCACACCTCGGCAAGGTATTGAAATATTTGATCCTCGGCTTTAAGTATTGAACACCGTCAGATCCTTTGATTGCAAATAATTTTGATTCATCATCATAGAACCAACTTATGATCCTTCCTACACACTGCTCTTTATTCACATATTTCTCTTTCTGAGCAGGTTGTGCTGGAGACTTGGGTAGTACCTTCATCCAACTGTTTACAACTTCTCTCCACTGTTCTCGTGTCATCCCTGTATCTCTGTACATCACAGGTTCTTCATTAATCTTCGGAGACTCAGTGTGAGTAGTTTCAGTTTCAGCACCTTTATTGGATTGACTTGACTCATCATCAGTATCCATCTTTGAATCAGCTGTATCATCAGGCAGTGTGACGTCTTCAACAGAGTCCATAGAATCTGTTACTCCTTCATAAATGAATTCAGGAATAACATCATCCTGGATGAAGTTATACGGCACCTTAAGACCATCACAACCTTCATAGGTGACACTGTCTTTATCTTTCTCTATTTCAATCTCTACTATTTCTCGTTCTTCTATCTAATTATCCGACATATCATCTTCCATGTCATTGAATAAATCATCAATATCATCAAGACAAGCAATCTTTTCAGCTTCCTCTTCTTCTGAATCTTGAAAGAACTCCAATAACATAATTTCTTCTTCATTAGTACCAGAAGTATCTTCGTCTTTGTTTCCTTCAAGTGATTGTGATGTCGACTCCCCCTGAACTCTAGATATAGGATTAGCGTCAGTGTATTGACGATCACCCTCAATATTTCCAGCAAGATCATTGTCTTCATCATCACGTCTTTTAATTGACTCTGTGTGACAAGTATCATGTATCCTCAACTCCCCCTGAGCGTCAAGATGCTGAACGAGTTTGGAAACTAATGCTTGCATATCAGCAATCTGTTGAGCTTGAGTCTGAATCACCAGCTGCCGTTGTGAATCAATAGACACAAGAGTGTTTACCTGTGTTTGTAGAGAAAGCACTTGAGATTCAAGGAAAGTAATCCTGTCAGAATCAGAAGGCTTTGACGGACCAGCTGTTGATTGTGGAATAGAAGGACTTGAAGTAGTAGGAATGACTGGAGGAACATGAGTTTGAACTAGAGATGGATCCTTAGATCTTGGAGGAGTAATTATCAAAGAAGCAACAAAATTAGCATCCTCGACTCCTTGAGAAGATTTTGCAGCAACAATCGATGCAGACATTAACTTTTGACGTGTAGGATCTGGAGTAAAGTCACTATCAGTGTCAGAACTCTCATCAACCAAAGATCTTTTACCAAGTACTGATCCGGAAGGAGGATCCCGAACAGACTTTCGTCTTGGTCGCCTGGCTTGAGATATAATGCGTTTTCCAGCATTAGCCAGTGGAATAGCAGCCAACCGTTCATAATGACCTGAGGAAAAATCCCTAGAGTCATCAGAATCAGTGCTGTTATCATCAGATGATATCGTATCACTTGAGCTGGAACTAGAATCAGCTTCTGTCACCACATTCCCTTCTGTTTCATGAATGGGCGAGTTCATAGCATCATCAACGAAATCTTCCATATTCATTCCTAGATCGTGATCAGGATCATGAACTGGTTCCTGAATAGGTATATGTAGAAACAAAGACTGATGACTACAAAATTCTTTAAGTACAAATGCAGCTGATCTCAGAGTTTGCTGCTGACCAACAAACTGCTGCGGACAAGCTTATCTGCTGCGGATACTTGTTCTCCTGCTGAAGAACAAATCTGCTGCGGATAGCCTTATCTACTGAAGACCAATGTTTCTGCTGATAGGCTTATCAGCAGCATCTTTCTCATTCTTGCTGCTGACAGCCTTGTGCCTTGAAGACAAATCGTTGCAGCTGAATATCCATACCAAGCGTCACTGACAACTTTCTGCAAAAGCAACTGACACACTCAAAGCAGAAGGAACCTCAATGGCACAACCAATGACGGACAACAATGCTCTTCTCCAAGCATGCAAGTAGTGATGCATAAAGAAGACGCTTCAATAAAGTTAACTAAGATATAGACAAAACATGTAATAGTTAGCTAGATACAACAAATCAACGGTCTATGTTAGATCTGATCCTTAGAATCAAGGGGCTGTCTTGATTCTAAGTGAGTATAAATAATCTATAAACACTTCATTGTATGTGTGCTTTTTGTGCTTAATCGTAGAGTTTTCATTTGTAATCGTTTATTCACTAAGCTTAATACAACAGTGATCTTACTAGTATTCTTTCTGTCTGTTCGATTACATTTGTGTAGTTGTTATTGTTTCCGCCAATTTCAACTAAGAATATAACCATCTTGTAATTTCACGATCCTACAAGTGGTATAAGAGCTTTGGCTCAGATTAAACAAACTAACACTTGTTTAATCACTTCTGGTTCTATTCTAAACTCTTTTTTTTATCAAGTCACCCAAAACCACGAAACAAAAATGGCACAAAGCAATGGTTTTGAAGACATCGGAAGCATCAACCGACCACCAAGATTGGTGTCGGGAGAAGACTACGACATGTGGAAAAATCGCATGGAAAGTTTTTTCTTCTATCAAGAGTACGGAATGTGGAAATCCATCAGGGATGGACCCTACATTCCGATGGTGGCATCTGCTGACTCTGGAGGACCAACAGTTCCAAAGGATCCCTCCAAGTACTCAGAAGAGGATATCAAGAAAATGGTGGTGGACTTCAAGGCACTAGGAGCTATCCAAATGTGCCTTCCAAACGAAGTTTTTCATCACTTCAGAAGTTACAAAACTGCTAAGGAGCTGTGGGAGGCCCTCGAGAAGATGTTTGCTGGATCTGAGAAAATTAAGAAAAACAGAAGTGACATCCTTAAGCAGCAATACGAAAACTTCATCTGGAAGGAAGGTGAGTCTCTAACTGTTTTATATAACAGATATACTTATCTTGTAGGTGAGTTGCAGTGCTCAAAAGTGAAGTTGGAGAATGAAGACAATCTTAAAAAATTCATCAGATCTCTACGTAGTTGCTGGACACTCTACACAGTGTCCATCAGAAGAACTGAGAATCTAAATACTCTTCAGATGACTGAGCTATTTGGTATGCTCAAAACCTATGAATTAGAAATGATTCAGGCCAAGGAAAGGAGCTCAAGCTACCAAACAGCCTCCACATCCAACACCACCTCATCTGCTTTTCACTCTGAGCACTTAGGCCCAAGTACTGGCAATTACTATCCTCCCATAGTCACACATCCTCAAACTCCCACCTCTAAAACAAACACATCACCATTTCTCCTTGAAGCTCCTTCTCAAGCCTCAACCACTGCTGCTTTTGTTTCTGAAAACTCAAGCAACATGTACTTTATCAAGGAGGATCTTGAGTGCTTCCATCCAGATGATCTAGAAGAAATGGACATACAGCACTCGTATGCCATGCTCTTCATAAGAGCAAAAAGGTTCTACTCTAGAACCGGACGACCCATTCCAAGCAACAACTCAAACACCAGAGTTGGCTTGGATAAAAGCAAATTAAAATGTTACAATTGTAACCAACTGGGTCATTTTGCTAGAGAATGCAAGGCACCTAGGGCAAACCCAGCAGCTCACCAAGCCCAACCAAGACATCAACAGCAACAAGCTACTCCTCCAGCTCAAACTGTAGCTTGTGCAGCTGTTGGAAGATCTGACTTTGACTGGAGCTTCTAGTATGAAGATCTGCCTACTAACAACCAAGCTCTTATGGCAGACACAACTAAGATACCGCCTCAGGTATATGAACATCTATGTTCCCAAGCCTGTATTGATAAGGTTTTAGGCTACAGAAAGCATAATCAAAACCTAATAGATCAAAATGAAGAGTTTCATCAAATGAAATCTGAATTCAAAAGGGTCGAGGACAGTTACAAAGAAAAAATTAACTGCCTAAAGAAAGATATTTCATCATAAAACATGAACAAACCAATCTTGAAACTCAGATTGATGATCTACTAGCCAGATTAAAAGCTACCAGAGCAGAATTGGCAGAACAAAAGGTTCATGTCGACAAATATGAATTTGCATCCAAAAAGCTGCAAAGACTTTTGGATGCTCAAATTCATGATAAGGTAAAAACTGGTGTGGGGTATCATGCTGAACAATATCAAGCCGTTGCACCTCCTGCTAACTACGTGACCATTCATGAACCAAGCTTCAATCTGGCAAATCTTGATATGGCCAACAGAAATCTTGATCCTTCTAAGGATGAACTATTGGTACAAGAATGCACTACCTCATCAGAGTCTGATTCAACTTACTCAGACTTCACTAAAACAAGTGAAGCTTCATCTCCTCCTGCCCCTCAAGTCACTCTGACTAAAGATGAAGTCCATTCAGCACAAGTACCAGCCATTTCAGTACCAGTTCCTACACCATTCAAACAAATCAAAATTAGCTATCCTCCAGAAGGTAGGAAGCTAAATACTGAAAAGGGCCAGTCCTCATCTCTAGTCCAGCCAAGGAAGGTGTTTGACATATGTCATGCGCCTGGAGAATGGGTTCCATATGTTCAAAAAACATTGGAAGAAGCTACGTTTGAGCACAACAAAGCTCACCCTTGGAATTTCAAAGACCTTTTCAAAAGAAAGGATTATGTGCATCTTTCAAGGGATAAACTGGAAAAATCATGTTTTGTTCATGGAAAATATAACCACACTGCCAGCACCTGCTTCTACTACCTTCAGCAGCAAAGAAACCTCAAGCAACATGCTTTTGAGAAGACAAAAAAGAACAAACAGGTAAGAAGATTTGAAGCTAAGACAACTCAATTCAGAAAATCTCTTTCTCCATCAAGGGAGCAGTTGTCCAAACCTAAACAATCTTGCATCATCTATGGAGAATCAGACCACTTTGCTGCAAATTGTAAGTTTAATCCTTTCAATCAGATTCCTCTTTCAACACCAGTCATACAAAAGCCTATCAGTGAGGTGAAGAAGGATAGGCATACGTCGGTTCCTAAGCCATCAGCAGTCAAAATAACTACTGCTGATTGAGTAAAGCCCAAGGAACAAAAGGGAAAGCCTTCAGCAGCAACAAAATCTGCAGCTGCTCAAGTAAAACAATCAGCAGCATCAAAATCTACTGCTGATAAGCCAAATACAAAATCTACTGCGGAAAAGGCAAAGAGAGCTGGAAGACCACCAACTCAACAATGGAAGGCAAAGAAACCACCAAGCATCATCATCGGTTCAGTTGAGTACATCTATCCTTTACTGTAAATATGCCTGTCTTTTGATGTAAATAAAAGTTATAAGTCAGCAGCATTTTTGCCCTTCAGCTGCTGACAGGTTTAATATTCAGCAGCAAAGGATTTGCCACTGACTGCCTTAAGTTATCAGCAGGAACAAGTTTCCTGCGGATAGCTTTAAGGCCATCAGCAGCAACATCCCTGCTGCAGATCATTGCATCTATCAGTAGCAATTAAGTTTGTTGTGGACAGGCTTACTCATCCACAACAACCAAGTTTGCTGCTGATGGGTAAACTTAAGTCCAAAATTAACTTTTACCCACTGTAAAAGAAAATAATGTCAGTCTTTACCATGACTGCCTCGGTGTATTACAGCTGTAACAATAAAAAGTAAATAAGGTTGTATTGTACAAGTCATTCTGCTTTTTCTCTCATCTGCCGCTATAAGAACAAATCAAATTTTCCTTACCACCTCTTCACATTCAATTCAACCCTAACCAACTATCACTTTCACCCAAAGTCCCCACCACATTCAAAGCTCTCCATATTCTTCATACTCTCAGTCTCCACCATATTCAAATCATCCCTCTAAAATCAAACGACTATGGCAGATATCGACAACCCAGATGACAAGTTGTTGGATCGGGATCTACCTTGATCCAATGATTCAACACATTAACCGAACCAAATCGTGCGGAATCCGATTTGATTGGCAATCCAATCTATGACACGGATCGGGTCGTAAGAAACGAGCGGATTAGATGTCGAAACGAGGGTTTCTATCGACCCTTTGGTGTAGAGAAGTTGGATACAAGACCTGGAAACTCTCAACGGACAGAGATTCGACAATACAGGTGCAAAGAGTTTGTGTGTTCTGTTGCTTAGTCTGGTTCTGCTCTGGTTAGTCTCTTCAATGTGTATATGTGTTATTTTTGTGTTGTATATGTGCTCATGAAGTGAAAGTTCTATATATAGTGCTGAGGCCATTCGTACGAATGAGCCATGTGAATGGACTCATTCTTGCGAATGAATCAGCAGAATGGTTCATTCGTAAGAATGAATCATTAGAATGGTTCATTCGTACGAATGAATCATTCTCATGACTTATTCTAGCGAATGAATCATTCTCATGATCTATTCGCGCGAATGGATCATTCTCATGATCCATTCGTGCGAATGGGCCTTTCATTAGCACGATTGATCAACGTTATCGCTATTTATCAGATCGTTTAATACATAGTCGTTATATGTGAGTAAACATTAAGGATAAACATGTAATTTCATTAATATATCAAATAGTTACATTAAACATAGATGAAATACATATTACAATGGATTAGGGACATATTATGCATCTACATACTCCCCCTTGGACCTAGATCCCTTCAAAATGACCTAACTGACATTAGTTGGTCTTCAACATCTCTTTTGTACGAGTTTTCCAGTTAACTCCGGCGTGTATGTCAAAAGCAAAGCATATACGTATCACTTTCACATACTGCAATGCCTGGTCTATATCTGCAACTTCAAAAAACGGTTGACACTTGTATAAAGTTGTAACATCTTGTTCAGACAAGTTGGTCAGCCACAAGGGATCAAAGACCCTGATGGTCTCCCATGACCCTTCTTTACAAAGCACTATAACAGCTTCACCAGTACGCCCATCATAGTACCACCATTTGAACTGATCTGAGAAGTCCTGGATCATTTTCCTTAAAGGAATCTTCTTCATGATCGTTGGAGGTTTCCACTTTAAGACAATTAGGGGCTTCTTGGTGATTGGATGAACCTTTTCCTTGTGAATGTAACGTGTAGGCATTTGTGGCTTGAAGTTCACCCACTTCTTCCGGTATTCGTATTGTAATTGACGTTCAAACCATTCGGATAGACCGGAAGATTCGCTGTATAGAAGCTTTAGACGCGCCAATTGATTTACTTCAAATGCGGGCAGCGTCTTGAAGTCATGAGGGTACCTGAAATATTGTATGCCCTTCTCTCTTTTTATAGCATAGCAGCTTAAGTCGTTGAAGTATGCCCAACTGATTATACGACCATCAGACTTGTGTCCTTTGAGTCGATAAACTTTAGTGTACTTGGTTGGAGGAGAGGGCTTTGAGTTCTTCTTTAATTCGGCCATGTTATCCATCCACTGACTTTTACGTTCATTCAGCTCGTCAATGTCAATAGTGGAGGGACCGGCTTCATCTCCTTTGTTGTCGATAATGCGGTTGACCTCCTCGTCGGATTGCTGAGTGAATAAGTCTGCGAAGGAGGGAAGATCATCACCATCTACTGATGTGTACTTTGGATATTCTTGATTAGTGATGTCTTCGACTTCAACCTCATCAACGTCTTCTAGTTCGTCAGAGGAGGGATAATCAGTTGTAGGAACAGATGCCTCTTCAGTGATGACTTCGTCGGGATTCATTTGAAATAGCTCGGCAATCTGTTCTTTTGACAAGCAGTGTACGATTTCCCCTTCCTCTTTGTCATAAATAACTGAATGTTGGATGATCCCTTGCATGTCAAGCACATAAGTTAACTTTGAAGGTTGTTGCTTGAGAGGCATCACATCCAAAACTATTTACATAAACAATCATAAAATAAACATGTGAGAATAAGAAATTTCATTGATTTAATCAAAATAAAACTGAAATTATTTACATAATAATCTAATATTTACAATAAGACAACTTAAAACACTTAAAACAAAAACAATCAACCTTCAGTGCCCTTTTGTGTATCTGATGATGGGCCTTCTGATTTGTCTGATTTTTGCTTTGTGCGTGCCTCTGCTTCTGCTGTCTTTGAAGCACTTGATGCAGCACCAGCATTGGCACCATCATCCTTATCTTTGTCATTATTGTCATCATCATCATCACTATCATCATCATCATCGTCATCATCATCATCCTCATCGTCATCATCATCATCATCATCATCACCATCATCACCATCACCATAATCACCATCATTGCGAGCACCCTCAATTCTGGGTGTCGGGTCTCTTCTGCTTTCTAAGTCTTCCAACAGTCTCTTATTATCCTCCTCAAGCCTTTGTATCCTCTGAGCATGTGCATCAACAGTTTTAGACAACTGTTGATTCTGGTTTGTAGTAGTGAGAAGGAGGGCTTGTTGATCATTACACCTAGTGGAAAGACTTGTGATGGCTTGGGCTTGTTTAGTATTTTGCAGAGTCAACTGACTGATCTGCGAGCCCTGTTGGTCAATACGCTTTGATTGCTCTTCATTCTGAGCCAGTAAACGAAGTACCAAACTGTTTAAAGTACTGATCTGGTCGTGTAGAGAGACAATCGGCAGTGACATTGAAGATTCAGCTCGAATAGTTGATGGCTGTGATGTAGGAGCAGTCGTGTAGATGGGAGGAGGCACAGTTTGTGTCTGAGGCATAGATGTTGACATTGGAGCCTCAGACCTGGTGGCAGTTGCTGTAGTAGCAGAGGTGATCTTCGTCCTTCTAACAAGTTTAAACTTTTGGCGTTTGGCCATTCTCTTTCCTCTTCCTCTTTTGAATGGGGTAGATTGGGAAGAAGGAGCAGCAGATACTTGTGGACAGTCAGGGACAAAGTCAGCATCCCTGACGTCATCATCAACCCTTGAGCTTCCTTGATCTGCTCCCCTTTTTCGTTTTGTTGCGACCAATCTTGCCCCTTGTTGACTGATTTCAAAATCATCTTCAGTGTCCTCAGAATCAGTAAACAGGACGGTGTCCAGGTTAACGTCTTCTGGGTTAGTTGGAAGGGAAGAATCGATAGCAGTAATAGTGGGGGTGGTGGCAGCGGTAGATGGAACATTAGGAGCATTGCCACCATCTCCCTAACCATCTTGGTCGTCATCATCTTGGTCGTCAGCTGGAGGTACAACAATATCCTCCCTGTCAGAATCACTGTTATCGTGACGCCATTTTCTGTTTGCTGGTGCCACATAATCTGGATTTGCCAGATGTCCAATAAGTCGTTTGTGAGGTGGCTTTGTTGGTCTTCCCCTGTAGGTCTGTACCCTGTTTAGAGTGACGTCCGTCATGTGTTCTAACTTGATTATGTCGACGTCTGACCTTGGTAGAAGAGGAAGTTGGTCATCTATTATCATTTGTAAGAATCTGGGGTACATAAGATACGCATTGTCCCCTTTAAGATATATGTTTTCCTTAAGGTGCGTGAACACCATCTCGGAAAAGTTGAACGGAATGTTCAACACCAGAGCAACGAATGCGCTCTGAATTGTTTCACGCATGTCGTCGAAACCGCCACGACGGGAACCGAGGCAATGCAGAAGAACATGTCCTAGATACTTGTACTGCGGACAGAGGTTCGCTTTGTTTAAAACTCCCTCAGCTACGTTCCCGTCGTACTTTATTCTCATGAAGCATCCGCGGACCAGATATTTATCCAGTGTCACTGGATCTTCAGGATGATCACCGAATTGACACAATCGGCGAATGTGAGCTGCCGATACAACCACATCTTGACCTGCGATCTTCCCTCGTATGACCGGTGGAGATAGCTCGCAGTCAATCTCGGCAGAGGCCCAGAACTCCCTTTGATGCGACGTATATGGAGTCCGGTGATGGGATATAGCATGAGCAATCCTTGATCTTGATAAAAACTCGATCATGCCGACAAACGGACGTGCATTCTTTGATGTAGGAATCATGTACGCACATATGTTGCTTTTTATTGAAGCCTTAAGAACAACTGGAGCTCTGTGCGCCATAACAATCAGTCTGCAAACACAAAAACATGAAGCACATCAGATCAGTACATGCAAGATTTTGGAAATATGAACTTTTGGACCATTTTCCCTTTGTACGAATGAACCCTAAGAGTTGGTTCATTCGTGCGAATGGATCATTCTGCCTATTCATTCGTGCGAATGAGTTTCATTCATATGAATGAGTATTCATTCGTGTGAATGAGTTTTCATTCGTGTGAATGAGTTCTCATTCGTGTGAATGAGTTCTCATTCGTGTGAATGAACGTTCATTCGTACGAATGAACATGAAGAGTGTGTCCATTCGTATGACAGATGGGTCGCGATCCAATTTGTCCAAAAATCAACCAACACTTGAAAAGATTTGCCGAAAAAGACACCAACACACTCGACTATGGTTTTCAACCAATATTTAGCATTTTAATTGGTTTATTAAGTCACTTTTTACGTTTTTAGTTTGTTTTTCGGTTTTGAATCCTAAATCTAATCGAACATCTGCAAATCGGTATACAATCGATGAATACTTGTGGGGTTATACCTGTAAAATGAAAACGAATGATTAGATTACAGATTTGACGGAGTTTTGGGTAACTTTCAGATTATGATGAAACAGACGTGCGAATATGATTTCTGATATGTACGAATGAGACTGAGAATGCGAATGAATGGCCCTTTTATAGGATGGCCTGGTTCATTCGTACGAATGGCCATCCATTCATGCGAGTGGACTCTCATTCGTGCGAGTGACCCAGATTTGATTCATTCTGCCACTCATTCGTACGAATGGACCATTCTGGTCAGTCCATTCGTGTGAATGAGCTATTCTCCTCATCCATGCGTACGAGTGAGCCATTCTGCTCATCCATTCGTACGAGTGAGCCATTCTGCTCATCCATTCGTACGAGTGAGACAATCCCCTTATGCAAATTAAACTTTTCAAGTTAAATGGGGTATCCGACCACATACAACAATTTGATTATGAAGTAATTTACATTTAATTATGAAGTGAGGGATCAATTATGAAGTTTTGGAATAGTTTATGAAGTAAAGGAACGATTTGATCAATCAGGAAGTCAAGCGGTTTTCAAATTTTGATTTTCTGACAGTCGTTCGAGTCTTATCAGATAATCTAAAATTCAGGAAAAGTAAAATCTTTTTGGATTTTTGAATATTTAATGCTGAAAATAATATCAACAAGATATATACACGCATGTCTTAGTAAGAATGATCCTTATGAGAAATCATACAGACTTAGTGACCAATGATCTGAGACATTTTGAATTTTGTAGATACAACTATACAATGGTATTTACACATATTTTTGTGAGAAAGATCCAAACATGGGATCAGTACTAAACTCATAGCAATCAGCAACATTGCAAATTATCTGAACTTTAAGTACACTTAGTCAAAATGCGATCATTGATATGTTTGTCCATCTTAAACCTATGCAGACCTCTTCTCAACACTTACAAGATGATCTTGAAGGATTGAGTCCATTGTCTGTGTGTCCCACACTGGTTAAGAATTGACTTGAATTACTTTTCAAAACATGTTAATGTTTCAAATCAGCACAACTTACTTAACCAGCCATCATAAGTTCATGAGATCTCAGTTATTCCCTGTTACTTATTTACTACACCAATTTTTTTTTTTTTTTTTTTTAGTATTCACAGTGACAGCCATCAGCTCATGGACTGCTTCAGCCAGGTATTTACAAGGCAATATGGCACGTATGCAGCTAACGATGTTTGTGTTCATCCTATCCCATGGATGGCTTCAACCAGGCTGCAACCCGGTAATATGGCACATATACGGATTCGGATTCATACTCTTATTTTATTCTTAATCGCATGGACGACTTCAGCCAGGTATTTACAAGGCAATATGGCACGTATACGACTTCGGAATCTAATTTTTAATTTTATAACTACTTTCAGATATCTCATTAAACCGATGATAACTGGTGTGCACAGAATGAGAAACACCTTCAGTTTCTATTGTTGATTTTCGTCAATCCTTTCACCATTATGTGACTCACAAGACAATATCTAATATGGTATAGATTGATCATCAATGGTCGAGATTCAGTAAGATAAGCCTATCAATGCATCACATGTCGACTTAGTGTGACTATTCACTATGACATTAAATGCAATGTGCTTCATACATATGGTTAGTGTGCCATCACTTCCCAAAGGTTGGATACGATTTCTCATTTTTGAGTTTTTCAGATGTTTTTGGGTTTTAGACTGTACAAAAATGGAAAATCTTTTTTTTTTAAACAAACTGTACACAAATAACTGTACACAATTAACTGTACACAATAAACTGTACACAATTAAGAAAATCTTTTTGGAGTCTCAGATAACTAGCGTCTGTGTACTATCATTTTTCTCAGCGAGAGATCATTTTCTTACTGACATTTTCTCCCCCTAAAATTTTAAAATGAAAAATCTTTTTGAGTTTTTGAGATTTTTAATAAACGCAAGAAAGAAAAATATATACAGGAACGTAATTGATAAAAATGATTATTGACTCGACTCTTGGTCCGGAACAACGTCATCCTTCTTTTTCATGCCGTTTACCTCTAACAAGAATAAAAATCTTGGTTTGTCAAAGGCTTTTGTATAGAGGTCGGCCTTTTGGAAATCAGTGTTAATTTGAACCACATCAATCAGTTTCTTTTCAAAACAATCACGAATGAAGTGATATTTTATGCCGATGTGTTTGGTTTTTGAATGCTGAACCGGATTCTTAGTGATAGCTATGGCAGCAGAATTATCTACATAAATAGGAGTGTTAGAGAATTGCAAACCGTAGTCCCGAAGTTGCTGTTGAATCCAGATAATCTGAGAACAGCAACTGGCAGCAGCGATGTATTCAGCTTCACATGTAGATGTAGCCACTGAAGTCTGCTTTTTGCATTGCCATGTCACAAGACGGTTTCCAAAGAACTGACACCCTGCAGATGTAGACTTGAAGTCTGTTTTGCAACCACCATAATCAGAATCACTATATGCAGTAAGCTCAAAGTTATCATCATTAGAGTACCATAATCCAAGATCAGGAGTACCCTTCAGATAACGAAAAATCCTTTTGACAGCAATTAAGTGGGAGACTTTTGGTTTTGACTAATATCGGGCACAGAGACACGTGGCGAACATGATGTCTGGTCGAGATGCCATGAGATACATGAGAGATCCGATCATGGCTCGATAGAGAGTAGCATCAATATACTCCCCCTTGTCATCAGGCGAAATCCCGTGATTGATCGCCAATAGAGTACCAGCAGGTTTGGCATCAGTCATACTGAATCGGCTCAGTATGTCTCCAACATAATTTGTTTGATGAAGGAAAATCCCTGTCTCATATTGATCTACTTGTAGCCCTAGAAAGAACTTCATCTCTCCCATGGAACTCATCTCGAACTTGTCCTGCATAACTCTTTCAAATTCTTTGCACAGAACATCATTCGTCGATCCGAAAATAATGTCATCCACGTATACCTGTACCATTAAAAGTTCTCCACCCTTTTCTCTAATGAACAACGTGCAGTCGATGACACCTCTTCTAAAACCATTGTTCAGAAGATGAGTGGAAAGTGTCTCGTACCACGCTCGCGGAGCTTGGTGCAATCCGTACAGTGCCTTGTCCAATTTGTAGACACGGTCACGATGCATAGGATCTTCAAACCCGGAAGGTTGACTGACGTATACGACTTCACTGATTTCTCCATGAAGGAAAGCACTCTTTACATCCATTTGATAGACTTTGAACCTTTTGTAGGATGCATAAGCAAGAAAAATTCGAATTGCTTCCAGACGAGCAACCGGTGCAAACACTTCATTGTAATCTATACCTTCAATTTGCCTAAATCCCTGAACGACCAAACGAGCCTTATTTCTTATGACTATTCCTTGATCATCCCTTTTGCAACGAAGAACCCATCGAGTACCAATCTTCTTAGCTCCTTTTGGTAAATCAACTAACTTCCAAACTCTGAGCTTCTGAAATTGGAGTAGTTCTTCCTGCATTGCATTTACCCAAGATTCTTCTTTTAAAGCATCTGTTATAGACCGTGGTTCGATTTGAGAGACGAAACATGAATGCGCACAATCGTTGACCACACCAGATTCCATGATTTCTGAGTAGACTCCAGAGTTGATCTGACCCCTAGTTTTAACACCAGATGTGGGATCACCAATAATGTTCTATTGAGGATGAATTCTATCAATCCTACCCACAGGATGAGCAGGAACCTCAACAGTTTGATCAAGGTTTGTGATACTCTGTTCAATTGCCACAGAATGTGAAACATCATCACTCAATTGTACGACATCATGGGAAGGATCTTCAATCACCTAGTCTGTTTCTTGTCGAGAACCCTCATACTCTGAAGAAGAAGAAGAGTCATCATCCTGTGTGACTTGTGTGTTATTGGAGGACTCAGGAATGTCAGATGATGAGGGAGTAGGTTGCACATGTTCATCAGGTGCGTTTTGAGCATCATACATCATTTGAACAGCAACCTCCTCATCTGAACATTCTGGAGGAAGATTAAACGAGGCAAAAAGTTCTTCATAATCAAACATCCAAGGAAAACCTTTTCCAACAGCAGGAGAGGTATACTTTTGAACATCAACATGGTACCATTCTTCTACATTCCCAAAAGCTTTGTTGTAAACTCTTTTATTGGGAGTGCTGTACCCTAAGAAGTAACCTTCCTCTACTTTCTCGTTAAACTTGCCATGAGCATCCTTTTTCAACATGGTACATGGAGCGCCGAACGGTTCAAGATACTGTAGGTTCGGTTTCTGTCGATGCAACAATTCAAAGCAAGTTTTATCGTGACGCTTGACAACTAGAACCCGGTTGAGCGTGTAACACGCATTAGCAATAGCTTCATTCCAGAACTGCATGGGTAAGTTTGAGTCAGCGAGCATAGTCCTTGCAGCTTCTATCAAGGTCCGATTCTTCCTCTCAGCAACACCGTTCATTTGTGGAACATATGGCGCACTGAATTCATGGTGAATACCAAGTTTTTGACAGAAAGTTTCCATAAGGTGATTTTTAAATTCAGTACCATTGTCCAAACGGATCCTCCTAACCTTTAACTTATACAGAGACTCCAATTTGGTAATCAGAATCTCCACATATTCAAAAGTTTCAGATTTTTCTTTTAAGAACATCACCCAAGAATATCTTGAATACTCATCCGTCACAACCAAACAATATACGTCTCCAGCAATGCTCTTCCGGTTGATAGGACCAAACAAGTCCATGTGTAAGAGCTCTAGTGGTATAGTGATGGAATGTTGAGATTTGGATTTATGAGATTTCTTGGTTTGTTTGCCTTTCTTGCAAGAAACACACACGTAAGGAAGATGAAAACTTTTCACAGTGACTCCTTCAACAAGATTTTTGTGCACCAAATGATTCATTTTTCTGAGACTGAGATGTCCCATTCTTTTGTGCCATAAAATAGAATCCTTCTCAGTTGCTTTTGAAACAAAACATGATGCTGTGGACACTGAGGATGATGCTTGTGACATGTCAAGAATATAAAGATCATTCACTCTTGGAGCAGACATAACCACCATGTCTTCTAGAATCATAAACTCCTTTTTCAAGATATAACAATGCTTGTCATCAAAAAGAACCTTGAACTCCTTATCACAGATTTGAGAAACAGAAAGTAAGTTGTTATCCAACTGTTTGAAAAAGTTGACCTTCTCAAAGCTGACAGCTCCATTAGACAGTGTTCCCTGAGCTGAGATAAAACCACCTTTATCGCCTGCAAATGAAACATAGCTCCCTTTGAAATTTATGACGTCGAAAAGGAGAGCTAAGTTCCCAGTCATGTGCCTGGATGCCCCACTATCAATAATCCAATTATTGCTAATAGGATTATAAAGGACAACCTGCACAAGAAGGAAAGTAATTAGTTTAGGTTAGGAACCCAAGCCTTTACGGTCTTGGGTTTCCCAGTCTCATCTACAACAGTACAATCCATCCACTGTCCTTGTGGATTTTTGGAACAACCATTTGACTTTGAAGTACAGTCGTCAGAAGCATCATCTGATTTTGCTTTCCACACATGTTGTTTGTGCAACGACTGTTTGTGGTAAACAGTGGATTGCTTAACGATTTGTACAGGTGTGGAACTCGAATCAGAGACCAACAAGTCATGCATCTTTTGTTTAACTTTCTTTTGATGCACTTGTTGTTGGGTAAAAGAGTTAGATTTTGACTTTAAAAACTTTTGTTTATTTTCTGGAAAATGGTTAACTCTTTTACTTGGCTTCTGAAGATAAGGACAGTTGACAACAACATGTCCTTGTGTACCGCACTCAAAACAGTATCTCCGCTCAACCATCCTCGGAGATCTGTATTGATTTTCACTTTGGTGAGTTTTTGAACCACCAGCCTTAGCTTCTTTTGTTCAGCTGAAGAGAGTGACTTGTTTGATTGAACAGACTCTCCAGCTTTAACAAAATTAACCTTTTTGATTGTGGCTTTGGTTACTTGACTCTTATGATCAGAAGTAGTGGGATAAGATGGACGGAAATTGGTTGGTTTAATTTTAAAAACATTTTTAGAAGCAGATTTTGAAATACCAATGCTGTCATTCTGTGGAGCAGACGAGTTTTTGTGTCCCAAACCACGAGTAGGACACTCATCGTCATCTTCATCCCACTCTTCTACCATTCCATCAACACACTGGGACTCCGAGGTCGAATCACCATTATCGTTAACCTTTGGTTGAGAAATTTTGTCTTCGGTTGGATCAACGACAAGTGGCGTTTTGACCTTAAAGTCAATGATTGGGTTATCATCCGGTGTGTTTACCATAGTATTCAACACCGGTGGAGGACAATTTTTATACCCAAACCCAGCATTTTTCTTTCCTGTACGCCGTGAAATCATGTAATCAAGAAGGTAAGAAGAATTTGAATAACTTTTCAGCTTTTGATTTAAAGTTTCATAATCACATTCGACAAGCGCCAGCTTTTTCTTTGTTTCATCAATCGTGTTTAAATAAAAAGTGATGGCATTTTGTTTGTTGATAACACAGATTTCTAATTCATGAACTTGCCTGTTTAAAAGATCAATTTTGTTTTTGAAGGCAAGTTCGTTTCCCTTTAAAACACGGTTTGCTTCAAGACAATTAGTAAATCAGCAATTAAGTCTGTGTTGTGACTTTTAAGTGTCTCAACTTTCTTCTCAAGTTCATCACAAATTAAACACGGTTGAGATTCAGACTCACTTTCAAAACTGTCAGAATTTACCTGAATGCCTGTGGATGTTTTTACCATAAAAGCACAGCTACAGGTAGATTCAGAAGAGGAATTGTTATCATCCACATCAGCTGTCGATTGACTTGAAGAGACGACAGATGATTTTTCTTCATTCTCAGCTGTGAAGCCAGAACTGTTTGAAGATGTGTCGTCTTCAGCTGATGAACTTTCTAAAGCAATCTTTCTCTCAGCATCAGAATCTGATTCTTCATTGATTTCTACAGCCTTTGCCATGTAAGCTCTATCCCTTGAACTGCCATCAGCTCCAAATTTAAAAGTCCAATCAACAGTCTCATCTGTTTGAACAACCATAGCTTTTGTTCCACTTGAAGTGTCCTTATCTTGTGCAAGAGTAACTGGAACAAGGTTTGTTTCTGTATTTTGATTTTGTGGCTTCGGTTGGCTTTGACGGTTGTTGAAAGGGTTGCGGTTTCCAGTCTGTTTAGGCTTTTCACATTGCCTAGCAAAATGCCCTTTCTCACCACAGTTAAAAGATACAACAGCAGACACATCAAAACCATAAGTTGTGTCTTTGTTCCCTTCGAGAGTTTTTCCTGTCCTTTTTACATAATCTCTCGCTCTTCTGACTGCACTTGCAAGAGCCCACATTATATCAATTCGATCAATTTCATCCTTATCAATCTGAGCATAGTCTTCTGCTGTCAGATGACTGTTTCCAACCTGTCCAGCAACAAGACTGTCATATGAATTGACAACGGTAGACAACAGTGCCATGTGTTCCTTGGACACTTCGATAGTAACCTTGTCGAAGTTGTCTGTTTGCAATTTAATGGGGCTTGGTGGAGGAGTACTAGCAGTATTTCCCTGCTGTGGAACCGAGCTTGATGAAACTGAAGCATGAGCTGTTGAAGACTGGCTGGCTGAAACATTTGACATGTTTGATACAAACGCTGTCTGCAAAGGAGCATTTTGTTGAGTTGATGTGGAATAGTACAATGAAGGATTCTGAGCTTGTACGCCTCTCTTTAACTTCCACTTATTCATCACCTCTTGTTCTCTCAATTTCTGAAGAAATTCATTGATATCAATGGTTTCAAGAGTATTGTTCTGTTTGAGAACCATCAAGAATGAATCCCATTTTGGTGGTAGCGCATCTGCCATGCATTGAACCTTTTCTTCTTTCGTTGTTTTGATCTCATGGGCATGCAATTCACTCATCAAGTGATAGAATCTCTCAAATAGATCATCTAAGGACTCATTCCCAATATACATGAAATTATCAAATTCCTTCTTAATGGCCTTAGCATTGATAGCTTTCAACGAAGCATTTCCTTCGTGACGTTGTTCTAAGGCAACCCACAGAGATTTTGAAGATGTAAACTGCCTGAATTGATGAAATATTTCTCTTGATATGGCCTGAGATAAGATAGCATATGCCTTCTTTTCTAAGTCATAATCTTTTCTTTGTTGTTCGCTTAAAAGGGAAGCCAAAACAGGAGTTCCATCCTCACTCAACACTTTTTGATATCTATTCTCTATCATCATCCATAAGTTTGTATCAACTCCATTAATGTGTATCTCAAACCTGTTTTTCCAGTGATGAAATTCGTCCATTGTCATGAGTTTTGGAGCCTTGTTAGCATTTCCAGCTTCATTATCGATTAATAACAAGTTTTGGATTTTACTGTTCTGACTGGCAACAAAGGCTAAGTCCGACATGGTAAAAAACGAAGTTTTTCGACACAAAAAAAAATTCAGAAGAGATTTATGCGAATGGGTCTATTTGTGCGAATGGAATTTTCTATTCGTGCGAATGGAAGTTTGAACAAATGAGCGGGAGACTTGATCTATTCGTGCGAATGGAAGGAGCCATTCGTGCGAATGAAGTTCATCATAGTAGCCATTCGTACGACAGAGGGCTGTTTGACTTTTTTTGCACCAAAAAGCACCAATGATTGAGCCTATTATCAGATCTGGAAACTGAAACGATCAGATCACTCAGAAGCAATAATCACAAGTTTTGAACGTGGCTAAACAACGATCAAGTGATCTTTATAACATTCAAGTAGCTAGAAAAAGCAAGATTAGATTTTCTATGTTGAATCTAGAGCACAATGGCTCTGATACCACTTTGTTGGATCGGGATCTACCTTGATCCAATGATTCAACACATTAACCGAACCAAATCGTGCGGAATCCGATTTGATTGGCAATCCAATCTATGACACGGATCGGGTCGTAAGAAACGAGCGGATTAGATGTCGAAACGAAGGTTTCTATCGACCCTTTGGTGTAGAGAAGTTGGATACAAGACCTGGAAACTCTCAACGGACAGAGATTCGACAATACAGGTGCAAAGAGTTTGTGTGAGTTTGTGTGTTTTGTTGCTTAGTCTGGTTCTGCTCTGGTTAGTCTCTTCTATGTGTATATGTGTTGTCTTTTTGTTGTGCTCATGAAGTGAAAGTTCTATATATAGTGCTGAGGCCATTCGTACGAATGAGCCATGTGAATGGACTCATTCGTGCGAATGAATCAGCAGAATGGTTCATTCGTAAGAATGAATCATTAGAATGGTTCATTCGTACGAATGAATCATTCTCATGACTTATTCTAGCGAATGAATCATTCTCATGATCTATTCGCGCGAATGGATCATTCTCATGATCCATTTGTGCGAATGGGCCTTTCATTAGCACGATTGATCAACGTTATCGCTATTTATCAGATCGTTTAATACACAGTCGTTATATATGAGTAAACATTAAGGATAAACATGTAATTTCATTAATATATCAAATAGTTACATTAAACATAGATGAAATACATATTACAAGGGATTAGGGACATATTATGCATCTACACAAGTTTTCCACATACCATAACCTAACAGCATATCTTACCAAAGGAAAGAAATCCGATGGTTTTGACGATATGATCGATTTCTTATGTCGATCAAAGATCTACTTTGCCCTCACCACCAACCCTACTATATATATTCCCCATATGGAGGATTTCTGGAGAACCGCCGTCTACTCAACCGAACAGGGGATTCCCCAAATCAAAGCCAAAGTAGACGGCAAGAATATCACCATCTTGGAAGCTACACTCAGAAACCATCTTAAGCTTCGAGATGAGGGAGCAGCCATCTCATACTCGAAGGACGAATACATGAGGACCTATGTTTCCATTGGATACACTGGAAATCAAACTGAGTATACGATCGAGAAGGCACTGATGGGCCCTCCATGGAAGTATCTTTGCCACACTCTTCTCCAATGCATATCTCAGAAGCGGAGTGGATGGCATCAGGTGAGCTCTACACTGGCCTCCGCCTTCCATGGTATGGTCACTAACCAAGGCTTCAACTTTGCACATCTCATTTTTGAGGGTTTGCGATACAACCTTCAAGAGGGTGCAAAGCAGCAATTTTTTATGTACCCAAGGTTCTTGCAGGAAGTTTTCAATCAAGAACTAAAAGAACTTTCAAAACCTGCAAGAGTCTACATCATGTTGGGTCATAAAAATAACATTTTTTAAAGCATGAGAACTGTTTCCAAAAAGTTCTCAGGGGTCAACGTTACATTGTTATTTACAATGCTGAACGTACAAAGTACCCAGGGTGACAGCTCAGCAATCCCAGCTGATACTGATCCCACACCCTCCACCTCACATCCTGAACAATAGTCTGCATCCACCATTCGAACCCGTGTGCATACTACTGAGGATGCACATGCACAAACATTACTTACACCTGTTTTGGATGTTATCGTTCAACCGGAACACAGGGCCCCGGTTGCAACGACATATACTAGGAAAAGGGGCAAGAGAACTCCTTCTTCTCTTGCCTCCAAGGCCCAAACCCAACCTAACAGCCCTCACTCAGAATCACAACATTCTGGTGAGAATATCACAAGGGAGAGCCACATTATTAGGGAGACTCCTTTGGATGTCTCTCTATTAGGATCAGGATCACTTCCCGGATCCATAGAACAGCCCCCTGAGCCTTTCCTTTTTCTTTTGAACTTAAGTGTTGAGGAACCTGATCAAAATGATGTACCTTCTCCAACTACTACTATCTCGGAGGTACTGATTAACCTTGCTACCAACACACCCAACCCAAGTTCATTTACCCTGAAGGTCCACTCTAGGAGCCATGAAAGAGTGGATGTGGAAGAGGCTGTCAGTACTGCTGGTCCATCAAATGACCAGGAGGACAGTGACAACATTGTTAAGATCTCAACCACGGCAACTCACAGTGAGGATGTTTCCTTGGAAACTCCCTTCACTGAGAGGAATCACAGGTGCCAAGAAACCATGGGTGATGGGGATGAAGAGGCCAGGCCTAAGACCCCATCTGGATCCAAGGATTCCACAGTTGTGGATGAGGACAGACTGTAACTTCATATCTTGATATTGACGGTCAGGATGGTTATGCTAGAGGCTGAAGTGTCCAAATTAAGACACCAAGTCTCTATGCATGAAGCTCATAAATTCCAAACTTTACCTACTCTTTTCCTTGTATCAATAGGCACCCAAACTGATACTTATACGTCCACTGATGCACCCAAAAAGGGGGAGATGGTCCCAATGGAGGATATAAGGTTAAAAGGATAGTCAGAAACATGCAAAGGCTTCAGCAACAAAGACAGTAAGAGATTTTTGGTAGCATCAGTCTAGGGGGAGTTTGTAGAAACAAAGACTGATGACTACAAAATTCTTTAAGTACAAATGCAGCTGATCTCAGAGTTTGCTGCTGACCAACAAACTGCTGCGGACAAGCTTATCTGCTGCGGATACCTGTTCTCCTGCTGATGAACAAATCTGCTACGGATAGCCTTATCTACTGAAGACCAATGTTGCTGCTGATAAGCTTATCAGCAGCATCTTTCTCATTCTTGCTGCTGACAGCCTTGTGCCTTGAAGACAAATCGTTGCAGCTGATTATCCATACCAAGCGTCACTGACAACTTTCTGCAAAAGCAACTGACACACTCAAAGCAGAAGGAACCTCAATGGCACAACCAATGACGGACAACAATGCTCTTCTCCAAGCATGCAAGTAGTGATGCATAAAGAAGACGCTTCAATAAAGTTAACTAAGATATAGACAAAACATGTAATAGTTAGCTAGATACAACAAATCAACGGTCTATGTTAGATCTGATCCTTAGAATCAAGGGGCTGTCTTGATTCTAAGTGAGTATAAATAATCTATAAACACTTCATTGTATGTGTGCTTTTTGTGCTTAATCGCAGAGTTTTCATTTGTAATCGTTTATTCACTAAGCTTAATACAACAGTGATCTTACTAGTATTCTTTCTGTCTGTTCGATTACATTTGTGTAGTTGTTATTGTTTCCGCCAATTTCAACTAAGAATATAACCATCTTGTAATTTCGATCCTACAAGTGGTATCAGAGCTTGTATTTGTGGAACTGGTATCTGTTGTTGTTGAACTTGTTGTTGTTGTGGAACTTGTACTTGTGGAATTTGATGTTGTTGTTGTTGTTGTTGTGGTTGTTGAACATTTAAGCCTTGAGCTTGAGCAAGTTCATTAGGATGAAACCAGTTGTCATTAGGTGGTGCAACATAATCAGGATTGATTAAGTGCCCAAACAATGGAGTATTGACTGGAATCAATGCAGCAATCTATTGTTTCACCTTCGTACAGTCGGTAAAGATACGTTTTGACATCGGAGTCAACGTTAATCTTATTGGATGTTGTGGAAGATCAGGAATAAAATGATTGAGTATCATTTGAATAAACCGAGGATACATCAAGAAACCTTGACCTTCAGCTGGATTAATCTGCATAACCATCTCTCGATAGAGTAAAGGGGAAAATTGAATCGTTTATTCAATGTTAAGGACACCATAGCAGTTTGAAGAGCCATCTTCAATCCATCAGTACCAGCTTTGCGAGGAGAGATGCATTGAATAATCACATGCATGAAATACCTCCATTCACCAACTAATCCACCTTTCCGAGCTTGTGTATCATTCTGTCGTCCACGATAACCCATCCGTTGAAAACAACCCATAATAAGAGTGCTAGGATAAGATATTGGATCGTCAGCATTTCCACCTAAATCAAGAGCAGCATGAATCGTCTCTTCAGAAATTGCAATCTCAGTATTGTTTACTGTTGCACGAAGTACATGTGGTTCCACGTCAGTATCTTGATGTACCGTATCCCAGAATTGTTGTATATACATCAAGCTGATATAGGGATCTGCTGATAAGGCAACATGCAGTCGTGATCGATTCAGAAAATTTATGATGCCTTGAAAATTAACTGCTTCTGTGAAAGTATTGGACAACACAACAAACATTAGTACACTTACACATATATGAAACACACATTTAATAATACACACAAAACAAACAAAAAAAAAATTTCAAACAAAAAAAATTTTCAACAAAAATTCACAAGTCCAAATCCTTACTGACCCCTAGGCGAACTTAATAAGTTCGCTTAGTAGTGCTAGAGGCGAACTTATTAAGTTCGCCTGACAAGTTCACTTCGAACAAGTTCGCTTGAAACAAGTTCGCCTGAACTGTGACGTTTCAAATTCAAACTCAGATAATCAAATGTCATCGAATCAAGATAAAATCATGGAATAAACGTTGAATAACAGTCGAATAACACTTTATAACCAAATAATATGATCAATTTTACAAGTCCGGTCAAAATTTGGTCAAAATCTGCCGTTGAAAGCTTCGACGTAAAAACCGAGACTAAAATCATCAAATACACACAATCTACCGGATGAAATTTAACGAAAGAACCTTAGTTGAATTCGCAATTCAATTTGGATTAAGATTCAACCAGTAAACAACTCCAACAACAACGTTTTAAAAATTCTGAAAAATTTCCAAGTATTGAGCAGTCTTACCCTCAGGCGAACTTAATAAGTTCGCTTTACTGAGTACCAAGCGAACTTGAGATCAAGCGAACAAGACAAGTTCGCTTAAGGAGGAAATCCGGTAAGTTCGCTTACTAATTAAGTTCACTTAAAACAATGAAGCGAACTTAATAAGTTCGCTTGCTAAGTTCGCCTGCACAGGAACTAGCAAGTTCGCTTAAACTGCTGTAACAAACTCAGAGGAATCTTTACCCAAACACGAACCAAGAACTTCAAAAATCATGATTTCTCAGCGAATTGATGGAATTTAAGGAAATTAAACCGTAGGATTATGAATTTTATCAAATAGAACACTTCTATCGGACTAATTTCTTCATAATCACTTCCAAAAACACGAATTCAGTAGAGAAATGATCTTCAAGAACTTGAAAAACTCCATTGATGCAGAAATTTCAAAAATGTTGAATTTCTTGTCGAATTGTACACAAAACCGTCACTAATCACCAAGAATCGTACTTAATTCACGAGCATAAGCTCTAATACCACTTGTAGGTCCAGGTAACTCAACTACTGATCGGACTCGTAATATGACGTTGCTATAACACAAAGTGCGGAATCCTTCATGTTAACATTTGTATACTAACCGACAATTGAAACAACATGCGTAAATAAACTTCTTGTTATATTCCAAACTTCATAGAGTTTACAAGATAATCACTTCTGCTTCTCTCTGTTCTTCTATGTTCTATATGTTCTATTCTGAACAGACTGTAAACTCTATATTTATAAACACAAGTTCTGATATAAGCGAACTTATTAAGTTCGCTTCTAACAGCTTAAGCGAACGTAACAAGTTCGCCTCAGTTAGACCTAAGCGAACTTATTAAGTTCGCCTCTGATAGACCAGGCGAACTTAACAAGTTCGCCTCTAGGCTCACTTGTAAAACACTTAGTAACTTCAGAAATTTACATAACAAAAACATAAAGACATAAAATCTAACTATTACAAGCTTTTGTCATTACAAATTTATGTCCTAACAAGTTGGAGCCCTGAGCACTGTTTTGTGCTCCAAATTTCTTTCTTTCTAGCCACATTTCAAGCTTCTAGGAAGGACTACAACATCAAAAGGATCACCATACATCATCATCATCATCTAGCTTGGGGAAGTTGGTTTGATTCTTGGCATTTCTTTATGAGTCTTGTAACTTTTCCTTTCTTTGTTCTTGTTCTTATGCTCACCATTAGCTAACTCTTGATATCACTTTGGTTTAGATAAAGTTTAGTAGCGTTTGACAACATTTATGGATTTTTGGTATAGTTTATGTTAATGTTATAACAATGGCATGATTATTCTTCAATGATATTGTGTATTTTGGAGTTGATATTGTTTGCAAGACTTGTATATGTGTAGGCTTTGTATGTTGGAAAACCCATGGTTTATGCATGTATTCATTGATTAGTGTATGTATGTATGCTAGTTTATGGCTTTTGACTAGGAATGGTGGATGAAATCTTGTTTATGGTTGAAAACTCTTGAATGTGCATCCTTGTGCTTGTGTTTGGAAAGACAAAGTGATTGTTATGGTGTGTCATATTTAGTATTATGCTTATCTAGGACTTGCTGACACAATCTTCTAATTTATGTAATCTTGATATGAACATTGTATGTTGAGGAAGTGCATGTTATTGTTTAATTTAATCAACTTGAGGTGGGTTATGTGTTGATTCGTGTAATATTTCCAACTAGTTGTTGAGTCAGCCAACCTTGACAGGAAGCTAGTTCAATATTTATTAAACATTAACGTATTCATAGCATGTGAGCTTCATTGTACGATTTTCGGTGGTTAGTTTGTATAATTCATTCTAGCTTTCCGAATACTCATTTGATTAGATGTCTTTGACGAGAATTTAGTCAACATATGTTTCGTGTATTTGCCATGTATCCATAGTTGTTGTTGGGTGTTTACTTGTAGGTCCCTCGGGTGTGGCGGATCGTTACATGCAAGTGGGTCTACTAGTCGGACCGGGTGCGGAATGCCCGTGACTAGGTGGAGAGTCTAGCTAAACAAAGTAAACCGACAAGAGAAAACACTTTAAACTTTCTTTATATTATAAACACTTGAAGGTTACAGAGAAAAGCACTGAGATTACAATCTGCGTATTTGCACTAAAGCCTGCGTACTTAACTTCTGTCAACCTATCTTATTTATACAGGACCTGATGCCTGCGCACTTAGCAAGTGTGCAGGTCAAAATGCTCTTGCGTACTTAGCAAGTACGCAAAGTTACTCTTGCGTACTTGCCAAGTACGCAGGAGCTTTCTCCTGCGCACTTACAAGTGCGCAAAAGACTTGGAGAATTCTGCACCATTCAATATGTAAAAGTAAATACAACTCGATAAACTAATACATAAAGACTCTTACATACAAAGACAATTACAAACAAGACAAAACAACCTAAGACTAAGACTCTATCTATCCAGAGTGTTTGTCACAGGAAAGTGTTTCAACAAACTCCCCCTTGACAACAGCTCTGGATAATCTTCAGTCTTCGGGCTTCACATCTTCAGTCTTCACAACGCTTGATCTTTAGCTTCCATCTTCTTCTTGTAATCAAGGCAGAATTTAATCACCTTGTCGTATTTAGAAGCAAGGAGCTTTGTCCACTCATCCGTGTAGACGCAATAGTGTTCTGCTATTACCTCCAGATCTTTCCCAGAAAGGTTGATGAAGCAGACTTCATCAAATATTCTGATCAGCTCCTTTGGCACTAGGTTCCCACTCTCTGAACGTCCTTTACCCATGATCACAGCCTCACCCATCTTTGGATCTACGTACCAGTACCACATGTCACCAAGAATATCCTGAGATAACTTGCTCAGGGGAATCTTAGTTTCACATCGCACTCGCTTGTATACCAATTTCTTTAAGTGCTTCTTAGTCATAGGATGTACAGCATGCTAATCCTTGACTCTCTTGGGCACTTGAGGCTTGAACATCTCGAACTTCCCTGATCTTGCTTCTCGCTGCAGAACCACCCACAAACCCATCGCCACTGCATGATTGGAATGACCCAGCAGCTCTCGGCTTGCTAGGTTCACAAGGTCGTATTTGGGCAAGGAGCTGAACGCTTCACTGGTGGATTTCAAGTATTAAACCCCGCCAGATCTTTTGATAGTGAACAACTGCTTGTCCTCCTCGAACCTTACAGCAAAGATCATCCCTGTTGCTCCGTGTTTGTCTATTATAGACGTCTTTTGCCACACAGGAGCTGGACCCTTTGATGAAGTAGAAGGCATGTCTGTTTCTTTCGGTGCCTCTGGGTCTACAGGTTCAGGGTCAACTGGGGAGGCTTCAGTCGAGGCTTCTACATTACTAGCCTGCTCGACTGAACCTGTGTCGAGCGGAGCGTCGAAGGATGGAAATTCAAAGATCTCTCCATCTTTTAGCTCGTACTCTCCTTCCCCGTCACCCTTGGGAATTTCGATCACAACATCTTCGTCATCATCATCCCAATCGTCACCAGAGTCGATCTCTCCTTCTTCTAGTTGTAAGTCCCGGGAGCCTCGTCGCGCAGCGGAAATAACACGATCTATTCTGCGATTTGTGTGGGAACAAAGAAACGAGACAGAGAAACAAGAACAAAGACAACAAATAATGAAACGAAACATAATCCATAACATAGAAGTCATCCCGTATTACAGACTACATACCGAAGGAGCACACATCTCTCATCTAAGCTCACGGTCCAGGGGTCGGGAGAGCTCTTCCCGACCCGGACACCTCTCAACCTTGTTCCAGAAGTTCCACCTACAAATGAAGACAAGTCTTCTATTTATAGGGGAAGGAACACTACATTCGTACTTGACAAGTACGCATGGTTTGGTCATGCGTACTTGACAAGTACGCAAGGCAAAAGCCTTGCGTACTTACTAAGTACGCAGGACCAAACTGGTGTGCGGGCTAAGTACTCAGGAACACCCTCCTGCGTACTAGCCACGTACACCGATACATAGAATTTAATCTATAGTTACAAAACATGCTTCTACAAACTCCCTCTTAACGATATCATCAAATTCTATCTATCACTAACACTGATAATCATCAGTTTACAAAGAATGTCCTAACAGACTCCCTCTAAACTAATGACATCACGTGTCTTCTGGCGAGACTTGATCTTCTGGCATTCCACTTGAGATCTTCAAATCTTCAAACTTCAGTCTTCAGTTGCCGAGTGATGACAAACCCGACTCCCTCGTAACTGTTGCTTTCATTGTAGACCAAACCAAGTGCTTCAATAAGAACCAAACCCAACACAACTCATTGTAGTTTATCCTCTCAGCAGTAGCAACCTCCACCCTGACTTAGGACTCTGAGTCAGACAATGTCTTCCTAACCAGGTAACAATAGTAGACTAAGACAACTCCAAATCAGCTGGCATATGATAGAGAGTTTGAGTTTCCAATAACCTGCATCAAACTAATCAGCTCTCGTAGGAATTCCAGTAAGATAAACTTAAGTCTTCAACCAGATGTGTCCAACTCTATCCTGTATCTTCACGAGTCAACCAAATTCCCGAAGATGTTCATTTCCAATATCCCCTTTCAGGTTAAGCTCCATCTGACTAGACCAGAAACAAGGGTATGTTTCCTATCCCATCGGCCAATGATAAAAGGTTCCATCTTCAACTAATAATCCAACGAATATCCAGCTTTATCTTGAAAACACATGATATAATCAAACACAAAAAAAATATAGTTTACACGAGATATCACGGTTGAGATCCATGTTACGTCAAAGAGGTATATATATAGGAAGTACCAACGACTTTTCCACCACCTCTTTAATGTCTCATGAATACTAGATTTTATCCCCCTCATTTCTCTGTAAACTATGACCAGCTTCATCACCACTTCACTCAAATCCTCAAAAAGCACAACTAGCCAACTCCAGGATTTTATTCTTTATTCCTTTGCAAAGAACCAAAGCAGCAAATCCTTGGGTTCAAGTTGTTTCAGTATTCATCCCCTATTAAAGAAGTATCCCGGATACTCGTAGCCTACATATTCAGGTTTGAATACCTAAACAAGATGATTCTTTTTCCGAAAGATCCAAAGCAGCCACATCTTCACAAATAGAACGAGACCTTTAGCCGATGACGACCCAATTGCTCCCATTAGCTCAGCATTCATACCCTATTAAATAAGAATCCCGGATACTCGTAGACTACATTTTCAGGTATGGACCCTTAAACAATGTATGACAAGTGGTATCATCCAACAAAAATCTCGTCCGTGTTTCGCCAAGCCACATTGTATACAAATTCTGGTCCGGAAAAACCAAAATTACTATCTTCTCAAAAATGGCCCGAAACACGCATACAAATGATCCCTAAATTTTTTTTTTGAATCCCAGAGGCTATTCCATGTGTACTTAGCAAATACGCATATGTAGGGTGTTGCTGCGTATTTAGTAAGTTCGCAAAGGCAAGTACTCATGCGTACTTGTTAAGTACGCAGAGAAATGCTCTTGCGTACTTAGCTAAGTACGCAGGTCACTTATCATGCGTACTTACTAAGTACGCAGGGCTAACCCATGCGTACTTAGCAAATACGCAGAAAAGGTGATTCTGCGTACTTGTTCAGTACAACAGTGTTCTTGACGGATCTTGAGGAGAATGCTCGAAAAGTGACGGATCGGAGAAATTAATGCTTCCGCAAGCTTCGAAAACATCATCTAACAAACCCTTAGCCTTCCAAACACCAAATGAAGTGATAACAAACTCGGATTTAAGGATTTTGGATGAAAAAGTAGCGAACTTTTTATAACTCAGATCTGCTCAAAAACCCTAAAACCCAAAACTGGAACAAAAATCAACGAACACCGAGGCTCTGATACCAGTTGTTGACTGAACAAAAGGTAAAGAAAAACGTTCTCACTAATGGTGATAATTGCATTTTAACTGAACCCGATATCATTGAAACAAATGATAATATAAAGGTAATGCTTTATGGGGGTTATAAAAGTCCTAACCAAGCAAAGAAAGAGGCTTTTTCAGCTCATTATGGGCTTGGGTATAAAGAAAATTTGAAAAAATATTATACTCCCAAAAACCAAACTGTTAAGGTTCAGACTAATGTTCATAAACCAACTCCTCCTTCTCATAATGCTGAGTTATCTAAGGCCAGATCTAATGAGCCTTACAAGAGAACTTATGTAGACAAGAGGAACTGCTTTCACTATGGATTGGTTGGTCACATTTTTGTGAACTTTCCTTCGAAGAACGAAGGGAAACGGCCTGTTGTTTCACAACCAGCTGTTATCCCCAGGTCGCCACCAGTGAAACCATCTCCCAAACATACAAAGCAAAATGTGGTGAAACCACGAGTCAAACCGATGGTAAAGCCTAAGATCAAATATGAAGCTAAACCATATGTTTCAAGAAAGGTAATGCAACCCGCTGTACCTTGTGTATCTACCTCGGGTAGTACACGCACTGGTGAGAAATCTGTGGCGAGACTCTCAAAGCCACAGAGAAGGAGAAGAAACAAGAGGTTGAGAAAGCTGGAACAGCTGACTTCAGCTCAATCAGGTGAAGCTTCCACAAGTTCACCTGCTGTTGTTGATTCAAAGTCTCCTGTTTCGGTTAAGAAACAGAAGAGATCCTGGACTGCCAAATCCAAAACTTCTCAATCTCCTAGTTCTATTCTTCTAAAGATTCATCAATTTTGAAGGAAGTAGTTTGTTTTGAAAAGGATGGACGACCCAAGACCACAATGGCTTGGGTCTCCAAATCTAACTAATTCTTTTGTTACTCGTGCAGGGACGTCCGAAGGGTACTATCTCTAACCGCTGGTATGTAGATAGTGGATATTCTATGCACATGACAGGAAACATGGCCCTGCTTCAAGATGTTAAACCATTCAGAGGCGGCTATGTGGCCTTTGCCGGAGAAAAAGGCGGCAGCATCACGTGTCAAGGCGTGGTTTCGAACGGTTGTGTCAGCTTTGACAATGTCAACTTCTGTGGGTAGCTGAAGCATAACCTGTTGAGTGTCTCCCAAATGTGTGATAAGGAGTACTCGGTGATGTTTGACAAGTCAGAATGCCTGATCCTCAAACTTGGTTTTGAAGTTCCCGAAGAATGGATCCTGATGAGAGCGCCAAGAACAAACGACACCTATCAGATCGATATGAGCGTGGCAACAACCACCTCATCAGTTCCTATCTGTTTTCTTACTAAAGCGACAGAGCTCGACTCCATCTTGTGGCATAGGAAACTCTGACATATTTCGTATCGTAAAATGAATCATCTTGTCCGAAACGGTTTGGTAACCGGGGTTCCTACGCTGAGATTTACCATTGCAGATGACTGTATGCCTTGTAAAAAGGGCAAACATCAACGGAAGTCTCACAAGCCCAAGCTCCAAAACTCTATTGATACCCCTTTGGAGCTATTACACATGGATCTGTTTGGCCCCATAAGTATCAGGAGTATTGGAGGTAAGTCGTTCTGTCTAGTAGTAACTGATGATTTCTCACGTTTTTCTTGGGTGCATTTTTTAGGTACTAAAGACGAGACTGCTGATATTCTTCAATATTTGATCCTGAGCTTGGAATCTCTTTGCAAGCTGAAAGTTAGAAGAATAAGGAGTGACAACGGAACTGAGTTCAAGAATAATTTGAGGGATCTTTTCTGTCTCAAGAAAGGGATCCGTCACGAATTCAGCGCGCCGTACACGCCTCAGCAGAATGGAGTTGCTGAACGGAAGAACTGAACACTGATTGAGACTGCAAGGACTATGCTGTCGGATGCAAAGCTTCCTGTCACATTCTGGGCAGAAGCCGTTAATACATCTTGTCATGTCTTAAACAGAGTTCTGGTTGTGAAAAGGCACAACAAGACTTGTTACGAGTTGATCAACAATCGACTCCCCAATCTTGATTACCTAGTTCCTTTTGGTAGTCCTTGTTCCTTGTTGCTACAGTACAAAGACCGCCAGTCTAAGTTTCATGAAAAAACGGTGGAAGGCATCTTCTTAGGATACGTTGCCAACTCGCCTTGCAAGAGAGTGTACAACATAGGAACTCGTACTGTCGAGGAATGGTTTGAAGTGGATTGTAGTAAACACAGCATTCCACCCAAACCAACAGGTCCAGCTTGGGGTTTTGATTATGATGCGCTATTCAAGTCATTCAATCTTCCTGATCTATCTGCAGTTGACGACGCAAATGTTTATGAATTATTGGGTGGAGACAATGACTCCAGCTTCTTTACTCGTGCTACTGTACCGATTGTAACTCCTTATTCCAATGCTGCATCTGCATCTGGAACTCATGACTATGATAACAGTGAAGATGTTCTTGTTGTTGGAGATGACGCTCAAGCTTATCCTAACACAACTGTAGGAAATGAAGCTCCAGCTGATCCAATTAACATTGAATCTTCTTCCTCTGGAACACTGGAAATGGGGGAGTTAAGCACGAATCTTGATCCAGAAATTCAGGAACCGATTGTACCGGAGATGAGAGTGCATAGGAATCATCCAATCAACAACATTATTGGTGATCCTTATGCCGGTGTTCAGACTTGTCATCGAACCATCATTGAGAACACCAGTCTTTACACAGAGATACTTGACACTGGTGTCATGGAAACATGTCTGCATGCTGCATTCGTGTCCCAGTTAGAGCCGAAGAATGTGAAGGAGTCTCTCATTGACAACTGCTGGATTGAGGCGATGCAAGATGAATTGTCTCAATTCCAAAAGTTGCACGTGTGGGATTTGGTTGACTTGCCAAAAGGCTTTCAGCCAATTGGAACCAGATGGGTGTTCAAATGCAAGACGGATGATCGTCATGTTGTTGTGAAGAACAAAGCAAGATTGGTTGTTCAGGGTTTTTATTTGCAAGAGGGCTTGGATTACACGGAAGTATATGCCCCAGTTGCTAGAATTGAGGCCATTCGACTGTTCTTGGCTTATGCCACATATGTCGGCTTCAAGGTCTATCAACTTGATGTGAAGAGTGCTTTCCTTTATGCTAAAGTTCATGAAGAGGTCTATGTCACTCAACCTCCCAGTTTTGAAGATCCGCATAATATCAATAAAGTGTATAAGCTCGACAAAGCACTTTATGGTCTTCATCAAGCACCGCGGGCATGGTATGAGACATTATCTAAGCATTTACTATCTAATGGTTTCGACCGTGGACAGATTGACTCGACCCTCTTCATTAGGAAAGCAGGAGGTGACATTCTCCTTGTACAAGTATACGTCTACGACATTATATTTGGATCTACCAATGAAGGGATGTGTAGGGAATTTGAGCAGGTGATGAAGTCCAAGTTTGAAATGAGTAATATGGGTGAATTGTCATTCTTCCTGGGTCTGCAAGTCAGTCAAAGAGAGGATGGCATTTATCTACATCAAACTAAGTATGTGCAGGACATCTTGTCAAAATACAAGATGAATGATAGCAGTACTTATGGCACATCTATCCCAGTCAATCATGGTTTGCATCCCGACAAAGATGGAAAGGATGTAGATTGCAGATTGTACCGTGGGATGATTGGATCACTTATGTATCTCACAGCTTCATGACCCGATATAATGTTTGCTGTGTGCTTGTGCTCAAGGTTCCAGTCTCAACCGAAGGAGTCACATATGATAGCCGTGAAGAGAATTTTCAGATACCTAATAGGGAAACCCCGATTAGGTCTTTGATACTCTAAGCAGCTGTCATTCGACTTTAAAGCCTACACTGATTCAGATTATGGCGGCTGTAACCTTGACAGAAAGTCAACTTCTGGTGGATGTAAATTCTTAGGAGACAGACTGGTCTCTTGGCAGTGTAAGAAGCAGTCAACGGTTTCTGTCTCAACTTGTGAAGCAGAATACATTGCTGCAGCGAGCGGTTGTTCTCAGATACTGTGGATTCAGTAGCAGTTGAGAGACTACGGCTTAAACTTAACTGGAACTCCTCTATTCATTGACAACAATGCCACCATGTCCATCACAAATAACCCGGTGAGACATTCCAAAACTAAACATATAGAGATTCGCCATCATTTCATCCGTGATTGTGCTGAAAAGCATTTTATTGAACTTGTAAAAGTTCACGCGGATGACAATCTTGCTGACCTTTTCACAAAGGCATTTGATCGATCCCGTTTTGAGCATCTTGTCAACTTGATAGGAATGCTCAATCCTTAGTGAAAATTAATTTTTCTTAAATCAATTCAATTCATGGAAGTTAAATTTTATTTCTTTTAAATTTTATGTATAGTTCTTTTAAGTTTCAAAATATTTTACAAAAACAAAAACAAAATAGAAAATGGAGAAAATTTCAAAGTTAACTTGAGAAAAGAGGAAATGATAGTACATCAGAAATGATCTAAACCTCACAGACTGCTCATATGGGAAATGATTGGGTCATGCTTACTTAACTGTTTAACTTATTATGTTTTTAATCTGCTTATTAACAAGTAATTTATATTGTCAGTAGGTTGTATGCGTTTTTGAATCACTAGTAGTGTGGAAACTAAATCTAAACTACAACTGTGATTTGAACCCATGTTTGCAAGTGTGTGTGCGTAAAAGAATAGAAAAGATCATTATCAGATAAAGGATGTTAGATTTTGGTAATAATTTTCTTTTGAGGTCAGTTTCGGGTTATGTCGTTAGCACAATTAATGCGGTTCATCTCACTGCCATACTCACAAGTATGCAAGGAGAGATTGAATCAAGACATGTCTCTACATTAACTGTTGAGCATGTATTCACCCTTGAATCACTCCTGATTCATTGAAATCAAATCTAGATAAAAGTTGGATCCCCTTACCTTAAAACTCAAACACCATATATATTATCCTGAATCATCATACCAATATTCAATGAAGAAAATCAAATGAAACCAAGACAAATGAATCGCTCGATTCTGAATCTTATGAATTCTGATAATCCTTATGGATTCTGCTTGATTTTTCCTGTGCTAATAGATGTAACTTCATTCTGAAAATTTAGAAAATCATTGGGAAAATCTTAGATGGCGTGAGATAATGCAATTTACATTAGTATAGCATATCAGTGGGGTACACGTTGTATATCTTATAAATAATACCTTAATACACAAGAATGTGATACAAATATGCTTATAGTTTCAAATCTTATAATATTGTCAACTTGAATTACTTGTTTATGTGATTATTACGTATGAATAAATAGTAATCCATGACTTGATCCCATATTCTTTGATGTTTATATTGTATCGTTTTTGCTAAAAGATAGCCTGATATGATCTTCTGCTCGTGTCTTTGATCAAAAATAGTTTGTGTGAATACTTGTATATTTTTATTAGAAAAGATCAAATAGATTTTAAGTTTATGCATAGTTCAGTTTTATTCAGAAAAGCCAAAAATATTTGTTTTTAACCTTCCTGAATTGTATTTGAATCCTCTTGATTGAATATTTTTAACCTGTTCGTTATTTGACTTGAAAAACTTCATAAATTTGAGTTGAAATTTTGCGCACTTAAGGGTTTGTGCGTACTTGTAAGTGCGCATGAGGTAAGCCCTGCGTACTTAACAAGTACGCAAGAGTTAAGTCTTGCGCACTTGTAAGTACGCAAGAGTTAAAGCTTGCGCACTTGTAAGTACGCACGAGCTAAAACATGCGCACTTATTAAGTACGCACGGCCTTTTAGTGTTGAGTATATAAAGAGGACTTAGAAATTTTTAGGGTTTTTCACCTCATTCAAACAGATTTTTTCCTCTACAAACTTACTCAAAAATTCAAGTGTTCCAATCCGATTTTTCGTCCCACTACAAGTTTCATCACTTCATTACATCGATTTGGTGAGATTTTAGGCTTAATCCATCCACAAAAACTCTTGATTTTGGACCGATTATCCTAGGTTATTGTTCGAAGATTTTTAGACAATTTTTGGGTTGTTTGGGTAATACCTAATAATTAAAACTTGTTAATAATCATTATTCGATCACTAATCTACCTTTAATCATCCATTCGAGTGTTTCATTTTGACTTTAGACTAGAATTTGAACCGACGGTTGCTCGTTCGACTGTTAGACCAAATTAGGTCAAGTTTAGCAGGTATCTGGTGTAAATATTAGTCCCATAGGCTCGAATTGTTGATTCCGACCTAGTGGTGACCCAATACACACCAATTTTAGAACATCAATTTGGATTTCAAACTTCTAAACTTTTCACCAAGTACGTTTCATGCGCTCTTAACAAGTACGCAAGAAGCACTTCCTGCGTACTTGTTAAGTACGCAAGAGGAAACTTGTAACATTTCTGATTTTTAGTATTCATGTTTCAATTCAAAGTAATGCAATTTCGAATTCAATACTCGTGCACTGTCTTATTATTTTTCTTACCGTAAACTAAACGCAATGATTCGATACAAATTCGCAAGTTTTACGAAATTATATACATTTAAACACTATGCAAGAAACTATTTAATTCAAACTTATCAAACCTAAAAAGTCAAGGACTAAATTTGAAAATTTATCAAGAAACCCGAATTAGCACGGTCGTGCTTCGTCCTGGCACGGTCGCGCCAAGTGCCTCGGCACGATCGCGCGACTGGTCCTGGAACGATCGCGCCCGGTGCCTAAGCACGGTCGCGCCTATCTTGGCACGGTCGCGCCTGCGTAACTGTCAAAACGTAAATGTAAATTAATCGCCCGATTTCTGAAAATTTGTAATCGTCCTCCGTTTCTTTACCCCTTGACGAGAGTTATACCATTTTCAAAATTTCACAACGCCTCAGTTTCATACTATCAAACTAGAAATCTCTCTCAAACTTTTCAAGCAAAACTCGAATCCTCTCCTGAAACCCAAATCCCCCCAACCAAGAAAGGAATACGCATCTCCCGACTCTCTCCAAGACTCTGGACCCTCTGGCCTAGCCGGAATTGCAGCCAAAGTCGTCGGAAGCCATTTTCTCCGTCACCGGAACTCCGTTCTACCGTTCTTCATCGATTCGATACGCTTTAGGGTAAATATACTTTCCATCTCATTCGTTTCAGTATCAATATCAAAAGCCCCCTATTAATCTGGGCTTTCATTACAGAAATCGTCCGAATCAGAATTATTATTTTAATTAGAAAAGATTTAATCGATACCACTCTTAAACATGATTTCCATACAATTAAATTAGATGAATTGACTCGTAACAACTCTGTAACCAAAAGCCCTATCAAATCCAGCGCTATAAATACAAAAATTGTTCAATTCGTGTCTGACTTGGAAGAGACACGGTCGCGCTAATCATCTAGCGCGGCCGTGCCTCATGAAACGCCTCCTGTCCAAACCTAGTCATGCCCTTTGGGCTAGCCTCTGTTGTGTCTAAAAATCATAGACACGACCGTGCCGAGCCAAGGCATGGTCGTGCCTGTTGACTTGTCTAGTTTGTGCCCTCTGTTGAGCAACCCGGTCGCGCCCGTGGCTTAAGCACGATCGTGCCCTTCCGAGGCACGGTCGTGTGTGACTCAGAACTTTTAACAGAATTATAATTTTATATTTTTCAATCAATAAATGTTTCAAATTTTATAAAAAAAAATATGTTTTCTGTACTTGAAAAGATCTAAAGTTTAATCTGGACATAAATATTATTTATTTGAAAGTTTATTTAAAAATTTATAAAAATTAAATTTATATTTATCTTACACTTAAATGATGTTTTAAATGATTAAGTTACAACGTTTATAAATAAATAAGATAATAATTATTTATTTAATTCATATTTAAACAAAAATCATTTATTTATTTATACTTAATTACAATCAATATTTACATTATTTCATAAACTATAATCATTTATTTATTTATTAAATTACATTTATCACATGCATTATTTTCATAATCAACAATTTTATAAAAATTCTATTTTTCAATTCCAAACTTTAATCAAATGTTCCAAAAATGTTTACTACAACCTTATATATTTTATTTAATACTTTTTATACACAAATTCAACCTTCAATGTTAGACTTAAACTTTGTGCACCTATTTGATTCAATATACATTACTATCTAGGTTAACATGTGCGTATCAACGACCCTTATTTTATCTATACTCTTTGTTAGCTACACCTGCATACCAAGTGAGTATTCACAACACCTTTTTACTCTTTTACACTTTTGGGGTGGAACATGAACTTTATACACATTACACATTTACATTTACACAAACAACACAAGTGCAAAATCCTATTTACATACATGTGTGCAAAATTTGAGCTTTGTGCCCGAGTGCTAGTTGTGCTAATCTTTGTGAAAACTTATGTGCAATCATTAACTATACAAGCCGACGGTTTTCAATGATAGATCTATTGAGTCTGACAAACCCACCCAAGTGGAGGTGATTGATACCGACAACACAATTTGCATACTAGTTACAAAGGTTTGGTTGTACTTGATTACACAATAGCTGCTCCCCATAAATGCCTTATCTTATCATGTTTTGTAAAGGATTTGTTTTCAACTATATGCTATCTATATACAACTGTGTTATACTCACCAACTTTTTAGTTGACTTTATTTTATTCATGTTTCAGGCCCTAATATGTGAGAATGACTCAAGACGTGCTCAATATAAGATTTGGACTTAGCAATTTAAATCAAGAATTTTATGAGTTGTTTTATGTTTCTTTGTTTGAATTTGGTTTGCATTTGGATTATTTGTAATGGAAATTTGACTTTAATATATTTCAATTTAGTCAACCTTGTGCTATGAACAGTCTACATGTCCCGCCCTGATGATTCCGCCATCGGTCGGGGTGTGACAGATTGGTATCAGAGCCTTGCTTATAGGGAATTAGGTTATTAGACACCTTGACCTAGACTATAACTTTAGGACACCCACTTATGCTATGCTTCATGATTATGTGTTATGTGCTACATGCTATGTGCTACACGCTTACTATGATTAAATATTATTTTATTTTTTGATGCATTACTTGTTAAAAATTCATGACTTATTAGGATATCCTTAAATAATAATTAAATAAATAGTATCCCTTCCTATATCCTAAAACCTCATAATACTCTTATCTCCTTCTCTATCTATATCTTTCTTAGCATGTGGAATCTTCATGAAGATAAATCCATAAAATTTTCTTTATTTCCTCGTTAAGGTTTTTAAACTTTGTTAATTGTTTGAGAACACGTGCAATCCGGAAAAGTGACACATGTATTTTGGGTTTTCTGTCTAGGAAAGCATTTCGCATAAATCCCAATCAACCGAGGGACCCGTATGCTTTCCTGTGAATTCCCTAGATGAGTGTTTACTTATAGGCTAAAGAATGTCTCCTTGAAAATTATATGAGTTTAATTAACCTTAATGTGTCATAGTATTCAAGTGATTATATCACTATTTGAGTAAAATATAAACTATGATTAACTATTTTATTTCATTACCTTGTCCTTTTAATTCAAGCAATTCTCATAAGTTCTTACATCTTTTCTTGTGTTGTGTAAATCTGTAGAATGCCTCCTCGTCGTGCTCCTGTTGCCAACACCAATACCGACATTGCTGCCATTCTTGCACAACTCGTGACACAACTCACTCAAGCTAATGGTGCCGCCAATGGTAACCATGGTGGTAATGGTGGAAATGGTGGTATCAACCCAACTCAATGCACCTTCAAGCATTTCAACTCGTGTAACCCCCTCAAGTTCTATGGTACCGAAGGAGCTACCGGACTCCTTCAATGGTTAGAAATCATTGAGAATACCTTTCTCAATAGTGACTGCCCCGACAACCTTCGTGTTCGTCATGCCACAAGTGTCCTACAAAAACGGGCACTCACGTGGTGGAATGGGGAGAAAAGAAATAGAGGGGTGGATGTAGCAATGGCCTTACCTTAGGATGAGGTTAAAAGGCTAATGACCGAGGAATTTTGTCCTTGAAATGAAGTGAAGAAACTCGAAGCTGAATTTTGGGATCTTGCCCAAGATAGTGGTGAAAGCTTAGCATATACAACTCGGTTCCATGAGTTGAGTCTTCTCGTGCCCCACATGGTCACTCCTTTGTCCCGTTGTATTGAAAAGTATATTGGTGGGCTACCAACACAAATCCAAGATACTGTCTTAGGTAGAAATCCTGCTACTCTGGAGGATGCTATTCGTCTATCCGCTACCTTAACTGAAAATCTTGTGAAAGCTGGAACTCTTCCCAAAAAGGGTTCTAAGAAAGTTTCTGAAACCGTAACCCCTCCTACTCACAACAAAGAAGCCACAACCGAGCCCTCTCACAATAATAGAAAGAGGAAGGTTAGAAATTTTGCTGTGGTTACTCCTGCTGTTCCCGTCAACCAAGCTGCACCTATGGTTCAAGCGCCGGCTAAAAAGCCATATGTTGGGATCTACCCTCTTTGTACCACCTGCAATTATCATCATCCTCAAACTATCCCATGTCGCCTTTGTACTCATTGGGGAGATATGGTCATATTATCAATGTTTGTAGGGCCAAAGCTCTTGCGGGCCAAGTCCACCCTCCAAACCGAACCGTACCTCAAGTGACTAATCAAGGTGCTCCCGCCATTGCTAATGGGCGTGCTTGCTATGAGTGTGGTGACCCGAACCATTTTCGTGATCAATGTCCAAGACTTACAAATGCTAGACAAGGTGGAGCTCGTGGGCGTGCGTTCAACATAAACGCAAACGAAGCTCAAGCCAACAACGACGTGGTTAATGGTACGTTCCTTGTTAATAGTCAATATGCCTCCATTTTGTTCGATACCGGTGCTGATAAAAGTTTTGTGTCACTTAATTTTTGAGCCTTTACTTGCAAAGACACGATCCCAATTAGAGAAAACCTTCACCGTTGAAATAGCGAATGGTGACTCCCTTACAATTGACTCCATTATTTATGATTGCTCCTTAGAACTAAATGACCATTCATTCCCAATCAACCTTGTTCCAATGCCACTAGGAAGCTTTGATATTATCATAGGTATGGATTGGCTATCAAATCATCATGCCGAAGTCATTTGCTTTGAAAAGTGTATCCGAATTCCGCTACCATCGGGAGAAACCTTAAGGGTTTTTGGTGAAAAGCCTTGCAAGGGACTTAAGTTGATGTCGTGTACTTCCGCTCAAAAGTACTTACGAAAGAAGTACATTGCTTTCTTAGCTCATATTGTTCAAAAGGATGCCAAGGAGAAGAGTATCCAAGACATTCCGATCATTCGGGATTTCCCCGAAGTTTTTCCTAAGTATTTATCCGGTCTTCCTCCCGTTCGTCAAGTAGAGTTCCGTATTGATCTTATACCTGGAGCTAACCCCGTTGCTAGAGCTCCTTATCGTCTTGCACCTTCCGAAATGCAAGAGCTTGCAAGTCAACTTCAAGAGCTCTCCGACAAAGGTTTCATTCGCCCGAGTCATTCACCGTGGGGTGCACCCATCTTATTTGTTAAGAAGAAGGATGTATCATTTCGCATGTGTATTGACTACCGCGAACTCAACAAGCTTACTATCAAGAACCGTTATCCTTTGTCTAGAATCGATGATCTCTTTGATCAACTTCAAGGTTCTCTTGCTTCTCGAAGATTGATCTTCGATCCGGTTATCATCAGCTCTGTGTTCAAGAAGATGACATTCCCAAGACTGCTTTTCGAACAAGGTATGGTCATTACGAGTTCATGGTTATGCCTTTCGGGTTAACCAATGCACCCGCAGTTTTCATGGATCTCATGAATCGTGTGTGCAAACCGTACCTCGATAAATTCGTGATCGTTTTCATTGATGATATCTTAATCTATTCCAAGACTAAAGCTGACCATGAAGAACATCTTAGACTGGTTTTGGATCTCTTGAGAAAAGAACAACTATATGCCAAATTCTCCAAATGCGAATTTTGGCTAAAAGAAGTTCAATTTCTTGGTCACATCGTCAACGATAAGGGTATTCATGTTGATCCTGCTAAGATTGAAACGGTTAAGAATTGGAATGCCCCGAAGACTCCTACCGAAGTTCGTTCATTTTTTGGTCTTGCGGGTTATTATCGTCGTTTCATCTCAAACTTCTCAAAGATTGTTGTCCCTCTTACCGCTTTGACCCACAAGAGTAAGACTTATGAATGGGGACCGAAACAAGAAGAATCTTTCCAAACCCTCAAGCAAAAGTTGTGCAATGCTCCTATATTGACTCTCCCCGATGGAATCGATGATTTAGTTGTCTATTGTGATGCTTCTAACCAAGGTCTTGGTTGTGTTCTCATGAAACGAGGAAAAGTAATCGCTTATGCATCAAGGCAACTCAAAGTTCATGAGAAGAATTATACAACGCACGATCTCGAGCTGGGTGCGGTCGTATTCGTGTTAAAGATTTGGAGACATTACCTATATGGCACGAAATGTGTGGTATTCACCGACCACAAAAGTCTTCAACATATTTTTAACCAAAAAGAACTCAATATGAGGCAACGACGTTGGGTCGAACTCCTTAACGACTACGACTGCGAGATTCGTTACCATCCCGGCAAAGCGAATGTTGTAGCCGATGCTTTGAGTCGAAAGGACCATGTTATGCTTCATTGTGCCCGTATTCAAACCGATATTCAAACCCGTATCTTAGAAGCTCAACACGTCTCGGTAACCGAGGGTAACATGTACGAAGAAATTTCATGTGGTGTTGAACTCCTTCTTGAATCAAAACCCAATGGCTTACTCTATTACTTGAACCGTATTTGGGTTCCCGATCGCGACGATCTCCGTACATTTCTCATGAACGAGGCTCATAAGACTCGTTATTCTATTCATCCTGGTGCGGATAAAATGTACCAAGATCTTCGCCAACTTTATTGGTGGCCCGGTATAAAGAAAGACATTGCTCTTTATGTGGCCAAATGCTTAACCTGTTCCAAAGTCAAAGCCGAACATCAACGTCCATCTGGTTTACTCGAACAACCAGAAATTCCCGTGTGGAAATGGGAGAATATAGCTATGGATTTCATTACCAAGCTCCCTCGCACCTCGAGTGGTTATGATAGTATTTGGGTGATCATTGATCGTCTCACTAAATCCACTCATTTCTTGCCTATCCGCGAAGACTTCAAAGTGGAAAAACTAGCCCGAATTTACATTGATGAAATTGTGAGCCGTCATGGTGTTCCCGTGAACATAATATCCGATAGAGACGCTCGGTTCACCTCTCGATTTTGGCAATCTCTCCAAAAGGCTCTTGGTACTCGATTGGAATTGAGCACGGCTTACCATTCGCAAACTGATGGTCAAACCGAGCGAACAATCCAAACTCTTGAAGACATGCTTAGAGCTTGTGTAATCGATTTTGGTGGCAATTGGGATTCACATTTATCCCTCATTGAGTTTTCTTACAACAATAGCTACCACACAAGTATCAACATGGCTCCATTCGAAGCTCTCTATGGTCGGAAGTGTTGTTCTCCTATCTGTTGGAACGAGATTGGTGAAGCACAAATCACCAGTCCCGAGTTAATTCAAGAAACATCCGACAAGATTATTCAAATCCGTGACAATATTCGAGTAGCGAGGAGTCGGCAAAAGGGTTATGCCGACAAACGTCAAAAACCCTTGGAATTCCAAGTCGGTGATCTTGTTCTTCTTAAGGTGTCCCCGTGGAAGGGTGTGATCCGTTTTGGAAAGAAAGGCAAGTTAGCACCTCGTTATGTTGGTCCATTCAAGATCCTTGAAAGGATTGGGAAAGTGGCCTACAAGCTCGAGTTACCTCCATCTCTTGGCAATGTGCATCCTACATTTCATATATCTAATCTGAAGAAGTGTCTCGCTGATGAAAATCTCCATATACCGCTTGACGATGTGCGCATTGATGAAACGATGCACTTCGTTGAGAAGCCGGTGGAAATTATGGGTCGTGAAGTCAAACAGCTCAAGCGAAGTCGCATTCCTATTGTCAAAGTTCGTTGGGAATCTAAGCGTGGTCCTGAGTTCACTTGGGAACGAGAAGACCAAATGAAGCTCAAGTACCCTCATCTTTTTATTGATACTGTTGTTTCCTCTAGCTAAATTTCGGGACGAAATTCTCTCAACATGGGGAGGCTGTAACATTTCTGATTTTTAGTATTCATGTTTCAATTCAATGTAATGCAATTTCGAATTCAATACTCGTGCACTGTCTTATTATTTTTCTTACCGTAAACTAAACGCAATGATTCGATACAAATTCGCAAGTTTTACGAAATTATATACATTTAAACACTATGCAAGAAACTATTTAATTCAAACTTATCAAACCTGAAAAGTCAAGGACTAAAGTTGAAAATTTATCAAGAAACCCGAAATAGCACGGTCGTGCTTCGTCCTGGCACGGTCGTGCCAAGTGCCTCGGCACGATCGCGCGACTGGTCCCGGAACGATCGCGCCCGGTGCCTAAGCACGGTCGCGCCTATCTTGGCACGGTCGCGCCTGCGTAACTATCAAAACGTAAATGTAAATTAATCGCCCGATTTCTGAGAATCTGTAACCGTCCTCCGTTTCTTTACCCCTTAACGAGAGTTATACCATTTTCAAAATTTCACAACGCCTCAGTTTCATACTATCAAACTCGAAATCTCTCTCAAACTTTTCAAGCAAAACTCGAATCCTCTCCTGAAACCCAAATCCCCCTAACCAAGAAAGGAATACGCATCTCCCGACTCTCTCCAAGACTCTGGACTCTCTTGCCTAGCCGGAATTGCAGCCGAAGTCGCCGGAAGCCATTTTCTCCGTCGCCGGAACTCCGTTCTACCGTTCTTCATCGATTCGATACGCTTCAGGGTAAGTATACTCTCCATCTCATTCGTTTCAGTATCAATATCAAAAGCCCCCTATTAATCTGGGCTTTCATTACAGAAATCGTCCGAATCAGAATTATTATTTTAATAAGAAAAGATTTATTCGATTCCACTCTTAAACATGATTTCCATACAATTAAATTAGATGAATTGACTTGTAACAACTCTGTAACCAAAAGCCCTATCAAATCCAGCGCTATAAATACAAAAAATGTTCAATTCGTGTCTGACTTGGAAGAGACACGGTCGCGCTAATCATCTAGCGCGGCCGTGCCTCATGAAACGCGGTCGTGCCAAATAGCAGCGCGGTCGTGCCCTCCTGTCCAGACCTAGTCATGCCCTTTGGGCTAGCCTCTGTTGTGTCTAAAAATCATAGACACGACCGTGCCGAGCCAAGGCATGGTCGTGCCTGTTGACTTGTCTAGTTTGTGCCCTCTGTTGAGCAACCCGGTCGCGCCCCGACTAGCGCGGTCGCGCCCGTGGCTTGAGCACGATCGTGCCCTTCCGAGGCACGGTCGTGTGTGACTCAGAACTTTTAACAGAATTATAATTTTATATTTTTCAATCAATAAATGTTTCAAATTTTATAAAAAAAAATATGTTTTCTGTACTTGAAAAGATCTAAAGTTTAATCTGGACATAAATATTAATTATTTGAAAGTTTATTTAAAAATTTATAAAAATTAAATTTATATTTATCTTACACTTAAATGATGTTTTAAATGATTAAGTTACAAAGTTTATAAATAAATAAGATAATAATTATTTATTTAATTCATATTTAAACAAAAATCATTTATTTATTTATACTTAATTACAATCAATATTTACATTATTTCATAAACTATAATTATTTATTTATTTATTAAATTACATTTATCACATGCATTATTTTCATAATCAACAATTTTATAAAAATTCTATTTTTCAATTCCAAACTTTAATCAAATGTTCTAAAAATGTTTACTACAACCTTATATATTTTATTTAATACTTTTTATACACAAATTCAACCTTCAATGTTAGACTTAAACTTTGTGCACCTATTTGATTCAATATACATTACTATCTAGGTTAACCCGTGCGTATCAAGGACCCTTATTTTATCTATACTCTTTGTTAGCTACACCTGCATACCAAGTGAGTATTCACAACCCCTTTTTACTCTTTTACACTTTTGGGGTGGAACATGAACTTTATACACATTACACATTTACATTTACACAAACAACACAAGTGCAAAATCCTATTTACATACATGTGTGCAAAATTTTAGTTTTGTGCCCGAGTGCTAGTTGTGCTAATCTTTGTGAAAACTTATGTGCAATCATTAACTATACAAGCCGACGGTTTTCAATGATAGATCTATTGAGTCTGACAAACCCACCCAAGTGGTGGTGATTGATACCGACAACACAATTTGCATACTAGTTACAAAGGTTTGGTTGTACTTGATTACACAATAGCTGCTCCCCATAAATGCCTTATCTTGTCATGTTTTGTAAAGGATTTGTTTTTAACTATATGCTATCTATATACAACTGTGTTATACTCACCAACTTTTTAGTTGACTTTATTTTATTCATGTTTCAGGCCCTAATATGTGAGAATGACTCAAGACGTGCTCAATATAGGATTTGGACTTAGCAATTTAAATCAAGAATTTTATGAGTTGTTTTATGTTTCTTTGTTTGTATTTTGTTTGCACTTGGATTATTTTTAATGGAAATTTGACTTTAATATATTTCAATTTGGTCAACCTTGTACTATGAACAGTCTACATGTCCCGCCCCGATGATTCCGCCATCGGTCGGGGTGTGACAAAACTCTTGCGTACTTGCTAAGTACGCAGGACCAACACTTGGCAAAAATTCCTTTTTTTCTAAAATTCAGTTCAAAGAGTAACTGTTATACTGAGTCATGTCTATCCGTTTCCAATGATACGTGTTGTTCTTATTATGTTTTCTGTGTGTTTTTACAGATCATGGCTCGGGCGTTTACTAACGAATTCAACTTGTTAGCTAACACTGAACCTGAGTGGAAGGGTGAAGCTTTGCAGTAAAGAGACATAGTTGATTTCTTGAACCGTTCAAGAATCATCTACGCCATTTCTGCTGACCCGATAGTGTCCAGACCCTACCTCGAGCAATTTTGGGAGACTGCAGAGCACGACTGCACGGTAACCCCCAACGATATAAGGGCTACCGTTGCCGGTCATGCTATTGCTTTCTCTGAAGATACTGTACGAAGGGTCCTTCAATTCAGAGACCTCGCGACCGACCCGACAGCCTATCCAGACTACTTTATGGACGTGTGTTGGAGACAAAGAATGGGATATGTCGGTGCGAGGGACTATGCTTCATACAAAAAGATGTGGGTATTAGACCAATGGAGATATTTCGCCCACGTCATGATCATGTGCATCTCATCAAGGAAAGCTGGGAAAGATGCCATGGGTCATGACCTTGCAGCAGCCATGGTCGGCCTTTCTCTCAACAAGGGCTACAACTTCTCCCGCTACATCTTTAAGGCCATCAATGACCAGATCAACACAGCGGAGAAGGCCTTGCTCATGCGCACTTGACAAGTACGCATGATCTTTCTCCTGCGTACTTGGTAAGTACGAATGATCTTTCTCCTGCGTACCTGCGTACTTGGTAAGTACGCATGACCTTTCTCCTGCGTACCTGCGTACTTGGTAAGTATTCATGATCTTTCTCCTGCGTACTTGGTAAGTACGCAGGACGTCCCTACTGCGTACTGTCCGAAATTTTGCATGTTAATCCGATCATGCTAATCTTACAACTTTCTTTGATCAAAAGGTGCGGTTTTCACTCTAGATGCGAGTTCTAAGCTTATTTTCAAGTTTCATCCATAAAAACGTCTCCTATTTAGCTAAAACCCGAAAAATCCTAAAACAAAGAAAAACTCAGTATAAGGTCGAATCGTTACCCGGATTGTGATTCTGATTCGGGGGTTTTGCTAGGAGCTCAAGAGTAACGTGCTCCTTCAATTTCGTGTCGATCCGTCGACTTTCTCTCTCTAGACCCGACTCTCCTTTCTCTCTCTAGCTTGCAAGTGTTGCTGTAAAATGAGAGCTTCAAGGCTGTCTTGGCCCTTATATACCTGGGCTTCTCTCGGCCCGTTGGATTCGAGCCCAAGCCCAAGCCCATCCGTTTTTCTTTTGTTTTATGACGTTTAAGTCTCTTTCGCGTTATTATTTACTAAATTACTATGTTTGGGATGTTACATGTCTACCCTCCTTAAAGAGGTTTCGTCCTCGAAACCGCTTATACGTTAAACAATTGAGGGTATAGTCCCCTCATCTTGTCTTCTTTTTCCCACGTAGCTTCTGACCCTTTTCTGTGCTTCCATTGTACTTTGACTAAAGGAATCGACTTATTACGTAGTCGTTTCTCAGCCCAGTCAAGGATGGCTATCGGTTCCTCTACATAATTTAGACTGTTATCTACTTCAATCTCGTCGTAAGGTATGTGAGCTGTGTCATCAGCTAGGCACTTGCGTAAGTGCGACACGTGGAACGTAGGGTGTATTCCACTAAGCTCAACGGGTAGGTCGAGTCTGTAAGCAACTTGACCCACTCTCGCTAAAATCTTGAATGGTCCAACAAACCTTGGGCTTAGTTTGCCATGTTTTCTGAATCGGATGATTCCTTTCCATGGTGATACCTTTAACAGTACCATGTCCCCCACTTGAAACTCTAAATCCCTTCTTCTCTTATCCGCGTATGATTTCTGTCTGTCTTTTGCAGCTTTCATTCGAGCCTTGATTTGATCAAATTTCTTGGAAGTAGCTTTAACCACTTCGAGATTTGCAAAATCCTTTTGTCCAATTTCCCCCCAACAAACCGGGGTTCTACATTTCCTCCCATACAACATTTCAAATGGCGGCATGCCAATAGTCGAGTGATAGCTGTTGTTATATGAAACTTCTGCCAATGGTAGATGGCTGTCCCAACTCCCACCGAAGTTAATGATACAGGCCCGGAGCATGTCCACCAAGGTCTGAATGGTCCTTTCCGATTGACCATCGGTTTAGGGGTGGTAAGCGGTGCTGATGTTCAGTCTAGTGCCCATTGCTTCGTTGAATTTCTTCCAAAACCTTGACGTGAATCTAGTATCCCTGTCGGACACAATCGACAGCGGCATACCATGTCTGCTCACAACTTCCTTGATAAATATTTCTGCTAGTCTTTCTGACGAAGAAGTCTCACGTATTAGCAAGAAGTGAGCACTTTTCGTCAAGCGGTCGACGATCACCTAAATGGTATTATTGCCTTTAGCTGTTCGTGGTAGCTTGGTAATGAAGTCCATCGTGATCTCTTCCCACTTCCATTCCGGTATTGGTAAAGGCTGCATTTTACCGCATGGTTTCTAGTGCTCGGCCTGAACTAGTGAGCACGTTAGGCACTTGTTCACGTACTCGGTCACATCATTCTTCATGCCAGGCCACCAGTACTCCTTCTTCAAGTCTTGATACATTTTTTTGTCCCGGGGTGGATAGAATAGCGAGACTTATGGGCCTCATCGAGTATTTTGGCTCTAAGTTCACCAATCTTAGGTATCCACATCCGGCCAAACCTAGTTCGTACACCATGTGCATTTGCATCTAAATTCCCTTATTGTCCTACTATTCTTTCCTGTTTAATATTTCTTTCTAATAGTGCTTCATCTTGTGCCTTTGATATTTCACCCATCCAATCTGGCGTTATAATTAGCTAACACGCTTTGATTCGGATAGGTGCCGATTCTTCCTTTCTACTTAAAGCGTCAGCCACTACGTTTACCTTGCCTGGATGGTACAATATCTCACAATCATAGTCTTTCAGTAGCTCTAACCATCTCCTTTGCCTCATGTTTAATTCCTTTGCCCGAAAAAGTACTTCAGGCTTTTGTGATCGGAGTAAATGGTGCATTTAACTCCGTACAGATAGTGCCTCCATATTTTCAACGCGAAAACTACTGCCGCTAACTCTAGATCATGTGTTGGGTAGTTAACCTCGTGAATCTTTAGTTGTCGCGAGGCGTAAGCAATTACCTTTCCTCGTTGCATAAGTACGCAACCTAAACCCTGACCCGAAGCGTCAGAGTAGACTACTAAGTCTTCATTTCCCCCAGGTAGCACCAAGACTGGAGCTTGGGTTAGTCGTGCCTTAAGTTCCTCAAACGCGTTGTTTTGGGTTGGACCCCATTCATATTACACCTCCTTTCGTGTCAACTTAGTTAGTGGCGAGGCTATTCTTGAAAAATCTTGAATGAACCTTCGATAGTAGCCTGCCAATCCCAGAAAACTTCTTATCTCTGTTGGTGTCTTTGGGATGTTCCATGCCTTTACTGTCTCGATCTTTGCAGGATACACCATGATTCCGTTTGGGTTTATTACATGAACTACGAATTGGACTTCCCTAAGCCAGAATGATTTGGAGAATTTTGCGTACAACTTTTCCTGCTTTAGCACCTCCAGAACCTCTCTCAGGTGACAGTGGTGATCACCCTTGCTTTTCGAATATACCAGTATGTCGTCTATAAAAACTATCACTGATCGATCCAACATGGGTCGACATACTCTATTCATCAAATCCATGAACACTGCTGGTGCGTTGGTCAATCCGAAAGACATCACAAGAAACTCATAGTGTCCATAACGCGTGCAAAACGCGGTCTTTGGTACGTCTTCTTCTCTTACTTTCAACTGATGGTAACCCGACCTAAGATCGATCTTTGAGAACCAACTCGCACCTTGCAGTTGATCAAAAAGGTCATCTATTCTAGGCAGTGGGTATTTGTTCTTTACTGTCCTCTTGTTCAACTCGCGGTAGTCAATGCACATGCGCATACTGTCGTCCTTCTTCTTTACAAATAGTACCGGAGCGCCCCACGGTGAGATGCTCGGTCTAATAAATCCTTTTTCTGTTAGTTCCTCTAGTTGAGACATCAATTCTTTTATTTCTGACAGTCTAATAAATCCTTTTTCTGTTAGTTCCTCTAGTTGAGACAACAATTCTTTTATTTCTGACGGAGCCAATCGGTAGGGGGCTTTGGCAACGGGCTCAGCTCCTGGCAATAAGTCAATCTGAAATTCTATTTCCCGATCGGGTGGTAACCCAGGTAGATCCTCAGGGAATACTTCCGGAAAGTTGCACACCACGGGTACATTCTTGAGTTCATTCATTTTCATTATATCATCAATAACATATGTCAAATTAGCTTCGCAACCGCGCCTCATGTAACTTTCAGCCTTGATCATCGAGATGATGTTCGGCATCGTGCAATTCCAATCCCCATAAACCGTAATTGGACTGCCGCTAGGAGCTTTGAGGTGTATCCTCTTACGTTTACATATGATTTGAGCTTCATTGGCAGCTAGCCAATCCATACCCAATACTATATCGAATCCTCCTAAGGTAAGAAGGAATAATCTAAAAGGGAACTTATGACCCTCTATTTCTATGATGCAATCCTCTGCTACTTGAAATACTGCCGAATTTTTACCAACGTCAGTTTGTACGCTAAAGGCCTTTACTATGGTGTCGATAGTGCATCTTAGTTTACCACTAAATGCATTGGATATAAAACTTTTACTAGCACCAGAGTCAAATAAAATAACAGCATGTTCGTTATTAACTAGGAACGTACCTGACACAACATCAGGGTTTTCCCTTGCTTCCTCCTCAGTCAGGGCGTAGGCTCGAGTCCTCGCCTTAGGCTATTCCTTTTCTTTTCCCGAACCAGATTGTCTGGTTCTCCTGCAATTCTTGGTCAGATGTCCAAATAGTCAACAACCTTGGCATTTAGTGTTTCTTAAACATTCGTGAGAATAGTGCCCTGCCTTCCCACACCTATAACAGATGGTGGAACTAACTAGGCACTCGCCTTGGTGTTTCTTCAAACATTTCTTACAAGCTTCGTATTCTTCAGTTCTTGGCTTCTTAGCCTCAGCTGTATAGTTCCCCTTTCCGGTTCCCTTAGACACGTTTTCCCATTTCCTTTTTTGTGACTCGGGTAACAGACCAGGCAATATGCTCTTCAGTGTCAGTACAACCTCACGGGCAATAGCATCCCTAAGTTCGGGTTCCAATCGTAGTGCCCCTTCATTGTCACCTCCCGGTGGGGTCACATTAGTGCCATGCACTCTCTCGGTGTATTTCACGTGCATGATTTCTTCTTCCTCTTGTCTTTGGTTCAATGGCGGTCTACCTACTCGGCCCGTATGGCCGCCTTGGCGTGCAGTTCTTCCTCTACTTGCCATAGTTTTCTAGAATTTTCTGATATGTAAAGGGAATACATCAATGTCATTTCTTCAGATTATAGTTTTAGAACAGTACGAGAAAGGTAAATTATTAATTACAGTGACCGGTTTGTGATTACTAATTTACATTGCTTTTCGGGTTCAAAACTCTTCAAATCGGTTGTGACATTGACATCTATTTGTTCTAAGTTAAGGTATCTATTCTTATCCAAGTGTATTAACTCTAGTACTTACTTATCGTGTTGGCGTTGGCGTTGGTTACCCATACTGACATCCGTGCGTTGGTCCCATAATCAGCTTGAGTCCAGACATTTAGGGATGTCTGAATCTCTCAAACTATTGCTCTGATACCAACTTGTAAGGCCCCTTTCCCGGGTAACCTCACTTGTTGGATTTACTCATAAACATAGTCATAAATACTGAACTTAAATTTAAAACATTCAGAAGTAGCGGAAGCAAACATCATTCAAATTACATGACATAACAGCGGAAGTCTTAACAATTAAATACATAACATTGTCTTAACATATATAAACGTGGGATGTCAGTCTTGTGCCGGGTAACCTTCACGCCATCGCACGACCCTTTCTTCCTTTACCTGAAATGTATACTAAAAGTCAGCTAACGCTGGTGAGTTCTAGTTTAAGGACAATCATACATAATACTTATCTTATCATGAATACTTTATATATGTATACATAACATACGTAATATTCATACTTTTACATATTCTTTACTTTACTGTTCTCACATAATCATTCATTTTGAGTATATACATATGTACATACATACTTACTTTAGGGGGGAGAACAGTTATTGGCCATAATCTTAAGGGAGATCAACCCATCATACTTGTCGCGAATGTCACAAAGACATCGCAGTGAGAACTACCGTCATAGCCCATTTCATTAATCGTCCGGCTCTAGAAAACCGTCCGTTCTTTCATTAAATCCGTCTGGCAACCTTTGTCCGTCCACTCTTAAACCGTCCTACCGTCGTAGTCCGTTCTTTTGTCCGTCTGCCCTAGGGCATCCGTTTCCCACGCGACCATTATGTATGCAACCGTTCTACTTTAGTTAAGGCAATTGCTTCGACCGTCCATTAGTGCCTTAATATACGTCCTAGCTTGCGAAGGAACGTTTTCGTCCCAGTTGCAAAATAGTCACGTGGTCGTTCGTCTACCGAAGTAGCCGTTGTCATAGAAGGGTTCATAACGTTTACATACATTCATAACATGCAATATATATAATATAAAGCAAGATTTCATTCATTTACGTTATGTCCTTCTTTCATTCATTCTTTGTAATCATACGTTTTGTTCTTTGTTCATAATTTATTTTCATATATAAGTATATATATACATATTTGTATACCACGCATGATCACATTGGCTTTTATAGCATTTATTCATTTAGTGTATACACTTCAGCCCCAAAACATTTAAAATGATTTGCACATAACATAGAAGGGGGCACATACAACTCACCTGAAAAGCTAGTCTTGGTTGTCCTAAACAAAGGTCCAACAACGTCACGTACGATCTGAACTAGGTAGTTAAATACACATCAGACCCAATCCCGACTCTAACGGTTTAATCATTCTAAACTTACTGACTTTACTTTCTGGTCTGTTGCCTGCGCACTTAGTAAGTGCGCAGGGCCTTGCTCATGCGCACTTGACAAGTACGCATGATCTTTCTCCTGCGTACTTGGTAAGTACGCATGATCTTTCTCCTGCGTACCTGCGTACTTGGTAAGTACGCATGACCTTTCTCCTGCGTACCTGCGTACTTGGTAAGTACGCATGATCTTTCTCCTGCGTACTTGGTAAGTACGCAGGACGTCCCTACTGCGTACTTGATAAGTACGCAGCACCTGTTTTCTGGACAAGTCCGAAATTTTGCATGTTAATCCGATCATGCTAATCTTACAACTTTCTTTGATCAAAAGGTGCGGTTTTCACTCTAGATTCTAGTTCTAAGCTTATTTTCAAGTTTCATCCATAAAAAACGTCTCCTATTTAGCTAAAACCCGAAAAATCCCAAAACAAAGAAAAACTCAGTTTAAGGTCGAATCGTTACCTGGATTGTGATTCTGATTCGGAGGTTTTGCTCACGAGCTCAAGAGTAACGTGCTTCTTCAATTTCGTGTCGATCCGTCGACTTTCTCTCTCTAGACCCGACTCTCCTTTCTCTCTCTAGCTTGCAAGTGTTGGTGTAAAATGAGAGCTTCAAGGCTGTCTTGGCCCTTATATACCTGGGCTTCTCTCGGCCCGTTGGAGTCGAGCCCAAGCCCATCCGTTTTTCTTTTGTTTTATGACGATTAAGTCTCTTTCGTGTTATTATTTACTAAATTACTATGTTTGGTATGTTACACCTCGGTTTGTGCAACTTCTGATTAATGATGCGTTGCCAAACCTTCCTGCTATAGGGGAGAGACTGCAAGTAAAAAGGGTGGACAAAAGAGTATTCGACCAATTCCTAAAGCCAGGCAGTGTAGATCCTACCCCTGTGCATACAGAACTCTTTGGCCACCTCATTAATGAAGCATATGTGGCCCCAGGTGACTGGATATGGTACAGTCCCGACTCGGAGCCTGAATTGAGTGAACACTCCGACGAACAACAGGAACAACAACAGGAGGAAATGGAGAGTGATGATGGATCGTCTGATGGTGGAGACGAAGAAGGAGGAAATGATGGTGCTGAGGGATCCGACTCGGAAGCGGCTGAGTCAGATTCTTCTGATTCCAATGATGCACCGTCACAGGTACACCCACGGAGAACGGCTAAGGTAACCCTACCTGAGTCGTCCTCCAAGAGAAAGCGACAGTCCTCTAGCAGCGAATACGAGCCAGTCTCTGACTCTTACGCTTCTATACAAAGACAAAGAAGGGAAAGCATTCACAAGAACAGGGGCGATATGCAACAGCCTTCTATCCCCAGTGTGGTGGAGGCTCAGCAGCAAGTACAAGTATCAGCTGCTAGTCCGGATTCAGCCTCCACCCCACCTTCACAGCAGCTTTACCGTAGGAGGAGGAGGCAGCAGGTACAAAGTGAGGTGGCCGTCACTACAATCACAGAAGTGATTCCTGTGATAGTGACCCTCCCTACCACAACTACTCAGGTGGCGGTGACTACTCCAGTTCTCAGGGAGTCTGTCACCATCACCCCTACCATTACCCCAACAACTCTCGTCACATCTTCCATCCCAACTACCACCATTGAGCCTCTCAGTCAACCCTTCAATTATGGAGATTTCACGCAAGGGTTTGACTTTGATACCATATTCTCCTCCCCTATTCACACTGCCGAAGCATCCTCATCCAGACATCCTGATCCGAATGATGCTAGGATAGATGTTCTGGAAACCCAAGTTGCTGGATTACTGAAGACTATTCAGAAATCGAAGGAGGAGTCTGACGTTCAACAAGCACAAATCAATTCTTTGATAGATGAAGTTACAATCCTTCGTAGCCAGAGACCAGGGACTGAGGAACGACTGAAAAACGTCCTGGCAACTCTTAATCAAGACAAATGAAATGCTTCTGGGTCATGGGTCATCCTTGGAGCTCAGGTTTGACGCTCAAAGGAAGGAGCATGAGCTGATGGACAAGCTGATTGCTGATCTGACCAAGAAGCTTGATGCTCAGGGGGAGAAGGACAAAGACAAAGAGAAAGAGAAGGAGAATAGGACTACTGGTGATGAGGCATGTCATCCGGTCGACTTGACTAAGGATGATGACAAGGACAAGGATCCCAAAGCCGGTCCTAGTGGAGGTGAGCACCAAGCTTTAGCAATCGTGCCCATCTCTGCTGTTCCAATGGCTCAGGGGGAGTCGACTCATCAAGAGGGTGGTGATACCTCTGGTGGTGGTGGTGGTGGTGAGAAAGGAAAGTCAGTGGCTGAAGTACTTAAGGACTTATCTGATGATGAGATCCTATATCTAGAGCCTGACTATTCCAATGAAGCACAGATCGATGCTCTCTTCAATAGCATGGCCATATTCCATTGAATATCCATGTCCTCCATGTCATCAGGATCCACTTGATTAAAATCTTCTTCAATCGTCTCTGGATCAGTAAGCTTGCCACCTATGAAATTTTCATAAGCAAGCATACAAGATGAGAATAGTGCTACATGATCTTCAGCTATTCTGACTATAGCTGAGTTGTTAGCTGAAGACGTAGCAGGAGGATTTCTTAAGGTATTTTGATGATGAGACCCCAACCCTGATCCTGAAGCATAGCAAGCATGACCACCACACCCAGTTCAGTGGTCTTCTTCAGTAGGATTTCCAGTGAAGAGGACAATTCCAGAGCCCGATGACTTAGATGTAGAATTCGTCCCATGATACATAGAAGGGTCTTGTATCTGGGGTCTTCCAGAGCTCTCCTTTCTTTTTAGGTTCATGTCATGAGCTTGAACCTTTCCTATTGCCTCCTCTACTGTCAACTCATAGAATTTAGGATTTTCCCTCATCAGGGTTGTGTACATCTCAAATTTGGGTGGTAAAGCATCCAAAAACTTTTCCACCATCTCTTCATCCGGATACCTGAGTTCAAAAGCCTTCAACTCAGTCTGTAAATGATAGAATCTAGAGATGAGGTCATCTAAAGATTCGTTCTCTGAAAATCTGAAGCACTCATACTGCTTCCTGAGAAGATCCCGCTTACTCTTCTTGATGTCACTATTTCCTTCGAATCTCTTATGTAAAGCTTTCTAGAGATCCTTAGAATTGTCATACCCTCGGAAACTGTGGAATAATTCCCGAGTTAATGCCATAGTGATCGAACCAAGTGCCTTCTTTTCACGATCATAAGCTTTCTTTTCTTCGTCAGAAAGTTTAGAGATAGGTTTGGGCATGGTTTCATTAAGATAGATGTGTGTGGGATGCTTATATCCCTCAAGGATTGGTATCCATAGCGATGAGTCGGTATAAGAAATGTAGTGCTCGAAACGTGCTTTCCAATTAGAATAATCGTTCACATTCAGTAACTTTGGTGGTTTCTGTGGTGTACCGATCTCATTATCGTAATTCAACAAGTTTCCAAGATTCTAAAGATTCGACATAGTGAACACTTAGTCAAATTTCAGAAAAGTCAGACACAGTTGCGCACTTGAGAAATGGTCTTGCGTATTTAGATTTCCTGTTGCGTACTTGTAAGTACGCAGGATATAACTTAAGTTCGCACAAGTTCAGTCTTGCGCACTTATAAGTACGTAGGAGATAAGTCTTGCGTATTTAGTAAGTACGCACAAAACTGTACTTTTTGCCAGAAATGGTAAGTACGCAGGATACCTTTTCAGCAACTTTCACCAAACTTTTCCGGTCACCTGAAACTCACAGGAGACGGTAAAAATTCGTCTGATGATCAATGCAAATGAGCCAAGGGGTCAGTAACTTGTTTATAACCAACCTTTGATTCTCAAAACACTCAAATACACAACAAAAATCAGCTTTTGAGTGATTTTTGCTTCTAAAATAGTGCACAAGAACTACCTCTATTTTATCACAAAAATCAACAAAAATACCTCTTTTTGCTTGTAAAAACTCTCCAAACTCACTCACAACACTCGAAATCAGGAGCAAAGCTCTGATACCACTTGTTGGTCCCTCGGGTGTGGCGGATCGTCACATGCAAGTGGGTCTACTAGTCGGACCGGGTGCGGAATGCCCGTGACTAGGTGGAGAGTCTAGCTAAACAAAGTAAACCGACAAGAGAAAACATTTAAACTTTCTTTGTATTATAAACACTTGAAGGTTACAGAGAAAAGCACTGAGATTACAATCTGCGTATTTGCACTAAAGCATGCGTACTTAACTTCTGTCAACCTATCCTATTTATACAGGACCTGATGCATGCGCACTTTGCAAGTGCGCAGGGCAAAATGCTCTTGCGTACTTAGCAAGTACGCAAAGTTACTCTTGCGTACTTGCTAAGTACGCAGGACTTTTCTCCTGCGCACGTACAAGTGCGCAAAACACTTGGAGAATTCTGCAACATTCAATATGTAAAAGAAAATACAACTCGATAAATTAATACATAAAGACTCTTACATACAAAGGCAATTACAAACAAGACAAAAGAACCTAAGACTAAGACTCTATCTATCCAGAGTGTTTGTCACAGGAAAGTGCTTCAACATTACTAAATGGATTCGAGACCGAAGTGATATTCATTTCTTGATTGTTTGACTTGTGTTCTTAGTTTAGTTTTATATTCTTGCATATTAGTTTAATTAAAAATCAACTTAAACATATTTTACCCATACTTGATTGAATTTTAGTCTCGGTTTATTATCGCATTCCACCGTGTCCACGGATTGATATCCGGTTCTTACATTTACTATATTGCCATTCGACGGGTACACTGCCCGATGTGTGTGATTAGTCTTTGGTGAAAACCCATTTTTAAAACTAATTGTGTAAAAATATTTATTAAAAAATATATATATATAGTTTACACACATCATGGTACAATTCTTAATCCTGAGTTTAGAAAATTTGTTTAAGCAGAAAGTCAGAAGAATAAGGAGTGACAATGACAGTGAATTTAATAATAGCAAGATGGGTTTATTCTGTCTTCAAAAGGGAATTCATCATTAATTCAGTGCGCCATATGTACCTCAACAAAATGGAGTTGCTGAACGAAAGAACAAGACTTTAGTTGAAACTGCACGTACGATGCTTGCTGATTCTAAGCTTCCAGTAAATTTTTGGGCTGAGGTTGTGAATACTACGTGTCATGTTTTGAATCGAGTCTTGGCCGTTAAGCGACACAACAAGACATGCTATGAGTTACTTAATAATCGTAAGCCGAATCTGGAATATTTACTACCTTTTGGTATTCCATGCACCCTTTTGAAAGTTCGAGATGTCCCAAACAAGTTTAGTGTTAAGACAATTGAATGGATTTTTCTGGGGTATAATGCAAATTCTACTACCAAGAGGGTTTATAACAAAAAGACTCGCCAAGTTGAAGAATGGTTTCATATTGACTGTTCTAATCGGTCTTTATCTCAAATGGCGATTGGACCAGACTGGCTTTTGATTATGAGAATTTATTCAAGTCTTTTCATTTACCTTCTGATATTTCTCCTGCATAAGCTGTTGTTTTATATGATTCATGTCAAGATGCACAGAATAGTGGTTTTCTACCGACTGCGGTTCCACTTTCATCTGTTCCTTCTACATCTGCTCCAGATCCTAATGTTGCTTCTTGTTTGGGAACACAAGAGTCTGATAGTGAAGATGAAAATGTTATTTTCGAAGATTCTTTTAATGATCCTTTGTTGGTTGATGAACCTTCTAATTCGACACAGGCTCATGGGGAGATTCCTACAAATTTGGACTCGGAGATACCAATTAATCAGGATATGTCTTATCAGTCTTATACAACTCAAGTTGATGTGTTGCCGGTTCCTGAGGTTGCTTCAATCAAGGAAAGCTCATCCGATTACGAATATCATTGGGGATTTGCGTGATGGAGTGCAAACGCGTTCTACTCTTGACAACACTTGCTTGTATACATATTTTAAAGAGTATGGTGTTTTTCATGTATGCTCACATTCCTGTTTTATTTCTCAGGTCGAACCAAAGAATGTCGAAATGGCGTTATGTGATAACAATTGGATAGAGGCCATGCAGGAAGAACTTTCTCAGTTTGACAAACTCAAGGTTTGGAATCTTGTCGATCTTCCAAAGGGTGTGTATCCAATTGGTACGAAGTGGGTGTTTAAATGCAAGAAAGACGATCACGGTGTTGTGGTGCGAAATAAGGCAAGATTAGTTGTACAAGGTTTCAATCAACAAGAGGGAATTGATTACACCGATGTTTATGCGCCTGATGTGTTAGTATTTACACATCTTTTTGGCATAAAACTTCGCTCATTTAACGATCAATTCTTGGTTATATTCAACGTTTAAGCACTTATTTGCTTCATTTCCTGTTTTGTAGGTTTTTGTGAAGCTTGTGAACAAACAAGAAGATTCCAGGATAAAAAGTGAAGTTTTTAGGGTTTCTGTGATGAAGGCACGGTCGTGCCCCTAATTGGCACGATCGTGCCTAACTTGCAAACCCTAAGCACGGTCGCGCCCCGTACATGGCACGACCGCGCCAAGCCAAAAGGCAAGGCACAACCGTACCCTGCCTCCACACGGTCGCGGGAACACCCGTGAGTCTGACACCTCAAAGCAAGAGACCCAATGGAAGCTCCGGATCGGTCAACCCTCTGTCACGCGGTCGTGCTAAGACCTAGACACGACCGCGCCTTTGTACCTGGCACGGTCGTGCCTTCTCTCTAGGCACGGTCGTGCTTCCCACTTTCTATTTAAACAGAACTTAAACTCCCATTCAGATATCAAGCAACCAGGGGAGAAAGTCTACTGTTCCAGCTCGTATTTCTCTTGTTCCAGCCATATTTCAAGATTCTTAGAGAGGATACAACATCAAGAGGATCACCATACATCAACAACAACATCTAGGCTTGGAGGAGTGGTTTGATTCTTGTGTTCATATCATGTTTCACACTATTTTTCCCTGCTTATTTGTAATTTTGGTGCTCATGATGAGCTAAAACTCTTGTTCACTTTGGTTTAGATGAAGTTTAGATACATTTGACAACATTCATGGATTATTGGCAATTGTTGTGTTAATGTTATGACAATCGTATGATTATTCTTTGATGAAATTATGTATTTAAGTATTTTGAGTTGTTTACAAGACTTGTATTTGTGTATGCCATATTATGTTGGAAAACTTGTGGTTTATGCTTATATTCATAGATTGGTGTATGTAATTATACTAGTTTATGGCATTTGACTAGGAATGGTGAATGAAGTCTTGTTTGTGAGTCATTATATTTGCATGTGTATCCTTATGCTTATGTTTGGAAAGACAAAGTATTTGTTATGATGTTTCATGCTTAGTCTTATGTTTATCTAGGAATTGTTAACACATTCTCCTAATTTATATAACCTTTGTATGAACATTGTATGTTGAAGAAATGCATATTGTTGTCTAATTTAATCAACTTGAGGTGGGTAGTGTGTTGTTCATATTATCTTTCCAACTAGTTGTTGGATTAGTATACCTTAATCGGAAGCTAGTTCAATCTTTATAAACATTGACATGATTGTTAAACACGTGAGCTTCATTGTATGATTTTAGGTGGTTGGTTTGTATAATTCATGCTAGCTTTCCGAATGGTCATTTGATTAGATATCTTTGACGAGAATTTAGTCAATTTATGTTTCGTGTATTTGCCATGTTTCTATGAGTGTATTGAATGTATTCTAGATGGATTCGACACCGAAGTGATATTTTCTCCTTAATTGTTTGACTTGTGATCTTAATTTAGTTTTATATTCTTGCATATTAGTTTAATCAAAAATCAACTTAAACATATTTTACCCTTACTTGATTGGATTTTAGTTCCGGTTTATTACCGCATTCCATCGTGTCCATGGATTGATATCCGGTTCTTACCTTTACTATATTGCTATCCGACGGGTACACTGCCCGATGTGTGTGTGATTAGTCTTTGGTGAAAACCCTTTTTAAAACTAATACTGTGTGATAAATCTCTATTAAAATATATATAGTTTCACACGCATCAATATTTTGGCGCCGTTGCCGGGGATACGGTTTTGCGAGAACGATTGGAATTAATTTTTAGTCATTTAGTATATATATTTTTGTGAATATCGTGTTTTTCTTGTTGTTATTTGCGATTTTGTGTGTATAGATATTTTTCGCATTTTACTTGTTATTTTTAGCTTCATTTGTATATATATATACCTTCGTTGTTATCCCATTTTATTTCTTTTATTTTTATTTTATTTATTTTCAAATTTTTTTATTTTATTTTAGTTTTATTTTTGTCTAACTTGTGTTTTCTGTGTCCTAGGTTTGCGTATTTAAATCTAACTTGTCGTGCAGATCGTGTATGTTCTCAACTCCCGTCGAGGAGGTTCCTGAGCCGTCTTCCGAGCCGGAGCGTGATCTTCATCGGAGATTGCGAGCCCGTTCCCAATTTGTGGCCCGGTTGCTCGAATTTGACGAGGTTGTTGTTGACGAGGTTGTTGTTGACGAGGTAGAGGAGATGGCGAACGAGGATGCGGGTCGGACGCTTTCGGATTTTGGCAAACCAACACTTGAGGGTTTGGAGTCGAGCATCAACAGACCGACGGTTGGAGCACATCAGTTCGAGATCAAATCTAGCATTATTCAGATGGTGCAGAACATGTGTCAGTTCGATGGCAAGGATCACGAGGATCCTAATACTCATTTGGCCGGTTTCTTAGAGATTTGCGCCACTTTCAAAATTCGTGACGTTACCGACGATGCTATTAGGCTCCGGTTGTTCCCGTTTTCCTTACGGGATCGAGCCAAGGCTTGGTTACTGTCACTTCCCCCTAGGTCCATTAGTACTTGGGACTAGATGGCTGCTAAATTCCTAGAAAAGTACTTCCCTCCAGAGAAAACATCAAAGTTGAGGGCTAGGATTCTTTCTTTCCAGCAGGACGAAGGGGAGACGATCTATGAGGCGTGGGAGAGATTCAAGGAACTGATGAGGAAGATTCCCCACCATGGATTGTTGAAGTGGCAGCAGTGTGAGACCTTTTACAATGGTCTGGAGATGACCGGGAAGCAGCTGATTGATGCATACGCGGGTGGAGATATTGGAACAAAGACACGCCAGGAGGCGTATGACCTGCTAGAAAAGGTGGCAGCGAAGAGCTACACTCAGCATACTTCCCGAGCGAGGACTCAGAGGCAGGGTGTCCATCAAGTGGATGGAATTACCTCTTTAGCTGCCCAGGTGGAAGCACTTTCCACCAAGATTGATCAGATGCATGTCCACAAGGCCCAGTCCTTGTGTGAGTTTTGTGGTGGGGCGCATCCCACGAATGCTTGTCAGGTTGGGGATCAGGGGGCCCACGAGCAGGTTGATTTCATGTCCAACCAGAATCGCCCCCAGAATAATCCCTACAGCAACACATATAATCCGGGGTGGAGGAATTACCCGAATTTCAGTTGGAAGTCTGGCAATAATAGCCAGCAACCACCCGGATTCACTCAGCGCCCCCCATTCCAGCATCAGTCTCACTGGTCTCAGGGACAGAGTTCCCAGTTTCGACCTCAGCAGGGCCAGTTTCAAGGCCAAGGTTCTAGCAGCGGTCCACCACCCGCTCCTGAGGGTAAATCCATTTTGGAGGACATGGTTGCACGGCTACTTGCCAACTCGGAGAGTCAGAATCAGTTGGCAGAGAAGCAGAACCGTTACATGGAGGAGCGTTTTCACACACATGAGACTGAGTTGAGGAATCAGAAAGCTTCGATCCAGACCATAGAGAACCAGGTCGGGCAGATCGCGAAGCTTCTTTCTGAGAGACCGCCAGGTGGCCTGCCTAGCAACACTAAGCCCAATCCTAAGGCTCATGTGAAGGCCATTACTACAAGGAGCGGTAGAGGCACAGGACCGGATCCGCAGGTCCCTGTGCATGAGTCATCCGAGGAGGAGGTTGTGATTGAGATTCCGGATGAGACACCGCGGAGGGGTAAACCGGCGAGCACATCACGCCCTCGTGAGCCTGTGAGAGATTACACTCCCACCGTTCCATACCCAGGCAGATTGAAGAAACAGAAGATGGAGGAGCAGTATGGTAAGTTTCTAGGGTTGTTTAAGCAGTTGCATATCAACTTGCCATTTGTGGAGGCTCTAGCTCAGATGCCTAAGTATGCGAGATTTTTGAAGGATATCCTCACGAATAAGAGGAAATTGGAGGAGTTGTCTCAGGTGACGCTGAATGAGGAATGTTCGGCAGTGATTCAGAACAAGCTACCGGAGAAGAGACGAGATCCGAGGATTTTTACCATCCCCTGTTTGATAGGTAGCTTGTCGGTTAGCAACGCCTTAGCTGACCTTGGTGCTAGCATTAACCTCATGCCATATGCGGTCTTTGCTAAGCTTGAGTTGGGAGAACCTGCACCAACACGCATGAGTATCCAGCTGGCCGATCGTTTGGTCAAGTATCCGCGAGGGATAGTGGAGAATATGTTGGTTAAGGTTGACCGTTTTGTGTTTCCTGTAGACTTTGTGATTCTGGACATGGATGAGGACAAGAATGTCCCTATTATTCTAGGTTGACCGTTCCTGGCCACCGCTAAGGCCCTGATTGATGTGTATTCAGGAAGGCTTACATTGAGGGTGGATGAAGAGGAGGTGACCTTTGATGTTGGGAGATCCATGCAACACACCCAGAATCAGGATGATTCACTCTACTTTGTTGAGACTGTCTATTCTTGTGTGAGTGATCATCTCCAGGACACAGCTGAGGAGGAGTCCCTGGACACCCAGATTGTAGGGGGGAGACGATTGATCCAATTGGTGAGGATCAGTTTGATGAGCAGTGGCATAGCCAGGAGAGCTATGAGTTTCCCCAGTGTTCAGCGGTTTTCGCAATGGTTGATAGAGAGTCTGAGCCGATTGAGCGGCCTTCTGTTGAGGACCCACCACCTGTTGAGCTTAAGGAGCTCCCGAGTCATTTGGAGTATGCCTTTTTAGATGGTGAGTCTCGATTACCTGTCATTATCGCCTCTGATTTGACGAGTGATGAGAAGGAGAGGCTATTGGAGGTGCTGAAGCAGCACAAGCAGGCTATTGCGTGGAGGATTATGGACATTAAGGGAATTAATCCCTCTTTCTGTACCCATAAGATCCTTATGGAGGATGACTACAGACCCGCTGTGCAGCACCAGAAGAGGCTGAACCCGAACATGCAGGAGGTGGTGAAGAAGGAGGTGATCAAGTTACTTGATGCAGGTTTGATTTATCCCATCTCCGATTCGCCTTGGGTTAGCCCGGTTCAGGTTGTCCCTAAGAAGGGAGGCATGACTGTTATCACCAACGAGAGGAATGAGCTGATTCCTACTCGTACAGTCACAGGTTGGAGAGTTTGCATCGATTACCGCAAACTCAATGATTCTACTCGGAAGGATCACTTCCCCCTCCCGTTCATTGATCAGATGTTGGAGACATTAGCGGGGAAGATGTTCTATTGTTTCCTGGATGGCTTCTCTGGCTACTTCCAGATCCCGATCGCTCCTGAGGACCAGGAGAAGACGACATTCACATGTCCCTATGGCACATTTGCCTATCGGCGGATGCCCTTTGGATTGTGTAATGCTCCGGCCACTTTCCAGCGTTGCATGGTGGCCATTTTCCATGATATGATTGAGGACTCCATGGAGGTTTTCATGGATGACTTTTCTGTGTTTGGGAGCTCCTTTGATCATTGCCTCGGGAATCTGGAGAGGATGTTGGCCAGATGCAAGGAAGCCAATCTAGTGTTGAACTGGGAGAAATGCCACTTCATGGTGAAGGAGGGCATTGTGCTTGGGCACAAGGTTTCACGGGCGGGGATTGAGGTTGATAGAGCTAAGATTGATACCATATCTAAGCTGCCCCCGCCGACTTCCGTGAAATCTATTCGTAGCTTCCTTGGTCACGCGGGCTTTTACAGACGCTTTATTAAAGATTTTTCTAAGATTGCCCGATCGATGACCCAGCTTCTTGAGAAGGAAGCCCAGTTCGTATTCTCCGACGAATGCCTTAGTGCATTCAATTTGTTGAAGGAGAAGTTGGTGAATGCCCCTATCATGGTAGGTCCTGATTGGAAGTTGCCATTTGAGATCATGTGTGATGCGAGCGACTTCGCTGTTGGGGCAGTCTTAGGACAGAGGAGAGAGAAGCAGTTTCACCTGATTTATTATGCGAGCAAGACGCTCAATGACGCACAGGAGCACTACACCACAACGGAGAAAGAGCTCCTAGCCGTTGTCTTCGCTTTCGATAAATTCTGGTCTTATCTCGTCCTATCAAAGAGCATTGTATTCACTGACCATGCAGCTCTTCGGCACCTGTTCAGCAAACAGGATGCCAAACCCCGACTGATCCAGTGGGTTTTGCTGCTTCAGGAGTTCGACATTGAGATCCGCGATAAGAAGGGCGCGGAGAATGTCGCAGCGGACCACTTGTCCCGTCTTGAGTGCTCAGCTTCATCTGAACTTTTGGGGTCATCCATAAATGACAATTTTCCCCACGAGTTTCTCATGCACATACAGACACAGGATGAGGAGTGTCCCTGGTTTGCTGATTTTGCAAACTTTCTTGCTAGTGGGATCGTGATTAAGGGCTTAACGCATCAGCAAAAGCAAAAGTTCTTTGCGGATGTGAAGCACTATCTTTCGGAGGATCCCAATTTATTTCGAGTCGGGGCTGATCTGATCGTGCACAGGTGTGTGTTCGGAGATGAGGCACGTCAGGTGCTTAGACACTGCCACGAGGGCCCGACAGGTGGACACCATGGAGCTACCTTGACCGCGAAGAAGGTCTTTGACGCCGGTTTCTTCTGGCCTACCATCTTCTGGGATGCTCATGAGATGATCCGAGCTTGTGACGCTTGCCAGAGGGCAAGCAACATCTCATCTAGGAATGAGATGCCCCAGAACAGCATCCAGATTTGTGAGATTTTTGATGTTTGGGGTATTGACTTTATGGGACCTTTCCCAGCTTCTCGTGGCAACCGGTATATCCTAGTCGCTGTTGACTACGTTTCTAAGTGGGCCGAGGCTCAAGCCTTGCCTACTAATGATGCTAGGGTGGTTGTTCAATTTCTGAAGAAGCTATTCTCTCGCTTTGGTGCCCCCAAAGCCCTTATCAGTGACCGTGGGACCCACTTCTGCAACACCCAGTTGGAGAAGGCTCTATCACGATATGGTGTGAACCATAGATTCTCCACAGCCTACCATCCACAGACCAGTGGACAGGTAGAGGTCACAAACCGGGGCATAAAGCGGATTCTAGAGAAGACGGTTGGTCAGAACCGTAAGGATTGGTCGGATAGGTTGGATGATGCACTTTGGGCCTTCCGGACTGCGTATAAGACGCCTATTGGTACCACACCATTTAGGTTGATCTATGGGAAGGCGTGCCATCTTCCGATGGAGTTAGAGCACAAGGCTTATTGGGCGTTGAAGGCGGTGAATCTTGACTTGGTGAGCGCGGGAGAGAACCGGTTCACTCAGATTCATGAGCTTGATGAGTTGAGGAGTCAAGCCTATGCAAACTCCACGATCTACAAGGAGCACACTAAGAGTTTACATGACCGACGTTTGAAGGACAAGAAGGAATTCCGAGTGGGTGGTCGTGTGTTGCTTTACAACTCTAGGTTGCGATTGTTTCCCGGGAAGTTGAAATCCCGATGGACGGGTCCCTACACGATTAGGGAGGTGTTTCCTTATGGGACCGTCGAGATTGAGCACGAAGATGGGAGGATCTTCAAGGTCAACGGTCATCGTCTTAAACCATACATTGACGGACCGGTTGACCCGGCATCAGAGGTAGTTGACCTCCACCCCAAGGACAAATGAATTCGGGGGCTTGAGTCTAGCTAACGACTCATTAATAAACTTAGCCTGTTTCGGTATCATCTTTGGTAACACTTCTTAGATTTTATTTCTATGTTTATTCTCCTATTTTTATTTTCATTTTTTTAGGATTTTACCGTTTATTTTTGAGTTTAGGTGTTCGGAACGTGTTTGGATCGATCGGATTTGAGTTGATGATTGGAATATCACAGGTATGTCTTCTGAATTTTTAGAAATTTTAGTTTGGAAGAATCGCAGTCGGGTTTTGGTACAAGCTGCATAAAAAAATCAGGGTTTTTTGTCTGCTGGGCAAGAGACACGGTCGTGCCTTCCTACAGGCGCGATCGTGCCTCTAACCCTAGGCGCGGTCGTGCCTCAGCACTTGGCGCGGTCGTGCCTCAGTAATTGGGGGTCGGTTTAAATTAGTTTTCAAAGGACAGACCATTCACACCCCCCCATACCTCCCAGCAGACGATTGCCCCTCCCCCTCGGCGATTTTCTTCCCGTCACCATTTCCGGTCTGCCCCTTCAATTCTTCGATTTAAGGTACGCCCCGAGCCCCCTTTTCTCTCGATTATCGCGATTATAAACCTAGTTTCTCCTTTTCGTTTTTATTTTTGTCGATTTATAGATGTTTAGGCTTTAAATACGTAGAACTAGGTCCTACTTGCTTTCTGGGTTGGTTTTGTATGAAAGCCCCTTCATAAAACGTGTCTAATTGTGGATTTTGAAACTGGAAAACCCTAAAATGGGTTGAGCACAGTCGCGCTCATGACCTGGCGCGGTCGTGCTCGGCTTTTAAAATCCCAGGAAAGCTTGGTTTGGTCAGGCACGGCCGTGCCTCTGTTAAGCGCGGTCGTGCCTCTTGAATTTGGCCTTAGCGCGGTCGTGCCTCTCACCTGGCGTGACCGTGTCTGTCGAGATATTGCGCCCGTGGTCGGCCACAGCGCGACCGTGGGCTCAGCTTTTGGCCTTGGCGCGGTCGTGCCCCTTCCCAGGCGCGACCGTGCCCCTTCATAATTAGGTCAGAAACTTCATAACTTCAGTTTAGCGTCTTCATAACTGCTGTGATTTTAATTTTGTTGTCGTGCAGATGGAAGGCAACAGGGATCACCCATACTTGGAGTTCGATCTCAACGAGCACGAGTACGAGGCTCGTCTGGATGTTCTGTGGCCCCGCCGAGGCCGGATTTTAGCCGCTCGTCGTTTGGAGCCGGCCGCCATAGATGCCATTGGTCAGAGGGACCGATGGGACGATCTTGTCACAGCCCCTTGGCGCCGTTTGTTCAGGTTCCATGCTATCCAGTATATAGAGCTTGTGATGGAGTTTTTCTCCACATATGAGTTCGATTATCCTTGCCTAGACCTAGAGGAGCCCGAGACGATTAGGTTTAGGTTAGGTGGGGAGTGGCGAGTGATGTCGGTTGGCCGGTTTGGGAGATTGTTAGGATTGTACACGAGACAGGAGCTCCAGACTGAGATATTCACTAAAGGTATCACCGAGTTCCCGATAGAGGAGGATAAGGACCAGTTCTGGCATGAGTTTGGTTTTGGGATTTACGATCCGAGTTTGACCAAGGCTTCGAGCCTTCGGGATCCGCTACACCGTGTTCTTCATCGCTGCATTGTTTATTCCATATCTGGGCGAGAGCAGGGAGAGACGGTAGTAAATTTGAGAGAGTTATTCTATCTGTTTTGCCTTGTACGCCCGCGCACTTGCAATCTTGCGCACTCTATCGCGGGGTACTTGGTGAACAGCTCGGGGCGCGATGTTACCAGCGCCATCTGTGGAGGTCACTTTGTGACCAAGTTGGCGAGGCACTTTCAGCTGCTGACCGACGATTTGATTGGAGACCTGACCCCTGTGGCCGAGACCGTCGTGATGACCGTGCAGACACTCAGAAACATGCACGTCGCTCGTCGAGGCGCAGGAGGGATTAGATTGGTTGACAGATGGGGACGGGTATGGAATCCAGACCGTCCGGGCCCCGATCCAGATGTTGTCCAGGACGAGGCCGAGGCTATTGCCGCCTCCCATCAGGCACACGCAGCTCAGCAGGAGCAGGAGCACCACGAGCATCATGTCGAGGATCCGGTTGTTCCGCCTCCTCCTCCACCTCCTCCGCCTCCACCACCTCCTTCGCCTCCACCACCACCTCCGGTAACCGTCTCCCATGATTTATTCATGCGCTACTGGGCCTGGCAGTATGAGGTCCAGTGCGCCGCTGGTGCTGCTGGCGGGGCACCATACGTGGTTCCCCTCCCATTCTTTATGCAGCCAGGGTAGCAGCCCGATCAGCATCAGCCACCACCATCACCACAGCTTCAGCCACCACCATCACCGCAGCATCAGCCATCACCACCACCGCATCATCAGTCACCACCACCCGGAGGAGATGGAGCAGAGGGTGCCGGCCTTGCTCTTGAGGATTTTGAGATGGAGGAGTAGTGCCCTCCACTGTTTTGGTATCACCTTTTGTGAGTTGTACTTTTGTTGTATTGTACAAACTCTTGTATCGCGCTACGGCGTTTATGTTGTACTTTTGTTTTCTTATACTTTTGTTTCCATGTACTGTTGTATATATTTGTGTTTATATTTTGGCTTGATGTTACTGATCTGTGTTTGATGTTAGTCTTGATTAGATTTGGAATTGTGGAACTACGTGGAACGTCATTGTTGTGGGTTGGATTTTTGCGTGTGCCATGAACGACACGAGGGAAGTTTCGGTTATCCCTTCACACTCCATTGCATTGCATGTTTTTGTATACATTGTGGGCAATGTATGTTTCTACGTGTGGGGTTGGGTGTTCATTCTTTGCTTTACATTATTTTTTGTTGTACATTGAGGGCAATGTACAATTCTAAGTGTAGGGTGGGATTGTATTCGCGCATTGTTTGTCCTTTTAGCATTTTATCGAGTCAAATTTTTGCAAAATATTCCTTCATAATTTTTTATTGGCACTAAATTAAAAGTTAACCGTTTAGCATTCACAATTTTTAGTAAATAATAGATGTTTGATTTTTCGAAAGCAATTGAGATAGAAATTCCATTGAGTCAAACCCAATTTTTTGTGATAACCATGAGTTTTAGTAGGCTAAACGAATGAATTGCATGTAACCTTTTGCTTACACCCATTCCTTTCCGTTTCCGTGAGTTTATTTTTGAGCCTTGATAGCTTTAGACATTGTTTGCTCTCGTTTTTGCGGATTTGAGTGTGCCGGATGTTTCATGCTTGTTAGAACTTGCTTTTAGTATACATTTCGAAATCATGAACATAAATATTGCATAAAAATGATTGAGGCATTAGGATAAACCACTTTGTTAGCCTTTTATCTTTGTTTTCCCTTACCCGAACACATCCACTAGTTAACCACGTTGAGCCTATCCCATGTTCTTTCTTTTATTACCCACATTACACCGCCATTAAACCTTCATTAGCCTTTTTACTTATTTATTCTATTTTTCACCCGTGTTAGAAATCCGGTCGGCTAATGTTAATTTTATAGCTTTTACTTTGTTGTAATCTTCAAATTCTTTAGAAGTTTTTAGCTAAGGAAAGATGCATATTGACTTAGTTCCCTTCAAAAGAAAAGAAATAGTAAAAAAAAAAAAAAAAAAAAAAAATCACCAAAATCAGGTGAAATATAGTCGAATAGAGCAATTTTGTGAGCAAAGATGGAAAGAATTCGGTTGTTAGCTCTTATCTATATACGGAAGTATTAGTTAGTTTATTTTTCATACTATAAGTGTTTTAGTTTTTGAATTAGCATAACCGCCGGGTTTTTAGCCATTTAGCCACTTTTAAATTTCATTTCCTTACCCTTAACCACTGCCAAGTTACAACCCGTTTAAAGCCCTCTTGATTTGTGCTTTATTTCATGTTAGTTGGTAGAGATTTGATCTTTTAGCAAGCTTATGATTTATGCATGATTCATTGTCTTGGCATTTGAGTGTTCTATACATACACCATTACTTGTATGATCATATATATTCCCGAGTGTGTGTGAACATTGTGAGAAGCATAAAGTTGCATGCTAATGATTTCCTAGGCATATTCATTTGCTCATTCGGTTATCACTTCAGTGGGTTCATTGAGTTTCATTTAGTTAATTTTGCATTTCTTGTCAAACCTTTATAAATTTATTAATGCTTACGGTTTTCCGAATTGATCCATAGTGTCATTGGAAGTTTTGTTTTATTTTGATTTATTGCTTGAGGACAAGCAATGTTCAAGTGTGGGGTTGTTTGATGTGTTAGTATTTACACATCTTTTTGGCATAAAACTTCGCTCATTTAACGATCAATTCTTGGTTATATTCAACGTTTAAGCACTTATTTGCTTCATTTCCTGTTTTGTAGGTTTTTGTGAAGCTTGTGAACAAACAAGAAGATTCCAGGATAAAAAGTGAAGTTTTTAGGGTTTCTGTGATGAAGGCACGGTCGTGCCCCTAATTGGCACGATCGTGCCTAACTTGCTAACCCTAAGCACGGTCGCACCCCGTACATGGCACGACCGCGCCAAGCCAAAAGGCAAGGCACAACCGTGCCCTGCCTCCACACGGTCGCGGGAACACCCGTAAGTCTGACACCTCGAAGCAAGAGACCCAATGGAGGCTCCGGATCGGTCAACCCTCTGTCACGCGGTCGTGCTAAGACCTAGACACGACCGCGCCTTTGTACCTAGCACGGTCGTGCCTTCTCTCTAGGCACGGTCGTGCTTCCCACTTTCTATTTAAACAGAACTTAAACTCCCATTCAGACATCAAGCAACCAGGGGAGAAAGTCTACTGTTCCAGCTCGTATTTCTCTTGTTCCAGCCATATTTCAAGATTCTTGGAGAGGATACAACATCAAGAGGATCACCATACATCAACAACAACATCTAGGCTTGGAGGAGTGGTTTGATTCTTGTTTTCATATCATGTTTCACACTATTTTTCCCTGCTTATTTGTAATTTTGGTGCTCATGATGAGCTAAAACTCTTGTTCACTTTGGTTTAGATTAAGTTTAGATACATTTGACAACATTCATGGATTATTGGCAATTGTTGTGTTAATGTTATGACAATCGTATGATTATTCTTTGATGAAATTATGTATTCAAGTATTTTGAGTTGTTTACAAGACTTGTATTTGTGTATGCCATATTATGTTGGAAAACTTGTGGTTTATGCTTATATTCATAGATTGGTGTATGTAATTATACTAGTTTATGGCATTTGACTAGGAATGGTGAATGAAGTCTTGTTTGTGAGTCATTATATTTGCATGTGTATCTTTATGCTTATGTTTGGAAAGACAAAGTATTTGTTATGATGTTTCATGCTTAGTCTTATGTTTATCTAGGAATTGTTGACACATTCTCCTAATTTATATAACCTTTGTATGAACATTGTATGTTGAAGAAATGCATATTGTTGTCTAATTTAATCAACTTGAGGTGGGTAGTGTGTTGTTCATATTATCTTTCCAACTAGTTGTTGGATTAGTATACCTTAATCGAAAGCTAGTTCAATCTTTATAAACATTGACATGATTGTTAAACACGTGAGTTTCATTGCATGATTTTAGGTGGTTGGTTTGTATAATTCATGCTAGCTTTCCGAATGGTCATTTGATTAGATATCTTTGACGAGAATTTAGTCAATTTATGTTTCGTGTATTTGCCATGTTTCTATGAGTGTATTGAATGTATTCTAGATGGATTCGACACCGAAGTGATATTTTCTCCTTAATTGTTTGACTTGTGATCTTAATTTAGTTTTATATTCTTGCATATTAGTTTAATCAAAAATCAACTTAAACATATTTTACCCTTACTTGATTGGATTTTAGTTCCGGTTTATTACCGCATTCCACCGTGTCCACGGATTGATATCCGGTTCTTACCTTTACTATATTGCTATCCGACGGGTACACTGCCCGATGTGTGTGTGATTGGTCTTTGGTGAAAACCCTTTTTAAAACTAATACTGTGTGATAAATCTCTATTAAAATATATATAGTTTCACACGCATCAGCGCCTGTTGCTAGTCTTGAATCTATAAGGCTGTTTCTTGCTTTTGCTTCTTACAAAGGGTTTAAGGTGTTTCAATTAGACGTAAAAAGTGCTTTCTTATATGGTAAAGTCAAGGAGGAAGTTTATGTGTGTCAGCCGCCGGGGTTTGAAGATCCTCTTAATCCATCTAGAGTTTTCAAGCTTGATAAAGCTCTCGATGGTGTTCATCAAGCTCCTCAAGCGTGGTACGAAACGTTTTCTGCACATCTTTTGGATAATGATTTTGTTCGTGGCAAAATTGACTCGACTTTATTCATTAAGAAAGCAGGGGGAGAATACCTACTGGTGCAGATATATGTAGATGATATTATTTTTGGCTCTACAAATGAAGGGTTGTGCAAAGAGTTTGAGAGTGTTATGAAATTGAAGTTTGAGATGTCAGCTATGGGAGAGTTATCATTTTTCTTAGGTCTTCAAGTTAATCAGAAGGAAGATGGTTTCTTTATTCATCAGTCCAAGTATTTAAAGGACATCTTGAGTCGGTTCAAGATGGAGGACTGTACCCCATATGATACTCCGATCCCGGTCAATCATAAATTGAATTCTGACCCGGATGGAAAAGAAGTTGATTGCCGACTCTATCGTTTAATGATTGGATCTCTCATGTACTTAACCGCTTCAAGTACAGATATAATGTTCGCTGTGTGTATTTGTTCCACGTTCCAAGCAAAACCAAAAGAGTCTCATTTGATTGCAGTAAAGAGAATCTTTCGTTATCTGAAAGGAAAACAAAGATTGGGACTGTGGCTCCCTCATGGTTCTAACTTTGAATTCAATGCTTACATTAATTATGATTTTTGTGGTTGTTGTTTGGACAGAAAATCTACTACAGGTGGTTGCCAGTTCTTGGGTAATCGTCTAGTTTCCTGGCAATGCAAAAAAGCAAACAAAGGTATCCATTTCAACATGCGAAGCAGAATACATTGCTGCTGCAAGTTGTTGTTCACAGATCTTATGGATCCAACATCAATTAAGAGACTACGGTTTGAATTTTACAGGAACCCCAATGTTTATTGATAATAATGCTACAATGTCTATCACAAATAATCCTGTTAAGCATAGTAAAACAAAGCACATTGAAATTAGATATCATTTTATTCGTGATTGTGCATATAAGAAGTTGATTGAGCTGGTAAAGGTACATACAGATGATAAATTTTGTTGATTTGTTTACCAAGGCATTTGATCGTTTCAGGTTTGAATTTCTGATCAAAATGATCGGTATGATCAATCCCGAATAAAAGTTTTTCAAAATAAATTTTCAAGGGAGATTTTGTTTTAAATTTCGTTTATTGCTTTATTACATTTCTGCATTTTAAATTTCAGTCAAAAATTGTTATTTATAAAAATTCAAAACAAAATGAAAAATATAAAATTGACATCATTTGAAGTTAGAGAAGAAATGATAGTACATCAGTGAATAGTTCATTACACATGACCTTAGTAGACCTTTGATATATGATAGTTTAAAGTAATTTGATTTGATCTAAATTTCAAAGTCTGCATAAATGAGAAATGATAGTGTTTTGAATGCTCTAATCTTGATAATATGTTTTAATTTGAATATGAGTTTGAAACTTGAATTGTCAATAAACTAGAAGCATTTTTGAACCAATAGTAGTGTGAAAATTAAATATGATATGATTACATCTGTGATTTGAATCCATTATATGCCTGGGTGTGTGTGTAAAAGATCATTATCAGATAAACAATATATGGTTTTAAGAATTTCATGAGACCAATATCGAATTATGTCTTTAGCACAATCTCTTTCAGTTCACTTCACTGCCCATGCCACGAAAAACATGTAATGTGTTGCTGAACTAAGATATGTTTCTGACAACATCTGTTAGAACATATATTCACCCTTGGATCAGTTAGATAGATCATCTAGTCTGTTTTCATTGAATTTTATCCAGATAATAGTTGGTTCCTCCTACCTGAATCTATTGATTCTCATTAAAAAGCCAATTCATTAGAATCTTTTGATTCTGAATCATTCTGATTCTTATATCCTTTTGGATATGCTATTCTATACTTGTGCTAATAGAGATAATTTCATCTTGGAGATTGATCTAATCTTGGAATAAATTGTATATGTCTTGAAGATAGTGCAAATTTAAATTTATGTTGGCATATAGGTGGGGTACACGATTTTTTTCATCTAAATGGTACTAAATCACATGAATTTGGTAGAAAAATGCTTGTGATTTCAAATTATATAATATTGACAACTTAAGAATTCATGCTTTGTGTTACAAATTCGGTATGAATAATTGAGCATTTCATAACCTGATCTTGTTTAAATTGAAATTTATCGCGTATCATTTCAAATATTATTCAAATTTATTGCAAAAGTTACATAAAATTGAAAAAGATTTGAGTTACATAAGAATAAGTTTGATTGTTTCATATCATAGGTTACCCATAGTTGAAAATAGACTATGTGATGAATTGCTCATATACTGATATGATCTTCTTACTCATGATGTTCAACCAAAAATATGTATTTTAGTTTGCTCATATAAAAAACCAAAAATATGTATTTCAGTTTGCTTAGATAAAAACAAAAAATATGTGATTCCGTTTGTACAGATAAAATCCAAAAATATTTTATTTCCGTCTTCCATGAGAATTTTATTTTTTAATTAAAATGATTCGGGATTGGATCGGATACATGCTACCGATGGAAGTTCACAAGAATGTGTCGTGTTGAAAGTGAAGAATTTGGTTCAAAGGAAAAGGTTGGAGCGAACATAATATGTTCGCCTGGTTCTGATTAAGCGAACTTAATATGTTCGCCTGAGACTTGTTAAGCGAACTTAACAAGTTCGCCTAAATAAGCGAACTTAATTGTGATTTAGTATTTTGTTCAGGCGAACTTATTCACTTAATCTTGTTCACTATGTGAGCGAACTTATCGAGCGAACATAAGGAACTTTGAGCGAATTTGAAATTTTATGATCTAGGGTTTCTAATATGAACTTTTCGTGTTTGTTTCTGGATCGGTTTATGATTGCGAGTATTTCTAAGGCAATTTCAAAGGTTTTTATCCGTTAAATCTTTTGGAATTTGTCCTTTTGACTATGTGTTCATCGGCTTTTGACAGATTTACATTTTTCCGAGTTTTTTACATATTTGATTGAACAAACTTGAAATTGATGCTTAAACTTGTGTCGTGAGTGTTAATCGATGCTAGTATTATGTTTGATTTGAGATTTTATCATTGATTTCGGCATTTTTTGAATCTGATGAAGAAGTTGTATCGACAGACTTGTTCAAGCGAACTTGTTTAGGTGAACATATTATGTTCGCCTCTTGCAACACTAAGCGAACTTAGTAAGTTCGCCTAAGGGCTCATTGGTGTTTTGGACTTGTATTTTTTGTGTTGAAACTTTTTTTTGTGTTACAATTTTTTTTCTTTTTGAATCTTTTTGTTTGTTTTGCATACTAATGTGCTTTTGTCCTCTACATTTACAGATGGCTCGTCGTGTTGAGTACAAACATAATCAAGTGGCGTTATTGGATCCGAATATGTCTGAAGTTGTTAATTTTCAAGGAATTATAAACTTTCTGAATCGTTCACAGTTGCATGTTGCATTATCTGCTAATCCGTACATCAGTTTACCATATATTCAACAATTCTGGGATATCGTTCATCAAGATACATATGTTGAACCTCACGTTCTTCGTGCTACAATGAATAATACGGAGGTCACTATTTCAGTAGAAACTATTCGTACTGCTTTGGCATTAGGAGGTGCTGTTGATGATCCTATGTCATATCTTGGAACCCTGATTATGGGGTGTTTTCAGCGGATGGGTTATAGAGGAAGGCCAAATGATACACAAGCAAGAAAAGGAGGTTTAGTTGGGGAATGGAGGTATTTTATGCACGTCATCATACAATGTCTGTCTCCAAGAAAGGCTGGTATTGATGGTTTGAAGAGTGCATTACAAGCTATTATGGTTGCTTTGACCCTCAACAAACGGTTTAACGTTGCTTTATATATCTACCGTGAGTGGGTCATGCAAATCAATCCTCTAGAAGAATCTTTACTGATTGTACTAAGGTTTGTGCAAATGATTTTGAACCATTTAATTCCGGATTTACCTTAGCATCCAATCCGTTTGACTTTGACTCCTATGTCAAAAAGAATCTTTACTGATTGTACTTAGGTGAAACAGCAAAATGTTGCTCATATTCCTGTTCTAACTCCTTTGTTTGGTCACATAATCAATCCTGATTATGTTGAGCCACCTAATGATCAGTGGTTTCACCCTGGGGAGTTAGTACAAGGACAAGTCCAGAATCAAGTTCAAATTCAACAACCAGTTCAAGCTCAAGTATAACAAGTTCCTGCTCAACAACAACAACAAGTTCCTGCTCAACAACAAGAACATGTTCCTATTCCACAAGAACAGGTTCACATTCATGTTAATGAACCAGTTCAAGAAGAGATTGCTCATGATAATGATCAAGATTTGGGTATGAATATGGATGATTTTGATCATGAAGCTGTGAACTCACATATTCATGAAGCTGAAGGCAATGTTGTAGATACGAGTTCCGATGATACTATCTTACCTGATTCTGAAGCTACTGATTCTGATTCAACTTGGGATTTTAGCTCAGATCATTATGCAAGATTGGCTCAGTTACCATTGACTAATGCAGGAAAACGCATTAAATCTAAAGCCAGAAAACCGAGGCGTACGTCTGTTCGGAATCCTCCTTCTGGATCAGTACTTGGCAAGAGAACTTTGATAGATGAGAGTTCTGACTCAGATAGTGAAGCTATTCCAGTTCCTAAAGCTCAGAATCTTATGTCTGCTTCTATTGCTGCTGCTCATTCATCTCAAGGTGTTAAGGATGATAATTTTGTTGCTTTCTTATTGATTACACCTCCTTCTTCTAAGCATACTTCTCTAGTGCTTTCTCCACATATTCCACATACATCTGAAGCTGGTCCTTCCAAGCCGTCTGATTCTGATAGAATTACATTCCTTGAATCACAGGTTCTAGCTTTACAGACTCAAGTAGATACTCTTGTGTCTACTGATTCTCAGAGACAGTTGGTTCTTCAAGCTCAACCAACACAGATTGCTGACATGCAGTTATTGGTGTCCAAGCTTGTTGAGCGTCTTGACGCTCAGGGGGAGTTAAGGATACATGATACGTGTCATGCTGGATCATTTCAACGAAAAGATAATGATGACAATGATCCTAGTGGTAATGTTGAGGGTGATCGTCAATAAGATGACGTGAATCCAATATCAAGAGCTCAGGGGAGTCATCATCACATACTATTGAAGGAACCAAGCATGATTTTGGAGTGAATGAAGAAATATTATTATTGGAATTCTTTCAAGATTTTGAAGAGGAAGAAGCTGAGAAATTAGAATGTCTGGATGAAATAGACGAATTGTTTGATGATGATGAAGAAGATGTGTTGGATAATGACATTGAAGAAGGATAGATTGTGGAGATTGAGATAGAAAAGAGTAAATCTAAGGTTACATATGAAGGAAGTGATGGTCTGAATGTTCCGTATAACTTCATCCAAGATGACGTTATTCCTGAATTTTTTTAAGATGGAATAACAGATTCTATGGACTCTTTGAAGATATCACTACACCTGATGATACTGCTCAATCCAAGAAAGATATTGATGCTGATACTACTCATCCTGTGTCTCCTAAGCCAAATGAAGAACCTGTGATGTATAGAAATACAGGTATGACTAGAGAACAGCGGAGAAAAGTGGTGAAAAGTTGGATGAAAGTACTACCAAAGTCACCTATACAACCTGCTCAGAAAGAAAGATATGTGAATAAAGAGAGGTGTATTAGAAAGATCATAAGTTGGTTTTATGATGATGACACTAAGTTGTTTGCTCTTAAAAGATCTGATGGGGTTCAATTCCTAAAGCCTAGGATCAAGTATTTCAATACCTTGCCAAGGTGTGAAATGAATGGTCTAGCTACTAAACCATTGATTAATAGATCAAATGGTGGATTAGCCGATGCGATTGCCAATTTGATAAAGAGAGAAGGTGGATCAGGGAAGTATGAAAGGTTAAAACCACAAAAAGGGAAAAAAGTGAAGATTGTAGATCAAAATACTAAGAATGTGACTTGGAATTATAAGTTCAAGACAGTACATGCTGTACAGAAGATACCATTGAAGAAAATTCCACAAGATTTTCTGGGGAATATGAAATGGTGGTATGTAGATGTGAATACTGGTGAAGCTAGGATTGATGATAAAGATAATAAGGTCATTGTTAGTTTCTACGATGCAATGAATCTTATTAACTTCTCAAAGAAAGATCAGAGGACGTTAAGAAAGAATGAGATTATGTTCACTGATGAATGGAGAGAACAAGGATTGCAGTATAAAAGAGTGTTGGAGATATGTCAGAGATATGGAGTGCATGCAGGAAACAGATTACCAGATAACTGGAAGAGCTCGTCATAAAGACTGAAGACAGAAGATCAAGCTATTGTCAAGGGGGATCTGTTAGGACATAGATTGTATGACAAAAGCTTTGTAATAGTTTAGGTCTTATTGTCCTTATGTTTTTATGTAATTGTCTAAGTATTTGTACAAGTTCTGCTAGAGGCGAACTTATATTAGAGGCGAACTTGTTTAGTTCGCCTAGTCTATTAGAGGAGAACTTGTTAAGTTCGCCTAAGCATCTTTGAAGCGAACTTGTTAAGTTCGCCTACAGCAGAACGTGTGTGTATAAATAGAGAGTTTACAGAGTCTGTTTAATACGATTAGAGAGAGATCGAACGATCAAGTATTCTGTAACTCTGTTTGGTGATATAAAAGAGAAAGTTTATTTACCTGATTGTTTCTATTGTCAATTGATATACGAACGTTCACACTAAGGATTCCACACACTGTGTTAACGAGACGTCTTGTCACGATATCGATCTATAGATGAGTCATATGGACCTACAGTTTGGTCTGAATTTGCGATAGTGGAAGAACACAGGAGGGGTAAAAATCAAAAACATTTGAAACAAAAACCTCATGCGATACCCTAGCGGGCTGGACTAGTTAAAGCGTATGGCTGATGGGGGAGAGACCCGGGTTCGAGTCCCTCTAACCCCAATGTAGTTTTAAACTACATTTTAAGTGTTATTTTTAAGTAAAACCAGTTCCTTTATTATTATATTAATATATAAGTACGTTTTGAAATCGAAAAACACCCGTAGAGCCGGGATTGAATTTATAATACACTTTTGAGTATTTTGCTTAAACTAAAAATAATATAATTTATTATATTATTCCCTAAACTATTACGAATGCACAAACAATGATTTTATATGAATTTCGGGTTTGGATTTTATTACTCGTCCTAATAACTATGCTCACGTTTTAAAATAATATTATCATTGATGTTATCACTTAAATGTAACCCAAACAAATACCTGAAACAATATGTTATATTGTTAACTTGTAATTGATGACGTTTTGTACATAACACATTCATATTAAATAATAAACTTGGAATTCTTTGATTCTCGATGACACGTTGTCTATCCGTTGATCCTAAATACGTTATAGGACATTAATTTCTTCCGTGTCGTCGTCACTAAATCCCATGTGTCTCTAACAGTTGTGAATCATATTCTAGGACATCAGTAGATTGTCCCCTAGCAAACTCTTGTGTTTTTATTGCATCCTTGTGCGGTATTGATTACTACGCTTTACTCGGACTCAGGTGAGTTTCATGGCTTAGGTTGCGAACGCTTAGAGTAACTGGTACATTGTCTAGCTAGCAATAGGTGTGAGTTACGTATATGGATCCTGCAAACACTCAAACAGTTTATTCATTTCAATCTGAATATGTGAGGCTGACACTTATCAAATAAGTATAACTATTGGTGTTACCGAATATATGGGTATTCGGGTTTGTAACGGTGAACAGGGGTTCACGAGTTAGGTCTTGGGTCGGCTATGGGCCAAGAACATGTATTTTGGGCTTAGTGTTATTAGCCTTAGTATAAATACTTGTTTATGTAACCTAAATTAGGTTAAGCAGCCAGGAAAACTTTTCTGAGAGTGTTAGACATGAGAAAAAGCCGTCTAGTGTGTTAGCGGTTGTTTTGTGTTTTCTCTGTAATTCCTTTTATCAATACAAGTGTATTACATTGAATTTCTGTGTTCTTGAATCACCACGATTGCTAGTTTCCGCCTAGTGATTGTGAGAGTTTGATATCTAGTATATGTTATTCGAAGATCCATCAAGGTTGCGACTTACAATTGGTATCAGAGCCATTGAAGTCATTCAAGGCTCATTTTCGATATCAAGATTCAAGATTTTGAGGTATTTTTCGCGATTTTCGATTGAATTTTTTTTAATCGATTGTTTCTGCGATTCGCTGCTGTCTTGGAAGGGATTTTTTTTTGTTAAAATTGTCAAAGAGAAGATTGTGTTCTTCCCTGTGTTCTTCGTGCTCATAGGGATTGGTTGAGATTCAAAATTCGAAATCACATAACTTTCGGAATTAATTTTGGAAACTAAAACAGTAAAAATTTGAGTTCACGGGATAGGATTAACGGGTTAGGCTTCTCAGGCGAAAGGAAAGGTCAAAGCTGATTTTTAGGGATTCAAATTTTGAAATCCCAAGATTTTCGGATTTTAAAGTTGGCAAGTTAATCTCGGTTTGACTGGTTCACGAATTACTTCACGGGAATAGGTTCTCGGGCTAGGGATTCGGGTTCAGTGTACTTCATGGTTTTCTGAAGTTCATGGTACAAGATTGGTTCAAGGTTTCTGAACAGTTCACGGGTCCTCTATTGTTCACTGCTTGTTATTGGTTCACAGCTGAGAAGAAGGTTCACGGGGTATTGAGAGGTTCACGGTTTCGTTTCAGGTTCACGAGGCTTTGAACTTTCATGGTAAAAAAAAAATAATAAATAAATAAAATAAAATTTGAGAGAAAAGTTTATACTTATATTCAGAGTTTTTTGGCGGGAAAAGTGATCTAAGCCAAATTTAAGTTTTTGAGAAGACGTTTATACTTATATTCGGAGTTGTTTTTGAAAAGTTGACGACATCGGATTATTTTTTGTGAAAATTTTGGCGGGAAATAATTTGAAATTTTTCTTGGTCAAAATTTTGAGAGAACGGTTACACATCTATTCAGATCCAATTTTAAGAAGTTGGCAATAGTGGATTTTCAGTAAAAAAAATTGGTGGGAAAGTTCACGAAATTTGTAACATAATGTTTTCTACATTTGGAGCAGCAGGACAAGCTTCATCATCTTCAACTTCAATTCCAACTTAGGTAACATCTAATCTATGTTCTCAATTATGTATTGATAAGATAGAGATGTATAGAAAAGAAAATGATGATTTGAGGTTTAAAAATGAAAATCTAAAATATCACAAAAGGAAGTTTCTTAAGTCTGAAAAAGATTATAAAGAAGTAATTGAAGCTAATAAAAAGGACGTGTCATTGCTTAAATCTCAACTGAGCATTAAATGTTCTTGGCTTATCGATGCCAATCAAGAAATTGGCAGATTGACCACTGAATTAGAAAAGGCAAAATCAAACTTTAATGAAACAAAATTCAAAGTAGAATTCTTTGGTCACTCGATTAGATTGACCATGCTCAGAAAAACAGGAAATTTGCAAAGGCAAACTCAAAGCTCATCCGATTACAAAATTCAAAATCAAACTGAATTAGATTGACCATGCTCAGAAAAACAGGAAATTTGCAAGTTCCTCAAAGAGAAGATGTGAACATCATTCTAAGAGTGAACAATCTTATCATTCACATTCATCATCATCTTCATCTTCATCATCATGGTCAAACAGGGACATGCTGCTTATGCTAGGAAGCAGACATGCTACACATGTGGCAAAGCCGGTCACATAGCAAGACATTGCATGCATCGTCCTTATGAGTCATATTACATAAAAAATCAGAGGACTACACAGAGGGATAGAACTTACTCTAAGACAATGAAGGCTAACCAGCCAAAGGCATTGAAAAGTCAGACTCCCAGAGTTAAGCCCTTTGATGGTGACTGGAATGTTGGAAAGAGAAACAGACAGGCTTATTTTGAAAGACAAAAAGCTAAACAAAATAAGCAAATGGTGAAACCAAAAGTCTCAGTTTCAAAAGAGACAAAACCATTTGTTCAATCAAAGCATGTCTGGAAGGCTAAGAAAAAGGTTGCGGCAACACCTTTCCTTGATTCTAAAAATGATATGTGTTTGCAGGAAGTATCTGACATTGATGCTTCAGGAATGCCAAGGTCAACTATGGCTTGGGTACCTATGTCTAACGAATCCTCTCATTCCTGCATGGACAGCCAAGTAGGACTGTCAATAACCAGCCTGGTATGTTGATATGGGTTGTTCCAGGCACATGACAAGTGACATCTTTCTACAGCATAACGTTAATACTTTAACGGAGGGTATGATTCCTTTGTATGAGATAAGGGAGGTAAGATCAGCAATAAATGTATAATTTACTTTGGTACATTATGCTTTGAAAATACTGAGTTTTTGAAATTTGAGAATGGTTACAAAAAGATTTTTCTTTACAGTTTAAATTTTTACATTTTTTTTAATTTTAATGCACAAACTTAGGGGGAGATATTAGAAAAATACAAAAAAGAGTGTTTTTAAAATTTCCTAGAGTCAAGAAAAATTCAAAGAGTTTGCTTTTGAGGTTATTTAACAGAAAAATTTGTTTCTTAAGGCTATTTAAAATTTTTGTGTTTGAGTTGGGAGTTTGCAATTAAATGGGAAGTGATATAAATATTTGTTTCTTAAGACTAGGATCAACACATGTAAGGCACTAAATTGAAAAGGCTAGGATTAATGTTGGATATGTTGATAGGCTCTGCATGTGATACACTTGAACAAAATAGTATTATGGCCTTAGTGGGGAACATCTCATAGATTAGTATAATGTTCTATTCCTATTAATAATCAAGAACTTAAACATAAAGGTTGATGAACTGTGGATAACCCTTGCTCTATTAGGATTGCACTAACTAGGACCCTTCACAAAGGGGTTGCGAGCTTGACTTGATACAAGTCTGTAAATATTATATATCTATTTAGTTAAAAGACATGCATGGACATGCAATAGGTGAAAAGACACTCAATGATAGTGCAAAGCAAAATTCTGAGCAAAAGACACGCAATGTTAATGTCGTGCAATAGGAATAAATTCAAAAGATATGCAATGCCATACATCAAAAAGATATGTCTAAAGACATACATATAAATATACTTGTAAATATTTTTATTTTTGGGAATATGTGACTGGGAAGGGATCTTTTGTCAAGACATGTAAGTCCGTAGTGCTATGACCCTGACCTTCTGATGATTTTTCTACATGTAAGCCCGTAGTGCTATGTTTTTTTATCAAATTTTGTCAGAGATTCCCTGAAAAGTTGCATAAACCTGTGCTATTTATGCTTAATTAGTTATAAAGTAGGTGCTCAAAAGATCATGAGAAAGGGAAGGTTTACCTGATAAGCCACGGGGTCCATTAAAGTTCATCAATAATTCACATAATTCATAATTCCTAAAGTTACAGGTTTCTAAGATATAAGTGTGGGACCCATTAAGTCGTAGCCAACTCCACCCAAAGCATGATAAATTAAATCACAGTGTAAAACTTAGGTTTGAAACTAAAGCATGAGCTTAAAAGGATCTGAATAATAGCAATCCACTAGATATGTCTGATTAAAACGTACATGTTGAAAAATGTTCCTTGATATGCCTGTAGAACGATATGATCCCATTGAAAACTTCCTAAAGACTCGTTGTTACATGTCTGTGTTAATTAATGTTCGCTTAATTAAAGAAAAATCCGAAAAGATTTTATTTCGAATTTATCTTTAATCTTAATTCAGTATAGTTTAGTTTTTTTTTTTTTTGCTTTTCTGATTTATTTTATTTTATTTTTGTTTTATCTTTATTAAAATTGACCATTCTTGGATTAAAAGACTTATCATCAAAGGAATTTGAATTTCAAAGGTTTGATAGTACATGGATGTACTAGGTATTTCAGGTCGCTAAGGTAAAGGTTACACACTTAGGAGATGCATGGAGTCCTACTATAATTTCATCCTTATGCAAATATTTAAAACAATTTACTTGTTTTATTAAACTAAATTTGGGCAAGATTGTTTTGCGCATTTATTTTCTTGTTTAAATGCTTCCGTATTAACTCTGAACTTTTACGATATTTCATTTATGTCCCATATAGTGTCATTTGATGTAACTAATGACTGAGATCCTAGTTTGTCACACACCAAACGGTAAAACTCTGTTAGTGGAATTTGGGGGTGTGACAGATTGGTATCAGAGCTAGTGGTTATAGAGAACTAGGATTACATACTAGACTATAACCGCACACATGCACTAGTTACACGACACATACACTTATACCTGATACATATAGCACCCGTACATACATTGCATTGCAGTCACGTTGACATCATTCATACCACCCTCTGCTGACGAGGAATACGTCATCCTCAATGCGTCATCATTCCTAGTAGCGACACTCGGGGAATCACCAGAACAATATTCACTCTTGATTCGAGGGCAGCAAGACGGAGCCTTCGGATGAGTCACTTACACCACCATCACCTGTCAGGTATGGTGGGCTTTCTCAGGTCTATGTTAAGGACGACACTCAGCACTAGCACATGTCTCTTTGGGAGTTGGGATCCTCGGAGGCGAGTCCCTACTGTACCCACTAGCAACAATACGCCGAGTGAAGGCAGATCGTTGCATGCATTATTGCAAGACCCATTGGCACATAGATGTCATCGCTTTCCCGAGCCATGGGCTCGCGTCTTTGGTCGATATTCCGTTAAAGATAGATTGACCACAAAGTTGAGAACGCATTGCTCATTGCATACTCAGACCCTATCCTGACTCAGTTGGAAGGACGGCTAATTTGCTGCTTCCTGTAACTCATATCCATAAATTAGTTTCACTTCCCGAAGTCTCATTTCATGTGCATGTTTTGTTTCATGTGCATGATCGCGTCTACAGTGCGCTGGATTAGACTCTCGTATTGTGTTCCAACTCGAGTGAATACTCGGATCAAACGATTCCCGACTAATCATCCGGATATGAGTCCTAGTTGATCAACTTATGGTTGATGGCCAAGCTTTTCGATAACTTATCATATCCGACAACACTCTGTACTCAACAATACAAACTAAAGGACATTATGACACAGGACAGGGAGAACTAGGGTGAGCATGCAAAGCAAATTATCATTACGGGTGCACACGTAATAGTAATTTGAGGTGCATCTAAGTCCTGGTGAAACCTAGTGTGTGAATAAATGGTCCTAATCTGTGAATTACAGACTTATGTTTCCACTGTTCGTAGAAATTCTCGTAACCCGCTCAACGACTAGAGTTGGTATCGTTAAACCTGTTCAACAGTTGATAGACGCGACTATCAAGTTGAAGATGTTTATGGACACACTGAATTATCATCAATGGAATCCGTCAATGTTATTCTCACTCATGTGAGAGTCTTAGTGAAATTAAGACACTCATCTAAACGTGATCACATAAACCATCTTGATTGAAACTCTAATAGAATCTCATGGCAAATCTACCGACTCCAAGTATGTAAGCGGAATTTGAAGAATTCCGTTTAAGCTAACACGTTATCCCTTACGCTCCAACAATAAATCTCATTTGACCCTATTGCCTTATTCGGTGACTAATCCTTAGTCTAATTCGAATTATACCCCAGCATAGTCAATCTTATAAATGAATTTCTTTCTTCATGAAATAATCCAATGTCATTAGGAAATGAGGATTTAACCTAACCGACCATCAGTTGAACGCAATTACTTAAACAGACAACCTATTCCTTGTCTTACTGGAATATATATTTCATTGAAATTTTCTTTCCTACATATGAACCTCTTCCCTTAGCTTTTGCATTGACCGACGCTTACCTTATGAGCACGAGTCTTGCTAGAAGTCTCAGCGTGAACTCACAAATTTCCTACAGGTAAGATTGTATTTTAACTCTATTAGAAGCTAAGTATACTATTGAGATAGCAGACGGTCATATAATCGAAGCGACTCACGTTCTTAAAGAATGTAAACTCTGATTGGATGGTCATAAGCTTGACATTGACCTCATGTCAGTCACACTTGGCAGATTTGACATGATTGTCGGTATAGATTGGTTATCTAAGAACCTAGCCGGAATAATTTGTCGTGACAAAATCATTCGTATTCCTCTCCCGAGTGGAGAAACCCTTATGTCCAAGGCAAAAGGATTGGTGCTGTCGTAGGCATCATATCCTTCAAGAAAGCACCTAAGTGCTTACGTAAAGGGCATATTGCTATTCTGGCTCTTGTCACCGAGCAACCATTTGAAGAAAAGAAGATTGATGACATTCCGATCGTTCGTAACTTCAGGAAGTAATTACCGAATACCTGCATGGTCTTCCACCTCACCGTCAAATAGAAATCCAAATCGACCTAGCACCAGGAGTAGCGCCGATTGCTCACCATACACACTTGCACCTAGTGAGTTACAACAGTTATCTACACAACTACGAGAGTTGTTAGATAAGAGATTTATCAGACCTAGCTCATCTCCATGGGGAGCTCCAGTCTTATTCATCAGGAAGAAAGATGGAACTTTCCGTATGTGCATCGATTACCGTGAGCTGAGCAAAGTAACTATCAGGAGTCGTTACCCTTTACCTCGTATTAACGATCTATTTGACCAACTTCAAGGGTCAAGTTTCTATTCAAAGATAGATGTTCTATTCGGTTATCATCAACTGAGAGTCCGGGACGAGGACATCTCTAAAACTGCATTCAGAACCTGGTACGGTCATTACGAGTCTTTGGTCATGCCATTCGGACTAACCAGCACACCCGCAGTGTTCATAGACCACATGAACCGTGTGTGTAAACCTACCTTGATCAGTTCGTTATAGTTTTCATTAATGACATCTTCATCTATTCTAAGAACAAGGAAGGACATGAGGAGCACCTACGCTTAATCCTTGAATTGTTGAAACAAGAGCAATTGTATGCCAAATTCTCTAAGTGCGAATTCTGGATTCGCGAAGATTCAACTTCTAGGACATGTAATCAACGAGAAAGGAATACATGTCTGTATCATCCATAATTTTTCCGGCCTAATTTTTAGTTCATTTCACAATCCATCTCAACTTCGTACCGGTTCAACGCAATATGTCACATTAAGTATCATCTTAACACATTTCAATTTAAGTTTTCAACCTTACACATTAACATATTATTTCTCCTATTATATATACTTACATTATGTTATAGAGATAAATAAAAAATGTAAGTTTCAAAAATCCGAAATTTAAACTTTTATTCTATTATTTGTAAACACACACATATTTATATATTTTCGGTTTCACTAAATAAGTTAAGTAAACAGCTCCAACTTTATTAAAACATATATACATATATATAGATGCATATATATAAGCGTGTAAGATTAGATCATGTAGTCCCGCCTTTGGAAAATATGCGTATATTTATTCAAGAATGAATATCCAAATATATATACATAGATACATTGGATTTTATTAAATAAACCATTTTATAATTTTATGAAATTGGAAACCTTTCTTTTATTAAAATTATATTAAAACACTTGATGTTTAAGTTTTTTTTATATACATATATATAAATTTCATAAAAACAATTTTTCTATAAACAATTAAAAATAAGCTAAAACAAATAAAAGAGGTCTTGAACCCTTTGATCAATTGAACCCCAATTTGAACCCTCTCCTTAGAAATTGGACCTTCTTGATCTAGATTTTTAACCTTTTGACTCAGTTTGACTTCCTAAAGTCAAACAACCCAAAACCCTCATCCAATTCATCATCCAAATCAATTCAACCCACTGTTTTGGATCTCCAATGATTTCTCAATCGACATTTGATCAAGCCCTGACCCATTTAACAGCCCTATACAACTAAAATTGAGCGGTAAATTTCAAACTTGAGCGGTTTGACCTTGCAGGGTCAAACCACGTTCAAATCAATCTTCAATCATGAAATCAAGATGCGTTCAATCCCGTAAATCACGTTCACTCACTTCACGCATGTATCCAGACCTCACTTGCGACCAAATTCATCCCCAATTGATTGTATTGACGCGTAATCCGACCGACAGTTGGCACCCTTAACCCTTTTGATCGATTCGTACATTAAGGACGAAATTGAAGGATTTCATTCACCCTCCCACCTTCGTTTAGACCATTACAAACTCTGTAATCACTCATTTGAACCACATTACCTCTCTGGGCGCTGATCGAGTACCAAGAACATCAACCGTGACCATTTAGCCGCCGACACCCGATACTCAGTGTTGGGTCTATATTTGTGAGGCTGACGCTTATCAAATAAGTATAATTATTGGTGTTACCGAATAGATGGGTATTCATGTTTGTACCCATGAACAGGGGTTTACGAGTTGGGTCTTAGGCCGGCTATGGGCCGAGAACATGTATTTTGGGCTTAGTGTTATTAGGCTTAGTATAAATACTTGTTTATTGAACCTAAATTAGGTTAAGCGACCAGAACAAATTTTCTGAGAGTGTTAGACGTAAGGTTAGACAAGTTGATAGCCGTCTACAGGGTTAGCGGTTGTTTTCATTTTTCATTGTAATTCTCATGATCAATCCAAGTGTTTACTTTGAATCTTTGTGTCTTGAATCACCACAATCAATAGTTTCCGCCTATTGATTGTGAGACTTGATATCGTGTTTATGTTAGTGTGTTTACTCGAATATCCATAGAGATTTGGGACTTACAGTTGGTATCAGAGCCACTGAAGTCATTCAAGGGTCGGTTGTAGATATCAACGATTCAAGACAAAGGTGTTGAGGTATTTGTGTTTCTGTTTTTGATTTTTTTTTGTTAATCAGCTACTTTCGTAAAGGTGTTCATCACATTCTGCTGAGAATCAAGATCTGCTTGTGAATTTCTTGGTCAATCTGCTGGTGTTAGAAAAGATTTAGCATTGATTTCGCTAGAAAACTGTTTGAAATCATCATCGTGTTCTTAGGAGATTGATTGAATTTCAAAATTTGAAATTCCTAAAATCTTGGAATTTATTTTGGAAAGGATATTGTAGAAGCATGTTTTGGTAACTATAGATAAAATTCTATGTATCGGTGTACGTGGCTAGTACGCAGGAGGGTGTTCCTGAGTACTTAGCCTGCACACCAGTTTGGACCTGCATACTTAGTAAGTATGCAAGGCTTTTACCTTGCGTACTTGTCAAGTACGCATGACCAAACCCTGCGTACTTAGACAAGAACGCAGGTAGTGTTCCTTCCCTTATAAATATGAGATGATGGCCTCATTTGTAGGTGGAACTTCTGGAACAAGGTTGAGAGGTGTCCGGGTCGGGACGAGCTCTCCCGACCCCTGGACCGTGAGCGTAGATGAGACATGTGTGCTCCTTTGGTATGTAGTCTGTAATACGGGATGACTTCTATGTTATGGATTACGTATCGTTTCATTATCTTTTGTCTTTGTTCGTGTTTCTCTGCTTCATTTTCTTTGTTCCCACACAAATCACAGAACAGGTCCGTGCTATCTCCGCTGCGCGACGAGGCTCCTAGGACCTACAAGTGATATCAAAGCCTCGGTGTTCGTTGATTTGTGTTCCAGTTTCGATTTTTTAGGGTTTTGAACAGATGTATGTTCATACGAGTTCGTACTTTTTCAGACCTAAAATCCTTAAAATCGAGTTTGTTATCACTTCATTTGGTGTTTGGAGGGCTAAGGGTTTTTTAGATGATGATTTCTAAGCTTTTGGAAGCATCAATTTCTCAGATCCGTCAAGAACACTGTTGTACTGAACAAGTACACAGAATCACCTTTTCTGCGTACTTGCTAAGTACGCTTGGGTTAGCCCTGTGTATTTAGTAAGTACCAAGAGAAATGATCTGCGTACTTAGCTAAGTACGCAAGAGCATTTCTCTGCGCACTTAACAAGTACGCATTGGTACTTGGCTTTGTGTATTTACTAAATACGCATGAACACCCTTTATGTGCGTATTTACTAAGTACGCATGAACTAGCATCTGGGATTCAAAAAATAAATAAATAAATAAATTTTAGGGATCATTTGTACGTGTGTTTTGGGCCATTTTTTAGAAGATAGTAATTTGGTTTTTCCGGACCAAAATTTGTATACGATGTGGCTTGGCGAAACACAGACGAGATTTTTGTTGGATGATACCACTTGTCATACATTTTTTAGGTGTTCATAACGAAAAATGTGGGATACGAGTATCCGAGATACTTATTTAATATGGTATGAATGCTGAACTAATGGGAGCAATTGGGTCGTCATCCGCTAAAGGTCTCGTTCTATTTGTGAAGATGTGGCTGCTTTGGGTCTTTCGGAAAAAGAATCATCTTGTTTAGGTATTCAAACCTGAATATGAAGACTACGAGTATCCAGGATACTTCTTTAATAGGGGATGAATACTGGAACAACTTGAACCCAAGGATTTGTTGTTTTGGATATTTGCAAATGAATAAAAGAATAAAATTATGTAGTTGGCTAGTTGTGCTTTTTGAGGATTTGAGTGAAGTGATGATGAAGCTGGTCATAGTTTACAGAGAAATGGGGGGGGGTGTATCATCAACCGTGATTTCTCGTGTAAACTATATTTTTCGTGCTCATTGGTCAAGCATGTGTTCAAGATTTGATGTGATTCAATTATGATGGGATTTCTCATTTGGGATCTGGGCGGAATCCAGATAGACAACCTAGTTATGGAACTTCACCGCGGTGAATGTATACAGATTAGGAGGTGTGAACCAGGAATGAAGATTTAATTGAAGAATGTTGGACTTTGGATATAAGGTGATCACTGCTGAGCATGATTTTGTGTTTGATTCTATCACGTGTTTTCAAGATGAAGCTGGATATCCATTGGATTATTAGTTGAATATGGAACCTTTTATCATTGGCCGATGGGATAGGAAACATACCCTTGTTTCTGGTCTAGTCAGATGGAGCTTAAACTGAAAGGGGATATTGGAAATGAAGATCTTCGGGAATTTGGTTAACTCATGAAGATACAAGATAGAGTTGGACACATCTGGTTGAAGACTTAAGTTTATCTTACTGGAATTCCTATTTGAGCTGATTAGTTTGATGCAAGTTATTGGAAATTCAAACTCTCTATCATATGCCAGCTGATTTGGAGTTGTCTTAGTCTACTATTGTTACCTGTTTAGGAAGAGATTGTCAGACTCAGAGTTCCAAGTCAGGGTGGAGCAAGCTACTGGTAAGAGGACGAACTACAATGAAGTGTGTTGGGTTAGTTGGTTCATATTGAAGCACTTGGTTTGGTCTATAATGAAAGCTACAGTTAAGAGGGAGTCGTGGGTATCACTCGACAACTGAAGACTGAAGTTTGAAGATTTGAAGATCTCAAGTGGAATTCCAGAAGATCAAGTCTCGCCAGAAGACATTTGATGTCATTAGTTTAGAGGGAGTCAGTTAGGACATTCTTTGTAAACTGATGTATATCAGTGTTAGAGATAGATAGAATTTGATGCTATAGTTAAGAGGGAGTTTGTAGAAGCATGTTTTTATAACTATAGATAAAATTCTATGTATCGGTGTACGTGGCTAGTACGCAGGAGGGTGTTCCTGAGTACTTAGCATGCACACTAGTTTGGTCCTACGTACTTAGTAAGTACGCAAGGCTTTTGCCTTGCGTACTTGTCAAGTATGCATGACCAAACCCTGCGTACTTAGACAAGTACGCATGTAGTGTTCCTTCCCCTATAAATATAAGATGATGGCCTCATTTGTAGGTGGAACTTCTGGAACAAGGTTGAGAGGTGTCCGGGTCGGGATGAGCTCTCCCGACCCCTGGACCGTGAGCGTAGATGAGAGATGTGTGCTCCTTCGGTATGTAATCTGTAATACGGGATGACTTTAATGTTATGGATTACGTATCGTTTCATTATCTTTTGTCTTTGTTTGTTTTCTCTGCTTCGTTTTCTTTGTTCCCACACAAATCACAGAACATGTCCGTGTTATATCCGCTGCGCGACGAGGCTCCCGACACATACATATATCAGTCATAGATTTGTTCACGGGTTAAGGTACAGTGCTGGGACTCACGGTTTTTTGTATTCACGGGAGAAGTTCACGGTTGGGAGTTGACGGGGAGTTAGTGCAGTTCACGAGTCAAGGTTCTCGGGAGGAGTTGACACTTCACGGGTTAGCACTTCACGGTTTGAACCTTGTCTACGGTTTCAGTTCACGGCAAATCATAGGTTCACGGCCCTTAACTGGTTCACGGTATTGAAGAAGTTCACGGCTGAGCTATAGTTTACGGCACCGTTTCAATTTATAAGTTCACGGGATTAAAAAATATATAAAATTAAGAGGGCGTTTTTACTTCTATTTGGAGTCGTTTTTGAAAAGTTGAAAATATCGGATATTTTTTGTGAAAATTTTGGCGGGAAAATATTTGAAAATTTTTCTTGATAAAATTTTTTAGAGGATGTCTATACATCTATTTGGACTCATTTCTGAGAAATTGACAACATTAGATTTTCAGTCAAATTTTTGGTGGGAAAGTTCAGGATATCTCTAAGAAGTTGTTTTCTACATTTGTAGTAGTAGGACAAGCTTCATCATCTTCAACTTCAATTCCAACTTATGTAACATCTAATCTATGTTCTCAATTGTGTATTAATAAGATAGAGATGTATAGAAAAGAAAATAATGATTTGAGGTTTGAAAATGAAAATCTAAAATATCACAATAGGAAGTTTCTTAAATATGAAAAAGGATTATAAAGAAGTAATTGAAGCTAATAAAAAGGATGTGTCATTGCTTAAATCTCAACTGAGCACTAAATGTTGTTGGCCTACCGATGCTAATCAAGAAATTGACAGATTGACCACTGAATTAGAAAAGGCAAAATCAAACTTTAATGAAGCAAAATTCAAAGTAGAATTTTTTGGTCAGTCGGGAAAAGTTGTTGATATTCTTGAAGATCAACTCCATAAGCCGGGTAATGCGAGCAAAGGGCTTGGATATAATAATGTTCCTCCTCCATTTAACTGAAACTGTAACATTGTTCATCGCTCTGTTGAGGAACAAGTCAAGGAGTTCTTCTTGTTCACTCCTGGAAATCTGTCAAGTTCTGATGGACCCGAATCATCTTCATCCTTAGATTCTGATATTAATGGTGTGAACTATTCTGATGCTTCTACTTCGTGTGCAGAAAAAGTAGAGATCAAGGAATGTGATAGTGAAAATGATGAGTATGAAGAGGCGTGTTTTTTCAAAAATAAAATTAATGCTAATTTAAATTGAAGAAATAAAACTGATACTTCTAAGGGCAATGCTTCTAAGAGCAACAAACACTATGTGCAGGCTTGGAAAAATGGTTCTAAATATTTAAAATTACCTGCATATAGTGATGGAAAAACCATATTTGTTAAACCTGTCACTGATAATGTTGTTAAGTATTCCAATAGGACATGTCAAAGCAGAAGGAGAAAAGCAAGCAGGTTGAAAAACCAAGGGTCAGTGTTCAAACCTCAAGTGCTTCACCTAAGCACTTCACCAAAGCTGAGTTTTATACCAAGTATGATCATCATCATAAGAGGTTTGAACAAGACCATGCTTAGAAAAACATGAAATTTGCAAGTTACTCAAAGAGAAGATGTGAACATCATTCTACGAGTGATCAATCTTATCATTCACATTCATCATCATCTTCATCTTCATCTTCATCATCATGGTCAAACAGATCGGGATATGCTGCTTATGCTAGGAAGCAGACATGTTACACATGTGGCAAAGCCGGTCACATAGCAAGACATTGCATGCATCCTCCTTATGAGTCATATTACATGAAAAATCAGAGGACTACACCGAGGAATAGAACTTACTCTAAGCCAATGAAGGCTAACCAGCCAAAGGCAATGAAAAGTCAGACTACCAGAGTTAAGCCCTCTGATGGTGACTGGAATGTTGGAAAGAGAAACAGACAGGCTTAGTTTTAAAGACATAAAGTTAAACAAAATAAGCAAACGGTGAAACCAAAAGTCTAAGTTTCAAAAGAGACAAAACCGTATGTTCAATCAAAGCATGTCTGGAAGGCTAAGAAAAATGTTGCGGCAACACCTGTCCTTGATTCTAAAAATGATATGTGTTTGTAGGAAGTATCTTACATTGATGCTTCAGGAATGCCCAGGTCAACTATGGCTTGGGTACCTATGTCTAACGAATCCTCTCATTCCTGTAAGGACAGCCAAGTAGGACTGTCAATAACCAGCCTGGTATGTTGATATGGGTTGTTCCAGGCACATGACGAGTGACATCTCTCTGCTGCATAACGTTAATACTTTAACGGAGGGTATGATTCCTTTGTATGAGATAAGGGAGGTAAGATCAGCAATAAATGTACAATTTACTTTAGTACATTATGCTTTGAAAATACTGAGTTTTTGAAATTTGAGAATGGTTACAAAAAGATTTTTCTTTACAGAGTAAATTTGTACATTTTTTTAATTTTAATGCACAAATATAGGGGGAGATATGAGAAAAATACAAAAAAGAGTGTTTTTAAAGTTTATTAATGTAAAGACAAAAATACAAAGAGAGTTTGCTTTTTAGGTTATTTAACAGAAAAATACAAAAATATTGTTTGTGTCTGAGTCGAAAAGTTTGCAATTAAAAGGGAAGTGATATCACTGTTCGTTTCTTAAGGCTATATCAACACATATAAGGCACTAAATTGCAAAGATTAGGATCTGAGTTGAATATGTTGATAGGCTTTGCATGTGATAAATTTGAACAAAATAGTCTTATGGCCTTAGTGGGGAACATCTCATAAATTAGTGTAATGTGCCATTCCTGTTAATAATCGAGAACTTAAACATAAAGGTTGATGAACTATGGATAACCCTTGTTCTAAGGGGTTGTGAGCTTGATTTAATACAAGTCTGTAAATATTTTATATCTATATAGTTAAAAGACATGCATTGACATGCAATAGGTGAAAAGACACTCAATGATAGTGCAAAGCTAATCTGCAAAGCAGAATTCTGAGCAAAAAGATAGCAATGTTAATGTCGTGCTATAGGAATAAATTCAAAAAATATGCAATGTCATACATATTATTATTGTAATTATTTTGAGCAAAAAGATAGCAATGTTAATGTCTAAAGTCGTACATATTATTATTGTAATTATTTTTATTTTTTTGGGAATATGTGACTAGGAAGGGATCTCTTATCAAGGCATTTAAGTCCGTAGTGCTATGACCCTGAGTTTTTGCTAATTCTAAACATGTAAGCCCGTAGTGCTGTGTTTTCGATCAAATTTTGTCAGAGATTCCCTGAAAAGTTGCATAAACCCGTGCTAGTTATGCTCATTAGTTATTATTTAGGTGTTCAAAAGATCACGAGGAAGGGAAGATTTACCTGATAAGTTGTTGGGTCCATTAAAGTTCATCAAGAATTCAATTAATTCACTTTCATTTAATTACAAGTTTCTGAGCTATGAGTGTGGGGCCCATTAAGTCATAACTAATTTAAATCACATTGAAAAACTTCGATTTGAAGCTAAAGTATGAGTTTAGAGGGATTTTTATATTGACAGTCTGCTTGACCTGTCTAGGTAAAAATACGTGCTGGAAAATGTTTCTTGGTCTGTCTATAAAACAATATGATCTCATTGAAAACTTCCTAAAGACTCGTTTTAACAAGTTTGTGTTAATCATTGTTAGTTTAAAATTTTGTTTAAATTGAGTTACAATTTGTTAAGAAAATTTCAAAAAGATTTTATTTCTTATTTTATCTCTATTTTGTTGAGTTTAGTTTAATTTAGTTTTAGAATTTTTGTTTTATTTTATTTTATCTTTACAAAAAATTGACCATTCTTGGATTTAAAGACTTATTGTCAAAAGAATTGAAATTTCAAAGGTTTGATAGTACATGGATGTACTAGGTATTCATGTGAATACTGGATTCCCCGTTGCATATAAAATGTCTGCATACAAAACTTCTGAGAATTTACAGGATTTATTTCAAATCAAGAATCAGGGTTGAAGAAGATTGAAATGTTGTCATTTGCTAACAAGCTTGAAGTGCCACCACAACAGAATGTACTCGAGTCAGAAGAACCAGATGTGGTTTAATATTCTGACAATGAAGGTACACATGAAAAAGTACCTATGAATCTGCTTGAAAGAGAAAGAATGAAAAAGAAAAGAGTTGTTGGGAATCCTTCTCTCACATCCTCTTTAGCAAGATGATCAAGCAAGTGCTGATTAGGATTCATATGTGGATTTAACTCCAAGAGAAGAAAGAGAGACCCAAGTTTGAGAGTTCAGAGATGTTGAATCTTATCTACACCAACATCGACACCACAACAACAACCATAGATTATGATGACAATGTTGTATGCTGGAAGCGGTGATCACAGTGCTGCATTCGAGTTATGAAGATCATTTGATAGCATCAGCCCAGGGGGAGATTGTTGGGTCTATATTTGTGAGGCTGACGCTTATCAAATAAGTATAATTATTGGTGTTACCGAATAGATGGGTATTCTGGTTTGTAACCGTGAACAGGGCTTCACGAGTTGGGTCTTGGGTCGGATATGGGCCGAGAACATGTATTTTGGGCTTATTGTTATTAGGCTTAGTATAAATAATTGTTTATGTAACCTAAATTAGGTTGAGCCACTAGAAAAACGTTTCTAAGAGAGTTTGATGTGAGGTTAGACAAGTTGATAGCCATCTAGAGGTTAGCGATTGTTTTCATTTTTCATTGTAATTCTCTTGATCATTCTAAGTGTTTACTTTGAATCTTTGTGTCTTGAATCACCACAATTCCGCCTATTAATTATGAGACTTGATATCGTGTTTGTGTTATTGTGTTTACTCGAAGATCCATAGAGATTTGGGACTTACACTCAGTCAATCCTTGTAAGGGTTGTGTCCATAGGTTCGTAATAGCATATAGATCAAAAGCCCTATGTCTATTTCATATGACAGAGGGCATAGAACTCAATTTCCCCATGAATATGCAACCTGTTCATACGGTTTCAATTTTGGGATTTTGGTTTGATTCGGGTATCGAATTTAATCTTTTAAGTTTCAGGTTATTATCAGTGAAACCACCTGGTCCGGCCGGTAAGCAACTGTACCACCGAACCCGATGGTGTGGGTTCGAAACCCATAGGCTCCAGCCTTTTTGAGCGTGCACGAAGCCAGACCAGGCCCACTGTTTAATTTGTGTTAATATCAAATCGAACCGGCCCCTTAGCAAGGGATGGTCCCCTGGTCTGGTGGTAACACAGATGTCTCACACATAAACCACCCGAGTTCGAACCGGATGGACTGCTTTCTTTTTAAAAGCAGTTTTTATCAACCCAAACTTTTTATAAAAAAATATTTTTATAAACCATACATTATTTAAATCATAATACAATAAAAGTTTGCAAGTTTTAACATAAAATATTTGTTTTTACAAATTAGGTTTTTTAAAACCTCATTTTAATTATTTAAAAATATATATTAGATAGTTAAACAAAGTAACTAATTTTCTAGTTTATAAATATTTTGACTAGAAATTTCTATATAAAAATACGTTTTCTTTCTTTCAATCAATTGTTTTTCTTCTATATATTAGAGTTTATGAATAAAAGCCTTTTTCTAATATATATATATATATAAACTACAATTTATTTAATTGTTTATTTATTTATTTTATACTTTAACAATAAGTAAATAAATAAATTTAATACATTATACAATAATAAAATCACCTAGGGTTTTCTTTAACTTGTATTAATGTATATTGGCACATTGTCATAAATAAATAAATCAATAGATTTATCTGTTTTAATATATACAAAATCACATTACTTTTAACAAGATTTATTATTGTATTTAATGAATAAAAATAATTTTTTTATTTAAATTTTAATCCTAAAGACAAATAATATTTTCATATAACACTTTGAACTTTCAAGTTATACCAAACTTTTGACAACTTATATTCTTTTACATAAAATGACACAATCTTTATACAAATTCACGCATAACAAAATCTAATAATCATTAGACCTAGCCCTAGACCTTGTGCATTTTATTAATTAAAGATCATACTTTTCACACTAGGTTAACTCGTGATTTGAGAATCACTTGTGCTTCATAGTTGCTTGTGTTACCCACACAACATATACAAGTGAGTTTACATAGCCCCTTTTTCACTATTTTATATTTTTGGGGTGAAACATGAACACAACATTACAATGATTTATACAAACTACACAATACAAATCCACTTTACAATTTGTGTGCATTTGAGCTTTATGTTTGATTATTAGGTGTGTTAATTGTTTGTGTGCAATTACATGTACAATCATTAACTAATCAAGCCGACAGTTAACAATGATAGATCTATTGAGTCTGACAAACCCACCCAGTTAGGGTGATTGTTACCGAAAACACACTTTGTTTTGCATGCTAGTTACAAAGGTTTGATTGTACTACTTGGTTACACAATAGTGACTCCCCATATTTGCCTTATTAATCATGATTTGTATGGATTTGTTTACACACAACACTTTGATACTACTTAGAGTCAAAACCTATGTATGCTCACCAACTTTTTAGTTGACCTCGTTTTTATCATGTTTCAGGTACAAATGTTTGAGTTGAACAAGCTTGCTACACTTAGGATGTAGACTTAGATATTAAAAAGAAATTTGTTATGTATTTTCTCATTTTTCATGTACTTATTGAATTTCATTGAAATGAAATGTGATGTTTAAACATATTACAATCTAGTCAACCATGTGCTCACGAACTGTCTACATGCCCCGCCCTGACGTTTTCGCCATTGGTTGGGGTGTGACAATGTCGATCCATCTAAAGTAGAAGCCATCAAGAATCGGGCAGCACCAATGACTCCAACAGAGGTGCGGTAATTTCTGAGATTGGCTGGCTACTACCGTCAATTCATCGAGGGAATCTCAAAACATTGCTCAACCTCTCGCTACTCTAACTCAAAAAGGGTAAACCCTATAACTGGAGCGAAACTCAGGAATCCGCATTCCAACTGTTGAAACAGAAACTCTGTAGTGCACCTATCCTATCTCTTCCTGAAGGAATGGATGACTTCGTAGTGTATTGCAATGCCCCTATTTAAGGTCTTGGTTGTGTGTTGATGTAACGCGAAAATGTTATCGCGTACTCTTCCCGTCAATTGAAAGTTTATGAGAAAAACTACACTACCCATGACTTAGAATTGGGAGTTGTAGTGTTTGCTTTGAAAATCTGGAGATATTACTTGGACGGTACCAAGTGCACCATTTACACCAATTACAAGAGTCTTCAGCACATATTCGAACAGAAGGAGTTGAACATCCGACAACACCGTTGGAACGAACTTTTGAACGACTATGACTGTGCTATCAAGTATCATCCGGGCAAGGCTAACATAGAAGCTGATGCCCTAAGCCAGAAAGAAACTAAACCCAAACGAGTTCGAACATTTCAACTCACTATCCATCCTGGACTACTCGATCAGATCTGTAGTACTCAACTTGAAACCCTGAAAGAGGAAAACCTACCGTTGGAATCCACTCGTGGTATGGAGAACCAACTCGAAGTTAAATCGGATGGTATTCGCTACTTCGCGAAGCGAATATGGGTTCCAAAGTATGGGAACTTAAGGGAACTTGTAATGGATGAATTTCACAAATCGCGCTATTCTATTCATCCTGGTGCTAATAAGATGTATCATGACCTAAAGGTTCTCTATTGGTGGCCGAACCTGATATAGTCACCTATGTGAGCAAATGCCTGACCTGCTCGAAGGTCAAAATCGAATACCAAAAACCTTCTAGTTTGCTCCAACAACCGGAAATTCCAAAATTGAAATGAGAGCAGGTTTCCATAAACTTTATCACTATACTACCCCAAACTCCTACCGAATGCGATACAATATGAGTGATCGTAGATCGTTTACTAAATCTGCTCATTCGTGCTTATCTTAAAAAGGTTGTCTCTCGGCATAGAGTGCCAACCTCAATCATCTTGAATCGTGACGATGGATTCACCTCACGTCTCTGGAAATCCTTACAAAAAGCCCTAGGTATATCATACCATCCTCAAGCAGATGGCCAAACAGAGCGTACTATTCAAACTCTTGAGGACATGCTTCGATATTCTGCGATCCTATTAAAAGTCTCACCTTCTAAAGTGTAATCTGTTTTGGTAAACAAGGCAAGCTAAACCCTCGTTATGTTGGACCATCCAAGATAGTGACTAGAATTAATCCAATAGCGTATCAACTGGACCAACCTGAAGGACTGAGTGTTGTACACGACGTCTTTCACGTCTCAAACTTGACGAACTGTCTAGCAGACGAGACACTCGTGGTTCCGCTTGGGGAACTACAAATCAATGAACATTTATGCTATATTGAAGAACCGGTTGAAATCATGGATAGGGAAGTAAAAACGCGCAAACACAGTAAAATCCCTATTGTCAGAGTTTGTTAGAACTCAAAACGCGGACTTAAATTCATATGGGCGCGCGAGGATCTAATGATGCGCAGGTATCCTTATCTTTTCAAACACTCAACGTCAATCACAGAAAATACTATTTAATTTTCGAGACGAAAATTCTTTCAACTAGGGGATGATGTGACATCCAGAAATTTTTTTATTATTATTCTAATTTTAGGGACGAAAATTCTTTCAACTATGGGATGATGTGACATCCGAAAATTTAGGGTTAACCCCGTTAATCAAATCCCGTTAAATCCTAACCTAGTTAATTCGAATTCAAACCCTAGGGACTGATTCGGTCAAACTCTAAAATCTAAATTCACATAAAAATACAGGGACTAGTTCTAGCAAGTCCCAAAACTCCATCTGTTGACCCAGAAAGTCAAAATCAAGGGTTTTAATTCCTGTTTGACTTTTTAGAGTCAAGCCATATGTTTTTGAGCCAAATTCAAACTCCATATCTGAAATCCGCTCGAATTTATAATTGTTATGCACGTTCCAGTCATTAACGATCATCATTACAGTTTTATTTACCATCACTGTGCCGAATTAAACCCAATTATGATCATTAATCATGTAACTGTCGACCCTAGCGTCTTAGTTCATCGAATTCGATCATTTGGTGTGTTATCCTCGAAATCAAACTCCCCAAACACCTTAATCACTTCAATCAGAAGCATTAGCACAGTTCAATTTGGCCAGAGGAAGAGCCGTAGTTGCCGGGGACCAACTCGTCGGACACGCGAATGTGTTCTAGCCCATCTCCATTAATTAGATATCATTCAAGGTAAAACAATCACACCCTCAGACTCGCATTCATGCCTAGATCAAAAGCCCTAACATAATTGTAGCATATAACAACGAATTAGTGATGAACAGATTCTAGGGTTCATCACGAATTCGGTTTAATTGAACCATTCCTTCCACTGTCTTAATAAAATTAAATTTTATGGGTAGAATCGCAATCTCATACTCTGTAATAGCCCTATGAATGCAACCTTTTTGATTATCGGATTCGATCAATTTAATCACAAGTTCAACCTAGGGTTTTCGGGATTTTAAACTAAGAATTAACCAACTAAAACTTATTGTTTTTTGCAATTAAACTCATATACAGTTTCGCATTCTATAGATAAACAAAACCCCTATGTTATTTCGTTCAATCAAAATCGTAATTGGTAGTATTTGGATGGGTTTGGTCCGAATTTGCGGTAGGGGAAGAACACAGGAGGGGGAAAGGTCAAAAACATTTGAAACAGAAACCTGATGCGATACCCTAGCGGGCTGGACTAGTTAAAGCGTATGGCTGATGGGGAGAGACCCGGGTTCGAGCCCCTCTAAGTGTCATTTTTAAGTAAAACCAGTTCCTTTATTATTATATTAATATATAAATACGTTTTGAACCCGGAAAACCCCCGTAGAGTCGGGATTGAATTTATAATACACTTTTGAGTATTTTGCTTAAATTAAAAATAATATAATTTATTTTATTATTCCCTAAACTATTACGAACGCACAAAAAGTGATTTTATATGAATTTCGGGTTTTGATTTTATTACTCGTCTTAATAATTATGCTCACGTTTTAAAATAATATAATCATTGCTATTATCACTCAAATCTATTATTTAACTCAAACAAATACCCAAAACAATATGTTATATTGTTAACTTGTAATTGATGACGTTTTGTACATAACACATTCATATTAAATAATAAACTAGGAATTCTTTGATTCTCGATGACACGTTGTCTATCCGTTGATCCTAAATACGTTATAGGACATTAATTTCTTCCGTGTCGTCGTCACTAAATCCCATGTGTCTCTAACACTTGTGAATCATATTCTAGGACATCGGTTGTGTTTTTATTGCATCCTTGTGCGGTATTGATTACTACGCTTTACTCGGACTCATGTGAGTTTCACGGCCCCTTTTTACTTGTTTTCCTATTGGGGGAGAAACATGCATATACACAAACATCATTTTATTTGTTTTCCCATTGGGGAAAAACATGCATACAAACAAACAGTATTTTACTTGTTTCCCGTTGGGAAGACACATGCATACGAACATACATTAGTTTATTTGTCTTCCCGCCGAGGAAGACACATACACATGAACGGACATGGATCACATTGTATTTCATTACCACTTGTTTACCAAAGTGCAAACATAACATGCAAAGTCCTTACATACTCGGACCGTTAATATATGGAGTATAGCGAGGAAATTTGAGTAGTACTACTGGGTTTGACAAACCCCACCCGGGTTAGTCGCGCTAACTTGATTGGAGGTCGAACGGGTGTAATTTGTCCTAAACACTTGCCATTGTTGATGTTAGCAATGGCGGAAGGCACCCAAACACAAACAGTCAGCGTCGGTTGCGAACGCTTAGAGTAACTTGTACATTGTCTAGCTAGCAATAGGTGTGACTTACAAATACGGATCCTGCAAACACTCAAACAGTTTATTCAACATGTGAACTTACTAACCTCGTGTTGACACTTTTTCTTACATGTTTCTCAGGTCGCTAAGGTACATGTTGCACACTCAGGACATGCATGGAGTCCTACTATCATTTCAAAAATAATTTACTTGTTTTATAAAACTAAACTTGGGCGCGCTTGTTTTGCGTATTTATTTTCTTATTTAAAAGCTTCCGCATTAACTCTGAACTTTTACGATGTTTCATTTATGTCCCATATAGTGTCGTTTGATGTAACTATTGATTGAGATCCTGGTTTGTCATACACCAAACGGTAAACTCCGTTAGTGGAATTTGGGGGTGTGGAAAATTTCTTGTATTTTCATCGTCTTTTCGCTTGTTTCTTCTTTTTGAGCCTAAATTTCGCGGAAACTTAAATACAAGCTAAATGAGCAACAAATTAACATAATGTACAAAGAAATTGCCAATAAATGGGAGGCAAATGATGTGAAATACATGTATAGTTTAAAGCACATCATAATTCGTTCTCAAAAACCATCTTTTGATGGGCTTTTATTATTGTCTAAATCTGTCTTAATATTTGTGAGTGTCTTGATTTTAAAGAGCAAGATCATAAAACTCTTTTTAATCAAACTTCGTTTGAAACTCGTAGGTTTTTATACGAGAAGAGATTGATAAGCCAAGGCTTGGTCTATACTTCTAAGATCGTACGTCTTTATACGAGATTATTATGCGACCAAGAATTGGGGTACTCATGTTTGGAACGGTACCTCTTTATACTTGGTCCCGTTATTACACCGCCTCCTGGTGAGAAAAATATAATCACCTATTTAAATTTAATATAAAACATTTTGAGTCTGATTTCTTAAACCAACCCGGAGATGACCATTCAATGGGTTGAGGGTAAACGTTGTCCCTAACGGGAGGCACTACCACTTTTTAAAGAATATAATTTGCAAATCAAATGTAGTGAGGACGAGGCTCTAGCGGTGACCCGGTTCACAAGTTTATAGTATAGAGGACGAGGCTCTTGCGCTGATTCGAATCCCGAAGCAATACATTCCGTAATCTGATCATTTTCGCTTTATTTACTTTTTTGCTATTTAATATTCTGCTAGTTACATTTCTGCTACACACTTCACGCATATTTTTACTTTTATGTTATTTACTTTACCGTCATTTATTTTTTTGCTTCACAAGAATACAAAACCCACTCACTAATTAATCCGGATAAACGATAACAAAAGTTGAGTATTGGAACTCGACTGTGTCCATTGGTTCGATACTTGGTTCTTACCTAACTGTATTACGCTGCAATAGATACACTTGCCTATTGTGTGTGTTTTAAGTTAACGTAATTATCATTTTAATTTATAAATTTAAAACCCGATCTTGTGAAATCATCCTTAAAACATATTTATTATACTTTTATATACTTATCACAGGCTATCAAATTTTTGGCGCCATTGCCGAGGACACGGTGAATTCAAGAAAAATTTGAGTTAATGGATTCGTCTTTTTTACCATAACATTTTCTTTTATGGTTTGTTTCGATAATCCTTTACAACAACTTTCATGGGTGACAACTACAAGAGTTGTTATGAAGGATACCAAGACAACTATGGGTACCACTATTCAGAGTTTTGGTGTGAGATCTGTGGGGAACCACACTACACCCAAGATTGTTATCACTTAAAGGGTATTCCACACATTTCCACCAACCCTACTTACATCCATATGAGGAAACCACACCGCCCCAAGAAATTCAACACTCAGATCTAGATTCCGACTCATGGACCCCAGGAAATCTGTTTCGTCATTTGGAAGAAATTAAGGATCAACTCCTAAGGACCCCTCCAACTGACCAACACGTGTTTTGTGATTTGGAAGAAATTAAGGTCCAAATCCTTAAGAGCTTTCTAACTGAACAACAAGATGATTCCTTCAAAGTCCAAGAATCGGAGGTTATAGTTTCAACATCTTTAGTAGGGTCAAGTGACTCTAAGGAGCAATAACCTTCCAACTTCACAAGCATGGACCAGTCCGAGGTGAGACCGGATGATTCAGAAGAAAAGGGTCTTGCAACTTTACAATCACTTCCTGACTTCTCTGAGAAGCTTGAAGATCTAAAGAATAAATGGTGGGAATCCTAAATATGGAAGCACATGATGATGTAATCACCAATAAACAAAGGACAATTGTGGCACCTCTTCCTTACAATAGTGATAGCTTGCCTGTGACTAAGCATATCAGTGAATCATTCCATGAATCACATAAGCCACGGGATAGGGCACATAACTCTGAGGACCACTTCTCATGTAAGAAACAACATTCATCCAACGAAGATTACGTGACAAAATTATCATACCGGGGTGTCCGTCTCCTTCACTACATGGGTTTATTGAATTTTGGTCCAGGAAAATTTAAATGGTGGTTGCGTGATTTAATTACACCACTTTCTTAAGGAGCTCTTCGATAGAGCATTCTAAATTTGGCAGGTTTACAAAAAATTTCAAAATTTCAAATCGATCCATCCAAACTAAAATTAAAACTATAAATAGAATTTGAAAATATAAAAATCAATGATTTACCCGTTTTAGCAATAAAAAGTGTAAGGTATAAAAATTTGAAAATTAGAAAAAATATTTGATTTATGAAATTGTGCCACTTAATGGGGGAAATTAGGCTCGGACCACTGGGACAAACCGCCACGGCGTTTGCCACATGATCCGGCTCATCAAAACTTTTCCGTCCCCTGGTAAAGGGCCTTCCGACTCTAAACGTAGCTCAAGTTATGATTGTTATAAGTTTGAACACGTTTTACCCTGTCTTCTGTTATCTAGCTGGTCTAGGATGGACTCCACTAATTCCTGGATCAACTTATTATCATTGTACGCATGATTTTCAAATGGGTTGGATGAACCTCTCCACATTACAAGCCACCTATGACAACTCAAACTTTTTGTTTCAGATAACTAGCGACATTACTCTAATTTTCGAGACGAAAATTCCTTCAACAAGGGGATGATAGCATTTTCAGGTTAACACAAACATCATTATCTCAAGCATTTTTATACAAACTCAGGCATATTAATTTTCATTCATGCATTGCACTTAATCAACCCGTCAGTTCGCAAACACTTAAGTAAAAGAGAATCGTTAACTCCGTTAGTATTGCCCGTTAAAAATCAGTTAGTAACATCAGGGGAGTGTTTTGTAAATTCCAAAACTTGAATTTTTGACTTCTACAAGTCAAAGGATAGGATTATCATCAATTTTATTTCAAATACGAAGTTAGAAACTGAATTGATGAATTTTGCACTCATATCCCGTGTCCCTTAACCCAAACCGACTTATCCCTACATCTAATTCGCTTATAATCAGTCTTGAACTTTAGTTCTTCCCCATTCGAAGCCGTCGCTGCTGATTCATCCCGTACCCCTTGGTTTCGAGCGAATTCAGGTTAGATACTTGTATTTTCTTGAACGTTTTTACCTGCTAATCGAAAGCCCTAACATCCCTAACCTTGATTTATACTCTAATCGATCCAACTTTGAAGTTTTAAACCTAAAACTCATCGAAACCCTAACAGGTTTGTAAAACTCGCTTAACGATCTTCAAAACTAAACTAAATCCATCACTCTATTCGGTTTTTAGTGTATAACAAAACCCCTAAATCAATTTTGGATAATACTGAACGAGCAAAATGAATTTTGATCTAGGACAGTTGCGATCGATTTAGTTCTTGTGTGGCTGGGCTTCAGGCAGCAGGTATTAGTAAACCCTGATTTTTTCGCAGTTGCATAGGCAGACCATTTGGTAGTGATGCTGACCTGCAACTAACAGGTCGCAGGTTCGAGTCCTGGCCCAAACATTTTCTGATGTTTTTTCTGTTTCGAGCTTTCTTTTGAACCTTGCAACATTTTTCCAGTTTTTTTAAACTCCAATTAAACTGTTTTCAGAATTAAATAAAATCCAGAAAAATTATTAAAAACCTTCATGAGTCTTTATAAATCGAACGTGGTCAATAGTAATTGTTGGAGTATGATTCGAGAGAAAAATCGTATTTTCGTTCTAAAAGAGTATTTTGATAGTTTTGAAAATAATTAAGTTAAACGTTTATTTTAACTAATTAGATCGAATGAATCGTGTCGGTTATCTTGGGACATGAAAATATAATAGGGATTAGTTCTTATACGTGGCGTATTTGTGTAGACGATACCCTCAATCCTCTTTGTGTAAACAAGCCCCACCCGCGTTAGTCGCGCTAACACGACGGGAAGTCGAATGGGTGTAATATTGACCTAACAGTTTACCATTGTTCATGATAGACATGGTAGGATGTAGATCAAACACAAACAGTCAGCTTCGGTGTCGAAACGCTTTAGTAACATGTTATTAGGCTAGCTACCTATTGATAAAATTGTAATTGTTTATCTAGCATCTTCACTTACATTTGAAACCTGTGAACTCACCAACCTAGTGTTGACACTTTTTAGCATGTTTTCTCATGGCGTTAAGGTACGAGCATGAGATAGGGCATGCATGCATCGGAGTTTCGTTATTTTTCAAACGCATGAACTATTTATTTAATTATTTTCGAATTGTATGTTTTGGCGCAACTTTTTTTGGCGCTTGCATTTCGTTAAACTTTTCGCTTCCGCATTTCACATTAACTCAGTATTTTCATTACTAGTGTTGCATCGTGACTATGAGCAATACTAGTGTTTTTTTTCTTAAACTCATATAGAGTCGTTCAACGTAACTAATGACTGAGATCCTGGTATGTTATGCTCCTAATGGTAAAACTCCGTTAGTGGATTTTGGGGGTGTGACAGATTGGTATGAGAGCCATTGGTTATAGAGAACTAGGAAACGCATACTACACTATAACCACACACATACATTAGTTACACAGCACTTACACTCATACATGACACTCACTCATCACGTTACAGGAAATGTCAACACCACCCAATTCACCCGCATCCCCAGTCGTTCAGGAGCATGATGTTCCTACGGTACCTTTGCCAGAGCCAATGAGACGTCGGCTCAACCCGATCAACAATGTTGTGGGGTATGATGAGCCTTTTCACGTGCGTGTCAGAGGCAACACGCAGGACTGGGATTGGTATCCCGATAGGATCAGGAGCTGGGTCCGCGAGGAGGAAGTCCCACCTCCACTCACTACTGACATTGCTTCTTCTTCTTCTTCATCTTCTGTGCGAGCTTTGCCACCATTACAGTACCCCTTTGAGCAGGTTTTAGCTGCCTTTGTAGCTAGGATGGACCGGGAAATCCGGAACATGAGGGACGCAGCGGGAGAGATTTCTAGCATATTAGAGAGAGAGATTCTGATGAATGAGAAAATCGCTAAATTGACTTCAGATTTAGCAGTCACTGATAAAGTTCATGAGAATTTGGCAAACGCATGCGTGGATATGGAAGACCGGCTGAACACTGCAGAGTGGAACCTAGATATAATCCACACCAGGATTGAGCAAGTGGAGGAACGACTTGCAGCTGCTGAAGCAGTAGGAGTTACACCAGATGATGCACCCGCAGGAGATCAGGCTTAGGACGAGGATGCAACATCTAATGTTACATCAGCTAACAGTGGCATTTGATATCTTATCTTCATTACTTATTTACGTCTTTTCTTTAAACCTAGATGGGCAGGGTTGTTCCCATCCAACACATGTTTCTGGATTTTGATGTTTGATTGAATTTACTTTGTAGCCCTTACAATTTATTTTATCAAGGATTATTATTATTATTGAAATGTTAGATGTTGTGGTTTAAATTTTCTTTGTTTACTTGTACTTGTATGATGACAAAATGCGATGTATTTTTCTCATTATTGTATGTTGTGAATGTAAAGATAATGTCTAGACGAGGAAATAACCGTGGTGGACGCGCCGGAGGACGTGGCGGTCGCGGAAATGTCAACATGACTGCAGTTGAGCTCACGGCACTCATAAATGAGCGTGTGGCTGAAGCTGTAGCAGCTAGTCAAGCCACTGTTAATTCTAGAGGTAAAGCAAAATATTATCGACTCTAGTGAGTCATAATTCATCCTAAAATCAAATTCGCATTCTCGTTCAGTGGAGCCGAAGGGGCTGTTGGCTTACTCCGTTGGTTGGAGAAATATGAATCCTCCTTTGCAATGTGCAATTGCCCGCCGAAAAATCAGGTGTATGCATCTGGAACACTTGAGGGTCCGGCCCTTACTTGGTGGAACTCCTAGGTGCAAATGCTAACTCTTGAGATGGCAAATGCATTGCCATAGGACGAATTTAAGACTATGCTGCGGGAGGAGTATTGTCCCCGTGATGAAGTGCAGAAACTTGAGGGCGAGTTCTGGAACCTAAAGATGGAAGGATCTGAGATTGAAGCCTACCCTACTCATTCGCATTAGCTGGAGAACTTATGTCCGCAAATGGTAACACCTCCATATAAGAGGATCAAGAAATTCATCGATGGTTTAGTTCCGCAAATTCATAGCATGGAGACATCTTCTAATCCTACTACAATCCAGCAAACTATCAGGTTGGCTCTTAGGCTAACCGATCAGGCAGTTGCTCAGGGCACCCTACCCCCTAGAGGTGCATTATCAAAGACAACTGACAACAAACGGAAGTTTGACAGTTCATTCTCCAAAACCTTCCAGTCAAACCCACCTCCTCAACAACAACAGCAGCAACATTGTAGGTTTGAACCTTCAAAGAACTCTAATCAGTCTACCTCCTCTCAGCAGAATCAGGGTTCGTATGTTGGTAAGTACCCGAAATACAACAAATGTAATTTCCACCATCACGGAGCATGTGACCGATACCGTTGTCACCGGTGTGGAAAGATGGGTCATTTGGCCAAAGATTGTAGGGTACATCTGCAGAACAAACAGACGCCACCTGGTGAAGCAATCAAAGGCTGTTTTGAGTGCGGAAAAGAAGGGCATTTTAGGAAAAAATTTCCACAGCTGAAGAGAAATGGTAATGGGAATGTGAATGGAAACTGTAATGGAATTGGTAACAACAACCAGTGCGGTAACGGCAACAATAACAACAATGGTGCTAAAGGTTGAGCATTCATGATTGGATTGGGGGAAGCTAGGAATGATCGGAACGTTGTTAACGGTATGTTTCCTTTAAACGGTCATTTTGCTTCTATACTTTTTGATACTGGCGCCGATAGAAGTTTTATATCTAGAAACTTTAGTAGTCGGTTAGAAACAAACCCAACTTTACTAGAACATCATTATATGGTAGAAATAGCAGACGGTAAGGTAATCGAGGCAACCCACATCCTCAAGGGATGTAAGTTAGAACTATCTGGTCACAAACTCGACATCGATCTCATGCCAGTTACACTCAGCAGTTTTGACATAATTGTGGGCATGGATTGGTTGTCTAAAAACCAAGCTAAGATCATCTGTAGTGAGAAGATCGTTCGTATACCCCTTCCTAGTGGAGAGACCCTATCCATTCAGGGCGAAAGACGTTGTGCATTCGTGGGCATCATATCTTTCATGAAGGCGCAGAAGTGTCTGCATAAGGGTTATAGCCCTTGTCGCTGACAAGTCTACCTAGGAGAAAAAGTTAGAAGATATCCCTATCGTTCGCAAATTCCCAGAAGTATTTCCTGAAGACCTACCTGGTCTTCCACCTCATCGCCAAGTCGAATTCCAGATTAACCTAACACCCGGAGTAACGCCTGTTGCTCGAGCACCATATAGACTTGCACCAAGTGAGTTGCAAGAGCTATTCACTCAACTACAAGAGTTGTTGGATAAAGGTTTCATCCGACCTAGCTCATCGCCATGGGGAGCCCCAGTCCTATTTTTTGAAAAGAAAGATGGAACTTTCCGTATGTGCATTGATTACAGAGAGTTAAACAAAGTAACAGTCAAGAACCGCTACCCACTACCCCGCATTGACGATTTATTCGTCCAACTTCAAGGGTCAAGTTTCTACTCAAAGATCGATTTAAGATCCGGTTATCATCAGCTGAGAGTTCGAGATGAAGATATATCCAAGACTGCATTTAGAATCCGGTACGGCCATTTCGAGTTTTTGGTCAAGCCATTTGGATTAACCAACCCACCCGCAGTGTTCATGGACCTCATGAACCGTGTGTGTAAACCTTACCTTGACCAGTTCGTCATTGTTTTCATTGATGATATCCTCATATACTCTAAGAGTTAGGAAGAGCATGAGGAGCATCTGCATTTGATCCTTGAACTACTGAAACAGGAGAAGTTGTACGTCATGTTTTCCAAATGCGATTTTTGGATTCGCGAGGTTCAATTTTTAGGACATGTGATCAATGAGAAAGGAATACATGTCTATCCAGCCAAAGTAGAAGCCATCAAAAATTGGGCAGCCCCATCAACTCCAACCGAAGTTCGACAATTTCTAGGATTGGCTGGATACTACCGTTGCTTTATCGAGGGATTCTCAAAGATTGCCCATCCTCTCACCGCCTTAACCCAAAAAGATAAACCCTATAATTGGAGCGAGACTCAAGAATCAGCATTCCAACTACTGAAGCAGAAACTATGTAGCGCACCCATACTATCTCTACCAGAGGGAACGGATGACTTCGTGGTGTATTGCGATGCCTCCATCCATGGTCTCGGGTGTGTGTTGATGCAACGCGACAAGGTTATCGCATACGCTTCTCGACAATTAAAAATCCGTGAAAAGAACTACACGACTCATGATTTGGAGTTGGGAGCCATGGTGTTTGCACTAAAGATATGGAGACATTACTTGTACGGTACCAAGTGCACCATTTTCACCGATCACAAAAGTCTTCAGCATTTTTTTGAGCAGAAAGAGTTGAACATACGACAACGTCGTTGGATCGAGCTCTTAAACGACTATGATTGTGCAATCAAGTACCATCCAAGCAAAGCTGGTGTGGTGGACGATGCCCTAAGCAGAAAAGAAACCAAACCCTGACGAGTCAGAGCATTACAACTCACTATTCATACAGGACTACCCGAACAAATCCGCAATGCCTAACTCGAAGCCCAAAAGAAGAGAACTTATCATTAGAATCCACTCGTGGTATGGAGAAACAACTTGAGGCTAAAGCTGATGGTATTCGTTACTTCGCGAAATGAATATGGATACCAGTATATGGAAACCTAAGAGATCTAGTCATGGATGAAGCTCATAAATTCCGATACTCTATCCATCCGGGATCCGACAAGATGTATCACGATCTCAAAGTTTTGTATTGGTGGCCGAACATGAAAGCCGGCATAGCCACCTACGTGAGCAAGTGTCTGACTTGTTCAAAGGTCAAGGTGGAGTACCAAAAGCCATCCGGATTACTTCAACAACCAGAAATCCTGATGTGGAAATGGGAGCAGATTTCCATGGATTTCATAACCAAATTACCCCGAACCCCTACTGGATGTGACACAATCTGGGTGATATTGGATCGCCTAACCAAATCCGCTCATTTCTATGCTATCAAAGAGACCGACAAAATGGATGTCACACCCCAACCGACGGCGGAAACGTCGGGGCGGGACATGTAGACTGTTCATGAGCACAAGGTTGACTAAATTGAAATATATTAATCATCAAATTTAACTTCAAATAATTCAACACAAAACCAAATCAAACTAAGTACATAAAATGAAATACATAATCCTTCATTAAAATTATCTAGGTCCAAAACTTATGTGTAGCAAGTCTCGATCAAATTCACACATTAGTACCTGAAACATGAATAAAATGAGGTCAACTAAAAAGTTGGTGAGCATACACAGGTTTGTACATAGATAGCATATAAATTGTAAATAAACAAATCCTTACATAACATGATAAAATAAGGCATTTATGGAGAGCAGCTATTGTGTAACCAAGTACAATCAAACCTTTGTAACTAGCATGCAAAATTGTGTTATCGGTAACAATCACCCCAATCTGGGTGGGTTTGTCAGACTCAATAGATCTATCATTGTTTACCGTCAGCTTGAATAGTTAATGATTGCACATAAATCGCACACAAAAGTTAGCACAACTAGCACTCAGGCATAAAGCTCAAATTGCACACATGAATGTAAAGAGGATTTGTATTTGTGTTGTTTGTGTAAATGTAAACAATAGTATTGTATAATGTTCATGTTCCACCCCAAAAAGTGTAAAAGAGTAAAGGGGGCTATGTAATACTCACTTGGTTTGAAGGCGTAGCTAACACAAGAGACTAGATAGTAATACGATGTCCTTGTAATGCACAACGTTAACCTAGAGTGTAATATGTATCGAATCAATAGTATGCACAATAGTCTATGTCTAAGCCTAAGGTTAAATTGGATGTGTTTATAAGGAATTTGAAGTTGTAGGTGTTAGTGGTTTGTACTTAAATAGTGTTGTATAAAATTAAGGTTTGAGTTTGGAATAACTAAATAATAAAACAAAATTATTATTTATTTACTTAGTTATAAAAATAATGTAGGTATTAGAGGTAATTAAGTATAACCTAAACGATTTTTGTTTATATGTAACTTAAATAAATAATTGTTACCTTATTTATTTATTTATAAAATATGTAACTTAGTCATTTAGTTATAAAAATATATTAGATGTTTTATAATAATTATAAATTTCTTTACTTTATTTTCAAAAAGATGTTTAAGTAAATGGTGTAAATAATATTTAAGTGTAGGGTTTAACAATAAATATAAATTTAATTTTGTAAGTTTTAAATAAACAATTTCTATTTATTTATTTTATAAAATCAATATTTTTTATTTAAAAATTAATTTGAAATACTTATTGTTTTTTTAAAATATGGAAATAATTATTCTGTCAAGACTTTTCTCACACACATGACCGTGCGTGGGACAGGGCACGATCATGCTAGAACCACGGGCGCGACCGTGCGTGTCAGGGACGTGATCATGTTGACCAATACAGAGGATATAGCTAAGCTGTCCACTAGGCACGACCGTGTCTGGGCCTGGCACGACCGTGTCTAGGGTTCTGAGGCACGACCAAGCCTAGCCAAGAGGCATGACCGGGTCTGAGTGTGTGAGGCACGACCGCGCTGGTATTGGCACGACCGTGTCTCACGAAGCACGACCGCGCTAGAAGACTAGCGCGACCGTGTTTGTTCCAAAATAGGAACGAATTGGCCATTTCTTATATTGTTAATGTTGGAATTCATGGGGCTTTCATATGTAGGGTTATTACGAGTCTTTTGGAATATATTAATTGTATTTAAAACGTGTTCAAAGAAGGGTTCGATTAAATCTATTTTGAACGAAAAATAGATTCTGGTTCGTGATGATTCCCATATTGTAAGCCCAAATTAGATTAGGGCTTTTGATTTATTGACTAAAACGTAAGTGTGAAAGGTTTCAATTACCCAGAAGGACGATGAATTGATAGTGTTCGGTAGAGATCAGTTTCGGCGACGACGGGTTTGGTTTCCGGCGCCTTCTTCTGCAATTCCGACTGACTCAGTGTTTCCGGGCTTCAGAGAGGATTGATTGTATGTTGGCTTAGGAGAATCGTAATCAAAATGGTGAATTCGAAGGTCTTGTGGGAGGATTGGATGGTTATGTGTTGAATCGACGAAATTGAGTTTATTTGTTGTAATTGTGATGATTAAAAGATTTAATTGGGTTTGTTAATGGTGAAAACGTGTAGAACGGTTATGAGATCGAATGTCTCTATGATTAAAGGCTGCATTTACGTTTCAACTGATGAGAGGCGCGACCGTGCCCATATGAGGCGCGACCGTGCCAAGGCATCGGGCGCGACCGTTCCAAAGCAAGGCGCGCGACCGTGTCTATCACTTGGCGCGACCATGCCAGAACGAGGCGCGACCGTGCCTATTAGGGTTCCTGGTTATTTATTTATAAAATCAGTCCTTGCAATTTCAGTATTGACAGATTTGTATAAATATGGACTTATGTATAGTTTAATAGGGTATACTCGTGCAAAATATGTGGATTTGCATTGGAACATAGTATTTAATTGTTGGTACGAATAGAACAAGTCAGTGTACTAAATTTGAATTTGAAACGTGTCACATTGAACTGAAATATAGATAATGAAAATAAGAAATGTTACAGTATCCCCATGTTGAGGGAATTTCGTCCTGAAATTTAGCTAGAGGTGGCAACGGTATCAGTGGAGAGATGGGGGTACTTGAGCTTCATTTGGTCCTCTCGTTCCCAGGTAAACTCAGGACCACGTTTAGATTCCCAATGAACTTTGACAATCGGAATACGGCTTCGCTTGAGCTGCTTAATCTCACGATCCATGATTTCCACTGGTCTCTCAATGAAGTGCATCGTTTCGTCAATGTGCACGTCATCAAGAGGTATGTGGAGATTCTCATCAGCAAGACATTTCTTCAGATTAGACACGTGAAAAGTAGGATGCACATTGCCAAGGATGGAGGTAGGCCGAGTTTGTAAGCCACTTTCCCAATCCTTTCGAGGATCTTATGGACCCACATAGCGAGGTGATAATTTGCCTTTCTTTCCAAAACGGATCACACCCTTCCACGGAGACACCTTTAGAAGAACAAGGTCACCGACTTGGAATTCCAAGGGTTTTCGTCGTTTGTCGGTATAACTCTTTTGTCGACTTCTCGCTACTCGAATGTTGTCACGGATTTGTATAATCTTGTCGGATGTTTCTTGAATTAGCTCGGGAGCGGTGATTTGTGTTTCACCAATCTCGTTCCAACAGATAGGAGAACGACACTTGCGACCATAGAGAGCTTCAAATGGAGCCATGTTGATACTCATGTGGTAGCTATTATTGTAGGAGAACTCGATTAGGGATAGATGTGAATCCCAATTGCCACCAATATCAATTACGCAAGCTCTAAGCATATCCTCAAGAGTTTGGATTGTTCACTCGGTCTGACCATCAGTTTGGGGATGGTAAGCCGTGCTCAAATCCAATCATGTACCAAGAGCAGTTTGGAGAGATTGCCAAAAGCGAGAGGTGAACCGAGCATCTCTATCGGAGATTATGTTTAAGGGAACACCGTGACGGCTCACAATTTCGTCAATGTAAATTCGGGCTAGTTTCTCAACCTGGTAGTCTTCACGGATAGGCAAGAAATGAGCAGATTTGGTGAGACGGTCAATAATCACCCAAATGCTATCATAACCACTTGAGGTGCGATGGAGTTTGGTAATGAAATCCATAGCTAAGTTCTCCCATTTCCATACGGGAATTTCTGGTTGTTCAAGCAAACTGGAAGGACGTTGGTGTTCGGCTTTGACTTTGGAGCAAGTTAGACATTTGGTAACATAGAGAGCAATGTCTTTCTTCATACCGGGCCACCAATATTGTTGGCGAAGATCTTGGTATATTTTATCCGCACTAGGATGAATAGAATAATGAGTCTTATGAGCCTCGTTCATGAGAAATGCACGGAGATCATCGTGATCGGGAACCCAAATACGGTTCAAGTAATAAAGTAAGCCATTGGTTTTTGATTCAAGCAGAAGTTCAACACCACACGGCATTTCCTCGTACATATTACCCTCGGTGACTGAGACGTGTTGAGCTTCTAAGATGCAATTTTGAATGTCAGTTTGAATTCGGACACATTGAAGCATGACATGGTCCTTTCGGCTCAAAGTGTCGGCTACAACATTCGCTTTGCCAGGGTGATAACGAATCTCGCAGTCATAGTCGTTAAGGAGTTCAACCCAACGTCGTTGCCTCATATTGAGTTCTTTTTGGTTGAAGATGTGTTGAATACTTTTGTGGTCGGTGAACACCACACATTTTGTGCCATAGAGGTAATGTCTCCAAATCTTCAATGCGAATACGACCGCACCCAACTCGATATCGTGCGTCGTATAATTCTTCTCGCGAATCTTGAGTTGTCTTGATGCATAAGAGATTACTTTGCCTCGTTGCATGAGGACACAACCGAGACCTTGGTTGGAAGCATCACAGTAGACAACTAGATCATCATTCCTATCAGGGAGAGTCAAAATAGGAGCATTACACAACTTTTGCTTAAGTGTTTGGAAAGCTTCTTCTTGTTTTGGTCCCCATTCATAAGTTTTACCCTTGTGGGTCAAAGCGGTAAGAGGGACAGCAATCTTAGAGAAATTTGAGATGAAGCGACGATAATATCCCGCCAGACCAAGAAATGAACGAACTTCGGTGGGGGTCTTCGGGGCATTCCAATTCTTAACCGCTTCGATCTTAGCAGGGTCAACATGTATTCCCTTGTCGTTAACGATATGACCAAGAAATTGAACTTCTTTTAACCAAAATTCACATTTAGAGAATTTGACATATAATTGTTCCTTCCTCAAGAGATCTAAAACCAGTCTAAGGTGTTGCTCATGGTCGGCTTTAGTCTTGGAGTATATTAAGATATCGTCAATGAAGACGATCACAAATTTATCAAGGTACGGTTTGCACACACGATTCATGAGGTCCATGGAGACCGCGGGTGCATTGGTTAGTCCAAAAGGCATGACCATGAACTCGTAGTTACCATACCTTGTTCGGAAAGCAGTCTTTGGAATATCTTCCTCTTGTACACGGAGTTGATGATAGCCAGATCGAAGATCAATCTTTGAGAAGGAGGTTGAACCTTGCAGTTGATCAAAGAGGTCATCAATTCTAGGCAAAGGGTAACGGTTCTTGATGGTAAGCTTATTGAGTTCGCGGTAGTCATTACACATGCGGAATGATCCATCTTTCTTTTTGACGAACAAGACGGGTGCACTCCACGGTGAATGACTTGGACGAATGAATCCCTTGTCGGAGAGCTCTTGGAGTTGACTTGCAAGTTCTTGCATTTCAGAAGGTGCAAGACGATATGGAGCTCTAGCCACGGGGTTAGCTCTGGGCACAAGATCAATGCAAAATTCTTCTTGTCGAACGGGTGGAAGACCAGATAGATCTTCGGGAAATACCTCGGGGAAATCCCGAATGATGGGAATGTCTGGGATACTCTTCTCTTTGACATCCTTTTGAACAATATGAGCTAAGAAGGCCATGTACTTCTTTCGTAGGTACTTTTGGGCGGTAGTGCATGACATTAACTTATGTCCTTTGCAAGGCTTTTCACCAAATACTCTTAGCGTTTCTCCAGACGGTAGAGGTATTCGGATGCACTTCTCGAAACAGATGACTTTGGCATGATGATTTGATAGCCAATCCATGCCTATGATGGTATCAAAACTCCCTAGTGGCATTGGTACAAGATTGATTGGAAATGTACGTTCATTAAGTTCTAGAGAGCAGTCATAGATAACAGACTCAATTGTAAGCGAATCACCATTTGCTATTTCGACAGTGAAGGTTTTCTCTAATTGGGACCGTGTCTTTACAAGTAAGGGTTCAAAATTAAGTGACACAAAACTTTTATCGGCACCGGTATCAAATAAAATGGAGGCATATTGACTATTAACAAGGAACGTACCGTTGACCACATCATTGTTGGCTTGAGCTTCATTGGCGTTTATGTTGAAAGCACGCCCACGAGCTCCGCCTTGTCTAGCATTGATTAACCTTGGGCACTGATCACGGAAATGGTTTGGGTTACCACATTCATAACAAGCACGCCCATTTGCAATAGCGGGAACACCTTGATTAGCCACTTGGGGGTTGGTTCGGTTTGGTGGGTTGACTTAGCTTGCAAGTGCTTTGGCTCTACAGACATTGACCGTATGGCCATATTTCACAATGAGTGCAAAGGCGACATGGAATAGTTTGGAGATGGTGATAGTTGCATGTGGCACAAAGTGGGTAAATTCCAACATATGGCTTTTTGGCTAGTGCTTGAACCATAGGAGCAACTTGGTTAACAGGTATAGCAGGAGTGACCATAGCATAGTTTCTAGCCTTTCTTTTCTTATTATTACGAGAGGGTTCAGTTGTGGCTTCCTTGATGTGTACGGGGGGAGTTGTGGTGTCGGGAACTTTCTTGGTGCCTTTTCTAGTCAGAGTTCCCGCTTTCACATGGTTGTCGGTTAATGTAGCAGATAAGCGGATAGCATCTTCAAGTGTTGCGGGATTTCTCCCTAAGACAGTATCTTGGATTTGCCTTGGTAATCCACCAATATACTTCTCGATGTAGCGGGACAAAGGTGTGACCATATGGGGCACAAGGAGACTCAACTCATGGAACCGAGTTGTATAAGCTAGACTTTCACCACCATCTTGGGCAAGATCTCAAAACTCGGCTTCCAGTTTCTTTACCTCATTTCGAGGAAAAAATTCTTCAGTCATTAGCCTTTTAACCTCATCCCAAGGTAAGGCCATTGCTACTTCCACACCTCTATTCCTCTTTTCCCCATTCCACCATGTGAGTGCCCATTTTTGTAAGACACTTGTGGCATGACGAACACGAAGGTTATCGGGGCAGTCACTATTGAGAAAGGTATTCTCAATACTTTCGAACCATTGAAGAAGTCCCGTAGCTCCTTTAGTACCATAGAACTTAAGAGGATTGCATGAGTTGAAGTGTTTGAAGGTGCATTGTGGTGGGTTGGCAACTCGTGTAATCCCCTCAAGTTCTATGGTACCGAAGGAGCTACCGGACTCCTTCAATGGTTCGAAAGCATTGAGAATACCTTTCTCAATAGTGATTGCCCCGACAACCTTCATGTTCGTCATGCCACAAGTGTCTTACAAAAACGGGCACTCACATGGTGGAATGGGGAAAAGAGGAATAGAGGTGTGGAAGTAGCAATGGCCTTACCTTGGGATGAGGTTAAAAGGCTAATGACTGAAGAATTTTTTCCTCGAAATGAGGTAAAGAAACTGGAAGCCGAGTTTTGAGATCTTGCCCAAGATGGTGGTGAAAGTCTAGCTTATACAACTCGGTTCCATGAGTTGAGTCTCCTTGTGCCCCATATGGTCACACCTTTGTCCCGCTGCATTGAAAAGTATATTGGGGGACTACCTAGACAAATTCAAGATACTGTCCTAGGAAGGAATCCCGCAACACTTGAGGATGCTATCCGTTTGTCCGCTACCCTAACCAATAATCATGTGAAAGCGGGGACTCTTACTAAAAAGGGTGCCAAAAAAGTCACCGGCACTGCAACTCCTTCCACCCACAACAAAGAAACCATATATGAACCCTCCCGACATAATAAGAAAAGAAAGACCAGAAACTATGCTATGGTTACTCCTGCTATACCCGTTAATCAAGTTGCTCCTATGGTTCAAGCACCGGCTAAAAATCCATATGTTGGAACCTACCCACTTTGTGCCACCTGCAATTACCATCATCCCCAAAGCATCCCATGTCGTCTTTGTACTTATTGTGGGAGATATGGCCATACGGTCAACGTTTGTAGGGCCAAAGCTCTTGCGGGCCAAGTCAACCCACCAAACCAAACCAACACCCAAGTGGCTAATAAAGGTGTACCCGCTATTGCAAATGGGCGAGCATGTTACGAGTGTGGCAACCCGAACCATTTCCGTGATCAATGCCCAAAGTTAGTCAATGCTAGACAAGGTGGAGCTCGTGGGCGTGCTTTCAACATAAACGCCAATGAATCTCAAGCCAACAATGACGTGATCAATGGTACGTTTCTTGTTAATAGTCAATATGCCTCCATTTTATTCGATACCGGCGCCGATAAAAGTTTTGTGTCACTTAATTTTGAACCTTTACTTGCAAAGACACGGTCCCAATTAGAGAAAACCTTCACCGTTGAAGTAGCAAATGGTGACTCTCTTACAATTGAATCCATTATCTATGATTGCTCTTTAGAACTTAATGATCATACATTCCCAATCAACCTTGTTCCAATGCCACTAGGAAGCTTTGATATCATCATAGGCATGGATTGGCTATCAAATCATCAAGCCGAAGTCATTTGTTTCGAGAAGTGCATCCGAATACCCCTACCATCGGGAGACACGTTAAGAGTCTTTGGTGAAAAGCCTTGCAAAGGACTTAAGTTAATGTTGTGCACTACTGCTCAAAAATACTTACGAAAGAAGTACGTGGCCTTTTTGGCCCATATCGTTCAAAAGGATGTCAAAAAGAAGAGTATTCAAGATATCCCCATTATCCGAGATTTTCCTGAAGTATTCCCCGAAGACTTATCCGGCCTTCCACCTGTTCGTCAAGTAGAATTTCGCATCGATCTTGTGCCCGAAGCTAACCCCGTGGCTAGAGCTCCTTACCATCTTGCAACTTCTGAAATGTAAGAACTTGCAAGTCAACTTCAATAGCTCTCCGAAAAGGGATTCATCCGTCCAAGTCATTCACCGTGGGGTGCACCCGTCTTATTCGTCAAAAAGAAGGATGGATCATTTCGCATGTGTATTGACTACCGCGAACTCAACAAGCTTACTATAAAAAACCGTTATCCTTTGCCTAGAATTGATGACCTCTTTGATCTACTTCAAGGTTCTACTTGCTTCTCAAAGATTGATCTTCGATCTGGTTATCACCAACTCCGTGTGCAAGAAGACGATATTCCAAAGACTGCCTTCCAAACAAGGTATGGTCATTACGAGTTCATGGTTATGCCTTTTGGACTAACCAAAGCACCCTCAGTTTTCATGGATCTCATGAATCGTGTGTGCAAACCGTACCTCGATAAGTTCGTGATAGTTTTCATCGATGACATCTTAATCTATTCCAAGACTAAAGCCGACCATGAGCAACATCTTAGATTGGTTTTGGATCTCTTGAAGAAAGAACAACTATATGCCAAATTCTCCAAATGTGAATTTTGGTTAAAAGAAGTTCAATTTCTTGGTCATATCGTCAATGACAAGGGTATTCATGTTGACCCTGCTAAGATCGAAACGGTTAAGAATTAGAATACCCCGAAGACCCCTACTGAAGTTCGTTCGTTCATTGGGCTTGTGGGATATTACTGTCGTTTTATCTCAAACTTCACTAAGATTGTTGTCCCCCTTACCGCTTTGACTCACAAAGGTAAGACTTACGAATGGGGACCAAAATAAGAAGAAGCTTTCCAAACCCACAAACAAAAATTGTGCAATGCTCCCATTTTGACTCTCCCTGATGGGAGTGATGATCTAGTTGTCTACTGTGATGCTTCTAACCAAGGTCTCGATTGTGTCCTCATGCAACGAGGCAAAGTAATCGCTTATGCATCAAGGCAACTTAAGATTCATGAGAAGAATTATACGACGCACGATCTCGAGTTGGGTGCGGTCGTATTCGCATTAAAGATTTGGAGACATTATCTCTATGGCACAAAATGTGTGGTGTTCACTGACCACAAAAGTCTTCAACATATCTTCAATCAAAAGGAACTCAATATGACGCAACGACGTTGGGTTGAACTCCTTAACGTCTATGACTGCGAGATTCGTTACCATCCCGGCAAAGCGAATGTTGTAGCCGACGCTTTGAGTCGAAAGGACCATGTTATGCTTCATTGTGCCCGAATTCAAACCGATATTCAAATCCGCATCTTAGAAGCTCAACACGTCTCAGTCACCGAGGGTAATATGTACGAGGAAATGTCGTGTGGTGTGGAACTTCTGCTTGAATCAAAACACATTGGCTTACTTTATTATTTGAACCGTATTTGGATTCCCAATCGCGATGATCTCCGTACATTTCTCATGAACGAGGCTCACAAGACTCGTTATTCTATTCCTCCTGGTGAGGACAAAATGTACCAAGATCTTCGCCAACAATATTGGTGGCCCGATATGAAAAAGGACATTGCTCACTATGTTGCCAAATGTCTAACGTGCTCCAAAGTCAAAGCCGAACATCAACGTCCTTCTGGTTTACTTGAACAACCAGAAATTCCCGTGTGGAAATGGGAAAACTTAGCTATGGATTTTATTACCAAACTCCCTCGCACCTCGAGTGGTTATGATAGCATTTGGGTGATTATTGATCGTCTCACCAAATCTGCTCATTTCTTGCCTATCCGTGAAGACTATCGGGTTGAGAAGCTAGCCCGAATTTACATTGATGAAATTGTGAGCCGTCATGGTGTTCCCTTGAACATAATATCCGATCGAGATGCCCGGTTCACTTCTCGTTTTTGACAATCTCTTCAATCTGCTCTTGGCACACGATTAGATTTGAGCACAGCTTACCATCCCCAAACTGATGGTCAAACCGAGCGGACAATCCAAACACTTGAAGACATGCTTAGAGCCTGCGTAATCGATTTTGGTGGCAATTGGGATTCACATTTATCCCTCATTGAGTTCTCTTACAATAATAGCTGCCACACAAGTATCAACATGGCTCCATTCGAAGCTCTTTATGGTCGCAAGTGTCGTTCTTCTATCTGTTGGAACGAGATTGGTGAAGCACAAATCACCGGTCCCGAGCTAATTCAAGAAACATCCGACAAGATTATTCAAATCCGTGACAACATCCGAACAGCGAGAAGTCGGCAAAAGAGTTATGCCGATAAACGGCGAAAACCCTTGGAATTCCAAGTCGGTGACCTTGTTCTCCTTAAGGTGTTCCCGTGGAAGGGTGTGATCCGTTTTGGAAAGAAAGGCAAGTTAGCCCCTCGCTATGTTGGTCCATTCAAAATCCTTGAAAGGATTGGGAAAGTACATCCATCTCTTGGCAATGTGCACCCTACATTTCATGTATCTAATATGAAGAAATGTCTCACCGATGAGAATCTCCATATACCGCTTGATGACGTGCACATTGTTGAAACGATGCACTTCGTTGAGAAACCGGTAGAAATTATGGATCGTGAAATCAAGCAACTCAAGCGAAGTCGTATTCCTATTGTCAAAGTTCGTTGGGAGTCTAAGCATGGTCCTGAATTCACTTGGGAACGAGAGGACCAAATGAAGCTCAAGTACCCCCATCTTTTTACTGATGCCGTAGTTTCCTCTAGCTAAATTTCGGGACGAAATTCCCTCAACATGGGGAGACTGTAACATTTCTGATTTTTAATATCCGTATTTCAAATTCAATGTAATGCATTTCAAACCAAATTCTAGTGCACTGTTTTGTTCTATTCTTATCATCAATTAAATACAATATTTCAATGCTAACCCGCAAATTTTACATGGTTATAACCTACTAAAACACTACATAAGTATCTATTTATACAAATATGTCAAAGACCAAAGTTACAAGGTCTGATGTTGAAAATTTACAAGAAACCCTAATAGGCATGGTCGCGCCTCGTTCTGGCACGGTCGCGCCGAGTGCTTTGGCACGGTCGCGTGACCAGCTTTGGAACGATCGCGCCCGGTGCCTAGGCACGGTTGCGCCGAGTACCAGTTGAAACGTAAATACAGTTTTAATCACCCGATCGTTGAGTTCCGTAACCGATTTACACTTCATTACCATTAACGAAAGCAATGACATTTCCAATTACAACAAACGTCTCAAATCAATCCAATCCATCTCAAAAATCGCTTAGACATTTCAAGAAAACACGAATTGTCTCTTTCGATCGGAATTATCGCAACCAAGCAGCAGATTCACGCTACTCAATCCTCACTAAAGCTACTGGACTCTCTGGTTTAGTCGGAATTGCAGTAGAGGACGCCGGAAACAGAACCCGTTGTCGCCGAAATTTCTCTCTACCGAACACTATCAATTCGTCGTTCTTCCGGGTAATTGAAACCTTCCACACTTTCGTTTCAGTTGATAGATCAAAAGCCCCATGTTAATTTGGGCTTTCATTATGGAAATCACCACGAACCCGAATCCACATTTTCGTTAAAAATGATTTAATCGAAATGAACATTAGACACGTTTTAAATACAATTAATTTATACAGAAAGACTCGTGATGATCTAATGGGTGAAAGCCCCATGGATTCCAACATTAACAATATAAGAATTAGCCAAATCGTTTCTGTTTTGGGACAGACACGGTCGCGCTAGTATTCTAGCGCGGTCGTGCTTCATGAGACACGGTCGCGTCAAATACCAGCGCGGTCGTGCCTCACACACTCAGACCCAGTCATGCCTTTGGCTAGACTTGGTCATGCCTCAAAACCCTAGACACGGTCGTGCCTAGTCCAGAACACGATCGTGCCTAGAGAACAAACAAATTGTGCATTCTGTTTGATCAACACGGTCGCGCCCGTGGTTCGAGAACGATCGTGCCCTTCCCAGGCACGGTCGTGTGTGAGTTAAATTCTTGGCAGAATTATAAATTTTATATATTTTTCAAACAATAAATATTCTGATTAAATTACAAAATAAAAATAGTTGATTTTTATAAAATTGCATTTAATTCTATTTAGAAAGATCAAATATTTAATCTTGGAATAAATAGGAAAATTATTTATTTAAAGTTTATAAAAAAATTAAATTTACAATTATTGCTAGACCTTTCATATAAAAAAGTATTTAAATGGTTAAGTTACATTTTATAAATAAATAAATAAAATAATGATTATTTATTTACTTTATGTTTAAACAAAGACATTTATTTATTTACACTTAATTTCATTTAACACTTATAATATTTTCATAAACAATAATTATTTACATTACTTATCTAATTACTCAAACTCAAACCTTAATCAAAAGGTTCTAAAAAAATTCTTTCAAACTTTATATACTTTTATTCAATACCCCAATTACAAATCAATGACCTTTTTACACAAGTCCAAATGCAACTTTAGACTTAAATTTTGGTGCACACTATTAATACCATATACATTACACTTTAGGTTAACTTGTGCATTTCAAGTATCTTTATTCTATCTAGTATCTTTGTTAGCTACGTCTTCAAACCAAGTGAGTATACATAGCCCCTTTTACTCTTTTACATTTTTGGGGTGAAACATGAACACTATTCAAATTACATGTTTACATTTACACAAACAACACAAGTACAAATCCTATTTACATTCATGTGTATAAATTTGAGCTTTATGCCCGAGTGCTATGTGTGCTAACTTTTGTATGCGATTATGTGCAATCATTAACTATTCAAGCCGACGGTTTTCAATGATAGATCTATTGAGTCTGACAAACCCACCCAGATTGGGGTGATTGATACCGACAACACAATTTTGCATGCTAGTTACAAAGGTTTGATTGTACTTGGTTACACAATAGCTGCTCCCCATAAATGCCTTATTTATCATGTTATGTAAGGATTTGTTTTACAACTATATACTATCTATATACAAACCTGTGTTATACTCACCAACTTTTTAGTTGATTTTATTTTATTCATGTTTTAGGTTCTAATGTGTGAGATTGATTAAGATGTGCTACACATAGGCTTGGACTTAGTTAAATTAAATAGAAGAACTCTATGTATTTCAATTTTGTTCTATCTTGGATTTGGTTGTGTTTGGACTACTTGTTATGAAATTTGATGTTTAATATATTCAATCTCGTCAACCATGTGCTTATGAACAGTCTACATGTCCCGTCCCGATGATTCCGCCATCGGTCGGGGTGTGACACAGAAGGTACTAGTTAAATTTCGAGACGAAATTCTTTCAACAAGGGGGTGATGTGATAACTCAACCTTTTTGTTTCAGATAACTAGCGACATTACTCTAATTTTCGGGACGAAAATTCCTTCAACAAGGGGATGATGTGACATCCAACGTTTTCAGGTTAACTCTGTTAACACAAACATCGTTATCTCAAGCATTTTTATAGAAACTCAGGCATATTAATTTTCGTTCATGCATTGCACTTAATCAATCCGTCAGTTCGCAAACACTTAAGTAAAAGAGAATCGTTAACTACGTTAGTAATCCCCGTTAAAAATCAGTTAGTAACATCACGGGAATCTTTTGTAAATTTCAAAACATGAATTTTGACTTCTACAAGTCAAAGGATAGGATTATCATCAATTTGATTTCAAATTCGAAGTTAGAAACTGAATTGACGAATTTTGCACTCATATCCCGTGTCCCTTAACCCAAACCGACTTATCCCTACATCTAATTCGCTTATAATCAATCTTGAACTCTAGTTCTTCCCCATTCGAAGCCGTCGCTGTTGATTCATCCCGTACCCCTTGGTTTCGAGAGAATTAAGGTTAGATACTTGTATGTTCTTGAATGTTTTTACCTATAACATCCATGATTTTTTCGGCCTAATTTTTATTTTACAACCCATTTCAATTCCGTACCGGCTCAACACATTACTTCACGTTATACACTATTTTAAACATGTATCAATTTAACATTCCAACTTAGTTTATACATAGTACTTTCTATTAAATATGTAACATATGCATGTATATATATAACTTGCTTAAATCAAAATAAAACTTATAAAGTTCTAATCATGTAAGTACACCTTTTTATATATATGTAAATGTATTTTTTTATGGATAAATAAATAAATACATGTATATATATTTTTAATAGATAATCCATTTACAAAGTTTGTTATTTATCTCTTTATAAAATATTTATAATTAAATAAATAATAAATTAGATTTTTAGAAAACAAAATGATTTAAAACAAATAACATTAGTCATGAACCTTCCGATTCAAAGAAACGCACCTTCTAAACATTTGAACCCTTGGATTTGAACCCTTTGACCACAACTTTGACCCCATCATCCCCAAATGTTGAGCCCATTCATCCTATTCGACATGTTTGACTTTTAGAAAGTCAAACAACCCATATATCCCTACAATTCAACACTCTAATCAATCCAACTAGATGTATTAGACAATCCATGTTTACATAATCGGGTACCAATCGCTTCAGGTCCGAAATAACATTCCAATTCAACTCAATTCGCGGCACAATTTGAATTTGGAAAGTTTGCCTACTCAGAGTCAAACAAAACCGGAATTATCGCTCAATTATGGAAAATCAAACGTGTTCAATCCCGCAAAACACGCCCAGTCAATGCTATTACGAATTCAAACCTAAAACACGACCAAATTCATTATCTATTAATCGAATTTACACATAATTCGTGCTAACAATTGTCGTCTTCAAGTCCGGATCAAATTGAACGATTTCGATTAAAATAAGCAATCCAAATCACTCCCTCACTGTTCATAGCCTTGTACAAACTCTCTCAACCCTCCATCGATCCACATTTCACTTCCTGATACCCATCGAGTACTTGGAACAGCCAACCCTTTTGACTCTGCCGTGTACTCTCACCCCTTCGATTAAGCAGGTAAAAATTATGTCGTTTCATTTGTAATCCATTTCTAAAAAAAGCCCTCTGCCAATTCGTAATGACAGAGGGTATCGAACTCAATTCAAATTAGGGTTCTTGGTCCGATGATACGCAACCTGATTGAATTTGGCTTCCGATCTAATAATCGTTCAAATGGTTTTTGCTTTCATACTTAACCAGCGAAACCACTTGGTCCGACTGGTTAAGTCATTGCTCCACCGGACCAAGTGGCATGGGTTCGAAACCCACAAACCCTACCCTTTTTGTGCAACCTCTAAACCCAGATCCGGCTACACTGGATCTTCATGTTAATATAATTCGGACCCCTTCTGTGTCACGAGTAGTGTCCCTGGTCCGGTGGTAACTCGTAATCCCTAATTAGTAGCCACCCGGGTTCGAGCCGGGTGGCATGTTTTTATTTTTTTGAATAGTTTTTAATGGGTTAAAAATTCTATAAACAAATTGTTATAAACCTAATATTATTTAAATTGGTTTAATGCAATAAACCAAGGTCTTTAACATAAAACCATTATTTTTACAAATTCAATTGTTAGAGTTTCATTTTAATCCTCTTAAAAAAATAATAATACTTTTTCGTAAAACAAAGGTTATAAATCATTTATTTTTCCATAAAACTAAATATACTTATATTAGGGTCTAAAGCAGTATAAAACTTTTCCTAATATATATATTAATACGTATACAATCCGCATTTCTCTGACATACTACTTTAATATTTAATAAATTTATTAATTTGTTATCTTTTAACGCTTACAAATTTATTTAGGATTTTAATATGTACTATAATATATATTTACACATTTTTCATAAGTAAATAAATAAAATAAATTTATTTATTTAAATTATATTTGAATAAATATAATTTCACACTACTTTTCTAAATAAATAAATAAATGGGATTTATTTAATTTATGTAGTTATACAAAATTAAACCCTAAACAATTATCAATAAAATCTTATACTTTGAACTTACAATTCTTATTCAAATACAAGCACAAACAAATACACGTTCCCTACATGACATAACACCAACCCTTATGTACAAGTCCCTACACTCAATACCGTTGAACCCTAGACTTGCCTTAGACTTTGTACTTAATCATAATTCAAGCTCATGCATTTTTCTCTATGTTAACTTTGTGATTTACAAGAATCACTTTTGCTACCTAATCCTCGTGCTATCTACATTTGATACAAGTGAGTATTACATAGCCCCTTTTACTCTTCTAAACTTTTTGGGGTGAAACATGAACTCTATACACACAATTGTTTACATTTACACAAACTACACAAACACAAATCCTCTTTACATTCATGTATGCAAAATTTGAGTTTTATGTTTTAGTGCTAGGTGTGTTAACTGTTTGTATGCAATTGATGTGCAATCATTAACTATTCAAGCCGACGGTTAACAATGATATATCTATTGAGTCTGACAAACCCACCCAGATTTGGGTGATTGTTACCGACAACACAATTTGCATGCTAGTTACAAAGGTTTGATTGTACTTTGGTTACACAATAGTTGCTCCCCATAAATGCCTTATTTTATCATGTTATGTAAGGATTTATTTATTCACATCTATATACTATCTATGTACAAACCTGTGTATGCTCACCAACTTTTTAGTTGACCTTATTTTATACATGTTTCAGGTGCTAATGTTTGATCAAGGCTTGCTACACATAGGCTTTGGGACATAGTTGATTTTAAATCAAGAATAATTTGTATTTCATTTATGTACCTTGGAATTGGTTTATTTTTGTTTGAATTGAAATGGATTTAATATATTACAATTTAGTCAACCTTGAGCTCATGAACAGTCTACATGTCTCGCCCTGACGTATTCCGCCGTCGGTTGGGGTGTGACAGATTGGTATCAGAGCCATGGTTATTGGGAATTAGGTTATTAGACACTCTTGACCTAGACTATAACCTTAGGACACCCATACTATGCCATGCTACTACATGCTATATGATTATTTCTTATGTGAATAATTTTACATGTTATACTAAATAATTACATCATATGATACAGTACTTAATAGTCTATGTGTCACATTACCTGCTAACTTTTGTCTCCTATTCATTGCTATCTATTTGATTTATTTAAAGTGCTATCCTAAGTTTTCCACACACACTTAGTTCTTCATGCACCCTTAATCTCACACACAAAATATCACCATCTCTTGTGATCAAAATCTAGACTATTGAGCCTAATTGGGCCTAATGCCCTTTAATAATAAACTAAGAATCCACTTACCCTCCAAGAAGAATAAGCCCGCTGCAATAAATAAACCTCACTTTCGGGCCTCAACGCCCAGTCCACAACAATTCTCATCCTAACCATGAGTCCAACAATAGTGTTATTAGTATATGATGGCTGGAAGAGTGTGTAGCCCCATGAGGAATGTAGAACCAAAGACTGATTGCTACCAAATTATTCTAAATACAAATGCTGCTGATAGGCTTATCAGCAACATTCAACACATATGGCTGCTGATAGGCTTATCAGCAGCATTCAACACAAGTTGCTGCTGATAGGCTTATCAGCAGCATTATTTTCATATCTGCTGCTGATAGCTTTATTCACTGAAGACCAAACGTTGCAGCTGACTACCCATGTGAAGCGCCTCTGACACCTTTCTGCAAAAACAACTGACACACTCCAAGCAGAAGGAACCTCAGTGGTGCAACCAATAAAGGACAATGACGCGCGTCTCCAAGCATGCAAACAATGATGCCTAAAGAAGACGTTTCAGTAAAGTTATCTAGATTACCCTTTGCGTGTAATTTAGATTAATAAACAAGATCAATGACTTGTGTTAGATCTGATCCTTAGAATCAAGGGTCTGTCTTGATTCTAAGTTACTATAAATACTGTGTAAACACTTCATTGTAAGAGTGCTTGCTGTGCTTTCATAGTGCTTCTTGATAGTGTTTTACTTGTAAACTTGTAATCTCAGAAGTTTAATACAACAGTGCATTTATCAGTATTTTTGTTGTTTACTTTGTTGGTTGTTATTGTATCCGCCAATATCAACTAGAATAGAATCACCTTGTAATCTTACGATCCTACAAGTGGTATCGGAGCTTTGGCTCAAGATTAAACAAACTAACATTTGTTTAATCACTTTCTAATTCTATTCAAAACTCTATTCTTGATCAAGTCACACAAAACAAAATGGCACAAAGTCACGGATCTAAGACATCGGCAGTATCAACCGACCACCGAGGTTGGTGTCTGGGGAGGACTATGATATGTGGAAGAACCGTATGGAAAGTTCTTCTGCTACCATGAATACGGAATGCGGAAATCCATAAGGGATGGACCTTATGTTCCCATGGTGGCCTCTGCTGACTCCGGAGGACCACTAGTTCCTAAGGAACCCTCCAAGTATTCTAAAGAAGACATCAAGAAAATGGAGGTGGACTTCAAGGCATTAGGAGCTCTCCAAATGTGCCTTCCAAATAAAGTTTTTCACAATTTCAAGGCTCACAAAACTGCAAAGGAATTATGGGGAGCCCTGGAAAAGATGTTTGCTGGATCTGAGGAGGTCAAGGAGAACAGACGTGACATTCTCAAGCAACAGTATGAAAACTTCGTCTGGAAAGAAGGTGAGTCACTAACAGTTTTATATAACAGGTACACGTACCTGGTTGGAGAACTGCAGTGCTCCAAGGTAAAGCTGGAGAATGAAGACATTCTCAAGAAGTTCATAAGATCTCTTCCTAGTTGTTGGACATTATATACAGTGTCCATCAGAAGAACAGAGAATCTGAAGACTCTTCAGATGACTGAGCTCTTTGGCATGCTCAAAACCTATGAATTAGAAATGATTCAAGCTAAAGAAAGGAGCTCCAGTTATCAATCAGCTACCACTTCCTCCACCACCACCTCAGCGCTTCACTCTGATCATTCTGGTCCTAGTGCAAGCAACTACTATCCTCCCATTGTTACTCATCCTCAAACACCAACTGCTTCACAATCTAACTCATCACCATTTCTTCTTGAGGCACCTCCTCAACAGCCAATCTCTACTGCTTTTGTCTCTGACAACTCAAGCAGCATGTACTTCATAAAGGAGGATCTGGAATGCTTTCATCCAGATAATCTTGAAGAAATGGATATTCAGCACTCATATGCCATGCTCTCCCTCAGAGCAAAAAGGTTTTATTCTAGAACCGGGAGATCAGTTCCAAGCAACAACTCAAACACCAGAGTTGGGCTTGATAAAAGCAAGATCCGATGTTACAACTGTAACCAAATGGGTCACTTTGCTAGGGAGTGCAAGGCACCTAAAGCCAATCAGGGTGCCAGCCATCAAAGGCAAGCTTACCAAGGTCAGCCCAGGCAGCAGCAGCAGTAGCAGCAGCAAAGAACTCCTCCAGCACAAACTGCAGCCTGTGCAAATGTTGGAACTTCAGACTTTGACTGGAGTTTTCAATATGAAGATGTTCCCGCCTCCAACCAAGCACTTATGACAGACAATGCAGAGATACCACCTCAGGTATTTGAACATCTTTGCTCTCAAGCGTGCATTGACAAAGTTTTAGGTTATAGAAAGCATAACCAAAATCTGATAGATCAAAATGAAGAGTTTCATCAAATGAAGTCTGAATTCAAAAAGGTCGAAGATACTTACAAAGAAAAAATTAACTGCCTTAAGAAAGAGATTTCTTCATTAAAACATGAACAAACCAATCTTGAAACTCAGATTGATGATCTATTAGTAAAACTTAAAGCTACCAGAGCTGAACTGGCTGAACAGAAAGTCCATGTTGAAAAATATGAATTTTCATCTAATAAGTTACAAAGATTGTTAGATATTCAAGTCCATGAAAGGGTAAAAACTGGACTTGGATATCATAGTGACGAGTACCAGACAGTTCCTCCTCCTGCTGATTATGTTACCATTCACCAACCAAGCTTTAATACTGCAAACCTTGACATGGCAAACCAAAACCTTGATCCTTTAATGGATGCATGTTTTGTGGAAGACTGCTCCACCTCTTCAGAATCTGAGTCAACCTACTCAGACCACTGTGAAACTAGTGCAGTCCCATCTGCTCCTTTCTCTGAAGCCGGTTGTTACTCCAACCATTCCAACTCCCATTCCATTCAAACAAATCAAGATTAGCTATCCTCCAGGTGGAAGAAAGCTAATCATTGAAAAGGGAGAGACATCAGGTTTCACCAACCCCAAATATTAGTCAAAGTCAAAGGCGTTTGATATTTCTCATACACCTGGAGAAAAAGGTCCATATGTTCAAAGGACACTAGAAGAAGCCACCTTTGATCATAACAAAGCTCATCCCTGGAACTTCAAAGATTTGTTTCAAAATAAGAACTATGTGGACTCTCACAGGGACAAGATAGCAGTATCATGCTTTGTGTGTGGCAAATACAATCACACTGCCAGCACCTGCTTTCACTACCGTGAACACCAAAGAAACTCAAAGCAGCATGCCTTTGAGAAAACAAACAGAAACAAACAGGTGAGAAGCTATGATGCAAAGGCAACAAAGTTCAGAGAATCTCTATCTCCTCAAAGAGTGAAGATGCAGAAACCTCAATAAACTTGCATCATATGTGGGGAATCAAACCACTTTGCTGCAACATGCAAGTTCAACCCTTTTAACCAAGTTGCAAATCGTTCATCTGTGTTCAACCCATCAGCAGCAAACAAAATCGCTGCTGATAGAGTAAAGTCCAGGAAACCAAAGGCAAAGCCTTCAGCAGCAAAAGTCTCTGCTGCTGACAAAGCACAATAAAAAACAACGGCATCAATAACAAAAGTATCTGCTGCTGACAAAGCAAATTCCAAAACAAAGCTTCCAGCAGCAAAAACTGCTACTGCTCCAGCAAAGCCCTCAGCAGCAAAATCAGCTACGGATAAGCCAAAATCGTCAGCAACAACATCTTCTGCCGACAATGCAAAGAAAGCTAGAAAACCACCAACACAGCAATGGAAGGCCAAACAATCTCATAACTATTGGTTCCATTGACTGCAAGCATGCTGACAATGGCAAATTAACAACTATCTTCTACAATGCTGCATGCTACAATGATCCTCCCACTAATTAGATATTTCCCATGGGCAGGGACAGCCAGGCAACAAACACAATACTTGGGTGGTAGATAGCAGCTGTTCTAGGCACATGACAGGCAACAGGTTCATCCTCTCCAACTTCAGACATTTCAATGGAGGATATGTTGCCTTTGGGAGTGACTCAAAAGGTGGATCTATCACTGGACAAGGAACTGTGTCCAATGAAAGGATGAGTATTGAAAGAGTCAACTATGTTAAAGAACTTGACTTCAATCTCATGAGTGTTTCCCAAGTATGTGATCAAAAGCATTGGATGCTCTTCACTGACAAAGAATGTTTTGTGTTAGCTCCTGGTCTATCTAAACCCCCTCCAGAGAAGATTCTCCTAACTACTCATAGAAAGGACAACTTATATGTGCTTGACATGAATGAAGCCACTCCATCCGGTAGTGTTTCATGTTTTCTGTCAAAAGCATCAGTTGATGAATCTCTTTGGCACAGGAGGTTAAGCCATGTTAACATCAAAACAATCAATAAATTAGTGAAGGACAATCTTGTCAGAGGGCTTCCTGACAAATAATTTCAGCTAGACGATCACTGCATTGCCTGCTTGAAGGGAAAACTACACAAAAGTTCCCACAAGCCCAAGACATTGAACACAAATGACACCCCTCTCCAGCTACTGCATATGGATCTCTTTGGTCCTACGAATGTCATGTCAATGGGCAAAAAGTCCTACTGTCTGGTGATAACTGATGACTTCTCCAAATTCTCATGGGTATTCTTCCTAAGAACAAAAGATGAAACTGCTGAGATTCTCAAATCCTATATTCTTAGGGTAGAGAATCAAAGCAATCTGAAGGTAAAGATCATAAGGTGTGATCAGGGAACAGAGTTCAAAAATCACACCTTGAACAGTTTCTGTGAGAGCAAGGGCATTGAAAGGCAATACAGTGCTCCAAGAACCCCTCAACAAAATGGGGTTGCTGAAAGAAGAAATAGGACTCTGATTGAATCAGCAAGATCTATGCTGGCTGACTCAAAGCTGCCCCTTACTTTCTGGGCAGAAGCAGTAAGCACAGCTTGTTATGTGCAGAATAGAGTCCTTATTGTTAAGCCTCTCCAGAAAACACCCTATGAACTATGGCTCAAAAGAGTTCCCTACATTGGCTTCCTGAAGCCCTTTGGAAGTCCATGTACCATCCTCATCACACATGGAGTTCTTCCTAAATTCGGTGCAAAGTCTGATGAAGGTTACTTTGTGGGTTACTCCTCTCAATCAAAGGCCTACTGAATGTTCAATTCTAGGACTCGGATTGTGGAAGAATCTGCTAATGTGGAATGCAGGGAACATGTTGTCTGTGAACAAGGCAAAGGTCCTAAATGGCTCTTTGATATAGACTCCTTCACCCAGATATTTGAGCCTCTCATATTCTCAAATATGGAGTGTTCTTCTTCAAAATCAACATCTTCTGCCTCAACCTCTTCTACAGACTACAGACTGGATTTTCCCAGTCCCTACATCAGGATGAAAAGGCCATCCATTGACCCTCCATCAGTGGCAGAAGCTATTGAAGCCGGTACAGGTGAAGCCAGTACTTCCAACACCACAAGCAGCAATCTCTCTGACCAAGAAATCTTTAATGAAGCCTCCTCAATCCATGCTGAAGAGGCCTCTGATGCTAATACTGCTGACAATGTGGAACACAATGATCAGAACCTCCAAGCTCCTCCCCTCACAACTGAAGACAATCCTGATCTAAACCAAAGTAATCTTGAAGAGGTAATACGACTGGATGTGATACCAGCACAGAGAATAAACAAAGAGCATCCTCTGGAAAACATCATTGGCCAAGTCCACACAGGTATCCTGACAAGAAGTAAGTCTCATGAAGCCAACATTTGTTTGTTCTCTTGTTTTCTATCTCAGGTGGAACCCAAGAAGGTTGATGAAGCTCTCAAGCACAACAGCTGGATTGAAGCAATGCAGGAAGAATTGCTGCAATTCAAAAGACAAGATGTTTGGAAGCTTGTTGATCTTCCACCTGGTCAAACAGCCATTGGAACAAGATGGGTCTTCAGAAACAAGCAAGATGAAAGGGGCATCGTGATCAAGAATAAAGCCAGACTGGTAGCTCAAGGTTACACTCAGGAAGAAGGCATTGACTATGATGAAGTCTTTGCTCCTGTTGCCCGTCTGGAAGCCATCAGAATCTTTCTGGCATATGCTGCATCCAAAAACTTTATGATCTACCAAATGGATGTGAAGAGTGCCTTACTGTATGGAAAGATTGGTGAAGAGGTCTATGTCAAACAGCCTCCGGGCTTTGTGGATCCTGCACATCCAAATAAGGTCTTAAAACTGGACAAAGCTCTTTATGGCTTACACCAAGCCCCAAGAGCCTGGTATGAAACTTTATCTGGATATCTACTTAGCAACAACTTTAGAAGGGGGGCCATTGATCAGACACTCTTCATCAAAGATGAAGGGGGAGAAATTTTGTTGGTCCAAATTTATGTTGATGACATTATCTTTGGATCTACAAGAAAGAAGCTCTGCAAAGACTTTGAAAATCTGATGCATTCCAAATTTGAAATGAGTTCAATGGGTGAACTAAATTTCTTTTTAGGACTTCAAGTCAAACAGGTACCAAATGGAATCTTCATAAGTCAATCAAAGTATGTCAAAAGCATCTTGGAGAGGTTCAAAATGACTGACTGCTCTGCTGCAAGAACTCCTATGCAAGTGCACCATCAATTATCTCCGGATAAAGAAGGACAAGACACTGATCAACATCAGTACCGAGCAATGATAGGGTCTCTCATCTATCTCACTGCCTCAAGACCAGATATCATGTTTGCAGTTTGTCTCTGCGCAAGATTTCAAGCAGCTCCAAAAGTGTCTCATCTTCAAGCTGTCAAAAGGATCCTTAGATACCTAAAGGGAGCTCCAAAACTTGGGTTATGGTATCCAAAGAATGGAAATGTCAATCTCTATGCCTACACTGACAGTGACTATGGGGGTTGTAACTTGGACAAAAAGTCCACATCAGGGGGATGTCAATTTCTTGGAGGAAGGCTCATCTCATGGCAATGCAAAAAGCAAACATGTGTCTCCACTTCAACAGCTGAAGCAGAATACATTACAGCTTCAAGCTGCTGTGCACAGATCATCTGGATCCAAAATCAAATGCTTGACTATGGAATGACCTTCATGCAGACTCTAATTCACATTGACAACATGAGTGCTATCTCTATCACGAATAATCCAGTGCAGCATTCCAAGACTAAGCACATCGACATCAGGTATCACTTTATCAGGGATCAAGCTGAGAAAAAGAGAATTGTCCTATCCAAGGTTCACACAAATGAGCAATATACTGATTTGTTCACTAAACCTTTTGATGAAGCAAGATTTCGATATCTAGTTGAATCAATTGGCATGATGAACTTTGAATAAGACATGTCTCTAATTTTTATCTTTCCTTGTAAATATGTCTATGTTTTTGTTCTTAATAAAAGGTTATAGTCAGCAGCACTTTTTCACTGCTGACAGATTTACTCTTCAGCAGCAAAGCCTTAGCCACTAATCGCTTTAAGTTATCAGCAGGAACAAGTTTCCTGCGGATAGCTTTAAGGCGGTCAGCAGCAACCTTTTTGCTGCGGAATGAATACAACAGTCAGCAGCTACCAAATCTGCTGCTGAAAGACTTAACTATCCGCAGCAACCAAGTTTGCAGCGGATAGCTCACCATCAGCAGCAACCAAGTTTGCTGTTGATGGGTAAAACAAGTCTACATTAACTTTTACCCGCTGTAAAAGTAAATATCATCAGTCTTCACCATGACTGCTCGAGTGGTTTACAGCTGTAACAATGAAAAGTGAAACAGGTTGTACTGTACAAGTGAAGTTGCTTTTTCTTCGTCTGCCGTTATATCACAATCTCGAACGTTCCCACCACCTCTTCATTTTCAATTTCAAACCCTAATCTCCCATCACTTTCTCTCCCGTCCCCACAGCATTCAAAGCCCTCCATATTAACCACCATTCAAACACCCTTCTCTCTTCCCTCCAAATCCATAACAATGGCAGGCGCAGACATAAACAACCCTAACGACAAGTTTTCCCCATATCACAACCTCACTGCATACCTAATAAAGGGCAAGAAATCGGAAGGTTTCGATGATATGATCGACTTCCTTTGTCGGTCCAAAATCCTCCATGCCCTAACAGTCAACCCAACCATCTACACTTCCCACATGGAATATTTTTGGAGCTCAGCCGTGTATTCTACTGAACAGGGCACTCCCCAAGTCAGAGGCATAGTAGACGGCAAGGAGATGATTATCACTAAAGCAAAGCTCCGCCAACACCTCAAGCTTCAGGATGAAGGGGACGCCATCTCTTACCAACGAGACGTATACATGAGGACCTTTGTATCTATAGGGTACACTGGGAATCAAGCAGAGTATACGATAGAAAAGGCACTCATGGGTCCCAAATGGAAGTATCTCTGCCACACTCTTCTCCAATGCATATCCCAGAAGAGGAGTGGCTGGAACCAACTTAGCCCCGGACTTGCGTCGGCAATTCACGGTATGATAACTGGGGAGGGTTTCAATTTTTCTCACCTCATTCTTGAAGGTTTGAGATACAACCTTCAAGAAGGGGTGAAATCACAGTTCTTCATGTACCCAAGATTCTTGCAGGAAGTGTTCAACATTGAGCACCAAGATCTTTCAAAAACTGCAAGAATCTACTCAATTCTGGGACATAAGAACAACATTTTTCAAAGCATGAGAACAGTTTCATCAAAGTTCTCAGGGGCCGATGTTCCATTGTTGTCTACAATGTTGAACACGCAAAGTGCCCAGGGTGACAGTTCAGCAAACCCAGCTGATACTGATCCCACACCCTCCACCTCACTGCCACAAACTCAAACTACTGTTTCCCTTGATCGAACCCCTGTGCATTCTACTGAGGATGCACAGGCACGTACATTACTCACCCACAGTTTAATTGCTCAACCGGAACACAGGGCCCCGGTTGCAGCCAAGTATACAAGGAAGAGGGGCAAGAGAACTCCTTCTTCTCTTGCCTCCAAGGCCCAAACCCAAGCTAAAATCCCTCACTCAGAATCACAACATTCTAGTGAGAATATCATAAGGGAAAGCCACATTGTTAGGGAGACTCCTTTGGAAGTCTCTATTAGGATTAGGATGACTTCCCGCATCCATAGAACAGCCCTTTGAGCCATTCCTATCTTCGTTGAACTTAAGTGTTGAGGAACCTGACCAAAGTGATATACCTTCTCCAACTACCACTATCAAGGAGGTACTGATTGGTCTTGCTTCCGAAACACCCAACCCAAGTTCTTCACCCTTGAAGGTCCACTCTGGGAGTAATGATGGAGTGGATGTGGAAGAGGCTGTCACTACTGCTGGTCCATCAACTGACCAGGAGGACGATGACAACATCTATAAGACCTCAACCACGGCAACTCATGGTGAGGGTGTTTCCTTGGAAACTCCCCTCACTGAGAGGAATCCTAGGCGCCAAGAAACCACGGGTGATGGGGATGCTGAGGCTCGGCCTACGGCCCCATCTGGGTCCAAGGATTCCACAACTGTGGATGAGGACAGACTGCAACTTCACAACTTGGAATTGACAGCCAGGGTGGCTATGCTAGAGGCTGAAGTGTCCAAACTAAGACACCAAGTCTCTATGTATGAAGCCCATCAATGCCCAACTTTAGCCACTCCCTCTCTTGTATCAATAGGCACCCAAACTGATGCTTACCTGTCTGCTGATGCAACCAAAAAGGGGGAGATGGTGTCTATGGAAGAAGATACAGACAGTCTTGACGACTGGATTCAAGAGCAGCTTGTACTTCAAAGCTCACTATTCAAGCCAGCTTTTGTCCAAGTTCATGACTTGCCAGTCCCAGATAACGAAGACGAAAAGACATCTGAAGACTGGAAGTTGGTCGTCAGGGCTGTCGATGAAATGCTGAATGATGTTGAAGACACAGAACAAACAAATACACCATTCAGCATCCTTCCTGAAGCAGCAGCCATCATTGGTCAATCCTCAACCCCCCAACTATTCAGATCAACAAAGAAGCTAGAATTTGACTCCATTCTAGCTTGGGGGTATGATGGATCAGCTGAGAGGTTTTGGATTGGATGGGAATTCAGCGGAGTAGAAGAGCTGAACTGGAACTCTCTCAATGCCCTCCAAGTCCTACAGATATACGTATCAAACTGCATCAACAACTCAGCAGATCTCTCAGCAGAACTTGCCATTGGCAGGTTCTATGACCTGATGGAGGATAATCTACCCCACTTCGAAAGACTAATTCAAAAAGCAAAACGGGTAGCTTATCCTGAATCCTCGGCGGCCGCAGAAAGGAGACTAACTCCTAGCAATCTTGAAATAACAAGGAGCAGTCTTCTCAATGAAGAAGAAGTTCTGGGCCTTCGAAGATTCCTGTATGCCTTCCTGGTCAAGGACTTGGACGTGCTAGGTTGGGTGAGCACTAAGTCCCTTGACCACACTCTTCTGCTCAGCAACGGCTCCTCTCTCATCATCAACACCAGGAACATCCTTCAGCTGCCCTCAGACTTCCTATTCAAGATTTTTAAGCTCAGAGCCAACATCTGCAATATTAACTCACTGGAGAGCCAGGCAATGATGGTCATCATCAAAGCCCATCTTGAAAAAGAATGACTGATTCCTCAAGAAGAGACTGTGTCAAATTCTGATACTGACTCCAACTCTAATACTCCACAAGTTGACATCACATCTGCAGCTTTTGGCACAAGATCTTCCATCAGGGATCAACTGAGGGAAATAGAAGCTCCTGAGTGTCAACTTGATGAAGACAGTGACCGTCCCTTTTCAATTCCTCAACATGCCAATGAAGCTGAGGCAGAGATCCCAATAGCAGCATCATCATCTGCTGTTGTGATCAGTGAAGCTGAAGCAGAGGCACCCAATGTAAACAAAGGAAAGGGAATCATGACTGATGAAGATGAAGAGAGGCTGCTAAAAGAGAAAAGAGAGAGGGAAGAAAAAAGAAGAAGAAGAGAAGAAGAGGAGATGGCTGACCTGAAAAAGGCTAAAGAAAGAAAAACAGCCATTCTCCTAAGAGAACAAACCATCCAGCTGTATGCTAAACAGCTGGATGTGCTAAAAAGAAAGATTCCTGCAGTTGACCAGATTGAAGAAGATGCAGCTCTTGCTCTTCAACTGCAGGAACAATTCAATAAAGAAGAAGAAGACTTGGAGAAGAAGAAGAACGAAGAAGCTAAGTTCAGAATAACCGATTCTGAATTAGCAAAAGAATTAAGGGAGGAGTGGACTGAAGCTCTGATCTCTCAAGGTGAGGATGCAGACTACCTTGAGAAACTTTCAAACAAAGAGATTTACAGAGCCTTCATGGGTCAGCAGGGTCAATTGGCTAGCAAGAAAAAGGCTGAAGAAGAAGAAAAAGCCAAGCTACAGTCCAAGAAGACCATTGCACTGAATAAAAGAACCCATGAAGAAAGGAAGGTCATGATTAACTTCCTTAAGGCTAGAGGAGATAGTGGAAAGAGGCTAGGTCCCATGAATTTCATGAACCTGCAAGCCCTCTACTTCAAAGTTAAAAAGGATGAGGAAGAAAGACTAGAGAAGAAGGCCTCCAAGAAAAGGGTACTTATCAAAGAAGAAGAAAAACCAAAGACAAAGAAACCCAAGCTTTCTCCCTCACCTACCTCTTCCTCAGTCCATCATCCTTCCACTTTCCTCCCCAAACCTTCCACTCCTCCACCCAACAAGTCCAAATCATCCCACCCAGCTCCCACTCATCAACAGCCTCCCTTAAAGAAATCAAAATCCTCATCTGAACCTGAAGACTCAAGAAACATAGTTGAATGGGTCTACAATCCACAGGATCAAAGGTTTGAAATCTTCAGGGGGAGAACTGAAAGAAGAAGATCTACATACAGGTCTGTTGATGAGGTTCTACAACTACCAGATTCAGACCTAAGAAGAATTTTGGAGCTGGGTGAAGCTCATGAGCCTGCAAATGAGAGAGGGAAACATCTTATGCTAGCAATCAGACATTACTTCAACCCTAGCAAAGATGTGGTCGTGGATGTCAAACCACTCAAGTCCCACTCTCCATTTGTATCTTGGTCCTACAATGCTGATTTGGATGAGTTCACTCTGATTGATGTAAAGAAGCAGCAGATGAGATGTTCAAGAAAAGCAATCTACAAAATGCCACACAAAGACATCAAGACTCTGTCTGAACTTCCACTGAACAATCCCAGCAAGGATCCAAGAGGCTATGAGGTTGAAAGGATAGTCCTTTTTTTTTTTAGCTTCAGCAGCAAAGTAATTAGAAGAATTTTGGTTGCATCAGTCTAGGGGGAGTTTGTAGAACCAAAGACTGATTGCTACCAAATTATTCTAAGTACAAATGCTGCTGATAGGCTTATCAGCAGCATTCAACACATATGGCTGCTGATAGGCTTATCAACAGCATTCAACACTTGTTGCTACTGATAGGCTTATCAGCAGCATCCAACACTTGTTGCTGCTGATAGGCCTATCAGCAGCATTCAACACAAGTTGCTGCTGATAGGCTTATCAGCAGCATTATTTTCATATCTGCTGCTGATAGCTTTATTCACTGAAGACCAAACGTTGCAGCTGACTACCCATGTGAAGCGCCTCTGACACCTTTCTGCAAAAACAACTGACACACTCCAAGCAGAAGGAACCTCAGTGGTGCAACCAATAAAGGACAATGACGCGCGTCTCCAAGCATGCAAACAATGATGCCTAAAGAAGACGTTTCAGTAAAGTTATCTAGATTAGCCGTTGCGTGTAATTTAGATTAATAAACAAGATCAACGGCTTGTGTTAGATCTGATCCTTAGAATCAAGGGTCTGTCTTGATTCTAAGTTACTATAAATACTGTGTAAACACTTCATTGTAAGAGTGCTTGCTGTGCTTTCATAGTGCTTCTTGATAGTGTTTTACTTGTAAACTTGTAATCTCAGAAGTTTATTACAACAGTGCATTTATCAGTATTTTTGCTGTTTACTTGTTTACTTTGTTGGTTGTTATTGTTTCCGCCAATATCAACTAGAATAGAATCACCTTGTAATCTTACGATCCTACAAGGAACTCTGGCCAGGGAAAGACAGGGTACTTAAGTGTGTCCTAGTGATCCACCCCTCTTTCCTGGGAATTGTCCGCAGGGGTACACTAGTTATAGGTCAAGTGTACTCCTAAAATACTATTGTGAAGACTCGGTGTTATGACTAGTCAAACTCTAAACCTATGAGAACTCTTGTGTCTAACACTCAATATTCCATTATCACTTACAACCTTTTCATTGTTTTTCTGCTAGACATGGACTCCTATTCTCCTTCCTCCCAGGTATACCGTCCCGGAGCAAAGTCTGATTGGGAAGAAGACATCGGGACACCCGTGTATCGGTCACCAACATCCCCAGTTGCTAGACCAAGGTTTGATGTAAGGGCAGAGTGGATTAGGAACACCGACCCAAGACTTCGAACATCCGGATCACCCGCACCCAGGAACCCGTATCAGACACCCCATCTCCACAATCAGTTACCACCCCCACTAAGAGACCCATATCTAATGCCCGACCCGTACCATCCTAACCCTTGGGTAAGGCATACCACGACACCCACTAGTGTTATGGGAATTCCAACCAATGACATTCACCAATATGTAAGGACCTCAGAATTTGAGAGGCAAAGGATGGAGCAGGGGGTAATGCATGACTTGCAAGGACAAAGAATGGATAGCCTAGCAAAGCAATTAGGGTACCAAAAGGAGTTAATCTCCATCCTCGAAAAAGAAATACTGGAGCATCGCACGGAGACAACTAAAGCTGAAGCCAGATCGGCTACCCGAGTGACCATAGCGGTGCTCGTCTTGGTGATTATCTTCCTTCTAGTGGGAAACTACCAGAGACGTTAGCAGAAATTTCTATTTATTGTCTTTAAATTTTCAGTTTAAGAACCATTCCCCAATGTTTTGAATAATGTTTAACACTTCAACATTTAATAAAATTTATATATTCCAACTCTAAGGTTATTATTCATTGATTTGACAAGTAAGTGTGAATTACACCCATCATATTTTCATCAAAATTTTCCAAGTATCACCCTCTTCATTCAGCGCGATTTGGTACACTACCGGCAATCTCCCTCATAAACAAATCATCCTATTATATTTAAACAACCTTGTTATTTGCAAACCAAATGTTTATCAAAATTTTAGAGAGTATCAGAAATATAAATTCTTCCATAAAAATTTTCACTTTGTAAGGGAACTTAATACAACTTATTTTATAAAAATATTATTTCAAATTGATAAATAATTATGATTTTCCTCATTAAAGTAATTATTTCTAAACCCTGGCTAAATTAATATACAATTACTGTTTAGCCAATAGTTTTTCTTGAAAATATTCTCCTTATAATAATTGAAAATTTAATAATAAAAAAAATTCCCCATAGATTGTCTATTTATTTAGATTATTTAACTCAATACTTTCACTACTTTATATATCTACAACCAAGAACAATTTACAATTTCCTATTTTCAAACAAAGATCAGTTATTTGTAAACGCATTTCCCTGAATGTTTTCAAAACCCCCTCGTTACCCTTCACTTGCCGCTCCAAGAGACGATCCATACCGCGAAGACGTTAACCATCCGTACAAACCCCAACGAGATTTAAAGAGCTAGAACCTAACTACCACCTCTTACACGAACGCAAAACAACACGCTTCTCCGCAACACCTGATCACATGCAAAACTCGTTAGTATATGTCACGTACGAAATTCAATAACTTACGTATGAACAATCACAAGATACATAGCACGATCACATAACACACAAAACTTGTTCATTTGCAATACACACGCTACCAGATTGAACACATAATACATGAAACTTGGTTGTTTGTAATATACAAGATACATAACAATTGTTTGTTTGGTACATAATACTAGATTGACCACATTGAACATGAAACTTATTTGGTTACAAAGTACATGATACTAAATTATGCAGATTATACAATATACATGATACTAAATTGTTTACATTACACAAGGAAGCTTATTTGTTTACAAAATACATGATACTAAGTGGTTAACATCATACATGAAATTCATTTCTTGCCATATACATGACGCTAAATTGTTCACGTTACACATGAAACCTATTTGATTGCAAGCTACATGACACTAGATCCTACATGAAACTTGGGTGCTACATTATACACGAAACTAAATTGCTTACAATTGTTGCAATTAATTTATTACATTATACACAAGGCATGGTCATACGCTTTGTTCACCAAAGTTGAAAACCATAACACATTGAAGCTACTCGGGGTTTTACGTATTCTTGTTCAAACTCGAGGAAGCTGTAACTCTTTAAAACAACTCAGTGTTTGACGTATTCTTGTTCAAACATGAGTAAACCATGGAACTTTAAGTTATACTACCTTATTACTCTTTAGTTGCTAACTGGCCTGCCTACTTAAGGACATAGTTACTTCTTAGCAACTCATATGTGAGAACAATAGACATGAACTAAGTGAAATTGTGCCCTTTTGACCCACACACAAAGGAAGGATCTATACGGACCATGCGATGATTTGAGTAATTACGGGTGCACACGTAATTATAAAAATCAGCGCATGGAAAACATAGTGAATTATGTCGTGTGTTATGACCTAAAACCTATCGTGGTATATAGCAACGAAACTAATGTGATATGACAAGGGCAGGGTGGATACGCCGATGGTACTTCCTATATATTAGTGCCCTATCATATTATCAGAAGTAACATTCAATTCCGTACCGGTTCAACACAATACTTCACATTATACACTATTTTAAACATGTATCAATTTAATGTTTCAACTTAGCTTATACATAGTACTTTCTATAAAATATGTAACATATGCATGTATATATATATATATAACTTGCTTAAATCAAAATAAAACTTATAAAGTTCTAATCATAAGTACACCTTTTTATATATATGTAAATGTATTTATTTATGGATAAATAAATAAATATATGTATATATATTTTTAATAGATAATCCATTTTCAAAGTTTGTTATTTATCTCTTTATAAAATATTTATAATTAAATAAATAGTAAATTAGCTTTTTAGAAAACAAAATGATTTAAAACAAATAACATTAGTCTTGAACCTTTTGATTCAAAGAAACGCACCTTCTAAACGTTTGAACCCTTGGATTTGAACCCTTTGACCACAACTTTGACCCCACCATCCCCAAATGTTGAGCCCATTCATCCTATTCGACATGTTTGACTTTTAGAAAGTCAAACAACCCATATATCCCTACAATTCAACACTCTGATCAATCCAACTAGATGTATTGGACAATCTATGTTTACATAATCGGGTACCCATCGCTTCAGGTCCGAAATAACATTCCAATTCAACTCAATTCGCGGCACAATTTGAATTTGGACAGTTTGACTACTCAGAGTCAAACAAAACAAGAATTATCGCTCAATTACCGAAAATCAAACGCGTTCAATCCCGCAAAACACGCCCAGTCAATGCTATTTTGAATTCAAACCTAAAACACGACCAAATTCATCATCTATTAAGCGAATTTACACATAATTCATGCTAACAACTATCGTCTTCAAGTCCGGATCAAATTGAAACATTTCGATTAAATTATACAATCCAAATCACTCCCTCACCGTCGCATAGCCTTGTACAAACTCTCTCAACCCTCCATCGATCCACATTTCACTTCCTGATACCCATCGAGTACTTGGAAGAGCCAGCCCTTTTGACTCTATCGTGTACTCTCACCCCTTCGATTAATCAGGTAAAAATTATGTCGTTTCATTCGTAATCCATTTCTAAACAAAAGCCCTCTGCCAATTCGTAATGACAGAGGGTATCGAACTCAATTCAAATTTGGGTTCTTGGTCCGATGATACGCAACCTGATTGAATTTGGCTTCCGATCTAATAATCGTGTAAATGGTTTTTGCTTTCATACTTAACCAGTGAAACCACTTGGTCCGACTGGTTAACTCATTGCTCAATCGGACCAAGTGGAATGGGCTCGAAACCCACAAGCGCTACCCTTTTTGCGCAACCTCTAAACCCAGATCCGGCTACACTGGATCTTCATATTAATATAATTTCGGACCCCTTCTGTGTCACGAGTAGTGTCCCTGGTCTAGTCGTAACTCACAATCCCTGTCCCAGGACCCCTTCGAGTCGGGTGGCATGTTTTTATTTTTTTGAACAGTTTTTAATGGGTTAAAAATTCTATAAAAAATTTGTTATAAACCTAATATTATTTAAATTGGTTTAATGCAATAAACCAAGGTCTTTAACATAAAACCATTATTTTAACAAATTCAATTGTTAGAGTTTCATTTTAATCCTTTAAAAAAAATAATACTTTTTCATAAAACAAAGGTTATAAATCATTTATTTTTTCATAAAACTAAATATACTTATATTAGGGTCTAAAGCAGTATAAAACTTTTCCTGATATATATATTAATACGTATACAATCCGCATTTCTCTGGCATACTACTTTAATATTAAATAAATTTATTCATTTGTTATTTTTTAACGCTTACAAATTTATTTAAGATTTTAGTATGTACTATAATATATATTTACACATTTTTCATAAGTAAATAAATAAAATAATTTTATTTATTTAAATTATATTTGAATAAATATAATTTCACACTACTTTTCTAAATAAATAAATAAATAGGATTTATTTAATTTATATAGTTATACAAAATTAAAACCTAAACCATTATCAATGAAATCATATACTTTGAACTTACAATTCTTATTCAAATACAAGCACAAACAAATACACGTTCCCTACATGACATAACACTAACCCTTATGTACAAGTCCCTACACTCAATACTGTTGAACCCTAGACTTGCCTTAGACTTTGTACGTAATCATAATTCAAGCTCATGCATTTTTCTCTAGGTTAACTTTGTGATTTACAAGAATCACTTTTGCTACCTAATCCTCGTGTTATCTACATTTGATACAAGTGAGTATTACATAGCCCCTTTTACTCTTTTACACTTTTTGGGGTGAAACATGAACTCTATACACACAATTGTTTACATTTACACAATCTACATAAACTACACACACACAAATCCTCTTTACATTCATGTATGCAAAATTTGAGCTTTATGTTTGAGTGCTAGGTGTGTTAACTGTTTGTGTGCAATAGATGTTCAATCATTAACTATTCAAGCCGACGGTTAACAATGATAGATCTATTGAGTCTGACAAACCCACCCAGATTGGGGTGATTGTTACCGACAACACAATTTGCATGCTAATTACAAAGGTTTGATAGTACTTTGGTTACACAATAGTTGCTCCCCATAAATGCCTTATTTTATCATGTTATGTAAGGATTTGTTTATTCACATCTATATACTATCTATGTACAAACCTGTGTATGCTCACCAACTTTTTAGTTGACCTTATTTTGTTCATGTTTCAGGTGCTAATGTTTGATCAAGGCTTGCTACACATAGGCTTTGGGACTTAGTTAATTTTAAATCAAGAATAATTTGTATTTCATTTATGTACCTTGAAATTGGTTTATGTTTGCTTGAATTGAAATGGATTTAATATATTACAATTTAGTCAACCTTGAGCTTATGAACAGTCTACATGTCCCGCCCCGACGTATTCCGTCGTCGGTTGGGGTGTGACATTACCTGCTCATCGAAAGCCCTAACATCCCTAACCTTGATTTCTACTCTAATCGATCCAACTTTGAAGTTTTAAACCTAAAACTCGTCGAAACCCTAACAGGTTTGTAAAATTCGCTTAAACGATCTTCAAAACTAAACTAAAACCATCACTCTATTTGGTTTTTAGTGTATAACAAAACCCCTAAATCAATTTTGGATAATACTGAACGAGCAAAACGAATTTTGATCTAGGACAGTTGCGATCGATTTAGTTCTTGTGTGGCTGGGCTTCAGGCAGCAGGTATAGTACAGGTATTAGTAAACACCGATTTTTTTGCAGTTGCATAGGCAGACCATTTGGTAGTGATGTTGACCTGCAACTGTAGGGTAACAGGTTCGAGTCCTTGCCCAAACAGTTTCTGCTATTTTTTCTGTTTCCAGCCTTCTTTTGAACCTTGCAACATTTTTCCAGTTTTTTAAACTCCAATTAAACTGTTTTCAGAATTAAATAAAATCCAAAAAAAAATATTAAAAACCGTCATAAGTCTTTATAAATTGAACGTGGTCAATAGTAATAGTTGGAGTATGATTCGAGAGAAAAATCGTATTTTCGTTCTAAAAGAGTATTTTGATAGTTTTGAAAATAATTAAGTTAAACGTTTATTTTAACTAATTAGATCGCATGAATCGTGTCGGTTATCTTGGGACATGAAAATATAATAGGGATTAGTTCTTATACGTGGCGTATTTGTGTAGAACTCGTGTAGGACGATACCCTCAATCCTCTTTGTGTAAACTTGTGTGGAATACCCATCATCACTTTCATCAGGTGAGTTTTCACGACCCCTTTTTCTATGTTTTAAACTTGGGGAGAAAACATGAACGCAAATAGTAGATCTTACTTTTCTTTTATATCACTTGTTGTACTAAGCGCAAACATATCATGCAAGTCCTTACATATCGAACCGTTTAATATATGGAATAGCGAGGTAATCTTGAGTAGTACTACTGGGCATGACAAACCCCACCCGCGTTAGTCGCGCTAACACGACGAGAAGTCGAACGGGTGTAATATTGACCTAACAGTTTACCATTGTTCATGATAGACATGGTAGGAGGCAGATCAAACACAAACAGTCAGCTTCGGTGTCGAAACGCTTTAGTAACATGTTATTAGGCTAGCTACCTATTGATATAAATGTAATTGTTTATCTAGCATCTTCACTTACATTTGAAACTTGTGAACTCACCAACCTAGTGTTGACACTTTTTAGCATGTTTTCTCAGGGTGTTAAGGTACGAGCATGAGATAGGGCATGCATGCATTGGAGTTTCATTATTTTTCAAACGCAAGAACTATTTATTTAATTATTTTCGAATTGAATGTTTTGGCGCAACTGTTTTCGGCGCTTGCATTTCGTTAAACTTTTCGCTTCCGCATTTCACATTAACTAAGTATTTTCATTACTAGTGTTGCATCGTGACTATGAGCAATACTAGTGTTTTTTTTCTTAAACTCATATAGAGTCGTTCAACGTAACTAATGACCGAGATCCTGGTATGTCACGCTCCTAACGGTAAAACTCCGTTAGTGGATGATGGGGGTGTGACACCACCCATTTTACAAATTATTCCATCAACAGCACGTACGAGTCGAGCTAAAGACCCGTAAATAAACGTAGCGCTTCCGGAAGGCAACCCGATGATCATAAATATTTTGAGAAGTTGGTGCATACGGCAGAAAGCATGGACCTCAGGTTTGGTTTCTCTAAATTTAAGTTTCTAATTACTTCAGCTATCAGGTATGCCTTCTCGATACTAGGACCTTAGTAGCTTAACTACTATATTTTATTTTCCTTGTTCGTTTTTATATTTTTCTTTATGTTGATCATCTCTCTACTTTGAGGAGTTACACTCCAACTCTACGAGTCTGGAGCTGGAAACCACATCAAATTTATGACAAATTTGATGAAGTCTTTGAAGGAACAAGTTGACAAGCAACTGATAGGCACAGCCTGACAGCAACAATAAGTTTTGGCCTTAGGTTATACACCGAATTGACCGATGTAGTACTAGTTTATTTTTTCCCTTAAAACTCCATGCATTTTAATTCTTGCATATCATTCCATTATATGCATTTATACATTGAGGGCAATGCACAATTTTAAGTACGGGGTGGGGAATTAGAGATTCAGGACTGTTAACCTCAAATAAGTAAAATTTAACTCGTGATTTTCTACCCATTTGACTAAAACATTACAAAAACTTACCTTTTATAAAACCCTAAAAATTTAAAAAAATATATATTTTAACCATTTTTAAACTAAACCTCTTGAAGTTTGCACCTAATTAAATAAAATGAAGACATGGCAAATAGAAACAAACGAAAATTATGCATAACAAATCACTAAACCCTATCACATCTGTTTCCATGTGAGAATAATCTGAGCCTTTTCACGATCATTATTATCATTATTTTTGCATGATCGTTCGTTTGGTATATTGAGTTTTTATTCGATTGAATTCTATGCATAATTAGAACTTGTATGACTTATATAAATCAAGACCATGAACTAGTGGAAGTATAAAAATGATTGAGGCACCTAGGACTTTATTACCCCAATGATCCAAAAATCATAAAAATATTATCAGCCTAGATACCCCTCTGAGCCTTAGACTTTTCTTTTCTAAACCCATACCTATCAACCAACTAGCTTTTCGCAAACACCGGTTATTGGCTAACTGTCTTCAAAATGGGAAATTATCTTATGTTGTCGTTTCAAGTTCATTATCAGCGGGATGTCTTTGGAAAGAATCCGCCTACTCATAAGAATAGGAATATACAACTGGTGGATGCATTAGGAAATTATCCGAACTATCTGTAGGAAAAATTCAAGGTGTAACATTTCCGATTTTTCCATGTAACCATTTTTGATGCAATGCACAAGTATTCAATTTCAATTCTTGTACAATAACTATGCTATGAGTACTTATATACGATTGATTATGTTGCAATAATAGCTGAAACAAACCTTCGTCATCTCACTAAACTCGAGGATCAAATTCGACTAAAACTCAAAGCGACGCTAAGACTACAAAGATACAAGGACTATTCTTGAAATTTCCAAAAAAAAATCTACACAAGCACGGTCGCGCTTAGCATAAGCACGGTCGCGCTTATAGTTTCAACCACGATCGTGCTCACTATGAGGCACGGTCGCGCCTCCGACGCAGTTTGACTTCTGAAAAGTCAAACCGACTCAAATCTTGTCAAAAAATAGAATTGAGACGCGTTTTAGAAACCGCGGTGTATACAGAAGTCGATATTCGGTAAATTAAGACCTAGACACGGCCCAATACACATCCAATCGAACGAATCCTTGCAATTTTACCCGGACTTTCCATTCTTAATCGAATCGTGTAATTATGATAGAATCAAACGAATTAAACTATTATAATAACTTCATACGACTTCCATAAACCTATCTTAACCCAAAAATCGTCTGATCATCACCGCTATTCCTCTGCCGATCCTCGAGAACCACGATTTCTTCCTCGAAGCCGACGTCACTCGTTGCCCCATTCTAAACAGGTTAGTAGTAGTCCAATTGGTTCGTCTCTCCAAGCTAATCGAAAGCCCTAACTTAATTCGTAACCACATTACATGATTTTACAGAATTGAATATGAGTTTTGATAAAAAAAATGGTTTTAAACGATCGGCACGATAAACAGAATATAAACCTAATTAAATGGTGTAATTCGATTCACAAACATCATATCAATGAAAACCCGAAGTTTCTAATCTGTTTTATTACAAGAATCAGGCGAATTGCTTCTGGAATTGGCCAGACACGGTCGCGCCAGCCTATGAGCGCGGTCGTGCCTGACCAAGCACAGTCGTGCCCCGTAAGAGGCCCGGTCGTGTTTGCCGATCAAACCAAGTCCTGACCTAGTCAGAACCCTAGGCGCGGTCGTGCCGGATACGAACGCGGTCGTGTCTCAGGACCAGACTCTTGTTTTGACTTCTGACCAACCACGGGCGCGTTACCGACCAAGCGCGGTCGCGTACGTGCCGGGCGCGGTCGTGCCATATACAAGGTCGTGCTCATCCCTCAAACAGAATCTTTACTTTTATTTTTATTCTGTTAATTTGATAAATAAATAACAGTTTAAATAATTATTTTTAAGACAAACCCTACACGTTTAAGAATGACAAATTCACTTCCGTCATTAAATAACGCAAATCAATAACACATATACATTGTTCATTAGGTCGAACTTAGCAATCTACAACACACCGCCATTACATACTTGCTTGTGCGACCTACACCCTACATAACACGTGAGTTACATAGCCCCTCTTTTACTCTATTTTACAAACGTTTTGGGGTGGAACATGCGTTCTATTTACATGTTTTCAATTATACACATATACAGTTCCATCCTATGCATGTTTACAGTTTTGCGCTTTGTGCTTGAGTACATTTTGTAGACCAATTATTATGCTCTTCATGTACAATCATTAACTAACAGCCGACAGTAAACAGTGGTAGATCTATTGAGTCTGACAAACCCACCCAGGTAGGGTGACTGTTACTGACAACACAAATTTTGAGTGCAAGTTACAAAGGTTTGATTGTATAGGTCACACGATGTTTTTCTCTCCATAAACGCCTTAATTGTCATGATTGTATTGAACTGTATGCACACAACACGTATTTTGCTATCACGCGATTAAACCTATGTTTTCTCACCAACTTTCTAGTTGACCCTGTTTTAACCATGTTTCAGGTACTAATGTTTGAAGTGATCAAGATATGCTACACATAGGTCTTTGGACCTAGAATTTAATTAAACTAGCTTATTTGATGTACTTTTCATTATTGTTTGGTGGATTGAATCTATGTTTTGTTGAACTTATCTATTTGCAATGAAAACAATTAATAATTATTCAAACTTTAGCAAACTATGAGCAATGAACAGTCTGCACGCTTCACGCCCCGACGTTTCCGCCGTCGGTTGGGGTGTGACAGATTGGTATCAGAGCCTTGGTTATAGGGATTTAGGTTATTAGACACCTTGACCTAGACTATAACCTTAGGACACCCATTATTTACCATACTCTATGAATATATGATATGCTACATGCTATGTGTTACATGCTTACCATATTTTATTTTATCATGGTACCTAAATTGTTAGAATTCATAACTTACTAGACTATATCTAAACAGTAAATTAGATAAAATAACGTCCCTACCCTTACCCTAAACCTCATAACCTTCTTGTCTACTTCTTTATCATTTTCATCATAGCATGTGGAATCTTCATGGAGTTAAATCTATAAAATTTAATTATTTCTTCGTTAAGGTTTTAAACTTTGTTAATCATTAGAGGACACGTGCAATCTGGAAGGGTGACACCTGTATTCCAGGTTTTATGTCTAGGAAAGCATTTCGTATAAATCCCAATCAACCGAGGGACCCGTATGCTTTCCTGGGAATTCCCGGGATGAGTGTTACTTATAGGCTAAAGCACGTCTCCTTGAGAGTTATATAAGTTTAATTAACCTTAATGTGTCATAGTATTCAAGTGATTATGTCACTATTTGAGTACAATCCAAACTAGGAATATCAGTTTTTGTTTGGATATCTTTACATGTTACCCTAAGTAATTTCAATACATGCTACAATACATGATAGTTTATGTATCACACTACTTGATAACCCTTGTGCTTACATTCATTACTATCTACATACTACCTATGTGTTTCATTAAAGTGTTATCCTAAGTTTTAAACACACAAACACACACACCAAAGTTTTCATACACCCTTAAATTCACACATATAATGCCACCACCCTTGTGATCTAAATCTAAACTATTGAGCCTAAGGCCCACCAATAATAAACTAAGAAGCCCATCTATCTTTCAGGAAGAAGAAGTCCACTGAATGCATAAACCTTACATTCGGGCCACAAGGCCCAGTCCATAATAATTCTCATCATGACCATGAGCCCAACAATAGTACTATTAATACATGATGGCTGGAAGAGTGTGTAGGCCCATGAGGGATTCTGGCTAAGGAAAGACAGGGCACTTAAGTGTGTTTTAGTGACCCACCCCCCTTTCCTGGGAATGCTCCTCAGGGATGCATGCTTATAGGTCAAGTGTGTTTCTAAAATACTATTGTGGAGACTCGGTGTTATGACTAGTCAAACTCTAAACCTATGAGATCCCCTACATCTAACACTCGATATTTCACTATCACTTACAACCTTTTCATTGTTTCTCTGCTAGATATGGACTCCTACACTTCTTCCTCCCCTGTATACCGCCCCGGAGTAGAATCTGATTGGGAAGAAGACATCGGGACACCCGTATATCGGTCACCAACACCTCCAGCTGCCAGACCAAGAGTTGATGTAAGTGCAGATTGGACTAGGAACACCGGCCCAAGACTTCGAACACCTGGATCACCCCCATTAAGAGACCCGTATCTGATGCCCGACCCGTATCATCCTAGCCCTTGGGCAAGGCATACCATGGCACCCATTAGTGCTATGGGAATCCCAATCAGCGACATTCACCGATATGTGAGGACCTCCGAGTTTGAGAGGCAAAGGATGGAGCACGAAGTAATACACGACTTGCAAGGACAAAGAATGGATAGCCTAGTGAATCAATTAGGGCACCAAAAGGAGTTAATTTCCATCCTCGAAAGAGAAATGCTTGAGAATCGCACGGAAACAGCTAGGGCCGAGGCCAGATCAACTACCCGAATGACCATAGCGGTGCTCGTCTTGGTGATTATCTCCCTTCTAGTGGGAAACTACCAGAGGCGTTAGCAGAAATTTCTAATTATTGTCCTTAAATTTCCAACTTGAAAACTTTTCCTTATGTTTTTGAAACATGTCTACCATTTCAGCATTTAATAAATTTTATATTTTTCCAAATTCTAAAGTTATTATTCATTGTTCATCCATCATATTTTCATTAAGATCCCTCAAGAATCACCTTCATCATTCAATACGATTTCATCTTCTTCGTAACCAAATCATCATATTGGATTTAAACAACCTCGTTATTTTCAAAACCAAACGTTTATCGAAATTTTAAAAATATCAGAAACATAAATTTCCCATAAACATTTTCGCTTTACAAGGAAAAATTAATACAACCTATTTTATGGAAATATTACTTCAAATTGATACAAGCATGATTTTCCTCATTACAGTAATTATTTTTAAACATTGGCTAAATTAATATACGACTACTTGTCTAGCCAATAAGTCATCTTAAAATAATCCCTTCATAATAATTGAAATTTTTTTTTTAAATTTAAAGATTTTTCCTGTAAATGGTCTATTCATTTAGGTTATTTAACTCAATAGTTTCATTACTTTATACATCTATAACCAAGAACAATTTACAATTTCCTATTTTCAAACAAAGATCAATTATTTGTAAACACATTCCTCTGAGTGTTTTCAGAACCCCTCGTTACTTTTCACTTGCCGCTTCAAGAGACGATCCATACCGCGTAGATGTTAAACATCCCCACAAACCTCAACGATATTTAAAGGGGCTAGAACCTAACTACCACATCTTACAAGAACGACAATAACACACTTCTCCGCAACACTAAATCGTATACAAAACCCGTCAGTACACATCACCCGCGAAGTTCAATACTCACGTTCACAATATATTCAATGCAATCTTATGGTACATAAAACTCAATTATTCTCAATATATCCAATACTACACAAATTACATAATACATGAAACTAGTTTGCCTACAAATCACAATTTGCTCGATTAATCACGTAATGCACGAAACAGGTTTAATTGCAATACACATACTACTGGTTTGAGCACATGATACACGAAACTTAAATTGTTTGCAATATACGTGATTGCGTCATTGATACATAGTTCTAGATTGACCACACTATACATGAAACTCATTTTGTTACAAAGCACTTTATACTAAACGGTGTACATTATACAAAATACACGATGCTAAGTTGCTAACACTATACATGAGATCCATTTCCTACAATACACATGATACTATGTTGTTTACATTACACCTTAGAGCTTATTGATTTACAAAATACAAGACGCTAAATTATTTACGCTATATATGAGACCTATCTGATTACAAACTACGTGGCACTAGATCATACATGAGACTTGTGTGTTTACTATATACTCAAAACAAAATTGCTTACAATATTTGCAATAGATTGATTACATCATACACAAGACATGGTCATGCACTTTGTACTCCAAAGTTGAAGACCATAATACATTGAAACGACTCGGGGTTTGACGTATTCTTGTTCAAACACGAGCAAACTAAGAAACTCTAAGTGTTACTACTTTACTAGTCTTTAGTTGCGAACTGACCTGATTAGGGACATAGTTACTTGGTAGCGACTTTTATGTGTAATCAATAGAAGTGATCATAGTGAAAATTGTGCCCCTTACCCGCACACAACGAAACGATCTATACGGACCATACGATGATTTGAATAATTACGGGTGCACACGGAATTATACAAATCAGCGCAGGGAAAGCATAGTGAAATTTCGTCGTGTGTTATGACCAAAAACCTATCATGATATATGACAACGAGACTAATGTGATGTGACAAGGGCATGGTGGATACGCCGCTGGTACTTCCTATACATAAGTGTTCCTGTCATATTGTAAGTAGTAGCGTTGTTTGTATCACGAGAAGTTTTATGAGATTCTGACATTGACTAATGTTTGTGAAATCTCTTAGCCATTAACAATTCTTGAGCACATTAGACCACATCACAAACAAACACTAATCATCAAATCTCCATCGTTCCCATTTCAAGTAATGCAATGTTATCTTTAAAAGGCTAGAGTATTCTTGATAGTCTTCTCCTTAAACCTTCTCAAACTAAATCCACTACCACCCTCTATGCCCGACATGATGACAAGTTCTAATCTTGAGTATCGGACCCGAACCCTGTCATCCGTCACCACACCTCTTCACTAATGCAGCAGCCTCAACCAGTTGAATTTCGGGACGAAATCCCCTCAACATGGGGAGACTGTAACATTTCCGATTTTTCCATGTAACCATTTTTGATGCAATGCACAAGTATTCAATTTCAATTCTTGTACAATAACTATGCTATGAGTACTTATATACGATTGATTATGTTGCAATAATAGCTGAAACAAACCTTCGTCATCTCACTAAACTCGAGGATCAAATTCGACTAAAACTCAAAGCGACGCTAAGACTACAAAGATACAAGGACTATTCTTGAAATTTCCAAAAAAAAATCTACACAAGCACGGTCGCGCTTATAGTTTCAACCACGATCGTGCTCACTATGAGGCACGGTCGCGCCTCCGACGCAGTTTGACTTCTGAAAAGTCAAACCGACTCAAATCTTGTCAAAAAATAGAATTGAGACGCGTTTTAGAAACCGCGGTGTATACAGAAGTCGATATTCGGTAAATTAAGACCTAGACACGGCCCAATACACATCCAATCGAACGAATCCTTGCAATTTTACCCGGACTTTCCATTCTTAATCGAATCGTGTAATTATGATAGAATCAAACGAATTAAACTATTATAATAACTTCGTACGACTTCCATAAACCTATCTCAACCCAAAAATCGTCTGATCATCACCGCTATTCCTCTGCCGATCCTCGAGAACCACGATTTCTTCCTCGAAGCCGACGTCACTCGTTGCCCCATTCTAAACAGGTTAGTAGTAGTCCAATTGGTTCGTCTCTCCAAGCTAATCAAAAGCCCTAACTTAATTCGTAACCACATTACATGATTTTACAGAATTGAATCTGAGTTTTGATAAAAAAAAATGGTTTTAAACGATCGGCACGATAAACAGAATATAAACCTAATTAAATGGTGTAATTCGATTCACAAACATCATATCAATGAAAACCCTAAGTTTCTAATCTGTTTTATTACAAGAATCAGGCGAATTGCTTCTGGAATTGGCCAGACACGGTCGCGCCAGCCTATGAGCGCGGTCGTGCCTGACCAAGCACAGTCGTGCCCCGTAAGAGGCCCGGTCGTGTTTGCCGATCAAACCAAGTCCTGACCTAGTCAGAACCCTAGGCGCGGTCGTGCCGGATACGAACGCGGTCGTGTCTCAGGACCAGACTCTTGTTTTGACTTCTGACCAACCACGGGCGCGTTACCGACCAAGCGCGGTCGCGTACGTGCCGGGCGCGGTCGTGCCATATACAAGCACGGTCGTGCTCATCCCTCAAACAGAATCTTTACTTTTATTTTTATTCTGTTAATTTGATAAATAAATAACAGTTTAAATAATTATTTTTAAGACAAACCCTACACGTTTAAGAATGACAAATTCACTTCTGTCATTAAATAACGCAAATCAATAACACATATACATTGTTAATTAGGTCGAACTTAGCAATCTACAACACACCGCCATTACATACTTGCTTGTGCGACCTACACGCTACATAACACGTGAGTTACATAGCCCCTCTTTTACTCTATTTTACAAACGTTTTGGGGTGGAACATGCATTCTATTTACATGTTTTCAATTATACACATATACAGTTCCATCCTATGCATGTTTACAGTTTTGCGCTTTGTGCTTGAGTACATTTTGTAGACCAATTATTATGCTCTTCATGTACAATCACTAACTAACAGCCGACAGTAAACAGTGGTAGATCTATTGAGTCTGACAAACCCACCCAGGTAGGGTGACTGTTACTGACAACACAAATTTTGAGTGCAAGTTACAAAGGTTTGATTGTATAGGTCACACGATGTTTTTCTCTCCATAAACGCCTTAATTGTCATGATTGTATTGAACTGTATGCACACAACACGTATTTTGCTATCACGCGATTAAACCTATGTTTTCTCACCAACTTTCTAGTTGACCCTGTTTTAACCATGTTTCAGGTACTAATGTTTGAAGTGATCAAGATATGCTACACATAGGACTTTGGACCTAGAATTTAATTAAACTAGCTTATTTGATGTAATTTTCATTATTGTTTGGTGGATTGAATCTATGTTTTGTTGAACTTATCTATTTGCAATGAAAACAATTAATAATTATTCAAACTTTAGCAAACTATGAGCAATGAACAGTCTGCACGCTTCACGCCCCGACGTTTCCGCCGTCGGTTGGGGTGTTGCACAAGGAAATATTATTTCAAGGAAATTGAGGAAAGAGGAGTTTTGAAAAATTTATTTAAAAAAATAAAAAAAAGTTGGTCTTTTACCGGGAGACCTTAAAGAACTGGACATGCATTATTTTGATTTTAATTTGCTTTCCTGCCTTCATTTCGGAAAGTCTGAATTACCAACTGAGCTCCGAGAAAAGATTTTTCAAGCAACCAGTGATATAAGAAAATGGCGGCGCAAGCAAGAACAATTGTCACCATTCTGCGACTTGTCAAAAAGTGCTGCCAAAAGAAGAGTCAAAAGATACGGTACATGTAGAAAATGTGGCAACTAAAGCCATGATGGAAAGTGTAGCAAGAATCAAACTCGAGCCCAAAGTGAATACACACATCTGATTGAAGTAGGCGCTGTTAGGCTACTAGCCTATACAAAAAGGCAGCAATGTGTATTACGCAATAAGGGACGAGTTAACATTAATGAGAAGTCTTGGTCTTAGCAATCTGACCATAAACGAGCCCTCAGATTAGTTATACCCTCATAATCTGAGTACTGTAGAGGGAACCTTTTAGTATTTTCCATTTTAATCCATTAGGCCGTAGCTGAGTGTTTCACGATAGCTGCAGCCCTTCAAACCCCTTTAAAACTCCTAAAAATCCAAAACGATTTTCATTTTCACCTTTAGTTTTACTTTATCCACATTACAACTCTTAAAAGTCCTCTTGATTCATGCATACTACTTAGTTAGTTGGTGGAGACTTGACTTGCATACAAGCATATGACCATTGCATAATTCGATTCGAACTCGAGTGTCCTACTTAGCTTACATTATCCATATATATATATATATAACCATAGAGTTGAGTGAACATTGTGAGTAGTGAGGAGTTTTTGCATAATCAACGTTCTAATAGGCTTATCATGGATTCCATCATCTTAAAACAAGAAAAAACACAAAAATAGAATAAGCAGCTCAAGAGTTAATCCGGAGTTTCAAAACTAGCTGAAATTCCATTACCCTTGTAAAGTTTTTAGTTATGGGTGTGATCATGCATGAGTTTGCTTGAGGATAAGCAAAGTTTAAGTGTGGGTGTTATGATATGTCATCATTTATACATATTTTACATATATAATAATCCCACATTATGCTACTAATTGAATAACAACCTTGCAATTTATGCTTAAAATACTTATATTTTGTAATTGCAGGTTATTCAGTGTTAAAAATATAAATCAAGCTAAATCCTATCAAAAACACCAAAATATCAAACTTCTAGAAGGTTCATTACCGGAGCATTGACCCCCAAGAAGTCAAAATTGGTCAACAATAGTCAACAAGCAGCTAAAAGACAAAACTGGGGAAAGGAAGGGGGATGCACGGTCGTGCATCCCATTGCACAGCCGTGCTCTGGCCCCTCCTACCCCCCACGGCCCAGTATCATGTCCTCTGTACCCTGTTTGATTCACGGGGCCTTTGCACGACCGTGCAACCCATTGCACGGACGTGCATTGCACATTTTGAGGCCTATAAATAGGAGGCTTGAGTTCTTCATTCCACACACCAATCCAGACCTAAAGAACACTCAAGAAGAGAGCATTCTCGTAGTTAGAGTAGAAAGTAGAGGGTAGAGGGACTCTTCCTCCTTGTTCTACAATAGGGAAGCCTACGGAACTCATCATTACGCTAGTCGTTATGGTCATTCGTGGCTAAAACTTCTTTGTATTGCTAGGGTGAAGATGATGTTTGGTGCATGTTAATGTTTAACCTATTAATGAAGTGGTATTTTTATGTCTTTAACTAATTCGTTCTCAAAAACCATCTTTTGATGAGCTTTTATTATTGTCTAAATCCGTCTTAATATTTGTGAGTGTTTTGATTTTAAAGAGCAAGATCATAAAAACCTTTGTAATCAAACTTCCTTTGAAACTCGTACATCTTTATACGAGCAGAGATTGATAAGCCAAGGCTTGGTCTATACTTCTAAGATCGTACGTGTTTATACAAGATTATTATGCGACCAAGAATTGGTGAAATCATGTTCGGAACGGTACGTCTTTATACTTGGTCCCATTGTTACACCGCCTCCCGGTGAGCAAAATATAATCACCTATTTAACTTTAATAAAAAGCATTTTGAGTTCGATGTCTTAAACCAACCCGGAGATGACCATTCGATGGGTGTTGTCCTTAACGGGAGGCACTACCACTTTTTAAAGAATATAATTTGCAAATCAAATGTAGTGAGGACGAGGATCTAACAGTGACCCAGGTGACAAGTTTATAGTAGTCATACCACTGAATAAGTTAACTTAACATTATCACGTACCAAGCTGATTCGAATCCCGTAGCAATACATTCCATAATCTGGTCATTTTCGCTTTATTTACTGTTCTGCTATTACTATTCTGCTAGTTACATTTCTGCTACACACTTCACACACATTTTTAATTTTATGTTATTTACTTTACCGTTATTTGCTTTTCTGCTTCACAAGCACACAAAACCCACTCACTAATTAATCCAGCTAAACGATAAAAAAATTTGAGTATTGGAACTCGACCGTGTCCATTGGTTCGATACTTGGTTCTTACCTAACTATATTATGCTGCGATAGGTACACTTGTCTATTGTGTGTGTTTTAAGTTAATGAAATTATCATTTTAATTTATAAATTTAAAACCTGATCTTGTGAAATCATCCTAAAAATATATTTATTATATTTTTATATACTTATCACACGCTATCACCTGTTACTATCGGAGATTTATCCAAGATTTTTCTCAAATTGTTGTACAATTAACTTCTCTGAGTCGCAAATCAGTCAAGTATGAATGGAGTCCTAAACAATCCGAAGCTTTTGTAGGTCCACATGATTCTCCTATAGATCGTACTCGAAACGCGATGTATCAATGACACGGAGTGTGGAATCCAGCCGTATCAATGATTGTGCATGCAAAATGACAATAGAAACAGTAACAATCATAATGTAAATAAACTTCTCTTCTATATCATGAAATCACAGAGTTTACAAAACTAGAACTTTCAACATTCGAAAGCATTACAAAAATTGAACATGTAAACTCTATTTATAGACTTGGTTCTGCTATAGGCGAACTTAGTAAGTTCGCCTCTACTAAGACCAGGCGAACTTGTTAAGTTCGCCTCTAGCAGAACTTACAAGACTTAGAACAAAAACAAACATGACATACAGATCTAAACTATTACAAGCTTTTGTCACACATCTATGTCCTAACAGACTCCCTCTTGACAATAACTTGATCTTCTGTCTTCAGTCTTTATGACGAACTCTTCCAATTCTCTGGTAACTTGCTGCCTGCATGCACACCATACCTGTGAAAGATCTCCAACACTCTCTTATACTGTAATCCTTGATCTCTCCATTCTTTTGTGAACATTATCTCATTCTTTCTTAGAGTTCTTTGATCTTTCTTTGAAAAGTTAATAAGATTCATTGCATCATAGAATCTTACTATCACATTATTCTCTCTATCTTCAACTCTTGCTTCTCCAGTATTCATATCAACATACCACCACTTCAAGTTTCCAAGAAAATCTTGTGCTATCTTCCTTAATGGAATCTTTTGCACAACTTTAACTGGTTTAAACTTATATTTCCAAGTCGTCACACCAGATTTAGAATCTACAATCTTTACTCTCTTACATTTCTATGGATTTAACTTTTCATACTTTCCAGATCCACCTTCTCTGCTTATCAGATTTGCAATCACATCTGCCAATCCAAACTTTGATCTGTTTATCAGAGGCTTTGTAGCAAGACCATTCATTTCACACCTTGGTAAGGTATTGAAATATTTGATCCTAGGCTTCAAGTATTGAACACCAACTAATCTTTTCAATGCAAATAATTTCATTTCTTCATCATAAAACCAACTTATGATTCTTCAAACACCTCTCTTTATTTACATACTTCTCTTCCTAAGTAGGTTGTATAGGAGACTTAGGTAAGACTGTTTTCCAATTGTTCACTAACTTTTTCCATTATTCATTAGTCATACCAGTATCCCTATACATCACTAGTTCTTCAGATGACATGGAAGGCATGGATTGAGTGGTTTCAATTTCAGCTTCCAACTTTGATTGAGCAGAATCATCAGGCTTTGATGTATCTTCAGTAGAGTCCATAGAATCAGTTATCCCTTCATTGGAAAATTCAGAAATAACATCATCTTGGATGAAGTTATATGGTACATTCAGACCATCACATCCTTCATAAGTAACATCTACTTTACTTTTCTCAATCTATATTTCAATAATTTCTCCTTCTTCAACCTCAGGATCCAAGATATCATCCTCTAGATCATCAAGTAACTCATCAATATCATCTAAACATTCAAGCTTCTCAACTTCTTCTACAATACCAGAATCATTTTGAAAGAATTATAAAAGCATGATCTCCTCGTTAACTTCATTACCCTTCTTACTTCCTTCAATACTAGTTGATGTTGACTCCCCTGAAACCTAGATGTCACACCCCCAAATTCAACTAACAGAGTTTTACCGATTGGTGCATGAAAAACCAGGATCTCAGTCATTAGTTATATCAAACAACACTATATAGGACATAAATGTAATATCATAAAAGTTCAGAGTTAATGCGGAAGCGTTTAAATAAGAAAATAAATGCGCAAAACAAGCGCGCCCAAGTTTAGTTTAATAAAACAAGTAAATTGTTTTGAATGTTTGCATGAGGATGAAATGATAGTAGGACTCCATGCATGTCCTAAGTGTGCAACATGTGCCTAAGAAACATGTAAGAAAAAGTGTCAACACAAGGTTGGTGAGTTCATAGGTTTACAAGTAAATAAATTGTTTGAGTGTTTGCAGGATCCACATGCGTAAGTCACACCTATTGCTAGCTATACAATGTACAAGTTACTCTAAGTGTTCGCGACCGAAGCTGACTGTTTGTGTTTGGGTACCTTCCGCCATTGCTAATGTGACAATCCAGACTTTTTAGTCCAACTCCATTAACTATTCCAGTTAAATCCTAACTTATTTGACTTATCTCAAACCCTAGGGAAAAATTCTGTCAATAATCTAAACTCAGACTCCAGGGACTAGTTATGTAATATCCCTAATCTATTCTGTTGACCTTACAAAGTCAAAATCATATTCCTGTTGAGTTTTGATAGTCAAACTAGCATGTTTCTAACTCTATTCAAACCTCAAGGACCAATTCTGCCGACTCCCAAACCTTAATACAAGAAACCACAAGGACCGATTCTGTAATTTAACTAAACTTGATTTCTGTTGACTTTGCAAGTCAAACCCCCAACTCCTTTGATCCAAATTCGATTCTAAATATCAATTCATCCGATTTGTAACTGATAATGCACGATTAAGCAATTAACATTCATCATTAGGACTTAAAACATCATCATGGTCGGAATTAAATCCAATTATAGACAATTATGTCGTAACTGTCGACTTCTTGAACAAACATTCTCAAATCCATTGAACTCGTATACCGATTCACAATTTGATCATCTGCACACAATAAACGAAACCCTGGGAAGCTCCTGTACGCATCAATTGCATCGAAATCCACCAGAAGTCGCGGGGAACCAGAACAGTCATCGTCGGCCTCGGTTTCAGTCGACCACACTCAATTCTTCATCTAATCTGGTAAATTTTTACATCCCTAGCTTCGTTTTTGTCCATAGAGTGAAAGCCCTATGCCAATTGGGGCTCATAACATCAGTTCGATCGAAACCCAAATTCTAGGGTTCATACGATTGTGGTTCAATCGAACCCTGATCCAAACACCATTTCAATCCAATTAAATCACATGTTTAGCTTCGCAAACAGTCTCTTGTTGAAAAACTTTTTCTAATTTAATGATATAACATCGTATTGACTAAGATCAAATAACTAGGGTTTATTCATAATCAGATTTGGGGCTTTTGACCTTAACGACTATCTTAATGAAATTAAAGCACATGATCAGTTTCGCAACCTTTTGTTTAGTAATAGCCCTATGAATCAAAGTTCTTTCAACATCAGAATCGATCAAATCGATCCTTGGTTTTGTTATAGGGTTTCGGATTTTGAAACATAAATTAAACGAATCTTGAACTTAGTTCTTTTCAAATTAACTACACTCACAGGTTCGAAATTCATCATCAAACAAAACCCCTTTGCTTTGGTGTTCAATTGAAATCGAATTCGATGGTTTTTGTTTGGATTTTAGTTCGGTTCGCGCAAGGGAGGAAGAACACGGTGGAACAGTTGATTAAAACCCATTCTAATCGGGTTTAGAATGCGATGGCCTAGCGGCAGAGTTGGTTAAAGCTTTGTACTCGTAGGGTAGGGACCCGGGTTCTAATCCCTCCCCACTGTTTTATTTGTAAACCATATTTTCCACTATTATTTTAAAATAAAATCAAACCCCATATTATTATATTAATATATAAAAATGTTTTGAGCCCGGAAACAACCCGTAGACTCGGGTTTGAATTATTAACCCATTTTTATATTATTACTTTTAAAAATAATATGTTTATATTATATTCAAACTGTAACTTTGTATAAAATAATATGTTTATATTATTTTCATCCCGTGACAAATCCTATTAAATAATATACATATATATATATATATATATATATTATTTCGTATCGTTTTATACCTCGTGAGACATTTAAACTATTTAATAATATAATTAGTTATATTATTTACTCGTAGATATATATTATTATTTTTCTCAATTTTTGTGAATGACAAAACACCCGGTTATATTTATTATTATTTGTGTTATTCGTCGCGTAAAGTAATTTCTAACTCCGTGGACACTTTCGTCCACTCTTGAATATTAGAACGTTTCTCATTCCGTGTCACTATCACAATTCCCATTTTTATCCCTAATTTATGTGTTTATAATTTTAGGGCATTCGTAAGTCGTTTGAGACTTACACACGTGGTTCCAACTTATCCTTTGTGTGATACTACCTATAACGCAACGCATGTGAGTTTTCACGGCCCCTTTTTACTATTTTAACTTGGGGGTGAAAACATGATGAAACGATTTTGAGATTTTATAATTCGTATGATATCAATGTTAAAGCTAAGCGTAACAAGCTATCACAGAAAGTCCTCATCTTATATCGGACTGTTAATATGGATCTTAGCGAGGTAATATTTAGTAGTACTACTGGGTTTGACAAATCCCACCCGCGTTAGTCGCGCTAACTCGATTAGAGATCGAACGGGTGAAATGTTAGCCTACTCACACCGCCAGTGTTGATAGACCTGGCAGGAGGCAAATAAACAAACAGTCAGCTTCGGTTGCGAGCGCTTGAGTTAAACATAAGCATAGGTTAGCTACCTATAGATACATACTGAATGAACATAAATCTGGTAAACGCTTATTTACATATATTGAAACCTGTGAACTCACCAACCTCGTGTTGACATATTTTCTTACATGTTTTCTCAGGTCGCTAAGATAAGACACAGGTGCACATTAGGGCATGCATGGGATTCAACTATTTTGATTATGACTTATTTATACTTGTTTGGATTATTTTGTATTGTACTTGGTTTGGTTGGACGTTTTGGACTTTTGGACTTTGGTTTTGGGCGCGTGTGTTTTGCGCATTTACTTTCTTTACGCTTCCGCATTGAAACTCTGATTAGTATGATATTTTCATTTTGAGTCCCATGTAGGGTCGTTCAAAGTAACTAATGTCTGAGATCCTGATTCGTCACTTCCCAAATAGTAAAACTCTGTTAGTTGAAATTGGGGGTGTGATAACTAACATCAACAATGGCAAGTGTTTAGAATAATTTACACCCGTTAGACCTCTAACAAGTTAGCGCGACTAACCCGGGTGGGGTTTGTCAAACCCAGTAGTACTACTCAAATTTCCTTGCTATAATCCATATATTAACAGTCCGAGTGTGTAAGGACTTTGCATATTATGTTTGCACTTAGGTAAACAAGTGGTAATGAAATACTATGTGATCCATGTTCGTTCATGTGTATGTCTTTCCTCTGCGGGAAGACAAGTAAACGAATGTATGTTCATATGCATGTTTCTTCCCAACGGGAAACAAGTCAAATACTGTTTGTTTGTATGCATGTTTCTCCCCAACGGGAAAACAAATAAAATGATGTTTGTGTATATGCATGTTTCTCCCCCAGTAGGAAAACAAGTAAAAAGGGGCCATGAAACTTGTAACATTTCTGATTTTTAGTATCCGTATTTCAATTCAATGTAATGCATTTCAAAACCAATTCTAGTGCACTATTTTGTTCTATTCTTACCATCAACTAAATACTATATTTCAATGCAAATCCGCAAATTTTATTCGGTTATAACCTACTAAACACAACATAAGTACCTATTTATACAAATATGCCAAAGACTAAAGTTACAAGGTCTGATGTTGAAAAGTAACAAGAAACCCTAATAGGCACGGTGGCGCCTCATTCTGGCACGGTGGCGCCAAGTGCTATGGCACGGTCGCGCACCTTGCTTTGGAACGGTCACGCCCGGTGCCTTGGCACGGTCACGCCGCATATGGGCACGGTCGCGCCTAGTACCATTTGAAACGTAAATACAGTTTTAAACACGAGATCATTGAGTTTCGTAACTGGTATTCACTTCATTATCATTAACAAGAATAATAAGGCTATCAATTACAACTATTAACTCAGTATAATTCGATTAGCCTCAAAACCGTCAAAACATTCACGAAACCACGATTCTCCCTTTTCAATCCAAATTCTCTCAAGCAAACTCTCCATACGTATCACTCGATCCTCTCTAAAGTTTCTGGACACGCTGGTGTAGCCGGAGTTGCAGCATAGAGCACCGGAAATCAAACCGCTGACGCCGGAACTCTCCTCTACCGTTCTCTATCAATTCGCTACTCTTCCAGGTAATTGAAACCTTTTTCTCAATCATTTCAGTTCATAGATCAAAAGCCCCAACTTAATTGGGGCTTACAATATGAAAATCGTCACGAACCCGAATCCATATTTCGTTCAAAAATGATTTAATCGAATCGAACCTTAGACACGTTTTAAATACAATTAATCTATACAAAAAGACTCGTGATGATCTAATGGGTGAAAGCCCCATGAATTCCAACATTTACAATATAAGAATTAGTCAAATTGAATCTGTTTTGGAACAGACACGGTCGCGCTAATCATATAGCGCGGTCGTGCTTCATGCGACACGGTCGCGCCAAATACCAGCGTGTCACACCCCGACCGATGGCGGAATCATCGGGGCGGGACATGTAAGACTGTTCATGAGCACAAGGTTGACTAGATTGTAATATATTAAATCCATTCCCATTCAAACAAACACGAAACAAGTTCAAAGTACATAATGAAATACAATTTGTCTTTGATTTAATATTAACTAGGTCCAAAGCCTATGTGTAGCATGTCTTGATCAAACTCAAATGAAAGCACCTGAAACATGAATAAAATAAGGTCAACTAAAAAGTTGGTGAGTATAACACAAGTTTGTACATAGATAGCATATAGTTTGTAAACCAAATCCTTTACATAACATGATAAATAAGGCATTTATGGGGAGCCGCTATTGTGTAACCAAGTACAATCAAGCCTTAGTAACTAGTATGCAAATTGTGTTGTCGGTATCAATCACCTCCACTTGGGTGGGTTTGTCAGACTCAATAGATCTATCATTGAAAACCGTCGGCTTGTATAGTTAATGATTGTACATAATAGTATGCAAAAGTTAGCACAAATAGTCCTCGGGCATAAAGCTCAAATTGCACACATGAATGTAATAGAATTTGTAATGGTGTTGTTTGTATATGTGTAAACATGTAATTTGTATATGGTTCATGTTTCACCCCAAAAGTGTAAAAGAGTAAAAGGGGTTGTGAATACTCACTTGTTTCGAAGGCGTAGCTAGCACAAATACTAAATAGTATAATGATCCTTGAGATGCACAAGATAACCTAAAGTGTAATATATTGCATTAATAATGCACAATAGTCTAAGTCTAAGTCTATGGTTGAATTGGATGGAGTTAGTGATTTGGTACTTGAAAGTAAAATAGAAGATTCGAAATGAATATTTTTAGAACATTTTAAATAAGGTTTGATTTTGGGATAATTACTTAAGTAAATTAAATAATTATAGTTTATGGAAATAACGTAGGTATTATATGTAATTTAGTATAATTAAATAAATGTTTTTGATTAGTTATAAATCAAATAAATAATTATTAACTTATTCATTTATTTATAAAATGTAACTTAAACATAACAATATTATTTAAGAGTAGAGTTTATGAATTAAATGTTGAACTTTAAATAATTTCCATTTATTTTAAGATTAAATATTTGATCTTTTCTAAATAAACAATAATACAGATTTTTATAATTTCAATCATTTTTATTTTAAAAATAAATCTGAAATACTATTTGTAAAAAGAAATAAAAATTATAAATATTCTGTCAACACACACGACCGCGCCTAGACAGGGCACGATCGTGCTCGGGTCACGGGCGCGACCGCGCTAGCCAACGAGCATGACTGTGTCTGAGCAGGAGGCACGACCGCGCTAGAAGTCGGCACGACCGCGTCTCCCGAGGCACGACCGCGCTAGATGATTAGCGCGACCGTGTCTCTTTCAAAACAGACACGAATTGATTGATCCTTATATTGATGGAGTCGGGATTGATAGGGCTTTCATTCACAAGGTTATTACGAGTCTTTTGGTGTAGATTAATTGCTTTTAAAACATGTTTAAAGTCATATTCGATTAAACCATTTTGGAATGAAACATAGATTCTGATTTGGGATGATTTCTATAATGGAAGCCCAAATTAATATGGGGCTTTTGATATATGGATTGAAACGAACAAGAGGAATGATTAAATTACCTAAAACAGAAAGGAATTGATAGCGATCGGTAGAAGGGAGTTCCGGCGACAGAGAAAGTGGCTTCCGGCGGCTTCTGCTGCTATTCCGGCTGTTCCAACTCCTTCAGCAACCTTAGAGATGATTGGAGGATTGAGTTTCTTGATTATTTGGTAGCAACGGGATCGAAAATAATGATTCGAGGCTTGGGAGAAATATTGGATGGCTTTTCTTGAGAGAATTTGCAATTGGATGATAGTAATCGAAATAGACGATTATTTTCTTTGATACAGGAAATGAAACGCACATAGGATTCGAATTCGAACGACCAAGCGTTTTGAAACTGCATTTACGTTTTGACTGTTACTCAGGCGCGACTGTGCCAATAATAGACGCGACCGTGCCTACTAGGGTTTCTGGTTATTTACAGATTCAGCCCTTGCAACTTCAACTTTACCAGAATTAGTTTGGTTAGGATTTAACGGAAACTTAACGGGATTACTAACTGTATTAACTCTAGGAGGTGTTACCACATGATTAAGAGTTCTATATCTTCGAATTGAATACAATCGGCTAACAATTAATGAGGTGTAGGTTTGAACAAGTATATGATTTAATGTCGTATTATTATTTTATTAATTAAAATAAATTCAAATAGGGTCGGAAAATCAGGAATGTTACAGTCTCCCCATGTTAAGGGAATTTCGTCCCGAAATTTAATTAATGGAGGCTGCTAAGATCAAGAAGGAGGAGGGAGTTTTTGATTCTCGCTGAATTTTGATTGTTGGATTTCAAAGGGGTGTAACGGTTGACATTGTTTAAGAAGAAGATTGGACGAATAATAAAATGAAGGTGAGATGTATTATTTGAAATGGAAATGGGGGGAATTTTAAAATTTTGAGTTCGTGTAAGATGTAGACTAATGTGCTCAAAATTGTTAAAGGGTAAAAGATTTCACAAACATTGGTCTAGGTCAAAACTTCACGTGACACGAACAACGCTACTTTTGATAATATGATAGGACACTTATATATAGGAAGTACCATAGGCGTATCCACTATACCCTCGTCATATCACATCAGTCTCGTCGTTACATATCATGATAAGTTTTAGGTCACAACACACTACAAAATTTCACTATAGTTTCCATGCGCTGATTTTTATAATTCCGTGTGCACCCGTAATTATTCAAATCATCGTATGGTCCGTATAGATCATTCCATTGTGTGCGGGTAAGGGCACAATTTCACTATTATCACGTCTATTGTTTACACATAAAAGTCGCTAACAATTAATTATGCATCAAATCAGATAAGTTTGCAACCAAAGAGTAGTAAAGTAGTAACACTGAAAGTTTCTTAGCTTGCTCGTGTTTGAACTAGAATACGTCAAACCCCGAGGCGTCTAAATGTATCATGGTCTTCAACTTTGGTGTACAAAGTGCATGACCATGTCTTGTGTATAATGAAATCGATCCATTGTAATAATTGTAAGCAAATTTTGTTTCGAGTATATAGTAAGCACATAAGTCTCATGTATGTAAAGTAAACAATTTAGCATCTTGTATTTTGTAATCGGTAAACCATAACGTGTAATGTAAACAACATAGTATTATGTGTATCGGAGGAAATGGACCTCATGTATAGTGTTAGCAACGTAGCATCATGTATCTTGTATAGTGTACACCGTTTAGTATAAAGTACTTTGTAATCAAATAGGTTTCATGTACAGTGTGGTCAATCTAGAATTATGTATCAATGAAGCAATTCTTATGTATCACGTAGATTGCAAACAATCTAAGTTCCGTGTATTATGTGCTCGATCCAATAGCATATGTATTGCAAATAAACATGTTTCGTGCATTACGTGATCAATCGAGCAAATTGTAATTTGTAGGCAACTAGTTTCATGTATCATGTGGTTGCGTTGGGTGTATTGTAAACGGGCATACATGAGTTTTGAACTTCGCGTGCGATGTGTACTAACGGGTTTTGCATGTGATCGAGTGCTGCGGACAAACGTGTTGTTTGGCGTCCTTGATCATGTGGTAGTTAGGTTCAAGTCCTCAAATCTCATTGATGTTGGTGGGAAAAGGTTAACGTTTACGCGGTATAGATCGTCTCTTGAAGCGTCAAGTGAAAGGTAGTGATGAGGTTTTGGAATTATTCGGGAATTATGTTTACCAATACGGGCCTTTGTTTGAATATAGAAAGTGGAAAATGTCTTTGGTTGAAGATATATAAAGTAGTGAGATCATTGAATCGCATATTTTAAATGGATATGCAATTTATGAGAAAATATTTTTTTAACTTAAATTTTCAACTATTGGCTAAATAAGTTGTAGTATATTAATTTAGCCAACTTTAGAAATATTTACTTTAATGAAGAAAAATCAAAATTATTTATCAGTAGAAAGAAATTAATATTTTTATAAAAATGGTTGCATTAACCTTTCCTATTAGGTAAAAAGTTTTATGGAAAATTTATGTTTTTGGTATTATCTAAAATTTCGTTAAACATTTTATTTAAACAAGATAACGAGGTTTTGTTTAAATAAAAAAAAATAAGATGATTTATTTAATGAAAGAGATTGTTGGTAATGTACTAAATCATGTTGAATGAAAGAAGTAATATTTGAGAAGGTTTGATGAAAATATAACAGGTGTAATTTACGTTCCACGGATCAAATCAATGAAAAATAACTGTAGAGTTGAAATATATGGAATTGACTGAATACTGAAATGTTAAACATTATTCAAAACATAGGGTAATGGTTTTCGAATTGAAAATGTAAAGGAAATCAGTAGAAGCTTCTTCTAACGTCTCAGGTAGCTTTCCACTAGGAAGAAAATAATCGCCAAGATGAACACCGCTATGGTCACTCTAGTAGTAGATCTGGCTTCAGCCCTGGCGGTCTCCGTGCGATGCTCTTGAACTTCCTTTTCGAGGATGGAGATCAACTCCTTTTGGTACCCTAATTGGTTTGCTAGACTATCAATTCTTTGTCCTTGTAAATCGTGTATTATCCCCTGCTCTAACCTTTGCCTCTCAAATTCTGAGGTTTTTACATATTGATGGAGGTCATGGGTTGGAATCCCCATAACACCAGTGGGTGCTATGGTTTGTCTTACCCAAGGGTTAGGATGGTATGGGTCGGGCATTAGGTATGGGTCTCTTAGTGGGGGTGGCAATTGATTGTGGAGGTGTGGTGTATGATATGGGTTTATGGGTACGGGTGATCCAGGTGTTCGAAGTCTCGGGTCGGTGTTCCTAATCCCGTACGCCCTTACATCGAACCTTGGCCTAGCAGTTGGGGGTGTTGGTGACCAATACATGGGTGTCTCAGCGTCTTCCTCCCAATCAGATTCTGATCCAGGACGGTAAACCGGGGAGGGAGGAGGGTAGGAGTCCATGTCTAGCAGAAAAACAATGAAAAAGTTGTAAGTGATAATGAAATATGAAATGTCAAATATAGAAGTTCTTATGGGTTTTAGAGTTTGACTAGTCATAACGCCGAACCTTCACGGTAGTATTTTAGAATTACACTTGACCTATAAGTAATGTATCCCTAAGGAGAATTCCCAGGAAAGAGGGGTGGGTCACTAAGACACACTTAAGTACCCTATCTTTCCTTAGCCAGAATTCCTCGTGGGCTTACACACTCTTCCAGCCATCATGTATTAATAATACTATTGTTGGGCTCATGGTTATGATGAGAATTGTTGTGAACTGGGCCTTGAGGTCCAAGAGTAAGGTTTATGCATTTTAGTGGGCTTCTTCTTCTTGTAGGATAGATGGGCTTCTTGGTTTATTATTGGTGGACATTAGGCCCAATAATTCAAGTCTTTGTTCATAAAGGTGGTGGTGTCATGTATGGGAGTCTAAATGTGTATGAATAATTTGGTGTGTATGTGTGTGTGTTAAACTTAGGATAGTGTTTTAAATAATTTAAGTAGGTAGCTATGAATAGAAGGAAAAGTTGACACGTAAACTATTGAGTATTGTATCATGTAATGTAATCATATAGTATAACATATGAAGATATTCACATAGGGAATAATCATATAGCATGTAGGTAGTAATGAGTGCAAGCATGAGAGTTATCAAGTATTGTGACACATAAGTCATCATGTATTGTATCAAATGGTGTAAATACTTAGGATAGCATGTAAAAATAATCACACATGAATTGATAATGTAACATGTAGTAGCATAGCATTGTATGGGTACCCTAAAGTTATAGTCTAGGTCAAGAGTGTCTAATAACCTAGTTCCCTATAACCAAGTCTCTGATACCAATCTGTCACACCCCGACCGATGGCGGAATCATCGGGGCGGGACATGTAAGACTGTTCATGAGCACAAGGTTGACTAGATTGTAATATATTAAATCCATTCCCATTCAAACAAACACGAAACAAGTTCAAAGTACATAATGAAATACAATTTGTCCTTGATTTAATATTAACTAGGTCCAAAGCCTATGTGTAGCATGTCTTGATCAAACTCAAATGAAAGCACCTGAAACATGAATAAAATAAGGTCAACTAAAAAGTTGGTGAGTATAACACAAGTTTGTACATAGATAGCATATAGTTTGTAAACCAAATCCTTTACATAACATGATAAATAAGGCATTTATGGGGAGCCGCTATTGTGTAACCAAGTACAATCAAGCCTTAGTAACTAGTATGCAAATTGTGTTGTCGGTATCAATCACCTCCACTTGGGTGGGTTTGTCAGACTCAATAGATCTATCATTGAAAACCGTCGGCTTGTATAGTTAATGATTGTACATAATAGTATGCAAAAGTTAGCACAAATAGTCCTCGGGCATAAAGCTCAAATTGCACACATGAATGTAATAGAATTTGTAATGGTGTTGTTTGTATATGTGTAAACATGTAATTTGTATATGGTTCATGTTTCACCCCAAAAGTGTAAAAGAGTAAAAGGGGTTGTGAATACTCACTTGTTTCGAAGGCGTAGCTAGCACAAATACTAAATAGTATAATGATCCTTGAGATGCACAAGATAACCTAAAGTGTAATATATTGCATTAATAATGCACAATAGTCTAAGTCTAAGTCTATGGTTGAATTGGATGGAGTTAGTGATTTGGTACTTGAAAGTAAAATAGAAGATTCGAAATGAATATTTTTAGAACATTTTAAATAAGGTTTGATTTTGGGATAATTACTTAAGTAAATTAAATAATTATAGTTTATGGAAATAACGTAGGTATTATATGTAATTTAGTATAATTAAATAAATGTTTTTGATTAGTTATAAATCAAATAAATAATTATTAACTTATTCATTTATTTATAAAATGTAACTTAAACATAACAATATTATTTAAGAGTAGAGTTTATGAATTAAATATTGAACTTTAAATAATTTCCATTTATTTTAAGATTAAATATTTGATCTTTTCTAAATAAACAATAATACAGATTTTTATAATTTCAATCATTTTTATTTTAAAAATAAATCTGAAATACTATTTGTAAAAAGAAATAAAAATTATAAATATTCTGTCAACACACACGACCGCGCCTAGACAGGGCACGATCGTGATCGAGTCACGGGCGCGACCGCGCTAGCCAACGAGCATGACTGTGTCTGAGCAGGAGGCACGACCGCGCTAGAAGTCGGCACGACCGCGTCTCCCGAGGCACGACCGCGCTAGATGATTAGCGCGACCGTGTCTCTTTCAAAACAGACACGAATTGATTGATCCTTATATTTATGGAGTCGGGATTGATAGGGCTTTCATTCACAAGGTTATTACGAGTCTTTTGGTGTAGATTAATTGCTTTTAAAACATGTTTAAAGTCATATTCGATTAAACCATTTTGGAATGAAACATAGATTCTGATTTGGGATGATTTCTATAATGGAAGCCCAAATTAATATGGGGCTTTTGATATATGGATTGAAACGAACAAGAGGAATGATTAAATTACCTAAAACAGAAAGGAATTGATAGCGATCGGTAGAAAGGAGTTCCGGCGACAGAGAAAGTGGCTTCCGGCGGCTTCTGCTGCTATTCCGGCTGTTCCAACTCCTTCAGCAACCTTAGAGATGATTGGAGGATTGAGTTTCTTGATTATTTGGTAGCAACGGGATCGAAAATAATGATTCGAGGCTTGGGAGAAATATTGGATGGCTTTTCTTGAGAGAATTTGCAATTGGATGATAGTAATCGAAATAGACGATTATTTTCTTTGATATAGGAAATGAAACGCACATAGGATTCGAATTCGAACGACCAAGCGTTTTGAAACTGCATTTACGTTTTGACTGTTACTCAGGCGCGACCGTGCCAATAATAGACGCGACCGTGCCAGATGAGGCGCGACCGTGCCTACTAGGGTTTCTGGTTATTTACAGATTCAGCCCTTGCAACTTCAACTTTACCAGAATTAGTTTGATTAGGATTTAACGGAAACTTAACGGGATTACTAACTGTATTAACTCTAGGAGGTGTTACCACATGATTAAGAGTTCTATATCTTCGAATTGAATACAATCGGCTAACAATTAATGAGGTGTAGGTTTGAACAAGTATATGATTTAATGTCGTATTATTATTTTATTAATTAAAATAAATTCAAATAGGGTCGGAAAATCAGGAATGTTACAGTCTCCCCATGTTAAGGGAATTTCGTCCCGAAATTTAATTAATGGAGGCTGCTAAGATCAAGAAGGAGGAGGGAGTTTTTGATTCTCGCTGAATTTTGATTGTTGGATTTCAAAGGGGTGTAACGGTTGACATTGTTTAAGAAGAAGATTGGACGAATAATAAAATGAAGGTGAGATGTATTATTTGAAATGGAAATGGGGGGAATTTTAAAATTTTGAGTTCATGTAAGATGTAGACTAATGTGCTCAAAATTGTTAAAGGGTAAAAGATTTCACAAACATTGGTCTAGGTCAAAACTTCACGTGACACGAACAACGCTACTTTTGATAATATGATAGGACACTTATATATAGGAAGTACCATAGGCGTATCCACTATACCCTCGTCATATCACATCAGTCTCGTCGTTACATATCATGATAAGTTTTAGGACACAACACACTACAAAATTTCACTATAGTTTCCATGCGCTGATTTTTATAATTCCGTGTGCACCCGTAATTATTCAAATCATCGTATGGTCCGTATAGATCATTCCATTGTGTGCGGGTAAGGGCACAATTTCACTATTATCACGTCTATTGTTTACACATAAAGTCGCTAACAATTAATTATGCATCAAATCAGATAAGTTTGCAACCAAAGAGTAGTAAAGTAGTAACACTGAAAGTTTCTTAGCTTGCTCGTGTTTGAACTAGAATACGTCAAACCCCGAGGCGTCTAAATGTATCATGGTCTTCAACTTTGGTGTACAAAGTGCATGACCATGTCTTGTGTATAATGAAATCGATCCATTGTAATAATTGTAAGCAAATTTTGTTTCGAGTATATAGTAAGCACATAAGTCTCATGTATGTAAAGTAAACAATTTAGCATCTTGTATTTTGTAATCGGTAAACCATAACGTGTAATGTAAACAACATAGTATTATGTGTATCGGAGGAAATGGACCTCATGTATAGTGTTAGCAACGTAGCATCATGTATCTTGTATAGTGTACACCGTTTAGTATAAAGTACTTTGTAATCAAATAAGTTTCATGTACAGTGTGGTCAATCTAGAATTATGTATCAATGAAGCAATTCTTATGTATCACGTAGATTGCAAACAATCTAAGTTCCGTGTATTATGTGCTCGATCCAATAGCATATGTATTGCAAATAAACATGTTTCGTGCATTACGTGATCAATCGAGCAAATTGTAATTTGTAGGCAACTAGTTTCATGTATCATGTGGTTGCGTTGGGTATATTGTAAACGGGCATACATGAGTTTTGAACTTCGCGTGCGATGTGTACTAACGGGTTTTGCATGTGATCGAGTGCTGCGGACAAACGTGTTGTTTGGCGTCCTTGATCATGTGGTAGTTAGGTTCAAGTCCTCAAATCTCATTGATGTTGGTGGGAAAAGGTTAACGTTTACACGGTATAGATCGTCTCTTGAAGCGTCAAGTGAAAGGTAGTGAGGAGGTTTTGGAATTATTCGGGAATTATGTTTACCAATACGGGCCTTTGTTTGAATATAGAAAGTGGAAAATGTCTTTGGTTGAAGATATATAAAGTAGTGAGATCATTGAATCGCATATTTTAAATGGATATGCAATTTATGAGAAAATATTTTTTTAACTTAAATTTTCAACTATTAGCTAAATAAGTTGTAGTATATTAATTTAGCCAACTTTAGAAATATTTACTTTAATGAAGAAAAATCAAAATTATTTATCAGTAGAAATAAATTAATATTTTTATAAAAATGGTTGCATTAACCTTTCCTATTAGGTAAAAAGTTTTATGGAAAATTTATGTTTTTGGTATTATCTAAAATTTCGTTAAACATTTTATTTAAACAAGATAACGAGGTTTTGTTTAAATAAAAAAAAATAAGATGATTTATTTAATGAAAGAGATTGTTGGTAATGTACTAAATCATGTTGAATGAAAGAAGTAATATTTGAGAAGGTTTGATGAAAATATAACAGGTGTAATTTACGTTCCACGGATCAAATCAATGAAAAATAACTGTAGAGTTGAAATATATGGAATTGACTGAATACTGAAATGTTAAACATTATTCAAAACATAGGGTAATGGTTTTCGAATTGAAAATTTAAAGGAAATCAGTAGAAGCTTCTTCTAACGTCTCAGGTAGCTTTCCACTAGGAAGAAAATAATCGCCAAGATGAACACCGCTATGGTCACTCTAGTAGTAGATCTGGCTTCAGCCCTGGCGGTCTCCGTGCGATGCTCTTGAACTTCCTTTTCGAGGATGGAGATCAACTCCTTTTGGTACCCTAATTGGTTTGCTAGACTATCAATTCTTTGTCCTTGTAAATCGTGTATTATCCCCTGCTCTAACCTTTGCCTCTCAAATTCTGAGGTTTTTACATATTGATGGAGGTCATGGGTTGGAATCCCCATAACACCAGTGGGTGCTATGGTTTGTCTTACCCAAGGGTTAGGATGGTATGGGTCGGGCATTAGGTATGGGTCTCTTAGTGGGGGTGGCAATTGATTGTGGAGGTGTGGTGTATGATATGGGTTTATGGGTACGGGTGATCCAGGTGTTCGAAGTCTCGGGTCGGTGTTCCTAATCCCGTACGCCCTTACATCGAACCTTGGCCTAGCAGTTGGGGGTGTTGGTGACCAATACATGGGTGTCTCAGCGTCTTCCTCCCAATCAGATTCTGATCCAGGACGGTAAACCGGGGAGGGAGGAGGGTAGGAGTCCATGTCTAGCAGAAAAACAATGAAAAAGTTGTAAGTGATAATGAAATATGAAATGTCAAATATAGAAGTTCTTATGGGTTTTAGAGTTTGACTAGTCATAACGCCGAACCTTCACGGTAGTATTTTAGAATTACACTTGACCTATAAGTAATGTATCCCTAAGGAGAATTCCCAGGAAAGAGGGGTGGGTCACTAAGACACACTTAAGTACCCTATCTTTCCTTAGCCAGAATTCCTCGTGGGCTTACACACTCTTCCAGCCATCATGTATTAATAATACTATTGTTGGGCTCATGGTTATGATGAGAATTGTTGTGAACTGGGCCTTGAGGTCCAAGAGTAAGGTTTATGCATTTTAGTGGGCTTCTTCTTCTTGTAGGATAGATGGGCTTCTTGGTTTATTATTGGTGGACATTAGGCCCAATAATTCAAGTCTTTGTTCATAAAGGTGGTGGTGTCATGTATGGGAGTCTAAATGTGTATGAATAATTTGGTGTGTATGTGTGTGTGTTAAACTTAGGATAGTGTTTTAAATAATTTAAGTAGGTAGCTATGAATAGAAGGAAAAGTTGACACGTAAACTATTGAGTATTGTATCATGTAATGTAATCATATAGTATAACATATGAAGATATTCACATAGGGAATAATCATATAGCATGTAGGTAGTAATGAGTGCAAGCATGAGAGTTATCAAGTAGTGTGACACATAAGTCATCATGTATTGTATCAAATGGTGTAAATACTTAGGATAGCATGTAAAAATAATCACACATGAATTGATAATGTAACATGTAGTAGCATAGCATTGTATGGGTACCCTAAAGTTATAGTCTAGGTCAAGAGTTTCTAATAACCTAGTTCCCTATAACCATGTCTCTGATACCAATCTGTCACACCCCGACCGATGGCGGAATCATCGGGGCGGGACATGTAAGACTGTTCATGAGCACAAGGTTGACTAGATTGTAATATATTAAATCCATTCCCATTCAAACAAACACGAAACAAGTTCAAAGTACATAATGAAATACAATTTGTCTTTGATTTAATATTAACTAGGTCCAAAGCCTATGTGTAGCATGTCTTGATCAAACTCAAATGAAAGCACCTGAAACATGAATAAAATAAGGTCAACTAAAAAGTTGGTGAGTATAACACAAGTTTGTACATAGATAGCATATAGTTTGTAAACCAAATCCTTTACATAACATGATAAATAAGGCATTTATGGGGAGCCGCTATTGTGTAACCAAGTACAATCAAGCCTTAGTAACTAGTATGCAAATTGTGTTGTCGGTATCAATCACCTCCACTTGGGTGGGTTTGTCAGACTCAATAGATCTATCATTGAAAACCGTCGGCTTGTATAGTTAATGATTGTACATAATAGTATGCAAAAGTTAGCACAAATAGTCCTCGGGCATAAAGCTCAAATTGCACACATGAATGTAATAGAATTTGTAATGGTGTTGTTTGTATATGTGTAAACATGTAATTTGTATATGGTTCATGTTTCACCCCAAAAGTGTAAAAGAGTAAAAGGGGTTGTGAATACTCACTTGTTTCGAAGGCGTAGCTAGCACAAATACTAAATAGTATAATGATCCTTGAGATGCACAAGATAACCTAAAGTGTAATATATTGCATTAATAATGCACAATAGTCTAAGTCTAAGTCTATGGTTGAATTGGATGGAGTTAGTGATTTGGTACTTGAAAGTAAAATAGAAGATTCGAAATGAATATTTTTAGAACATTTTAAATAAGGTTTGATTTTGGGATAATTACTTAAGTAAATTAAATAATTATAGTTTATGGAAATAACGTAGGTATTATATGTAATTTAGTATAATTAAATAAATGTTTTTGATTAGTTATAAATCAAATAAATAATTATTAACTTATTCATTTATTTATAAAATGTAACTTAAACATAACAATATTATTTAAGAGTAGAGTTTATGAATTAAATGTTGAACTTTAAATAATTTCCATTTATTTTAAGATTAAATATTTGATCTTTTCTAAATAAACAATAATACAGATTTTTATAATTTCAATCATTTTTATTTTAAAAATAAATCTGAAATACTATTTGTAAAAAGAAATAAAAATTATAAATATTCTGTCAACACACACGACCGCGCCTAGACAGGGCACGATCGTGATCGGGTCACGGGCGCGACCGCGCTAGCCAACGAGCATGACTGTGTCTGAGCAGGAGGCACGACCGCGCTAGAAGTCGGCACGACCGCGTCTCCCGAGGCACGACCGCGCTAGATGATTAGCGCGACCGTGTCTCTTTCAAAACAGACACGAATTGATTGATCCTTATATTGATGGAGTCGGGATTGATAGGGCTTTCATTCACAAGGTTATTACGAGTCTTTTGGTGTAGATTAATTGCTTTTAAAACATGTTTAAAGTCATATTCGATTAAACCATTTTGGAATGAAACATAGATTCTGATTTGGGATGATTTCTATAATGGAAGCCCAAATTAATATGGGGCTTTTGATATATGGATTGAAACGAACAAGAGGAATGATTAAATTACCTAAAACATAAAGGAATTGATAGCGATCGGTAGAAGGGAGTTCCGGCGACAGAGAAAGTGGCTTCCGGCGGCTTCTGCTGCTATTCCGGCTGTTCCAACGCCTTCAGCAACCTTAGAGATGATTGGAGGATTGAGTTTCTTGATTATTTGGTAGCAACGGGATCGAAAATAATGATTCGAGGCTTGGGAGAAATATTGGATGGCTTTTCTTGAGAGAATTTGCAATTGGATGATAGTAATCGAAATAGACGATTATTTTCTTTGATACAGGAAATGAAACGCACATAGGATTCGAATTCGAACGACCAAGCGTTTTGAAACTGCATTTACGTTTTGACTGTTACTCAGGCGCGACCGTGCCAATAATAGACGCGACCGTGCCAGACGAGGCGCGACCGTGCCAACACGTGGCGCGACCGTGCCTACTAGGGTTTCTGGTTATTTACAGATTCAGCCCTTGCAACTTCAACTTTGACAGAATTAGTTTGGTTAGGATTTAACGGAAACTTAACGGGATTACTAACTGTATTAACTCTAGGAGGTGTTACCACATGATTAAGAGTTCTATATCTTCGAATTGAATACAATCGGCTAACAATTAATGAGGTGTAGGTTTGAACAAGTATATGATTTAATGTCGTATTATTATTTTATTAATTAAAATAAATTCAAATAGGGTCGGAAAATCAGGAATGTTACACAGCGCGGTCATGCCTCACACACTCAGACCCAGTCATGCCCTTGGCTAGACTTGGTCATGCCTCAAAACCCTAGACACGGTCGTGCCTGGCCCAAGACACGATCATGCCTAGTAAACAGCCCAATTATGCATTCTGCTTGATCAACACGGTCGCGTCCCTGACTTGCACGGTCGCGCCCGTGGTCCTAGCACGATCGTGTCTTGTTTCAGGCACGGTCGTGTGTGAGAAAATCTTAGCAGAATATTTATTTCCATAAATTAAAAACAATGAGTATTTCAAATTAATTTTTAAATAAAAATAATTGATTTTATAAAATAAATAGATAGAAATTATTTATTTAAAACTTACAAAATTAAATTCATATTTAACCCCTACACTTAAATATTATTTACACCATTTACTTAAATATCTTTATGAAAATAAAGTAAAGACATTTATAAATATTTTAAAACATCTAATGCAACTAAATGACTAAGTTACAAATAAATAAATAAGGTAAAGATTATTTATTTAATCTACATTTAAACAAAAACCATTTAGTTAGGTACCTCTAATACTTAACTTATTTTTATAAATAATAATTTTGTTTTATTAGTTATTCCAAACTCAAACCCTAATTTATACAGCACCATTCAAGTACAAACCACAAGCTTTATACACACAACCAATTCAATCCTAGACTTAAACATAGAATATTGAGCATACTATTAATCTTATATACATTCCACACTAGGTTAACGTTGTGCATTACAAGGATCTCATTTCTAGCTAGTTTTTCGTGTTAGCTACGCCTTCACACCAAGTGAGTATACATAGCCCCTTTTACTCTTTTACACTTTTTGGGGTGGAACATGAACACTATACAACACTATTACTTACACTTACACAAACTACACAAGTACAAATCCTCTTTACATTCATGTGTGCAATTTGAGCTTTATGCCAGAGTGCTAGTTGTGCTAACTTTTGTATGCGATTATGTGCAATCATTAACTATTCAAGCCGACGGTAAACAATGATAGATCTATTGAGTCTGACAAACCCACCTAGGTAGGGTGATTGTTACCGACAACACAATTTTTGCATGCTAGTTACAAAGGTTTGATTGTACTTGGTTACACAATAGCTGCTCCCCATAAATGCCTTATTTTTTCATGACATGTAAGGATTTGTTTATTTACAATCTATATGCTATCTATACATAAACCTGTGTTATACTCACCAACTTTTTAGTTGACTTTATTTTATTCATGTTTCAAGTACTAATGTGTGAGTTTGATCAAGATGTGCTACACATAGGATTTGGACTTAGCTAATTTAAATAAAGAAGTTTATGTATTGCAATTATGTTTCTTTCTTGGATTTGGTTTTGTTTGAATGTTTGCAATGAAATTTGATGATTAATATATTTCAATTTAGCCAACCTTGTGCTCATGAACAGTCTACATGTCCCGCCCCGATGATTCCGCCATCGGTCGGGGTGTGACAGATTGGTATCAGAGACTTGGTTATAGGAAATTAGGTTATTAGACACCTTGACCTAGACTATAACTTTAGGACACCCACTTATGCCATGCTTTATGTTTATATGATTATGTGCTACATGTTATGTGTTACATGCTATGTGTTACATGCTTACTATGATTAGTTATTATTTCATTTTTGGTACCTTACTTATAAAAAAATTCATGACTTATTAGACTATACTTAAATAATAAATTAAATAAAACAATATCCCTACCCTTATCCTAAACCTCATAACCTTCTTGCCTACTTCTTTATCATTATCATCTTAGCATGTGGAAACTCCATAGAACTAAATCTATAAATTTTCTTTATTTCCTCGTTAAGGCTTTTAAACTTTGTTAATTATTTGAGGACACGTGCAATCTGGAAGGGTGACACCTGTATTCTGGGTTTTCTGTCTAGGAAAGCATTTCGCATAAATCCTAATCAACCGAGGGACCCGTATGCTTTCCTGGGAATTCCCAGGATGAGTGTTTACTTATAGGCTAAAGCATGTCTCCTTGAAAATTATATGAGTTTAATTAACCTTAATGTGTCATAGTATTCAAGTGATTATATCACTATCTGAGTACAATCCCAACTATGAATTACTATTTTATTTGTTATCTTATTCTTATAAACCCAAACAACCTTCATAAATTCTTACATCTTTTCTTGTCTTGTGAAAATCTGTAGAATGCCTCCTCGTCGTGCTCCCGTGGCCAACACCAACACCGACATCGCTACTATCCTTGCACAACTCGTAACTCAACTCACTCAAGCTAATGGTGCCACAAATGGTAACCATGGGGCTAATGGTGGTAATGGTGGAAATGGTGGTGCCAACCCATCTCAATGCACCTTCAAACACTTCAACTCGTGCAATCCCCTCAAGTTTTATGGTACCGAAGGAGCTGTGGGACTTCTTCAATGGTTCGAAAGTATTGAGAATACCTTTCTCAATAGTGACTGTCCCGACAACCTTCGTGTTCGTCATGCCACAAGTGCTTACAAAAACGAGCACTCACGTGGTGGAATGGGGAGAAAAGAAATAGAGGTGTAGATGTAGCAATGGCCTTACCTTGGGATGAGGTTAAAAGTCTAATGCCTGAGGAATTCTGTCCTCGAAATGAGGTAAAGAAACTTGAAGCCGGATTTTGGGATCTTGCCCAAGATAGTGGTGAAAACTTGGCATATACAACTCGGTTCCATGAGTTGAGCCTCCTCGTGCCCCACATGGTCACACCTTTATCCCGCTACATTGAAAAATATATTGGTGGGTTACCTAGGCAAATTCAAGATACTGTTCTAGGGAGAAATCCCGCAACACTTGAAGATGCTATCCGTCTATCCGCTATCTTAACCGACAACCATGTGAAGGCGGGGACTCTTACTAAAAAGGGCACAAAGAAATTCTCCGACACTGCAACTCCATCCACCCACAACAAAGAAGCCATAACTGAACCCTCCCGACATAATAAGAAAAGAAAGGCTAGAAACTATGCTATGGTCACTCCTGCCATGCCCGTTAATCAAGTTGCTCCTATGGTTCAAGCACCAGCCAAAAAGCCATATGTGGGGATCTACCCACTCTGTGCCACATGCAACTATCATCATCCTCAAAACATCCCATGTCGCCTTTGCACTTATTGTGGGAAATATGGCTATATGGTCAATGTGTGTAGGGCCAAAGCTCTTGCGGGCCAAGTCAACCCACCAAACCGAACCAATCCGCAAGTGGCTAATCAAGGTATTCCCGCTATTGCAAATGGGCGTGCTGTTATGAATGTGGCGACCCAAACCATTTCCGTGATCAGTGCCCAAGGTTAGTCAATGCTAGAGAAGGCGGAGCTCGTGGGCGTGCTTTCAACATAAACGCCAATGAGGCTCAAGCCAACAATGATGTGGTCAACGGTACGTTCCTTGTCAATAGTCAATATGCCTCCATTTTATTTGATACCGGTGCCGATAAGAGTTTTGTGTCACCTAACTTTGAACCCTTACTTGCAAAGACACGATCCCAATTAGAGAAAACCTTCACTGTTGAAATAGAAAATGGTGATTCACTTACAATTGAGTCTATTATCTATGACTGCTCTCTAGAACTTAATGAATACACATTTCCAATCAATCTCGTACCAATGCCATTAGGAAGTTTTGATATAATCATAGGCATGGATTGGCTATCAAATCATCATGCCAAAGTCATATGTTTCGAGAAGTGCATCCGAATACCTCTACCGTCGGGAGATACGTTAAGAGTCTTTGCTGAAAAGCCATGTAAAGGACTTAAGTTAATGTCATGCACTACCGCCCAAAAGTACTTGCGAAAGAAGTACGTGGCCTTCTTAGCTCATATTGTCCAAAAAGATGTCAAAAAGAGGAGTATACAAGACATTCTCATCATTCGGGATTTTCCCGAAGTATTTCCCAAAGATCTATCCGGTCTTCAACCCGTTCGACAAGTAGAATTCCGCATTGATCTTGTGCCCGGAGCTAACCCCGTGGCTAGAGCTCCATACCGTCTTGCACCTTCTGAAATGCAAGAACTTGCAAGTCAACTTAAAGAGCTCTCCGACAAGGGATTCATTCGTCCAAGTCATTCACCGTGGGGTGCACCCGTCTTATTCGTCAAAAAGAAGGATGGATCATTTCGCATGTGTATTGACTACCGCGAACTCGACAAGCATACTATCGAAACCGTTATCCTTTACCTAGAAATGATGACCTCTTTGATCAACTTCAAGATTCTACTTGCTTCTCGAAGATTGATCTTCGATCCGGTTATCACCAACTCCGTGTACAAGAAGATGATATTCCAAAGACTACCTTCTGAACAAGGTATGGTCATTACGAGTTCATGGTTATGCCTTTTGGGCTAACCAATGCACCCGCAGTTTTCATGGACCTCATGAATCGTGTGTGCAAACCGTACCTTGATAAGTTCGTGATCGTCTTCATCGATGATATCTTAATCTATTCCAAGACTAAAGCTGACCATGAGCAACACCTTAGGTTGGTTTTGGACCTCTTACGGAAGGAACAACTATATGCCAAATTCTCCAAATGTGAATTTTGGCTAAAAGAAGTTCAATTTCTTGGTCATATCGTTAACGAAAAGGGAATTCATGTTGACCCTGTTAAGATCAAAACGGTAAAAAATTGGAATGCCTCGAAGACCCCCACCGAAGTTCGTTCATTTCTTGGTCTTGCGAGATATTATCGTCGATTCATTTCAAACTTCTCTAAGATTGCTGTCCCTCTTACCGCTTTAACCCACAAGGGTAAAACTTATGAATGGGGACCAAAACAAGAAGAAGCTTTCCAAACTCTCAAGCAAAAGTTGTGCAATGCTCCTGTTTTAACTCTCCCTGATGGGAATGATGATCTAGTTTTCTACTGTGATGCTTCCAACCAAGGTCTCGGTTGTGTTCTCATGCAACGAGGCAAAGTAATCGCTTACGTATCAAGACAACTCAAGATTCACGAGAAGAATTATACGACGCACGATCTAGAGTTGGGTGCGGTCGTATTCGCATTGAAGATTTGGAGACATTACCTCTATGGCACGAAGTGTGTGGTGTTCAACGACCACAAAAGTCTCCAACACATCTTCAACCAAAAGGAACTCAATAGGAGGCAACGACGTTGGGTTGAACTCCTTAACGACTATGACTACGAGATTCGTTACCATCCCGGCAGAGCGAATGTTGTAGCCGACGCTTTGAGTCGAAAGGATCATGTCATGCTTCAATGTGTCCGAATTCAAACGGACATTCAAAACCACATCTTAGAAGTTCAACACGTCTCAGTCACCGAGGGTAACATGTATGAGGAAATGTCGTGTGGTGTTGAACTTCAACTTGAATCAAAACCCAATGACTTACTTTATTACTTGAACCGTATTTGGGTTCCCGATCGCGATGATCTCCGTACATTTCTTATGAACGAGGCTCACAAGACTCGTTATTCTATTCATCCTGGTGCGGATAAAATGTACCAAGATCTTCACCAACAATATTGGTGGCCCGGTATGAAAAAGGACATTGCTCTATATGTTGCCAAATGTCTAACGTGTTCCAAAGTTAAAGCCGAACACCAACGTCCTTCCGGATTACTTGAACAACCGGAAATTCCCGTGTGGAAATGGGAGAAATTTGCCATGGATTTTATTACCAAACTCCCTCGCACCTCGAGTGGTTATGATAGCATTTGGGTGATCATTGATCGTCTCACCAAATCTGATCATTTCTTGCCCATCCGTGAAGACTATCGGGTTGAGAAACTAGCCCGAATTTACATTGATGAAATTGTGAGCCGTCACGGTGTTCCCTTAAACATAATCTCCGATAGAGATGCTCGGTTCACCTCTCGCTTTTGGCAATCCCTCCAAACAGCTCTTGGTACACGATTGGATTTGAGCACGACCTACCATCCTCAAACTGATGGTCAGACTGAGCGAAAAATCCAAACTCTTGAAGATATGCTTAGAGCTTGTGTAATTGATTTTGGTGGCAGTTGGGATTCACATCTATCCCTAATCGAGTTCTCTTATAATAATAGCTACCACACGAGTATCAACATGGCTCCATTTGAAGCTCTCTATGGTCGCAAGTGTCGTTCTCCTATCTGTTGGAACGAGATTGGTGAAGCACAAATCACCGGTCCCGAGCTAATTCAAGAAACATCCGACAAGATTATTCAAATTCGTGACAACATTCGAGTAGCGAGAATTCGGCAAAAGAGTTATGCCGACAAACGACGAAAACCCTTGGAATTCCAAGTCGGTGACCTTGTTCTTCTAAAGGTGTCTCCGTGGAAGGGTGTGATCCGTTCTGGAAAGAAAGGTAAGTTATCACCTCGCTATGTGGGCCCATTCAAGATCCTTGAAAGGATTGGGAAAGTGGCATACAAACTCGAGTTACCTCTATCACTTGGTAACGTGCATCCTACATTTCATGTGTCTAACCTGAAGAAATGCCTTGCTGATGAAAATCTTCACATACCCCTTGACGATGTGCACATTGACGAAACGATGCACTTCGTTGAGAGATCAGTGGAAATCATGGATCGTGAAATCAAACAGCTCAAGCGAAGTCGTATTCCTATTGTCAAAGTTCGTTGGGAATCTAAGCGTGGTCCTGAGTTTACTTGAGAACGAGAGGACCAAATGAAGCTCAAGTATCCCCATCTCTTCACCGATGTCGTCGCTTCCACTAGTTAAATTTCAGGACGAAATTCCCTCAACATGGGGAGACTGTAACATTTTTGATTTTTAGTATCTGTATTTCAATTCAATGTAATGCATTTCAAAACCAATTCTAGTGCACTATTTTGTTCTATTCGTACCATCAACTAAATACTATATTTCAATGTAAATCCGCAAATTTTATTCGGTTATAACCTACTAAACACTACATAAGTACCTATTTATACAAATATGTCAAAGACTAAAGTTACAAGGTCTGATGTTGAAATGTAACAAGAAACCCTAAATGGCACGGCCGCGCCTCGTTCCGGCACGGTCGCGCCAAGTGCTATGGCACGGTCGCGCGCCTTGCTTTGGAACGGTCGCGCCCGGTGCCTTGGCACGGTCGCGCCACATATGGGCACGATCGCGCCTAGTACCAGTTGTAACGTAAATACAGTTTTAAACGCGAGATCGTTGAGTTTCGTAACCGGTATGCACTTCATTATCATTAACAAGAATAATAAGGCTATCAATTACAACTATTAACTCAGTATAATTCGATTAGCCTCAAAACCGTCAAAACATTCACGAAACCACGATTCCCCCTTTTCAATCCAAATTCTCTCAAGCAAACTCTCCGTACGTATCACTCGATCCTCTCTAATGTTTCTGGACACGCTGGTGTAGCCTGAGTTGCAGCATAGACCGCCGACGCCGGAACTCTCCTCTACCGTTCTCTATCAATTCGCTACTCTTCCAGGTAATTGAAACTCTTTCTCAATCATTTCAATTCATAGAATAAAAGCCCCAACTTAATTGGGGCTTACAATATGAAAATCATCACGAACCTTAATCCATATTTCGTTCAAAAATGATTTAAACGAATCGAACCTTAGACACGTTTTAAATACAATTAATCTATACAAAAAGACTCGTGATGATCTAATGGGTGAAAGTCCCATGAATTCCAACATTTACAATATAAGAATTAGTCAAATTGAATCTGTTTTGGAACAGAAACGGTCGCTCTAATCATATAGCGCGGTCGTGCTTCATGAGACACGGTCGCGCCAAATACCAGCGCGGTCGTGCCTCACACACTCAGACCCAGTCATGCCCTTGCTAGACTTGGTCATGCCTCAAAACGCTAGACACGGTCATGCCTAGCCCAAGACACGATCGTGCCTAGTAAACAGCCCAACTATGCATTCTGCTTGATCAACACGGTCGCGTCCCTGACTAGCACGGTTGTGCCCGTGGTCCTAGCACGATCGTGCCTTGTTTCAGGCACGGTCATGTGTGAGAAAAATCTTAGCAAAATAATTATTTCCATAAATTAAAAACAATGAGTATTTCAAATAAAAATAATTGATTTTATAAAATAAATAGATAGAAATTATTTATTTAAAACTTACAAAATTAAATTCATATTTAACCCCTACACTTAAATATTATTTACACCATTTACTTAAATATCTTTATGAAAATAAAGTAAAGACATTTATAAATATTTTAAAACATCTAATGCAACTAAATGACTAAGTTACAAATAAATAAATAAGGTAAAGATTATTTATTTAATCTACATTTAAACAAAAACCATTTAGTTAGGTACCTCTAATACTTAACTTATTTTTATAAATAATAATTTTGTTTTATTAGTTATTCCAAACTCAAACCCTAATTTATACAACACCATTCAAGTACAAACCACAAGCTTTATACACACAACCAATTCAATCCTAGACTTAAACATAGAATATTGAGCATACTATTAATCCTATATACATTCCACACTAGGTTAACGTTGTGTATTACAAGGATCTCATTTCTAGCTAGTTTTTCGTGTTAGCTACGCCTTCAAAACAAGTGAGTATACATAGCCCCTTTTACTCTTTTACACTTTTTGGGGTGGAACATGAACACTATACAACACTATTACTTACACTTACACAAACTACACAAGTACAAATCCTCTTTACATTTATGTGGGCAATTTGAGCTTTATGCCGAGTGCTAGTTGTGCTAACTTTTGTATGCGATTATGTGCAATCATTAACTATTCAAGCCGACGGTAAACAATGATAGATCTATTGAGTCTGACAAACCCACCCAGGTAGGGTGATTGTTACCGACAACACAATTTTTGCATGCTAGTTACAAAGGTTTGATTGTACTTGGTTACACAATAGCTGCTCCTCATAAATGCCTTATTTTATCATGACATGTAAGGATTTTTTTTTTTACAATCTATATGCTATCTATACATAAACCTGTGTTATACTCACCAACTTTTTAGTTGACTTTATTTTATTCATGTTTCAGGTACTAATGTGTGACTTTGATCAAGATGCGCTACACATAGGATTTGGACTTAGCTAATTTAAATAAAGAAGTTTATGTATTGCAACTATGTTTCTTTCTTGGATTTGGTTTTGTTTGAATGTTTGCAATGAAATTTGATGATTAATATATTTCAATTTAGCCAACCTTGTGCTCATGAACAGTCTACATGTCCCGCCCCGATGATTCCGCCATCGGTCGGGGTGTGACAAAACTCACCTGAGTTGCGTAAGCGTAGAAATTTGTACAACACAAGGATGCAACACCATCCACAAATGGTTTGCTTGTGAAGAGTCTACAAATGCCCTAGAATTATACATATAACAATTAGGAATACAATGGGATTTGTGACGACGGCATGAAAGATTTGAACGTCTTAAAATATTCTAAGGTTCAATGAATAAACGAACGTGTCCACGGGAATAAGTGTTTCTTAATATAAACTATTAAAATAAATACGTTTCGTGTCGAATGATTCCAAATAAAATATACAATAATTAAGCTCATTCGTTTGTACCATTTAAGATAATGGCTAGGAAAAAAATATAACGAATATATTATTTTTAAGAGAAATAACATGATCATTTAAAATGTGCAACAAAATAACAAAACTATTATTTTTATTCGGATCATAACAACGCGGGTAATAATATAATTAAGTATATATTATTTATTAGTTTGAAACGTTACACCATGCTTATAAACGAGGTGAAAATAATAAATAATATATTATTTTTATTCGGAGTCGCGGTTTGAAAATAATATAAATATATTATTTTAAAAGTGTGAAATAATATTAAAAATTGGTAATAAAACCAAACCCAAGCCTACGGGTGGCTTCTGGGTTCAAAACCTGTTAATATACTAATATAATAATATATGGAGTGACTTTATAATTAAAATAATAATAAAAATTGCTGAGAAAAACAAATGGGGGTTGCGGGACTCGAACCGGGTCTCCTCCCCAACAGCCCCAGGACTTAACCAACTCACCCCCTAGGGCAATCGCAACGAAGCTCCGAACGAATTGGTTTTAACATTCAAACACTATGTTCTCCCCCCCATCGCGATTTAGGTCGAACTCCACTCCAATTTCCTCTGATTTCGACCACGATTGTTCATAAAAGTATAGGGTTTTTGTTAATCAATGAGTTGCGAATCTATGGATGTATATTAATTGTAAAAACGTTAGGTTTAGACTATTTAATTGCCTGCTCAAATAACTGAGCGCTAGGATTGAAATTACGAATTGAATTCACAAAATCTGGTAAGATCAACAGTTGAATTCATGGGGCTTTTGAGAAAAATTGAATTGCGAATCTAATCATCCCATTTAATTTGAGCGTGGTTAAATCTAAATGAGGGTTCGATTAAACACAAAATATAATGAACCCTAAAATTGGTTCATCATCAATTCGATGTTAACAACTCTTGATTTGATAGGGCTTTCAGTCTAGACATTGAAACGAGTCTGAGGATGTGATTAATTACCTTAATCGATATCAAATTGATAGTGTTCGGCCAATTGGGTTTCCGACTTCGAGTGGTTTAATCCCTAGCGACTCTGGCTTCGTTCCTGATCGAATTGGCGTGAGAAAAAGCTTCTGGGATATGCGACTAAGCTGTTTAGGGAGTTTGATTTCGAGAATAACAAACCGAATGATCAGATTTGATGGTTTAGTTATAGAGGTCGACGGTTTCGGGTTGTAATTCGCAATGATGAACAACGATAAACAGTTAGAAACGGCTCAAAAACGTTCGAAACCATCAATGCCATACGTTACAACTTCGAATTCGATCAATTTTTAGTTATGGGTTGCGAATTTAGATCAATAGCAAGGGTTGTTTGACTTTTAAAAGTCAACAGGACAATAAACACATGATTTTGACTTCGTAAAGTCAACAGATGGGTTTTTGCTAATTACACAACTAGTCCTTGTAGTTTTAAGTGTGTTTAAGTTTGATAAATAACAGAATGAGTCCTTGAGGTTTGAGATAGGTTAGGATTTAACAGATTTGGTTAATAGGGTTAACCCTAAATTGTCGGATGTCACATCATCCACTAGTTGAAAGAATTTCCGTCCCGAAAATTTAAAATAATCAAAAAACAATTTTCCCGAATGTCACATCATCCCCTAGTTGAAAGAATTTTCATCCCGAAAATTAGAATAGTACCTTATATGTTTGACGTGGAGTGCTTTAACGTATGAGGATACTTGCGAATCATCTGGTCCTCACGCTCCCACGTGAATTCCGGTCCGCGTTTTGAGTTCCAACGAAATCTGACAATAGGGATTTTACTGTGTTTAAGCATTTTGACTTCCCTATCCATCATTTCCACGGGTTCTTCGATGAAACGCAACTTTTCATCGATGTGTAGTTCCTCAAGAGGAACCGTGACAGGCTCGTCTGCTAGACATTTCTTCAAGTTCGAGACATGAAAGATGTTGTGTACACCATTAAATCCTTCAGGTAGGTCAAGTTGATACGCTACTGGGCTAATTATCTTTACTATTTTGAACGGTCCAACGTAACTAGGGTTTAGTTTGCCTCGTTTCCCAAAACAAATTACACCTTTCCAAGGTGAGACCTTTAACAAGGCCATGTCTCCTACTTGAAACTCTAACGGTTTACGACGCTTATCGGCATCGTTCTTTGGACGATCACGAGCTGTCGCCATACAATTTCTAATTTGAACTATCTTTTTCAGAGGCTTCGAGTACGAGTTCAGGACCTGTAAGTTGGCTATCCCCAACTTCAGCCCAACATATAAAAGAGCGGCATTTCCGTCCATATAATGCCTCGAATGGAGCTGCTTTGATGCTAGTGTGATAACTGTTGTTATAGGAGAACTCCACCAAAGGTAGGTGAGATTTCCACGTGTTACCGAAGTCAATCACACAGGCTCATAGCATATCCTCCAGAGTTTGAATAGTACGCTCCGTTTAACCATCTGTTTGGGGATGGTATGTCATGCTCATATCTAGACGCGTGCCTAAAGCTTTATGTAAAGATTGCCAAAAACGTGAGGTGAATCGTGTCTCATGATCCGAGATAATAGAAATTGGCACTCCGTGCCGAGAGACTACTTCTTTTAAGTAAATACGAGTAAGTTTCTCCATTTTATCAGTCTCTTTGATTACTAAGAAATGAGCGGATTTCATCAAACGATCGACGATTACCCAGATGGTGTCACATCCGCTAGGAGTTCGGGGCAATTTGGTGCTAAAGTCCATAGATATTTGCTCATATTTCCACATAGGAATCTCTGGTTGTTGAAGTAGACCAGAAGACTTTTGATATTCTACTTTGACCTTTGCACAAGTTAGGCACTTGCTCACATAGGTGGCTATATCGGCCTTCATCTGTGGCCACCAATATAGCACCTTTAGGTCATGGTACATCTTGTCGAAACCTGGATGAACAGAGTAAAGAGATTTATGAGCTTCATACATGACTAGTTCCCTTAAGTTTCCGTACATTGGAGCCCATATTCGCTCGGCGAAGTAGCGAATGCAGACAGATTTGATTTCAAGTTGTTATTCCATACCGCGTGTGGCTCCCAGCGATAGATTCTCCTATTTCAGGACTTCGAGTTGAGCACTGAGGATTTTGTCAGGTAATCTAGTGTGAATAGTAAGATGCAATGCTCGAACTCATTTTGTCCTGGTTTCCCTTTGACTTAGGGCATCGGCTACCACATTAGCCTTACCCGGATGATATCTGATCGCACAGTGATAATCATTCAAGAGCTCGGCCCAACAACGTTGTTGCATGTTCAAATCTTTCTGTTCAAAGATATGCTGAAGAATCTTGTGATCGGTGTAGATAGTGCACTTGGTGCCGTACATGTAATATCTCCCTATATTCAATGCGAAAACTACGACTCCACACTCTAGGTCATGAATGGTGTAGTTTTTCTCGTGAATCTTCAATTTCTGTGAAACGTATGCGATTAGCTTCTCACGTTGCATTAATACACAACCAAGACCCTGAATGGATGCATCACAATACACCACAAAATCATATGTTCCCTCCGGAAGAGCTAGGATGGGTGCACTGCAAAGTTTCTTCTTAAAGAGTTGGAATGCTGACTCCTGGGTGTCACCCCAGTTATAAGCTTTACCCTTCTGGGTTAAGGCAGTGAGAGGTTGGGCGATCTTGGAAAATCCTTCGAGGAATCGATGATAATAGCCGGCTAATCCCAGAAATTGTCGTACCTCTGTCGGAGTCGTCGATGCTACCCAATTCTTGATGGCTTCTATTTTAAAATGGATTGACATGTATTCCATTCTCGTTAACCACATGTCCTAAAATTTGAACTTCACGAATCCAGAATTCGCACTTGGAAAACTTAGCATACAGCTGTCCTGTTTTAGCAATTCTAGAATCAAATGTAGGTGCTCCTCATGCTACTCTTTGTTCTTGGAATAGATGAGGATGTCATCAATGAAAACGATGACGAAATGACCAAGGTAGGGTTTACACACACGGTTTATGAGCTCCATGAACACCGCGGGTGGGTTGGTTAATACGAAAGGCGTAACCATAAACTCATAGTGGTCGTACCTAGTTCTGAAGGCTGTCTTAGAAATATCCTTGTCTCGGACACTCAGTTGATGGTAATCGAATCTAAGATCTATCTTGGAATAGAAGTTTTATCCTTGGAGTTGATCAAACAGACCATCTATGCAAGGTAGAGGATAACGATTCTTGATCGTTACTTTGTTCAGCTCATGATAGTCAATACACGTACGAAAAGTTCCATCTTTCTTCTTGACAATTAGGACCGGAACTCCCCGTGGTGATGAGCTAGGTCGGATGAAACCATTATCCAACAACTCTTGCATTTTTGTAGATAATTCTAGTAATTCACTACGTACAAGTCTATAGGGTGCCCGAGCAAGAGGTGCTGCTCCGGATGCTAGGTCAATTTGAAATTCAACTTGACGGTGAGTAGGTCTTTGGGAAATAGTTGTAGAAATTCATGAACTATCGGGGTGTCATCTATCTTCTTTTCTTCAGATGGTTGCTCAGTGACAATGCCAAAATAGTAGTATGGCCCTTCAACAGGCATTTATGCGCTCTCATAAAGGGTATGATGCCCACGACTGCACCAATCCCTTCGCTTTGGACATAAAGAGTTTCTCCTCTAGGGAGAGGAAGACGAACGATTTTGTCATGACAAATGATTTCGATTCGGTTCTTAGGTAACCAATCCATGCTAATGATTACATCAAAGCTACCAAGTGTGGCTGGCATGAGGTCAATCCCAAGCTTATGACCAGCCAATTCGTATTTACATCCCTTAAGAATGTGGGTCTCTTCAATTATCTGACCATCTACTATCTCAATAGTATACTTGATTTCTAATAGAATTGGAGTACGACTACACCAACTTGAAAATTGTGAAGTCATGTTGAAACTTCTAGTGAGACCCATACTAATAAGGTAAGCGTCGGTCAATGCAAAGACCAAGGGAAAAGGTCCACATGTAGGAAAAGAAGTTTAATGAGCTATAGATCCGAGTAACATAAAGGATAGGATGTTTGCTTAAGTAATCGCGTTCAACTGATGGTTGGTTAGATTAAATCCCCGTTTTCTAATGTCATTGGAACAACTAGACATGCTGGGGTATAAATCTAATTAGACTAAGGATTAGTCACAGGATAAGGTAATAGAGTCAAAGGGAATTTATTGTTGGAGGAATAACGTGTTAGTTTAGTAGGAATTCTTCAAATTCCGCTTTCATACTTGCGGTTGTTGGGTTTGCCATGATATTCTACTAGAGTTTCAATCGAGTTGGTTCCTTGATAAAGTTTGAATGAGAGTCTTACTGTCACTAAGACTCTTTCACGAATGAAAATAACGTGATGGATTCCATTAATGATAACTCATTGTGTTTGTAACATCTTCAACCTGATAGTCGCGTCTATAAACCGTTGAACAGGTTTAAAGATACCAACTAGTCATTGAGCGTGGTACGAGAACTTCTACAGATAGTGGAAACTTAAGTATGTAAATCACAAATTAGGACCATTTATCCACACACTAGGTTTCACCAGGACTTACATTCACCTCAAATTACTATTACGTGTGCACCCGTAATGATAATTTGCTTTTCATGTTCACCCTAATTCTCCCTGTCCTGTGTCACAATGTCCTTTAGTTTATATTGCTGAATACACATTGTTGTCATAAATGATAAGTCATTGATAGACTTAGTCGTCAACCATAAGTTGATCAATTAGGTCTCATATCAGGATGCGTAGTCGGGAATTGTATGATCCGAGTATTCACTCGAGTTGAAACACAATACGAGAGCCCAATCCAATGGATTGTAGATGAGAACATGCTCATGATACAAACATGCACATGAAATGTGACTTCGAGAAGTGAAACTAATTCATGGATACGAGTTACAGGAAGAAGCAAAGTAGTCGTCCTTCCAACTGAGTCAGGATAGGGTTTGAGTATGCAATGAGTAAGGCATTCTCAGCCTTGTGGTCACTCTTTCTTCAACAGAATATCGACCAAAGACGTGAGCCCATGGCTCAGGAAAGTGATGACTTCTACGTGCCAACGGATTCTGTAATAATGGTGCAACGGTCTGCCTTCACTCGGCATATTGTTGCTAGTGGGTACAGTATGGGCTCGCCTCCGACGATCCTTACTCCCAAAGAGACATTTACTAGCTAAGTGTCGTCCATAACATGGACCTGAGAAAGCCCACCATACCTGATCGATGATGGTGGTGTGAGAGACTCCTCCAAAGGCTCCGTCTCGCTGCCCTCGTACGGGAGTGGATGTTGTTTTGGTGATTCCCTGAGTGCCACCACTGGGAATGATGATGCAATGCGAATGACGTGTCCCTCATAAGTAGAGGGTGATGTGGATAAATTAACCATGCCTGTAATGCATTGTATGTGTGGATGCTATATGTATCATCTATGAGTGTCTGTGTCATGTAACTAATGTGTGTGGCTATAGTCTAGTATGCAATCCTAGTTCTCTATAACCAATGTCTCTAATACCAATCTGTCACACCCCCAAAATCCCCTAACGGAGTTTTACTGTTTGGTGCGTGACAAACCAGGATCTCAGCCATTAGTTACATCAAACAACACTATATGGGATAAAAATGTAATATCATAAAAGTTCAGAGTTAATGCAGAAGCGTTTAAATAAGAAAATAAATGCGCAAAACAAGCCCGCCCAAGTTTAGTTTAATAAAACAAGTAAAATGTTTTGAATGTTTGCATGACGATGAAATGATAGTAGGACTCCATGCCTTTCCTAAGTGTGCAACATGTGCCTTAGCGACCTGAGAAACATGTAAGAAAAAGTGTCTACACAAGGTTGATGAGTTCACAGGTTTACAAGTAAATAATCTGTTTGAGTGTTTGCAGGATTCACATACGTAAGTCACACCTATTGCTAGCTATACAATGTACAAGTTACTCTAAGCATTCGCAACCGAAGCTGACTTTTTGTGTTTGGGTGCCTTCCGCCATTGCTAACATCAACAATGGCAAGTGTTTAGGACAATTTACACCCGTTAGACCTCCAATCAAGTTAGTGCGACTAACCCGGGTGGGGTTTTTCAAACCCAGTAGTACTACTCAAATTTTCTCGTTATACTCCATATATTAACGGTCCGAGTGTGTAAGGACTTTGCATGTTATGTTTGCACTTAGGTAAACAAGTGGTAATGAAATACTATGTGATCCATGTCCGTTCATGTGTATGTCTTTCCTCGGCGGGAAGAAAAGTAAACGGATGTCTGTTCGTATGCATGTTTCTTCCCAACGGGAAACAATTAAAATACTATTTGTTTGTATGCATGTTTCTCCCCAACGGGAAAACAAATAAAATGATGTTTGTGTATATGCATGTTTCTCCCCTAGTAGGAAAACGAGTAAAAAGGGGCCGTGAAACTCACCTGAGTTGCGTAAGCGTAGAAATTAGCACCACACAAGGATGCAACACTAACCACAAATGATTTGCCTGTGAACAGTCTAAAATGCCCTAGAATTATACACATAACAATTAGGGATACAATGGGATTTGTGACGACGGCACGGAAGATTTGAACATCTTAAAATATTCTAAGGTTCAATGAGTAAACGAACGTGTCCACGGGAATAAGGGTTTCTAAATATAAACTGTTAAGATAAATACGTTTCGTGTCGAATGATTCCAAATAAAATATACCATAATTAAGTCATGCGTTTGTACCATTTTAGATAATGGCAAGGAAAAAAATATAACTAATATATTATTTTTAAGAGAAATAACATGATCATTTAAAATGTGCAACAAAATAACAAAACTATTATTTTTATTCGAATCATAACAACGTGGGTAATAATATAAATAAGTATATATTATTTATTAGTTTGAAACGTTACACTATGCTTATAAATGAGGTGAAAATAATAAATAATATATTATTTTTAATAGGAGTAATGGGTCGAAAATAATATAAATATATTATTTTATTCGGAGTCACGGTTTGAAAATAATATAAATATATTATTTTAAAAGTGTGAAATAATATTAAAAATTGGTTATAAAACCAAACCCGAGCCTACAGTTGGCTTCTGGGTTCAAAACCTGTTAATACTATATAATAATATAGGGAATGATTTTATAATTAAAATAATAATAAAAATTGCTGAGAAAAACAAATGGGGGTTGCGGGACTCGAACCCGGGTCTCCTCCCCAACAGCCCCAAGACTTAACCAACTCGCCCGCTAGGGCAATCGCAACGAAGCTCAAATCGAATTGGTTTTAACATTCAAACACTACGTTCTCCCCCCCCCCCCATCGCGATTCCAGTAGAACCCCACTCCAATTTCCTTTGATTTCGACCACGATTGATCATAAAAGTATAGGGGTTTTGTTAAGCAATGAGTTGCGAATCTATGGATGTATTTTAATTGTAAAAAGGTTAGGTTTAGACTAGTTAATTGTCTGCTAAAATAACCGAGCCCTAGGATTGAAATGACAAAATCCGGTGAGATCAACAGTTGAATTCATGGGGCTTTTAAGAAAAACAAAATTGAGAATCTAATCATCCAATTTAATTTGATCGTGGTTAAATCTTAGATGAGGGTTCGATTAAACCCAAAATATGATGAACCCTAGAATTGGTTCATCATCAATTCGATGTTAACAGCTCTAGATTTGATATGGATTTCAGTCTAGGCATTGAAACGAGTCTGAGGATGTGATTAATTACCTCAATCGATATCAAATTGATAGTGTTCGGCCAATTGGGTTTCCGACTTCGAGTGGTTTAATCCTCATCGACTCCGGCATCGTTCCTGATCGAATTGGCGTGAGAAAAAGCTTCTGGGATATGCGACTAAGATGTTTAGGGAGTTTGATTTCGAGAATAACAAACCGAATGATCGGATTTGATGGTTTAGTTATAGAGGTCGACGGTTTCGGGTTTGGGGTTGTAATTCGCAATGATAAACAGTTAGAAACGGCTCAAAAATGTTCGAAATCATCAATGCCATACGTTACAGCTTTGAATTCGATCAATTTTTAGTTATGGGTTGCGAATTTAGATCAATAGCAAGGGTTGTTTGACTTTTAAAAGTCAACATGACAATAAACACATGATTTTGACTTCGTAAAGTCAACAAATGGGTTTTTGGCTAATTACACAACTAGTCCTTGTAGTTTTAAGTGTGTTTGAGTTTGATAAATGACAGAATGAGATTGAGGTTTGAGATAGGTTAGGATTTAACAGATTTGGTTAACAGGGTTAACCCTAAATTGCCGGATGTCACACTAGATATGGGATTCACGTCAGCGTATTGACGATCACCTTCCATATTTCCACTAGGATCATTGTCATCATCCTCTTGCCTTTGAATAGAATCGGTATGACATGCATATGGTAACCTCATCTCCCCCTAAGTGTCAAGACATTGTACAAGCTTAGAAATTAAAAGTTTCATCTCAGCTAATTGCTTAGATTGATCTTGAATGACTAACTCTCTCTTGGAAACAGTAGCCACAAGAACATTAACCTGACTTTGTAAAGCAATAACTTGAGATCCAAGATAAGTAATTCTGTCAGAATCAGAAGGCATAGAAGGACCAGCTTGCGGTTGATCAGGAACTTTAGGAGCAGGAGTAATCACTGGAGAATTATATTGAGATGTCTGAGGTGTGTAGGTCCACATGAATCTCCTATAGATCGTACTCGAGACGTGACATATCAATGACACGGAGTGCGAAATCCAACTGTATCAATGTATGTATACACAAGATGACAATAGAAACTGTAACAATCACCGAGTAAATAAACTTCTTTTCTATTCCATGCAATCACAGAGTTTACAGAACCAGAGTATGAACATTCAAAAGCATTACAAAAACTGAACATGTAAACTCTATTTATAGACCTGATTCTGCTATAGGCGAACTTCGTAAGTTCGCCTCTACCAAGACTAGGCGAACTTGCTAAGTTCGCCTCTAGCAGAACTTGCACAACACCTATACAAAAACAAACATTAACAAAAACATAAAGACATAACGACCTAAGCTATTACAAGCTCTTGTCATACATCTATATCCTAACAGACTCCCCCTTAACAATAGTTTGATCTTCTGTCTTCATTCTTTATGATGATCTCTTCCAGTTCTCTGGTAGCTTGCTTCCTGCATGCACTCCATATCTGTGATACACCTCCAATACTCTCTTATATTGTAATCCTTGCTCTCTCCATTCTTTTGTGAACATAATCTCATTCTTTCTTATAGTTCTGTGATCTTTCTTAGAGAAACTAATAAGATTCATTGCATCATAGAAACTTACAATGACCTTATTATCTATATCTTCAACTATAGCTTCTCCAGTATTTACATCAACATACCACCACTTCATATTTCCAAGAAAATCTTGTGGTATCTTCTTCAATGGAATCTTTTGCACAGCTCTTACTGGTTTGAACTTATACTTCCAAGTCACAACACCAGTACTTGGATCAACTATCTTCACTCTCTTTCCTATTTGAGGTTTTAGCTTTTCATACTTTCCAGATCCACCTTCCCTGCTTATCAGATTAGCAATCACATCAGCCAATCCAAACTTTGATCTGTTTATCAGTAGTTTAGTAGCTAGACCATTCATTTCACACCTTGGCAAGGTATTGAAATATTTGATCCAAGGCTTTAAGTACTGAACACCATCTGATCTTTTTAAAGCAAACAGCTTTACCACTTATGATTCTTCCAATACACCGCTCTTTATTTACATATCTTTCTTCTGAGCTGGTTGCATATGAGACTTTGGTAATTCCTTTTTCTAACTATTCACTACCTCCTTCCACTACTCTTTTGTCATACCAGTATCAAGACACATCACTGGTTCTTCAGCTGACATAGATGGCATGGAATGAGTAGCTTCAGTTTCAACATTAACCTTGGATTGAGCACAATCATCAGGCTTGGATGTGTCTTCAGCAGAGTCCACATAATCAGTCATTCCTTCATTGTAGAATTCAGGAAAAATGTCATCTTGGATGAAGTTATAAGGCACATTAAGACCATCACAACCTTCATAAGTAACCTTTACTTTACTCTTTTTAATCTCAATATCCACAATTTCACCTTCTTCAACTTCAGTATCTACAACATCATCTTCAACATCATCAAACAATTCATGAAGATCATCTAAGCATTCAGTCTTCTCAGATTCTTCTTCTTCAGCATCAGAATCAGTTTGAAAGAATTCTAACAATAAAATCTCTTCATTCACTTCAGTTCCTTTCTTGCTTTCAATTGTAGCTGATGTTGATGACTCCCCCTGAACTCTTGAAATAGGATTCAACGAAAGTAGCATCGTCTACACCTTGTGATGAAGTTGCAGCAGCAATAGAAGCAGCCATAAGCTTCGGTGTCTTGGACACAGGAGTAAACTCCCTGTCAGAATCAGAAGATTCATCAATCAATGTTCGTTTCCCAAGGACTGTACCGGAAGGAGGATCCCTAACAGATTTACTTCTTGGCTTTCTGGCTTTGGATTTCACCTTTTTCCAAGCATTAGCCAGAGGCAAATTAGCCAACTTTTCATAATGATATGAGCTAAAGTCCCTTGAAGAATAGAATCAGTAGCCTTAGAGTCAGGAAGAATAGTATCACTAGAACTCGTATCAACCACATTCCCTTCTGGTTCATGAATGGGTGAGTTCACAACATCATTAAAATCCTCCATATTAAGACCTAAGTCTTGATCTTCATTATCAACAACAACGTCATCAATAACAGCACCAACATGAACTGGTTCATTCACTTGAACATCTTCTTGAACCTGTTCTTTTTCTTGTTGAATTGGAACTTGCACTTGTGCTTGTTGAATCTGAGGTTGTTGTTGTTGTTGTTGCTGTGGTTGCTGATCTTGATCTTGTTTTGTACCAACTCCTCTGGATGAAACCAATTGTCATTCGGTGGCTCAACATAATCAAGATTGATAATGTGACCGAATAGAGGAGTAGGAACATGAATCAACGCTGCATTATGCTGTTTCACCTTTGTACAATAAGTGAAAATCCTCTTTGACATCGGAGTCAGGGTTAGACATTGTTGATGCTGTGGTAGATTAGGAATCAGATGATTCGGAATCAAACGATTCTAATGAATTGGCTTTAGAATGAGAATTAGTAGATTCAGGTATGAGGATCCAACTCTTATTTAGATAAGATTCAATGGAATCAATATAGATGATGTATTAATATGATCCAAGGGCTATCATATGTTCTAACAGATGTGTCAGAAAACATATCTTAGTTCAACATCACATTGCATGTTTTTCGGGGCATGAGCAGTGAAGTGAACAGAATGTTTTTCTAACAGATAAAATCCGATATTGGTCTCATTAAATTCTTAAAACCATATATTCTTTATCTAATAACGATCTTTTACAAACACACCCAGGCATATAATGGATTCAAATAACAGATGTAATCATATCTTATTTAATTTTCACACTACTATTGGTCCAAAAACGCTTCTAGTCTATTGACAATCCAAGTTTCAAAAACTCATATTCAAATTAAAACAGACTATCAAGAGTATAGCATTTATAACACAATCATTTCTTGTTCATGCAGACATTGAAATTTAGATCAAATCAATATACTTTGAGCACTCATATATCATCATATCAAAGGTCTACTATGGTCATGTGTGATAAACTATTCACTGATATACTATCATTTCTTCTCTAACTTTAAATGATGTCAATTTTATATTTTTCAATTTGTTTTGAATTTTTATAAATAAACCTTTTTGGCTGAAGTTTAAAATGCATAAAAGTAATAAAGCAAAATAAAAGAAAAATTAAAACAAAATCTCCCATGAAAAATTGTTTTTGAAAAACTTTTATTCGCGATTGATCATACCGGTCATTTTGATCAGAAATTCAAACCTGGTACGATCAAATGACTTGGTAAAGAGATCAGCAAAATTATCATCAGTATGTACCTTTACCAGCTCAATCAACTTTCTATCTGCACAATCACGAATAAAATGATATCTAATTTCAATGTGCTTTGTTTTACTGTGCTTAACATTATTATTTCTTATGGACATTGTGGCGGTATTATAAATAAATATGGGGTTCCTGTGAAATTCAAACCATAGTCTCTTAATTGTTGTTGGATCCACAAGATCCGGGAACAACAACTTGCAGCAGCGATGTATTCTGCTTCACATATTGAAATGGATACCGTAGTTTGCTTTTTGCACTGTCAGGAAACAAGACGATTACCCAAGAACTGGCAACCACCTTTTGTAAATTTCCTGTCTAAACAACAACCACCAAAATCAGAGTCAGTATATGCATTGAATTCAAAGTTAGAACCATGTGGAAACCATAATCCCAATCTTTGTTTTCTTTTCAGATAACGAAAGATTCTCTTGACTGCTATCAAATGAGACTCCTTTGGTTTTGCTTGGAATCTGGAACAGATACACACAACAAACATTATATCTGGCCTTGAAGCGGTTAAGTACATGAGAGATCCAATCATTGCTCTGTACAGTCGGCAATCAATTTCTTTTCCATCCGGGTTAGAATTCAACTTATGATTCACCGGAATTAGAGTATCATATGGGGTACAGTCTTCCATCTTGAACCGGCTCAAGATGTCTTTGACATACTTAGACTGATGAATAAAGAAACCATCTTCCTTATGATTAACTTGAAGTCTAAGGAAAAATGATAACTCTCCCATAGCTGACATTTCAAACTCTTTGCATAACCCTTCATTTGTTGAACCAAAGATAATATCATCTACATATAACTGAACGAGTAGAGAATCTACCCCTACTTTCTTTATGAATAAGATCGAATCAATTTGGCCACGCACAAATCCATTGTCCATAAGATGTTTAGAAAAAGTTTCGTACCACGCTCGGGGAGCCTGATGTATGCCATAAAGTGCTTTATCTAGCTTGAATACTCTAGACGGATGAACTGGCTCCTCAAACCCCGGTGGCTGACACACGTAAACCTCTTCCTTGACCTTACCATATAAGAAAGCACTCTTTACATCTAATTGAATCACCTTAAATCCTTTGTATGATGCAAAAGCAAGAAACAATCGAATAGCTTCAAGCCTAGCAACAGGAGCATAAACGTCGGTGTAATCAATTCCCTCTTGTTGATTGAACCCTTGTACAACTAATCTTGCCTTATTTCTCACCACAACACCACGATTATCTTTCTTGCATTTAAACACCCACTTAGTGCGAATTGGATATATGCCCTTTGGAAGATCTACAAGATTCCAGACCTTAAGCTTATCAAATTGAGCAAGCTCTTCCTGCATTGCTTCTATCAAATTGTTATCGCGCAAAGCCATTTCCACATTCTTTGGTTCCACTTGAGAAATAAAACATGAATGTGAGCGAACATCAAGAACACCAGTATCCTTAATACATGTATACAAACAAGTATTCTCGATTAAAGAACGCGTCTGCACTCCATCTCTTAAATTCCCAATTATATTTGTCACCGGATGATCTTTGAGTTCTTTAATGGAAGCAACTTCAGGTACCGGCAACACATCAACTTGATTTGTTTCAGTTTGAAAAGATGAGTCTAGATTCGTAGGAATCTCCCCCTGAACTTGTGTCAAAGTAGAAGGTTCATCAACGAATAATGGATCAACAGAAGAATCTTGAAAAACAACATCTTCTTCTTCACTATTAGAATCTTGTGGTCCCGAGCAAGAAGCAACATTAGGATCAGGAGTAGAAGTAGATGGAACAGATGAACTTTGAACCATAGTCGGTATAAAACCTCCATCATGTGCGTCATGACATGACTCATACAACACATTAGCCTCTTCAGGAGAAATATCATAAGGTAAATGAAAAGACTTGAATAAGCTGTCAAAATCAAAAGTCCAGTCTGGTCCAATCGCCATTTGAGGTAAAGAACGATTTGAACAATCAATATGAAACCATTCCTCAACCTGACGAGTCTCTTTGTTATAAACCCTTTTGGTAGTAGAATTAGTAACATACCCCAGAAAGATCCCTTCAATAGCCTTAGCACTAAACATGGTTGGAACATCTCTAACCTTCAACAGGGTACATGGATTTCCAAAAGGTAGTAAATACTCCAAATTCGGCTTCCGATTAATAAGCAACTCATAGCATGTCTTGTTGTGTCACTTCATGATCAGGACTCTGTTCAAAACGTGACACGCAGTATTCACAGCCTCGGCCCAAAAAGTAACTGGGAGCTTAGAATCTGCAAGCATCGTACGTGCTGTTTCAACCAAAGTTATGTTCTTTCGTTCAGCAACTCCGTTTTGTTGAGGTACATATGGCGCACTGAATTCATGATGAATTCCCTTTTATAAACAAAATAAGCCCATTTTTCTATTCTTGAACTTGCTGCCATTGCCACTCCTAATTCTTCTGACTTTCTGTTTGCACAAATTCTCTAAACCCATGATTAAGAATGTACCATCTCTGTTGTTTCAGTTTTAGAAACAAGGAACATAACCCAAGAAAATCTCAAGAAATCATCTGTTACCACTAGACACTAGACAATAAGATTTAACTCCAACGCTCCTAATACTAATCGGTCCAAACAAATCCATATGTAGCAGCTCTAATGGAGTCATAATAGAATTCTTTGTCTTAGATTTGTAGGACTTCTTATGTTGTTTCCCCTTCTTTCAAGGAATACAATCATCAGGAATGGAGAATTTCATTTTTGGAACACCAATAACTAGATCATTGTTCACAAGAAAATTCATTTTCCTGTAATTGATGTGAGCAAGCTTCCTGTGCCACAAAATAGAATCTGATTCAGACGCCTTAGAGAGTAAACATGTTGGAATAGGATCCGTTGTCATTGCAACACTCATGTCTAAAACATATGTGTCATTTCTCCTCGGAGCCTTCATTAGAATCCATACTTCAGGAATAACAAATCCCGACTTCAAGATATAACATTCAGTATCATTGAAATGGAATGAAAACTTCTTATCACATACTTGAGATATACTCAAATGATTGTGTTCGAGTTGCTCAACATAGTTCACTTTCTCAAATTTAACCTTGTCATTCTTCAAAGTACCTTGACCTGTTATGTACCCGCCTTTATTCCCAGCAAAAGCGACATAACCGCCATCAATTTTAATAACATCTTCAAGCAAACGAATATTTCCTGTCATATGTCGAGAACAACCACTATCCACATACCAAGTATTTTGTATAGTCCTCCGTGGTCGCCCCTACATAAACAAAATAAATCAGTTAGAAATGGGAACCCAAGCCGTTATGGTCTTGGGTCGTCCAGAAGTATCAAAATAAACAACTTCAATGAGTTCACAATCCACTTAATCATCAACCTTTGGTACATAAAGTCCAACAAAATTAGAACTTCTCGATGGAGACAGGATGATTATTTTGAAAAAAATTTGTAGATTTATTATTATAAGATTCAGATGTTTCCAAAAGTTTCTTTAATTTTCTGTTACATCTCCGCCGTTGGGGTCGAGAAAGTTTGACCTCAGGTTGAGAATCTTTTGTGATTCCAACATGTGTATTCACAACATGCTATTGAAAATCAGCGTCATTTCTACCACCAGTATTCACAAACACCGGTTTAGAAAAAAATTTATCATTCTGCTTAAATCCCATAGATTTAGCAAATAATTGATTAGGCACAAATTGCCTTAATGGAACTTTCTTCACAACATCAGATGTAGGCTTTCCCACATCAAGTCTCTTCATAATCGTCACCACTTTTTGTTGTGGGTGGACAATTTTGGATTTGCCTTTCTCTAAAAACATAGGCTTCTTCTCTTGATTCTTATAAGGACAGTGTATCAGAATATGACCAACTTCAATAAAATGAAAGCACACTCTTTTATCTTAGTGATCTCTGACATATGAACTTCTTCTTGAAGTTGACGAACCACCTGATGAATAGTCTTCAGAAGATTTCAATAAACTTTCAACTTTCTTCTTTGGAATATATATTTGTTTAGGCACCTTTGATGATGTATTCTTATCATGACCAGTAGAAACAAAACCACTTGTTAATAACACCTTGGAAAGGTTAGGTTGGACAACTTCATCAGGTCCGTTTAAAATGCATCTATCTCTTGTAACTTGTTTCACCACCTTTGGTTCATCAAGTTTCATCTCCTTAGGTACACCTTCAACCTTGTTATCATCAAACTTTCATCATCATTGTCAGAATCATAAACCATCTCTTCATCTGTCACTGGATTAACCTTCAAGACAGTCTTTGGATCAATCTCCTCCTCATTTATGATTTGTGGCTCAACTACATAATTCCCATTAAAAGGTGGAGGAACAAACCCAACTCCAACAACTCTCTTTGTAGGATCAACATTATCATGAAAGTAATTCAATAACACTGATGAATTTTCAAAACTTTCAAGCTTTCGATGTAAGTTAATCACTTCTGATTCTTTGTCAGAATCTCCTTGTTTCTCTGAGCGACAATTTCATTTCTCGTCTCAATTTCAGCATAGGCCATATCCAGATGATATGCTTGTTCCTTGTACTTTAACCCCAAAGAATTTAAATCTGTTTTCAAAGATTCAATTCTATCCATACAAAGCTTATCATTGTCTTTCAACTTTTTTTTAACCACATGTATGGATTTCATATCATAAATCAAGTTTGTGTTTGCATCCATTACCTTCTGCATTTTATCCTACACAAAGACACAATTAGAGCAGTAAATATTACAGATAGAGTCTTTTACCTTTGAAGGATCTGACATATCAGCCATGAAGACTTTAGCAATTGGAATCTCTTTAGAGATAGCTTCTTCAGCAGAATTTGTAGTCAACACTATTTCATCTTCAGATACACCAGATGCAGAAGTAATATCAGAATCAACATTGTGTTCTTTAACACTCTCTTCGTCATCACTCTTCAGACTCTCACCATCACTTGAACTATCATCATCAGTTGTTCCTTCAGAATTATCAGAATGAATTTCAGCTACAAAGGCTTGACTCACATCACCAACCAGATCTTCTAGATGAATACCCCAATCATAATTTTCATCATTGTGTGCAACCAAAGCAGATGATTTGGATGCATGATTTGAATTTCCAGATCCAGAAGAACCATGTGACTAAGAACGATTATTCTGAAAATTGTTTGTCTTCTTCTGAGTATTAAACTCAACTTTCGGCTTCACACATTCCTTACCAAAATGACCATATTCTTAACAATTATAGCATCGAAGCTTTGATTTGTCAAATCCCATTCTTGATCGACTGTTAGAACCAATATACTTCCTTCCAGTCTTCTTTGGAAATTCCTTTGCTTGTCGCATAAGCATGGCCATATTCCATTGAATATTCATCTCTTCTAAATCAATAGGATCAATTTGATGAAAATCCTCTTCAAGATCAGGATCATGTATCTTCCCTCCAATAAAATTTTCATATGATGCCATGAAAGAAGAAAACATTGCCAAATAATCATCAGCAACCCTTTGATTCATATGATATGAATTTGTAGCTTGTGATCCAAAAGCACAAGTTGATGTACTTGCAGAAAATCCAGTTTGACTTGAAGCTCTAGATAGATTTTCAGTTGTATTATCTTGACCATCACCAGAGAAGAATGCAACCTTAGAAATAGTTTTGCCAGAAGTCTTTGCAAAATACATAGCAGGATCTTGAATATGCTCCATATTAGTTTCCTTTTTCTTCATATTCAAATCATGAGATTGAATTTTGCCAATAACATCTTCAAGCGACATCGTTTTGTATTTGTCATTTTCTTTGATCAAAACAGAATACACATCAAATTTTGATGGTAAAGACTCCAAAAACTTATCATTGATCTGCTCAGTTTCATAAACAATCGATGCACTTGACAATTCACCCAGCAAATGATAAAACCTTGTTGCAAGATCATCTACAGATTCATTTTGAAAATGTTTGAAAACAAGAAATTGCTTTTTCAATAACTCTTTCCGACTTTTCATCACATCCAGACTTCCTTCACACATCTTCTGCAATGCATCCCACAATTGTTGAGAAGATTTAAATTGTTTGAAACTGTGATAAATTTCCTTTGGAAGTGACATAGAAATGCTAGCCATAGTTTTCTTTTGACGATCAAACAACTCTTTTAGTTCAGTAGTTAATGCGGATACTGGTTTAGGAACACCATCCTCTCCCATCCATGAGTGTGTAGGATGTGTATAGCCCTCCAAAATAGGAATCCATAAACTCGTATCAGTAAACTACACAAACTGATCTAAACGATCTTTCCAGGTTGGATAATCAGCAAGACTTAACAACTTTGGTGGTTTCTGAGAAGTACCAATCTCATTATCACAGTTCAACATGTTAGTTACTTGCACCATATTTGCCATAGTCAACAAACTTTCAAAAACTACTAAGTATGAACAAGCACACACTCAACACTTTTAGGCGAAGATAAGAAGTTCGCTCCTAGCCTTTCAAGCGAACTTGATAAGTTCACTTAATCAAGAAAACCAGCTAAGTTCGTCTGCAACAGAATTCCAAAGCTAAGTTCGCCTGGTTTAGCTGTAACAACTTAGGAAGATGAGTTCTTCAACCAAAACACGAACAAAAACTTCCGAAAATCATCATGACTTGCTATCAATAAATGCAGCATCTTCAACACTATGAGTAGTTGCAGAAGCAATAGAAGCAGACATAAGCTTATGTGTCTTAGAATCAGGAGTAAACTCCATGTCAGAATCAGAAGATTCATCAATCAATGTCCGTTTACCAAGAACTGTACCAGGAGGAGGATCCCTGACAGACTTACGTCTTGGTTTCTTGGCCCTGGATTTCACTCTTTTACCAGCATTAGCCAAAGGCAAAGTAGCCAATCTTTCATAATGTCCTGAGCTAAAATCACATGAAGAATCAGAATCAGTAGCATGAGCACAGGTATAATAGTATCACTTGTACCGGTATCAACCACATTCCCTTCAGCTTCATGAATATGTGATTGTACAATATCATCTTGAAAATCTTCCATGTTATTACCTTGATTGTCATCAACATTCTCATCAGCATGTGCATGAACATCAGCATCAACATGAGCTGGGTCATTTACTTGCACATCTTCTTGTTGAATAGGTACCTGAACTTGTTCTTGTTGTATTGGAACATGAACTTGTTCTACCTGTATTTGTGGTTGTTGTTGAACTTGTTGAATATTCTGTTGAGGTTGTGCTTGATCTTCAACCAATTCTTCTGGATGAAACCAATTATCATTCGGAGGCTCAACATAATCAGGATTGATAATGTGACCGAATAAAGGATTAGGAACATGAATCAATGCAGGATTATGTTGTTTCACCTTAGTACAATCAGTAAAAATTCTTTTAGTCATTGGTGTTAACATGAGACGTTGTGGATGCTGTGGAAGATTAGGAATCATATAATTCAGAATCATTTGGATAAACCGAGGATACATTAGAAAACATTGACCTTATAGAGGAGTTATATGCTTCATAAGCTCTCTATAGATGTATAAGGCAAAGTTGAAACGCTTATTCAATGTTAAAGAAACCATTGCAGCTTGTAATGAAGTTTTCAAACCATCAGTACCAGCCTTTCTTGGTAACAAGCACCGGATAATGACGTGCATAAAGTATCTCCATTGACCCACTAGACCACCTTTTCTAGCTTGAGTATCATTTTGTCTTCCTCTGTAACCCATCCTCTGAAAGCATCCCATAATCAATGTTCCAGGTAAACTGATAGGATCATCATTAGCACCTCCTAGAACAAGAGCAGCTCTAATCGTATCCACAGAAATTACCACCTCGGGATTGTTCATTGTAGCTCTTAAAACATGGGGATCAACATTCGTATCTTGTTGAACCGTAGCCCAGAACTGTTAAATATACGGTAGGCTGATGTAGGGATTTCCTGATAGAGCCACGTGCAACCTGGATCTATTCAGAAAATTAATGATTCCTTGATAGTTTGCAGCCTCTGACAATGTAGGGTCTAACAATGCAACCTGATTATGCTTGTACTCAACCCTACGATCCATCGGTAAATGAATTTGGACAAGAACAATATTAGTATATATATACACAATATAAACCACAAACACTTATGCACACAATAATGAACAAAATGATGTAACACACACATGTATGATAAACACACACAACAACACAAAAAAAATGTTAAAAATGTACAAGTCCAAAACTCACTACTGAGCACCTAGGCGAAGTTGCAAGAGGCGAACTATCCTGTCGATACAAATGCAAATCAGAAATCGACCAAGTCCAAAACGAATGTAATCTTTGAAATCAACCACATCACAAGTAACATCTAACATCGATTAAGCAATTTTAAGCATCAATTTCTACATTTAGGCACAAACACACCCTCTTAGACCCTAGAACCAGTCCAACAATCAAAGTCTAAGAAAATTGATACAAACAGGCCATTTTTGATCAATTTAACGGATGAAATCTAATGAATCTACCTTTAAAAGATGCGTAATCACGAAATGAGCAGAATGAAACAATGAAAAATCGATCAACACCCTAGTAAAATCAGAAGATCAAGTTCGCAACACTGTGAACGAGTTCGCTTCAGTTATGTTCGCTTAACAAAAATTCAAAGGGTATGGATCATGTTCGCCTGAAATTGAATATATACCCTCTATTAAGTTCGCTTACCTAGGCGAACTTGCTAACTTCGTCTAACCTTAACCAGGCGAAGTTGCTATGTTCGCTTACCGGACAAATACAACCCTTCATTCTTTGAAACTTTTTGGAATTTCAACTTAAACAAACTCCAACCATCATCTTTTCAAACCTTGTGACCTTCCATCTGAAACATGTATCCGATCCAATCCCGAACATTTTAATAAAATTAAAAGGATAGAATTTTCATGGAAGATGGAAATGAAAATCTTTTTGGATTTTATCTGTACAAAAGAAATCACATATTTTTTGTTTTTATCTTTATAGAAGAAATCACATATTTTGGTTTTTATCTTTACAAACTGAAACACATATTTTTGGCTTGAGCATCATGAGTAAGAAGATCATATCAGCATCTGAGCAATTCATCACACATTCTATCACAAACTATGGGTGACCTATGATACTTCATGTGAAATGGAATACATTTGTTCATTCTATTCACATCACAATCGTATTCATTCTTTTCACTCTTTGCAATCTTGTCAAATTTATCATTCAACACTTGAAATGATACACCATAAATTTCAAAGTATACAAGATCAGATTATAAAATGCTTAATTATTCATACCGAATTTGCAATACAAAGCATGAACAGCATGAACACTTAAGTTGTCAATATTATAAGAGTTGAAACTATAAGCGTTTTTCTCCCAGATTCATGTGAGTTAGTACCATGTAGATGAAAAACATCGTGTACCCCACATATATGCCCAACAAAAAATTAAAAATGCATTATCTTCAAGACATATATGATTTATTGCAAGATTACATCAATCTCCAAGATGAAATTATCTCTATTAGCACACGAATTGAATAGCAGATCTCGAAGGATATAAGAATCATAAAGATTCAGACTCAGAAGATTCTAGTGAATTGGCTTTAGAATGAGAATCAATAGATTCAGGTAGGAGGATCCAACGATTATCTGGATAAATTTCAATGGAATCAATATAGATAATGTATCAATATGATCCAAGGGTGAGTATATGTTCCAACAGATGTTGTTAGAAAACATATTATGTTGTTAGAAAACATATCTTAGTTCAACAACACATTGCATGTTTTTCGGGACATGGGCAATGAAGTGAACTAAAAAATTTATGCTAAAGATAGAATCCGATATTGGTCTCATGAAATTATTAAAACCACATATTCTTTATCTGATAACGATCTTTTACACACACCCCATGCATATTATGGGTTCAAATCACAGATGTTATCATATCTTGTTTAATTTTCACACTACTAATGGTCTAAAAACGCTTATAGTCTACTAACAATCTAAGTTCCAAACTCATATTTAAATTAAAACCAAACAAATTATCAGGATTAGAGTCTTTATAACACTATCACGTCTTGTTCATGCAGACTTTGAAATTTAGATCAAATCAAAAGACTATAAACACAAGTATATTCTCACATCAAAGGTCTACTATGGTCATGTGTGACAAACTATTCACTAATATACTATCATTTCTTCTCTAACTTCAAATGATGTCAGCTTTTGTTTTTTTCATTTTGTTTTGACTTTTTATAAATAACATATTTTTGACTGAAAATAACATACAGAGAAGTAATAAAGCAATAAAAGAAAACTAAAAACAAAAATCTCCCATGAAAATTGTTTTAAAAACTTTTACTCGGGATTAATCATACCGATTATTTTGATTAGAAATTCAAACCTGGTACGATCAAATGCCTTGGTAAAGATATCAGCACAATTATCATCAGTATGTACCTTCACTAGCTCAATCAACTTTTTATCTACACAATCACGAATAAAATGATATCTAATTTCAATGTGCTTTGTTTTACTGTGTTTCACATGATTATTAGTTATGGACATTGTGGCAGTATTATTAATGAACATGGGGGTTCCTGTGAAATTCAAACCATAGTCTCTTAGTTGTTGTTGGATCCACAAGATATGAGAACAACAACTTACAGCAGCAATGTATTCTGCTTCACATGTTGAAATGGAGACTGTAGTCTGCTTTTTGCATTGCCAGGAAACAAGACGATTACCCAGAAACTGACAACCACCTATTGTAGATTTTCTGTCCAAACAACAAACTCCAAAATCAGAGTCAGTATATGCATTAAATCAAAGTTAGAACCATGTGGAAACCATAATCCCAATCTTTGTTTTCCTTTCAGATAACGAAAGATCCTCTTCTTGATTGTTATCAAATAAGACTCCTTTGGTTTTGCTTGAAATCTGGAACAGAGACACACAACAAATGTTATATCTGGCCTTGAAGCGGTTAAGTATATGAGAGAGCCAATCATTGCCCGGTAGAGTCGGCAATCAATGTCTTTTCCATCCGGATCAGGATTCATCTTATGATTAACAGAAATTGGAGTATCGTATGGGGTGCAGTCTTCCATCTTGAACCGGCTCAAGATGTCTTTGACATACTTAGACTGATGAATAAAGAAACCATCTTCCTTCTAATTAACTTGAAGTCTAAGAAAGAATGATAACTCTCCCATAGTTGACATTTCAAACTTCGATTCCATGACACTCTCAAACTCTTTGCACAACCCTTCGTTTGTTGAGCCAAATATAATATCATCTACATATATCTAAACCATTATATAATATCCCCCTGCTTTCTTCATGAATAAGGTTGAATCAATTTGGCCACGCACAAATCCATTGTCCATGAGATATTTAGACAAAGTTTCGTACTATGCTCGGGGAGCTTGATGTAAGCCACAAAGTGCTTTATCAAGTTTAAATACTCTAGAAGGATGAACTGGATCTTCAAACCCCGGAGGCTGACACACATAAACCTCTTCCTTGACCTTACCATATAAGAAAGCATTCTTTACATCTAATAGAAACACCTTAAACCCTTGTAAGATGCAAAAGCAAGAAACAAACGAATAGCCTCAAGCCTTGCCACAGGTGCATACACCTCGGTGTAATCAATTCCTACTTGTTGATTGAACCCCTATACAACTAATCTTGCTACACCATGATCATATTTCTTGCATTTAAAAACCCATTTAGTACCAATCTGATACACGCCCTTTTGAAGATCGACAAGGTTCCACACCTTAAGCTTATCAAATTGAGCAATCTCTTCCTGCATTGGTTCTGTCTAATTGTTATCGCCAAAGCCATTTCCACATTCTTTGGTTCGACCTGAGAAATAAAACATGAATGTGAGCACACATCAAGAACACCAGTATCCTTAATACACGTATATAAGCAAGTATTCTCGATAAAGAACGCGTCTTCACTCCATCTCTCAAATTCCCAATTATATTTATCACCGGATGATCTTTGAGTTCTTTAATTGAAGCAACTTCAGGAACATGTAACACATCAACTTGAGTCGTTTCAGTTTGAGAAGAAATATCCTGATTCACTGGTATCTCCGAGTCCGAATTCGTAGGAATCTCTCCCTGAGCAAGTGTCGAAGTAGATGGTTCATCAACGAATAATGGATTAGTTGAAGAATCTTGAAAAACAACATCTTCTTATTCACTATCTGAATCTTGTGGTTTCGAGCAAGAAGTAATAATCGGGTCATGATTAGAAGTAGATGGAACAGATGAACTAGAAACCACTGACGGTATAAAACCTCCATCACGTGTATCATGACAAGATTCATACAACACAACAACTTCTTCAGGAGAAATATCAGAAGGTAGATGAAAAGACTTGAATAAGCTGTCATAATCAAAAGCCCAGTCTGGTCCAATCACCATTTGAGGTAACGAACGATTTGAACAGTCTATATGAAACCATTCCCCAACCTGACGAATCTCCTTGTTATAAAATCTCTTGGTAGTAGAATTTGCAACATACCCCAGAAATATTCCTTCAATAGCCTTAGCACTGAACTTGTTTGGAACATCTCTAACTTTCAAAAGAGTGCATGGATTTCCGAATGGAAGTATATACTCCAAATTAGGCTTCCGATGATTAAGCAGCTCATAACATGTCTTATTGTTTCACTTCACGATCAAACCTCTGTTCAAAACATGACATGCAGTATTCACAGCCTCAGCCCAAAAAGTTACAAGGAGCTTAGAATCTGCAAGCATTGTGCATGCCATTGCAACCAAAGTTCTGCTCTTTCGTTCAACAACTCCGTTTTGTTGAGGTACATATGGCACACTAAATTCATGATGAATTCCCTTTTGTAAACAAAACAAACCCATCTTGCTATTCTTGAACTCGCTGCCATTGTCACTCCTAATTCTTCTAACTTTCTGTTTACACAAATTCTCTAAACCTAGGATTAAGTATTGTACTATCTCTTTTGTTTCAGCTTTTGAAGCTAAGAACTTAACCCAGGAAAATCTAGAGAAATCATCTGTAACCACCAAACAAAAGGATTTTCCTCCAATACTTCTGATACTGATCGGTCCAAACAAATCCATATGAAGAAGCTCCAATTGAGTCACAATTGAATTCTTGGTTTTGGATTTGTGGGACTTCTTGTGTTGTTTGCCTTCTTGCAAGGAACACAATCATCAGGAACATATAATTTCATTTTAGAAACACCAATAACAAGATCATTCTTCACCAAATAATTCATTTTCCTGTAATTGATGTGAGCAAGCTTCCTGTGCCACAGAATAGAATCTAATTCAGACGCCATCGAGAGTAAACATAATAGAATCCGTTGTCATTGCAACACTGATATCCAAAACATATGTGTCATTTCTCCTTGGTGCCTTCATAAGAATCCATTCTTCAGGAATGACAAATCCCGGCTTCATGATATAACATTCAATAGCATTGAAATGGAATGAAAACTTCTTGTCGCATACTTGAGATACACTCAGAAGATTGTGTTCAAGTTGTTCAACATAGTTAACCTTCTCAAATTTAACCCTGTCGTTCTTCAAAGTGCCTTGGCCTGTTATGTAACCGCCTTTATTCCCAGCAAAAGCAACATAACCACCATAAATTTTAATAACATCTTCTAGCAATCGAATATTTCTTGTCATATGTTGAGAACAACCACTATCCACATACCAGGTATTGTTGATAGTCCTCCTTGGTTGCCCCTACATAAACAAAAAAATCAGTTAGAAATGGGAACCCAAGCCATAGTGGTCTTGGTTCTTCCAGAAGTACCAAAATAAACAACCTCAATGAGTTCACAATCAACTTTATCATTAACCTTTGGTACATAGTGTCCATCATAATCATCACTTCTCAATGGAGACACATGTTGATTATTTTGAAAACCATTTTTAGAATTATTATTATCTAACTCAGATATTTCCAAAAGTTTCTTTAACTTTCTGTTACGTCTCCGACGTTGTGGTCGAGAAAGTTTGACTCCAGGTTGAGAATACTTTGTGATTCCAACATGTGGATTCTCAAAATGTTGTTGAAACCCAGCAACATGTGGATTGTTTATCATTTTGCATAAATCCCTTAGATTTAGCAAATGACTTGTTAGGCACAAATTGCCTCATTGAACACTTTTCACAAAATCAGATGAAGACTTTCCCACATGAGATCTTTACAGAATCGACACAACTTTTGGTTATGAGTTAACATCACCAGATTTGAGTTTTTCTGGAATCATAGGCTTCTTCTCTTGGTTTTTGTAAAAACAATGAATTAGAATATGTCCGACTTCATTACAATGAAAGCACAATCTTTTATCTCGATGATCTCTAACATACGAACTTTTTCTTGACGTCGATGAACACCCAGATGAATATCCTTCAGATGATTTGACTTCATTTTCATCTTTCTTATTTGGAACATAAACTTTTCTAGTCACCTTAGAAGTTGTCTTCTACCTTGACCAGCACAAACAAAACCACTTGTAGATAAAACTTTGGAAATAGTAGGTTGTACAACTACATCAGGTTCTGTTATAATACATCTATCCGTTTTAACATGTTTCACCACCGTTGGTTCATCAAGTTGCACTTCTTTACGAACACCTTCAACCTTGTTATCATCACATACTTCATCATCATTGTCAGAATCATAAACCATTTCTTCTCCTGTCACAGGATTAACCTTCAGAACTGTATTTGGATCAATCTCCTCCTCATTTATAATTTCCGGTTCAACTACATAGTTCCCATTAAATAGTGGAGGAACAAATCCAACTCCAGCAACCCTCTTTGCACGATCAGCATTGTCATGAAAATAATCCAACAAAACTGATGAATTTCCAAAACTCTCCAGCTTTCGATGTAATTTGATCACTTCTGATTCTTTGTCAGAAATCTCCTTGTTTTTCTAAGCAACAATATCATTTCTCTTCTTGATCTCAGCATAAGCCATATCCAGATGATATGCTTGTTCCTTGTACCTTAACCCCAAATAATTTAAATCTCTTTTCAAAGACTCACTTCTATCCATACACAGCTTATCATTATCTTTCAATTTTTGATTAACCACATGCATGGATTTCGTATCACAAATCAAGTTGGTATTATCATCCATTACTTTCTGCATTTTATCCTTCACAAAAACACAGTTAGAACTGTAAGTAGTACAGATAGAGACTTTTACCTTTGAAGGATCTGACATGTCTGTCATGAAGACTTTAGCAATCGGAATATCTTCAGATACAACATCATCAGAAGATCTTTTAGTCAACACAATTTCAACTTCAGATATATTAGAAGTATCTTCAGAAGCAACATTGTGAACATTCATATTTTCTTCATCATCACTTTTTACACTTTCACCATCACTTGAACTATCATCATCAGTTGTTTCTTCAAAATTTTCAGTATGAATTTCAACTATAAACGCCTGACTCACAGCCCCAACCAAATCTTCTAGATTAATACCCTAATCATAATTTTCATCATTTTGTGCAACCAACGCATATGATGTGGATGCATGATTTGAATTTCCAGATCCAGAAGAAACATGTGACTGAGAACAATTGTTCTGAAAAGTATTTGTCTTTTTCTGAGAATCAAATTCAACTTTTGGCTTCACACATTCATTAACAAAATTACCATATTCTTGAAAATTGTAACATCGAACCTTTGAGTTATCAAACGCCATTCTTGTTCGACTATTAGAACCAATATACTTCCTGCCAGATTTCTTCAGAAAGTTTTTTGCTTATCGCATAAGCATGGCCATATTCCATTGAATATTCATCTCCTCTAAATCAACAGGATCAATTTGACGAAAATCCTCTTCAAGAACATCAGGATCATGAATCTTGCATCCAATAAAATTTTCATACGATACCATGAAAGAAGAAAACATTGCCAAATAATCATCAGCAAACCTTTGATTCATATGATATGAATTTGTATGATGTGATCAAGAATTTGAATTTGATGTACTTGCAGAAAATCCAGTTTGGCTTGAAGCTCCAGATATATTTTCACTTGTATTGTCTTGACCATCACCAGAGAAAAATGCAACACAAGAACCTATTTTTCGTGAAGACTTTGCAAAATACATTGCATAATCTTGAATATGTTCCATATTTGTTTCATTCTTCTTCATATTTAAATCATGAGAATGAATTTTGCCAAGAATATCTTCAAGAGACATGGTTATATACTTGACATTTTCTTTTATCAAAACAGAATACACATCAAATTTTGATGGTAAAGACTCCCAAAAATTATCATTGATCTCCTCAGTTTCATAAACAACCGATGCACTTGATAACTCACTCAGCAAATGATAAAATCTTGTTGCAAGATCATCCAGAGATTCATTTTGAAAATGCTTGAAAACCAGAAATTGTTTTTCAATAACTCTTTCCGACTTTTCTTCACATCTAGACTACCTTCACACTGTTTCTGCAACGCATCCCACAATTGTTTGGAAGATTTAAATTGTTTGAAACTGTGATAAATCTCCTTTGGAAGTGACATAGAAATACTCTTCATTGCTTTCTTTTCACGATCAAACAACTAATTTTATTCAGCAGTCAGTGCAGGTACTGGTTTAGGAACATTATCATTTCCCATCCATGAATATGTCGGATGTGTATAGCTTTCCAAAATAGGAATCCATAAACTTGTATCAGTAAACGATACAAACTGATCAAACCGATCTTTCCAGTTTGGATAATCAGCAAGACTTAACAACTTTGGTGGTTTCTGAGAAGTACCAATCTCATTATCATAGTTAAACATATTAGTAACTTGTACCATGTTTTCCATAATCATCATTATCTAAAAAATAACAAGTCAAACCAAGATAACACTCAGGCGAATTTAATAAGTTCGCTATAATCCTCCTCAAGCTAACTTGACCCCAAGCGAACTTGATAAGTTCGCTTAATCAAAGATTCCAGATAAGTTCGCCTAATAAGTTCGCTCCTAACAGACTTTCGAAAATAAGTTCGCCCGGTTCAGCAGCAACAACTCAGGAAGATGAGTTCTTCAACCAAAACACGAACAAAAACATTCAAAAATCATCATAACTTGTTGAATAGATGAAATTTGATTAAATTGAACCGTAGGATTGAGTATAATATGATTTAGAACACTTCTAATAGATCAATTTCTTCAAAAACACCTTCAAATTGATGAAATCAGGCTCAAAATCACTCTCAAGAACTTGAAAACTACATGAACATGAAAATTTGCAAAGGTCAACCAATTTTTTGTCAATTTATACACAAATAGTCACAAAACAATCACAAATCACGAGCATAGGCTCTGATACCACTTGTAGGTCCACATAACTCTCCTATAGATCGTACTCGAGATGCGACGTATCAATGACATTTAGTGCGGAATCCAACCGTGTCAATGATTGCGTATACAAAATGACAACAGAAACAGTAACAATCACAATGTAAATAAACGTCTCTTCTATATCATGAAATCACAGAGTTTACATAACTAGAACTTTCAACATTCAAAAGCATTACAAAAACTGAACATGTAAACTCTATTTATAGACTTGGTTCTACAATACATAATGCATCCCGGAAGCGATAAGATGTACAAAAACCTAAAAGCCAATTACTGGTGGATAGGAAGGAAGAAACATATCGCTATTGATGTCGTCCGGACGGTTTATAAAAATAACTCTAAAACCTAAGCAAGACTCCTAAGTAATAAATGGGAAACCTATGAACTAAAAATCACTAACAGGCAAGTGTACCTATCGAGTGTAGCACACCTTAACAGCAAACCGGATTATCGAACCCTAGAGACACTACGAATAACAAACTAGACTCTGACTCGGACTTAAGATTGATTTGATTTGGGGGGTTTACTACACTAAAGATTCTCACTAAGATTGCAATACACTAAAGACGAATCAAGCTATCAAGAGACAAAAGCTAAGGAAATATCAAGAATATGAAGAATAGGAAGAATACTACCTAGGTCGGAATCCTACTTGCAAAGCACAACTTCTACCAGTTCTGGAACTATGATGGATCTAGGTGTCTAAGGAAAAAAAATCTAGACAACCTAGTGGATCCCTAATCACTCTCAGGGTGTCACCAACTAAGAAAACTAAAGCGTACTAAACTCACCAGATGGTTGGATCACTTCTCAGGTATTTCAACTATGACAAAGTATCCTAATTGATGGACTACCTCTCAGTCTCACCGTCCACATTACACTCAAGGAATGCACAGGGTAATCCTAGAATAACAACTATGATTCAGAATAGCAACAGATCACTAGACACCTAAACCAACTTCCTCTCAGACCATTGACATTCGGATTCCTAATGGCGAAGACTAACCAAATAATTCTCACCTCTCGGGTATTGAACTAGGACACACACTCAACTCTAATCAGCAATCAATAACAATCCTTATGGCTACTACGGCTAGCAAACCACCACAATCACAAACCCTAAGATCTATGATCAAGATACGCTAATTGAATAGGCAGACAACCATAATCAACGCAAGGAATCATTAATTAACCACACAATCATATTCTAGCATGCATATACATCATAATAATTAACTAGAATTAGTTACAAAATCATAACACCATCAATTGAATCAAAAACCAGTAGAAATCACAACTTTACGCAGTAATCATCGTTAACCTATGCAGTAATTAAGATTTAGCCAAAAATCATGTTCAAAACATCCCTAAGAGAAGTAAAAGACATAAACATGGTTTCAATCAAACAAAACAAAGATAAAGATTGAATCTTGAAAACCGAATAAGCTACTACAATAAACCCGGGATCCAAAAGGTTCAAACTTGCACTTCAATTGCTTCCTCTAGCCTTAAAAACGCCTCTCCTAATGCTCTAGACGGCAAAGATATGAACCCCCCTATAATGGGTATCAAAATCTAATGCTCTAGCCTTAAAAACGCCTCTCCAAATGCCCATAGTATTTTCAGAATTTTGACTTTTAATTCTTGTGCTTGGTTTATTCGGGTTTTCTCTTGTAATCATCATGAGCACCTGAGAACATAATAAAGACTCAATATGTAACAAAAATGACTCAAAACGAATAGAAAACTAATTAAAACGACACGAAAACTAAGGAATAAAGATGGGTGCTTTGCACTACATCAAATATCCCCACACTTAACCTTTTTCCGTACTCGAAAAAGTCTACAATGGAATCATAACTGAGATCTCACTTTAATAATCAATTACTAATTAGCAGTTCAATATACCCACGCGTTAAAAAACAATAATCAGTATTTATGTCTGATTAAACCCAAGCACCAACTATCTAGCCCCCGTAATGTGTTCTAATTCCAATTTATACAAGAATCAATTCAATCTATGTGACTCACACTTAGAAGCTACAGCTCTACCTAATACCGTCTCACGGTCATGTTTAGGCACGTGTTAAACCATGTAGATTTGCCCACCACGTTAAACTAAGATTTACATGTTTTTAGAAATCAGTAGATTATGGAACGAATGGAATGAGTATTATTAATTATATATGAATCAACCGCACCTAAGGGTGCCTCTCCCAAGTCACTATCCCGAAAGGTAGCACATAGGTTGCAGTATATCAATTAAGCATATAAGAATCAACTTAGAAGCGTATCCACAGATCACCATCCCCATGGGAAACACGTAGGTCAATCTTATTTATCTAGACACGGATCACTCAAATCCCAACCCATGGGTGTATCCACAGAGCCATTATCCCCTTGGGAAACACGTAGGTCAAGACTCGAGTTTTCAGTTTATTAATTACACTCATTATTATATGGAATTATGGATGCAGGCGCCACTAAACTCGAATTTATTCTCATAAAAAGAGATCGGTGTGCCATCAAAGTTTTCAAAAACCTCTAAATATTAGCTTAACATGGTACCTATCACCCTATGTTGACAGTTTCAGTATTACCATTACCCTAAGATGAGTACCCACAAGATTTTATGATATTATTACGTGATTAATCTTAACTAACACTCATGTGCTATTTAAGTTATTCAAGCTGCCGGGTCTACCAAAACATCACTAATTATACGCGTTTTCTATTATTTAAATCATTTAAACTCAACAGTAGATCCAGTTGTATTATCATTTTCTATTTATTATGCAAAATGTTTTATTTCAAATGACATTTTTTTCAAATGTTTTCAATTTTTTTTGTATTTGTGGATTTTTATAAAGACACAACCTAAAACTTAAACACTCACATCCCCACACTTGAAAGACACATTGTCCTTAATGTGAAGCCAGACATAACGAAAAAATAAAAATGCAAAAAATAAAAACAAGAAGCGACTTAGCTAGTAATGTAGATGAAAACAAATGTATCCAGCTTCGTTTTTCCTCGTGTGCACCGTATAACATTTTGGTCGTGGTTGCACACACTACTGGGTTGCTTAATAAGATATCAGGATCAATTCCGTCCGAATGGAGATTGAGTACGGACAGAATGATGTACACCTGCAAAAATAAACTCACACATACCCGCAGCATCAAACTGACTCAATCAAATTGAATCTGGATAGATATGCAAGGACATGTACCCGATGTGTGGCAAACACATAGACATGAATGCCACGACAAGGTGGATCATCGGTTACAAACGGGTTTCTCATTTCCCATGGTCGATGGTAGTCGGTGAATGATATGATGATGATGAACTGGATGGTAATGGTGTGCTAATGGTAGGATAGATGGTGGTGGATATGATGGTAATGGATGGTGGTGGCGAATGATGAACGGTGTGGGAGACCATGGGAAATAAGAGAATAATAGGGTTTTCAGGAAGCCCCCGCGTACCGCGAGAAACCAAAGGACACTCCTCGCGTACCACGATGAGTTAAAACTCTAGCCAGCCCCAACCTTTGTCTCTCGCGTACCGCGAGGACGCTATCCGAGGCGGTGGCGGGCCACCACCAACCATCGTAGCGGTCCGCTACAGGTTGGATTTCCAGCCTAGAAATAGTTGGACCATTCCATTCGGTTTCTGCATCCGATCCCCGAAACCAACTCTCACATTGTGTTCTAGATCTTTCGTAGACGACACCCGACGTTCCCAGATCCACTCCTGCTCCTCGTAGTGCCCGGTTAAGCAAGAAACGCTGGTAGAAAGGCTGTTACGCTAGAGAAATCAAGTTAAGAAGCTAGCTTATAAGCTTTGGACTTTAGAGGCTCATTCCCAACAAAAAGGTGAATACTTTATATCTTTCAAAACTTGTGTCAAATATTTTATTTGCAAAAATGGCCAAATAAAGGTTAACGAAGTAATGCTCAACGTTCTTCTATGAATAAGCATTCAGGCCATAGGTATATGTAAAACTTGCAAAGAATACACAGGTCTCGGGTGAAATTCACGGATTGCGGCCGGTGCTTCCCTTTATAAAAAATGAGGAGACATGGAGTCCCCGTTGTTATAAACTCATACTACTAGTGTACACTGTGGTGTGATTGAACAGGACGGGCCTGCTAAGTGTGTAGATTGAACATGAAGTTGTGATTATGAAATTAATACTTGTTTGTGTCAAATGATTTTAATGTCAAGATATTGTATTCGCGCTGACGTTTTATTTTTAATATCTTTTCCAGGTAACGAATAAAACATGATGAGAAAGGAATATGGACAGACATAAGATATGGTCTAGGAAATAAAAGGATGGAATGCACGTAGGATTCCCAGGCCTCTTGTAAAGGGAAATTTTAAAGAAAGGAGATAGGACCAGGGAACTGATCAACCCTTTGTTGTACTGTTATGGGCTGAATTTAAATGCAGGATCATGAATGATGCATAATCCAGAATCTGGTATCCTTGTATTTTCGGTATCCTGAATATTGTTATTAACGGTTACTTGTGTATGTTTTCTTCATTGATGACAGGTAAAACATTCGAGACGCAATGCTCACCTGAAGACTAGCTCAAAGGACGTGGACTACGTGTGGAAAACGTGTGAATCAATTCACAACGGTCACAAGGATGAAGATAGACTCAAGACCATTATTTTCGGATAGTTAGTTAACATGATCTCTGTATTTATTCAGCAAGTATTGATCGAATAGGCACAACATCCACTACGCACTTAGCTCTCTAGACTCGTAATCAGTTCTGTAACACACATAGCTCGATCTTTACTGCTCATACTTGTAATCTTTTTGCCACTTATCGAAGAAACGAGGCAGGGGACGATTGTCACCTCCCGAGGTTTTATGTCGGCGATCCCTAAAGATCAAGGGCTTTCATCGTAAACAATCATGTCATCTTTTACGTATTTGCATTGATTCACATTGATTTTACAAAGCACTCTACCTCACTTTCGAAATTTGGTTACAAAGTTAGTTCACATAATTTTTACCCAAAACATGTACTATTTCCAGTGGTTTGTCATGTATTTGATTTCAAACTCAGTTTTGTAATCAATTGAGAAGGGTATTGAGACCCTATATTTATAAATTAAATACAAGGCTTTTGTTTTCCAATTGAGTTTTGATATTTACTGTAACATTTCTGATTTTCATTATCTATATTTCAGTTCAATGTGACACGTTTCAAATTCAAATTTAGTACACTGACTTGTTCTATTCGTACCAACAATTAAATACTATGTTCCAATGCAAATCCCTAAATTTAACATGAGTATACCCTATAAAACTATACATAAGTCCATATTTATACAAATCTGTCAATACTAAAATTGCAAGGACTGATTTTATAAATAAATAACCAGGAACCCTAATAGGCATGGTCGCGCCTCGTTTTGGCACGGTCACGCCAAGTGATAGACACGGTCGCGCGCCTTGCTTTGGAACGGTCGCGCCCGGTGCCTTGGCACGGTCGCGCCTCATATGGGCACGGCCGCGCCTCTCATCAGTTGAAATGTAAATGCAGCCTTTAATCACAGAGACGTTCGATCTCATAACCGTTCTACACGTTTTCACCATTAACGAACCCAATTAAATCTTTTAATCATCACAATTACAACAAATAAACTCAATTTCGTCGATTCAACTCATAACCATCCAATCCTCTCACAAGACTGTCGAATTCACCATTTTGATTATGATTCTCCTAAGCCAACATACAATCAATCCTCTCTGAAGCCCGGAAACACTGAGTCAGTCGGAATTGCAGAAGAAGGCGCCGGAAACCAAACCCGTGGTCGCCGGAACTCATCTCTACCGAACACTATCAATTCATCGTCCTTCCGGGTAATTGAAACCTTTCACACTTACATTTTAGTCTAAAAATCAAAAGCCCTAATCTAATTTGGGCTTACAATATGGGAATCATCACGAACCAGAATCTAGTTTTCGTTCAAAATAGATTTAATCGAACCCTGCTTTGAACACGTTTTAAATACAATTAATATATTCCAAAAGACTCGTAATAACCCTACAGATGAAAGCCCCATGAATTCCAACATTAACAATATAAGAAATGGCCAATTCGTTCCTATTTTGGAACAAACACGGTCGCGCTAGTCTTCTAGCGCGGCCGTGCTTCGTGAGACACGGTCGTGCCAATACTAGCGTGGTCGTGCCTCCCACACTCAGACCCGGTCATGCCTCTTGGCTAGGCTTGGTCATGCCTCAGAACCCTAGACACAGTCGTGCCTGACCCAGACACGGTCGTGCCTAGTGGACAGCTTAGCTATATCCTCAGTATTCGTCAACACGGTCGCGTCCCTGACTAGCACGGTCGCGCCCGTGGTTCTAGCACGATCGTGCCCTGTCCCAGGCACGGTCGTGTGTGTGAGAAAAGTCTTGACAGAATAATTATTTCCATATTTTAAAAAACAATAAGTATTTTAAATTAATTTTTAAATAAAAAATATTGATTTTATAAAATAAATAAATAGAATTTGTTTATTTAAAACTTACAAAATTAAATTTATATTTATTGCTAAACCCTACACTTAAATATTATTTACACCATTTACTTAAACATCTTTATGAAAATAAAGTAAAGAAATTTATAATTATTATAAAACATCTAAATACATTTTTATAACTAAATGACTAAGTTACATATTTTATAAATAAATAAATAAGGTAACAATTATTTATTTAAGTTACATATAAACAAATATCATTTATTTAGGTTATACTTAATTACCTCTAATACCTACATTATTTTTATAACTAAGTAAATAAATAATAATTTTGTTTTATTATTTAGTTATTCCAAACTCAAACCTTAATTTTATACAACACTATTCAAGTACAAACCACTAACACCTACAACTTCAAATTCCTTATACACACATCCAATTTAACCTTAGACTTAGAGATAAACTATTGTGCATACTATTGATTCGATACATATTACACTCTAGGTTAACGTTGTGCATTACAAGGACATCGTATTACTATCTAGTCTCTTGTGTTAGCTACGCCTTCAAACCAAGTGAGTATTACATAGCCCCTTTTACTCTTTTACACTTTTTGGGGCGAAACATGAACATTATACAATACTATTGTTTACATTTACACAAACAACACAAATACAAATCCTCTTTACATTCATGTGTGCAATTTGAGCTTTATGCCTGAGTGCTAGTTATGCTAACTTTCGTGTGCGATTTATGTGCAATCATTAACTATTCAAGCCGACGGTAAACAATGATAGATCTATTGAGTCTGACAAACCCACCCTGATTGGGGTGATTGTTACCGACAACACAATTTTGCATGCTAGTTACAAAGGTTTGATTGTACTTGGTTACACAATAGCTGCTCTCCATAAATGCTTTATTTTATCATGTTATGTAAGGATTTGTTTATTTACAATCTGTATGCTATCTATATACAAACCTGTGTATGCTCACCAACTTTTTAGTTGACCTTATTTTATTCATGTTTCAGGTGCTAATATGTGAGTTCGATCAAGACATGCTACACATAGGCTTTGGACTTAGTTATATTTAAATAAAGAATATTATGTATTTCCATTTTGTACTTGTTTGAATTTGTTTGTGGTTGAATCGTTTGAAATGAAACTTGATGATTAAATATTGAAATCTAGTGAACCTCGTGCTCATGAACAGTCTACATGTCCCGCCCCGATGATTCGCCGTCGATTAGGGTGTGACAGATTGGTATCAGAGCCTTGGTTATAGGGAACTAGGTTATTAGACACCCTTGACCTAGACTATAACTTTAGAACACCCACTCATGCCATGCTTCATGATTATGTGCTATGTGCTTCATGTTATGTGTTACATGTTTTCTATGATTAGTTATTATTTCATTTTTGATGCCCTACTTGTTAAAATTCATGACTTATTAGACTATGCTTAAATAAACAATATTCCTACCTATACCCTAAAACCTCATAATATTCTTACCTACTCCTCTATCATCATCTTCTTAGCATGTGGAAACTTCATGTATTTAAATCTATAAAAACAATTTCTTTATTTCCTCGTTAAGGCTTTTAAACTTTGTTAATTATTTGAGGACACGTGCAATCTGGAAGGGTGACACCTGTACTCTGGGTTTTCTGTCTAGGAAAGCATTTCGCATAAATCCCAATCAACCGAGGGACCCGTATGCTTTCCTGGGAATTCCTGGGATGAGTGTTTACTTATAGGCTAAAGCATGTCTCCTTGAAAAATATATGAGTTTAATTAACCTTAATGTGTCATAGTATTCAAGTGATTTTATCACTATTTGAGTACAATCCAAAGTATGATTAACTATTTTATTTGTTATCTTATTCTTTTAAATCCAAACAACATTCATCATAAATTCTTACATCTTTTCTTGTGTTGTGCAATTCTGTAGAATGCCTCCCTGTCGTGCTCCCGTGACCAACAACAATACCGATATTGCTGCTATTCTTGCACAACTTGTAACCCAACTCACTCAAGTTAATGGTGCCACAAATGGTAACCATGGAGCTAATGGTGGTGGTGGTGCCAACCCACCACAATGCACCTTCAAGCACTTCAACTCATGTAATCCTCTTAAGTTCTATAGTACCGAAGGAGCTACGGGACTTCTTCAATGGTTCGAAAGTATTGAGAATACCTTTCTCAATAGTGACTGCCCCGATAACCTTCGTGTTCGTCATGCCACAAGTGTCTTGCAAAAACGGGCACTCACGTGGTGGAATGGGGAAAAGAGGAATAGAGGTGTGGAAGTAGCAATGGCCTTACCTTGGGATGAGGTTAAAAGGCTAATGACTGAAGAATTTTGTCCTCAAAATGAAGTAAAGAAACTGGAAGCCGAGTTTTGGGATCTTACCCAAGACAGTGGTGAAAGTCTATCTTATACAACTCGGTTCCACGAGTTGAGTCTCCTTGTGCCCCATATGGTCACACCTTTACCCCGCTGCATTGAGAAGTATATTGGTGGACTACCTAGGCAAATTCAAGATACTGTCTTAGGGAGAAATCCCGCAATACTTGAAGATGCTATATTAACCGACAATCATGTGAAAGCGGGAACTCTAACTAGAAAAGGCACCAAGAAAGTTCCTGACACCACAACCCCTCCCACACACATCAAAGAAGCCACAACTGAACCCTCCCGTAATAATAAGAAAAGAAAGGCTAGAAACTATGCTATGGTCACTCCTGCTATCCCTGTTAACCAGGCTGCTCCTATGGTTCAAGCACCAGCCAAAAAGCCATATGTTGGGATTTACCCACTCTGTGCCACATGCAACTATCACCATCTCCAAACCATCCCATGTCGCCTTTACACTCATTGTGGGAAATATGACCATACGGTCAATGTCTGTAGAGCCAAAGCACTTGCAGGCCAAGTCAACCCACCAAACCGAACCAACCCCCAAGTGGCTAATCAAGGTGTTCCCGCTATTGCAAATGGACGTGCTTGTTATGAATGTGGTAACCCAAACCATTTCCGTGATCAGTGCCCAAGGTTAATCAATGATAGACAAGGCGGAGCTCGTGGGCGTGCTTTTAACATAAACGCCAATGAAGCTCAAGCCAACAATGATGTGGTCAACGGTACGTTCCTTGTTAATAGTTAATATGCCTCCATTTTATTTGATACCGGTGCCGATAAAAGTTTTGTGTCACTTAATTTTGAACCCTTACTTGCAAAGACACGATCCCAATTAGAGAAAACCTTCACTGTCGAAGTAGCAAATGGTGATTCGCTTACAATTGAGTCTGATATCTATGACTGCTCTCTAGAACTTAATGAATATACATTCCCAATCAATCTTGTACCAAAGCCACTAGGAAGTTTTGATATAATCATAGGCATGGATTGGTTATCAAATCATCATGTTGAAGTCATCTATTTCGAGAAGTGCATCCGAATACCTCTACCGTCGGGAGAAACATTAAGAGTCTTTGGTGAAAAGCCTTGCAAGGGACTAAAGTTAATGTCATGCACTACCGTCCAAAAGTACCTACGAAAGAAGTACGTGGCCTTCTTAGCTCATATTGTTCAAAAGGATGTCAAAGAGAAGAGTATCCAAGACATTCCCATCATTCGGGATTTTCCCGAAGTATTTCCCGAAGATCTATCCGGTCTTCCACCCGTTCGACAAGTAGAATTTCGCATTGACCTTATACCCGGAGCTAATCCCGTGGCTAAAGCTCCATACCGTCTTGCACCTTCTGAAATGCAAGAACTTGCAAGTCAACTCCAAGAGCTCTCCGACAAGGGATTCATTCGTCCAAGTCATTCACCGTGGGGTGCACCCGTCTTGTTCGTCAAAAAGAAAGATGGATCATTCCGCATGTGTATTGACTACCGCAAACTCAACAAGCATACCATCAAGAACCGTTACCCTTTGCCTAGAATTGATGACCTATTTGATCAACTTTAAGGTTCTACTTGCTTCTCGAAGATTTATCTTCGATCTGGTTATCATCAACTCCGTGTACAAGAGGAATATATTCCAAAGACTGCTTTTCGAACAAGGTATGGTCACTACGAGTTCATGGTCATGCCTTTTGGACTAACCAATGCAACCGCGGTCTTCATGGACCTCATGAATCGTGTGTGAAAATCGTACCTTGATAAATTTGTGATCCTCTTCATTGACGATATCTTAATCTACTCCAAGACTAAAGCCGACCATGAGCAACACCTTAGACTGGTTTTAGATCTCTTGAGGAAGGAACAATTATATGCCAAATTCTCCAAATGTGAATTTTGGTTAAATGAAGTTCAATTTCTTGGTCATATCATTAACGACAAGGGAATACATGTTGACCCTGCTAAGATCGAAGCGGTTAAGAATTGGAATGCCCCGAAGACCCCTACCGAAGTTCGTTCATTTCTTGGTCTTGTGGGATATTATCGTCGCTTCATCTCAAATTTCTCTAAGATTGCTGTCCCTCTTATCGCTTTGACCCACAAGGGTAAAACTTATGAATGGGGACCAAAACAAGAAGAAGCTTTCCAAACACTCAAGCAAAAGTTGTGCAATGCTCCTATTTTGACTCTCCCTGATGGAAATGATGATCTAGTTGTCTACTGTGATGCTTCCAACCAAGGTCTTGGTTGTGTCCTCATGCAACGAGGCAAAGTAATCGCTTATGCATCAAGACAACTCAAGATTCACGAGATGAATTATACGACGCACGATCTCGAGTTGGGTGCGGTCGTATTCGCATTGAAGATTTGGAGACATTACCTCTATGGCACAAAATGTGTGGTGTTCACCGACCACAAAAGTCTTCAACACATCTTCAACCAAAAAGAACTCAATATGAGGCAACGACGTTGGGTTGAACTCCTTAACGACTATGACTGCGAGATTCGTTATCACCCCGACAAAGCGAATGTTGTAGCCGACTGTCACACCCCGACCGATGGCGGAATCATCGGGGCGGGACATGTAAGACTGTTCATAGCACAAGGTTGACTAAATTGAAATATATTAAAGTCAAATTTCTATTACACAAAATCCACGTACAAACCAAATCCAAACAAAGAACAATAAACAATTCATAAACTTCTTGATTTAATATTGATAAGTCCAAATCCTATGTTGAACACGTCTTGAATCAATCTCACATATTAGGGCCTGAAACATGAATAAAATAAAGTCAACTAAAAAGTTGGTGAGTATAACACAATTGTATATAGATAGCATATAGTTGAAAACAAATCCTGTACATAACATGATAAATAAGGCATTTATGGGGAGCCGCTATTGTGTAACCAAGTACAATCAAGCCTTAGTAACTAGTATGCAAATTGTGTTGTCGGTATCAATCACCTCCACTTGGGTGGGTTTGTCAGACTCAATAGATCTATCATTGAAAACCGTCGGCTTGTATAGTTAATGATTGTACATAATAGTATGCAAAAGTTAGCACAAATAGTCCTCGGGCATAAAGCTCAAATTGCACACATGAATGTAATAGAATTTGTAATGGTGTTGTTTGTATAAGTGTAAACATGTAATTTGTATATGGTTCATGTTTCACCCCAAAAGTGTAAAAGAGTAAAAGGGGTTGTGAATACTCACTTGATATGAAGATGAAGCTAACAAGGAAATATAGATAGCAAATATGATCCTTGGAATGCACAATTTAACCTATCGAGTAATGTGTATAGTATCAAATAGATGTACAAAGTTTAAGTTTAAAATGGACGTTTGAATTTGTGTATAAAGCCATTGATTTGTATAAAATATATAGAGTTTGAAGTAAAATATATTTGAAATAATTTGATTAGGTTTGAATTGAATAAATGAATAAATATATAATTATAGTTTATGAAATAATGTAAATATTAATTGTAATTAAGTAAAAATAAATAAATGATTTTGATTTAAAATGTAAATTAAATAACTAATCATTAATTATAACTTTTGTAACTTAATTATTTAAAACATCATTTAAATAAATATAAATTTAATTTTTATAAACTTTTCAATAAATTATATTTATGCCAAGATTAAACTTTTAATCCATTTTTAAATACAGAACACATATTTTTATAAAATCTGAAACATTTCCTGGTTAAATATAAAAATTATAATTCTGCTAAAATAATCTGAGTCTAGCACGACCGTGCCTCGGAAGGGCACGATCGTGCTCAAGCCACGGGCGTGACCGCGCTAGTCGGGGCGCGACCGGGTTGATCAACAGGAGCACAATCTAGACAAGTCTGACAGGCACGACCGTGCCTTGGCCCGGCACGGTCGTGTCTATGATTTTTAGACACAACAGGGACTAGCCCAGAGGGCATGACCAGGTCTGGACAGGAGGACACGACCGCGCTTCTAATCGGCACGACCGCGCTAAATGAGGCACGGCCGCGCTAGATGATTAGCGCGACCGTGTTTATTCCAATTCAGACACGAATCAAGAATTTCTTGTATTTTAAACACTGGAATTGTTAGGGCTTTTGATTAATGGGTTATTACGAGTATAATGGTATGTTTTAATTGAATATAAATCATGTTTATAACCGGATTCGATTAAAGTATTTTTAATAAAACATGGCTTCTGATTTAGACAAATTTACGAAATGAAAACCCTAATTAATAAAGGGCTTTTGATACTGATATTGAAATAAAAGGACGAGAGGATTCAATTACCCGGAATAGTAGTGAATCGCTAGAGGACGGTAGAGAGGAGTTCCGGCGACGGCAAGACTAGTTTCCGGCGACCTCTGCTGCGGTTCCGAATGCTTCAACGGCTTCGGATGCTTCAGAGACGATCTGGGAAACGTTTGACTGGATTTCTTGAGGTAATTCTGATCGGAAATGCTTGAGAGAGTTTTCTTTGAAAAGTTTGAGAGAGTTTTCTTGAATTGATGAAATGAAACTGAGGCGTTGAATAATTTGAAAGTGGTAATACAATTTCTAAGGGAAAAAGAAACGTATAACGGTTTCGGATTCGAACGATCGGGTGATTAAACTGCATTTACGTTTTTCTGTTACGCAGGCGCGACCGTGCCAAGGAGAGGCGCGACCGTGCCTCGGCACCGGGCGCGATCGTTCCAGAGCAGGTCGCGCGACCGTGCCAAATCACTTGGCGCGACCGTGCTAGAACGAAGCACGACCGTGCCTAACTAGGGTTTCTTACATTTTTCAACTTTAGCCCTTGACTTTTCAGGTTTGATAGGTTTGTACCAAATAGTTTCTTGTATAGCGTTTAAATGTATATAATCTAGTAAAACTTGCGAATTTATATAGAATCATTGCATTAAATTTTTATGGCGAGAAAATAATGAGACATTGCACGAGTATAGAACTTGAAATTGTGTTACATTGAATTGAAGTACGAATACTAAAATCCGAAATGTTACAGTCTCCCCATGTTGAGAGAATTTCGTCCCGAAATTTAGCTAGAGGAAACAACATTATTAGTAAAAAGGTGAGGGTACTTGAGCTTCATTTGGTCTTCTCGTTCTCAAGTGAACTCAGGACCACGCTTAGATTCTCAACGAACTTTAACGATAGGAATGCGACTTCGCTTGAGCTGCTTGACTTCACGATCCATAATTTCCACCGGTTTCTCAACGAAGTGCATCTTTTCATCAATGTGCACGTCGTCAAGCGGTATATGGAGATTTTCATCGGCGAGACACTTCTTTAGATTAGATATATGAAATGTAGGATGCACATTGCCAAGAGATGGAGGTAACTCGAACTTGTAAGCCACTTTCCCAATCCTTTCAAGGATCTTGAATGGACCAACATAACGAGGTGCTAACTTGCCTTTCTTTCCAAAACGGATCACACCCTTCCACGGAGATACCTTAAGAAGAACAAGATCACCAACTTGGAATTCCAAGGGTTTTCGACGTTTGTCGGCATAACTCTTTTGCCGACTCCTCGCTACTCGAATATTGTCACGGATTTGAATAATCTTGTCGGAAGTTTCTTGAATTAACTCTGGACCGGTGATTTGTGCTTCACCAATCTCGTTCCAACAGATAGGAGAACGACACTTGCGACCATAGAGAGCTTCGAATGGAGCCATGTTGATACTTGTGTGGTAGCTATTGTTGTAAGAAAACTCAATAAGGGATAAATGTGAATCCCAATTGCCACCAAAATCGATTACACAAGCTCTAAGCATGTCTTCAAGAGTTTGGATTGTTCGCTCGGTTTGACCATCAGTTTGCGGATGGTAAGCCATGCCCAAATCCAATCGAGTACCAATAGCCTTTTGGAGAGATTGCCAAAATCGAGAAGTGAACCGAGCGTCTCTATCGGATATTATGTTCAAGGGAATACCATGACGGCTCACGATTTCATCAATGTAAATTCGGGCTAATTTCTCCACTTTGAAGTCTTCACGAATAGGCAAGAAGTGGGCAGATTTGGTGAGTCGATCAATGATCACCCAAATACTATCATAACCACTCGAGGTGCGAGGGAGCTTGGTAATGAAATCCATAGCTAAATTCTCCCATTTCCACACGGGAATTTCTGGTTGTTCGAGTAAACCAGAAGGACGTTGATGTTCGGCTTTGACTTTGGAGCAAGTTAAGCATTTGGCCACATAAAGAGCAATGTCTTTCTTCATACCGGGCCACCAATAAAGTTGGCGAAGATCTTGGTACATTTTATCCGCACCAGGATGAATAGAATAACGAGTCTTATGAGCCTCGTTCATGAGAAATGCACGGAGATCATCGCGATCGGGAACCCAAATACGGTTCAAGTAATATAGTAAGCCATTGGGTTTTGATTCAAGAAGAAGTTCAACACCACACGACATTTCTTCATACATGTTACCCTCGGTTACCGAGACGTGTTGAGCTTCTAAGATACGGGTTTGAATATCGGATTGTATACGGGCACAATGAAGCATAACATGGTCCTTTCGACTCAAGGCATCGGCTACAACATTCGCTTTGCCGGGATGGTAACGAATCTCGCAGTCGTAGTCGTTAAGGAGTTCGACCCAACGTCGTTGCCTCATATTGAGCTCTTTTTGGTTGAAGATATGTTGAAGACTTTTATGGTCGGTGAATACCACACATTTCGTGCCATATAGGTAATGTCTCCAAATCTTTAACGCGAATACGACCGCACCCAACTCGAGATCGTGCGTCGTATAATTCTTTTCATGAATTTTGAGTTGTCTTGATGCATAAGCGATTACTTTTCCTCGTTGCATGAGGACACAACCAAGACCTTGGTTAGAAGCATCACAATAGACAACTAAATCATCATTTCCATCGGGGAGAGTCAATATGGGAGCATTGCACAACTTATGCTTAAGAGTTTGGAAAGCTTCTTCTTGTTTCGGTCCCCACTCATAAGTTTTACCCTTATGGGTCAAAGCGGTAAGAGGGACAGCAATCTTTGAGAAGTTTGAGATGAAACGACAATAATAACCCGCAAGACCAAGAAATGAACGAACTTCGGTAGGAGTCTTCGGTGCATTCCAATTCTTAACCGTTTCAATCTTAGCAGGAGCAACATGAATACCCTTATCGTTGACGATGTGACCAAGAAATTGAACTTCTTTTAACCAAAATTCACATTTGGAGAACTTGGCATATAGTTGTTCTTTCTTTAAAAGGTCCAAAACCAATCTAAGGTGTTCTTCATGGTCGGCTTTAGTCTTGGAATAGATTAAGATATCGTCAATGAAAACGATCACGAATTTATCAAGGTTCGGTTTGCACACACGGTTCATGAGATCCATGAAAACTGCGGGTGCATTGGTTAACACGAAAGGCATAACCATGAACTCGTAATGACCATACCTTGTTCGAAAAGCAGTTTTAGGAATGTCATCTTCTTGAACACGGAGCTGATGATAATCGGATCGAAGATCAATCTTCGAGAAGCAAGTAGAACCTTGAAGTTGATCAAAGAGATCATCGATTCTAGGCAAAGGATAACGATTCTTGATAGTAAGCTTATTGAGTTCGCGGTAGTCAATACACATGCGAAATGATCCATCCTTCTTTTTAACAAATAAGACGGGTGCACCCCACGGTGAATGACTCGGGCGAATGAACCCTTTGTCGGAGAGTTCTTGAAGTTGACTTGCGAGCTCTTGCATTTCGGAAGGTGCAAGACGATAAGGAGCTCTAGCAACGGGGTTAGCTCCGGGCACAAGATCAATACGAAACTCGACTTGGCGAACGGGAGGAAGACCGGATAAATCTTTAGGAAACACTTCGGGAAAATCCCTAATGATAGGAATGTCTTGAATACTCTTCTCCTTGATGTCCTTTTGAACAATATGAGCAAGGAAGGCGATGTACTTCTTTCGTAAGTACTTTTGAGCGGTAGTACAAGACATCAATTTAAGACCCTTGCAAGGCTTTTCACCAAAAACCCTTAAGGTTTCTCCCGATGGTAGCGGAATTCGAATACACTTTTCAAAGCAAATGACTTCGGCATGATGATTTGATAGCCAATCCATACCTATGATAATATCAAAGCTTCCTAGTGGCATTGGAACAAGGTTGATTGGGAATGCATGATCATTAAGTTCTAAAGAGCAATCATAGATAATAGACTCAATTGTAAGGGAGTCACCATTTGCTATTTCAACGGTGAAGGTTTTCTCTAATTGGGATCGTGTCTTTGCAAGTAAAGGCTCAAAATTTAGTGACACAAAACTTTTATCGGCACCGGTATCGAACAAAATGGAGGCATATTGACTATTAACAAGGAACGTACCATTAACCACGTCGTTGTTGGCTTGAGCTTCGTTGGCGTTTATGTTGAACGCACGCCCACAAGCTCCACCTTGTGTAGCATTTGCAAGCCTTGGACATAGATTACGAAAATGATTCGGGTCACCACACTCATAGCAAGCACGCCTATTAGCAATGGCGGGAGCACCTTGATTAGCCACTCGCGGGTTGGGTTGGTTCGGTAGATTGACTTGACCCGCAAAAGCTTTGGCCCTACAAATATTGATAGTGTGGCCATATATCCCACAATGAGTGCAAAGGCGACATGGGATATTTTGAGGATGATGAAAATTGCAGGTGGCACAAAGAGGATAAATCCCAACATATGGCTTTTTAGCCGGTGCTTGAACTACAGGTGCAACTTGATTAACGGGCATAGCAGGAGTAACCACAGCAAAGTTTCTAACTTTCCTCTTTTTGTTATTGCGAGAGGGTTCAGTTGTGGCTTCTTTGTTGTGGGTAGAAGGGGTTACGGTTTCAGCAACTTTCTTAGAACCCTTTTTGGTAAGAGTCTCAGCTTTTACATGATTATCAGTCAAAGTAGCAGATAGACGAATAGCATCCTCCAGAGTAGCAGGATTTCTACCTAAGACAGTATCTTGAATTTGTCTTGGTAGCCCACCAATATACTTTTCTATACAACGAGATAACGGAGTGACCACGTGGGGCACAAGAAGACTCAACTCATGGAACCGAGTTGTATATGCTAAGTTTTCCCCACTATCTTGGGCAAGATCCCAAAATTCGGCCTCTAACTTCTTCACTTCATTTCGAGGACAGAATTCCTCGGTCATAAGCCTCTTGACCTCATCCCAAGGTAAGGCCATAGCTACATCAACACCCCTATTCCTTTTCTCCCCATTCCACCAAGTAAGTGCCCGCTTTTGGAGGACACTTGTGGCATGACGAACGCGGAGGTTGTCGGGACAGTCACTATTGAGAAAGGTATTCTCAATACTTTCAAACCATTGAAGGAGTCTAGTAGCTCCTTCGGTTCCATAAAACTTTAGGGGATTGCACGAATTGAAGTGTTTGAAGGTGCATTGAGATGGATTATTTTCACCATTTCCACCATTACCACCATTATTCCCACTATTGCTTCCATTTCCACCATTGCCATTAGTGGCACCATTGGCTTGGGTGAGTTGTGTCACCAATTGGGTAAGAATAGCAGCAATGTCGGAGTTGGCGTTGGCGGCGGGAGCACGACGAGGAGGCATTCTACAGATTTTCACAAGACAAGAAAGATTGTAAGAACTTATGAGAATTGCTAGGATTTAATAGAATGAGGAAACCAAATAAAAGATAGATATTCATAGTTTGGATTGTACTCAAAAGTGATAAAATCACTTGAATACTAAGGCACATCAAGGTTAATTTAAACTTATATAATTTTTCAAGGAGACATGCTTTAGCCTATAAGTAAACACTCATCTCGGGAATTCTCAGGAAAACATACGGGTCCCTCGGTTGATTGGGATTTATGCGAAATGCTTTCCTAGACAGAAAACCCAAAATACAGGTGTCACCCTTCCAGATTGCACGTGTCCTCAAATAATTTAACAAGTTTAAAAACCTTAACGAAGAAAATAAAATTTTAAAGATCTTTGCTTCTAGAATTTTCCACATGCTTAGAAAGAATAAAGATAGAAAAGAAGATAGAAATATTATGAGGTTTTAGAATATAGGAAAGGGTATTAAATTATTATTTAAGAAGATCCTACTAAGTCATGAATTTTTTTAACAAGTAAGGCATCAAATATAATAATAATTTATCATGGTAAGCATGTAGCACATAGCATGTAACACATAGCACAAAATCATGAAATATAGCATAAATGGGTGTCCTAAAGATATAGTCTAGGTCAAGGTGTCTAATAACCTAATTCCCTATATCCAAGGCTCTGATACCAATCTGTCACACCCCGACCGATGGCGGAATCATCGGGGCGGGACATGTAAGACTGTTCATAGCACAAGGTTGACTAAATTGAAATATATTAAAGTCAAATTTCTATTACACAAAATCCACGTACAAACCAAATCCAAACAAAGAACAATAAACAATTCATAAACTTCTTAATTTAATATTGATAAGTCCAAATCCTATGTTGAACACGTCTTGAATCAATCTCACATATTAGGGCCTGAAACATGAATAAAATAAAGTCAACTAAAAAGTTGGTGAGTATAACACAATTGTATATAGATAGCATATAGTTGAAAACAAATCCTATACATAACATGATAAATAAGGCATTTATGGGGAGCCGCTATTGTGTAACCAAGTACAATCAAGCCTTAGTAACTAGTATGCAAATTGTGTCGTCGGTATCAATCACCTCCACTTGGGTGGGTTTGTCAGACTCAATAGTTCTATCATTGAAAACCGTCGGCTTGTATAGTTAATGATTGTACATAATAGTATGCAAAAGTTAGCACAAATAGTCCTCGGGCATAAAGCTCAAATTGCACACATGAATGTAATAGAATTTGTAATGGTGTTGTTTGTATAAGTGTAAACATGTAATTTGTATATGGTTCATGTTTCACCCCAAAAGTGTAAAAGAGTAAAAGGGGTTGTGAATACTCACTTGATATGAAGATGAAGCTAACAAGGAAATATAGATAGCAAATATGATCCTTGGAATGCACAATTTAACCTATCGAGTAATGTGTATAGTATCAAATAGATGTACAAAGTTTAAGTTTAAAATGGACGTTTGAATTTGTGTATAAAACCATTGATTTGTATAAAATATATAGAGTTTGAAGTAAAATATGTTTGAAATAATTTGATTAGGTTTGAATTGAATAAATGAATAAATATATAATTATAGTTTATGAAATAATGTAAATATTAATTGTAATTAAGTAAAAATAAATAAATGATTTTGATTTAAAATGTAAATTAAATAACTAATCATTAATTATAACTTTTGTAACTTAATTATTTAAAACATCATTTAAATAAATATAAATTTAATTTTTATAAACTTTTCAATAAATTATATTTATGCCAAGATTAAACTTTTAATCCATTTTTAAATACAGAACACATATTTTTATAAAATCTGAAACATTTCCTGGTTAAATATAAAAATTATAATTCTGCTAAAATAATCTGAGTCTAGCACGACCGTGCCTCGGAAGGGCACGATCGTGCTCAAGCCACGGGCGCGACCGCGCTAGTCGGGGCGCGACCGGGTTGATCAACAGGAGCACAATCTAGACAAGTCTGACAGGCACGACCGTGCCTTGGCCCGGCACGGTCGTGTCTATGGTTTTTAGACACAACAGGGACTAGCCCAGAGGGCATGACCAGGTCTGGACAGGAGGACACGACCGCGCTTCTAATCGGCACGACCGCGCTAAATGAGGCACGGCCGCGCTAGATGATTAGCGCGACCGTGTTTATTCCAATTCAGACACGAATCGAGAATTTCTTGTATTTTAAACACTGGAATTGTTAGGGCTTTTGATTAATGGGTTATTACGAGTATAATGGTATGTTTTAATTAAATATAAATCATGTTTATAACCGGATTCGATTAAAGTATTTTTAATAAAACATGGCTTCTGATTTAGACAAATTTACGAAATGAAAACCCTAATTAATAAAGGGCTTTTGATACTGATATTGAAATAAAAGGACGAGAGGATTCAATTACCCGGAATAGTAGTGAATCGCTAGAGGACGATAGAGAGGAGTTCCGGCGACGGCAAGACTAGTTTTCGGCGACCTCTGCTGCGGTTCCGAATGCTTCAACGGCTTCGGATGCTTCAGAGACGATCTGGGAAACGTTTGACTGGATTTCTTGAGGTAATTCTGATCGGAAATGCTCGAGAGAGTTTTCTTTGAAAAGTTTGAGAGAGTTTTCTTGAATTGATGAAATGAAACTGAGGCGTTGAATAATTTGAAAGTGGTAATACAATTTCTAAGGGAAAAAGAAACGTATAACGGTTTCGGATTCGAACGATCGGGTGATTAAACTGCATTTACGTTTTTCTGTTACGCAGGCGCGACCGTGCCAAGGAGAGGCGCGACCGTGCCTAGGCACCGGGCACGATCGTTCCAGAGCAGGTAGCGCGACCGTGCCAAAGCACTTGGCGCGACCGTGCTAGAACGAAGCACGACCGTGCCTAACTAGGGTTTCTTACATTTTTCAACTTTAGCCCTTGACTTTTCAGGTTTGATAGGTTTGTACCAAATAGTTTCTTGTATAGCGTTTAAATGTATATAATCTAGTAAAACTTGCGAATTTATATAGAATCATTGCATTAAATTTTTATGGAGAGAAAATAATGAGACATTGCACGAGTATAGAACTTGAAATTGTGTTACATTGAATTGAAGTAGGAATACTAAAATCCGAAATGTTACACCGACGCTTTGAGTCGAAAGGACCATGTCATGCTTCAATGTGTCCGAATTCAAACTGACATTCAAAATCGCATCTTAGAAGCTCAACACGTCTCAGTCATCGAGGGTAACATGTACGAGGAAATGTCGTGTGGTGTTGAACTTCTGCTTGAATCAAAATCCAATGGCTTACTTTATTACTTGAACCGTATTTGGGTTCCCGATCGCGATGATCTCCGTGCATTTCTCATGAACGAGGCTCACAAGACTCGTTATTCTATTCATCCTTGTGCAGATAAAATGTACCAAGATCTTCACCAACAATATTGGTGGCCCAGTATGAAGAAAGACATTGCTCTCTATGTTTCCAAATGTCTAACTTGCTCCAAAGTCAAAGCCGAACACCAACGTCCTTCCGGTTTGCTTGAACAACCAGAAATTCCCGTGTGGAAATGGAAGAACTTAGCTATGGATTTCATTACCAAAGTCCCTCGCACCACAAGTGGTTATGATAGCATTTGGGTGATTATTGTCCGTCTCACCAAATCTGCTCATTTCTTGCCTATCCGTGAAGATTGTCGGGTTGAGAAACTAGCCTGAATTTACATTGACGAAATTGTGAGCCGTCACGGTGTTCCCTTAAACATAATCTCCGATAAAGATGCTCGGTTCACCTCGCGATTTTGGCAATCTCTCCAAACTGCTCTTGGTACACGATTGGATTTGTGCACGGCTTACCATCCCCAAACTGATGGTCAGACCGAGCGAACAATCCAAACTCTAGAGGATATGCTTAGAGCTTGAGTAATTGATTTTGTTGGCAATTGGGATTCACATCTATCACTAATAGAGTTCTCCTACAATAATAGCTACCACACGAGTATCAACATGGCTCCATTTGAAGCTCTCTATGGTCGCAAGTGTCGTTCTCCTATCTGTTGGAACGAGATTGGTGAAACACAAATCACCGGTCCCGAGCAAATTCAAGAAACATCCGACAAGAATATACAAATCCGTGACAACATTCGAGTAGTGAGAAGTCGACAAAAGAGTTATGCCAACAAACGACGAAAACCCTTGGAATTCCAAGTCGGTGACCTTGTTCTTCTAAAGGTGTCTCCGTGGAAGGGTGTGATCCGTTTTGAAAATAAAGGCAAATTAGCACCTCGCTATGTGGGTCCATTTAAGATCCTCGAAAGGATTGGGAAAGTGGCTTACAAACTCGACTTACCTCCATCACTTGGCAATGTGCATCCTACTTTTCACGTGTCTAATCTGAAGAAATGTCTTGCTGATGAATCTCCACATACCTCTTGACGACGTGCACATTGACGAAACGATACACTTCGTTGAGAGACCAGTTGAAATCATGGATCGTAAGATTAAGCAGCTCAAGCGAAGCCGTATTCCTATTGTCAAAGTTCGTTGGGGAGTATACCTGGGAACGAGAGGACCAAATGAAGCTCAAGTACCCCCATCTCTTCACTGATACCGTTGCCTCCTCTAGCTAAATTTCGGGACGAAATTCCCTCAACATGGGGATACTGTAACATTTCTGATTTTCATTATCTATATTTCAGTTCAATGTGACACGTTTCAAATTCAAATTTAGTACACTGACTTGTTCTATTCGTACCAACAATTAAATACTATGTTCCAATGCAAATCCATAAATTTTACACGAGTATAGCCTATTAAACTATACATAAGTCCATATTTATACAAATCTGTCAATACTAAAATTGCAAGGACTGATTTTATAAATAAAAAACCAGGAACCCTAATAGGCACGGTCCACGGAGTTAGGAATTACTTTACGCGACGAATGACACGACTAATAATAATTATAACCGGGTGTTTTGTCATTCACAAAAATTAAGAAAATAATAATATATGTATACGAGTAAATAGTATAACCAATTATATTATTATTTAGTCTCAATCGACACACGATGTTATAAATTGATTTGAAATAATATAAATATATATTATTTAATAATACGGGTCACGGTTTGAAAATAATATAAACATATTATTTTATACAAATTTATGGCTTAAAATAATATAAACATATCATTTTTACTTGATAATAATAATAATGTATAAATTATAAAGGCGGGTATAATTTATAAAAATAAGCTAATAATTCAAACCCGAGCCTACGGGTTGTTTTCCGGGTTAAAACCCATTTATATAATAATATAATATTAAAAGGTTTGATTTTTATTAATTAAATATTAACAGAAAAATGTTTAAAAATAATTGTGGGAGCCCGGTCTCGAACCCGGGTCTCTCCCACACACGCACACAGCTCTAACCAGTCCCGGCCGCTAGGCTATCGCAACATGATCCAGATTGAAATGATTTTATCAAGTAACTCGAATGGGTTTCCCTCCCCCACGCATACCCGGTTCGAAACCCGTCCAATTACCCTCAGATTCGGTCGCGATTCAACAAAGGACCATAGGGGTTTTGATTATCGACTCAAAACAACTCTGTGGTGAAAGCTAATTGCAAAAACAATTGGATTTGGATCGTTAAATTACATAAACTAGGACCAAAAACCCTAGTTTTGATTTTGGATTGATTTGATTAATTCTTATAATGAAAATGTCTGGATTCATAGGGCTTTTATAGAGTAGAGGATTACGAATCTGCATATATGGTTTAATTGGATTGAGGTTGAGTTTAAGATCGAAATCCCCAAATCGTTTTTATGAAGAACCCTAGTTTTGGGTCTTGATAATTTGTATAATAAAACATTGAATTGACAGAGGGCTTTCAATTAAAATGGTGTTGCGAATCCAACTGTATAGGTTAATTGCATTTTGATTGGGTCTAGACTAGGGTTCGATTAAATCGGTCAGAGATGAACCCTAGGTTACAGATTTCGATCGAATTGATAGTGTAAGCCCTAATTGAGTTAGGGCTTTCATCTACGAGATGAAAACGAAGCTGATGATGTATATAGTTACCTGAATTGATGTCGGGACTGTGGAGGTCGACTAAAATCGGTTCCTACTGCACTGGTTTGATCTCCGGCTCTCTCTGCTACTTCTCCGGTTAATCTGGTTTGTGTGAAAGCTTCAGGGGGTTCGTTAAGCGATTGCAGCGTCTCAATTCGCGAAGGAATTACAGGGATTTGCCGGATTTGATGATAATCGAATATGGGGTCGACGGTTACGAAATGAGTTATCATAATTTGAGTTTAATTCGATTAATTGTTGGTTTAATGGGTTAATGATGATCGTTATGATCATTATCATGCAAGAACGGTTCTAATTCCAACGGATTTCGGGTATAATTCGCGAATTGGAGATCAAAGGGTTTCAATGTTGACTTTCAAAAGTCAACAGGAGCAATTTTGATAAAATTGACTTTGGTGGGTCAATTTATTTGATTTGGTAACTTCACACAACTAGTCCCTGAATTAATATTGTGACCGAATTAGACCTTGAGGTTAGATTTGACTAACGGGGTTAGGTTTTTAACGGTAAGTTAACGGAATTTGCTAACTGAGTTAACCAGAAAAGTCGGGTTGTCACACATCACGAACCAGAATCTAGTTTTCGTTCAAAATAGATTTAATCGAACCCTGCTTTGAACACGTTTTAAATACAATTAATATATTCCAAAAGACTCGTAATAACCCTACAGATGAAAGCCCCATGAATTCCAACATTAACAATATAAGAAATGGCCAATTCATTCCTGTTTTGGAACAAACACGGTCGCGCTAGTCTTCTAGCGCGGTCGTGCTTCGTGAGACATGGTCGTGCCAATACCAGCGCGGTCGTGCCTCACACACTCAGACCCGGTCATGCCTCTTGGCTAGGCTTGGTCGTGCCTCAGAACCCTAGACACGGTCGTGCCTGGCCCAAACACGGTCGTGCCTAGTGGACAGCTTAGCTATATCCTCTGTATTGGTCAACACGGTCGCGTCCCTGACTAGCACGGTCACACCCGTGGTTCTAGCACGATCGTGCCCTGTCCCAGGCACGGTCGTGTGTGTGAGAAAAGTCTTGACAGGATAATTATTTCCATATTTTAAAAAACAATAAGTATTTCAAATTAATTTTTAAATAAAAAATATTGATTTTATAAAATAAATAAATAGAAATTGTTTATTTAAAACTTATAAAATTAAATTTATATTTATTGTTAAACCTTACACTTAAATATTATTTACACCATTTACTTAAACATCTTTATGAAAATAAAGTAAAGAAATTTATAATTATTATAAAACATCTAATACATTTTTATAACTAAATGACTAAGTTACATATTTTATAAATAAGGTAACAATTATTTATTTAAGTTACATATAAACAAAAATCATTTATTTAGGTTATACTTAATTACCTCTAATACCTACATTATTTTTATAACTAAGTAAATAAATAATAATTTTGTTTTATTATTTAGTTATTTCAAACTCAAACCTTAATTTTACACAACATTATTCAAGTACAAACCACTAACACCTACAACTTCAAATTCCTGATACACACATCCAATTTAACCTTAGACATAGACATAGACTATTGTGCATACTATTGATTCGATACATATTACACTCTAGGTTAACGTTGTGCATTACAAGGACATCGTATTACTATCTAGTCTCTTGTGTTAGCTACGCCTTCAAACCAAGTGAGTATTACATAGCCCCTTTTACTCTTTTACACTTTTTGGGGTGGAACATGAACATTATACAATACTATTGTTTACATTTACACAAACAACACAAATACAAATCCTCTTTTCATTCATGTGTGCAATTTGAGCTTTATGCCTGAGTGCTAGTTGTGCTAACTTTTGTGTGCGATTTGTGTGCAATCATTAACTATTCAAGCTGACGGTAAACAATGATAGATCTATTGAGTCTGATAAACCCACCCAGATTGGGGTGATTGTTACCGACAACACAATTTTGCATGCTAGTTACTAAGGTTTGATTGTACTTGGTTACACAATAGCTGCTCTCCATAAATGCCTTATTTTATCATGTTATGTAAGGATTTGTTTATTTACAATCTATATGCTATCTATATACAAACCTGTGTATGCTCACCAACTTTTTAGTTGACCTTATTTTATTCATGTTTCAGGTGCTAATATGTGAGTTCGATCAAGACATGCTACACATAGGCTTTGGACTTAGTTAAATTTAAATAAAGAATATTATGTATTTCCATTTTGTACTTGTTTGAATTTGTTTGTGGTTGAATCATTTGAAATGAAACTTGATGATTAAATATTGAAATCTAGTGAACCTCGTGCTCATGAACAGTCTACATGTCCCGCCCCGATGATTCCGCCGTCGGTTGGGGTGTGAAATTTACCAATACAACCCTTAAGGTTGAGACAAATGATGAAACGATCCTTTTGAAAAGACTTCCGCTGTATTTTATAAAAACTCTAAAATAAATAACAAACGATACCAATCGGGCTCGCACACGTCTAGGGGGTGTCTGAGGCGGGGTGTGACATTAACTGTCTGAGAGGGCGTTAGTATTAGGTGTCTAGTGATTGTTGCTATTTCTTGTCATAGTAGCTATCCTAAGATTACCCCGTGCGTTCTTCGAATATTTTGTGGACAGTGAGACTGAAAGGTGATCTGTCTCTTCGGGTACATTGTCATTGTTGGAAATACCTGAGAGGTAATCCGACCATCTGGTGAGTTAGTACGATTTAGGCTCCTTAGTTGGTGACACCTTGGGAGTGATTAGGGATCCACTAGGTTGTCTATAGTTGTTATCCTTAGAAACCCAGATCTATCTTAGTTTCCAGAACCGATAGAAGTAGTACTTTACAAGTAGGATTCTGACCTAGGTGGTATTCTTCCTATTGCCGATATCTTCCTTAGTTCTTATCTTGATGGTCGAGTCGATTTTAGTTTATTGCATTCTTTAGTGATAACCTTTAGTAGTGTAAACCCCCCAAACCAAATCATTCTTTAGTCCGAGTCAGAGTCCGTTTTGTTATCCGTACTGTCTCTAGGGTTCGATAATCAAGTTTACCACTAAGCTGTGCTACACTCGATAGGTACATTTTTCTGTCAGTGCAGTTTTGTTCATAGGTTTTCATTTATTACATAGGAGTTTAGGTTAGGTGTTATAGTTAGTTTTTATAGACCGTCTGGACGACATCATACACGAGATCATGCCACGGCGCAAGAACATGCATCAAAATAGTGATATGAGCACCGCCATACAACAACGTGCTTCTGCCTGTGACATGCAGACGCAAAGTACAGCGCTAGCATGTGGCAGCGCATCGTCGGCCGGTAAGCAAGTAGAAGTAGGATTGTAAACGAACCGAACAGATCCTTGTTCGTGTTCGTTCGTTAAGCATTTAATTTGTTCATGAACGGTTCAAGAACACTAACCGAAATAAATTTCATGTTCGTGTTCGTTGATTTAGGATATGTATTTGTGCACGAACGGTTCACGAACGGAACCGAACGAAGGCTAGTTTTAGACTTTTGATGTCAACCCTAATGTCTTTCGAAATGAACATTTAACAAGATTAAATTAATATCAAGCTTTTTGTACTTGTATCGAACTTACTTTACTTAGTTAATTGTTAAGGTAAAAAATGATATAAAAGTTAAACAATATAAAAAGTTTAGATAAAATTAAATAGAAATATACAAAAATCTTTAATTAACAACATAAACAAATGACACACGAACATAAACAAACGTTCACAAACACGTTACTGAACGTTCACAAACACAACTCAACGAGCGAGACCTCTGTTCATGTTCATCCATTTAGTTAATCGTACAGAATTCCTTGTTCATGTTCGTTCATTTATTAAACGAACAAATGTAAATGAACATCCCGTCGAATGGTTTACAAACTGTTCGTTGAACGTTCGGTTCATTTACAGCCCTAAGTACAAGAAAAAGAACATGTCTATCTCTGTGCATCACTCACGGCTTCTCAAACGTGGTGCAATAGAGGTCGAGATAAGTCGGTGTAAATATCCTTAGAGAGAGTATCTATTACCCGAGAGCCTCCCCTTGGTCCTCAACCATGGGCTATCAGAAATATGACCCCAAAAAACAAGTAGCTCCTCTCTGTCCACCTCTGTCACAGCCTGGGTTCGAATGCGAGCCCGTGGCGACTGCCCGGTGACGGAGCGTCAGCCTATAAAGCTCGCCGAAAATATGAAAGGAGACTTGCAGCAGCTCCTCCCTCGGCAATAGGCTCCAGCCCCTGCAGAAACTCGACGACCACCTCTCTGAAGGTATCGGGGAACGCCATATCAAACAAACGATCCCGTGGCGCGTCTTGGCCTATAATGGACTTGGCCCGCTCCGCCTTGCCGACATCCTCGAGAAGCTGCCAGTTCACCGCTGTCCCAGAGCCCATAGTCATCTCCTGTAACATCTAACACCGACCAAACGCGTCCGAGGCAGGCGGGAATTCCAGAAAAGGGTAGTGACCGAGATCATCCAAATCCACCTCCGCCATATGAATATCGTCCTCGTGATCCAAATCCGACATACCTGTAAAAATTCAATGTCAATATATATATAGATATATATATATATAGATAGATAAATAAAATAGTAAATCAAAGTCAAATTAAATAATATTAAATAATAATAAATTGTTTTTTATATTAAATAATAATAAAATGTTTTTTAAATACATATACGCCACGTATAGCACTATACATGGCGTATAGGTTGTTACTGGGTAAAGGAGACCATACGCAGCCTCGTTGCCTGGTAAAGGAGACCATACGCGGCCAACGGAGATCATACGCGGCAATGGTTGCCGAGAAACAGAGCCATACGCCACGTATATCACCATACGTGGCGTATGGCTTCATCGTGTTCCTCAGATGAACTATACACCACGTATAAGGCTATTTTAACGACTAATAATCAAAATAAGGCACATATTATTGAAAGTGAGTCTAAAATACGTAACTTTACGAGTAAATGTGAAGATTTTGGATCCGACAATCTCAATCAACGAGGCTTCGTATGTGTTTGTGTGTAAGAGTTTGTGTTACGTTTGGGTCTGTACGAGTGGCCTCCTGTGTATATCAGGTGGCTATACGCCACGTATAGGCCAATACGTAGCGTATAGCCCCTGGCCTTTGGTATTCTATACTTCATGTGTAGTACAATACGTAATGTAAAGGCATTAAATATATGAAATTTCAAAATTTCCCTCCATTTTAAAGGCTCATACGTCACGTATAGTACAATACGTGGCGTATAGCCCCTAACCTTTGGTATTCTCCACTCCTATACGCCACGTATTGCCCTATACGTGGCGTATAGAAATAATTTAAATTTTATTTACTTTCTTTTATTAAATGTATTTTTATGAACTTATTAAAATGTTTTTTTATTTACTAAAATATATTAAATAAAAATAATGCTTTTTATTCTATAAATCGTATTTTAAATAATAATAATTTTTATTTACTTTATTATAAAAATATATTTTATTATAAACGTGTATTTTATAAACATGCACTTTATTTTAAAAATAGATAAAAAAATATAAAAAAAATTACAAACAAACATTATCCTACATTAGTTACGTATTGTGGAACTGTATGTGCATCACTAGTCATTATCTCCTTAAATAGTTCAATACGATCCTTATATATATTTTCCCATTCTGCTACAACATCATTTCAGTGCAAAATCCAAAGAGCATTCGGTATGGGCATCGGAAAATGTATTTCTAACTTGACGTAGATGAAATGAGCATTGTTGACATGAACGAACGATAAGATTTGATGATGAGCGTGAACGTTAGGACCAAACCATAATGGGAAAAAGGTTTAACTACCGGTGATGTTTAAAAGTTGAACAATTTCACCAAATCTTTGAGCAATTAGGAGTCCTGTGTAGTGCATCGACATCCAATGACTAACGGCTGTGGCTTTCACCTTTTGCCAATCTATCAGTGTTTTCAAACCCGGACCGGACCGGCCCTTCGGATTGGTCGAACCGGGAACCGGTGGTCCCGGCGGTCCGGTTGTATATGTTGAAACGGTCCTGCAGTAACCCGGTGGTCAGACCAGAAAACCACGGTTAGACCGGAGATGGACCTAGACCAACGCTGGAGCATTTTTGCTAGATCTAAACCTCTTTTTGCCAGAACTGAACCAAATCCGAGCCTCGTTTTTTTCTAGATCTGGACCAATTGTTGAAGCACTTTCCTGTGACAAACACTCTGGATAGATAGAGTCTTAGTCTTAGGTTGTTTCGTCTTGTTTGTAATTGTCTTTGTATGTAAGAGTCTTTATGTATTAGTTTATCGAGTTGTATTTACTTTTACTTATTGAATGTTGCATATTTCTCCAAGTGTTTTGCGCACTTGTAAGTGCGCAGGAGAAAGCTCCTGCGTACTTGGCAAGTACGCAAGAGTAACTTTGCGTACTTGCTAAGTACGCAAGAGCATTTTGCCCTGCGCACTTGCTAAGTGCGCAGACATCAGGTCCTGTATAAATAGGATAGGTTGACAGAAGTTAAGTACGCAGACAGATACGCAGCCATTAGTGCAAATACACAGATTGTAATCTCAGTGCTTTTCTCTGTAACCTTCAAGTGTTTATAATACAAAGAAAGTTTAAAGTGTTTTCTCTTGTCGGTTTACTTTGTTTAGCTAGACTCTCCACCTGGTCACGGGCATTCCGCACCCGGTCCGACTAGTAGACCCACTTTCATGTGACGATCCGCCACACCCGAGGGACCTAAAAGTGGTATCAGAGCGCTTGCTCCTGATTTCGAGTGTTGTAAGTGAGTTTGGAGAGTTTTTACAAGCAAAAAGAGGTATTTTTGGTTGATTTTTGTGATAAAATAGGGGTAGCTCTTGAGCACTATTTTAGAAGCAAAAATCACTCAAAAACTGATTTTTGTTGTGTATTTGAGTGTTTTGAGCATCAAAGGTTGGTTAGAAACAAGTTTCTGACCCTTTGGCTCATTTGCATTGATCATCAGACGAATTTTTACCATCTCCGGCGAGTTTCAGGTGACCGAAAAAGTTTGGTGAAAGTTTCTGAAAAGGTATCCTGCGTACTTACCATTTCTGGCAAAAAGTACAGTTTTGTGCGTACGTACTAAATACGCAAGACTTATCTCCCGCGTACTTATAAGTGCGCAAGACTGAACTTGTGCGAACTTAAGTTATATCTTGCGTGCTTACATTTAATCATGCGTACTTACAAGTACGCAAGAGGAAACCTAAATACGCAATGCCATTTCTCAAGTGCGCAAGGCCAAAATCAAGTGCGCAACTGTGTCTGACTTTTCTGAAATTTGACTAAGTGTTCACTGTAACATCCCAAAAATAGTAAATAAGTAATTAATAATACGATAGAGATTTAAACGTCAAGAAACAAAAGAAAAATGGATGGGCTTGGGTTCGGCTCGAATGGGCCAAAGGAAGCCCAGGTATATAAAGGACAAGGGCTGCCACAATTCATTTCATTTCACCATCTAGAGAGAGAAAGGGGAGCTCGGTTCTAGAGAGAGAAAGTGACGGATCGACTCGGGAATTTAGGAGAACGTTGCTATTGTGCTCGTGATCATCTTCTCTGAATCATAACTCCAATCCAGGTAAGCGTTCGATCACAATCTGAGTTTTTATGATTATTTTAGGATATTCGGTTTTAGCTAAATAGGTGAAGTTTTTATGGATGAAACTTGAAAATGAACAAAGATCTAGCATCTAGAATAAAAACCGAACGTTCTGATCAAGGAAAATTTAGATATTGACATGATCAGACCCGCATGCAAAAAGTTAGGGTTCTTACGCCTGAATCAGATCCTGCGTACTTATCAAGTACGCAGGAAGAAGGGTTCTGCGTACTTATCAAGTACGCATGAAGTAAAGTCTGCGTACTTACCAAGTGCGCATGAAGTAAAGTCTGCGTACTTACCAAGTGCGCATGAAATAAAGTCTGCGTACTTACCAAGTGCGCATGAAGTAAAGTTTGCGTACTTGTCAAGTACGCACGACCAAGGTCCTGCGCGCTTGCTAAGGGCGCAGGCATCAAAATGGTTAAGTAAAGTCAGTATGTTTAGAATGATTAAACCGTTAGAGTCGAGATTAGGTCTGATGTGTATTTAACTACTCAATTCAGATCAGAAGTGACGTTGTTGGACTTTGTTTAGGACAACCCAGACTAGCTCATCAGGTGAGTTCTATGTGCCCCTTTCTATGTTATGTGCAAACCTTATTAAATGTTTTGGGGCTGAAGTGTATACACTAAATGAATAAATACTATGAATGCCAATGTGATCATACGTGATAAACAAATATATACATTTATATATATATATATATATATATATATATATATATATATATATATGAAAATGAATTATGAACAAAGAATGAAACGTATGTTTACAAAGTATGAATGAAAGAATGACACCATATGATTGAATGAAATCTTGCTTTATATAATATATACTGCTTGTTAGGAATATACGTGAATGTTATGGACGCTTCGATGCTAACGGCTACTACGGTAGACGGACGACCACGTGACTATCTTGCAACCGGGACAAAAATATTCCTTCATCAGCTAGGAAATAAAAAGGGGCATTAATGGACGGTCGAAGTAAATGCCAAATCATATGTAGAACGGTTGCAAACATGGTAGCACGTGGGAAACGGATACCTTCGGGTAGACGGGCGAAAAGGACGGACTACGACGGTAGGACGGTTTACGACGGACGGCTGAAGGTTGGCCGGACGGTTTTAAGGCAGACGGTTTCTAGGACCGGACGAGTCAAAGGGCTACGACAGTAGCTTCATGGCGTATGTCTTTGTGACATACGTAGTAAAAGACGGGTTGATCACCCTTATGTGTATGGCCAAATGAATGTTAAGGAAAAATAAAGGTGAATGCATATCAATGTAGTCACTCAAGAATGATGAAAGAAAAGTAAAAGTTAAGAATACGTATTTATGTTCTTTATATATAAACTTATGTATACTTTTGAAGAAATAATGTTTATATCTAATCTTTTTAAACTAGAACTCACCAGCGTTAGCTGACTTTTAGTATACATTTCAGGTAACAAAGAAAAGGGTCGTGCGAAGGCGTGAAGGCTGCCCGGCTAGAGACTGACATTCCGATTTATGTTCTCTTTTGTTAAACAATGATGTATGTTTTAAATGCTGAAACTTCCGCTGTAATGTACTCAAACGTGAATGTTTTTGTTGTTAATTGAACGTGTTAAATTTAAAGTTCAGTATTAATGACTTTGTTTATGAGTAAATCCAACAAGTGAGGTTACCCGGGATAAGGGGCCTTACAAGTTGGTATCAGAGCAATAGTTTGAGAGATTCAGACATCCCTAAATGTCTGGACTCAAGCTGATTATGGGACCAATGCACGGATGTCAGTCTGGGTAGCCAACGCCAGCAAGGTAAGTAAGTACTAAGGTTAATACACTTGGATAAGAATAGATACTCTAACCTAGAACAAATAGATGTTAATGTCACGACCAATTTGAAGAGTTTGGAACCCGAAAAGCAATGTAAATTTCTAATCACAAACCGGTCACTGTAATTAAAAATTTACCTTGTTCGTACTGTTCTAAGACTATGATCTGAGAGAATGACATTGATGTATACCTTTTATAACTATCAAGAGATCTAAAGACAATGGCAGGTGGAGGGAGAACAGGACGCCGAGGCGGTCGCACGGGCCGAGTCGGTAGGCCTCCACTGAATCCAAGACATCAAGAAGAAGAGGACGTGCACACGGAAAGCACAGAGAGCGTGCACCAAACTAATGTCACCCCAACCGGGGGCGACCATCAAGGGTCTCTATAGTTGGAACCCGAGGTCAGAGATGCTATTGCCCGTGAGGTCGTGCTCACTTTAAAGAATGTATTGCCTGACTTGCTGTCTGAAGCATTAAAGAAAATTAAGGAAGATGATGAAGTAAACCATGAGGAAAAAGTATATGACAGTGATGGGGACGAAATAAAGATAGGATCAAGCAATAGGGGGTGCACCTATAAAGGTTTCAAGGACGGAGACCCACCCAAGTTTAATGGGAACAAGGATTCAGTGGCTATGTTCGAATGGATTGAGAGGATGAACGCTGTAATCAACATAAGCGAGTGTCGACTGGACCAGGTCGTTAAGTATGTTGCACATTCTTTCACCAATGAAGCACTAGGTTGGTGGAGAAACATTCAGAGAATAAAGTCGCCAAACGCTATTTCTAGAATGACCGAGGAAGACTTGAAGAAGCTGATAATCCAAAAGTTCTGCCCACAGAACGAGATTGATCGTGTGGAGAACGAGTTCCTGAACTTCAAGGCTGGCAACAAGACTCATCGCCAGTATACTTCGAGATTCAATGAGCTGGCCCAACTGGTACCACACTTAGTGGAGACTGTACCACACTTAGTGGAGACTGAAGACCGTCTAATTAAGTACTATGTCAAGGGTTTGCCGCAAAGGGTCCGTGTCCATGTCAAAACTAACCTACCCTCGACCTTCGAGTCGGTAGTGAATCTGAGCGGAATCGTCTACGACGACTACGCCAATGAGGACCCGGCACCTGAGACACAAAAGAGAAAGTGGGAGAACCCGTCTAGGGGCACCGGGAAAAGGGATGCAGCAGCTGAAGTTAAGAGACCAAGGTCAGATGAATATGAAACTTGTAAGAAGTGTGGAAAGCACCATCTTGGCGAGTGCCGAATCGGCACCATCATGTGTTATAAGTGCGGGAAGCCGGGGCACTTCTCCCAAGAGTGTTTAAAGGATGTCAAGTGCCAGAGTTGTGGAAAATATGGACACCTGACTAGGGATTGCAGGAAAACCAGACAATCCGGTTCGGGAAAGGAAAAGGAAGCTGAAAAGGAACAGCCAAGGGCTAGGACTCGAGCCTATGCCCTGACTGAGGAGGAAGCAAGGGGAAACCCTGATGTTGTATCAGGTACGTTTCTAGTAAATGATGAACATGCTACTATCTTATTTGACTCTGGTGCTAGTAAAAGTTTTATATCAAATGCCTTTAGTCAAAAACTAGATTGCACTGTCAACACCATAGTAAAAGCCTTTAGCGTACAAACTGCCGTTGGTAAAAATTCGGTAGTATTCCAAGTAACCGATGATTGTATCATAGAAATAGAGGGCCATAAGTTCCCCTCTAGATTATTCCTTCTTACCTTAGGAGGATTCGATGTAGTACTGGGTATGGATTGGTTAGCTGCCAACGAAGCTCAAGTCATATGTAAACGTAAGAGGATACACATCAAGGCTCCTAGCGGAAGTCCAATTACGGTTTATGGGGATTGGAATTGCACAATGCCAAACGTCATTTCGATGATCAAGGCCGAAAGTTACATGAGGCGCGGTTGCGAAGCTTATATGGCGTATGTTATTGACGATAGAATGAAAACAAAAGCACTCAAGAATGTACCTGTGGTGTGCAACTTTTCGAAAGTATTCCTTCAGGATCTACCTGGATTGCCACCCGATCGGGAAATAGAATTTCATATTGACTTACTGCAAGGAGCTGAGCCCGTTGCCAAAGCCCCCTACCGATTGGCTCCGTCAGAAATGAAAGAATTGATATCTCAACTACAGGAATTAACAGAAAAAGGATTTATTAGACCGAGCATTTCACCATGGGGCGCTCCGGTACTATTCGTAACAAAGAAAGACGGCAGCATGTGCATGTGCATTGACTACCGCGAACTGAACAAGAGGACAGTAAAGAACAAATACCCACTGCCTAGAATAGATGACCTTTTTGATCAACTGCAAGGTGCGAGTTGGTTCTCAAAGATCGATCTTAGGTCGGGTTACCATCAGTTGAAATTAAGAGAGAAAGACGTACCAAAAACCGCGTTTCGCACGCGTTATGGGCATTATGAGTTTCTCGTGATGTCCTTCGGATTGACCAACGCACCAGCAGTGTTCATGGATTTGATGAATAGAGTATGTCGACCAATGTTGGATCGATCGGTGATAGTTTTTATAGACAACATACTGGTATATTCAAAAAGCAAGGGTGATCACCACTGTCACCTGAAAGAGGTTCTGGAGGTGCTAAAGCAGGAAAAGTTGTACGCAAAATTCTCCAAATGTGCGTTTTGGCTTAGGGAAGTCCAATTCCTAGGTCATGTAATAAACCCAAACAGCATTATGGTGGATCCTGCAAAGATCGAGACAGTAAAGGAATGGAACATCCCAAAGACACCAACAGAGATACGAAGCTTTCTGGGATTGGCAGGCTACTATCGAAGGTTCATTCAAGATTTTTCAAGAATAGCCTTGCCACTAACTAAGTTGACACGAAAGGAAGTGAAATATGAATGGGGTCCAACCCAAAACAACGCGTTTGAGGAACTTAAGGCACGATTAACCCAAGCTCCAGTCTTGGCACTACTTGAGGGAAATGAAGACTTAGTAGTCTACTCTGACTTTTCGGGTCAGGGTTTAGGCTACGTACTTATGCAACGAGGAAAGGTAATTGCCTACGCCTCGCGAAAACTAAAGATTCAAGAGGTTAACTACCCAACACACGATCTAGAGTTAGTGGCAGTAGTTTTCGCATTGAAAATATGGAGGCACTATCTGTATGAAGTTAAGTGCACCATTTACTCCGATCACAAAAGCCTGAAGTACTTTTTCGGGCAAAAGGAATTAAACATGAGGCAAAGGAGGTGGTTAGAGCTACTGAAGGACTATGACTATGAGATATTGTACCATCCAGGCAAAGCAAACGTGGTGGCTGACACTTTAAGCAGAAAGGAAGAATCGAAACCTATACAGATCAAAGCGTGTCAGCTGATTATAACACCAGATTTGATTAGTGAAATATCAAAGGCACAAGACGAAGCGCTATTAGAAGGAAATATAAAACAAGAAAGAATAGTAGGACAACAAGGGAATTTGGATGCAAATGCATACGGTGTACGAACTAGGTTTGGCCGAATGTGGATACCTAAGATTGGCGAGCTTAGAACTAGAATACTCGATGAGGCCCATAAGTCTGGATATTCTATCCACCCCGGGACAAACAAAATGTATCAAGACCTGAAGAAGGAGTACTGGTGGCCTGGCATGAAGAATGATGTGACATAGTACGTGAGCAAGTGCCTAACGTGTTCTCTAGTTAAGGCCGAGCACCAGAAACCATGCGATAAAATGCAACCTTTACCAATACCGGAATGGAAGTGGGAGGAGATCACGATGGACTTCATTACCAAGCTACCGCGAACAACTAAAGGCAATGATACCATTTGGGTGATCGTCGACCGTTTGACGAAAAGTGCTCACTTCTTGCCAATACGTGAGACTTTTTCGTCAGAAAGACTAGCAGAAGTATTTATCAAGGAAATTGTAAGCAGACATGGTATGCCGCTGTCGATTGTGTCCGACAGGGATACTAGATTTACATCAAGGTTTTGGAAGAAATTCAATGAAGCGATGGGCACTAGATTGAACATCAGCACCGCTTACCACCCCCAAACCGATGGACAATCGGAAAGGACCATTCAGACCTTGGAGGACATGCTCCGGGCCTGTATCATTGACTTCGGTGGGAGCTGGGACAACCATCTACCATTGGCAGAATTTTCATATAACAACAGCTATCACTCGACTATTGGCATGCCGCCATTTGAAATGTTGTATGGGAGGAAATGTAGGACCCCGGTTTGTTGGGGGGAAATTGGACAGAAGGATTTTGCAAGCCTCGAAGTGGTCAAGGCTACTTCTGAGAAATTTGATCAAATCAAGGCTCGAATGAAAGCCGCAAAAGACAGACAGAAATCATATGCAGATAAGAGAAGAAGGGAGTTAGAGTTCCAAGTCGGGGACATGGTACTGTTAAAGGTATCACCATGGAAAGGAATCAACCGATTCAGAAAACGTGGCAAACTAAGTCCAAGGTTTGTCGGACCTTTTAAGATCTTAGCGAGAGTGGGTCAAGTTGCTTACAGACTCGACCTACCCGATGCGCTTAGCGAAATACACCCTACTTTCCACGTGTCGCACTTACGCAAGTGTCTAGCTGACGACACGGCTCACATACCTTACGATGAGATCGAGGTGGATAACAGTCTGAATTATGTCGAGGAACCAATAGCCATTCTTGATCGATTTGAGAGAAGACTACGCAATAAGTCAATCCCATTGGTCAAAGTTCAATGGAAGCACAGAAGGGGATCAGAAGCTACATGGGAGAAAGAAGACGAGATGCGGGAAATATACCCTCAATTATTTAACGTATAAGCAGTTTCGAGGACGAAACCTCTTTAAGGAGGGTAGACTTGTAACATCCCAAAAATAGTAAATAAGTAATTAATAATACGATAGAGATTTAAACATCAAGAAACGAAAGAAAACTGGATGGGCTTGGGTTCGGCTCGAATGGGCTAAAGGAAGCCCAGGTATATAAAGGACAAGGGCTGCCACAATTCATTTCATTTCACCATCTAGAAAGTGAAAGGGGAGCTCGGTTCTAGAGAGAGAAAGTGACGGATCGACTCGGGAATTCAGGAGAACGTTGCTACTGTGCTCGTGATCATCTTCTCTGAATCATAACTCCAATCCAGGTAAGCGTTCGATCACAATCTGAGTTTTTATGATTATTTTAGGATTTTCGGTTTTAGCTAAATAGGTGAAGTTTTTATGGATGAAACTTGAAAATGAACAAAGATCTAGCATCTAGAATAAACACCGAACGTTTTGATCAAGGAAAATTTAGATATTGACATGATCAGACCCGCATGCAAAAAGTTAGGGTTCTTACGCCTGAATCAGATCCTGCGTACTTATCAAGTACGCAGGAAGAAGGGTTCTGCATACTTATCAAGTACGCATAAAGTAAGGTCTGCATACTTACCAAGTGCGCATGAAGTAAAGTCTTCGTACTTACCAAGTGCGCATGAAGTAAAGTCTGCGTACTTACCAAGTGCGCATGAAGTAAAGTCTGCGTACTTGTCAAGTACGCATGACCAAGGTCCTGCGCACTTGCTAAGTGCGCAGGCATCAGAATGGTTAAGTAAAGTCAGTATGTTTAGAATGATTAAACCGTTAGAGTCGAGATTAGGTCTGATGTGTATTTAACTACTCAATTCAGATCAGAAGTGACGTTGTTGGACTTTGTTTCGGACAACCTAGACTAGCTCATCAGGTGAGTTCTACGTGCCCCTTTCTATGTTATGTGCAAACCTTATTAAATGTTTTGGGGCTGAAGTGTATACACTAAATGAATAAATACTATGAATGCCAATGTGATCATACGTGATATACAAATATATATATATTTATATATATATATATATATATGAAAATGAATTATGAACAAAGAATGAAACGTATGTTTACAAAGTATGAATGAAAGAATGACAACTTATGAATGAATGAAATCTTGATGTATATAATATATACTGCTTGTTATGAATATACATGAATGTTATGGACGCTTCGATGCTAACGGCTACTACGGTAGACGGATGACCACGTGACTATCTTGCAACCGGGACAAAAATATTCCTTCATCAGCTAGGAAATAAAAAGGGGCATTAATGGACGGTCGAAGCAAATGCCAAATCATATATAGAACGGTTGCAAACATGGTAGCACGTGGGAAATGGATACCTTCGGGTAGACGGGCGAAAAGGACGGACTACGACGGTAGGACGGTTTACAACGGACAGCCGAAGGTTGGCCGGACGGTTTTAAGGCGGACGGTTTCTAGGACCGGACGAGTCAAAGGGCTACGACGGTAGCTTCATGGCGTATGTCTTTGTGACATACGTAGTAAAAGACGGGTTGATCACCCTTATGTGTATGACCAAATGAATGTTAAGGAAAAATAAAGGTGAATGCATATCAATGTAGTCACTCAAGAATGATGAAAGAAAAGTAAAAGTTAAGAATACGTATTTATGTTCTTTATATATAAACTTATGTATACTTTTGAATAAATAATGTTTATATCTAATCTTTTTAAACTAGAACTCACCAGCGTTAGCTGACTTTTAGTATACATTTCAGGTAACAAAGAAAAGGGTCGTGCGAAGGCGTGAAGGCTGCCCGGCTAGAGACTGACATTCCGATTTATGTTCTCTTTTGTTAAACAATGATGTATGTTTTAAATGCTGACACTTCCGCTGTAATGTACTCAAACGTGAATGTTTTTGTTGTTAATTGAACGTGTTAAATTTAAAGTCCAGTATTAATGACTTTGTTTATGAGTAAATCCAACAAGTGAGGTTACCCGGGATAAGGGGCCTTACATTCACTATGTCGAATCTTCAGAATCTTGGCAAACTGTTGAATTATGATAATGAGATCGGTACACCACAGAAACCACCAAAGTTGCTGAACGTGAACGATTATTCTAATTGAAAAGCACGTTTTGAGCACTACATTTCTTATACCGACTCATCACTATAGATACCAATCCTTGAGGGATGTAAACATCCCACACACATCTATCTTGATAAAACCATGCCCAAACCTATCTCTAAGCTTTCTGACGAAGAAAAGAAAGCTTATGATCGTGAAAAGAAGGCACTTGGTTCGATCACTATGGCATTATCTCGGGAATTGTTCCACAGTTTCTGAGGGTATGACAATTCTAAGGATCTCTGGAAAGCTTTACAGAAGAGATTCGAAGGAAATATTGACATCAAGAAAAGTAAGCGGGATCTTCTTAGGAAGCAGTATGAGTGCTTCAGATATTTTGAGAACGAATCTCTAGATGACCTCATCTCTAGGTTCTATCATTTACAGACTGAGTTGAAGGCTTTTGAACTCAGGTATCCGGATGAAGAGAAGGCGAAAAAGTTTTTGGATGCTTTACCACCCAAATTTGAGATGTACACAACCCTGATGAGGGAAAATCCTAAATTCTATGAGTTGACTGTTGAGGAGGCAATAGGAAAGGTTCAAGCTCATGACATGAACCTAAGAAGAAAGGAGAGCTCTGGAAGACCCCAGATACAAGACCCTTCTATGTATCATGGGATGACTTCTACATCCAAGTCATCGGGCTCTGGAATTGCCCTCTTCACCGGAACTCTTACTGAAGAAGACCACACAACTGGGTGTGGTGGTCTTGCTTGTTATGCTTCAGGATCAGGGTTGGGGTCTCATCATCAAAATACCTCAAGAAAGCCTCCTGCTACGTCTTCAGCTAACAACTCAGCCATAGCTAGAATAGCTGAAGATCATGTAGCACTATTCTCATCTTGTATGCTTGCATATGAAAATTTCATAGGTGGCAAGCTTACTGATCCAGAGACGATTGAAGAAGATTTTAATCAAGTGGATCCTGATGACATGGAGGACATGGATATTCAATGGAATATGGCCATGCTATTGAGGAGAGCCAAGCGTTTCCTAAACAGAACAGGAAGAAAGTTTATTGGCGGGCATCCTAATGCCAAGGTCGGGTTTGACAAATCTAAGGCCAAATGCTACAAGTGTCTGAACTATGGACACTTTGCTCGTGAGTGTCAAAAAGACAGAGCACCTGCCTCTGGTTTTACCCGACCCAGCCAAGGAAACAGCCATGGCCACAACAATCCAAACCACCACAATCAAAGCCAAGGTGGAACATCCAATGCACTGGTAGCCTAACAGGACGAAATCTTTGACTGGGGTGTTCATCTTGAGGATGCTATCATCGCACAAACCCAGGTTAGTCTCATGGCTGAGATCATGGAAATGATGGAAGCAGATAAAAGGGAAGCTTCTATGGCTGACCTAGAAGAATCTATAACTGCTGCTACAGAGGAGGTGAAGGAAGCTGAAGAACTGGAAGCTCCTGTAGCTGATGAAGAGGAATCGACGACTGCTATTGCTCTCATGGCCATCGGAGAAGCAACAAGTTCATCTTCTGAGGTAGATTCTAACCCGTTCTCTGTTATTTCATGTTCTAAATGTCTAGGGCTAAAACTTGAAAATTCTAGGCTCCAAGACAAAATCGAACCCCTAAGTTTGGCAGCTCTAAACTACAAAGAAAATGAAAAACGTTTTAAAGATTCTATTGAAAGGTTGAAAAAAGAAAAATGTGAATATTCCTTAAAAATAAGTGATCATCAACTTCACTTACATGTTGCATACAGGGGGTTAGAAAAACGGAACAATGAAATCAACAAACTGCAAAATGAGATCTTGCAGTTAAATGCACTAATGAGAAGTTAAAAAACTCTCGCTTTGTGGTGGAACACTATGAGTCTGTGGTGAGACAACTGAATGGGTTAGGTTTGGGTACTAATGACATTCCTCCACCAGTGAGCGGGAATTTCTCAATAGCTTAATAGACATTGATCTCACTTGTCTAGATGAGTCCTCTGATAAGGATGATTCCCCTAAAAAGGATGAATCCTCAAGTAAGGCTAACTCCACATCTAGTGAGGAGTTTGTTACTGCTTCTGAAGACGGGTCGGCCAACTCTTTCCCTGAAGGAGTAGTATCTGAGGAGTTGTTGACTGAACAAAAGGAACGTTATCACTAATGGTGATAATTGCATTTTAACTGAACCCGATATCATTGAAACAAATGATAATCTAAAGGTAATGCTTTATGGGGGTTATAAAAGTCTTAACCAAGCAAAGAAAGAGGCTTTTTCAACTCATTATGGGCTTGGGTATAAAGAAAATTTGGAAAAATATTATACTCCCAAAAACCAAACTGTTAAGGTTCAGACTAATGTTCATAAACTAACTCCTCCTTCTCATAATGCTGAGTTATCTAAGGCCAGATCTAATGAGCCTTACAAGAGAACTTATGTGGACAAGAGGAACTGCTTTCACTGTGGCTTGGTTGGTCACATTTTTGTGAACTATCCTTCGAAGAACCAAGGGAAACGGCCTGTTGTTTCACAACCAGCTGTTATCCCCAGGTCGCCACCAGTGAAACCATCTCCCAAACATCTGAAGCAAAATGTGGTGAAACCACCAGTCAAACCGATGGTAAAGCCTAAGATCATATCTGAAGCTAAACCATCAGTTCCAAGAAAGGTAAGGCAACCCGATGTACCATGTGTATCTACCTCCGGTAGTACACGCACTGGTGAGAAACCTGTGGCAAGACTCTCTAAGCCATAGAGGAGGAGACGGAACAAGAGGTTGAGAAAGCTTGAACAGCTGACTTCAGTTCAATCAGGTGAAGCTTCCACAAGTTCACCTGCTGTAGTTGAACCAAAGTCTCCTGTTCCGGTTAAGAAACACAAGAGATCCTAGACTGCCAAATCCAAAACTTCTCAATCTCCTAGTTCTATTTCTTCTAAAGATTCATCAATTTTGAATAGTCATCATGACTGTGAGTTAAAGGAAGTAGTTTAGTTTGAAAAGGATGGACGGCCCAAGACCACAATGGCTTGGGTCTCCAAATCTAACTAATTCTTTTGTTACTCGTGCAGGGACGTCTGAAGGGTACTATCTCTAACTGCTGGTATGTAGATAGTGGATGTTCCAGGCACATGACAGGAAACATGGCCTTGCTTCAAGATGTTAAACCATTCAGAGGCGGCTATGTGGCCTTTGCCGGAGAAAAAGGCGGCAGCATCACGTGTCAAGGCGTGGTTTCAAACGGTTGTGTCAGCTTTGACAATGTCAACTTTTGCGAGCAGCTGAAGCATAACCTGTTGAGTGTCTCCCAAATGTGTGATAAGGAGTACTCGGTGATGTTTGACAACTCAGAATGATTGATTCTCAAACCCGGTTTTGAAGTTCCGGAAGATTGGATCCTGATGAGAGTGCCAAGAACAAACGACACCTATCAGATCGATATGAGCGTGGCAACAACCACCTCATAAGTTGCTACTTGTTTGCTTACAAAAGCGACAGAGCTCGACTCCATCTTGTGGCATAGGAAACTCGGACATATTTCGTATCGTAAAATGAATCATCTTGTCTGAAACGGTTTGGTAACCGGGGTTCCTAAGCTGAGATTTACCGTTGCAGATGACTGTATGCCTTGTAAAAAGGGCAAACAGCAATGGAAGTCTCACAAGCCCAAGCTCCAAAACTCTATTGATACCCCTTTGGAGCTATTACACATGGATCTGTTTGGCCCCATAAGTATCAGGAGTATTGGAGGTAAGTCATTCTATCTAGTAGTAACTGATGATTTCTCACGTTTTTCTTGGGTGAATTTTTTAGGTACTAAAGACGAGACTGCTGATATTCATCAATATTTGATCCTGAGCTTGGAATGTCTTTACAAGCTGAAAGTTAGAAGAATAAGGAGTGATAACGGACCTGAGTTCAATAATAATTTGATGGAGCTTTTCTGTCTCAAGAAAGGGATCCGTCACAAATTCAGGGCGCCGTACACGCCTCAGCAGAACGGAGTTGCTGAATGGAAGAACAGAACACTGATTGAGACTACAAGGACTATGCTGTCAGATGCAAAGCTTCCTGTCACTTTCTGGGCAGAAGCCGTTAATACAGCTTGTCACGTCTTAAACAGAGTTCTGTTATGAAAAGGCACAATAAGACTTGTTACGAGTTGATCAACAATCGACTTCCCAATCTTGATTACCTAGTTCCTTTTGGTAGTTCTTGCTCCTTGTTGCTACAGTACAAAGACCGCCAGTCTAAGTTTCATGCAAAAGCGGTGGAAGGCATCTTCTTAGGATACGTTGCCAACTCGCCTTGCAAGAGAGTGTACAACATAGGAACTCGTAGAGAAATGGTTTGAAGTGGACTGCAGTAAACACAGCATTCCACCCGAACCAACAGGTCCAGCTTGGGGTTTTGATTATGATGCGCTATTCAAGTCATTCAATCTTCCTGATCTATCTGCAGTTGACACCGCAAATGTTTATGAATTATTGGGTGGCGACAATGACTCCAGTTTCTCTACTCGTGCTACTGTACCAATTATAACTCATGATTCCAATGATGCATCTGCATCTGGAACTCATGACAGTGATGACAGTGAAGATGTTCTTGTCGATGGAGATGACGCTCAAGACAATCCTAACACAACTATAGGAAATGAAGCTCCAGCTGATCCAATTAACATTGAATCTTCTTCCTCTGGAACACAGGAAATGGGGGAGTTAAGCATGAATCTTGATCCAGAAATTCAGGAACCGATTGTACCGGAGACGAGAGTGCATAGGAATCATCCAATCGACAACATTATTGGTGATCCTTATGCCGGTGTTCAGACTCTTCATCGAACCATCAGTGAGAACACCAGTCTTTACACATAGATACTTGACACTGGTGTCATGGAAACATGTCTGCATGCTGCATTCATGTCCCAGTTAGAGCCAAAGAATGTGAAGGAGGCTCTCACTAACAACTGCTGGATTGAGGCGATGCAAGATGAATTGTCTCAATTCCAAAAGTTGCACGTGTGGGATTTGGTTGACTTGCCAAAAGGCTTTTAGCCAATTGGAACAAGATGGGTGTTCAAATGCAAGATGGATGATCGTTATGTAGTCGTGAAGAACAAAGCAAGATTGGTTGTTCAAGGTTTTTATCAGCAAGAGGGCTTGGATTACACGGAAGTATATGCCCCAGTTGCTAGAATTGAAGCCATTCGACTATTCTTGGCTTATGCCACATATGTCGGCTTCAAGGTCTATCAACTTGATGTGAAGAGTGCTTTCCTTTATGGTAAAGTTCATGAAGAGGTCTATGTCACTCAACCTCCCGGTTTTGAAGATCCGCATAATATCAATAAAGACAAAGCACTTTATGGTCTTCATCAAGCACCGCGGGCATGGTATGAGACATTATCTAAGCATTTACTGTCTAATGTTTTCGACCGTGGACAGATTGACTAGAATCTCTTCATTAGGAAAGCAGGAGGTGACATTCTTCTTGTACAAGTATACGTCGACGACATTATCTTTGGATCTACCAATGAAGGGATGTGTAAGGAATTCGAGCAGGTGATGAAGTCCAAGTTTGAAATGAGTAATATGGGTGAATTGTCATTCTTCCTGGGTCTGCAAGTCAGTCAAAGAGAGGATGACATTTATCTACATCAAACTAAGTATGTGCAGGACATCTTGTCAAAATACAAGATGAATGATAGCAGTACTTATGGCACACCTATCCCAGTCAATCATGGTCTGCATCCTGACAAAGATGAAAAGGATGTAGATAGCAGATTGTACCATGGGATGATCGGATCACTTATGTATCTCACAGCTTCAAGACCCGATATAATGTTTGCTGTGTGCTTGTACTCAAGGTTTCAGTCTCAACCGAAGGAGTCACATATGATAGCCGTGAAGAGAATTTTCAGATACCTGAAAGGGAAACCCCGATTAGGTCTTTGGTACTCTAAGCAGCAGTCATTCGACTTCAAAGCCTACACTGATTCAGATTATGGCGGTTGTAACCTTGACAGAAAGTCAACTTCTGGTGGATGTCAATTCTTAGGAGACAGACTGGTCTCCTGGCAGTGTAAGAAGCAGTCAACGGTTTCTGTCTCAACTTGTGAAGCAGAATACATTGCTGCAGCGAGCGGTTATTCTCAGATACTGTGGATTCAGCAGCAGTTGAGAGACTACGGCTTAAACTTCACTGGAACTCCTCTATTCATTGACAACAATGCCACCATGTCCATCACAAATAACCCGGTGAAACATTCCAAAACTAAACATATAGAGATTCGCCATCATTTCATCCGTGATTGTGCTGAAAATCATTTAATGGAACTTGTAAAAGTTCACACGGATGACAATCTTGCTGACCTTTTCACAAAGGCATTTGGTCGATCCCGTTTTGAGCATCTTGTCAAATTGATAGGAATATTCAATCCTGAGTGAAAATTAATTTTTCTTAAATCAATTCAATTCATAGAAGTTAAATTTTATTTCTTTTAAATTTTCTGTATAGTTCTTTTAAGTTTGAAAATATTTTACAAAAACAAAATAAAAAATGGAGAAAATTTCAAAGTTAACTTGAGAAAAGAGGAAATGATAGTACATCAGAAATGATCTAAACGTCACAGACTGCTCATATGGGAAATGATTGCGTCATGCTTACTTAATTGTTTAACTTATTATGTTTTTAATCTGCTTATTTACAAGTAATTTAAATTGTCAGTAGGCTGTATGCGTCTTTGAATCACTAGTAGTGTGGAAACTAAATCTGAATTACAACTGTGATTTGAACCCATGTTTGCAAGAGTGTGTGGTTAAAAGAATAGAAAAGATCATTATCAGATATAGGATGTTAGATTTTGGCAATAATTTTCTTTTGAGGCCAGTTTCGGTTATATCGTTAGCACAATTAATGCGGTTCATCTCACTGCCCATACTCACAAGTATGCAAGGAGAGATTGAATCAAGACATGTCTCTACATTAACTGTAGAGTCATATCTTATGTATAAGCTGTTGTCATTTATTGTTTGTTTAAACAGTTTTAGACTAGTTTACTTTCTGTCATTTCATTAAATGTAATTTCAGTTTTCTGTAATTTACTGTTTTTATTTCTAAGTCTGGGCCATCGAAACTACTTAGTTTCGATTGAGAGTGTTCAATCGAAACTAGTAGTTTCGATAGATGGTAGTTTCGATAGATGGTAGTTTTGACAGTTCTGTGTCATTTGTAGGTCCTGAGCAAATCTGCAAACACATATTTGCGGAGAAATCCTTCAACAGTCCGGATCGAGAGGCGGAATCTTTGGATACGGTATCACTCTCGAATCATAAATGGTAGAGACGAGTGCGGTAATCACATACACGAACAGAAACATATGAAAATGAAAAGAACAGATAATTGAAAGCATAAAACGTATGATTCTTTGATTGAAATGAAAATAAATGCTCGATCATACACTAACAACTAGTCTCACCCCAGGGTGAGCTCCCCATGGGGTGGTAATTCCCTCTATAGACACACTCACTCACTCCTAATGGGTATTCTACTATATATAGGAGGCCTCATGTGCCTTGTTTTCCAAGCCACCTGCCAAACAGGCCTGAAAAACAGGCATCGAAACTAGGTAGTTTCGATTGAACAAATGTTCAACCGAAACTACTAGTTTCGATTGAACAAAAGTTCAACCGAAACTACTAGTTTCGATACTGTAGTTTCTATTGACAGCATCAGTCTCATTTCTATACCCAACAATCTCCCCCTAGACTGATGCTATCAAATCTTGTCCGACTCTGTCTTTCGTCTTCATAGATTGACTGATGATCCAATGCCTTTCGTTGTGATTCTCCCCCCTCAAGTGTAGACCCTCCTATCTTGCAGGAAAATGATAAAGGTTTGAATCCCAAGTATTCAGCAGTAAATAACCATCTTTCTACAGGGATTCTTGACATTATCAAACACTTGATCAACTTTTGCCTTCTAATGGGTATTCTACTATATATAGGAGGCCTCATGTGCCTTGTTTTCCAAGCCACCTGCCAAACAGGCCTGAAAAACAGGCATCGAAACTAGGTAGTTTCGATTGAACAAATGTTCAACCGAAACTACTAGTTTCGATTGAACAAAAGTTCAACCGAAACTACTAGTTTCGATACTGTAGTTTCTATTGACAGCATCAGTCTCATTTCTATACCCAACAATCTCCCCCTAGACTGATGCTATCAAATCTTGTCCGACTCTGTCTTTCGTCTTCATAGATTGACTGATGATCCAATGCCTTTCGTTGTGATTCTCCCCCCTCAAGTGTAGACCCTCCTATCTTGCAGGAAAATGATAAAGGTTTGAATCCCAAGTATTCAGCAGTAAATAACCATCTTTCTACAGGGATTCTTGACATTATCGAACACTTGATCAACTTTTGCCTTCTAATGGGTATTCTACTATATATAGGAGGCCTCATGTGCCTTGTTTTCCAAGCCACCTGCCAAACAGGCCTGAAAAACAGGCATCGAAACTAGGTAGTTTCGACTGAACAAATGTTCAACCGAAACTACTAGTTTCGATACTGTAGTTTCTATTGACAGCATCAGTCTCATTTCTATACAGAACAATCTCCCCCTAGACTGATGCTATCAAATCTTGTTCGACTCTATCTTTCGTCTTCATAGATTGACTGATGATCCAATGCCTTTCGTTGTGATTCTCCCCCTCAAGTGTAGACCATCCTATCTTGCAGGCAAATGATAAAGGTTTGAATCCCAAGTATTTAGCAGTAAATAACCATCTTTCTACAAGGATTCTTGACATTCTCGAACACTTGATCAACTTTTGCCTTCTAGGGTGTGAGTAGCGGCTGTAGGCTATTTATAGTAGTGACAGTAACAAACATTCTCATGGTTCAGGAAAAATCTCAAACTAGCTTACATGGACTTCACCGTCCATCAAATGGATGTCAAAAGCGCATTTTTGTATGGCAAAGTTCAAGAAGAAGTATATGTCAAGCAGCCGACGGGTTTCATTGATCCAAATTTTCCAGACCGTGTTTACAAGTTAGACAAAGCATTGTACGGTCTTCACCAAGCACCTCGTGCGTGGTATGAAACTTTATCAAAGCATCTGCTTGAGAATGGTTTCACACGAGGAGCAATTGACCAAACTTTGTTCAAACGGAAGGAGGAAAAGGATACAATCATGGTGCAAATTTATGTGGATGATATCATTTTTGGATCTACAAATCCCCGTCTCTACAAAGAATTTGAAGAAGTGATGCGATCTAAGTTTGAGATGAGCTCCATGGGGGAAATGAAGTTCTTTTTGGGACTACAAGTTGATCAGTCTGAGTCAGGAATCCTTATCCATCAAGAAAAATACGTAAAAGAAATCTTGACCAAGTTCAAAATGGCTGATTCCCATCCGGTAAAAACTCCTGTGGAAGTTCGACATTGTTTGACTCCTGATGTGAATGGGGAAAGCGTTGATCCGCATCTATATCGCTCTATGATAGGACCTTTCATGTATCTCACGGCCAGCAGACCCGACATCGTGTTTGCAGTGTGCTTGTGTGCACGTTTTCAGGCTAATCCTAAACTCTCTCATTTATCTGCTGTTAAACGTATTTTAAGATACTTAAGGTATAAGCCAAAATTGGGTCTGTGGTATCCTAAAACTGACTTGTTTGATCTTGTGGCTTATTCAGATTCAGACTGCGGGGGTTGCAACTTAGACCGAAAATCCACTTCTGGAGGTTGTCAATTCCTTGGCAACCGCCTTGTCTCATGGCAATGTAAGAAACAATCCACCGTTTCCCAATCCACCGCCGAAGCCGAATACATTCCCGCAGCCCTCTGTTGTTCCCAAGTCAGATGGATACACCATCAGATGCTTGACTATGGGATCACTTTCCATGAGACACCCATTCTGTGTGACAACACTGCCGTTCCCCATATCACCAAAAACCCCGTTCAACATTCCAAAACCAAACACATTATAATTAAACATCATTTTATTCGTGACTGTGTTGAAAAGAAGCATATTCGAATTGTTGAAGTCAAAACTAATAAACAAACCGCAGACATCTTCACAAAGGCTTTTGACTCTACTAGATTTGCCCAACTGGTGGAAATGCTTGGAATGATCAACTTTCAGTAAATTGTATAAATAATTTTTTTTTATTATTTATTTTTTTTATTTTTATTATTAATTCTGTTTAAATTGCCTAAGAAAATTCCAAAAAAATTTTATTTTTTTTATGTACAGTATCCACGCAAATCTTTTGGGGGAGAAATATAATATTTTAATATTGAAAAGAATTGCTGTGTATATAATCTTACAAGTTGCAGAAAAAATTGAATCTGACCTTTAAGAAATGATAGTGTCTGATCTCATCTCTTGGACATGGAATAGACCAAAAGCGATGGTGTATACTGAGGTATAGCTGGTAGGCCCGTCATATGGTTAAAACTTGTAAGTAGTGTGAAAACCTAATATATATCTCATACTTGTGTGTTTGAATCCATTATTGAAACATCTAACCCATTTTTGTATCTAAGAAAACCGATTCAATCAGATACAGGCTTACGTATTGGATTCCTATTCATACGCCAAGTGACCGTCAAAATAACGATATTTACCACCGATGACCCCGTATGTTTTGCTTACGCAAAGATCTAGGGTGCTCATCCTTTTCCCATCCACTTGGATGATTTGACCCCGTCTGTTTTGCTTACGCAAAGATCTCGGGTGTTCAACATTTTTCTATCCGCTTGGATAATTTTACGACTTCTTCTGTTTTGCTTACGCAAAGATGTAGAATGCTCGTACCTTTTTAATATCTACTTGGATATATTTTATTTTAATTTTCTAAATCCACTTGGATATCTTATTTTATTTTGGTGGTACTTTGACATTACTAAGACGGTACCTTGGTTAATTAGAAAGAGATGATAGGATGAAGATGGGTACTTCTTGAGGATTGATAGGTTTTCAAAATCATTTTATTTTAATATGTGGGGTACACCTTGTATATTGCTTAAATGGTACGTTCTAATCACATGAAATCTTTGTACTAACAAATGTTCGGGTTTACTTTGCACAAATACCAGCTATCTTCAGGGACTCACAATAGTGAATTGCAAAAGGAAGTGTTTCAAGAGACTGACCAGATCTGATCTCATGTTGGATCTTTTTCAAGAAGAAAAGTGTAAATATCTTGTTATTAAATATCGAAATTAGTTATACATATCGAAACTACTTTGAACTATCGAAACTAGTTGTACATATCGAAACTAATTTGAACTATCGAAACTACTTTGAACTATCGAAACTACTTTGACCTATCGAAACTACTTTGTACATATCGAAACTAATTTGTCCTATCGAAACTAGTTGTTTCGACAGGGGCAATTTTGTCTTTTGTCTCACGAGAATTAAAAGCCTTCATAAGCAATCCCTCCCGTCATACTGGTTCTTACTCGTATTTTTCAAAACCTCTTCGCCTTCTTCGTCATTCACACAATCTCTCAAATCGTGGGTCTGAGTTGCAAGATATCAGCTGATTTTCCCCGTTGTCTCTATCGTCTCCATCATCAGGTAACGTCTCACTACTTCTTTTTGATGATTTTTGCAAATACGGCAGACCCAGGGTTTCAAAATTTAAAATTTGTTCGACTAAATCTTCATAATAACAGTTGTTTTTGTGCTTCTGTGTGTTTGCATACATTTCAATCATCTTAGAACTCACGATTATTTGTGTATTCTTGCAGATAACATCTCACATTCGGTAAGATGAAGTTCCGTCACTTACAGGCCACTCTAAACCTTTCTTTTAAATTGTCTATATTAGTCTGAGTATAACGAATCAGAGAGGTTTGGGTTTCAAAACCAAGTAGTTTCGATAAAGGGGTTTAACGCTTTCAAAATTTTCTTAAAAGGTTTTTCAATCGAAACTACTAGTTTCGACACTCAAACTTGCCCTAGTATCAGTTTCGATAAGTTCATCTCCATCGAAACTAGTTGTTTCGACAGTGTTGATCTCAATCGAAACTAGTTGTTTCGACAGTTAGGACTTCAAATTTTTTCTAAGTGTTGATATACCTTGTTTCGATTAAGTATTTTCAGAAATCTTACTTATTGTGCAAAATTGATGAATTTTACAGATATGGATCTCTTATTTGTAAAAAGACACAATGTAAGTGCATTCCTCAAAGCCAATGATCCAAAAGCTACAGAGTTCATTCCTGTATTAAACTTCCTGGCCAACTCCAACATTAGCTTTGCCATCAGCAATAATCTGCCGGTGTTTGAGACAACTATAAGAGAATTTTGGGAGACTGCATAAATCATCACAATTGAGAATATAGAGCACATTAGAGCAACTGTGCGTGGCCAAGAAGTCTTACTACTGAAGCTACAATTAGAGAGGTACTTCAGTTTAATGATAATCCAGATGCACCCATTGAATTCCCAATCTTCTATGTTAAAGAATGCTTCAGAAGATTGGGTCATCCAGATGAATTCAAAAGTGGCCAGATAATCAAGAACTCCTTACCAAGCCACTGGAGATACATAGTGCACGTGTTTATTCACTGCCTATCAATTAGAAAATGAGGGTTTGATTCAGCAAACAGCACTCTGGGCTCAGCTATTTTGGGGATAATCAAGGGAAGAGATTACAACTTTTCTGGCTTCATATTCAGACAGTTAAAAGACAATCTAACAGGAGCCGTGAAGGAGAAATTCCTGGCATATCCTAGATTTTTACAAATTATCATCAATCATCTTCATCCTGAGCTGCAACAAGGTGGAAACACCTTTGTGTTCGATCATATGATTGCCAAGACTCTCAGCTATATGAGACGTACTAACAAGAGAACCAACAGGGCTATAGCTGACGTTCCCCTGTTTGGTCATATTATTGGTGAAGAAGAAGAATTTATCCCTGATATTGACCCTGATCTTGAAGAAGAGAACTCATCATTTGAAGAAGAAGAAATGGAAGTTGAGCAAGATCAAGGTAATGCACCTATTGATGAAGCTGAGATTGAGATAAACATCCCTGATGTTCAAGAACAAGAACAACCCATCATTGAGCTTGTGATAGAGGCTCCTTTTGTTGAACAAATTCAGATAATTCAAGAGCCAGTAGTTAATGTTGAAGCTGGCATGCATGGAGTTGAGTAGGAAGTTGCAGAATCAAGTGGAACTCTGGATGCAGCGATTTATGGATCTGACTACTACAAGTCTGATTCAGATGATAGAACAATGCATCCTGCATCTTCCTCCAAACGACAGGTTGAGTCAGGTTCTGATTTTGAGGAAGAAGAGCCTAAGGCAAAGAAAATCAAAACAGGATTTGAAGACTTGTCATCCTCATCAGACTCTCTACAACCTACTCCACAACCATCTCCACAACCAACTCCACAACCATCTCCACAACCATCTCCACAACCCACTCCACAACCATCTCCACAACAATCACCCATCCATACTACTCCCACATCACCAACTCATGATTTAGCCTCTCCTGTACCAAGAGTGAAAACTTTAAGTCTTGAACTGAAGAAAATGCAGGATAAGATTCAAGAGAAAGATGAAGAGATTGAAGGATTAAAAACTAATTTGCATGATGTCCAGGAAGAGGTTAAAGACCTGAAGCTGGAAGTTGGGGGTTTACATACCCAGATTGAGGTCCAACAAACTCAACTTGAAACACAGCAGAAACTAATCTCAAAGCAAAATGAACAATTCAAGGCTTTAGCTGAAGCAGTGGAGCAGCTCAAAGCCTCAATGGTTAAACCTGTGCAAAAACAACCAACTACTTCAACAACTCAAGGGGAGACCACATCTGTAGTTAAACTCTCATCTCCTGACCTTGTGACTAATCCAGAATCTGCACTAACTATATTTGCTGGCCATATTGAAAAGACAAAAGAGGTGGTTGAAGTCAAAGTTGAAGGTACAGAACTAAACCTTCCCTCAGCTAGTGAGAGAAGAGGTGCAAGGAAGAGAGGGAAAAGGACTTCCACTGAAATAGAGACCGTGATTCTTGATGAAGAAGACATCCCATCTGATGATGAGCTGAATGTCCTTTTAGATGACATTGAAAACTTTGGGTATAATGATCTTTATCCAGAAATCCTGACCACTAAAGAAAAGGAGACTGAGCGAACTAGATACTTTACGGAAGACGGAGGTGAAATTCAAACCTTATCTGACGAAGAAAAAGGTGAAGATGATGTTCAGATTAATCTTATCAAAACAGTCACTCCTGAACCAACCACTACAGTCTCCGAATCCGGTCCAGCACAAGATTCACCCTCGGTTGCTCCTGAACCTCCAATTTCAAGAAAGTCTTGGTTTAAGAAAATAATTCAGGAGGAAACCCCTAAGACATATGAATGGATAGCAGAGCATCAAGAACTAAAAAGGCCTCCAATTGGCTGGAAGTATGATGCTGAAAGGAAGCTCTTTATCATAAGAAGATATAGAGGGGGAGTTCAGCACTTTAAAAATATGACTGACTTCCAAACCCTTCCTTTCTATGACCTCTGGGATTTAGCCAAACTTCCCCTTCAAAACCCTGGGAAGGTCATGATGGCTTATGACTTTGAGAAATTTCTGCATTCTCAAGTCAATAATGATTTTAAAGGAATGAATCCTCGGAAAACTCAAAAGAAGATCTCAAAGACAAGGTTTCATCCTAAGACTAACAAGCCATATGTGTTCATAAGGTACAAGCCTGCCCAAACACACAAGACCATCACCATTCCAAAATTTGTACCTGTCCAGCTACAAACTTTCAGAAAATGGTACTATGACCCAATCATTGGTAGTGCAGTGATAGAGTGTGAGGGCAAGTAAGACATCACCATCTTTGAGCCCATGGAGCTGTTGAAGTTTCAGCCTGAAGATCTGGAAATCCTTTTTCAGAATCACATTCAGGCATACGGTGATGAAGATGAAGCTGATGCTAAGGCCTACCAACGGGTTGTATCTCTCCATGTTAAACCTTTTATACCGAGGACAACTGAAGGATCAGCTGCTTGATGAAGAGCTGAAGACGGTAATGCAACAGCTTAGGGGGAGATTGTAGAGTCATATCTTATGTATAAGCTGGTGTCATTTATAGTTTGTTTAAACAGTTTTAGACTAGTTTACTTTCTGTCATTTCATTAAATGTAATTTCATTTTTCTGTAATTTACTGTTTTTATTTCTAAGTCTGGGCCATCGAAACTACTTAGTTTCGATTGAGTGTGTTCAATCGAAACTAGTAGTTTCGATAGATGGTAGTTTCGACAGTTGTGTGTCACTTGTAGGTCCTGAGCAGATCTGCAAACACAGATCTGCGGAGAAATCCTTCAACAGTCCGGATCGAGAGGCGGAATCTCTGGATACGGTATCACTCTCGAATCATAAATGGTAGAGACGGGTGCGGGAATCACATACACGAACATAAACATATGAAAATGAAAAGAACAGATAATTGAAAGCATAAAACGTATGATTCTTTGATTGAAATGAAAATAAATGCTCGATCATACACTAACAATTAGTCTCACCCCAGGGTGAGCTCCCCCTAGGGTGGTGATTCCCTCTACAGACACACTCACTCCTAATGGGTATTCTACTATATATAGGAGGACTCATGTGCCTTGTTTTCCAAGCCACCTGCCAAACAGGCCTGAAAAACAGGCATCGAAACTAGGTAGTTTCGATTGAACAAATGTTAAACCGAAACTACTAGTTTCGATTGAACAAATGTTCAACCGAAACTACTAGTTTCGATTGAACAAAAGTTCAACCGAAACTACTAGTTTCGATACTGTAGTTTCTATTGATAGCATCAGTCTCATTTCTATACCCAACAATCTCCCCCTAGACTGATGCTATCAAATCTTGTCTGACTCTGTCTTTCGTCTTCATAGATTGATTGATGATCCAATGCCTTTTGTTGTGATTCTCCCCCTCAAGTGTAGACCCTCCTATCTTGTAGGAAAATGATAAAGGTTTGAATCCCAAGTATTTAGAAGTAAATAACCATCTTTCTATAAGGATTCTTGACATTCTCGAACACTTGATCAACTTTTGCCTTCTTTTTTTTTTTTTTTTTTTGAATAACAACTGCAAATTGTATTGATTCAGGAAAAATGTGAAAGAGAAGGTTCAGGGTTACAGCCGCTACTCACACCCTAAATATTCTTAAACTAGGCTATTTATAGTAGTGACAGTAACACAACGAAAGGCATTGGATCAAGTGTTGAGTGTGTTTTGACATCCATTTGATGGACGGTGAAGTCCATGAAAATAATCATCTATATGTTAGGAATCTACAGTCCTGTTGGGTATAGAAATGAGACTGATGCTGTCAATAGAAACTACAGTATCGAAACTAGTAGTTTCGGTTGAACTTTTGTTCAATCGAAACTAGTAGTTTCGGTTGAACATTTGTTCAATCGGAACTACCTAGTTTCGATGCCTGTTTTTCAGGCCTGTTTGGCAGGTGGCTTGGAAAACAAGGCACGTGAGGCCTCCTATATATAGTAGAATACCCATTAGGAGTGAGTGTGTCTGTAGAGGGAATCACCACCCCAGGGGGAGCTCACCCTGGGGTGAGACTAATTGTTAGTGTATGATCGAGCGTTTATTTTCATTTCAATCAAAGAATCATACATTTTATGCTTTCAATTATCTGTTCTTTTCATTTTCATATGTTTCTGTTCGTGTATGTGATTCCCGCACCCGTCTCTACCATTTATGATTCGAGAGTGATACCGGATCCAGAGATTCCGCCTCTCGATCTGGACTGTTGAAGGATTTCTCCGCAGATCTGTGTTTGCAGATCTACTCAGGACCTACATTAACCGTTGAGCATGTATTCACCCTTGAATCACTCCTGATTCATTGAAATCACATCCAGATAAAAGTTGGATCCCCTTACCTTAAAACTCAAACACCATATAAATTATCCTGAATCATCATACCAATATTCAATGAAGAAAATCAAAAGAAACCAAGACAAATGAATCACTCGATTCTAAATCTTATGATTCCTGATAATCCTTATGGATTCTGCTTGATTTTTCCTGTGCTAATAGATGTAACCTCATTCTGAAAATTTAGAAAAACATTGGGAAAATCTTAGATGCCGTGAGATAATGCAATTTACATTATTGTAGCATATCAGTGGGGTACACATTGTATATCTTATAAATAATACCTTAATACACAAGAATGTGATACAAAGATGCTTATAGTTTCAAATCTTATAATATTGTCAACTTGAATTACTTGTTTATGTGCTTATTACGTATGAATAAATAGTAATCCATGACATGATCTCATATTCCTTGATGTTTATATTGTATCGTTTTTGCTAAAAGATAGCCTGATATGATCCTCTGCTCGTGTCTTTGATCAAAAATAGTTTGTGTGAATACTTGTATATTCTTATTAGAAAAGATCAAAAAGATTTTAAGTTTATGCATAGTTCAATTTTATTCAGAAAAGCCAAAAATATTTGTGTTTAACCTTCCTGAATTGTATTTGAATCATCTTGATTGAATATTTTTAACTTGTTCGTTATTTGACTTGAAAAACTTCATAAATTTGAGTTCAAAGTTTGCGCACTTAAGGGTTTGTGCGTACTTGTAAGTGCGCATGAGGTAAGTCCTGCGTACTTAACAAGTACGCAAGAGTTAAGTCTTGGGCACTTGTAAGTACGCAAGAGTTAAAGCTTGCGCACTTGTAAGTACGCACGAGTTAAAACGTACGCACTTATTAAGTACGCACGGACCTTTAGTGTTGAGTATATAAAGAGGACTTAGAAATTTTCAGGTTTTTCACCACATTCAAACCGATTTTCCCTCTGCAAACTTACTCAAAAATTCAAGTGTTCCAATCTGCTTTTTCGTCCCACTACAAGTCTTATCACTTCAATACATCGATTTGGTGAGATTTTGGGCTTAATCCATCCATAAAAACTCTCGATTTTGGACTGATTCTTGACTAAGTAAATCTAGGTTCAAACCGTGATTTTTAGGGCAATTTGAGGGTTGTTTGGGTAACCTATTATCATTAAACATAACTAGATCACATAATCGACCCTTAATCGTCCTTTTTAATCTTCGATTTTGACCTTGTGCATGAAGTTGAACCGACAGTGGTTCGGTCGAACATTTTAGGTCAAATTCGGTCTTGTATAGTAGTATTTGGTGTTGTTGTTAGTCCCATAGGTTAGAATCATTGATTCCGACCTAGTGGTGACCCAATACACACCAATTTTTGAACATCAAGTTGGATTTCAAACTTCTGAAATTTTCACCAAGTACGTTTCCTGCGCACTTAACAAGTACGCAAGAAGCACTTCCTGCGTACTTGTTAAGTACGCAAGAGGAAACTCCTGCGTACTTGCTAAGTACGCAGGACCAACACTTGGCAAAAATTCCCAAGTCTGAAATTCAGTTCAAAGAGTAACTGCTATACTGAGTCATGTCTATCCGTTTCCAATGATACGTGTTGTTCTTATTATGTTTTCTGTGTGTTTTTACAGATCATGGCTCGGGCGTTTACTTACGAATTCAACCTGTTAGCTAACACTGAACCTGAGTGGAAGGGTGCAGCTTTGTAGTACAGAGACATAGTTGATTTCTTGAACCGTTCAAGAATCAGCTACGCCATTTCTGCTGACCCGATAGTGTCCAGACCCTACCTAGAGCAATTTTGGGAGACTACAGAGCACGACTGAATGGTAACCCCAACGTTATAAGGGCTACCATTGCTGGTCATGCTATTGCTTTCTATGAAGATACTATACGAAGGGTCCTTCAATTCAGAGATCTTGCAACCAACCCGACATCCTATCCAGACTACTTTGTGGACGGCTGTTGGAGACAAAGAATGGGATATGTCAGTGCAAGGGACTATACTTCATACAAAAAGATGTGGGTATTAGACCAATGGATATATTTCGCCCACGTCATGATCATGTGCATCTCATCAAGGAAAGCTGGGAAAGATGCCATGGGTCATGACCTTGTAGCAGCCATGGTCGGCCTTTCTCTCAACAAGGGCTACAACTTCTCCCGCTACATCTTTAAGGCCATCAATGACCAGATCAACACAGCGGAGAGGTTTCGGTTCTTGTTATACCCTCGGTTTGTGCAACTTTTGTTTAATGACGCGTTGCCAAACCTTCCTGCTATAGGGGAGAGACTGCAAGTAAAGAGGGTGGATAAAAGAGTATTCGCCCAATTCCTAAAGCCAGGCAGTGTAGATCCTACCCCTGTGCATACAGAACTCTTTGGCCACCTCATCAATGAAGCGTATGTGGCCCCAGGTGACTGGAGATGGTACAGTCCCGACTCGGAGCCTGAATTGAGTGAACATTCTGATGAACAACAGGAGGAAATGGAGAGTGACGATGGTTCGTCTGATGGTGGAGTCGACGAAGGAGGAAATGATGGTGCTGAGGGATCCGACTCGGAAGCGACTGAGTCAGATTCTTCCGATTCTGATGATGCACCATCACAGGTACACCCACGGAGAACGGCTAAGGTAACCCTACCTGAGTCGGCCTCCAAGAGAAAGCGACAGTCCTCTAGCAGAAAATACGAGCCAGATTCTGACTCTGACGCTGCTATACAAAGACAAAGAAGGGAAAGCATTCACAAGAACAGGGGCGATAGGCAACAACCTTCTATCCCCAGTGTGGTGGAGGCTCAGCAGCAAGTACAAGTATCAGCTGCTAGTCCGGATTCAGCCTCCACCCCACCTTCACAGCAGCTTTACCGTAGGAGGAGGATGCCGCAGGTACAAATTGAAGTGGCCGTCACTACAATCACAGAAGTGATTCCTGTGATATTGACCCTCCCTACTACATCTACTCAGGTGGCGGTGACTACTCCACTTCTCACGGAGTCAGTCACCATTACCCCTACCATTACCCCAACAACTCTCGTCACATCTGCCATCCCAACTAACACCATTGAGCCTCTCAGTCAACCCTTCAATTATGGAGATTTCACGCAAGGGTTTGACTTTGATACCATATTCTCCTCCCCTATTCACACTGCCGAGGCGTCCTCATCCAGACATCCTGATCCGAATGATGCTAGGATAGATGTTCTGGAAACCCAAGTTGCTGGATTACTGAAGACTATTCAGAAATCTAAGGAGGAGTCTGACGCTCACCAAGCACAGATCAGTTCATTGATAGATGAAGTTACAATCCTTCGTAGCCAGAGTACAGGGACTGAGGAATGACTGAAAACGTCCTGGTCCAGAATGAACTTCTAATCAAGACAAATGAAATGCTTCTGGGTCATGGGTCGTCCTTGGAGCTGAGGTTTGACGCTCAAAGGAAGGAGCATTAGCTGATGGTCAAGCTGATTGCTGATCTGACCAAGAAGCTTGATGCTCAAGGGGAGAAGGACAAAGAGAAAGAGAAGGAGAAGAGGACTACTGGTGATGAGGCGTGTCATCCGGTCGACTTGACTAAGGATGATGACAAGGACAAGGATCCCGAAGCCGGTCCTAGTGGAGGTGAGCACAAAGCTTTAGCAATCGTGCCCATCTCTGTTGTTCCAATGGCTCTGGGGGAGTCGACTTATCAAGAGGGTGGTGATACCTCTGGTGGTGGTGGTGAGAAAGGAAAGTCAGTGGCTAAAGTACTGAAGCACTTATCTGATGATGAGATCCTATATCTAGAGCCTTACTATTCCAATGAAGCACATATCGATGCTCTCTTCAATCTAGAAGAAGGAGAGATCGAGTCTGGTGACGATTGGGATGATGATGACGAAGATGTTGTGATCGAGATTCCCAAGGGTGACGGGGAAGGAGAGTACGAGCTAGAAGATGGAGAGATCTTTGAATTTCCATCCTTCGACGCTCCGCTCAACACAGGTTCAGTCGAGCAGGCTAGTAATGTAGAAGCCTCGACTGCAGCCTCCCCAGTTGACCCTGAACCTGTGGACCCAGAGGCACCGAAAGAAACAGACATGCCTTCTACTTCATCAAAGGGTCCAGCTCCTTTGTGGCAAAAGACGTCTATAATAGACAAACACGAAGCAACAGGGATGATCTTGGCTGTAAGGTTCGAGGAGGACAAGAAGCTGTTCGCTATCAAAAGATCTGGTGGGGTTCAATACTTGAAACCCACCAGTGAAGCGTTCAACTCCTTGCCCAAATACGACCTGGTGAACCTAGCAAACCGAGAGCTGCTGGGTCATTCCAATCACGCAGTGGCGATGGGTTTGTGGGTGGTTCTGCAGCGAGAAGCAAGATCAGGGAAGTTCGAGATGTTCAAGCCTCAAGTGCCCAAGAGAGTCAAGGATAAGCACGTTGTACATCCTGTGACTAAGAAGCACTTAAAGAAATTGGTATACAAGCCAGTGCGATGTGAAACTAAGATTCCCCTGAGCAAGTTATCTCAGGATAGTCTCGGTAACATGTGGTACTGGTACGTAGATCCAAAGACAGGCGAGGCTGTGATCATGGGTAAAGGACGTTCAGAGAGTGGGAACCTAGTGCAAAGGAGCTGATCAGAATATTTGATGAAGTCGGCTTCATCAACTTTTCTGTGAAAGATCTGGAGGTACTAGCAGAAAACTATTGCGTCTACACGGATGAGTGGACAAAGCTCCTTGCTTCTAAATACGACAAGGTGATCAAGTTCTGCCTTGATTACAAGAAGAAGATGGAAGCTAAAGATCAAGTGCTGTGAAGACCGAAGACTGAAGATTCTCCAGAGCTGTTGTCAAGGGGGAGTTTGTTGAAGCACTTTCCTGTGACAAACACTCTGGATAGATAGAGTCTTAGTCTTAGGTTGTTTTGTCTTGTTTGTAATTGTCTTTGTATGTAAGAGTGTTTATGTATTAGTTTATCGAGTTGTATTTACTTTTACATATTGAATGTTGCAGATTTCTCCAAGTGTTTGCGCACTTGTAAGTGCGCAGGAGAAAGCACCTGCGTACTTGGCAAGTACGCAAGAGTAACTTTGCGTACTTGCTAAGTACGCAGGAGCATAGGCATCAGGTCCTGTATAAATAGGATAGGTTGACAGAAGTTAAGTACGCAGACAGATACGCAGGCATTAGTGCAAATACGCAGATTGTAATCTCAGTGCTTTTCTCTGTAACCTTCAATGTTTATAATACAAAGAAAGTTTAAAGTGTTTTCTCTTGTCGGTTTACTTTGTTTAGCTAGACTCTCCACCTAGTCACGGGCATTCCGCACCCGGTCCGACTAGTAGACCCACTTGCATGTGACGATCCGCCACACCCGAGGGACCTACAAGTGGAGCGGTAACATGTCCGGTTCATTGTTCGGTCCAATTCTGAAAACATTGCAATCTATCATGTGACGTAGCTTATCTTACTCTTGAAAGGAATTTTTGTCAAAAAACACTTCTCCACCATTCTTCGTGACCGCCCATCTCCTGTAGAAGTTGTTGATGAATAAAAAACACTTCTATTCATTGAACCCTAAGCCCACAGCTACCGATCGAAAACCACAATAACCGTCGGGCATTACATCATGTATGTGTGAAATGTAGCAATGAAACAAAGATAGAATGGAATCCTTAATATAATTTATATTGTTAACTACACCATCCCCCATCGTCAATGGAAACCCGTTATCATCTTGGGGTTATTTTCCATTACTAGTCGTTGAACGACGGTGTTGCATGACGGGTGTATTCGACTTTACGACTGAACTCGCTGGTCAAGATTAATGTGACGCAATATACGAGCTATGTATCTCAGGGTCACATCTGCCTTGTTAGGCTTCTGTGAACAAGTTGTTTCTCGCAACATCCTATTTCCTTTGTTGTTGTAAGGACCAAAAATATAATAGCCTGACGCAATCAAAGAACCACCGAGTTTTTCAAAAGTTCAGAAGATGAAGACTGGAAGAATCAAGAAATTATGCTGCAACATACTTCATTTGGCAGCATACTTCAATGTCAGCAGCAGACTTGAAGTACACGGTCATGCAGCATACTTGAAGTATGCGATCAGGCAGCATACATAAAGTACGCGGTCAGGCAGCATACTTGTAGTATGCGGTCCCTGCAGCATACTTGAAGTATGCGGTCCCAACAGCATACTAGAAGTATGCGGTCCGGGCAGCATACTTGAAGTATGCGGTCCAGGCTTAGGCCCACCGAATACTTTCTGTTTTAGTATAAATAGATGTGTTTGTAACAGTATTCATGTTGGACGAGAAAGACATGTTAGACGAGTTGTTGAACGATTGTATTGTGTATTCGGTATTCATATCAATATACGAATCGTTTGATTGTTGAATTGTGTCTCGTCCTCTTAGATTATACCTACAAGTCACATGTCGAGTCTGTTTCTGCCAGGTTCAACACGTTGTTGAAATCATTTATTGAAGATCCTCAAGGATCCGGACCTTATAATTGGTATCTGAGCCTCAATGCTCATTCGGTGAAGCTTACAACGGATTTCTTTAATTCGTGAGGTATCAAAGTTACTGTTTTTGTTTGAATAACTGACTTGTTTGTTTTGGAAGAGTTTCTGGACAAATTCACAGGTTTTGGATCTCGTTTCTGTCGTTTTCGTTGAAGATTTGGGTAGTTTATTTGATCTTTTCTGTTATTAATCAGAGTTTTCGGTTAAAACATCATCTGAAAGTTCGCGGTTTCAGGAATATTAAAGTTTGTGGTTTCTAGAACTTTAAAAGTTTGCAGTCATCAAAGTTTGCGGTCGCCAAGTTTACGGTTATCAAAGTTTACGGTCACCAAGTTTACGGTCACCAAGTTTGCGGTCACCAAAGTTTGCGGTCACTCAAAGTTTGCGGTCACTCAAAGTTTGCGGTCACCAAAGTTTGCGGTCACCAAAGTTTGCGGTGTCACTGAAGTTTGCGGTCATCAAAGTTTGCGGTCACTCAAGTTTGCGGTGTTCCTAAGTTTACAGTATTCCAAAGTTTGCGGTGTTCCAAAGTTTGTGGTGTTCATAAGTTTGCGGTATTTGAAGTATAAGGTTTTCAAAGTTCGCTGTTTTTCAAAGTTTACGGTTTTTCAATGTACTCATCATCGGGTGTGAATAATTTTTGTTACGTGAACTTGTGAGATGGGAGAAATTAGAAAGGAGATGTTGAAGCAAGAGTTTAATATGTCCAATCATGTTAGAGGTGAAAACTTGGAAGCTCAGATTAACAGATTCACACACTTGATGACGGAGATGAAGAGCGCTGATGTCACACCCCTAAATTCCACTAACGGAGTTTTACCGTTTGGAAGGTGACACACCAGGATCTCAGTCATTAGTTACATCAAACGACACTATATGGGACTTAAAATGTCATAACATAAAAGTTCAGAGTTAATGCGGAAGCGTAAACGTTAATATGAAATCAAAAGTAATTACACGCAATAGGCGTCAATCAATGTAAATAAGTAAACTGTTTCAAATGTTTGAAATGGATGATATGACAGTAGGACTCCATGCATGTCCTAAGTGTGCAACCTGTGCCTTAGCGACCTGAGAAACATGTAAGAAAAAGTGTCAACACAAGGTTGGTGAGTTCACAGGTTTCAAGTTTACAATAAGAGTGTGTTTGCCAGATTATGTACTTTCAATATGCGTATCTATAGGTAGCTAACCTATGTTCATGTTTTACTAAAGCGCTCGCAACCGAAGCTGACTGTGTTTGTATGCCTCATGCAAGGTCTATCAACTCTGGCACATGTGAGTAGGCTAACATTTCATCCGTTCGATATCCAATCGAGTTAGCGCGACTAACGCGGGTGGGATTTGTCAAACCCAGTAGTACTACTAAACATTACCTCGCTAAGATCCATATTAACGGTCCGATATAAGATGAGGACTTTCTGTGATAGTGTGTTACGCTTAGTCTCAACAGTGATATCATATAAAAGTACCATAATCAAATAGTTGCGTCATGTTTTCTCCCCCGGCAGGAGAAATAATATTTGCGTGCGTACCTGTTTCTCCCCCACGGGGAAAACAAGTAAAAGTATGATAGTTGGTGTTCATGTTTGTTTCTTCCTCAACAGGAAAACAAGTAAAATATGTTTGTGTGTAAGCATGTTTCTCCCCCAATAGTAAAACAGGTAAAAAGGGGCCGTGAAACTCACCTGCGTTGCATAGTAGGTAGTATCACACAAGTATGAGATTTGAAATCTCAAGTGTTAGCCTGCACGGTTTACGTATGCCCTAGAATTATAAACACATAAGTTAGGGACAAGTTTGAAATTGTGACGACGACACGGAAGACTAGGATGCCCTAACGCATTCTAAGGATTTAAGAATAAACAAACGTGTCGACGGAGTTTTATATTTATATATATATATATATATAAATATGTATATATCTTATTGTAATGATTTTAGGAAATTCGCGTTACGCGTCGAATGTTGATAACGGATAATAATTAAATAATTATTTTAATGTGTTTGAGTCGTTTACAAAGGTTAGAAAAATAATATAATTTATATATTATTTTTAAGTATGAAGGATTTACTAAATAATCCTTGGAGTGGAAAAATAATAAATATATTATTTTTAATCGGGGTAAATAACGTAGGTAAATAATATAATATCCTATATATTATTTATAGTTTTTAAAACAAATGTCACACAAGGAAATTGAATGAGTTGAAAATAATATAATTTATATATTATTTTATTAACATCGAATACGGGTTGAAAATAATATTATTAAATTATTTTATACGAGATTACGGTTTGAAAATAATACGAATACGATATTTTTTTAAAAAGTGGAAATACAATTGGTTACAAAATTTAAACCCGAGCTCACGGGTTGTTTCCCGGGCTAAAACACGTTTATATAATTTTATAATGATATAGGGTTTGATTTTTATTAATTTAATATAATAAAAAGTCGCTCAAAAATTAATTGTGGGAGCCCGGCCTCGAACCCGGGTCTCTCCCACACACACACAAGCCTCTAACCAGTCCCGCCCGCTAGGGTATCGCGTTAGATACCCGGATTAAATCATTTTAACATACAGCTCTAGCGTGTTCTTCTCCCCCATCATAACCGAGCCAAACCAGTCCCAAAACCAACCAATTCGACAACAATTGATCATAAAATCATATGGGTTTTGTTTATCGAACGATTTCGAGCCTGTGGGTTCAATTAATTGCAAAATCGTTAGGTTTAGGTTAGCTAATATCCTGTTCGTTCATTTGAAACCGTAGGTTATGAACACATGATCGAATCTGTCGAATTTGATATTAAATCTGGTTGGAATTATAGGGCTTTTAAAGAGTAGGTCATTGCGAAGCTATCCATATCAATTAATTGGATTTAGATCGAGTCCAGGGTAGATTTCTATTAAACCCGAATGTTATGAACCCTAAAATCGGGATCTTGACCAATTTGATGTTTTAAGATTAAATTGATATAGGGCTTTCATTACACAGATGATTACGAGTCTAAAGATATAAGTTAACTGGATTTAAACACGTTTTAGGATAGGGTTCGATTAATCCGAAAATGATAAGAACCCTAGAATTCGATCTCGATCGGGTTGATGTTATAGCGTCGAATTAGCATAGGGCTAATGATCAGAAGATTAAAACGAAACTATGGATACAAGAAATTACCAGAATGGGTGTTGATTTGGTGGTGTTCGACTGAAACAACGCCGACTGTGACCCATTTGATTTCCGGCGACTTCCGTTGCTTCTCCGATGAAGTTGAATGGTGTTACAGGTTCAGTGGAGTTCGTTCAAGGTGTGCAGGTGTTTGATTACGAGTATAATGATCGAATTGATCCAATTTTGCTAAGGTTTCAATGGTTTCGGTTAAATGGGATTGATATGGTTTAATTACAACCATGATGGGTGTTAAAACACATTAACACGATTCGTATAGGGTCGTGATTATTATTTCAATGCATAACCGTCGCGAATTGAATAGAATTCTAATGTTGGAATTCAATGTCAATCAAGAACATCACGGGTTGACTTTCAAAAGTCAACAAAATCAAAATTGGGTTAATTACAGGATTAGTCCTTCTGTTTTCATGCATTGAAGTTTGAAACTTGACAGTAATGGTCCCTAGGGTTTAGCTTTGGTTAACTAGGTCAAGGGTTTGGTTAGTTTGACTAATAAAGTCAAAGGATTTGGATTTTGACTTTCTAAAAGTTAACATAGAAGACTAGGGTTATTACATAACTAATCCCTCGAGTTTAAGTTTGAAATATTGACAGAAATAGTCCCTTGAGTTTGAGTAAAGTTAATTTTAGTTAACTTTAACTGGATTTTGTTAACGGAGTTAACTGGAAAAGTCCGGATTGTCACAGCTGAAATAGAGTTGACAAAGGTAGAAATCAACAAAAGGTTGCTCAATTCTTTACCAATAACCTGGAACTTCAACTGCACCGCCATCAAGAAAACCAAGGATATGTATCAGACATCCTTGAGTGAGCTGATCTCTATTTTATACTCTTATGATATGGATGATTAACATTTCCCTCCTAATCATATCAATTCAATAGATATTTCTCTAATTGCTGGAGATAGTACACCTTCTTCATGTGAATCAAAGACACTTGTGAGCCAGCAACACAAGAGTGATAAAGTTCAAGATTTGGAAGTGAAACAACATCATGTTCGTGGTTGAGGTCACTGACACTGAGGTAATCAAAGATCTTTGCTCTGCTATTTGTAGTGAGAAAGTCAATCGTTACAAACATGATAACGATATATTAAATCAAGAAATATCAAAGCTTAGATATTCCAATTCATAACACAAACGATTAGAAAAGGTTTTCAAAGATACAATTGAAGCAAGCAAAAATGATTTTTCAAAACTTGAAATGGATTATAGCAATATGGAATGTCTTTATCGTGATGCATTAAAACGGATAGACGAACTTAGCTTAAAATTGAATGATGTTGTTACTCAACTGGCAAACACCAAACTAACAATCGAGAAAATTGAACATTCTCGATCAGTGGTGTATGACATGATAGATTCCCAAGTCAGAAAGAAAGGGAACACAAGCATTGGTTATCATGTTGTTAAACATCCGTTCAATGGAAACTTTACCTCAAGGCCCAGTGATCAACATGAAGACGTTGAAATGGAATATGGTGTGGGTCGTAAGCCGAATGAACCTTCATAATCCAAGCAATCAATTCCTGTGACTGCTAGTCCTGTATTAGAATGTGTGAACGTTACTAACCAATCTAATTCTTGTGCAGCAACATGATTAGTAGAGGGCATAGTGGAGGAATGTGGGAGTAATGATGAGGAGGATGGTCACGTTTTTTAGTCTAAGTCTGCGTCATTTAAAAACAAATCGTCTTGTTTTCAAAATGGTACTTTTTCAAAAGGGGATAAGTTGAAAGGAAGTTTGAAATCCACATTTGTCAAAAGTGGTACTTTAGAAATGGAAGAAAAACAAATTGCCAATGGTAAAAATCATCATTTTGTCAAAAATAAAAAACCGTTCCCTTACTAGTGAAAGTAGCAAACCATCTACAAGTCAGTCAAGCTCTAAACAATTGCCTCAACGGTTTACCAAAACTGAATTTTATTCAAAATTTGATAACCATTATGTTTTTTAACAAAATGTTAAGAATTCTAATAGGAATTGTTTTAGATCGAATCACAGAAATTGTGATAGATATGATGACCAAGTGTTTGATAAAAGGTTTTCTAGAAACTGTGAAAATGTAGGTTACTTCACAGGCTCTCCTCAGTAGTCATCATCAAGGTTCGACAGATCAGGCTATACTCCGTATGCTAGGAAACGGACATGCTACACATGTGGCAAAGCTGGTCATACTGCAAGAAACTGCACACATCGTCCTTATGAGCCCTATTATTTGCAAAATCAGAGGGCTACGCCAAGGGAAAAGCATTATTCTAAGCCAATAAAGGTTGAAAAACTTAAGGCAATGAAGAACAAGCATCCGAAAGTTAAGCCTTCTAATGGTGATTGGAATGCTGCTAAGAACAAACAAAAGGTTTTTCGTGAAAACAAGCAATGTAAAAAACCTAAAGAGGAAGAAAAACCTAAAGTTGGTACTCCTCAAGCAACCAAAAAGGTTGTTAAACCAACACCAATTTGGAAAACTAAATCAAAAAGAAGCTGAATCACCAGTGTTAGAGAATGATAAGGATATGTGTTTACAAGAAGTATCTTACATTGATGCTTTGGTCGTACCTAGGACCACTATGGCTTGGGTACCTCTGTCTAAACTAACTTGCTTGAATCATGCAGGAACAGTCAAGGAGGATTGTCAACAACCTATGGTACATTGATAGTGGTTGTTCCAGACACATAATGTGGGACATCTCTCTACTGCTTGGTATCAAACACTTTAATGGAGGGTATGTTTCCTTTGCATGAGATAAAGGAGGTAAGATCAGAATGAAAGGTACGATCACTAATGGTACTATTTGCTTTGAGGATGACAATTATGTTTAAAACGCTTTTACAAAATCCTTTGATCTGACCAGATTCAAATTTATGGTTCAATGTTTGAAAATATTTTGCTTTGATTAGCGAGTCACAAGTTCGGTCACCAAAAATATTTTTCTTAGTTTTTTAGCTTGTTTAAATTTTGATTTATTTCATAAATGCAAAAATTTAGGGGCAGAAGTTTCCTATAAACGCCAAAAAGATTTTCGGTTTAAGTTTTTAGTTTCATCTTTAAATAAAAAAATCAGAAAAATACAAAAATATTGTGCTTTTTAGGAAAGTCATTTTATTGAGAACTCTTTCTAATGGGAAATGATAGTACATCATTCTAGAGGTTGGATCATCTTATGTAAGGCATGTAGTTGAAAAGATCAGGATCTTAGGGTGATATGTTGATAGGCTCTGCTAAAACTGAAAGGATAGCAAGATAGTGTTTCACTTGAACATAAAAGTCATCATTTTAGTAGGGAACATATCATAGACTGATAGAATATTTATTTCCTGTTAATAATTAAACACTTACACATAAAGTTTGATGAACTGTGGATGAACATACTATCTCTGGATTGCACAAGCCGAGACCCTTCACAAAGGGGTTGTGAGCTGACTTGATTAAAGTCTGTATATATATATATATGTATATAGATAAAAGACATGCAATGACATGCAATAGGTGAAAAGACACTCAATGAAAGTGCAAAACAAATTGTGAGCAAAAAGACACGCAATGCTAATGTCGTGCTATAGGAAAATTCAAAAAGATATGTCAAAAGACGTACATATTAGTATACTTGTAAATATTTTTCTCTTTGGGAACGTGGGTTTGGGAAGGAATCTCTTATCAAGACATATAAGTCTGTAGTGCAATGACCCTGAGCATTTACTGTTTGTGAACATGTAAGTTCATCGTGCGATGTTTGTAATCAAATTTGTCATAGATTTCCTGAACAGTCCATTGACCTATGCTAGTTATGCTCATTTAGTTATATTTAGGTGGCTTATCAGATAAGTTGTGGGGTCCATTCAGTTCATCAAAAACTCATCTAATTCACACTAAAATAAATGCAGGTTTCTGAGATATGAGTGTGGGGCCCACTAAGTCTTGAATAAATTTTACCAAGAAAACATGATAAATTCATTCATTCATGCTTGTCAACTAAGGTATAAAGGCTTGTGTTTAGAAGGATAATATATTGGCAATCAGCAAGACCTATCTAAGAAAATGAGCGGCTGATAAGTATAGTGTAGTCTACCCTAGAATGATATGATCCCATAACAGAGTTTCTCTCAAAATTATTGTGTTCTATTGTTTCAAGGCAGTCTGATATATTGAAAAGAACAAAAATATTTTGTGTTTTTAGCTTAGTTGAAGTTATTTTATTTGTGTGTGTATTTAATAAGTATCAAAATTGACCTTTCTTGTTTGATTTAATAATCATGAAAAAGAGGCTTTATGAACAAATGAGGTTTTTATTGAAAATTGGAAAGTTTCATAATTTTATAAGTTTGAGCATACATGCAATTTGCACATACTTGTATTTGAGTGAACTTTAAGGAGCAACAAGATAACATTCCTTATCAAAGGGACGATGAAGAACAAATCAAACTGTTGCACCAAGTGTCATCAATGCAGAAAAACACAAGAAGATGTTGACTCTTTAGAAACCGAAAGTGACAGAGAGAAAGTACTTATCAAAGGGACGATGAAGAACAGATCAAACTATTAGGAATCCTCCTCCTAACAACTATTCTCAACAAAATGGTAATTTTAATGATGCTGATAATGATCTCTGGGGGATCAAACTCCAAAGAAAAGAACGAAAGCAAGTGAACAAAACAACAGCCTCAACAACCACAAACTCATTCGTGAAGGTTTTGGGAATGGCTATGGGAAAGAAGTTATTCCAAGAGGCGGTGATCATTCAGTCAATTTTGAAATTTGAAGACTTCTTTGAATGCATCAGCCTAGGGGGGAGATTGTAAGGGCCAAAAATATAATAGGCTGACGCAATCAAAGAATCACCGAGTTGTTTAGAAGTTCGGACGATGAAGATTGGAAGAAGCAAGAAATTATGCAGCAGCATACTTCAGTGTCAGCAACATACTTGAAGTATGCGGTCAGGCAGCATACTTGAAGTATGCGGTCAGGCAGCATACTTGAAGTATGCGGCCGCATACTTGAAATATGCGATCGAGGCCCAGTCCCACCGAATACTTTCTGTTTTAGTAACATTAATCAGGTTAGGCGAGAAAGACAGGTTAGACGAGTTGTTGAACGATTGTATTATGTATTCAGTATTCATATCAATATATGAATCATTTGATTGTTGAATTGTGTCTCGTCATCGTAGATTATACCTACAAGTCACGTGTCGAGTCTGTTTCCGCTAGGTTCAACAGGACGTTGAAATCGTTGATTGAAATCCACAAGAATCCGGACCTTACAGTTGTTACTTTTTCAAAGTTGGACGACCACGAGTATCTTCTTGTACCACAGGCGCTCTATTGTTAGTTTTTCTTGGAAAGACCACCCCTGCAATTCTCGACAATTTTCACTTGATCGGGTTGTGACATTATTTTGTTTCTCGCAAGACCAAGTACTTTATCCAAGTCTACATTTTCATCCTCAATAAACGACAGTTTTAAATCAAGCTTCCTCTGGAAGATGTCCACCGCATCTAGCGGGATTTTTCCACCTGTATTAAAACGAGATAGTTAGAAAAGACGGTAATTAGAAAAAACAAGATAAATCGTAAAAGGTTGTATTTATGACCTATAGTTTCGATCTTTTCCAAACGACAAGCACACGGCAACCCATAACTGAGGAAAATTTGGCAACCACATGATGCATTTTGTTTCCGTATAATTGATAACTTATACCACTCGTTTTCTAACAAATCTAGAGCTTTATGTGAAACTTTATCGTGTATGTTATCGAACAATTCAATATCTTTGTGGCTGTCCACTTTCCTTATAAGGCTTGTTCCAAACCCATACTTTAATTGTACATACTGATATGTTACAATTTCATCAATAAACCCAACAAGTTTATCCAGCAAGTTGTTAGCATTTCTAAGATAGCTCTTTAGGATCGAATACTGCCTCTCGACTCTGTTCGTTGTACATTGACCAATATAGAGGTTTCTTTTGTACCAGGCTGATACAAACTTTTCTTTATATGGGTCCAACCAATTTTTGGTCACATAGTCTATAACTCCGAGAAAAATAATTTAAACCCAAATAAATATTATAAATTAAAAATAATATATATGGATAAAAAAAACTGACTTCCACGTCTAGCTGCATATTGTCGTTCGTAAGGTCAGTTGAAGTTGTACTGGTATACATATGGCGTAGGAGACTCACACAATACCGCACATGAAAACTTCAAATTTGCCTAGTCTTCGTCTGTAAACGGTGCCCGGTGCCTTTCAATGTTTTGAAATATTCTCGTGGATGTGCCACCTGCATAGGTACTTAGAAGTGTCCAGGAATATTTTTTCACACGCATTCATAAGAGCTTCATCCCTGTCTGTTATTATCACACGCGACTCCATACACTTTTGCATCATACCTTTGATGTTCAATAGCACCTATACGAAGTTTTCCTCCCGTTCTTTCGATATAAATGCCTGAGAGACGCAAAACGACCGGTGTGTGGAGGTCACACCAACAACTTGGACAAATGGAAGTCTATACATGTTTGTTTTGTACGTCGCGTGGATCATTAACACGTGCGGGAACGCACGCCACATCTCGTATGATTTCGGATGAACAAAGACTACCTCCTCTAAGACATTTGTGGCGGGATCCTCCCGAGTATAGTAGACATACTTTTTAGAAAAAAGCAGTTTCAAGAACCTGTATTGGAGTTTAACCGACTCTCGTTTCGTTTTTTATCTTTTGTATTGCATTATAAATGTCTTTTTTAATACACCTACTATTTGGGCTTTGTTCCCTTATGGTTGCTAGAATGTTACGCGGCAACATGTTTTGCAAATACAGCATTGCCACCAAAAGGTATTCCGATTAAGACAGTCTCCTGAAAAACGAGTGCGCCTCAAATTGTTGAGTAGGATCATGGTTATGACTGCCATCCATCACCATTAACTCGAGTCACCAGTATTTTCTTCATAGTCTCCTTCCAATTTAAAAGGACGATATATTTTCTTGCTACCTGCATGTCTAACTACGGATGTAGGCTTACTTTCGTCTTGACGGTCACACACAAGCCATACCTTGATAACCGGTTGTCACACCCCAACCAACGGCAGAACATGTTGAAGTGGGACATTGAGACTTGTAGGTCCACATGACTCCTCTACAGATCGATCTCGTGACGTGACGTATAGAAGAGACGGAGTGCGGAATCCAACAGTATCAACGTATGTATACACAAGATGACAATAGAAACGATAACAATCAGCAAGTAAATAATCTTCTCGTTGTATTCAATCAAACACAAAGTTTACAGAGCGTTCAAAGACTTAGTTACAAAAACTGACCTGCAAACTCCTATTTATAGACAAAGTATCTGCTATAGGCGAACTTAATAAGTTCGCCTCTAATGAGACTAAGTGAACTTGATAAGTTCGCCTCTCATGAGACTAGGCGAAATAGTTAAGTTCCCCTCTAGCAGAACTTATTCAAAACTTAGACAAAAAATTAACAAAACAAGATCTAAACTATTACAAGCTTTTGTCATACATTTATGTCCTAACAGACTCCCCCTTTACAATAGCTTGATCTTCTGTCTTCAGTCTCTATGATGAGCTCTTCAAGTTTTCTGGTAGTCTGCTGCCTGCATGCACTCCATATTTATGACATATCTCCAACACCAGTTTATAATGCAATCCTTGTTCTCTCCATTCATCAGTAAACATGATTTCATTTTTTCTTAGAGTTCTTTGATCTTTCTTAGAAAAATTTATAAGATTCATTGCATCATAGAATCTCACAATGATCTTATTCTCTTTATCTTCCACTCTGGCTTCCCGAGTATTTACATCAACATACCACCATTTCATATTTCCTAGAAAATCTTGTGGTATTTTCTTCAATGGAATCTTTTTCAAAGCTCTTACCGGCTTGAACTTATACTTCCAAGTAACTACACCAGTATTCTGATCAACAATCTTCACTCTCTTTCCCTTTTGTGGTTTCAGCTTTTCATACTTTCCCGATCCACCTTCTTTACTAATCAGTTTAGCTATAACATCAGGTAACCCAAACTTTGATCTTTTTATCAATGGTTTAGTAGCAAGACCATTCATTTCACACCTTGGCAAGTGTAACAATTCTGATTTTTAGTATCCGTATTTTCAATTCAATGTGATGCATTTCAAACCCAATTCTAATGCACTGTTTTGTTCTTTTCGTACCATTAATTTAATACTATATTTCAATGCAAATACGTAAAATTTACTCGGTTTTATCCTATTAAAACAATACATAAGTATCTAATTATACAAATATGACAAAAGACTAAAGTTACAAGGTCTGATGTTGAAAAGTAGCAAGAAACCCTAATAGACACGGTCGCGCCTCGTTCTGGCACGGCCGCGCCGAGTGCTTTGGCACGGTCGCGCCTGGTGCCTTAGCACGGTCGCGCCACATATTGGCACGATCGCGGCTGGTACCAGTTGAAACGGAAATGCAGCCCTTAATCACAGAGACGTTCAATTTCGTAACCGTTTTACACGTTCCAACTATTAACAAACAGAGTTAAGCCACTTGATTATCATAATTGCAACAAATAAACGGAATTTCCTCAATTCATCTAATAATCAACAAAATCGTCCACTAGACCATCGAATTCTTCAAATTGTTTGCAATTCTCCCAAGCAAATGCACAAACGATCCTCCCAGAAGCTACTGACCCACTTGAAGCAACCAGAATCGTAGCAGAAGACCCCGGAAACCAAGCTCGTCGACGCCGGAACTCCTTCCTACCGTTCGCTATCAATTCGCCATTATTCCGGGTAATTGAAACCTTGTCCTCTATCGATTTACTCTTTAGATCAAAAGCCCCATGTTAATTTGGGCTTCTAATATGGAAATCATCTTAAACCCGAATCTAGTTTTCGTTCAAAAATGATTTAATCGAATCCGACTCTAGACACGTTTTAAATCCAATCAATCTATGCAAAAAGACTCGAAATAATCTAATGGGTGAAAGCCCCATGAATTCCAACATTAACAATATAAGAATTAGCCAAATCGTTTCTGTTTTGGGATAGACACGGTCGCGCTAGTATTCTAGCGCGGTCGTGCTTCATGAGACACGGTCGCGCCAAATACCAGCGCGGTCGTGCCTCACACACTCAGACCAAGTCATGCCTTTGGCTAGACTTGGTCATGCCTCAAAACCCTAGACACGGTCGTGCCTAGTCCAGGACACGATCGTGCCTAGAGAACAATACAATTGTGCATTCTGTTTCCTGACTAGCATGGTCGCGCCCGTGGTTCGAGCACGATCGTGCCCTTCCCAAGCACGGTCGTGTGTGAGTTAAATTTTTGGCAGAATTATAGTTTTATATATTTTTCAAACGATAAATATTCTGATTATTTTACGAAATAAAAATAGTTGATTTTTATAAAATTGCATTTAATCCTATTTAGAAAGAACAAATATTTAATCTTGGAATAAATAGAAAATTATTTATTTAAAGTTTATAAAAAAATTAAATTTACAATTATTATTGAACCTTTCATTTAAAAAGTATCTTAATGGTTAAGTTACATATTTTATAAATAAATAAATAAGGAAATGATTATTTATTTAATTTATATTTAAACAAAAACAATTATTTATTTATACTTGGTTACATCAAACACTTACACTATTTTCATAAACAATAATTATTTAACCTACTTATTTAACTATTCAATTTCAAACCTTAATCAAAATGTTCCAAAAATAGTTATTTCAAACTTTATATCATATTCAATACTTTCAAATACAAATCAATGGCTTTATACACAAACCCAAGTTCAACATTTGACTCAAACTTTGTGCACGCTATTGATACAATATACATTACACTTTAGGTTAACTCGTGCATTTCAATGATCTTTATTCTATCTAGTATCTTGTTAACTACGCCTTCAAACCAAGTGAGTATACATAGCCCCTTTTACTCTTTTACATTTTTGGGGTGAAACATGAACACTACTCAAATTACATGTTTACATTTACACAAACAACACAAGTACAAATCCTATTTACATTCATGTGTGCAATTTGAGCTTTATGCCCGAGTGCTATTTGTGCTGACTTTTGTGTGCGATTTATGTGCAATCATTAACTATTCAAGCCGACGGTTTTCAATGATAGATCTATTGAGTATGACAAACCCACCCAGATTGGGGTGATTGATACCGACAACACAATTTGCATGCTAGTTATAAAGGTTTGATTGTACTTGGTTACACAATAGTTGCTCCCCATAAATGCCTTATTTATCATGTTATGTAAGGATTTGTTTTACAACTATATGCTATCTGTATACAAACCTGTGTTATACTTACAAACTTTTTAGTTGACTTTATTTTATTCATGTTTCAGGTCCTAATATGTGAGATTGATCAAGATGTGCTACATATAGGCTTGGACTTAGTTAAAAATAAATAAAGAACTTATGTATTTCAATTATGTTTCTTTTCTTGGAATTGCTTTTGATTGAATGTTTGTAATGGAATTTGACAATTAATATATTTCAATTTAGACAACCTTGTGCTTATGAACAGTCTACATGTCCCGCCCCGATGATTCCGCCATCGGTCGGGGTGTGACATATTGGTATCAGAGCCTTGGTTATAGGGAATTAGGTTATTAGACACCTTGACCTAGACTATAACTTTAGGACACCTACTTATGTTATGTTTCATGATTATGTGTTATGTGCTACATGCTATGTGCTACATGCTTACTATGATTAGTTATTATTTTATTTGATGACTTATTTGTATATACTTAAATAATAAATTAAATAAACAATATCCTTTCCTATATCCTAAAACCTCATAATATTCTTATCTTCTTCTCTATCTTTATCTTTCTAAGCATGTGGAAACTTCATGAAGCTAAATTCATAAAAATTTCTTTATTTCCTCGTTAAGGTTTTTAAGCTTTGTAAATTATTTGAGGACACGTGCAATCTAGAAGGGTGACACCTGTATTTTGGGTTTTCTGTCTAGGAAAGCATTTCGCATAAATCCCAATCAACCGAGGGACCCGTATGCTTTCCTGGGAATTCCTGAGATTAGTGTTTACTTATAGGCTAAACCATGACTCCTTGAAAATTATATAAGTTTAATTAACCTTAATGTGTCATAGTATTCGAGTGATCATATCACTATTTGAGTACAATCCAAACTATGATTATCTATTTATTTTGTTATCTTATTCTATTAAATCCAAACAATTCTCATAAGTTCTTACATCTTTCTTGTCTTGTGAAAATCTGTAGAATGCCTCCTCGTCATGCTCCCGCGGCCAACACCAATACCGACATTGCTGCTATTCTTGCACAACTCGTGACACAACTCACTCAAGCTAATAGTGCCACCAATGGCAACAATGGTGGAAAAGGTAGTAATAGTGGTAATGGTGGTAATGGTGGAAATGGTGGTAACAACCCATCTCAATGCACTTTCAAACATTTCAACTCGTGTAATCCTCCCAAATTCTATGGTACCGAAAGAGCTACTGGACTACTTCAATGGTTCGAAAGCATTGAGAATACTTTTCTCAATAGTGACTGCCCCGACAACCTTCGTGTTCGTCATGCCACAAGTGTCCTACAAAAACGGGCACTCATGTGGTGGAATGGAGAGAAAAGGAATAGAGGTGTGGATGTAGCAATGGCCTTACCTTGGGATGAGGTTAAAAGGCTAATGACCGAGGAATTCTGTCCTCGAAATGAAGTGAAGAAACTTGAAGCTGAGTTTTGGGATCTTGCCCAAGATAGTGGTGAAAGCTTGGCATATACAACTCGGTTCCATGAGTTGAGTCTTCTTGTGCCCCACATGGTTACTACTTTGTCCCGCGGCATTGAAAAGTATATTGGGGGACTACCTAGGCAAATTCAAGATACTGTCCTAGGAAGGAATCCCGCAACACTTGAGGATGCTATCCGCTTATCTGCCTCCTTAACTGATAACCATGTGAAGGCGGGGACTCTTACTAAAAATGGCGCAAAGAAAGTCTCCGACAATGCAACTCCTCCCACCCACAACAAAGAAGCCATAACTGAACCCTCCCGACAAAATAAGAAAAGAAAGGCTAGAAACTATGCTATGGTCACTCCTGCTATTCCTGTTAACCAAGCTGCACCTAGGGTTCAAGCACCGGCCAAAAAGCCATATGTTGGAACCTACCCGCTTTGTGCCACCTGCAACTATCATCATCCCCAAAGCATCTCATGTCGCCTTTGTACTCATTGTGAGAGATATGGCCATACGGTCAATGTTTGTAGGCCAAAGCTCTTGCGGGACAAGTCAACCCACCAAACCAAACCAACACCCAAGTAACTAATCAAGGTACTCCCGCTATTGCAAATGGGCGTGCATGTTATGAATGTGGCAACCCGAACCATTTCCGTGATCAATACCCAAGATTTGCCAATGCTTCGTGGGCGTGCTTTCAACATAAACGCCAACGAAGCTCAAGCCAACAATGACGTGGTCAATGGTACGTTCCTTGTTAATAGTCAATATGCCTCCATTTTATTTGATACCGGTGCCGATAAGAGTTTTGTGTCACTTAACTTTGAACCTTTACTTGCCAAGACACGATCTCAATTAGAAAAAACCTTCACTGTCGAAATAGCAAATGGTGATTCACTTACAATTGAGTCTATTATCTATGACTGCTCTCTAGAACTTAATGAACATACATTCCCAATCAATCTTGTACCAATGCCATTAGGAAGTTTTGATATCATCATAGGCATGGATTGGCTATCAAATCATCATACCGAAGTCATCTGTTTCGAGAAGTGTATTCGAATACCTCTACCATCGGGAGAAACACTAAGAGTCTTTGGTGAAAAGCCTTGCAAAGGGCTTAAATTAAAGTCATGCACTACTGCTCAAAAGTACTTACGAAAGAAGTACGTGGCATTTTTGGCCCATATCGTTCAAAAAGATGTCGAAAAGAAGAGTATTCAAGACATCCCCATTATCCGAGATTTACCCAAGTGTTCCCCGAAGATTTATCCGGTCTTCCACCCATTCGACAAGTAGAATTTCGCATTGATCTTGTGCCCGGAGCTAACCCCGTGGCTAGAGCTCTATACCGTCTTGCACCTTCTGAAATGCAAGAACTTGCAAGTCAACTTCAAGAGCTCTCCGACAAGGGATTCATTCGTCCAAGTCATTCACCGTGGGGTGCACCCGTCTTATTCGTCAAAAAGAAGGATGGATCATTTCGCATGTGTATTGACTACCGCGAACTCAACAAGCTTACTATCAAAAACCGTTATCCTTTGCCTAGAATTGATGACCTCTTTGATCAAGTTCAAGGTTCTACTTGCTTCTCGAAGATTGATCTTCGATCCGGTTATCACCAACTCCGTGTGCAAGAAGACGATATTCCAAAGACTGCCTTCCGAACAAGGTATGGTCATTACGAGTTGGTTATGCCTTTTGGACTAACCAATGCACCCGCAGTTTTCATGGACCTCATGAATCGTGTGTGCATACCGTACCTTGATAAGTTCGTGATCGTTTTCATCGATGACATCTTAATCTATTCCAAGAGTAAAGCCGATCATGAGCAACATCTTAGGTTGGTTTTGGATCTCTTGAAGAAAGAACAACTATATGCCAAATTCTACAAATGTGAATTTTGGTTAAAAGAAGTTTAATTTCTTGGTCATATCGTCAACGACAAGGGTATTCATGTTGACCCTGCTAAGATCGAAACGGTTAAGAATTGGAATGCCCCGAAGACTCCCACTGAAGTTCGTTCATTTCTTGGTCTTGCGGGATATTACCGTCGTTTCATCTCAAACTTCTCTAAGATTGTTGTCCCCCTTACCGCTTTGACTCACAAAGGCAAGACTTATGAATGGGGACCAAAACAAGAAGAAGCTTTCCAAACCCTCAAACAAAAATTGTGCAATGCTTCCATTTTGACTCTCCCTGATGGGAATGATGATCTAGTTGTCTACTGTGATGCTTCCAACCAAGGTCTTGGTTGTGTCCTCATGCAACGAGGCAAAGTAATCGCTTATGCGTCAAGGCAACTTAAGATTCATGAGAAGAATTATACGATGCACGATCTCGAGTTGGGTGCGGTCGTATTCACATTGAAGATTTGGAGACATTATCTCTATGGCACAAAATGTGTGGTGTTCACCGACCACAAAAGTCTTCAACACATTTTCAACCAAAAAGAACTCAATATGAGGCAAAGACGTTGGGTTGAACTCCTTAACGACTATGACTGCGAGATTCGTTACCATCCCGGCAAAGCGAATGTTGTAGTCGACGCTTTGAGTCGAAAGGACCATGTCATGCTTCAATGTGTTCGAATTCAAACCGGCATTCAAAATCGCATTTTAGAAGCTCAACACGTCTCAGTCACCGAGGGTAACATGTATGAGGAAATGTCGTGTGGAGTTGAACTCCTACTCGAATCAAAATCTAATGGCTTACTTTATTACTTGAACCGTATTTGGATTCCCGATCGCGATGACCTCCTTACATTTCTCATGAACGAGGCTCACAAGACTCGTTATTCTATTCATCCTGGTGCAGATAAAATGTACCAAGATCTTCGCCAACAAAATTGGTGGCCCGGTATGAAAAAGGACATTGCTCACTATGTTTCCAAATGTCTAACGTGTTCCAAAGTCAAAGCCGAACACCAACGTCCTTCCGGATTACTTGAACAACCGGAAATTCCCGTGTGGAAATGGGAGAACTTAGCCATGGATTTTATTACCAAACTCCATCGCACCTCGAGTGGTTATGATAGCATTTGGGTAATCATTGATCGTCTCACCAAATCTGCTCATTTCTTGCCTATCCGTGAAGACTATCGGGTTGAGAAACTAGCCCGAATTTACATTGATGAAATTGTGAGCCGTCATGGTGTTATCTTGAACATAATATCTGATCGAGATGCCCGGTTCACTTCTCGTTTTTGGCAATCTCTTCAATCTGCTCTTGGCACACGATTAGATTTGAGCACGGCTTACCATCCCCAAACTGATGGTCAAACCGAGCGGACAATCCAAACACTTGAAGACATGCTTAGAGCTTGCGTAATCGATTTTGGTGGCAATTGGGATTCACATTTATCCCTCATTGAGTTCTCTTACAATAATAGCTACCACACAAGTATCAACATGGCTCCATTCGAAGCTCTTTATGGTCGCAAGTGTCGTTCTCCTATCTGTTGGAACGAGATTGGTGAAGCACAAATCACCGGTCCCGAGCTAATTCAAGAAACATCCGACAAGATTATTCAAATCCGTGACAACATCCGAACAGCGAGAAGTCGGCAAAAGAGTTATGCCGATAAACGACGAAAACCCCTGGAATTCCAAGTCGGTGACCTTGTTCTTCTTAAGGTGTCCCCGTGGAAGGTTGTGATCCGTTTTGGAAAGAAAGGCAAGTTAGCACCTCGCTATGTTGGTCCATTCAAAATCCTTGAAAGGATTGGGAAAGTGGCTTACAAACTCGAGTTACCTCAATCTCTTGGCAATGTGCATCCTACATTTCATGTATCTAATCTGAAGAAATGTCTCGCTGATGAGAATCTCCACATACCACTTGATGAAGTGCGCATTGATGAAACGATGCACTTCGTTGTGAAACCGGTAGAAATTATGGATCGTGAAATCAAACAACTCAAGCGAAGTCGTATTCCTATTGTCAAAGTTCGTCGGGAGTCTAAGCATGGTCCTGAATTCACTTGGGAATGAGAGGACCAAATGAAACTCAAGTACCCCCATCTTTTACTGATGTCGTCGCTTCCTCTAACTAAATTTCGGGATGAAATTCCCTCAACATGGGGAGACTGTAACATTTCTGATTTTTAGTATCCGTATTTTCAATTCAATGTAATGCATTTCAAACCCAATTCTAATGCACTGTTTTGTTCTTTTCGTACCATCAATTTAATACTATATTTCAATGCATATCTTCAAAATTTACTCGGTTTTATCCTATTAAAACAATACATAAGTATATAATTATACAAATATGACAAAAGACTAAAGTTACAAGGTCTGATGTTGAAAAGTAGCAAGAAACCCTAATAGACACGGTCGCGCCTCGTTATGGCACGGCCGCGCCGAGTGCTTTGGCACGATCGCGCGACTTGCTTTGGAACGATCGCGCCTGGTGCCTTAGCACGGTCGCGCCGCATATGGGCACAGTCGTTCCTAGTTCCAGTTGAAACAGAAATGCAGCCCTTAATCACAGAGACGTTCGATTTCGGAACCGTTTTACACGTTCCAACTATTAACAAACAGAGTTAAGCCACTTGATCTTCATAATTACAACAAATAAACGGAATTTCATCAATTCATCTAATAATCAACAAAATCGTCCACTAGACCATCGAATACTTCAAATTGTTTGCAATTCTCCCAAGCAAATGCACAAACGATCCTCCCAGAAGCTACTGACCCACTTGAAGCAACCGGAATCGTAGCAGAAGACGCCGGAAACCAAGCTCGCCGACGCCGGAACTCCTTCCTACCGTTCGCTATCAATTCGCCATTATTCTGGGTAATTGAAACCTTGTCCTCTATCGATTTACTCTTTAGATCAAAAGCCTCATGTTAATTTGGGCTTCCAATATGGAAATCATCTTAAACCCGAATCTAGTTTTCGTTTAAAAATGATTTAATCGAATCCGACTCTAGACACGTTTTAAATCCAATCAATCTATGCAAAAAGACTCGAAATAATCTAATGGGTGAAAGCCCCATGAATTCCAACATTAACAATACAAGAATTAGCCAAATCGTTTCTGTATTGGGACAGACACGGTCGCGCTAGTATTCTAGCGCGGTCGTGCTTCATGAGACACGGTCGCGCCAAATACCAGCGTGGTCGTGCCTCACACACTCAGACCCAGTCATGCCTTTGGCTAGACTTGGTCATGCCAAAAAACCCTAGACACGGTCGTGCCTAGTCCAGGACACGATCGTGCCTAGAGAACAATCCAATTGTGCATTCTGTTTGATCAACACGGTCGCGCCCTGACTAACATGGTCGCGCCCGTGGTTCGAGCACGATCGTGCCCTTCCCAGGCACGGTCGTGTGTGAGTTAAATTTTTGACAGAATTATAGTTTTATATATTTTTCAAACGATAAATATTCTGATTAAATTACGAAATAAAAATAGTTGATTTTTATAAAATTTCATTTAATCCTATTTAGAAAGAACAAATATTTAATCTTGGAATAAATAGAAAACTATTTATTTAAAGTTTATAAAAAAATTAAATTTACAATTATTATTGAACCTTTCATTTAAAAAGTATCTTAATGGTTAAGTTACATATTTTATAAATAAATAAATAAGGAAATGATTATTTATTTAATTTATATTTAAACAAAAACAATTATTTATTTATACTTAGTTACATCAAACACTTACACTAGTTTCATAAACAATAATTATTTAACCTACTTATTTAACTATTCAATTTCAAACCTTAATCAAAATGTTCCAAAAATATTTATTTCAAACTTTATATCATATTCAATACTTTCAAATACAAATCAATGGCTTTATACACAAACCCAAGTTCAACATTTGACTCAAACTTTGTGCACGCTATTGATACAATATACATTACACTTTAGGTTAACTCGTGCATTTCAAGGATCTTTATTCTATCTAGTATCTTGTTAACTACGCCTTCAAACCAAGTGAGTATACATAGCCCCTTTTACTCTTTTACATTTTTGGGGTGAAACATGAACACTACTCAAATTACATGTTTACATTTACACAAACAACTTAAGTACAAATCTTATTTATATTCATGTGTGCAATTTGAGCTTTATGCCCGAATGCTATTTGTGCTGACTTTTGTGTGCGATTTATGTGCAATCATTAACTATTCAAGCCGACGCTTTTCAATGATAGATCTATTGAGTCTGACAAACCCACCCAGATTGGGGTGATTGATACCGACAACACAATTTGCATGCTAGTTACAAAGGTTTGATTGTACTTGGTTACACAATAGCTGCTCCCCATAAATGCCTTATTTATCATGTTATGTAAGGATTTGTTTTACAACTATATGCTATCTATATACAAACCTGTGTTATACTTACAAACTTTTTAGTTGACTTTATTTTATTCATGTTTCAGGTCCTAATATGTGAGATTGATCAAGATGTGCTACATATAGGCTTGGACTTAGTTAAAAATAAATAAAGAACTTATGTATTTCAATTATGTTTCTTTTCTTGGAATTGCTTTTGATTGAATGTTTGTAATGGAATTCGACAATTAATATATTTCAATTTAGACAACCTTGTGCTTATGAACAGTCTACATGTCCCGCCATGATGATTCCGCCATCGGTCGGTGTGTGACAGCAAGGTATTGAAATACTTTATCATTAAAAGCAAACAATTTAATTTCGTCATCATAGAACCAACTAATGATTCTTCCAGTACAACGCTCTTTATTTACATATCTTTCCTTTTGAGCTGGTTGTATAGGAGACTTAGGTAACACTTTCTTCCAGCTGTTAACTACTTCTTTCCATTGTTCTCTAGTCATACCTGTATTTTTGTACATCACCGCTTCTTCAGTAGTCTTAGGAGACACAGGACAAGTAGTATCAGCTTCAGTGTCCATTTTGGATTGAGCAGTATCATCAGGCTTTGTAACGTCTTCAACAGAGTCCATAGAATCTGTCACTCCTCCATTTGAGAACTCAGGAATAACATCATCGTGGATGAAGTTATAAGGTACATTCAGACCGTCACAACCTTCATAAGTAACTTCAACTTTACTCTTCTCTATTTCAATTTCCACAATTTCTCCTTCTTCAACCTCATTATCAATCATATCATCTTCAACATCATTAAACAGTTCATCAATATCATCTAGACATTCAATCTTTTCAGCTTCTTCTTCTTCAGCATCAGAATCAGTTTGAAAGAATTCGAGTAATAGAATCTCTTCATTAACTTCAGAATCTTTCTTGGTTCCTTCAATATTGCCTGATGTAGATGACTCCCCCTGAACTCTTGATATTGGTTTTACGTCAGCGTATTGATGATCACCCTCAATATTGCCACTAGGATCATTGTCATCACCATCCTTTCTTTGTATTGACTCAGTATCGAAAGTATCATGGTTCCTTAACTCCCCCTGAGCGTCAAGACGCTCAACAAGTTTGGATACCAATAACTTCATTTCATCAATCTGTTGTGCTTGAGTCTGAAGGACCAACTACCTCTGAGCATCAGTATTCACAAGAATATCTACCTGATTCTGCAATGCAAGCACCTGTGATTCAAGATAAGTAATCCTTTCAGAATCAGATGTCTGTGAAGTACCAGCAACAGATGATTGAGTAGCTTTAGGAGTAGGTGTAATCATGGGAGAAGGACGTTTTGATGAAGGAGGTGTAACCGGTAAGGATTCCACAAAAGTAGCATCCTCTACACCCTGAGATGAGTGAGCAGCATCAATTGAAGCAGACATAAGCTTTGGTGCTTTTGGAACTGGAGTAACCTCTCTATCAGAGTCAGAACTCTCATCAAGTAATGTTCGCTTTCCAAGTACTGAACCGGAAGGAGGATCCCGAACAGACTTACGCCTCGGCTTTTTGGCTTTAGATTTAACATGTTTCCGTGCATTTGCCAATGGCAAATTAGCCAACCTCTCATAGTGATCTGAGCTAAACTCTCTAGACGAATCTGAGTCAGTAGCTTCAGAATCAGGAAGGATTGTATCACTGGAACTTGTATCCACCACATTCCCTTCAGCTTCATGAATGGGTGAGTTCATAGCCTCATCATTAAAATCATCCATATTAAGACTGAAGTCTTGTTCATTTTCATTTGCAACAGCTTCAACTTGAACTGGTTCATTAACAGGAATATTAACTGGATTTTGAACCTGGTCTTGTTGATTAGGAACTTATTCTTGTGCTTGAGCTTGAGGTTGTTGTTGGTGGTGGTGTTGTTGTTGTTGTTGAGCTTGATTCTGATCCTGTCCTTGAACTAACTCCTCAGGATGAACCCAATTATCATTAGGAGGCTCAACATAATCAGGATTGATTATGTGACCAAACAGAGGGGTCGGAACTGGAATCAAAGCTATATTATGTTGTTTAACCTTGGTACAATCAGTAAAGATTCTTTTAGATATAGGAGTCAAGGTCAAACGTAGTGGATGCTACAGTAAATTTGGAATATGATGGTTCAGAATCATTTGTAAGAACCTAGGGTACATAAGAAACCCTTAACCTTCAGGAGGATTGATTTGCATGACCAACTCACTGTATATATACAAAGCAAAGTTGAACCTTTTGTACAGGGTCAATGCGAACATTGCAGCTTGTAGAGCACTTTTCAGTCCATTAGCTCCAGCCTTTTGTGGAGATCAGCACTGGATGATGTAACATTCCTGATTTTTATTATTCATATTTCAATCCAACGTAATGCAATTTCGAATTCAATACTCGTGCAATATATCATTATTTTATCGCCGTAAATTAAATGCAATGATTCTATACAAATTCGCAAGTTTTACTCAATTATATACATTTGAACGCTATGCAAGAAACTATATACTTCAAACTTATCAAACCTGAAAAGTCAAGGACTAAAATTGAAAAATTATCAAGAAACCCTAGTTAGCACGGTCGTGCTTCATCCTAGCACGGTCGCGCCAAGTGCCTCGGCACGATCGCGCGACTGGTCCTGGAACGATCGCGCCTAGTGCCTGAACACGGTCGCACCTTTCTTGGCAAGGTCGCGCCTGCGTAACAGTCGAAACGTAAATGTGATTTCAAAACGCTAAATCGCTCGAAATTCAAATCCGATTACGTTTCTTTTTCCATTAACGTGAGTTATACCATTTTCAATTACTCAACGCCTCAGTTTCACGCTATAAATTTCGAATTCTCTCTCAAACAATTCAAGCAAAACTCGAATCCCATTCGGAGACGCAAATTCTCCCGATCAAGAAAGGATTACGCATCTCCCGGATCTCTCCAAGGCTCTGGACTCTCTGGCCTAGCCGGAATTGCAGCTGAAGGCGCCGAAAGCCGTTCTCTCCGTCGCCGGAACTCCCTTCTACCGATCGTTACCACTTCCTTCCTGTTTTAGGTAAGTATACTCTCCATCTCATTCGTTTCAGTATCATCATCAAAAGCCCCCTATTAATCTGGGCTTTCATTACAGAAATCGTTCGAATCAGAATTGTTATTTTAAATAAAAAGGATTTAATCGATTCCACTCTTAAACACGATTTCCATGCATTTAAATTATATGAAAAGACTCGTAATAACCCTTTAATCAAAAGCCCTATCAATTCCATCGTTATAAATACAAAAATTTCTCGATTCGTGTCTGATTTGGATTAGACACGGTCGCGCTAATCATCTAGCGCGACCGTGCCTCATAGAGCGCGGTCGTGCCGACTAGCAGCGCGGTCGTGTCCTCCTGTCCAGACCTTGTCATGCCCTCTGGGCTAGTCTCTGTTGTGTCTAAGGGTCATAGACATGACCGTGCCGGGCCAAGGCACGGTCGTGCCTGTTGACTTATCTAGATTGTGCTCCTGTTAATCAACCCGGTCGCGCCCCGACTAGCGTGGTCGCGCCCGTGGCTTGAGCACGATCGTGCCCTTCCGAGGCACGGTCGTGTGAGACTCAGAACCTTTTAACAGAATTATAAATTTTTATATTTTAAATCAGTAAATGTTTCAGATTTTATAAAAATATGTTTTCTGTATTTAAAAATGGATTAAAAGTTTAATCTTGGCACAAATATAATTTATTTAAAAGTTTTTGAAAATTTAATTTATATTTATTACCTTACACTTAAATGATATTTTAAATAATTAAGTTACAAAATTTATAAATAAATGAGATAATGATTATTTATTTAATTTACATTTTAAATCAAAATCATTTATTTATTTATACTTAATTACAATTAATATTCACATTATTTCATAAACTATAATTATATATTTATTCAATTATTCAATTCAAACCTAATCAAATTGTTTCAAAAATATTTTACTTCAAACTCTATATATTTTATTTAATACTTTTAAATACAAATCAATAGTTTTATACACAAATTCAACTTTCATTTTAGACTTAAACTTTATGCATCTATTTGATTCAATACACATTACTCTTTAGGTTAAATTGTGCATTTCGAGGATCATATTGCTATCTATAATCTTTGTTAGCTACACCTCCATACCAAGTGAGTATTCACAACCCCTTTTTACTCTTTTACACTTTTGGGGTGGAACATGAACTCTATACTCATTACACATTTCACATTTACATTTACGTAAACAACACAAGTGCAAAAATCCTATTTACATACATGTGTACAAAAATTTGAGCTTTGTGCCCGAGTGCTAGGTGTGCTAACCTTTGTATGCTCTTATGTGCAATCATTAACTATACAAGCCGACAGTTTTCAATGATAGATCTATTGAGTCTGACAAACCCACCCATGGTACGCGGTGATTGAAACCGACAACGCATTTGTTTTGCATGCTAGTTACAAGGTTTGATTGTACATTTGGTTACACAATAGCTGCTCCCCATAAATGCCTTATTTTATCATGTTTTGTAAAGGATTTGTTTTCATCTATATGCTATCTATATACAACTGTGTTATACTCACCAACTTTTTAGTTGACTTTATTTTATTCATGTTTCACGCCTCAATATGTGAGATTGATTCAAGACGTGTTCAACATAGGATTTGGGCTTAGCAATTTAAATCAAGAACTTTATGAATTATTTTATGTATCTTGTTTGAAATTGGTTTTGTACTTGGATTATTTAAAATGCAAATTTGACTTTAATATATTTCAATTTAGTCAACCATGTGCTATGAACAGTCTTACATGTCCCGCCCCGTTGATTCCGCCATCGGTCGGGGTGTGACAGATTGGTATCAGAGCCTTGGTTATAGGGAATTAGGTTATTAGACACCTTGACCTAGACTATAACTTTAGGACACCCACTTATACTATGCTTCATGATTTTTGTGCTATGTGTTACATGCTATGTGCTATATGTTATATGTTACATGTTTAGTATGATTACTTACTATTGCATTACGATGACTTATGTGTTTTAAATCCATGACTTATTATCATATTTTTAATAATTAAATAAATAATATCCTTTCCTATATTCTAAAACCTCATAATATTTCTATTTTCTTTTCTATCTTTATCCTTTCTTAACATGTGGAAGAACTCTTGAAGTAAAAATCTTTAAAAATATTTTTTATTTCTTCGTTAAGGTTTTTAAACTTGTGAAATTATTTGAGGACATGTGCAATCTGGAAGGGTGACACCTGTATTTTGGGTTTTCTGTCTAGGAAAGCATTTCGCATAAATCCCAATCAACCGAGGGACCCGTATGCTTTCCTGGGAATTCCCGAGATGAGTGTTTACTTATTGGCTAAAGCATGTCTCCTTGAAAATTTTATAAGTTTAATTAACCTTAATGTGCCATGGTATTCAAGTGATTTTGTCACTTTTGAGTACAATCCAAACTAAGAATATCTATTTTATTTTGTTACCTCATTCTATTAAATCCTATCAAATCTCATAAGTTCTCACAATTTTTCTTGTCTTGTGACAATCTGTAGAATGCCTCCTCATCGTGCTCCCGCAACCAACGCCAACTCCGACATTGCTGCTATTCTTACCCAATTGGTGACACAACTCACCCAAGCCAATGGTGCCACTAATGGCAATGGTGGAAATGGAAGCAATAGTGGTAACAATGGTGGTAATGGTGGAAATGGTGGAAACAATCCATCTCAATGCACCTTCAAACACTTCAATTCGTGCAATCCCCTCAAGTTTTATGGAACCGAAGGAGCTACTAGACTCCTTCAATGGTTTGAAAGCATTGAGAATACCTTTCTCAATAGTGACTGTCCCAACAACCTCCGTGTTCGTCATGCTACAAGTGTCCTACAAAAACGGGCACTTACTTGGTGGAATGGGGAGAAAAGAAATAGGGGTGTTGACATAGCTATGGCCTTACCTTGGGATGAGGTCAAAAGGCTTATGACCGAGGAGTTCTGTCCTCGAAATGAAGTGAAAAAGTTGGAAGCTGAATTTTGGGATCTTGCCCAAGATAGTGGGGAAAGCTTAGCATATACAACTCGGTTCCATGAGTTGAGTCTTCTAGTGCCCCACATGGTCACTCCGTTATCCCGTTGTATCGAAAAGTACATTGGTGGGCTACCAAGACAAATCCAAGATACTGTCTTAGGTAGAAATCCTGCTACTTTGGAAGATGCCATCCGCCTGTATGCTACCCTAACTGATAATCATGTAAAAGCTGGAACTCTTACCAAAAAGGGTTCTAAGAAAGTTTCTGAAACCGTAACCCCTCCTGCTCACAACAAAGAAGCCACAACCGAGCCCTCTCGTAATAATAGAAAGAGGAAAGTTAGAAATTTTGCTGTGGTTACTCCTGCTCTTCCCGTCAACCAAGCTGCACCTATGGCTCCAGCATTGGTCAAAAAGCCATATGGTGGAATTTACCCACTTTGTGCCACCTGCAACTACCATCATCCACAAAACATCCCATGTCGCCTTTGTACTTATTGTGGGAGATATGGTCATACGGTTGGTGTTTGTAGGACCAAAGCTCTTACGGGCCAAGTCAACCCTCCAAACCGAAACGTACCTCAAGCGGCTAACCAAGGTGCTCCCGCCATTGCTAATGGGCGTGCTTGCTATGAGTGAGGTGACCCGAACCATTTTCGTGATCAATGTCCAAGACTTGCAAATGCTAGGCAAGGTGGAGCTCGTGGCCGTGCGTTCAACATAAACGCCAACGAAGCTCAAGCCAACAATGACGTGGTCAATGGTACGTTTCTTGTTAATAGTCAATATGCCTCCATTTTGTTCGATACGGGTGCCGATAAAAGTTTTGTGTCACTTAATTTTGAGCCTTTACTCGCAAAGACACGATCCCAATTAGAGAAAACCTTCACCGTTGAAATAGCAAATGGTGACTCCCTTACCATTGAGTCCATTATTTATGATTGCTCCTTAGAACTAAATGACCATTCATTCCCAATCAACCTTGTTCCAATGCCACTAGGAAGCTTTGATATTATTATAGGTATGGATTGGCTATCAAATCATCATGCCGAAGTCATTTGCTTTGAAAAGTGTATTCGAATTCCGCTACCATCGGGAGAAACCTTAAGGGTTTTTGGTGAAAAGCCTTGCAATGGTCTTAAATTGATGTCTTGTACTACAGCTCAAAAGTACTTACGAAAGAAGTACATCGCCTTCCTAGCTCATATTGTTCAAAAGGACGTCAAGGAGAAGAGTATCCAAGACATTCCTATCATTAGGGATTTTCCCGAAGTGTTTCCTAAAGATTTATCCGGTCTTCCTACTGTTCGTCAAGTAGAGTTCCGTATTGATCTTATGCCCGGAGCTAACCCCGTTGCTAGAGCTCCCTATCGTCTTGCACCTTCTGAAATGCAAGAACTTGCAAGTCAACTTCAAGAACTCTCCGACAAGGGATTCATCCGTCCGAGTCATTCACCGTGGGGTGCACCCGTCTTATTTGTTAAGAAGAAGGAAGGATCATTTCGCATGTTTATTGACTACCGCGAACTTAACAAGCTTACTATCAAGAACCGTTATCCTTTGCCTAGAATCGATGATCTATTTGATCAACTTCAAGGTTCTACTTGCTTCTCGAAGATCTATCTTCGATCCGGTTATCATCAGCTTCGTGTTCAAGAAGATGACATTCCTAAGACTGCTTTTCGAACAAGGTATGGTCATTACGAATTCATGGTTATGCCTTTCGGGTTAACCAATGCACCCGCAGTTTTCATGGATCTCATGAACCGTGTGTGCAAACCGTACCTTGATAAATTCATGACCGTTTTCATTGACGATATCTTGATCTATTCCAAGACTAAAGCCGACCATGAAGAACACCTTAGATTGGTTTTGGACCTTTTAAAGAAAGAACAACTATATTCCAAGTTCTCCAAATGTGAATTTTGGCTAAAGGAAGTTCAATTTCTTGGTCATATTGTCAATGACAAGGGAATTCATGTTGATCCTGCTAAGATTGAAACGATTAAGAATTGGAATGCCTCGAAGACTCCTACCGAAGTTCGTTCATTTCTCGGTCTTGCGGGTTATTATCGTCGTTTCATCTCAAACTTCTCAAAGATTGATGACCCTCTTACCGCTTTGACCCACAAGGGTAAGACTTATGAATGGGGACCAAAACAAGAAGAAGCTTTCCAAACCCTCAAGCAAAAGTTGTGCAATGCTCCTATATTGACTCTCCCCGATGGAATCGATGATTTAGTTGTCTATTGTGATGCTTCTAACCAAGGTCTTGGTTGTGTTCTCATGCAACGAGGCAAAGTAATCGCTTATGCATCAAGGCAACTCAAAGTTCATGAGAAGAATTATACGACGCACGATCTCGAGTTGGGTGCAGTCGTATTCGCGTTAAAGATTTGGAGACATTACCTATATGGCACGAAATGTGTGGTATTCACCGACCACAAAAGTCTTCAACATATTTTCAACCAAAAAGAACTTAATATGAGGCAACGACGTTGGGTCGAACTCCTTAACGACTACGACTGCGAGATTCGTTACCATCCCGGCAAAGCGAATGTTGTAGCCGATGCTTTGAGTCGAAAGAACCATGTTATGCTTCATTGTGCCCGTATTCAAACCGATATTCAAACCCGTATCTTAGAAGCTCAACACGTCTCGGTAACCGAGGGTAACATGTATGAAGAAATGTCGTGTGGTGTTGAACTTCTTCTTGAATCAAAACCTAATGGCCTACTATATTACTTGAACCGTATTTGGGTTCCCGATCGCGATGATCTCCGTACATTTCTCATGAACGAGGCTCACAAGACTCGTTATTCTATTCATCCTGGTGCGGATAAAATGTACCAAGATCTTCGCCAACTTTATTGGTAGCCCGGTATGAAGAAAGACATTGCTCTTTATGTGGCCAAATGCTTAACTTGCTCCAAAGTCAAAGCCGAACATCAACGTCCTTCTGGTTTGCTCGAACAACCAGAAATTCCCGTGTGGAAATGGGAGAATTTAGCTATGGATTTCATTACCAAGCTCCCTCGCACCTCGAGTGGTTATGATAGTATTTGGGTGATCATTGATCGACTCACCAAATCTGCCCACTTCTTGCCTATTCGTGAAGACTTCAAAGTGGAGAAATTAGCCCGAATTTACATTGATGAAATTGTGAGCCGTCATCGTGTTCCCTTAAACATAATATCAGATAGAGACGCTTGGTTCACTTCTCGATATTGGCAATCTCTCCAAAAGGCTCTTGGTACTCGATTGGATTTGAGCACGGCTTACCATCCGCAAACTGATGGTCAAACCGAGCGAACAATCCAAACTCTTGAAGACATGCTTAGAGCTTGTGTAATCGATTTTAGTGGCAATTGGGATTCACATTTATCCCTTATTGAGTTTTCTTACAACAATAGTTACCACACCAGTATCAACATGGCTCCATTCGAAGCTCTCTATGGTCGTAAGTGTCGTTCTCCTATCTGTTGGAGTGAGATTGGTGAAGCACAAATTACTGGTCCTGAGTTAATTCAAGAAACATCCGACAAGATTATTCAAATCCGTGACAATATTCGAGTAGCGAGGAGTCGGCAAAAGAGTTATGCCGACAAACGTCGAAAACCCTTGGAATTCCAAGTCGGTGACCTTGTTCTTCTAAAGGTGTCTCCATGGAAGAGTGTGGTCCGTTTTGGAAAGAAAAGCAAGTTACCACCTCGTTATGTTGGTCCGTTCAAAATCCTTGAAAGGATTGGGAAAGTGGCTTACAAGCTCGAGTTACCTCCATCTCTTGGCAATGTGCATCCTACATTTCATATATCTAATCTGAGGAAGTGTCTCGCTGATGAAAATCTCCATATACCGCTTGACGACGTGCGCATTGATGAAACGATGCACTTTGTTGAGGAGCCGGTGGAAATTATGGAACGTGAAGTCAAGCAGCTCAAGCGAAGTCGCATTCCTATCGTTAAAGTTCGTTGGGAATCTAAGCGTGGTCCTGAGTTCACTTGGGAACGAGAAGACCAAATGAAGCTCAAGTACCCTCATCTTTTTACTAATAATGTTGTTTCTTCTAGCTAAATTTTGGGACGAAATTCTCTCAACATGGGGAGACTGTAACATTCCTGATTTTTATTATTCATATTTCAATCCAACGTAATGCAATTTCGAATTCAATACTCGTGCAATATCTCATTATTTTATCGCCGTAAATTAAATGCAATGATTCTATACAAATTCGCAAGTTTTACTCAATTATATACATTTGAACGCTATGCAAGAAACTATATACTTCAAACTTATCAAACCTGAAAAGTCAAGGACTAAAATTGAAAAATTATCAAGAAACCCTAGTTAGCACGGTCGTGCTTCGTCCTAGCACGGTCGCGCCAAGTGCCTCGGCACGATCGCGCGACTGTTCCTAGAACGATCGCGCCTAGTGCCTGAACACGGTCGCGCCTTTCTTGGCACGGTCGCGCCTGCGTAACAGTCGAAACGTAAATGAGATTTCAAAACGCTCAATCGCTCGAAATTCAAATCCGATTACGTTTCTTTTTCCATTAACGTGAGTTATACCATTTTCAATTACTCAGCGCCTCAGTTTCACGCTATCAATTTCGAATTCTCTCTCAAACAATTCAAGCAAAACTCGAATCCCATTCTGAGACGCAAATTCTCCCGATCAAGAAAGGATTACGCATCTCCCGGATCTCTCCAAGGCTCTGGACTCTCTGGCCTAGCCGGAATTGCAGCTGAAGGCGCCGAAAGCCGTTCTCTCCGTCGCCGGAACTCCCTTCTACCGATCGTTACCACTTCCTTCCTGTTTTAGGTAAGTATACTCTCCATCTCATTCGTTTCAGTATCATCATCAAAAGCCCCCTATTAATCTGGGCTTTCATTACAGAAATCGTTCGAATCAGAATTGTTATTTTAAATAAAAAGGATTTAATCGATTCCACTCTTAAACACGATTTCCATGCAATTAAATTATATGAAAAGACTTGTAATAACCCTTTAATCAAAAGCCCTATCAATTCCATCGTTATAAATACAAAAATTTCTCGATTCGTGTCTGATTTGGATTAGACACGGCCGCGCTAATCATCTAGCGCGACCGTGCCTCATAGAGCGCGGTCGTGCCGACTAGCAGCGCGGTCGTGTCCTCCTGTCCAGACCTTGTCATGCCCTCTGGGCTAGTCTCTGTTGTGTCTAAGGATCATAGACACGACCGTGCCGGGCCAAGGCACGGTCGTGCCTGTTGACTTGTCTAGATTGTGCTCCTGTTGATCAACCCGGTCACGCCCCGACTAACGTGGTCGCGCCCGTGGCTTGAGCACGATCGTGCCCTTCCGAGGCACGGTCGTGTGAGACTCAGAACCTTTTAATAGAATTATAAATTTTTATATTTTAAATCAGTAAATGTTTCAGATTTTATAAAAATATGTTTTCCGTATTTAAAAATGGATTAAAAGTTTAATCTTGGCATAAATATAATTTATTTAAAAGTTTTTGAAAATTTAATTTATATTTATTACCTTACACTTAAATGATATTTTAAATAATTAATTTACAAAATTTATAAATAAATGAGATAATGATTATTTATTTAATTTACATTTTAAATCAAAATCATTTATTTATTTATACTTAATTACAATTAATATTCACATTATTTCATAAACTATAATTATATATTTATTCAATTATTCAATTCAAACCTAATCAAATTGTTTCAAAAATATTTTACTTCAAACTCTATATATTTTATTCAATACTTTTAAATACAAATCAATAGTTTTATACACAAATTCAACTTTCATTTTAGACTTAAACTTTATGCATCTATTTGATTCAATACACATTACTCTTTAGGTTAAATTGTGCATTTCGAGGATCATATTGCTATCTATAATCTTTGTTAGCTACACCTCCATACCAAGTGAGTATTCACAACCCCTTTTTACTCTTTTACACTTTTGGGGTGGAACATGAACTCTATACTCATTACACATTTCACATTTACATTTACGCAAACAACACAAGTGCAAAAATCCTATTTACATACATGTGTACAAAAATTTGAGCTTTGTGCCCGAGTGCTAGGTGTGCTAACCTTTGTATGCTCTTATGTGCAATCATTAACTATACAAGCCGACGGTTTTCAATGATAGATCTATTGAGTCTGACAAACCCACCCATGGTACGCGGTGATTGAAACCGACAACGCATTTGTTTTGCATGCTAGTTACAAGGTTTGATTGTACATTTGGTTACACAATAGCTGCTCCCCATAAATGCCTTATTTTATCATGTTTTGTAAAGGATTTGTTTTCATCTATATGCTATCTATATACAACTGTGTTATACTCACCAACTTTTTAGTTGACTTTATTTTATTCATGTTTCAGGCCCCAGTATGTGAGATTGATTCAAGACGTGTTCAACATAGGATTTGGGCTTAGCAATTTAAATCAAGAACTTTATGAATTATTTTATGTATCTTGTTTGAAATTGGTTTTGTACTTGGATTATTTGAAATGCAAATTTGACTTTAATATATTTCAATTTAGTCAACCATGTGCTATGAACAGTCTTACATGTCCCGCCCCGATGATTCCGCCATCGTTCGGGGTGTGACAGATGATGACGTGCATAAAGTACCTCCATTCACCAACCAAACCACCTTTTCTGGCTTGAGTGTCATTAGGTTTTCCCCGGTATCCCATCCTCTGAAAACAACCCATGATCAGTGTTCCATGATAAGATATAGGGTCATCATTTGCACCTCCCAATGCTAAAGCAGCACGGATAGTATCAACTGATATTGCCACCTCTGTATTATTAACTGTAGCTCGAAGCACATGAGGTTCAACATCAGTGTCTTGATGTACTGTATCCCAGAATTTTTGGATATATGGCAGACTTATGTACGGATCTGCTGATAAGGCTACATGTAATCTTGAACGATTCAGGAAATTAATGATTCCTTGATAATTTGCTGGCTCGGACATATGAGGATCTAACAAATCCACTTGATTATGTTTGTACTAAACACGGCTAGACATCTGTAAATGTATTGGACAGATACCAAACATTAATAATATTACAAACACACATAGGATAAACACATGATATACACACACAAACATAGAAACAAACAACAAAAACTCAAAGACAAAAAAAAAATTCACCCAAAAAAGTTCGCCTGAACAAGTCCAAACATCACTGAACCTCTAGGCGAACTTAATAAGTTCGCTTAGTGTTGCAAGAGGCGAACATAATAAGTTCGCCTGTCGATACATATTCATCACATTATTTATGCAAAACAAACACACCACAAGCATCGACACACAACAACGAACCACTATAGACCATCAATTTTAACTTTGAAACACGGATTAAACCTATTTGATCATAGACCGAATGAACTGTCACGGCATGATGAATATAGGTATAAAACTCAAATTTCGGATGATTTAACAGATAAAAATTTATGAAATTTCCCTAGAATGACTCGCAAATCAAAACCGATTAAGAGTTTATCACGAAAAAGTTCAATCCAAACACACCAAAATTCAAAAAAACAAGTTCGCTATTACTATGAATATGTTCGCTCAAACAAAGATGAATGGTAATGAAATATGTTCGCCTGAAAAGATATTTATTCTCACAATTAAGTTCGCTTAACAAGCTAAAGGCGAACATATTAAGTTCGCTTCAAACCTTTGCCTTGAACAATTTTGGAATTTAAAATTCAAACAAACCTCAACCGTCAACATGTCACATACTTGTGATCTTCCATCTGTAGCATGTATCCTATCCAATCCCTAATCATTTTAATAAAAATAAAATATAGAATTTTCATGGAAGACGGAAACAAAATATTTTTGGATTTTATATGTACATACGAAATCACATATTTTTTGTCTTTATCTGAACAAACTGAAACACATATTTTTGGTTTTTATCTAAACAAACTAAAACACATATTTTTGGTTGAACATAATGAGTAAGAATATCATATTAGTATATGAGCAATTCATCACACATTCTATCACAAACCTTGAGTAAACTATGATACGCACTAAATGATGATATTCATGTGAAATAAATTCACTTATACCTTTAAAGATGATATGAAACAATCAAACTCATTCTTATGCAACTCATATCTTTTTCTTTTCAAACTATTCAATCAATTTGAATATTACTTGAAATGATACGCGATAAATTTCAAAGTAAACAAGATCAGGTCATAAAATGCTCTATTATTCATACCGAATTTGCAAAACAAAGCATGAATTCTTAAATTTCCAATATTATACAATTTGAAACCACAAGCGTTTTTCTCCCAAATTCATGTGATTTAGTACCATTTAGATAAAAAAAACATCGTGTACCCCACATATATGGCCAACAAAATTTAAAATTGCACTATCTTCAAGACATATACGATTTATTGCAAGATTAGATCAATCTCTAAGATGAAATTATCTCTATTAGCACAAGTATAGAATAACATATCCCAAAGGATATATGAATCAAGATGATTCAAAATCAAAAGATTCTAATGAATTGGCTGTAGAATGAGAATCAATAGATTCAGGTAGGAGGATCCAACTATTATCTGGATAATCTTCAATGGAATGAATATAGATGATGTATCTAAATGATCCAAAGGTGAATATATGTTCCAACAGATGTTGTTAGAAAGCATATCTTAGTTCAGCAACACATTGCATGTTTTTCGGGGCATGGGAAGTGAAGTGAACTGAAAGAGTTTGTGCTAAAGATATAATTCGATATTGGTCTCATGAAATTCTAAAAACCATACATTATTTATCTGATAATGATCTTTTACACACACACCAAGGCATATAATGGATTCAAATCACAGATGTAATCATATCATATTTAATTTTCACACTACTATTGGTTAAAAAACGCTTCTAGTCTATTGACAATTCATGTTTCAAACTCATATTGAAATTAAAAACATATTATCAAGAGTAGAGCATTTATAACACTATCATTTCTTATTTATGCAGACTTTGAAATATAGATCAAATCAATACACTTTAAACACTCATATATCAACATATCAAAGGTCTACTATGGTCATGTGTGATGGACTATTCACTGATGTACTATCATTCCTTCTCTAACTTCAAATGATGTCAATTTTATATTTTTCATTTTGTTTTGAATTTTTATAAATAAACCTTTTTGACTTAAATTTAAAATGCATAAAAGTAATAATGCAATAAAAGAAATTTTTATTCGGCATTGATCATACCGATCATTTTGATCAGAAATTCAAACCTGGTATGATCAAATGCCTTGGTAAAGAGATCAGCAAAATTAACATATGTATGTACCTTCACCAGCTCAATCAACTTTTTATCTACACAATCACAAATAAAATTATATCTAATTTCAATGTGCTTTGTTTTACTGCGCTTAACAGGATTATTTGCGATAGACATTGTAGCAGTATTATCAATAAACACGGGGTTCCTGTAAAATTCAAACCGCAGTCTCTTAATTGTTGTTGGATCCATGAGATCTGTGAACAACAACTTGCAGCAGCAATGTATTCTACTTCACATGTTGAAATAGAGACCGTAGTTTGCTTTTTGCACTACCATGAAACTAGACGATTACCCAAGAACTGGCAACCACCTGTTGTAGATTTCTTGTCCAAACAACAACCACCAAAATCAGAATCAGTATGTGCATTGAATTCAAAGTTAGAACCATGTGGAAACCATAGTCCCAATCTTTGTTTTCCTTTCAGATAACGAAAGATTCTCTTTACTGCAATAAAATGAGACTCCTTTGGTTTTTCTTAGAATCTGGAACAAATACACACAACAAACATTATGTCTGGCCTTGAAGCGGTTAAGTACATGAGAGATCCAATCATTGCACGGTAGAGTCGACAATCAATTTCTTTTCCATCCGGGTCAGAATTTAACTTATGATTGACCGGAATTGGAGTATCGTATGGGGTACAGTCCTCCATCTTGAACCGGCTCAAGATGTCTTTGACATACTTGGACTGATGAATAAAGAAACCATATTTCTTCTGATTAACTTGAAGTCCTAGGAAAAATGATAACTCTCCCATAGCTGATATTTTAAACTTCGATTTCATAACACTCTCAAACTCTTTGCACAACCCTTCATTTGTAGAGCCAAAACTAATATCATCTACAATATCTGAACCAGTAGGTATTCTCCCCCTGCTTTCTTTATGGATAAGGTCGAGTCAATTTGACCACGCACAAAACCATTGTCCATAAGATGTTTGGACAACGTTTCGTACCACGCTCAGGGAGCTTGATGTAGACCATAGAGAGCCTTATCAAGCTTGAATACTCTAGACGGATGAACTTGATCTTCAAACCCTGGCGACTGACACACATAAGCCTCTTCCTTTACCTTACCATATAAGAAAGCACTTTTCACATCTAATTGAAACACCTTAAACCCTTTGTATGATGCAAAAGCAAGAAACAACCGTATAGCTTCAAGCCTAGCAACAGGAGCATAAATCTCGGTGTTATCAATTCCCTCTTGTTGATTGAAACCATGTACGACTAATCATTTCCTTATTTCTCACCACAACACCACAATCGTCTTTCTTGCATTTAAACACCCATTTAGTACCAATTGGATATACACCCTTTGGAGGATCTACAAGATTCTAGACTTTGAATTTATCAAACTGAGCAAGCTCTTCCTGCATGGCCTCTATCCAATTGTAATCACGCAAAGCCATTTCGAAATTCTTTGGTTCGACCTGAGAAATAAAACATGAATGTGAGCAAACATCAAGAACACCAGTATCCTTAATACATGTATACAAGCAAGTGTTTTCAATTATAGAACGAGTTTGCACTCCATCTCTCAAATTCCCAATTATATTTGTCACCATGTGATCTTTAAGTTCCTTGATTGATGCAACTTCAGGAACCGGCAACACATCAACTTGAGTCGTTTCATGTTGAGAAGACAATTCATGATTAACTGGTATTTTCGAGTCTAGATTTAAAGGAATCTCCCCCTAAGCTTGTGTCGAAGTAGAAGGTTCATCAATAAATAATGGATCAACAGAAGAATCTTGAAAAACAACATCTTCTTCCTCACTTTCAGAATCTTGTGATCCCGAGTAAGAAGCAACATTAGGATCTGGTGTCATACCCCAACCGATGGCGGAATCATCGGGGCGGGACATGTAGACTGTTCATGAGAACAAGGTTAACTAGATTTCAATATTTTAATCATCAAATTTGACTTCAAATAATTCAACACAACCAATTTCAAACAAATACATATACGAAATACATAATAGTCTTTATTTAATTTTAACTAAGTCCAATGCCTATGTGTAGCATGCCTTGATCAAAATCACTCAATGGTACCTGAAACATGAATAAAATAAGGTCAACTAAAAAGTTGGTGAGCATACACATGTTTGTATATAGATAGCATATAGATTGTAAATAAACAAATCCTTCCATAACATGATAAAATAAGGCATTTATGGAGAGTAGCTATTGTGTAATCAAGTACAATGAAACCTTTGTAACTAGCATACAAAATTATGTTGTCAGTAACAATCACCCTACCTAGGTGGGTTTGTCAGACTCAATAGATATATCATTGTAAGCCGTCGGCTTGAATAGTTAATGATTGCACATAAGTTGTTCACAAAAGTTAGCACACCTAGCACTCAGACATAAAGCTCAAATTGCACACATGAATGTAAATAGGATTTGTATTTGTGTAGTTTATGTAAAAGTAAACAATGATTTGAATAGTTTTCATGTTTCACCCCAAAAATATAAAAGGGTAAAAAGGGGCTATGTAATACTCACATGGTTCAAGGTGTAGCTAAACACGGGAGACTAGGTAGTAAAATGATCCTTGTAACTCACCTCGTTAACCTAATGTATAATGTATGTTGAATTATTAGAGGGCACAATAGTCTATGTCTAAGTCTAGGATTGAATCGGCTGTGTGTGACAGTGTTGGAGTGGTAAGTATTAGTGGTTCATACTTAAATGAGGTGTTTTATAAAATGAGAAATTTAAATAAATAGTTTTAGATTAATTAAACTAGGTTTTGAGTTTGAATAACTAAATAAATTAAATAATTATTATTTAATAATTTAGTTATAAAATTAGTGGTGTGAGTTGTCTTAATTAAATAAATAATTTTGCTTTATTTATTTATAACGATGTGTAAGAATACTATTTATTTATAAAGGTGTGTAAAAAGTAAAATATATATTTACCTTTGTAATAAAAAACTTTTATTTATTTATTTTTTTTCCCTTAAAAATAAGTGTTGATCGTTTTAAGTAAAATTAACATTTTATAAATTTTATTTAAATCGATTATTTTTATTTGTCAATTAATTGATTTTAAAAATAAAGTTTAAGTTTTTATAAAACTTTTTATAAAATTGTACCAAGTTTTGAAATTAATTTATCCAAAATAATTACTTGTTTTAAATTGATCATTTAATGTATAATTTCAAAAAAAATATAGGTTTTTATGTAAAATTTGTAAAACTGAATTTATTCTGTTATAAATATTTCAAGGTTTATAAAAATATATTTTTTTTTTTAATATTTTTGGAGCTCTAAAAACGGTATTTAAAAATATAACAGGCCACCCGGTTCGAACCCGGGTGGATCCTGTATGCGTGTTTCATGTATACCGCTGGACCAGAGGGGCTATTCGCGTACAAGACCTGTCCGGCTAACTGATAACCCGCAGCGAAAAGGTATCCGGGTGTGATGTTTAAGGTGCGTGCAAAAAGGCTGGTCTGGTGGGTTTCGAACCCACGCAACCTGGTTCGGCGACGCAATGACTTGCCGGCCGGACCAGGTGGTTTCGCTGGATTATTATAGATTCGAAAAGTTTAAAAATACAATTTCATATCGATGCCCAAATTAGATTAGCGCCAAGAACAATGAAACCCTAGAATTTAAATTGGCTCGAATCTGTATTGTTAGCATGACTTGATAAAGGGCTTTCGATCGGGGTTTGATTACGATCCTAGTGATGTAAAACTTACACGTTGAGATTGGGCAACAAGTGCTGACGGCTACGAGGTCGGCTCCGACTGTTCTTCGTGATCGAGAGTATTCCAGAGATGAAATTCGGGTTCATCAGAGGTTGGGAGAGTTTGTGAGGGCGTATACGAGAGTGGGTGATAGGTTTAATTCGATTAATTTTGTCTTAATTAGTCGATTTGATTATGGTTTGTCCGTAATAGTTGTCGGACGAGATTTACGTATCAAATCGAAGATTTGAAAGTGAATTAGGTCTGATAATGGTCCAGGTACACTCGAGGTCGACTGATGCATGATTTCTGGAATTGATTACGCGTTATTTACACGAATTAAACATAAATTGATACGGGTTTGACTATCCTAGTCAAATTCGTTCATTTTTTAATTGTCCGCGTGAATGATTGAATTGGTTTGATGATTGGGTCTGGTTTGGGTCGTCTACTGATTGTGCATGGTAAGGGAACCCATTAGCAATCGATTGGGTCGACATTGGTGATGGAATTTTTGAATTCTGCCCTGTTTGACTTTTAAAAGTCAAACAGGTAAAATTTTATTTTTTTTTTGGATTTGGTCGACCATAGCGTTTTTAGGGTTCAAGATGGATGCTAAGGGTTCAAGATGGATGCTAAGTGTTCAATTGGCTAGGGGTTCAAAATTGTACATAGACCCTTGTTATTTGCACATAACCAAAAATAATTGAATATATACATATATATATATATACATATATATATATATACATATATATATATATACATATATATATATATATGTGAAAGGAAAAGAATTGTATGATGAATGTATGTATATATAGTGTCTCCTAGTGTGCAAGCTTGTGTATTTCAATTAATACTTTGGTCTTAATTGAGGGCATGAATGAATTTGAACGTTTCACTAGAATTGGAGTCCAAATGTGTTACATTGAACTAAGAATAAGGTAATAAAATCAGAAATGTTACAGTATCGCCATATTGAGGGAATTTCGTCCCGAAATTCAACTAGTTGAGGCTACTGAATCAACAAATAGGTGGGGGTACTTGAGTTTCATTTGGTCCTCACGTTCCCAAGTAAACTCAGGACCACGTTTTGATTCCCAACGAACTTTGACAATAGGAATACGGCTTCGCTTGAGCTGCTTGATCTCACGATCCATGATTTCTACCGGTCTCTCAACGAAGTGCATCGTTTCATCAATGTGCACATCGTCAAAAGGTATATGAAGATTCTCATCAGCAAGGCATTTCTTCAGATTAGATACATGAAATGTAGGATGCACACTACCAATTGATAGAGGTAACTCGAGTTTGTAAGTCACTTTTCCAATCCTTTCAAGGATCTTGAATGGACCCACGTAGCGAGGTGCTAACTTGTCTTTCTTTCCAAAATGAATCACACCCTTCCACGGGGACACCTTTAGAAGAACAAGGTCATCGACTTGGAATTCCAAGGGTTTTCGACGTTTGTCGGCATAACTCTTTTGCCGACTCCTCGCTACTCGAATGTTGTCTCGGATTTGAATAATTTTGTCGGATGTTTCTTAGATTAGCTCGGGACCGGTGATTTGTGCTTCACCAATCTCATTCCAACCGATAGGAGAACGACACTTGCGACCATAAAGAGCTTCAAATGGAGCCATGTTGATACTTGTGTGGTAGCTATTGTTGTAAGAGAACTCAATTAGGGATAAATGTGAATCCCAATTGCCACCAAAATCAATTACACAAGCTCTAAGCATATCCTCAAGAGTTTGGATTGTTCGCTCGGTTTGGCCATCAGTTTGGGGATGGAAAGCCGTGCTCAAATCCAATCGTGTGCCAAGAGCTGTTTGGAGAGATTGCCAAAAACGAGAGGTGAACCGAGCGTCTCTATCGGATATTATGTTCAAGGGAACACCGTGACGGCTCAAGATTTCATCAATATAAATTCGGGTTAGTTTCTCAACCCGATAGTCTTCACGGATAGGCAATAAATGAACAAATTTGGGGAGACGATCAATGATCACTCAAGTGCTATGATAACCACTCGAGGTGCGAGGGAGTTTGGTAATGAAATCCCTGGCTAAGTTCTCCCATTTCCACACGGGAATTTCTGGTTGTTCAAGTAAACCAGAAGGACGTTGATGTTCGGCTTTGACTTTGGAGCAGGTCAGACATTTGGCAACATAGAGAGCAATGTCTTTCTTCATACCGGGGCACCAATATTGTTGGCGAAGATCTTGATACATTTTATCCGCACCGGGATGAATAGAATAACGAGTCTTGTGGGCCTCGTTCATGATAAATGCACGGAGATCATCGCGGTCGGGAACCCAAATACGGTTCAAGTAATAAAGTAAGCCATTGGGCTTCGATTCAAGCTGAAGTTCAACACCACACGACATTTCTTCGTACATGTTACCCTCGGTGGCCGAGACGTGTTGAGCTTCTAAGATGCGGATTTGAATATCGGTTTGGATTCGGGCACAATGAAGCACAACATGGTCCTTTCGACTCAAGACGTCGGCTACAACATTCGCTTTGCCGGGATGATAACGAATCTCGCAGTCATAGTCGTTAAGAATTCAACCCAACGTCGTTGCCTCATATTGAGTTTTTTTTGTTGAAGATGTGTTGAAGGCTTTTGTGGTCGGTGAACACCACACATTTTGTGCCATAGAGATAATGTCTCCAAATCATCAATGCGAATACGACCGCACCCAACTCGAGATCGTGCGTCGTATAATTCTTTTCGTGAATCTTAAGTTGTCTTGATGCATAAGCGATTACTTTACCTCGTTGCATGAGAACACAACCGAGACCATGGTTGGAAGCATCACAGTAGACAAATAGATCATCATTCTCTTCAGGGAGAGTCAAAATAGGAGCATTGCACAACTTTTTCTTGAGAGTTTGGAAAGCTTCTTCTTGTTTTGGTCCCCATTCATAAGTCTTACCCTTGTGGGTCAAAGCGGTAAGGGGGACAGAAATCTTAGAGAAGTTTGAGATGAAACGACGATAATATCCCGCAAGACCAAGAAATGAACGAACTTCGGTGGGAGTCTTCGGGGCATTCCAATTCTTAACCGCTTCAATCTTAGCAGGGTCAACATGAATTCCTTTCTCGTTGACAATATGACCTAAGAATTGAACCTCCTTTAGCCAAAATTCACATTCGGAGAACTTGGCATATAGTTTCTCTTTCCTCAAGAGGTCCAAAACCAACCTAAGGTGTTGCTCATGATCGGATTTAGTCTTGGAGTAGATTAAGATATCATCAATGAAGACGATCACGAACTTATCAAGGTACGGTATGCACACACGATTCATGAGGTCCATGAAAACTGTAGGTGCATTGGTTAGTCCAAAAGGCATAACCATGAACTCGTAATGACCATACCTTGTTCGGAAGGCAGTCTTTGGAATATCGTCTTCTTGCACACGGAGTTGGTGATAACCAGATCGAAGATCAATCTTCGAGAAGCAAGTAGAACCTTGAAGTTGATCAAAGAGGTCATCAATTCTAGGCAAAGGATAACGGTTTTTGATAGTAAGCTTGTTGAGTTCGCGGTAGTCAATACACATGCGAAATTATCCATCCTTCTTCTTGACGAATAAGACGAGTGCACTCCACGGTGAATGACTTGGACAAATGAAACCTTTGTCGGAGTTGGCTTGCAAGTTCTTGCATTTCATAAGGTGCAAGACCAGGTGGTTTCACAGGATTATTATAGATTCGAAAAGTTTAAAAATACAATTTCAGATCAATGCCCAAATTAGATTAGCGCCAAGAACAATGAAACCCTAGAATTTAAATTGGCTCGAATCTGTATTGTTAGCATGACATGATAAAGGGCTTTCGATCGGGGTTTGATTACGATCCTAGTGATGTAAAACTTACACGTTGAGATTGGGCAACAAGTGCTGATGGCTACGAGGTCGGCTCCGACTGTTCTTCGTGATCGAGAGTATTCCAGAGATGAAATTCGGGTTCGCCAGAGGTTGGGAGAGTTTGTGAGGGCGTATACGAGAGTGGGTGATAGGTTTAATTCGATTAATTTTGTCTTAATTAGTCGATTTAATTATGGTTTGTCCGTAACAGTTGTCGGACAAGATTTACGTATCAAATCGAAGGTTTGAAAGTGAATTGGGTCTGATAATGGTCCAGGTACACTCGAGGTCGACTGATGCATGATTTCTAGAATTGATTATGCGTTATTTACACGAATTAAACATAAATTGATACGGGTTTGACTATCCTAGTCAAATTCGTTCAAATTTTGAATTGTCCGCGTGAATGATTGAATTGGTTTGATAATTGGGTCTGGTTTGGGTCGTCTACTGATTGTGCATGGTAAGGGAACCCATTAGCAATCGATTGGGTCGACATTGGCGATGGAATTTTTGAATTCTTCCCTGTTTGACTTTTAAAAGTCAAACGGGTAATTTTTTTTTTTGGATTTGGTCGACCATAGCGTTTTTAGGGTTCAAGATGGATGCTAAGGGTTCAATTGGCTAGGGGTTCAAAATTGTACATAGACCCTTGTTATTTGCACATAACCAAAAATAATTGAATATATATATATATATATATATATGTGAAAAGAAAAGAATTGTATGATGAATGTATGTATATATAGTGTCTCCTAGTGTGCAAGCTTGTGTATTTCAATTAACACTTTGGTCTTAATTGAGGGCATGAATGAATTTGAACGTTTCACTAGAATTGGAGTCAAAATGTGTTACATTGAACTAAGAATAAGGTAATAAAATCAGAAATGTTACATCTGGAGCAGATGTAGATGGAACAGATGAACGTTGAACCATTTTTGGTATAAAACCACCTTTATGTGCATCCTAACAAGACTCATATAACACAGCAGCCTCTTCACGAGAAATATCAGAAGGTAAATGAAAAGACTTGAATAAGCTATCATAATCAAAAGCCCAGCCTGGTCCAATCGCCATTTGAGGTAAAGACCGATTTGAACAGTCAATATGAATCCATTCCTCAACCTGACGAGTCTCTTTGTTATATGTCACACCCCAACCGACGGCGGAATCATCGGGGCGGGACATGTAGACTGTTCATGAGCACAAGGTCGACTAGATTTCAATATTTAAATCATCAAATTAAACTTCAAACCATTCAACACAACCAAATTCAAACAAGTACATAAATGAAATACATAATATTCTTTATTCAAATTTAACTAAGTCCACAGCCTATGTGTAGCATGTCTTGATCAAACTCACATATTAGCACCTGAAACATGAATAAAATAAGGTCAACTAAAAAGTTGGTGAGCATGCATAGGTTTGTATATAGATAACATATAGATTATGAATAAACAAATCCTTACATAACATGATAAAATAAGGCATTTATGGAGAGCAGCTATTGTGTAACCAAGTACAATCAAACCTTTGTAACTAGCATGCAAAATTGTGTTGTCGGTAACAATCACCCCAATCTGGGTGGGTTTGTCAGACTCAATAGATCTATCATTGTTTACCGTCGGCTTGAATAGTTAATGATTGCACATAAATTGCACACAAAAGTTAACACACCTAGCACTCAGGCATAAAGCTCAAATTTGCACACGTGAATGTAAAGAGGATTTGTACTTGTGTTGTTTGTGTAAATGTAAGCAATAGTGTTGTATAGTGTTCATGTTCCACCCCAAAAAGTGTAAAAAAATAAAAGGGGCTATGTAATACTCACTTGGTTTGAAGGCGTAGCTAACACGAGAGACTAGATAGTAATACGAGGTCCTTGTAATGCACAACGTTAACCTAGAGTGTAATATGTATCGAATCAATAGTATGCACAATAGTCTATGTCAAAGTCTAAGATTAAATTGGATGTGTGTATAAGGAATTTGAAGTTATAGGTGTTAGTGGTTTGTACTTGAATGGTGTTGTATAAAATTAAGGTTTAAGTTTGGAATAACTAAATAACAAAACAAAATTATTATTTATTTACTTAGTTATAAAAAAAATAATGTAGGTATTGGGGGTAAGTAAGTATAACCTAAATAAATAATTTTTGTTTAAATATAAATTAAATAAATAATTATTACCTTATTTATTTATTTATAAAATATGTAACTTAGTCATTTGGTTATAAAAGTGTATTAGATGTTTTATATTAAATATAAATTTCTTTACTTTATTTTCATAAAGATGTTTAAATAAATTGTGTAAATAATAATTAAGTGTAGGGTTTACAATAAATATAAATTAAATTTTGTAAGTTTTAAATAAATAATTTCTATTCATTTTAGAATAGAAATTTGATCTTTTTAAATAACGTTAATATAAATCTTTATAAAATCAATTTTTTTATTTAAAAATTTGAAATACTTATTGTTTTTAAAATATGGAAATAATTATTCTGCCAAGACTTTTCTCACACACACGACCGTGCCTGGGACAAGGCACGATCATGCTAGAACAACGGGCGCGACCGTGCTAGTCAGGGACGCGACCGTGTTGACCAATACAGAGGATATAGCTAAGCTGTTCACTAGGCACAACCAAGTCTAGCCAAGGGCATGACCGGGTTTGAGTGTGTGAGGCACGACCGCGCTTGGGATTAGCACGACCGTGTCTCATGAAGCACGACCGTGCTAGAATACTAGCGCGACCGTGTCTGTTCCAAAACAGAAACGATTTGACTAATTCTTATATTGTTAATGTTGGAATTCATGGGGCTTTCATTTGTAGGGTTATTACGAGTCTTTTGGAATATATTAATTGTATTTAAAACATGTTCAAAGCAAGGTTCGATTAAATCCATTTTGGACTAAAAATAGATTCTGGTTCGAGATGATTCCCATATTGTAAGCCCAAGTTAGATTAGGGCTTTTGATCTATAGACTAAATCGAAAGTGTGGAAGGTTTCAATTACCGGAAGGAGGATGAATCGATGGTGTACGGGTAGAATGAGTTCCGGCGATGACGGGCTTGACCTCCGGCGTTTTCTGCTGCAATTCTGACTAAATCAGCGTGTCGAGAAGCTTTAGAGAGGATCGATAGTATGTTGGCTGGGGAGAATTGCAAATCAAAATGGTGAATTCGATGGTTTCGTGAGAGGATTAAGCGGTTATGAGATAAATCGACGAAATTGAGTTTATTTGTTGTAATTGTGATGATTAAAAGGTTTAATTAGGTTCGTTAATGGTGAAAACATGTATAATCGTTACAAAGTTGAACGAGTTTATGATTAAAGATCGTTTTTACGTTTCAACTGTCAAGAGGCGCGACTGTGCCAATAATAGGCGCGACCGTGCCAAGGCACCGAGCGCGACCGTTCCAAAGCAAGGCGCGCGACCGTGCCATAGCACTTGGCGCGACCGTGCCAGAACGAGGCGCGACCGTGTCTATTAGGGTTTCTTGTTAATTTATAAAAATCAGTCCTTGCAAGTTTCAGTATTGACAGATTTGTATAAATATGGACTTATGTATAGTTTAATAGGGTATACTCGTGTAAAATTTGTGGATTTGCATTGGAACATAGTTTTTAATTGTTGGTACGAATAGAACAAGTCAGTGTACTAAATTTGAATTTGAAACGTGTCACATTGAATTGAAATACAGATAACAAAAATCAGAAATGTTACATTATAAACCCTTTTGGTAGTAAAATTTGCAACGTACCTTAGAAAAATCCCTTCAATAGCCTTAGCACTGAACCTGGTTGGGACATCTCTAACCTTCAACAGGGTACATGGATTACCAAAAGGTAGTAAATATTCCAGATTTGGCTTCCTATTATGAAGCAACTCATAGCATGTCTTGTTGTGTCGCTTCACGGTCAAAACCCTGTTCAAAACGTGACACGCAGTATTCACAGCCTCAGCCCAAAAAGTAACTCGAAGCTTAGAATCTGCAAGCATCGTACGTGCCGTTTCAACCAAAGTTTTGTTCTTTCGTTCAGCAACTCCGTTTTGTTGAGGTACATATGGCGCACTGAATTCATGATGAATTCCCTTTTGTAGACAGAATAAACCCATCTTGCTATTCTTGAACTCGCTGACATTGTCACTCCTAATTCTTCTGACTTTCTGTTTGCACAAGTTCTCTCAACCCAGGATTAAGAATTGCACCATCTCTGTGGTTTCAGCCTTAGAAGCAAGGAACATAACCCATGAAAATCTAGAGAAATCATCTGTTACTACCAAACAGTAAGATTTACAGCCAATGCTCCTGATATTAATCGTTCCAAACAAATCCATATGTAGCATCTCCAATGGAGTCACAATTGAATTCTTAGTCTTATATTTGTGGGACTTCTTGTGTTGTTTCCCCTTCTTGCAAGGAATACAATCATCAGGACCGAAGAATTTCATTTTTGAAACACCAATAACCAGATCATTCTTCACTAGATAATTCATTTTCCGGTAATTGATGTGAGCATGCTTCCTGTGCCACAGAATAGAATCTGATTCAGACGCCTTAGAGAGTAAACATATAGGAATAGAATCTGTTGTCGTAGCAACACTCATGTCTAAGACATATGTGTCATTTCTCCTCGAAGCCTTCATTAGAATCCATCCGTCAGGAATAACAAATCCCGGTTTCAAGATACAACATTCAGTATCATTGAAATGGAATGAGAACTTCTTGTCACACACTTGTGATACACTCAAAAGATTGTTGTGACAATCCGGACTTTTCCAATTAACTCCGTTAACAAAAATCCAGTTAAAGTTAACTAAATTAACTTAACTAAAACTTCAGAGACTAATTCTGTTAATAATCTAAACTTAAAACTTCAGGGACTAGTTATGTAATATCCCTAATCTACCCTGTTGACTTTTAAAAAGTCAAAATCCAAATTATGTTGACTTTGGAAGTCAAACTAATCAAACTATAACTCCATCCAAACTTGAGGGACCTATTCTACCAAGTTTCAAACTCCAATTCTCAGGAAAACCTCAGGGACTATTCTTGCCATTACTCTAAAGCCGATTGTTGACATCTGAAAGTCAACATCACGGCTGAATCCAAATTCGATCGTTACAAACCAAAATTCGTCGAAGTCGAAACTGTTCTTGCACGATCATGATCATAACGATCATCATTAATCCATTAAACACCGACAATTAATCGAATTAACTCTAATTATTAAGATGAAACAAGTAACCGTCAACCACTTCATCATGATCATCAAATTCGTTTAATCCCGATAGTAATCCCACGATTTGAAACACTACGCACACTAGACGAGCTTTGCAGAGACTCTTTGATACGCCAATTCAATCGGAGAAGCAGTGGAAATCGCCGGAGGCCAGTCAGTTCACAGCCGGCTCCTGCATTACTCGAACTCCATTAGTCCGAATCACATTCTGGTAATTTCTTACACCATTTGTTTCGTTTTTATCTCTGGAATGAAAGCCTTATGCCAATTAGGGCTTACATTATCAATTCGATCAAGATCACGACTCTAGGGTTCATCACAAACCGGTTTAATCGAACCCTAGTCTAGACTCAAACATAATTTAATTAACCTATACAGTTTGATTCGCAATTCCGTCCTCTTTGAAAACCCTCTGTCAATTCAACGTTTTATTATCGAAATTGTTGTGAACCGTAATCTAGGGTTCATATGAAAACAATTTATCGAATTCTACTCTAACCCATGTTTAAATCCAATTAAATTATACCGTTAGACTCATAATATTCTGTAGATCGAAAGCCCTATGAAGTCTCAGGCTTCTATCATCGAATTGATCTTGATCCAATAATTAGGGTTTGTTCTTGAAAAGTTTTGGGGTTTTCGATCTTAAACACAATTTCAATGCAATTAAACCATATCAACAGATTCGTAATTCCGTTTTTGTTAAAAGCCCTATGATTCTAACAACTTTTATTATAAGAATCCTTCGAACTGATTTTGTGTTCATAAACTAGGGTTACGGCCCCTTCTCTGTAATTTAACGATCTTAAAACCGATGATTTTCAAATTAAACGAATCCGCAAATTCGCAAACCCTCTCTTAATGGATCAAAATCGATGAGGAAGAGCCTGTTTTGGTTCAGCCAGCGTGGAGGAGGAGAACCCACTTGACTTGTTTGATAAAAGAACTCAGATCTGGATTAGTTCGCGATACCCTAGCGTGCGGGACTGGTTAAGTGCATGTGCTTGTGTGGGAAAGACCCGGGTTCGAGACTCTCCACACCCATTTCTTTTTAAAATTGTTTTTAATTAATAGTTTTAATATAAAAATCATCACACTATTATTATAATAATATATTAATGTGTTTTAACCCCAGAAACAACCCGTAGGCTCGGGTTTGATTTTATAACTCGTAATAAATATTATTTACACTTTTAAAAATAATATATCCATATTATTTTCAAACCCGACTTCGGATAAATAATATATTTATATTATTTTCAACCCGTGACTCCTGTTATAAAATAATATATATTATTTCGCATCGTTATTAATCTCATGTAACGTTCCAAAACTGATTATTTATTTATATTATTTGCTCACTTCTATATCCTCAAATAAAAATAATGTATTTATTATTTTTGCCGCTTAAGCGATTATCGTATAATTTCTACGAGTTTAAAAATAATGTAGTAGTTATATTATTTTCATAGGTCATTGTTAAATGGTACAAACACATGAATTTATTTATTATTTAATATTATTCGTTATTAATATTCGACACGTAATGCTTTCCCTTAATGATTATATTAAGAAATTTATATAATTCCGTAGACACGTTCGCCTACTCTTAAATCCTTAGAAAGCGTTAAGATGTTCTAACTTCCGTGTCGTCGTCACAAATCTCAACTTGTCCATAATTTTTGTGATTATAATTTCAGGGCATACGTAAGTCGTATGAGACTTACACTCGTGGTTCCAATTTATCTCTTGTGTGATACTACCTACTACGCAACGCATGTGAGTTTTAACGGCCCTTTTTTACTGTTTTAAACTGGGGGAGAAAACATGTCATAAATACTTTTTGATTTTTGTAATTCATATATGATATCACTTGTATGAATATGCGTATACATTATCCTTTAAGTCTTCACATCGGACCGTTAATATGAACATAGCGAGGTAATTTGAGTAGTACTACTGGGTTTGACAAACCTCACCCGCGTTAGTCGCGCTAACTCGATTGGAGATCGAACAGGTGCAATATTGACCTAAACATGCACCATGATGGTGGGAGGCATATAAACAGTCAGCTGTCAGTTGCGAGCGCATTAGTTAACATGCTTATGGGTTAGCTACCTATTGATTTATATAATGAATATATATTAACCTATTGAAGTTTGTTGCAAACTGAAACCTGTGAACTCACCAACCTTGTGTTGACACTTTTCTTACATGTTTTCTTAGGACGCTAAGCTAAGGCACAGGTGCACGTTAGGGCATGCATGGTGTCAGCATGATGTATTCATTAATTGTCAATCTACTAAACACTTATTATGTTTCCATTATTGTTAGACTTGGGCGCGTTATTGTGCGCATTTACTCTCTTGTTTGAACGCTTCCGCATTTACTCTGAACTTTTATAATATTTCAATTTGAGTCCCATATAGTGTCTTTTGATGTATCTAATGTCTGAGATCCTGGTTTGTCACGCACCAAACGGTAAAACTCCGTTAGTGGAATTTGGGGGTGTGACAGATTGGTATCAGAGCCATTGGTTATAAAGAACTAGGATTGCATACTAGACTATAACCTCATACATTAGTTACATGGCAAAGACACTCATACCTGATACACATAGCACACATACGTACATTGTAGTGCAGGCATATAACACCATTCATACCACCCTCTGCTGATGAGGAACACATCATTTGTATTGCATCATCATTCCCAGTGGCAACACTCGGGGAATCACCAGAACATCATCCACTCCCGTCCGAGAGCAACGAGACGGAGCCTTCAGAGGAGTCACTTATATCACCATCACATGTTGAGTATGGTGGGATTTCTCAGGTCCATGTTTTGGACGACACTCAGCACTAACGCATATCTCTTTCGGAGTTGGGATCGTCGGAGGCGAGTCCCTACTGTACCCACTAGCAACAATACGCCGAGTGAAGGCAGACCGTTGCACGTTTTATTACAGAACCCATTGACACGTAGATGTCATCACTTTCCCGAGCCATGGGCTCGCTTCTTTGGTCGATATTCTGTTGAGAATAGATTGACCACAAATCTGAGAACGCATTGCTCAATGCATACTCAAACCCTATATTGACTCAGTTGGAAGGACGACTATTTTGATGCTTCCTGTAACTCATATCCATGAATTATTTTCACTCCTGAAGTCGCATTTTTCGTACATGATCTCATCTACAATCCGCTGGATTGGACCATCGTAGTGTATTTCAACTCGAGTGAATACTCAGATCAAACGATTCCTAACTACTCATCCCGATATGAGTCTAGTTGATCAACTTATGGTTGATGACTAAGCCTCTCTATGACTTATCATATCTGACAACACTCTGTACTCGGCAATACAAACTAAAGGACATTTTTACACAGGACAGGGAAAACTAGGGTGAGCATGCAAAGCAAATTATCATTACGGGTGAACACGTAATAGTAATTTGAGGTGCATGTAAATCCTGATGAAACCTAGTGTGTGGATAAATGGTCCTAATCTGTGACTTACAGACCTAAGTTTCCACTGTTCGTAGAAATTCTTGTAACCCGCTCAACGACTAGTTGGTATCGTTAAAATCGTTCAACAGTTGATAGACGCGACTATCAGGTTGAAGATGTTTACGGACACACTGAACTATCATTAATGGAATCCATCAGGTTATTTTCACCCATGTAAGAGTCTTAGTGACCTTACAAATCTCATTCAAACTTGATCAAAGAAACAATCTTGATTGAAACTTTAATAGAACCTTAAGGTAAACCCACTGACTCCAACTTTGTAAGCAGGAAATTATGGAATCCTTTCTAAGCTAACACGTTTTCCCTTACGCTCCAACAATAAATCTCATACCCTATTGCCTTATCCGATGACTAATCCTTAGTCTAATACGAATTATACCCAGCATACTCAATCCTGTAAATGAATTTCTTTCTTCATGAAATGATCTAGCGACATTAGGAGACGAGGATTTAATCCAACCAACCACATCAACGACAGAGTAGGTTTAAGTTTTCTAAGAGTTTCAACCAGTCGAACTCTTTAGGACAAAACCAGAGTGGTTATACGGAGGGATACCCTAAGTGCAACAAGTGTAAATTTCACCATCTCAGTACTTGTGAGAGAAATCGTTGCCACGATGTGGTAAGATGGGACACGTTGTGAAAGACTGTAGGGTTGCACTTCTGAACAAGCAACCATTTCGACCACAAGGTGGAAATGGCAATGGCAATAATCAAGGCAACAACAATGGTAGCAACAACGACAACAATGGAGAGAATGGTGCGAAGGGAGGAGCCTTCGTGCTTTGATCCGGAGAAGCCATATATGATGACAATGTGGTTACTGGTAAGTTCCTCTTAAACAATTACTTTGCTTCTGTCATTTTTGACACTGGTTAAGAAGCTTAGTGATTTGATAATCGAAACTCCAATCCTGCTAGAAGCTAAGTATGTAATAGAAATAGCTGATGGCCAAATAATTGAAGCAACCCACATTCTTAAACGTTGTAAGCTTGAGTTGGCTGGTCATATACTTGATATCGACCTTATGCCGGTCACACTTGGTAGTTTTGATGTAATTGTCGGCATGGATTGGTTATCTAAAAACCAAGTGAAATCAACTGTCATGAGAAAATTGTTCGAATTCCTCTCCCGAGTGGAGAAACCCTTTCCGTTCAGGGCGAAAAGGTTGGTGCAGTCATGGGCATCATATCCTTTATGAAAGCACAGAAATGCCTTCGAAAAGGGCATACTGCTATTTGGCTCTCGTTGCTGAGCAGCCCTCAGAAGAGAAGAAGATTGATGATATACCCATCGTTCGTGATTTTCTGGAAGTATTTCCCAGATTTTCCTGGTTTGCCACCACACCGCCAAGTTGAATTTCAAATCGATCTGGCACCCAGAGCGGCACCGATCGCTCGGGCACCTTATAGACCGGCACCTAGTGAATTGCAAGAGCTATCTACTCAGTTACAGAAATTGTTGGATAAAGGTTTCATCCGACCTAGCTCATCGCCATGGGGAGCTCCAGTCCTGTTTGTCAAGAAGAAGGATGGAACTTTCCGTATGTGAATCGACTATCGTGAGCTAAATAAAGTCACAATCAAGAATCGTTATCCTTTGCCTCGCATAGATGATCTCTTTGATCAACTTCAAGGATCCAGTTTCTATTCCAAGGTAGATCTTAGGTCCGGCTACCATCAATTGAGAGTCCGTGATGAAAATATCTCTAAGACTGCTTTCAGGACAAGGTACGGCCACTATGAATTTATGGTCATGCCTTTCGGATTAACCAACGCACCTGCGGTATTCATGGACCTCATGAACCGTGTGTGTAAGCCATACCTTGATCAATTTGTCATCGTTTTCATCGACGACATTCTCATTTATTCCAAGAACAAGGAGGAACATGAGGAACATTTACGTTTAATCCTGCAATTACTTAAAAGGGAACAGTTGTATGCTAAGTTTTCCAAGTGTGAATTCTGGATTCGGGAAGTTCAGTTCTTAGGACATGTGGTTAACGAGAAAGGAATACATGTCGATCTATCAAAGATTGAAGCCATCAAGAATTGGGCAGCACCGACCACCCCGACTGAGGTGCGATAATTTCTGGGATTGGCTGGTTATTACCGTCGATTCATCGAAGGATATTAAAAAATTGCACAACCCCTCACTGCCTTAACTCAAAAGGGTAAAGCCTACAACTGGGGCGATAACCAAGAGTCAGCATTTCAGCATCTTAAGCAGAAACTTTGCAGTGCACCTATTCTAGCTCTTCCGGAAGGTACGGATGATTTCGTGGTGTATTGCGACGCATCTATTCAGGGTTTGGGTTGGGTATTAATGCAACGAGAAAAGGTTATCGCATATGTTTCGCGTAAACTAAAAATTCACAAGAAAAACTACACCACTCATGACCTAGAGTTGGGAGCTGTAGTTTTCGCACTTAAGATATGGAGACACTATTTGTATGGTACCAAGTGCACCATCTACACCGACCACAAGAGTCTTCAGCATATCTTCAAGCAGAAAGAGCTGAACATGCGACAACGTCGTTGGGTCAAGCTTTTGAATGATTATGACTGTACGATCCGATATCATCCGGGTAAAGCTAACGTTGTAGCTGATGCCCTAAGTCGAAAGGAAACCAAGCCTAAACGAGTTCGAGCATTACAGCTTACCTGTAGGATCGGTAAATACAAGATGGTTCTTTTCCAGTTGAGATTGGCGGAAACAATCACAACTTAAGCAAAGTAAACAAGTAGACAAGAAGAATACTGATAAATGCAATTTGTATTAAGCTTCAAGTGTTACAACGTTTGATCTTCAGTGAAAAGGCTATCAGCTGCAACTTTGATCTTCAGTGGATAAGGCCTATCAGCTGCAACTTTGGTCAGTAGCAGATAAGGCCTATCAGTTGCAACTTTGGTCAGCAGCTGATAAGAATTATCAGCTGTAGCTTTGGTCAGCAGCGGATAAAGCCTATCAGCTACAACTTTGTCGATCCACAGCAATCTTTGAGATCAGCAACATTTGTACTTAGAGAATTTTGTAGCCATCAGTCTTTATTTCTACAAACTTCCCCTAGACTGATGCTACCAAAACTCTCTTACTGCTTTTGTTGCTGAAGCTTTTGCATGTGGCTGACAATTCTTTCAACCTCATATCCTCTCTGGTCCTTGTTGGGATTGTTTGTTGGCCATTTTGAAGATAGCTTTGCTTGAACACCTCATCTTCTGTCCTTTAACATCTGTCAATGTGAACTCATCTTTTTTAGCATTGTAGGACCAGCTGATGAATGGAGAGTGGGATTGGAGAGGTTTGACATCAAGGATTTCATCTCTGCTGGGGTTGAAGTGATGTTTGATTACCAGTAGCAGATGTCCAACCTTCATTCACGGGCTCATTGGCTTCACCCAGCTCCATCATTCTTCTTAGATAAAAATCTGGAAGCTGTAGTACCTCATCAACAGATGTATAAATTGATCTTTTAACCTCTGTCCTCCCCCTGATAACTTCAAACCAATCTTGAGAGCTGTATGACCAGATGACTATTTCTCTTGAGTCTTCTGGTTTGGAAGTTGGTTTGTTTTTCTTTTTGGGAGGTTGTTGATGTGTAGGAGTTGGGTGTGAGGATTTGGACTTTGAGGGTGGAGAGGAGGGAGGTCTAGGATGGAGAGTGGAAGGTTATTGGATTGAGGAAGTGTTGGGTGAGGGAGAAGGCTTGGGTTTCTTTGTTTTCCTTTCTTCTTCTTGAATGATTATCCTCTTCTTGGAGCCTTTCTTCCTCAGTCTTTTTTCCTCATCCTTCTTGACTTTAAGGTAGAGGGCTTGCAGGTTCATGAAGTTCATGGGACCCAGCCTCTTTCCACTCTCTCCTCTAGCCTTAAGGAAGTTAATCATGATCTTCCTTTCTTCATGGGATCTTCAGTTAAAGGCAATGGTCTTCTGGGACTTTTGTTTGGCTTTTTCTTCTTCTTCTTCAGCCTTTTTCTTGTTTGCCAATTGACCCTGCTGACCCATGAAGGCTCTGTAGATTTCTTTATTTGATAGTTTCTCAAGGTAGTCTGCATCCTCACCTTGAGAAACCAGAGCCTTTGCCCACTCATCTCTCATTTCTTTGGATAGTTCAGAATCAGTTATTCTAAACTTAGCCTCTTCCTTCTTCTTCTTCTCTATCTCTTCTTCTTTGTTGAATTGTTCCTGCAGTTGAAGAGCAAGAGCTTCATCTTCTTCAATTTGATAAGCTGCAGGAATTTGTACTTTTAGATCATCTAACTATTTTGCATACAGCTGGATCTGTTGTTCTTTGAGGAGAATGGATGTTTTTCTGTCTTGAGCTTTCTTTAGTTCAGTCATCTCCTCTTCTTCTCTTCTTCTTCTTCTATCCTCCTTTTCTTTCTTCTCATTCTCAATTCTTTCTTCATCTTCTTTGGTCATTAGTCCCTTTCCCTTATCTTTGTTGGATGCCTTTGCTTCAGCTTCATGGACCACAACAGCAGATGTAGTAGATGCTGTTGAGATCTCAGCTTCAGCTTCATTGGCATTTTGGGGAATTGACAAGGGAAGGACACTTTCTTCATTTTCCTCCCATTCCAAACATGTCACTTCTTTCCAACAATCCTTCACCTTTTCCTTTTCTCTTCTCTTGGATTCTTCTTCTGTGGTCATTTTGAATGTTGGTGAAGAAAGGAAGGATAGATCTGAGTCAGAGTCAGTCATTGCAGGTGATTCCTCCTTATTAAGAGAAGCCTTGATGAGTTTGATCATTTCTTGACTTTCTAAGGAGTTGATGTTGCAGATGAGAGTTCTGAGCTCAAATACCTTGTGCAGGAAGGCTGAAGGTAGGAGCAAGATCTCTTTGATGTTGATTGAGAGAGAAGGTCCAATGCTCAGGAAGAAGGTGAAGTCATGGGAGTCAGTGCTTATCCATCCTTGCACTTCCACATACCTGACCATTGTGTTACAGGAATCTTCTCCAGCAGATAACCTCTTCTTCAGTTAAAGCACTGCTCCTGATTATGTCAAGTCTTCTCGGAGCCAGTCTTTGTTCTGCTGCTGATGAAGATTCAGGATAAGCCACCCTGTTTGCTTCTTTTAGTAGTCTTTCAAACCAGGGCATGTTATCCTCCATTAGGTCGTAGAACCTGTTGATTGCGAGTTCTGCTGAGAGATCTGATGAAGTGTTGATGCATTTTGTCATATACAGATTGAGAACTTGGAAGGCATTAAGAGAGTTCCAGTTTAGCTCTTCTACTCCACTAAACTCCCATCCAATCCAGAATCTCTCAGCTATTCCATCATACCCCCAAGCTAGAATGGATTCAAATTCTAGCTTCTTTGAAATTAGGAAGAGTTGGGGGTAGATGAATGACTTATTATGGCTGCAGCTTCAGAAAGAATGCTGAATGATGGAGGTGAGTCTTCATGGAGAGTTTCTTCTTGTAGCACCTCTTCAACAGCTCGGACGACTAACTTCCAATCCTCAGTGACATCTTCCTCTTCATCTACCGAGTCTGGCAAGTCATGTATTTGAACAAAAGCATGTTTGTATAGGGAACTTTGAAACACAGTCTGCTCTTGTATCCATTCTTCGAGGCTGTCAGCATCATCTTCCTTAGTAACCATCTCCCCCTTTTTGGTTGCATCAGTGAAAAGGGATGTATTTGTTTGAGTTCCCACTGATACAAGAGAGGGAGTAGGCACAGTTGGGCATTGATGGGCTTCATGCATAGAGACTTGGTGTCTTAGTTTGGACACTTCAGCCTCTAACATTGCCACCCTGGCCGTCAATTCCAAGTTATGAAGTTTCAGTCTGTCCTCATCCATAGTTGTGGAATCCTTAGAGCTAGATGGGGCCTTAGGCCTAGACTCTGCATCCCCATCACCCTGGTTTTCTTGGCGCCTGGGATTCCTCTCAGTGAAGGGTGTTTCACAGGAAACATCCTCACTATGAGTTGCCATGGTTAGGGTCTTAGCTATGTTATCACTGTCCTCATGGGCACTTGATGTACCAGGAGTAGTGATAGCCCTTTCTACATTCACTCTATCAATACTACCAGAGTGAACCTTCTTGGGTGATGAACCTGGGTTAGGTGCACCAGCAGCCAAGTCAATCAATACCTCTGATATAGTGGTTGTTGGAGAAGGTATATCATCTAGACCAGGTGCTTCTGCACTTAGGTTCGGAGAATAGAAATAATGGAATGGCTCAGGGGTTGCTCTATGGATCCGGGATGTGATCCTGATCCTAATAGAGAGGCTTCCAAGGAAGTCTCTCTAGTGTTGTGGCTACCCCTTTTGGTATTCTCATCAGAATGTTGGGATTCTGAATGAGTGCTTAGAGGTTGGGTTTGGGCCTTTGAGACAAGAAGAGAAGGAGTCTTCTTGCTCCTTTTTCTGGTGTATGTCGTTGCAACTGGGGCCCTTTGTTCCAGTTGAACGATAACATCCAAAACAGATGTAAGTGATTTTTGTACCTGTGCATCCTTAGTAGTACGCACAGAGGTTCGAATGGTGGAAGCAGATTATTGTACAGGATGTGATGTGGAGGGTGTGGGATCAGTATCAGCTGGGATTGTTGAACTGTCACCCGGGGTACTATGTATGTTCAGCATTGTGGATAACAATGGAACATTGACCCCTAAGAACTTTTTGGAAACAGTTCTCATACATTGAAAAATATTATTTTTATGTCCCAACATGATGTAGATTCTTGCAGGTTTTGAGAGTTCTTTTAGTTCCTGGTTGAAAACCTCCTGCAAGAATCTTGGGTACATAAAAAATTGTTGCTTTGCACCCTCTTGAAGGTTATATCTCAAACCCTCAAAGATGAGGTGTGCAAAGTTGAAACCTAGGCCAGTAATCATACCATGAAAAGAAGAGGCAAGTGCGGAGCTCACTTGATGCCATCCACTTCTCTTCTGAGATATGCATTGGAGAAGAGTGTGGCAGAGATACTTCCATGGAGGACCCATCAGCGCCTTCTCGATTGTATACTCATTTTGATTTCCAGTGTAACCTATGGATACAAAGGTCCTCATGTACTCGTCCTCTGAGTATGAGATGGCTGCTCCCTCATCCTGAAGCTTAAGATGTTTTCGGAGGGTAGCTTCAGAGATGATGATGTCCTTGCCCTCTACCTTGGCTTTTATTTGGGGAATCCCCTGTTCGGTAGAGTAGACGGTGGTATTCCAGAAATCCTCCATATGAGGGATATATATGGCAGGGTTGGTTGTGAGGGCAAAATGGATCTTTGATCAGCATAGGAAGTCGATCATATCATCGAATCCTTCGGGTTTCTTTCCCTTGGTTAAGTATGCTGTAAGGTTGTGGTACGGGGAGAACTTATCATCAGGGTTATTGATGTATGCCATTGTTGTTTGATTTTGGAGGGAAGGTTTGAAGGTTTAAGAATATGGAAGGCTTTGAATGTTTTAAGGATGGAAGGCTTTGAATGTTTTAAGGATGGAAGGCTTTGAATGTGGTGGGGACTTGAGAGAAAGTGATGTGGGTTTAGGGTGAAATTGAATGTGAAGAGGTGGTAAGGAAATTTGATTTGTTCTTATAACGGCAGAGGAGGGAAAAAGCAAAATGACTTGTAGAGTACAACCTTATTCACTTTTTACTGTTACAGCTGTAATACACCGAGGCAGTCATGGTAAAGACTGACGTTAATTTTTATAGCGGGTAAAAGTTAGTTTGGATTTAAATTTACCCATCAGCAGCAAACTTGGTTGCTGTGGATAGATAACCATGTCCGCTGCAAGCTTTGTTGCTGCGGAAGGTTAAGTCTGTCACCAACAAACTCAATTGCTGCTGATGGATTCAGTGATCTGCAGCAAGGATGTTGCTGCTGACAGCCTTAAAGCTATCCGCGGGAAACCTGTTCCTGCTGATAAATTAAGGAAGTCAGTGGCAAATCCTTTGCTGCTGAAGATTAAACCTATCAGCAGCTGAAGGACAAAAATGTTGTTGACTCATAACTTTTATTTACAACAAATGACAAAACACATTTTAAAACAGAATGTTAGAGATAGATTTTAATCAAAGTTCATCATACCAATGGATTCAACTAAATATCTAAATCTAGCTTCATCAAAAGGTTTTGTAAACAAATCAGCATATTGCTCATTGGTATGAACTTTGGTTAAAATAATCCTCTTTTTCTCAGTTTGATCTCTTATGAAATGATACCTGATGTCAATGTGCTTTGTCTTGGAGTGTTGCACCGGATTGTTTGTGATTGTTATAGCACTCATGTTGTCAATGTGAATTGGAGTTGCCATGAAAGTCATCCCATAATCCAGCATTTGATTTTGTATCCAGATGACTTGTGTATAGCAACTTGAAGCTGCAATGTATTCTGCTTCAGCTGTAGAAGTTGAAACACATGTTTGCTTCTTGCACTGCCATGAAATCAGTCTCCCTCCCAGAAACTGACATCCCCCTGATGTGGACTTTTTGTCCAAGTTGCATCCCCCCATAATCACTGTCAGTGTATGCATATAGATTGAACTTGTCATTTTTAGAGTACCAAAGCCCAAGTCTTAGGGCTCCCTTTAGGTATCTAATAATTCTCTTGATAGCTTGAAGATGTGAAACCTTTGGAGCTGCTTGAAATCTTGCACAGAGACATACTGCAAACATGATATCTGGCATTGAGGCAGTGAGATACATGAGATACCCTATCATTGCACGGTACTGATGTTTATCAGTGTCTTGACCATCTTTGTCTGGAGTCAGCTGATGGTGCACTTGCATAGAGGTTCTTGCAGCAGAGCAGTCAGCCATCTTGAATCTTTCCAAAATGCTCGTTACATATTTGGATTGGCTGATGAAGATTCCATTTGGGACTTGTTTGACTTGTAGACCCAAAAAGAAATTTAGTTCACCCATTGAACTCATTTCAAACTTTGAGTGCATCAGAATATCAAAGTCTTTGCACAGCTTTTTCCTTGTTGATCCAAAGATGATATCATCAACATAGATTTGAACTAGTAAGATTTCTCCCCTTCATCTTTGATAAACAAGGTCTGGTCAATAGCACCTCTTCCGAAGTTGTTACTTAGTGGATATGCTGACAAAGTTTCATACCAGGCTCTTGGTGCTTGATGTAAGCCATACAGAGCTTTGTCTAGTTTGAATACTTGAGTAGGATGTGCAGGATCTACAAAGCCTGGAGGCTGTTTGACGTATACCTCCTCACCAATCTTCCCATACAGAAAGGCACTCTTTACATCCATTTGATAGACAGTGAAATTCTTGGATGCAGGATATGCCAGGAAGATTCTGATGGCCTCCAGCCTGGCAACAGGAGCAAAGACTTCATCATAGTCAATTCCTTCTTCCTGAGTGTAGCTTTGAGTTACAACTCTGGCTTTGTTCTTGACTACATTGCCTCTCTCATCTTACTTGTTCCTGAAAACCCATCTTGTGCCAATAGCATATTGACTTGGTGGAAGATCAACAAGTTTCCAGACATCCTGCCTCCTGAATTGCAGCAACTCTTCCTACATTGCCTCAATCCAGCTGCTGTGTTTCAGTGCTTCATCTATCTTCTTGGGTGCCACCTGAGATAGAAAACATGAAAACAAGCATATATTGGCCTCGTGAGATTTGCTTCTTGTGAGAACTCCTTGGTGGACTTGGCCAATAATATTTTCTTGAGGATGTTCTTTGTGGATCCTCTGTGCTGGTACCACCTCCAACTGTATCCCTTGCTCCAGATTGCTTTGATTTTGATCAGGGGTCTTTTCATTCATGGTGGAAGAGTCTTCAACATCAGCAGCCATATCAATATTTCCAGCAATAGCATCAACAGCATCTACAACATTTATCGAAGAGTCTTCATCTAAATTTTCAGTTTCAGATAGGCTACTGCTGGTGACATTGGAGAGTCTTGTACCGGCTTCACTTGCTTTAATTGCTTCCACAACTGATGGAGGATCAATGGATGGTCTTCTCAGACTGATAGAAGATTTGGGAAAATCCAGTCTGTAGTCAGTGGATGAAGTGGAGGCAGGTGTTTGTGTAGAGGAAGACTCCATATTTGAGAAGATGAGAGGCTCAAATATTTGGGAGAAGGAGTCTATGTCAAAGAGCCAGTTTGGGCCTTTTCCCTGCTCACAGACAATGTGTTCTCTACATTCCACATTTGCTGATTCTTCCCTAATTCTTGTTCTTGAATTGAATACTCTGTAGGCCTTTGATTGAGAGGAATAGTCCATAAAATATCCTTCATCAGATTTGGCACCAAACTTAGGAAGAACCCCATGTGTGATAAGAATGGTGCATGGACACCCAAAAGGCTTTAGAAACCCAATGTAGGGAACTCTTTGAAACCAAAGTTCATAAGGTGTCTTGTTGAGGGGCTTGACAATGAGAACTCTATTTTGCACATAGCAGGCTGTGCTAACTGCTTCTGCCCAGAATGCAAGAGGCAGTTTTGAGTCAGCCAACATAGATCTTGCTGACTCAATTAGAGTTCTGTTTCTTCTTTTAGCAACTCCATTTTGTTGAGGAGTTCTTGCAGCACTGTATTATCTTTCTATCCCCTTGCTTTCACAGAAACTGTTCAAAGCGTGGTTCTTGAACTCTGTGCCCTGATCACACCTTATGATCTTCACCTTTTGATTGCTTTGATTCTCTACCCTAAGAATGTAGGATTTGAGAATGTCAGCATCTTTAATTCTCAAGAAGTATACCCATGAGAATCTGGTGTAGTCATCAGTTATCACCTGACAGTATGACTTCTTGCCCATTGACATGACATTTGTAGGACCAAAGAGATCCATATGCAGCAGTTGTAGTGGAGTGTCATTTGTATTCAAGGTCTTGGGCTTGTGAGAACTCTTGTGTTGCTTCCCCTTTATGCAAGCAATGCAGTGGTCTTCTAGCTGGAATTCTTTGTCAGGAAGCCCTCTAACAAGATTATCCTTCACAATTTTGTTAATAGTTTTGATATTAACATGACTTAATCTCCTGTGCCAGAGATCTGATTCATCAACTGAGGCTTTTGACAGAAAATAGGAAACACTCCCAGATGGAGTGACTTCATTCATGTCCAGTACATAGAGATTTTCTTTTCGCTGATCAGTTAATCAAATCTTTTCTGGAGGAGGTTTGGATAAGCCTAGAGACAGTACAAAGCATTCTTTATCTGTGAAGAGCATCCAATGCTTTTGATCACAGACCTGGGAAACACTCATGAGATTGAAGTCTAATTCTTTGACATAGTTGACCTTATTAATGCTCATTCTTTCGTTGGACACAGTTCCTTATCCAGTAATGGATCCTCCCTTTGAGTCACTTCCAAATGCAACATATCCTCCATTGAAGTGTCTGAAGTTGGAGAGGATGGATCTGTTGCCTGTCATGTGCCTGGAACAACCACTGTCTACCACCAAGGTGTTATTCTTGTGACCCGGCTGTCCCTGCACATGATAGAGATCTACTTAGTGGGAGGAGTCCAAGAGCTTGCATCCTTGAAGAAAAGGGTTCTTGGAATGTTAGATTCAGCATGTGTGCATTCAACAGAACCAATGATGATTCTTGGAGGGATAGAAGCTGAGATCTTGGCTTTCCATTTCTGAGGAGGTGGTTTTCCAATTTTCTTTTCTCTGTCAGCAGCTGATCTTGCATTGGCTGCTGATGGATTTGCTTTAGCAGCAGTAGATTTTGCTGCTGAGGACTTTAGCTTATCAACAGCAGATTTTGCTACTGATTGCTTTGGCTTATCAGCAGCAGATTTTGTTGCTGCTGATGGCTTCGTCTTATCCGCAGCAGATTTTGCTGCTGATTATTTTGTTTGAGCAGCAGCAGATTTGGTTGCTTCTGAAGGCTTGTCCTTTGTTCTCTTAGGCTTCACTTGATTACCAACATTTGTGCTTGCTGCTGATGGATCAACAGCCGATGCCTGCTTATCCTTCTTTGCCTTGTTGACATAGGACCTCTCTGTAGAAGTTCTTTTGATGGTCGGCTTTTGTTTATGAGGGGCTTGATGAAGGATCTGGTTGAAAGGGTTAAACTTACAGTTTGCAGAAAGTGGTCTGATTCACCACAGATGATGCAAGTTTGTTGAGGTTTTGACAGCTGCTTCCTTGGTGGAGAAAGAGAGTTTCGGAATTGAGTTGTCTTGGCTTCAAAACTTCTTATCTGTTTGTTTTTGTTTGTCTTCTCAAAAGCATGTTGCTTGAGGTTTCTTTACTACTGAAGGTAGTAGAAGCAGGTGCGGCAGTATGATTGTATTTGCCACAGACAAAGCATGATTTAGCCAGTTTGTCCCTTGAAAGGTAAACATAATCCTTTCTCTTGAACAAGTCTTTGAAGTTCCAAGGGTGAGCTTTGTTGTGCTCAAAAGTGGCTTCTTCCATTGTCTTTTGAACTTATGGAACTCTTTCTCCAGGCGCATGACATATGTCAAACACCTTCCTTTGAGGCTTGGAGTTGGTGGAGTTTGAAGACTGTCCCTTTTCAACAGTTAGCTTTCTTCCTTCTGGAGGATAACTGATTTTGATTTGGTTTAAAGGCGTAGGAGCCGGAACAGCTGGTACTTGTACTGAAGAGATGAAAGGAACATGAGCACTTGTTTGAATGACTTCAAGGATAGGTGATGCTGGTACTTGATCTAGTGATGAGGTCTCAGTTTTAGTGAACTCTGAGCAGGTTGACTCAGAATCTGACGAGATAGTGCATTCTTGCACACATGGTTCATTCCTTGATGGATCAAGATTTCGGTTGGCCTTCTCAAGATTTGAGAGATTGAAACTTGGTTCATGGATGGCAACGTAGTCAGCAGGAGGTGCAACGGCTTGGTATTGTTCAGCATGATACTCCAGACCAGTTTTTACCTTGTCATGAATTTGAGCATCCAAAAGTCTTTGCAGATTTTTGGATGCAAATTCATATTTGTCAACATGAACTTTCTGTTCTGCCAATTCAGCTCTGGTAGCTTTTAATCTAGCCAGTAGATCATCAATCTGAGTTTCAAGGTTTGTTTGTTCATGTTTTAGTAATGAAATCTCTTTCTTTAGGCATTTAAGTTTTTCTTTATAACTGTTTTCTACTTTTGTGAATTCAGATTTCATTTGATGAAACTCTTCATTTTGATCTATAAGGTTTTGATTATGCTTTCTGTAGCCTAACACCTTATCAATACAAGCTTGGGAACAGAGATGTTCATATACCTGAGGCGGTATCTCAGTGGTGTCTGCCATGAGAGCTTGGTTGTGAGCAGGCAGATCTTCATACTGGAAGCTCCAGTCAAAGTCTGAGGTTCCAACAGCTTCACAAGCTGCAGTTTGAGCTGGAGGAGTAGCTTGTTTCTGTTGTTGTCTTGGTTGGGCTTGGTGAGCTTGTCTCGATTGAGGAGCTGCTGGGTTTGCCCTGGGTGCCTTACATTCTCTAGCAAAGTGACCCAGTTGGTTACAGTTGTAACATCTTAGTTTGTTTTTATCTAATCCAACTCTGGTGTTGGAGTTGTTACTTGGAATGGGTCTTCCGGTTCTAGAGTAGAACCTTTTTTCTCTTATAGAGATCATGGCATACGAGTGTTGTATGTCCATTTCTTCTAAGTTATCTGGATGAATGCATTCCAGATCCTCCTTGATAAAGGACATGTTGCTTGAGTTTTCAGAAACAAAAGCAGCAGAGGTTGAGGTTTGGGGAGGAGCTTCTAGGAGAAATGGAGATGTGTTAGTTTGGGAGGTTGGAGTTTGTGGATGGGTGACAATGGGAGGATAGTAGTTGCTAGAACTAGGACCTGAGTGGTCAGAGTGGAGGGCAGAGGTGGTGGTGGATGTTGAGGCATTTTGATAGCTTGAGCTTCGTTCTTTTGCCTGAATCATCTCTAGCTCATAGGTTTTCACCATACCGAAGAGCTCAGTCATTTGGAGAGTCTTCAGATTCTCAGTTCTTCTAATGGACACTGTGTAGAGTGTCCAGCAGCTAGGTAAAGACCTGATGAACTTTTTGAGAATATCTTCATTCTCCAGCTTCACCTTTGAGCACTTCAGCTCACCTACAAGATAACTGTTATATAAAACAGTTAGGGACTCACCTTCCTTCCAGACGAAGTTTTCGTACGGCTGCTTCAGGATATCCATTCTGTTTTCTTTGACTTCCTCTGAGCCGGCAAACATCTTCTCAAGAGCCTCCCATAGCTCCTTAGCAGTTTTGTAACCTCTGAAGTTGTGAAAAACTTCATTTGGTAAGCACATTTGAATGGCTCCCATGGCTTTGAAGTCTACCTCCATTTTCTTGATGTCTTCATCAGAGTACTTAGAGGTTTCTTTGGGAGCTAGTGTACCTCCGGAATCAGCTGAGGACACCATGGGTGTGTATGGTCCATGTTTAATGGATTTCCACATCCCATATTCCTGATAGCATAAGAAGCTTTCCATTCTGTTCTTCCACATATCGTAGTCTTCCCCAGACACCAGTCTTGGTGGCATGTTGATACTTCCGACATCTTCAAATCCATTGTTTTGAGCCACTTTGATTTTTTAGACAATTAGTGACTTTAGCAAAGTGATAGCTTGGAATAGAACCAGAGAGTGATTAAACAAGTGTGAGTTTGTTTAATCTGTGAGCCATAGCTCTGATACCACTTATAGGATCGGTAAATACAAGATGGTTCTATTCCAGTTGAGATTGGCGGAAACAATCATAACTTAAGAAAAGTAAACAAGTAGACAAGAAGAATACTGATAAATGCAATTTGTATTAAGCTTCAAGTGTTACAAGATTACAGAGAAAACTCTTAAGCAAAAGTACTTTTTACAATGAATCTAAGTACTACTTATATAGTAACTTAGAATCAAGACAGACCCTAGATTCAAAGGATCAGATCTAACACAGACTGTTGATCTTGTGTTGAAGCTATTCTACTTATACAGACAATAATAATAACTACAAAGGTTAACTTTATTCAAACGTCTTCTTTGCATCATTGCTTGAATACTCAAAAGGAGAGCGTCGTTGTCTTTTATTGTCTTGTGCCAATGACATTCTTTCTGTGTGGAGTGTGTCAGTGTAACAGCAGAAAGTTGTCAGTGGTATTGGTTGCTTTATCAAGAACAGTTAGCTGCAACGTTTTATCTTCAGTGAAAAGGCTATCAGCTGCAAATTTGGTCAGCAGCTAATAAGACTTATCAGCTGCAGCTTTGGTCAGCAGCGGATAAAGCCTATCAGCTACAACTTTGTCGATCCGCAGCAATCTTTAAGATCAGCAGCGTTTGTACTTAGAGAATTTTGTAGCCATCAGTCTTTATTTCTACATTACCATTCACCCCAGATTACCTGACAAAATTCGTAGTGCTCAACTCAAAGCCTCGAAAGAAGAAAACCTACCGCTAGAAGGTACACGCGGTGTGGAAGCACAACTCGAGGTCAAGTCTGACGGTATGCGCTATTTCGCTGAACGAATATGGGTTCCAATCTTCAGAAATTTAAGGGAACTAGTCATGGATGAGGCTCATAAATCTCGTTACTCTATTTATCCAGGTTCCGACAAGATGTATCATGACCTAAAGATGATGTATTGGTAGCCAAAGATGAAGGCCGATATACCCACCTATGTGAGCAAGTGCCTGACTTGTGCGAAAGTCAAAGTTGAATATCAAAAGCCGTCCGGTCTTCTCCAACAACCAGAGATTCCCATGTGGAAATAGGAATAGATATACATGGACTTTATCACAAAATTGCCACGAACTCCTACAGGATGTGATACCATTTGGGTAATAGTCGATCGTTTAACAAAGTCCGTTCACTTCTTAACAATCAAGGAAACCGACAAAATGGATAAGTTTACTCGTATATACTTGAAAGAAGTAGTATCTAGGCACGGGGTGCCAATCTCTATCATTTCGGATCGTGATGAACGATTCACCTCTCGTTTCTGGCAGTCATTACATAAAGCTTTAGGCACGCGTCTAGATATGAGCACAGCGTACCATCCTCAAACTGACGGCCAGACAGAGCGTACTATTCAAACTCTGGAGGACATGCTACGAGCTTGTGTGATCGGTTTCGGTAACACTTGGGAGTCTCACCTACCATTGGTGGTATTCTCCTATAACAACAGTTATCACACTAGCATCATGGCAGCTCCATTTCAAGCACTATATGGACGGAGATGCCGTTCTCCTACTTGTTGGGCCTAGGTCGGGGATAGTCAACTTACAGGTCCTGAACTCGTACTTGAAACTTCTGAGAAAATCATTCAAATTAGAAACCGTATAGCAGCAGCTCGTGATCGTCAAAAGAGTTATGCCGATAAGCGTCGTAAACCGTTAGAATTTCAAGTAGGGGATATGGTCTTATTAAAAGTCTCACCTTGGAAGGGTGTCTTTCGTTTTGGAAAATGAGGCAAATTGAATCCTCATTATGTTGGACCAGTCAAAATAGTGAAGAGAATTGGCCCAGTAGCGTATCAACTGGACCTACCTGAAGGACTTAGTGGTGTACACAACGTCTTTCACGTCTCAAACTTGAAGAAATGTCTGGCAGACGAGTCACTCGCGGTTCCTCTCGAGGAACTACACATTGATGAACAGTTACGTTTCATCGAAGAACCTATGAAAATTATGGATAGGGAAGTTAAAACATTAAAACACAGAAAAATTCCTATTATTAGAGTCCGTTAGAACTCGAAACACGGACCGGAATTCACTTGGGAGCGCGAGGACCAGATGATGCGCAAGTATCCTCATCAGTTCAAGCAATCCACGTCAAACTCTTAAGGTACTATTCTAATTTTTGGGACGAAAATTCTTTCAACTAGGGGATGAGGTGACACCTCAAAAAAAATTTAATTTTCTGGACAAAAATTCTTCCAACTAGGGGATGATGTGACAATCCGGACTTTTAAATCCAGTTAAAGTTAACTAAATTAACTTAACTAAAACTTCAGGGACTAATTCTGTCAATAATCCAAACTTAAAACTTCAAGGACTAGTTATGTAATATCCCTAATCTACCCTGTTGACTTTTGAAAAGTTAAAATCCAAATTATGTTGACTTTGGAAGTCAAACTAATCAAACTATAACTCCATCCAAACTTGAGGGACCTATTCTACCAAGTTTCAAACTCCAATTCTCAGGAAAACCTCAGGGACTATTCCTTCCATTACTCTAAAGCCGATTGTTGACTTCTGAAAGTCAACATCACTACTGAATCCAAATTCGATCGTTACAAACTGAAATTCGCCGAAGTCGAAACTGTTCTTGCACGATCATGATCATAACGATCATCATTAATCCATTAAACACTGACAATTAATCGAATTAACTCTAATTATTAGGATGAAACAAGTAACCGTCGACCACTTCATCATGATCATCAAATTCGTTTAATCCCGATAGTAATCCCACGATTTGAAACACTGCGCACACTAGACGAGCTTTGCAGAGACTCTTTGATACGCCAATTCAATCGGAGAAGAAGTGGAAATCGCCGGAGGCCAGTCAGTTCACAACCGGTTCCTGCATTACTCGAACTCCATTAGTCCGAATCACATTCTGGAATTTCTTACACCATTTGTTTCGTTTTTATCTCTGGAATGAAAGCCTTATGCCAATTAGGGCTTACATTATCAATTCGATAAAGATCACGACTCTAGGGTTCATCACAAACCGGTTTAATCGAACCCTAGTCTAGAATCAAACATAATTCAATTAACCTATACAGTTTGATTCGCAATTCTGTCCTCTTTGAAAACCCTTTGTCAATTCAACGTTTTATTATCGAGATTGTTGTGAACCGTAATCTAGGGTTCATATGAAACCAATTTATCGAATTCTACTCTAAACCATGTTTAAATCCAACTAAATTTTACCGTTAGACTCGTAATCTTCTGTAGATCGAAAGCCCTATGAAATCTCGGGTTTCTATCATCAAATTGATGTTGATCCAATAATTAGGGTTTGTTCTTGAAAAGTTTTGGGGTTTTCGATCTTAAACACAGTTTCAATGCAATTAAACCATATCAACAGATTTGCAATTCCATTTCTGTTAAAATCCCTGTGATTCTAACAACTTTTATTATCATAATTCTTCAAATCGATTTTGTGTTCATAAACTAGGGTTACGGCCCCTTCTCAGTAATTTAACGATCTTAAAAAACGATGATTTTCAAATTAAACGAATCCGCAAATTCGCAAACCCTTGCTTAACAAAACCCCTATACTATGGATTGAAAACGAAGTCGGAATCGATGAGGAAGAGCCTGTTTTGGTTCGGCCTGCGTGGGGGAGGAGAACCCTCTTGACTTGTTTGATAAAAGAATACTGATCTGGATTAGTTCGCGATAACCTAGCGGGCGGGACTGGTTAAGTGCATGTGCTTGTGTGGGAGAGACCCGGGTTCGAGTCTCTCCACACCCATTTCTTTTTAAAACCGTTTTTAATTAATAGTTTTAATATAAAAATTATCCCACTGTTATTATAATAATATATTAATGTGTTTTAACCCCGGAAACAACCCGTAGGCTCGGGTTTGATTTTATAACTCATAATTAATATTATTTACACTTTTAAAAATAATATATCCATATTATTTTCAAACCCGACTTCGGATAAATAATATATTTATATTATTTTCAACCCGTTACTCCTGTTATAAAATAATATATATTATTTCGCCTCGTGTAACGTTCCAAAACTAATTATTTATTTATATTATTTGCTCACGTCTATATCCTCAAATAAAAATAATATATTTACTATTTTTGCCACTTAAGCGATTATCGTACATTTTCTACGAGTTTAAAAATAATATAGTAGTTATATTATTTTCATAGGTCATTGTTAAATGTTACAAACGCACGAATTTATTTATTATTTAATATTATTCATTATTAATGTTCGACACGTAACGCTTTCCCTTAATGATTATATTAAGAAATTTATATAATTCAGTAGACACGTTCGCCTATTAAATCCTTAGAAAGCGTTAAGATGTTCTAACTTCCGTGTCGTCGTCACAAATCCCCACTTGTCCCTAACTTTTGTGCTTATAATTTTAGGGCATACGTAAGTCGTATGAGACTTACACTCGTGGTTCTAACTTATCTCTTGTGTGATACTACCTACTACGCAACGCAGGTGAGTTTTCACGGCACCTTTTTACTGTTTTAAACTGGGGGAGAAAACATGTCGTAAATACTTTTTGATTTTTGTAATTCATATATGATATCACTTGTATGACTATGCGTATACATTATCCTTTAAGTCCTCACATCGGACCGTTAATATGAACATAGAGATGTAATTTGAGTAGTACTACTGGGTTTGACAAACCTCACCCGCGTTAGTCGCGCTAACTCGATTGGAGGTCGAACGGGTACAATATTGACCTAAACATGCACCATGATGGTCGGAGGCATATAAACAGTCAGCTGTCGGTTGCGAGCGCATTAGTTAACATGCTTATGGGTTAGCTACCTATTGTTGTTGCAAACTGAAACCTGTGAACTCACCAACCTTGTGTTGACATTTTTCTTACATGTTTTCTCAGGACGCTAAGCTAAGGCACAGGTGCACGTTAGGGCATGCATGGTGTTAGCAAGATGTATTCATTAATTGTCAATCTACTGAACACTTATTATGTTTCCATTATTGTTAGACTTGGGCGCGTTATTGTGTGTATTTACTCTCTTGTTTGAACGCTTCCGCATTTACTCTGAACTTTTATAATATTTCAATTTGAGTCCCGTATAGTGTCGTTTGATGTAACTAATGTCTGAGATCCGGTTTGTCACACACCAAACGGTAAAACTCCGTAAGTGGAATTTGGGGGTGTGACAATTGTGTTCAAGTTGCTCCACACAGTTCACTTTCTCAAACTTGACTTTATCATTCTTCAAAGTACCCTGACCAGTTATGTACCCGCCTTTATTCCCGGCAAAAGCGACATAACCGCCATCAATTTTAATAACATCTTCAAGCAAACGAATATTCTCTGTCATATGTCGAGAACAACCACTCTCCACATACCATGTATTGTTGATGGTCCTCCTTGGTTGCCCTTTCATAAACAAAGAAAATCAGTTAGAAATGGGAACCCAAGCCATTGTGGTCTTGGGTCGTCCAGATGGATCAAAATAAACAACTTCAATTAGTTCACAATCTACTTTGTCATCAACCTGTGGGACATAAAGATCACAATCAGACCTTCTCGATGAAGACACATTATGATTAATTGGAAAACATTAATAGATTTATGATTATAAGATTCAGATATTTCTAAAAGTTTCTTCAATTTTCTGTTACGTCTCCTTCTTTGTGGTTGAGAAAGTTTGACCTCAGGTTGAGAATCTTTTGTGATTCCAACACGTGGAATCTCATAGTGCTTTTGAAAAGCAGCAACATTTCTCACACCAGTATAACCAACCACTGGTTTAGAAAAATGTGTATCATTTTGCTTAAATCCTAAAGATTTAGCAAATGATTGAGTAGGCAGATATTGCCTCAAAATAACTTTCTTCACAACACTAGATGTAGGCTTTCCCACATTAGGTCATTTCAGAATCGTCACCACTTTTTGTTGTGGGGGACCACTCTTGGATTTGCCTGTTTATGAAATCATTGGCTTCTTTTCTTGATTCTTATAAGGACAGTGAATCAGAATATGACCCGCTTCATTACAATGAAAGCAAACTCTTCTATCTTGATGATTTCTGATATGGGGACTTTTTCTTGAATTTGATGAACAACCCGATGACCAAGCTTCAGAAGATTTTACTGAACTGTCAACCGGCTTCTTTTGAACATAAACTTGTTTAGTCACCTTTGATGATATCTTCTTCTGATGACCAGCAGCAACAAAACCACTTGTTTGTAACATTTTGGAAAGCTTAGGTTGAATCACTTCATCAGGTTCTGTCAAAATGCACCTATCACGGGTAACTTGTTTCACCACCTTTGTTTCATCAATTTTCACCTCCTTAGGAATGCCTTCAACTTTTTTATCATCAAACACTTCATCTTCAGTATCAGAATCATATACCATGTCTTCACCAGTTACAGGATTAACCTTCAACACTGTCTTTGGATCAAGTTCCTCCTCATAATTCCTATTGAATGGTGGAGGAACAAACCCAACTCCAGCAACCCTCTTTGTAGGATCAGATTTGTCATAAAAATAATCCAACACCACAGATGAATTTCTAAAACTCTCCAGCTTTCGATGTAATTTGATCACTTCAGATTCTTTGTCAGAAATCTCTTTGTTTTTCTGAGCGACAATTTCATTTCGCTTTTCAATTTCAGCATAAGTCATATCCAAATGATATGCTTGTTCCTTATATTTCAACCCCAAAGAATTTAAATCTCTTTTCAGAGATTCAATACTATCCATACACAGCTTATCATTATCTTTCAACTTTTGATTTACCACGTGCATAGATTTCATATCACAAATTAAATTTGTGTTATCATCCATAACCTTTTGCTTTTTATCTTTCACACATATGCAATTAGAGCAGTAAATATTACAGATAGAATCTTTTACCTTTGAAGAATCTTACATATCTGTCATGAAGACTTTAGCAATTGGAATATCTTCATATTCAGCATCATCAGAAGATCTTTTAGTCAACACTATATCATCCTCAGATACACCAAAGGCAGAACCAATATCAGAATCAACATTTTGTACTTTATCATGCTCTTCATCAGCACTATTCAAACTCTCACCATCACTTGAACTATCATCATCAGTCAACTCAGGATTTTCATAGTGTATTTCGGCTACAAAAGCTTGACTCCCAGCACACCAACCAGATCTTCAAGATGAATACCCCAATCATAATTTTCATTATTCTGAGCAACCAATGCAGATGATGTGGATGCATGATTAGAATTCCCAGATCCAGAGAAACCATGTGACTGAGTACGATTGTTCTGAAAAGTATTAGGCTTCTTCTGAGAATCAAATTCTACTTTCGGCTTCACACATTCTTTGGCAAAATGACCATATTCTTGACAATTATAACATCGAACTTTTGTTTTGTCAAACCCAATTTGTGATCGACTGTTAGAACCAATATACTTCCTTCCAGCTTTCTTTAAAAAATCATTTGCCTGTCGTATAAGCATGGCCATGTTCCATTGAATGTTCATTTCTTCCAGATCAACATGATCAATTTGTTTGAAATCCTCTTCAATAACATCTGGATCATGAATCTTACCACCAATAAAATTCTCATAAGATGCCATAAAAGAAGAAAACATTGCTAAATAATCATCAGCAACTCTTTGATTCATATGATGTGGTCCAGACGATGAAGGAGCTGTGTTTGCAGAAAATCCAGTTTGACTTGGAACTCCAGAACCATGTTCAGTTGAAGTATCTTGATTATCACCAGTAAAGAAAGCAACACATATACCAGTTTTGCCAGAAGACTTAGCAAAATACCACTTGTAGGTCCACATGACTCCTCTATAGATCGATCTCGTGACGTGACGTATAGAAGACACGTAGTGCGGAATCCAACCGTATCAACGTATGTATACACAATATGACAATAGAAACGATAACAAAACTTATACAAAACTAAAACATTAATAAAACATGATAAGTTCGCCTCTCATGAGACTAGGCGAACTAGTTAAGTTTGCCTCTAGCAGAACTTATACAAAACTTAGACAAAACATTAACAAAACATAAAGACAATAAGATCTAAACTATTACAAGCTTTTATCATACATTTATGTCCTAACAAGACTGTTCATAAGCACATGATTTACTAAAGTTTTTATATATTAAAAAATCCAATTTCATAACATAGTTCAATCAAAAAAATTCAACAATACAAGAAATGAAATATGTCAATAACTCATTTATTTAAATAGTTAGGTCCTTAAAACTTAAGTGTAGCAACTTGATCATAACTCAAAGATTCGCACCTGAAACAAGACAAAAATGAGGTCAACCAAAAATAGTTGGTGAACATACATAGGTTTTGACACCACAAGTAGATTTCAAGTATTTTATACAATTCATATGACACATGGTAAATAAGGCATTTGTGGAGAATCTATAGTCAAACTAGGTGTGCAATTAAACCTTGTGACTGAGGCATAACACACTTGTTACCCCAATATTTTTCGGTAACAATCACCCAACCTGGGTGGGTTTGTCAGACACAATAGATCTATCAATGTTACCGTTGACTTGTACAAAGTTAATGATTGTACGTGTATGCCATGTATATGTAGTTTCAGCTAATAGCATTCAAGCACAAAGCATAAATTACACAATGTAGAATTGTATATTGTAATTGCAAATAGTTTTCAATAAAAATCATGTTCCACACAAAAATATGTAAAAATTTAAAGGGGCTATGTAAAACTCACTTGTATTAGTTGTTTGAAGCTTGCACAAACAATAGTAGCACAAGTGATTAGTTTAATCACACTGTTAACCTATAAGTGAATTATATTTATCTAATCAATGATATGAACAAAAGTCTAAGTCAAAGTCTAAGGTTCAAATGGATGAGCAAGAGTTTAGTTAAATGAATGCGGGAATTTGTACAAAAATGTTTATGTAATCTCATGAAATAGATGTGTGTAAGTTGATATTTGTTTTTGTAAAAAAGAGTTAAAATAAAATGTGAAATCAAAGTATGTATGAATTTTAAAAGAATTAATATTTTATTTTAGGCTTTTATGTAAAATAATTTAAATAGATGTGTAATTAAAATAAATAAATTCTTTTTATTTATTTATTTATTTATTATTATGTAAATGGATTTTTTTTAAAAGGAGAGTATATATACACACACATATATATATATATATATATTAGTGGGGTTTTTTTCGTGTAACATCCCAAAAATAAAACGACAGTTATAATAACGGGTTAGAATGCGAGAACGACTGGAATAAACGAACGAGGCATGACGAGCCGGGCCGGATGGGCCGGCGTGCTAGAAGGGGGCGAACATAGGGGAGCCTCCCCTATAAATAGCCTAAGTCACCACCATATACTCTTATTTGCAACATCTAGAGAGAGAAACCGTAGAGAGAGAAAGTTGGCGGATCGACCCGAGATTTCAGCAAAGTGTTACTCCATAGCTCGAGAGAAGAACCTCCGATTCAGAAGCTCGATACAGGTAACGATCTAGCCTAGCTCTGAGTTTTTGTTCGTTTTGGGGTTTCTCGGGTTTTGGATGAAAAGGTAACGTTTTTACGGATGAAACTGAAAGAAAAACATAGATTTGAGTTCTTAAAGGAAAAGCAAACGTTTTGAATGTAAACAAGTTCGGGATCTTGACGTGATCAGATCCGCATACGAAAGTTAGGGTTTTTGTAGGGAAGCAGGTCCTGCGTACTTATCAAGTACACAAGAAGCAGGTCATGCGTACTTATCAAGTACGCAAGAAGCATTTCCTGCGTACTTATCAAGTACGCAAGAAGAAGTCCCTCTGTACTTATCAAGTACGCATGAAGCAAAGCCTGCGTACTTATCAAGTACGCAAGAAGCATTTCCTGCGTACTTATCAAGTACGCAAGAAGAAGTCCCTCTGTACTTATCAAGTACGCATGAAGCAAAGCCTGCGTACTTATCAAGTACGCATGAAATGAAGTATGCGCACTTATTAAGTACGTAAGAACAAGGCCCTGCGCACTTGCTAAGTAAAGTCAGTATGTTTAGAATGGTTAAACCGTTAGAGTCGGGATTTGGTCTGATGTGTATTTAACTAATCAATTCAGATCGGAAGTGACGTTGTTGGACCTTTGTTTAGGACAACCCAAATTAGTTTATCCGATGAGTTCTGAAAGCCCTCTTCTAAATTTTTTTAATAATATTTTTGGTTTGGTGTGCATACGTAACGATCTGACTATTTTATAAAACGATGTTTATAAATGTTGTATGTGACGTTTTATAAAATGATGTTTACGAACGATGTTTTGGAAGGAAGGGTTATGAAAGAAGTGTTCATGAAATATTTTGCCAAAAGAAGTTTATGAAGTGTTTATGAATGAAGGAATTATTTTTAATAAAACGTACGAATGCTTTAACTGAAGTTTTGAAGTAAAAGAAGTGAATGTTTACGAAAGTCACAAACGAACGAATCTGCTAATATTCCTTAGGGAATGACGGTTATAGGTATGGGAAGTATGTTATGGGCCTTTAACTTTTAGGGGACTTTGTGGCTGGCCAACTGTTGTACAACTGGGGTGATGACGGTCACCAAGGGGATTATCGTGATCCTTGAAGTTGGTATGATTTTCCTTATGGGGTAGTCGTGCTTGAAGTTTGGTACTTACGCCTTACGAGGTGCACTGCTTGAAGTTTGGTACGTGTCATCCTTGGGATGCCGTGCTTGAAGTTTAGTGCTGAATAACCTAAGTATCGGGCCCTAGAAGTTCTTCACCCGAAGGACAGTACGGTGTTGATGGGCCTAGTGGTGGTGATCTTTAGGTTATTCCACTAGTATGTGACGTTTGGATTTGACGATTACGAGAAGGCGCAGATTCGATATGTTCGTTGACTTATATTTATGATGTTATGTTATGTTATTGCATGTTTTCGTATGCTTTTATTAATGAGGTTAAATGATATGTTTTTGGCAAATATTTGAAGTTAAGGTTTTATGAAAAGCTAGAACTCACCAGCGTAGCTGACTTTTTAGTAGGCACATTCAGGTTAAGGCAGGTTATGATAATGGACGGTGATGCTGGGCGGCTTGATGAGTTACCTGGACGATATGAAGACTGGCATCCCGTTATGATTAGCTTATGTTATGTTTATGTAATAAACTATGTTACGCTTCCGCATGTTGAACAATGTCACGATTATGTTTTAATGAAATTTTTCGCTGCGTTATTTTGATATTCAAGTCTAAGAACTGTTTGTGAAAGAGTAAATCCAACGAGTGAGGCCTCCCGGGTTTGCGGCCTTACAAGTTGGTATCAGAGCAATAGTTTGAGAAATTTGGACACTCCAAGTGTCTAAACTTAAACTATGAATGGGACCGAAAGCGGATGCCAGTACGGGTAACTCGAGCCACAGCATCAGGTATGAAGGTAGTATATATTTACATGTATAGTATGCCTTAGAAAGGGTTAGGTAAGGACTTGTGTTCTGATGGAATCACAAAGGTGGTCAAATAGAAATCGAAAGGTAGTGTAATAGTTAATTGCAGATGGCCAGTGTATATTAACATCTTACAGTGCTTGTTGAATTCTATTTGTTAACTAGCGTGATGACATTGGATTCCTTGTCTTATAGAACGAAATGGCAAGGAGAGGAAACGGAAGGCGTTATGGGGGCCATACCGGTGGTCGTAACGGTGGGCGCGGTAGGACCCCAGCATGCCAAGAGTACAGTGAAAAAGGAAGTGTTCACACTGAGCCAGAAGTTAGTATGCACGGGACTGAGCCGACTCATGTCGAAGAACAACAATTCACTTTTGAACCGAAAGTGAGGGCAGCTCTGGCACGCGAGTTCACTGAGTTGATGAAGGTTTCTTTGCAAGGACTGTTAGCAGAAGCGTTAAAGAAGGCTAGTGAGACGGGTGGGTCTAACACGGCGGTTGGTACCCCCAAAAACTGAGGCAATCAAGGCACCGCTTAACCGTGGTTGCGACTATAAGTCCTTTAAGGCATGCGACCTGTCGGTCCTGACTGGGAAGAAGGACACGGTGGCTAATTTTGATTGGGTAATCCGTATGGAAGCTACCATTCGTCTGAGCGAGTGTCGAGCGAATCAAGTTGTGAACCTTGAGGGAGGAAGCATCCCACTGGTGGGAAGGTGTACGTCAGGCTAAGTGGATGAGGTTGTTGACTCGATGATGTGGACTGATTTGAAAACTTTGGTGATCAAGAATTTATGTCCAAGGAATGAGATCGAAAAGGTAGAAAGGGAATTTCTGGGAATTAAGGCCGGGAGCATGACGCACCGGCAGTACACCGCACGGTTCAATGAACTGGCACGTCTGGTGCCACATCTGGGCACGACTGAGGAAAGAAAGATTACCTGCTACATTCAAGGGCTTTCGGACCAGGTTCGCACCTATGTTAAGGCAAACGCCCCTACTACTATGATTCAGTAGTAGAACTGAGTGGCGTGGTATTTGATGATCTGGCGCTGAATGTCGTTGCCATTGAAGAGCCTAAAAAGAAGTTGAGTTTCCCCGCTAAGCGATCAGCTGGGAAGTTGTTTGGGGCTCGGGACAAACAGGCCAGGGTAGGCGAGACGGCAGTATGTGGAAAATGTGGGGTAAGACATGCGGGTGAATGTCGGTTAGGGTCAAATCTGTGCTTTAAATGTGGCAAGGACGGACACTACTCCTGTGAATGCCCGCAAGGATTCAAATGGTACAATTGTGGGGAGAGTGGTCATATGAGCCGGGAATGCACCAAGCCCAGGATGGGTGAAGCCAAGAAGGGGAAAGGCCCGGAGAAGAAAGAAGAGAGGCCTCGAGCAAAGACTCGTGAGTACGCGCTGACGCAAGACCAAGCAAGGGCAGACCCCGATGTGGCGTCAGGTACGTTCATCCTTGACAACACTTTTGTTTCTGTGTTATTTGATTCGGGTGCAAGTAAGAGTTTTATATCTGTGACTTTTTATAAGCGAGTGAAGTACACTATCAGTAAGCTAGAAAGGTCCTTTAGCGTAGAAACCGCTGAGGGTAGAACTGCGAGAGTGACCGATGCAGTTGACAACTCCACGATAAAAATAGAAGGTCATAGGTTCCCTGTCAGATTGTTTGTTATGGTTTTGGGTGGGTTCGATGTCGTGTTAGGTATGGATTGGCTAACTACCAATGAAGCGCAAATTATATGCAAACGAAAGATAATCCGACTCAAGGCTCCTGATGGTAGCAAAGTCGAGATTTTTGGAGATCGTGACGCCCCGATACCCAACTTCATCTCTATGATTAAGGCAATAGATTACTTGAGGCGCGGATGCGAGGCTTAATCGTGTTCATCGATGATATCCTCATCTACACCAAGAATGAGGGTGATCATGCGTGTCACTTGAAGGAGGTATTGGAAGCTCTGAAGAAGGAAACGTTGTATGCTAAGTTCTCCAAATGTGCGTTCTGGATTAGGGTGCATGTTGATGCAACGCGGTAGAGTGATTGCATATGCGTCGCGGCAGTTGAAAGTTCACGAAGTCAACTATCCGACTCATGATTTGGAACTTGCTGTAGTCGTATTTGAATTGAAAATCTGGAGGCACTACCTCTACGGGGTGAAGTTTACTATTTACTCTGACCACAAAAGTTTGAAGTACTTCTTCGAACAAAGAGAGCTTAATATGAGGCAGAGACGATGGGTGGAACTCCTGAAAAATTATGACTGTGAAATCATATACCACCCTGGAAAGGCAAACGTAGTGGCTGACGCTCTAAGCCGAAAGGATGTGACTGCTCCTATTGGAGTGAAATCTTGCCAGTTGGTAGTAACATCAGATGTGATGAGGGAATTTGAAAGAGCTCAAGATGAAGCACTTTAGGAAGAAAACATAAAGAAGGAAAGGATGGTTGGCCAACTGGACAAGTTGGAATATAACACCCTTGGTGTTAGGACACGTTTTGGGTGGACCTATGAGTGGCGAGCTTAGAACCAAAATCTTGGATGAGGCTCATAAGTCTCGTTACTCTATCCACCCCAGTACCAACAAAATGTACCAAGATCTGAGGAAGGAATACTGGTGGCCTGGAATGAAACACGAAGTGACAAAGTACGTAAGCAAGTGCTAAACTTGCTCGCAAGTAAAGGCTGAACACCAGAAACCGTATGGAAAGATTCAACCACTTGATATACCGGAATGGAAGTGGGAACACATTACCATGGACTTCATAACCAAGATACCTCGCACAGCTAAAGGACATGACACCATTTGGGTAATTGTGAAACGTTTAACGAAGAGTGCTCATTTCCAACCTATTCGCGAGACGTTCTCGTCGGAAAGGTTAGCGGAAGTATTTATTAACGAAGTAGGTCATGCGTACTTATCAAGTACGCAAGAAGCATTTCCTGTGTACTTATCAAGTACGCAAGAAGAAGTCCATGTGTACTTATCAAGTAAGCATGAAGCAAAGCCTGCGTACTTATCAAGTACGCATGAAACGAAGTATGCGCACTTATTAAGTACGCAAGAACAAGGCCCTACGCACTTGCTAAGTGCGCAGGCATCAGGCTGGTTAAGTAAAGTCAGTATGTTTAGAATGGTTAAACCGTTAGAGTCGGGATTTGGTCTGATGTGTATTTAACTAATCAATTCAGATCCGAAGTGACGTTGTTGGACCTTTGTTTAGGAAAACCCATATTAGTTTATCCGGTGAGTTTTAGAAGCCCTCTTTTAAATGTTTTGAATAATATTTTTCGGCTGGTGTGTATACGTAACGATGTGATTATTTTATAAAACGATGTTTATAAATGTTGTATGTGACGTTTTATAAAATGATGTTTAAGAACGATGTTTTGGAAGTAAGGGTTATGAAAGAAGTGTTTATGAAATATTTTGCCAAAAGAAGTTTATGAAGTGTTTATGAATGAAGGAATGATTTTTAATAAAACGTACAAATGCTTTAACTAAAGTTTTGAAGTAAAAGAAGTGAATGTTTAAGAAAGTCACAAACGAACGAATCTGCCAATATTCCTTAGGGAATGAAGGTTATGGGAATTTGTTATGGGCCTTTACCTTCTAGGGGACTTTGTGGCTGGCCAACTGTTGTACAACTGGGGTGATGAAGGTCACCAAGGGGATTATCGTGATCCTTGAAGTTGGTATGATTTACCTTACGGGGTAGTCGTGCTTGAAGTTTGGTACTTGCGCCTTACGGGGTGCAGTGCTTGAAGTTTGGTACGTGTCATCATTGGGATGCCGTGCTTGAAGTTTGGTGTTGAATAACCTAAGTATCGGGCCCTAGGAGCTCTTCACCCGAAGGACAGTATAGTGTTGATGGGCCTAGTGGTGGTGATACTTAGGTTATTCCACTAGTATGTGACGTTTGGATTTGACGGTTACGAGAAGGCGCAGATTCGATATGTTCGTTGACTTATGTTTATGATGTTATGTTATGTTATTGCATGTTTTCATAGGCGTTTATTAATGAAGTTAAATGATATGTTTTTGGAAAATATTTGAAGTTAAGGTTTTATGAAAAGCTAGAACTCACCAGCGTAGCTGACTTTTTAGTATGAACATTCAGGTTAAGGCAGGTTTTGATAATGGACGGTGATGCTGGGCGGCTTGATGAGTTATCCAGATGATATGAAGACTGGCATCCTGTTATGATTAGCTTATGTTATGTTTATGTAATAGACTATGTTACGCTTCCGCATGTTGAACAATGTCACGATTATGTTTTAATGAAATTTTTCGCTGCGTTATTTTGATATTCAAGTTTAAGAACTGTTTGTGAATGAGTAAATCCAACGAGTGAGGCCTCCCGGGTTTGGGGCCTTACAATTCGACTTTTTAGGGTTTTTTGTTATGATTTAGGTTTTTAGGGGTGGGGGGTTTTAGCTTTTTCGGGGTGGGGTAGGGTGGGGGTTAGGTTTTGAGGGGATTGGGTGGGGGTTTTATGCTTTTGGGGGTGGTGGTGGGGTTTTAAAATTCTTTTTACACTTTTTAGAATTTTTAAAATATCCCTCCCATTAATATATATATTTATGGAATACATTTATATATATATTTAAACCCTAAGTGGATTTTAAGGTAAAATGATTTATTTACAAATGATAAAAATGTCTTGTGTAATTCTTTACAAAATGATAATGTATTTTATAAAATCTTTTCATAATTTTATAAAATAAGTAATTTAAATGCTTTATTTAAAAGATGACAATTGTAATAAAAATAATTTTTTAAATAATTTTTACATTGGAAATATGGTTTTAAAAACAATTTAAACTTCAAAAATAATTGTTTTAAATTTAAAATTGTTTATTATTGTACGAATCATTTTCAAATTATACAGGCTTTACAAAAATATTTTTATAATTTAATTTGTTGTTGAAAATCGAGTTTAAAAACAAAAGAAACAATCCACCTGGCTTGAACCCGGGTGGATGTTGTGATAGGCCAAGGTTTTAACCACTGGACCAAGGGCTGGTACTGATAATTAAATGATTCGCAATTGATTAAACCTAAGCTCGAAAGGTGTCCGTGAAAAAGAAAAATGCCCGCTGATGGTGGGTTTCGAACCCACGCCACCTGGTTCGGCGGTGCAATGGCTTACTGGCCGGACCAGGTGGTTTCGCTAATATAAACATGAAACCACAAATCTAATACGCTAAAAGAATTAAGCCAGAAACCTAATTAACAAGTCAAGAATTCAAGACAAAATTAGGTTTGATGCCCTCTGTCATATGAAATTGAAAGAGGGCTTTTGTTCGCCATGTATTTACGAAACTGAAGGTACAAAACTTACCTGATTTGATGGAGTATTGGAAGGAAACAGCTACGTCAAACGAACTGTTGTTATTGGTGCTCGATCGGTGTCAAGAGATGTAATGCGAATTGAGTAAAGGTTTAGAGAGTTTGAAATGGGTTATGTGAAGGTGAGGGAATGATTTTTATTACTCAATTTAATCATAAACGCCCGAATTGATTCGGTCTAGCAGATGACAACTGTCGCACGATTTACGCAGACGTTCGCTTAGTTGTGAATGAATTGGGTCTTGTTTTCGGACTGAATACATGTGAGATCAATCAAGGCATGACTTGCAGGCCTTAAACGCGTTTCAATCCTTGATTTGAAACCGAGTTTGGCTTGGTTTGACTCCGGATAGTCAAATTGTTTGAATTCGAATTAGACAGCGCAAAAAAGTTAAATTGGTATGATAATTAGGCTTGGAAATGGTTGATAATTGTTCTAGTATTCAAGGCAAGTCCAAATCAGTCGGGTTTGATCTAATTCGGCGTTGAATTGCAAGATATTGGGCTGTTTGACCTTTAAAAAGTCAAAATAGGCCAAATGTCTGATTTAGGTCAAAGTTGGGATGAGAGTGGTTCAATTTCAAAGATGTGGGTTCAAGATTGTGAGATCAGTAGTCCAAAGGGTTTAAACCAATTTGTTAAAAATAAATAAATACATATATATATATATATATGTTACGGGCTGAATTTCATTGTAGGATCCTAAATGATGCATAATCCAGAATCTGGTATCCTTGTATTTTCGGTATCCTGAATATTGTTATTAACGGTTACTTATCTATTATTTTCTTCATTGATGACAGGTAAAACATTCGTAACGCAATATTCACCTGAAGACTCGCTCAAGGGACATGGACCACGTGTGGAAAACGTGTGAGTCAGTTCACAACGGTCACAAGGATGGAGATAGACTCGAGACCATTATTTTTGGGTAGTTAGTTAACCTGGTCTCTGTATTTATTTAGCAAGTATAGATCGAATAGGCACAACATTCACTACACACTTAGCTCTCTAGATTTGTAAACACTTCTGTAACACATTTAGATTGATCATTACTGCTCAACACTTGTAATCTTTTTATTATCTATTCAAGAAACAAGGCCCGAGGTTTTATGTCGGCGATCCCTAAATATCAAGGGCTTTCCTCGTAAACAACCGTGTCATTTTTCACATATTTGCAAGGATTCACATTGATTTTACAAAGCACTCTACCTCACTTTCGAAATTTGGTTACAAAGTTAGTTCACATAATTTTTACCCAAAACAATTTGGCCCCTACCGTGGGGCAAGTGGTGTTTTTTATCTTCAAATCTTTATTAAAATTTTTGTTTAATCATTATCTTTCAAAAATGTCATCCCAATCTTAAAACGTCTCTGTCTCTGCTCCATCTTCAACCTCCGGGCTAGTCAGCCCTATTCCTCCTCCTCCATCATTCTAGAAAAAGAATGATAATCAGCAGAAGAAAACCATTCCTATGGGTTTTTCGGGATCCGAAATATCCGCTAGCCCACCTATGCTCTTTTCAAATGATGAACTTCTGAAAGTATTCTCCGAGGTAAAGCAGCAGATAGAACAACAGAAAAAGACTAATCAGACAATATTCAGAGAGCTTGAAAGGATCAAAGACTCAAAGAAACTGGTGGAAGTGACAACTCCATTGCAACCAAGGGCTTTGAACTTTGACTATCCAGGATCCATCAGGGAGATTTCTTACCCATGTAGTGTAGGTCCTCATGGCGCTTCTACGGTTCGATCTCGTGATAAGATGTGACGTTAACTCGGAGTGCGGAATCCAACGAATCAACGTTTGTATGCATAAAAGACAATGTAAACAGTCACATAAATAAACTTCTCAATTGTATTCCAATTCACAATGGTGTTTACAAACTCAATCAGACTAATCAATAATTCTCTGTTCTATGCGTTCTAGTTCGTTATGACTGACTCTGTAAACATACATATATATAACCAACTGACCTGATATAAGCTAACTTATTAAGTTCGCCTCTAACAGACTAAGCGAACATAACAAGTTCGCCTCAGATAGACTTAAGCGAACTTATTAAGTTCGCCTCTGATAGACCAGGCGAACTTAACAAGTTCGCCTCTAGGTAAACTTGAATAAACACTTAGTGACTTTTTACATAACAAAAACATAAAGACATAAGATCTAACTATTACAAGCTTTTGTCATTACAAACTATGTCCTAACAGACTCCCCCTTGACAATAGCTTGATCTTCAGTCTTCAGTCTTCATGATGAGCTTTTCCAGTTATCCAGTAGTCTGCCGCCAGCATGCACTCCATATCTTCTGCATATCTCCAAAACTCTCTTGTACTGTAATCCTTGTTCTTTCCATTCATCAGTGAACATTATGTCATTCTTTCGCAACGTTCTCTGATCTTTCTTTGAAAAATTTATAAGATTCATTGCGTCATAGAAACACACAATGACCTTATTGTTTTTATCTTCAATCCTTGCTTCACCAGTATTGACATCGACATACCACCATTTCATATTCCCAAGAAAGTCTTGAGGAATCTTCTTCAACGGTATCTTGTGTATAGCACGTACTGGTTTATACTTGTAATTCCATGTCACTTTTCCAGTCTTCGGATCTGTGTTCTTCACTCTCTTTCCTTTTTGTGGTTTCAGTCTTTCATACTTTCCAGAACTCCCTTCTCTCTTGATTAAGTTTGCTATCACTTCAGCCAAACCATTCTTCGATCTATTAACAAGAGGCTTTGAAGCTAGACCATTCATTTCACACCTTGGTAAGGTATTGAAATACTTGATCCTCGGCTTTAAGTATTGAACACCGTCAGATCGTTTAATTGCAAATAATTTTGTATCACCATCATAGAACCAACTTATGATCCTTCCTACACACCGCTCGCTATTCACATATTTCTCTTTCTGAGCAGGTTGTGCTGGAGACTTGGGTAGCACCTTCATCCAACTATTTACAACTTCTCTCCACTGTTCTCTTGTCATCCCTGTATCTCTGTACATCACAGGTTCTTCATTAACCTTCGGAGACTCAGTGTGAGTAGTTTCAGTTTCAGCATCTTTATTGGATTGAATATTCTCATCATCAGTATCTATCTTTGAATCAGCAGTGTCTTCAGGCAGTGTGACGTCTTCAACAGAGTCCATAGAATCTGTTACTCCTTCATAAGTGAATTCAGGAATAACATCATCCTGGATGAAGTTATACGGCACTTTAAGACCATCACAGCCTTCATAAGTAACATTATCTTTATCTTTCTCTATCTCTATCTCTACTATCTCTCCTTCTTCTATTTCATTGTCAGACACTTCATCATCCATGTCATTGAATAAATCATCAATGTCATCAAGACATGCAATCTTTTCAGCTTCTTCTTGGTCAGAATCTGCAAAGAACTCCAATAATAGAATTTCTTCTTCATTAGCACCAGAAGTATCTTTGTTTCCTTCAAGTGATTGTGATGTCGACTCCCCCTGAACCTTTGATATAGGATTAGCGTCAGTGTATTGACGATCACCGTCAACATTTCCATCAGGATCATTGTCTTCATCATCACGTCTTTGAATAGACTCTGTGTGACATGTATCGTGTATCCTCAACTCCCCCTGAGCGTCAAGACGCTGAACGAGTTTAGACACCAATGCTTGCATGTCAGCAAGCTAACTTAACAAGTTCGCCTCAGACTTAAGCGAACTTATTAAGTTCGCCTCTGATAGACCAGGCGAACTTAACAAGTTCGCCTCTAGGTAAACTTGAATAAACACTTAGTGACTTTTTACATAACAAAAACATAAAGACATAAGATCTAACTATTACAAGCTATTGTCATTACAAACTATGTCCTAACATGCAGACCGGAGTCACAACTCTTGGTCCGACTGCAGCTACCAGGGTTGCTACAACACAAGATCTTGGATTCACTCCGGGATTATCTTTCAGAGATACTGGCATGGGTAACACATTTAATAATTTTTTGAATGCTAACAAATCTGTGAAGGATACAGTGATTACTCCTTCCATGGCGAAAGAATTGAAAAGACTGAGAGAGATGATCTCTAGTGTGCCTGGTGTGGTACAACACATACCCGAGATGTTCGCTACCAGCCACAGGATTTTCAGATTCGCTTCTCCCATTTGTGATGCTGAGATCCCGAAGCGTTTTCAAACTCCCAACACGAAGTTGTATGATGGGACAACGGATCCAGAAGAGCATGTGGCGCAATATAGAGAAAGAATGGAGATCAACCCCAGTCCCTTAGATCTGAAGAAAGATTCTCAATTCTATGAAGACCTTGTCATGAACCCTTGCAGGAATCGTGACGAAGTCAGAAACAGAGCAATGAGATTCATCAGACTCGAAGATGATAAGAAGATTCAACAAAGGATGGATGCTCCAACCAGTTATAGTCAATCTAACCGGAAGACCGAGACTGCACCTTTCAAACCATATAGATCCAAGCCATACTCCAAACCTGATAATCACAGAGTCAATGTTGTGGAAGATGATGAGGAAGAAGAAGAATATCCTAAGTTATCTGAATAATGTTTTTCACTTGACACAACTGGTTTGTTATATGCTATGCAGTATCTTGGTGACAAAGCCTGGTGGCCCAGTAAATTTGAAAAGAATACCGGGGGCAAAGATAAGTCCAAATGGTGTGCCTTCCATGAATAGTTCGGACATATCAATGAGGATTGCATTGCCCTGCGTAAAGAGATAAGTTATATCTTGAGCAAGGGATATCTAAAGGAGTTTCTGGGCAAAGGAAAGAAGCAAGCCAGGGATCATGACAAAATTCCGTAAAGAGCCAAATCTCCGCCACCCAATGCTAAGGTAATAGGTTTTATTTCTAGTGGTTCTGACATTTGTGGTATTTCTTACTCTGCAGCTAAGAGAAATGTCAAAGAAGCTAAAATAGAGAAAGGTGATAGACCCCTCAGAACTTCCAGTCTGACAGAAGAGAAGATAATCTCCTTCAACGAAGACGACCGGGATAACTTGCAAGATCCTCATCATGATGGCATGGTGATCACCCTATATGTTGCAAATCACTTCATTCGAAGAATACTGATCGATGGAGTAAGCTCGGTGAACATAATCCAGCATGATGTCTTGAAAAGAATGGGGATTCCGAAATTATCTCCAAATCTGCAGTGCTGGTGGGGTTCAGTCGAGAAGTCAAAAACACGGTCGGAGAAATAAAGCTTCCGATATATATCGTAGGCGTAAACACTATACAAAAATTTTGCATAATTGATTCGCTATCCTGTTACAATGTTATACTAGGGAGACCCTGGATACATGATATGAAAGCGGTACCCTCGACATACCACCAATGTGTCAAGATGCCAACTCCTTGGGGAGTAGTAAAAATCAACAGCGATCAACAAGATGCAAAAGATTGTTATACTTCCTCAATGAAAGCATCAGTGAAGACTAGACAAGCATAGCAATTAAAGAAACATGCTAGAGATGTCTTAGAATCCAAGGAGAAGTATGTCAAGGAATTATCCCTAAGTCAAGAGGATCCTGACGTCAAGGTACATATTGGAACCAGTATCCCCGAGGATATTGAGAAAAGACTCACAAAATTACTAAAGTTCAGAATTTCAACTTTTGCTTGGAAGCATGAAGACATGACAGGTATATCAAAAGATATTATTACATAAATTAGGATTTGATAAAAGTTTCAGACCTATACACAAAAAAAGAAGAAAATTCGCTCCAGAAAGAAATACAGTCATCCAAGAGGAAGTTGAGAGATTATTAAAAGCAGGAATGATTAGGGAAGTAAAATTCCCAAGATGGCTAGCCAATGTAGTAGTGGTCCAAAAGAAGAATGGGAAATGGAGAGTTTGTGTAGACTTCACAGACTTAAACAATGTATGTCCGAAAGATCCCTTCCCTCTACCACATATAGACTCAATGGTAGATGCCACAACAGGCCACGAAATGTTAACCTTCATAGATGCCTCGTCAGGATTTTAGCAGATCCAGATGGAACCCTCTGACCAGGAGTATACTGCCTTCATGACTCCGACATGTATCTATTGCTATATTGCCATGCCTTTTGGTCTAAAAAACGCAGGTGCTACATACCAATGGTTAGTAAACATGATGTTTAAATACAAACTTGGGTGAAGTCGTAGAAAGCTGATGATCATCCCAGGGATCTTAAAGAACCATTGGACATCCTAGATCATTATAACATGAAGCATAACCCTTCCAAATGACACTTTGGAGTGGGGGTAGGAAAATTTCTAGGATACATGGTAACCAAAAGACGGATAGAGGCTAGCCCAGAGCAGATCAAGGCAATAATCAACCTGAAATCCCCAGCCAATACCAAAGATGTCCAAAGGCTGATCGGTAGAGTAGTAGCACTCAATAGATTTATCTCAAGATCCTCAGAGATGTGTAAAGAATTTTATGATATCCTAAAGAAAAACAAAATATTCGAATGGGAAGAAAAGCATGAGCAAGCACTACAAGCGCTAAGAGAGTATTTGTCCACAGCTCCTCTACTAATGAAACCTGAAGATGGTGAACCATTGTCATTATACTTAGCAGTATCTGGACATTCTGTAAGTGCTGTCCTAGTTAAAGATCATGAAGGTCAGCAACATCCTGTATACTATGTAAGTAAAAGTCTACTTTCGGCGAAAACCAAGTATTCTCATTTACAAATTAATATTGGCTTTAATAATGGCAACTACTAAACTTAGACATTATTTCGAGACTCATGCTATACATGTTAAAACTATTTATCCACATAAGTGTGTTTTGAGAAAGCCGAAAATGTCTGGAAGAATGGCTAAATGGTCAGTCAAGCTCAACGCATATGATCTCAAGTATGAGCCCAGGACAATAATAAAATCTCAAGCACTCGCAGACTTTGTAGCTGATTTTAGTAGTAATATCCAACAAGAAGCAGATCTTGAAGTTCAACAACTAGAGGAATCAAAGGATAAACGGATTCTATTCACAGATGGTGCATCTAATATAAGAGGTACAAGTCTTGGAATCATACTAAAATCACCACAAGGGGACATACTACCCCAGTCAATAAGCTGTGAGTTCAAGGAAACTAACAACGAGGCACAGTACGAGGCGCTAATAGCAGGATTACAACTTGCTTGTGATATGAAGATCAGGTATCTCCAGGTATATGTAGATTCACTATTGATTACTAACCATTTCAATGGCTCCTATGCAGCAAAGGGTGAAAGGCTAATCAAATACCTCAAGATAGTTAAACAATTATCTGTGAAATTCAAAATCTTTAGTATAGTAAAGGTACCAAGGGAAGACAACGCTGAAGCTGACGCCTTAGCAAATCTTGCCTCAGCACTCAAGATCCCGGAAGGATCCATAATACCGATTATACATATCCTAAGTCAATTGAAAAGAAAAACGAAGTATCCGATACGGAAGCTGAAGAAGTAGATACTCGGGATCCAAAACCAAGCCAAAGATCCTGGATCCCACCTATTATAAAATATTTACAGGATGGAGAATTCCCGAAGGATGAGAAAAATCACAAGGCTTTTCGTATAAGAATATCTCGCTTCATAATATTAGATGGTGTTTTGTACAAAAAATATATTGCAGGTCCTTATTTGAAATGTTTGGAAGACCCTGAACCACTTGAGGTCCTCAAAGGTATACATGAATGCGACAGTGGAAATCACACTGGGGGCAGAGCACTCTTCTCAAAGATCCTAAGGATAGGATACTATTGGCCAACCATGAGGAAAGATGGCATGGAGTATTCCCGAAAGTGTGACGCATGCCAAAGACATAGCAACATCCTTCACCAGCCAACAGAACCCTTGTACCCAATTATTTCTTCCTGACCATTTATGAAGTGGGGAATGGATATAGTTGGCAAGCTCCCAAAGGCACCAGGAGGAAAAGTATTTATGTTAGCAATGACAGACTACTTCTCCAAATGGATCAAAGCCGAAGCATTCATTTAAGTCAGAGAAAAGGAAGTTATAACCTTTATCAAGTGCAACATCCTGACTAGATTCGGTATACCAGAGGAAATAACATGTGAAAACGGATCTTAATTCATTGGCAAAAGAATAACCAACTTCTGTGCTAGCTGGGGAATTAAGATGATAACTTCTACCCATGTGCATCCTCAAGCCGATGGACAAGCAGAATCTAACAACAAGATTATTATCAATAACCACAGAAAGGGATTGGGAACAAAGAAAGGGAAATGGGTCGAAGAACTACCATTTGCACTATGGGCGGACAGAACAACTGCAAAAAAATGAAACGGGACAAACCCCTTTCTCTTTGGTGTTTGGCACTGAAGCTATGATCCCTACAGAGATGGTTATCCGTATAGCCAGAACCAGTCTTCAAACTCAGAAAAATAATGGTGAAGCTCTCTCAAATGATCTTGATACTATTGATGAAATCGGAAATCTTGCTAAAGTTCGCATTGTGGCCTATCAGCAAAGGATAGCAAGTTCATATAACAAAAATATAAGGATCACGAGATTTCAAGTGGGTGATCTCGTCTTGAGAAAAGCATTCCAAAATACCACTAATCCTAGCGACGGAAAACTCGCGCCAAAGTGGGAAGGCCCATATTGGATTGATTCAGAGGCAGGCAAAGGTGCTTATTGGCTAGCAACTCTGGAAGGGGATATATTACCAAGATCCTGGAACGCAATTCATCTAAAAACCTACTTCATGTAAGTTAGAACTTATATTCTAACTTAGAATGGTACGTATTCTTTCCATTTCAATTAATTTTATTATCATTCCATATCAATATACTGACTTGAGCGTCGGAGGGGTGTTAGCAATTTTATTATCATTCCATATCAATATACTGACTTGAGTATCGGAGGGGTGTTAGCCTAGCTAACACCAACCTTCACCAAGAGTTCTTGTCTTGCAGGAAGTATCTCCAGGGATCCCGACACAAGATAGAGATTGGACATCTCTCCTACGTTAAGGTATCATGCATACCTTCTAAGGTTTAAAGGTTTTCATCTTTCTACGAATTGAGTTTAAACACTCCGCCAGTTGCGCATGATGTTCGAGTATAGTTCAAGGTGGTGCGGCCAGACCATGTAAAAGTGTCTGAAAATTTCATCATTGTTGGCTATAGCTTGTTCTCTACGATAGTAACAGACGTGTTACTCCTAAGATTTTTAGCATTTTCATGCTAACTCAAGTTTGGCTTGGCCCACGTTATTTTGACTTGATACATTTTATTTGTTTACTTAGCAAATATTTATCATTGGTATACTAATTCAAGAGTCGCGATCGAATCAAAGACTTATACCAATTTTGAAATTTCACTACTGGTCATACAATATGATTGGCAAACATACACAGGGGACAACTCAAGGTTACAGCATTTCTTATTATATTCGTCAAAGTTCTGGAATTTGTATCTATCTGTTTCAATTTTTATACCTAAGCTTATTTTTTTTATTCATCATTAAAGGTAGAATCAAAATTGGTTTGACTAAGTCATGATTTGCTCTACTTATCAAAACTAAGCTATATTTTTAAATTTTCGTTGAGGATCCTGTATCCTGAAAAATTTACTTAAATCTATTTTTTCCAAAATAAACATCCAAATTCTACAAATAAATTCAATATAAAGAACAATAATGGTAGAGTAGTCAAAAGATACTAATATTAATCATGTAGAAAATAGAAAATGTCCCGGGTTTCATCCAAAAAAGGAACCATCCACCCAGGACAGGAGTTATCAAACTGTCTATCCAATATAGGGATCCCGTCAGCAAAAAAAGGTAAATTGTTCAACAGTCAAACACATCCAAATTAAAACCACAAACACCAGGGCTCGGGCCTAAGCATCAATACCTTCATTGCCCTGGTTAACCATCTTACCTGCATCCGCTGCCTCATGCTCCTCAGCCACTATCGTCGAACCTTCAACCTGATCCTTAGCCACCAATTTGCCTGCATCCTCCTTTAGCATCGGTTTTCCTCCCAACTCAGCTATAAGCCTTTTCCATTCTTCAACATCCCATGCGCTCCTATCAAAATCTTTGTCCTCAGCCTCCTTAGCCATTTTTTTCCTGGCTTGGAATATGGACATAGCATCCGAAGCCTTAGCCTGCTCATTGGGTTCTTCAATATCCCGAGCATGTTGAAGATGTGTATCCTGCAGTTCAGCCTTGATCTTGTTGAGCTCCTTGGTGACCTCCAGCAGCTTCTTGCCCTTGGCAGCTTCATCCTTCTGAGAGTCAGCAAGCTTCTGTTTGCACGTATCAAGTTCCTTAGCCAGTTGATTATATAACTCAACCATTTTATCCAATGCCTATTATATACAAAATAGATGATTACCCTGAATGTAGGAATAAACTTGTAACACAAGATATTTTTATCTGATGGCTGAATTGATGCAGTTTCTTGTGAGCATCAAAGAAATCACTGCATTTTGGAATGATTGGCTCAGCAGGATCAATGATCTTCCGCTTTTTGCTGGAATATGGCTTGGCAATAGAAGAATCGGGCTTAGGAACAATCGATTTGACCGCTGGAGTGGCAACCGGCTTGGCTTCCCTCTTGACGACCTTTTCTTAGAGACCATGCTATTGATATCCTCGAGGGCAAATTTAGAGCTCACCTTACTAACACCTATGTCAAGATACCAGGTTAATGTATTTATAGAATTTATAACTAACAAAATAAAATATAGCTGTATTTCTTACCAGACAAATCCGACTGGGATAAAGACTCTTCAGGAATAACTTCAACTGTAGGAATTCTGATCTTGAAAGTCCATTCAATCGGCACTATGCTATAGAAAGCGGAAACCTTCCTGGCAGTATCTGGAGTGGGGGGGGCGAGTATGTTGAATTTCGACACTGAAAAACAGATAAAGAAAAATATAAATTTATAACCAAGATATTAAACTACTAAGGATCCTTGGATAGAATCCTACCCTTCACAAGCCATTTCACAGGCAACTCATGCCCGCCAGGAATGGAGTCTCTTTTCACAAAGAAGAACTGGTTTTTCCAGTTAGAATAATTCTTGGTTGTTTTTAAAATCAAATGGATGTGGCCGGATTTTATTTTGAATAGGAAGCGAGAGAAACCATGACTTCTTAAGTTATACACATGAGCAAGTTCAGAAGCACTTAAATTAAAAGCATGATGACGAATGAGAATTTCTAGAGTATAAAGTGTTCTACAAATCATGGGCATTGTTTGAGCATAACTCAAGCCCGTTTTTTCAAAAAACTTAATGGTGAGAGCAGGAAAAGGATATGAAAAGCCTAGTGTGAAGGGAATGATGGAAAACAAACCCAAGTTTCGGAACAAAAATCAGACCTACTTTTGGGATTAAAACCCCTAAAAACGGTGTTTTTTGGAAAAGACCCAGAGGCAAGAAAATCGATCATGATCCGAAAAAGTGCATATTTCAAAATCAGGATCGGCAAGTAGATTTTGACTAACAAGATTGTCCGAAGACGTAGAGAATCGTGTTATCTTTTTGCCCATTTTTTGCAAGGAGAAATCAAAAAATTCAGAGGATTGCGGAAGAAATCTTTACCTGGATTTCGAATAAAAGTAAGAAGATGAATTCGAAAAAGAAAAAACTAATTATGAGGGGTTAATGATAACCACCTCGAACGACACCGTATTCAACCTCGTTTATCGCACCACGTTTTATCACATTATTATCTGAAATTTGAAATTAAAATTTTAAAAAATTAACCGCTGTAAATTCTTCGGACAGCTGTCAATTTTTTCGAACAATTGTTATGGGCTGAATTTCAATGCAGGATCCTGAATGATGCATAATCCAGAATCCAGTATCCTTGTATTTTCGGTATCCTGAATATTGTTATTAACGGTTACTTGTCTATTATTTTCTTCATTGATGACAGGTAAAACATTCGTAACGCAATATTCACCTAAAGACTCGCTCAAGGGACACGGACTACGTGTGGAAAACGTGTGAGTCAGTTCACAACGGTCACAAGGATGAAGATAGACTCGAGACCATTATTTTCGGATAGTTAGTTAACATGATCTCTGTATTTATTCAGCAAGTATTGATCAAATAGGCACAACATTCACTACGCACTTAGCTCTCTAGATTCGTAAACACTTCTGTAACACATTTAGATCAATCATTACTGTTCAACACTTGTAATCTTTTTATTACTATTCAAGAAACAAGACAGGGGACGATTGTCACCTCCCGAGGTTTTATGTCGGCGATCCATAAAAATCAAGGGCTTTCCTCATAAACAACCGTGTCTGTAACATCCAAGATTTCCAAGCCATAAATTTTCTTTAATCAGTTATTATTTAAACACTTGAAATATCGTACTTACCCAACACCTCATGCCACATTATTTATTATCCTAACGTGTATTAATTTGTAATTTCCAACCTTTCAATAACATAATAATTTCTATTATATATATAAAATGTGTATGTGTAATTATAAAAATACATATATACATATATATATATACACTTATAAATATATATGGTTATTTATTTGTTTTTTTATAAAAAATTGGTAATTTTATAAAAATTGAGTTCCTATATAAAGTATCTTGCAATAAAATAAAATAATGTTTTAGACTTTATTACAAGTTTTATAAAAGTATTTTTATAACAAAATCTCAAATGGATAAGTCTTGGACCTTTCTAAAGCAAGAAAACCCCCTTTCTAAACACTTGGACCCTCAAGTTGAACCCTCATCCTTGAAACTGAACCCCCTTTAGTCTTGATTTTGACCTCAACCAATATCCTTGACCAATTTTGACCCTCAAAAAGTCAAACAGTTTCAAATCCTCAAAATTCGATGCCTAAATGGAGCCAATGTGACTGTTATAGACTTTCCTTGTTTTCCTATATGAATTTCGATCATCTCACAATTCGATTAACACAACAATTGCCAATTATAGCTAGCGGATTCAAAATTCAAAATAGATTGACTCTCAAAGTCAAAGCCGAGCCAAATCAATCCCATTCCATATAATTAGGACGCGTTTCCACCCGTAAATCACGCTCAAACTTAACTGACACGAAATTGAACTCGAATCCATAACATAGAAGTCATCTCGTATAGCAGACTACATACCAAAGGAGTACACATCTCTCATCTAAGCTCACGGTCCAGGGGTCGGAGAGCTCGTCCCGACCCGGACACCTCTCAACCTAGTTCCAGAGTTCCACCTACAAATGAAGACAAGTCTTCTATTTATAAGGGAAGGAACATTACCTACGTACTTGTCTAAGTACGCAGGGTTTGGTCATGCGTACTTGAGCAAGGCAAAAGCCTTGCGTACTTACTAAGTACGCAGGACCAAACTGTTGTGCAGGCTAAGTACTCATGAACACCCTCCAGCGTACTAGCCACGTACACCGATACATAGAATTTTATCTATAGTTACCAAAACATGCTTCTACACGTTTCCACCCGTAAATCACGCTCAGACTTGACTCACACGAAATTGAACTCGAATCACGACCAGATTCATTGGAAATTAGACGGATTAATCCTAATATCATTCCCATAACCGATTCTGTCCATCACAAATCAAATCGAGCGTTTAAGGTGAAATTGAATTGCAAACACCCCTCACTCCCCTTTGCAACACCTCCCCTATACTTCCCAAACTCTCAAAACCAACGCGTTTCACCTCTGGAACCAATTCAAACTCGAGGAAAATCGGGACTGATCTCTCGGTCGATCTCCCTTGTCACGCAACCAATCTATGTAAGGTTTAATGTATTTGATTTCTCATTCCATTCCGATCAAAAGCCCTCTGTCAATTGCTAATGACAGAGGGAATCGATGCCGATTGTTCGTCACATTTGCATCGGACCTGCACTTGACCCAGAATGGAATTTATGTTCAACATATTAATTTCTAGGTAGCATAATCTACGAGCGAACCACCTAGTTCAGCCGGTTAATGCACTAGGCTTCGAACTAGGTGGCGTGGGTTCGAAACCCACACTCAGCAATCTTTTTGCACAAACCCCTAACCCAGACCCGGCTCTACTATGGGACCATGTTAAGACAGTTCGGATCTGGTCCTTAGCACGGGTTGTGTCCCTAGTTCAGTGGTAAACCTCGCGTCACCCACAGGAACCACCCGTCGAACCGGGTGGCCAGTATGTTTTTTAAAAACTCAAAGAAAATTCTATAAAATTTATTTTATAAACCTAACCTTTTTTTAAGAGTTTAATACAATAATCCACACTTAATCTCTGTTTTTTGCAAATTAAAGGGTTTGAAATTTCATTATCTATTATAAAAACAAATTTAGAAATTTATGTTAAAAATTAAAACTATTAAATTACAAAACAAAGTATATGAATACCAAAATTTCATATAAACTATGAAAAGATTGTTTAAAATCACATTAACATTTTGATAACTATTAGGGTTAAAATCCTATTTAAACAAATTTACTTTTCTAAATATATATATATATATATATATATATATATATATATATATATATGCATTTATTCCTTTTTTTAGACACACTATTTTGATAAGAATTAAATAAAAGAGGTTTTATTTAAATTGATTACCTTCTTATTAGAAACAATTTATTTATTTAAAAGTATTTATACTTTCTTTTTATTAATAACTAATTTAAGGTTTTTGCAAACTAATTTTACACTATAACTTGACACATTTTCATAAATAAATAAATAAAATAAAAGTTATTTATTTAAATTATATTTTAAATAAATATAACTTCACACTATTTTTTATAAATAAATAAATAAATAAAAAGAAATTTTTATTTAATTTATTTAGCCATTCAAATTAAACCCTAAAAACTTTTATTATTAAAATCATATGCTTCAAACTTACATTTTTACAAAACACGTATTCAAATACAAACACAAACACATACACATACACATTCCTCCTACATAATATAACCCGAACTCGTTGTACAAGTCCCTACACTCGCTTCCATCGAAACCCTAGACTTGGCCTTAGACATTTATGCATGTTAGTAATCTATATTCATATACATTACACTCTAGGTTAACTTTGTGAGTTGCAAGGAATCACTTTTACTACCTTTTGCTCGTGCTATCTACACCATTACTACAAGTGAGTTTACATAGCCTCCTTTTACACTATTTACATTTTTGGGGTGGAACATGAGTACAGTTATACAATATTTACAAACTGCACAATACAATTCCACCCTACATTCATGTGTGTAATTTGAGCCTTATGCTTGAGTACTAGGTGTGCAAACTACAATTTGTGTGCAATTTACATGTTCAATCATTAACTACACAAGCCGACAGTTAACAATGATAGATCTATTGAGTCTGAAAAACCCACCTAGTTAGGGTGATTGTTACCGACAACACAATTTTGCATGCTAGTTACAAAGGTTTGATTGTACAATTTGGTTTCACAGAAGTAACTCTCCATTTCTGCCTTATTAACCATGATATGTATGGATTGTATACACGCAACACTTTGATGCTATTTAGAGTCAAAACCTATGTATGCTCACCAACTTTTTAGCTGACCTCGTTTTCATCATGTTTCAGGTACAAAAGTTTAAGTTGATCAAGTTTGCTTCACTTAAGTTGTGGACCTAGTTAATTGAATAAAATAAACATGTTATGTATTTCAAGAATCTTGTATTGTTGAATTTGGTTTGTTGGAGTTATGAATGGAAATGTAATGATTTAATATATTGCAATTTAGTCAGCCATGTACTCTTGAACAGTCTACATGTCCCGCCCCGACGTTTTCGCCGACGGTTGGGGTGTAACAGTGTCATTTTTCACGTATTTGCATTGATTCACATTGATTTTACAAAGCACTCTATCTCACTTTTAAAATTTGGTTACAAAGTTAGTTCACATAATTTTTACCCAAAATAATATATATATATATATATATATATATATATGTATGTATATATATATATATGTATATATATATATTATTGCACTAAAACAATTACAGAAAAATCAAGAATTGTATTGAGTGAAACCTTGGGATTTAATGTTTGCACGAATAATACAAAGTATTGCACGAGAATTTGAATTGAAATAATGTTTATTGCACTAAAACAATTACAGGAATATTAAGATTGTTACACCGGTGCCGACGGGTCGTAGCCTTTTCTTCTCAATCGCCAAGTGACAATGACGTAACCATTCTCACGTCCTCTGTGGACAACTGATGTCGTCCAGACGGTCTATTAAAAACTAACAAATAAAACCTATTCTAGACTTTCTAGCTTTAAATTTATAAAACCTAGACTCGACCTAATACTAGACCACACAACCGGCAAGTGTACCGATCAATGTAATATAGCCTAAACGAAGTCCGAGTTATCGAACCCAAAAGACACTGAATAACTAAATTAGACTCAACTAGGACTTAAGTATGATTTGATTGGTTTGGGGGATTACTACACTACTAATTATCAACTAAGGAATGCACTAAACTAAGGACAATTCAAGCTATCAAGAGTAAACTAAAGATGAAATCAAGAATGGAGAAGTCACTACCTAGGTCGGAATCCTATGTGTAAGCTCAACTTCTATCGGTTTTGGAACTAGGTTGGATCTGGGTTTCTAAAGATATAACACCTAAAAGATATCTAGTGGATTCCCGATCACTCTCGGTCTCGGGATGTGACCAGAAGACAACCTAAGGATATTAAACTCACCAGATGATCGGATCACCTCTCGGGTATTTCCTACTATGACAAGTATCCTAATAAACGGATTACCTCTCAGTCTCACCGCTTACCATACACTCAAGGAATGCATGGGGTAGTTCTAGAATGGATACTATGATTCGGATAGCAACTATCAATAGACACCTAATACCAACTTCCTCTCAGACAGCTGACACTCGGATTCCTAATGACGAAGACTAAACGACTAATTCTCACCTCTCGGGTATTGAACTAGGACACACATTCACTTCTAATCAGTAATTAACTAGGTTTTCTATGGCTACTACGTCTAGACACCACTCTAACTCACAAACCCTAAAGTCTATGAACCAGAAACGAAGATCAAACTGGCAGACAACCACAATCAACGCAGAAAAGCATAATCAACCACATAATCAGAATTAAACATGCACTAACATCACACATAAACAAACTAAAACCTTTACTAAATCATAAATCCAACATTCAAATCCAAAAACCGGATAAAAATCGAAACTTTAACACATAATCATCATATTGACCTAGGTAGATCGAGGATCTAGCCTAGAATCATACTAAGAACATCTAAACAGAAGCAAATAGCAAAATCCATAGGTTCAAAACACAAAATCAAAGATAAAGTTTGAATCTTTAAACCCTAGAATGCAACTACACAAACCCGGAATCCAAAAGCTTCAATCTTCAGCTTCAATTGACTTCCAAGCTCAAAATCGCCTCTTTTTCGTCTCTCAAACGGCTGGAATCGAACTCTTTCATAATGGCCGTTTAAATCTTTTTAATTTAGAAAATTAGGGTTTTGCGGAATTACGGTCCTCTCGCGTACCGCGAGAGAATTTGGCTAGGTTCCTCGCGTACCGCGAGGACCAAAATAGTCGGGCGGATTTCTTGAATCCTCGCGTACCGCGAGAATTATTACCCTCGTCTCTCGCGTACCGCGAGAGGCATAAACTTCAGAAAATTCACTTTTGGTCCTTGGACTTTTCCGGGCTTCGTTTCTTCGCTCGTTTTCTTCACGTATTCTTCATTAATCTTCCCGAGCTCCTACAAATAAGACAAAAGACTCAAATGTACATAAAATTGACTCAAAACTAATATAAAACTACTTAAAACACATTAAAACATTGGAATAAAGACGTGTGCTTTCGCACCCTATCAAATATCCCCACACTTAACCTTTTTTCGTCCTCGAAAAATCTGCAAATGGAATCATAACTGGCATCTAACTCAGCAAACATAAATTTCAATTTTCAAAACATACTCACGTGTCAAAAAGCAACAATTAGTATTTCTGTCCGATTAAACCCAAGCACTAACTTTCAAGCCCCCGTTACGTGTTCTAAATCCATTTTATACAACATATCAATCAATCTATGTGACTCACACTTAGAAGTTATAGCTCTACCTAATCCCGTCTCAAGGTCATGTTTAGGCACGGATTAAACCATATAGATTTACCCTACCACGTTAAACTACTATTTACAGGTTTTTAGAAATCAGATGAAATCATGAATGAATGGATGATAATGAGCATAATAAGCAAAAGAACTTTCGTCTAGAGGCGTTTCAACCAAGTCACTATCCCGGAGGGTAACACATAGACTAGATTCTAAACAATGAAGCACCTAAATCTCACTTAGGGGTGTATCCTCCAAGTCGCTATCCCAGAGGGTAACACATAAGCAGAACTCAGTATAGCTCATAAATTATGGAATAACATGAATTATGGAATGCGGGCGCCACCGAAACTCGGATTTATTCTCATAAAAAGAGAATGGTGTGCCATAAAAAATTTCAAAAACCTTTAAATTCTAACTTAACGTGGTACCTATCACCCTATATTGACAGTTTCAGTATTACCATTACTCTAAGATGAATACCCACAAGATATCATGATTTTATTCCGTGATTAATCCTAAATAACACAAACAGGATATTTAAGCTCTACTAGTTAGCTGGGTCTACCAAAACATCACTAATTAGACACGTTTTCAATTATTTAATCTTTTAAACTCATAAATAGATCCAGTTCTACTATCATTTTCCAAATATATGCATTTATTTCCAAGGACATTTTTCAAATTTTTCAATTTTTTTTTGTATTTTTGAATTTTTATAAAGCCACAAACTAAACAAACTAGACACTCATATCCCCACACTTGAAAGACACATTGTCCTCAATGTGAAGCAAAACACAACTAAAAATAAAAATGCAAAAATAAAAACAAAACAGAACAGGAAGCGACTTAGCTGGTAATGTAGATGCAAACTAATATGCAGCTTCGTTCTTCCTTGTGTGTGCACCGTATAGCATTTTGGTCGCGGTTACACATCAGCTGTCGGGTTGCCTTTACAAGATAGTAATGGTGACCATCAATTCCGCCCGAATGGAGATTGAGTACGGGTGGAATGATAAACCTGTAAAATAAGACTAAACATACCCGCAGCATTAAACTGACTCAAATAATAACTCAACTACTAACTCAACTAGACACTTAAAAGACTCAAGATAGATAGATGCAGAGAAAACATACTCAACGTGTGGCAAACACATAGACATGAATACCACAGCAAGGTCGAACATCGGTCACGAACGGTTTCTAGCTTTCCCGTGGTCGATGGATAATGGAATGGATGGTGACAATGGATGATGGGTGAGTATGGTTATAATGGCAGATGGTAGTGATGGTGCTGATGAGAGTGATGGTGATGGATGTGGAAAACATGGAAAACAAGGAAGTAGGGTGAAAACAGGACTCCCCCGCGTACCGCGAGATTCTATGGGGATATTCTTCGCGTATCGCGAAGGCCAAAAAGTTAGGCCGGCCGAGACTTTTGTCTCTCGCGTACCGCGAGATATTTCCATCTAGTTCTTCGCGTACCGCGGGAGGGTGTCGTTAACAGAAAGTTTTGAAGTTTTTCCAAATTTTGTACTTAGAAAAATTATTGCCATTTAAGAAAAAATTTTCACCCACTTCCTTAAAACCTTGTCCCAAGCATAAAAACACATGTAACCATACCTGGGGCTTCATTCCCGATGATTTTCCTTACCGAATCAATCATGGATTCCTGCAAAACTTGACAAAAACAAAGCACAAACCGAAAAACAAAGAAAAAGACACGGACTCAACCCAATGAAATCATACAAACTCTACATCCCGGGCACTTGCCCATGACTCAAGCAAGCCTATCAGGAGGCTTCTCCTTGATCCTAACCGGTACCGCCTTCATCCTGCGCGGCCTCCGGGTCCTCCATACCTCTAGCATACAACTACTACTCTCAAACATTAAACTCATATCACATGTAGCAATCCAGTCCTTCCACCACAACTTAAACCTACCCGGACCGAAGATAACATTGTTCAAATAACCGAGTGTACTGTCATCTCTACATATCCCCACACTTGGGGTTTGCTCCATCTTCAACTATACCTCTCTCGACTCGCGAGTTCTCTTACGTGGTGGCCTAGATCTAGGGGGATTAGAATTAGGGGTCGGTTTTTCAACTCTCCCCTCAGCACAAACAGTGGTGAAGACATGTAGAGGTTTAGGAATAGGCACCTCTAAAGGAATGACCTCTAAAATCTCACCAGGATCCTCGGGATCCTCAACAACCTCCACCAACTTCCCCACACTTGGGGTTTTGCCTATGACCTCTTCAAACTCTGCCATCATCTCCAGCAAATCATCAGGCACCTCATCTCCATAATCGTCTGGCTCATCTAGCAATCCTTCTAACTCCAACGCCCAAACATATGGTTCTTCTATATTCGGGGCGGGTTCACCTACTTCTATCACCGGATCGGGGTCCCAATGGTGGTCCATGAAAGAATCGAGCATGCACACGGAGTGGCTGTGCTCGCCAACATCCTTCCCGGACTCTACAGCATTGAATGTAAGGACCTCATCCCCCACACGAAGTGTGAGCTTCCCGTCAAAGACATCAATCATCGCCTTTGCGGTTCGTAGGAACGGGCGTCCTAAGATGAGTGGGACCTTGTCATCCACCTCCATATCTAGAATCACAAAATCCACGGGGAAAACAAAATTGCCCACTTTCACTAATAGATTTTCCACTATTCCCCGTGGATACTTGACTGAGCGGTCAGCCAAGGAAATGCTCATGCGCGTTGGTTGTGGTTCACCCAGGTCCAGCTGCTTATATAGAGAATAAGGCATCAGATTGATGCTAGCACCTAGGTCGGCCAACGCGTGGTGTAATGGTAAGTTGCCTAACAAGCACGGGATCGTGAACCGACCCGAATCAGACAACTTCTCGGGTAAATGATTCTGCACCACCGCCGAGCATTGCTCACCTAGTGAGACTCCAGAGACCTCCTCAAGTTTCTTCTTGTTGGAAAGAAGGCCTTTTAAGAACTTAGCATATTTGGGCATATGCTGGAGGACCTCTACAAACGGGAGATTGACCTTGAGTTGTTTGAACATATCAAGGAAATGACCGTATTCCTCAGCATGTTTATGTGGCAACACACGTGTGGGATAAGGAATACGGCTCAGGTCAATCTCGGGGGACGTCATCTCCACCCCCTTTTTCTTCTCCTCTACCCTCTTGGTAGGCATCTCAACTACTACTTCCTCCTCCACTGGCTCTTCTTCTTCTACTACCGGCGGGCTCTCATCTTCCTTCTCTCCCATGCTCCTTGTCGAAACAGCATTCGACTCGGTCTCTTTCAGCATCCTTGCGTCGATTTCAGCAAATCGAGCTGCCCAATCAATCTTATTCACCTCCTCCACCGAGGGAATATTATGCTCCTTAGAGTGGGAGTCAACCTCTTCAACCACTTTACTCTCCACGCTCTCTATAGACACGGCCATCACTGAAGCATTCGGGCCCGTAGGAGGGCCTCCTTGTCTATCCTGTATGCTCCTAGCAATGTCTCCTACCATGCGTTGCAAATCCTGGAACGCCGATTGCTGATTCTTCATCAAAGTGTCATGGCTATCCAGTCTTTGCCGAGCATCCTTGTTATTCTGCACCAGCTGGGCAAGCAACTGTGTCTGAGTCTCCATCATCTCCTCAATCCTTCGTGACCCAACAGTGCTCCCAGAACTCGCTCCTTCTTCTGCTCCTCCATACTGTTGCTGACGACCAGTGAATCCAGATCTCCATCCCGAACCAAAAGTATTAGAATTGTTGTATCCTCGGTTCTGGTATTGGTTGCCAGCATAGCTCACGTGCTCTTGATTTTGAACAGGGCAATCTCGGGTGTCGTGTCCTCCCCTACACACTTGACACCTTAGAGCATTGAGCTTCAGCTCTTTAATCTCATTTGCCATCGAGGCGAGGGCAGCAGCCACGCTAGTATCAGGAGTGACCTGATGCACACCTCTAGGAGAAGAGGCGTGTGACCTAGCAGTAGGGATGGAATCCCTAACAGAACGTGGGTGCTGCTGCTCGGCTTGAGCGAAGCTCTCGAACATATCCTCGCACTCCTCAGGCTCGAGTCTATCCATGATATGGCCTCCTGCAGCTGTGTTGAACATTTGCTGCGTCTCGAAGGTGAGGCCATTATAGAACTTCTCCACTAGTGCCCAGTCGGGGAGACCGTGCTGGGGACATCGGCTCAACAGCGCGTTGAACCGCTCCCAGGCGATGTGGTAAGGCTCGTCGGGATCCATCCGGAACGAATGGATCTGGTCCCGAAAGCGAGCGGCCCTGGAAGGTGGAAAGTATTTCTTGAAGAACTTGGCTTCGAGATCCTCCCATGTGGTGATAGAATTGTCGGGAAGAGTGTCGAGCCAAGTAGATGCACGCCCAGAAAGGGAGAATGGAAAGAGACGCAAGTAGATTGCGTCCTTAGATACACCCGTGATATTAAATGTATCACATATCCGCGCGAAGCGGGACAAATGTCCGGGTGCATCCTCATCCTCGAGGCCATGGAATTGAGTGGCATGAGTGATCGTACTCATGACATGTGATGGGATCTGCCAAGAATTGGTGTTCGGTATAGTGGGGCGTGTGATCGAAGATCTCGCGCCCGTGACCCCCTCACTGGCCCTCTGGTGTACTGTACGCCTCGCTGGAGGATCAGCGTCGCCCATAGTAGGAAATGGAACTGGGCTAGTAGGACGTACCTTTGGTTTAACCAGCTCCTCTAAACGCTCCCGAAAGTCGCGGGTGCGCTCGTGAAGCTCTCGTTCGGGCTCTTGAAAAGCTGCAAAAGATGGTGATCCTTGCGAACGAGTATTGGGCATAAACAGAAAGACTCTAAGAAGGAAACAGAATAAAGACTCACAAGTAGCACACAAGACTCAAAAGAAAACAAAAGACTCAAATAAACCAAAAATCAAACAAAGAACTAGTCAAAGCTAATATTGCTATTGCCAAGTGTCCCCGGTAACGGCGCCAAAAACTTGATGTCGTCCAGACGGTCTATTAAAAACTAACAAATAAAACCTATTCTAGACTTTCTAGCTTTAAATTTATAAAACCTAGACTCGACCTAATACTAGACCACACAACCGGCAAGTGTACCGATCAATGTAATATAGCCTAAACGAAGTCCGAGTTATCGAACCCAAAAGACACTGAATAACTAAATTAGACTCAACTAGGACTTAAGTATGATTTGATTGGTTTGGGGGATTACTACACTACTAATTATCAACTAAGGAATGCACTAAACTAAGGACAATTCAAGCTATCAAGAGTAAACTAAAGATGAAATCAAGAATGGAGAAGTCACTACCTAGGTCGGAATCCTATGTGTAAGCTCAACTTCTATCGGTTTTGGAACTAGGTTGGATCTGGGTTTCTAAAGATATAACACCTAAAAGATATCTAGTGGATTCCCGATCACTCTCGGTCTCGGGATGTGACCAGAAGACAACCTAAGGATATTAAACTCACCAGATGATCGGATCACCTCTCGGGTATTTCCTACTATGACAAGTATCCTAATAAACGGATTACCTCTCAGTCTCACCGCTTACCATACACTCAAGGAATGCATGGGGTAGTTCTAGAATGGATACTATGATTCGGATAGCAACTATCAATAGACACCTAATACCAACTTCCTCTCAGACAGCTGACACTCGGATTCCTAATGACGAAGACTAAACGACTAATTCTCACCTCTCGGGTATTGAACTAGGACACACATTCACTTCTAATCAGTAATTAACTAGGTTTTCTATGGCTACTACGTCTAGACACCACTCTAACTCACAAACCCTAAAGTCTATGAACCAGAAACGAAGATCAAACTGGCAGACAACCACAATCAACGCAGAAAAGCATAATCAACCACATCATCAGAATTAAACATGCACTAACATCACACATAAACAAACTAAAACCTTTACTAAATCATAAATCCAACATTCAAATCCAAAAACCGGATAAAAATCGAAACTTTAACACATAATCATCATATTGACCTAGGTAGATCGAGGATCTAGCCTAGAATCATAATAAGAACATCTAAACAGAAGCAAATAGCAAAATCCATAGGTTCAAAACACAAAATCAAAGATAAAGTTTGAATCTTTAAACCCTAGAATGCAACTACACAAACCCGGAATCCAAAAGCTTCAATCTTCAGCTTCAATTGACTTCCAAGCTCAAAATCGCCTCTTTTTCGTCTCTCAAACGGCTGGAATCGAACTCTTTCATAATGGCCGTTTAAATCTTTTTAATTTAGAAAATTAGGGTTTTGCGGAATTACGGTCCTCTCGCGTACCGCGAGAGAATTTGGCTAGGTTCCTCGCGTACCGCGAGGACCAAAATAGTCGGGCGGATTTCTTGAATCCTCGCGTACCGCGAGAATTATTACCCTCGTCTCTCGCGTACCGCGAGAGGCATAAACTTCAGAAAATTCACTTTTGGTCCTTGGACTTTTCCGGGCTTCGTTTCTTCGCTCGTTTTCTTCACGTATTCTTCATTAATCTTCCCGAGCTCCTACAAATAAGACAAAAGACTCAAATGTACATAAAATTGACTCAAAACTAATATAAAACTACTTAAAACACATTAAAACATTGGAATAAAGACGTGTGCTTTCGCACCCTATCAACAACCCAATCCACCAACTGTTCACGAGACTGAAAATTCTCTAACAACGGTACGGATAAAGTTAAGAAACCAAAAACTATATGTAAGTATATATATCCATGAATGTTATACCTGGTCACTTTTATACGACACGGTTGAATTGGTTTGTTCCTCGTCTTCGGACTCGTTAGTCGGTTGTGTTAGGTAAGAGACTTCACCGTGTACGAAGTCGTCGGTGTGTTGTGTCGGGTAAGAGACTTCACCGTATACGAAGTCGTAAGTGTGTTGTTTAGGGTAAGAGGGTTCACCGTATACGAAATCGATAGTGGGTTGTGTAAGGTAAGAGGGTTCACCATATACGAACTCGGGATTGCTTAGTGGCTCGTTCAAATCCGGAAACCTTACCCGGTGATTAGAATAAACGTCGGACGAGACCTCCTCCTGTTCACACCTTGAACGCCAGAACTTTGCGGGTTATTTTTCAGTGACTCGTTAGAATATACCTAAAAACCGTAGTTACCATCTCACCACCAAGACATGACTATACTTTTGTGAGAAAATTGTTTGAAAACATTTTGCAGGATACTTTCAAATGAGAAACCCCATGGTTTTATACAAAAAGTTTTGGACCTATACGCATCGTATAGGACTATACGATACAGTTTAGGATACGATGTACACCGACAACATCGTACACCTAGTCATTCCAACCCCTATACACATCGTATAGGGCAATACGATGCAGTTTAGGGTACGATGTACCTTTTGCACCTATTAAACCATCACATCTTTATACGCCGCGTATAGCACTATGTAAAGTTATTTAGGGTTTAGGGTTTAAATAGTTATTCGTTAAAATATAAATGGAAGAAAGTAAAGAAATAATGAAAAAAAAAGAATATAAAGAAAAAGATAGGAAATATAATGTGTAATGTTTTTAGAAATAATAAATAAAATTAAGAAATGATATAAAGATTAGAAGCATATGACTTTTAGAGATGATGTATTAAGATTTAAACCCAAACAATGAAATAGTTAAAAAAAAATTGTGTAAAATAAGACGAAACTAACGCTTGCCATTAAAAAAATAAAGATATAGGTACGACTATACGAGAACTAAAACAAATCGAAACTTCAAGAATTTTACAAACTTTCTTGCCTATACGCATCGTATAGGACTGTACGATACAGTTTAGGATACGATGTACACCGACAGCATCGTACACGTAGTCATTCCAACCCCTATACACATCGTATAGGGCAATACGATGCAGTTTAGGGTACGATGTACCTTTTGCACCTATTAAACCATCACATCTTTATACGCCGCGTATAGCACTATGTAAAGTTATTTAGGATTTAGGGTTTATAAATGGAAGAAAGTGAAGAAATAACGAAAAAAAAGAATATAAAGAAAAAGATAGGAAATATAATGTGTAATGTTTTTAGAAATAATAAATAAAATTATGAAATAATATAAAGGTTAGAAGCATATGACTTTTAGAGATGATGTATTAAGATTCAAACCCAAACAATGAAATAGTTTAAAATTTTTTGTGAAAAATAAGACGAAACTAATGCTTGCCGTTAAAAAAAATAAAGATATAGGTACGACTATACGAGAACTAAAACAAATCGAAACTTCAAGAATTTTACAAACTTTCTTGCCATTATTAACTAACTAGTTTAGATCTCGTGTATACACGCGGGATGAAAATTATTAATATATAATTTTTTTAAATCTTTATGTATATATTTTACAGCTGTAAAAATATATTACAAATACTAACGATAGAAAACAAATTCAAAATATGTAAAAAGTAATATATAATTGGGTTTCAAAAATACGTTAATTACTATTTAATATAATTTAACTTTCATTTAATATTTGATTGAAAACAAAAGTTGCATAATTAAATTTCAAATTTTCTTATAATAAATGATAATTTAAAATAAATGTGTTTTATTAGTATAATTAGTATTTTCTTTAAACATATATTATTATTAAAATATGAAAGTACATTAAATAAGAGAGAGATGCGGGAAAAAAATTATGAGAATTTATATGAAGGCGACACGTGGCATAAAAACATTTATTTATTATATAGTATAGATTCAAATGATTGTTAGAGTTGAATGTTGATTGGGTTTCATCCCCTGTATATAACTCACTAGGTTAAAATCTCGTATATTATATGGGTTGAATAAATAAAATGTTATATGACTTAGTACTAAAAATTTTGTATTTTTAAAAGCCCATGTAATACACGGGTTGAATAAACCGGTATATTACATCGGTTGAACTGATTATAATTAAATAATAAGTATCCGTAATTAGATTTATATTAAAAATCTAAAAATAAATTATTTTAATATCATTATTCAATATAAGAAAAGATATGCGGGAAAAAAATGATACAAATGAACCAGAAAGTGACACGTGTCCATAGAATTTTATTTATTAATATCAAAATTATTATTTGATATTATTATTTAATAGGAGAGAGAAACAGAAAAAATAATATTTAATAGGAGAGATAGGCAGAAAAATAAATGTGAGGAGTAACCAGAGAGTGACACGTGTCCCTCGTGATTTTCCTTTATTATATAGTATAGATAGATACTTAGAAACAAACTCAAAATATGCAAAAGATTAATATATCATTGAGTTTCAAAAATACATTAATTACTATTTAATTTAATTTGACTTTCATTACTATTTGATTGAAATAAAAGTTACATGATTGAATTTTAAAGTTTCTTATAATAAGGGATAATATAAAATAAATGTGTTTTATTAGTATATAATTAGTATTTTTCTTAAATATATACTATTATTAAAAGATAGAAGTTGATTAAATAAGATAGAGTTATAGAAAAAAAAATAATGATAATAAATATGAAAACAATACGTGTCACTAAAAAACTTTATTTATTTTAACCCCACGGGAATAGTTAACTTTTGTTGCTTTATGTTTTCATCATAAAAGTTTGTGATTTTCAAACAATGAACATGAATTTGTTATCACTTCAAGACAATTTTTTTTATTTTTTAAATTTTCATATTTTACCCTTATTTTTACCCTATTTTATTTTCTGTTAATTTTATTTTTGTTTAATAATTTTCATTTGTTAATATTTTTTAAATACGGAGTTGTAATAAAAAATCAGAGTTTTTTTTTTTATTTTTGCATTTAGCGAGTGTCGTTACCATTGTGGTACCGTTACGAGTCAAATTTATTATGAGCGAACAACATCATTGTCGGTATTGACATTATCGGAACCCGTATCGGTGTTCACTTTTATGGTTTTCAACAACTCGAGCCACTAATTTTTTTTTTCCTTTTTTATCATTTACTTTTGTTTCTTTTTTAATAACATTATTTTTATCGTTGCACCTATATTTTTTATTTAAATTTTATTAATGATAAGTACGACAATTAACACGAAACACGGGTAGATAATAATACTATTTTGTTGCTTTATGATTTCATCACAAAAGTTTGTGATTTTCAAATACAGCACGTGAATTTGTTATCACTTCAAGACAATTTTTTTTCTTTTCTAAATTTTTATATTTTACCCTTATACCATATATAATATACGTTTTTAACTCGTTTCATTTTTTATTAATTTCATTTTACTTTAATAACTTTTTCTTTTATGGTTTTCAATGACTCGCGTCAATAATTTTTTTATTTTTTTTCTTTTTGATCATTTACTTTTATATTTTTTATTAACATTATTTTACCGTTACACCTATGTTTTTATTTAAATTTTATTAATAACGAGTCCGACATCCGCCGCGGAGCGTGGGTGGATAATAATCTAGTTAAAATGAAAATTCTGAAGGTTCTTTCACGCACGTGTAAGAAAAAGGCGTAAGCAATGACATAATATATTTTGTCTTTATTTGTTTTTAATATATTGCTATCATGTCATTTATTTCTTGCATCCCTTCTTAAGACACGGCATGTGCATGGCTTTCACGCATTATTCATGATAAGACTTGCCATTTGTTTTGCTTTTTAATTTTTATTAAATTACATAAAACAACCTTAAGGTATATACTAATTTACATCCGTACACCTTTATGTTTATTAATTACACTGAAAACCCTTTATTTATATTGTTTGTATCAAGTTAAATTAACCGACACTAGATTTTTCAGTTAAATAACATATAAATGACTAAATTACCCTTCATTCTTATACTAAAACTCATGTATTATATGGGTTGGATAAATACAATTTGTTATAAAACATCAGTTCCTATGTAAATTTATAAATTATAAAAATGTTATAGTTATTTTTTTTAAATGTTTTATAGAAAAGAATGAAGAAATGTTCAAATTATAAAAATGTTTTATGAATAAACCTATTTTTTTTAAAAAAAAACGTGTTATAAAAGTAATTTTAAAAATCATTATTATTTAATAGGAAACAAAAACTATAAAAAAATTAAAAATTTTGAATAATTAATATAAGAGAGGCGGGAGACAAAAATTATAAAAAAATTAAAAAACTTGAATAATTTATAAGAGAGAGAGACGGGAAAAAAGGTTAAGGATGAATGTGTGAGTGACAAGTGTTCACTCAAAACCTTTATTTATCATATAGTATAGATTAACAAATTAATATATATATAGGAGACGGTTATCGTAAGAAGCGTACGAAGGGCCTCCAACCGTCCGATTAATATGATATAAGGTTGGGGATAACGCGGTGACATAAACGTAATTAATTTGAAAAAATAACGTGTCGTCCACATAAAAAAGGTCATAAATGTCATTTTTTTTAAAATAATCACATTTTATGCGTGCTTTTTTTACGTAATCACGTTTTTACGTAACTTTTTTTATGTAATCACGTTTTTACGTAATTATTTTTACATAATCACGTTTTTTCATAAAAAAAATTTACCGTAATCACGTTTTGTGTGATTGCAACTAATTTTAAACATGAATAATGCTAATCAATACTATTGTCTTCAATCTTATCTTCTTGTTTTTAAATCAAATTATCGGCAAAAACATTAATCAAAGTTTCTATCGAATGTGTGTGAATCTGGAAACGAAAATAGATAGGAACAAACAAACAAAACTAACCGAAAAATTTAACCTCTATTAGTCTAAAGGTTATAATTTGATACAAACCATTTAGATAAATGGTGTCTAGCGTAATTAGTGAAGATAAAGGTCTACGGGTGTAATTTAGTATATATACTTAAATGTTGTTTTCTGTAATTTAGTCTTTATTTTTCTTTGAACGGCTGTCATTTAACTATTTTTTTTTTAACGATAAACAAAAATTTTATTCAATAAACATAGGATAGCAATTAGCTAACCAATTTACAACAGCCACATCCTGTTGCATAAACAAAAGTTCAGTTCCAATAAGCTCTCTTGAGAAAATGGACAGGACTGTCTATTTCAACGGACTGAATTCAAGACAACCTTCAAATCAAAAGATCAAAGCAGGCAATTTCAGGATCGAAGGAAACAATATTACATTGCTACCACCCAAAGTTGTTCCATTTCTCTCATACCAGTGCTTTAATTTTAGTTTAAAAACTTAAATTTATCAAATAATAGTTTTACTTTAGAAACTTAAATTTGATTTTTTTTTAGTTTTTTTCAATTAAAACGAGTACATTAACACCATCCATATTGTTCTTTTATATTTTTTTAAAAAGTGTAGGATCGTTAAATTATAAGATGGTTCTGTTCTTAGTTGAGATTGGCGGAAACAATAACAACTACACAATTACAATTGAGTAGACAGAAAGAATACTGATAAGAACACTGTTGTATTAAGCTTTGAGAATAAACGATTACAAGTGAAAACTCTAATTCAAAAGCACACTTACAATGAAGTGTTTACACAGTATTTATACTATCTTAGAATCAAGACAGACCCTTGATTCTAAGGATCAGATCGAACACAGACCGTTGATCTTTTATACAAAAGCTAATTTTACACGTTAAATCTAAACTAGCTAACTTTATTGAAGCGTCTTATTTATGCATCATTGCTTGCATGTCTGGAGAAGAGCATTGCTGGGTTTTATTGGTTGTGCCATTGAGGTTCCTTCTGCTTTGAGTGTGTCAGTTGCTTTTGCAGAAAGTTGTCAGTGACGCTTCGCATGGATAGTCAGCTGCAACGATTTGTCTTCAAGGAACATAGCTATCAGCAGCAAGAATGAGAATGATGCTGATGATAAGCCTATCAGCAGCAACATTGGTCTTCAGCAAATAAGGCTATCCGCAGCAGATTTGTTCTTCAGCAGGAGAACAGGTATCCGCAGCAGATAAGCTTGTCCGCAGCAGTTTGTTGGTCAGCAGCAAACTCTGAGATCAGCTGCATTTGTACTTAAAGAATTTTGTAGTCATCAATCTTTGTTTCTACAAACTCCCCCTAGACTGATGCTACCAAAATTCTCTTACTGTCTTTGTTGCTGAAGCCTTTGCATGTTTCTGACTATCCTTTCAACCTTATATCCTCCATTGGGACCATCTCCCCCTTTTTGGGTGCATCAGTGGACGAATAAGCATCAGTTTGGGTGCCTATTGATACAAGGAAGATAGTAGGTAAAGTTTGGAATTTATGAGCTTCATGCATAGAGACTTGGTGTCTTAATTTGGACACTTCAGCCTCTAGCATGACCATCCTGGCCGTCAATATCAAGATATGAAGTTACAGTCTGTCCTCATCCACAGCTGTGGAATCCTTGGATCCAGATGGGGTCTTAGGCCTGGCCTCTTCATCCCCATCACCCATGGTTTCTTGGCACCTGGGATTCCTCTCAGTGAAGGGAGTTTCCAAGGAAACATCCTCACTGTGAGTTGCCGTGGTTGAGGTCTTAACAATGTTGTCACTATCCTCCTGGTCATTTGATGGACCAGCAGTAGTGACAGCCTCTTCCACATCCACTCTTTCATGGCTCCTAGAGTGGACCTTCAGGGTAAACGAACTTGGGTTGGGTGTGTTGGAAGCAAGGTCAATCAGTACCTCCGAGATAGTAGTAGTTGGAGAAGGTACATCATTTTGATCAGGTTCCTCAACACTTAAGTTCAAAAGAAAAAGGAAAGGCTCAGGGGGCTGTTCTATGGATCCGGGAAGTGATCCTGATCCTAATAGAGAGACATCCAAAGGAGTCCCCCTAATAATGTGGCTGCCCCTTATGATATTCTCACCAGAATGTTGTGATTCTGAGTGAGGGCTGTTAGGTTGGGTTTGGGCCTTTGAGGCAAGAGAAGAAGGAGATTCCTTGCCCCTTTCCTAGTCGTCGCAACCGGAGCCCTGTATTCCGGTTGAACGATAACATACAAAAGAGGTGAAGTGATTTTTTGTACCTGTGCATCCTTAGTGGTATGCACAGGGGTTCGAATGGTAGAAGCAGACTGTTGTTCAGGTTGTGAGGTGGAGGGTGTGAGATCAGTATCAGCTGGGATTGCTGAACTGTCACCTGGGGTACTTTGTATGTTCGGCATTGTAGATAACAATGGAACATTGACCCCTGAGTACCTTTTTGGAAACAGCTTCATCTTATCACTCCAAATTGGCGAAAATGCAGATCTTCGTGAAAACCCTAACTGGTAAGACGGTCACGTTTGAGGTCGAATCCTTTGACACAATCGACAACGTGAAGGCAAAGATCCAGGACAAAGAAGGAATCCCGTCAGAGCAGAAGCGTCTAATCTTCGCCGGAAAACAGCTCAAGGACGGTAGAGCCTTAGCCGATTACAACATCCAGAAGGAGTCAACTCTCCACCTTGTCCTTCTTCTCTGTGGAGGCAAGAGCGGAGCTTACGTGATGCCATCTGCTTTTCTTCTGAGATATGCATTAGAGAAGAGTGTGACAGAGATACTTCCATGGAGGGAAGGTTTGAAGGCTGGTGGATGAGGGTTGGTTGGGACTTGTGAGAAAGTGATGCTGGTAGGTGGAGGTTGGTGGGGACTTCCATGAGAAAGTGATGTTGGTTTATGGAGGAAGGTGAAGAGGTGATAAGGAAATTTGATTTTGTTTTTATAACGGCAGAGGTGAGAAAAGCAAAATGACTTGTACCGTACAACCTTATTTACCTTTAATTGTTACAGCTGTAATGCACCGAGGCAGTCATGGTAAAGACTGACGTTGATTTCTTTTACAGCGGGTAAAGGTTAATTTGGACTTAAATTTACCCATCAGCAGCAAACTTGGTTGCTGTGGATGGAAAAGCCTGTCCGCTGCAAGCTTGGTTGTTGCGGAAGGTTAAGTCTGTCAGCAGCAAACTCAATTGCTGCTGATGGATTCAGTGATCTGCAGCAAGGATGTTGCTACTGATGGATTTAAAGCTATCCGCAGGAAACTTGTTCCTACAAATAACTTAAGGCAGTCAGTGGCAAATCCTTTGCTTCTGATGATTAAACCTGTCAGCCGCGGAAGGACAAAAATGCTGCTGACTTGTAGCTTTTATTTACAACATAAAACAAAACACATTTTAAAAAAAAAATTTAGAGAAAGATTTAATCAAAGTTCATCATACCAATGGATTCAACTAAATATTTAAATCTGGCTTCATCAAAAGGTTTTGTAAACAAATCAGCATATTGCTCATTTGTATGAACTTTGGTTAGAATAATCCTCTTTTTCTCAGCTTGATCTCTTATGAAATGATACCTGATGACAATGTGCTTTGTCTTTGAGTGCTTCACCGGATTGTTGGTGATTGAGATAGTACTCATGTTGTCAATGTGAATTGGAGTTGCCATAAAACTCATCCCATAGTCCAACATTTTGCGCACAGCAACTTGAAGCTGCAATGTATTCTGCTTCAGCTGTAGAAGTTGAAACACATGTTTGCTTCTTGCACTGCCATGAAATCAACCTCCCTCCCAGAAACTGACATCCCCCTGAAGTGGACTTTTTGTCCAAGTTGCATCCCCCATAGTCACTGTCAGTGTATGCATACATATTAAACATGTCATTTTTTGAGTACCATAGCCCAAGTCTTAAGGCACCCTTTAGGTATCTAAAGATTCTCTTGACAGCCTGAAGATGTGAAACTTTTGGAGCTGCTTGAAATCTTGCACATAGATATACTGCAAACATAATATCTGGCCTTGAGACAGTGAGATACATGAGAGACCCTATCATTGCACAGTACTGATGTTGATCAGTGTCTTAGCAATCTTTGTCTGGAGTCAGTTGATGATGCACTTGCATAGGGGTTCTTGCAGCAGAGCAGTCAGCCATTTTGAATTTTTCCAAAATGCTTTTTACATATTTGGATTGGCTGATGAAGATTCCATTTGGGACCTGTTTGACTTGTAAACCCAAGAAGAAATTTAGTTCACGTATTGAACTCATTTCAAACTTTGAGTGCATCAGAATCTCAAAGTCTTTGCACAGCTGTTTCCTTGTTGATCCAAAGATGATATCATCAACATAAATTTGAACTAGTAAGATTTCTCCCCCTTCATCTTTGATAAACATGGTCTGGTCTATGGCGCCTCTTCTGAAATTGTTGCTTAGTAGATATCCTGATAAGGTTTCATACCAGGCCCTTGGTGCCTGATGTAGGCCATATAGAGCTTTGTCTAATTTGAACACTTGAGTAGGATGTGTAGGATCTATAAAGCCTGGAGGCTGTTTGACGTATACTTCCTCACCAATCTTCCCATACAGAAAGGCACTTTTTACATCCATTTGATAGACAATGAAATTCTTGGATGCAGCATATGCCAGGAAGATTCTGATGGGCTCCAGTCTGGCAACAGGAGCAAAGACTTCATCATAGTCAATGCCTTCTTCCTGAGTGTAGCCCTGAGCTACAAGTCTGGATTTGTTTTTTACTACAATGCCTCTTTCGTCTTGCTTGTTCCTGAAAACCCATCGTGTGCCGATGGCATATTTGCCTGGTGGAAGATCAACAAGTTTCCAGACATCCAGCCTCTTGAATTGCAGCAATTCTTCCTGCATTGCTTCAATCCAGCTGCTGTGTTTGAGTGCTTCATCTATCTTCTTGGGTTCCACCTGAGATAGGAAACATGAAAACAAGCATATATTGGCCTCATGAGATTTGCTTCTTGTGATGACTCCTTGGTGTATTTGGCCAATAATATTCTCTTGAGTATGTTCTTTGTGGATTCTCTGTGCTGGTACTACCTCCAGCTGTATCCCTTCTTCCAGATTCCTTTGATTTTGATCAGGGGACTCTTCATTCAAGGTGGAAGAGTCTTCAACAGCATTGTCCAGTTCAATATTTTCAGCAATAGCATTGTTAGCATTTACAGCATTTACCGAAGAGTCTTCATTTAGATTTTCAGTATCAGACAGGCTGTTGCTTGTTATGTCAGACAGTCTTGTTCCTTCTTCACTTGCTTCAATTGCTTCCACAACTGCTGGAGGATCGACTGATGGTTTTCTCAGACTGAGAGTAGATTTGGGAAAATCCATTATGTAGTCAGTGGATGAAGTGGAGGCAGGATATTGTGTAGACGTAGACTCCATATTCGAGAAGGTGAGAGGCTCAAATATTTGGGAGAAAGAGTCTATGTCAAAGAGCCAGTTTGGTCCTCTTCCCTGCTCACAGACAATGTGTTCTCTGCATTCCACGTTTGCGGATTATTCAACAATTCTTGTTCTTGAATTGAATACTCGATAGGCCTTTGATTGAGAGGAATAGACTACGAAATATCCTTCATCAGATTTGGCACCAAACTTAGGAAGAATCCCATGTGTGATGAGAATGGTTTTTAGGAACCCAATATAGGGAATTCTTTGAAACCAAAGTTCATAGGGTGTTTTGTTGAGGGGTTTGACAATTAGAACTCGGTTTTGCACATAACAGGCTGTGCTAACTGCTTCTGCCCAGAATGTGAGTGGCATTTTTGAGTCAGCCAACATAGATCTTGCTGACTCAATAAGAGTTCTGTTTCTTCTTTCAGCAACTCCATTTTGTTGAGGAGTTCTTGGAGCGCTGTATTGTCTTTCTATCCCCTTGCTTTCATAGAAAGAGTTCAAGGTGTGATTCTTGAATTCTGTGCCTTGATCACACCTTTTGATTACTTTGATTCTGTACCCTGAGAATGTAGGATTTGAGAATTTCAGCAGTTTCATCTTTAGTTCTCAAGAAGTATACCCATGAGAATCTGGTGTAGTCATCAGTTATCACCAGACAGTACTACTTCTTGCCCATTGACATGACATTTGTAAGACCAAAGAGATCCATATGCAGTAGTTGTAGTGGAGTGTCATTTGTATTCAAGGTCTTGGGCTTGTGAGAGCTTTTGTGTTGTTTCCCCTTTAAGCATGCAATGCAGTGGTCTTCCAACTGAAATTCTTTGTCAGGAATCCCTCTAACAAGATTATTCTTCACCAATTTGTTGATAGTTTTGATATTAACGTGGCTTAATCTCCTATGCCAGAGAGCTGATTCATCAACTGATGCCTTTGATAGAAAGCAGGAAACACTCCCAGATGGAGTAACTTCATTCACGTCCAGCACATAGAGATTTTCTTTTCTCAGAGCAGTTAATAGAATGCTTTTTGGAGGAGGTGTGGATAAGCCTGGAGTCAGTACAAAACATTCTTTATCTGTAAAGAGCATCCAATGCTTTTGGTCGCAGACCTGGGAAACACTCATGAAGTTGAAGTCCAATTCTTTAACATAGTTGACCTTGTCAATGCTCATTCTTTCGTTGGACACAGTTCCTTGTCCAGTGATGGATCCTCCCTTTGAGTCACTTCCAAAGACAACATATCCTCCATTGAAATGTCTGAAGTTTGAGAGGATGGATATGTTGCCTGTCATGTGCCTGGAACACCCACTGTCTACCACCCAGGTGTTATTCCTGTGGCCTGGCTGTCCCTGCACATGATATATTTCTAATTAATAGAATGAATCTAAGAGTCTGCAGACTTGAAAAAGATGGTTGTTAGTTTATCCTTTTCAGTATGTTTGCAGTCAATAGAACCAATGACAGTGCTTGAAGATAATTTGGCTTTCCATTTCCTTATTGGTGTTTTTCTAGTTTTCCTCACACTATCAGCAGCAGATTTTGCTACTGATGTTTCTGGCTTGTTGACAGTGGATCCTGCTGCTGACAGCTTTGTTGAAGTGTCAACATTCTTTGCTACCGTAGGCTTTGCCTTGGATTTTGCCTTATCAGCAGTGGGCACTTTTGCTGCTGATGTCTTTGCCTTATCAGCAGTAGGTTTTGCTGCGGAGGATTTTAGCTTATCAGCAGCAGACTTGGTTGCTGCTGAAAGCTTCTGCTTTGTTTTCTTGGGCTGAACTGGACTAACAACCGATGTATGCTGATCTTTCTTTACCCTTTGTCTTTGAGGAGCTTGATGAAGGATCTGGTTGAATGGGTTAAACTTACAGTTTGCAGCAAAGTGGTCTGTTTCACCACAAATGATGCAAGTTTGTTGAGATCTAGGCAGCTTCACTTTTGAGGGAGATAGAGACTTTTTGAACTTTGTTGCTTTGTCTTCGTAGCTTCTTACCTTCTTATTTTTGTTAGTCTTTTCAAAAGCATGCTGCTTTGAATGTCTTTGATATTCCAGGTAATGAAAGCAGGTGTTGGCCGTGTGGTTATATCTGCCACACACAAAGCATGATTTTGCCAGTTTGTCCTTTGAAAGGTAGACATAGTCCTTTCTTTGGAACAGATCCGTGAAGTTCCATGGATGAGCTTTGTTATGTTCAAAGGTGGCTTCTTCTAAGGTCCTTTGAACATATGGAACTTTTTCTTCAGGCTTACGACATACATCAATTACCTTTCTCTTTGTGATTGGCATGAACTAAGGCTTGGGGTTTGTGGGTTATGATGTCTGTCCCTTTTCTAGCTTGCTTCCATATGGAGGATAGCTGATCTTGATCTGTTTGAATGGTACATGGGCTATGACAGCTGGAGGAACAGCAGGAACTGCATCTCTATTCAGAACAGCTTCAGATGGGACTGCACTGGTTTCATCATGGTCTGACTGAGTTGACTCAGATTCCGATAGGTAGTGCAGTCTTCGATGAGAGGTTCATCCGTTGAAGGATCAAGGTTTCGGTTTGCAGTGTCAAGATTTTCAACATTGAAGCTTGGTTCGTATATGGCAATATAGTCAGCGGGAGGAGGAACAACATTGTACTAATCATTGTTATACCCAAGTCCAGTTTTTACTTTCTCATGGACTTGAATATCCAAAAGTCTTTGTAACTTTTTGGAGGAAAATTCATATTTTTCAACGTGAACTTTCTGTTCTGCCAGTTCAGCTCTGGTAGCTTTTAGTTTGACCAGTAGATCATCAATCTGAGTTTCAAGATTGGTTTGTTCGTGTTTTAGAGAGGAAATCTCTTTCTTAAGGCAGTTAATCTTTTCTTTATAAGTATTTTCAACCTTTTTGAACTCAGATTTCATCTGATGAAACTCTTCATTTTGATCTATAAGGTTTTGGTTGTGCTTTCTATAACCCAAAACTTTATCAATACAGGCTTGAGAGCAAAGATGTTCAAATACCTGAGGTGGTATCTCTGTAGTGTCTGCCATTAGAGCTTGATTGCTGACTGGTAGTTCTTCATATTGAAAGCTCCAGTCGAACTCAGAAGTTCCAACAGTTGCATAGGCTGCAGTTTGAACTGGAGGAGTAGCTTGATGCTGTTGTCTGGGTTGGGCTTGGTGAGCTTGTCTTGACTGAGAAGTGACTGGATTTGCTCTCGGTGCCTTGCATTCTCTAGCAAAGTGACCCAGTAGGTTAGAGTTGTAACATCTGAGTTTGCTTTTATCCAAGCCAACTCTGGTGTTGGAGTTGTTGCTTGGAATGGGTCTTCCGGTTCTAGAGTAAAACCTCTTTGCTCTTATAGAGAGCATGGCATATGAGTGATGTATGTCCATTTATCTAAATCATCTGGATGAAAGCATTCCATATCCTCTTTGATAAAGGACATATTGTTTGAGCTTTCAGAAACAAAAGCAGCAGAGGTTGATGTTTGAGGAGGAGCTTCTAGGAGAAATGGTGAGCTGTTTGTATGAGAGATTGGAGTTTGAGGCTGGGTGATTATTGGGGGATAGTAGTTACTTGAACTAGGACCCGAGTGTTCAGAATAGAGTACAGAGGAGGTGGTGGTGGATGTTGAGGCTGTTTGGTAGCTTGAGCTTCTTTCTTTTGCCTGAATCATCTCTAGCTCATAGGTTTTTAGCATTCCAAAGAGCTCAGTCATCTGGAGAGTCTTCAGATTCTCCGTTCTTCTGATTGACACTGTGTAAAGTGTCCAGCAGCTTGGTAGAGACCTGATGAACTTCTTGAGAATATCTTCATTCTCTAGCTTCACCTTTGAGCACTGCAGCTTCCCTACAAGATAGGTAAATCTGTTGTATAAAACAGTTAGAGACTCACCTTCTTTCCAGACGAAGTTTTCATACTGCTGCTTCAGGATGTCTCTTCTGTTCTCTTTGACTTCCTCCGATCCAGCGAACATTTTCTCAAGAACTTCCCAGAGCTCTTTGGCAGTTTTGTAGCTTCTGAAGTTATTAAAAACTTCATTTGGAAGGCGCATTTGGATAGCTCCTAGTGCCTTGAAGTCTACCTCCATCTTTTTTATATCATCTTCTGAGTACTTAGAGGGATCCTTTGGAACTGATGGTCCTCCAGAGTCAGCAGATGCCACCATTGGAATGTAGGGTCCATCCCTGATGGATTTCCACATTCCTATACTCTTGATAGCAGAAAAAACTTTCCATGTGATTTTTCCACATGTCGTAGTCTTCTCCCGACACCAATCTTGGTGGTCGGTTGATGCTGCCGATGTCTTCAAACCCGTTGCTTTGTGCCATTTTTGTTCTTGGTGACTTGATGAAAGAGAGAGAGTTTAGAATAGAACCAGAAGTGATTAAACAAGTGTTAGTTTGTTTAATCTGAGCCAAAGCTCTGATACCACTTGTAGGATCGTTAAATTACAAGAAGGTTCTGTTCTTAGTTGAGATTGGCGGAAACAATAACAACTACACAATTACAATCGAGTAGACAGAAAGAATACTGATGAGAACACTGTTGTATTAAGCTTTGAGAATAAACGATTACAAGTGAAAACTCTAATTCAAAAGCACACTTACAATGAAGTGTTTACACAGTATTTATACTAACTTAGAATCAAGACAGACCCTTGATTCTAAGGATCAGATCGAACACAGACCGTTGATCTTTTATACAAAAGCTAATTTTACACGTTAAAGCTAAACTAGCTAACTTTATTGAAGCGTCTTCTTTATGCATCATTGCTTGCATGTCTAGAGAAGAGCATTGCTGGGTTTTATTGGTTGTGCCATTGAGGTTCCTTCTGCTTTGAGTGTGTCAGTTGCTTTTGCAGAAAGTTGTCAGTGACGCTTGGCATGGATAGTCAGCTGCAACGATTTGTCTTCAAGGAACATAGCTATCAGCAGCAAGAATGAGAATGATGCTGCTGATAAGCCTATCAGCAGCAACATTGGTCTTTAGCAGATAAGGCTATCTGCAGCAGATTTGTTCTTCAGTAGGAGAACAGGTATCCGCAGCAGATAACCTTGTCCGCAGCAGTTTGTTGGTCAGCAGCAAACTCTGAGATCAGCTGCATTTATACTTAAAAAATTTTGTAGTCATCAGTATTTGTTTCTACAAAAAGAACAAAATACTCTCATCAATAAAAAGATAAAAAAATATAAATTAAAAATAAAAAAAAAATTATAAAACATGCTCTCTCTCTCTCTCTCAACTCTCTCAACCAAAGCAGCCTTCGAGAAACCATCACCGTTCACACCTATGCTCCTTCTCCGGCGACTTGTGTAGTCACCTCCGGTGACTTTTGTTTCGGGTTTGGAGCATGGAATCGTACAAAAAAGAGAGCAATTTCTGGTGAAGAATTGGGGCAACTGGATCTTTTAAGTTGCTTGAAAAAAAAAACGAGATGTGGTACGTATGGATGGATATGTATTATCAGGGTCGTCCCCAAGATTTTGAGGGCCCTGTGCGATTAAAGAAAATACGTCCCTAATAATCTAAAATATAAAGTTAAATATATGAACAAAAACTCATTAATATGATAAAATTTGTAACAGTAGTAGGTTTGATTTTTCTTTTAAAAAAATCAATTCAAAAACCTCCCTTGATTGAATTCATTCGATTGAATTATGAAGGCAGAAGACGTCGACAACTATTGATGGAGTAATTGTCGTATTTGTTTTTATTAGGTAAAATTGTTAATGGGTTTTTAAACTCAGTTTAAATGACCCATAAATTAATTGTTAATTGTAATTTATACATGACCCATCAGTTAAATTATTTTTTAAATCCAGTTTATATAAATCATATTTTTATATATAATTTATAACTTTGGGCCCCCGAAAAATCGGGCCCTAAACGGTCGCTCACCCCACACATACTCAGGGCCGGCTTTGTGTATTATGGGATATATTTATATCTTTGTATGTGTAAATAGAGATTGATATAAACAAAAGTTACTTGAAAAAAAAATTTATATAAAATAAAAACAAAGCTAAGAGCATAATCAATTTAAAAGTGCCACCCTAAATAAACATTTTTCAACCCATCTATATCTATACCATATAATAAATAAATGTTTTTTATGCCATGTGTCGCATTCGTATTCATTTTTATTATTTGTTTTATAGCATCTCTCTCATGTTAAATACACCACTAACTTTTAATATTAATATTTTTTTTTAAAATACTAATTATACTAATAAAACACATTTATTTAAATTATCTCTTATCACAAAAAACTTTGAAATCTAATTATGGAGTTTTTTTTTTCAAAAGGGTGTAGATGAAAAAAATATTTATCAAATAGGTGTAGTTGAAAACTTATTACCAAAATGGGTGTTTTCAATCAAATAGTAATTAAAGTTAAATTATATTAAATAGTAATTAACGTATTTTCAAACCCAATTATATATTAATTTTTATATATTTTTAATTTGTTTTCTATCCTTATTCATTAGTATATATAATACATTTTACACATGTAAAATATATATATAAAGATTTGAGAATTTTATTTATGACATTTTTTTACTATGTGTGTAATACACGAGGTCTAAGCTAATATGGAATCAAATTACACTCCAAATCACCCAATCAGGAAATGCATTAACCAATTTTTTTGATTCATATGGAATCAAAATACAATGCAAAACACCCAATCTAGAGAAAAAATAAATAATTGATGTTGCTAGAAATCGAAATGCAATTAGAACGCAAAATCAAAATCAAACGCCTTTTAAGGTAGAAACAATCATGGTTCCGAGCAAAACCCAAACCACATAAACATCCCATGGGTTCAGATCTTGTTCTTAGTAAGTAAATCGTTTTTTCGGCCCACCTGTGATGATAAGGTTGAAACAGTTCAGTTGAGGGAGGATTTGTTGTGTTCGTTCATTAAAAATATAAGCGTTTTCAAACAAACAAATAATAAATAATAAAATGAGAAAAATATATACCTTATTCAAACAAAGGAAAATAAATAAACCAAATAAAAAAATATATCTTTATGAGATAAATAAGTTGGTTAATTAAATAATTAAATTTTAAACAAAATCTATAAAATAAAAGTGATAAAAAAAAAGAATAATGCCATGAGTAGTGATTTCACGCCCATGCGATTCACGCATTCCTACGTCACTGACATATCAGCACATGAACAATCACTAATCTGTGTAATGGTTTCACACCTAATATTTAATTTTTAATAATTAACTAATCATTTAACTAAGGGATAACTTTACACAATAATAACCAGGTTTCACAAGTGTTTCATTCAAATACCTTAAAGTTTTTTTGTCCTTCTAAAGTCACTCAACTTTCAGTAGGTGTTCCAATCATATATAATATTTTTATAATGTTTAAATTTTTTAATATTGAATGAGATATATGAAACATATATGAATCTTTTTCACTATTTAGCAATTATTTTTTTTCTAATTCGACTTAAATATAACAAATTTGAAACTTGTTTATTATTTGATAAACTCTTCTCAAAGATCCTAAGGATATGATACTATTGGCCAACCATGAGGAAAGATGCCATGGAGTATTCCTGAAAATGTGACGCATGCCAAAGACATAGCAACATCCTTCACCAGCCAACAGAACCCTTGTACCCAATTATTTCTTTCTGGCCATTTATGAATTGGGGAATGGATATAGTTGGCAAGCTCCCAAAGGCACCAGGAGGAAAAGTATTTATGTTAGCAATGAAAAACTACTTCTCCAAATGGATCAAAGACGAAGCATTCGTTTAAGTCAGAGAAAAGGAAGTTATATCCTTTATCAAGCGCAACATCCTGACTAGATTCGGTATCCCAGAGGAAATAACATGTGACAACGGATCTCAATTCATTGGTAAAAGAACAACCAACTTCTGTGCTAGCTGTGGAATTAAGATGATAACTTCTACCCATGTGCATCCTCAAGCCATTGGAAAAGCAGAATCTAACAACAAGATTATTATCAATAACCTCAAAAAGAGATTGGGAACAAAGAAAAGGAAATGGGCCGAAGAACTACCATTTGCACTATGGGCGGACAGAACAACTGCAAAAAATGCAACGGGTCAAACCCCTTTCTCTTTGGTGTTTGGCACTGAAGCTATGATCCCTATAGAGATGGTTATCCGTATAGCCAGAACCAGTCTTCAAACTCAGAAAAATAATGGTGAAGCTCTCTCAAATGATCTTGATACTATTGATGAAATCAGAGATCTTGCTAAAGTTCGCATTGCGGCCTATCAGCAAAGGATAGCAAGGTCATATAACAAAAATATAAGGATCAGGAGATTTCAAGTGGGTGATCTCGTCTTGAGAAAAGCATTCCAAAATACCACTAATCCTAGCGACGAAAAACTCGCGCCAAAGTGGGAAGGCCCATATTGGATTGATTCAGAGGCAGGCAAAGGTGTTTATTGGCTAGCAACTCTGGAAGGGGATATATTACCAAGATCCTAGAACGCTATTCGTCTAAAAACCTACTTCATGTAAGTTAGAATTTATATTCTAACTTAGAACGGTACGTATTCTTTCCATTTAAATTAATTTTATTATCATTCCATATCAATATACTGACTTGAGCGTCGGAGGAGTGTTAGCAATTTTATTATCATTCCATATCAATATACTGACTTGACCATCGGAGGGGTGTTAGCCTAGCTAACACCCACCTTCACCAAGAGTTCTTGTCTTGCAGGAAGTATCTCCAGGGATCCCGACACAAGATAGAGATTGGACATCTCTCCTACGTTAAGGTATCTTGCATACCTTCTAAGGTTTAAAGGTTTTCACCTTTCTACGAATTGAGTTTAAACACTCCGCCAGTTGCGCATGATGTTCGAGTATAGTTCAAGGTGGTGCGGCCAGACCATGTAAAAGTGTCTGAAAATTTCATCATTGTTGGCTATAGCTTGTTCTCAACGATAGTAGCAGACGTGTTACTCCTAAGATTTTTAGCATTTTCATGCTAACTCAAGTCTGGCTTGGCCCACGTTATTCTGGTTTGGCCCACGTTAATCTGGCTTGGCCCACGTTAATCTGGCTTGGCCCACGATAATCTGGATTGGCCCACGTTATTTTGACTTGATACATTTTATTTGTTTACTTAGCAAATGTTTATCATTGGTATACTAATTCAAGAGTCGCGATCGAATCAAAGACTTATACCAATTTTGAAATTTCACTGTTGGTCATACAATATGATTGGCAAACATACACAGGGGACAACTCAAGGTTACAACATTTCTTATAATATTCGTCAAAGTTCTGGTATTTGTATCTATCTGTTTCAATTTTTATATCTAAGCTTATTTTTTTTTATTCATCATTAAAGGTAGAATCAAAATTGGTTTGACTAAGTCATGATTTGCTCTACTTATCAAAACTAAGCTATATTTTTAAATTGTCGTTGAGGATCCTGTATCCCGAAAAATTTACTTGAATCTATTTTTCCAAATTAAACATCCAAATTCTACAAATAAATTCAATATAAAGAACAATCATGGCAGAGTAGTCAAAAGATAATAATATTAGTCATGTAGAAAATAGAAAATGTCCCGGGCTTCATCTAAAAAAGGAACCATCCACCCAGGACAGGAGTTATCAAATTGTCTATCCCATATAGTGATCCCGTCAGCAAAAAAAAAAGTAAATTGTTCAACAGTCAAACACATCCAAATTAAAACCACAAACACTAGGGCTCGGGCCTAAGAATCAATACCTTCATTGCCTTGGTCAACCATCTTACCTGCATCCGCTGCCTCATGCTCCTCAGCCACTATCGTCGAACCTTCAACCTGATCCTTAGCCACCAATTTGCCCGCATCCTCCTCTGGCATCGGTTTTCTTCCCAACTCAGCTACAAGCCTTTTCCATTCTTCAACATCCCATGCGCTCCTATCAAAATCTTTGTCCTCAGCCTCCTTAGCCATTTTTTCCTGGCTTGGAATATGGACATAGCATCCGAAGCCTTAGCCTACTCATTGGGTTCTTCAGTATCTCGAGCATGTTGAAGATGCGTATCCTGCAGTTCAGCCTTGATCTTGTTGAGCTCCTTGGTGACCTCCAGCAGCTTCTTACCCTTGGCAGCTTCATCCTTCTGAGAGTCAGCAAGCTTCTATTTGCATGTATCAAGTTCCTTAGCCAGTTGGTTATATAACTCAACCATTTTATCCAATGCCTATTATATACAAAATAGATGATTACCCTGAATGTAGGAATAAACTTGTAATACAAGATATTTTTACCTGATGGCTGAATTGATGCAGTTTCTTGTGAGCATCAAAGAAATCACTGCATTTTGGAATGATCGGCTCAACAGGATCAATGATCTTCCGCTTTTTGCTGGAATATGGCTTGGCAATAGAAGCATCGGGCTTAGGAACAATCGATTTGACCGCTGGAGTGGCAACCGGCTTTTGACGACCTTGTTCTTAGAGACCATGCTATCGATATCCTCGAGGGAAAATTTGGATCTCACCTTACTAACACCTATGTCAAGATATCAGGTTAATGTATTTATAGAATTTATAACTAACAAAATAAAATATAGCTGTATTTCTTACCAGACAAATCCGACTAGGATAAACACTCTTCAGGAATAACTTCAACTGTAGGAATTCTGATCTTGAAAGTCCATTCAATCGGCACTATGCTATAGAAAGCGGAAACCTTCCTGGCAGTATCTGGAGTGGGGGGAGCGAGTATGTCGAATTTTGACACTGAAAAAATAGATAAAGAAAAATATAAATTGATAACCAAGATATTAAACTACTAAGGATCCTTGGAAAGAATCCTACCCTTCACAAGCCATTTCACAGGCAACTCATGCCCGCCAGGAATGGAGTCTCTTTTCACAAAGAAGAACTGGTTTTTCCAGTTAGAATCATTCTGGGTTGTTTTTAAAATCAAATAGATGTGGCCGGATTTTATTTGGAGTAGGAAGGGAGAGAAACCATGACTTCTTAAGCTATACACATGAGCAAGTTCAGAAGCACTTAAATTAAAAGCATGATGACGAATGAGAATTTCTAGAGTATAAAGTGTTCTACAAATCATGGGCATTGTTTGAGCATAACTCAAGCCCGTTTTTTCAAAAAACTTAATGGTGAGAGCAGGAAAAGGATATGAAAAGCCTAGTGTGAAGGGGAATGATGAAAAACAAACCCAAGTTTCGGAACAAAAATCAGACCTACTTTTGGGATCAAAAGCCCTAAAAACGGTGTTTTTTGGAAAAGACCCTCCAGAGGCAAGAAAATTGATATCATGATCCGAAAAAGTGCATCTTTCAGAATCAGGATCGGCAAGTAGATTTTGACTAACAAGATTGTCCGAAGACGTAGAAGATCGTGTTATCTTTTTGCCCATTTTTTGCAAGGAGAAATCAAAAAATTCAGAGGATTGTGGAAGAAATTTTTAACTGGATTTCGAATAAAAGGAAGAAGATGAATTCGAAAAGAAAAAACTAATTATGAGGGGTTAATGATAACCACCTCGAACGACGCCGTATTCAACCTCGTTTATCGCACCACGTCTTATCACATTATTATCTGAAATTTGAAATTAAAATTTTAAAAAATTAACTGTTGTAAATTCTTCGGACAGCTGTCAATTTTTTCGGACAATTGTTATGGGCTGAATTTCAATGCAGGATCCTGAATGATGCATAATCCAGAATCTAGTATCCTTGTATTTTCGGTATCCTGAATATTGTTATTAACGGTTACTTGTCTATTATTTTCTTCATTGATGACAGGTAAAACATTCGTAACGCAATATTCACCTAAAGACTCGCTCAAGGGACACGGACTACGTGTGGAAAATGTGTGAGTCAATTCACAACGGTCACAAGGATGAAGATAGACTCGAGACCATTATTTTTGGATAGTTAGTTAACATGATCTCTGTATTTATTCAGCAAGTATTGATCGAATTGGCACAACATTCACTACGCACTTAGCTCTCTAGATTCGTAAACACTTCTGTAACACATTTAGATCGATCATTACTGTTCAACACTTGTAATCTTTTTATTATCTATTCAAGAAACAAGGCAGGGGACGATTGTCACCTCCCGAGGTTTTATGCCGACGATCCATAAAAATCAAGGGTTTTCCTCATAAAACAACCGTGTCTGTAACAAACATGATTTCCATGCCATAAATTTTCTTTAATCGGTTATTATTTAAACACTGGAAATCTCGTACTTACCCAACACCTCATGCCACATTATTTATTATCCTAACGTGTATTAATTTGTAATTTTCAACCTTTCAATAACATAATAATTTCTATTATATATATAAAATGTGTATGTGTAATTATAAAAATACATATATACATATATATATATACACTTATAAATATATATATATATATATATGGTTATTTATTTGTTTTTTTATAAACCATTGGTAATTTTATAAAAATGGAGTTCCTAAATAAAGTATCTTGCAATAAAATAAAATAATGTTTTAGACATTATTACAAGTTTTATAAAAGTATTTTTATAACAAAATCTCAAATGGATAAGTCGGACCTTTCTAAAGCAAGAAAACCCCCTTTCTAAACACTTGGACCCTCAAGTTGAACCCTCATCCTTGAAATTGAACCACCTTTAGTCTTGATTTTGACCTCAACCAATATCCTTGACCAATTTTGACCCTTAAAAAGTCAAACAGTTTCAAATCCTCAAAATTCGATGGCTAAATGGAGCAAATGTGACTGTTAAAGACTTGCCTTGTTTTCCTATATGAATTTCGATCATCTCACAATTAAACTAACACGACAATTTCCAATTATAGCGAGTGGATTCAAAATTCAAAAGAGATTGACTCTCAAAGTCAAATCCGAGCCAAATCAACCCCATTCCATATAATTAGGACGCGTTTTGTAGGTCCCGAGAGCCTCGTCGCGCAGCGGAAATACACGGATCTGTTCTGTGATTTGTGTGGGAACTAATAAAACGAGAAAGAGAATACATGAACAACAAACAAGAGAATGAAATGATACATAATCCATAACATAGAAGTCATCCCATATTGCAGACTACATACCAAAGGAGCACGCATCTCTCATCTAAGCTCACGGTCCAGGGGTCGGGAGAGCTCGTCCTGACCCGGACACCTCTCAACCTAGTTCCAGAGTTCCACCTACAAATGAAGACAAGTCTTCTATTTATAGGGGAAGGAACATTACCTGCGTACTTGTCTAAGTACGCAGGGTTTGGTCATACGTACTTACTAAGTACGCAGGACCAAACTGGTGTACAGGCTAAGTACTCAGGAACACCCTCCAGCATACTAGCCACGTACACCGATACATAGAATTTTATCTATAGTTACCAAAACATGCTTCGACACGTTTCCACCCGTAAATCACGCTCAGACTTGACTTACACGAAATTGAACTCGAATCATGACCAGATTCATTGGAAATTAGACAAATTAATCCTAATATCAATCCCATAACCGATTCTGTCCATCACAAATCAAATCGAGCGTTTAAGGCGAAATTGAATTGCAAAAACCCCTCACTCCCCTTCGCAACACCTCCCCTATACTTCCTAAACTCTCAAAACCAACGCATTTCACCTTTGGAAACAATTCGAACTCGAGGAAAATCGGGACTGATCTCTCGGTCGATCTCCCTCGTCACGCAACCAATCCATGTAAGGTTTAATGCATTTGATTTCTCATTCCATTCCGATCAAAATCCCTCTATCAATTGCTAATGACATAGGGAATCGATGCCGATTGTTCGTCACATTTGCATCGGACCTGCACTTGACCCAGATTGGAATTTATGTTCAACATATTAATTTCTAGGTTGCATAATCTACGAGTGAACCACCTACTTCAGCCGGTTAATGCACTAGGCTTCGAACTAGGTGGCGTGGGTTCGAAACCCACACTCAGCAATCTTTTGACGCAAACCCCTAACCCAGACCCGACTCTACTATGGGACCATGTTAAGACAGTTCGGATCTGGTCCTTAGCACGGGTTGTGTCCCTAGTTCAGTGGTAAACCTCGCGTCACCCACAGGAACCACCCGGGTTCGAACCGGGTGGCCAGTATTTTTTTAAAAAACTCAAAGAAAATTCTATAAAAATTATTTTATAAACCTAACCTTTTTTTAATAGTTTAATACAATAATCCACACTTAATCTCTGTTTTTGCAAATTAAAGGGTTTGAAATTTCATTATCTATTATAAAAACAAATTTAGAAGTTTATGTTAAAAATTAAAACTATTAAATTATAAAACAAAGTATATGAATACCAAAATTTCATATAAATTATGAAAAGATTGTTTAAAATCACATTAACATTTTGATAACTATTAGGGTTAAAATCCTATTTAAACAAATTTACTTTTCTATATATATATATATATATATATATATATATATATATATATATATATATATATGCATTTATTCCTTTTTTTTAGACACACTATTTTGATAAGAATTAAATAAAATAGATTTTATTTAAATTGATTACCTTCTTATTAGAAACAATTTATTTATTTAAAAGTATTTATACTTTCTTTTTATTAATAACTAATTTAAGGTTTTTACAAACTAATTTTACACTATAACTTGACACATTTTCATAAATAAATAAATAAAATAAAAGTTATTTATTTAAATTATATTTTAAATAAATATAACTTCACACTACTTTTTATAAATAAATAAATAAAAAGAAATTTTTATTTAATTTATTTAGCCATTCAAATTAAACCCTAAAAACTTTTATTATTAAAATCATATGCTTCAAACTTATATTTTTACAAAACACTTATTCAAATACAAACATAAACACATACACATTCCTCCTACATAATATAATCCGAACTCGTTGTACAAGTCCCTACACTCGCTTCCATCGAAACCCTAGACTTGGCCTTAGACATTTGTGCATGTTAGTAATCTATATTCATATACATTACACTCTAGGTTAACTTTGTGAGTTGCAAGGAATCACTTTTACTACCTTTTGCTCGTGCTATCTACACCATTACTACAAGTGAGTTTACATAGCCCCCTTTTACACTATTTACATTTTTGGGGTGGAACATGAGTACAGTTATACAATATTTACAAACTGCACAATACAATTTCACCCTACATTCATGTGTGCAATTTGAGCCTTATGCTTGAGTACTATGTGTGCAAACTACAATTTGTGTGTAATTTACATGTTCAATCATTAACTACACAAGCCGACGGTTAACAATGATAGATCTATTGAGTCTGACAAACCCACCCAGTTAGGGTGATTGTTACCGACAACACAATTTTGCATGCTAGTTACAAAGGTTTGATTGTACAATTTGGTTTCACAATAGTAACTCTCCATTTTTACCTTATTAACCATGATATGTATGGATTGTATACACACAACACTTTGATGCTATTTAGAGTCAAAACCTATGTATGCTCACCAACTTTTTAGCTGACCTCGTTTTCATCATGTTTCAGGTACAAAAGTTTGAGTTGATCAAGTTTGCTTCACTTAGATTGTGGACCTAGTTAATTGAATAAAATAAACATGTTATGTATTTCAAAATTCTTGTATTGTTGAATTTGCTTTGTTGGAGTTATGAATGGAATTGTAATGATTTAATATATTGCAATTTAGTCAGCCATGTGCTCTTAAACAGTCTACATGTCTCGCCCCGACGTTTTCGCCGTCGGTTGGGGTGTGACAGTGTCATTTTTCACGTATTTACATTGATTCACATTGATTTTACAAAGCACTCTATCTCACTTTCAAAATTTGGTTACAAAGTTAGTTCACATAATTTTTACCCAAAATAATATATATATATATATATATATATATATATATATATATATATATATATATATATATTTTATTGCACTAAAAAAATTACAGGAAAATCAAGAATTATATTGAGTGAAACCTTGGGATTTAATGTTTGCACGAATAATACAAAGTATTGCACGAGAATTCGAATTGAAATATTGTTTATTGCACTAAAACAATTACAGGAAAATCAAGAATGTTACACCGGTGCTGACGGGTCGTCGCCTTTTCTTCTCGATCGTCAAGTGACAATGACGTAACCATTCTCACGTCCTTTGTGGACAACCCAATCCACCAACTGTTCACGAGACTGAAAATTCTCTAACAACGGTATGGCTAAAGTTAAGAAACCAAAAACTATATGTAAGTATATATATGTATGAATGTTATACCTGGTCACTTTTATACGACACGGTTGAATTGGTTTGTTCCTCGTCTTCGGACTCGTTAGTCGGTTGTGTTAGGTAAGAGACTTCACCGTGTACGAAGTCGTCGGTGTGTTGTGTCGGGTAAGAGACTTCACCGTATACGAAGTCGTAAGTGTGTTGTTTAGGGTAAGAGGGTTCACCGTATACGAAATCGATAGTGGGTTGTGTAAGGTAAGAGGGTTCACCATATACGAACTCGAGATTGCTTAGTCGCTCGTTCAAATCCGGAAACCTTACCCGGTGATTAGAATAAACGTCGGACGAGACCTCCTCCTGTTCACACCTTGAACGCCAGAACTTTGCGGGTTGTTTTTCAGTGACTCGTTAGAATATACCTAAAAATCGTAGTTAACATCCCACCACCAAGACATGACTATACTTTTGTGAGAAAATTGTTTGAAAACATTTTGAAGGATACGTTCAAATGAGAAACCCCATGGTTATATACAAAAAGTTTTGGACCTATACGCATCGTATAGGACTATACGATACAGTTTAGGATACGTTGTACGCCGACAACATCGTACACCTAGTCATTCCAACCCCTATACACATCGTATAGGGCAATACGATGCAGTTTAGGGTACGATGTACCTTTTGCACCTATTAAACCATCACATCTTTATACGCCGCGTATATCACTATGTAAAGTTATTTAGGGTTTCGGGTTTAAAATAGTTATTCGTTAAAATATAAATGGAAGAAAGTGAAGAAATAATGAAAAAAATAATATAAAGAAAAAGATAGGAAATATAATGTGTAATGTTTTTAGAAATAATAAATAAAATTAAGAAATGATATAAAGATTATAAGCATATGACTTTTAGAGATGATGTATTAAGATTTAAACCCAAACAATGAAATAGTTAAAAATTGTTTGTGTAAAATAAGACGAAACTAACGCTTGCCGTTAAAAAAAATATATATATAGGTACGACTATACGAGAACTAAAACAAATCGAAACTTCAAGAATTTTACAAACTTTCATGCCTATACGCATCGTATAGGACTATACGATACAGTTTAGGATACGAAGTACACCGACAACATCGTACACCTCGTCATTTCAACCCCTATACACATCGTATAGGGCAATACGATGCAGTTTAGGGTATGATGTACCTTTTGCACCTATTAAATCATCACATCTTTATACGCCGCGTGTAGCACTATGTAAAGTTATTTAGGATTTAGGGTTTATAAATGGAAGAAAGTGAAGAAATAATGAAAAAAAAGAATATAAAGAAAAAGATAGGAAATATAATGTGTAATGTTTTTAGAAATAATAAATAAAATTAAGAAATGATATAAAGATTAGAAGCATATGACTTTTAGAGATGATGTATTAAGATTCAAACCCAAATAATGAAATAGTTTAAATTTTTTTGTGTAAAATAAGACGAAACTAACGCTTGCCGTTAAAAAAAATAAAGATATAGGTATGACTATACGAGAACTAAAACAAATCGAAACTTCAAGAATTTTACAAACTTTCTTGCCATTATTAACTAACTAGTTTAGATCCCGTGTATACACACGGGATGAAAATTATTAATATATAATTTTTTTAAATCTTTATGTATATATTTTACAGTTGTAAAATAATATTACAAATACTAACGATAGAAAACAAATTCAAAATATGTAAAAAGTAATATATAATTGGGTTTCAAAAATACGTTAATTACTATTTAATATAATTTAACTTTCATTTAATATTTGATTGAAAACAAAAGTTACATAATTAAATTTCAAATTTTCTTATAATAAATGATAACTTAAAATAAATGTGTTTTATTAGTATAATTAGTATTTTCTTTAAACATATATTATTATTAAAATATGAAAGTGCATTAAATAAGAGAGAGATGCGGAAAAAAAATTATGATAATTAATATGGAGGCGACACGTGGTATAAAAACATTTATTTATTATATAGTATAGATTCAAATGATTGTTAGCGTTGAAGGTTGATTGGGTTTCATCCCCTATATATACCTCACTAGGTTAAAATCTCGTGTATTACACGGGTTGAATAAATAAAATGTTATATGACTTAGTACTAAAAATTTTATATTTTTAAAAACCCGTGTAATACACGGGTTGAATAAACCGGTATATTACATCGGTTGAACTATTTATAATTAAATAATAAATATCCGTAATTAGATTTATATTAAAAATCTAAAAATAAATTATTTTAATATCATTATTCAATATGAGAAAAGAGATGCGGGAAAAAAATGATACAAATGAACCAGAAAGTGACAAGTGTCCATAGAATTTTATTTATTAATATAAAGATTATTATTTGATATTATTATTTAATAGGAGAGAGAAACAGAAAAAATAATATTTAATAGGAGAGATAGGCGAAAAAATAAATGTGAGGAGTAACCAGAGAGTGACACGTGTCCCTCGTGATTTTCCTTTATTATATAGTATAGATAGATACTTAGAAACAAACTCAAAATATGCAAAAGATTAATATATCATTGAGTTTCGAAAATACATTAATTACTATTTAATTTAATTTGACTTTCATTACTATTTGATTGAAATAAAAGTTACATGATTGAATTTTAAAGTTTCTTATAATAAGGGATAATATAAAATAAATGTGTTTTATTAGTATATAATTAGTATTTTTTAAAATATATACTATTATTAAAAGATAGAAGTAGATTAAATAAGATAGAGTTACGAGAAAAAAAATAATGATAATGAATATAAAAACGACACGTGCCACTAAAAAATCTTTATTTATTATAACGGCACGGGGAATAGTTAGCTTTTGTTGCTTTATGGTTTCATCATAAAAGTTTTGTGATTTTCAAACATTGCACATGAATTTGTTATCAATTCAAGACAAATTTTTTTTTTAAATTTTCATATTTTACCCTTATTTTTACCCTGTTTTATTTTCTGTTAATTTTATTTTTATTTAATAACTTTCGTTTGTTAATATTTTTTTAAATACGGAGTTGTATTAAAAAATCATATTTTTTCTTTTATTTTTGCATTTAGCGAGTGCCGTTACCGTTGTGGTACCGTTACGAGCCAAATATATTATGAGCGAACAACATCATTGTCGGTATTGACATTATCGGAACCCGTATCGGTCTTCACTTTTATGGTTTTCAACAACTCGAGCCACTAATTTTTTTTTTCCTTTTTTATCATTTACTTTTGTTTCTATTTTAATAACATTATTTTTATCGTTGCACCTATGTTTTTTATTTAAATTTTATTAATGATAAGTACGACACCCACCACGAAACACGGGTAGATAATAATACTATTTTGTTGCTTTATGATTTCATCACAAAAGTTTGTGATTTTCAAATACAGCACGTGAATTTGTTATCACTTCAAGACAATTTTTTTTCTTTTCTAAATTTTTATATTTTACTCTTATACCATATATAATATACGTTTTTAACTCGTTTCATTTTTTATTAATTTCATTTTACTTTAATAACTTTCCCTTTTATGGTTTTCAACGACTCGCGTCACTAATTTTTTTATTTTTTTTCTTTTTGATCATACTTTTATATTTTTTTATTAACATTATTTTTACCGTTACACCTACGTTTTTATTTAAATTTTATTAATAACGAGTCCGACATCCGTCGCGGAGCGTGGGTGGATAATAATCTAGTTAAAATGAAAATTCTGAAGGTTCTTTCACGCACGTGTAAGAAAAAGGCGTAAGCAATGACACAATATATTATGTCTTTATTTGTTTTTAATATATTGCTATCATGTCATTGATTTCTTGCATCCCTTCTTAAGACACGGCATGTGCATGGCTTTCACGCATTATGATAAGACTTGCCATTTGTTTTGCTTTTTTATTTTTATTAAATTACATAAAAACAACCTTTAGGTATATATTAAATTATATCCGTATACCTTCATGTTTATTAATTATACTGGAAACCCTTTATCTATATGGTTTGTATCAAGTTATAACCTTTAAACTAACCGACGCTAGATTTTTCAGTTAAATGACATGTAAATGACAAATTTACCCTTCATTTTATACTAAAACTCATGTATTATATGGGTTGGATAAATACAATTTTTTATAAAACATCAGTTCCTATGTAAATTTATAAATTATAAAAATGTTATAGTTATTTTTTTAAATGTTTTATAGAAAAGAATGAAGAAATGTTCAAATTATAAAAATGTTTATGAATAAACCTATTTTTTAAAAATAAAAACGTTTTATAAAAGTAATTTTAAAAATCATTATTATTTAATAGGAAACAAAAACTATAAAAAAAATTAAAAATTTTGAATAATTAATAAGAGAGAGAGGCGGGAGACAAAAATTATAAAAAAATTAAAAAACTTGAATAATTTATAGAAGAGAGAGACGGGAAAAAAAGATTGAGGATGAATGTGTGAGTGACAAGTGTCCACTCAAAACCTTTATTTATCATTTAGTATAGATTAACAAATTAATATATATATATAGGAGACGGTTATCGTACAAAGAGCATAAATCGTACGAAGCGTACGAAGGGCCTCCAACCGTCCGATTAATATGATATAAGGTTGGGGATAATGCGGTGGCATAAACGTAATTAATTTGAAAAAATAACGCGTCGTCCAGATAAAAAATGTCATAAATGTCAATTTTTTTTAAAATAATCACATTTTATGCGTGTTTTTTTTACGTAATCTGTAACATCCCAAAATGTCGAGAAATAAAGTTAACGAGTTCAAGCGGGCCGAAGTCGGGCCGGGTCAGTCGCGAACCGGGCTTGGGGAGGTCTCCCCTATAAATAGCCAGGGTCACCACATGTTTCTCTCATTTGCAATTCTAGAGAGAGAAAACCGTAGAGAGAGAAAGTGTCGGAATCGCACAAGATTGCACCCGCTCGTGTCTCTTGCACTCGTGAGAAGAACCTCCGGATCAGAAGCTCGATTCAGGTAACGATCCGACCTAAATCTGAGTTTTTAGTTCGTTTTTGGGTTTTTCGGGTTTTGGGTGAAAAGGCAAGGTTTGAACGGATGAATCTGATAAATAATCATAGATTTGAGATCCCTAAGGGAAAACGAACGTTTTGGATGCAACATGTTCGGGATCTTTACATGATCAGACCGAATGCGAAAGTTAGGGTTTTTCGAGAAGAACAGGTCGTGCGCACTTGCTAAGTGCGCACGGAGCAGGTCCTGCGCACTTGCTAAGTGCGCAGGAGGAGGAACCTGCGCACTTGCTAAGTGCGCAGGAGGAGGAACCTGCGCACTTGCTAAGTGCGCAGGAGGAGGAACCTGCGCACTTGCTAAGTGCGCAGGAGGAGGAACCTGCGCACTTGCTAAGTGCGCAGGAGGCAGGGTCTGCGCACTTGCTAAGTGCGCAGACATCAGACTGGTTAAGTAAAGTTAGTATGTTTAGAAGGGTTAAACCGTTAGAGTCGGTAATGGTCTGATGTGTATGTAACTACTCAATTCAGATCGGAAGTGACGTGGTTGGACCCTTGATTAGGACAACCGAGACTAGCTTATAAGGTGAGTTCTAGAAGCCCTCTTTTAAATGTTTTTATATAATGTTTTCGGGCTGGTGTGTACACGTATGAAATGATGTTTTATGAAATGATGTTTTATAAAATGATGTTTATGAAACTACGTTTACGAAAGGAAATGATTTGGAACGAAGGGTTTATGGAAAGAAAGTTTATGAACGAAATGCTTACGAACGAATGTTATAAAGAAATGGTTTAATGAAAAGGTAAAGGGTTTTGAAAGTGAAGGAAAGGTTTTATGAAAAGAAAACAAAAAGGGGCAAATGTTTTAAAGAAGTCATTACAAATCTAATCTGTCGAATGAATGGAATTGACGAATGAAGTCTGGGAATGTGATTCCCAGCCTTGTGGTATATTATGGACAGTGAGCCATAGTTACCACAAGAACAACATGGGCAATGTCTTTGTGGCATGTCAATGGTTTTGATGTTGTACAACTGGTAAGGGAGTAACGACGGTTACTCGGGTGATGACGATCATCCTAAGCGAACGAGGTAATGGGAAATCAATGACGGCGATACGTAACGGTTGATTTCCAAAGGAAAGATGCGTGTTGGGCAATGACGGCGATACGTAACGGTTGACCCCACGCATTGAAGGGTTGGGCAATGACGGCGATACGTAACGGTTGACCCAACGTAGTGGTATGGTTGTGGCAATGACGGCGATACGTAACGGTTGCCCACAACATTAAAAGTTCCTACGGGGACATAGAGACGCGTAACGATACAGATTTAGATAATAATGTATGACTTAAATGAATGTTAATATTTTAAACAAATGATTGTGTTTAAATATGCGAAGGTTTACGAATGAAAGGCCCTGTTTTCTTATACGAATGTTAAACCCTATTGAATGTTTGAATGATGAACCATTTCTTAAAACGAACGAAAACTAGAACTCACCAGCGTAGCTGACGTTTTTAAGTGTACACATTCAGGTTAAGGTAGGTTCTGAGGATGGACGGTGATGCTTGGCTAGAGATGAAGAGTTACCCGACTGCTTTTGAAGACTGGCATCCCGTTATGTTTAGTTATGATGTAATTATGTTTACGCTTCCGCATGTATGAATAACAATTAAGTTATGTTTAAATGAAAATTTCCGCTGCGTTATCTGATATTCATGTTTAAGAACTGCTTGTGAATGAGTAAATCCAACAAGTGGGGCCTCCCGGGTTTGGGGCCTCACATAATCACGTTTTTACGTAACTTTTTTTATGTAATCACGTTTTTACGTAATTATTTTTACGTTATCACGTTTTTTCATAAAAAAATTTACCGTAATCACGTTTTGTGTGATTGCAACTAATTTTAAACATGAATAATGCTAATCAATACTATTGTCTTCAATCTTATCTTCTTGTTTTTAAATCAAATTATCGGCAAAAACATTAATCAAAGTTTCTATCGAATGTGTGTGGATCTGGAAACGAAAATGGATAGGAACAAACAAACAAAATTAACCGAAAAATTTAACCTCTGTTAGTTTAAAGGTTATAATTTGATACAAACCATTTAGATAAATGATGTCTAGCGTAATTAGTGAAGATAAAGGTTTGCGGGTATAATTTAGTATATATACTTAAATGTTGTTTTCTGTAATTTAGTCTTTATTTTTCTTTGAACGGCTGTCATTTAACTATTTTTTTTTAACGATAAACAAAAATTTTTATTCAATAAATATAGGATAGCAATTAGCTAACCAATTTACAACACCCATTTATATTACATTGCTACCACCCAAAATTGTTCCATTTCTCCCATAACAGTGCTCTAATTTTAGTTTAAAAACTTAAATTTATCAAATAATAGTTTTAGTTTAGAAACTTAAATTTGATTTTTTTTTTTTAGTTTTTTTCAATTAAAACGAGTACATTAACACCATCCATATTGTTATTTTATATTTTTTTTAAAAGAACAAAATACTCTCATCAATAAAAAGATAAAAAAAATATAAATTAAAAATAAAATAAAAAATTATAAAACATTCTCTCTCTCTCTCTCTCCTCTCCTCTCTCAACCAAAGCAGCCTTCGAGAAACCATCACCGTTCACACCTATGCTCCTTCTCCGGCGACTTGTGTAGTCACCTCCGGTGACTTTTGTTTCAGTTCTAGGGTTTGGAGAATGGAATCGTACAAAAAAGAGAGCAATTTCTGGTGAAGAATTGGGGCAACTGGATCTTTTAAGTTGCTTGAAAAAAAAAACCAGATGTGGTACGTATGGATGGATATGTATTATCAGGGCTTTCCCTAAGATTTTGGGGGCCCTGTACGATTAAAGAAAATACGCCCCTAATAATCTAAAATATAAAGTTAAATATATTAACAAAAACTCATTAATATGATAAAATTTGTAACAGTAGTGGGTTTGATTTTTCTTTTAAAATAATCAATTTAAAAACCTCCCTTGATTGAATTCATTCGATTGAATTATGAAGGCAGAAGACGTCGACAACTATTGATGAAGTAATTGTCGTATTTTTTTCATTAGGTAAAATTGTTAACGGGTTTTTAAAGTCAGTTTAAATGATCCATAAATTAATTGTTAATTGTAATTTATACATGACCCATCAGTTAATTTATTTTTTAAACTCAGTTTATATAAATCATATTTTTATATATAATTTATAACTTTGGGCCCCCGAAAAATCGGGCCCTGAGCGGTCGCCCACCCCGCACATGCTCAGAGACGGTCTTGTGTATTATGTGATATATTTATATCTTTGTATATGTAAATAGAGATTGATATAAAAAAAAAGTTGCTTGAAAAAAAATTATATAAAATAAAAACAAAGCTAAGAGCATAATCAATTTAAAAGTGCCACCCTAAATGAACATTTTTCAACTCATCTATATCTATACCATATAATAAATAAATGTTTTTTATGTCATGTGTCGCCTTCATATTCATTCTTATTATTTGTTTTATAGCATCTCTCTCATGTTAAATACACCACTAACTTTTAATATTAATATTTTTTTTAAGAAAATACTAATTATACTAATAAAACACATTTATTTAAATTATCTCTTATCACAAAAAACTTTGAAATCTAATTATGGAGTTTTTTTTTTCAAAAGGGTGTAGATGAAAAAAATATTTATCAAATAGGAGTAGTTAAAAACTTATTACCAAAATGGGTGTTTTCAATCAAATAGTAATTAAAGTTAAATTATATTAAATAGTAATTAACGTATTTTCAAACCCAATTATATATTAATTTTTATATATTTTTAATTTGTTTTCTATCCTTATTCATTAGTATATATAATACATTTTACACATGTAAAATATATATATAAAGATTTGAGAATTTTATTTATGACATTTTTTTACTATGTGTGTAATACACGAGGTCTAAGCTAATATGGAATCAAATTACACTCCAAATCACCCAATCAGGAAATGCATTAACCAATTTTTTTGATTCATATGGAATCAAAATACAATGCAAAACACCCAATCTAGAGAAAATAATAATAATTGATGTTGCTAGAAATCGAAATGCAATCAGAACGCAAAATCAAAATCAAACACCTTTTAAGGTAGAAACAATCTTGGTTCTGAGCAAAACCCAAACCACATAAACATCCCATGGGTTCAGATCTTGTTCTTAGTAAGTAAATCGTTTTTTCGGCCCATCTGTGATGATAAGGTTGAAACAGTTCAGTCAAGGGAGGATTTGTTGTGTTCGTTCATTAAAAATATAAGCGTTTTCAAACAAACAAATAATAAATAATAAAATGAGAAAAATATATAACTTATTCAAACAAAAGAAAATAAATAAACCAAATAAAAAAATATATCTTTATGAAATAAATAAGTTGGTTAATTAAATAATTAAATTTTAAACAAAATCTATAAAATAAAAGTGATTAAAAAAAAAGAATAATGCCATGAGTAGTGATTTCACGCCCATGCGATTCACGCCCATGCGATTCACGCATTGCTACGTCACTGACATATCAGCACATGGACAATCACTTGACATAATCACTAATATGTGTAATGGTTTCACACCTAATATTTAATTTTTAATAATTAACTAATCATTTAACTAAGGGATAACTTTACACAATAGTAACCAGGTTTCACAAGTGTTTCATTTAAATACATTAAAGTTTTTTTGTCCCTCTAAAGTCACTCAACTTTCAGTAGGTGTTCCAATCATATGTAATATTTTTATAAATGTTTAAATTTTTTAATATTGAATGAGATATATGAAACATATATGAATCTTTTTCACTATTTAGCAATTATTTTTTTTTCTAATTCGACTTAAATATAACAAATTTGAAACTTGTTTATTATTTGATAAACTTTTTTTTCTTCACTATTACCTCATATTTTAAGTTAATTGAATAAGAATTTCATTTATTGATAACTAATATTCATATATATTTCATTTGCCTCTTCAATTTAAAAAAAATAAACATTTATAAAAATATTACATAGGATTAGAACACTTAGTGAAAGTTGAGTGATTTTAAAGGGACAAAAAAACTTTAAGTTATTTAAATGAAACACTTGAGAAACTTGGTTACTATTGGGTAAACCCTTTAACTAAAATACAAATATTTGTTTAAAATAAAGACAACAAAATACAAATTATATCCTTTAAATATGTATGAAATTACAGATATTGTTTTTTAACTTCGATAATTACACTGGATGTCTTTTTTTTTAAACATTTACACACATTTCTTTCTTTCTACTAACTGGTATTAACTTTTTCAGTTAAGTTCATTGCTCATCAGGACAATTTGGTATTTTTACCTTTTAAAAGACCTAAGATAATAATTTAAAAACAAAGTTCCTTTTAAAAATTCTCATCTTCTCCCTCACTCCCAAGCATCTATGTGGATCCATGTAAATTACCACAAGAATCTTTGTGAAAACAAGTGGATCCAAAATCAAAATCAGATCTTTGCAGATACCAAGCACATGTATGAAAATAAAGTTGGTTTTTTGATTCTTAGATCTTGGTAATCTCCTCACATCAGATCCCATCTTGGTAATTTCATCATCAATCCATCTATCGATTCCTTCCTCCACTGCCGCCAAGCTACTCAACACCACCATCTCCTTCTCCGCCATCCCCACAGCACCTTGTTCCTTGAACTGTTAACATGTCTTTCTTCCCTCGTTTTGATATGCTTATTAGCAATAACGTCAATGACGGGAAGGTGATTGAAACGTCAATTGAGGGGTCTGGATTTTCCAAGTGGGTAAGAAGGAAAAGAGAGAGGATGAGATATTTTAAAAGAATTATTAGATTTTAAATTACATCTTTGGTTCTTTAAAGATAAAAAGATCAAATTTCCCTCATGAGCAAAACACATGCCTGAACTTAACAGAAAAAGTTAACACCAGTTTATGGAAATGACGAAATGTGTGCAAAGGTTTCAAAAAAAGGACATCCAGTGTAATTATTGAAGCCAAAGGACAATATCTGCAATTTTATACATAGTTAAAGGACATAATTTATAATTTACTCTTTATTTAAACAAAAAAACAAATATATTAAAATACAAAATTTATTTAGGCTTAGATGTGTTTCCCTGTCGCATATTGCGTTATGAATTGCGTGTTTTTCTTTGGAGCTTAGCTGTGTCGGCGGCGTTTACGGATCATCATCATAGTTTTGGCAAATGGCATTGTCTTCTAATATCATGTTATGTAATATTATACAAGTCTATATAACATTCCTTATTTTAACTTTAGACCACATTCGACACGGATTTCTAAGCATAGCCCATTTTTTTCTTTAGAACTCCAAATGCACGTTTGAGATAATAAAAAGTTTTTGGTATAGAGAGTATTGATTTATTTTTTGTAGAGGAATAGGGTAGTTATTTATAGATCAAAAAATGTTTTTTTATAAATATAGTCGTTTATAAATGCCTAGTTTGACCCACAATCACCCCTTTGCCCGTGAAAGCCCTCACGTTGGATTTGCACGCATGTCTTCACGCCACGGGAGCGGTGGCTCACGCCACCAATTTCACACCTCCATTACGGAGGGCCTAAAAGAAAAGAAAAGAAATAAAAAGTTTAGCATTTTTAAGGAAAGTCCTTTAAGGCTAAAAAAATGCAATAATGTCTTTAACTTAACAGAATATTTAACCACAGTCGAAATTACAAGAAATTAATGAACTTTTCAAATAAAGAGTTAGTAAAAGTTATAATTTTAAAATACTCACATGCAGGTGGTCTTTTTTTATTATTAAAATCATTATTTTTTTAATCACATGCAGGTGGTCTTTTTTTATTATTAAAATCATTATTTTTTTAGATCATGATTTAGCCTCAAAAGGGTAAGGGTCGGGTACGGGTCTAAAACCGAAGATAACCCGTATACCTGTTAAACCTACCAACTTTTAAAAAATAACAAATTTCTAAAATATTTAGTGTAGATTAATATGTAAATATGTGATATATTTTTTAAATTTACCAAATTTAAAAGATATGAGAATCAAGAATAAATTTAAAGAATGATTTTGCATTTTTTTAATCACATGCAGGTGGTCTTTTTTTATTATTAAAATCATTATTTTTTTAGATCTTTTTAAGAAAATCGAGTCCATGAGATTGAATGAAGATTGAGAAAATAATATTTTTAAAGATCAAAGAAAGCTCAAAGAATCTGATGTTTATTTAATTTTGAGACATATATTTATTTTTGAAACCGTACTGTTTGTTTGCGTGTTTGGTTTTATATTCTATTTGTATGTTTTTGAATCATGCATACTATTTTGAATAGTATTTGTTTGCTTTTTGAACCATCTTAATTGTTTTTAACTGATTTGTTGTTGAATTAACACAGTGGAAATTTTGATAATCCGATTCGTTAACTATACGGGTCCATCTCCGTAAAACCCGTAAACCCTTACTCGTTTACCCGTGAACCCTTAACCGACCCTTTTAACTAAAATACGGGTCACGGGTATGTATATGATCATCAAAAGGGTACGAGTATACTCGTTTGCACACCCCTAGTTTGGGCGGCTAGGCCACATGGCACACTACCATTGGTTTATTTATTTTTTTAAAATTAGCCAATTTTGGGTTTGAGTTTATGTTTATATGTTGGAAGATTACCACTGATGGGGACTAGCCTAGATGATCACGATGTGCTGCAATCATCATATTCCACACTTGGGTTTGAACATTAGGGGTGGGTTTTTTTTTCTTATTTCTTAAAAAAATATTTGCATTTGGTTTACTGCACTTTTTATTTACCTTATCTTTTCCTTATTTTTACATTACAAATTTTAACGATTACGTTTTTATAACATTAACACGGGTTACGGCACCACCGCATAGCGCGGGGTCTCCTCCTAGGTCATTATATATAAAATCCTTTTACAAGGAAACAATCAATTTTTTTTAAACTTGCATCAAACCTTTTATACATAAAAGTACTAGCTTAGAACCCGTATAATACATATAGGGTGAAAATATCGATATATAATTTTCTTAAATCTTTATGTATACATGTTACACGTGTAAAAATGTATTACATATAATAATGATAGAAAACAAAATTCAAAATTTATAAAAATTAATATATAATTAGGTTTCGAAAATAAGTTAATTACTATTCAATTTAATTTGACTTTCATTACTATTTGATTGAAAATAAAAGTTAAATAATTAGATTTTAAAGTTTCTTATAATAAGAAATAATTTAAAATAAATGTGTTTTATTAGTATAATTAATATTTTTTTTTAAATATAGTATTATTAGAAAATACATGTATTTATTAAAATAGCCGGGAAAAAAATAATGAATATGAATACTACACGTGACATTAAAAAATATTTATTTATTATACATAATGGATTTAAATTTACAATATATAGCATTACAATTCACACTTCTTATCTTATATTATTACCATTTATTTATTTTTACAAATTTGTACATACATGATAGATGTGGTTCAATGATGCATGTGTGCATTTATAAGTCTTTAAACTCTCTATTATCCAAAACTACCCTTTTTCAAACCATTCAAACCACAAAGAAATATAAATAATAAATAAAGGAATCATTCACTTTTTATTTATAAAACTTTCATCAAACCATTTATATATAAAAATACTAGCTTATAACCCATGTAAGCGTATATATAGGGTGAAAACCCATATAAATTATGAAAACTCATAAAAACTCTATGAAGACACTATGTAATAACTTTATTTTTTTATAAAAAATAGGGTAGTTTTGTTACATATTTTCGTCACTTTTTATAAAAAATCAGAAAAAGCGCCGAAGGAATTTTTATTTGAAAAAAGATGTAACAGTTGTAAAAAAATCTCATTTTTCAGTTGTTAAATACATAACAACGTTGTAAAGGTAATGTTTTTAATATCTTTTTTTTAAAATTTCTCTAGCGCTTTTTTGATTTTTTTAATAAAAAGTTACGAAAATATGTGACAAAACTACCCCTATTTTTTAAAAAAATAAATAAAGTTGTTACATAGAGTTTTCATAGGTTTTCACAACTCATATGAGTTTTCATTCTAGCCTAACCCACCCATGTTATACACATAGTGTGAAAAATATCGATATCTAAAATTCTTAAATTTTTTTATATATATTTTACAAGTGTAAAAATGTATTACATATAATAAGGATCGAAAACAAAATTCAAAATATGTAAAAATTAATATATAATTGAGTTTCAAAAATAAGTTAATTACTATTTAATGTAATTTGACTTTCATTTACTATTTGATTTAAAATAAAAGTTACATAGTTAGACTTTTAAAGTTTCTTATGATAAGGAATAATTTAAAATAAATGTATTTTATTAGTATAATTAATATTTTCTTTAAAAATATATTATCAATAAAAGATAGACATGTATTTAACAATAGAGATTCAAAAAAAAAATAAGAATAATTATAAAGACGACACGTGAAATTAAAAAATATTTATTTATTATATAGTATAGATTTAAATTTACAATATATAGCATTACAATTCACAGTTCTTATCTTATATTATAACAATTTATTTATTTTTACAAATTTCTACATACATGACACACGTGGTTCAATGATGCATGTGTGCATTTATAAGTCTTTAAACTCTTTATTATCCACAACTACCTTTTTCAAGCCATTCATACCACAAAGAAATATAAATAATAAAGAGTAAATTACTCTTTTAAGTCTCTAACTTTTAATCATTTTTAACTAGTTAAGTCTTTTATGTTTAAATCCATCTCTTTTAATTTTAACGTTTCATTTTTGCTTGAGTCCGGATGACTAACCCAGTTAGATTTAAAAGTTAACTTATTTATGAAATGACCAAAACACCCTAGAGACTCAAATGGTTAAAAAACATTATATATTATATCATCTCTTCTCACCACCACCACCACCACCACCATCACCACCACCACCGCTATACGAAATGCAACAAGCAATTCCCCACACCCAATCCTACACCTCATAAAACACACACGACCTCTCTCTATACGAAACGCAACAAGCAATTCCTTACAAAGCATGGCCACCGCCGTTGAACAACCGCAACGCCGGCGATCAGAATCCGGCGAGTCAGTTTCACGGATCTGAAAAAAGCTCGGTGAGCAGGGGCGGACTTACATACGCTACGCGGGGTTCACAGGAACCCCCCGAATTTTGAAATTTTTATAGAACGTTAGGTAAAAAAACTGGGGTGAACCCCTTAAAAAATTATAGGGTGAACCCCCTTACAAAGTTTAATAAGTGGTGTAGTGGTTTAGGCTTTGCTTTATAACTTGGAGGTTGTGGGTTCGAATCCCTTCATTAACATTTTTTAAAACCTTTTTTACCTGATTTCGTATGAGCCTTGTCTTAGCGTCTGTGCCTTTTAATAACTAATAACTAGTTTAATTGTTGGGCTTTTTAATTGTTTGTTATTTATTTTGTTGGCTAATAACTGGTATAACAAAGAAAAATAAACGGGTCATCGAATTAGGGAAAGAAGCAACAGCCAACAGGTCGCAAAGCCTCCTCCAAGTCCGCCTTCTGCCACTGTTGCTCCCCTGCCGCTGCCGGCCCACCGCACCGCTGCCGCCAGTCTCTCCATGACAGGTTATTTTACTTTTTGTTCCCTCTTGTTTGTTGTTTACTTGTTTGAAAAAGAAAAACTAGGGTTAATTTAAATGTTAATTTAGATGTTAATTTGAATAATGAATATGAAATCAAAACTTGACCCGACAAACACTTCACAAACAACACCTCAGGGACCCAGTGAGCCAATGACCCACATCTAGCTAGCATCCACATGACTTCTCGACCCACAAGACCACAGACATCACAAAAGTCATTTGGCCTTGAATGAGTAGACCTAATTAAACAATGCAATTATTAATTTGATATGTGTGAAGAAAATATCATAATTCAATATGTAACACGTGTAGGAAGCAACCCAAACATCTACAGCAGAATCAAAAAACTGTCATCAAGTATCCGCGCCCAAACGCTGTATACTTGAACCCGAAATCAACTGGCAACCGCAGCCGTTACTAACGGTTTGGTTTATGGTTTAACATAAAAACCGTCAAAAATGGACCGTAAACACCCCTAGCCCTAGTTTACAGTTATATACACTTACATATAAAGTTTTTAGACAACAAGTCAATAACCGATAAATAAATTAGTAAAACAAAAACTTAAAGATGAACCAAGTACAGTATGTCATTGGTTTATTTCTCAGAAAATATAAGAAACTTATGCAAGGTCGTTAAAGTTGACTATAACCTACATGTTATCGACATGCACTTCACCGACAGATATCGCCGTGAGTAATCCGTCGGTAAATCTGCCAATCACCGTCAGTAATCCGTAGGTAAATCTACCAACAAATATCGCCGCGTCTGGTACCACTAATTTCAATTCGCAAAGTGAACCTCTGAACCTTACCCGACCCGAACCGTAGAACCGACCCAAAATTTTTTATGTCCGGCCCTATGAAATCGGAGCGGCTAAAAATAGTGAACCCCCTCAAAAAAATTCCTGTATCCGCCACTGTCGGTGAGGGACGCCGTTTCGGACAACGCCGTCATCGTATTGGCTCGCAGTGGATGTTGTATGAGTCACGTGCTGAAGCGGTTGTTGAACGGTCACGGAGTGAATCCGGGCGTGTTTGAGTTTGAGGAGGAAGAGGAGAAGGATGTTGTGAAGGAACTTGAGATGATCGGAGACTGCAATAATGGAATTGATGAAAAGGGTTTCGGTGGTGGTCGTCACAAAACCCCTCAATTTCACTGCAACTTACTCCGACGAGTACCACCACCACGAAACCACCTGTTGAAGCCTTAAATCATCGCCTCCACCACCTGCTACACATTTCGATCATCAACCAGGCCAGAAACCATCGCCGTTACCGACTCAAGTTTTTTTCCGGCGAGCCTAAGCCACCACCGGCAGCCCTCATCTGTCGCAAAAGGACCAACCGCCACCACAGTTCACTATCTTTGTCCTCTATTACACTGCCCTACTCAGTCAAAGACGTACAATACGATAACACCAAGTTTATGTACCGCTATTTTCAGCCGTTTTTGTGCCACCGCAATCAATGTTCTTCTATTAGTTATAATTTGGCGGTGGTAGTGGGTAGAGTATATAATGTATTTTAATAATTTGAGTTTATGAGGGTATTTTGGTTGTTTCAGAAAAAAAGTTAACTGTTAAATCTAACGACGTTAGCCATTTGGATTCAAACATAAGCGAAAAAGAAACGTCAGGGTTAAAATAGATGGATTTAAACATAAGGAACTCAACTAGTAATTTACTCTTTCACATTTATATATAAAAATATGTAAAAATTAATAATAAATAAAGGAAACATTAACTTTTTTTATAAAACTTTCATCAAACCATTTATATATAAAAATACTAGCTTATAACCCGTGTAATACACATAGTGTGAAAGATATCGATATATAAAATTCTTAAATCCTTATGTATCTATTTTACAGGTGTAAAAATGTATTACATATAACAAGGATAGAAAACAAAATTCAAAATATGTAAAAATTAATATATAATTGGGTTTCGAAAATACGTTAATTACTATTTAATATAATTTGACGTTCATTTACTATTTGATTAAAAATAAAAGTTACATAATTAGATTTTCAAAGTTTTTTATAATAAGAGATAATTTAAAATAAATGTGTTTTATTAGTATAACTGTAAGGCCCCTCTATCAGGAAAACCTCACTCGTTGGATTTACTCATAAACATAGTCATTGACACCGAATTATAACATTTAAAACATTTAAAACGCAGCGAAAACATTCATCATTCAAGTACAAAACAACGGAAGTCTTAACATTTAGAACATAAACATTGTCTTAACATAATTTAAAGTGGGATGTCAGTCTCATGCAGGATAGCCATCACGCCTTCGCACGACCCTTCCTCTTGTTACCTGAAATGTATACTAAAAGTCAGCTAACGCTGGTGAGTTCTAGTTTAAAGCATTAGGTATAACGTTAGTCATTCATTCGTATCATTGGTTCATATATATATATATATATATATATATATATCATTGTTTCAGTGAACATACATTGACTATACGCGCAAATAGGTGCATATGCATTCATTAAACATTCATTGGTCATACACATAAGGGTGATCAACCCGTCATTGATTGCGTAAGTCACAAAGACAGATGCTCCGTCCTAACGTCGTAGGTCGTAATTCATACCGTGTCTACCGAAGTAGTCCGTCCTTCATTACCGTCCGGCAACCTTTGGCCGTCTACCGTCGTAGTCCGTCCTTTCGCCCGTCTGCCCGAAGGCATCCGTTTCCCATGCGAACTATTATTCATGCAACCGTTCTACTTATCATTGATAAGACATTTGCTTCGACCGTCCATTGATTGCCTTTCATATGTCCTAGCTGATGAAGGAACGTATATGTCCCGGTTGCATGATAGTCACATGGTCGTCCGTCTACCGTAGTAGCCGTTAGCATCGAAGCGTCCATAATATTCACATATATTCATAACATGCAGTATATAGTATATATATAAAGCACGACTTCATTCTTTTGTGTTATATCATACTTTCATTCATAATTCATAACATACTTGCTATGTTTCTTTGTTCATAAGCATATCTGTCATACATATAACTATCAGGCATTGTCATATAACACATAACATAACATTCATTCATATCATGTATACACTTCAACCCCAAAATCATTTTAAATCATTTGCACGTAACACGTAGGGGGCACATAGAACTCACCAGATGAGCGGTTCCCGAAGGATACTTAGGAGCTCTGAGTTTGGTGGGTGTTAGTGGATCTGTCAAAAGTCATGAATGGAACAAGGTTATAATCTACATGTTTCATCCGAAATCTTTCTTGTCCGAAATCTATTTCGACCGAAACCTTTCTCGGTCGAAATCTATCTCGGTCGAAATCTCTTTTCGACCGAAAACTACATAGTTAGAAAACATCTTTTATTAGTTAAACATTTCGTTCGAAATCTTTTGTCTGAGAACTTTTTCGTTCGAAATCTTTTGTCCGAAATCATGCCAGTCTGAAAATACTTTTCGGACGAAAAGAGTTTTCAGACCATTCATCCGACTTTTCGGACGATTCAACTGTTCTTGATCTTATTCTTCGTTTTTGATCCAAACTTCAATCTTTTTACGTCCAAAACTTGTATCTAGCTTCCCTGAAGCTAGATACATACATTTTATGCGATTCCATGCGTAAAAATCTCATCTTTATGTGATAAAACCATATAAACCCTAAAACCCATTTCTTGACTAAAAGCTTAGATTCGAGCATGGTGGTTACCTGTTTTCGTCTTCTCTTCGTTGCTAAACGTTCCTAAGATGTAGAGTGATGATTCCCGAGCTTTTGAGCCGTTTCCTTTGCTTTCTCTCTCTAGACTCGGTTCTCTCTCGCTCTCTACAATCTTACAAAAATGGTGAAAGTGGAGGAAGGCTGTGGTGTTGTAACTGAGTTGAGGCCTCCCCCTTGCCCACGGCCCATGGGCCGGCCCTGGGCCAAGCCCGCATGTTTTCTTCGTTTTTTTACCTTGTTTTGTTAGTCTTGACAATTCTCTCATTTATTTGAGTTTATTAAATTTTGGGATGTTACAATAACTAGCTTTAAACCTGTGTGTTACACAGTGTAAACCTTAATATTAGATTGATAAATATATGAACATGTATTATTATACAACATTTAATGATGTACTGGTAATTTTTTTTTCATATTATCAAATGTTAAAAAATATGACTAAACGTTAAGAACAAATTAGCTAAGATAATTAAATTATTGTTGTAATAATATTGTGAACAACCTCCTAAAATATTTTATTTGACCAAAATTGTAGTAATAATACATTTGAAAATCATAATTAACTTAATAACATTTCAATAAATATTTAAAGATAAACATTAGCAAGTCGGCCAGCCAAGCCCGACCCATTTAGACATGTACTAAAAGTGACCCATTTTGACCAAAAACCGTTTTAACCCGTTGGTTGACCAACATCTTACATGTATTATTTCGACACTTCCGGTGTTTAGGGCCCGCCCAGACGTTTGTTTCAAGATTAAGCCAAGTTTTAGAAACATGAAACTGTCTATTATTGTTGATCTGTCATCTAAATCACCAACTTACATAAATAGTAGGGAATTTGAAATTTAAACTTAAACGCATAAATGTTGAATTAAAAGGATTTGATATTATTCAAATAGTATAAATTAAGAAAATATTAGGAACATAAATGGTAGTATTAAAATTTTTATTAAATTTAAATTTAAAATTAATCTAAATTTAAAACTAATTTATGGAAAACCTCTTTTACTATCGAATTTGAATATTGTAACTAAGAATGGAATGACCTTCAAATTTCAAAAAACCCTTATAAAAAGTCAAAGATGATGAAGAATTTAAATTTAAATTATATTAATAATGTAATAGATTTGAAATATATATATATGTATATATATATATATGTGTATATATATATATATGTATATATATAGCGGAGGGTTCCAGAGAAAACCACATAGTTAAGCGAAAACCAAGAAAACCACTAAAAAAACCAATTTTAACTAATAATATAATAATATTTATTTTATTTTATTTTTATTCTTTTTTAAGACTATCAATATAATATTACACATTTTTACAAAAAAACAATTTAAATATTGGCTATGTATACGTAACCCATAGTGTTACGTATACGTAAACAGAAAACAAAAAAATTGCGGTTACATATACGTAACTCATAGTATTACACATTGTTTTGGTGGTTTTTGCTTAACTTTATGGTTTTCTCTTGATCCCTCACAAAAACCCCATTGAGTTGAAAAAACCTTGCAAACCCCATCTTAACCATTTATTTGTAATGATCAATGGCTCATATTTAATATTGAAAAGTTGTAATTTCAAAGTAATATTTTAAAAGTACAAGAAGGGTAATTTGATCTTTTGGTTAAAATCATCATATCATCTCTCTTCTACTTTATTAGATTATATATTCCCTCTCTTACTTTTTAAATTATATTATTTATTTATTTTTATTATAAAACTTGAAATTAAAAAATAAAAAAACTACTAGTTTTATTTAAAAAAAACTATTATTTTAAACGTTGTAGCAGCTTACGTTTGTTACATATGTTAAAACAAACTTAAATATTTAAAAATGATCCAAAAAACTATAATAATTCAACATACGTGTTGTTACATATGTTAATACAAACTTAAAACTATAAAAATTCATTAAAATCAACATTAAAAACGTAACAAGGTATTTCATACAAACTTAAATATTTAAAAATGATACATGAACTATAATAAGCTAACAAAAAACATAAAACCTAAATAGGCTTAATTTCTTGATAATCATCTTCATCTTTGACACAAAAATCCTTCACATACGAAGAAAACAAGTTCAACAACTTACATATATAAATATATATTAGATATAAACTAACTTAGAATGCATATAAAACTTGTAACATATGTAAGGTTTATGTTATAATAGAACTTTCATGAGTTTACGTATGTAAACTACCAAAAATAACAAGTGGTCATGTAAAATTGTGTATGTAAATTTACAGGTTGGATTACATAAGTAACCAACAAATGTAGCATATGTAACTATATATGTTAAAGAAACAATATTACCCGATTGTAGTCTTACCGTTGAGCGCGTAGGAAATTAGCTTGGCTTCTTCTTAGTTGCTGCAAAAGATATGACCAAACTTAATGAGTAAATGATGGTTAAATACTAATAAGTTTATTTAAATGTTATGAGAGATTATATCATACTGTTTTAACAGACCTTCCAACAAGGCAAAGGAGATCGCAAAATCAAATATTACATAAAGGATATTACATATGTAACTAGAAACTTTTACATATGTAAAATCGATTTACATATGCAGTTAACCAAAACTCGAATCCAATGAAACAAATGTTTAGTTAAAAAATCAACAGGATATGTAAAAAAAATTGTTTGTAGGTTTAAAAAATAATCTATGTTATTTTTAACATCTATTATATCTCTCCAACTAGATTAATTCCAAATAATAATAATAAAAACCATCAAAATCCTAGATCCATTACAAAATTTTAAACAATTAAACAATTCCCTATCATCAACAACAATCTAGCAAAACATTATAACTAATAATTGCTTAATAGTAAAAAGTAAATTTAATTAAAGAATAAAAATTATAATTCATTGAAGATCTCAGATATTCTCTATTGAACCTTTTACTTTCTTTGTATGATGAAAGTGAAAGATTTACCAAAGTGAAAAATTAATAATTATATAAAAAAAAATACCTCTTCGAGTTCACTGAACTTGGCCTTAATTAGAACTGATGACAACAGATGTACTCTAGAAAAATAAATGCATCCATAAAAAATTAAGGGTTAAAATACGCCTAGAAACACGCTCAAAAGTGTTCAACTAGAAACTATATTTTACCGGGTTGAAACCTAAAAAAGTGAATGTAAATCAAATCGATGTATAAATTAAGCTGAAAATGTTCAACTAGAAACTATATTTTACCGGGTTGAAAGAATTGGCGTTCGAACAGGGGACAACAACTTGCATGTCTTATGGGAACCGGTTCTAACCCTTCAAATTCTTTGAATGATGCAGCATATCGATTGTCTTCCGGCTCCGATGATTTGATCTCCGATGTTAAATGAGAATTAATAAAGAGGAATGAAGTATAGATCTAGAAAAGTATATGGTTGAATGGAGTATAGATCTAGAAAAGTAATGGTTGAATAATGAATACAATCGTTTGAAAAGATTCTTAGAATAGTAATGGTGATGGTTATAGTAAATGACATTAATACCCTTGAGGGTAAAAGAGGACGGTAGACATGTGACACATTGTAGGCTAAGTGTTTGAGTTTGTAAGGTTTCTTCAAGTGGAGTGAGTTTTTATTTTACATTTCCCATATATATATATATATATATATATAGGGGTGAGTTCACTAAAAAACTCATTTTCATAAGAAAACCAAAAAACTCTTCATTAAAGGTGCTGCATATGTGTAGTACACCCAAAAGCCTAACCCCACCCAAAAACCTAAACCCCCCACCCCACCCCCCCCCCCCCCCCCGAAAAAAAAACGTAACCTAAAAGCTAAACTAAACCCAAAAAACCACCCCCAAAAGCTAACTATGCAACACATATGTAGCAAAACGCTTATTTTTTATTTTTTTTGAAAGAGGACGACGTGGGGAACAAGGTCTCCGATGCGGTTTTTTAGTTTTTGATTTATATTTTGAGTTATGAATTTTTTTACATTTAATAAATAGTTTTTTGATTTTCTCATTAACAATGAGTTTTCTTATGATTCTTCCCCTATATATATATATGGCTTCAATAAATAAAACAAAACATAAAGAAAATTTAAAAGATTAATAAAACCGAGTTCATTTTGCATTAAAAATATTTGAAGTTATTAAAAAAAAATGAAAATAAGGAATGATTAAGAACATAAATGTTAGTATTGCCAATTAAGAGAATTTTAAATTAATTTGAAATGAAATCTGTTTATGAAACCAGATTATTGGGTTATAAAAAATTTTAAATTTTAAATTAATTTAAAATCTGAGTGAAGGGCTAAAAAATTGGGTTATGACACGCGTATTGACCCGCTTATGAATAATGGGTATAAACTGGTTTTGGGGGGAAAATGAATGAGAATAAATGTGAGCTTGACACTTGACAAAATGATTTAGGTTTTTATTATAAAATGGATTAATATTTTCTTTAAAAATATATTATCATTAAAAGATATACATGTATTTAATAAGTGAGAGATCCATAACCACAAATTGACACGTGTCAATAGGATTTTTATTTATTAATACAAAAATTATTATTTAATAGGAGAGAAAAACGGAATAATTAATAATTAATAGAAGAGATATGCGGGAAAATATGGGTGAGGACTAACAAGAGAATGACACGTTGCACAAAAGATTTTTATTTATTATGATAGTAAGTTATAAAAAATATTTTATATATTTTTTTTAATAAAGCTTTTTTATTTATTTTTTTCATTTGATATTTATTTTAGTTATTAGCCGCAATGTGACAGGCATAATACATTTTTATATCTATTGTTCGATCTCCAAAACTGATGCTTCTTAAATTCGTACGTTAGTGTCAATGCCAAAACATTTTTTTTCTTTAGTTTTTTATATTTTCTTTCAGTATTAAACGAGTAGCTATAACCTCATATGTTGTTTTTTTACCTAATTATATTTATTTTATAATTGCGTCAACCGTTTAAGAACAGTTTAACACCGCGGGAGACGAGAATTTGAGTTAGGCTACGTTTCGACACCGCCGTAACGCGCGACGTGTAAAATTACTAGTTATCCACAACTACCCTTTTTCAAGCCATTCAAACCACAAAGAAATATAAATAATAAATAACAGCAAACTCAAATCGAGTACCAAGGCGAGATAAAAGAAACTATATAAATTATGCATATCTTAGGACGAGCATTTGGTATCGACTATCGGTATTACTTTTTCATAAATTCAGTATCGGTATTTTCGGTACCGTACCGATACCATCTTGAAATAAAGATTTTGTAACGAGTACCGTACCGATAAATTCGGTACCAGTACCGATACTCACTTTTTCATAAATTCGGTACCACTATTTTTGATACCGATACAGTACCAATCTCATCCCTATACATATCTCTAGATAACTACAAGGATTCGAATCGTTCTTATCTCTATAAGTTAAACAAAATTTATCATTCATAAATTTATCTTTTATTTTTTAAAACATGCACATCTCATTCTATATCTATATTTATTGTTTCTTCTTTTTTTTTTATCCATTTATACTTTTAATTAATAACTATTTTATCTTAGTATCTTTTTTTCTTTTAAAATTGATTTGTAATTAACTTTTATTGAACGGGTCCATTTAAAAATGGTCATTTTGGTTCAGGTTAGGAAGGATCATGTTAAAAAACAACAAAATCTAAATATTAAACATACATATGTAATTAATCCAAAGATCGTAACATTCACAAACTTGTAAAGATTTTAAATAAAAAAAATTAAAAAGTTTAAGCATCCAAACATTTAAATATTAAGTTAATAACTAGAATTTTATAAAAAAAATATAATAATAGTTAGAAACATAAGTTATAACATTATATAAAATAAAATAACAATTTAAACATTTAAATTAAAAAGTTTTACGGTAATGAATAGTGAATCCATAAATATGAGGATGAGAAATGAGATGGAGTGACATTTTTAGATGATTTCTTAAATTATAATAATAAAGATGTGTAATGAGTTAAAGAATGAATGATCTTAAACAAGTGACGTTAATATACTGACATGCAAAATTTACCATGAAACGTACACGACTATGTACTTGAGGGTTTACACGAATATCACCCTATAAAACCTTTTTTTAAACTTTTCATGTATTACAATTTTAAAAATGTAAATTTATTGTAAAATATCTAAACTACATAATGTGCCGCACATATATCTTTAAAAATTTTGACGATTACAATAAAGTGACAGGTAAATGGGCTATAAGTCGTACCGTCACCCCCTTTTGAATAACAAAACTGATCTTACTTAAAACAAATCTTTACGTTTTAGAGGTCTAAAAGTTACTATGCATGACCCGTTGAACCCTGTTCAGGAATTCCACTACATCCGGGGCTAGGAAACCAAAAGTATCAAAAACAAAAGGGATAAACATGTGTTGGTTCTCTAAACAAACTTTCTCATGTTTAACAACTTTGTCTGATTCCGCATTTAACGCAGCATGGCCAGTAACAACCTCATTGTCCCTGAGCCCCACAACAGAGGACACTACTGTAAGGTCCACACAAGCGTGTTACCCCCTGCCCAACCAAACACAAGAATATCAGCCGGACGTATACATAGTAGACCTCCCCTCAAGCGGATCTGTCAGAAAGTTCACGGGGGCCTCTTTTTTAGCAGAAATTCCTTCCTACTTAAGAACATCACATAGAACACCCTAACCAAATCACGCATGTATTTAAACCCACGTAGCCCCTTGCAATGAACCACATGCTCGCCAAAAGAACCCAAACAAACTTTGTGGCAAACTGGGCAAGGCTCATCAGTCGAAAACAAAGGGATCATTAGCCGATACTTAAGGATAGTCCGGTACTCCACAATTGACATATACGGGCCCGATCCTTCAATGGGGTTAAGTGTTAGAAAATCTTGAGCCCAAGGAGCCCGCAGACATTCAAACACCGCTTTTTGGCTAGGTGATATCACAACCTCGAAGAATGTGGTCCTGTAAACTCCAAGATTGTGTCCTCAAGGCCACAAAATCATAAGTAGATACATCCTCAACCGAACATAAGCCCAAACCCCCAAAACGAGTTGGAAGGGATGCCAACCTCCACTGAAAACCCCCAGAAAAAGCACCACAAAAAACCATGACATCCTCGATCGCGCCCCGAAGGCCCTTGTTAAAAATAGAAACATCCTCCCCAACATACATAGGCTGGCATGTTCTAAGACCGAATAATAACCTTACAACTCCATACACGAGCGGAGCAAAATGAGCTCACATTGAGGGTCCCGCAAACGTGGGAGACAACTCATAAGTTCCACTGCATAAGAAGCCCTTTTCACATGCATAGGTATTTTTGTATCCCATTTAACTGCCACTTTATTGTAATCGTCCTTCTTTTAATGGAAAATTTTCTATTCTAAAAAAAATTAAGTTGTAAATATATATATATATATATATATATTTTATTTTTGAATTCTGACATAAAATACCTAAGTAGGTTACGCTTTGAAAAAAAAATCTTCTGAAAAAATACATATAAATATATGGGTCAACTTCTGAACTGACATGTTTCACGATCAACTTGTAAACCCACCAAATCACACCATTCCCTACTCTATTAAACCTAAAAACGCTCAATATTCTCCAAAACTTTCAAAAAACGCTCTCACACATTCAAAATGTTTTCCCAAAATGGGAAATCTTATGTCGGTCGGTGTTGGTTCCTCTACCAGCTTCACGATTGTTAAAGTTGTTCTGATGAAAGCTTGTTGCAAGTTATGTAGTCATATTTTTTAAAAGATAATAACAGGACTTTAAAACACCATACAAGAGTGGCATTAATCTGATGAATGAGTTTATTGGATTCATTACTAAGGCCCATTCACAAGACATTAACACCATCTAAAAAAGCATCTTTTCCTTTAGAGGTGTATAAATCGGGTATTTTTAAGATTTGGTTTCGGTTCCAGGTGCGGTTCTTGGTTGAAAAACCGGACCCTATGTACCCGGTTCCGGGTATTCAAGAGCCGGTTCTGTTAATTCAAAGCAGGTATTTCAAGAACCTATTTCTAGATTTTTAAAAAAACTTAGTTAAACATATAAATACATTAATTAAACATATACATAACTAATTTAAAAAGTCCAACAACATTAAAAACTTAAAATGTTACAAAATATATAAATGTTTAAAACATAAAATCATAAAACATAGATAAATTATATAAAACAAACTAGATTGTCTTTGTTTTTCTCTTCGTGACTTATTTTTTGAACATCTTCGTGACTTCATTTGATGATTTATTAATATTCTTTTTGTGGGCATGACATTCCCATGTCGATCTCATCCTCGTCTATCTCCGCTTCAACGATGTTTTCATCTTCAAGTGAAGATGAATCTTGTATCCGCTCTGCCGCATCCAAATAGGTCTTCAAGCATATGCACATTTCTACTGATTCGGGGGTAAGCCATGTTCTTCTCAAAGAAATAACCCTACCACTAAAAGAAAAGGCCGATTCTGAAGCTACCCTAGAAGCTTGGAGGGTTAGTAGATCACAGGCCACAACGGCTAGGATCAGAAATTGGGATTCCTTTCCGTTCCACCAAGCTAAAATGTCAAAGTTTTAAAATTCTTTGTAAAGTAAATTGGGGGGGTTACCACGAGCTCGTTTAGCATTGTCACTTCTCAAAGTATTAAACAAACAAACCTTTAAATTTCTACTACGACTACTACATGAAGTCGCATTTTCAAAAGCTTGATGTATTTGTGATGATTGAGCATATTTTGATTGATAAATCTCAAATAAATTGGTTAATTGTTTATTACACTCGAAGATTGCATTTGGAAAAAAATAATGTAAGGCCCCGATTCCGGGTAACCTTACTTGTTGGATTTACTCATAAACAAAGTCATCAATACTGAACTTTAAATTTAAAACATTCAAAGACAACGGAAACATTCAACATTTGAGTACATATCAATGGAAGTCTTAACTTTTAAAACATTAACCATTGCCTAAGCATAAAATAAAGTGGGATGTCAGTCTCATGTCTGGCAGCCCTCACGCCTTCGCACGACCCTTCATCTGTTTACCTAAAATGTATACTAAAAGTCAGCTAACGCTGGTGAGTTCTAGTTTAAATCAATCAGGCATAAACATTATTTATTGATAAGTAAATATATATATATATATATATATATATATATATATATATATATATATATATATATATATAAATACACCTTTACACATCTTTTGTCTTCATTTATCATTCATACGCGAGTACATAATTACGTATTCATAACTTTTACTTCTCTATCATTATTCATATGTGCTTACATAGATATGCATTCACCTTTACTTTCCTTGACATTTATTGGTCATACACATAAGGGTGATCAACCAGTCTTTTACTGCGTATGTCACAAAGATATTCGCCCTTAAGCTACCGTCGTAGCCCTTTTACTCACCCGGTCCTAGAAACCGTCCGGCCAACCTTCGGCCGTCCGTCTTAACCGTCCTACCATCGTAGTCTGTCATATTCGCCCGTCTGCCCTAAGGCATCCATTTCCCACTTGAACTAATTATACAACCGTGCATCGATTTAGGGACTTACTCCACCGTAGTGGCCATTATTGAGTCTACCTTTCTAGACTTTCCTTTCTGGCTGCATAATAGTCAAGTGGTCGTCCGTCTACCGTAGTAGCCGTTAGCTTCGTTTCCGTCCATAACGTATACATACATTCATAACATGCAATATATATATATATATATATATATATATATATATATAAAGCAAGATTTCTTTCATTTACGTTATGACATTCTTTCATTCATTCTTTGTAAACATACGTTTCATTCTTTGTTCATAATTCATTTTCATATATATATATATATATTTGTATATCACGTATGATCACATTGACATTCATAGCACTTATTCATCTAGTGTATACACTTTAGCCCCAAAACATTTAAAATGATTTACACATAACATAGAAGGGGGCACATAGAACTCACCTGACGGGTGATTTCTGAATACACTTAGCTGATTTAGAAGCGTTAGTTAAGGTCACACATAATCTGTATAATCAAGTCATATGAGATAAGCTAATGAATTTAACCGACACTTAACATTTCTATTCTTAGAGTTAGGTGAACTAGACACATTAGTATCAAATCATTTGCCCGAAAACTCCATGTCCGAAATCTATTACAATTGAAATCTATTTCGACCGAAAACTAATCACTTGGAAAAGTTATTTATTCTCATATTATTTTGCTCGAAAACTCCTTGACCAAAACCACTTTTCGACCGAAATGTTCTGATCGAAATCTTAGGTGTTCGAGACACTTTTTGACCGAAATGTTCTAATCGAAATCTTAGGTGTGAGACACTTTTCGACCGAAATGTTCGGATCGAAATCTTAGGTGTGAGACACTTTTCGACCGAAATGTTCTGATCGAAATCTTAGGTGACACTTTTAGACCGAAATGTTCTGATCGAAATTCTTTGATGTCCGGAATCACTTTTCGGTCGAAAAATAGTTTTTGGCCCATTCATCTGACTTTTCAAGTGACGCATTTGATTTTCAACAACTTCATCGTTTTTTATTTAAGCTTCGACCTTTTTACATTCAGAACTTGTATCTATCTTCCATGAAGCTAGATACATGCTTTTTATGCAATTCCATACGTAAAAATGTCATCTTTTGATTCAAAACCCATTAGAACCCTAAAACCCATTTCTCAGCTAAAAACTCAGATTCGAGCATGAATGTTACATGTTTTCATTTCTTCTTTGTTGCTAAACGTTCCTGAGATGGAGAGCAACGATTCCTGAGCCTTTGATCCAATTCCTTTACTTTCTCTCTCTAGACCCGGTTCTCTCTTTCTCTCTCTAAGTTGTGCAAAATGGTGGAGTTGAGGGGAGGTTGTGATGATGTAGCTGACTTGAGGGGCTCTCTTCCTTTGCTCGCGGCCCATGGGCCGGCCCTAGGTCAAGCCTGTCTATTCTTTTTTACTTCGTGTTATTAGTCTCGACCCTTAGTTCTTTTATTCGGGTTTTATAAATTTAGGGATGTTACAAGTCTACCCTCCTTAAAGTGGTTTCGCCCTCGAAACCTGTTATGCGTTAAACAACTGAGGGTATAGTCCCCTCATTTCGTCCTCTTTTTCCCAAGTTGCTTCTAAACCCTTTCCGTGTTTCCATTGCACTTTAACTAACTGAATTGACTTATTACGAAGTCATTTTTTCGCTCGGTCAAAGATAGCTATTGGTTATTCTACGTAGTTTAAGCTGTTATCTACCTCGATCTCGTCATATGGTGTGTGAGTCGTGTCATCAGCAAGGCATTTGCGTAAGTGTGACACGTGGAATGTAGGGTGGATTCCGCTAAGCGCATCGGGTAGGTCGAGTTTGTAGGCAACTTGGCCAACTCTTGCTAAAATTTTGAAGGGTCCGACAAACCTTGGACTTAGTTTGCCCCGTTTTCTGATTCGGGTGATCCCTTTCCATGGCGATACTTTTAACAGTACCATGTCTCCTACTCGAAACTCTAAATCTCTTATTCTCTTATCCACGTACGATTTCTGTCTGTCTTTTGCGGCTTTCATTCGAGCTTTGATTTGGTCGAATTTTTCAGAAGTAGCCCTGATCACTCCGAGACTTGCAAAATATTTCTGTCCAATTTCCCCCAACAAACCGGGGTCCTACATCTCCTTCCATACAACATTTCAAATGGCGGCATGCCAATAGTTGAATGATAACTGTTGTTATATGAAAATTCTGCCAATGGTAGGTGACTATCCCAGCTCTCCCTGAAGTCAATGACACAAGCCCGGAGCATGTCTTCCAAGGTCTGGATGGTCCTTTCAGATTGACCATCAGTTTGAGGGTGGTAAGCGGTGCTGATGTTCAATCTATTGCCCATTGCTTCATTGAATTTCTTCCAAAACCTTGATGTGAATCTAGTATCTCGGTCGGACACGATCGACAGCGGCATACCATGTCTGGTCACAATTTCCTTGATAAATATTTATGCTAGCTTTTCAGACGAAGAAGCCTCACGTATTGGTAAGAAGTGAGCACTTTTCGTCAAACGGTCAACAATCACCCACATGGTATCATTGCCTTTAGTTGTTTGTGGTAGCTTGGTAATGAAGTCCATCGTGATCTCCTCCCACTTCCATTCTGGTATTGGTAAAGGTTACATTTTACCGCAGGGTTTCTGGTGCTCGGCCTTAACTAGTGAACATGTGAGGCACTTGCTCACATATTCAGTCACATCATTCTTCATGCCAGGCCACCAGTACTTTTTCTTCAAGTCTTGATACATTTTGTTCGCTCCAGGGTGGATAGAATATCGAGACTTATGGGCCTCATCGAGGATTTTGGCTCTAAGTTCACCAATCTTGGGTATCCACATCCGGCAAAACCGAGTTCGTACACCGTATGCATTAGTATCCAGATTCTCTTGTTTTCCTACCATTCTTTATCGTTTTATATTCCTTTCTAGTAGTGATTCATCTTGTGCCTTTTCTATTTCATTCATCAAATCTGGTGTTATAATTAGTTGGCACGCTTTGATCCGGATAGGTGTCGACTCTTCCTTTCTACTTAAGGCGTCAGCCACGATGTTTGCCTTGCCTGGATGGTACAAAATCTCACAGTCATAATCCTTTAGTAGTTCTAACCACCTCCTTTGTCTCATGTTTAATTCCTTTTGTTCGAAAAAGTACTTCAAACTTTTGTGATCGGAGTAAATGGTGCATTTAACTCCATATAAATAATGCCTCCAAATCTTTAATGCGAAAACGACTGCCGCTAACTCTAAGTCATGAGTTAGGTAGTTTACTTCGTGAATCTTTAACTATCGCGAGGCATAAGCAATTACTTTTCCTCATTGCATAAGCACACAACCCAATCCCTGACCCGAAGCGTCAGAGTAGACTACCCAGTCTTCATTCCCTTCAGGTAGGGTCAAGACTGGAGTTTGAGTTAATCGTGTCTTTAGTTCTTCGAACGTGTTGCTTTGGTTTGGTCCTATTTATACTTCACTTCCTTACGTGTTAGCTTTGTCAATGGCAAGGCTATTCTTGAGAAATCCTGAATGAATCTCCGATAGTAACCTGCCAATCCCAGAAAACTTCGTATTTCCGTTGGCGTCTTTGGAACTTTCCATTTCTTTACTGTTACGATCTTTGCAGGATCTACCATAATACCGTTTAGGTTTATCACGTGACCTAGGAATTGGACTTCTCTAAGCCAGAACGCGCATTTGGATAATTTGGCATACAGTTTCTCCTGCTTTAGGATCACCAAGACTTCCTTTAAATGACAGTGGTGATCACCCTCGATATTTGAGTAAATGAGGATGTCGTCTATGAGACCGATCCAACATTGGCCGACATACTCTATTCATTAAGTCCATGAATGATGCAGGTGCATTGGTTAGACCGAAGGACATCACGAGGAACTCATAATGCCCATACCGTGTACGAAACGCGGTTTTCGGTACATCTTCCTCCCTTACTTTCAACTGATGGTAACCCGATCTAAGATCGATCTTTGAGAACCAACTCGCGCCTTGTAATTGGTCAAAAAGGTCGTCTATTCGAGGTAGTGGATATTTGTTCTTTACTGTTCTCTTGTTCAATTCACGGTAGTCGATGCACATTCGCATGCTACCGTCCTTCTTTTTTACAAATAATACTGGAGCGCCCCATGGTGAGATGCTCGGTCTAATAATTTTTTTTTTCTGTTAATTCCTCTAGTTGAGACATCAATTCTTTCATTTCTGACGGAGCCAATCGGTAAGGGGCTTTGGCAACGGGCTCAGCTCCTGGCAGTAAGTCAATCTGGAATTCTATTTCCTGATCGGGTGGCAAGCCAGGTAGGTCATCTGGGAACACCTCTGGAAAGTTGCACACCACGGGTACATCTTTAAGCTCTTTCATTTTCATTCTATCGTCAATAACATATGCCAGATAAGCTTCACAATCGCGCCTCATGTAACTTTCGGCCTTGATCATTGAGATGACGTTTGGCATCGTACCATTCAAATCCCCGTAAACTGTAATTGGACTGCCGTCAGTAGCTTTGAGGTGTATCATCTTTCGTTTACATATGATTTGAGCTTCGTTGGCAGCTAACCAATCCATGCCCAATACTATGTCAAATCCTCCTAAGGCCAGAAGGAATAATCTGGAAGGAAACTTATGACCCTCTATTTCTATTACGCAATCTTCGGTCATTTGAAATACCGCCGAATTTTTACCAACAACGGTTTGTACGCTAAAGGCCCTCACTATGGCGTCAATAGTGCAATCTAGTTTACGACTAAAGGCATTTGATATAAAGCTTTTGCTAGCACCCGAGTCAAATAAAATAGCAACATTTTCATCATTTACTAGAAACGTACCTGACACGACATCAGGGTTTTCTCTTGCTTCTTCCTCCGTTAAGGCATAGGCCCGAGTCCTTGCCTTTGGCTGTTCCTGTTCCTTCTCTTTTCCCGAACTAGATTGGCGCCTTCCTGCAGTTTTTTGTCAGATGTCCAAACAATCCACATACTTGACATTTGACGTCTTTTACGCATTATCGGGAGAAGTGCCCCGGCTTCCCGCACTTATAGCATGTGGTGGTGCCGATTCGACACTCGCCAGGATGTTGCCTTCCACATTTCTTGCAAGTTTCATATTCATCTGACCTTGGTTTCTTAATTTCAGTTGCTACATTCCCTTTTTCGGTGCCTCTAGACGGGTTCTCCCACTTTCTCTTTTGTGTCTCGGGTGCCGGGTCCTCATTGGCATAATCGTCGTAGACGATTCCGTTCAGATTCACTACTGACTCGAAGGTCGAGGGTAGGTTGGCTTTAACATGAACACGGACCCTTTGTGGTAGGCCCTTGACATAGTACTTAATCAATCGCTCTTCAGTATCTACCAGGTGAGGTACCAGTTGAGCCAGCTCATTGAATCTAGAAGTGTACTGGCGATGAGTCTTGTTGCCAGCCTTGAAGTTCAGAAACTCATTCTCTACCCGATCTATCTCGTTCTGGGGACAGAACTTTTGGATTTTCAGCCTTTTCAGATCTTCCCAAGTCATCCTTTTGAGAGCATTTGAAGACTTAGTCCTTTGAATGTTCCTCCACCAACTCAGTGCCTCGTTGGTGAAAGAGTGAGCCACATACTTCACAGCCTGGTCAGGTCGACATTCGCTTATGTTGATTACTCCGTTCATCCTCTCAATCCATTCAAACGTAGCCACCGAATCCTTGTTTCCATCAAACTTGGGTGGGTCACCGTCCTTAAACCCCTTGTAGGTACACCCTCGGGTGTTCAGTACCACAGTCACCTCATCCCCATCTCTATCATAACCTTTTTCCTCATGGTTCTTTTCTTCCTCTTCCTTGCTCTTCTTCAGTGCCTCAGATAACATATCAGGTAATACGTTCTTCAGAGTTAGTACAACCTCATGAGCAATAGCATCCCTAACTTCGGGTTCCAGTCATAGTGATCCTTCATTGCCTTCACTCGGTGGAGTCACATTAGTTTCGTGCACACTCCCAGTACATTCTTCGTGCACGCTTTCCTCATCATTACGTCTTTGTTTCAATGGTGGTCTACCGACTTGCCAGTGCGACCGCCTTGGCGTCCAGTTCCTCCTCTACGAGCCATAGTTTTCTAGATTTCCTGATAAGTAAAAGGCTATACATCAATGTCAATCCTTCAGATCATAGTTTTGAATAGTACGAGCAAGATAAATTCTTAATTACAGTGACTGGTTTGTGATTAATAATTTGCTTTGCTTTTCAGGTTCGAAACTCTTCACATCAGTAGTGAAAATGACATCTAAGCGTTCTAAGTTAAGGCATCTATTCCTATTACAGGCATTAACTTTAGTACTTACTTACTATGCTGTTGTCGGCGTTGGCTACCCAGACTGACATCCATGCGTTGGTCCCATTATCAGCTTGAGTCCAGACATTTAGGGATGTCTGAATCACTCAAACTATTTCTCTTATACCAACTTGTAAGGCCCCGATTCCGGGTAACCTCACTTGTTGGATTTACTCATAAACAAAGTCATCAATACTGAACTTTAAATTTAATACATTCAAACACAACGGAAACATTCAACATTTGAGTACATATTAGTGGAAGTCTCAACATTTAAAACATTAACCATTGCCTAAGCATAAAATAAAGTGGGATGTCAGTCTCATGCCGAGCAACCCTCACTCCTTCGCTCGACCCTTCATCTGTTTACCTGAAATGTATACTAAAAGTCAGCTAACGCTGGTGAGTTCTAGTTTAAATCAATCAGGCATAAACATTATTTCTTGATAAGTAAATATATATATATATATATATATATATATATATATATATATATAAATACACCTTTACACATCTTTTGTCTTCATTTATCATTCATACGCGAGTACATAATTACGTATTCATAACTTTTACTTTTCTTTCGTCATTCATATGTGCTTACATAGATATGCATTCACCTTTACTTTCCTTAACATTCATTGGTCATACACATAAGGGTGATCAACCCATATTTTACTGCGTATGTCACAAAGACATACGCCCTTAAGCTATCGTAGCCCTTTTACTCGTCCGGTCCTAGAAACCGTCCGCCTTAAAACTGTTCGGCCAACCTTCGGCCGTCCGTCTTAACTGTCCTACCGTCGTAGTCCGTCATATTCGCCCGTCTGCCCTAAGGTATCCGTTTCCCACTTGAACTAATTATATAGCCGTGCATCGATTTAGGGACTTACTCCACCGTAGTGGCCATTATTTAGTCTACCTTTCTAGACTTTTCTTTCTGGCTGCACAATAGTCAAGTGGTCGTCCGTCTACCGTAGTAGCTGTTAGCTTCGTTTCCATCCATAACGTATACATACATTCATAAAATGCAATATATATAATTATAAAGCAAGATTTTCTTCATTTACGTTTTGACATTCTTTCATTCATTCTTTGTAAACATACGTTTCATTGTTTGTTCATAATTCATTTTCATGTATATATAAATATATATATATATATATATATTTGTATATCACGTATGATCACATTGGCATTCATATCACTTATTCATCTAGTGTATACACTTCAGCCCAAAACATTTAAAATGATTTACACATAACATAGAAGGGGGCACATAGAACTCACCTGACGGGTGATTTCTGAATACACTTAGCTGGTTTAGGAGCGTTAGTTAATGTTGAGTATAATTTTGAGACTGATGTTGTCAATCGAAATTACAGTATCGAAACTACTAGTTTCGGTTGAACTTTTGTTCAATCGAAACTACTAGTTTCGGTTGAACATTTGTTCAATCGAAACTAAGTAGTTTCGATACCTGTTTTTCAGGCCCATTGGGCAGTGGCTTGGAAAACAAGGCACATGAGGCCTCCTATATATAGTAGAATACCCATTAGGAGTGAGTGTGTCTGTAGAGGGAATCACCACCCCAGGGGGAGCTCACCCTGGGGTGAGATAATTGTTAGTGTATGATCGAGCCTTTTAATTTTCATTTCAATCAAAGAATCATACGTTTTATGCTTTTAATTATCTGTTCTTTTCATTTTCAAATGTTTCTGTTCGTGTTTGTGATTCCCGCACCCATCTCTATCATTTCTGATTCAAGAGTGATACCGGATCCAGAGATTCCGCCTCTCGATCCGGACTGTTTGAAGAATTTCTCCGCATATCTGTGTCTACAGGTCTACTCAGGACCTACATTTAAGGTCACACATAATCTGTATAATCAAGTCATACGAGATAAGCTAATGAATTTAACCGACACTTAACATTTCTATTCTTAGAGTTAGGTGAACTAGACACATTAGTATCAAATCATTTGCCCGAAAACTCCATGTCCGAAATCTATTACAATTGAAATCTATTTCGACCGGAAACTAATCACTTGAAAAAGTTCTTTATTCTCATATTCTTTTGCTCGAAAACTCCTTGACCAAAACCCCTTTTCGACCGAAATGTTCCGATCGAAATCTTAGGTGTTCGAGACACTTTTCGACCGAAATGTTCTGATCGAAATCTTAGGTGTGAGACATTTTTCGACCGAAATGTTCTGATCGAGATCTTAGGTGTGAGACACTTTTCGACCGAAATGTTCTGATCGAAATCTTAGGTGAGACACTTTTCGACCGAAATGTTCTGATCGAAATTTTTAGATGTCCGGAATCACTTTTCGGTCGAAAAATAGTTTTCGGCCCATTCATCTGACTTTTCGGGCGACGCATCTGATTTTCACCAACTTCATCGTTTTTGATTCAAGCTTCGACCTTTTTACGTTCAGAAGAAGCTAGATACAAGCTTTTTATGCGATTCCGTACGTAAAAATGTCATCTTTTGATTCAAAACCCATTAAAACCCTAAAACCCATTTCTTAGCTAAAAACTCAGATTCGAGCATGAATGTTACCTGTTTTCGTTTCTTCTTTGTTGCTAAACGTTCCTAAGATGGAGAACAACGATTCTCGAGCCTTTGAGCCCGTTCCTTTACTTTCTCTCTCTAGACCCGGTTCTCTCTTTCTCTCTTTAAGTTGTGTAAAATGGTGGAGTTGAGGGGAGGTTGTGATGATGTAGCTGACTTGAGGGGCTCTCTTCCTTTGCTCGCGGCCCATGGGCCGGCCCTAGGTCAAGCCTGTCTATTCTTTTTTACTTCGTGTTATTAGTCTCGACCCTTAGTTCTTTTATTCGGGTTTTATAAATTTAGGGATGTTACAAATTAGGCTCATCTTTGTGCAATTCCGAAGAAAACCTATTTTTTCAATTAAAGTTTGGACACCTCCCGCATTTACGTACGAGTTTAATGCAGTGGAACAATTAATAACGGGAGGCAACACTTTAAAATATTTTTTAAACTTTTCTTTCATAGGTTCCATCATTTTTACAAAAAATGGGCCTTTAAATTCCAAATCTTCAAGTTTCGTTGCCATTATAAAAAGTTGGTTAATAACTTCACAATCGTGGGATAGTATACTCCCGATAAAAAGGTAGTTGCACTTTTAAAAATCCCACACACATCGGTTAAATTTTCAATAACTTGCCAACTAGATGGCGGGAATGGTGTAACACCGGTTTCGCCTACAAGTATGTTATGAAATGCAATCAAACTATCTTTATGTTTGATTGCGCTTTCAAACATATTGCAAGTCGAGTTCCATCGAGTAGGTACGTCTCAATTCGGCCCTAAACAACATGTACCCGACTCTTTACAAAACTCTTTATATCTAACATATGTTGCCTTACTAATAAATTTTTTTTTTAACATTTCTTTAAAATTTTATTTTAATTCCACAATAAGATTTAATCTGTCTTGCATGACTAAGTTAATAATATGTGTAATAGAACGACTATGAAAAAAAATACCATCACAAATTGGTTTAAATCTTAATTTTAGTTGTGCAACTGCGACGGTATTGTTGGAAGCATTATCAAAAGATATAGAGAAAAAATTATTTTTCAAGTTAAAAGTTTCAGTTACTTCTTTTAAAATATGAAATAAATTGCTTGCGATATGTGGATTTGGAAACGTTTCAAAAGCAATTGTACACTTGTTCATTTCCCACGTATTGAGGTGTATCCTATGTGCAGTAACGCAAAGATATAATTCAGGTAATCCGTGAGGGGCCGACTAAACATCGCAACTCAAATTCACACCCGTTTCTAAACTTTGAAAACCCAAAATTATTTCCTTTTTAGTTTTTAACCACATTTTAAGGCAATCACGTCTAAGGGTTGTTTGACTTACATGATTATAACGCGGTTGTAGAGTTTTTTGGATGAGACGCATCAATCTTAGGTTGTCAAAGTGATCAAATGGCAAACCCTCTTAAATCACAAACTTTACCATTCCTTCCCGAATCGATTCAACATCATAATGTCAAATACATGTATCGCTAGACATTGTTGCTTGACCATCTTCGGGAGCTTTCTTTAAGGCTTTGCAAGTTTCTTGTACATGTTTTTTCAAAGAAGAGTTGGAATCCGCCTTGAACATAGTACCACAATGAACGCAACGAGCTTTGTTAGGACCGAAAGACATTTTACATAACTCGAAATGAACAAAAATACTTGAGTTTCTCGTTGTGGGAATAACTTTCACCACGTTTGGTTTGCTACAAGCCGAGGCGGAAGCGGTAGCCAATTCGGAAGCCATTTTTTAGCGTTTTTTTAAGATTGTTTTCGAGAGTGGTAACTCAACCTAAACATCCACCAACTATTTGTACCAAGTTAGGGCCATTAAAAGGTAAAAAAAATGCCTAAAAAGTGGCTCTAACGGCTATATTACCGTTATAAAACGATCAAAAAAGTTCCCAGCACGTATTTCGGGAATAACCGGTTTTGTAGAGACCGGTTTTAGGAAGAACCGATTTCGGGTATTTTTAGAACCGGTTTTGAATATAAATATCGGAACCTATCCAGACCCTACGGGTAGGGTCGGTTCCGGTTCGGATCCGAAAGAACCCGTTCCGGTTCCTTAGACGGTTCCGGTTTTTTTGTTCACCTCTAATTTCCTTAGTTAAATTGGTCTTTCCACTATTACAATCTAAGCCCATGCTAAGCCAAACCTCCTACACAGCCCATATCGTTATGTTTGGTTTTAGTATGGATGCTACATAAATTGCAGCTTGATAATAACACCACAAATCTAGAGTCCCCAAATCCCTCCAATATCAAATCTTTAAAGCACAATGAGCATTCAACCTACTTCATAGTAGGTTAGAGCCATTGCCATTGCCATGTACTCTTCCTCTACCAAAGATCTAAAAACAACAGCTTGATTCTTATATTTCTGGATACTTTTTATTAAAACTTAAACTATTTGGGTATTTTATCTCGAAACTTAAAAGTTAAAGGAGGAATAAGCAGAAGACTATAGTTTACGCACATGGATATTTGTGTTTATGGTGTAAATAAGTATACTAGAGTGGTAATACGTAAAAAAGAGAAAATAATTTAAAAAAATTGGGTTAAACGGGTTTGTGTTCTGTTAACCCGCAATCATTTTGACGACAAGAGAATTTCTTCATAACCGAACCCCTTCATTCTCTATTTCCTTAAAAAAACAAGCACAGCCTTTCCCTTTCCGCTATACCGTTAGGTTTAATCGTAAAGAAATAAAATGATTACGAAATTTGTTTGTCTTTGAATTCAAGAAATGATTACAAAACTCTATAAACTCATCTTAACTAAATATCTCTCCACAAAATACAAGATTAACTAATTTAACAAACTTTAGAACTAAATTATATTTTGATCCCTTAATTAACTTATGAATGTTAATTTTCCACCCTTGTATTTATCTTCGATTGACAAAAGGATAGTCGCTTGAAAATGGTCAGCTAACCTTTCAATGTTACTTAGTTGGTAAGTCAAAGTTGTACAAACAGAATGATTTAATTCAACGTATAATAGCTTCAAAGATAAGCATTGCATAACGTGTTTTTAGTAGTTTTCCTTTCTAATTAAAGTCTATATTTTTTCTCCGTACTTAACTCTTGATATTGCAGTTTTGTTATATAATAGTCATTAAATGAATCATATAAACATGCAAGAATAGTAATTAATTAGTTTACAACCAAAGCTATATAAGGTATATTTTATAGACAAAATCACAAAATACTAGTATAAAAAAGTTCTTTGAAAGCGGTTAAAATTTATATGAGTAAATTACTATTTGAATCCTTAACATTTGTCAATTTTAATTAGTTGAGTCTTTTATGTTTCAAAACCTCGGTTTCTGATTTTCACTTTTGACTTCATTTGAGTCTAAATGGCTAACGTCATTAGATTTAACAGTTAACTTCTTTTGAAATGATCATTTCAGAAAAAAGAAGTTAACGAAAATAAAAAATATAACACATATACACACTAATAGGGATCTTTTGGTAATTTCAGAAAAAAAAGTTAACTGTTAAATCTAATGGCGTTAACCATCTGGACTCAAATAGAGTCGAAAATGAAAAGTCATGGTTCAGAGACGAAAATGAAAAGTCATGATTCAGACTAAGGTTTTAAAACAAAAGTAAATCAACTAATTAAAATGGACAAACATAAGAGATTCAAATAGTAATTTACTCTCTTATTTAGTACAACATAAACTTTTAATAAACTATATTAAATATGTAAGAAATAAATATGATAACAAACTTAAAAAATAAAACATTATTTACCTATTGCCAACTTTCATTTATGTTAAGTGTAGTGGGGCCGTTAATGGGTGGCGTGATCCACTCATTGTTTTCACGCCGGTGAACACTGCCCCATATGTGGTGAAAGGGGCGTTAAGAGGTGGGGGGGGGGGGGGGTGTGGGGTCATTCACGAGGGAGAGGTTTCATGGCCGTTGCAACGACTAGTTATTTAAAAAAATATTTAATTTTAATCAATATATATATATATATATATATATATATATATCATTCCCTCAACCAAATAACACCAAATTATCATATTTTATCAACCAATAACAAACCGCTATATATTCCCTTAACCAATAACACACCACTATCTATTCCCTCAACCAATAACGCACCGATCTATTTTCTTATCCTATTTAAAATGGAATGGTCATCTTCGTCGTCGGGTTCATCGGAAGAAGATAAGGTGATAATTGAAGCGATTCGTTACGCGTACGTACTAGCTGAAGAAGCCGAGAATTCACGAGGCGTAACACGAAGAGTTCAAGTAATGCTCGACCAGGAAGTTGCTAATCAAAGTCTAGTACGTGATTACTTTTCAAAAATCCCATGTATGATGAAAAAAAGTTTCGAATCCGTTGTCGTATGAGACGAGAACTTTTCTTAAGAATATGTGGTGATTTAGAAAAACAGAATATGAATATTTTCAACAAAGGGAAGACGCGACATGTAAGCTTGGATTTACTGCTTTGAAAAATGCACGTGTGCACTTCGAAAACTCACATACGGTACTCTGCACGATTCATGGGATGAGTATTTGAATACGTCTGAAAAAACCGCAAGAGAGACGCTTCATATGTTTTGTGAAGGTAATAATATTATTATTTACTTATTATTATATTATTTTTATTATTATTTACTAATAAAATGTTTATAGGTGTGATTAATCTCTACGTCAAGAGATATTTAAAGAGACCCACTTTTAGTAACATTCAACAAATATATGAGGTGCATGAAGCCGTACATGGCTTTCCCAGGATGCTTGGAAGTATCGATTGCACACACTGGGAATGGGCTAATTGTCCAACTGCTTGGCGAGGTCAACACCAGCGAGAGGACCATCCACGTTCGACCATAATGATTGAATTGCGTCATATGATCTTTGGATTTGACATGCATTCTTTGGTGTTGCGGGGGTAAACAACGGTATCAATGTTAATCGCTTGTATTCGATGACATCATAGATGGAGTTGCACCTGGTTCTTCATTCATTGTCAATGATGTCGAGTACGAGCACGAGTATTATCATGCCGATGGTATATATCCGGAGTACGCCACATTTGTCAAAGCATATACAAGCCCAATTGGTGAGAAAAAAACTTTTCAAAAAAACACAAATGTTGGTGTTCTCGGGGTACTCGGTGCTTCAACAAATACAAGTCATAGTGAGGGTCGTGACGTTCTTGCTTGAATCAGCCGCTTGAGGTACCTACTAAGAACAAAGCACCGTTAGTCTCACTGCAGGAGGGGGCCTCCTGCGATTAGCCTCCGGCATGAGAATACGATAACGGTTCTTTGGGAGTGATATGGATCTTTGGAATGAGAATGATAAGTGTAAGAGTGTATGAGTGAGTAGTGAGAATGGACTTGGGATTTGGAGAGCCCAAGTCCTTCTCTTATACCAGAGTCTGCTCTGGCTTCATGCTATGTGCGGGGGTATCCCCTTCTCTTTCCTGTCCCTGTAGCAAGGTCCTTTCCTTTTTGGTGTAAAGAGACAAAGTCCTCTATATGGACAAAGGTCTCCCTCTTCAAGGCCATTTACGTATGATTTTAATGCGACGGAACAATTAATAACGGGAGGCAACACTTTAAAATATTTTTTAAACTTTTCTTTCATAGGTTCCATCATTTTTACAAAAAAATGGGCCTTTAAATTCCAAATCTTCAAGTTTCGTTGCCATTATAAAAAGTTGGTTAATAACTCATAATTGTGGGATAATATACTCCCGATAAAAAGGTAGTTGCACTTTTAAAAATCACACAATCGGTTAAATTTTCAATAACTTGCCAACTAGATGGCGGGAATGGTGTAACACCTGTTTCGCCTACAAGTATGTTTGAAATGCAATCAAACTATCTTTATGTTTGATTGCGCTTTCAAACATATTGCAAGTCAAGTTCCATCGAGTAGGTACGTCTCAATTCGGCCCTAAACAACATGTACCCAACTCTTTACAAAACCTTTTATATCTAACATATGTTGCCTTACTAATAAAAATATTTTTAAACATTTCTTTAAAATTTTCTTTTAATTCCACAATAAGATTTAGTCTGTCTTTCATGACTAAGTTAATAATATGTGTAATACAACGACTATGAAAAAAAAACACCGTCACAAATCGGTTTAAATGTTAATTTTAGTTTTGCAACTGCGGCGGTATTGTTGGAAGCATTATCAAATGATATAGAGAAAACTTTATTTTCCAAGTTAAAAGTTTCAATTACTTCTTTTAAAATTTGAAACAAATTGCCTGCGGTATATGGATTTGGAAACGTTTCAAAAGCAATTGTACGCTTATTCATTTCCCACGTATTGAGGTGTATCCTATGTGTAGTAACGCAAAGATATAATTCGGGTAAACTTTGAGGGGCCGACCAAACATCGCAACTCAAATTCACACCCGTTTCTAAACTTTGAAAACCCAAAATTATTTCTTTTTTAGTTTTTAACCACATTTTAAGGCAATCACGTCTAAGGGTTGTTCGACTTACATGATTATAACGCGGTTGTAGAGTTTTTTGGATGAGACGCATCAATCTTAGGTTGTCAAAGTAATCAAATGGCAAACCCTCTTAAATCACAAACTTACCATTCCTTCCCGAATCGCTTCAACATCTTAATGCCAAATACATGTATCGCTAGACATTGTTGCTTGACCATCTTCGGGAGCTTTCTTTAAGGCTGTGCAAGTTTCTTGTACATGTTTTTTCAAAGACGAGTCGGAATCCGCCTTCAACATAGTACCACAATGAACGCAACGAGCTTTGTTAGGACCGAAAGACATTTTACATAACTCGAAATGAACAAAAATACTTGAGTTTCTCGTTGTGGGAATAACTTTCACCACGTTTGGTTTGCTACAAGCCGAGGGGGAAGCGGTAGCCAATTCGGAAGCCAATTAATAACGGGAGGCAACACTTTAAAATATTTTTTAAACTTTTCTTTCATAGGTTCCCTCATTTTTACAAAAAATGGGCCTTTAAATTCCAAATCTTCAAGTTTCGTTGCCATTATAAAAAGTTGGTTAATAACTCATAATTGTGGGATAATATACTCCCGATAAAAAGGTAGTTGCACTTTTAAAAATCCCACGCACATCGGTTAAATTTTCAATAACTTGCCAACTAGATGGCGGGAATAGTGTAACACCGGTTTCGCCTACAAGTATGTTTGAAATGCAATCAAACTATCTTTATGTTTGATTGCGCTTTCAAACATATTGCAAGTCGAGTTCCATCGAGTAGGTACGTCCCAATTCGGCCCTAAACAACATGTACCCGACTCTTTTCAAAACCTTTTATATCTAACATATGTTGCCTTACTAATAAAAATATTTTTTAACATTTCTTTAAAATTTTCTTTTAATTCCACAATAAGATTAAATCTGTCTTGCATGACTAAGTTAATAATATGTGTAATACAACGACTATGAAAAAAAACACCGTCAAAATTCGTTTTAAGTCTTAATTTTAGTTGTGCAACTTCGACGGTATTGTTGGAAGCATTATCAAAAGATATAGAGAAAACTTTATTTTACAAGTTAAAAGTTTCAATTACTTCTTTTAAAATTTGAAAAAATTGCCTGCGGTATGTGGATTTGGAAACGTTTCAAAAGCAATTGTACGCTTATTCATTTCCCACGTATTGAGGTGTATCCTATGTGCAGTAACGCAAAGATATAATTCGGGTAAACCTTGAGGGGCCGACCAAACATCGCAACTCAAATTCACACCCGTTTCTAAACTTTGAAAACCCAAAATTATTTGTTTTTTAGTTTTTAACCACATTTTAAGGCAATCACGTCTATGGATTGTTCGACTTACATGATTATAACGCGGTTGTAGAGTTTTTTGGATGAGACGCATCAATCTTAGGTTGTTAAAGTATCAATGGCAAACCCTCTTAAATCACAAACTTTACCATTCTTTCCCGAATCGCTTGAACATCATAATGCCAAATACATGTATAGCTAGACATTGTTGCTTGACCATCTTCGGAGCTTTGTTTAAGGCTTTGCAAGTTTCTTGTACATGTTTTTTCAAAGACGAGTCGGAATCCGCCTTCAGCATAGTACCACAATGAACGCAACGAGCTTTGTTAGGACCGAAAGACATTTTACATAACTCGAAATGAACAAAAATACTTGAGTTTCTCGTTGTGGGAATAACTTTCACCACGTTTGGTTTGCTACAAGCCGAGGCGGAAGCGGTAGCCAATTCGGAAGCCATTTTTTAGCGCTTTTTTTAGATTGTTTTCGAGTGTGGTAACTCAACCTAAACATCTTGTACCAAGTTAGGGCCATTAAAAGGTAAAAAAATGCCTAAAAAGTGGCTCTAAAGGCTTTATTACCGTTATAAAACGATCAAAAAAGTTCCCAGCACGTATTTCGGGAAGAACCGGTTTTGTAGAAACCGGTTTTAGGAAGAACCGATTTCGGGTATTTTTAGAACCGGTTTTGAATATAAATATTGGAACCTATCCAGACCCTAGGGTCGGTTCCGGTTCGTGTCCGGAAGAACCCGTTCCGGTTCCTTAGACGGTTCCGGTTTTTTTGTTCACCTCTAATTTCCTTAGTTAAATTGGTCTTTCCACTATTACAATCTAAGCCCATGTTAAGCCAAACCTCCTACACAGCCCATATCGTTATGTTTGGTTTTAGTATGGATGCTACATAAATTGCAGCTTGATAATAACACCACAAATCTAGAGTCCCCAAATCCCTCCAATATCAAATCTTTAAAGCACAATGAGCATTCAACCTACTTCATAGTAGGTTAGAGCCATTGCCATTGCCATGTACTCTTCCTCTACCAAAGATCTAAAAACAACAGCTTGATTCTTATATTTCTCGATACTTTTTATTAAAACTTAAACTATTTGGGTATTTTATCTCGAAACTTAAAAGTTAAAGGAGAAATAAGCAGAAGACTATAGTTTAAGCACATGGATATTTGTGTTTATGGTGTAAATCAGTATACTAGCGTGGTAATACGTAAAAAAGAGAGAATAATTTAAAAAAATTGGGTTAAACGGGTTTGTGTTCTGTTAACCCGCAGTCATTTTGACGACAAGAGAATTTCTTCATAACCGAACCCCTTCTTTCTCTATTTCCTTAAAAAAAACAAGCATAGCCTTTCCCTTTCCGCTATACCGTTAGGTTTAATCGTAAAGAAATAAAATGATTACGAAATTTGTTTGTCTTTGAATTCAAGAAATGATTACAAAACTCTATAAACTTATCTTAACTAAATATCTCTCCACAAAATACAAGATTAACTAATTTAACAAACTTTAGAACTAAATTATATTTTGATCCCTTAATTAACTTATGAATGTTAATTTTCCACCCTTGTATTTATCTTCGATTGACAAAAGGATAGTCGCTTGAAAATGGTCGGCTAACCTTTCAATGTTACTTAGTTGGTAAGTCAAAGTTGTACAAACAGAATGATTTAATTCAACGTATAATAGCTTCAAAGATAAGCATTGCATAACGTGTTTTTAGTAGTTTTCCTTTCTAATTAAAGTCTATATTTTTTCTCCGTACTTAACTCTTGATATTGCAGTTTTGTTATATAATAGTCATTAAATGAATCATATAAACATGAAAGAATAGTAATTAATTAGTTTACAACCAAAGCTATATAAGGTATATTTTATAGACAAAATCACAAAATACTAGTATAAAAAAGTTCTTTGAAAGCGGTTAAATTTTTTATGAGTAAATTACTATTTGAATCCTTAACATTTGTCAATTTTAATTAGTTGAGTCTTTTATTTTCAAAACCTCGGTTTCTGATTTTCACTTTTGACTTCATTTGAGTCTAAATGGCTAACGTCATTAGATTTAACACTTAACTTCTTTTGAAATGATCATTTCAGAAAAAAAAAGTTAACGAAAATAAAAAATATAACACATATACACACTAATAGGGATCTTTTGGTCATTTCAGAAAAAAAAAAAGTTAACTGTTAAATCTAATGGCGTTAACCATCTGGACTCAAATGAAGTCGAAAATGAAAAGTCATGGTTCAGAGACGAAAATGAAAAGTCATGGTTCAGACTAAGGTTTTAAAACATAAGGAAATCTACTAGTTAAAATGAACAAACGTAACAGTTTCAAATAGTAATTTACTCTCTTATTTAATACAACAAAAACTTTTAATAAACTATATTAAATATGTAAGAAATAAATATGATAACAAACTTAAAAAATAAAACATTATTTACCTATTGCCAACTTTCATTTAGGTTAAGTGTAGTGGGGCCGTTAATGGGTGGCGTGATCCACCTCATTGTTTTCACGCCGATGAACACTGCCCCATACATGATGAAAGGGGCGTTAGGGGGGGGGGGGGGTGTGGGGTCATTCACGATGGAGAGGGGCCCTTTCTTGGTCAATATAGCCGTTGCAACGACTAGTTATTTAAAAAAAATATTTAATTTTAATCAATATATATATATATATATATATATATATATATATATATATATATACATATTTATCATTCCCTCAACCAAATAACACCAAATTATCATATTTTCTCAACCAATAACAAACCGCTATATATTCCCTTAACCAATAACACACCACTATCTATTCCCTCAATCAATAACGCACCGATCTATTTTCTTATCCTATTTAAAATGGAATGGTCATCTTCGTCGTCGGGTTCATCGGAAGAAGATAAGGTGACAATTGAAGCGATTCGTTACGCGTACGTACTAGCTGAAGAAGCCGAGAATTCACGAGGGGTAACACGAAGAGTTCAAGTAATGCTCGACCGGGAAGTTGCTAATCAAAGTCTAGTACGTGATTACTTTTCGAAAATCCCATGTATGATGAAAAGTTTCGAATCCATTGTCGTATGAGACGAGAACTTTTCTTAAGAATATGTGGTGATTTAGAAAAACATAATATGAATATTTTCAACAAAGGGAAGACGCGACATGTAAGCTTGGATTTACTGCTTTGATAAATGCACGTGTGCACTTCGAAAACTCGCATACGGTACTCTGCACGATTCATGGGATGAGTATTTGAAGACGTCTGAAAAAACCGCACGAGAGACGCTTCATATGTTTTGTGAAGGTAATAATATTATTATTTACTTATTATTATATTATTTTTATTATTATTATATTATTATTATTTACTTATAAAATGTTTATAGGTGTGATTAATCTCTACGTCAAGAGATATTTAAAGAAACCCACTTTTAGTAACATTCAACAAATATATGAGGTGCATGAAGCCGTACATGGCTTTCCCGAGATGCTTGGTAATATCGATTGCACACATTGGGAATGGGCTAATTGTCCGACTGCTTGGCGAGGCCAGCACCAGCGAGAGGACCATCCACATTCGACCATAATGCTTGAAGTCGTTGCGTCATATGATCTTTGAATTTGGTATGCATTCTTTGGTGTTGCGGGGGTAAACAACGGTATCAATGTTAATCGCTTGTATTCGATGACATCATAGATGGAGTTGCACCAGGTTCTTCATTCATTGTCAATGATGTCGAGTACGAGCACGGGTATTATCATGCCGATGGTATATTTCCGGAGTACGCCACGTTTGTCAAAGCATATACTAACCCAATTGGTGAGAAAAAAACTTTTCAAAAAAACATTTCAAAAAAACACAAGTGTTGCTACAATGAATATGCTAGGGGTACTCGGTGCTTCAACAAATACAAGTCATAGTGAGGGTCTTGACGTTCTCGCTTGAATCAGCCGCTTATGGTACCTGCTAAGAACAAAGCACCGTTAGTCTCACTACAGGAGGGGGCCTCCTGCTATCAGCCTCTGGCATGAGAATACGATAACGGTTCTTTGGGAATGATATGGATCTTTGGAATGAGAATGGTAAGTGTAAGAGTGTATGAGTGAGTAGTGAGAATGGACTTGGGATTTGGAGAGCCCAAGTCCTTCTCTTATCCCTGAGTCTGCTCTGGCTTCATGCTATGTGTGGGGGTATCCCCTTCTCTTTCATGTCCCTGCAGCAAGGTCCTTTCCCTTTTGGTGTAAAGTGCCAAAGTCCTCTATATGGACAAAGGTCTCCCTCTTCAAGGCCATTAAGATTCCAAACGGGTCACTATCACTTATGCCACGTCACCTCGTTGCTTGGGAGACGTGGCTTCGTGGTTCTGCTTAGTACGTGTTCTTCATTGATGAAGCTGAGCTTCGTGATCTTACCCATGTCATCAGCCCCCCATTCAGGAGTGCTTATTTTGTAGTAATGAGGGCTTTTGACTAAGCCCTATTAAAAAATTAGTTTCTTTGCTAAATCTCGTTCATTTCTAAAGGAACCGATTTTTTATTAATTCCTGGTTAGGTAACTCAGCGTAGGCTTCCCTATGTGATGGGACGGCTTGCGTCAGTTATCATTGATCTTTCTCTCTCATAATTTTAATTTGGATTTTGAAAAAACAATCCCTTTATATACAACCGGACCCTTGAATCCCTTCCATTTTTTCGAACGGTTTCTTTCCCCAAGGGTTTTTCTTCTTCCTTGTTCTTGCTTCTCTTCTGCCGATCAGTGATTGTGGAGGTTAGTTCTCATTTTCCTTTTGTGTTCCCTTTCGTAACCTTGTCTAAAAATGATTTTGTTGGAACTATTTCAGGTGACAACGAGCTTGAAGATTCTATGTCTTAGTCTTAGAGTCTTTGCTTGTAACGTGTTAGAATTGTAAGCAACAGTTAAGGGGGAGTGTGTTGGAGCATGTTTTGTAACTGCCGCTGAAATTCTATGTTGTAAGTTAGTGAAGCTATCAAGTTCGCCTAAGGAACTTAGAGCGAACTTGATAGGCGAACTTGCTAAGTTCTCCTAAGCTTGTTAAGGGCGAACTTGGTCTTTGTGGTTTCCCTATAAATAGAGGTTTACTTGACAGTTTTAAGAGCCTAGATCAGAGTAGATCAGAACTGTACAGAAACTAAGAGAACTTGTAAACTGATATTCTGAGTGGAAATACAAAGAGGATTATTACACCGTATTGTTGATTGAGTTACACGTTGCACGTTGATCATGGATTCCACATGTTATCACCGTGTCGTACCGCGAGTCTAGAGATCCGTCACGCACCGAGTCAAGGACCTACAAGTGCTACTATTAATACAATTTGGTTTGTTAATAGTGGTTGTTCATAGCACATGACAGGGAATGACATCTGCACGAGCAATGAGTTGTTTGATAACTGATAAGTCTATTTGATTCAACGACTTGATGCTCACGGGGGAGATAATGTCCCACACAATATTGTTTTGGAAAGTGTTTGACCAAGTCCAAAAGACATCCTGAAACTTAGGATGATGATGGTGAGCATAAAGTCGTTGATGCAACCATTTGACTAGTTGAGGGGGAGTCTACTTGACAGGGGGAGTACAAAATTGTGTTGGTGACAAAGGCAAAGGCATTCGATTACATCGGTTTGATTTTTGAATTGATTGAATTACTTAATCCTAAGTGAGCAAGTAAAATGTTTTTCTTAAAATGTTTTCATGGAAGTTTTACTTTCTGTCAAAAAGATTTTGAAAAAGCTAAACAAATTGAAAAAGTTAAAATCGACATTACTTGAAGTTATAAGGAGAAATGATAGTACATCAGTAGATGTTCAGTCACACATGACCTTAGTTGGACTTTATGATTGTTTATCTAATATATATGTGATAAATGTTTTGATCAGAACTTCTTAGACTGCACAGTTTGGGAAATGATAGCTTCATAACTGCTTATGCTTAACAAAAAATGATGCTTGATGCTTATATTTTAATTTGGATACTAGTATGTAGTCTGAATTTTCAATAGGCTATGAGTATCTTTGGTCCACTAGTAGTGTGACAACATAATGAACTTTGTGACAACTGTAATTTGAACCCATGGTATGTCGGGTGTGTGTGTAAAAGATCATTATCAGATAAAGAATATAAGATCTAAAGTACTTCATGAGACCAGTATCGGTTATGTCATTAAACATAATTTTTCAGTTCACTTCACTGCCTATGCCCCGAAAAACATGCAATATGATGTTGAACTAAGATTTGTTTCTGACAACATCTGTTGGAACATATACCAGCCCTTGGATCATTATCCTGATTCCATTGAATATATCCAGATAACAGTTGGATCACGCTACCCTATGTCATTGAATCAATCAATTCCTTGATTATTCTTATGTTGAATAAATTCTATCGGTACAATCTTTCTGTTACTATGAATCATGATACTTCATCCAAACCAAGACATTTGAATCATTCTGATTCGCTAAAATCTTGCAATGATCTTATATGTCTTGAAGATAATGCACATTTATTTTATGTTGGCATATTTGTGGGGTACACGTTGTACTATAAAATAAATGGTACCTTAATTCATAAGAACATGAGACAAAGATACTGATGGTTTCAATTTTAATATTAACAACTTAGATTGACATGTTATGTGTTGCAAATTCGTATGTAATTTATTATGAGCATGTTATGATCTGATCCCATCTTCTTTGAAGTTCTTCGCGTATCATTACATGTTTTGGTTGAAGCTTAAAAGATTTGATCTTATCTAGTATAAAGAAATGAAAGAATGAATCTGGATAGGATACCCATAGAATGTTTAGGGATGTTTATCTAAAATGTGTGATTGATGCATTGTTTATACTGATATGATCTTCTTACTCGTAATGTTCGATCAAAAAGATGTGATTTAGTATTTTACAGTTAAGTTTGTATAGAGAAAAACCAAAAATATTTTGAGTTTCTTGTGTTTGAAAAACCAAAAAGATTTTATTTTTCCAGCTTCCATGGAATTTTTTTCTTGTTGGTTACATTTGGTTGTTCTTCTTTGCCATAAGTGAAAATTTACATATAGAAGTTGACAAGGGGCCCTTCTCCCAAGTTTTCTTCTAGAAAGAGAGAGAGTGTGTGCAGATGTACAAGACAAAGAATATGATCTGTTTGAGAACTGATGACAATCTTCTGAAACTGTTGTCAAGGGGGAGTCTGTTGGAACTATTTCTGGTGACAACGAGCTTGAAGATTCTATGTCTTAGTCTTAGAGTCTTTGCTTGTAACGTGTTAGAATTGTAAGCAACAGTTAAGGGGGAGTGTGTTGGAGCATGTTTTGTAACTGCCGCTGAAATTCTATGTTGTAAGTTAGTGAAGCTATCAAGTTCGCCTAAGGAACTTAGAGCGAACTTGATAGGCGAACTTGCTAAGTTCTCCTAAGCTTGTTAAGGGCGAACTTGGTCTTTGTGGTTTCCCTATAAATAGAGGTTTACTTGACAGTTTTAAGAGCCTAGATCAGAGTAGATCAGAACTGTACAGAAACTAAGAGAACTTGTAAACTGATATTCTGAGTGGAAATACAAAGAGGATTATTACACCGTATTGTTGATTGAGTTACACGTTGCACGTTGATCATGGATTCCACATGTTATCACCGTGTCGTACCGCGAGTCTAGAGATCCGTCACGCACCGAGTCAAGGACCTACAAGTGCTACTATTAATACAATTTGGTTTGTTAATAGTGGTTGTTCATAGCACATGACAGGGATGACATCTGCACGAGCAATGAGTTGTTTGATAACTGATAAGTCTATTTGATTCAACGACTTGATGCTCACGGGGGAGATAATGTCCCACACAATATTGTTTTGGAAAGTGTTTGACCAAGTCCAAAAGACATCCTGAAACTTAGGATGATGATGGTGAGCATAAAGTCGTTGATGCAACCATTTGACTAGTTGAGGGGGAGTCTACTTGACAGGGGGAGTACAAAATTGTGTTGGTGACAAAGGCAAAGGCATTCGATTACATCGGTTTGATTTTTGAATTGATTGAATTACTTAATCCTAAGTGAGCAAGTAAAATGTTTTTCTTAAAATGTTTTCATGGAAGTTTTACTTTCTATCAAAAAGATTTTGAAAAAGCTAAACAAATTGAAAAAGTTAAAATCGACATTACTTGAAGTTATAAGGAGAAATGATAGTACATCAGTAGATGTTCAGTCACACATGACCTTAGTTGGACTTTATGATTGCTTATCTAATATATATGTGATAAATGTTTTGATCAGAACTTCTTAGACTGCACAGTTTGGGAAATGATAGCTTCATAACTGCTTATGCTTAACAAAAAATGATGCTTGATGCTTATATTTTAATTTGGATACTAGTATGTAGTCTGAATTTTCAATAGGCTATGAGTATCTTTGGTCCACTAGTAGTGTGACAACATAATGAACTTTGTGACAACTGTAATTTGAACCCATGGTATGTCGGGTGTGTGTGTAAAAGATCATTATCAGATAAAGAATATAAGATCTAAAGTACTTCATGAGACCAGTATCGGTTATGTCATTAAACATAATTTTTCAGTTCACTTCACTGCCTATGCCCCGAAAAACATGCAATATGATGTTGAACTAAGATTTGTTTCTGACAACATCTGTTGGAACATATACCAGCCCTTGGATCATTATCCTGATTCCATTGAATATATCCAGATAACAGTTGGATCACGCTACCCTATGTCATTGAATCAATCAATTCCTTGATTATTCTTATGTTGAAGAATTCTATCGGTACAATCTTTCTGTTACTATGAATCATGATACTTCATCCAAACCAAGACATTTGAATCATTCTGATTCGCTGCTTGATATTTTCCTGTGTTTAACGATATAATTTCATCCTGGAGATTGAAAATCTTGCAATGATCTTATATGTCTTGAAGATAATGCACATTTATTTTATGTTGGCATATTTGTGGGGTACACGTTGTACTATAAAATAAATGGTACCTTAATTCATAAGAACATGAGACAAAGATACTGATGGTTTCAATTTTAATATTAACAACTTAGATTGACATGTTATGTGTTGCAAATTCGTATGTAATTTATTATGAGCATGTTATGATCTGATCCCATCTTCTTTGAAGTTCTTCGCGTATCATTACATGTTTTGGTTGAAGCTTAAAAGATTTGATCTTATCTAGTATAAAGAAATGAAAGAATGAATCTGGATAGGATACCCATAGAATGTTTAGGGATGTTTATCTAAAATGTGTGATTGATGTATTGTTTATACTGATATGATCTTCTTACTCGTAATGTTCGATCAAAAAGATGTGATTTAGTATTTTACAGTTAAGTTTGTATAGAGAAAAACCAAAAATATTTTGTGTTTCTTGTGTTTGAAAAACCAAAAAGATTTTATTTTTCCAGCTTCCATGGAATTTTTTTCTTGTTGGTTACATTTGGTTGTTCTTCTTTGCCATAAGTGAAAATTTACATATAGAAGTTGACAAGGGGCCCTTCTCCCAAGTTTTCTTCTAGAAAGAGAGAGAGTGTGTGCAGATGTACAAGACAAAGAATATGATCTGTTTGAGAACTGATGACAATCTTCTGAAACTGTTGTCAAGGGGGAGTCTGTTGGAACTATTTCTGGTGACAACGAGCTTGAAGATTCTATGTCTTAGTCTTAGAGTCTTTGCTTGTAATGTGTTAGAATTGTAAGCAACGGTTAAGGGGGAGTCTGTTGGAGCATGTTTTGTAACTGTCGCTGAAATTCTATGTTGTAAGTTAGCAAAGCAGTCAAGTTCGCCTAAGGAACTTAAAGCGAACTTGATCTAAGCTTGTTAAGGGAGAACTTAACAAGTTCGCCTGTGGTCTTTGTGGTTTCCCTATAAATAGAGGTTTACTTGTCAGTTTTAAGAGCCTAGATCAGAGTAGATCAGAACAGTACTGAAACTGAGAGAACTTGTGAACTGATATTCTGAGTGGAAATACAAAGAGGATTATTTACACCGTATTGTTGATTGAGTTACACGTTGATCATGGATTCCGCAAGTTATCATCGTGTCGTACCGCGAGTCTAGAGATCCGTCACGCACCGAGTCAAGGACCTACAGATTTAAGCATCTATACCTCGAAAATGACCCATTCTGTGGTTGATGAGTTCTGCCAACAATGGAGTTTGGATGCGAAGTTTCGTCCGACTACTCCGATCATGGGGAAAACCGTCGATCAATGTCCGGAGGGCATGCTTGCTATGTACAGTCGTCACTTTGAATTCTCGAACCTCCGATACCCATTTTCCCTCTTTTTCTTGCGTTTTATTCAGTATTATCGTCACAATTTTAGTCAATTGTCGCCTGTTAGGGTTAGTAAAGTCATCTATTTTGAGGTTGTGTGTAGATCCCTTGGTTATGAACCGGACCTTCCAATGTTTCGCCGTTTCTTTCGTGTTACAAAGAATGGTGACTGGTACACTGTGGAGAAAACCAAGTGTGAGGAGGGGCTTGTATCCGTAACTATTTCTTGCCTTCGTTCCTGGAAGGATCACTTCTTCTGGGTTTCGAATGAAATTTTGCCCTTTACTGTAATCCCTAGGAAACCGTCTGATCCACTTAACCTTGTCGAACCTGATGTTTTATCCTTGGACCCTGTCTTCTATAGTAAGCTTAAGTATTTTTCTTCTCCGCTTCATGTTTATCCGGAGTAGTTGCTTGTGAAGCTTGGGTTAAGTGTACTATGGGATCCGGCATTTGTTCCTCTGTTAACTTTAGATGGGAAGGGTATGGATTTCGTTTTGCTTTTGGTCGTATGTTTATTTGATTTCTGTTGCTTCTTTGTAGAAATGAGTGCCTTGGATTTTCTCTTGCTGGAAGATACTTCTGATGTGGAGGAGGATAGGAGAGAGCTGGAGAATGTTGAGACTACTGTGTTGGTGCTGAATAAGTCTGTTCGTTTTGAGGGTGATGTTTACACTGGTGTGCCGGATGTTGCTAGCACGAAGCAAGGTAAGGGTAAGGGTAAGAAGCTTGCTTCTACCTCTAAAGCTAAGAAAAGTAAAGCTCCTCAGCGTTCTAGCAAGAGGCTTGCTACATCTAGTGATCGTGCATTTGCTACTCCACCTTCTGGACCCATTGATGTTTCGGATAATGATGATGATTTCCTTGCTGGTTGTACTAGGTCTATTCCTTCTACGGTGAAGCTGGAACCCTTGGATGGTGAAAGTGATAGTGGTGGTTCTGGTGGTAGTGGTGTTAAAAAGCCTGAGCTCCTACCGGAGGAGGCTGGTAGTGTTTATGTTCCCGAATGGTCCATCAAGAATGGTGATTATGTGAAGAGTCATTTTGTTTTCCAGGAAATGATTTACCACTTTGCCACTCCTTTCGATCGTGATGCTCTTCGTGGTGATACTGAGCAGGCGCTTATTGGGTGTATTCTTGTTAATGCGGCTAGGCTTCTTACCTCTCTTCCTGAAGGCATTGATCGACTTTACGCTAATGCCAAGAAAGCTGACCGTGCAGAACAAAAGAATTGTGCTTTAAAGGAGCAACTTGCCAATGTTTAAAGTCACATGTCTGCCTTATCTGCTCGTGAGAAGCAGCTTGTTCATGATCTTGATACTGCTTGTAAGCAGTATGATGTTGATAGTGAGAAGCTTGCTTCATTGAGGCAGAATTTGGAGGAAGAGAAAGCGAAGATGGATGCTGAGAGAATTGCGCCTGATGCTGAGAGGATAGTGATTCAAGCAGAGAAAGAGAGTTTGGACTTTGTTATTGAGGAATGGAAATCTAGGGCTGAGGTTCTTGCTGGGGAGAAAAAGTGGCTCATTGAGCACGGCGCTTATCTTCTTCATAGTAATGAGTTCAATGCTCCCTTAAGCGATGTGTACAAGAAGCTTTTAAAGCGGGGACGCCATATGGGACTTGTTTCTGGTTACAAGAATCAGGCTTTGAAGCCAATCTCTAAGTGCAACAACTACCATCCTGAGGCAGAGCAGGATTCTATTGAGGCTATTCAATAGATAGAGCAACTAACGTATCCTTACATTCATGAACTGTCTAAATATTTTGATAGGCCCTTGTCTGAGCTGCAAGCTTTGGAGCCTCAAGGCTTGAAGAAGGAAGTTGCTGAGTATGTGATGAAATCTCTCGGAAGCAAGCGCTCGCGGGATGAAGCTGGTGGTTCCAAATCCCTTGCCTCGGTGTCCCTGGGAGGGAACGCGAGGCAAAGAAAAATGAGCCAATCTGACTCGGTTTCAGAGGGGAAGACTCAAGCTTCTGTTGGACTCCGGGCTGCTGACACTCCAGACAAAGTTGTTGCTGCTTCTGCTGAGGAAAGCGTTGGTACATGACCGAAGCCTGATGCTGTTGAAACTGAGAAGGCTGGTGAAACTTCTGTTTAATTGAAGCCTGCTGTTGTGATTTTGAACAATTCGTATGCTTATCTTTCTGAACATGTAATTTGGACCCTGCGTAGTTGTTTCTGATGTAAGCCTTTGTGGGCGTAAACAATTTAATTCTGCTTGTTTTAACTTGGTGGTGCCCTTTGTGGCTTGAACTTGCTTTTTATGAAAAATTCTTTTGGACCTTGTATTGCATATCTTATTTTTGATTTGACCTTGTTGGGTCATATACTTTGTTTGTTTGCTTGCATAGTCAAGCGTTTGAACCAGGGGTTTACCTTGTTGGCTTGATTTTCTTTTGGGAATACAAGATACTTCCCTTACTATCATTTTTATGTGTTTGTTGTGTTTTCATAATTCGAGGTTTTGTCAAGGCATGATGCTGCAGACATCATACTAGATAATTCCAAGTTATTACTAACACGAAGTGTTATCCTATCTGTTCGAAGCCCTTTATATTGGTGATTATTATTTGTGCGTGATCAAAAGCTTGGATGTTCGCTTATGGAGCATTGTTGATGGGAGCTCACCCGCTTCATAGGTAAACAAGACTTAGTACCTAAGGAGTTGTATTGTTTTAGGAACTCAACCTTTATATGGGCAAGGCAAAACTTGAACCCACTGAGCGTTTTGGCCTAGGAGCTCATCCCTTTACATGGAGAGGTTTTACCCGGGACCCATGGAGCTATGTGTTTATAGGAGCTCACCCTCGATAGGATAACAAGATATCAATTATACTTTAAAATGCAAATTTCATTCATTGAACTTGTGTTATACAAAAGAGTTGTTACAAAATGCCTCTTGGGCTACATTGATTACGGCTTATATGAAGAAGCGTCGTAGGTGTTTGGCATTCCAGTGCCTTGGAATCCTTTTTCCTTCTATGTCATCAAGTGTGTACGAACCTCCTCGGTGTGCTTCTGCAATTTGGTAAGGGCCTTCCCATTTAGGGCTCAATTTTCCTGTATCCTCTTGTCTGCTTGCACCATTGTTTCGGAGTACCAGATCCCCAACTTTGAAACTTTCATTTTTGACCCTTTTGTTGTAGTAGGATTCCATTTTTTGCTTGTATCTGGCCTCCCTAATTCTTGCATGATCTCTGGCTTCTTCCAAGAGATCGAGGTTCTGCATTATCTCTTCATTGTCTTGATACTGATCTTGATTGTTGACTCGATGTGTGGCTACCCCTATTTCGGCAGGAATCACTGCTTCTGAGCCGAAGACTAGACTGTATGGGGTGCGACTGTGGCTTGTTTTCTCCGTTGTCCTGATAGCCCACAGGACGCTTGCTAACTCTTCCGGTCAATCATTACCGTGTCGTCTAAGCCTTCTTTTTATCCCGGATACAATGCTCCGGTTCATTCGTTCAACTTGGCCATTGGACTGAGGGTAAGCGATGGAGCTAAAGATTTACTTTATGTGTAGCTGTAACACCTCGAATTTTCCCATAGAAATAAGGGACTAAAAATACCAAGAATTTAAGTCTGGGGGCTAAATTATACATTCTCCAAAGATGAAGGACTAAAACTGAAAATTCTGGAAAAAAGGGGGATAGCGGACCGCTATCCCTGACCATAACGATCCGCTATGTAGGGAGGAAGCAATGAACCGGGTGGTGACACGTGTCCGATGACTCTTCAGGACTCGTGGTCTGATAGCGGACCGACATCCATGACCATAGCAGTCCGACACTAGGCTCGAAGGCAATATTGCGGCCGGAGTCGGTAACGGACCGACATCCCCCTAGATAACGGTCCGCTACGGGTGTCCATTTAGACCTATAAATACATGATCGACTTCAGTCCATTCCACACACCAAAACACCATCAAATACACACACTTAACCTAGAAGTTCGTTCCAAGGTTCCGATACGCGTTTAGAAGTCCGATTTCTAGCCTTATGCCTTTAAATTGCAGGAGATAGTACCAAGGTAAGGTTCCACAACTTGGTTACGAACCATTAAGCTTTGATTATATTATTAAGGTTATTTTAGATTTTAATTAGCAGTTAAATATACGTCGAGGTGCTGCCTGAAGTGTTTAACCTATTATTGATACAATAAGCTGAATTACTGTCCAAGTGAGTTCCTCTGAATTAAATATGTATAGTTACACAGTTGTTATTTGAAATATTCCTGATGTGATGCCCTATTCCAAGTATATATATGGAATGTTAAGTATTTATCATGTTCCGAGTGAGGCTGGGACCTACGGGTGGAACGACTATCTCATACTACTAGTGTGGTAGGACTAGTAAGGTGGGATAACTTGTCCATTTTATACTAGTGGTATGCATTAGTGGCGGGAACGGTTGACTAGTTTTATATATAACAAAAGCCTGATTAGTTTGTGTACTAATGGGTGGGACATGGGATTGTTGGTGATTGAATAACAACCGTGTGGTAAAGATTCATGAACTCACCAACTTATGTTGACCCAGTCACAATTTAAGATTGTTGTAGGTGTACCCTTTAGTTGGCATTCCAGGTAGATAATATGTAAAGATGGTCAGAGGATTGTGATGAGTGAAGGCATACTTGGTAGAGCTATAAGCCCTGTGGATGTGTTGAGATCCTTGACAAAGGACTGATGATTGTTCATCTGGTTTGATTGTAATAGAAGTTTGTTTTATGATGTAAAACCTTATAGTTATAAATGAAAGAGGTGTTATGGTTTAGCTTCCGCTGTGTGTTCTGTACCATACGTCATGTCTAACCGGTGCCTGAGACCGGGGTTTTACAGTAGCTCCGTACACCAAGCGCTGAATGGCTTATCAGCGAACTGTTTACCATTTTTAGTGACAATTTTTCCTGGAAGGCCGAAGCGACATATGATTTGTTCCCGGTCGAAGTTTATTACCTGTTTGGAAATATTTGTTATAGTCTTGGTCGATGCGACCGAATTTACAAGTGATTTGATTTTTAATTAAGGCGATTACCTGTTTGCCCGTGATCGAAGCTAGTGTCTTGACTTCGGGCCACTTGGTGAAGTAGTCGATTGCTACCAGTAAGAACTTGACTTTTCCTCTTCCTTCGGGGAATGGGCCAACAATGTCCATTCCCCATTTGTAGAATGGCCATGCTGAAGTAACGGTCACTAGGTCGTGCTTCGGGCTTGCTTTGATTGGTGCATGCAGCTGGCAGCCTTCACACTTGTGTATTTCTTTCGAAGCATCCTTATGCATCGTTGGCCAGTAGTAACCCAAGTTCATCAGCTTTGTGACCACTGATCTAGGACCAGAGTGAGTCCCACATATTCCCTTGTGTACTTCTCTGATCAAGTAGTTACTTTGATCCGGTCCGACACAACGAAGGAGCGGTGATAAGTAGGACTTCTTGTAAAGATAGCCATCTTCGATCACGTATTTCTTAGCTGCAACATCCCTGAAAACCTTATATTAATGGGTCGGGTGAACGGGCGACCCGAATCTTACTTAAGCAGAATGCTTATTCAGGTTAGCCGAAAGGGGTGTGTTTTGACGACGACAAGAGAGACGTTTAGTCCTCAAGGAGCCAACTCGAGACGGGAAAGATGCGATGTAAGAACCACGAGGACCCGGATGTAATTATGAGACTTTATTTAAACACAATATGAGAAAACCCTAAGCCTTATCTCGGCTTAGGGGTGTTCGACGGCAACAAGGAGAAGGCGCAAGGGAGAGGGAATGAGGCAAGGGGGTTCCATGGCGGCAACGAGCGGAAAAGGAACGCCATTACTCCAACGGTAAACCTCTAAACTATTCTTTACCTTATGTTATTCGTTTGCATGAGGAACCCCATGAGGGTTCGGGTTTTATGGTTGCGAGCGACGCCAGGGAGGGGATGGACGATGGTGGTAGTTGGCTATGTTGGTGGCGTGCGGCGGTGGTAGTTGGAATGGGGCAGAGGCCAACGGTCGAGAAAGGAAGAGGAAGAGAGAGGGCGGTGGAGGCTTGCGGTGGCATCAGTGACCTCGGCGCTTGGGAACGGTCGCGGGGAAGGTGGCGGTACTGTTGCCTGAAGTCGGCGACAGCTGGCGGCGACGGTGGCAGTGCGGCAGCAGTAGCGGTGGACCCGGGGGTGAATGGAGATGAAGGAAACGGCAAGGAAAAATGGAGAGGCGTCGATGTGGGCCATGGTGGTGCTTGGCGGAGTTGTGTTGTGACAAAACAAAGACGACAAGGGTGGTGCTCGGTGGTGTCGCGTGGTGGGGGTGACTCACAGCGATGGACGAAGGGGTGCATGGGGTCGGACCAACCCGATTAAGGTTTTGACGAGTTTATGACTTGCATGGCGCGGCTAAGACGTGCATGGGGAGCTCGGCTAGGACATTGCGAGATGAGGAAGACGAAGGTGACGATACACGAGGTGGTACACGGACGAGCTCGAGTGCGGGTGTATGCCTGCGAGAGTTAGCATGGCAAGGCGATATGAGTTTAGGGTTTTGCATGAGCATGCATGCGTGCGTGCGTGCACGAATCTTAGTTTGGGTACTCTAATCCCAAACGGGTCAAGGATGACCCGATACGGGTACTCGTAGAGCTGGAGTTGGAGAGGAAGGGTGATGAGTGGAGGAGACCAAGGGTTGAGATTTAGTTACATTGTTATGAGTCGTTCGACGTATGTTTAGGACGTGTTTTAATCATATGATCATATGTGTGACAGGTTTGGTTTTCAACCACCAACAGACGAGTTACAGAGCGAGGACTTAGACTCAGCATAACCAGTGAGTTTCTAATCCCCCTCTTTTAAACGTTTTACTGTTTTGGGGATAACGTACGTACATTCACGTGGTGTTAATATATTGAATAATGATAAGGGCTTCGGGTTCTAACCCGCTATATTTTGAATACAAAATGAGTATTAAGAGTCGTAGGGTCAATGGTGTGCTAAAGGCGGATCGTGGAGAGTCAGGCTTTAAGTTAAATGCCCATGATTTTAGGTGTGAGTCAATGATATGGTTTGTTAGTGTGTGACGTGTTAAGGGCCGAACAGGAACGGTTGTGCCTGGTGTTAAAGAATAATGAATTTATGGTATTAAATGCATTGTTCTAGGGTTATGTGTGAGGTGTGTGTAATTAATGAGTCATATGCATAAGGTGTGATATTACGTGTTTATATTTACGTGTTCTAGGGTTATGTGTGAGGTCCATGTGGCACGGCAAACGGGACCGTGAAGGACGAGGTCCTTCGGGAAGTCACCAAAGGTGACAGTTAGTTAACAAGTTAATGTTGAGCTCGGGGTGTGTTGATCGCCCTGACGAGGGTACATCGATGAGGTATGTGTTTGCATGCATATATATATATATATATATATATATATATATATAAGTGTTAATGTGCATGCTACTGATTAACTGTAGTTACTGTGTATGTGTAGTGTTATGGTGACGTGTTGAATTGTGACGTGTAGGGTTAGATTGACCGTTGAGTCATGACTTGTGACGTGACGCGTAAAAGAGTTGTGTCAGTTAATTGTGAGAGCCTTCGTTAAGGCCGGATGTGTTAGTGTTTTAGGGTAGGTTGTGTCAACCTAGAGTCTAGTCAAAATGAATTCTTGGGTATGAGTCGCTAGCATAGCATGTTGAGTCTATGCGGTTGTAAGGTAAGATTATTACTATTTGTATTGGTAGTACGGGTTGAGTCTTGGGTAATTAAACAGTTACGGGATGTCATGGGATGACACGGGATTAGTCATTCCTTAATAAAGAGTAATTATACTTTATAAGGACCGGAGTGTCCAAGTGAATTAAACCGCAGAACTTGGTGTGGTGGTTTTTCTTTAAATTAAACTATTAGAACTCACTCAGCGTAGCTGAATTTGTGTGTACATTAGATTGTTTTGCAGGTAAGCGTTGCGTTGGCGTATCTTAGCTTGGGAGCGGCGTTATTCGGATCGGTGTGCAGGCATTCGTAAGGTAAACCTAAGGACAATAAATGGTCATAAATGTTTTTAGAAAGACTTCCGCTGTAGTTTTAGTTACAATAAATGTGTTTTTAATGATTACGACCCATTATGAGAACCAACTGTAGGATGCCCGGGTTAGGGTCTTACAAGTTGGTATCAGAGTTGTGGTTTAAGAGAAAACTGGTATTTTTAATCAAATAAAATACTTTAACTTAAACCGAGAATGGGACAAGGGTTCTATCTTGTGCAGGTACTGATGACTAAAGCAAAGCGGACTAGATCGGTGTAGAGACATGTTTTTTCTGTATAAGTTGTTGTCATTATTGTGTGTTTGAACAATGTAAGCTTAGTTTACTTTCTGTCATTTCATTATTGTAATTTCAATTTCTGCAATTTACTGTTTTATTTAGCTAAGTCTGGGCCATCGAAACTACTTAGTTTCGATTGAGTTTCTTCAATCGAAACTAGCAGTTTCGATAGACAGTAAGTTTCGACAGGTGAGTCAATCACTTGTAAATGTTCAACCGAAACTAGTAGTTTCGGTTGGCATAGTTTTGATACCTGTTGACTTACTATAAATAGCCTAGTTTGAGAAATTCCAGGGTGTGTGTAGCGGCTATAACCCTGAATTTCTCTTTCACATTGTTCTTCAATCAATACATCTTGCGTACTTGTTTGATACATGTTCTTACAATATCATATCAAATTTGTATTGATTGTGAGTGTGTTTAGCCTGTTGTCTTCACCAAAATATGTTTCTATCCTCTGTTTCACCTCCATACACACTGTTTTCGCCTTTGTGTGTGGAGAATCGATCATCTGTGAGATTTCAAATTGAAATATGGACGTACAATTGGTATCAGAGCTTTATGATTTTGTTTCTGAGTATTATCATGTTTTTGTGATCGATTCTTGGTGTTTTTCTGTGTTTTATTGAAGTTTTCTGCATCTGAATTCTACGCGCACTGTTTCATTGCCATCGGTACTGTTTCATCGATTTTCGACGTATTTTGTTATTGGTTTCAAAATCGGAGGATGGATTTGTAATCAGGAGTGTTAGATGATACTTTTCACTGGATTGGATTGCTATTTCGGTGTTATTGATTTCTGAGGTTGATCATCAATGGAGGTTTTCTGACTTGGAGAAGAAGTCATCGAAACTACCTTGGGAAACATTATGTTGATCATCGAACTTACCTGTCTGTACCTTGTCTTGTGGAGGTACAATCGAAACTAGCTTTGTTGTCTTGTTCTAATCGTAACTACTATGTGCTGCATTTTCAACCGAAACTTGGTTATCGAAACTAGTTTCAATCAAAACTAGTTGTTTCTACTCAGATTCTGCTTATTTTTTACCAAGGGATTAATCATCGAAACTAGTTGTTTCGGGTTCTGTTTCTCCAATCGAAACTTGAAGTTTCGGGCAATATTCCTTCAATCAAAACTAGGAGTTTCGATCAGTGTTTTTCTATCGAAACTAGTAGTTTCGATCAAGTTTGTCCACCCGAAACTAGTCACTATTTCAGTTTTGAATTATGATATTATGGCAACTTCAAGTTCAACTGAGTATTCTGGAGGGAACAAACCACATGCTCTTGTGTCTACAAGAGAATTTGATGACTCGACAAAGAAGATGAAACTTTTCTTCCAATTTCATTATCATACATTGCTGAACTCTATCACTGATGGTCCCCACAAGCCTGTTATCACTACTTCTGATGTTCAACATCCTAAGACAGTAGCTGAATATGATGAGAAGGATCTTGCTTTGATTGATCGAGACAACAAGGCTTATGGGACTATTACTATGGCTCTTCCTATGGATATCTTCAACATCTTTGCTGAGTACACCACTGCCAAAGACTTATGGGTAGCCTTGTGCACCAGATTTGAGGGAAGTGCTGATGTCAGGGAGAGTAAGAGAGATCTGATCAAGAAGCAGTATGATATGTTCAACAGTGTCAGAGGTGAATCAATGTCTGATTTGATCAACCGTTTCTCAAGCATCATATCTAGGTTGAAAGTAATGGGTGTTGAGTACCCTACTCTAGAGCTAAACAAGAAACTCCTAGATGCTCTTCCTGAGGAATGGAATATGTATCGTATCATGATCAAGAAGACTGGGAATCTGAGTGCTTTGTCTCAACAAGAAGTCTACAGCATCCTTGAACCTTATGAGATTGAGATCAAGAAAGGAGCAGTTACTCCAACAAAACAGTCTGGAAACACAGCTCTTGTTGCTGGATCAAGCTCTTCCAGTAGCCCATACTTTTAGACTGATGTTCCTTCTTCTGCTACTGCAATTCAACCTACCATCTCCTCTGCTCCTCAGAAGTCCATTACCATGATTCCTGATGAATATGTCCCAATCATAACACCGGTTAGCTTTCAACCTGATGACTTGGAGCAGATCAATCCTGATGATTTAGAGAAAATGGACATTGATTGGTGTATGGCCATGCTGACCATAAGAGCCAAAAGATTCATCAAAAGGACTGGTTTAGACAGCTTCAAGCAGGGGAAGACCCTTGGGTTTGATATCAAGAAGGTGAGATGCTACAATTATGATCAGCTGGGTCACTTTGTCAGAAACTGCAAGGAGCCGTCCTCCAAGGATCAGCAAGAAAAGAAGATTTCCTCTGGAAAACAAGCTGCTAATCCTCCCAAGACAAACACATCTTCATGTTCCACAGCTCTTGTGTGTCAAGCTGATGGACACTATCATTAGGGAGAACAAGCTGAGAAAGCTGCTGATAAAGCCTTGATGGCTGATGTGGAGGACAAGGGCAAGTGTGTCATGATTGAACCTGCTGAGGATCTCACTACTGTGCCTACTGAGGTTATTTCTAAACTTTGTAATGCCAGATCTTGCTTAAATGAAAATCAAAAATACAAATTCGTTAATCAATCTTTGATTAATGAACGAGATCATATTAAGGTGATGTATGACTCTGTGGCAAAAAATGAGAAACTATACTTAAAGAAAATTCGTGATATTTCTGGTGAAAACCGTTCTTTAATTATGCAACTTAATACTCAAACCATTAATAATAAAATTTTGAGTGAAAGAGTCCAAAAGGCATAAAAGGCTAAATTACAAGTTGACCACATGGATATGGATCAAAATATTTTGTTTGGTATAATTGATAAACAATTTAACAGAAAAGGCACAGAGAGTCTTGGTTATAATTCTCATCCACCACCTTATTCTAAATCAGGTAGATTTGCTGACATGCATGCTGCTCATGTTCCTACCCCTTTTGTGTGCAGTTTATCTCCTAATGATTATATTACGTCCTCTGATTCTGACAGTTTTGATTCAAGTGCAGAATCAAATTGTGTAACTACCGAAGATGATTGTGATGAGAGTACCAATGTTTGAAATGTTTTAAATGAACTTGAGTGAGATGAATGTAATAATATGTCCGTGTCAAAACCAGATATTTGTGAACACGTTGAAAACTTGTATTTTGATTCTATGCCTGCTGAGCATACGGGATTGGGATGTGATATTTCTAAATTTAAAAATGCTTTGCCTTTTGTTCCTAAATCTTTGAATGTTGTGCCATGTGTTACCAAGTTTAAAAGTGCAGGAATTATTGTGAATGATGGACCACGTGAAACCATGAGCAACATGGACTTTTCCAGATTAAAGGAAGAACATCGTCTTTAAGACAAAGTTATTGATGAGAGAACCGTCTCATGTTCAGATGCCTCAACATCACAATCATCTTCATCTTGTGATGACAATTATCAGGCTAAGATATCTTGTGAAAAAGTTTGTTTTAGTTGTGGTGCTTCAAATCATGTTTCAAAAGGTTATAATTGACAACCACCGATTGTAATGAAGAATCGTCTCCCAAAATTTCCTTGAATTCAAATGTGTTGTCTAAGTCTTCTCACGGTAGAAAATCTAGGCGTAAAAGAATTAAAAATGCTAAAAAATATTTGAAAAGAACCTGAAAAATTAAAAATAATGTTCTATTTCATGACCATGCTTCATCAAAGGAGAATTCTGATTATGATTCCAATGTGATGTCCTATCCTTACAAGAAACTTCTTGATAGCAATGGTATTGGTCAAAAAGTCTAAATGGTTCGTTGTGTATAGGGTTAATCAAGAAGAACCGGAGATAACATTTGGCATGTAGATAGTGGATGTTCAAGACATATGACTAGTCATTTTAATTTGCTACAAAATTAAAATCCAATTGATGGAGAGTATGTAGCTTTTGCTGGCAATCCAAGAGGAAGGAAGATTGAAGGACAAGGAACGGTATCGAACGGTGTAAATAGTCTGGAATTTGTCAAATTTGTTCCTCAATTGAAGTACAATCTGATGAGTGTTTCTCAGATTTGTGACAAAGATTTTTGTGCCTTGTTCAATTCAAGAGAATGTCTAATCTTGAAGCCTGGAGTGGTGATTCCAGAAGAACTTATTCTCATGTGTGCTCCTAGAAGATACAACATATACAGCTTGGATATGAACAACCCATCGGGCATTGAATCGTGCTTTCTTTCAAAAGCTTTCGAAGATGAATCATTCCCGTGGCATAAGAGGTTGGGACATGTGAATTTCAAAACTATGAACCGACTGGTTCGAGGAAACCTCGTCACTGGATTACCTCTTAAAGATTTCTCTCATGTGGAACACTGCATCTCATGTTCCAAGGGAAAACAACACAAATCTTCTCATAAGCCTAAAACCACAAATTCCATTGACTCTCCTCTCCAATTACTTCACATGAATCTCTTCGGTCATGTGAGTGTCATGAGTCTTGGACGAAAGTCATACTGCTTAGTGGTAACCGATGATTTCTCTCGATTTACTTGGGTGTTCTTCCTAGCTAAGAAAGATGAGACGCCAGAGATTTTGAAAACCTATCTACAGCGATCATGGAACAGAATTCAAAAATGCAACTCTTGATTCCTTCTGTGAAAGCAAAGGAATTTCTCGGAAATTCAGTGCACCTCGTACTCCTTAACAAAATGATGTAGTTGAAAGGAGAAACCGCACTTTAATTAAAGCTGCACGAACTATGATTGTTGACTCTAAGCTTCCCGTGACTTTCTGGGCTGAGGCGGTCAACACTGCATGTTTTGTGCAAAATCGGGTTCTCATCACCAAAAGTTGCAACAAGACACCTTATGAGATCAAGTACAAGCGCAAGCCAGTTATTGATTTCTTCAGAAAATTTGGGTGTGTGTGCACAATGCTGAATACTTCAGATCAGCTGAACAAGTTTGAAGCCAAAGCTGATGAATACTATTTTGTGGGGTACTCATCCAATCAACGAGCTTTTCGTGTCTACCATAAGATGAGAAGGATAGTGTTGGAGTGCATTGATATCAATTGGCATGAAAACAATCATACGGACACAGGAGACGGTCCTAATTGGCTTTTTGATGTCGATTCATTGTTTAAGTCGTTTAATCTTCCTGAGCTCTCTAATGAATCAACTTCTGCTAATCCTTACTTCTCTGTGCACAATCTAGGGAACATAAATGATCAAGGTTCTTCCTCATCCGCTCATATTGAAATCCCTGTACCTACTCATTTTGAATCCAATATGGAGTCTTTCGGTTCTGGTGCAACAAGTGAAACGATTTAAGACAACACAATTCCAATAGTAGATCTTGCACCACAATCACCTGCTGAAGATCCTATTGATAATATCGCTGATCTTCCTGCTGAAAATATTACAAATTTGGAAGAAGTCTTGGAAGAAGATGAGATTCCTCAGTTGAGAATTCACAAGAATCATCCCACCGACAACATCATTGGTCCACTCAATGTGGGCGTTAGTACCCGGAGTGCCTGTGATGCATTAGAAAACAGCATGTTCTCGTGCTTCATTTCTCAAGTTAAACCTAAGAACATCAAAGAAGCTTTTCTTGAGAACAGATGGGTGGAAGCAATGCAAGAAGAGTTACAGCAATTCTCAAAGCTGAATGTGTGGAATCTGGTAGATCTTCCCAAGACCAAAGTACTAATCGGCACTCGTTGGGTATTGCGCAACAAAAAGGATGAAGGAGGAATTGTGGTTTAGAATAAAGCTCATTTGGTGGTTCAAGGATTCTATCAAGAAGAAGGGATTGACTTTGAGGAAGTCTTTGCACCAGTGGCTCGCTTGGAAGCCATCAGAATATTTCTCGCCTATGCAGCCTACATGGACTTCACTATTCATCAAATGGATGTTAAAAGCGCATTTCTGTATGGAAAAGTTCAAGAGGAAGTATATGTCAAGCAGCCACCGGGTTTCAATGATCCTAACTTTCCAGACCGTGTATACAAGTTAGACAAGGCACTGTACGGTCTTCACCAAACACCTCGTGTGTGGTATGAAACTTTATCAAAGCATCTCCTTGAGAATGGTTTCACACGAGGAGCAATTGACCAAACTTTGTTCAAATGGAAGGATGGAAAGGATACAATCATGGTGCAAATTTATGTGGATGATATGATTTTTGGATCTACCAATCCTCGTCTTTGCAAAGAATTTGAAGAAGTGATGCGTTCTAAGTTTGAAATGAGCTCTATGGGAGAAATGAAGTTCTTTTTGGGACTACAAGTTGATCAGTCTGAGTCAGGAATCCTCATCCATCAAGAGAAATACATGAAAGAAATCTTGACCAAGTTCAAAATGGTTGATTCCCATCCAGTAAAAACTCCTGTAGAAGTTCGACATTGTCTGACTCCTGATGTGGATGGTGAAAGCGTTGATCAGCATCTCTATCGCTCTATGATAGGATCTCTCATGTATCTCACGACCAACATACTCGACATCATGTTTGCAGTGTGCTTGTGTGCACGTTTTCAGGCTAATCCTAAACTTTCTCATTTATCTGCTGTCAAACGTATTTTGAGAAATTTAAAGTATAAGCCAAAATTGGGTCTGTGGTATCCTAAAAATGATTTGTTTGATCTTGTGGCTTATTCAGATTCAGACTACGGGGGATGCAACTTAGACCGAAAATCCACTTCAGTAGGTTGTCAGTTCCTTGGCAACCGCCTTGTCTCATGGCAATGTAAGAAACAATCCACCGTTTCCCAATCCACCGCCGAAGCCGAATACATTGCCGCAGCCCTTTGTTGTTCCCAAGTCAGATGGATACACCATCAGATGCTTGACTATGGGATCACATTCCATGAGACACCCATTCTGTGTTACAACACCGCCGTTCCCCATATCACCAAAAAACCCAGTTCAGCATTCCAAAACAAAACACATTGAAATCAAACATCACTTTATCCGTGACTTTGTTGAAAAAAACACATCCAAATCATTGAGGTCAAAACCGACAAGCAAACCGCAAACATCTTCACAAAAGCTTTTGACTCTACCAGATTTGTCCAACTGGTGGAAATGCTCGGCATGATCAATTTTCAATAATCTTTGTGAATATTAGTGTGTTTCATGTTTATGGTTAATTGTCAAGAAAATTCCAAAAAGATTTTATTTTTCTGTATAGTTACTATCAGTTACAAGCAAATCTTTTGGGGGAGAAATAAGAATTTAATATGTCAAAAAACTGAAAAGAATTGCTTTGTACATAGTCTTACAAGTGGTTTTGTTACAGGAAAATTGAATCTGACCTTTGAGAAATGATAGTGTCTGATCTCATCTCTTGGACATGGAATGGACCGAAAGCGATGGTGTTTACTGAGGTATAGTTGGTAGGCCCGACATATGGTTAAAACTTGTAAGTAGTGTGAAAACCTAAAACATATCTCATACTTGTGTGTTTGAACGCGATATTGAAACATCTAACCCATTTTATATATCTAAGAAAACCAATTCAATCAGATATAGTCTTACGTGTTGGATTCCTATTCATACGCCAAGTGACCGTCAAAGTGACGATATTTACCACCGATGACCCCGTATGTTTGCTTACGCAAAGATCTCGGGTGTTCAACATTTTTTCTATCCGCTTAGATAATTTTATGACTTCTTCTGTTTTGCTTACGCAAAGATCTAGAATGTTCGTACCTTTTTAATATCTACTTGGATATTTTTCATTTTAAAATCTTATAATCCACTTGGATTTCTTATTTTTCTTTGGTGGTACTTTGAAATTACTAAGATGGTACCTTGGTTAATCAGAAAGAGATGATAGGATGAAGATGGGTATTTCTTGAGGATTGATAGGTTTTCAAAAACCATTTTATTTCAATATGTGGGGTACACTTTGTATCTTGCTTAAATGGTACCATTTAATCACATGAAAAAAAAACTATGTACAAACAAATGTTCGGGTTTACTTTGCACAAATATCAGCTATCTTCAAGGACTCACAGTAGTTGATTGCAAAAGTAAGTGTTTCAAGAGACTGACCAGATCTGATCTCATGTTGGATCTTTTCTAAGAAGATAAGTGTAAATATCTTGTGAATAGTTTCTTTATTATTATTTTATTTTTAACTGATTATTTGCCTATCGAAACTACAAAGTCAGCTGAAACTATCTTTTGCCTATCGAAAGTCCAAAGTCAGTCGAAACTATATTTTGCCTATCGAAACTCCAAAGTCAGCCGAAACTATCCTTTGCCTATCGAAACTCCAAATCACCTGAAACTTCTTTTGCCTAGTTTCGATAGGGGTATTTTGGTCATTACCGTCATGAGAAAATTAAATGTGTTCATAATCAAGTTTCTTCGTCGTCAAGCCTCACTTTACCGTCTCCGATCATTTTACACCTTCTCTCTCACACATAAAAGCTCTCAAACCTTCAATCTAAGTTGCGAAATCAATGTTTCTCACCTGATCCTCTGTCTTCGTCTTCATCAGGTAACGTTTCTGGTTCGTATATGTGTAACTGATCAAAATGTAGACCTAGGGGTTGAATTCCGAGGCCTTTGATGACTAAATCTTCATAATCACGGTCGTTTTGGTTCTATTTACTGATTACATCATCTACATTATCTGTGTTTTAACATATTTGTGTATATATTTGCTGTTTTATCCGTAAATCATTGGTAAGATAAAGTTTCGACTTTCACTTTTAATCCCACTTTTATTTGTTTCATGTTCATATGAGTTTGTATATTTTATTTGAGTCTAGTGTCTGGACGTGTTAAGTATGTTCAAGGGTTTGGGCATCGAAACTAAGGAGTTTCGATAAAAAGATATAGGTTTTTCAAAACATAAACAGGTTTTTTAATCGAAACTAGTAGTTTCGACACCCAAACTTATCCTAGTCACTTTGCCCAAAACTATTTTTTCGACCGAAACTAGAAGTTTCGATAAGTCTTCTCTGAAAGTCTAAGTGGTGATCGAGACTAGTTGTTTCGATCGAAACTAGAAGTTCGATAAGATTTCTTTAACTTTATAAGTATTGATCGAAACTTGTTGTTTCGATCGAAACTAGTAGTTTCGATAAGGAAGTTTTCTGAAATATCTAAGTATTGTATCGATCGAAACTAGTTGTTTCGATAGGGGTTGTCTCAGAAATTTGTCTAAGTGTTGGACTGAGTAGTTTCGACCAGGGGTTCTGTTGAAATTCTTCTTAGTGTCAATCTTTGATGAATTCTGTTTGTTTGCAGGGATGGATCTTCTATTTGTAAAGAGGCATAATGTCTGTGCTTTTCTTAATGCTAATGATCCAAAGGCTGCAGAGTTTGTTCCAGTCCTAACCTTCCTAGCAAACTCCAACATTAGCTTCGCCATCAGTCAGAATATACCTGTCTTCGAAACCTCAATCAGGCAATTCCGGGAGACTGCAGAGCTCATAACTATTGACAATGTGGAGCACATTAAGGTTGTTGTTCATAATCAAGAGGTTGCATTTTCTAAAGCAACAGTTAGAAAAGCCTTGCATTTGAATGATGACCCAGCTGCACCAATTGAGTTTCCAACCTTCTATGTCAAAGAATGCTTCAGAAGAATGGGTCACCCGGACGAGTTCAAAAGTGGTCAGACTATCAAGAACTCCTTGCCAAGTGACTGGAGATATATACTGCACGTGTTCATTCACTGCCTATCAATCAGAAAGGGTGGCTTTGATTCAGCAAATATTACAATGGCCTCAGCAATTTTGGGCTTAACCAAGGGCAGGAACTATAATTTTTCTGGTTTAATATTCAGACAATTAAAGGACAACTTGACAGGAGCAGTGAAGGAGAAATTTCTTGCATATCTAAGATTCCTACAAATTATCATCTATCATCTTCATCCCGAGCTTCAACAAGGTGGAAACACCTTTGTGTTCGATCATATGCTGGTCAAGACTCTCAGTTATATGAGAAGTACAAACAAGAGAACCAACAGGGCTATTGCTAACATTCCCCTGTTCGGTCATGTCATTGGCGAAGAAAAAGAGTTCATTCCGGATATTAACCCTGATCTAGAAAAAGAAGATATGTCATCCGAGGAAGAAGAAATGGAGATTGAGCAAGATAAAGGGAATCAGCAAGAGGCTGAGGCTGAAGCTGAGGTTGATGTTGAAATTGAAATACCTCATGTACAACAAGAAGAACAACTTATTGATGAGCCTGTGCAAGAGGCTGCATTTGTTAAGGAAGTTCAGATTCCTGTTGAGCCAGTGGTCAATGTAGATGTTGGTGTTCATGAAGGTGAGGAAGAGGTTGCAGATTCAAGTGGGACTCTAGATGCGGGAATCTATGGTTCAGACTACTACAAGTCTGATTCTGATATTCAGACTGAACCACCTGCATCATCCTCCAAGAGGCCAGCTGACACAGAATCAGATTATGAAATTGAAGAGCCTAAGGCTAAGAAAATCAAAACTGGATTTGAGGATGTTTCATCCTCCCTTGACTCAAGTGCTGACACACCACAACCAACACCTCAACCTACACCACCTCCATCTCCACAACAAGTACATATCCCAACTCCACCTACCTCACCATCCCATGAACCAACAACATCTGTACCGAGAGTCAAAACCTTAAGTCTGGAAGTGAAGAAGCTACAAGATCATGTTCAAAAGAAAGATGAAGTTATTGAAGGCTTAAGATCTAAGTTGAATGAGTGCAAGGAAGAGGTTAAAGACCCGAAGCTGGAAGTTGGGGGTTTACATACTCAACTTGAGGTTCAGCAAACTCAGCTTGAAACTCAACAAAGACTCATTTCAAAACAGCATGAAGAATACAAGTCCTTAGCTGAAATAGTCGAACAGCTCAAAGCCTCTCTAATAAAGCCTGTGCAACAACAAACAACCACTTCAACAGCTCAGGGGGAGACCACATCTAGTGTTGAACCCTTGTCTCCTGCCTTTGTCATTGATCCAGAGTCTGCAATGACTATCCATATTGGCCATGCTGCCAAGACAAAGGAGGCTGTTGAAGTTAAGGTTGAAGAACAAGAGTTCGACCTTCCCTCAGCTATTGAAAGAAGGGAAGCTAGGAAAAGAGGGAAGGGAACTGAGACTGAGATTGAAATGGTGATTCTGGATGAAGAGGATATACCGTCTGATGATGAGCTTAATGCCCTACTAGATGAGATTGACAATTTTGCCTACAACGAACTCTATCCAGAGATCCTTCCTAAAGAAGAACGAGAGACTGAAAAGACAAGGTACTTCACAGAGGAGGGAGATGAAATTCAAGCCCTGTCTGATGAAGAGAAAACAGAAGAAGATGTTCAGGTTAACATTGTTAAGCCTGTTATTCCTGAACTAGCCACAACTGCATCTGAAGCTACTCAGACTCCAACACAACCTTCCATTGATCCTGAGTTCCCAAACCCGAAGAAACCTTGGTTAAGAAGAATTGTACCAGAGGAGAGCCCACAAACATACGAATGGATAGCCGAACACCAAGAGCTAAAAATGCCTCCTGTTGGTTGGAAGTATGATGTAGAGAGGAAGTTGTTCATAATTAGAAGATACAAGGGAGGAGTTCAGAACTTCAAGAACATGACTGACTTCCAGACTCTCCCCTTCTATGACCTTAGAGATTTGGCCAAACTTCCCCTTCAAAACCCTAGGAATGTCATGATGGCCTCTGATTTTGAACACTTCTTGCATAACCAGGTGAACTGTGACTTCAAGTGGATGAAGCCAAGAAAGACCAAGAAAAAGATTTCAAAAACCAGGTTTCATCCCAAGACAAAGAAACCATATGTCTTCTTTAGGTACAAGCCTGCCCAAACTCACAAGACCATCACTATTCCCAAGACCGTGCCTGTCCAACTACAAACTTTCAGAAAATGGTACTACAATCCAAACATTGGCAGTGTCGTGATCGAGTGTGAAGGCAAGGAAGACATTGTCATCTTTGAGCCTATGGTGTTGTTAAAGTTTCAACTTGAAGATCTGGAGGTACTATTCCAGAATGACATTCAGGCTTACAATAATAAAGATGAGGTGGATATCAAGGTCTATCAATGGGTTGTGTCTCTCCATGTCAAACCTTACATCCCAAGAACTACTGAAGGACCAGTTACTTAGTGGAGAGTTGAAGACAGTAATGCAACAGCTTAGGGGGAGATTGTAGAGACATGTTTTTCTGTATAAGTTGTTGTCATTATTGTATGTTTGAACAATGTTAGCTTAGTTTACTTTCTGTCATTTCAATATTGTAATTTCAGTTTATGTAATTTACTGTTTTATTTCTGGGCCATCGAAACTACTTAGTTTCGATTGAGTTTCTTCAATCGAAACTAGTAGTTTCGATAGATAGTAAGTTTCGACAGGTCAGTCAATCACTTGTAAATGTTCAACTAAAACTAGTAGTTTCGGTTGGCATAGTTTCGATACCTGTTGGCTTACTATAAATAACCTAGTTTGAGAAATTTTAGGGAGTGAGTAGCGGTTGTAACCCTGAATTTCTCTTTCACATTGTTCTTCAATCAATACATCTTGCGTACTTGTTTGATACCTTTTCTTACAATTTCATATCAAATTTGTATTGATTGTGAGTGTGTTTAGCCTGTTATATTCACCAAAATCTGTTTCTATCCTCTGTTTCACCTCCATACACATTGTTTTCGCCTTTGTGTGTGGAGAATCGATCATCTGTGAGATTTCAAATTGAAATCTGGACCTACAATCGGTCAGGTGAGGAGCTCTGACTCGGATGAGGGCGGACCGTCAGGACGAACCAACAGTTGCTGTAGACCAGAAAATCAGTGACATAGGAGTAGTGCTGGCGCTTTCGACGCCAAGCATAGATAGGGCGGAGGAAGGTGGCGTTCCACGTGGTGCTATGACCAAAACTATCGGATGGAAGAGGCGAGCGGTGTCAGCAGTACGCGATTTCCCTCTAGGATGTGGACCTGCATGGTTGAAGGATCAACCGCATGTGACAGCTAAGAGAGTTCTATTTCAAGAGAATACGGTGATTGATCCAGGATCCGATGAGGAAGAACCAGAGGAGGATGCAGCGGATGCACCTGAGGTAGCCGAGTGATAACTGTGTGAGTACGCTTTGACATAGTTGATTTTTGAGTGATTGGTAGTAAGGGTAATTGTCACGAGGTATTGCGGAATGACTTAATGTTTTGACTGATTAGATGCTTATATGGTGCGGTGTGTGACTGGGATGTGACTAATTGATTTTGATATTGAGTTTTGCTTTGTCGTGATGTGAACTAGATGTGGTTAAAATAGTTGTGTTCATGAATATGTTGTTTGGTGCTTGCAATAGGAAGCTATATGCAGTGTGGTGTGATGTGATTTTGCATGACGTGAGTTCATGCCAATGTGATTGATTAGGTATTGTAAGTATACTTGTGCAGCTATGGGTCATGAAATTTTCTGTGTTAACGAAAGTGTGATAGTGTCGTCTATGAGTTAAGGGCCAGGTGGGGGTGTGAAGTACAGGGGGTGTGTTGCACCTTGTGTGAATGACCAGGGTAAGGCCCTGTGGAAAATAATGCTTATAAATGTTATATATATGCATGTAAAGAAAGTTGACTTGTGTCTAGATCGAGTAGGGTAGTATTACCCGTAGGGGTGAGACCGTGTGATTTATGTGTGAATATGTGCTGACGCGTGGCAGGAGCTACTGTTATAACGAATAGAAGGTAGAGATTAATAATTTGTCTGTTATAAATAGTGAGGCATTACTGTATGTATGTAAATTTGTTCAGGCCTAGTTAATTGTGCGCACTATGCGCGAACTAGAATGGATGGTTACTAGTACGATTTTCTCAACGGTCATGCATCGATGCGATACGTGGAGTTTCGATGATATTCGAGACGATCGACGAGGTGTTCTTATGAGATACCTATTCATATATCTCGCGAATTCAGGACACAATGCCAAGGGGGTGTAGCTGCGAAGGTTGATGATAAGAGAGTTAGGTAGATACTTGATCGGAGTTGGTTATGACGTGATTGAGGTAACAACGCTAGAGATTTCAGCATAGAATGAATGAAGTAACGAAGAGATCCTCATGGGATACATTCCACAGTGGAGATACGGATAATGTGAGATACAAGAGGATATGGATGTTTACTCGGAACGAGACGATGAATAGCCGAAGCTTATGCTAAGGTGGATTTCTCGTATGTACTTGATGAATGAGATGCGATCGGTGACCGTGTGGCAAATGACCAAACACTGACAAGAACAGTGGAATGGGATGAGGGTGAGTGTAGGTTTGCACATAAATGACTGTAGAAAGGGAATACTTACGTGGGTACACATACGAAAACGTTACAAGGAGCAAGCTTCAAAGGAGATAATGTTGGGATTTTAAAGCAAACATGATTGACTAAGCTGAGTCATTAGAGGATGGTGGTTGAATGCTAATGATAAGCGGTATGTGATTACCAATGAGACGCAATGAGCACGGGGTAATATAGCAAGGAGGTGTTGTAGTAGAAAACCTTAGATGAGATCAGCAAAGCTTGGCACGAGCTCTTGGTGATCACAGAAGAAGGATAGATGTCCCGCATCTGTGAGAAAGGCGGTGGTGCCTAAGTTTGGAGGAAACATCGCCAGGTGGCTATTAGAAGGAGAAACGAGAGGGACGGTGAAGGATCCAATAGTGGGGAGCAAGGAACCCTACCATGGTATGACCATCGGAGTGATGAGGTCACTCGGTATTATAAAAGAAGTGACGTCATGTATGATGTGAGCAGATCAAGGAGTGCAATAAGCAAGAAACTGATGGATAAGGAATGTCTTAGGAATAACGGTTGGGAAGTGAGTAATAAGGGGATATGTGGGTGATCCTACATGCCCCAAAGTTGAAAGCGGGCAATAAGGAGACCTCTTTAAACACCAAAGGGGTGGTCGAAATGCAGAGCAAAATGATAGGATTGATAAACATGAAGACAAATGCTTGACACCATAAGGATTTGGTGCACGAGTGAGGACGGAAGGATAAGTCGTGTGAGTGGGTGTCGACATAGGATTCGAGGATGAATCCTCTTTTAAGGAGGGTAGACTTGTAACATCCCGAAAATCCTTATATTAATGGGTCGGGTGAACGGGTGACCAGAGTCTTACTTAAGCAAAATGCTTATTCAGGTTAGCCGAAAGGGGTGTGTTTTGACGACGACAAGAAAGACGTTTAGTCCTCAAGGAGCCAACTCGTGACGGGAAAGACGCGATGTAAGAACCACGAGGACCCGGATGTAATTACGGGACTTTATTTAAACACATTATGAGAAAACCCTAATCCTTATCTTGGCTTAGGGGTGTTCGATGAAAGCAAGGAGAAGGCGGAAGAGAGAGGGAATCGGGCAAGGGGGTTCCACGCTGGTTCCACGGTGGCAACGAGCGGAAAAGGAACGCCATTAATCGAAAGGTAAACCTCTAAACTATTCTATACCTTATGTTATTCATTTGCATGAGGAACCCCACGAGTGTTCGGGTTTTATGGTTGCAAACGACGCCAGGGAGGGGATGGACGATGGTGGTAGTTGGCTGTGTTGGTGGCGTGCGGCGGTGGTAGTTGGAATGGTGCAGAGGTCGACCGCCGAGAAAGGAAGAGGAAGAGGGAGAGGGCGGTGGAGGCCTGCGGTGGCTCCAGCGACCTCGGCGCTTGGGAACGGCCACGGGGATGGTGGCGGTGCTGTTGCGTGAAGCCAACGACGGCTGGCGGAGATGGTGGCAGTGTGGAAGCAGTAGCGGTGGACCCGGGGGTGACCGGAGATGAAGGAAACGGCAAGGAAAAATGGAGAAGCATCGATATGGGCCATGGTGGTGCTTGGCGGAGTTGTGTTGTGACAAAACAAAGACGACAGGGGTGGTGCTCGGCGGTGTCGCGCGGTGGGGGTGACTCACAGCGGTGGATGAAGGGGTGCATAGGGTCGGACTAACCCGATTAGGGTTTTGACGAGTTTATGACTTGCATGGCGCGGCTCGGACGTTCATGGGGAGCTCGGCTAGGACATTGCGAGACGAGGAAGACGAAGGTGACGATACATGTGGTGGTACACGGACAAGCTTAAGTGTGGGTGTATGCCTGCGAGAGTTGGCATGGCAAGGCGATAAGAGTTTAGGGTTTTGCATGAGCATGCATGCATGCGTTCGTGCACGAATCTTATTTTGGGTACTCGAATCCCAAACGGGTCAAGGATTACCCGATACGGGTACTCGTAGAGCTGGAGTTGTAGAGGAAGGGTGATGAGTGGAGGAGACCAAGGGTCGAGATTTAGTTACATTGTTATGAGTCATTCGACGTATGTTTAGGACGTTTTTTGATCATATGATCATATGTGTGACAGGTTTGGATTTCAAGCGCCAACGGACGAGTTACAGAGCGAGGACTTAGACTCAGCATAACCAGTGAGTTTCTAATCCCCTTCTTTTAAACGTTTTACTGTTTTGGAGCCAACGTACGTATATTCATGTGGTGTTAATATAATGAATAATGATAAGGGCTTCGGGTTCTAACCCACTATATTTTGAATACAAAATGAGTATTAAGAGCAGTTGGGTCAATGGTGTGCTAATGTCGGATCGGGGAGAGTCGGGCTTTAAGTTAAATGCCCATGATTTTAGGTATGAGTCAATGATATGGTTTGTTAGTGCGTGACGTCTTAAGGGCCGAACAGGAACGGTTGTGCCTGATATTAAAGGCTAATGAATTTATGATATTAAATGCGATGTTCTAGGGTTATGTGTGAGGTGTGTGTAATTAATGAGTCATATGTATAAGGTGTGATATTACGTGTTTATATTTATGTGTTGGGTTTGCCTCGTTGTCTATGTGGCACGGCAAAAGGCATCGTAAAGGACAAGGTCCTTCTGGAAGTCACCAAAGATGACAGTTAGTTGACAGGTTAATGATGTGCTCGGGGTGTGTTGATCGCCCTGACGAGGGTACATCGATGAGGTATGTGTTTGCATGCATATATATATAAGTGTTAATGTGCATGCTACTGATTAACTATATTTACTGTGTATGAGTAGTGTTATGGTGACGTGTTGAATTGTGACGTGTAGGGTTAGACTGACCGTTGAGTCAGGACTTGTGACGTGACGCGTATAAGAGTCGTGTCAGTTAATTGTGAGAGCCTTGGTTAAGGCCGGATGTGTTAGTGTTTTAGGGTAGGTTGTGTCAACCCAGAGTCAAGTCAATATGAATTCTTGGGTATGAGTCGCTAGCATAGCATGGTGAGTCTATGCGGTTGTAAGGTAAGATTATTACTATTTGTACTGGTAGTACGGGTTGAGTCTTGGGTAACTAAACGGTTACGAGATGTCATGGGATGACATGGGATTAGTCATTCCTTAATAAAGAATAATTATACTTTATAAGGACCTGAGTGTCCAAGTGAATTAAACCGCAAAACTTGGTGTGGTGGTTTTTCTTTAAATTAAACTATTAGAACTCACTCAGCGTAGCTGACTTTGTATGTACGTTAGATTGTTTTGTAGGTAAGCGTTGCGTTGGCGTATCTTGGCTTGGGAGCGGTGTTACTCGGATCGGTGTGCAGGCATTCGTAAGGTAAACCTAAGGACAATAAATGGTCATAAATGTTTTTAGAAAGACTTCCGCTGTAGTTTTATGTACAATAAATGTGTTTTTAATGATTACGGCCCGTTATGAGAACCAACTGTAGGATGCCCGGGTTGGGGTCTTACATTAGCTTTTATCTACAGCCTTACTGCTTCTGCTTCATCATCTGGCAGCTTTCTTTCTTTCAGGAAGTCTATGATCGAAGTTATCCAGTTCTTTTCCTCTTCAGTTATGACATCGTGTATTTCTTCTTCACATATGAATGGAGCCTTGAGTACTTCCACTAGGACTTTCTTGGTTAGGTGTGCAAAGGTAAGTGAGGCCAGCTTGCTGAGGGTCAGCCTACTTGTTCTTAAATCGTGGCACTTGCTTCACATTGCAAGTCTCAAAACCTTGCTTTAACTCTTGTGCTTTAGATTTGTATTTCTTCATGCTCTCTTCTTTAGCCAGGTACCGGTTGTTGACCTGGCTGGCTATTAGCAGTGAATCGACAAACACTTGTATCTTTGACACCTTCATCTCTTTAGCTATCCTTAGGCCTGCAAGCAGTGCTTCGTATTCAGATTCATTATTGGTGCTTGGGAAGTCTAAACGAAGGGCGTATGTGAATTCTTTCCCTTCAGGGTCTAATAGTACCAGACCAGCTCCGGAGCCTTCTATGTTAGAAGCTCCATCGGCAAATAGCATCCACGTGTTAGGAGGATGCTCTTGCTGTTCATCATTCTTTGCTATCTTGCTTCTTCTTTTGGTTCTTCCGAGACTTCGGCAAGGAAATCAGCCAGGACCTGAGCTTTGATCGCCGTTCTTGGTACATACTCTATCTTGTGTTCCCCGAGCTCGATGGCCCACTTTGCTAACCGGCCAGATGTTTTAGGTCTTTCGAGTATTGTTTTGATAGTTTGATCGGTGACAACCTTTATTGGGTGTGCTCGAAAGTATCTTCTTAATCTTTTTGCAGTGTATACGAGGGAGAGAGTCAGTTTCTCCATTGCAGGGTACTTTACCTCAGCTTCTTTCAGTGCTCTGCTAATGAAGTATACCGGCATCTGCACATGGTTTCTTTCTATCAGCAGCACAGCACTTACAACATCATTACATGCTGAAAGATAAACAAAGATTAGTTCTCCGGCCTCGGGGGCTACCATTGTAGGTAGTGAGGCTAGATTTTCTTTCAGCTTCTGAAAGGCAGCCTCAGCTTCTTCTGTCCACCCGAAATCCTTCTTGTCTAAGCACCCCTTTAGTGTTTGGAAGAAGGGTAGCGATTTTTCTGCTGATTTTGATAAAAACCGCTTATGGGCAGCAATCTTTCCATTTAAGCTTTCCACATCTTTCTTTGTTCTTGGATACCTCATCTCCATGACTGCTCGAACCTTGCTAGGATTGTATGTTATGCTTTGCTTTCCTATATGGCCCAGCACCTTGCCTTCTTCAAAGCCAAAGGAGCACTTTCCTGGGTTGAGCTTCATGCTGATGTTTCGAAGGTTGTCGAATGTTTCTCTGATGTCTTTTATCATTCCTTCTTCATTCTTTCTTTTAATCACTAGGTCATCAACATAGGCCTCCATGTTTCTCCCTATCTGATCTGTGAATGTTTTGTCGATCACCCTTTGATAGGTAGCTCCTGCGTTCTTGAGGCCGAAGGGCATCTTCTTGTAACAAAAGATCCCTTTGTCTGTATGAAAGGCCGTTTTTCTTCATCTTCCTTCTTCATGTGTATTTTATGATAACCTTTGTAGGCATCTATAAAACATTTGTATTTGAATCATGTCAAAGAATCAACCTTCAAGTCTATTTCTAGTAAAGGATAACAATCCTTCGGACATGCCTGATTCAGATCTTTAAAGTCCACACATATACGCCAGGAGCCATCTGATTTTTTTACCAGAACTGGGTTTGCCACCCATGATTGGTATTGCACTTCCCTTAGGATTCCTGCTTTTACTAGTTTGTCCACCTCCACACATGCAGCTTGGTTTCTGTCGGGGGCCAAACTTCTTTTCTTCTATATTATGGGCTTTATACCAGGTGCTATGTTGAGGGAGTGTTCAACTATACCCCTTGGTACTCCCACCATGTCAGCAGGACACCAAGCAAACACGTCTTTGATTTCCCTTAGTAGGTCTTTCAGTTTGCTTATCGCCATGGGTGAGAGGTCACTGCTTATCTTCAATTTCTGATCCGGGTACGAAGGATGTATGCTTAACTCCAAGATTTTCTCTTGCTTCTGCTCCTTATCCTCTTCGGAAGCAGTGATGAGTAGAGCTTCCTTCTTTGGCTTGGTTATTGCTATCCCCCAATCAGTGGGGAATTTCATTAGACCATGCGTAATGGAAACTACGGCTCCAAAGGTGCTTATACCCGACCTTCCAATGATTATGTTATACCTTGATGGGGCCCGGACCACAAGGAACGTAAGAAGCTTCGGTCAGGAGAGTGGTCCATCCCTGAGACAAACTCTCAGCTTTATCTGGCCCAGTGGGAGCACTTTTTCTCCCGAGAACCCTATGAGTGGGGTGTTTGCTTCTTCCAATGTTGCCTTAACTTCCTCTTTTAGCTGTAAGAAGCATCTTTCGTACATGATTTCGGAAGCGGCTCCGCAATCCATGTATATTCTGTCAACGAATGTCCCTTATATTTCAGCTTCCACAATGATTGGAGTAAAGATCAGCTCTGCTTCCTCCGTTGGGGGGAAGCATATGCATTGCTTGTCCCAAGATTCTCTCCTTGATCTTTTTTGTGTCTCGCTTCTGGTGAGGTCATGTTCGTCTCCTTACCTTTTCCTTTTCCCTTCGGATATTTTTTCTTTTTAATGTCCTTTACTAAATGAGCGAGCTCTTCGGATTTCACTGCTTCTTCTTTTCGCTTCTTTAGCTGGTAGCAGTCATTGGTGTGATAACCTCTGTCGTCATGCAATTCACAATACTTGCTCAAGCTTCTTGCATCGGAAGATTTTGCGTGGGGACGCAGAGGTCTGAAGCTGTACCTAGCTTCTTCAGTTGCCATTATCTCTTTTGGTGTCTTAGTCAAAGCTGTGAAGGCAATGTACTTTTCTTTTTCCGGCGTGCTCTTGTGGTACGGAGGACGGTAGCGGCCGTTCATTTTTCTCGAATCAAGATGGCGGTTGGACCTTCTTTACACGAATGAATGAAACTTTGGCTTCGAGCCCACAGAGTGGTGACTTTTCCAAGGGTCTCGCCTCTTGGATTCCAGGTTTTGTAGTGCTTCTTTTCCCCTTAGGTATGCTTCTGCTCATTCAAGAGCTTCATCCATGGTTTGAGGGATGTTCTTGTTCAAATCTTCGATGAGTTGTTTCGGTCGTACTGCGTTCATAAATCCAGATACTCTCATCTTTTATGTTGCACCTGCATAGGACAATCCTTCTTTCTTGTATCTGTTTATAAAACTTTGTAGACCTTCATCTTCCTTTTGCTTGATCTGATACAACACAACAGCGTCTTTCGTGTATTTCTTTAGCTGGGTGAAATTAGAGAGGAACCTTCAACTGAGGTCGTCGAAAGAATCAATGCTTCTTTCAGGAACGCTACTGAACTATAGGTGTGCGAATCCAATGAGTGTTTGCATGAACATGTGGCAACACTCGGCATTCGTCCATCTTTCAATGCCTGCTGCACCGGAGAATACCTGCAGATGGTCTTCGGGGTCATCTGTCCCATTATACGTTTTAATGTTTGTCGGCATCTTTATTTTTTTCGGAAAGTCAAAGTTGGCTATTCTTTCAGAGAAACATGACAATGAAGTAGACCGGTATGGTCGAAAGACTTCATTTGTCTCTGTTCCAGAGGCGGCGGGAGCTTCCTACATCAAGGGTCTTGCTTCCGGTGCCGCTGGACCGTTCGTCGTCGGAGCCGCGTATTGTTGAAACTGATCCTCACATGCTGCTGACTGAACCGCAGGCATGCCATTGTCTAAGTGTTGCCAGGGGTAAGCGTATTGAGCCATCATGTATGCATCAAGCTGGGGATGCACCATGTGTGGGTATGTGAACCCAGGGTGTTGAGTTGTGGGAATAGGGCAGCTTACATTCATCGGGGATGGCATTCCCATACTTCATGCTAGTGGCAAGGACGCCATAGATTGGCTCATCTGTAGTGACATAGGAGAATACATCATAGGCTGTGTGAGCTGCATCAGCTGCTCAACCGTGTAATCTGGTGTATCGCGCATCAAAGGAGTCTGGTTTAGAGGAGAAGGATTCTCTCTCTGGACACTAGGTCCTACTTCTGCTGCGGGAACCCTGTTCTGGTTCGGACCGGAGGTGATAGCTACTTCCTCATGGACAGCATTGATCCTAAAAGGAGGAGGTGGAATAGGTGAGAATGTCACCTCAGGTTCGTCTTCATACGCCAATCAAACCTTGACACCTTTTGCATGCTCTTCTTGTACGTAGCTATTCATCAGATCCCTCAATCGAAGGAAGTTCTTTTGCACTCCTTCGGGTGTAACATCCATCCTTTCCATAGGCAACAAGGTATCCGTCCGAGGGGATGCGCTTGCTATTTTGAAAGGAGAATGAGTCTGAAACAGAGAGTTGTTCTACAACTGTTCGACAGGAGGTCCGTCTGCTGCAGGAGAGTTTCTTCCTGCTTCTTCTCGCGACGTCTGGCTAGATACAGATCGTAAGTGATGGGGAGGTGGAGTTGCGTCCACCCCCGGAGAAACGTCATCACCTGACATCAAGAACACTTAGGAACAGAAGGAGCGGAACTACAAGTGAAGCTCTGTTCTAAGTAGCGCCGCCCCATGGTGGGCACCAACTTGTCGCTACAACGAATATGCTAGGGGTACTCGCTGCTTCAACAAATACAAGTCAGAGTGAGGGTCTTGACGTTCTCGCTTGAATCAGCTGCTTGAGGTACCTGCTAAGAGCAAAGCACCATTAGTCTCACCGCAGGAGGGGGCCTCCTGCGATCAGCCTCCGGCGTGAGAATAAGATAACGGCTCTTTGGGAGTGATATGGATCTTTGGAATGAGAATGATAACTGTAAGAGTGTATGAGTGAGTAGTGAGAATGGATTTGGGATTTGGAGAGCCCAAGTCCTTCTCTTATACCTGAGTCTGCTCTAGCTTCATGCTATGTGCGGGGGTATCCCCTTCTCTTTCCTGTCCCTGCAGCAAGTTCCTTTCCCTTTTGCTGTAAAGAGTCAAAGTCATCTATAGGGACAAAGACCTCCCTCTTCAAGTCCATTAAGACACATTGTCTTATACCCTTGACTTCCTGGAGATTCCAAACGGGTCACTATCACTTATGCCACGTCACCCTGTTGCTTGGGAGACGTGGCTTTGTGGTTCTGCTTAGTACGTGTGCTTCATTGATGAAGTTGAGCTTCGTGATCGTACCCACGTCATCAACAAGAATCTGCACGGAATGATATCGAACGTGCGTTTGGTGTTAAAGAAAAAATGTGTTATGACTAAAAAATCTATGTAGAATTTGGTCCAAAGATAAAATAAGAAATGTTATATACACTTGCATAGTATTACATAATATGATATTGGAAGATAAGGGTCTAGCCATTTGCCAAAACTATGATGATAACCCGCAGATGCCGCTAGGGGTGTTCATGGTTCGGTTTCAAACCGTGAAACCATCCAAACCGGTCATCGGTTTGGTTTCGCGGTTGGTTTTTTTGTCCTACTTTCAGTCGGTCGGTTTCAAAATTTGCAAAGCGTAACGAATGGTTTGGTTTACGGTTTATAGCAAAAACCGGCCGTATAAAATCGGACCGGACCATTAAATTTAACTCATATTTTTAAATTTTTAGGTATTTTATATTAAATATATTTAATTATTATATTAGATTTAACAAAAATTTTAACTGGGCTAATTTTGTGACTTTGGGTGAATTGGGCTTATATTCTCAGCCTCTTGTTGCTTTTTTTTTTTAATTCTAATCAAACCCTAACTCAAAATTTTTAAAATCCCGCTTCTACAATTTTACTTTAGACGATTCAGTGGTGCAACACTTCTCACAGCTCAAAATTCATGAAAAATCCCACCCAACCCTAACATTCTTATCGATTCCTCCTTGTAGTGTTCCCTGCTTAGTGTAATCAGCTAATTGTCTCTTCAGGCCTTCAAAGTGAGTACATGTTACCCGTTAAACTTTCTAGGGTTATTTACGCTGATGTTTCTAAAATTGTTTCTTGTGAGATTCATTTTCTTTATCTAAAACTTTGTATGCTCTTTTTCAAGTTATATGATAATTTGAAAGTCCTCTGATATTCAGGTACTATTGATTTTTTTTTAACATTACACTCCTTTAATAGTTGGTTTTTATTGTTTGACTCTTGATGGTTTGAGTTTGGCTTTTTTATATTGCAGTCCTCTGATATTTTATGGAATTATTTAGTTAGCTAGTTATTTTGGACAACTTTTTTATTTTTTATTTTATGCATTTTTTATAAAGGCCCAAACCATAATACCAAACCAGAACCAAACTGTTAGTAACGGTTCGGTTTGATTTGGTCTTAATTTTTAACGGTTTGGCTTCGGTTTTCAATTATCAAAAACCGTTACCAATGGTTTGGCTCACGGTTTGAGCTAAAAATCGCGAAAACCGGACCGTGAACACCCCTAGATGCCGCATGCACAACTAAACTCCAAAGAGAAACATGCAATTCGTAACGCAATACGCGACAAGGAAACACGTCTAAGCCTACGCGGTGAGTACTCGTCCAAGTGACGATTGATTTTTTGTATTTTAATATGTTTGTTTTTTAATTAAGGAATGTTATGTACACTTGCATAATATTACACAATATGATATTGGAATACAAGGGCCTAGCCATTTGCCAAAACTATGATGATAACCCGTAGATGCCGCCTGCACAAGTAAGCTCCGAAGAGAAACGCGCAATTCGTAACGCAATATGCAACAGGGAAACACATCTAAGCCTACACGGTGATTTGACGGAGCATATTTGGAGTAATCGTCCAAGTGTAGATTGATTTTTTGTATTTTAATATGTTTGTTTTTTAATTAAATAAATTTGTCTTTTGTTATCTTTATTTTAAATAAATATTTTAGTTAATGATTAAAAATTAAATGCGGGGCGTGAAACCATTAAGCACATTAATGATTCTAGACAGTGATTGTCTCCGTGCTAACATGACGAGACATGAAAGAAGGAAACGTGAAACCGGGATAATCTTAAATTTGAAAGTTCAATATATCATGTCTTATTGTTTTGTAACATAGAAAACTTAAAACCAATCACATAAAAAAATATTTAATTAGTAATTAAATATTTTTTAATAAAACATAATTAAAGTACTTGTGGTTATAATCAATATCTTTTATAATTGTTAGATGTTGTATACAACTAGAAAAAAAAAATATCAAACACATAACTTACTATAAGTCAATCACATAACTAACTTAAAATATATATAGTTTAATTCCTATTTTTTACGGAAAATGGTGAGTTTTTTTTTTTGGAAATTTGTTGGAAAAATATCTCGTCTCAAAACTTTTCCAACTTGCATATCTGACAAACAGTTTTTTTTCGGAAACCGATCGAAAATGGCCACTAAAATTGTCGTCGGAAACAGATTTATTTTCTAGTAGTGGTAACTAAAAGGCTAAAATAATTAGTTGATAGAAATATTTATGTAAAAGAAAAATATTGTTATTTTAGAATCGAGTTAAATGCACATTTGGCCCTTGGGATTTGATCAATTTACATGTTTGACCCTCAGGTTTTAAAAATTACAAACTTCACCCAAACGTTTGTGACTTGGTTGTCTTTAGCCTCTGACGTTTATACCAATTAGTTTTAAGGGAAAATTAGCGCATATGTCATGAACGTGACTTACGATCGCAAACCTAACCCTAAAAATCAGTAAAAAAATTAGTATTTTTTATTATTTTTGTAAATTTTTATTGATTTTAACTCAGTGTTAAATTTGCTATCTAAGTCACGTGGATAACACATGGCTAATTTTTCATTAAAAACTAAGTGGTATTAAAGTCAGGAGCTAAAGACGTAATCAGGTCACAAACGTTTCTGTTAAGTTAACAATTTTTAAAATCTAGGGACCAAACTAGCCAAACCAAACCAAACCAAACGTACCCAGTATAATCCCACACATAGCTAACGCTATTAGTAGGGTCTGGGGAGGGTGTGATGAGGGCAAACCTTACCCCTATCCTAAGGGATAGAGAGGCTGCTCCCGTTTAGACCCCCGGCTCCATGGGAAAGAAAAAGATAAAAATATAAATAAAATTAATGAGTAATAAAGTAAAATAAATCTAACAGTAATCTAACAATTAGCAGTGTATGACTAGAGTATATTAGTCACAAGAAACACAACACACCTACAAGAAACAAGACATACGCAAAATCTTTGCTAAACAACTCTACTCTCCCACCCAACGGGTCACTCATCCCAAAACCCTAATACGACGTCTCCATGAAATCCTATCATTGATCATGTCCTCTGAGAGGTGTAAATCTAGCAAATCAAGCCTAATCCTCTCATCCCACGTTAATTTCGGTCTCCCCCTGCTCCTTTTCCCCTCTACAACGAGAGTTTCCACCGTTCTCACTGGATCTGTGCTCTGTCTCCTCTTGACATGTCCAAACCATCTCAATCTTCCTTCTCTTATCTTATCTGAGATACATGTGACTCCCAATCTCTTTCGAACAACTTCATTTCTTATTCGGTCCTTTCTTGTGTGTCCACACATCCACCTCAACATCCTCATCTCAGCTACATCCATTTTTCGAGCTTGTGTCTTCTTGATGGCCCAACACTCGGTTCCATATAGCATCGCTGGGCGAACTGCTACCCTATAAAATTTACCCTTTAACCCTATTGGGAACCTCTTGTCGCACAAAACACCTGAGGCCGCTCTCCATTTACACCAACCAGCCTGCACCCGATGGAGTACATCATTGTCGATGTCCTCGTTACTCTGGATGACAGATCCTAGATACTTGAACTTCAGTGTCTTAGGGACAACCCCACCTTCAATAGAAATCTGGGTCTCCTCGTCTACGTTTGCACCACTAAAGTTGCAGTGAAGGTACTCGGTTTTAGATCGGCTTATCTTCAAACCTTTGTGCTCTAAGACTGTTCTCCATTCCTCTAGTCTGTTGTTCAATGTCTCTTTACTTTCTGCAATCAACACGATATCATCAGCAAAAAGCATGCACCATGGAATTGCATCTTGAATCGACTTTGACAACTCATCCAAAACTACTGCAAAGAGAAAGGGGCTTAGTGCCGACCCCTGGTGAACTCCCACTTCCACCGGAAAAAAGTCTGTATCCCCCACGGGTGCTCGGACGCATGTCTTAGCCTCATGATACATATCCCTAATTGCCTCAATATATTTACTAGGGATCCCTCTTCCCTCCAGACTTTCCCAGATCAATCTTCTAGGCACACTATCGTACGCCTTTTCAAGATCGATGAACACCATATGTAAATCATGTTTCTTCTCTCTGTACTTTTCCATTAATCTTCTTAAAATGTGTATCGCCTCCGTAGTGGACCGGCCTGGCATGAACCCAAATTGGTTTGCTGTAACCTGGGTTTGTCGTCTAATCCTTGTATCTATAACTCTTTCCCATAATTTCATTGTATGACATAGGAGCTTAATCCCCCTGTAGTTAGCACAACATTGAGCATCTCCTTTGTTTTTATATAGGGGTACTAAGACACTACGCCTCCACTGATCTGGCATCTTCCCGGTTTTGAAGATATTGTTGAACAGTCTTGTCAACCACTGAACGCCTTCCTCTCCCATACACTTCCACGCTTCAATAGGTATGTTGTCTGGACCGACTGCCTTAGCTCTTCCCATCTTCTTAAGAGCACTCCTCACTTCTTCCTGTGTGATATTTCGACAATAACAATTATTTCGTTGACTGGATTGAGTAGTGGGATTCTCCGTTATGGCTAGACTTGGTCTACAACTGTTGAAAAGGGTGTAGAAATAGTTTTGCCATCTCAGCTTGATGTCTCGTCCTTTTACCAAAACTCTTCCATCATCTTCCTTAATAAACTTCACGACCCCAAGATCTTGTCTCCTACGCTCCCTATTTTTGGCAATCTTAAACATATGATGCTCCCCTTCCTTGGTGTCTAGTTTTCTATACATCGTTTCATAGGCAAAATTCTTTGCCTCACTCACTGCCTTTTTAGCTTCCCTCTTTGCCTGTCTATAGTTCTCCCATAGTGTCATTATCTCCTCTCCATTACTGCACTGCAACATCTCTTTAAAGCGTTGTTGCAATTTGTGCAATTAACTAGCAATTTGTGCAATTAACTCTTTAGAATCGGAGTAAACACACATGAATACAGTCGATAAAAGTTCTCACAACTAAACTTTTATACATTTGACTACATACGAGAGTTAGGTTTCATCAGAAAGTTTGGTGCAAGAAAGCATGCAACTTTCTGAACATGTTTGCGATGTTCCAGCAGCAGCATCCAGCAAAGTTCATCCTAACATACTCTGATAGCAACATATCTCCAAACACCAACACATGCATTTAATATATATAAACACACACTATACACACCACAACAACACACACACTCATCACTCAACTTCACTCCACTTAACTTATTAACAGTCATGGAAAGCCCAAGGATAAGAACTACCCAAAAGGTTGTTAATTGATATCATCATCACTCACTTCATCTTCCATTTGCTTCTTACTTATCGTAGTTTCGATCGGCTTATTTTTAAGGCGTTTTCCCTTTGGGATTCCTTATTACAGGGTGTGAAGAACACTTGCTACAACAGCGATCATATTCGTTCGCCGACTAGGCCTGTGAAATCGCTCCCTGCTTCCCTTCCGGTTAAAACAAGGCCTTCGGTATGACCTTTTGATTGTTTAGTGCACTACTAGAAAACTGAGTATCACTCACAGAAAAATCCTTTGGTAATTACCGACAGATCCCATGAAATCCAGAAAAAAAAAAATTTAACTAATTAACTAATATACAGTCTAATCCAAAAAAATTCCTAATTTTTTTGGAAAATTTACCCGCGGAATAAAAAACTAATAGTTTTTTTTAATTTTTTTAAATCGGTCGGTAATTTCGTCAGTAAAAAATACTTTTTAAATCCATCGATAATCCATTGGTAAAAAAATATTTTTTTTGTTTCTTTATTATAACTTGTCAGTTATACTGTCGCTAAATAGTCCGTCGGTAATCTGTCTAAAATAAGACTGCCACGGTCATATTTCCGACTGAAGGATTTTTTTTGTCAACGGAATGGACCGTTGGTGATACCCATTCATTTTGTAGTGTGTGTGAGTTTGATATTTTTATTCGTGTTAATGGCGGTAGAAAGTTAATTTAGTTACAGGGTTTCCCAACGAAGGCGTCGGTAAAAGAAAACATGAAACCTGTGGATTCCAGACTACAAACAATGGCAAAAGAAAACACCAAGTCTATGGAAGTCAAACTCCAAACCAAAGAGAGAGCGGTTAAACGTGCTTTCTTTAACTACTCGGTTAGTTCTAGCGACATTTTACTGACATCTAGCGACCACATTTTTGCTAGTAAATGAGGATATCTAAACGTGTGACGGTTTATATGCAGGTAGCGACAAAGATCTATCTAATGGAGCAACAAAAGAGACAAATAGAGAGGATACAAAAGGCATGTACAATCAAACTTGCAAGAATTGTACCAAAAAAATCCATCTCATTTTTTTAATTTGCAGTTCCTGTTAGCTTACACATTAACAAACAAAATGAATCATAATTTGCCAAAAGGATTTAACCTTAATGGATGTTGACACTACAAAAAATAAGAGTGTAGTGACGTTTTTTGCGACAGGAATAAAGCATTGCCAAGTTGCGACGGTCTTGCAACAGAAAGACTGTCAACAGTTTGTGACGAATTTTGCATGCAAAATCCGTCACAGGGAAGTCCTTGCTATATTATATAAATATATGTCACAAATTTATAAAATTTCCGTCGGTAATTTTGTCGCAAATTCCATAGTAAAAAAATACAGTCTATTTGCGAAGTAGTTTTTCGTCACAAATACTGATTAGCGCCACTTCTTTTTCATGTCATAACCTTTACAAAGTTCGTTAGAAAGAGCTCTAGCGGCGGTTTTCGTCGCTAAGAGCCCTTTATGTTGTAGTGTGACATTTATATTTATTACAAAACTTAAACCGATACCAGATAATCGAGGAAGAAGAAGTCCGAATGTTAAGAAAGGAGATGATCCCGCGAGCTCAGTTGATGCCATTGTTCGATCGCCCTTTCGTTCCACGAAGGTTATCAGTAAATTTAAGAACTATCTATTTATATATGTTCTTGCAGTTAGTTAAATGATCTCTTTTCTGCAGATCTATAACTCCCACAAAATCCGCAAAAAAACCGAGTTCTCAGGAAAAGCATAGAAACAGTTTTTCGTGCACGCGGGAGTTCTACGAGTTTGGGGAAAATGAAGCACATTGATCACCATCACCATTGATCTTGTATAGACAAGCCAACTAGCTCATGTTTGTTGAGCTGTTAGCCATTGATGAGGTGTTTAGACTTAGAAGTGTGATTTTTTATGTCTGAAGAATTGAACTGAAGTAGGATTTTGCTGAATAAAATCAAGAGGCTGCTAGAATAAAGTGTTAGGTTGTGGGGCTGGTAGCCTGAAAACTGAACCTTTTTTGACTGTTTGATTTCTTTATGTATTTTTGACAGTTTGGTTTCTTTATGTAATCATACATTGTTCTTGAATGGAAACTTATGGATATTTTTAATCTCTTTATTTTATTTTCAATCATTTATATAATCCTCTTAAAAACAGATGTATTCAACGGCCCAACGCGCAAAGAGTGAGCTTAACGAGGGCACAAGGCAAGCAAGGTGTCAAACCGGTTTTTTGCAGATTTTGACCAGAATTTGTGCATGTGCACCTTGATGCACACAAGGCGTTATTGTTGTACTGGGCACCGCCTAGGTGCCTAAGCGACCGCCTTTGACTACATACCTAAAACACACTATTTGGTTATTGAAATTAAAACAACAAAACATGGTATCCACTGAACTCAGATTCCAATTCTATTGAATTCTAACAAATCAAACGCCGCTAAAACATTTTGATTCATTTATAGAACTTCACACTTAAAGAACCCAAATATTTGTAGCATTGAGTGAGTTTTAACTTGTTCTAATGACTTGATAACAAGGGCACAATACAGAAAGATCACAAAGAGAGCCAGTGGTGGTGAAGATGAAGGCATGTTTGTAACTAGACAGAACATGAGTTCAATTACAAGCTACAGTTTTAAACAAAAAGAGTATATATATGTCAAAAACTGAGTCTGTATAGTTCAAACTACCTACATATTATTGACCTAATAAACATAATTGAAAAGGTGACGGCTTCAACATCCTCGTGACATGTAATCTGGTTCTTGTTACCTTTACGCTTTCACATTGGGCAGTAGCAGTAGCAGAAGCACCAGCCCCTGAGACACAGCATAAAATAGAGACTTCAACATGATTGTACACACAGATACATGTGTATTTGTGCGTGAGATACATATACATATACAGAGAGTAATATATGGAATTAACCTGACTGAGAACTGTAGATTGAATGTTGGGGTCTATTCACACTTGATTGAGAGGTATATGTGTCGGACAAAGAACAGTGCAGCACGGAAACCAACCATCCCAAGCATGAGAAAGAAACCATAACAGATGCAAGCCATGTAACCAAAGAAAAAAGATGTTTGCATGAAACCCGACATGTCAGAACGCTCATAGTAGTAATACAAGCAATAACCAAAGATGAAAACACCCGTTGAACCGCCACAGAGAAAAGACCTGATGATACACAAAAACAAGTCAACTGTTGCACCAACTAAACCCAATAAGTCAAACATAAAAAATGAGATGATGTAATGATATGTCACACATAGTTACATACCTCCACCACCATTCATGGTCTTCAGCAGCAAGTTGGAAATAAGTCAAAGCCACGGTGATAAAGGCGGTAACAATGAGGAGGATGATAAAAACTATAAATAATATACTGTAAATGGTGTAAATCCTGTGGCCCCACACGCTAGCAAATATGTAGTAAAGCTCGATGTAGATTGCACTGAAAGGAAGAAAACCAGACATGGCCATCTGAGGGATGGTTTGGCGGTACCAAGGCAGAGGCGGGATTTCTCTGGGATACTTTGTGGTGCGAACGGGTGCCTGAAACTCAGCCTTGCTGTTCTTTCCAGCAATACCCCCTAAAACTAGCAATGGTGATGTCACCAATGTCCATATTAACACAATCACGACGATTGTGCCAAATGGCAGGGCAGCAGTAGCAGTATACGCGATTGCAACAGTGTTTAGAAAGCAGAAAGTGAGAAAGAGAGGTCCACAAAACAGGCAGCCAGTCAACAGTAAGTTCCTAACCTGTTGATTTTAAAATATTAGATTAACATCAAGCGTTAGTGTTGATCAAAATTCATAATATGTACAACATACCCAGTTGGTTCCTTCTAGCTGGTGATAAAAGGAAGCTGCAGTGTAGCCAGCAATCCCAGATGTAAGCGCGTATATGACAACCAGTGCTGTAAACAGAGCTCCTCGGTTGTATGGATAAAATACACCGACAAGAGCTAGTATAAATATAAAAAGTGCACTGAAAGAACCAAAAAAATAGTAAATTTAAGTTTTTACATTTAATATATAAGGTATGAAATAATTAGTTTTAAAATGTTTTACTTACAGAGCAAATAGCTGGCTACCGGAACCAAGGGCGGCAGCAAACAGGGATTTGTACTTTGGGTACCTGAAAACATCACCATGAATGTACTTCCATCCGGTTTCCTCTTGGTCATCAGCTGCCTCCTCATCATGAGCATACCTTTTTGCAAATCCGTAAGTGAAATGAATAGAAATAAAGGTTTATCTAAAATAAATGAGCTTAACTACTTACTTAACAAAGTCGTTCTTAAGAACCCGCATAAGAATGGTGGCAAGAAAACCAGTTAAGAGGAGAACCGTCACACATGAGTTAATAATTGAAAACCAATGGATCTCCAGGTGATGTGGTTGGGAAGACGACTTGGCGTATTTCTCCATCCTAGATTCATAAGGAACATTTGTTTCTTTCCACCTCACGGTGTACATAAACTCCACCTCAACTTCTTTGTCTTCAGTGAGATCCACTACAGCATTAGGATCAGCTTTCGCATTTATCTCTATCACACGGTCGTTATTGTAGTGGATCTCAAAGTGAAGATGTTTAAACAGGTAATATTTTTCCTCATTAGGGTCAGTTTTGTCTTTTTCAACCTTCCCTAGAAAGCCCCAGAAAGGCAAGTCATCATAGTACATTTGAAAATAATAATCTTTGGTAACAGCACTTCGGAATTTAGATACTTCATCTTTTGTCAGTGTTTTTCTGCAAACAATTTCAGAGTCTTTGTCAACCATAAAGTCAAGCTTATAAGGGGCACTGACTAAACGGTCTCCATTCAGTACTTCACCAAGAGCTTCTGGTTTCTCCTTTAAATGAGCTGCAAACAACATCGCATGAATCATGTAGAGTGGCAAAAACAATAAGCCAAATCAATAAAAACTACATAAAGATGATAAACAACAAACAAGATAATAAGAGACTGAAGACAAGCTCACGCACCTGGCAAACAGAAAGGTAGATCAAAAAAACGGTATGTTTCACTGTAGAAAAAATAAAATACATGAAATGAATTTCTAAAAAGCAGATGTATAAAAATGAAAATGCTGCAGTAAGCTGACAGTTCTAAAAGATAGACAAATATGAGAAATTAAATATTTGGAAAACTGAACCTATTCTCTTCCTAATAATCCTCAGGCCTAATCTTTATGTCAAATTTCCCTGCAAAAACTTTTTGATACAATGCCACCACTTGCAATAAGTTGTTCAACTTGAGATATCATCTCATTTCACATATATATACTCAGAGACACCAGAAAGTTTATCAAGGACGGGCTCCCGCATCTGACACCAACTAGGATCATTCCATATGGGAGAATGGTTTAAAAAAGCGCAAGGTGCTCTGAGGCGTTTTGGTCCCAAAAGCACGTGAGGCGTGTATCTACGTACAGTCAAATAAGCTTATCTATTTTACATATCAACCTATTTATCAACTAAACCTTTTGAAATTTTTCCATGCCGTTGGTTATTTTTACATATAAACCTCCTACACACCCTCATTTTGACCAATTTTAACCTAAAACTACATGAGGCGTGCTTTTTTAACCCTGATGTGTTTTCCTGAGCGCCTCGCCTTGCGTCTCAGGCGCGCCTTTTTAATCCAAGTATGGAAGGTCCTATGGGTTTGATTTTCTCTAGAATGAAACATATTGTCACATATGAATATACAAGGACATTATTATGATGCACCCAGTTTATAAAAGATAGCTCATTGTTGCCTAAATAAACTATTCAAAACCAGTTTATGTATTTGGTGAAAGCAACAGAATTATATACGGATCGAGGACATTTCATTAACAGCATATTCTGATATACAACCAAAAAACTGAATTACAGCCCATTCCTCTTCCCACTAAGTTTTTCTAACTTCCAATGGCAGCACAAACTCAAACTTACCAAGATAATTCACAGATAGCATCGATCTGCCACTCACATTAAGAGCTGCTATTATAATGTGAGTACCCAGGGCAACAACTACTCATACATCTAAACTTAGCTGAAACATCAACAATCTAAAATCCTAATAAAAAACACTTCGAACTGAGCAAATAAAACCCTAATTAACATAACAAAACCGAGATCCAGAAAAATGACATCACAAAAACCCTAATTCTATCAATTATCAAATCAGATCCACTAATTCAGAACTAGCAGTAGCAGGAACCAAATGCATAACACAAAACGCATATCTAATCAGTAAATTGAGAAGAACGGCTACCTAGGGTTATGAAAGGGACCGATTTTGTTGGCGTATAGAGGTACTTCATCGCCAGGTTTGTATTTGTGATCTGATGCACTTGATCGAACTTCCTCGACGGAGGAAGCCACTAGCAGCGCCACCAACAACCACCGTATCACCGACATTTTCTTCCGGTCTGCTACCGATGGGTGCTAGTAGATCCAATATTTACATGTGTAAATCTGTGTGAGGTTCTTTATATAGTCCGGCTAACTTTGTGCAAGGGGTTACGTGTTTGTTAGAAAAAAAGATAAGTTACATAAACGGCCCTTCAAGTTTGGATTTTGATGCCGGCATCTTCTATTTACGTAGGGGCTGTTTGACAAGTGTTGACCCATTAAGTAATGAATCATTAAGAGGTCTGAATAGTTTAGCATGATTTTTCAGCTGAATCATTAAGATGTAAAATGAACCATTAAGAAGTGGGCTGTCAGTAAAATAAACATCTCTTACCTCTGAACGATTCAGATGTAGTCTTTTAATGGAATCATTAAGAGCCAAACAGCCCTTACGCGATGTCCCCGAGTCTTATTTAAGGAGGGAAAAGAATGGAAAAGAAATGAAAGGGAAATAACCCCTGTGTTCCAAATTTTTTTTTAAGGAGGGAAAAGAAAAAGAAATGAGGAAGTGAGTTCCCTAATTTTTTTTAAGGAGGGAAATGAAGGGGAAAAAAACTTATTTTCATCCTTTCAAATTGGAAAAGATTTGGAGAGAAGGGAAAAGAAGATAAAAGACAAGAAGGGGAATGAATCCCTTCTTTTATTTTCTTCTCTTTAGTAATCTCGGGAACACAGCGTTAGAGTATGAGGTATACTCTCACTTGGTTCTCCCAAGTGAGAGTACCTTTTCCGTCACATAGGCGCCACATCAGAATGCTACATTTGTCACTTGGCTCTCACTTGGCAAGGGGTATATTCTACTCAAGTGAGCATTAAATGCATATATTATAAAAATATTCATTTTTTAAATAAAATATTCATTTAGACATAAATAAAAGTTACATAAAATAAAATAAAAAACATAAATAAAAATTACATAAAAAAATATAAATAAAAATAACATAAAAACTAATTTTGCGAGCGTTCGAAAATATGTTCAATCAAGTTCGCTTTCAAAGCGTGATGAACTTCTCGGCTTCGTATTTCTTGACGGTTGTTTCTTTTTTATCTTCGCCAATTTCTTCGTACGTAGGCTCCTCTTCATTTGGGTTATAGTGACAAATTGCAAGTCGTTGTCCTCTAAAATCATATTATGCAGAATAATACAAGCATACATTATGTTCCTAATTTTGTTTTGAGACCAACACCTAGCGAGAAGTTGGATAGAATGCCATTTACACTTCAACATACTGAACGCTCGTTCGATATCTTTTCTTGTCGCTTCATGAGCTTTTTTTATAAGTATTACGTTTTACACCTATGGGTTCCGTAAGCGACTTGACAATTACAGCATATTCGGGGTAAATTCCATCGGCAAGATAATACCCACGTCGGTAAATTGTCCCCATAAGTTCAAAAGATTAGTCGGGTGCGGTCCCGTTTATCCGATCATCAAATACAGGCGATTGTCTAAGAATATTAATGTCATTGTTGGAACCGGCAACACCAAAAAAATGCATGACAAATCCATAGGTCATTTGATGCAACTGCTTCGAGCATAATACTCGGATTATGATGATCACAACATGCAAACTCCCCATGCGTTGGGGCAATTCCTTCAGTCCCAATGTGTATAATCAATATTTCCAAGCATGCCGGCAAAGTCATGCTTAGCTTCATGCGTCGCAAGTAATTGCTCAATGTCGCTAGCCGACGGTTTACGTAAATATCGACTTTCATATAATCTAATAATAACTCTAGAAAATTTATACATGCATAACCTGATTGTTCGGGCAGACATCTTTAGGTAGTCGTCGAATGAATCACTAGCGCTTCCATATGCCAATTGACGAACCGCGACGGTACACTTTTGAACGGGAGTGAAACCAACCCGACCTCTCACATCAACACCTTGTCGGAACCAAGGAACCCTAAAAATAAAGTCGTGTTTTGCATCGATCGAAAACCATAAAAACAAATAGATGTACCGGTTTCGATAATACGAATATTGAATAGATCTTGTTCTATTGGTACCGGTTTCATTCGTCTCGCTACCGGTATGATACCGACACTCGATACAACTTTTGATACCAAAAAATACCATATTTTCGAATTAGGGTGAGCAAAAAACCGAATTGACCGAAACCAAATTAACCAAAAAAACCAACCCAAACTAAAAGCCGACGGTTTGGTTTTGTATTTTTGAAAACCAAGAATTACGGTTTGGTTTCGATTTTGTACGTTTTGAAAAGCGAAATAACCGAACTGAACATATACATATAAACTTTTATAATATATTGTGTGAATGCATATATGAGTTATGCATATTTGTATTAATAGTAGGTTAAGATTTATATTTGTTATTAAATTTATGGATTATAATGTTTATTTTTTACGAAACTAATAAATTATGTAATCCAAAAAAATTAGGCATGAATGTGTAATAATCAGTTAGTCATTAGTTAATTAAAAAACTTATTCCAAAATATTCAAGTCCAATTGGTAAAACCGAACCGAAATCATGTAAAAGGCGAAACCTAATGGTTTTCAAAAAACCAAAAACCGAACTTTTGGTTTTCGGTTTTACCCTAAAACCGAACCAAGCTAACCCATGCACACCCCTATTTCGAATACAACTTTATTTTCAACAAAATTTATATCAGAATGTCGAGTTAAAAAAATAAACATAGTTGCATATTCAGTTTTTTTTAAGTTTATGAACTAGTAAAAAAATTAAATGTCTTAAAGTTGTATATTATATATAATATAAGGGGTAAAATTGAAAATTAAAAAAAAACTATACATATACAACTCACACGTATATCTATAGCACTATATAAAAATATGGGAAAATTACCAAAATGGACATTTGACTGGTCAAACTTGTAAAAATGGGCAAGCTTTTTCAGCCGGCTAGGTCATGGTCATTTAGGCCTGTAGCCGGCTGAAGACGGCTAGTTCAGACGGCTTGGTTTTCAGTGATATGTAAGTTTTACTCAGAATTTCAACCAATCAGAAATTGCCACGTGGTTGTGCGTATTCCCTAAGCGGCTAAAGCCCACTAAGTAGCAGGCTTAGCAGGCGAACTTTTTTTTTTTGCATGGCTCAGCCGGCTTGGTTCGAGATGGCTTACCCGGCGCTTGTTTAATTCGGCTAGGCGTGGCTTAGCCGACGCCAATGGTGTTATTACACCTCTAAGCCGACTAAAGTGGTCTTACTAGCCTACTTCGAGTTTTATAAATAAAAAACTTCTCATTTCAACATTCATTTTCATTTTTCAAATCACTATAACGTTTTAGTTCTCAAATATGGGTAGAGGATACCCTTTACCATCAATTCAACCTGTCAACCCTTCTCTACCAATTCAATCTGTACAACCTGTCAACCCTTCTCCACCGATTCAACCTGTACAACCTGTCAATCCTTCTCCCCCAGCTGCTCAACCTGGTAAACCATTGACCTGGACTGATGAAGAGTGGAATTAGGCATTTGATCAGGTTTTTGGCCAACTACAAATTGGGGACATGCCGAATTCTGAAGAGGGGCACGTTGACCCTGACGATGAATATGTCCCTGATTCTTTCGAGCATCTCCCAAACTCTGAGGAGGGTTACATCACTGACCCCGTAGAGGAGTACTTCCTAGGTCCGAAGACGAGGAAGAATACCTCTCCGAGGACGAGCGTCCAAGTTATTTTGATCCATGGGAAGACGAGCGCTCGTGGCATTCGGATAACTCCTTTGATTCCATCGAGTATCTTTAAATTTATATGTTATGTAATTTTATAATTATTAGGTTATCTATTATATTTAGTTTATGTAACTTTTAAATTTTTAGGTTATGTAAGTTTTTTAATCTTATGTTATGTAATTTTTATATTTAGTTTTTTTCTATTTTATGTTAGTGACAAAATTATAAGAAACGAAAAATAATAATTTAAAGCAAAAGAGTATTTGGACAAAACATAACGAGATTTCATTATAACAAAATAATACAACATACAACCTCACTCTACGTTAGTAGGTAAACAACGATAAATATAGGTTTTATCAGCCATAAGTCGTCGATATTTGGTAACATTCTCCCCGATATATCCATCTAAAGTTAAAGGTTTTTTCAGAGTTAAATGCTCCATTAGCATACAAGCTAAAACTCCTGAATTTTCAACTAGGAAACGGTGCTGGCTTTGGATGTATTTTTCTTCACTCAAAAACATAAACTGTTTCTCACTTTGCTTAGATTTCCTCCAATAATGAATATTGACCGGCAAAGCTCCGAAGTGTACTGTAATTTTTGTCACGAGCGGATAAATTAAGTGTCGATATACCACTCCAGAAAAAGTTTCGGTCCAATATTGTTGTATTTCCATATTAGCCTGCTAGATGTCATATGTTAGCATGGTTGATTTGATGTCCAAGATGTTATATGTTAGCCTGCAAGATGTCATATGTTAGCCTTTTAGATGTCATATGTTAGCCTGGTTGATATCATTTGTTGTCCAAGATTTATAGTGATACACTATACTCATGCCTAATGCAATCAGAATATTGTTTCAATGGCGTTAGCCTGCAATATGTTATATATTAGCATGCAAGATGTTATATGTTAGCATGCTAGATGTCATATGTTAGCATTTTAGATGTCATATGTTAGCCTGGTTGATATCATTTGTTGTCCAAGATTTATTGTGATACACTATACTCATGCCTAATGCAATCAGAATATTGTTTCAATGGCCATTGTATGCAATCATTCAAGATGTTATATGTTAGCCTGCAATATGTTATATGTTAGCATGTTAGATGTCATATGTTAGCCTTTTATATGTCATATTTTAGCCTGGTTGATATCATTTGTTGTCCAAGATTTATAGTGATACACTATACTTATGCCAAATGCAATAAGAATAATGTTTGAATGGTTATTGTATGCAATCATTCAAGATGTTATATGTTAGTCTGGTTGATTTGTTGTATGTTAGCCTACAAGATGTTATATGTTAGCCTGCTAGATACACTATACTCATGCCTAATGCAATCAGAATAATGATACACTATACTCATGCATAATGCAATCAGAATAATGTTTGTTATTTTTTGCAGGCTAAGGTGAAAGTAAGATGTTCACCGGGTGTGGTAAATACAATTAGAAGGAAGCTCAGTAAAAATCAAATGAAGATATGGAAGAGGACATGCTTTAGTAGCTGGTCAGGATGCAAATGTACAAGTGCTGACAGCTTGTTAATACACGTCATGTTTCAACATGAATTTTTAACAAACCTTAATCCAAGAACGGACGGTTTGTACTATTCTATTGGATCGGAGACATTGAGGTTCGGACCTGAAGAGTTTTGTCTCATGACATGCTTTAGATTTGGATATTGGAACGAGCCTATATCCATTTTAAATGTAAAATTTAAGGAGATGGTGTTAGGTGGAGCTAGATTGACTTGTAAAGAACAAGTGAAATTTTATGCTGGGATTTATCTGGTGTAGAAGACGACGATGTTGTGAGGCTGTCGTTGTTGCAATTGGTTGAATATGGCTTCGAAGGAACGCAGACCTTGTCTTACATTGACGACTTCTTGGTTGAATTGGTTAATGATTTAAACCAGTGGGACCGGTATACTTGGGGTAACTATCTATGGTATATTACTTATCTAAGTCTGCATAGATCTTTTCAGTTGAAGAAGCAACAAATGGAAGAAAAGAAGTTGAAAGAAATGCATTACTCTTTGAATGGTTTTGCCTGGGCTTTTAAGGTAACCAAATTTAATGCATTTCAATATATGTGTTCGCTATTACTAATTCATTTCAATTATATGTTCAAAATATGTGGATCTGTGAGGTTTTCCCGGAGTGTCGCACCATGTTTGACACATACAACTTAAAGGTTCCTAGATGTCTCAGCTGGGGTGTTGGTGGTAGACTAAAGTGGATGAAAGCTATTGGTATTCTGATAAATGCATTGCATGTTAGTTTCATATCTTAGCCTTGTACATTTATTCTTTTAGCCTAGTCAATATCTTTACTTATCCTGTTAATTTTTTAGCAAAAAAACAGGTTGGTTGCACTTAAGCCTAATGAGGAGGAAATGAAATTGGAATGGTGGATTTCAAGCTTAGAGTATATCAGTAAACAACAAAATGTTGAGGATCGCCACACCCTTCATAGGAACGGGATTTCGGTTTCAGAACCGATGAGTGACAATATGCCAAAGGATGTGAAGGTTTGTGAGAAGCTTGATAAATTGTTGGAACTGGGTTGAAAGAGGAGGGGAAAGTTGACAGATTATTGGAGCTTGTACAACAAGTTGTCTCTAATATTGAGGTAAACTTATCAAAATAAACATTAACTTAGTTAACCTTCTATATCTGATAATATTTTTATGCTGTTTTAAAGGAGGAGGGGTATCGAAAACGGAAGTTTGTTGTGGAAGGTGAAGAGGAAGAAGAGATTGATACCGAGTTTGTGAAAAATGTATGTAACTTAGCCTACAATATTTCTAATAACTTAGCATGCAATATTTGATAACTTAGCCTGCTATTTCTCATAACTTAGCCTTCTATTTCTCATAACTTAGCCTGCAATATTTGATAACTTAGCCTGCTATTTCTCATAACTTAGCCTGTTATTTCTGACTTACCCTGCTGTTTTAGATTTTAGATGAGGATTATGCTGCAGCTTATGGCACACATGGTCCAAGTGTTTAGGTTCTTAGTCCCGACCAAGTGGTTGAGTTGAAGAAAAGAGTTGAAGGACGGATGAGGAAGTCGTCTGCACAAATGGTGTCTCCATATATTGTCTATAAGAACAAACCTCGTCAGAAGAAAGCTGAACCATTTGATTTGGAAAAAATAAAAGATCTATATAAATCCAAGAATGAAATCCAAATCTCACTTAACAATGGATCACCATTGAAACCAGATTTTGGAAAGACCTTTTGGAGGCAGATCAGTCGGTATGATGGTTCAAGACAGATGTAGGTATCATTTAAGTGTTTTAACCTTTTATATAAATTCATCTAACTTTATTTTACTGTTTTGAATAGCATATTCAGTCATGGATGACATATCTTTACTATTCGAGGCCAGAGGACGCCAAATGGAGTATAATGTCACCCTGGTTTGTGCATGGATTGACCAATGAAGATCATCAATATTCGTTAGGAAACGGGGATTATCCACCATACCCATCGATCAAAACAGTTGACACTGTAAGTTTATAATACAATACAAATTTATTTATTTTGCCAATAATTTTTGTCCATTGTTTATATTGATTTTACCAATAAAATATATATTTGTTAGGTTTATATTCCAATGAATATCGACAGACTACATTGGTTTTTAGTCTCATTTTACCTTCCTACTGGGCAAATGAGAATTTATGACAGGTATTACTAAATTGTTATAATCGATTGTACAATACAAAATTATTTTGCCATTAGTCTCTTTCCAAATGAGAAATAACACAACTTTATTCATAATAGTTTACGAGTTGGTCCCGAATCAGATTTGGGGAAAAAGGCCGAAGAGTTACTAGTGTTCATTGAATATGCTTTTGCTATTTGGTTACACTTTGTTGATTATTTTAAACAACAAGTAGTTACTATGTACCACCCCCGATGGTCTTTGCAAGAGAAATCATTGATTGTCCTCAACAATTCTCGTCCAGTGGAAGAGGTGACTGTGGCCCGTGGGTGTGCATATTCCTGGAGAGATTGATTGGAAATGGCGAATGGGTGAAGGATGATCCGGACGCGAAGTTGACAGCGACACAGTTTCGACATCGTTTTGCAAAAATCTGTTTTGATCATCTACTTGAGGATTGATCATCTGGTACACATTTTAGACAATGTTTGTTAATGTTTGGTTGTGGTGACAATGGTTGGTTTTAGACAATGGTTGTGGTGACAATGGTTGGTTTTAGACAATGGTTGTTAATATTTGGTGTGCGACAATGTTTGGTGGTTAATTAGTAATATTTGATAACTTAGCCTTATATATTTAGCCTGCAATATGTTTTACTTAGCCTTATATATTTGCTATGCTAGCTTGCTATATATGTTAAAAAACATATTCATAAGATTAAAGACAACAAAACAATACATTATAAATGTCAAGTACTCATAAGAAAACAAACAATACACTAAACAAAACAAACAACTACTCATCATTCAAATCATAATTGAACTGTTATGTGGCTGACTCGTACACATACCTACGGAAATCTTCTTCTTCGACAATGGTAGGCTCTCTCGGAATAAATGGTTCTTCTTTGCATTTGGATTTGCTTGAAATTTGAGACGCGACAAGGGTTTTACAAGTATCTCGAGAATGACCTCTTGTGTGACACCTTCCACAAAACAACGGTGTTATTTCCTCTCCTTAGGATGGGATACGATTATCAGCACGAGGAAGTCTGGCTTTTCTTTTATCCATGTGTGGTGGCTTGACAATAATAAGGTTATTGGGTCGATCCCATTCTACTTCATCAGGAACCGGATATACTCTTCCTTCGTATGTCCTTTTGTAGACTTCATTTGTAAACCAATGCATCGCCCAAGTGCTACAATTAGTTTGCTTTAAGTACTTAGAAATAGATATCACGTGACCACATGGTAAACCATAAAGTTTCCATTGTCGACAACTACAAGTTCGATTAAGCAAATCTACAAAACCTCTTCATGACGGGGATGCAACTTCAAATTTGTAACCGTCAATACCATGCACTGTCCATGTCACATATTTTGATATTTTTTTTGCAACCTTAGCTTCCGCCCAAACGGTAAGATCATATGTATTTTTAGCTGCAATTAAAAAAATAAATAGATTAGCCTGCTATATATGATAACTTAGCCTGCAATATGTTCTGCTATATATGATAACTTAGCCTGCAATATGTTATAACTTAGCCTGCAATATGTTATAACTTAGCCTATTATACAAAAAACTTATTTACCTGCTTGGTGTCACCTGTTGAAATACTATTGTTGGACCGACTCACGAAAGAATTCTATTAGTTTGGTAATAGGCATCCATCGAGCATTACGTGATAATGCATTAATAGACTCAACGCTATTTGATGTCATAATGTCATAGCGTTGTCCAACAAATTGTGCTTGTGTCCATTTATGCAAACCAAGAGTTAGTAACGTATCACGAATAGTAGGAACAACTTCACAAAGTGCATTGAAATTTTCTTCAAAATCAGACACAGTAAAGGCTTTGCATGTCTTCCACCAAGGTAATCGTGTTTTTTTTGCCAAAGATTTTAATCGCATGTTCATCATTAAATGGTGACAACAAAGCCCATGATGTGCGTATGGAAAAACGACTCTAATAGCCAAGTCAATTGAAGCTGCCCTGTCTGATATGATAACAAGTTCTGGATTTTCATCAATACATTCTTTTAGATTTATTAAAAACCATGTCCAACAATCACCACTCTCTGATTTTCCAACACCATAGGCAACTTGAAGAATCTGATTATTCCCATCCATGGCTACAGCTAAAAACATCGTGCCTTTAAAACTACATTTCAGATGTGCGCCATTTATAATAATTACCGGTCGAAGATAACGCCTAAAACTTTCAATCTGTAATATATAAACAAAGCATCAGAAACACATTAAATCTTAAACATAAAAAAACAATAACATACTAACCGCAACACCAATAGCAACAAAACACATTTCGAAACTACTCAAGTTGCCTGTTATAATATCAGTGACAGTTCTAGGGTTGACCCTCTTCAAATTATGAAAATAAGCTGGCAGTTCGGTAAATGAATCATGTGAATTTCCCCTCAACTTCTGCAATGCACATTCCTTTCCTCGCCAACCTTGGTGGTATGTACTTTTGATAGGAAACCTTGAATTAATATATTTCATTATGTCTTTTCCTCTGTGGACACGGCCAGGATCCTTAAGTTGATATTTATCAAATCACCAATCACCTTTTTATTTGCTTTACGAATATGAGGGTACGTCTGTGTCCGTGAACACGTGTGCTGGTTATTAAAATATATAACATGAAACGTACCAGATTCACCATAACTGTAGGCCCTTATACGCCAGTCACAATTAGGCGTAATACATGATGCTTCATACCTATTTTTTTAGATATATTAACCTTGAAATCGAAACACTCTCTAACACACATTTTACCCAACTCCAACTTTAAATGTTCTTTATCTCTAAAGCACATACCTTCAAAAACATTATTAATTGATTTACCACTTCTAACAACAAAATTTTCAGGTGTTGGGTCTGGAATAAAATCTGGTAACGGCTCGGATTTAGGATTTGGTTCCTCTTTAATAGGAAACAAATTACTTCCAGGATTTGAGTAAAAAGTGGTATCACTAGGATAAGAATAAAAGTGGTTAATATTCGGCTCAGAATTCAAGTAACTATCTTTTTCATAGTTATCTGCAGGAACATTTAAATCAAAAGGGAACTTACATTCATCTTCGTTCCCCATGTGTTGAGAGCTCGGTAAACCAGAAGGTAATCTATTTGAACCAATAGACACAAGTTTTTTGAAGAAGAACCAATAGACACAAGCTTTTTTGAAGAAGAACCAACACCATCTTCTTAGATAACATACAACTTGTATATTTCAAACGGATTTTTATCAAATATACCAAAAAAAAACGAAATATCACTATCATCGTATATGTCGATTGGGTCGGTGAATGTTGACATTTTATAAGATATCCAAGAAATATTCTCGCCACAAACATTAGAAATAATAGATAACAAACCATTGTAAGTAAATTTGTAGATAACCTTATACCACGCTTTGCACAATCGAACGGAACGTATTCAACAACACCGTCAACATATTCCCATCTCCCCCCGCTGTAAATTACAATGTTCATAGACATCTCGAAACACTTTACCAAAAGAAACTAGAATTGTGAGAGAACAATGGAAATTGTGAGAGAAAATGAAAAAAAAAACAAAGTTAAATAAGTGAGAAAAACTCGAAGCAGGCTAACAAGTCCACTTCAGCCGGCTTAGAAGTGTAATAACACCTTCTAAGCCGGGTAAGCCATCTCGAACCAAACCAGCTAAGCCATGCAAAAAAAAAGTTCGCCGGCTAAGCCTGCTACTTAGTGGGCTTTAGCCGTCTAGGGAATACGCACAGCCACGTGGCAATTTCTGATTAGTTGAAATTCTGAAAAAAAGCTTACATATCACTGAAAACCAAGCCGGCTGAACTAGCCGTCTTCAACCGGCTACATGCCTAAATGACCATGACCTAGCCGGCTGAAAAAGCTTGCCCATTTTTGCAATTTTGACCGGTCAGATGTCCATTTTGGTAATTTTACCTAAAAATATTGGAAGGACATGCTTGTAATTTATTAAAAAATTTAAAAATATCTAACATAAATTGTTGTGCATAAGGTACATTACCAATGCATAAAATATGTTCAATTATCATTTAACTCCATCTTTACAATTAAAACCCAACACTCAATCATTATCATTATTTAATACACATAAGATTATTTAATTCACTACATTAAGTATTATTTTATTTATAATACTTAAAATTAAGATTTAAATTTACATTTACTATTTATATTTTTATAACAAAATACTATTAAAAGTAAGTATTATCTTTTTTAAATGCTTAAATATATAATTACTAAATATTACATAGTTATAATAATAATAATAATAATAATAATAAGGGTAAGGATAATCGGTGTTTACAACAGTTCGAGTTAGATTGTGCTTCCAAAATAGCGTCGGTGATGACCGATGTTTTGCACGAGCCAACCCACTAGTATGCATGCATGAAGAAAAAAATGTGAGATGCCATCCACTAAGAAGTGGTTTTTCTCTAAAAAAAATCCTAAAAAGTGAGTCAAACGAACTCCGATTGAGCTCATTCTAACGGCGTTGGAACCGTCTCATCGAACCCTAACCCGGACCCAAAAACCTAAACCCCCCTCCACCCGCACCCCAAAAATCTAAACCCCCCCCCCAACTTCATATATACTAGATTATAATCCCGTGTATTACACAGTCAGATAAATATAATATTATGTATTAAGTAATAAAAAATCTATTTTTTAAAAACTCGTGTTTAACACAGGTTGAATAAACCGGTGAAATACAATACAATTTGTTAACACATACACTCGTCAAAATATGTCAAGAGATTTATTAATATAAATATTAGTATTTTCTTCAAAAATATATTGTTATTAAAAAATAGAGGTGTATTTAATAAAAGAGATAGACGAAAAAAAAATATTGAGAATTAATATAGAGGCCAAACGTGGGATGAGAAAGATGGCATTGCAACAACATGTATATTGCTGTCACCGTTGAGTTTTTGTTTAATTATTTGATGCTAAATGCTTAGAATGGTGTTCAATTATTGTTTTTTTTTCTTATTTATTTGAGGTGGAGAAACCGAGGAAGAGGCTTAGACATGAAGAGAATGTTCATAGAGGGAAAGATTGAAACCGGGTGATAATTTTGAAAATTAAGAGATACACAGATGCTAAAATGCAGAGATGATTATGCATACGATAATTCTTATGATAAAAACAAGTTATTTCTTCTTAATATTCGAGTGGCGTCCTTTAGTGAAAGTGCAAGCTAAATAAAACGTATTTATAGATGCCAACTTTATTTGCAAATTTTACAATTCTGCAGGAACTCTGATCTGTACGTGGTCAGCTCGCAGCAGAGCAGTCAAGATGCTTTAAACTAGAGGTAACTTCTTTTTTTTGGCATTAGGTAAACGGGCCAGAATGTAGTTTTTGTTTCAAATTTTACAATGGACCCATTAGGTAAACGGGTCAGAATGGGTTTGGGTCAAAACAGGCAAGGTTGGGTTGAGCCACTAACATTTTTTTCCTCGGATTTACAATTCATAAATAATAGATTTGATAATCAGGTTTTTAAATTAAACAAATTAGGAAGGTTAAAAACAGGTGATTATTAACTCGGGCTATGATTGAAGTATATGATTATATCTTGATATTGTAATACTTGTGAAAATGTACATGTTGCAGAGTTAAGACAAAAGCTACAAATAATGGACATCTTACAGAAAGAATTTGAAATCCTGCAAAGACAAAAGGCTGCTTCTGAAGAAGGTGTGTAGGGATGGCTAGCTGGGCCGCGCCTTCTACCCTAAAGCCGAACGATGTCTGATAACTTAAAGCGACCAAATACATACATAGCTAAACTCATACTCTTTTTAAATTCATTTTCCTATTAAACCTCTCTTTACCATAAGATATTTATGATTTTGTGTTTGTCACAAACTTAGTTAAACGATGCTTCTATTTTTGTTTTTGTTTGGGATCCTGAAGTAAAAGATTTGTTGAGGTTGAACATAGGATGGATTGCATTGTTCTTATTTTAGATTAATGATGATGGCATGTAATAGCCATGGTTAAGTTGTGTGTCATGTACATGGTTTCATCATTCATGTGAGAAAAGGTTAAAACATTCACATTCATGTGTAAATCTTCAAAGTTGGTGGTTTCTAAAAACCATATTAATGGATTAAGTTTCATGGTAGATCCTTGATGGGCTACTTTATAAGTTTTAAAATCATATGCATGCCATGTTTTCGTTGCTTAAATATTTCATAAAATTCATACATAAAACCTAACAGATTTTACCCTTGCAGTTTTGGAAAAACCTATATCACAGCCATGATTTTTTATCACCCAGATTGGACGGCTTTAAAGTAGTTTTCAAATTTTTAGATGGTTCTTATTTGAAACAAAAACTACATACACATATATAATACAACAATGTGATACCTACCACATTCCTATATGTGAAACCAAGGTCGGGTCAACCTTTTTTGGAGCCGAAATCAAATTATAAACTCGAGGCCCTTTTCAATAAAAATACATTTTTTTTCTTAGAATCCCAACACATGGGAATATGACGATGCACATTTTTTTAATACAGTTTCTTAGTGTAACATCTCAAAAATAGTAAAAAAAAAATTTTGAACGGCGTGGGCTCAACTAGCACGTCCCACCCATACAACCCCCAAGGAATTCGAATCTGCAGAGGGTGTTCCTAGTTTTTATGAAGTTCACCTTGAAAGATTCGAACTCATGACCTCCACAGAGGGGAAACCCTTTGTGAAAACCCCCCTAACCACCAAGGCAGAACCTCGATGGCAAAAAAATGGATGGGCTTGGGCTCGGCTCAAACGGGCCGAGGGAAGCCCATGTATATAAGAACCAAGGCAGCCCTCACTCTCCTTCATCACCCCATTTGTGCAAACTTAGAGAGAGAAATGAGAGCTCGGGTCTAGAGAGAGAAAGCTCGAGAATCAAGCTCAAAGTCTCGGGAATCGTCACTCCACATCGCATGAACGTTTAGCAACAAAGAGGGAACAGAAACAGGTAACTTTTATGCTCGAATCTGAGTTTTTGTTATGAAATGGGTTTTAGGGTTCTAATGGGTTTTGAATCAAAAGATGACATTTTTACGTATGAAATCGCATAAAAAGCATGTATCTAGCTTCATGGAAGCTAGATACAAGTTCTGAACGTAAAAAGATCGAAACTTGGATAAAAAACGATGAAGTTGATGAAAATCCGATGCGTCGCCCGAAAAGTCGGATGAAGCCTGAAAAGGGTTTTTCGACCGAAAAGTGATTTCGGACATCAAAGATTTCGGACAGAACATTTCGGTCGAAAAGTGTTTCATACCCCAAAGATTTCGGGCAGTACATTTCGACCAAAAAGTGTTTTTGGACAAAGAGCTTTCGATCAAAAGACTAGGGAATAGAATCTTTCCAAGTGAATAGTTTCCGGTCGAAATAGATTTTGACCGGAATAGATTTTGGACATAGAGTTTTCGGGCAAATGAGTTGACACTAATGCGTCTAGTTCACCTAACTCTAAGAAGATAAATGTTAAGTGTCGGTTAGATTCATTAGCTTATCTCGTATGACTTGATTATACAGATTGTGTGCGACCTTAACTGACGCTCCTAAACCAGCTAAGGGTATTCAGAAATCACTTGTCACGTGAGTTCTATGTGCCACAGTTAAAGCATTATGTGTAAGTGCTATGCGATTATTATTTTAAATGTTTTGGGGCTAGTGTATACACTAAATGAATAAGTGTTATGAATGTCAATGTGATCATACGTGATATATACATATATGTTTCTAAAAGCCATATTAATGGATTTTAAGTTTCATGGTAGATCCTTGATGGGCTACTTTATAAGTTTTAAAATCATATGCATGCCATGTTTTCGTTGCTTAAATATTTCATAAAATTCATACATAAAACCTAACAGATTTTACCCTTGCAGTTTAGGAAAAACCTATATCACAGCCATGATTTTTTATCACCCAGATTGGACGGCTTTAAAGTAGTTTTCAAATTTTTAGATGGTTCTCATTTGAAACAAAAACTACATACACATATATAATACAAGAATGTGATACCTACCACATTCCTATCTGTGAAACCAGGGTCGGGTCAACCTTTTTTGGAGCCGAAATCAAATTATAAACTCGAGGCCCTTTTCAATAAAAATACATTTTTTTCTTAAAATCCCAACACATGAGAATATGATGATGCACATTTTTTTAATACAGTTTCTTAGTGTAACATCCCAAAAATAGTAAATTTTTTTTTGAACGGCGTGGGCTCAACTGGCATGTCCCACCAGTGGAGACTCGTACATTAGTCTACCCATACAACCCCCAAGGAATTCGAATCTGCAAAGGGTGTTCCTAGTTTTTATGAAGTGCACCTTACAAGATTCGAACCCATGACCTCCACAGAGGGAAAACCCTTTGTGAAAACTCCCCTAACCACCAAGGCAGAACCTTGTTGGCAAAAAAATGGATGGGCTTGGGCTCGAGTCCAATGGGCCGAGGGAAGCCCATGTATATTAGAACCAAGGCAGCCCTCACTCTCCTTCATCACTCCTTTTGTACAAACTTAGAGAGAGAAAGGAGAGCTCGGGTCTAGAGAGATTAAGCTCAAGAATCAAGCTCAAAGTCTCGGGAATCGTCACTCCACATCGCAGGAACGTTTAGCATCAAAGAGGGAATGGAAACATTATGCTCGAATCTGAGTTTTTGTTATGAAATAGGTTTTAGGGTTCTAATGGGTTTTGAATCAAAAGATGACATTTTTACGTATGAAATCGCATAAAAAGCATGTATCTAGCTTTAGCTAGATACAAGTTCTGGATATAAAAAGATCGAAGCTTGGATCAAAAACGATGAAGTTGATGAAAATCCGATGAGTCGCCCGAAAATTCGGATGAATAGTCCGAAAAGGGTTTTCGACCGAAAAGTGATTTCGGACATAACATTTCGGTCGAAAAGTGTTTCGAACCCCTAAGATTTCGGGCAGTACATTTCGACCGAAAAGTGTTTTTGGACAATGAGTTTTCGATCAAAAGACTAGGGAATAGAATCTTTCCAAGTGAATAGTTTCCGGTCGAAATAGATTTCGACCGGAACAGATTTCGGACATAGTGTTTTCGGGCAAATGAGTTGACACTAATGTGTCTAGTTCACCTAACTCTAAGAAGATAAATATTAAGTGTCGGTTAGATTCATTAGCTTATCTCGTATGACTTGATTATACATATTGTGTGCGACCTTAACTTACGCTCCTAAACCAGCTAAGTGTTTTCAGAATCACCTGTCAGGTGAGTTCTATGTGCCCCCTTTATGTTATGTGCAAATCATTTTAAATGTTTTGGGGTTGAAGTGTATACACTAAATGAATAAGTGTTATGAATGCCAATGTGATCATACGTGATATATACATATATGTATTAAAACAAATGACGAACAAAGAATGAAACGTATGTTTACAAAGAATGAATGAAAAAATGACATAACGTAAATGAATGAAATCTTGCTTTGTATTTTATATATTGCATGTTATGAATGTATGTAAACGTTATGGACGCTTCGATGATAACGGCTACTTCGGTAGACGGACGACCACGTGACTATTTTGCAACCGGGAAAAATACGTTCCTTCATCAGCCAGTGTCACACCCCGACCGATGGCGGAATCATCGAGGCGGACAATGAAATGATTGTTCATAAGCACATGATCTACTAAGATTGCATAATTCATTAATAAGATTTAAATATCAAATATCCAAATACAAATCAAGTTACAACACCCTATTCTAGAATATTACACATAATTATTTTACTAGGTCCAAAAGCCTTATGTGTAGCACCTTCAACACATAGTCACACAATCACATATCTTCACCTGAAACGTAATCCAAAACAAGTGTCAACTACGAGAGTTGGTGAGTTTACATATGTTTAAATAAAGTAAAAGTTTAGTTTAAAACGTTTATACAATTCATAGTTTGACATGGTATGATATGGCATAATGTGGAGAATTCACTATATGTATACCAATTGTAAGCATGTAATTATGTATATAAGCATATAGGTTTAACGTGATAGGCATAGCATACCGCTACCCTAAAAGTGATAGGCATGGAATCAAGACTATGTGGGTTACACATAATTTATACCATCCTAAAAGTATTCATAGCATAACAAGTGATCAAGCACAAAAGCACAATAATCTACGCATGTAAACACAAGTTGAATTGTATGTAAGTAAGCACAGATTACGTTTCACCCCAAAGTGTATAAAAATGTAAATAGGGGATATGTAACTCACCTGGCTAGCGGATGTTTTTTTAAATCCACAAGTGCGGGTGATAAGGATGTTGAAAACTAAGCACGATGAAATCCTATGTAGATAAATACGTATTATTGTATGTTTGTATGTGCGTATTCGTATTTAAATGTATATCGGTTTTATAATAATATTCCTTAATATTTATTTATAAAATATGGTAGGAATATGATAATGGTTTTGTAAAACTTTAACTTAAATATATATATATATATTGTTTTAAACAAGTATTCATTATATTTAATGTATTTATAAATAATAATAACAAATAAAAGAAAATTCTTTATTTGACTAATCATGTTATATAGTTTAAAATTTGTTTTAACAAGTTTATTAAAAATATTGCAAGATTTATAAAAATGAGACCTTTTACATATTAAATGTATTTTAATAAGTTTATAAACATGTTACAAGATTTATAAAAATATAGGACATTATATATATATATAAAAATGTGTTTAAATAAGTTTATAAAAATGTTGTAAGATTTATAAAAATATTGGACATTTTATATATATAAAATGTGTTTAAATAAGTTTATAAAATATTATAAGATTTATAAAATTTGGAATAGTTTAAGGATTGTTTAATAGATTTCAAAATAAACGAACGATCAAACCGACTCGTAATAGTCTTTAGTGTATAAAAATAATATTTAATTAAGTTAAAATAATTATATAAAATAAATAAAGTGAAAACAGGAGTAAAAATTTGGGCCGAAGGCCAACCGGTTTCGAACCCGCGACCTCCGGATCAAACACACACACGCATAACCAGCCGGGCTACTGCCCATCGCTGGTTATGTGTGTATCGTTTAATTGAAATACACACATCTGAAACTGGTCGCTGGTTCTCGGCAATCCGGCAAACCATGTCCGAGGACTTGGGTTTGCCCGGAAACTGTCGTGCGAATGCCGAGTTTTCGTCTAGGATTGATTACCTGACGATGACAGAAGCTAATAGACCCGAAATGAGGCTCGAACTTGGTCGCGAAGTGTCCGGTCGGCAAAGGTTTGAAGTCCGAAAAAGTCAAGAGTGGGAATCAGCTTCTGGATGGAATTAGACTTCGAAACTTTGGTTGCAGCTTCACTTAGTAACGACGAAAGTGATGGTATCCTCAATTTGGAGTGAGAATGTGTGGAGGGAGGGTAACGAGTTTGTGTAGGGCCGACAATGGCTATTTATGGCCGGGCCTGATTCTTATGCTCGAACGTGCAATTGGACACGTCCCGACATAAGTCTGGACGAGGCGAAGCTAACCCGACATTCGACAGGCGTGGAGGTGGCTTGTCGGGCACGAATTTGGACAAGGGTACCTCGGCCATCAACAGGATCGAACTTTCTGTATGTCGGGGAGACCAATTGGTCGAGGGTTCTGGTTCGCGTGGGGGAGACGAAGCCAGAGGTGCTTTTGTCGGGCGTTGAGGTGCAGGGGACAACCCTGTCGAGTGGGTCGCCGGAGAAAGCTTTGGACCGCCGATCACTGGGAGGGACGACCGGAAAGACGAATTGGGATTTGGCAGGAATGATCCCTGAAGTTTGGTTTTGATTTAAAATGGTCCCTGAGATAATTACGGTTGAGTCCCTGAAATTTCATTTGACCGGGAACAGTCCCTCTAACGAGTTTAGTTTTAAAAACCTTTTAGTTTGTTTAATTACAATACAACCCCTGAACTTTTATTAATTTAAATCTTATTTAAATCAAATAAATTTATAAGTTTTTATAACTTATATTATTATTATTTTTATAAATAAAATTTTTTTTATAAAAGTTATAAATCTTATTAAAATATGATGTTTTATTAAATATGCAACTTTTTAAATGTAGAATTTTTGTATAAAATTTTATATTAGTTTTTAAAATTTATAAAATTCTAATTAAATTAATTTCATAACATAAAATATTTATTTGTATAAAAACCAAATAAAACTTAAACATATAAAATTTCATAAAACTTTTTGTTTTTAATTAAGGTCAATCTCATTGAATGGTAAATAAAATTGAAAACCATTGATTTATATAAATTATTTAATTTAATAACATAATTTATATAGTTTATAACCTTCAAATATTTTTTTAAAAAATTAAAAGTACATAAATTGAAATTTGCCAATATACTAATTTGTATAAATTTGATTAAATATAAAATGTTAATATTTACACAATAAATTCCGCAACGAAAATTTTTGAAATGTCACAGCCAGGACGTATGAAAGGCATTAATGGACGGTGGAATAAATTGCCTTATAATAGTATAACGGTTGCATAAATAATAGTTTCCGTGGGAAACGGATGCTTTAGGGCAGACGGGCGAATATACGGACTACGATGGTAGGACGGTTAAAACGGACGACCGAAGGTTTGCCGGGCGGTTTAATGGCGGACGGTTTCTAGGACCGGACGAGTAAAAGGGCTACGACGGTAGCTTAATGGCGTATGTCTTTGTGACATACGTAGTAAAAGACGGGTTGATCACCCTTATGTGTATGACCAATGAATGTTAATGAAAGTAAAGATGAATACATAATTATGTACTCGCATATGAATGATAAAAGAAAGCAAAGGATGTGTTGATGTGTATTTATATATGTATATATATATATATATATATATTTACTTATAAAGAAATGATGTTTATACCTAATTGCTTTAGACTAGAACTCACTAGCATTAGCTGACTTTTAGTATACACTTCAGGTAGCAAGAACAAAGGACGTGCGAAGGCATGAAGGCTACCCGGCATGAGACTGACATCCCACTTTATTTTATGTTAAGACAATATTTATATTTTAATGTTAAGACTTCCGTTGTTATGTACTCAAAATGTTGAATGCTTCCGCTGTGTTTGAATGTTTTAATTTGAAGTTCAATATTGATTACTTTGTTTATGAGTAAATCCAACAAGTGAGGTTACCCAGAAAATAGGGCCTTACAAGTTGGTATCAGAGCAATAGTTTGAAAGATTCAGACATCCCTAAATGTCTGGACTCAAGCTGATAATGGGACCAACGTACGAATGTCAGTATAGGTAGCCAATGCCAACGCTAGCACGGTAAGTAAGTACTAAAGTTAATGCTTGTAGATAGGAATAGATACCGTAGAACAAATAGATGTCAATGTCACAACTGATTTGAAGAGTTTTGAACCCGAAAAGCAATGTAAATTAGTAATCACAAACCGATCACTGTAATTAAAAATTTACCTTGCTCGTACTGTTCTAAACTATGATCTGAAGAAATGACATTGATGTATTCCCTTTACACGTATCAGGAAACTAGAAACCATGGCTGGTAGAGGAAGAACTGGACGTTGGGGCGGTCGTACTGGCCGAGTTGGTAGGCCTCCATTGAATCAAAGACGTGAGGAAGAAGAGAGTGTGCATGAGGAACACACTGAGAGTGTGCACGAAACTAATGTGACCCCAACTGGGGAGGGCAATCAAGGGTCTCTACAGCTGGAACCCGAAGTTAGAGATGCTATTTCCCGCAAGGTTGTACTCACTCTGAAGAACGTATTGCCTGACCTGCTATCTGAGGCACTGAAGAAAAGCAAAGAGGAGGACGAAGGGAACCACGAGGATAAAGTATATGACAGTAATGGGGATGAAGTGAAGGTGGGATTGAACACTCGGGGGTGATAAGGGTTTCAAGGACGGCGACCGCCCAAGTTTGATGGTAACAAGGATTCGGTGACTACGTTTGAATGGATTGAAAGGATGAACGGTGTAATCAACATAAGCGAGTGTCGACCTGACCAGGCTGTTAAGTATGTGGCTCACTCTTTCACCAACGAGGCACTGAGTTGGTGGAGGAGCATTCGAAGGGCTAAGTCGTCGAACGCTCTCAACAAGATGACTTGGGAAGACCTGAAGAAGCTCATAATCCAAAAGTTCTGCCCCCAGAACGAGATTGACCGTGTGGAGAACGAGTTCCTAAACTTCAAGGCTGGTAACAAGACCCATCGCCAGTACACTTCTAGATTCAATGAGCTGGCTCAATTGGTACCACATCTGGTAGAAACCGAAGAGACTGATCAAGTATTATGTCAAGGGCCTACCTCAAAGGGCCTGTGTCCATGTGAAAGCTAACCTACCCTCGACCTTCGAGTCGGTAGTGAATCTGAGCGGAATCGTCTATGACAATTACGCCAATGAAGACCCGACACCTGAGACACAGAAAAGAAAGTGGGAGAACCCGTCTAGGGGAAACAGAAAAGGGATTGTAGCAACCGAGACTAAGAAACCAAGGTCATATGAGTATGAAACTTGCAATAAATGTGGGAGACAACATCTTGGCGAGTGCCGTATTGGCACCACCATGTGCTATAAGTGCGGGAGGCCGGGGCACTTCTCCAAAGAATACTTGAAGGACGCCAAGTGTCAAGTATGTGGAACATTTGGGCATCTGACGAAGAACTGCAGGAAGGCCGGACAATCTGGTTCGGGGAAGGAGAAGGAAGCTGAAAAGGAACAACTGAAAGCTAGGACTCGGGCTTACGCCTTAACTGAGGAAGAAGCCAGAGGAAACCCTGATGTCGTGTCAGGTACGTTCCTAGTTAATGATGAACATGCTGCAATTCTATTTGATTCTGGTGCTAGTAAAAGCTTTATATCAAATGCATTTAGTCGTAAACTAGAGTGCACTATTAACACCATAGTGAGGGCCTTTAGCGTACAAACCGTTGTTGATAAAAATTCGGCGGTATTTCAAGTAACTGAAGATTGCGTAATAGAATTAGTGGGCCATAAGTTTCCTTCCGGATTATTCCTTCTGACCTTAGGAGGATTTGATATAGTATTGGGCATGGATTGGTTAGCTGCCAACGAAGCTCAAATCATATGTAAACGAAAGATGATACACCTCAAAGCTACTGACGGCAGTCTAATTACGGTTTACGGGGATTGGAATGGTACATTGTCAAACGTCATCTCGATGATCAAGGCCGAAAGTTACATGAGGCGCGGTTGCGAAGCTTATCTTGCATATGTTATTGACGATAGAATGAAAACGAAAGAGCTTAAAGATGTAACCGTGGTGTGCAACTTCCCAGAAGTGTTCCCAGAGAACCTACCTGGCTTGCCACCCGATCAGGAAATATAATTTCAGATTAACTTACTGCCAGGAGCTGAGCCCATTGCCAAAGCCCCCTACCGATTGGCTCCGTCAGAAATGAAAGAATTGATGTCTCAGCTAGGGGAATTAATAGAAAAAGAATTTATCAGACCGAGCATCTCACCATGGGGCGCTCCAGTATTATTTGTGAAGAAGGACGGTAGCATGCGAATGTGCATCGACTACCGTGAATTGAACAAGAGAACAGTAAAGAACAAATACTCACTACCTCGAATAGACGACCTTTTTGATCAACTACAAGGCGCAAGTTGTTCTCAAAGATCGATCTTAAATCGGGTTACATCAGTTGAAAGTAAGGGAGGAAGATGTACCGAAAACCGCGTTTCGCACACGGTATGGGCATTATGAGTTCCTCGTGATGTCCTTCGGTCTAACCAACGCACCTACAGCTTTCATGGACTTAATGAATAGAGTATGCCGACCAATGTTGGATCGGTCAGTGATAGTCTTTATAGACGACATCCTCATTTACTCAAAGAACGAGGGTGATAATCACTGTCATCTAAGGGAGGTTTTGGAGGTCCTAAATCAGGAGAAACTATATGCCAAGTTCTCCAAATGCATGTTCTGGCTTAGAGAAGTACAATTCCTAAGTCACGTGATAAACTTAAACGGTATTATGGTAGATCATACAAAGATCGAAACAGTAAAGGAATGGAAGGTTCCGAAGACGCCAACGGAAATACGAAGTTTTCTGGGATTAGCAGGTTACTATCGGAGATTCGTTCAAAACATTTCGGTCGAAAAGTGTTTCGAACCCCAAAGATTTCGGGCAGTAAATTTCGACCGAAAAGTGTTTTTGAACAAAGAGTTTTCGACCGAAAAGTGTTTTTGGACAAAGAGTTCTCGAGAATAGCCTCGCCATTGACAAAGCTAACACGTAAGGAAGTAAAGTATGAATGGGGCCCAACCCAAAACAAAGCGTTCGAGGAACTAAAGACACGATTAACTCAAGCTCCAGTCTTGACCCTACCTGAGGGAAATGAAGACTTGGTAGTCTACTCTGATGCTTCGGGTCAGGGATTGGGTTGTGTACCGATGCAGCAAAGAAAGGTAATTTCTTATGCCTCGCGGCAGTTAAAGATTCACGAAGTAAACTACCCGACTCACGACTTAGAGTTGGCAGCAGTAGTTTTTGCATTAAAGATTTGGATGCACTATCTGTATGGAGTTAAATGCACAATTTACTCCGATCACAAAAGCCTGAAGTACTTCTTCGAACAGAAGGAATTAAACATGAGGCAAAAAAGATGGTTAGAGCTACTAAAGGACTATGATTGCGAGATATTGTACCATCCAGGCAAAGCAAACGTGGTGGCTGGCGCCTTAAGTAGAAAGGAAAAGTCGGCACCTATCCGGATTAAGGCATGTCAACTGATTATAACACCAGATTTGATGAACGAAATAGCAAAAGCGTACGGAGTACGAACTCGTTTTAGCCGAATGTGGATACCCAAGATTGGTGAACTTAGGGCCAAAGTTCTTGACGAGGCCCATAAGTCTCACTATTCTATCCACCCCGGGATGAATAAAATGTATTAAGACTTGAAGAAAGAGTACTGGTGGCCTGGCATGAAGAATGATGTGACTGAATACGTGAGCAAGTGCCTCACATGTTCACTAGTTAAGGCCGAGCACCAGAAACCCTGCGGTAAAATGCAACCTTTACCAATACTGGAATGGAAGTGGGAGGAGATCATGATGGACTTCATTACCAATCTACCACGAACAGCTAAAGGCAATGATACCATTTGGGTGATCGTCGACCGCTTGACGAAAAGTGCTCATTTCTTGCCAATACGAGAAGCTTCTTCGACGGAAAGTCTAGCAGAGTTATTTATCAATGAAATTGTGAGCAGGCATGGTATGCCACTGTCAATTGTCTCCGACAGTGATACTATATTCACGTCAAGGTTTTGGAAGAAATTCAATGAAGCAATGGGCAATATATTGAACATCAGCACCGCTTACCACCCTCAAACCTATCACTCAACTATTGGCATGCCACCATTTGAGATGATGTATGGAAGGAGGTGCAGGACCCCGGTCTGTTGGGGGGAAATTGGACAGAAAGATTTTGCAAGCCTCGAAGTGGTCAAAGCTACTTCCGAGAAATTCGATCAAATCAAAGCTCGAATGAAAGCCGCAAAGGACAGACAGAAATCATACGCGGATAAGAGAATGAAGGATTTAGAGTTTCAAGTAGTGGACATAGTACTTTTAAAGGTATCACCATGGAAAGGAATCATCGGACTCAGAAAACGTGGCAAACTAAGTCCAAGGTTTGTCGGACCATTCAAAATCTGAGTTTTTGTTAAGAAATGGGTTTTAGGGTTCTAATGGGTTTTGAATCAAAAGATGACATTTTTACGTATGAAATCGCATAGAAAGCATGTATCTAGCTTCATGGAAGCTAGATACAAGTTCTGGACGTAAAAAGATCGAAGCTTGGATCAAAAACGATGAAGATGATGAAAATCCGATGTGTCGCCCGAAAATTCGGATGAATGGGCCGAAAACGGTTTTTCGACCGAAAAGTGATTTCGGACATCAAAGATTTCGGACAGAACATTTCAGTCGAAAAGTGTTTCGAACCCCAAAGATTTCGGGCAGTACATTTCGACCGAAAAGTGTTTTTAGACAGAGATTTCGATCAAAAGACTAGGGAATAGAATCTTTCCAAGTGAATAGTTTCCGGTCGAAATAGATTTCGACCGGAATAGATTTCGGACATAGAGTTTTCGGGCAAATGATTTGACACTAATGTGTCTAGTTCACCTAACTCTAAGAATAGAAATGGTAAGTGTCGGTTAGATTCATTAGCTTATCTCGTATGACTTAATTATACAAATTGTGTGCGACCTTAATTAGCGCTCCTAAACCGGCTAAGGGTATTCAGAAATCACCCGTCATGTGAGTTCTATGTGCCCCCTCTATGTTATGTGCAAATCATTTTAAATGTTTTGGGGCTGAAGTGTATACACTAAATAAATAAGTGTTATGAATGCCAATGTGATCATACGTGATATATACATATATGTATTAAAACGAATGACGAACAAAGAATGAATGAAAGAATGACATAACGTAAATGAATGAAATCTTGTTTTGTATTTTATATATTGCATGTTATGAATGTATGTAAACGTTATGGACGCTTCGATGATAACGGCTACTTCGGTAGACGGACGACCACTTGACTATTTTACAACCGGGAAAAATACGTTCCTTCATCAGCCAGGACGTATGAAAGGCATTAATGGATGGTGGAAGAAATTGCCTTATAATAGTATAACGGTTGCATAAATAATAGTTTCCGTGGGAAACGGATGCTTTAGGGCAGACGGGCGAATATACGGACTACGACGGTAGGACGGTTAAAACGGGCGGCCGAAGGTTTACCGGACGGTTTAATGGCTGGCGGTTTCTAGGACCGGACGAGTAATGCAGCTATGACGGTAGCTTAATGGCGTATATCTTTGTGACATACGTAGTAAAAGACGGGTTGATCACCCTTATTTATATGACCATTGAATGTTAATGAAAGTAAAGGTGAATACATAATTATGTACTCGCATATGAATGATAAAAAAGACAAAGGATGTGTTGATGTGTATTTATATATATAAATATATATATATATATGTACTTATAAAGAAATGATGTTTATACCTAATTACTTTAAACTAGAACTCACCCGTGTTAGCTGACTTTTAGTACACACTTCAGGTAGCAAGAAGAAAGGACGTGTGAAGGCATGAAGGCTACTCGGCATGAGACTGACATCACACTCTATTTTATGTTAAGACAATATTTATATTTTAATGTTAAGACTTTCGTTGTTATGTACTCAAAATGTTGAATGCTTCCACTGTGTTTGAATGTTTTAATTTGAAGTTCAGTATTTATGACTTTGTTTATGAGTAAATCTAACAAGTGAGGTTACCCGAAAAATAGGGTCTTACACTTAGTACTCAACCCCGTGTAATACATGGGTCTCTAACCTAGTTATTCATAAATGAAATGAGCGGGATAAATTTCAATTTTGAAATAATAAATTAAATTGGGTAAAATAGAAAAATCAAATTGGGAAACAAATATTATTACGTAAAATAGAAAAATCAAATTGGGTAAATGAAAAATGAGCGGGAAAATTTTTGTGAGGATAAATGTGAGAACGACATGTGTCACTATTTTTTACTTCGTTATTAGTATATATATATATATATGGAAGGGTTCCAGAGAAAACCACATAGTTAGGCGAAATTCAAGAAAACCACTAAAAAACCGATTTTAACCAATAGTATAATAATATTTACTTTTTATTTTATTTTATTTTTATTTTTTATAAGAGTATCAATGTAATATTACATATTTTTATCAAAAAATCATTTAAATATTGGCTTACGTATACGTAACCCATAGTGTTACGTATACGTAACACATAGTATTATGGGTTACGTATACGTAACACATAGTATTACACATGGTTTTAGTGGTTTTTTCGGTTTTCACCTAACTTTGTGGTTTTCTGTTGATTATTCTCATATATATATATATATATATATATATATATATATATATATATATATATATATATATATATATATATATATATATAAGGTTCAGGTAAAAAGGATTCTAATTCTAAGAAGGGTGAGAAGGATTTAGGGTAATTAGATCAAATTGTAGAAAAGATTTAATGGTTAATATTAAATTGTAGAAGAAAAAGTTGTTGGAAGTGTATTTTAGTCTTGGCCACTTTTGTTGACTTTTTATCAAGTTTCTCCCCTCATTTTTAAACGTTCATAACTTTTACATACGACATTAGTTTTTCAAAAAAATTACACCATAAAACGAGCGTTTTTTTATCTTTAAAACGAGTATAGTGTCGTTATAAACAAAAACGAAAAAAAATTACATTTTCCAGCTCATTATGTAATTAGTCAGGTCATTGTGTAATACAAGTTCATTGTGTACTACAAGTTCATTGTGTTATATGTATTTATCATTGTGTTTTACGTTTTTCAGCTAATTGTGTAATTAGTCAGGTCATTGTGTAATACAAGTTCATTGTGTAATACTGCGTCTGGTCATTGTGTAATATCTGGTTATTGTGTAATTAGTCAGGTCATTGTGTAATACAAGTTCATTGTGTAATTAGTCAGGTCATTGTGTAATACAAGTTCATTGTGTAATACACTTCTAGACATTGTGTAATTAGTCAGGTCATTGTGTAATACAAGTTCAATGTGTAATTAGTCAGGTCATTGTGTCAAATATTTTTCATCATTGTGTTATATGTATTCATCATTGTGTTTTACGTTTACAACTCATTGTGTAATTCGCTCATTATTGTGTAATTCGTTCAAATATGTCAGGTCATTGTGTAATATGCTCATTGTGTAATATCAGGTCTGGCCATTGTGTAATATCAGACCTTGTATTACACATTGACCTGGTATATTACACATTGACTATTATGCTCTCCCTTTAAAAACAATAAAATGACACATGTTAAGCTTAGAATCCTTTTTACCCTTTTTATTTTTAAAACACTTTTTACTATAACCTAACCCTATAATATATATATATATACATATATATATATATATATATATATATATATATATATATATGTGTGTGTGTGTGGGAAGGATTATAAGAAAACTCAATGTTAATGAGAAAACCAAAAAACTACTTATTTAAGGTAAAAAAAATCATAACTCAAAAAATAAATAAAAATTAAAAAACTGCTTCAGAGACCTGTTTTAGCATTTTTCTTTTTAATTTAGGTTTATATATTATTTTATGGCACTGATATTACCAACATTCCAGCTTTACAAAGACATTTCAGTTTTACAAAGACATTTCAGTCTTACAAAGACATTCCAGTTCCCACGTTGTCCTCGTTCAAAAAAAAAGTAGTGGGTTTAGTTTAGCTTTAATGTTAGGTTTTTGGAAGGGTGGGGTGGTGTAGGGTGGGGTGGGGGTTTATGTTTTTGAGGGGTGGGTGGGGGGTTTAGATTTTTGGGGGGTGGGTGAGGGGGTAGGTAGAGTGGGGGTTAGGTTTTTTAGGGTGGGTTGGGTTTTTGGGTGTACTACACATATGTAGGAGTTTTTTGGTTTTCTCATGAAAATGAGTTTTCTAGTGAACTCACCCCCATATATATATATATATATATACAGGGAAGGGTTCAAATGCTAACCAACTTTTTACGTGATAATCGTGCTAACCACTATAAAACAATCACATAATTTATAAATTATTTTATATTTTAATTGTTAAAATAATATTTAAGTATCTTGAATAAATATTTTGAACGTAAATACGGAACTGATGAGTCTTACGTATACGTACCAAATAATGTTATATATATATGACACATAGCTTTTACATGTATGTAACATTAAAACAATTATAATTGATACATATACGTAACACTATATTTGAGAGTGGTTATCATGGTTATCACATAAAAATTTATTAGCATTTGAACCTAACCCTATATATATATATATATATATATATATATTTGCATGGCAATATTATTTAGAATGGTTTGTTTTTAATCTACGTTATAATCTATTAGTTGAATTATTCATACACCTACCTTTTAGAAATGACCATATGTGATGTGTACATCCTTGTTCACTTACAAATAATTTATAGAAAGTAAAGATAAAAACATTATTGATTTCAATATAAAAAATCAAATAGTTAAATGGTATTCACGTAATCATCCATTTAAATTTCATATAATAACACGGTTAGTTCCTATGGTTTATGAAAAGTAACAAGTATGGGTACTAAGGGTTTCAAGTTATAAGTATGGGTATTATGTTTTGATTTTGTAACAACATTGGGTATTAACATTAATTTCCGTTAACTCTTCTCTTAAATTGAAGGGCATTTAAGTCATTTTAAATCTGAGGACAAATTATAAAACTTACACACGTAAGGGACCATATATGTTATTATAGGAACCATTTATGTAACAAGTCAATGTAATAATCGTTGATCAATATTATCTTCATTTAATCGTTGGTGGTAGAGAAAACATGACTAAAGCAGACTGTGAAGGGTTTATTTGATTTTAACTTAACTAGTGAATCGTAGGTGATGAATCATGAAGTGAATCGCAGACGGGTATCGAACTATCGAAGACTCAAAATCAAAATCGTCGATTGGTCTTCTGTTTCGGTTCTTGCGAGTTGCGTCAATAATTTTTCCAGGGAGGAGGGTCGCTGATAATGTGACATCATCTATACATCTTTTTCATGCATAATTACCCTTATGTTTGACTGATTTCTAACTAATTACATTTAAATATGGACTAAATCGATTCCTTTAGTTGCAAGTCATTTGACTTCCCAGACTAAAAGGAATGACAGGTCAAAGAAAAGTCAAAGGTCTGTGAAACACAACCGCCTGGAACCATCAAGAAGATTTTAGAGGCCAATCAACGCACGTTCAACACAAGGTACGCCAATGCATATCTATGCATGGTTGTGCACTTTTGCAGGATTGCCAGGAAAAGTTGATTTCATACAGAATTTCATACAGATGGTTATTCGCACTGATGAAGGTACGCACCTCCTTTTCCAGCTTATAAATGGAAACTCAAGCCCCCTCGTTTCACAAGCAACATTTGGGAAGAAGCAACCATAGGTCTCTTCCACGAGATTCACTTGGTATCATTACACCTATTCTCTTCAAATAGAGTTGTTCATGATTTGATTCAATTAAATTTGAGAAATATCTGAACCACAAACTAGGGTTTCAAAAAATAACAAACCAACCAAAATGGTTTGATTCAACTGTTTAGGCTGTTTAAGCTTAACTTTCAAAATCATTTTGCTATCAATTTTTAAAAATAATAAAGATGAACTTTTTAGTAGTATAATTTAAACGGCCAGGCTGCGCTTGGCCCGGTTCCAAGTTTCATACCATGAATCGAACCATTAAACCAAACGAACCATATAAATCTCAAACCATCGTTGTTCAGTCAGTTTCAACAGTTTAAAAACACCCATACTTAGACGGCCAAGTAACTGGATTTGAACATACTTCAATTACAAGCTATATCAAGTATATATATATGTATATATATATATATATATATATATATTATAAACGAAAAAGGTAAATATGCATGCTCAAAATTGACGAGATATGTTCGAATTTGCTTCCTATTGAATCAGAAAATAAAACCACATAAACTGGTATATAAAAACATCGGTCAACATGTAAGCTAGTTCCCATAGATTTCATCATGGCTTCACCCTAAGCGGTGGCAGCAACAAGAACAACAGTGGCGGCGGCAACTCCTGAGAGTCAGAAATCACGTCGGTTAACGGGTTTGGGTAAGATTCGGTAATTTTGGTGCGGGTTAAAACGGATGGGTATCATCCCAAAAAACACTTTGTGAAAATGTGTAAAATATGAATGCCAAAATTATATAATATCGTTCACAATCTTATTGTTTCAATAAAATAATTAGTAGGTTTTCTATGTTAAATATATACTTTGAGTGACGTTCGACCGGTTTCTGTTTTATCTAATTTTTTATTTTACCCGTCTAACCCGTTATATATAAAACCCGACACATCTACATAGTAATACAAGTGGCACTTCTTGTTAGGTAATCCAATCCATCATTTTGCGTGACAAAATCTAATGTGAAAACCAAGTATACATAGATATAAAAGATACATATAGTATACACATGCTTTTATATATACACAGATATATGCAAGTGTATATATACTTATATAGTTACATGAAATTCCTAAAAGTTAATAGGACATACCTTCATGAGGATTCAAGATTGAATATCACACTTCTATTCACACTTGATTGAGCGGTAGATATGGCGGACGAAGAACAAAGCCGCACGGAAACCGACTGTGCCAAGCATGAGAAAGAAACCATAACAGATGCAAGCCATGTAACCAAAGAAAAACGATGTTTGCATGAATCCCGACATGTCAGAACGCTCATAATAGTAATACAAGCAATACCCATAGATGAAAACTCCCGTTGACCCACCACAGAGGAAAGACCTGATGATAATTTGCAAATAAAATCAGCAAAACAAGAAACCACGATAAGTTAAATGTCTAAAACTGAAAATGTTACCTCCACCACCATTCATGGTCTTCAGCAGCAAGCTGGAAATAAGTCAATGCCACGGTGATAAAGGCGGTAACAATGAGGAGGATGATAAAAACTATAAATAATATACTGTAAATGGTGTAAATCATGTGGCCCCACACACTAGCAAATATGTAGTAAAGCTCGATGTAGATGGCACTGAAAGGAAGAAAACCAGCCATGGCCATCTGAGGGATGGTTTGGCGGTACCAAGGCAAAGGTGGGATCTCTCTGGGATACTTTGTGGTGCGGACTGGTGCCTGAAACTCAGCCTTGCTGTTCTTTCCAGCAATGCCCCCCAACAGTAGTAATGGTGATGTCACCAATGTCCATATTAAAACAATCACAACGATTGTGCCAAATGGCAGGGCAGCAGTAGCGGTATATGCGATTGCAACAGTATTTAGAAAGCAGAAAGTGAGAAAGAGAGGTCCACAAAACAGGCAGCCAGTCAATAGTAAGTTCCTCACCTATTTGATTGAAGTTAAAATATTAGTTTAACATCAAGGGTTGTGTCGATTAAAAATTATGATATGTATAACACCATAACATACCCAGTTAGTTCCTTCTAGCTGGTGATAAAAGGAGGCTGCAGTGTAGCCTGCAATCCCAGATGTAAGTGCGTATATGACAACCAGTGCAGTAAACAGAGCTCCTCGATTGTATGGATAAAATACACCAACAAGAGCCAGCCCAAAAATAAAAAGTGCCCTGATAAAACCAACAAGTAGTCAATGTTAACCGATGGTGGATGATTAAAAGTGTGCAATAATCATAATTAATTCATTGATATTCTACTTACAGGGAAAATAGCTGTGTACCAGAACCAAGGGCAGCAGCAAACAGGGACTTGTACTTTGGGTACCTGAACACATCACCATGAATGTACTTCCACCCGCTTTCCTCTTGGTCATCAGCTGCCTCTTCATCATGAGCATACCTTTTGACAGAACCACAAGTATAATCAATAATGATCAATGGAAGAGAGAAATTACACTTGTAGAAAATAAACGACTTCAATTTCTTACTTCACAAAATCATTCTTAAGGACGCGCATAAGTATGGTGGCAAGGAAACCAGTTAAAAGAAGAACCGTCACACATGAGTTGATGATTGAAAACCAATGGATCTCCAGGTGATGCGGTTGTGCAAGAGATTGAGAGTATTTCTCCATCCTAGACTCGTAAGGAACCTCTGTTTCTTTCCACCTCACCGTGTACAGAAACTCCACCTCAACTTCCTTGTCTTCAGTGAGATCCACGACAGCATTAGGATCAGCTTTTGCATTTATCTCTATCACGCGATCTTTATTGTAATGGATATCAAAGTGAAGATGCTTAAAGAGGTAATACTTTTCTTCACTAGGGTCAGTTTTGTCCTTCTCAACCTTCCCAAGAAAGCCCCAGAAAGGCAAGTCATCATAATACATTTGGAAATAATAATCTTTGGCAACCGCGCTTCGGAATTTAGATACTTCCTCTTTTGTCAGTGTTTTTCTGCAAACAACTTCCGAGTCCTTTTCAACCATGAACGGAAGCTTATAAGGAGCACTGACTAATCGATCTCCATTCAATACTTCACCAAGAGCTTCTGGTTTCTCCTTCAAATGAGCTGCAAACAACATTCACATCATTACAGGGGCGGCTCAACTATACGACAAAAATAAGCTAAAGCTTGGGGCCCTCGATTTTTAGGGTTTAACTTCGTTGGATTTTCAGGTTTTGACAAGAAGGGCAAAGAATCAGTATACTTCAAAGAGTTTTCTTTTCACTAAAACTAACTCCAACTCTCTTGGTCTTAAAAAGCGCGCTGAGAGTTCAAGGCCCATTTCTTTTGTGTAGGCAAGGTGAGCTCTGTACAAAAGAAACAAGTGAGGGGCACCAAAAATCGGCTTAAGGCGCAGGTGAGGCGCGCCCCTCATGCACATGGCGACTATTTGTGTTTCAGAATGTTGTACAGCAGGCTTTTTAGGTTATACATTAGGCAATTTATATATTGAATCATATATAGTCTATTTGTAGCTAAATTTTGAGTAGGGGTGCTAAAAGCCAACAAGAAATAAAAATATATATATAAGCACCTTGTGCCTCGGTTTTAGACCCTGTCCCCTCGGTGCCCTTCTAGCTTTTTAAAACAAGCCAACCCTAATACGTGTTATTGTGTGACTTTTAGAAATCATATACAAAAAATGTGTCATCATTTTCCTACTTATTAGGACTCTAAACAAAAAAGTATTTTTATTACGAAAATGACCCCGATTTTAAAATCCACTTTAGGCCCCAAAAAGGGTTGAGCCAGCCCTGCATATCAATCATATATGTTGGAAAGAGCAATAACATCTCAAGCAACAAATAAGATATAAAACAGGTAGTAGAAACACGCACCTGGTAAACAGAATGGTAGATCAAAAAATCGGTATGTTTCACTGTATGAAAAAAAAACATAAATTAAAAAACTGAGTGCAATACAGAATGAGGGTATAAGCACTATGTTTTTTAACTCAACATCAATGTTCTCGATCTTATGGCATCTTTCTTTTTCCTAATCTTCAATTACAACATGGATTCCCCACGCTAACAAAATTTCAAATAGCCATAATCGAGCCGGTTATAAATTCAGTTGTGAGAGGGACAACCAGTCAGCATCTATATCTAAACCTATGTTGTCAGAAGCGCACAAGGCGCGCGCCTAGGCGCCCAGGCCCAGCTGCAGCCTTGTCGCGTTGCTTCAAAAGCCTCATTTTCAGGCCAAATTCCAGCTAAAAGTATCCTAAAAAGGTCTGAAACAACTACAGTAGCCCTAATCAAGCCTGGAATCAACCTATGGCAACCTAAACTAGCATAAAACAAGCCTAAAGCATTTCTAAAACCCCTAAAAATGGTATTTTTATGCTATGCGCCTCGCTTAAAAACATAGATTTAAACGCAGCTGAAATAGATTTAATGCGCTCAATAGTTACAACTACGACAACATAAAACCCTAATTTACATAATTGAAGCTAAGATCCAACAAATCACAAAGCATAAATGATAAACCTCAATTCCTTCAAGTTCAATCAGTGGCAAAATGATCACGAGTTGCAGGATGCGAAACCTAATTTGCAAAATTAAACGCATGTAACAGAGATCTAGCCGATCGAGACAAGGCTACCTAGGGTTATGAAAGGGGCCGACTTTGTTGGCGTAGATAGGGACTTCGTCGTTAGGTTTGTACTTGTGATCGGAGGCACCTGATCGAGCTTGTTGGATGCGGAAAACCACCAGTAACGCCACCAGCAACCACCGGATCACGGTCAATTTCGTCAACATCTTTGGTTAGCGGACACAGATGAAATGAAAAATATATATGCTAGCCACTTTGGAGTATGTATACCGGGTGTTTGGATTCACTTATTTAATAATGAGATAATAATAAGAGAAAAATATGAAAATAGACATTTGATCAGAAAAGTTACTTAAAATGAACATTTAAATTTAGTCTCCTAATTCATAGATATTACTTTTGTGAGCCGGCTTGACATTTGATCAGAAAAGTTATTAAAAATGGACATCTAAATTTAGTCTCCTAATTCAAGGATATTACTTTTGTGAGCCGGCTAAGCTATCATGCTCATATTTCCGTGCCAACATTCATTTTTACAGTGTGCGAACCAACCGAATTGCGACATGTGGCCGGCTAAGCCTTAAAAAAGCGGAGGCTAAGCCGTCTAATAAGCTTGCTATAGCCATCTAGCGTTTTTTTAAGGCTTAACCGGCAAACTAAAAAGGCTTAGCCGATAAACTAAAGAGACTTAGCCGACAAAAGTAAATGCTTATTCAGCAAAAACCATGGTCTTAAAAGACAATATTTTAAGGTTTAGCGAGCAAAGTTAGAAGTTGTTATCAAAAGTGGGCACTCTCGACACACATATAGAATCCCTCTTCGCTCACATATGTCATCGAAATCACACATGTAATCTATCAATAGGTAACACTTATATCAATTACAAAACAAAAAGTTATTATCAATAGCAATTAAAAAATTTATTTATTTACATACTTTTCCACAAATATCAGAGGGCATAATTGAAAAATTAAATCCAGTTTTTGAAGAATATTAGCTTCTTTTCTGTTAAAATAACAATTAAGACTTATAACCCACATTAGTATTCATCCACAGGCAACTCAGCCCTCGTTCGGAAGTGATACATTCGTTTCAATTTGGATTGTTCGATAAACCCCAATCCCTCAATGCTGTCGGAGGTGATTTCGATGACATATGTGAACGAAGAGGGATTTTACATGTGTGTCGAGAGTGCCCACTTTTGGTAACACCTTTTAAATTTGCCGACTAAACCTTAAAATATTGTTTTTTAAGACTGTGGTTTTTGCTGGGTAAACATTTACTTTTGTCGGCTAAGCCTTTTAAGTTTGTCGGCTAAGCCTTAAAAAAAACGCTAGACGTCTATAGCAAGCTTATTAGACGGCTTAGCCTCCACTTTTTTTAAGGCTTAGCCGACCACGTGTCGCAATCCGATTGGTTTGTACACTTAAAAAAGGAATGCTGGCATAGAAATATGAGCAGGCTAAAGCCGGCTCACAAGAATAATGTCAATGAATTAGAAGGCTAAATTTGGTCAAATGTCTATTTTCGTATTTTTCCCTAATAATAAGTATGTTGGTTTCTTTACTTTTCCTTCTCTTTTTAGTGGTTTTTAAAAAGTAAGGACAACCTTACTTATGATTTATAACTTTTTAAATAAATCAATAAGTTGTTTCAAATAACTAATACCAAACACCCCATAATTGTATACTCTATTGAATTTTGTTGAAGGTTTTTTCAGGTATTTCTACTTTTATAAAATGATTGCTTCTCACGTTTTAGTGATCTACAATAAAATTTTCGCTTTTGGCCTCTGTGGTTTGGTTTTTTAACTTTTTTAGTTCAAAAATAAATCTTTTAACATATCTGTCCCTGAGGTTTTATTTTGTAACAATTTCAGTCCATTACACTAATCTTGTTAACTTTTTCTGTTAAGTATAGGGTATGATAGTTATTTTATTTCTAAATGAACTAGTTTTACATTTTCAGTTCAATAAAAACTCTTTTTAGGCTTTTTCATAAAAAAAATCTGCTTTTTAAAAAACAATTTTTTTTACTTTTTAAAATCTATTTTTTAGTTTTTTTTCGTAAAAATGGTTTTTTTAACCTTTTTTAAAACATTTTTAAACTTTTTCTAAACATATATTTTAAAATAAAAAAAAAACGTTTTTAAAAAATATTTTCTTTTAGTTTTTTTTAGATTTTTCGTAAAATGTTTTCTTAACTATTTAAAAAAAATTCTTTTTTAAGTGAACTAGTTTTTAAAATAGTGAACTATTTATAAAAAAACGTTTTTAAAATAGTTAAAAAACATTTTACGAAAAAGCTAAAAACGTTTATTTAAAAAAACTAATAAAATGTTTTTAAAAACATTTTTTTATGAAAAAAATAATTTTAAAAATATTTTGAAAAATTAAATAACGTTTTTAAAAAGGTTCAAAAGACGTTTTTACAGCAAAAAAACGAAAAAATGATTTTAAAAAGGTAAAAGAAAAGTTTTTTAAAAGGTAGAACATTTTTTTTATGAAAAAACCAAAAAAAAAAGTTTTTATTGAACTAAAAAAGTTAAACTAGTTCACTTAGAAATAAAATGACTAAAATACCCTATACTTAACAGAAAAAGCTAACAAGGTTAGTCTCATGGACTGAAATGATTACAAAATTACAACCTCAGATACTGAAATATTAAAAGATTCCTTTTTGGACTAAAAGGGTTAAACAAGTTAAACCAAAAGTGAAATTTACTCTAACATAAAATATATGCATCATGTTTAACTCCTTCAATGGTTTGGTTTTTAATTATTTTAGATATATTCGATAACTTAATCGAATCGTATTTAAAAAACATATAAACAAAAAAATAAAATACTTAGCAAAATCTCACTCAAAAAGTAGGGTCTGGGAAATGATAGAATGAGGGCAACCTTACCTTTATCCTAAATGATAGAGAGGATGCACACAAAGAACCCCCCCGATCCAAAGATATACATGAAATAAATAACAAAAAGCAAATATCCATTATCAAAAACATATATAAGAACAAGAGATAGAAATTTGTACCATAAGAAGACGGAAAGAGTAGCAGACATAACAACTCATAAATCTAAAATGTGAAGCATACAAAAAAACATACAAGAACTACTTGTGACAAGAATCAAGTAGCCATAACAGGTACAAAAATAATAAGGCATAAAAACTATGTCATAACCATATAAAAAAACCACTATGATATACAAGTTCCTAAGGCTAAGGTATGTAAGACTAATCTTAAGACTATAAGGTCACCTGCAACTAAGGGCAAACCAAGAATGAAGCTAGCATCAACACCTACGACTAAAGGCGACCTAAACGTGGCCTAAGTGAACTATCAGTAAAACTACGAATCCTCACCAAAGGCCAAGCCTATACTCACCCCTGTAAACCCCTAACCTTTATCATGTGTCTCCACGAACTCCTATCATTAATCATGTCCTCTGAGATGTGAAAATCTATCAAATCTTGTTGAACATTCTCATACTAAGTCAGTTTTGGTCTGCATCTGCTCCTTTTCCCCTCCACGGTGAGTCTCCATGCTCTTTACTGGTGCCATCATATGCCCGAACCATCTCAATCTCCTCTCTCTTATTTTATTCGAGATACGTGCTACCCGAACCATCCACCTTAGCATCTTCATCTCAATTGTCTCCAACTTTCATGCTTGATTCTTCTTGATTGGCCATGAATCGGTTACGTACAACATAGTCGGTCGCACTGCCACCGTATAGAAATTCCATTTAATTTCTCTAGAAACCTTTTGCCGCACAAAAAGGCACATGGCTGCTCTCCCCTTGCACCACCTTGCCTGAACGTGGTGGGCTAAATCGTAGTCAACGTCCCCATCACACTGGACGAACACGCCTAAATACTTAAACTTGATTGTTTGCGGTACCTTTTGGCCTCCAATAGTCAACTGGGTGTCCTCTCCATTGTTAGCCCCCAAAAAAATGTATAAACTTAATTAAAAAAATGTATATTTGTTAACCGAACCGAAAACCGAATTCACAATTCAGTTCGATTCTTTTCGATTATGGATACGGTTCAGTTTTTCAGTCTTTTTCAATCTTTGGTTTTTTTCACACCCATATGTCATGAGCATTTATACTTCTATTATTTAAAAATTTCTTTCGGCTTCTTATATCTAGCCTTATATTTATTTTTCTTTGAACTCACTTTTTAGCATGATAAGTTGTGGTTTCTTTGATAGGTGGGATCTAGTAATTAGTTTTGTTACAGTTATTACATTCAATGAGTGAAACATAAAAACAAATTGGCTTGCTTGAGTCGTGGCCAACTTTTGGTTTCTGATTGTGGTTGCTTCTCTTGGTTAACCTACCACTTATGTGCATCATTATGAAATTTCATGCTAGAAGGGCGTCTTCACTCTTTTCTTCGTCACTCTATCATCTTTGCTACAAGATACTGTTGAGAACAGTATGAACAAGTAACGACATATGACAATACTACTATGGTAGGATCTAATGGGTTACACAATGAGCAACGAACTATGTTTTTTTTATGTTTGCATTTGGACTCCTCCCGGTCAATCTAGGGTTTGGTCTAGATTGGTTCGTTAGTACATATTTTCCATTGCGTTTATTACAAAATTGTTCTGAAACATATGTATGAATCTCAACAGTGGTATCAGAGCCACTTTTGCAAACTAATAAATCAATAGTTTAAAATTGCAATCAGATTTTATTTTGTTAAAACTTTTGTTTAACAAACTATTGCATCATTTTCATTTCAATTAAACATTGTGTTGTTTTAGAAAATCAGCCTTAGACCTGTGGTTGTATTGTTTTGTGTCTGTATTTTTCAATTGTCTTATAATTTTTGGTTGTTTTGGAAGGACTCTTATAATATATTAGGTTTTAATTTCAATTTATTCTAAATTGTAATTGTAACCAAATCAAGACAAAACATGATTGGAATTGAAGATCAAGAAACCGAGAAGACCCGATGATAAAGATGAAAATCTTGAAACAAGTACAAGAACCAAGAGTTGGGTCTTGTTACTGTTGCCCCATTTAACTAGTTTGGCCCTGCTATTGGCACCAGCAAAACCAAACACCCAAAAGGCTTGATTTACATATGTGAATGCTTGTGGTTGTTTTATGACATTTAAGGTAAATGTGTTTTTCTTATGAAATGATCAAATTGTTTTAAAAGAGTTTAAAACATAACAACACAATGAAATGACAAGATTTTAAAATAAAGATTTTAGTAATCTTGTGAAAAGTTTTTAAAATAAAGTGGTTATTTTAAAAGTATATTGATTTTGATGCAGTTTCGAAAGCAATCAAATGACTAGAAATATTTAAAGGATTCAAAAGCCCTAAAAAATCTCAAAGTTTTATTGATAAACTAATATTCATAAAACAACCCCTAAACAATAAACTCAGTCCATATTTATACTTAATATTTCAAGAACTAAAATAGGTAACAAAATATCCTAGATAAAAAAAAGAAAACAAATAAATTTTAATAACTAAAATATCATTCATATCTTATAACTTGTTGCACACTCCAGCTTCCTTCCTCCACACGGGTCGCTGAGGTCAGACCAAATTAATGAATTGGATGCTCCTACATCAGATTTCATGAAAACTATAGTTTCAATTGTGATTATTACTTGCCTGAAAACTATATTGATTTCATGATACATAGAAAACAAATCTGGATCTACATACATATACATACAAAGGTTAACATTACTTACATGAGTTTTGTCTAAAGAGGGCTTAAGATTTAATATTTACCCAATTCCATGTTATGCCTTCTATGAACTTCTCAATCTATAGATTTTGTAAGATTATAAAAGTTTTGTTTTGAGGCGATTAGACTTAACTTTTGGGGCGGCTTATACCCCAACCGCCTCAAAAACTTGTTATATTAATTAGTAGAATTTAAAAATCAAAAGATCTTTTCTTTGGGGAGGTTGATATTTTGGGCGGTGCATTGCATTAATCCATTTTTTCAAACTAACCTGGCCTAAAAAAACTATCCTATCTTATTCCAATTTCGAATAGCGTAAAAGTCAAATCCGAAAATACTTCAAATTTGAGTTATGTCAGTTATTTTAAAATTTGAATTATACTTTTTTATTTAACATTTAAACGTATTTTAGCTAACATATTGAAACGTAATTTTTTTTTCAATCAACTACTCTAACTCTCTCTCATCTCCAACAATTTTATTGAAGAGCCTCGTTCAATTCAAGAACTTCATCCAATCCATATTTCATCTCCAAAAATCTCAAACATATAAGGTTAGTCAATAAACTCGTATTTTTTTAAGGTTTTTTCTAACTACACTATACTCTATTTTCCAATTACACCTTACTCTATTATATACACTAGTGTTAGAACCCGTGTATTACACGGGGTTATAAATAAAATAAATTTAAAACAAAATACAATTTGAGACTAAAAAATGATGAATACAATTCATAATTCATAATTCATAAATCATTAAATATTTCTTTGTATATACAACGTTGGATGTTTTGTTTGAAATTTTTTCATCCTTGTCTAAGGCTAAAATTTTTAACCCGTCTCTGCTTTTAACTCTTTAAAGTGCAACATATAATTGACCATGACTGAAAACCGGTTGCCTCAAGAACAATCCAACCCTTGATAAGGAATGACCTTTGCTCTTATTTATTGTCATGACGAAAAAAATAGAGAGTGGAAACTGTCTTTTTTGTAGCTTGAAAGGGACTCTTTTGTCCGAATGAGTCAAATTTATTCTTGAAATAAAAGTGTGAGTTCCAATATTGTTTCTAGAAATGATCTCTGTCTCAATAACACGATTACCAAGAGATTTGACTTGTAATATAGTTCCATTACATAACCCATTTTTCTGATCAATATTTCACAGCAACATTACAGGAACACCTACCTTTAAAACTAAACTATGATTTGACAATCCTGAAAGTTTAAGAACATTAAGAACATCTTGCGAGTATAAACTTTGTTGGAAATTATTGCTTAACTGTTCTGACTGACATATGCTATCTGAACTTAGATATTCTTTTTGTTCACCGGAGAACATTGACAACAAACGATCATTAGTCTCATGCATTACTTCATTTGTCGGAGTAAGTATTGCTCTTTCTTGAAAGAATTGAGGATTTTTGTAGTGTTGAGGAAATATATGAATAGACAAAGTTAATTAAACTTCCAATAGGATTGACGGAATCAGTAATAAGTATATCATCAGGTATATCAATCACTACATCGCCATCATTAATGCCACCAAAATTTCCCTCTCCCAGGTCCAAAAGCCATTTTGAAAAGTTTTGCGTCTTTTCTAGATCAGCTGTGTCATTTCCAATGGCCAGTCTCATGTTTTTTGTTAACTTTAACAACTTTCATTTTCTCCAAATGTATGATGAACATAAAGCAACATTAACAATGTCTTGTCTGCTTCCGTTTGGCATAACAGGTATCATTTGTCTAAAATCTCCTCCAAATACAATAACTTTACCTCCACATGGTATATTACTTTTGTTTGAAGAATTCGGGGTCAATATGTCATTCAAAGATCTATCCAAAGCTTCAAATACATGCTTATGAACCATCGGAGTTTCATCCTAGATAATCAATTGTGTTTGTCTTATTAAATGCGTAACTTCGCTACCTGACTTAATACGACAAAGATAATCTTCATTAAGATTGAGAGGAATGAGAAATCTAGAATGTGATGTTCTACCTCCTGTCAATAACAACGATGCAATACCACTTGACGCAACATTTAAAACGATTTCACATTTACATCTAATTGCTGCTGATAATGTTTTCCATAGAAAGGTTTTACCAGTTCTACTATAGCTCAATATGGTTTAATATGTTATAACAACCAATTTGCATTCATCAATTGCTGCATTTTAATTAAGCTTGAGTATAATTTTGTTTCTAGATCTTTAATTTAACTTCATTTTGTACACTTTCACCCTGTTTTGTATTCCTTTCTTTAGTAGTTTAGCAAATTTAAAAAATGTGATTCATTTCAGCTCACTTTGGTTTCTAGGGCATTGTGTATGGTGCTACGTTTTGTGCATTTCAAAATAACATAGTTGGATGATTTTTAGTATTGAAATGATTGGTTTTAAGTTTTGGTTGGATATACTTTTGTGTTTTAGTTGCGTAACTCTAAACTTGAAATTTGGTTTGACCAAATACTAATATCATTTGGTTTTGATGTGATTGTATCTTTATTTACATAATTTTGTTATATTTATGATATACAATATACAATATACTTTTGCATTTATTTTATAAATAATCTAAACTTTTTTCTAATGACTATTTAAAAGTCGTTACATAGTTTGACCCTTATTTTAAGTTTTTATTATTTAATACTAAATTCTAATTACTTCATTATGAATAATATTTAAAATGAAAACAAAAATCAATTATGATGACTTTAATTTATTTAAAACTGTTTTAGATAATAACTTTATATTATGTGTTTCATTATTTACCAAAAATACAATTATTCTTTTCATTATATTTCATATTTTTGTTCCCTTATTTTCAGTAACCGATGTTGATTTTAAATTATATATGATGTTTTTAATATATTTGACTTAAAAAATGAGATTTTTTACCTTAAATGAATTTTATATTATTAACTTTTAAAATGAGAATAAAATTTAATATGTTTGACTTTTGTATTAAATGAAATTTATATCATTAACTTTTTCCAAAAGTAAATGATTACGAATTACAAACCGTTTTTTATTTCTTGATATTTTTTCAATTTTTCGTATCATTAATTTTCATATTTTAATGCCATTCATTTTAGCAACTGATATTGTTTAAAAATTATTTATGGTAAATTTTAATTACTTCATTCTGATTAATTTGAAATCAAAACATCCCACTGCTATTGATTTTTATTTACTTAGTGATAGAACCCGTGTATTTAAAATGAAAACAAAAATCAATTATGATTACTTTAATTTAATTTATCTAAAACCGTTTTAGATAACAACTCTATATTATAAAGTATAATTATTCTTTTCATTATATTACATATTTTTGCTCCCTTATTTTTAGTAACTGATATTGATTTTAAATTATATATGATCTATACTATATAATAAATAAAGGTTTTTAGTGCCACATGTCATCTCCATATTCACTCTCACCATTTTTTTTCCCGCCTCTCTCTCTTATTTAATGCACTATCATCTTTTAATAATAATATATTTTTAAATAAAATACTAACTATACTAATAAAACACATTTATTTTTAGTTATCCCTTATTATTATAAGAAACTTTGAAATTTAATTATGTAACTTTTATTTCAATCAAATAGTAATGAAAGTTAAATTATATTTTTGAAACTCAATTATATATTATTTTTTATATATTTTGAGTTTGTTTGTATCATTAGTATATATAATATATTTTTACATATGTAAAATATATACATAAAGATTTAAAAATTTTATATATTGATGTTTTTCATCATGTGTGTAGACACGAGATTTAAACTAGTGTTTTTAATATATTTGACTTAAAAAATGAGATTTTTTACCTTAAATGAAATTTATATTATTAACTTTTAAAATGAGATTAGAATTTAATATGTTTGGCTTTTGTATTAAATGAAATTTATATCATTAACTTTTTCCAAAAATAAATGATTACGAATTACAAACCGTTTTTTATTTCTTGATATTTTCTTGTCTTTCGCGCCAATAATCAAATTCGAACATACTGTGATTTAGAACAAATGAAGAAAACCATCAAATATATAAAAACAACTAAAAACAATATTAACATCAGAGAAGCATGACCTACATTGTATAATTTCTATAACCCATACCCTATCATCCTTCTATCCATCCAGATAATAGTAATCAACATTTTAACATAAATAAACAATAAAATCTCATCCTTTCTTTAACTAATTCCTTCATATTTGACTACTATAATATGAGGTAGCAAATCTCTCCACCTTATCCGTATTCAACGTTAACATAAATTAATCTATAAATGTAAATTTAAAAGGTGTAGGGTAGTCAAAATACACTAATTTCAGGGGATTCAAGTTCAAAATACAATAAGAATGTAAGATCAATTCAACGTGATTATCATCAAAAACTTAAATTTTCAAAAGATTCACAACCTAACAAAATTGAGAATAGATTCAAAAAACTCTCCAGATTCAATGAGATTAAATATAATTATTAGATAAAAAAAATAGTTGGATTCGTAAAGGTATCTGCTGGACGGAGTGTAAAAGGTGATCGATGGCTCCAATCAATTGTCCTCTGTTTGCTTTAAAGAATAAGTTGAAAATAGATTCATAAAATATCCAGATTCAATGAGATTATACATAATAATTTCATAAAAAGTGATCGATGCGTAAAGGTAAGATCGATGTAGAGTAACGATAACATACCGATTCTTGATTTGATTCTGAAGTTCGGTTGTTGAAGATGAAAGAGAGAGAGCTTCGACCAGGAAGTAGATTGGAGTTTTGTTTTGAAAGGGAATGATGTGATAAATGTCTCACCGGGTTTAAATGGTTTTTATATGGTTTTAATCGGGTTGTTTTTAAACCCGCTTCTCGACCCGCGTGTAAACCCGTTTTCTGTCCGGTGGATCCAAAAGTGAGGTGAAACGTGGTGTTGACAAGTGGCACCAAGTTTTACTTGTTTATTATATAGGATAGATTAACTAGCTTATACCCCGTGTAGTACACACGGGGTGAAAAATATCGATACATAAAATTCTTAAATCTTTATTATATATTTTACATGTGTAAAAATGTATTAAATATACAAAGGATAGAAAACAAAATTCAAAATATTTAAAAATTAATATATAGTTGAGTTTCGAAAATATGTTAATTACTATTTAATATAATTTGACTTTCATTCATATTTGATTGAAAATAAAAGTTAGATAATTAGATTTTAAAATTTCTTATAATAAGGAATAATTTAAAATAAATGTGTTTTATTAGTATACTAGTTTAGATCCCGTGTCTACATACGAGGTGAAAAATATCAATATATAAATTTTTTAAATCTTTATGTATATATTTTACAGGTGTAAAAATATATTATATATACTAAGTTTAGAGAAGAAAACCAGCTATCTTTCAAATATAGCTTGTAAAAATGATGAAAAATGACGACGGAAGGGTCCTGTTTCAAGGCGATACAGCAGAACTCAAAATGCCTAATACGGCACATTCCAAGAGGGTGAACTTGGGAAAGGTGAATTTTGTAGAACTGAAGGAGATCGATAACGAAAGAGGTGACCGAAACTCTGAAATTAGCATCAGAGAAAAAGTCAGCATATAATGTAATTTTGCCAGGAGGAGGTTTGGCCGTCGTGCCTCCTAAAGAAGGGTACTCGGGTTCCAAATCGTTAGGAATTCCATACGAAGCTTTCAATCTCTCGAAGCGCTCCACGCTCCAATTTATGGGAATCAAAGCCACGTCGGCGTTATCACCCATTCGTCGAAAAAATTGACAAGATCGGAATAAATTAAAGAAGCAAGGTTTTAGGCGAAATCAAAAAGGGTTCGTAGAAGACAAGTAAAAGGCAACAATACCTTCCCCCCCCCCTTTATAGAAAAGAAGAGAAGACAGACAGTCGGATAGTGGCTTCCTAGGAAGGGTTATGGGACTGATGGATGGGACGTGCGGCAGGTTTGAAAGAAGCGTTGCCCGCACGTATCAAGCTTCTCCATTTTCTGAAAAAAAAAGAGTTTTTATAGTCAATTTAATTTTTTGAAGAAACAAAGAAAATCAAATTGACTAGGGGGACTTGACGACGTATGATGAAAGGATCATACATAAGAGGCCTAAAAAAAGAAATCTAACTTCTTAACCACCACGAGGGCCCACGAGAAGAGAGAACCAATAAGAAATGGGCTGTACTATCATACGGTTAGAGGAAAGAGAATGTAAAAATCTATAAATAGAAGGTGATCTCATAGATGAAAGGGATCCAGGGTTTGTACTTGATTGAATTCGGGAATTATTATCAAAGTGGAGTTTTTACATCTCTTCACTAAGGATAGAAACAAACTCAAAAATATGTAAAAATTAATATATATAAGTGGATTTCGAAAATACGTTAATTACTATTTAATTTAATTTTTATTTACTATTTGATTGAAATAAAAGTTACATAATTAAATTTTAAAGTTTCTTATTATAAGGGATAATTAAAAATAAATGTGTTTTATTAGTATGATTATTTTTTTTTAAATATAGAAGTGCATTAAATAAGAGAGAGAGCCGGGAAAAAATGGTAAGAATGAATATTAAGACGACACATGACACTAAAAAACCTTTATTTATTATATAGTATAGATTATTAGTATTTTCTTTAAAAATATATTATTATTAAAATATAGAAGTGTAATTAATAAAAGAGAGAAGCGGGAAAAAAATGATGAGAATGAATATGGAGGCGACACGTGGCATGAAAAAACCTTTTATTTATTAGATAGTACAGATTAGATTTGATTACAACCACATCAAATAAAGTTTAAAAGGTGCTAATTTATGATCAGGTAGGTTTGATAATTTGTTAAAATGGATACAAATCAAAATAATAATTTGTAGTGTAAACTAAAGAGATTGTTCAACCATTAATAAATTTTTCACGTTTTTAAACGATTGAAAGTAGCCATCTTTTTGATAAACGATTTATTACTCGTTTGCTAGAAAACAAATAATTATGCAACAAAAATAGTCACTATATTATAATTACTAAATATTCAAACTTAAAATTTAATAATCACAAATTTATTTATTTATTTTTTACGTTATTAGAATGTATATTAGTATAAAGTATTGATTTTATTTTTATTTAATTTATTATTTATTTGTTTAACATTTATTTATTACAGATTTAGTATTTTCTTTATTTTGTATTTATGTTTGTATGCATATTCAATTAGGATAACCCTTTAGAAAATACATGTCTGAAATTTATCTAATAGTGATAAGTTTCGGATTGTCCCCGTTCGGGACTGCTTTTTGAATAATCTATCTCATTTAAGGTATGTATACATTTTAATGAGTTGACATTAAGAAAATATTGGTTGCTATTTCTCCTTACTCTTACGAGTTTGCGGCTTACACGCATACATGGGGAGTTAAGGGGAAATGCTGCCCATTTTTTGTTAAATAGTCAGCTCGTTAAAATGTATACATAGGAGATAGAATATTCAAAAAGTGGGTTAGGATCCACCGCCTTAGAGCGCCGATTTACATCATATACATGCATTTATTTGTTTTTTTTAGTTTTCAAATGGACCGTAAGGTCTGGATGTACGAAACTGCACGTACTAGCTCAACATATATTAATGGAGTTCAAAGTTTTCTTAAGGTTACCGAAGCTAACCGAGTGAATGCGGGAGATCAAAAGATTTGGTGTCCTTGAATGAGTTGTGAAAATTTTCACGGATTCGATAATGTCAAAGATATAGAGTTTCATTTGATGAAACATGGTTTTATGCTTAGATACACTTGTTGGTACCTGCATGGGGAATCATTTGTTAATCATGGCACATCGTCGTTTAATTTAGGAAATGTTGATAATGACAATTTAAATGACGTCAATGACTATTTAAATGATGGTTATGACAATTTAAATGGCATGTTTAATGATTTAGAGACTAATGTTGGTGATGATCAAGAAAAATTAAAAAAACTATTTGATGATTAAGAAAAACCTTTATATACCGGTTGTGAGAAATTTTCGAAACTTAGTGATGTGTTAAAGTTGTTTAACTTAAAGTCAAATCACGGATGGAGTGATAAAAGTTTCACAGATCTATTAGTGGTTATACATGACATGTTTCCGGAAGGTAATGAGTTACTAGTTTCGTTATACCAAGCCAAAAAAATGATGTGCCCGATAGGATTGGAAGTTAAAAGAATACATGCATGTCGAAATGATTGTATGTTGTATAGAAATGAGTTCAAAAATGATCATAAATGTTTTATATGTGACGCGTCGAGATATAAGCGTAAAATTGAAACTGATAAAGTTGACGATGATGTGAAGAAAAATGGACCACCGACTAAATTGTTATGGTATTTCCCAATTATACCAAGTCTAAATCGATTATTTTCAATCGAGAAAGAAGCAAAGTTATTACGTTGGCATTACCGTATAAGAGATCGAAAATTAAGACATGTAGCGTATTCACCTCAGTGGAGAAATATTGATAATATATATCCAGAATTTAGTAAGGATATTAGAAACATATGGTTTGGACTTGGTTCAGACGGAATCATCCCTTTCAGAAATATGAGTAGTCGTCATAGTACATGGCCGGTTCTTCTATGCATCTACAATCTTCCACCGTGGTTATGCATGAAACGTAAATACATAATGATGTCGGTGTTGATTTCGGGTCCTAAACAACCTGGTAATAAGATTAATGTTTATTTGTCTCCTTTGATTGATGACTTGAAAACTCTATGGAGTATAGGTGTAGACGTGTATGATGCATATAAGAAAGAATATTTTAAATTGCGGGCCATGATTTTTTGCACCATAAGTGATTTTCTAGCATACGGTAACTTGTCGGGATACAGTACGAAAGGTAAGCTAGCTTGTCTTGTTTGTGAAGATGATACGAGTTCAATGTGGTTAAATAATTGCAAAAAAAATCGTATACATGCGACATCGAAGATTCCTTGCGCCTGGGCACAATTATCGTAGGAAAAAAAAGGAGTTTGACGACAATACTCAGCACGAAACGGTAAGGAAACGATTTGATGCATATTCTCGAGTTGAAAATCTAGATAATGTGTTGGGAAACGGACCCGTGATGAAAAAAGGAAACATTTGGAAAAAAAAATCAATCTTTTGGGATTTACCTTACTGGAAGCATTTACAAGTTAGACATTGCCTAGATGTTATGCATATCAAGAAAAATGTATGTGATAGTTTAATGGGCTTATTGTTAAACATTCAAGGGAAAACTAAAGGTGGGATTAATGTCCGTAAAGACATGGAAGAAATGGGAATACGAAAAGAGCTTGTTCCTGTTCCGACGGCCAAGGGTTTTTATATGCCACCTGCGTGCTATACTATGTCAAAAGATGAAAAAACAAAGTTTTGTAAATGTTTATACGGTATTAAAGTTCCATCTAGCTATTCTGCAAACATTAAAAGGTTGGTATCGATGATAGACTGTAAATTTCTTGGTATGAAATCTCATTATATATTTAAAATTAGTCGAATCTTTTAACATTTATATTTTTTTATAGATCAATACTGAGATAGAAATGAAAAATGATGGTACTTATTACGATGGGTGTGGTGATCCACTAACAAAATGTTTTGGATCAGAGCACGGACAGTTTCACACGTAATCCGTATTGACTATGAAATACATACATACATATATTATATATATATATATATAAATATCCGAGAGTTTTTTTTATAATATTTTTGTTATATATATATATATATTAATTTTGGATATTAAGATTACAGGTTCAACAAGTTCAAGGACGATTGTACGCGAGACAAAGGGAGGATGAGGGAGTCAACGTGAACTGGAAGAGACGAAGGTTGGACGCGAGCCCGGGTATTTGTGGCTCCAATGTTGAATCGTATAGCGACTATCCAGATATTCATGTTATGTATTTATAATTAAATATAAATGTTATACACACACATATTTGTTTATTAAAACAGTAGATGGTTTTGCAGAAATTATGTTCATGTGAATTGTTATGGCTGTACGATTTGACTATTAACCTAACGGTAGCTAAAGGCCAAGCATATCCTACTTCAGATAGGATCTTAAGTAATAATCGAATCCACAATGGTTATTTGAAAGTACAAGTGGATAATTTCATGCTCGATTTCAAGAAAATACCTCTCCCTCGACAGACACGCACCAATGATATTATGATTATGGAGGACACCCTTACTTGTTTTATTCAATGGCCAAGAAGCGCAATAAATGTATATTTGATTGATCAAAAAAAATTATATTACTTTATTATTTTTTATTTAATCATAGATTGTGAACACTCAGACAATTTATATACCACGTGTATTCTAACACTATGTTTGTTATTTTAGTTAGCGGGTCAAAGGGTGGACGAGACACAAAGGCTGGACGGGAGCTTGGGTATTTGTGTTTCTACTGGTGCATCGTATAGCGACTATCCAGATATTCAGGTTATATATATATATAGTTAAATATAAATGTTAAATACACACACATATAGATATATGTATATAAATATACACACACACATTTGTTTATTAAAACAGTAGATGATTTTGCATAATATTTGTTCGTGTAAATTGTTATGGCCGTACGATTTGACTATTAGTCCAACGATAGCTAAAGGCCAAGCATATCCTACTTCAAATAGGATCTTACACAATAATCGCATACACGAGGGTTACTTGACAGTACAAGTTGATAATATCATGTCCAATTTCAAGAAAATACCTTTCCCTCAACAGACACGCACCGATGAAGTTAATATTATGGAGGACACCATTACTTGTTTTATTCAGTGGCCAAGAAGCGCAATAAAGGCATATCTGATTGATTTAAAAATTATATAATAGTTTATCCCTTTTTATATTCGTGTTTACTATATTATTTTTTATTTAATATTTAATTATAGATTGTGAACGCCGAGACAGTTTATAGACCACAGGTATTTTATATTCCTTTATTCTGATTTTTATTTATATATAACAATTTTTTTATATTTCTTAGTTTGACTATTCATCCGAAGTCAATCTAGCTCATCTAGAAATACCATCTAATCTTGATACATATGATTTTATCCACTCTATGGTAATTAATCACTTCACCCTAGTTACTTTTATATACATATATATATATATACATATATATATATATATTCTAACATTATGTTTGTCATTTTAGTTAGCGAGCCCCAAATTAAATCAAGTTCATCAGCCTCGATCTCAATGTGATGAACCATCTTTGGTGAATAACACTAAAGAAACAGATCAAGCAAAACAAGTCAAGAGAATAAAGATTTCTTTGAAGGCAATAAAAAAAAGACCTAAAACAATTCAAAATTTGTTTTCTCAATTAAAAAGTTACGTTGGTGATAATCTTGTTATTGAACCAATCCCGTTTTCTACACCTCTAGGGATGTTTCCATCCATCATAAATGACTTTTTTTGAATATGAAGCGTTGTTACAACTATTCATACACGGTTGGATTGATATCACTATCATGTATTGGTTTGAGACGTAAGTTTTTTTTATTTTCTTATTTGGTACAATAACATTTTTTAAATGTAATTGAATTTATTAACTTTATCATATTATTTTTTTCTTGATTTAAGGTTCTTTTATGAGGAGTTCAACCGTAAACCCAAACCATGCGCTTTCTTTAATACAAACTCAATCACGGGCGATATGTGCGAACGTGAACCTGAAGAAGTTAGAAATCACATCGTCCACGTATGCGATCTTCACAATGAGAAACAATATTTTCTAGCATCATATTTAGCTGAGTAATATAGTTTTTTTAGCTTTTAGTCCATTTTACTTAATTTTCTTTTGCTTTATTACTTATTAATTGTATAACTTTATGTTTTGTAGTGAACATTGGTCTCTATTTATTATTTCTCATACAAAGAAAGAAGTATTCATTTGTGATTATTTAAAAGGCGAAAAGACCAAAAAGAGTTATCTTCTTTCACAAGTAATTCAAGATGCGTTTAGTGAAATAGATTTTAAATGGACAATGGTTGAGGTATGTTTTTTATTTCTTAGTTATATGATTTTCTCTAATCTCTAAATAATTAATTGTTAATTTATTGCAGGTTAAACAACAAAAAGAAGGATGGGAGTGTGGCTACATGGTGACAAAATATATGTTTGAATTTGTCTTTGGGCTCCAACAAACTTTTCCCAACCGGGTAAGTAATTCATATTTATTATATATTTTGTATGCCACACTAAATATATATTATAAATCTAAAATTTTCTATATATTTATTTTTAGCTTTGGAATTCCAAATGTTATGCTACACAAAACGAGATCGATGGCTTACTCGCTCACCTATTGCCGGTGTTTTTTAAGAAGGTATTTACAAATCGGACATAAATGTCTTACGTATTATTGTTTAGTTGTTTAGTTGAATAGTTTTGTAAATAAGTGGATCGGTGGTTTTAGGATTGCTTGATGTAATTTGGAATTTGGTTTATGCAATTTTTTATATATTTTGGAATTTGGTTTCCGGAATCGGCCTCCAATTGGTTTCTTCAATTTAGATTATTTATTTGTTAAGTTTCTGCAATTTGAATTTTACACCTGAAAATATGGAAAATTGCAATTGTTTTTCTGCAATATAAATAGAAGGATAAAGAACTGCCCTTAAAGATAATATGAAGGGACCGCCCTTAAAGCCCCTTAGAATTGGATGGACCGCCCTTAAAAATGAAGAAACCGCCACAAAAGAAATTTTGTAATTTTGATGCGATGTGTTTTAAGGCGGTTAATAACCGCCTCTAAAGCTAAAATCACCGCCTCAAAAGTCATATTTTTGTACTAGTAGCTTATATCTTTTAATATGTAAACTTTCTGAGTTGTTTTATACAGACATATGATATGCTAATTTACAAAGATTTGGTTGCATGATATCTTGGGTCACTTTCTTTGTTTTCTGTTCATGAACTTATTAAACATATGATGTGCAAAAAAGGTTAAAGATTTTATATTCATCCAATTGCAAGATACCTCTTTTATGAACTTCTCAATTTATAGATTTGGAAACACATTTACTCTTTAATTTACCTACAAAGCTTAATCACATCTTTATAGCTAGCTTCTAACAATTTTAAATTTGAGCAAATTACAAATTGCGTCCTTTAACTATTACCTAAATTTTTGTATACATCCTTTAACTAAAGAAATTACTTATGTTTAAAAAAAACATTGCACGTTACGTCATTTAGCCTAACGACCGTTAAATTTTACCGTTAAATCAGGTCACGTCCTTTATGTTAAAAAAATAATGTTACACGTTACGTCCTTTGGCCTTACGATCGTTAAATATTACCGATAAGTCTGGTCACGTGCCATGCACATTACGATATTTTAGGCTTTCACACATAAAAAGACTATTCTTGTAATTTGTTTCTATTAATGAGGATTTACATAATTAGTCTTTTTACGGTATATTCTTTAGTTAAAGGACGTATGCTAAAATTTAGGCAATGCTTAAGACACGTAATATGTAATTTGCTCTTTAAATTTCAAAAGAGAAAAATCTTCAATGCAATCCACACAAAATTAATCCATAATTAATCGGCTTTGTTATCCGTTCACAAGCATCACGCATCTTTTAAACATCACACAAATACAACAATCAAAATCCGTTATTTAAAAGTCTCAAACACAACACAATATTATTACTATTAACCAAATCTAACACACACCGTTAGTTTTCTTCTTATTAGCAACAAACTTCCTCCAAGCATCTGTAAACTTCCTTTGCACCTCAAGTTCGGTTTTATTCTCTATTCCTTTCTCTTCACATATCTCTATCTTAGCATTCACCTTAGCCGGCATCGTATCGAGCTCATGAAGCACCTTAACGATGTCGATCACAAGACGTTCAGCCAATGTCCTTGAAAAATCTTCCCTTATCACCACTCTCAAAACCGTAATATGTTGTGCATCTGGTGGCATCGTGTAAGCTGGCACGACCCACCCATACCTCCTCAACATGTCTGATATCTCAAACTCGTTGTGCTGACTGTGGTCTTTTAGCGAGAACGCTACAAGTGGGACCCCGTTGTCCTTAGAGACGATATTGAATCGTTCGGTTTTCTCTAAGCCTTCCTTTAGGACCATTGCATTTTCTTGACAGTTTTGCATGATGTTTTTGTATCCCTGGTTATAAATATTAGTTATACAAATGTTGTATACACAAGAACACAAAAAACTTTTAGTCGGAGGGTCATCATAATGTCCTCTTCTCTACCGACAACAATTAGTGGGTCTAACTCATGTTTTACTACAAAAAAGTTCCAACTTATATATATATATACACACACATAAGGACATATTTCGGCAATGGACCCTCTTGACGATCCACTGGTTCTGCGCATGATTAGTTGTGCAAATGTTAACTTGAAGACCTTTTAAGATTTTTTTTCAAAAGTATAGTAGATTTTTAAAGTAAGTTAATTGATTTTTGGTTTTAAAAATTGGGTAACACTGGGTTCACTCTCCTGCAAAAGAGTTCTATTCTTTTATTTTTTCTAAAATTCTTCATTCAAAATATATGTTAGTTTTTTTCAAATAACTTGTCATTTCATTCAAACATATTATTTACTGTGACCGTTGTTATACAAATTTTATTAAATATGGGTTGTATTTAAAATAAACTATTTCTTAGTCCGGTAATATTAAAAATAATTTATATTGTATACAACTTAATTTTTAATAAAATTTATATCAAAATATAGACAGTAGTAACTGTATATTTAGATTCATGTATTAAATATTATAAATTATTAAAGAAAAAGTAAGTTATACATAAAATGAAATATTAAAAGACAGAAGAAAATATAAACATTTCAGGAGGACATGGGATGGGGGTTACGAACCTTGGTTATCACATTTTTAAAAAGTAAAATAAAAAACCTAATTTTTAAAAATTCTTTTTTAAAACTACTATAGCTTTAAAAAGTTATAGATTTGTAAAAGATGATAACTAACCTCGAAACCCAAGCGAATAAGCTGATAGTATTGAGCAATTATTTGACTAGAACCTGGAAAATAATCCAAAGAACTATGATAATTTTTCTCTCAAACAGTGCTTATAAGTAATGTTTTCAGAACCGTACTGGCCAACGAACCGGACATGTTAGAGATCCATTTGTCAGATCAGTTGGATCAGATTTAATAAACAGATGACATCATAAATAATATAAAATTAAAGTTATGTATATAGATACAAAATATAAAAGTATTGTGTTTTGACGTGAATTCACAATTTTAATAACATATTAAGACTTAAATAAATAAAATATTGAACTTTGAATACTAAATTAATTAAAAAACAAGACTTTGAAAGAAAAAGAAATTAAAACAAATTGGAAATCCGGTCCGATCTCCCGATCCGGCCGGTTCAAACGAAAGTAGTTCAAATAGATATAATCATACTGATTCTATCTATGTCAGGTTCTGAAAACACTACGTATAAGTTATACGTTCTTGCTTTCATTACGCGTCAATATCAAACACGAAATGCTGAAATATAGGTGCAAAATTTTGATTAATTTGTTAGTTTACCTTTGGAGAAGTTGAGGGTGAAAGTTGGTTGATCAGAACCAAGATAGTTAATGTGAAAGATGAGTTCTTCAGGCAAGTCTTCTTTGCTCCTCCAAATCACCCACCCAATTCCGGCATAAACAAGCCCATATTTGTGACCGCTAACATTTATACTCTTCACCAACGGCAACCGGAAATCCCATTCCAATTCCGAGTAAAGAAATGGTGCAATAAAACCTCCACTTGCAGCATCCACATGAATCGGTGTATCCCATCTACATTCCCATGACACATAAATATTACTCACGTTTTAAAAAAAACTACGTGGAACATACACAGAGAGAAAACTGTGGGAACTATATAAATATTTGTGCATATTGCTGTAAATATGATACATAAGACGATTACGTATATGCATAACCATCCCTCCTTTTCCCTTTCATCATATTTGAGCATCGCTATTTACAAGTGCTTATTTGGTTTTTAAATGGATAACTAAGTGAACTGCATAAACATTTATACTTATTTCCAGGGGTGGCTCGATTATACAAAAAAATAAGTTGCCGCTTAAGGCTCCCATATTTAAAGGCCCCCAATTTTAGGATTTAACTTCATTGAATTTTCAGGTTTTGAAAAGGAGAACAAAAAATCAGTATGCCTGAAAGAGTTTCGTTTTACTAAAACTCACTCCAACTCAATACATAAGAATGTGTAAATTTAAGAAATTGTATACAAAAAATGTGCATCATCATATTACCATGTGTTAGGATTTTAAGAAAAAAATATATTTTTTTTATAAAAAAGTCCCCGAATTTATAATTCGCTTTGAGTTGAATCGTCCCTACTTGTTTATTTAAGTACTAGGTAAGAATCCCGTATATTACACGGGTCTGAATAAATGTAATATTATATACTTAGTAATAAAAAGTTAATGTTTTTAAAACCCGTGTAATAAAATATAATGTAATTTCTTAACATATACACTCGTCAAAATGGAAATATACACTCGTCAAAATGAAACAATGTGAATGTGTAAATACATGATTAAAAGTTTTTATTTAAATCCAACCTGACTATAAAATTGTTTTCAGTTTGTATAATTCATAAAAATATGATTAAACAAATTAATTGATGATAAACATAATTTTAAATTCAAAGTTGTGTAGATAAAAATTAAAACAAATAATTAATTTGTTGCCTAAAATAGTGAAGTTGATTATTAATAGGAGAGAGAAGCGGGAAAATAAGAATGAGGAGGCCTAGATTTGTGACAAATTTCCTCCTATTTTTACTTGTTTATTATATAGTAAAGATGTTACATAAGGTGATTATATAACTGTATAGATGTTTCTATTCTCTCTCTTACTATAAGTAGTGTACAAATGTTATGTAATTTTCGCAGTTCTCTACTTAAAATTAGTTTTGTAAAAGCAAAATTTGATCAGTAGAGAATTGTAATAATCGCATAACACTTACACATAATGCTTTAACTGTGACACAAAGGTGATTATTTAACCGAATAATTGCCATCTTTTTTCACCTATTATATGTTTAAAACATTATGCAGAAGTGTTTATACGGTTGTTCCACTTCTTTGCTTAAAACTTGCATCGAACACACCTCTCTATATGTGTGTGGAGGATAGAAAATTCGGTGATATATACCCGGTCGTTGCATTTTTTTCAAGTAAGAGGTCGTTTAAGCGCTTAACATCTTCAAATTCACCATTGAGAGTGGAACCCAAGATAGCAGCCACACATATGGTGTTTTCATCAACCATCTCTACAGCTTTCTCCGGATCCATCACGTAGTAACCCTCACTCAACTTCACTTCCTTCAACTCCACTTCAAAATATCGAGCGAATTTCTCCCAGCAAACCTTGACAATAAAAGTAAAAGTTATAAATGTCATTGGTCAAATTACCAATATTAATTATCATCAGTCATTGTGTCCTAACTTGAATTATTATAATCCAATTTACCTTGCAAATAAAACTTATAAATTTTGTTTTACAAATTAAGTCTAATTAATTTTAGAGTTAACTGCATAAATGGCCCATGTAGTTTGATCAAATTGTACGTTTAGCCCCTAGGTTTTAAAAATTGCAAACTTAGCACAAATTTTTATGACTTGGTTGAGCCTTTAGCTACTGATGTTAACATCAATTAGTTTTTAACGGAAAGTTAGCCCATGTGTCATCCATGTGACTTACGATTGCAACTTAACCCTAAAAATGAGTTAAAATAAATAAAAATTTGTAAAAACCTAGTAATTTTTACATTTTTATAAATTTTTACTAATTTTTATTTTATTTTTAATGATTTTTACTAATTTCAACTCATTTTTAAGGTTAAGTTTGCAATAGTAAGTCACATGGATGACACACAGACTAATTTTCGTTAAAAACTAGTTGGTGTTAACGCCAGGGGCCAAAGGCGCAACCAGGTTACAAAAGTTTGCACTAAGTTTGCAATGTTTGAAACCTGGGGGCTAGATGTGCAATTTGATCAAACCATAAGGGTCATATATGCAACTAACTCGTAATTTTAATAATTTATTTACAACCTGAACATTGGCACCGGTGACAATATTAGGTTTATCCCAAGGTTTGCCAAGAGCTCTCATTTTGTTTTGCCATTTTCTTTTGAAGGCCAGTCCAGCCAGCATGATTGCTTCGGATGATCCCACGGTTCCAACCCCGACAGCGATCTCTGACTCCCCAAGTGGAGCGTTGAAAAGATGCGCTATCATGTTCACGCAACGGTTCTACATTTGGTTCAACATAGAATCATTCAAAAAGATGATACATTCGAATAGAAGCTGTACAATACATTCAAGTTTATAACACTTTACTCCTGATTAGAATTTGCAAAATTAATAAGACCAAACAAATATAAGTTTGAAAATAGATGTAAGTAGGTTTATGAATTCATGTCCTTTTCCAGCTACTTGATTAAGCACCAATACACACACATATGCAGCTCTAGACTCCTACTTGTACCAAATCCGGCTTAATCTTTTTAGGGCGTAAAGTGAATTCTAAAACTAGGATCACTTTTAGAGAAAAATATTTTTTTTGCTTAGAATCCTAACGCGTGGGAATATGATTACACACATTTTTATATACGATTTCTAAAAGGAATACAATCACACAAATTAGAGTTAGTTTTCATGTAAGGGTGCTCCAAAGTCTGTTTTCCTGTTTTCGGGGAGTGTTAGTTAGTGGGGAGGATTTGGGATTTGATGGCTGCCTGGTTAACTATGCCCGTCGAATGAAAACGTATTATTATATTTGACCGACTCGTTTCAAAGTAAATTTACGTCGAAACGTAGACCAAGTCGAAACGTACATAAAAATAAGTACGAAAACGTAATATATTTGACTTGGCTCATTTCCTAAAAAAATTTACGTCAAAACGTACACGAACTTGAATTTATACCGACACGCACATAAAAATAAGAACGTAAGAAATTAGTTTTTTTTAAGTAAAAACGTGCATGGATAAACCCGAAACTTTAGAAACTCGAAGGGGATGAAAATGACATTTTGCAAAATTTTTATAAACTGGAGGGGCTAAAAGTGTAATATATAAAAGTGAAGGGTAATTTGTTAATTTGGCTAAAAGTTATCAAAATATCATAAAAGACAAAAAAATATTAGAGGGTAATTTGGTAATTGAACTTAGTGATTGTACGTATTAATAATTTTTTGAATAAATTTGTCGGTTAATTTTCTTTTATCTTGTTTCTGTGGATTCATTTACTAGAAACAGAAAGTATATTAATTCTTTTATAGTATTTGCCCTAGATTTAATTTCATAGTTGTGTAGTTACGAATGGTATTCGTTTTATGTTATGCCACATGTTCAAGACTGTCTCATTCCGAACTGTTTGTTTGCTTTTTTTTATGTCCTTATCAAACCTATCTAGTCCCCCCTTCCAACTTGAATTTGTAACACCTGTCATGAAGTGTATGATTTATTTGTTGAATTCATTGCTTTGATTTTTTTTTTTTTTTTGAAAAGCAAATTCCTTGCTTTGATTTAAAGCAATAGAATGCAATGTATGTTCTTTTCGATAATAAAAATATTTATTTTCTGATAAATTAGATATATTAAAATAGTAATAAAAATAAAAATCAATCAAGTAATTATATTTTTGTATCCAAATATTTTAATTAAAATTGCCGATAAATTTTATCATATCTTTATAAAAATATAATCGTAAGAATTTTTTTGTGTAAGACACATGCCAATAAATTTTTAGCATATTACAGTTTTATATATTTTTTTGTTACATGGTCATATCTTTTGTGTAATTAAACCTAACAATATTGTAAATGAACTTTTCTATTTTATATATATACGGTTTTTCGTTATATCACGTGGTAAAAAATTCCTAGTTTATTTTTAAAATCACTTTTTTCAGTAAGTAAGATATTTATAAAAAATCAATTTAAAGCACAATAGAAAGTTTTTTTAATTTTTCTAAAATCTATTTTATTAATTTTAAGAAACATTTTTTTATTCAATAGAAACCATCTTCTAATTTATATTTAATTTTTTTTCTTTTATCTTTTCCGTTTTTATTTCTCTTCATTCATTCTTTTGTTCTTTTTATTTTCTTCATCCATTACAACAGGGCCAAAAATATCAAAATATTAAACTTACAATGATTCTACAATAAACTTTTCAAATTTAAACAAATAAATAAATAAAAAATTTATAAAAGATATGTGTTTTAGATTGGGGTTAAATTAATTGACAACATATAAACGATAACAAAGTACATGTATATGTGGTTTATATGAGTAGATTATGAGTTGTTTTAAAAAATATAATATAAAGTATAGCATGTGCTAACTTTTTTGTAAAGTATAAAATACATGAAGTATAGATTATATAAAAGTAGTAAAAGTATTAATATCAAGTATAATTCAAGTACAAACAAGAAAGCATGTAGTACAATTAGATAATGAAGATATATAACAAAATAAAATATAAAACTAAATAATAATAAACATCAAAGGTTTTGTAGCCTAATGGTGTCAAGATTTTTGATAAATGCGTCTTTTCTTAATGCTTGAGGGTTTAAGTCCTATAATGGACAAAAAGACGTAGATTTAAGAATAGTTTATATAATGTTTGAGCTAGCCTTTCGAATCTTTATTCTAATAAATGATTTCAAAAAATGTCAAATGTTATCACCATATTTTTTCTCATTAAAATCTTCTAATTTTTGTTATTTTAAGTAACTTTGAATTTTGCAAATTTGATTATCTTAATGTTTTTATTTTTTAGAAAAAATAATATAAAATTTGAATTCTAATTATTACTTAATTAAGAAAACAAAGAATTTTATTTTTTGTTTTACACATTATTTTTTTTTATACATTATTATACTTTTATTTTTTTATTAAACAAGTCCATGTTATACATGGGTATATACCCTAGTAAACTAATAAAGGAATGAAAACAGAAAAATAACATACCACAAAAAAATTAAGTTTAATATAACTTTTTTTAACATCAATATCCATTTTAAGACCACCTAAACTACTCATAATAATTTAAATCAATCTGTTATAGACGGGACTCGAACTCTTAACCTTCACCACTTTAAGGGCACTAGGGGCGTACTCGGGTAAGTTGCTACTGGTAGTTGGGTAGCCACGGGTACACCGCAGCAATGGTTGCGGGTACCCATGGCGGATATGCTTCTCGGCTTGTGTTAACTTTATGAAAAAAAGACTAATTTAAATATACAATATCACCTTAAATAAATCAATCTCCATTCATTTTTTTACACACAAACTACCAATTACACACTTTCAATTTTTCTATCATCAATGGATCGTAAATTATTTTTTTCACCTGATTCGTCGGATGAGTTCGGCTCTTGTGGAACATATTGCAAGCACGATGCAGTTGAACGAAGAGTTTTATTAAATATTTATGTATTTTTTTAATGAAAATTATTGTTTTTATTTTTATTTATTTATATGAATTAATGAAATTAGTTTTAAATATATAATTTAGTTTTAATTTAAAAATAGAAAATATAAGACTTAGGGTAGTTAGGGTTCTGTTCCATCATTTAGGATACTTTTAGATTTGAGTAAAAATAAGGTGTACTCACTTATTAACTTTTTTTTGAACGGCCAACAAACAGAGAATTGTCTAGATACTTCGTATGAGGTGACCCATTGGCAAAAGGCCACTGCCAGCTGGCCCAACCCAGCCGCCTTAAGCGCCCCAAGTTATCTCCAGTTTCGGGGAAAATCCACCCGCCCAAAAGCCCACTGGTGGTAAAACCCGGACGCCCTTGGGATCGAACCGGATATCACAAAGATCACGGTCTTCCTTCATTGAGCCACCATGCCCCCCCTAAAGTGATGTCTATAAAGATAGAACTTGAGTCTCTTTTAGAAAATCCAGTCTTACTTCAACTAGACCTTATTAACTAAAAAGAAAGACATGAAGCCACTAGAGAATACCTAACTTTAAATCGTTTTGCCCTTTATATAAATTAATTAAAAAGTATATTCAACTTTTCCTATGGAAAAACTAATTATTCAAATCATTATTACTCTACACAAGTGGCAGTCTGTTAAGGGCTAAGTGGCTAACTAGTAACCATACGCCTGGTCTAACAGGTAATCATATAAAATATTTTAGAAAGGGTCATCTTATTATTTTTAAATATTATATTTATTATTTTGCTATTTTTTTGTGAGAAAATTCCATGATCAAAATTCAAAGAAACAAATGGCGGGATCTGATTGGCATATATCGAATCTATGAATCAGTTCTACGATTTCGTGAAGCATGGTCGGTCTAAGTTCTACCTATTCTACAGTCACACCTGGCCAGAAAAAAATCATATTTATGATTTTATATTAAATATTTAATATTAAACAAGCAAAACTGTTATTTATTTAAAAAAAACTATTTTTTTTTTCACAGTAAGAGCATCGCTGGCGTTTTCGAAGCCGTTTTCCCCGACGCGTAAGCCGATCTCAAGGAGGGGTATATATCCGTCGGGTGGAACTTCCTCGAATAGATCCTACAGGGAAGACAGAGACATTTGCAAGTTGTTTTTTACTGTGAGAGAGACAAAGCCCAGTCAGAAGGACGTGACAAAGATCCGTCTTTAAGACATCCGTTAATAGTGTGCTATATATATTTTAACGGCAAATTTTTTTATTTTTTTGTTTTGGGCAAAGTTTGAACACAAAACCTTTTGGTTATTATGTATATTTTAATAATAACTTACCCGCTAGGTTTAATAAAGTTGTTTTATTAATTTATTCTTTTAGATTATTTATGTGATTGTCATGTATTATTGAGATTTTAAGACTAATTAATTAACTAACATAACACAAATTAACAGAAATACCTGTAGTTCAGTGGTAACAGGATACTCATCCATGTCAACATAATTCTTATTAACAGAAGCCATGATGAGCTTATCACATTCCGGTTCCATCCACGTCGTCACGAACGACGCCAGATTCAGCCTCGGATTCCCGTCCAGCATCAGCTCATCGTTTATGATCTGGAACGCGGCCTCCTTCGGGATCGAATTCTCCGCCATCTTAAACCTGCAACAGCCAAAATTAATCAAAAGTCACAGTAAAAAGTTGGTTACACGATCTGGTTGATCGGAACTGAACCTCGGGAGAGAAGTGCGGACATAGCGAGAAGCAAAGGTTGAGTGTAGAGAGACGTCGGAGTCGGATCCTATCATCCTCGATAGCACCATGCTTGCTGCTTCACTGTGTGTGTGTGTGTGTTTTGAGTGGGAGGGGAAAGGTGGATCATGTGGGAAGTAAAAAATTGAAGAAGACGATTTATAAATAAATTAAAGCAAGAGGATGAATTAAAGCCAGAGGATGCGGGAGGAAAAACAGATAACCGTAGGACCAGAATAAAAAAATAATAATTGTCGGAACCGGTACTGATATTTGTTTTTATGGTTTTCGATTAAAGTAAACGATATTATTTCTTTTCAGATATAATGTTTTAAGTATTCTAAATAAATCCCTGCGACACGTTAATTTTAATCTACGTTACGTATAATTTACATTATGTATATGTATTACGTGATTCTATTACATATTTAAAAAAGATTAGATATTATACATGCCCCTATATATCTCGTTTGGTATAATATTACAAGGTTTATGTAATAATTTAATGTTGGGTCGGTAGGTATGGACTTTGGATTCTAGACTTAGGAACATTTAGATGCGACATTGGACGACTTTTATCCTCATATATAAGCGGTCCAATCAACTAAATCTTATTTTAATAATTAATTTCTTTAATTGTTTTAAGTTATTACAAGCTTTCTAATAAGACATAAAACAATTGAGGACTTTATTGATTAAATCAATATAAAATATGTTAAGAGAAAGATCAAGTGATTATTATCAATGTAATCCTTAATCTACGAATATGAAAAGTAGTTGAGATAGGATCACTAAAGAATTCAGAGAATTGAGATTTGTATTAATATTTTTGGATAGTTATTATATTTCCATTTTCAAATGTAAAATGACTCTATTTATACTACACTCGATCGGTTCATAATCGACCATCATATCCTGTGATGACACAACATTGGATCTTCTACGCTTGTGGTCGCAAATCACCTTCTTCATATTGAACTCGTTATAAATGCTCCCCACATTCTGTTATTTCTCATCCTCTTGACCGCGTGGATCCAAGATACCCTCACTAGCCATTCCATCTTCATTTCACATCTCCTTATTTGGTTCTCACATCATATATCCTTATTTAAACCTGGTTTATTTTATAAACCTAGTGTATTATCCATGCCTTCGCATCCCATCAACCGTCCTTAACCTAGTGTATTATTCATGCTTTTGCATCCCATCAACCGTCCTTATTTAAATATCCATTTACTAATTACAATGAACATCAAAATAAGAAAATATTAGTTGTACTAAAGGGACTTGTACATTTCCCCATAAACCATTGTTTCTCTATTGCTAGTATACTAAACCGCTTCTTTTAAAGATATTCAAAATCAGTACTCTACTTCTTCTCCCTTTCTGTTCTAACGTTGTTTCTCTTCATCATATTTTTTTCTTTCTCCTTAAATCCGTACCATATTTCCCATTTTCTTTCTGAATCTTCTTTGACTTCTCTTTCACATTTGTGTTAATTCATCTAAGTAGATTTCCTGTAAACGTAACATGCCCATTTCATACAACAACATGACCCGGGGGAAATGATATTTTTTATGATCAAGCATAAAATTCCCCGGTATTTAAACCTCATTTTACCGATGAAAGAACAAACAATCAACCCATTGCTTGAGAACAAACAAGCAACCATTTTTCAAAGAACACCTCCACCATTCCACCAACACGTGTTCTCATTCCCGACATTCCAAAAGATTGTTATAGCTACCCTAGAAGTTGCTAAGAAAACCACTATCACACGGTCACACCCTTCGCACTTGTTTAAGAGGACTCTGAGATTCCTACGAAAATCAGGTCAATTTTTGCAACATGTTGAATGAAGGTTTCATTTTTTTTCCTTTTTATTATGTTTTATGAAACATAATCTTTCCTTTAACTTTTTCCAATTTTGTAGAGAATGATCGACTTTGCCAAACAAAAGCCAAAGATGATAAGAAAATGGGTGGATTACAAGATAACTAGAAAAACTACAAGAGAAGAGGGTATGTTGAAAGAATTAAGCTACACAAGTCGGATCTTGAATGTTTAGAAGGAGATGTTAGATGTTGACAATGTCTGGGTACTTTTATGCGGTTTAATAACCACACCTAAACAATGTGTTTTTTTTCTAGCTTGCATGCTATTAACATGCTAATGTATAATCCTATAGGATGGAAAACAAGTACCACCTTTTAATTGAACGATTGTTAACCTTTACCTTATTATGATGATATTAGATGTTGATTCTGTTGGGATTTGAACTTACGATTTAAAACTTTTGAATAAACGCAGCAGAATGAAACCATGCAAACCAATCGAGATAAAGCCCTAGATTGCCACCATGAGTCCATTTGCAAACTAAAGAGAAACATAAATAACTAAGAGAAAATTGTCAAAATGTACATTTTGACAAAAAAAGTTGTCAAAATATACATTGAAAAGTCAAACATTGTAAAATACACAAATCTGATTTGGACCAATAGGAACTTGATACGTAGACAAAAATCGTTTTGAAGGCTTCTCCATAGCCGGCCAGGTGTTAACACGGGGGGCCTCCCACGTGTATTAACCCGGCAAAAAATGGGCCGCTACAAACCTAAACGGCTCACCTGTAGCTGGTAAAACTTTTTTTCCAATTAAATACCGCCACGTGTCACCCCCGAGCCACCAACCTATATTTTATTATTCAATCCTTTTCTAACAGCCTTTCCCTTTCCTCCTCCGGCAGCGTTGACTTTGTCAGTTGATCCCCCGACGACGACGATGTTAGCTTTTTGTGACATTCCGGGTTTTTATTCACGCGTTTATATTATATGTCATGTAAACATCTTCTATTGAATGAAATGCAAGTGTTTTTACTTAATATCAATTAATTAGGTCTTACCGGGTTTAGCAGAGTCCACCCAATATGCAACTTATGATGGCAATATTAGAAATTCCCGAGACACATCGAACCCAACATCGCGTTGGTGATAAACTAAAAAAAAATGTGTAAACATCTCGAAACATTCTCTTTATTTTTATTAGTAGAGAATGCCTACCCGGATAAAAATAAAATCTTAAATGTTTTACACGAGCACATATAATGTCAAAACTATTAAACGTATACTTTTTTTATATATACCCGACTCGTACTCTAACGACCACGTAACGACTATTAAAAACCGGGTTACACTTAGCGGGTATTCTACCGGGTAAAACACCTAACATTAAACACCTCAAGCCACTACCCTACCCTTCCTACCCTACTCCCCCTCCCCCTCGTGATGTTGAACCATGGCCGACCAAAAGCAAAGGGAGACACAATTGTCTCTAAATTTCCAAACACATGTGCCTATTTGGAATTAATATGTCTCATGAGGACATACAAACCACAAGGTAATAACCAAAATGAAGGGGTATAAATACATGCATATGAAAGTTCCAAATCCACCAACAAACTCAATCTCTTCTCCTTCTATTCGGACAACCTTCACCCGACACCACCCTTCACCTTTTCCTTCCTCCTCTCGGCTCCACCAATTCAGCAACCTTACATCACCCCCGCAACCACCATCGTACACCACTTCCAACCGTAACGGCTTCCCCACCTTTTACGGGTTCTTTCGGAACAAGAATCTACCATTTCGGGTCACCATTTCTCAACTACGGTCACCATATTACGTTTACGCGAAGCTTACAGATCATTTCGGGAACTCACCGAGCCATACGGGACGTCCCGAGAAGGAACCGGGTCTCGCGTCAACTACGTCACCTTCTCTCGACAATTTACGTGAGCTTTCGATTTATTTATTTTAATGTTATCATAGTTGGTGATATATTAGGTTATAACCGGAAATAGTATTTAAAAACCAAGTTTTAAACGTATAAAAAGAGGTTCGTATCTTTAAACGTATAAAAGACGAGTTTAGAGTATAAAGCATAACGATTAAAAATTGTGGGTTAAAAACCCTATTTTTTTTTATTATAATAATAGTATAAAACTATAAATGGTTAGTTTATTTTTAGTCATAAAAAAACACATTTTTATAACCTATAAAGTTATTAATAACAAAAAAATAATTAAAATTATAATTATTATAAATATAAATGATTTTACATACAAAAAGGGATTTTTATAAAATTTATCTTCATGGACATGTCTCCATATAACCACATTTTACGCAAATAATTTTAAGAAATGTTATTATAAACCTATACACAATTAAATACGAATACACACATATACACATACAATAATACCCATTTATCTACATAGGGTTTCAACGTGCTTAGACTTCAACATACTTATCACCTACACGCGTGGAAAAATACCCGCTTGCAAGGTGAGTTACATATCCCCTATTTACATTTTTATACATTTTGGAGTGAAACGTAATCTGTGCTTACTTACATACAATTCAACTTGTGTTTACATGTGTAGATTATTGTGCTTTTGTGCTTGATCACTTGTTATGCTATGAATACTTTTAGGATGGTTTAAATTATGTGTAACCCACATAGTCTTGATTCCATGCCTATCACTTTTAGGGTAGCGGTATGCTATGCCTATCACGTTAAACCTTTATGCTTATATACAAAATTACATGCTTACAATTGGTATACGTATAGTGAATTCTCCACATTATGCCATATCATACCATGTCAAACTATGAATTGTATAAACATTTTTAACTAAACTTTTATTTTATTTAAACATATGTAAACTCACCAACTCTCGTAGTTGACACTTGTTTTGGATTACGTTTCAGGTGAAGATATGTGATTGTGTGACTATGTGTTGAAGGTGCTACACATAAGACTTTTGGACCTAGTAAAATAATTATGTGTAATATTCTAGAATAGGGTGTTGTAATTTGAATTGTATTTGGATATTTGGTATTTAAATCTTATTAATGAATTATGCAACCTTAGTAGATCATGTGCTTATGAACAATCATTTCATTGTCCGCCTCGATGATTCCGCCATCGGTCGGGGTGTGACAGATTGGTATCAGAGCCATGGTTATAGGGAATTAGGTTATTAGACACAATGACCTAGACTATAACCCTAGGACTCCCTTTTATGTGTTATGTGCTAAATGATTAATTGCTATGTGAAGTATTTGTAGTTAGGTATTATTTGAATTTTTCCAAGTTTGGTACATGAGACTTATACACATACATACAAGGCTTTAAACACATGATACATCCTTTACATACACATTTGATAAACAAACTTATGCAAACAAATACACTACCCATCCTTATCCATACTCTTTCCTAATCCTTATAAATTGCAACATTCCTACACATTTTATACTCATAGACTCTCAAGTCTATTAAAATCTTGAAAATCTCGTCAACGACTTAATTTCTTGAAACCAGTAAAGGACACGTGCAATCTGGAAGGGTGACACCTGTACATTGGGTTTTCTGTCTAGGAAAGCATTTCGTATAAATCCAAGTAAACGGACCCGTATGCTTTCCTGGGAATTCCTGAAGTGAGTGTTTACCTATAGGCTAAAGCATGTCTCCTTGAAAGTTTTGAGGAATTATTTAACGTTGATAAGTCAATGTATTCGCAAGGATACAATCCGAACTTAAACTCAAAATTTGGGGACATTATAGCAAGGTAGGAAGAACTAGACGAACATGCAAAACAAATCATTATTACGGGTGCACACGTAATAACGATTTGTAGTGTATGCGAATCCCGGCCATTCCTATCGCGCGAATAATGATCCATGTTATCATATCCTCCCAGGAATAGATTTCATGGCTTATTTCCCCTATTCTTTAGTGTTATAAATTTTGAATGAATTATGTGATCAGTTTTAGTCAGAACTTACATACATTATTATGCGACATGATGAGTGTCATCTCGCGTTCCTGCTTACATTATTGTGAAAGTCTACCAACTGTGGCACATGCATGCCTATTTTGTCCGAAGTCTCATAAAATTTTGTCTTTTCTCGTGGTATTTTATAGAATGCCTCCCCGTCGCGCAGCTAATGCTAACTCCAGCAATCCCAACACTGACCTTGCTGCACTACTTACTCAACTAGTAGGCCAAATGATCCAAGCTAACAACAACAGTGCTGGGTCTAATACGCAAGGGAACGGTGCAAACCCACCGTACTGCACATTCAAGCATTTCAATTCTTGCAACCCTACCAAATTCTTCGGGACGGAAGGTGCAACTGGCCATCTTCAATGGTTTGAAAGTATGGAGAGTACTTTCCTAAACAGCGATTGTCCCGACAACCTCAAAGTCCGTTATGCTGCCAGCGTCTTTAAAAAACGAGCACTCACCTGGTGGAACGGTGAGAAACGTACTCGAGGCAACGAATCTGCTATGTCCTTGTCTTGGGACGAAATGAAACGACTTATGACTGACGAGTTCTGTCCTCGCAACGAAATGAGGAAGCTCGAAGCTGAATTTTGGGATCTCACCCAAGATAGCGGAGAGAATTTGACTTACACCACTCGTTTTCAAGAACTAAGTCTGCTCGTGCCTCACATGGTTACTCCCTTAGCACGGGGAATTGAGAAATACATAGGTGGACTACCTATGCCGCTCCAAGACACCGTATTGGGAAGTAATCCCTCCACTCTCGAAGACGCTATCCGTTTGTCTGCTGTGTTGACTGACAATCACGTCAAAGCGGGTACCTTATCCAGGAAGGGTACCAAGAAAGTGGTCGACAAAGCTGCTACTTCCGTGTCCGACAAAGACGAAGAGCCCGAATCTTCCCATCATGATAGGAAGCGCAAGGCCCAAAACTTTGCGGCCATCATTCCTGCCGTACCTGTGACCCAAGTTACTCCTGCGGGTCAAATTCTGAGAAATTATGTAGGTTCATTTCCTCAATGCCCTACTTGCAAGTATCACCATGCCCCGCATGCTGCATGCCGTCTATGCTCAAAATGTGGACGCTATGGACACGTTGTTACTATTTGCCGTGCTCGCACTATCGTTAATCAAGCTACTCAAGGCAATCATCCAGTGCCTCTCACTGTCACCTATGGACGGGCCTGTTACGAATGTGGAGACCCAAACCACTTTCGAAACCAATGTCCAAAACTTCAAAATCAAGGTGGTCCTCGTGGACGAGCATTTAATATAAATGCTAACGAGGCTCCGGCCAATGACGACACTGTCAACGGTACGTTCCTTTGTTCACTATCTTTATACATCCGTTTTATTTGATATTCATGCCAATAGAAAAATTGTGTCTCTTGCTTTTAACCAACTATTTGCTAAATAACCAAACCAATCTTCATAACTCGTATATCATGGAAGTAGCGGATGAGAAACCCATTGCTATAAATTCTATAATCCGTGATTGCATATAACAACTATGCTTTCACCATTCATCTCATTCGTATACTTTTGTGAAACAAATCTATTATGTTTAAATTTAGTCATCCAACTTGCTAGCTCTGTTAAAGTTTACTTAAATTGTTGAAGATCTAAATCCTAGTAATTATGCACGGGGAATCCCCGGTATATCAAAGGGGTGGTGGGTTAGCCGCTGGTACACCCTATACATAAACCCACTTGATATAACGAGTATAAACCATGCATAAGTACTAGGAGGAGGACCGGTTTTTGAAAATGTTTTTGCAAATTTTGAAAATATGAACACCCGTGGGGTGTAGTTTTTAAAGGAAAGTGCCATGTCACAAGGTGATTGGCACCAATATTGTTAAAATCTGGTTTCTAGTAGTTTACATTCATGCGTTGTGTGAACAATTGTATGCATAAACCTCATTATACTATTAGATCAACCAATTGACAACTCGACTCAAATTAAGCCGTCATCCGTTATCATACGCTATTTCCCCGCTGAATCTTTCTACGGTAAGTAATTCCATTCTAAGTCCATTGGCGTCTCTTTCCCGCTTCCATAACCTTCGTAAATCGAATTTCGGGACGAAATTCCTTTAACATGAGGAGACTGTGACATTCCGGGTTTTTATTCACGCGTTTATATTATATGTCATGTAAACATCTTCTATTGAATGAAATGCAAGTGTTTTTACTTAATATCAATTAATTAGGTCTTACCGGGTTTAGCAGAGTCCACCCAATATGCAACTTATGATGGCAATATTAGAAATTCCCGAGACACATCGAACCCAACATCGCGTTGGTGATAAACTAAAAAAAATGTGTAAACATCTCGAAACATTCTCTTTATTTTTATTAGTAGAGAATGCCTACCCGGATAAAAATAAAATCTTAAATGTTTTACACGAGCACATATAATGTCAAAACTATTAAACGTATACTTTTTTTATATATACCCGACTCGTACTCTAACGACCACGTAACGACTATTAAAAACCGGGTTACACTTAGCGGGTATTCTACCGGGTAAAACACCTAACATTAAACACCTCAAGCCACTACCCTACCCTTCCTACCCTACTCCCCCTCCCCCTCGTGATGTTGAACCATGGCCGACCAAAAGCAAAGGGAGACACAATTGTCTCAAAATTTCCAAACACATGTGCCTATTTGGAATTAATATGTCTCATGAGGACATACAAACCACAAGGTAATAACCAAAATGAAGGGGTATAAATACATGCATATGAAAGTTCCAAATCCACCAACAAACTCAATCTCTTCTCCTTCTATTCGGACAACCTTCACCCGACACCACCCTTCACCTTTTCCTTCCTCCTCTCGGCTCCACCAACTCAACAACCTTACATCACCCCCGCAACCACCATCGTACACCACTTCCAACCGTAACGGCTTCCCCACCTTTTACGGGTTCTTTCGGAACAAGAATCTACCATTTCGGGTCACCATTTCTCAACTACGGTCACCATATTACGTTTACGCGAAGCTTACAGATCATTTCGGGAACTCACCGAGCCATACGGGACGTCCCGAGAAGGAACCGGGTCTCGCGTCAACTACGTCACCTTCTCTCGACAATTTACGTGAGCTTTCGATTTATTTATTTTAATGTTATCATAGTTGGTGATATATTAGGTTATAACCGGAAATAGTATTTAAAAACCAAGTTTTAAACGTATAAAAAGAGGTTCGTATCTTTAAACGTATAAAAGACGAGTTTAGAGTATAAAGCATAACGATTAAAAATTGTGGGTTAAAAACCCTATTTTTTTTATTATAATAATAGTATAAAACTATAAATGGTTAGTTTATTTTTAGTCATAAAAAAACACATTTTTATAACCTATAAAGTTATTAATAACAAAAAAATAATTAAAATTATAATTATTATAAATATAAATGATTTTACATACAAAAAGGGATTTTTATAAAATTTATCTTCATGGACATGTCTCCATATAACCACATTTTACGCAAATAATTTTAAGAAATGTTATTATAAACCTATACACAATTAAATACGAATACACACATATACACATACAATAATACCCATTTATCTACATAGGGTTTCAACGTGCTTAGACTTCAACATACTTATCACCTACACGCGTGGAAAAATACCCGCTTGCAAGGTGAGTTACATATCCCCTATTTACATTTTTATACATTTTGGAGTGAAACGTAATCTGTGCTTACTTACATACAATTCAACTTGTGTTTACATGTGTAGATTATTGTGCTTTTGTGCTTGATCACTTGTTATGCTATGAATACTTTTAGGATGGTTTAAATTATGTGTAACCCACATAGTCTTGATTCCATGCCTATCACTTTTAGGGTAGCGGTATGCTATGCCTATCACGTTAAACCTTTATGCTTGTATACAAAATTAAATGCTTACAATTGGTATACGTATAGTGAATTCTCCACATTATGCCATATCATACCATGTCAAACTATGAATTGTATAAACATTTTTAACTAAACTTTTATTTTATTTAAACATATGTAAACTCACCAACTCTCGTAGTTGACACTTGTTTTGGATTACGTTTCAGGTGAAGATATGTGATTGTGTGACTATGTGTTGAAGGTGCTACACATAAGACTTTTGGACCTAGTAAAATAATTATGTGTAATATTCTAGAATAGGGTGTTGTAATTTGAATTGTATTTGGATATTTGGTATTTAAATCTTATTAATGAATTATGCAACCTTAGTAGATCATGTGCTTATGAACAATCATTTCATTGTCCGCCTCGATGATTCCGCCATCGGTCGGGGTGTGACACTTTTGCCTCTGACGTTGTGTATCCGGACGTTCTACAAACACGAAGGCATCACGTCTGTCGTTGTTGCTCTGATTCAATTCGTTTCTGAATCTCTAGATCTTCATATTGAGCTCCGGCGTGCCGAATTCAGTTATTTCTAACAAAGCGCGCTTTCCGTATTTCAATGGAGATGGTCGTGACTCGATGAAAATCTTATCCACCGGAACTTCAATCGGCAACCGGAGTTTTCCATCATCATAATCAACTCCTAATTGGAAAAAAAAAGTTTTACCAGCTACAGGTGAGCCGTTTGGGTTTGTAGCGGCCCAATTTTAGTCGGGTTAATACACATGGGAGGCCCTCGTGTTGACACCTGGCCGGCTATGGAGAAGCCTTCAAAACGATTTTTGCTTGCGTGTCAAGTTCCTATTGGTCCAAATCAGATTTGTTTATTTTAAAATGTTTGACTTTTCAATGTACATTTTGCCAACTTTTTTTGTCAAAATGTACATTTTGGCGATTTTCTCAATAATCAACCATATGATGTTAGGGTTTTTGTACCTTTCGTGAATAACTACTTAACCGAGCTACGTGGAAGATTTCTAGAGAAGTTGGCAGACCGTTACCACCTGGCGTGGCGGTCCGCCACGTGTAACTGCGTCAAATTTGTTGCTCATTAGTCACAAGACACGTGTCACACGCGAGTTGATTCCTTGCTCATTAATTAGCGAACCGTTACCTAATACGATGGTGGTCCGCCACCCATGTATTCAGCGTAGAGGACTACCTTATCGATCCTCCATAGAACATCCACCCGTATTGGACCGTTATGGCCTACCTTAGCGGTCCGCTAAGGGTTGAATTTTCCTATTTTTCCATTTAACACTAAACTATTGTAATTTAAATACAATAAGTTCTTTGAGGTTCACACTTGGCATTTCTCGAACATTTTCATGCAAGGTGTTACAATATATGTTCTTCCTGTTGTCGCTTCAACTCTGGAAGCGGTCTAGTTACACTTTTTATAACAACATTAAATTACATCGCTTCCTCTTTATAGTTTAATATAAAACGCAACAAGGTTATATAATTCCAAATTAATGAATATTGATGATATTTTACTGATTCTTACGTTTATAATGCACGCCAAATCTCTTTGAACCTTCTCCCGATTTTTTCTTAAAAGATTTACGTGTGATTTTCTCTATTGATAGGAGGTAATGATCAAGACGTCTTTTTAGAATAGGTGTTTTGCAATCGTTCAATGTTCATAAGAAGGTAATTGACACATTTACTTCTCAATCTTGAAAGCGCGCATAAAAAGGTTATATTACAAAAATGTCAATTTGTATCATCCAACACCTATGAAATCTTCTTAGGCTCTCCCTATATGTGTGTGTGCATGCATGCATGTATGGTAGCTCATTTGGCCTTTCGTATCGGAAAAAAGTGAGATTGTAGTGTTTTTGCGTATGTTAAAAGATATTTTAGTGGTTTGATTTTTTACAAGATGATAGGTTCTGTGAATAATCGTGAAGTCATCAAGATATATGTCGTTGTCTATGTATAGTTATCGTGAATTAAGATGTGAATTGTGCTATGATTAAAGGCAAGAAAGTGAAATGAAATGTCATGTACACTAAAGAGGCATATATCATGCTGTCTTCATGAAATTATGTTGAACCAACTACCCAAGCTTGTAACTATTCTCCTCAATATGTTACAATTTCACATTACGTTATCAAAAATAAATATATTTAAATAAAGTATCGTGGGATAATATGTCATTAGAGTTGGTGGCTCAGTGGTAGAAAAAAAAATCTTTTAATGATACTAAGATTTGAGAAATTCATGGGTTCAAGTCCTACTTCCATATAAATTAAGAAATTTACCTTTAAAAAGATCATGGTGGACCATGTATTATACTATGAAAAACTCACTAATTAGATTTTATTGTGAAAATCATATAAAAAGAGATCTTAAGCAATTAACGTTGGTCTAATAACATGGGGTGATGGTAAGGGCTTGAGATCTTTAAGGTCTCATGTTTAAACCTGACTCAACTAGGGTTTTTCCCAGGGTTTCCTCCTTGATGGTGTTCCTAGGTGAGTCGGGTCTAAAGCGTCAAAATTAGTATGGACGGTTGACATCCCGTCTCAGGAAAACTCACTCGGGTATTGGGAGTAGTACCAAACGCCGTTAAAAAAAAGAGATCTTAAATTATATAGAGTATAAAATAAACAGTTTTTTTTTATAGAATAATTTGTTTAACTAAAATTTTATTAGATTGGAGATTAAAAAAAAGGAAATTTCAAATAATTCATTTCTAATTATCAAAAGGAACACAAATTAGTTTGGCAGTATCATTACAAGTTTCAACATAATTTACATCATATCCAACAAGTCATGTGTCTGATCATGTTGTAGATATTTTCTGCAATCTCCACCAAAACTTTGTACTGTTTTTCACTTTTTCTTTTTCAGATTTTGGCCGTTAGTTTGTTTTAACGCCGGTTAAATGTGATATGATAGCATCAATTTAGGAGTGGTTGGGAAGTATCTTTTCCATTCTTCCCATTCCTAAAGTTTTTTTTAGTTAAAATTAAAAAGAAATATGAAAATAGTAATTAAAATAATATTTTATTAAAAAGATTTTAGATTTTATATGTTTTTGACTTTTTTTTAACTTCATTCATATATTTTTTTGTTTTTTAGTTAATTATTTATATTTATAAAAAGGGGCATTTACATATATCCCCTTTCTAAGTTCCTTTATTACATATTTACCCAGCCCTAAAATTTAATTACATATTTCTCATTCCTAAAACCTATACATTATATATTTATCCAGTTTATTTAAAATATTTTATTTTATTAATATTTTACCCTTAATGAACCAACTAAAGTACTATTTGCATATATCCCCTCCATAATTAGTTGTGAGGGGCAATTGGGTAATTTTAAGTTAATTGAGAAAATATGTAATTAAAGTTAAGAGTTAAAAATATATGTAATTTAGCAGTTTAGTAAAAAGAAATATGTAAAAAAAACCTTAGAAAAAATGACCCAGATGCTTTGAAAGATAAAAAAAACCATGTAATGAATTATCTACGTGGCATGCTTTGTAAGCTTAAAATACCAATGCTTTGAAAGATAAAAAAAACTCGATTGCAAGTATATCTTACGGCATGCTCAGAAATGTCTTACGGCCGCTTATTGTTAGGTTGTTATACACAGGCGCACACACTAAACGAGAATGAAAGACATGAGATTTAGCGTGGTTTAATTGGTGTGGCCTACAACGACTCAATACGAAACTAAAACGACTCAAAACAAGGATAAAATTAACTAAAACGCATGAAAACACTAGAAATAAAGATGTGTGTTTTACACTACATCAAACATCACATGACATATTCTTATCCATGCTTAGTTTAAATTAAATAAACTACATTATAAAAATAAATATTTTTTCAATTTAGATAAACACCTAACTTTATATACTTTGTTTATTCTTTTATAGGTGTTTAAATTGGTGAACTTATAATTCAGATGTGAATTACTCAAATATATAAAATTAGTTCAATTATTGTTTCATATACTATATTTACATGTGAATTTACACGATATCACAAATGTACTAGTGCCCATTCACACTTGGAATTATCGAACTCTATGAGCAGGTCTTGTCACGAATGTACTAGTGCCGTTCATATTTGGAATTATCAAACTTTATGAGCAGGTCTTGCAACCACTACTAGTAATTATCAAACTTTATGAGCAGGTTTTGCAACCACTACCGGAGCTGTGAGTTTAACCTTTTTAATTAACATTAGTTCACATGTAAAATAGTGTCAAGTTACATGTGAGTTTATAGAGTGAATTTAGCTTACTTTTTTATTTGTATTCGCTTGATTACAACTTAATGTACATTTAGCTATGAATCTATACTATGATCAAAATCATTTCAATCTTAACAAATATAATTGTAAACCTAAAATTAGTAAGTACCAATTGTAAACCAAAGAGCTAATAAACTCCTAATTAACATTTTCTTTAGCATTAAAATCACACACCCACTAATGTACTGCTAAATTACACCACTTTGCTCATAGTAGGACTTCAACCTTCATCATTTTAGAAGAAATTCCACTAATACCTTCATACCATTAGGCTACAAATGATTTGGCGCCAGTTAACATTTCTTATCACTTTTTTTGACACTAAAAGTCAAATTGTTAGTACGTAAACACTCGATTCACTAGCATAAAAAAATGACGCAATTGAGAGGTTTTCTATTAAATAAAAAACAGAATAAAAAATTTATTAGGGAATTTTATTAAAATTTTTGTTACTCGTATTTATAATAACTACAAAATATGATTTAACAAATTAATTGATAAACACAATTTTAAATTCAAAAATGTGTAGATAAAAATTAAAACAAATAATTAATTGTGTTGCCTAAAATAGTGGAGTTAATTATTAATAGGAGAGAGATGCGGGAAAATGATAATGCATAGGCTTATAATTGTGAAAAGTGTCCTCTCCATTTACTTTTTTATTATGTAGTATAGATTTTTCTTTTAACGGCTAACACTTAAATCTGTGAAAGGTACTGGCAAAATTCCCCTCGTTAGGAGATAGCTGCAGAGTTTAGAATGGGAGGAAACGCTTATGGGGGCATTAAAACATTCAGGAAAAAACAAAAAAAAAACCAGCATGTGCGAGGTTTGAACCCCTCACCTCCAGGTCGAGGCACTCCAACAAAAACCATCGAGTTAAAAGGCCTCATCTGATTTATGGCTGTCTTCTTTTATTTATTTAATGACGATTTGTTTTTTTGCTATGAACAAAGTCAGAACCCATAACTTCCCCTTTCCACTATACACGTAGCAAATTTTGAGTGGTTGATCAGTGGCTTGCAACTCCTATATAGCTTTAAAAAAATTGAAAAAATCACTTAACAAGGCTAAATAGCTTTAAAAATTTGAAAAAATTCACTTAACAAGGCATAATGTGTACCAATTAATTCATGAGCACAAACTTCATCTGAAGTTACTGTAATACCATATTTACCTTCGACCATAAAATAGTCATGTAACCATATAATCACCTCATTTTGTCCGCTTTTCATAATTCCCTACTTAAAATCGATTTGTATTACACTTCTTTCTCTCCCTCGCTATACCTGATCAACACCGCTTACAAATGCCTATACGGTTCTCGTTTTCTCATACTTAATATGAGTTCTACATTGAATGTGTTTATCATGCAAACATAAAAACTTCCAAGAAATCAAAACAGAAGCACTTGATGTAACAACATTTCTTTCTCTCTCTCGCTACATCTGATAATACTACTTACAAATGCTACATCTGATCAAATACTACTTACAAATGCCTATACGGTTCTCGTTTTCTCATACTTAATATGAGTTCTACATTGAATGCGTTTATCATGCAAACATAAAAACTTTCAAGCAAGCACAACAGACCTAATGTTTATTATGCAAACATAAAAATTTTCCTTCAAACTGAAACTGATCAAATCAGGTTCTCAGATTAAAAAAAGAAAACATATTATAAATCCTTGAAATAACCATCAATATATCAATAGTGGCTTTGCTGAACTCAATCAAACACATGAAACCATCAATATAAATCTTCTTGATCCTTGCCATTACTCTCAACCACCTATCATGCACTTACCTGCATATCACCAAAATAAGTTGCATAATAATTTCATACAAAACCTGCCATTTTTTTATAAAAATGTCTAAACACATTTATTATTTAATTATGATAATAATAATAATAATAGTAATAGAAAGGATTCAATACACACAGTGATGATTTGCCCACAAGTTTTGCTTTCAGCTCGTCCGCTACAGCATCGATAAATTCTTCCGTGTTCAAATAGTGCTCCCTGCTGAGCCTGAAAAGCATCCAAGTATACGCGTTATATAGATGATTATATACCGGAACAATTTCTTTTAAGACATTCTATAAACTTCAAACATTTTTTTAGTTAATTTAAATTTACTTATAAGGTGCAAAAACTACGCATTTAGACAAGGGTATTTAGGACATTTTATAACATTTTTTAAATTACTCCGAGTCAAAGTGACTTACTTGGAACCATGAATAATGAGTGCAAGATCCTTTGTCATCTTCCCGGATTCAACAGTTCCAATACATGCTGCTTCTAGCTTCTCAGTGAAATCCAGAAGCTTAGAGTTGTTGTCCAACTTTGCCCTTAATTACACAATTTATAAATTATATTCTTCGGCGTTTCAAATTAACTAGTTAAAATTTGAATATAATAAACTTTTAATTATAAACCTGTGGGCCAGCCCTCGGGTCCAAGCGAAGATTGAGGCTATGCTATTAGTGCTCGTTTCCCCGCCCTTTTGATGCACCCTGTAATGACGTGTTACAGTGCCATGGGCTGCCTCAGCTTCAATGGTCTTCCCATCAGGACAAACCTACAAAACCGGAAACAATTAGATATACACATTACCACAATAATAAAATAAAAAATAAAAATAAAATTATTATACAGGCATACCAAGACTGATGTCATCAATCCAAGTGATCCGAACCCTGTAAATTAAAGACATACAGAATGAGCTATCGAGATCAAATATGAGTAAGATAGCCTAGCAAATAGTGTGTAATACTACCTTGTGCCAAGAAATCACTTTGAACATCACCATCATAATTTTTGCATGCCCATACATAGCCTCCATCACTCTTAAGAGCATAAGCAACCATATCGTCAATGAGGCGGTGCTCATACCTACAAATGAATTACAAGATGGTGATGAAATAAAAAACCTCATTTAAAACTTGGTATAAATTTACAATATCATATTTACCTGACCAAAAATTATAATATCAGACTTACCCATTTTTCAAATTTATGACATTTATACCCGTCCTTAAAAACTTGCATTAGGATATGGGAGTTTGGAGTGTATAGACAAAGAGAAGGGTATAATGGTCATACTAAAAATTGTATTTAATGAAATGGGTAAATATGAAATTTTAAGTAATTTGAATGGGTATATTTGATATTAATTTTTTTGGTTGTATTATATTATGCAAGTTTTCACGGGTATATAAGAAAATCCCCCAAATTTGCAAATGACTAGTTTAGCTACTTACCATATTCCAGCAGCCTCAAACTTTGACTTCCAGTTGCTTTCATAGATTTCTTGAAATATGTCCTTGAATCTTAATCAAGAGAAAATGAATATATCAATAAGGGCATACAACAATCAAGATAACATGAAAGCCACTAATGAAACATACCTTCCATCATATTTTTTAAGAATAGTGTTCTTCGTGCTAAGATAAAGTGGCCACTTTTTCAAATAAGCTGTGTTCATTGAGGCCTCGGCAAAAGCAGCAATGGACTGTTTAATAAAGTTTGACAAAAATGAAATAGAAATCAGACTTAATAGACATACGAGATGAAAAGCGGCATAGAAAAATCTAATGAATTAAAAAGAGATACCTCATCAGTGTTGTACATTGACAATGCTACCCCTCCAGCACCAGTGAAGTTGTAAACTTCCAAGTCTATCTTTTCACCTTCTCCTTCAGGAACTAGAACAAATAAAATATAAAATAAAATCAAAAAAATATTCAGCTTCCTTTTAAAAATTCATCATGTGATAAACAAAATTATAAAGAGTAGTTTGTGAATCTAAATCTAAAATAAAATATATATGGAAAATAAGCATACCAAAAACTAGCTTCAGTTTTCCAGGTCCTTTAATCACTGCATCGGTAGCTTTGTATTGATCTCCAAAGGCATGTCTTCCAATGCATATAGGCTTTGTCCATCCTATATACAACAGTCAATTACCATTCCATGCTATTTAACAAATAGAAAAAAAGGAATGAAAACAGGAAACCGAATTCCAAATTGGTAAATACCTGGAATTAGTCTGGGGATGTTTTTGCAAAGAATTGGTTCTCTAAAAACCGTGCCTGAAAAAAGTACATATAAGATGTTTTCATACACACTGAAACTGAAAGTCATAGTTTCAACGCTGTTTATATGAGGAAAATCACAAACCATTCAGTATATTCCTGATTGTCCCATTTGGACTCTTCCACATGCTTTTCAAGGTGAACTCCTTCATACGAGCCTCATCTGTGAATGATATGTTCTGTCAGAATCTTTATAACCAGTGCATTGTTCCCTTAAATAACAAAATTAGTAAATTTAGCATACCCGGGGTAATGGTGGCACACTTAATTGCAACATTGTACCTAAAGTTTTATTGAACATATAAAATTAAAGAAACAAAAGGTAAACCAAAACCTAAAAACAGGAAGAAAAAAAAATGTAATATTTGTTGAAAAATAGAAATGGGGCACAGCAGACATACTTGAGAGTGGCTTCAGCACTTTCTATGGTAACTTTATCATCGGTAGCATCACGGTTAGGAAGACCTAGGTCATAATACTTGATGTCGAGTTCTACGAAGGGGAAAATGAGCTGCAGTATATAAAAAATTTAGCAATGCAATCTAAATAATCAATACTTGACCTCAAAACAATTAGTATACAACCTTATCCTTAATTGATTGCCAAAAAATGCGAGTCATTTCATCTCCTGTACAAAAGATACAAGTTGTTAGTCCAGTAACTACATCAACAAAATTCAAGGCAAATAAAACAAAGTGTCGCTAAGAGTTTTTTTTATCAAGAACGATAAAAAGGCACAATCAAGCAACCACTAAAGACAGCCCCGCGGCTTAGATACAACATAACAAAGAATAACAAAATCACAATTCCACAAGTACAGAACCAAACTGAATCATCCAGTTGCAAAGATACACTCATTCTATCCCGGAAAAGTGAAGTAGTTCATGATCTTACAAGACTGTTTGATTATCATCCGATAATAAAACAATACGCCTAAGTGGTAACAAAATAGCAACAGTGTCTTAAATCGAGGCGCAAAGTGCAAAAGCACACCATGTTTCATACACAAGGCGCAATTTGTTATATAAAATTTTAATATATTTCTCATCAATTTCTAGCATCATTTACCCAAAATTTATACACAAATAAGCTCTATATTTGGTTTAATATCTAAATAACCTATATCCAGTGGGATAGACATAAGTTGTGCCCTCATCCTACCCTCCCTAGACCCTAACCTTGTGCAGGATTTTACTAGGTATGTTTGTTTGTCTAAAAATTCTCTTGTACAACCTAAAAGGTCTGTTGTACAACGTCATAAAGCACAAATCCAGCCCCTTTACAAAAAGCGCGCCTCAGACCTGCGCCTTATGGCGCGCCAGACAACGAACCGACCACCCTAGAGGTCCACTGGTCGAACCAGATTTAAAAACCAATGTCATAAATATGAAAGCTATGTATATGTATACAAAATATAAAAATATTTTGTGTTTTTGACACAATTTGTAATTTTAGATATGTACGAAAACTTAAATTAATAAAAATATGTAATTTGAAATACTAAATTAATAAAAAAATGAGATTTTGAAAGAAAAACAATTAAAAAAAGTTAGAAATCTGGTCCGACCACCTGGTCAAGTCAGTAACCGGCCGGTTCAATTAGGCATAATCGGACCGTCTGAAAACACTGGTTATAACTAATAATGAACAAATAGGTAACTTTATACCAAAAATTACACAAAAATGTTCCATTAGAGGTAGTAAGATTAATGATGAAAACAGATTGAAGTACAAAATTTAAACTACAAAATCAGAAGCTCATACACACAATTATGCTTTCAAACACTGTTCTCTACACTGTTCTACAAATCATTAGGTTAAACCATATCCTGGTAATAAATACGAAAAAAATTAGTCAAACTATATGATCTTCTGTATAAATAACCGATCAAATCAGAGAACGACGATTAAAACTAATCGAACGACGAAATCTATAGTGTTCATAACAAATTAACTATCACTAATCAGATTGTACGTAACGAACATAATCGATCTGATCAATTTGACTACGCTTCATAGATCCGAGCATCGTGAAAAAAAAAAATCAAAGTTTAGATGTGTATATGAGTGTATGACTCACCGTCCATCTCAACGATGGGATTTTCGACCTTGATCTTGGCGAAAGCCATTTCGTACTGGTTCTGATTGAACGGTGATCGGCGATCTGCGACGGAGAACGGTTGGGCCGGCGATCGGAGTGAGAAAGAGCGGTACGAGTGTGAGACAGTGACAGAGTGGGGTTTGGAGTTTTATAGCAGGGCGGCGGTTGTTTCAACGCAATAATGCTACTCGAAAGGTAGGTAGGTATTACTAATATTTGAACATGTTATTATTATCTTGATGCCGTTGGCATATGTTGAATATATGGTACGTAATTTCATATAAAAAAGTATATTTTAAACCACTCCACCAAGCGGAAACATCAAGTCCGGAGACTCCGGACCTCCGGACTTAATAGATGGTATCAGAATACCATGGATTTGGCTTTAGACTCTGTAATGCCGAAGCACATTAAGGGGGTGTTTGGGGTTATTTATTTGAAACTACTTATTACCTTAATCAAAAAGTAATAAGTCATAAGTTAAAAGTAACTAGCTCTTACTTCTCAAAAATCATTAAAAGGAGAAGAAAAAGTAAGAAAAGCCAAACATACTTTTGACTTATCTCCTTTTCTAAAAAGTTAATAAGTTATAAGTAGCTCAGATAAGTCAATCCAAACACCCCCTAAGTCATAATAGTAAATGTGTATCAGTCAACAATAATTACGGATATATGGACACCTCTTAATGTGTTGGTGCGATGGGTAATACCTTAGACTATTAGCAAGTCGAACAATGTGCGATGGGTAATACCTTAGACTATTAGCAAGTCGAACAATGTCATATATGGCGTTGTAACGTGTAACGCATGTGATAAGCATCATTTATGACAAGATAGTCCAAAGAAATATGTCTGGGTACCTTTTCTCGTACAAAGAGGGCATTCAATATTTTCTTAACCACCTTGCATTTATTACTTCATCCTCTTATTTTGCTTGATACAAACACTCAAAATTTTACAATGATATATATATATATATGAAAAAAAGGACGATTACAATGGAAGGTAAACGGGTAACAAGTTGCGCCACAACCCTCTTTTGAATAACAAAATCGATCCTACTAAAAACAAAGCTTTGGTCTTAGGGGCCGAAATATTACTATGCACGACTCGTTGAACCATGTTTAGGAATTTCACTGTCTTCGGTGCTAGGAAACCAAAAGTATCAAAAGCAAAAGGGATAAACACGTGTTGGTTCCTAAACAAGCTTTCTCGTGTTTAGCAACTTTGCATGATTCCGCCTTTAACGCAGCATGGCTCGCAACAATCCCATGGTTCCTGAGCCCCACAAGAGGGGACACTCATGTATGGTCCACATAAGCGTGTTTCCCACCTGCCCAACCAAACACAAGAATATCAGTTGGCCGTAGAGTAGACATCCCTTCACACGGATCTGTCAGAAAGTTCACGGAGGGCTCTTTTTTAGCAGAAATTTCTGCCCGTTTAAGAAACATCCCTAACCAAATCATGCATGTATTTAAACCCAGGTAGCTCCTTGCTATGAATCGCATGCTCGCCAAAAGAATCTAGACATACTTTGCGGCAAACTGGGCAATGCTCATCAGTCGGAAACAGAGGGATCATTAGCCGATACTTGAGGATAGCCCGGTATTCCACAGCCGACATATGCTGGCCCATTCCTTCAATGGGGATAACTGTTAGAAAATCTTGAGCCCGAGTAGCCCGGAGACATTCAAACACCGCTTTTTGGCGAGGTGATAAATTAAACTTTACTACCAAATTCTGGACGATTCTGCTAAATAAGGCATTCGCCAAAGCATGTTGGGCTTTGGGGGGCGGTGTCCTTATTAGAGAAACCGCTAAGATCGTAATCAGGAAGGGACATGTGCAAGCGATCCATCGCACACCCATAATCAGAGTCTAACCCATCAATATCACAACCCCGAAGAATGTGGTCCTATAAACTCCAAGATTGTGACCTCGAGGCCACAAATGCATAAGCAGATACATCATGAGCCGCACATAAACCCAAACCCCCAAAACGGGTTGGAAGTGATGCCAACCTCCATTGAAAATCCCCAAAAAAAGCACCACCACACACCACGATATCCTCGATCGCACCCCGGAGGCCCTTGTCAAAAATAGAAACAGCTTCCCCAACATACATAGGCTGACATGTTCTAAGACCGAATAATAGCTTTGTAACTCCCATACACGAGTGGAGCAAAAGGAGCTCGCATTGAGGGTCCCACAAACGTGGGAGACAGCTCATCAGTTCCACCGCACAAGAAGCCCTTTTCACAGCCAAATTACTGATGAACCCTGCATCTCTACCAACGGCGCCCCCAAGGAGTTTTACACCCAGCACCGGCCTCCCAATCCCACAAGGGAACAAACCATCTTGTACCTTCACCCCATTGCAAGACGGCCAAAAAAATTTTGTTTTCTTGACGTTAAGTTCAAGGCCCAAACAGGGCCCCTCCGACATGATAATAGATACGGCTTTAGCCACCTCTTTAGCATTTTTGATAATTGTTCCATCATCGAGGTACCAAGCGTGGAAGAGAAGCTTGCAGCAATCACTGATCCGATGAACTAGCGGATGCAAAACTAAGGCAAAAAGGAGAGGCCCCAAAGGGTCCCCCTGTTGAACCCTAGTGGTGGACCAAATATGATCACCATCCACATATAACCTAGCCGGTTGACCATATAAAAAATCCACCCGTAGGGAAATGGATGGGCATCGGGTCCGAACCTCTTGCAGGAGGGCAGTCCTATCCAACGATCCATCCGAGTGAAACTCATTTAAGAACTTGTTCGCGCTATGGAGCACAGCCTCTGCCCCATTTGGAACTCCCACCCCAAAGTAAAAGTCACACAGATATTTAGCCATCTACTTCCCAACACCCCTCATGGCCACCTTAGAGACCAATCTCCTCCAGATCGCACCTACGGCAATAGGTCTAATCTCGTTGTCCGGTTTGAGCAGCGGTGTGAGAGGGCCCGAGGCAACGAAATCCGCCAATCCCCTAGGGCATCTCCCCCAAACATAAATTAACCACCACATAAATAACCCTGAGCAATTCAACGATGATCGTAGACCCCTCTCCACAAAGAGCATCCAAAATATGTTGTCCCTCCCACAAGAGGTCCCTTTGGGGAAAGCTTTAATGCATCCAAGCACGGCATCATCATCCACAACAAGAGGAGGCTCAGAAATTAAGGAAACAGGCATAACCGGATGGGGTAGGATGGGATGCTTTGCCACCAACACTTTCATAGTATAATTACCGAAAGGTGCAACCACTGAAGAGCATAATACTTTGACCGCAGCAGTAAAATGCCCATCCGCAACTTTCCGCAAACATTGTTTAACATTGGTGCACGCCATACAAAAAGCGATAGGATGAGCTCCTCGAAACCATCCCTACCACGCCAAGCTGCCAGCGACTGTTGAATATTATGATATTGCAAAGACTTCCTATTACCAGACTTGCGCTCCTGACGGTTAGAAGGCCTGAAAACTCGCAACGTGCAACGCGATAACAACAAAAGTCTCACCCATGCCTCAACATAGTCTGGCATAGCCGCCACTTTATCGAAGGCAGCAGTTAATGCCTGGGCAAACACCATCCGACAATTATGAGGGATGCTCTTAATAGTCGTGATAGGAAGAGAGAAGATGCGTTCAAGGAAAACCCCGTCCACAACCACCCCTCCCAAAGGAACAACTTCCCTCCTAACATTCGGCTTAGGAATCCCCACATAAACTCCTCTGCATCTCCCGCAACCTGTTTGAAATGAGCTATCCCATCCACATGGTGGCATGCCCGACTGAGAGCATGTAGGCACATACATACCCCGCACAGCCACTGGCCCGACACCTTTAAAGCCTCACCAACCGAAACAAACAAATCATAATCCGTGGAGACCGCTTCCCGCAAGGTCCCTTTCCAGTTGTTCGATGAAAAATGGAGCCGCTTAATATGTGCAACTAACCGAGGAAACCCCTTGGATCCCGACGTTCCATCCGGGCAGCAATGGAAACCTTTAAATGGACACAGCCAAACACCCACCTCCAATGGAGGAACCAGTTATCCCTAATCCAAGACATAACACCACCTCCTGACAAAACCCCCCCGAGCTATGATACCAAACGAAAATCAAGCCACAACCCCCAAAAACACTCACTTGCAAGGTAAATATAAACCTCACCACCAAATCACAACCCTAACCCCCCTCCCCTTACACCCTCATCCGATTCTGGGACACTACATAGAAAAATTCAATATCAGGCTGAACTAGAAGTTCACTTTCAATGTTGGAGAAGAAAGGTTGCCGAACAGGAAGTTCACCTTCAAAGAGAGAAGTTCAAGAAACCCTTACATACCAACAATGCCGATGAGATAGGCCTAAAGCTCAAATCAATCCATAACAGTAATACTCGGCTCCGGCGAAGCCTGTGGAAACTAGTGTTCGGAGCTTCTTCGGTTCAAACTGGTCATAGCTTCTTTTGTTTGGAGATATCCGCATATCTGGTTGGTCGGAGATTCTTCTGTTTATATTTTGATTTTCAGATCTGGTTGGTGAATCTTGGAAGGAATGCGAAGGAGTACGGCAGCTTCAACCTTTAGTAGCAATTAAGCAATTGAAGATTCGAAGGCTGGAAAAAGGCTGGATGAAGGTCTCTGAGAGACTTGGAAGACTCTGGTCGGAGTCTCTGAGAAGCTGGAAAGGCGCGGACGGCGATGTGGATAGTGGCGGAGGCTGGAGGTCGTTGATTCGGAGTTGAGATTGGCGGAGGCTAGAAAGGTTTTATTGTAATGCGATTTATCTAAAAGCCTTTACAATGGTAAAACTAAGGAACTTTAGAGTATGTGTGTCACACCCCGCCAAGGCGGAAACGCGAGGCGCAACGTTCATGGTTTCCAAAGCATATGATTACCGCAAACACATACATGATAAATGGATACATTAACAAGTTTAATGTTTTACATTACAAAACATAATCTGAGTTTACAAAAAGTTAAGATTTCACAAATATGACTCAACTCAATGAGTTATACAAGGGAAATCCTCCTTGAGTAGTATCCATCGTGCATGCATGTAATCTATATTGCTAACCTTGAAATCACGTTCAGTTACCTGAAAAACATACTTAAAATCGTCAACACGAGGTTGGTGAGTTCACAGGTTTAATCAAATAGTTCTTTGTAAAATTCAATTGTTCGTAAATAGTTTCAGTTGTATGTGATAAACAGAATAAGAATTGTTGACTCATTTGTAAACTAGCTAGGAATACAAATAATATGTTCATACATGAGGCGTAACCAAACCATGACATGTGTGAGCCCCTATTAAGCGTTATCAGATTCTATGCGGCCATAAATCCTCCAGATTGTGGTTAGCGCGACTAACCATGACCGGGAGACGTCACTCTCCATAGTACTATTCATAGGACCCTAGGCTACAGTTAATGGTTACTATGTTGTTCCAGGGGACTTTAGCGGCCTCCAATGTGTTGTTCTCATCCCATGTAAACATAAAGTCGTGTCTTATTCTCTTGTTATCCCATAAAATAGTTGAAGTATGTTTCTCCCCCAAATATTTGAAAACAGTAAAAAGAAAGGGGCCGTGAAACTCACCTTGTGTTTGTGTATATACTTGTAATAATATTTGTTGTAGTCAACCTTGACTGTTTGTACCCTAGATACCAAGGGTAAATTGTTGTTAAGACCAACGTCTTAATTGTAAATTGTTCACCGACCTTGTAAATCTGATTATGTTTGTTTAAATATCGTTTTAGTTTTCCAACACATGTTTTGTTATAAAATAGTTTTGAGTTACTGCCCAACTGGGACTGTTGTACAGGTGTCGAAACTTCTTAGTTTCGATTGGGCATATGTGTGTCGAAACTACTTAGTTTCGATGGAGTGGTCAGGAGTCGAAACAACCTAGTTTCGATTGAGTAAAAGGGTATCGAAACTCCTAGTTTCGATTGACCAACAGGTATCGAAACTCCTAGTTTCGATTGAGCAACAGGTATCGAAACTCCTAGTTTCGATTGAGAAACAGGTATCGAAACTCCTAGTTTCGATTGAGAAACAGGTATCGAAACTCCTAGTTTCGATTGAGTATTTGCTATCGAAACTACCTAGTTTCGATTGAGAAAAGGTATCGAAACTACCTAGTTTCGATTGAGTTAACTGGTATCGAAACTCCTAGTTTCGAGTACTGGACTTCTGTTTGACAGAATCAGTCCTGCATATTTTTATATTTTAAACTTGAATTCGACACACTCTTCTTGTTGTCTTTCTTGCGTTTAAATAAGATGTAAGTTTAGCTACGGTTTTAAAGAAACTAATGTGAAAATGTCGAGTTTTTACCTTAAAACCGAGATGAAGATGATGAAATAAAACAGAGATGATCTCGACTCTTTTGCAGAAACACTTGAGATTCTTCTTAAAATAGCAAATTATGGTGAATTTCGCCTTGAAACTGGACTTCGAATTGAAGAGAATTGGAATGTTTGCCGTATGAAAATGAGAGATAAATGGGAATTGTGAGAATTTTGAATGTAGGGTATGGTTTTATCTGGGTTTTCACAAGTGGGAGTATGGGTCAATTTGAAAATACGTGAGATTGGGGATGGTTTCCCCTGCACTTCGGCCGAGAAGTCAAGGGTGGGTTAGGGGGTTTGGGTTATAATAATAAAACAATTAGATTTTTGGTATTAATATCAATTAGAGTTCTAAAGGGGTAGTTTAATTCGGTTTATTTTCCCCACGGTATTATAATTTTATTCTAAATATAATTTATGGTTCCACGTAAAGTTTGTGTAAATAATATATATATGTATATATATTTTTCTGGTTATTTATTTCAACCAATAGTGTTCGAATTAAGTCGGGTTATAAGTGTATGTGAACCGGTAATTCCTAGAATTACCAAAAATATAAAATGAGACAATGTTCGGTTTTTTTTTTTTTTTTTTTTTTTTTGTTAGACCTTCATGTCCTTGTTTGTGAAATTACGTAAATCACAAAAATAATTATAATGTAAACTCGTTTATTGTAATGTAAACTTGTTCATAATGTATACGGATATTGACCTGAAATGTCGGGTGTCACATTCTCCCCTTGTTAAAAGAATTTCGTCCCGAAATTCAATTCGTGTCCTCTTGAACTGGTGTATCCTTAAACAAGGATGGGTATTTTGTTTTCATTTGGTCCTCTCGTTCCCATGTATACTCAGGACCACGCTTTGAGTTCCAACGTACTTTAATCAGTTTGATCCGACTACGTCTCAGCTTTTGAACCTTCCAATCTGAAATCTCAATCGGTTCCTCGATGAAATGAAGTTTATCGTCAATATGAATCTCGTCAGACGGTATAATTAGTGTCTCGTCTGATAAACACTTCTTGAGATTTGATACATGAAACGTATCATGTATATTGTTTAGTTCTTGTGGTAGCTTGAGTTTGTAAGCTACAGGGCCAACCCTAGCCAGTATTTCGAACGGACCAACGTATCTAGGGTTGAGCTTACCACGGTTACCAAACCTTGCAACGCCTTTCCATGGTGAGACTTTTAACATTACTCGGTCGCCAATTTGAAATTCTAATGGTTTTCGTCTGTTATCAGCGTAGCTCTTTTGTCTATCCCTGGCCGCTTTTAGACGGTCCTTAATTTTGAAGATCTTATCAGTGGTTTCCTGGACAATCTCAGGGCCTGTCAAATGTTTTTCACCAACTTCCGCCCAACATAGCGGTGAGCGGCATTTACGACCATATAAAGCTTCAAACGGTGCTGCTTTAATGCTCGTATGGTAGCTGTTATTATAGGAAAACTCAGCTAATGGTAAATGAGTATCCCAATTTCCTCCGAAATCAATTACACATGCACGGAGCATATCTTCTAATGTCTGAATGGTCCTTTCGCTTTGACCATCTGTTTGTGGGTGATATGCCGTGCTCATGTCAAGACGTGTGCCCATTGCTTCTTGTAATGATTTCCAGATTCTAGACACGAATCTGCTATCTCTATCCGAGATAATAGAAATTGGCACTCCGTGTCTTGCCACAATTTCTTTAACATAGAGTCTTGTAAGTTTCTCTGTCTTGTCAGTTTCTTTCATTGGCAGAAAGTGAGCAGATTTTGTTAATCGGTCGACAATAACCCATATGGTATCATAACCACTGGAAGTCCTGGGTAATTTTGTGATGAAATCCATAGAAATCTGTTCCCATTTCCATTGGGGAATTTCAGGTTGTTGTAACAAACCAGACGGTTTCTGATGTTCGGCTTTTACTTTTGAACACGTTAAGCATTTACTGACATATGTGGCAATATCTCCTTTCATATTGGGCCACCAATATAATTCTTTTAGATCCTTATACATCTTATCTGAACCTGGGTGAATGGAGTACCTGGACTTGTGGGCTTCGTCCATAACTAGCTCCCGTAAGTTACCAAAACGTGTCACCCAAATTCTATTCATGAAGTATAAAGTGTCATCTGACTTAGACTCCAATTGCTTTATCATTCCTCGTAAAGCTTCATTCTGAATGTTTTCTTCTTTGATTGCCTCATGTTGTGCCATCCGAATTTGAGTAGTAAGATTCGTATGAATTGTCAATCCTAAGGCACGAACACGAAGAGTTTTAACTCGTTCTTTGCGACTTAAAGCGTCCGCTACGACATTGGCTTTCCCGGGATGGTACTTGATATCACAATCATAATCGTTTAGTAGTTCTATCCAACGACGTTGTCTCATGTTAAGTTCCTTTTGATCAAAGATATGCTGGAGACTCTTGTGATCAGTAAAGATAGTACATCTTGTACCGTAAAGGTAATGTCTCCAAATTTTGAGCGCAAACACAACTGCACCCAATTCCAAGTCGTGGGTCGTATAATTCTTTTCGTGCACTTTTAGTTGTCGTGAGGCATATGCGATGACTTTGTCTCTTTGCATTAACACACAACCCAGTCCTTGGTGTGATGCATCGCAGTATACGACAAAATTGTCGATTCCCTCAGGAAGGGATAGAATTGGTGCACTACACAGCTTCTGCTTTAGTATTTGAAAAGCTGACTCTTGCTTGTCATTCCAATCATACTTATTTTCTTTCTGGGTTAGTTTGGTTAAAGGCAAGGCTATTTTTGAAAAATTCTCGATGAATCGTCTGTAATAACCGGCCAAACCTAAAAATTGACGTACTTCTGTCGGAGTCTTTGGTGCTTCCCAGTTTTTGATCGCTTCAATTTTAGATGGATCAACGTGAATTCCTTCCTTGTTGATGACATGTCCAAGAAAATGCACTTCTTGGATCCAAAACTCACACTTAGAGAATTTAGCGTAAAGTTTCTCGTTTCTGAGTAGTTCTAAGATTAATTTAAGATGATATTCATGATCCTCCTTGGTTCGTGAATATATTAATATGTCATCGATAAACACAATCACGAATTTATCCAAGTATGGTTTGCACACGCGGTTCATGAGATCCATGAAAACAGCTGGTGCGTTTGTCAAACCAAATGGCATAACTAGGAATTCGTAGTGACCATAACGAGTCCTAAATGCTGTCTTTGGTACATCTTCTTCTTGGATTCTTAGTTGATGATACCCTGACCGTAGATCGATCTTAGAGTAGAAGCTAGAACCTTGTAGTTGATCGAACAAATCATCTATTCGAGGTAGTGGGTATCGGTTTTTGATTGTAAGCTTGTTTAATTCTCGGTAATCTATACACATCCTAAAGGTTCCATCCTTTTTCTTTACGAATAAGACCGGAGCTCCCCAAGGTGAGAAACTCGGTCTTATGAAACCTTTATCAAGCAACTCTTGTAGTTGATTTGATAACTCTTGCATTTCAGAAGGTGCTAATCGATACGGCGATCGCGCAATCGGTGCGGATCCTGGTACCAAATCGATTCGGAATTCGACTTGCCTCGGTGGTGGTAATCCAGGTAAGTCTTCAGGGAAAACTTCAGGATAATCCTTAACGATTGGTATATCCTCAAGTCGACGTTCCTCGGGTTTCTTCTCGACAACGTGAGCCAGGAATACGCAATAGCCTTTACGTAGATACTTACGAGTTTTCATGCAGTTTATCATCCTTAACGCTACTCCACTCTTCTCACCTTGAATCGAAAGAACTTCTCCGTTTGGGAGTGGGATTTGGACAATTTTCTCAAAACAAACAATCTCGGCGTGATTCTTTGACAACCAATCCATGCCAATAACAACGTCAAAGCTTCCTAAGTCAACAGGTAACAGATCTATACTAAATGTGTGATTTTTAAGATATAAGGTACAACCTTGAATGACCTCTCCGGTATTAATTAATTTTCCGTTCGCTAATTCAATTGTATACTTTTGTTCTAGTTTGCTGGGCTTAATACCGAGTAGGGACTTAAAGTCATTTGACACAAAACTCAAATCAGCACCCGTATCGAAAAGTATAGAGGCATAGTGATTATTTATCGGGAACGTACCAGTGACAATGTTTGGATCTTGTCGTGCGTCACCAGCTCCCATCACAAATGCTCTTCCACGGGCCTGATTGTCGTTTCGGTTCTTCAACTTTGGACAGTCTTTTCTGAAGTGCTTTGGATCTCCACACTCAAAGCATCCTTGATTCATCCTTTCTGTTCCTGGGTTGACTTTTCCTGCTACTTGATTTATCTTGTTAGGGTTCGCATTGCTCCTACAGTCAAGGGCTAGATGTCCATACTTTTTACATTTTCCACATTGGGTACACTTCCCACTGTGATGGTATCCACAATTGTCACACCTTGGTCGTGCTCCAAGGTATCCTTTTTGTTCCACAGTGTTGGCGACAAAGGCTTTCATAGTTTCAGGTCTCTTGTAAATTTGATTCTTGTTTTGATTAATTGGTTTTCCAAACCATTTCCTCTTTTCCCCAGATTTCCCTCCTTCGGTCTCCTTCTTCTCAAACAAACCATCACGTACAGCATTATCCCTTAGCTTGAAAGCCAGAGTTATGGCGCTCTTGGCATCCATAGGGTTCGATGAAGTCACCAGACCTCGGATTTGAGGTGCGAGACCCCACAAGTATCTTTCAACCTTCTTGTATTCTGGGGTGACCATGTGTGGAACCAAGATTGCTAACTCATTGAATCGGTCAGTGTAGCCAGCAACATCATCTCCTGTCATTTGTAAATTCCACATTTCAGATTCGATCTTTTGCAACTCATTTCGAGGACAGTATTCCTCGATCATCATGGCTTTTAAGTCTTCCCATGACAACTCATATGATGTCTGCCTTCCCAAAGTCTTTACTTGTGAATTCCACCAGGTTAAAGCTTTATCAGTGAGTGAGCATGTAGAATACTTCACCATGCAGTCAGCGGTGCATTCACTAATATCAATCACCGATTCCATCTTCTCTATCCATCTCATTAGTCCAACTGCACCCTCGGTGCCATTGAAGTTACGGGGTTTGCAAGACAGAAAGGTCTTGTAGGAGCACTTTCTAATTGGAGCATCTGTAGAATTACAAGTCATAACGTCATTAATTCGAATCATGACTATATGTTATGGCTTATTTATTTTATTACCTCCGGAACCTCCAGCTGTACCGCTACCTCCTGCACCTCCGGAACCTCCAGCTGTACCGCTACCTCCTACACCTCCTCCACTATTTCGATTGGCTTCATACTGCTCCATGGCAGCAGCTACTCGTTGTGCTATAAGTTGTTCCACATTTGGGGAAATCGCCTCGTTGTTGTCACCAGTAGTGTTACGGGTTGTCCTACGCTTAGGTGCCATGACGTTCTTTCTAACATATCAATTAAAAAGAAACAACATTATATGACAATAATGATAGCTCATGACATAAGGATACAACAACGTCAAATGTAAACAACCACTATCACAACATAAACCATTACATACATAGTCAAAACATTCATAGTACATTGTTCCAAAAGACAAGGATACAAAAGAGATGGGTTCACATGACCTCATCAGTACTAAAGTTTTAAACTACTTAATGTACTACGGGCACAACCCGCCCGTAATAGGTTTAAAAGAAGAAGTGAGAGTACAATCCAATCATCATGGCAAGTCCTGCCATGACAAAACTAGCTCTCGCCACAAATTCTGCAGCCAACGTCCTTTCTTCCAGAGCCTCCACCATGTCTCGGACCGTAACAGTGAACTGCCAATCCATGTCAACTCTCAACTCTAGATAGTTTGTGGCACCCTGTATGTCTCGGGTGTGGTCCTCCAGAGTCTGAACTCGAGATCCGAGCCCTTGACGTAAGCGCATGGCTGCATCCCTATGTGCCCGAATATCATCTAGGAGATCATCAAGACGCTCCTCGTGCGTACGAACACGAGCTACCAAGGTAGGCACAGTGAGCTCTATGGCTTCCCCAGTGTGGGGTAGGGGTGTTGGAGAGTTGGAAGACTCTCCAAGCTCAAAGGTAGATGGGATGCTCTCCATCTCCCTCCAACGGGCCAGAGTACGGGGCATCCAACGGATAGTTCCCACAGTAGGGTGGTAGCAGGGTCTTTGCCTAGGTGGTTCTTCACCAGCCACCAAGTCTTCTGGGTCACGGGCTGCTAGATTCCTTTTGCGTGGAAGTCGAACCTTCTTCCTAGCGCTTTGCACCTTAACTGGTCCTCCGCTTTTCTTTCGGTAGACGACAGGCGGTTTTCCCAAGGCGACTTTAGGTGGTGTGGAGCTACGGGTTTGTACTTGATTTTTGGGACGTGAGGCGGAAAATTCCTCATTTGATTCAGTGTCAGAGACGGGATCAGAATGTGAATGTGACGACATGCTTGTGACTACAATATCCATATGACAAAATGACTGGTCATGCAATGCTTATGCAATGAAAACGTTTTAGTGAGTCATTTAGATTATAGACTAGGTTCCAATTTAGATTCCTAGTTCACTATAATCAATGGCTCTGATACCAGTTCTTTCACACCCCGCCAAGGCGGAAACGCGAGGCGCAACGTTCATGGTTTCCAAAGCATATGATTACCGCAAACACATACATGATAAATGGATACATTAACAAGTTTAATGTTTTACATTACAAAACATAATCTGAGTTTACAAAAAGTTAAGATTTCACAAATATGACTCAACTCAATGAGTTATACAAGGGAAATCCTCCTTGAGTAGTATCCATCGTGCATGCATGTAATCTATATTGCTAACCTTGAAATCACGTTCAGTTACCTGAAAAACATACTTAAAATCGTCAACACGAGGTTGGTGAGTTCACAGGTTTAATCAAATAGTTCTTTGTAAAATTCAATTGTTCGTAAATAGTTTCAGTTGTATGTGATAAACAGAATAAGAATTGTTGACTCATTTGTAAACTAGCTAGGAATACAAATAATATGTTCATACATGAGGCGTAACCAAACCATGACATGTGTGAGCCCCTATTAAGCGTTATCAGATTCTATGCGGCCATAAATCCTCCAGATTGTGGTTAGCGCGACTAACCATGACCGGGAGACGTCACTCTCCATAGTACTATTCATAGGACCCTAGGCTACAGTTAATGGTTACTATGTTGTTCCAGGGGACTTTAGCGGCCTCCAATGTGTTGTTCTCATCCCATGTAAACATAAAGTCGTGTCTTATTCTCTTGTTATCCCATAAAATAGTTGAAGTATGTTTCTCCCCCAAATATTTGAAAACAGTAAAAAGAAAGGGGCCGTGAAACTCACCTTGTGTTTGTGTATATACTTGTAATAATATTTGTTGTAGTCAACCTTGACTGTTTGTACCCTAGATACCAAGGGTAAATTGTTGTTAAGACCAACGTCTTAATTGTAAATTGTTCACCGACCTTGTAAATCTGATTATGTTTGTTTAAATATCGTTTTAGTTTTCCAACACATGTTTTGTTATAAAATAGTTTTGAGTTACTGCCCAACTGGGACTGTTGTACAGGTGTCGAAACTTCTTAGTTTCGATTGGGCATATGTGTGTCGAAACTACTTAGTTTCGATGGAGTGGTCAGGAGTCGAAACAACCTAGTTTCGATTGAGTAAAAGGGTATCGAAACTCCTAGTTTCGATTGACCAACAGGTATCGAAACTCCTAGTTTCGATTGAGCAACAGGTATCGAAACTCCTAGTTTCGATTGAGAAACAGGTATCGAAACTCCTAGTTTCGATTGAGAAACAGGTATCGAAACTCCTAGTTTCGATTGAGAAACAGGTATCGAAACTCCTAGTTTCGATTGAGTATTTGCTATCGAAACTACCTAGTTTCGATTGAGAAAAGGTATCGAAACTACCTAGTTTCGATTGAGTTAACTGGTATCGAAACTCCTAGTTTCGAGTACTGGACTTCTGTTTGACAGAATCAGTCCTGCATATTTTTATATTTTAAACTTGAATTCGACACACTCTTCTTGTTGTCTTTCTTGCGTTTAAATAAGATGTAAGTTTAGCTACGGTTTTAAAGAAACTAATGTGAAAATGTCGAGTTTTTACCTTAAAACCGAGATGAAGATGATGAAATAAAACAGAGATGATCTCGACTCTTTTGCAGAAACACTTGAGATTCTTCTTAAAATAGCAAATTATGGTGAATTTCGCCTTGAAACTGGACTTCGAATTGAAGAGAATTGGAATGTTTGCCGTATGAAAATGAGAGATAAATGGGAATTGTGAGAATTTTGAATGTAGGGTATGGTTTTATCTGGGTTTTCACAAGTGGGAGTATGGGTCAATTTGAAAATACGTGAGATTGGGGATGGTTTCCCCTGCACTTCGGCCGAGAAGTCAAGGGTGGGTTAGGGGGTTTGGGTTATAATAATAAAACAATTAGATTTTTGGTATTAATATCAATTAGAGTTCTAAAGGGGTAGTTTAATTCGGTTTATTTTCCCCACGGTATTATAATTTTATTCTAAATATAATTTATGGTTCCACGTAAAGTTTGTGTAAATAATATATATATGTATATATATTTTTCTGGTTATTTATTTCAACCAATAGTGTTCGAATTAAGTCGGGTTATAAGTGTATGTGAACCGGTAATTCCTAGAATTACCAAAAATATAAAATGAGACAATGTTCGGTTTTTTTTTTTTTTTTTTTTTTTTGTTAGACCTTCATGTCCTTGTTTGTGAAATTACGTAAATCACAAAAATAATTATAATGTAAACTCGTTTATTGTAATGTAAACTTGTTCATAATGTATACGGATATTGACCTGAAATGTCGGGTGTCACAATGTGTATATTCTCACTTGGGAGCTAAATGAGAGCATCTTTTCTGTCACGTGGGCACCACATCAGCATGATAAATTCATTACTTAGGTCTCATTTTCCAAGAGAATTACCCAAGTGAGTGAAATACCACATATTTGACCATGGAGGACCCACCCAACACCCACACCCACAATGAGGGACTCACCCAACACCCACAAACGAGTTCTTCTACGCGTGAAGCCACTCACGGGAATGTGCTCAACCCCCCTATTCTTCACACCATAGGGGGGATGTTTTCATGGGGATCACGACATGAAGTGGATCACATGGGGGTACCCGTGAGGATATACCCCATACCTTACACGTGCAGATTTTACGAATAACTTTTGAGCCTAACATCAAGCACTTGAGCATTGTTGCCTACTACCATTACCAATTGCCCAAATCCTCTAGGAGCACTTGTCAATTACATGAAAGTAACATTTTTGTTATGTAGACATGCCTTCTAGCTATTTGATTTTTTTTTATGGTTACAACCACAAGTATTTTATATTCATAATAATACATAAATGTTTATAAGGGCATAATATAACTACAATGAAAAATTATACATTGTATGCATAACATTTAAAGAAGAATAGATAATAGATACATAACAAAAAAAGGTTATAAATTTGCATATACATCTTGCATACAATCGTAATCTAAAATAGATGGTTATACCCATGCTCCGTGGCGGGTATCGAATCCATCGTTAATAAATTTTAAATGAAAACGTAGGCGTAACGGTAAAAATAATGTTAATAAAAAGAAACATAAAACCAAAAAATAAAAAAAAACAAAATAGAAAATTACCAGTTCGGGTTGTCGAAAACCATAAAAGCGAATACTGATACGAGTTCCGATAATACCAATTTGTTCATAATAGAGAACAGTACAATACATTGATAGAATAATGTGTCCATTGTTTGAATTGATAAAGGCTAAAGGGGGCTTATCGCGTCTAAAGTTAACGTCGGTGTCTAAAGTTAACACCGAAATTCGAACGTCTAAAGTTAACAATGTTGTCATAAAAGGCGTCTACAGTTAACGTCGGTGTCTAAAGTTAACACCATTACCTCCCATACTAATGAGGGCATTGCCTGTGTGGTATGCCTATATGTGTATATTATGTTATAATTAAAGAATGTGTTACTTGTCTAAAGTTAACAAGTGTGTAAAGGAGTCTTGTATTATATGCAAACTCATATCTGATAAAGTTGGTAAAGGTCAAGTTAATGATTATAATGAGAGTTAAAGTTTATAATGATATATCAAAGTTCTTTTATCTTAAATGATTCCATTTGACTTGTTAAAGTTTACTCTTATTTGCAAAGATAGGAACTCACTCAGCATAGCTGACCTTTTAGTGTGTACTTCAGGTAATTGAATAAGCAGGTTTAGCTGATCTGGAGGTTTGGAATTTTATGTTTGAATGAATTTCCGCTACAAGTTATATATTATTCTTGTTTTTAAACTACGTGTTGATGAGTAAGTCCAACAAGTGAGGTCGCCCGTGTTTGGGGCCTTACAAGTTGGTATTAAAGTATTAGTTTAAGAGATTAGTACATCGCTCATGTATGAACTTATACTATGATTGGGACCAATGAAAGCATGTCAACACAAGTAGCCCGATGCCACTAGTTGTAGATAGAACCTGCCTTAAACATAGGATAGAGGCTTGAGTGTCGATGTTACCCTCGGTGGGTAATGAAGGGAATCTGAAAAGTAAAGTGAATCACTAATAACAATAAAGCCATTGTCGTTAATAATTTACCTTACCCGTAGAGTTCTGAATGTTTCCTAGCATAATAATATTGATATTCTTTATCGTCACACAAAATTTAGATGGCTGGAAGCCGTGGAAGTAGTCGCTGAGGCCGACCACCAGTCAACCAGAGGCACACCGAAGGAGTCAAGGACTCTCATCGGGAAACAAAGAAACATGAGAAAGAGAATCATGAGTGAGTATACAGTGGGACTCATGACGAGTCGGAGCAAATTAAACGACCGACTTTGGAGCATGAGTTTTACAAGCCAAACTACCATAACAGACGAAGTGGCCCTTATGTTACAAGCCAAACTACCAGCAGCTCTCACTTTAGCACTAAAGGAAGCAATGGGAGAGCTGGATAAACTAATGGGAAAAGATAATAATGGGGTTAAGGCCCATGGTGGTGGAAATGATATCTATGAGAATGATAGTGAGTCTAAGACTGAGTCGACGCGTGGGTGTTCGTACAAGTATTTTAGAGGTTGTGATCCACCTCAACTGGATGACAGAACGGATGCTAATACCACTTTCCATTGGATCACAAGGAAGACTGTTGTAATCAACATCAATGAGTGCGGCGAGGATCAGGCGGTTCAATTCACCGCTCACTCGTTCACTTATGAGGCTCTTAGCTAGTTGGAAACCATTTAGCAAGCCAAATCAATAGATGATATTAAGAAGACGAAGTGGGAGGATCTAACAAAGCTATCAAAAAGTTATGTCCTCAAAATGAGATTGATAATGTGGAAGCTGAATTCTTGAATTTCAAGGCTGGCAGTCTGACTCATCGAATGGCACTACCACTTCATCCTTATTTCTATTCCTATTTCTCCTAACCTTAACCAAAGGTGAGTAATCTTCTTCATTAAAGCTATAAAAGTCTTCTAAATCCACATCAAGACATCGATCATCATCTTCACTTTGTTGATGATCATGGTCATCACCTACATCCATATCAACGAAAGCTCTAAACCCCTCCATATCAACCTCAAGATCATCAATCATGTTATATATAATCTTCTTCATCCTTAATGACTTCATCAGCAGCAGCTTCATCAATTGGTCTAGGGTCACTCACTTCATCCCCAACATCTTCATTAGTTTCATCACCAACAACTTCTACTTGTTCATTTACATCACCAACATCTTCATTTTGTTCACTGACAACCCCAACATCTTCATTCTGATCATTGATAGCCCCAGCATCTTCATTAGCAGCCCTAACATCTTCATTTGGTTCATCATCTTACCACTATAAGGCTAGACTCCTACTACAAACATTAGTGATATCTTGTGAGCTCTTTCCAATGTGAGAAGGTCCAATATCACTCATTTCTTCAATCCTAACGTTGGAAAGTCGTGGTGACATGAAATAAGTTTCCACATTTGTACGGTGATGTTCAATATATACTCTTATTACTTTACACTTGTCAACATATTTCAAGAAACTAATAACATCACCATCGTTACTTATGGCCCTTAATACAAAGCTTTATTCTTGGTTTAGTATCTTAAAACGGTAAAACATGATTTCATCCTCAGCATAACCTAGGTCCATTATCATCTCACTAACCTCATGTACCAAGAATTCATCATGATCAACCAAATCAACGAAGTTTACTTGACTATTCACATACTCTCTATGCGGGAATTTGGTGAAACGTCGTCAATGGAATCTCCAGTGAGAACAATTTAGGGTTTTGACCTAAATTAAAAGAAAAGGAAAAGTTACAAACGGTTTTGTAGATCACATTGAGTACTCGTAGAGCAACATATGTAACTTTAAATTAAAACTCACCATATAGTTCGTATGCATCGTACTCTTACAATGTACTACGAATGTACCAGCACCATAGCAGCGAGTGTGTGAGTGAATCAACGTTTTGATCTTACAACTTCGTTTGTGAAATGGTTCTACTAACGATCGCTAATTTTGTTAGAGAAAACCTAGATTATTTAGGTTCTTAAAGATCGAAGTGATTGTAACCGGCGATGAAGTTATTCTGTTTTTAAAACCCTAAACAAGTGGTTTAAAATGACTTAAATGCCCCTCACGTGAGGGCTGTCTAACGGATTAAATGGATGGCGTTAAGGGATGGTAGCTGATTAGGACAAATTGGAAACCACAATGACTAAAAAAAGGTGAAATTGAAAACTAATATACTAAAACAGATAATGGGTCCAAACCTGAAGAACTAAAACCGTAGTTTATCTCTTTCCATAGAGATAAAAAAATGAGAAATGAGATGTTAAAACAAATATAAGACAAATTTGGTATATAGAGAGATAAATATTATGATGTAAATGCTCTTACAGCATTAATAAGAGGGTTTCTATTTTTATCTGTATCTCTATTATTAATATATTTATGATTAAACTCTCATATTAGTCCTTGTGGTTTTGGTCAATTCCCTATTTTAATCCATTAGTTTTAATTTTTCTTTTTTAGTCACTATGGTTTAAATTTTGTCTCAATTAACTCCATACACCTAACACGGTTAAATTTTTCTATTGAGTTTTATGTGAAAAGACAAAAATGCCCTTAGGACCCATAATCAATACCTTTCTTCTTCACAAAACCCTAAAATCCACCTCCACCTCCACCTGAAACCTACCGCCATCGCCATCGTCGTTTTGGTGGGTCCATCAGCTGCAGTCGTGGTACCTAAACCGTCTTTAATGAATCTTTCGAAGTCAAATCTCCAAATGAACACAGCATCCACCAACCTTAATTCGTGGGTAGATCTTACCCGAAAAGACAAGCGATCAAAAAGGAAACTCACCGAGGGGCTCTTGAGTCTCGCCGGAACCCTAGCGCCACCCCTACTCGTCTAAGGGATTTGCCGGAAATAAGATTTGTCTGAACAATCGCTAGAAGGCCTGATTAGACGCCACCCCTGCTCATCTGAACAATCGCTAGAAGGTCAGGCCGTCGCCACACTCCGCCTGTGAGTTCATCAGAATAACGGGATAGCTTGAGGGTGCTCGTCAGAACCACCTTCGCTACCGTCGCATCTAATGGTGGTGGTTCAGGGTTTCTGCTGCCGCAGGTGGTGGTGGTGGTGGAAAAAGGGGGTGGTGGTTTAAGGGCTGCTGATGGTGGTGGTGGAAAAGGGGTTGTGGGTTGAGAGAGAGATATATGTTCTTTAATTTAATATATGTATACACATTTATTTTAGTAGGGGTATTTTTATCTTTTCATAAAAAAGTTAACAGAAAGTTTTAACGGTGTTAATCATTTGACTTTAATTCAGACAAAAATAAAACCATAGTGACTAAAAAAGAGAAATTAAAACTAATAGAATAAAATAGGGAATTGACCCCAAATTTAAAAATATATATATTTTTAATTATAATATTTAATTAAATTATAAATATAAAAAAGATGACGTAAATAATACCACTCAATAGGGTTGTAAACGAACTGAACGTTCAACGAACAGTTCATGAACCGTTCGGCGAGAAGTTCGTTTACGTTCGTTCGTTTAATAAATGAACGATCATGAACAAGAAATTTCGTTCGATTAACTAAATGAACGAATATGAACAAAGGTCTCATTCGTTCAATTGTGTTCGTGAACGTTCGGTAAGATGTTCGTTCATTTACGTTCGTTTTTGTTTGTTCATTTTCGTTTGTTTAATTCATTAAGATTTTTGTATATTTCTATTTTATTTTATCTAAACATTTTATATTCTTTAATTTTTAAATTTTTTATTACCCTAACAATTAACTAAGTAAAGTAGGAAATCATATTCTCATTAATGCATCATTTCCCTATCCACTATTACTCGATTAGGGTTTCTAAATTCTCAATTCTAAATAATGTAAACTTCCCGCAATCCTAAATAATGTAAGCACTAGGGTTGACATCAAAAGTCTTATACGGCGCTTCGTTCGGTAACGTTCGTGAATAAACTCATTTCCTTAATGAACGAACATGAACATGAAATTTCGTTCGGTCAGTGTTTGTGAACCGTTCGTGAACAACTTCAATGCTTAACGAACGAACACGAACAAAGCTTCGTTCAGTTCGGTTTGATTTGTTTACAGCCCTACCAATCAAAACTCAGGAAAAAAAACCCCAATGATGAATTGCACTAGATAAACTTGAATACGTCAAAAAGAGCCGAACTTGAGTCGCTTTCAACCGAATATCCATAAACCCATCCAAATATCCAATACCTTAATTCATAACATTTGAGCAAATTATAAAAGAAAATATCTTGTTAAAACTGATATTTCTAAAATATCTTCAAGATGATTAAATTAAAAGAACAAAATAAATATTTTTAAATGTACGAACACTAGAAAAAAAATAATAAAGTAAAGATCTAATTTTGGTTGATGTATAAAAATACTACATTTTTTTTCATTAAGAAGTCTCTTAATATAATATGGTTAGATTAATGTTACACACTTTAGAAAAAAATACACGAGAAAGTTATTAAACTAATTTTTATATATTAAAATTCCTAAACCTATATAAAGTGCACATACTTTCTATTGTTTTAAATAATAACTTGCTAACTCCAAATCCGTTAAAACAAGATGGCACAAATTTACATTTACAAAAATATTGAATATTACTTAAGTTAACGAGTCATTGTTTTAAAACAATTAACAAATACGCACATTGGTACATAAATTTTCATATAGTTTAAAAGTTAACAAGTCATTGTTTTAAAACAATTAACAAATACACACATTGGTATATAATTTTTCATATAGTTTTTAAAAGTTGAGTGGCTTTAATATACTAAAATTAAATTAAAATATATATTTTTTTTTTAATTTTTTTAAAAAAAATTTAAGAAAGTATAATAGTTTTTTTAGTGATTTTTAACCTTTTATTTCTTCAACAAGTAAAAACATAGTATTTAGGCCATTTCACCCGTTTAGCCCATTTGGCCCAATTCATTAGAAGATGAACACAATTTGAAACTACAAGTGCACACAACAAAAGTGACAAGTCTACAAGCAAAGCCTTACTCTTATATCTTCCCTCTCTTCACTTGTTAACATATTACTCTCATCCATCAAACATCTCTTGTACGGTATAAACCCATTTGCACACCTTTCTCCTTTGTCACCAAATTCACCATTTTTGCCATCTTGTGAACAACATTGTGTCGTTGGTTCAAGTCGATCACTCGAACTACGCGGAGTAGGACAATCGGGTTCCAGAGTAGGCATCGAGTCCCATGGTAGTGTTGTTACGGTGTCCACAGAAGACGGGCTTGTGGAGCCCGTAAAAAAAACTGTCTTCCCAAAAAGCTTTAGACTTCGGGTCGATACAGATTCACGTGAACTCGGGGACGTGTTTTCATGATTTGATCTTGATGAGCCACAACTAGACCTCACTAGACCACCTCCTTCCTTCAATGGGACCGACACTTTACGAGGATAAGGGCGCGTTGGTTTCCTCTTTGCACGAGGAGGCGGGATCTCAATACCTCCCCCCTTGGTTCCATCAACACCACTTGACTCGCGGACTACTTTGGAGAAAAACTTTTGAGCGTGACTTCTTATTTGAACCGCGGTTTTGTTGCCCACATGTCCTGCAAATCCATCAAGATCATAAACCATAAACTTGTTTTTAAGTCATGAATCAAGTTGGCTAGTTGGGCATACCTTCAATTTGTCGCCATGATCGTCCGTACAACTTTAGAGCTTCAAGAAACTTTTTGTGCTCTTCTTGTGTCCATTTTTCCCTTTGCTTGGTGATTGTATACGGTTTTCGAGCCTATTTGACATCAAAAGTTGAAATCGACATGAATATACAACATCAAGAGAAGTATTACCAGACTAGACTGACCGTTCGGATTGGGAACCGCCTATAGAACCGGTCCAGTTGAGTGTATTTGAACTGTCCCCATTTTAACTGGTTGGTTAGTATTCGAACCGATAAACTAGACAGGCTAGTTGGACTGGATTTCTAAACACCACATTTTATAAAACTATAAAATTGTAAATTCATATAAAAAATATAAAGTTGTTTCGTATTTTGTTTTAAATTAGCTATATATATATATATAGTTTTAATACTTAAATTATTTATGACGTCATCCGGTTTTAAGCCGGTCTGACCAATGGATCAGTTAGACGGCTCAGTCCGGTTACGAAAAAAATATACAAACCTTGAGAGCATAGCCTTCGCCGGGTGAAAACCGATCATCAAATCGACTATTAGCGACCATGTTCGAATGGTAACCTTCACTATGATCCTATGTTTAACAAGATCAACAATGGAGATATCAAGAAGAAATAAACAAAAAATTGCATCTAATTTAACTTGGAATTCATTCATTCTCAAATTCTATTCAAATCAAGGGAAATCGGTGACTAAATTAAGTCAAAATTAACCAACACAAATAGTCAAAATGTGAAAAGAGGGAAGAACAAAATCCTAATTAACAAATTCAACCACAATTGATGATTATAATATACATATAACCTTAATCATCAGATAATAAGGAATCTAGTACAAACCTCAACCATGCTTTCACTGACAACCGCTCAATCCGACCCGACCCGTATTCTTGAACTCCACCGGAAACCAAAGATCCGGAATCAGAAAGCGGCTTTAGGCGATCGGAGACACGTGGCGACAACTGGAATGGCCGGAAAATATTGATCCGGCAGAGAGAAAAATAAAAAATTGGGACTTTTCACTTTTGTGTTGTTTAAGGAAATGAAACCAGAGTTTATTACAAGGAAAAAGTGCAAAAGGGGAGAACAGAAGTGACACGTTAGACTGGATTTTTTTTATTTTTGATTAATTGTAGGCAATATATGAAGAAATGGGTGGACACGTGACTGTTTTATTAGTGGTCACGGAACGACACCGCTTTTGTCTGGAAGTTGAGTTTAATTGTGGTGGGACAAAATACTGTACATGAAAGATTTGGAAACAATAAAATATTTTTTTGTTTTGGACATGATAGATACGTTCTTTTAAATTATTGAGGTCGCCTTTGGTTGCAAGTTGTTACCATGAGATACGGAGTTTGGATATTGAAGGAGTTAATATTGAATTTCTGAAAGTAAGAGAGGTCGGTTTGAAAAAAGATGAAAATTGAAGAGGTGATCTGGAACTAATTAATTAGTATTTAATGAATAGTAATGTTTAGATAAAGTTATATTTATCTATTAATTTGTTAGAGTTAGTATTAGATTATAAATGAGAGTAGTATTTGAGTAAAATTAGTAAGACTTATTTATTATAAATAGATTGTTAGGATCTATTTAATTTAAAAAAGTCAAGAATATAATATACATAAAGAGTCGGTCGGTTATTGAGATCAAATTTCGTGTTCGTGTTTTTTGGTCAGATTTCCAACAGATATCATTTATAACATTCTTGTTTGGTTTGAGAATTAAGATTGATGGAAAAGTACAAGAAGAAGAAGAAATTGTACATGGTGTTCATTAATGGGGAAAAAAACGTATGACAGCATGCCGCGTAGGCTGATATGGGATAGTCTTCAATGGAGAGGGGTCCCTAGAAAATATGTAGAGATAATCAAGGATATGTATGTTAGGACTGAAGTATGTGTTCGTGCGCCGTCTAGGGATACTGACTTCTTCCCTGTGAAGATAGGACTCCAACAAGGGTAGTTCGCACTGAGCTCATTTCTTTTTGTAGTGGTATTGGACGAGTTGTCAAAGTAAATCCAAGAGGTTGTTCCTTGGTGAATGCTATTTGCTGACAATATTATGCTAGTCACGGACAGTAAACTTAGTCTAAATGAGAGGCTAGAGGAGTGACACGCAACACTAGAAAGTAAATGTTTAAGGATTAGTCGCTCTAATACTACTACCTTGATTGTGACTTCAGTGTTGTAAATGAAGTTGATGACTATTGATCACCATAGAAGGTCAAGTGGTCCCGCAAGTAACAAATTTTTAGTATTTAAAATTGTTTGTTCAGCGTGATGGGGACATAGATAATGACGTGGCCCACTAAGTCCAGGTAGGCTAGTGCCGGTGGAGAGATTGTGCGACGGGAGGTTCCCATCTAAATCAAAAGGGAAGTTTTATAAGGTTGCAGTTAGACCATCTATGTTATATGGCACAGACTATTAGGCCATCAAGAAGACTCAAGTACGTAACTGGAGGTAGCAGAGATGAGGATGCTTAAGTGGATGTGTGGGTACACAAGGCTAGACCGGATAAGAAATTATGTTTTCCGGGAAAGATTAAGGGTAGCCAGTAAGCTCCCTTCTTTTCTCCTTCAATTGGCTCATGGCATCCTCAACTCATTCAGAACCACCACCACCTAGTTTTATAGCACCCACATCAACCAGTGTCGCGCACTTTACCATCCTACCTAGCGGGACAACTCAATCTACCCCCTGTATTCACGACAACCCCTGAAGAAGAAATAACAACACCCGTCCCACCCATAAACCAAACAAATGTTGTCACCTCGACTTTCGAGTCTTACCCACTGCTATTACCCCCTGTGCAGACGACGGGGTCATTCGTTTCCATGCCCATGAAAAACCCAATACCATTCACACCCACTACTTTACCAGCACTTGACATGGCGCTAAGTCGTGGCGTACAGTGTTCTCGACATGAACTCCCACCCTTTGTTTCCTTCTAATATACGAGGTGCATCATCTTCGCTTCCCTTACCTATGGCGCACCCTCCGCCTCCACTCCCCTCACCCCACATTTGGTGGGTGGAACAACAACGACATATGCAATAGTACGAACAGTAGTTGCACGAATCTTAGCTAGCTAGAGTGCGCGTCGTAGAGCGAGGGTGTGAGCGATGATGCGTGTTGGATTTTTTTCATTTTCAAATATATTAGTTCTAAGTTTTTTTATCGTTATTTTGTGTCTGCACTTGCGCCTGCGTTAGTTTTTTTATTTAAAAACGGGTCCACCCAAATTTGCGGAGCAAGAGGTGTTGCCAACTAATTGATCATTTAATCAGTATAAACAATTTCTAATTGATCATTGTAAACCGTTGCCCATTTGGTGCAATGGTAACCCTAAAACTTCCCATTGTGGAGGTCTTGGGTTCGAGTATCAGCTGGAGCAGTTAATTAGGTTGAGTGACCAGTTGTGGGTTTCCTCCAAGGTTGGAGGTTCGATACGAATTGGTGGGATAGTTGGGCCCGATTTAGATAACACTTATCTCCCAAGAGCATCGTGGTGTCTTCTGGTTTCTAATTAAAAAAAAATTTGATCATTGTAAAGCCTTTAAATACACTTCCGCGTATGTGTTTAAAACTGAAAATTTTTGAGACAGTTTTTCAAGGAGTATTATAAAAGTAACATAAAAAGGTTTAAGAAATATAGGAGTTAAAGCGATTCTTGCATGTAGTTCTATACTTCAAACACACACACACAAGTTCCTATATAATGTCATTATTATAGGAAGTGTAGGAACTCTTTCGTAGATGACAAATGTCTATCCATGTTAATTGAGTGAAGCATCATTTTAATTATACATGTCATTTGCAGCGACTATAAACTGTTATGGTAATTTTAATTTGTTAGCAAATTATTTTATTAATACTATAATTTCCCATGGGGGATAGTGAGCTTTCTTCTTCTTTTTTTTTTCTTCATTTTGACACAAAAGTTATTTTTTTATAAACTTGACACTAAAGTTCAAAATAAGTTTTTTTTACTCAAAACTTTGTTTTTTATAGATTTGTCACAGAAGTTCAATAAACTTTCATTCGTTAATTTTTTTCAAATTACAGGTGTGCCGCTGTTTGTATTTTTTTGTCAACGTTTCGATTTTTTTTCTTTTAAACGGAGTTGTATTCAAAATAGAGTTTTTTTTATCGTTGAATGTAGCGAATGCCGTTACCGTTGTGTTACTGTGACGAGCCAAACCTATTATAGACGAACAACATCATTGTCGATGTTGGTATTATCGGAATCCGTATCGGCATTCGCCTTATGATTTTCGACGAACAAAACCGGTAATTTTTTTAATATGCTTTTTTCTATTTTTTATTATTTAGTTTTATGTTTCTTTTCTATTAACATTATTTTTACCGTTGCGCCTACGTTTTCGTATAAATTTTTTTTAACGACGGGCCCGACACCGTTTTCTATTATAACTTTCGTTCGTTAGGTTTTTTAAATAACGGAATGAGCCGTTTTCTTAATTTTCTTTTTGTCAACATTTTGGTTTAAGTTTTATTGAAGACAAAATTGTATTCAAATTCGAGTGTTTTTTTTATATCGTACGTTATAATGAGTCTGTGATTTGATGTAACTATTATCCACGCAAACGAGTCAAATCAATAATGACCAGACTCTCGCCGCGAAGCGCGAGGGTAAAAACTAGTTACATTAATTTGTGAAACTTTTTTCTTTCGTTTTGTAATATATTTAGGCCTTGTTTGGGATTACTTATTTGAAACTACTTATTGACTTATTCAATAAGTAATAAGTTATAAGTAATAAGTAAGTAACTACTTACTTCTTGAAATTGAAACAAGTAGGTGAATAAGTTAGCTTATCCAAACACCTTATTAACTTATATAAGTTAATAAGTCAATAAGTAGGATAAATAAGTTATCCCAAACACCCCCTTATAAAATTAGTCTTAAGGAAAACCCGCGAAGTATTTGACTCCAAACAGTGGTGAAGTTTGAAGAAAAACGTTGGGGGGCTGTCATTTTTTTTTTCTTATCAGGGGGCTGGAACTGTAAAATTTTCGCCCGATTACGTGAAAAATTAACACTACTGAGCAAAAAAGTCGACCGAATACGTATGAATATATTCTTAAGTAACAAAGGCTCAAGAGTTGCGGTACTTGAAGAAGATTTTACAAACCTAAAACTAGAGATGGGCAAAAAAACCGGTTTGAATTTTCAAACCGGTATTAACCCGAAAACCGGTTCGTCATAAACCGGTTTACCGTAAACCGGTTCAAACCCGAAGAAAACCGACGGTTACAAACCGGTTTGACCTTTCCTGATGCCGATCGGGTTAGGGACCGGTCCCTCTGAACCGGTTCAGAAAATCGGTTTTTTTGCTGAAAAAAAAGAGCCGTTACTCAACGGATTTATAACCGTTAGAGTCGAATTTGGCCTTTTTTTGCCTCCATTTGCACCCTTAAAACACTATAAATAGGTGGGGGGTGTTTAGGGTTGATCACACATCTTTTTACACTCTCTAATCTCTAAAACCGCTCTTTAACCGCTCAAAAACGCTCTCTAAACTCTCTCAAAGAAAATAACCATGTCAAGTGTTGGTGGTTCCTCAAACGAAGTTAGCGTTGTGGAAATTCGACCAACAACGAAAAACCCGACAATTTGGTGCAATTACGATTTATGTTTGTTGTCAAACAAGAAGGAACATGCTCGGTGCAAGATGTGTGGTGTGTTTTTGGGGAAAGATTCAAACACTAGTTTGAAAACGCATATGAAAAAATCTTGCCCGTCCTTGAAGAGAATTCCAAGTGAAGGTCAAGCCTCGATGACAAGCGAAGGAGGAATTTGGAACTTTGATCCAATATTGTTCGAGATCGAATGGCGAGGTTAGTGATTCAAGAAGGATTGTCGTTCAACCACTTTGACAATCCACGCTTGACAAGGATGATTCAAAAGACACTCCAACCACGTTATCATCAAGTAAGTCGCATCACTCTTAGACGAGATTGTATAAAAATGTGGAAAAAGCAAAAAAAGAATTAATTTTGGGTTTTGAAAATTTGGAAACCGGTGTAAACTTAACCACCGATGTTTGGTCGGCTCCACATGGTATACCAGATTCGTACCTTTGCGTTACCGCGCATTGGGTTGATCCCAAAACGTGGCAAATGATGAAGCGTAAAAATCGTGTTTGACTTGTTTGAATATCCACACACCGGCGAAAATTTATTTTATATATTAGATGGTGTTATAACCGAATTTAAATTACAAAATAAACTTTTTTCAATGCTTTTGATAATGCATCTAATAATACAAATGCGGTTCAAAAACTAAAAATTAAATATAAACCGGTTTGCAACGGCATTTTTTTCCATAGTCGATGTGTCGCACACATCATTAACTTGGCGGTGCAAGCCGGGCTTGCAATTGAAGAGGTTTCTAACTTAACATATGTTTTTCGACTAATGCTTAAAGATATTTTTACTAACAAAAAAAGATACCATGATTATATTAGATTTTGTCGTGAAACGAATAATCTTTGCTTAGGTCCGAATTGGGACGTCGAGACAAGATGGAACTCGGCTTATAATATGTTTTATAGCGCTTTACGACAAAGAGAAACTTTAGAAATATTTCATGAAATGTTTGCCTCAAAACCTCGTCGTAAAATTCTAAAGTTTCCGTCTACGAGTTGGGACATTTTAAAAGACGTAACCGAATTGCTTGAAGTTTTCAAAACCGCCACCACTTTTTTATCCGGTGTTTATTATCCCACAAGTCCATTAACTCTAAAACAAATATATTTGATGGCTAACAAGTTGTATGAACTTGAAAATAAAAACACTCTTTTTACAAAAAATGATAGAACCGATGAAAGAAAAATTAGTAAAATATTTTAAAGAAATGCCTCCCGTTATAACTTGTGCCGCCGCGTTAAACCCTACCATAAATGTTTTCGGGGTTGAAACGTTGATTGATAGAATTACTTACGCTTTGAATTTGGATAGTGAAGACATCCATTTTGCACAAGGCACAAAAACATATTTTAACAAATGTTTACAAGATTTATTTGATGTTTATTTACATAAATATGGTATAACTCTGACTCCACATGATACAATGGGTACATCATCAAGTGGTAGCTCGAGAGATGTTAATTTGAATTTATATAACGAAATGTTAAATGAATTTAGTAAACGGGCTCGAGGTACCACACCGAGTAACGAACTCGGAAGGTATATTGGCACAAACTTTTTAGCGTTTATGCCTCCTACCGTTTTTGAGGAGTTTGATATTTTGGCTTGGTGGAAAAAAAACGAAGCTTCGTTTCCGATTCTTTCCGCCATGGCCCGTGATGTACTAACTGTCCAAGCTTTCACGGTAGCTTCAGAATCTGCGTTTTCTTTTAGTGACATGGTCTTATCGATACGAAGGACTAGACTCACCCCCCTAGCGATGGAAATGTGCATTTGCTTGAAGGACCATTTGGATGCTATGGATAGGATACAAGACCAAACTTCTCTCGAAGACGAAATTTAGGCCGAAGAAATCATACACAACATCGAGGTTGATCTTGGAATATCCGAACCAGTCACCGATGAAGAACTAGCCGAAGATGCAAGGCTACAAAGCTCCAATTCCGAACACAATGCACAAGAATAATCAATCAATATTCCAAAAAATAAAAATATATATTGCCATTTGTAATGTTTTACAATTTTATAATTTTATCTTGTCATGTTTTTTAATTTTCGAACTTTTCAAATATTAATAAACGTTGCACTTTATGTTTTATATTTGTTATATTTTTTTTTTTTGATTTTTTATTAAAAATATCGAATTTATTTGAATTTATTCAATTTTTTTAATTAAAACCGGTTTAACACACAAACCGGTTTCAACCCAACCCTAACCGGTTTAATAGGTTAGGGATTTCCTTGCCTCCAAACCAAGTTAATCCGAACCGGTTTAGGGCCAAACCGGTTTTGACTTTCCGTTGACCAAACCAGTTCGGGTCGGGTTCAAAAGTTAAAGGTCGTTGCAGATCAGCCCACGAAAACGCATCGGCCCACATGGCTTCTCTGCCAGCCCAGTCACAGCAGCCACAAAACCCGGCAGCCCAGGTCTATAATTCTCTGCAGGCTCAACCAAGCCATGCGCTTAGCCCAACAGACCTGGGTGCCCCCTTTTTTAAAAATGCAGTTGAATTTGGTGACCCGCAATGGTATATGGAGTCGGGAGTATCGGCCCACATCACATCCGATCCTTCCATTTCATAAACTTCGAGCACTGTTTTTGTCGGTAATGGTAATAGTATGCCAATTGGAGGATCCGGTAATAGCGTTTGCCACACACAAAATAAATCCTACCATTTATAAAATATTTCCACGCTCACCTACCGTCATCAAAAAATTGTTATCCGTAAGAGCATTTACCCGAGAAAATCTTGTTTTCATTGAGTTTGACCCTTTGGGCTTTTCTGTGAAGGACCTCACCCTCCTTTCTGTAGGGTATTATTAAAGATGACGCTTAACAAAATATTCAAGATTCAGGCGAAAGTCAAAGATGCGTTCAGAAAGTCAAAGACATGATTGCAAGATAAAGATTCCATAGAAAGATCAAAATTAATTATTATTGGCAATTTTTGTGGCAAATTTTTTGGAAATGAACGTTAGCGACAAGTTTACAACAAAAAAATGTTTGTTGGAAAATCTTCATAGGAAATGTATTTTCCGACAAAGTCCTAACTAAATTTTCGACGAATTAGCGACAAAGGTCTTTCGTCAGTAATTTCCGACGACTTATTTAACAAATATATTAATCGAATTAAAAAATATTTTGGATGAAAACAAGATTTTGGATGCTTTATGTGGAGACGGGTCTGCAGTTGCCACTGATCTTTTAACTACTATCACCGCAGTGGTCAATTTGTGGTTAGGGGGGAGATGCCCATCGAGTTTATCAGGTTTTGTTGCGTCTGCTCCTCTTACACCGCTCTTAAAACCCGACAACGGGATCCGACCTATTGCAGTGGGTACTATATGGAGGCGGTTGGTGTCCAAGGTTGCTATGAAGGGTGTCGGTAAAGAGATGGCCAAGTACCTTAATGATTATCAGTTTGGGGTTGGTGTGTCGGGTGGCGCCGAGGCCATATTACATAGCGTCAACCGGGTATTGAATGAACGTCACACGGATGGGTCTCTGGCCATGCTTACAGTAGATTTTTCTAATGCATTTAATCTGGTGGATAGATCAGCCTTACTTCGCGAGGTCCGGATGAGGTGCCCGTCTATTTCTTTGTGGGTAGAATTCCTATATGGGCAACCAGCTAGATTGTATCTTAGAGACGAGTACATTTGGTCCACCACCGGGGTTCAACAAGGAGACCCATTGGGACCACTTCTTTTCGCTCTTGTTTTGCACCCCCTTGTGCATCAAATTAGAGACAATTGCAAGCTTCTTCTTCATGCTTGGTATCTTGATGATGGGACTGTCATTGGAAATTCAGAAGAGGTGGCTAGAGTGTTAGACATTATTAAGGTGGTGGGTCCTACCTTGGGTATTAAACTTAATATTAAGAAAACTGAGTTATTTTGGCCTTCATGTGATGGTAGCAAGTTTCATGATGGTTTATTCCCTGTGGACATTGGGAGGCCGTTATCCGGGGTAAAACTTTTTGGGGGGGGCCGTCAGCAGAGATGCAAATTTTATTAGTGGGTTAGCTAAGAAGAGAGCTACTAACGCTGTTAATTTGATGCGTCTTCTTCCAAAACTTCGTGACCCGCAGAGTGAGCTACTCTTGCTTCGATCTTGTATGGGTATTGCCAAACTTTTCTTTGGCTTGAGGACGTGCCAACCCGTACACATGGAGGAGGCAGCGCTGTTCTTTGACGAAGGATTGCGTGGGGCGATTGAGGACATAGTTGCTTGTGGAGGTCCTTTCTTTGGAGACTTCCAATGACGACTTGCTTCCCTACCTATTAGGTTTGGGGGTTTGGGGTTGTATTCCGCTGTAGAGGCTTCATCTTATGCCTTTGTAGCCTCGAGGGCCCAATCTTGGGCGTTACAGGACCACATCTTACGAGACAGCGGCATATGTGGTATGGATTCTGATTATGATTGTGCTTTGGCTTGTCTTCGTGATACGATTTCAAGCTTTGACTTCAGCGGTTTCACTAATAAGGACACCGCCCCCCCCTAAAGCACAACATGCATTGGCGAGTGCCCTTTTTAGTAAAATCGTCCGTGAAATGGAGGTCCAGTTTGAAATGACCGTTAGACAAAGAGCTGTTTTTGAGTGTCTACGAGCACCACATGCTCAAGATTACCTTCTCGCGATCCTTATAGATGGGTTAGGCTAACATATGTCGCCGGTGGAGTATCGTACTATCCTTAAGTATCGCTTTATGATTCCACTATACCTGGTTGACGAGTTATGCCCTGTTTGCCGTAAGGCATGTTTAGACTCCTATGGGGAGCATGCGGCTCATTGTAGAGAGCTCCTGGGGTTCAAGTACCGACACGACTTGGTTAGGGATGTTCTTTTTGACATATTTAGGCGTGCCGGGGTTTCTACTAAGAAAGAGGCACCAGTGAATTTCTTGACGGACCCATTGGAAGGAAGATCAACACTTAGACCCGCTGACATTTTGGTCTTTGGGTGGATAGGTGGGAAACATGCGTGTGTAGATCTAACAGGGGTCTCCCCTCTGGTGGGCTTGGGAGTTAGTGCTTTCACGGTGAGTCAGGCTGCTCTAAAAGCTGCTTCGAGCAAAGTGACCAAACACGAGAAAGCGTGTCTTGACAACCAACACGTGTTTATACCATTTTCTTTTGACACTTTTGGTTTCCTTGCACCAGAGGCCGTGGAGTTACTTAACCGAGTACAGCGGGTCATGCATAGTAATGTTATGACCCCAAGATCTGTAGATGTAGTTTTTAAAAGACTTGGTTTTGCTATTTAAAAAGGGTTGGCGGCGCAGCTTGTTGCCCGTTTGCCTTCTTTCTCTATGTAATTTCCCTTTGGGAGTTGTGTTTTGTTAAAGTTTTAAAAAATATAAAAATTAAATTTATGGGAAACTTGTCGAAGTATATTTAAATACCGATGATTTTCCGACAATTTATAAAAAAAATTATTTTTATTGTATTAAATAAATAATTAACTTATTATAGTAATTATATTAATCAAATTAAAAAATAAAAATTATATTTGTGGGATACTTGTCGGTAGATCGTTGGAAGTAACTTACAATCAACGACGGAATAACGAAAAATATATTTTTGTCACGATTTTGTTAGAAAATTGTAGGAAATTTTATGGTTACTTTTTTGTTTTTATTTTGTTGGAAAGTTGTGGGAAATTTCTTTTGTCGGTAATTTGTCGGAAACTTTTATAGAAAATATAGTTGTTTTCTATTAGTGGATGCTAGAAGAAGATGATAACAGTGAATACGAGGATACCCTACACAATCAGAACATTGATGAAGATGATGTTAATTTGGTCGACGATGAGGAAGATGATGATTCCATGTCCTCCGGCGTCGGTGAAGTGCCCTATGGAAATTAGCATCATGGGGGTACATAGAGGCGAGTGAAGAAGAAAGAAAGATATGGGTTGTTTGATTGTGCCCTGGGATTAAAAAGACGGAAATGAACCGTTTCAAAACTTGGAGATCTAAACCATTTGAATTTTTTGGGCGGTTCCTAAAAACCCGCCAAAAAAACTCGAAACCGCCTCAGTTTATTTTAAAACGGTTTTTAGGAACTGCTTAAAAAAAAACTTTTGGGCCGTTTGTGTACTAGAATTGGGTTACTTTTTATGGGCTTGCATTTTTAATAGAGTATATAATATTTATTTATAATAATTTTAAGAAATCTGATATTTGAGTATGTATCGCCTAATAATTAGCTTCAATACATTACATTTCTTTATTAGGAGTGGATGATGCATGGGTATATGTTTTAAAGAACGTGAAAAAGAATATGAGATGTAAAATTTAAAAGACAAACAACTAACGGTTCAAAATATAAAGACAAAGCAGGAATTTCAAAAAAAAAAAACATATCCATTTGACAGATCACGAATAAATTGATAGCAACTAATTCACCCACTTCACTTTGCCTTCGCCTTTGGCTGATGCATAAAATACTTAATATATCATTCACAATGAAAATAAACCCTTTTATAAGTTCATTGAGCATTCTATCTCTATATCTGTGATTCTAAGTTTTTAAATTCATAATGCTACTGTGTATGGAGGTTATTTTGTCGACACTGGGATGTCTTTCGCTGCTTCTCGTTGGGGGAGGGATCGTAGAGGGTGCTGCGGTTAAAGCGGGTAACATGTCGAAGTTAGAAGATGCTGCTTACTTTCATATATATTATGGTAATACCTTCAAAGTAATCAAAAATGACTTAGACGGCAAGAGCTATCTTCTCATCCAGGTACCATTGCTGATCACCATTTATAAAAAAAGAATGAATTTTGAATTGTTTCTGTTCAAACTTTCTAGATTTATAGGGGATTTATAGAAGGTTTAATCTTAGTTAAATGAAAAGTTATTAATATTATTAGACTAGAATTGAGTTTGTTTATTTATTTGATTACTGAATAGTGTATAGGTTTAGTATAAATAGAGGGTTAAGGGATCTTTGTACGTGTGATCTTTGATATAAATAAAAAGCGTTTGGTTTTTTTTTATTAATATTGCCGGTGTTTTAATCGAATTATCCAACAATTGGTATCAGAATAAAGACCCAAGCACACAACCTCAATATTTCAAGGCTGTGATTGATCATATAATTGAAGAAAGCAACTAGGCACGTAAAAAACTTACGATTGTTCATCGAATAAAGACCCAAGCAACCAACCTCTTGATTTAATTATTGAGGAGACCAAAGAAAAAGCAACATCAATTTGTGTGATTTATTGGGATCGTATCTGTGTAAGCAATCGGGAATGATTTGTTGTGATTGTATGTGTAAGCAATTGGGAAGAAGACGATCTGCGTGACGTCAAAGAAAAGCTTTTGTGTGAGTCAGGGTTCTGAGTGAGCCAAAGATCAAGACCAAAAAGATCGAGTTATGTGTGACCCAATGGAAGGAGTTCTGTGTGAACAAAGTAGAAAAATTCTGTGTGAACAAAGGGAAATGAATTTGTGTGATTTAGTGGAATGAAAAAAGGGTACAGAATTTCTGTGTGAAAAATAAATGTGGCAGAAGGTGGAGTACGAGCTATGGATAGACTTGTTAGAGAGCAACAAAACGTGTCTTTACAATGTCCTAAATTAACATCAACCAACTGCACACCATGGGTGATCATGGTGGAAACAACTCTGAGGGCTAAAGGCCTTTGGGACGCCATAGACCCGGTTACAAGAGACGAAAGCAATTATTTTTCAAACTTCTCCCGAAGACATTTTACTTCATGTTGTGAAGTATAATAGTGCGTAAGATGTATGAGAAGAGCGATCTGGGTTCAATATCTTGGAGTTGATCGAGTCCAAAAGGCTCGTTTGCAAACACTTCGAAATGAGTTGGAATTCTTGAATATGAAAGATCATTGATGATTTCACGGGTAAGCTAAGTGGAATAGTTGCCAAGTTCAAGAATGTTGGTTCAAATCTTGAAGATAAGATTGTTGTGACGAAGTTGCTAAGTTCGGTTCCAAATAAGTACCTTCAAATCGTAGCTGCTATTGAACAGTACTCGGAAATTGATTCTATGCATTTGAGGAAGCCGACGGGAGGTTGAAAGCCTACGAAGAACGAATTAGAAGTCAAGATGAGAAAAAAGATCAAGGTAAACTCTTGTTTGCTAGTTCACATAGTCAAAGTAGAGGTAATTATGGTGATAGACAACGAGGAAGGAGCCGTAGTTACAATAATCGATGACGAGATAATGGATCTCGTATGGAAGATGAAAGTGATAATGAAGAAATTCCCAAGGGCGAGGGTCATGAAATTCCCCAGGATGATGAGTTGGACGTGGAAGAGGTTATGGTCAAAGGTATTTCAAAAGAAACCTAAGATGTTATGAGTGTGAAAGAACCAGACATATTGCATATGAATATCATGATTTGAAAGAAAAGGAGGAAGCGTCTAACTTAGTCTAAGAGAATGACGAGCCAACATTATTTTGATGTGTTAACGGGTCCATATCAGGATTAAGGGAGAGAATTAAAGTTTAATCTTGATTAATTAAATAATTATTAATATTAATTTATTAATTATTTGACTGAGTTCGTATTAGATTAAGATTGAGTTTGTTTATTTATTTGATTGTTGAATAGTGTTTGAGTTAGGTTAGGATTAGTATATGTTTAGTATAAATAGAGGGTTAAGTGATATTTGTATGTCTTTGATATTAATAAAAGGTGTCAATTTTTTTTATCAATATTGTCGGTGTTTTATTGTTTGAGTTTGATCCAATTGCCCAACACTACTTTTGGTTTCCTGGTAAATTTTTAAAGCAATTTGGTTTCTAGGTAGTTTGAGGTGGTAGGGGACTCTAACAAAGTTCTTTGATTCTGCTCGTTGAGGTAGCAGACGCTATATGTCCTTGTACTTTACTAGAAAGTTTTGGGTTTTCTCTTCAGTGAATCTATGTAGAGCCTGTTAGCCACCTCAACGGAGTCACCGAGTTCGTTTACGACATCAGCGAAGTCCAAACAACTTTGATAGAGTCTGCTATCTGGGTAGCAGACTATCTAAAAACCAATTTACTTTTAAATTTCACCTAGAACTAAAATCAATTATGTAATCCTCATAAATCTAAAAAATTCTTTCAATTCATAAGGCACACAAATTGTATCAAAATCGATTTACATAGAAGTAGAAAATCACATAACACAAACTACAAAGAGTGTTCAAATTAGGATACCCGAATTTTTTGGATAGCTGATTCCAATATCCAAAATTTCGGATATCTGAAATTCCAGATATGGATTCGGATAATGAAATAGATATCCGAAACAATTATATATATATATATATATATATATATATATATATATATATATATATATATATATATATATATGAGAGGGATCAAGAGAAAACCACAAAGTTAGGCGAAAACCAAGAAAACCACATCATTTTAGGCAATTTTTTTTATTTACGTATACGTATCCAAAAACAATTTTTTGATTTACGTATACGTAATCGCAATTTTTTTGTTTTATGTTTACGTATACGTAACACGATATCTAAAAATGTTTTTTGGTAAAAAATTTTAATATTTCATTGATACTCTCTTATAAATAAATAAAAATAAACTAAAACAAAAAATAAAAATTATTATATGATGGGTAAAATTGGTTTTTTAGTGGTTTTCTCGGTTTTCGCCTAACTTGTAGTTTTCTCTAGAACCCTTCTCTCTCTCTCTCTATATATATATATATATGATATTTTTAGATTGCAAAACACTTAAAGAACTTAAAAAACAAGTGTATATATATAGGGGATGGTTCCCCTAAGAAGTGCAACTTGGCTAAGAAACCTAAAAAACAATCTCATCTCTTCAATTGGACGATCAAGGGTAGATATTTAAGTGTAGGAAAAATAAGGGGTGGAGGGGCAATATTGGAAAACCCATAATTGCTGACTTTTTTAAAATTCCCCCACCTTTTTTAAACATACATAACTTTTTCATACGACCTTATTTAAAAAAAAAATTACACCATAAAATCGAACATTTTTTACCTTTAATTCGAGTATAGTATTGCTATATTTTTTAAAAAACAAAATTGACAATTAATGAAATTATGCTAATTTACGTAAATGTGCTGGTTTCTTATTAAACAACACAATTAACTGTGCTGCATTGTAAAACAACACACTTAACTGTGCTGCTTTATCATAAAACAACGCCAAACATAACATTTAATTTTGTTGTTTTACTATAAAACAACACCAAAACAATATGGTCAATGGTGTAACTTGCTCTTCTTAGCTAACTAAGCGCAAAGAAAACCAGCACAACAAAACTAGTATATCAAACTAGCACAAAACAACATTTTGATGCATAACCTTTTTGTTGCCTGCCACTTTGTTGGTGTATGGATGCTTTAATCTTTTATTTTTAAAAAATGCTACCAAATTAGGCAAATAATAACTGACTAAAAGTACCACAAATTAAGGAAACCAACACTTTTACGTAAATTGTGCTGTTTTACCATAAACCAGCAAATTTTTAATGTGCTAAAATGTGTTGTTTTACCAGAAACCAGCACATTTACGTAAAGTAGCACAATTTCATTAAATGTCAATTTTGTTCTTATAAAAAAATATAGCAATACTATACTCAAATTAAAGATAAAAAAGTTTGATTATATGGTGTAATTTTTTAAAAAAAATAATATCATATGAAAAAGTTATGAACGTTTAAAACAAGTGGGAGAAGTTGAAAAAATTAAACAAAAGTGACTATTACTTAAATACCATTCCATCCCTTATTTTTCTACACTTAAATCTCTACTCTTGATCATCCATTCAATTGGATGATCAGTGGTAGAGATTTAAGTGTAGAAAAATATGGGGTGGAAGGGTATTTAAATAATAGCCACTTTTGTTGACTTTTTACAACTTTCCCCACTTTTTTAAAACATTCATAACTTTTTCATATGACATTTTTTTTAAATTACACCAAAAAATCGAGCTTTTTTTATCTTTAATTTGAGTATACTATTGCTATATTTTTTTTGTAAAAACAAAATCGACACTTAATGAAATTGTGATACTTTACGTAAATGTGTTGGTTTCTAGCAAAACAACACAATTTAACACATAAAAAATATGTTGGTTTCTGGTAAACAGCACAATTTATCTAAATGTGCTCGTTTCTTTAATTTGTGCTACTTTTAGTAAATTAATTTGTGTCTAATTTGGTAGCATTTTTTAAAAATAAAAATTTAAAGCATCCATACACCAACAAACGTTTCAGCGGTTGGCAACAAAAAGCTTATGTATCAAAATGTTGTTTTGTGCTGGTTTGATATACTAGTTTTGTTTGTGCCTGATTAGCTAAGAAGAGCAAGTTACACGATTAACCGTGTTGTTTTATAGTAAAACAACACAATTAATTGTTATGTTTGGTGTTGTTTTATGATAGAGCAGCATAGTTACGTGTGTTGTTTTACAATGCATCACAATTAATTGTGTTATTTAACCAGAAACCAGCATATTTACGTAAAGTAGCACAATTTCATTAAGTGTCGATTTTGTTTTTACCAAAAAATATAGCAATACTATACTCGAATTAAAGGTAAAAAACACTCGATTTTATGGTGTAATTTTTAAAAAAAAATAAGGTCGTACGAAAAGGTTATGTACGTTTAAAAAAGGTGGGGGATTTTGAAAAAAGTCAACAATTGGGTTTTTCAAAAATGTCTCTCCACCCCTTGTTTTTCCTACAATTAAATCTATACCATTGATCATCTATTTGAATGAAAGATTGCTTTTTAGCCAAATTGTATTTCTTAGGAGAACCATAGGGAAGCTTAGTGAGGGCCTCGGGGGGCCCGACCCTCCTGATTTTTCACTCAGAAGTGTTAATTTATACGTATTCGGCCGAAAATTTTATAGGTATTAAGTTTCGACCCCCCTGATAAGAAAGAGAAATTATAGGATTCCATCGTAGCCCCCCGCGTTTTTTTTCAAGCTTCGCCACTGAGGGGAAACATCCATGTTGGGAATCAAGGTACATGTTTTAACTTTTAAAACACTAACTATTTAACGTTTAAATAATAAATAAATCAGATATATTTTAGCGGAAGCGATTTAAGAATACCATTAACAGATCAGATCTGGATTCCTTTCAGTGATCCGATTACACGCGTATAGACAATAATAATAAATAAAACACATCCATAAGGTGTTTAGGGTTTTATACCTTTAACGAAACAATCGGTTCGTAAAACTCGGGTACAAAGAACGTCACGCTAGATGACTAGAACGAGCTCGTCACACGAAAACGCACCAAAACGAGAACCCGCTTCTCTCCCTCTTCCGGTTCGGCTCGCGGGTATCAAAGGAACACAGTGGTGGCGATAGCCGCGGTTGGTGGTGGCCGACGACGGCAAGGGGGTGACCGGCTTAGGTCGACGGCGCAAGGGGGTTTCGGCTCCTCCTTCTTTGCGCAAAACCTTGTGGAGGCAAGAACTAGAATTAGGGTTTTAGTATAATGATATATGTACATATATAGTAAATCTAATTACAATTAAAACCCTGAACAATCAACCTTTAATTATTAACTGATTAACCTTTAATCTGTTCTAGTCCCCGTAGTTTATAATTACACTAATTAATAAACTATCTTGCGTTAACCAAACTGGTTTTACATTTAACTATTAAATATAAAACATGTCAATATATATTACACTAATATATACATAACACCACATTCCGTCTCTCGTTAGATTTAACTATTCTCACTAATTAAATACAACGTAATTAATAAATATATCTCTCTAGATATTTAATCCATCGAATTCTTAATTCTTGTTTTGTTTAGTAATGTTTAACAATTAAACGATATAATTTGTTCTTTACCCAAAGTGTAACTCTTCGGATCGTACCTCGATAGTAACGTTGATATTTTCGATGATCGGACATCTAATATCCAACAATCTCCCTATTGGTCGATTCATCGATTAATCAGGTCAACGTAGACAGTGGTGGACGCCTAACTGCATCTCACTGCCCTAACAAAGTATGACGTATTTATTATCGTCAACTAGTTCCTTGTGTTCAAGTAACTCTTATTTAACCAAGTACAATAGGCATGGTAAATATATATCTATATCTTACTACTCTAATAAATAAAAATCTCTTCAGGACACGTGTCACTCTCTGGTTACTGCTCACCTTTATTTTCATGTCTGTCTCTCATATTAAATATTAGATTTTATATTTCTCTCTCCTATTAAATAGTAATATTTATATTAACAAATCTGATTACGGATAGTTATTATTTAATTATAAATAGTTATTAAGTTATTATATCATCAATCAAATGAACTTAATATGAACTAACATTTATCAATTAAATAAAAAAACTAATACTCAGTTGAAAAAAATGTTTTAAAATCTAAATTTACAGACCTTATAACTGTCACGACAAATTATATTTTTTAAAAACATATTTTGACAAATGTGTTTGTTAACAAATTACATTATATTTTATTCAACCGACGTAATATACTGGTTTATTCAACCCGAGTATTACACGGGTTTTTAAAAATATAAATTTTTTATTACTAAATATATAACATTTTATTTATTTAACCAGTGTAATACACGAGATTTTAACCTAGTATATATATATATATATATATATATATATATATATATATATGTCATTTCTGTTTAGGTCATTCGTTGAACATGAGACATAGATACAAGTCACTTCTCATATGTGGTTCAACTATTCTTGTTCTCGTTATCTAATTCAAAGATGGTCTAAACAAACTACTCTAGTTTGTGCGTGGCCACACGATTTATACCAGTCTGAATCAACGAGGGCGCCAGAATGTCCAGATCCTAATAAAAGGATAACAAAATTCCTTTGGTCACGTACAACTCCCACTTAACTTTAGATTACTCCTGATCATACATATATATATATATAGTTGTTATAATTAAAGTAAAATCTTACATCATGTTAAATGGCTTTAACTGTTGAAAAATGTACAAGGTAAAAATATTAGTTCGCATTCATGGTTTAAACAATAGTAAGCCTAAATTAAAATGCTTAAGGGTAAAAACTCCAAAGGATTAAATCTTGTTCAAATAGTTAAACCTTTGATGGTTAAATATGAAATCGCTTAAATGTAGGTGAAATAGAATATTGTTAAATTATTAACGATTGAAACATATTAACCTTAGATTAAACTTATGATTTTTATTATTTTAAAATAATGGTGCAGAATAACTCAAAGATGGCACCAAGGACCAAATATTGCACACCAAGGATCAAGTCATTTGTCGTCCCTGTATCGAATTTCTCCATGGATGTTGGTTATTTTCCAGGTTCATTTTATATTAAATGCTACTTCAAGCTTTATTTATTTTGAAACTACCTATAAAAATCTTAGTATATAAATTATGGGGTTAATTGTGTAAATGGCCTCTTAAGTTTTATCAAATTGCACGTTTAACTCCCAGATTTTAAAAATTACAAACTTAGCCTAAATTTTTGTAACTTGGTTACGTCTTTAGCCCTTGATGTTAACATCAGTTAGTTTTTAACGAAAAATTAGCCCGTGTGTCATTCACGTGATTTACGATTGCAAACTTAACCTTAAAAATGAGTTATAATAAGTAAAAACCTACTAATTTTTACTAATTTTTACAAATTTTACCCCTGATGGGGCCAACTGTGTAATTTGATTAAACCATAGAGGTCATATGTATAATTAACTCTAAATTATTTTCCACGTATTTAAATAATAAATTATACTGCATGATTTGTATGTTGAAAATACAAAAAGACTAACATTTAGATTACAGTTTATTACAAAATAAAATGTACATTAATGTTCATTTATCTTTGTTTTCTTTTGGCTTTATGCAGTTTCATTCTTCGAGGTGAGATTATGCGTTTGTTTGTAAGTATTATTATTCTCTATATAAATATAATCGTTATTAATTTGATCCATAATTCGCGAATAACATTTGGACATTCAAATCCAGATTTAAAAGATTAAAATCCTCTTTATGAAGAAAAAAAACTAAGTAGCCAATCCGTATATATAATCAATTTGCCAATCCGTATATATAATCAATTTTGACTAGAAATACGTGGGTACCTTATGAACACATGAAATCATAAGAGCAAATTATAAATTACGTACTTTAATTATTACTCAAATTTCAGAATACGTTCTTTAACTAAAAAAATTATACAAAACGCCATTTATGTTTTAAAAACCTTGCACGTTACGTCCTTTGCCCTAACGACCGTTAAATTTTACCGTTATTCTGGGTACCCATTAGCATGAAGAGTAACGGTGGCTATCATCATTCACAGTGACGGATCCAAGAATTTTTTCCAGGGGTTTCATTGTTTTAGATGCTCCAATTTCATAGATCTGGATTCTAACACGAGTCAGGCATACCTAGTCTCCAAAATACTACAAGAACTTAAACAAACTCTACTTTCTTATATGTTTATATAAACAGGCACCCAAAAAAACATTACAATTACTAAATCTAATTAGGCTTCAAACATATACGTTCTTCATCAAATCGAACAACAAACAAAAATAGTAGAACTTACCTGAGTGATTCAGGCCTAAGGGTGTAAGCGACGGTGACTCGGTGAGGCCTAAGGGAGTCCGGCGGCGGACCGATGGCTGCAGATCTGCAGAGCGACCATGGGAGGGCGGACTTTTGTTCTGCTGGGGACAGGGTTGCTTCTCAGTTCTAACAACAAATGAACGGAAGTATTGTATTAGAACCCTAGAACTTTCAAACAATTAAACACAAAACTGCATTAAAAAAAGTTTATAACAAATGTAAGGGGAGAGATTTGAACCCTGTACCTCTAGGTTATAAACCAAAGCTTAAAACACTACACCACATGTTCAACTTTGTATAGGAGTTTATCCTATATTTTATTTAGAGGTTCACCCCAGTTTTTTATATAGCATTGGGGTTCCGGTGAACCTCTCCCACCCTACCTAAGTCTGCGCCTGATCTTTCAATAATTTATCAACATGACCACATCTATGATTGTATCTATTGTATTTGGTCATACATATTTTAAGCTTGTAGTTTAACATTGGATTGCCAAAAACATGAACAGCTTTTAGGGCTCATGCCTACCATGAAAGGCATCACATCAGAAAAGGTAGCATCTCCATGTCTGCTTAAACTGTACAATGAGGGAGAACTTCAAATGCTCAACAACAGTGAACCACAACAGTTTTCTCAGTATGCCGCTCATTTCGTTGGCGATAACAATAATCAAGAACCTCAAGCCTGCAATTACATTACTTTTGTCCCCATGGATGAGCAAGCTCCTCTCCAAGTACCTCCTTATTTCTATATCTTTAATGGAGCGTTTGATATTGCATTTTGAAAGTGATTATTCGATTACTTTTGTCCCCATGTTACGGTCATATTACTTGTAGATCCTTAAATAATAACAATTTGTGTATCATTGAAACGGTTGATTACTTGATCAACCATAATTTTAAGCAAATTGTTTTTTTAATAATCCAAACCATGACTTATTGGCAGATAATAATCCAAACTAACAGTTTGGCTGTGATAATTCCAACTTTCACTTTTATTGTTAATGACAGTCTTAGTAGCATAATCACCTTATATTTATACTCGATTTCGCTTGTACGTTTCTCCATTTCATTTAAAAACATCATTTTGAGCGAAAATACGTGTAAATCGAGTGTAAATCTATGATGACTATGCTACTGAGACTAACAAAAGTGAAAATTGAGATTATCACCAACCAAATTGTTAGTTTGGATTATTATCATCCAATGAATTATAGTTTGGATTATTAAAAAATAAAAACCAATTTGCCTTTTTAAACAATAGAAGCAAATTCAAACACTACATCTACAACCCATTATATATAAGGGGTAACTTTGTAGAATAGTAACCAAGTTTCAAAAGCGTTCCAATTAGGTCACTCAATACGCATTTACACGGTATACACCCTTGGGTATACTATGGTGAGTGACCTAATTGGAACTGTAACACCTTAGGCAAATCCCATATCTTTCTGTTCTGTCCACGGGAGAGATGCTGGGTTCATATGGAATGCCCCGTCTCAAAAACCACAACGTGTTTTGGGGCTTAATGTAGTGGATGAGAGGAGAACTCCACATTTAAGCGTGCTTGGGTGGAAGTAATCCATGGATGAGTGACCCCTGGGAAGTTTTCACCCGTGCAACCAAAAAGAAATCCGTGAGCTCTTAGGGGGCAAAGCGGACAATATTGTTGGTACGAGAGGCCGGATGTTACAAGAACACTTTTGAAACTTGGTTATTATTCTGTGGTGTTTTCCCTATATATAATCACTTGCAAATCACAATTTCAAAAACACCATTAATATTTTGCACTCTCTAGATCGATTTCTCGGTCTTTAGATCTCTCATGATTGTCAATCGTTGAGTTGTTAGAGGGCGGAGTGGATCAAGTACTTGGGGATTTTTGCAAATGAGGAAGTGAGAGCAAATGAAATCTATGATGCGGTAAGTGCAGCATTGTTTGAATTTATTTATTTTTGTTCCCTGTTTTTAGCAGTCAAAACATACATCATGTATTTCTATTAAGGAGCCTTAAATTTACAATCATTTGATTGGTCATGAGTGGTGTGCTTGTTACATTTCTAAACTGTTGATGCTTTTGGTTATGCAGGTTAAAAGCAATTACATGTGCTTGGTTAATTCTGTAGCAAGCAAAGCCCTCAAACCAGTAGTGGCCTGGATGGAGTTTAATGATGTATGTATACTTCGAAATTTTTTTTTATATCTTCATCAGATTCGCATCACATGTGGCTCTCATATGCATTTCGCCATATGTCTATCACATATGTTGTTACTTTGAAAGTTAAAACTTTTTCGCATCTTGCTAAAGCTGATACATATATATGAAATTGTTTTCATAGTCCAAGAAACATATTAGCCTCTTCGATTTTGATCATTCTCTTGCATTTCCTTTTAGTTATGTTGTTCCATGCACTAATGAATTTGTGAGCCATGAAAAATTGGTAGAGGATGAAGTGTTAAGAAGATAAAGCTTATATCTATATCTGAATCTTTCTCTTGGTGCAGGGTGTTTGGTCTTTCACTGAAGAAGCATACAAGCTAAAGGTATGCTATTGCAAATTCAATATTAGAAGAACAAGTTAGTATTATATAAGCCTGGCAAAACGGGTGGGGTGGGTTGGGTAGCGGGTCAGAATGGGTTATGACCAAAATGAGTTCGGGCCAAAACGGGTCGTTTTAAAAAAGAAGTATCAATTTGCTTCGGATCAGAATGGGTCGTAACAAAAAAGTGGCTCGGGTTGAGATAAGATGTCTTAGAAAAGAAAAGTACCAAAATATGGTACCCGTTTGAACTCATTCTAAATTTACATAGTTTTGAGGCGACCCATCTTGACCCAAATTGTCATAAGGTGTTACCCATTTCAATCTGTTTTGTTAATTGTGTTACCCAATTCAACCAAAAATACAAAAAAATTTTTTACCCAAACCAACTCATTTAGTATATTACAGCAGGTGAATCTTATTAAACCAACATTTTGGTATTTTTACAACAGTATATAGAAGATGCAGGTGGAGAGAACTTGGATGACTCTATAAACAAAATAACATACAACATATCATCTATTGAAGATTTGGAACTACTTAATGCCATCTTATGTGTAAGTTTCACTTACTTTTATTCAAATTCATTTTCAAACTTGCATTCAGATTCTTACTTCTTGTAATTTAGACTGTAGATGTAGTGATTGATGGAACACTAACTCCCGACCCGTTTGGCTACAACGCAACCTTGTTTCTGCAAAACATCAATATAGAGGATAAATCTTGTTTTGGTTTTCTTTCATATCAAAGCGTGTGGAGACACGATAAACGCCTTTCAACTGATCTCGCTCTTGGTATGTTCTACCATAGCTTTTTTTAGTTCTTCTTTAATAGAACAGCTTAACCTTATATATACTTATGCTCATAAGAGGGCAAAACATTGAGTTTCTTGAAATCAATTATTTCACGCTAAGGGTAAACTTGTAATTTTAAACCACAAAAAAGGAAATAATTGAAAATAGCTTATTTCATCTTAAAATAAAACATAAGCACAAACATTTTTATTCAACAACACACTCAAAAGTACTTACCTGTTTATAGAAAACCCAATAACTAAGATGTTAAAACAAGCAATATATCCCAATCAACCCTTAAGACAACTTTGATCATTATATAAACAATCTCTTAGTGAACTCTCCAAATTGGATTAATATTTACTTCATATTGTTTTCAAGACTGGTTTGATGGAGCAGTGTCCCAACCACAACTAGTCCTCGCGGACTTAATAGAAGTTCTCTTTCCATCTGGGAATTATACAACTACTTACTTTAGAAACCTCCTAAAGGTACTTGAAGTTCTTTCTTAAAAACTGATAGTGTTTTGTATTTGAACTTATAGTATTTCTTTTTGTACATGTAAAATGCAGGAAGAACCGCCTATAAGCCTTGGTCCCGAAGACTGCACTCGTGATACTTTTACTGCAATGGAGCCAACTATAATAACATGTGCATAGAATGCGATTTTTGGTTTAAATGATCTATTGACTTTTAAAAGTGTGTTACCTTATTACTCATTGTTTATAACATTTGTGGGAATGTGAACTATATAGTAATTTGTTTCAACCCACAAAAAACAAAGACAAATCGTACCCATATATAGTTGAATTGTTTGTAATCTATCTAATTCGCTAACAAGGGTGATATGTATATTACACAGAATTGTTGATCACATACACACATATTGCCCAATATGTTCCAAGAACACAATGATCTAATAATGGTTCGTGCAATTTCTTTTAATACATGACAAACAAACAAATAAAAAACAAACATATTCGGTAAAATCCTGCTAATATCAAGCTATTGGCAAAATCATGAAATCTTTAATTTGCATCTTCAGAAACCAAAATCATGGTTGTCAAACTTTTCGATATTTTAGTGATTTGATCAACAATCAGCTTGTATAGATTATGTTAATGAATTATACCAAAGTCAACAATAGTCAAATATTGAAGTCAAATGTTAGTAAAGTCAAATAGCATTAAGTGATTAGTTTTGTTGTTGACTGACAACTTGGAGAAAGATGGAGAACTGTTTGTGTCTATTTTCATTCTTAGTTTGTTAATGTTTGTTACCAGCTGATTAGTTTTTTTTAACAGCCAAAGGAAACATTTTATCAAAAATACACAGCAGGCCTCTCCAAGCAAGTAACTAGAGAAAACCTTACAACCAAAATACATCACGACAGTACATGAGACCAGTTAACATCAAAGTTTACCCAATCAACAAAAGAAATGGACTTCAACCTCCCCCTGTATCTAATGCATAAGTAAGATTTCGTTTGAATGTCTTCCACCATTTTTGTGTTTGTGATGAACATCCCGTTGAATAATTGATCAAGTGTAGTATATGTTCTTATCAGTTTAATATCTGAATCTGATATACTCGATATTAATCTTATTTTTTTTTTATGGGGAAAGACCCATCATAATAGCTTGCTATATTGGGGTCTTTGAGCGTCGCCTTGTTGTTGCACTACCAGTTGATTAGTGATAAAGGGTTTAAAGGTTATATAGGTCAGTTTTATATGGTTAATAATTTTCATTTCTTCAATTCGATTCTTTCTTGTGTTGTTCATCTTCTACAATTGTGATATGCAATTGGTAGTTTCGTTTGTAATCGTTGGAGATAGTATTCAATAAAAGCCCTAATTCGATTCCTAATTGTTTCTTATCAATTCCTTATTCAATTGATTGTTCTTGGTGTTGTTTGATTCAAATTCCGCTATTATCATCAACCGATTACAATTACATTAAGCTCAATATATTTTAAGATTAGGGTTAAGAATGTAATTTTTAGAAAAAAAACACAACACATACTAAGAATATGAATTTCTTTATTTATTTTCATCTTATACATGTTAGCTCTTGCTCAAAGACAGTTTCATTGGCATTTTAACTACCATAATGTGATTTTCTTATAATTATTTACTTTCATGTACACATATTTCTTCGTTATGAATTCGTGTGGTCTTGGAAGAACGAAGGTTATGAAGTCACGCGATCTTGAACTAAGGTGCATTAACGTCAATCTTTTAAGCTCCAAACAGCCTGAAATAAAGCAAGAATTTACACATTTTGAGTTTTAGTGTGCATCTCAAAACTTCTTTTCGTTAAAGACAGGTTTCTGATTTACCTTTGCAACGTAGATTGTGAGCGTTTGCTACAAAAAAGAACGATTTCATAAATTAGTTATCTGCACAAGAAATTTCAAGGAAAAAGTTTATGGCTATAAATTAAGAAATTGTTAAGAAGACATGCTTTTGTGAAGGCTGTGTTCCCAGTTTTGGCTTTGACACAGGTGCAGGGTTATCTTCATCACTAGCAATGGGCACAGTCCTAACCTGTGACAAAATATTAAAAAAAAGGACTTAATAAGTAACCCTTTTTGAAATAATTAAATCAGTGTTACTTAATGAAAATGAACTAAATGATATATACCAAGTTCTTGTAATGTAGATTGTAGAATAACTCAATGTATCTTTGTTTCGCTTCTTTATGTTCCTTGTTTAACTGCTTCCAAAACGCGTAAATGTTCCCCATATTCAACACTTTATTTGCATAAATCTTCCATGTGTAGCTGAAAAATCAGAAACAACTCTTAAGTCTTAACTAACAATGATTTTCACTACTAGAAAACATATATATTTTTCTACAAAAGTTTCCGACAAGTTACCAACAAAAGAAATTTCCCACAAGTTAGCGACAACTTTCCAACAAAACAAAAAAGTAACCATAAGATTTCCTACAATTTTTTGAAAAATTTATTAAATAAGTTAACTTATTTATTTAATATAATCGTCGGAATATTGCCGGAAATTACCGACGAATAACTTTTGTCGCTAATTCGTCGGAAAATTGGTCAGGACTTTGTCGGAAAAAAACACTTTTTGTCGAAAACTTGTCTCTAACGGCTAATTCCGATAAATTTCCCACGAAATCTGTTGTCGTAAATTTTTCAGTTTTTTTGGTAGTTTTTTGGTAGTGTTTATTTCAACTACGATACGTATCAAGGGTCAGCATTTGATTACCATTCGTATATACGCTTCAAACCCCCTTCTGAAATTTTATTCCAGTATCCAGGATCCTCTTTGCATTTCTGGAAAAAATCAGCAATCTTGTTGCTGGAGTCGTCGCCATAATTAGGATCAATCTGGAATCCAGAAACACCATCAACAATAATCTCAGCAGGACCACCTTGATTGGTTGCAAAAGTTGGTAAGCCACAGTTCATTGCCTCAATAACCGTGAGCCCAAACGCCTCGTATAAAGCCGGTTGCACAAATGCCCCCTTTGAGTCAGCGATACAACGGTAGAGCTCACTGTTTCTATTTTTATCAGTTTGTGCTGCTATCCATCTTATTTGGCCTTTGAGTTGGTATTTCTCTATCAACAAATGCATTTTCTTTATTTCCGCCATTTCTTCCCTGTCTTTTGATTTCGAAGGATCAAAGAAACCAGCCACAACAACAAGATTAACCAAGCTCCTTAGCCTCTTGTTCTCTCCAAACCATTCGGTTAGTCCGGTGATGTTCTTCACCGTGTCAAGCCTTGCCATTGAGAAGATGATAGGTTTGTTTTTGTCTTCTAAATATCCGCTGTCAAATAACATAGATGTCAACAACTTAACTATATATAGACTATAGAGTAAGGTGCCATTTTCGTCCACCTGACGTCCTGACTAACTCCGTCTACATTTTAACGTTAAAATGTAGACGGAGTTAGTCAGGTGGATGAAACCAAAAAGCTAAAAAAAAAAGTTTTTTTGATGAAAGTGGCTAAAATGACAATCCATATGGACGAAAATGACACTTTACTCTAGTCTATATAGTTATATACACGTAAAACAAAAGTAATAGTGTAATCATCTTACATGTGCTCGTCGTTTTCAACTTTACTAAAGAGTAATTCCTCTATGGCGGGTTGAAATGTTGTAAATCGTTTTGGCATTTCATTGTAAGGGAAATAAACGGTCTGATCGGCTCCTGGAGAAGCAATGTTAAATTTGGGATCAAACACGTTGATGCCTGAAACAACTCTGTATAAGCCTGGAAGTGTAAACGATTCATGGCTTTCATACTGCCCGGGTCTATCTTTACTGCAAACAAAACATCAAAACAGTTTAAACTCAAAACTGATACAAATAAGTAATGTGATTGTGTTTGGATATCAATCAAACCTTCCAGCAATTTCTTGGAAAGTACTGGTGATGATGAAATCTGCTGAATTCATTGCAATCATATCAGCTGTGAATTGACAGGAAAAGTGATATTTTGGGTCCAAATTCTTCCATTTCATGTCTGAATCTTCATATTTAGTCTTCTCTAAAGCGTGTGCAATCGTTCCCTGTAAATTCGTGAAAATGTATCTATCAGTTTGATCATTTTTGCATAAAAAGCTTCAAGGGTTGCCTCTAACATCTTGAAAACAATCATCACATACCAATGTGCTTCCAAGTTTGTTAGCAATGAGAGATGCAACCAGGTTTCCATCAGTGTAGTTTCCAATGATAAGATCAGGTTTCCCTTCCATCATTTCAATTATTTTTGCACTTGCATCCTGTTTGTTTCAATTTAACTAGTTAATATCTAAGCCTGACAAAACGGGTGGGTTGGGTAACGGGTCAGAATGGGTTTGGGTCAAGATTGCCAGGTCTATTTATATCTCATATAAATTTATGAGCAAATTACAAATTACGTGCTTTAAGTATTACCTAAATTTCAGTATATGTCCTTTAACTAAGGAAATTACAGAAAACGTCCTTTAGGTTTAAAAACCCTTGTACGTTACGTCCTTTAGCCTAACGAACATTTTTATTTTACCGTTAAGTCAGGTCATGTGAGGCACATGAGGGTATTTTGGTCTTTTTTTATCGTAAAAGGACTATTTCTATAAACCCTCATTCATAGAAACAAATTACAAGAATAGTCATTTTATGTGTGAAAGCCTCAAAATTCCCTCATGTGCATGGCACGTGACCATACTTAACTGTAAAATTTAACGGTCGTTAGGCCAAAGTGCGTAACATGCAAGGTTTTTTAAACATAAATGACGTTTTCTGTAACATCTTTAGTTAAATGACGTATACTTAAACTTAGGTAATACTTAAAGGGCGTAATTTGTAATTTGCTCTAAATTTATTTATGAACACGAACACGAAGCAAAACTAAAGTAACATGCCTGAGTAAACTTTTCGAGGTATGGATAGATATCAAACCGAGACACCCATTTACGAAGAACACCTTTTTCTGTCCTGAATGGGACTCTAAGAATGTGTGAATGTTTTGTGTTGAGAACTGGTTCCAGCACCTGATTACACTTGGTCCCTTTGGCATCAGGAAGAAGTCGAGTCACCTGCGGGTTTGGATCAAAAAATGAAAATCAGTAATAAGTAAAAATGTAAAACATCTGAATACATTTCAATCTTAAAATGAAATATGCAAATCTTATTCTCACCACAAGAATCTGAGGCTTGAAGCTGAGTCCTTGTTGTTTAATCCTAAGAAGCAATTCCTCTTCCATAGCTACAACTTGATCCAAAACATAAACTACCTGGCCTCCGGTATCAGGCAAGCCAAGAACATTGGATTGACCGAAATACCCATGAATTGAGAATAAAACAACATTGAATATGTTTGGAACTCTGCTAAAAAAGGCCTCTAGGTTTATGGGGTCGGGTGCTTGAAGAACTTCCAACAGAAACCGAACTGTTTCCCTCACCCTTTCTGCGGTATCTCCCCATCCCTTCTCAAAACCCCATTCTTTAAATCTGTATGTATAAATCAAGGTTTTAAGCTTTAAGTAGTTTAAATAAAATTGTGATATGGAGCTAATTTCGTACTTGGATCATCTGCACAAAGGCAAATAAGCTAGAATTGCCGAATAGGCCAACTTTTAAAAAAGCCATACCTTGGGCTACGTCAGGAGTTACAGGGCCATTGGATGGATATGTTTCAACGGGCCAGATCATGTTACAAATGCCATAGGCAGTTTGACACAACTCTCGGACACAAATTCGATTATCTGGAGCCCCGATTTCAAACTCAACCGTGTTTCCACAATTGTATAAGTTCTTAATCTATTTCATTTTCTATGTAAAAACAAGTGAGTCTTTGATTTAAGTAATTCACGCGTATATTTTTAGAAAGTTTATTTTAGAATTAGAAAGTCAATGTCAATTTTTCTTTCATGTTTAAGTTTACCCTATAAAAAGGAGTTTGGTGTAATGGTTTATTCATTCAATACTAGGTCGTGTATTAGATGAGTTGAATAAATGAAAAAATTAAATAGTAATTAGTAATAATGATTTACAAATTATTAAACGATTGAACGATTTAATTGATTTAGTGAACAAGGTTCAGCGGGTCATAAATGGTAATTTTTCGGGCCCTAAAACCCAAAACTTTGTTTTAGTAGGATTGGATTTGCTATTCAAAAGGGGGTTGCGGCGCAACTTGTTGCCCGTTTACCTGCCACTTTATTGTAATTATCCTTCTTTTGAAATGAAAATCTAAAGAGCATTTAATTGATAATGAACAAAATTCTCGATTAAAAAATTAAAGTTCTAAACATTACCTAAGCTCAAAGCTTTGATATGGCGTATCATTCGGCAAGGTAGAAAGGGAGGCGTGAGCTACGATTAGAGCCGCTTGAAGTTTTGAAACTGTGTTCAAGTTGTCATTTATCATAAGTTTCTGCACCATTGATTTCGAAAACGTTACAAAACAAAGTGAAAATCTGTTCTTTAATTTTAATACTATATCAAACTAAACTCCTTTCATACTTCTCCTTGATGATTTAATGAGAGTAAGTAATCAACAAGAGGCTGTAATTGGCTGCCAGATTGACCATGAAGCTTAGAAGTAATGAACTTTGATGTGAAGCTAACTCCATTTCCAATTGAAGAAGATAAACTCATGGTAGGCAAATTAAAGCCCATTGCTCCAAAATCAATCTCCAATGAATTTTCATCATTAGCCCTGAAATATTTGAACATTGTTAGATCATATATAATTTTCAACCAAAGATTTGAGAAACCTTAACTACAACATCTTGCATATATACCATGTCTCGTCGACGATTGTTTCCTTGAACTTCAAGTAATCTTTTGAAGTGATCCCATCAACCGATAGATCGTTAGAGTTGACTTTAACAAACTCCCAGAATCCAGGATTCGGCCTTATAGCGAAGGCAACATAAGGAGGAACAACCGCTGCTTCCTGTGAGATTGAATTTAAGTCAAAACATTTCTTCTTTAAGAAATCCAAATGCATATTTATATATATGCTAGGGTGACTCGACTATACAAAAAAAAAAGTTGAAGCTTATGGCACCCATATCTAAGGAGGCCCCAATTTTTTTGGTTTAACTTGGTCTAAATTTTAGGTTTTTGACAAGGACATTAAAGAATTAGTATACTCGGAAGAGTTTTCTTTTCATTAAAACTTACTCCAACTTTAATATGTGTAACTGTGTGTCTTTTAGAAATTATATACAAAAATGTACATTATCATATTCTCATGTGTTATTCTAAGATAAAAATTGTGTTTTTTTAACGAAAAAGGACCCTAATTTTAGAATTCGCCTTAGGACGCTAAACCCTATGTGCGTGTAGGAATTGATAGATATAGACCTGAGTTGTGCACAAGATGTAACCGAGCAAGCCTTCCAAGAGCTGAGCCTTTTCGTCCTTGTCCTCGATGACAGTCTCCATTTCTTGCATCAAATGGTGGAGTTTCATCATCCGCTTTCCTTTTTCAACATATTTTAGAAAGCATTTTTTCATATGATACCGGCTCTGCCTTAAAGCTTCTGGCATGGTGTCGAGTACTGATTCAGACCGTTTCATGACCAAACTTGGAGAAGAAGCTGCCATGATATGATGAAGTCTTGAGATGTTAAAGAATATATCTAGACACACAAAACAAACAAATGTTTGATTTTATTTATTTCATTCTATGGAAATTTGTGAGATTTATAGGCAAAGGTGATTGTTAGATTGATTGACATTTAAGAGATTACTTTGCTTCTAGTTTTCAGAAATGTAAGATGCGAGTTAAACGAAAAGTGGAGTTATTTTTTAAAAGAAAGGAATTTTGTTTGTGGGGGACAAGTTTGATTCTTAATTTCCTAGCGAGGACACATAACTCTTGCAATGGGAACTTGCTATCTACATTTTGTTTTGAGACGACCAACATAACCTACGTTGTCAAGTTTTGTCATACGTGTGTTAATTTTATGTGTGGTAGGTTATTGAGTGATAAAACAAATATGAGATTCTAACTCATGGCCTTTAATTTTACTTAGTTGTGATATAATTAACATTTTAAAAAAATGACTTTCTGTCGAAGTTTATCTATAATTAGATAAAAACAATATTAATTCCGACAAGTCGACTAGTGTCTAAAAACCAAAATCACGCTTTTTTACGCTTCCTTGTGATCCTTGTTAAATGTACAAGGCTAATGATGGAACTGTTGGATATTTTAGTGTAATTGGATTAACTTGTTTGATCAATACATATTATCATAAATATCAAATAAGTTAGGAGGTGCACAGTGCACTCTTATTTGATTTTATCTTAATATAACGGGGGTCCGGGGGCAGCGCCCCTGAAAGCGGTGCCCCTAGCGGGGTCCAAGGGGCAGAGCCCCTGACTTTGACACTTATTGCTTTATAAAAAATACATTAGAAAATTAATTTTATATAATTTATTATTATATAAAATTCGTGTCAATAATTTGGGCAGATTTTATTTAAAATTCGGATTTTGAATTTGAAATAAAAGAATAACTGCCTTTGGCAGTTATCTGGTTTCGGACAAAAGACTTCATTTGATCATACGTTTTTTTCTTATTGGTTCAAGATCATCACAAATACTCTCCATATTTGGTGTTCATAAAACTATGATTTATATCCGATCAAACATTTGGGTGAATCACCAGATAGCTTTGATCTGAAAGTGATCACACGCCTTTCAGAATATCTAAGAAATTCAATCCGTTTTCTGCAAATTCTACAACATGAACTAACCAAAATGATTTATCATGCCCACAAAATTTAGGCATTATTATACTATACATTTAGCAATCAATGGAAATAGTGAACTTTTAACCTTTTACAGGTTGCCAACAAACTTTTTCACTTTTATAAATTGGCCACAATACATGTAGAGTATGACTTTTGAAGCTATTGATGTATTTTGTTTAAATTTAATTTCTGTTTTAATCTAAATTTTTAGTTTTTAGTCTAAGTGATTGTAATTTTTAGTTTTTAGTAGCTACTTGCAGTTGAGGTTTGTTTAATCGCAAGTAGTACTTGTGATAGGCTCTTGTTTTGATAGGCTATCTGCATCTTTGTAAGTGTTCCTAGGAGCATACATGCGATAGCCTATCTTTGCCTATAAACAATTCATTTGTGGGATTTCTAGGGTATGTGTGACAGTTGTAAACCCTCACCTTTTGAGAGTAATGCAAGCATTGGAGTTTATTTTCATTGCCGGTCCTTACATTTTTCATATCATCTTGTTGTGCTCGTGCGTGGCCGATTACTACACCGTGTTTGTCTATGAGTTTATGTGTTTACACCACCGTATACACAGATTATGCCGGTGTGTACGTGTTTATCGATCTGGTTTTAGTGATTTTGGACAAATCTGGACCTGTAATTGGTATCAGAGCATTGGCTCTTAATTTCCGAGTGATTTCATTATTTTTTGATATATTTTATGTGTGTTTTGGTGTTATTTTTGTATGTTTGGTGATTATCAAAAGTTTGGTACTATTTCATTGCTTATTGTTATTGTTTCATTGATTTTCACGAGTTTTTATGATGTTTTTAGCAAACAAAGTTCAGATTAGTGCTATTGGGAGTATTGGTTGAAGTTCTGCCGCATCAGTTTTTCGATTTGAAGATTTTGATTTTTCTGGATTTTTGAAGCCTTCATTAATGGTGATTGATGAAGGTTTGAAGATTGCTTTTTATCGCAATTAGAGGAGACAATTTCTAATTTCTGTTGGTATCGCAAGTAGCTCCACTAACTGTGTCTCCTGACATAGAGGCATCGTAAGAAGGTTGTCTGTCCTTTTGTTATCGAAAGTGTGGGCATCGCAAGTAGATCTTCAATCACAAGTAGGAGGGTATCGTAACGTGGACTGGAGTATTTTTCTAGAGTATCGTAAGTACTTGTTCAATCGCAAGTACTACTTACGATTGAAGCTTTGGTCAATCGCAAGTACCCACATACGATTGAGGTTGTGTCTATCGCAAGTAGCTTCTGTTTCAATTTTTTTTCCTGTATCTTCAAACACATGGCTTCTTCAAGCAATGACTCTGTTAGTGGTAGCAACCCACATGTTCTAGTCTCAACTATAGACTTTGATGATTAGACTAAAAAGGTGAAGACGTTTTTCTTTTTCATGTTCATACCCTCCGAGAATCAATTCAAGAAGGGCCTCACAGACAAGGGCGGAGGTATGCCTAGCCCAGTGGGGTCAACCGACCCCACCCGATTTCAAACTTTGAGTAGTCATATATTACACGAATGTCGAGCGACCCCAACCTTTTTTCGACGTCGACCCCATTGATTTTTGAAAAAAAATATAGAGTAAATTACAAATTAATCCTTTATCTATTGTGCAAATTGCAAATATTGTCCTTTAGCTTCATTAATTACATTATATGTCCTTTATTTGAAACATTTGCACACTTTATGTCTTTTTGACTAACCTCCATCCAATTCACCCGTTAACTCATGGCATGTGCCCTCACATGAGGGGCGTTTATGTCATTTTAACCCCCTGCTTTATCTCAAAAGGGATTTCCCTCTCAAATACTCGAGTCATCGATCATTTCCAAGAAAAAAAAACCTAACTCACCTCTGGAGAAGAAATCAAGAGACTGAAGATGGTGTTCTGCACCAAACAAGCGATTGTTAGAACTTCATGGGCTTCAAGAAATCCGGGTCGTCGGTTTTACGGTTGTCCAGATCCGGTAAGTTTCAAAAAAAATTTTGTTATTTCTACTTCATCTACGCTGAATGTGTTCAATGGTGGATCCAATTTACAGTTTGGAGAGGTGAAAAGAGGTATGCAATTTCAAGATCTACCCAATAATGGTAGATCTTTGTGGCCAAAGTCCCAAGTCCCAACAATTATAACACCACCAACTCATCATAAGCATGTGGGTAGGCCCAAGAAGGTAAGGAAGAAGTTTGCATTTGAATTGGAAGATGCCATCAGAGGTAAGAAGTTATCAAAGAAGGGGATAACAATCACTTGTGTGAAGTGTAAGAGGAAGGGACACAACAGCAAGACTTGCAAGGGCCAAGAACAAGTTTAATTTGTCTAATGTTGGTGTTTAGTGTCATTTGGATGATATGTCTTTTGGTTGTTTTGTATTTTGAATGATCTGTCTATTTGATTGTTTTGTTTTTTGAATGTTTTATGTCATTTGGATGTTATGTCTTTTGGAACTTGGTTCAATTATGGAAATGACATGCATTTTGGTTATAAATTACTGTAGGGATTTGACCCGGTTACCTGGTAATAGTTGCATCTATATCTATATCTATACATACTAATAAATAAAGGTTTTGGTGAGTTATTTTTCCCGTCTTTCTCTCCTATTAATTGCACAAAATTTCTTTAATTGTTTTTCTAATAAGTTTTTTGTGGAAAAGTAATTAATATCTATATCTATACAATATAATAAAGGAAAACTATGGGGACACGTGTCACTCTCTGGTTAGTCCTCACCTTTATTTTATCGTCTCTCTCTTCTATTAAATATTAATTTTTTTGTTTCTCTCTCCTATTAAATAATAATATCAAATAATAATTTTTGTATTAATAAATAAAATTGTATGGACACGTGTCATTTTCTAGTTCATTTGTATCATTTTTTCCCGACTCTCTCTCATATTAAAAAAATAATATTAAAAGAATTTATTTTAAAATTTTTAATATAAATCTAATTACGGATACTTGTTATTTAATTATAAATAGTTCAACCGATGTAATATACCAGACACCGGTTTTTAAATATAAGAACTTTTTATTACTAAGTATTTAACATTTTATTTATTCAACCACGGGATTTTAACCTAGTTTTGGTTATAAATCACTGTAGGCATTTGACGTGCATTTTGGTTATAAATCACTGCAGGTATTTGACCCGGTTACCTGGTAATAGCTGCATTTGGTTATTAATCACTGCAGGCATTTGACCTGCATTTTGGATATAAATCACTGCAGGGATTTGGTAATACGTAATATGTATTTTGGTTATATGCATTTGACCATTTGGTAATATGTATTTGATAATAACATTTGACTATTTGGTAATATGTATTCGATAATAGCAATTGCATTTTGCTGTCATATGTTGGTCATTTGGCAAGGAACTCACTGATATAAAAACTCATTTGGTAAGCAAGTTGGCATTTGCTGTCATAATCACCACATTTGTTATAATCCAATTTCCACTGCTTTGTTAAATCATTGCAATTGGCATTGACCAAAATTCCAATTTCCATTGTAATACCACTGCATACCAAATTTCTAATTTCCTATCAATAATACCAACATTCATTCCAATTTCCATTACCAAAATAAATTACATTAGGAAATGATGAGCTTCTTCTTTAATTTCTTTGACTCTGCTACACTTTCTTGGAGTTTAATTTCAATTTCATTCTTTGATCTTAACAGTCTTGGCATGATTTCAGGCAAATCGCAAGAACATACCATCCTATGAAACGACATTTTGATGCCTGATCCACCATTGAACACATTCAGCGTAGATGAAGTAGAAATAACAAAAAAAAATTGAAACTTACCATATCTGGACACCCGTAAAACCGACGACCCGGATTTCTTGAAGTCCGTGAAGTTCTAACAATATCTTGTTTTCCACATGTGCAGAACACGATCTTCAGTCGCTTGATTTCTTCTCCAGAGGTGAGTTATGGTTTTTTTTCTTGGAAATGATCAATGACTTGAGTATCTGAGATGGAAATGCTTTTTGACATAAATAAAATATGGGATTAATATCATATATACCCTTATAAACATAGTAAAATATCATATATACCAAACCAAAATTAAAAATATCATATATACCCAACTTAAATAATTTGTTACTTTATAACCATTCTATCCTTATCCATGATATGATTTTTTAGAACCTAAGTTTATATTTTTATCCAATACGTAAAAGATCACTCGTACTCCTATTCTTGATGTCGACTATCGCAATTCTCCAAACCTATTCAGAAGGTATCGATTCAGAAGAAATGATTGCGAGAAAGTTACAAACGCGCGATAATGCTATAAAAGAAATTTGTTAAAATTATAAAAAAAAGGAGAAAAATCCAAAATAGTATTTTGAGAAAACTATTTTCTATGATTAAATATAAATATTTAAAGTGAAAAATGTGTAAAAATGAAATTTCAATGTTAAAAATCGGTAAATATAAAATATTAAAGTTTAGAGAAATAAGGTTAAAATAGTCGTCTTTTAAATGTTTTTTAATGAAATGGGTATATATGATATTAATACATGTTTGTAAAGGTATATATATGATATTTTTAGTTTTTGTTGGGTATATATGATATTTTTTACACGGATGACCCATGTGGTTTACCCATATTTCACGGATGGCCCATGTGGTTTACCCATATTTCACTTTTGCCCCATAAGAATGGAAAACTTCAAGTTTGGCCCAATAGTTTGCACGATTATAACAAATTTGGCCCCTGAGTTGGATGGTTGTTAAGTTTGTCCGTTAAATGGGTGTAAAATGACCTAAATGCCCTTTAGCATTAAAAATAACAATAAAAAAAGTGACCCCCACTCTTCGTCTTCTTCAAACAACACCCACCTCATCTCCCCTCTCTCTCTCCAATGGCCACCAATTCTTTCCAATCTCTGAATGAACTACCGCCACCGCACACCGTCACTTGGCCGCCACCGCCTCCGCCGTAAAAAATTCTCTGTGTTCTCTTCCATCTCCGCCTCCGCTCAGACCACCAGGCCTCCGCCGTAAAAAAATAGGTGACGTGCTTGCTTACAAGAAATTGACGTGCTTGCTCAAATATGTGACATGCTTGCTCAAATTGGGAGAAATCAGACAAAGATTTCATCGATTCTAGTCACAAGAATTTGACGTGCTTGCTTACAAGAAATTGACGTGTTTCCTTGTGTACTTCATTTAATCAAATAGGTGTGGTAAGTTTTGAGGTGTGTACTTCCCTGCTTCACCTCCTTGTCTCCAGATTTTCTTATGTTTCAATTAATTACAGCCTTGAACTTCTCGTTTTGAGGTGTTAATTTCTCCAATTTCTCTTCAATGGCGGCTCTAGTACCATACCCCCAATTATCACAGCCCGTGCTTCACCTTCTTCCTCGTTTTGATTTTCCCTCTGCGCTGCGCTCACTCGATCAAACAACAAATCAGGGTTGGTGTTCAGGTTTAAAATCCGGATCTTGTTTGACCAATTTCATTCTCGGAGGATTTCTAGGGTTAGGGTTTATGCTCAGGTCAAAGGCTTCTCGGAAACGAGCACAAACAAAGAAGGTTGTCTGGATTGTGACCGGAGGAAGATGAAGACAGAGAGTGACCAAAGAAGATTGCTAGTTTTTTTTTCATTTTTTCTTTTTAAATATATAAAGGGTATTTTGGTTATTTTATAAAATATTAACAGAAAACTTAACAGCCATCCAACTCAGGGGTCAAATTTGTTACAATCGTGCAAACTATTGGGCCAAACTTATAGTTTTCCATTCCTAGGGGCCAAAAGTGAAATATGGGTAAACCACAGAGGCCATCCGTGTAATTAATTCTATTTTTAAGTTTGGAGAGATATATATGAAATTGCCCCTAAAATATGAACTTTTTTAATTCTATTAATTAAACCTATAAATTAGATTTATTTAATAAGTCCATAAGTAAATTAACTCTAAACACATAAGTTAATTAACTCTAAACCCATAACTCCATAAGTCTAATTAACTTTAAGCCCATAATTTATTAAGTATTAATTATTTAAACGTAATTAATAAATAATCACGCAAAGCAGAGACGATTAGAGTTCCGCCTGCTACTTCATTTTCAATTTTTGAGTTCCTTACAAAATGCCAATGATTCATAGTTGATCGTTCGAACAACAATATCAAATCTCTAACAATGATTAAACACAACAAGTCTCTAACAACAATCATGAATAAAAAAACAAGGTTAGTTTCCAATTTTTTTTTTATTCCAAACTTAAAATATATAAACGATTCTTACATTTGTTTCATTGAAAAAGAGTTCTTTAAGAATGTTTCGGTAAAAAATGTAAAGGATCGTTTTCAAAAGATGAAAATCAACTACAGGATCTAATGTTTTTTTATTTATTTCTAATGTCATTGTATTTTTACCGTTTGGTTTCTAATGACGATACATTTTCATTATTGTATTGTAGCTTATCATGTGAACAACCTGGCAACCCGACCCGATCACTCGAACCGCCCCAAAAATAATTATAGTCGGTAACTTAGAAATTTGAATATAGAAAAAAAGCGACCCTACCGGAAATAGTTTCTGGCTCCGCCACTGCTCACAGACCCATGCACACTAAGACATATAGGGCTGTAAACGAACCAAACCGAACAGAACGAAGACTTGTTCGTTAAGCATTTAACTTGTTCATGACCGGTTCACGAACACTAACCGAACGAAAATTCATGTTCGTGTTCGTTCATTAAGGAAATGGACTTGTTCATGAACGGTTCACGGACGTAACCGAACGAAGGCTAGTTTGAGACTTTTGATATCAACTCTAATGTTTTCCAAAATGAACATTTAATAAGATCATTTTAATATCAAGTTTTTTGTACTTGTATCGAACTTACTTTACTTAGTTAATTTTAGTGTAAAAAATAAAATAAAAATTAAAGAATATAAAAAGTTTAGATAAAATAAAATAGAAATATGCAAAAATCTTTAATGAAAAACATAAAAAACGACACATGAACGAACACGGACCTAAACAAACAGAAACGAACGAACAGAAAAGAACATGTTACCGAACGTTCACGAACACAACTGAACGAACGAGACCTATGTTCATGTTCGTTCATTTAGTTAATCGGACGGAGTTCTTTGTTCATGTTCGTTCATTTATTAAACGAACGAACGTAAATGAACTTCCCGCCGAACGGTTCACGAACTGTTCGCTGAACGTCCGGTTCATTTACAACCCTAGAGGCAGAAGTTGAGGGTCCTAAGACTATTGTTGAATTCACTGAGGCTGATCACAAGTTAGTTGCAAGCGACAACAACGCTTATAGAGCCATTGCCATGGTATGGATATTTTCAATACTTCTACTGAGTTCCCCATAGCAAAAGATATTTGCTTGGCTCTGTATATCATGTATGAGGGAAGTCAGGAGATGAGAGAAAGCAAGAGAGATTTGATCAAAAAACAATATGACATATTCAGTTATCTTCTAGGAGAATCTATTTCTAACTCAATCAAACACTTTTCTAGCATTGTGTCAAGACTGAAGATGATGGGAGCTGAGTTTCCTACTTATTGTATGAAAAAAAAGCTGGTTGAATCATTGAAACTTGATTGGAACATGTACCGTGTCATGACTAAGAGAACTGAGAAACTTAATGAAACATCTCTTCAAAATTTATATGGCATTTTGGAATCCTATGAGCTGGAGATTAAGAAGGGAGTTGTCACCTCAAACAACAAGTCAGACAATTGTGCACTCCTAACTGGTCAACCTCAAACAAGCCAATCCTCATCCATGTCACTCTTCAATCCCAATTTGGCCTACATTCAGACTGATGTTCCTCCTTCAATCTCAGGCATTGACACCTCCAGCACCAGTCTAAAATCAAAGCCTCATATGATTCCTAATGACTGCATGCCTATCATGACATTATTTATGTCTAGTTATGAAGCCTTTATTTCAGGAAATTTAATGCATGTCAGCTTTAAACTTGATGATCGGGAGCAGATTAACCCTGATGACCTTGAAAAGATGTATATTGAGTGGCCATGCTAAGTTTGAGGGCCAAGAAGTTAATCAAAAGATCCGGAAAGGAAAAATTCAAAATGGGAAAGAATTTGGGTTTTGACATCAAGAAGGACAGATGCTACAATTGTGATCAATTGGGTCACTTTGCAAGGAACTACAAGGAACCATCTTCTAAGGATGAGCATGAAAGGAAGAATGATAACGAAAAGATGGCAGTTGATGTCGGTCAAACGGTCTATTAAATTAAACACAACCTAATCTAGACTCTCTAGTTAAACTCTAGACAAACCTACTAAACTAGACCACAAAGACAGGCAAGTGTACCTATCAATTGTAACACAGCTAAAGGAAGTCCGGATATCGAACCCACGAGACACTGACTATAACACTAACTAGACTCTGACTACGACTTAACTGGTTTATTTGATTTGGTGGGGGGGGGTTCTATGAACTAAGATTAACTACTAAAACTTAAATGAACTGGACGAGTAAGACTACCAAGATAACTAACCAACAAGACAAAGACTTTAGGGAAATCAGTAAGGAAGGAAGACTCTACCTAGGCTGCGAATCCTGATTACTAAACTTGGCTTCTATCAGATATGGGACTCGTAATGGAACTAGGAACCTAAGATATAACACCCTTAAACCACATAATGGATTCCTGACCAATCTCAGAATGTGACCAGAAGGAACTCAAGGGATACTAATAACACCAGTACTCGGATTACCTCTCGGTCTCACCGATTATGCTAAAGAACTCAAAAGACAGCTCACCTCTCGGTCTCACTATCTCAATACATCAAAGATGCAAGGAGCAATCTGATTTTTAACCTGTTTAACACGAATTAACAACGACACTAGAACCCTAAGGAAACGTCCTCTCAGACTGTTCAATCTTAGAAACCCTAGAGCCGAAGACTAACCGATTACCTATCACTTTTCAGGTTTTTAGATAAGAAGAACACTTGATTTATTAAGTTGTTGATTGACAATCCTATGGTAACTACGTCTAGCAAACCACACACGAATCACAAACACAAAGTAGGCGATCTAATACATATCTATTTATGAAAGACATTCACCAAGACATGTACGGAACAATTCAAACAATCAAACATCAAAATCAAGCATGCATATTCATTAAACAATCACACTCAGATATGGTCTAAAGTATAAAATCCAAAATGAATACCATAAACTGATAAAATCCAAAGTTTAGCAAAAAATCATCATTAACCTAGGTAGATCTATGGTCTTAGCTAAGAAACATGGTAAAAACAGAGGATTTAAAGTTAAACACAGCAAACATAAGGTCGAGAATCAAATCAAAACGAATATTAATGATCAATCGTGACCGAACGATTTATTGTCTAACCCGATTCAACGCAATACTTTAACCTCTTGATCCAAAGCCTTTTCCTTTGCTCAAATTCGCCCAAAGACTCTCCCTTGACGGAAATGTGTGTAAAAATCAAGAACATAATCGTTTAAATTGCAAAAACCTAAAAATTAGGTTTTTTCCGGATTTTCGACCCTCTCGCGTACCGCGAGAGGCTTGGGGAGGTCCCTCGCGGGCCGCTTCTGGTTTTCCTTGCGTACCGCGAGGATCTTGTGGATCTTGCCGCGTACCGCGGGAGGTTAACTTTCACAGAAAAATGATTTTTTTTCTCTTTTTCATTTTGCTCTTTTCTCGTGTGCTTGATTTCTCCAGTATTTAGCTTCATTTTCCGCTTCTTTTGCACACTCTAACATGCAATCGTGACCCAGACTCAGTATGAACTAAAAATGACACAAAACGAATACAAAACTATACAATTTCGCACAATTACACTAGGATAAACGTATGTGTTTTGCAACACATCAAACACAACTGGACATACAATTATAAAAAACTTTGTGTCGTCCAGACGGTCTATAAAATAAATAACTAAACTTAACATAGACTCCTAAGTAATAAATAGAAAACCTATAAACTAAACCGCACTGACAGGCAAGTGTACCTATCGAGTGTAGCACAGCTTAATGGTAAACCGAGTTATCGAACCCTAGAGACACTACGAATACTAATACTAGAATCTGACTCGGACTTAAGATTGATTTGGTTGGGGGTTTAACTACACTACTGATTATAACTATTAATGCAATAAACTAAGGTCGAATCAAGCTATAAAGACAAGAACAAAGGAAATATCAAGAATGGGAAGAACACTACCTAGGTCGGAATCCTACTTGCAAATAACAACTTCTACCGGTTCTGGAACTAAGATGGATCTAGGTTTCTAAGGATAACTGCTAAAGACAACCTAGTGGATCCCTAATCATTCTCAGGGTGTCACCAACTAAGCTACCTAAAGCGTACTAAACTCACCAGATGATTGGATCACCTCTCTAGTATTTCCAACTATGATATTGTACCCTAATGTATGGATTACCTCTCAGTCTCACCGTCCACAATACACTCAAGGAATGCACGGGGTAATCTCAGGATACCAACTATGACTTGAACTAGCAACAATCACTAGACACCTAATACTAACGTCCTCTCAGACTGTTAACACTCGGATTCCTAGTAACAAAGACTATACAACTAATTCTCACCTCTCGGGTATTGAACTAGGATACACACTCAATCTAATCAAGGATCAAACATAACTCCTATGGTTACTACGTCAAGCAAACCACCAAAATCACAAAACCTAAGATCTATGACTTCGATACGCTAATCAAACTTGCAGACAACCACAATTAACATATGGAATTATAATCAATCCACAAATCAGAAGTAAACATGCATATTCATCATGGCAATTAACATAAGATTCTTTACAAAATCAATAAACCAACATTCGAATCCAAAAACCGACAAAGTTTCAAACTTTAACAAATATTCATCATTAGACCTAGGCAGTATAAGAGTTTTAGCCTAGAATCATGTTCAAAACATTCAAACACAGAAGTAAAAACATAATCATAGGTTCAATATCAGAAAACAAACACAAAGATGGAATCTTGAAACCGAAAACGCTAAGTAAACGAACCCGTGAATCAAAGTCTTCAACTTTACGCTTGATCTCACTTCCTTGGCCCTAAAAGCGCCACTTTTCTCTCTTGAAACGGCTGGAATTCGATTAGATTTAGAATGGGAGAGTCCTCAACTTTTAAACCCTAAAAATATGTTAAAATTCTTGTAACTAGGGTCTATCTCTCGCGTACCTCTAGGCTAAACAAATTTGATTTTTGAACTCCTCTCGTCGAGCTACCCCAAATCGATATAAAATGGGCCCCGTAACTCATTTTCTAGCCCGAGATATGGCCCTTTTAAGATTTGACTTTTTCCCAACTTTTTCTGTTTCTCATCTCGGGTTCTCGTGCTCGTTTCTTTTCGGGTTCTTGTTCGTTTAAGCCCAAAAGTGACTCTATCACCTACAAAACCACATATGAATCAATACTAACTAAAAACGACTCAAAAACTATATAAAAACGACACGAAACATGGCGGAAATACATGTGTGCTTTGTAACACATCAAACATCCCCACACTTAACCTTATTTCGTCCTCGAAAAAGTCTGCAATGGAATCATAACTGAAATCTAACTTTATAAACATCAATTATCAATTAGCACAAATATACTCACACGTTAAAAAGCAATAATCAGTATTTATGTCCGATTAAACCCAATCACCAACTATCTAGCCCCCGTGATGTGTTCTAATTCCATTTTATACAACAATCAATCTATCTACGTGACTCACACTTAGAAGCTACATCTCTACCTAATATCGTCTCAAGGTCATGTTTAGGCACGGGTTAAACCATGTTGATTTGCCCACCACGTTAAACTAAGATTTACAGATTTTTAGAAATCAATGGATTGTGAAATGAATGGATGGAAATGAGCGTTAATTAAAGCATAAGAACTTTCATCTAGAGGCGTCTCAACCAAGTCACTATCCCGGAAGCTAACACATAGACTAGATTCTATACATTTAAGCACATGAATCTCACTTACGGGTGTATTCTCCAAGTCACCATCCCAGAGGGAAACACATAAGCAAAACTCAGTTTTCAAATTAATTAAGCTCATAGTTATGGAAATTGTGGATTTATGGAATGGGCGCCACCGAAACTCAGATTTATTCTCATAAAAAGAGAGTGGTGTGCCATGAAAGTTTTCGAAAACCTCTAAATATTAACTTAACGTGGTACCTATCACCCTGTGTTGACAGTTTCAGTATTACCATTACTCTAAGACGAGTGCCCACAAGATATCATGATATTTTACGTGATTAATCCAAAGTAACACTCCACGGGCTATTTAAGCTATTCAAGCTGGCTGGGTCTACAAAAACATCACAAATTAGACGCGTTTTCTATTATTTAAATCATTTAAACTAACAAGTAGATCCAATTGTACTATCATTTTCCATTTATTATGCAAAAAATATACTTTCAAAGGACATTTTTTTCAAAATGTTCAATTTTTTTGGATTTTTATGAAAGACACAACTAAGACACTCACATCCCCACACTTGAAAGACACATTGTCCTCAATGTGAAGCAAGACACTAAAAATAAAAATGCAAAAATAAAAACAGGAAGCGACCTAGCTCGATATGCAATGTGCTCAAGTGAATGTACAACTTCGTTCTTCCTCATGTGCACCGTATAGCATTTCGGTCGTGGTTGCACACGCTGTTGGGTTGCCTTTACAATTTGGTAGAGACATCGATCCCGTCCGAATGGAGATTGAGTACGGACAGGACGACCGATACCTGTAAAATAAACCTCACAACAAATCCGCAGCATTAAACTGACACAAATAAAAGACTCCCTGACTCAAACTGACTCACTAAGACTCTAGAGATATGCAAGGACTCTTACCCGATGTGTGGTAAACAATAGACATGAAAGCCATGGTAAGGTGCGTCATCGGAACGAAACGGTTCCCGAGTTTCCCATGGTCGGTGATGAGTGGTGAATGGTGTGATGTGGATGATGAATTATGGGTGAGCTATTATGGATGATAGGTGATGATTATGGTGGATCATGATAATGGATGTAGATGGTGATGAGTGATGGTGAATGATGGTCGGGAATGTTATGATGGTGGACGGTGTGGGTAACCATGAGAAACAAGGGAAATAGGGGTGACTCAGGATCCCCCCGCGTACCGCGAAGAGACCCTGCCAACTCCTCGCGTACCGCGAGGAAGTGAGTTTTAGGCCGGCAACTACATTTGTCCCTCGCGTACCGCGAGGGATTGCCTATTCTTGCTCGCGTACCGCGAGGGGGCCTCCGTAACAGAAAGTTAAGAAAAAATTCACTTTTTATACTTAGAATATTTTAGGCCCCTTAAAATTTTTGTTCACCCAATTTTTCCAAAACTCGTTCTAATGATAAAAACCAACGCAATACATACCTGGAACTTTGTTCTCGACGATTTCCGGTGCCAAATCAATCGCGAATCCCTACAAGACAAGACACTAACAAAACACAGTACCGAAAAACACAGAAAATGACACCGACTCAGACCAAGTGATACATACAAACTCTACATCCCAGGCACTTGCCCGAGAATCAAACAAACCTATCAGGAGGCTTCTCCTTGATCCTAACCGGAACCGCTTTCATCCTACGCGGCCTCTCGGTTCTCCATAACTTTAACAAACGCCTACTCCTCACAAACATTGGACTTATATGACATTTTGCACACAGATCCTTCCACCACAGCTTAAATCTACCCGGTCCGAACATAATATGACACATATAACCTATCAAGTTATCACCCTTAAACATCCCCACACTTGGGGTTTTCACACTCCCTAAGTCAAATAGATCTACCATAGAACGGGTTATCTTACGGGGTGGCCTAGACCTAGGGACACTAGAGTTAGGGGTCGGATCAACAGCTGTCTCCTCAGAGCAAAGAATAGACAGAGGCTCAGGAATTGGATTTTCTATGGGAATGACCTCTAAACCTCCACCTGGATTTCCGGGATCCTCAACACTCTCTTCTAACATCCACACACTTAGGGGTTGGCCTATGATCTTATCAAATTATGCCATCATCTCCAGCAGATTATCAGGCACCTCATCGTTGTAATCGTCCGGCTCCTCTAACAACTTTTCTAACTCTACCGTCCAATCAGACGGTCCTTCTAAATTTGGGGCGGGCTCACCTATTTCTATTTTCGGATTGGAGTCCTAATGGTAGTCCATGAAGGCATCAAGCATGCACACGGAGTGGCTATGCTCGTCAATATCCTCCACAGACTGTGTGGCATAAAAAATAACTGACTCATCCCCCACACGAAGTGTGAGCTTCCCGTTAAAGACATCAATCACTGCCTTAGCGGTGCGCAATAATGGGCGCCCTAAGATGAGTGGGACTCCGTCATCCACTTCCATGTCTAGAATGACGAAATCCACGGGGAAGACAAATTTACCAACTTTCACTAGAAGATTCTCCATAATTCCCCGTGGATACTTGACCGAGCGGTCAGCCAAGAAAATGCTCATGCGCGTCGGACGAGGTTCACCTACGTCTAGCTGCTTATATAAGGAATAGGGTATCAGATTTATGCTAGCACCTAAATCAGCCAACGCGTGGTGTAAGGGCAAACCGCCTAGGAAACATGGGATCGTGAAATGACCCAAGTCTCCCAGTTTCTCTGGCAGTTTGTTCTGCACCACCGCAGAACATTGCTCACTAAGTGAGACTTTAGAGACCTCCTCGAGCTTATTCTTGTTGGAAAGAATATCTTTTAAGAATTTGCCATACTTTGGCATGTGCTGGAGGGTCTCAATCATCGGAATATTGACCTTTAGTTTTTTAAACAAGTCAAGGAAGTGACTGTGTTCCCTTGCTTGCTTGAATGGCAGCAAACGTGCTGGATAAGGAACACGAGTCGGGTCAATTTTGGGGGTCTTCATCTCCTCCCCATTCTTCTTCTCCTCTGCCTTCTCGGTAGGCACCTCAACTACTATCTCCTCGTCTACCTGCTCCTCGGACATCTTGGCATCGATCTCAGCGAATCGATCCTTCCAGTCATTCTTCTTGACCACTTTAGGTGACGGAATGTCATACTTGCTGGAGTGGGAGTCATCCTCTACAACCTCTTTCTCCTCCACACTCCTGACCGACACGGCCATAACTGAAGCATTGGAGTTTGAAGATTGACCTCCCTGTCTGTAATCTCCAGGAAATTTCCCGCTTTTATTTTAACTTTTCCGGCAATATAAGTTCATTATTTTGGTGAATCGCATTTATGAAGAACCTTAATTACCTACTTCAAATTCATAAGTAATAAATATTTATGTTATATGCTTTGTAAATAATTTTCACCATCCTATTCCATAAATATATAGGTACATACTAAGTCATTTCTAAAACTATATATATACACACATGATATAAACAATTTATTATGAAAATATAACATTGCTAGTATTTTTAAATTACTAAAGGTAAATAAAACAAATAAATATATAATTATATCTATAAACATATTAAATATGAATTATGATGAAATGAAGTCATGAACATAAAATTTATGAGCACTTAAGTTGAAATATGTTATGAAATTAAAAACTATTTTTCATATTTTGCAATCTTAATCCCTATAACAAATTAAATTTTGTAAATAAGCCCATGATACTACCATATAAATAGACCCTCATTCTTCCCTCATTCTCACACCATATCAAGTTCTAATCCCTCTCTCAAGATTCAAAGTCGTTTTCATATTCATAAGTAAGTTCTTCTTATATTCTTGCTTGTTCATACTTTTCTTTTAAAAATCTCTCATAGCTAGCTAGATCTATGATCCCTAACATGTTTATGTTATAATCATAGACCTATCCAAGATCAAAAGCCCTATTTTAATTAAAATTGTGTCAAACTTTTATTTAAAAGCTTGGTTGATCATTCTTACTCCTTTCAATTTCAAAAATTATGTTTTTACTAAAAATCCTTATTTTCAAGTTAAATTATTTAATATTCAATTTCTATCTTTACATAAACTTATATTTTCACTTTAGCCCATATACTTTCCAAACACAAACTAAACTTGGTTAAGTATGCAAATAGAGTAAATTTCAAACCAGTATGTAGTTATCTGGCAAACATTAAAGTTTTGGCTAGGAAAAGACAGGGTTCTGATCCGACCAACTCTTTCCTGAAAACTTTTCTGTTGGAGGTACTACTCTGGAATGATAACCATTCTAGTGTACAACAACCACTTTCAACTAATTATGATTATGATTATAAACTCATTTCTTTATAAATATTTATACAAACTTTTATATAATTTATTTTTATTATATGAGAACATTTAAAACTCAATTCTATACTTTTAATTAATAATTAATTATGGTTTAATTATTAATTAATTAAAACATTATTATACTTTAAATTTTGGTTTAATTACCAACTAATTAAATCATTATTTTTAACACTTGTTTTTCATAAATCAAATGAAAGGTTTCATTCATTTATTTATGTAGTAAATTATTTAATTACTCAACTAATTATTACTCTTTTATTTATTCATCTATTTATCTATTAATTGATGCAATTACAAATAAAAGAAAACTAGTCATTTATTTATTCGTGTATTTATTTACAAACAAAAGAAACATAATTATTTATTCATACGTTTATATAATTATTACAAACAAACAACATCGTTATTAATTCTTTCACTTATTACAATACAAATATTTATCAAAGATTTACATAAAATATTATTTGCAACTCAAATAATTATTTTATTATTAAAATGAGGACACTCATATCAATCTCCTCGCACAATAGGATTCTCTATTTCAGTTGTACAAATCATTGATATATATGTTCCATCAAACATAGGTTAACTTTGTGGTTAGCTAGAACATTTGTGCAATATACTTGTGTGACATCCAAGCTACTCATTGCAAGGTGAGTTTACATAGCCCCTTTTTACTGTTTTTGCTTTTGGGGTGAAACATGTTATCAACTTTATCTATTTAAACAATTCAATATATCTTGTGCTTGATCTTTATGCTTTATATTTGGACTACTTGGTGACCATTGCATGTGTTTCATGCCAGTACATTCATTAATTTGCAGCCCAAGCCTAAGGTAGTACCTAACATGATCATTTATATGGGAAACTGAAACTATAACTTACCACAAGACCTTGGCGGGTTTTGTTGAGTATCAACTATAACTTGGAGTATCCGCTTGCTCCCTTTTTAAAATGGCAATCAGTGGGATTGCGTATCTAGTTTTCTATTATCAGGCTTGAATTGTACACTTGGAACCTTGTATGTTCTCACATATATGCTTTAGACATGCGTTGAACATATTGAATTGTAATCTATACTAACTCTTTGGTTTCAAAACCTGTGTATCTCACCAACTACTTGTAGTTGACAGTTACTTACATGTTTCAGGTGTACCTGCTTGAGGACTACTTGCTCACCTAGGACTTGGACCTAGATTAATTTAAATTATGTTTTGAACGTTTCATTTTCCTATGTAACGGATGCTTTTAATTTGAATAATAAATATTATCATATTTAATAGATGATCATGTGCTTATGAACAACCGCGTCAGCCCCGGCGTTTAATCCACCGCCGGCCGGGGTGTGACAGATTGGTATCAGAGCCATGGTTATAGGGAATTATGTTATTAGACACATAACCTAGACTATAACCTAGGAGTCCCAAACATGAGTTTAACTCGTGTCTTTTGTTAGGAACTCCACTCTATACTTACTATGCATACTTACCTACTTCTGATTTCTTGATGTAACTACATGAACTACAATATTCAAGGGTCCACATGAAACTATTTGTAACTACTTGAACTACATGAAACTTACATTTAGACTTAATAGTCTGATCCGAATGAAACTCTCATCAAAGGTATGTAAGTTCTAACTAATGAATGAGAACTTGTGCAATCCGGAAGGGTGGATGCCTGTATTCTAGAAGTTCTGTCTAGGAAAGCATTTCATATAAATCCAAATCAACCGATGGACCAGTTATGCTTTCCTGGGAATTTTTGGGATGAGTGTCCACTTATAGGCTAACGCATGACTTCTCAAACATTAGAAAGACTTAAAGTACCTTGATAAGTCTATGTGCCCATTAGGGTACCATCTATATTTTAGCTAACATCTCATGATTAAATTGCAAACTCTTATACATGATTCACACCTTATGAACTTTTTATTCACCCATTTGTAGAATGCCTCCCCGTCATGAGCGTAGGAACAACCTCACCGATAGGATCATTCAGCAAATGGCTACAATCCTACCGACCATGGTCAATCAGCTGAACCAGAATGCTGCACCGAGAAATCCCGCGTGTACATTCAAACACTTCAACTCCTGCAACCCCACCAAGTTTTACGGGAACGAAGGAGCTACTGGACTGCTCCAATGTTTGAATGCATTGAGGGGACTTTCGTCAATGCGGACTGCCATGAGAACCTGAAGGTTCGCTATGCTACTAGTGTCTTCCAGAAGAGGGCACTCACATGGTGGAATGGAGAAAAACGAAACCGTGGGATTGAGGTTGCACTAGCCTTGCCTTGGGCGGATGTCAAGACACTCATGACAGATGAGTTTTGCCCCCGTAATGAAGTCAAGAAACTAGAAGCTGAGTTCTGGGATCTCAAACAAGACAGTGGTGAAAGCCTTGACTACACCACCCGCTTTCATGAGCTTAGTCTACTGGTGCCCCATATGGTCACTCCTCTCTCGCGAGCCATTGAGAAGTACATCAATGGTCTGCCCATGCAGATTCAGGACACTGTTTTGGGTAGTAACCCAGCCACTCTCGAGGAAGCCATCCGTCTTGCAGCAACCCTGTCAGACAATCATGTTAAGGCAGGGACTCTATCTAAAAAGGGTGCCAAGAAGACTTTTGAGAAAACCACCACCGAACCCCCCAAGGAGACCAAGTCTGAGTCTTCCTTCAATAATAGGAAAAGGAAGGGCAAAAATTTTGCCATTATCACACCCGCTACTCCTTTAGCCCAAGTGGCCTCTACTGCCTTCAACCCCACCAAGAAACAATATGCGGGGACTTCACCACTTTGTAATACCTGCAAACTCCACCACCCTGCTCACGCACAATGTCGTCGGTGCACTACTTGTAGACGTTATGGACATTGGGATAATACCTGTCGTATTCCACCAACTAATCAAGTCTACCAACCTGCTGCTCCTGTTCCTGTTCCTGCTGCTATCACCCAGGGTCGCGCTTGTTACGAGTGTGGTGACCCTAATCACTTTAGGAACCGTTGCCCTAGGCTAGTCATTGTGAACCAAGCAAATCTAAACCAGGGCAACGTGGTTCAAGGAAACATAAACCAAGGGAATATGAACCGAGGGAATGTGAATCAGGGGAATGCAAACCCGGTAGCTCGTGGACGTGCCTTTAACATCAATGCCAACAAGGCTCAAGCCAACAACGATGTGGTGAACGGTACGTTTCCAATTAATCAACAATATGCTTCTATCCTGTTCGATACTGGTTCTGATAAGAGTTTCGTGTCCTTTGATATTTGAACCACAACTTGCTATGAGTCGAGCTAAATTAGACAAACCCTTTGATATTTTAGTAGCGGATGGTTATTCTGTTTCATGTGACACCATTATTAGAGATTGTACCTTAACCTTGAGCGATCATGACTTTTTCAATCAATCTTATTCCCATGGCTCTCGGAGGTTTCGACATCATAGTAGGCATGGACTGGATGACCAAGCACCATGCTGAAGTCGTCTGTTTTGACAAGTATATTCGTATCCCTCTTTACTCAGGTGAAATTTTGAACGTTTATGGTGAGAAACCGTCAAAGGGACTCAAGCTTATGTCTTGCACTACCGCACAGAAGTATTTACGGAAGAAATGTGTGGCATTCTTGGCCCATATTGTGGAACGAAAAGGCAAAGATAAGAGTCTCTAAGACATTCCTGTAATCAAAGACTTCCCTGAAGTTTTCCCCGAAGACTTACCTGGTCTTCCTCCTATACGCCAAGTCGAATTCCGTATTGACTTAGTGCCAGGAGGAAACCCCGTGGCCAAGTCACCTTATCGTCTTGCACCATCAGAGATGCAGGAACTTTCAAGTCAACTCCGAGAACTTTCTGACAAAGGATTCATTCGTCCTAGCGTTTCCCCTTGGGGAGCACCTGTTCTATTCGTCAAGAAGAAGGATGGTTCTTTTCGGATGTGCATCGACTATCGGGAACTTAACAAGCTTATCGTGAAGAACCGTTATCCACTTCCTAGGATTGACGATTTGTTCGATCAGCTTCAAGGCTCGACTTATTTCTCTAAGATCGATCTTCGTTCTGGTTATCACCAGTTACGAGTGCTCGAATCTGATATCCCCAAGACAGCCTTTCGTACAAGATATGGTCATTACGAGTTCATGGTTATGCCATTCGGACTAACCAATGCACCTGCGGTATTCATGGATCTTATGAACCGCGTGTGTAAGCCGTACTTGGACAAGTTTGTAATCGTCTTCATTGACGACATTCTCATCTATTCAAAATCAAAAGCAGAACATGACGAACACTTGCGTTTGGTTTTGGACCTATTGAAGAAGGAGAAATTATACGCTAAGTTCTCCAAATGTGAATTTTGGCTAAAGGAAGTCCAATTCTTGGGACACATAGTCAACGAGAAGGGTATTCAAGTAGATCCCGCTAAGATTGAGGCGGTAAAGAACTGGCAAGCTCCAAAGACCCCTACCGAAGTCCGCTCATTTTTAGGTTTAGCGGGCTATTATCGTCGTTTCATAGCAAACTCAAAGATCGCAGTACCCCTCACAGCCTTAACTCACAAAGGAAAACCCTACGAGTGGGGACCAAAACAAGAGGAAGCCTTTCAAACCATAAAACAGAAACTGTGTGAGGCTCCAATCCTGACTCTTCCCGATGGAACCGAAGACTTTGTCGTTTACTGTGACGCTTCCCACTTAGGCCTTGGTTGTGTACTAATGCAGCGAGGCAAAGTGATTGCTTATGCGTCTCGACAACTCAAAATCCATGAGAAGAATTATACGACGCACGATCTTGAGTTGGGTGTGGTCGTATTTGCTCTTAAAATTTGGAGACATTACCTATATGGTACCAAATGTGATGTTTACACCGATCATAAGAGTCTCCAGCATATTTTCAACCAAAAGGAACTCAACATGAGGCAAAGGCGTTGGGTTGAACTCCTAAACGACTACGAATGCAATATTCGTTATCATCCGGGTAAGGCGAATGTCGTGGCCGATGCTCTTAGCCGTAAGGAACCTATCAAGATCCACAGCATTCGAATCCAAAATGATATTCAAACTCGCATCCTAGAAGCACAACATCTTTCTGTCACTGAAGGAAACATGTACGACGAAATGTCATGTGGTGCTGAACTCCAACTTGAAACCAAACCCAATGGGTTACTTTACTTTCTAAATCGTATCTGGATTCCAGACCGTGACAACCTCCGTACCTTTATCATGAACGAGGCTCACAAGACGCGTTATTCTATGCATCCTGGTGCAGACAAAATGTACATGGATCTCTGTACCCAATACTAGTGGCCTGGTATGAAGAAGGACATTGCCCTCTATGTGTCCAAATGTCTTACTTGTTTGAAGGTTAAAGCCGAGCACCAGCGTCCATCTGGTTTACTTGAACAACCCGAGATTCCCGTATGGAAATGGGAGTGTATTGCCATGGACTTTATAACCAAACTCCCACACACATCTCGTGGTCATGATAGCATTTGGGTAATCATCGACCGTCTGACAAAATCTGCTCATTTCATACCCATACGTGAAGACTATCGAGTGGAGAAACTAGCTCGAATCTATTTTGATGAGATCGTTAGTCGTCACGGTGTACCTCTCAATATTATTTCTGATCGTGATGGACGATTCACCTCTCGCTTCTGGCAATCCCTGCAATCAGCTTTGGGCACTCAACTAAATCTTAGTACTGCTTATCACCCGCAAACTGATGGTCAATCTGAGCGAACGATTCAAACTCTCGAAGACATGCTTAGAGCCTGTGTCATTGACTTCAAGGGAAATTGGGATTTACATCTACCCCTAATCGAGTTCTCGTACAACAACATTTATCACACGAGCATTAGCATGGCTCGTTTTGAAGCACTTTATGGTCGGAAGTGCCGATCTCCTATCTGTTGGACTGAAATTGGTGAATCACAAATCACTGGTCCTGAACTTATTCAAGAGACTTCCGACAAGATAATATTAATCCGAGACAACCTTCTGGTAGCAAGAAGTCGGCAAAAGAGCTATGCCGACAAACGTCGAAAACCCTTAGAATTTCAAGTTGACGATCTGGTTCTTCTCAAGGTATCCCCTTGGAAAGGTGTAGTTCGTTTTGGAAAGAAAGAGAAACTTTCTCCAAGATTCGTAGGTCCTTTTAAAATCCTTGAGCGGATTGGGAAGGTAGCCTACAAATTGGATCTACCTGAAGGACTCAGTAACGTTCATCCAACATTTAATGTCTCAAACCTAAAGAAATGCTTAGCTGACGAGAATCTCCACATACCACTTGACGAGGTTCACATTGACGAAACAATGCACTTCGTGGAGAAGCCCGTGGAGATCATGGACCGAGAAGTTAAGCAACTCAAGCGAAGTCGCATTCCAATTGTTAAGGTTCGGTGGGAATCCAAACGAAGCCCTGAGTTCACTTGGGAACGTGAGGATCAAATGAAAGCCAAATACCCACATCTGTTTCCAGGACCCTCTTCCTAATCAATTTCGGGACGAAATTTTCTAAAGTAGGGGAGACTGTAATCTCCAGGAAATTTCCCGCTTTTATTTTAACTTTTCCGGCAATGTAAGTTCATTATTTTGGTGAATCGCATTTATGAAGAACCTTAATTACCTACTTCAAATTCATAAGTAATAAATATTTATGTTATATGCTTTGTAAATAATTGTCACCATCCTATTCCATAAATATATAGGTACATACTAAGTCATTTCTAAAACTACATATATACACACATGATATAAACAATTTATTATGAAAATATAACATTGCTAGTATTTTTAAATTACTAAAGGTAAATAAAACAAATAAATATATAATTATATCAATAAACATATCAAATATGAATTATGATGAAATGAAGTCATGAACATAAAATTTATGAGCACTTAAGTTGAAATATGTTATGAAATTAAAAACTATTTTTCATATTTTGCAATCTTAATCCCTATAACAAATTAAATTTTGTAAATAAGCCCATGATACTACCATATAAATAGACCCTCATTCTTCCCTCATTCTCACACCATATCAAGTTCTAATCCCTCTCTCAAGATTCAAAGTCGTTTCCATATTCATAAGTAAGTTCTTCTTATATTCTTGCTTGTTCATACTTTTCCTTTAAAAATCTCTCATAACTAGCTAGATCTATGATCCCTAACATGTTTATGTTATAATCATAGACCTATCCAAGATCAAAAGCCCTATTTTAATTAAAATTGTGTCAAACTTTTATTTAAAAGCTTGGTTGATCATTCTTACTCCTTTCAATTTCAAAAATTATGTTTTTACTAAAAATCCTTATTTTCAAGTTAAATTATTTAATATTCAATTTCTATCTTTACATAAACTTATATTTTCACTTTAGCCCATATACTTTCCAAACACAAACTAAACTTGGTTAAGTATGCAAATAGAGTAAATTTCAAACCAGTATGTAGTTATCTGGCAAACATTAAAGTTTTGGCTAGGAAAAGACGGGGTTCTGATCCGACCAACTCTTTCCTGAAAACTTTTCTGTTGGAGGTACTACTCTGGAATGATAACCATTCTAGTGTACAACAACCACTTTCAACTAATTATGATTATGATTATAAACTCATTTCTTTATAAATATTTATACAAACTTTTATATAATTTATTTTTATTATATGAGAACATTTAAAACTCAATTATATACTTTTAATTAATAATTAATTATGGTTTAATTATTAATTAATTAAAACATTATTATACTTTAAATTTTGGTTTAATTACCAACTAATTAAATCATTATTTTTAACACTTGTTTTTCATAAATTAAATGAAAGGTTTCATTCATTTATTTATGTAGTAAATTATTTAATTACTTAACTAATTATTACTCATTTATTTATTCATCTATCTACCTATTAATTTATGCAATTACAAATAAAAGAAAACTAGTCATTTATTTATTCGTGTATTTATTTACAAACAAAAGAAACCTAATTATTTATTCATACGTTTATATAATTATTACAAACAAACAACATCGTTATTAATTCTTTCACTTATTACAATACAAATATTTATCAAAGATTTACATAAAATATTATTTGCAACTCAAATAATTATTTTATTATTAAAATGAGGACACTCATATCAATCTCCTCACACAATAGGATTCTCTATTTCAGTTGTACAAATCATTGATATATATGTTCCATCAAACATAGGTTAACTTTGTGGTTAGCTAGAACATTTGTGCAATATTTGTGTGACATCCAAACTACTCATTGCAAGGTGAGTTTACATAGCCTCTTTTTACTGTTTTTTCTTTTGGGGTGAAACATGTTATCAACTTTATCTATTTAAACAATTGAATATATCTTGTGCTTGATCTTTATGCTTTATATTTGAACTACTTAGTGACCATTGCATGTGTTTCATGCCAGTACATTCATTAACTTGCAGCCCAAGCCTAAGGTAGTACCTAACATGATCATTTATATGGGAAACTGAAACTATAACTTACCACAAGACCTTGGCGGGTTTTGTTGGGTATCAACTATAACTTGGAGTATCCGCTTGCTCCCTTTTTAAAATGGCAATCAGTGGGATTGCGTATCTAGTTTTCTATTATTAGACTTGAATTGTACACTTGGAACCTTGTATGTTCTCACATATATGCTTTAGACATGCGTTGAACATATTGAATTGTAATCTATACTAACTCTTTGGTGTCAAAACATGTGTGTCTCACCAACTACTTGTAGTTGATAGGTACTTACATGTTTTAGGTGTACCTACTTGAGGACTACTTGCTCACCTAGGACTTGGACCTAGTTTAATTTAAATTATGTTTTGAACGTTTCATTTTCCTATGTAACAGATGCTTTTAATTTGAATAATAAATATTATCATATTTAATAGATGATCATGTGCTTATGAACAACTGCGTCAGCCCTGGCGTTTAATCCGCCGCCGGCCGGGGTGTGACACTGTCGATCCTTCAGACTCTTAGCGATGTCCTCTACCGTGCGCTGCAGATCATGGAATGCCGACTGTTTATTCTTCAGTAAAGTGTCATGGTCATCCAATCTCTGTGTAGCATCCCTGTCCTGCTGGACTAGGTGGGCAAGCAGCTGTGTCTTAGTCTCAAGCATCTCTTTGATTGAAGTCGTGTCGACACTGCTTCCCGTGCTAGGTCCTGTATCTCCTCCTCCTTGTTGTTGTTGATACTGCTGATGACCATTAAACCCATGTGGGTTGTTTCCAGATCTCCATCCCGAGCCAAAAGAATTGTATTTGTTGTACCCTCGGTTCTGGTGTTGGTTTCCAGCATAGCTCACCTGCTCTTGATTATTCACTTGGCAATCAGGGGTGTCGTGGCCTCCCCTCCACACTTGACACCGCTGAGCACTTAGCTTTAGTTCCTTGATTTCATTAGCAATAGAGGCGAGGGCAGCAGCCATGCTAGAATCAGGAGTGACCTGATGCACACCTCGAGGAGATGTGGTAAATGATCTAGCACTAGGAATATAAGTCCTAGAAGATGGGTACTGCTGTTCGGCTTGAGCGAAGCTCTCGAACATCTCCTCGCACTCATCAGCCTCAAACTTTTTCATGATATGGCCTCCCGCAGCTGTATTAAACATTTACTGCTTCTCAAAGGTGAGGCCATTATAAAACTTCTCCACTATCGCCCAATCAGAAAGATCGTGCTGGGGACATCGGCTCAACAGCATGTTGAACCGCTCCCAAGCCATGTGATAGGGCTCGTCAGGATCCATCCGGAAGGAGTGGATTTGATCCCTAAGGCGAGCGGCCCTGGAAGATGGATAATATTTCTTGAAGAACTTGGCTTCGAGATCCTCCCAAGTGGTGATTGAGTTGTCTGAAGATTATCGAGCCAAGTAGAAGCACGCCTAGAGAGAGAGAATGGGAAGAGACGCAAGTAGATAGCATCCTTAGACACACCCGTGATATTGAACGTATCACATATGCGCGCGAAGCGAGACACATGTCTGGTGCTTCCTCATCCTCGAGGCCATGAAATAGGGTGGCATGAGTGATCGTACTCATGACATGTGATGTGATCTGCCAGGAATTGACATTAGGAATAGCAGGGCGCGTGATCGAAGATCTCGATGACCCCATAACTGGCCCTCTGGTGTACTGTACGTCGCGCTGGAGGATCAACGTCGCCCATGGTAGGAAATGGAATAGGGCTAATAGGACGTAACTGGTTGTTGCACAACTGGTTCAAACGCTCCCGAAAGTCACAGGTGCGCTCGTGAAGCTCTCGCTCGGGCTCTAAGAAAACAGAATAAGGTGGTGATCCCTGCGAGCGAGTATGGTGCATACAAAGAAAGACTCAATAGGAAAAGGAAACAGAGACTCAAAGACAGAAGGACTGACTCGCAAGTAAACACAGAAGACAAGCACGCAGAACAAACTAAAAGAAAACAAATAAACCAAAAATCAAACAAAGAACTAGTCAAAGCTAATATTTCTATTGCCAAGTGTCCCCGGCAACGGCGTCAAAAACTTTGTGTCGTCTAGACAGTCTATAAAATAAATAACTAAACATAACCTAGACTCCTAAGTAATAAATGAAAAACCTATGAACTAAACTGCACTAACAGGCAAGTGTACCTATCGAGTGTAGCACAACTTAATGGTAAACCAAGTTATCGAACCCTAGAGACACTACGAATACTAATACTAGACCCTGACTCGGACTTAAGATTGATTTGGTTGGGGGTTTAACTACACTACTGATTATAACTATTAATGCAATAAATTAAGGTCGAATCAAGCTATAAAGACAAGAACAAAGGAAATATCAAGAATGGGAAGAACATTACCTAAGTCGAAATCCTACTTGCAAAGAACAAATTCTACCGGTTCTGGAACTAAGATGGATCTAGGTTTCTAAGGATAACTGCTAAAGACAACTGCTAAAGACAACCTAGTGGATCCTTAATCATTCTCAGGGTGTCACCAACTAAGCTACCTAAAGCGTACTAAACTCACCAGATGATTAGATCACCTCTCGGGTATTTCCAACTATGATATTGTACCCTAATGGATGGATTACCTCTCAATCTCACCATCCACAATAAACTCAAGGAATGCACGGGGTAATCTCAGGATACCAACTATGACTTGAACTAGCAACAATCACTAGACACCTAATACAAACGTCCTCTCAGACTGTTAACACTTGGATTCCTAGTAACGAAGACTAGACAACTAATTCTCACCTCTCGGGTATTGAACTAGGATACACACTCAATCTAATCAAGGATCAAACACAACTCCTATGGTCACTACGTCTAGCAAACCACAAAAATCACAAACCCTAAGATCTATGACTTTGATACGCTAATCAAACTTGCAGATCACCATAATTAACATATGGAATTATAATCAATCCACAAATCAGAAGTAAACATGCATATTCATCATGGCAATTAACATAAGATTCTTTACAAAATCAATAAACCAACATTCGAATCCAAAAACCGACAAAGTTTCAAACTTTAACAAATATTCATCATTAGACCTAGGCAGTATAAGAGTTTTAGCCTAGAATCATGTTCAAATCATTCAAACACAGAAGTAAAAACATAATCATAGGTTCAATCTCATAAAACAAAAACGAACCACTTTACGCTTGGTCTCACTTCCTTGGCCCCAAAATCGCCACTTTCTTTCTTGAAACGGCTGGAATTCGATTAGAATCAGAATGGGAGAGTCCTCAACTTTTAAACCCTAAAAATACGTTAAAATTCCCGTAACTTGGGGCCCTTTGGCCTATCTCTGGCGTACCTCCGGGCCAAACAAACCTGATTTTTGAACTCCTCTCTTCGAGCTACCCCAAATCGATATAAAATGGGCCCCGTAACTCATTTTCTAGCCCGAGAAATGACCCTTTTAAGATTTGACTTTTTCCCGACTTTTTCTGTTTCTCATCCCGGGTTCTCTTGCTCGTTTATTTCCGGGTTCTTGTTCGTTTAAGCCCAAAAGTGACTTGATCATCTACAAAACTATATATGAATCAATACTAACTAAAAACGACTCTAAAACTATATAATAATGACACGAAAACTTGATGTCGGTCAAACGGTCTATTAAATTAAACACAACCTAACCTAGACTCTCTAGTTAAACTCTAGACAAACCTACTAAACTAGACCACAAAGACAGGCAAGTGTACCTATCAATTGTAACACAGCTAAAGGAAGTTCGGATATCGAACCCACGAGACACTGACTATAACACTAACTAGACTCTGACTACGACTTAACTGGTTTATTTGATTTGGGGGGGGGGGGGTTCTATGAACTAAGATTAACTACTAAAACTTAAATGAACTGGACGAGTAAGACTACCAAGATAACTAACCAACAAGACAAAGACTTTAGGGAAATCAGTAAGGAAGGAAGACCCTACCTAGGCTGCGAATCCTGATTACTAAACTTGGCTTCTATCAGATATGGGACTCGTAATGGAACTAGGAACCTAAGATATAACACCCTTAAACCACATAATGGATTCCTGACCAATCTCAGAATGTGACCAGAAGGAACTCAAGGGATACTAATAACACCAGTACTCGGATTACCTCTCGGTCTCACCGATTATGCTAAAGAACTCAAAAGACAGCTCACCTCTCGGTCTCACTATCTCAATACATCAAAGATGCAAGGAGCAATCTGATTTTTAACCTGTTTAACACGAATTAACAACGACACTAGAACCCTAAGGAAACGTCCTCTCAGACTGTTCAATCTTAGAAACCCTAGAGCCGAAGACTAACCGATTACCTATCACTTTTCAGGTTTTTAGATAAGAAGAACACTTGATTTATTAAGTTGTTGATTGACAATCCTATGGTTACTACGTCTAGCAAACCACACACGAATCACAAACACAAAGTAGGCGATCTAATACATATCTATTTATGAAAGATATTCACCAAGACATGTACGGAACAATTCAACCAATCAAAGATCAAAATCAAGCATGCATATTCATTAAACAATCAAACTCAGATCTGGTCTAAAGTATTAAATCCAAAACGAATACCATAAACCGATAAAAATCCAAACTTTAGCAAACAATCATCATTAACCTAGGTAGATCTATGGTCTTAGCCAAAAAACATGGTAAAACTAGAGGATTCAAAGTTAAACACATCAAACATAAGGTCCAAAATCAAATCAAAACGAATATTAATGATCAATCGTGACCGAACGATTTATTGTCTAACTTATTCAACGCAATACTTCAACCTCTTGATCCAAAGCCTTTTCCTTTGCTCAAATTCGCCCAAAGACTCTCCCTTGACGACAATGTGTGTAAAAATCAAGAACATAATCGTTTAAATTGCAAAAACCTAAAAATTAGGTTTTTCCAGATTTTCGACCCTCTCGCGTACCACGAGAGGCTTGGGGAGGTCACTAGCGTACCGCGAGGGACAAACTAGTCGGGGCCGCTTCTGGTTTTCCTCACGTACCGCGAGGATCTTGTGGATCTTCCCGCGTACCGCGGGAGGTTAACTTTCACAGAAAAATGTTTTTTTTTCTCTTTTTCGTTCCGCTTTTTTCTCGTGTGCTTGATTTCTCCAGTATTTAGCTTCATTTTCCGCTTCTTTTGCACACTCTAACCTGCAATCGTGACCCAGACTCAGTATTAACTAAAAACGACACAAAACGAGTACAAAACTATACAATTTCGCACAATTACACTAGGATAAACGTATGTGTGCTTCTTCATCAAAAGCTCTTGTGTCTCAGGCTGGAGGGAAGTACACTTGGGGAGATCACAAGGATGAAGTTGTTAATACGGCTCTCATGGAAGATGTTAAAGATGGAGAACAACTTGTTATCATTCAGCCGCATGAGGACATCACATCCATTCCAGCTCAGGTACTCTCAAAACTTTGTTCATCTACATCTTTTATAAATGAGATCTCTAGATATACAGATACATCAACAGAATTTGGTTGATGAACGTGATCACATAAATGTCATGTATAATGAACTTGTTAAAAGTGAAAAACTTTATTTAAAGAAAATACGTGACATTTATGAAGAAAAACGTGATTTAATTGTGCAAGTTACCACCAAAAATAATACTAATCAAATTCTGATATAAAAGCTTTAAAAGATATAGAAAGCTAACTTACAGGTTGACAACATGAATATGGATAAGAAAATTGTTTTGGTATTATTAATAAACAATTACATAAGAAAGTGAATGAAGGTATATGGTATAACACTGCACCTCCATCTTACTCCAAATCTGGTAGATTTGCTGATATGTCTAATCCTTATGTTCCTACTCCTTTTGTTTCTAACATATCTTATCATGTTTATGTGAAGACTTCAGATTCTGATAATTTTGATTCATGTTCAGAATCTGGTTCTTTGAGCTCATCCGAGGATGATTATGATGCAAGTACTAGTGAGAGTAGTGATTTGAAACATTTTGAGTTGGATAACTATATTAATATGTCTGTCTAATACTGATTATGAACACGTTGTTTCATCTTTTCTTGAACCTGCTAGTTTATGTTGATTCGTCATGTGAATTGCAAAAATTCAAGAATGCTTTACATTTTATACCTAGTTCTTTAAATCCTATGACTTTTAGTGCAAATTTTAAAATTGTAGGAACATTTGTTACTGATATTCCTAGGGAAACTATGAGCAATCAAGAATTTTTTTGGATTAAAGAAAGTCTAATCTGACCAAGAATGTCAAGAGAAAGAGAGGTCAAATATGGTTATCGAGTTCACCGGTTTGTTCCCTTACGGTTGTTGGTGAGCAACATCAATCTCCTCCGTAGGAGCTAAAGCCATCGCAATTCCATTACGAACCAATATTAGACCCAAATCTTCCCTAATCGTCGTATTTTGACCTAGATGGTCACCTTGTATAATTTGGGGCAGAAAGCGGTTCTAGATGATTGCAAGCAGACCCACCGCTTGCTTCTTGCATGAAATCGTCAAAGTCAAGCTTCACAAAACTATTACTTCCCTTCCCACCAATGTAATTCCCCGTAGCTTCCTTATTTTTGTGAGATAATGAGTTCACCGCCAAGAGGCTTGATGTCCTTCTACCTGTAACCCCCCTTGTCGGTGGAGAGATGTTTGGGTCCAATGGGATATAGATTGGTATAGTGTTGGTAAGTGAAGGATCCATCTTCTCTTTGAAAACCAAAGTAAACAATCGGTGGGAAATGGAGTAATCGAAGGTGGAATCACCAAATCACCAGAGAGCGTATCTTAGTGACAGAAACTTACTAAAACTTATCTCAGTTATGGTGAAACTTCGTATTGTGAACTAATAATGATGTATTGAAATCGCATTACAAAATCAAGTACGTTTCCGCCAAGCTTTGATAAAAAAAATTAAGACTATTCTTAAGTATATTATTAAAATAATAAATTTAACTTAATGTAAAAAAAAGGTGTTACACGAATTATCTCAAAGATAATTTTATGATACTTAAAACATATTGGTGCTAATAAGCTAAGTATACTCGCTGCTTCAACAAATACAAGTCAGAGTGAGGGTCTTAATGTTCTCGATTGTATCAGCTGTTTCAGGTACCTGCTAAGATCAAAGCACCGTTAGTCTCACCGCAGGAGGGGGTCTCCTGCGATCAGCCCCCGACGTGATAATAATATAACTATTATTTGAAGGTGACAAGGTATTTAGGATCGAGAGTTGTATGTTGTTGATGTATGTTCCTTTGGTTGGTTTAATTACTCACGTATTACTTGTTATTAGCATTAAATTTGTATCGAACCATTGTACTTTGATGCATTTTTATATGTAGGGGAACCAATGGAAGATTGTGTATTATGGTGCATTATTCATCATATACATGGAGCTTAGAGCATACAAAGAAATACCAACCAAAATGATCAAGGTGATAAGAGTAAGACATCGGCGTTCAACAGAGCATGCCGACGTTTTAGTTGCCAGGGCGGCGTTTGGAACATCCAATGCAGCATTTAGAACGCCGACATGCAGTTATAAGCGGTTTTGTGCAGTTTTTGACGAGTAAAATAGGAAATTTCGTGGAAAAAAGATGCATTCTTGGCTGAGGAACTTGGAGGAAGACATTTGGAGCGATTTTTAGACTTGGAATCAAACAACTATCATCATCGTTTCCAAATCAAGCATCCAGGTTCAATGAAGATCATGCGTAGCTAATCACTTCATAGTCACAACTGGTGTAAGGGTTTAATTGAGACTTATAAGTCTTATCTATGTTTGTTACATGAATATTTGGATGATCATATGCATTTACATGTGGATGTCTATGATTATGTTAGTATTATCATTTTTCTATGTCAATTACAATTACAATTTATGTTTAGAAATCTCCATTTATTGCATTCCAACTTAGAGAAACTCTAGGCTTGTTGTAGATGTTCTAAATGTTTGGGATTTTACATGAATTGGAATTGGGTGATGAAACATTCCAGGGTACACTTTAGTATCATTCCACTTTAGAGAAACTCTAAATGTGTTGTAGATGTGCAATTGATGTAGACATGTTTTCTTACCTAATTGATGTGTTGGTGGTGTAGATTATGTCTATGTAATCTATCAAAGTAACAATTATATTGACAAGTTTTTCTAGTTGATGATTAAACCTTGAATCCAGAAGTGACTATTTATTTCATCATAAGAAACAAATCAATTTCAATTATATGTTCATGCAAGTATTTTTAATTACATTCAAAACCAAGTTCATATTTAATTTCATGTCTTTAAATCAATTTGAATTATTCACCAACCACTAACTCTTTGTGGTTCGACACCCTGCTTACCCTAGCTAGTTTTAGGTAATTAGGAACACATAAACTCTTTATTTTTAATCGGTACTTCGACGCCGATCAGTTGTATTGTGAGAATGTGTGAGTGAAGATGAAGATCAGACATGTTCTCTAAGAGTCCAAGTCCTCTCTTTTATACCTGAGTTTGGATAAGTGTGTAGTTGTTCTGTTGCCAGCTCCTTACCACATGCGGGGGTATCCCCTTCACTTTCTTCTCCCTATAGTGAGACCCTTTCTTTTTTTGTGTAAAGGGACATAGTCTCCTAAATAGACAAATATCCCTTTCCTCAAGGCCATTAATCCTTATTGTCTTATAGCTTTGACTTCCCGGATATTCCAAACAAGTCCCTTTCACTTATGTCAAGTTACCCCGTCGTTTAGTAGGAAATGGTTTTATAGTTCTGTTTGATACGTATGCTTCTTGTACGAAGTTATGCTTCACGAACGTACCCTCGTCATCACATATTCTTTTTGAAAAATAACTTATATGCCCTTACCTTCAACTAGCAAAAGCCTCAAACATGTTATTCATTAAAATATCAAGCAAACCATTCAACTGTGGTAGTTAAAAAAAACACGCCGAAATCACGTGCCCGTTTTGCCGATGACGTCATTAGGGTTTACTGAAAACCCTAGGCATCCTCTATATAAACACTCCCCCATACGTCTCTCCATCATCCACCGCAGCAAGCCATAGTTAGTTTCCGAAGCTCCGTATTTATTTTATATTAAATTGATTTCTTTTTCTTTTATTATTATCATTAAGTATTATCAAGGATGATGGATATGATGATTATTTCCCCAGATGATCGAATATGAAATAACTGAGCGCTCAATTTCATTTTTCTTCTTTCGGAGAAAAATCCAAGCCAGAAATCTGATCCATCTCTCACTTTTTTTTTCATGTTTTTCTTTTGAATTAAAATTGTACAAATACTTTTTAAATAAATTAAAGATGAAGCTGTCTGAATTTCTTTTGTATTGAGATTAGTATTTATTTGAAGTGATGATTATTTCCCCAGATGATCGAAGTTGATTATTCTGAGCGCAATTATTTAAATTCTCTTTAATAAAGTGAATTCTAGCCAGAAATCTGATAAATACTTTTTTTATCTAGGATTTATTTGAATTTATTTACTTTTACATTTAAATATACGTAGTTTAATTTTAGATTTTTTTTTGGAAAAGGATTAATTTTTGCAAAGAGTTAATTCTGGGATGAGTAGTGGCGTTTATGGTCCAGTTTTCAAAAATATTTAAAATAAACTGTGTTTTTAAAAAAAATAGAAGCATTGCAATCCGTGATCAATTGGGCTTAAAAAATTAAAACTAAAAGCCTTTTTAGCATATCTAACGTAATTTATTTTAGCCGAAATGGGCAAAAGTTTTTTAGCACATTAAAATTTCAGCCTAAAGCTCATCAGAAGCAATCCACGCATCTTGGAATTGCAAGTGGATAAACCTCAGTGCTTCAATCGATTGATGTGTTGTGTTGTGGTGTTTCAATCGATTCTTTGGAACCAAAAATAGATTGATTTCTAGAAACCGAACAATGAGTTGCAAACATAATTGATTTGTGCTGAATATTAAACCTTTGGCTACCGTTTTGACTATACATATTATACCATTGATCTTATGCTTTTCACTTAATTATAACATAGCTAAGAGCATGTGGTGGTATACCTAAGTGAGTAAGTGGATGGTAAGAGGAAAAGTGGTTGTTACGTGGTACAATGTTAGTTTCTCGGATTCTCACACTACAGTTACTTGGTAAGGGAAATTCTCAAATGAATGAGTGTGGTGTGAACATTAAATGTATTTTATTTTTATATTCTATTAACTAATAAATATATAAAAGAAAACATAAATAAAAGTAATAATAAAAAAGGACATAAGAAAATAAAATAACAAAAAATATAACTACTTGATTCCATATTTTGATTTGATCAAGGTCGAGAGCTAGAAATTCTAGCTCTTCTTTTTCTCTTTTCCAATTAATTTTCTCTTTTTCTTATGTTAAATTCTTCCATTTGTTTGACCATGTTTTGGCCGACGTCGACGTGAGTTGGAACCGAGCCGGATTCTAAAGCCGAAGCTCATGCTTTTTCTTTTTTCTTCCTGATCGGACGTTGTATGTTTTCCTCGTCGTCCATCATCTTCCGGTTGAGATCATACATTGATCTTCTGTCGGACGTGGTCGGACTAACATCAATGTTCGCCGAGGATCGTTTCTTTGAAGATCCGTCTCCGCTTGGATTCATGTACAATGTTTATCATTTCAGCGATTTCCTTAATAGTTCCCAAGTCGCAATTGGAGCTTGGACTCCTTCGTCGTCTTGATACCATGACGTTGCTTGCATTTAAATGTCGGTATCACTACAACATCTTTTTCGACTTCTCTCACATTGTTGGTAGATGCCGTGAAACTTCAAGACTTTTCCATTAATATGAGTCCATTTAGAACTCAATTGGTCCATAGTTCGATACTCGGGGGTACGCCCATTAATGCCTCAAACTTTGTAGCGATGCGTTTCCATAACGCTTTTTTATTTTGAGCGTTACCTAAAAAAATTAAACATAATCAATATTAATTTGTATAATGAAGTATAAAACTTTGTAGCGATATTAATTTATATATTAAATACCTATTATGGGATCCTTCGAGACGTCGACAAACGCCCTACCCAAGTTTAGCTCTTCGTTCACATCCCACTTCTATGTAACCGGTAAGGTTGCTTTTGTTAGGGAAATTTTCTTTTTTCCTTTACCTTTACGCATAGGTTGCGTTTCTTCAACGTGCCTTCTTCCTCCTCCTGAACTGGTTGCGTTTCTGGAACAAACTCCAGATCTTGTGAGTATCCGACAGACACATTGGGTATAGTAGGCATGTTTGGGACATATCCGGGTGATCCGAACAAGATTTGGTTAAAAGGTGGTGGTTGGGTGAACGTGTTTGGGTTTGTCGGAAACCATAGGTTGAACGTGTTTTGTTGAGACGCGTAATGAAGCCAAAACATGTTGGGGTCGTTAGGATTCATGACTTGGATAATGAGATATTTTATAGAAAGAAGATGAGATTTTTTTATAAAATTGATAGTGAGAAGATGAGAATTTAGTGTGTTTTATAAAATGAGTTAAATGGTTATTTATAGTGGGGTAAAATTGTTTTTTTTTTAATTCCTTTCAACTATTTCTGTTTATTATAATTCGTGACACACTAAAAATAATACAATATAACCCTATTTTTTAACTAAACAATTCATCATTCTAGACTACAATTTTCAATTCTAATCCAATTCAAACTTACTAAATAAATATTTAAAACCAACTAGATAATCCTATCTATTAAACATGACTCAATAAACCATAAGTAATTTTTATCTCAAAACATCCTTATCCATACCCCTTTCTAGTAACAAACAAATTATGATTAATCCTTCACTTTAATCTTCATTTGATACCGTTCAACCTCATCTTCAAAATATGTACTTAAATCTACCTATTGAGTTGTTTGTTAGCAATACACATATAATGCATACACACATACTCTAACATCAACTCAAGAACTTGTGGGGAAGGTGACTCCCATAAACCAAAATAGTTTTAAAAATCATCCCACAAACCTAATCATTCATATTAACTCTATTTTTCTAAAAAAAATCATGAAAAGTGCTATTGCTAACTCTCTCGTCTTTTAAAACATATAAAACCAGTGGGCGTTAACACGTGTTGTGTGGAGGGGCTCACATTAAGTTAGCTCGGTTTCAAACATAAAAGCGTTAACGATATATTCGGAAATCAAGGAAAAGTAACGGTGTTGTATAAATGAACATTAATAAAAATGAAAAAGAATAAAAAATCGTTTAACGAAAATATAAAACTGTGTGAAACCGCCGCGAAAAAAACTATAAAAATAAAAACGGTCGAAAAAATTTATAATGAAAAAGATAATTAAAAACGAAAATTAAAAAGAGACAGCCCGTACACAGGTATTAACTGCGCGGAAAAACTAACGTCGAACTTTAAAATGTTAACATCCAAAATTAAAGATTTAAACTATTAAGACGAAAAGTAAAAATCATGGGTCGGTTTGGTTTGGTTTTTTGAGGTAAAACCGAACTAAAAACTGAAAATTCGGTTTTGAAAGCCGTTTGGTTTCGGTTTTTTCAGTTTTTAGAATGGGTCCGGTTTGGTTTCAGTTTTTTTGGCTTTACCAATTAGACTCTAATTTTTTGGAATAATTTTTTTTGTTAACTAATAATTAATTGATTATTACACAATTAGGCCTAAAATATTTAAGCTATACAATTTATTAGTTTCTTATAAAATACTTAACATTAATTAAGAAATAAACATTATAATTCATAAATTCAGTAGCAAATATGTGAAAACTTGCTAAAAGATACTTTAAACTAATCTTTGAAATGATTGAAGATCAGTAGCAATTTTGGTCATCAGGACCAAATTGAATCAACAGTTAAGGAAACTTCCAAACGATTGAGAATTGTGACGGTTCTCAGCATACACTTGTGATGTTTCATTGCATCGGTTCACACCTATAGATATAAGTCAGTTTGGTCAGTTTCAATGTTTCATACACGCGAAAAACACAACATATTTCACATTTTCGTTCTCTAATATTTTAGTATTATCCAATTCAATATTCGTGTGTACCAACGAAATAATTCAATATAAAACCGTTTCTATTTTTAGAGAATCCAAATCAACAAAAATTACAATTCCTAAACATTTTTACTTGTTTTAATACAAACTTAACTGATTAAAATATTATATTGTACTAGTGATAAATACATATCTAGTAAGATATTTTTAGGTGAACCATGATTCATACACTTTTATATTAGACACTAGTTTAGATCTCGTGTATAAACACGAGGTGAAAAATATCAATATGTAAATTTTTTAAATATTTATTTATATATTTTACAACTGTAAAAATATATTACATATAGTTAAGATAGAAAACAAATTCAAAATATGTAAAAATTAATATATAATTAGGTTTTGAAAATACGTTAATTACTATTTAATATAATTTGACTTTCATTTACTATTTGATTAGAAATAGAAGTTACATAATTAAATTTCAAAGTTTCTTATAATAAGAGATAATTTAAAATAAATATTCTTATTACTATAATTAGTATTTTTCTTTAAATATATATTATTAGTAAATGATAGAAATGCATTAAATAAGAGAGATAGGAGAGAAAAAAATGATGATGGTGAATATGGAGGCGACACGTGGCATGAATAAACCTTTATTTATTATATAGTATAGATTTTACATCATATGAGATGACATTTTTTGAGGTGACAATTTTTTACCCATAATGATCAATCATAACTAATTTAATAAATTTTGTTTTCTTTGATTTTTTTAATAAGAAAATCAACAATCAAATTTATTAATAAATAAAAAATTAATTTACAACTACATATTTAACAGGTTTTGCCACCCAATCTTTAATCATCCAGTATTATCGGAACCGGTAATTTTTTTAATTTGTTTTTTCCATTTTTTATTACTTAGTTTTATGTTTCCTTACTATTAACATTATTTTTACCGTTACGCCTACGTTTTTGTTTAAATTTTATTAACTATTGGCCCGGCCCGTTTTCTATGATAATTTCTGTTCGTTAAATTTTTCAAAATAACGGAATGCATCGTTTTCTTAAAAAAAAATCAACGTTCTGGTTTAGATTTTATTGAAGACGAAGTTGTATTCAAATTCGAGGGTTTTTTTAATTGTATGCTTAAACGAGTATGCGATTCGATATAAATTTTATCCACGCAAACGAGTAACGACCAGACTTCCGCCACGAAGCACAGGGAGTAAAAACTAGTTATAATTAATAGAAAGTAAAGAAATAGTTAAAAATAGTTATAAAAAAAGTAAAGAAATAATAATAAAACGAAACTATATACTATTTTTTATATCTAGTTCAATTAAAACTTTAAACTCAAATAACTTTTAGTTTTTTTAAATAACAATATTTAAGTCTTAGTTTTTTAAATAAAAAGGACATAATTTATTATTTAAAAATGTAAATACTATATTTTAATGGTATTAAGAGTTATTCAAATAAAGTTTTTTTTTGAAAGGCAAATAAAGGTTTGGTTTGATTATTATTATTTTTTTGGACCCTGACATTTTGCAGTTGGTGTGTGTACGCTCCCATCCAATCATCTCTGCAAACTTAAAAGTTAAACACCTCAATTTCCTATCAATGGGTTATTAATAGTGAAATTCATCAGAATGGCCATTTGATACAAAGAGATTAATCAAAATGGTTATTGACTTTTTTTTACTAAAATATTTAACCAGTCAGATGCTGTTATTTGTTAAAATGGTAAAAATTTGGGTCAAATTTTCGCCAAAAACGAAAACTTGGGCGAAATTTTTACCAAAAATCCAAATTTTTGCCATTTATTTTCTGAATTTTTGCTATAAAAAATTAAATTTCGCCTCAGCGAAAAAATATGGCATATTTTGGCCAAATTTTTTTTAAATTATAATTTAATTTTTAATATTTCGAAAATTTAAATTAATAAAATAAAATCATTTTTTTTAAAACGAATTTTAATAAAATATTATTTTCAAACAAATATTTATACCCCTCCCTACCATTCATTTTTTCTCCACTTATCCAACAAACTTTATCAACTTATCAATACATTTTACTAGGGCTGTAAACGAACCGAACGTTCAGCGAACAGTTCGTGAACCGTTCGGCGGGAAGTTCGTTTATGTTCGTTCGTTTAGTAAATGAACGAACATGAACAAGAAATTTCGTTCGTTTAGTTAAATGAACGAACATGAACAGAGGTCTCGTTCGTTCGATTGTGTTCGTGAACGTTCGGTAATGTGTTCGTGAACGTTCGTTTATTTACGTTCGTTTGTGTTCGTTTACGTTCGTTTATTTATGTTCGTTCATGTTCGTTTGTTTATTTTATTTCATAACATAATTTTTTTTATATTTCTATTTTATTTTATATAAATATTTTACATTATATTATTCTTTAGTTTTAATTACCCCTAATAATCAAATGAGCAAACCCTATTCTCTAAACAAGCGTCGTTTCTTACACTTTTCCTCTCTTCCTCCTCCATACGAAGATAACCAGGCACCGCCGCACCAGTAGGGCTTCCTCCATACGAAAATTCATGTAAGCCTTCATGAGTAGAGCCTGTTATTTCTTCTTAATTTCTTGTTGTTTCTTATTTATTTCTTGTTTATTTAGTTCTCAATAAACATGTGTCCATTTTTGTTATCAGTCATGTTTTTAGGTTAAAATTGTATGTTATCAGCCCTATTTGTTATCAACATTTGAACTTATCACTATGATTAAAAAATGTGATCAGCCATTTAATCATTTTTATGATTATGTTATTTACTATGCAGATGTCTAATGTCTCTTGTAGTGGTCCACTCCCCTGTGATGAAGACCAATATATAGACCTATACATCCAACTTATTTCTTAGTGAGTTATACGGTATAAAAGAAGCGTTGGATGAAGTAACTTTGGATGAGGATGACTGCATGAAAGGTATGGCTAATGAGATGAAAAAGAAATTTGACAAGTATTGGGGTTCATGTAATATGTTGATTTCAATTGGCGCTGTCTGGCGCTGTCATGGATCCTAGATACAAGATGGTATTAGTTAACTTTTCTTTTAAAGCCATTTATTCTAAGGAGAAGGCTGATGAAGAGATTAAGTTGGTTCAACATAATTTGGAAGAATTGTTTAAAGAGTATGTGGAGGCTTATAAAGAGCCTAGTGTTGGTTCGTCTAGAAATGCAAATATTGAGAGTGGTCCAAGTGGGAAAAGTAGTGGTTCTACCTTTATCACTTCTAGATTTGGTAAGGGCATCAAGACCGGTAGTGCTAAATATGATCAACATATTAGAAGCGTTGATTGTGTTGAAAGTGTAAAGTCGGAATTAGTCACTTATTTGGAAGAAGGAGTCATCATTCCTGAACCAGGTGTGTATTTTGATGCGTTAGCGTGGTGGAATAATAACAAACTGAAGTACAAAATTTTATCCAAAATGGCCGCTGATATCCTCGCTATTCCAATCACCACAGTTGCTTCAGAATCAGCTTTTAGTGCCGGTGGAAGGGTTATTGATCCGCATCGTTCTTCTTTAGGAACTAAGATGGTGGATATGCTTATTTGTGGGGCTGACTGATATCGTCATTATTATGGGTTGCAAAAGAAGAAAAATAAGGTTATTTTCTTTATTTTTCAACTTAATATTTGTTTTATTATTATGGTTAATGTTTAATGCTTATTTTATTTTATTATTGTAGGAAAATGACGACATGGTATATGTTGAGCTTCCTTGAATTGAAGATTTCGGATGGTGAAATAGCGATCGTATGAAGAATTTTGGGAATTTAGAACTTTCAAACTTTTGTTTTGGGATTATTATGGTTATGAATTATGATTATTATGCTAGTATTTTGGGATGATTATATCTAACTTTCAAGTACTTATCTTTTGGTTGGTTAAATGTTTGGTAAACTTGATTTAATTATTGGATAGCTGAATGTTTATGGTTAATTGCTATTTTTTTATTTTCACATTAATAGTTGTTCGTTTGTGTTCGTTTATGTTCGTTTGCGTTCGTTTGTGTTTGTTAAGAAGCTTAACGAACGAACACGAACGAACACGAACAAATGCATTTCCTTATTGAACGAACACGAACATGAAAATTCGTTCGGTTACATGTTCACGAACCGTCCGTTTGTCCGGTAAATCCTTAACGAACGAACACGAACATGATCATGTCCGGTTCGGTTCGGTCCGTTTACACCCCTACATTTTACCATCAAACTTCTCTCATAAACCTCACTAAATTACAACTTATCTTAAGCTTCTTTCACTTTCCATCCACTTATCCTTTAAAAAATCTCACCAAATTACAACTTATTTTTAAGTAATGTCTTGTAATATTATTTTATGTACCGGTGGAAAATGGGACTTTGTTAATGGTGTTGAGGAGTACGTTCCTGTCAAAAAAAAAGTTTTCGACGTGTTTTTTGTGTACCTAATAATATTAAAAAAAATAATTTTTTTTTAAAATAAATAAAAAAATAATTCCGGTGAAAATTTTAAAAGGGCCCGGCGAAAAAATATGGCAAATTTTCGTCATTTTAGTAAAAAAAAAGTCAATGACCATTTTGATAAATCTCTTTCAATTGACCATTTTATTAATATGGTGTATAACCATTAGATGGTGTATTAATATCATGTCCTTATTTTTAGATTAGGAGCATTTATACCTAACATGGGGCTCACTAGGCAAATCACGCGAAAATTTTCAAAATTGAAATAAATGTGTTGTACGTTTAGAGGACTTTTTTAAATCTAGTCGTGACAAAATTCTACACGAAGCCATGTTCACTGTGTTTAGTCATTATACTCGTCTTGTCAACTTTATGACATTATGTTAACACATAAATTGTACATGAAAACAAAAATATTTTAGAACTTGAATAAACTAAAGAGTTATTACATGTAATAACCACGTGTTTACACAACTAATGGGTTGTTTGGTAAGTGTTGAACCATTAAAAGTTATGGATAGTTCAACATGATTTTTCAGTTGAATTACCATTAACGAAACAAACACCGTTACCTCTAACCGATTCAGAGGTAGCATCATAATAAAATTATTAATAGGCTACCAAACAGCCCATAAGTCGATTTATGAAATAGTTTTTTTTTCAAAACTTAACATGAGATCCCACTAAAATACATGCTAACCAAATAAGGGTAATCTTTTTATAAATGTAAGATTATTAAAATTGCCTATGCGACTTTATAACAACATTTTTTACTACAGAAATGAAAAATAAAATATAATATCCTTATAAAAGGAAATTATATAGTATAAAAAGAAAGTAACTTGTTATGTTTTGTCTTTTGGTAAAAGTAACTAAATTTCTGAACTGATTTTTATTACAAACTTAACATGAGATAGAAATCACGAACACTATATATGACTGGGGTGTTCAAAGTCGGATATCCGAAAATTCGACTCCAGGTAACGAGTTCTTGTTGATTTTCGCATCCTCTCTGGGCTTGATTCATTGAAAGCGATTTAGGGTTTAGGTGGGGGAACCTCTGTTTGCATCTGGTATGTAAAAAGAGGAGGAAGACAGCGATGTTCTGTTGATACAATAAAGTTCTGGAACTTTAAACAAACACAGGCCTCTAGCCCAGTGGTAAAACGTGTACCATGCAGAGCTAAGGTCTTGGGTTCGAAACCCATTAATCCTTTCTTTTTTTGTTTTAATTCTTAAGTCCACTCTCTATATATGATTTTGATTCCCTTCTAATGAATTGTTTTCTTTTAATCTTTTTCCAAGATTCAATGTATATTGCTCATATAAAACAAATGCATGTCCCTTGTTAAATAAAAATAAAAGTTATTAGACATTTCCTTTACATAAAAATGAGTAAATTATGTTTTTTTTAAATACAAAAGAACTACTAGTATTTTGAATTGAATCTGTAGTTTAAATCTTTAGTTGTCATTTTGATTACATAGTCTTATTAAATGAAAGAGTTAAAATTATATTTAAACCTTAAAGACATGATCCATAATATATTGTTATTAATAATACGATTTTATTAGTGTTACTAATAATATAAATCTAAATAATTATCTTATTAACATATTTATCATAGTATTAATACTTTCACAAATATAATAATTCTTTCAATAACTTGACTTCATAAATAATAATATTGCTAATCGCATAACTTGTTTAATTTGATGTGCTCATAGATATATTATTACATTATTCCATCGTAATGACTATCTTAACCTATCGTCTTAATAAAATAATTATTTTATTAAGAATACAATTAATAACTATGGTTGACGCATAAAAATCTCTTTTATAAAAAATAAAAATCTATAAAACATTATTTAATGAAATTTCATTTATATATATATATATATATATTATCATTTTAGTTATGGTTAAAATTCGTATCCTTAAACTTCTCTTTTGTTTGTTCGTTCCTAAATCTTGACGTCCCAATCATTCCATTCGTATTTCCTTTTTACCGTTTCTATATCTATACTATATAATAAATAAAGGTTTTTGCATGTCACGTGTCGCCTCCATATTCATTCTCATAATTTTTTTCCCGCATCTCTCTCCTATTTAATGCACTTCTATCTTTTAATAATAATATATATTTAAAGAAAAAATACTAATTATACTAATAAAACACATTTATTTTAAATTATCTCTTATCATAAGAAACTGTAAAATTTAATTATATAACTTTTATTTTTAATCAGATAGTAAATAAAAGTCAAGTTATATTAAAAATAGTAATTAACGTATTTTCGAAACCCAATTATATATTAATTTTTACATATTTTGAATTTGTTTTATATTCTTACTATAGGTAATAAATTTCTACACATAAAGATTTAAAATTTATATGTATTGATATATTTTACCCCGCGTGTAGACACGGGATCTAAACTAGTTAAATAATGTATCTTATTTAATTTAAGGCATCGTTAAACCAGTTCACTTGTCCTCATGATCTAGTTACAAGTTCAAGCCTCTATTATTCAAGGTGAGATTCAGAGCCTCTTTTACTTTTACTTTTGGGTGAAACATGTATACATATTTCTTGATAACTTAATCTTTTTATCAAAACAGATTCTTAAACAAGTAATTTCAATATTGTGCTTGATATTTGAACACTATAATAACGTTGCAATCATTAACTTGTTTACAAGCCTAATGTAATACTAGTATGGCCATATAGGGGAAACCGATATAACATTTCAACGGCACAATCTTTGGGATTATGGATGCAATAACATTTCAGCGGCACAATCTTTGTGGTTGTGGATGCAATAACATTTCAATGGGACAATCTTTGTGATTGTGGATGCAATAACATTTTAACGACGCAATCTTTGTGATTGTGGATGCATATAACATTAAGGGTTGATTGCAATAAATTTGGTGTTAATATGCTTACACACTTGTGTGAACTTGTACGGAATTTGTTTTATATCTTTTATGACAATTTATCATTATAACTTATAAAACCTATGTTTCTCACCAACTTCATGTTGACCCATTTTACTTTACATGTTTCAGGAAATAAATAGTTGATGATGAAGAATCACATAGGAAAGCTCTTGGACTTAGTTAATAAATTGAACAATAATTTTTGTTGATGTTTGTTTGATTTGAAACAAGTTTAAACAATATATAATAAAATTTAATAATATATGTGATGCCTTATAATTGTCTTTGTACCTTATGCTATGAACTACATGTGTGACACCTCGCGTTTCTGCCTGTGGCGGGGTGTGACACTCCACTACTCATGATAGACACATGATGAGTGATGTATTCTTAAACGCTAAATTTGAGGCATCTATAGTTCCATACCTCACATAGGGTTCAATCGTCAAACCACTACACATTTCCAAAATAAAATAAACTAGTGGATGTTGTCACATGTTGTAGTGTTGACATTGACGTGGTTAACTAAGGGGTATAAACGAGTCAAGCCGACTCGTGATCTACTCGAGACCGGCTCGTTAAAAACTCGAGTCGACCACTACACATTTCCCAAATAAAATAAACTAGTGGATGTTGTCACACGTTGTAGTGTTGACATTGACGTGGTTAACTAAGGGGTATAAACGAGTCAAGCTGACTCGTGATCTACTCGAGACCGGCTCATTAAAAACTCGAGTCGAACCGAGGTTAGACGAGCTCAAGTCCGAGCTTGAGCCTAAAAATAAGCTTGTGTAATAAACGAGCCCACACCTAAGCTTCACTTATCGAACTAGAGCTGCTTCGCAAGCCTAAACAAGCATATTGGTTAAATAACTTTCATATAAGAATCATGAAATTTATATCGAAACGTAGATAAAAATAAAAACTTTATAACGGTGTATTCGAAATTTGTAAAATATAATATTTTAAAAGCTATAAGTGAAAAACGAAATAGGTTTAAAGGAAATTATAATATTAACATAATAATATTTTTGAGAAGTTTTATCATTCTGTTTAGAGAGCTTGTGCCTTGGTCAGTTTTGAAAAAAAGGAAAATATTGAAATGTAGATAAAAATAGGCACGTCACAACGTTGTATTCTGCATTTTATAAAATATTATATTTTAAAAGTTATAAAAGAAAAACAAAATATGTTTAAAAGTAATTAAAACAATAAAATATACATAGGATTATTGTACATAGGATTACTCTTCATAAGGAGTTTTCAAAATGTATATGTATACAACTAGCATTTGATGCCCGCGCGCTGTGACGGATTCGCGGTCTCAAATCAAAATATAAGCAATAACACGTCCAAATATGTTAAAATGTGTTTTATATTGAGAGTAACAAAAAAGTTTAAAGTGTAATATTTAGAAGCTCGACTCATGTAACAACCAAGTATATTGTATCTAAATTTACACTTTGAACATGTATCTAAATTTACAATCTTAACATATTTTAAATGTAAACAAATGAAAAAAAATGTTGTTTTGAAGAAAAAAAAAAGTAAAAAATGCATTAAGCAAATGAAAAAAAAACTAACAAAAGCAAATGAAAAAAATAGAAAAAAAAACTAATCATTAAGCAAATGAAAATAACAAAAAAAAACTGGGATAAAATAACAAAAGGAATGAAAAAATGGAAAACAAAAAGTTGTATGGGGCAAGTTTCGAACCCGGGTGGGTTGCATAAATGGAAAGCGAGCCTACAACTGGGACTACGTAGGCCTTGTTGTCAAATTCCATCATAAAATTGTTAGGTACACTTAAACATTTGTGGGAAATCAAAAAAAAATTGACCAATCACAGGACGACATGTGACATAACCGTCAAAACCCACCAATGATAAATTAGAACTGTTCACATCTTGTTAAAATGTATATAATTAAAATGTATATAGTTAAAATGTGGTGTACTTTTATACTACTTTATTCAATTTAGTCATTAGACATGGCAAAAAAACTGGTTCATGAACCAAACCCGGTTCATAACCTGAAATCAGTTTAGATAGGGTTGAAACCGACAATTTGTAATAGGTTTGGGGATTTCTGTGATGGAACTGGTTTTGAACCCGACCCGGTTTGTGAAACCGGTTTTTACCGTTTAAAAAAACAAAACGTTGGGTAACGGTCACTTGACTGGTGTATGACTGTTTTTGGTGTTTTTTTTGACGATTTTACACCTATATGTTAGTTTAAATAGATATCAGACGAGTTGGTTTAATCAAACACTTAAAAACACTCTCTATTATCTTTAATCTCAAAAAAGGTTCTTAAATGGCTTTCGAAGTAGACACTCTCGATAGAGCACCATACAATAACTTCGACAGCGATTAAACAACGAACAATAAAATGAAATGCAATCTACTTGAATTTTATAATGTATCGCAATTTAGTTTTATATTTTTGTAATTTCTAAAATTAAAAAAAATAATACAAAATAACTTTATCTTGTTTATTTTTATATTTTACTTTGTTTTTAATTTTATAAAAATATTATAACATATTTGTTCTTAAAATAAAATAAAATTAACTTTTTAATCAAAGTTGTTTCAACCCAAACCAGATTGAACCCAATTACATCCGGTTCCTATCGGATTAGGTATTCCACTTTCAAAAAAACAGGTTTGACTTACGATGGTGTCACCCCAAACCGGGTTTGACCATTTTGGCCCAAATCAAAATCAGTTTTGACCTGAACCGATTTGGGCCAAAAACCCAAAATTAGTCGTAACTAAATATACTTAAAGTGTAGTTCACTTTGTTTACAGGGCCTTGTAATCTTATTGTTAACATTATGAAATTATGTTAACACATAAAAAGTTGTAGATGTGAACACACATATCCTAAAACTTTAATAAACCAAAGGGTTAATGGCATATAAGAGACACATTATCATAGGTGTGTCAATTTATACGATGTGTTCTTTTTCACATCAAGTAATGTATTCGTAGAAAGTGTACAAATCATGTAGTTTCGCGGTTGTACATGTGTAGTCTAGTTAAACTGATTATGTGACACATACAAGGGTTACTTAAGGTGACATGAAATAAAATGTAGATAATATATATGCTCACCAAATGAAGCATTAGAAATATCATTCAATAGTCCTTCCTATGATTGTCATTGTAAATACTACTTTTGAATTTTGATTGCTTGAAAAATTGATTAGAGATTGGTGGTGATCTCCTAATATACTCGGATATAACGGTGTAAATGAGCCGAGCCAAGCCCGAGCCTGACTAGGCTCGAGCTCAGCTCGTTTAACTTTCTGTGTGCTCGAGCTCGGGCTCGGGCTCGTAAGTAGTTTTCAAGCTCGGGCTCGGCTCGTTTATTATTTATTAATTAATTTATATATATTTATATATAATTATTTCGTATAAATTTTATTATAAAATTTTATATAACATAATACATATTATTTAGTTATTTTTATCATAATTTTATACATACTAATTATTATTTTATAAAAATATATTCAATATATTATTTAAAATATATATAAATAACAGGCTCGTTTAGGCTCGCGAGCCGGCTCGAGCTCGATAAGTAAAAGCTCGGGCTCTGGCTTGTTTGAGCTAGGCTCGATTTGAGTTTTTACCGAGCCTATCTCGAGTAGCTCGTGAGCCGGCTTGGCTCGTTTACAGGGCCGGCCCTGAGCATGTGCGAGGTGGGCGACCGCTCAGGGCCCGGTTTTTTACGGGGGCCAAAATTATAAATTATGTATATTATATATAAAAATATATTTAATATAAACTGAGATTAAGAAAGAAATTACAATTAACTTATGGGTTTTTAAAACCCATTAACAATTACTCTATCATTGGCCATGTCCAAATTAACAATTTTACCTAATAAAAAAATATACGGCAAAATTCAATCGGATGAATTCAATAAAGGGAGATTTTTGAATTGATTTTTTTTGAAAAAAATATCAAATCTAGTATTGTTACAATTTTAATCATATTAATGGTTTTTTTCCATATATTTAGCTTTATATTTTAGATTTTTAGGGGCCTATTTTCTTTAGTCGCACAGGGCTCCCGAAATCACAGGGACGGCTCTGCTCGTTTACACCTCTACTCAGATAGAACTTAGAATAAGTATTTCGATCTTATTAATACATGGGGTTACACGAAATCTACCAAAGTATAATCTATATTCGCACACTTATTTTAGGTAGAAACAAAACCAAGATACGCTGAGAATTGTTAAGTTTTTTTTTTATGTTCTTGAGTTCTTCCTAAGGCCGAAATCCAAGTTTATGTTGAACACATGGTAGTTGCCCAGGTAAAGCCTAACAAGTAGCGATGTCCATTTGTCGAGTTATGAATTACATTAACTTATATGAGTGTGTATTACGTGCAACCTAATACCCTTTCACTCTCTTTTAATGGGTGGTCTCACCACTTGATGGCCAGGAAAACGAGTGGCTGCTATTCAAATTGTGAAGAACAATTCGCAGAGACCCGATGAAAAGAAGCGAAGAGGTACTGATTCTGGTGATCGGAGGATGGAAATGGCGGTTGTAATACCCCGAAAATTTTTTATAACGCTCGACCTCGTAATCATAAATGAGTAAAAAGGACTAACTGAAATTTGAGGTTTGGGTGAGCTTTTAGTATCATAAGAGATTGTTTAATAATAATAATAGAAAAATAATATTATTTTTGAGCTTGCTCCGTTTTTAACGAAACTTAGGTCGATTTGTAGAGAAAAGTTATAAAAGAAAAACGAGGTAAGCAGCTGAATTAATTAGAATAATATAATATTAATAAAAATAAATAACAAAAAACATATATATGTAAGCGTACATCAAACGTCATGTAATATCCAAGATTTTTCGACGTATCCTTTCTTAAATCTTTGCACGTGTTATAAAATTTAAATCTTGGAAAACTTATTAATTATCTATTTTCTTAAATAATGAATATTAATTTAATTGACATATTGTTAAGAAAAACATTTATGCTTGAGATATATATATACTTACATACATATATATATATATATATATATATATGAGACTTATTTAGAAATATGTATATCTTAAAACTAAAATATGTTAATCCTTAGAACTTTATAAGTGATAATTATATATATATATATATATATATATATATATATATATATATATATATATATATATATATATATAATATAGTTAGTAAACTTATTATCTTAAAATACTTCAACTTATAAACTATAAATCTATGAATTATTTTATAAAATTATAAAATAATAAAAGATACCAAAACCTATAAAACTTATTAGATTTGTATAAAATTAAAACATAATTATCTTTATGAAAGTTGATGGACTAAAACTGCCAACTCTTGAAACTTATTTTACTAAATCCTAAGTCTTAGTATAAAATAATAAACGCTTGAAACTTTAGAGACTTATGTGCAATAAACCCAAACTCCCGAGACTGAAACCCGTCATGACTTCGATCTTCGCTTACACCGGTCTTTGACTCGATTTATCAAAACGCATGCTTCTCGAACTTCTTTTCACGCATGCGACCGTAACCCAAGAACATTCAATGCTTAATTTCCAGTTTAACGCTCATAAGATTCGAATTTGAATTCTTTTTCTCCAACCGTAATCTTGCGAACTAATCAAGCATTAATCAGTGAAATTGGCTATAAATACAACTAGAACACTTAGACGACATCACACTCAAACACTCTGAACTCCCAATTTCACCATTCTGTAACTGCTTTTGCTCGATCGGTTCGTGGACAGCCGACCCTGAACTCAGAACCCGTTCTCACTTGTTCCGACATCATTCCAGGTAATTCGAAAAGCTAAACTCGCTGTTTTCATTCTATAATCGAAAGCCCAAGATCTGTCAATTTGCAATGACAGAGGGATTATCAAGTCGTATTTTAAGGATTTCGATTCTAGGGTTCATCAGAAAATTATGGACGAATTGGGATACTGTTTAACTATTTAATTTTCCGTGTTATAACCCAACGATGCCTGTAGTCGGGTGGTTAGGCGTGTCTGTGTGAATATGACTCAGTTGCATTTTATATTTTTAAAACCATTTTAAACAGTTTTTAAACTTTTAATTATTTTATTAAAATCGGTTAAATTTTTATAAACTTGAATATAATTTTATTTACACTTATATATTCCAGAAACATTTTATTTAATTAAAACTTTAAAAAAATCATTTCTTTAAAAATAGTTTTAAATACTTAAAATCTATAAAAATATTTCAAAACTTTATAAAACTTATACGTGCAACATAAACTATTTTATAAAATCAAAAATATAATGTGGTATTATTTCTAAAATAAATAAATGTAGTTTGTTTAGTTTTAAACTTTAAATTCATTTATAAACTATTATTTAAAAAGAAAACTTATATAAATTATTCAAACCCAGAAAAGTTTATAAAACTTATATATTAAATTGTAAAAAAAACAGAAACTTACAAACTGATACATTTATAAAATTTATGCTTAATTAACTTGAAGCTTATTTATTTATTTAAATAAAACAAAGGAATAAATATACATTGTTTATTTAAAAGAATCAGAAATTTATAAACTTATAAATTTTATAACATAAAAGGAGCAGGGGGAGACCGAAATTAACGTGGGATGAGAGGATTAGGCTTGATTTGCTAGATTTACACCTCTCAGAGGACATGATCAATGATATGATTTCATGGAGACGTCGTATTAGGGTTTTAGGATGAGTGACCCGTTGTGTGGGAGAGTAGAGTTGTTTAGCAAAGATTTTGCGTATGTCTTGTTTCTTGTAGGTGTGTTGTGTTTCTTGTGACTAATATACTCTAGTCATACACTGCTAATTGTTAGATTACTGTTAGATTTATTTTACTTTATTACTCATTAGTTTTATTTATATTTTTATCTTTTTCTTTCCCATGGAGCCGGGGGTCTAAACGGGAGCAGCCTCTCTATCCCTTGGGATAGGGGTAAGGTTTGCCCTCATCACACCCTCCCCAGACCCTACTAATAGCGTTAGCTATGTGTGGGATTATACTGGGTACGTTTGGTTTGGTTTGGTATAAATTTTATAACATAAAACAGAAACTTTAATCTAATAAATAGACTTGTGCGCTTTATAAAACTTATAATCATTATAAACAAGAAAATTATTTATTTAGTTAAATATAAAACAAGAGAAATAGTTATACTTTATTTATTTCCTAAATTTTACAAACTTAAAAACTTTATAAAAGTAAATGGAAGCTTTAAACATTTATAAACTTGTAAAAATTATTTAAATACTTTAAGAAACTTTATCTAAGACATTTATAAACTCATAAACTTTAAAACTTAAAATTTAAAATACAAACTTTATAAAAAGTTCTATTTAACATATTTGTTTAAACTTATAATTTCACATTATTTATTTAAACTTATAATCACATTTTAAAACATTATTCATTTACAAGTTGATTTATAAAATAAATACTTAAATACTTTAATAAATCTTAAATGAATTATATTGATTAAATAAAATAATTATTCTTATAGATAATTATTTAACCATAATAATTATGTATTCCTTAAATAATTATTATCAATTTTTAATCACTATTTATTCTTTAAATAATTTTATTTACTCTAAACAACTAATTACTATTTCTTAATAATTATTTAGTCTCTAAATAATTATTATTAATCTTTAATAACTATTTATTCTTTAAATAATTATTGTAAATCATTGAATGATTATTTAGACTTTCACTTAACAATTATTACAACCTTAATTATAAATACTTAGAAAACTACTTTAAATTATTATTATTACCTAACTTGTGTAAGTTAATAATTATTTATCCAATTCTTGCATTTAAAACCTTATTTATAATTTGATATAAACTTTATAAACTCAATCATTCCCGTCTACCTTTCGGAACCCTAGTCAGTCTTAGAATCCTAGACACTTACCATAGACTTATAGGATCAAACTTGAAACTTTAGATTTATGTTCTTAGGCTTGTTGTGAGGATATTCTCCCTCAAAGTCTTGCTACACTTAATCTTGTTGGACACTCTTTCATCAATCCAAGTGAGTATACTTAGCCCCTTTTGTTTTGTTTTTGATTTATAAACTTGGGGTGAAACATGTATTAAACTTTTAGACTTATACAATTCGTGCACAACTATGTCTATATGCTTATCTTTGTGTTATGTGCCCTTGAGACTTGCATGCTTAAATTAAACTTAAAACTAGCATACTCATTAACTTTGATCGAGCCTACAGTAACGATAATAGATCTATTCGTATTTAAAATATAAGTTTTCTTATGAATGTTCTACAATAAAGAGAATCCCAAGTTCATGAATAGCCTTGATAATAAGGTAGTGGTTTAGGGAGGATATACCCCTAGACTCCAGAGATATTACGCAGCTCTGAAGTAGCTAGCAGTGACTACAGTACATAGAGGCATGGCTCCGGTGGCTCGGTATATTATTAAACAATATTGTAATACGAATTATAAAACTTTGAATTTTAAGAATAATTATTGTAAATTATTAGGGGTGTTTAATTCCTCATGTTTTATGAAAATGGAAGTTACTTGACTACAAAAGTCGAGAATTTTCATGAACTCAGAACCATGTAATTTCCGTTGTGCAAATAAAATGATTTATCAAAACAGGTACCAATCGGAGTCGCGCACCCGGGTGTCATTTCTCGGGGTGTGACAGCGGTGGTTGAAGGAGATGTGATGGAAATTTGCCAGTCCAAAAATTTCGAAAGATAAGTATATATCTACGGATCATCTTAAAACAAGTGAAGCCGATTCACATATTGAACCGGTGAGGCCGTCGGCGAAAGAATTGTCGAAGATGAAGTAGATACTTGTGATAGAAATTCGTGATAAGGTAGTTCGCTATGAGAATAAGAACCTGAAACCAATTTGAAATTTGTGATAACGATGATGGTAATGGCGTCGATGGGTGATGGTGATGACGTTAATGAAGGTGGAGGTGGGTTTCATGTGACAAAGGTGGTGGTAGTTAGGCCCATTGATTTTATCCGTACCCGATTAACCCGACCCGACCCGACTTCACCCGAACCGATTAAACTCGTACCCGAATAACCCGTAACCGATTAACCCGAAAACCGTTTAAACCGATTGTTATTCGGGTCGGGTTTCGGTTAGATTTTCAAACATCACAAACCCGAATAACCCGAATAAACCGAATTTATAAACATAGTTTATAAATTACAATCGTATTAGTATATCACAAAATTATAGATCAATATTACGGAATTGTTCTTACCTTTCTATTTAAAAATTGTAATCTTATTACTATGGCCAAACATTTAGTTTTTTTATGAAGTTGAAGAAACCATGATACCAACGTAGGTTTACATAATCTAATACCTGTTCATTAATCTAATTCTTAATAATTTTTTATTTAGGATACATTTGATTGATTCATGTTAGACTAGATAAAACACTTGTTATTTGAAGTTTTAATATCTTGGTAATATGCTTATTTTTGTTTCACATACGCGTTTATTTTATATTTTAAACTTGATACATTAATTTTTTTTCAACAATGTGTCCCTACCCGAAACCCGACCCGATTAAACCGAAATCGATTAATCCGATCTACCCGAATATTATTCGGATCGGGTATCGGATAAATTTACACACACGAAAAAACCGATTAACCTGAATGTTATTCGGATCGGGTATCGGATAAATTTACAGATAAATTTACACACACGAAAAAACCGATTAACCCGAACCGATTTACCCAAAACCCGATTAAATTACACAAAGAACACCCCAAGTGGTAGTAACATGAAGGGTGGTGGTGGCGACGACCTGAATCTCTTGGGTGCATGTGGGTGGGGAAGGTTTATGGGAAGGTTTATTTAAGAAAGAGAAAGGGGAGAAAAAGAGGGTTGGGTAGGTCCCACTAAAATTTAAGTTTTTTTTCTCTTCTAATATTGGGGGTATTTTGGTCATTTTTTACATACTTAATAGAATATTTTAACGATCATCCAAGCTGAGTCCATATTTGTTACTTTTTCAAACCTAGTAGATCAAATCTGTAGTTTTTCAAACTTATTAAGACTCAACCTGCAATATGGATATATTACATGATCCTTTCTTATAATTAACTATATATGCTAATTTCAAAAGGTTTTTAGTCTTACGGTATTAAGATGTCTAATAAAATTAATTATTTTTAAGTGATTGTCCGTGGATAATGGTGCAGATTTATAAAGACTTCGTCTATTGGGACACCCACAAAATCTATTTTGACACTCAATATGCTTCATATTGGCCAATATGAAGCATATCAGTACAACGTTAAAAAACCAGAACTGACAGTAGTCAGTCCTGGTCTTGCGGCTTGTCCAATACACTCCATATTGGTCAATATGGAGCGTATTGGAGTGTGTTTCGTATGGGGAAGAACCTGGCCTTATACGCAACCTTATATGCATCATATTTATTACCCAATATGATGCATATTAGGCCGATATGCATCAACCTCTTCAATATGAATGTTCAATATGTATCATATAAGGCAATATGATGCATATTGGGTTTTTAAAAAATAGTTAACTAAATTACCAGTAATACAAGTTTAAAATTAAAAAAATAGAGTAAATTTCGCTTTAGGCCCCTGTGGTTTAGTCTGTTTAACCCTTTTAGTCCAAAAGAGAATCTTTTAACATTCCAGCCCTTAAGGTTGTATTTTTGTAACCATTTCAGTCAATGCTATTAATCCTGTTAACCTTTTCAGTTAAGTATATCACATTTTAGTCATTTTATTTCTAATTGAATTAGTTTAACCTTTTAAGTCAAAAAAAAATTTAGGCTTTTTCATAAAACTTTTTCCTACTTTTTAAAAAACTTTTTTCTTTTACTTTTTTAAAATCATTTTTTAAAGTTTTTTTTCCTGTAAAAACGGTTTTAACCTTTTTAAAAACGTTTTTAACTTTTCTAAATATATATTTTTTTTATTTTTTTTCATACAAAACGTTTTTAAAAACATTTTTTAGATTTTTTTTATAAAACTTTTTTTAGTTTTTTTATAAAAACTTTTTTAGCTTTTTCGTAAAATATTTTTTAACTATTTTAAAAACGATTTTTTTTTTACTTTTTTAAGTGAACTGGTTTTTTAAAATAGTGAACTATTTATAAAAAAAGAGTTTTTAATAAAGTTAAAAAAACATTTTATGAAAAAGCTAAAAACGAAAAAACTAAAAAAATGTTTTCAAAAACGTTTTTTTTGAAATTTTTTTTATAAAAGTTAAAGATCATTTTTAAAAAGGTTCAAAAAGATGTTTTTAAGGGAAAAAAACTAAAAAAAATGATTTTAAAAAAGTAAAAAAAACATTTTTAAAAAGGTAGAAAATTTATTTTTATGAAAAAACCTAAAAAAAAATTATTGGACTGAAAAGGTTAAAATAGTTCACTTAGAAATAAAATGACTAAAATGTCTTATACTTAACTGAAAAACTTAAAATGGTTAGTGTCATGGACTGAAATAGTTACAAAAATACAACCTCTGTGGCTGAAATGTTAAAAGATTCCTTTTTGAGCTAAAAGGGTTAAACATGCCAAACCACATAGGCCAAAAACGAAATTTACTCTAAAAAATAATTACAAAAAAATTGTAACTATTTTTTCAAATAATATATTTTTTTTTAAAATATTTAAATTTAAAAAAAAATAATCTTTTTTAATTGATTACATATTAACTTAAATAACAAGTTTAAATTACAAATTAAATACATATTATTTTTTAAAAACTATTTAGTAAATTAATTTAAAAAAGTTAGAAATTATATGAATGAAATGTTCGTCGTTGACGCAAGCAACACCACACGATGAGGTATACAAACTTCGCATAGTCTAGTATAGTATCGTATAGGCCTATAGGTGTAGTATACGTGTAGCATAGTATAGTATGGTAGATACCATACTAGACCATACATTACTATACTATACGATATGATACGATAATATACTATAACATACGATACTTATACTACACATGTAGGCCTATACAAGGCTATACGAGACCTATATCATAGTATACGATAATATACAATATGATGTTATACTATACGATACTTATACGATATGATGAAATACTATACCTTACCGTACCCTACCATACCATACCATACCATACCATACCATACTATACGATACGTATAGTATAAGTGTAGTATAGGTCCTGTATATGCCTGGTATATGATACGATACTATACTACACATATACAACACCAGTAGGCATATACTAGACTATACGAAGTCTGTATACCTCATCGTGTGATGTCGCTTGTATTTGTCAACGACGACCATGTTATTTATATAATTTCTAACTTTTTTAAATTTGTATTTATATTAATTTAGTTAATGTTAAAAAAAAACCCAATATGCATCATATTGCCCAATATGATGCATATGAGAGGTTCATATTATGCTGATATGCATCATTCTCTTCTATTTGGATCTCCGATATGCATCATATTAGGCAATATGATGTATATTGGGTTTTTTAAAACATTAACTAAATTACAAAAAATACAAATTTAAAGTTCAAAAATAATTACAAAAATTTGTAATTCTTTTTTCAAGTACTATTTAAAAAAATATATATTCAAATTATAAGAAATAATATTTTACATTGATTAGATATTAATTTAAATTACAAATTAAATACATATTGTTTTTTAAAAAACTATTTACTAAATTAACTTAATAAGTTGGAAATTATACGATAGTATACTGGACTATACGATACTATACTATACTATACGATATGATACGATACTGTACGATACGATACTTATAGGCATGCACGAGACCTATACTACACCTATACCATATGTATATATACTTTTCTAGACAATACATTACTATACTATACGATTTGATACAATACTATACTATACGATACATATACTACACATGTAGGCCTAAACGAAGCCTATACGGGACTTATATCATAGTATACGATACGTATACTACACCTGTAGGCCTATACATGACCTATACCATAGTATACTATACTATGCGATACTATAATATAGGTGTAGTATAGGTCTATAGGTATCGTAAAGTACAACATAGTATATCGTATAGAATTGTATAGTATCGTATACTATGGTATAGGTCCCGTATAGGCCTACATGTGTAGTATTCGTATCGTATGTTATAGTATACTATAGTATCATATCGTATAGTATATGTTTAGTATACGATACGATACTACACTACATATACTACAACTATAGGCCTATACGATACTATAGTAGACTATACGAAGTCTGTATACCTCAATCTTGTGGTGTCGTTTGTATTTGTCAACGACGACCATTTCATTCATATAATTTCTAACTTTGTTAAATTAATTTAGTAATTAGTTTTTAAAAAATAATATGTATTTAATTTATAATGTAAACTTGTTATTTAAATTAATATGTAATCAATTAAAAAGATTATTTTTTTTGTAATTTGAATATGTTTTTTTTAAATTGTATTTGAAAAAATAATTATAATTTTTTTGTAATTATTTTTTGAGGTTTAAATTTGTATTTTTGGTAATTTAGTTAATGTTTAAAAAAAACCTCCAATATACATCATATTGTTTAATATGATACATATTGGAGGTTCAAATGGAAGAAGTTGATGCATATCAGCCTAATATGCACCTTGATATGCATCATTTTCAATATGATACATATCAGGTTGCGTATAAGGCTGATATGCATCAACCTCTTCTGTATACGAAACAAACACACTTCAATACACTCCATATTAGCCAATATGTAGCGTATTGGACAAGCCGTCAGACCAGGACTGACAACTGCCAGTTCTGATTATTTAACGTTGTACAAATATTCTTCATTTTGATCGATATAAACCATATCGGATGTTAAAATAAGAAAATAAGTGTTTAAATATGAAGACCCTTTATAAATATATTTAGTAGGGTTTCACTTCATTTAAAAAATATTAATTTTGAACTAATTGATATCCAAAAAGCACCGTCCTTTTGCGCTTTTCCGACATTTTACTGTGACCTTATTCTTTTCAGTGGGTCCAACCATGCACTTGTTTTTGTACTTTTTCGAACCCATTGGCAGACCGCCACGTGTGTACGTCAGCATAGTTTAGGATCCCACTTTGATAATGTTATCGTCCTCTCATTGGTAGACCCATCCACGTGTCCATACCCACCTAGATTGTGTTCACATTTTCAAATCCCATTAGTGCCACATTAAATATCACGGTTAATCCTGAAAGTTTTAAAGGACCCGGGTTTAATCCATATCATCACTATTAATTTCTAAGACATGTAAATGAGTCATAGTTTTTAGGTTGATGCACCAGTGTTTTACCCACGTCGATCCAGGGTTCGAGCTTCGGCTCTCCCTCAAGCCCGGAAGTGACCGTATTGGGTGAGATTTTTCCTTAGATGCTTTCCAACTCTGACGTCAAGTGGGCCCGGTTAAGACAACATATTGACCGGAGTTGGACGAGCCTCTTCCATATAACGGGAGGTGCGACGTCACAACATTCAATGTTCGCCGTTAAAAAAAATAGCACGGTCACATGTATTACAACAAAATAAATTTGTCACTTTATTTTGAATATTTTGTTTTTAGTTAATGTTTGTTGGTTCCAAAAATATAATATTGATCTCGATATTATACTATGGTTAAATATCTGACATGCAAATAAAAAATATAATATGATAAGTATATAAAGATATTTTGATTCAAAAGCAAAGTTGTTATATAAAATTTAAATTATGCTTGCTAAGGAATAAAACAAAATCATATTTTATATTTTAGAAAATAATTATTGAAACATTTTTTAAAGGATCAATATTACATTTTTAGTCTCAACACCTTTAGGATTTTTGTTTAATGGTTGAAGATATATATTAAAGTGCTTCTAGACGATGTTTTTAGAATCAGATCGGACAATAAGTTAGACGCATCAGAGGTTTATTGGTCGGACCAGATTTAAGAACGGATGACGTAATAAATAATATAAATATTCATAAAAAGTATAAACATAAATTATGTATATTTTGCATCAAAAACATAAATTAGAAAAGATAAATAGGTACGTTATGTACATATAAACAATTTCCTACCCAAGTTCATTAGCCAAGAAAAACATAAATTATGTACGAGTTGTAAACACTGAAGTTTAATGGTAACTGGTTAGTATATCTTCTGTTTAGTAGTTGTATACAAGGAAAGCTTAATGGTAATTGGTTGTTTTTTGATTATTTATTTGTTAAAAAACTCATAAAGTAAAAAAAAGTAGAGACCCGGTTCGACCCCCTGGTTCAGGTTCACGGTCCGACCGGTTAATCGTAAGAACTGCCCGGTTAGTTGTAACAACCACCCGGTTTGTTGTACAACGGCCTCACAACATGCAACCGGACCGCCGGAGGTAACCGGCTGGTCGGTCCGAGTTTAAAAACATTGATTTTAGAGTTCTAGTAAATTACTAAAAGCTAGGTCGGTATAGATTTATAAATAAAAATTATACATGTTGGAAAATGTGACATAACAAGGAAGGGTATCAAATGGCTTGGAAAGCTATGAGATGTAATGTTCTGTTAAAATGTTGCTTATTAAATACACGAGTACTTGTATGTGCCATGAAATTGTGGAGACCGTTGACTATAACGTGAGTATGTTATCATGAGACCTTATAGCTTTGTGGAAAATTATATTGAATAAAGTGGTTGCCTGTGTAAAAGACGAAAGTTTCTTTCTAGATCATTATCGTTTGAAGAGTCATATACTAAGTGCAATATACGAAAAGTCATATCATAATATGAGAAGATATATTGTCGCACTAAAAGAATAACGGTTTTTAAAACTTAAATGTAATTATGAATTACATATTGAATAGTTTAATAAAACAATCGTATATATGTGAGACATATAATATTAACGAAGGTCGTTAATAGGATCGTTCAAGAAGTGATAAGATATCAATCAGTTGATAAACAACAATCACCTAAACTACTGTAAAGTTTGATTATATGATAATCAAGTCAAAGAACCGTGAAACCTTGATCTAGATGTTAAGTTCTAAAATCATCTTGTACGTTTCGGAAGCATACTTGAAATAAAGCATTCATTATGATGGGGAAAGAGTATGGATGTTAAGAGTAACATTATACAAGTTTCATTTGGTAAAAAGATTTTGACATAAGAAGCATAAAGTAATTAAATGATACATAGTGTATTGTAAATGTAACTACTTGAAAGAGTCAAGTGAAAACAGTTACAAGCTACTTGAAAGAGTTCAAGATAGTGTAGATTAATTTAAAACACTATTTGAATTTAAAAGACACGGGTGAATAAAAGAAAGAGTTCTTTTAAAGTCACTATGAGTAAAATTATGAAAAAGATAAACTAAATGAAGGAGTTCATTGTAGATATCAGCAAATGATGTTGGACATCAACAATTTGTTGAGTTATATCTAAAACAAAGTTGAACATATACCAAGTCTATATTATCCAAGAAAGCTTGAACTTTATATTCTTATTAGATAAGAATGGCATGTGTCACACCCCAACCGATGGCGGAATCATCAGGGCGAGACATGTTGACTGTTCATGAGCACAAGGTTGACTAAATTGAAATATATTAATCTTTAAATTTCATTGCAAATGTTCAAACGAAACCAAATCCAAGAAAGAAACATAAATGCAATACATAGACTTCTTTATTTAAATTAGCTAAGTCCAAAGCCTATGTGTAGCACATCTTGATCAAACTCACACATTAGTACTTGAAACATGAATAAAATAAAGTCAACTAAAAAGTTGGTGAGTATAACACAGGTTTGTATATAACTAGCATATAGATTGTAAAACAAATCCTTACATAACATGATAAATAAGGCATTTATGGAGAGCAACTATTGTGTAACCATGTACAATCAAACCTTTGTAACTAGCATGCAAATTTTATTGTCGGTAACAATCACCCTACCTGGGTGGGTTTGTCAGACTCAATAGATCTATCATTGTAAACCGTCGGCTTGAATAGTTAATGATTGCATATAAGTTGTTCACAAAAGTTAGCACACCTAGCACTCAGGCATAAAGCTCAAATTGCACACATGAATGTAAATAGGATTTGTATTTGTGTAGTTTGTGTAAGTGTAAACAATGATTTGAATAGTGTTCATGTTTCACTCCAAAGAGTGTAAAAGAGAAAAAGGGGGCTATGTAATACTCACCTGGTTCAAGGTGTAGCTAAACACGGGAGACTAGGTAGTAAATTGATCCTTGCAACTCATCACGTTAACCTAATGTATAATGTATATTTGAATTATTGGAGGGTACAATAGTCTATGTCTAAGTCTAGGATTGAATCGGTTGTGAGTGACAAGTGTTGGAGTGGTAAGTATTAGTGGTTCGTATTTGAATGAGGAGTTTTATAAAATGAGAAATTTAAATAAATAGTTCTAAAATAATTAAACTAGGTTTTGAGTTTGAATAACCAAATAAATTAAATAATTATTATTTAATAATTTAGTTATATAAAATTTTGTGTGATTTATCTTATTTAAATAAATAATTTATTTATTTATTTATAAAGATATGTAAAAATAATATTTATTTATAAAAGTGTGTAAAAAGTAAAATATATTTACCTTGGTAATAAATAACTTTTATTTATTTATTTTTTCTTTAAAAATAAGTATTGATTGTTTTAAATAAAATTAATATTTTATAATTTTATTTAAATCAATTATTTTTATTTGACAATTAATTTAATTATCTAGATTTTAGCATTAAATTTTAAATGTGCAAATCCTTGGTATAAATTTATAATAAAATGAATTTACATAGGGGATTTAATTTGATTTTTATTGATTTTGAAAATAAAGATTAAGTCTTATGAAACCTTTTATAAAATTGTACCAAGTTTTGAAAATAAATTATCCAAAATAATTACTTATTTTAAATTAATCATTAAATGTATAAATTCATAAAAATATAGGTTTTTATGCAAAATTTGTAGAACTTATTTTTATTCTGTTATAAATGTTTCAAGGTTTATAAAAATATTTTTTTTAAAATTTTTTTAGAGTTTTAAAAACGGTATTTAAAAATATAAACAGGCCACCCGGTTCGAACCCGGGTGGATCCTGTGTGAGTGTTGCATGAATACCGCTGGACCAGGGGAGCTATTCGCGTATAAGACCCGTTCGGATATCTGATAACCCGCAACGAAGAGGTATCCGGGTCTGATGTTCACGGTTCGCGTAAAAAGGCTGGTTTGGTGGGTTTCGAACCCACGCCACCTGGTTTGGCGGCGCAGTGACTTGCCGGCCGGACCAGGTGGTTTCGCTGGATTATATAGATATCAAAAATTTTAAAAAAAAACACAACTTCGGATCGAAGCCCAAATAAGTATGAGCGCCAAGAACAGGGAAAACCTGTCACACCCCCAAATTTCAACTAACGGAGTTTTACCGTTTTGGGAAATGACTAACCAGGATCTCAGACATTAGTTACTTTGAACGACTCTACATGGGACTCAAAATGAAAATACCATTCAAATCAGAGTATCAATCCGGAAGCGTAATGAAAGTAAATGCGCAAAATGCACGCGCCCAAAACCAAAGTCCAAAAGTCCCAAAAAGTCTAAACGTCCAAACAAAGCAAAGTACAATAGAATAATTCAACCAAACATAAATAGACACAATCAAAGCAGTTGAATCCCATGCATGCCATAACGTGCACTTGTGTCTTAGCTTAGCGACCTGAGAAAACATGTAAAAATATGTCAACACGAGGTTGGTGAGTCCACAGGTTTCAATATAAGTAAATAAGCGTTTACCGGATTTATGTTCATTCAGTACGTATCTATAGGTAGCTAACCTATGTTCATGTTCAGCTCAAGCGCTCGCAACCGAAGCTGACTTTTTGTTTATTGCCTCCTGCCAGGTCTATCAACACTGGCGGTGTGAGTAGGCTAACATTTCACCCGTTCGATATCTAATCGAGTTAGCGCGACTAACGGGGGTGGGATTTGTCAAACCCAGTAGTACTACTAAATATTACCTCGCTAAGATCCATATTAACGGTCCGATATTAGTTGAGGACTTTCTGTGATAGCGTGTTACGCTTAGCATTTAACATTGATAACATACGAATTAAAAGAAATCCAAAATCGTTTAGTCATGTTTTCTCCCCCAAGTTAAAACAGTAAAAGGGGCCGTGAAAACTCACCCCCTTTGCGTTAAAGGTAGTTTCACCCTAGAGGTAAGTTGGAACCACGAGTGTAAGTCTCAAAAGACCTACGAATGTCCTAAAGTTATAAACATATAAATTAGGAATGATAATGGGAATTGTGGCAGTGACACGAAAAGAAACGTCGTAATGAACCGCTCTAATAAACGAGAGTGGACGAATGTGTCCACGAGATTATGAATTACTTTACGCGACGAATGACTCAATTAATAATATATATATACGAGTGAATAATATAATTAATTATATTATTAATTAAACTCTATTGATACACGGCGTTATTAAATGATTCGAAATAATATAAATATATATTATTTAATAATACGGGTCACAGTTTGAAATTAATATATTAATTTATACAAATTTACAGCTTAAAAATAATATAAACATATTATTTTTACTTGATAATAATAACAATATATTATTTATAAAAGTGGGTATAATTTATAAAAATATGTTAATAATTCAAACCCGAGCCTACGGGTTGTTTTCCGGGCTAAAACACATTTATATAACAATATAATAATATTAAGTTTGATTTTTATGAATTTAATATTTCAGAAAATGCTTCAAAAAAAGATTGTAGGAGCCCGGTCTCGAACCCGGGTCCCTCCCACACGCACACACTGACCAAACCATTACGCCCGCTAGGGTCATTGCAAACAAACCCGAGACCAAATGCATTTAACATCCTGATCAAACGTGATTTCCTTCCCCACAAGTCCCCAGATCGAATCCCATTCCAAACGTCACGAATTCGATCGCGACTGGTTTCAAGATCAAAGGGGTTTTGTAAATAAATGAATTGCAAATCTGATGCTAGCTTCAATTGCAAAAATCGTTAAGTTTTAGGTAGTTAAAATCCAGTTTGAAAAGCCGAAACTTAGACTTAAAAACGTGGGATCGATCTGATCAATATTTTATAGACTGAATTCATGGGGCTATTACAGAGCATTAGGTTCCGATTCTATCCATGTATTTTAATTATATTGAGATTAAGGTTTGACTGGTGTTCGATTAAACCCAAAACGTGATGAACCCTAGAATCGGTTCATCACTGATTTGATGTTACATACTCGAATTAGCATAGGGCTTTCAGAGAATAGATGATGGCCATTCTAACCATATAGATTAATTGGATTAACATTGTGTCTAGGTTAGATTTTGATTAAAACGGTTTCGAATGAACTCTAGAATCTGAATTTGTAAAATTGGATGTTGTTTGATTCAATTAACATGGGGCTTTCATTAAACAAAAGATTTCGAAACTAATGGTATGATTTAATTGCATTGAGAACAAGTCTAGAATCCAAAGCCCTAAATCCGATTTCATATGAACCCTAGAATCGGATTATGATTAAATCGATAATGTAAGCCCTGATTAGGATAGGGCTTTCATTCTAAGGTATAAAACAAATCAAAAGAATGTTTCAATTACCCGATTGGATGTCGGATTGATAGTGCTCGACTAAAACTGAGTCCGACGACTGCGGGTTGATCTTCGGCACTTCTGGTTGCTTCTCCGGCGCGACTGATGTATGCAATTTCTTCTGAAGGACTCGAGCAAGATACGCAGGTGTGTGATTTGTGAGGAGAATACAGAAATTAGGTGAATTCGATGATCGTTTGGAATAGGGTCGACGGTTTTGAATTTAATTTCCATTATTCGAGTTTAATTTGATTAATGCCTACGATTAATGCTCAATGATGAACGATTAATATAGTTAAGTGTTAATCAATAGTTACATTCGATCGATTTCGGTTATCAAACAAGAATTGAAATCAAATAGTCGCGATTTTGACTACAAAAAAGTCAACAGAAGCTAAAATTGTCGATTTTGACTTTGGGGAGTCAACATATTAAGTTTGGTATATTCACATAACAAGTCCCTGCAGTTTTGAGTTGAATTTGTGTTAGAATCAGTCCCTGGGGTTAGATTTAGTTAACGAGGTTAAGTTTTTAATAGGAAACTTAACGGGATAGTTAACGGAGTTAACCTAAAAAGTCGAATTGTCACAAAACCCTAGAATTTAAATTGGTTCGAATCTATATTGTTAGTATGAATTGATATAGGGCTATCGATCAGGGTTCGATTACGATCCTAATGATGTAAAACTTACACGTTGAGATTGGGCAACAAGTGCTGACGGCTACGAGGTTGGTTCCGACTGTTCTTCGTGATCGAGAGGATTCCAGAGATGAAATGCGGGTTCGCCAGAGGTTGGGATAGTTTTTGTGGTGGTATACGCGTGAGGGTGTGTGATTTAATTCGTTTTATTTTATTCGAATTAACCAATTTGATTTCAATTTGACCGAAACGTTTTTGCGGGGCTGATTTCGCGTTATTCCATTGGAGTCTGATAGTAGTCCAGGTTCACTCGAGGTTGACTGGAGCATGATATCTGGGATTAAATACGCGTTATTTACACGAATTAAACTTAAAATGATACGGTTTGACTTTCAGGAGTCAAATTCGTTTGAATTTGAACCTTGCCCGCTAAATCGATCAAATTGGGTTGTTGTTTGGGCCGAGACTGGGTCGATTTCTATTGGTGAACCCTCTAGGATTCCAATTCAACACTGATCCATCGACGGCAGTCTTGAATCGATCCGGATTTGGCTCTTTTGACTTTTGAAAGTCAAATAAATCAAAAAGTCAAAATTAGGGTTTTTAGAAATTAGAATTTTGAGTGTTTAGGGTTCCATTGCTTTGGGGTTAAATTAGTCGTGAACTTCTTTGTTAATTATGTAAATGCACCTATGTGTGTATGTATTTGATTCAAAATTTATATAAATGTATACCCGAAAAAAGGGTTTGCGGATTTGTTTTGAGATTTAATATTTGGTACTTACAGCTTAAATCAGTGCACTAGAATTGGAATTTAAACGAGTTACATTAAATTTCAAATAGGTAGGAAATCAGAAATGTTACAGTATCCCCATGTTGAGGGAATTTCGTCCCGAAATTTAGCTGGTTGAAACTACTGAATCAGCAAAGAGGTGGGGGTACTTGAGCTTCATTTGGTCCTCATGTTCCCAAGTAAACTCAGGGCCACGTTTTGATTCCCAACAAACTTTGACAATAAGAATACGGCTTCGCTTGAGCTGCTTGATCTCACGATCCAAGATTTCTACCGGTCTCTCAACGAAGTGCATCGTTTCGTCAATGTGCACATCGTCAAGAGGTATATGAAGATTCTCATGAGCAAGACATTTCTTCAGATTAGACACATGAAATGTAGGATGCACATTGCCAAGTGATGGAGGTAACTCGAGTTTGTAGGCCACTTTCCCAATCCTTTCAAGGATCTTGAATGGACCAACATAGCGAGGTGATAATTTTCCTTTCTTTCCAAAACGGATCACACCCTTCCACGGAGACACCTTTAGAAGAACAAGGTCACCGACTTGGAATTCCAAGGGTTTTCGTCGTTTGTCGGCATAACTCTTTTGCCGACTTCTCGCTACTTGAATGTTGTCACGGATTTGGATAATCTTGTCGGATGTTTCTTGAATTAGCTTGGGACCGGTGATTTGTGCTTCACCAATCTCGTTCCAACAGATAGGAGAACGACACTTGCGACCATAGAGAGCTTCGAATGGAGCCATGTTGATACTTGTGTGGTAGCTATTGTTGTAAGAGAACTCGATTAGGGATAGATGTGAATCCCAATTGCCACCAAAATCAATTACACAAGCTCTAAGCATATCCTCAAGAGTTTGCATTGTTCGCTCGGTCTGACCATCAGTTTGGGGATGGTAAGCCGTGCTCAAATCCAATCGTGTACCAAGAGCAGTTTGGAGAGATTGCCAAAAATGAGAGGTGAATCGAGCATCTCTATTTGAGATTATGTTCAAAGGAATACCGTGACGGCTCACAATTTCGTCAATGTAAATTCGGGCTAGTTTCTCAACCCGATAGTCTTCACAGATAGGCAAGAAATGAGCAGATTTGGTGAGACGGTCAATGATCACCCAAATGCTATCGTAACCACTTGAGGTACGAGGGAGTTTGGTAATGAAATCCATAGCTAAGTTCTCCCATTTCCATACGGGAATTTCCGGTTGTTCAAGTAGACCGGAAGGACGTTGATGTTTGGCTTTGACTTTGGAGCAAGTTAGACATTTAGCAACATAGAGAGCAATGTATTTCTTCATACCGGGCCACCAATATTGTTGGCGAAGATCTTGGTACATTTTATCCGCACCAGGATGAATAGAATAACGAGTCTTATGGGCCTCGTTCATGAGAAATGCACGGAGATCATTGCGATCGAGAACCCAAATGCGGTTCAAGTAATAAAGTAAGCCATTGGGTTTAGATTCGAGCAGAAGTTCAACACCACATGACATTTCTTCGTACATGTTACCCTCGGTGACTAAGATGTGTTGAGCTTCTAAAATGCGGATTTGAATGTCGGTTTGGATTCGGGCACAATGAAGCATGACATGGTCCTTTCGACTCAAAGCGTCGGCTACAACATTCGCTTTGCCGGGATGATAACGAATCTCGCAGTCATAGTCGTTAAGGAGTTCAACCCAACGTCGTTGCCTCATATTGAGTTCTTTTTGGTCGAAGATGTGTTGTAGACTTTTGTGGTCGGTGAACACCACACATTTCGTGCCATAGAGGTAATGTCTCCAAATCTTCAACGCGAATACGACCGCACCCAATTCAAGGTCGTGCGTCGTATAATTCTTCTCATGAATTTTAAGTTGTCTTGATGCATAAGCGATTACTTTGCCTCGTTGCATTAGGACACAACCGAGACCTTGGTTAGAAGCATCACAGTAGACAACTAGATCATCATTCCCATCAGGGAGAGTCAAAATAGGAGCATTGCACAACTTTTGTTTGAAAGTTTGGAAAGCTTCTTCTTGTTTTGGTCCCCATTCATAAGTTTTACCCTTGTGGGTCAAAGCGGTAAGAGGGACAACAATCTTAGAGAAGTTTGAGATGAAACGACGGTAATATCCCGCAAGACAAAGAAATGAACGAACTCCAGTGGGAGTCTTCGGGGCATTCCAATTCTTAACCGTTTCGATCTTAGCAGGGTCAACATGAATACCCTTGTCGTTGACGATATGACCAAGAAATTGAACTTACTTTAGCCAAAATTCACATTTGGAGAACTTGGCATATAGTTGCTCCTTTCTCAAGAGATCCAAAACCAATCTAAGGTGTTGCTCATGGTCAACTTTAATCTTGGAATAGATTAAGATGTCATCGATAAAGACGATCACGAACTTATCAAGGTACGGTTTGCACACACGATTCATGAGGTCCATGAAAACTGCGGGTGCATTGGTTAGCCCAAAAGGCATAACCATGAACTCGTAATGACCATACCTTGTTCGAAAGGCAGTCTTTGGAATATCATCTTCTGTACACGGAGTTGGTGATAACCGGATCGAAGATCAATCTTCGAGAAGCAAGTAGAACCTTGTAGTTGATCAAAGAGGTCATCAATTTTAGGCAAGGGATAACGGTTCTTGATGGTAAGCTTATTGAGTTCGCGGTAGAAAATACACATGAGGAATGATCCATCCTTCTTTTTGACGAATAAGACGGGTGCACCCCACGGTGAATGACTCGGACGGATGAATCCCTTGTCGGAGAGCTCTTGGAGTTGACTTGCAATTTATTGCATCTCAGAAGGTGCAAGACGGTATGGAGCTCTAGCCACGGGGTTAGCTCCGGGCACAAGATCAATGCGAAATTCTACTTGTCGAACGGGTGGAAGACCGGATAGATCTTCGGGAAAATCCCGAATGATGGGAATGTCTTGGATACTCTTCTCTTTGACATCCTTTTGAACAATATGAGCTAAGAAGGCCACGTACTTCTTTCTTAGGTACTTTTGGGCGGTAGTGCATGACATTAACTTAAGTCCTTTGCAAGGCTTTTCACCAAAGAATCTTAACGTTTCTCCCGACGGTAGAGGTATTCGGATGCACTTCTCGAAACAGATGACTTCGGCATTATGATTTGATAGCCAATCCATGCCTATGATGATGTCAAAACTCCCTAGTGGCATTGGTACAAGATTGATTGGAAATGTATGTTCATTAAGTTCTAGAGAGCAGTCATAGATAACAGACTCAATAGTAAGCGAATCACCATTTGCTATTTCGACAGTGAAGGTTTTCTCTAATTGTGATCGTGTCTTTGCAAGTAAGGGTTCAAAATTTAGTGACACAAAACTTTTATCGGCACCGGTATCAAATAAAATGGAGGCATATTGACTATTAACTAGGAACGTACCGTTCACCACATCATTGTTGGCTTGAGCTTCATTGGCGGCTATGTTGAAAGCACGCCCACGAGCTCCGCCTTGTCTAGCATTGATAAATCTTGGGCACTGGTCACGGAAATGATTTGGGTCGCCACATTCATAACAAGCACGCCCATTTGCAATAGCGGGAACACCTTGATTAGCCACTTGCGGGTTGGGTCGGTTTGGTGGGTTGACCTGGCCCGCAAGAGCTTTGGCCCTACACACATTGACCGTATGGCCATATTTCCCACAATGAGTGCAAAGGCGACATGGGATGCTTTGGGGATGATGATAGTTGCATGTGGCACAAAGCGGGTAGATCCCAACATATGGCTTTTTGACTGGTGCTTCAACCATAGGTGCAGCTTGGTTAACGAGAATAGCAGGAGTGACCATAGTATAGTTTCTAGCCGTTCTTTTCTTATTATTGCGGGAGAGTTCAGTTGTGGCTTCTTTGTTGTGGGTGGGAGGAGTTGTGGTGTCGGAAACTTTCTTTGTGCCCTTTTTAGTAAGATTCCCCGCCTTCACATGGTTATCGGTTAAGGTTGCGGATAAACGGATGGCATCTTCAAGTGTTGCGGGATTTCTCCCTAAGACATTATCTTGAATTTGCCTAGGTAATCCACCAATATATTTTTCAATGCAGCGGGATAAAGGTGTGACCATGTGGGGCACGAGGAGACTCAACTCATGGAACCGAGTTGTATATGCCAAGTTTTCACCACTATCTTGGGCAAGATCCCAAAATTCGGCTTCGAGTTTCTTCACCTCATTTCGAGGACAGAATTCCTCGGTCATTAGCCTTTTAACCTCATCCCAAGGTAAGGCCATTGCTACATCCACGCCTCTATTTCTTTTCTCCCCATTCCACCACGTGAGTGCCCGTTTTTGTAAGACACTTGTGGCATGACGAACACGAAGGTTGTCGGGGCAGTCACTATTGAGAAAAGTATTCTCAATGCTTTCGAACCATTGAAGAAGTCCCGTAGCTCCTTCGGTACCATAGAACTTGAGAGGGTTACACGAGTTGAAATGCTTGAAGGTGCATTGAGATGGGTTGTTACCACCATTTCCACCATTACCATCATGGTTGCCATTGGTGGCACCATTAGCTTGAGTGAGTTGTGTCACGAGTTGTGCGAGGATAGCAGAAATGTCGGTATTGGTGTTGGCCCACGACGAGAAGGCATTCTACAGATTTTCACAAGACAAGAAAAGATATAAGAACTTATGAATGTTACTTGGATTTAAAAGGATGAGATAGCAAAATAAAATAGTGAATCATAGTTGGGATTGTACTCAAATAGTGATATAATCACTTGAATACTATGACACATTAAGGTTAATTAAACTCATATAATTTTCAAAGAGACATGCTTTAGCCTATAAGTAAACACTCATCCCGGGTATTCCCAGGAAAGCATACGGATCCCTCGATTGATTGGGATTTATGAGAAATGCTTTCCTAGACAGAAAACCAAGAATACAGGTGTCACCTTTCCAGATTGCACGTGTCCTCAAATAATTAACAAAGTTTAAAAGCCTTAACGAGAAAATAAAGATTTTTTTTTAAAGATTTTGATCAATGTAGCTTTCACATGCTAAGAAGGTGATGATAGAGAAGTAGATAAGAATATTATGGAGTTTTAGGGTATAGGTAGGGATATTGTTTATTTAATTCTTATTTAAGTATACTCAAATAAATCATGAATTTTAGCAAGTAAGACATCAAAATAAAATAATAACTATCATGGTAGGCATGTAACACATAGCATGTAGCACATAATCATGAAGTATAGCATAAGTGGGTGTCTGTCACACCCCGGCCGGCGGCGGATTAACGTCGGGGCTGACACGGTTGTTCAAAAGCTCATGATCATCTATTTAATGCGAAGATATTTATTAAACCATATTAAATAATCCGTTACAAGAACAAAAAGACAAAAGTTTAACATGACATATATTTCAGTTCATTAGCTAGGTCCAAGTCCTACGTGAGCAGCAAAGGCCTTAAGCAGGTGCACCTGAAACATGCGAGTAAAAGTCAACTACAAGTAGTTGATGAGCAACATAGGTTTTGACACCAATACCAAAGTTTAGATAAAGTTTACGATTCAAAAGATTCTAATACAGATCTAAAGCATATCTAATAACACATAAGGCTCCAAGCGTACAGTTCAACCCTGGTAAATGAAATATAGCTGCCACAATCCCACGGATTGCCGTTTTGATAAAAGGGTTAAATAACACTCGAAGTTTTATAGTTCACATGGGGAGATACACCCATGACAATAGTTCACATCCAACATGGGGAGATACACCCATGATGATGGTTCACACCAACAACAACCCGCCAAGGTTATGTGGTAAGTTTAGTTTAGTTTCGGTTTCCCCTATAAATGATCATGTTAGGTACTGCCTTAGGCTTGCAACACAAGTTAATGAACGTACTGGCATGCATTCATGCAATGGTCACCAAATAGTTAAAGATATAAAGCATGTAGATCATAAAAAAAATCAAGTTAAAGAATCGTGTAGATAAGATAGTTAATGCATGTTTCACCCCAAAACAAAAGCAGTAAAAAGGGGCTATGAATACTCACATGAATGAGGAGCTAAAGATGATTGAGTTCGATAAGTTGGATGGATATTGTGAGGAATACTCACAACAAACCTGGAATGATTATAAATCGAGTGAGAACGACAGAAGGGATCGAGTCCGGTTTCCTTTGCATTCGACGGAGTTTTGGGGATGAAATGCAGTAGGTACGATCGTGTAGAGAGTTTGAGGTGGGTGTTGCGAAGGCGTGGATACTGGTTTTATAGTCGGATTTCGTGATAAACGTACGGTTTGAGGTCCCGATCGATCAAGGACGGTTACGAGTCGTTTGGACTCGATTTCATTGAATTTTTGTTAAGATTTGTCCGTTATGGATGACTGGAACCGTCGCGGATCGTCTACGAGAGATTTGATCATGGTTACTCAATCAATTCGGCGCTTTGGGGATCAAATCCGTCGAAGAAGGGGGGAGAACACCCTCTTTTGACTTTCTGGAGTCAACTCCGGTTGGGGGGGGGGGAAAGAGGTTTCCGGAATTGCAATTTAGTCCCTGATGTTCTAAGGTTTTATTATTTCCTGCATAACTTTAGGTTTTAAGTTAAGTTAAGTTTCAGGATTTCTAGATCAAACCCTAACTTTTATAAAGTATAAAAATTTGTAACTCTATAAATTTATATAACCCAAATACCTTATTTAGTTATAATGATAATGTTAAAATGTAGTAAGACTTATTTTAATTAAAATCATAATTCAAATTGAAGTAATTGTTTTTAATAAATTTATATAAATTTGATGGTTAATTCCTATTTCCTTGAATGAATTTATTAAATGATCAATATCATCTATTAATTATAATTTTTGAAGTTTGTAAATACATGTATTAAGTAGGTTTTGAAATAATTATGTACATTTATTTAGTAGAATAGAAATAAACATTTATCTACTTATCATTTTGTAATGATGGTATTAAATGTATGCATATAAAAGATATTAAATAATTTATTGAAATGTATAAATGTATCTATTAAAATAAATGAGTTACAATGCCGGAATAGTTTAAAAGGTCGGAATTTCTTGGGGATTACAGTCTCCCCTACTTTAGGAGATTTCGTCCCGAAATTTATTAAGAAGAGGGTCCTGGAAACAGATGTGGGTATTTAGCTTTCATTTGATCCTCACGTTCCCAAGTGAACTCAGGGCCACGTTTGGATTCCCATCGAACCTTAACGATTGGAATTCGGCTTCGCTTGAGTTGCTTAACTTCTCGGTCCATGATCTCCACGGGCTTCTCCACGAAGTGCATTGTTTCGCCAATGTGAACCTCGTCAAGTGGTATGCGGAGATTCTCGTCAGCTAAGCATTTCTTTAGGTTTGAAATATGAAATGTCGGATGTACGTTGCTGAGTCCTTCAGGTAGTTCCAACTTGTAGGCTACCTTCCCAATCCGCTCAAGGATTTTAAAAGGGCCTACGAATCTTGGAGCAAGTTTCCCTTTCTTTCCAAAACGAACTACGCCTTTCCAAGGGGATACCTTGAGAAGAACCAGATCGCCAACTTGAAACTCTAAGGGTTTTCGACGTTTGTCAGCGTAGCTCTTTTGTCGACTCCTTGCAGCCAGAAGGTTGTCTCGGATTTGCAAGATCTTGTCAGAAGTTTCTTGGATGAGTTCAGGGCCAGTAATCTGTGATTCCCCAATCTCCGTCCAACAGATAGGAGAGCGGCACTTACTACCATAAAGTGCTTCAAAAGGAGCCATGTCAATGCTCGTGTGGTAGCTGTTATTATACGAGAACTCGACTAAGGGCAGGTGTAAGTCCCAATTACCCTTGAAGTCAATGACACAGGCTCTAAGCATGTCTTCGAGAGTTTAAATCGTTCGTTCGGACTGACCATCAGTTTGCGGATGGTAAGCCGTACTAAGATTCAACTGAGTGCCCAAAGCTGATTGTAATGATTGTCAGAAACGAGAAGTGAATCGTCCGTCACGATCAGAAATGATATTGAGAGGTACACCGTATCGACTAACAATCTCATCAATGTAGATTCGAGCCAATTTTTCAACTCGGTAGTCTTCACGGATAGGCAGAAAATGGGCAGATTTTGTTAAACGGTCGATAATCACCCATATGCTATCATGACCACGAGACGTGTGCGGGAGTTTGGTTATGAAGTCCATGGAAATACACTCCCACTTCCACACAGGTATCTCGGGTTGTTCAAGCAAGCCAGATGGACGCTGGTGCTCGACCTTAACCTTCGAACAAGTAAGGCATTTGGATACGTACAGAGCGATATCCTTTTTCATACCAGGCCACCAGTATTGGGTACGAAGGTCCTTGTACATTTTGTCTGCACCCGGATGGATAGAATAACGAGTTTTGTGGGCCTCGTTCATGACAAAAGTGCGGAGATTATCACGGTCAGGAATCCAAATGCGGTTTAGAAAGTAAAGCAACCCATTGGGTTTAGTTTCAAGCTGGAGTTCTGCACCGCAAGACATTTCGTTGTACCTATTCCCTTCCGTGACCGAAAGATGTTGTGCTTCCAGGATACGGGTTTGAATATCATTTTGGATACGAATACTATGGATCTTGATAGGTTCTTTACGACTGAGAGCATCGGCCACGACATTCGCCTTACCAGGATGGTAACGGATGTTGCAGTCGTAGTCGTTTAATAGTTCAACCCAACGCCTTTGCCTCATGTTGAGTTCTTTCTGATTGAAGATATGCTGGAGACTCTTATGGTCGGTGAAAATTTCACACTTAGTGCCATATAAGTAGTGTCTCCAAATTTTGAGAGCGAATACGACCGCACCCAGCTCAAGATCGTGCGTCGTATAATTCTTCTCATGGATTTTGAGTTGTCGAGACGCGTAAGCAATCACTTTGCCCCATTGCATAAGAACACAACCAAGACCTAAGTGAGAGGCGTCGCAGTAGACGATAAAGTCTTCAGTTCCGTCAGGAAGAGTTAAGATAGGGGCTTCGCACAATTTTTGTTTTAGGGTCTGGAAGGCTTCCTCTTGCTTTGGTCCCCACTCGTAGGGCTTGCCTTTGTGTGTTAAGGCAGTGAGTGGCACCGCAATTTTGGAAAAGTTGGCTATGAAACGACGATAATAGCCAGCTAAGCCAAGAAAAGAGCGGACTTCGGTAGGGGTCTTTGGAGTTTGCCAGTTCTTCACTGCTTCAATCTTAGCAGGATCCACGTGAATACCCTTCTCGTTGACTATGTGTCCCAAGAATTGGACCTCTTTAAGCCAAAATTCACACTTGGAGAACTTAGCGTATAGTTGCTCCTTCTTCAAGAGATCCAAAACCAAACGCAGGTGTTTCTCGTGCTCTGCTTTTGATTTGGAATAGATTAAGATATCGTCAATGAAGACGATCACGAACTTGTCCAAATACGGCTTACACACGCGGTTCATAAGATCCATGAATACCGCGGGTGCGTTGGTTAGACCAAAGGGCATAACCATGAATTCATAATGGCCGTATCTTGTACGAAAAGCTGTCTTTGGGATATCAGATTTGAGGACTCGTAACTGGTGGTAACCAGAACGAAGATCAATCTTCGAGAAATAAGTCGAGCCTTGAAGCTGATCAAACAAATCATCAATCCTTGGGAGCGGATAACGGTTCTTCACAGTAAGCTTGTTGAGCTCCCGGTAGTCGATGCACATCCGGAACGAACCATCCTTCTTTTTGACAAATAATACAGGTGCTCCCCAAGGAGAAACACTAGGGCGGATAAACCCTTTGTCAGAAAGTTCCCGGAGTTGGCTTGCGAGTTCTTGCATTTCTGGCGGCGCAAGACGATAAGGAGACTTTGCTACAGGATTTGCTCCAGGCACTAAATCAATGCGAAATTCGACTTGACGTACCGGAGGAAGACCAGGTAAGTCCTCGAGAAATACTTCCGGAAAGTCTTTGATCACGGGGATATCTTGAGGACTCTTGTCTTTGCTCTTCTTATCCACAATATGGGCCAAGAACGCCACGCATTTCTTTCGGAGGTACTTCTGTGCGGTGGTGCAAGACATAAGTTTTAGCCCGTTCGACAGCTTCTCTCCGTAGACTTCCAGAATGTCACCTGAGCCGAGAGGAATACGAATATACTTGTCAAAGCAGATAACTTCAGCATGGTGCTCAGTCAGCCAATCCATGCCTACTATGATGTCAAAACCTCCAAGCGCCATAGGAATAAGATTGATAGAGAAGTCATGCTCGTTCAAATTTAGAGTACAGTTTCTAATGATAGAATCACACGAGACAGAATAACCGTCCGCTACTAAGATGTCAAATGGTTTGTCTAGTTTAGCTCGATTCATGGCAAGTTGTGGTTCAAATTCAAAAGATACAAAGCTTCTATCTGAACCAGTATCAAATAGGATAGAGGCATATTGCTGGTTAATTAGGTACGTACCGTTCACCACCTCGTTGTTGGCTTGAGCCTCATTAGCATTAATGTTGAAGGCACGTCCACGAGCTGCGGGGTTTGCATTCCCTTGGTTCACGTTTCCCCGGTTCATGTTTCCTTGATTCATGTTCCCTTGGATCATATTACCCTGGTTCATGTTGGCCTGGTTTACAATGACCAACCTAGGGCATCGGTTTCTGAAATGGTTCGGGTCACCGCACTCATAACAGGCACGACCCTGGTTGATAGCAGCAGGAACCGGGACAGCAGGAACGGGAACGGCTGGCTGATAGACTTGTGGTGCTGGAGGGATACGGCATGTAGCTGCCCAGTGCCCATAACGTCCGCATAGAGTGCACACACGGCATGGAGATTGGGCAGGGTGGTGTAGTCTGCAAGTGTTGCACAGCGGTGAGTTTCCCACATATTGTTTCTTGTTGGGGTTGGAGGTAGTTGGGGCTACTTGGACCAAAGGAACAGCTGGAGTAACAATGGCAAAGTTCTTGCCCTTCCTCTTTTTGTTGTTGAAAGAAGACACAGGTCGGGTCTCCTTGGAAGATTCAGCAGTGACCTTCTCAGGCACTTTCTTGGCACCCTTTTTGAATAGGGTTCCAGCCTTGATATGGTTATCAGATAAGGTGGCAGCAAGACGGATGGCTTCCTCAAGGGTTGCCGGTTTGCTACCCAGGACAGTGTCTTGAATCTGCATGGGCAGACCATTGATGTATTTCTCGATTGCTCGAGAGAGAGGAGTGACCATGTGGGGCACCAGTAGACTGAGTTCATGGAAACGAGTGGTGTAGGCAAGACTTTCACCACTATCTTGCTTCAAGTCCCAAAATTCGGCTTCTATCTTCTGGACTTCATTCCGGGGGCAAAACTCTTCTGTCATAAGAGTCTTGACCTCAGCCCAAGATAGGGCTAGTGCAGTTTCCATTCCCCGGTTTCGTTTCTCCCCATTCCACCAGGTGAGTGCCCTCTTTTGGAAGACACTGGTAGCATAGCGAACCTTTAGGTTCTCAGGGCAGTCCGCATTGATGAAGGTTCCTTCAATGCTCTCGAACCATTGGAGAAGTCCAGTGGCTCCTTCGTTCCCGAAGAACTTTGTAGGATTGCAGGAGTTAAAATGCTTGAACGTACACACCGGGTTTCTCGGTGCAGCATTTTGATTCAGCTGATTGACCATAGTGGGCAGGATAGTAGTCATTTGCTGGATAATCCTGTCAGTGAGGTTGTTTCTGCGGTCACGACGGGGAGGCATTCTACAAAGGGACGAATAGAGAGTTCATAAGATACGAAGAGTTGTAAATAAGCTGCAAGTTAATGGTTTAAACCTGGATGGTACCCTAGTGGGCACATTGACTTAGCAAGGCTCTGTAGGTTCATCTTAATGTTTGAGGAGTCATGCTTTAGCCTATAAGTGGACACTCATCCCAAGAATTCCCAGGAAAGCATAACTGGTCCATCGGTTGATTTGGATTTATACGAAATGCTTTCCTAGACAGAATTCCCAGAATACAGGCATCCACCCTTCCGGATTGCACAAATCCCCATTCATTAGTTAGAACCCACATACCTTCGGGAGTTTTGTTTGGGTTACACTTTTTAGTCTAAGAGTATAGCTCACTTGTAGTTCACGTAGTTGCATCAGGTAGCTAGAAATAGATAGTTGTAGATAAGCATAGCATAGAGGAGTTCCTAATGAAATACACGAGTTAAACTCATGTTTGGGACTCCTAGGTTATAGTCTAGGTCATGTGTCTAATAACCTAATTCCCTATAACCATGGCTCTGATACCAATCTGTCACACCCCGGCCGGCGGCGGATTAACGTCGGGGCTGACACGGTTGTTCAAAAGCTCATGATCATCTATTTAATGCGAAGATATTTATTAAACCATATTAAATAATCCGTTACAAGAACAAAAAGACAAAAGTTTAACATGACATATATTTCAGTTCATTAGCTAGGTCCAAGTCCTACGTGAGCAGCAAAGGCCTTAAGCAGGTGCACCTGAAACATGCGAGTAAAAGTCAACTACAAGTAGTTGATGAGCAACATAGGTTTTGACACCAATACCAAAGTTTAGATAAAGTTTACGATTCAAAAGATTCTAATACAGATCTAAAGCATATCTAATAACACATAAGGCTCCAAGCGTACAGTTCAACCCTGGTAAATGAAATATAGCTGCCACAATCCCACGGATTGCCGTTTTGATAAAAGGGTTAGATAACACTCGAAGTTTTATAGTTCACATGGGGAGATACACCCATGACAATAGTTCACATCCAACATGGGGAGATACACCCATGATGATGGTTCACACCAACAACAACCCGCCAAGGTTATGTGGTAAGTTTAGTTTAGTTTCGGTTTCCCCTATAAATGATCATGTTAGGTACTGCCTTAGGCTTGCAACACAAGTTAATGAACGTACTGGCATGCATTCATGCAATGGTCACCAAATAGTTAAAGATATAAAGCATGTAGATCATAGCAAAGAATCAAGTTAAAGAATCGTGTAGATAAGATAGTTAATGCATGTTTCACCCCAAAACAAAAGCAGTAAAAAGGGGCTATGAATACTCACATGAATGAGGAGCTAAAGATGATTGAGTTCGATAAGTTGGATGGATATTGTGAGGAATACTCACAACAAACCTGGAATGATTATAAATCAAGTGAGAACGACAGAAGGGATTGAGTCCGGTTTCCTTTGCATTCGACGGAGTTTTGGGGATGAAATGCAGTAGGTACGATCGTGTAGAGAGTTTGAGGTGGGTGTTGCGAAGGCGTGGATACTGGTTTTATAGTCGGATTTCGTGATAAACGTACGGTTTGAGGTCCCGATCGATCAAGGACGGTTACGAGTCGTTTGGACTCGATTTCATTGAATTTTTGTTAAGATTTGTCCGTTATGGATGACTGGAACCGTCGCGGATCGTCTACGAGAGATTTGATCATGGTTAATCAATCAATTCGGCGCTTTGGGGATCAAATCCGTCGAAGAAGGGGGGAGAACACCCTCTTTTGACTTTCTGGAGTCAACTCCGGTTGGGGGGGGGGGAAAGAGGTTTCCGGAATTGCAATTTAGTCCCTGATGTTCTAAGGTTTTATTATTTCCTGCATAACTTTAGGTTTTAAGTTAAGTTAAGTTTCAGGATTTCCAGATCAAACCCTAACTTTTATAAAGTATACAAATTTGTAACTCTATAAATTTATATAACCCAAATACCTTATTTAGTTATAATGATAATGTTAAAATGTAGTAAGACTTATTTTAATTAAAATCATAATTCAAATTGAAGTAATTGTTTTTAATAAATTTATATAAATTTGATGGTTAATTCCTATTTCCTTGAATGAATTTATTATATGATCAATATCATCTATTAATTATAATTTTTGAAGTTTGTAAATACATGTATTAAGTAGGTTTTGAAATAATTATGTACATTTATTTAGTAGAATAGAAATAAACATTTATCTACTTATCATTTTGTAATGATGGTATTAAATGTATGCATATAAAAGATATTAAATAATTTATTGAAATGTATAAATGTATCTATTAAAATAAATGAGTTACAATGCCGGAATAGTTTAAAAGGTCGGAATTTCTTGGGGATTACAGTGTCCTAAAGTTATAGTCTAGGTCAAGGTGTCTAATAACCTAATTCCCTATAACCAAGGCTCTGATACCAATCTGTCACACCCTGACCGATGGCGGAATCATCGGGGCGGGACATGTTGACTGTTCATGAGCACAAGGTCGACTAAATTGAAATATATTAATCGTTAAATTTCATTGCAAACGTTCAAACGAAACCAAATCCAAGAAAGAAACATAAATGCAATACATAGACTTCTTTATTTAAATTAGCTAAGTCCAAAGCCTATGTGTAGCATATCTTGATCAAACTCACACATTAGTACCTGAAACATGAATAAAATAAAGTCAACTAAAAAGTTGGTGAGTATAACACAGGTTTGTATATAACTAGCATATAGATTATAAAACAAATCCTTACATAACATGATAAATAAGGCATTTATGGAGAGCAGCTATTGTGTGACCAAGTACAATAAAACATTTGTAACTAGCATGCATATTGTGTTGTCGGTAACAATCACCCTACTTGGGTAGGTTTGTCAGACTCAATAGATCTATCATTGTAAACCGTCGGCTTGAATAGTTAATGATTGCACATAAGTTGTTCACAAAAGTTAGCACATCTAGCACTCAGGCATAAAGCTCAAATTGCACACATGAATGTAAATAGGATTTGTATTTGTGTAGTTTGTGTAAGTGTAAACAATGATTTGAATAGTGTTCATATTTCACCCCAAAAAGTGTAAAAGAGAAAAAGGGGGCTATGTAATACTCACCTGGTTCAAGGTGTAGCTAAACACGGTAGACTAGGTAGTAAATTGATCCTTGCAACTCACCACGTTAACCTAATGTATAATGTATATTTGAATTATTGGAGTGTACAATAGTCTATGTCTAAGTCTAGGATTGAATTGGTTGTGTGTGACAAGTGTTGGAGTAGTAAGTATTAGTGGGTCGTATTTGAATGAGGAGTTTTATAAAATGAGAAAGTTAAATAAATAGTTCTAAAATAATTAAACTAGGTTTTGAGTTTGAATAACCAAATAAATTAAATAATTATTATTTAATAATTTAGTTATATAAAATTAGTTGTGTGATTTATCTTATTTAAATAAATAATTTATTTATTTATTTATAAAGATATGTAAAAATAATATTTGTTTATAAAGGTGTGTAAAAAGTAAAATATATTTACCTTGGTAATAAATAACTTTTATTTATTTATTTTTCCTTTAAAAATAAGTATTGATTGTTTTAAATAAAATTAATATTTTATAAATTTTATTTAAATAAATTATTTTTATTTGACAATTAATTTAATTATCTAGATTTTAGCATAAAATTTTAAATGTGCAAATCCTTGGTATAAATTTATAATAAAATGAATTTACATAGGGGATTTATAAATTTGATTTTTATGGATTTTGAAAATAAAGATTAAGTCTTATGAAACCTTTTATAAAATTGTACCAAGTTTTGAAAATAAGTTATCCAAAATAATTACTTATTTTAAATTAATCATTAAATGTATAAATTCATAAAAATATAGGTTTTTATGCAAAATTTATAAAACTTACTTTTATTCTGTTATAAATGTTTCAAGGTTTATAAAAATATTTTTTTTAAAAATTTTTAGAGTTTTAAAAACGGTATTTAAAAATATAAACAGGCCACCCGGTTCGAACCCGGGTGGATCCTGTGTGAGTGTTGCATGAATACCGCTGGACCAGGGGAGCTATTCGCATATAAGACCCGTTCGGATATCTGATAACCTGCAACGAAGAGGTATCCGGGACTGGTGTTCACGGTTCACGTAAAAAGGCTGGTTTGGTGGGTTTCGAACCCACGCCACCTGGTTTGGCGGCGCAGTGACTTGCCGGCCGGACCTGGTGGTTTCGCTGGATTATATAGATATCAAAAATTTTAAAAAAACACAACTTCGGATCGAAGCCCAAATTAGTATGAGCGCCAAGAACAGGGAAAACCCTAGAATTTAAATTGGTTCGAATCTGTATTGTTAGTATGAATTGATATAGGGCTATCGATCAGGGTTCGATTACGATCCTAATGATGTAAAACTTACACGTTGAGATTGGGCAACAAGTGCTGACGGCTACGAGGTTGGTTCCGACTGTTCTTCGTGATCGAGAGGATTCCAAAGATGAAATGCGGGTTCGCCAGAGGTTGGGAGAGTTTTTGTGGTGGTATACGCGTGAGGGTGTGTGATTTAATTCGTTTAATTTTATTCGAAATAACCAATTTGATTTCAATTTGACCGAAACGTTTTTGCGGGGCTGATTTCGCGTTATTCCATTGATTTGGGAATGAATTGAGTCTGATAGTAGTCCAAGTTCACTCGAGGTCGACTGGAGCATGATTTCTGGGATTGAATACGTGTTATTTACACGAATTAAACTTAAAATGATACGGTTTGACTTTCAGGAGTCAAATTCGTTTGAATTTGAACCTTGCCCGCTAAATCGATCAAATTGGGTTGTTGTTTGGGCCGAGACTGGGTCGATTTCTGTTGGTGAAACCTCGAGGAGTCCAATTCGACACTGGTCCATCGACGGCAGTCTTGAATCGATCCGGATTTGGCTCTTTTGACCTTTGAAAGTCAAATAAATCAAAAAGTCAAAATTAGGGTTTTTAGAAATTAGAATTTTGAGTGTTTAGGGTTCCATTGCTTTGGGGTTAAATTAGTCGTGAACTTCTTTGTTAATTAAGTAAATGCACCTATGTGTGTATGTATTTGATTGAAAATTTATATAAATGTATACCCGAAAAAAGGGTTTGCAGATTTGTTTTGAGATTTAATATTTGGTACTTACAGCTTAAATCAGTGCACCAGAATTGGAATTTAAACGAGTTACATTAAATTTCAAATAGGTAGGAAATCATAAATGTTACACCATGCTAAAGGTCAACCTAGCTAGAAGGAATCTTGATCTATACTTAGTATTTGGGTGATATTGAATTGTACTTGTAAGGCCCTGAATCCCAAGAGACCTCTGTGTTGAATTTACTCATTCACGCATAGTTCTTAAACTTAAAAATTTCATTAACGCATTGGAAACATCATATATAAAATGTACTTGTGCAAAACAATAAAAATATTATCTTTTTTCATGATAAACTTTAAATATAACATAGAAGGATGCCAGATTCTTCAATAGCCGGGTAACTCCTCCCTGCAAGCCCATTATCATCGGCCTACCTTCATAACCTACACTCAACCTGATGTGCATACTAAAAGTCAACTAACTATTAATGAGTTCAAGCTTTACATAAAACATATCATTTAATAAAATAAGAATGATTTAAACACGCTAACACTGGTGCCGGCAAAGGCAAAACATTCACACATTTTCTTGTCAAGTCATACATTATTAGTTTAATTTGTATCACGTTGTACCCATCAATTCCTTTCGGTACTATCCTCTGTGACGATCGTCCACGGAATTTATGTAACGTTTATGACGACCGTCCATGAAGAATACGTAATGCCTTTATCATGACAAACGTCCATGATGCAGACATAACACTTTGAGGGTCATGTTAACCCTATGAGTGTCGTTACCCTTACACACTAAATAATTGTACAACCGCCCTGATTGACTGGTCACAAAGAAACCGTCTATGTTATCTTAACAATCATGGACTTCGAGACTATGAAGTTGTTATAAGGCTTAGGATATGACTAGTCATGAGAACCGTACCAGATTCCCAAGACTCTTGTCATAAAGTAACATATGATGTTCCCCAAGGAAACCTTCCCTTTCGTTTCCCGGATATAGACAATGTAATGGTTTATAAACCTTAACCTTCTTATATTTATTAAAAAAAATTAATAAACTTTCTTTAAGCTTTCATAAACATCTTTGTTACATAAAACATTTGTTTGCCTCATTTTATTTTTCTTTCAAAACTTTCTTTCGCTTTCGTTTAGTAGCACGTGGTTATAGTAAACACTTCCTTTTACTTTTGTTTATTGAACACAGTTATAATACACACTACACATTATGCACATCACCCTAAAAGTAAGCATAAAAAGGGATCTGGAACTCACATGGTTAGGCTAGCTTACTCAATGAAATCCGACTAGCTACTCATAAATATGGAATTCAAGTTTTGAATAAAGTCTTTCAAATTTGAATTCAAATGTAGGTGTAACATCTTTGGGTGTTTCACCTTTGAATTCAATTTTTGAGTAAAGTCTTTGGATGTTTCAACTTTGAATTTAAATTTTGAGTAATGTCTTTGTATGTTTCAACTTTGAATTCATTTTTTAAGTAAAGACTTGAAGGGTGTTTCAACTTTGGGTTCACTATAAATACCTAGGTAAGCCTTGGTTGCTAGACATACATGAACACACCAACAACCACCTACTTGAGCTCTCTCATCTTTCCCAAAAACGTTATAGCAATCTTCTTCTACTTTCTTCTTGACTCAATGTATTCTTTTGGATATTAGGTCCCCCGGTAGTACATATTTCTTCGGCTGTTGTAACCTGGTAAACAAACGGGTTCTCTTGGGAGACTCGAAATTTGTTTTAAGTGATCTGTATCAAATACGAATCATCAACCACAACATTTTTGCTTCTAGTCCTTTCTTGTACTTTGGTTTATTTCATTTGTAAAAGTATTGTAATTTTACTTACTTTCTTTCATTTCCTTATTTTGTAATGAAATATAAAAGTATTTTTATTTATTTTTGACGAATGGTTCCTAAAAAATACGCACCTCGTGATGATATATTCGGAATTTTAGAAAACATTATCATTTAAAAGTAATTATAAAAATTAAAAAAAAAACTTAAAAAGAATAAAAGTACGTGTGAGATTACCATTCATGGAGACAAAATTTTAATATATATAATTTGTCACATTTGTTCATCCATTTTGCACTCAATCTTTATTCCAAACTATTTGTTTTAGAAAAGTACCAAGTAGGAAACAATTTTAATTACAATCTCAAACACGCCTTATTAGTTTAAAACTGATATTATTTACACTAAAACTATAAGATTTAGATACAAAAGCCTCTAGATAATAAAACTAAGTTGATTTTTAGTGTAAAATTACTTGGCTTTTAACAGACATGTAATATAGAAATCAATCTCAAGTTAGTTACTAAGAATATGAATATAATATGAGAACTATTAATAGTAATTTGTTAAAAAAATAACAAATATTTATTCAAATGAAAAAACACATACCACTATTGGGTGTTTTGGACTCAACCCTTTTTTTGTTTATACTTAATCTATATCTATACTTAATCTATATCTATCTATACTATCTATACATACTAGTAAATAAAGGTTTTGGATTGCCACATGTCACTCCCTCATGTTTCCTCTCATTGGTTTTCCTGCCTCTCTCTCCTAATAAATGCACCTATATCTTATTAAATAATAATTATATTATAAATATATTATTAAAGAAGAATAATAATTATATTAAATAAGAATATATAATAAGAATTCAAAATATAAATAATTAAAGAAAAATATTAATCTATACTCTCAAATAAATAAGGTTTTTATAAAATGGTTTTCCTACCTAAACTTTAATTATAATTTAAGATTTTAAACCTCTCACAAATAATAAATGCTTAAAAAATATAATTACTAAAATTATTTAATATCATTTTACTAGAACTTAAAAACCGTTTGATTTGAAAATTTTGAACTTTGTATTATTTAAATTATAACAAAATCAATAAATTAACTCTCGCAAATTTACTATAATTAGATAATTAAATTGACAATTTTTAAAAAAAATTAACAACTTATCTTTGTTAAGCAAATAACAATTAATCAAAATCAACATTCTAGAATCTAAAAAATTTACCTTATGTAATTTGGTTTTGTGAATGTAATTGTAATTTTATTTTTTTTTCACTATGTAAAGTAATTCTTATTTAGACACTTATAAATAATATATGTTTCTTTTTATTAACCATGTAATACACGGGAACTAACCTAGTATAATAATAAATAAAGGTTTTACAATGACACGTGTCGCATTCACATTCATTCTCATAAATTTTTTTCTCGTATCTCTCTTTTATTAAATGCACCTCTATCTTTTAATAATAATATACTTTAAAAAAATATTAATTACACTATTAAGACATATTTATTTTAAATTATCATTTTTTATAAGAAAACTTTGAAATCTAATTATTTAACTTTTATTTTCAATCAAATAACAAATAAAATCAAAATACATTAAATAGTACTTAACACATTTTTTAAATCCAATTATATATTAATTTTGATATATTTTTAATTTTATTTTATATTTTTAGTATATGATACATTTTTACACCAATAAAATATATACATGAATATCTAAGAATTTTATGTATTAATATTTTTCAACCCGTGTGTATTACACGGGATCTAAGCTAGTGTATTATAAACAAGAAAGTGTTTAGAAATAAGCATGCTTCAGTTTTTTTTTTCTTTTTCTATTTAGTAAACTAAAAACATTTAAACATTGTTCATATCCAAACACCTCAAAAATACTATTTAACTTTTAAAAACAACAATAAGAGATAGAAACATGCAATCCCAAACACTCCTTATATGTGTTCATGCAACTAACCCCGCAACAAAGGAAATCAAAACAAAATCAGTGTTTAAATCAAGAAGGTAACAAAACTGAGATTGTCCAAATCCCATGAAAACAACTAACAAAGAAGCCATTTTCACACGGAAGAAAAACAAAATTTAAGTGCAATAAAAAATAATACTCTCTTTCACAAAAATAAATATATTTTTTAGTAAATCAGCCCTTTTATACAGAAATTCTATTTTTTTCTACATTATCAAATCTTGATAAATCAAGCCCAAGTGTTATGGGCATGATGACCCATGAATGGGCCGGGGGGTGTGATTCAATTCACGGGCGTTGGGGACAAGTGTGTGTTTGTTTGTATATGTATATGTATATATATGGATATTGAAACCATTACACAACTTAGTAATTCGGGACATGATTGCCTCATACTGACATGGCGTGACGTTTTTTCACTTTTTAGTAAAACTAAATCCGTTTTAAATTGGTTATTTTTCTAACCCACTCAGATTTTATCCACATGGTGCCTTTGCTGTGCTGGTGATGTTCATCCTTTTGTAGTTTCTATTAAATGGTTGGCCCATTTAAACATGTTGGCTTCCCCTATTTGTATTTTTCTATGTCCTTTTTGTTCAAAATTCTCACTAAAAAGATTTCACAACTTTCTTGAAGGTATAAAGTATAAACCATCTTTTTATTCTTCATTCTCCCTTCAAATTCCAATTTCTATTTTATTGAAATAGAGTGATTTTATTTTATTTATTTATTTTTATGTTTTTACTGTTGGAATGATCAAGAAACCTAACATAACATGTGGTGACCGTCCAAATCTAGTTTTTTATAATGAGTGGACTAAAAATAGGCAGCACCCATTTCCCCAAGTAGAATGAACTTAAGTTTTTGTCCCACTTATTTTAATCCTTGTTCTCATTTACATATGCATAATCTCATCCATTTAGATCCATATTCTCTTTGAGTTCCTTCTCCACTGTTCTATTTGAGTTTATTATTAACCTCAACCAATTGATATTCAACAACAATCTTTCAATTATCATCATTTTCAATCAGAAAAAGCTCCAAATCTGGTACAAATTTGGATTAAATTTTCAATCTTTGTTGGAAATTCATCATCTTTCCACTGAATGTGAAGTGGGGTTTTCTTAAGAAAACAAGTTTTTTAGTGCGTGTTTTTAGTATGTGTTTTCCACACACACAAAGAAACTAGCACAATCTTTATTGTGAGCACCAAGCTTTCATCTTTTCCTGTTCAAGTACCCACCATGTCTGTTGCTCTTATTTGGGTGGTTTCCCCTACTTCTGAGCTCTGCAACAGATTGGGATTCTTGGAGACAACAAAGCTTGCAGCTTTATCAAAATCAAGAAGCTTTTTGAGGGATAGAAAAATCAAGAATCTTGGTAAGAAACACAAATGCAAATCTTGCTATATGAATGCAGATTTCAAGGGGGTTTGGGGATTGAGTCATGGGAAAAGACAAGAATTGGTTTCAAAAGTGGTGGCTAATCCTAGTGGGGAATTGGCTGTTTCATCAGAGCAGTTGGTTTATGATGTGGTTTTGAAGCAAGCAGCTTTGGTTAAGGAGCAGATGAGAAATAAAGAAGATATTGAGGTGAAACCAGATATTGTGCTTCCTGGGTCACTTGGTTTATTGAATGAAGCTTATGAAAGGTGTGGTGAAGTTTGTGCAGAGTATGCTAAAACATTTTATTTAGGTTGGTTAATTTTTTTTATTATTTTTTTGTTTGTTTTTTTTAATTTTTGCTAGAACTATTTGGAGTAATTGAATTATGTATAATCTAAAGTTTGTGCACAGTATGCTAAAACATTTTACTCAGGTTGGTTAATTTATTTATTTTTTTGAATACTTTGCTAGTATTATTTGGATTTACTGAATTATATATAATCTAAAGTTTGTTGAGAGTATGCTAAAACATTTTACTTAGGTTGTTTAATTTTTATTTTTAAATTTTTGAATATTTTTGCTAGAAGTATTTGGATTAACTGAATTGCTTATAATCTAATGTTTACAGGAACACTGTTAATGACACCGGAGAGGCGAAAAGCGATCTGGGCGATTTACGGTATGATCTTTATCAATTATCCATATATTCATGAATTATGATGAAATTATTTTTTATTTTTTATATTTTATTTTTGTTGTTGTTCTTATGAAATAAGAACAGTATGATCATCTTAAAAAATATCTGGTGTTCATGGTGATAACTCGGAGACTGTGGGTCCCAATCTTTCTTCTCCATTTGCAGATTTAAGAAAAGAGATTGGTGTAGCATAAACCTTTTTTCTGACTTTATTCTTAAATCTTGATGCTTGGTTGTTTCATGGGATTATGTGAATAATTTTTATTTCTTTTGAGTCATTTTCAAGAAAATTACATACTTTCTTGGTCAACTTAAAGTTTAGTTGTGCCTTAATACCAGTATTCCACTAATTGGTAGATAACACACTAGAAAATCTTTTATTTCAACTTTGACTTTTGTGCTTTAGTTTTTAGACCTGGCCTAACTATTTCTTTAGAGTCCTTAATTTTGAGTGTAATTTAGTACTTTTAAATGCAAAATTGATATGGATTCTACCCATTTAAATCTTCTATTGTGTATTAAAAAGAATAAAATACTTAGAGAATATCACTCCATTTTTTTTGTTGACGATTTAAGAAATTGTCGGTCTCGTATCTGGACCAACCGGATGAAAGCAAGTGGGCTAGAAAGAATCCTAACTTAAAACATGCATGGCTTTTGATCCGTCTAGACTGTCAATTATGATTACCTGAGATTTGACAATACCAGCCAAATTTAGAATTTTCCTGTAAAAAGAGGCTTGATGTACTGCTTTTTCTCATTCAGAAGTATATTAGTTTTCTCTTACAGAGTGTAATTCTTTCTTTTTTGTGACGATACGCATCAGTTAATTGCGCCATAAAAACATACTTTCACCTATCAGTTTTGAAGTTGAAAATTGACTTGTTTGACCCAGTAAGTCAAAGTGTATACTTTCCGTGGAGAAAAGGAAGTATGCTCTTTGATTCTTTATGATCTTGAACTTCTGCATACTAACATACCCTTGAACTTAATATCTTATAACAAATTAAGTGGATCTGTTGTTAAATAAATTAAAAATTGGGAAATGGTCAAAAGTGTTCATGTTTGACTTTTTGTTATTTTAAACAGTGTGGTGTAGGAGAACTGATGAGCTTGTAGATGGGCCAAATGCATCACACATAACACCCAAAGCTCTAGACCGATGGGAATCAAGGCTTGAAGATCTTTTCAACGGTCGCCCTTTTGACATGCTCGATGCTGCTTTATCAGATACTGTCTCCAAGTTCCCAGTTGACATTCAGGTCAAAATTAACAAATTTAACAAAATGAACAAAAAAGTGTTAGTTGGTGAACCCGGACCGTTTTGGTGATCTTGTCACCCCTATTTAAAATATCATCCAAATAATGAACCGTTATGATGCATATGTTCCTGACGGTTTTCATGATTCGTTTGCAGCCTTTTAAGGATATGATTGAAGGAATGAGGATGGACCTTAGAAAGTCAAGATACAAGACTTTTGATGAGCTTTATTTGTATTGCTATTATGTGGCTGGTACTGTTGGATTGATGAGTGTTCCTATAATGGGAATTGCTCCTGAATCTCAAGCACCAACAGAAAGTGTATACAATGCTGCTTTGGCTTTGGGGATTGCTAATCAACTCACCAATATCCTCCGTGATGTTGGAGAAGAGTATGTTCATATATTTTTTATTTTTTCTTATTTTTTTTATTTTTCTTGAAAACCGTTTTTGAGATTATATTCGATACAACTCACTTGATATCTTTAGCAAGTACCATAAATAGTAAGTGTTTGTGCCATCTTACGACAAAAGTTTGACTTTTGAGGTTTATCAAAACAATCTTAATATGAATTTCAAGATTTTCAGGAAAATCTTCATCACATCAGATTTGATATGAATTTCAACATTTTCAACAAAATCTTGATCACAACATTGAAGTTTGTAGCATATACCACAAATAGTTTTCTTTGCAAGCAAGAAATTTGACTTTTGTGGTCAAACAGGCTAACTTTTATAGTCAAAAACATATATGCATAGTTCTTATGATGTGGTTACTTTTGGCATAGTGCAAGAAGAGGAAGAGTGTATCTACCACAGGATGAGCTAGCACAAGCAGGCCTATCAGATGAGGATATATTTGCCGGGAAAGTAACCGACAAATGGAGAAACTTCATGAAAAAGCAGATCAAGAGGGCAAGATCCTTCTTTGACGAAGCACAACAAGGCGTCACACAACTAAGCTCGGCTAGTAGATGGCCCGTAAGTATCTTACAACTTAATCTTGTCATTCGAGTTAATCATCCATTCATCACAATAATCGGTCATTATTAAATACTGTCATACTGATTATTACAACTTCAAACAACAAAATACTAATTATTCAAAATCACATTGTCACTTTGAGAATGCACATCCAAACACCTTAACTAAATATGATCTCGTGTTATTAGGTGTGGGCATCGTTGTTATTGTATCGTCAGATCTTGGATGAGATTGAAGCGAACGATTATAATAACTTCACTAAACGGGCTTATGTAAGTAAACCGAAGAAGCTAGTTTCTTTGCCGGTTGCTTATGCCAAGTCTCTTGTTCCTCCATCAAGAAGTGGAGCTCTTTCAAAGGCCATGGACATATAGATATATCATATATATACATATATGCATACTCTTTATATAAACTCGTAGGAAATAGAAATCTGTAAATTTTATGTTAAATGTTGTAATATGAATAACGAATATTTATTATATCGGATGTAAAGTAGCCATTTCTTATGGACTTGTCCTACGAGCGTCGACCTGTTGACAAGTCATTCTGTCCTGCTTATGAAAACGAATCATTAGGGGAGCGTCCTTAACTCCTGACCAGATACCGAGAACTGCAAGCACCTTTTGCACGCACCTTTCTTTGATCACGGAGGCACTCATGAAAAATGCGTAGGAGTGACCAGGGATCCACGCGTTTTTAGCATGTTTTAAATTTTAAAATGGACCCAACTATAAACCAAATTTTAAATTCGGTTTGGTTCGGTTTTAATTCGTAGAGACAGAATTTCAGTCCACTTAAGCAAATTAAATTGTTTTCTTCTTCACCTGCATTTGAAGATGAATTTCAAGCATAAAAACTAACTAGAAAATGTATAAAATATTTTGTTGGTAGATGGGTTGACCAGTTATCTACTATGTTTCGTTTTCAATGACAAAATTCTGGACTAGAAAAGAATGGTAGTTGGAGTAGTATGTACGTTAAGAACAATGAAACTTTGAATACTAATAGCCTAATACAATATATATAGGTATTTCGAATAAAAGTTGTAGTTTTTAGACTTAAAAATTGGCGAAGGGTAAAATTCTGTCATACACATCCGTACCATGTAATGCGCAATCAAAACCTATTACATAACTCGACATAAATTTGCAGTGTAAATGAGTTAGACACACATTCGTACCACATAAATGGGTTAAACGCACCCTTGAATATTTGGACGCACCGTTTGTTGCACAGTGCAACCTTTTAGAAAAAAAAGTCAATTTTTATTATATAGAAATAAAATATTCAAAATAAGAGAGTAAATTTTCAATTTAATGCTATATATTAAAAAAATAAATATATAAAAGTTATTTAAGTGTAAAGAATTAAAAAAAAAACATCATCAAAGGAGGCTATGGTCCATAAGTAACATCTAGGTTGTTACAATATTGCCTCCCGATTCATTTGACATGATTAATAATCCATATTGTTTCCTATATTTTTAACAAAAAGGAGTACATTACTATTTGATTTCCTGAAGTTTGACCATTTTAAATATTTGAGTCACTTATGTTTAAATCGTCTCTTTTAACCATGACGTTTCATTTTTTGCTTATATTTGAGTTCAGATGACTAATTCCGTTTGATTTTCCTTTAAATTTTTTCTGAACTCAAATAGAAGCAAAAATGAAACGTTAGTAATTTACTCTATTTTAAACTATAAATTTTTATATAATAATGAATTACTGATCTTGCATATGTCAAAAAGTTTATAAAATCTGCGGGTATTAACTACCCGACTAGAAACATACTTTATCAAAAGTGAAAGAATAAGTGGGTCGAAGGAATCGTGTAACATGTTAAAATAATGTGGTCAAGTAGACACTTTTGTATATACTAGTGGGTAAGTCCGTGGCAGTTGTGAAATCCGACCACATTACTCTTGGGTTTATTTTTAAATAATAGTCACAACGCGGTATTTGTTAAGCTTATTAGTCCGAGTTTTACAAAATAATAAAATTAAAACAAAATCCAAATGTTCACCCTAAAAAAATTACTAAATAACTGAAAAATAACAAACAAAATAGTTATACAAAAAAGTTTTTGCGAACAGTTGACCTTGCTGAAACGATAAGCTTCTCAATGCGTTGACCTTGTTGACACGATCAGTTGACCTTGCTGAAACGATCAATTGACCTTGCATGGGCAATTTAATTTAGAATATTCCATAACTTCAACTATGATCAATTACAAATCAGGTTTCTATTCTTAAGCGTAAAATGAAATTGCAAGAATCAGAAAGGCAAACACATGTTATTTTCAAACTATACAGAGTTTGAGCGGACCGTTGATTGTGGTTTGTTTAGCTGGAGGATGGAAACACGGTTATCCTCGAGAGTATTCAACTGGAAATATTGTTGCCATCATTTTGCTTATAATAAGATTCATAGGTTGTGACTTTCGGCTTAGATTAAGGTAGTTCATGTTCTTCTACAAACCCCATGGTCATATATTCATACTAACAAAATCTTTCATCTTCGACTATTTGAAAAACCCCAAAAATACCAACACACGATAAAAATAAAATATAGCATCATGATTATACACACAAATAACAAAGTACATAAGTATTACCAATAATAAAGTACATATAAATATATTACAAAACAACCTAGAATAGTGACAGCTCTTATATAATTACAAACAATATATGTATTTATAATTGCAAACTACAGTGATGTCAATGTAAATGTAAAGCTACACTATTACTAACACATTTCATAAAACCAAAGAGTGATGCCTCATATCAATCATGTTCTTCTTGTCATAGTTTTCTTATGCAACAAATTAGCTACAAAAAAATAACTTACTTTGGTGTAAGATTTGACGAATGCGCACTTTCTTGGCTTTTGTGATCACCATCCACCAATTCCCCTAGTTACCATAAATATAGTCAGTAGATGATCAAACCCCATAATAACCGCCCAGGATCATTTCACCAATCATGTTTACATGTAAATAACACACTAATTCTCACCATAAATATAAGTTCCAATTGTAGATTATAGCTTAGCATCACAACACTGTTATAATGGCAAATTCACCATCTGCAATGGGAAATAAGTTGGGCATTAACCTTTAAATGAAATTAGCAGATAATAAACAAATTAGTTTAACAAGATAACATCAAATTGAAATCAATTTCCTTGACCGGCTCGAAATTAGTTTTCATAATCGAAATCAAAGCAATTATCTAAAAATTCAAAAGTATTAACAAACATTGACCGGCTCCATCTCTCTTGGATTTCGGCATCTTTGTAGAACCCTTTCAAGTTGCAAATCACAACTTCTTGTGTAGACGTTGGCCTATTCTCGTCTTCTCTTTTTGAACAGCAACAGGAGAATTAAAACCCTCAAGATTTAGATGTTTTCAGCTGCTACGATTTATGATGAAGATCGTCCGGCGATGGCAATGGCGATGACTGTGGAGTTTTGAGATTGAGAGAGAAGAATGAAGCAGAAGATTGGAGACGATTTTTGTGTATGGCGAGAGCCAGATTTTATTGGAGTGGTCGGTTACATAGATGAACCGTCGCGGGCGAAGCAGGTCATTGAAGATGAAGCGGCAAGGGGAACGACGGTAGAAGCCTCCGGCGAGCCCTCGGACGTCTTATAATATCTGGGAAAAGTCCCTTTTACCCGGTGGCTGTGGAGTTTTGCATATTTTTTATATCATTATTTAATAATAATGTATGTTTCTTCTGCTAATGGCCCTGCCTCATCTTCCTCTCCATGTCTCTATCATTTGTGAATGGATTCAGCTTCATTATACAAAAATACTTAATAAATTAAAAAAATATATATTCATCAATTAATTCATTTAGTGTATTATGAATAATCCATATTTTTTAATTCATTTAGATAATATATCAAAAAAATATTTAAATCACCAACAAATTAAAGATTATTACAAAATTATATTTTTATGCTAATAATCCATACTTTTTAATAAACATGTTACGCCCTTCAACTCATCACACGTTTTCTTTTTAGTTAATTTCAAGATTTATCGGAAAATAAATCAAAAATGAAATGAATTTAATTATGGGTTAAAATTAAAGTCTGGTGTATAATTAAATCTTGATTTGGTTTGGCGTGAGGAAAATGACAGAGTAACAAACAACTTATATGGGCTTTTAGCGGTGAAAGAGAGACAAATCTATGTAAAAGAACAAGCTTTGAGAAGAGATGAAATTAACAGAAATAACATATTTAACTGGATTAAAAACTGATACACGAGTATAAACAGACACATATCTATAATTATACATATCTATAATTATACTATATAATAAATAAAGTTTTTTTATTGTACGTGTCGCCTTCATATTCATTCTTATCATTTTTTTCCGTCTTTCTTATTAAATACATTTGTATTATTTTATTATAAGAAAAACTTTGAAATCTAATTATGTAACTTTTACTTTCAATTAAATAATAAATGAAAGTCAAATTATATTAAATAGTAATTAACGTATTTTCAAACCCTAATTATATATTAGTTTTTACATATTTTGAATTTTGTTTTATATCTTTAATATATGTAATACATTTTTTACACCTGTAAAATATATACATAAAGATTTTATAATTTTATGTATTCATATATTTCTCCCCATGTGCAATACATGAGATCTAAGCTAGTTCGATTATAAAGTCGTGTATCTAATAACTATAAATATAAATTTGTTGTGACATAATTATTGGGACATAACACACTTGAACAAAAAATAACTAGTTTTATGATTTCTCTTTAATATTTTAAAGGAATATAAAAGATAAACATATACGTTTGAACTTAAAATGAATCTTATATATATATATATATTTTTCGTTCATGTGATTTAGTAATTTTTGTCAGTTTCATTCAAAAAAATTGTTTTTCTCCTGACGTGTTTTACAAACTTGTCATTTTCATTTAATCATTTATCTTCATTCATATGTTAACGTCAAATTAGGGGTATGACTATCAGTCGTAATTGAGGGGTGTGACTCCATTAGTTAACTCCTCGATCATAATTGAGGAATTAGGGACGATCGTAATGATGAATTAGAGTTTATACAGTTTAAGGAGAGGGGGGATGATCGTAATTAAGGGTTTAAAATATAATAAAATAAATAATATATAAAAAGATCTAAATACCTCTCGTTTAATGTTAAAATATGGATTGAGTTAACTAATTGAATGAAATTCACAAGTTTTATAAACCACCAAACAAAAACAATCATTTTAGATAAAACTTACAAAAATAACTAAACCACACAAAGAAAAAATAATAGTTTACTCTTTTAATTAATACGAGTTTGAATAAATATAAAATTCAAACTTAAAATAAATAGTTTTCCATGTTTTGAATACGCGTATACTTGTATATATATATTTTTTGTTCATGTAGGTTTATCGTTTTTGCGCCACATTTGTTCCAAAGTCTCCAACTTATCACGCATCTTTACCTGCAAACCAAAAACCCCTCTTTTGAATAAACCACCTCGATCGCATCAATATGGCAACGATCGGACACAATAATCTCAATGCAAAACTGGTAACTGAACTCGATCATCATCTTTCAATCATCCCGTTTCTCAATTTACTACTTTATTTGAATTTTGCTTTAACCTTCAATCCGCGATGATTTCTAGGTTTTGCTTGGAGACATGGGAGCCGGTAAATCAAGTCTCGTTTTGCGATTCGTCAAAGGCCAATTTCTGGAATTTCAGGTTAGTTTTTTCATTATTTGACTTTTTTTTTCTGTTGACGTTGACTTTCTAGGGTTTAAATTTTGAATTTGACGATTGTTTGATTGCTTTGGTTGTTGATTTGGTTTGTATTGTTGTTGTGGTGAAAGGAATCGACGATTGGAGCGGCTTTTTTTTCGCAAACCCTAGCGGTGAATGATGCGACGGTGAAATTTGAGATCTGGGATACAGCGGGGCAAGAGAGGTATCATAGTTTGGCTCCTATGTACTACAGAGGGGCTGCGGCAGCGATTATAGTCTACGATATCACTAGCGCGGTATTGTTTGAATTTATTACTACAGTCTTGTTTTTAGTTAGTTGTTATGAGATTGGGCCGGAAGTAGTGTTCTAGTATTTAGAGAACTGATTGTTGGATTGTTTTGTTATGGCTTTCTGAACTAGTAGGATTTGACTCCTTTTGTATTAGTTGCGATGTAGATTGCTAAGTTTAACGGGATGGGAGCTATGTTGTCAAGGCGCACCCGAGGTGCATAGGCCTTGCCCGGAGCCTAGGCGCAAGGCGTATAAAAAACGAGGGCTTTTTTAAGCAAGATACGTGGTATAAAATACCATTTTTAGTGGTTTAAGACATGTTTTACACTTATTTTGGGCTAGTTTAGGCTTTTTTATGTTGATTCCAGTCTTGCTTAGGGCTAGTGTAATTGTTTCAGACCTGTTAAGAAGATTTTTAGCCAGAATATGGCCTGAACTTGGCCGGAAAATGGGCCTGAGCGCCTGAAAATGGGCCATTTAAAGCAAGGCGACAAGGCTGCGCCTGAGTGCTTAGGCGTGCGCCTTGTGCATTTTTGACAACATAGATGGGAGTGCGTATGCTTTTCTTCTTATGGAATCATGTTTGAGTAATAAAATTTGGGTTAGTGTGGATGTAGTTATCAACTGTTAGTACTTTGAACATATTTTACTAAATTACTAGCATCTCAATCTTGGTTTTGAGTCTCAATTGGATTTCCATTTTCTGATGAATGCAATTGGGTTTTTTGCCCTTGAGATTTTCTCAAGTATTGTATGCTACTTGTTGCATGTTCAACCACCTAGGATTGATTGTTGTCGATTATTGAAGTTAAATAAGTATTAAAATCTTAATGGCATGCAAAGTTGGATTTTTTTTCATTGTAAGATTTTGTTTTTCTATTATGTGTTTGAAAATTGAGTTACTTGCTGTTTATATGTCTATTTTTAGGATTCGTTTACACGGGCTAAAAAGTGGGTCCAAGAACTTCAAAAACAAGGTGAGCATCATTAGTTTTGGGTTTCACTAGAAAAGGATTTCACCCTGCAAATTCTTAGGCGAAGTCATGTTTTATTGTGTGGCTGGTACAGGTAATCCTAATATGGTTATGGCACTTGCTGGCAACAAAGCTGATCTGGAAGAGAAGAGGAAAGTGACAGCAGAAGTATGCATCTCTTTTCCCATTTTCACATGTGTGAATATCACTCTTATGATTGTTCATGTTAAGAGATTGTATAAAAGCAAGCCCGGATTTTTAATAGAATGGTCCTTGCCCCTCTAATTTCACGTCTTTGCATCTTGAGCACAACTGACAATTTGACATGTTACTACATTGTTAAGTGGAACAAACAAGCACATACTTACTAGAACATTTTATTTATTTATTTTTTTTTCTATGCCTTTTACAGACCCTCTTTGTCTTAACATTTTTCTATGAATAGATATTAGATATGGCATGATATAAGATTCTCGTGGAGCCTAAACTCACTTGACATGTTGCTAGACCTGTCAAAATTATTTTGTGTATTTTCTGTACATCGTAGTTTTTCCTTTAAGTAGTATTTACATCTGCAAATACATCCAAACCTTAACAGTTGACAGCAAATACATAGTCGTTTCGTCTCATTGTCATGTCACTATGACATGCTAATGCTATATATAATACATGAAAAATATATCATCCAAACTACCTATTCTTTCGAAGTTCCATGACTCTATCTATTTGAATGTTGATGTACAAAAGTTTATGACATTCAACAGAATAACTAAATAAATTAAGGTGCTAATTCTTGAAGTGTCTATGCCTTTCTCTTGGAGAAAACCAACTAGTTGTAATATAGATCTATAAAAGGGTGTTTAGTGGTGATATTTCACATTCTTGGCATGTTGAATGGTAAAATATCTTATTATTCATAACAATTTAAGTTGCGTCCAGTTATTTCTTTAAAATTGCACAGTTTATCTGCTTAAATCTGGTTTTAAGTAGCATACAAAGCTGTATCACACCATCAGTTCAATAATAATTGCAATTTGCAACATTAGAGATTGCATGAAAATTTACTAACCATGTACCTAACTGCCTAAAATACCCTTATGTTTATCTTCTACACTTCAATTACAGTACATGTTTTGCACCAAATGCATCACGGCCACTTTCATGATGGTTGCTGTAAGAGTATGTAGAATTAACCCGTACAAATGTATTATGTGGATTGAAGTGTAAGCTATTCAGCTATTCACATGCTTAAATTACCACGCAGGAGGCTCGTGCATACGCGGATGAGAATGGTCTTTTTTTCATGGAGACATCTGCCAAAACTGCTGCTAATGTTAACGACATATTTCATGAAATAGGTATGCATACTTTTCTGCTTCGAAGCTTTGTGAACTTGCACCTTTTACTTTATAATTGTCAATCCTAGCCCCAATTGTGTGAACACAATATTATTTTAATTATTGATATAGTTAAGTTAAGTTCAATCTGTTTGGTCATGCTTGGTATCCCAGCCTTCCATGACACAGTGGCGAGTCTAAGGGTGTTCACGGTCTAGTTCGGCCGGTTTTGATGAAAATTTTGGGCTGGACCATAATGTGGTATCAGGAAACGACAAACTAAACCGGCTGAGTGGGTCGGCCCGACCAGCCTGTTTTAGTGGCTTGGTTTTGACGGTTTGGCAGTTTGAACTGATTTTTTTTTCTTAATTTTCCAAAATCGTTAGTTTATGTTAACATTTTTAAAATGATAAAGATGGTCGTGAATATAATACATATACGCTGCATTTTCTGAAAATGAAAAAAAAATTAAACGTAAAAACGGTTGGTTTCCAAGTTGCTTACAAACTGCCAAAACGGAATCGTGTAGATTTCAAACCAGCCGACTAGCTTCTGTTTGGGTGGTTCAGTTGGTGTCAACGGTTTATGAACACCCCTAGTGGTGACCTTTATTAACTACTGTTGCATTGATTTATCATATTATCTGATACGAGACTTGTGCCGTGTGCCGTCTGAAATAGCCAAGAGACTCCCTAGAGCTCAACCTACTCAAAACCCAGCTGGTATGGTTCTTGTGGACAGACCTGCCGAAGGAGCTCGTGCTGCATCATGCTGTTCATAAGTAATGTCTTCATTCTCATATGATATAGTTTATGTAATTTTGTTTGAAACTAGACTGGAATAACATGAAAATAAGAAAATTTGTTATCAATAAAAGATTAACACAACTTATTGGTTATGGTGACTTCTGATTTGATACTGACTTTGACATGATACGAGTAACAAACGTTAAACAAGTAATATAAACTTTGGCATGATACGAGTAACATGATAACTCAACCCGTTTGGCTGTAGGGCCTCTGACTCTTTCAATATAACCCTGATGGCAGATTGCAGGCATGTTTTAACTGTAACTATGATACACGCGTGGAAGCAGCCTAAAATTTCATGGAATCCAGGCATTCTCTATTATCTGATAAAGATTGTTAATTTGTGATGCGTTTGGTGGCAACTTCTTGTTTGAACTTGTAAATGATGTGTATGATTAATTCTTATTATAAAGATGTATTGTGTTGATGACTTATGTCATTTGTTGCGTCGGCTTGACCGTCTTGTATAAGATGTCAGCATAGACTACCCTAGACGAATCATAGAACATATTACAGTTCATATCTACATAAGTACGATAAACAAAAATTACGGTTCTTTGAGATTAAAAACACGAATGAAATACATTACGCAGTTGCACGTTCGCAACCAAAACAAACGCGCTCTAATCAACACACCAATTACATCGAATCAACTGCAGCATTGTTTGGCAGCGAGTAGGCGCTTCTACCATGAACACCTACTCTCCCACGCCCTATTCCATTCCTCGAATACTCACCATTTCTCTCAACGCCCATATCTCCAGCATCCGACCTCGACTTAGATGTCCAGCAATCAGTCGAATCACCCGAATTCGGCTCCCAAGAAGACGACATCCAACTCAACTGTTGACTACCAGCAAAACTATTGCTCCCTGATGACTCTTTATCGTCAGTATCAGCTTCACCACCCCTTCTAACAGTCACATACTTGTGCAGACTTGCTTCCATCAGATCATCACCATTGGGGATTTTCTGGTGGAAATTTTGGATGTCTTCGAGTAATAAACTAGCGTAGGACGGTGGGTTTGGGTTCGGGTTGATGTCTAGGTCTCGCGATAGGCGCAAAGACCGCGTTCTTGACACGATTTGATTGGTTTTAGTGTCATCAACCATTTGGGTTTCCTTTGCTAAGCTGTTCTTAACATTGTTGGGTTTGTTATTCATTGTCTTCTCACCATTTGGTTTCTGCAAACAACAAATGTTAAAATTTAAAAATATACAATTTTGAAACATATGAACAATTAATCAATATCTTACAGCATTGGTGTCAATCTCAGACAATGGAACCCTAGGGTTTGTCGTAGCCGGAGATCTAGACCGAGGAGAGGCAACAGTCCGGGATGCGGTTGCCACCACCGCCTCACCGGCGTTTCGCTTGACTTGAATCGGTTTCGCTCCACAACCGGCATTGTTGTTTCGGATACCGGAAACAATCTCCCCGGAAACGGCAATGTTGCTCTTTTCGGTGGCGGGGACGGAGACCATCTTCCCTGGACGGCTGCTACCGCCACCACCGGCGGCGGTGGCGGTAGAATTAGGGTTCGGTGATTCAGATCTCCGATTTGGGGATCTACTTACTCTCCTTCCACCGTTGTTACTTCCTCTTTCTTTGCTGCCGGATCTACTTCTTCTTCTGGAAGGAGACGAAACCCTAGGCTGCCGTGGCTGCCGTCGGTTATGTGGCTCGCCGTCCGCCGCCTCCATGTCATCATCATCATTCTTCGAACTGATTTCTATATCAAAATCGAAACTCCTCTTCGAACCGGAATACCTCCGGCCACGTGCCGGCGTTTCACCGCCGGCCGGTTTTACGCCGGAGGAGCTCCGGCTAAGCCTGCCACACTGTATCAGAATCGCATCCACCTCTTCCTTTGTACAACTAGATGTTCTCACCGTCGCACCTACCACGCTACCGGATCCGGCGGAGTTGGTTGTCGCCGGTACGGAAATGTCGATATCAGTGCCGGAATTAGGGTTTTTCTTCCGGTCAATCGATTTTCGGACTACTTGATCTGGATGTCTATCAACGGCGACGAAAACATCTTTGTTTAGAGGTCGTTGTTCTGTAGGTGAAGCAACAATGGCGACGGCGGTGGTCTTTTTCTTCTCCGGCTGTTGAGGGTTAGGTTTGATTTTGAGCTCCGGTGGTGTAGGCGTAGAAGTGATTGTACCATCAGCTTTGCTGCAACAAGCACCCATTTTTGTTGGAGAGAGAGAGAGAAGTGAATTTTGAAAACTGGAATAACAAAGATTTCAAATTTGACGGAGGTTGAATGGGGAAAGTAGCCGTTGTAAAATGGACAATTGTTGAAGGGTGGTAAGTGCAACTTTACGGGGAACTTCCCAACCATTACACAAAATTTAAATGAATATAAATTTTTAACGACAAATCTATACAATTCTTAATTCTTAAACTACCCACAGTGGGTGATCCACCCAACACCCACAAAATTTTCCCTTCCTCTCGTGAAGCCTCTCATGGCTGCTCCCTTACCCCCTTCACGTAAGAGGGGGCGGTGTCCATAGGCTGTCACGGCGTGAAGACTCTCGCAGCTCCCTCACCGTGATGGTATACTTCATACTCTAAAAAAAGTTGAAAGTAGGATGTTTTGATTTACCATCAAAATATGATACAAGTTTAACAAAAAAAGATTCATGATTTAGGTATTTTGTTAGAAATGGTAAATCTAGACTTTTACTATCCAAATCAAAGTTATTTTACACCAAAGAACACAAATCCTTTTATAAAAAAACAGAATCAGAACAAGAAATCAGATTATCATTGTGAAAATCTGATCATAATAACCAGATTCAGAAACAAAATCAAGACAGAAATCATGAACAACATAAAACCCTAATATGAAAGAACTATAGAAAAATGGGAAAATCTATCAGAAAAATGAGTCTAAAAAAAACTAACTTCTTTCACTCTCTTCTCTTTCTTTAATAAGCCCTAACTCCAAAACTCTTGTGCTCCAGCCCAACTACCAGCCTAATACATCAGCCCATCAAATGAAATCAAGAAGCCCACCTTACTCAAATTTATTCATATGAAAATTAACGATTAAACATGAGAAAACCAAAATATTATATTTGCAGATTGAATTCTATATGGTTTTTGGGTTAAACTATTAACACGATTAGCTAAATTATATAAATATTTTAAAGGCAAAGTTTTATTGTGAGTGTAACGTACCGTTCCTTTTTTACAATATAAAATGCTTTGAGTACAAGGTACTAATGCTTGAATCTTTTTTTTTCTTTTTTGATTTTGATTTTTTTTATTATATAAAAACTGAAGCAAACTGAAACAAATAACTAAGTTGGCTGTTGTCCAGTGGTTTTTTTTTCTTTGCCTTACCTCTTCACTCGGTTTGAAGTTTGAACCCCATTGTTAAACAATTTTTTTTTCTTCCAAATTTTGTAATGAGTTATGCATGAACCGTCACAACTTCATACGTTTCTTTTATATACTTAACAACGTTCTTTTATATACTTAACAACGTTAATGTCACCATCGCAACACGCGTAACGAGCTTCGCAAACGCTCCACATCGCGCGAGCTTAATTATGTAATTAAGCATGTTAATATCACTGTACGACCCCGTTGAGTTTACTTTGATTTAAATTTTTTAACGAATGGGTTGGTTGTTTGCTATAGAGTTTGTTCCGGCGGCAACACGCCGGGCACGGTTACTAGTGCTTCTTGTACGGTAACCAGGTTTACGGGTTGATTTGTTGTATTTTTTTTATAACTTAAGAGTATTAATATTCAAAAATAAAATAAAATTTCAAGTTAAACGGGTCGTATCTATATCCACTCATAAAAACTCATGTCTCGGCTAAGTTCATGTGCCAGATATGATTTCAGTTTAGTATCAAATTTTTGGTTTCAAACAGCCAACACGGCATGACATAGTTTAGTATCAATTTTTTGGTTTCAAACAGCTAACACGACACAACATATTTAACGTACCTAGTAGAAAGATAGGAATGATTGTTTTGCCACGCATCAATGAATTTTTGTTGCATTAAGACAAAACTTTGTCCCACCTTTTACATTCATAAATCACTTTCGGATTAAATTGCAACTACCTGTCAGTTTGCTTTTTCTGTTTTGGTATCGGATGTTTTGTAATTATCTCCATGAATTTATATATACAACTATACAATGTTACAAGGAGGTACTTGCTATTGAATGATTCAATTTAATGCTAAACGTTATTCCAAGAACAAAGATAATGTATGAATTCCATTTTTAACTCTATTTTTTTAGAGCGGTTTACACCCCCTCTAATCTTATTCTTAAATTTACACATTTTGTCGAACATATGACTTGAACCCTCAATCACTTAAGAAACTTTTTACACACCTTGGTACTATTAGACCATTGACCCTTTGCATGTTATTGTGTTACTGTATTTATGTTTGTGTGATGTTTTAAGAGTGTATATCTATGTTGTTGTTTTACTGTATTTTATGTCTCTTTGTACTTATGCATGTGCTACTTATCCTTACACCATTTCTATTGTTAGCGATAGCTTTCTATATGTGTATATATAGTAATGTTTGTTTGTCCGTGGTTTGTTTTGGAGCCGGGAGCCTCCTTTTCCCTAGGAATAGAGGTAGCGCTTGCCTACCCCCCCCCCCCCCGGTTTCCTTGTCAATAGCTTTGTTATAAGTGAGATTTACTAGGTACAGTTGTTGTTGCTGTATTTGTTGAAACCACAAGGTCAAAAAGTATAAAAGCGTCTTGACACGTGCTGGTCTCTACAAGCTCGTCGTTTAGAAATTAATCTCGACTAAGTCACCATTAATCACCGGAGTCCATACAATGGTTCAGGTGGTTAAAGAGGAACACAAGATTATACGAAACAAAAAACATTTTAATTGCTTTGAGAACACTTTACAATAATAGCTTTACAAGTTGTTTTTGAGTTGCTTTGTGCCAAATGGGACACTTCCTATTGTACTTGGAGCCTATGCAACTAGTAACTAGCCATGACTTATTAAGATTTATTACAGAAACATAAAGGTGTTTGGAACCATGATTTCAAGGCACCTTCTTCATGGTAAAATTATAGTCTCAAGTATTCAAATGTTTTTCACATGAACAATACAAATGACAAGGAATCAACGGAGTCGGGTTTGGTCCACAATGGTTCTGATTTATGCGCGTAGAAGACTCACCCCGAACCAGATATTGACGATCACTAGCCCCAAGAGTGCAAAACCATTGAGTCCCCTGCAAACAAGAACATATATGGGTGTCATTTACAAATTATAGTGGAGATGGGAACAGATTACAAATCCAAAATAAAAGTTTATTAAAGAGAGATGATTTCTTGTCCTTTCCATATTTAGTTATAGATGTTAGTTAATGTGATGATCATAGTAGTAACAAGCGACCCACATGCGCGCCCAAGTGCCCAGACAAGGCCAGGCGCACCCAAAACGCTTTGTGGCCTTCAAGACGCTCCAGTGAGATTCTGGCGAGATTTTGTAAATTCCGCTATAACAACTAAATAGGTTGAAACTATGTGTACACGATCCGAGCAGCTCGTGAGCTACTCGAGATCTGATCGTCAAAAACTCGAATCAAGCTGAGCTTAAACAAGCTCGAGCAGCGCGAGACTAAACGAACCTTTATATATATATATATATATATATATATATATATATATATATATATATATATATATATATATATATATATATATATATAACTTTTATTTAATATATTAAGTGTATATTTATATAAAATATGCTAAACTTAATCAGATAACATATATTATGTTAAATATATAAATTACAATTATAAATATATATAAATTACAATTGAAAAACTACTCACGTGCAAAGCTCGAGCTTTAGAAACAGACGTCTAAACGAGCTCTTTTTAAGTTAAACGAGCCGAGTTGGGGCTCGACTCCTCTCGTTTACACCCCAAATTGAAACATCCAAGATAGCCTAGAACCAGCCTAAACTAACTCTACACAAACTTAAAACATGTCTAAAACCCCTAAAACATGTCTTGTTTCTTCGTTTTAAACGCCTTTGAGTGCGCCCAACGCTTCCGACTACCAAGTACGTGATAATTTGGCAAATAATGAGAATCCCTCCCAAGTCAACTCAAATCATGTGCTCGACAAAAAGTCAACTCAAACCAAACTTGAGGATCACAATTTCCAGGAAAACTAGAGTGGAAATTCGAAACCCAATAACAACACAAACAAATTGATCAAAGATCGTAAGCTGAATCGACATACCCAATGGGAAAACGAGCCTTAGGATCCCCGGAGGAGTAACCGGTGAAATAGAAAAACCGAGCAACCGTATAAACTAACCCCAGACCCGTGCATATAACCGGGTGTTTAAGCCCTCCAATCATCATAAAAACAAAGAACATCGGCACACTCTCCAGCGAGTTCTGATGCCCTCTCTGCAAACAAACATTAAACCATTACCGTCAGAAATTCGTCAGTGAAAGTTTTTACTTAAACCGGTCAAAAACTGTTTTCTAGAAACTATAAAAAAACCGTCAGCAATAACCGACGGATCACTGACGGCTACAGCAAAAAGAAAAAAAAAATAATTAACAAAATGGGTTTAGATGGAATTCTTCCGTATATTTCCGACGAAACCGTCTATGTGTCTGTCGGTGAAACTGCAGTTTTCTAGTAGTGTAATTCTCACGAACAATCGAGAACCTGAATACAGTTGAAGATTTTGTGATCCTTGGTATCGGCTTCGGTGGCGTAGAGTTTCGGGTAGAACACTTTGTACCTTCGTCAATGAAAATTGTTAAGTTTTAAGGTTAGAATGATCGGAATCAAAAGAAGAGTGTTTGTGTGGGGATTATTACTTCTTTCGAGCTTTACCGACTTGAATCTGCATATACAGGTTGAGGAAATAGTAGGCAGCGATGGTGAGGATGATGTAGCCGTACTCTTTCGGCAAAAGTTCCACGATTCCGGCCATTTTTTCCTCCGGCGAGATCGAAAACTGATCAGGATTCCGGCAATTTTGTAGGATTCTTTTGGTTTTATTGCTCAAAAGCTGTTGTAGTTTGAATTACTTTCAAACTTTTACCTTTGACTTTATAATTGCACAAGTTCAACCCTTTCACTGTGTTTTTATTTTTTTTAGAACGGTGAATTTCTTTACTCCTGTGAGACTTGAACTCAAGACCTCCAAACTTAGGTGCTTCAAGAGGCTTTGCCTCTGCTACCGAGATGAGCATTTGGTACTGAGTACCGGTACTGGTACTATACCGATAGATTCGGTACCCACTTTTCAAGAAATTCGGTATCAGTATTTTCGGCACCGATACCATTTAGAGATGAACATTTTATAACGAAACCATTACTGTATCAAATGGATAGATTCGATACGGTATCGCTACCCACTTTTTAAGAAATTTCGATAACAATTAGGGATACGCATTTTGTAACAAGTACCGGTATTTTACCGATATATTTGGTACGGTATTTGATACCCACTTTTCCAAAAATTCGGTATCACTATTTTCGATACCGGTGCGGTACTGATCTCAACCCTAATTATTTAGAAACTTCACATGCATTTTGCAAAATTATCTCATTTAACTAAAAAGGTAATAACATGGCAATATATTTATTAGATGTGATAGTTTGCGAAGTTACAATTTTTTTACATATTTATATTATTATTTATCTGAAAAGGTAAAATAGTGAAACCATAAAATTCGAATTAAAAGTAAAATTTGAATTCTGTTTAACGTCAATGAATTTTTATTTTTACAAGTTCGATTCAAATAATGAATACTGTTTAAAAGAATAATGAATATTGTGAAAAGAATACATAAAACTAGCTTGTATGAAATTGTGCATAATGGAATAAAACTTAATCAAGAATGAAATAATATCATGAATAAGATTAAAGATTATCATGTTATTAATCGAATGAGATTAATAAGATTCACTGGGTGGTATGGGACCTAGTGGCGACTCCTAAAAGAGTGGGGGGATTGGGCCTTAGTAAACTTAAAACTGTCAATACTGTCCTTCTGTGTAAATGGGGATGGAGGTTCAAGGCCGAGAAGGAGTCCATATGGAAAAGAGTTATTACCGCTATTCACAAAAACAGGAGCGGGAGGGAGGTTTTCCCGCTTAGAATATCGTTGGGTGGTCCGTGGTGCAATATTGTGAAGGTTTTGTCCAATAATTTTATTGATCGTACTCCTCTAATAGATTTTTTTATTGGATCTGTCGGTAGAGGAGACGAAATAAAATTTTGGACGGATTTGTGGACAGGTGAGCTAAGGTTAAACGACAAATTTCCTATTCTTTTCAAATAAGATAGAAGAGTTGTACTATTGGTGGCAGAATTGGTATCATTGGGCCGAATGGTGGATTTAATTGGAAGTGGAGTAAGAATCCTGTCTCGATTCCTGAAAGGGGTGAGCTTAACTAGATAGAGGTTATGATGTCGTCGGTGGTTTTATCTGATCGCAAGGATTCGTGGATTTGGAGAGGTAAGCCGTCTGGAGAGTTTAGTGTAGGGGATGTGAAAAGAGTTCTTGGGTTGGGGATAGATCATAGTAATCGGTTCGTTATGAAGTGGTGTAAATGGGTTCTGTTAAAATGCAATATATTTGCGTGGAGAGCGGAGATGGGTAGGATTCCTACTCGTGTGAGCCTAAGGAAGAGGAATATTAATATCATTGATGCCTCTTGTCCGATGTGCCAATTTGGGGATGAAACTGCCGACCATTTGTTTACTTCATGCGAGGTAGCTTCTGTAGTTTGGCAAGCTATTTGTGCGTGGTGTAATGTCCCAAACTTTTTTGCATTTTCTTTCAAAGATCTTATGGAGATGTTTCGGCATTCGGGGTTAGCTGAAGGGGTTCAAGAAATTCTTCATGGAATCATAATTATTGGTTGTTTGAGCCTTTGGAGAGCTAGAAATGATCTCTTGTTTAATGGTAAACAGGTTCGGATCAAAGACATTATTAGTGAAATCAAGTCTATTGGTTTTATTTGGGTTAATTCTAGATCTAAGGTAAAGCCTTTGACATGAGAAAATTGGTGTCAATTTGTAATTATGTAGTTGTTTTTAGTGTGCTGCCCGTTTTTGTGGTAGCTGTTCTCGTTGTTTAATGAAGTTAACCTTTCAAAAAAAAAAAGGATTATCATGTTATTCTTGCCTTGTATTTTCAAAGTCAAAAACAAAGCCTCTACTTTTTATTATATACAAGAAGGAGGACTTAAAATGAAATATACGTAAACTTAAGGGGTTGTGGACTCCTTGTGGTCTGTGACGTTTTGTGCTTTTGGTGATATCATATTCTTATTAAAGTATCTGTATTTTATTGAATAATATTAATAGCAGTAAATAAAAATGATACTTTTACATTTAAAAAGTGACAAGTGTTATAATATTTTTAGGTTGATAGTTTTTATCAGAAAGTGAGAATTTTATTGAAATTTGATCTTTTACTTTTACATAAAAAAAATTATATTTTAGCTATTTTGACCATTAATTTTTTTTATTGTATTGTTTAGAATAATGATACTTGTTGTATAACATTTATTTGCATGGCCTCTCTTTTTATAGTGACTATATGACCTGCTTAGTGTAAAGGAGTCCAACTCGAACCAGTCCCGACCTAATAACATTCGAACTCGACTCTTTTATGAGTTACAATGCAATAAACTAAAACTACAAGAAAGTTGATCAAATATGAAATAAATTATTTACAAAAAAAATGTTCAACTCCATAAACACCAAGAAATTTAATTATGTTTTCAGTGACTTAGGAAAACTTTACAAAATAATAACCAAGTTTTATATTTATTCCATATTAGTCACCGAAACTCTTTTTTATCCCATTAAAGTTACTCAAGTTTTAGCCGTTGTTTCAAATTTGCACAATTACAGAGTTAACATGTTACTTTCTTTTAATTTCATTTTATGGTTATTGTGAAAATGTTGGTTTACTCTTTTTGAATTTCATTTTCACCATATACATATCAAGAAAAAAAAACATGTAACCTAGTAATTGTGTAACGTTGAAACAACCTGTGAAACTTGAATTATTTTAATGATAAAAAAAGTTTGAATTGGTAAAATAAAACATATAGAAAACTTGATTAGTTTTCTAATAACAAGTAAAAGGACAGAAATAAGGAAAAATTTTATTATCTATAACATAGAACACACAGGGCCGGCCCAATGGGCGTACGGGCAACACGACCGTATTGGAACCCAAAAAAAATTATATATAAAATTTTCTAGGGTTTAAAAAAAATTGGGTCTTTTTAAAAAGTAATTGAGCCTTTTTTTTAAAAAAAATTAGGCATTTTTTTTAAAAAACAATGGGCCTTTTCCTCATTTGTAAATTGAGCTTAAAAAAATGTTGGGTTGGGCCAGGCCAGGCCAGCCAAGCCCCGCAATTTGAACCATTACTAGGCTTTAATTCAAGTTGGACCAAGGAAACAGAAGACGACGTCGACGACCTGCTGCTCCAGCGCTGCCGCTGGCTCCACTGCCCACCACCGCCGGCCGGACGGACGCTGCCGCTGGCTCCACCACTGCCGCCGACCTCCGCCTGCTGCTCGCCTGCTGCTCCACCACCACCCATCATCCATATTAAGGTGTCTCTCTAGTCTCTAATATATTAATCTGTTGTTGATTTATTGACATTCTTTGCTTGTTATAATCACAAAATCTAACTTCTTTATTAGTTTCCTCAAGATTTTGTGTTTCTCCTACTCAAAATGATTGTTTGATATTAGTCCTAATTTTGTGATTTAAGTCATTATCTCAAACTCGTTGGGAAAGCCGTGTTGAGAGTGTTAAGGCTATAAAATTACAACTTGTCGATGTACGAGAGGCTTTAATTCAAGTTGGAGAAAAGAGATGGTGATGCTGCAATTGCAGATGAAGCAAGTTCACTAGCAGAAAATGAGCTTGGCCGATTTGATTTTTTGGTATTGATTGTGATCTGGTATCAAGTCTTAAACCATGTGAATATAGTGAGTAAAAACTTACAATCAAAGGATATGCATCTGGATACTGCTATAAAAGAAATAAGTAGATTGATTGAGTACTTCAAGGAGTATAGAGTAACGGGTTTTTCAAAAGTGATTGATGAAGCTACGGAGCTTGCTATGGAAATGGATATTGATCCGGTATTTCACCAAAAGCGTGTGATTAAAAGGAAAAAACACTTTGATGAAAGTTCAAATAGCCAATATTGTTCATTTACACCTGAAGAAGATTTTAGAGTTAATTATTTCTTATTTCTCGTTGATCAAGCTATTGCTTCTCTTGAGACCAGATTTGAACAATTCAAAACTTATGGGAAATTATTTGGTTTTTTGTTTCCACATAAGTTGAGGGTAATTGAAGATGAAGATCTTAAGGTGTCTTGTCAGTTGCTTGAAAAGGAACTAAAGTTTGAAGGAAGATCGGATATTAATGCTGATGAACTTTATATAGAGTTGAAGTTATTTGAGACATCAAGAACAATTGAATTCAGCAACCCTATAGATATTTTGAACCATTTGAGAGATTTCCGTCATTACCCAACTACATGTGTTGCATATAGAATATTGTTGACAATTCCAGTCAGTCACAGTGGCATCTGTAGAAAGGAGTTTTTCTAAATTAAAGTTATTGAAATCTTACTTGCGGTCCACTATGTCTCAAGAAAGGCTTAACGCATTGGCGATAATTGCTATCGAGAACGAAGTGTTAGAGAGTATAAACTGCAGCGAAGAATGCTAGGCGAGCTTCACGAATCACCGGTTAGATATTACGGTATGTCATTCTGATACTATGATTTTGTTATGTCTATGCTATAACGTTAATTTTCGTTAAAAAAATAGTTTATAAAATTATATATTTCGTTATGGGCCTTTTTTCCGACTCGTGTAGGGCATTCGAATTCTCGGGACCGGCACTGATAACACATCAACCATGATCAAAACATACAAGAATATATGTTACTAATATCAAAAGCGTTATAACTTAAACTTAAAACTACAACTACTATCCCTAACCCTAATAACATTATCAACAGATAAACAATTCACATTAACCCACACCTCATCAACGACTTCCATTTAGGTAACTTCAACTTACCAACCTTAATCCTAACTGGAACCCTAACCCTAAGAACCAACGGGACAGTCCCCGTATGTTGCTGTGTGAGTAACGAGTCTATCAAACCACTAGCACCCGGGGTCCGACCGGTTGGAGCCACATTGAGCACCGTGGTGTTCTTATGGCCCTGGTAACAGAGCCAGTTCTAAGGATTTAAGTGTCTCGGCCGAGACGAAAAAAAAGACCCATACGAACAAAATATATAAACTAATTTTTTTTAAACGACGATTAATATTATAGCAATAAACAAAGCAAAAAAGCACAGCAGCAATTCACCTTTAAAAAAAAGCTTTGATATTGGGTTTTAAGTTTAAACTAGAAATTTTGCCCCGCGCTTCGCGGCGAAAGACAGACCTTAAATGGTTGAATCGGTGTCATTAACGTGGCTAAGTAAAAACCAATTCATAGTTAAATACATAAAAGAAATGTATGAAGTTACGACGGCTTGGTTGTGGAGATCGAAACATATATAAAAGACAGTTATATAACGGTATTGATGTTTTTCAATCGGTGTTGGTCTCGGTCTCATTCTTCACGGTACATGCATGTTACGGTGAGGCGGTGCGATTAAAAGAAACATACGAAGTTACGACGGATCGGTCATGGAGATTGAAACATTTATAGAATACATTATTATGTCCCAAACGTCGTGGTATAAAAATTTTTAAAAAGTAATTTAATAGAATAAAAGTCAAAAGGAAAAAAAAAATGGGTATGGGACGAGGATGGAAACAGTGACCTCCAACTTCAATACCATAGCACTTACTAACTCATTTAATACAATCTTTGGTTTTAATATGAGAATACAAATATTTAAGCACCAATGCTTTCCAGAAAAAGAAAAAAAAAGTGACCAGAACAATAGTAATGAGCCACTTGGCCAGCGATGGGAGGCTCACCGACCATGCAAAATGTGGTTTAGTAAATAGGTCCAACCATTATAAAGATTAAAAGTGCGCAACCATTGATATTGAATTTTAAATTTAAATAGACCCAACCATTATAAAGATTAAAAGTGCACAACCATTATAAAAATTAAAAGAGCCCAACCATTATACAAATTAAAAGAGCCCAACCATTATAAAAAATGTCCAATATATTTTTAAGTTTTTATAAAAAGGACCAAATATATAAAACCGGCATTTAAAATTTTATAATAAAAAAAACACACACACACACACATATATATATACATATATACATGTCCTGTAAAAATTTTAGGCCCCCAAAAAAACAGGCCCTGGCCGGCGGGCCGACTTGGCCTACCCCAGGGCCGGCCCTGCCTGGTAGAATATAGCCAACGAACCATCAGATAGGTTTGTTCCCATGTAACTAACACTCAACTTGGACCTACTTTTGTAGTATATACCTATTTTTGTGTTTGGTTTTCTTGATGTAATGTTTACATTAAACTATGCGTATAACATGCTGTGATTATCCAGGCTGAACCACGTAACAGTCATGCCGTCGACCGAGTATTTTGTGATTTTCGGGTCGAACCCGAAATGATTACTTGTAGTATGATGAGAAATAGTGTCCAACATAAGAGTTGACAACAACAGTTTCTTTTCTTTGGTGGTTTGGAGTATTGGACCGGGATGGTTCGGCGGTGTGGGAAGGGTTCGACATCGGACTTGGATGAGCCTGTGGGGACTAATGGTGAAGTGGGCTTGTGTTGTGACTCGAGGTCGGTTATTGGTTGGACCAGAGGAGGGTGGATTCTTTGGTGATCTGCCATTGGAATAAAGGATTGGTTAAGAGGTTTATGTAGGAAGTTGGATCACTTTTTTTATTGTAAAATAATTATAAAATAATATTAACGATACTCTCGATAATCATGGGAAATAAACAGTACAATGTCATACACAAAACCAAATGGAAGACGATATAAACTACAATTTATACATGCCAAATTAATTCAACCGGTGTCTTTAGCCCCTCCAACGAATGTCTTCTTGAATATTCTTGACTCGAGTCTTCACCACGTTAAGTCTTCAACAATGCTCCTTGACTGCAACAATTAACACACTAAAAATGTTAACGGTTTTGGTTGAGGATTCGTGTTCAACACGGGTGCCTTAAAACATATTTCGCGTCTCCTCTTAGACGAACGCGTCTGTCTCCCGTGGTACAACAACCGGAACATTACGTGTACTTCCGGAGATGTCCACGCACCTGAGGTATCACCAAGTAATTATTTTTTAGAAAATGTAAGGAAAAAGATGAAGTATGAGATGGTAGAAAATTAGAGAGAACTTATCTCTCAAATATATGAAACTTGTTAACACCAAGATTTCTCTAATGTTCTCTCTTTTCTCTAAAGTGTGGTCTTTTCTATAATTTTTTTCTTCTCCATAAAAAATGAACAAAAAAATGTTCATTGTATCTCCATAGAAATTAAACCAATAGTTCTAATTAAAAATGACTTTACTCCAAATTAATAGTAATAAACACAAGCTATTAAGAAGATAAATCAAAAAGGCTTTTTAATTATGACATGAGTTAAATCAATTGTTACATTTTTACACAAAAGATGTAACAAATTATCATTAGAGACACCAAGTTTCACATTTTTCAATCTAACCACTCAACTTGAGAATCAAAATCACATTTATCAAAATTAGTAAAAAACTCATTTTCACTAAATTTCCAACAGTTTGTGTATGTGATGGAAGTAGGATTTGTGAGGTGGATGTTTGATGTTATATATAAGGAGGAAGAGATGGTGAAGATGAAGTGAAGGTTCGGAGATTTTGTTTGTTGGTATGAAAAGGATGGTTCATGGGACCTTGGAAACCTATTTCCTAGAAGCTTATGCTGCAAACGCGTCCTTACTCACGTTAATGTTATCGTACGGCTCTACCGCAACGCGCATGTCTTAACATTTAAACTTTGGGTTTTTTTGTCACGAGTTTACGCCTCTGCTGCAACGTGCGAGTATAAAACGGTTGTTTTTTTATATAAGGTCTTAAATACTATCAATGCTCCAACTGCAACGCGATACTTTTTTTACAAAATTTCAAAAACGTTGGTTGATCTTGCGGTTTAACGAGCCACAATGTGTAAATGTTTTGTTTTTCTTTTACTTAAATCTAATTTTTTTTATTAGTTTGGTAAATGTCAACATAACATGAACACGCAATAATTTAGTCATGTTTACGTCACAACGTGGGGAATCAATATAGTTATTTTTATTAATGTTTGGTTCAACACCGACACCACAACGCGTAATCCAACTCTAACAAACAGGTGTTGTGATATTTTTGAAAGAAAAAAATAAGTAAATACAAGAGGTGCGGTGTCGGTGTACCTGAGGCATGCTGGACGCGGTGGATTAACAACCGGATTTGTTAAACTAACAAAATTAATTAAGTATTTAAAGGAAAGGTCAAATGGTACGCTGTCTATTTATTCGAAAATTAATAATTAAATATACGATGATGGAAAATATAATTTAGTATATAACAATCCGTGTTTGACTTTTCCATCATTCAACTACAACCAATGTTTTTAAACCCGGACCGGACCGGCCGGTCGGACTGATCGGACCTGGAAACAGTGACCTCCACCGGTTCGGTTACATGCTCTGAGACCGTTTGCTGGTTGAACCGGGCGGTCCAAGCGATTCAGCTGTCGAACCGCGAACCGGTGGCCGAACCGGGTAGTTTATTTTATTTACTATTTTTTTATCTTTTTTATCTTTTTTATTCTATAGTCCTCCTACTTAGTTCTATTTACAATTTTAACTCAATTTGTCTCTTTCCTTTTAACTTATACGCTGACACAGGTTCTCCAAAACTCTAATCCAAATTAAAATTGAAGATTCAAAAGAATTAAAATTCCTATAGACCTACAACCCTCGTCTTTGACTCAAAATTGTTTAAATGGTTGTATATGTAGTATTTGAAATTTTTTATATTTTTCTATATATTTTTATGAATATTTATATTATTTATTGCGTCATCCGGTTCTTGAATCCGGTCCGACCAGTGAATCTCTAAGATGTCTGGTTCGTTGTCCGGTCCGGTTCTGAAAACATTGACTACAACTCAACGGTGCCTTGAAATTGGGCTGGAAATGTTTTCAAAACCATATATGAAATCGGTTCAGTTATACCTATTTAGACTGTGTTTTTATTAAATAGGCTAGTTGTCTGATTGGTGAAACCGATATTAACAGAAATTATAGATTGAGTTGTTAGTTATGGTTTCAGAGAACCACAAACAAATCGGTTAGGTTAGAATGGTGCCAGATCAGTCAGTTATATCGGTTTGACGAATTAACCATTAATTTTTTGATGATCTTTGGTTCGTATTAAAAACTTTAAAGTGATAAAAAATAGTTCATGATTATAATATATATACATAACTACATATCTATACTATATAATAAAGGAAAACCATGAGAGACACGTGTCAATCTCTAGTTACTTCTCACCTTTATTTTCCCACTTCTCTCTCATATTTAAAATTATTTTTTATGGAGGACGGCTGTCCCCATTCAATAGGTAGGTAGGTACGCCCATGGCTGAATTTTGTGAGAAATTATGAAATTTTCTTACTTAGTAAGGGTTTGAGGTCATGCTGAATCTACAAATTGTGATATGTATAGTTTCTTAGGCGTAATTTGGGTTCCATTTCGTCGAATTGTGACAGCTTTTAAATTAAATGGAGACAAAAACAGAAGAAAAAAAAAAGTATTATCATGTCGCAAGTTTTTATATTGTTCACTATGTTAAATAACTTAAACCATTATTTAGTTTCATTTGGGTTTCTAAGACTTGGATTTTGGAGCTGATCCTAACATATTTTTCTTACCGAATGAACGATCTTACTAACGAGTTGAACAGGTAGAACTACAAGCTGTATATTTTTCGAGTACGCTTTCAGAGCCTCAATCAATTGTGTAAGTTGCCCTTACGTCAAACAGGTACCTTTAATATTTATTTACTGGTTTGAAAGTAATTGGGGTTTGTAGTTGCTTCAAGTGTTTATCGACTCGGTGGATTGTGTTGGTTTCTTTAATCTTTGTTCAAACATATATGATTTGATTGTTTTTATCTTGAGTAAAGTGTCATTTTCGTCTCTATGGTTTGACAATTTTAGTCACTTTCATCCAATTTTTTAGCTTTTTCGTCCCCCACTTTTCAAAATATAGTCATTTTCATCCATCTGACTAACTGCGTCTAAATTTTAACTTCTACAGTTTATGCTATTTTTGTCAAAAATAGTTGATATGGTTGTAATCTGTCTAAGAATGATTTTGAAAAGACCAAATTGTCAATGATTTAACGTTAAAATATAGATGGAGTTGGTTGGATGGATGAAAATGACTGGATTTTGAAAAGTTATGGACGAAAAAACTAAAAAAAAAGTTTTTAGATGAAAGTGACTAAAATGGCAAACCACAGTCGATAATTATTTCTCTGTGTGTTATACTTTTATAGGCATGTCAAAACAATTTCACGCATGAGATACGTTAAAATGTCTAACTTTTTTGAGAACTTGATGTTTATGTTCAACTAGGAATTTGACCAGCCACACATTGTTGCGGCGTCGAAACGTAATGTAAGACGGTAACAAAAGAAACATGGTTAGACACATAAGTAAAACATATAATGTTATGGATACTTATTTAATGTAGGAAAAAAATGTAATTTTTTTTTGCGTTGACACTAACGTACTCAAAATACATAAAGATAACGTACGAATTTGAGGCGTATAGGTTTCAGAGATTGAACCATATATATAAAAGTTTATTAGAAATAAAAAATGATATAAAAATGGTATTTGTAGGTTTAGAACCCCAGACCTAAAAATGATTTAAAAAGACAGATAAATTTTGGGGGTTCCAGGTTAGAACCTGTGACCTAAACCGATTTTAAAGACATGTTGGGGAAGGAAGACCACTGGCAGAAGAACCACTTGTATAAAATTTGGAAAATTAAATATGTAACAGTTAAAAAAGGTGTGTTGGTGGCCAACACCGACCTTACCATTTAAGGTTTCTTGTAATTTTCACCAGAAAAAGGGTGAAATAATAGCTTGATAATGTGCAAATCTCAATTTTTAAGCATTTGATCCCATGGTGGATTGAGGCTGCCTTGAGGTATGCAAAACCTAACTTTGCATAGTATATGTAAAACATGCATAGAACTAAGAAATCTTTGGGTAATCTTTCACTCTTTAAAGGTCAAACTTACTATGGAGGTTGGTCTCCAAATAGTCTAAAGAATGCCCACTCCCATTTGGTCCAAGAAGAAGCCTAAGCCCACTAGGGTTAGGTCTTTCCACTCCTATAGAAAGAGGAGCTCACACCACAATCAGGGGGTTCTTTCTCTCTCTAGCTCACATCAAACTTTACGCACACTTGTCTTGAGGCCCCGACTCGACTTGAGTGTCGGAGTGTCCTCGGAGCCTAAGGCTCCTTGGCCCCTCTGACGTAGTTTCCCGTGTGGTTGCAGCTATCTCAACGACCGGAGACGAACGGACGGAAGCCATGGAAGAACTGAGATGAGGCTGTCTTTCTCTTGACTGTTGGAACATACACCCGAAGCACATCTTTTGTTAAGTTTGCAAATAGTATAATTACTATTATTCATCTTATTCTTGAAATCCCGACAAATGTCCCGGTAAACAACAAACAATGTGAAGCCTTACAAGTGGTGATCATATCGGCTATCTGGAGTATATGGAAACGAAGTAACAGTGTGATATATGGCGGGAAGAAAGCGTCTATGGGTTGCCTTATCGAAGATTTGAAGAGCTCAAGTTTCCTATGGGCAAAGAATAGGGCTAGGATCATCAACCTTGTTGGGTTAAATGGTACGATTTTAGGATATAATCCATTTGGTTGGTATTTGCCTTTTGTTTTTGTACTATTTTGGCTTGCTTCTGCAAGCTTTTAATCCAATTCTGCCTTTCAAAAAACAATAGCTCGCTTCGAATACTACTCCGTTTAAAAAGTACTTGACTTCGAATGGTGCGATTTCAAGATACCGCAATGGTAGCGTCGCTCGTTATATGATTCAAAAAAGTACTCGACATCGAATACTACATTTCATTTTTCTTTAACTTAACGAATAAAAGTTATTACGAGAAAAATAAAATTATTAAAAAATTAAATCCTTGAAAACATATATATCATACGTATTGTTAGGGTTGAAAATGGAAATAAAAATTAAAAAAAAAAGTCAAAAAGTTGCCAACTCACAGATAACGGCCACGTGAAACTTGATCCAATGAATTTCTTGTTAACATACGCTTTGAATTGTATGAGTCATACCAATAAATAAAGGTTTTGATTTTAGAGTGTTAAATGTTATCCGTATGTTCATTTTTAATAATTTTTTTCGTCTCTCTCCTATTTAATGATACAAGTTTCTATAAAAAAAATTATAATTTTTATTTTTCGCCTCTCTCTCCTATTAAATAATAATAATTTTTATAACTATTTTTATAAAACATTTTTTAATTAAAAAAATAGCTTTGTTTATAAAACATTTTTGTATTTTGAACATTTCTTTCATTCTTTTATAAAACATTTTTAAAAAATAACTATATAAAGTTTCTAAAATTTGTATTAAAAAAAATTGTAATATTAGATCTTTATTACTAAGTATATATAACACTGCATTTATTTACCATGTATAATATAATATACAAGGTTTCTAACCTATATAATAAATGAATAACTATACTTGATACGTGTCGACTTCTGATAAAATCTAGATTTTTGTTTTTCGTCTTTCTCTCTTATTAAATAATGATGATATTAAATAATTAAATATCTAACATATATTCTAATATTTTATTAAAAATTATTAAATTATAAGAAAATTTCAATTATTTCTTATTTCAAAGATAACTAATAACTCAAAACATACAAATATTCATAGAAAATATTATTTTATAACAAATTGTATTTATTAAACTTATACACATGGGCTTTAACCTAGTAGATATATAAAATCATGTAATTATTAATTTTAAATAATCGAATACAGCTCTGGCATGTAGGTTCTCGGAAACAAGTAAATATTGATTGCAGCATTAAAATTTTCACATATATATATCTCTCTCTTTCATCTAACTGAACAGATAAGAACGGGAACTCAAGACTTCATCGGTTCTGATCGAAGGTTGAAGAGTATTGAAAGCCATCGGAATACAACCAAAAGCTTCCGATCCACCGTCGAAAAGTGAAGCTGGCTCGATTGAAGTCTACATCTCTTCCATCTCTTTCAGGTTCAAAATGTATATCTATATCTATATCAATGTTAAAGCTAGTTGAAATACGTAGTATTTTCAAATTTTATATATAAAATTAAAAAAAAATCTTTTTTTATGATAAAATTTTAAAAATCGTTTTTTCGATAATAAAACTTTAAAAACTCGTTTTTTTAAAATCTCATGTTTTTTAATTCTTGATTTTTTAAAACATTAAGATTTGATGATAATTTTAAAAAAAATGTGAGCCAGTGGAAATAATGATTAATTAATTTCGTAAAATGTTTATTTATGTAATTTTTTTTATAAAAAAAACTAAATATAGAAGTATTAAATGGGGGATATAAATGTGAGTTTGGGGGAAAAACTTGTGAGAATGAATGTGGTGATACCAAGTGGCAAAACCATTTAGTCTTTTATTAGAAGAAGAAGGATATTAATATAAATTATCAAAAAAATTTAAGACACCTAATACACATTGTTATGCATAGATACACCTTAATAATGCATAAAATATGTTTAATTAACATTTAACCCATCTTTATAATTAAACACTCAATAATTGTTATTTAACCTCACTAAAACCCAACTCAACTATCTCATTAAAGCTCAACTAAAACTTTATTTGTAGTGTTTTATATTTTAATAGTATATTTGTTTTTAAATGAATTGTATTTTTCTTTTATAAATTTTAAAATATAATATTTAACAAAATTTTGATTGTACCATTATGACGTACCTATTTTTATCTACGTTTCCATATAAATCTTATTCAAAACCGAGCTTTCGTAATAATGTACAAGTCGTTGAAGCACGAACTTACAAACCATTGAAACTTAGGGATTCTCGGTTCCACGTGCTATTTTAATCGGTGTTTCTATGTTTCTTTTTTTTCGTGGTAAATAGCAGTGTATAGGTTCTAGAAACCGAACCATATAAATTTTAAAACTTAACCGATATTGATTGAACAACACCGGTACTGTCGTGGGTATTATCGGAACCGTAATTATTATTTGTTGTTTCGATAAACACATTTCTATATCATTTTGGGTATGTATTACGTTCTCTCTTTCGTTTGTTATATCGTGTGCCGGTTCCAAGCGGTTACCGTAACGAACCGAACCGATATCAATCGAATTTCCGCTGCGTAGCGCGGGGACCCCACTAGTATATAGAAATTTATGCGTTTTCTTATTATGTACTAGCTTAGAACGCGTGTACTACACGTAGGTGAAAAATATCAAAATATGTAAAAATTAATATATAATTAGGTTTCGAAAATACGTTAATTACTATTTAATGTTATTTAATGTAATTTGACTTTCATTTACTGTTTGATTGAAAATAAAAGTTACATAATTATATTTCAAAGTTTCTTATAATAAGTGATAATTTAAAATAAATGTGTTTTATTAGTGTAATTAGTATTTTTTTAAATATATTATTATTAAAAAATAGAGGTGTATTTAGTAAAAGAGAGATGCGAGAAAAAATGATAAAAATGAATATGGAGACGACACGTAACATGAAAAACCTTTTATTTATTAGATAGTATAGATGTAAATTTCCCTTCTTTTTTTTCGTGGTTGTTACAGTTTGCTGGTACTTGGTTGGCCGTTCACCAACTTAACCCGTTTGCTCGAACCATTACTAATACATTATCCTTCACTTGATCTACACGAACGACAGCATGCCTTCGTATTTCGAGTCCGTAGATATCCCATTTCGTGAGATAAAATCAGCCACCAACAACTTCGCAGATGAAAATCTCCTCGCAGAAGGTTCCTCTTATAAGGTCTACAAAGGACAACTTATGCAATCAGGGGACTTGATCAACATTGTTGCAAGGAAAAGTCTCCTAAACAATGTAGCAGTCAACGAGATGATTATTTCTAAAGGTCTCAAGCACATAAACATCGTTTCTCCTTATAAACTAACTGGAAAAAAAGAAGTTGTAATCATCATAAACAAGCATGAGGCCAATGGAAGTCTAGAAAGACATCTAAGTGGCCCAACCCTCACTTGGATGCGAAGATTGCGTATATGTGTTGGGGTTGCACGCGCCTTGAAATACCTTCATTATGATGTACAAGACTATCTTTATTTCATACATGGTAACATTAAAAGCTCTAAAATTTTATTAGATGAGAACTGGGAACCAAAGTTACATGGGTTTGGATTTGCTGCTATGGCTAAAAAGCATCAAATTCACCTTACTGGTGAATACAATGGCTCATTACAATATATGGATCCAGCATATGTAAACACTAGAGGTTTGACTCATAAGTCGGATGTCTTTTCCTTCGGTGTCTTGTTGTTTGAAGTCTTGTTCGGGAGAGAAGCGTCCATCCAAAACAATGATAATTGGTATTTTGCTCGATTGGCTAGATCACATTATGAAGACAGAAAACTAGATGATTTGATTGATCCTGATCTTCGAAAACAAATGAACTTGCAATCATTCAACATATTCGTTGAAACAGCATATTATTGTTTAAAGGAGGAGCGATCACAGCGTCCAAATGTGAATCAAGTTCTCTCAAACCTTGAGAAAGCGTTGGAACTTCAACACAAACATGTAATCCTTTTAACTCCTCTTTTTCTATCTTTTGTCTATTAATCAATGGCCTATAAATTTACAAATCTAATTCTCATTATTGCATTATTCATATTAAAGGAACATCCAACGGCTGCTGCAGTTAAAAGGGCATTGTCATCTAACTACTTGAAGGTAAGTAACTGTGATTAAAGTGATTGTGGTACATAATAGTTACCCTAGGTCAACCAATGTTTGTTTTTTGAGCTTTATTGATAGAACATAGAACTTAATTGATTTTAGATTAAGTTTCTTCGGTTGTATATAGAATTATTAAAATTTGTTTAAACCTTTATATAATCTTATTTTTTCATATTTAATGATTAATAATGTGGTAAATGTTATATAGAATAATTTATAAATATTATATAATACACGGCGCCTCGCATACGTGAAGCTCTCGCCTCGCGCCAGCGCCTTACGCCTCGGATTTTGGGACCTAAACGCCTCGAGTGCCTCATGCTTTTTAAAACCAAGCTAGATTCACCCCTTGAAGACTCACCTTTCTGTGAAGTATCCAAAGAACTCTCAGTTGCAATAGGCTCCGCCTCAAACATAACTTCCTGATAAGACTGGTTTCTGCCCACGGATTGGTTCACCACATCCTAATACATTATTTCTTCCTAAAAAGCAACTACATTTCTACTCACAATTTTCTTGGGCACTTCACCATCTAATCTCCATAACATGTATCCTTTTACTCCCTTTGGATAACCAAACACCATACACTTTTGAGCCCCTGGCTCCAACTTTCCTTAACTGATATGTGCAAAAGCTATAGACCCAAACACCCTTAGATGTCTATAACTAGCTTTAACACCATACCATTTTTCCATAGGCACCATCATGCCAATTGTAGATGATGGTGACCTATTGACCAAATACATTGCAGTTGTTAATGCCTCAACCCAAAAACTTTTAGGAAATCTGGATTCATGTAACATGCATCTTACCTTATCTAGGAGAGTTCTATTCATCCTCTCCATAAGGCCATTCTACTGTGGAGTCCCAGGTACAGTCAAATGCCTTGAGATGCCATGTGTTCTACAGATTTGATTGAATTCACCACTATAGAATTCTAATCCATTATATGTCCTCAATTTTTTCACCTTCTTGCCAGTTTGAGGCTTCTCCGTTACTTTCCATTCTTGAAACTTATTGAATGTCTCATACTTGTGTTAAGTATGAATATCCAAACCCTCCTTGAATAGTCATCAATTATTGACAAGAAGTATATATACACCTCCGCCTAAAGATGTGTTTCTTGCATGTCCTCATAGATCAGCATGAATGTAGTCTAGAATATCTCTTTTAGCATGATCTCCCTTTATAATATTAACTCTATTAGCTTTACCCATTACATAGTTTTCACAAAACCCATACTCACAATCTTCCAGCTCTTCTATGACTTGTTGTTTTCTTAACTCCTTCAAACCTTGACCACTCATATGTCCAAGCCTTTTAACAAGACTTGGTTGATCTTCTTGCCCTCTACCACTGACACTCTGACCCTGTTCAGCATAACCATCTAACACATATATGTTTATGCCAGATAAAACCCCATGGACCCTTTTTTGACCCTGGCTTTCCCATTCTTCAAACTGACAACACATCCTGCACTCTCAATTGTTTCTTAGTGAAATCAAATTTTTAGACAATTCAGGTATAAACCTGGCATCCTTTAACTCCACTTCTGTGCCATTCTTTAACTTCAACAACACAGTTCCATGACCTTGTATTCTACAGGGTCTATCATCTCCTAATTTTATATTGCCAAGATCCTTAGTCTTTAAATCCTTAAAGAAACTTTTGTTTGGGGTCATGTGGTATGAACAACCTAATCTATGATCCAATCATCCCTTGAACCTTGTTTAGAAACAACAAGTATATCTGCACTCTCATACCCATCAGTGGAACCTGGGAGAAGATCCAGAGTCATACTTCTTCTTCACCTCAAGATAGTCCTTCTTCAAATGCTTCTCAGAGTTACAGACATAACACCTACGTTTGAATTTGGACTTAGACTTGTTATATCCCTTTTGTTCAGACCCTCTATATTCATACCTACCCTTGACTACAAGCCTTTCCCAAGCCTCATTTTTAACATCAGTTTTCTTCTTTAACTCCTTTGAATTTAGAGCGGATAACACCTCCTACATGGTCAAAGTTTCCCTAGATAAGTGTATCAACAAAGGAAGAGATGTAAAAAAATGATTGTATGGTCTTCCTCATCAAGAACAACATCTATGTTTTCTAAATCAAGAACTAGCTTATTGAATGTAAGGCCCCAAACCCGGGAGGCCTCACTTGTTGGATTTACTCATTCACAAACAGTTCTTAAACTTGATTATCAAATAACGCAGCGGAAAATACTTCAATAAAACATAACCATTACATTGTTTAACAACGGAAGCGTAACATAGTCTATTACATAAACATATCATAATCTAATCATAACGGGATGCCAGTCTTCATGATCAACCGGGTAACTCTTCTCGCTTGCCAAGCATCACCGTCCATCATCCATACCTGCCTTAACCTAAATGTGCATACTAAAAAGTCAGCTACGCTGGTGAGTTCTAGTTTTCGTTCGATTTAAGAAATGGTTCATCATTCAAAACATTCGTTAGGGTTTAACATCACGTATAAGAAAACAGGGCCTTTCATTCATCATTAAAACATTAAAACCTTTTATCATCATCATAAACGTCTTTGAACGGATCGTTCGTTTAAAACTTTTAACATTCATTTAAGTCATACATTACTATCTACAATCTGTATCTTTCTTTAAGCGTCTCTGTGTCCCCGAAGGAACCTTGCATGTCGTGGGCAACCGCTACGTATCGCCGTCATTGCCACAACCATTCAATACGTGGGGTCAACCGTTACGAATCGCCGTCATTGCCCAACACGCATCTTTCCTTTGGGAATCAACCGTTACGTATCGCCGTCATTGATTTCCCTTACCTCATTCTCTTAGGATGATCATCATCACCCGAGTAACCGTCGTTACTCCCTTACCAGTTGTACAACATCAAACCATTGGCAGGCCACCAAGACACTGCCCCTGTTGCTCTTATGGCAACTATGGCTCGCTGTCTATAATCTACCACAAGGCTGGGAATTCCCAGACTTCGTTCGTCAATTCCATTCGTTCGTCAATTCCAATCATTCGACAGATTAGATTTGTAATGACTTCTTTAAAACCTTTTCCCTTTTTCTTTTCTTTTCATAAAACCTTTCATTCATTTTCGAAACCCTTTACCTTTAGTTTAAACCAATTCTTTATAAACATTTCGTTCGTAAACCTTCCGTTCATAAACTTTCTTTCCATAAACCGTTCATTCCAAATCATTTCATTTCGTAAACTTAGTTTCATAAGCATCATTGTATAAACATAGTTTCATAAACATCGTTTCGTAAAAACATCATTTCATATGTATGCACACCAGCCCGAAAACATTATATAAAACATTTAAAATAGGGCTTCTAGAACTCACCTGTTAAGCTAGTCTTGGTTGTCCTAAACAAAGGCCCAACAACGTCACGTACGATCTGAATTAGGTAATTAAATACACATTAGACTCAATCCTGACTCTAATGGTTTAACCATTCTAAACATACTAACTTTACTTAGACAATCTGATGACTGCGCCCTGCTTCCTGCGTACTTGATAAGTACGCAGGTTCCTCTTCCTGCGTACTTGATAAGTACGCAGTGCTCTCTTCCTGCGTACTTGATAAGTACGCAGGACCTGCTCCGTGCGTACTTGATAAGTGCGCACAACCTGTTCTTCGCAAAAACCCTAACTTTCTCATTCGGGTCTGATCACGTCAAGATCCCGAACCTGTTTGCATTCAAAACGTTCGTTTTCCATTAAGGAACTCAAATCTATGTTTATCCTTCAGTTTCATCCGTTAAAATGTTACATTTTCACCCAAAACCCGAAAAACCCAAAAACGAACTGAATCGAGCTTCTGGTCCGGAGGTTCTTCTCACGAGCTATGGAGTAACACTTTGCTAAAATCTCGGGTCGATCCGCCAACTTTCTCTCTCAACGGTTTCTCTCTCTAGATGTTGCAAATGAGAGAAAATGGTGATGATCCTTGGCTATTTATAGGGGAGGCTCCCCTTCTAGCCCATCCGGCCCGGCCCGTCATGCTTCGTTCGTTTATTCCGTTATTATAACTGTCGTTTTATTTATTTATTTTTGGGATGTTACATTGAATTTGTTAGTATGATTTTCACATAGAGTCTAGTGCCCAATGATTTCGTCATATACAATGACTCCAATCTTGACCAAATTCCAGCTACTGATGTTTCCTTTGAGACCTCACGCAATACTCGATCTCCCGAGCTCAAGATGATTGCGCTATGTTCCTTTTCAAGCACATCCTTCTTCTCCTTATCAGTCACCGTCGCTGAAAGGTTAGCTTCACCCAATAGCATCGCTAATCCCTTGATGAACCAACAGAGCCCTCATTTTCAAGCTCCAAAGACTAAAATCGTTCTTGCAGTTAAATTTCTCCAGATCAAACTTCGTACACACCATTTCGATCTCCGACAAGCCCTGCTTTCAATCCCAATTTCGATCTTCTCTCAATCGAGCCCTCACCAAGCTCTAATACCAATTGTTAAATCGAAATCAATGAACAATCGAATTGAAAAGATAATCAAACACTCCAAACGATTATGAAGTCGAGGGATTACTGACGGGTAATTATATTTTTTTCTATTTGTTTTTGGAATCCGTTAGTAATTACTCACGGGTATTTTCTGTTATGATTTTTAATATTATGATTAACAAAATGGAATACTGTATATATCAAATCATCCATTTCCTTTTCCACACAATTCATTTTCTTGGAATGCGAATAAAACTGAATCTATTTTCTTCATTACAACATATTTATAGAATATTGAACTTAAGAAGAATTAAAAAAGATGAACTTTTTGGGTACCGTAGAAAGTATTGTTTTTCAAATCGTTGATTTCATTCAGTCATAAATTCATTTTAGCTATATCATGATTTTCTTTACAAAACTAGCTTAGAACCTTTGTGATACACAGGGTGAAAAAATATTAAATACATAAAATTTTTAAATCTTTATATACATCTTATAGATTGAAAAATGTAATTACATATGCTAACAATAGAAAACAAAATTCAAAAATATGTAAAAGTTAATGTATAATTGAGTTTTGAAAATAAATTAATTACTATTCAAGGTAATTTGATTTTCATTTGCTCTTTGAATGAAAACATAAGTTAGGTAATTAGATTTCAAAGTTTCTTGTAATATGAGATAATTTAAAATAAATGTGTTTTATTAATATAATTAATAATTTGTTTAAAAACATATTATTATTATTATTGGAAAGATGGAGGTGTATTTAATAAGAGAAAGAGGCGGGAATAAAATTATAAGATTGAATGTGAAGACGATATGTGGCATTGAGAAACCTTTATTTATTATATAGTATAGATATAGATTATCTACAAAATATCAAAACGAATTATAAGTTATTTTACGTCTAATCTCTAATAAACATGTTTACAAGCCCAAATGTAACATGGGGGTGCATCCCTATGACCATGATATTGCAGGGGGGAAGCTTAGATCATTTAAAATTTAGATTGGGTGATATAGAGTTGGCAACTAATAAATTTTCTGAAAGCTGCTGCATTGGGTCAGGAGGGTACGGAAAGGTATACAAAGCAAAACTTGGTCATCTTGATGGATTAAATTCGTCTACAATTCAAGGGAAGAATAGAGGCAATATGCCTAAGAAACATAGCACTGTAGCTATTAAACGCATCTTTAGTAGAGAAGATGGACAAGGAGAACAAGGTTTCTTTGCAGAAATTGAAATGCTTTGTAATTGTAAGCATCCAAATATAGTTTCTCTTCAAGGTTTTTGTGACGAAGGAGCGGAGATGATCCTAGTTTATGAGTATGTTTCTAATGGAAGCCTTGCTGATTATTTAGAAAACATTAATAACATAACCAATCTTACTTGGTCTCGACGTCTACAAATATGTCTTGATATTGCACATGGCTTGAATTACCTTCACACATGTACTGATGACAAACAAAGCATAGTACATCGTGATATAAAAAGTGCTAACATTTTATTGGATGATGAATGGGTGGCGAAGATTGCTGACTTTGGGCTCTCTAGGTTACACAACGCAAATCAACAAGGCAGCACCTTCGTTACCGATCATATTGCTGGGACGGATGTATACTTGGATCCTGAATATCTAAGCACAGGCAAGTTGAAAACTAAATCGGATGTTTACTCTTTTGGAGTAGTTATGTTTGAAATCATGTGTGGGAAGTTGGCATATGATAAAACTTACTATCCAAAATGGCTTCCATCAATAGCGCAAGGATGCTTTAATGATGGAACATTGAAGAATTTGGTAGATCCAAGAATAATGGAAGGTGATGAAAATATTTCTCTGATAATCGGAGGGGTCAATCAAGATTCTTTGGACACGTTTTCAAAAGTTGCATATAAATGTTTGGCAGAAACTCAATCTGAGCGTCCGACAATGGAAGGCGTCATCAAAGAACTTTCGAAAGCATTAAACTTTCAAGTAAGTATCTCTTTCAAAATTTAACTTCCTTTTTCTCCTCATATTCTTGATACTTGGTGGTGAGTAGAGTCTTAATCCGCTAAAGTACGCTTTATGTTCACATTAGTTCGTAGAACATATAGCACAATTGAAACTTTTATATGTTACAAAGTTTATATAAAATACATTAATTCTTAGCCCATACCTTAATTGAGTTCATGGTTTTGTTGTAACAGTGATATGCTTGCTTTCATATATTTATTATATATTTTAAGTTATAAAACCCATGAATTTGTCAAACCACTAGAATAAACTAGCACCATTCCTTGATTTGAAAACTCTTTAGTCAAAGTTAATTTAATATAATAATATTGTTTTATAGTTACAAAGTTAATTTAACTGTCGTGATTCACAGAAAAAAAGCAAGGACAAACTACATATATCACTAGAAGACATAAAATCAGGCACACAAAACTTCAGTGATTTCAATTGCATTGGAGAAGGAAGATTCTGGAAGCTTTATGAAGGCGAATTTGGACATGCTAATGGATTTACCGCCATTTTTGTAAAGCGGTGGGATAGCATGTCTCCTGATGTATATTATCAGTTTTTGACAGAGCTTGAAGTTCTTGTGAAGTATAATCACGAGAACATCATTGGTCTTGTTGGCTATTGCAATGAAGAGAATGAAAAAATCATTGTTTACGAGCATGCCTCCAACGGAAGACTCAATAAACATTTGGGTGATCCTAGTCTTACATGGATGAAACGCCTCAAGATATGCATCGGTGTTGCAAACGGGTTGGGATTTCTCTATCAAGGCGGTGTAGAGGACGAGGCTACAATTAGACATAGAGACATTAAAAGTGGTAGCATTCTAGTTGATGGTGAATGGAATGCTAAAATTTCTAATTTTGAGACGTCGTGTAAAAAAAGTGATATTAAGAGGGCTGAACATGTGGATGCTAATGATTGCAACTCGCTAGGATACGTTGACCCAGAGTACCAATATCGGGGTTTCTTAACAGAAGAGTCTGATATATACTCATTGGGTGTGATTTTAGTTGAGATGTTGTGCGGGAGATTGGCATGGACAGAGGGATGTAAGGATCACTCTCAATCATTAGGCCCTTTAGTTATTAGACACTACAATGAAAATGAAAACCTCAATGAGATGATATTTAAAGGTATAAAGGAACAAATTGCGCCACTATCATTGACTACATTTGTTGATATTGCCCTTCAATGCTTAGATGATGAAGGAAAACTTCGGCCAACGGCAAGTGAAGTGGTAATAAAACTTAAGAAGGCGTTGGAATTCCAGGTAAGTTTTTATGCTTTTATTTGATCATAATTGTACCTAGGGTGTCTCAGAGCCTAAGCTGGCATCGACGGTCGCTTGAGCCCCATTTTAACAGAGGCCCAAATTTACAAAAAAAATATGTGTATATATATAAATAATTTTTTTTTTAAATTAGAACCAAAATAAGTAGATGAAAAATGCTAGGTGAGTCTCTTGATTCATTTAACTTTGTTATGTTTATTATTTAACTTTGTTTTGTATTTATTTATCGCTAAAATAACATTTTTTGTTTATTGTTATTAAAATTATCATCAATTTAAAAAAAAATAGTAAATTACTATTTGAGTCCATGAGGTTTGTCAGATTTAACTATTTGAGTCCCTGCTCTTTTTTTTTTCACTTTGTAGCCTGACTTTTATTTTTCATAACCATTTGAGTCCTTTTCATTAACGCTGTTAAATTTTTCTGTTAAATGGAATGACATTTCAGTCCTTTTACATTTAAAAGACTAGTAATGTAAATTGAGGGACTATTGTGTAATTTCCTTTAAATAATTAAAATTATTAAAACTTTAATTTCTTTTTAGCCTCTATTCACACTTCGAAATCCGAGAGAGAGAGCCCCCACGAGAGAGAGGAAGAGGAGCCGGTGGCCGGCCATATCCCGGCGGCGGTAACCCGGTTCTGGTGACCCTGGTCTGCCGAAAACAGCCACCACCTACCAGTGTCTTCATCGTCCTCTGCAGCGCCTTCCACCACCACCGTCGCCGCTGTCCACCACCACCACCACTCTGCATCTTCTTCAAACACCCCCCTTTTTCTGTAATTTGATGTCCTGCAACCTTCTCACCGTCTCCTCGCACAACTTAGTTCAGATCGATTTTTAGATTTAGACGCCGGCCACCACCATCGGCCGCCGCCACCGTCGATTTTCAGATTTAGGTTTTCCGTGGTGGGGTTTTACTTTGGTTAACAGAGAAGGAGACGGGTAGCATCTTGGGCTTTGAACTTGGGGTTTGATTTGGGTGTAGATTTAGGTTAGCAATGGGGTGTGATTTGGGTGTAGATTTAGGTTAGCAATGGGGTGTGATTTGGGTGTAAAAGCTACAGCTCCAAATGTGAATTTGTCACCATTGGTTTGAAATCAGGTTACAAGCATCTCTCTTTATCGTTTCAATTTCCATGGATACAAGTCGATGAAGCAACACAGCAGCCAAAGAAATATGTGTATTCGGTGAAATTGGTGCCTTGGTGGTGAAGAAGATGGAGGGGGGGGGGGGATTGTGATCCTGTGCATGCGGACCCAGGGATGGAGAATCATAGGGCTGAATGTGAGTTTCACGGAACTTTCTCTTGTCAGTGTGTTTTGATGAAGACGATGGTGTTGATGGCCTGGTCTTCGGGGGTGTTTGGGATTACTTTTCAAAACAACTTATTAACTTATCATATTTTGAAATAAGGTAATAAGTTATAAGTTTGTTTGAACAATTCAAAATAAGACGGAAAATGTGAGATGAAGAAGTTAAAATTCAAAAGTAAGAAATTCTTACTTTTAGAAATGACTTTTGAAAATTCAAAAAATAATCCCAAACACCCCCTTAAAATGGGTTTGGAAGGGAAGATGACTTTTAATTTGAATTATTATATAATAGCCCCTAAATATTTAACTAATTTACATTACTAGTCCTTTAGATTTGAAAGGACTAAAATGCCCTTTCATTTAACAGAAAAATTTAACAAAGTTAGTGAAAAGGATTCAAATGGTTATGAAAAATGAAAGTCAGGCCATAAAGTGATGAAAAAAAAGAGCAAAGACTCAAATAGTTAAAACTGTCAAACCTCAGGGACTCAAATAGTAATTTACTCTTAAAAAAAATTATATTTAAGGGACCATATTTTAGTACTCGTCTGGGACACCCGAAATCTCGTAGACGTCCCTAATTGTACCATAACTTAAATGTGTCATAAATATTAAATTTTGTATATAGGAGGATTATGAAATATGGGAGCCCAAGTTACCTCTAGACTACAAAAGGATCATTAATACATCAAAAGCTAAATACATCTACTTAAGCAGTGATATATTGAAAAAGTATCTCTATGACATGATCTCCAAAGGAATCCTTCTTCAAAATGACACAGTGGTAACTAACTCCTCATATTTCATTTCAATCATCTTTTTACATGTGAATAACATAGAATTTGGGTTGATATATTCATTTTGTTTTGCATCTAGTTGTTTTCACTTGGTAGTAATGGAGAAAGAAATGAAATGATATCAGCAAAAGACTTTTCATACAAAAACTATACTTCTCATAAATGGCGATCTGTTCCAGAATCAAGGTCCGTGTTAGTTTCTATGTGTGTTTCTAAACGCGTGCATGTTACTATGTATCAGCCTTTATTATTAGACGGGTATGCAAATGTTATATTCATTTCCCTCCCGTCTGCCGTCCATGTATGAGTCCGTTAGCTCATGGTTCAGCTTTGTAACAGAGGGTATGACTAATTTAAGTTTATATCTTATTACATGATGGAACAGGTTTCCGAAAGTATTAAAGATGCTTGATAGTTCGAATTTGAAGATTCAAATCAAGATAACAAGTCAATTTTTATCCCCAAGTGTCCATTACAAGGTTCATCTCATCTTTAGATTTTGTGGTACAAAAAAGTCTCAAGCCAAACGGATGTATGTGAACCTAAAGTACAAAATGGGGAACGAAAGCGTACAAGCATATTTCGCAACATGGAGAGAAGATGGCTGGATGATGATTACATTGTTTCAATTCTTGAATCACCAGAAAAATACTGATTTTGAGGTTCTACTAGAAAGCTTTTCAAGATGTTATTGTGGAAGGCATTCTGTCTACATTGAAGGAATTCAATTTCAAGCAATTGACAATGCAAGTTTGAAAACACTCTTTGGCACTGATTATATATTGATTAATTACAAGTTTATAGTATAGGCTTACAATATTTATGCAGGTGGAACATGAAGAAATTGACAAGTTAAAGGAAGTCCAACAAGTCTTCCTATCAAAATTGAAGACTGATAAGGTGAAATGACTTCCACCTAACTACGACAAAATTAATCTCACACATAGCAGAGTTATTGGTAGGGTCTGGGAAGGTGTGCTGGGCCCAGGGGAAAGAGAGGCTGCTCCTACTTAGACCCCAACTCCAAAAACCTTTTGTTTCATACAATATAGTAGAGTAATCTAGATCGCGTAGAATATAACTAAAAGCATCAGATGAAACAACCATACGAGAGTACTAATAACGAAATATGATCAAATAATTCCAGTTATGGCCAATCAAGATGAAGGTAAAGAAGGATCATATGACTTGGTTCTCCTTAAGTCAAATAGAGAGAGAGAAAGATAAGTTGCTCTATGCAAAGAAGGTTGTGTACGACTATACGGATGTGGCAATTCAATCCAGGTTTGCCTTCTGAACTAGCTTCATGACACTAGATCCCTTTTTAGGGTAACTTTGTAGAATAGTAATCAAGTTTCAAAAGTGTTCCAATTAGGTCACTCAATACGCATTTTACACGGTATACATCCTCGGGTATACTATGGTGAGTGACCTAATTGGAACACTTTTGAAACTTGGTTGCTATTCTGTGGTGTTTTCCCATTTCATAACTATAAATATTCTTGTTTATTACCTAATACAATACCAAGACCATCTCATCGCGTTTCAACTTGCTATTGCGGTTTGCTTAGTCACTTGGTCTCCCTTATTTTAAAAAAAATTATGTAAATAAACACCAGGCAGGTAACGGGTCACAATGGGTTGGGATGAAACACTTCGATTGAAGTATGTAATTATTGATATATCATACATGCAGATTTAGAGGGGCAATCGAGTTTCTACGAGAACAAGTATTTCATATCAAGTGTAAGGTTAAAAGTAAAATGTTGTCAGCAAATAAGGAAAATGTGTGCTACCTGGTGTTCAAGCTTTCGGATAAGTTTTGTGAGTTGCATGGTCCGGTGGTAGTACGAGATCTATTCCACTGGAGAAACAAAGAGAGGGGAATTGTTTATTTTAGATCCCCAAACCTATGGAATTTACATGATACTGATAGGGTTCCAAAAAAGAGGAAAGATGGATGGATGGAGGTTATTTTGTGGAAATTCAACTCAAATTATGAGCTTAAAAATGGTCATCTTTTTGTTCATCTGAAACTCGTAACTTATGAAGGAACTATGGCAGGCCTTATTGTACGCAACATTGAGTTTCGTGAAATCTAGGTTCATAGAAGAGAATTTCACCCATATTTTCTTCTTAAGCATCTCTTTTATTAGACTCATAACATTGTATTAATAAATCAAATCAACGATTAATCGCAATTTTTGCAACATTGAACACTTGATATGCATACATTCAATACACTGTAAGATCCCATCTTGAAATCAATCAGATTAGCAAGTGCTGAACTTAGATTGTCATATCTAAGAGCATTACCAATCAGACCAGCACATCTTGAAATAAGTGTTGTAAAAATCGATAGGTGGTAATCGGGCGGTGGGGGTACCGACTAGTGATAATCGGATTGGAACTTTTATACGTTTTTAGAATTATTTACCAAAAAATTAGCTGTAAAAACGCTTTATATACGTTTTAATATATAAAAAATATCCATGTACAACCTAAAAGCCTATATGTACGACATCTTGATGCACATACATGTAAAAGTCTTGGTCAATTTTGTTAAAATTATAATTTTGAGGATGAAACTTGTAATTTTATTAAAGAATAAGTAATAAAAAAAATGTAAAAGTCTTGGTCAATTTTATTAAAACTATAACTTTGAGGATGAAACTTGTAATTTTATTAAAGAATCTATATCTATTTATACTACATAATAAACAAATAAATAGTATTACACTTGTCACAATTCTAGACCTCCTCATTCTCATTTTCCCGCTTCTCTCTTTTATTAATAATCAACTATACTATTTTAGCCAAGTAAATTAATTATTTGTTTAAATTTTTATCAATGCATTTTTAAATTTAAAATTGTGTTTATCTTTAGTTAATTGTTCAATCAAATTTTTATAAACTCTACAAACTGAAAACGATTTTATAACCAGTTATGATTCAAATAAAAAAACTAATCATATATTTACATATTTACATTGTTCCATTTTGACGAGTGTATATATGTTAAGAGATTACATTATATTTTATTCAACTCGTGCATTACACGGGTTTTAAAAACATAAACTTTTTATTACTAAGTATATAATATTATATTTATTCAACACGTGTAATACACGTAATTCTAACCTAGTAAGTGATAAATGAAAAAAAAAATATTGGGGCCAATTTGGGATGGTTTGGCCGATTTGAACCCGTCTAGGACCGACTAGCGATTAGTGGACCGATTACATGAAAATTCCAAGGTGATTCTCCAATTATCGATTAATCACCGATTCCCGTTATTGTGCATTAGTCTGTTTCGGGTCAGATGCTTGTGAGCTCAGTCCGGTTAGTACAAGATGCTCAGCCCTGCATGAAACACACACTATATCTATCCTTCTTCAATTCACAGATACAAACACCCCTTATTCCTCCTTGTGCAGGACTTCCAGTTCGGAACACTATATATACTTTGTCACTAGAGACTTACAGGTATTTACTTATTTTAGTTCTTTTTTAACCAACCAACTTAAAAATTACATATTCATCCAAATAAATACAACAAATTTAATAATGTAGATTTTATAATAATTCAATTGCTGATTATTTTTTTAAGACAATATTACAATTTAAAATTCAGAGTATTACATCATACAAGTGTATATATCTACATTTAAAATTCAGAGTATGACAAAACTGCACAAATTAATAAATACTTCTTAAAAATCCAACATAACAAATCTTTTGAACATTAGATACATATTTACATTTTCATGCCAAAGAGGTCATGCATTATTCACAGCTTACAGAACCCTCATTGCGACTTTGCTTGTTGCATGGACTCCCCTTGCGGCAACTCGTAACAAGGCTCGACTCTGGTACAACCTGTTCAATCAAGCTCAAAACATCACCACCTTTTTCTTTTGCCATTTTACTTTCAAATGTCGGTTTTAGTTCAAAATCCAGACTCACAGGCTCGGCAATCCTTGATGTTTGAACTGACAATAGTTCAAAATTTTCACGAGACCGCCCACTTATTTTGTGGCATAATTTTGTTTCGAATTACAACAAATAAATCTTTAATGTACAAATCTAATGCTATGAGGTTACATAGTTTGCATTAAAGACTCCTCTAGAGTGAACGATATCGTCTTAAAATTTTTAAAAAAGGTTAACGAATGTATCTGTAAATAGTTATCAAGGTACCATATTTCTGTAACGAATGTATCTGTAAATAGTTATCAAGGAAAAAATAAAGGCGAAAGGAGCAAGAACTCACCCTGCTAAAGCAAGTCCCCACGTCGCCATCAAATAGAAAATTTGCCCAGCTTCCCATATTTCTAATAACTTCTCAAACTTGCTCATGCCGCCCAATGCCTTAGTCAGCTCTGCAAGTTTAAAAACTTATAGCATGTTAGACCTTAATCTAAATCAGAAAATAAAAATACAAAGTCAAGTTGCACGTAAAATTGGAGACCAATCAGGGTTGTTATAAGTCATAACTAATCATATTTCATGTTCCTTTTTGATTGTGTTGTTATTCTTAACTTACATTTGTGTTATATGTTTATTAAACTAAACTGAATACGAAAGAGTAAAAAATACAAGGCTTCTTTCAAATTCAAATCTACGTGGTTTGATTCAGAATACAGATTTCATTTCATATATCAATATGAGTCTACTCTTAAAGATTCAATATTAAGGTGCAGCAAAGAAAGCCTGTTTGTTATTCCACCATTGATTTTTCACTTACAATTGGTGAATCGATATCAAAACTTGAGAGATTTGATCATATTCCCTAACTGGACAAGATGCAAATTAGAACTTTATATCTGAATAATTTTACCCTATTGTTGCATCCATTGATGCACAGTAAAATTTGAAGAAAAAAGATGAAAATAAATTGCAGAAGCAGAACCCTTCTTGGTGGTTAATGCTAAAAGTTGAGGATTTTTAATAATTTCCTATTCAATCAAGATGCATATTACAACCATAGATTTTTAGATCTATTGTATGTGTTCTAGTTAAATTTGTTGAGATACAGCAAAATTAAAGGACTATCCTGAAGGGAAAAGGGTACCAATTATACCAGACAAAGGAAAATATAATAACTAGCTCTTTCAGCAACTCCTAAGGTCAAAAAAGGTCATATTAAATAAATAAATAAAAGTTCACAATTACACGCCATTTCTCGTATTAAACATAAACTTAATAACTTACTCTTTTGCATCTCCTCGGGTGTCAAACTCTGCATTTCCAGAAAAGATAGTGAGAACGTCTCTTTAAGTAAATCTAAACATGAACAAGTTTGGATGTTTTATACCTTAGCTTTTGGGTTTAACATAACACATCTGGCCATAAAATTGGCAATGCTATCCACCACCTGTTCCTGGCTAATAACGACATAATTTTCATTATCTATCCCACTCTTCTCTTCAACATTACCATGTACCATTTCATCAGAGACCCAAATCCACCAACTTGGTTCTTCACAGCCAACATTGATTAGAATTTCATCTACCTGAAGATCCATTCCTAACAAACGAGAATCCACACAATGTGATCAATAGCCGACAAAATTCATCTTTCTCCCGTTGCCTCCTTCAGCGGCAACAGGTTGAAAAGAAGAGTGAAACCACACAAGAAGATGAAGTAAATCTTACGATCTGAAAGAAACAAATAACCTGAGGAGGCATCATCAAGAGATACTTACCAGGTATTCCATCAACTGAATCTTTATGGAGAGTCTTAAGTTGACCCAAGAACTTTGGAGATTCTAAAGTATCCATAATACGAGTATGCAGCTGCATTAAAGTTACTTATAAGTCCGTGCAGGATGACCACGTGAATCAAGCTAATGTGATTGAAACTTGAAAGCAATTCCATCTAAAGATATTACTCCCACAATAGTGAGAAAAGCTACACCCTAATTTCTTGGTCCTAAAAGATGCGCAAGGCGTCCTTGAGGCGATGCTTCATACACATATTGTCAAAATTTGTCAAACATAGGGTCCGGAGAGGCTGATATGTAAAATTATGGTTGGTCCTGGCTTTAAATAAGCAAGAAGCGCACAAAAGCGACAGGGGCTAAAAAAATTGGTCAATCATAGGGTCCGGAGAGGCTGATGTGTAAAATTATGGTTGGTCTTGGTTTTAAAAAAGCAAGAAGAGCACAAAACGACAGAGGCTAAAACTAAGGCGCAAAAGCGCACAACTTTTCGTACACGAGACGCAATTTATTATATAATTTTTTGATATTTTTCTCATAGGTTTCTAGTATTTATGGTTAGGGTGAGGTTCAAATGCTAACCAATATTTATGTGATAACCATGATAACCACTCTCAAACATAGTGTTACATATATGTAACAATTATCATTATGTTAATGTTACATATATGTAAACACTATGTGTCACGTATATGTAACATTATTAGGTACGTATACGTAAGACTCATCATTTCCGTATTTACGTTCAAAATATTTATTCAAGATACTTAAATACTATTTTAACAAATAAAAGAAAAAATAATTTATAAATTATGTGATTGTTTTATAGTGATTACCACGGTTATCACATAAAAAGTTGGTTAGTATTTGAACCCTTCCCTATATGGTTAAATACCTAAATAACCTATATATACAACCTATAAAGCCTGTTGTACAAAATTATGAAGCACAAATCCAACCCCCGTATGAAAAGAGCGCCTTTGACCTGCACCTCATGCCAACTTTTTGCCTGAAAAGCGAGCTTCACCCGAACCTTTTGTATGCCCCTCGCCTTGCCTACGCGAAAGCGCCTAGGCGCGCGGCGCACCTCAAGCGCGCTTTTTAAAACCAAGTGGTTGGTTTACTTGACTAAAAGGTTGACATGTAAAGAGAGTGGAGAGGTGCAACTTTTTGGTTGTACACTTGTACGTGAAGTTTACTTGGTTATACATAGAGCTAACACCTTGCGTTATCCGGAGCTAAACGCCACAGTTAAAAGAAACTTATATTCAGTTTTCCAATTCAACTAGCACCAACACATTTCTTATTTGTAATCACTCCTATAAGTTTTAGATATCAATGTGGTACCCAAGCTTTGAAAAATAATTTAAAGAATATATATTAGTTTTGAAGTTATCACTTTGATATATCACAATTCCCCAAATAAAACCCTAACTGTATCCTGGCTCAGAACAAAAGACAAACAGTTCATCTGCATCTATATGTAAATAAGCATAAGCGTTAAATAGCTTGTCTATCGATAAATCACATACATCAGGAGGACAATCCTCCAATAAGCAAGGCGATTCGGATATGTTCTGAAGGAGTTTGAGATTCTGTTCGAGTAAATCCCTAAGCCGTTGATTCTCTGATCTTAAAGCCTCTAATTCATCTTCTTTCATCTCCAAAGGTTGATTCCGTTCGTTCTCGTCGCCGGATTTTTGTGGATGTTTGTGTTTGTAGCGTAGGGGATGATCGTGAGAGAACTCGACCGCTTTAAATGCGACTTCTGCCACCTCCAACACCGTCTTCGCGGACTCTATCGACATATGGCCCATGATCGGTGAATTTGATGCTCACTGAAGAGATTAGTAAACCCTAATTTGGTTGATTTTGCAGAAAGTGTGTTTTCGGGCAAGCGGTGATGATGACAATTTAGGCCATCGGCAATTGAGATAGTTGGCGCCTGTCAGAAATAATCTACATTTTTCATCAGCACCCCCTCTGTTTTCTTCAATTGGCATAATGTCCCAAAGTATATTCTTTTCCTAAATACGGTTTTCGTCCATGTGGTTTAGTTAAAATAACTCTTTTAATCCAAAGGTCTTGTAAATGAACCGAACATTCATGAACTGTTCGGCGGAAAGTTCGTTTATGTTCATTCATTTAATTAAATGAACTAACACGAACAAATTCTTGTGTTCGTTTAATTAACGAATGAAGATGAACACATGGCGCGTTCGTTCATTTATGTTCGTGAGCGTTCGTTAATATATGTTCGTTTATTAACGTTCATTTATGTTCGTTTGTATGTTTTTGTTAGTTTTTTGATAAATCATGTACATTTTAACCACCAATTTGCCGGTGGGCTGGAATGCCAGATTTGTTTATTACTATAACATGCAACCCGAAGTGGCCAGAAATTGAGCGTCACGTTAACGGAACCACGCCTGGACAGCCAAACTCTGATAGACCCGATATTATGGCGCGTGTGTTTAAAATCAAACTTGATGAGCTTATGAAAGATATTCGAAAAAAATTCCATTTTGGTCGCCCTAAAGCAGGTTCGTTAGAGCATTTTTTTTACTTTCGTTTAACGTAAAGATCCATCCTTAAATTTCATGACCTTTCGTTTTTCCTGTTCGTAGTTTTGCATACCATTGAATTCCAAAAGCGTGGATTGCCGCATTGGCATATTTTGGTTTTCCTAATGCATGAAGATAAAATCTCTTTGCCTGTGGGTATCGATAGATTTATATCTGCTGAGTTGCCATGTGAGCACGCTGACCCAATTGGTTTCGCGGCAGTTTCTACACATATGATGCACGGGCCATGTGGACAGCTAAATCCATCGAGTCCTTGTATGAGAAATGGACGTTGTTGTAAAGGCTATCCGAAGCTTTATTGTGAAGAAACATTGGTAATGCATGACGGTTGGCCGCGCTATAGAAGGTCGAATAACTCAAGAAGCGTTCAAATTGGCCGACAAGCCATTAAGGTTGATAATCGCTTTGTTGTTCCGCATAATCGTGATTTGGTTGTCAAATATGGTTGCCATATAAATGTAGAATGGTGCAACCAAGGATCGTTGGTCAAATACCTGTTTAGTTATATTAACAAGGGTCCAGATCGCGCAACGGTTGTTTTTGAAGGTGCTAATAATAGAATAGCTTTCTCATCATTGTTACATAATGAAAATGAGATTGAAGCTTATCTTAATTGCCGGTACATATCAGCGTCTGAATCGTGCTGGAGGCTCTTTGCGTTTGAGATGCATTTCCGTTCAGTTCCAGTTGAACGTCTACCCTTTCATGCAGAAGGTTGTCAGAGAGTATATTTCCATGACAATGACAACCCTTCTGATGTCGTACGTCGAACCACAGCTGAAATGTCAAAGTTTACTCAGTGGATGACTGCAAATCGTGTTTACCCTGCTGGACGTTCGCTAACTTATGCAGAATACCCAACGAGGTTTACATGGCACGAGAAGGAGAAAATGTGGCGACCTCGACAACGTGGTTTTAGCATCGACCGTATTTATTTTGTAAGCCCAGCAATGGGTGAGAGGTATTACCTTAGAATGCTTCTAAATGTTGTCCGAGGTCCTATTTGTTTTGAAGATCTTCGAACAGTTGATGGGGTAAAGTATCCAACATATATGGAAGCTTGTAAAGCGTTAAACTTATTAGGCGATGATTCTGAATGGGTAGAGGCAATTTCTCATGCGTCACAGTGGCAGCTAGGCACTCAACTGCGTGAACTTTTTGTAACAATTCTTTTATTTTGTACGGTCAGTGATCATGCGAAGTTTTTTAGTGACGTATTTCCTTACATATCAGAAGATATTATATACCGTCAACGTAGGATTCTCCAGTTTGAAGACCTACTGTTATCTGATGAAGAGGTTATCAACTTCACTTTACTTGAAATTGAAAAAAATTTAAATGGCAACAATAGATCTTTAGTTGAATTTCCCAATATGCCTCAACTAGACTGTTCTTTGCTAGATATCGGGACAAACAGATTAATTGCAGCTGAGCGTACATACGATGTCCATGAAGAAAGACTTACATTCAACAACCTCTACACTCACATGAATAGTCAACAAAAACAAATCTTTGACAACATACTCAGTGCTGTTACAGCTAAACGCGGAGGTGTTTTCTTTGTTTTGGGTGGGGGAGGGACTGGTAAAACTTACTTGTGGAGAACGCTTATTTCTTGCATCCGCTAACAAAGGAAGATTGTTTTGTCCGTTGCTTCTTCAGGCATTGCATCTTTATTATTACCTGGTGGTCGTACGGCTCATTCACGCTTTAGAATTCCTATAGATGTTGATGCCGAATCATGTTGTGCGATCGATGTTGGCTCAGATCTGGCAGAGTTAATTAGAGTTGCTGATCTTATAATTTGGGATGAAGCTCCATTGCAGCATCGTCACGTGTTTGAAGCTGTTGATCGAACCTTCAGAGATATACTGCATAATCATGTAGCCGGGGCTTCAACTCGTGTTTTTGGAAACAAAGTTATGGTTTTAGGAGGCGACTTTTGCCAAATTCTTCCGGTTGTTCCGAATGCAACAAGGGGTGAGATAGTATCTTCGTGTGTCAATAAGTCATCGGTTATATGGAGTACATGTACTGTTTTTACTCTAACAACCAACATGCGTTTGCATAATCCAAGCCTTACTGGGGAGGAGCGCAAAAATATGCAAATGTTTAGTACCTGGCTGCTTGATATGGGTGTTGGCTGTATTCCAGCTGTTTCATTGCCTGGTGAAGACGATCCTACATGGATCACTATACCAGATGCTCTTTTAATTCCTGTTTCTGATGATCCTATTTCTGCCGTTGTATCTAATGTTTTCCCTGCCATTGAAACTAAGTTCGCTGACATTAATTTCTTAAAGGAACGTTGCATTTTGTGTCCGACAAATGATGATGTTGATTGTATTAACCGTCATGTGCTTACCAAGCTACCCGGGGATATTCAAGAATTGTTAAGTGCTGACGAAATATGCTCAACAACGGATAATGTAGAGGAAATGCGCCTTATGTATTCTGCAGAGTTTCTGAACACCTTAAACTTCCCTGGTGTGCCAAATCATTGTTTAGAGTTAAAAATTGGTGCACCAATTCTGTTGCTGCGAAATATTAATTTACAAAAGGGTTTGTGCAATGGTACTCGTCTTGTGATTACACAAATAAGTCGTCGTGTTCTTGAGGGTGTTATTATAACGGGGACTCATGTTGGAGAGAAAGCATTAATTGGAAGAATTGATATGACACCGTCTACCACACATTGGCCTTTTCGTTTCAAGAGAAGGCAGTTTCCTGTTAAGGTGTGCTTTGGTATGACTATAAACAAAAGTCAAGGCCAAACATTTAATTATGTGTGTGTATACCTTGCGAGGCCTATATTTACACATGGTCAATTATACGTCGTTGCGTCTCGTGTAACATCTCGTGCAGGGCTAAAGTTTTATGTTCAGAATGATGGCAATTGTGCTAATAACGTAACAAAAAATGTTGTATACAAAGAGGTCTTTACTAATCTACCGTTAATCTCAGATCGCCCTATTCCCTGATTAATCTTGGTACTCCTTGTGATCTACGCTGAATAGATTTTATACCTTCTGCCATTGAAACCATGGTACTCTCTCTATATATATATATATATATATATATATCCACGTTAATTTTTTTTTAGTCCTTAATGAATAAATGTGTTTGTATTGTTGTTAATTGTATGTATTCTATTTTATTGTGATTGCCATATGTTACTCTGTTATTATCATATACATGTCTATTGTTTAATGTTTTTTTTCTAAAATACCTATATTTTGTAACTGTAGAGGGTGCTACTCCGAAATGGGTTACTGTAACATATCCGATCTACGTCCAACCCTCACTAGCAAATGGCAGTTATGTGTTATGGTTTCACGTGCATGGTCAACGTACAACCCGAAAACAGATCGTTTACTATCGTTTGACTACATTATTTCTGATGAACGTGTAAGTTTATTTATTTAGCGTCTTATGTAAATATGGCTTTGTTAGTGTACTATAATGACACTAAATTTTGATTAGTGTATGATTTTTAAATTATAAAATTAAATTGGGTGACCTTTGTAGGGCTGCCACATACATGCAAAGATACCTGCCAACATAAGTCGTCTGTTTGCTAACACATTGAAAGAGGGTTTTGTTTATATGATTAGTAATGTTGCTTTTCTTCCGTACGAAAATTTTTACCGGCCATTGCAACGCGAGTACTTTGTTCAGTTTTCTCGTGCGACCAAAGTCAGTCCTGCCCAGGTTGATCCTTCTTTGTTTACACGACATGTTTTTGAATTTGTCCCGTTCAACAACCTGCATGAACGTGTTCACAATGACAAATATCTAACTGGTATGTCGATTTTAATACTATTATACTTTATATTGTTACTATATTATTGTTAACTCCTTCACCTTTATAGATGTTGTTGGTGTGCTGCGTTTCTGGGGTTCTATTGACAATAACCTCTTTGGTTCCAACTCATGTAACCGGGCAGTACGACGCATTGTCTTATCTAATGAACGGTATTTTATTTTGCCTCATACAAGGGTAGTTGTTTTCATGTGTAAATTTCTATGTTTTTCCTTCTATGTGAGCTTTGATTTATTTTCAATAGTGATGATGAAGTAAGTATTTCGTTGTGGGGAAAGTTGGCTAACAAATTTAGCGATGATAGTATTCGAAGTTATGGCAATACTACAATTGTTGTCATTTGTACAAGTTGCAAAGTAAGAATGTTCAAAGGTATGTATTTTCACAATTCAAATTTACGTGTTTCTTTTGATCCTTACATATGCTATCCGTGCTTATTTAATACTTTACTAGGTGCTCCATGTTTGATGACAACGGTTGCATCACAACTTACTTTTAACCTTGACTTGCGTGCTGTTGATCTCTACAAGAGCATGTATGCTTACGTGTAAATGATCATTTAGATGTGAATATTGTCATTTTTTTTCACTCATATGTACATGTATATTTTTGTTTGCAGTGTTTCACGCCCTGTTACGTTTGCATCGTCTGATCAAGAAAACGGGGCCTTAAAAATATCAAGACTTGCTGATGTGTATAGCGATTTACAAGAAGGCGTTTCTTTGGTATGTTCTTTATATGTATAGATAAAATGGTCTTTCTATATTCTGTAATTACTTTTGATCATATGTTTTTTATTGAATATTTATTTTTTAAATTTAAGGGCACAATGTACAATGTTGACGTAGCCATTGTTGATGTTGATATGAGTACCGGTTGGAAATATGTCCATTGCAACACGTGTCGTAAGAAGACCACGTTGATAAACAATCGCTACTTTTGTGATGCCTGTCGGAAAAGTGTTATGAATCCGCGTCAAGTGTATGCTCCTAAACCATTTTATAATAGTTAGTTTTCAATTTTATAACTTATGTCTTTTATACAGGTACAAATTGGTTGTTCGTGTAATTGACCAAGAAGAGGATGCAGTGTTTGTTCTATTCAATGATGCTGCACTTGCAATACTTGGAATAACGGTTGATGATTTGATGTTGAAAAGTTTATCAGAGGTTTATATATTATGTGTTTAATGTGTTTTTTTGTATATATAGGTTTCTTTCCGTGTTTTTTATTATCGCGCTATTTTGTCTTCTAACAATTTCAAATCTTTATATAGGGTGCTGATGATCCCAATTGGATACATGAGTTTTTGATTGAAAGTTTGTATGGAACGAATGCTGTTTTTAGGATTAAGATTGATGCCTTTAATGTGCCACCTAAATGTGAGCGGCGGTTTACTGTTTCTAAATACCTTGGTCGTGAAATAATTGTCGTACAGCAGCAAACAACCACAACAACAATTGTTGAAGGTCAAGTGATTCCGAGCAATGGCGCTTGTAACGGTCAACATGAAACAGAAGATGTTGCTTACGCTATCAGCCCGTTAAAGAAACTGAAGCCCACATCACCATTGTCTGCAAGTCAAGTTATTCCAACCGAGCCCACTGAGTACGCTTCTTATGAAGCCTCGACTGAGGTTCTTTCTAGGTTTACATTTGCTCAAGTTGAGATGATAGATGAAATTTCATGTAGATCACACCGGTCGCCGGTTACACATACAACAGCTATGTCATCGGTATTCTTTTTATTGTTAACTTATATAGTTTATTTTATAATTTGTTTGTCATTTAACTACATTTAAAACATTTGCAGGTGGTTCTTGCTGCTGATCAAGAGGTTGATTCATACAACACAATAGTTCAGGAGGACATACCGACTAATGGATCTGCCGAAAAACTTCAACATGATGTTGTTGCGCCTACAGTTGCACAAACATCTGCACCTACAAACCTAGATACACTACATGAAGATGCTGTTGTGTGTTTTGATACAGTTCCACCCCATGATACTGAGGCTGCTGTTACACAAATCTCAACAACTACAAACAGTGATACACTGCCACATGATTTAACTGATCAAAAGGGTAAACCGAAGCGACGTTTGAACAAGCCAAAAAAATATAGGACTTAGATGACCTTCCCCTTTGTTTGCTTAATGTTTACTTTTTTTTTAAATTTTTCTTATGTCAAAGTCACATTTGGTCTTTGTTTTTGTTGGTTGAACTTGACTCTTATTAAATGTTGCAGCTTGCTTCTGTTTCAATGAAATGCATTTTTATTTTAAGACATGATCAGCGTTTACTATTCTGTTAATTAACATTACCAGTGAATGAAGTGTTTTTTTTTATTGTTTTACTTTTGCACGGTATATACCGTTTAGCCTAAATATGGACTATACGTTGTCATTGTTACAAAAAATTTGGTACTCTTCGTAAGTTTGATTTGTTTTCTCAAGTTGCTGCACTTACAGATTTATACTGGTACATATGTTGTCATTGTTACCAAAAATTGGTGCTAATTCAATTGAGGTTAGGAGAAAACGTTATAATACAACTTTTTTCATACTACAAAGTACGCCAAATCGCCCGGCCACCGGACGGGTATAAAACTAGTTGAGATAGTTGGCGCCTGTCAGAAATAATCTACATTTTTCATCAGCACCCCCTTTGTTTTCTTCAATTGTCATAATGTCCCAAAGTATATTCTTTTCCCAAATACGGTTTTCGTCCATGTGGTTTAGTTAAAATAACTCTTTTAATCCAAAGGTCCTGTAAATGAACCGAACGTTCATGAACTGTTCGGCGGGAAGTTCGTTTATGTTCATTCATTTAATTAAATGAACTAACACGAACAAATTCTTGTGTTCGTTTAATTAACGAATGAAGATGAACACATGGCGCGTTCGTTCATTTATGTTCGTGAGCGTTCGTTAATATATGTTCGTTTATTAACGTTCATTTATGTTCGTTTGTATGTTTTTGTTTGGTTTTTGATAAATCATGTACATTTTAACCACTAATTTACATGTTTTTTTTGGATAAATTATCATGTATTACACTTGTTCATGTGTGCTCATTAATGTTAATTTATGTTCGTTTGTGTTTTTTTTATATTTGTTCGTTTGTGTTAGTTTTTTGTTTGTTCATTCGTGTTCGTTTAGCTTTTTAATGAACGAACACGAACATTTTTATTTTCTTAATGAACGAACATGAACAAAAAAAAACGTGCTCGGTTATGTGTTCATGTTCGGTTAAAACTAAATAAACGAACACGAACACATCGATGTTCGTTCGGTTCGTTTACAGTCCTAAAGGTTTAGATTTGGCTTTTTTAGTCTGTTAGTTTCATTTTGGTAACAATTAAATCCATGAACTTAACACCGTTTGTTTATGATGTTAAATAAAATTGTATTTTGTTCTTTTTACAAATGAGAGACTATTTGTGTAATTTACTCAAATTACCTAAACCGTTAAAGAGCAACGTCTATAAATTAATTTTTTTTCATTTTCATCATATACTATAAATAATTTACGTTTTTACCCGTTTAATTATGTATTAATTTCGTTTTTCTATAATAACTTTCGTTCATTAACATTTTAAAAAAAATGAAATGCACGGTTGTTTTTATATTTTTTTATCAACTTTTCGATATATATATATTTTTTTCAAAACCGAGTTGCATTAAAAATCGAGTATTTTTTTGGTATCGTAGCCCGTAGCGAGTGTCGTTACCGTTATGGTACCTGACGACCCAAACCTATTATGAGCGAACATTATTGCTGGTATTGGAATTATCAGAACCGGTGTCGGTATTCGATTTTATGGGTTTTGACATCTTGAACCGATAACAACTAAACTTTTGCCGCGGGCGTCGACGAAAAACGACCACACTCCTGCGACGAGGCGCGAGTATTCGTTTATACAAGTTTAATCAACTTTTTTTTCGTTTTACGTTGATACATCCCGTCGCGAAAAACGAGGCCGGGAACCAACTAGTTAAAATAAAACTAAAAAAACTAAAACCCAAAGGGTTGTTTGTGTAATTCACTGATATTAAATAAAGCTCCCCTCCCAGATCGTCGTCTTCAACATCATCTCTCTTACTTTTAATCTCTATCCCAGAATTAAACCCCCTACACCGCATCCATCACTTTTCGAGCATTTTCCTCAAGATCCGTCAAGAACACTGCTGTACTGAACAAGTATGCATAATCACCTTTTCTGCGTACTTGCTAAGTACGCATGGGTTAGCCCTGCGTACTGTACTTAGCAAGTACGCAAGAGTAGTGACATGCGTACTTAGCTAAGTACGTAAGAGCATTTCTCTGCGCACTTAACAAGTGTGGATGTAGACTTGGCTTTGCGAACTTACTAAGTATGCAGGAACTTCTGGGAACTAGGTTAAGAGGTGTCCGGGCAGGATGAGCTCTCCCGCCCCTGGACCGTGAGTGTAGACGAGAGATGTGTGCTTCTTCGGTATGTAGTCTGTAATACGAGATGACTTCTATGTTATGGATTACGTATCGTTTCATTATCTTTTGTCTTTGTTCGTGTTTCTCTGTCTCGTTTCTTGGTTCCCACACAAATCACTGAACATGTCCGTGTATCTCCGCTGCGCGACGAGGCTCCGGGGACCTACAAACATCCCAAATTTAAAGAAAATGAAAGTTCAGGAACTAAAAGTGTAATTTCCCTAAAGATCAAGGGTTTAAAATAAAGAAATGAGAAAATGAAGGTGGTAGCGGACCGCTACCAAGCAGGATTGGGCAGCGAACAGCTACCCAAGACGTAACGGTCCCCTATGTCACACCCCAACCGACGACGGAATACGTCGGGGCGGGACATGTAGACTGTTCAAAAGCTCAAGGTTTGCTAAAGTTTAAATAATTAAACATCAAATTTCATGTCACAAATAAACATAAATCCAACGTTACAAAGAAAATGGAAATACTTAAATAGTCTCATTAATTTAAATTCTAGGCCATCGGTCCTAAGTGAAGCATCTTGCACTTATTCTCAAGCATTAGTACCTGAAACATGATGAAAACGAGGTCAACTAAAAGTTGGTGAGCATACATAGGTTTTGACACATAACCAAGTTTAAAGTATTTTATACAATTCATACGATACACGTGTATAACGCATTTATGGAGAATCTATAGTTAAACTAGGTGTGTACAAAAGTCTATGTCTAAGTCTAGGGTTCAACGGGTTTTGATGTGTGTGGGTTGGTACAAATAGATTTGTGTTATTTTATGTAAAGGCATAATATGTTTAAATATGAATTTAATGCGTATTATGAGTTCAAGGTATACATGTATGAACTTAATAGTCGCTGGCGTAGGGTTGGATTTAAATAAATAAATAATTTTATTTATTTAATTGTGAAAAATATGCTAAAATATATATCATGTAAATATATATTTATGTTTAGAAAATGAACTTTGGTTTATGTAGATAGTGTTTAAAATAAATAAATAATTTCATTTATTTAAATAGATTAAATAAATAAATAATTTTTATTTATTTATTTGTGAAAATATGTTAAAATATATGGATGTAAATATATGTTTGGAAATTCTACTTATGTAATTAGTGTTTAGTTTAAATAAATAAAATAAATAATTAAATTCATTTATTTAAATAGATTAAATAAATAAATAGTTTTTATTTATTTATTTGTGAAAATATGTTAAAATATATGGATGTAAATATATGTTTAGAAATTCTATTTATGTGATTAGTGTTTAATTTAAATAAATAAAATAAATAATTTCATTTATTTAAATAAATTAAATAAATAAATAATTTTTTTTATTTATTTATTTGTGAAAAATATGTTAAAATTTGTAAAATGTAAATATATATTTATATTTAGAAAAGAAATTTTTATTTGTGTATTATAATAAATAAATTTCTTTATTTATTTATCATCTTTAAAAATAAATGTTAGTTTGCTTTAAATGAGTTAATATTTTATAAACTTTTATAAAATTTATTGCTTTTATTTAGAAATTAATTCTAAGGTTTTTGTTTTAAAAGTTTAATGTGCAAATTTAACAATTTAATTTGGATTAAATCTGAATTTATATTGAAAATTTACAAATCTGGTTTTATTCTGTTACAAATATTGTAAGGTTTATAAAAATATTTTTTATAAAATTTTTGAAGCTTTAAAAATCGGTTTAAAAAATATATGCAGACCACCCGGTTCGAACCCGGGTGGTTTCTGTGTGGTTAATGCGTAATACCACTATGCATGTATATGTGTATGTACTTGTATAATGTTTGGGTATGTATATATATATATATGTATATATATATATATGTGTATATGTACTTGTATGATGTATAAATGTATATATATACATATGTGTTCAAATATTTATGTGTATATAGGGATTCTAGAACAAATGCGGTTAGAAATTTTGAAGTAGGGCTTGATATAATCATTTCACCAAGTTTGAAATTCATACATGTCTTATTGTACCAAAATGAAAACGTGAAAATCAGAAAGGTTACAGTATCCCCATGTTGAGGGAATTTCGTCCCGAAATTTTAGCTAGTTGAGGCGACTGTATCAGCAAAGAGGTGAGGGTACTTGAGCTTCATTTGGTCCTCACGTTCCCAAGTAAATTCAAGTCCACGCTTAGATTCCCATCGTACTTTGACAATAGGGATACGGCTTCGCTTGAGTTGCTTGATCTCGCGACCCATGATCTCTACTGGTCTCTCCACGAAGTGCATCGTTTCGTCAATGCGCACATCGTCAAGAGGTATATGGAGATTCTCATCAGCAAGACATTTCTTTAGGTTGGACACGTGGAAAGTAGGATGTACATTAGCAAGTGATGGAGGTAATTCCAGTTTGTAAGCCACTTTCCCGATCCTTTCGAGGATCTTGAATGGACCCACATAGCGAGGTGCTAGTTTACCCTTCTTCCCGAAACGGATCACCCCCTTCCAAGGAGATACCTTTAGAAGTACAAGATCACCGACTTGAAATTCCAAGGGTTTACGTCTCTTGTCGGCATAGCTCTTTTGCCGACTCCTTGCTACTTGAATGTTGTTGCGGATCTGTAGGATCTTGTCGGACGTTTCTTGGATTAATTCAGGACCGATGATTTGTGCTTCACCAATCTCGTTCCAACAGATAGGAGAGCGACACTTCCGACCATAGAGAGCTTCAAATGGAGCCATGTTGATGCTTGTGTGGTAGCTATTGTTGTAAGAGAACTCGATGAGGGATAGATGTGAATCCCAATTGCCACCAAAATCAATTACACAAGCTCTAAGCATGTCCTCGAGTGTCTGGATTGTTCGCTCGGTCTGATCATCAGTTTGGGGATGGTAAGCCGCGCTTAAATCCAAGCGTGTACCAAGAGCAGTTTGGAGGGATTGCCAAAAGAGAGAGGTGAAACGAGCATCCCTATCAGATATTATGTTAAGTGGGACCCCGTGACGACTCACAATTTCGTCAATGTAGATTCGGGCTAGTTTCTCTACCCGATAGTCTTCTCGGATGGGTAGAAAGTGAGCAGATTTGGTGAGACGGTCAATGATCACCCAAATGCTATCATAACCTCTAGAAGTACGAGGGAGTTTGGTAATGAAATCCATGGCTAGATTTTCCCATTTCCACACTGGGATTTCCGGTTGTTCAAGTAAACCAGAAGGACGTTGATGTTCAGCTTTGACTTTGGAGCAAGTTAGACATTTTGCAACATATAGTGCAATGTCTTTCTTCATCCCGGGCCACCAGTATTGTTGGTGAAGACCCTTGTACATTTTATCAGCCCCGGGATGGACGGAGTAACGAGTTTTGTATGCCTCGTTCATAGGGACTGCGCGAAGGTCATCACGATCGGGGACCCAGATACGATTCAAGTAATAGAGGAGACCATTAGGTTTGGTTTCTAATAGAAGTTCAACACCACGTGACATTTCGTTATACAGATTACCCTCGCTGACCGAGACGTGTTGAGCTCCTAAGATGCGATTTTGAATATCGGTTTGAATCCTAACACAATGAAGCATAACGTGGTCCTTAGGACTCAAGGCATCGGCTACAACATTTGCTTTACCGGGATGGTACTGAATCTCGCAGTCGTAGTCGTTAAGGAGCTCGACCCAACGTCGTTGCCTCATGTTGAGTTCTTTCTGATTGAAGATGTATTGGAGACTTTTGTGGTCAGTGAACACCACACATTTCGTGCCATAGAGATAATGTCTTCAAATCTTTAATGCGAAGACGACCACACCCAACTCAAGATCGTGCGTCGTATAATTCTTTTCGTGAATTTTAAGTTGTCTTGATGCATAAGCGATCACCTTGCCCCGTTGCATGAGAACACAACCGAGACCTTGGTTTGATGCATCGCAGTAGACCACCAGATCATCGTTGCCATCAGGAAGAGTGAGAATAGGAGCATTGCACAATTTTTGTTTGAGGAGTTGGAAGGCTTCCTCTTGCTTTGGTCCCCACTCATAGTGTTTACCTTTTTGGGTCAAGGCCGTGAGAGGGACCGCAATCTACTTAAGGTGTTGCTCATGATCTAATTTGGTCTTGGAGTAGATCAAGATGTCGTCAATGAAAACGATCACGAATTTATCTAGGTATGGTTTGTATACGCGATTCATGAGATCCATGAAAACTGTGGGGGCATTGGTTAGCCCAAGAGGCATAACCATAAATTCGTAGTGACCGTATCTTGTACGAAAGGCAGTCTTTGGAATATCCTCCTCTTGTACACGAAGTTGGTGATATCCGGATCGAAGATCAATCTTCGAGAAGTAGGTGGAACCTTGGAGTTGATCAAAGAGGTCATCAATCCTAGGCAAGGGATAACGGTTCTTGATGGTAAGTTTGTTGAGTTCGCGGTAGTCAATACACATCCGGAATGAGCCATCTTTCTTCTTTACGAATAGGACGGGTGCACCCCATGGTGAATGACTGGGACGAATGAAACCTTTATCAGAAAGTTCTTGAAGCTGACTTGCAAGTTCTTGCATTTCAGAAGGTGCTAGGCGGTATGGAGCTTTAGCCACAGGATTAGCTCCAGGTACAAGGTCGATACGAAACTCTACTTGACGAACGGGTGGAAGACCGAATAGATCTTCAGGAAATACTTCAGGAAAGTCACAAATGATGGGGATGTCTTGAATATTCTTCTCTTGGTCCTTCTTTTGAACGATATTGGCTAGAAAGGCCACATACTTCTTCCGTAAGTACTTTCGGGCCGTAGTGCACGACATGAGCTTAAGCCCACTACACGGTTTCTCACCAAAAACCTTTAATGTATCATTCGATGGGAGAGGAATTCGGATGCACTTCTCGAAACAAACGACCCCGGCATGATGACTAGATAGCCAATCCATACCTATGATGATATCAAAGCTTCCCAGTTGCATAGGTATGAGGTTGACGGGAAAGGAATATTCATTAAGTTTGATGACGCAATCGCAGATAATGGAGTCAATGATGATGGGGTTTCCATCCGCTACTTCAACGGTAAACATTTTCTCTAACTTAGTTCGGTTTTTAGCAAGCAAAGGTTCAAAATTAAGTGAAAGAAAACTCTTATCGGCACCGGTATCAAATAGTATGGAAGCATACCGGTTATTAACGAGGAACGTACCGTTGACCACATCATTGTTGGCCTGGGCTTCATTAGCATTTATGTTGAAAGCACGCCCTCTAGTTCCACCTTGATTTGGGTTGATAAGTTTTGGGCATCGGTTTCGGAAGTGGTTTGGGTTACCACATTCAAAGCAAGCATTCCCATTAGTGATAGTTGGAACCCCTTTGTTTCCCTGGTTGGCTGTATTGCCGGGTGGTTTGACCCTGCAGGTGTTGGCTAAATGCCCATATCTTCCACAGCTGGCACATATCCGACACGGTATATTTGGGAAATGATGGTAATTTCACGTGTTGCACAAAGGGCTGCCGCCCACATAATGTTTCTTGGCTGAATTCTGAGTCATAGGAGCAACGTGATTGACTGGGGCAGCCGGGGTAACAACAGTAAAATTCCTAGTCTTTCGCTTCTTGTTGTTGGAGAAAGGTTCGAGTTTGACCCCTTTGGAGGGCTCAGAAGGTGTTGCCGTGTCTAGGACTTTCTTAGCACCCTTCCTTGTTAGCGTACCCGCCTTTACATGGTTATCAGTTAATGTGGCGGATAGGCGGATGGCATCTTCAAGGGTAGCTGGGTTCCTCCCTAAAATAGTGTCTTGAATCTTCATCGGCAGTCCACCGATGTACTTTTCAATACCCCGAGCTAAAGGTGTGACCATATGAGGTACTAGAAGACTTAGCTCATGGAAGCGGGTGGTGTAGGCTAAACTTTCACCACTATCTTGGGCAAGATCCCAAAATTCGGCCTCTAACTTCTTCATTTCATTGCGAGGACAGAACTCCTCGGTCATGAGCCGTTTGACCTCATCCCATGGCAAGGCCATTGCCACATCCATGCCCCTATTCCTCTTTTCACCATTCCACCAAGTGAGCGCTCATTTTTGGAAGACGCTGGTGGCATAGCGGACCCGGAGGTTGTCGGGACAATCAATGTTGAGAAAAGTGCTTTCAATGCTCTCGAACCATTGAAAAAGACCCGTGGCTCCTTCAGTGCCATAAAACTTAGTGGGGTTGCATGAGTTAAAGTTCTTGAAAGTACATTGCGGTGGGTTGGCACCACCACCACCATTAGTCCCATGGTTACCGTTTGTAGCACCATTAACTTGAGTGAGTTGCGTTACAAGTTGTGCAAGGATAGTAGCAATATCAGTGTTGTTGTTGGCCACGGTAGCATGACGGGGAGGCATTCTACAGATTTGCATAGGACAATAAAAAATGTAAGGACTTTTGATTGAATTTAAAAGGGAATAAAATGATAGATGAAGTAGTAAATCATAGTTTGGATTGTACTCAAATAGTGACATAATCACTTGAATACTATGACACATTAAGGTCAGTTAAACTCATATAATTTTTAAGGAGACATGCTTTAGCCTATAAGTAAACACTCATCCCGGGAATTCCCAGGAAAGCATACGGGTCCCTCGGTTGATTGGGATTTATACGAAATGCTTTCCTAGACAGAAAACCCATAATACAGGTGTCACCCTTCCAGATTGCACGTGTCCTCTAATAATTAACAAAGTTTAAAACCTTAACGAGGAAGTAAGAAATTCTATAGATTTAAATTCATGAAGTTTCCACATGCTATGATGATGATGACAGAGAAGTAGGTAAGAAGGTTATGAGGCTTAGGGTATGGGTAGGGATATTATTTATTTATCTAGTATAGTCTACTAAGTAATGAATTTTAGCAAATAAGGTATCAAAATAAATAAATATTAATATAATAGGCAAGTAACACATAGCATGTAGCATATCATATAATCATAGAACATGGCAATAATGGGTGTCCTAAGGTTATAGTCTAGGTCAAAGGTGTCTAATAACCTAATTCCCTATAACCAAGGCTCTGATACCAATCTGTCACACCTCAACCGACGGCGGAATACGTCGGGGCGGGATATGTAGACTGTTCAAAATCTCAAGGTTTGCTAAAGTTTAAATAATTAAACATCAAATTTCATGTCACAAATAAACATAAATCCAACGTTACAAAGAAAACGGAAATACTTAAATAGTCTCATTAATTTAAATTCTAGGCCATCGGTCCTAAGTGAAGCATCTTGCACTTATTCTCAAGCATTAGTACCTGAAACATGATGAAAACGAGGTCAACTAAAAGTTGGTGAGCATACATAGGTTTTGACACATAACCAAGTTTAAAGTATTTTATACAATTCATACGATACACGTGTATAACGCATTTATGGAGAATCTATAGTTAAACTAGGTGTGTACAAAAGTCTATGTCTAAGTCTAGGGTTCAACGGGTTTTGATGTGTGTGGGTTGGTACAAATAGATTTGTGTTATTTTATGTAAAGGCATACTATGTTTAAATACGAATTTAATGCGTATTATGAGTTCAAGGTATACATGTATGAACTTAATAGTCACTGACGTAGGGTTGGATTTAAATAAATAAATAATTTTATTTATTTAATTGTGAATAATATGCTAAAATATATATCATGTAAATATATATTTATGTTTAGAAAATGAACTTTGGTTTATGTAGATAGTGTTTAAAATAAATAAATAATTTCATTTATTTAAATAGATTAAATAAATAAATAATTTTTATTTATTTATTTGTGAAAATATGTTAAAATATATGGATGTAAATATATGTTTGGAAATTCTACTTATGTGATTAGTGTTTAGTTTAAATAAATAAAATAAATAACTAATTTTATTTATTTAAATAGATTAAATAAATAAATAATTTTTATTTATTTATTTGTGAAAATATGTTAAAATATATGGATGTAAATATAAGTTTAGAAATTCTATTTATGTGATTAGTGTTTAATTTAAATAAATAAAATAAATAATTTCATTTATTTAAATAAATAAATAATTTTATTTATTTATTTATTTATGAAAAATATGTTAAAATTTGTAAAATGTAAATATATATTTATATTTAGAAAAGAAATTTTTATTTGTGTATTATAATAAATAAATTTATTTATTTATTTATCATCTTTAAAAATAAATGTTAGTTTGCTTTAAATGAGTTAATATTTTATAAACTTTTATAAAATTTATTGCTTTTATTTAGAAATTAATTCTAAAGTTTTTTGTTTTAAAAGTTTAACATGCAAATTTAACAATTTAATTTGGATTAAATCTGAATTTATATTGAAAATTTACAAATCTGGTTTTATTCTGTTACAAATATTGTAAGGTTTATAAAAATATTTTTTATAAAATTTTTGAAGCTTTAAAAATCGGTTTAAAAAATATATGCAGACCACCCGGTTCGAACTCGGGTGGTTTCTGTGTGGTTAATGCGTAATACCACTAGACCAGGAAGACTGATGCTGATTTTAACCCGGTTCGAAAACTATCTAAGGTGAAATCACAGAGGGACCGGGTTCGGTTGTAGCATATAAGGCAAAAAGGCCGCTGGTGGTGGGTTTCGAACCTACGCCATCTAGCCCGGCGGTGCAGTGGCTTACCGGCTGGGCTAGATGGTTTCGCTGATAAATAATGAAGCCTAAAATAAGAAATGCGTTAAATGAATCAAAACATGTGACGTTTCAGATTTTCATTCGCGCACTTGTAATATATTTATTATGTAATCATTCTCTATTTGAATAAAATGCAAGTGTTTTCTTTTATTTGGTTTTATACAAATAGGTATTTTATTTTACGGATTTAAACTAATTAGAATTTTATAAATTTTAAAACTAATATAAAGTTTTATATAAAAATCTAAATTTAAAAAGTTGTATATTTAATAAAATAACCTATTTAAATAAGATAAATAACTTTTATAAAAATTATTTATAATAATAAAAAAAATAAAATAAGTTTATAAAAACATTTTTAAATTAATTTGATTTAAAAGAAATTAAATTAATTTATTTAAATAAAAGTTCAGGGGTTGTATTGTAATTAAACAAACTAGAAGGATTTAAAACTGAAATCGACTAAGGGGCTGTTTCTAGTCAATTTAAACTACAAGGGCCCATCCGTATTAATTTTAAGGGCTAATTCGAGTCAAACCAAACTCCAGGGACTAAATCTGTCAATTCTCGATTCGTTTATCCGGTCACCCCCTCCGATGGTCCGGCGGGTAAAGAACTTTTCGGCGACGCCCGACAAGGCTGTTTCTCTGCACCTCGACAGCCGCTAAAGGCTTCTCTGGCTTCGTCTCTCCCACGTGAACAAGACCCCCTGACCAATTGGTCTCCCCAACATAAGGATCGTCTGATCCTGTTGGTGGCCGAGAAACCCACGATCGAATTCGCGCCCGACAGACCACCTCCACACGTGTTGAATGTGTCGTTAGTTTCGTCTCGTCCAGACTAGTGTCGGAACGTGCCCAATTGCACGTTTTAACATAGAAATCAAGCTCGGCTATAAATAGCCATGGTCGGCTCTGCACGAGCTCGCTACCCCTCTTCCACTCAATCTCACTCCAAAATTGAAGGCACCATTACAATCGCCATCTCTGTGTGAAGCTGTGACCAAGGTTGTAGAGGCTAATCCCATCCAGTAGCTCGATTCTCATTCTGGACATTCTCGGATTTAAGACTCTGCCGTCCGGTCCCTTTACGACCACGTAAGAATCCTCAACTTCGTTTCTTTACCTTCTGTTATCATAAGGCAAGCTGAACCAATCGAAGTCATGACTCCAAAACATCGATTACCGGACAAACTATTGTTTTGAAAAATTACTGTTTTATTTTCTAAAGTCTGGGCCATCGAAACTACTTAGTTTCGATTGAGTAAATGGTCAATCGAAACTAGTAGTTTCGATAGATGGTAGTTTCGACAGCCTGAGTATCGCTTATAAATGATCAATCGAAACTAGTAGTTTCGATAGATGGTAGTTTCGACAGCCTGAGTATCGCTTATAAATGATCAATCGAAACTAGTAGTTTCGATAGATGGTAGTTTCGACAGCCTGAGTATCGCTTATAAATGATCAATCGAAACTAGTAGTTTCGATAGATAGTAGTTTCGACAGTTCCGTGTATCACTTGTAAATGGTCAATCGAAACTAGTAGTTTCGATTGAATACAGTTTCGATACATGTCACAACTATAAACAGTTTCGATCAAAATAGTACTTTCAAGCAAACCTGGACCAACTTTTATGCAAATAACACTAAGAAATATTATTATAAACCTATACACAATTAAATACTAATACGCACATGTAAACATACAATAATACCCATTTATCTACATAGGGTTTCAACGTGCTTAGACTTCAACATCCTTATCACCTACACACGTGGAAAAATACCCGCTTGCAAGGTGAGTTACATATCCCCTATTTACATTTTTATACATTTTGGGGTGAGACGTAATCTGTGCATACTTACATACAATTCAACTTGTGTTTACATGCGTAGATTATTGTGCTTTTGTGCATGGTCACTTGTTATGCTATGGATACTTTTAGGGTGGTTTTTAGACGGTGTGTGACCCACATAGTCTTGATTCCATGCCTATCACGTTAAACCTTTGTGCTTATACATACTTGCATGCTTTGGATACTTTTAGGGTGGTTTTAAACTGTGTGTGACCCATATAGTCTTGATTCCATGCATATCACGTTAAACCTATATGCTTATATCTACATACTTACATTTGGCATACACATAGTGAATCCTCCACATTATGCCGTGTCTTACCATGTCAAACCATGAATTGTATAAACGTTTTAAATTAAACTTTTACTTTATTTAAACATATGTAAACTCACCAACTCTCGTAGTTAACACTTGTTTTGGATTACGTTTCAGGTGAAGATATGTGATTGTGTGACTATGTGTTGAAGGTGCTACACATAAGGCTTTTGGACCTAGTAAAATAATTATGTGTAATATTCTAGAATAGGGTGTTGTAACTTGAATTGTATTTGGATATTTGGTATTTTAATCTTATTAATGAATTATGCAACCTTAGTAGATCATGTGCTTATGAACAATCATTCTATTGTCCGCCTCGATGATTCCGCCATCGGTCGGGGTGTGACAGATTGGTATCAGAGCCATGGTTATAGGGAATTAGGTTATTAGACACAATGACCTAGACTATAACCCTAGGACTCCCTTTTATGTGTTATGTGCTAAATGATTAATTGCTATGTGAATTATTTGTAGTTAGGTATTATTTGAATTTTCTCAAGTTTGGTACATGAGACTTATACACATACATACAAGACTTTAATACATGATACATACTTTACATACACATTTGACAACAAAACTTATGCAAACAAATACACTACTCATCCTTACCCATACTATTTCCTAATTAATTGCAACATTCCTACACATTTTATACTCATAGACTCTCAAGTCTATTGAAAATCTCGTCAACGACTTAATTTCTCAAAACCAGTAAAGGACACATGCAATCTGGAAGGGTGACACCTGTACATCGAGTTTTCTGTCTAGGAAAGCATTTCGTATAAATCCAAATAAACGGACCCGTATGCTTTCCTGGGAATTCCTGAAGTGAGTGTTTACCTATAGGCTAAAGCATGTCTCCTTGAAAATTTTGAGGAATTACTTAACGTTGATAAGTCATTGTATTCGCAAGAATACGATCCGAACCTAAACTCAAAATTTGGGGACATTATAGCAAGATAGGAAGAACTAGACAAACATGCAAAACAAATCATTATTACGGGTGCACACGTAATAACAATTTGTAGTGCATGCGAATCCCGGCCATTCCTATCACGCGAATAATGATCTATGCTATCATATCCTCCCAGGAATAGATTTCATGGCTTATTTCCCCTATCCTTTAGTGTTATAAATTTTGGATGAATTATGTGATCAGTTTTAGTCAGAACTTACATACATTATCATGCGACATGATGAGTGTCATCTCGCGTTCCTGCTTGCATTATTGTGAACAGTCTACCAACTGTAGCACATGCATGCCTATTTTATCCGAAGTCTCATAAAATTTTGTCTTTTCTCGTGGTATTTTATAGAATGCCTCCCCGTCGCGCAGCTAATGCTAACTCCAGCAATCCCAACACTGACCTTGCTGCACTACTTACTCAACTAGTAGGCCAAATGATCCAAGCTAACAACAACAGAGATGGGTCTAATACGCAAGGGAATGGTGCAAACCCACCGTACTGCACATTCAAGCATTTCAATTCTTGCAACCCCACCAAATTCTTCGGGACGGAAGGTGCTACTGGCCTTCTGCAATGGTTTGAAAGTATGGAGAGTACTTTCCTAAACAACGATTGTCCCGACAACCTCAAAGTCCGTTATGCTGCCAGCGTATTCCAAAAACGAGCACTCACCTGGTGGAACGGTGAGAAACGTACTCGAGGCAACGAATCTGCTATGTCCTTGTCTTGGGACGAAATGAAACAACTTATGACTGACGAGTTCTGTCCTCGCAACGAAATGAGGAAGCTCGAAGCTGAATTTTGGGATCTCACCCAAGATAACGGAGAGAATTTAGCTTACACCACTCGTTTTCAAGAACTAAGTCTGCTCGTGCCCCACATGGTTACTCCCTTAGCGCGGAGAATTGAGAAATACATAGGTGGACTGCCTATGCCGCTCCAAGACACCGTATTGGGAAGTGATCCCTCCACTCTCGAAGACGCTATCCGTTTATCTGCTGTGTTGACTGACAATCACATCAAAGCGGGTACCTTATCCAGGAAGGGTACCAAGAAAGTGGTCGACAAAGCTGCTACTTCTGTGTCCGACAAAGACGAAGAGCTCAAATCTTCCCATCATGATAGGAAACGCAAGGCCCAAAACTTTGCGGCCATCATTCCTGCCGTACCTGTCACCCAAGTTACTCCTGCGGGTCAAATTCTGAGAAATTATGTAGGTTCATTTCCCCAATGCCCTACTTGCAAGTATCACCATGCCCCGCATGCTGCATGCCGTCTATGCTCAAAATGTGGACGCTATGGACACGTTGTTACTACTTGCCGTGCTCGCACTATCGTTAATCAAGCTACTCAAGGCAATCATCCAGTGCCTCTCACTGTCACCTATGGACGGGCCTGTTACGAATGTGGAGACCCAAACCACTTTCGAAACCAATTTCCAAGACTTCAAAATCAAGGTGGTCCTCGTGGACAAGCATTTAATATAAATGCTAACGAGGCTCCGGCCAATGACGACACTGTCAACTGTACGTTCCTTTGTTCACTATCTTTATACATCCGTTTTATTTAATATTAATGCCAATAGAAAAATTATGTCTCTTGCTTTTAACCAACTATTTGCTAAACAACCAACCAATCTTGATAACTCGTATATCATGGAAATAGCGGATGGGAAATCCATTGCTATGAGTTCTATAACCCGTGATTGCATATAACAGCTATGCTATCACCATTCATCTCATTCCTATACTTTTGTGAAACAAACCTATTATGTTTAAATTCAGTCATACAACTTGCTAGCTCTGTTAAAGTTTACTTGAATTGTTGAAGTTCTAAATCCTAGTAATTATGCACGGGGAATCCCCGGTATATCAAAGGGGTGGTGGGTTAGCCGCTGGTACACCCTATACATAAACCCACTTGATATAACGAGTATAAAACATGCATAAGTACTAGGAAGAAGATCGGTTCTTGAATTGTTAGACATATTTGTGCTATAAAACCACTCATAGACGTGATAACGTTTACAAATTGTATGCATTTCATTGTACAATTTTCAATTGAGAAAGGTGATTTAATTAAAATGATCTAAATCCTAGTAATTATGCACGGGGAATCCCCGGTATATCAAAGGGGTGGTGGGTTAGCCGCTGGTACACCCTATACATAAACCCACTTGATATAACGAGTATAAAACATGCATAAGTACTAGGAAGAAGATCGGTTCTTGAATTGTTAGACATATTTGTGCTATAAAACCACTCATAGACGTGATAACGTTTACAAATTGTAAGCATTTCATTGTACAATTTTCAATTGAGAAAGGTGATTTAATTAAAATGATCTAAATCCTAGTAATTATGCACGGGGAATCCCCGGTATATCAAAGGGGTGGTGGGTTAGCCGCTGGTACACCCTATACATAAACCCACTTGATATAACGAGTATAAACCATGCATAAGTACTAGGAGGAGGACCGGTTTTTGAAAATGGTTTTGCAAAATTTTAAAATATGAACACCCGTGGGGTAGAGTTTTAAAGGAAAATGCCATGTCACGAGGTGATTGGCACCAATATTGTTAAGTATGGTTTCATGTAGTTTACATTCATGCGTGTATGAACAATTGTATGCATAAGTCGCACTATACTATTAGAGCAATTAGTTGAAAACTCGACTCGAATTAGCATCGTCATCCGTTATCATACGATATTTCCCCGCTGAATCTTTCTCTTGTGAAGTAATTCCATCCTAAGTCTTTTGTCATCTCTTTCCCGCTTCTATAACCTTCGTAAATCGAATTTCGGGACGAAATTCCTTCAATATGGGGAGACTGTGACGTTTCGGATTTTCATTCGCGCACTTGTAATATATTTATTATGTAATCATTCTCTATTTGAATAAAATGCAAGTGTTTTCTTTTATTTGGTTTTATACAAATAAGTATTTTATTTTACGGATTTAAACTAATTAGAATTTTATAAATTTTAAAACTAATATAAAGTTTTATATAAAAATCTAAATTTAAAAAGTTGTATATTTAATAAAATAACCTATTTAAATAAGATAAATAACTTTTATAAAAATTATTTATAATAATAAAAAAAATAAAATAAGTTTATAAAAACATTTTTAAATTAATTTGATTTAAAAGAAATTAAATTAATTTATTTAAATAAAAGTTCAGGGGTTGTATTGTAATTAAACAAACTAGAAGGATTTAAAACTGAAATCGACTAAGGGGCTGTTTCTAGTCAATTTAAACTACAAGGGCCCATCCGTATTAATTTTAAGGGCTAATTCGAGTCAAACCAAACTCCAGGGACTAAATCTGTCAATTCTTGATTCGTTTATCCGGTCACCCCCTCCGATGGTCCGGCGGGTAAAGAACTTTCCGGCGACGCCCGACAAGGCTGTTTCTCTGCACCTCGACAGCCGCTAAAGGCTTCTCTGGCTTCGTCTCTCCCACGTGAACAAGACCCCCCGACCAATTGGTCTCCCCAACATAAGGATCGTCTGATCCTGTTGGTGGCCGAGAAACCCACGATCGAATTCGCGCCCGACAGACCACCTCCACGCGTGTTGAATGTCTGGTTAGTCTCGTCTCGTCCAGACTAGTGTCGGAACGTGCCCAATTGCACGTTTTAACATAGAAATCAAGCTCGGCTATAAATAGCCATGGTCGGCCCTGCACGAGCTCGCTACCCCTCTTCCACCCAATCTCACTCCAAAATTGAAGGCACCATTACAATCGCCATCTCTGTGTGAAGCTGTGACCAAGGTTGTAGAGGCTAATCCCATCCAGAAGCTCGATTATCATTCTGGACATTCTCGGATTTAAGACTCTGCCGTCCGGTCCCTTTACGACCACGTAAGAATCCTCAACTTCGTTTCTTTATCTTCTGTTATCATAAGGCAAGCTGAACCAATCGAAGTCACGACTCCAAAACATCGATTACCGGACAAACTATTGTTTTGAAAAATTACTGTTTTATTTTCTAAAGTCTGGGCCATCGAAACTACTTAGTTTCGATTGAGTAAATGGTCAATCGAAACTAGTAGTTTTGATAGATGGTAGTTTCGACAGCTTGAGTATCGCTTATAAATGATCAATCGAAACTAGTAGTTTCGATAGATGGTAGTTTCGACAGCCTGAGTATCGCTTATAAATGATCAATCGAAACTAGTAGTTTCGATAGATGGTAGTTTCGACAGCCTGAGTATCGCTTATAAATGATCAATCGAAACTAGTAGTTTCGACAGTTCCATGTATCACTTGTAAATGGTCAATCGAAACTAGTAGTTTCGATTGAACACAGTTTCGATACCTGTCACAACTATAAACAGTTTCGATCAAATCAGTAAGGGGCTAATGATATTCATTCAAAAATGAATCGAATGGCTTAAATCTTACTTGATACAACCTGATGATACGATTCAATAAGGGGCTAATGATATTCATTCAAAAATGATATGGTCGAGTAATGAAGGCTGACGGCTACGATTTCAGTTCCGATGTTCTTGGTACTCGATTGGGGAGCAGAGGTGAAATGGGAGTCGAATGAGCGTTTAGATAGCTTACAACGAGTTGTATGAAGGGGTGTGTCGTGTTTAATTCGTTTAATTTTATCAAAATCGCACGATTTGATTACGGTTTGAAAGTGACAGCTGTCGGGATCAAATCACACGAAATTGGTTTGGTTTTTGGATGCATTGGGTCGTGTACAGGTCCACATTCATCCGGGAAACGTTTGCGCGTGATTTCCGGGAATTTAAACGCGTTAATTTTTCGGATTGAAATTGAATTGATACGAATTTGACTTTGCGAAGTCAAATCTGTTTGAATTCGAATTCACCCGCTTGAATTATCGAATTGATATGATAATTGGGCTGAGGTTGGGTCGATTTCTGTTTGTGGATCTACGAGGAGTCCAATTCGACAAAGATCCGTCACCCGTAGTCTTGGATTATCACGGTTCTTGGCCCCTTTGACTTTTGGAAGTCAAACTGATTAAGAAAAGTCAAAATCAATGTTTTAAATGTCAAATTCCGTGTGTGGGGTTTAATTTAGGGTTCAGTCGGTTAGGGTTCAAACTAGTATGCATGTATATGTGTATGTACTTGTATAATGTTTGGGTATGTATATATATGTATATATATGTGTGTGTATGTACTTGTATGATGTATAAATGTGTATATATACATATGTGTTCAAATATTTATGTGTATATAGGGATTCTAGAACAAATGCGGTTAGAAATTTTGAAGTAGGGCTTGATATAATCATTTCACCAAGGTTGAAATTCATACATGTCTTATTGTACCAAAATGAAAACGTGAAAATCAGAAAGGTTACACCCTACGTGCGGGTTACGCTAGACAGCTGGCTAAGGGCGGTAGTGGACCGCTACCACCCAGCCTAGCGGTCCGCTACGGGCGTGTTCCAGCCCTATAAATAGTTTCAAATGTTGTTCATTTGAAACAACAACCAACAACACGAACACACACTAGCACGATTCCCGAGGAACTAGAACGACGGTTACGAGCGTGGAAGTTACGAGTGCGGTACGCGACGAGTGCGGTTCGAGTCGGAGAAACATCTAGACGAGAAAACGAGTTTAGGAACTACCCGAGGATAATGTAAGTACACTAGACCCGTACCCTAGACTCAGTTGTGTGAATTACGTGCTTATATGTTATGATTATGTGATATGTGATGTATGATGATGAGGGTACGGGGTAATGCTAGATTAGTCTAGATACTAAACGGGAATAATGGAGTAGTCACGACGTATCCAAGGGGTGGTGGATACGCCGCTGGTACTTCCTATATATAAACCTCTTGTGTACTCGTGATGAAACCATTATGAATATTTAGGGGTATAGACTAACAAAGGATAAAGAAATATAGTAAACGTACGGGAGAACATCCAACCAGTATGTAGTTATCTGACAAACAGAATGTCCTGTCTAGGAAAGGACGGTGTATAAATCTCTCCTAGACCCGTCGCTCTTTCCTGGGGACATCTCAGTTGGAGGTACTACTCTGGAAGGAAGATCACCCCAGTTTACAATATATGACGAATAAGAATAAGAAATGAAAGTATACCATGCATAACGAATGTGAACATGTGATGAACATGAATATGTGAAATGCATGATGAACACATGAATGCATGATAATACGTGCAAACATGAATGAGTAGAATGAAACGATTCTAAACCTAAAATAGAGTAACGGAGTACTCACGAAGTGCTAGAGGGGTGGTGGATACGCCGCTGGTACTTCCTATATATAAACCCTTCTAATACATCGTGAAGAAACCGTTACAAAGTTATAAGGTAAAGACTAGTTGATAAATATGATGATACGTGTATGCATGAATGAGAATGATGGAACGAGTCTAAACCCTAAAATGGAATAATGGAGTACTCACGAAATGTCAGAGGGGTGGTGGATACGCCGCTGGTCCTTCCTATATATAAACCATTCTGATACGTCGTGGAGAAACCGTTATGAAGTTTTAACGGTGAGGATTGGTTGATGAATAAATCAAGCATATACATGAAATAAAAACAAATGCTTGATACATTTGGGAGGCTGTGAGTCAAAGATACTCAAGGTCCCAAATGAAATGAGATACCCGGTCTGTAAGGTGGATCTCAATAAATAAAGAAGAAAAGAAAAGGAAAATGAAACTCTAGGCCTTCGGGGCTGAAAGAGTAAACTCTAGGTCTTCGGGGCTGAAAGAGAAAAAGCTTACGGGGCTGAGGAATGAATAAGCTTCGTGACAAATGCAAGGATGCCTATACTGACGAGTATAAGGATCTTGCCAATTCTCGGACCGAAGGCAGAGGCCTGTGATGGTTGCGAGGGGGTTAGCATACCCATAAAATATACCAAAGCGTGGCCGGAGGTACGTCCGGAGATGGTCACGTGGGCTCGAAATCCCCAGAAAACTTGAACAATAATAACCTAAAGGGTTCGTAATAAAATGAACGATGCAGTGTACTTACTTAGCGTAAAGCTAATTCAAAAACGTTTTCCAAACACTTTAGGAAAGAAGCACGTGGAATAAAGCTCTCTGTGGACAATGCTGGTCGGAATTGAAAGATCCCTATATAAGATGATGTAATGATATTATCCTTTTGTAAAACCATATTATTATAAATGAAAATTTTATCTTAGCCATACGGCAAGGTTTTGTTAACCTGGGACATGTTTTCCGCAATAAAATACTCTGATAAAATAATAAGATAAGTAGGGTGTTTCACTGGCGACGATCAGACCACCACCGTTGCTACGCAGCCACAGATCCGCCACCCTGAGCACACTCCCTAGGGCCGGCCCTGAGCATGTGCGGTGTGGGAGACCGCTCAGGGCCCCGTTTTTTGGGACCCAAAATTATAAATTATATATATATATATATATATATATATATATATATATATTTAATGTAAACTGAATTTAAAAAAGAAATTATAATTAACAATTAAACTATGGGTCAAATAAACTGAGTTTAAAAACCCATTAAGAATTACTCCATCATTAGGCCAGGTCCAAATTAATAATTTTGCCTAATAAAAAAACATACGACAAAATTCAATAAAGGGAGGTTTTTGAATTGATTTTTTTAAGAAAAATCAAATCTAGTGTTGTTACAATTTTCATCATATTAATTAAAAAAATCATATATTTAACTTTATATTTTAGATTTTTATAGGCTCATTTTCTTTAGTCGCACTGGGCCCTCGAAATCTCAGGAACATCCCTGGCACTCCTTATCATGATCCAGTTTTAACGACGGTTCACGAGGCCTGTAAAACGAGAAAACTGAGGAGGTGAGAAGATCTAGAAATATGGACCAGAAAGGGAGAGAGAGATGGATCAAGAGAGAGGGTAGAATGAAGTACACCATCGCCATCGAAACCCTAGTTCTTCATCTCAACTTTGTCGGGCACCCTTTTTATGCTAAAGAAAAGCGTTCTTTTTTTTTTTTGGGGGGGGGGGGGGAATTAGACAACATAACCACCACCACTATCGCCTGAAATACCACCACATTACTCTTGGGTTTAGTATTTTACAGTCTTACACTCCCACTAAAATCAATATGATTCAGTTGATATTGAGTTGACGGATTAATCCCGACCATCTTTAATCTTGGATTCAAAACTTTAAAGTTTTAGCTAGGTTTGGTTGGCTAACCATTAAACCCCCGATAGTGAATTTAGCTTGGGCCTCTCTTTTATAAGACAAGGGACGCTCAAAGTTTTGTTTAACTTTGTGATGTGGGATAGATCCCAACCATCGCATGAACACTTTTGATCATGCATTGAGTATACTAAGGTGAGTATACAATCCATTTATATAACTCATCATTTCTTTCATTTGCTATTCTCCACCGATGTGGGATAAGTACATGTGTTATGTGCATTGTGTTACTATATCGGTCAATGGGCCGATTAAGCAATGAAAATAAGTTAACTGAATACCATATGAGTGTTCGCCTTTTATAACCACATTTCTTTTGCAAATTTTCTTAATCAGGCGATATGGGATAGAAAAATAATAGGTTTATGAACTTTCTTAGAGTTCAAACTCGGTCAACCTTGTTCAACTCGGCGAACTAGTCTTGTAGTTTTCTTCACCAATTGATGAAAAAAAAACTAAACTTTGTGTTACTATACGGGCCAATAGGTCGATTAAACAATAAAAATAAGTTAACCGAAAGCCGAATGAGTGTTCTCCTTTTATAACCACATTTCCTTTGCAAATTTCTTAACCAGACGATGTGGAATACTACGAGCTTTCTTAGAGGGACAAAATTATGATTTCCGAGGTGGGCTATGCATCAACATTTGTATCAAATGCAACAACTCTTTTCCTAAGTGTTTTAAAATTTTAGTGAAATTACAACTTTGCCCATTATATATACTTTATATAGTAGTATATATAAAGGTTTTAGAGCTTTTATATAGTATTTTGCAAAAGAGGTATAAGGCTAATTATTCCAACCTATTTTTGGCACCACATCATATGTTTCTAGACAATGAAAAAGATGTGACTATAGTAGGCTTGTTCATGTTCATCAATTTATCTTTAACCGAATAAACGAACAAACATGGGAATGAACACATTTTCTTGTCCGTGTTCGTTTAACCCTAATTTTAATTTCCTTTTATGATTGATTTAATTGGAAATTTTGACATGTAACTTGACCAGAATCCAAGGGAGTTGACACCATTATTTCTTTTTAAGAAGACAACATCATCAAGCAAGTCACTCAAGATCAAAACAGACTAGAATCAGCTAAAAACAATGAAAATAAAACCCTGCTTTGGTTTGTTTTTTGTTTTTACTTTTGTTTGTGGAATTGAGTTGGTATTTTAATAACTAAAAAAGAAACGGGTAAAATGGATCAACTGGGTCAGAAGCAACCCAAAGTGTTATCAAATGCCAAAAACCTTGTAGTATTCTTTTGTTTTTCTACTTGTAGTAATTGACAAGACTAATTTTGCTAATCCTCTTATTCTTCACATACTCTCAGTAAAAGACTTTGATTTATTCAAATTTCACTGGGTAAATTATTTGGTCATTGTTTTTATATCTTCCAACAAGTTAAATTATATATCTTAGCTAAAAAGGAAATGGGTCAATTGGGTCAAAAGCAATCCAAAGTGCTCTCAACGGCCTAAAACCTTTCAACCTTAGTGAAAAAAAAACAATATTCTTTTATTCTTTTATTTATTTTTTACTTGTAGAGTTATAGTAATCGTCAAGTCTAATTTTGCTAATGTTCTTATTCTTCACATACTCCCAGTAAAAGACTTTAATTTATTCAAATTTCACGAGTAAACTATTTGGTCTTGGTTTTTTATATCTTTCAAAGGTTAAATTGTAAATCTTAGCTAAAAAGGAAACGAGACAAATTCGAAAATGGTTCATGCTCGTTGCTTCTATTTTTTAAATTGTTCATTTGGCTTAATAACAACAAAGTTTTCCGTTGCTTCCATTCTTTTCTTTCCCTTTGGGTTCATTGTTGCAAAAACCTTTTATTTTGACTCTCACACACCAAGCTGAACCAATTCAAGAACTATTATATTAAGAAGTACTATGATCAAGATGAAGAGGAAAAAAACTGACATTTACTTCACATGAAGAGTGTTAACATGTCTAGTTAGATAAATCATCCATTTTACATGACGGGTTTGTCTCTACAAGATTATACACTTTAAACAGGGATGACAAAAGAACCTGAATATAACGGGAAAAATTGAACCGCTGAAACAATCTGGATGAGTATTCAGGCTGAGATTAGTTTTAAAATTTTCATTGGGTTGTGATAGATATGGTATTAGGTGAAAATGTCAAATTACCCGCATCAAAACCAAATATATTAATATAATGTATAATCTTAAAAATATAATAAATAGTATGTCGAAGTTGTTAAAAACTTAAAATTACAGAATTGTAGAAGTGTAGTTGAGTATTTGACATTTCAATTCGTTTTTAGTTTGGGTAATTCGTATCCCAATAGGTAATCTTTAACTACATAAGACTATAAACGAGTATACCCGCAATTATACCGATGAACCCGATTGGTGGATACCCGAAGGATATAAGACCATGTATTGAACATGATTGTATAATCCGATTTAAAACCGGGATTATCAAAACTTGTCTCATACACAACGTCACAACCTATTATCATCTCTAGGCTTCACGTTGATATAATAGAAAATTCTTAATTGTTTAACATACTTGTAACGTTTCAAAATCTAAGTAACATTATATTTCTGAAAGCAAGAAAACTAACAAAATCTTGTGTATGTTTGTGATCATAACATTAGTAAGTAGAGCATCATTATATTCTAATAAAAATATAACATTTAAGCACCAAGTAGTTACTTGTAAAAGTCAAAAACACTATTATATCGACTATTAATTAAGATGATAACTAATTGTCATTATAATAACTATAGTAATATAAAACGCCCCTTGAAAGATTTGCATAGTTGGGATAATGTTTTGATCCTCCATAATATGCCTTAGATAAGAAGACAAAATAAAGCTCCTGATTGTTAGTTGCCAAACAAATGTATGGTTGAAACAACTTGAAAAATGCTAAAAGTAATTATCATTATCATATATAATATTTTCATTTTCAAAACAATATTTTGTTTTATTAAACTAAAAATCCAATTCATATTAAATAAATTTTGCAAAGTGTAGAGACATGTATTATATAAATATATATTTTTTTAACTTCAAATTTCATTAATAAACATGCATGTTTTGAAGTGTTTATAGCATCACAAACAACGCTTACGACTCTCCATCTCTCTTCAAATCCGTCGGTCTCTCCTCCCCTCTCACAGTTTCTTCTTACCTTCTCCACGGACGGTCCGTGGAGAAATACTTTCACCTTGGTAAGGGGTGCCGTTTTTGGACCTCTCATGCCACCTAAGCGCCAGCTAAAGGACAGACGACTCGATAGATATTCATCGCGAATGACTTATTCAGAATCAAATTATTTTAAATAGTGTTTGTTACTGGTCAAATCAGAATAAGTGTCATAGACCGGTTTAACCTTTTCAGAATACAAATTATAATCACTATCAAACACATTGAGGTTAACTCTAGATGATTCTTGAATACATGGGTCAGATCTATAAACTACCAAGTGACAACATCATATGGGATTCCTGCTAGAAGCATCTCCAATCTATTTCCCAAGCATCTCCAATCTATTTCCCTATTTAAAGTGTCCAAAATATTCCCTCTAAAACCCAAACAACTTAGTCTCACCATATTCATACCAAACCAAACATGTCAACTGTAATTTACCTTTTTGCCCCTCACATTCCACTTCACAAATCACAAAACTCTTCAAAAGGTACAAGCACCACCCCATGTCCAGAACTGACTTTAGACACCAAATTCAACAAGAGAAACCTGTTAAAAACAGTTGGCCTGAGCCTCATAGGCAGTGGTGCAATGGTGCACCCTGCAGCAAGAGCCGAACCCGAGAGCCCGGTTGAAGCGGCTTCAAGTAGGATGTCTTATTCTAGGTTCTTGGAGTACCTTAATCAAGGTGTTGTCAGGAAGGTGGACTTGTTTGAGAACGGGTCGGTGGCGATTGCTGAGATAATGAATCCAGCCTTTGATAATAAGATCCAGAGAGTCAAGGTACAGTTGCCTGGATTACAGCAAGAACTGGTTAGGAAGTTAAGAGGGAAAGAAGTGGATTTTGCAGCTCATCCATTGGAAATGAACATAGCAGCTGCTGTTTTTGATCTACTGGCTAACTTTGCTTTTCCATTGATGTTACTTGGTGCTTTACTGTTCAGATCTTCGTCTCCAAACACGCCTGGAGGGCCTAACTTACATTAGAAAATGTGTTATAATTTTGTGTTATAATTTATATATATTAAAATTTAGGCTTTCAATTAAAAGAGCCAAACGAGCGGGCCAACGAGCTGAGTTTACCTTGGCCCAGGCTCGGCTCGTTTACAAATGAGCCTGCGAGCTTCTTTTCTAGCGAGCTGCAAGCTTTTTAAACAACCCTACACGTGCTAAGAGTTGATTAATTTACAGGAGCAAAGCCAAGTTCCAAATGGAACCAAATACAGGTATAAAATTTGATGATGTAGCTGGTGTTGATGAAGCAAAACAAGATTTCCAGGAGGTGGTTGAGTTCCTCAAGACCCCAGAAAAGTTTTCAGCGGTTGGTGCAAGGATTCCAAAAGGTGTTCTTCTGGTGGGCCCACCAGGCACCGGGAAGACGTTGTTGGCAAAGGCCATAGCCGGAGAAGCAGGAGTACCTTTCTTTTCACTCTCAGGATCAGAGTTCATTGAAATGTTTGTGGGTGTAGGCGCGTCTAGAGTACGGGATTTATTCAACAATGCAAAAAAGAAGTCACCTTGTTTGGTTTTTATTGATGAAATTGATGCTGTTGGAAGGCAAAGAGGAACTGGAATTGGTGGAGGGAATGATGAGAGAGAGCAAACACTGAATCAGCTTCTTACAGAAATGGATGGATTCAGTGGTAACAGTGGAGTCATTGTTATTGCTGCTACTAATAGACCTGAGATTCTTGATTCTGCTTTACTTAGACCAGGGAGGTTTGACAGACAGGTTAGTTAATAAAAAAATATAAATTCCCAGATCAAAAGATTTGTTAAATGTTAACCCAAATGGTTTGATCTTAAAAACAATTATTTTTGACTGGATTTATGTTGATGGTGTAGGTGAGTGTTGGTCTGCCAGATGTGAGAGGAAGGGAAGAAATACTGAAAGTTCATAGCAAAAACAAGAAGCTGCACCCAAATGTGTCGCTAAGTGTGATCGCCATGCTAACTCCAGGGTTCAGCGGCGCTGAGCTGGCGAATCTGATGAATGAAGCAGCCATTCTTGCTGGCAGAAGAGGCAAGGATAAGATTGGTTTGAAAGAGATTGATGACTCGATCGATAGAATCATTGCAGGAATGGAAGGAACTCAGATGACAGATGGAAAGAACAAGATGTTAGTAGCCTATCATGAAATCGGTCATGCAATCTGCGCGTAAGTAGTCACTTAACCATCTAATAGTGTCGTAATTTTACCAGTGTGTTCATAGTAGTCAAAGGCGCAAAAGGCTCTAGCCTAGGCGACCAGATGAGGCAAACTAGCCTAAAACAAATCTAAAACCCCGTCAAATGACCTGTTTATATTGTGTGCAAAGTCCTCGCTTTTAAGCGCCTTGCGCCTAGGCGACAGGCTCACCCTTTGCGCCTTGAGCCTTTGACTACTATGTGTGTGTTACAATGCAGTTTGGTCTGAATTTTAAGATCATATGGTGCTTGTAGGACTCTGACTCAAGGGCACGATCCGGTCCAAAAAGTGACATTAATCCCTAGGGGACAAGCTCGCGGATTAACATGGTTTACACCTACTGAAGATCCATCTCTAACCTCTAAACAACAGCTTTTTGCTAGAATAGTAGCTGGTCTAGGAGGTAGGGCAGCAGAAGAAGTCATTTTTGGTGAACCAGAGATCACTACTGGTGCAGTAGGGGACCTGCAACAAATCACCCAAATAGCAAGACAGGTATTCATTTTGACTTTTCTGGTCAAATTATAACTGATCTGATCTAATCATGCATTTTTTAAAATACAAGGCCAATTGTTTGACAAAAAAAGTCAAACTAGTGAATTTTTTTTAGAAACATTTTTTTAACAAAATTGTTGAGGTGGGATCTCATTGTATTTATATAAAATCATTAATTTTTTTCAAAAAAGATTTATTTTATCTTTTACAAAACCGTTGAGGTAAAAAAAAATTCAAACACCATCGGATTTTTTTCAAACTCCAAATACCGTCGATTTTTTTTTCAAACACCATCAGACGACCGCGTTGAAGAGGACATTCTCGGAAAAAATAAGTCAACGGAACAAATTTGAGGGACAAGAAAAAGTAATAAGGACATTTTGAGTATTTTCCCTTAACCAAATTTCCAATGTGGTTACGATTAAAACCTAACCGAATATCATAATTCATATTCAGTTAGGTTTTTTCGGTTTCGGTCCGGCTTAATCGATTTATTTGGTTATTCGGTTTTTATGGTCACCCATATATGAACAAAATATGCAAAAAGTAAACGTTCACTGGCGCATTTCTACAAACACTTGGTAGGCATAAAAACTGGAAGAAATTAACCATAGAAATGCATTTATTTGTGACTAGATGGTTACGAGATTTGGAATGTCAGAGATAGGGCCATGGTCGTTGATTGATCCGGCAGTACAGAGCAGCGATGTGGTGCTAAGGATGTTAGCCAGAAATTCAATGTCGGAGAAACTTGCAGAGGACATAGACAGATCGATCAAGTGTATAATCGAGCAGGCGTATGAGATAGCAAAATCACATATAAAGAACAATAGAGATGCGATTGACAAATTAGTAGATGTATTGCTCGAGAAAGAAACCCTAACCGGCGACGAGTTCAGAGAAACTCTAGCTTTGTTTTCTGATACGGTTTCTGCAAATACGGAGAAGAAGAACGGCGACGTCCGAGAACTAGTCAAGGCGTAGTGTTATTTTTCATATGACGTGTTAGTATAATTTTTTTAATACGAATCGTGTGAGTTGGTGTAGTCAAACTATACAGGTCGTATCTATATTATATAATAAACTAGGTGTATTAAACGAGTTAAATAAATATAATGTTATATAATTAGTAATAATGTTTTTAATAACTCGTGTATTACACGAATTAAATAAAATATAATTTAGTCTCTTAACACATACACTCGTCAAAATATGTCTAGTTTAACGTGACAATTTTAAATTATATTAAGTTCAATTTTAAAATATTTTTTTAAACTTGGTATTAATTTTTTTTATTTAATTGATAAATGGTAATCCATGTTAAATTCATTTGTTTAATGATATAATAACAATCCATAATTAAATAAAAAGTATCCATAATTAGATTGCTATTAAATATTTAAAAATATATTTCTTTTAATATAATATTTAATAGGAGAGAGAGTCGGAAAAATCATTCGAATAATGCACCAGAAGGTGACACGCGTCCCATAATTTTACCTTTTTATTAAGTAATATAGATAAATGTTTTAGAGGGACACTTATCATTCTCTTGTGCATCCTCAATTTTTTTTCCCGCCTCTCTCTCCTATTAATTATACAAATTTTCTTTAATTAATTGTTTGTATAATTTTTTGTTTCCCGTTTCTCACTCCTATTAAATGATAATGATTTCCATAATTATTTTTATAAAACGTTTTTTTATAAAAAATAAGGTTTAGTCATAAAACATTTCTAAAAATTGAACATTTCTTTCATTATTTTTATAAAACACTTAAAAAACTATATAAAGTTTTCTATAATTTGTATTAAAAATTTATATAATATGTCATAAATATGTAATATATAAATCTTTATTACTAAGTATATAACATTGTATATATTCAACTCGTGTAATACACGGGGTTTCTAACCTAGTAATATGATATAGTGATGTAAAAGTGAAGGATATGACCACTAACAAAATCATACCACCATATTTTTTTGAACGACGAATATTGAATGTTATGATGTCGCACCCTCCCGTCACATGGGAGAGATTCGTTCAACTCCGGTCAATATGTTGTCTTAACCGTCTCACTTGGCGTTAGAGTTGGAGAGCATCCAAGGAAAAATCTCACCCAATACGGCCCCTTCCGGGCTTGAGGGAGAGCCGGGGCTCGAACCCTGGATCGACGTGGGTAAAACCCTGGTGCATCAGCCTAAGAACTAGGCCTCATTTGCATGCCTCAGAAATTAATGATGGTGGTAGGGATTGAACCCGGGCCCCTTGGGACTTCAGGTCTCACCTCAATCACTACACCACAACCTCTTTGGCTAAATCATACCACCATATGATATGGAGAAAATGGACATACGCGTTGTATACAAACCATAATTTTTTTAATATGACTCATATGAGTTGATGTCGTCAAAATATACGGTCCAGCACAAAAGTGACTAATGTAATCGATGATGATATTTTTCACCTTATCATACGGACTGTATAATGACTCAGTTTCAGTTGCACTGTTGTATGTGTAACAATAAAAAAGAAAATCCAATCTTGTTACTTAATACGTGGCGGTATCATATATACAAATATTAATTATTCAGATTTAAAAATTCATGATATTATTGGAAAAACACATTAAACTAGTGATGTTAGATATGAATTATGACGATATAAATGTGAATTTGTTGGCTCAAGTTTGAGGAACCTTCTCTATTATATATATGTATACACTAATGATATGAATCTATAAACACTTGTTCTTATATTTTTTAAAATTTGTGGAAAGAAATTAATTTAGAGATGATGGGGTTTGTGGATCTGTTTTGTGCTGCTTCTATGCCTGTTCTCAAAGTGCTAATACTCACTGCACTTGGATCATTTGTTGCCTTGGACTCCATTAATCTTTTAGGACAGACCAAAAGGAAGCAAGTCAACGAAGTAAGTTTTTCTATAGTTAGAATAAATAAAGATTCGATTTTTTTATTATGGGTATTAAAAATATTTCTTGTTTGTGAACGAACAGCTTGTGTTCTTTGTCTTCAATCCAGCACTTGTAGGTAGCAACCTGGCTAAAACGATTACTTATGAAAGCCTCTTCTTATTGTAAGTAAGTTTTGTTGGGAGGTTCTTTCTGGATTATATTTGATCAGCTTTTAAAGATCAAAAGTCAAAACTGCAGGTGGTTTATGCCTGTTAATATTCTTCTAACACACATAATCGGGTAGGTACTCGAATGGGTGCTTATGCTCGTAGATAAACCGCCTCAACATCTAAAGGGCTTCGTACTTGTTACCTGTTCAGCAGGTATTAACTTGAATTGTACAACCGTGAATCATGACATGTCCATCAAAAGATGGGTTGATTTGGGTAAAGGAAAGTTTCATTCGGGTTTGTTTGGGTTTACTCTAATTATACGGTTAGCATAATAAGTCTGATATGGGCCTTAGCCCATTTAGATTTCTATTTAATGTTTGCTTTGAGTTCATTTGTAAGGTAATTTTCATTTGAATAATATTGAGCTCCATCTTTTCTCTGTACATGTTTGTTATTCAACATGGTATCAGAGACATCTCGATTCATGCTTGATTGAAGTCCTTGTTGTCGCTTCCACTCAGTTGTTGATTTGTTCGTTGTTTGGTTTTTTCGTTGTTGAAGGGTTGTTTCGTTGTTAAAGGGTTCTGCTCAGCTTACAACGGTTTTCTTTGACTCGTGAGGTATCAAAGTTACGGATTCTATTTTATTTTGAACTGACTTGTGTATTTGGAAGAGCCTCTGGACAGATTGACAAGTTTGGACCTCGTTTCTGTCACGTTTTTTGAAGTTTGCGATTTGTTCATCAAGTTTGTGGTTCAAAGTTTGCGGTTTTCACCAAGTTTGTGGTTCAAAGTTTGCGGTAATTCAAAGTTTGCGGTATTCGAAGTTTGCGGTATTTGAAGTTTGCGGTATCTCCAAGTTTGCGGTATTCGAAGTTTGCGGTAATTCAAAGTTTACGGTTATTCTGCTGTAATTTTGTGGTGATAATATGGCTGGAAAAGATGACTCCCTTCAGTCTATTAGTACTCGTCTCGATGGTAAAAACTACGCCTACTGGAGTTACGTAATGAAAAACTTTCTTTGAGGGAAAAATATGTGGGGTTATGTCACATGTACTAAGGGAAAGCCAACTGATAAGTCTAAGGCTGTTGAATATGTCTTAGCCCTCGATACATGGGAAACGGATAACTCTAAAGTTATCACTTGGATCAACAACTCTATAGGTCAGTCCATTGGTATTCAGTTGGCTAAGTATGGTACAGCTAAGGAGGTTTGGGATCATTTGGAAAGGTTGTATACTCAGTCTAATTTTGCCAAGCAGTACCAGTTGGAATTTGATATTCGTGCTCTTCAACAGAATAAGATGAGCATTCAAGACTTCTATGGAGCTATGTCGGATTTATGGGATCAATTGGCACTTACGGAATCTGCAGCACTGAAGGTGTTTAAACCTTATATTACTCGAAGGGAGGAACAATGTTTGGTACAATTCTTGATGACATTATGTTCAGATTTTGAAGGACTACGTGGAACGATTCTTCATCGTTCCCCTATTCCAACAATTGATTCGGTTGTCCACGAGTTGATTGTAGAGGAAACTCGATTAAAATCTCAGGTTGATAAAGGTCCTAAGGTAACTACTACTCCTGTTGTGTTTGTCGTTCCCCCTAATCAGTCCAGACAAGGTGCTAAAGTTGCCTTTGATGAAGGTGCATTCTACAAAGGGAAAATCATTGGAAGTCTCAATGCACATTGTTACTTAGTAGAAGGAATTCTAACGTGTAGAATCCCCCTTAACAGAACAGATCAGGTGGACAATTTCCATCTCGCACGTCCACTTCTGCTGGTTCATCTGGTCCATCTTCATGGACATTTAAACCACCTCAGTTTACTGCTACTGCTACACCACCATCTGTAGAAATGAACAAACCACCATCTGCTCTGGATCCGCAAGTATTTGAACAGTTCAGACAGTTTCTTGCCGCCAACCCTACCGTTATGTCTGATGCGGGACTGTCTTCATCTGGTACCTCAGGTATTTCGTCATCATTATGGATTTTGGATTCTGGTGCCTCACATCACATGTCTCCCTATTTGTCTTCTTTTCTTTCTTTGTCTCATGTCTCTCCTATTTCTATCATGTCTGCTAGTGCTACATCCATGTTGGTAGAGGGTGTTGGATCTGTGTCTACCCCTCATGTGTCTCTCAATGATGTCTATTATATTCCGAAGCTTGCCTTAAATCTTGCTTCAGCCAGTCATTGTGTAAGTCTCGAATTTGAGTTTTCTTTTGTGACACTCTTTGTATTGTGCAGGATCAACATACTCAGAGGGTAATTGGGATCGGTCGTAGGGTGGGAGATTTATATGTCTTAGAAGAACTTAAAGTGCCTGCACCTGGTGTTGCTGCCTCCAGTGTTGATTTATCTTCCTTTCGTTTAAGTCCCTTGTCGTCTGAATTTTATATTTGGCATTCTCGTTTGGGACATGTGTCCGTATCTCGTTTAAAATTTTTGGTTTTTTCAGGTGCTTTGGGTCAGTTGCAAACTTGTGATATTTCTGATTGTAGTGGTTGCAAACTTGCCAAATTTTCTGCTTTACCTTTTGATAAAAGTATTTCTCATTCTGTTGCACCATGTGATATTGTTCATTCTGATGTGTGGGGACCATCACCAGTATCCGTTATGGGTGGTTCACGTTATTATGTTTCCTTTATTGATGATTACACTCGTTATACCTGGGTGTACCTTATGAAACGTAGATCTGAGTTCTTTGATATTTATAAAACATTTAGGGCTTATGTTCAAACGCAACATTCTGCTGTGATAAAGTGTTTCATGTGTGACTTAGGGGGTGAATACACCTCTAATGATTTTACTCAGTTGCTTGCATCAGATGGTACCATACACCAATCGTCTTGTACTGACACCCTTCAACAAAATGGTGTTGCTGAAAGGAAACATCGCCATCTTATGGAAACCGCTCGTTCATTCCTTTTATCTGCTGAGGTACCTAGTGTCTTTTGGGGAGAAGCACTCCTGACCGCCCAACATGTGATTAACGGGATCCCTACTTCTCACAATGATGGGATGTCTCCATTTGAAAGTCTTTTCGGTGAACGCCCAGATTCTGGTGAATTACGGGTTTTTGGATGTACTTGCTTTGCTCTCCGTCCTCACGTTGAACGAGACAAATTGACAAATAAGTCAGCCTTATGTGTTTTCTTAGTCTATGCTAGTGGTCCCAAAGGATATGGCACGGGACAAAAATGATACCGTTGTTTTGATCCTGTAAGTTAGAAGTTATATGTATGAATACATGTTACTTTTCTTGAACATATTCCATTCTATTCGATTTTAGCTAAGTCTCATGATGTAACAAAGTCATATCTTCATAATATTGATCCTTTTGCTAGCAACATTGATGTCCCAACCTCTGATGTTCCCGATTCGTCTGTTGATCCTAATATGCCTGCTCCAGAAACTTCTGTTGCACATGATGTGCCAGTTCATGAACCTTCCACGTCATCTGGCACCAATGTTGATTCTCCTCCACCTCCGAGAAAATCTACTCGTGCATGTAAGTCTACTCAACTAACAGATTTTGCATACTCTGCATATTCTGCTTTGTTTAGTTCATTTATCGCAGACATTCATCATCTGTCTGAACCAGAATCATATAGAGAGGCTGTATCTGACCCTCTATGGCAAAATGCTATGGCTGAATCAGACTCACACCTGGGATTTGGTTCCTCTACCACCAGGTAAACATAAGGTTGGTTGTCGTTGGGTGTATAAGATTAAGACAAAGTCTGATGGCTCTGTTGAGCGGTACAAGGCCAGACTTGTGGCAAAAGGATATTCGCAAATGTATGGTATAGATTATGAGGAGACCTTTGCCCCTGTGGCAAAAATGACAACAGTTCGTACTTTAATTGTTGTTGCGTCTGTTCGACAATGGAAGATCTGTCAAATGGATGTTAAAAATGCTTTTCTAAATGGTGATCTTCATGAGGAGGTTTACATGACTCCACCCCCGGGAATAGCTCATCAGCCTGGTGAAGTCCGTCGGCTTCGAAAAGCTTTATATGACAGGCCCCTCGTGCCTGGTTTGAAAATTTCTCTACAGTCATCACTTCCCTTGGCTTTCTTCATAGCAATCATGATTCGGCATTATTTGTTCGATGTACGAATACTGGACGCATTCTCTTGTCTTTATATGTGGATGACATGATTATTACATGCGATGATTATGATGGCATTGAATCCTTGAAACGTGACTTGGCCCGTCATTTTGCTATGAAAGATTTGGGGTTATTACGGCATTTTTTGGGGATTGAGGTAGCTCAATCTAAAAAGGGATATCTTCTCTCTCAGACGCAGTATATTTCTGATCTGTTTCAACGTGCAAGACTTTCTGATAACAGAATTACAGACACTCCCCTTGAAACCAATGCACGTTACTCTCCCACTGATGGTGTTCCTTTATTTGACCCGTATCGTACCATTGTAGCAAGTTTGGTTTATCTTACAGTTACTCGCCCTGATATCGCTCATGCTGTTCATGTGGTTAGCCAGTTTGTTACCGCTCCTACTGTTGTACACTGGGGAGCTGTTCTTCGTATTTTGAGATATCTTCGTGGCACTCAGTTTCAAACTCTTCTGTTCCCCTCTACATCTTCTCTGGAATTGCGTGCCTATAGTGATGCTGATTGGGTTAGTGATCCTAATGATCGTAAATCCATTACTGATTTCTGTATTTTCCTTAGTGATTCCTTAATCTCATGGAAAAGCAAGAAACAAGATGTTGTTTCTAGGTCCTCCACTGAGGCTGAATACCGTGCTATGGCTGTGACTACATGTGAAATTGTTTGGTGATGGCTTCTGGCAGACATGGGGGTTGTTGTTTCCTCTCCTACCCCATTACATTGTGATAATCAAAGTGCTACGCAGATCGCTAAGAACTCTGTCTTTCATGAACGGACAAAACATATTGAGATAGATTGTCATTTTACTCGTCATCATCTTCAGCTCGGGACCATCTCACTTCCTTTTGTTCCATCAGCCTTGCAGATTGCAGATGTTTTCACCAAGGCTCAATCGGCATCTCGGTTTCGTTTTTTGTGTGACAAACTCTCAATGTTTATTTCTATTGCATTGTGAGTTTGAGGGGAGGATGTTAGCATAATAAGTCTGATATGGGCCTTAGCCCATTTAGCTTTCTATTTAATGTTTGCTTTGAGTTCATTTGTAAGGTAATCTTCATTTGAATAATATTGAGCTCCATCTTTTCTCTATACATGTTTGTTATTCAACATATACAACGGGTCATACTTAGCCGACTCAAATAAAACAACTGGTTAAAACGGGTCATCATAAACACTTGCTAACTTAAAATGGGTTCAGATGGGTGAGCAACACCCATAACAACTATTTTTCGCTAACACTTATTGTTCGTTGCCTCCACCACCTAATGGTAGTCGTCATCGACGTAACCACCACCATCTCCGACCACCGCCACCACCGACGCAACCACCACCATCATCGCCACCACTGCAAACAACGTTGACACCACCACCGCCGCTGTCAGCGCCACCGTTGCGGGCACCATACTCACCCTGCCGACACCACCGTCGCCATCATCATCACCACCGCCAATACTCGTCACCACTAGCAACCATAAAAATAAGTATAGCGGATGAACCCATTTTGATAATATTTTTCTAAAATGCCATTTCAACGAAAACTAATTTTAGTCTGAACCGTTTTTTACCCAAACCAGACTGAGAAATGAGCTAGAGATGTTGAAGAGGAAAGACAACGAAACCATTGACGATTTCACGAGCAAGTTAAGCGGTTGGCTAAATTCAAGAACTTTGGATCAAATCTTGAAGAAGAACTGATAAGTCCCACCAAGGGGGGTGGATCCAGTGTTATGATGATTCTAGTGAAGATCTGATCAACAAATCAGCTATAGATCAGCTATTATTGATGAAATCAATAGAAATGCAAGAAAAAGAGCATAAAACTAAGAACAAGATCTCACGAATCTGATTATTATTCCACTAAGATGTTTTACAATAAGCTCCTGGAATGATTACAACGATTTACCACCGATATCCACCACGAGTGAGCTCCTCCGTGGTGGTGGAACATACACAAACTGAAAACCCTCTCTAAAGTGAAAAATACACAGAAAAATGTGAAGAAGATCAGTTTGCTATGAAAATGGTCAGGTATATATAGGGAACCTGAGAGAGTCGATCAGCAGATTATCGATTCTCGTCGAGAGTCGGCCGGAAACCGACCTAGCGACTCTCAGAGAGTCGGCTTATGCAAGCCAAGAGACTCTCAGACAGTTGGCATAGGTCAGCCTAGCGACCCTCAGGGAGTTGGCTGAAACCAACCTAGCGACTCTCACAGTGTCGCTAGCGACTCTCAGACCCATTTTCATATGCAAACCTAAACTTCTCGTGATTGCTTTAATTGATTAACATCATTCTCAAACTAGACCCAACAAGAACTAATAGTCAGAAAATTACTTAACTCGATTCCAAAGAAATATCTTCAAATTGTAGGTGCCATCAAACAATATTTAGAGAATGACTTGATGCCCTTCTAGGAAGTCGTTGGCAGATTAAAAGCTTATGAAGAAAGAATCAAAGTACACGACAAGGAACAAGAAACCCAAGGTAAACTCCCATTTTCAAGATCAGATACTCGAAACAATCTTGGAAAGGAAAGCCAAGGGAAGAACAATGCTTGTGGTTGGGGCTTCAATGGCTACAACTAGAATAAATGGCCTACTAAGGATAATCCGCAAAGCAATGGAGGTGATGGCTAAGACATTGGCCGAGGAAGAGGAGGTGCCCTACAAGAAATTGGGGTGTTTACCTACACATAGTATGTGTGGGTATAAAGCTATTATGTGTCTACACATAAATTAAGTGTCATGATTTGTTGCCTCGCAACTGTTGGTATAGATAATTACCCACACATCATTTATGTGTAGGTATATAGTACACTATACCTACACATATATGTGTGGCTAAAGCTAATTAATATGCGTGGTTAGAGGTATTATTATTCGTTTGGATGGCAGCTTACATGGCTGTTGATGTGGCAGCTGACGTGGCACATGACACTTGTCACAATTATATGTGTTGGTAAAAGTAATATTATGTGTAGGTAAAAGTGGTATATATGTAGGTATTGATTTGTATATGTGTAGAAAAATATATAAATGTGTTGTAAAAATATATTTATGTGTAGACATTAACCACGATATATGTAGATAATAATCTTCATATACATACAAACAAATACTAAATATGTAGGTGCAATTGGAAACATATAAAACCAAAATTACCAATCTTAACTAAAAATGTTGAAACATCATCGTTTAAACCACTAAATGAAGGTACAGGTTGTAGAAATTCAAACACTTAAACTAACAAAAAAAATATATTCATAAGTCAATACGAGTTTATAGAAAATAATAAAACTACTTCACTCACCAATATTTTCATCACTCTCTAATGTATCACCTTGAGATGTTCCTGATGTCTTTGGTGGGGGAGGCATGATATTCCTCTCAAGCGTGATCTCTTTTAAGCTAAAATGAGCCAATTTCGACCCTAGATGAGCTCGAGCTCGACTCGACTCGTTTACATCTCTAACACTAATTGCCCCTAAATGATCTTAATTGGTGATCATTGACCAATATTGACCAACATTGACCCTAATTAATGCTAAATACCTCTAATTATCCCTAATTGCACTTACTTGACCACATTTGACCCTAAGCCGTACTAACCGACCATGATTGACCCTTTATGTCTTAATTTACCAGTATTTACGGTAGTTCACCCTAAATAACCCTAATTATCATAAATTACCCATAATTATCTCTAATTGCCCCTAACTAATCCTAATTAGTGGTGTTGACGGATGTTGATCTTAATTGGTCCTAAATATCCCTACATTAAGCTAAGTGACTCTAATTACCCCTAATTAAAACCAGGTAACTATTAATGCCCCTAACTAACTATTATTGATTAATACTTACACTCGTTGACCTTTGTTAAACCTAATTAACCTAACGGGTACTAGCTTACCCTCGTTGATCCTAATTAGTGTTATTAACCATTATCAACCCTAATTAACCTTATTGACCATTGTAATCGAACTTGCCTGCCCATGACTGCCCTTATTAACCTAAGTCAACCCTAAATGACACTAGTTGATCATCATTAACCAATATTGACACTAATTGACTCTAAATAACCCTAACTATCATAACTTACTCATATTTGCCCCTAAATAATCCTAATTGGTGATTGTTTGTTTTTTGAACGACTCATAATCTACTCCAACATCCACCCAACCCTCCCACTGAAGGATTTGAACCCTTAACCTCCATGGGAGGGAGCACCTATTAAACACACGGATACCATTGGGCCAAATGCTCGTTGGTTAATTGGTGATTGTTTACGGATATTGATCCTAATTGAACTTAACTGTCCATAATTACGCCTAATTTATTTAAATAGGTGATAATTTACCAATATTAAGCTTTAGTGGTCCTAAAAGTCTCTACTTTAAGCTAAGTGACCCTAATTGCCCCTAATTAAAACTAAGTGACCATAATTGCCCTTAATTGATCATTATTGATTAATACTTACCCTCGGTGACCTTAAACACCATTAACTGACCAATATTGACCTTAATTAACCCTAACAGTCCCTAACTGATCCTAACTAACACTAATTTATGCTAATTTCCCTTGTTGCCACTATTTGATCGTAAATAATCAATACTAATCATAATTGATCATCAACATGCTCTTAAGTAACCATCAACGGTAGTAAATGATCATCAACATCCGATAAGTTTCCCTCTAAAATATCAACGACTGATTACCAGTCTAGAGGTGCACAAAAGAACCGGAACCGGAACCGATCCGATGGATTATCCGAAACCGGATCCGGTGAGAACCGGTTTTTTTAGAACCGGTCCGGATATTATGAGAACCGCCGGTTCCGGGACCGGTTCTGGGTTTTTTGACGGACCGGTTAAAAATCGGATAAAACTCGGTTTTTTTGGAACCGGTTTTTTTCGGACATTTTGGAACCGGTTCGGAACCGGTTCTAGCCGTTGGGGTTAAAAAAAAACGGCTATATAGCCGTTTTATGGCCGTTTTTTTTGTTTTTTTTTTTGTTTTTAAGTATTGAAATTTAGTATAAATAGGTATTGGGTGTTTGTGTTAGTTCACCACAACATTCTAGCTCTCAAAACTCAAAAACGCTCTCAAAACGCAAAAAAACGCTCACGTTAAGCAAAAAAAAAAACGCTCTCATGGCTTCCGCTTCCGCAAGCACTCAAAATTCGGTTGGTGGTTCTACTAGCGATGTTACGGTTGTGTCAATACTTCCTTGCTCCCGAAACCAAGAAATATGGGCTTATTTCGATTTATGCGAAATGTCGTACGGCTCGCAAAAGGCTCGTTGCAAACGTTGTGGTAAACTTTTAGCTGCGGCGGGAAATAGCAGTTTAAGGAAACATATTGCTAGTCACGCAAGACACACTCAAGAAGGTGAAAATCAAACTCAAATTGGTAGGGATGGAGGAGTTTGGCAATACAATGTCGAAAGTGTTCGTGAGAGAATGGCACATTTCGTCATTCAAGAAGGCTTGCCTTTTGATCATTTTGATAATCCGCGCTTGACGAGGATGATACAAGAGACGCTTCAACCGAATTACACAAATGTAAGTCGTTCTACTTTGAGAAGAGATTGTTTAAAAATGTGGAAAAGAGCCAAAAAAGAATTAATTTTAGGTTTTGAAAAATTAAATACCGGCATTAACTTAACAACGGACGTTTGGTCCGCTCCACATGGTTTACCCGAATCGTACCTTTGCGTTACCGCACATTGGGTTCAACCGGAGTCGTGGCAAATGATGAAGCGTACGATTGCGTTTGATTATTTTGGATATCCACATACCGGTGAAAACTTATTTTATATTTTAGACTCGGTAATTCAAACTTATAAAATTCAACCGAAAATATTTTCAATATCTTTTGATAACGCTTCAAATAACACAAACGCGGTCGAAAAATTAAAAATAAAATATGAACCGCCTTGTAACGGTGTTTTTTTTCATAGTCGATGTGTTGCACATATCATTAACTTGGTTGTGCAAGACGGTCTAAACGTCCAAGAAATAAGAGACGTAAAAGAAAATTTTAAAGTGATGTTACGTGAAGTTTTTAGCACAAGCAAAAAAAGATATATAAACTATAGAAACTTGTGCCAACAAACGGATTCCATCTTTTTAGGTCCGAATTGGGACGTACCTACTAGATGGAACTCGACTTGGAAAATGTTTGAATCGGCCTTAAGGCAAAGAATTACTTTAAAACATTTCCATGATGAACTTGTGCAAAAGAAACGTTGTTTACAAAAATTTGATAATATAAGTTGGGATATGATCGAGAAACTAACTAATTTGCTTGAGGTTTTTAAAAATGCAACTACATGTTTATCGGGAGTTTATTATCCCACGTCTTCGCTAATACTTCAACAATTATACTTAATATGTAATAAATTAAAAGAGTTTGAATATCACGGCACTATTTTTGAAAAAATGGTAAAACCTATGAAAGCTAAATTTAAAAAATATTTTTCAGAAATGCCGGCCGTTGTTACATGTTCGGCCGCCTTAAACCCAACGATTAATGTAACCGGTGTTGAAACATTAATTGGATCAATATCGGATGATTTAAATATGTTCGAGGAAGACCCAAATTTTGAATCAAATGCAATAAGGGATTTCAATTCGGCTTTTAATAATATGTTTGATTATTATTTACGCAAATATGGTGGAAGTGGTGATCCATCAAACATACGTGAATCAATGGGTTCGGGTTCAACTTCTAGTAGTTCAAGGAACCCGATGCTAAATTTATTTAACACTTTAAGAAACGAAAATACTAAACGAGCTCGTGGAACCACACCAAGTAGCGAGCTTGGGAGATATCAAGCAACCGACTTTATTTCTACTCTAAGATCCGAAGAGTTTGAAAACTTTGATATCTTGAGTTGGTGGCAAGGAAGGGAATCCCAATATCCCGTTCTAGCCGCAATGGCCCGTGACCTACTAACCGTCCAAGCTTCCACGGTAGCTTCGGAATCCGCTTTTTCTCTTAGTGGCAGGGTTTTATCTATTCGAAGAACGAGGCTTACACCGGAATCTATGGAGATGTGTATTTGCTTGAAGGACCATTTGGATGCCGCCGAACGTGTACAACATGTTGCAAAATTAGAAGGCGAGCTTGACGTTGAACAAGAAATACATGAATTCGAAGTAGAACATGGGGCGGCGACTCCACTTTCGGACGAAGAACAAGCTTACGATGAAGCCCAACGTATCTCAAGCGAAGAAGAATGAAAACCGATGTTACAAAGACTACGACGAAGAATATTGAAAACATAATAAATAATTAATGCTTTGTGATTCAATTATGTTTTTTGTATTTTTTTTGTACGAACTATTGTTAAATAACTTAAAAAAATCTACAAAATAAATAAAACATGTATTTTATAGTGTATCTTTGTTAATTTTTAATTTTTTTTTTTTCGGAACCGGTGGAACCGGTTTTTTTTAACCGGTCCGGTTCTAAATGTCCGAACCGGTCCCAATAGGTTCCAAGTCTCCACACCCGGAACCGGATCCGAACCGGAACCGGTTCTAATGGATCCGGTTATTGACCAACTTTGACGGAACCGGTCCGGATCCGAACCGGATCCGGTTCCAAAAAAAACCCGATTTGTGCACCTCTAGTCTCTAACATGAATGTCATAAAAATCAGTCCTCGTTATTGTCAGCAACTGATAAATCAGTCACATATGATCACTTTTTTGAAGTGTTCCTAAGCGTGTTCCTTTATCTTTCAATTTATTTTAAGTTTGTTTTAATGTTTATTTTAAATATTTATTTACATTTCATTATATTTTTATCTACACATCATATTTTTTGTATGTAATATGTATCCAATATCTACACGTATTGTACGATATTAAATATGTGTAGTTGTTTATTTTACCATGTCTTTATAAAAAAGATTTATTTACTTGATTTATTTACATATTTATGTACAAATATTATGTGTTGGTAAAACATAATTAATTATCCACACACACACACACATATATATATATATATATATATTAGTTTTTTACACATGTGTAGATAATCTACCTACACATAACGAAAATTTGCCACACTTATGAGTAATTTAACATTTAATTGATCGTCAATTTTAGGGGATAATTTTCCCACCAACGACAAATGTGGCTAAAACGTATTACCAACATATATTAAGTGTTAGTTATTGTGAAAAGATATCACCAAGCATTACATACACATATACAAACATGTGTAGGTATTTACCCACACATTTACATGTGTAAATTATATGTGGGTACTTACTTATTTTATTTTGATTTTAGCTTTTGTTTTAAATAATTAATTCTATGTCATTCTACTTTTATTTACACATTTTAATTAACTTATTTTATGTATGTAATATGTATCCAATATCTACACATATTGTACATTTATACATATGTGTAGGTATTAATTTTGCCATGTCATTTTCAAAAAATAAAATAAAAATTTATTTACTTAATTTATATACATATTTATTTACAAATATTATGTGTTGGTAAAGCATAATATTTACCCACACGTATTTTAGTTTTTTACATACGTGTAGAGACTTTACTTACACATAACGAAAATTTACCACATGTATAGATAATTTAACATTTAATTGATTGTCAAATTTGGGAGGAAATTTTCCCACCAACGCCAAGTGTGGCTAAAAGGTATTACCAACACATATTAAGTGTTAGTTATTAAGAAAAGACATCATTAACAATTACCCACACATATACAAACATGTGTAGGTATATTACCCACACATTTACATATGTAGGTAAATTATGTGTAGGTAAACACCCCTATTTTTGGCCAAGGGAATTACGATAAGGTGTAAAGAGTGTGGAAGGGTTGGGCACTTTGCATACGGATGTCATGAATTGAAAGGAAATGAGGAAAAGACAAACTTAGCTCAACTTCAAGAAGATGAGCCATCTTTACTTTGATGAAGAAACGAGTCAAGAACAAGATTAAGGGGAAAAGTGTAGGGGTTAACTTGATGGGTGTGTTGGTGGAATTTACTTTGATGTTCTACATGGTGTGCATGAAATAAGGGGTCTTAGGTGTGGTTGAGTAGTGGTCTTAGTTGGTTATATTAGTGGTCTATGTGTTTGTTTTCTTATTTAAACGTCTGTAATTTCTTTGATGAAGGGTGGTTTATTCTTAAATCATAAGTCTAGGTCAACACGTCCCATTTTGACCCGAAGCCATCCTGACCCAGCACCAAACCCGGCCCGTTTTGCCAGGCTTAACCATGATGCATAAAAAGAAGGTACATAAAGGATTTTTGGATTAACATTTGACTGACAGGGAACCTTGGAAGCATGCTTTTAATCATAGTACCAGCTGTATGCAAAGAAAAAGGCACACCCTTTGGAGATTCTGATGTTTGCTCTGAGTATGGCATGGCTTATGCTTCACTATCTATGGCAGTATGTATTTTCACTTAGGTCACCAAAAGTATGGTTTTTGCTCTATTTTGGTCACTTATAGTATATATTACAATTCATCAGATTGGAGCAGTATTTAAGTGGTCATATGTTTACAACCTAATCCGGGTTTTCTCCAAAGATTCTTGTAACAACCAAACAGAAACCCTGCCTTTGCTTCCTTCGTCTGAGACTGAGTCTTCTACTATAGTGGAGGGAAAAATGAAGGTTGATTTATGTTTTTGGAACTTGTTCAATAATCTTATGTTTGATCATTAAAGTCATTTTGTGGTTTGCATAGGTGATGTTAAATTCGATGAAGCGACATTGGGAGAACTTTTCAAGGCACGTTAACTTGAAGGTGATGCTCGCACCATCAACAAGAGGCGCCGTATTTTTCCATATCATATCATATAAGACAGTGTTTTTAAAACAACTCGGTTTTCAATAAAATTTATAATCATAATGTCGACAAAAAAAGTAAACAAAATGATATATTTGGATTTTTTGGAAAAATTAAATATTACGTGTTATTAGAGAAAAATCAAATTGTATGTTAAATGAATTACTGAAAAAGAAAAAATTGTTGTGTGTTGAGTTCAACTATAAATCCAAAAAACTAGCATTAAAAGTCGATGATGGACATAACAATTTTTTGTTATTGTAAATTAAAGATTGTCGGGTTCGTGATTGGAACATTCGCACCAATTCGCAGGCTACTAATCGGCACCACAGCTCCACTTGGAGTGATTCAAGATTCTGCGTCTTTAGTAGGGCATAATCTTTTAAACATTTTCTAAGTACTATTCGTTTTTTTTATGAAAATATTGTAAACTAATGGACACTGATCTCTCAGGGACGCGTCGGTTCCTATTATGACATTGATTGTGGGAGGGAACCTATTAAGAGGTAAAACCAACTATGATTTAATTTACATTCAGTTTCTTGATCTTACCATTGATGTATGATTTGATTTGTAGGTCTCAAAGGGTCTAGTATCTCAATACCACTTGTGTAGGAATCGCAGCAGTTCGGTATATTTTCTTGCCACTTTTTGGCATTTTAATTGTGAAAGGCGAGCTTCATTTTGGCTTAGTAAACGCAGACCCTCTCTACCTTTTTGTTCTTCTACTTCAATTCGCGGTTCCACCAGCCATGAACATTGGTATATATGAGCTCTGAATGATAGTTTTTTTTTCAAAATTTGTATGGATTTCATTTGTGGAACTTAATTTGTAATATGGCAGGTACAATAACACAAATGTTTGGTGTGGGTGAGAGAGTGAATGCTCGGTAATCATGCTATGGACTTATGGTTTGGCATCGATCTCACTTACCCTTTGGTCAACCTTCTTCATGTGGCTTTATTGCATGATTGTTTCGTTCCATTTAAGAACTTTTTGAATTAGTAGATGGTTTAGGAAAGAGACCGGTATTTCTAGATGTTTTTCGTAACTTCTTGTAATTATGGAAGTTTGTTTGGATGGCAAGGGTAACTCTATAGAGTTCGCTTGTCACCCAAGCGAACCTGCTGAGTTTTGTTATAGGGGTATCAAACCGCCTTGAAGTACAAGAAAATTCAAAAAGCACCTAAAAGTAACTGCATGGTTGTGCCTCTCACAGTATCTAATTTGCATCAACACTTGTATCAATCAATTTGGTTAGACTATTACATAACCATCATATTTATCATAATTAAAAGATATGCACGTGTTTTATTAAGGTTCCTACCGTTCTCTGCTTACTTATTAATATTAATTAACTGTTTTGATTAGAACTATAAATATTGCGAGGACCTAATGAACCATTCTTAGTCGATCAGTTTTATTATTTCTATTTATTGTTTAGTTTTAATCCAGGGGCATTTTGGTAATTGACATTCACACTTATTTATGTAAATAAACAAAAATACGGTTTTAGTCCATGCAATGTTTTAAAAAACGGTTTAAACCGGTCGGTAATACCGGTTGAACCGGATCTCGGTCACTAGCCTGGTAAGTTTGAGCCCGGTAAATTGGAAGAACGGTTTGTAGCTTGAACCGCCGGTATTTCCGGTGATATCGGTTAAACCATTGTATCGGTTTTAAGTCAAAGTAAATTTTTGTTTAAACCATAAAAATTAAGTTTTAACTACCCGATTAAAATTTTTTAACCTGGTGAATTTCATCTTTTAAGCGATGATAGTTAATTTCTTATTTTAATCGATCGTGAACTTGATGCATTCAACATTCCAATGACACAAAACAATTATACACTTTTATTTAAAAAAACTTTGTTGAAAAATTGAATGCTTTTAGATTATTTTGTAATTATGGATTAACTTTTGAGTTATTTTTTTATTATGGAATCATATACTTTTGGATTATTTTTTTAGTTGAATTTGTATTTTTATGGAATTATAGGATTAACTAGTAAACCTGATTGAACCGCTCGGTACAATCTGGTACAAGCGGTTGAACCATTTCTGAGCCCAACCCGGTACAATTTAAAAACTGATTTTTAAAACATTGAGTCCATGTGGTTTGACCCAAATAACCATTTTAGTCCATTAGTTCTAACTTGACTTTTTTAGTCCAATAGTTTTATTTTCATATCAATTAAAGTCCAACACGCTAACCCCATCCAAATTTTATGTTAACTTTTAGTTAAAAGACCGAAATACCCTTGGATATTTGTGTTACTTTCTCTCTCTCTCTACGGGTTTCTCCATCGATTTAGAGCATGATGGCACATTATATTTTGTTAACCCAATTAACTCCATCAAAATCAATTCAAATCATTATTTTTTTAGATTGAATAACATTAATACAACAATATAATGTCATGTTCTTTTTTGCATTTTTGTAAACGCCCTAGACTTGTGAATTTATAAAAATGCAAAAAATAACATGACGTTTTATCCTTAGCACGGCTTCCATGTGAGTAGCTTGAGGTTGATGCATAAACTTGCTAACCACCCCGACTGCATATGCAATATCCGGACGAGTGTGCGAGAGATATATTAGTCTTCCAACTAGTCGTTGGTATCTTTCTTTGTTTGCTAACTCTGCTTCGTCTTCCATTTGGAGCCCATGGTTTACTATTATTGGAGTGTCAGCAGGCTTGCAATCGATCATTCATGTCTCTGCTAGAAGATCGAGAATATATTTCTTTTGACATATGAAGATTCTTGTTTTGACCTTAGTACTTCAATTCCAAAAAAGTATTTAAGTCTTCCCAAGTCCTTCATTTCAAATTCAGTGAACAACTTTACTTTAACTTCTTCATCTCTTCCTCATCGTTTCATGTAATGATCATGTCATCAACATATATAATTAAACAAGTTACAAGTTTACCTCTATGTTTGAGAAATAACGTATGATCAACGTTGCTTTGCCGAAAACCATATCCTTTCATCGCTAGAGTGAATCTACCGAACCAAGCTCGAGGAGATTGTTTAAGCCCATAGAGAGATCTCTTCAGCCAACACACTTTCTTTGTTTTGAAATTCTTAGTGAATTCTGGTGGAGCTTCCATATAAGCTTCTTATTTTAATTCTCCATGAAGGAAGGCGTTCTTAACATCAAATTGATGAAGAGGCCATTCTTCATATGCGGTGATTGAAAAGAGAACTCGAATAGTGTCAATTTTGGCTACCGGGGAGAATGTTTCTGAGTAGTCGATTCCATATGTTTGGGTGTATCCTTTAGCCACTAACTGTGCTTTATATATTTCAATACTCCCATCTGGTTTGTGTTTGATTGTGAAAACCCATCGACACCCTACCGGTTTCTTTTTTGATGGAAGGTCACATTTTTCCCATGTGTTATTCTTTACTAACGCCTCCATCTCTGCTTCCATTGCATCCTTCCAGTTTTTTGTTTTTAAAGCTTGTTCCATAGTGTTTGGGATTTGTTCAGTATAAAGAGAAGTGGTAAAGGCCTTAGCTTCTTTGGACAGGTTTCCTTTGGCAATGTTTGCCATGGGATACCCGGAGGACCTAGCTTGTTTCTCCGGGGAGTACCGTTTCAGAGGAATGCCTCTATTGGATCTTAGCGGTAGGACATAATGCTCGGATGTTTCACATTGTATTGACTCCAAAAACTTGATGTCGTCCAGACGGTCTATAAAACCTAACCTAGACTCCTAAGTAATAAATGGAGTACTTTCGACTAAACCGCACTGACAGGCAAGTGTACCTATCGAGTGTAGCACAGCTTAACGGTAAACCGAGTTATCGAACCCTAGAGACACTACGAAACAATATTAGAATCTGACTCAGACTTAATATGATTTGGTTTGGGGGGTTTACTACACTACTAATTATAACTAAAGAATACAGAAAACTAAGATCGATTCGAACTATCAAGACAAAGACTAAGGTGAAATCAGGAATGGGAAGAATACCACCTAGGTCGGAATCCTACTTGCAAAGCTCAATTTCTATCGGTTCTGGAAACAATGATAGATCTGGGTTTCTAAGGATAATAACTATAGATAAACTAGTGGATCCCTAATCACTCTCAGGGTGTCACCAACTAAGGAACCTAAACATGTAATAGCTCACTAGATGGTTGGATCACCTCTCGGGTATTTCCAACTATGACAATGTACCCGAATAGATAGATCACATTTCAGTATCACTGTCCACGATACACTCGAGGAATGCACGGGGTAATACTAGGATAACAACTATGATTTGAACTATCAACAATCATTAGACACCTAATACTAACGCCCTATCAGACTGCTAACACTCGGATTCCTAATGACGAAGACTACACAACTATTTTTCACCTCTCGGGTATTGAACTAGGACACACATTCAATTCTAATAAGCATTCAATCACAACTCCCGTGGCTACTATTTCTAGCAAACCACACAAACGATCATAAACCTTAAAATCTATGACCTAGACACGCTAATCAAACTGACAGACAACCACAATCAACGCATGGAGTTATAATCAATCACAAAACAGAATCAAACATGCATTAACATCACAATTAATAACCAAAGATCCTTTACATAATCATAAATCCATCATACGTATCCAAAACCGATAAAAATAGTAACTTTATCAAATATTCATCTAATGACCCAGGCAGTATAAGAGTTTTAGCCAGTGATCATGCTCAAACACATCAAAGCAGAAGTATAAGACAAGAACATGGTTCAAACACAATAAACAAAGATAAAGGTTCAAACTTTGGGACCGAAAACGCTAAATCTAACGCACCCGGAATCAAAGATTCGACCTTTTCACTTCAATTCTCTTACTTGGCCCTAAAATCGCTTCTTCTAATGCTCCAAACGGCTGGTAATCGATTATTATGATAATGGGAGAATCCTAAACTCTTTAAACATGAAATTAGGTCAAAATCTGCGTAACTGGGCTTCTTCGCGTGTCGCTAAAGCCAGAGGACCAAGTCTTCGCGTGTCACGAGAGACAAAAGTGTCGCGAAAAGTTCCTGCCTGAGAATCTTGGCGTGTCGCGAAGTTCTATGGTCACATGTTCGCGTGCGCGAGGAACAAGGGTGACAAAATATTTTTTTTTGTATTCTTCTCGTCGAGCTACCCCAAATCGATATAAAATGGGCCCCGCAACTCATTTTCTAGCCCGAGATATGCCCCTTTTAAGTTTTGACTCTTTCCCGACTTTTTCCGTTTCTCATCCCTGGTTCTCGTGCTCGTGCTCGTTTCTTTCACCCTTCTTGTTTGTTTAAGATTAAAAGTGACCCGATTACCTACAAAACAATGTATGACTAAGTACTCATTATATTAGACTCAAAACGACTCTAAAATTATACGAAACACGACGGAAATGCATGTGTGCTTTGCAACACATCACTCGCCTTGTTCTTCCTGCACTGTTTGGTGTTCCTCCTGCACTGTTTGTTCTCTTGCTATCTCATGGCTATTAGTTACGTTAGTATTTTGAATTTCATGAGACTGTTCATTTTGTGTATATCCGGCACTTACCTCAGACGTCACTAGGTCAGGAGGATTTTGGTTTTGAGCACTGCCATCAGATTGTGATGAAGCCAGCAGCTCATCTTTGGTACTGTGATTAACCTTTTTCTGAAGATGAAGCCCATTTTAGCCAACTCAGTGTGTCAATATTCTCGGTCTCCCCCTGACCACTGTGTTGGGATGTATAGAAGAATTCGGTTTCAAGGAAGTCACTGTTCATTGTCGTGTACATATGGCGTCTTTTTGGGCTATAGCACCGATATCCCTTTTGGTTAACACCATAGCCCACAAACACGCACTTTTCACACGGGGGTCGAGTTTGGTCCGATTTATTTTAGTTATATGGAAAAAGACAGAGCACCCAAAAACACAAGGTTGTAACGTAAGCGCAGGTGGGATATTTGTGAACTCGGAAAGAGTTTGAAGCGGTGTTTTTAGGTCAAGGGCTTTGGTTGGGAGACGATTGATTAAGTATGTGGCGGTAGCAAGAGTTTCAGGCCAAAAAGATTTAGGTGTTTGAGATTCTAGGAGAAGAGCACGGGTTATTTCCAAGAGGATGCGGTTTTTTCGTTTGACAGTACCGTTTTGCTCTGGGGTATGCGAGTAAGTCGTTTGGTGGATTATCCCCTTTGTTTGGCAAAACTCTTTCATTTGGGCATTAACATATCCCCCCCTATCTGATCGAAGAGTTTGAATATTGGTTTTAAATTGAGTTTGTATCATTGTATAAAACATAGTAAATTTATCAAAAACTTCATACTTGTGTTTTAAAAAAATAAATCCATGTCATACGCGTACAATCTTCGACAAATAGAACAAAGAAACGGAAATTTTGTCCCCCAATAACTTCCGCCGGTCCCCAGACGTCCGAGAGGTGACTTTTGTATTATTCAGTTTGAAAGTATGTCTATGACTTTTGGCCAAAACACAAGTTTCACAATTTCTTTTTTCATCAAGGGGAAATAATTTAGGAAAAAGATGTAAATAACCGATGGAAGGATGGCCTAATCTCAGGTGCCATAACCAAGCTTCTCTATTTGTAGTCTCATGAGCTAGCATCACAGTACCATATTCAACCACTTCTTCCACATAATACAATCCCTGATGTTCAGTGTCATGCCCAATTATCGCTCCCGTCCTAATATCATGTAGGATACAAAAGGCCGGGTGCAATAAAACAGAACAATTCAACTACTTGGTTACATGACTGATAGATAAGAGCTTATGTGACAAGGATGGGACGTAAAGACAATTTGAAAGTTTTAAGGTTGGGGATATTTCAATAGTCCCTCCTCCTTTTACCGGAACCACTCCCCCGTTCGCGGTTTAAATATGGTCAATCTTGGGTTTAGTTGCGGAAACTATATCAGATAGCTCAAAAGTCATGGTGTCGGTGGCACCACAATCAAATATTCAAGATTTATTTGAAAAATTTTCACCGCTTTTAACCATATTAGCATGTCCAAAATTCCAATTATTAGTTTCAAAAGGTTTTGGGTTAATTTTGTAAACATCATAATTTTTTGGGTTTTATTTTTAAAGGTGTGTAAATTTTTTATATTCTGACCAGTATCATAAATATTGCAATCTTGAGGGTTAGTTTTAAACATTTCTAGATTAGATGGTAATAGAGGGGATAAAACAGAGGGGCTTGAGAAAAAAATTCCCAAACCCGTTACCTCCATCGCCGGTTTGCCATAGATCGGGCTCTTCTTCTTCACCGAAACCACCATTCCTTTGCTCCTGATTAGAGTCGTTCTTGGTGGCCACGGGGTTGCCGACGGCGGCCGATGCTTTTCCCCCTTCTTTATTGCTTGTTTTGTGATCGTCATTCCACCATTCGGGATAGCCGACTATTTTAAAGCACTGATCTTTGGTGTGTTTTGACATCCCGCAATGACTACACTTTAATTTGGTCGTATCAATCCGGTATGATGATCCATTACTTGACCCCCTTTGACCTGTACGCCCTTTTGACAAAAAACCTAGGCTCTCTGATTCGTGTGACCCGTTCCCAGCCAAGGTTTTTCCCAGAATCCCCTGGTGGCTGTTAAGTTTGAGATTGATTTTCAAACTATCGGAGAGGTTTTGTTTCTGGGTTTGATTTTGGGTATTGAGGCTGGTTTGTGATCTGTAGAGTAAGATCATCATTGCTATTGGGAGTTTCTGACATGGTTTAGAATTTTTTATTTATTTTTTTGACAAAATCTGAAACGGGTTGATCCTAAGACCTTAAACCATGCTCTGATACCATCTTTGCAAATGTATTCTGTAATTGGTTTAATTTTTTTTTCTAGTATTTTATTGAACAATAATAACTCCTTTAAATAGAAGGATACAAGGTTTAAACAAGGAAAAGAAATCACACAAAAGGAGGCATAATATCCTCTCCGGCGGTTCTAAATTGGAAGCTAGTTTTGGAAATAATTAAAAGACTGATCCACCAATATTTTATTTTCTAACACAACTTACAGTCGACCTTTTACCGGAACTCCCACACTTTTAGCAACTTCTCTAAGCACATTCTTCTGAATCTTGCCGGTAGCCGTCTTTGGAAGATCCCCCTTGAAAATAACTGACTTTGGCACCATAAATCCCGGCAACTTACTTTTACAAAACTTCATTATCTCCTCCGCCGTAGCCACCGGAGGCTTCCTCCCATTCCCCTTCAGGTTCACGAAAGCACACGGCGTCTCCCCCCAGAACTCATCCGGTCGTCCCACGACCGCGGCCTCATTCACCGCAGGATGAGAGTACAACACTGATTCCACCTCCACGGTGCTCACATTCTCCCCTCCGCTTATGATTATGTCTTTTGATCGGTCTTTGATTTCCAAGTACCCGTCCGGGTGCATCACCGCTACGTCTCCGGTGTAAAACCACCCATTTCGGATGCATTTGGCAGTTGCTTCCGGATCTTTGAGGTAACCTAGCATGATACACCCACCACTTAAAACAATCTCCCCTAGAGTCGACCCGTCCCGAGTCACACTCACCCCCGATTCGGGATCCACGACGTCCACCGTTGTCATCCCGAGGGTTTTAACCCCTTGCCTTGCTTTTAGCCGAGCTCTCTCGGTCTCGGGCAACCGATTCCACTCTGGCTTCCACACACAAACTAGGGATATCCCATTCGTCTCGGTCAACCCGTATACATGAGTCACCTCAAACCCTAGCGATTCTGCTCGTAGCAGCACCGCTGCAGGAGGCGTTGCTCCGCCAGTCATATCCGCCAGTCATAATTTGAACCTTGTGGCGAAGAGGTTCACATGTGAAAAGCATGTTGAGCACGACTGGGGCACCACACATGTGAGTTACATGGTGGTTGTGGATGGCGGCGTGTATTGTGGATGCATCGAATCTGCGGAGGCAGACGTTCGTGGCACCAAACGCCGCCATCCCCCAGACGTAGCCCCACCCGTTTGCGTGGAACATTGGTAGTGTCCACAAGTAAACAGGTTGTTTCGATATGAACCACTCCAAAAGAGACGACGTGGCTCCGATGAACGTCCCACGATGGCTGTTGACCACCCCTTTCGGTGATGAAGTCGTCCCCGACGTGTAATTTAATGTTAACGGATCCCAATCGCTTTCCGGGCGAACCCAGTTGAATCCAGGATCACCGGCTTCCACCATAGCTTCATAACTATTGTTAAAGACAAGAGATAAATTAGTTATTAGATATATATTAAAACTTAAGTTTTGGATGTGTGGGGAAGTTACTATTCAAAATTTACATCTAACTAAGCAAGTGGTATAAGCCCTTGATGCATGGTTTTTTTTGCTAAGTATTTTTTGAGTTTAAATAATTGTTTACAACTAATTAAGCAAGTGGTACAATATGCATGTTTTCCTTATTTCAAAGTATTTTTGGGTTTAAATAGTTGTTGAAGGAAATAAAAGCAAAATCTCTGGTTGGAGCATTGGTACCCAGGCGTTAACGCTATCCAGGCGACGCGGGTTCAAAATCTACAGGTCCCCATGACCGGTTTTAAGGGATTTTATGCTATTTTTTATTTATTTGTTCCTATCTGTTTTACGCTATTTTTGTTTCTTGCATTTAGTTTTATACACTCTTCTCACAACGGGTTAGTTTACCTAAATGTTTTTGTTTTATTTTAGAAACTTTCGAGGCCGTTATTTCCGCGCAACGCACAGGGCATACTTCTAGTTTATATTATTTTGTATTATCTCTTCTGTAAATAAAATATTGTATTTAATTATGTTTCATTATAGCTAACGCTAATTGTATCCTTATAAATATTGATCAATAAAACATAATTCACTTAAAGGTGATTTTTCACAAAACTTACGTTAAGAATCTATAATCAAGTAACGACGGAGGTCCGTCGTCAGTGATTAGGATGGGTGTCGGGTGAGCCAAGCCATCAGGAAGCAAAGAAACCGCTTCTTTGATAAGACTAACGAGCTGGTAGTCGACAAATACGAGTTTGGATTCGCCGTGATGAAGGATTGTCGAGATAGTACGAGCATCCAAACGGGTGTTAATGGTGTTGATTATAGCGCCGGTCATGGTGACGGCGAAATGGAGCTCGTAGGTGGCGGGGATATTCGGTGCGAGAACCGACACGACGTCACCTTTCCCGACGTCAAGACGGGAGATGGATGAAGCCAATTGTAGACACCGGCGGTAGGTATCGGCCCATGTGTAGGTTAGATGGTTGTATACGATGGACGTAGAGTCGGAGTATACGGTGGCTGCTCTCTCAAGGAATACAATAGGAGTTAGAGGGCTTGAGTTTGCCCCGTTAGGCTTTTTCAATGCATCCATTTTATTTGTGTTTTGTAAAGAGATGAAAGAAATGAGCTATTGTGGGTCTCTATATATAGTTTTCTAATGTATTGAGTGTTTATATTAATTTCTACATTATTATAACTTTAAATTAAATAATTTATAAATTTATGTTACCAAATATCTTTATACCGGAAATTAGAAATTAAGACTTGTGCATTGCGGCGGGGCTGTATGATGACATTAATGTGGTTAAGCACGTATTAAAGCATGCATGTTTGCTAACTCCGTTAAGGTTGTTGCGATGGTGACATTAACATCATTAAGTATATAAAAAAACGTATGGAATTGCGGCGGTTCAGTATAAATAGAAAAAGGTATTACGCCTAGCACGTCGCGGTGTAATCAATTACCGTCAATCGATATAACCTACGATACAAAAAAAAATACACTATATAACACGTTTTTAACAAAATTTATGCCAGTATGTAAAAAAAACTAAGCACAACCACAAATCGTTTTTTGTTAAGAAAACGTTAGCGAATCGTATATTATGTATATGGTACAAGGATACATTTTAAACTTTAAAAATTTGATGTGGAAAGTTAAAAATTTTGTTTAGGGATAAATTTGAAACTTTAAGGGGTTGAGTTGAACATTTTGTTAAATTGAGAGACTGAATTAAAACTTTATCAAACTAAGGTGCAAATTTGTAAATTTTAGTCGATCGCTTTTGAGTGGCCACGACACTACGACTTAAGGTATAATAAATTCATCAAATTCATCAAAACTAAAATGAATTCAATAAAATTTCGATAAAATAAACTATTATTTCAATTGTATGTTTAATCTAGAAAATAAACTTGTAATTATGAAAGTTAATAAACAAGACTTATGATTATTGAAATCTTTACGAGTGTGAAATGGAAATTTGTTTTTCTAATATGATATCTTTCATGTTGTTTACACGTGGGACGTACACATGCAACATTGGTTACACTTAAGCATCTTAAGTGTGTGTAATTAGGGGTGAGCAAAAAACGGTTCCGACCCTCAAGAACCACGAACTCGACCCTTAGAACCGTGGGTTAGAACATTTCTAGCAAAAAGGGTCGGTTCAAGCTTCTAAGATTTCAGGTTTTAAAGGGTCTGGGTCGGTTTCGGGTAGAACCATGGGTCGGAACCTTAAGAACCTTTAGATTTTAAATGAATAAAAAAACCTAAATTTTGTTGGGATTAGGATCTAATTATCCAAACAACTCATATAATCGTGAAAAAGGATCGTACTACATCTTCTCTCTTCAACATATGACCGACACTTCATATCCTCTTCAAGTAAGAATTGATCTTCATCTTTATTAAATTTGTGTGTATGTTTGCGATTAGTTTTAATATCTCCAATTGCAAATAGAATGGATAACATGGGTGAAAACTGAAAACCTACTTTGTATGTATGTGATTACAGTGCAAATAGAAATATATAATGGTTAACATAGGTATGACACCTACATGGCATGTGATTACTCATTTAACTTTTATACTTGTATGTATGATATGTCATCATTATTTGTATAGATTGCAAATATAAAATCTACTGTATGTATACAACATTGTGATATATACTTTTTGTTAAACAGAATGGACGCAAAAAATATTTCAAGTGACGATAATGACGAAACCGTTGATAAAACACAAGCCAAAAAAAAGAAAAATGACACACTGAAGAGTCGGACCCTTAGACCCCTTAGACCCTTACCCGGACCCTCCTTCTAGGAGTCGGTTCCCGGTTCTAGACTTTTCGATTCCAAGGTTCCGAGTCCTGGTCAGGTCGGTCCGGTCCTAAAGGGTCGGACCCTTTGATCACCCCTATGTGTAATGTGAAAGTTAAATACCTTAAGTGTGTGTAAATGTGATTATATAGATGAATTTGTGTATTGATTAGGATACAATGAAGATTATATATGATAATTATATTTATATAATACTACCTTCTAATATTACTAATTATAAGATTTATAAAATGATCTAATAGTTACGTCATCCAAATGGAGCAAAATGGAAATTTGTAAAATATACCAAAAATAAATTGAAGGTCATAAAATACCATACCAATTTCAATAGTTCATACTTCATAGTTGTTTTCTATTTATGAGATTTTTATAGCATAATTGAGTTTGAGGGAAACCTTATCTTGTGTGTTTTAATCGGGAATTGGGAAGGTGCTAGTATCTATATAGAAGCCTAGAAGGATGAAGGTAGGCTTTATGTGATGAAAATGGGTTGGGTTTGTATCATTGATTTGGTAATTTTAGTTTCAGTTGTAAAATCGTGTGTTATACTCAGTTCAATATCGGCCGGGTATTGGCCATAACCGTTGACATCGGATATACTCATTAGTTTGTTAAAAACAACGGTTAGGATTTTCTACTACATTTTTTTACCATTATAACTATTGTATAAATGTTTTTTATATTATAACTATTACAAATTAAAATATAATACATTACATACATATAAGTGTCATCATCAATAAATAATAAGAAAAATTAGCAAATTAGACATTTGACTAGTCAAACTTACCAAAATGGATAAACTTTTTTAGCCTACTAATTCGTGGTCATTTAGACCAATAGTATGCTAAAGTCGGCTAGTTCCGCCGTCTCCAAATTCCGTGTCTCCAAATTCCGTGTCCAACTAATTTTTTTCAGAGTTTCAACCAACCAGAAAACGACACGTGACGGCACTGACTCCCAAGCCGGCTGAAGCCCACTAAATAGCAGGCTTAATCGGCGCGTTTTTTTTGCTCGATTTTAACCGGCTATTTGGCTTTCCTTAGCCGGCTATTTTTTATTAAAATAAATGCAACAATCATATAATAAATAGTCAAATACAATATAAGTTTAATGTTTTAAAATAAACACAACAATCATATAAAAAATAGTGCTCAAATACAATATTGTTGTATTTGATATTCTATTTTACCACTATTTTTTATATGATTGTTGTGTTTATTTTAAGACATTAAACTTAGATTGTATTTGAGTACTTATTATATGATTATTGTATTTATTTTAAGAAAAATAGCCGGCTAAAGAAAGTCAAACAACCGGCTAAAGAAAGTCAAATAGCCGGCTAAGGAAAGTCAAATAGCCGGCTAAAATCGAGCAAAAAAACGCGCCGGCTAAGCCTACTATTTAGTGGGCTTCAGCCGGCTTGGGAGTCAGTGTCGCCACGTGTCGTTTTCTAGTTAGTTGAAACTCTGACAAAAAGTAGTTGGATACGTAATTTGGAGACGACTGAACTAGCCAGCTCTAGCCTATCATTGGTCTAAATGACCAAAAATTAGTAGGCTTAAAAAATTTGTCCATTTTGATAAGTTTGATTGGTCAAATGTCCATTCTGGTAATTTTCCCTAAATAATATCATTATAATTTTATGTATGTATTTTACAACATACAAAATATAAATAGTATTATCAAATTAAAAAGAAAAAATATGTTTTCTTATAATGAACCTACTAAAATGAAGTATTAATAGACAATGGTTAAGGGAAAAAGAAATTAAAATTTTTTAGGTATATGATTCGGGTAAACGGGTATGTGGTTTCGAGTAATTGGGCTGGGTTTCACCTAATCTCATACCTGAAAAAAAATTAAACTAATCACATACTGGTCTGATACCCGTCGATTTCAAGTATACCTGCGGACACAAGTTTTTTTTTGCCATCCCTATAAATAACATATTTGTGCCTAGTTTGTCTTTACCCAATTTACATCAATTTTTCCTATAAATAAACCGATACATATCTGGATTTTCAAAGAAAAACTATTCCATTTGTATACAAAAACTTGAAAATGAGGTATGAATTTTGTTCTTGATGTGCTATAAACCAACAAATTAAGCATTTCCAACTAATTTGGTTGTAACTAATATTTTTAAAGATATTCTATAATGCATTGTGTATATAATTGTTTATAACATCATCACTTCAGTTTTTAAATATCATTGTTTTATATGGACAACCCATTTGTTATGAATTTGTTCATATAATTATTTGTATATCTTTTCATTTGTTTTTACTATGCGTCTTAGTTTCCAACTTTTTATATATAACTTTCATCCACGGACCGAAGGACAATGAGCTAGAGTTAAGGGTGTAAACGAGGTATCCTTAAGCTCACCTAAACTCGAGTTAAATTGGTTTAATTTAAGAGAGTTTAACTTGTTTCGAGTTGAATATATAAAACACTAGGTTAGAATCCCGTGCGAGATTGTATATTAAAAAAAATAAAACTTATAAATTTGTAAATACGTTATAACTTGTTAGACTATTATGATCGTCTCGAAATATATCAAGTGTAAATGTGTGTGCATAAAACAAATTAGTATTTTTCTTTAATTAGTTATATTTTGATTTTCTATTATATACTTATTTAATATAATTGGTATTCTTTTTTAGGGGAGGGTTCTATTCAGAACACAAATTATTACGAGAACAAGAAGAACTAATCTGGACCACTCATTTTTATTTAATCTTAAAACATAATAATTAAATGAGAATGATATAATGGTAAACAATAAAATCTATCTCTCTAATTAATTATTTGTAACTTCTCTCCATTTAATTACTTTGTATATCTTCTTTCCTATTAATTAATTAAGACAAACCTTATTATAAAAAATAATCATCTTTGTCTACTTTTTGTTCCAATTAATTAGTTCAAATTAATTCTAGACTACCGAAATTTATCCTACACATACCGAAATTCATCCTATATTGCCGAAATTCATCCTACACATACCGAAAATCATCCTACACATACAAAAATGTGTATAGGTTGAAACTTTTATAGAGCTACAAATTGGTTAAAACTCCATATGTGTAGGTCGAAAATCAATACGTGAAGGTTGAAACTTCATATATGTTTATAAGTATATGTGTATGTGTAGGTACATACGTATGTATATATGTAGTTACATACGCTTAGATATTTGTATGATAATATATTTTTAACTAATTAATCAATAGTAGATAAAAATTAATTAAATAAGAAATGAGAGAGAAAGAATTAATTATAAAAAAATTAATTAATTAGATAGAAAAACTCTTTAATTATTAATGTCAATACTACCCTTTGGCAATTAATTAGTATAATTAATGTTGTAATTAATTAAGAAAAAAACATTGTTGAATTTTAGCCATTGATTAAATGATATAATGGTTAAGATTAGTTCTTTTTCTTCTCGCATTTATTTAGTGTTTCTGAAATGAACTTTCCTCTTCTTTTTTAACAGTATATTTATAATATTATTATTATTTAATAAGGTAGATGCACATTTATTAGGAGAGAGATGCGAGAAAACTAATGTGAGAATGCATAAGGAAGTGACAAGTGTCCACATTAAATATTTATTTATTAGTATAGATGAGCTTATTACCTCTTTTATTATAATTTAGTTATTATAATATACAATTACTCTCTCTATATATTTACTATTATATAGAGCATTCATATCAGCTTATTCATCCTCATCTCTATAATTTAACTAAATATCATATTTTTTTTCAAATTTATATTTATATTTTTTTTAATTTCACGCGTTTCATTCTTCTCTATCTATATCTCACATACAAACACTTATTTTATTATTTTTTTTCTTTCCTACACACTCACAAAGAATATTGAGATTTATGAAAATGGAGTTGTATGTTTAGAGAATATATATTTACTAAACTATAAAATTTAAAGATAGAGACGGAGATGGAGATCCTGTTGCAGGTTAAAAATAGAAGAAAACTTTAAATAATAAAAATGTAGATAAAGATCCTGAATACTTTCTATCATATAATATTTATAATGCAAAATATATATTTTACATAAAAGTTATTATATTTATATAAATAATAAGCTCCGATTTATTTTACGTAAATGGGGAGACCCCATTTGCTCCTTTTCAGTCGTCGAAGAGCAAGGAGGGTAGGGAGAGAGCCGTTCTTCGCGATTCGTGTCCGGTTCGAGGTATTTTTTTTCGTAATCTTGACCCCCCGTTACGTGTTTTGGGTTGACGGATCATGGTTTAACATGTTTATGATTATAGGGTTTTGCAAGAGTTGAGATTTCGTGAGAAGCAGGTTTGATCGGGTATACGATTCGCACGAATCATCCGATATAAATGTATAATAACATAAACCATTTCGTTATTGTGTTTAATTGTCGTTTGGAACCCACTTGTGCGTGTATGACGTCCGACCGTGACCCAAGGGTGGTCGGCGGAGGTATTAGGTGATCGGTGGTGGTGCGCGGAAGACCAAAGGGCCGCGTTGGGCGGCTGGGTCGGCGTTGGAAGGCCACGACAACGCCGAGGGAGGCCGATGGAAGGCTGTGAGGGCTGGCCGAAGGCCGTAGACAGGGGGCGATGTTGGTTAGCAACGGCGGGGGTCGTGCGGGAACCGTGAACAAAGTTGGGAATAACCGATATGTGTTCGATGACGGTTTTAATTGAACGTGCGGTGATGGGTGATCACGTAGGGAATATGGGTCGTGGATGGCAACATGCTGGAGCGGGTTGACCATGCATGACGACTAAGTTAACCAAGTGAATTGGGTTTTAAACCCAGTGTCGCGTGTTGACGCAAATGTTGTGTGTGTTATAGGTGCGAGGTCGAAAGACGAGCGTGGGAAACTAACGAGTTCTAGGGAGCGGGCTGTGTAGTAAAAAGGTGAGTTTCTATCGCTCTCTTGTAAATGTTTTATATTTTCGGCATGAATTACATGTGACGTAGTTGTTTTTATTATACGGAATGCATAGATAACGAGTTGTGGTGAAATAAGTATTTTTAATATTAATTATGCTTGCGTGTGCATATTATTTATGTGTCACGTACGGGAATGGCATGGAAGGATACTATTAAAGCAAAAGCTTGACAGTGTGTTTGACGGGGTCAAACAGGTTATTGTGTCTGACGACAGTCAGGCGGGAAAATTGTGTTTGCTTGTGTCCATGGATGCAATAAACGGGATATATTGTTGTGCCATTGATATTAACTAAATATTTTGAGATGAGCTAGTTAACGAGAAATGTGGTAAGACCTTTTTTACAACGGTTTTCGGGTCTAATCATCCCTAATAACTCACTATGGAACTCACTCAGCGTAGCTGACTTTTTAGCATGTATTTCAGGTAAAGGGAAGGAATGAACTGGGCGGCTCTTGGAACGGCGATTGGTTACATGGCTTGAGATGACTTTATGGGATTCCCGTGTTTGAGTGTTTATTTGAATTTTAGTACTTGACTATTGTTTATGTTTTGACGTTGGGACGTCGAGTATGAGTTAACTTTGAATTTCCGCTGCATATTATGATACTATTTAATGTCTAAGACTACTTAGCTTGTGAATGTGCCAACAAGTTGGGTTCCCGGGTTTGGGGACTTACACATTTGCTAAGAATTGAGATCTACCCAATGAGCGGTGACGCAAATGTACGATTTGGTTAAACCATGTGGAGCCAAGCAAATCACTAGTTAAATTCACACCAATTTTTAAATTTTCAAAAATTCCAATTAAATCATTTTGCAATTCTCCACATTTTTAAACAATAACGTCTAAGTGTAATACGACGTACGTGTGTGTAACGAGGTTGAAGTGTCTCTCGGATCATGTATGTCAACCGAGGGTTGTCGAAGTGGTCAAACGGCAAAGCTTCTTGAATCACGAACTTTGCCATTCGATCCCGAACCGTATTTACATCGTAATAAAGAATGCAACCGTCACTACCCAATTGTGTTTGTTTGGAGTCCTCATCTACTTTTAACGTCTTGCAATATTTATTCACAATGTGATTCTTCAAACTCGTGTTCGATTCGTTATTAAAAAAAATGCCACAAAACTTGCAACGAATCTTTTGAGACCCGTCACTCGTCTAAAAAAAATCTCAATTGCACCAAATTTCTTGGTTCCTATTATGCGAAAGCACCCGAACAACGGTTGGCGGTTGAACAACGGATGATTGTGATGGAGCCATAATGAAAGTCGAAAGTGGAGAAGGAGAGTTAAACGAGTATTATGCGAGTATTTTTTGCGTTTTTTTTTCGTTTGATTTTGTGTTTTTTAGTTAGGTACTCAACCAATTAATTCAACATCTATTTATACAAACTTAGAGGGGCTAAAAAAAGGTCCCAACGACTATTTTTTTTCCAAAAAAAAAATGGTAAGAAACGGGTAGGAACCGGTCTTGCGTCTTCCAAACCGGGTATGAACCACTGGGTTTTTTCGGTCCAAAGCGGGTCCACCTTGAGCCGGGTAGGAACCGGAACCGGTTCCAGTTCGGGTAGGCGGATCCGGGAACCCTCCTGCCCATTAAAGCCCTCACGCCCGCCCTTTGGTGCCCCTCTTTGACGCCCCCTTCACGGTGTTTAACATCCAGTTTGATCACGGTGTACGTGGGCGTTAGTCCAGTACACTCGGTCTAAGTCAGGGGCGGACCTACCCTAGGGGTAGGGGTAGCCCCCGCTACCCCTCAACTTTAACGCACAGTGCAAATTTGTTTTTATTTTACGGTTTTATGTATCCGATTATCCCTTATGTTACTCCTGAGAAAAAAATACGTTATCCCTCAAATTTTTTTAAAAGCTCAACACTTCATAAAAAGTCCAAAATTTTATAAAAAAAAAAATACTTTATAAAAAAATCCTCACATTTTATTAAAAGTTTTGAGACATTAGGTTTTAATATAACATTTGGGCTTTAGCCAGCCCAAATGTTTTATTAAAACCCAATACCTTAAAGTCTCAATTCTCAAACCCAACTTACTCAAGCGGCCGGCCAAGAAGAAAGACAGAGAGCGGGAACTGTAAGAGCCAGAGACCGACCACTCGACCTGAGTTGAGACTACCGCCCGACCAGTGGCGGGTTTTTTTTTTCCTATCAAGGGGGACCGGAACTATTAAAATTTTCGGCCGAATACGTATAAATTAACACTATTGAGCGAAAAATTGTGTGGGGGGGAGCTTTACAAACCTCCGCCCCTGCGTCGCCTCCGCCAAACCCCAGTCTTTCGCCTCGCCAATCGCATGTTACCGTAAAAGAAAAATGTTTACATGAAAGTACGGTCAAAAACATTTTTTGTTACATTAAATGAAATTACGGTAAAAAGAAATTCGTTACCTGAACTTTTGTTTTAGATCCGCCATTGGTCTAAGTTGTATAATAGGGTATGAACTAATTATATAAAAAGGTTAATTAAGAGTATCAAACTATCAATAATGCAGTCTAGGTAATATCATAACGTCATGTCATCCATGCAATGTAGCCCATTTGTTGATCCACTTAAATATAAAAATTAACACTAATTGGACGTATGGTAGTAAAAAACCAAACCAACATTTCCATACAAGTTCACACAAATGATAGTGGCAATCTAACTGAAATCACAAACATCGTTAAAAACATATAAACACCATATAAGAGTTCTAAAACAGTAATAAAGATAATAGCAATCCCTTTCTTCAGTTGAAGAACATATCATTCTCCCTTGCCTTTTGCAACAAGAGCTTGAGCCACCTCGATCCGCTCAACTGGAACCTCGGTGTTTTGTGGAACCAAGGCTCGAGTCTCTTCACCCTTCGTGACACAAGCTTGGGGGTCCGGGTCCATGACTGTTTCAGTCAAAACCTCGCGTTTGCAGCCAACAAGCCTCTCAACTGAGATTTTACTCACATCGCGCCTAATCCCAATGTCGGCAACAAACCTACTTAAACAGTATACACCACACCCCACAACAGCTAGACCAGGAAAACTGGTGGTCAGGAAACGAAGCGGGGATGAGAAAACAGCACTAGTAGCAGCTAGAAACGATGCCGCCTGCCCGCTTCGCCCCACACTAATGGTTGTGAAAACGAGCAGCCCCGTCTTACAATAGATTGCAAAATCCTCACAGTTGTTTTTGAAAATATTGTAAACCCCGAAACCGTTCTCAAGGAGGAACCGTGCACGGTGAATGACATCCTCGGGTGGATCAGCGACAGCAAGAGTGCATGTTCCGCCTCGAGCTTTGGCAAGAAATATGGCAGGAGAGACTGAGTATTTGAAAAGATAAAGGTCACCGCCAGATAGGAAACAGTTCAAACATGAAGCGATGACACCATCAGCTTTTGACTGGTCACCACATTTTAAGCAAGGATCGCCGGAATTTGAGGGCGATGAGCTTAGAATAATACGGTCTAACACTGTTCCAGTGCCGATTTCTTGACCGCCACCCCGAGTGAAATGGATCACCTTATCATCGCCAATGTATATTCCTGCAGCAAATGAAACACAGGATCTTTATTACATTTGATTACATGACAACTAAAGTGGCAACTTTGGTAATTATATATGACTTAATGAGAGTAAATAAATATATTAAATTTAACTATTTCAGTTGGGTATTATTTGTCATCCGTAGTAACAGAATCATAAATGATTAATAAAAATCCACAATATCGTAACTGTAAGTCTAAACAGGAGTGGGCTAAGTTTAACAAGTCTCGTTACAATCTCTCTACCCAACCTCACCATCAACATGCCTAATCATCTTTACTAACCTGCAAGTACACATCGGGTTTTTGAAAACAAGTGTCGACTATAAAGCTGAGTAAGATAAAGGGTCGTAAACATAAAACAGGTAAAACATCATGTATTAAAACATTCTTCAAATCATCTCTTTGAATTGCTGATTTCTTATGATTGCATGTTATGATTCAATCAAGCAGGACATAAGCCAGCAGGTCATCCTAAAGTTGTGTCTACTGCTTTAAGAAACCTTAGTTTTACAGTTAATAGCATCTTAATGCACCAAGATACCTAAAATCATATCAAATTTTCAGAATTCTAACTGAAATACCAAACTGATCTGGAAGAAAGATTTTATTCTGATAACAGGTATTAAACAAGCCCAAAGTTGCCAAAAGTCGCATGATATTCTGTAAAAGAAGTGCCCTAGATCATTGCCAAGGTGCCTAGCCGGCTAGTCCAAACTACAAAGAACATTACTCAGGGAAGCAATGGTGTGAGCGTGACATTGACAAATAAGTCTAGTAGTCTACTAGTTTAAGCATATCCAGTTAAACAATATCCTAAGCTCATTTTCTAAACAAGAATGTTACTATTGCAAGGTGAAAAGCTATTGGTTTTTGGATAGATCGAGTATCATAATGGGTAAATCAATTGAAGTAGGATATGTTTTATGAGTATTTGCAGCATCCAACTATGATTGAAACATTAATACAATTTCTTTTTTCTCCAAAAGAGTATGATACAAGACCCCAAGAATGTTATGAAATCTTAAGCCCAAATCATGCTACTTGTTGATAATGGTTCTTAAGGTCATGACACAAAGGTGGTTTAATGTTGCTACAAGGACCTTAAGTGGAGTAAAGTTCATCTTAGGATGAAAAGTCCAAGTAAATTTGCAAGGGTTTGAATCAATTATTCACCATTTTATTCTTTTTCATGGTTGGTTTTTGGTTTGTTATGTTTTTTATTGTTAGTTGACTGATTCAAATAATATACAGTCAGCTATTGTTATGGTTTATTTCCTATTTTTTTGTATATTCAAAGTTAAGGGGTCCTAGGAATTGTTTTTGAAGTCGAAAGTGAAGGTATGGTTGCCATTAAAACCGTGCAAGGTAAAATTCTTCATGATGTCCAGTTTGTGCCTAGTTTAGCTCACAACTTCTTGAGTCATGGACAATTAATGACTAATGGATACTACGTTGTGTTTGATGGCAATACATATGGTGATGATAAAAGTCAGTACGAGAAAATAGCTATCGTCTATATGACTCAAAACAGGTTGTTCCCTCTTGATGTTTCAAACAATCTAAGTAGAGTCAATAAAGAGGCAACATTATGACACTTAGGATATGAGCACTTGAATGTAAATGAATTGAGGTTGTTAAGTCAAAAGGAAATTATTTTGAGGGCTTCTGGAAATTGGTGAGCTAGGTTTTTGTGAGGGATGTATTAATGGGAAACAAAGTAAGTCACTTCCTGTTGGAAGGCCTCAAAGGGCACTCGTGTGCCTAGATCTTGTGCATGCTGATTTGTGTGGTCCTATGAAAATTGCGTCATTTGGTGAAAGTCGATATTTTTGTGCAAAGATGATTTAATTGTATGAGTTGGGTTTACTTTGTGGAACTCAAACCTTAAAAGATAAAAAGTAAATAAATAAATAAACAATGGTGTTTCTTGAAGTTTTTACTTATAACAAAGATAAAAAGAAACAAAAGAACTAAAAGAAGCTTCTACTGTTATCATTATGTTCAAATGGCGAAGCAAACTACCCCAAAGACCAACTTATAAGCTACAACTTCTAAGTTCTAACTGATATACATCTATGGCAACATCTCACAAGTCTTCATATTCATCTGCAAAATTCCAAGTACAGACCCATAGTACCTGAGGAGGGTGTTTCCTTATTTGAAACTCAAAACAATAGGTATGGCTCCCAAATCATAGTCCAATGGGACCCTATAAAATCACATTTTGCTAAAGCCTTGAGGATGAAACATATGCGATAATTAGCAAATATCCTCGGGGAAAAACTTAAAAAATTCAAGTTTAAGTATCGATAAGAAACGATCACAGAAAACCCCAAAGTGACCATGACATTATGCAAACTCCAACAATGCTAACATTTAAAATAATTAAAAAACCAACAGCGCATAAGAAACTAAAAGGTGGTTGATCGATTCAAACCCATCATAGATTTTGATATGTAAGCTATTGAGTTCCTTGAAACAGGATTTTATGATGCAAATGCAACAATAAGCTAACCTTCCCTTGCTACAGCCTACAGCTAGATCAACCTCATCCCAAGAATAAGTAGCATTAATCACCGTACCTTAACTATACGTAGGATATAGATGCAAAACGAGGAAGATATGGAGAACTAGAAGAACAATCAATTGTGCTTACAAAGAAACAACCATCAAAGATTGTGACAAGTTGCCTGACACTTCCTAAGCAACTCCAGATAAATGCCATTCAAATACGAAAGAAACCATTAAAAGCGAAAGCAACTCAACCACATGTTGGCAACCACTTACTAAAAGCTGTTTCAAGATTTGAGTCCTCTTTGCCTGAAGGTGAATGTTCAGGGAACTACCAATTCAGTTTACAATTACACATTGTTCTGGAGTTTACCAATTGCAATTAAACAAAATATTGACTTCCACCCAAAAATAAGATCGAGAAAACCCTACATTGTTCAAGCATTAAATTGATTTCCTTTAATAATAATTCCTGGAGGCAGTTTTCATAATCCGATTGCAAACTTAGATGTGTAAACTAAACATATATGGATCAATACATATTGCGATTAAAAAAATTACATAAAAACAAAAGATAACCTAAATTGAGACGAAATATATGGTAGAAATGAGGCAGAAGTACCGTGATGAGCGTAGAGCCAAGCCGTACGCCATGAATAGATGTGATCGCCTGGTTTGAGTTGTGATTTGTCAATTTTGTTGGACAAAATTTGCTGAATTTCTTCCATTTCGACGAGACGACGATGAAGATTGTGATTCTGAAGGTTGCTTCGTTTAGGAGTATTGGGGCCTTGTAATTAATTTGGATTGGGGGACCGATGACGCCACTTTCGCGTTGCTTTAATTAATTAGCGTGTGGATTTAAAGGTCTACCGCGTTGCTAAGTTTTAGGTTAAAACTTAAAATTGTTAATTAACTTTTTAACTTTTTTTATAATAGTTTTATTTATCTTTTGGTATTTTATATTTATACCAAAAGTTTTCTAGACTTTACGAAGATTTTGACATCATGTGATAGAAAAGAGAAGACATCAAGGGAAAAAGTTTTTGAAGATCGATTATTTAACGTATTAGTTAGGTCTGTTTGGTTTTTGTGTTCAAGTTGAGGAGTGGTTGGGTGTCGATTAGGTGTTGACGGAGAGACAATTGAAGGATGACAAAGTTTGTTGACTGTGAATCAATTAAAGGTTCTTTGCTTATCTTATGAATGGATTGTTGGTAATTTTAGTGTCATTTTAGTTTATCGGGACTTTATTAAGACCAAAGGTAAATAAGAATAAGCATTGATACAAGTTATAAGGTGGGAGTACAAGTTATGATTTTCTCAATAGTTTCAAAATTTGGTCAATAGCACACAATAGAATAGCTCATGAGAAGAAAACATATCATATCAAAGAGTCACAAATCAGTGGGTCAAATTTTAAAAGCAACATAATTTTAGCTAGTGAATAAAATAACGCAGAACATTCGTACCTAAATGAGTGTCTAAGCTCCTATCTCAAAGGTCCACTGACGAGTTCAACGAATCTATAATGAGCAAATTCAACTTCATTTTAGAACTGTTAAGCACTAGTCTGATTATTTGTTCTCTAAAATCCCTAATCCTTGTTCATTTTCATCATTATTATTATTATTATTATCATTTGAAGTTATTTATCTTTAAAGTAAAATCTTACAGGTTGCTTACCCTATCAAATACCAACCAATGATTTACGATGAGTGCTTCAGTAATAAAGTATATCTTGGTTTTCTTGATATGGAGAAAAAATAATTTAAAAGAAGCATAGCGTGACCCATTACTAACTAATTTCTTTCCCGGTATGGTTATCGACATCCTAACCGAATACCGTCATAAAAAAAACTAATTTATTTACAATTATTTATTTATGTATTGATTATTCATTTATTATTTTCTTTTTCTATGTATTTAATTTATTATTGCTATTTATTTATTTTTAATTTTTTTTTTGAACGGTGTGAGCTCAATTGGCACGTCTCACCAAGGGAGGCTCGTACATGTCTACCCATACAACCTCCAAGGAATTCAAATCTGCAGAGAGTGTTTCTAGTTTTTATAAAGTGCACCTTGCAATATTCGAACATATGACATTCATAGAGAGGAACCCTTTGGAAAAACCCCCCTGACCATCAAGGCAGAACCTTGATGGCATTTATTTTTTAATAATAAAATATGCATTCGAAGAAAAAGCGGGGAACAAATCGAATAACCCGGGAAAGGGTCACGTATTCTATTTGACCACTTTGACCCCAAATTCAAAAACAACAATTCAATTCACGATTCCTTCGAATGATCACCGAACTGACAGGGATTTCAAAATTGAAACCATACATCAATCGCCTTATTTAATCACTCAAATCAAATCCATACCTAATCAATCATCTTCTTCAATGCCAAATCGGCTTTCAATTTTGATTTCTGTTTTGTTGCCACTAAAAATACAGATTTTCAAACCCTAGCTACTGAAACTGGAGATATGGATCGGATTTCACACCTTCCACACTTCATTGTTCGTCACATACTCTCGTTTTTTAGTCGGAATGCTTATCCACAGCCACTGCTTGTTCGAATCAGTGTATCGTCTAAGAATGGTTTGACCTAACTGCTTTTTTCCCCATTTTAGATCTTCATATTACATTCAATGATTCGTCTTTCAATTTTGTAGTAAAATTGGAGATATGGATCGGATTTCGCAGCTTCCTGACTTCATTGGTCATCACATACTCTCATTTATTAATACTCATGCAGATCTTGTTCGAATGAGTGTATTGTCTAAGACCTGGTTTGACCTAACTGCTTCTTTCCCCGTTTTAGACTTCAGTATCGATAATTTTACATCTCGAGAAAGGTTTTTCAAGTATGTTGACTATACCACCTCTAGATTTTGCCATCAAAATGTCCTCGCACATACGTTCAAATTCGTTACAACTATCCACAGCCGTACAGAATTAGCTATTGTTAACAGATGCCTTCAGTTAGTTCTTAACAAAGGTGTTCAAATGTTGGTGTTTCATATTAGTAACTCATCACCTTTTTATGAACCTATGCTAGAGTACCGTTTGTCTAACTTAATCCTATCTGTTTCTGTGTTAAAATATCTGACCATACATGCCTTTGACTTGTCTACTTCCTTGATGGTTGACGCTGTCAAGTTTAAGTCTTTGATTCAGTTGAAACTTATAGAAGTCCGGATAAATGATAAAGTGATCGAGTATTTCATCACTAGTTGCCCTCTTTTACAAGATTTTCATATTAGCGAGTGTCATGGTTTTAAAAGATTTTGTGTTTATGAACATCAAAATCTTCAAAGAGTTCAGATTGACTATGATACTCCAGTTGAGATAATAGCTATTGAAGCTCCAAATATGTGTGATCTTTACATGAAGGATAGGGCTATTATAGGGGCACCGCGAATGAACTTGGCTTCATGCAAAAAACTAGCAGTGTCTTACTTTGGGCATCCCTTAGGACATTCGGTATACCCACTTTTAAAGTGGCGTGATCCTACGTGGAGACCAAGATCACACCGTGATCTTGGTGGAACACCTCCCCCTCAATTTATAAATCACTGCGTGATTATTCCTCGTGAGATTTATCACGCCAAGCATCTCCAATTTTAAAGAAATATATCCGTTGAACGGATATATTTCTATTTAATTAAAAAAAAAGTTTTTTGTTTTTTAAAATTTCATTCTCTCCATCTATATAAACATCTCCTACACTTCACAAAATAATAAACAATTTATCTCATCTTCTCTATACTACAAAAAAAACTTATAAAATGTCTTCATCATCAAGAGAGGAAGCCCGGGTAATGGCGTTTTGAGCTATGGCATCGGCGGCGGTTAGGTGGTGGCAAGAGGCGGAATCGTCCTCAAGACCATTAAAACGAAGCGCACGTCACAACCGTGATCGGGCGGCGGCTAACACACTTTTACTCAAAGATTACTTTGATGAAGGTTGTTTATACGGGGAGCAATTTAATACACGGTTTCGAATGAGTCGGAGATTATTTTTATGCAATCGAGAAATTCATAACGCACTAAAGGCGGACTTGATTGAGTATATTTATGAAAAATCAAATCATTAGTAATGTAATTTTTTTTATTATTAATGTAATTTTTTTTTATTATTAATGAATATTATGTTTATGGTTTATTTTTATGAATATTATGTTTATTATTTTTTTAATTAATAAACATTAAATTATCACACCACCATAATCACATGGGTATACCCCTTGCCATGTGATTATGGTGTGATTTTTCCAGAATCTGACGTGGCGCCACGTGGCGTGCACTTTATTATCACATCACACCACAATCACATCGGTATACCCATGCTCTTACTAAACTCGAATGGTTATAGTGACTTCTTATCCAACTTCCCCTTCATTGAAAATTTGGTTCTGGATATTACATCTGAATGCGACAACCTCAACTTGTCAAGTCATTCCTTAAGGACATTGGTGTTACATTCAGACTGTGATTTGGAAGATATTGAGTTCAACACCCCCAATTTGGTTTTATTTATTCACACTTGTATAGTCTGGCCTATGGTAATGAATAAACGCTGGCCTCCGTTAAGGGATTCAATCCATTTGAAATCATGTATGCAATGGTATCCCGACGGTGCTATAGATGTTTTTTGGTTCAAGAAGTTGAGACTATTTTTGGCCAAGAAAAGTGAATTTAAAGTTTTGAACTTGTATATTCCCACCAAATATAGTAAGGTTCGTTTCTTTGATCAGTTATTTTGTTGTGAACAATTGTATAAAATAACCCCATAACAAGGTTGTATATTACCATTCTCTTGCAGAAGTTCACAGAGTTAGAGAAGCTAAAGGTGATTGAGTTGCCACCTTATGAACTCGAGCATATTGAGCTACAACTAGACACCAGAAAAGAATCATCATATCATATAGCTTTTGTGGATGCTGTACTTTGGTGTTGTCGTCCTCGATCTCTAACTTTAAGATCATCCTTTCCTTTAACTGAATAAGAAGATGTTGTCAAGGTAGGAGTTGAAGTGATTTATTGTTTGATGAAATACACTCATGATCTGTTATTTCACATTCACTGAACTTCAACATTGTTTAGATTCTATTTGTACACAAAAAATAAGTAGAAATATTATCTTTTTTCTATTTGTAAATATTTCTTCAGTGTACATACAAGAAGCTACTTCAACAAGAAGATCAAGGACATACCAAAATTCAGATTGTGTCGTCTTCCTCGTCCGAAGCCCAAAAGCAATTCATGGACTTGAAGTCATTGTCAATGGCATTACCTCGTGAAAGAAAAACAATTAGCTTCATAAAGGAAGAAGGTACACTTTTTTATTAGTTAATTTAATAGACACATTCTTTACCTCACTTGTGAATATCCAAACAGTTGTCTAAGAAGAAGCAGGAAAATGGAACAGTCAAAGATATGAGGATATGAAGATTTTTTGATGCATTGAATTTAGGAGTCTATAGGTAACCATTCAGGATTATTCTACTTTTAGCTATGGTTTTGAATCATGAGAATGATGTCTTGACTATATATAGAGAGAGCTTTTGCTTCATTATTGGTTGTTCTTATTATATATATATTTTTGGGCCTTATGTTATGGTTTTTGCTAATCCGGGCAAAACGGATGGGCGGCCTGATCGGGTTTGGTTATGGGTCAATTCAAAATTTAAAATGTATCAGTTGGCTTCGGGTCAAAATGGGTTTTTGACCAAAGTGGGTTCGGGTTGAAACATACTGTTTTAGAAAAATTATCAAAAATAGTTATAGCAATTATATCTAACTAGTGGGGAACCTGCACGATGTGCGGCCCCGGCAAACTAATTATGTGCGAATATTTGGTTAATTAAACGATTTTTTTTTAAAATAACCTCTAAACAACGTTAGTGATACAAATTCATGTATATTTACAACTATGAATACCATGACATGAAACAGGGGACGAATTCTTCATGCTATGTGAATGCTAAGTCGACAAACCACAATCGAGCTATGTGCATAGCAGGAGCAAACATCTTGGGAGCATGATATCACTGTATCATTTTTCATGCTACAATATTAGCCCCTCTATTGTTATTTTCATAACAATGGGTTCATCTTTGGTTTCTCTTTTCATGGTTGAATGCATTATCAATTTGTACCTTGCGTGTTAAAAGGATACCCTATATATGATTTGTAGTGGTATATTCAATTTTGTTAAGTGCAAGAAAATGTAAAAATTGTTACCCTTCTGGTGATGAAATTAATTAAAACGATATATAATTTAATGTAACGAAATTACAAAATGTTATAATTCAAAAAAAATAAAGACTTCTTCAACTCAACTGGTAACCGATAATCTTTTTATTTATAAATTTTTGATGATAAAATGGTTATATATCAATAGTAGTAGAGAAAAAGGGAGAGGAGAAAAGAAAAGGATCACGAACCACCTCCATAGATAATAAGAGTAACAAACACTATAATACATAACTAATTTTAAACATAGAATGGTGAAAAATCACATAAAATCTGTATCTTTTGTGTGTTACATAAGAGCGATATGTAAAGGCATAATCCGCTCTCTTTCCTTTTCCCAAAAATGTTTGTGCATCCTTCTGATTCTAAGTTTGGTCAACTACTATCAAACAAATATGATAAGCATGGATTGTTTTGTATCTTTATGATAAGGGCAGAGCTTCTTTTAACACAAACTATGATCTTCATAGAAAGAGTGATTCCCTTGAATATTATAGGATGTCAAGTTGACCTTGACTGTGACCGTGACAGTGATCCCAATGAGGTCAACTCTAGTCCCAAAAATTAAAATAGTTTAAAAATTGACTAACACTCAACAACATTATGCAGCAAAGACTAGAGCAAATTGAATATAAGATCCAAAATACATAGGTAATTGGCATCTCTTCTGATCCAAACAATGAGGAAATATGTACCTTTTGAAGCCAAACATAGTATTTCTAGTTCAAAATAAATATGGTTTTTTGTTTTGAACTGATAATCTGGTACTTAGAGGTCATAAAATCGCTTTTGAATGGTAAGTTTTATACCAGCTGCAACAAATTTGATTATCAAAGCGTAAAATAAACTTACTAAGTTACCGAATTTTTAGACTAATTTGAGAGACTTGTACTCTAATCTCACAGAACAAATCATTATTAACAAATTGCCAATTTTGGTCATTTTATGTATTAATTTGTTAAATTATCAGGAATTGCTAAACACTCAAAACTGCTGATTATTAAAATTTTCAAACAGTAAAAAACACATCTCCTACAACCTGTTTTGTTACAGCTAAGTATCTTTGATTATTCAAAATCACATTTTCCTTTTTAAAACACACATCCAAAGTACACCCCTAAAATGACAGCAGTTACGATGTATTGTTCAACTTTAATACGCATTCTGTCTCACTTGTTGATATCCAAACAGTTGTCCAAGAAGAAGCAGGATAATGGAACAGTGTGCGGATATGGAGATTTTCTGATGCACTGGATTTAGGAGTCTTATTAGTTAGAATGAAAGTGTGAAAGTAATCAGTAAAGATTAGAGTTTATGGCAGAAACTTGTCAAAACTGATAAACTTGAATAAATTGCAGTTAACCATTCATAAATATTCACCTTTTGATATTTACACATGTGGTGATGGTTTTGAATCATGACAATGATGTTTTGACTATATGTACATGTAAGGAGCTTTCACTTCATTATTGTTTAAAATATATATCTTTGGACCTATTTTATGGTATTATTTCTAAGCCTTGCAAGTCAATTTAAAAAGTATTTGTTTGCTTTGGGTCAAAACAGATTTTGACCAAAGTGGGTTCAGGTTGAAGCGGTGGCTTTAGAAAAAGTATGAAATGACAAAATAAGTAATTATATAGCAGTTATATCAAATAATTATTGTGTTTCTGGTTTGAAATTAGCGTAAGATATTTAGAATTCCATGAGAAGATTAATACTAAACCAAGAAAAGTCAACTTTAATATAATTAGTAATAGGGAAAATTTCCAAAATAAACAGTTTTCTTTTCCAATTCCTTAAAACAAACAAAGAATTTTCCATTTTCCTAAAATAAACATCAAATTTTCACCAGAACATTCTTCAAACTTGGTGAATTAGCCGAGTTACGTGTCTCATTTTATAACTTACATGTGTAGTTTTCGCCCAGAACATTTAGCTAACTCAGCGAAACGCCGGAATATAAAGAGGTTCCGCCAGAACATGAAGAGGTTCCGCCAGAAGATATTCAGGCGTTTTGCCGGGAATTGGTGTTGTAAGACGGCGTCTTGCCGACTTACTATTTCAGTGTTTTGTTCTATTATTCAAATATTCAAGCGTTTTGTTCTATTATTCAAATATTCAGGCGAAACGCCAGGTATTGGAAAACATTTCGGCGAAAATTACACGAAAAAATATAAATTAAATTAAAGTAACCCGACAATTTTCTGAACGCTGAAACATCAATAAAGCACGACGAAAATATGTTCTGTCGATTTCGCCGAGTTAGGTAAATGTTCCGTCGAAAATATTTCTCGAATGTTGAAAAAGTGGCATACGTACAAGAGTATCATAATGTTTTCCGGCGAAGAAGACGAACTGATTAATTAATTTATGGGTCAGTTTCACAAGCTCTTGGAAGTTGTTGGTCTTGTTGCAAGACTGACTAATGAAGATGTTGAGAAATACCGGTTGTTGATCAGTTTGTGACATGATTTGCAGAGTTGCACAGTGTCACACCCCCAAATTCCATAAACGGAGTTTTACCGTTTGGTGTGTGACAAACCAGGACCTCAGTCATTAGTTACATCAAACGACACTATATGGGACATAAATGAAATATCATAAAAGTTCAGAGTTAAAGCGGAAGCGTTTAAACAAGAAAGTAAATGCGCAATACAAATGCGCTCAAGTCTAATAAGACAAGTAAATTGTTTTAAATGTTTGTATAAGGATGAAATGATAGTAGGACTCCATGCATGTCCTAAGTGTGCAACATGTGCCTTAGCGACCTGAGAAACATGTAAGAAAAAGTGTCAACACGAGGTTGATTAGTTCACAGGTTTACAAGTGAATAAACTGTTTGAGTGTTTGCAGGATCCACATACGTAAGTCACAACTATTGCTAGCTAGACAATGTACAAGTTACTCTAAGCGTTCGCAACCGAAGCTGACTGTTTATGTTTGAGATGCCTTCCGTCATTGCTAACATCAACAATGGCAAGTGTTTAGGAAAATTTACACCCGTTCGACCTCCAATCAAGTTAGAGCGTAGGTAAATAACACCGCACAAGGATGCAACAAAAACACAAGAGTTTGCCTGTGAACAGTCTATGAATTCCCTATAATTATATTTACAATCAGTTAGGGACACATGAGATTTTGTGACGACGACACGGAGAGATTGAACGTCCTAAAACATAGTTAGGGATAACGAATAGACAAACGAGTCTTCGGAAATCCAAGAATTCTTAGTTTAATAGTTATAATAGATGTGGTATGTATCAAAGTCACCAACATGAGTCGGATATATAAAATATTGTTTCAGATGTTTTGTTTGAGTTAAATAATAATTTCGAGTAATAATATAAATAATTATATTATTTAAACGAGAGAAAAATCATTAAACGAGTTATAATTTCAAACCCGAATTTAAAACCATTGTTTGCATGTTTTTACGAATTTAATAATTGTCTAGGAAATAATATAATAAATTATATTATTTTTAATTTAAACAAAATATTCAAAAAATGTGTTCTAAATTCAATCCCGATCCTACGGGTGGTTTCCGGCACTAAAACGTATTAACATATCATTATAATAATATAAGGGTTATTTTTATTTAAAAAGAATATATAAAAGGCTGTTTTATAAAAAAGAATGGGGATAGAGGGACTCGAACCCGGGTCTCCTCCCCATCACACCAACAACTTAACTACTCCTGCCCGCTAGGGAATCGCAACAGGACTCAGATTAAAATGGTTTTAACATTGATGGTGTCTGTGTTCTCCCCTCCCCATCGAACCGAATTCAAGACAGTCTCAATTCCAACCATTTTGATCGTGATTGGTCTTAGAACTATGAGGGTTTTGTAGATCTATGTATGGCGATCCCGAGGATGTAATTTTTTGCAAAATCATCAAGTTTAGATTGGTAATTTAGTCGATTGAAAAGCCGAACCCTAGATTATGAACATGGGATCGAATTGATTAAAATTGATAAGATTATAGATTGAAATCATGGGGCTTTCAGTAAGTGATAGATTGCGAGTCTGTCCGTGCAGATCAATTGCATTGAGATCGGGTCTAGGATATAACTCGATTAAACCCGAAATCACATGAACCCTACAATTCGTTCAAGATTAATTCGGTATTGTAAGCCCCAATTATCACAGGGCTTTCAATATATGGATGAAAACGAAGCTATGGATATGTTTAATTACCAGAATGGAATTCTAATTGGTGGTGTACGACCAAAACGTGTTCCGACTTCGACGAGTTAGCCTCCGGCGACTCCTACCGCGTCTCCGGCCGAATTGATATGTGCAAAAGCCTCTAAGAGACCCGTTCAAGGTACGCACGTGTTTGATTACGAGAATGATGATCAAATTGAATGAATTCAATAGTAAAGATGGGGGTTTCGACGGTTACGGCTTGGGATCTTAATTCGAAATTAATAACACTCAATAATGCTTGTAAATGATTGGGAAACGATCGAAATTACTAAACGCTTGCATAACGGTCATGAATCCGAACATACTTGGAGAATTTGGTTGGAATTGGATCAAAGGACAAGAAGGTTTGACTTTTAAAAGTCAAATAGGACAAACACTCTTGATTTTGATTTTACAAGGTTAACAGATTGTGTTTCGAGTAATTACATAATTAGTCCCTGTAGTTTATGTCTATTTTAGTTTGAATTTAGGCAGAAATAGTCCCTGGGGTTTGAGATGAGTTAACTAGGTTAGGATTTAACGGGATTTGGTTAACGGGGTTAACCCTAAATTACCGGATGTCACTTCATCCCCTAGTTGAAAGAAAATTAGAATAAAAAAAAAATTTTGGAGGGTGTCACACACAGACACTTGACGGTTGCCACGAACCACCAAGAAACTAAACCGGGAATGCTACTGTACTTTTTTTTTTGAACGGCGAATATTGAATGTTGTGACCTCACAACCCCCGTCACATGAGAGGGCCTCGTCCAACTCCAGCTAATATATTGTTTTAACCGGGCCCATTTGACGTTAGAGTTGGAGAGCATCCAAGGAAAAATCTCACCCAATACGGCCCCTTCCGGGCTTGAGGGAGAGCCAAGGCTCGAACCCTAGATCGGCGTGGGCAAAACCATGGTGCATCAGCCTAAGAACTAGGCCTCATTTGCATGCCTCAGAAATTAATAAGGAGAGCAGGAATTGAACCTGGGTCACAAGGAACACTAGGTCTTTTCCTTACCACTCCACTACCAACTCATTGGCTGCTACTCTACAATTTATTTTTGAAAGGCGGAATTTATATAACGAAAAGAAAACAAGCAAGCTAGCAGGAGCTAACCAGCACAAGTCAAACAAAAAGGAAACAACATACAGGGAAATTAAAAATTAAATTCACTCCAAGAGACCCACTCAATTGGCCCAATACCGTCTTGGTTCTTCGCCCATAGAAAACTTGTGCTTTTTATTTCATCAAATAGCCAATTGAGGGACGCCTTTTTCTCCCCAAAAACGACACCATAAAGAAAATGGATCGTAACAAAGTAGATCAACGTCTGGGTTTGGGCGTGGGGGTTTAGACTGGCAATTGGGGATCTGGGAAGTGTCTTCGGAATTTGGATCTCCATGTTAACTCAGGTTAAAAGTTAGTTTCCAGATGCACCATACTGCAGTGAGGATTACCACTTGGCAAGCTTTGCTCCTATTGGTCGCCGACGGAGCAATATAACACAAACCCTATATATCACGAACCGAAAACACGAATATAAGAGGGATTTTGCACTAGTTGCTAATGAATCCCCAAGTCATAGAAGCATAGTAACATGAAGTGAAGAGATGCTCGGAGGTCTCCGAGTTTTGAAGACAAAGCGAACACTCATCGGAGTCAAGAGTAACCTTTCGCCGACATAAAACCACTGGTGTTGGAATCCGATCAAGCTCGGCGCGCCACGCCAAAATGTTCACTTTTTGTGGAACCCCTTTACTCCAACAAAATGTGAAACAATTTAGATTGTGAAACACTTCCCCCAAAAGCCACCTGATGAACTTAACCGAAAACACCCCATGGGATCCTTTTTCCACATACCTGTGTAAATACAATGCCACACAACGTTGGCGAAAGGATGTTTGCGTTAATGATAGACAGCGTGCAAAAGAACCTGAAAAGGACGTATGTGGCATGTAGTTGTAGTCGGTTAAAGATCCTTGAAGAAAGACGAAGAGTTTCACTTGGTTTAAATTCGTCACTGAATTAAATGACCTAATCTTTTTCTAGTGTATGAGTTCGTATAAGTACTAGAATTTCATATTTCAGTTATATTAATTTCGTACGTCTGGATTTAAACATGAAAGCTTTTTGTTTCTACGTCGTATTTCTTTTGCTATAGCCTATATGCACTTGACAATTTCATAGTCCAAATTTTTTAGAGGTTAAGCTTTAACACAGGTAAACAAAGATAAAGTAATCTATACTATCTAATAAATAAATGTTTTTTCATGTCATGTGTCGTCTCCATATTTATTCTCATCATTTTTTTTTCGTCTATCTCCTATTAATTACACCTCTATCTTTTAACATATAATATTTTTAAATAAAATACTAAATATAGCAATAAAACACATTTATTTTAAATTATCTCTTATTATAAGAAGTTTTTAAATCTAATTATGAAACTTTTATTTTCAATCAAATAGTAAATGAAAGTCAATTTTTATTAAATAGTAATTAACGTATTTTTGAAACCAAATTATATATTAATTTTTACATATTTTGAATTTTATTTTTTATCCTTAGTATATGTAAATTTTATAATTTTATTTATTGATATTTTTCACCCCGTGTGTATAACACGGGTTCTAAACTAGTAATCTATATTTAATAAGTTATCTATACTATATAATAAATAAAGGTTTTGTATGTCACGTGTCGCCTCCATATTTAATCTAATCATTCTTTTTTCGTTCATCTCTTATTAAATGCACTCATATATTTTAATAAGTTACTAATCTATACTATATAATAAATAAAGTTTTTCTATGCCACGTGTCGCCTCCATATTCAATCTAATCATTATTTTCCCGTCTTTCTCTCTTATTAAATGTACCCATATCTTTTAATAAGTTACTAATTATACTAATAAAACACATTTATTTTAAATTATTCCTCTATTATAAAAAACTTTGAAATATAATTATGTAGCTTTTATTTTCAATCATATAGTAAATGAAAGTCAAATTACATTAAATAGTAATTGACGTTAATTATATATTACTTTTTTCATATTTTGAGTTTTGTTTTCTATCCTTAGTATGTGTAATACATTTTTACATCTGTAAAATATATAAATAAAATTTAAGAAACTTATGTATTGATATTTTTCACACCGTGTGTATTACACGGGGTCTAAACTAGTTATTTAATAAATAAAAGTTTTTAATGTCACGGGTCGGCTTCATATTCATTCTTATCATTTTTTTACCGTATCTCTCTCTTTATTAAATGCGTCTTTATCTTTTAATAATAATTATACTAATAAAACGCATTTATTTTTATGAGTAAACTTCAGTTTTCGTCCCTAATGTTTGAACCAAACTTCAGGTTTCGTCCCCCTATAACACATATCATACCTGACGTTTTATGTTTTAACAATTTTCATCCCTAGTCCTTAACTCCGTTAAAAATTCTGTTAATTTTTAAATGAAATTACTAATATACCCCATTCTTCTTCAAACATGAGACCCCCTTCTTCAAACGTAGTCTTCCCCGCTCCTTTTTCCGTCACCGGCCCGCCGGTCTGGCGCCACCACAACAACTCTCAATTCAAGTTGTTCGGACCTGCACCGGCTGCTATTTTCCAACGCATTTGACTAAATATTCCGTCCTCGAGATGTATTTAGCTATGTCGTATACGTATTTTACTAGGTCACAACTCCGGCGTAAGTGTTCCTCGGTTGTTATTTGATTTCATTTCATTTCTGGCTAATTCTTCGATCATGTTGTTGTTTGTTTGTTTCAATTCTTATGCAATGTTTTTTTTTACTAGATTTGGGGCTTTGACTCGCAAGTGCTTTAAGTTTTGTTAAAATTTCATGTTTTAGTTTCTCTAAGAATCAAATTGATGTTGTGATTTCATGCTTGAATGATGAATTTGTGCTTGTAGTAGGAGTGTTTGGACGTGCATTTTGCGATGATTAGGTCTGCTTATTGGGCTAATTGTGATTTTGTTCTTGATTTGTGTTAGTTTAGGTTTAAAATGATTGAATTTGTAGAGGCCAGTAAGAAATTGATGTAAGAAAGCTGAGTATAGTTTTAATTTTCTGCTAATTTTGGTGGATTCTTGTGCAGTTTTGGAGATAGTTAGGCTTTGGTTATATTTAGGGCTAGAATAATCAGGTTATGGAAAATCCTGTTTGAATCTGCTATAAAAAATTGAATATGAATATGTGGGTGGATTTGTGCTTATTTAGAGTTGCATTAATCAGATTTGATAAAAGCCTACAAGAAGTTGTATTAAGAAAACTGAGTATGCTTCTAATTCCCTGCATATATGGGTGGATTTTATTTTTTTTTGAGATACAATTTGCAGCTAAGAAGCCACTGAAATCTATTTACTATAGATCATATTGCTACTTACTGTGAATGAAAATCGAAGAGCAGGTGAGTGAATGTAAGATGGAACTTAGGGCATATTAGTAAATTCATATAAAACTAACAGAACTTTTAACAGAGTTAAGGATCAGGGACGGAAACTGTTAAACCATAAAACGTCAGGGATGATATGTGTTACAGGGGGACGAAACCTGAAGTTTGGTTCAAACCTCAGGGACGAAAACTGAAGTTTACTCTATTTTTATTTATCCCTTATCTATACTATATAATAAATAAAGGTTTTCCAATGACACGTGTCGCCTCCATATTCATTCTCATAAATTTTTTCCCGCATCTCTCTCCTAATTAATACACTTCCATATTTTCAATAATAATATATTTTTAAACAAATTATTAATTATACTAATAAACACATTTATTTTAAACTGTCTCATATTATAAGAAACTTTGAAATGTAATAATATAACTTATGTTTTTTCAATCTTATCTTACTACTCTAATAAATGAAAATCTTTTCAGGACACGTGTCGCTCTCTGGTTACTCCTCATATTTATTTTCCCGCCTCTCTCTCCAATTAAATAATAATCTTTATATTAATAAATTTAATTACGAATACTTATTATTTAATTATAAATAGTTATTATATCATCAATCAAATGAACTTAATATGAACTAACATTTATCAATTAAATTAAAAAATTAATACTCAGTTGAAAAAAAATGTTTTAAAAACTAACTTAACAGACTTCATAACTGTCACGACAAATTACATATTTTAAAAACATATTTTGACAAATGTGTTTGTTAACAAGTTACATTATATTTTATTCAACCGATGTAATATACTGGTTTATTCAACCTGTATATTACACGGGTTTTTAAAAATATAAAATTTTTATTACTAAATATATAACATTTTATTTATTTAACCGGTGTAATACACGAGATTTTAACCTAGTTAGGTTATATATTCATGTATTACATGGGGTTGTTTACTACAAATATAAAAATACAATAATGTGTAAAATAAAATTCTTTGTTTCCTTAATTAAGTAATAATTAGAATTTAATTTTTATATTATTTTTCTAAAAAATAAAAACATTAAGGTAATTAAATTTCAAAATTCAAACTTATTTAAAATATGAAAAATTAGAAGATTTTAATGAGAAAAATATGGTGATGAAAAGTGACATTATTTGGAATAATTTATTAGAATAAGAATTATAAAAGAAATTTAAAGTCTAATTATGTAACTTTTATTTTCAATCAAATAGTAAATAAAAGTCAAATTAAATTAACGTATTTTCGAAATTCAATTATATATTAACTAGCTTAGAAGTATTACAAACAGGGTGAAAAATATTATACATAAAATTTTTAAATCTTTATGTATATATTTTAAATGTGTAAAAATGTATTACATATACCAATGATAAAAAACAAAATTCGAAATATGTAAACACTAATATATAATTGGGTTTCGAAAATACGTTAATTACTATTTTATGCAATTTGAATTTTATTTACTATTTGATTGAAAATAAAAGTTATATAATCAGATTTCAAAGTTTTTTATAGTAAAGAATACTTTAAAAAATAAGTTTTATTAGCATAGTTTGTATTTTATTTACAAATATATTATTATTAAAAGATAGATATGTATTTAATAAGAGAGAGGAGCGGGAAAAAATGATGAGAATGAATATGGAGGCGACACGTCGCATAAAAAACATTTATTTATTATATAGTATAGATTTTTACATATTTTGATTTTTTTTTTCTATCCTTAGTATATGTAATACATTTTTATCCCTATAACTTGATATTTTTCACTTATTAATAAAATAAAATGAAAACAAATGAGTTGCTAGTCAACATAATAAATGGTAATTAATTAAAAAAAACGATATAAGGAAAAACCATATAAAAGATCTACTTAAGAAAGGAGTTTGCCAAGTAAGATTTGAAATTTATTCAAGAATTAAATATGGAATAGGAGAAAAAGTGGGTAACAAATCAAATAAACGGGGAAAGGGAATCCCGCGACCACGTCATCATCTCGTCTCCTTCTGTTTCACGATTCCTTCAAATATTCAATTGCCTTGTTTAGGGGTGTTTGGATGTAATTTTAGATTTTTTAAAAGCTAATAAGTCAATAAGTAATTTTTAAAAGACAGGATTTCTTAGCTTTTGAGAATGGCTTATTGTCTTATTAGTTTTTTCAAAAAAAAAAGTGCTATTTTTTTTAGTTATCGGCTTTTTAAAAAAGCTAATAAGTCAATAAGCACTTTCCCACCGCACTCCTAAACATCCTCTTAATCACTCAACCCATCGCCATTGCCATCGCCATCGCTCTAGATTTTCTGCTGTTCCCTGCCACCGCCTAAAAGGTAAATTTGATTTTTACTCCGATGACGCTTTGGATGAACTTGAATCGTCTTGTTTCACGGTTTCTATAATCCTTTCAGTTTTGATTTCCGTTTTGTAGTTGGATTGATGGATCGGATTTCACAGCTTCCTGAATACGTTGTTCATCACATACTCTCATTTATTAATACTCATGCAGACCTTGTTCGAATGAGCGTATTGTCTAAGAACTGGTTTGACTTAACTGCTTCTTTCCCCATTTTAGACTTTATTAGTATGTATAAATTTAAATCTCCAGAAAGTTTTTTCAAGTATGTTGAGTACACCACCTCTAGATTCTGCCAACAAAATGTCACTGCACACAAGTTCAATTTTAGCGCAAGTATCCAAAATCATGCAGAATTAGATATTGTTAACCGATGCCTTGAATTAGTTCTTAGGAATGGCGTGGGAGAGTTGGAGATTCGTTATATCAACAGACGCTCTAATTTACATCGAAAGTACCGTTTGCCTAACATACTCTTATCCGTTTCTGTGTTAAAATCTTTGTTCATTTTTAACTGTGATTTGCCTTCTTCATTGATGTTTGATGCTGTCAAGTTCAAGTCTTTGACTACGTCAAAATCGATGATGATATGATCGAGTATCTCACCACTAGTTGCCCTCTTCTACAAGAATTAAAGATTAGCAGTTATGGTTTCAAAAGATTTTGTGTTTATGGGCATCAAAATCTTCAAAGAGTTCGGATTATTGACAATTCACTTGAGTTGATAGTTATTGAAGCTCCAAATCTATCTAATCTTTGGGTAGAAGTTACGGATGTAAGAGAAGCACCGCAAATGAACTTGGCTTCATGTAAAAAACTAACAACAGTGACTTAAAAACTAACAAGCTCGAAAAATGGATGTAGCTGAGATGAGGATGTTGAGGTGGATGTGTGGACACACAAGAAATGACCGAATAAGAAATGAAGTTGTTCGGAAGAGATTGGGAGTCACATGTATCTCAGATAAGATAAGAGAAGGAAGATTGAGATGGTTTGGACATGTCAAGAGGAAACAGAGCACAGATCCAGTGAGAACGGTGGAAACTCTCGTTGTAGAGGGGAAAAGGAGCAGGGGGAGACCGAAATTAACGTGGGATGAGAGGATTAGGCTTGATTTGCTAGATTTACACCTCTCAGAGGACATGATCAATGATAGGATTTCATGGAGACGTCGTATAAGGGTTTTAGGATGAGTGACCCGTTGTGTGGGAGAGTAGAGTTGTTTAGCAAAGATTTTGCGTATGTCTTGTTTCTTGTAGGTGTGTTGTGTTTCTTGTGACTAATATACTCTAGTCATACACTGCTAATTGTTAGATTACTGTTAGATTTATTTTACTTTATTACTCATTAATTTTATTTATATTTTTATCTTTTTCTTTCCCATGGAGCCGGGGGTCTAAACGGGAGCAGCCTCTCTATTGGGATAGGGGTAAGGTTTGCCCTCATCACACCCTCCCCAGACCCTACTAATAGCGTTAGCTATGTGTGGGATTATACTGGGTACGTTTGGTTTGGTTTGGTTTGGTTTGGTTACCAAACTCTTAACGGTTTTACTGACTACTTGTCCAACTTCCCCTTCGTTGAAAATTTGGTTCTTGTTACTGAATATAGTTGCAACAACCTCAAGTTTTCAAGTCATTCCTTGAGGACATTGTTGTTACATTCAAAGTGTGATTCAGAAGATATTGAGTTCAACACCCCCAATTTGGTTTTATTCATTCATGCTTATAATCGTCATCGTATAACCTGGCATCATGTGATGGATAAACACCGGCCTCTGTTAAGCGATTCGACCCATTTGAAATCACGTAAGCAATGTTTTCCCTATGGTGGTATAGATGCTCTTTGGTTCAAGAAGTTGAGGCTAATTTTGGACAAGAAAAGTGGATTCAAAGTTTTGAACCTGTATATTCACGCCAAATATAGTCAGGGTCGTTTCTTTGATCAGTCATTTATGCATTACATCGTTGTGAACCCTTTTATAAAATAAGGGAAAATTACCAAAGTAGACGTTTGACTAACAATTTTTCTCAAAATAGACTTTGACTTTTAGCTTACAGATTCATATACTTTCTCTCTAACCCGCCGGCTAAATTAGCCTGCCAAAAAGCAGTGTAGAACAGAGTTCTGGTCCGATGAAAATTCGACACATGGCTAAGCCGGCTCCCAGGATCACGGCTAAGTAGCCGTCATTTCTCGGCTTAGCAACCGGCTAAGGACCTTATAACGGCCGGCTAAGGCTAAATAGCCTAGACGGGCAGGCTATTTTTAGCCGCGAAATTTGCCACTTGTCGACATTTTATTGGACCAGATCTTTGTTGTGCACTGAATTTTAAGCCGGCTAAATTACCCGTCGGTTTAGAGAGAACGTCTATTAATTTTTTAGGCAAAAAGTCAAAGTCTATTTTGAGAAAAATGGATGGTCAAAAGTCTATTTTGAGAAAAATGGGTGGTCAAATGTCTATTTTGGTAATCTTCGCATAAAATAACCCCAACACAATGTTGTATATTCCAATTCACTTGCAGACTTGCATAGAGTTAGAGAAGCTAAAGGCGATTGAGTTGCCACCTTGTAAACTCGAGCATATTGAGCTACAACTAGACACCAGAGAAGAATCATCATATCATCTGGCTTTTGTGGATGTTGTACTTTGGTGTTGCCGTCCTCAATCTCTAACTTTAAGATCACCCTCTCCTTTCATTGCTTTTGAGGAACAAAGTGATCTTGTCAAGGTAAAAATGACTTTAAAAACTCGTGCATTACACTGGTTGCATAACATTGTTTAGAACTTTAGATTCTGTTTGTACACAACAAATAAGTAGAAATATTATCTTTTTCCTGTTTGTTATTTTTTATTCAGAATACATACAAGAAGCTACTTCAACAAGAAGATACTTCAACAAGAAGATGAAGGCCATACCAATATTCAGATTGTGTCATCTTCCTCTTTCGAAGCCTGAAAGGAATTCAGGGACTTGATCTCATTTTCAATGGCGATACCTCGTGAAGGAAAAACAGTTAGCTTCTTAAAGTCATATATATGAGGATGAAACTGATAAATTTAAACAGCTCGCGGTTAACCGTTCATGATTATTCTACATTTTGATATCTATATCAGTAGTAATGGTTCTGAATCATGATAATGATTTATATAGGGAGCTTTTGCTTCATTACTGATTGTTCTTGCTATATATTTTTGGGCCTTATTTTAAGGTTTTTGTTAAGCATGACAAAATGGACAGGCGCCTGATCAGGTTCGGTTATGGGTCAACATAAATTCTAAAATGTATTGGTTTGCTTCGGAAATGGGTTTTGACCGAAGTGAGTTCGGGTTGAAACATATCGTTGTAAAAAAATTATCAAAAATAATTATAGCAATTATATCTACAAATTAGTGTGTTTCTTGTTTGAATAAGCTACACAGAACCTACACATATGTAATTATATTTGTAACTAGTTTTAACCCCGTGTGTTACACGAGCTGAAACGTTAAAGTTATATTGATAAATATCTTAACATCTCTTTTTATATAAATTTGATATTGTATTTTTAACTTTTTCATTTTGTTACATGTTAAGATTATATGGATGAGAGTAATTAAAAAATAAAAAATACATGAAAATTCATTTAATAAGTAGTGCACTTTTTACAATAAATTAAATTACATGTCAATTGAAACCTTACAATGATTATTTACAAATTTGAAAATACTTCATTGTATATAACATTTGACGTGGTATTGGTAATTTTTCCATGTTTACCATAAATTAATAGTTTGAGTCCATCTCTATTTTTAACTTTTGATAATGCAACATACAGTTGATCATGAATAAACACTTGATCTTTCAATACAAACCAACATTTGAAAGTATTTACCCTAAACTTTTATTCATGGTCATTGTAAAAAAACAATAATTGTATATTTTCTTCTTTGAAGTTTTAATAAAATTGTTTTGTCTGAATATGTTAACCCAATTACAGAGATAACATTGTGATGATCAATGTTGATTCAAAATATAATCTTCGCTTCTATAACACGATTACCTTGTGATTTGACCTAAAGAATTGTTACATTACCTAAACCATTTTTTCATCAATATTTATTAATAACATAACTGTAACACCGACATTTAAAACTAATTTATGGTTTGACAAACCTGATAATGAAAGTCTATTTAGAAAATCAGGAGATTATAAACTTTTATCAAAATCATTATCAAGATACTCTAATTGACGGATACTATTTGTACTTGTATGCGTAAATCTCGCTAAACTTTTAATATTAAATCTCTCATAAAAAAAATAATACAAAGATACAAATAAAATTTAAATTTCAACAATATATCGTCTTTTAAATTCAAAATTTAAAACTCCAAATTTTAAAAATTTCACACCCTAATATTTCAACACAATTAAATTTAAAATTCCAAAATTAAATATGAAAAATTTAAAACTAATAAATTAGAACTGAAACTTGTAAACATGTTTTTTGAAAAAAAAATCTCGTCTTTTAAAAAAAACTAAATTTTAAAATATAATACACTTTTAAAAATAAATATTTTCAAGTTTATTAATTTTATTAAAAACTAAGTATTAAAATTTATAAAATCAAAATAAAAAATTTGTTTATAAATATCAAATTTAATTAAAAACTAGTAATTAAATATTAGAAAACTTTATTCCAAATCATATTTATTTAAAATGCAAGCGTAGTATTTTCAATTTTTATATGTAAAATTTAAAAAATCTTTTTTTTCGATAATAAAATTTTTAAAAATCATTTTTTAATTATAAAACTTTAAAAACTAGATTTTTTAAAATCTCTTATTTTTTAATTCTTGATTTTTTAAAAATATTAACTTTTGGTGATAGTTTAAAAAAATGTGAAACAATGGTAATAATGATAAAAATGTTTATTTATGTAATCGGCTCACGGTTCTCAACCAAGGTCAAGGTGTGGGGTTCGAACTGCTATCTCTGCCCCACGATTGCTTTTTTGCTCAAACCATTGACCTTCCATTCCCCGATCATCGACGTGGGCTGGCAACCCCCAAAGAAAAAAAAACTAAATATGAAAGTATTAAATGGAGGATATAAATAAGGTTTTAGAGAGAAAAATTATGAGATTGAATATGGTGATGCCATGTAACAAAACCATTTAGGTTTTTATTAGAAGAGAGATTCATATGAACAAATATAACCTACATACGTGTAATTAATGTGTAGGTTAATCAGAACCTAAATGCACAACGAAAACAAGAACACAATAGTGATTGATAAAAAATGAGCGATCGACACTTTTCAGTTTAATAATAGTGAATATAGGAACAAAAGGAAGTGACTTTTCTAAATCTAAACTTGCGATTAAATGGACTAAAACTCACATAAATAAAAGCTAAAAACCTGGGAAAACAACCATGATCTTACCCACTACTTTGACCCTAATAAAAACATAAAATCAACATGTCGAAATAACCTTACTAACTTCTGACCCGTTAACTTGTTGACCCGTGAACAAACTCGATTAACCCAAGAATCACCCTGTAATCGTTGTTTGTTCACATCTTTTATCCACAACAACATTCTCGTAGAAACAAGCCTTCACCGTGACCTCTCCTGGACAATCGACCTCCACATTAGTCACATCCAAAGTCATCACTCAGTCCCTTTTGATCAGATTTGTTCCAAGGAGCCTTCTTCCACTAATCAAGAAAAATTAATTTATTAAGCCCCTTCTAAAACATTTGATTAGTAATAAGTTTATATTTTTTTAATATGTTATTGACACTTGATACCTAACGACAAAAAAAAAAAAAAAAATTGGCCCTCAAAAGTTTGGCCCTGTGCGGTCACCCATCTGGCACATCCTCAGGGCCTTAGGGTCGGCCATGAACTCAAGCGAGTTGAAATAAAACTAGACATCACAGAAGAATCATCAGCTCATATAGCCTTTGTGGATGTTGTACTTTGGTGTTGCCATCTCTAACTTTGTCCTTAACTTAATGATTTTGAAGGACAAAGTGATTTTGTTAAGGTAAGACATATATTTGCTACAACGAAAGCATATGTCGTCACGTCAGGATAGGCTATACCGACGACACATCGTCGGGTCCGCGTTATTACCTCGACGCTAAAAGTGTTTAAGGTCGTTAGGATATTTTTCGTCAGGACATGTACACCCTGTACCGACGGCATGTCGTCTTATATGGCCGTTTCAAAAACATTTTTGCTGAATAAAAATAAAAGAATTTTCAACCTGTAACGACGACATGTCGTCGGTATAGGATCGTTCCAAAAACATTTTTGCTGACTAAAATTAAACAAATAATAAAAGAATTTTCAACCTGTACCGACGTCGTCGGTATAGGGGTCGTTCCAAAAACATTTTTGTTGAATAAAAATAAATGAATAATAATAGAATTTTCAACCTATACCGAAGATATTTCGTTGATACAGGTGCACACTTTTAAATATTTTTTAAATTTCTTTACAGAATAATCATAATAACAAACTGTAAATTGATAGCTAATTTTAACTAAAAACCGTCATATAACTTCAAACCATCATATTATATAATTTAATTAATTGTAATACAATTAATCAAATTATAATAACAAACTAAGAATTACATAATTATAACCAATATGATTTAGAAACTGTTAGGAACAGTAACCTATAACAGGTGCCCTTTGTTTACCCCTGTTGCGCCACGTTTTTGCTCCCACTACCACCGCTAATATAGTGAATCAGAATGAGCATTCACCTTCTCTTTTGCTTTTTCATCGTCGCCAAACTTCATCATCACCGTTATTGTTTTCTTCATCGCCTCACCTTTCCGTTCTTCCGCTGAGATGAGAGATCAAGAGAGAGAGATCACGACGAAGACGATGGTGCGCATCCCGGCGACGTCCTGTGTCTTCAATGTCAAAAAGACATGTTGAATACAGTTTTATTCCAAATTACTCAATGATTACAGGAAAAAAATAAATGAAGCAAAAAAGGGGTTAAGAACCCTAATACATATGAAATAAATAAGAACAATAACAAAGAGAAGAAGAAGACTACATCTTGTCGTTCTTGCTGTAAATCGAAATAATATATAAATGGATTCTGGTACAAACTTCTGATTACAATTCGATCCTATATATAGTGGTAAAACCAATCGTTGCGTCTGTTCTTTTTGAACCGCTGCATTCACAATCAATCGGTGCGTCCCTTTTGCCAAGCATTGCGTCGTGATGTATCCATCGGTCGTAGGTTTTCAACTTTGTGTTTTGACACATCTAACCCTTCTAGTTATAAACAATACATAATCTATTCTAAGTACAATAATAACCTAATTACATATTAAGTCCCTTGACTTATAACTGAACTATATTTTGTTTAATATCCAATAAATATTTAGTGAACTTTTTTGTGCTATGTTCTCGTATAGATTCTTGATGAATTGGTGGAACATTAGTTAGCTAAGAGTGGATTCCAATGTCCAGATGTTCGATTGTAGGTTGTCTTGGTCTCTTCTCTATCATGCGTGACATGTTTTGTTTCTTGAATCTTAGGTCTTTGCATAGATTGTTCAACTATTTTTCAAGCATCTAAAATATCCATTTATAAGGACAATATAGAGGAGTTATGTGGACTCGCATTAATATGATCAATTTACTTGCAATGATACTGTACAAACAATAAGTTCTAACATGAAGTTTAATTTAATGGGACATCCATGTATATTTGTACATCTTTTGTCAAAGGCAATTACCTATTACCATGTAAATCTTGCACACTACAGTAAACATATATAATTGACAATTGAATGAAAATGTTTCAAGAGAAACTTTATGTTTGGTTATGGTTCAAGTTGATTCTTGGATATGCATATCCAGCTTCTGAGTGTTTTAAAACCATTGAGAAGCATGGTGCAGGACATGCAGAATTAAGATTTTGGTGTCAATATTGGTAATTTCCATCTCATCTTAACAAATTCAAGAATTGAAAGCTTCACCATTTGGTTGTTTGGTCAACTATATATATTTTAGGATTAAATCAAACCCTTTTTGTTTTGGTTATTGAATTTGAATGTGATAGTTAGGTTCCATGATTGGGTTTTAGTTTCATGTTGATGTCTTAAGCAATTAATCTTACATATCAAATAAACATTTTTTTGGGATTTTTACATCCAAGTGTGAATTCTTATGCCTCTCCAGGTTTGTGTGTTTTGATATTCGGAATCCTGACGAAATTCCCAACGCAACGCGCGGGGTGGGAAAACCCCTAGTTTAATTAATTGTAAAACAATTAATCAAATTATAATAACAAACTAAGAATTATCTTAATCTTCGTCTTGGTTAGACGACCCGCCTTTGTTGAATTTTAATTATTTAAAACAATGAAATTTACTCTTTTCTTTATAGGCAAATTAGTTTTTAATAATCCAAAGTATTACTTATTGGCAAATAATAATCCAAACTAACAGTTTGGCTGGTGATAATCTCAACTTTCACTTTTGTTGTCATTGACAGTCCTAGTAGCATAATCATCATATATTTCCACCTAAGTAACACTCGATTCCCACTCGATTTCGATTGTATGTTTCTCCATTTCCTTTAAGATCGTCATTTTGAGCGAAAATAAGTGTAAATCGAGTATAAATATACGCTGATTATGCTACTGGAACTGTCATTAACAACAAAAGTGAAAGTTGAGATTATCACCGGCCAAACTTTAAGTTCGGATTATTATTTGCCAATAAGTCATAGTTTAGATTATTAAAAACCAATTTGCCTTTTTTATAATAAGGTATTATTATTTAAAATAATTATTTTAATATTGTTTGGTTGTTTGGGAGAAACCGGTAGCTATTATCTTAATTAAAAAGAAAGTAAATATAGTGTCCGTTCTTTGGCTAAGGACACATTATAGACTGTGAGAGTGGAAAGCGGGTTTAAGGAGGGTAGAAGACGGATAGACGGGTACACCGCTGCAAGCGTGGCGGGTATCAGAGGTGGGTAGGCACAACGGGTATAATTACCCGATGAAACAATTGAATTTTACCGTTGAATTAAGAAACATATTGCGGCGGTGAATTGTTTCTATAATGTGGCAATAATCAAATGGTGTTTTTGAATATAAAATAGACAATTTACAAAAAAAAATAAATTAAATAATTGAAGTACTTTTCTGTTTCATAGAATTTAAATTATCTAAATCGATTAATAAGATATGTATGAATATTAATTTGTTTTACTTAAAATAAAAATGAGAAAATGAGATTGGTTGGTAGAGGTGTGCAAACAGGTATACCTGATCCGTACCCGTACCCTTTTGATGATTAAATACATACCCGTGACCCGTATAATAGTTAAAAAGGTCGGTTAAGGGTTCACGGGTAAACGGGTAAGGGTTTACGGGTTTTGCAAAGATAGCCCCGTATAGTTAAATTTGGTAAATTTAAAAAATATATCACATATTTACATATTGATCTACACTAAATATTTTGAAAATTTTATAAATTTTTTACTTCTTTAAAAGGTGGTGGGTTTAACGGGTATACGGGTTGTCTTCGGTTTTATAAATTTAGTTATTAATTTGTTTTAATTTAAAAAATAATAATAATAAGAGGGTCGGAGTATACTTGGATGGTACCTCTCTCACCATAGAGGGTACTTTGGCTAATTGAGTTGACATTTTCTAATTGATGCAATTTGGGAGGGTAGTTTGGTTGGGAGGGTACCACTCCCACCTCCCTTATGCAAATAAATTAGCGAAAATCAGAACACAATGCTTGGTATTTTGCTTAGCAACCGAACTCTAACGATGATTGAATACGCTTTTAACCAAGTCTCCTCTAGATAGGGATGGTTTGTATTTATCAACAATTAATTACAATCTCGTCTTGCATCTGTTTCATGTTTTCATTCATCATGTAGATAGTTTCTTGCATTCCATTATATTATGATTGTGATTGTGACGACATGTTGGACACACATGACACATCGGGGTTTAATTTTTTCACTTTCTGCTCAATATTCCAGTTCCAACCACGTCTAACACCGAGGGCGCGTCGTAGACACTCGTCTTCATCAACCGGCAAATCACCTGCTTCATTTTGCATTCGGGGAACTCTTCTTGAATGTTATCTTGTATTAAACAATACAATAAAACATGGAAAACTCGCCAAAGGCTATGATGATGAGCCCCCTTGTGTAAGAAAATAAAAAACGAGCCCCTATATATAAGCTTTAAAAATTATGGGCCCTATTATAAAAAAAATTCCATGTAAAACATTTTTTAATTTTTGTTGTTTTTTCCTACTAAATAAACATTTATTTTGGTTTTTTATTTCATAAGTATTCTTAATTAACTCTTAGAAAATTATATTTTTTTTCTTTAATTATTAGTTTCACTTTTCTAGTTTGTATATAAACATAGTTGGAAGGGCAGTAAACGAATCAAATAAACGCGAATGGTGACTTTTGTTCGTGTTTTTCTTTTAAATTTAACTAAGTAAAGTAATGAATACAAACATGCAAATGAACGAATTTTTTTGTTTACGTTTGTTAATTAAGAAAATGAACATAGTCGTGTTCGTTTATGTTTGTACATTAATATTATAAATGAGGAAGAAGCACAAACGAAAAATAAACACCGATGTTCAAATTAAAGTCTAAATATTTATCAATAACATTTTAAAGTTAAACGCTAATATGAGTTCACTACTAGAAAATGGGTGGGTTTGTGATGTGTTTGTTTCAATATATAAAAATATAAGTAAATATATTTTTAGGATGATTTCACAAGATTAGTTTTTAAATTTATAAAATGATAATTACGTTAACTTAAAACATACACAATAAGCAAGTGTACCTATCGCAGCGTAATATAGTTTAGATAAGGATCAAGTATCGAACCAATGGGCATGGTCGAATTCCAATGCTCAACTTTTGTTATCGTTTAGCCGGATTAATTAGTAAGCGGGTTTTGTGTGCTTGTGAAGCAGAAAAGTAAATGACGGTAAAGTAAATAGCATAAAAGTAAAAACGTGCGTGAAGTGTGTAACAGAAATGTAAATAGCAGAATAGTAAATAGTAGAAAAGTAAATAAAGCGAAAATGATCAGATTACGAAATGTATTGCTTTGGGATTCGAATCAGCTTGGTACGTGATAATGTTAAGTTAATTAATTCCGTGGTATGACTACTACAAACTTGTGACCCGGGTCACCGCTAGAGCCTCGTCCTCACTACATTTGATTTGCAAATTATATTCTTTAAAAATTGGTAGTGCTTCCCGTTAGGGACAACATTTACCTTCAACCCATCGAATGGTCATCTCCGGGTTGGTTTAAGATATCGGACTCAAAATGCTTTATATTAAAGTTAAATAGGTGATTATATTTTGCTCACCGGGAGGCGGTGTAACAATGGGACCAAGTATAAAGACGTATCGTTCCCAACATGAGTTCACTAATTCTTGGTCGCATAATAATCTCGTATAAAGACGTACGATCTTAGAAGTATAGACCAAGCCTTGCCTTATCAATTTCTACTCGTATAAAGATGTACGAGTTTCAAAAGAAGTTTGATTAAAAAAGGTTTTATGATCTTACTCTTTAAAATCAAGACACTCACAAATATAAAAACGGATTTAGACAATAATAAAAGCCCATCAAAAGATGGTTTTTGAGAACGAATTAGTTAAAGACATAAACATACCACTTCATTAATAAGTTAAACATTAACATGCACCAAACATCATCTTCACCCTAGCAATACAAAGAAGTTTTAGCCACGAATGGCCATAACGACTAGCGTAATGATGAGTTTCGTAGGCTCCCCTATTGTGGAACTAGGAGGAAGAGCCCCTCTACTCTCTACTCTAACTACGAGAATGCTCTCTTCTTGAGTGTTCTTTTGGTCTGGATTGGTGTGTATAATGATGAACTCAAACCTCCTATTTATAGGCCTCAAAATGTGCAATGCACGGCCGTGCAATAGGTTGCACGGTCGTTCAAAGGCCTAGGGAATCAAACAAGAGGACACGTACTGGGCCGTGGGGAAGAAGACAGAGCAATGCACGACCGTGCATCCCCCTATTTCCTCCAAGTTTTTTCTTTTAGCTGCTTAGTTGACTTTCGTTGACCAATTTTGACTTCTCGAGGGTTAAAGCTCGGGAATGAATCTTCTAGAAGCTTGAATTCTTGGTGTTTTTGATAGATTTTAGCTTGATTTATATTTTCAACACCGAATAATCTGTAATTACAAAATATAAGTATTTTAAGCATAAATTGCAAGATTATTATTTAATTAGTACCATAATGTGGGATTATTTTGTATGTAAAATATGTGTAAATGATGGCACATCATAACACCTCACACTTAAACTTTGCTTGTCCTCAAGCAAACTCATGCATGATCACACCCATAACTAAAAACTTTACAAGGGTAATGGAATTTCAACTAGTGTTGGAACTCCGAGATAACTCTTGAGTTGCTTATTCTATTTTTGTATTTTTCTGTTTTAAGATATCCATGACAAGCCTACTAGAACTTTGATTATGCAATAACTCCTCACTACTCACAATGTTCACTCAACTCTAGGGTTATATATATATATATATATATATATATATATATATATATATATATATATGGATAATGTAAGTGAAGTGGAACACTCAAGTTCGGATCGAATTATGTAATGGTCAAAAGCTTGTATGCAAATCAAGTCTACACCAACTAACTAAGTAGTATGCATGAATCAAGAGGACTTTAAAGGGTTGTAATGTGGCTAAGGTAAAACTAAGGGTGGAAATGAAAATCTTTTTGAATTTTTAGGGATTTTTTATGGGGTTTGGAGGGCTGCAGCTATCGCGAAACACTCAGCTACGACCTCTTGGCTTAAAATGGAAATTGCTAAAAGGTTCCCTCTACAGTAATCAGATTATGAGGGTATAACTAATCTGAGGGCTCGTTTATGGTCAGATTTCCAAGACCAAGATCTCTCATCAAATTCAACTCATTCCTTGTTGCGTAATACACATCGCTACCTTTTCATATGGTTTCTTCGGCTCGAAGCCTAACAACACCTACTTCAATCAGGTATGTATATTCACTTTGGGCTTGAATTTGATTCTTGCTACACTTTCCATCGTGGCTCCAGTTGCCACACTTTCTACATTTACCATATCTTTTGGCTCTTCTTTTGGCGGCACTTTTTGACAAGCCGCAAAATGGTGGCAATTGTTCTTGCTTGCGCCACCATTTTCTTACATCACTGGTTGCTTGAAAAATCTTTTCTCGACAGGAAAGCAAATTGAAAGCAAAGGAATGCATGTCAAGTTCTTTAAGGTCTCCCGGTAAAAGACCAACTTTTTTTTACAAGACACTTTTTCAATACTCCTATTTCCTCAATTTCTTTGAAATAATATTTCCTTGAATTTTCATGCAGATAGTTCGGATAATTTCCTAAAGCATCCACCATTTGTATATTCCAATTATTCTGAGTAGGACAGATTCTTTCCAAAGTTGTCTCGATGATAATGAACTTGAAATGACAACATATGATAATTTTCCTATTTTGAAGACAGTTAGCCAATAACCGGTGTTTGCGAAAAGATGGTTGGTTGATAGGTATGGGTTTAGAAAAGAAAAGGTTAAGGCTCAGAGGGCTATCTAGGCGGATAATATTTTTGTAGTTTTTGGATAATAAGGGTGATAAAGTCCTAGGTGCCTCAATCATTTTCATACTTCTACTAGTTCATGGTCTTGATATGTATAAGTCATATAAATTCTAATTATACATAGAATTCAATCGAATAAACACTCAATATACCAAACGAAAGAGCATGCAAAAACAATGATAATAATGCTCGTGAAAAGGGTCAGATTATTCTCACATGGAAACGAATGAGATAAGGTTTAGTGTTTTGTTATGCATAATTTCGGTTTGTTTCTATTTGCCATGTCTTCATTTTATTTAATTAGGTGCAAACTCCATGAGATTTGGATTTAAAGAGTTTTAAAAAGTTTGAATTTTTTTTGGGTTTTCTAAAAGGTAAGTTTTTGTAATGTTTTAGTCAAATAGGTAGAAAACCACAAGTTAAATTTTACTACTTTGAGGTTAACAGTCCTGAATCTCTAACTCCCCACCCCACACTTAAAACTGTGCATTGCCCTCAATGTACAAATGCATGTAATGGAATGCTATGCAAGAATTTAAATGCATGGAGTTTTAAGGGAAAAGAAACTGGTACTCCCCCGGTCAATTCGGTGTATAACCTAAGGCCCAAACTTATTGTTGCTGTCAGGCTGTGCCTATCAGCTGCTTGTCACATGTTGCTTTAAAGACTTCATCGAATTTCTCAGAAATTTGATGTGATTTCCGGCTCCAGGCTCGGAGAGTTGGAGTATAATGCCTCAAAGTAGAGATGATCTGGTGATGTTATTCTACCTAAAACATAAAAACGAATAAGGAAAATAAAAGATAGTAGTTAAGCTACTAAGTTCCTAGTATCGAGAAGGCATACCTGGGGGCTGAAGTAATTAGAAACTTAGATTTGGAGAAACCAAACCTAAGGTCCATTCTTTCTGCCGTATGCATCAACTTCTCAATTTATTCATGATCATCAGGTTGCCTCCCGGAAGCGCTACGTTTATTTAAGGGTCTTTAGCCGAACCCGTACGTGTTGCATCAGTCTTTCTTCAGGTGGGGGAAAACAACCTCCCATGTGTTTCCTATTTCTTCATTCAGCTTTGGTAGTTTATCAAAGTACTCATCAATCCAGTTAGTGTTATCTTGATCCTTGGTAAGGTATATTGTCTTAGGATCTGGTGTCTTTGGTTTGGTAAGATCTGGTGCTTTTCCCTTTTTCAAGTCCCTTGCTTTCTGTAGTTGGTAGTCCAGATTGGAGTCGATAAACTGGGAAATCTCAAAAGGGTCACTTGACATACATTCATATCCTCCGATGTTGTATGATATTGATTGTTTTCCGATACGAAGTTTTAAAATGCTTTCACCATATCAATGACGGCTCTTGCGGTGGCTAAGAATGGACGACCCAAGATTAATGGTATGGAGAAGTCTTGTCCTATTTCTAAAACCATGAAGTCGGCAGGGAAGACAAACTTGCCAACTTTTACCAATAAGTTCTCAATGACTCTTATAGGTGTCTTAACCTATCTATCTGCGAGTTCAATGGTTGCATTAACTAGTCGCGGTTGTCCAATGTTGAGTTTTTGAAACATAGTAGAGGGCATAACATTTACGCTTGCTCCTAGATCAGCAGGTGCATAAGTAATAGGTAGTGGCCCTATAGAACATGGTAAGGAGAATTTCCCAAGATCTGAGAGTTTCTTTGGAGATTCCTTTCGATAAGAGCGACACAATAATTTGTTATTTTTATTGCTTCTTCCATGTTTCTCTTGTTTGTGAGGAAATCTTTCAAGAAACGTCCATACTTTGGCATTTGTTGTATAATATCCAAGAAAGAAATGTTGACATGTATTTGGCTCAAGAGTTCTATGAACTTGTCATATTGCTCATTGGTTTTCTGCTTCACTAGCCTTCCTGGATATGGTATGTGAGAATTGAACGTTATTTTTGGAGGGAGGTCCGTTGTAGGAGGTTGAATTACACTAGGTTGCGCTCTCTGGGCGGATGAACTTGCGGGCTGTGGATGGAGTGGTACTCCGGTGAATATTTCTCTCCTAGGTGATTGGATTTCTTCTCCCGCCATTGGTGGTTCTGGGTAGACTTTGCTATTCCTTAGAGTAATAGCACTACCTCGGCCTTTGGATTAGTCTCAGTGTTACTCGGGAGACATCCTGGTTGCCTTTCGGACAATAATTTTTCTATTTGTCCTAATTGCGTCTCAGTGGTGTCACACCCCCACCGATGGTGGAATTTACGCGAGGGGTGACGAATTGAAATCATCACAATGATTAAAAGAAATACTATTAAATTAACCGAATAATTGTATTACATTGTTTTTATTAACACACAACCAAACAAAATAGATAAACAAATAGTCTTTATTAAACTTTATAAATAACTAAATCTCCTAGAGCCAAGTCTCGAAGTCCTAGCGTGATTGTAACAGCAACCTAGTTATTAGTACCTGAAAAACATGCTAAAATATGTCAGCTATAAATCCGGTGAGAACATAGGTTTAAGTAATTACATAGTATAGATAATGAAGATTTTTGCAATTCATAAACAAGATTCAATAACAAGTAAACAAACTTTTATACATCGATTCAACCAAACCTAATGACAAGATTGGGTTCCCATAGAATTGATATAGCATGAATAACAAGTTTTGCAGTTTCTGTATATCTAGTCTCAAGTTGATATCGTATCTCGTCAACTCAAGAACTAGATCGGCATGTCAGGCCCATAGATCTATGACTTACTCCCGTTGGCTTATCCCAAGTTAATGGTTGTAGAGTGTGTATAAAACCGTTTAAGTTTACAAGTATAGAAAGTAGTTATTGAAAATACATAAGTAGTATTTGAGTTTGATATAGTTTGAACAACCTTTGATATACGAGCATGTTTTCCACCCCAAAGATAAAAAGTAAAAGGGGCTATGTATCTCACCTTGCAAATGAAAGGGTTGAACTTGAACTTGTAGTAACTTGGATCGAATGCCTTAACGACTCCCTAAGTTAAGTTTGTTACGTTAGAAACAAGTTAAGGATAGTCGAGGGGTTGACAATGTAATTAGTTGAAAGCGGTTGTTGTACACTAGAGTGGTTATCATTCCAGAGTAGTACCTCCAACATAAAAGTTCCCAGGAAAGAGTTGGTTGGATCGAAACCCCGTCTTTTCCTAGCCAGAACTTTAATGTTTGTTAGATAACTACATACTGGTTTGAAAGTTACCCTATTTGTATACTTGACCAAGTTTAGGGTTTGTTTGGTAAGTTTGGAAAGTATAAGGGCTAAAGTGAAAATATAAGTTTAGTAAAGATAGAAATGAAATAAGTTAATTATTAGAGGGGTTTAATTTGAAGATAAGGAGTTTTAGTAAAAACATGATTTTTGAAATTGAAAGGAACAAGAAAGATCAAAACCAAGTTTTTAAATAAAATTTTGAACAAGTTTAATTAAAATAGGGCATTTAATCTTCGATAGCTCTATGATTATAACATAAACATGCTAGGGAATCATAGATCTAGCTAGTTATGAGGAATTTTTGAAAAGAAAAGTATGAACAAGCAAGAACATAAGAAGAACTTACTTAGAATGGAAGGATTTAATCTAGAATCTTCCAAAAGATGAGAAGAACAACCTTTAGTTGCTAGAGAGCCCTAGAGGATTGTTGAGATGTGAAGAATGAATGAGGTTTAAGGCTATATTTATAGGGTGGGTTTGAGAGAAAAAAGGGGAAAAGTTGGTTAGGTTTTTTTGATTAGGATAACAAAGGTGATAAACATAGGTTTATAAATCTTAGAATTTTTTATAAAACTTTTGAATAATGGATATAGGGGTTAGTTCACGAAATTTTGAGGATATGGATGATAGGATTGAGTTCAAAATTAGTTAGTTAATGGATGGAATGGATTAGGATATGATTTAAGAATAAAAATAATGGTTTTAATTCATTTTGGATAAGTTTAAAGGAATTAATTGGTTTTATTAATTTAAATAATAAATAATAATACATAAACTTAAAATTTCAAAAATTATATTAATAATAATGAAATATGATTTAATTTACAAAAATTAACCAGATTTCGAAGACGTTACAAAAGAAACCCTGAAATTTACGTATGTGTAACTTTTACCCTTGAAATTATATTTTAGTCAAACGAAGTTACAAACTTGAACTGTTTTTATTAGGTTAGAGTATAAGGCATCCAAAGCAACTATAAGTAGCAAGATTAAGAATGAATACCAGAATCAGATATAGAATCAAAATATAATGCGCAAGCCGTTCTATGCGTAATAGAATACTCGCTTTAGACTAGACTTGGAAATTTGAAATGAAATGATATCACAAGTGATATGAAGCATAAAAATGTTCATTGTATAATAAATCAATCAAGGTTACAAGGTAGGATTATAGGATCAGGCATAAAAATCAGGGATGTCACAAGTGGATTGAAGGGTAGCTTTCTGCGTTTTGAACTCAGCTTCATGTAGACTAAACCTTTCCTCGTATTGCTTGTGATGATAATCTGCTAGGAGGTCTTGAATTTCAGTAGTGGAGATTAGCTTAGTCATTACGTCCTCTAGGCTCATCCCATTACCTATCTTGTTTGTTCCTTAAAATTGTTGACGAGGTTGAAAGTTCTAAGGTTACCTTTTCTAAAACTGTTGTTGTCCAAAACGAGATTTTCCTTGGTTGTTGTTGTCTTTCCAGCTAAAGTTTGGATGATTCCTCCATCCAGGGTTGTAGGTGTTGCTATAGGGATTGTTTTGAGGCCGATTTGTTCCGACAAAGTCAACTTGTTTGACTTCGGCTGTGATGCTCTTCACTTCTTCCTTTGTTTTAGGTGTCGCCTTACCCTTACTAATTTGATTTAATCTTGTAGTAAGGGCGTCTACTTGAGCGGACAATGATGTGACAGCGTCGACGGCGTGAACTCCTTTCCTTGTTCCCCTGCTAGTCCTTAGGTTGTACCATTGATAGCTGTTCATAGCTATTTCTTCAATTAGGTTGCCTCTTGTGGCCTCTTATTTCCAAAGATGCCACCCGCAGTAGCGTCAAGTGTCTGATGGGCTTGATTGTGCAACCCATTGTAGAAGGATGATACTTGCAGCCAAACCTCTAACCCATGGTAAGGACATTTCCTTAGCATGTCCTTGAAGCATTCCCATGCCTCATAGTGATTCACCATCGTCTTGAGTGAAAGTGTTGATATCATTTCTTAACTTAGCGGTCTTGGTCGGTGGAAAATACTTTGATAAGAACTTCTGGGCGAGATCGTCCCAAGTAGTGATTGACCCGGTAGTTAGAGAATTCAGCCATGCCTTAAGGAAAAAAGGGCACATACGGAGGCGAATAGCGTCATTCGACACTCCGTTTAGTTTGAAGGTATCACAAATCTCGAGGAAATTTGCGATGTGGGTATGTGGATAGTAATCGGGTAATCCGTTAAAAGTGCATGATGACTGGATCATGTGGATGACATGAGACTTGATCTCGAAGTTTTTAGCATCAACGGTCGGTATTGTGATGCTGGACCCTAAAGCGTCTAGTGACGGTCTTGCAAATTCGGCGATAGTACGGTTTTCTACTGCCATTTTTCTAGCACGGTTTTCTCGAACTCGGAGGTGAAAGAATCTTTCGGGTTCTGCTAAAGGTTGATATAAACCAGAAGTAGTACTTTGGATCATACACTACCTGCAACAAAGCGTAAAAGAAAAACATATGGAAAATAAAAGGCTGATTCGTTAACTTGAATTTTTATTGAAATCACCGTGTCCCCGGCAGCGGCACCAAAACTTGATGTGTTTGTTTCAATATATAAAAATATAAGTAAATATATTTTTAGGATGTATCATAATATCAGGTTTTAAATTTATAAAACGATAACTACGTTAACTTAAAACAAACACAATAGGCAAGTGTACCTATCGCAGCGTAATATAGTTTAGGTAAGAACCAAGTATCGAACCAAAGGACACGGTCGAGTTCCAATACTCAACTTTTGTTATCGTTTAGCCGGATTAATTAGTAAGTGGGTTTTATGTGCTTGTGAAGCAGAAAAGTAAATGACGGTAAAGTAAATAGCATAAAAGTAAAAACGTGCGTGAAGTGTGTAACAGAAATGTAAATAGCAGAATAGTAAATAGCAGAAAAGTAAATAAAGCAAAAATGATCAGATTACGAAATGTATTGCTTTGGGATTCAAATCAGCTTGGTACATGAAAATGTTAAGTTAATTAATTCCGTGGTATGACTACTACAAACTTGTGACCCGGGTCATGTAACATCCCGAATTCTCAAAAGCTAATTGTTCGAGAAAGTGGTGACCCGAATCTCTACTAAATGGGTATGTTAGCATGGTTAACTCGTTAGAAATGCGTCGAATGGGTGCGGAGGGACCCGATGTGTAATATGGAAAGATTTATAAGCCACACTTTGGAAAACCCTAAGCCATTCAGCTAAGGGAGTGTGTAGACGGTAGCAGGGAAAGGAGAAGCCGGAAAGGGAGACGGTGGCGACTCAAGGCAGTGCGCGGCGGCCAAAAAACCGGGTGGGACTAGACGACAACGTGAGACTTCGTTAAGGTACAATCATTTATGTTTTCATCTTGTTAATATCTTGTTTAGGTTGTCGCATGGAAACCCGATTGTGGTTGGTCTACGGTGATCGGTGAAGGTGACGACGACGGCGTGGTGTTGGTGCATGGGGGTGAAGCCGACGGCATAGAGAGAGAGAGAGAATGAAGTGAGAGAGATAGAGAGGGAGCCGGGTGGCAGTGGTGGTGACTTCGATGACCGTTGGGAACCCAAGGCGACATCAAGGGTGGTGCCGGTGGGCACGGGAGCCGACTGTGGTGGCGGGTCACGACGGTGGACGGCGAGGACATGAGTAGTGGCGGTGTTCCGACGGGGGAGTGCGAGACCAGTTAGGGTTTCACATCATGGCTAGGTGGTGATGGTGATGCACAACGGCGGTGGTAGCATGCTACAACAGCGTATTGCAGGGATCGACGGTGGTGTTGCGGTTGTCGATGGTGGCCATTGACGGGGACAAGAGAGGCTACGGGTGTGGTAGGGTCGGACGATAAGGACAACGATGATGATGCACGGTGGCGACGCTTGGTGGAGGAGCACGATAGTGGTGCTTGGAGGCGACCGGTTAGCGTCACAAGATGGTGAGGACCGGAGACGGTGGGGTACGGGGTGGACTCGTACGGCGAAAACGGTGAACTCGGCTAGGGTTTTGCATAGCATGTATGCATGGGAACTCAACACGAGTTTATACGTTTCACATGGTCTTGATCTGGCATACCTTGGATGAACCTAGTCCGGGCATTGGATTTCTAGAAGGGTCGAGGACGATCCGGTTCGTGTGAACACGTGGGACTAAGGTACCGTGGAAAGAAAGGACGAGCTGACGGGACGACGTTAGAGTTTATATTTTATGCATTAGTAGAGCATACTCTGATCATGTGATCATACAGGTTCGGGATTCGAGCGAGTGGCCGCGGTGCAGAGCAAGGAATGGAGTTCAGCGTAACCAGTGAGTTTCTAATCCCCCTCTTTTAAATGTTTTAACGTTTTGGGGCTAGCGTACATACTTATGAAATGAGCTTACTCTATTAAATGTGACGATTACTTAAGAGACAAGCTTAATCTATTTAACGTGCTAAGGGTTCGGATTCTTATCCGACGTGTTTATGAAATTAAATAATTATTAAGTGATCGTAGGGTCAATGGTGGGTTCATGGAAATGTGAGAGTTAAGGGTATGGGTTATTAATGCGTGTCGTGTTAAGGGCCGCACAGGAGTCGTGTCATACATTAAATGCTTATGATATATGGTGTGAGTAATACGTTGTTCTAGGGTTATGCGTGAGGTGCAAGTATAGTTAATGAGTCATGTAATTGCTAGTATGTTGTTTGTGTTGTGTGTTCATCGTGGTATGTTTGCATCGTGTCATTATGGCACAGCAAGCGGGATTGTGAAGGATGAGTTCCTTCGGGAAGTCGCCAACGGTGACATTTATGTAAGCACAAGGTTGACTAAATTGAAATATATTAATTGTCAAATTCCATTACAAACATTCAATCAAAAGCAATTCCAAGAAAAGAAACATAATTGAAATACATAAGTTCTTTATTTATTTTAACTAAGTCCAAGCCTATACGTAGCACATCTTGATCAATCTCACATATTAGGACCTGAAACATGAATACAATAAAGTCAACTAAAAAGTTGGTGAGTATAACACAGGTTTGTATATAGATAGCATATAGTTGTAAAACAAATCCTTACATAACATGATAAATAAGGCATTTATGGGGAGCAGCTATTGTGTAACCAAGTATAATCAAACCTTTGTAACTAGCATGCAAATTGTGTTGTCGGTATCAATCACCCCAACCTGGGTGGGTTTGTCAGACTCAATAGATCTATCATTGAAAACCGTCGGCTTGAATAGTTAATGATTGCACATAAGTGTTCACAAAAGTTAGCACAACTAGCACTCGGGCATAAAGCTCAAATTTGCACACATGAATGTAAATAGGATTTGTACTTGTATTGTTTGTGTAAATGTAAACATGTAATTTTTATATAGTTCATGTTTCACCCCAAAAGTGTAAAAGAGTAAAAGGGGCTATGAAATAATCACTTGGTTTGAAGGCGTAACAAACAAAGATACTAGATAGAATAAGGATCCTTGAAATGCACAAGTTAACCTAGAGTACAATGCGTATTGTATCAATAGTGTGCACAAAAGTTTAAGTTTAAAGTTGAATTTGAATTTGTGTATAAGGCCATTGATTTGTACTTAAAAGTATTAAATAAAATATAAGGTTTTGAAATAAACATTTTTGAAGCATTTTGTTTAAGCTTTGAGTTTGAATAATTAATTAATTAAATTAAATAATTATCGTTTGTGAAAATATTGTAAGTGTTAAATGAAATTAAGTGTAAATAAATAAATGTCTTTGTTTAAATATAAAGTAAATAAATAATCACTATTTTATTTATTTATTTATAAAATGTAACTTAACCATTTAAATACTTTTTAAATGAAAGGTTTAGCAAAAATTGTAAATTTAATTTTTATAAACTTTAAATAAATAATTTTCTATTTATTCCAAGATTAAATATTTGATCTTTCTAAATATAATTAAATGTATTTTGATAAAAATCAACTATTTTTATTTTGTAATTTAATCAGAAATATTTATTGTTTGAAAAATATATAAAATTATAATTCTGCCAAAAATTTAACTCACACACGACCGTGCCTGGGAAGGGCACGACCGTGCTCGAACCACGGGCGCGACCATGCTAGTCTGGGCGCGACCGTGTTGATCAAACTGAGGGCTTAACTAACTAAATCATTAGGCACGACCGTGCCTTGGCCAGGCACGATCGTGTCTATGATTCTAAGACACGACTGAGATTAGCCAAAGGGCATGATTGGGTCTGGACAGGAGGACACGACCGCGCTGGTAACCAGCACGACCGCGTCTCATGAGGCACGACCGCGCTAGATGATTAGCGCGACCGCGTCTGTTCCAAATCAAGAACGAATTGACTAATTCTTATAATAACAGGGTTGGAAATCATAGGGCTTTCACCCATTAGATTATTTCAATTCTTTTTGCATAGATTAATTGGATTTAAAACGTGTCTAGAGTCGGATTCGATTAAATCATTTTTTAACGAAAACTAGATTCGGGTTTAAGATGATTTCCATATTGGAAGCCCAAATTAACATGGGGCTTTTGATCAAAAGAGTAAATCGATAGAGGACAAGGTTTCAATTACCCGGAATAATGGCAAATTGATAGCGAACGGTAGGAAGGAGTTCCGGCGTCGGCGAGCTTGGTTCCGGCGTCTTCTGCTACGATTCCGGTTGCTTCAAGTGGGTCAGTAGCTTCTGGGAGGATCGTTTGTGCGTTTGCTTGGGAGAATTGCAAATAATTTGGAGAATTCGATGGTCTAGTGGACGATTTTGTTGATTATTAGATGAATTGATGAAATTCCGTTTATTTGTTATAATTATGATGATCAAGTGGCTTAACTCTGTTTGTTAATAGTTGGAACGTGTAAAACGGTTACGAAATCGAACGTCTCTGTGATTAAAGACTGTATTTCCGTTTCAACTGATACTAGGCGCGACCGTGTCCATATGCGGCGCGACCGTGCTAAGGCACCAGGCGCGATCGTTCCAAATCAAGTCGCGCGACCGTGCCAAAGCACTCGGCGCGACCGTGCCAGAACGAGGCGCGACCGTGTCTGTTAGGGTTTCTTGCTACTTTTCAACCTCAGACCTTGTAACTTTAGTCTTTTGTCATATTTGTATAATTAGATACTTATGTATTGTTTTAATAGGATAAAACCGAGTAAATTTTGCGAATTTGCATTGAAATATAGTATTAAGTTGATGGTACGAAAAGAAACAAAACAGTGCACTAGAATTGGGTTTGAAATGCATTACATTGAATTGAAAATACGGATACTAAAAATCATAAATGTTACAGTCTTCCCATGTTGGGGGAATTTCGTCCCGAAATTTAGTTAGAGGAAGCTACGGCATCAGTAAAAAGATGGGGGTACTTGAGCTTCATTTGGTCCTCTCGTTCCCAAGTGAATTCAGGACCACGCTTAGACTCCCAACGAACTTTGACAATAGGAATACGACTTTGCTTGAGTTGCTTGATTTCACGATCCATAATCTCTACCGGTTTCTCAACGAAGTGCATCGTTTCATCAATGCGCACGTCATCAAGTGGTATATGGAGATTCTCATTAGCGAGACATTTCTTCAGATTAGATACATGAAATGTAGGATGCACATTGCCAAGAGATGGAGGTAACTCGAGTTTGTAAGCCACCTTCCCAATCCTTTCAAGGATTTTGAATGGACCAACATAGCGAGGGGCTAACTTGCCTTTCTTTCCAAAACGGATCACACCCTTCCACGGGGACACCTTAAGAAGAACAAGGTCACCGACTTGGAATTCCAAGGGTTTTCGTCGTTTATCGGCATAACTCTTTTGCCGACTTCTCGCTGTTCGGATGTTGTCACGGATTTGAATAATCTTGTCGGATGTTTCTTGAATTAGCTCGGGACCGGTGATTTGTGCTTCACCAATCTCGTTCCAACAGATAGGAGAACGACACTTGCGACCATAAAGAGCTTCGAATGGAGCCATGTTGATACTTGTGTGGTAGCTATTATTGTAAGAGAACTCAATGAGGGATAAATGTGAATCCCAATTGCCACCAAAATCGATTACGCAAGCTCTAAGCATGTCTTCAAGTGTTTGGGTTGTCCGCTCGGTTTGACCATCAGTTTGGGGATGGTAAGCCGTGCTCAAATCCAATCATGTGCCAAGAGCAGTTTGGAGAGATTGCCAAAATCGAGAAGTGAACCGGGCATCTCGATCAGATATTATGTTCAAGGGAACACCATGACGGCTCACAATTTCATCAATGTAAATTCGGGCTAGTTTCTCAACCCGATAGTTTTCACGGATAGGCAAGAAATGAGCAGATTTGGTGAGACGATCAATGATTACCCAAATGCTATCATAACCACTCGAGGTGCGAGGGAGTTTGGTAATAAAATCCATGGCTAAGTTCTCCCATTTCCACACGGGAATTTTCGGTTGTTCAAGTAATCCGGAAGGACGTTGGTGTTCGGCTTTGACTTTGGAACACGTTAGACATTTGGCAACATAGTGAGCAATGTCCTTTTTCATACCGGGCCACCAATATTGTTGGCGAAGATCTTGGTACATTTTATCCGCACCAGGATGAATAGAATAACGAGTCTTGTGAGCCTCGTTCATGAGGAATGTACGGAGATCATCGCTACCGGGAACCCAAATACGGTTCAAGTAATAAAGTAAGCCATTGGGTTTTGATTCAAGCAGAAGTTCAACACCACACGACATTTCCTCGTACATGTTACCCTCGGTGACTGAGACGTGTTGAGCTTCTAAGATGCGGATTTGGATATCGGTTTGAATTCGGGCACAATGAAGCATGATATGGCCCTTTCGACTCAAAGCGTCGGCTACAACATTCGCTTTTCCGGGATGGTAACAAATCTCGCAGTCATAGTCGTTAAGGAGTTCAACCCAACGTCGTTGCCTCATATTGAGTTCCTTTTGATTGAAGATGTGTTGGAGACTTTTGTGGTCGGTGAACACCACGCATTTCATCCCATAGAGATAATGTCTCCAAATCTTCAATGCGAATACGACCGCACCCAACTCGAGATCGTGCGTCGTATAATTTTTCTCATGAATCTTAAGTTGCCTTGATGCAAAAGCGATTACTTTGCCTCGTTGCATGAGGACACCACCAAGACCTTGGTTGGAAGCATCACAGTAGACAACTAGATCATCATTCCCATCAGGGAGAGTCAAGATAGGAGCATTGCACAACTTTTGCTTGAGAGTTTGGAAAGTTTCTTCTTGTTTTGGTCCCCATTCATAAGTCTTACCCTTGTCAGTCAAAGCAGTAAGGGGGACAGCAATCTTAGAGAAGTTTGAGATGAAACGACGGTAATATCCCGCAAGACCAAGAAATGAACGAACTTCAGTGGGGGTCTTCGGGGCATTCCAATTTTTAACCGTTTCGATCTTAGCAGGGTCAATATGAATACCCTTGTCGTTGACGATGTGACCAAGAAATTGAACTTCTTTTAACCAAAATTCACATTTGGAGAATTTGGCATATAGTTGTTCTTTCTTCAAGAGATCCAAAACCAATCTAAGATGTTGCTCATGCTCGGCCTTAGTCTTGGAATAGATTAAGATGTCATCGATGAAAACGATCACGAACTTATCAAGGTATGGTTTGCACACACGATTCATGAGATCCATGAAAACTGCGGGTGCATTGGTTAGTCCAAAAGGCATAACCATGAACTCGTAATGACCATACCTTGTTCGAAAGGCAGTCTTTGGAATATCGTCTTCTTGCACACGGAGTTGGTGATAACCAGATCGAAGATCAATCTTTGAGAAGCAAGTAGAACCTTGAAGTTGATCAAAGAGGTCATCAATTCTAGGCAAAGGGTAACGGTTTTTTATAGTAAGCTTGTTGAGTTCGCGGTAGTCAATACACATGCGAAATGATCCATCCTTCTTTTTGACGAATAAGACGGGTGCACCACACGGTGAATGACTTGGACGAATGAATCCCTTGTCGGAGAGCTCTTGAAGTTGACTTGCAAGTTCTTGCAATTCAGAAGGTGCAAGACGGTATGGAGCTCTAGCCACGGGGTTGGCTCCGGGCACAAGATCAATGCGAAATTCTACTTGTCGAACGGGTGGAAGACCGGATAGATCTTCGGAAAATACTCCGGGAAAATCCCGAATGCTGGGAATGTCTTGTATACTCTTCTTTTTGACATCTTTTTGGACAATATGAGCTAAGAAGGCCACGTACTTCTTTCGTAGGTACTTTTGGGCGGTAGTGCACGACATTAACTTAAGTCCTTTGCAAGGCTTTTCACCAAAGACTCTTAACGTTTCTCCCGGTGGTAGGGGTATTCGGATGCACTTCTCGAAACAAATGACTTCGGCATGATGATTTGATAGCCAATCCATACCTATGATGATATCAAAGCTTCCTAGTGGCATTGGAACAAGGTTGATTGGGAATGTATGATCATTAAGTTCTAAAGAGCAATTATAGATAATGGATTCAATTGTAAAAGAGTCACCATTTGCTACTTCAACAGTAAATGTTTTCTCTAAAAGGGATCGTGTCTTTGCAAGTAAAGGTTCAAAGTTAAGTGACACAAAACTCTTATCGGCACCGGTATCAAATAAAATGGAGGCATATTGACTATTTACAAAGAACGTACCATTGACCACATCATTGTTGGATTGAGCTTCATTGGCGTTTATGTTGAAAGCACGCCCACGAGCTCCACCTTGTCTAGCATTGACAAACCTTAGGCATTGGTCACGGAAATGGTTCGGGTTGCCACATTCATAACACGCACGCCCATTTGCAATAGCGGGAGCACCTTGATTAGTCACTTGGGTGTTGGTTTGGTTTGGTGGGTTGACTTGGCCCGCAAGAGCTTTGGCCCTACAAACATTGGCCGTATAGCCATATCTCCCACAATGAGTACAAAGGCGACATGGGATGCTTTGGGGATGATGGTAGTTGCAGGTGGCACAAAGCGGGTAGATTCCAACATATGGCTTTTTGGCCGATGCTTGAACCATAGGTGCAGCTTGGTTAACAGGTATAGCAGGAGTGACCACAGCAAAATTTCTAGCCTTTCTCTTCTTATTGTGCCGGGAGGGCTCAGTTATGGCTTTTTCGTTGTGGGTGGAAGGAGTTGTAGTGTCGGAGACTTTCTTTGCGCCCTTTTTAGTAAGAGTCCCCGCCTTCACATGGTTATCAGTTAAGGTAGCGGATAAACGGATAGCATCCTCAAGTGTTGCAGGATTCCTTCCTAGGACAGTATCTTGAATTTGCCTAGGTAGTCCCCCAATATACTTTTCAATGTAGCGGAACAAAGGAGTGACCATGTGGGGCACGAGAAGACTTAACTCATGAAACCGAGTTGTATATGCCAAGCTTTCGCCACTATCTTGGGCAAGATCCCAAAATTCGGCTTCAAGTTTCTTTACTTCATTTCGAGGACAGAATTCCTCGGTCATTAGCCTTTTAACCTCATCCCAAGGTAAGGCCATTGCCACATCCACACCTCTATTTCTTTTCTCCCCATTCCACCACGTGAGTGCCCGTTTTTATAGGACACTTGTGGCATGACGAACACGAAGGTTGTCGGGACAGTCACTATTGAGAAAGGTATTCTCAATGCTTTCGAACCATTGAAGGAGTCCGGTAGCTCCTTCGGTACCATAGAACTTGAGGGGATTACACGAGTTGAAATGCTTGAAGGTGTATTGAGATGGGTTGTTACCACCATTTCCACCATTACCACTATTACTACCATTTCCACCATTGTTGCCATTGGTGGCACTATTAGCTTGAGTGAGTTGTGTCACGAGTTGTGCAAGAATAGCAGCAATGTCGGTATTGGTGTTGGCCGCGGGAGCATGACGAGGAGGCATTCTACAGATTTTCACAAGACAAGAAAAAGATGTAAGAACTTATGAGAATTGTTTGGATTTAATAGAATAAGATAACAAAATAAATAGATAATCATAGTTTGTATTGTACTCAAATAGTGATATAATCACTCGAATACTACGACACATTAAGGTTAATTAAACTCATATAATTTTCAAGGAGACATGTTTTAGCCTATAAGTAAACACTCATCTCGGGAATTCCCAGGAAAGCATACGGGTCCCTCGGTTGATTGGGATTTATGCGAAATGCTTTCCTAGACAGAAAACCCAAAATACAGGTGTCACTCTTCCAGATTGCACGCGTCCTCAAATAATTAACAAAACTTAAAAACCTTAACGAGGAAATAAAGAAATTTTTATGAATTTAGCTTCATGAAGTTTCCACATGCTTAGAAAGATAAAGATAGAGAAGAAGATAAGAATATTATGAGGTTTTGGGATATATGAAAGGATATTGTTTATTTAATTTATCATTTAAGTATATACTAATAAGTCATGTATTTTTAACAATTAAGTCATCAAATAAAATAATAACTAATCATAGTAAGCATGTAGCACATAGCATGTAACACATAACATATAACATATAGCATGTAGCATATAACATGTAATCATGAAACATAGCATAAGTAGGTGTCCTAAAGTTATAGTCTAGTTCAAGGTGTCTAATAACTTAATTCCCTATAACCAAGGCTCCGATACCAATCTGTCACACCCCGACCGATGGCGGAATCATCGGGGCGGGACATGTAGACTGTTCATAAGCACAAGGTTGACTAAATTGAAATATATTAATTGTCAAATTCCATTTCAAACATTCAATCAAAAGCAATTCCAAGAAAAGAAATATAATTGAAATACATAAGTTCTTTATTTATTTTAACTAAGTCCAAGCCTATATGTAGCACATCTTGATCAATCTCACATATTAGGATCTAAAACATGAATAAAATAAAGTCAACTAAAAAGTTGGTGAGCATAACACAGGTTTGTATATAGATAACATATATTTGTAAAACAAATCCTTACATAACATGATAAATAAAACATTCAATCAAAAGCAATTCCAAGAAAAGAAACATAATTGAAATACATAAGTTCTTTATTTATTTTAACTAAGTACAAGCCTATATGTAGCACATCTTGATCAATCTCACATATTAGGATCTGAAACATGAATAAAATAAAGTCAACTAAAAAGTTGGTAAGCATAACACAGGTTTGTATATAGATAGCATATATTTGTAAAACAAATCCTTACATAACATGATAAATAAGGCATTTATGAGGAGCAGCTATTGTGTAATCAAGTACAATCAAACCTTTGTAACTAGCATGCAAATTGTGTTGTCGGTATCAATCACCCCAATCTGGGTGGGTTTGTCAGACTCAATAGATCTATCATTGAAAACCGTCGGCTTGAATAGTTAATGATTGCACATAAGTGTTCACAAAAGTTAGCACAACTAGCACTCGGGCATAAAGCTCAAATTTGCACACATGAATGTAAATAGGATTTGTACTTGTATTGTTTGTGTAAATGTAAACATGTAATTTGTATATAGTTCATGTTTCACCCCAAAAGTGTAAAAGAGTAAAAGGTGCTATGAAATACTCACTTGGTTTGAAGGCGTAGCTAACAAAGATACTAGATAGAATAAGGATCCTTGAAATGCACAAGTTAACCTAGTGTACAATGCGTATTGTATCAATAGTGTGCACAAAAGTTTAAGTTTAAAGTTGAATTTGAATTTGTGTATAAGGCCATTGATTTGTACTTAAAAGTATTAAATAAAATATAAGGTTTTGAAATAAACATTTTTGAAGCATTTGGTTTAAGGTTTGAGTTTGAATAATTAATTAATTAAATTAAATAATTATCGTTTGTGAAAATATTGTAAGTGTTAAATGAAATTAAGTGTAAATAAATAAATGTCTTTGTTTAAATATAAAGTAAATAAATAATCACTATTTTATTTATTTATTTATAAAATGTAACTTAACCATTTAAATACTTTTTAAATGAAAGGTTTAGCAAAAATTGTAAATTTAATTTTTATAAACTTTAAATAAATAATTTTCTATTTATTCCAAGATTAAATATTTGATCTTTCTAAATAGAATTAAATGTATTTTTATAAAAATCAACTATTTTTATTTTGTAATTTAATCAGAAATATTTATTGTTTGAAAAATATATAAAATTATAATTCTGCCAAAAATTTAACTCACACACGACCGTGCCTGGGAAGGGCACGACCGTGCTCGAAACATGACCGTGTTGATCAAAATGAGGGCTTAACTAACTAAATCATTAGGCACGATCGTGTTTATGATTCTAAGACACGACTGAGATTAGCCAAAGGGCATGATTGGGTCTAGACAGGAGGACACGACCGCGCTGGTAACCAGCACGACCGCGATAGATGATTAGCGCGACCGCGTCTGTTCCAAATCAGGAACGAATTGACTAATTCTTATAATAACAGGGTTGGAAATCATAGGGCTTTCACCCATTAGGTTATTTCGAGTCTTTTTGCATAGATTAATTGGATTTAAAACGTGTCTAGAGTCGGATTCGATTAAATCATTTTTTAACGAAAACTAGATTCGGGTTTAAGATGCTTTCCATATTGGAAGCCCAAATTAACATGGGGCTTTTGATCTAAAGAGTAAATCGATAGAGGACAAGGTTTCAATTACCCGGAATAATGGCGAATTGATAGTGAACGGTAGGAAGGAGTTCCGGCATCGGCGAGCTTGGTTCCGGCGTCTTCTGCTACGATTCCGGTTGCTTCAAGTGGGTCAGTAGCTTCTGGGAGGATCGTTTGTGCGTTTGCTTGGGAGAATTGCAAACAATTTGGAGAATTCGATGGTCTAGTAGACGATTTTGTTGATTATTAGATGAATTGATGAAATTCCGTTTATTTGTTATAATTATGATGATCAAGTGGCTTAACTCTGTTTGTTAATAGTTATAATGTGTAAAACGGTTACGAAATCGAACGTCTCTGTGATTAAAGGCTGCATTTCCGTTTCAACCGGTACTAGGCGCGACTGTGTCCATATGCGGCGCGACCGTGCTAAGGCACCAGGCGCGATCGTTCCAAATCAAGTCGCGCGACCGTGCCAAAGCACTCGGCGCGACCGTGCCAAAGCACTCGGCGCGACCGTGCCAGAACGAGGCGCGACCGTGTCTATTAGGGTTTCTTGCTACTTTTCAACCTCATACTTTGTAACTTTAGTCTTTTGTCATAGTTGTATAATTAGATACTTATGTATTGTTTTAATAGGATAAAACCGAGTAAATTTTGCGGATTTACATTGAAATATAGTATTAAGTTGATGGTACGAAAAGAAACAAAACAGTGCACTAGAATTGGGTTTGAAATGCATTACATTGAATTGAAAATACGGATACTAAAAATCAAAAATGTTACAGATATTAATGTGGTAATATTAGTGTGACGTGTAGAGGTTATTATTGTGGTGTGTAGAGTTAGACTGACCCTTGAGTCAGGATTTGTGACGTGACGTTTATAACTGTCATGTCGGTTGATTGTGAGAGCCTTGGTTAAGGTCGGGTGTGTTAATGTCTAGGGTATCAGGTGTCGAGTTAGTACTTATGTTCTTGGGTATGAATTGTTAGCATAGTATGATGAGTTTATGTCGAAGTGATAGTAAGGTTATTATTATTATTATTAGTGGTAGTACGGGCCGAGTCCCGGGTGATGAATGGGTATGGGGTGCCGTGTGATATTAGAGGGTTAACTATTCGTTAATGAATCGTAAAACTAATTTTATAAGAACCGGAGGGTTCTGGTTGAATAAACTATGAATATGACGTGATGGTTTTTGTTTAAATTAAACTATTAGAACTCACTCAGCGTAACTGACTTTGTGTGTACGTTAGATTGTTTTGCAGGTGAGCTAGTGTTGACGTATCTTGGCTTGGGAGTGGTGTTACTCGGATTGGTGTGCAGGCATTTGTGAGGTAAACTTAATGACACTAAATAGTAGTAAATGAGTTTTGAAAAACTTCCGCTGTAGTTTGAATTGCAATAAATGTGTTTTTAATGAAAATGACCCGTTATGAAAACCAACCCGTTATGCCCGGGTTAGGGTCTTACAGGTCACCGCTAGAGCCTCGTCCTCACTACATTTGATTTGCAAATTATATTCTTTAAAAAGTGGTAGTGCCTCCCGTTAGGGACAACATTTACCCTCAACCTATCGAATGGTCATCTCCGGGTTGGTTTAAGAAATCGGACTAAAAATGTTTTATATTAAAGTTAAATAGGTGATTATATTTTGCTTACCGGGAGGCGGTGTAACAATGGGACCAAGTATAAAGACGTACTGTTCCCAACATGAGTTCACCAATTCGTGGTCGCATAATAATCTCGTATAAAGACGTACAATCTTAGAAGTATAGACCAAGCCTTGGCCTATCAATTTCTACTCGTATAAAGATGTACGAGTTTCAAAGGAAGTTTGATTAAAAGGGGTTTTATGATCTTACGCTTTAAAATCAAGACACTCACAAATATAAAGACGGATTTAGACAATAATAAAAGCCCATCAAAAGATGGTTTTTGAGAACTTAAAGACATAAACATACCCCTTCATTAATAAGTTAAACATTAACATGCATCAAACATCATCTTCACCCTAGCAATACAAAGAAGTTTTAGCCACGAATAGCCATAACGACTAGCGAAATGATGAGTTTTGTAGGCTCCCCTATTGTGGAACAAGGAGGAAGAGCGCCTCTACTCTCTACTCTAACTATGAGAATGCTCTCTTCTTGAGTGTTCTTTTGGTCTGGATTGGTGTGTATAATGAAGAACTCAAACCTCTTATTTATAAGCCTCAAAATGTGCAATGCACCGCCGTGTAATGGGTTGCACGGTCATTCAAAGGCCTAGGGAATCAAACAAGAGGGCACGGTACTGGGCCGTGGGGAAGAAGACAGAGCAATGCACGACCGTGCATCCCCCTATTTCGCCCAGTTTTGTCTTTTAGCTGCTTGGTTGACTTTCGTTGACCAATTTTGACTTCTTGGGGGTCAAAGCTTGGGAATGAATCTTCTAGAAGCTTGAATTCTTGGTGTTTTTGATAGATTTTAGCTTGATTTATATTTTCAACACCGAATAACCTACAATTGCAAAATATAAGTATTTTAAGCATAAATTAAGCAATATTATTATTTAATTAGTACCATAATGTGGGATTATTATGTATGTAAAATATATATAAATGATGGCACATCAGTTTGCTACGAAAATTTGCGACGCAAAATTTTGAGTCGCAATTTGCGACGAAAAGTAAAACCCTAATTTCTAAAAAAAAATGCGGCGCAAATGTGTCGGAATTTGCGTTGCATTTTCGATGCAAACTTTTAATTTCGTATTTTATATTTTTTAATACATTAATAAAGATAATAATATAAGTTGCGTCACAAATGTGTCGGGATTTCCGACGCAAACTTTTAATATCGTATTTTATATTTGTTAATACATTAATAAAGATAATAATATAAGTTGTGTCGGAAATTTACAACGCATTTCCGACGCAAATTTTTTATTTTGTATTTTAATTTTGTTAATACATTAATAATATATAATAAAAATAGTTGTATACAAATAAAAAGTAATTAGTTCTATGTAAAATGTCAAAAATATATGTGTATGTATCTATGTATATGTGGATGTATTGTATGTATATGTGTATGCACTACAAAATAAGTGACCATCAGAGATTAAAATATCAGAGACTGATATATCAGTATTGAATACATAATATCTGGGGCTGATTTATCAGTTACTGATAATAACTTGGACTAATTTTTATATAAGTTATGTTAGTGACTGATAATCAGCTTCTAATATTTTTTCACCTTATTTGATACTAAATTTAAGTCATAAATATGTCTGGGAAATATAAGATTTTGAAAGAAAACTTTTTCATGACTGAATCTTAGTCCCAAATGCGTTTCCTTTGTAATGATAAATGGTGTGAATGTATCGGTGACTAATCTTCAATCTCTAATATGAATGGAACATATTAGAGACTAAAAATTAGTTCTTAATACTAAAAAAACAAATCAAAATAGGGACTGATTTTAGTCTTGAACGCCTTTTATATATTAAAGGAGTAAGGACTGATATTTAGTATCCAATTACTTTGGCTCAGTTTTATCAAGGCCCAATATGGTCAACTAAGGCAAGTATGACCTTTTTTTGTGTGTTGAGATTTAATATGACTTACTACAACGCGATACAACATATTAAGACCTAATATGACATATCAAATGTCATAATGGGCCTTTAAAAGCGATCAAGGCCCAATATGTTCTATTAAGACAAGTATCACCTATTATTGTGTGTTATTTAATATTGCTTAGTACAACCCTTTAAGACCTAATATGACCTATTAAAAGCCATTAAGAGGTATCAAGGCCTAGTATGTTCCATTATGGTTAATTGGGGGTCATTCATGATTAATTATAGTCATTGTTTGTCAATTAGATTCGTTATTAGTTAATTAGGTTCAATGATGACCATCGAGAGTTATTGATAGTTACTTAGCGCCGTTGATGGTCATTCATGGTTAATTAGGTCATTCCCGTTTAATTACGGTCATTATTGGTCAAATAGAGTAATTATTAGTCAATTAGGGTCAATGATGATTAATTAACGTGATTTTTAATACCGTATTTATAAATATTAAATAAATTGTTAAATTGTGTCGGAAAAGGGACGTAAATTTGCGACGAGGAATTGCATCGAAAATGTGTCACAATCTGCGACGGAATTAATTGTGTCATAAACGAATTTCCGACGAAGGTTTTTCTGACAAGACGATTTTGTCGGAATTAGAGATTTGTGACGCATTTCTATCAGTTTTCTGACAGTGGTTGGACTCGGCATATGGTTTTAAAATGGGTTAGTGTCAACTTCTTTTAATAAATATATAAATGAACATGATGCATAAGGAACCTTAATGAACCCACATTTTAACAAACATAGATGAAGACTATAGATGAACACTTGGTAAATAGAAGACTGAAACATGTGATCATATTCGTTCAAAATGAAAAAAAAAAAAAATTATTCATATTCGTTCGTTTATTAAACAAACGAAAATATACAAACTTCTTTGTTGAGTAAATGTTTCTTTCGTTGCAAGCTAGTCTATTTATTTGGTTTCTTCTAAAAAGAAAAGGCCAAAGCATTTTAAAATAATTCAATGTTTGGTCAAGAGGACGTGCCTTTCTCAATACACTTTTGCCATTTTCTACCCAACGTCCATGTGCAATGTGTGGCCAATTTCAGAATTTTAGATCGCTAATTAATAATGAACGAGTTTTAGATGGTTATATTTCGATTAATGTCATCATTGATAAAATAATAAATAATAAAGATTTAAAAATTTTAAAATTAAATTTTAAAATAAGATTTAATTAAAAAAAATTATGATTTAGTAAGTTTAATAAAATATTAAAATAATTTTTAGATATTTAACTATTAAAAATCATTGATATTGAATATGAGAGAGAGACATGAAACAAAAATCTATACTTTAACAGAAGTCGAAATGTAGGTGGCCTGAAGTTCACGTGGAGGAGTGGGGTGTTTGGTGGAGGGATTAACATAATTTTTTTTAATCTTTTTTAGAGTAGGGATATTTTCGTCGTTTTAATAAAAAGTTAACAGAAAATTTGGATGGTGCTAGTGGACTGTACTTTATATAAAATTGAAATTATATGACTAAAATAGTCAAATATAAACTTTTGGACTAAAAGAGTAAATAAAAACTTTTGTAATATAAAATATTTTATAAGTATTGATAAATTAATTTTACAACAATTTTTGAAAAAAATATTAAAATGTTTGTATAACGCCTAACTAATACAAATAATGGCTACACTACATGGTGTTCATGTTATGAAAATGACCTAATCGTTTTTATTTGATTCGGTTTTGACAAAAGGATAAAAACGTGACACTTATATGTTTAAAATTAAAATATTCTATCACGTTTTATCACCTTTTTTTTTAGAATCATGGTGTTGAATTTATATCTGTTTCATATTCAAACAACGAATTCCACGTTATATTTTCCATAAAGACATGGAGACATAGGACCATTACCCTTTTTCACATCTAAGTGGTACCACAAGGGATGATGGGTGCATAGGAATTCCACAAGAGTTCTTCAATTCTCAAATCATATTTTTAGTTTCTTTACAAATAAATAGTTTAGTAACTATGTAAAAGAACATGAGATTTTTTATAAAAATACCGTAAACATGTCTATGTAAAATCCGCAAGTAAGTATATATAATTTTAAGAAATTTACATTCATAGGACCTAAATATTTGTATTTATGTACCCGAATAAATGCTAACAAATATTCATGTGATAACTATGATAACCACACTCAAACATAGTGTTACGTATATGTAACAATTATCATTATGTTAATGTTACATATATGTAAACACTATGTGTCACGTATATGTAACATTATTTGGTACGTATACGTAAAACTCATCATTTTCGTATTTACGTTCAAAATATTTATTCAAGATACTTAAATACTATTTTAACAATTAAAATAAAAAATAATTTATAAATTATGTGATTGTTTTATAGTGGTTAGCACGGTTATCACATAAAAAATTGGTTAGTATTTGAACCCTTCCGTATATATACATATATGTATATGTATGTGTGTGTATATATATATATAGGGAGAAGTTCATTTCAGAACACTTAAATATTGCGAGAACAAGGGGAATAAAACTAAATCATTTATTTTTTTGATCCATGGTAAAAAAAAAAGTTTATATTTCTTACATACAAATATGTATGTTTATGTACATAAAAACAATCAAACTAATTTTTCATATGTTTTTATATATTTAAAAGTTTCCTACACAAGTGTAGGTTATGTGTAGGTAAAAAAACCTACACATGAATCCCACATGTGTACGTATGTATATAAACGGAATTTTTTCATATTTTTTTATTTGAATTTCATGAAAAACAAATAAACATTACATTTATATAATTTTCTTATATTTTAAAATTTTTTAGGATTGAAAAAGTAAATGATTCGTTTTGTTCTGCGTGTTCTCGCAATATTTAGTGTTCTGAATTGAACCCTCCCATATATATATATATATATATATGTGGTGAGGATCATTTGTAAACTTGTAATTTATATACATATATATATATATATATATATATATATATATATATATATATATAGACACACACACACTAAGAACAATAACTAATTTATATCTAAAAGAAACTAAATACAACAACTGAACCTAGTAGGGTTTGAGGAGGGTGAGATATAAGCAAACCTTACCTCTATCCCTAAGGATAAAGAGTACTTCTAGAAAAACCCCAGCTAAAAAAAACCCCTCCCGCTTACAGAAAAACCCCAGCTAAAAAAAAAACCCCTCCCGCTGGACCTGAAAAATATGTTAGTACAATAATGTTTCACACGGTGAAACTAAATAACATATAACATATGTATCCAATAAAAGAAACAATAGAGTAAAAGAAACAAGAAATTATGATGGAGTGAAAAAAGTAAAGGCATCATCATAGAATCACGAACCCAAAAAGGTAACATGCAAAGACCAGTATGGATCAAGATGGAGCAAAAACCCTAATAAACACGTAAGACAAAATTACGCCTCCCTAAAAGTCATTAACCCCAATCATCTGTCTCCACGACGTCCTATTCTCGACCATGTCCTTAGAGAGGTTGTCACAACCGTCAATTTAGCAAACGTTAATCCCATACTTTGCCAAGTCTAAGTATGATTGTATGTGTTCAAGTTAGGGACATAGTAAGTTGCGATGTACGTTATGAATGAACAATTCAAGATAATTAGAAAATATAATAGTACATCGACAATAAGTAATAGAGCTACGAGAAAACAAGCATGTTTGATATTAATCAAAGTCCCTAACAATCCGTTACGACTCAAAGAATTTATAGTAAAGATATATTCGGGAGAGTCCGAATCAAGAGCCAAGGCCTACATCTAAGCAATACACATTCATAGGAATGTGAAGAGAGGTGAGTTATAATTAGTAAAAACTATGAGTACCTAGTCAAACCCAATTAATGTGTTTAGAAATACACTTAATTAATTGTAGTAAGGATGATATAAATTATATATTATCTATATATATCCATCTTTAACAAGTTAGATAATTGTTATTAACTTATAGTATAACAAAATAAGCATTTAATCATATACATTGCATATATGACATAAATATTCTATGGAATCAAGGAATGCATGCATATTTTTATAAAAGACTTAGAATTTTTATAAAAAATTATATAAGAATGTATCAAATTCACATCCACCCACTCATTTGTCTCCATCTAGCTTGTCCTTACCCCACCCCCTCCCCCCTCCTCTCGGTCGAACACCCTCAACCCACTCTCCATTTCTTTAAAAAAATTCCCCACATGCCTTTACTATGCACACAAACTTTCATGTTTGACTCTCATGATGGAGAGTGTTAGGTGTGGTTTCAAACCACTATAAATGGAGGCCATTGGGGAGTAGAAATCTTTGCACCAACACACAACTCACTCTCCATCTCTCCCTCTCTTGCTCTCGGCCGAAAGGAGCAACCCAAACACACTTGGTGTGTTTTGAAGTTTAGCACTTGGAATCATCCTAAGAAGCCCCATTTGGTAAGTTAATCAAGTTTGATACACTTTAGCATTCATGTTTCATGCATACACATCTTCTCATTAGCAAAAGTTCATGATTTTATGCATCTATGATAACTAGAACAAGTAAATATATACATATATCACTCACATAAAATAACACTTAGGTGATGGTGTTCTTTGAAAACCCTTCACACCATTCATGTTTTATGTTAAAGGATACGTGTTCGTGAGGTTATATGATCATGTGTGACTTACCTGACTAAGTTCAAGGCGGTGTCCTATGATTCAAGAAAACACACGAACGATTATCGTCAACATATGAACGTGAAAAGTGTTAACTAAAAGTATATATATAATCAGCATATCATGTGCATGTATACATTTAGTAGAGTTCATTAAACCAAAACAAGAACCCACACACTTCAAGATAGTCGTAATAACATCATAAAGGTTGGTAGAAAACCTAAAACGAAAGAACATGAAACGAGTATGAACCGGGTAGACATTGTTAGTATCAAAGTCAAGTAAACCATTTATTTTCTATTTCCCATTAAAAATAAGCAAGAGTCAAGTGAAAATATTTAGTATAATATTAATCAAAAGAGGCTAAGAGTATATACTAAGCGACGAGTTAACGTTTTGAAAGGATAGCTATTCAAGGATATTTGTAAAAGATGAAATTAACAAGGTAACTCGGACGAGTATACAAGTATACCGAGATAACATTTTAGAACCATAAACCTATTTTATAAAGTAAAACTAGTATGGTTCAAATGAAAAGATGTCTCTTTAAAGTTCAAGACTAGTTACGATGAAAAGCGTTGTATTGATTATTTTTCAACGGAAATACTTTCTTTATCTATTAGTTAAATGTTGTCAAGAGTTTGAGTAATATACTATTTTCTATACAAGTAAGGAGATTACATTTATGGAAATAAAATATTTTGTGTAAAACATTTTAGCTAAATCCCACGTTCGTTATCAAAAATAGGATAATTAATAAAGAGGTACAAGAATAAATATTGAGAAATTTGAGATAATCGAGGTCCATTTCTTGATACGAAAAGAGATAACATTAGATGAGTTAAATAGTAAGTGAGTCAAGTCCCAAGGGATATAAAAGTGTAACACTTTAATGTAAACGACAAGAATATAATTTGGTAATAAACGCATAAAATGTTAACGAACATGCATCCATTATTTATAGATTGTGCATAAAATCCAAGATTTGCGAACTTAAGAAGTATTTACATATTTGTAGCGCTCGAGTAGAACGTACCATCCTACTTAATAAATTCATTCAAGATTCAAGGTGAGTATTCGTAGCCCCATTTTATTTTACGTTTTTGGGGGAAAAGCATGCTCAAGGTTCTCTAATATCTAAGTAGTTACATTTACATGTGGCCAGTATTATCACTCTAAGTCCCCAAGCATTATGATAACCAATTAACTCAAGAGCCGATAGATTAATATTGATAGTACTATCGGAGTTTGACAAACTCCCATCCATGTGATGTTGAGCGTGTAAATCAACAGAACTTGTGTGGATGCTTATTTCCAAAGAGTATAGGCGAATGTTCCGTGATAAGGCATTTGCAAGTAGGGGCACAAATTCAGGTCAATAGGTTTGGTTATCGCCCATGTAATATGTATACAACTACTAGTAAGATAAGTACGACACGCCCAGGGCTATCCACAGTATAAATAAGATACGCCTAAGAGCTATCTACAGAGTAATTAAGATGCGCCCAGGTGCTATCTATAGTATAAGTAAAGTACGACTAATAAGTATGATACGCTTAGTGCTATCTACTTCAAAAGTAAGTAATTTCCATGTTAAAAACCTACGAACTCACCGACCCTTTGGTTGACACTTTTAGCATGATTTTCAGGAAAGAAGTAACAAGTAAAGCATCACGCAAGAATAAGAGTACTTTAGAAGACCTACGCATTTAGCCGGCCTAATAGGGCTAACTAGCTTAGGAAGTCAACTTGTAATCATTTTATTAATTTCCAAGAACATCGTACTATCTGATGATGTAACATGTAATTTTCTATATGTACTATGCGCTCTTGATGTCTGATATTAAGTTACATTCATGTGTTTCCGCTTTAGCGGGGTGTGACAGAGGTGCAAATCTAGCAAATCCCGCATAATCCGCTCATCCAAAGTCAATTTAGGTCTACCTCTCTTCCCCTCGATAGTGAGGGTTTCTACTCATCTAACAGTGTCGGCAACCTTCTCCTTTTCATATGCCCAAACCATCTAAGTCTCTCATCCACTCTCTTATCTGATATACTGGCCACCCCTAATATTTCTCTAAAAACTTAATTTCTTATCTGGTCTAGGCCCACACATCTATCTCAACATTTTTATCTCCACTCCAACCTACGCGCATGTGTCTTCTTGATGGTTCCACAATCTGGTCCATATAACATAGCCGGTTTAACTGCAAACCTATAAATATATATTTTGAAAATAGTTTTTAGAAAACTTGTGACATGGGACGGTATCTTCCCCCAAAATCCACCTAAACGAGTTGGGACAAAAGGGTCCCTAGTAGTTATGGAGGAGGTGGATGTTGTCTAAATAGCATGGACCACACATCCCAAAAAATTGGTTGATTCAACTATTATTTACATGTTTATTTTTGTACTATTACTTTAATCTATACTATATAATAAATAAAGGTTTTTTTATGACACGTATCGCCACCATATTCAATCTCATCATTCTTTTCTCGTCTCTTTCTCTTATTAAATGTACCCAGATCTTTTCTTAAATTATTAATTGTAATTATACTAATAAAACACATTTATTTTAAATTATCGCTTATTATAAAAAAACGTTGAAATCTAATTATGTAATTTTTATTTTCAATCAAATAGTAAATGAAAGTTAAATTACATTAAATACTAATTGGCGTATTTCCGAAACCCAATTCTATATTATTTTTACTAATTTTGAATTTTTGCTTTATATCTTTAGTATACAGTAATACATTTTTACACCTGTAAAATACATAAATAAAACTTGGGAAATTTATGTATTGATATTTTTTACCCGTGTGTATTGTTGGAATTATATGTCCGGTCACGATTATTTAACGATACTAACTGAGTTGTGACCGTAAGAGTTACACCAAGGGCAACGAACATTAAATCCACTTAACCCGCTTAACTGGTAATTACGATCTGTTAGCGAGACGATATATATTTATATATATTCGTTAGACGGGATTTATTATTTATACTGGTTTATAAATAATAAATATTTATTGTTTTAATCTTTTTATTAAAACAATTAAATGGGTACATGTTTTTTAACTCGTATTGGACTTTAGGCCCGAAAACAATTAATAGGGTTTATAATTTATATAAACTTATTATTGTTTTCATAAAAGAAAAAAACAAAAGAATGAGCCGCAAAAAAAACAAGAAGGAAAAATAAGTTCATCGTTCGACTTCCTTCCCACATTTTGGTCAATACCAATTCCAGCCGCAAGAACCAAAGAATTGCTTTTGCTTCTTTGCCATCTTTCAAAGCTGCTAGCGACAAAAGGCACAAAGGCACCTGCCTTTGCAAGTTCCGGCCACCGGCCCTGTCACCGTCCGCCGGCTTGTCCGACGATACCCGGTGCCACTCGTTCTCGCATTCGGTTCGTGATCTAGCATCGGTTCGTTGTACCTCGGTGTTTCGATCGGTTAATCATTAACCACTAAGGTATAATTAATCTCGTTGGTAGATTAAATATTTATTCCGTGTTCGTATGTTTTGTAACCCAGATCCTGTCGGGTTTTTATTTTGTGTTGAATCGGTTTCTTTCTGCTGCGTTTTAATAATTACTAAATAGTTATTATTAATCTATAATTACTTATCAACCGTTTTTGATAACTAATATAACTGTTCACCACTGAAACAAAACCCAACAGTGGTATCAGAGCCTTGGTTACGACATACGAATCGGATCCGGTCTTTTAACCGGTTATAGATCACAAACTTTAACTTGTTTAAAGTTTCTGATCTAGATCTTTTTAGGGCAATTTTTATTTATTTATTTTGGTCAAAGTTTTTATTTATTTTATTTGATCAAAAGGATTGCCCAGTTATTTGATTGTATTAAATATGTAAATCTGGCCCGACCCTGTCTTGTGTTTGTTTTCTGTTTTTGGTTTTATGGTTTAGCTCATTTGATGGCTCAAAATTGTAATAGGTTAGCTTTTATGTTTTGGCCCACTTTGATGGCTCAAAGTTGTAATAGCTTAGGGTTTTATTTTTTCATATTCTGTATAAATATTGTAAAGATAAAGACCCGAAGACAAAACTGAAGACGGAGACAGGATCTTGGATTTAGTGGGAGTCACACGGAACGGCTAGACGCATGCACAAAGTCCATCCTTGTGGTTGTTTGTGTGTTGTGACCCTGTGACCTAGTTTGGTCTTGCTATTAGGCTCTAGCAAGATCAAACACTTTTTCCTTGGCCATATGATTTACATATTTTTCTGTTTGCTATTATGGTTGCTTTTTATCTTATAAATGTTATAACGTACCAACCAAATACCAAAATTTTCACAATCAAATTAATAATAAGTTCTAAACTTTTTTTACAACTTGTGGATACTTTATATTAAAACAAACAGTTTGTTTTAACAATAAATGATAACCAATAAAGTTTTGCAATTTAAACTGATTTTAAATTTTCAAAACAAATAACTTAATAGTTCATTTAAACTATTAACTTTTAATTGGTTAATTACATCGCGGCAAACTTAGTTTTAATAGGTTATTTAAAATTAAGTGTCCTGAGAGATGAAAGGGTTCATCACGTTGTCACGATCTAATATATAGTAAAACTGGCTTTTACAACACACGTATGATTTATCATTCGTTGTGTTTGACCCTATTCGGTAAACACTAAATTATCATATTTAAAATATTTAGTCTATGCCATCCTACTATAAGGAACACTTGGGGCATAACGTGAAACACCAGTGTTTGGAGCCACAGCACCGCACTTGGTGCGTAGCCTATCCCTCCAAGGTGCAAGGGTTTCGTTGACACATCCGACCCTTCCACATGTACCTGTACTAGGGCGACTATTACTTTTCTCTCTAATACATGCCCCAGCTGTATGGAGACCAAAAGTGGGCATAGATGAGGCTAAACGTATCAATGCATAGACAAGAGTTGTCTTAGCGGCCTCATACTCGAGAATTGTGCATTTTTCCATAATTGAAAATTATTGTCAGTCTGCCTAAATCACTTACTAATGTTGCGTGCCACAGCCGCCATTACTAATTGATATAATCAGATTCTCTATTCTTATTCTATTCTTGCCGTGGGTCATTAATATAAGAATTTATTACATACAAAATACTAATTAACCTTTAATTTACTTATTTAACAAGATGTCTACTGAAAAAGGATCCCACTCCTCCTTCTCTCTCAAGTCTTTACTTGAGAATAAAAAACCGAATGACACCAACCTCATCTTGAACTCTCTCCCTAGTTCTTATGACAACTTCGTAATGAACTTAAATATGAACACATGGGAGAAGACTATGCCCGAACTGCACGATATGAAGGAAACGGCCGAGATGAGCATATCAAGTGAGACTAATCAAGAGTTGATGGTCAAATATGTTGGTGTTAACAAGCCCAAAACCAAGAAAAGGGTTATAACAGCAAAGGTAAAAAGCAAGTTATTGTTGCTGCCAAGAATGCCACCAACAAAAAAAATAAGCAAGTTGCAAAAACACCCCCTCCCGAGGAGCGTCAGTGTTTTGAATGCAACAATATGGGGCACTGGAAACGTAACTGCCCTGAATATCTAGCTAAGAAGAGATCGAAGAGAGCCAATGGTGAAGGCACCTCTTCAGGTATTTCTATCTATGTTATTGAACTTTTCACTGTCTCTTGCGACACATGGTTATTTGATACCGGATGTGCTTATCACATCGTTAATGTATTACACGAGCCTGGAAAGTGGAAGAAGCTGAAACAAGGAAACATGGAACTCATCATTGGTGATGGGAAGAGAGTACCAGTTCTTGCAACTGGAACATTTCACCTTTCATGTCCTTCTGGCCTTGTAGTTATCTTAAATAACTGTTTGTTTGCACCTGGTTTAACCAGAAACATTATTTCAGTTTCCTTATTGTTTGAACAAGGTTTTAAGTATGTTTTTAATGGAATTAATATTTCTACTTACTTAAATGATATTTTATATTTTGAGGCTAAACCTCGAAATGGAATTTATGAGGTTGATGTTCAAACTAATAATAACATATACAATCTTTCTAAACGTATCAAATCTAGCATTAATGATACATTTCTATGGCATTGTAGACTTGGTCACATAAGCAAGGCCCGCATGAAAAGGCTACAATCCGAAGGGATCCTTGAATCCACCGGACAATAATCCTTTGGAGACTGCAAGTCTTGCTTAGCTGGCAAACTCACTAAAAGATCCTTCACCGGCATTGGTGAACGAGCCAAGGATCTGCTAGGACTCATACACACTGATGTATGTGGCCCTTTTAGAACCATGTCTAGAAATCATGAAAGATACTTCGTTTCATTCATCGACGATTATAGTCGATATGCTTATGTCTATCTTATGAAACACAAGCATGAAACTTTTGAAAAGTTAAAAGAGTTTCAAAACGAAGTGGAAAACCAACTCGGTAAAACGATAAAGACACTTCGATCAGATCGAGGTGGTGAATATCTCAGCACAGAGTTCATAAATCATCTCAAGGAACGTGGAATAGTTTCACAACCTACTCCACCTGGCACACCCTAACTTAATGGCGTGAGCGAGAGGAGAAATCGAACCCTACTTAATATGGTTCGATCGATGATGTGTAGAACAAACTTGCCTCACTCCTTCTGGAGTTATGCACTTATGACCACCGCCCGCATTGTCAATCTGGCACCGACTAAGAAAGTAAACAAGACTCCATTTGAGATATGGCATGGGTCTAAACCCAATTTGTCTTACCTTAGAGTATGGGGATGTGATGCATATGTCAACAGTGATTCTGATGACAAGCTCGATCCAAGAGGCGAAAAGGTTGTTTTCGTCGGATACTATAACAGAAGCGGATATTATTTCTACCATCCTGATGCAAATGTTATTTACATCAAAAGGAAGGGACACTTCCTCGAGAAAGAAATTCTTGAACGAGGAATTGGAGATAATATAGTGGATCTTGAAGAAATTCGAGAACCACAAACAACCGCTGATGAAGTCGGAGCGTTTGAACAACAAGAAGTTGTTGCTGATGAATCAGACATAAACACAAGCGTTCGCAGAAGTGTAAGGACTCACAAAGAACCTGACAGATACCTATGGCATCTTGAGGGTACCGAGGTCCTATTAGTAGCCGAGTCTAATGACGAACCTACTAACTACAAATCTGTTATTTCAGATCCAGAATCTGCAAAATGGCTAGAAGCTATGAACGCCGAGATGCAATCTATGCGTGATAATCAAGTCTGGGACTTGGTTGAGCTACCCCCCGAATCTCGGGCAGTAGGGAGCAAATGGATTTTCAAGATAGAAACCGACATGCATGGAAATATACACAATTATAAAGCACGACTAGTTGCGAAAGGATTTACTCAGACTCAAGGCATTGACTATGATGAAACCTTCTCGCCCGTTGCTATGATCAAATCGATCAGGATATTATTTGCCATAGCCGCGTACTATGACTACGAGATATGGCAAATGGATGCCAAAACCGCTTTCCTTAATGGGCATCTCTCTGAAGATGTCTATATGGTACAACCTGATGGTTTTGTTGATCCAAAATATCCTAATAGGGTATGTAAACTGAATAAGTCTATTTATGGACTCAAACAAGCATCTCGAAGCCGGAATCTTCGTTTTGACCAAAAGATCAAAGAGTTTGGTTTTGTCAAAAATGAAGATGAGCCTTGTGTTTACAGAAAGGCTAGTGGGAGCACTATATCATTCCTCGTCTTGTATGTGGATGATATACTTATCATTGGAAACAACATCCCTATGCTTAACGATGTTAAACACCGGTTGGGAACTTGTTTTGCAATGAAAGATCTTGGAGAAGCAGCTTACATTCTAGGAATCAAGATCTACAGAGATAGATCTAAGCGGCTTCTAGGGCTAAGTCAAGGCACATACATAGACAAACTCATGGCACGCTTTCATATGGAAAACTCCAAGAAAGGAGGTGTTCCTATGACTAAAGGCACCGTGCTGAACAAATCGCAATCTCCTTCAATGGACATTGAAACCAAGCATATGGAAGCAATTCCATATGCTTCGGCGATTGGTTCTATCATGTATGCTATGTTACGTACCAGGCCTGACGTCTCATATGCTTTAAGCATGACCAGTCGTTTTCAGCAAAGTCCTGGCATTGCCTATTGGACTGCAGTCAAGAACATCTTGAATTACTTGAGAAGGACTAAAGACATGTTCTTAATGTTTGGAGGAGTGGAAGAAGAGCTCACTGTAAGATGTTACACTGACGCTAGCTTCCAAACTTACCGAGATGACTCTGGCTCACAATCAGGATTCGTATTCACTCTAAACATAGGAGCTATCTCCTAGAAGAGCTCAAAGCAGAGTGTGGTGGCATATTCAACCATCGAATCTGAGTATATAGCTTCATCAGATGCTGCTAAGGAAGCTGCTTGGATGAAGAAATTCATTACTGACCTCGATGTTGTTCCGTGTATTCGCCAACCAATCGAGATACTTTGTGATAACACATGTGCTATAGCTCAAGCCAAAGAGCCCAGATCTCATCACAAAGCCAAGCACATTCTCAGAAAGTTCCACTATATACGAAAAATTGTGGAACGTGGTGACATCGTGATAAGCAAACTAGACACATATCAAAACCTAGCAGACCCGTTTACTAAGCCTATGACTCAGGACAAGCATGATCTTCACAGAGATGCTATTAGTCTTAGATTTTCTAGTGATATGTTTTGATTTAGTATTTTGAATGTGTGAACAATTAAACAGTTGTACTTTTGAATTATTTTGGTTTACTGATTTAAATGCAATTCTGAATTCTTACAACTGTGTTCGATTTTAATACGTTTAATCCATGAGTCTTGTATTCTTAATCATCCGTAGTCGATCAGAATCGTGGGAACAACTCTGAATTAAGACTATTCTGAACTTGGACTCAAGTAGTTGACTTCCAATTTCACAGACCTCATCTTGGATGACGTTGGATGTAACTCGCTTCAAATCATCTTCATGGATTTTAATCATAAGATGTTTTGATATTGGTATACTCATTTAGTATCCTCTGACTTGAGATGCATACTAGAACTTTCGTTTACCAAGGACTGTTCTTTAATCACTGTCAACCGATGTCGCGTAAGTGCCAATCATAAAGGCATTGGTTAGGAACAGATCTGAAGTTCAGTGGGAGTTGTATGTAGTCGATAAGGGATTCTGTACTCTTACATGAAATGTAACAGTTAGACATCGTGGCGCCCTCGTGATTCAAACTGGTGAAGTATAAGGCCTTACCCAAACTTACTGTGTGTTTGATTGGACCACTTTGATTCTTGATCGAGAACAATAATAATTGAACGCCATATGAGAATGAACTAAATCCATGTCTCATTGATTCAATTGATGTCTTATACGGAAAGGATAAATGACAACTGTTACCATAAGTCTATTGTCTTGCAATAGCAAGATGTTTTGGTTAATGACTTTAAAGTGTCATACCTTGTTAGGGGCAACCATGTGTAGCTAGAACACCGCTGGTTGTCTGCGTTAAGGAACTTAATCGAAGGACGTCCAAGTGGGAGACTGTTGAAATTATATGTCCGGTCACGATTATTTAACGCTATTAACTGAGTTGTGACCCGTAAGAGTTACACCAAGGGCAACGAACATTAAATCCACTTAACCCGCTTAACTGGTAATTACGATATGTTAGCGAGACGATATATATTTATATATATTCGTTAGACAGGATTTATTATTTATACTGGCTTATAAATAATAAATATTTATTGTTTTAATCTTTTTATTAAAACAATTAAATAGGTACAGGCTTTTTAACTCGTATTGGACTTTAGGCCCGAAAACAATTAATAGGGTTTATAATTTATATAAACATATTATTGTTTTCATAAAGAAAAAAACAAAAGAATGAGCCGCAAAAAAAAACAAGAAGGAAAAAGAAGTTCATCGTTCGACTTCCTTCCCACATTTTGGTCAATACCAATTCCAGCCGCAAGAACCAAAGAATTGTTTTTGCTTCTTTGCCATCTTTCAAAGCTGCTAGCCATTGCTCCTGCTGTATTCATGGATCTCATGAATAGGGTGTGTCGCCCGTACTTAGACAAATTCGTTATAGTATTCATTGATGACATACTCATATATTCGCAAACAAAAGAGGAGCATGAGCAACATTTGAAGCTGATTTTGGAGTTGCTAAGGAATGAGAAGCTCTATGCAAAGTTCTCAAAGTGTGAGTTCTGGGTCCGAGAAGTTTATTTTCTTGGACACGTGATCAATGAGAAGGGCATTCACGTGGATCGAGCAAAGATTGAGGCAATTAAGAATTGGGAAGCGCCTAAAAGTCCAACCGAGGTTCGACAATTCCTAGGTTTGGCAGGTTATTACCGAAAGTTCATTGAGAATTTTTCCAAAATAGCACAGCCTATGACGCTATTGACGCAAAAGGAAAAGGAATTCGTTTGGAGTGAAAAACAAGAAACAGCCTTTCAGTTGCTGAAACAAAAGTTATGCAGTGCCCCTATCTTGTCTCTTCCTGAAGGGACGGATGGTTTTGTAGTATACTGTGATGCCTCACGACAAGGACTCGGATGTGTTCTGATGCAGAATGGAAAAGTTATAGCTTATGCTTCGCGCCAGCTAAAAGTGCACGGACAGAATTACGTAACTCCTGATTTGGAATTAGGTGTCGTAGTGTTCGCACTTAAGATTTGGAGGCATTACCTTTATGGTACTAAATGCACAATATTTACCGATCACAAAAGTCTCCAGCACATCTTTGATCAAAAGGAGTTGAATATGAGGCAGAGACGTTGGGTGGAATTGCTCAATGACTACGATTGTGATATCCGTTATCACCCGGGCAAGGCTAATGTTGTGGCCGATGCTTTGAGTAGGAAAGAGCGAGTTAAGCCTTTACGGGTGCGTGCACTGGGGCTGACCATTCACTCAAACCTCGCAGCACAAATTTGTGATGTACAACATGAAGCTTTGAAGGAAGAAAATTTGAAGAATGAGAATCTCCGTGGTATGGCTAGAGAATTAGTGCCCAAGTCTGATGATACCTTGTACTTTATGGATAGAGTATGGGTGCCCCTTATTGGGAACCTACGTAAATTGGTTATGGACGAAGCACATAAATCCAGGTATTCGATTCATCCAGGATCGGATAAGATGTATAAGGATCTCAAAGAGCACTATTGGTGGCCAAACATGAAGGGTGACATTGCTACATATGTTGGTAAATGTTTGACTTGCGCGAAAGTCAAAGCTGAGCACCAAAAACCGTCTGGACTTCTTCAACAACCTATGATTCCGCAGTGGAAATGGGATCGTATTGCCATGGATTTCATCACCAAGTTACCCCGCACTCGTAGTGGCTATGATGCCATTTGGGTAATTGTGGATCGTTTGACGAAATCAGCGCATTTCCTACCCATTAAAGGATCCTATCGTATGAAGAAATTATCCTACATTTATATTAAAGAAGTAGTGGCTAGGCATGGTGTGCCATTATCGATCATTTCGGATAGAGATAGCCGATTTACGTCAAGGTTTTGGAAAGCCCTACAAGAAGCCTTAGGTACTCGCCTGGATATGAGCACAGCTTATCATCCGCAGAGTGATGGCCAAAGTGAAAGGATCATCCAAATTTTAGAAGACATGCTTCGAGCCTGTGTAATTGATTTTGGTGGAAGTTGGGATACTCATCTACCGTTGGCTGAGTTTTCCTACAATAACAGCTACCAAACCAGCTTGAAGGCCGCTCCGTTTGAAGCTTTGTATGGTAGAAAATGTCGTTCCCCACTTTGTTGGGCAGAAGTTGGAGATAAGCAATTAACTGGACATGCACTTATCCAAGAGACTACTGATAAGGTTTTTAAGATCCGAGATCGGTTGAAAGTCGCTTTGGATAGGCAAAAGAAGTATGCCGATAGAAGAAGAAAGCCGTTAGAATTCCGGATAGGAGATAAAGTTATGTTGAAAGTCTCTCCTTGGAAGGGGGTTGTTAGGTTTGGTAAGCATGATAAGCTTAGCCCCCGATATATCGGTCCTTATAAGATTATTGCTCGCATTGGCCCAGTTGCTTACCGACTCGAGTTGCCGCAAGAATTAAGCGGAGTGCACAACGTGTTTCATGTTTCCAATCTGAAAAAGTGTCTAGCCGACGAGACACTCATGATACCTCCTAATGAAGTTCGTGTCGATGACAAACTTCATATTCGTGATGAACCCGTGGAAATCACGGATTGGATTGTTCACAAGTTGAAACGTAGTTGCATCAAGTTGGTAAAAGTACGGTGGAATTCGAAGCGTGGTCCCGAGTTTACGTGGGAACATGAAAATGAGATGAGGCAGAAGTACCCGCATTTGTTCAAGTCTGTTCGTAACCAAACTGTATAGTTGAAAATTTTGGGACGAAATTTCTTAAAGAAGGGAAGGCTGTGACATTCGACGATTTTCAGGTTAATTACCGTTAAGCCCTGATACGCATCATAAATTAATTATACGCATCTTAGACTTAATTTTAGTTAATTAGGATATTATAAAGTCTAGCAAAGCCCTTCGTTTACAAGAATTGGCATTTCGTGAAATTTCGGAAATTTCGGTACCGCGTATCGGTAAAATGCCCGTAATATGAGCCGGTAACGACCCGGTAAGATAAAAATATCCGTTTGTGTCAAAAATTACTTGAATAAAAATTAAATTGGTGGATTATATGTGAAAATTATGTGCTACTTATTAATTGTTGCATTTGGTAATTTTTATCGCGTTTTACCGGTATTTTAACCGTTTGGCGCACCGGAAGTGTTAAAAAATTCACTTTTAGTAAAAATTATGATCTTTATCAATTATGATAGAGAAAAATTAGTAGTTAATTTATATAATTTTTATTTGGTGAGAAAACCATGCTTAAAATGGTTTATTTTTATAAAAGGTTGGTTTTTATACAAAGAATTACCTACTTATGGGGATTTTTATAAAATGGTCTTCTAGAAGCCCTTCCCCTTTAAAAATATGCTGAAAAATGTGGGTCCCACCTACCACAAATAATCAAATCTAATCTAATTATTTTACCCAAGATTACACATTTGCTTAAAACCAATCTTACACACCAAATCCTCATCATTTCTTTGCATGAACACCCATTGGACCAACTCCCCTCTCTCCCTCCCTCTTGAGTTCGAAAACCACCCCCCTCCCCCTATTTATACCCTTCAACTCTTGCAACAAATCTCCACACCATCTCCAAGCATTTTCTCCCAAAGTTCTTAAGTATTCTTGAAGTTTTTATGGTGTTTTGAGTCTTGGAGTCTCTTGGAGCTGAATTTCCTGTAGAAAATACTCTATTTTCACCTACATTTATAGTGCTTCCCTTGATTTACTTAAGTGGTAAGAGAACCCCATCCATTCCTTTACTTATTTTTACCGAATTTAACACTTACAAGTGATTGTTCACCACCAACTAAGAGGAACTTTTTATAAAGTTTTAAATCAGTAAATTATGGCTTATTATTGAAGGTTTTGAAATGTTTATGGGTGTGTATGTGTGTCGTGTATATATGTATATATGTATTTGTTCATATCTTGCAAAATGTTATGATTTATGACTTGATCTTGGCATGCAAAACAAATGTTTATTATGGTTAGTTTCAAATAGTAAATTAGGATATATTATTGTATAAAAGCATGATAGATTATGGACGGATCATTGATTTGTTGATTTAGGTGTTTATTGCTTAAAATTGTCATTAAAATGCATGTTTAAATTTGGGTTTTGAGCAAGGATTAAAAGGATTATTGAAATCTGAAAATAATGTGATAAATGGGATGTATTTTGGCTATAATAATCTGTTCTAAAAGTATATCATGTGTTGGGATGATTGGCCAAATAGTGGACTAGCTTATGATGCTTAAAAGTACGCTAAAACGGTGAATTTTTGCCATAAAAAGGAACTTGTTAAAAAATCTGGAGCTATGGCAGTAACTTGATGATATTTCATGTTTAAAGCTTAGATTTTTAGTTATATGTATGAATCTTGGTGTTTGGATGCATTTCGTTAGGTTTTACGATAAACTAGTCGTAAAAATCGACTATTTTTTGTATGAAAAATAACTGTTCTATCAATATAATTTTGAGCAGAAAGTTTGGTCATATTTTATGGATTATTTACAGCATTTATGTTATAAATTGATTAACGTCATTAACATGTTTCTATATGCATTATTTGACTATTCGATTACCTCGTGTGCGTAGAAATTGCCATGTTTTAGGTACATTGATGCTAATGTGATGAAAGATTGTTTTGATTCATGAAATATGGTTTGTCAATTATGATTTCATGTTACGAGATGATATGTGATCACTAGTATTGGTAAATTGAGAATTTGACTAATAAAAATTGACCGTTTCACTTAAATAATGTGCATATGCAAGTAGTATGATTTGGGTATGTCCACATATGATCTAGGACTTATGTACATAAGTATGAATGTTTTTATGTGCTATTTGGTTATAATTTCACATTTTGATCGTTGATTAGCATTTTATCTAAGGGTGCGTAATCCATCATTTTCATAAAGTCTTAACCGAGTGTCGAAGTCATTAACGGTTCTCGTAAATAAATATTTTCTTAAAAATATTATAAGTCTAGTAGGTTGTATGAACAACTTACTTGTAAGACTTGAGTTCAATTATTAAAATGTCTATCTTATTTAGGGCACTATTAGGTCCGACCGGCGCTCGTGGGCGTAGTTGCTAGTACTTGTCAATTTCAATTGTTCCTTGCTCAAGGTGAGTTTTCACGACCCCTTTTTGAATTATCGTAATTGTTTATAAAATATGGGGGAAAAACATGCTTTCGTTCGTTTATCATAATACTTGACTTACTTATGTGTTTGTGTGATTGTCTCGAGTAAGGGCATTTATATATGTGTATATATATATATTCGTGTAAATCGTTCATGAATAGCCCCGCCGTTATAATCATTAGCCTCTTATGGGCCACATGGTATATTGATAGATCTATTTGGGTATGACCACCCACTCTCGTGATTAGTAGCGCTAATCGGTCGTTTATACGAGAGAGTATATTTTGAAAGGTTTTGTGGGGACATATTGTATATTTCGTGTCTCGGTTTGATTATAAGCTCTAGGTACTATCATCTTGTTGTATCCTTTGCAAGCTTACAACTTATCACATGTTAGTCAAAAGTTGCATGATGTTTCGGTTAGTAATTATTTAAACCTGTGAAACTCGCTCAACTTTTTGTTGATGTTTTTAAGCATGTTTTTCAGGAAAATAGATGCAAGAACGCGCGGTCATGAAAATGGGCTTTTGGCAAACGCTTCACATGGGAAATTCATTTGGGACTATCTTTTGTAATATGATCCACCTTGTATCGGATCATTAAACTTATGTTCAAACTTAATTTCATCTTATGTAAGACTTATTTTCCCTAATTTATAAATAAAAGTATTTGCTATTATATTATGGGCTCCAACTTATGTTACCACCATGCTTTCATAAACATTTTCGCTGCAATTCGTTATCTTGGGGTGTGACAGCTAGCGACAAAAGGCACAAAGGCACCTGCCTTTGTAGGTTCCGGCTACCAGCCTTTGCAAGTTCCGGCCACCAGTCCTGTCACCGTCCGCCGGCTTGTTCGACGATACCCGGTGCCACTCGTTCTCGCATTCGGTTCGTGATCTAGCATCGGTTCGTTGTACCTCGGTGTCTCGATCGGTTAATCATTAACCACTAAGGTATAATTAATCTCATTGGTAGATTAAATATTTATTCCGTGTTTGTATGTTTTGTAACCCAGATCCTGTCGGGTTTTTATTTTGTGTTGAATCGGTTTCTTTCCGCTACGTTTTAATAATTACTAAATAGTTATTATTAATCTATAATTACTTATCAACCGTTTTTGATAACTAATATAACTGATCACCACTGAGACAAAACCCAACATGTATTACACGGGATCTAAGCTAGTATGTTATATAACATAAGTTTTGTAGTATGATCTAGCAAAGATCGTAAATTCCAAAACAAAATGCAATGAATTAAAGACTATTAAAACTTACTTTTTTGTGAAAAACCTAATCAGATTCATCATATATCGTAACACTTACAATATAACCCTTAAAAGTGTGATATCCAATATCTAAAAAGTTCATTGTCGCATATTTGTTCTTAGTGTGCGATCTTTTAGGTTCATATCACGTTTTCAGTGACATTAGTGTGTCAAGTCATAACACATAAACCAACAATCTCCACTTATGAACAATGTGACATCCAAGAAATAAGAAAAAGTTGTGAAGGGTGGGAGTAAAAAATTAAGAAAATTCAAGCTATGAACTTAGAGAGAATTATTGTGTCATTTATTGAAAGTTTCACTACCAGTAAGTCTTGTGAAGTGCATAGATCAGTTTTATAAAGCTAGGAAAGAAAACAAGGCTACATGTTCTTGTTAATTTGTAGCGAGCCAAGTGAAAAGACAAGAGAGTCCAAAAATTGAAGGTTAATCCATCATTCAAGCTTGTTTCTTGCTAGCTTCAAGTTTGGAGATTGTTTTAGATATTTATCATTTCTTTGTTATACAGTAAGAATCATCCAATATAAAGACTAGAATATGTTGATTATATTTAATTTTGATTATATAGCATAACTAAGATTATAGGTGTACATGTTTTAGGGTAATTTTGACATAAATGAAATTTTTTGAAGTGTTAAAGCATTCACATCATGATCTCTATATCCATCTCTATCTTTATTATTTAAAGTTTTCTTTTATTTGATCATACATTAGGATCTCTATCTTTAAACTTCATAGTTTGGTAAATAGGGATTTTGTAAATATAGAGATTCATTTTTATGCATCTCTATATTTTTTGTGAGTGTGTATGAAAGAGAAAAAAATAATAAAATAATTTTTGTGAGTGAGATAGAGAATGAGATGTGGGAGGTTAAAACCAATTTAAAGATAAATTTAAAAAAATATAATATTTAGTTAAATTATAGAGATAAAAATAAATAAACTAATTTTTATAGCCATAAATTAGTGATGGAAATTATTATAATCACAGGTAGAATTGATTTTCATGAAAATCCATGGTTGAATTGAATAAATTGTGATTAAAGAAAAAAGTGGGTGATTTTGACTAAAGTTCACCCAAATTGATAAACTAGTGAATTGATTACTTCTAGAAGCGTTTTCAAAGTTATAAATTGGTATGTAAGGTGATTTAACCTTTTTAAGAATCTTTATCTTGAATTCATATCATTTTCTTTAGTCTATATCTTTAAACTTTTATAATGGTTTTAACCCGAGATATTAAAGAGGCTTATATTTAAGCTTCCCTAGCACACATCAAATTCAAGGAGATGAGAAGCATGATTGGAGTTGAAGACCTTTCTAAATCCGATTAGAAAATTATGGGGGTGAATGTTGGTCGTTAATTTCCGAGAGGCCCGGTTAGGGGCCGGCCCGCATGGCTTCAAACATGTTGGTTTTGGCTATGGGCTATTGGGGTTAATTAACTTGTTGATCAAGTAGGATTAACATTATAAATACCACAACCGAGATTAGGGTTTGGTATGAGAGTTATATTGTAGATTAACATTATTAATTTTGCCCTAGTTTTTCGTTCCTTTGGTTGTTCGCCTAAACTCTAAACTTTGATGTGGATCATGGTGATTAGTAAGCAGCCAGCAGCTCGAACCCCTTAAAAATTGAATTTGTACTTGGCACAGCATATAGAAACTTAAAAAAAGGCACTGTTTTTTTAGACCCTAAGCAATTATTTCACTCATCCTCAATAGTGAGCCGGCCCTGCTCAGAAGTGAAGGAGGGGGTGGCGTGAAGTGAAACATGGTCAAGAAAGTGTTTGGTTTTGAGATCGAGTGATCATAGGATGAGAATGATAATTCAAGATAATCAAAACACTAACAAACTATGGATAAGAATAATTAAAATAGGAGAAGATAACGACTCTAAAATATTTCTAATGCGATAACTATATCTCCAATAATATCTCGTTACGGGAATCAAACAAACTGTTTACGTCAAAATTAGACAAACAAGTGGTAGTTAATAAACCAACCAACGAGAAAGACGAGTGAGTGAGGGTCCAAGTTGGTCAATAAATGGTGGCCAGTACAATATATCCAAAAGTAACCGTCAGTTTCATGATGGATAACTCAGATCCATATGCTAAAAGTAAACTCAAACAACTATATCAGTATAAGTAATGATTATGACCAAAGAAAGTAATACGTTAAAAGTAAATCCGGCTGGCAAAGAGCTGTTGGTGGAGTGGTAAAGAAAAGACCTGATGTTTCTTATGATCCAGGTTTGAATCCTGTCTTCCTCATTAGTTTTTGAGCCATGCAAATGAGGTCTAGTTCTTAGGCTGATGCACCATATTTTACTCATGTCGATCCAAGGTTCGAGCCTCGGCTCTCCCTCAAGCTCGGAAGGGGCCGTATTGGGTGGGATTTTTCCTTGGATACTCTCTAACTCTGACGCCAAGTGGGCCCGGTTAAGACAGCATATTGACAGAAGTTGGACGAGGCTCTCCGATGTGACAAGGGGTGCGACGTCACAACATTCAATGTTCACTGATCAAAAATAAATAAATCTGGCTCATACCCTCTCTCACTTCTTTTTTCTTTTAACCTTAATCTTTTTACATCTTTAAAAACAATCTCGACACTCACACGGTGCTGCCGTGCTGGACCTTGAAGCAACTGATAAGGTTACGGTTTTGTGACCTTGAGGTTATGGGTTCAAGCCGTAGGAAACAGCTTCCCCGAACCCTACGTAAATACGAAGCTAAGCCAAACACCGGGCACGTCGTTTGCTCTCACAAGATTCAGTTGTAAACTTCAATTATTTTGTAAACTTTGGAGTATAAAAAAAATAATGAGAAAATATATCTTAAGAAACGTGTTAAAAAGTATAAAGTATACGAGAAGAGTTTTGTGAAATGTGGTATTTAAGCAAAGTGATTTTTTGAGGAATGAGAAATTTATAAAATGTAAACCCATTATTTTTTTAAGATTAGGGTACTTTTGAGTTGTTTAAAATGAAAAACAATAAACTTAATTTGTGGCATATTAAAATACCGGATAAATTAACCTTTTCCTCCTGCTAAAGCAGATAAGTTTGATGAATAGATAAAAGCATATAAGTATTAAGTACATGATTGGTTTTATAGATCTGTTTTTTTATGATTCAGAAATTTTTTAAATCATTTGAACTGCTCACTGAAAATGGTAATTTTTACTTGTTCACTAAAAATAATAATTTTGACACGTTTACTAAAAAGATAAGTTTGACCCGTTTACTAAAAATGACAATTTTAACATGTTTACTAAAAATGATACGTTTACCAGTTTACTAAAAACGGCAATTTTGAACCGTATACTAAAGTTATAATTTTGACCCTAAAAATGATGAGTTTGACCGCTTACGGAGGTACATTTACACATCAACATTGATAATGGCATTAACTCGAGGGATGTCAAACTGTAACGGCGCAACTGCTGTCAAGTGACAGCGGGTTCCATGGTTTCCCGGGGAACGTCTAACCCCTCGCTCTGAACCCGCGGGCCCGGTTCAGACAACGTAATGGTCAGGTATTGAGGGGTGATGGGTCTCCGACTTGTCGGAGATACGACTACCACTCAAAAATGAAAGTCGCCGTTAAAAAAAAAATAGGTTTGTGAGTGTAGCTACTAAGCTATCCAATAGCCAGTTATAAATTCTCAAAGTACTCAGGTTTGAATCAAATCAATGTTATGGTCTAACTAAATGCCATGAGCAAATTGAGTTTTTTTTTCAAACCAGTGTGGTTATAAAACTTATTTATCAAAATAGGTAATTTAAAAATATTTACCAAAATGGGTGTTTTTTAAAAACTTCAATGCTATCATTTTATCATTCCTAATTTCATTGGATAAAAAAATTTGTTGCTGCAGATCTATTTTGTTCATCCATTTTGCTCTTGCAGATCTATTTTATTGGATAAAAAAAAATTCTATTTTGTTCATTTACCAAAATAAGATATTGCTGTAAATCTATTTTGTCATCCCCTTCGCCACAACCCGTCCAGCCACCAAAGCCACCCCATCGGCGAACTATACGACTCCCTGACAACCGGCCACTCAACCGATCCAGTCCGGCAACACGTCCATTCCCCCCACGGCTATATTCTACTTCCACTATAACTGTATCTCATCCACTTCGGAGGTCCGCCAAATTCGTCGTCAATGTCGTTGTCCGATTTTCTCAACCGGCCATTTGGTGGTTCATTGTTGGTGCCAATTAATTGCCACCAAGATTAAATATACTCAAAACCCATATAAATAATAACGATTTTGGTGTTCTTCGTCACACAAAAGTTTCGTCTGCAGATCCGGCGCCTGCGGCAATGATTTTGACGGGTGGGGTACTGGTCGCAGGGGTGTTTCTAAAGTCTGCAGGTTGAATGAGGTTTTGAATCTCATGATAATTGGAAAAAGATTTTTTTCGGGGGATACAGAATATATCTAATTGGACACTCCGCCGCTTTATACGCCCTCGTATAGGGCAATACGGGGGCGTATAGAGTTCAGTTACTGACAACATAATGTCACGTGTTATTCTCTGTCTGGCGGCTGTTCCAATACGTGGCGTATTGATCTATACACAGCGTATGAGACACGGGTTATATTTTTACTTCAAAAGGTGAAAGATTTGGGAATTTATGAATCATATACGTGGCGTATTGCCTTATACGCCACGTATATGTATTTTTTATTTAATTTAATTTATATTTTGTTTATTTTTATTTAATTATCTTTTTTATTTTAATTTATATAATTTTGTTAATATAAGTTTGTTATCTATTTATATATTTTATATTTTTTTTAAACATTTATTATATTTTTAGAGTACTAAACAAACAAAATATTAAATATTACAACCAAACAAAATATTAAACATTACAACCAAACAAAAGGTGTAATCGACCGCATGATCTGCGTGATAAAAGCACCGCCATATAAAAGCCCGCGCTTCTGTCGCATATAGGCAGATGCAAAATAAAGCGTCATGCACGTGGATAGGTCGCACCGCCTGCCAGTAAGCAGGCAATAGAGAAAGAAGAGGTCTCTATCAGTGCACCACTCATAGCTTTTCAGACGCGGTGCGATCGACGTCGAAATAAGTCGGTGCAAATATCTATACAAAGGGTCTCTAATCCCCGAGACCCTCCCCTTGGTACCCAACTAAGGACTATCTGAAATCAAACCCCAAAAAACAAAGGGTTCCTCCTTATCCACCTCCGTCACCGCCTCGGTGAAAAGTGGCGTGATCGTCTCAAGCTCGTGGTACAAGCCCATCGTGAAGGCCCACTGACGGAGGGTCTGACGGTAAACGGTCCCAAAAATACAAAAAGAAATATGATCCGGCTCCATATCTGGCGCCTCCCCGGGAAGAGGCTCCAGCCCAGCCTCTGAGTAGATGAACGTCGAAAGAAACTCGACAACCACCTCTCGATAGGTCTCCGTGAATGAAAGATAAAAAAGATGCGACCATGACATGTCTTGGCCGATGATGGCCCTAGCCCGCTCAGCCTCTTGTACCTCCTCGATGAGACCCCAATCGACCGCCGTCCGTGGGCCCAACCGCACCTCCCGGAGCTTCTTGCACCGGGCATACGCCTTCGAATCGGCCGGAAAATCCAGAAAAAGGTAGTACGCAAGATCATGTAGCTACTCCATATGAATATCATCCTGATGATCCGTCATATCTGATAATAATAAATTGTTTTTTTTATTTTAAATAATAATAAAAAAAATTTTAAATTAAATAATAATATATTGTTTTTATTTTAAATAATAAAAATAATTTTTTATCTTAAATATCAATAATAATAATATATTGTTTTTATTTTAAATAATAAAAATAATATTTTATTTTAAATAATAAATAATAATAATATATTGTTTTTATTTAAAATAATTTTTTTTAAAACGTATACGCCACGTATAGCCTTATACGTGACGTATAGGATGTTACCGGGAAACCAAGCCATACGCATGCAACCCAAGCCATACGCAGTCAACCCAAGTCATACGCAGGGCTAATACGTACCTTTACGAAGTTTTTTTAGACGACAATCGAAATCAAAGAGCAATTTTGAGCTGGTCGCATATGTGTTTGTTTGTGTTTGTTTTGGATCGTTTAGGACTGTACGATGCATCATCCGGCTTAATCAGAAGGCTATACGCCACGTGTAGGGCAATACGTGGCGTATAGTCACCAACCTTTGGTATTCTATACGCCACGTATTGACCTATACGTGGCGTATAACGTTTAAATATCTGAAATTTAAAAATTTTGAATTCCCTCTCATTCAAGCCTATACTATATTGCCATATACGTGGCGTATAGAATATTTAATTAAAATTATATATTAATAATTAAAATTAGTTATAGTTAATTAGTAATAAATTAAAATTAATAAAAAAAACTAATCAAAATGACCTTAAAATTAATAAAAAAATAGTTAAAATACAATTTTAAACAAAAATTATCTGTGATTCGTGACGTATTGTGGAAATCTAGATCTATTAGTAGCTATTATTTTCTTAAATCATTCAATACAATCACTATATATATTTTCCCATTTTGCTGCATCATCATTTCGGTGCAAATTCCAAAGTGCATTCGGCGTGGGTATCGGAAAATCTTCGTCTAACTTGACGTGGATGAAATGAGCATTTTTTTACGTGAACTAACGATACGATATGATGTTGAGCGTGAACGTTAGGACCAAACCACAATGGAAAAAATGTTTGATTACCGGCGATGCTTTAAAGATGAACAATCACACCAAATCTTTGAGCAATTAGGAGTCATGTGTATGGCATCGACATCCAACGACTAACTGGTGCGGCTTTCATATCCTGCCAATCTATCGTGTGACATAGCCTATCATACTCTTGAAAGACGACTCTGTCAAAAACAGTTCTCCACCATTCCTCTTTATTGTCCATCTCCTATAGAAGTTGTTGTCGGATAAAAAGCCACCGGTTTTCATTTAACCTTAAACCCAAGCTACCGATCGAAAACCACGTTACCGTCAGGATTTACATCCTGTATATGTGAAATGTACGGATAAAATAAAGACGATATCGAATCCTTAAAACAATTTATATTGTTAACCGCAACTTTCCTCATAATCAATGGAAACCTAAGATGGACGTTATCATCTTGTGGTTGCTTTCCTTTACCATTCGTTGAACGACGGTGTTGAAAGACCGAACTCCCTTGTATAGAGTCTTGTCACGCAATGTACGAGTTGTGTCTCGCAGGGTCACATTTGCTTTGTTGAGATCCTGTGAATGAGCTATTTCTCGCGACATCATGTTTCCTTTGTTGTTGCTTTTTCAAAGTTGGACGACCGCGAGTATCTTCTTGTACCACAGGCACTTTCTTGTTACTTTTGCTCGGAAAGACCACCCCTGCGATTCTCGACAGCATACTTCTTTTAACCTGATCGGGTTGTGACATAATTTTGTTTCTCACTTGACCAAGTACTTTATCCACGTCTACATTTTCATCATCGACAAACGACGGTTTTAAATCAAGTTTCCTCCAGAAAACGTGCAACGCATCTAGCGGGATTCTGCCACCTGTATTAAAACGAAATAGTCAGAACAGTTTGAAAATAAAAAAAACAAGATAAATTTCGATTGAACATTTGTTCAATCGAAACTAGTAGTTTCGGTTGAACATTTTTTCAGGCCTCTTTAGCGGTGGCTTGTAAAAGCACACGGCAACCCACAACAACTGAAAAGTCAAAACAGTTTACCTGTAACTTCAATATTTGCCAGACGACGAGCATACGGCAACCCACAACTACTGAAAAGTTGGCAACCACACGTTGCATTTTGTTTTCGTATATGTGATAACTTGTATCACTCGTTTTCTAACAAATTTAGAGCTTTTATGAGAAACTTTACCATGCATGTTATCAAACAATTCAATAGCTATGTGGCTGTCCATTTTCCTTATGAGGCTTGTTCCAAACCCAAACTGTAATTGATAATATTGATCTGATACAATTTCATCAACAAACCCAACAAGTCTATCTAGAGAGCTGTTAGCATTTCTAAGATAGCTCTTTAAGAGCGAATGTTGGCTCTCGACTCGGTTCGTTGTATGTTGACCAAAATTGAGGTTTCTGTTGGACTAGGCGGATACAAACTTTTCTTTATACGGGTCCAACCAATTTTTAGTCACATAATCTATAACTTCTGGAAAAATATGAAATATTGAATAAATATTTAAATATTCAATACTGAAAATATTAAATATTCAAAACTTACTTCCTCGTTTGGCTGCATACAGTCGTTCGTAAAGCTGGTTGAAGTTGTACTGGTATATATCTGGCGTGGGAGACTCACATAATACCGACCATGAATACTTGAAATTTGCCCAGTTTTCGTATGTAAATGATGCCCTGTAATGTTTTGCGATATTCTCGTGTATGTGCCACCGACATAGATTCTTGGAACAGTCCGGAAATATTTTATCACACGCGTTCATAAGAGCTTTGTCCCTGTCTGTTACTATCACACGCGGCTCCATACACTTTGGCAACATTGCTTTTATTTGCAGTAGCACACAGACGAAGTTTTCCTCCCGTTCTTTTGATATAAATGCATGAGCGACGCAAAACGACCGGTGTGTAAAGGTCACACCGACCACTTGGACAAATGGAAGTCTATACATGTTTGTTTTGTATGTCGCTTCGATCATCAACACGTGCGGGAACGCATGCCACATCTCGTACGATTTCGGATGAACAAAGAATATCTCCTCCACGATATTTGTGGCAGGATCTTCCTAAGTATAGTAGACGTATTTTTTAGAAGAAAGCAGGTTTTCCAGAATCTGCATTGGAGTTTCACCGACTCTCGTTTCGTTTTTTATCTTTTCTATCGCATTATAAATGTCTTTTTTAATACAACTACTCTCTGGGTTTTGTTCCCTTATAGTTGCCAGAATGTTTCATGGCAACATGTTTTGCGAATACAACTTCGCCACCAAAAGTTGTTCCGACTGAGACAGTCTTCTCGCAAACGAGTGCGCCTCAAGATGTTGACTAGTATCGTGGTTATGACTGTTATTCTTCACCATTAATTTCCAATCACCGGTATTTTTTTGGTACTCTCCTTCCAATTTAAAGAGACAACCTATTTTGTTGCTACCCGGCACGTCTAACCGTGGCAGTAGATGCACATTCGCCGTGACGGTCATACACAAGCCACACCTTGATAAACGGTTCCGTCGGATCGTCGCCTTTTCTCCTCGATCGTCGGGTGACAAGGACGTAACCATTCTCACGTCCTCTCCGACAGCCAAATCCACCAACTGTTCACGAGACTGAAAATTCTGGTCAGTTTTATACGACACGTTTTGATGGTTTTTTTCCTCGTCTTCGGAGTCTTCGGTTTATTGTGTCGGGTAAGAGACTTCACCGCACACGAAGTCGTCGGTTTGTTGTGTCGGGTAAGAGACTTCACCGTATACGTAGTCGTTCGTGAGTTGTGTAAGGTAAGACGGTTCACACGTCCTCCTTATTTTCTCTGTCTCAACACATATAAACGTACGAAAAACATTACTTACATGACGTACCCTAGCTCTTTCAAAACACATAGAACTTTGGCGTGATATTCATAAACGGAACATCTTGACTGCACCCATTAAACCTAGTCTTAAATTTACACCATTACTTCACAATAAAACTTACCTTAACTATAAAGAGAAACACCGTTTTAACACCTTGATATCATTCCACTACGTTATCGTATTCAAATCCAATTATTAAACAAAAATATCTCTTTCTTTTTCTCTCTCTTGGATTCTCACGCCTTCTCTATCTCTCCATTCATCACACGCTTTCCCCCTTCTTTTTCTGCGCATTTTATTATTTTATATTATAACTCAGAGTTTCGTACTCTGACAACGACCACTGTAGGATGGTCGCACATGCTTACTGTCACGTCATTCCAAATTCAACGGTCATGATTTACAGGAACGGCTTTCCTGATCACTTATAGATACACACTCGTATATATTCATATATTCTTCTCTCTCTTCTACTCCTCAGGTCGGTTGCGTCATCCTCATCAACCTGTGGTTTGCTGAGCTCGGTATTTATCATAATTATTACATAAAATAGGCCAAGAGTTTTGATAAAAAATGAAAGGGTTGTGTCAGCAGCCTTACGAAGGTATCTCACCTTATTTATGTGTTATCAATTTGTCAATGTTAGTTTGTTGTAATCTTAACGATGTTGTGACTTGTAAGTTAATTTATTGATGGTTTGGTGTCACTCATGAAGGAGAAAAGAAATGCTTGAATTCGGAGCTGTGGCACGCCTGTGCGGGTCCTCTTGTGTCGCTACCGATAGTCGGTGGTCGGGTGGTTTACTTCCCTCAGGGTCATAGTGAGCAGGTTTCTAACCCTTGGTTCTCAGTTTGCAGTTAACATATGTTTTAATTTGGATTGTAATTGGTATGTGATTTTTAGGTTGTTGCAACTACTAATAAAGAAGTGGATGCTCACATTCCCAATTATCCAACCTTGTCTCCCCAGTTGATATGTTAGGTCCACAATGTCACAATGCATGTAAGTGTTAGCCTTTCATTTGTGCTGATTTGATTTCGGTTTTATGGTTTATGTTGCCTGATTATGTAATTTCAGGCGGATGTTGAGACGGATGAGGTGTATGCCCAAATGACATTGCAGCCCTTGACCCCTGTAATATTTTGTTAACTTTTAGGCCCGTTTGGTTGGTAGGAATTCATAGGATTTTAGTGAAATTTAAATTTAAATTCCATTCCGTGACATGTTTTGTTGGCTAAAAGAAGGAATTGGAATTGGAATTGGTATTAATTCCAATCCCTCACCATTCTCTAAGGATTGATTTTGTCTTTTATGGATTTCATAGGAATCCATAAAATTCCAAATCAAATTCCACGAATCAAAGCTCCCTTAAATGATGTGGATTTTTGTAGCTTTAATTGAGGTTTTTGTAATTTTCATGTAATGTAATTTCAGCAAGAACAAAAAGATACATTTCTTCCTGTTGAGTTGGGTACTCCAAGCAGGCAGCCAACTAATTACTTTTGCAAGACATTAACTGCTAGCGATACGAGTACCCATGGAGGATTCTCTGTTCCTCGTCGTGCGGCAGAAAAAGTCTTCCCTCCGTTGGTAATTACTTTTCTACCCGTTGTGTTTTACCAACAGAAATGGAAGATTACAATCTTGTATTGGTTCTACAGGATTTCTCTCAGCAGCCACCTGCACAGGAACTTATTGGGAGGGACCTTCATGATGTTGAATGGAAGTTTAGACATGTTTTTCGGGGTGTGTATTTTAGTCATTCGTCATTTGAGCTGTCGTACGAATCTTTCATCAATGTGTTAATCTTGGTTTTAAAAGGGGCGGGGCCAGCGGGAAACGCAAACGCCTCAGGGGCTTGAGCAGGCGTCTCATTTACCTCTAGGTCATAATTAGGGCCTGTAGGAGGGTTATATGTAAAAACAACCAAAGGGATGAAGAAATTAAGAAAGGTTATTACTTGATAATTAATATGTAAAACAGATAACAGAAGAGACTCCGCTTTTGGTTGTAAATAAAAAGCTTATTTGGTTGTATATATAGTAACGCCTTAAGCCTCTGCTTTTGGGACCTAAAAGCCTTGGAACGCTTTGTGCTTTTTTAAACCAAGGTGTAAATATATAATCCTTTATAGGATGCGTTCCATCAGGGATAATAGCCCATATGCCATATAAGCATTATCTTGTTGCATTTAGACCAATGCTATAAGCCTATAACCATAGAATATTTATATTTTTATGGTTTGTTCTTCACATGCAGGGCAGCCTAAACGCCATCTTCTTACCACAGGATGGAGTGTGTTTGTTAGTGCAAAGAGGCTTGTTGCAGGAGATTCTGTGCTTTTTATTTGGTATTTATTTGATTAATACGACATATAAATTTCATCTAGCCATGTCTTTCAGCTGCCTGATATTTTTGTGAATGTTAAATAAAAAATTAGGAATGAGAAAAATCAACTCCTTTTGGGGATCCGCCGTGCGACCCGCCCACAAACTGTAATGCCGTCATCTGTTCTATCAAGCGATAGCATGCACATTGGCCTCCTTGCCGTTGCTGCTCATGCAGCAGCTACAAATAGTTGTTTCACAGTATTCTATAATCCAAGGTGAAAAAACACATAAGAAGTTTGTTATTTTATTTGTGAATTGTGTTGATTTCTGTTTATTCATCAAAACCTAATTGTGTCCAGGGCAAGTCCATGTGAATTTGTTATTCCTCTTTCAAAATATGTGAAAGCTGTGTATCATACCCGGGTTTCTGTTGGGATGCGTTTTCGGATGCTCTTTGAAACTGAAGAATCAAGTGTCCGGAGGTAAATTAGCTGATCTGGAATCATAATTTTTTTGTGGAATTTAGTGCAACCAGAATCAACTATGTATTATTTTACTACATAATACTAGTAAGCATATTGGGTGGTGTTATACATGATCTTTATCGTGTAAATGTTATATCTTAGGTGAGGATTCTTGTTACTGTCTAGGTACATGGGTACAATAACTAGCATTGGTGATTTGGATCCTGTTCGCTGGCCCAATTCTCATTGGCGATCTGTTAAGGTAAATCACAGAAATATTATTGTTCTTAGTATATAAGCCTGGCAAAACAAGTGGGGGGTCAGGTACCGGGTCAAAACGAGTTCAGGTCGAAGGGGCCGTTTTAAAATAGCTTTTGCATTTGTAAGATTTTTTAAAGGATTATGTTTCTAATTTCTGTTCGGTAGGTTGGTTGGGATGAATCAAGTGCAGGTGATAAGCAGCCACGCGTATCATTATGGGAAATTGAACCGTTAACAACTTTTCCCATGTATCCATCACTGTTTCCCCTTTGTTTGAAACGCCCTTGGTATCCTGGAGCCTCATCTTTTCAAGGTATGTATTCACTTTCTCTTCTAAAATTGATAAAACGGTTTTCTTTCAACTTTTGAAATTGTCATCTTTTTGTTGCACAGACAGCAGAGATGACGCGGTTAATGGAATGCCATGGATGAGAAGTGAAACGGGGGAGCAAGGACTCCATTCTTTGAATTTTCAATCGGTTGGCATGTTTCCTTGGATGCAACAAAGAGTTGATCCGTTGGTCCTTCAAAGTAATCTTAATCAGCAGTACCAAGCTGCATTAGCGAGTTTAGGAGGCGGAGATGCTTTAAAACAGTTATTTATTCAGTTTCAGCAGCAGCAGCCCGTTCAATACCCTCAGCAGCATTCAGTTTCAGGCACCTCAAACCCGCTTTTCCAACAGTCTCATCAAACAATTCAGCAGTTGATTCCTCAACAATTTATGCATGGTCAAACCCAAATACCTCAGCAGGTAAACAGTCAACCAGAGGAACAACAGCAGCAGCAAGTCAACAGTCAACAGCAGCCCAACTCGTTTCCGGAGTCATTCCTAATCCAACATGAACAGCTTCAAACGAGACCACAATCGAGTGTTCCATCTCACTCGTTTCAGAAAACAGAATTCAACCTTACTTCCAACATTACCCCTTCAGCCATGCAGAACATTTTGGGTCTAAACTCTGAAGGAAGTAGCAACCTTTTGAGTTTCTCAAGAACCAATCAATCGACCCAACAATCATGGGTGTCGAGGTTTCCTCAACCACAAGCCAATGGAAATGTGTCTACGGGTGCACCGTCGGTTTTGCCATATCCTGAGAAAACCACTGGTATGGACCAAGAAACCTCTAGCTTGGCTGCACGGAACCATGGCCCGTTTGGTGGAACCACTATCGATTCATCTGGGCTTCTACTTCCAGCTACTGTTTCAAACATCGGTACTTCATCAACCGAAACCGACTTAACCACCACCATGCCTTCAGGGGATTCTGGGTTTCAGAACTCTCCTTACTTTGGCTACATGCAAGACTCTCCTGAGTTATTACACAACACAGGGCCACTCGACCCGCCGAACCCCAACCGTACATTTGTCAAGGTGCTAGGACTGAAACCGACAACCACATGCTGTTAAAGCTTCTTTCTTTCCATTTTTGTTAATATTAGTTGTGGTGTGTGTGTTGTGTTTGCAGGTTTACAGATCAGGTTCGGTAGGGAGGTCACTAGACATCACCCGGTTCAACAGCTATCCTGAGCTGAGAGAAGAACTGGGTCAGATGTTTAATATCGAGGGGTTGCTTGAAGACCCTCAAAGATCAGGCTGGCAGCTTGTATTCGTCGACAGGGAGAACGATGTGCTTCTCCTTGGAGATGGACCCTGGGAGTAAGTATTTGCCCATGATTTCTTAAAAAAAAAAAGAATAGAAAACCTTCGAGTGGGTGTGGCACAATGGTAAGCGCCTGACTCCCTCGAGGAGAGGTCTCAGGTTCAAATCCAAGCTTCCACTGGTTTCTGTCTTTAACCCCCTTGAGGGAACCCCCTATCCCGTGGAAGCTGCATTTTACCCAATCTCGTTGGGTAGCAGGTATTGGTACGGTCCCATGAGTTTTCCAGTAACAGATTTTCACTGTGTGTGCAGAGCATTTGTAAATAGTGTCTGGTACATCAAGATCCTTTCACCCGAGGATGTGCAGAAACTTGGGAAGCAAGAGTTGAAAAGCTTCAACCAAGACTCAGGTGAACGAATTGGGAACGACGGTAGATACCTTTCTGGACTTCCTCCACCAATGGGTTCGCTTAATTTTTTAGAATTATCAGCAAAGAAGTAACCAGAATCCTGTTTATGGGTCACTTTTGTGTCGCATATGAGTCGTCTATGATCACATTTGGTAGGTATTTAGTTGAAATTTAGTAAATGTTAGAAAGATTGGAAATTTTAGAACATATATGGAGCCAATGTTGACCCTACCTTGTAATGATACTAAACAACAAGTTAATTGTTGCGGATTTTATCTTGATTTTGTCATAATTGTCGGTCGACTAGACGAACTGTTTATATGCAACGTTTTGTTTGTTGGTGTTCAAGATTCAGGCAAAACTGCTTGCTGATGATGTTTTGTTGTACAATATTTGATTTTAATTTTATTAGTCAAAAAAATGTTAATTGTAAGAATCAATAAAAATTATTTAAAAACATTTGTGGCTGCTGGGATTCGAGCCCAGGTCTCCACGGCCACAACGTGGAATTCTTACCACTAAACTACAGCCACTTTGTGATGTAATTTTAAACGTTAAGTTATATATTTATTCAAACCAGAACTTTTGTTATTTAATTTGTTTGGATTTACTAAAATGCGTCTGGTACATGGTTTTTAGAAAGCTTATTGATCTAAATTGCATCGATCCTATAGTAGATTTTAACTATATTATAATATGGATTATACTTTATATAATTAATTTTGTGTATTTGACTTTCAGAATATGGTTTTTATATTTTCTTCATCAAGAAATAGGTTTTGTAAGTTGTCTACATTAAAAGTTAAAATCATTTAATATCAGATGATAACAAAACTGTAGTAAACTATAGTACTATACATTAACCACGTTAATATTATATAACTATACAAATCAATAAGGGTCTACAGTTCTAATTTGAAATTAGTTGGTTTTAGTGATGGTGCCCGTGTCATGTGTTGATTAGTTGTTTTTTTATTTCTCACGATTTTGTATCTGCATAAAGGGGTAAATGGGGAACCTTAAACACAAAGTGTTTCCTGGTCTTGCCGAAAGGCGCGCCCTTGCTCCCCATCCACCCGGGTTCAAACCTTGGAGATGACATTTTTCTGTTTTATTTTTTTTTTGTTATTTTTTAATCCAGAGTTTTTTTAGTTTTGTTTATTCCAATTTTTTTTTGTTTTTTCCTAGGTTTTAGCATTTTGTTTTAGTATCTTTTTTTACATTGCAAATTTTAACACTTCAGTTGTATCAACGTTTCAAAATGTACAACCACGACTTACGACTATAGTTTTGAGGATAAATGCATGCCTCGCCGCATAGCGGGAGTATGATAACTAGTTTACGTCATGTTGGAAATAATATCTCTATAATTTTCTAAACCATATATTTGTTTGTGTGTTTGTTTCATGTAAATGAATTGTGGGCTAATGGACTTGTTGGATGGAGGTTGAACTAGACTTAACTAAGTCTAGGCTTCATGTGGCAGTTGGAGCATTCTTGGAAGGGTTATTATGTCAGAAGTTGCATTGTTGGAGGGGTTAGTCTGTCAGAAATTAAAACATTTGGAGTATAAAATCATCGCTTAGGGTTTGTAGTCAACATTCGTCTTTCACGCTTATCTTCTCTCTAAAGAGCTCTATTCTAGGGTTTTCATTAACTTAGATCCATTCTTCTGTATTTTCTAGTTGAGAGCTTGTAGCAGATTATCAAGTTGATAATCTGCATTCTTATTTTGTAGGTCGATTTGTGGATGTATTTTCAGTTCTTTGTATCAGTTTGTACAATCTGATTTTTCTTAGTTCTTGTTCCTAATATGAGAAGCCGTTTTATCTTTGATACTCGTATACATAGATTGAATCTGGTTTTCTGACAATCAAAAGAACAATTATCAATCACCCTGTCTATTGTGAACATCTTGAACTATTAAGTGACACCAAAACCAATAACCCATGTGGTATACATTGAAGAAAAAAATAATGATCTACAATGTGTTACATCAAAGAAGAAAATCAATATCATATATGAACTAGATCGAGCATGAATCACAAAGCTTGAACACCATAGAAAGAAACCTCATTAATCGTATTTGATTGACATGATGGCTCTACCATGAACATCAACAAATAGTTGACTCAAGATTTGGCACATTTGTTGTGTAGAAGTAGAAGAATAAGGGATGCAACATATAGAACAACAATTCAACAAAGATGGATATTGCGTAAGTTGTAACATGATTTCGTTTAAATGCTTCAATGTTTCAACATCATGTGAGCCATGTTCAATGATCATTCACTATATTTATAGAAGAACGAAGACATTGAATGAAGTCTGATTGGAACTTACATAAGTTATATAAAAATCCTAAACATGGTGATACCGATAAAAAAAATTCTAAGCCCACCATTAGCTCTTGCATTGCATCCTATGTTAAACCCTTGTAAAGGTAAGCGGAGTGCCGGGTGGGGGGTGATTCAATAGTTTTTATTTCCTATCAAGGGGACCGGAACTCTATCGTTGACCTTTATTGTCAATTTGACGCCACGTAAAATATCATGATTTAGAGGATATATATAATTGATTACACCATAAAAATAACACAAATCCTCCTAAGATAAGATAAAGGGTATTTACCAAAGGAGCTTGATGTTGTCATTGAAGAAGTGAACAAATTGTTGAAATTTTTCAACAACTATAGAGAAACGGGGTTGTCTATGGAAATTGCGTAGGAGAAAACATTTTGATGAAAGTTCAAGCGAGCCGGAAGTTTTATTTTCGGCAGATGATGATTTTAAAGTGAATTTCTTTTTAAAAGTTGTTGATCAAGCACATGTTTCTTTGAAGACCAGATTTGAACAATACAAACAATATGAAGAAGTATTTGGCTTTTTGTTTACTAAAAAAATGAAAGAATTTGAAGCCCAAGAGCTAAAGACATGTTGTATTCGTCTTGAAAATGCACTGAAGGATGAGGAAGGAGTTGGATTAGATATTAATGGTGAGGAACTTTATTGAGAGTTAAATTATTTTTGCACATTATTATCTAGTGAAATTATCAGCCCCTTTGATGCTTTAAAGTCTTTGAAGTAAGCTATTCATCTTCCTAACGTATCAATTGCATATAGAATTTTGTTAACTATTCCTGTCACGGTGGCATCTGCTGAAAGAAGTTTTTAAGACTGAAGTCTTATTTACGATCTACAACGTCCCAAGAACGACTTAATGGATTGGGATTGATTGTTATTGAGAGCGATATACTAGGAAACATGCAATATGAAGACTTGATCAACAACTTTGACTCGCAAAATGCTAGAAAAACCTCCCGACTTATTTAGGTATTTAACTACTAACTCAATTATTCTACGATATGTATCTGTTGCGTTCAAGAAAAAAAAAAGATAAAAGGTATTTAGAAAGTAGTATCGGAATGGTAATTTCTTAAGCTATACTTGTTATTTCTTGTCTTCACAATTATGCACCATCACAACTAAAAGCCGTTGTTTTGGCATGTTGTCCCCTACACGCAAAAACAACCCCCTCATTTTACACTTTACACCCTCCCCCTTCACCCTTTCTATAAATTACTACTTTCCTGCGCAATTTAGCAAACACAAATGGCCGCGCAATGTAGCATTCCGGTGATCGATCTTCTCGATTTCCCCAACCAATCATCCAAATTGATCGCCGCTAGTGAAGACTGGGGCTGTTTTAGGCTGATCAACTACCACGATGTCCTTCCGGCGACTCTGATGTCCGATATGAAGGCCGTGGTCCGATCTCTCTTTGATCTGCCGGTAGAGATCAAGCGGCGGAACCTCGACGTCATCACCGGTAGCGGCTATATGGCTCCGACGGCCAAAAATCCGCTGTACGAAGCCCTAGGGTTGTACGATATGGCGTCTCGTGTTGACGTGGACAAATTTTGCTCTCAATTGGATGTATCGCCCCATCAAAGGTATCCCTCTCTTTGTAGATTTACGATCAACACCGTTGACCACTGGTTCCAGTCAACGGTCTCCGTTTCTCAGGGTGAATTGTGGATGTAATAAACACTAGCCGTTGGATTGATTTGGACGGCTGAGATGCTTCAAATGTAATTGGCTACTTTCATCATGTTTGCCGGTCCGGTTAAGTCTCTTTAAATTACCCGGTCCGGTGGACGGATAAGTCTTTAGTTTTTTTTTTTATATAAAATCTTATTCTGATTTATTTAGTACTTTAGACACGATATTTCATTTAACTATTTAAATTTAAAAATGCACATAAAAAATAAATACTTATATTTTGTTATATATATTTACATTATTTATGATGTTATTTAGTTTTTAAATTAAGTCCGACCGCGATAAGTCGGCTAGTTTAATATCCAGTCAAGTTCTAAAAACATTAGAGATAACAAATAATGATTTGTGTTTGAGTTAAGTTTTTACGTTTTTTTTCCTGTAAAATCTTATTATGATTTATTTAGTACTTTAGACACAATATTTTATTTATTTAACTCTTTTAACTTTACAAATTCACATAAAAACTTATATATAATTTCTTATATTATTTATGATGTTATTTAGTTTTTGAATCCAGTCCGACCATGATAATTCGACTAGTTCAATATATAGTCATGTTATGAAAACATTAGAAAAAAAAATTGTGTTTGTTAAAAAAATTATTTTTAATCTTTTAATTTTGTATTATAATTCGTTGTTTTTAACAGAGAAACAATTATGAAATACGCTGAAGCCGTACATGAGCTTTTTGTGAGGATTGGAAAGAAATTAGCCGAAAGTCTAGGGGCTAAAAGTGAAAATATAGGTTTTGAGAATTGGCCATGTCAATTCAGGATAAACAAATACCATTTTACCCCTGAAAGTGTTGGAACCTCTGGTGTCCAAATACACACAGACTCCGGTTTCCTCACCATCCTCCAAGATGATGAATCCGTTGGTGGTCTAGAAGTCATGAACAAGTCCAGCGAGTTCGTCCCCGTCGATCCATGGCCGGACACTCTTCTCGTTAACCTCGGTGACATGGCAACAGTGTGGAGCAATGGGAGATTGTGCAATGTGAAACATAGGGTGCAATGCAAAGAAGCTACTATACGAGTGTCTATTGCGTCGTTTCTTTTGGGGCCGAGGGAGACGGTGGAACCTCTAGCGGAACTGGTGGACGATGAGCATCCCCGGATGTATGTCCCTACGACGTACGAAGATTATAGGAAGATTAGGCTTTCGACGAAGTTGCAGGCTGGTGAAGCTCTTGCTTTGTTGCACACACCAAGATCTGACTAGTGATTGATTCAGTTGTGATGTTTGAAGTTTGAAAAGGGATAATTGATTTTGTTTCTTGATCCTTTATTGGATGATTAACTACAAGTTATATACCTTATAGTAATTACTAATTGCTAATACCTTATCGTGTTAGGTTGATGGGTTTGGGATTGACTTGAACACTCTTTTTAAACATATAATTCAAATATTACTTGTGTAATATGTTTATCTAAGTATGTTAAACTGGTTGACAAGTTAAAACTAGTTGACGGTTTGTAATTAAGATGTAAACATGTTGTAAACGAATTATGTACACGTTGTGTATAACCGCTAGAGTTACGTGAATAGCCTTGTCGCTCAACGAGATTGTTTCAGGTATTTTGGGTTAACATGTAATCACTGGCTAGTATAACTTGTTTATTAAACGGGTTAAACGGAACGAAACATGTTTAATTAATGGGTTAACCTGAGCATAACATGTTTAATAAAACAGGTTGATAAGTTAGCTCCTTTTAAGTATAAGGATTTTAAAGGTTTATTATATTTAGATTTGAAACGGAGTTATTTAAAAAAGTGATATTGATATTTTTGATTTTTAATTTTTCTCTTTTTATTTATTTTCAAAAGTGAAAGTAATTTCCCTCTTTTAATTTCCAACAACTTTATTTATTAGTTACTTCTATAACTTAACTATCATTCTCACTTTTTTATTCTCAACCTTCTCTACTATGTTCACCTAACATCGCGCTAAATATATAAACCAAAGGAGACGTTTAGTTTGTGGAATTCGTTGAAATTGAAATTGGAATTTGAAATGGAATTGGATTTAAAATTGTAATTTGTCGAAAGGACTTTGAATTTGAAGGAATTAAATCAGTTAAAGGAATTTTTTTTTCAAAAAAAGGGACGCGCCACTGTTTTTTTTCAACGTTCCGATATAATTAGTTTTTAAAACGGAGTTGTATTCAAAATCGAATATTTTTTTGGTATCGTAGCCCATAACAAGTGTCGTTTCGTTGTGATACCGTAATGACCCAAATTAATTATGAGCGAACATTATTACATTACATGTATTGATATTATTGGAACCAGTGTTGTTTTCGTTATTATGGTTTTCGACGGCCATAATCGATAACAACCAGACTCCTGCCGTGGGACGTTTGCGAAAAACGATCACCCTACTGCGACGACGCGTGGGTGTTCGTTTATACAAACTTATTCAACTCTTTCTTTTGTTCTACATGGATACATCCCGCCGCGAAGCGCGTGGCCGGGAACCAACTAGTTTATGTAAATAGGCAACCTTGAAACAATATTTTTAGAACCGGGTCGGACCGAGAACTAGTCCGGTTATGCATATTTGAACCGTTTTCGTATAACCATACCGGTGAATCAGACGGGGTGGTTGAACCGGGTTTCTAATTATTTTTTTTTACTTTTTGCTTTAATTAATTTAGTATTTCAAGTTACATATTTTATTTATTTAAGTCGTCATGTGTCATTAAAATTATAAACTGACATTTAAATACCAAATGGTTTTATATTATGTATGACGTCATCCGTTTCTTTATTTCGGTTCAACCGGTCCGACTATTGGACCTCTAAAACAACTGGTTCGTTGTTCAGTGTGGTTAAAAAACATTACCATGAAACGGGGTACACAACATTGTTTTTGTCATAATTCAAGTTTCAATCACAAATTCATGAATATTTTAGCCTCAATTTGTCTAGTCTCTAATCTACTAAAGCATTATTCTTATAAGAATTAATATTTTTTATGTTGTGCTTAATTTGATTTTTTAATTGTTTGTGTATGTTAATTCTTAACTATTCATATTAATATATTTTTGTTATTCTTCTATTAGGAACGATGAGAAAACTTTAAAATGAAAAATGTCATCTTAAAGATTAATTGTACATTTTAAAAGATAAAAGGACAATTGTGATATGTAATTTGTTATTTTCATGTTTAATAAAGTATGTTTTCTTTTTCAAATTATAGTTAATGTTATAAATATTATTCATTATGGTTATCAATATAATTAAATATGGATTAATACTTATAGTGGTTACTATTTTATCCATAAATATGTATGCATTGTATTAGTTACTAAAGACTATATATATATGGTCTAATTGTTTATTGATGATATACATGACTAGAGTTCTATCATTCTTCTATTATTCTCATGTCTCTCTATTATCATATACATAATATATGTTGCTATTAGGCTGTTGTTCTACAACACGTTATCAACACGAGTTCGCTCGTTGCTCTCGCATATACCACTCGGTATCCAAATCAAAAACATCATTGTGATTCTACTCAATAGCACCACTGCAAAACAGTTTCATACCGACTGTTCTTTGGTGGCGACCCCATATCTGCTGCTTCCGTTCTCTGATCGACCTCCAAAGGAAATATTATTGCATCGAAGTACATTATCGCCTCCTAAAGAATCCACCGATGTCGCATACTGCTATCCGTCCGACAATCGTAAAAAGTTTCTTGTGATAACTGCTATTAAGATTTGGCTCCGTCGCTATTCAGGTAAACATCTAAAACCACTCGCCGTTAAATAAGTATTTTGTTGTATGTGCAAAATAGAAGTAATCAAAATTTAGAACCTGTGATTTTGAATTTTTGGGTACAACTTTGAGTCGGCTAGGGTTAGGGACGGGGAAGATGATGAGTACTAATAATGTCATTAAAGGAATTAAATTGGAATAATAACATAACGATTTCCTCGGAACGAAACTGAATAGGGACCATAAAATTTTCACTATAAAGCAGGGATTATCCTATTTTGACCCTTTTAGTTTAATTTGAGTTTTATAAAACCATAAGTTAAAATTTAATTAGCATAACCAATGATTATTATTAATACTGTATATATTATTATGGTGATTGTTTCAAGACAGAAATAAAAATTCTAATTAATTTCAAGTTGTAAGGAATTTGGTTAAGATGGTAATAAATGACATTAACAATTTGGTTAAGATGGTAATAAATGACATTAACAATAGTAGTTTTTTTTTATTGCTTACACTTGGTTAATCAGAGTACTCACATACTTTTGATCAGTATTTGGTTTAACTAAAAGTTGAGTACCGTTTTGTTTGATAAAAGTTGGAACTTTAGATCAACTATTGATATGAAATTTGCTTGCATTTAGATCAACATTATTTGTTAAAAAAAAATTTAGTTAAGATTAAGTATGAATTCTATATAACTGTAATGTCACAATGTGTGACTCAAGATATATGATTTCATGGTACCTCATCATATATCAGTTTTGTCATTTAGGAAACAAAAAGGCTTTGAACATCATTTACTTGATTTTAATAAAATAGAAAATATCTCTAATGATCTTGCAATTTTATTAAGGACTTTATAATAATGAATATGACTTGTCTATATGATTGTATGCTATATGTTATAACTTTGATAATCATATGATTTAACTTGATATGTGCTTCTAGAGGTTATAAAGTATTTATATAATCAGTCTTGAATTTAAAGTAACTAAAAGACCAAAGTTGTGTACTATTTTCATTCTCATTAAAGAGAGTAAGTAGGTTTAAAAGATCCGCTTGTTTGAAACATTTAAGGTAAAGACACGACACCCGAAGTGTCATACTCCCTAAAGCTCATTACAGATCTATAAAAAAGTTATAAGATTTTAGAAAGATAATGAGCATAAGACGATCACAATTACTTCCCAGTTGATATTATGTGATGAGAAGGTTATTTATAAACAAAGGTTGAATAAAGCAATTTCCATTTTTAAATCTGAAATATGCTCTTAAAGTAGCAGTATTATTAAAGAATATATATATATATAAGGTTTGAAACGACCACCATGATAGTATATGGTTTTAATCCATTTCCTGAAGTGAATGTGATAATCATGTATATAACTAAGGAAATTGTAATAATACCCATGTTAATAATAAGATCAACCATGTTAATAATGAAATCGGCCACAAGAAGTGGCACACTAAGAGAGTGATTATACGGGAACTAAATTTGGAAAAGTGTTACAACAATAATGTTTTATCTTCTATTTTATGTCGTGTTTAAAAAAAAGCACGGGTGCAACTAAAACATATAGGATCATAAACCAAAAGTTTATTGATCGAGATTATTGAACAAATTGGCATGACCAGTTAGACCAGCCCGAGTCAATAATGATGTGAAATATATTGAAGAACCAGAAGATTCTTCAAACTAATAATTAGTATGTATTGTTTGCTCTCAAAGGATTTCACTTATTACCAACTTAAGTAAGGTTTAAATCTCAAAATATTCTGGAAAATGATAAAAGATATATATCATAATGAGTATACCATTTAGTGTTTTAAATCGATGCATCGTCTAAATGGTTATCAATTTGCAACTAGAAGTTTGCGTAATATGTGGCTTAGCTAATAAGATAACAAGCACATTATTCCATAATAACGTATTTATTTTAGTAATAACAGTGATGTTAATCCCAAATTATTAAGGATTGTTGGAATAAGTGGTGAATACCATATATTAATACATAAATTGTTTTTGTTGAGACGAGTACTATGTGTCCAATAATTATGAGAGCAACAATTCATTTTATTTGTGTGGGACCATGTTATTACATATTGTAATGGTAATTCACATCAAGCCTATAAGTTATTGTATTTTCCCCCAATTACAATTGGTTTTTGGCCAGAAACCAAGTATTTCCCATCTAAGGTTTTTTTGGTTGTGCGATATATGTTGTAATTGTTCCACCATAACGCACAAAGATGGGACCTCAAAGGAGGTTGCGAATACATGTTGGAAATGCATAACTATCTACAATAAGTTATTTGAGCCATTAACATTACGGCTCAATTTATGGAATAAACATTCCTAACATGAGGGGGAGATTAAAAGCAGTTGGAAAATGAAATTTGGAATGAATTAGCTCTATATTATCTTGATCCTCAAACTAAGTATGAACTAGATGTTCAAAAGATAATTCATAAGATTAGCAAATAAATTACCAGACACATTCACTGACCTTAAAAGAGTGACTAAGTCACATATACCAACTGCTGGTGCTCCAATTTAGATTAATGTACTAGAAGGACGATTACATATTGGTAGTCTAAGGCACGCTTAAAACGTGATAGACCATTCGATTCCAAAGAAAAAAAATTCCTCAAAAAATGCAGCAAGTTATAATGAATATGGTCAAGTCGAGGTAAAAGTAAAATGGTCAATTAAAGAGACATTAGACATGATGGTTCCAGAAGAACCTCAGGTACATGAAAATAATGAGATCTCGGTAAATTGTATCATGTCTAGAAACAATATGGAATCGAAACAAGATCGACGTCGATAATACTTCTGTATATAATAGCGCTTGAAATAATCGAAATAATGAGGATCAAGAATATATCTGTCTATGAATGAAAATATAGAAATGATTAGCCAAAATGTAAAGACGTAAATGTGGCAGAATTAAATTCTCTCATAGACCAGTAGTTCATAAAACTGAAGTTGTGAAATATGTTAAAGTGGGTCTTTTGTGCGTAACTATGATGTAAAAATGAAATTAAGCGACATATGGAAAAATTGGAGGCACAAGATTTTCGTAAAGACCTAGATTTGATTATAAGGAGATATGTTCTCCGGTGGTGGATGCAAACGTCTTTTCAGTATCTTATTAGTCTGGTAATACAAGAGAGAAGTGACATGCGTCTAATGGATATTATGATATCCTAAATATATATTTCACTTGATAATGAAATTTACATGAAATCCCTGAAGGATTTAAATTGTCAAAATCATGTAAACTAAGTCGGGTGAAACAACGTTATGTTTGTTGTATACACTCATGAAATAAATATAGTTGGAACTCTACATGAGTTTTTAAATCAATTGAGTGCTTAAAAAGAATATTTGAAACATCTTAATGATGTAATTTTGAGTACGAAACTATGAAATGATACAATAAAGATTTTGGAAATGAAATAATTTCTTGAGATATGATATAGAAATTGATGTGATAAAAAAAGAAGTTTATGTGTTAAAACTTTTGATGAGTGTATGAACATAAATAATCATAACAAAACCTCAAGAAATATATCATATAAAGTTATATGGACAAAAATAGTCATGTCGAATGCGTATAGTCGACACGGTGATTATCTCGAAAAGAGAGAAATATATGATATAATTGGTCCATGTGTTTTTATTAAAAGAACAATATGAGGTTTACAAGTATTATAGTATATGTTGATGATATAATTATATCTCCTAGTGAGATTGAAAAGAATTCAATTAGTGAACCTGAAATGAAAGATGATATTACAATTTATGTCTTGGTCGGCATGTCGAACATTTGTATAATGATAATTTTATCCATTAATCAAATACATCTAGAAGATGTTGGAACATTTGATATGGATAAAGCTTACCATCTAAGTACATTAAATATTAGACAATCATTGTCTCTTATAATCTCTTATCAAAGAATGAGAAATGTGTTGTCCATAAGTACAATAATTAAGTGCAACTGATACATTTTGTTTCGTGCTAGCCCATGTTCGGAAATGAGAAATTGGAATGGGTAAAACAAGTAACCATGAAGGTACAAAATGTATTGAATATATTTTACTAACCTATCAAAACAAGTTTGGTTAGTTTTGTACATGCAGGGAATGTAACACAACACGATTATGGTTCTTGTGGTATTTGTTTATGGGAGGAGACTCTAGGAGTTTTATATGAAGAAAATACATTATTGCTCGACATAAAGAGTTGCACATTAAAGATCAAGCGGCAAATCATTGACTAAATTTTTTTTGAGCAACTCGCACAGAAGATTGAAACTCATCAATTAAAGGTTATAAAAATCAGGGGGAGTAATACGCGCTGCACTTTTTTTTTCTTAGCTAAGGTTTAGTCCCATTGGGTTTTCCCTAGCAAGGTTTTTAACGAGACATCATTTTCAAGCGTACTAAGTATGATATATGATAACCAAGGGGGAGTGTTATAAATATTATTCATTATGATTATCAATATAATTAAATATGGATTAATACTTATAGTGGTTACTATTTTATCCATAAATATGTATTCTTTGTATTAGTTACTAAAGACTATATATATGTGGTCTAATTGTTTATTGATGATATACATGACTAGAGTTCTATCATTCTTCTCATGTCTCTCTAGTTTCTCTATTGCCATATACATAATATATGTTGCTATTAGGCTATTGTTCTACAACAGTTAACTATTTGTTGTCATTTTATCAACATTTATCCTTTTCTTGAATCAATCTATTTTGACTCGACCTATATTTTTCTCATGAAACAAAAAAAATCATTGATCCGTCATTTTAAATCAGGTATATGAAACTCGAACTTGAACTCATTTATTAAAGACAAATTAGTTTTTAATAATTCAAACTATGATTTATTGGCAAATAATAATCCGAACTAACAGTTTGGCTGGTGATAATCTCAACTTTCACTTTTGTTGTTAATGACATTGCCAGTAACATGATCAACATAGATTTATACTCGATTTACACTTATTTTCGCTCAAAATGATGATCTTAAAGGAAATGGAGAAACGTACAATCGAAATCGAGAGTTATTTAGGTGGAAATGTATGATAATTATGCTACTGGGACTGTCATTGATAACAAAAGTGAAAGTTAAGTTTATCACCAGCCATACTATTAGTTCATATTATTATTTGACAACGAGTAATAGTTTGGATTATTAAAAACCAATTTACCGAAGACTTGGTTCAATTTAGGCTGAAGCTTAGGCAAAATCCATTATGTACGGAGTACGGTATATACTTGCCCCCACAATTTCCTTCACCAAATTCAGACCTCGTTTCCTTCTGATCATCCGGCGATCGACAATTCTTCCCGAATTCGATTGATTAGTCTCTTACCGCTACTGGTACGGATCCTTTTCTTTTACGATATTGTTTCTGTAATCGAATTCGTTGCGAGATTTAGTTTAGCTAGGGTTTATTGCAGTTTTTGTTTTCGGTATATCAATTGTTAATAGCTGAAGGTGGATGAAGAATTAATTCCCCCAAATTAGACCTAGAAATTGATATGGATTTTGTACTCTTACAGTAGAATTAGATATCTTATAGATTTGCAACAAAATCATGATCAGTTTTCCATGTAGAATGTTATGAATATGATATCCTCAATGTTACTAGGTTATGTATTTTTGTATGTATAGTCTCAGTTACCAAAAAGGTTTACTCTGTCCAGGATTTTAGTTATTGTTACATTAAAGAGTTGTGGTTGATCATCTTTCTTAAGTGCATAGTAACAGTTAATGATAAATGATAAATCTTTTCATCCACGTAAACTTTGTGGTCATAGGGTTTCGATGGATCTTGTTATGTGATGGGATCGATAAGATTTTAACAGAAATAGTTTGTGGAATCACTGTCATTGGCTTTATAGAGTACCATTCCTTTGTCTTCGGAGTCATGTTTCTAAGTGCTTATATGTTAGTGAGCATATCCTTTTTCGATACTTAAGTCATATATGATAAATTTACTGTTGTAGCTTTGAGTATTCTCAGATTTGATACTTTTGCATTACTTTTTTGGAATTGGAGTATGTGTATCTATTTCTATGTGAAGGGTAGTGTTTTGGACCTTAACCGTGAATGCTTAAACCTCCCCATGTTGATAAGCAATGAACCAATGTTTTAACGGCTTTGTCTACACACAAGCAGCATACATGTGGGTTAGCTAAGCAAGAGATTGTATTGGATTGAGATTAGTTGTCAAGAAAAGCATGATATTTGGGGATTAAATATGGTTAGGGTACACGCTGTTGTTTTCTGCACTAAATAACAACTTAAATTTGTGTTTTAGTTTAAATTCTAATTCTAAAATGCCCGGGCATATTTCAGGTAGATCTCTTTTTAGGCGGGATTAATCGGGGCCTAGGCGGGATTAATCGGATTTGAATTTTTATATGTAATTTTCAGTTTTTTATATATATTCACACATTTTTATATGTAATTTTTATAAAAATGTTCATTTTTAAATGTTTATACACATATTTGGCTGAAATTTGAAGGGTTTGGCTGGAAAATCCAAGGTTTTGCCGGAAAATCCAAGGTTTTGCCGGAATTTGGCCTAAAATTTCAAGTTTTTGCCAGAATTTTCGCCGGAATCTGGCCGCCTAGGACCGATTCCGATTAATGGTCCGCCTAGCTAAAAATTACAAGTTAAATGGCCGCCTAGCGCCAACACTCCGTCCAGTTACTGATTATTGTTGAAGTGTTTAGATTTGAACCTAATGCTATTGGTTTGTGCCATAACCTCTTAAAGGCCACCTGCCCAGTGCAAGCTGCGATTTTCCTGATTCCGTTGGTTAGCAGGGTATTGACAGGTCTAGTTAGTTTTTCGGTAACAGGTTGTCATGGTTACCAAAAAAGGTATTGTATGGGATTAGTCCTTGGCACTTGGCCTTTGTCTTGAATCATTTGACAACATGGTGGTTTCCTTAGCTTCTTTTTTATTGTAGCTTTGCATGTTCTACCTCTTCTTTCATGATTTATGGTGTTGGCTGATTCATATGGTTTTTCAAATAATCTTTCTTTTTATGTTCAGATTGATACTACAGAAATTCAGAAAATGCAAGACATGGGATGGTTCCAGTCGAAGAAAAAATCGTACCAAAGCCAACAAAAAGGAAACCCGCTGCACGAAAGCTTCCAAAGAATCAGACACAAGAAAACAACATGCAGGGTGCTCATGAAGTAACCCGCCCTTCCAAAAGAATTTCTAAAACCGAACCACCCCAAATCTTCCAACAACAAGAAAAGTCGACTTCTGATTCTTTACCCAATTCTTCAACTAGTAACGAGTATCGTTCCTTGAGACACAAGTATTTACTTCTCGAGGAAGAAAGCTTCAACTTGGGCAGAGAAACAAAAGAGATTCAAGATGCAGTTAAATCTTTAGAGGAGGAAAAACTCTCGTTGTTGGATGAACTTGTTGTGTTGGAAGGCCTAGTTGACCCTTCTGAGATGAATCCTACTCGGCGTTCACCATAACTTTATTATTTTTAAATTTATTAACAGGTTAACAAGTTTAATAGCTGAAGTATGTATGTAAAACTTGCATTTTGCTTGAATGCTCAACAGTTGTTGCTTGAATGCGTTTTCTGTTTGATAAAATCCAAGTAATGCTACATATACAGTTTTCTAATGTTAACAGATATATATATACCATGCTGGGTGAAGACTTGTCTGCATGGGTCTACACCGACCCGAATAACGTGTGGAGTCGACACCACTGTTCTGTAAGTAGTTCTTTGTCTATGCTTTCTATATTCTAGGTCAAGTTTGGTTCTGTAAAAGTATATGAGACAATATCTGAATCTGTAATTACAATGGAGAGGAACCCTCAGTATATACAAGCTGAATTATTTTCTTATCACAAGAAGGCGGTTTGTATACCGTCAAATTTAGTTTACACGGGAGAATACACAATTTCATCACCAGATTATGCAAACCAATCTGGGTGTGCATAAATCGCCTCTTTTACCAGTTACAGATTTTACCACTCTATATCACATTTTATAAGATGAATCTGAAACCAAAACTTTCTGCAGTATCGCGTATTCTATGTAGAACCAACAAAAAGCTACTGGCATTTGGCAAACGGACAGAACATCTTAGCATCAGTCGAATGGAACAAATCAAGCAACATGCCACATGAAGAAGGTTAACTAGAGGGTAAGCGAGATCAACGCCAAACCATAAGTCCAAAGCATGATCACCGAACATTTACTCTCACCAGCACCAAAAAAAACTATGTTGTTGTACCTGTCTCATACTAACAAGTGTCGCAAATCCGTACAAATTTTGAGAAAAAAAAAGAAGTGTCACTAAATCACCATCCAGAGCTCATACCAATGTTCATGGCTGGTGGAAGTGCAAACTGTAGTGGAAGAACAAAAAGGTAGAGGGGGTCTGCGTTTACTAAGCCAAAATGAAGCGCGCCTTTCACGGTTAAAATGCCAAAAAGTGGTAAGAAAATATACCAAACTGCTGCGATTCCTAACACTAGTGGTATCGAGATACGCGACCCTTTGAGACCTGCAAATCATATATTTTTTAGTAAGCTCAAGAACCCAAATGTATATAGGGCTGCTAAACGGGCCGTGTTCATGACGGGTCGAACACAGCCCGTTTTACCCTAAAATAGAATTATTTATTATTTTATTCATATTATACTTTGAAATTATGAATTTACATATTATTTTTATTTTTCCAAAGCAATCATGTTTAAATTATGTCAATTTATTTTTAAACTTTGGCCTAAAAAAAATACTTAAATGGTTTAAGTTATTGCATAAAACACATTAAATAAATAAATGGGTTAAATAGCCTGTTTAGCTAAACGTGTTCGCTGGTTGACCCGAAACTAAACTGAACTCATTTAGACTAAACAAAAACTTGCGAATTTCGTATTAGGTTTATGTCAGAAGTTCACACCTCTATGCATGAATGTGAAATCATAGTTGGTTCTATCTCTTAATAGGTTCCCGCCAACGATCAAAGTCAACGCTAGAATCATTGCGTCCCTGAGATTAGTTTACCATCTTTTCGTAAATGAATAGTTTCGATGATGTTTAAAAGATTATGCCAGCCTGTGCATTGGTGCGATTGTTCCAATCATGAACCCAACAATCTTTTACAGTAAGGAAACATTGTTATATACGTATATGTCGACAATCGGGTTTTAATGATTATATGATGTGATTAAGATTTGGAAGGAAGTATACCGCTCCGGTTGTTGATGGTGCGAACACTGCCTTCAAGTTGATGTTCCTTGAAAAGTTACTCCAATGTTGCTTCATTGAATTTAACAACACATATGCAAACCCCAATTTGAGTTTCAAGGTCAAGCCTATGATTAATTAAAGCTGATAATTTATGACATGATCCGTTAATATAACATGACTCGACTTAAAGTTAAACATGTTAGTGCCTGAGGTAAACAGATTCTTTTCTTAAAAGGGTTTGGGTCACAAACAGGTTGACACATTAAAGACACTCATAACACGTTTAATTTATCATGACAAATAAGTTAATAGGTCTAGTATATTCACGATACGCTCAAAAAACCATTTATTGTAGTTTTATAGTTTTATAAATGATTAAATATGAATTGTAGTTTTTGGTAACTTCTATTTTATGATATTAATCGTGTCTTTTTATTTCTTATCCTTGTTTCATGAGTCGTATCAATAATCATGTTAAATGTGTCATGTCAATCATGTTATTAAATTGCTTATATTGATTCGTGTTAAATGTGTCGTGTCATTCGTGCTATTAAACCAGCTACATGTAATTATGTTAAACGTGTTGTGGGGTGTTGTAACGAGTTTTTTTCGTTCCAAAATGGGATTGCTCAAAAAATAACACGTGTAACGAGATTCACAATTTATATACTTAACCACATTAATGTCATTATATAATCCTAACATGACGCTTGAGCTCATAATTTCCAGTTATTCATTATTAGCAATAAAATCTGCAAATGAGCTGGTGGTGGTGGAGTGGTAAGGAAGAGACTTGGTGTTCCTTGTGACCCAGGTTCGAATTCTGCCCTCCCCATTAGTTTCTGCGGCATGCAAATGAGGCCTAGTTCTTAGGCTAATGCACCAGGGTTTACCCACGTCGATCCAGGGTTCGAGCCTCGGCTCTCCTTCAAGCCCGGAAGGGGCCGTATTGGGTGGAAATTTTCCTTGGATGCTCTCCAACTCTGACGCCAAGTGGACCCGGTTAAGACAACATATTGACCAGAGTTAAACGAGGCTCTCCCATATAACGGGTGAGTGGGACGTCACAATATTAAATGTTCGCCGTTCAAAAAAAAATTAACAATAAAGTCTTTAATTACTTTTTATAAAAAATCAGTATAGTAAATGTTTGTATTTGATTAAAGCCGTAACAATCACGTGAAGTGTACACGTGTCCGAGGACTTTACGTCTTCATCCGAGGGGTCTACACAAATTATTTTTTAAATAAAAAAAATAACACACAAATTTAATGATAAGGGAAATTGAAACTCTTTTACGTATACTAATTAAGGGGAATCTTCAATTAAAAAGTAGTTTTTTTTGTTAAAAAAACGTTTTGGGTCAAAAGAATTCTGATTGAGTTCATTCAAATGGCGTTGGAACTGTCTTATCGAACCCTAACCCGAGTCAAAAACCTAAACCCCCCTCCACCCGCACCCCCAAAAACCTTAACTCCCCTCCAACCCCACCCCGAAAAGCTCAATCGGAGTTCGTTTGATATCGTTTCTTAGCGTTTTTTGTTATTTTTTATATTTCTTAGCAAAAAACTACTTATTATTTGAACCCCCTACTAATTTATATTGTCAATTATATCAAACTCCAAATTTCGTTGCAGTTGTCAATGAAAATCTTAATACCGTAATTATCATAAATTTATACTAGCTTATAAGTGAAACGGGGAATTACACATTTCATGTAAGTAAAATTGAGTGTAAATCAATAATGATTATTCGACCAGGATTGCATTTGACAAAAAAAGTGAGGTTAAAAGTGTCATTAATCAAATTACCAATATATATTATTATCAACCAATAAGTTAAAGTTTGAATTGCTAGAATTCAATTCCTCTTCACACGCACACGCACCCCCCCCCACCCACCCACCCACACTAGAAGTAGGATCATGTACAAAATCTATTTAGCATAAAAAGTGTAGGAAACATTCTCGGTCTTTGATCATATTAATTTAGTAATTAAGATTAATTAGGTGTTAATTTTGGAATTGATTAGAAATTTAAATCACTAGAAGGGTAAAAGGGAGAATTTGTCACACCCCACTAAGGCGGAAATACGAGATGTAACCGGTATATCGCATTGAACACAAGTACAAGAGAAACTAAAAGGAAAGTTTTGCATTACATTGAACCATACTACATGCTTCTAATGAATGTACGAATACATGAAAATCCTGAATTAATACAAAAGGTCTAAAATGCCCAACTACAACCAAAAATACATAATAATAACTCTTCCCAAAAGCAAGCCGTTTAAAACTCGTTATCCCCATAACTGTTTACCTGAAAAGCATGTTTCGAAAACGGGTCAACTATAAAAATAGTTGGTGAGCACGCAGGTTTTGCGACTCTATAAAAAGTAAGTAAATATATTTCAAAATGTAATAGTAATCATCCGCAGATGATCAAGTACACGTGTTAAGATATAATTACCCTGAACCACAATCAAAACCGTCAGACTAGTTGTTGCCCCTGTATCCAGGTGTCGAATGTGAACACCTACTATGGCTAATTATGCGCCCAAATGACCCTACAAGTCTGGTTGGCGCGACCAACCCTGGGCGGGGGTGTCAACCCAAATAGTACTACTCAAAATTCCCAACGGCTACGTTCAGCTAATTGATTACAAAAAAAAAATTGGGGACTTTAATGCATAAATATAAAAATAACTCATGTAATCAATGTATCATGTAACATGTGACTAAATAAAAAAAAATGAAACAACTTTCCCCAAAAAACAGTAAAACAGTAAGTAAAAAGGGGGCCGCGAAAACTCACCTGAACAACGTCGGTGATAAGTGTGACATAGTCAACAAAAACCGCAAAGTACGGTTAACATCCAAATTCTATCAAAGGCCAGCAGCCAAATGCAAGCAAAGTGTGGCTAGCAACTCAGTGCTACCAAGGTACGGCTAAATCCGCAAAAACAGGTGTCCTAACCGAGTCCTACTAACCAAGTAGATACGAAAAAAATAGAATTTAGGACGCCTAAAGTATAAATCTGAGTCTACTACTCAAAAAGTGGCTATGCAGTCAGTTGCATACCCAAAACCCGTGCACACACGTACGAACCGCTCAAAAGTTGTAAAACCGGCTTTTATATAAATTCGTGACTTTGAAACCTTAAGTTTTAGATTTTATTATTCAATATCAGTAGTTATAATATCATATATCATAAAATCTAAAGTCACAGTTTCGTTTGACCAAAAACGCGATTATGCGCGTAAAGTAAGGTTTACGGTTTAAAAATCCGATTCATTCGAAATTAGGGTTTTAGTGTGATTCTAGCACCCAATTTAAAAGTCCAAATTTTATATTTTTAATATGATAATACTTCTGTCCAAACTCCCATTAAGACTTTTATAAAAATATTTTTATACAAAAATTTCCAAAAATAATAACTTTTTATAAAATTTTAATGGACAATAATTCTAAAATCATAATTAGACATAAAATTAATGCTTGAAACTTTCACTAATTGTTCATATACATATATAAAAACTTCTGACCAATTTTCATAATTTTTCAATATCCATATTATTTATTATGAATATAATATTGTTAAAATTTAACAAATTTGGTAAAAATAGTTATAATTGTCCAAACGTCACCAAAGTTTTACCAAATAAGTTTTAACTCCATATGAGATTCTATTATAAGTTTCAAGTCCTAATGTTGTCCAGAAGTATATGATCCCAAATTCAATCGTTAAAACTTCATAAATACCAAACACCTACTTAGACAACTCCAATTTTTATGAATTTTGGACAGGAGTATGTTTTATCATATACTAATTACTGACCAAATTCCAGATTTTTTCAGTACTCAGAGGTATTTTTTCCCCATTTTCATGTATTAAACTTGTAAAAATTTTAATAAATAATCTATAAATAGTTTAGTTACCAAAATTTCAGATCTCACTTTTTATCAAAATACTACTTTTTAAAAATAAATTTGAAAGCTAAATCACAAGTTTATAAAACTCAATAAAAAACAATTGTTATATAAAAATAAATATATTAGTTGCACGTGAAACAATTGTTGTATCAAATATCTCAATACTAAATATTTTCGGGTTCAATTCCCAACCAATGACTCATAAAACTATTTTAACATAAAATTAAATCTTAACGGGTAAACTTTATACCTTTCGTATAAATGGTTCGCGTACGCGGAACCTCCCGTATTTCACATGCAATACGAACCAAAAATACCATTATGATCTTTTTTATCTCCCGAGCATTTCCATATGCTCAAAATTGTCATGAAATGCCGTTTGGATGACCATGTAACCCGATCAATTTCCTGTTTCGGTCCTAAAACTGTTGCAATCTGTTCGTATTCAAAAATATAATTTCCAACATCTGATCGGAATTTCCTACGGTGAAAACATTCATATTTGTGCTAAGAAACTACTTTCCAGAAATCGTCATGATCCAACGGTCGGATCTTCGGGGATCGACGATTCTTTGAGACACAGTTTTTCAAATCCGAAAATCCGATCAGTCACATTCGAGGGTGTGAAAAGCATACCTAGAGAACTCTGATAAAAAATTCCTCAGGTAAGATTTTGATTCTATGTGTTAACAAGATCATATCCAAAATTCATGCATTTCTAACGGTCGGATTTCCGGAGATCGTCTGATCTTTAAGACTGCGCATGCATAAAACTTTGTGGACTGAATTTAAAAACTCTTTTTAATGAATTTAATAAAGGATTTAAACAAATCTGAGCTTACCATTGCGTTCGTTGCGTCGAGAAATGGTTTTAGGGGAAAAACGGGTTTCGGCCGCCACCGACCACCGCGCTGGACCACCGTTGGCCGCCACGCACCACCGCCGGACCACCACTACTTCGCCGGAATCCTCTCCACTCTCTCTCTCTAACTTTTTCTCTGAATTTTGTAAATGAGAAAAGGGAAATGGAGTTGGGGTATTTATAGCCCCGTGGTCTCCGATCGCGTGTCGGTTTTTCGCTTAAAAGAACCCGATAAAAATAGAGACGTTATTTTACTCAGAAATAACTTATTATAATTTATTATTTTCCCTCGAGTCCTTGCGTCTCGTAAATATATATCCTTTTGGATTTAAGTTAAAATTTACGAAACCGTTTGACTCGGGTGTTAACGCGTATAAACTAGAACTTGATCAAAATTTTGACATTATAACACTCAAATAAATCTTGCTATTATTTTTCGTTCACTAACGAGTTCCTTTCGTTTGAAAGTATATTTCAACATAATAATACTATTATTATTATTATATGAACTCGTCAAACGCGGTGTAGACCTGAAAATTCGCGGTTGTCACATTATCCCCTAGTTGAAGGAATTTCATCCCGAAATTCAACTGGTATTATAATTCACAGGTTTATTTACGAAATTTGATTCAAGTACTGTCAAGAGAGATCCGGTTTCCTTAGAGATAGAAGAGAGGCTTGACAAATCGTGACATAAGAATCACAGAGAATAGGTTACGACTAGTTAGTCTCAAAAGCCAATTGAATAACGCGTGAGAGAGATCCTTCGAATTCTCCAGAGAATCCATAGATCGTTGTTTCACCGAATCAGTCAAAAGGTAAACTGCTGGTGTTATTCAGAATATTAACAAATCCGCCATAGGATTGATATACACAGGTATACAAAGTTGGTATAAATCTAGAATGATATTATGTTACAAAATCCCAATGATTTAGTATCCTTTTATGAGCAAGGAAAAGTATCATTCGGCTTGGTGCTATTAAGGAATACTATTATAAATAGTAACCATAAAATTATAGTATGAGAGGTGCTATTAAGATCCAAAGAGTCGGTAGAATCACCACGACTCATTGGAATAAAAATGTATCACAGCGATAACAAATATCATAGGTTATAAAGGATGGTCATATCATGTACTTAGAATACAGAGAGATAACACCTCGTTAAAATGAAACTTGTCGTCAATACGAACTTCCTTAGGTTGTATACTTACGGATTCGTCGGCTAAACACCTTTTGAGACTCGATATACGATAAGCATCGTATATACCATTAAGCTCCTGAGGTAGTTTTAGTTTGTACATAACAAGACCAATCAAATGATTACTACCAACGTCAGCACAACAAAATGGTGATCAACATTTGTGTTAAAACAGAGCTTCCAATGGTGCTCATTTAAAGGTAGTGTGAACACTGTTAGTGTAAGGCCCCAAACCCGGGAGGCCTCACTTGTTGGATTTACTCATTTACAAACAATTCTTAAACTTGAATATCAAAATAACGCAGCGAAAAATACTTCATTAAACATAACCATTACATTGTTCAACATGCGGAAGCGTAACATAGTATAATACATGAACATAACATAAATTAATCATAATGGGATGCCAGTCTTCATGATCAACCGGGTAACTCTTCTCGCTTGCCAAGCATCACCGTCCATCATCCATACCTGCCTTAACCTGAATGTGCATACTAAAAAGTCAGCTACGCTGGTGAGTTCTAGTTTTCGTTCAAATTAAGAAATGGTTCATCATTCAAAACATTTATTAGGGTTTAACATCACTTATAAGAAAACAGGGCCTTTTGTTCATCATTGAAAACCTTCAAACATTTTTCCTCATCATAAACACATTGAACGGATCATTTGTTTAAAACATTTAACATTCATTTAAGTCATACATTACTATCTACAATCTGTATCTTTCTTTAAGCGTCTCTGTGTCCCCGAAGGAACCTTGCATGTCGTGGACAACCGTTACGTATCGCCGTCATTGCCACAACATTCCGTCAATTCCCTTTTGTATTGCCCCCAAGACTAACTGCACGAGGACCGACAATACCCATTCAGTTGCCCCTATGGCTCTCATGTCCATGGACCGACAACCTCCATCGACGGCTATGGCTCACGACCATAACACCGTCGGATCATAATTTAACCTTACATAGGGTCACGTTAACCCCTGAGTAACCGTCGTTACTCTCTACCAGTTGTACAACATCAAACCATTGGCAGGCCACCAAGACACTGCCCCTGTTGCTCTTATGGCAACTATGGCTCGTTGTCCATAATCTACCACAAGGCTGGGAATTTCATTCCCAGACTTCATTCGTCAATTCCATTCATTCGACAGATTAGATTTGTAATGACTTCTTTAAAACCTTTGCCCTTTTTCTTTTATTTTCATAAAACATTTCATTCATTTTCGAAACCCTTTACCTTTAGTTTAAACCATTTCTTTATAAACATTTCGTTCGTAAACATTCCATTCATAAAACTTTCTTTCCATAAACCGTTCATTCCAAATCATTTCATTTCGTAAACATAGTTTCATAAACATCGTTTCGTAAAAACATCATTTCATATGTATGCACACCAGCCCGAAAACATTATATAAAACATTTAAAAGAGGGCTTCTAGAACTCACCTGATAAGCTAGTCCGGGTTGCCCTAAACAAAGGTCCCACTACGTCACTTCTGATCTGAATTTGATAGTTAAATACACATCAAACCCAATCCTGACTCTAACGGTTTAACCATTCTAAACATACTAACTTTACTTAAACAACCTGATGCCTGCGCACTTAGCAAGTGCGCAAACCCTGCTTCCTGCGTACTTGATAAGTACGCAGGATCCTCTTCCTGCGTACTTGATAAGTACGCAGTGCTCTCTTCCTGCATACTTGATAAGTACGCAGGACCTGCTCCGTGCGTACTTGATAAGTACGCACGATCTGTTTCTTCGCAAAACCCTAACTTTCGCATTCAGGTCTGATCACGTGAAGATCCCGAACCTGTTTGCATTCAAAACGTTTGTTTTCCATTAAGGAACTCAAATCTATGTTTATCTTTCAGTTTTATCCGTGAAAACGTTACCTTTTCACCCAAAACCTGAAAAACCCAAAAACGAACAAAAACTCAGATTTAGGCCCGATTGTTACCTGAATCGAGTTTCTGATCCGGAGGTTCTTTTCACGAGCAATGGAGCAACACTTTGCTGAAATCTCGGGTCGATCCGCCAACTTTCTGTAATATCCGTACTTTCCACATCATCGTTTATTTACATTTTGTACCCTTGTACTTTCATTTTTGAATCCATTGTAACCCGAGACTTATGATCAATGAATTTATTGGATTTATTCAATTACATGTTTACAACATACATTACATTTATACATATGCAAGACAACATCATACGTGCAATATTACAAAATTATATATTACAAACACGCGTTTCACTTTTTTTACACATTTATATTCTCGTTTCACGTCCATACACGCTCGGTTTATTATTATTATTATTAGTAGTATTATTATCATTATTATCATTAGTACTATTATTATTATTATTTCATTTTTTTTCTTTTTAAAAAAGAATCACCTCCCTTTCAACCACCAACTCCCAACTAACTCATTTAATACCCCAAACTCTAATCCACACTTATAAATACCCACTCCCTTTCACTCCTCCACCCTTACACCCTCCAAATTCTCTCACAAATCTCTCCAAGTGCTCCATTTCTTCCAAGATTTTTGATAGAATTTTATAAGGTAAAAACCTTATTTTTCTTTAAGTTTCTTCCTTTTTTTTTCTTAACAATTCTTCCTTCACCCTCTTGGATAAACCTCTAGGATCTTATCATTTGTTTACCTTGGTAAACATCTAAGATAAGTCAACATTTGAGGTCCAAGTTGTGGTCTTTCAACTAACATTTCTTCTTCTTCATGTTCTTGTTTGGATATTTTACATCTAGTTGTGATAAAACCAAACCAAGCTTCCATCAAAATTCTATGATGGAAGCCTTGTGCTAAGGTATTTGGATGAAGTAGATGAACATAGGTTCATCTACCATAAGACATCCAATAGCCACAAGGTGTTCAAATACTATACATAAATATTATAAATAAATCTAACAAGGTTTGTGGATTTCCCAACCTTTCTCTTGGCCACTTCAAGTGGTATATTACTAACTATACTAACTTTTGACCATCCAAATTCCTAACTAAGTTAGGGGTTTGTGTTTCGGTCCGCCGTCGGCGATGTATGACCAACTTGATACTATTATACATATATATTATTTATTATTTCTTCTCCACCGAACTTATGCCTACGTTACCTTTTAGGTTAACCGGCATTCCCGACTCTTCACCTTCTCGTTCATCCTTTCGTTACCACGCCAAACCGTGAGTTTCATACTTGCCCCTTTTACATATTTGCACTTTGGGACTTGAAAACATGTACATATTCAAAACACATACACTACAAGATTCACACTTTATTCAAACACAATTCATTAACATGCTCATGTGACAACAAACTTGACTACATGCTTAAATACAACTTGTTAATACAATAGTTCATTAATTCTTGCAAAACCGCACTTAACAAGTGTAGCGCTATAGGATTGACACCCGTCGGCTTTTCATTACCTTTATGGATCCCCCGATCTTGTTATGTTATTTATTCGACTAGTATTCTTTGGATGCTAGGTATGCTATGTCAACAATAGGTTTGAACTATATCATTACAAATTGTATGAACATTAGTAAAGTATGTCTATGCATGTGAATTGTTGCTTTAAACATGATTATTATATGTATGAAACTTGTATGAACTCACCAACTTTATTGTTGATCAAATATTATTTTACATGTTTTCAGGAGATGTTTGATGCTACCATGGAAATGGAATCTAGGGACTTTGCCTTAGATATCAACTTTAAATATTTTTGTCTTTTGTTTATCAACGTATTTCCTTTAATTGAAACAATTGTATTTGAAATTCTTAGTTTAATGAAATCGGTTAAATTTATATTTCAACAATAATGTCACGATGTCTTTGAACAATCCTACACGTCACGTTCGGTGATTCCGCCGCCGAATGGGTTGTGACAGATTGGTATCAGAGCCGTGGTTATAGGGAATTAGGAAAATTGCTTATTTGACCTAGCCTATAACTAAGGACCCGTTTTAGACCATTCCTTATGACTCTTAATACGTTTGTTCTACCACCTTTGCTTCTTACTTATTCTTTGGACTAAATACACCGTCATGGATTTTAAGACATCAAGACACTCATATTTCACCAAAGAAACGAACTCACCAAAAGAGGGTAATTCCTCATTCGGTGATAATTTTCACTCCGCCTAAGACTTAGGAATTTACCATCAAGTTAGGTGTGAAAACATCACCTTGACGGTAAAAGAATTCCACTCACAAACGCTCTTGGGAAACCTTACCGTTAAAGTTAGGAGTGATTTCCTATCTCAAACGGTTAAGGCACCAATCCTATACAAAACGGAACGACACCACCAAACTAGGAGTGAAATCCACAATTTGGTGATTAGTTCCACTCTTAAAATTTTCAATCTCGCCAAAGTCTCGGCTTTGCTATTGACTAGGGACACGTAGTAACCGGAAGGGTAAAATACCGTTAACCGAATTACCGGCGAGAGTATTTTATCTATTAGGCCAAAACGTGTTTCCCGAACTCAATAGAAGGTTTGACCACTTGGGTTAGTCGACGTTTTCGTTAGTTCAAGAGTCGAGCTAACGAGACACTCCAACTTTTTACAAACAAGCCTCTCTTTTATATATAAACTATTTTCACTACTATTATTATACTAACTTGGTTCGATCTCGTGGACGCTCGCTTTTCGCTACTCGCCTTACTAACTTTAAAACGCTAATACATTCGAGAACCAATTAAATTTATGCTCTTTCATCGTCACATGTTTGTTATATACACTATTTCCATACATGATTCACATGACCAAACGTGCTATTACATGAAATTACTTGATTACTTGTGCCATACGTGAAATTTACATACTCATATGACAACAATTTTTATGCAAAACCATTGATCTAAGTCTCACAATCCCCTTTTGTAGATGTCTTCATCTCGCCACTCTGCTACCGCCAGGAACAACAAGAGGGACAAGCGTTTGGCCGCACTCGTGGCCAAGCAAATGGCCCAAGTCATCCCTGGCCTCATCCAGAACCTCACCCCCAACGGATCGGTCGAATCCAACACCGAAACTCCCAACTCCCACGCCCAACACTACCGAACCTTCCTTGCTTGTCGTCCCGAATCTTTCACGGGACTCGAAGGTGCAACCAATCTCCTTAGCTGGTTTGCGAGCATGGAAAACACCTTCTCGGTAAGCGAGACCCCGGACCACCTCCGGACTCGCTACGTCGCTAGCCTCTTCAAAGAGCACGCTCTCGCTTGGTGGGATAGCGAGAAGGAGCTCGACGAGGAGATCGTCACCCTGTCTTGGAAGGAACTCAAAGCGTTTATGCGCGAGGGGTACTGCCCTCCCCACGAGTTGCAAGCACTCGAGGAGGAGTTTTTCACCCTCAAACAGGACAGCGGTGACAATGCTGCCTACAACCTCCGCTTCCAACAACTCTCCGTCCTTGCGCCTTGCCAAGTTGACACCATAGAGCGATCCGTGGCCAAGTACATACAAGGCCTCCCGTCCGTCATCAAGGACACGGTCGCCGCCGCCGAATCCACCAACCTCGCCAAGGCCATGCGCCTTGCGGCCGCTTTCTCCCGAAACCGTGTTCAGGATGGTACTTTAACCATTCGGGGCACCAAGAAGCACGCCACCCAAGCCACCGTTGAGCCCACCGAACCCAAAGTCACCGAACCAAAACCCGCCAAAACCCCTACTCACCAAAACAACAAAAAGCGTAAGTCCCAAGCCCGGAACTATGCGGTTGTCACCCCCGTTAACCAAGTGCCGATGAACCAAGACCCGACACCCCAAAAGAAACCGTATGGTGGATCTTACCCATTATGAAACACTTGCCAATACCACCACCCAAACAACCTCCCATGCCGAAAATGCACCTCGTGTGGCAAATTCGGACACCTTGCCAACCTATGCCGCAACCCAAAACAACCCCAAAACACCCAAGCTCCCCCACCAAACCGAAACCCACCGGCCATCACAAATGGTAGGGCTTGCTATCGTTGTGGTGATCCAAACCACATGAGCCCACAATGCCCACAAAACCAAAACCAACACCACCACAACAACAACCCCACCAACAACCGCAACCAACCACCCAACCAAAACCAACCCACAAACCCAAGAGGCCATGCTTACAACATCAATGCGTTGCAGGCACAAACTGATAACGACGTGGTGAACGGTATGTTTCCTATCAATGGTCGGTATTCTTCTGTTTTATTTGATACCGGTGCGGATAAAAGTTTCGTATCGCTAGAATTTGAACTTATGTTAGCTAAGACCCGATCTAAGTTAGAGAACTCCTTCACTGTCGAAATCGCGGACGAAAAATCCACCTTTTGTGACACGATTATCCTCGATTGTACTCTCGACCTTAATGGTCATCCCTTATCGATCGATCTCATACCCATGCAATTGGGGAGTTTTGATGTCATAGTAGGCATGGATTGGCTTGCCAAGAACCATGCCGAAGTCGTTTGCTTTGAGAAATTCATCCGTATTCCCCTTCCATCCGGTCAAGCTCATGTCCTGCACCAAAGCCCAAAAATATTTACTAAAGAACCACGTGGCCTTTTTGGCCCAAGTAGTGAAAAAGGAAGAAAAGGGCAAAGGTGTAAAAGACATTCCCATCATTTGCGATTTCCCCGAAGTCTTTTCCGAGGACCTACCTGGTCTTCCTCCATCCCGTGAGGTTGAATTCCGAATTGATCTCATGCCCGGTACGACTCCGATTGCCAAAGCTCCTTACCGCCTTGCACCCTCCGAGATGCAAGAACTTGCCGGTCAACTTCAAGAGTTAGCCGACAAGGGTTTCATTCGTCCGAGTTCATCCCCGTGGGGCGCTCCTGTTTTATTCGTTAAAAAGAAAGACGGATCGTTCCGCATGTGCATCGATTATCGTGAGCTTAACAAACTCACTATCAAGAATCGGTATCCTTTGCCTCGCATCGACTATCTTTTCGACCAACTCCAAGGTGCGTCTTGTTTTTCCAAGATCGATCTCCGTTCGGGATATCATCAACTTCGTGTTCATGAGGACGACATTCCCAAAACCGCATTTCGAACCCGATACGGACACTACGAATTTATGGTGATGCCTTTCGGGCTAACCAATGCACCCGCGGTTTTCATGGATCTCATGAACCGAGTGTGCAAACCGTATTTGGACAAATGCGTAATCGTCTTCATTGATGACATTCTCATCTATTCCAAATCCCGATCCGCCCACGAGGAACACCTTCGCTTAATATTGGAGTTACTAAGAAAAGAACAACTTTACGCCAAATTCTCCAAGTGTGAATTTTGGCTTTAAGGAAGTCCAATTTTTGGGACACATTATTAGTGATAAGGGTATCCATGTGGATCCAGCCAAAATCGAAGCAGTCAAGAACTGGATTGCTCCGAAATCTGCTACCGAAGTCCGCTCATTCCTTGGTCTTGCGGGCTATTACCGTCGTTTCATCGCCAACTTTTCCAAGATCTCCGTTCCTCTCACCGCATTAACTCAAAAAGGGAAACCCTACGAGTGGGGCCCTAATGAAGAGGAAGCTTTCCAAACACTTAAGGATAAGCTTTGCAATGCTCCGATCCTTACTCTTCCCGACGGAAACGATGACTTCGTGGTGTATTGCGACGCCTCTAACATTGGTCTCGGTTGTGTTCTCATGCAACGAGGCAAGGTCATCGCTTACGCATCCCGTCAACTCAAGATCCATGAGAAGAATTACACGACTCATGATCTTGAACTCACCGCCGTCGTCTTTGCTCTCAAGCTTTGGAGACACTACCTTTACGGTACCAAATGCGTGGTCTTCACAGATCACAAGAGTCTCCAACATCTTCATAACCAAAAGGATCTAAACATGCGCCAACGACGAGGGATTGAAAAAATCAAAGATTACGAATGCGAAATTCGCTACCATTGACGTGAGGTCGTAGTCTCAATCAAATATAAACCAATTACAACTAAATAGCTAGCGGTAAGTGGGTATCGAACACGAGGAGTTTGTGGAAAATGTGTTATCTAAGTAGCTTTTATAGTAAACTAAAATTAAACTAGATTGCAGAAATGTAATTTCCAGAATTTTGATTGTTGATTTTGAAAACTAGTATTATCTAAATTAATCGCAATTCAAAAGATTGTAATTCAGAAATGAGAGAATATGTCTTCCCCCGGTTTCAGGTTTCCATGAATGATAATACTAATGTTTAATTAGGAAGAACTACATAGACATAGTTCATGAAAATATGTTTGATTGTGATAAAAGGGGACCAAGTGCTTGGATTACAAGAACGCAAGATTGTCACCCGATGATCAATTAAATATATCCAACCCCGAATTCCTCCCAATAAATCTCGATTGCCAGCGGCACCAAGAACTGATGGTTTAGAAAACGATGTTAAACAATATCAACGATTACAATCAAACACATAAACACCACAATAACACAACCAAAATGATTAGATTATTGTCCTACAAATAACATAAACATCAACAAACATTCAAAAGATAAACCTTACAATCCGGAGGAAAACATATGAAAACTTAGCCACACATCGTTCGGTTGATCATCATCAAGCAACTATCAATGTTCATGTGAATCAAAAACACCAACCCAATTGTTCCAAATTGCTTCTAACCAAGAAAATCACCCAAAATCGCCCCTGAAACTGCTGCAAAACGTCTCCCAATGATTGGATATGAAAAGCCCCTTGAAGAAGTGTTTTAATAGGGCAGTTACACTTTTCACGCCAGTGACCACCGTAAGCTGTAGCTTTAAAAGTGTTACGGTGGGTCTCTACTGCCTTACGGTGGAAGAAAAGTGCTGGGGGCTACCGTAACTTACGGTAGCCACCGTAAGCTACGGTAGGCTTCAGCATGCAATTTTGTTTTCTTCATAACTTTTTCGTTGCAACTCCGTTTTCTTCACCGTTTGCGCCCACGTTCTCGTAATTTCTTCCTCTATCATGTTATCTTCTTAATTCTTCAATTCAAAGAAATTATTTTTTTCACCTATGCTCCGTCTTTCACTCTCCAATCCATCCGCGTTTATTCGAACCTTCATTTCCACACTTTTAAGCTCCGAATGTACCTGAAACACAAGCAAACGTAGTCATCTAATTCTAGACAATTACTCGATTAAATGTAGGATTAAAATACCATTTATAGCTCTTAAGGGTCGTCCTATGGACCACCCGTCACATCCCCACACTTAACCGTTGCTTGCCCCCAAGCAACTCATCAAAAAACATTTCCAAGTTCACAAGCGATCAACATGAATCAAGCAAACAAATGTCCTCATTTTACTAACTTTTTCTTAAACCCCGCATAACACACCCCTCACAATGACTCTCCTCTCGGCGACAAATAATAACTAGCAAGGATGAGCTAGAACACACTTAAAACAAATGGGTGATTGCACAATAATAGGCTTGTACTTAAATCGGTCCTTCGCCTAAAGAATTTACTAAAATGCGCACGTGAATCAAAGAGACTTAAGGGTTGGAACGTGGCTAGGCATATGGGTAGGACATGAAAATATATATGTAGTAGCTAATGATCCGACCCGGTCTTATTATTACATCTAAATAAACTCAACTAATTAACTAACTACAAAGCCTCGCGTTTTTTTTTTCAAACTACTACCATATTTATTCTCATTCTTTTTTTTGTACTTCCACTTTTTCTTTCTTTCTTTTTTTTTCATTTTCATTCTCCTTCAACTACCATCGCATTTATTTCCTTCTTTTTGCATTTTTCTCAGATTTTTTTTTTAAACAAAACAAAAAACATCAAACACTACGTACTAAAACTACTAAACTACTAAACCGGGTCTTCTCAAACAGGTAAGATATTTTGGGCGATAAGCATGGGTTATCAAATGATAGACAATAAGCTCAAATATGGTTACTAATGGACCAAACCCCCGCCCCTCTCGCTACCATGCTCATATGTGTAATTTATGAGGCCCAACCCCCGAATCCCACACTCACACACATCGTGACGAGGCTACCTAAATGCCCTTATCCTTTTCACATACATATCAAGCTAAGGCCTCAAACCGAATTCAAGCACAAGTTCTAATGCACCCTCACCCATTGCCACTCTCATCAAAGAAAATATTTCTAACAATTCAAATAGATGGCTCAAACTCTCACCAAGAAAAAGGGTATACGGGGTTGCCGGAGTGTTATGCGGTTTCAATACTTTAACTTTTCAAATTTAGACCATTTTTCGCTTGATTTCATAATTTTTCAAAAAATTCCCCCATCCCACACTTGGGATACATTGTCCCCAATGTATGGCTTTGAAGAGAAAGATCGCTCAAAACACACCAAACTTTTTTTTTTTTTTTTAACAAACAAACAAACTAACTACCAATATTTCAAGGCTAAAGAACATGACAAGTCTAAGGAAAGAGTACATGGACCTGATGAAGTTTGACACAACAGATGTTGTAAGTGATCCGATTTCCTATCACCACCTTCACACAACTATCCGCACATCTTCCTCACACTTGAGTGTTGCCATAGCCCTGAAACATAGAAAAATAAAGAAATAACAATGTCAGTGAAAAACCCCGGGTTGCCTCCCGAGCAGCGCTAAATTTTCGGGTCTTTAGCCAGACCGTGCCACCCCCGTTTATGGTGGCTCAAAGAAACGATTCCGGCCATCTCCATCACTACATCGTGCCATTGAGTAAAATGCATCCGTCCCGTTTCGATTCGGTGGGTAATCAAATACACTCCTACTTGATCCCGTATGCTTTTCTTCACGATCCGGTGGGTGATTTATTTTCATTCTTTGACACACTTTTGTCATACAATCACTAGACTCACCACCCTTCCCCTCATTGGATTCATAAATAATCACTCTAGTTTGAACATCAAATGATAACTTACAGTTCTTTTTTGTCATGGTAATAACCCCGTCTCTACAATTGATTTGAGCATTTGCTGTGTATAGAAACGGTCGGCCTAAGATTACCCTTTGTTGCGCTGCCATTTTAGTAGAAGCATAGTCTAGGACCAGAAAATCCACTGGGTACTCAAATTCTCCCAACTGAATCTTAACATTCCTAACTACTCCCCGTGGACGCCTCCAACTTTCATCTGCCAAGCTCACCATGGTGTCTATATCTTGCAGTGGGCCAAAGTCATACATGTCATACAACTCGCCAGGTAGCACGCTCATGCCCGCCCCATAGTCCAACAATGCATGAGGAATTTTTAATTTTTCCACTCGGATTGGCACGATTGGTGCCCCATGCTCTTTGTCATTTTTCGCCTCGACCTCCTTTCCTATACCTGCATTCACTTGACACGAAGATGTTAGAAATGTTTCATTAAATTCACTATTGGGAACGGTACTTACCACATTAATGTTCACGCTTTTGATGTTCTTGGGATTTGTCACTGTGTCACTTGGTAGTTGACCTTTGTTCTTTTTTAAAAGGGCCACCTCACTTGCAAGTTGACCCACTTGGGTAGTCAAGGATTGGATGGCTTTGTCGCGAATTTCATCTTTTTGCAACCGAGCCTCATCCATTTGATTCCTCCTTTGCATATCTTGTTGCATCATCCGGAGCATATCCATCACTTCATTCCCACTTGAAGTAACTTGACCCGAATAGCCACTTTGGTCACCACCCGGTTGTTGAAATTGCCTTTGGAAGCCTTGATTGTTGAATTGTTGGCGAGGAACATAATTTCCTTGACTTCCTTGGAAATTCGGATTGGCTTGATTAGCCGGGTTTCCATAACGCAAATTCGGATGGTTTCGTAACCCGGGGTGATATGTATTCGAGTTCATGTTGTAATTTCTACCACCGCCCCATTGGCCTTGAATAGCATTCACTTCTTCATATTGCCCTTCAACAACACCCACCAAACAAACATCCGCCCTATGACCCAATTCATTACAGTTAGTGCAAACATCATAAACTTGATTAGTAGTTTGCACATTACCATCCTCCACCGCATGCACTTGGGTTCTAGTAATGGCCGGTCTCGCTCTCCTAGATGATTGAGCCTTCCTCTTTGATGTGACCGCCATTTGTTCCAAAAACGCCCAATCGTCTTGCTCGTGATTAGTACCGAATGTACCATTCGTGATAGACATTAAGTCACGAGCATCTTCGGAATTCAACCCTTCATGAAACGCGTTCAACAATTCCCACAATTCGATCCCATGATGAGGGCAATTTTTTATCATCAAATTAAACCGTTCGAAAGCTTCGTGAAACATTTCACCTTGTTGTTGTTGGAAGCTTCTCAAGCTTCTTCTCGCATCGTTGGTCTTTTGGGCCGTGAAAAATTCTTCTAAAAATCTTTGTTGCATCTCCGCCCATGTATAAATCGAAGCCGATGGTAAAGTGTAAAACCATCTCTTCGCTTTATCTTCTAACGAGAATTGAAATAATACCAACTTTACTTCATCCGATGAAAATCCTTGCCCACCGATAGTATTGCATATCGAATCGTATGCCTCCAAATGAAAATAAGGTTCCTCCGTGGCTAACCCCTTATATTTCGGTAAACTTTGGAGGGAATTAGTTCTAACTTCGCACGTCCTCCCTTGATTGTTTTGAGGAATAACTACCGGTGAAGGATTGTTAGTAATAACCGGCCTAAAATGTGCTTCAATACCCCTCACGGCCTCCCGATTATATCTTCTTGGCACGCCCAACGGTACTTGTGGTGGCAAACCGGCTTGCCTAGGCATTTGTCTTCGAGGTTGAACTTGTCTAGGAATTTGTTGTTGAAATTGTGGTTGAGGTTGAAATTGTTGTTGAGGCACTTGTTGCTCATATTGTTGAACTTGTCGAGGTTGACCTTGTGGAGCTTGCGGTATATCTTGCGGTCTTCGCACAAATCCACCCCCTCCTTGAAATCCCGTTTGATTTCCATTACCCCCAAGGGTATATTCACCTTCATCATACCCCTCATAATCATCTTCATAACCGTCATCAAACCCATCATCTTGCACTCTCATAAACGGCATCGCGGGAGATTGTTGATATTGGAACCTCGATGGTGGTTGTTGTTGTTGAACTGGGGTGGTAAAGGTTATAGGTGGGTCTTGTTGAAATGGGAATGGTTGACTCTGTTGGGAGGACGATTGACCTTGAGTCGGGAAGAAATGGCTAAATGGTGGTAAGGTTGATGCCGTTTGGTAGCTCAATGGATTTGGTGGAAGTGTGCTTGTAGGAACAGTGGTATTTGTGGGTTTGCTCTCACTTGTTATAGGACTTGGTGGAATAGGAGGTGTGGTGGTTGGTAGTGTTTGACCCGTCGTGAGAATTGGTGGATCCATGATGTTTTTCGGTGTAGTAGGAGATCCAATGACTTTGTTCTCCCTAAGTAAAACTCGGTTCCGTGAAAGTGTCCGTTCAATTTCCGGATCAAATGCTAATGGTGATGACTTTTTGGAGCCTCTAGTATGCATACACCTGTAAGTACCTGCACACTAACACAACCAGCGTAAACCCGAAAATAACAAACAAAAAACTACGAAAGTTAACACACGTTGCGCACTACTCCCCGGCAACGGCGCCAATTTGACGTGAGGTCGTAGTCTCAATCAAATATAAACCAATTACAACTAAATAGCTAGCGGTAAGTGGGTATCGAACACGAGGAGTTTGTGGAAAATGTGTTATCTAAGTAGCTTTTATAGTAAACTAAAATTAAACTAGATTGCAGAAATGTAATTTCCAGAATTTTGATTGTTGGTTTTGAAAACTAGTATTATCTAAATTAATCGCAATTCAAAAGATTGTAATTCAGAAATGAGAGAATATGTCTTCCCCCGGTTTCAGGTTTCCATGAATGATAATACTGATGTTTAATTAGGAAGAACTACATAGACATAGTTCATGAAAATATGTTTGATTGTGATAAAAGGGGACCAAGTGCTTGGATTACAAGAACGCAAGATTGTCACCCGATGATCAATTAAATATATCCAACCCCGAATTCCTCCCAATAAATCTCGATTGCCAGCGGCACCAAGAACTGATGGTTTAGAAAACGATGTTAAACAATATCAACGATTACAATCAAACACATAAACACCACAATAACACAACCAAAATGATTAGATTATTGTCCTACAAATAACATAAACATCAACAAACATTCAAAAGATAAACCTTACAATCCGGAGGAAAACATATGAAAACTTAGCCACACATCGTTCGGTTGATCATCATCAAGCAACTATCAATGTTCATGTGAATCAAAAACACCAACCCAATTGTTCCAAATTGCTTCTAACCAAGAAAATCACCCAAAATCGCCCCTAAACTGCTGCAAAACGTCTCCCAATGATTGGATATGAAAAGCCCCTTGAAGAAGTGTTTTAATAGGGCAGTTACACTTTTCACGCCAGTGACCACCGTAAGCTACGGTATCTACCGTAGCTTACGGTAGCTTTAAAAGTGTTACGGTGGGTCTCTACTGCCTTACGGTGGAAGAAAAGTGCTGGGGGCTACCGTAACTTACGGTAGCCACCGTAAGCTACGGTAGGCTTCAGCATGCAATTTTGTTTTCTTCATAACTTTTTCGTTGCAACTCCGTTTGCGCCCACGTTCTCGTAATTTCTTCCTCTATCATGTTATCTTCTTAATTCTTCAATTCAAAGAAATTATTTTTTTCACCTATGCTCCGTCTTTCACTCTCCAATCCATCCGCGTTTATTCGAACCTTCATTTCCACACTTTTAAGCTCCGAATGTACCTGAAACACAAGCAAACGTAGTCATCTAATTCTAGACAATTACTCGATTAAATGTAGGATTAAAATACCATTTATAGCTCTTAAGGGTCGTCCTATGGACCACCCGTCAACCATCCCGGTAAAGCGAACGTCGTTGCCGATGCCCTCAGCCGAAAGCACCATGTGAAGTTCCTTTGTGCTCGTATGCAATCCGACATCCATGTCCGTATTTGTGAAGCCCAACATCTTTCGGTCACCGAAGGCGACATGTACAACGAAATGTCTTGTGGTGCCGAACTCCAACTCGAGACCAAACCCAACGGTTTACTTTATTTCATGAATCGTGTTTGGGTTCCCAATCGTTCCGATCTTCGTTCTTCCATCATGCATGAGGCTCACAAGTCTCGGTATTCGGTCCACCCTGGTATAGACAAAATGTACAGGGATCTGCGTTCTATCTACTGGTGGCCCGGTATGAAAAAGGATATCGCGCTCTATGTGTCGAAGTGTAATACTTGCGCTAGAGTGAAAGCCGAGCACCAACGTCCATCCGGTTTGCTCGTGCAACCGGAGATTCCAGTTTGGAAATGGGAGAGCATTGCTATGGATTTCATTACCAAACTCCCATTGACATCCTCTCGTCATGATTCCATTTGGGTTATCATCGATCGTCTCACCAAATCTGCTCACTTCATTCCCATCCGTGAGAGCTTCCCCGTTGCAAGGCTAGCTCAAATCTACATCGCGGAAATCGTTAGTCGTCATGGTGTTCCTTTGGACATCATATCCGATCGTGACAGTCGTTTCACCTCCCGTTTTTGGGAATCCTTCAATGAAGCCATGAGTACTCAACTCAATCTTAGTACGGCTTACCACCCTCAGACGGATGGTCAGACTGAACGTACTATCCAAACTCTCGAGGATATGCTTCGATCGTGTGTCATTGATTTCGGTGGTAATTGGGACGTGCACTTGCCTTTGATCGAGTTCTCTTACAACAATAGTTACCATACCAGCATCAGCATGGCTCCATTTGAGGCACTTTATGGTCGAAAATGTCGGTCACCCGTTTGTTGGACCGAGATCGGCGAAACATAAATTACCGGACCCGAGTTAATCCAAGAGACCACAGACAAGATCCTCAAAATTCGCGACAACCTACGTACCGCTCGGAGTCGACAAAAGAGTTACGCCGACCGAAAGCGCAACGCGGTTACTTTCGAAGTTGGAGATTTCGTTTTCCTTAAGGTTTCACCTTGGAAAGGAGTCTTTCGCTTCGGGAAGCGAGGAAAACTATCCCCACGTTATGTTGGTCCTTTCAAGATTTTCGAGAAAGTCGGTTCTGTTGCATACAAACTTGATCTCCCTACCGAGCTTAGCAACATCCACCCCACCTTCCACGTCTCTAACTTGAGAAAGTGCTTATCAAATGAAGATCTCCAAGTTCCACTTGAAGACGTTCAGATCGACCCAACAATGCACTTTGTCGAGAAACCTGTTGAGATAATGGATCGTGAAGTCAAACAACTCAAGCGTAGTCGTATTCCAATCATTAAGGTACGTTGGGAAGGAAAATGTGGTGCAGAATTCACTTGGGAACGTGAAGACCAAATGAAAGCCAAGTACCCGCATCTTTTTTCAGAGTCTTCCTCATGAAAGAAATTTCGGGACGAAATTTTCTAAAGTCGGGGAGACTGTAATATCCGTACTTTCCACATCATCGTTTATTTACATTTTGTACCCTTTTCCTTTCATTTTTGAATCCATTGTAACCCGAGACTTATGATCAATGAATTTATTGGATTTATTCAATTACATGTTTACAACATACATTACATTTATACATATGCAAGACAACATCATACGTGCAATATTACAAAATTATATATTACAAACACGCGTTTCACTTTTTTTACACATTTATATTCTCGTTTCACGTCCATACACGCTCGGTTTATTATTATTATTATTATTAGTAGTATTATTATCATTATTATCATTAGTACTATTATTATTATTATTTCATTTTTTTTCTTTTTAAAAAAGAATCACCTCCCTTTCAACCACCAACTCCCAACTAACTCATTTAATACCCCAAACTCTAATCCACACTTATAAATACCCACTCCCTTTCACTCCTCCACCCTTACACCCTCCAAATTCTCTCACAAATCTCTCCAAGTGCTCCATTTCTTTCAAGATTTTTGATAGAATTTTATAAGGTAAAAACCTTATTTTTCTTCAAGTTTCTTCCTTTTTTTTCTTAACAATTCTTCCTTCACCCTCTTGGATAAACCTCTAGGATCTTATCATTTGTTTACCTTGGTAAACATCTAAGATAAGTCAACATTTGAGGTCCAAGTTGTGGTCTTTTAACTAACATTTCTTCTTCTTCATGTTCTTGTTTGGATATTTTACATCTAGTTGTGGTAAAACCAAACCAAGCTTCCATCAAAATTCTATGATGGAAGCCTTGTGCTAAGGTATTTGGATGAAGTAGATGAACATAGGTTCATCTACCATAAGACATCCAATAGCCACAAGGTGTTCAAATACTATACATAAATATTATAAATAAATCTAACAAGGTTTGTGGATTTCCCAACCTTTCTCTTGGCCACTTCAAGTGGTATATTACTAACTATACTAACTTTTGACCATCCGAATTCCTAACTAAGTTAGGGGTTTGTGTTTCGGTCCGCCGTCGGCGATGTATGACCAACTTGATACTATTATACATATATATTATTTATTATTTCTTCTCCACCGAACTTATGCCTACGTTACCTTTTAGGTTAACCGGCATTCCCGACTCTTCACCTTCCCGTTCATCCTTTCGTTACCACGCCAAACTGTGAGTTTCATACTTGCCCCTTTTACATTTTTGCACTTTGGGACTTGAAAACATGTACATATTCAAAACACATACACTACAAGATTCACACTTTATTCAAACACAATTCATTAACATGCTCATGTGACAACAAACTTGACTACATGCTTATATACAACTTGTTAATACAATAGTTCATTAATTCTTGCAAAACCGCACTTAACAAGTGTAGCGCTATAGGATTGACACCCGTCGGCTTTTCGTTACCTTTATGGATCCCCCGATCTTGTTATGTTATTTATTCGACTAGTATTCTTTGGATGCTAGGTATGCTATGTCAACAATAGGTTTGAACTATATCATTACAAATTGTATGAACATTAGTAAAGTATGTCTATGCATGTGAATTGTTGCTTTAAACATGATTATTATATGTATGAAACTTGTATGAACTCACCAACTTTATTGTTGATCAAATATTATTTTACATGTTTTCAGGAGATGTTTGATGCTACCATGGAAATGGAATCTAGGGACTTTGCCTTAGATATCAAATTTAAATATTTTTGTCTTTTGTTTATCAACGTATTTCCTTTAATTGAAACAATTGTATTTGAAATTCTTAGTTTAATGAAATCGGTTAAATTTATATTTCAACAATAGTGCCACGATGTCTTTGAACAATCCTACACGTCACGTTCGGTGATTCCGCCGCCGAATGGGTTGTTACAAGTCTACCCCCTTACAATAGGTTTCGTCCCCGAAACCTATCATAAGTCAAATAGATGAGGGTAAGACTCCTTCATCTCCTTCTCCGTTTCCCAAGTGGCTTCCGATCCCTTTCGATGTTTCCATTGGACTTTAACCAATTGGATAATCTTATTACGCAAACGCTTCTCCTTCTTGTCTAAGATGGCCATGGGTTCTTCGATGTAATTAAGGCTGTTGTCGACCTCGATGTCAGTAAGTGGTACGTGAGTTGATTCATCCGCCAAACACTTTCGCAAGTGTGATACATGGAAGGTGGGATGAATCCCACTCAACTCATCAAGCAACTCTAACCGATAAGCGACCTCACCAACCCGTGCCATTATCCTGAATGGTCCGACGAACCTCGGACTTAACTTTCCTCTCCTCCTGAATCGTATTATTCCCTTCCAGGGTGACACTTTCAACATTACTCTATCCCCAACATCAAACTCAATAGGCCTTCGTCGTTTATCCGCATAGGATTTCTGACTATCTTGTGCGGCCTTCATTTGTGCTTTGATTTGATCAAACCTTTCTAACGTTTCCCTTACTACTTCAAGACTCCCTAATTCCTTTTGTCCAATCTCACCCCAACAAATCGGGGTCCTGCATCTCCTCTCATACAACATTTCGTAAGGCGGCATGCCTATAGTCGTGTGATGACTATTGTTGTATGAAAATTCGGCTAACGGCAGATGACTGTCCCAACTGCCGCCAAAATCGATAATACAAGCACGAAGAATATCCTCCAATGTCTGAATGGTCCTTTCGGACTGAACATCCGTTTGTGGGTGGTATGAAGTGCTGATATTAAGCCTCGTGCCCATCGCCTCGTGAAATCTTTTCCAGAACCTCGATTTGAATGGTGTGTCCCGGTCAGATACGATCGTCAAGGGCATCCCATGCCGTGCTACTACTTCGTTAATAAATACTTCCGCTAACCTTTCCGACGAGAACGTCTCGCGAATAGGTAGGAAATGAGCACTCTTCGTTAAACGGTCCACAATTACCCAAATGGTGTCATGACCTTTAGCTATGCGAGGTAGCTTGGTTATGAAGTCCATGGTAATGTGTTCTCACTTCCATTCTGGTATATCAAGTGGTTGAATCTTTCCATACGGTTTCTGGTGTTCGGCCTTTACTTGTGAGCAAGTCAAGCACTTGCTTACATACTTTGTATCCTCATGTTTCATCCCAGGCCACCAGTATTCCTTCCTCAGATCTTGGTACATTTTATTGGTACCAGGATGGATAGAGTATCGAGACTTATGAGCCTCATCCAAGATTTTGGTTCTAAGCTCGCCACTCATAGGTATCCATACCCGCCCAAAACGTGTTCTAACACCAAGGGTGTTATATTCCAACTTGTCCTGTTGGCCAACCATCCTTTCCTTCTTAATGTTTTCTGCCTTAAGTGCTTCATCTTGAGCTCTTTCAATTTCCCTCATCACATCTGATGTTACCACTAACTGGCAAGCTTTCACTCTAATAGGAGCAGGCACATCCTTTCGGCTTAGAGCGTCAGCCACCACGTTTGCCTTTCCAGGGTGGTACATGATCTCACAGTCATAATCCTTCAGGAGTTCCAACCATCGTCTCTGCCTCATATTAAGCTCTCTTTGTTCGAAGAAGTACTTCAAACTTTTGTGGTCGGAGTAAATAGTAAACTTCACCCCGTACAGGTAGTACCTCCAGATTTTTAATGCGAATACGACAGCAGCAAGTTCCAAATCGTGGGTTGGATAATTAGCTTCGTGAATCTTCAACTGTCGAGACGCATACGCGATCACTCTTCCGCGTTGCATCAACACGCATCCTAATCCCTGACCCGAAGCGTCAGAGTAAACCACTAAGTCTTCATTGCCCTCGGGAAGGGCCAAGACTGGAGCTTGGGTTAGCCTCTTCTTCAATTCCTTAAACGCCTCATCTTGGGTCGAACCCCATTCATACTTTACCTCTTTCTGAGTCAACTTTGTCAACGGAGAAGCTATTTTCGAGAAATCCTGGATGAATCTCCAATAGTAGCCTGCTAATCCCAAGAAACTACGGATTTCAGTTGGTGTCTTAGGAATATTCCATTCTCTTACCGTCACTATCTTTGCTGGGTCAACCATAATGCTGTTTGGGTTAATGACGTGACCTAGGAATTGGACTTCCCTAAGCCAGAACGCGCATTTGGAGAACTTAGCATACAACTTTTCCTTCTTCAGAGCTTCCAATACTTCCTTCAAGTGACACGCGTGATCACCCTCATTCTTGGAGTAGATGAGGATATCATCGATGAACACGATTACCGATCGGTCCAGCATCGGTCGACACACCCTATTTATTAATTCCATGAACGCTGCTGGGGCGTTCGTCAATCCAAAAGACATCACGCGGAACTCGAAATGTCCATAACGCGTGCGAAATGCGGTTTTCAGTATGTCTTCTTCCCTCACCTTCAACTGATGGTACCCGGATCGAAGGTCTATTTTTGAGAACCAACTTGCGCCCTGTAATTGATCGAACAGGTCGTCGATCCTTGGTAAAGGGTACTTGTTCTTCACCGTACGTTTGTTCAACTCGCGATAACCAATACACATTCTCATCGAACCGTCTTTCTTCTTCACAAACAACACCGGAGCACCCCACGATGAGATGCTCGGTTGGATAAATCCTTTCTCAAGTAACTCGTCTAGTTGTGCCATTAATTCTTTCATCTCCACTGGTGCTAGTCGATATGGAGCCTTAGCCACGGGCTTGGCATATGGTACTAAGTCGATTCGAAATTCAATCTCTCTGTCGGGTGGTATCCCAGGCAAATCCTCTGGAAACACCTCCGGGTACTCGCGTACCACGGGTACATTGTCTAGCTCCTTCACTTCCTTACACTCGTCAATTACGTACACCAGATAAGCCTCGCATTCGCGCCTCAAGTAATCTGTTGCCTTAATCATCGAGATGACGTTTGGCATCGGGGCGTCACGATCTCCAAGAACCTCGACTTTGCTACCGTCCGGAGCCTTGAGTCGGATAATCTTTCGTTTACATATAATTTGTGCTTCATTGGCAGTTAGCTAATCCATTCCTAACACGACATCAAACCCACCCAAAACCATAACAAACAATCTGACAGGGAACCTATGACCTTCTATTTTTATTGTGGAGTTGTCAACTACATCGGTCACTCTCGCAGTTCTACCCTCAGCGGTTTCTACGCTAGAAGCCCTTTCTAGCTTACTGACAGTGTTCTTCACTCGTTTACAGAAAGTCACAGATATAAAACTCTTACTGGCACCAAAATCAAATAACACAGAAACAAAAGTGTTGTCAAGGATGAACGTACCTGACGCCACGTCGGGGTCTGCCCTGGCTTGGTCTTGCGTCAGTGCGTACGCACGAGTCTTTGCTCGGGGCCTCTCTTCTTTCCTTTCCGGGCTTTTCCTTTTCCCGGCTTCACCCATTCTCGGTTTCAGGCATTCCCTACTCAGATGACCGGCATCCCCACAATTATAGCACTTGAAGTGTTATGGGCACTCACGGGAGTAGTGCCCAGTCTTGCCACACTTGAAGAACAAGTTAGATCCCAGTCTACATTCACCGGTATGCTCCCTTCCACACTTCTTACAAACAGTCAGCTCATTCACCCGAGCCCTCTTATCACGAGCCCTAAACATCCTTCCACCAGTTCGCTTGTTCGAGAAGCTCGGTCTCTTCTTCGGTTCCTCAATGGCAACGACATTCAGTGCCAGATCATCGAATGCCACGCCGCTCAGTTCTACTACCGAGTCGTAGGTCGTAGGGGCGTTTGCCTTAACATAGGTGCGGACCTGGTCCGGCAGCCCTTGAATGTAACAGGAAATCTTTCTTTCCTCAGTCGTGATAAGGTGTGGTACCAGACGTGCCGGTTCATTGAATCGAGTTGTGTACTGCCGGTGCGTCATGCTCCCGGCCTTCAAACCCAGAAATTCCCTCTCTACCTTCTCAATCTCGTTCCTTGGGCAGAAATTCTTGATCACCAAAGTTTTCAAGTCAGCCCACATCATCGCATCCACAACCTCGCTCCCTTTTGCTTGACGTACACCTTCCCACCAATGGGATGCTTCCTCTCTTAAGGAGTTAGCAGCAAATTTCACAACTAGATCCGTTCGACATTCACTCAGACGAATGGCAGCCTCCATACGAATTATCCAGTCAAAAGTAGCCACCGCGTCCTTCTTCCCAGTCAGGGCTGGCGGGTCACATGCCTTGAAGGACTTATAATCGCAACCACGGTTAAGCGGTGAGTTGATTGCCTCAGTGTTCGGGGTATCAACCACTGTGTTAGACCCACCCGTCTCATTAACCTTCTTTAATGCTTCTGCCAACGGTCCTGGCAAAGAAACTTTCATCAAGTCTGTGAACTCTCGAGCTATGGCTGTTCTCACTTCTGGTTCAAAAGTGAAAGGTTGTTCTTCAACCTGTGTCTGCTCGGTTCCATGCACACCAACCGCCGGTTCAGTGTGAACACTTCCTTCTTCACTATACTCTTGGCACGCAGGGTCCTGCCGCGACCGCCGTTACGACCACTGGTACGGCCCCCACCACGCCTTCTGTTTCCTCTTCTTGCCATTTTGTTCTATAAGACAAGAATCTAAAGTCATCATGCTAGTTAACAAATAAAATTCAATAAGTACTGTAAGATGTTAATATACACTGGCCATCTGCAACTAACCATTACAATACCCTTCGATTTCTATATGACCACCTTTGCGATTCCATCAGAACACAAGTCCTTACCTAACCCTTTCTAAGGCATACTACACGTGTAAATATATACTACCTTCAAACCTGATGCTGTGGCTCGAGTTACCCGTACTGGCATCCGCTTTCGGTCCCATTCACAGTTTAAGTTCAGACACTGGGAGTGTTCGAATCTCTCAAACTATTGCTCTGATACCAACTTGTAAGGCCCCAAACCCGAGAGGCCTCACTTGTTGGATTTACTCATTTACAAACAGTTCTTAAACTTGAATATCAAAATAACGCAGCGGAAAATACTTCATTAAACATAACAATTACATTGTTCAACACGCGGAAGCGTAACATAGTATAATACATGAACATAACATAAACTAATCATAACGGGATGCCAGTCTTCATGATCAACAGGGTAACTCTTCTCGCTTGCCAAGCATCACCGTCCATCATCCATACCTGCCTTAACCTGAATGTGCATACTAAAAAGTCAGCTACGCTGGTGAGTTCTAGTTTTCGTTCAAATTAAGAAATGGTTCATCATTCAAAACATTCATTAGGGTTTAACATCACTTCTAAGAAAACAGGGCCTTTTGTTCATCATTGAAAACCTTCAAACATTTTTCCTCTTCATAAACACATTGAACGGATCATTTGTTTAAAACATTTAACATTCATTTAAGTCATACATTACTATCTACAATCTGTATCTTTCTTTAAGCGTCTCTGTGTCCCCGAAGGAACCTTGCATGTCGTGGACAACCGTTACGTATCGCCGTCATTGCCACAACATTCCGTCAATTCCCTTTTTGTATTTCCCCCAAGGATAACTACACGAGGTCCGACAATACCTATTCAGTTGCCCCTATGGCTCTCAGGTCCATAGACCGACAACCTCCATCGACGGCTATGGCTCACGGCCATAACAACATCGGATCATAATTTAACCTTACATAGGGTCACGTTAACCCCTGAGTAACCGTCGTTACTCTCTACCAGTTGTACAACATCAAACCATTGGCAGGCCACCAAGACACTGCCCCTGTTGCTCTTATGGCAACTATGGCTCGCTGTCCATAATCTACCACAAGGCTGGGAATTTCATTCCCAGACTTCATTCGTCAATTCCATTCATTCGACAGATTAGATTTGTAATGACTTCTTTAAAACCTTTGCCCTTTTTCTTTTATTTTCATAAAACTTTTCATTCATTTTCGAAACCCTTTACCTTTAGTTTAAACTATTTCTTTATAAACATTTCGTTCGTAAACATTCCATTCATAAAACTTTCTTTCCATAAACCGTTCATTCCAAATCATTTCATTTTGTAAACATAGTTTCATAAACATCGTTTCGTAAAAACATCATTTCATATGTATGCACACCAGCCCGAAAACATTATATAAAACATTTAAAAGAGGGCTTCTAGAACTCACCTGATAAGCTAGTCCGGGTTGCCCTAAACAAAGGTCCCACTACGTCACTTCTGATCTGAATTTGATAGTTAAATACACATCAAACCCAATCCTGACTCTAACGGTTTAACCATTCTAAACATACTAATTTTACTTAAACAACCTGATGCCTGCGCACTTAGCAAGTGCGCAGACCCTGCTTCCTGCGTACTTGATAAGTACGCAGTGCTCTCTTCCTGCATACTTGATAAGTACGCAGGACCTGCTCCGTGCGTACTTGATAAGTACGCACGATCTGTTTCTTCGCAAAACCCTAACTTTCGCATTCAGGTCTGATCACGTCAAGATCCCGAACCTGTTTGCATTCAAAACGTTTGTTTTCCATTAAGGAACTCAAATCTATGTTTATCTTTCAGTTTTATCCGTGAAAACGTTACCTTTTCACCCAAAACCTGAAAAACCCAAAAATGAAAAAAAACTCAGATTTAGGCCCGATTGTTACCGAATCGAGTTTCTGATCCGGAGGTTCTTCTCACGAGCTATGGAGCAACACTTTGCTGAAATCTCGGGTCGATCTGCCAACTTTCTCTCTCTATGGTTTCTCTCTCTAGAACTTGCAAACGAGAGAAATGGTGGAGGTCTAAGCTATTTATAGGGGAGGCTCCCCTTCCAGTCCGCCGGCCCATCCGGCCCGACCCGACATGCATCGTTCGTTTATTTTGTCATTTTAACTGTCGTTTTATTTTTGGATTGTTACAAGTCTACCCCCCTTACAATAGGTTTCGTCCCCGAAACCTATCATAAGTTAAATAGATGAGGGTACGACTCCTTCATCTCCTTCTGGGCAAAATTAGGCTAACCGGATTCGAACCTGGGTCGCCCGGTTCACAAACACACACACTGCCTTAACCATCCTGCCTATGGGCCTTATTGGTTTATATCTCCGAAAAAGAAAATGATAAAGAGAATCCCGAAACAACCCAGATTTCCTTATGAACCCTAGATCAAGAATCCTTAAATACGACCCGGTTAACCCTCTGTTTATGCGAATTGACAGAGGGTTATTGATAATTGGATGAAAATGAAACTGATGGGTTTTTGAATTACCTGAAATGATGTCGAAGAGAGTGAGAACGGGTTCCGACTTGGAGTCGGCTGTCAGCGGGATCAATCGAGCGCTTGTCGGTGTTAAACGAGGAGATTGGAAGTCCAGGGAGGTTAGGTTGGGTGTCGTCTATGAGTTTCAGCAGGTTTTTATAGACGAATTCGTCATTAAGTGTTGAATTAGGTGGGAGTTAATCGGTTGAGTTCGAACGGATTGAATTCGAATTTACGCGTGGTTAGCGTTGAATTCGATCATCACGTCTGGTTGGCTTTGGTCGCATGCGGGAGTCGAACCTGAGGTTCACTGAATTGGGACGGGATTTCGCGATTTGGGCAGATCGTGCTTGAAACCGGTTGGGACGGGGATCGAACCTGAGACCTGTTTGGTTTCTGAGAGTTTGGTTGAATTACAGAACAGGTCCCTGATGTTTCGCGAGTTTAACATTTTGGGTTAAAAGTATAGTTTTAGTTTAAAACAAGTTTCAGGATTTGACTGTTTCGGTCCTCGAACTTTATAGACTAATAATATTTTTGTAAAAACTAAATGACTTTTATAAGTTTTATTGCCCTTTTATGTTTTTATATAAAATAATTTCTAAGATTCATAGCGTAATTTTTATTACTCACATTATTTACAAACTCATAATGTTTTAAGAATTCTAACAATATAAAACACATATATATATGTATAAGTGTAACTCATATCAATTAAAATTAATATTTATTATTTAAGAAACTAGTTTTAATAACAATTTAAGTTTTAAATCAATGACACACGCAACCGTTTAGAAAAAAAAAACGTTTGGTCGGAAAATACTGGATATTACAGTCTCCCCTACTTTAGGAAATTTCGTCCCGAAATTAAAGTAGAAGGATCTAATCCAGGGTTTAAGTTAGTAATACGCTCAAGGATGATGAGAAGGATAAGTAAACCTGGGTTACGTTTAGGGTTTTAAATGAGATGAAATGACAGGAATAAGATTTTGCTTCAAGTTTCTAAGTTTTCAAGGCCTAGGGTTGCCAAGAGTTTCCCTAAGAGGCACATAGTCTCATTGAGACATATATGAAGATCTGTTTTCAGGAATGCATGTTGAGAGAGTAACTGTTGAATTTCCCTTCAAGATTTAAAGTGGGATGCATCACTCAGAGTGGTGAGTTTGTAGACTAATACGTTTAAGGATTTACTACGGTTCCTGAGTTCCGTGGCTATCTTTTACGATAAGTCTTAGATCATAGCACACGACAGAGTTTACTATGTCTTCCCATACGTTGACTTTCATACTTACGTGTGCACCCGCAAGCATTTAAATCGTCGCATAGTCCGCATAGGTCCTTCCGTTTGTGTGTGGATCAAGAAAGAATACAAGAATTTGTTTAATTCATGACTATTGTTCCACGTAAGAGTGATCATTGATTAACGAGTCCCTTAGAGAGAAGCGTCATTCAATGATTACAGAGAAAGTAATGTGACAAGATTTAGAGTTTCAAAGTTTCCTCGTGTATGAACAAGAATACATCAGTTATTAAGTAGTTTAAAGTCTTTACACTTTCCTCGTGTTTGATCAAGAATACATCAAACCTTGAGTAGTTTAAAAGTCTCATACGTTCATCATGTTTGAACAAGCATACACCAAACATGGAGTACTTTAAAGTCTTATACGTTCATCATGTTTGAACAAGAATACGTCAAACATGGGGTAGTTTAAAGTCTTTACACTTTCCTCGTGTTTGATCAAGAATACATCAAACCTTGAGTAGTTTAAAAGTCTCATGTGTTCATCATGTTTGAATAAGCATACGTCAAACATGGAGTAGTTTAACGTCTTATACGTTCATCATGTTTGAACAAGAATACGTCAAAACATGAGGTAGTTTAAAGTCTTTACACTTTCCTCGTGTTTGATCAATAATACATCAAACCTTGAGTAGTTTAAAAGTCTCATACGTTCATCATGTTTGAACAAGCGTACGTCAAACATGGAGTAATTTAAAGTCTTATACGTTCATCATATTGAACAAGAATACGTCAAACATAAAATAGTTTAAAGTCTCTTAGTTTAGCCTCAGTGTATAGATGTATACGATTATGCTTTGAGTATAAAGTGGTTATCTAAATACTTTAGTATTTATGAGCGGTGTAGGACAACGTTTGGAACAGGATTAACCGTTATACGCTTTCTCACAGAAGATTCGAGTCGTTCAGAAGGTTAGGTAGATCCCGATGTTTGGTTTTGTAAGGAGTCAGGGGAAGTACTCTCTAAAGAGCGAGTAATGTCCTCCTTCTTGCTAGTTTCTAGTATCAAGAGTGAAGTTTTCTCGTGTATTTGGAATGTACGTTTATCAAGTCTTATAAGGTTTAGTTGAGACGAACACGAAAAGTTTTCAAGACTAAGAATCCAAGTATGAGTTTGAAAGTAGGATAAGTCAGTTGATTTCAAGTTTCAATATTAAGCTTTACATGATCCTTTATTGATCATGTTTAGTTTTAAGAATACGGGTTTGAGTATTTGTATAAGTTTTTGCATGACTCAAAAGTTTCTGACCTCATGGTTGTGTATAAGAAGTTTAATGTTTTTAATAACGTGCATTTAAGCTTTTAGTTTCCGTTGTGATTCATAGCAAATCTTTTATGTGACAAGGGTTGAATGAGGAAAGTTTCCTAGCATAGGGTAACGGGAAAAAGTTTTGATAAGGTTTATGATAGTGTGTTTACAGTTGATTTATCTTGTTTCATAATAGTGTTCTTTTGTATAAAATGTAATTAAGATGTTCAAAAACGACGAGTTAGGCAATGATAAGTAGTATAAGTAGGACTCATAATAAGGTATGTATGATTGTCAAACGAAAAGTTGGTCAAGTTTAGAAGTGTGAAGTCTATATAAGGGGTAAGGATCATAGTTGATTACGGCATTGGTTCGTAATTCGTGTTGTTTTAAAAGAGTGCTTACGAATTAGAAGGTTTGTTTCAGTTATATGTGTCACTTAAGATTTTTATAGTTTAATGCAACGTTGTAATTTATCTCAAGTACTAACGTGAGCTACTCTTGACGAAAAGTGTTTGGGTAAGAGGGTTTAAGTTTGTAATGATGAAAGAAGAGTCAAGTTAATAAGTGATAACAAGATGAAATTTCAAAATAACTTTCGTTAAATGTTTCAAAATTGGGGCTTCTAGCCCTTACATAATACAATTTAAACGGAAAGTTAAAGTGTGTAAGTAAGTTGATTTAATTATGTTCAGAAGGTTTTTATTCATAATACTGAGTTATCACAGTAATACTTTCAAAAATAGTTTTGATTGGAAGTTGATGGGCTAACGAAGAGAATTCCCGGAAGAAGGGGTGGGTCACGAGGATTCACTTATGTACCCTATTTTCCTAGCCAGAATTTCCTCATGAGTCTACAACTTTTTAGTTATTGTCACCGATGTTTGGGTTTTATGGTACTATGTCGAGGTTCATTGTGGGTTTAGAGTCTTAAACGTGGAGCTTGTTTATTCTATAGTAGGCTTCTTCCCTTGCGGGAAAGCGATCAGGTTACTAATCCCTTTGTTAATGTACTTTAGGTTTAAAAGACTTTAAGTTTTGTTTACAAGAAACGATGATGTGTAAGTTTTAAGGACGTATGAAGGTTTTGAGATTAAAAGTGTAACAAAGTTTTGAGTTAGTCATAAAATGAAGTTTGCTTGAGTGAAGAAAAATGAAATGAGATACAAGGGTTTCCCCTTATGTGCCAAGTTAATAAAATAATGAAGTTTGTAAAAGGACTTGTAGGGAAATACATAGTTTTAATGGGCGGTTAGTTCAAGGATCATGAAGTTTAAGGATGTATGAAAACTTTGAGATGTATAAAAGTGTAACAAAATTTTTTGAGTTAGTTATCAAATGAAACTTGGTTAAGTGCTAATGAGGTAAGGTAAAAATACAAGAGTTACCTCTTAGGTGTCATATTTATAAAATAATGAAGCTTTATAGGAGAATTTGTAGGGTAATACATAGTTTTAAGGGTAGTATTACAACGATCATGGAGTTTATTGGGTAGTATCTATATAAGTATAAATTTATGTATGTAGTTTTTAAGTATAATCTCGTAAGAATTTCTCCTTGAATGTAACTCCTTCAGGTCATGACGAGTAAGCATGCTGTCATGCGACCATTCTTGAAGAGACGAAACATAAGAATCATAGAGTAAAGGTTACAGAGGAAAGTTTTTGAATCATGAATTTATGAAGTGTGTAGTATTTGAGATGGTACTCATTTAGTGCATATCATTAAGCGAGTACTTTGACATATCAAGAGAAATTTGAGCTCACTAATGTTTAGAGAAGTCATGCATTCCTATAAGTGGATACTCATCCCAAGAATTCCCAGGAAAGCATACGGGTCCAACGGTTGATTTGGATTTATATGAAATGCTTTCCTTAACAGAATTTCCCAGGATACAGGTATCCACCCTTCCGGTCCGCACAAGTCTTCATACATTGTCTAGAACTTAAATACTCTTGACGAGAATTTATTGGGGGACTTGACTTAAAGCCTAAGAACGTGTCCTCGATGTAGTAGACTCTTGTAGCACGTAGGTAAGTAGAAACGTAGAATCTCCAAGCGTTCACGTATAAGATCTAAGAATAGATTGATGAGAGAATTTCCTAGTAAAGGACATGAGATAACTCATGTTTGGGTCTCCTAATTTATAGTCTAGGTCATGTGTCTAATAACCTAATTCCCTATAACCAAGGCTCTGATGCCAATCTGTCACACCCCAACCGACGGCGGATTATACGTCGGGGCGGACGCGGTTGTTCAATAGCACAAGGTTGACTATTAAAGTTTAAATAGTTTTATTAAATAACTTCAAGGTTACAAGGAATAAATCAAATACATAGCAAGAATACAAGTCTAATTGATTAAGCATTCTAGGTCCAAGCATCCTATGTGATCACGATAAAGTCTCATGTTGTAGAACCTGAATCATGTGAAAGAATCTGTCAACTACAAAATAGTTGGTGAGATACAAAGGTTTTGACACAGTTTAACAAGGATTTGAAAAGAATTACAATTCACTATGATATATGTATTCTATAATGTAAGTATGAGAACAAGTATCTTAAACATTGTGCACTTCAACCCTCCAACCAAGTTTAGGCATAACCCGCAGGTTACCCTTATAAGTCTCAAGTTTAAAGTTTAATTCAGTAACAATCACCAAGGGCTCCCCTCCGAAGGGGTCAATCAATCAAGGTGGATTGGTCAAATGCAATAGATCTATCATTGTTACCATAGGCTTGATCAAAGTTAATGAATGTGCTAGTTTTAAGTTTAATCTAAGCATACAAGTCTCAAGTTTAACATAAGAATAAGCATCTAGTCATAGTTGTACAAGAATTGTATAAGTTTAAAGTTTTGAACATGTTTCACCCCAAAAGTATAGAAAGGAAAAAGGGGCTAAGTATACTCACTTGGATTTGATGAAGAGTATCCGACAAGAGTAAGTTTGTAAGACTTTGGAAGGGAGAATATCCTCACAATAAGCCTAGGAATATAAGTCTAAAGTTTCAAGTATGATCTTATAAGACTAGGACAAGAATTCTAAGATTTCAGGACGTGACTAGGGTTCCATTGGGAGACGGGAATGATTGTGTTTCATAAAGTTTGAATCAAGTTTCAAATGAAGTTTTGAATGCATAATGCAAGACATTGAATACCAAAGTTTAGTAAGTTTATAGTTTAAAACAATTATCTAACGGTTAAATAATTATCAAGGGTAGATAATAATTATTTAGAGAGTAACTGATTTCTAAGAGTAAATGATAATTATTTAAAGAATAAATTATAATAACAACTATTCCAAGATTAAAATAGTTATTAGGGGTAAATAATTTTCACTTAAAGGGTATATAATTGTTAAGGATAAACAATTATTTATAAGGAGAATTTGTTTATCTTAGCAATATAAATCATTAAGGATTTGTTAAAGAATTTAAGTATTAAATATTTTCTTTACACACTAAAGTGAAATAAATAATAAGTATTTATAAGTTTGTAAAATGTTTAAATAGAATTTCTCATAAAGTTTATATTTTTTTATATAAGTTTATAAATGATTAAGAAATAAATAAAGTATAATTATTTCTCTTTTTCAAATTTGTATTTTGATTATAAGTCTTTAAAGTTTAAATAAAATTTTAGTTTATAATTTTTCCTTCAAATGGTAAGTTTATAAGTGTAAGTATTTAATTTAAAGTTTATGTTTTAAAAGTATAAGTTTATAAATGTTTTAAAGTCTTTATAAAGTTTATAGGTTTACAAAAGTTTAGAAAATAATTAAAGCATATTTATTTTCTCACGTTTTATATAAACAATAGGTTTATGTTTATATAAATTTTATAAAGTGTGTAAATTTATAAATAAAATTTATAAACTTTTCTGAGTCTAAAAGTTTATAATTTAAATTAATGATTTGGATAAAAGAATCATTTTTAGTTTAGAGTACAAATAATAAAGTAAGTTTATTTATTTTTAAATAAATAACTTCTGTGAAATATGAGTTTTATAAAGGTATTAAAAGTATTTTTATAGTTTTTATGGATTTAAAACCAAAATTAAAGATTTAATTAATTATAGGTTTAACTAAGTTTTATTTAATTAGAAATGTTCCTGAATGTAAAAGTGAAAATAAAAATTGGATTTAAGTTTATAAGTGTATAACATAATTTATAAAAATTATAAAAGTTAAAAAAAAATGTTTTTAAAAGGCTAAAACAAATAAAATGGGCTAACCGGATTCGAACCCGGGTCGCCCGGTTCACAAACACACACACTGCCTTAACCATCCCGCCTATGGGCCTTATTGGTTTATATCTCCGAAAAAGAAATTGATAAAGAGAATCCCGAATCAACCCAGATTTCCTTATGAACCCTAGATCAAGAATCCTTAAATACGACCCGGTTAACCCTCTGTTTATGCGAATTGACAGAGGGTTATTGATAATTGGATGAAAACGAAACTGATGGGTTTTTGAATTACCTGAAATGATGTCGAAGAGAGTGAGAACGGGTTCCGACTTGGAGTCGGCTGTCAGCGGGATCAATCGAGCGCTTGCCGGTATTAAACGAGGAGATTTGAAGTTCAGGGAGGTTGGGTTGGGTGTCGTCTATGAGTTTTAGCAGGTTTTTATAGACGAATTCGTCATTATGTGTCGAATTAGGTGGGAGTTAATCGGTTGAGTTCGAACGGATTGAATTCGAATTTACGCGTGGTTAGCGTTGAATTCGATCATCACGTCTGGTTGGCTTTGGTCGCATGCGGGAGTCGAACCCGAGGTTCACTGAATTGGGACGGGATTTCGTGATTTGGGCAGATCGTGCTTGAAACCGGTTGGGACGGGGATCGAACCTGAGACCTGTTTGGTTTCTGAGAGTTTGGTTGAATTACATAACAGGTCCCTGATGTTTCGCGAGTTTAACATTTTGGGTTAAAAGTATAGTTTTAGTTTAAAACAAGTTTCAGGATTTGACTGTTTCGGTCCCCGGACTTTATAGACTAATAATATTTTTGTAAAAACTAAATGACTTTTATAAGTTTTATTGCCCTTTTATGTTTTTATATAAAATAATTTCTAAGATTCATAGCGTAATTTTTATTACTCACATTATTTACAAACTCATAATGTTTTAAGAATTCTAACAATATAAAACACATATATATATATATGTATAAGTGTAACTCATATCAATTAAAATTAATATTTATTATTTAAGAAACTAGTTTTAATAACAATTTAAGTTTTAAATCAATGACACACGCAACCGTTTAGAAAAAAAAACGTTTGGTCGGAAAATACTGGATATTACAGTTGTTGCGTCATAAGGCGACACAACATGGTTGGTGTGTATACAACATAACCGTATAAGTAGATACAAGGGAATTTTGAAAATCACCATAACAAAAGGACGAGATTCACACTTCTTGTACTAGAATTGAAGAGTGATGATTAGTCATTAGAGAATGAATTAATAACGAGAAATCCAAGCTTAAAGCTTTACAAAGCAAGTATATAATGAGTACCAGTATGATTGTACCAAACTCGAGTCATGAAACCGAAGATTAACAAACAAAGGATATTATACTAGGATTCTGTCGAGATAAATTTGCTAAGAGTCAAATTTACTTAATCCTATAAAGTGTTATAGGAAATGAGTCATAATCATAAAATAGATGTCAGCGATGACCCGTGCTATGTAACCTCACCACAAAGCATTAGGATTCGGTACTAACTCGCATATTAGTCTCGATATAATATAACTATGTTTGGTAATTTTCAATTAAAGGTTCATATACCTATTGTCGAAAGTTAGCAATGGGCTATATGATAATCGAGTCACCACAAGATCTAGATAGAGAAAGTTACTAAAGATCTAGGACGATCTAATCAAGTAGATTAGTTAAAAGACTAGGTGCCGGTTCAATAGTTGGACATTGAATTGACTACCACCAGAAGTCGAATTTGGTTAACGGTTAGAAATGGAATTCTGAAATTTTAACAAGAAGTCCATATTAAAAGATGGTCTACTCCTCACATCGAGTTGGCCAAATTTGATAGGATAACATTAGACGTCTACATCTTTCTTGATGTGTATTGAAATGATTCGAAAGTAATCCGCTATCTATCTAGATGAGGAAATAAACAGTCACGTTGTGAAAATAATCTCATAAAAATAGTGTCCCCCGAAAATGATAATGAGCTTGCAAACCCACAAAATGGGTAGACTTTGATTTAATATCATTGTCAATTTAGCCTGGGGTTTAATCCTTATAAAGTAGACATCAGAAAATAGGGTAGGATCAAGTAAAACTTTAGGAATTTGTCAAATGTGAGGACGTCATGCTCATAGGTCTCTTGAGGATAATGCAATCCCAATCGGATCTTCAAGAGAGCTGAGTCAACTATGATTCGTCCCTTGTTCCTCTTCCTGGTAGTGTACAACTTTAATTGGTTAAGAATCGTAAAATACATAAATAAATTCAAAATTTCCCTCCTAAGATTTTAGGACACATCTTTCAAATGAAAATGTTTTCAAATTTCAACTTAGGTCCTCGCTTTTCCATTAAATTCGGTGGAAATGGACCATAAGGTTTCAGAGTTTGTCCTTAGATCTCGCGTTGAAGGGGATCGAATAGATTATCTGCCAATAACTGGTAGTACAGTATGCCTGCAACTTTCTTGGCTTTCGAACGGTACCACTATGACTTACCATTTCGTATTTCACCCATACTAGGTATAGCCTAAAATCCTTTGCATAAGGGTTTAAGCCATAAATTTGATGGAATGAGTGTTTGAATGTCATAGATTCGTATTCCTTCAGGGCACGTGTTAAGAAGTCGTTTCTAAACAATAGTTGCTCTAAGGCTTTCTAATTATAGGTGACGGAGAGTAAGGGATGTGTATACGTCTCTACCTAGTTGGAAATCAGAAAGTCAATCAACAAAATGACATTTGAGAGAGAACAAGTATAAAAAGGATATGAGACTATCCTATTCGGATCTATAAGGACAATATACGTAAAGTAACAAATAGCGATAATCACCATAAATAAACTTTGAATGATTACTAATAAAATTTTCGGTACACAAAGAATCATTCCAACATAAAGTTTCATTTTCTCCATTAAAATGGTTTTAATAAGGCATTGAAGCACCAGGAGAAATCAAGATTTGCAAAACATACGTAGCAATGTTCACAAAAAAAAGGGCATTAGTTTCATACTAAGCCATAGTTATCCCAAAAATAAAATTTTTTTTGTAAAGCTAACCAAAAGAATCCTGAGCACAAGCCGCTCAGTGACCATAGTAGAAATACAAATGATAGAAATAAACATGACAATGAACGTCGTAAAGATGGCTCCTCCCAAGTAAACAAGTTTCTCAAGTTAGGTTTCCACAATATTAGCGTCGCGGTTAAGAGAATAGGGATTGAGTGTACCAAATTACCATAGTGAGTGCAGAGCACTTGCAATAGAAATTTCAAGTAGGTGTAAAACTGAATTATTAAGAATATTTATCAGGAGTATAGTGAGAATGACAAACACCGAAATGAGGATTTATACGAACGATCGTATAGAAAGGTTATATTGTTTAAGAAAAAGAAGCTTATATTTCTTTAAGGAATTTCTCCATCATATTGTTACTCCATCGATGTTAGAGTATGTTTGGATTATACGATAAAATACGAGATTATACCGAGACCTCCGATGATAGTCGTACACTTACTACAAGTGTCGAGCGTTGTAAAGTCCCACACTGAATTTACGTGGCCAGTAAACTCTCAAGGGATCTGATTTATCAAGTAAAATAGATGAGAGAAAATCTTCGTTGCTCAAGATTCACTAAGGAGTTGATTAGATCAAATTCGAATTTCTCTTGTTCCTTCAGAACTGCGAGAACGTTACATGAAGATCCATTAGGGGAGTCAGAAATGTCGAGGTCTGATTCACGCTAGACCGAGAGTCATCACACGCGTTGATAAACATATAACAAAATTGAAATGAGAGAATCTTTAGCTGGATCTCAAATGTGAACCAATACTTAACAAATAATTGCCAAATTCGGTCCAAATACCAATGTTAAATCAACTGAGAACAGATCTCTTCAGTGTCTCGGTCTAAATTTTTATGCAAAAGAAATCTTTATAAGAGTTTTGGATCCATTACGATTCAAAGATAAAAGAGACAATATAAATTCCCATGTCACCTGAGGTAGCCCATCGCATCATTCGATGTATTCAGCTCAACCCTAAGGTTACGATAGTTTTGATCAATATTCGGATGACTGGGAATCGGGACTAGAAATACAGATTAATCATAAACATTAACTCGGACAGTAAGACTCACTAGAGTTCTCATGCACTGCAGATTATGATTACGTGTGCACCTGTAATGATAATTTACTTTGCATGGTCCCTACAATGTTTCTTCTATCTCGAGCTCACAGCTAAAAAAAGGAACTGAAATATTCATTAGATCACGTCATCATGTTGCACTTTCGCGTAAAAGTGTGGATGTTCTATCTAATCACTTTTAATTATTTGTACCAATACTCATTGATCTGCAGACTAAGGCTATTGTTAGATGGAGGTAATGATAGAGGGGAACAACCGGCGTCCTCTAATAAAATAAAAAAGTGTGTGGTGAAATCAGGCATTAATAATAGGGCAGAGATCCCCAAATCAGAGTCGAGCAAGTCATGCTACAAATTTGTACATATACGTGGATCCAACAAAACAAACAAACAAAAAAAGTCTATGGGTCTCCTGACCCGTAGAGTTCTCTCCCGTTTAGTCCTGCTTCTCCACCTCGGGTTCCCTTTAGATCGAGCAATTCTGTCTGCCATATCTCATGGCAAAAGTTCTAGCCATCCAATACACCAGATCACGAAAGCAAGTATATAACGCACAAAGTGAAATAGATGTCAAATAAGAAAATCCGACTCAAGAACTGGAGTAGATGCAGGTGCGGTGTAGGTACATGTACAACTCGAGGTAACACCAAGACAGATAGAGACGAATATAGATTACCACAAACGTAACCAGAATCATCAAAGAGTATGCGTAGTGCCGTGACAATGACATGATTATGATGAAGCAATGTGTCGTAGATAAGCAAGAGGTAGTATGCAATGCACATATAATTCCTACGGTTCAATGCAATAAACTTAGAGTTATAGTCTAGGTCTAGTCTCGAGCAAACCTAATTCTCTATAACCAGTGCTCTGATACCAAGTCTGTCACACCCCACCAAGGCGGAAGTACAGGATGTAACCGGTATATCGCATTGAACACAAGTACAAGAGAAACTAAAAGGAAAGTTGTGCATTACATTGAACCATACTACATGCTTCTAACGAATGTACGAATACATGAAAATCCTGAATCAATACAAAGGGTCTAAAATGCCCAAATATAACCAAAAGTACATAATAATAACTCTTCCCAAAAGCAAGCCGTTTAAAGCTCGTTATCTCCATAACTGTTTACCTGAAAAGCATGTTTCGAAAACGGGTCAACTATAAAAATAGTTGGTGAGCACGCAGGTTTTGCGACTCTATAAAAAGTAAGTAAATAAATTTCAAAATGTAATAGTAACCATTCGCAGATGATCAAGTACACGTGTTAAGATATAATTACCCTGAGCTACAATCAAAACCGTCAGACTAGTTGTTGCCCTTGTATCCAGGTGTCGAATGTGAACACCTACTATGGCTAATTATGCGCCCAAATGACCCTACAAGTCTGGTTGGCGTGACCAACCCTGAGCGGGGGTGTCAACCCAAATAGTACTACTCAAAATTCCCAACGGCTACGCTCAGCTAATTGATTACAACAACAAAAATTGGGGACTTTAATGCATAAATATAAAAATAACTCATGTAATCAATGTATCATGTAACATGTGACTAAATAAAAAAAATGAAACAACTTTCCCCCAAAAACAGTAAAACAGTAAGTAAAAAGGGGGCCGCGAAAACTCACCTGAACAACGTCGATGATAAGTGTGACATAGTCAACAAAAACCGCAAAGTACGGTTAACATCCAAATTCTATCAAAGGCCAGCAGCCAAATGCAAGCAAAGTGTGGCTAGCAACTCATTGCTACCAAGGTACGGCTAAATCCACAAAAACAGGTGTCCTAACCGAGTCCTACTAACCAAGTAGACACGAAAAAAATAGCATTTAGGACGCCTAAAGTATAAAACTGAGTCTACTACTCAAAAAGTGGCTATGCAGTCGGTTGCATACCCAAAACCCGTGCACACACGTACGAACCACTCAAAAGTTGTAAACCCGGCTTTTATATAAATTTGTGACTTTGAAACCTTAAGTTTTAGATTTTATTAATGAATATCAGTAGTTATAATATCATACATGATAAAATCTAAAATCACAGTTTCGTTTGACCAAAAACGCGATTATGCGCGTAAAGTAAGGTTTACGGTTTAAAAATCCGATTCTTCCGAAATTAGGGTTTAGTGTGATTTTAGCACCCAATTTAAAAGTCCAAATTTTATATTTTTAATATGATAATACTTCTGTCCAAACTCCCATTAAGACTTTTATAAAAATATTTTTATACAAAAATTTCCAAAAATAATAACTTTTTATAAAGTTTTAATGGACAATAATTCTAAAATCATATTTAGACATAAAATTAATGCTTGAAACTTTCACTAATTGTTCATATACATATATAAAAATTTCTGACCAATTTTCATAATTTTTCAATAGAATATAATATTATTAAAATTTTACAAATTCAATAAAAATAGTTATAATTGTACAAACTTCACCAAATTTTTACCAAATAAGTTTTTAACTTCATATGAGATTCTATAATAAGTTTCAAGTCCTAATGTTGTCCAGAAGTATATGATCTCAAATTCAATCGTTAAAACTTCATAAATACCAAACACCTACTTAGACAGGAGTCATGTTTTATCATATACTACTTACTAACCAAATTCCAGATTTTTTCAATACTCAGAGGTATTTTTTCCCCATTTTCATGTATTAAACTTGTAAAAATTTTAATAAATAATCTATAAATAGTTTAGTTACCAAAATTTCAGATCTCACTTTTTATATAAATACTAATTTTAAAAATAAATTTGGAAGCTAAATCAAAAGTTTATAAAACTCAATCAAAAACAATTGTTGTATAAAAATAAATATATCAGTTCCACGTGAACCGGGATTGAGTTTATAACCTAATAACTACTCAAAATATCAAATATCTCAATACTAAATATTTTCGGGTTCAATTCCCAACCAATGACTCATAAAACTATTTTAACATAAAATTAAATCTTAAGGGGAAAGTTTATACTTTTCGTATAAATGGTTCGCGTATGCGGAACCTCCCGTATTTCACATGCAATACGAACCAAAAATACCATTAGGATCGTTTTTATCTCCCGAGCATTTCCATATGCTCAAAATTGACATGCAATGCCGTTTGGATGGCCATGCAACCCGATCAATTTCCTGTTTCGGTCCTATAAACTGTTACAATCTGTTCGTATTCAAAAATATAGTTTCCAGCATCTGATCGGAATTTCCAACGGTGAAAACATTCATATTTGTGCTAAGAAACTACTGTCCAAAAATTGTCACGATCCAACGGTCGGATCTCCGGGGATCGACGATTCTTTGAGACCCAGTTTTTCAAATTCGAAAATCCGATCAGTCACATTCGAAGGTATGAAAAGCATACCTAGAGATCTCTGATAAACAATTCCTCTGGTAGGGTTTTGCGTCTATGTGTTGAAAAGATCATAACCAAAATTCATTCATTTCTAACGGTCGGATTTCCGGGGATCGTCCGATCTTTAAGACTGCGCATGCATAAACTTTCTGGACTGAATTTAAAAACTATTTTTAACGAATTTAAGCAAGGATTTAGACAAATCTGAGCTTACCATTGCGTTCGTAGCATCTAGATATGGTTCTAGGGGAAAAACGGGCTTCGGCCGCCACTGACCACCGTGCCGGACCACCGCGCCGGACCACCGTTGGCCGCCACGCACCACCGCCGGACCACCACTACTTCGCCGGAATCCTCTCCACTCTCTCTCTCTAACTTTTTCTCTGAATTTTGTAAATGAGAAAAGGGAGATGGAGTTGGGGTATTTATAGCCCCGTGGTCTCCGATCGCGTGTCGGTTTTTCGCTTAAACGAACCCGATAAAAATAGAGACATTATTTTACTCAGAAATAACTTATTATAATTTATTATTTTCCCTTGAGTCCTTGCCTCTCGTAAATATATATCCTTTCGGATTTAAATTAAAATTTACGAAACCGTTCGACTCGGATGTTAACGCGTATAAACTAGAACTTGATCAAATTTTTGACATTATAACGCCCAAATAAATCTTGCTATTATTTTTCGTTCACTAACGAGTTCCTTTCGTTTCGTTTGAAAGTATATTTCAACATAATACTATTATTATTATTATTATATGAACTCGTCGAACGCGGTGTAGACCAGAAAATTCACGGTTGTCACATAATTTCGCACCCTATTTGACTTTTTGTAATTAAACAATAGCCTCACCCATTTTTTTAAATCAAAAAACGTTTTATACACTTTATTATATTTTACTAAAAATTATACCATAAAATTAAGAATTTTATCCTCTTTAATATTATAGTGTATATATAGGGGAATGATCAAGAGAAAACCACAAAGTTAGGCGAAAACCAAGAAAACCACTAAAACAATCTGTAATACTATGAGTTATGTATATGTAAGCCAATATTTAAATGATTTTTTTGGTAAAAATGTGTAATATTTAGGCCTGACAAACTGGGCGGGTCGGGCGGGTTCGGGTCAAGGGTCAGAACGGGTTGTTTGAGAAAAAAATGACATTTTGGTTCGGGTCAGAACGGGTTGTTTTAAACAATGACAAAACAATGATTTTTACATACTTGTTCCTGGTCTCTCTGACGACAGCATCAACCGGTGCCAGGAATCCAACATTAACAAAGGAGGAGAGGTGGAGGCGGCGACTGTGGTGTGGAGTAAGTAGGATGGATGAAGTGTTTGTCGTGGAATCGTTTTCACCGTTCTTTAATTTTAGGGTGAAATCACTGAAATGTTATAGTTTTAGCAGCAAAAGCAAATATCGCAAAAATCATTATCTTGGTCACAAATGCTTCTAATTTTTTTAATTTTTTTTGACACAGCAAAAGAAAATATCGCACACATAATCTAAAACCAAAAAAAAGAAAACTACCGAAGCCGTTCAAAGTTTTAGCAACCATTATCTTCAATTTAAACTCTCCTCTTCAATGGCGGCCAATATCATCTCCAACTTAATTGTTTGGGTTACTTTACCATGGGGGTTGCTTTCACTCGCAGATCAAGAAAAGAGAATTTGATGATGATGATGATTGTTGGGGCTTTAGAGAAACATAATTAATTGAATACAACCGGTGTTAATTTGAGCATCGAAGGAAGTTTTTTGGTTGATGATGATGATTGTTTGGATGGCGACGAAGGAGTGACGGTACTGTTAGTGGAGTGGTACCGTGAAGAAGCTGAAGTAGTGTAGATTAGTATAGATGAGATGACCCACCCATTCTGACCCGTAACATCTTTTCTTTTTGTCCACTGTGACCCGTGCCATTTTTTCTAAACTTTTAATTATACCCAGTTAGACCCTTTGGAAATAATTTTTAACCCAAAACAACCCATGCCCTTATATTAAGAGTCCATATGAACCCATTTTTAAGTGGGTGGGTTGTAATTGCTAGGTCTAGTAATATTACATTGATACTATTATAAAAAAATAAAATAAAAAATAAATAGGATTATATTATTGGTTAAAATTGGTTTTTAGTGGTTTTTTCGGTTTTCGCCTAACTATGTGGTTTTCTTTGTAACCCTCCCCTATATATATATATATAAATTATTTTTTTTGTCGTGTAAAAATTACACTTCGATTATAACAACATAATGTATACGGGATAACAACACATAATAAAATAAATCAGCACAATATAAAGTGATATAACAACACATTGTAATGAGATAACAACACAGAACATCGCATATCATCACAGTGTAAAGTTATATAACAACACATTGTAATGGGATAACGACACAGAACGACGTATATTGTTATCTCATTTAATATTATGCCAATATGATTTGTTATAGTAGGGCATTTGAGCTCTTCATTTGGTAGACATCAAAAGGCAACAATTACAACGAAGTAACACTTGAAGGAAAGTTCCATCTAGGTTCCTCCCAGATATAGTAGTAGATAAAGAGAGAGTTATTCATTTCACCCAAGATCAATAAGCACATTATAATCACAACACTTTGGCCTTGGGTTGATCCTTAGATCTTTCCATGAATGAAGATATGGACGTTCTTCATAGGAACAACACATGGGTTCTTTCTGATCTTTCCCCAGAAGAAAACTTGTTGGTTGTAAATGGATTTATAAGGTCAAGTAAAGGCTAATGGGAAAGTTGAAAGATAAGGCCAGATTAGTGGCCAAAGGATACAGTCAGCGGGAGGGTCTTAACTTTGATGAAACTTTTTCCCCGATTGTAAAAATGGTTACTGTTATGTCGATAATAAGTGTTGTTCAAAATAATTGGTCCCTTTTCCGGTTAGATGTTAACAATGCCTTTCTATATGGGAATCTCACTGGAAATGTGTACATGTCTCTCACTGAAGGGTACTATTGTTGGGAATCATGCGCCGGTTTTAACGTTTTAAAACAATAGTTTACAAAATCATATTTGCAAAAGCGGAAGCGATAACAATGGCACACGATAATAAAGTTCAAAACTTTATCCGACAGTGATCCGATTACACGACATTTAAACAATATATTAAACACATTCATAGGATGTTTAGAGTTTTATACCTTTGACGATAAAACCGCGTTGAAACCCTTAGGATTAAAGAACGTCACGCTAGATGATATGTATCACGACCTCGTCACACGAATAAAGGTATAATCGCAAAAATCGTTTCACGGGTTTGTCTTCGGTTCGGCTCGCGGAGAGAAGCCGGAAGGATGTGACGGCGGCATCCGGGTGGCTTCGTGATGGAGGCAGCTGCGGCTGCAGGTGACAGCAACAAGTGGTGGTGGTTCACGGCGGCTTGGAGGTAATCGGCCGGCTACGTCGAACAAGGAGGGGTTGCGGCTTTTTTTTGTAAAAACTTGGGATTAGGGTTTTGACTTTAACATATATTTATAGTAAACCAATTTACAAGTCAATCCCCGGGTAATTAACATTTAATTACTAACTGATTAACATTGAACAGGATCAATCCCTGCAGTTTATAATCATACTAAATTACCAAGATCATCTTGCATAAACTGAACTGGTTTTGTATTTAATTATTATATATAAAAACATGTTAATATATTTATAGTAATAATAAATATATAAAGCCCTATTCCGTCCTTTGGAAATTAATTATTCTAAATAATTAAATACGACATAACCAATAAATAAAATATTTAATCCACCTAATTTCGAATTTGCGTTTCAAGAAATGATGTTTTAGCATTTAAACGTTATAATTTGTTCTTTGCCCAAAGTGTAACTCTTCGGATCGTACCTCAATAGCAGCGTTGATATTAACGATGATGGGACATTGTTGATATTAATGATGATCGAACATTTAATATCCAACATCTAATATACACCTATTAAATCTTTATATGGGTTCAAACAGACCCCTTAGTAGTGGAATGGGAAGTTGACTAAAACTCTCATTGATGTTGGCTTTGTGCGAAATAAGAGTGAGTGAGTATTCTCTATTTGGTAAAACTAATTATTATTATTCTTCTGGTTTATGTTGATGACATAGTGTTAACTAGCAATGACTTAACTGTGCTTGCAAACATTAAGTTCTAGTTGAGTTCTAAGTTCCTTATTAAGGACTTGGGGAGCTAAAATATTTTCTTGGGATTGAAGTTATTAAATGTAATGAAGGAATTGTTTTGTCTCAAAGAAAATATTGTCTTAAGCTTTTAAACAGTTTGGTATGTTAAGTGCTAAACTTGGTAATCATGTTAGAGCAGAATCTTGTTGTTACTGACAAGCAAAATTCTCCTAAAAATGATTTTGATCTTATCAACATAACTGAATATCAGAAACTCTTAGGTAAATTTATCTATTTGACTCTTACCAGACCTAATATTTCATATAATGTTAGCTCCCTTATTCAGTTTATGCATCATCCCCTAAATTCTCATCTTAAAACTGCTTCGATATTTAAAAGGTCTCATGGAAAAGGGGATGTATTCAGTAAGAGTGAAAATCGTGTTAAGAGGTTACTTTGATATCGATTGGGGAAAGTGTTTGGCCACCAGAAGATGTATTTTTGGTTTTTGTGTTTATCTTGGAAATTCTCTGATTTCATGGAAAAGTAAGAAACAATCGACTCTATTGCGATCTTCTGCTGAAGAAGAATATCGTGCTCTTGCTTTGTTGAGTTGCGAAATTGTTTGGCTGTTAAAGTCACTAACATGCATAAATGTTCGTCAAACTCTTCATGTCAATGTGTATTGTGACAGTAAGGCTGCCATTCTCATAGCTGTCAACTCGGTGTTTTATGATCGTACTAAACTTTTTGAAATACGCCTTCACTTTGTCAGAGAAAAGGTTGTTTCTGGAGTTTTAAATGTGTTTAAGATTGATACCCCCGACCAATCAGCAAATATTTTCACAAGGGGTTGAGTGTTGCTTAACATTTCTACTTGTGTAAAAGTTATGTCTTGAAGTTTGCTGCTTGAATTGAGAGGGCATTTTAAAAGATAAGTATTTTTATTTTTCAATTCTAATAAGCTTGGCTTAAATATTTTATGGTTTTTTCTTTGTTTTAAAAGGGTTTTTTGGTAATGGGCCTCTTATTCTGTTGGGTTATTGGAAGTCTCTCAAGGCGTACGTAAAATGGGCTTTTCAAGGAGTCCGGATGATGAAGAGGTGTTGCGCTCTTTAGGATTTCTTATGGCTTATATATTCAAACGCTTTTGGTGCCTGATGGACTCTCTCTATGCTAAAAACGTTTGAATATATAAGCCATCTTACAATCTGTGATGACTACCAAGTCACACATTTGATAATTGATGTTATCATATTTGTTTAAGTGCTTATTTCTTTGTGTTTTGTAAACGGTTTTGGTGTCAAACATGATTAAATAAAAGTTTTAAGGTTTTTATCAACCCCACAACGTTTGAATATATAAGCCATTTTACGTAAAAGTTTTAAGGTTTTTAGCATAGGTACGCTCTGAAAAACGCTTTTGCGCTCTTTAGGATTTCTTATGGCTTATATATTCAAGTCAAACCGAACGGGCAACGAGCGAGCGTACCTATGCTCGTGCTCGGATCGTTTACAAACCGAACCGAGCGGCCCGGCTCGTTTTTAACCGAGCAGAAATCGAATGAGTGTATTTCAGAGCATTTTTCGAGTGAGTATCGAGCGAGTTTCGAACGTCGAGCATTTTGGACAGCCCTGCTCTCACGTAAGGATGATGAAGAAACCCAAATATGAATCCTATATAGAGAAAAAAGAAAAGGTTGGATCATTCATGCTCTCACACCATATACACACACTTGATCTTCTTCAATTATCTCTGATATGTCGAAGGGTTGTTATATGAATTATCCTCTCCCTGTGATACCTTAACCTTTTTTCCTGTTTTAAAAAGAAAATTTTAATTTACATGACTGATTTGATGACATCCAATAACGTTATTTTTAAAGTTCAAATTACAAAAACATTTCCACTAAATTGTTTTTTGTAATATTTTCAAAGAAGGAATAAAATCATTGGTAGATGATGACATGGCATATATATAAAAAAAATTTCCACTATTTGATCCAACCCAACTTTTAACTAATGTAGTTGTTATGTAGTTGTTACCCAAACAAAAATTCCTAGACACGTGACTACACAAGGAAATAAATCATTTTTTAAACGACATTGTACATTTGAATATTAATTATATTATAACACATTTTGATCGGGTGCAAGCATCTTCACAAAATCTATACATTGTTTTTTAGTATTGATACATTTAACTAGCTAAAGAGGTTAATTATTATTAAATAGTTCTTAAACCAAAACTTTATAGAACATCACCTATTCTATAAAGAACCAACAAATAACTATTTATTTGGTAACCAAACACAACATCTTAGCTGCCAGTCAAATTGAACAAATCAAGCAACGAGCCACATGAAGAAGGTTGACCAAAGGGTAAGAGAGATCGACGCCAAACCATAAGTCCATAGCATGATCACCGAACAGTCACTCTCACCAGCACCAAATAATTGTGTTATTACACCTATCATATTAACAAGTTTCACAATACAAATTTGAAAAACACACAAAGTTATTAGGGATGTCAATTTCTGATACGATACGAACAAGGCATGAAAATTATCCGGTTTTGGCCTGTCATATCTGATCCGTTGAACATGCCGTGTTTGAGTTGATACGGTTAACCCGTTTAATTAAATGGGTCGTGTTCGGGTGGACCTATTTAATTAAACAAGTCGACCGGTTAACCCGTTAACACAAACCTTTTATTCACTACCAAACAAAAGAAAAATTTGCGACAACAGATTTCGTGAGAAATTTGTCGGAATTGGCCGTTAGCGACAAGTTGCCGAGAAAAAATGTTTGTTGGAAAAACCCCGTAGGAAATGTTTTTTTTCCCCAAAATCCTGACTAATTTTCCGACGAAGTAGTGACAAAATTTTTTTGTTGGTAATTTCCGACAACATTCTGACGATTATATTAAATAAATAAGTTAACTTATTAATTAAATTGTAGAAAATCTTATGGTTACTTGAAAGTTGTTGCTATTTAATTTTTATTTAATATTTTTTTTTTAAAGTGAAAAGTTATTACCGACGGGGAAATATCGACGACATGTCGTCGAGAAAAGTGTAATCCATCTCGACAATGTTTTCTCGACGACTTTTCAAGCAGTCTCGACGGAGCTTTGCCGACGAGGCATTCTCGACGACATGTCGTCGAGAAAGGCTATATCGACGACATGTCGTTGAATCTGCCTAAAATTCTTGTTGTGCTTGTTGGAAACTTTTGTAGAAAATATAAATGTTTTCTAGTAGTGATTACAAGCCGTCAACCCGTTTGACTTGTTTAAATAAACGTGTTAAACGAGTCGTTTTTGACTTGAATAACTTTAATTGTATTGAGTTTAGGGTTGATGTCTTCTACCAAAATAAATATACTGGTCATGTTCAGGTATCAACGATTCAACCCACTAACCAGACACGTTTGTCACCCCTAAATTTGCCATCCGGCCAGAGCTCATACCTATGTTCATGGCTGGTGGAAGCGCAAACTGTAGAAGAAGAACAAAAAGGTAGAGAGGGTCTGCATGTACTAAGCCAAAATGAAGCGCGCCTTTAACGATCAAAATGCCAAAGAGTGGCAAGAATATATACCGAACTGCTGCGATTCCTAACACAAGTGGTATTGAGATACCAGACCCTTTGAGACCTGTAAATCACATACTTTTAGTACTAAAAGATCAAGAACTTGAATGTATGAATGTGAAGTCACGGTTGGTTTTACCTCTTAACAGGTTCCCACCCACAATCAAAGTCACAACCGGAACCGTTGCTTCCCTGAGAGATTAGTGTCATAACAGTCCATTAGTTTACCATGTTTTCATAAAGAACTAGTTTTTTTACCCGCCGCGCGTTGCATCATGATAAAGTATAGATTACAATTGACTCGACTCGTTTCCGAACTCAATTTTCATCGATTATACCGTCGAATGAAAACATATTATATTTGACCGACTCGTTTCCAAGTAAATTTATGTTGAAATGTAGACAAAGTCGAAACGTACATAAAAATAAGCACGAAAATGTATTATATTTGACCCGGCTCATTTCCTCAAAAAATTTACGTCAAAAAAGTAGACGAACTTTAATTTATACTGACACGTACATAAAAATAAGAACGTAATAATTTAGTTTTTTTTAAGTAAAAACGTACAGGGATAAACCTGAAACTTTAAAAACTCGAAGGGTTGAAAATACATTTTGGAAACTTTTTATAAACCGAAGGGGCTAAAAGTGCAATATTCAAAAGTGAAGAGGTGCCATTTGCCTGTGGGTTTCCCCACTGACCATGCCAATTAAGTGTAATAGAAATAGTACGGAAAATGGTTCAAAGATTATACCCTAGTAAAGATGCAGAATCTTGAATCGCTCGAAATGGAGCTGTGGTGCCGATTAGCAGCCTGCGCATTGGTGCGATTGTTCCAATCACGAACCCAACAATCTTTTACAATAAGGAAACATTGTTATGCTTATGTATGTCGAATATGATTATCTTTTAATGCTTATATGATATGATTAAGATTTGGAAACAACAGTATATATATATATATACCGCTCCAATTGTTGATGGTGCGAAAACCGCCTTCAAGTTGATGTGCCTTGACAAGTTCCTCAAATGCTGCTTCATTGAATTAAACATCACCTATGCAAACAATAGTTTGATTTTTAAGGTCAAATGTATGTTTATTTAGAGCTAGCAATTTATGACACGATATGTGTTAAGACGGTTATTTAAACGGTTAGTGTTTGGGTAAACGGATTTAGGACAGTTGGACACATTAATAACATGATTTAAAACGTGTCTAAATGGGTTAAAACCTCTTAACTTGTTTAGGATACGCATAACACGTTTAACTTATTGTGTCAAATAGGTTTATAGGTTAACACGGCATGTTTATGACGCGTTTATCAAAACGACATAGTTTTATACTTTTATAAATAGTTAAATACGACTTTTAACTTTGGGTGACTATTATTATATGATGTTAATTGCGTCTTATTATTTCTTAACCTTGTTTAGTAAGCCGAGTCAATAAATGTGTTAAATGTGTCGTGTCATTCGTGTTATTGAATTTCTTATTTTTAATCATGTTAAATGCATTTTGTCATGTCATTCGTGTTATTAAATTTGTTACATTTAATCGGGTTAAATATGTCATGCAATGTAGCCCACTTATTAACATGTTTGTGTTAATGTTTAAGAAAATGACACGTTTAGTTAAACATGTCGTGCTCGAGTTCAATAGTTATGTTATTCGCGCCATGTCGAACGTGACTCATTTAACACAACACAACACGACACGTTTTGCCAGCTCTACGAGTATTGGAATGCGAAATGGATGACTCCAAGTCCGGAAAACAAAAACCAACCTTCATTTTTCCCTCGACTTTAGTCGAAGACTCGGATTCAGGAAGCAAAGGTATGGTCAAATCCTCTTGCACAGTTTCTGTTCCATTGTTACCAGAATCTTTGGAGAAAACCCGTACTAGGTTGTAAACATATGACCACAAAAATACAGCTCCAATCTAATGAATTTCTAATATACTATTAGTGACCAAAACGGAGCAAGGTATATACTTTTAGCGACCAAAATACTTACCGCCATAGATAGTGAAGCATAAGCCATTCCATACTCGGAACAAACATCCGAATCTCCAAAGGGGGTGCCTTTCTCTTTGCACACAGCTGGTACTATGATCAAAAGCAGGTGTCCTAGGTTTCCTATAATCCAAAAATCAATTATTTCGGTTCGGTAAGTTATGCACTGATAAACTATTTACACGAATACAATGTTGACAATTACAAATGAAACCTAATTAAATCATATCTCAAGGGACATATGATGGTTAAGTGATGTATCTCACAACAAAAAAGTTAAAGGTTCAAACTACATGGTGCAGGTTGTACTCTATTTATCCTAGAAAATCTAGGAATTGTTGTTAAAAAAAAATTATTACAATAAACCCTAACTAATATATTATGTCTAATATATTGTTGTGCAAATACCTGCAGAACATGTACCCAGTATGAGTCCCTTTAGATGTGGAGGCGGTTTTGCAATGAGCATAAGCACCCATCCAAGCGCCGACCCGATTAGGAATGTTAGAAGAATATTAACAGGCATAAACCACCTGCAGTTGAAGTTTTGATCTTTAAAAACTGATCAAATAATCCACAAGTCACCCAAGAAAACTTACTTACAGTGATATGAGGCTTTCATACGTGATTGTTTTAGCCAGGTTGCTACCTACAAGTGCTGGGTTGTGCACGTAGAACACAAGCTGTCCACACAAGGATAAATCTTTTTAATACCCATGATCAAAAAGTTTGAATCTTTATTCGAAATAATAATATCTATTGATTTAATCAAACTAGCATGTTTCTTGAATCAAATATACCATGAACTGTTTTGAAACTTTTTTTCTAAAACGACTCGTTTCAGACTCTTCTTAACCAAATTGATACTTATTTGAAAGCCACAGCTTATATATATATATATATATATATATATATATATATATATATATATATATATATATATATACACAAACCGATAAATTCTGGCGGTCAGGGTCATGTTGATGATTTTAGTATATTTGGGTTTACTTGATGACCAAATGATAAGTCATGTTAAAACATCCAACAAGTTGGTAAGTGTGAAGTGCACAATTGTTTGACGATCTTATGACTTCTGGAGCTAAAGACATTGTTGAGTTAATAGGGAGAATCCCACTAAACAACGGGGGTCCAGGGGCAACGCCTCTGGTTAGCAGGGTCCTAGGGGCGGCAGCCTCTAGTGGGGTCCAAGAGCAACGCCCCTGGCTAGGGTTAAGTTGAGTTTTAAAGTGAAAGCTGCTGAAGGATGGTCCTCTGGACCAGTGTGGTCATGCTGACCAGTTTACTCCTCCGGAGTAAAGATTACCCTCCTGAGTAGAGGTGCTCAATAGAACCGGATCCAAATCTGATCCGGCGGATAATCCGGAACCGGACCCGACGGGAACCGGACAAAAAAGAACCGGACCGGATTTTTTTGGAACCCAGAACCGGTTTCGTGGTTTTCAGTGGACCGGACAAAAAAGGTCCGGACAAAAATCGGACAAAAAAAACCGGTTCTAGCCGTTGGGCTGGAAAAAAAAACGGCTATATAGCCGTTAACTAGTCGTTTTTTTTTTGGTTTTTTGAGGTTTTTGAGACTTGAAGCTTAGTATAAATAGGTATTGGGGGTATGGGTTAGTTCACCACAACATTGTATCTCTCAAAACTCAAAAACGCTCTCAAAACGCAAAAAAAAAAACGCTCACTTTTACGCAAAAAAAAATGCTCTCATGGCTTCCTCAAGCACTCAAAATTCGGTTGGTGGTTCTACTAGCGATTCCACGGTGGTGACGGTACTTTCTTGCTCTCGAAACCAAGAGATATGGGCTTATTTCGATTTATGCGAAATGTCGAACGGTCCGCAAAAGGCTCGTTGCAAACGTTGTGGTAAAATTTTGGGTGCTGCGGGAAATAGCACTTTGAGGAAACATATTGGTAGTCACGCAAAACACACTCAAGGTGAAGATCAAACTCAATTTGGTAGGGATGGAGGAGTTTGACAATACAATGTCGAGAGGGTTCGTGAGAGAATGACACATTTCGTCATTCAAGAAGGCTTGCCTTTTGATCACTTTGATAATCCGTGCTTGACGAGGATGATACAAGAGACACTTCAACCGAGCTACACAAATGTAAGTCGTTCTACTTTGAGAAGAGATTGTTTAAAAATGTGGAAAAGAGCTAAAAAAGAATTAATTTTAGGTTTTGAAAATTTAAATACCGGCATTAACTTAACAACGGATGTTTGGTCCGCTCCACATGGTTTACCCGAATCGTACATTTGCGTTACCGCACATTGGGTTCAACCCGAGTCGTGGCAAATGATGAAGCGTACGATTGCGTTTGATTATTTTGGATATCCACATACCGGTGAAAACTTATTTTATATTTTAGACTCAGTAATTCAAACTTATAAAATTCAACCAAAAATATTTTCAATGTCTTTTGATAACGCTTCAAATAACACAAACGCGGTGGAAAAATTAAAAATAAAATATGAACCGCCTTGTAACATTGTTTTCTTTCATAGTCGATGTGTTGCACACATCATTAACTTGGTTGTTCAAGACGGTCTAAACGTCCAAAAAATAAGAGAAGTGAAAGAAAATTTTAAAGTGATGTTACGGGAAGTTTTTAGCACAAGCAAAAAAAGATATATAAACTATAGAAACTTGTGCCAACAAACGGATTCCATCTTTTTAGGTCTAAATTGGGACGTACCTAGTAGATGGAACTCAACATGGAAAATGTTTGAATCGGCCTTAAGGCAAAGAGTTACTTTAAAACATTTCCATGATGAACTTTTCCAAAAGAAACGTTCACAAAAAATTGATAATATAAGTTGGGATATGATCGAGAAACTAACTAATTTGCTTGAGGTTTTTAAAAATGCAACTACATGTTTATCGGGAGTTTATTATCTCACGTCTTCGCTAATACTTCAACAATTATACTTAATATGTAATAAATTAAAAGAGTTTGAATATCACGGCACTATTTTTGAAAAAATGGTAACACCTATGAAAGCTAAATTTAAAAAGTAGTTTTCGGAAATGCCGGCCATTGTTACATGTTCAGCCGCCTTAAACCCAACGATTAATGTAACCGGTGTTGAAACATTAATTTGATCAATATCGGACGATTTAAATATGTTCAAGGAAGACCCAAATTTTGAATCAAAAGCAATAAGGGATTTCAATTCGGCTTTTAATAATATGTTTGATTATTATTTACGCAAATATGGTGGAAGTGGTGATCCATCAAACATACGTGAATCAATGGGTTCGGGTTCAGGTTCAGGTTCTAGTAGTTCAAGGAACTCGATGCTAAATTTATTTAACACTTTAAGAAACGAAAATACTAAACGAGCTCGTGGAAGCACACCAAGTAGCGAGCTTGGGAGATATCAAGCAACCGACTTTATTTCAACTCTAAGATCCGAAGAGTTTGAAAACTTTGATATCTTGAGTTGGTGGCAAGGAAGGGAATCCCAATATCCCGTTCTAGCAATGGCCCGTGACCTACTAACCGTCCAAGCTTCCACTATAGCTTCGAAATCTGCTTTTTCTCTTAGTGGCAGGGTTTTATCTATTCGAAGAACGAGGCTTACACCGGAATCTATGGAGATGTGTATTTGCTTGAAGGACCATTTGGATGCCGCCGAACGTGTACAACATTTTGCAAAACTAGAAGGTGAGCTTGACATTGAACAAGAAATACACGAATTCAAAGTAGAACAAGGGGCGACGAATCCACTTTCTGACGAAGAACAAGCTTATGATGAAGCCCAACGTATCTCAAGCAAAGAAGATTGAAAACCGATGTTATACGAAGACTAAGACAAGTAGACGACGAATAACGAGTCATAATAAATAATATATATTTTGTGATTCAATTATGTTTTTTTGTAATTTTTTAGTACGAACTATTGTTAAATCACTTAAAAAATATAAAAAATAAATAAAACATGTATTTTATAGTGTATCTTTGTTAATTTTTTAAAAAAGTTTTTTTTAAATCCGGTGGAACCGGTTTTTTTTGTCGGTCCGGTTCCAAATATCCGGTCCGGTCCCAATAGGTTCCAACTCTCCACTCCCTTAACCGGATCCGATCCGAAACCGGTTCCAATGTGTCCGGTTGTTGACCAAGTTTGACGGATCCGGATCCGAAAAAAATCCGGTTCTACTCCTGAGTGAGTTTGCCTCTCCGGAGTAGTTTGGCTCTCCGGAATATATTGCATCTCCTGAGTAGAATTCCTTAGCAATTATGGGTTGACGGTTGTGACAGTTTTTCAACCAATAACCTTTATCATGACGTGACAATTTAACTCTTTACCCCTTATATAAATGCGAATTTGGTAATTGTATGACATACGAAATCTCTAACATACTTTCACACATTCGTTCTTGATTATCTGATTCTTATCCGATTGAATTCTGTATAAACCACATAAATAATTCAATCTGAAAGTGAACTATCATGATCATCAGAGAATTCAAATTACATTATATAAACGAACCAAAAATTCCTACAGGTGAGCTGACCCACTTGATGATAGATTAACTAGAAGAAGATGAAAAACTTACTTCATTGACTTGCTTCCTTGCACTCTCTCCCAAAATATTAATGGAGTCCAAGGCCAGGAATGATCCAACACCAGTGATTATCAGAACTTTGAGAACAGGCACAGAAGCAGCACAAAACAGATCCAAAAACCCCATATCTAAATTAATTTTTGTTACATAAATTTCAAAAAACAAAAAAAATTGTTTATGAAATTTATAGATTCATAGCACTGGTACATATAAATATACATGCATTTATACGTATATATTGATAGAGAGAGAATAATGAATATTGAAAGCTCCTCGACCTCAATATGTACCTACCACCAACCCGGCTGGCTGAAAGCTTAGCCAAATTCACATTCATGATTCACCTTTCCTTCTTTTTTTGAAAAAGCAAACAAGCATGGCCATACAAACAAAAAGCTAAACTAACACCCAAGATTACATAGCAGCAAAAAGAAAAACACCAACATCACTAATTTAATATATTCTTTTTTGTAATATATATCATGAATTATTAAATATGAGTGATTAATTTTTTGCATGGGATTATGGAACCACCATCTCTCTACCCTGCCAATCAATATTTTAATTTAAAATCAAGGAGAATGTCACCTAAATTTGTTGCAGTTTAAATTCAAGGAGAATGTCACCCGTGAATATTCACATGCATCTTATGTAGGGGGTTAATTAGATGATAAAACTATAGGGTTAAAATTATTTAAAAAAAAGTTTCATCATGGACAATTTTTTTTATTTATTTAAAAGGTTTTTTTTGGTAGGATGTTCAAAAGAAAAAAGCTTCACGTCACTCCTCACTACAACAAAATCATCCTCCGCCGAAGCCGCCTATCCATTTTGTGTTGATGTTGATTTCCTTTGGTTGTTGTATGTTATTCCGCATTTTAGTTCACAAGTGGTGTTTTTTTTAAATAAAAGGGCACCTCCGACATGAAAATAATACGACATTCATTGCTCTACCTTAAGAAATGATACATCAAATATGATAGAATAAACCATTTCTTGTCAACATATATTCTTGTTCACTAATGCTTCGTAGAAGGGTGGTCCATATTGTTTAATAAGTTTGCTTGAGCAAGAATCTCACAAATATTTGACAAGCCACTTCCGAGAAGTTGGTTGATGATATAGGTTGTGATGACTAGGAGTTCAACTGATCATGCGGGACCATAGATACATGTTGTACTATTTTTCTCTAATTATAGTTTTAATGTGTTTTTTTGGTGTGGACCATATGCCATAGTTATATATTACTTATGTCACCATGTGACTTAGTTTACCCACTGTTTATTGTCAACCAGAAATTTAAAAGAAATTTTAGGAGCAATCGTATATATTCCTCTAAAACCTTTATTAGTTACAAATATACGTAACTCAAAATTTTATTTATATATATCCCTTCATTAGTTACATATATACCCAACTGAATGTTGGAATCGATCGGAAACACGAATAAGAAGGTTAGGGTTGGGCTCGATGGAATAAAAATAATTGTATTTCTTATTAGGTTAAAATGATAATTTTATAAAAGATGAGGTATATGTAATTTAAGTTTTGGATTAGGTATATGTATAATTAAGGTTAAAAATAGGAGATATATGTAATTCTATCGAAATTTAAAGTCACTTCCTCCAACTTATTATATTAGAGGTGGAAAAAATTCTCTTTAGGCTTGTATATCATAAGTTTTATGTGATTAGGTGTCAAAAATATTAGAATGTTTAATGGATAATTGATAAAATAATTATGTTTGATTTGTAAATTTATAAAATAACTTGGAATGTGATCGTGGCGATGGTGACTATGGTGGTGATAATGGCTCCTAAAATAGTTAAATAGAATGTTCTTAATTTCTTATCATTAAGAAAAATTGATAGTAAGTTTAGTTTACATTGAGGGTTTTTCTTCCAAAACTAGTATAGTTAGAAAACTTATTTATTAAAATGAGTGATTTGAAAAATATTTTATCAAAATAGATGTTTTCTTAAAAAAATCATTTTCTCGCTCCCAATCTAAAAAAAAGTCTGCTTTTTCCGACAAAAGAACTTTAAGAACCAATATCACCGTTAAGATCGTTATAATAAAAAAACATGACAAAATTTTAAGTTGAATATCACATAACAAAATATCCATTATAATAAAGATTAAATGAGAAGTTAATTTGTTTTTTTTATTTTCACCTCTTATATTTTAACCTTAACCTGTTTAATTATCTAATAATTTTGTTTCTCTTTAATAATTTTTGTTCGTTAATTTTTTTCAAAAAGCAGAGTTGTTATTAGTTTTTTTCGTCAACTAATAAAGGACAGAACGCTAGAGAAATCAAGTTAAGAAGCTAGCTTATAAGATTTTGACTTTAGGGGCTCACTCCCAATATAAAGGTGAATACTTTATCTCTTTAAACTTGTGTCAAACATTTTATTTGCGAAAATGGCCAAATAAGGTTAACGAAGTAATGCTCAACGTTCATCTACTTATAAGCATTCAGGTCATAGGTATACGTAAAACTTGCAAGAGATACACGGGTCTCGGGTGAAATTCCCGAATTACGACGGGTACTTCCCTTTATAACAAATGAGGAGACATGAGTCCCTGTTGTTATAAAGACATACTACGAGTGTATCGTTATAATAAAAAAAACATGACAATTTTAAGTTGAATATCACATAACAAAATATCCATTATAATAAAGATTAAATGAGAAGTTAATTTGTTTTTTCCATTTTCACCTCTTATATTTTAACCTTAACCTGTTTAATTATCTAAAAATTTTGTTTCTCTTTAATAATTTTTGTTCGTTAATTTTTTTCAAAAAGCGGTGTTGTTATTAGTTTTTTTCGTCAACTAATAAAGGACAGAACGCTAGAGAAATCAAGTTAAGAAGCTAGCTTATAAGATTTTGACTTTAGGGGCTCACTCCCAATATAAAGGTGAATACTTTATCTCTTTAAACTTGTGTCAAACATTTTATTTGCGAAAATGGCCAAATAAAGGTTAACGAAGTAATGCTTAACGTTCTTCTACATATAAGCATTCAGGTCATAGGTATACGTAAAACTTGCAAGGGATATACTGGTCTCGGGTGAAATTCCCGGATTACAGCTGGTACTTCCCTTTATAACAAATGAGGAGACATGAGTCCCTGTTGTTATAAAGACATACTACGAGTGTATCGTTATAATAAAAAAAACATGACAAAATTTTAAGTTGAATATCACATAACAAAATATCCATTATAATAAAGATTAAATGAGAAGTTAATTTGTTTTTTCATTTTCACCTCTTATATTTTAACCTTAACCTGTTTAATTATCTAATAATTTTGGTTCTCTTTAATAATTTTTGTTCGTTAATTTTTTTCAAAAAGCGGAGTTGTTATTAGTTTTTTTCGTCAACTAATAAAGGACAGAACGCTAGAGAAATCAAGTTAAGAAGCTAGCTTATAAGATTTTGACTTTAGGGGCTCACTCCCAATATAAAGGTGAATACTTTATCTCTTTAAACTTGTGTCAAACATTTTATTTGCGAAAATGGCCAAATAAAGGTTAACGAAGTAATGCTCAACGTTCTTCTACTTATAAGCATTCAGGTCATAGGTATACGTAAAACTTGCAAGGGATACACGGGTCTCGGGTGAAATTCCCGGATTACGGCTGGTACTTCCCTTTATAACAAATGAGGAGACATGAGTCTCTGTTGTTATAAAGACATACTACGAGTGTAAATTGTGATACAATTGAACATGACGTGTCTGCTGAGTGTGTAGATTGAACATGAAGTTGTGATTATGAAATTAATACTTGTTTGTGCTAAATGATTTTAATGTGAAGATATTATATTCACCGGCGTTCGCCCTGACGTTTTATTTTCAAAATGTTTTCCATGTAATGAATAAAATATGGTGAGAAAGGAATATGGGCAGACATGAGATCTGACCAAGGAAAAGAAATGATGGAATGCACGTAGGATTCTCAGGCCTTGTGTAAAGAGAAATCTTAAAGAAAGGAGATAAGACCAGAGAATTGATCAACCTTGTGTTGTACTATTTCCAGTGGCTTATGATGTATTTGATTTCAAACATTGTTTTGTAATCAAATGAGAAGGGTATTGAAACCCTATGTTTATAAAGTAAATATAAAACTTTTGTCTTTCAACTGAGTTTTAATATTTACAAATACAACCCTCGAGGTTGAAAGAATGATGAAACGATACTTTTGAAAAGATTTCCGCTATATTTTTATAAAAACTCTGAAATCAAAGAACCAATGATACCAATCGGGCTCGCACACGTCCAGGGGTGCCTGAGACGGGGTGTGACATTTTGCCACTTGCCACCACCATATTCCATCTCACAACTTTTTTCCCTCAAAACCACATTTATATCATACATTTAATACTTTCATATTTAACATTTTTTTAAAATTACATAAATAAACATTTTTCATCACTATTCCACTAGCTCATTATTTTTAAAAATTATCATCAAAAGTTAATATTTTAAAAAAAAATAATGAATTAAAAAACAGGAGATTTTTAAAAAGCGAGTTTTTAAAGTTTTATTATTAAAAAATAATTTTTTAGAATTTTATTATCAAAAAACAAGATTTTTTTAATTTTACATATAAAATTTGAAAATACTACGTTTGTATTTTAAATAAATATGTGTTAGAATAAAGTTTACTAATATTTAATTAGTAGTTTTTTAATTAAATTAAATTTGATATTTATAAACAAGTTTTTTATTTTGATTTAGAAATTTTAATACATAGTTTTTAATAAAATTAAGAAACATGAAAATATTTATTTTAAAAAAGTGTATTATATTTTAAACTTTAATTTTTTTTAAATGATGAGATTTTTTTTCAAAAGACATGTTTACAAGTTTCAATTCAAATTTATTAGTTTTAAGTTTTTCATATTTAATTTAATTGTATCAAAATATTAAGAAGTGAAATTTTTAAAATTTGAAGTTTTAAAATTTGAATTTAAAAGACAATATATTGTTGAAATTAAATTTTATTTGTATTTTTTTATTATTGTTATGATGAGAAATTTAATATTAAAAGTTTAGCGAGATAGACTTACATTATTAGGTTTGTCAAACCATAAAGTACTTTTAAATGTCGGTGTTCCACTTTTGCTATTAATAAATATTGATAAAAAATGGTTTATGTAGTGTAACAAGTCTTTAGGTCAAATCACAAGGTAATCGTGTTATAGAAGGGAAGATTATATTTTGAATCCACATTGATCATCACAATTTTATCTCTATAATTGGGTTAACATATTCAGACAAAAGAATTTTCATTAAAACTTTAAATAAAAAATATACAATTATTGTATTTTTGCAATGATCATGAATAAAAGTTTAGGCCAATCAATTTCAAATGTTGGTTTGTATGTAAAGATGTGGTGCTTATTTATAATCAGTTGTATGTTGCATCATCAAGAGTTAAAAGTATAGATGGACTCAAGCTATTAATCTTTGGTAAACATGGAAAAATTATCAATACCGCATCAAATGTTACATACAATGAAGTATTTTCAAATTTGTAAATAATCATTGTAATGTTTCATTTGACATGTAATTTAATGTATTGTAAAAAGTTCACAACTTATTAAATGAATTTTCATGTATTTTTTGATGTTTTAATTACTATCATTCATATAATCTTAACATGTAACAAAATGAAAAGGTTACAAATACAATATCAAATTTGTATAAAAACAGTTGTTAAGATATTTATCAATATAATCTTAACGTTTCATTCGTGTAACACACGGGGTTAAAGCTAGTAAAAAATAAAATAAATAAAAAGAAGTTGGTCCACTCAAATGATGCCATGTGGGAGTGGCATCCAATAACATTCGGTTTCAATTGTATGTTTACTAATTATTTAAAAACCGTTTTAAAGACATACTAGTCAAGGGAGAAAAATGAAAGCCTAAAAATGTTTATATTAATTGTTATACATTATAATCAAAATATTTAAAATCATAAAACTGAACATACGAGGACCGAGGAGTATCACTTTCTTATACACAACAAAATATAATAAGAGATCTGTAAACATGTTTAAAATTTAACAGTTAAGAATATATGTAAATATATTTTTTTTCCAATAAGATTAGAAGTGAGAAAAATATATATATTTTTTAAACATTATAAATATCTTTTAAATCACATATTTTGGTAAATAAGTTTAGTTTCAAATCATCCATTTTAGTAAATAAGTTTTTCAATAACACTAGTTACAAAGCAAAAAGCATTTCCATTAAATTGTTTTTTGTGATGTCTTCAATTGGAGGTATAAAATCTTAATTTGATGGTGACATGGCATTTATATTGGCATGTGCCTTCCTTAACTACGGAGTAAATTTTGTTGGCCTAGGACTATGATATGAACTCCCCATAATTTCCCCCATATTCATAATGATGTTAATAAATATAGCATTGATGACTTGATGTTAACTACGGTAGTATATACGTGATGTTTTTGTTACATCCACAAAAAAATATGTAAAGAGGCGTGTCATTGCATCAACCATATGCATCAACTAACTACCATTTGTACATACTACATACCATACGATCATAAACGGACATGTTATGTACACGTAATATCATGCATATTTACAGCCAGACTTAACGATTAAAGACTTTTAAGTTATATTTTATTTCTAACAAATCAAATGTTTAAATTAAAAAAAGTAGTTAAAATCGAAACGAGATAAACATGTGAAAAGTAACGTCAAGGTCTCAAGGACGATCTCGTAAATCGGTTTATTATAAGATATAGATCATCACTAGAGACTCTATGCCTTTAAAGAAAACAAGGAATTTAGGTATATAGAATTTGAAAGACTTGCCATCAGATCTTTGATCTGGTGGTCAGGGGGTTTTGTCATAAGGTTTTTCTTCTGTGGAGGTCTCGGGTTCAATCCTCATAAGGTGCACTTCATAATTTCAGGAACACCCTCTGTGGCAGGACTTGAACTCTAGACTAGAAGGGGTTAGCGACATTCTAACTGACATGGTGTTCTAAAAAAAGAATTTGAAAGACTTGGGGAAAATTAAGGTATTTATGTCGGATTGAAAGACAAAAATTTCTTCGACAATATCTGGTCCCCATATCAATAAAGGTGCTTGGTACGTGTTCTCTTTGATATCACTATTTCTCCTGTAAATCCTTCAAAGTTTACGTTATATTATAAGAAGTGTCCGTGGCAAAAGCTTCTATTGTCTTAAAACTCACCTTAAACTTTTAGTTTGACCCTCTCAAGTTATAAAATTATGAACTTACCCTCATATTATATATAATATGATTTTTTTCTTTAATAACTTTCACGTTTGTTTATTTTATTTTTTACGTCCCGGTATAATTTTTTTAAAACCAATTCGTATCCAAGATAGCGTACCATGAAAAATGAGAACGACATCGACTGAAAAACATCGCTACTGTTGACTAACTGTCTTTTATCTATGTTTCTATTTCCACAATTGACTCTTCGTTACTTCATACGTTTTTTTATGTATTTAACTATGATTTTTTTTAATACTTAGTCACGTTAATGTCACAGCCTCAACTATTTAAAATGGGGCAAAATTTATTTATCCATGTTTCTTTTTGTGCTTAGTCATGTTAATGGCATCGCCTCAACTGTTTAAGGTCCGCTTCCCTTCGTGGAGCGCGGGGCAAAATTTCTAGTGTGTTTCTTATTCACCAACTAGAAAATATGTAACATGCGCCTTAAGACGGGTTGTTTTCAAAAATCGGTACGCAGATAAAAAAAACACATCGTCACGATATATTTGGAAAGCAAGAAAAAGTTACATCGTTGTAAAAATGTATGTTAAGAAGTACGAAAGTAAATCTGAAAAAATCATTGATTAAAAATAATAAAATGTATAAAATACACAGATTTAGCATTTAAAAAATAACTTAATAAATATTGTAAATAGGTAAATTTAGTTAATTAATAAAAGAAATAAAATAAAAAAAGAAAGACTAAAAAATTACTTAAATAAAAAAGTTATATTTTCTAAAAAAGATGAAGCTCACGTCAGCATTGCAGCTCCTAATTTGCTGTAGAGGTGTACAGTCAAACCAGTTTCAACCCGGGTACCCGCAGATGTATAATCAGTTTCTAAAAATTTTTTTGTTGGCCGGTTCGTAACCTGACCCGGTCCGGGTTCACTTTCAAACCTGTTCCGGGCCCAACCCGGTTTTCAAACCGGTTCCGAACCGGTTTATAGCCGTTGCCCAGCTCACTTTTAACTACTCTATAGCCGTTACAACGGTAATGAGGCCGTTTTTTTTAGCTTTTTTTGTATTTTTGACCCCCCAAACTTGTATAAATAGGTGTAGGTTGTATTGGTTCAACCACACCATTCCAAAACGCTCTCATTTCTCAAAAACGCTTACACTCGAAAGTCGAAACTCTCAAAATGGCAAACGAATCTCAATAATCTAATATTGGTGGTGCTTCTCAAAGTGTTAGTCCTCCCACGGTTGTGCGGGTCATTCCTACAACAAGGAATCCCAATGTTTGGTAACATTTCAATTTATGCGAAATTTCGAATGATGGTCATAAGGCTCGGTGCAAGTTGTGCGGGGATTTTTTTGGAAAAGACGAAAACACGACTTTGAAGAATCACATTGTAAAAAACTATTGTTTGGTGTTGAAGGCACAAGCTTCACAAGGTCAAACAAGTATGACGAACGAATGTAATATTTTTGCATATAATGTTGACTTGGTTCGGGAGAGGATGGCGCATTTTATGATTCAAGAGAATCTACCTTTCAAACACTTTGATAACGAGTGTTTGACTCAGCTTATTTAACAAACGCTCCAACCTCGCTACACTCATGTAAGTCATGCTACTCTTAGACGAGATTGTATAAATATGTGGAAAAAAGCTAAATTAGAAATAATAAATTAATTTGAAAGTTTAAAAACCGGTATTAATTTGACTTGTGATGTTTGGTCGGGTCCCCACATCTTGCCGGATTTTTACCTTTGCGTTACCGCTCATTGGATAAATCCGGAAAGTTGGCAAATGATGAAACGTACTATTGCGTTCGATATTTTGGATACCCCCACACCGGTGACAATTTATTTTATATTTTAGACAAAGTTATAAGAACTTTTAAAATAGAAAATAAAGTTTTTTCAATATTGTTTGATAGCGTCTCGAATAATACCGTCGCGGTAAACCAACTTATTTTAAAATAGAGTTTTTTACATATTTCCCCATCTTAACCTCCTTAATAACATATATACCCAACCATAAAAATCAATTACATATTTACCCAATGCTTACACAATTACCTATTTACCCTTGTATATAAATTGATATATTTAGGAATGGAATATATGTAAATAGTACTTTAATTGGTTCATTAAGGGTAAAATAGTAATTCAATAATTTATTTTAAATGAATTAGGTAAATATGTAATATATAATGTTTAGGAAGGGGAAATATGTAATTAAAATTAGGAGTTGGGTAAATATGTAATAAATGAAATTAGAAAAAGAATATATGTAAAAGACCCTTTTAAAATATAACCCGATTGTGATGGCATTTTTTTCCATAGCCGATGTGTTACACACGTTATTAATTTAGTGTGAGGGTGTCCGCTACATATTTATAATAGCATATGGGGGTAAAATATTGCGGTTCGATTTAGTTTTTAAATCGATTTGAAGCTCAAACCAGTTTTTTTATGCACCTCTACTTGGATAGGATATATTGAAATGGATGGTTACCATCTCTTTTAACACCACGAATCACGACCATTCTCTCTTTTTTTCTTTTTCCGTTTCATAAAATGCCAAGAAATGGTTCTTTAGTTTCTAAATATAAACTCACCCCATTATGGTTTATATTGTTTTTGTAATTATACTTAAACCATTAATGTTCAGACTGATCAAATTGTTATGAATAATGGAAAATACAACTTTGTGGAGAACTGAAAAGGTGAAAATCAGACTAAAAGAATGTAAAACTACTGGGGGGGACAAAGTACAACCTCTATAGCATCATTGTTCGCCCTATGTATGATGAAGAGCGGAGGTAGTGGTACCGGGGCAAGTCGATTTCAATTTTTTATTAACGGGTATATTATAGATCGACCCTTGTCTTTTTTCATGGTTAACCACATTAATTTTAAAAAATATATATATTAGACTTCAAACCTTGAAAACGAATGTATATTGAACTCAATAAAAAAATTTATTTAATAATTAGTAGTTTATTTTATTTAAAAATAAAAATTTTGGGTATGCTTGATCCATTTTAATAAGCAATACAAAGTTTAATTAACTCTATATTGTTTACCCATGAGTTCATAACCATTGACCCAAATACGAATTTAATATTAAACCTACTTCTAAAAAAACAAATTTTTTTTTAAATCTAATGAAATTGTATTTTTATTATTTGTATTCTAACGATGATGTATTTGCATTATTGTATTATTATTATGTGACGACCCGAACAATACCGAACCAGCCCAAAAAAATCTTATTTAGGGTACTTCAAAATTCGAGCATCGACAAAAGCGACCCCATAGGGAAAAAATTCTGGCTCCGCCAGCATGGATATAAACACAATACACCAATCTACATTTGCAATTTTGCAGGGCGGTTCATGTACACTTAAACCTCCTATGCAATGAAGAACAGATACAAAACCAAAAAAAACAAGTTCAAAATCAAGAGATGATTAATCAATGGTGAAGTTGCAACTTACAAAAGGTGACAGACTCGACTCATTTAGGAAGCCTCCACCATCATCGTTAGATCTAATTCTTCATCTGAATCGATCACGTCTTCAAAGTCATAGTAGGGGTTCACCTGGATCAAGGTTTGATCTTGATAATTTAATCCCTCTGTTTATTACAAATAATTGATGAGGAAACATTGAAAATAAAAAGGTCATACCTTGGGTCTAGGAGTGATGGCTTCAAAACTATAAAAGATAGGGGTATCAAAATTAGGGGATTTCAGGACAATGTATGCTCCTTTGTTTTTGTATCGCACCTCTGTTGCCTGACAAGTGAAAATAGATGGTGTTGATTCGAAGAATGTTAATATAAATAATATGGATTATTATAAATGTTAGGAATCAGAGTCGGTATCGTACGCAACGGAAACAAACACGCACACAAACAAAAAGGAAAAATAAAATTAAAAATTTTCAGGTATATGGTTCGGGTAAACTGGTATATGGTTCCGGGCCAGGCATCGCGTATTCCCATACCAGTCCCATACCCGCAAAAAAAATTAAAACTAACCCCATACCTGAATACCCGTCTCGAATGTTTCGGGATTTGAGTGTTCCGGTCAGGCTCGGGTTTTTTCTGCCATATTGAGCTATTAGTTCAGTCCAGTAGGGTCACGATAAAATCTCTTTTACCTTCTATACTTCACATGAATTAAGATGTGTTTTACGTTTCTCGGTTATTCTTGTCTTCAGAAAGGCTACGAACGCTACTCTCCTAGTCTCAACAGGTATGTCATGACGGCCAATGTTACCTTTTCAACCGTCAAGTATATTTCTATGACAATCCACAAGAGTGATCATGTTTGTCCTCTCCCTATTTTCTCTCATAGCCACTGAAACTACCGAGTCTACCACTACTGTCACTCCTCTGGATCCACCTTTAAAAACCTATTATAAGCATCCTCGTCGTACACCTATGAACGTCTGACTCTGACTCTTCTCCTTCTACAGTAGTCTTGCAGAATGCAGACTGACAACTGTTGGCCAGAAAAAAGGTATATGATCCACCACTAACCCTTATCTCACATATCAATATTAAAACTATGATCGTTTCACTACTTGTGTTGAATTCCTATTCCTAAAACTACAATTCGTGGTTGGTTGGCGTCAAGCAATGCTTATGAAATGACAGTATTGCATATGGGTTGGTTGTTTTATAAAGCGCGAGTACTCGCGAGTAACTCGCGACTCGACCTAGGGAGCCATCTTTTGCGAGTCATGTCACACAACTCGCACACTGTACAAGACTCGCACTTTTTTGAAAAAAAATCGCACTTAAAGGCTCGATTCTTGTACAGGGTCTGTTTTTGTACTTCAAAGTGTTATACATTTAGCTAAAGAGGTTGTACATGTAAGTAATTTATACATTAAATCATATATAAACCTTATTTATGGCTATATTTTGGGTAGGGGATGCTAAAAACCAATGGGATGTATAAAAAATTTATATAAGCACCTTGCGCTTCGCGTAAGAAAATCGGCCGCTTTTGCGATTTGCGCTTCGGATTTAGACCTTGTCGCTTCGGTGCGCTTCTCGCTTTTTAAAACCAAGATATCAATATTAAAACTATGATCGTTTCACTACTTGTGTTGAATTCCTATTCCTAAAACTACAATTCGTGGTTGGTTGGCGTCAAGCAATGCTTATGAAATGACAGCATTGCATATGGGGTTGGTTCTATTACCTACCTCCTGAAAAACCAAAGTCGATATCACTGGATTTTTACTCCAAAAATGGTAATATTGGTCACGCCCTGGTTGCAAAAAGAAATAGCCAAGTTTTTAGCTAAGATTAGATGGTACATTTTCTCCTGTTTCCAAAATGGTTGGTATACAAATCTTATTGGCTATGCCTCTATGGCGCTATTTATGATTGGTCTCATCATCAACTTGATATCAGAAATGTCTTACTTCATGGTGATTTGCAAGAAGTATGCAACAACCTCAACCTCAACCTCAACCTCAACCTCAATCTCAACCTCATGGGTTTGTGGCTCAATGGGAGTTGGGTTGAGTTTGTAAATTACATCCATTCATTACCGAAATGATCTTATCCGTATCAACAACTACAGGATCACATGTTCAAATATTTCCAGACTAAAGATATGGGAGGGAAGATTTACATATTTTCCAGGCATTGAAGTTGCACAATCAGAAGATGGAATTTCAATATCTCAACTGAAGTTTGAGGAATTAAGTCTAGTAGATTGCAAACCAGTGCACACTCTAAGGGATCCTAATGTTAAACTCCTATAATTGGAGGTTAGTTGGAAGACTTAACTATCTCTATGTAACCCGACCATATACCTCGTTTTTGCAAGTATCGTTAGTTCTTGAATTATCCTTGTGATTCTCATTTGGAAGTCTCACTACATCAAAAGGAAATCCTGGAAAAAGATTAGTGTACGGTCATATGGAGATTTAATGTTATTCAGATGTAGGCTATAATGGATGTCTTTTAATTGGCGATCAACTATTTCAAATTGTATTTTGAGTTTATAGAACGTAAATTAATTAAATTAGGAATACTGTTATTAAAGATATATTTTTCTTAATTGTAAGTCAAAGTGAGGTTACAAAGGATTCCTTTATCCTTAACTATCAATCAGCAGTTACTATTAGGGGTGTTCATGGTCCGATTCAGCTAGTTTTTGTAAGATGGTAAAAGACTCAAATTGATTATTACTGAATAATGCATTACAATATATAGAGAACAGAATGCAAACCCTAGATACCTAATGGGCCCGTGGGCTCACAATAATAAACCTATATTCCAATACTCTTCCGCAGTCAGAGCGGAAAGAAACAGGAAGCTAAGACTGGAAAACAAGAAAAAAGACATAAAAACCAATAATAATATGATAAACATGCTTCGATCGGGTAAATACAAACTTTTGCCAAACAAATCCATATTGTGTTTGATTGTGCTATACATAGTTTGCTTGATTGTGCCATCCACAGTCTTCAAAAAAAAATTTGCATAGCAATAGACTGTAGTCCTGGTCTTCAAAAGTAGGTGGATGTGGGGCTGAATTTGACACGGTCGGCTTGTCAAGCCATTGATCTTCTAAAAATATCACCAATTTTGTTGGGATTATGTGGCTGTAGTTCTTTGGTTCCCGGAAATAGGTAAGTCAACAACTGACGACCGACCGTAGTCGTGTGACGGTGAGTCGAGGCTAGCAAGCGGCGGTCTCTTAGATCCGTAGATCAAAAGATGAGATTCGTAGATCTAAAAAGAAAAAAATTAATCTAATCAAACCGTAGTTTGAGATCGGTGGCCGTGGACCGTGGTCCTTGGTGCGGCTAAAACACCGATAAAAAAAAGAAGTGACCGCTGCAATTTATGAGTTGTAATCGAGGAACGAACAAAGAGAATGATGGTGATGAGTAAAAAGTCGTTTGAAAAAAAATTAAGCAAGCAAGCTGGAGAATTAGGTCACGATCGAAGACAGGTGAAAATATGAGAGGAAGCAAGCAAACACGGGAAAGGAATCGAGAGCAAGGAGTTTGGGTTTTTATTTTGTTTTGGATGGCAAAGAGGGATGGCTGGAATGAAAGGAAAGCAAGCAGCCTAACACCTCTTCGCAGCCGCCATAGTTACTTTGAAAGTTGTGGAAGGATTGAACAAAGACACCATGTACGAGATTGAATTCAAAGATAAGCAAGAGGGCTAGCACCACAATTAACTAACGGTTGGAATTTGGATATTAGGTTTGAGTCTTCAACCGATAACGAAGTTTTATTAGACGGAAATTAGAAAAGAGAAAACAAACGAAACAGAAAACGGAGGTGGGACAGGGTGGCAGCGGCGACACGCCGCCCTGTCTAGGGTTTGAACTTGGTGGCGACGGCCAGGGTTTTTATTTTTTGTGTGTTGCGCAGGGAAGACGGTAACCGAACCCTAAGGCTCTGATACCATGTAAGATGGTAAAAGACTCAAATTCAAATCCCCCACCGGCCCCCTTTCTCTCCGAATCCCTAAAATTTCAATTCAAATCTAAATTCCCCCAATTTCTGCCTCACAATTTGGGGCTTTTATCAAATAAATTTGTGTGTATGGGCTGTGTTGGTTCCAAGCCTGATAAGTCCCCAGCGGTGGCGCTGTGTAGGCAACGATGTACTTTCCTCGACGTAGCGATCCACCAACGGTATGTTCTCGCCGATGCGCATTTAGCTTACTGCCACTCGTTAAGAAACGTCGGCGTTTCGTTACATCGGTTTTTTGATATTCACTCCGCCGCCGTGCACGACGGCGATATACCGCCTTCGCCGGTGCTCAACTTGCCGGCTCAACGGAAAGGAGAGGCGTCCAAGCCGCCGCCGGCTGTTGTTCATGATCATGCGCATCATTCGCATTCGAATTCCGGTGAGTCTCACCTTCACTTTCACTCCGATTCCGATGAAGATTCCGGTGACGATGATGGCTCGCTTCATTTGCACGCCGTTGGTGGAGAGCCTTCGCCTCTGCATCAACATGAACGGCAAGGTAATTTAATGTATAATGATCCTCCCCGTTTTTATCCCCCCGCCGGTTATCCAGATAATTCGATTTCCGGTTATCCACCTGCCGGATATCCGCCGTTAAATTATCCGCCTGCCGGATATCCTCAGGCTAATTATCCCCCATCTGGTTATCCTCCGGCGGGATATCCTTCGGCCGGTTATCCATATCCTCAGGCTGATTATCCTACCGGTCGTTACACGATGAATTTTATGAGAAAGCAACCGACTCCGTCTGTGGTGTACCAGCAACGGCCGATGAGTCCGGAGACTATACGTTATGGTGAAGCCTCTTCATCATCTTCGTATTATAACAGCAATTATAATTATCAAAACCAACCCTAGTTCGTACTATAACAACAATTACTCTAATTACGGTGAGTTTTTCGGCTCTTCTTCTCAACCGCCGCCGCCGTACGGTGGTCTTGAAGCATCATCTTCAAATTCAAAACCGTCACCGCCTCTGCCGCCTCCTCCAGCACCGAGCTCTACTTGGGACTTTTTGAACCTGTTCGAAACGTTTGAAAGCTATTATCCTCAGTATACACCGAGTGGGGATTCAAGAGAAGTTAGGGAGGAAGAAGGTATACCTGATTTGGAAGATGAGGATTATTTCCAACAAGAAGTTGTTAAAGAAATACATTCTTCAAATCCGAAGTTTGTGGATGGCGGCGGTGGTGGCGGCGGCGGTGGGGGTAATGTGGATTCAAAGAAACCGGTAGTTGTTGATGATGAGAGTGAGAAAAGCTCTGTGGTGGACTTACATTATAGAAGTGGACCGAGTATGCCCGAAGAAGAAGAACCGGTCGAGTTTGAAGTTCATGTAGTCAATAAAGGAGAGACTTCTAGAGGTGAAAAACCGATTCATGAGTTTCATAATGATTCTGAAGTTGTCAAAGAAATTCAAATCCAATTCGACCGCGCTTCAGAATCCGGGAATGAACTAGCAAAGATCCTTGAAGTTGGGAAAGTTCCACACAACCGAAAACACGCAGCATATCAAGTTCCCTCAAAAATGTTGAACGTGTTTTCACCGTCACTAGCAGCAGCAGCTTCTAAAAGTTCTGATACCATGTAAGATGGTAAAATACTCAAATTGATTATTATTGAATAATGCATTACAATATATAGAGAACAGAATGCAAACCCTAGGTACCTAATGGGCCCGTGGGCTCACAATAATAAACCTATATTCCAATAGTTTTGACACAATTTGGGGTCGAACCACTAACTACGATTTTGAAAAAAGACAAACCAAACCGGTTAGGTTGGCGCGACGGGCCGATTTTGACGGTTTGACCGGTTGGTTTTGGCTGTTTTGAAACAAATTTTCTTTCTTTTTTCCAAGATCATAATCTTGTTTTAGTCTTTTAAAATGATAATAATGGTTGATGAATATAATCTATACTATATAATAAATAAAGGTTTCCCAATGCCACGTGTCGTCTCCATATTCATCCTCATAAAAATTTTCCCGCCTCTCTCTCATAATAAATGCATTTTCATAATTTCAATAATAATATTTTTAAATAAATTATTAATTATACTAATAAAACACATTTATTTTTAAATTATCTCATATTATAGGAAACTTTGAAATGTAATTATTTAGCTTATGTTTTCAATCAAATTGTAAATGAAAGTCAAATTAAATTGAATAATATTTAATGTATTTTTAAACTCAATTATATATTAATTTTTACATATTTTTTGATTTTGTTTTCTATTGTTAGTATATGTAATACATTTTTCCACCTATAAGATACATATATAAAGATTTAAGAAATTTTATGTACTGATATTTTCCACCCTGTGTAGTACACAGGTTCTAAGCTAGTAATACATATATACAACTTCATATTCCTAAAATAAAAAAGAAAATTAATAATATATGTTAAACGGCAGATCACAAGTTCTGAACCGTAAATCGTCAAAACCAAACTGTATATATTTCAAACTGGCCGACTTGCTTTGGTTTGAATGGTTCAGTCGGTTTCAGTGGTTTATGAACACCCCTAGTTACATATATGATTTCTTAATCACCATTTTATTAGAACTTGGTTATTGTTCAACGCTAATGCCATATAATAACAATGTACTTAGGTTGGTGGTCTGTTTAGAAATTATACTTGATGTCGTCCCAACTTGGTAATTATACTTTTTTAAGAGCTAATTTGGAAGTGCTAATTATACTTCTTTTGAAATGGGCTGGTTTGGTAAATAAACTGTTGAAATGGACTAATTACACAATGCTAAGCCATCTCATTAGAAGTGCAACATAAGCAATATGCCAGGTGATTAAGTTACCAAATTAGACCACATCAGAAGGTATAGGTACAAGGTCAGGACACTACTAAATATACTTACCAAGACAGATCATCAGCCTAAGTACATCGCTATTCAACGACATTCCCTTGTTTTTAAAGTTCTTATATATAAACCCCCTTGTGTAATTAGTCCATTTATTACTAGTTCTTTCTGTTCACCATGACTTCAGTAACCGGGCAATAGTTACATTAAATACTTTCCATGCTCTTAAAAGAAACTGGAACTAAAAGTCTAAAACCACCCGATCAAAACAATTACTTCTTCATCCTCACATCCAAACACTAAGCCTCACTTATAAAAGGTAGCCAAAGTTGAGTCCTTACCTTAAAAGAATCATCTAACGTCAAGTTGAAACATCTAATAATAAAGACGATATATGTGGGAGACCAGATCATATGAAGCCGGCATACCATATGAGAGGAAATATATAATATAGGCTCAACTTGTGCACATATATAATGCAAGAATTTAGAGCATGTGATGATTCTACTTAAACAATCAAGCATAATTTATAGCATCAATAATGAACATAACTTGCAGCATTAAGTAGAGAAATTAAGATCAGCAGCAGAAAGACACCTGAAACTGTGGATAGTCAGGAGCACTGAAGACTGTAATCAGTTTCCCAGATGGTACTACATGATCAATGGTGTACCCTTCATCCATTCCTCCAAGACCTGACCGTTTTTCCCTTGCATCAGGACCTTCGTGAGACCTAATAATTAACTGCAATAATAATAATGATCATCATCATCATCATCATCATCATCATAGAAGTACCTAAAAAGGTTAAACAAACTAATGGCATGCAAGTGAATAAAATATTAATAGCATCACCTTAAGACTGAATTTCTTTAAGAAGTCTTCGGTGCAATCTGGTCCCCACAAAAGGCCAATACCTCTTTCTTTGTTTGGAGAAAGGCCGGGTTTCATAGACGGGTCAGACCATAAAACATCACCAGGAATCAAATTTGGGCCTTCCCATGGAGGGTTAAGTACAGTTCGTCTAGCTTTAGATAACTCCTCCAAAGAACCAAGAGACAAAGGAACCGACTCTGTGCTCAGTATAACTTTACGGTTCTTTTTTCCTTTAGCCCGTTTTGACGGGGTAGCTGGTATATTACGGAAAACCCCTCCATGTGCTGTATAAACACGCCCTGCTATAATTGAAGCAAGAGGAAGTCCTTCAAAACATCCTAAACACTTACGATAAACATGTTTTCCTTTATAACTATCACCATATTTGGCCAAAACTTCCTTTTCAAATCCATATACCGAAGTACAATATTTGGATTCATGATTCCCACGAAGTAGGAAAACTCTTTGCGGCATAAAGACCTAAAAAACGCGCCATATCAGTATGAGAAACTCAACAATTCAACATATAAGATATTACTAACAACACCATGGTTAACTGTTCCAAAAATATGTACTCTAAAAGGAGACGTTTACTAATTACCGGTTTATTAGACTACTTAAACAAGTTACACAAGAGACTTGCATTGAATCAACTAAGTCGTTGCCATACATGCTCAAGAAGCATAACATATCATTAGATATGTGATCAGAATACAAGTTACTATCTACATCTCATTTCAAGAAATCCAGTTGGCTCTTATCTGTTTCTAATTTGGGCGAAATTCTGCACATCTGATCTATACCAAATAAAAAAGCAACCGGTTACGCCACGTGTCACAATAGCACAAAATTATTTAATCCGCTTATTTTTTTTCTTCGTTACTAACTATTTAATAGTTCCTTTATTCAATCTGTGCAAAACACGAGTTTCTAACCTAACAGATCATAATGACAACACATATCATCCAATTTTGAACTCTATCTACAAAAACCAAAATGAACACAATTAAAACAACTGAGATCCATTTGACAATAACTTACTTTCCAAGCCAGCAAGAGAAGAAATGTCTCAAGTCCCCAAGCACCTCTATCAACATAATCCCCATTAAACACAAAAAACCTATCTTCAGACGGAAGACCAGAATCCTTCAACAGAAATAACACATCATGCAACTGCCCATGCACATCTCCAACAACCACCACACTAGATCCCACCTCACCATCCTTATCAGGCTCAATCGGAACACAATTCGGCTCCTTATGTAAAATATTCGACGCAGTGAGCACCAGAGCGTCGAACACCTCCACCGGTAATACCGTCGGGAATTCCGACGGCCGGAGGTTCCTCGACGACCAATCGAAGGTTGACATGAGGTTCTTGACCCAATCTAGGGTTAGAACGCCATCGGATGGCCAGGATATAGGGATCTGAGGTCGGTTTTGAGAAGGATCGGAGGAGAGGGAGGGGTTTATGTTTTCGTCAGATGAGGCGGCGGAGGCGGAGGAGAAGAAGTCGTCGGAGGAGGTGGACGACGGTGGTTCGCCGGCAGCGACATTGATTCCGGCGGATTCCGGCGTTGGTAGTGGTACGGATTCAGTAGAATCCGGTTGTGATGACATTTGATCGCCGATTAAGAAAGGAATTGTGTAAACTATGTGAAATTCTTGGGTGCTGTGATCATGTGTTTTGAAGAAAATACAATTAAAAAGTGTTATGATCGTAAGAGCCAGCTTTGAGATTTTTTTTAGGAAAGTTACTTGATTAACAAATTTTAGTAGAGGGAATTTTACATGGACTATATCCTATGCTATAAAAAACCGACCTACTCTTTTTTTTTTTCTTATAAAAGTTCTTTAATAAATTTTTATACATAAAAAACCAACATACTTTCTTGTTTTTCTCACAAAAGTCCATCGACAACTATTTATTTTAGCAAATGAATCCGCAAAAGTAAAGCAAAGGAAATTGACCGACAGATTCAAGAGCAAATGAATCCTTTGCCTTGCTTCTGTCTATTCATTTGCTAGGATAAATAGTTGTCGAGTGACTTTTGTGATAAAAACAAGAAAATATGTTGGTTTTTTATGTGTAAAAATTTGTTAAGTGACTTTTGTAAGAAAAAAAAAAGAGAATATGTTGGTTTTTTAAATGCAAAAAATTGTTGAGTGACTTTTGTAAGAAAAACCATAATGTATTTAGTTTTTTATGGCATTTGCCCTTTATAAAATAATGAAAATAAACTGATATTTTACTTTCATGTAACAACATCAAACGTTATTTATTTTTAACATATTCATGTAATACGTGACTGTAATTTACGTGATCATGTATATGCTTTATATTTACTAAGTTTGATATTCTTTGTTCTACCTGTGAAGATAGAAATAGTTAGTCGACGTCAAATGGACATAAGGCATGTTATATTTGTATTAGCAAGTATGAAGTATTAATCATTTATATAAATGGTTAGTTGACGGCACAATAATGTTTGACGTCTTTTTAAGATAAACACTTGTGTATATGTTGTAAAAAAGACTTATAGAACATGTTGAAAGACTTCGTCTAATAGTATATTCTTCCAGTGAATTTAGTTTTATACTTTCCACTTTTTATAAGATTTATACTTTCATAAGTTTTAGTTAGTTTTATAAAAATGTCTTAAGATATTTTATTTGTTTTAGAAAAGTTCCATTTTACAAAAACTTTTTTTTAGTTTATAAAACCCTATCATTCTTTATCTTAATGTTGTTAAACTAGCATCGTATAAGTGGCTTGAAGGTAGCAAGGCCAAAGGTGGAACAGAAAGCAACATGTGTACATTAGTTATACTCAAAGTATAAGCACATGTATTTTACTATTCATCTTTTATCAAATTGTATGTTATATAAATTGACTTCAATGATCTTGAATCTTTTATTTAATCTTCTAGGCATTTTTTTCATTGAACAAATCTTTCTTTTATAAAACTTGAATTATTATAGGTTTATTTTATATATCCCTACAAACTTTAAAATATATATACATATACAAACACATACTATATTATAACAAATATGAGGAGGATGAAATTGTGTTTTTACATTAAATTTTAAAAGTTTAAGGAAGAAAAATTGTCTTTTATGAATTACGTGATTAAATATATTTTAATCATAAAAAGTAATTAAAATCTAATTATTTAAACAATCAATTTTCTATTTAACTAAATTCTTAAAATCATTTTTATTTTATATTATTTTGTATTTACTTCATTTTATAAATTTTTATTAAACCTTCAAATCTATATGATAATTCACCAAATAATTGTTCAATCGTTTATCAGTGTATGTGCTAGTGTGTTGTGTTCCCGACATAAAACTTTGACCACATATTTATTTTGATCGGGAAAATTACCAAAATATACATTGACCAAGTATCAAAAATGGGCGCCGACTAAGCCTACAATAGCAAAGGCTTAGTCTTCAATCCGTCGGCTAAATGTCTATTTTGGTAACTTTGACACGGTCAATGTCTATTTTGGTAATTATCCCTATTTTGATCTTATTTTAATTTCTTCCCCAAAAGTCAACCATCCTAATAGTTAGAGTAAACTCCAATTTTAGTCCCTGTGGTTTGGGCAAATTCTCTATTTTAGTCCAATTGTTTCAATTTCACTTTTTAGTCCTTGTGGTATTATTTTTGTCTCAATTAAAGCCAGATGACTAACACTGTTTAATTTTCTGTTAAGTTTTTTTTATAAAAAGACAAAAATACCCCTCTACTTACAAATACCAACCTTCACTATCTTCTTCTAAATAAAAACTCTAAAATACCCACCAACCTCTATCATTGCCATAAACCACATCCCATCTTCAACGACCACCGTCCCTATCTCCGGCGACCATCATCCCCACCATCCTCTGCCACATCTAAACCTGTCAATCACTACCATCATCTAACCCATTCTCTACTCTCCCTCTCCTCCCGCTTGCTTGTATGCGTTCGTACCTAGATGAACCAGTTGGAACCTAGATTTGCTTCACACACCTTCACATACAACCACATTACAGATCTGCTTACCATGTCTCAAACTCATAGATTCAAACTCAATCTAAATCTTCTTGACACCAGGAACAATTTGAATCTTCCCTGATTTAATCTTTTGTAGTGTACCAATATCCAAAACAGGGAGAGAGAGGAGATTAAATCTAAGGTTTTCGACCACCATCAGCTCGACTATCTCCAGCCACCATCGTCATTTTCAGCCACCATATATTGGTCAAGCCTCCATGTTCTTCTCCGATACCTGAAACCCACCACCACACCCATCGCCTGAAACCCGCCACTGCCCCCCTCTTATCATCTTCCCCAACTCATATATGATCCGTATCATCTATTTCTTCCCAATCATCCATCCAAAATCAAAATTTCGATCGGTGCCTGTACGGTTGGTACCCAACAAGAAAAAAACGTCGTTTATGAAACCCTAACTAAATCCTTTACAGTGAGTGTCTTCTCGACGGTGATTGTAAGGTCGGCGGTGGTTGTGAGGCCGGCGGTGGTGTTGTGTTTAAAAGAGAATATAAGATTGTACAGCGAGGAGTAAAGGATGGGGTGGGGTTTTAACATGAGTAAACTTCAGTTTTCATCCTTAAGGTTTAAACCAAACTTCAGGTTTCGTCCCCCTATAACACATATCATACTTGACGTTTTATGTTTTAACAGTTTCCGTCCCTGATCCTTAACTCCGTTAAAATTTCTGTTAGTTTTTATATGAAATTACTAATATGCCCCTCCATCTTCTTCTTCAACCCACCACCACCTAAGAAAGTTGGAGTTGGAGTTGTTCTCATCCTTAACCCACCACTAATATGCCCCTGCATATTTAAAAATTAAAAATTTCTGAATTTCCAAAGTCAAAAGTTGGAATTGTTTTCATGGTCAGAGATCCTCACCCTAGACCTGTCAGCGAATTTTATCCAGTGGGATTTGAGTCTGTGAAGTTTCTAGATCTATCAGCGAATTTTATCAGCGGTCGTTACCTCGAGATTTTGGAGGTGGTGGTTTTGTTTATTTAAATGTTTCGCATAACAATGTCTCCGGTGAGATTCTACCGAAGATTAGTAACAAAATTCCGACGAACACAGCGATTGATTTTTCGTTCAACAATCTCACTTGAACGATACCGGAATCCAGTGTTTTCTTCAATCAAGACCAGAGATCCTTCGTCGGAAACTCGGAACTTTGCGGCCAGCCGGTGGAAAATCTGTGTACAATCCCTTCCTCCGCTTCAATCAAGACCAGAGATCCTCACCGGCGACGTCTCCTCCGGAATTTGCCGCTATTCTGAAAACCGCCGACGAATCTGGTTCAGTTAATTCATCGAACACCCCGAGTGCACCATCGGCAACGTTATAAATTGTATAACACCTCGAGTGCACCATCGGTTCAGGCAATTCTGCAAGCAAATTAATGGCAATTCTATTGTATATGATGCAACTTTAGAATATATGTAAGAGTGATATTATGTTCTTGAAATCAATTGAAAGGGAATATGGATGAATATAATCGAATAGATAGAAACTCAAGGAGATAATCAATTGAAAGCGTTTATGCCAGATTCTATATTTAGTCAAGGTGGGCTCATGGGGATAACAAGGAATATATTTTTTGGGGAAATGATGAAATAGATAAAAGTGGTGGCGGCGGCGACCACGAAAACAACTGCAACTCCAACTTTCGTCGGTGGTGGTAGGTTAAGGATGAAGAAAAAGATGGAGGGGCATATTAGTAAGTTCATATAAAAACTAACAGAAAATTTAACGGAGTTAAGAACCAGGGACGGAAATTATTAAAACATAAAACGTCAGGGATGATATGTGTTACAGGGGGACGAAACCTGAAGTTTGGTTCAAACCTCAGGGACGAAAACTGAAGTTTACTCGTTTTAACATTTTATTTTGTTTTTTAAATGTTACGGGTATTATAGTCCTTTTAAATAGATTTAACAGAAAATTTAAACGTCGTTATACGTTTGCCTTTAATTGAGACAATAATGAAACCACGGTGACTAAAAAAGTGAAATTATAACGAATGGATTAAAATAGGGAATTGGACCAAACCTCAGGGACTAAAACCAGAGTTTACTCTAATAGTTATTATAAACTAGGTTATAAAACTTGTGTATTACACGGGCTAAATAAACAAAAAATTAAATAATAACTAGTAATGATTTAAAAATTATAAAACGATTGAACAATTTATTTAATTGATGATAAACAAAACTTTGAATTAAAATTTATAGATAAATATTGAAACGAATTATTAATCTAGTTGTCTAAAATAACAAAGTTAAGTAAAATGTAAAAATAATTTGATTATATTATAATTATCCATGATACGACTTTATTTGTTGAAATTTATAACTAACGTCAGAAATTATAACTATCCACAATTAATTTCATATTAAATTTATTTAGTTAGTGATATTCATAATTAAATTTATATCAAAAATCTAAAAATACATTATTTTAGTATTATTATTACTATTTAATATTATTTAATAGGATAGAGAAACAGAAAAATAAATGTGAGTAGACGCGAGAGGGACACATGTCCCCTCATTTATTAGGAGATGGAGACGGGAAAATAAGAATGAAAGGGCAACATAGAGTGACACGTGTTCTCTTAGTTACTTGTTTATTATAATAAGGATATGTGGCCATTTTTGGTTTTACATTTAAATTTGGTTTTCATATCCGATTGATATATAAGTAATCACATTAGAAAACATACTTAATTGCTTCCTTTTTTATTTCTGCAAATTTTTTGGCCTTCTGTGCAAAAAGAAACGAAAAAGTCAACTAGTTGTGGGAATCAGTGGAAGAGCATGCCCGTGCTCCTTCAAGCACAGTCATGGCTCCCTTAGAATCAAATCGGGACATTCAGGAAGCTTCAAGAAGCCAATCAATGGTCAACATACACAAACACGCTCGTGCCTATTAGGGCACACCCGTGCTCCATGTAAGAAGCATTCCAGAAAAGTTGAACCAAGTACAACAAAGATTCACACGAAAGTACAGAGGCATGCCCGTGCCTCACCAAACAGGCTTATACCCCCTTTGGATCTCATCCTATATATATAGGGCCTTGGCTCCTCATTTCACAAGCAACAAAGCATCAATTGGGGGAGAGTTCATTCCAGGTTCTTCCCACAAAGAGTAGTAGAGAGAGTTAGTCATTTCATATAAGATCAAAAAGCATATCATAATCACAACACTTTAGCTTTGGTTTGTTCCTTGGATCATTCCATTATACTATCACCAAGTGTTGTGTATTCATTACTATGGACATTATTTTCTAGTCTTCATGTATCATTTGGTCGAAGATGAGGCTTGGTGTAAGTTAATGTTTTAAATTGACAAATGAAGTGTTTATGTTTCTTAAATTATCTTACTTTTGATTTGGTTTAAAAATATGTGAGTATTCTAATTTCTGGTCATTTGAAGTCTTAAATCTTATGGGTGTCTTAAGTAAGACATCTTGCTTAACATCTATTCAAGTTTGTATGTCTTTATAAAATCTTTGTGCTACCAAGGGTCCGATTTGTATAGATCTAAAACTTTGGATTCATTGAGGTTTTGGGTATTCAACAAGATGATTTGAGTCTTAACTAGACCTTGTATTTTTGTGTCGGTATTTCTATTCTTCTTTTGTTTTGGGCTCGCATTGGTCTTAACCACAGTCATTGTGTTCGAAACTTAAGAATAAAGTAATATTTATTTAGGACATATCATTATTCTAGCTATCCATTTAGACCGAGGGTCGATGTTTGTAGCCTGCCACTTTTTATTAAGAATATCAATTAGTTGATTTTAGTTCTTCATTGAGTGGTTTGGAGGTGGTTGTGCATTCCAACTTTCTAAGAGTCATACGGCTTGGTGGCCCTAGCTGGGAGCCAAGTAAAGTTTACTAGAGGGGAAGACTAATCCCGTTAGCACTCCAACGGTTATTAGGGCAATGTCTGGACCAAGGAGTTGTCCACCCCCTAAATTAACCACATCATTGATTTCTTAAAAAAACATCAATTTTATTACCAAGTGGATTCCAACCCAAATTATATACACTTGATCTGATTATATCTTAAAACCCATTTGCCTCATTTTGTTGTCTCGCTTGTTTTTATTTATAAAAACATTTACATCTTTTTTATTAGACTAAACAATAATAACGATTGAGTATTAAAAGATATTGTGTCTATTGGTTTGATACTTGGTTCTTACCTAAACTATATTACGTTGCGATAGGTACGCTCGCCTATTGTGTGTAGTTAGTGAAACTAGTAATCATTTTATAAATTTAAAAACCTGATTACCGTGTTACAAATCTTAATAACAAATATACTACTAACACAACACATCAAAGTTTTTGGCGTCGTTCCCGGGGACACAATGATTTAAGAAAATGAGTTGCTAGATTAGTCTCTATTGTTTATTTTTGTTCTAAAAACAACATGGAAGATTTTTGTGAAGAATTCATGATCGAATACTTCTTCGACGTTGAGGGATATTACAAACAAGTTTGGTGCGAAATATGTGGAGATCCTCACTACACCAAGGAATGTTACTACTACAAGTGGCGACCCATGGATCATGTGGTGTTACTTTACCCAACACCATTTGAGGAGTTCCATATTCCATCATCTCTTGGTGATCAAACTCCAGACCATGAATCCATTTCTTGGAGTCCGGACAGATTACTTCACAATCTGGAGAAAATTAAAGCACGAATCATCGCGCTCTATGTTAATGATTAATAGGAGGATACATCTAAAAACTTGAATAAAGCAAGGGATTAGGAGGCCCAGACGGAAGTATACCCGAATAAATTAGAAGCTACCCCATTAATCATCGAATGTTTTACGACTCCTAGCAAGAAGCCGTTTAACAAGTTCTCTTCCCGGGGGTGCAAGATTTGTGGGAAAGAACATTTCAGGGAATGTAGGAAGGGGACATTAAATTGTTATAAACGTGGGAAGCCGGGGCACATGGCTAGTCAATGCTCAAGCCAAACTCATTTGTGCTACAATTGTTACAAGCTCAGGCATAATAGGGCGGATTTTCCCGAGTTGAAACAACAAGGTGGAAGCGAGAAGAGGATAGAGATGCCAAAGCCAAAGGGTAGAGCTTTCCACATCTCGACGGAAGAGGCGAAGACGAACTCAGAAGTGGTGTCAGGTACATTCAAGATTAACGCTTTACCTACACTAGTTCTTTTTTATTCAGGGGCTAGTCGTTCGTTTGTGTCCTTGAAATTTGTTAAACATTCTTCGTTTCTAAGTAGCATGTTAGATGAACCCTTAGAAATCGAGGCGGCAATTGATAAGAGTTTCCTAGTTTTCGATATCTATAGGAATTGCAAGTTAAGGGCGGGGGGTGAAACGTTCCTTATAGATTTAATTCCTATGACCATGGGGGATTTTGATGTAATAGTGGGGATGGATTGGTTATCTAAGAACAAAGAGAATATTCTATGTGGACCTAGGACGATACAACTCGATTCCCCATCGGGTGAGTCCATTTACATAGAAGGTGAGAAGAAAGGTAAGGTTAAGTTGTGTTCTTATGTGAAGGCAACCAAGTACATGGTGCGTGGGTGCAAGGCATACATGGCTTGTGTTGCGGATGTGATAGAAAGGGTGAAAGATATTCGCAATGTTCCAGTTGTGAACCAGTTTGAGGATGTGTTTCTAGATGAATTACAGGGGGTTCCACCTGAGAGGGAAGTAGAGTTTGGGATCAATTTGATACCGGGTGCTAAGCCGGTAGCCAAAGCACCTTATAGGTTGGCACTGCCAGAGATGAAAGAACTAATGGAGCAATTTCAAGAACTTCTTGATAAAGGTTTCATACGTCCAAACGTTTCGCCTTGGGGTGCACCCGTTCTCTTCATTAAAAAGAAGGACGGAAGCATGAGGATGTGTATGGATTATCGGGAGTTGAACAAGTTGACAGTGAAGAATAGGTACCCGTTACCTCGGATTGACGAACTCTTCGATCAATTGTAAGGGGCGTCATGGTTCTCTAAGATTTATTTGAGATCCAGGTACCATCAGCTGAAAGTGAAAGAAGAAGACGTGCCTAAGACAGCTTTTCGCACTCGTTACGGTCACTACGAGTTCACGGTTATGCCATTCGGTCTAACCAACGCGCCCGCGGTTTTCATGGATCTTATGAACCAGGTGTGTAGACCGTTCCTCGACCGTTCAGTTATTGTATTTATTGATGACCTTCTCATCTATTCGCAGAGTGAAGGTGATCATGCCTTTCACCTTCGTGAAATTCTTGAAGTGTTGCAAAGGGAGAAAGTTTATGCTAAATTTTCTGAATGTGCATTTTGGTTGTGCGAAATCCAATTCTTGGGTCATATGATTAACGAGAAAGGAATTACTGTTGACCTATTCAAAATTGTGGCGGTAAAAGAGTGGTCATCACCGAAGACGCCTTCGGAGATTAGGAGTTTCTTGGGGTTGGCGGGTTATTATCGACGGTTTATTGAGAATTTCTCTAGGATTGCCTTGCCGATGACGAAGTTAACGCGTAAGGAGACTAAGTTTGTTTGGGATGCCGAGCAAGAATCTGCCTTTCAACTCTTGAAAGAAAAGTTGACTAAGCCACCTATTTTGTCCTTGACGGACGGGACCGAAGATTTTGTGGTGTATTCGGATGCCTCACATTCGGGGTTAGGGTGTGTTTTAATGCAAAGGGGGAAAGTGATTGCCTACGTGTCTAGGCAATTGAAGACTCACGAGGTGAATTACCCTACCCATGATTTAGAGCTTGCGGCCGTGGTATTCGCGCTCAAAATTTGGAGGCATTATTTGTATGGGGCAAAATGTACGATATACACGGATCACAAAAGTCTCAAGTATTTCTTTGACCAAAAGGACCTCAACATGAGGCAAAGGTGGTGGCTTGAATTGGTCAACGATTATGATTGTGAGATACTTTACCATCCGGGTAAAGTGAATGTAGTGGCGGATGCCCTTAGTCGAAAGATGAGTCATGCACCAATTAAGGTGAATTCATTCGAGAGACTCAAGTGTTATTGATGAAATTCGAGAGGCTCAAGTGTTATTGATGAAATTCGAGAGGCTCAAGTGTTATCACTTGGTGGTGATTTGAAGAAGGAACGGATGGTTACTTATGTTGATAAGCTTGGGGGAAATAGTTCGGGGTTGAAAACATGCTATGATAGGATTTGGATTCCTAGGTTATCAAGTGTTTTGACAACTATTTTAGATGAGGCGCATAAATCCAAGTATTCTATCCATCTGGTGGCCACAAAAATGTTAAGGAAATAGTGTCACGTCATGGTGTACCGGTGACGATTATATCGGATCGTGATACGAGATTTACTTCTCATTTTTGGAAGAAATTCCATGAGGATATGGGGACTAGATTGAATGTCACACCCCAACCGGCGGCGGAAACGTCGGGGCGTGAAGCGTGCAGACTGTTCATAGCTCATGGTTTGCTAAGGTTGAAATAATTAAACATGCAGTTTTCATTGAAATCAAACAACAATCCAACAAGTACACGAAACATAACAAAATACATAACAATGTTTATTTTATAGCCTTTTAACTAGGTCCTCAAACTAGGTGGAAGCAACTTGTAATCATCTCAATTGTTAGCACCTGAAACATGATTTAAAAACAAGGGTCAACTAAAAAGTTGGTGAGCATACATAAGTTTTGTCACACAAATAAGAGTTCAAAACTGTTTATACAATTCCTTGATTCACATGGTATATAAGACAAATATGGAGAATCTATAGTTATACTAGGTGCACAATCAAACCTTGTGACTGAGGCATAACACGCAGGTTACCCTAATGTAAAGTCGGTAACAAACACCCTACCCGGGTGGGTTTGTCAGACTCAATAGTACTATCCTTGTGTACCGTTGGCTTGTACAGAGTTAATGATTGCACGAGTTGCGTCATGTATGTATAGTAATAACTCATAGCATTCAAGCATAATGCACAAATAATTCATGTAATCAAGTAAGGATTGTACTATGAAAGAGTTGCAATTTGTTTAATGTAAATCATGTCCACCCCAAAGGTGAAAAAGAGTAAAAGTGGGGTTATGTAGACTCACTTGTGTTGGAGAGTGTAGATTGCACAACCAAGTAAATGTTAAGTGTTTGTGGGTCACGGAGCTTGACCTATCGAGTAAATGTATGACGTGTATTAATGCGGTGTATAAGGTTTAAAGTAACTATAGTGTTTCAGTGTATTGCAAGCGTAAGGATTTGCACTAATGAATTGTATCGTTTAGTTATGTATTTAAAATATAAGGTAATGTGGTATATATATTTAATTGAATGTAATATAAACAAACAAATTCGTTTTATCTACTTATTTTAGAAAACGTCACAAAATATAAAGTAGTTTATATTTATATAAGTTTTATTTGATGTAACTAGGATTTATACAATTGGTTTATAAAAGTCTTTTTCATAATAAAGTGTTTTATAAAATCTTGTTATAACTTTTTATAAATTTAGAAATTTTAAATGAAAATGTATTTTCAAATGGTAAGAATCGGTTTAAAACAATTTAATTGATGAAAATAATTGTTGTGCTTAATAATGGTGAGATTCTGTTTAAACAGTTAAGTTTATAACATAAGTTTTATAAAAATCATCAAATCTGAGAAACTGTAAAGATTCAGTTCTGACTGAGCACGACCGTGCTCATCAACGGCACGACCGCGCTCGCCTCCGGGCGTGACCGTGGTGGTCTGGAGCGCGCCCGTGGTCGAGTCAGAAGGCTACAGAGGTTTTGGTCATGGAGCACGACCGTGCTCGTGTCCGGCACGACCGCGCCTAGTGTTTGTTTTTGGTCAGGACTTGTTTGCTCGGTAAGCACGACCGGGCCTTACTCGGACCATGACTGTGCTTGGTCAGGCACGACCGCGCTCAGTGATGAGCGCGACCGTGTCGGGTCTTTTCTAGACTCAATTCGCTCGATTCTTATATTAAACACTTCTGGATTCTTAGGGCTTTCATTTAGTGGATGATTACGAAGCTATCTATAAGGTTTAATTGGATTTATTTCGTGTTTAAGTGGTAGTTCGACTAAAAGTGTAGTTTCGTTTTCTCGTTCAAAAATCTGGCCGATTTGAGTGTTTCTACTACGAATTGGCATAGGGCTTTCGTAGTAGGGGGTGATACGAAGCTAGTGGTGTATTACTTACTTGTTATAATAGGGCAATTTAATGCAGTCGGCTACGGGTCGACGACTTTGCTTCTCGGCGATCAATCGGACGACAGAGGTTGTATGAGTGTCGAGTGAGAGTTCTGGGTGATTGTGTGGATGCATATGAGGATGTAGGAAGCGTGCAACTGGCTCTATATCGACGAATTCGTGAGTCATGATTGTGGGGGGTATGGGATTTAACAAATCTGTAAATTGGAGTGTAATTGATGCGTGTTGCAGGTTGTATTCAGTCAAGTATGGTCTGACGCGCGAAAACCGGCTTTGACCATTCATTAAATTTTGCGAAATCGTCGAGTATGGCTGTGATCTGACTTCTGCAGAGTCACGTGGTTTCAGCAGCGCGACCGTGCCTGTATTAGGCACGACCGTGCTTAGGTCTGCAGGCGCGACCGTGCCTAGTCTTAGGCGCGACCGTGCTTGCCTAGTTTTGTAGTTTTTGAGTTTTGTCAGTTTTGGTCCTCGGGGCTTGTGAGATAATGGCGTTTTCAGTTGTTATTGTAACATAATGTATTGTATGTGTAATTGCTTTTACGGTTGTTGCACACGAATTGAAATTGAAATACTCGTTTATTGCATCGAAACGTTTACATGGTAAAAAAAAACAGAAATGTTACATTGAATCTTAGTACCGCTTATCATCCACAAACGGATGGTCAAAGCGAGCGGACGATTCAAACGCTCGAGGATATGTTGCGAGTGTGTGCTTTGGATTTTGGGGGAAGTTGGGACGACCATTTACCGTTGGCGGAATTTTCGTACAACAATAGCTACCATTCTAGCATTGGTATGCCTCATTTTGAGGCGTTGTATGGGAGGAAGTGTCGAACACCCGTGTGTTGGGGTGAAATTGGTCAACGGGAACTTGGTAGTAAAGAGGTGGTCAAGGATACTATTAGTAGTATTGACCAAATAAGGGCACGCTTGAAGGCGGCTCAAGATCGCCAAAAATCCTATGCGGATAATTGAAAGCGAGCGGTTGAGTTTCAAGTGGGGTACTTTGTGCTTTTGAAAGTATCTCCTTGGAAAGGGGTGATAAGGTTTAGAAAACGAGGAAAGTTAAGTCCACGTTTCATCGGACCATTTAAGGTGATAGCAAGGGTGGGTGAGGTAGCTTATTGCTTGGAGCTACCGGAGGGACTAAGTAGACTTCATAACACGTTTCATGTGTCACATTGGATGAATCTACTTTTGTTCCTTTGGATGATATTGAGTTGGATGAAAAGTTGAATTATGTTGAGGAACCGGTGGCAATCTTGGATAGAAAGGTGAAGCGTTTACGCAACAAAGAGATTAACCAAGTTTTGGTGAGGTGGAAACATAAAAAGGGGGCGGAAATGACTTGGGAAACCGAGAAAGAGATGCTCAAATATTATCCGAACCTCTTTATGTGAAGTCGGGTTTCGGGGATGAAACCCAAATAAGCGTTGGTGATTTGTAACGAACCAAAATCCGGGTTTCGTTATAAATAAATAAATATTCTAAATAATATTATGGTGAAAATAATATTTTAGAAATAAGTTGAAACAAGTGGGTTTCAAGTTAGTGTTGGGGTTATATTAGTTTTTAACTAATGTTGGAATGAAAATGGATGAAATGAAAGTAGAGGGACTGAAATTGTAAATATGGCAAATCTGCCATATTTGACTATTGAGAAGTCAAAATTCAGTTTTTCATTTTGGTTGTGGGTGTCGATACATGCAAGAGAAAAAGGAGAACAAGGGTGTTGAAACAAATCTCTGCAATTGAAGCTTGAATTATGAAGGTGTTGGCTTGCACATCATCTTCCTAGCATCAAGTAAGTGATTATCATCCTTGTTAGTTCACCATTGTTAAGTTCATAGATGGGTTTTGTAGAAATCTAGAAATTATGAATGCATGGGGTAAATTAGTGTTAGATTGTTGATAATCTAGCTAAACTAAAGATAAAGAATGGTGAATAACATCCTAGAACCCTTTGATTTTGATTATGAGAAGTTAGGGTTCATATGGAGAGAATTGGGGGTTTTTGGATTATGATGATAGGATGATTAATTAATGATAATTAAGTGTTTATATGATGTTAGACTCTTGAATGAACACTAAATTAATCTAATGTTAAAGATTAAATGAAAAGTTAGTGTTAAGGAAATGGTAATGAAACTCAAGTAGGTGAGTTTGGATGGAAAGAGAGTGTTTGGATATGGGAATAACCCAAACGGGTCAGTTTGGGTTGAAAATGAAAGATTGGGTTGTGAACCCAATTATAATGTGATTTTAATGTATGATAGATTACTAAACTAGGTGTATATGTTTAGGTAATCAAATTGTAAATCATGAAGGTGGAACGGGATCTTCGAATCCAAAAGGTAAGTGATTTTGCACTTACTTAGTATTGATGATAAATGGTGTTATATGTAATGTTGTATGCATAATGTGTTAAGTGTTATGAATGTGAATGAATGTAGTTATAGCTGTATTACTATAATGGAAATGTGTATATGAGGTTATGATCTAAGTATCATAATGGAAATGGGATATGAGGTTATGATCTAAGTATTATAATGGAAATGTGGTAATGAGGTTATGGTTTAAATTCCATAATGGAAATGGGTGATGAAGTTATGACCTAAGAATCATAATTGAAATGTGGTGATGAAGTTATGGCCTATGTGCCATAATAGAAATGGAAATGTGTATTTATGAATGATAAATGAAAAGAATGAAACATGTAGGTGTTATGCAAGTGATATATAGCCTAATGACAATTTGGGTGGAAACGGGTCAAATGGGTGAAAACAAGTAGATTTTACTTGTTTGTTATGTTTTATCCTCATTACTAATGGTGTTATATGTGGTGTCATGTAGGAAAAGCTCCGATGTAGTCAAAGTCAAGTCCAAATGGCGAAAGGAGGATTCTCGTATGCGTAAATGGTGTTTTTTGGGGTTTAATAGAAAATCATTAAAAAAAGATGTAAATTGATACATGAATTTGTGTTTTGGGTGTATATAAATGGTGTTTTAATGTTTTGTCAAAAACCCAAGTGTTGGGAAAAATTTGGTGTCTTGTTGAAATAAAAAATGTGAAAATTTTGGCTAAGTGTTGAACTGGGCAGAAAAAGTAAACTTTCTGTTTACCGGATGTTTTCGCGCCACGCGAAGACCAGGGGAAGGTTTTTCGCGACACGCGAAGAACCAATTTTCTCGGTCTGGTGAATTGGGACTCCCTCACGGCACGTGAAAGGAGGGCCCCAGAATTTCGCGACACGCGAATAGTGTAAAAAAATCTTGGATAAATGCTTTCGCGTGTGTTTAATGTTTAAATAACCGGTGTTTGAATAAATGGTGTTACACAAAACCTCACTGGTTTACAAATCAACATCAGTGTGCTACCAACAACCATCTACGAGAAGTTGGAACTAAAAGAATTGTGTCCCACACGATTAGGAATCCACCTTCTTGATATCTTGCTTGAATGGATGTTTAAGCAAGATGTATTGCTTAAGCGATACACAAGATTTAAGACTTTTAAAACGATTGAAAATTAAATACTCGTGTTTTTTTAAAACAATTTATAATTAAGATTATTAAGAAACATAACATTTCATTAATTAAAACATATGATTACTCAAAACTTCATCATTCACCCAAGTGATACAAGATGACTAGCCAAGAATGGACATAGATATACCAAAAGCCAAAAGTGTTGTGATTATGATATACCTCTTGATTTTAGGTGAAAGGACTAATTCTTTGTCTCTACTTTACTCTTTATTGGGATAAACCTTGAGGGACTCTCCACAATTGCAGACACTGGTCAAAGGCACGGGCGTGCCTGGTGTTGACTGGTTCTAGAATCTTTCTGCTTGGTCTGGCTCACTTTCAAGGGAGGAACGACCGTGCACCTGTAGGCACGGGCGTACCTTTCCTTTGACTTTCACAAATTGTTGACTTTTTCTCGGCTTACCATACGAGAGGTCAATTAATCTGCAAAATTCAAAAGAATTAAGTACGTTTGATATGTAGATGATTATGCATGTAAAACATGTATAATTTAATACATATCACCTCCTAATTCAGAGAAGGTAAGTGCAACTCTACAATCATTTCTTGATTTCTATGACAGAGTGCAATCAACACAGTCAAAAGAATCACTAAGTGAAACACCAGGATCTAGAGAGGAAATGATAGGAGTCCTCAACATGGGAACATAAGAAGGATGTCTTGGCCAGTCTGGAGTTCCTGACATTTCGAAGACAACATCGTATGAAGAACTAGACTACGGAGCCAACACCCAAAAGGAATTTGTGTAGGTGAATGCATTCACCAACAAACAAATAACAACAGTGACCCATCTTTTTCTTGCACCAGTGATAGTCGGCATGTGACCAAGCATATCAACGAATCATCTCATGAATCACACATACCACATAAAGGATAAAATCTGTAATTTTCTTAATTAAATGACGTAACTAAAATTTGTTAAATATCTAAAGGAAGTAAAATGTAATCTACTTCTCTAAATATTAAAATATATTTTTTTTATTTTTCACGTTTCTGGTCATATGAAGTCTTGATATTTAATTAACGATCGTCATTATTAGGAATTAATATATTCGTTTACGTATTAAATTTTACTATATAATATATTAAAAATAATTATTTAGTTTCTATGTTTGAAAAATAATGAAATAAATTTTATTTATTTAACTCGACCTGTTTTAACCAATAATTATAACTATTTGCTAATATTATTTAAAACAATTTGAATTTAATAGCTAGATTACGCATTGAATCAAAATGTGCAACAAGTTCGATTGATCCCTTGAATTAGATTTTCTTGCGATAAAGTAGGGTTTTTCGATCAAATCATAGGGTTTATGATCTCCAATAATTTGTAGCAAACACAAAACGAAATCATGTCATACGAAGCTTCCACAATGAACCCCATGCAATTGACATATGCGGCAGATGGAACGGCTGAATACACACATATGTTGCCACCTACGTCGTCTCCTCCGCCGTCGCCAACGCCGACTTACAACAACCCTAACGGCACCCGCGTTAACGGAGAAGCGGATTCTGGAGAAAGTAATTATGCTTTGGTGGTGACGGCAGGGATCGACGTGAATGGTGGCGATGTGGTTAAGCGGAAGAGAGGAAGGCCACGGAAAAACGTGGCTGACGGCTCTATGGCTCTGGCCGCGGTGCAGTCCGGTGAGTTTTCGTCACCGGCACTGAATTCAGGGAAGAGGCCTAGGGGTAGACCGCCCGGGTCTACAAATAAACAACAGCCTGCTGCCTCAGGTACATTGTTACGTATATATATAGCTTTGTTATTGTTTGGATTTTAAAAAACGCCTCGCTCACTATAAAAGAAACATGTCTGATACGTCGGGTCTATGCCTACACCCGACGACACTGTGTCGCGCAAGGTTCTTTGAGTATTGCATGGAACCGGTGGATGTGAACAAACAATGGACTACCCTTGACGCTTTTGTACGAGGTGTTGCAGACTTTATTTGACATCCGCTGGTACCCTGGACTACCCGACGACAATGGACTACCCTGGAACAAACAATGGACTACCCTGGACTACCCGACGACACTGTGTCACGCAAGGTTCTTTGAGTATTGCATGGAACCGGTGGATGTGAACAAACAATGGACTACCCTTGACGCTTTTGTACGAGGTGTTGCAGACTTTATTTGACATCCGCTGACCAGCGGATCACCTAGTTTTCATGTAATTAATACTCAAAGTACACAAAGAAACCATTAGAACTCATAAAAATATAACCTGTTTCTCCAAAAAAATGTGTTCTTGTACATGTTGTACATATAGTTTTTTAGATTGTATATATAGGTTATTTTATATATTAAACCACACATAAAGTTTATTTATGTCTAGATTTTAGGAAAGGTATGCTAGAAAACTATGAGAAATATAAAATTTTTTACATAAATAAATTAAAGCTCGCATACGAAAAGCAGTGCGCTTTTGGGCTTTGTGCCTCGCGCCTCTGCTCAGGACCCTATTTGTCTCAATGCGTCTCATGTTTTTAAAACCAAGGTTGTTATCTTAAAATTTTGCTCACAAAATCATAATTTCAGGTTTACCAGGAGCAGGATTCATGCCACATATTCTTGATGTGAAATCAGGAGAGGTACATGCTACATGGGTTAATCTTGATTGATATTGTATTAATGTTCCATGTTTATTATTTTTCTTGAATAAATTCACGAAAATAATCATTTTTATGTGTCATACCTATATAATCATAATTAATCATGTCATAAATAAATCCCTCATTTAGCCATAAAATGTGCTAATCAGAGTTGCGTATCTACTTTTACTCATGTATTAAACTTTTTTCAACAAATAATAACTTAAACTAATGTGATACGTGACACCATATCACGTATGCATTATTATTCACATATAAAATAAAAATACTTAGGCGTTAGGCGAATAAAAGTAGATGCGTGACCAAAGATTCACGCATATGTGAAATTGTTCTGACAGATGTGTAAAACACTCAGAAAATGGCTACTTCCATGCTTAATTCTATTCATATAAATTTCTTTTATATTCTTGGTTTTATGTGTACAGGATGTATTGGGAAAACTTGTATGGTTCTCTCAGAATAGCACAAGAGCTATGTGCATTCTTTCAGCCAGCGGTACCATATCAAATGTGACACTTCAACAGACTGCAATTTCTGGTGGAACCGTCACCTATGAGGTCTGTTATCGCGTTTAAACCTTGTTTATAAAATTCATTGATCGAACCCGTTTAAATACATTATTTAAAGTGAAAATCACGAAAGTAGCTAAATTTGATGTCATAAGAGATTAATTGTGTATATAACCTTGGTTTTAAAAAGCGATCCTTAGCCTAATGTGTGAGACGTGAGAGATTATCAATGGTTTGATTAAAAGCCTGATATGTAAAAGAGATCAAAGAGATATGACTTTTGGTTGTACAAAGAGCATCGTCTCATATATCTGAACTCTCGCCTTAGGTCTCACACCTCGGCTTTCAGGACTTAAACGTCTGGGAGCGCCTCACTCTTTTTAAAACCAAGTATAACCAAGGAGTTACGCGAAATCATGGGCGCGTATCCACTTTGGTCATCTTTATTTATTACTTGTAAATTACATGTACAGGGACGATTTGAGATCCTCTCTCTTTCTGGTTCATTTACGACGTCTGAGAGTGACATTCAACATAGTAGAATACGCGGATTAACTGTGGCACTTTCCGGGCCAGATGGCCGTGTATTAGGTGGTAACGTAGTTGGGCTTCTAACTGCTGCATCAACAGTTCAGGTTTGTCCTAGGGCTATTCAAAAAGTTTGTGGTTTGATGCTCACTCAAAATCGGCTCGTTTGTAAATGATCCGAGCCGATTCGACTCAGCTTGTAAACGAGTCGAGCCTGAGCTATAAGCTCGCTCGCTAGCTCGCTCATTTTAATATAAAGCCAAAATTTTAATATATAAAACTTATAACCCAAGATTATAACCCAGATTCTAATATATATAAATTATAAATTATGTAGTTTATAAATTCTGCATTATGTGTATGTTAAAAAATATTATTGTTTGTTTATATATATCTAAAACTTTTTTGAAAATAAATGAGCTGGCTTGACGAACAAGCTCGAGCTTTTTATGAGCTGAGCTCGAGCTCAAGATTCAACTCGTTATGATAAATGAGCTGAGCCTAAGACTGAGCCTAACTTGGCTAGGTTCGGCTTGTTAACAGCCCTGGTTTGTTCTCCCTTTTCCTGCTCCTAATAAGCACCAGACCCTGTAACAGTAGTTTCTTGGTTTTTGCAGGTGATTGTTGGTAGTTTTGTTCCAGCAAACCGAAAACAGTCAAAAGAAAGAGGTGGCGGTGAAGCAGAAGTTGTGAACGGTTCAGCAAACCCGTTGTCGGGAAGCCTGAGTGAGTCTTCGGGTGGGGCCCTCGGGAGCCCGGTTGGCCAGAGCAATAACAGTGATCCACAAGTGATGATTGCTATGCCTTGGAGATAGATAGATTTGAAGAGATGCAGGTTTATTAGGAAATGTGATTCATATTTTGTCAGGCTGTTTTTCAAAACATAGCATGACATTAGGGTGGCTGATATTTGAGATATAAGAACTACTTTTGTGTTGCAGGCAGATGTTTTTATTTTATATTTGTACCCATGATTTGCTTCATTTTTATCAAAGATAGTATGGTTCATTACAAAAAGGTTTTATAGTTTGTTTTATGTTTTTTTACTAGGTGTGGAAATTCAAGGTCAAATGTTTTTAGGGACAAGTTTGATTGTATACAACATAGGCTTTTGTGTTTTGTCTGAGAACAAAATCTCAAATAATGTTTTGGCAAGATTTTTCTTTAATATATAATATTAAAAAAACCAAATGTGCTTTGTCCTAGCGTTACACCGGTAACTTATAAATGAAAGGTTGCTGGTTCGAATCCGGGTCACAACAGAAAAAGGTATTTGACTAGATCAGGGGGTTTACTCAGTTGGGGGTTCTTCGTGGGGTGAACTGTCCTGGATGTTTTAGGTGTTATCCCGGGGAAACCTAATTATCCTAGAATAATTCAAAAAAAATAAATATATATATATATATATATATATATATATATATATATATATATATAATGTTAAAAATCAGAATGAAAAAAAATGTGTTTTACTTGGTGTACGAAATTCTATCAAAGCTCAATTGAAGCGTGTCTTGACAACCAACACGTGTTTATACCATTTGCTTTTGACACTTTTGGTTTCCTTGCACCAGAGGCCGTGGAGTTACTTAACCGAGTACAGCGGGTCATGCATAGTAATGTTATGACCCCAAGATCTGTAGATGTAGTTTTTAAAAGACTTGGTTTTGCTATTCAAAAAGGGTTTGCGGCGCAGCTTGTTGCCCGTTTGCCTTCTATCTCTATGTAATTTCCCTTTGGGAGTTGTGTTTTAGTAAACAAAAGTCAATTTTGTCAAGAGAGCACAAGACTCAAAGTCGATGAGTATTGCAAGTATATTAGATATATGAGGAAAAAAACACCAACTTATTAACAATATTATGAATAACATAAGTAACATATTATGTAATTACTAGAAATTATGCCTCTATGATGCGGCAGATTTTCGAACTTCATTTCCGTATAATGCAGCGCATTTGCAAACTTCGTTGCGAATGTTGCGGCGGTGACACTAACGTAGCTAGGTACATAAAAGAAATGTATGGAGTTGTGGCGACTCAGTTCTGGTGATCGAAACATAGAAAGAAAACCGTTATATAACGGTACCATGTTCTTCGATCGGTATCAGTTTCATTCTTCATGGTAACAGCACGTTACCGACAGTTGATATAACCCGATACCAAAAAATACCATATACAACCCGTTTTTAGCAAAATTTATACCTGGATATCAAGAAAAAAATTAAACATTGACGCAAATTAGTATTTTTAAGAAAAAGCTAACGAACATAAATTATTATAGAAAAATCAAATTAGTAAAAAAAATTTAGTTAAAAACGTATATTATAAATATATCACATGAGTAAACTTGAAACTTTAGAAATTTGAAAGGAAGAGTTGAAATTGCCCTTGCATCAGAACGTCGATGCCAGAAATGTACGCTAGTGGTGTTCAATTAATCGAATTTCATTCAAGTTGCTTGAAACAGGTTTTTCAAATTTTGAAATTTTAAATCTAAATTCAAAATAAAAAATAGAATATTGTTTGTTTGAATTCGAGCTTATTCCATTTGACTTCATAAAAAAATATGAATCAATTCAAAAAACCTATATTTTTAAATTACATATATAGTAAAAATAAAATTTATATTTACAATTCAAATTTGAATTTCGAATCGATTAAAAAATAACAAATTCAAAATCTATGTTCCATTGCTAATTCGATTCTAAAATTCAAAATTCGAACCAAATATTGAGTTTTTTTCAAGTCTGATTCAAATATTGAACATCCCTACGAGATATTGATCGTCTGTAAGACATTAACTGATGGTCGATGTGCCTGTAAGGTCCTGTCATTTGGTACACAAGGTAATTGTTTTTTTTTTGTATTGTTGGGGTGTTTAACGCTCATAGTTCATGGAGATTCTAAATATTAAGTGTTCCAGACGTTAATTGTTTGGGGTAATGAGGTCCGAACATTAAGTACTTCGAAGGTTATGCGCTACACTTAAGTGTTCCTGCGCGCAAGTCCTCAGGTTGGTCTCAAGCTGTAGACAATTTTGTCCTAGGAAAATCTATTAACTTGTTGGCCGGAGATTGTTGCCAATGGTGTTGCTTCGACCCACTTTGTAAAATAGTCTATGACAACCACCAAGAAAACATACGAGAAAACCGAGCAAAACACATGGTCAACTTGAAGCATTGTGTCGTTATCATGTTGCAAGCATGATACGCTAACAAGAGTTTGATCTAGCGGGTTGTATCTTGACTTGGGTAACTTCTACTTTAGTTGTAATGTGCCCACTTGTTGGTCTGAAAGAATTCACATTCAAAATGTAGTTGGTTCAGATAGTTTTATAACTTAATGATACATATATTCAATTTGAATGATGTTTGACTTACAAGCCACTTAACACCTTAATGCTGTCATAGATCAGCCACTGTAAAGTCACAACAGGCCCGACAAGCATGATCCTGATCGGAAGGCTTCGAGTAAATAAATCTCGCAACCCAATTTTCTTCACGACCTGCAGACCATATTATGATGCTACAACGAACCAACCAAGCAATAAAAAAAATTTTAGAAAAAAATTTGAAATACCATCTTCAGACTGCTAGTCTTGTTGTTATTGAGAGAGGCGACAATATTGTCTGCAGGGTTTGAAATAATGCTCCCGGTAGATCCAGCAGCGTATCCAGCTAAACATGTGACCCCGAGTTGTTGTGTGATCGAACAATCTTCTTTTTTTCTTTGAATTGCATTACGATAAAGAAAATCGACTGAGTGCTCGAACGTAGCAAACATGATCATGGAAACTGCCCAGAAGAATCAAAAACATCAAGAATTAGGCACAAAAGATATTATTTTAATCAGTTTGAGTTAGTTGATCTATGATAGCGTCGGATTACATGGCAAGTTACGACCCCAAAGTGGAATGAGCCCTTTGTAAAAGCTGCAAGAAGAATCGTTATGGTTAGAGCACTGATAGTATAAAAACTAAAGAGGTGTTTGGATGTGTGTTTTGGTAGTGATCATGTAATACTGGATAGTGAAAATTTGATAATCAGTTGACCTGTATAAATATATGGGTTGTGTTCGGGTTGACATGTTTAACCGTTTAATTAAAAAGGTCAACCCGTCAATCCATTTAATTACAAGGGTGGTCCTGTCAATCCGTTTAATTATAAGGGTCGTTATGTCAACCCAACCCGCTTAAGAAACATGTCGACCTGTTATCCTGTTTAAGAAACGGGTCGACCCACCAACCCGTTTAAGAAACAGGTCAAACTGTCATCCTATCTATAAACAAGTCGACTCCCCAACCCGTTTAAGAAACAGTTTGACCCGCCAACCCGTTTAAGAAAAAGTTCGACCCACCAACCCGTTTAAGAAACATTTCGACCCGCCAACCCGTTTAAGAAACAAGGCGACCCATCAGCCCGTTTACGACTTGTTTAATCCATTTAATACAACCCATCAACACTTTTGACTCATTTAGATAAATAGGTTAAACGGATCATGTTTGGGTTACACGCTTTTAAGTGTGTCCGGATTAGGGTTGATGTCTTTGATATGAATAAATATATGGGTTGTTGTTCGGGTTCAACGATTCAACCCGCCAATCCAACACGATTGCCACCCCTAAATAAAACACACTCTTCAGATGTTAAAAAGTGAATCCAAACACCCCCTACAAAAAAGATGGAAGTTAAAATATGTACCCACGAAGACCTTCGGATGCATACAACTTAGGAAACCCGTCTCCTAGACCCTTTGCAAAGTGTGGTTGAGCTTGAACGCGAACTTTGATAGCCTCAAAAGGACAAAGAGCCACATTAGCAATCACTTCAGCAGATGCACTGCTGAGGAAAAAGATCAGACTCTTGTTTTGATCTTTTAAACTGTTTGAGTAAATTTTGTTCAAGTACTCATAAAGACCAAATCTGCAAGCTCCTTGAACACCATATCCGAAGAATTTCCCCGCCCACCCTCTCCTGAAAGCCGCAACCCCGCCCTCTCTCAACAGAGTTGTAAAGCTTGTAGCAATGCTACTATACTTAACCGGATTCACCTAAATTCCAAAACATTACAATCAAAGATTCAACACAACTAATGTGATAAAAGCCGGATAAATGTTTTCAAATTCAATCATGTTCTTGGATTTGTTTTTGTAGCAAGATTTAGTAACCCAATTCATATAAGAAAGAATCATTTGCATCTATAATATGTGTGTGTGAGGTGAGGGGATTCACTTTAGAAACAATAATGTGTGAAGAACTGCGAGAACTGCATAATGCATTTGTACAGGGACGTCTATATGGTACAAACAACTAAAGCAATTGCTTTAGGCCTCCAAATTTTAAGGGCCCCAAAAGATTGAAAAAACTACTTTGATCTATGTTTTAAACTGAAAATATATGTGATAATCCACCAATTTGTGGTTTTAGAGAAAAATGAGAAATTATAACAAAATGATTGAAGGTTTATTTACAGGGTTAATTTTTTTTTACAACACCGCCTAGATTTTCTAGGATAAATACACCATCAATATATACATTTTGATTCTGTATAAAATTATACTTTAAAAATATCAATATATTTAGAAACTTTGACCGTAAGACCTCAATTTCAAAGTTTGTTTTAGACCCCAAAATATGTTGAGCCACCCGCCCCTACATTTGTACCTATTGTCTTGAATGTGATATATAGCATTTGTTTCTTTTCTCTGCTACCTCTGATTAACTTTTATGTACTATGTACAAGTGTTTTATGTTATTGTCTTTAACATATTATTATATCTGAAACGACGGTATATATGTGGTATATAATAACAAGGGTGTGTTTTTTTCATAACCGATATTATATTGAAAACTACGAGGATCGCATAAAACACTTTTAGTGTATTGAGGAGGCGGTTATTGACGGACAACAATCACAAAATCCCAGATGAAGAAAAGCGAAATTAAAATCAAAATGAATAAGCCAATAGCAAAGTAATGATAATATAAACCTGCATGTTGACTTTGAGGACATCAAGTGGAGTAACGGCGAGATGGGTTGCTCCGGCGCTGAGCATTCCTCCGACGGCGCATATTCCGTAATATTTGGGGGAATATTCCTCGCAGAATTGGGTTCCTGTCATTCTGCAATTGGTCTGTGTTTTCAACTGATTTTGGTCTTTAACCCATCTCCCAAAATTTTAAATTTTGGCAAGGGTTTATGCGAGCCACTTCACTGATCACCGTTGTTTACAAGAAAATAAAAACTAGGTTAAATGCACGCTAATCACATACGGACAGGAATGCTTCTAAGACAACCCAAGTTTTATTTTCTATTAAAAAAAAGACGAATGTATAAGTTTTTAATATATTATAGGGATGGATGGATGTTATTGTTTTGTATGTGCTTCGCGGAAACATAAAAAAAATAAAGACACTACGTTTTACGTGACGTTAAAAAAAATGTTCAAGCGGTATATTCGATAATCATGAAAAAGTTTTATACGAAAGTGAAGTTATTCGGACAAAATTTACACTGAAACGTAGATAAAAATAAGCATAGCGGCGGCGCATTATGGCGGGTCGGTTTCAACGTAGATAAAAAAACGTCGTAACGGTGTATTTTGAGATGAGCGCTTGATGGTTTAAAAAACGTCTTAAGCAACCGGTTGGTTTAAAAATAATGTTACAAAAATTCACGTCGAAACGTAAATAAAAATAGGCAGGCCGCAATGTTAATTTCGAAATTTTATAAAAACATCATAGTTTAAAAGTTGTAAGAGTAAATCATTTCCCTTTTTTTATTAAAATGGTGCATTCCACGACGGGTTCGAAATGTAGATACGGATGAGGTTGTAGTACATGTACGTACTTGAAAACTGGGCCAAGTATGTTGTTTGTTTCTTTTTATGAAAGAAATTGTATTTAATAAAAAAAAAGTAGAATAAAAAATCAAGTTATTGTTCATACAGACCACACTGTGGTGGGTAACGTAAATAAAATGAAAAAGGGGAACCCTGCAACGATATATTTGAAGATGAGCATTGAATGATTTAAAAAACCAAACGGTTTAAAACAAATGATTAGTTTAAAAATCACATTACGAAAATTCTTGTCGAAACATAGATAAAAGTAGGCACGTCACAACGTTGAATTCTAAACTTTATAAAAGATCATTTTTTAAAAGTTGCAAGTGGAAAACAAAAAAAAAACCATTAAAAATTGGAACTTTAAAGCAGTTTTGATGACTCATACGTTTAACGTTTGTAATTTGATGACTTGTACATTATTACGCTCAACTCCGTTTCAAATCAAATTTACACTGAAACGTAGATAAAAATAAACATGTCGTAACAATATATTCAAAATTTTATAGAGCATCATATTTTAAAAGTTAGTGGGGGAAAACTAAATGTGACATCCGGACTTTTAGGATTAACCTCATTAGTCAGATTCAGTTAAATCCTAACTTTGTTAACTCAATCCTAAACCCAAGAGACCAATTCTGTCAATAGTTAATCTTAAAATACAAGGACCAAATATGTAATTAACCTAAAGTCAAGCCTGTTGACTCTGAAAAGTCAAAATCAATTGATTTTGATTCTGTTGACTTTTAGAAAGTCAAACTCGCAAGTTTGAGATCAAATTGGAATCCCATAACTGATATTCGTCTGATTCTGTAACGGATTCAATCATTATTAACAGTTTCGACATCATCAAGTCCTTAATCATTGACATTACGTTCGAGTTAATCTCAATTATGGATATTAAACCCGTAACCGTCGACCATCTCCTCGTACACATCAAATTCGTCTATCTCAATCATTATTCTCTCAAATTGAAGGCATGCACACCTCATTCAAACCTCACAGAAGCTTTTACCTACAACAATTCGTCCGGAGACGTGGTCGGGATCGCCGGAGGCTAACCATTTGTAGTCGGAACCTATTATGGTCGGGAACTCTCAATTCGAACACCACTCGGGTAATTAATCTCATCCACACTTTCATTTTTACTCATAGATTGAAAGCCCTATGCCAATTAGGGCTTACAACATCGATTATATCAAGAACCCAATTCTAGGGTTCATGCGACTGTGGATTAATCGATCACCACCTTAGGCTCTGTTTAAATCCAATTAAATCATATCATCAGTTTCTCAAACATGTATTCATCGAAAGCCCTCTATCAATTTAATCGAACAACATCGAATTGAACTAAATCCGTAATCTAGGGCTTGTTCATAAACGGATTTGGGGGTTCTTGATCTTAGGCTTAACCTCAATTCAATTAAACCACAAGGATAGATTCGCAATACCCTAATTAGTAAAAGCCCTATGCTTTCAACAAGATTTAATATCGAATTTGTCAGATTTGATTTTGTGTTCTTAAACTAGGGTTCGAAACTTTCAAATCAGAAATTAATGATTCTAAACTTGATATTTTTCCAATTAAACTTAACCACAGATTCGCATATACTCGATTTACAAAACCCCTATACTATTTTGGCCTATCGCGATCGAATCCAAGGATTTTGGGACTGGGATCGATCGTGGGTGAGTATGGAGGAGGGGCTCACTGGAACTCATGATTAAAACCATTCAGGACCGGGTTTGGGTGCGATACCCTAGCGGGCAGGGATGGTTAAAGCCTTAGACTCACACCCAGGAGACCCGGGTTCGAATCCGGTCTCCTGTTTTATTTTTTGGGGGCACTTTTCTTGTATTATTTTCAAATAAAAATAAATCCTATATTATTATATTAATATACTAATGAATTTTAAACCGGAAAACTAACCGTAGACTCGGATTTAAATTATTAAACCATTTTATTTTTAATTCCTACTTTTATAATAAAATGTTTATACTAATATTTAACTTACAACTCCGAATAAAATAATATAAATCATATTATTTTCAAAACCGGGACTCCTATTAAAAATAATATATTTATATATATATATATTATTTTCGTCACGTTTATAAATAGTGTGAAACGTTTCAAGCTTATAAATAATATAATTGGTTATATTGTTTACCCGCGTATATGTTCTCGAATAAAAATAATTATTTATTATTTTGACACGAAGTTTATTATAGTGTTATTTCTATAAACTTGTGAATAATATATTAAATTATATTATTATCTTAAATCACTATTAATGGTGCAAACGTATGTATATATTTTCATATATAATTATTGTCTTTCGTCGCGTATCGTAATCATTCTAACTATTTAACTTAGAAATCCGTATTCCCATGGACACGTTTGTCTACTCTTTAGAGCATTTCTCTTAGGACGTTCAACATTCTGTGCCGTCGTCACAATTCCCATTATATCCCTAATTGTTTTTTGTAATTCTAGGGCATACGTAAGCCGTTGCAGGCTAACATCCGTGTACCAAATCTCATACTTGTGTGATACTACCTACTACGCAAATCAGGTGAGTTTTCATGGCCCTTTTTACTATTTTAACTTGGGGGAGAAAACATGTCGCAAACTATTTTGGATTATTGTATTCATATGTTATCAATGTTAAAGCTAAGTGTAACACGCTATCAATGAAAGTCCTCAACACACATCGAACCATTAATAATATTTAGTAGTACTACTGGGTTTGACAAATCTCACCCGCATTAGTCGCGCTAACTCGATTGGAGGTCGAACGGGTGAAATGTTAGCCTACTCACATTTTCCAGAGTTGATAGACCTGACAGGAGGCAAATAAACACAAACAGTCAGCTTCGGTTGCGAGCTCTTTAGTAAGACATGAAACATAGGTTAGCTACCTATAGATACATATTGAATGTTTAATAATCTGGTAAACGTTTATTTATATATTGAAACCTGTGAACTCACCAACCTCGTGTTGACATCCTTTCTTACATGTTTTCTCAGGTCGCTAAGATAAGGCACAGGTGCACGACTAGGACATGCATGGAGTCCTATATTTAATTTCTTGTTTAATAAGACGTTTGGACTGTTTTCATTTATGTTTGGACTGGACTATTGGGCGCGTTTTTTTTGCGCATTTACTTTCATTTATCGCTTCCGCATTTACTCTGATCGTTTATGATATTTCTATTTAAGTCTCATATAGTGTCGTTCAATGTAACTAATGACTGAGATCCTGGTTTGTCACTTCCCAAACGATAAAACTCCGTTAGTGGAATTTGGGGGTGTGACACTAAATAAATTTAAAATTAGTTATAATAATAAATTAATTAGTTATAAAAAAATAAAGTTGTTGCAAGCATGAATTATGAATTGTAAAAGTGCGCATCAAAAATTAGCATTTTGGATTTTGTAAGTAATCAAATTGATACAATTCGTATTAAACTATAATGTGTTAGGTTAGTCTATATACAGTTATAAACCAGGTTTTGGTTTATTATTATATTAAGTTTTTGAGATAGTTTTCTTAATACAAATAAATGTGGGAGTTAGCCATAATTGTACGTGTGTTTTACCAATTCCGTACTTAAATTGGTATTAGGGCTATGAGTTCTGACTTGCGATTCCAATTAAGTCGTGATAAAGGAATATGTCATTGATCAAATATGTCAATCACAGACCGGAAAGAACCTATGATCAAAGGAACTGAATACCTCGAGCGAATCTACTGGAGCAAATGATCCAGACCTACTATACTCGAGGAATTTGAAGATCTCGACCAATTCAGCCATGACCATTGACCCAGAAGGTATGTTCTTGAGTAAATAGAAGACCCCGATCAACATTGGTAACTTCATCGAACCAGAAGCAAATGTGGTCAGAAAGCTGCAACCATCAAGATCCATACAACTTTGGACCGAGAAGTTGCATAGCTTGATTCTTGTATGGATTCAAACCCAAAAACATCGCTCACGTATCAAAGGTGAATTAAAAACGATCAATGGGACACACAGAAGACAATCAATTTGTGATCACAGTCAAGGAATACAACACGACATCCCTGAAGAGTCCCATGATAACCTCCACAAACTACATAATTTGTGCTATGAAAATATGGGTCATATCCAACGTTCACGGGGTTTAGGATGCTTGATATGTCATCATTTATACATATTTAACATACATAATAATCCCACATTATGGTACTAATTAAGTAATAACCTTGCAATTTATGCTTAAAATACGAATATTTTGTAATTGCAGGTTATTCGGTGTTAAAAATACAAATCAAGCTAAATCCTATCAAGAACACCAAGAATTCAAGCTTCTAGAAGGTTCATTTCCGGAGCATTGACCCCCAAGAAGTCAAAATTGGTCAACAATAGTCAACAAGAAGCTACAAGACAAATCTGGGGAAAAGTGAGGGATGCGCGGCTGTGCATCCCAATGCATGGTCATGCATTGCCTCTCCTGCTCCCCATGGCCCAGTACCATGTCCTCTGTACCCTGTTTGATTCATGGGTGTCACACCCCGACCGATGGCGAAATCATCGAGGCGGACAATAGAATGATTGTTCAAAAGCTTATGATAACTAAAAGGTTGCATAATTCATTAATTAAATTTAAAGACAACAAGATCCAAATACAATACATTTCAAATAACCTAGTCTAGTTCAAAACATTGATTTATTTAACTAGGTCTGTAGTTCCTAAGTGGAGAAATCTTCGGCAAGCAGTCACATATCCAAACCTGAAACATTATTTAAATCAAGTGTCAACTAAAAAGTTGGTGAGTACATAGGTTTAGTAATTCCGGTAAATAGTAGTGTAAATCGTTTTGCAACTCATTGTTTATCTTGTTAAACATAGTATATGATGTATCATTTATTTAATCACAATTCAAACCGAGTTTGACGCGCTTGAACAGAGCACAACAACTAAGTCCGGTATGTTTGAATATAGTTACCCACCATATCCGATATGATTGAATATAACACGCGGTTATATCCGAGTATGCAGTAATAAACACCCTAACCGGGTGGGCTGGTCAGACACAATAGATCTATCAATATTACAGTTGGTTGTCTTGTGTTTAAATGTATGTACATCCAAAGAATAAGCATATAGTCTCATGTATAACACGTATAAACAATGTGAGTAACATGTATAATGTTTCACCCCAAAATGTATGAAAATGTAAAATAGGGGCTATGTAACTCACCTGTAACGAGGGTTTTACTTCACGCGTGATGGTGATATTTGTATTGTTGTTATATACGATGAAATCCTATGCAAATGAATATGTATCAAATATGTATTCGTGTACGCGTATATTTGTTTAAATATAGGTGGATTTGTAATTGGAATAACCTTTGCGGAAAATTATATGTTTTGAAATCATCGTACAAATAAATATTAATTTTTGTACGACTATGTATTTTTATAAAATTTCTAATTTAAATATTTAAACTTCTTGAAATATATATATTTTTAATAACACTTGCATTTTATAAATCATAATTTACCCATTTTGAATTTCATAAAAATATTATATTTCAAATAACGCGTATTTTTATTTATTTATAAAAATGCTATTTTTGTTATTTTTCGTGAGTTTAAATAATTAAATAACTTATGTAAACGTCGGTTCTATTACTTTATAAATTTAACGGGTTTGAATATGTTCAAAAGTCGGGTTAAAATAAACGGGCCGAGTCAACGGGCTTGAAATAATTTTTTTAGTGGGTTATAAATATTTAGAAATAATTAAATGGGTTTTAAAACATTTAATTTAAATAATTAATAGTAAAGAAATATAATTTGATTTTAAATTACTTATTTAATATATTTATAATAAACAAATAAGATTAAATTGGTCAGATGGGTCGGACCGGGTCGGCCCAGACCCAAATCCGGGTTCAGAAAAGTGCAAACGGGTCCAGAGGTTTAAAGTGAGAAAAAGGGGGGGTTGGGCCGGAGGCCATAGGTTTCGAACCCGGGACCTTATACTCATCGCACACGACACTGACCAGCCGGGCTATAGCCCATCGCTGGTCAGGAACATGTTAATTAATTTATAACCACTTAGGGTAACGACCACTGGTTCTCGGCAACAACCAGGATTGGTGTCCGGGCAAATTCGTTTGGCCGGGAATCAGTGGGCTACGGTCAAGATGTCGATTGGAATTGTTAGCACTAAGATAAACGAATGATAAGGGACGAAAAGCAATGATAAAACCTGAACCGATGTGGTCTGCGAGGCTGAAACGAAGGTTCGAAGAAATGCACAGCTGGATTTGGATTCTGGTCCAAATTGAAACTTCAAAGGGGCTTGGGCAGCTTCGTCTGGATGTCGCGAACGCAGAGGTATCCTCAATTTAGAGAGAGAATAGGCAGAGATGGTGTGATGCCCGAATGGAGGTTCGGAGTGAACTTTTAACTCGAATCAGTATCTCGATAGTGCAAACATCAATTGATGGCTTGAGTTCACGCGCACCGACCAGACGAACAGAACGGGCTAGGCTATAGTCGTTGAGGTACTGCGTGTCGGCCGAATTTCATGGGTTTGACTTTGGGTTAGTCAATGGCGTCTCGGGAATTCTGATGATAAGAAGGCAAATTGGTCGGGGGAACGTGGTCGCGTGAGGACGGCGAGTACAATGGCGCAGGCTTTAGGTGTCGAGGGGTAGAGGGACAGGGTTGTCGGGCTTCGCCGGAAAACTTTTGGTCCGCCGGACAAAGGAACAGGGCGACCGGGGAAACGAAATGAAAATTGACAGTTTTGGTCCCTAGGGTTTGAAAACGTTTAAAACAGACCCTGGAAACATTTCAACACAAACCCCTATGGTTCTGTTTAATACCAAACGGCCCTCAGACTTTAATTTAATTACAAAATTTAATTTCTTTTTTTAACTTTAATTAATTTAGATTATATTTATATATTTTATAAATCCATTTTCTTTAAAAAAAACTAATTATTTTTAAATAGTTATCTTATTGAAATAATACATTAAATTATTTATTTAAATTATTAAGTTTATTTAACTTAAATTCTTCTAAACTAAATAAACTTAAGCAAATATAATTTTATAAAAATTTATGCCTTTATTTAAAATCAATCATTTTGATTGATTAATAAAATTGAAAATCATTGATTTATTTATATAAATTATTTAATTTAATAACATAATTTATATAGTTTATAACCTTCAAATATTTTAAAATTTTAATTTAAAAATACATAAATTGTGCACCAATTTGTATAAATTTGATTAAATATACGTGTATATGTTTTGAAATAAAATGTTAATATTTATATGATAAATTTTACAACGAGAATTTTTGAAAGGTCACAATGGGCCTATGCACGACAGTGCAACCCATTGCACGGCCATGCATTGCACATTTTGAGGCCTATAAATAAGAGGCTTGAGTTCTTCATTACACACACCAATCCAGAGAAAAATAACACTCAAGAAGAGAGCATTCTCATAGTTAGAGTAGAGAGTAGAGGGGCTCTTCCTCCTTTTTTCACAATAGGGGAGCCTACTAAACTCATCATTACGCTGGTCGTTATGGCCATTCGTGGCTAAAACTTCTTTGTATTTCTAGGGTGAAGATGATGTTTGGTGCATGATAATGTTTAACCTATTAATGAAGTGGTATGTTTATGTCTTTAACTAATTCGTCCTCAAAAACCATCTTTTGATGGGCTTTTATTATTGTCTAAATCCGTCTTTATATTTGTGAGTGTCTTGATTTTAAAGAGTAAGATCGTAAAACCCTTTTTAATCAAACTTCATTTGAAACTCGTACGTCTTTATACGAGCAGAGATTGATAAGCCAAGGCTTGGTCTATACTTCTAAGATCGTACGTCTTTATACGAGATTATTATGCGACCAAGAATTGGTGAACTCATGTTAGGAACGGTACGTCTTTATACTTGGTCCCATTGTTACACCGCCTCCCGGTGAGCAAAATATAATCACCTATTTAACTTAATATAAATCATTTTGAGTCCAATGTCTTTAACCAACCCGGAGATGACCATTTGATGGGTTGAGGGTAAAGGTTGTCCCTAACGGGAGGCACTACCACTTTTTAAAGAATATAATTTGCAAATCAAATGTCGTGAGGACGAGCCTCTAGCGGTGACCCGGGTCACAATTTTGTAGTAGTCATACCACTGAATTAGTTAACTTAATATTATCACGTACCAAGCTGATTCGAATCCCGAAGCAATACATTTCGTAATCTGATCATTTTCGCTTTATTTATTTTTCTGCTATTTACTATTCTGCTAGTTAGATTTCTGTTACACACTTCACGCACATTTTTACTTTTATGTTATTTACTTTACCGTCATTTACTTTTCTGCTTCACAAGCACACAAAACCCACTTACTAATTAATCCAGCTAAACGATAAGAAAAGTTGAGTTTTGGAACTCGACCGTGTCCATTGGTTCGATACTTGGTTCTTACCTGACTATATTACGCTGCGATAGGTACACTTGCCTATTGTGTGTGTTTTAAGTTAACGTAATTATCATTTTAGTTTATAAATTTAAAACCTGATCTTGTGAAATCAATCACTTTAAAAATATATTTATTTATATTTTTATACTTAATTCACAAACACATCAATGTTGTTGAACCAGGTATGAAATTTGATGTTAAAACTAACATGGCGATTGCTCTTTTGTTTCAATCTATACCATAAGAGCAAATACTCCAATTTGGTAATCTCTCGACTGCAAAAGAGATGTGGGAAGCAATTAAGAAACCACAATTTGCATTGCTGGGATTGAATGAGCTAGACCCAGCTCCAGTGAAACGCCCCAAAACAGGTACATCTCATAGTTGGCACACAACATAACAAACATAGTTCTTAAACCGGAAATCAGAATCTATTACAGCGGAAGTCTTTAATTCAAATCATTCATCAAACTAAAACACGAAATATTGTCTATAACATGAACTATCAGGATTGGAAATGTCAGTCTTCAATACCGCAGCCCGATGTCCATGCTATCCAGCCCACATGGCTCTTTCACTTTTCTTTAGCTTTACCCTTTTTACCTGTCATGCATACTAAAAGTCAGCTAACGCTGGTGAGTTCTCTCTTTACTTTAAACTGTAAACTTTGTCTTTGGTAGCTTAGTTTTATTAAAATAAAATAAGCTTTACTTTCACTTTCTTTGAAATGAACTTTTAACTATTACTTTAAAACTTTACAACGTTACAATTATAAATCTGTTACGTTACTATCTGTCATTAAAACTTTATCTTTAAGGAAACCCGTTAGGGTGTCCCACTGTACTCTGTCTATCATTTCACTTATACTTGACAAGTGACTTTATCATACTTTAACTATCACATATGGATCGTGGTCCGAGGACCAGATCCCTATCTTGCTTACACCTCAGGGTAAGACTTTTACTTTAGCGCTGCCCACACCTCAGGGTAGGACTTTCTTTCTCGCTTGCACGTTAGTGCAAGACTCCTTTAGCATTGCTCACACCTCAGGGTGAGACTTTCTCGCTTACACCGAAGTGAAGACTCCTTTAGCATTGCTTACACCGAAGTGTAAGACTCCTTTAGCATTGCTTACACCGAAGTGTAAGACTCCTTTAGCATTGCTCACACTTCAGGGTGAGACTTCTACTTTAGCATGCCTGCAGGACTTTCTACTATGCAACTACTATGCAATGCAATTACACTATTACACAAATAGAAATGCAATCACATAACTTTCATATAGACAAATAACACATATTAACACATAAGCATATAACATGGTATTTGTCACTGTCACTGTCACTGTCACTGTCGAGCTGTACCGAAGAACGGCTCCTTTATCGTTCTTTCTTTAGCTCATTGTTATCTTTCAAAAACTTGTTTAAAAGATAATACTATGCTCTTTTGTTCTTTATCTTTCATTTTATAAAAATAACATTTTTATAAAATACTATACTTTGCCTTTCATTTTATAAAAATAACATTTTTATAAAATACTATACTTTGCCCTTTCATTTTATAAAAATAACATTTTTATAAAATACTATACTTTGCCTTTCATTTTATAAAAATAACATTTTTATAAAATACTATACCAGTATGCATGCCAGCCCAAAACCATTAGGAAAAAGGGCAATAAGAACTCACCAGATGAATCGTTTCTGTTTACACCTAGCCGGTTCCTGAATGTCACTATGGTCACCCACAATCTGTATAATCAAGTCATAGGCGTAAGGCTGTGTTCCTAGGGGACACTTAGACATTACTAGGCTTGACTCAGATGTTTCGGGTCATGGTTTCATTATCGAAACTAGGTAGTTTCGAGTCCTGGCTCCTTATCGAAACTATGTAGTTTCGAGCCCTGGCTTCTTATCGAAACTAAGTAGTTTCGAGTCACTGCTTCTTATCGAAACTAAGTAGTTTCGAGTCACTGCTTCTTATCGAAACTAAGTAGTTTCGAGTCGTATGACTTATATAAATTCTTAGTTAAGGTCTTGGGTCTATATTGAAACTATGGTAGTTTCGATGGGTCTGCCCCTGTCGAAACTAGGTAGTTTCGATAGATGCGTCCATATCGAAACTAGTAGTTTCGACTGTGCAGTCTTCTTCCCCAAACAGAACCCTAGATCTGGTCCCTTTGTTCTAATCGATCAAGCTTTGAACTTTTTACGTTCGAAATGTTCCATTTTCCCCCATGAACCCAAACCCGTGGTTTGTTTCCAGTTTCACACGTAAAAATCTAAACCTTTACTCGATTATTAACCCGAAACCCGAAAGTTACAAAAACTCAGATTTAGGCATAATAATTACCTGTTACAGCTTCCTTCTCGTTTCTTTATGCTCCAGAGATGTTGAGCAACAATCCTCGAGACTTTGAGCTTGATCCCGAGCTTTCTCTCTCTAGACCCAAACTCTCACTCTCTCTTTCTCTCACTAGAAACTTGCGTGACAAGTGTGGTGAATGAGGGAGAGGCTGATGGCTGCTGCTATGAAGGCTCCCTGTCATTTTTCGGGCCCATGGGCCGGCCCCTAGCCAAGCCCACCTTCCTTTTTCTTTTATTTGGGTTTTTATTTATTTTGGGATGTTACAAGTCTACCCCTCTTACGAAAGGTTTCGTCCTCGAAACCTGTTATAAGTCAAACAGGTGCGGGTACGACTCTTTCATTTCTGTCTCGGTTTCCCATGTAGCTTCCGACCCTTTACGATGCTTCCATTGTACTTTGACTAACTGTATCGCTTTATTCCGTAACCGCTTTTCTTTCCTGTCTAGTATGGCGACGGGTTCCTCGATGTAATTGAGGCTATTATCTATCTCGATGTCGTCAAGTGTCACGTGTGCCGATTCGTCGGCCAGGCACTTGCGCAAGTGCGACACGTGGAAGGTTGGGTGAATTCCACTCAGCTCATCAGGTAATTCTAACCGGTAAGCGACTTCACCAACCCGTGCTAGTATTTTGAAAGGCCCGACGAATCTTGGGCTTAACTTCCCTCTCTTTCTGAATCGAATGATCCCCTTCCAGGGAGATACTTTCAATAGTACTTGATCCCCGACCTTGAATTCGATTGGTCTTCGCCTTTTATCCGCGTAGGACTTTTGACGGTCCTGTGCAGCTTTCATTCTGGCCTTGATCTGGTCAATATTTTTAGAGGTTGTTGTGACTACCTCTAAACTCCCCAACTCTTTCTGTCCTACCTCGCCCCAACAGACCGGGGTTCGACATCTTCTACCATACAACATTTCGTAAGGCGGCATACCAATAGTGGTGTGGTGGCTGTTGTTGTAGGAGAACTCTGCCAATGGTAGGTGACTATCCCAACTGCCACCAAAGTCTATAATGCATGCGCGGAGCATATCCTCTAACGTCTGGATGGTCCTTTCTGATTGACCATCCGTCTGTGGATGATAAGCCGTGCTGATGTTCAGTCTTGTACCCATTGACTCGTGAAATCTTTTCCAGAACCTCGATGTAAATCGGGTGTCCCGGTCAGATACAATTGATAACGGTACGCCATGTCGAGAGACAATTTCATTGATAAATACTTCTGCCAACTTCTCAGATGAATACGTTTCGCGAATTGGCAAGAAATGTGCACTCTTTGTCAGACGATCCACTATAACCCAAATCGTATCATGGCCTTTTGCTGTGCGGGGCAGCTTTGTAATAAAGTCCATGGTGATACGCTCCCACTTCCATTCGGGTATTTCCAGAGGTTGGATCTTCCCGTACGGTTTCTGATGCTCTGCTTTAACTTGTGAGCAAGTCAGACACTTGCTTACATATCCGGTCACATCATTCTTCATGTTAGGCCACCAATACTCTTTCTTCAAATCCTGGTACATTTTCGTGGTTCCTGGGTGGATGGAATATCGAGACTTATGGGCCTCGTCAAGTACTTTGGCCCTAAGCTCTCCGCCCTTCGGTACCCACATGCGACCACACCTGGTCCTCACTCCATGAGTGTTTAACTCTAACTTTGTCTGTTGACCGACCATTCTTTCTTTCTTTATGTTCTCTTCCTTTAGTGCTTCCTTCTGTGCTGCTTCTAGCTCTGTCATAAAATCTGGGGTTATCACTAACTGGTACGCTTTTACCCTAATAGGAGAATGATTCTCCTTACGACTTAGGGCATCAGCGACCACATTCGCCTTTCCCGGGTGGTATAGGATCTCACAGTCATAGTCTTTCAGCAATTCTAACCACCGCCTTTGCCGCATATTCAGGTCTTTCTGTTCGAAGAAATACTTCAAGCTCTTGTGATCCGAATAAATCGTGCATTTCACCCCGTAGAGGTAATGCCTCCAAATCTTTAACGCAAAAACAACTGCCGCGAGCTCCAAATCGTGAGTCGGGTAGTTAATTTCGTGGATCTTTAGCTGTCGTGACGCATACGCGATCACCTTTCCCCTCTGCATCAAAACACACCCTAACCCTTGTCCCGATGCGTCAGAATATACCACCAGGTCCTCGTTACCGTCGGGTAGTGCTAACACTGGGGCTTGGGTCAACTTCTTCTTTAACTCTTCAAATGCTTTGGACTGAGCCTGACCCCATTCGTACTTTACTTCTTTACGTGTCAACTTTGTCAGTGGCGAAGCTATTCTCGAGAAGTCCTGAATGAACCTTCGATAGTAACCTGCCAATCCCAGAAAACTCCGAATCTCGGTTGGCGTCTTCGGGGTTTCCCATTCCTGTACTGCCTCTATCTTAGCCGGGTCAACCATAATGCCGTCTGCGTTGATAACGTGACCTAAGAATTGGACTTCCTTAAGCCAGAACGCGCATTTGGAGAACTTGGCATACAACTTTTCTTTTTGTAGCGTCTCTAGTACTTCTCGAAGATGACAAGCATGATCACCTTCACTTTTCGAATAAATGAGTATGTCGTCTATAAACACTATCACCGACCTATCTAGCATCGGTCTACACACCTGGTTCATCATACTCATGAATGCTGCCGGAGCGTTCGTCAAGCCGAAAGACATCACGCGAAACTCGTAATGCCCATAACGCGTGCGAAACGCTGTCTTAGGTATGTCCTCTTCTCTTACCTTTAACTGATGATATCCCGACCGCAGATCGATCTTGGAGAACCATCTGGCGCCCTGTAGTTGGTCGAACAGATCATCGATCCTTGGTAGCGGATATTTGTTCTTTACTGTACGCTTGTTCAACTCTCTGTAGTCGATGCACATTCTCATGGCACCATCTTTCTTCTTTACGAACAGAACCGGAGCACCCCATGGAGAAATGCTTGGTCTGATAAATCCTCTATCCAAAAGTTCTTCCAACTGTACCATCAGCTCTTTCATCTCCAGAGGTGCAAGTCGGTACGGTGCTTTAGCCACGGGCTGGGCACCTGGCACTAAGTCTATCTGGAACTCTGTCTCCCGGTCAGGTGGTAACCCAGGCAACTCCTCAGGAAACACCCCCGGAAAATTACATACAACTGGTACGTCTTTTAACTCTCTCACCTTTACATCATTGTCTATCACATAGGCCAGGTAGGCCTCGCATCCGCGCCCTATATACTTCTCTGCCTTTATCATTGATATGACGTTCGTTAGTGAACCGTCGCGATCCCCGTACACCAAAACCTCGCCACCGTCTGGAGCTTTGAGCTGAACTATCTTTCGTCTACATATTATCCGGGCTTCGTTGGCAGCTAACCAATCCATACCCAAAACTATATCGAATCCTCCCAAGGTCATAACATACAACCTAACTGGGAATCTATGGCCATGAATCTTTATCGTGCAATTATCTACCAATTCACTTACTATCGTGGTCTTGCCCACTGCGGTTTCCACATTAAAGGCCTGCTCTACTCTAGTAACTTTGCATTTCATTCTTTTACACTTAGAAGATGATATAAAACTCCTACTGGCACCCGAATCAAATAATACTGAAACATAAGTGTGGTCAAGGATGAACGTACCTGACACAACATCTGGGTCTCCCCTAGCCTCCTCCTGTGTCAGTGCATACGCCCGGGTCCTTGCCTTCGGCTTCTCAGGTTCTTTACCCTTCTCGGTGCCAGTAGCCTTGGGTTTCCGACAGTCTTTGGCCATGTGGCCAGGTATCCCGCAGTTATAACAAGACTGTGCCCCGGGACACTCTCGAGAGTAGTGTCCGGTCTTTCCGCACCTATAGCACATATTTAACCCAACTCGGCACTCGCCCGAGTGCTTCCTGCCACACTTAGCACATTCAACCCCATCTTCAATCCTCAGTTTCTTCGTCTCCGGCCCCGCCCACTCTTTAGCTGGCCGTTTAACGGCATTGGTCACTTTCTTCTCAGTAGGCAGTGGGTCTGCGGATTCGAAGTCATCATAAACTATCCCAGCAAGTGATACCACAGATTCAAAACTCGTGGGAGCATTAGCTTTCACGTGCACACGGACTTTCTGTGGTAGTCCCTTGATGTAGTACTTAATCCTCTTTTCCTCAGTGTCCACCAGATGTGGAACCAGCTGAGCCAACTCTTGATATTTGGAGGTATACTGGCGATGAGTCATACTACCAGCACAGAGCCCCAGAAATTCCCTCTCAACTCTGTCAATCTCGTTCTGCGGGCAGAACTTAGTGATTAGCAGCTTTTTCATGTCGTCCCATTTCATCTTTTTCATCTCAGCAGAAGACTTGATTCTTTCGATCGATCTCCACCAGCTTAATGCCTCATTAGTGAATGAGTGAGCGGCAAACTTGACCGCTTGATCATCACGGCACTCACTAATGTTGATCACCCCATTCATTCTCTCTATCCACTCAAAAGTGGCAACAGCATCTTTCCGTCCATCATACTTCGGCGGGTCACACCCCCGAAAGGACTTATAGTTGCAACCCCGGGTTGCCATTTCATAATCAGAATCATCACTGTCAGTGACTCCAAGTCTCTTGCTGCTTTCCTCTTTCGTTTCTTTCTTCCCTATATTAAACTCTTTAAGGGCCTCGCCCAATGCTTCTGGTAGAACTTTCTTCAAGATTGAAGTAACCTCTGCCGCTATAGCTTCTTTCACAATCGGTTCCAACTCAAGCGCCTCATTAGGGGCATCGTTAGGAGCCGACATATGGTTCCCACTATCATTATGCTCCATATGCACCGATTCAGCTTCGTTGCGGGAGTGCTCACTTTCTTCAGGACGGTTCCGGTTACCTGGAGGTCGGCCTCGACGACCAGTACGACCCCCAGTGCGACCTCCTCTCTTTGCTCTAGCCATTTAGTGTCTACTGTGAACAAAGATAGCTCGTGTTATCAAGATAGGTAACAATTTAGAACACCTCGAGTACTGTAAATTACTAATTACAGAGACCGGTATGAAATTACTAATTTACTTTACTACTCGGGTTCTGAACATTTCCTTTCCGAGTAACATTTGCATCCAAGTTCAGAGTTTCTACTATAAGGCACGTACTATCTACTGTCTACTGTCTGTGCTAAGGCATGTACTATGTACTATTTATGCTAAAGCATCTACTTTCTGCTATCTGTACTAAGGCGTTATTGTCTATGTTCTATGTAAGGACATTGACTACCTTCTGTCTACTATCTTTCCATGGACGGGCTGCTCCGACTGACATTCCTTTCCTTCCTTTGCTTTGTCCCATTCTCAGTTTAAGTTCAGACATTATCGCAAATGTCTGAATCTCTCAAACTATGGCTCTGATACCAACTTGAAACGCCCCAAAACAGGTACATCTCATAGTTGGCACACAACATAACAAACATAGTTCTTAAACCGGAAATCAGAATCTATTACAGCGGAAGTCTTTAATTCAAATCATTCATCAAACTAAAACACGAAATATTGTCTATAACATGAACTATCAGGATTGGAAATGTCAGTCTTCAATACCGCAGCCCGATGTCCATGCTATCCAGCCCACATGGCTCTTTCACTTTTCTTTAGCTTTACCCTTTTTACCTGTCATGCATACTAAAAGTCAGCTAACGCTGGTGAGTTCTCTCTTTACTTTAAACTGTAAACTTTGTCTTTGGTAGCTTAGTTTTATTAAAATAAAATAAGCTTTACTTTCACTTTCTTTGAAATGAACTTTTAACTATTACTTTAAAACTTTACAACGTTACAATTATAAATCTGTTACGTTACTATCTGTCATTAAAACTTTATCTTTAAGGAAACCCGTTAGGGTGTCCCACTGTACTCTGTCTATCATTTCACTTATACTTGACAAGTGACTTTATCATACTTTAACTATCACATATGGATCGTGGTCCGAGGACCAGATCCCTATCTTGCTTACACCTCAGGGTAAGACTTTTACTTTAGCGCTGCCCACACCTCAGGGTAGGACTTTCTTTCTCGCTTGCACGTTAGTGCAAGACTCCTTTAGCATTGCTCACACCTCAGGGTGAGACTTTCTCGCTTACACCGAAGTGAAGACTCCTTTAGCATTGCTTACACCGAAGTGTAAGACTCCTTTAGCATTGCTTACACCGAAGTGTAAGACTCCTTTAGCATTGCTCACACTTCAGGGTGAGACTTCTACTTTAGCATGCCTGCAGGACTTTCTACTATGCAACTACTATGCAATGCAATTACACTATTACACAAATAGAAATGCAATCACATAACTTTCATATAGACAAATAACACATATTAACACATAAGCATATAACATGGTATTTGTCACTGTCACTGTCACTGTCACTGTCGAGCTGTACCGAAGAACGGCTCCTTTATCGTTCTTTCTTTAGCTCATTGTTATCTTTCAAAAACTTGTTTAAAAGATAATACTATGCTCTTTTGTTCTTTATCTTTCATTTTATAAAAATAACATTTTTATAAAATACTATACTTTGCCTTTCATTTTATAAAAATAACATTTTTATAAAATACTATACTTTGCCCTTTCATTTTATAAAAATAACATTTTTATAAAATACTATACTTTGCCTTTCATTTTATAAAAATAACATTTTTATAAAATACTATACCAGTATGCATGCCAGCCCAAAACCATTAGGAAAAAGGGCAATAAGAACTCACCAGATGAATCGTTTCTGTTTACACCTAGCCGGTTCCTGAATGTCACTATGGTCACCCACAATCTGTATAATCAAGTCATAGGCGTAAGGCTGTGTTCCTAGGGGACACTTAGACATTACTAGGCTTGACTCAGATGTTTCGGGTCATGGTTTCATTATCGAAACTAGGTAGTTTCGAGTCCTGGCTCCTTATCGAAACTATGTAGTTTCGAGCCCTGGCTTCTTATCGAAACTAAGTAGTTTCGAGTCACTGCTTCTTATCGAAACTAAGTAGTTTCGAGTCACTGCTTCTTATCGAAACTAAGTAGTTTCGAGTCGTATGACTTATATAAATTCTTAGTTAAGGTCTTGGGTCTATATTGAAACTATGGTAGTTTCGATGGGTCTGCCCCTGTCGAAACTAGGTAGTTTCGATAGATGCGTCCATATCGAAACTAGTAGTTTCGACTGTGCAGTCTTCTTCCCCAAACAGAACCCTAGATCTGGTCCCTTTGTTCTAATCGATCAAGCTTTGAACTTTTTACGTTCGAAATGTTCCATTTTCCCCCATGAACCCAAACCCGTGGTTTGTTTCCAGTTTCACACGTAAAAATCTAAACCTTTACTCGATTATTAACCCGAAACCCGAAAGTTACAAAAACTCAGATTTAGGCATAATAATTACCTGTTACAGCTTCCTTCTCGTTTCTTTATGCTCCAGAGATGTTGAGCAACAATCCTCGAGACTTTGAGCTTGATCCCGAGCTTTCTCTCTCTAGACCCAAACTCTCACTCTCTCTTTCTCTCACTAGAAACTTGCGTGACAAGTGTGGTGAATGAGGGAGAGGCTGATGGCTGCTGCTATGAAGGCTCCCTGTCATTTTTCGGGCCCATGGGCCGGCCCCTAGCCAAGCCCACCTTCCTTTTTCTTTTATTTGGGTTTTTATTTATTTTGGGATGTTACACCAGAATAAGACATTTTGTTCATCTCACGCTTCTTAGCATCAAGCTCATACAATTTCAAATTCCAAATCAACTCAACCAAATTCATTTCCTTTATGTATGTAGGAAGTGGCATTGTGATTGCACCATAAGCCTTATAGTCTATGTCCAACATCTTCCTGTCATTGTCAAAATACAGGTTTGGATCAGTGTTGGGAACAACTATCAGGACCGATGATCATTGGCATATGCGGACAATTAATGATTGAATTCCATAGATTATAGTATATATAATAGAAAAAAAAAAGTCGGCCACGGATGGAAGCTTAGGAGGACAGTTTCCAGTTCCGGTCTCACTATCAAAGCTAAGTTGAGTCATCTTGTAGAAATAACAGTCACAAGTTCAAAAACAAAGAAACTTTCGCTCAAAGTTTCGCTTGAAACTTTCGTCTAGACTTTCTTATGGCACAGAAACTTGCGTCTAAGAAAACTTTCGTTCTAGAAACTTTCAACTAAAAAGTTTCATCCGAAATTTTCATCCCAAGGAAGAAATTTGAAACGTTTCGCCCCGATAGCACGTGACACTTTGTGGAGGCATGTTGTTCGCTTAGATCTCTATTAATGGATAAGGTGTGGCACACCATCCTTCTGTGGTTCAAATTGGCAGAACTCGCAACACTATATGTATGTCGTTTTGTCATGATTGTACGTTCCAGAGCTTACGCTCTAGAGCAGCGTCTCATCTCGTGACATGATATGCATAAGGGTTTAGTAGGAGCTCGAAATCCGGAAAGAAAATAAGCTATCTAGCGACAAATCTTTGATAATGATAAATCACCAGAGGTAGATCTTCAAAGAAGGATAAGTGGTCCTGAGCTTGAGCTATAGTAAGGAATAAGTCGTTTAGGCTCCATAGGAAAAAGTTGGATGGAGTTAGTGCTTTAGATATAGATACGTTATTAGGAGCAAAAGCTCTAAAGAATCATGTGTTAAAGAGTTTGGTAAAGGCAAGATTCATGCATGAGCTACGAAAGTGAATGTGGTTCACAATCATAGCTAACTTTGGTACCAAAGGTGGAGCTCCGTTTTCCAGAGTCCATAGTGTGATAATATCTACATCAAATGATCTCAATAGCGGAAATGAAGAACACGAGTAACACCAAATGATTAATGACTTTATTATCAACGAACCAAACGATTACAATCAGAAACGAAACGAAATTACAGAACGAAGAATTAACAAGAAGTGAAAACTGAATACAAGAACTAGACTAATCAGTTTGAGCTAACGAACCCTAAATCCCCAAATCCGCATAACAACTTCCTAGCAGGTCGTTGAAACATGAACCGAATTTGGCAAGTATGCCCCCTTAACTTTCACACAACATCAACCTTCAACTATTGAGCACTTGTCACTTTAGGAACAAAATATAGAAAACATGAAAACTTGATCTTTACTCAACACATAGTTAGGATGTTTTCCGTTTACTTTGTTGTGTAATTACCTTACTTATTTGAGTAAATTAACGATGTTGAAGTTATAATATTTAATAAGTTTTTTTTAGTTAAGTTTCTTTTAAAAAGACTAAAGTTGACAACGTGCAAAGTATTTCCTTCTTTACAACTGTATCCATCGTTATCAGTTTTATAATAAAGTGCAAAGTATTACTTCTAGAAGTATATAAATCCAAATCCTTGGATTCGGGTAATGAAGCTAAAAGTATGATAATAAAACTAAACTAGACCCTTTTTGGTATGATAATAAAACTAAGCTAGACCCTTTTTTGGTGGTGGTCGTGTTGCATGCTTATGGTCTATGGACTTTGTTTACATTAAAGTGTAGTGTCTTTAATAATATATTCAACCAATCCAATCTTTGTGGATGTTTTTCCTATTTTTTGACAACTTCTAAGCCAAACCCAAGATAAGCTTTAGACAAACCCACCCACCCAAACCCGGCTCACTAATGGAACCAAGGAAAGACAATTGCATGTGAAATCACTCATGGTCGTATTTTATAACTAAGATTTATAATGCTTTTAGTTTTTGTCTATACATATCTACATACATATATATTATAACATAGCGAAAGATTAAATAAAAAGAAATATATATATATATATATATATATATATATATATATATATATATATATATATATTTTGTGTGGGGTTTCGCTAAAAAGTCAAAAAAGTGTAAAAAGTGTTTTAAAACGCTCATAACCGGGGGTTGGGTTGGAGGTTTAGGCTTTTGGGGAGTGGTGGTGGGGTTTTTAGACGATAGGATTTAGGTTTTTGAGGATGAGGGTGGGGGGTTTTAGGTTTTTCGGGGTGGGGTAGGATGGGGGTTAGGTTTTGGGGGGGTTGGGGTGGGGGTTTTTAGGCTTTTGGGGGGTAACCAAATTAACCGACTTAACCGAACCGAACAATCAACCGACGGTTCGGTTAAGCCTAAACCGATTAACCGAAAGTTATGGTTCGGTTACGGTTTTAGTGTGTGGCATAACCGAACCGAACCGATTATACATATATCTATTTAAAATATGTGATGTTCTTTGACATAGTTATGTATAAAGTAAAAATGTTAGTTTTAGAATATTTCTCCTCTAGCTGTCATGTTAGAAAAATATGAATACTCGTGATTGTAGTCTTACCAACGAATAATCAAATTGTGGAATAAGACCAATAATGGATTTGAAGCCAAGCATGCTCAAAAACATGCATAACAACACTATCAGCAAATAGCATCAGTATGATCTGATATAAAACCTTCACAAAATAAGGTATTCCAACCAAATTGGTATTTTCATCACTATTTATTTTTAGTTCCCCTATCTCCATATAGGTATGGCCATGCAAATTTTTTTTTTTAAAGTTGTTAATTAAGATTAAAAAAAATTAAGATAGGATTCATGTAGTAAAAGGCACACTTCAGTAGGGTGAGTGCATGAAACTTCATCGACAGGTTATAGCAAAAAGTAAATGATAATGCAATTATAAATGAGGATTCACTCCCACATCGCAATTAACAACTAAAGTACATTGGCATTAGCCTTATAAAAGAATGCTTTAACCCATTGGTGGCAAGATATAAACAGATCGTTTGCTCATATTACCCAAGTTAAATATTTTGGCCCAAGTCGAAGTTTCGGTTATTAACTGAAAACTGAACCGATCCTGAATGTAAAACCGACTTAACCGAAACCGATTGGTTATCATTTTCTAATTAACCGAACGTTCGGTTATGGTTTTAGGCTAAAACCGACCCAAACCAAACCCCCTAGGTGGTGGTGGGGTTTTTAAAAGACTTTTACATTTTTTAGTCTTTTTAAAATATTCATCCCAGAGAGAGAGGGGTTTAAAAAGCCAATTTCAAAAAAAAAAATTAGGAAGCCCCTAGTAGGCCACGTGGTATAGAGTAATTGCGTCCAACACAACCTAAAAGTGTGATAATGATTAAACATGCACAGACACAATGCTTAAGTTCTAGATGCCCCGTTAAAAAAATCTAGACGCACTGTTAAAAAATATGGACGCCCAATTACACACCCACTTTAAAACATATTAAAAGGTTTTTTTTTAATTATAGCACTATCATACTCAAATAAAGACTATTTATGTTTAAAAAATTAGTGGAACACTAAGAAAAAGTCAACAATGGTTGGTTTTACCAATTTGAATCCACATGTCAATCATCAAATCGTAACCCTTGATCACTATTCATCAATGGTTGAAATCGGTTCCTAGATTTTTTAGAAATTAAAGACTTTTTAGTTTATAGCCAATCAAATAATGTATATATAATCCAACATATATGGGGAATGATAATGAGAAAACCACATAGTTAGGCGAAAACCAAGAAAACTGTCAAGAGCCAATCAGATAATTTACAGATGTTTTTTTTTCTAATTTATTTCTACGTGTATTAATATAATATTACACAATTTACCCAAAAAATCATTTAACGTATTGTGTTATACGTATACGTAACTGTATTTTTTTGTTTTCTGCTTACATATACGTAACACTATGTGTTACGTATACATAAACCAATATTTAAAATGGATTTTTTTTGTAAAGATGTATAGTATTACATTGATACTCTTATAAATAAAATAAAAAAATATTATTATTATATGATTGGTTAAAATTAATTTTCTTAGTGGTTTTCTCAATTTTCACCTAACCATGTGATTTCTCATGAACTCTCCCGTACGATATATTACTACCATCAATCACTTTGATCATGGTGTGACCATAATAAAGTGAAGATTTCGATTCTTGAACATCAATTGTTTTCCTAAGGATAAAAAAGTATGGATGAGCAAAGTCGATTATCGATTAATTATGGTCTCTTTCATAACCATTATGGCTTGGTTGATTATGGTCTCTTCCATAATCACAACCATAACCGACTGATCAGTTACAGTAAGGTTGGTTAACCATCGATTCTGACTAATTAACCAATATAGAGCTTGGCTTTTAAATCAAAATTTAAACTAATGAGTTTTTGTTGGGAATGTTTGGACCAACCGTAAAAAAAACATATGCATATCTACTAGTATTATAGCGAAGGATGGACTATGTGAATTTTCTTTAAACCAATATAGGACTAGAGTCAAAGTATTTATAGAGGGTATTGGACCCATTCCTTCTTCCCTTAATGGTCGATGTGGGACTAGATCCAAGTAGCCAGTTGTGAAATCGGTTATTTCGGTTATCGGTTAAAAATTTTAAATCGATTTGGTTATGTCGGTTTTAGTTTGGTTATCAATTACGGTGGTTAATTTGCTCACCTCTAATAAAAAGTTATTCCTTTATTTTGTAAATACTAAATCGTTTGTACTTAAACACCTGTCTCTCTTTCTCTAATATATGAAATATTATAAATAAAGTTAAAAATAAATATTTCACACCAAAAAGTAGAAGCAAAATGTAAAATTTGCAATCCATCACAAACCATCCACCTTTACTACTGCCTAACTCCAAGTGGAGTCCTACCATATTTAGCCTTTAAAGCATGTTCCATGTGTTGGTAACCTTATCAAAATATTGTAGCGATTGTCAAAAGTTAGTTCAAAACAATTATGATGGTAGTCATTTTCATATTATTATCATCCCACTTGATTATGAATGTAAGATCAAGTATGGGACCATATATAACAGTTTTAATGTCTTTGACAATTCTTTATGAAGGAGAAGATTAAAGAAAATATCTTTATGAATCTAAAGACTAATAAAAAGAAAGTAACGAATCAAAAAATAGGAATAAACGGTAAAACATAAAAAGGTTTTAGGACGCCAAACGCAAGAACTGAAAGAACAAAACCATAGAAGAATATCACGAGGTTCGAGTTTGACATCAAGGTTCGAACGGGTCATTTTCTTGGTTTTATTGATTTAGCAATGCCAACCTTCTTGACAACTTTTGAGATGAGAACATTTCGAAGTTTCACACATCTCTATTATAGTATATAATAAATAAAGGTTTCTAAATGACACGTGTCGTCTTCACGTTCATTCTTATAATTTTTTTTCGTCTCTCTCTCTTATTAAATACACCTCTCCATCTTTCTAATAATAATAATAGTAATATATTTTTAAACAAATTATTAATTATACTAATAAAACACATTTATTTTAAAGTATCTCATATTATAAGAAACTTTAAAATCTAATTATTTAACTTATGTTTTTATTCAAAGAGTAAATGAAAGTCAAATTACTTTAAATAGTAATTAATTTATTTTCAAAACTCAATTATACATTAACTTTTAAATATTTTTTATTTTCGTTTTCTATTGTTAGTATATGTAATTATATTTTTTTCACCTATAAGATATATATATTTATATATATATAAAAATACTTAAAAACTTTATGTATTAATATTTTTCACCCTGTGTAGTACACATGTTCTAAGCTATTACTGTCACACCCCAACCGACGGCGAAATACGTCGGGTCGGGACGGGACATGTAAACTATTCATGAGCACAAAGTTGACTAAATTGAAATATATTAATCATCCAAATTTCATTTCATAAATTCAAAACAAGCCAAATTCAAATCAAGTACATAAAATGAAATACATGAGTTCTTTATTAAAAATAACTAGGTCCAAACTTAAATGTAGCATGTCTTGATCAACTCAAACATTCGTACCTGAAAAATGATTAAAATAAAGTCAACTAAAAAGTTTGTGAGCATACATATGTTTGTACATAGATATCATATAGTTGTGTGTAAACAAATCCATACAAGTCATGATTTATAAGGCAATTATAGAGAGTCACTATTGTGTAACCAAATAGTACAACCAAACATTTGTAACTAGCATGCAAAACAATTATGTTGTCGGTAACAATCACCCTAACTGGGTGGGTTTGTCAGACTCAATAGATCTATCATTGTTAACAGTCGGCTTGTATAGTTAATGGTTGCACATGAAATTGCACACAAAGTAGTTAACACACCTAGTACTCAAGCATAAAGCTCAAATTGCACACATGAATGTAAAGTGGATTTATATTTTGTGTAGTTTGTGCAAATCATTGAATATAATGTTCATGTTTCACCCCAAAAATGTAAAACAGTGTAAAAGGGGTTATGTAAAACTCACTTGAATCAAATGTGTAGCTAGCACGAGAGACTAGGTAGCAAAGTGATCCTTGCAACTCACAACGTTAACCTAAAGTGTATTGTATATGAATCTAGATTAATAATGTGCACAATAGTCTATGCCCAAATCTAGGATTGAAATGGATGTGTGTACAAAGGGTTTGAGTTGTAGTATGTAAAGTAGTGTGTATGCGATTGTGGTTTGTACTTGAATGAGTGTTTTATAAAATGAAAAATTGAAATTAATAGTTTTAAAATAACTAACTTAGGGTTTGGGTTTGAATAACTAAATAAATCAAATAATTTTTATTTATTTATTTAGTTAGTTAGAAAAATAGTGTGGAAATTATATTTATTTAAATATAAATTAAACAAATAATTTTTACTTTATTTATTTATTTATAAAGATGTGTAAATAATATTGGTTCATAAAATTAATCTTAAATACAATTTAAACTCTAAGTGTATTTATAAATGTAATTTATATAAATAATAAATAAATTTATTTATCATTTGAAATGGGTATGTTAAAATAAATAACTTTAACTAAAAATTGACATGTATCCTTTAAGTATATAAAAACTATATATATTTAGATATAGTTTTATTAGGTTTTAAATATATAACTTAAATTTTATAAAACCTTGTAAAAAGTATTTATAAAACTTTGTCACAAAATTTATAACATTAGATAAATAAATTACTCAAAAAAATAATATAATTTAAATTGAGTAATTAACAATTAAATTTATAAAAATAGAGATTTTTATGCAAAAATTGTAAACCTTGTTTTATTCTGTTTTAATAAATGTGGGATTTATAAAGAAATTTTTATAACATTTTTCTGAGTCTTAAAACGGATTTAAAAAAATAATATAGGCCTAGGGGCTCGAACCCGGGTCTGTTCTATATAAGTCAGGTGAACAAACCACTGGACCAGGGGACGGGTTTCATTATTGGGCTTGGTTCTGAATGGGTTTAAACCCATGATTAAAATGGCCGGGTTTGCTTTAAATGTGGGCGCAAAAAGAAACAGGCCGGTCGCGTGGGCTGTGGGTTTCGAACCCACGCCACCGATTCCGATGGAGCATAGACTTAACCAGTCGGACCGGGTGGTTCACTGATCATAATAGGAACGAAGAAATTTAAATACGTTAACTTGAATTACCTAATTTCCCCAAATCAGATTTTGAGTAAAACGGCCAAGAACCCTGATTCTAATTGATTTCGATGGATTATGTTCACTCGAATTGATAGGGGGCTATTGATCAGGACTTGATTACGAAACTAATGATCTAAAACTTACTTGATAAGGTTGGGCAACGAGTGCAGCCGGCTACGGTTTCAGACCCGATGTTCTTGATACTAGATTGACTTGCATAGAAGTAATGAAGGTCAATTGAACGCTCTGGAAGTTAGTAATAGGTCGGGCAAGGGTGCGGGAGTGATTTAATTGGATTGATTTCATTTAAATTACTGATCGCGGTGTCAAGGTTAATCAAAAAAATTTATAAAATTCACTACTTAGATACCTAGACTGTAAATAGGGAAGTAGGGTATCGTATCTACATGGAACGCGTGGAAAATGCTATTCAAATTAAAACTATTCAATTACTACGCGTGTAAAAAGCAATTAATGTGATTTTTGAAAACAGTTGGAGAAAGAATGATCACTCCGGGATTCAGATTTAACAAGACACATGCACAATTCCAGTTTCAAATCAGATCAGAGATTACATAGACATAACCTTGTTTAAATTGTTTAACCTAACCACACAATAATCAATTCAATCACAAAACCGGATTATTCCCGGTGCAAGATAACCAAGAAACGACGATAGATGCGATAAATCAAAAACATGCAATTGTTAATAAGTCAAACACACAATTGAATTCAAAGAACTTAAATGGTTCACAAAACTTCAACCCAATACTAATTATCTACTGAAATCATACAAGTACAAGCATCATCATTCACCCGGAGGGATCACAAAAGCGTTTAGCCGATCATTATCGTAACAAACATCAAACTAAATAATCTAGAACTTACAAGCATTAGAAACTAATAAAAACTGGCCAAACAATGCTCAAAATCGCCTTTGAAAAGCTCTGGAACGGCCGGGAAGAAAAGATATTCGACAATGGGATCATAATGGCTTTATAATTGAAATTAGGTTAAAACTGCCGTAACTTCATGTCTTCGCGTGTCGCGAACATCTACCCCCAGTCCTTCGCGTGGCACGAAGGACAAAATAGTCGAGTGGGCTTTTCAAAGCCTTCGCGTGTCGCGAACTTCTTCTTCCGGATCTTCTCGTGGCGCGAAGATTCTATTTTCCAGAATTTTTACTTTTGATCTTGACTTTGACTTTCTTTGACTTATCGAGCTTCGTGCCTTCACATATATGACTCGTAACTTCCGCTCTTTAAGCACATTATCCATGTAACACATCAAACTACGAAACACCCATAAAACTGACTCGATAAACACAATTATACTAATAAAATGTACAAAAACCGACTCTTATACATGGGATATTTAACCCTACATCACATCCCCACACTTGACCTTTTTCGCCTCGAAAAAAAATAATGCAATGGAATTATAATCGGGAAACTTGCAAATTTACTTTCATTTTACACGACACAGACTTTCATAACATGTTAACCGTAACAATCGGTATTTCTATCCGATTAAACCCAACCACCGACTTTCAAGCCCCCAATTATGTGATCTCACACTAAGAAAGCTACAACTCAGCCTAATCCCATCTCAAGGTCATGTTTAGGCCCGGGTTAAACCTTATATGTAGGTCCAGATTTAATAGTAAGTCACTGATATGATCGATTTAACACATACACAGGCGGAAACTGTGTATATGGAGGTGAAACTTATAAACGAAACAGTGATGGTGAAGATAACCAGCTAACCACAGTATGAATCAACAATCAAAGGATATGAAAATGTAAGAACACAGTGAATAAACAACTGCGATTGTATTGATTCAAGCAAAATGTGAAAGAGAAAGTTTAGGGTTACAGCCGCTACTCACACCCTAAACAATCTCAAACTAGGCTATTTATAGTAGTGACAGGTATCGAAACTATGGTCAATCGAAACTACTAGTTTCGATTGACCATTTACAAATGATACTTAGACCTGTCGAAACTACCATCTATCGAAACTACTAGTTTCGATTGAACAGACTCAATCGAAACTAAGTAGTTTCGATGGCCCAGACTTAACTAATTACAGAAAACTGAAATTACAATAATGAAATGACAGAAAGTAAACTAGTCTAAAATTGTTTAAACATACAATAAATGACAACAGCTTATACGAAATATATGACTCTACAATCTCCCCCTAAGCTGTTGCATTACTGTCTTCAGCTCTTCATCAAGCAGCTGGTCTTTCAGATGTCTTTGGAATGAAAGGTTTGACATGGAGAGAGACAATCCTTTGATAGGCCTTCGCATCAGCTTCATCTTCATCGCTGTAAGCCTTAATGTGATTCTGGAAAAGTACTTCCAGATCTTCCGGTTGAAATTTTAACAGCTCCATTGGATCAAAGATGGTGATGTCTTCCTTGCCCTCACATTCAATAACTGCACTGCCAATGACTGGGTTATAGAACCACTTTCTGAAAGTCTGTAGCTGGACAGGTACAGATTTTGGAATAGTGATAGTCTTGTGTGTTTGGGCAGGCTTGTATCTTAGAAACACATATGGCTTTTTAGTTTTAGGATGAAACCTAGTCTTTGAGATCTTCTTCTGAGTTTTTCTAGGCTTCATTCCTTTGAAATCATTGTTGACTTGTGAATGCAGAAACTTCTCAAAGTCATAAGCCATCATGACCTTCCCAGGGTTTTGAAGTGGAAGTTTTGCTAAGTCCCTGAGGTCATAGAAAGGAAGGGTTTGGAAGTCAGTCATATTTTTGAAGTGCTGAACTCCCCCTCTAAATCTTCTGATGATAAAGAGCTTCCTTTCAGCATCATATTTCCAGCCAATTGTAGGCCTTTTTAGTTCTTGATGCTCTGCTATCCACTCATATGTCTTAGGAGTTTCCTCCTGAATTATTTTCTTAAACCAGGACTTTCTTGAGATTGGAGGTTCAGGTGCAGTTGAAGGTTGATCTTGTGCTGGAGTTGTTTCAGATACTGGAATGGTTGGTTCAGGAATGATATCTTTGATGAGGTTAATCTGAACATCTTCTTCATCTGATAGTGTTTGAATCTCATCACCTTCTTCAGTAAAATATCTTGTTCGTTCAGTCTCCTTTTCTTCAGTGGTTAGAATTTCTGGATGAAGGTCATTATAGCCAAAGTTTTCAATGTCATCTAGAAGAGCATTCAGCTCATCATCAGATGGTATATCTTCTTCATCCAGAATGACAGTTTCAATATCAGGCATAGCTCCCTTCCCTCTTCTCCTTGCTTCTCTTCTTTCACTAGCTGAGGGAAGGTCAGACTCTATCTCATCAACCTTTACTTCAACAGACTCCTTTGTCTTGGTATCGTGACCGGTATACATAATTAATGCAGATTCAGGATTAGTGACAAAGGCAGGAGATGATGGTTCAACTTCTGATGTAGTCTCCCCCTGTCCTGTTGAGGTGGATGGCTGTTGAGGTGTAGGTTTGAGTATTGAGTCTTTGAGCTGCTTTACTGTTTCAGCTAAGGCTTTGAAATCTTCTTGTTGCTTTGTTATCAGCCTTTGTTGAGTTTTCAGCTGAGTCTGCTGACTATCTATTTGAGTATGTAAGCCTCCAACCTCCAGCTTTAAGTCTTTGACTTCCTCCTTAACTTCATTCAGTTTGGACGTCAATCCTTCAATCTCTGTATCTTTCTTTTGAAGATTATCTTGAAGTCTTTTCATTTCAAGACTTAGAGTCTTGACTCTTGGTAAAGGAGAGGTTGAACCATGAAGTGGTGAGGTGGGAGGAGTATGGATAGGTGATTGTTGTGGAGAGGTAGGAGGTGTATGGATGGGTGATTGTTGTGGAGATGTAGGAGGTGTATGGATGGGTGATTGTTGTGGAGATGTAGGAGGTGTAGGGATAGGTGCCTGTTGTGGAGAGGTAGGTGGAGTTGGATGTGGGGATGGTTCTGGAGTAGTGAATGATGAATCTGACGAGGATGACAGATCCTCCAATCCAGTCTTTATCCTTTTAGCTCTAGAGTCCTCATCTTCAAAATCAGACCCTGATTCAATTTGCCTTTTAGAGGAAGATGCAAGTTGCTCCCTTTTATCATCTGAATCAGACTTGTAATAGTCTGATCCATAGATCCCTGCATCAAGAGTCCCACTTGACTCTGCAGCTTCTACTTCAACCTCCTATACATCAGCTTCAGCAATGACTGCTGGCTCTTGAACTACTTGTATTTCTTCAACAAAGGGGGCCTCTATTACAGGCTCAAGAATTTGCTGTTCTTCTTCTTGTACAATAGGAATGTCTATGTCGATTTCAGCTTCCAGCTCTTCATCTGATGATAAGTTTTCTTCTTCAAGGTCAGGATCAATGTCAGGAATGAACTCTTCTTCTTCTCCAATGACATGACCAAACAGGGGAATGTCAGCTATTGCCCTGTTGGTCCTTTTGCTGGTGCTTTTCATGTAGCTGAGAGTTTTGGCTATCATGTTATCAAAAACAAAAGTGTTTCCACCTTGTTGAATCTCTGGAAGAAGATGATTGATGATAATTTGTAGAAATCTGGGATATGCTAGAAATTTCTCCTTTACTGCTCCTGTTAAGTTATATTTCAGCTGAGTGAATATGAAACCAGAAAAGTTGTAGTCTCTTCCCTTTGTTAATCCTAAAGTAGCTGATCCCAGAGTACTGTTAGCTGAATCAAAACCCCCTTTCCTTATTGATAGGCAGTGAATAAACACATGCACTATATATCTCCAATGGCTAGGTAAAGAGTTCTTGATTATTTGACCATTCTTAAACTCATCAGGATGACCCATTCTTCTAAAGCATTCGTTCACATAGAAGATTGGGAACTCAACGGGTGCTTCTGGATTGTCATTTAACTGCAGTGCTTCTCTAACTGTGTCTTCAGAGAATAATACTTCTTGGCCATGTACGGTTGCCCTAATGTGCTGCACATTATCAACTGTTATTATCTCAGCAGTTTCCCAGAATTGTCTTATAGTTGCTTCAAAAACCGGCAAGTTGTGACTGATGGCAAAACTTATGTTGGAGTTTGCCAGAAAATTTAAGACAGGAATAAATTCAGCAGCTTTCGGATCATTGCTATTAAGGAATGCACAGACATTGTGCCTCTTTACGAATACGAGATCCATACCTGTAAAATTCATCAATGAGTAAAGGTTCTGATTATCGAAACTAAGTATTCCAACACTTAGAAAAAATCAGAAATCCTTACTGTCGAAACTAAGTAGTTTCGATAGAGATGAACTTATCGAAACTAACTAGTTTCGATAGAAGCAATAAGCTTTGATCAACACTTGTAGAAACTCTGAAATCAACACTGTCGAAACTAAGTAGTTTCGATAGAGATGAATTTATCGAAACTAACTAGTTTCGATAGGGTCAATGAGCTTTGATCAACACTTATAAAAATTCTGAAATCAACAATGTCGAAACTAAGTAGTTTCGAAAGAGATGAACTTATCGAAACAAGTAGTTTCGATAGAGAAATTAGGTCAAGTTTGGGTGTCGAAACCAGTAGTTTCGATTAAAAACCTTTTTGAAAACCTTTTGAAGGAGTTGAACTCCTTTATCGAAACTAACTAGTTTTGAAACCCAAACCCCCTATTGATTCATTATACTCAGACAAAATAAACAATCAAATGGAAGGTTTTTGAGTGGCCTGTGAATGACGGATATTCGTCTTACCGAAAGAGAGTATGATTTCTGCAAGAATACACATAAAAAGTGAGTTCTCAGATGATAAAGATGTATGCAAACACGAATACGACTGAGATTATGAAGATTCAGTCGGACAGATTTTGAAATTTTTGAAACTCTAGGTCTGTTGATTCGCAAGAATCATTCAAATGAAATAGTGACTTTACCTGATGATGGAGACGCTGGTGACTACGGGAAAATCAGTGGAATAATCACTGATATCTTGCAACTCAGACCAAGGCTTGATAGGTTTGTGAGAGACGGAGAAGATGAATAGGGTTTGCGAAAAAGACAAGTGAATAACAAGTGAAGAGAGGGATTCATTTATGCAGGCGTTTAAATTTGCAAGGAACAAAAGACAAAAATGCCCCTGTCGAAACAACTAGTTTCGATATTTACAGAGAAGTTTCGATAGTGCAAACTAGTTTCGATATTTACAGAGTAGTTTCGATAGAGCAAACTAGTTTCGATATTTACATAGTAGTTTCGATAGGGCAAACTAGTTTCGATATTTACAAAGTAACAGAAATAAGACTAACATATATACACATGATATTTACACTTTTTCTTCTTGAAAAAGATCCAACATGAGATCAGATCTGGTCAGTCTCTTGAAACACTTCCTTTTGCAATTAACTACTGTGAGTCCCTGAAGATAGCTGATATTTGTGCAAAGTAAACCCGAACATTTGTTTGTATTTTGATTTCATGTGATTAAAAGGTACCATTTAAGCACTATACAATGTGTACCCCACATATTAAAATAAAATGATTTTGAAAACCTATCAATCCTCAAGAAGTACCCACCTTCATCCTATCATCTCTTTCTGATTAACCAAGGTACCGTCTTAGTAATGTCAAAGTACCACCAAAAATAAAATAATATATCCAAGTGGATTTAGAAAATTAAAATAAAAAATATCCAAGTAGATATTAAAAGGTATGATCATTCTAGATCTTTGCGTAAGCAAAACAGAAGAAGTCGTAAAATTATCCAAGCGGATAGAAAAAAAATTGAACACCCGAGATCTTTGCGTAAGCAAAACAGACGGGGTCAAATCATCCAAGTGGATGGGAAAAGGATAAGCACCCGAGATCTTTGCGTAAACAAAACATACGGGGTCATCGGTGGTAAATATCGTTATATTGACGGTCACTTGGCGTATGAATAGGAATCCAATACGTAAGCCTGTATCTGATTGAATTGGTTTTCTTAGATATAAAAATGGGTTAGATGTTTCAATAATGGGTTCAAACACACAAGTATGAGATATATATTAGAGTTTTCACACTACTTACAAGTTTTAACCATATGTCGGGCCTACCAGCTATACCTCAGTAAACACTATCGCTTTTGGTCCATTCCATGTCCAAGAGATGAGATCAGACACTATCATTTCTCAAAGGTCAGATACAATTCTTCCTGCAACTCAAAACCACTTGTAAGATTTTAAACACAGCAATTCTTTTCAATATAATATTTCTCCCCCAAAAGATTTGCGTAAAAACTGTTCATAAAAATAAAATCTTTTTGGAATTTTCTTTGACAAGTAAACAGAATAAAAATAAAAAAATAAAAAATACTATTCATAATTTACTGAAAGTTGATCATTCCAAGCATCTCCACCAGTTGGGCGAATCTGGTAGAGTCAAAAGCCTTTGTGAAGATGTCTGCGGTTTGTTTGTGAGTTTTGACTTCAACAATTTGAATATGCTTCTTTTCAACACAGTCACGGATAAAGTGATGTTTGATTTCAATGTGTTTGGTTTTGGAATGCTGAACGGGGTTTTTGGTGATATGAGGAACGGCGGTGTTGTCACACAGAATTGGTGTCTCATGGAATGTGATCCCATAGTCAAGCATCTGATGGTGTATCCATCTGACTTGGGAACAACAGAGGGCTGGGGCAATGTATTCGGCTTCGGCGGTGGATTGGGAAACGGTGGACTGTTTCTTACATTGCCATGAGACAAGGCGGTTGCCAAGGAATTGGCAACCTCCAGAAGTGGATTTTCGGTCTAAGTTGCAACCCCCGTAGTCTGAGTCTGAATAAGCCACAAGATCAAACAAGTCAGTTTTAGGATACCACAGACCCAATTTTGGCTTATATTTTAAATATCTCAAAATACGTTTTACAGCAGATAAATGAGAGAGTTTAGGATTATCCTGAAAACGTGCACATAAGCACACTGCAAACATGATGTCAGGTCTGCTGGCCGTGAGATACATGAGCGATCCTATCATGGAGCGATATAGATGCGGATCAACGCTTTCACCATCCACATCAGGAGTCAAACAATGACGAACTTCCACAGGAGTTTTTACAGGGTGGGAATCAGCCATTTTGAACTTGGTCAAGATTTCTTTGACGTATTTTTCTTGATGGATAAGGATTCCAGACTCAGACTGATCAACTTGTAGTCCCAAAAAGAACTTCATTTCCCCCATGGAGCTCATCTCAAACTTAGATCGCATCACTTCTTCAAATTCTTTGCAGAGACGGGGATTTGTAGAGCCAAAAATGATATCATCCACATAAATTTGCACCATGATTGTATCCTTTTCCTCCTTCCGTTTGAACAATGTTTGGTCAATTGCTCCTCGTGTGAAACCATTCTCAAGCAGATGCTTTGATAAAGTTTCATACCACGCACGAGGTGCTTGGCGAAGACCGTACAATGCTTTGTCTAACTTGTAAACACGGTCTGGAAAATTAGGATCAATGAAACCCGGCGGCTGCTTGACATATACTTCTTCTTGAACTTTGCCATACAAAAATGCGCTTTTGACATCCATTTGATGGACGGTGAAGTCCATGTAGGCTGCATAGGCGAGAAACATTCGGATGGCTTCCAAGTGAGCCACTGGTGCAAAGACTTCCTCGTAGTCAATCCCTTCTTCTTGATAGAAACCTTGAACCACCAGACGAGCTTTGTTACGAATCACAGTGCCGCCTTCATCCTTTTTGTTGCGAAAAACCCAACGAGTACCGATTGGAACTTTGTTCTTGGGTAGATCCACCAAATTCCACACATGTAACTTAGAGAATTGTTGTAGCTCTTCCTGCATTGCTTCCACCCAGCTGTTTTCTAGTAATGCTGCTTTAATGTTCTTTGGTTCAGTTTGAGAGATGAAGCAGGAAAACATGCTGTTTTCAAATGCTTCACAGGCACTTCGGGTACTAACACCCACATTGAGTGGTCCAATGATGTTATTGGTGGGATGAATCTTGTGAATTCGCAGTTGAGGAATTGCATCTTCTTCCACGACTTCCTCCAAATTGGAAAGATTTTCAGCAGGAGGATCGGCAATGTCATTAATAGGATCTTCAGCAAATGATTGTGGTGCAACATCTACTGTTGGAATGGAGTTGTCTTCAACAGTTTCACTTGTTGCACCAGAACCGGAAGTCTCCATATTAGATTCAACATTTGCAACCACAGGAATTTCAACCTGAGCAAATGAGGAAGAACCTAGATCATTTAAGTTCCCTAAATTGTTCACAGAAAAATAAGGATTAGCATGAGTTGAGTCAATTGAGAAATCAGGAAGATTAAATGATTTAAAAACTGAATCAACGTCAAATAACCAATTGGGACCGTCTCCTGCGTCCGTGTGATTATTTTCATGCCAATTGATATAAATGGACTCCAGCACTATTCTTTTCTGCTTATGATAGACACGAAAAGCACGTTGATTGGAGGAATAACCAACAAAATAACATTCATCAGCTTTGGCTTCAAACTTGTTGAGCTGATCTGAAGTGTTCAGCATCGTGCACACACACCCAAATTTTCTGAAGAAATCAATAACTGGCTTGCGTTTGTACATGATCTCATATGGTGTCTTGTTGCAGCTTTTAGTGATAAGAACCCGATTTTGCACGAAGCAAGCAGTGTTGACTGCCTCAGCCCAGAAAGTCACGGGAAGCTTAGAGTCAACAATCATAGTTCGTGCAGCTTCAATTAAAGTGCGGTTTCTCCTTTCAGCTACACCGTTTTGTTGAGGAGTACGAGGTGCACTAAATTGACGAGAAATTCCTTTGCTTTCACAGAAGGAATCAAGAGTTGCATTCTTAAATTCAGTTCCATGATCGCTGCGGATAGTCTTCACACTTAAACTGAAGAGGTTTTCAATTTGAAGCAGATAGGTCTTTAAAATCTCTGGCGTCTCATCCTTTTTAGCTAAGAAAAATACCCAAGTGAATCGAGAAAAATCATCTGTTACCACCAGACAGTATGACTTTCGTCCAAGACTCATGACACTCACTGGACCAAAGAGATCCATGTGAAGCAATTGGAGAGGAGAGTCAATGGAATTGGTGGTTTTAGGCTTATGTGAAGATTTGTTTTGTTTTCCCTTGGAACATGAAATACAGTGTTCCATAGGAGTGAAATCTTTGAGAGGTAATCCAGTGACTAGGTTGCCTCGAACCAGTCGGTTCATTGTTTTGAAGTTGACATGTCCCAACCTCTTATGCCACAGGAAAGATTCATCTTCGGAAGCCTTTGAGAGAAAACATGATTCAATTCCCGATGGGTTGTTCATATCCAAGCTGTATGTGTTGTATCTTCTGGGAGCACGCATGAGAATGAGTTCTTCCGGAATCACCACTCCCGGCTTTAAGATAAGACATTCTTTTGAATTGAATAAAGCACAAAAGTCCTTGTCACAAATCTGTGAAACACTCATCAGATTGTACTTTAACTGAGGAACATAGTTGACAAATTCCAGACTATTTACTCCATTTGATAATGTTCCTTGTCTTTCAATCTTTCCTCCTCTTGGGTTTCCAGCAAAAGCAACATACTCTCCATCAATCTGATGATAATCTTGCAGCAAGTTAAAGTGCCCAGTCACATGCCTTGAACATCCACTATCTACATGTCAGATGTTATCGCCGGTTCTTCTTGATTGACCCTATACACAACGAACCATTTATACGTTTTGACCAAAAATGTTTCAATCAAGAGATTTTAGTGTCATGATATGACATCTCATTGGAATCAGAAGTGCAACCATCCTTTGATGAAGCACGGTCATCAAATAGAACATTATTTTTAATTTTCCAAGTTCGTTTTAAATAATTTTTAGCATTTTTAATTCTTTTACGCCTAGATTTCCTACTGTGAGAGGAGTTAGGCAGCACATATGAATTTAATGAACTTTGGGTAGGTGATTCTTCATTAAGATTTGCGGTTGTTAATTTACAACTTTTTGAAACATGATTTGAGGCACCACAACTAAAACAAACGTTTTTACAAGATATCTTAGCCTGATAATAATCATCACAAGATGAAGATGATTGTGATGTTGAGGAATCTGAACATGAGACGGTTCTTTCATCAATAACTTTGTCTTGAAGATGATGTGCTTCCTTTAATCTGAAAAATTCCATGTTGCTCATGGTTTCACGTGGTACATCATTCACAATAATTCCTGCACTTTTAAATTTTGTAACACATGGCATAACATTCAAAGATTTAGGAACAAACGGCAAGGCATTTTGAAATTTAGAAACATCACATCCCAAACCCGTATGCTCAGCAGGCATAGAATCAAAATACAAATTTTTAACGTGTTCACAAATATTTGGTTTTGACACGGACATATTATTACATTCATCCGACTCAAGTTCTTTTAAAATAGTTCTATCATTAGCACTCTTATCACAATCATCTTCGGACTTTACACAATTTGACTCTGCACAAGAAGCAAAACTGTCAGAATCAGAGGATGTAATATAATCATCAGAAGATAGTGTGCAAACAAAAGGTGTGGAAACATGTGGAGTAGGCATATCAGCAAATTTCCCTGATTTAGAATAAGGAGGTGGATGAGAGTTATACCCAAGACCTTCTGTGCCTTTTCTATTAAATTGTTTGTCAATTATTCCAAACAGAATTTTCTGATCCATATCCATGTGATCAACCTGTAATTTGGCTTTTTCTGCCTTTTGGACTCTTTCTGTTAAAATTGTATTATTAATGGTTTGAGTATTGAGTTGCACAATTAAAGAACGATTTTCACCAGAAATATCACGAATTTTCTTTAGGTAAAGTTTCTCATTTTTGGCCACAGAGTCAAACATCACCTTAATGTGATTTCGTTCATCAATCAAGGCTTGATTGATGAATCTGTATTTTTGAATTTCATTTAAGCAAGATCTAGAATCACAAAGTTTAGAAGTAACCTCAGCAGGCACAGCAGTGAGATCCTCAGCTGGTTCAATCATGACACACTTGCCATTTTCTTCCACATCAGCCATCAAGGCTTTATCAGCAGCTTCCTCAGCTTGTTCTCCCCAATGATAATGTCCATCAGCTTGGCACACAAGAGCTGTGGAACTGAAAGTTGTGTTTGTCTTTGGAGGATTGGCAGCTTGTTTACCAGAGGAAATCTTCTTATCTTGTTGATCTTTGGAGGACGGCTCCTTGCAGTTTCTGGCAAAGTGACCCAGCTGATCACAATTGTAGCATCTCACCTTCTTGATGTCAAACCCAAGCGTCTTTCCTTGCTTGAACCTGTCTATACTAGTCCTTTTGATAAATCTCTTGGCTCTTAAGGTCAACATGGCCATGCACCAATCAATGTCCATTTTCTCCAAATCATCAGGATTAATCTGCTCCAAGTCATCAGGTTGAAAGCTAACCGGTGTTAGATTTCCAGAGATCAGTGCATCATAGCACGACATGAAAGCAGTCATGATTGGGACATATTCATCAGGAATCATGGTGATAGTCTTTTGAGGAGCAGAGGAGCTGGTAGACTTAATTGCAGCAGCTGAAGGAGGAACATCAGTCTGAAAGTATGGGCTACCGGATGAGCTTGATCCAGCAATGAGAGCTGTGTTTCCAGACTGATTGGATGGGGTGACTGCTCCCTTCTTAATCTCAATTTCATAAGATTCAAGAATGCTATAGACTTCCTGTTGAGACAGAGCACTCAGATTCTCAGTCTTTTTGATCATGATTCGATACATATTCCATTCCTCAGGAAGAGAATCTAGGAGTTTCTTGTTCAGATCAAGAGTAGGGTACTCAACTCCCATAACCTTCAACCTTGAGACAATGCTTGAGAAACGGTTGATCAAATCAGATATTGATTCTCCCCTTACACTGCTGAACATAGCATATTGTTTCTTGATCAGATCTCTTTTGCTTTCTCTGACATCCTCACTTCCTTCATATCTTGTACACAGTGCAGCCCATAAGTCTTTGGCAGTTGTGTACTCAGCAAAGATGTTGAAAATATCCATAGGAAGAGCCATGGCAATAGTCCCATAGGCCTTGTTGTCTCGGGCAATCAAGGCAAGATCTTTCTCATCATATTCAGACACTAACTTAGGACGTTGAACATCAGCAGTGGTAGTTACGGGCTTGTGGGGACCATCAGTGATAGAATTCAACAGTGTATAATCGTGAAATTGAAAGAAAAGCTTCATTTTTTTAGTCCAGTCATCGAAATCTCTTGTGGATACAAGAACAGGTGGTCTATTTCCCCCAGAATGTTCTGTTGAACTTAAAGTGGCCATAATGTTTTGAATCGAAACTAAAACAGTAACTTAGTTTCGATAGGTCAACTTCTATCGAAACAACTAGTTTCGATAGGACTAGTTTCGATAGACCAACTATTATCGAAACAACTAGTTTCAATAGGACTAGTTTCGATAGACCAACTATTATCGAAACAACTAGTTTCGATACTGAAAACTTCACAGACTAGTTTCGATAACCGCAGATTCTATAAGAGACAAAAATCTAGTTTCGATAGTACCTTCTCCCGACAAAACGTAGACAAGAAGTTTCGATGATCAACAGAAATCAGAAATTGTTCCCCGTAGTTTCGATGCCTTCTTCTCCAAAACAGAAATACTCCATTGATGAAAAGCTTCAGAAATCAAAGCTGCAGAAACAACAAACCAATCCAGCGAAAACCTTCGTCTAACTGTCCTGATCACGAATCCAATCTCCGATTCCGAAAATACGAGCAAAAACCTTTGAAAAATGATGAAACAGTACCTCGAGAATAAATGTGCAAAAACCCAAAATAAGCAACGAAAACCTTCGGTAATCACCTAGAATCGATCAATAACCTGATAACACTCAAAAAACACTAGAGCATAATGCTCTGATACCAATTGTAGGTCCAGATTTAATAGTAAGTCACTGATATGATCGATTTAACACATACACAGGCGGAAACTGTGTATATGGAGGTGAAACTTATAAACGAAACAGTGATGGTGAAGATAACCAGCTAACCACAGTATGAATCAACAATCAAAGGATATGAAAATGTAAGAACACAGTGAATAAACAACTGCAGATTGTATTGATTCAAGCAAAATGTGAAAGAGAAAGTTTAGGGTTACAGCCGCTACTCACACCCTAAACAATCTCAAACTAGGCTATTTATAGTAGTGACAGGTATCGAAACTATGGTCAATCGAAACTACTAGTTTCGATTGACCATTTACAAATGATACTTAGACCTGTCGAAACTACCATCTATCGAAACTACTAGTTTCGATTGAACAGACTCAATCGAAACTAAGTAGTTTCGATGGCCCAGACTTAACTAATTACAGAAAACTGAAATTACAATAATGAAATGACAGAAAGTAAACTAGTCTAAAATTTTTTAAACATACAATAAATGACAACAGCTTATACGAAATATATGACTCTACATTATAGATTTCCCACCATTATAAACACTAATCTATAAGTTTTAAAAATCAGATGAATTATGGATCGATGAATGAATGATACGAGCTTTTATTAATGTTATATGAACAAACCTAACCAAGTGGTGTTTCAATCACGCTGGAACACAATATATGACACATAGGCTGCAGTTTTTAAGCAATGAAATACATAAGCTTCGGAACATGGGTGTATCCTTCAAGTCACCATCCCGAAAGGAAACACGTGAACCTAACTTAGTTATCCAATAATGATCACTTAAGTCCCGCCCATGGGTGTATCAACCAAGTCACTATCCCGGAGGGTAACACGTAAGCAAAACCTAGGATCTCAATTTAATTAATTAAAGCTCATTAAATGATGGATTATGGATTGCCGGCGTCACCAACTTTCGAATTTATTTTCATAAAAAGAAAGTGGTGTGCCAAAGTTTTAAAAACTTATAAATTTTTGTTTATAATGGTACATATCACCCTATATTGACAGTTTCGACCTTGCCGACACCCCTAAGATAAGAACCCACAAGATATCCTGAATTAATTATTCAATGTAAGTAGATTCACTATTAGGATATTTAAGCTCTTTAAGTCGGTTGGGCCTACCAAAACGTTCCAAATTAGACGTGTTTGATTATCTTTATTATTCAATTACATTCCTCACACAAATTTTCGATTGTACTATAATTTTCCATTTAGTTGCAAAACTCTAATCCAAAGACATTTTTCAAAAATTATAAATTTTAATGGGTTTTTTATGACTCAAAATTAAAGACTCAAACTACACCTGAACTAGGTCTCCCCTCCCCACACTTAAACTCTGCATTGTCCTCAAGGTAGGGAGAGCGACTCAAAAACGAAAATAAAATACAAAAATAATAAAACTTAGCTGGAAGGACAATCGTATAGGATTTCATTTGCGATCGTGCCCCATGGATACAAGCGGGTTGCTTTGTACAAAATAGTCAAGCAAACGTCAGATTATCGTCCCCCGAATGGAGATTGAGTACGGGAAATTTTTAATCCAAACCTGCAAAATAAGCTCGAAACAAACCCACAAGCATCATATCGACTCAATATAACGACTCTCTTAAAAAAAAGACCCGACGGACTCGAACTACTCAAATAATTAAATAAAAAAAAATTAGGGTTTCCAGGTCCTTCGCGTGTTGCGAAAACCAGGGATCAGATTTTCGCGTGTCGCGAAGACCCATTAGTCATCCGGGTTATAAGCTTGTTCTTCGCGTGTCGCGAAGAATTTCCTTTGGAAGTTCGCGTGGCACGAAGACACGTTGGTGGCAGAAAGTTAAGAAATTTTTCCAATTTTTGCCTTTGAAAAATTTTCAACTCTTAAAACTCAAAATTTTCAAAATTTTCAAAAATTCATTTCAACACTTAGAATATATGCACACATACCTGGAATGTCTTTCTTGATGGTTTTCATCACCCAAATTACCACGAAACCCTGCAAAAATTTAAAAAAAGACGCAAAACTATAACGAAAAGACCGAAAAACTGAAAATTTGTACAGACTTCTACAACGGCATCCTACCCCCCACGGGTTTGTGTATTGCCCTCAATCTCATTGTATCCAATCATAATATCCCCAGAGACGTCCCCACACTTGGCCAATTGCGTCTAATTAACTAAAATAAAGAAATGACAACCTAACTCACTTTCATAGGAATCACGGAGGCATTTAGCATATGCAACAAACCTTTTAAATCCCTTGGTAGCCCGAGTGGACGAGTTTAGTCCCGTGAGGGTTTCTAGGGAACACACCCACAACGTTCATTTAACTAGACATGTAAAGTGAACAAACCTTAGGTTGCCTCCTAATAGCGCTAAGTTTAACGTCTTCAGCCGGACGCGGTGTACCTCATTATGGTTAGGGATTCTTCAAGACACTCCATGACTCTTCAATGAAATTGATGTCTACCGCTTCCAGATATGGTTTCAACCGGTGGCCATTCACCACTTGCCTTAGATGATCATCGAAGTCTTCAATCTCAATGTCCCCATAGTTAGCCCATCCATTTACTCTTCAACTTTCCTGGAAACAACTTGAGCCTAGAATTGTAGAGCCACACCTTCTGCCCCACTTCAAATGTCATCTTCTTTAACTTGGCGTCGTGTACTTTCTTCATCCGATCTATATAAGCAGAAGCACATTCATACGCCGCATCACGCAGTTCTTCCAATCCATTCAACTTTAACTTCCTTTCCATCCCCACAGCATCATAATCAAGGTTAACCTCTTTTACTGCCCACAATGCCCTATGTGCAATCTCAACCGGCAGGTGGCATCCCTTTCCATACACCAATCTGTATGGTGTAGTGTCGATTCGAGTTTTATAAGTAGTGCGGTAAGCCCACAAGGCATCGTCAAGTTTTCCTGACCAGTCTTTCCTGTCTGCCCGCACTGTTTTCTGGAGAATCTCTTTAATCTGTCGGTTGGACACTTCGACCTGCCCGCTGGTCTGTGGGTGATATGGGGTGGCTATTCTGAGATCGACTGCATAACGTTTGAGCAATTTTCCGAATTGGAAGTTCTTGAAATATGATCCCCCATCGCGTATGATTGCACGAGGGATTCCAAATCGGGAAAAGATGTTGGTTTGCATGAATTTGCATACCACTGCGGGGTTGTTTGTCTTTGTTGCTATCGCTTCTACCCACTTGGATACGTAATCCACAACCACCATAATATAGAGATACCCGCAAGAGTTAGGAAATGGCCCCATAAAATCTATGCCCCAGACATCAAATAAATCCACAACCAAGATTGGCTGCAGCGGCATCTCGTTCCGCTTTGAAATACTGCAAATCTTTTGACAGTTTACACAATTCTTGGTGAACTCAAAAGCATACCGGAATATGGATAGCCAAAATAGGCCTGTTTCAAAGACCTTCCGACCTATTTTCTATCCACTGAAATGGCCACCACATGCAGATGTATGTACCAGCCCTAACACACATTGAATCTCTGACTCTGGTATACATCTTCTGACCAGTGGATCTGCCCACTTTAAATAAGTCTGGTTCATCCCAAATGTACTGGCGCGCCTATGCGATAAACTGGTTCCTTTTCTTCTTGGACCAATGTTCCGGAATTGCACCTGTAGCCAAATAGTTAACAATGTTAGAAAACCACGGAGTAGTAGAAACTGATAGTAATTGTTCATCAGGAAATGTTTCATTAATCTCCCCCTCAGATTCACTTCCATCATGCACAATGCGTGACAAATGGTCTGCCATGACATTCTCACTCCCTTTCTTGTCACGGATCTCCAAGTTAAACTCCTGCAATAACAAGATCCAACGGATCAACCTGGGCTTGGCATCCTTCTTTGCCATGAGGTACCTGAATGCACTATGATCAGAGTAAAAAATAACTTTACTGCCCCAGATATATGATCTAAACTTATCCAACGCATATACTACTGCTAGTAGCTCCTTCTCAGTTGTGGTGTAATTGAGTTGAGCATCAGAAAGAGTCTTACTTGCATAGTATATCACCATTGGTTTCTTGTCTACCCGTTGTCCCAACACTGCCCCCACAGCATAGTCACTTGCATCACACAATATTTCAAAGGGTAACGACCAATCCGGTGATTTCAAAATAGGGGCCTCCACCAATTTTTGTTTAATTAATTCAAATGAATCGACACATTCTTTATCAAAAACAAAAGGGACATCTTTAAGTAGTAGATTACACAATGGTTTGGTTATGACACTAAAACCTTTAATGAACCTTCGGTATAACCCGGCGTGTCCTAAGAAGGAACGAACTCCTTTGACTAGGGGTGTTCAAAACCGGATATCTGAAATTTTGGATATCCGAAAATTTCAAATAGTAGATTTTATTATCCGAATCCGAATCCGTATCCGAAATGTGAAAAAAAAAGTTCTAAACTGTGATATTATTACTAAGAAAGAGCTGAATCGGAAAACAATATGATCTCACAATCACACATACATCAAACGTGTTTCTGTGCGGTTCTGTTATGTTTCTTAGGCCTTCGAGCTGGTCTCGATCCAATAAACGCGTATCCATCTTCTTCAATTTCTTCCTTCGATAACGAGATCCATAACCTCCTGTTCTTCTTTCCGATGTCCTTCTCCTTCTCCAAATCGGAAACTTGTGTCGACACCACTGAGTCAAGATCCAATCCCACATGGTTCCCGTTCACATCCTTAAACTCAAAGTCCATTAACGTATCAAACTCAACGGCAACAGCGCCGACCGGAATACCCAAAACCCACTGGCGTCACTGACCGCTTCATCGTCCGACGAAATGACAAAAGCCAACCCACCTCCAATCGAATCTAGATTTAAATTCTGAACCGATAATGAGAAATAGGTCATGAAACTCGCCAGATTCTGGTTCTAGGGTCACCGGTGAGTGGATGGAATCGGGAACGGAGATGGTGGAGTGGTTGGAACGACAATGGCGGCTGAGCAAATTTGAGAATATTTGTTTGCATGAATGTGAATTCAAAATTTGAATAAGAGAGTGGTAGGGTTTTAAAAACATTTTATTTTTTAATTAAAAATAAAATAATATAAATGTAAAAATTCGGATATTTGAATATCCGAAAATTTGGAAAATCACTATCCGAATCCGAATCCGAAAATTCGGATATCCGAATTTCAGATATCCGAATTTTCAGATATTTCGGGTTCGGAATTTCGGATACTTCGGGTTCGGTTTTGGATTCGGATATTTTTGAACACCCTTACCTTTGACACTATTTGGTGGAGGTAGAGTTTAAATGACCCAGATTTTTGCATGATCGACCTCAATACCCTTACTAGAGGTAACATGCCCCAAAACCACCCCTTCTTGAACCATGAAGTGGCTTTTCTCCCAACTGAGTACCAGATTAGTTTCAACACATCGTTTTAAAACCTTAGTTAATTGACTCAAACAAGTTTCAAAACTTGTGCCAAATATTGAAAAATCATCCATAAAGACTTCCATGGATTCCCGATCATATCTGAAAAGATACTCATCATGCACCATTGAAAGGTGGCCGAGGCATTACATAAGCCGAAAGGCATTCGACTAAACGCGAAGGTGCCATACGGACAAGTGAACGTGGTCTTTTGTTGGTCCTCTGGATGTATTGTAATTTGATTATAACCCGAGTACCCATCTAAGAAACAATAAAACTTCTGACATGTAAGTTTCTCAATGATCTGATCAATGAAAGGGAGAGAGAAGTGGTCTTTTGATGTTGCAGCATTCAATTTCCTGTAGTCTATGCAGATTCGCCACCCGGTCACCGGACGAGTGGCAATCTCTTCCCCACTTTCTCCCTTTATTACCTGTAAGGCTCACCCAGCTGCTGTCAGAGATAGGGTAGATAATACCCGCATCCAGCCACTTGAGCACCTCTTTCTTTACCACTTCACTCATGTTAGGATTCAACCTTCGTTGAGCATCCCGAGCGGGTTTTGCTCCTTCTTCTGTGACGATCTTATGCATGACTATTGCTGGGCTGATCCCTTTTAGATCTGCTATGGTCCACCCAATTGCTGCCCGATGAGCGATCAGAACCTTCATCAATGCCTACTCATGTTCTTCAGTTAAACCTGCAACAATGATAACAGGAAGAGTGTTATTATCACCCACAAATGCATATTTTAAAAGTTTAGGAAAATCTTTCTGTTCCAGCTTAGGTGGTGATTCCGGTGATGACTTTAACTAGATGTCAATATGATCTGGCAGACTCTCAACCTGAAGTGACCAGTTTGACATTTTTTCTCTCAAAGCGTACACCCCCACTTGTTCCTCTGCTTCATGCATCTCCAGCTCATACTCCTCCTATTTCCTGTCACAAACAATACATGGTTCCAGGGTTTCACCCTCATTTTCGTGAGGGAGACACCCCTCAATAACGTCTGCCATAAAGCATTCGCCATTGATTGGAATAGAAATAGCACTAGCAAATATGTTTAACCTTAACCTGCGGTTGCCAAATGCCATATCCACTGTACCTGTTACGCAATTGATTACACATTGAGCTGTTCTTAAAAATGTTCTTCCCAATATCACATTAGGATGCCTGTCATTTGTAGACGCTGCATAATCAAGTACTAAGAAATCAACAGGATAGTAAAATTCTTCCACCTTCACAATTACATCAGTTAGTATTCCCCTAGGAAGTTTAAGAGTAAGATCTAACAACACCACGGTGGTATCAGCCTTTTGTAGAGGACCAAATTCATACTATTCATACAAACTTCCTAGGAGAATACTAACACTAGCTCGAAGATCTAGGAGAACCTTATTGATTTTTAGTTCACCAATTTGCACAGAAATTAAAGGTGCTCCTGGATCCTGCAGCTTAGGTGGCAATGCACCCGACAAAAAGACATTGACATTGTCTGTTAGGTCAAGCTTTTTGGGCATTTTAAGATGTCGTTTCTGGGTGCATAATTCTTTCAAGTAACTTGCATGTTTACATCTAAAAGGGGAAGATTAATTTTTACTTGTTTAAACATGTCCCACAACTCATCCTGTTGTGGGCCCCTTTTAGTTACATTCTTCTTGGTTGGTTCTAATAGAGCAGCAGGATAAGGGATGCTATTATTCTCCACCCCTACACCTTGAGTGACAGCTGTGTTCGGTTTAGTTTTAGATGTTTCAGAAAACGTTACCTTTTTAGGTTTTTTAACAAAAAATGTTTCCGAATCGCTGTCACTCTCACCATCCTCTCCTAGGTCAACTACCAGTCCCTCAACATCCGGTGATGCTGAGGTAACATTGTTGTAAACCTTACCGCTTCTTAAGGTACTTACCTGGGAGACATTTGCATTCCTTGAGCCCGAGGAGCTAGCACCCTCGTGTTGAGGATTTAATTTTGTATCACTTGGAAGTTGCCCTTGTGCTATCCCACTACTTCTGCTATCCTTTCAGCTAACTGACCCAGTTTTCATTCAAATGACTCATTAGTTTTGATCTGGATCTCTTTATCGTGCTCAATCCTTTTCAAGGACTCTAGTATGGCTGCAAGTTGCGGGTCGCCACCAGCTGCAGGTTTGTTCTGTTGGTAGTTTCTCTGTTGATATCCCCCATATTGGTACCTGATATTGTGCGAAAGCACACGTCTTTATTCCTTTGTTTTAATGTGTTCTAAGTAGTTTTATATTAGTTTTGAGTCAATTTTATGTACATTTGAGTCGTTGGTCTTATTTGTAGGAGCTCGGGAATATTAATGAAGAATACGTGAAGAAAACGAGCGAAGAAACGAAGCCCGGAAAAGTCCAAAGATCAAAAGACAATTTTCTGAAATTTAGGTCTCTCGCGGTACGCGAAAGACGAGTGTAATAATTCTCGCGGTACGCGGGAAACTCCAGGAATCCGCCCGACTATTTTGGTCCTCGCGGTACGCGAGGATCCAGTCAACATTCTCTCGCGGTACGCGAGAGGGCCGTTTTCCGCAAAACCCTAATTTTTTAAATTAAAAAGATTTAAACGGCCATTATGAGGGAGTTCGATTCTAAGCCGTTCCAGGGAAGAAAAAGAGGCGATTTTGAGCTTGGAAGTCAATTGAAGCTGAAGATTGAAGCTTTTGGATTCCGGGTTTGTGTAGTTGCATTCTAGGGTTTAAAGATTCAAACTTTATCTTTGATTTTGTGTTTTGAACCTATGGATCTTGCTATTTACTTCTGTGTAGATGTTCTTAGTATGATTCTAGGCTAGATTCTTGATCTACCTAGGTCAATATGATGATTATGTGTTAAAGTTTCGATTTTTATTCGGTTTTTGGATTTGAATGTTGGATTTATGATTTAGTAAAGGTTTGAGTTTGTTTATGTGTGATGTTAGTGCATGCTTAATTCTGATTATGTGGTTGATTATGCTTTTCTGCGTTGATTGTGGTTGTCTGCCAGTTTGATCTTCGTTTCTGGTTCATAGACTTTAGGGTTTGTGAGTTAGAGTGGTGTCTAGACGTAGTAGCCATAGAAAACCTAGTTAATTACTGATTAGAAGTGAATGTGTGTCCTAGTTCAATACCCGAGAGGTGAGAATTAGTCGTTTAGTCTTCGTCATTAGGAATCCGAGTGTCAGCTGTCTGAGAGGAAGTTGGTATTAGGTGTCTAGTGATAGTTGCTATCCGAATCATAGTATCCATTCTAGAACTACCCCATGCATTCCTTGAGTGTATGGTAAGCGGTGAGACTGAGAGGTAATCCGTTTATTAGGGTACTTGTCATAGTAGGAAATACCCGAGAGGTGATCCGATCATCTGGTGAGTTAATATCCTTAGGTTGTCTTCTGGTCACATCCCGAGACCGAGAGTGATCGGGAATCCACTAGATATCTTTTAGGTGTTATATCTTTAGAAACCCAGATCCAACCTAGTTCCAAAACCGGTAGAAGTTGAGCTTTACACATAGGATTCCGACCTAGGTAGTGACTTCTCCATTCTTGATTTCATCTTTAGTTTACTCTTGATAGCTTGAATTGTCCTTAGTTTATTGCATTCTTAGTTAATCTTTAGTGTAGTAAACCCCCCAATCAATTAATCATATTAAGTCCTAGTTAGAGTCTAATTTAGTTATTCAGTGTCTTTTGGGTTCGATATCCGGACTTCGTTAGGCTATATTGCATTGATCGGTACACTTGCCGGTTGTGTGGTCTAGTTTTAGGTCGAGTCTAGGTTTATAAATTTAAAACTAGAGAGTCTAGATTAGGTTTTATTTGATAGTGTTTATAGACCGTCTGGACAACATCAAGTTTTTGGCGCCGTTGCCGGGGACACTTGGCAATAGCAATATTAGCTTTGACTAGTTCTTTGATTGATTTTTGGTTTATTTGAGTCTTTTGTTTTCTTTTGAGTCTTGTGTGCTACTTGTGAGTCTTTATTCTGTTTCCTTCTTAGAGTCTTTCTGTTTATGCCCAATACTCGTTCGCACGGATCACCATCTTTTGCAACTTTTCAAGAGCCCGAACGAGAGCTTCACGAGCGCACTCGCGACTTTCGGGAGCGTTTAGAGGAGCTGGTTAAATCTAAGGTACGTTCTACTAGCCCAGTTCCAATTTCTATCATGGGTGACGCTGATCCTCCAGCGAGGCGTACAGTACACCAGAGGGCCAGTGAGGGGGTCACGGGCGCGAGATCTTCGATCACACGCCCCACTATACCGAACACCAATTCTTGGCAGATCCCATCACATGTCATGAGTACGATCACTCATGCCACTCAATTCCATGGCCTCGAGGATGAGGATGCACCCGGACATTTGTCCCGCTTCGCGCGGATATGTGATACATTTAATATCACGGGTGTATCTAAGGACGCAATCTACTTGCGTCTCTTTCCATTCTCTCTTTCTGGGCGTGCATCTACTTGGCTCGACACTCTTCCCGACAATTCTATCACCACATGGGAGGATCTCGAAGCCAAGTTCTTCAAGAAATACTTTCCACCTTCCAGGGCCGCTCGCCTTCGGGACCAGATCCATTCGTTTCGGATGGATCCCGACGAGCCTTACCATATGGCCTGGGAGCGGTTCAACGCGCTGTTGAGCCGATGTCCCCAGCACGGTCTCCCCGACTGGGCACTAGTGGAGAAGTTCTATAATGGCCTCACCTTCGAGACGCAGCAAATGTTCAACACAGCTGCAGGAGGCCATATCATGGATAGACTCGAGCCTGAGGAGTGCGAGGATATGTTCGAGAGCTTCGCTCAAGCCGAACAGCAGCACCCACGTTCTGTTAGGGATTCCATCCCTACTGCTAGGTCACACGCCTCTTCTCCTAGAGGTGTGCATCAGGTCACTCCTGATACTAGCGTGGCTGCTGCCCTCGCCTCGATGGCGAATGAGATAAAGGAGCTCAAGCTCAGTGCTTTGAGGTGTCAGGTGTGCAGGGGAGGACACGACACCCGAGATTGCCCGGTAAATAATCAAGAGCATGTGAGCTATGCTGGCAACCAATACCAGAACCGAAATTACAACAATTCTAATACTTTTGGTTCGGGATGGAGATCTGGATTCACTGGTCGTCAGCAACAGTATGGAGGAGCAGAAGAAGGAGCGAGTTCTGGGAGCACTGTTGGGTCACGAAGGATTGAGGAGATGATGGAGACTCAGACACAGTTGCTTGCCCAGCTGGTGCAGAATAACAAGGATGCTCGGCTAAGACTGGATAGCCATGACACTTTGATGAAGAATCAGCAATCGGCGTTCCAGGATTTGCAACGCACGGTAGGAGACATTGCTAGGAGCATACATGATAGACAAGGAAGCCCTTCTACGGGCCCGAACGCTTCAGTGATGGCCGTGTCTATAAAGAGTGTGGAGAGTAAAGTGGTTGAAGAGGTTGACCCCCACTCTAAGGAGCATAATATTCCCTCGGTGGAGGAGGTGAATAAGATTGATTGGGCAGCTCGATTTGCTGAAATCGACGCAAGGATGCTGAAAGAGACCGAGTCGAATGCTGTTTCGACAAGGAGCATGGGAGAGAAGGAAGATGAGAGCCCACCGGTAGTAGTAGAAGAAGAGCCGGTGGAGGAGGAGATAGTGGTTGAGGTGCCTACCAAGAAGGCACAAGAGAAGAAGAAGGGGGTGGAGATGAAGTCCCCCGAGATTGACCTGAGCCGTATTCCTTATCCCACACGTGTGTTGCCACATAAACACGCTAAGGAATACGGTCACTTCCTTGATATGTTCAAACAACTCAAGGTCAATCTCCCGTTTGTAGAGGTCCTCCAGCATATGCCCAAATATGCCAAGTTCTTAAAAGGCCTTCTTTCCAACAAGAAGAAACTTGAGGAGGTCTCTGGAGTCTCACTTGGTGAGCAATGCTCGGCAGTGGTGCAAAATCATTTGCCAGAAAAGTTGTCTGATTCGGGTCGGTTCACGATCCCGTGCTTGTTGGGCAACCTACCATTACACCACGCGTTGGCCGACCTAGGTGCTAGCATCAATTTGATGCCCTATTCATTGTATAAGCAGCTGGACCTAGGTGAACCACAACCAACGCGCATGAGCATTTCCTTGGCTGACCGCTCAGTCAAGTATCCACGGGGAATAGTGGAAAATCTATTAGTGAAAGTGGGCAATTTTGTTTTCCCCGTGGATTTTGTGATTCTAGATATGGAGGTGGATGACAAGGTCCCACTCATCTTAGGGCGCCCGTTCCTACGGACCGCAAAGGCGATGATTGATGTCTTTGACGGGAAGCTCACACTTCGTGTGGGGGATGAGGTCCTTACATTCAATGCTGTAGAGTCCGGGAAGGATGTTGGCGAGCACAGCCACTCCGTGTGCATGCTCGATTCTTTCATGGACCACCATTGGGACCCCGATCCGGTGATAGAAGTAGGTGAACCCGCCCCGAATATAGAAGAACCATATGATTGGGCGTTGGAGTTAGAAGGATTGCTAGATGAGCCAGACGATTATGGAGATGAGGTGCCTGATGATTTGCTGGAGATGATGGCAGAGTTTGAAGAGGTCATAGGCAAAACCCCAAGTGTGGGGAAGTTGGTGGAGGTTGTTGAGGATCCCGAGGATCCTGGTGAGATTGTGGAGGTCATTCCTTTAGAAGTGCCCATTCCTAAACCCCTACATATCTTCACCACTGTTTGTGCTTTGGGGAGAAAGATCGAGTCACCCCCTAGGTCTAGGCCGCCTCGTAAGAGGACTCGAGAGTTAATTGACTTAGGCAACGTAAATAGAGTGCTAACCCCAAGTGTGGGGATATCGAGGAGTGACAAACTGCTTGGTTATTTAATGCGTATTATCTTCGGACCGGGTAGATTTAAGTTGTGGTGGAAGGAGATGAAGGATAGAAATCCATGGTGCGGTAGGAGTAGTTGTTTGCTGAGGCTGTGGAGAACCGGTAGGCCGCGAAAGATGAAGGCGGTACCGGTTAGGATCAAGGAGAAGCCTCCTGATAGGCTTGCTTGAGTCCTGGGCAAGTGCCCGGGATGTAGAGTTTGTATGATTTCATTGGGTTGAGTCCGTGTCTTTTTCTTTGTTTTTCGGTTTGTGTTTTGTTTGTCTCAAGTTTTGCAGGAATCCATGCTCGATTCGGTAAGGAAAATCGTCGGGAATGAAGCCCCAGGTATGGTTACATGTGTTTTATCCTTGGGACAAGGTTTTAAGGAAGTTTGGGTGAAACAAGATCTTAAATGACCAAAAATATTCTAAGTATAAAACTTGAAAATTCTTCAAAACTTTCTGTTAACGACACCCTCTCGCGGTACGCGAAGAACGAGAGGAAGATCTCTCGCGGTACGCGAGAGACAAAAGTCTCGGCCGGCCTAACTTTTTGGCCTTCGCGGTACGCGAAGAATACCCCCTTCGACTTACGCGGTACGCGAGGGACTGCTGGTGTCACCCTATTTCCTTTGTTTCCCATGGTTTCCCGTACCCGTTTCTGTCCCCGTTTTCACTCACCACCACTATTCATCACCTACCTTCGTACCACCACTACCATGAAGCATCACCTTTAACCACCATCATCCATCACATTAATTCACCCACCTACCACCATCCGACCACCGTGACCATGGGAAACTTGAAACCGTTTATGACCGATGTTCGAACTTGCTGTGGTATTCATGTCTTTGTGTTTGCCACATGTCGAGTATGTTTTCTCTGCATCTATCTATCTTGAGTCTTTTAGTTTTCTTGAGTCTGTCTAGTCTCTATATTTTATTTGAGTCAGTTTAATGCTGTGGGTTTGTATGAGGTTTATTTTGCAGGTTTTATCATTTCGCCCGTACTCAATCTCCATTCGGGCGGGATTGATTATCATCTTATTTATCTTGTAAAGGCAACCCGTCAGTGAGATGTGCAAGCCGCGACCGAAATGCTATACGGTGCACACACAAGGAAGAACGAAGCTGCATATTAGTTTGCATCTACATTACCAGCTAAGTCGCTTCCTGTTCTGTTTTGTTTTTATTTTTGCATTTTCATTTTTAGTTGTGTTTTGCTTCACATTGAGGACAATGTGTCTTTCAAGTGTGGGGATGTGAGTGTCTAGTTTGTTTAGTTTGTGTCTTTAAAAATTCAAAAATACAAAAAAAAAAATTGAAAAATTTGAAAAATGTTCTTGAAAATAATTGCAAATACTTGGAAAATGATAGTAGAACTGGATCTATTTATGAGTTTAAAAGATTAAATAATTGAAAACGTGTCTAATTAGTGATGTTTTGGTAGACCCAGCTAACTAGTAGAGCTTAAATATCCTGTTTGTGTTATTTAGGATTAATCACGGAATAAAATCATGATATCTTGTGGGTATTCATCTTAGAGTAATGGTAATACTGAAACTGTCAATATAGGGTGATAGGTACCACGATTAAGTTAAAATTTAAAGGTTTTTGAAATTTTTTTTGGCACACCATTCTCTTTTTATGAGAATAAATCCGAGTTTCGGTGGCGCCCGCATTCCATAATCCATGTTATTCCATAATTTATGAGCTATACTGAGTTTTGCTTATGTGTTACCCTTTGGGATAGCGACTTGGAGGATACACCCCTAAGTAAGATTTATGTGCTTCATTGATAGAATGTAGTCTATGTGTTACCCTCCGGGATAGTGACTTGGTTGAAACGCCTCTAGACGAAAGTTCTTTTGCTTATTATGCTCATTATCATCCATTCATTCATGATTTCATCTGATTTCTAAAAACCTGTAAATAGTAATTTAACGTTCTCTCGCGGTACGCGGGAAACTCCAGGAATCCGCCCGACTATTTTGGTCCTCGCGGTACGCGAGGATCCAGTCAACATTCTCTCGCGGTACGCGAGAGGGCCGTTTTCCGCAAAACCCTAATTTTTTAAATTAAAAAGATTTAAACGGCCATTATGAGGGAGTTCGATTCTAAGCCGTTCCAGGGAAGAAAAAGAGGCGATTTTGAGCTTGGAAGTCAATTGAAGCTGAAGATTGAAGCTTTTGGATTCCGGGTTTGTGTAGTTGCATTCTAGGGTTTAAAGATTCAAACTTTATCTTTGATTTTGTGTTTTGAACCTATGGATCTTGCTATTTACTTCTGTGTAGATGTTCTTAGTATGATTCTAGGCTAGATTCTTGATCTACCTAGGTCAATATGATGATTATGTGTTAAAGTTTCGATTTTTATTCGGTTTTTGGATTTGAATGTTGGATTTATGATTTAGTAAAGGTTTGAGTTTGTTTATGTGTGATGTTAGTGCATGCTTAATTCTGATTATGTGGTTGATTATGCTTTTCTGCGTTGATTGTGGTTGTCTGCCAGTTTGATCTTCGTTTCTGGTTCATAGACTTTAGGGTTTGTGAGTTAGAGTGGTGTCTAGACGTAGTAGCCATAGAAAACCTAGTTAATTACTGATTAGAAGTGAATGTGTGTCCTAGTTCAATACCCGAGAGGTGAGAATTAGTCGTTTAGTCTTCGTCATTAGGAATCCGAGTGTCAGCTGTCTGAGAGGAAGTTGGTATTAGGTGTCTAGTGATAGTTGCTATCCGAATCATAGTATCCATTCTAGAACTACCCCATGCATTCCTTGAGTGTATGGTAAGCGGTGAGACTGAGAGGTAATCCGTTTATTAGGGTACTTGTCATAGTAGGAAATACCCGAGAGGTGATCCGATCATCTGGTGAGTTAATATCCTTAGGTTGTCTTCTGGTCACATCCCGAGACCGAGAGTGATCGGGAATCCACTAGATATCTTTTAGGTGTTATATCTTTAGAAACCCAGATCCAACCTAGTTCCAAAACCGGTAGAAGTTGAGCTTTACACATAGGATTCCGACCTAGGTAGTGACTTCTCCATTCTTGATTTCATCTTTAGTTTACTCTTGATAGCTTGAATTGTCCTTAGTTTATTGCATTCTTAGTTAATCTTTAGTGTAGTAAACCCCCCAATCAATTAATCATATTAAGTCCTAGTTAGAGTCTAATTTAGTTATTCAGTGTCTTTTGGGTTCGATATCCGGACTTCGTTAGGCTATATTGCATTGATCGGTACACTTGCCGGTTGTGTGGTCTAGTTTTAGGTCGAGTCTAGGTTTATAAATTTAAAACTAGAGAGTCTAGATTAGGTTTTATTTGATAGTTTTTATAGACCGTCTGGACAACATCAGTACCCCTGATTACCTGCATTTCTTTGTTACCAGCCTGGATTGTAGCTTTGTTGGCGGTTCTGGTACTGCTGCTGACTCCCAACCTGCACATCAGGTACCTGAAAGTCAGGATTCATTTGATTATTTGCATTACCGTACCTGAAATTAGGATGATTTCCGAGTCGCGGATGGTAGTGTGTTGCATTTATGTATGGCTTCCTATCACCTCCAATCTGATTTACCTCTTTCGGCTTGCCCTGCTCTCTTGGACAGCTCTCCACAGTATGGCCCAAATCAGCACATCCATCACACACCTGGTATCCTTGAGAAACATTAGACACCTCTCTTCCACTCGGCCTACCAAGCCTTGCCATTTGAATTTCCATGGCATCCAACCGCTTTTGTGTCTCATAATCGACTGCTTTTGCAGTTCCACCCGCCTTTGCTCTTCTACTAGCATTGGCATGCCTCTTTGACGTTACTGCCATCTTCTCCAGAATATCCCAGTCAACATCCACATGGTTTTCAAAGAATAAACCTGCACTAGTTGCATTAACATCTCTAACATCTTCAGGTAACAACCCATCATAGAAAGCTTGTATGAGCTCCTACTTCTGTATCCCATGATGTGGGCAATTCCTAAGCAACTCCTTGAATCTTTTGAATGCCTCATAGAAAGGCTACCCTGACTGTTGCTTGAAATCTCGTATATCAACTTGGGCCTCATTGGTTTTATGAGGTGGGAAATACTAATCAAGAAACTGCTGCTGTAACTCTGCTTAGGTGGCAATTCTTGCAGCCGGTAGAGACAAGAACCACTGTTTTGCCCGGTCCTTTAGTGAAAACTAGAAAAGCACCAGTTTCACCTCATCAATAGTGAACCCCTGACCACCTATGGTCCCACAAATAGCCTCATATTCAAATAAATGTGTTTATGGCTCTTCAGTAGCTCTCCCATAGAAGTGTGGGAGGATTCCAAGACAACCCGGACGGATCTCGAATGCATTCCCCTATGAACTAGTGGAATGACGGGGGAAGCATTTAAAGCCAAAGCGGGGCGTAAGTGACTATTCACCCCTTGGTCATATCTCCATGGTTGTTTGTTTCTGGGCTGTCTATACCTGTTTTCTCTTTCCAAATTACCCAAATACCCTTGACGGTTGTTCCTCGGTAGAAATTCATACTCTACTCTCAGTGGTGGTTGCACCCATCCGTCTATATTCTGTCTCTGATCATGGGGAGGGAATGCCTCCTGGTGGAGCATAGACTTAACCAGTTGGACCGGGTGGTTCGCTGATCATAACAGGAACGAAGAAATTTAAATACGTTAAATTGAATAACCCAATTTCCCCAAATCAGATTTCGAGTAAAAAGGCCAAGAACTCTAATTCTAATTGATTTCGATGGATTATGTTCACTCGAATTGATAGGGGGCTATTGATCAGGACTCGATTACGAAACTAATGATCTAAAACTTACTTGATAAGGTTGGGAAACGAGTGCAGTCGGCTACGGTTTCAGACCCGATGTTCTTGATACTCGATTGACTTGCAGAGAGGTAATGAAGGTCAATTGAACCCTCTGGAAGTTAGTAATAGGTCGGGCGAGGGTGAGGGAGTGATTTAATTGGATTAATTTCATCTAAATTACGCGATTTGGTTTTGATTTGACCGTAACAGTCGTAGGGACGAATTACGCGTTAATTTGATCAATTGGGGATGAATCGAGTCATGTTAAGGCGTTGGATACATGCGGGATTGGTTTGCGCGTGATTTGCGGGATCCATTACGCGTTAATTGTATGAATTGAATACAAATTGATACGGTTTGACTTTGTGAAGTCAAATTCGTTTGAATTTGAAATTTGTCCGCTTAATTGGACGAATTGGCGTGATGTTAGGGCCTGGATTGGGTCGATTGTTGTTTGTGAAATCACAGTTGTCCAATCCAGCAAGAACCTGACCGATTATAGCCTTGGATTTTCAGGAATCGGCCTCATTTGACTTTTTAGGAGTCAAAGATAGTTAAATGTTCTTGGGTTGGGGTCAAAATTGAGTCAAAGATCCAAATTCACGAGTGCGGGTTCAAATTGAGGGTTTGGAATGGTTAAGGGTTCAAACCAAAGTGAAAATCTTTGCTAAATGATTATGGCTATGGATATTTGTATATACGTGTGCATGCATTTGTATAATTATATATATATAGGGTTCGAATGATGTATTTAAGTGTAAAACTCACGAGTTTGCATTGAAACTTAGGGTTTAATTGCTTGCACGAATGAAATAAAACATTGCACTAGAATTGGATTCCAAACATGTTTCATTGAACTGAAAATAAAGACACGGAAATAAGAAATGTTACAGTATCCCCATGTTGAGGGAATTTCGTCCCGAAATTCAACTAGTTGAGGCTACTGAATCAGCAAAGAGGTGTGGATACTTGAGCTTCATTTGGTCGATTGTCCAAGTGTTTTCGTCGATTGTCGGCATAGCTCTTTTTCCGACTCTTCGCTACTCGAATGTTGTCACGGATTTGAATGATATTGTCGGATGTTTCTTGAACTAACTCGGGACTGGTGATTTGTGTTTCACCAATCTCGTTCCAACAGATAGTAGAACGACACTTATGACCATAGAGAGCTTCAAATGGGGACATATTGATACTTGTGTGGTAGCTATTTTTGTAGGAGAATTCAATGAGGGATAGTTGTGAATCCCAATTGCCACCAAAATCAATTACACAAGCTCTAAGCATGTCCTCAAGAGTTTATATTGTCCGCTCGGTCTGACCATCAATTTGGGGAGGTAAGCCGTGCTAAAATCCAATCGTGTACCAAGAGCAGATTGAAGGGATTGCCAGAAACGGGAGGTGAAACGAGCATCTCTATCGAATATTATGTTTAGCGGAACACCGTGACGACTCACAATTTCGTCAATGTAAATTTGGGCCAATTTCTCAACCCGTGACGACTCACAGTTGGTGATAACCAGATCGAAGATCAATCTTCGAGAAGCAGATAGAACCTTGAAGTTGATCAAAGAGATCATCAATTCTAGGCAACGGATAACGGTTTTTGATGGTAAGCTTGTTGAGTTCGCGGTAGTCAATACACATGCGGAATGATCCATCCTTCTTCTTGACGAATAAGACTGGTGCATCCCATGGTGAATGACTTGGATGGATGAAACCCTTGTCGGAGAGTTCTTGAAGCTGGCTTGCAAGCTCTTGCATTCCAGAAGGTGCGAGTCGGTTTGGAGCTCTAGCCACGGGGTTAGCTCCGGGTACAAGATCAATACGAAATTCCACTTGTCGAACAGGTGGAAGACCTGATAGATCTTCAGGGAATACTTTGAGAAAATCCCGAATGATGGGGATGTCTTGAATACTCTTCTCTTTGTCATCCTTTTGGACAATATGGGCTAAGAAGGCCACGTACTTCTTTCGTAAGTACTTTTGGGCGGTAGTGCATGGCATTAGCTTGAGTTCTTTACAAGGCTTTTCACCAAATACTCTCAACGTTTCACCCGATGGAAGGGGTATTCGGATACATTTCTCAAAACAGATGACTTCGGCATGATGATTCGACAACCAATCCATGCCTATGATGATATGAAAACTCCCTAGTTGCATTGGTACGAGGTTGACTGGGAACATGTGCTCCTAGGGAGCAGTCACGTATAATGGAGTCAATTGTAATGGAGTTACCGTTTGATACTTCAACGGTGAATGTTTTCTCTAGTTTGGATCATGTTTTTGCAAGTAAGGGTTCAAAGTTAAGTGACACAAAACTCTTATCAGCACTGGTATCAAATAAAATGGAGGAATATTGATTATTAACGAGGAACGTACCGTTGACCACATCATTTTTGGCCTGAGCTTCATTAGCGTTTATGTTGAAAGCACGCCCACGAGCTCCGCCTTGGTTAGCATTGATGAGCTTTGAGCACTGGTTACGGAAATGATTTAGGTTGCCACATTCATAACAAGCACGCTCGTTTGCAATGGTTGGAACCCCTTGATTAGCCACTTGTTGGTTGGTTCGGTTTGGTGGGTTGGTTTGATTTGCAAGGGCCTTAGCTCTACAAACATTGACTGTATGTCCATATTTCCCACAGTGGTTGCAAAGGCGGCAGGGAATGTTTTGGAGATGGTGATAATTGCAAGTGCTACAGAGTGGGTAGGTTCCCACATATGATTTATTGGCTGGAGCTTGATCCATGGGTGCAACTTGGTTAATGGGGGTAGCCGGAGTGACTACGACATAATTTTTGGCTTTTCTTTTCTTATTGTTGTGGTAGGGTTCAGTTTTGACTTCTTTGATGTGTGCGGGAGGTGTTGTGGTGTCAGGAACTTTCTTTGCCCCCTTTCTTGTTAAGGTTCCCACCTTCACATGATTATCTGTTAGGGTGGCGGATAGGCGGATAGCATCTTCGAGAGTTGCAGGATTTCTTCCTAAGACAGTATCCTGAATCTGCCTGGGCAATCCACCAATATACTTTTCGATGCAGCGGGACAGCGGTGTGACCATATGGGGCACAAGGAGACTTAACTCATGAAAACGAGTTGTATAGGCCAAACTCTCACCGATGTCTTGGGTAAGATCTCAAAATTCAGCCTCTAATTTCTTCACCTCATTTCGAGGACAGAACTCCTCGGTTATCAGCCTTTTAACCTCATCCCATGGCAAGGCCATTGCCGCATCCATGCCTCTAGTCCTTCTTCCCCATTCCACCATGTGAGCGCCCGTTTCTGGAAGACGCTGGTGGCATGACGAACTCAGAGGTTATCGGGGCAGTCACTATTGAGAAAAATGCCCTCAATACTTTCAAACCATTGAAGGAGTCCCGTGGCTCCTTCGGTACCATAGAATTTGAGGGGATTACACGAATTGAAGTGTTTGAAGGTGCATTGTTCCGGGTTGGCACCACCACCACCATTAGCACCATTGGTACCATTGGTGACCCCATTAGCTTGGGTGAGTTGGGTCACAAGTTGTGCAAGGATAACAACAATATCAGTGTTGTTGTTGATCTCATTGGCACGACGGGGAGGCATTCTACAGATTTGCACAACACAAGAAGAGATGTAAGAATTTATGAAAGTTGATTGAGTTTAGAGAGTATAAGATAATAAATAAAAATAATTAATCATATTTTGGATTGTACTCAAATAGTGACATAATCACTTGAATACTATGACGTATTAAGGTTAATTAAACTCATATAACTTTCAAGGAGACATGCTTTAGCCTATAAGTAAACACTTATCCCGGGAATTCCCAGGAAAGCATACGGGTCCCTCGGTTGATTGGGATTTATACGAAATGCTTTTCTAGACAAAAAACCTAGAATACAGGTGTCACCCTTCTAGATTGCATGTGTCCTCTAATAATTAACAAAGTTTAAAACCTTAACGAGGTGTAAAAGAATTTTTTTTTATAGATTTAGATCCATGAAGTTTTCACATGCTATGATGATGATGACAGATAAGCAGGTAACAAGGTTATGAGGCTTAGGGTATGGGTAGGGATATTGTTTATTTAATTTATTATTTAAGTATAGCCTAATAAGTCATGAATTCTAACAAATAGGGCATCAAATGAATTAAAAAGTAACATAGTAAGCATGCAACACATAGCATGTAGCACATAACACATAATCATGAAACATGGCATAAGTGGGTGTCTTAAAGTTATAGTCTAGGTCAAGGGTGTCTAATAACCTAATTCCCTATAACCAAGGCTCTGATACCAATCTGTCACACCCCAACCGACAGCGAAATACGTCGGGGCGGGACATGTAGACCGTTCATGAGCACAAGGTTGACTAAATTGAAATATATTAATCATCCAAATTTCATTTTATAAATTCAAAACAAGCCAAATTCAAATCAAGTATATAAAATGAAATACATGAGTTCTTTATTAAAATTAACTAGGTCCAAACTTAAATGTAGCATGTCTTGATCAACTCAAACATTCGTACCTGAAACATGATTAAAATAAAGTCAACTAAAAAGTTGGTGAGCATACATAGGTTTGTACATAGATATTATATAGTTGTGTGTAAACAAATCCATACAAGTCATGATTTATAAGGCAATTATGGAGAGTCATTATTGTGTAACCAAGTAGTACAACCAAACCTTTGTAACTAGCATGCAAAACAATTGTGTTGTCGGTAACAATCACCCTAACTGGGTGGGTTTGTCAGACTCAATAGATCTACCATTGTTAACCGTCGTCTTATATAGTTAATGGTTGCACATGAAATTGCACACAAAGTAGTTAACACCCCTGGTACTCAAACATAAAGCTCAAATTACACACATGAATATAAAGTGGATTTGTATTTTATGTACTTTGTGCAAATCATTGAATATAATGTTCATGTTTCACCAAAAAAATGTAAAACAATGTAAAAGGGGCTATGTAAAACTCACTTGAATCAAAGGTGTAGGTAGCAAAGTGATCCTTGCAACTCACAACGTTAACCTACAATGTATTGTATGTGAATCTAGATTAATAATGTGCACAATAGTTTATGCCCAAGTCTAGGATTGAAATGGATATGTGTACAAAGGGTTTGAGTTGTAGTATGTAAAGGAGTGTGTAGGCGATTGTGGTTTGTACTTGAATGGGTGTTTTATAAAATGAAAAATTGAAATGAATAGTTTTAAAATAACTGAATTAGAGTGTGGGTTTGAATAACTAAATAAATCAAATATTTTTTTATTTATTTAGTTAGTTAGAAAAATAGTGTGGAAATTATATTTATTTAAATATAAATTAAACAAATAATTTTTACTTTATTTATTTATTTATAAAGATGTGTAAATAATATTGGTTCATAAAATTAATCTTAAATACAATTTAAACTCTAAGTGTATTTGTAAATGTAATTTATATAAATAATAAATAAATTTATTTATCATTTGAAATGGGTATGTTAAAATAAATAACTTTAATTAAAAATTGACATGTATCCTTTAAGTATATAAAAACTATATATATTTAGATATAGTTTTATTAGGTTTTAAATATATAACTTAAATTTTATAAAACCTTGTAAAAAGTATTTATAAAACTTTGTCACAAAATTTATAACATTAGGTAAATAAATTACTCAAAAAAATAATATAATTTAAATTGAGTAATTAACAATTAAATTTATAAAAATAGAGATTTTTATGCAAAAATTGTAAACCTTATTTTATTCTGTTCTAATAAATGTGGGATTTATAAAGAAATTTTTATAACATTTTTCTGAGTCTTAAAACGGATTTAAAAAAATAATACAGGTCTGGGGCTCGAACCCGGGTCTGTTCTATATAAGTCAGGTAAACAAACCACTGGACCAGGGGACGAGTTTCATTACTGGGCTTGGTTCTGAATGGGTTTAAACCCATGATTAAAATGGCCGGGTTCGATTTAAATGTGGGCGCAAAAGGAAACAGGCCGGTCGCGTGGGCGGTGGGTTTCGAACCCACGCCACCGATTCCGATGGAGCATAGACTTAACCAGTCGGACCTGGTGGTTCGCTGATCATAACAGGAACGAAGAAATTTAAATACGTTAACTTGAATTACCCAATTCCCCAAATCAGATTTCGAGTAAAACGGCCAAGAACCCTGATTCTAATTGATTTCGATGGATTATGTTCACTCGAATTGATAGGGGGCTATTGATCAGGACTCGATTACGAAACTAATGATCTAAAACTTACTTGATAAGGTTGGGCAACGAGTGCAGTCGGCTACGGTTTCAGACCCGATGTTCTTGATACTCGATTGACTTGCAGAGAAGTAATGAAGGTCAATTGAACGCTCTGGAAGTTAGTAATAGGTCGGGCGAGGGTGAGGGAGTGATTTAATTGGATTGATTTCATTTAAATTACGCGATTTGGTTTTGATTTGACCGTAACAGTCGTAGGGATGCATTACGCGTTAATTTGATCAGTTGGGGATGAATCGAGTCATGTTAAGGCGTTGGATACATGCGGGATTGGTTTGCGCGTGATTTGCGGTATCCATTACGCGTTAATTGTATGAATTGAATACGGATTGTTACAGTTTGACTTTGTGAAGTCAAATTCGTTTTAATTTGAAATTTTCCCGCTTAATTGGACGAATTTGCGTGATGTATGGGCCTGGATTGGGTCGATTGTTGTTTGTGAAATCACAGTTGTCCAATCCAGCAAGAACCCGACCCATTATAGCCTTGGATTTTCAGGAATCAGCCTCATTTGACTTTTTGGGAGTCAAAGATAGTCAAATGTTCTTGGGTTGGGGTCAAAATTGAGTCAAAGATCCAAATTCGCGAGTGCGGGTTCAAATTGAGGGTTCGGAATGGTTAAGGGTTCAAACCAAAGTGAAAATCTTTGCTAAATGATTATGGCTATGGATATTTGTATATACATGTGCATGCATTTGTATAATTATATATATATATATATACATATATATATATAGGGTTCGAATGATGTATTTAAGTGTAAAACTCACGAGTTTGCATTGAAACTTAGGGTTTAATTGTTTGCACGAATGAAATAAAACATTGCACTAGAATTAGATTCCAAACATGTTTCATTGAACTGAAAATAAAGACACGAAAATAAGAAATGTTACAAGTACTCTATAATAAATAAAGGTTTTGGTAAAAAAAAATTTCGTCTCTCTCTCCTATTAATTGCACAAGTTTTTTAATATTTTTTTGTTTTTCACCTCTCTCTCTTATTAAATAATAATAATAATTTCTATAACTCTTTTTATAAAACATTTTTTATTTAAAAAAAATATTTTTTTTTATAAAACATTTTTACAAATTGAACATTTATTTCAATCTTTTTATAAAACTTTTTTAAAAAGTAACCATATGACGTTTCTAAAACTTGTATTAAAAAACTATGTAATCTATACTATATAATAAATAAAGGTTTTGGTGGGACACTTGTCACTCATACGTGCATCCTCAACATTTTTTTCGGACTAAATTACAATTTTAGTCCTTTATGTTTGCTGAAATTATGGAATGAATCTTTTAAATTTTTTACTTTCATTCACTGTCCTTTATTTGAGAAATTGCTTACGAATTTCGTCCTTTCCACTAACAGAAGTTAAGTTTTCTATTTAAGTCTTCTCTTTATGAGGCACCTTAGTCTTTTTACTTTTAAAGGATAATTCTTGCAATTTAGTTATTCTTTAACTATTATTACTATTTTATTAACTTTACATTTTTTTTTCACCACTTTTATTTTATACATTTATCATAAATATGATTAATTAATTATTTTTATACAATTATATTATTATAAATTGTTTTATTTATTAAAGTTTGTTGCAAGTAATATTATGTATATTAGTACTTTTTTATTATTATTATTATTATTATTATTATTTTAACTACTGTTAGTATTATTAATCTTTATTATTATTATCATAATTGTTTTTTACGGTTTGTATAAATATAATGATTATAATAATAAAATTTATATAAGAAATTTATAATTTTTTTGTTTACTTCACTTTTATTTGTTTTTCTTTTTTTTCACACTTTTATTTTATAAACTTATCATAAATACTATTAAGTAATTATTTTTTATTATAAATATAAAATTATATTATTATTATTATTAATGTTTTTTTATCTTCTAACAACTATTATTTCAAACAACTATATTTCCAACGATTGTAGTTATAATGGCTATATTTAAAAAAAAAACTATATAAATACCAAGATTTATTCATCTAATTCAACATCTTCAAACTTCTTAAAAAATGTTGGCGTATCAATATGTCATTTAGGGTTTTTAAGAAATTTGAAGATGTTGAATGAGATGAATAGATCATGGTATTTATATGGTTTTTTTTTTCAAAAATAGTCATTAAAACTACAATCGTTAGAAATATACTTGATGGAAATAATAGATGTTAAATATAAAAAAATATTAATAATAATAATAAAAATATAATGTTATATTTATAATAAAAAAAATAAAAATTAATTACTTAATAGTATTTATGAAAAGTTTATAAAATAAAAGTGGTGAAAAAAAAAAAGAAAAGTGAAGTAAATAAAAATATTATAAATTTCTTATATAAATTTTATTAATATAGTCATTATAACTATATAAACCGTGAAAAATAATAATAATAAAGACTAATAATACTATCAGTAGTTAAAATAATAATAATAAAGTACCAATATACATACTATTACTTGGAACAAATTTTAATAAATAAAATAATTTATAATAATATAATTTTATATTAAATAATAAAAATAATTAATAAATATATTTAAGATAAATGTATAAAATAAAAGTGTTGAAAAAAAGAAAAAAAAAGAAAAATGTAAAGTGAATAAAATAATAATAATAATAGTTAAAGAATAACCAAATTGCAAGAATTGTCCTTTAAAGGTAAAAAGACTAACTTGTCCTCATAAAGAGAAGACTTAACTGGAAAACTTAACTTCTGTTAGTGGAAATGACGAAATTCGTAATCACTTTCTCAAATAAAGGACAGTGAGTGAAAGTCAAAACTTTAAATGACTCATTCCATAATTTCAGCAAACATAAAGAACAAAAATTGTAATTTAGTCTTTTTTTTTTCTCTCTATCCTATTAATTATACAATATATTTTTTTTTAATTTTTGTTTCTCATCTCTCTTCTATTAAATAATAATGATTTATATAATTACTTTTATAAAAAGTTTTTTACTTAAAATAAATAGATTTGTTCATAAAACATTTTTATAATTTGAATATTTCTTCATTCTTTTTATAAAATATTTTTAAAAAATAACTATATAACATTTTTAGAAGAGTAAATTTTGTCTTTAGCCCCTGTGGTTTGTCCAATTTAATCATTTCAGTCCAAAAAGGAATCTTTTAACACATCATCAGCTTCTGAGATTGCATTTTTGTAACCATTTCAGCCCTTGCTACTATCTCTGTTAACTTTTTCAGTTAAGTATAAGGGCATTTTAGTATTTTTATTTTTAAATGACTAATTTAACCATTTCAATAAAAAAAATTACTTATTTAAAAACGTTTTTCTTTTTACTTTTTTTAAAACAATTTTTTAGTTTTTTTAATCATAAAAATCTCTTTTTTGAACTTTTTAAAAACGTTTTCTTTACTTATCTAAAAATATATTTTTTTAATATTTTCATAAAAAACGTTTTTAAAAACTTTTTTTTGTTTTTTATAAAAATATTTTTTTAGCTTTTTCATAAAATGTGCGGTTAAAGAGAACGTTTTAAAAATAAATTTCAAAAGGGTTAAAAAATACTTTATCTAAAAAATATAAGAGAAGCCTTTCTAAAATAAATTTAAAATAATACATTCTTAAAAAAGTAAAAAATAAATAAATTAAAAACGTTTATCCATGAACATGTTGCTGCTGGTAGCCAAGAGGATGAAAATGAAAATTGTAACACCCAAAATAAAAAGAAAAGAAAATTTTAAAATTTCACTCCCTCGCGGTACGCGAGGGAGATTTTGACAAAGCCCCGCGATACGCGAAGAAGCTGCTTATACGCCAGATTTATACCTTCTCGCGGTACGCGAGAAGATTCCCAACCAGGCCTCGCGGTACGCGAGGGAATAGTACACGCGTCAGGGCCAGAAAACACGTGTCATTCACCCTTGCCACCAGCCGACACGTGTCATGCTGACTCAGCACCGTTCGTGACACCTCATCCTCTCGCGGTACGCGAGAGATTTCCTTGGCCGGCCTCGCGGTACGCGAGGGACTGGAAAATCAGCCTATAAAAGGCCTTCAACGGGATTGAATTCTGTATAATTTCCAAACATTCCTTATACACAAACCCGATCTCTCAAAACTCCACAACGTCCCGAAGCGCTGTTCAAGAATCCTACGAAACCCTGCTCAAGCCGTAGTTCTGTCCAAATCCCGCAAAGTAGGTATCGTTAAAACTATTCATATATATATAGCCGCAATTATATATATATTCTCTCATATATATTCTCGTTAATCGTGTCTTCCCTAGGAAGAAACGTGTCGAGGTTCTGCTCAAATTCCGAAGCCTACAAACCTACCAGCCATCAAAATCAAGGTGAACACGTTTAACGTTTTTCAAACGATAAAACCATTTTATTTACGAAAACGGCATGAAACAAATTAAATACTTTAATCATAAGGGTAATCTACGTGATAGCATTCAGGCCATAAGCATACGTAGATTTGATCAAATGGTATACATGTGACGGGTGAAAGTCCGGTCCGTGGCTGGGTACAGATCATGAAAGGGGGTATCATAAGACTGAGGATATGGTTCCTTAGCAGATTATACGAGGGACGAGTTCCTGAGTATCATATAAGACTAAGAACAAGGTTCTTAGCATCACGACCCTGGGAATAGGCTATCAGTCTGAGACATAGAGCTCAGCCAGTTGACCCCATGGCAGTTAACCCAGTGTATGTAGGTGGTATATATTTCAGGTGAAAAAGACTGCTGAATGTGTAGATTTACCATACAGAAACGTGCTTAAAGGCTTTAATTTGGTTTATGTTAGAAATCATTTTCGTGTCAGTTAAATGTGATTCACCGGCTTTATGCTGATGTTCATTTTCAAAACGTTTTTCACAGGTAATGAAAGAAATCATTAAATTCAGGGTGGTGCAGTAAAGACAAGATCTTTAGGCATATTTAAATCCCTGTGGCAGACTAATACAAGACCAAATGTTGGAACGGACGTAGATCCTAAACATTTTAAATGGCTTGTATTATGTAAATTAATTCAGCAGATGTACATTATATAATAGACTTTTGAATGTCTATTATCATGAAATGAAAAGGGACGTGGATCCCAAGTTTTGATAAAAAGTACAGAATTAACCCTTGAGGTTATTTACATGACATTTCATTACAAAAAGGGCATCAAGTAAAAACAACGACTTCCGCTGTCCAAATTTATGGGACCTCATTCAGATACCAGCATTGTCTCGCGACGCCCGGGCAGGGGTAGCCCGGAGTTGTGACAGGTTGGTATCAGAGCCGCATTTAAGGGTTTTAGCAAAATTAGATACTTGTATGATAGTATCTTAGCTTTAACCAATAGTTATGCCTACTAAACGAACGGTAGGAAAATGCCTTTAACATAACTAATAAATTACAGGATGTCAGATCCATACTATTATCCTTATAATTACCCAAACTACTTCCCTGGAGAATCATCTAATCAAGTAGTACCAAGCTATGATGATTATGTCCACTATCTACCGACCCCGGAGAATTGGAATAGAATGGTCGCAGAACAAGTGGAGCAGACTCAAGCAAGGCTTGAACCTCTGAGGGAAGAATCAGAGTATTCAGTGGAAATGGAAGATTCAAGAGAATCTTTACGTCCTGTTATGACATCTATGCCACTACCTCAATCATTAGACGTGGTAGATCATACCGGAACAATTCAAGAACATCCACCCAGTCCAAGTGAAGAAACTCTACATTCGATTTCTGAATCCGACAAGGCTGCTGTTTGTGAAGGCAGTAGTGGAAAGTATTTCTTTGATCCTATTCCAGAACATCCCGTTTTCAAGGAACCTTTCTTCTATGTAGATCCCTCCGATGGACGTCAGTATGCAACCGACGGAAAAGTCGTGTGGTCTGTTAACTCAGCATATCACGATCTTAGGATGGGACACAGGGAACCACCTCCTTGTTATGGATACCATGATGAACTGCCAAAATCAATTGATGAACACCTCGATCGTGCTCTTAGAGAGGCTGACGATCTACGTGCTGAACTGTTCTTCACCAGACAAGTCATAGTTAAAAACGAACAAACTATATTTGACTACGAACTAGCCCAGGAAGACAGGAAGTACGCAGAACAATGGGTGGCAGATCAGTTGATCCAGAAAGGTGCTATGACCGAGACCCTGGGGAGATTCTATCAAGATTTGGGAGATGTGCTTCTCGATTAAAGTTAATGATAGTATTTGTATAATTAGCTAACTTTAAGTGATATAGATGCATATCTATATTTCTGTATTTGTAACAAATAGATGAAGTTTAAGCGATAATAAACTTCAAATTTTGACCCAAATTCGTGCTTGTGTTCTTAGATGTCTCAACAAAACAATGACAATAGCAGTCCATCTACATACATTATCAAGGAAAAAGGAAAAGAAGTTAATAATAATCCTGAAATAGCTACTCAACAACCAGAATTGCAACAACTGGTCAAACAAAGCATTAAAGAAATGCTTCCTGCCATAATAAAGGAAGTACAAGAAAACATCAAAACTCCAAGCCACATAACTCTTCCTTCAAAAAGAATGGAAAACCCTTCGAAAACCTACACAGAGCAAGTAGCAAGCTCTCGTAGAACTCAAACCTCGAAAAGATCCAGAACATCAAGCAATAAGTATTCTGAATCTGAAGAATCGTTAAATCTAAGCAGTGAAAGCTCAGAAGAAGAAAAAGAAACAAAAAGGTATAGACACAAAGGGTGTTCTTATAAAACTTTTCACGACTGTAAACCTTATGAATTTAAGGGCACCGAAGGCGGTATTGCTACTCTTCACTGGCTAGAGAAGATGGAGTCAGTAATAGCAATTAGCAAGTGTGCTAAGAAAGATCAAGTACTGTATGCTTCAAACTCCTTCAAAAATGAAGCGTTGGAATGGTGGAATTCAATCATTTCTGCCAAAGGGAGGAGAAAGACCAATGCTATGGATTGGAAAGAATTTCGGGCAAAGGTGAAAAAGAAATTTTGCCCCAAGACTGAAAAAGAACAAGCTGAAAGAAAATTTCTGGAGCACCGAATGGTGGGTACCAACGATCGAGAATACACCACCAAATTTTTTGAATATGCCCGTTTGGCACCTCACCTGGCTAAACCTGAGTCAGTTCTCATAACTCGATATATTTACGGTTTAGTTCCAGAGATCCGTGATTTGGTGAAGGTTGTCTCACCAAAAACCATTGAGTCCACCGTAGAATTGACCGGTACCATGACGGCTGGATTAATCAGAAATATAGAGGAAAAGAAGAAAGTCGAATCCTCTATAAAATCAAAACCCGAGGCCAAAAGATTTAGCAAGAACTTTGGGCAAAAGGGGTTACCATTTAACAATCCATCATGCAAAACGTGCGGACGCAGGCATAGTGGAAAGTGTGTTTTTGAAACTCCATTCTGTAATTATTGCAAGGTCTCAGGTCACTCTACTGAGAATTGCTTCAAGAAAAAGGGAATAACTTGTTTTAGTTGTGGAGAGCTGGGGCACATCAGCACTAATTGCCCTAAGTTTGCAAGGACCGGAAGAGCTGGAGGATCAGGAGCCAAGATCACTCCAGAAAACAAAAAGACCGTACGAGCTTTTGTTATGAATGCTAACCAAGCTGAGAGAACGCCGGACGTAATTACCGGTACATTTCTTCTTAATAATGTTTATGCTAAGGTCTTATTTGACTCGGGTGCGAACCGGAGTTTTATAGATTATAATTTTTGTAATCTATTAAACGAACCATTAAGTCCCTTAGCTGAAACATATGAAGTAGAAACAGCAAACGGTGATTTGATAAAAATATCCCAATCACTGAACAATTGTTACATTACATTGGCTGGTTTCACTATCCCAGTACAATTGTTACCAATGTCAATAACTGGCTTTGACATTATTTTGGGGATGGATTGGTTATCCAATAACCAAGCCAAAATCCTTTGTAATCAACAAGTTGTAAAACTCATTTCACCAACAAACAAAACTCTAACTATCCAAGGTGATAAACCCACAAAACCTATCCAGATAATCTCCATACTTAAAGCAACCAAGTGCTTAAGAAAAGGATATCTGGCATGTCTGGTATCAATTACTGCCTTGGAAAAGGAGAAGAAGATAGAATCAGTACATGTAGTATCTGAATTTCCAGACGTTTTTCCTGAAGAACTGCCTGGATTACCACCAGAACGAGAGGTAGAATTTCGAATCAACCTTGTACCTGGTGCAACTCCAATTGCCAAATCCCCGTACAGACTGGCACCCACAGAAATGGCAGAACTCAAGAAACAATTGGATGAACTTCTTGAGAAAGGTTTTATACAACCAAGTTCTTCACCCTGGGGAGCCCCAATTCTCTTTGTTAAGAAGAAAGACGGATCAATGCGCATGTGTATTGATTATCGGGAATTAAATAAAGTTACCATTAAAAACCGATACCCGCTTCCACGGATTGACGATTTATTCGATCAACTCCAAGGAGCTTGTCATTTTTCAAAGATCGATCTTCGTTCAGGTTATCATCAGTTGAAAGTGCATGATAACGATATCTCGAAAACTGCATTTCGAACACGGTATGGACATTTCGAGTTCACGGTTATGCCATTTGGACTTACAAATGCTCCTGCCGCATTCATGGATATGATGAATCGTGTCTGCAAACCTTACTTGGATAAGTTTGTCATAGTTTTTATTGATGACATACTTATTTATTCCAAAACCCAAGTTGAACACGAAACTCATCTCCGAACCATACTTGAACTTCTTCGAAAGGAAAAATTATATGCTAAGTTTTCCAAATGCGGATTTTGGTTAACAGAAGTACAATTTCTTGGTCATGTCATCAACGTGAACGGAATTCAAGTAGATCCTTCAAAAATCGAAGCTATATCCAAATGGGAAATTCCCAAGTCACCCACCGAAATTCGTAGTTTTCTGGGATTAGCGGGATATTACCGCCGGTTCATTCAAAATTTTTCTCGTATAGCAATCCCACTCACATCCCTAACTCGGAAATCTGTAAAATACGAATGGGGACCCAAACAATCTGAATCTTTTGAAACTTTGAAACAAAAACTGACAAACGCACCTATTCTATCTTTACCAGATGGTATTGAAGATTTCGTAGTTTACTGCGACGCCTCACATACTGGTTTAGGTTGCGTATTAATGCAACGCAAGAAAGTCATTGCTTATGCATCTCGTCAGTTGAAAATTCATGAGAAAAACTACTCAACCCACGATCTAGAGTTGGGCGCTATAATCTTTGCTTTGAAATTATGGCGACACTATCTCTATGGGGTTAAGTTCACAATCTACACTGATCATAAAAGTCTCAAGTACATATTTAGCCAGAAGGAGTTAAATATGAGACAAAGAAGATGGATGGAAATCCTGAATGATTATGATTGTGAAATTTGTTATCATGAAGGAAAGGCAAATGTAGTAGCAGATGCCTTGAGCCGAAAAGAAAATGTCAAGTCAAAGAGAGTACGTTCTCTCAGACTTGAACTACAAATTGATCTTGTAAGTCAGTTAAAAGAGGCACAAGAGTTAGCTTTGAAGGAAGGTAACTTTGAAAAAGAAGGAATGAAAGGAATGCTTGATTTACTGATCAAAGGTGAAGATAATATCCTTCGCATGAATAAACGTATTTGGGTACCAGTTACAGGTGATCTTCGAGAGCGAATCCTCGAAGAAGCACACAAGTCCAAATACACCATGCACCCAGGAAGCGATAAAATGTACAAGAACCTTAAAGAAAGTTACTGGTGGATTGGTATGAAAAAGAACATTGCTATCTACGTAGCAAAATGTTTGACTTGTTCCAAAGTCAAAGCTGAACACCAAAAGCCAGCTGGATTATTGCAACAGTTAGAATTACCAGTTTGGAAATGGGAATTGATAACTATGGACTTTATTACAAAACTTCCTCGAACCACTCGTGGAAATAATGCAATCTGGGTTATCATTGACCGTTTAACCAAATCAGCTCACTTTCTACCTATTAAGGACACCATGAGTATGGACAAAATGGCGCAAATTTACGTTAATGAAATTGTAACATTACATGGTGTGCCTCTATCCATAGTGTCAGATAGAGATAGTCGCTTCACATCTCGATTCTGGCAAAGTTTTCAAACAGCTCTAGGAACTCGATTGAATCTTAGTACTGCTTACCATCCACAAACTGATGGGCAGAGCGAAAGAACTATACAAACCCTAGAAGATATGCTCCGAGCCTGTGTGATAGACTTTGGAGGTAATTGGGATGATCATTTACCTCTAATGGAATTCTCATACAACAATAGTTATCACACAAGTATTCAGGCCGCACCATTTGAAGCATTGTACGGACGGAAATGTCGAACGCCTGTATGTTGGTCAGATATCGGAGAAAATCAACTATCAGGACCAGAGATAGTCCAAGAAACTACCGATAAAATATTGCAAATACGAGAACGTCTAAAAATGGCTAGAGATCGACAGAAAAGTTATGCAGATAAACGAAGAAAGCCGTTAGAATTCCAAATCGGTGACAAGGTGTTATTAAAAGTTTCACCTTGGAAAGGTGTTATTCGTTTCGGAAAGAAAGGAAAGTTAAGTCCACGTTTTGTTGGACCTTTCAAAATCATTAAACGAATCGGATCTGTTGCCTATCAGCTTGAACTACCAGTAGAGATGGGTGGAGTACACGATGTATTCCATGTATCAAACCTACGTAAGTGTTTAGCTGATGAATCCTTGCTTATGCCTTTACAAGATGTGGAAGTAAATGAAAAGCTCAAATTCATCGAACGCCCGTTACAAATTGAAGACCGACAAATCAAAAAGCTTAAACGGAAACAATTGGTATTGGTCAAAGTAAGATGGGACTCCAGGCGTGGCCCAGGATATACTTGGGAACTTGAGTCAGAAATGCGCAAAAAGTATCCACATCTCTTTCAATGAATCTCGAGGACGAGATTATTCTAAAGGAGGGGAGGATGTAACACCCAAAATAAAAAGAAAAGAAAATTTTAAAATTTCACTCCCTCGCGGTACGCGAGGGAGATTTTGACAAAGCCCCGCGATACGCGAAGAAGCTGCTTATACGCCAGATTTATACCTTCTCGCGGTACGCGAGAAGATTCCCAACCAGGCCTCGCGGTACGCGAGGGAATAGTACACGCGTCAGGGCCAGAAAACACGTGTCATTCACCCTTGCCACCAGCCGACACGTGTCATGCTGACTCAGCACCGTTCGTGACACCTCATCCTCTCGCGGTACGCGAGAGATTTCCTTGGCCGGCCTCGCGGTACGCGAGGGACTGGAAAATCAGCCTATAAAAGGCCTTCAACGGGATTGAATTCTGTACAATTTCCAAACATTCCTTATACACAAACCCGATCTCTCAAAACTCCACAACGTCCCGAAGCGCTGTTCAAGAATCCTACGAAACCCTGCTCAAGCCGTAGTTCTGTCCAAATCCCGCAAAGTAGGTATCGTTAAAACTATTCATATATATATAGCCGCAATTATATATATATTCTCTCATATATATTCTCGTTAATCGTGTCTTCCCTAGGAAGAAACGTGTCGAGGTTCTGCTCAAATTCCGAAGCCTACAAACCTACCAGCCATCAAAATCAAGGTGAACACGTTTAACGTTTTTCAAACGATAAAACCATTTTATTTACGAAAACGGCATGAAACAAATTAAATACTTTAATCATAAGGGTAATCTACGTGATAGCATTCAGGCCATAAGCATACGTAGATTTGATCAAATGGTATACATGTGACGGGTGAAAGTCCGGTCCGTGGCTGGGTACAGATCATGAAAGGGGGTATCATAAGACTGAGGATATGGTTCCTTAGCAGATTATACGAGGGACGAGTTCCTGAGTATCATATAAGACTAAGAACAAGGTTCTTAGCATCACGACCCTGGGAATAGGCTATCAGTCTGAGACATAGAGCTCAGCCAGTTGACCCCATGGCAGTTAACCCAGTGTATGTAGGTGGTATATATTTCAGGTGAAAAAGACTGCTGAATGTGTAGATTTACCATACAGAAACGTGCTTAAAGGCTTTAATTTGGTTTATGTTAGAAATCATTTTCGTGTCAGTTAAATGTGATTCACCGGCTTTATGCTGATGTTCATTTTCAAAACGTTTTTCACAGGTAATGAAAGAAATCATTAAATTCAGGGTGGTGCAGTAAAGACAAGATCTTTAGGCATATTTAAATCCCTGTGGCAGACTAATACAAGACCAAATGTTGGAACGGACGTAGATCCTAAACATTTTAAATGGCTTGTATTATGTAAATTAATTCAGCAGATGTACATTATATAATAGACTTTTGAATGTCTATTATCATGAAATGAAAAGGGACGTGGATCCCAAGTTTTGATAAAAAGTACAGAATTAACCCTTGAGGTTATTTACATGACATTTCATTACAAAAAGGGCATCAAGTAAAAACAACGACTTCCGCTGTCCAAATTTATGGGACCTCATTCAGATACCAGCATTGTCTCGCGACGCCCGGGCAGGGGTAGCCCGGAGTTGTGACAAAAATATAAGAGAAACTTAAATCTAAAAGTTGTTTTTAAGAGATTTTTTATGAAAAAATTAAAAAAAATGTTTTTATAAAAGTAAAAAAAAACATTTAAAAAAAACGTTTTTATGAAGAAAAAAAAAAACTATTTTATATAAGTAAAAAAAATCAAAAAACTACAAAAAGTTTTTATTGGACTGAAATGGTTAAACTAGTCCATTAGAAATTGTGTTTACTAAAATGTCTATATACTTAACATAAAAGGTTAACAGAGTTAGTAGCATTGGCTAAAATGGTTAACAAAATGCAACATCAGGGGCTGATATGTTAAAAGATTCATTTTTGGATTGAAATGGTTAAACAGGACAAACCATAGGGGCCAAAAGCGAAATTTACTCTTTTTAGAATTCACAAATCTTTATAAAAACTGATGTTTTATAACAAGTTTTTTTATTCAGCCAATGTAATACATGAGTTGTAGCCTAGTGTATATATGTATACAAACCCATGTCATAATGTATTAGAATCTTCTTTAACAACTACTAACTAATAAATTTCGACTCATATCTAAAGGTTTAATTTGAGTTACATTCTATTCCACCGGATGAAACGGGTAAAATTAAATAAAGTAATTTATAAATTACGTTTTTTAAGTATTATTTAAATTTCAGTATACTTTTTTTAACTAAGTAAATTACAGAAAACTTTTATTATGTTTAAAAAACCTTGCACGTTACGTCATTTGACTTAACTAAATGATAAATGTAAAGATGTTTTTATGGGAAAAAACTAAAAAAATAATTTTAAAAGGGTAAAAAAACGTTTTTAAAAAAGTAGAAAAATAGTTTTTTATGAAAAAGCCTAAAAAAAGTTTTATTGAACTGAAAAGGTTAAACTAGTTCACTTAGAAAAAAATGACTAAAATATCCATATACTTAACAGAAAAAGCTGACATGATTAGTGTCATGAACTGAAATGGTTATAAAAATACAACAGTGGGTTAATGTTAAAAGATTTTTCTTTTTGGACTAAAGGGTTAAACAAGTCAAACCACATGAGCCAAAAGCGAAATTTACTCGAACTAATAAATTTATATAATTTGTAAATCAGAAGTAAGAAAAAACTAATATATTATAACATTCTTATTTATAGAATTACAAAAGGCAATAGTTTGTTTTTTTTTAATAAAAAATGTAACTATAACACAGACAAATAATTGAAGTTGAGATGGCAAAGTGTTTAACTGTTAAGAAATATAAGAATCTTATCTTTTAGGTTCAAGTTTAAAAAGCATCTTTATGCTTTATATTTAAGAATATTTTCACTTTTCACTTTTAATAAATGGGTCCAAAGCCTTTGTCACTAATTGGAAATAAAATCTTAGGAAAATGAGTGCACATGAAATCTAAAGATTTACAATGACTGTGGCCTTTTTTAATCAGAGATAATAAACTTTAAAACCGGTAGTAATGGATTAATGCCCACTTACACATCAATCAAGTGAGACGTTAAACATTGTGACGAGGGTTATAAAGAGGGTTTAGACCCTTCTTTGTTAAGTTGGTAACGCCCATAAGGTTTAGCCTCTTCTCCATTAAATCAATCACATCAAACCATATCACCCATGTTTTTTTTGTTTTTTCTTTATTTAATTTGGTTTAGTTAAACCAGTACATATTTTTTGACGTTTAGTTAGTTAAAGCCTCACTGCATATGTCACAACGACATGACAATAACTTTTTTTATTTATTTGGTTAACCACTACACTTAATTTTAACTTGTATTGATTGAAGTGTACTTGAGGTATTTATCATGGGTAATCATCAAAAATATATATATTTTTTTAATTAGAGTAGGGTTTATATTTGATTTTTATATGATTTAATTTTTAACTTTTAAAAATTAACAAATACATCTTTTATGACTAAAAATTTAGAACAACTTACAAATTACGTCCTTTAAGTATTACCTAAATTTCAGAATACGTCATTTAACTAAGGAAAATTATAAAAACGTCATTTTTATTTAAAAAAACCTTGCATGTTACATCCTTTATCCTAACGACCGTTAAATTTTACCGTTAAGTCAGGTCGAAGTTATTTTTGTCTTTTTACCGTAAAAGGACAATTTCTGTAAACCCTCATTCATAACAACAGATTACAAGAATAGTCATTTTATGTGTGAAAGCCACAAAAAACCCTCATGTGCATGGCATATGACCAGACTTAAACGGTAAATATTAACGTTCGTTAGACCAAAGGACGTAACGTGCAAGGTTTTTTTACACATAAATAACGTTTTCTGTAATTTTCTTAGTTAAAGGACGTATGCTGAAATTTAGGTAATACTTAAAGGACGTAATTTGTAATTTGCAATTTGCTCAAAAATTGAAGTTGTAAGAGCATTCACATTGTGTTTTTTATCCTCATCCATATGATTTAACTAAAAAACACTTTTACCTCATTAATTTAAAGGTTTAAAAAAACTTCGCATCCGTTTCCTTACATTTATATCTATTCAATTAAAGAGTACTATTTTAATTATTTATTTTATTATTGTTTCTCTTCCTTCCCCTTCAAAAAAATTATAAGCAGTTAATATTGAGTTATTGAATATAAGAAATTACATTTAAATTCATATATATTATTCTTATAGTTTAAGTATAAGGAAAATATAAAAAAATATGATTAAATGAATAATTTAAAAAGTTTTTTAAATTTATCTTAAAATATAAAGATAATGAATTATTTACAAACCAATTGTGAGTGCTCTAAGTTATAACCAACTAAGTTGCTTACACATTGACAATGCGGGTTCTTGATTTTTCTTTTCATGATTTTTTACTATAGTAAATATGGGACATGTTCAATTAAGAATCATTATTTTGACGAGAACCAAAAGAACCATCTATTTCTACACAAATAAAAAGTTACATTTGTGCATATATAAAGTAAGGATGCATGTATGCATTTGTGTAACAATGTATGCTTCTTTTGGTTCTCGTCAAAATAATGGTTCTCAATTGAACATGTCCCGTGTAAACATATTAAAAAAAACTAAATTATTTTTCAAATGCGTGTATTATTTATAAAATCATGGTAACTATCCATGTACTGTCGACTTTATAAAAAAATTAAATTATTAAAAGTTACTTAAAGATTCACAACGTTAAAAGACTATTATCAATTAAGAAAGACTTGTTAGAAGAAATAAAGTACATAAATTATTAACCCTGCCAAGTGCCAACAATAAATAATATGGATTTATCGTCGTCCCGAATAAAATAGTATCGTTTCTTATTTTTTTATAAAAAATATCTCGAACTTGAGTATCATTAAAGTGCGCACATTGTACTATGTATTGATTCGAGGATATAATGTGTGGGGTACAAAGAATACCTAAAAAAATTGATACCGGATAACAAAAATTTATTCCCATACAATGAAAGATATGAATATGAGGTCTAGGTATTTCATACACGAAGTTGATTAATCGAATCATACAACGTTAAAACTATTCTCTCCAAGTCAACATTCTCGCCTCTTTTAGTCGTTTTATGTTACAAAATATAAATATAAGTTCAATATATAAGTAAATTATTTTGTGATTGAATTAAATTATAAAGAAATACGAAGGATATATAAATTAAAGCAAATAACATATTATTGGGGTAGACACTAGGGCTGGCATAACATGTCAGACACGGCACGATAAGACACGATTACCTGTTGTAAATAAATTAAAGCAAATAGCAAATAACATATTATTGGGGTAGACACAAACTTATTTTACCCCTTACCATACCCATCCTTTCACATGCAAACTTATTATTTCTACATCATCTTTTTTATTTTCATTTAATTATTATATTATTATTAGTTATAAATAAATTAAGTTAATAAATAAAAATAATTAATTAATTAAAATTAAAAAAGAGAATTACATAATTTTAAACTAAAATTTAAAATACAACAGTACATAAATTTCAAAAAAATAACAAACTAAAACCTAAAAATAAAAACTAATAATTGTGTCGAATCATTTGTATTTCTCCCTGAGAATCCACCAGCTGGTTGTTGAAACTGTGAGGGTGTAGGTGGTCGGTTTGGGCTTTGTTCATTGTTGTTATCATTTAATAGCTTAATAGTTGATTGAACGAAAACATGTGATTTGGCTTCATGGAACTTAGTTAACGAAAAGAGTGGTATATGGGCGTGTAAAATGTGATAAACGAATACTTGATATATCTCCTATTTACATGGTTTAATTTTTACATAGACGTATAAAGAGTGGTATATGGGCGTGTAAAATGTGATAAACGAACATTTAAAAGAGATTGTATTTTCAGTAAAAAAAATATAGGGAGGATGCATTAGTTTTATACTCCTACATATACATCATTTAATTTGATGTAAAAAATTCACCAAAGTTAACAAACAGATCGGGATCCGCTAAATAATATAATTTATATAAGAAAATTTTCAAATTTTGATAAAACAGGAGACATAAATAGGCAAATAGCATAATTTTTTTTTTAATTTTTTTTCTTATCCTTTAATTCCAGTATGACATCATCGGTGAAGAAAATCAAGCACATCAAAAAGATGAGTTCGAAGCAAAACCCTAACCTAAGGTCGATCATCGATGGAAGTTGGAAACAGAGGTTTCAGATCACCATATTCTATAGCATGAACAATAACTCAAACGATTATAAACAAATTTCTAGAAACTGTACCAGATGCTTTTGGAGTCTGTCTGCCACTAAATTAAAGTTCTCACTTCTCACTGTTCACACGAAGATCACAACCGTCCACCGATTCACACCGCTTTATTCCGTTTCACGGATCACTGGACACTTCATCCAATTAATTAAACATCACTGCTAGATTGTTCGTCGAAATCATCACGGTAAATAATTACTTGAACACGAGGTGTTATCATGTTGCCGGCCTTTACGTTCCAACTCCGTCGAACCGGAAACCGTCGGAAACTCGCCGCACTTCCGGCACCTCGAGATCGCCAGGATCTGCCTACACGACGGACAGGATGAATGCGAACCGAGCCACATATCGATACATCCGACGTGGAATCCGTGTCCGCACTGCGGAAGAACACGGATCTCGTCTCCGTCGACGTATTCCGCCAAACAAATCGCACAATCTCCGGTGGACAACTTTCCGGCGTTTTCGTCCGTACCTGAGTTGTAAACAAATTTCGGTAGCGTCTCTACTATCTTCTTCTTAATTCCTTTGTTAGCAGCGGTCTGGCTAGGGTTCCGGCGAGTGTTGGAGGTAGGTCCGCGACGAAGCCAAGCGCAGCGAGCTACTGAGATGAGTCCTAGTACACAGATCAAAGCACAGAGGAGAGCGGCGAGGATGACGACGAAATCGGACTCAGCGGCGACGGCCTCAGGCGGCTCCGCGGTGGCCTGATCAGATGATGAAGAGGAGTTACCGGTGGAGGAGAGGAATCTGTAGGAACGAGTCATAATTGGTAATTCATTGAAGAGGGAGCGGATAGATTTTGTAATATATGTGTGGTGTGGGGACTCGAGGGACCTGAGCTGTAGCTGGACCTGCACATGGAGGTTTGTAACTGACGGGGGGTAATTATCCTGTGTTTCTCGGCTGTAGCATGGTCCACGTACTCTTCTCGGAATGAGTCTACGAGGGTATAAAGTTTGGATGGTTAGGGAGTATGTTTTTAAGCTCGATGTTTAACTCAATCGCAAATCTTTTTGTTATTTGTTTAAAACTAATAATTTTAAGTGTCGTGTGTTGCGGTGGTGTTGAAACGTAGTCTAATTCAAATTCTCGTTATCTGTGACGTGAAGTGGATCTTAAACTGTTGAGACAGTTAAAAAAGAAACATAGTTAGGTACATAAAAAACATATAAGGTTATGACTACTCGTTTAACTCTTAACAAAAATGTAAAAAAAGAAAAGAAAAATATTGTTTTGGCGTTGAAACTAACGTACTAAAGTACATAAAAATAACGTACGAATTTGAAACGGATTGGTTTTGAAGTAGAACCATATATATAAAAACGTAAAAAAACAAAAGAAAATTAATGTTTTGGCGTTGAAACTAACGTACTCAAGTACATAAAAATAAAGTACGAATTTGAGACGGATTGGTTTTGAAAATAAAATTACAGATATAAAAATCTATTATGCTTCTGACAATACGTGTGATAAATAAAAAATAGTAATCAAAAGAAATAAAAAAAACAAAGAAATTTTTTTATTAAAAATGTTTATTTGTCATGGGTTCGAACCCATGACCTAAGTTGTATAGAAAGTTTATTTAAACAACTACACCAACAAAGCTTTATAAATAAGAAATGAGAAAATTAATATATATATATATATATAATAGAAACCCTGTTGAGTTAAAAAAATCTTGTAAACCCTAATGTGTGGTTGTTAAGGTGCTACATGTCCGGATTCCTTTTTACCCCTCAAGGGTATTATAGTCAATTACTCTTTCTCTCTCTATACCATTTCAACCATCACCATCATCCCTACCATTTTCAACCCATTCATTTTCTACAAACTCAACCGAGTTCCATGGAGAACTGATCTGTATGAATATGGCACCACCGCATCTGAATCCTTGAAATTCGTTATTTTATACAGAATTTCCTTTAAAACCTTACGGTTATTCGATTTCTGATCAGACAGTTTCCATTGAGTGACCGGAGTATTCAGATCTGTATATTTTGTGGTTAGCAATGGGGATTTGTCAAGTTGCGAAGTCATGATGATGATGATGATGGCGATGGCGGAGGGGAAGCTTATTTTCTATTTTAGGACTTTATGCATCTGCAAACCTTAAGCTTATGTACGTTTTCTTTCTTTCTTTTAATTGTTTTTTCCCACATTCATTCTCATTTTGGTCTTCCACTTTTCCACAATTTCAAGCAAACTCCATCTCTAAAATTTTATTTTTTAATAATTTTTCACATTCAGTATGTTTAAAATATGAGGCATATGTATGTTTCTTGTTGTTTGGTGTTTGAATATTTTTGTTACTATTGCACTACAATGTTCCAGAAACAAAGACCTAAGCATTGATTTTTAGTTTCAAGCCTTCTGGTCTACAAATAAAAAATGTTGTAAACCCCAATCCAACGTTATTTTTAGGAGTAGTGCTTGTTAAAAATCATTGAAGCAAGATTCTTTATTTCAAAAAATTTATATGTCGACATTCTAAGCTAAAGCATTGCTCTGTTCGGATACAAGGGGAGTGTTTCCGAAAATAATTCTTTTGACATTTTATTGTACAAGACCTTTTTTGAAAAAAAAATTTATATCTATTGTATTTAACATGGAGAATTTTATTCTTTACATTTATTAGTTTTTTATTATTAGGACTTATGAGCCATATTACATGTGAAAAAAATATACTAGTTTTAGTATTAGGATCCATATTTCATGTGAAAAAAAATATATTATAAATATAAATATTTATTTGTCTTGCTTATAAAACAATCAATATTTTACATATGTAAATTGTTTTTACATACGTAGCATTTGATTCTTACATATGTAACATTTGATTTTACATATGTTAAAAATTGCTAGTTACATATGTAATATCCTTTACGTAACATTTGATTTTGCGGTCTCCTTTGCCTTGCTGGAAAGTCTGTTAAAATAGTATGATATAATACCTCATAGCATTTAAATCAACTTATTAGTATTTAACCATCATTTACTCGTTAAGTTTTGGCATATCTTTTGCAGTGGTTAAGAATAAGTCAAACTCATTTACTTCGCACCCAACAGTAAGACTACAATCGGGTAATATTGTTTCTTTAACATATATAGTTACATATGTTATATTTGTTGGTTACTTATGTAATCCCATCTGTAAATTTACATACGTAATTTTACAGGACTAGTAGTTATTTTTGACAATTTACATACATAAACTCTTAAAAGTTCTATTATAACATACGTAACTTTACTTATGTTACAAGTGTTACATGCATTCTAAGTTACTCTATACCTAATACATATTTATATATGTAAGTTGATTAACTTGTTTTCTTCTTATGTGAATGATTTTTGTGTCAAAGATGAAGATGATTATCGAGAAATTATGCATATTTAGGTTTTATGTTTTTTGTTAACTTATTATAGTTTTTGGATCATTTTTAAATATTTAATGTTGTATGAAATACCTTGTTACGTTTTTAATGTTGATTGTAATGAATTTTTATAGATTTAAGTTTGTATTAACATATGTAACAACACGTATGCTGAATTATTATAGTTTTTGAATAATTTTTAAATATTTAAATTTGTTTTAACATATGTAACAACACGTATGCTGCTACCACGTTTAAAATCGTAGTTTTTTTTAAGAATTTAATTTTTATTTTTAATTACTAGTTTTTTAATTAAAAAATTAAATAATATAATTTTAAAAGTAAGAGAGAGAATATATGATGGATGTTTTTTGAGAAATGTGAAATAAAGTATAAGAGAGAGATGATATGATGGTGTTTTATCAAATACCCAAATTACCCTTTAGTAGTTTTTCTCATTAAATCAAATGATTTTTTAATTCAAAAAATTCTAATTCAATCTACACCATCCATTCATTATGATCAATGAATGATATATGGTTTACAAGGTTTCTTCAAATCAATAAGGTTTATATTATAAGAGCATGTGGTATACCAGTGTAATTGTGGTGTGGTGTGATAATAAAATGCACGTCACGTGGCGCCACGTCATTATCATCATTATCACACCACCAATCACTAGGCAAGGGGTATACCTGTGTAATTGTAGTGATTTGATAATTAAATGTTTATTTTTTTAATAAATTAAAAAAATAAAACCAAGTTCTAATCCACACACCAGACCCAATTCATCCTACTCATCAATTTCTACCCTACTCACCATTTTCGTTTCTCTCACCGTCACAGCCTCAGCTGCCTCATCACCAACACCAATTCATCTACCACTCTACGACGTTCATGAAAGCATACTCCATCTTATACCACCACCGTTCTCGGCAATCTGTTTTCTCATTTTACCTAAACCTAAGTTCGCAAGAAACCCGGAATCAACTTCGCCGGACTGGTATGAACACCAATAGATGCTCTTGGTTTGGCGGCCTCTTCCTTCTCATTCTCGGAGCTCTTCAAGACGTTATGCTCATATTCTCGGTAGGGTAACTTTTTGGACCGTTCAACGGTCACTTGAGGCAATACTTGGCGTGAAAAAAATCACGCCACCATGACCACGGCGTGATTTTTTTACAAGGGGGCGGTGTGCTTTAGGATAACGGCGTGATGAGCAATGCCATGTAGGATAACGGCGTGATTTGTCCCGGTATACCGGATGGCCTAACTACCCTATATATATATATATATACACACACTGTGGTGGCGGTGGCTCAAACATGATTGGTCACCGACCATCCAAATTAAGGATTAGTAATTTTATTTGTTTATGTATTATTAATTTTATAGCTTTTTTTTATTATTTATAATATAATATATATTATTTAGTTACTTTGTTATCTTACATAATATTATTTATTATGTAATTTTATATATTTTATATTAATAAAAATATTATGTTTATATAAACAATAGACTCGTTTGGTATATGAAACTAGATCTGTAACATCTTAAAATGTTGTAAATAAATAAAATAAAGGCTATGGAAGTTCCTGGGAAGTTGGACTACAAAAAGTGAATTTTTAAAAGAGGAAAACCCTCCTATAAAATCCCTAACCACCACTTTTCTCTGTTGCGCAAACTTTAAGGGCAAGTATGCAGGTTCTTGGCCAAAGTTCTTGGTTTTGAGAGAAAAGGAAATGAAACCAAGGTTCGAGCCGTCTTCTCGTTCGGTTTCTGCTGAGGATCAGTAGAGGAAGGATATACAAGAGTTATACATCGATTTGAGGTAAGAAAATTGTTAAAATTTCATTCTTATTTCAATTTGATAATCTATTTCTAATTCCTTATCTCTGTTTTCCTATTTTTGCATAATTGGGTCTCCACCTCACGGGTTCTCTTCAAGTTAGTATTGGGTTGTTGGGCCTTGTGTCCATGTTTCTCAATCAAAGACTTGTGGCCTCATTTCCTCATCAAGAACGACAGGGCCTCTTGCGCTCTCAATTTTTGATTTAGGGTTTCTCCCCAAAAAATGTTCACGATGATTTGCCATCTCTTCCGGTGATTGCAGACTGATTATCTGTGTTTCCATATTTCTCCTTGGGTACAACCTTTATTAAAGACCGGATGCTCCTCTATTGGAATCACGAAGAACAATCTTGAGAGAATCATTACTGTTGCCATAGTTCGTTTTTTATTCTGTTTCTTCGTCTTATTTTTCTGTGTTACATCGTCTTATTTGTTTGTAATTTGGTTTGTTTTCGAGTAATAAAATCGTTTGATCATCAATTTTTGACAAAAATCAACCTAAATTTCCTGTTTATAGCTTGAAACAGGTTATAGGGTAAACATGATATTTTATCCATAAAGTTTGCATTTTTTGGTATAAAACTTATAGATTTGATATCATGGATGATAAACAAACCTTTTAAACGTAAAAAGTTTGGATCTTTACGTAAAAACAGTTCAGATCTGGATCAATGCAAAGTTAGGGTTTAGAATGGCAAGAACTAAGTTCTCGCCCAATTTCTCACATGAGCCTTGGGCGGAAACTTTGAAGTTCTCGCTATAACCATTACCGAAAACTTTAAGTACTCGGTCCTACAAATACATTAAATTTCTCGTGGACCCTTTGCACAAACTTCAAGTTCTCGCGAGAACTTCCTGGAAATACTTGAAGTTCTCGCATGTTGTGTTGACCGAGTACTTGGTATGTGAAACCAAGGTTTTTTAAAATTAATTCGTACATGTTGAACGATTCGTAGAGGCTACTAACCCTACTTAGGCTACATACCTACTACGTATCACAGGTGAGTTCTAGACCCCTTTTTAGCCTGCTTTTGGGGGATGGTGTGCATATTGTATGTGTTTATTATAAACGTGTGTTAATAAACAAAAGTGTATGAAATATTTACCATAACTGTGTGGTAAGTGAAAAGAAAGTGTCTTACTGTAAACGTGTATTAGTAAATGAAAGGTAACGAAAGTTTTAAAGTAAAGTTTGAAAATAGGCAAAACGCATGTTTAAAAGAATGTTTTTAATAAATTAAGAAGGTAAATGTTTTAAAAAGTTATTACCTTGTCTAAGTATGGGAAAGGGAAGAAAAGAGGTGTAAGGCCCCAAACCCGGGAGGCCCCACTTGTTGGATTTACTCATTCACAAACAGTTCTTAAACATGAATATCAAATAACGCAGCGGAAAACTTCATTCATTCATCATAATTAAAACTTGTTCATACATGCGGAAGCGTAAACATAGTTTAAAACATATTTACATCATAACTAAACATAACGGGATGCCAGTCTTCATGATCAGCCGGGTAACTCTTCTCGCTTGCCAAGCATCACCGTCCATCCTCATAACCTACCTTAACCTGAATGTGCACACTTAAAAACGTCAGCTACGCTGGTGAGTTCTAGTTTTAACATAAAACCTTAACTTCAAATAAATTGCCAAAACATCACTTCATACTTCATTTAATAAAAAACGTACGTAAATAATGCAATAACAAACATAACACTTCATAAGTCAACGAACATATAGAATCTGCGCCTTCTCGTAACCGTCAAATCCAAACGTTACATACTGGTTGAATAACTTAAGGATCACCACCACTAGGCCCATCATCACCGTACTGTCCTTCGGGTGAGGAACTCCTAGGGCCCGATACTTAGGTCATCCAACCCTTCAAGCACGGCGTCCCAAAGGATAGCGCGTACCAAACTTCAAGCACTGCGCCCCGTCGGGCGCAAGTACCAAACTTCAAGCACGACTACCCCGTAAGGTAAATCGTACCAAACTTCAAGGATCACGATAATCCCCTTGGTGACCGTCATCACCCCAGTTGTACAACAGTTGGCCAGCCACAGAGGCCCCTAAAAGGTAAAGGCCCATAACATACTTCCCATCCCTTAACCTTCATTCCCTAAGGAATATTGGCAGATTCGTTCGTTTGTGACTTTCGTAAACCTTCGCTTCTTTTACTTCAAAAACTTCAGTTAAAGCATTCGTACGTTTTATTAAAAACATTCTCTTCGTTAAAACACTTCGTAAACTTCTTTTGGCAAAATATTTCATAAGCACTTCCTTCATAAACATCATTTTATAAAACGTTACATACTTCCTTCATAAACATCATTTTATAAAACGTTACATACAACCTTCGTAAACATCATTTTATAAAACGTTACATACAACCTTCGTAAATATCGTTTCATAAACATCGTTTTATAAAATCATCACGTGTGCACACCAGCCCAAAAACATTATTAAAACATTTAAAAGAGGGCTTCTAGAACTCACCTTATAAGCTAGTCTCGGTTGTCCTAACAAAGGTCCAACAACTTCACTTCCGATCTGAATTGATTAGTTAATGCACATCAGACCAATACCGACTCTAACGGTTTAACCATTCTAACATACTGACTTCACTTCATCAATTCTGATGTCTGCGCACTTAGCAAGTGCGCAGACCCTGCTGCCTGCGCACTAAGTGCGCAGACCATGCTTCCTGCGCACTTAGCAAGTGCGCAGGTCCTTCCTCCTGCGCACTTAGCAAGTGCGCAGGTTCCTCTTCCTGCGCACTTAGCAAGTGCGCAGGTCCCTCCTCCTGCGCACTTAGCAAGTGCGCAGGACCTGCTCCGTGCGCACTTAGCAAGTGCGCACGACCTGTTCTTCGTGAAAACCCTAACTTTCGCATTCGGGTCTGATCATGTCAAGATCCCGAACCTGTTGCATTCAAAACGTTCGTTTTCCATTAAGGAACTTAAATCTATACTCATCTTCCAGTTTCATCCGTTCAAACATAACCTTTTTACCCAAAAACCGAAAAACCCAAAAACGAACAAAAACTCAGATTTAGGTCGGATCGTTACCTGAATCGAGCTTCTGATCTGGAGGTTCTTCTCACGAGTTATGGAGCAACACACTTCTCAAATCTCGGGTCGATCCGACAACTTTCTCTCTCTATGGTTTCTCTCTCTAGAAGTTGCAAATGAGAGAAATGGGTTGTGACCTTGGCTATTTATAGGGGAGGCTCCCCTTCTAGCCCATCTGACCCGACCCGACATGCCTCGTTCGTTTATTTCGTCATGTTAACCGTCGTTTTATTTTTGGGATGTTACAAGAGGTTCCTTTGGGAACAACTGCCATGATAGTTACGGGCTATGCCCCATCTATAAGAGACTTTGTGTTTCGTTAACAATTGTACAATTGGTTTGTGTGTAAAGGTAACGATGGTTACTCATAGCGTTAATAAATTTGTTAAACACCTTGACGGGTCGACCTGTTTAATAAATTGGTTTAAAAGGTCAATATGTTTGATTGACGAGTTGACGGTACACATGTTTGAGTAAACGAAAACAAGTTAAACCAAACGCCACCCATTTAATTAAACATATTAACCCAAAAACAACCACTTTAGTAAACATGTTATTAGGGGTGTTCATCGGTTCGGTTAACGGTGTATTCAATTTTGATTTTTTTTAATCGTTATCCGTTAACCGAACTGAACCGAATTGGAAATATTTCTAACCGAACCGAACTCAACCTAATAATCGAATAAATCGATTTTAAAAAAAGGTTATATTTAACCCGGAAACTTGAAATATATATATATATATATATATATATTTAATTAACTTTATTAATTAAACTCATAAGTTGATTTATTTAATAGGCTCATTTGTATAATTTAATTAACTCTAAGCCATGAGTAAATAGGCTCAATTTTAAGCCCATACCCATTGGTGATTGGTTCATAATCCATTAACACAACTAGGTTATTTAATTAATTTAATATTAAACGTAAATAAAAAAACAAATAAAAAACCCACTCAAGAGGCAGGGATAGTGACGATCAGAATTCAATCCAGAACAGAAGCATTGTTTGACTATTCCTCCTCTAGTCCTCTCTATCAACCTCTCCTTCGGCAATTCAAGTTCGACAGAAGCCAGGCCAAAGTCTAAAGACGAGTTCAATCATAAATTAACAACCAAAATACAAAATTAATTGTTTTCAACAAATGAAAAATAGTTACATTGAAAAATAGTTCTTTAAGAATGTTTCGGTCAAAGATGTAATGAATTGTTTTCAACAAATGAAAACCCATATGATCTCATGTTTTTCTATTTATTTCTAATGACAATTAATTTTTACCAATTGTTTTCTAATTATGATGTATTTAGTAACCCTTAAAACATAAGGTCACTCGTCAATGGGAGGTCACCACCTCAGCTATATACTAATGTTTAACCCTTAAAACATAACGTCAGTGGCCAATGGGAGACCACCTCCTTAGCTATACACTAATGTTTAAAAAGGTTTTTTTTCAAAATTATTATCAAAAATTTGTTGGTTGTGGACTAAATACGTTACAAAGTGTAAACCCATGGACCATTTGTGTACTTTTGGAAAGCTAGGGATCAAATCCAAAATTTTGATAAACCACAGGGACCATCCGTGTACTTTACTTTTTTTTTCAAAATTTTTTTTTTTTTACTTTTTTTTCCAATAACTTTTTTTTTCTTGATCCATTTTGTTGTTTCAATGTAACGTCCTATTTACACTATAGTCTTTTCAAATGAACAAGAACCACATGTTCAAGTTTTGATATACCATCTAACTCATGTAATGGGCATGTTTCAAACAACAAAGAACCAATGTTAGAAGTTTTGAAAACATGGTAGAAAGATGGTTAGGAGAAAAATGTTAATAGGGTCCATCCTAATTTCTTTTCATACAAAAAATAAATAAATAAATAATCAACCAACACAGTGAAATATTGCTTTCAGTATTTCTAGACGTAAAATACTAAATACCAAAATCAAAGATAGAGTATCAACATAAATAGTTTCACATATATATTTTGATACATAAATCACCAAACAATTCGATCGTTCTTATGACATTGAATGATCTCAAGTAGTTTTTTTTTATAAATTTTCGTTTTAAACTCTTCTTTTAGTTGATTTTACAGTCACGTTACATAATATTCAATATATAAACTAGACATTTTAATAACTATCTTCTATATATACCTTTGACTAATTCTTGTAAGATGCAAAAATTATTTTTAAAATTAGAGTAATGTTTTCTAAGTTCATTATTATATAATCATCTCAACTTTTTTGAATCACTTAGGAATCAATAAGTACTAAATACCATTGAAAAAATAGTTTAACCAACCGATTAATGGTTTGGTCAAAATTTATAAGGTAAAAAAGTTCAATAGTATATCCATGGTTTTTTTTATAAATCCGCCCTTTAAAAAAAAAAATCAATGAAGATGATAAAGGGATTAGATGGAAATCAAATGCATAAAAGTTTATACTGTTGATATTTTACTTGAAAAAACACACACAACACATTTCTGTTTTTTAACATCAAATACCAACTAATAGCTTTAATTTCACTAAAAAAGATTTAAAAAATAATTCCGTTGGGTCTCTCGGGTGAGAGCCGAGTATCCTAACCAACTAGACTACAACGGAAGTTATAGTTATAACCTTAAAAGAACTATAAATAAAGAATGCAAAATCTCAAAAGGAACAAAAGCGAAATTAAAAAGTTATATCTAGCTTAAGAGTTTTGATTACTAAAAGAGTTAATTGTATAAAAATATAATAAATTTCACTAAACCAAACTGAATTGTTGTTATTTTATGTAACAAGTTTTAAAATTAACCGGTTGACAAATAACATGTAATGGTTCATTTATAATATTTCTATGTCTAGAAACTTATGACTAAAATCTTTTATAAATTGTTCTGAATGAACAAGATATTGAAGAATCGTTCATACAGAAAATCGTAATTACTAATACGGTTGTTTGCCCCATAAAAAGGGGATCTTTTATTTCCCGTCTCTTCTCGGGAAACAAATGGATTTCATGTGGTAATTCTGCCTAGATCTCTTCATTAGTTGGAGGAAGAATCCCCCATAATCGGACTTACCGAAGAATTTATTAAAAGAAAATTTGATTTGGTTAGACGTTGTTGACACTCCAGCCGACTAAATTTTCTACTAAATTTGACTCTCAAATTATCGTTAGTATGTAGAAGTTATTACGAACGTTGGTTGCAAACTTCTGGTTCTGCCCCTACGTACTTATATCACCGACAATGCTACCATTCCATGAGATATTAAAAAAACTGACAAACTGAACCAATACAATTATCCACAACACCATCATACAAAATTTAACTAGCCATCCACAGATAAAACATGAGATTTTCTCACCCACTAGTTCGACTTGCAGATGGATCCTCGTGCCATGTTCGCTGCATCAGATCCATCGGTAATTTGACAAACCTAAAAAAATCTTCTATTTGTCTCGTTTTTGGTGGTGTTATTTTGGTTTTATAACTAGTGTATACATATGCACATAAAAATGATGTGTTTATTATTAGTTCTATTGAGTGGATCATAATTTAGGAATGATAATTTAACATTAAATGTTGTGGTGATGGAATTCATAGTGTAGTTTTGATACTGTAAACTGACATGTGAATTAACATTAGTTCATATGTGAATTTGAATTAGCACTAGTTCATATGTGAATTTATGTTAAATTTAATTAAATTTACAGTATAAAATCACATGTGAACTAATGTGAATTTAACTTAGCTAAAATTTTAAAACTTAGTAAAAAATTAACAAACAATATATCAAGTAGGAGTCTAGTTAGCTATAATAATATGATTATTTTTTTAACTATGTACCAAATATTACACATTTGACTAACATTACTACATTTTGATCATTTGGAGGTGTCCAATGACAAATCCATCCTGCTGTCTTTATAGTTCGGGATCGTTGCAATACCTGCATATGTCCGGCTTGAACTTCCTTCCGAGTATTTTCTCTTTGAACGGGCTTTTGTCGTCTCTTCTTTTTCATCAACAAACGAAATGAACGTTTTAAGTGGTCCTGATTGGATGCTTCTTCCAGTTGACTCAGAAAGGGTTGGATAGTGTTTATAAAATTGGCGAATTGTTAGTGCAATGTATATGATAAGAGCAAGAATGCAAACTGATCCACATATAATAAACAGGCCTTGAAAGCTTGCTAATTCGAGCTGGTCAACTTCAAATTTTGTGCCTTGTGAGCTGCATGCACTTCTCAGTAACCATTTGTCATGGATCCTTGCAGCTCACCGTTTTCTGATAATTTAAGAATAGCTGTTGACATATCGGCTGCTAAAGGATAGTCCCGTGGGAAGGCCTGCGAGAAAACAAGATTGGAAAGAATTAAGATTGACTGTAGAAGTCAAATCTTTATGTTTGACTTCTAAGGTTCAACTTTCAAGACTTTATTTTGATATGATTCAATTCTAGATTATAATGTTTTTCAAAGTAGTATTTTTTGTTATTAGTCATGGGAAGTAAGATGTTTGTGTAAAACATTTATGTTGAAATTCATATTTTTTACCAGAAAAGTCAATGTTAGCAAGAAGTAATACATCGGTAGAAGATAAGTCAAATGCTAGATTCTTTTTTAGTTGAATAAAGAACCAATGAGTTTACTGTTTAAGGATAATAATTCAATATGATTAACATCTAGACTTGAAGATCTGTGGTCAAATAAAAGATTCATGCAAGGATTTGGGGTTGAAAGTTACATGTTTGACCATAAAAGTCAAAATTAAAAGGGCCCATTAGAAAGCAAAATCAGATAACTTCAGAAGTCAAATGTTGAATGTATTTAATTAAAAAAGTCAAAGGTAGCAAAATACTAAAATGGGGTGGTTAACTTTTTAAACCATCTTAATTTGTTTTTAAGTTGAAAACAAATTAGCATTCCTGCACAAAATGCGAAAAATAAAATCAAATTAAAAAAACAACATTTTGGAAACAAGAAAGTGCTCATTTTTCACAGTTATGCAAGAATATTTCTTCCGAAAGCTAATTTCTTGAACATAATGTATCAATGAAAACTTTCTACTTACAAATCCCCATCCATTTTTGGTGAATTCTTGACCAACAATGCTGAAATCAGTCGAAAGAAAGAGTTCAATGTATGCGCGTTCATCAACAACTGCAGCAACCCCACCATGGTTGGGACCATCTTTCAAGGCTTTTTCAAAGTCTTCAGGCAATGAGAGAGGAGTTAACCGATCTTCATGAATACCATATTCAGCTATAAGATAGTTCCGGACAAATGAATTTTCTTGGTAACCAATGGGATCTTTGTTTGCCTTTAAACTATCAATTCCTTTAATAGGCGAATAAAGTTTTTGAACGGTCAAGATTGAGGTCAAACTAGCGGTATAGCTTGAGTTTATTATCAGAACCACAAATAACCATAGGATTAGAACCATACGACCAAGGGTGCTCAGCGTATTTTCTCCTGCATAAACCATGATCCAGTAAGATCATGCAACATTTTGTTTCATTCTTGAAAAGATGCTTCATGTCATGGTATTCAAGGATGAAATGGATCACGTGGATTAGTTAAGTCAAAGATGTTTGAGATCGCGGTAAAGAAGTAATATTTTTTTTTCCTGAAAATGATAAAGAATACTTACTGTGGGAGGAAAACAAAGTTGAAAAGCTAAACCTGCAAAAAGATGAACTTCCAGTTGTGAGAAACAAAGATGTGATAACGGGCTTGGAATTTGGAAAGCCCGTTTGATCATTCCAATCCAAACACCCTCTAAGGTAACGGGCTTGGATAGCCCGTTTGGTGATTAAGGAAAAAAAGACAACAAATTTATGTAGTCTTGGTGTAAGTCTGCAGAACAAAAATAGAAAGACACATACCATAGAACTGTGACAATCTGTTTCTTAGGAGGACCACGGAATTCATCATTTATACGATGTTCTAGAGTCCAAATAACAGTTCCCACAACTATGAAAAAGATTCCTGAAACACACCACATTAAAGGAGAGAACGGTCTAAGAAAAGCCCAAGTACTAGAATTTGACCTCCAAACAGGTGCCACTACAACAAGCCCAGATTCAATAAACGGTTGCAAAAAATCTGCTAGTCCTGTCCGATTAGTAGTTATAGCAATGTCTCCCACCACAGCATCATAAACCTGCATCAAATTTGTTAAATTTCAAGAAAATTTTACAAGAAAATCTACCTAGAATCATGTCGGCTTACATTACTTCAACTGTTTTTAATTTAAAGGTAGCGAGAAACGGACAGGATGGGCGGATTATGTAACAGGCCGGGTGGGCCGGGTTGACTTTGAAGACTTTTGGTCTAAACATTGTAATTTCCCTTATAAATAACTAGCGTGTCAAATATATTTCAAAGTTATATTGATTAGGAGGTTTTATGCATTGAAAATACAATTATGGGCGACCTTCGACATGTTTGACCCATTTCCTTTTAGGTTCGTCTTCTTTTTTTTTTTTTTTTAAAATACCCGTTTGACAAGTCAGAGATAAACATGGCCTGAATTGACCAACTCATGAGTAAATAATGTCAAATTGCATCTCTACTTTTATTGAATGGTCTAAAAAACTAAAAAGAAGTACTCACACCAGTGTTTATCAAGCTCACGAGCTCGGTGTTGCTAGGGTTCTTCACGCTGTCTCCGTAGGATTTAAACTTATAAGGAACAGCATATGGCAGTAAGTTTATAGCAGATATGAAAACATCAATACAGTATCCTTTGAATGGCCCACAAATTCTGTAAAACTGACTCGATCCGGAACACCGATTTCCAACTGTTTCTCATTCTCAGGGAACACCCATCCACGCGGTTTTTTGATTTAATGCCTCAGAAGAACTTGACTGGTGGGGTGGATTCATGTTCACTTTTTCCGGACGAATAGTTGACAATCCCAAAAAATTTGACCAATACCCAATCTTCCTAACGCCGGAACCAATCACATTAAGAACTTCATATGCAGGAAAAACCAGATCTTTGTCAGAATTATACTCAAAAACTCCTGTTAATCCTTTCATTTTAACCTTCAAGATATCTTGAAGCAATAACTTCCCACCATTAAAGACACTTAAAGAATCAAGATTCAAGATTTCTCCTTTTTCCCCTTTTAATCTAAGATCTTTTGAGAATGAAATGTTTCCACCCTGATCAAAATAAGCATCAAGTGCACTCGCAAGCAGCCAAACAGTGTCGTACGCATATAAACAATAAGTACTTAACCCAAAAGTGGTTAAGTTTCTCCACTCAGAAGCAAACTTCCTTGTGAGATTTGATTCTTTTGTGTATGATTTCAGTGTAATAAACCCTTGCATAACATCCATTGTCTTTAAAGGGAGTGGAGAACTAACGTCGATAACGGTAGAGAGCCAATTTGTAGAAATCCAAACATAACCATTATCCAACATATCGAGACTTTTAGCCACTTCAAGAATATCTAATCCCCAATGAGCATAAGTGTGGACAACAAGCACTCTAGACTCCATCAAAGCAACTTGAACCAGAACATCACTTATGTCTGCTTTTGTGGCTAGTGGTTTGATAGGTGCTTTATGAGAGATCTTACATCCTCTAGCTGCTAATTGATCTCCTAATGAAATTATCCCATTTCTGCCATGATCATCATCCGTGTAAATTGCTATAACTTGTCTCCATTCATAGTATCTCACTATGTCTGCTATGGCAGCCATTTGATAAAGATCACTGTGAGTTGTACGCACGAAGAATGGATATTGAAGTGATGATAATGTTGGATCAGTGGCTGTGAAAGACAATAGAGGAACTTGAAGCTCGTTTGCTACATGGGATATCACATGAGCTAAAACCGAAATTTGCGGACCAATTAAGGCCACAGCTTCTGTCTCCATGACTTGTAAAGCTGTTTAACAGAAACAAATCAAAGCTCACAAGATTATAATTAAAATCACATACAAACAGAAATCATGTTATAAAGACAAATTGGTTTTTAATAATCCAAACAATGACCTACTGGCCGATAATAGTCCATATTGGCAATTTCACCCCTGACAATCTTAACTTTCACGTTCGTTGCTAAGCAGCATCCGAGTAGCACAATCAAAAAAACTAAACACTTGATTTGCACTGGATTTAGCTTGTACGTTTTCCCATTATGTTTATAATTATCATTTTGAGCGAAATCGAGTGTCAAGTGTAAATCTTTGATGATTATGCTACCTAGTACCTAGGACTGTCCTTGACAAGGCCAACGAAAGTTAGGAGTGTCATTAATCAAACTGTCATTATGGATTATTATCGGTCAATGGATCATAGTTTGGATTATTAAAATCCAATTTGCCTACTATAAAAAAAGAAAAGGTTTAAAAGATATACCCTGCATCATGCTCAGGAACCCACTGTAATTGGAGTCATGAAGGGTTATTTTCAACTTGGTTTCATTAAGAATAGTTGGATCAGAATTGACATCTTCAATTGCAGCCTGTAAAGCTATTTTTGCCACTTTACCAATGACGGAATCGAATGTCAAGATAGACGCGATATTCACAACATCTGGTCTTGTAGAAACATGAGTGTTGTTATTAATTCCTTCACTAAACCATCCATTCAAATCAACCACCAAAATCACCAATGCCCAAACTAAACTCTTAGTCATTTCTCTTACAAAAGGTGGTTTCACATACCCTGATATGCAAAAAAAACCATGAAAGAGTTTTAGTTTCAGTTCTCAACTCAACAAATCCTAAAATAACTTTTCTTTAAACACATGGTTTATAAAGATTGAGTAGAATTTTGGGTATCTGGTGGGGGAATCAGAACTTCTTAGTCGTAGGGTCATTATTATGTTCTCGTCTCTTCTGGCTAGAGGTACAACTCATGTTTTACTATATATATAAAAATGGATAAACTCTGGTGACACTCACCTGGCCTGGTCCGCCTGTATCTGAGTTTACTACTTTACAAGTTGATAAATTACAGACTTGAGTTTTGACCAACTAGCATGAAAGTTTATGTGAGAAAAAGAACATAAATTTCAAAAACCCATCTAAGCAAAACATCAAACATGTTGTGGTCAACTTCAAAATAGCCCTAAGAAGAAACAACCATTCTTGCTGTATATACATAATACATGTATGTATGTGCGTATGTGCAGAGAGAGAGAGAGAGAGATTACAGAGAGAAGAGCAGCCTAAGCAGTCAGAGTGAGCCAAATGAGCAATGAAAAAGGGTTTGATGTCATATATAAATGTCCATTTTGTTCACATGTCTAGAGTGAATGGTGTAGAGAAAATTCCCATTTTGTAGTGATAAAGTTGATTAAACATGTGTGATATAGACGCATGCAGTTGGGGGGTTTATCAAGTCACATGTTCGTCATTTCATAAATAATTTGATATGAGTAAAACGAAAAAGATATAAGACCGGATCTTAATAATTATCCATAATAGTTTGTTAAATAGATACAACTAGAGGGAACCCGCGCTCCGTGACGGTTCAGTAAATCATGATAATGGTTATAAAACGGGAGCGTTAAGGTTTGTAACGCTAAGATAAAAATACTTACAAATAACAAAAATATAAGGTTAATAAAAACTGGAAAAAAAAACAATTAAAAACACCGAAAAAAAAATCCACCTCCAAGATTTGAACCTGAGTGGGTGAAATGGAAGTGAGGTAACATGAAAGTCGTTACAACCACCAGACAGTAAAAGTTTGTGTTAAGTACCGGACAAAAGTTTATTAATATATGGATTATTGGATTTTAATAATCCCAACTTTTACCAATTGGCCAATAATAATCCCAACTGAGAATATTCTTACCACCGGTCCCTACTTTCAAACTATTTTTTACATTGGACCCCCATTAACAAAACATAACGCCGTTAGAGTTTATATGACGTGGACATCTGCAAACCGCTGGAAAGTCGAGCCAAGCTAGCAGTGGTCTCGTGTTGACTTTTGAAATTGGCTTTGGTGGTGTTTAACTGGTCTCGTTAAACACCACCGTTGTCTCTGTTTGGACATTTCGGACCCACGAGACCAGTTAAACACCACCAGAGCCAATTTCCAAAGCCACCATGAGACCACTGCTAGTTTGACTTGACTTTCCGGCGGTTTGCAGATGTCCACGTCATATAAACTCTAACGACGTTAAGTTTTTTTAACGGGGGGTCCAATGTAAAAAAATAGTTTGAAAGTAGGGACCGATGCTAAGAATATTTTCAGTTGAGATTATTATTAGCCAATTGGTAAAATGTGAGATTATTAAAATCCAATAATCCTTAATATATAGACAAATAAAACGGGTCAAGGGGTTTTCTCACCTATGATGGGTTTTCTTCTGTGAAGGTGGAGATGATTGGGTGGGCCAGTGGCCCGTCAGTGTCCAAATTGTCGTTCAAAAAAAATCTGACCGGCCGTCATTTTCAACCAATAGGATACATTTACTGTTCACGACTTTGTGTTATGTATATGTATATAATCTTGTAATTATCTATACTATATTATAATACATTTGAGGAGGAGAAATTGTCCTTTTACATTAATTTTTTATCTGACGTGGACAAAATTGTCTTTTTATATTAATTTTTAAGAGTTTAAAAGGACAAAATTGTCTTTATGAATTTGAGTACATTAATTCTCTTTTACACAGTTACCAATTATGTGATTACAAGTGTTAGGGGCTGTTTGGTAACTTCTGAACAAATAAGAGCTGAATCAGTAAGAGGTCTGAATGGGTAAGAGACTCTGAACCCGTTAAATGCTGAACCATTTGTGTTGTTTGGTTGAGCCTCTGAACGACTGTACAGAATGACTGTTTTACCCCTCTAAACTATTCAAGTAAAAAAATTCTTATTGTCTGTATTTATATATTTGAGTTATCGGTTGTATATCCATTAAAAGTTAGTGCTTCTAAGATCATATGGAACAAAATGGTTCCTTCATTCAGTGGGATTTTGTTTTTGCTTTTGCCAAATACTTTTATCACTTTAGACAACCGCCTAATCACCCCCTAAAATCTGTTTAACCAGAAATTAGAGTTAAGAGAGGTTTGGATTTGTGTTTGGAAGTGATTCTGTAACTTGAAGAATCACTATTAGAATAAGATAACCAACAATTAGAGGCTTTATCAAACGCACATCCAAACACCCTAAAAGCCCTAAAAGTACAGATCGGTTTAAACCAACTTAATTCTCTTTTACACAGTTACCAATTATGTGATTACAGTTAGTTTTTAAACCAACTTCCCAATTATTTTTAAATGACTATAACCTTTTCATACGTTAATATTTTTTTTAAAGTATTACACCATAAAAACGATTATTTTTTTTCTTTGATTTGAATAATTTTTGTAGTTTTTTTTATTTTAATTTTAAAAAAATTACATGTTGCTTTTCACGTCGCATCACGCGGACATCTTTCTAGTATAATTAAATTGAAGCCTTGTTGGGCAGTACTTCTTCAATTCAGAGTGTGCCACGTCGTGTTTTTTTTCACCTCTGATAATATATATAAAATACGTTTTTACCATGTTTATTTTTCTAATAATTTCATTTTTCTTTAATAACTTTCTGTCGCTAACATTTTTCAAAAAACAAAAGAGTGTGCGACTGTTTTTAGTTTTTGTCAACTTTCCGATATAATTATTTTTTTAGAACGGAGTTGTATTAAAAAACGAGTTCTTTTTGTATCATGGCCTACAACGAGTGTTGTTACCGATGTCGTACTGTGTCGAAACTAACTTTTTATGAGCGAACAACATCATTTCTGATATTGGTATTACAGGAACCGGTCTCGGTCTTCGCTTTTATAGTTTTTGATGACCTGGACTTTTTTTCCTTCTTTACTGTTTAGTTTTATGTTTTTTTTATTAGCATTATCTTTCCCGTCACGCCTACGTTTTCATTTAAGTTTTATTAATGATCGGCGTGACGTCCGTCACGGAGCGCAAGTATAACCTGCTAGTGGAATAATAAAAGGACTAGAAAAAGAAAAGTCGTTGTAAGTTCCATTTCATCATGGGGGTCTAGTGGAACATAAATTCCATGTCGTTTCATTACCATCATCATAATTCATATGAGTGTGATGGGTATTAATAGGTGGTCATTACTTAAAAAATGGATGTATATGGCTATTACTATTGGATGTATAGATCATTACTTAATCATTAGGGAATATTTTGCTATTTTAGTGTGTAGATATTCGTAAAAAATTATGGATAATTACGTGAACCTATAATATATTTTGATTAGTTCTTTTGTTTAATATATTAATAAAAAATAGGCACTAGGATTTTAATTTTGTATTTTAGTTTTTTAATAAAAGGGTATTTTAGTCAACTTGTAAGAAAATTAATAACAGAAATGGATGATGATAATTGTCCGGGTCTAACTGAAATGAAAATAAAACTATTAGACTAAAATCATATTTAACTCAAAGAATTTTATGCATACCAGTTAATGAATAACTGTTTAATGAAAATTTTATCAGATTTCAACCATTAGCGTGTGTGATCATTAGAGTTTGATTACCAACGTTCGATGATCATTCTTTGTTCATTAGCATCTCAGCTTCAACAAGATCAAGTTTGAAAGATCAACCTCAATTATGTTATACACCGTCTATTTCAAAAGTTTTTTTTAAGGATTATTGTATGTTAATAATCTCACATTTTACCAATTGGCCAATAATAATCCCAACTAAGAATATTCTTACCACCTGTCCCTACTTTCAAACTATTTTTTTACATTGGACCCCCCGTTAAAAAAACTTAACGCTGTTAGAGTTTATATGACGTGGACATCTGTAAACCTTCGGAAAGTCGAGCCAAGCTAGCCATGGTCTCGTGTTAACTTTTGAAATTGGCTTTGGTGGTGTTAATTTGGTCTCGTTAAACACCACCGTTGTCTCTGTTTGGATTTTCGAGACAAACAAGAACAGTTAAACACCACCAGAGCCAATTTCAAAAGCCACCACGAGACCACTGCTAGCTTGGCTCGACTTTCTGGCGGTTTGCAGATGTCCACGTCATATAAACTCTAACGGCGTTAAGTTTTTTTAACGGGGGTTCCAATGTAAAAAAAAATAGTTTGAAAGTAGGGATCGGTGGTAAAAATATTCTCAGGTGGGATTATTATTGGCCAATTAGTTAAAGGTGAGATTATTAAAATCCAATAATCATTTTTTTAACTGTTTAAACAAAAAAAATATATAAAAATAAAATAAAATAAACTTATGTTAATCAATAACAATCAAGTTTGACCTAAGATGATGTTTAACTGGACATAAAATCAAATTTCATCTTAGCATTTTAAGTTAGAATCCAATATTTTAGATTAGTTTATACAATTATACTTTTACACATACTTAACTAAAATACTTGGTTTAAGTTTGTTTTATCACATTCACACTTTATTATAGGGAAATAATTTAAACTTACTTCGAAAATTTTAAAGTAAATATTTGACATTATTTAACAGAAGTAAGAGAATATAAACTTATTTTGTAAATACATATATTATCATCCTAAAATGTAAACTTATACACAAAAATATATCATGTTCATACATGTAGTATACATGGACTCTGGGTAACGAAAAAAATGACTCTGTACAAAATCTATATCATAACTGGACCATTATAGACCTTAATGGACCAAGACCCAAAATTCTCCTTTCAGTTTACATTTTAACTCTCTCGTTGAGGTGAACAAAATAACCCGTTTACGAAATGTAACTGATTTTTTAACTGAACCCGAACTGATCCATAACCGGTTAAACTGAAACCGGTTTCAAACTGGTAGAACCCGTAGGCTTCAACCCGCTTTAGGGGTGTACGGCAGCGAACCGGTTAGGAAGCGGTTAAAGGAGAACCGGTTTAAAACCAGTTATAGTTGTTGGAATCGTGAAGCTACCCGTTTGTAACCGTTTTGTAACGGACATATAGCAATTAGAACAATTTATTTGGACGTTACTTAGTATAACTAACTATTGGGTGTATTCATTTGATCACAACACTTTTCTAGCTCTCGAAAACACAAAAAAAGCTCAAAAACTTGTAAGTATCAAAACCCTCACAATCTCACATGGCTACCTTAAGTGCTCAAGGTTCCTTTGAAGCCGATGCTTCCTCGAGTGAATTAACCGTGACGAGGATCATACCAACAACGAGAAACCCAAGTCATTTTTTTCAAAATACGATTTATGTGAAATGTCCAATGGTAGTCAAAGGGCTTGATGCAAGAAATGTGGTTCGTTTCTCAACGCCCAATCCAACTCTATTTTGAAATCACATGTTGAAAAACATTATAGGGTGGTGAAAAACAATCCGTGTGACATTTCAAAGATTTTCGTTGCGAAATTTATCGTGTAAATATTAACATTTTATTTCAAAACATATACACGTATATTTAATCAAATTTATACAAATCGGTGTATTGGCAAATTTCAATTTAGATATTTTTAATTTAAAAAAAATATATATATATATATTTGAAGGTTATAAACTATATAAATCATGTTATCAAATTAGATAATTTATATAAATAAATCAATGGTTTTCAATTTTATTAACCATTCAAAATGATTGATATTAAATAAAAACATAAGTTTTATAAAATTCTATATGCTTAAGTTTTATTTGGTTTTATACAAATAGGTATCTTATTTTATGGATTTAAACTAATTAGAAATTTATAAATTTTAAAACTAATATAAAATTTTATATAAAAATCTAAGTAAAAAAAAAAAAAAAAAAAAAAAAAAAAAAAAAGTTACATATTTAATAAAATAACCCATTTGAATAAGATGAATAACCTTATAAAAATTATTTATAATAATAATAATAAGTAAGTTTATAAAAACATTTAAAATATAATGTTAAAGTAAATTGATTTAAAAGAAATTAAATTAATTTATTTAATAAAAAGTTTAGGGTTCGTTTTGTAATTAACTAAACTAGAAGGTTTTAAAACTAAAATCGTTTGAGGGACTATTTCTGGACAAATGAAACCACAAGGATCCATCCGTAATTATTTTAAGGGTTGTTTCGAATTAAACCAAACTCCAGGGACCAAAACTGTCAATCCCCAAATCGCATTTCCGGTCACCCCTTTCCTTTGTCCGGCGGTCCAAGTTAATTTCCGGCGACCCGCTCGACAAGCCTGTCCCCTGCACCTCAACGCCCGACAAAAGCATCCCCGACTTCGTCTCCCCCACGCGAACTAGACCCCTCGACCAATTGGTCTCCCCAACACACGGATCGTCTGATCCTGTTGGTGGCCGAGAACCCACGCCCGAATTCAGGCCCGACAGGCCACCTCCACGCCTGTCGATGGTCTGGTTAGCTTCGTCTCGTCCAGAAGAATGTTCAGGCATGCTCAATTGCTTGTCTTATTATCGGGATTGGGCTCGGCTATAAATGGCCATATACAGACCTGCACGAGCTCGCCCACCCTCCTCCACCCACTCTCACCCCAAATTGAAGGCACCATTGCATTCGTCGACTCTGAGTGAAGCTTGGACCAGGATATCAAGGCCTGATTTCACCCCGAAGTCTGATTCCCGTTTTGGACATTTTCGATACAAAAGTCTCTGCCGACCAAGCCCTTCGCGACTGGGTTCGAGCCTCGATTCGATTCCTATACCTTCTGTTATCATCAGGTAACCTATTCCAGTCGAAATCTAGACAATCGCTCGATGATTACCGGGCAAACCCAATGTCCTCGGACACGGTCGCCGGTCACTGAGGTCCAGCGACTTGATTTTGCCTTGAATACTTAAATTAACCGGTACACACATAACCAGCGATGGGCAGTAGCCCGGCTGGTTATGCGTGTGTGTGTGCGAGTTAGAGGTCGCGGGTTCGAGCCTGCTGGCCTCCGGCCCAACCCCATTTTTATTCTGTTTTCATTTTTTTTATTTTATTTAATTATATTAACTTATTTTAATACCATTTTGATACAATAAATACAAAAACGAGTTGGTTTACGTGTTCGAATCGATTAAACTATATATTTTTTTTATAAACCATCCCATCCTTTTATATATAATATTTTTATAAAAAAAATTATTAAAATACATTTAATATATAAAATGTCCTTTATTTTTATAAATCTTGTAACATTTTTTTTATAAAATTATTAAAATACATTTAATATATATAAAATGTCCTTTATTTTTATAAATCTTGTAACATTTTTTATAAAATTATTAAAATACATTTAATATATAAAATGTCCTTTATTTTTATAAATCTTGTAACATTTTTTATAAAATTATTAAAATACATTTAATATATAAAATGTCCTTTATTTTTATAAATCTTGTAACATTTTTTATAAACTTATTAAAATACATTAAATATATAAAATGTCTCATTATTTTTATATGAACCTAGCATTATATTTTTTTATGAACTTGTTTAAATAAATAAAGACTTTTCTTTTATTTTGTTATTATTATATAAATACATTGAATATAATACTTGTTTAAAACAATACATATATATATATCCTTATAAGTTAAAGTTTTATAAAAAAAAACCCATTATCATTCTATTTCTATACTTTATACAAATAAATATTAAAGAAAATTATATTAGAGCCTATATACACACCTATACGCATACAATAATACCCATTTGTCTACATAGGGTATCAACGTGCTTAGGCTTCCGCATACTTATCACCTACACGCGTGGACAAATACCCGCTTGCAAGGTGAGTTACATAGCCCCTATTTTACATTTTTATACGTTTTGGGGTGAAACATTACACATGCTACTCACATTGTTTATACGTGTTATACATGAGACTATATGCTTATTCTTTGGATGTACATACATTTAAACACAAGACAACCAACTGTAATATTGATAGATCTATTGTGCCTGACCAGCCCACCCGGTTAGGGTGTTTATTACTGCATACTCGGATATAACCGCGTGTTATATTCAATCATACCGGATATAGTGGGTAACTATATTCAAGCATACCGGACTTAGCTGTTGTGCTCTGTTCAAGCGCGTCAAACTCGGTTTGAATTGTGATTAAATAAATGTTACATCGTATACTATGTTTAACAATATAAACAATGAGTTGCAAAACGATTTACAACCACTATTTACAGGAAATACTAAACCTATGTACTCACCAACTTTTTAGTTGACACTTGATTTAAATAATGTTTCAGGTTTGGATATGTGACTGCTTGCCGAAGATCTCTCCATTTAGGAACTATGGACCTAGTTAAATAAATTAATGTTTTGAACTAGACTAGGTTATTTGAAATGTATTGTATTTGGAACTTGTTGCCTTTAAATTAAAGTAATGAATTATGCAACCTTTAGTATCATGTGCTTTTGAACAATCATCACATTGTCCGCCTCGATGATTCCGCCATCGGTCGGGGTGTGACAATCCGGCTCATGGTCAAACACAAATATCAAGTGATTGAGGTATTTGGATTTTCCATGTCCACATGGTTCGTGAGAGGATGTCACAATTTGTTATTCAAGAAAGCTTGTTTTTTTTTATTTTGACAACCCGCGCTTGACCAAGATGATTCAAGATACGCTATAACCTCGTTATCATCACGTAAGTCGTACTATTCTTAGACGTTATTGTATAAAAATGTGAAAAAGCTAAAAAAATAATTAATTAAATGTTTTGAAAAATTAAATACATGTGTTAACATAACCACCGATGTTTGGTCGGCTCGTCATGGTATACCGGAATCGTGCCTTTGCGTTACTGCACATCGGGTTGATCCCGATACATAGCAAATGATATACATAGCAAATGATGAAATATACAATCACGTTTGAAGTATTTGGACATTCGCATACCGCGGAAGTTTTGTATTATCTTTTAGATCAAATAATAGAAACTTTTAAATTACCAGATAAAATATTTTCAATATTTTTTGATAGCGTAATATCAACCGATTTGTAACGGACTTCTCTACATAATCGATGTGTTGCACACATCATTAACTTGATTGTGCAAAACGGACTCACAATTGACGACATAAAAGTAATAAAAGAAACTTATAAAAATGTGTTACACAACGTTTTTACTACTAGTAGAAAAAGATATGTGGATTATAGGAAATTATGTCGTGAAACGAATCAACCCATTTTGATCCGAACTGGGGCGTACATACTAGGTGGAATTCCACTTGAAAAATGTTTGGCAACATGGTACAACAAATAGGAGCTTTACAAATGTTCCATGATGAACTTGCTAGTAACGGTGACATTAAAATTTTCCAACATTGGTTGGCGATGTATTAAAAGACTAGGTTAGTTACTCGTGTATTACACGGGTTGAAAACATTCAAAATGTGAAATGATAAACTATGTACACAATAAAAAATATCTAGAATCTAGAATTATACTATAAAATAAATAGTGCATTATATTGGTTGAATACATAACACTATGAGAAATTAATAATTGTAGTGAGGTGTAATATTGGTTTGTTTTAGTTAAGGAAACTCAAACTTGAACTTGATTCATTTAGAACTCCATGGTGAAGTGGGTATGCTTGTTTGGCACAAAGATAGAGCCTATATTGTTTTTGGTATGTTCTTGGCTATTACAAGTACATGTTCTTCTTTGGAAGAATTGCACCTTGAAGGACATAATGATCATCTCATCAAACGATGAAATAAGAGATTTTTACAGTTTAAAGGATAAAATGGTCATTTCATCAAACGATGAAATGATGATAAGATCTTCCATGTTGGTTTTGCTTGTGGTTTTTTAATGTGTTTGTGGATTATCATTTATCAAGGAGTAATGTACCTTTGGGTTCGATCTTGGTTCATGAGTGAACCATTTGAGCCATGCTTAAGAGATGTCACGCTAAAGAGATGATTAAATTCAAAGGATCGGATGCATGAATGTAAGGCTAATAGGATTTGTACACTTATGTATTTGATCAACTTCCTTTTCATGAAAGGCCTTGTTTGTTTGTAATGTAAATTACTTGTAGTGACAATATTTAGCCATCTATAAAGCACGTATACAACAGTTACAAACTCTTTCAACATATACATCTTAGAAATACCACATGTGCCAAGTGTATCAATCCACATTTGCTAAGTGTATCAATCAAGAATATGTCGTTCCTCACAAAAGCACAAAACCAATTTTAAGAATAAAATGGTTATCTAGCAATTGCATTAGAGCTCTCTCATTATATATTGCTTGCGAGCATCACGTAAAAGTGATTTTTTACGATGTTCAAATAAAAGCGATCGTCCCAAAATCAAACTCCAAGGCAAAATCAAACTGTAGTGACCGTCCCAAAATTAAACTCCATAGCAAAATCAAACTTGAGAGAGGTAGCGACCGTCCCAAAATAGATTAGAACAGTGAAACAGACAAGCAGTGAGCAGAGAACTTAATACTCCCAAATCAAACTCCAAGGTGAACGAATCAGAACAACAATACTCGAATAGTCGAACTGATTCCAAGCACCAGCATACTAGTAGACGATTCAGTGATAATTCGAGAATTAGAATGTGGATTTGTGAAACACATGAAATTCGAGAATTGCTAAATATTGATGATTTGATCTTCTTTATTGAATTAGATTGTCGTTTCATTATTGAAGACTTCAAGAACGCCATAAAGGAGGTTGTTTCATTGTTTAAGAATTCGAGAATGTCACTAAGAAATTAAGGGCCTAAAGTGGTTGTTTTAAGGCCAAAGCTTATTGGGCTTCCTGTGGATCGACGTTTGCCAATGTGAGGCTAGTCCACTTGGTTCAAACCTAAACACTGAATTAGTTTAGAATTATTAGTGTAAAAGTAGAGTAGGAGTAACGTTTGTCGCTAAAAAAAGTGGGCTTTATAAACATTTTACGACTATTTTTTTCATAGTTTTAAAATAGTAAGTGATCCCGTTTATCTTGGAAAGTGGAAACCTAATTAATATTTGTAAGTAAGATTAGAGGGTCTAAGTTTGGAAAGGTAATACAATTACATTACAACTCCATCAACCAAACTTCAAAAAGGCGACCTTTCATAGAACCAACCAACCAACAGATTTTAAAGACGCAGCAATTATCGGAGAAAGATTTGGATTGAACGCCACTACTTTCCCAAATTTTCTCCTAATTCACCCATACACAATTTCAAACCAACATAACAGAATCAATCAACTCATTAACCAACCAATCAATCAACCGATCGATCATGTCGTGTTCATCGTCGTCGGCGTCTGAGGAAGACGAGGACTTGGATTCCTACCGGAAAGGAGGCTACCACGCGGTCAGAGTCGCCGATTCATTCGCCGCCGGTCGGTTTGTCGCGCAACGGAAGCTCGGCTGGGGCCAGTTCTCCACCGTCTGGCTTGCTTACGATACACAAACATCAGTAAGTTTTTTGTTTTTATTCCAAATTACTTGTTAATTCAGGTTTATTGATTTGATCTTCAAATTGGCGAGATCCGTGATCCAGATGCAATTTCTGACCTAATTGTCCTATTCAGTAGTAAATAAAGTCATTTGTGTACGGAAATCAAATCCCTGTTATTAGTTGTACCAAATGTAGATCATTTCCCCAAATGTGCACGTCTTTAATTTGTAGTTATGGAAACCAAAAGTACAGTTGGATCCCATTTCTTATTTGTAGTTGTCTGGCGTGGTACTACTTCTACCCGAGCACGCTTAAATGTGTAGTTCTTTGTCTCATCCACAGACATTGTATCCAAAACACGTTGATATTTGACGCCGGAAATTCTGTATGAACTCAACATCTCTTCTGTCGTGACGCTGATATTTGCCACCTTAGGCAAATCCCTCATTGGTTATGGATAGGAGTGACACTGGGTTCATAAGAAATGTCCCTCAATTATTGGATGTAGATGAGAGGAGAACCCCACAGTTAAGTTTGCTTGGGTGGAAGCAATCCCTGAATGGGTGACCTGTTGGGAAGTTTTCACCCGGGCAACCAAAAACAAATCTGTGAGCTCTTTGTAGGCAAAGCAGACAATATTGCTTGGTATTAAAGGTCAGATGTTACATCTATGCAACAAGTCTTGTCCTGTATTGATGTTGCACATGGATTTCATTTGTCTTTGATCAATGCAAAACACATAGTATCTACAGAATCAATAAACATACAAAGATACCTAATCATGTGTAGTTGTTTCGGTTGCTTCATTTGTAGAAATATGTTGCACTCAAGATCCAGAAAAGTGCACCGGAATTCGTGCAAGCAGCCGTTCATGAAATCGAGATTCTTTCTACTATAACCGAGAACGACCCTAAAAATGAAAAATGTGTTGTACAATTAGTGGATCACTTTAACCATAGGGGCCCGAATGGGCAGCATTTGTGCATGGTTCTTGAGTTTCTTGGTGACAGCATACTGCACCTCATCAGATATAACCGTTACAAAGGCATTAACTTGAATAAGATAAGAGAGATATGCAGATGCATACTAACCGGCCTTGATTATTTGCACAGAGAACTTGGTATTTTACACACGGACCTTAAACCTGAAAATATACTTCTGGTTTCAACTGTAAATCCATCAAAAGACCCTATTAAGTCAAAAACGCCCCCCATTCTTGAACGGCCTGAGGGGAGTTTGACCAATGGGGCTGCGGTCAATGTGATTGAGAAGAAACTGAAGCAGAGAGCAAGAAGAGCTGTGGCTAAAATTGCATCTGAAAGAAGAGGTGGTGCACCAGAGGTAAAGCCTGAAAGATGCCTTGATGGTATTGATTTTAGGTGCAAGATAGTGGATTTGGGAAATGCGTGTTGTGCAGATAAACAAATTGCAGAAGAAATTCAAACGAGACAGTATCGAGCTCCTGAAGTTATACTGCAATCGGGCTACTCGTTCCCGGTTGATATGTGGTCATTTGCTTGCACTGCTTTTGAAGTTGCTACTGGTGAAATGATGTTTGCTCCCAAGCCCGGACCTGGCTTCAGTGAAGACGAGGTATTACATTTTTAAATTTTTCATAAATAATTAGTGTTTATGCAATAAAAAGGAACACTTTGTGTGACTTCCGACCTGGCCCGTTTCCTTTTGGCTAACATATTTTTATTTTCCCTGTTTGACAGTTAGAGATAAGTCATAATAACCCGCATCAAGCCATTCATAAGTGAATAGATCAGAAAAAAAAATTAAAAAAAATGATCTGGGAGTACACTTTGACAGAATTTAGGCCCGTTTGACTTTTGACTTGACCCGTTTCCTTTTAAGTTATTTATTTAATTCCGTTATGGATAAAACATAACATGGATTGACTTTCCTAAGTAAACGGGTCTACAATCCGACATTGCCACCTCTGCTTTTCGTTTTCTTGTTTATGTAGATATGGCCCAAGTTTCATGGACCACCTTAATATTCGCCACGGATACGATTTGCTTATGTGGCACGATTTGATGCAGGACCACCTTGCTCTGATGATGGAACTTCTAGGAAAGATGCCTCGAAAGGTAACCAATATTCAACCCCCTCGATATAGCGTCTAGACAGTAAATTTTAATTTTTTTATTTATTTAAACAGATAGCAGTTGGAGGGGGTCGATCCAAAGATTACTTTGATAGACACGGTGACCTCAAAAGGATCCGTAGACTGAAACACTCGTCATTGAGTCGTTTACTCATTGACAAGTTCAAGTTTCCTGAAACTGATGCTCAGGAATTTGCAGAGTTCTTGAATCCGATTCTTGATTTTGATCCAGAGAGACGACCAACGGCGCAACAGTGTTTGCAGCACCCTTGGCTCCGCCAAACAGCCGCCAAGACGGTGGCCTGAGAAAGTTATCTGTTGACTGACACGGTTAAGTTTCTGGATGATGATTAATGTGGGTAAGCAGAGAAGGGATCAGCAGGTGTTTATTGTTGCAGCTTGTTGTCCCTTTCCTTGGTGCCTGTATTTTTTTACATATATTGTTTTTTTGTGAAATGGAATAATATTTAATTTTGTTTTGAATTAACTATGATGTAATATAGACGTATATAGTGATTCGGGGTTATGTTAACCCCTGGGGAGTTTGTTACTTGTTTGGATTATATTTGTTCAACTAGATTTTTGAGATCCGGATTTGTGGCTAAGTGAATCGGGTCAAAAGTGAAAAAAGTTAGTTTTGTGATTGATGTCACAATTGGGGGGCATTTACTTCAAAATCCACACTTGTTAGTGTTAGTGGTGTGAGTAAAAAGTGTACGTCACGTGGACGCAACTTTACCCAGCCTGAGTTCTCACACTACTTTCATAAAGGAGGCTATGTTCGTTTAGGTGGTGTGAACATTAATTATTTTTAATTTTTATTTATATAAATTTTATTCATTCAAAGAAACAAAATTAAATATGAATATTATATTAAAAAACCAAAACATATAACTGAAATAATAAAAAAATTGAAATACATAACTTAAATAAAAAAACAAACTAAACTTTAATTTAAACATCATTAATATTATATTTTTTCTTCAATTATCTTTTTTTTCTTTCTCCAAAAATTCACGTTTCGACCCGTGTAGATGATCAATTGTAAGGGCGAGAATTTGTAGTCTTCCCTCTTCTTTTTTCTTCTTTATGTCAATCTTCTCCTTTTGATACAAGTAAATTGTCTAATTTCATCAATCATCTGTTGACCAATTTCGTTCGGAATCCGAGCCGGAAGCTTTTTGCTTTCCGATCGGGCATGGTATTTTTTCCACATCTTCTGGTGCATCATAGTTTAGATCAAAGAAAGTTCTTCCGTCGAATGTAGCCGGACTTTCCAACATCTCGGCCGAGGATAATTTCCTTGACGATCCACCACTAGGATCCGACAACGCTTGTCATTTCTGCGAAAGCCTCAAAATTTCCCAAATAGCTATTGGAGTCGCGCCACCATGATCGTCTTGGTAACGGGTTGTTGTGATTCGCAAAAAGTCGGTATTGCTACAACTGCTTTGCCGACTCCTCTCAACACCGTGATAAATCCCGTGGAACTTTAGTACCTTTCTGTTTATATTCCGTCATTAGAACTAAGTTGGTCCGGAGTTCCGTACGGGTTCCATTTGGAGAACTAAGTTGGAGCGGATTAGAAGAATTTTTTTATGGAGCGAACGGCGGTTCGGATTGTGAAAAAAAGTTGGGTATCTTGGAACAACTTCGTATTGCCTAAAAAACTTGGTGGTCTTGGCGTTAGCAGCTTGAGATCATTAATTATGTTTCATATTTTAATTAACCGTTTCTCTCTTTTTTTGGTTTTTTAGTTGGCGAATTTCTTTTAATCCTGTCACTAGTGGGACTTGAATCCGTGACCTGTAGGTTTTTTTTTTTTGGTTTCTTAGTTAATGGTATAGGCGGATGCTCGTGTATTTTGTTTTCCCCACTAGACTTTTGCATTATTTATATACTAGGTTATAAACTCGTGTAATATAAGGTCTAAATAATAAAAATGATAAAATTAACAAAATTATAACAAATTTTAAACTATTTAAATTACATATTGTTACATATAATAATCAACAACGAAAAGTTACAACATTTGTTATTCTATTAGTAACTTTACTTTTTTTAATCTATTATTAATAGTTTTAAACATTCTTTACTTTTAATCCTGGACGATGTAACGAACAACTGACCATGATAAACACTGGGTGTTTCAAATAAAACAAAACCTGGATAATGATTGTTTTTTACTCTTGTTTATTGTCATGTAAGTGAAGTTATTTATATTAAATTTGATTATGAACCCTTAAGGAAAGTATTTACTGTAATTATTTTTTTAAATGAAAGTCAATCGAAAACTATTAAAAGAGTTTCTAAGTTTTAAAATATTAGATTAAGTTTAAAATACTTATCAAGTTTAAAATATATACAAAATCAATCATCATTTAAATTTTGAAAATAAAACTTACCAGTGTAAGTTTTGAAAAATAATGCTTAGCTAGTATAATTTTGAAAATTATTGATTTAAAGATTTACTTTTGCAAACAGAAGGAAGGGTTTTAAATTTAAAATTGGAATAAAATCATTAAATTAATAATACTTGATTTTGGGCTATAAATCAAGAATTTATTGTAGCTGATTTTGAAAGTCAATCGTTTGAGTTACAACTACAATATGACACGATTACAAGAAATAAGGGTGGCTTTCTAATCATTTGTCACGTTGAAATTAGGGTCTAAGAAAATGTCATATGACAAAATAAAGATTTTCCTTTATTAAAATAGTAAGATTAAAAAGTTGTTTAAAAAAAGGGACGGTTACTTGGCGACCCCAGATTAATAGATGATATTGTTCACTTGCTTGGCAACCCCTAATTGGTGGATTCTACTTTTCACTTGCTTCCCATTTTAATAAGGATAGTAAAGAGAGTAGGGTGGGGGTTGGATCCAATACAAAATCATTTGAAGTTAAGGTGAAATGCTCCCCTTGAAATCAAAGGTTCAAGCCCCGCTATAAACGGATTGATGTAAATTATGTGCCGTTAAAAAACAAGGATAGTAATGTTTAAAGCTTGTCTAGATGGTTTCCTATATTTTTAATGTTCATATTAATTATGATATTATCCATTTCAGTGAACAAATAGATTGGTCAGTTTCATAACTAGTTTGGTTTTCAAAACATTACTTGCATATAAATTAGAGTACTCTCTAAATTATAAAGATAGTTCATGCTTTTTTAAATTATATTTTTTTATCATTTTATTTTTAGGTTTTTTAAAGATTAAATGGATAAAAAAAAATATTATCCACAATTACTTTACTAAACTTTATATGAAAATTAGGTGCCTCACGTACGTGAGGCTAGCGTCTTACACCTCACGCCTTTTAAACCAAGTGTGTAAGGCTTTTTCACGGATGGTATTGTGTTAGTGGCAGAAGAGAAGGAAGTCCTAAATGAGAGGCTCGAGGAATGGCGTGATGCCTTAGAGCGTAATGGTTTACGCACTAGTGGGTCTAAAACCGAATATCTTTATTGTAATTTTAGTGGGGCTAACAGCGAGGACATGCCATTGACTATTAGAGGCCAAGTTGTTCCACAAACAACCAAGTTCATGTATTTGGTTATTGTTCGACCATCTATGTTATACGGATAAGATTGCTAGCCAAACAAGAAATCAAGAAGACACAAGCGCGAAAGTTGTAGGTAGCATCGATGAGGATGCCAGGAGTGTATACTTATCTTGGCACCATACTTGACTGGGCCACTCCCTTGATGAGTCCAAGGGTGGACGAACAAATGAACATCGATCATACATGAGACGATGTTGGTCGGAACAAAGAAGCCGCAACTTCAAGTGGCTTGACAAGATGGGATGTGACATCTAACTGGCATTGTATACCTCCAATGTTACAATTTTCAACCAATTATACAACTCAACAATTAATGTATATATGTAGTCCCTATATGCAATTCTTCCCACTTCATACCTTTTCTATGTTGTGTTATGTGTCTTAATTAACTACTCCAGATCTTCAACATGCTAAAAAAACAAATAAATTTATAAAAGAAAAATCCTACATAATCCATTAAATCCAATCTCCATAATCATGCAATACCAGTGAAGAAACCCAGCTTCAATAACTAAACAACCACAATAAAAATTGTTGCCCAGTATTTAAAAATAGGAATACACCATAATAAGTGAGCATATCATCAATGTATGAAGAGAAAAATAAAGAAAACCAAAATAACAATAATAATCATAGCACACAGGCAAAATCTGGAACAAGCAACACCCGAAACAAGAAAGTCGGTTATTATTAATGCCTAGACCTAGAGACTGCTCGCCTGGCTTCATCTGGAGTCGAAGGGAACAACTCCACGTAGCGTGACCCGATCATCAACCTGTCTTTAGACATAGCTTGTTTTGCCATCTCAGCTGATTCAAATGTCACATACGCCTCACCCGTCACCTTCCCATCTGGCCTGCAAGCAATGTGCACTTTCTCATCTGCAACTCTGAAATCTTTAAAAAACTCAACAATGTCAGCTTTCTGAACGGTGAACGGGAGCCCTCTTAGCTTCAGTATCTCGGTGTACTCCATTTGATCCTTTTCTTTGACTTTCTTTGACCGAGAAAGTGGTGGACTCCGACGGTAATCATTATCATAATAACCACCAACATATCCAACCTCAGACGCCACAGCATTGTAATACTCCTGTTTCTTGCACTTGAAAACTTCAACATACCTCCGCCCCATGTTCTGGCGGTTTTTCTGTACTGCAATGTCCGCCTGCACGGGTCGTGAGAAGACCACAAAAGCCTCACCGGAAAACCTGCCACCTTTGTTGACAAGCAGCAAATCAACTATCTCCAGCCCAGTGAAGAACTTGAAGACGTCAACATCTGTGCAGTCAAATGGCAGGCCACGTAGACGGACCACTGGAAACGTTGCAGGCGCGAATCCACCAGTGTGGTCGTATGGGTTGTACCCGCCACTTGAAACGCTGCTCACTGCGAAGTAGGGATTGGATTCCATCATTCTTGGTCTCTTTGAGCCGATCTCGTACCCATATGATAACCCCCCGCTCCCATACATTCCCCTATAATTATTCATACCCAAGGAAAAAAAAGTCCCCACACAACCTTGTTAATAAAACCAAACCCAACCCATGCTTCCTATAATTATATCTTTTCATTATATCCTATTAATCATGAAAACACATTCTCACCACATAACAGATTGATTCTTCAAAATTTAGCATTTTAATCAACATATAAGCATGCATGTGTCAAATAACAACACTGACAAAAACAGGCATCTAGTTACATCCGTATTACGGTAATACTATTACCAAGTTCGAAACAGTTCACATGCCACACGACATACGGATTTCCCATTTATTTCTTACAATGCAAAATTTTTTTAAGTTTTACAAGGAAATCCCACCTTATACTTCTCTAGAGCAACAACCATCTTAATCAACGAAGAAGAAATGACCAAAATTTCCACATGAAATTTTTTATAATTTTAGAAACAGAAAGGGGGCTAGAAGTCCTGTTACGAAAAACTCAACTGACAAACTGAGTTCCTATTATTGCAACTAATCAATCAAAAGTTCGAAAAATTATAGCCCGCATGTTGTCCTTATTTTAACAAAAAACCAGGATTCGAATTATTCTGATTTGAGACTTAACCATCATCCGAACAAGTAGATTTTATCATGCTGGCTGATAGTAAACCATAACTGAACTTACAATTAATCATATAAAGCTTTATAGTAAGTTACCCCTTGCAATTGCAGGAACTAAAAGCAAAAAACAAGTAGAGTCAAAAAAACAATTAGTCACTGTTTGGTCTACATTCTGGATTTGTTTTTGATAATTTTATTGTGTTTTATTACTTAAAAAGAGAGAACATAAGTGATTACTTGATAATAACAGATAGATAAACATGACACGAAATTAGGAATTATGGTACATTATTTTAGGGTTTTATTAAATCAAAATGTCCTCTTCTTCCTCTTTGCTTTCTCCCCCTTAATTTTCAAATTTCTAGTGGTGAATTTCGATTTTATGGAAATGAAACGGTCAAAATCATGATTGAAAAATAATAAAAGCTATTAGAGCTAAAAGGAATAAAGGAACGTGCAAACAATCCGATGCGGTAACACACAGTATTCAATCAAACAAAATTAACACATAGAATTGAATTCATATAACAAAAAGAACGAGAAACGTTATTCAGATAGCTTACCCCCTCGATCCGTACATCTCTCCGAGGATTCTGAGACGAAGGCTAAATTGATGAACAGGTGGATTGAAATTAAACCGGAATAATACAATCGGAGCTGATCCGCAGATGTAGACGATGAAACCCTAGCTAGGGTTAGAAACGACTGACGGAGGTTTGAGGGACGGTAGTCGCGTTGCCCCTTTTTTATAAAAGGATTATTCCCACTTGACCAATAATATTTGATACTAATTTCAAACTATTTTATTATATTAGACTAATAGGTTAGAACCCGTATATTACACGAGATTGAATAAATGAAATATTAAATAATTATTAATAAGCGGAAAAAACAAAGGAAATAGTTAAGAAATTAATTATTAAATTATTGAAATATGTATAAAGTAAATATTAATAAAAAAGATGATAAATAATTGAATAACAATAAGTGATTTTTTTTAATCTAGTTACTTATTTATTAGGTATATAACTTGAGCTCATAAAAAAATAAGTGGGAAAAGTTTCAAACTGTTACAAAGTCATGGGCTTAAAGAATTGTGACACGTGACGTAACAAATTACTTATTTATTAGGTATAGATTAGTTTGAAATATAACTAAAAATTTATATTATTCTGATTATAATATGACAATCTAAATATATTTATTTGCATGAAATTTAAACTTAGAACGACTTTCAACCGATATGTCTTATCATTTTAGACTATTTTTATTTGATTTTTAACCGTTTGACCCGCTAGAGATAAAACATAACCTAAATCGACCGTTTATAAGAAAATTGGTCAAAGTTGCCACATTTACAAAACATATACAAAGAACTAAAATAAGTTATGATATAAATTGAAATATGAATAAAAAAATAATATTTACTTGAATACTTTCGGCTATAATGATATGATAAAAAAATACAGTGAAATTTAACAAATCATAACAAATATTATATCTTTAAAAATATAAATATATGATTGAATGTTTTTTTAATTGGAACTTACATGGCTAGAATCGTTTTCAGTTTGTACAATTTATAAAAATATGACTGATAATAAACAAAATTCTGAATTCAAAATTATGTAGATAAAAATTGAAATGAATAATTAATCTAGTTGTCTAAAATAATGAAGTTTATTAAAATGTAAAAACAGTTTGATAGTATAATAACTATCCATAATACAAATTTGTTTTTCAAAAATGATAAGTACCATCAAGAATTATAACCATCTATGATTAATTTTATATATAAACAAAATTTTGAATTCAAAAATCTGTAAATAAAAATTAAAATAAATAATTAATCTAATTGTCTAATAGTGAAGTTTATTAAAATGTAAAAACAGTCTAATAATATAATAAGTATCCATTTCTTAATATAATTATTATTTAATATCATTATTTAATAGGAGAGATAAACGAAAAAATTAGTATTTAATAGGAGAGATGGGTGTGAAAATAAGTGTGAGAAAAAAAAAGAGAGTGACACGTGTCCTCCATCATTTTCTTTTATTATATGTTATAGATTCGTTAAGAAAACTTAACGCCGTTAGATTTTATATGGCGTGGATATCTGCGAACCGTCGAAAAGTCGAGCCAAACTAATAGTGGTCTCGTGGTGGGTTTTGAAATTGGCTCTAGTAATGTTTAACTGGTTTGTTTTTCCGGCAAGTCCAAACAGAGACAGCTATGGTGTTTAACGAGACTGGTTAAACACAACTAGAGCCAATTTTAAAAGCCACCATGAGATCACTGCTAGTTTGGCTCGACTTTACGGTGGTTTGCAGATGTCCATATCATATAAAATCTAACGATATTAAGTTTTTTTTAACGTGGGGTCCAATGTAAGAAAATAGTTTGAAATTTGGGACTGGTGGTAAAAATATATTTTCAGTTAGGATTATTATTGACCAATTGGTAAAGTTGGCATTATTAAAATCCAATAATCCTTTATAAAATGATTATTATTAAAGGCTATTTGTTATTCGTAGAGCATTCAAATCAGAAATCCTTCAATTACAAAGGAAAAAATAAAATTTAGAGTAAAGTGTTATTTTCGTTCATGTGGTTTGACCATTTTAGACATTTTCATCTAAAAACATTTTTTAGCCTTTTCGTTCCAGACTTTTCAAAAAATGAGACCGAAATCAACTGAAAAACACTGATTCCATTATATAACTATATTTTATCTATGTTTTGATCTCCACAACCAAGTCACAGTAACTTCATATGTTTCTTTTATGTACTTAACCACGTTTCTTTTTGTGTTTAGCCATGTTAATTGACCGTCTCAACCATTTAAAGTCTGCCTATCGCCGCAGGGCACGGAGGCCTTCTGACACGGAGCGCAAGGCTAATTTTCTAGTTTTTTTTATAAATATGTTGTATTGGTCAATGAACTAGATTATTGGATGTTTTTATTATCAAACAATAATACTCTATTAATTTTATAAAAGACTTATTCATCAGTAAAATATGTGTATTTATCATTAAAAATTAAAACATATATTTTTTTACACTTGTTAAAGCTCTCCTATAGCACCTCCGATGTTGGATATGGTCACATCAGCTGTAATGTCAAATTTTCACTTATTTTTCAAAAATCCCTCATTTCTCGAACACTACATCGTTTTCAAACACCCCTAAATTTCAATATAGGAAAAAAAGCATAGGATGATATAAGAGGTAGCACAACTTTTCTCATAAGCAAAAACACAAACAAGTTGTAAGAACATAGAGAGGTTGAATATGTTTATTTAAAATTTGGTCTCGACTAATATACATACGAAATGGATTCTCACGAACAAATGATTGAAAAGTCTGAGATGAAATCTTATCCTTAAGATCCATTGGTAAAGAGTCTATAGTAACCAATTACTACTGACATACATATATATATATATATATATATGTCATTCATCAATACTCTGCCAATAAATGTTTTATTTGTATAGGAACATATTTCATGTTAACGAAAATCTACCTTCAGTATCAACAAAGTTTCTACCAACGAAGGGCACGTTGGTAATTACCCACGGTCAACGACACATTATCGGATTTATTTTTTTCTTTTGTCATCCATCAACAATTCCTAACTGATAATTGTAATATTTATTTTCCATTATCTGTCGATAAATTATCATAGTTAGTTTACAGTCGTTGATTTTTCGTGGATAATTATTAATCATACGATTAAAATCATATTAATTTCATTCGTATATTTTTTTCCTCAAAAGTGCTAAATTTATCTTTTTATTGGTGAAATTATATATCTTATTAAAAATGTAAACTGATGAACGATAAATCAAACGAATCAATACTTGACACATGTCATCTTTTAAATGGTTTTTATTTTATTTTCAAATTGATGGGTTTACGTTAAATAACGTGTTTTTCAATCGAAACCCATGATAATGGCTTGCCTCAATGGTTTGCGACGTGTACCCTTCAACAACCGACGCATGTTCGAACCAACGAAACCAACCCCCAAGCCCTTTCCTCTCTATTCTATTTTTTTTTCTTGATTTATTTTCTGTGCTTTTCTTTCCTTAACCTTTTTTAAGAGATTTATTTTTATTTCTTGAGTTTTTTTTATATTTTATATTTTTATTTTTATTTACACTTATTTTTTTGCATGAGTTTTTCTTTTATTTAACCTTTTTACTTTTTTTATTTGATATAATAATGTATTCTTAAATTTCGAATATAGCGTTAAATATAATATACTTTTACTTATTTTGTTTTAAACTAGTTTTCGCAACGTACTTATTTTTATCTACGTTTTCATATATATTTTAGACTAGGGGTGTTCTTTTTCCCCGAAACCCGAATACCGAACCCGACCCAAATTAACCCGAACCTGATTAAGATGAAACCCGAACAACTCGAACCCGATTAAGATGGAACCCTAACCCGAATGTAGTATTCGGTTTGGTAATTGGGTTAAAAAAATGTTAATAGGGTTAACCCAATTAACCCGAATAATAATAAAAAAATATTTTTATTATTTTAATATTTATTTATAAACTTAGCTCAATATACATGTAACAATTTTTTATACTTATTTTATTTGAAATTTTTTAATATATGATTGGAAACGGACGAGCGGATATAAAGGTGGCAATTCGAAAAGTGAACATTATAATTGTTGATTCGATTTGACTTTTTTTTTTTATTTATACGATTGGTTGATACGGTTTGGTTTATGCTTATTTTATTTGGTGTTTTTTAGTTAATATATGTGTTTATTGCATGAGTTTGAATGAAAGATCATATTGAGAGTGTTTTTATTTGGTAATTTTGTGTTTATTTTTTGATAAATATAATGTTAAGTTAAATTGTAAAGTATGCTTTGCAACTTGTATTTAGAAACCCGAATACCGATTAACCCGACACGAATAAACCCGAAACCGGATAACCCGAAACTGATTAACCCGAATCTTATTTGGGTCGGTAAACGGGTTGGGTTCATATAACAAAAAACCCGAATAACCCGAACCAAATAACCCAAAACCCGATTAAAAAACCCGAAGAACACCCCTATTTTAGACCAATATAAAGTGCGAAATTAACCCGCTAGTGATTATTATAGTAAAGTATTTATGAATTTGGTTGTGATTTTCCCTTTTGATGATATCTACATCTTTGATGGATATTTTCAAGGTTACAACTGTAATATTAAGAAACTATCAAAATGAAATAAGAAAATGTATGGACGGTGAAATAAGAAAATGTATGGACGGCTATAAAGACTACGAAGCTATCAATTTGGAATAAAACTATTTAGTGAAAAGACGACAATAACGATACAGATTTCAACAAATTATGCCCATAGAAAATTTTGAATTAACCAATTAATATCTTCACAAGAATATTATAATATGATGCATCTAGGATGTATGCTTTTTAGGCATTTTTGTTAGACACCTTCATACCATCGTACTACAAGCCCCTTGGTATCTAGATCACTAGATGTATGCTTTTAGCCCGTCCTCAAAGATACGAACAAAAGACTCCATCTCAGTAGTCGGAAGGCAAACACCGATCTCGAGATCTTCACTCTTTTCTTTGCAAGCATTCATAGATATCGATCCGTTATAATCAATCGAAATTGTTTCGAGCTTTTTCGGCTTACCCCACCCAAAATCCAAGTCATAAAACTTGAGCTTCGGTGTGCCAGCGACCCCTATCGTTGTCGTCGGAAACCCACCGGGAAAAAAGTCCCGGAATGACCCTGTTATCTCTTTCACGACCCCATCCTTATCACTCAAGGTCTTGTGTAGACTCTCTCCAATCAACTTCGCTGCAGTCACGAACCCTTCTTTTCGGGTTAACCGTGTGGTTCTTTCCATAGCCATACACCCCCCAACACAGTTGCCGAAGTAGGCAGCTGGGATCGGGGGATTCATTCGTGCCCGACAATCGATGGTGAAGGCAAATAGTTCTAGCTCGTCGGCCTGACGTGTAGTCGCTAAGCAACTCCAAATATAACCACACGCAACCGTAAAAGATGATACATATGCTAACATTGGTAGTTGGGTTGAAACTAGACTCTTTAACCTATTGAGCACAACACGAGGCAATATAAAAGTTGCTCTAACTTTATCAATCGGTCCACATAACTCCGGAGGCACATAATCTTCCTTAAATGTTTCAACTTTCCCAAAGTTTACTAGATAACTTTCATCTATTTTAGGGTTTTCGACCACTCTATCATAAAACGGTAAAGTTCTATTAGCTAGAAACCACTCATTCGTACCAACTCGAGCAATAGATGCCCATGCGTTCAAGAAACAAAACCTCGTGCTAGTTTCACCTAGGCAATGGTTGTTTGTCATTGCAATCGCGATTCCAGAGTTTGGAAACAATGTCACTTGAACGGAGAACAAAGGGATCTTTGTGGAATGTGAGGTTTTATCAGCTTGGTCGAGTACTGGTATAAGATGGTAAAACTTTTCACAAACTCGGGGGTGGTTTGCGGTTAGTTCGTTGAAATCACGGTTACATTCTGCGAACTTAACAGCGACAGAATCACCTTCAACATATCGTATTTCTGGTTTTTGGGTAGAAGTAGGAAATACAAACAAGTTACCAGCGAAAGGAAAGAAATGTTGAAGAGTGATGGATAACGAGTGTTTGAGAGTGGGTATGATGGTTTGAGTGAACTGAGTTTGTGTGATTGATAGATCATAAAAGAATAGATTGTGGATAGGAGGTTGCCTTAGCCACAGGAAGTCAAAGTAGGTTAGCGGCAACAACGTGTCGCTTACGGTGGCCGGTGGTGGAGATACTTGGGACTCTTCAAGAACGGTTAAGACGGGAAAGGATGCCATGATATGTATTGTTGCTCGATCCTTTCTAAAATGACTCAAAACTAAGCTAGGTACTTATAATACAAATATTCCATTTGTTTTTTTATTTTTGTCTATTTGTTTTTTATTCCAAATATTCCATTTTTGTTTTTTAAATTTATTAAATTTATATAAGGCCAAATTTATGGCAATTAATTTAAAGTTTAAACCGTCCAAATAGTATTAAAGTTAACGAATTAAATTTCTATGGAATGATCGTCGGAAGTAAATAACGAGGAAGAATAATGACAATATATAGAGTTTAATTTATAATTTATAAAACAGTAATATAGTGTGAACTAGTTAGAAATTTTTGTAACATACGAGTTTTCTTTTAAATAATTAGTAATAATAAAAAATAGTTGATAAAAAATATTAAATAAAGTAAATATTAATAAATAAAATATTAATAGTTGAGATAAGATAAACGGGAAAAACAATCTTTCGGTTAAAAGAATTAGTGTGTAAAATATGACTACAAAATTATATTATTCTAATTATAATATAATAATCTAAATATAATTATTTGCATCAAATTTAAACGTACACGACTTCCAACTGATCTTTCTTCTCATTTTACCCTTGTTATTGATTTCTACTATCAACTTCTACCATTTTGATGTATTCTCTATAGCTCTCAAAAATAAAAATCAAACAACCTTTTAAATTCCGGAAAGATTACACAAATAATGGATCAAAGCCTTCAACTCTAACTCCTTTACTCAAGCTCACAACCAATGTTTTGAATCCCGGACCGGACCGGCCGGTCGGACCGGGAACCGGTGGTCTGACCGGTCCGGTTACATGTGATGAACCGTTTCTGTAGCGAACCGGTGGTCGGACCGGTTGAACCGCTTGACTATTTTTTATTTTTTTTAATCTTTTTTAAGTCTCTTGGCTTCTTATTTCGTAGGTAATTGTTAGTTTAAAATTATTGGAATTGACTTGTTGGTGGTTTTTGAAAGGATTAAAAGCTATTTAGACTGATATATTTTTATAATATTTATGACGTCGTCCGGTTCTTAAATCCTCGGACCGGTCAGACCAGTGGACCGGTAAGGAGACCGGTTCGACGTCCGGTCCGGTTCTGAAAACATTGCTCACAACTCAAACTGGTAACAAAAACTAACAATATCTGATTACAAGAACTACTCAACAAAGTTATGTAAAAAGGACGCTAAAACAGAGAATACAAAACCAGATCATCAATTTGAAGATGCTATCAACACAAACAGACACAAGAACATAGGAAATCACCAGTGTGGTGAACACTAGAGAGTAGATGAAAGGTTACGTAAGAATGAAATAAAACCATTAAATATGACATAATAAAACTAATAATTATAAATATAGATAAACAGGATTTAATCAGAAAATAGGTTTGAGATTGACAAACCGAGAGTTAGGGGTGTGCACGGTTCGGTTCGGTTTTCACCTCTAACCGAAACCAAAACTTTCGGTTAATGAAATTTAATAACCACTCAGTTTCGGTTAATTAAGTGTATTCGGTTCGGTTAACCACCTATTAGGCTAACCAATGCAAACCAAGCCAAAAAATAACATTTATTAATCAAAAGCAAACTTAAAAAACATGAATTGCTAATGCAAAAAGTCTCAAAAAAGACTTCCAATCTTTATTCATTCTAGTTGTGTGTTATCCTTATTTATTTATAGCATACTTTCCTTGACTATATTTCTTTTTCCTCCAATGTGAGATGCCACAAACCTTTTTTTTATACTTTTCTTTCAGTCTCAAGTAAATTAACATTTGCAATGGTAAAGATATATTGAAAATGCTATATAAATAAGACACCAAAAGATCGACTATGTAAGTTTTTTTGTGTAATTTAAAATAACTGCATACACCCATACATAAAAGAAGATAGCTAGATTAAAAGTCAAATTGAATATGAAGTTCTTAAGTTTGTGTGAATTAAGAATGTTATAGGAGCATGGGTGCTATTATAAAAATATTACAAATTGATGTCATTCGATTCGGTTAATTCGGTTATAGGTAAATGAATAACTGAAAATGTTGGTTTCGGTTATCTTCGGTTCGGTTTTTCCATTTTTTTGTTTGATTCGATTTGATCAGTTAATTCGGTTTTGATTCTGATTTAGTTAATTTGGTTTTCTGCTCACCCCTACCCAGAGTTGAAGGTCTGGGCCTTTGGTGTCTGTGCGATGCAATCCAACCCAATCCAAACCAACACAAGAACAACAAAACTAGGGATGACTCATCAAAAAAACGATAAGAGTGAAAACGTGAAATATCACACAACATACTTGAAACAGTGTCTTCTTTCTCTCTCTTCTTTCTCTCTCATCCCTTGGAAGTGACACAAAACGGACCGCCATGCAAAAGCAAAACCCCTTCTTCCCCTCATAAAACCCTCCCCACCTTCTTCTTCTTATTATGCCTTCACACCAATGGCGTCTCCCTCACAACCACCTCAATCCCTCAAAGCTCTCGTCGCCTTCCGCAATCTCATCCGTCCAGGTAACCGCAAATCTCACATCAATTTCTCGTCAACCGATGCGAAATGCACTTTCAATTTTCAAACCCTCGCCTCTCGAACTCTGTGTTAAATGTTAATTAGATGTTGATTCATGTTGTAGTTAGGTGATTCGTTCTCTGATTTGGTGCAATTTGTGTGTGAATTTGATGATTGCAGAGTTGATTAGGACGGTGCATCTGTACGGATTGGATGGGGGAGGGGGAGAGGTGGAGGTGGAGAGGGAATTTGTGTTTCATAAAGAGGCGGATTATGAAGAGATTAGCTTTTGTAAGGTGTTTACTTTGCAGAAATTTGAAGTTTCTTCGTATTTCGAAGGGCTTGTCAATGGTGTGTGGCTATGCATTTTTGTTTTCGATTCGGATTGCTGGTCGTGTGGTGATATCCATCGGCTCCCGACTGTTCTTACAGTTTCGAGGTGAACTGATTTGTTGCTATTGTTAGTCACTCCTTACTAGAATTGATGTGTACTTTATATTGGTAAAGTTTGTGAAGATTATAGAATAAAGAAGGAAATTTTGATTTATATAATTTAAACTATGAGTTACCTACTGACTGGTAATAATTCATATAGACAATTTGACCAATGACACTCGTAACTTTCACTTTTCTTGCCAAATGCAGTACCAGTAGCATAATTGTCAAAGATTTACACTTGATTATGCTACTGGGATTGCCCTTGGCAATGACTGTGAAAGCCAGGAGTGTCATTGGTCAAATTGCCGATATGGATTATTATTGGCCGATGGTCATTGTTTGGATTATTAAAATCCAATTTGCCAAAAAAGAAAGTCGTAATTACAGTACATATAACACTAGCAAAATCTAATCAAACAGTGAACTTAGATTATGAAGATGCAGGGATGGTGGTCTTTAGTCCTTTCAAGTCTTTGATTATCTTTGGTATTTAAGTCTGTAGTCTTCTGTGTTGTTTTTATTTGTCAGCTTAGTCAGCATGTTGAAATTTTATATTTGTATCTTTCTTTGGTTCTGGTTCTTGTTGTATTTAATAATATTTTTTTGACTCTTTCAGAAAGAAAATTTCAATCTTTTATAAAGAATTGTGTCAAGTATGTATGATGGTTATAACATTTTGGACCAGTTGTGTTAATGTGTTTTACATGTGTGACTTGAGATTATGTTTGGTGTTATATAAGTCTCTCTGCAAACCATCTGTTGGTGATTTCTATAGAGAATTTTGTTTTTAATAGAGATAGTATTGTAGTAGGTGCAGTGTTGCAAAAATCAAGATTAATCGCCGATTAATCGGTAATCGGTGGGTTACTGATTAATTTTCATGTAATCGGATAATAAATCGCTAGTCGCTCCTAGTCGGCCAAAAATCAGTGTCAACCCAGTTTTTTGGCCGATTTCCGGCTATTTTCCAGCCATTTTCCTGTAAATTCCGGCGATTAATCTCTATTACACGTTAAAATTTGTATATGTATGTATATATAATTTTGAAAATTACATATAAAAATGTGTGTATATATATAATTTTGAAAATTACATATAAAAATTCCAATCCGATTAATCGCTAGTCGGTACCCCCACCGCCCGACTAGCGCCTAGCGATGTTTACAACCATGAGTGTAGGTGGCGGCAATAAGTGTCAGCAAGCAAAAGTTTGTATTTTTAAGCATGTAAACAACTACATATTTAGGTGTAAAAGACATTGTTGTTGACTTGTACGTAGTGTTGACCAAATATAGTGGGAGGGAGAAAGAGAGGCGGTTATGCGGTTACATAACTGGTTGATGTGCCACAGTTAAAGCAATAGAGGTACATGTGTTTATACAGTTCTCTGATTAAAACTGGTTATGTAGTGAACGGCCCTATATATAATATACACTTCAAAAACCAAAATATTTACTAAATATTTGTTCGTTAGGACTATAAGGTGAAAGTTTATGTGGTCAGCCATAGCCTTGATATTATTATTTTTTTTTTAGTTTTGGTAATTTTATTAGTAAGGAGAAATAAAGCATGCGCTTTTGTTATAATGTTATGCATCTTTTTATCCTTCATCATATTCATATCATGCTTTGTGATTTTCAGGAATCGCAAGATGGAAACAATCCCGTCTTTGAATAATGACATCCAAACAATTACCCGGTTGAACTGTGAAGTTAGAAAGATTGAACAATGTAACAGTGAATCTGAGGAAGCTAGTAAACAGAAAGAAGACCAAAACAATCGGTATAAGAGTCATCACATGTCTGATGTTGATCTTAACTCTCTTCCTTACGGGTCATCAGAAAATGATGAAAGTGATCAAAGTGTCACAGGTTAGGTTTGATTTCACAAAATATTGTCTTGTGATTGAACAACTTATTTCTTACACATGTTATTTTAGTCTTCTGGAACGTGTTGGCGATGATTAGTTTTTGGTCATCAGAAAATGTAACTGTTTAACCATGGTTAACTCTGTTTCTAATCCAACATGGTGCAATCACTACAGATGTTTCTTGGAAGAAAAAAAAGCGGGCAGCAACTAAAGACATAGCCAGCCTCGGATTAGATGATCTAGCCAAATACTTCGATGTTCCTATCATCGAAGCATCAAAAAACTTAAAAGTTGGGCTCACGGTTCTCAAGAAAAAGTGCCGGGAATTTGGCATTCCTCGTTGGCCACATCGGAAAATCAAATCACTAGACGGGCTCATTTCTGATCTCCAGGTCCTTCCACTCTCCTAGAACTCAAAATCATAGAAAATTTGAATAATTTAATTTTAACTCGATTACATTCATAAATACTAGTTTTATGAACTAAAACCAAACCTGCAAGGGGGTGATGCAGTGGCAAGCACTGATTACTCTGTAGCAGAGGAATCATGTTGGTTAGCCCCTCACGTCCTGTGAGTTTACTGACAACGGGTTATCATGGTTACACAAAAAAGAAGATAAACCAAGTGGTCAACCTTTTGACCATCTTATATTGTTCATTCTTGTAAGGTGTTATGTTTTTTAGCAATTTTTTAAAATGTGATTTGTTAAAATGCGAATGACATGCAGGAAGAGGTAAAGCGGCAGCAGGAGGCGGATGAGGGGGCGGCACTGGCGGTGGTGCAGCGGCAAAAGATGATAGAAAGTGAAAAGGAAAGAATAGAGAAGAAGCCATTTATGGATATCCAGAGAGAGACCAAGAAATTCAGGCAAGACATATTTAAGAAAAGGCATAGAGCTAGAGTTCTTGAAAACCAATGCAGAACCTTGCCATTGTTTTAGCAGGGCATAAACTACCTTTCATGTTCATCTTCATGTTATGCATCTAATCCAGACATGTGAAAAATCCAAATTTGCACTTATCTTTGATCTTATAGTCAGATCACCCTCCACATTAAGTCTACATTTTTTCTTTGTTGCTTCTAAAGTTTTGATATCATCGTCGTGTTTTCTATTTGATTTTCTGTCTCGAGGTCAGACAGAGGTGGCAAAATGGGTGGGTGGGTAGTCAGAATGAGTTAGAACTATTTCATGTCAAAATGGGATGCGGCACAAGTAGTTCATGTCAAAATGGGTTGGGTCGGGTTACTAGAGGTTTTTTGTCCAAATTTATACTTTTTATTATAATAATAATTTAGTTTTTTTAATGGAACATTTAAAGCGCATAAAATATGGAGTGGATGATTTTTAATCTGGTACAAGTTGAGTCTGAACTTGAACTTTAAATTATAAAAAAACTAAAGCTGTCTTTTTCAAATTCTATGTTTAAAGCTTGAGTTTAACCACCAATCATTTTTTTAAGCTTCAACTCGTCATGGGTTCGGGTATTTTATTATTTACTAAATATTTAATTATTGTTTTTATATATATTCTTAGGTATAATTTCATGTATATTATAAGGTTATCTTTAACATATTTTTATATATAATAATATTTATTTTGTAATTTATTATATACAATAAAAATTATTATATTTATATAAATAATAGACAAGCATAGTCAAGTTCCGGTTCAAGCTTCTACATTAGGTCTCAGATGACAAATCTACACTTGAGTTCTCGTTTAAACTTAACTTGATTCAAGTTTTTAGCAATATGATCTTGAGTTACAAAAGAATGGTTCAACTTGTTTACACTCTTTCACATCTGGGGACTCAGAGGTTTTTTTGTTGTTGTGTGTGGTGGGGGGGGAGGGGGGGTTGAGGCTTGAGGGTGGTGGTTTTTTAAAGAGCTTTGGTAAACCGGACTTTGGCATAAGTTTGATGATTTCAATTTTATCTAAGTTGGGCTTGGCTTCGGCTTATTGGTTAACCCATAACTATAGCCCATTGGGCTTTACGGATTCTCATTATCTTGAAGATTGAAAAGAGGGTTAGAGGTAACTATAGCCCATTGGGCTTTACGGATTCTCATTATCATGAAGATTGAAAAGAGGGTTAGAGGTAGAGGTGCATAAATCGGTTTTTCAAACTGAACCAGTTTAAAATCAAACCAAAACCAGTTTGGTCAAGAAAAGTCAAAACCGGTTTGAGTTCAAACTGGTTCGGGTTGAAATCGGTTTAAGAGGGGGCTTTGACCGGGTTTGACCGTCTCAAACAGGTTTGAAACCAATTTTTAAGGGGGTTTTGACCGGTTCGGTTTGGGTTAAATCGGTTTCAGTATATAGGTTTCAAATCGGCGGTTTGGAACGGTTTGAGATCCCAAACTGGTTTTTTTGTGCACCTCTAGTTAGAGAGAGCCGTAGAGATATACCAATCGGATTTTTTTTTCCGAACCAGTTCCGGTTTATGTCAACAAAAGTTATAACTAAATTTGTCTAAACCGGTTCCGTTTTTTACCGGTTCAGTTCAGCTGTGTTTTAATTTAATTGGTTTCAACGAAGGGATTCCTACTCGATTACAAACTGACGGTTCGATTCAGTTCCTACCTGGTTCTTGTCAAACCTATTTCGATTCTTGAACCGATTTTTTTTGTACACCTCTAGTTAGAGGGTTAACAAATCAAAACTTATAAAAAAAAAGTAAAGTTATCATAGGGGTTTATAGGGTCAGTATTTGGGTTATTGGATTTGTAAAAGCTAAATTAGAATTAGAAAATTCAAATTCAAGTTAATTCAAATAACCTGAATTATGAAAAACAAAAAAGAGTAAATAATATATACACATAAATAAAAGATATATGTAGTAGAGTGTGTTCGTGAGTCAAAGAATATAAATATCTTATTTACAAAGTCAATATGATTTAAGGGTGTTTTACATAGCTTAAAAATGACATGATTGTCCCCTCCTTCCAGGCCTAAAAACCTTGCTTACTGAGAAAGAATTGGCCACTCTCCCCTCAATAACAACTACCAGTCTTGCAACAACCCCTAAATCAATAATAGGGCCATAAAGACTAGTCCTACTTGCCAGCTTCAGCCTAGCTCTCCTTACTTGATAGAGTAAACTAGTTGAGTTATTTCAAACTTATCTTGATACTCATATATAATATATAAAGATAAGAATTAGATACTATATAATACTTAATTATTTTACGATAGATTTTTTTTAACGGCAAAAATTTTATTAATAAGAAACTGGCTGGTAAAAAATTAAACTTGACAAGACAAAATTACAAACCGACCCATAAAAACGACCACCAAATGCAATTACAAGACTAGACAATAGAAAGACACAAAAAACTAAACACGCGAAACAAAAAAGAAGGTTGAAAGGGAGAGACGATAAGAAACTCACATGAACCAATCCGAAAACCCGATGCACTAAACCACAAATACAAAGCGACCTAACTATCATCCTACAACTTCAAACTCTCACATGATCTGTTGATAGCAGAACCGTTTCTGTTGGTCATAAGTGTAACTCGTCTCTGTAGAGCATTGGTTAAAAGAATACTATTTTTTTGTTTTCAATTGTTCTCCATATCTTTAAATCCATAAGGAAGAATTCGATCCATTTACACAACTGAGTTAAAGAAAAAGGGTCTTAAATTTTCTCTCTTGAATCTTTGTATAGCCATTTATTCTCTGTTTATAAAACATTGTGTTTTGACGAACCAACTTAGTTTAGCTATGAAAATCTGGATTCAAAAATGTGTGTACCACCTTTAGGATCCGTACCCGATGAAGAACCAATAACACACGCAACGGTGACATTAACCTCCAGATCTGAAACAAAAGATTTAAAATCTGGCATAGAGGGAGACACAACAAGACCCTCCATCGTTTCTTGAGGTTTGTTCACAAGTTCAGCCGTAGTATCAACAACGAACTTATTTATCGTCTCTTGATAAGAAGGTAGCACCAATTCTTAGTGTTTTTCCAATACTTTAGATTTGACATTTATAAAACAATGGGATCCAACAAATAGGCCTTCCATCGTTTATATTATCTTTCTAGCCTAGTGTTACAAGCTATGTCATGTCTCCTTAGTCAAATATAATCTTGATATAAAGTTCTATGAAAAGGGTAATTACTTGAAAAGTTCTAAGAAGAACCAGAATTATCCGACTTAGATTGATTTGTGTTTCCTCCGACCTTCCAATCCAAATGAAATTCAAGTCCAACCAGTGTTATACGTTTTGTTGTATGGGTTATTCATTTTTTTTTTAAAGGCGACTTTCATTTTTAAGTGGCAGTCGCATCTCCGAATCGGAGACCCGTTACCCCTCAACCTGACCACTACGTTGTCTGAACCGGGCCCGCGGGTTCAGAACGAGAGGCTTAGGCTTTCACCGGGAAACCATGGAGCCTGCTGCCACTTGACAGCAGTTGCGCCGCTACACGGGCCAAACCCCGCTAGCGTAACGCACTCCGAACTAAAACCCGGTTTGGCTCGGATTCGAACCTGCGTGGGCAGGTTGAATCTTCATCGCCATTAACCACTCAGACGTTGAAATACGTTTGAGTGGACATCAAATTTTTTCAGTAAATGCCTTTAATATTAATAATAATAAATATTTAAACCTATACCATCTTTATAGGTGGGGGTGAGGTGGAGGAACACCATAACACTAAACCAGTGTGTATGTTAATGATTTATTAATTAATATACTAGCTTAGATCCCGTGTAATACACACGAGTGAAAAATATCAATTTATAAATTTCTCAAATTTTATTTATGTATTTTACATGTGTAAAATGTATTACTGTATACTAAAGATATAAAACAAAATTCAAAATATGTAAAAAATAATATATAATTGGGTTTCGGAAATACGTCAATTACTATTTAATGTAATATGACTTTCATTTACTATTTGATTGAAAATAAAAATTACATAATTAGATTTCAAAGTTTTTTTTTATAATAAATGATAATTTAAAATAAATGTGTTTTATTAGTATAATTAGTAATTTATTAAAAGATATGAGTGTATTTAATAAGAGAGAAAGACAAAAAAATAATGATAAAATTGAATATGGTGGTGACATATGGCATACAAAAACCTTTATTTATTATATAGTATAGATTAAGAGATAGATAGTTACGAAACATGTCCTTTTTTATATATCATTGTATGATGATTTCATATTTTTTTCTTTTCACTTTTTATAAATTCCACTCTGTTTAGGTTTTAATTATTTTCAAATCAACTATTTAAATTTTCAATGATGTCAATATATAATGTTTTTCTGTAACTCATTTTTAACAAATAACCCTTTATTATACATGCATATATTGGAAGGATTAAATAGTAAATATTTTTAAAATAAGAACATTAAGAAAAGTTAGAACTTTTACATAATAGTTACTAATTTAATATGTTTCATTTTAGTCACTTAAATTTTTTTTTTGTATCATTTTAGTCATTTAAGTTTCACTTGTTGTTTCAATCTTACGTAGTTATCTTGTTACGACTAACTTTTTTTGTATTTCGTTGTATTAATATGGTAAAAATGAAATCCAAAAAAAAGGTAACATGTTAACCCGATAATTACGTAGATCAGAACAAGTGAAACTTGAATGACTAAATGAGACAAAAAAAAGTTTGAGTGGTTAAAATGGAATAGATAAGACACTTAGTATTTACGATTTAATGACCACCAAAAAACGGCCATTTTAGTGATTTTCACTAGAATTTATTTATTAAGATATATTTAACTGCTGGTAAATTTAAGCAATTTATCTATTTTTCGATCTTCAAAACCAAGTCGTGGCAACTTCACACGTTTTTTTATGTACTTAGTCACATTATTGTTGTTGCCGCAACGCGTGGGCTTTAATTATTTACTTAAACAAGTTAATGTCACCGTACGGCCCCGCCACAACGCTTGGGTCATATTTTCTAGTTGGAATCAAATTCTAGAGGTTGAATTGACTTTTTTAGTCAAAAAAGAATAAGACCAGACTTTTCTAGTCAAAAGAAACTAGTTTAACTATTCAGCTTGAAACTAACAGAACAGAACTCTTCAATAAGGGTTAGATTCCAAGAAGTTGAAACATTAATAAGCCAAAGGTACACAGTTACACATGACTTCTAACATGGCCAATGCACAACATGAACTACACATAATGATCTTAAAAGAATGACTACTTTAGCAAGAAATGAATATAATAAACTAAAAAGTTTTCCATAACGGGCTCATTAATCAGCGGGGAGGTTTGTGCAAACATGGTCGATTACAAAACAGTCGACCGTAGGCTCTCACAAATGTTGCTACAGCAATACTCAGTCCCGCCCAGAAAAAAGAAAACAGTAACTGCCAAAGATCGTCTCGAACTGCATAAAAGATGCATGGTTCAATAAGTACCCAAAACAAAAACTAATTCTATGCACATCTACCGTTAAAAATATCAATTTTTGATATTGGATTTACGATAAAAGTGTCAAGATTTACTTGGAAACTTTTTAAGCTTAAACACCAACTCACCTCGCATGAGTGACAGCATTGTGAAAATGAATCCCATTGTGATCACTGCTAAAGCAAGCGGTAAGGACTGCAAAAGAAATAGGGCGATGACGTGGAAATCGACGAGAAAGAAAATTTGAAGACAGTTTGATGGGCAATTATGGTATTTCATCAGATTGTACTACTTACTGCAATGGCCTCGATCCCTCCTTTTGGTGCAATAGAAGCCATATCACGGGTGACAGAAACAATGTAATGACCTTGCAGTAGATCAACTGAATCCTGCATGTGTGAAAACACACAAAGTAAACCACAAAAATTCATACTAGTAGTCCTACTTTGACTCTAAATGTCAAACAAACTGTTTTAATTTTAAACTGGTTCTGATCAGGGGCGGCCCTAAGGGGGGGCCGGGGAGGGCGACCGTCCGGGGCCCGTAGTTTTTTAAAAAAAAATTACTTGAGTTTGATCCTCTAGATTGTCTCCACCAGTTACATATTTCATGTTTTAGAATATTACAAAAGCTTGAGTTAGATGGGTTGGTTTTAAATTACCTGTTACTCTTCCACTCAAGGAGGTTGCAAGTTCGATTCCTCCAACCCTCCTTTTTATTTTTCTTCTTTTTAAAATAGATCATTGCTTCCCCTAACTTTAGTTAAATTACAAAAGTCACCCACAACTTTGTAATTATTAATCTGACACCCCTGACTTTGCGAAAATGGCATAACTAACCCCTAACTTTATAAATTGGTAATTTAAGACTTCTCCCCCCACTTTGGTAAAATGGCAAAACTCACCCCTAGCTTTGTAAATTGTTAATTTTACCACCTCAAGTTTAACGAATTTATCGTTTCAATGTTAACTTCTATTCGCGCCACAATTTATCTATTTTTCGAACTCCATGACCGAGTCGTGGCAACTTCATACGTTTCTTTTATGTACTATTAACCCACTTAGAAATTAAAAAATGTCCACTACTTGTATTATCCATTTATCTTATTAACCCACTTATAAATTAAAAAAAAGCCCACTAGATTTTCAAACTTATTAAAAAATAACAAAATAATCATTATTCATTTGTTATAGTTTTTTATTATGCCATTATGAGTTTATATTATGGGGTCCGTTTTTTTTAAATGTCCCGGGCCCAAAACATTTTGAGGAATCTCAGGACCGGCCCTGGTTCTGATATAATAATCTTCTGAATAAAAATCTTTAACTACATCAAAAGAAAGCATGCTGACCTGTTTTGTACCATCAACAAAATTGTTCAAATAATAGCGTGTTAACGCGTTCCAACCATCTTTAAGAATACCTTGAAGAGTTCTCTTACCAAATCTGAAAAGGAAGACCAAAAGGAAGAAAATAATGGCAGATATTAGAACTTTTTGGACCCAAATCAATGCCATAGATCTATTGGTGATGACGGTAATGGCAAATGAGTAATTATACTTGGAATCTTTTCAGAAAAGAGAGATTTACAATTTTACCTGACAAAATCTCCTTTCAAAGCAGGTGTTCCAGAATACTGGATGCTTATATCGTCACCGTGATCAGCCCATACTGTTTTAAAAGTTTGAAAATTTAAAAAAAAATTGACAAGAAAATTACAAGAATGTACAGTCAAATAAATATAGTTTCTGAAACATGTACATATTTTGAAGCAGTCATCAAAGTTAGGATATGTGCTAATGGTTTCTTCAGCATCAAAAACACCAAGCCTTCGAAGTTGATACTCCAACATTTTTCGCCCGATCATGCTCTGAACCAACAGTCACCATTACTTCAAATATGTTTACCTTTTTTCGATTAATATAATAACTAACAAGGTAGAAAAGTAAATATACCTGGGTGACATTCGTACGGTCTAAGCAATCAACACAATTTGTCCTCACAATTCCAACCTGTCCTTCAACCTTTTCACCCTTTTCATTTAACAAATAGTACCTACCATTTCAAAAACATTAAAAAGGTTGTAAACCAAAGAATGGAACTTTATTGTAGTATGAAGCTAAAAGATACCTATTTTTGATCAAAAAATCCTCAGTTTGTTCATAAAGGATAGATAAGCGCTCAAAATGAACATGCCCACAAATGCGGTGGAAGTCAAAGTGCAAGTATCTGAAAAAAAAAAAGAGTCAACAGACTTAGCATATACTGATAAAAAAATTTGGAAACATTATAAAGGATTATACCTCACATCATCACTAAGAATATTTTGCACTGAAGTGGCAAACTGTTCAGTCAATCGTCCCTCACCACCATGCTAGAACATAAAAATATAAATAGGTTGACCACAATGAAGTCAGAAATAATAACATGAGAAAGATATATACCGTATTAACAAGATCTATAGCTAAAACATTTCCATATTTCTTCCTCAAATCCAGAAAATGGCGTTCAGCAATTTGAGGCTGCAGAAAATATCATATAAGAGCATCATCTAGTTGAGAAATAAAGGCACATGAAGTATTATTGAAAAGTAGGGGTTCCATTTTGGCCATTTACCTACGAATGTGTCGATTTGGGTTTCACTTTACGCTAAATGGATCAAATAGAAAAATAATAAGCTAAAAGAGAAACGGTCAAACCATTTTGAAAGTCGTCCAAAGTTTTGTTTTTAATGCATACAAGTATACAACCTCCTAAATCATCTTATCCAAATAATTAGATTAAATAGTGTGATAACGTTGTTTTTAGTAATCATATTTAACACATCAAATATTTATAAAAGTTTTAAAACACAGCCCAAATGTTTTGATCTGGTTAAAAATATCCATTTCAACCCTGACCCGTTTTAACCCGCCTTACCCGCCCATATTTCCACCACCATTGAAAATAGTTGAAGAGTTAATTATGGTACACACACCGCATCCTCAGGTCTCAATATGTCAAACTTAGGCTTGTATGTCAAATCAACAATTTGATCCCAGAGAAAAGGCATTGAACCTCTGACCTACAAAACCAACAGTGAATTAGATAATATTTGTAATGCTGTCATTTCACAATTTAATCACTTTTTGTACACGAAATGTTAGGGAAAACATCAAATATATCAGATCTAAGAGGAAAAAGATGTATATGATAAACAAAAACCTGCACAAATGATGCAGTAAATCCATTTAAGTGTATGATTTGTTCACTTTCCACAAAGTTTGCTACATAACCATCAGAATCAGCACCTCTTCTCCACATTCGAGTCCCTGAAAAGATGGAAACTTCACAGTCAACGAAGCATGTCATTTTAAGACAAAGCAGTCCACGCTGGGTTTACCTGCAAACACTTTCTTGTCCATTTTATAAAACTTTTTTTGAATAATTAACGTGTTAATTATGATTGCATAAAAACAATATTATTACATAATTGTGTAAATCTTTAAATAAAAAGCTTTTGAAAGTTGTATGCATTAAAAATAGACTTTGGGAGACTTTCAACCCATTCGATCCCTACCCCTTTTAGCCAAATCGTATTAATTTACCCATTCGAGATAAAATACTACCAACATCCACCAAATCATAAGTGGGTCAAAACTACCAACTCTAATTAAAACCATTTGTCCATACCTGTTCTCCTAGTGCACCTTCGTGCGATCAAGACGACGTCTATAATATCTAAACCAATGGCTGACTGAAAGGAACTAAAAGCTGGTAATAAGTTGAGGAAAAACAAGAATTATGAATTCATTATCAACCAATAAACTGTAAAATCAAATAATAACAACACAAGGATACACCCTTGAATAACAGGAAGCATGTATGGATCAAGCTGCAAGCACACGTTGGCACAATCAGCAATTCAGATGTTTAAGAAGTTCTGAACTAGAATTCAGAGGAAAAACAAACCTTGCTATCTATAAAAACCTCCAGCATATAGTTGTTCCATAGGAACCGCGGCTCTGCCTGTTTTAAAGAAACTCTAAGTAAATAAAACAAGTAAACTATGGTCAAAATGGCATTTTAAAGATACTGAATCAGGAAACACTTACCTGTCTCCAAAGAGGAAGCAACTTTGATTCATGACCCAAATCATTCAACCGTTGGACGCTGCAAGATGAAACCATTAACAACAATTCACCAATGTTGTGACCAAAAACATTACCATATAATGAGTTAAATCCAAAAACATTTAACAACCTTAGCGTTATATTGACATCATATGAAAAATAGAGGCCATGAGTCTCCTCAGCAACTTTCAACATTCTAGAAAATTCTGATTCCATTCTTTTCTGTCACAAATGGGATTTCTCAATGAATGAATCATAAAACATGCAAAAGAAAAACAGAAATAATTTCACCTGTTCTTCAGGGGAATTTCTCAATGAATGATCACAAGGGAAGACTTTGAGTGACAAAACTTTGAAGATTGGATGTCCCAAGTAAGTTCCAACAGATTCACAATCCGTAATAACCAATAAATACGATCCTATAAGCATAGAAAAACAGTTGTATGGTCATGAAAACTACCTGTAAACACATTTATGAGTACATGATCTTTCAATAGCCCATAACATAAGAATTGTTAACATTCTAACTTGTACCAAACAATCAACTCCTTTACCCATCCAAACCACATAATCAAAACAAAATTTACTATACATATAGCCAATACACAAGAAGAAAGTAGTTAAATATAGAACCAATTTTAAGCAAATAACTGTGAGAACCGCATAAACACTTATATCTATTGTCGGTGAAAAAACACTTATACCTATTACTTTAACTGTGATACATAACCGCCTAACTTTCTCTTTCCCACTATATCTTTAAACATTATGTACAAGTGTTTTATGTGATTCTCGCTGTTCTAACTTAGAATTGGTGGTAATGAACGAGCTTATACACAAAAACCCTACAAAGAAAAATATAACAGAAATCATTTAACATAAACTAATATAGAACCAATTTTAAGTAAAGAATGTGAGAATCGCATAAACACTTGTATCTATTGCTTTAACTATGATACATAACCGCCTAATCGCCTATATTTCTCTTTCCCACTATATCTTTATGTATTATGTACAAGTGTTTATGTGATTCTCGCAATCCTTACCTAAAATCGATCATGTAATGAACTAATGAACACGCTTCTACACAAAAAACCTATAAATTGTAACTAAAATCATTTAACATGAACTAATATGCAAAATAAGCTAAAATCAATTAAAAGCATTAACACAGTGATTGTAAATTTATAACCTAACCTTCTAATAGTTTTAGCATCCCGATCACACCGAAAACAGTCTGAATTTTCGGAACACGAACAGCCATACAACGAAGAACTTCATCTACATCACAATTTCAATCAACTATAAAAAATTAAGCAAAATTGTAAAATCATAAAACGAGATCAAATACAAACCGACGAGAGTCATGGAGCCGTTAACACGGCTGACAGCTAAACAAGAACCAGAAGATCCATCGGTCGGTTCGATGATGTATCGATCGGGAAACTCCCATAACCTCATGCGCGTGTATAGTTTTTGAGACGGAAGGGCTTTCGCCATCATTGTTGTTGATTGTTTTTTTTTACGTCAGTATTGTGATGGAGATGAAGGATTGATGTCTGGAGAAATGATTAGGGTTTTTTTTTGGAAGAAGAAAGGGGATTAGAGTGTGATGAAATAAACGAAGATTGAAATCGGCAACGGAATAGCGCCATGGCTTGCTAGTTGCTAAATTTAACGAACTGAATGGTTGTATTTACACAAACCTCCCTCTTACTATCATTTATTTACATTTAAGGTGGAAGTGAATATAACGATATGTTGGGTTAATGGGTTATGAAACAAACTTTTATTTATCGGCAAATTGGATTTTAATAATTCATACTAACAGTTTGACCGATTACAGATCTAACTTTCACTTTTGTTGTCAAGGAGACAGTCTCAGTGACATAATCATTATAGAGTTACACTTGATTTACACTCGGTTCCCACTGATTTCGCTTGTATGTTTCTTCATTTCATTCAAAACTAGTTTAGATCTCGTGTCTACACACAAGGTGAAAAATATCAATATTTAATTTTTTTAAATCTTTATGTATATATTTTACAGCTGTAAAAATATATTACATATACTACAGATATAAACAAACTCAAAATATGTAAAAATTAATATATAATTGGGTTTCGAAAATACGTCAATTACTATTTAATGTAATTTGACTTTCAATTACTATTTGATTGAAATAAAAATTATATAATTAAATTTTAAAGTTTCTTATAAGAAGGGATAATTTAAAATAAATGTTTTATTAGTATAATTAATATTTTCTTTAAATATATATTATTATTTAAAGATAGAAGTGCATTAAATAAGAGAGAGAGACGGGAAAAATAGTGAAAATGAATATGGAGGCGACACGTGACACTAAAAAACCTTTATTTATTATATAGTATAGATATAGATTATCATTTTGAGCGAAAGTTTAAATCGATTGTAAATCTACTATAATTATGCTACTAGGACTACCTTTGACAACAAAAGTGAAAATTGAGACTGTCACAAGCCAAATTATTAGTATGGATTATTAATCGACCAATGGGTTATAGTCATAGTATGAATTATTAAAATCCAATTTGTCCTTTTTTGTGTCTATTTTTAAGTTTGTTTTTAAGCTAGTTATGATACCCGCGCTACGAGGCGGGGCACGCATTTATCTTCAAAACTATAGTCGTAAGTCATAGTTATACATTTTGAAACGTTGATACAACGGGAGTGTTAACACTTGCAACGTAAAAATAGGAGAAAAATAAAATGTTTTTGCATACTAAAACAATTCATTAACCCTAAGAAAAAAAAAACAAAAATAGAAGCTAAAAAAAAATACTAAAAAAAACTAGATAAAAAAATTAAAACAAAAAAATGTCACCCCAAGGATCAAGGGATCGCCCTTTCCGTTAGACCATGAAGGCATTTTGTATTTAAGCTTCTCTACTTACTCCTTTATACACACGTAAAGGTAAAAAAATAAAAGAACAAAAATTCACCCAATGAAATACCAACATGCGTCCAAAAGAACAATCAGAGAATGTTACTGTAGACATGTTTATGTTAGGCAGTTTAAAATGTATACTCAATAATACGCGAATCATATTCAACTATCCTAAAAATGACTTTTGGTCTTCACATATAAAAATCTACTTACAGAATCATCACATAACCAACAAATCTACTTACAGAATCATTATTGTTTTTACGAATTACAAACTAGGAAAACAGGGACCATTCGGAAAAGGCATACATACATGCACTAAATTAAACATCATCTTTCGATCAGAGATCAGATCCAAACAGACCGGTCAGTTCCCCATGTGTTTACGGATATGGTATACATATATGTAAATATAACTTATAATATACGCATTCTTATTGGCCAAGATTTCCCAATAACCGCTCAACCGCAGCATGAACATTACCTCTGGTGGCTGTCAGTGCTAGAAGATTCTCACCTGTGTTGAAAAATCCCATTTCTTGAAGCTGGGACAGTTGGGTCGCGTACAGTTCTTCTGGTGGCACTGGTATTTTGAAATAGTTAATGGTTATATGAACGAGGGTGAGACAAAATGGCGTGGATACTAGAGGTCGCAATTTTGATGCATTACACATCATCGGGTCAAGTAAGGTTATGTTTTACCTCGAACGTGTCAAAACTGACATAAAACTCAAAAAATCATTTCATTCAAAAAGCTAGATATTTGTTAAAATTATAATAATTTTGTAATCATATGACACGCTAATTAATTATATATGATTTTTTTTAATATTTTGGACAAAATGTTTAGGTCTTCGGTTCAACTCGACCAACCCATAACCCAACCCATCCGACCCACACATTTTGCCGTATTTAGAGGATATGTTACCATTGGAATTGTTTGGTGTTGTAAAGCCGCCAGCTCCAAGGCCGCCAAACATGTTCATAAGCATATCCAAGTTGAAGTTATTGGGAGCGCCTGCTATTGCCACCAAAAAACAATAAGAAAATCAGCTGTAGTTCAAACATTACAAACGTATGCATAGGTTTTTTCGAATGTCAAAAATGCAATATTTCCCTTTTTGGAGGAGTTCCGCTTCAATATTGGCTATACGAATAGTATGATTAGAAAACATTTGTTGGGCTTGTAACTTTTACCTATATATTTAAGCAAATTAAATACAAGAAATTATGAACACAAGATACCTGTCCCTCCTCCCGTTTGACCTGCATCTCTGCATAACAGAAACAACCATTTTATGTCAAACAATGAACTAAATGACCAACTGACCAGAATAACCAATAAACATTAGTGACCAGCCAATTGAGAACAAATATATTAGGTGATTTACCGGGTGGGTTGTTGCTGACCAAGTCCAGAGAAAAGAGATTGCTGTAGTGCCATCATTTGCAGTTATAGGAGTAAAAATAACACGGTTAAGAAAATAAGTGAACTAAAATAGCAGAAGATGAGAGCTTAAAAGCTTGAAGGGTCTATATTAAGAAAGTCATATAATAGGACGCCTGGCCATATAAATTAAAACAAACAAAAATCAAGTAAGAAGTAAAAAGTTTATGTGCAGGTAAATAACACGGTTCAAGCAAACATAGAAGTAGAATCACGAGCTGAAAACACATACTTGTAAAATAGATCTTAACAAAACTAAAATTCATTACAATTCTACCAAGGTTATAAAAAATCATGATTCACAATTAGGATCATCAAAGAATTTAAACTTGGTTTGACCACCAAATTCAAACACTGACTACCACATTTGGAAAATGAATACAATTAAAATGGCAACTGCAATCAACAATGATAAGTCTAATCCGTTTTGGGAATTTAGCATTACACATATCTTTTGGTAAATTCATATGGTGGGAGAGATAAAGGTATAAAACTGTGATTGTACGTTTTGTTTACTTGTCAGGAAACATGGTATGGGGCCCACCTAGTTGATTTGTTCAAATGGATAATGTGGTATGTCATCCACCGCTCTGATGGATATTTCCTCACCTCATTTATTATTACTTCTTAAAAGAAAAAATTGATTCTTTCACATGTCATTAGAAAACAGCATCTTGGTATATACGCAATAAAAATCACTGTATAATACGAGAATTAACATCCTGGTAGCTTAGCCCTACCATGTAGCATGACCCATCAGTCACGCTAGTTCCATATCACATGCATGAATTAGCATCCATGTAACGTTAGTCAACATGAACATCAATAAGTAAAAGCCTCCATCATACTTTTTACGAATGTTTTTCAACATATTTTATACACCATAAAAGGCAACTTCACTTGGTTTTCTTTTTCCTTTTGTGCACCTGATGTCTACATTTTTATGTACTGAGAATGGACAATTTTATTTTATCAATGTACCTTCTAAGCTATAACCGTAAATACAACCATTCAAAATATATTTCATAGTTAGATTTCTTTAACATTTAACATTTCATTCATTTACAAACGTTTATGTTAACTGATTTACCTGCATGGTCTCTGGGGAAGTTAATTGACGAATGAAGTCAGGATTTTGCATCATCTCTCTCAGTTGGGGGTTTGAATCAAGCATACTTCGCATCTGTGGATTGAGTCCAAGTATCTAAACAATGCAATACTTTTAGTAATTACACATCCTAACTAACAAAAAATATATCTAAATTAAAAGGGCAAAACAAATACCTGATTCATATATTGTGGGTTTAAAAGGAGACTTTGCATCATCTGTGAAATAGCTGGATTTTGCATAAGTTGGCTGACTGAACTGGAATCAGGAGTAGTGCCACCAAACAATCCCTCAAGACCTGGAAAACCTAGTCCACCTAAACCACCAACTTCTGGTGACCTACCCATATCACCAGGGTTTGTTGCCGCGGCATTTGTTTGGTTAGCCCGACCTGCAAACTCACATTAAGTTTATCAAATATCAATGTAAACAACAATGTTTCTGAACTTGAAAAAAGGTTTGCAGCTTACCACCAGCAGCCCAAGGATTGGGAAGTGGATTGGTATTCGGAGCAGGAGAGCCAGTAGCGGGGTCAGCACCAGTGGTGGTAGGGTTAGCCGCCTGATCACGGGGCAGACCACCCTGGCCACCCAAAAGAGCTGCAAATGGATTTGAGTTCAAATTATTTGTTGTATCACCACCACCGCCCATTGTGGTTGCATTCAGAAATGGCTCCTGAACATTTTCATACATCCTCCTAAGCATGTTAAATCCTTCAGGAGAAGACTCAATATTACTCATTGCTCTATCTGTGTTACGCATCATTTCACGCATGAGTTCAGGGTTTCTTGCAGCCTCCATTGTTTGACGGAGAATTGCAGGGTCATTTAGCATATGAGCAAGCTCTGGATTCCTATCAATGATTTCACGCATTTGAGGATTATTCATCATCATGTTGCGCATAGTATCTGGGTTGTTTAATAGATTCTGAACAAGAGGCAGATCCATGATGTCTCGCATTACATTAGGGTTTTGAGTCAACTGTTGTTGCATTTGTTCCAAGTCCGGAAGTCCAGCTCCAAACAAGCCACCATTGCCTCCCAACCCACTCAAACCAAGTCCAGGAAATAGTGAACCACCAAGACCGGTTCCACCTATGGTTCCAGCTTCACCTGAGCCAACTTGCCCTGCAACAGGTGTAGTAGTATTTGCTCTGGTAGGGGCACCATCTGCTGGGGTAGATGCAGCAGGCACAAAACCACGTACTAAGTGAACAGTGTGCTCTGCCTCCATGCCTATAAGTGATACATAAATAGCACGATAAATATTCTATAGTTTAGTAACCATATTAAAGAACTTATGTTACTACCAAATAGATGAAAGATAAACAATAACATGAGGCATAAAAAAGCATTAAATAAATTAGCATGAAAGACCATGGAAAGCTTGAATCATCAAAATAGTGACTATTTAGGCTCACTTAACAAATTCTATTAACATTGAGTCTTCTTTCTGTTTACAGATGAAACTAATTAGACTTGTACTTCAATTTTGCGGAAAAGAATGTCTGTTTAAGGGAAGCATCTTAGATGCATGAGGTTAGCTCAAGTCACTAATTATGTAAGTTGGTTAGACTCAAGATTTTGTTTCCATTTAAACTCTATTGAACCCACGTTTTCCCGATAACATGCATATATGCAATCATTTGTAGAAATTGCCTCTAGTTCTTCATATGGTACTGAAGGCTACTTCTACCATCTCACTGCTTCATGACACTCATAAGAGCTAAGCAAGAAGAGATTGTGCCGTTCGGAAAAAAAAAGCAACAAGAGATTGAGTAAAAGTACATATTTGGATAATCATTAACAACTATCATAATAATTATTGGACATATACTACTTATCCTTTATAGATAAATTCGCCATGTTAATTTATTGTATCAGCCAAAGCCAACCAACCATCAAAATTATCAAATCACATCCTATGTTCCAAATCACTATTCTTTATTTAATTTTACAAAAAGAAGTTGTGTTTTCGTTCTCTTGTTTTATATGTTATTATAGTTTGGTTAGGCATACACCTCACCTATGTAAAAAACATGAACATATAGAGATGGCTATCAAAATGCAACAATCTAGATTCCCCCCTCCCGGACAATTCAGTTAAAGCTCTCCTGAAAGTAGATTCTTTATCCTCTAGCGGTAACCTATAGCCTCATTACTCGCATCAACCTAGTAACTTCTCAACCAAAAAATTTGCAAAACATCTCAAAGCCACATGAAAAACAACAATCAGCCCTAATGCTCCCCAGCCGACAGAAGTTAACCTCTTTATTTTTATTTTCAAAACTTATAAGCAGATTAGTATATATTTTCTATTGAAGCTAACACCAAAAGTATCTATTAGTACTCCTTTTTTTTCCTTAAATTGGTGCATTAAAACTTATTAACAATCAAATGAAACTCCAAAGTTTGACATCTAAAAACATGAGTCCTAGCAAATTCAATCACAATCATGTCATCAATATTCATTCATATCTATAATTAAACACTAAAAACATGACAACTGATGACTCTATCACTTGAAACTAAACCTACCATTTCGATCATAATAAGTGAAAATATAAACAATCAAACAATAGATGTTACAACAAATTACCATAGCTCTTAAGAGTCTGATCATCCTTAAGTATGCGTCCTTTATAAATCAATCGCTGCTGTGCCGCGGGGATGTCGCAGTTCTGTGCAATAACAGACTTGAACGACTCAACAGACGACTCAAGGCTCGCCTGAACGGAGAACTTGGTGCCGTTTGAACACCGTATGTGTACGGTAACAGTGTCACCTCCTTCAACCTTGTTCGATTCAAAACCCTCGCTCGCAGCACCGACACCGCTTCTGTCACCCATCCTATCCTCACCTGATTTAGAGGTTTTTAGCAATTGAAGCAACAGAAACCGTGCCTGAATCGAATTGAAGGAGCTGATTGATCGATCGATGAACTGATTTGAAAACTTGAAATTTGCAGAATCAAAATGGTTAGAAAACTTGGGGAAGGAGGAACTCCATTGTGCACAGTAAATTGTGAAATATCGAACCAGTTGAAAGAGCTGACTCTTGCCTTTTATTTATACTTCCTCTGTATTTTTTGTTTTTTTTAATACACAACTATTTTAAAATTAAAATATATTTCTATAGAAAAAATTCGGAATTATTTAACATTTGAATATTTTGATATAGTAAGCAAATTTATGTTTTTATGAAACAAAATTGGTAAATTAATTAATAAGGTTTAAAAACAAAATGATGCATTTTTTTAGAACCAAAATGTAAAACATAGATACTGATGAGTAAAGGTGCATGCAATTTAGACATTTTACATGAGTAAAGGTGCATGCAATTTAGACTTTGTAAAATGATATGTATTTAATTTGAACTAATAAAAGTTATTACTTTGTACTTAAAGTAATTAGACTAAATTACAATTTTGTTATTTATGTTTGCCTGAATTATTCAATGGGTCCTTTAAAGTTTTAACTTTCACTTATTGTCCTTTATTTGAAAAGTTTCCTCGTTTTTTGTCCTTTTCACTAACATGGGTTAAGTTTTTCAGTTAAATCACCTCATGTGCACTGCACATGAGGGCATTTTAGTCATTTTACCCTTAAATAATTATAGAGTTAATTACTATTTTTGTCCTAGTGGTTTGCTTAAAATAACTATTTCAATCCAATAGTTTAAATCTTGCCAAAACAGTACTTGATCTTTCATTTTTGTAACAATCAAATCCATGTTTTTAATGCTGTCAAGTCCTGTTATTAACTTTCTTACGAATGGACTAAAATGTCCCTATGTTAAAGATTTTATACAAACAAAATACCATCACTCTCTCTCTTTATCTCTCATCTCTTTCGCTCCTCCCACAACCATCACCGCCCAAAATGAGAGCACAACAACCATCGCCGGCCACCATGACTAAAAAGAAGTAAAGGTGAAGCTCTGGGAGGTTTGGTCGGAGTAAGATAAAGGGCGATGAATGGGGAGGGTGGGAGACGGCGAGTGTATTTGGAGGGGGGGATTTTTTAGGGTCTCTGTGAGGTTTCCTGCCAAGAACAACATCCATCATCGGAGAAGGAGGCAGTTGAGGGAAGGTTGGTGTTGCCCCCTTCATAGTTCATGATTTTCGATTCTCCTCAATAGGAACATCACTTTGATTTTTCTAAATTCCTTACATACAGAGTAAATTACGATTTCGTTCCTGGGTGTAAAGTTATGGCCTTGAGATCACTGCGTTTAGTCTTGCTCTTTGTAGTTCTAGGTTTGTAGTTTCTGGTCTTGCTCTTTGCAGTTCTGGGTTTACAGTTCTGGGCTTGCAATATGGTCTTCCAATTGAATTTCCTTTCTTGATATGTTTGATTAAACAACTCTCTCCTTTATGGTAATGGAGATGATGATGATGCTGTTGATGTATCATTTAAAGAGACTGACAATGGAAATTATTTGAGCAAAATTGAATTTTTTGTTTCAAAATCGATTAAATTGCAGGAGAAGCTTAGGGAAGCTATTGAACAAGATTCTGAAGACAAGTATTATTAAATCAAAAAACATGGAATTCTTATAATCGATTTCTTGAATTTGATTTCGCCATGACGGATATTGCGTTCCGATTTTATGATTATGATTGGGACTTCTGGGTAGTTTTGTAAACAAGAGAAAGGTGTGAAGGTTTGTATACATTTTTTTTTATTTTTTTAATATCAAGGGTAGTTCATCTTTCTACATAAATACTAACAGTGAATATGGATAAAATTAGAGGCATGGACTTGATTGTTACAAAAATGAAAGATCTGGTACTGTTTTGACAAGATTTAAACTGTTGGACTGAAATAGTTATTTTGAGTGAACCACAGGGACGAAAATAGTAATTTACTCATAATTATATCAACACATTAAACAATTATTATTATTAACATTTTTTTATGGTGGGGTCCAGTTGAAACCAACAAGCATTTACCATACGCTCATCGTCTCCCCTCCACCCCCATTTCTTTCTTCCTCAACCAAACTTCTAGCCCCTATCCTACCCTCCCTCAACCCATTTGTTTTTTTCTGGTTGTATGCTCAGATCCGATCGACAACGGCAGAGGTGTTGGGTGCGAACGATGGCATCATCTAGAGGCGGAGGTGTTGGGTGCGTTCGCGCTTGTCGTGGCGGCAGTCCCGGTGGTTGGAACCGAAGTCGACTCTGGGTTGGGTGAAACAGACTGCTAACATCAACCTACACCACCCCCGTCTTCGTATTTCTCCGATCTAGTTAAAGATCTGGCCAAATCAGGTAGAGAAAGTGGTGGCTAGCGGTGGGAGGTGGTCTTCCGGCAACACACGGTTTTTCGACCAAACTGTTTTTCAGGCAAGGAGACCTGGTTCAAGTGTAGGTAGTAGCGTTCCAGATGAGATCTTCTCAAGGTCAGCATAAGCCGCACGATATACGTCTGATTTTGGCCGGATCTGAGATAGGGACGGCAGTGGTGGGGAGGGTGCTGCCGGGTGATGCTATGTAGTGGTGTGAGGGTTGTGATACTACTGGAAAAAGGTAAATCGTCGAAAATGTTGGTTGAATTTTTGGTTGCAGATCGTCACATGAAAGAGAGGTTTGTTTGGGTTGTAAATTGATTGGTCGGAGATGGTGGCTGGCAAGAGAAGGGAGACCAAGTGAAGAAGATGAGAGGATGGTTTGACTTTGGTGGGCCCCACAATTTATTATTAAAAGATTTTTTAATACTAATTAAATTACAAGAATTATCGTTTAGATGTAAAAAGACTAAAATGCCCTCATGTGTAATGCACATGAGGTGATTTAACTGAAAAACTTAACCTCCGTTAGTAGAAAGGACAAAAAACGAGGAAACTTTTCAAATAAAGGACAATAAATGAAAGTTAAAACTTCAAAGGACTCATTCCATAGTTCAGACAAACATAAAGAACAAAAAATACAGTTTAGTCTAAGTAATAATATAATAGTTTTGAGAAGAAATAAAGCTATCTGTAACTTGGAGCATCTGAAAATTAAGAAATTGTATAGTATTCGAAGGTAAAAGTCGTGAAGTGACTCTTTGAAGATCTAAAATTTAAGTTATTTGTTGGTGTGACTTTAATTTCTAATTTCCTTAAGGATGGTTGTATGTTAACTTTCTTTATTATGTCCTTTAGTCTCTGCTAGTTTTATAAAATTTATGTCTATAAAAAAAAGGATTTAGTTGTGATTATTATTTTGCTTTTTTTTTTCAACTTGTTAATTATGATAAAGGTTATGGTTAAATAGATCTTAAAAAAATACGAGCATTGAATGTTTTATCCACTTTTTGCAACTACAATTAATTTGTTATAAATACAATAAGCACTATATTTTAAAAGTATATTTTTTTTTGAACGGCGATATTTTAACCCGCACGTTAAAATATATCACATTAATAATTATACGATGTAGATAAAACTAGTAAAAGTTAACCCGTAGATGTACAAATGTCATGCTACTTGTCACATGTTAATTACTTATGCAACTACTTGAAGCATGAATGTTATGCGGTGATGTAAAAGTTAGCCGCGCGTTACGGCGATGAACGTTAAACTATGAAAAAAGTTAACGTTGAGGTTGACACAAATTTAAGCATTATTACCAAGACGTTGATTATATTCAAAACTTAAAATAAGAAGGAAATAAAAAAAAGAGAAAAAATATAACCTAACAAAAAAAATATTCGCACTTAAAGTACAAAAATATAAAATAAAATACAAAAACAAACAAAAAGTAAAAAAAAATAAAAATATCAAAGATTCTAAGGTAAAAAAAATTAAGAAAAAATAAGTGATAATAAAAAATAAATAAAGAGTTAAATATCCAAAACAAAATAATAAAGAAAGTTAAAAAAAATTAACAGAATAAAAATAGAAAAAAGTTTAAAAAAATGAAGTAAAAAAAATAGACTAAAACTATTAAAAGGAAAAAAAAGAAAAGCATAAAAGAAAAAACTAAATAAGGTAAGGCAAAAAACCAAAAGCAAAGAAGATATTCATATTCGGTGTCATCAGGAAGCACGTGGACCAATGGAGTACTCTGGGACGAACAGTTCTTCACCAACCTTCCAAATTGTTGTAATAGTAATGTCATCAACTAAATGTTAAAAGTTTTTTTTTTTAAATGTTTTTTTTTCATTGGCAATGTTTAAACCCCTAACTTTTTTAATAGTGGAACTCATCTCTTACCATTACACCCAACTCCATCCACTTTAAAAGTTTACGTAACATCCAAATCCATCTCAATATGTACCATTTTCACAAGCGGCTTATCCGCATTCACGTTGCCCGGAATAACACCTTCCCACGTGTGGCTTCTCTCTCTCACACACACACAACAATACCCGTTGAAGGACGTCCTTCCAGATGGATTTCACTCTTCCTCTCTCATCACCACGTCAGACCCGCCAGTCTTCTCTCCTCCCTCTCTCTCTTTCCATGTAGGCCATAGATTTTTTCCACCTCACACCGTTGGGGATGGTCTGAAAGTCTAGGTAAGGTTATGCATCAAATATATTATTGATTAATTACCATTGTTTTAATCATGAAAATCAGGATAGTATAACACTTTTATTAAGTCCAGTGATAAAATTGATAGGATAATCATACCGTAATCAGCACAAAAACAATTAAGACATTGACTACTTTACGATATTATTATCACGTCGTCAAACATAATCAACTACAATACTAGTTTTTTTTAACGGCGTGGGCTCAACTGACACGTCCCATCAGGGGAGGCTCGTATATCAGTCTACCAAAACAACCACCAAGGAATTCGAAATCTGCAGAGGGTGTTCCTAGTTTTTTTGTAATGCACCTTCCAAGATTCGAACCTATGACCTCCATAAAGGGGAAACCCTTTGGAAAAACCCCCTGACCATCAAGACAGAACCTTGATGGCAACTACAATAGTAGTTATAGATGTTTTGGTTTTTTTTAAGTATATAATTAGTTTGATAAATAATTTATAAAATTCGATTCAGATATATGCATATTGCCCCTCTTAAATATGTAAGGAAGGACATGACCCAATTTTTTTTTTTTTTGAAAGGCGACTTTCATTTTTAAGTGGCAGCCACATCTCCGAATCGGAGACCCGTTACCCCTCAACCTGACCACTACGTTGTCTGAACCGGGCCCGCGGGTTCAGAACGAGAGGCTTAGGTTTTCACCGGGAAACCATGGAGCCTGCTGCCACTTGACAGCAGTTGCGCCGCTACACGGGCCAAACCCCGCTAGCGTAACGCACTCCGAACTAAAACCCGGTTCGACTCGAATTCGAACCTGCGTGGACAGGTTGAATCTTCATTGCCATAACCACTTGACCAAATTCTTAGACATATGTCTCAACTTAAATAAATTTATCGACTCTGTTAAAAAATGAATAAATTCGTTGACTATAATTTAATTTTCAAACAAGATATACCAAGTCAAAGTCAATCTTATGTGTTTCCCTGACAATGGCCATACGAAGTTTGTAATAGGGTGATTCTAACCACACACGGAATATTGTTAATTGGACCCGTCGCCGTCCTATACGCTCTCGTATAGGGCAATACGAGGGCGTATAGAGTTCAGTCACTGCCAACAGAATGCCACGTGTCATTCTCTGTCTGGCGGCTGGTCCAATACGTGGCGTATTGACCTATACGCAGCGTATGAGGCACGAGTTATATTTTTTATTCAAAAGTTGAAAGATTTAGGAGTTTTATGAATCCTATACGTGGCGTATTGACCTATGCGCCACGTATAGGTATTTTTTATTTAATTATATTTTTTTTATTTTTTTTTTATTTTGTTTATTTTTATTTTAATTTATATAATTTTGTTAATATAAGTTTGTTAATCAAACAAAATATTAAACATTACAAACCAAACAAAATATTAAACATTACAACCGAACAAATAAACTAAAATTATATACATTACATCAAAAAATTAAATATATACATCAAAATGTTTTACATACATAACAACGAAAGAAACAAAATACAAATAAAAGAACTAAACCTAACCGGCTCCGGCGTCACCCTGACCCGCCCCGCCCTCACCCTGAACGGGGTCGTCCGGATAATGACATGGCGGTGGTAGTGGAGGTGGCTCGATGCCGGCGGCTCGTGACTGATTCACGAGCTGTCCAACCGCCCACATCATCAGGTCCTCCATGCGATCGAGTTGACGACCCTGTCGCCGTGAGTCGGCAACAAGGCCATCAAGCAATGCCTAGGTAGCCCTATCCAGCCTAACAGACCGACGTACGTGTCGGGGATGCTGTGGCGGATGCTCGTGGACCTGCTCGACGTGTGGCGGCTCGTCCTCAATCGCCACACCCTGTAGCGGCTGAGGCATAGGCGGGTCCCCCTGTCCAGGCATCTGCGGCAACGGCACCGGAACCCAAACCTGGTCTTGGACGGCCCCCACGAACCGAAGGCCCTGCGGGAATCGGTGCGTGATGCGCATTCCGCTCGCCGTGCGACGGTCTAATCGGACAGGAGGAATGGGCGGTAACATCGCAGGCTCATGGTCGTCAAATGGTATGACCGACCGCATGATATGCGTGATGAAAGCACCGCCATATAAAAGTCCGCGCTTCTGTCGCATATTGGCAGAAGCAAAATAAAGCGCCATGCTCGTGGACAGGTCGCACCGCCTCCCAGTAAGCAGGCAGAAAAGGAAGAAAAGATCTCTATCAGTGCACCACTCACGGCTTTTCAGACGCGGTGCGATCGACGTCGAAATAAGCCGGTGCAGATATCTATACAAAGGGTCTCTAATACCCAAGACCCTCCCCTTGGTACCCAACTAAGGACTATCTGAAATCAAGCCCCAAAAAACAAGGAGTTCCTCCTTGTCCACCTCCGTCACCGCCTCGGTGAAAAGCGACGTGACCGTCTCAGGCTCATAGTATAAGCCCGTCGTGACGACCCATTGACGGAGGGTCTGACGGTAAACGACCCCAAAAATAGATAAAGAAATACGATCCGGATCAATATCCGACGCCTTCCCGGGTAGAGGCTGCAGCCCAGTCTCTGAGTAGATGAACGTCGAAAGAAACTCGACGACCAGCTCTCGGTATGTCTCCTCAAAGAAAGGTCAAAAAGACGCGACCATGGCGTGTCCTACCGATGATGGCCCTAGCTCGCTCGGCCTCTTGCACCTCCTCGAGGAGGGCCCAATCCACTGCCGTACCTGGACCCATCTGCACCTCCCGGAGTTTCTGGCAACGGGAATAAGCCTCCGTATCGGGCGGAAAATCCAGAAAAGGGTAGTGCGCAAGATCGTGTAGCTGATCCATCTCAATATCATCATCATGATCCGCCATATCTGATAATAATTAATTGTTTTTAATTTTTTAATTTAAATAATAAATAATAATAATAATATATCGTTTAAATTTTAAATAATAAATAATAATATAATATTATTTAAATTTTAAATAATAAATAATAATATGTTGTTTTTAATTTAAATAATAAATAATAATAATATATTGTTTTTAATTGAAATAATAAATAATAATAATAATAATATATTGTTTAAATTTTAAATAATAAATAATAATAATAATTAATTTTTTTTTATTTTAAATATTAAATAATAAATAATAATAATAATTATTAATTTTTTAAAAACCTATACGCCACGTATAGGCTTATACGTGGCGTATAGGCGGTTGCCGGGCAAAATAAGCCATATGCAGGCCAATTAAGCCATACGCGGGCGAGTTGCCGGGTAAACCAAGTCATTCACGACCCAAACCAAGCCATACACGACCCAAACCAGGCCATACGCAGGCAAGTGTCCGGGTAATCCTAGCCATACGCAGCGTATAGACTTATACGTGGCGTATGGCTTCATCGTCTTCCTAAGACGAACTATACGCCACGTATGGCCCTATACGTGGCGTATAGTTCTTAAGTTCAAACCTAAAAATCGCTAATCTACCCAGTTTTACCCGCTAATATTCAATATAAACCTAACATTAATGATCGTGGGTGTAGAGACGTACCTTTTCGAAGTTTTTTTGAGACGACAATCCTAATCAACGAGCTTTTTTGCCGGATGCGTATGAGTTTGTGTTTGTTTGTTTTGGGTCGTTTGGGTCTGTACGCTGCGTTTTCCTGGTATATCAAGTGGCTATACGCCACGTATTGACCTATACGTGGCGTATAACCTTTAAAATATCTTGTTCAAGTCTATACGCCACGTATGGTCCTATACGTGGCGTATAGAATATTAAATTAAAATTAGTTATATTTAATTAAAAATAATCAAAAAATAATAAAATATTAATTATAATTAACTTAAAATTAATTTAAAATAATTAAAATTACAAATAATTAAAATTTAAAATAATTAAATTGACCCTATACTTAAAATTAATAAAAAACTAATAAAGCATCATTCGTGAGTCGTGAAGTATTGTGGTTATGTAGATCCATTAGTAGCCATTATTTTCTTAAATCGTTCAATACGATCACTGTATATATTTTCCCATTTTGCTGCATCATCATTTCGGTGTAAATTTCAAAGTGCATTCGGCGTTGGAATCGGAAAATCTCCGTCTAACTTGACGTGGATGAAATGAGCCATGTTGACGTGAACTAATGATACAGTTTGATGTTGAGCGTGAACGTTTGGACCAAACCACAATGAAAAAAATGTTTGATTACCGACGATGTGTGACACTTCTGATTTTCACTACTTGTACTCATTCTAGACTTATCAATGAAAATCCGCATGACATTTCATTTTACTTGAAATCCTATTCAGACGTTGTTACAATACTAGTTCACATGTGAAACATTACGTTTATGCTTGATTTCAAAGACTTATATTTATCTGTGATTAATTCATGGATCGCACGTAGACTTAATTGATCTTTATGACACATTAAATACACATGAACCACCCCCATACATCTCAAACATGTTCTTACAACCCATTCAATATGAATTGATGCTTAAAAGTACTAGTTAGTACTTTCGTGCGATCGTTCGCCTTTTAAACCGTCGTTAACTACGTACCGTCCACGACCGACAAATCGTTTAACATGACATCAATTTATGTTTTAAATGTTTAAAATATTCATTTCTTTAATTAAAACAAAGTTTGTTTGCAAAACTTTCCTTAAATAAATCCTGAAATTCGAAAAACGATCAAAAAGTCCGTTTTCTCGCCCACCGATCGCCAACTACTATACGCGAATAACGTAACTTTAACTTAAATTTTTTTAGCTAAACATACTCTTTTTGTTATGACAATCAACTTTAATGTTGAAAACATTTACCAATTTCGCTTAGAAATGCTTAAAATCGCAATTTTTGAATGCGCGCACTCAACCGGATCAACCTAGGACCCAACCCACCTACTCTTGGACCTAGCCCAAGCAAGAAATCACAAAAACCCAGCCCCATTGAGGAAAATTTCGCATATTTGAGGGCCCTAAAACCCTAAATTTCTTTCCAAGACATTCCATATTTACACCCCTTCAACCATTAGTATAAATAGGAGGCTTAGGATCTTGTTTTCTTTGCTAATTTTCCCTCAAACACTCCCAACCCCTCCTAAGTTGTGAAATCCCTTCCCAACCTTGAAGATTTCGAAAATCCCTTAGAGAATTCCAAGAGTTTGAAGATCAAACAAGTAAGTAACCCTCCGAAGTTGAATACCGTCTTTTTATTTTATTCTTTCTTCATCCCCTCAATCTTTTTCTATTTTCTATCCATGATCACTTGATCATGTGAAACCTCAGCCCTAAAAACCCTTTAATAATCTTAATCAAACTAATAAATCAAGCTAACATCACCAACTAACAAACAAAGGATCTCGTTTGCAATGGCGGCTATGCCGTCGCATTCTGCGAATCCTCAAGACAACTATTGTAAAAGTGGCTCTGCCGATGCTTTAGTATGTTCTTTCTAACTTAAAACATGTTATTTATTCTATATTATCACTTATATGAACTCACACGCTAATTAAATATAGAATCCGCTTGCTCGTGTCGGCTATGCCGATTGCATTCTGTGATTCTCCAAAACGCTTCTGTGAATATCATGGCTAGACCGGTGACACGGGACGTTTTGGCTAACCTAATCTGACTATATTATGTATTATAATAACATAATAACATTCGTCTAATTTTTATTTGCGCGTTCGGTAATCTTAAAACCCTAAACGGACCACTTAAGTGCAACCATTGATTTTGGACAGAAACTGTGCTGAATTTAACTGAGCGTAACTTGACGATAATTAATCTAAACTGAGCAAACTCAATTTCCAAGACGTAGTTCGTTGAATTTCCTTTCCAACCATAATTGGATCGTTTTCTAATTCAAAAGTATGACTCCGTAGTAGCCAAAACGGGACAGAAACCTTTTTCAGTACCTTCTGTCTTGTTGGACTATTTTGGATAGGATCCGAGTCTCAAATGGAAAAACTTTCTAAACGAAACTTCTTCGGAACGACTTAAACTAATTCCCTGTAAAATTTCATAATTTTTAGACGTCGTTTGATATTTTTAACAATCCCGTTTCTGTTCAGCTACTTTGCTGTCCAAATCTGAAAATCAACTAAAACTCTATTTTTGCAACTAATTCTTAATCTTATGACCCGAACCGCCTATCTAACACTCGTAACCAACGAACCTACCCTAAAACTGGTTTATTTATTTGTTTAGGGTCTGGTCCGTGATTCATCTCGTCTATTCGTTCAAGTTTCTTATCTCGTCTAGCTTTCAAGGTGAGACTTAATAGCCCCATTTTATTCAAATCGTTTTGGGGGAAACATGTACGCGTTGGCACACATTAAAACACGTTTTCAAACAATTCTAAAACAAGCGAATCATATATGTATGTGAGTAAATGAACACAACATGATAAACGTTAAACTTGCAAATCCTTAACTTGAAACTTTCAAGCCAACGGTAGTACAGATATGGGCCATAGGATGGAAACCGCATATACTTTATGGACAACTTTTGGTTGGACATCTTATTCGTTATTAGTGCAACTTGCGAGTTGTACCACTTATTCGTTACTCATCATTTTAGGTTGGATTTGCTAATCATGTGTTTGTTTTATTACGTGCTATATGATGATCTTGGAATATGAATTGTCACCTTTGCCAAACTTATACTTTTATTAAACCTGTGATTTCTCACCAACTATTTTTAGTTGACACTTGTTTTTCGTACATGTTTCAGGTGATTAAGCTTGTGATAGGTCAAGTCAATATCACATAGGATTTGCCTAGATATCAATTGAAGAATCTTATTTTAAGTTGCTTGTCTTTTGAACATGTTATCTGTTTGGTTTAATTCGAAACTTATGTAATTGGGATTTTTTTAATATTATGAAACTTTAATAGTAAATGTCTTTATTCCATTGTGTTCTTTTGTCAATTAAGTCGCACCCGTGGTTAAGATGCACGGTTGGGGTGTGACAGATTGGTATCAGAGCCGTGGTTATAGAGAATTAGGCAACCATTTGACCTAGACTATAACCTAAGCTCCCCTTTGAAACTTATATGCTTATGTGATTCTAATCCACTAACTCTCTTATCTTTAGTATGTCGTCGTACTCTGCTGACATCACTAGCAATTCAAGCCTTATTTCCGATGATGGGTCCAAAAGCCCAATTAGTTGGAGTAGGCTAATCTCACCACAATCATCTTTCTCTGGAAGCCTGCTACCCTCGAAACATAATGTCAAGCCCGAGTTAATCTCCGATGCGACAATCCGGCCTGCACCGAAGCCTGAAGTAATCAACATATCAAGTGATTCGGAATCCGAATACCGAGAGAGCCATGTTGGAACCACTTCTGAGGCCCAACTCCCGTTCAAGAAAAGAAAGCTGACTTGTGAAGCTGAATCCAACTCTTGGGCAAGGCCCAATCCATAATGTTCTCATCAAAATCAAAGGCTTGGATAGTGATACTAGAGACACGTGTAATCTGGAAGGGTGAGCGTCTGTACACTGGAGGTCTTGTCAAAGGAAAGTGAGGCACGTTCGTTACGAGTCGCACTTACCTGGGGACCCTTGGAGTGAGTGCTCATTTATAGGCTAAAACACGTCTCACTAGTATCATTCATCCGAATCTTGAATTTTGACTAGTCAGTTTTGTCTTTATATTTCATTTGTAATTCGACATATATGTTTTAAATATATGTTTTATTTATCTTGTAAGACATTAATATTAATGAATGAGTGATTTTATTTATAAATATTGTCACTTTTAATTCTTGAATGTCTATCCTAACTACCGACTTATGATTTCTTTTTCGTAGAATGCCTCCTCGTCGTGATCCTGATAACACCGTGGCTAACACCAGTGAAGCCTCCGCCGAAACCACCGCCATAGCCACCCTGCTCACTCAACAACTTGCTGCGGTCTTACCCACTATTGTCACTCAAATCAACAACTCCACCGGAGGATCTAGTGGGAGTGTTTGTACTTTCAAGCACTTCAACTCTTGTAACCCACACAAGTACCTTGGATGTGAAGGTGCGACAGGGCTATTGCAATGGTTTGAAGGCATGGAGAACACATTTGAGATGAGTGACTGCCCCGATGAACTTAAGGTAAAATATGCTTCAAGTGCCTTCCAAAGGAGGGCACTGACTTGGTGGAATGCTGAAAAGAAAATTCGGGGTAGGGAAGGAGCTCTTGCTATGACTTGGGATAAGCTCAAGGAAATTATGATCGAGGAGTTCTGTCCTAGCAATGAGATGAAGAAGTTGGAGATTGAGCTGTGGGACCTTACCCAGGATAGTGGGGAGAGTGAGGCATACACCACACGCTTTCATGAACCCTGCATCCTAGTCCCTCATCTGGTTACACCCTTGACCCGAATGATTGATCGTTATATTGGAGGCCTTCCGCCTCAAATTCGGGGTACTGTCATGGGTAGTAGCCCATCAACAGTTGAAGCTGCTATTCGTTTATCTGCGTCCTTAACGGACGATCTAGTTAAGTCTGGAGTTCTATTTAGGAAAGGTGACAAGAGAGTTAAGGAGGAAGTGGCGAAAAAGCCTGAGTATCGCCACAAGAAGCAAAAGACCTCTAAAAGCTTTGCCATGGTTACCCCAGCTGTTCCTGTTGCCCAAGTAGCACCTAGACCTGCACCTGGCAGGAAGCCATATAGTGGACCTCACCCGCTGTGTGCAAGGTGTCAATACCATCACCCTACTACTGTTCAATGTCGTTCGTGCACTAAATGTGGAAGGCTTGGTCATTTTGCTAACGCTTGTCGCGTAGCTGAAAAGGCTGCTACTACCCAAACTGCCACTCCTGCCATCATCAATGGTAGGGCCTGTTATGAATGTGGTGCTCCTGATCACTAAAAAAACCAATGCCCGAAGCTCAACAACAATAACCGAGGTGCACGTGCTCGCACTTTTGCCATAGGAGCAACCGAGGCCAGAAATGACAATGCCGTGGTTACTGGTACGTTTCTCATCAATAATCGTTATGGCTCTATCTTATTTGATACCGGAGCGGATAAAAGCTTTGTCTCCTTAGAATTTGAACCTTTACTTAAAACTTGTCGTACCGCTCTTGAACCTTCTTATACTATAGAAATAGCTGATGGCAAACTAACTGTTGTGCATTCCGTTGTCCGAGGTTGTGCTCTAACTCTCAACGATCACACATTCTCTATCGACCTGATTTCCATCACTCTTGGGAGTTTTGATATCATCGTGGGAATGGATTGGCTATCTGTGACATTTCAAAATTTCAGTAATAATATATTAACACGTAAAAATTTCAACATTTTATTCAAATATGCACACGTGTATCTAACCAAGTTTATACAAAAGGGTGTGTTTACAAATTTCAACTTATGTATTTTTAAATTAAAGTCTTAAAAATATATGAAAATATATATATATATATATATATCAATTATTTTTAATAAATTAAATATTTAAAATGATGGTATAAATTTATCCTGTATTTGTAAACAATTTAGATTCAATAATATACAAGTGCATTTGTTCAAATTAATGTGTCAATAATATATAAATTATGTATTTTTAATTTAAATATTAAAAATATTTGAATTTTACAAAATTATATAAATTTATTTAAATTTTATAAAAATAAATGGCTTTGTAAACAAATAAAGTGATTTGATAAAAAAAATAAGTTGTTTTATATAAAATAATTTATTTTAATAAAATAAGTTTATAAAACATTTAAAATATAATATTAAATTAATTAAAGTTTAAAAGAAAGTAAGTTAATTTATTTAATAAAAGTGTAGGGGTCGTTTTGTATTTAATCCAATTACAAGGTTTAAAACAGAATTCAGTTAAGGGACTAAAGGTGTACAAATCAAACCACAGGGACCCATTCAGTATTTATTTCGAGGGTTATTTTAAGACAAACCAAACTCCAAGGACTGAAACTGCCAATACTCATTTCGTTTATCCGGTCACCCCCTTCGATTGTCCGGCGGTCCAAAGCCTTTTTCCGGCGACCCCCGACAGGGCTGTTCCCTGCACCTAAACAGCCGACAAAGGTGTCCCTGACCTCGTCGTCCCCACACGAACAAAAGCCCTCGACCAATTTGTCGATTAATCATACGAAAAGTCGGATCGCGTCTATGGCCGAGAACCCACGCCACGATTTCGAGCCGACAGTCAACCTCCACGCGTGCTTGATAGCTCGTTAGCTTCGTCTCGTCCAGACGAATGTCCAGACACCCTCAATTGCATATTTCATTATGGGGATTGGGCTCGGCTATAAATGGCCATTTGCGGACCTGCACGAGCTCGCCACTCCTCTCTGTCTACTCTCTCTTTAAATTGAGAATACCACTGTGTTCGTGACATCCAGACGAAGCTCCCCAGCCCCCTTTGAAGTTCCAATTTGGACCAGAACCCGAGTTCAGTTGTGCACTTTTTCGAGTTTTTGTTCCAACTTCTCGGACCACTTTGATTCAGGTATTATCGCCGCATTTCATTCCCTTACCTTCGTTTTGCTAATGGCTAACTAATGCATATCGGTTACCGAGCAAATTTTGACCATTTCCGAGCAATCAGAGGTTCTCGGTGACTTGGTCCGCGAGTTGCCGAGAACCAGCGACCAACTCGCATTGGGTTTATTAATTAAACGGTACACACATAACCAGCGATGGGCAGTAGCCCGGCTGGTTATGCGTGTGTGTGTTTGAGTCTGAGGTCGCGGGTTCGATCCCGGTTGGCCTTCGGCCCAAAATTTTTATTTCTGTTTTCATTTATTCATTTTATTTAATTATCCTAATTTATTTTTAATACTCTTTTTATACAATAAATACTAAAACGAGTCGGTTTACTCGTTCGTTTATTTTGAAATCGATTAAAAATTTTTTAATATTTTTATAAACTTATTAAAATACATTTTAATATATATAATGTCCCATTTTTTTTATATAAATCTTGTAATATTTTTATAAACTTCCTAAAATACATTTTAATATATATAATGTCCCATGTTAAAAATCTTGCAATGATTTTATAAACTTGTTAGAATAAAAAAAATTTAATATATAGAATGCCCTATTTTTATAAAATAATGAACCTTGCATTATTTTTAATAAACTTGTTAAAATAAATTTTAATATATAAAATATCAATATAATTAGTCAAATAAAGACTTTTCTTTTATTTGTTATTATTATAAAAATACATTAAACATAATAAATACTTGTTTAAAACAATATATATATATATATATATATATTTCTATGAGTTAAAGTTTTACAAAACCGTTATCATTTTCTACCCTATTTTATACAAATGAATATTAAGAATATTATTATAAAACCTATACTTATTAGATACGAATACGCTCATACAAACATACAATAATGCATATTTATCTACATAGGATTTCATCGTACTTAGTTTTCAACGTCTTTATCACCCGCACTCGTGGATCATCATATCCGCTAGCCAGGTGAGTTACATATCCCCTATTTACATTTTTATACATTTTGGGGTGAAACGTAATCTGTGCTTACTTACATACAATTCAACTTGTGTTTACATGCGTAGATTATTGTGCTTTTGTGCTTGATCACTTGTTATGCTATGAATACTTTTAGGATGGTTTAAATTATGTGTAACCCACATAGTCTTGATTCCATGCCTATCACTTTTAGGGTAGCGGTATGCTATGCCTATCACGTTAAACCTTTATGCTTATATACAAAATTACATGCTTACAATTGGTATACATATAGTGAATTCTCCACATTATGCCATATCATACCATGTCAAACCATGAATTGTATAAACGTTTTTAACTAAACTTTTATCTTATTTAAACATATGTGAACTCACCAACTCTCGTAGTTGACACTTGTTTTGGATTACGTTTCAGGTGAAGATATGTGATTGTGTGACTATGTGTTGAAGGTGCTACACATAAGGCTTTTGGACCTAGTAAAAATAATTATGTGTAATATTCTAGAATAGGGTGTTGTAACTTGAATTGTATTTGGATATTTGATATTTAAATCTTATTAATGAATTATGCAACCTTAGTAGATCATGTGCTTATGAACAATCATTTCATTGTCCGCCTCGATGATTCCGCCATCGGTCGGGGTGTGACACTATCCCACAATCATGCGGAAATCAATTGTTCGGAGAAACTCATTCGTATCCCTCTACCATCCGGTGAGACCTTGAAAATCTTTGGAAAGAAACCTTGCAAAGGTTTGAAATTCATCTCCTGCATGAAGGCACGTAGATATTTAAGGAAGCGATACTATGCTTTCTTGGCACATGTGGTCGAGAAATCTGAAGAAAAGAAATTACAAGATATATCGATCATCCGAGATTTTCCAGAAGTATTCCCTAATGACTTGCATGGACTCCCTCCAACTCGACAAGTTGAATTTCGGATTGATCTTTTACCGGGAGCTAACCCCATTGCCAAATCTCCGTACCGCCTAGCCCCTTCTGAGATGCAAGAACTATCTAGCCAACTGCAAGAGCTGCTGGACAAGGGATTCATTAGACCGAGTTTCTCACCTTGGGGAGCTCCGGTTCTCTTTGTCAAGAAGAAGGATGGGTCCTTCCGCATGTGCATCGACTACCGTGAACTAAACAAGCTTACCATCAAGAATCGTTACCCGCTACCTAGGATCGATGACCTTTTCGATCAACTGCTAGGAGCAACTTATTTCTCGAAGATTGACCTCCGATCTGGGTATCATCAACCCCGAGTCCATGAAGAGGACATTCCCAAAACTGCTTTTAGAACTCGTTATGGACACTACGGGTTCATGGTTATGCCTTTTGGGTTAACCAATGCGCCCGCGGTGTTCATGGACCTCATGAACCGTGTCTGCAAACCCTACCTAGATCAGTTTGTCATTGTCTTCATCGATGACATCTTGATCTACTCCCGAACCAAAGAGGATCATACAACCCACCTTAAGCTGATTTTGGAACTCTTGAAGAAGGAACAACTTTATGCTAAATTCTCCAAGTGTGAATTCTGGCTTAAAGAAATTCATTTCTTGGGTCACGTGATCAACAACCAGGGTATACACGTCGATCCAGCCAAAGTCACCGCTATCAAGAATTGGAGTACACCATCCACACCCTCTGAGATCCGTTCGTTTCTGGGTTTGGCGGGTTATTATCGAAGATTCATCCCGAACTTTTCGAAGATTGCCCTGCCTCTCACTACATTAACTCAAAAAAATAAGCCTTTCGTCTGGGAACAAAAGCAAGAAGATGCGTTCCAAACTCTTAAGCAGAAATTGTGCAACTCCCCTATTCTAAGTCTTCCCGATGGCAATGATGATTTCGTTGTATACTGTGATGCCTCAAACCAAGGTCTTGGTTGCGTGTTGATGCAACGAGACAAGGTCATAGCCTATGCATCCAGACAACTCAAGGTTCACGAAAAGAACTACACCACTCATGACCTTGAGTTGGGTGCGGTGGTCTTTGCTTTGAAAATCTGGAGACATTATCTCTATGGCACTAAATGTGTGGTTTTTACTGATCACAAGAGCCTTCAACATATTCTGAACCAGAAAGAACTCAACATGAGGCAGCGACGTTGGGTTGAATTACTTAGTGACTACGATTGCGAAATTCGTTACCACCCGGGGAAAGCTAATGTGGTGGCTGACGCCCTTAGCCGTAAGGACCGAATCAAACCCACCCGTGTGCGAGCCATGGGAATTTTGGTCCAAACCAGTCTCAAAGATAAGATCCTCCTAGCTCAAAAACAAGTTGTTGCAAATGATGAGTTGAAGAAGGATTTGGATTGTGGTGTCGAAAAGCACTTGGAACCCAAACCCGATGATCTCCTTTACTTCATGGGTCGAATTTGGATCCCCGACTCAAGTGAGCTCCGAACCCTTATCCTTGATGAAGCACATAAATCCCGTTATTCTGTTCATCCCGGTGCTGATAAGATGTATCACGACTTGAAAGAGTTTTATTGGTAGCCAGGAATGAAGAAAGACATCGCCCTCTATGTAGGGAAGTGTCTTACTTGCTCTAAAGTTAAAGCTGAGCACCAGAAACCATCTGGTCTTCTCCAACAACCCGAAATCCCATAATGGAAATGGGAGCAAATTTCCATGGACTTCATCACTAAGCTTCCGCGAACCTCTAGTGGTCATGACTCCATCTGGGTCATTGTTGACCGCTTAACCAAATCCGCTCATTTTCTCCCAATCCGTGAGGACTACAAAATGGAGAAGCTTTCCAGACTCTATATCAATAAGGTCGTGACACGTCACGGTGTCCCTCTATCCATTATCTCCGACCGTGATAGCCGTTTTACCTCCCGATTCTGGCAATCTTTACAGAAAGCTTTGGGAACTCGTTTGAACCTTAGCACGGCTTACCATCCCCAGACTGATGGTCAAAGTGAAAGGACCATACAGACCTTGGAAGACATGCTCCGTTCTTGTGTGATTGACTTTGGAGGAAGTTGGGATCAACACTTGCCACTCATCGAATTCTCTTACAACAATAGTTACCATACGAGCATCAAGTGCGCCCCTTTCGAGGCTCTATATGGTAGGAAGTGTCGATCTCCGGTGTGTTGGACAGAGATCGGAGACGCTCAAATCACCGGTCCCGAACTCATTCAAGAAACCACCGACAAGATACTTCAAATTCAAGAAAGACTCAAGGCCTCTCGCGATCGTCAAAAGAGTTATGCTGACAACCGTACGAAGCCCCTTGAATTTCAAGTCGGTGATAGAGTCTTACTCAAGGTTTCACCCTAGAGAGGTGTTGTCCGATTTGGGAAGAAGGGAAAGCTAGCCCCTAGGTTCGTTGGGCCATTCGAAATTCTTGAAAGGATTGGCCCAGTAGCCTATAGACTCAAGCTATCAACCGAACTTTGTAACGTTCATGACGTTTTTCATGTATCAAACCTTAAAAGGTGCCTTGCTGATGACACACTTCAAGTTCCTCTGGATGATGTTCGTATCGACAACTCTATGCATTTCGTCGAAAAGCCCGTTGAAATCATGGACCGTGAAGTCAAGCAACTCAAGCGTAGCCGCATCCCTATCATGAAAGTTCATTGGGAAGCCAAGCATTGTCCTGAGTTCACCTGGGAACGTGAAGACCAAATGAAACATAAGTACCCTCATCTCTTTCTAGACCCTACAGCCTCTACTAGTTGAATTTCGGGGACGAAATTCTTTTAACTAAGGGAGACTGTGACACTTCTGATTTTCACTACTTGTACTCATTCTAGACTTATCAATGAAAATCCGCATGACATTTCATTTTATTTTAAATCCTATTCAGACGTTGTTACAATACTAGTTCATATGTGAAACATTACGTTTATGCTTGATTTCAAAGACTTATACTTATCTGTGATTGATTCATGGATCGCACGTAGACTTAATTGATCTTTATGACACATTAAATACACATGAACCACCCCCATACATCTCAAACATGTTCTTACAACCCATTCAATGTGAATTGATGCTTAAAAGTACTAGTTAGTACTTTCGTGCGATCGTTCGCCTTTTAAACCGTCGTTAACTACGTACCGTCCACGACCGACAAATCGTTTAACATGACATTAATTTATGTTTTAAATGTTTAAAATATTCATTTCTTTAATTAAAACAAAGTTTGTTTGCAAAACTTTCCTTAAATAAATCCTGAAATTCGAAAAACGATCAAAAAGTCCGTTTTCTCACCCACCGATCGCCAACTACTATACGCGAATAACGTAACTTTAACTTAAATGTTTTTAGCTAAACATACTCTTTTTGTTATGACAATTAACTTTAATGTTAAAAACATTTGCCAATTTCGCTTAGAAATGCTTAAAATCGCAATTTTCGAATGCGCGCACTCAACCGGATCAACCTAGGACCCAACCCACCTACTCTTGGACCTAGACCAAGCAAGAAATCACAAAAACCCAGCCCCATTGAGGAAAATTTCGTAGATTTGAGGGCCCTAAAACCCTAAATTTCTTTCCAAGACATTCCATATTTACACCCCTTCAACCATTAGTATAAATAGGAGGCTTAGGATCTTGTTTTCTTTGCTAATTCTCCCTCAAATACTCCCAACCCCTCCTAAGTTGTGAAATCCCTTCCCAACCTTGAATATTTCGAAAATCCCTTAGAGGATTCCAAGAGTTTGAAGATCAAACAAGTAAGTAACCCTCCGAAGTTGAATACCGTCTTTTTATTTTATTCTTTCTTCATCACCTCAATCTTTTTCTATTTTCTATCCATGATCACTTGATCATGTGAAACCTCAGCCCTAAAAACCCTCTAATAATCTTAATCAAACTAATAAATCAAGCTAACATCACCAACTAACAAACAAAGGATCTCGTTTGCAATGGCGGCTATGCCGTCGCATTCTGCGAATCCTCAAGACAACTATTGCAAAAGTGGCTCTGCCGATGCTTTAGTATGTTCTTTCTAACTTAAAACATGTTATTTATTCTATATTATCACTTATATGAACTCACACGCTAATTAAATATAGAATCCGCTTGCTCGTGTCGGCTATGCCCATTGCATTCTGTGATTCTCCAAAACGCTTCTGTGAATATCATGGCTAGACCGGTGACACGGGACGTTTTGGCTAACCTAATCTGACTATATTATGTATTATAATAACATAATAACATTCGTCTAATTTTTATTTGCGCGTTCGGTAATCTTAAAACCCTAAACGGACCACTTAAGTGTAACCATTGATTTTGGACAGAAACTGTGCTGAATTTAACTGAGCGTAACTTGACGATAATTAATCTAAACTGAGCAAACTCAATTTCCACGACGTATTTCGTTGAATTTCCTTTCCAACCATAATTGGATCGTTTTCTAATTCAAAAGTATGACTCCGTAGTAGCCAAAACGGGACAGAAACCTTTTTCAGTACCTTCTGTCTTGTTGGACTATTTTGGATAGGATCCGAGTCTCAAATGGAAAAACTTTCTAAACGAAACTTCTTCGGAACGACTTAAACTAATTTCCTGTAAAATTTCATAATTTTTAGACGTCGTTTGATATTTTTAACAATCCCGTTTCTGTTCAGCTACTTTGCTGTCCAAATCTGAAAATCAACTAAAACTCTATTTTTGCAACTAATTCTTAATCTTATGACCCGAACCGCCTATCTAACACTCGTAACCAACGAACCTACCCTAAAACTGGTTTATTTATTTGTTTAGGGTCTGGTCCGTGATTCATCTCGTCTATTCGTTCAAGTTTCTTATCTCGTCTAGCTTTCAAGGTGAGACTTAATAGCCCCATTTTATTCAAATCGTTTTGGGGGAAACATGTACGCGTTGGCACACATTAAAACACGTTTTCAAACAATTCTAAAACAAGCGAATCATATATGTATGTGAGTAAATGAACACAACATGATAAACGTTAAACTTGCAAATCCTTAACTTGAAACTTTCAAGCCAACGGTAGTACAGATATGGGCCATAGGATGGAAACCGCATATACTTTATGGACAACTTTTGGTTGGACATCTTATTCGTTATTAGTGCAACTTGCGAGTTGTACCACTTATTCGTTACTCATCATTTTAGGTTGGATTTGCTAATCATGTGTTTGTTTTATTACGTGCTATATGATGATCTTGGAATATGAATTGTCACCTTTGCCAAACTTATACTTTTATTAAACCTGTGATTTCTCACCAACTATTTTTAGTTGACACTTGTTTTTCGTACATGTTTCAGGTGATTAAGCTTGTGATAGGTCAAGTCAATATCACATAGGATTTGCCTAGATATCAATTGAAGAATCTTATTTTAAGTTGCTTGTCTTTTGAACATGTTATCTGTTTGGTTTAATTCGAAACTTATGTAATTGGGATTTTTTTAATATTATGAAACTTTAATAGTAAATGTCTTTATTCCATTGTGTTCTTTTATCAATTAAGTCGCACCCGTGGTTAAGATGCACGGTTGGGGTGTGACACGATGCTTAAAAGATGAACAATCACCCCAAATCTTTGAGCAATTAGGAGTCCTGTGTATGGCATCGACATCCAATGACTAACTGGTGCGGCTTTCACGTCCTGCCAATCTATTGTGTGACGTAGCATATCATACTCTTGAAAGGCGACTCTTTCAAAAACAGTTCTCCACCATTCCTCTTTATTGTCCATCTCCTGTAGAAGTTGTTGTCTGATAAAAAGCCACCGGTTTTCATTTAACCCTAAGCCCAAAGCTACCGATCGAAAACCACAGTTACCGTTGGGATTTACATCCTGTATATGTGAAATGTACGGATGAAAGACAGACGGTATCGAATCCTTAAAACAATTTATATTGTTAACCGCATCTTTCCCCATAATCAATGGAAAACCAAGATAGGCGTTATCATCTTGTGGTTGCTTTCCTTTACCCTCCGTTGGACGACGGTGTTGAATGACCGAACTCGCTTGTATCGAGTCTTGTGACGCAATGTACGAGTTGTGTCTCACAGGGTCACATTTGCTTTGTTGGGATCCTGTGAATGAGCTGTTTCTCGCGACATCCTGTTTCCTTTGTTGTTGCTTTTTCAAAGTTGGACGACCGCGAGTATCTTCTTGTACCACAGGCGCTTTCTTGTTACTTTTGCTCGGAAAGACCACCCCTGCGATTCTCGACAGCATACTTCTTTTGACTTGATCAGGTTCTGACATAATTTTGTTTCTCACTTGACCAAGTACTTTATCCACGTCTACATTTTCATCATCGACAAACGACGGTTTTAAATCAAGTTTCCTCCAAAAGACGTCCAACGCATCTAGCGGGATTCTGCCACCTGTATTAAAACGAAATAGTCAGAAAATTTTGAAAATTAAACATTCACAAATTCCAAAGTCAAAACAGTTTACATGTAGCATCGATACTTGTCAGACGACAAGCACACGGCAACCCACAACTACTGAAAAGTTGGCAACCACACGTTGCATTTTGTTTCCGTATATGTTATAACTTGTATCACTCGTTTTCTAACAAATTTAGAGCTTTATGTGAAACCTTACCGTGCAGGTTATCAAACAATTCAATAGCTATGTGGCTATCCATTTTTCTTATGAGACTTGCTCCAAACGCAAACTGTAATTGATAATATTGATCTGTTACAATTTCATCAACAAACCCAACAAGTCTATCTAGGGAGCTGTTAGCATTTCTAAGATAACTCTTTAAGAGCGAATGCTGGCTCTCGACTCGGTTCGTTGTTTGTTGACCAAAATTGAGGTTTTTGTTGGACCAGGCGGATACAAACTTTTCTTTATACGGGTCCAACCAATTTTTAGTCACATAATGTATAACTCCTGAAAAAATATTGAATAAATATTTAAATATTTAATAATTATTCAATACTGAAAATATTAAATATTCAAAACTTACTTCCTCGTTTGGCAGCATACAGTCGTTCGTAAAGCCGGTTGAAGTTGTACTGGTATATATCTGGCGTGGGAGACTCACATAATACCGACCATGCATACTTGAAATTTTTCCAGTATTCGTCTGTAAATGATGCCCTGCAATGTTTTGCGATATTCTCGTGTATGTGCCACCGACATAGGTTCTTCGAACAATCCGGAAATATTTCATCACATGCGTTCATAAGAGCTTTGTCCCTGTCTGTTACTATCACACGCGGCTCCATACACTTTTGCAACATTGCTTTTATTTGCAGTAGCACCCAGATGAAGTTTTCCTCTCGTTCTTTTGATATAAATGCATGAGCGACGCAAAACGACTGGTGTGTGGAGGTCACACCGACCACTTGGACAAATGGAAGTCTATACATGTTTGTTTTGTAAGTCGCGTCGATCATCAACACGTGCGGGAACGCACGCCACATCTCAAACGATTTCGGATGAACAAAGAATATCTCCTCCGCAATATTTGTGGCAGGATCTTCCCGAGTATAGTAGACGTATTTTTTAGAAGAAAGCAGGTTTTCCAGAATCTGCATTGGAGTTTCACCGACTCTCGTTTCGTTTTTTATTTTTTGTATCGCATTATAAATGTCCTTTTTAATGCAACTACTCTATGGGTTTTGTTCCCTTATAGTTTCCAGAATGTTTCGTGGCAACATGTTTTGCGAATACAACTTTGTCACCAAAAGTTGTTCCGACTGAGACAGTCTCCTCGCAAAGGAGTGCACCTCAAGATGTTGACTAGGATCATGGTTATGACTGTCATCCTTCACCGTTAATTTCCAATCATCAGTATTTTCTTGGTACTCTCCTTCTAATTTAAAGGGACAACCTATTTTCTTGCTACCGGCACGTCTAACCGTGGCAGTAGACGCACGTTCGCTGTGACGGTCACACACAAGCCACACCTTGATAAACGGTTCAGTCGGATCGTCGCCTTTTCTCCTCGATCGTCGGGTGACAAGGACGTAACCATTCTCACGTCCTATCTTGACCGCCCAATCCATCAATTGTTCACGAGACTGAAAATTCTGGTCAGTTTTATACGACACGTTTTGATGGTTTTGTTCCTCGTCTTCGGACACGAAGTCGTCGGTTTGTTGTGTCGGGTATGAGACTTCACCGTATACGTAGTCGTCGGTTTGTTGTTCGGGTATGAGACTTCACCGTATACGTAGTCGTCGGTTTGTTGTGTCGGGTATGAGACTTCACCGTATACGTAGTCGTTCGTGGGCTGTGTAAGGTAAGACGGTTCACCGTATACGAACTCGGGATTGCTCAGTGGCTCGTTCAAATCCGGAAGCCTTACCCGTTGATGAGAATAAACGTCGGACGAGACCTCCTCCCGGTTCACCTCTTGAACGCCAGAACTTTGCGGGTTGTTTTCCACCGACTCGTTAGAATATACCTGAAAACCGTAGTTACCATCTCACCACCAAGACATGTTTATAGTTTTTTTTTTGAAAGCATACGTTCGTTCGTTCGGTTCGAATGAGAATTCTGCATTGTTAAATACACAAAATTTGGGCCCTATACGCATTGTATAGCCCAATACGATGCGTATAAGGTACGATGTGATGGGTTTAGTGGCAGAAGGAATCTCGTATCCTAAACTGCATCGTATTGACCTATACGATGCGTATACGAGGTTTGAATGACAGGTTGTAAGAGAATGTCGGGCACGGGAATTTGTGAAGGGCTATACGCATCGTATTGCCCTATACGATGCGTATATGACCAAGTGCGATTAGCATTTCCCGTGTGTGGTTAGTAGTCCCCCTTGTAATATCTCTGTCTTTAATATGATTTTTTAATAACAACCAGGCACAAACATAAAATATAATAATAGACTTAATAAGAACGAAGAATTACATATATCTCCCTACTTTCAATCTTAATTACATATATACTCAATTTAAAATTTAAATTACATATATCCCCCTCTTTTATAAAATTGCCCTTTTAGCCCTTTTTAATCTTACAAGAAATACAGATATTCTTATTTTATCGATCCCAACCATAACCTTCTAATTCCCATTTTCGATCGATTCCAACATCCAACGTCGCTTCTAATCGATTCTATCATCCAGTTGGGTATATATGTAATTAATGAAGAGGATATACGTAATTAAAATTTTGAGCTGAATATATATATAATTAATGAAGTTTTTAGAGGATATATGTAATTGTCCATTTTATTTACTATGAGACTTGAACCCTCTCAACCTAAATGAGAGACACCTTATTACCATTGGGCTACAAACACTTTAGTAAATATACTTTAAACTAAAACTCAAAATCAAATTATCTTTTTTATTATTATTATTTTAAATATTTGTATTATTATTGTTGTCTGTTTTTTTTCCTCCGGTCAAACCACCACCAATCATATTATCATAGACTAATATAGCATGTAAATAATGAGACCAAAGAATTATATAAATGTGTTCAACATGATCATGTTTATTAACTTAAAAACAAACATGATTACTTTCTTACTTGATTAGATCTTTAATACGAAGGGCAACCAACAAACTTAAGGTTGGCCTATTTACCAGAGCTAAACTTGACATAACAAGAGCATCATACTACTTTAGTTGCATCAGAAACAAGTCATGTAACACTGTTTTTCTGGTTTTAGCAATTATTGGTCTGGAAAAAGTTGTTGGTCTCCTTCACGAGAAACTTTGCTGGCTTACATCTTGCTGCATAACCAAACTCTAAGGTGTTGTATTTCCTATAAACACTCCTAATTGTTGACCATTGGTGGTACCCCACAATCATTCTTGAACACTCCCTAATTACAAAAGTCAAACAAAACAAAATTAGAAAAAGTCAACTCATCATAAACATAAACATGAATCTTGATTATCAATCAATATACTTACAAAAGCTGATCTTCTGAGTACTTAGTATACCATTCACATGTCTTGGACCACTGTCTCAGCCCATAAAGACTACACTGAGCTGTGTAGACCGAAGCAGCCGCCAAGAGAGATGGCGGGAACTTAAGCATCGCATATTCCCTAAGGCAAAGCTCGATCAAGAAAAACGACAGGTGGTCTAGTTGTGGCTCTGAGCGCGCTGCCTTGAGGAACCTTGTTATAAAAACATACGCGGTTGGTTGTGACATGTCATACTCTAATGTGTTCAACATTAGTTTTTCCTGAAATAAGATGAAGATTTATCAATGAAATCAAGATCAAGATAAATGAAAGTTGTTGACTTTTCATACCATTTCAAGAATTTCACTTGTTGAGTAACTGTCGTCCGCGTATGAACTCAAATCTTTGACCAAGAGGACTGAATCTTTTTCATATTTTCTAGACAACAACATAGCAACCATAGCAACTAGCTGCAAATTATCTGTAGTTGCACATTGTTTTGCCAAAAATCGGTCTTGGAGGCTGACAAACAAGAATAGGGCCTCGGGTTGAAGTTTAAGCTCGTCGTGCACCTGTTGAATCGTCACGTTTATTAGTTAAAAAAGTTGAAAATCCTTGATGGGTATGATGTGATGACTGATATTCTGAACTTAAATTGAATTTGAACTTTAAAAATTGTAACTTTAGAGTCCATTTGACCGAAAAGTTACCTCAATGAGCCAGTCAATGATTATGGCTCTCGTCACCTCATCAATCTCAAACTGTTGGCTCATATAGTCTGATGAAATCAAGCTACAATTCTGCAAATAAACAGAACTAGACTCATTCAATTTGATGAAAGTCAGCAAGAAAGTCAAAGCAGTTGACATAGTTTGACCTTCTGTATAAAAAGACTAAAAAATCTCTTTTTAATTTTTTTTTTCAATCAGCAATGAAATCAAGCAACAGTACAGTTAACATTTAATCAAAATCACTTTAAAGAAAGATTCAGTTTTTAACATCAAGAAAGTCAATTCATGCAAGTTTTGACTTTAAAATTCAAAGAAACCATGTACCTCGATGATCCTTCTATAATTAGCATAAATATCTTCAACATACTCGACCACTGGGAGTTGATCTCCCTCGTCACAAATATCTATATTGACTACATCCTCCATCTCAACCTCCTGCTATCAAATTTTATAAAAAGTCAAACTTATCATCTCAAAAGTCAAAACCATTGTCAATCAAACACATTAATAGACAGAAAGACATATATATACCATATAAAGATCCAACATTGTTTCTGATATTTCCAAGAACATAGGCAAAAGATGATCTTCATATTGATGTTCCCACAAACCCAAACCCTCGTTTGACTCGTTTTCCATTGACTTTTCAAATTTACAGAAACCGGTACAAAAGATTGAAAGAGAAGAAGTGAAAAAAACTTGGGTATGAAGGTTTCGGTTATATATTTGGTAGAAAATCTGTTTGTGGGATTTAAGGAAATCAATATCAAATCCATATATGTAAAGCAATGTTTTCAGAACCGGACCGGACGTCGAATCGGTCTCCTTACCAGTCCACTGGTCGGACCGGTCCGACCGGATTTAAGAACCGGACGACGTCATAAATATAATAAAAATATATCAATCCAAACAACCATTAATCCTTTCAAAAACCACCAACAAGTCAATTCCAATAATTTTAAACTAACAATTACCTACGAAATACAAAGCCAAGAGACTTAAAAAATATAAAAAAAAAATTTTAAAAATAGTCAAGCGGTTCGCCCGGTCCGACCACCCGGTTTGCGGTCCGACCGCCGGTTCGTCCGGTCCGACCATCGGTTCGCTGCAGGAATGTTTCAACATATGTAACCGGACCAGTCAGACCACCGGTTCCCGGTCCGACCGGCCGGTCCGGTCCGGGTTTCAAAACATTGATGTAAAGTTAAAGATCATGACGTAAGATTATTTTCAAGGGTTTGTTTAATTAATGTCTAAGGTATATGTTAAATGTATAAAGTAAATGTAATAATTTTCAGCTATTATATATATATATATATATATTAAAAGGCAAATAAAAGCTCTCTCACAGAAAAGTACTGTAGATATTTTACAAGTCTGAGCATAAGGTACAATATCTATTGCATGTTTTTTTTTCCTTCTACTCACATTTGCTTTAAATAATTGTTTGAAGGAAATGAAAACATATGAATGACTTGGTGTGGTGGTTTCTACCCTTTACCCCTAATTAAATGACCCGAGTTCAAAAAAAAAAAAATTCTACCTTTTTTCATGCTATTTTTTTTTTCACCATAAATTAATAACCATAAATCTTACAAGCTATCATCTTTCAGAATAAGTTAACGTAAAACTTTGGGCTTTATTTTATAAAATTTCAAGGACGTTAATTTTTTCCGCGGTTTAACACGCTACAATTCGCGTGGGTAAAAACTAGCGTTGTCGCCTCAAGACCGCCGCAACGAGCGGGGCCTCATTCTAGTTCATTTTTAAGTTTTAACTAAAACAATGTGATAAATAAAAGAAAACTAGGAAACAGAATAAAATGTTCGTTTTTGGTGTAATTTTTTTATAAAAATGTATGAAAAATTTATATGCATATAAAAATTGTGAGAAAAGTTGGTTTAAAAGTCAATAATTGTAATCACATAATTGACATGCGTGTAAAAGATAATTAAGGTAGTCAAATTTAAAAGGGTACGGGGGCGTTCCACGGGTACCACTTCGGGTTACACGGCTACACGCCCGCAAGGAGTTCGGGTAGTTTAGCGGGTATAGCACATCGGGTATTACTACCCGTCGAACAATTCTAAAAATCAAGCCGGTGGGTAATTTGAAACAAAAAATTTGGGTACTTAGGCTAGTGCCTCCACGACTTACGGTACTTGGAGTTGGATTTGAGTAAAAATGATGTATCATTTTCTTATTGTGTATTTTCTTAGGGTACTTCAAAATGTTAGGGTTGTGCCCTACACTAAAAGACAATTTTGCCTTCTTAAACTCTTAAAAATTAATGTAAAAAAGACATTCTCATTTTTCTCAAATGTATTATAATATGGTATAGATAGACGCGTTTATTTTTAATCAATATTATATATAATAGGTTTATATTTGTAATTATAACTCTTATTTAAAGACAAACGTGAGGGAATAGTGTCACCCCCTATGGGGGAGTAACACGTGTCATTAAAAAAAATTCGTTTACACCCCTCGCACTATATATAATATACGTTTTAAACCGTTTAATTTTCTAAACATTTCGTTTTTCTGCAATAACTTTCGTTTGTTAATTTTTTTATAAGCTGAAAGCGCATATTTCTTTAGTTTTTTTGTCAACGTTCTAACATAAATTTTATTGAAAATGGAGTTCTATTCAAATTCGAGTATTTTTTTTGGTATTGTACGTTATAGCGAATCTACGTATGTTTTAGCCCCGCAAAGTTTGCGAAACCGTGAGTCTGTGTTCCGACGTAAGTTTTCTCCATGCAAACGAGTCAAACTGCTAACAACCAGCCTCCCGCAGCGTAGCGCTGGTGAAAAAAATCTAGTTTACTTTATATTGTAAAATTTTAAAATTTGAAGTTAATTTTTTTGGTGTCGTTTTGATAAAAAAAAATCGTAGGGGTCGATTTCAAAAGTCGCTCGGGATTAGATCGTATATACAAATAATAAAATCTTAATTAGTATTATTATAACTTTAGTTACGGTATTATTTAAATGAAATCTTGTATTTAACGATGGAAACACCAAGAAGAGCCTAGATTGTACGGTACAACTTGATAATGCATCTTCTTTTTCAATATTATGTAAAGCCTATGCATGTTGTATGGCACGGTTCAAATATTTTTGAAGTTATCGTAGAGGCACAACAGAACTCCCGCTGAAGCTTTTTTTATTCTGATCTCCGGTAGTCCAAGGAAAAAATGAAACTATATTGAAGTTATACGGTTTAAATTAGCTAAACTAAAGGTCTGTACTGACTTTGGTTCGTTCGTATCAAAATTGGTCTTCCGTGCCAAATTTGGTAACAAGATCAACATGTTGGGTGTACTCATAGAGAGGTCTTTGATGTTAAAATGCCTACTAAACAAAACCTGCCACACTTTGTGGAGTCATTCACTTGAAAAGAGAAGATAATGGCAACACTTGTTTCCTTTTGTACTTTTTGTCCACACTTTGTTCTTTGGCTGTTGACTGATCTACTTGCACTTCTGCAACTACATTGACTTTTTCTTTAGGGTTTTGACCTTCTAATTGAGATGGAAGATCTTCATCTTCTATTATGGTTTCCAGTGTGGCAATGAGTTCTTGTATCAGTGAGTTAGATACACATATCTCTTCTGGTTTCTCGATTGCGTGATCCTGCAAGTTGTTAATGATAACCGTTAATTCCTAGTTTGAGAAAAAAACGAGAATTCCTCTGTCTCATGAAAATGAAGAAATTTCGTTTTTTAGCAAGTTTTAAAGAAGAAATCACCTATTTGTTGGTTTTGGGATTGCTGATTACTAATGCTATCGATTGACCAATTATATTCTTTTACTATATTTGACTATTTGTCTACTCAAATGATGCAACAAGGGAGTACCATTTGTCTTCTAAAGCTGGATTGACTTAATTCAGACTTTGAGAAATGACATGTTTTTAAATAATTTTATCACATCATGTTCCTAATTAAGCATTGCAATCTTCAGAGACAAAGGGAGAACCTATATTCAATTTGACAAGTAATAATAGAGACTAACGATTATTGGAATTTGTTTTATCACTAATGGGCTAAACTTCTTAAGCCGGGGGTCTTTCTGGGAGTATCCTCTCTACCCATCGGGATAGAGGTAAGGGTTTTCCCTCATCTTACCCTTCCCAGACCCTACTATTGAGTGGGATTTTTACCGGGTATTTTTGTTTTGTTTTGTTTTGTGTTAACGGGCTAAACTGTTAAAATTTAGAAAAAATAGCTTTAAAGGAAAACGAGTCAAATGGGTCAGAAGTCACTCATAGTGTATTATTAACGGATAAAACCTCCGTAATCATCTTATTTAAAAGACAAGAATATCACAATAATTATTTACAGAAAATTAAGTTCTTACTGTAGCTGCAATATCTTCGATCGGATTCTCTGTAGCTGCATTTTGCTTCCTACCGTCACTTAACTTCTGTGGTGGTGGTTGAGATGCACTGATCTCTTCCGTCTTCTCCATTGCGGGGCCCTGCAACAATATTAATCCCTCGTTTAAAAAGAAGACATTCATCCACTCAATGAAAATGACAATTTCCTCTTCTGGCAAGTTTCAAAGATTAAATTATTTCTTTATTAGACAAACGAAGCACCTATTACGAATTTAAGGGGGAAAAATGTTCAACTTTTACCTCAATTTTTGGACAGGAAGCACCGAGTACTTCAATTTTTGGCTTCTTAGTGCTGCTTGATTTTGCATTCAGTTTTTGCAAAGATGAATCAGATGGTGTAACGTGCATATTTTCAGGTGGTGCAGGGTGGTTGTCAATCCCACAGCCCATGGTATTGATGATGATCTTTCCTAGGGCAAATCTAGTCTCCGAAGAGTCCCCTTTTCCAAGTAACTGATGGTTCATCTCAAACGAACTTCTTCCTTTACTGTAAGTTTCCACTTTATGTGAAAGAACGTGAAAGAGTTGTGCAGTACCATGTGCAGAGTTCTTGGAAATAAATACCTGAAAAAGAACAAAAATATTAAAACAAAAGATAGGTTTTTTAGCTTGTATTGGAAGTAATCTTAAGTTTCAACTTGAAAAATCCATGTTATAGATGCTCTTAAGAGAGAAATTCAAATGGTGAGTTCATGAGTTGTGGAATATATTAGACACAAAATTGCAAACTGGGTGGGTCTGGCAACGTGTAAAAATGGATCATTTTTTAGTGTCGGTCAAAAGTTTTACGTACACTGGTACAAAATAATTCACGTGTTAAACATGATTACAAAAACTATATTATTACAATAGTAATCTAAAACTTTAAATAAAGCGATTTTGGAGGTTAAATAAATACACTTTGGGCAATTTCCACCCATTTGACTCGATTTGTTTTTATATAATTCCTTTTATTTCGCCCATTTGACCAGCTTGGGAAAACACGTACGCCAAACCAACTTATTCTTAAGTAAATTAGTTGAAATTGTTAGCATTTTCCATTTTTTTAAAGCTTTAATGTTTACATTATACATTATTACAAATAAACCCATGCTAATGACTTAGGGTCAGAAAAGGCCTTATTTTGTCTTAGGGCTGATGTTTTACATATTCAAGAAATAATTAAACATTACCTTAACCTAGGTTAAAATAAAAAAGAGTTGAAACGAATCAGATTTACTTACCAAACCAGAGCACGGAGAACCATGGAATATCGACATTGCATTTTGCAGGGTGTCAGTATCTACCAAAGTATCAATAGAATCTATCACCCGCATTGCCAAATATTTCACCTTTTTAGCCACCTCATCATCAGAAATGAACTTATAAGGATCTGTCGTTTCAGGGTCAAAGCTGACTAGTGGTTGACCACATTTCCTTGCAAACTTGAGGCCGTCCTCCCAACTCTGATGATAGAGAACGGAACCAAAAGTCAAAACAACAAACGGATGTTGGGGTTTATTTAGTAGTGCCTGATGGAAAGCCAAAATTCCAATCCTGTATTAGATAACAAATGCTTAGCCAACATTGACTAAAAGTCAATATAACTTGATTAAAATAACGCACCATAAGCAACATGCAGATGGCTGATCACAGCTAACAAACTTATCCATATGGGAGAACAACTTCTGAAAAAAAAACAAATTGCAGTCAATAAAATATAAATGCCAATGAAAGAATGAGATTCAGTTCATTAGCCTGATATGTTTATAACAACAAGCGCGCCCATGATGTTGTAATCAAATATTGAGATAAAAGCTACCGCGCATACCATTAACATCATTGTACATTGCTCAGATCCAGTAGTCTGTCTAGAAATGTATGCTGCCTACAATCCAACACTTCAAAACTTAGCTTATCTTAATCACATACTTTCATAAATATAATCCAGAAGCACTATTCATATATTACCTGAAATGGTAGCAAAATCTCGAGAATGTGAAATCTGTGAAGTAGACGGAGTGAAGATTCTGCAGCCCCGTACGAAAGCATATAATTCATCTCCATCATTATCCGGAACTGAATAAACAAATTTATAAAAGAACGTGAACAGTGAGATTTTGTTTATCACAAGCACAAATTATTGGTACTCCTAGTAAAAATCTTAATAATTACCGCGCCTAAAGTCAAAACAGATAAAGCATGTTTATGAATTGCAGCTTCAACATCCTTTGAAAATGATAAGCCAAGACGAGCAGCAATTCTTAGTCCCCGGAGAATTCTTGCTGAACAGGAGCATAATTGAAATTTTCAGTTAGTTCATCAAGATAAAAACTCAAATTTTTCACCATACAGCTTCACTATAAACAAATATATGGATGAAAAAGTGATGAACTAACCACAGTCCTCTGTGAATGACTCATGGGCAGGTACTAATGTTCGTAGCTGAAACCACATAAACAAACCGGTTTAAATCTAATTTTGTGTTTCCTGACAGAGTTAACGAAAACAGTGAAAAATGGCATATGATTAAGTCTAACCTTCAGCCCCAATAAGTCTTTCATTCCATTGTTATAATCATAGACCTTGCGAAGAATAGGGTCAAAAAACAAGCTGCTTCCACAAATTCATCATAAAATTGAAAGATCAAACAAACTGGAACCAGGAGGTGAAAAACAAGAAACTCTCAACCATAATAACTAGCCATAGTTGTCAAAGGTGCTAGGCGCACTCAAGGCGATAGGCCTCGCCTGGGCCCTAGGCGAAAAAAAATGAGGGTCTGAGAAAAAAAAATGCACTTAAAGGAAAATTTTTAAAATATAATATGTATTGAAAAATAATACTAATTTTCAAATAAAATAAAGAAAAGCTATTATATAACATTTAATATCATCTAACTAGTACCAAAATGTTCAAATACCTAGGAAATGAGCTTTAATCGGTATTGTAGAAGCTTTTATAAGCTCAACCATAACCTAGGAAATAAAAAAAAAATAAAAAAAAAAAAAATTTAAAACGGCGCCTCTTAACCTCAGACTGCTCCTAGGACATGAAAGCGCAATCACTGCGCCTCGCCTCAAAAATGCGCCTAGGCGCCCCAAGCGAGCGCTTTTAACAACTGTGTAACTAGCAACAGCTATTAGAAACAAAATGTATCATCCACAACGCAATGCACAACAATACAAAATCATGCACAAAAGCAGAAAATACCTATTAATGGTGAAGTCACGATGCATAGAGTTCTTCCAGAGATTAAGGTCTGTTTTGACACAGCCTCTAGGCATTTGTGACACGAGAATTTTTTCTTTATTTTCAGAATGTTTTGCCAAAGTCTTGAAACTGGATACCTTGTATACAACATTGGCTGAGATAATATACTATGTGAGAAAACAAATGTACAATGTTAAAGTAAATACAACAGCCTACCTCAATAACAGATCCATGTATACGCACAATACATATAGGAAACCTTTGTCCAACAATTACACAACGATGAAACTGCTTTTTGATCTGCAAAAGTAGTGTGTATACTTAAATCATCAACATCACAGACAACTACTAGGGATCAGTAATGACAGTAACATGATTTAAACAACTATGTAAATAGCACAACAATGAAGTAGTTTTAAGAAAGGATAACCTGATTAAGATCAGCTGTAGTGATAACATCAAAATCTTTTGGTGTTCTATTTAGAAGTAAATCTCTCACACAGCCACCAACCAAGTAGGCTTCAAATCCTGTAATATTGACGTCACATTATCTCTATTCTCTAAGTGAAAGTATTTTTTTCAGCTTGAAACATATGAAGTAAAGAGAATCAGTGGACTCGTAGAGTCATGGTTATCAGAGAACTTTGAAAGAATGAAAGAACTGTTTATGTTCATAAATAGAAATAGGTAATGAAGTGCAATTACACTTTTTGCATAGTAGGGTCTATAAGTAACTTTTCCTAATAACTTCTGGGTAGGTAAGATAGTCAAATAACCGATCATTGCCAAATATTTCTAGTCAGTGACCAAGACTGAAAACGTGAAAAAGGACAAACAGAGGATATATTGCGTTGTAGAAAATAACCCAAAAAGAAACAAGCTCCAAAATGATGAGGTGGGTTAAAACTATAAGAAAATGGAATCAAATGGCAAGGTATGCGACATTCAACATACGCTAACTGCAAGGGATGCATGGATATAGTTATAAACTTATAATATCATTATCAAAACTCAAGGTTTATGATATGAGTGGTTGAATAATCTCATAGCAGTCGAAGGTAAACCACGCGTGCGCCGAGGCGAGAGGAGACCAAACCGCCTTGTAGCCATCAAGGTGCTCCGGCAAGATTCCGGTCTGGACAGCTAAAACTGGTCTGAAATATCCAAAAAAGGTATGGAACCAACTAGCCCCCCTAAACAAGCCTAAAACACGTCTATAACCCCTAAAAATGGTCTTTTTATACATTACGCCTTGCTTAAAAAAGCCCTCACTTTTTAAATACCTTGCGCCGAGGCCCAAGGCTCACACTTTGCGCCCTTGAGTGTGCCTAGCGCCTTCTACTACTGTGTAAATAATCGTTCCGAAAAAAAACATAGAACATTCATGAAGATAAAAAGTACTCAAGATCAATATCATCAAAACATGAACAGATAGCAAGCACTAACAATAAAAGGTACCAATGTGCTTGATCCAAATATAAGGTACTCTAAATAAAAATCACCTTTGCTTCGGAGAATCTTTATAAGAGTATAGACAGACGAGGGGACCATCTTTTGAGTTATCCCCAGTGATCTCGAATCCATCTTTTGCCATTTAGAAATATTAATTTCACCTGCCAATTATCATCAATTAGCATAACAAACTCAATAACACAGTAACTACATGCTTAGAAAAAAAAAACTGTTTTATTAACTGAATTAAGGTTTATAAAAGATGTATCAATGAATGTACCTAGTTCAAAAGCCGGATCTTTTTCGCTACGGGGTCTATGTTTGTTTGCAACTTCAGCGAATTTGTGGTAAAGATACTGCAATTGGAGTTCAGAAATAAGTTTGCTCACCAAGTGTTCGATGAAATGCCTCAACTAAAACAGGAAAAATAAATAAGCAAAATGAAAGATATGGACAGGAACCTGTGATGATAGGAGGGTTTTGAAGCGAGAAACGAAGGAATTGCGTTTGACGGATAACGCCGCCATGGAAACGTTAAGCAGCCGCCAGTTGCCACGGCTGCGTTTTCAGTCAGGTGGTCATTGAAGTGACAAAAGGCGCGATGCTACCAACTTTGAGTTAAAATTAGGGAGGGGATTTGTGGATGATCGAAATCTATATCTATACATACTTTAATAAAGGTTTGGGGTGTCAAATATCATTCTCATATTCATTTTTAATATTTTTTTCACGTCTCTCTCTTCTATTTAATGATACAAGTTTCTATAAAAAAAATTATAATTTTTGTTTCCCACATCTCTCTCCTGTTAAATAATAATTATTTTTATAACTATTTTTATAAAACATTTTTTAATCAAAAAAATAGTTTTATTCATAAAACATTTTTATAGTTGAACATTTCTTTCATTCTTTTTATAAAACATTTTTAAAAAATAATTATATAATGTTTCTAAAATTTGTATTAAAAAATTATGTAATATGTCAAAAATATGTAATATTAAATATTTATTACTAAGTATATATAACATTGCATTTATTCACCTTGTATAATATACAGGGTTTCTAACATATATTATAATAAATGAATAACTATACCTGTTATGTGTCGATTTCTGATTAAATCTAGATTTTTTTTATTGTTTTTCTCTTCTATTAAATAATAATGATGTTAAATAATTAAACATCTAACGTATATTCTAATATTTTATTAAGAGTAAACTGTAATTTACACCCCTGTGGTTTATGCTCGCCGATACTTTACAACACTTTTTTAAAAGAAGTGCAATTTGCCCCCTTATAGTATTGTTTCTCTTTCATGTTAAAATTCCATCCAATCCACCGTTTAGAATATGGGTAAAAGAGACATTCCATATGAGTGCCATTTTCAAATCATTTTCATATCAACAACTTCCCAATTTCATTTTCAACAACTTCCCATCATCATCGTTTCAAATCACTCTCTCCATTTCTCACCTTCTTCCCTTCCTTCACGTGGCGTAATAAACTCCACATGGAACCCTCCATCGTTGCCGCTGTATCATCCACCATTTCCACCACCGTCCGCCGCCGTAGACGGAAGCTTGTGGTAATCATTTAAAGAACCAAGTGAGTACCAATATATTCTCGTAAACAATACTGATTGCTACCTTTATTCATAGAAAAAACCATCAGCTATAAATAGCCTTCATGACTCAACAGACTTCAAACGGCGACCGCAAAATAAGAACTAATCAAAGACACGTTCAACCTAACTGACTTCCTAAACTTGAGCAACAAGCCCCGTTATTAAAATACTAAATCAAAATAGAATCCGGCCCATAAGGCAAAACAAACTCCGACCCGTGACCCGAACCGTTTTGACTCCAACAATCATGGGCGCTACCGGCGCCGGAAAGTCACGCCTCTGAATCGACCTTGCCACTCGGTTTTTTGGGAACCCCAAGATTATTAATTCCGATAAGATGCAAGTATACGGTAGATTGGATATCACGACGAACAAAATCACAATGCAAGAGCAACCGCCGTCCGCCGCCGCAGACGGAATCTTGTGGTAATCATGGGCGCTACCGGCGCCGGAATCTGTTTTCACGCCGTTGGATTGCTTCTTCTCGTCGGTGTTAAATCCCAACGTAATTAGTTCCAAAGTTTGTTTTGTGATTGCTTCTTCTCGTCGGCGGGTCAATAAACACAAACTTTGTTTTGTGATTAATTCCAAGGGTAAAAGAGACATTTAACGCTTAATTGGACGGTGGATTGGATAGAATTTTAACCGAGCGGTGCAACAAGAAAAAGAAACTTTACATAGGGGATCAAATTGCACTTTGTTTAAAATCGGGTTATAAAGTATCAACGGACCTAAAACATAGGGTTGCAAATTTTAGTTTACTCCTTTATTAAAAATTACCAAATCATAAGAAAATTTTAATTATTTCTCATTTACAGATTGCTAATAACATAAAACATACAAATATTCATAGAAAATATTATTTTATAACAAATTGTATTTATTCAACCCATGTAAAACATGAGTTTTAACCTAGTTACGTATATAAGTTACAGTTTTTTTGAATTTTTTTAAAATATATTAATAGTTTTTATTATGTATTAATCATCTAAGAAATTGTTTAAAAAAATAATAACTTTTTTTTAAAAGCAATTTTTTAATTCTTGTTAGGAGTGAGACTTGAACCCATAAACTCTTCAAACCGTGGTGTTTTTAGAGGATTTTCCTCTACCACTAGGTATAACTATATGTATAACAATTAAACCAAACAATTTATTTTCTGTCAAGTGGTTCACATGTATTTATTTATTTTAAAATTTTAATAACAAAAATGAACCATCCTTGACGGTTAAGCTATGTGTAGTGATTAATGAGTGTGAGCAAGAAAATGGTGTCACGTAGGCACCACATAGGTACTGCCTTTGGTCATCTTTACAGTCATTAAGGTCATGAGGTATACGGTATACCTCATATGAAAACACCACATGTGAAAATAAAGTACACGTCATATGGGCGCCACCTCACCACTTTTATATGGTAAAGGATAAGGGGTATCCAAACAATATTTACTTGAGGTATACCCAAGTAAACATTTGTGTTAAATTCCGTTCGAAATTTATTAATACACAAATAAAAGTGGATAAACCAAAATAAAATAAAAAATCTATGCAATCAAACTGAGCAGCTCTCATTTTTAACCAATAAAAAAGTTTATTGTTAACCCACTATTAAAATCTATAGGTTATAGAATTTTATCTTATAATCAAAATGTAACAAACTTTTAATTTTATTGGTTAGTCTAATAAACATACCACATATTATTATATTAAACAAGTCATCATGGTTATTTATTTATTTTTCTAATTTGACAACCAACTGCTTTTCAAAAAAAAAAATTTGACAACCAACTCATCGATGAGTCATCAACCTTTTCATATATCATGAAAAGTAGGTTAAAACCCTACATGTTAAATAAAAACAATAAATAAATGTAATGTTATATATAAATAATAATAAAGTTTTATATATTACATACTAGTTTAGAACTTGTGTACTACACAGGGTGAAAAAATATCAATATATAAAATTATTAAATCTTTATATATATGTATATTATAGGTGAAAAATGTATTACATATAATAACAATAGAAAACAAAACAAAAAAATATGTAAATATTAATATATAATTGAGTTTAAAAACTACATAAAATACTATTCAATGTAATTTAACTTTCATTTACTATTTGATTGAAAAACTAAGTTAGGTAATTCAATTTTAAAGTTTCTTATAATATGAGAAAATTTAAAATAAATGTGTTTTAATAATCTAATTAATAATTTATTTAAAAATATATTATTATTGAAATATGAAAGTGTATTTATTATGAGAGAGATGCGGGAAAATTTTTATAATATGGAGGCGACTTATATAGTATAGATTTATGATATATTATATAGTTTTTTGATATAAATTTTAGAAAAAATGGCGTATAGTTGTTTTTTTTAAATGTTTAAAAAATGAAAAAAAATGTTCAGTTTCTAAAAATGTTTTATAAATAAACCTATTTTTTTTAAATAAAAAAACGTTTTATAAAAACAATTATATAAATCATTATTATTTCATAGGAGTGGGAGGTGGCAAACAAAAAATTATAAAAAAACACAGTTACAAAAAATTTGTATAAATATTAGGAGAGTGAGACTGGAAAAAAGGATGAAGATGCATAACAGAGTGACATGTGTCCCACAAAAACTTTTATTTATTACAGAGTATAGATTAGTAGTGGAAATTTCATGTGTACACCTACAAACTTGAAAATCCTAATAAGTATCTTTTTTTTAACAAACTAGCGAGTATACCCGATGGTTAACTACATGACAAGTAATCGACTAATATTTGGACATGTATAGAACAAGATTTCACAGTCGGATATAAGACTGGAATTATTGATACCCGACCCGAACATCCTTATTACATCCGTGTAGAAGTTTTAATAAGAGTTAAGTACACAAATGGTCCATCTGGTATGTTCAAATTTTAGACTTGATCCATAAGTTTAAAAAAATTACACTAACAATTCCAAATTATACATAAATATAACATGTTTTTATCTTTAAAATAGATGACATTTACCTTTAATGTTAAATATCTTAAAAATGATTAAAATATCTTTAGATTAAAAAAATAAAATATTTAAAAATAATAGAAATTAAGAAGCCTATATTTATATCCTTAGTTAACAGGCATCACCACCACTTAAAAAAAAAAAAAATTATTTTTTGTTTTTTAACATAGCGGTATTTTAGTTATTTTAAAATATTTATAAGAAACGTTAATTGTTATCCATTTAAGGGATTAATTAAACATGTTAGAGCATTCACATCAGCCCTATATGTTTGTGAGTGAGTTCCTTATATTTTAGAGATATTTTAGGGGGTGGTTGTGAGTGGAGAAGAGAGAAAATGTGTAAATTTCTGTATATTTGAGGAAACACTGTTTACATGTATGAATTTTTTAATATTTTTTAAAAATGGTTGTGAATGGTTAAGAGAGAAAAGGAATGATAAATGTATAAAAAGTATTATTTAATTAAAAAATAGAGAGAAAAAAATATAATAATTTTAGTGTAATTATAGGAATGATAATAAAGAAACTGATATGAATGCTAACATTTCCTTAATAACAATTAGTAGTGTTGGTGACCAATCAATGGTCACCAACTCAACCCCACATCTAATATTTAATAATATTGTTTTCCAAAATGTAAGTGGAATGTAGATTTGTTTGGAGTGGTAAGTTGTTGCATTTTTTAACTTGGGGTCGAGTCCCATTGATGCCACTTTTTTTCTTTTTCTTTTCACCTTTTTTTTATGCTAGACTAAAGTACACGGATGGTCCTTATGGTTTATCAAAATTTTAGATTTTGGTCCATAGTTTTTCAAAAGTACACGGATGGTCCATGGGAATGCACTTTGTAACGCATTTAGTCCTCAAAAACGTTGCCAAAAGTACATTTATGGTCCATGTGGTTTGCACTTTGTAACGCATTTAGTCTCTAACTTGGACCTTCTAAAACTATTAGATTTGTTGACTGGGGACTAAATGTGTTACAAAGTGCAAATCACATGGACCATCCATATACTTTTGAAAAACTAGGGAACAAATCCAAAATTTTGATAAACCATAGAGACCATCCGTGTACTTTACTCTTTATGTTATGATCTTTTCAATTTTGTACCGAATCGGCACAAGTTCATAGGTTTTTATTTTATGTCCTTAACCACGTCAAATAACATTTTTCAATTCCTTTTTTTTCTTGAGCGATTTTGTTATTTCAACATTACGTCATGTTTACGCCATAATTTTTTCTATTTATAACAAACCGACGCAACTTTGTGTGTTTCGCTTAACCACGTCAAATAACTTTTTTTGTTTACGCTATACTCTTTTCTGGTTATACCAAACCGTCATAAATTTGTAAGTTTTTTTATGTGCTTAACCACGTCAAATAACATTATTTTTATTTTTATTTTCCAAATAGTTTTTTTCTTGAGAGATTTTTTCATGTCAATGTTACGCTATAATATTTTTCTATTTATATTGAACCGCCACGACTTTGTAGGTTTCTTTTATTTACTTAACCACGCCAATGTCATTACCGCATCACATGTAACTAGGTTCGCCAACGTGCCGCATCACACATGCTTAATTATGTGTTTAATCACGCTGCAACGTGCGGGTTTTAATTTCTAGTTTATTCATAATTTGAAAGTGAAAGTGTAAATTTTCAAAATTTAGGGAACAAATATAACTTACAAATACCACATTGCTATCCTAACTCTTTTAATAAGGGGACTACTAATGACACACGAGAATTACTATTTGGACTTGGCCATATTCGCATCGTATAGGGCAATACGATGCGTATAGCCCTTCACAATTTCTCATGCCCGACATCCTCGTACAACCTGGTCATTCCAACCATATACGCATCGTATAGTGCAATACGATGCAGTTTAGGGTACGAGTTACCTTCTGCTACTAGTCATCCATCACATCGTTATACGCCCCGTATAGATCTATACGCGGCGTATAGCGATGTGATGGATGACTAGTTGCAGAAAGTACCTCGTACCCTATACGCATTGTATTGTCCTATACGATGCGTATACAAGGTTTGACCCGAATCCTATACGCACCGTATTGCCCTATACGATGCATATAGGGCCAAAATTTTGTGTATTTAACCATGCAGAATTCTCATTCGAACGTATCGTTCAAAAAATTTTCAAACAATCTCTCAAAATTATAAACATGTCTTGGCGGTGGGATGGTAACTACGGTTTTCATGTATATTCTAACGAGTCGTTGCCACAAAGTTCTAGCGTTCAAGAGGTGAACCAGGAGGAAGTCTCGTCCGACGTTTATTCTAATCAATGGGTGAGGCTTCCAGATTTGAACGAGCCACTGAGCAATCCCGAGTTCGTATACGGTGAACCGTCTTACCTTACACAACCCACGAACAACTACGTATACGGTGAAGTCTCTTACCCGACACAACAAACTGACGACTTCGTGTGCGGTGAAGTCTTTTACCCGACACAACAAACTGACGACGAAGACGAGGAACAAAACCATCAAAACGTGTCGTATAAAACTGAACAGAATTTTCAGTATCGTGAACAGTTGATGGATTGGGCTGTCCGGAGAGGACGTGAGAATGGTTATGTCCTTGTCACCCGACGATCGAGGAGAAAAGGCGACGGTCCGACGAAACCGTTTATCAAGGTGTGGCTTGTGTGTGACCGTCACGACGAACGTGCGTCTACTGCCACGGTTAGACGTGCCAGTATCAAGAAAATAGGTTGTCCCTTTAAATTGAAAGGAGAGTACCAAGAAAATACTGGTGATTGGAAATTAACGGTGAAGGATGACAGTCATAATCACGATCCTAGTCAACATACTGAGGCGCACTCGTTTGCCAGGAGACTGTCTAAATCAGAACAACTTTTGGTGGCGAAGTTGTATTCGCAAAACATGTTGCCACGAAACATTCTAGCAACTGTAAGGGAACAAAACCCAGAGAGTAGTTGCATTAAAAAGGACATTTATAATGCGATGCAAAAGATAAAAAAACGAAACGAGAGTCGGTGAAACTCCAATGCAGGTTCTGGAAAACCTGCTTTGTTCTAAAAAAATACGTCTACTATACTCGTATAAAGAAAAGTTTGTATACGCCTGGTCCAACAGAAACCTCAATTTTGGTCAACATACAACGAACCGATTCGAGAGCCAGCATTCGCTCCTAAAGAGCTATCTTAGAAATGCTAACAGCTCGCTAGATAGATTTGTTGGGTTTGTTGATGAAATTGTAACAGATCAATATTATCAATTACAGTTTGGGTTTGGAATAAGTCTCATAAGGAAAATGGACAGTCACGTAACTATTGAATTGTTTGATAACCTGCACGGTAAAGTTTCACATAAAGCTCTAAATTTGTTAGAAAACGAGTGGTACAAGTTATCATATATACGGAAACAAAATGCAACGTGTGGTTGCCAACTTTTCAGTAGTTGTGGGTTGCCATGTGCTTGTCGTCTGGAAAATATCGAAGCTACAGGTAAACTATTCTGACTATTTATCTTGTTTTTTTATATTTTCAAACTGTTATGACTATTTCGTTTTAATACAGGTGGCAGAATCCCGCTAGACGCGGTGGACGTCTTCTGGAGGAAACTTGATTTAAAACCGTCGTTTGTCGATGATGAAAATGTAGACGTGGATAAAGTACTTGGTCAAGTGAGAAACAAAATTATGTCACAACCCGATCAGGTCAAAAAAAGTATGATGTAGAGAATCGCAGGGGTGGTCTTTCCGAGCAAAAGTAACAAGAAAGCGCCTGTGGTACAAGATGATACTCGCGGTCGTCCAACTTTGAAAAAGCAACAACAAAGGAAATAGGATGTCACGAGAAACAACTCATTCACAAGATCCCAACAAAGCAAATGTGACCCTGCGAGACACAGCTCGTACATTGCGTCACAAGACTCTAGACAAGCGAGCTCGGTTATTCAACACCGTCGTTCAACGAATGGTAAAGGAAAGCAACCACAAGATGATAACGCTCATCTTGGGTTTCCATTGATTATGGGGAAATATGCGGTTAACAATATAAATTGTTTTAAGGATTTGATACCATCTTTATTTTATCCGTACATTTCACATATACAGGATGTAAATCCCGACGGTAAATGTGGTTTTCGATCAGTAGCTTTGGGCTTAGGGTTAAATGAAAACCGGTGGATTTTTATCCGACAAAAACTTATACAGGAGATGGACAATAAAGAAGAATGATGAAGAACTGTTTTTGACAAAGTCGCCTTTCAAGAATATGATAATATACGTCACACGATAGATTGGCAGGATGTGAAAGCCGCACCAGATAGTCGTTGGATGTCGATGTCATACACAGGACTCCTAATTGATCAAAGATTTTGGGTGATTGTTCATCTTTTAAGCATCGCCGGTAATCAAACATTTTTTCCATTGTGGTTTGGTCCAAACGTTAACGCTCAACATCAAATCGTATCGCTAGTTGACGTCAAACAGGTCTCATTTCATCCACGTCAATTTAGAAGGAGATTTTTCGATTCCCACGCCGAATGCACTTTGGAATGTGCACCGAAATGATGATGCAACAGAATGAGAAAAAATATACAGTGATCGTATTGAACGATTTAAGAAAATAATGACTACTAATAGATCTAGATTTCCACAATACGTCACGGATCACGGATAATGTTTGTTTTAAATTGTATTTTAACTATTTTAATTAATTTTATGGTCATTTTTATTAATTTTAATTTATTTTTTTTTAATTTATTATTAATTAATTATAACTAATTATAATTAACTATAACTAATTTTAATAAATCTTTTAATTAATAATATATAATTTTAATTAAATATTCGATACGCCACGTATAGCCCAATACGTGACGTATAGACTTGAATTAAAGGGAATTCAAATTTTTGAAATTTAAGATATTTAAAGGCTATATGTAACATTCTTGATTTTTCCTTGTAATTGTTTTATGCAATAAACAATGTTTCATTTTCAAATACCTTGAATTATCTATGCAAACATTCTAATCCAAGTTTTCATTCAATACAATCCCAAACTTTTACACGTGCACCCACATACATTTTGAATTAAGTTAATCCGAAAGATTTTATATTTCTTTACAATTTATTATTTATATATGTATACATACTAGTACATATTAAATATATGAAAGTTAATTTTTGATACTAAAACATTTCAAAACTTGTTTATTTATAAAGTTTTAAAAAATAAAAAAAAATCAATTTATAAATATGTATATATATATATATATATATTTATAATTTAAATAAACTAGTTTGAACGCATCTATACACTTGAACCCTTGAACTTGAACCCCCACCTTTGGAATTGGACCGTTTGACCCCAATTTTGACCCCCATTCATCACATTTGACTTATTTTGATCGTTAAAGTCAAACAGTCCCAAACTACTTGCAAATTGAAGCTGAAATCGATTAAACCCGATTGATAGGGGCTTTCCATGTTTGCACAACCGAGTATCAGCTATATCCAGACCTATTTAACACTTCAATTCGATCAATTCTTGCAGTCAAATTCGAAATTCGAATGGTTTGACTTCTCAGAGTCAAACCGAGCTAAATCAGTTTCCAATCAAAGCAATTAGACGCGTTTTTAGCCACAAATCATGCTCGATCACTCCTTGTATGAATTCGGACCATATACGAGACTCAATTCATCCACCCTCGTCGAATTAACGCGTGAAATCTTGGCAGCTGTATTCTCCCAATCATAATCGAATCGTCTAATTAAGATGAAATTGGACGAATTAAAGTAACCATGCACCTTCGCATATCACATTAAAAACTATCTGATCACTCATTTGAACCACATTAGACGCGTTTTTAGCCGCAAATCATGCTCGATCACTCCATGTATGAATTCGGACCATATACGAGACTCAATTCATCCACCCTCGTCGAATTAACGCGTGAAATCTTGGCAGCTGTATTCTCCCAATCATAGTCGAATCGTCTAATTAAGATGAAATTGGACGAATTAAAGTAACCATGCACCTTCGCATATCACATTAAAAACTATCTGATCACTCATTTGAACCACATTATTTCTCTAGACACCGATCGAGCCCCAAGAACTTCGTCTCTGACTTCCTAGCCGACGGCACCCTATGCTCGACCAATTCAGGTATGATTTGTGTCAATAGCTTCGTAATCTCATGGCAATCAAAAGCCCTATGTCAATTTCCTATGACAGAGGGCATCGAACACAAATCCCCTTGATTTTTGTAATCTGTTCATACGATTCAATTGGGGATTTTTGATTTGATTTATTTTACACATTTAGTTTAAAGGATTTCATTACTAGTCAGCGAAACCATCTGGTCCGACTGGCTAAGTCATTGCACCATCGGACCAGATGGCGTGGGTTCGAAACCCACAAGCCATGGCCCTTTATGCGCGTGTGTTAAACCCAGACCCGGCCCCCTGTCAGGTTCGTGTTATCATCTAGTCGAACCGATCTTATTACATGGGTTAGTCCCCTGGTTCAGCGGTAAGGCGCTTTGCATCCACAAAACCCACCCGGGTTCGAGCCGGGTGGTGTATTTAAAAAAAAAATCATTTTAACAGCTAATTAAATTTATAAAAATTATTTTATAAACCCAATTCCATCTTGAAACTATTTAGTACAATAATCAACAATATTAAATGTAAAACAATTATTTTCCCAATTTAAATTGTTTTAAATCTTTATTTTCAAGGTATATATAATCTAAAATTGATTTTTTTTACAAACAAAGCATTTAAAATTATTATTTTATGATGTGGTGGTTATGATTCATTAGCTTTCTTTAAATCACCTAAAACATTTTTATGACTTTCAAATAAATCATTTTTATGTTAAAATCTAGTTTTGGGTTTAAGTTGTATTAAACCATTAATTTTCCTAAATATATATATTGAATATATATTTACACATCCCAAATTTTTTTAAAAGGACATACTATTTTAATAAATAAATAAATAAAAGGAGTTTATTTATTTAAATTAGTTACTTTGTTCACTTATAATTCATTTGGATTTTAAGTTAAATATAATTTCTTAAAAAATATATATACTAACATATATCTTTTCACTTACTTTTAATGACACATCATTTTCATAATAAATAAAATAAAAAGGATTTATTTATTTAATTTAGTTATATCTTTTAATATAACCCTAAGACAATTATTACTTAATTCTTATATTTTGAATTTATGCTTCTATTAAACTTTTATTCAAATACAAACAATCAACTTACATACATCAATTTCATAAAATTCCACAAACGCTATTTGTACAAATCCCCGCACTCAAACCCGTTGAACTCTAGACTTACCTTAGACTTTGTACATAATCATAATTCAAGTCATGCACTCTCTCTCTAGGTTAACCTTGTGATTTACAAGAATCACTTGTGCCACCTATTGCTTGTGTCATCTACAAACAACTTATACAAGTGAGTTTACATAGCCCCCTTTTCATTTTGTACTTTTGGGGTGAAACATGATTTACTTTTTGAAACTTTTTGCATAGACTTAAATACAATTCAACAATATGATATTATGTGTTATGTGCTTTATGCTTGAATGCTATGAGTTAAGACTACATATACATGACATTAGTACAATCATTAACTCCGTACAAGCCAACGGTTAACATTGATAGATCTATTGTGTCTGACAAACCCACCCGGTTAGGGTGTTTGTTACCGACTTTACATTAGGGTAACCTGCGTGTTATGCCTCAGTCACAAGGTTTGATTGTACACACTTAGTTTAACTATAGATTCTCCATAAATGCCTTATACACGTGCATCGTATGAATTGTATAAAACACTTTAAACTTGGTTGTGTGTCAAAACCTATGTATGCTCACCAACTTTTTAGTTGACCTTGTTTTCATCATATTTCAGGTACTAATGCTTGAGAATAAGTACAAGTTGCTTCACTTAGGACCGAGGACCTAGAATCTAATTTATAGAAACTATTTATGTATTTTTATTTTTCCTTGTATTGTTGGATTCATGTTATTTATGATATGAAGTTGGTTGTTTAAATATTTAAACTTTAGTATACCTTGAGCTTTTGAACAGTCTACATGTCCCGCCCCGACGTATTCCGTCGTCGGTTGGGGTGTGACACTATACGCCACGTATATGACAATACGTGGCGTATAGAATACCAAAGGTTGGTGGCTTATACGTGGCGTATAGCCTTCTGATTAACCCGAATGATGCCTCGTACAGTACTAAACGATCCACAACAAACAAACACAAACACATACGCGACCCGGCAATAATAGCTCGTTGATTTCGATTGTCGTCTCAAAAAAACTTCGTAAAGGTACGTATCTCAACTCCCGATCAATAATGTTAGGTTTATATTGATTAAAATTGGGTAGATTAGGGATTTTTACCACTGAAACTTAAGCGTTATACGCCACGTATAGAACCATACGTGGCGTATAGTTCATCCGAGGAAGACGATGAATCCATACGCCACGTATAGAGCTATACACTGCGTATGGCTCATGTTATCGGCAACTTGGCCTTCGTATGGCTTGGTTGGCCTTCGTATGGCTTGGGTTGCCCGGTAATAGCCCTGTGTATGGCTTGGGTTGCCTGCGTATGGCTTGGTTACCCGGTAACAACCTATACGCCACGTATAAGGCTATACATGGCGTATAGGTATTAATTTTATTTTATTTAAAATAAAAACAATATATTATTATTATTTATTATTATTTAAAATAAACAATTATTTTTATTATTTAAAATAAAAACAATATATTATTATTATTATTTAAAATAAACAATTATTTATTATTATTTAAAATAAAAAAAATAAAAAAATAAAAACAATTTATTATTATCAGATATGGCGGATCATGAGGATGATATTCACATGGAGTAGCTTGACGATCTTGCGCACCACCCTTTTCTGGATTTTCCTACCGATTCAGAGTGATATGGCCGGTGCCAGAAGCTCCGGGTGGTGTAGTTGGGCCCAGGGACGGTGATCGATTGGGGGCTTCTAGAGGAGGTACAGGAGGCCGAGCGGGCTAGGGCCATCATCGGCCAGGATGTCGAGTTTTTTTGATCTTTCATTCACGGAGACCTACCGAGAGGTGGTCGTCGAGTTTCTTTCGATGTTCATCTACTCAGAGGCTAGGATGGAGCCTTTTCCCGGGAAGGCGCCAGATATGGTGCCGGATCACGTTTCATTCAGTATTTTTGGGACCGTTTACCGTCAGACCCTCCGTCAGTGGGTCGTCATGACGGGCTTGTACCACGAGCTTGAGACGGTCACGCCACTTTACACCGAGGCTGTGACGGAGGTGGACAAGGAGAAACTCCTTGTTTTTTGGGGTTTGATTTCAAATAGTCCTTGGTTGGATACCAAGGGTAGGGTCTCGGGGATTAGAGACCCTTTGTATAGATATCTGCATTGACTTATTTCGACGTCGATCACACCGCGTCTGAAAAGCCGTGAGTGGTGCACTGATAGAGACCTCTTCTTTATCTATTGCATGCTTACTGGCAGGCGGTGCGCCCTATCCACATGCATGACGCTTTATTTTGCATCTGCCTATATGCGGCAGAAGCGCGAGCTTTTGTATGGCGGCTCTTTCATCACTCAGATCATGCGGTCGGTTACACCATTTCATGCGCATGATCCTGCGATGTTACCAGCCATTCCCCTTGTCCGATTAGACCGTCGCACGACAAGCGGCATGTGCATCACGCACCGATTCCCGCAGGGACTTCGGTTCGTAGGGGCCGTCCAGGACCAGGTTTGGGTCCCGGTGCCGTTGCCGCAGATGCCGGGACAGAGGGACCCGCCTATGCCTCATCCGCTACAGGGTGTGGCAATGGGAGACAGGGGGACCCGCCTATGCCTTGATGACATCCACGCCCATCCGCCACAGCATCCCCAACACGTACGTCGGTCTGTTAGGCTGGACAGGGCTACCCAGGCATTGCTTGATGGACTTGTTGCCGACTCACGACGACAGGGTCGTCAAGTCGATCGCATGGAGGACCTGATGATGTGGGCGGTTGGACAGCTCGTGGATCTGTCACGAGCCGCCGGCATCGAGACATGACCACTACCACCGCCACGTCATTATCCGGACGACCCCGTTCAGGATGAGGGCGGGGCGGGTCAGGATGAGGGCGGAGCCGGTCAGGTTTAGTTGTTTTATTTGTATTTAGTTTCTTTCGTTGTTATGTATGTAAAACATTTTGATGTATATATTTAATTTTTTGATGTAATGTATATAATGTTTAGTTTATTTGTTTGGTTGTAATGTTTAATATTTTGTTTGGTTGTAATGTAAAAATATAATAAATGTTTAAAAAAAATTTAAAATATATAAAATTCATAAATAGATAACAAACTTATATTAACAAAATTATATAAATTAAATTAAAAAAGATAATTAAATAAAAAAATAAATTATAAATTAAATTAAAAAAATAGCTAAATAAAAAAAACATATACGTGGCGTATAGGGCAATACGCCACGTATAGGATTCATAAATTCCCAAATCTTCCAACTTTTTGAAGCAAAAATATAACCCGTGCCTCATACGCTGCGTATAGTTCAATACGCCACGTATTGGACCAGCCGCCAGACAGAGAATGACACATGACATTCTTTTGTCAGTGACTGAACCCTATACACTCTCATATTGACATATACAAGGGCGTATAGGGCGACAACGTATCAAATTAGCAATATTACGTGTGTGGTTAGAATTCCCCGTTAATAATTTAAAAACTATATATGGGAAACAAGCGATCCGACCATCTATATTCCACCCGTGCAGAAGTTTTAATAATCCAAAACCACATGGGGAAGACAAGTCGCTTGTCTGTAGATCCTTTTCATTATTTTTCAACTAAATATTGAATTCATCCACTGCAAGCAAAGCAGATGATGTATGACTGATCAAGTGAAAATTCAACTTCAAAAACATTTATCGATTGCGTTGACATCATGGATGATCAACTTCTGCAAACCGAAAGCACAGGTGAATTTGATTTCTACTTTCATATCACATTTTCCCCAAATTTAAATTTAACAATTTTAATATCCTTTTGTAGGAAACCCTAGTGAAATTGTAGGAGATATGGATTGGATTTCACAGCTTCCTGAATTCATTGTTCATCACATACTCTCACTTTTAATTCCATGGCATGCCCCTCCTACAGATCTTGTTCGAATGAGTGTGTTGTCTAAGAAATGGTTTGACCTAACTGCTTCTTTCCCCATTTTAGATTTCAGTATCCATAAATTTACATCTCGAGAATGTTTTTTCAAGTATGTTGAATATACCACGTCTAGATTATGCCATCAAAATGTCACTGCACACAAGTTCAAGCTCATTACAACTCTCCATGAGCCTGCAGAATTAGTTATTGTTAACAGATGCATTGAATTAGTTCTTAACAACGGCGTGAGGGAGTTGGAGATTGATATTACTAACTTGTCAAATGTACAAAAGTACCGTTTGCCTAACACGCTTTTATCCGTTTCTGTGTTGAAGTCTTTGAGCATATGTGGCTGTGAGTTGCCTTCTTCATTGATGGTTGATGTTGTCAGGTTTAAGTCGTTGACTCGGTTGAGACTTGTAAACGTCCGTATAGACGATGAAGGGATTAAGTATTTCATCGCTAGTTGCCCTCTTTTACAAGAGTTTCATATCAGTAGTTGTTATGGTTTCAAACAGTTTTGTGTTTATGGGCATCAACATCTTCAAAAAATGTTGATTGATTGTGACACTCAAGTTGAGAGAATAGATATTAAAGCTCCAAATCTATCTGATCTTTCGGTAGCAGATACAGATGAAGGAAGGGCGCCGCCAATGGACTTGGCTTCATGCGAAAAACTAACGACAGTGACTTACTTTGCGCATCCTTTACCAAACTCGAATGGTTTTACCGACATCTTATCCAACTTTCCGTTCATTCAAAATTTGTGTTTGGTTACTGAGTATAAATGCAACAACTTTAAGTTGTCAAGCCGTTCCTTGAGGACATTGGTGTTACAATCAGACTGTGATTTGGAAGAAATTGAGTTAAGGACCATCAATTTGGTTCTGTTTGTTTATGCTTGTAATCCTCGTTTAATCTGGCCTATGGTAATTGATGAAGGCTGGCCTCTGTTAAGGGATTCAACTCATTTGAAAGCATGTATGCAATGCTATCCTGACGGTCATATAGATGCTCTTTGGTTTCACAAGTTGAGGCTATTTTTGAACAAGAAAAATGGATTCAAAGTTTTGAACTTGTATATTCACGCCATATATAGTCAGGTTCGTTTCTTTGAGCAATCATTTATGTATTATTTTGTTGTGAAAAGTTGTATAAAATAATCCCAACACAAAGGCTTATATTCGCTCCAATTGTCTTGCAGAAGTTCACAGAGTTGGAGAAGCTAAAGGCGATTGAGTTGCCACCTTATGAACTTGAGCATGTTGAGCTACAACTTGACACCCGTGAAGAATCATTGGCTTTTGTGGATGCTGTACTTTGGTGTTGTCGTCCTCGATCTCTAACTTTAAGATCATCCTATTCCTTAACTGGTTTTGAAGATGTTGTCAAGGTAAGAGTCATATTGGATTTATTCTAACAAAGATTTCCCTGCACTTCAACATTGTTTAGATTTTGTTTGTTATTTTTTCGTTAGTTTACATATGAGAAGCTACTTGAACAAGATGATGAAGGCCATACCAAAATTCAGATCGTGTGGCCTTTCTCTTCGGAAGCCCAAAAGCACTTGAGAGACTTGAAGTTACCGTCAATGGCATTACCACGTGAAGAAAAAACAGTTAGCTTTATTAAGGAAGAAGGTACACTTTTTTATCATCTATTTTTATAGACACATTCTTTACCTCACTTGTTAATATCCAAACAGTCGTCCAAGAAGAAGCAGGATAATGGAACAGTCAAAGGTATGCGGATACGGAGATATCATGATGCATTGGATTTAGGAGTCTTGTTGCAGAAACTAGTGAAAACTAAAAACTGTTATGTTTGAACAATTTGCAGTTAACCTTTCATAAATATTCTGCCTTTTGATATTTATATATCTAGTGATGGTTTTGAATCTTTCATGATGTTGACTATATATATATATATTAAAATTAAAATTATTATATGGAGCTATACTGATGAGATTATATATATCCTTGGGCCTTATTATAGAGTTACTAACGGGTCAAATTTAAAAAAAAGTCTCAGTTTGTTTTAGGTTTTGACCAAAATGAATCGGGTTGAAACAACTCTTTTATAAAAAAATTGAATGACTAAAAAATAGTTATAGCGGTTATATATAATAGTTATTGTGTTTCTTGTTTGAAATAAGAATAAGATACTTAAAATTCCATTAGAAGATTAATACTGAAGTCTGAACCGTATGAGTTTCTAAAAAAAAAAGTCAACCGTGTATGAATGTCATGGGTACTACATGAAAGAAACATAATGCATAGAAGATTAATACTAAGACAGTTTTAGCGGTTTACTAGTCAGGCCGGTTTTAAAAACAGGATGACGTGATATTGGATTGGTTATCGAGCCTAACGTTTTGAAAAATTATTAAAAGGTTCAAAGAAAATGGCCATATATTATTATTGAGATGATATGACAACCGTTTGGTCTAACAAGATCTTTCTATTTTTTCAATGATTATTTATATTTATTTCTACACTCATTGTTTATATTGATAACTCTCATAGCTTTAAAATCTTTTGGTAGATTCTACACCTCGGTCAAGCACCATCGTTTTTACTCAAACTTCAATCATCCATAAATATGGGGTACAAAATTTGACATTAAACATTTGTTTATGAAGACATGGCATTGCAATGGTCTAAGTTCTTCGGAATTCTCGGCTCTCTGTTATGATACAAATTGGTAATCAAGATAACAAGATCTAAAGATAGAGAAGAAGAAGAATCACACTGAGAAGAAGATAACTCTCAAAATTATTAGCTACCTCTCTCATTCATCTACTGGTTATTTAAATACAATCAAACATGTTCACAATAACCCCCTATACTACTTTACAATTACACTTCAGGTCCCTTTATTATTTGTCACCTAACACTCTCTACAGCCACAAAAAGCATGTGAGAATTCTGTAGATGAATTTGTCGAACAAACAACCGAACTCAAGTATTCATCGGTTTTTCGGCTTTTGGATTATTGATGTCTATGTTACATCGAAGGTCGTGTCGAACATGGGAGGAGTCGAAGGTTGCATCAAATAGGGGAGGAGTCAAGACCTCGTCTAACCGTGGATGAGTCAAGGTTACATCAATGTCTTTATGTTAAAGACTTGCATCAAAGGTGGTTGTTAACCTATTTGCCTATTAGAGTATTTAGTTAAAAGAAAAAAAAATAGTCAAGAAGATTTAATCCACATCTAGAACCATTCGTAACCCGCCAAAACCGACCTACCGATAAGGGCACTAAAGCAGATCAGTAGTGTAGGTGGTTCCCAGATCGGTTTGGTTATGAAAACATTGGAATTTGTTGTGTTTACATGCCTAAGAACTCGTTACCAAACACAATAATTTCCACGGTTGGTAAATACTATTGATGAAAAGATCATGCTGGTAAAGTGTTGGGTTTACGCTCATCAAACGGGTTAGCTTACGCTAGTGAGTTTATAATTTAACAAACACACTTTATCATCAAAACCACTTTTAGTCTTTTAAAACCCACTCTATTAAATGTCAAGTTTAGATAACCACATCCACCGAACATCCCGCATATTAACTTACCACACACACCACACCAACCCACTTACCACTTGATTAATAGCTCACATTTACCACTTCACACAATGTTAGTTGTACACGGGTATCGGATTTAGTAACGTCTCATACACTGTCAACGTGAGTCTATTTGTGCTTTTGACGAATCAATTGTTCACCATAAGGTACACTTATAATTTACAGGCCAAATTAGATCAAACCTAGGTGTTTTTTTTTGTTTTTTTATGGTTTTTATTAATAAATGGTTGATATTTTTATTGTGTAGTATTTCAAGGACAACCTAGATATGAACAATCATGTTTATCAAACTAAGAATGAGATTAAGGATGTGGACTGTAAAATGTGATGATTTCATGGGCTCATTTCTAGTGAAAATGGACAATTATTTAAAGGGGTATAAACAAATTTAATGGTATAGATCGATGGCTTGTCATTAGTGAAATTGCACAAAAAATGAAAAATAAATGATACTCTTCAAACTCAAATTGAATATGAATATATAGGTCAAATATTAGTTATAACACGTTTAAAATATTGAAAGATTAGCCCTCAAATAACTCATATTCTAGTAAACATTTTTGTTAACCTTGATGCATAACGAATCGAATTTCAAATTTGAACACTATTAGTATTTGGTTCTTCAAGATTTAAAAAGGGTTCTTAAGTTCAAAGGGGATATATCTTCCATGCCTCCGTCCATAAGTCGTTTGGCTATGATAGCGTTAGTGGCATCTGACGGGTGATATGGGTCCCAAAAGACATACTTTGATCTATCGGGACAAACTTTAGATGTCGGTCCACATGGAACTAGACCACCATGTTGACCAGTTACATAACAACAAGCAGAATCCGCATTATCAAAACCTGTAACAAAAAACACATTCCTTAAAACCTTCTGGATCCAAGGTATAATGCAAACAATAGTATGTATAACTACATTCCCTATGGCTGGATGGTGATGTTGAGTGCATATTAAGGGGGGAAGGGGGCTTTGAAGGTGTGCAGGGACGGTACATGACCCACGTTCTAGGGGGGCTTTGAAGGTGTGCAGGGTGGGTGACTGTATATGGCCCACGTTTTAGAGGGGGCTTTGAAGGTGTGCAGGGTGGGTGACGGTACATGACCCACGTTCTAGAGAGGGCCCAAAGTTTTTTTTCTCGTTTAGGTACTGTAGGTCGATTAACATATATAAAAAAGTTACAAACTTATTTTACATGTTTTATAGTGGTCCAATAAGTCTAGTTTTTTTTTTATTATTGAAATGGTGTTTTTGCTAAAAGAGTATTTTAGAGGGGGGAGGGTCAAATTAGTTAAGTTGTTTACCAATTAGGTTAAAATATATTTATTCTTTAATATGTATTTTTTAGAAAACAAAAAAGAAGAGAGACTACAAGACTGGTGTCTGTAATTGGGTCTGGCGATAATCGATAGCCGATATATAAAAAGACACGATTGTCAACTGTCGTTAATAAAAAAAATCCAGGCTGATTGCGATAAGCGATTGAAGATTGTTCGATACATAAAAAACCATACTGATTTTTAAAATATTTGAAACAAATCGATTGTTTTCCTAATGCATTAATTGCATATCGAGTCTTGTTGACCATTCTAATAACGAGGACATCTCTAAAGAAAAACTTTTCAAAATTGATGTTGAATCCAAAATGTCTCAAGAAATACTTAATGAATTGGCAATAATAGCTTTAGAGAATAAGGATTAGGGCAAATGTCATAAAAAACCAACATACTTTCTGGTTTTTCTTACAAAAGTCCATCAACAATTTTTTGCATATAAAAAACCAACATATTCTCTCTTTTTTCTCACAAAAGTCACTTAACAAATTTGTGCACATAAAAAACCAACATACTCTCTTATTTTTCTCACAAAAGTCCCTCGACAACTATTTATCTTAGCAAATGAATCGACAGAAGCAAGACAAAGGATTCATTTGCTCTTGCTTCTGTCGGTCGATTTTCTTTGCTTTACTTTTGCGGATTCATTTGCTAAGATAAATCGTTGTCGATGGACTTTTGTGAGAAAAACAAGAAAGTATGTTGGTTTTTTATATGCAAAAATTTGTTGAGGGACTTTTGTAAGAAAAAAGAGAGAGTATGTTGGTTTTTTATGTGCAAAAAATTGTTGAGGGACTTTTATGAAAAAACCATAAATTATGTTGGTTTTTTATAGCATTTGCTCACAAAAGTCACTTAACAAATTTGTACACATAAAAACCAACATACTCTCTTTTGTGAGAAAAAAACCAACATATTCTATCTTTTTTCTTACAAAAGTCACTTAACAAATTTGTGCACATAAAAAACCAACATACTCTCTTGTTTTTCTCACAAAAGTCCCTCGACAACTATTTATCTTAGCAAATGAATCGACAGAAGCAAGACATGATTCATTTGCTCTTGCTTCTGTCGGTCGATTTCCTTTGCTTTACTTTCGCGGATTCATTTGCTAAGATAAATCGTTGTCGATGGACTTTTGTGAGAAAAACAAGAAAGTATGTTGGTTTTTTATATGCAAAAATTGTTGAGGGACTTTTATGAAAAAAACCATAAATTATGTTGGTTTTTTATAGCATTTGCCCTAAGGATTATGAAGAGTTGACGAGCAATTTTGTTTACAAAAATGTCAGCAAAGCCTCACAATTCAATTAACTATGTAAAATACATCATTTGCTACAGTAATTTAAATTTCTTTATTGCTATAACAATGATCGCCTTTTAAATGAATTATATATATAACTATACATTTTAGGGGCCCATTTTTACTAGTCGCACATGGCATCCGAAATCCAGGGGACAACTCTACATGTTAGTATAACTAGTATGTATATATACATACATACATATATATACTTTTCAAAAAAACAAGTATTCTTGGTGGATGTTAACATTTACTCACCATATGATTTGTAATTCTGAACAATATCTGCAACGATGCTGTAGACATCTGCAAAAATGAATGCTGAACCTTTAAGTGAGATGCTAAGTTCTTGGAGCAAGCTTTTCAATTGCAAATTGAAGAGTTGAGCTAGGTGATTTGGCAAAGCTACACAGTTATCTCCTGCAGATGGAGTTATATCCCTCTGATACGGGATGCATCCGATGGGTCCCACATTCGGGACCACAATCTTTCTTGCACCCATATCGTATAGTCTCTGAATAAAAAGCAATCAAGAGACCAGGAAAAAAAAAGTGAAATTTTGTTAGAAAAAAAGATCAACTTTTCAATAAGAATGTTTCTATAAAATAGGAAAAATGAAAATGTGTATGATCTTTAATTAGATAAATAAACCTGTGCAAGTATTTATTGGTTTGGATGATGTTACCTTAAGTTGGCCTCTGAATCTTGAAATCAAGTCTCCAACAAAAACTTCTGGAGAAACTAATTTTTGCTCAATTGTTGAAACAACCGGTGTGAGGTAGTTATTTATGAAATCATTTGAACCAATGGTTACTGAAAATAGAGCTCCATTGAACAAATCTTGTGCTGCAGGAGCACCGATTCTCGATATTATATCTTGCCTCGTATTCACAAAGTTGTCGAGTTGTGCATCCAAATTTATTCTCCCAACCTACAAAAATAATACACCTTCATATTTCCTTACTATCTTATCTTGCATGTGTGTCAGGTATTTCTTGTATGCTTTCTGTATTTTCTATAAAAAAAAGGTTTTTCAGTAGCTGGGGTATATCTGGGAGCAATCTTTTTATCCTGTGGGATAGAGGTAAGGTGTGCTCTCATCCTACCCTTCCCAAACCCTGCATTTGTGTGAGATTTTACTGGGTATGTTTGTTTGTAAAGATACTGATATACTTTTTGGTTAAGATCATATTTTAAGGGAATATGGGAGTGATTAGATTGAGACTGAAGGTGGAATATTATAACACTTACAAAAATTTTTCCGGTTTGATTTAGAATCCCTCCACCACCAGATGCATAATTGACACCTTGAAGAAGCACTGGGCCGACGGTCGTTGGAGCCAGGTATGGCGGCGTGTACTCCTGCAAACCCAATTCTTGTCCTGAAAAAAAAAAAGAATCACAACAATGTAAAAATCATATATTCTTGTCCCATGAAAATTCATATGTCTAGTAACAAATGACTTGCCTAGAATGTCTACTATTGTTCTTCCATTTGTATATCGTCCGGTTGGCATCCCAAAGTCTATCCCATTTGGCACGTAATTCGCCTTGGATAGAGATGTAATGTAGTTATTGTTGCCTACTTCAACCAACGAATCGCCGAAAACAAAGTTAGCAGAAAGTGTATCTGCCAAGCAAGTTCCTGACCACAGCAAGACTGTCAACATCCTAAGAACAGTCTTAACCACATTGTGTTCATAACCTATTAGTCCCATTACTAACATAACAAAACACCCAATGTGTGAAATGAATCTGGTCTAGTGTGTGATTGATTCCCTTTTATAGATTTGTATGGTGAAACAAACCAACAGTTAGGGAGATGATAGATGATGGCCATTAAATGAGCTTGTGATAATTAATTCAACCGTTGTACAGTTGCAGTCTAAAAACTGTCTAAATCAAAAGAACAAGAAGATTGCCAACAAATTCTGTTGCTTTGGGAAACTCAATTTGAATTTTACATGTGAAAGCATTCACAGCACAAGGGTACAACTTGCAAAACAACCAAGACCCATTCAAGTTGCATATTTTATTTGATGTAACATTCATGACAAATATAAACTATAAAGGATTTAATGTTTTAAGAAATTATAATTTTTAAAAGTAACTGGAATCTAAAGGAGAAATAGATCAGAATTCGTCAAAGTTTTCAGAACCGGAGCGGACCGGTTCCTGGTCCGATTACGCCTATTTGAACCGTTTTTGTCTGAACCGGCCGGTTACCGACCGGACCGGGTGGTTGGACCGGATTTACAGTTCTTTAATTTTTTTTCTTTCGAAATCTTATTATTAACTAATTTAATATTTCAAGTTATATATTTTATTTTTAAGTATTTATAGCATTCACAGCAGTGTCTCTATTTCCATCTCTATTATTCAGATATTTCTTATATTTTGCATCTCCATCAGGATCTCTATCTCTATCTTAAATTTTAGAGTTTAATAAATCTCTATTCTCTAAATATAGATATCCATTTTCATCAATCTCTATATTTTTTGTGAGTGTCTAGGAAAGAGAAAAAATAGAAAAATACGTTTTTGTAAGATAGAGATAGAGACATAGAATAGGATGTGGTTGGTTAAACCAAATTTAAAGATAACTTTGAAAAAAAACTGATATTTAGTTAAATTATAGAGATGAAGATGCTGCTGTGAATGCTGTTACAATCCAGTTCAACCGGTTCGACTGGCGGACCCGTAGGGCGGCCTGTCTGTTGTTTGTTCCTGTTCTGAAAACATTCAATTCATGATGTGTTTTACTTATTACATTTGCTTAGTAAAATTTGTACGTTGGTGGCGGTGGCGACTGCGTGGGTGCGACGGTGGCCGTGCTGGCAAGGGTGGGGCCGACGACAAGAGAGACTATTATGGTGGTAGTTGCCAAGATTTCCAAGAGCACTAATGTCAGCTGCAGACATAGTTGACAGATCACATAAATCAAATGTGTCACCTCCAGCCCTATGACCATATATCTATTGTTAATGACATCATAGGTCCAACCTGTGTGAAAACATCATGGTCAACACCTGGTACTTGTTTGCCAGATACACACTTCTTCAAACTGCTTTGCATTTTTGTCACCACTGGATTGATCCGAGGCAATTTCGTATTCACTTTTTTTATTAATTAGTATTATTATTAAGAGTTTTAGTTCAACCGAATCGTATGTGATCTTGTGATCTTGCATAGAATCAGTATAGAATTCATCAGTTCTGCAATCAAGGTCAGAAAACTTACCTAGAGATGGGATTTGTGCTTCACCTTCTGTCACTATGAATTGCAGTTCATCCATTTTCGCCTCCAGTTCTGGAATGTCCAGAATCACTTCTCCTGATGCAGTTTCAGTTCCAATGACATTCCCTTCACGATCATAAATCACACGCTCCATATTTTTCGGCCGATGTGATCCAATGCGAGCGATTATTGCCTGGATTTCTTTCTCATATTGCTCATTTGCCTCTTTGCACCAGGCATTCAACTCATCTTGCGCTCTGTATTCCTTATATGGTTGTACCTGCAGATAAGAATGATCATAGCAATCTGCAGAATATCGCGATGAATGTGGGCAATGACGAGTAAAATGGGGTCCTCCACAGATCTCACACATAATTTTGATGCCTATAAACACAAAATCTTTTGAAACCATGACAACTTCGAATATGAAATACTTTTAGAAGAGGGCAACTATTGACGAGATGCTTGATCATTTCATCATCTATATGAACGTTTTTGAGTTCCAACTGAATCAAAGACTTGAACTTGACAACATCAACCATCAAAGAAGAAGGCAACTCACAGCCACTTATGATCAAAGATTTTAATGTAGAAACAGACAAGAGCATGTTAGGCAAACGATACTCTGGCATAGGATTAGCATCTGACAAGTTAGTAATATGAATCTCCAACTCCCTGACACCATTCCTAAGAAGTAATTCAAGGCATCTGTTAACAATATCTAATTCCGCTGGCTCCTGGATAGTTGTAATGAGTTTGAAGGTGTGTGCAGTGACATTGTGATGGCAGAATCTAGAGGTGGTATACTCAACATACTTGAAAAAACATTCGCTAGATTTAAATTTATTGATATTGAAATATAAAAAGGGGAAAGAAGCAGTTAGGTTAAACCAGGTCTTAGACAATACACTCATTCGAACAAGCTCTGCAGGAGTATTAAAATAAGAGAGTATGTGATGAACAATACATTCTGGAAGCTGTGAAATCCGATCCATCTCGCCAATTTCACCAACTAGAAAATACTGTATTTAGTGCCTACAAAACAGAATTATACAAACCGTGAACAAAAAAAAAGACGATTCATGTTCATCCAGAAGATGATCGATTAGGGATTTGAGTGATTAAATAAGCCAATTGATGTATGAATTGAAATCCCTGTGATATCGGTGAATTATTGTTTTTGAATTTGGCAAAGATTGCATACAGAAGAAGTTGTGGGTCAAGTATACGGGTTGCTGGTGACCCAATTCCCTTTCCCCTTTTATTTGTTTTTTTTAGGTGTCGTTGGTTATATCGACTAGCGGTAACATGTTGGTACCGTGAAGAATGAGACCGACGCCGACTAAAAATATCGGTACCGTTATATAACTGTCTTTTATCTATGTTTCGATTTTCACAACCGAGTAGCCGTAACTTTATACGTTTCTTCTATGTACTTAAACATGTTTCTTTTTGTGTTTAGCCACATTAATGACAACGCCTCAATCGTTTAAGGTCCGTCTCCCGCCGCGAAACGCGGGGCTAGTTTTCTCGTTTTATTCTTAAAATTTAAATCTTTATCATTAGTAAATTTTATTTTATTTTAGAGTAAATTACATTATATATATATATATATATATATATAGGGGAAGGTTCCACTAAGAAGTGGTTTTTCGCTAAGAAACGCTAAGAAGTGGATCAAACGAACTCCGATTGAGCTCATTCAAGCAGCGTTGGAACCGTCTCATCGAACTCTAATCCGGACCCAAAAACCTAAACCCCCCTCCACCCGCATCCACAAAAACCTAAACCCCCCTCCAACCCCACCCCGAAAAGCCTAAAACTACCACCTCCACCCCCCAAAAACCTAAACCCCTCACCCCACACCCCAAAAACCTAAATCCACCCCCAAAAACCTAAACCCCCCACCACCCCTAAAAAAAACCTAAACCATAAAATCTAAACCCTAAAAGCTAAACCCTAAGGCTAAAGCATAAGGCTAAAACCCTAAAATTCAAACGTAAAATCTAAACCTTAAAAGCTAAACCCTAAAAGCTAAGATGGTAGAGTTCGACGAGACGGTTCCAATGCCGTTGAAATGAGATCAATCGGAATTCGTTTGATATCGTTTCTTAGCGTTTTGGTCATTTCTTAGATTTCTAAGCAAAAACTACTTCTTATTTGAACCTCCCCTATATATATATATATGGGGGAAGGATCATAAAAAAACTCAATGTTCATGATAAAACCAAAAAACTACTTATTTAAAGTAAAAAAATCATAACTAAAAAAATAAATCAAAAATTACAAAACTGTTTTGGAGACCTTGTTTCCCACGTCGTCCTCGTTCAAAAAAAAACTCGAAAAGTAGTGGGTTTTAGCTTTTGGGTTTAGTTTAGCTTTTAGGTTAAGTTTTTGGAGGGGTGGGGGGTTTAGGTTTTTGAGGAATGGGTGGGGGGTTTAGGTGGGTGAGGGGTAGGTGCGGTGGGGTTAGGTTTTTGGGTGGGGGTGGGGTGGGAGGATTAGGTTTTTGGATGGGGTGGGAGGATTAGGTTTTTGGGGGTGGGTTAAGTTTTTTGGTTTAGTTTTTGAGTTTAGTTTAGGTTTTTGGAGGGATTGGGTGGGGTGGGGGTTTAGGTTTTTTTTTGGGGGGGGGTGGGGGGGTTGGTGGGGTTTATGTCACACCCCAACTGACGGCGGATTATACGTCGGGGCGGACGCGCTTGTTCAAAAAGCACAAGGTTGACTATTAACGTTTAAATATTTCATTACTGACTTTTAAAGGTTCAATACAAAGAATGAGACAACATATAACAAGAAATACAATGTTTATTTGATAAGTAATCTAGGTCCAAAGCATCCTATATGATCATAACAAGTCTCATGCTAGTACCTGAAACATGTAAGTAAACTGTCAACTACAAATAGTTGGTGAGATACATAGGTTTTATCATAGTTTAGCAAAGTTTTTGGAAAGTATTACAATTCACTATGTCATGCATTCTATAGTATAAGTGTGAGAACAAAACATGTTAAACATTGTGCATATCAATCCTTCAATCAAGTTTAGGCATAACCCGAAGGTTACCCTTAAAAGTTTAAAGTTTAAATTCAGTAACAATCACCATAGGCTCCCCCTGAAGGGTCAATCAAACTAGGTGGATTGGTCAAATGCAATAGATCTATCATTGTTACTATAGGCTTGATCAAAGTTAATGGATATGCTAGTTTTAAGTTTAATTTAAGCATGTAAGTCTCAAGCATAATAACACCATAATAAGCATAAAGGCATAGTTGTACAAGAATTGTATAAGTTTAGTAGTTTGTATATGTTTCACCCCAAGTTTATAAAGAATGTAAAACGAAAATGGGCTAAGTATACTCACTTGTATGATGGTAGAGTGTCCAACAAGGTTATGTGGGGCAAGACTTTGAGGGAGAATATCCTTACAACAAGCCTAAGAACATAAGTTTAAAGTATCAAGTTTGACCCCTTTAAGTCTATAGCAACGAGTCTAGGTTTCTAAGATTAACTAGGGTTCCAAATGGGAGATGGGAATGATTGTGCTCATAAGGTTTAAATAAAAGTTTCAAATAAAGGTTTTAAATGATTGACACAAGACTTGTATACCAAAGTTTAATAAGTTTATAGTTTAGAATAATTAATACTTAAAATAATTATTAGTTATACAAGTTAGGTAATAATAATTCGAAGTAGTTTTCTAAATATTTATAAGTGGAGTCATACAAATAGTTAAGTGAAAGAATAAATAATTATCAAAGATTAATAATAATTATTTAAAGAAAGAATAATTATTAAGGAATAACAAATAATTATTAAGGGTAAATAATTGTTTAAAGAATAATTACTTTATCTAATTAAATAATCAATAATAAGTATTTAAGATTTATTAGGTATTTATTTTACAACTTATCTTGTAATATATAATGTTTAGAATGTAAATACAAGTTTAAATAAATAATATGTAATTATAAGTTTATAAAAGGTTAGATAGAATTTCTTATAAAGTTTATAAGTTTATGATGTCTTAAATAAAGTTTCTTTAAAGTATTTAGATAAGGTTTACAAATTTATAAATGTTTAAAGTTTTCATTTAATTTTATAAAGTTTATAAGCTTAGAAATATTTAGGAAATAAAGTATAATTGTTTCTCTTGTTTTATATAAACTAACAAGTTTCTATTTACATAAATTATAGGTTTGTAATTACCTAGAAAATAAAGTATATTTATTTTAAATAAACAAATAAGACTTGAATTAAATAGGTATACATTCTATAAAAATGTAAAAGTTTATAAGTTTCCGTTTTCAAATTAATATACAAGTTTTATAATCATTTCTAATTTTATAAGATTTATATAAGTTTCTGTTTTAAATTAAAGTTTAATAATAAATTTAAAGTTTTTAGGAATAAACTAAGTTTATTATTTCAGAAAATAACAACAAACTAAATCCCGAAAATTAGCTTCTGATTAAAGTGTAAGTTTCATAAAGTTTAAGAGTATTTTTTATTGTTTTTAAGTATTTAAGAGAAAATTTTAAAAACTTAATTTTTATAAGTTTTTAATTAAGTTTAATAGCTCTGGGATATAAAAGTGTAAATAAAAATGATTTTTAAGTTTATAAAAGTCTAATAGAAATTACAAAAATTATTAGAAAGTTTAAAACTGATTAAAAAAGCATTAAAAAATAAAACATAAAAACTCAGGCTGGCCGGATTCGAACCCGGCCAGCCAAGTCTACACACAAACGCACAAACCACCCGGCTACGGGCCTCGCTAAGGTTTTATACGAAAAATCATATAGATAAGCATATTCTCAAATCGACCCTAATCCCTTGATGAACCCTAGAACCAAGATCCGTCAAATACGCATCGATTATCCCTCTGTCGATGCAATTTGACAGAGGGCTTTTGTTCTACGAATGAACACGAAGGTTTTGGCCTTGAGAATTACCTGATAAAATGTCGAGATGAGTGAGAACGAGTTTGGGCTTCTGCGCGACTGACCAAGGAACCAATTTCGGCAATGCGGCTTCGAATTGATGGAATTGAGAATATGAATGGTTAAGGTGTGATATCGTTGAGCTGCAGCAACGAGTATTTGTACTTGATTTCATCATTTAATGATGGATTAGATGGGAAGATTTCGGGTGAGTTTAACGAGTTCAAATTCGAATTATGCGCCCGTTAAAGTCGAAATTAGGCATTGAATGACATCGGGTTATGGTCGCACGCCTGAGTCGTAGCTCGAGGGGCATTCACTTCGGCCGTTTAACACGTTTTTGAATAAACGAACCCAAAACCGGTCGTAGTGGGATTCGAACCTGTGACTGATTCCAGACTCGGGAGTTTGGTGGAATTGCACAAATGGTCCCTGAGGTTTCTAGTTTTTATTATTTTATGCTAAGACTTAGGATTTAGTTTTAAAAAAACAAGTTCCAGAAATGACAGTTTCAGTCCCTCGACTTCATAGATATGTTTTATCTTTATAAAAACTAAATAAGTTTTATTTTATAAGTTTCTAAAATATTTTTTTAGATTTAAGTTTATAAGTTTAAGTGTTTTTTAAAATAATTTTATTAATTATATTATTTATATAACTTCAACTTATAAAGTTTTAAGAATTTTAATATATTCATTTATAAGATACATATATTTATATATATATATATATCAAGTATATTTGTGTTTCCTAAACATATATCAATTGAATCAATATTTATTGTTTAAGAAAATAGTTTTACTAAAATTTCAAGTTTTGAATTTATAATACGTGCAAGGGTTTTTGAGGGTGGGTTGGTTTTGGGTGTACTACACATATGCAGTAGGAGTTTTTTGATTTTCTCATGAAAATGAGTTTTCTAGTGAACTCACCCATATATATATATATATATATATATATATATATAGGGATCCGCTAAAAAGTAAAAAAATGTAAAAAGTCGTTTAAAACGTTCATAACTGGCTCATACGAACTCCGATTTTACTCATTTCGGCGGCGTTGGAACCGTCTCGTCGAACTCTACGATCTTAGCTTGCAGGGTTTAGTTTTTGCCTTAGGGTTTAGCTTTTAGTATTTATGATTTTTTTTGGGGGGGGGGTTAGGTTTTTGGGGATGGGGTGGGGGTTAGGTTTGGGGGGGGGGATTGGGTTGAAGGTTTAAGCTTTTGGGTGGTGGTGGTGTTTTTAGACGACTTTTTAGAGTTTTTTTTGTTAGGATTTAAGATTTTGGGGGTGGGGGTGGCGAGTTTTTGGTTTTTCGGGGTGAGGTGGGGGTTAGGTTTTGGAGGGGTTGGGTTAGGGTGGGGTTTTAGGCTTTTGGTGGGTGGTGATGGAGTTTTTAAAATACTTTTTTTAACACTTTTTAGCTTTCTTAGAATATCCCTCCCCTATATATATATTTACTTACACCCTTTACGTTTAAAGTTCTATTAACTTTTTTATAAAATGACTAAACGATAAAGTGTAGTTTTCACAATTATTTTTTTTCTTTTCCTTGTTATTTACTTCCTTAGTTTAGTGTAAGGACCGAAAGTGAAATTTACGACGAAAAATATAATTCAATTTAAAAGTTTAGATGAAGAAAATTGATTGTGCATGGTGCAAATGAATATGGGCGGAACCCTTCCTTTACCCAGGAAGGGTCAAGAGAGTCCATTGACAATCCTGTCATCAGAATTTATCATTTTTTATACATAAAAGTTGAGGTTTTTTTTAAAGCAAAACATGAGTTCGACCGTTCGATACAGTTGTAGTCGGTAGAGAAGAGAAAATTAAGATGACCCTCTAACTAAAAAGTTTTGACAGTGTTAATGCGTATATGATGAAGTCTTTGTTTGTCTACATAAAGTTGCTAATCCTATGTCATCAAATATAGCTTGAATTATGATAGTTTCATGCTTGCTTGAAGGAAATTTTCTTTACTTGCGTCTACAAAGAATGGCATAGTCCCAAGAAAAGTCAATGTCTCCTTGTTGCATAAACCTTTCTCAAATTAGAATATGAGCCGCAACATGTACAGAACCGGTCAGATGGTCAAGTCAGTATATTGTGTAAAGATATGTATCTCATGTATAACTAGAAGTATGTGTACAAGTATGATATAAAGTAGAGCTTAGACGCACACAACACCGAGAATTCTGACGGGGTTGTGATTTTATATCCATACACCATCCCTGACATCTATACGAGTCTATATTGTATAAAGACTAGTTATTTAAATTATCTATAGAAAAGAGAAATAGTATATATCCTTAAATAAATCATTTTTCATTATAATATGATGATATTTGAAGTTCTTTTTGTTCTTATTTATATATTTGATTTTTTTATTTGTCTTGATTATGTTGTTATGATGGTAGCTAAAAAAATTATTTAGAGGATATAACATTATTTTAGTTAAAATTGTATTAAAGATGTAACATTATAAATAAATAAAAGGTTAGGCAACTATGCGTTTTCAAGATAGGTGTGCATTGTGCAATGCTAGTTTTCGGTAAGTAAAATTATATTTAATGCATTATAAACTCATATATACTCATATATTGTGTGTGTTTTTTAACGATTGTTGCTTATGGTCTATCTATTTAACTAGTTTGTTACCATCCGCGCTTCGCGACGTGTTCGAAACGTAAATAAAAATAAGCAAATCACGGCGATATGACGTTAAAAATAAACACGTTTCAGCAGTATATTCGATAGTAACGAAAACGTTAGCCCGTTGTATACGAAAGTGAAGTTATTCGGAAAAAAAGTCACACCGAGACGTAGATAAAAATAAGCATGTCGACGGTGCATTATGGTGGTTCGGTTTAAACGTAGATAAAAAACCGTCACAACGGTGCATTTTTAGATAGGCGCCAGGCGGTTTAAAAACGTTTAAAACAATCGGCTGGTTTAAAAATAATGTTACGAAAATTCATGTCGAAACGTAAATAAAAACAGCCACGTCGCAATGTCAATTTCGAAATTTTGTAAAACATCATAGTTCAAAGTTGTCAAAGTAAAGCATTTCCTTTTTTTTAATTAAAATGGTGCATTGAATGGCGAGTTCGAAATGTAGATACGGATGATGTTGTAGTGCGTGTACGTGCGTGAATCACCGGGCCATGGACGCTATTTGTTTATTTTTATGAAAAAATTGTATTCAAATAAAAAGAAAAGGTAGAATAAAAAAATTAAGTTACGCTAATACGGACCACGTTGCGGCGGATAACGTAAATAAAATAAAAAAGAGGAACCCCGCAACGGTATATTTAAAAACCAGATGGTTTTAAAAAAACCAAACGGTTTAAAAACGTTTAAAACAACTGATCGGTTTAAAAATGACGTTACGAAAATTCAAGTCGAAACGTAGATAAAAGTAGACATGTCGCAACGTCATATTCGAAATTGTTTAAAACATCATATTTTAAAAATTGTAAGTGGAAAAAAAAAACTATAAAAAATTGAAACCTTGAAACAACTTTTAATAACTCGTACGTTTAAGGTTTACGCTCAACTCCGTTACGAAGTAGAAAATTATTCGAGAAATAAAGTTATTAGAGAAAATGTAAATTAGTAGAAAATTATTCAGGGTAAAGTCGTATATTATAGCTAATACAAGGATGAAATGAAAAGTTAGAAAAAAAAAACCAAATGGCCACACGTGGACCAATAATGTAGCCAACCATAAATAGTGTCTAACCGACACTTCAAAATGTTTGTTAGTGTAATATGCATCTCATGTATAACTAGAAGTATGTGTACAACTATGATATAAAGTAGATTTTAGACACACACAACATCGAGAATCCTGACGGGGTTGTGATTTTATATCCATACGCCACTCTTACTATTCATACACCATCCCTCACATCTATATGAGTCGTATAGATGTCGACGGTGGTATGGCGGTGTATATTTAGATGTTTCCTTAAAAAAATAGTTAATAAATTTATTTATGTTCTATATTATTTACTAATTTTTAAAATAACAGTAATATTATTGGGTTTTAAATTAATTTATAGTACATAAATTTCTTATTTTAAATAAAATTATTTATAATTTCATCCGAATTTTTAGACCAATCCAAAAACACGTAACTAACCGGTAGAGCAACCGGTTCGACAAAAAGAACTTCCGCTAAATGAGCCTAAATTCAGAAGTTAAATGTTAATTTTTAGTATTAGTAGTTCTATGTTTCTAATAGATACCCTGCTGGTTTTTGTAGAATTCTATCTCATGCGGCTAGTACGGTACTTTTTAAATTGACCCGTTATGACCACACCTGCTCGTTTTTGCCAGGCTAAGCAAAAGCCATAAAATAAGGCCCAAAGATATATAATGTGAACAATCAGTAACGAAGCAAAAGATCCCTAAATGTATAGTCAAGACACCATTGTCATGATTCAAAACCATCACTACATATGTAAATATCAAAAGGCAGAATGCTTATGGAAGGTAACTACAACTTGTTCAAGTTTATCAGTTTTCACTAGTTTCTGCCATGAAGTCTAGTTTTTACTAATAAGTTTCATACCTTCGTCCTAACCGATAAGACTCCTAAATCCAATGCATTAGAAAATTTCCATATCCACATACCTTTGACTGTCTGCTTCTTCTTGGACGACTGTTTAAAAAAGTGTACCTTCTTCCTTTACGAAGCTTATTGTTTTTCCTTCAAGAGGTAATGCCATTGACAATGACTTTAAGTTCATGAAGTGCTTTTGGGCTCTAGAAGAGAAAGGCGACACAATCCGAATATTGGTATGGCCTTCATATTCTTGTTGAAGTAGCTTCATGTATGTAAACTGGAGAAAAAATAACAAAGATAACATTTCTACTTAATTGTTGTACAGGAACAGAATCTAAACAATGTTGAAGTGCAAGGAAATCTTTGTTAGAATTAATCCAATAAAGGATGATGAATATTTCATCAAATAATATATCGCATATAACTCTTACCTTGACAACATTTTCAAAATTAATGAAAGGAAAGGATGATCTTAAAGTTAGAGATCGAGGACGGCAACACCAAAGTACAGCATCCACAAAAGCCATATGAGCCGATGATTCTTTATGCGGGTCTAGTTGTAGCTCAACATGCTCAAGTTCATAAGGTGGCAACTCAATCGCCTTTAGCTTCTCTAACTCTCTGAACTTCTGCAAGACAATTGGAATGAATATACAACTTTGTGTTGGGATTATGTTATATTATTGTTCACAACAAAGTAATACGTAATGACCGACCAAGAAACGAACCTGACAATATATGGTGTGAATATACAAGTTCAAAACTTTGAATCCATTTTTCTTGTCCAAAAATAGCCTCAACTTCTGAAACCAAAGAGTGTCTATATAACCGTCAGGATAACATTGCATACAAGCTTTCAAATGGGTTGAATGACGTGCCAGAGGCCAACGTTTCTGCAGCATCAGAGGCCAGAGTAAACTAGACTTACAAGAGTAAGAAACTAAAACCAAATTGGGGGTATTGAACTCAATTTCTTCCATATCACAGTTTGGATGTAACACCAATGTCCTCAAGGAATGGCTTGACAACTTGAGGTTTTTGAATTTATAATTAGTACCCAAACACAAGTTTTCAATGAAGGGGAAGTTGGATAAGAAGTCGGTAAAACCATTCGAGTTTGGTAAGGGACGCCCAAAGTAAGTCACTGTCGTTAGCTTTTCGCATGAAGCCAAGTTCATTCGCGGAGCCCCTCTGTCATCCATATCCACTACCAAAAGATCAGATAGATTTGGAGCTTCAATATCTATTCTCTTAACCGGAGTATTGTAGTAAATCCAAACTTTTCGAAGATTCTGATGTCTATAAACACAAAAATTTTTGAAACCATGACATCTGCTAATCTGAAACTCTTGTAGAAGAGGGCAGCTAGTGGTGAGATACTTTATCACTTTATCATTTATCCGGACGTTTTCAAGTCTCAAATGAATCAAAGTCTTAAACTGGACAACATCAACCATCAAGGAAGAAGGCAACTCACATCCAGTTATGGTCAAAGATTTTAACATAGAAACAGATAAGAGTATGTTAGGCAAACGGTACGTTGGCATAGCAGACGCCGAAGGCGATTCTGGTACACCTGACACTTTAGTAATATTAATCTCCAACACGCTCACGCCTTTCTCAAGAACTAATTCAAGGCATCTGTTAACAACATCTAATTCTGCAGGCTCCTGGAGAGTTGCACTGAGTTTGAGTGTGTGTGAAGTGACATTATGATGGCAAAATCTAGAGGTGGTATATTCAACATACTTGAAAAAACATTCTCGGGATTTAAAATTATGGATGCTGAAATCTAAAATGGGGAAAGAAGCAGTTAGGTCAAACCATTTCTTAGACAATACACTCAATCGAACAAGATCTGCAGGGGAATCCAAAGTATCAAAACAAGAGAGCACTTGATGAACGATACATTCAGGAAGCTGTGAAATACGATCCATCTTCTCCAATTTCAGTACCTAGGGTTTCCACCTACAAAACGGAAATCAAAATTGAAACAACTGTAGAACGTCTGGAAGTTGTGAAATCAAGATCAAAATAAGCAATTGATGTATGATGTGTAATCACTGTGATTTCGGTGAATCGGTGATTATTCGAAGGAGTCGTAAATTCTCGTTTTTGAATTTGGGATCAAGTATACGGGTCGCCGGATGATTCCATATTCAGGGCATGTTTGGGAGTAATTATTGACTTGTTAACTTCTTAAAGAAGTCGATACGTTAAAAGTTTATTTAGATAAGGGAGGAAAAGTTAATTTTTAAAGAATGAAAAAGTTAAAAGTCAAAAGTAAGTAAAGAATTACTTTTTCAAAATATCAAAAATTATTTTTAAAAATAATCCCAAACATGCCTTTATTCTTGTTTGTAACTCCTTTTTCTTTTCAATTATTTTACTTTTTTCTTCGAAATGTAAATTTTATTAACAAACGGGTAGATGTCAAATGACCAAGACTATTTTACTAGTGCGGAAGAAGTTGAAAAAAGTAAAGAGAAAAAATCAAATCGAAACTAAAATAATCAAGAAAACTGTATCGAGAAAACTGATCCAAACTAAAAACAGACGATTTGATATTATTTTTTTGAAAATCCAAAATTATGGTTCGGTTTCGGTTTTGTATTTTTTGAAAACCAAAAAAACCGAACCCAACAACCATCCCCCACCATGCCTGCCCGCACTCGCAAACCTAACCTTTGCTATCACAATGACACGTTCCAACTATAAAACGCCATAACCGGTACCATATCCGAACCATCCATCATCACTCAAGCCTTAAAATACCCTTCATGGCGCCAAGTCATGACTCAAGAATTTGCAGCCTTAGAACAGAACCAAACATGGACCCCCCCCACTTTTGCCTTAAATCTCGTTGGAAACAAATGGGTCTTCCGCACGAAACACAAAGCCGATGGTTCAATAGAACGTCTCAAAGCAAGACTTGTTGCCAAAGGATTTCATCAAAGGCCAGGCATCGACTTTGCTAAAACCTTTAATCCCGTGGTTAAACCTGCCACCCTTTGGCTCATCCTTTCTCTTGCTATCTCTAATCATTGGAACCTACGACAACTCGACATTAACAACGCCTGATGTATACATGACTCAACCACTCGGATTTATCAGTCCTTCCTTGCCATCCCATGTTTACAAACTCAATAAAGTTATCTATGGCTTACGCCAAGCTTCTCGAGTATGGTATGAAGAACTCAAATCATATCTCCATTCCAAACACTTTATACCAACTATCCCGGACCCATCTTTATTCATTCAAACTCATGGCTTCTCATCCATCTTCCTACTTGTTTACGTAGATGACATTATCATCATCAGCCCTTCTACTCACATCAATGACTTCATCTCTCACCTCTCTACCAAATTCTATCTAAAGGATCTTGGCAATCTATCTTATTTCCTTGGCAAAGTTCTACCTCACTCACATGGTCTTTTCTTGTCACAATCAAAATACATTAACGATGTCCTTCAACGAGCCAATATGAGTGAATGTAAACCGACCTCCACACCCATTACTTGTACCGAGCCCATCACCTTGCATGGTGGAATCCCCATGCAAAACCCTACGGACTACAGAACCATGGTTGGCGCTTTGCAGTACCTATCTCTTACTAGACCCGATGTTGCCTTCACCGTAAACAAGCTTTCCTAGTTCATGCATGCTCCCACCTCCACACATTGGACTGCCCTAAAGCGTTTACTCAGGTATTTGCAAGGCTCCATCCACAAAGGTCTACTAATACAAAGCAAATATCCATTTAACCTAAATAGCTTCACTGATGTCGACCGGGCGGGCGACAAAGACAATTACCGAAGCACCACTGGCTATGTCGTATACCTAGGTTCGAACCCCATTGCTTGGAGCTCCAAACGACAAAGCACTCTAGCCCGTTCATCCACCTAAGCTGAGTTTCGTGTAGTAGTTTCCATCATTACTAAGATTATTTGGATCAAATATCTTCTCAAGGAACTAGGTTTCACACCCACTACAAAAACTATTTTCTGTGACAACCTTAGTGCAACTGCTTCCCCTGTAGTCGTCAACTTGTTTTTGACAAATCCGATCGGGTGTTCATAATCCGGAGTAATGTAGGTCTCTAGGTGTCTCGGCTCGTTACGTGTGGATGTGTGACTAGTCAGACCGGATGTGGAATGCCCGTGACTAGGTGGAGAATCAAACAACACAAAGTAAACCGACAACGGAATCACTTTAAAACTCCGTCTATTATAAACTTGAACGGTTACAGAGAGAAAATACTGAGTGCAAAATGTCTGCGTACATATCTTCTGTCAACCTATTCTATTTATACTAGATCTGATCTCTGCGCACTTAACAAGTGCACAGGGCAAATTGTTCATGCGTACTTAGCAAGTACGCAGAGTATTCTTGCGTACTTGCTAAGTACGCAGGAAGTAATTTGTCACACCCCAACCGGCGACGGAAACGTCGGGGCGTGAAGCGTGCAGACTGTTCATAAGCTCATGGTTGACTAAAGTTGTAATATATTAAATAACCAATTCCATTTCATAGTTCAAGTAATCAAGTAGAATGTTTACAAGAGTCAAAATACAAAATTTCTTTATCAATTTAGATACTAGGTCCAGTTCCTATGTGTAGCATCTTGGATATGAGCTCAAAGCTTAGTACCTGAAACATGTTTAAAAACAGAGTGTCAACTATAAATAGTTGGTGAGCATACATAGGTTTTGACACCACAAGTAAAGTTCAAATGTTTTGTGTATAATTCGTATGATACATGGTTTAAGAAGCATTTATGGAGAATCTAAGTTAAGCTAGTTGCACAGATGTAACCTTGTAATTGAATAACATACCAATGTTAACCAAATGAAGGGCACAACATACCAATGTTGGCCCAATGGAGGGCATAACATACCAATGTTAGCCCAATGAAGGGCATAGCAACACATGCTATCCCGTTGTATGTGTAGTATAATTGCACGAGTATGTCATGTGTATGTATTGTATAATTGCACGAGTATGTCCTGTGTATGTGTTGTATAATTGCACGAGTATGTCATGTGTATGTATTGTATAATTGCACGAGTATGTCATGTGTATGTAGCCTTAACAGTTAGTATTCAGGCACAAAGCATAAATAAACACATATGACCATATGGTAGAATTGTACGCACGTAGTTGTAAATAGCGAGTTGTTGAAGGAACATGTTTCACCCCAAAATACGTGTAAAAAGGAAAAGGGGCTATGTAAAACTCACTTGTGTTGGGTAGTATAGTTTGCACAGATCAACAAAAATACCAAGCGTGTTGTAGGTCGCTACGTTTGACCTATTGGATAAATGTGTATAACGCGTGTCATTGTTTGTGTTATTTTTATGTCGAAAAATGGATTTGTATGTTTAAGGTTTGTTTGAAATAAATATATAAATAATTTTATTTATCTATTTAGTACATTTTAAATAGTAGTGATATATATATTCTTTAAAATATAAATTTAAATAACTGATATATATTTATATTTATTTAAATATAAATTTAAATAAATAATATTTGTTTAAGTCAAAATATATATTTGTATAAATGGTTTTATAAAAATGATTATATAAACTCACGATTTCATCGGTTTCGAACTATCGGGAATTAATCGTTTTAAATCTCTAAATCAAGGATTTGGTTTATAAATGATTCCCGGGTCTTGGGATTTTATAAAATAATTTTTATAATTACATTTTGAAATTTTTTAGCTAAAATATGTTAAATAGACTTTAAAACAGAAAAATAATTGATTCTAGTCAAGCAGCACGACCGTGCTCAAGTAGGGCACGACCGTGCTCGTTGCCGGGCGTGACCGTGGTGGTCAGAGCGCGCCCGTGGTCGAGTCAGAAGGCACTACAGAGGTTCTGGACAAGGAGCACGACCGTGCTCGTATCTGACACGACCGCGTCTAGTGTTTGTTTTTGGTCAAGACTTGTTTGCTCGGTAAGCACGACTGGGCCACACCTAGGGCACGATTGTGCTTGGTCAGGCACGACCGCGCTCAGGGATGAGCGCGACCGTGTCGGATCTTTTCCAGACCCAAATCCGTCGATTCTTATATTAAATGTTTCTGTATTCTTAAGGCTTTCACTTAGTGGATGATTGCGAAGCTATCTATGTGTTTTAATTGGATTTATTTCGTGTTTAAAAGGTAGTTCGACTAAAAGTTTAGTTTCGGCTTTTCGTTCAAAAATCGGACAGACTTGAGTGTTTCTACTACGAATTGGCATAGGGCTTTCGTAGTAGAGGATGATACGAAACTATTGGTGTATTACTTACTTGAGATTATTGGGCAATTGAATGCGGTCGGCTACGGGTCGCGTTTTCGGGCGTCTTGGCGATCGATCGGGCTCCAGAAGTTGTATGAGTGTCGAGAGGGTGCATGTGAAGGTGTAGGAGGCATTGGATTCTCCTTATAACGTGAAATCTCACGAATTCGTGAGTGGGGTAGGTGTGGATTTGAAATGGGTCGATTGGAGTACGAAATTGGAGACGTGTTTCAGATGGTGTACAGTTGGGTATGGTCGGACGTGTGAAATCCGGCCTTAATGCGATTTGACTCAACGAGTATGGACCACTGACTGACTTTGCGGAGTCACGTGGTTTCAGCAGCGCGACCGTGCCTGTATTAGGCACGACCGTGCTTTGTCTTCAGGCGCGACCGTGCTTGTTTCTAGGCACGATCGTGTTTCGTCCCTTTAGGCGCGACCGTGCCTGTATCGAGGCACGATCGTGTCTGACACTTTTTATCGTTTTTGAGATTTTGTCAGATTTGGTCCTCGAGGTTTGTGAGATCATGATGTTTTGTTTAAGTTGTTATTGTAACAGAATGGTTTGTATATGTAACTGCATCGTAGTTTGTTTGTACACGAATCGAAACTGAAATGTGTTTGTTTATTGAAATCAAACGATTACATGATGAAAATCAGAAATGTTACAGTCTCCCCTTGTTGAGGGGATTTCGTCCCGAAATTCAACTAGTTGAGGCTGCAGAATTGGTGAATAGGTGAGGATACTTGAGTTCCATTTGGTCTTTATGTTCCCATGTAAACTCGGGACCGCGTCTGGAATTTCCGATGGATTTAAGGTAGGGGATTTGACTGGGGGGGTATAGTAATTAACAACCAGCTTAGGTCTGTTACCCGAGGTCAAGTATGAGTAGTATTAATGAGTTAGGTTAAGAGGATTAAGGAGAAACTGTTGGAAGGATACGTTGGGCTCCAAAGGTGAGATGCATTACTGGGAACAGTGTTGATGGGAATTTGATGATTATAATTTGTTCAAGAAGTAACCTACTATGCTTAAGTATTGTCAGTGGTTAAGTGGTTTCACAAACATTGGCCCGTTAAACAACATGAAACTTTACGTGATACGAATAACGCTACTGCTGATAATATGATAGGAACACTTATATATAGGAAGTACCAGCGGCGTATCCACCATGCCCTTGTCGTATTTCATCAGTTTCGTTATTGTATATCATGCTAGGTTTCACGTCATAGCACACTATAGAATTTGCTATGCTTTCCATGCGCTGATTTGTATAATTTCGTGTGCACCCGTAATTATCCAAATCGTCGTATGGTCCGTATAGTTCATCCCATTGTGTGTGGGACCAGGGGGTAACACAAAATCACATAATTTGTAAGTACTGTTTTCACGTATGCGTTGCAAATAATTGTATACCTAGATAGCAAGGTCAATTGCAACAATTGTAAGCAATTTAGTTCCGTGTAATATGTAAGCACTCACTATATGTATGATCTAGTGTTATGTATATTGTAAGCATGTATAGTGTGAATAGTTTAGTACCATGTATGTAGCAACAAATGAGTTTCATGTATAATGGAAACAAATAAGTTTTTCATGTATGATGTAAACATATTGAGTATCGTGGGCAACCAAGCTTTATGTATTATGTGGTTAATCTAGTACTGTGTATATTGCCCCCAACTTAGCTTCATGTATCATGTAATCGATCTTGTATCGTGTATGTTGTAAACAACTAAGGTTCATGTAGCGTGTAATCAATCATGTATATGGTAAACGACTACGTTGCATGTATCATGTATGTTTGTGAATAACTGCGTCTCATGTGATTTGTGGATGTTCGTGTGTAAGCTATTGAATCTCATGAGTGACGTACATTAATGAATTTGTTTGCATAGGTGGTCGAGTGTCGAGGACAAGCGTGTTGTTTGATATTCATGAAAGAAAAAAAAATGCGGGTAGACGAGTTTTAAGGTGTCGGTGTTTGTATGTATGGTAAATGCTCATGCGGAAAGACTCATCTTCTTGAAATTGGCTAGCAAGCTCAACCCCCCCCCTTTTTTTTTTTTTTTTAAATAATAGTGGCAAACAGCGGTAGGTGTAAATAGTTCGAACAACGACAAGATAACGTAAATGATTATAGTGCGAAATTTTATTCTAGATTGGATCTTCATCATTTGACTCCATCTTGCACTAGCTTCAATTGGTCTCATTCACTGTCTCGGTGTTGACTTGATTTTCGTTGGTGTTTATGTTGAAAGTACGTCCACGAGCACCACCTTGGACAACGTTGACAATCCGGGGACATCGGTGACGGAAATGGTTTGGGTCGCCACATTCAAAGCAAGCTCGTCCATCAGTAATAGCCGGAACCACTGGGTTTATCCCTTGCTGCACGGTCCTGTTCCCTTGGTTGGTTTGAGTAATGGGCGGTCCAGATCGGCAAACATTGGTAGTATGGCCATATCTCCCACAGTTGGCACATAGACGGCATGGCATTTTTAGGAAGTGATGATAATTGCATGTGTTGCACAAAGGGTTGTTGCCCATATATGGTTTCTTATTCTGGTTCAAATGGTTTAGTGGAGCAGCTTGGTTGATTGGTACCACAGGGATAGCGATCGCGAAATTTCGTTTCTTATTGTATTGGGGAAGTTTGGGTTTGTCTTCTCTAGGGGGTTCAAAAGGGGCTGCTGGGTCAGTGACTTTCATTGCACCCTTCCTTGTTAATGTACCCGTCTTTACATGGTTATCAGTTAATGTGGCAGCTAGGCGAATAGCGTCTTCAAGAGTTGCTGGGTTTCTTCCTAGGACAGTATCCTGAATCTGCCTAGGTAAACCACCTATGTATTTGTCAATGCATCGGGCTAATGGTGTGACCATGTGGGGCACAAGAAGACTTAACTCGTGGAAACGAGTTGTGTAGGCCATACTTTCACCGCTGTCTTGGGTAAGATCCCAAAACTCAGCTTCCAACTTCTTCATTTCATTTCGAGGACAGAACTCCTCGGTCATGACCCTTTTCAATTCTTCCCACGGTAGGGCCATTGCCACATCCAGGCCCCTAGTTCTTTTCTCACCATTCCACCAGGTGAGCGCCCGTTTCTGGAAGACGCTGGTGGCATGACGAACACGGAGGTTGTCGGGACAGTCACTATTGAGAAAAGTGTTCTCAATACTCTCAAACCATTGAAGGAGTCCCGTGGCTCCTTCGGTGCCATAAAATGTGAGGGGATTACACGAGTTGAAGTGTTTGAAGGTACATTGTGGTGGGTCGGCACCGCTGCCACCACCAGTATTAGCACTACCACTGGCGTTTCCATTATTGTTGTTGTTGGCTTGAGTTAGTTGAGTTACTAGCTGAGTGAGGAGAGTGGCAAGGTTGGTGTTATTGTTGTTGTTGGCATTGTCGGTATTGGTGTCGGTGCTATTGTTGGCGTTGTCGGTGTTGCGGCGGTTGCTGTTACGACGAGGAGGCATTCTATACAAAAAGAGAATGATATAAAAGAGTTGTGAGGATTTATAAAAATTTGTTGAAATTTAGGATAGGAGGAATAATAACACATTTATTTCATAGTTCGGATGGTATTTAAGTAATCACATTACTGCATGAACACTATGACATATTAAGGTTAATTAGACTTATAAAATTTTCAAGGAGACGTGCTTTAGCCTATAGGTAAACACTCATCCCGGGAATTCCTAGGAAAGCACACGGATCCCTCGGTTGATTGGGATTTATATGAAATGCTTTCCTAGACAGAAAACCCAGGGTACAGGTGTTACCCTTCCAGATTGCACGTGTCCTTTAATAATTATCCAAGTCTAAAATCCTTAACGAGGTGCAAAAGAAAATTTAATAGACTAGCGTCCATGAGTATGATGTCCCACAAGCGATGATGATGACGACATAGAAGCAGGCAAGAGGGATATGTGGTTTAGGCTATGGGTGTGAATATTGTTTGATCAGTTTATTGCCTAGGTACACCTAATATGTCATGAATTCTAATAAACATTTTAGGTAGCAAGTAAACCAACACCTGAGTTAATGAACATGTAACACATAGCATGTAGATAGTAATGAATGTAAGCACAAAAGTTATCAGGTAGTGTGACACATAAGTCATCATGTATCGCATCATGTAGTGTAATTACTTATGATAGTATATAGAAATATTTCTATAAGAAGTAATCATGTAACACGTAGTAGCATGGAATTGTATGGGTGTCCTAAGGTTATAGTCTAGGTCAAGAGTGTCTAATAACCTAATTCCCTATAACCAAGGCTCTGATACCAATCTGTCACACCCCAACCGGCGGCGGAAACGTCGGGGCGTGAAGCGTGCAGACTGTTCATAAGCTCATGGTTGACTAAAGTTGTAATATATTAAATAACCAATTCCATTTCATAGTTCAAGTAATCAAGTAGAATGTTTACAAGAGTCAAAATACAAAATTTCTTTATCAATTTAGATACTAGGTCCAGTTCCTATGTGTAGCATCTTGGATATGAGCTCAAAGCTTAGTACCTGAAACATGTTTAAAACGAGAGTGTCAACTATAAATAGTTGGTGAGCATACATAGGTTTTGACACCACAAGTAAAGTTCAAATGTTTTGTGTATAATTCGTATGATACATGGTTTAAGAAGCATTTATGGAGAATCTAAGTTAAGCTAGTTGCACAGATGTAACCTTGTAATTGAATAACATACCAATGTTAACCAAATGAAGGGCACAACATACCAATGTTGGCCCAATGGAGGGCATAACATACCAATGTTAGCCCAATGAAGGGCATAGCAACACATGCTATCCCGTTGTATGTGTAGTATAATTGCACGAGTATGTCATGTGTATGTATTGTATAATTGCACGAGTATGTCCTGTGTATGTGTTGTATAATTGCACGAGTATGTCATGTGTATGTATTGTATAATTGCACGAGTATGTCATGTGTATGTAGCCTTAACAGTTAGTATTCAGGCACAAAGCATAAATAAACACATATGACCATATGGTAGAATTGTACGCACGTAGTTGTAAATAGCGAGTTGTTGAAGGAACATGTTTCACCCCAAAATACGTGTAAAAAGGAAAAGGGGCTATGTAAAACTCACTTGTGTTGGGTAGTGTAGTTTGCACAGATCAACAAAAATACCAAGCGTGTTGTAGGTCGCTACGTTTGACCTATTGGATAAATGTGTATAACGCGTGTCATTGTTTGTGTTATTTTTATGTCGAAAAATGGATTTGTATGTTTAGAGTTTGTTTGAAATAAATAAATAAATAATTTTATTTATCTATTTAGTACATTTTAAATAGTAGTGATATATATATTCTTTAAAATGTAAATTTAAATAACTAATATATATTTATATTTATTTAAATATAAATTTAAATAAATAATATTTGTTTAAGTCAAAATATATATTTGTATAAATGGTTTTATAAAAATGATTATATAAACTCACGATTTCATCGGTTTCGAACTATCGGGAATTAATCGTTTTAAATCTCTAAATCAAGGATTTGGTTTATAAATGATTCCCGGGTCTTGGGATTTTATAAAATAATTTTTATAATTACATTTTGAATTTTTTTAGCTAAAATATGTTAAATAGACTTTAAAACAGAAAAATAATTGATTCTGGTCAAGGAGCACGACCGTGCTCAAGTAGGGCACGACCGCGCTCGTTGCCGGGCGTGACCGTGGTGGTCAGAGCGCGCCCGTGGTCGAGTCAGATGGCACTACAGAGGTTCTGGACAAGGAGCACGACCGTGCTCGTATCTGACACGACCGCGTCTAGTGTTTGTTTTTGGTCAAGACTTGTTTGCTCGGTGAGCACGACCGGGCCACACCTGGGGCACGATTGTGCTTGGTCAGGCACGACCGCGCTCAGGGATGAGCGCGACCGTGTCGGGTCTTTTCCAGACCCAAATCCGTCGATTCTTATATTAAATGTTTCTGTATTCTTAAGGCTTTCACTTAGTGGATGATTGCGAAGCTATCTATGTGTTTTAATTGGATTTATTTCGTGTTTAAAAGGTAGTTCGACTAAAAGTTTAGTTTCGGCTTTTCGTTCAAAAATCGGACAGACTTGAGTGTTTCTACTACGAATTGGCATAGGGCTTTCGTAGTAGAGGATGATACGAAACTATTGTGTATTACTTACTTGAGATTATTGGGCAATTGAATGCGGTCGGCTACGGGTCGCGTTTTCGGGCGTCTTGGCGATCGATCGGGCTCCAGAAGTTGTATGAGTGTCGAGTGAATGCTCCGAGAGGTCGAGAGGGTGCATGTGAAGGTGTAGGAGGCATTGGATTCTCCTTATAACGTGAAATCTCACGAATTCGTGAGTGGGGTAGGTGTGGATTTGAAATGGGTCGATTGGAGTACGAAATTGGAGACGTGTTTCAGATGGTGTACAGTTGGGTATGGTCGGACGCGTGAAATCCGGCCTTAATGCGATTTGACTCAACGAGTATGGACCACTGACTGACTCTACGGAGTCACGTGGTTTCAGCAGCGCGACCGTGCCTGTATTAGGCACGACCGTGCTTTGTCTTCAGGCGCGACCGTGCTTGTTTCTAGGCACGATCGTGTTTCGTCCCTTTAGGCGCGACCGTGCCTGTATCGAGGCACGATCGTGTCTGACACTTTTTATCGTTTTTGAGATTTTGTCAGATTTGGTCCTCGAGGTTTGTGAGATCATGATGTTTTGTTTAAGTTGTTATTGTAACAGAATGGTTTGTATATGTAACTGCATCGTAGTTTGTTTGTACACGAATAGAAACTGAAATGTGTTTGTTTATTGAAATCAAACGATTACATGATGAAAATCAGAAATGTTACAGTCTCCCCTTGTTGAGGGGATTTCGTCCCGAAATTCAACTAGTTGAGGCTGCAGAATTGGTGAATAGGTGAGGATACTTGAGTTCCATTTGGTCTTTATGTTCCCATGTAAACTCGGGACCGCGTCTGGAATTTCCGATGGATTTAAGGTAGGGGATTTGACTGGGGGGGGTATAGTAATTAACAACCAGCTTAGGTCTGTTACCCGAGGTCAGGTATGAGTAGTATTAATGAGTTAGGTTAAGAGGATTAAGGAGAAACTGTTGGAAGGATACGTTGGGCTCCAAAGGTGAGATGCATTACTGGGAACAGTGTTGATGGGAATTTGATGATTAGAATTTGTTCAAGAAGTAACCTACTATGCTTAAGTATTGTCAGTGGTTAAGTGGTTTCACAAACATTGGCCCGTTAAACAACATGAAACTTTACGTGATACGAATAACGCTACTGCTGATAATATGATAGGAACACTTATATATAGGAAGTACCAGCGGCGTATCCACCATGCCCTTGTCGTATTTCATCAGTTTCGTTATTGTATATCATGCTAGGTTTCACGTCATAGCACACTATAGAATTTGCTATGCTTTCCATGCGCTGATTTGTATAATTTCGTGTGCACCCGTAATTATCCAAATCGTCGTATGGTCCGTATAGTTCATCCCATTGTGTGTGGGACCAGGGGGTAACACAAAATCACATAATTTGTAACTACTGTTTTCACGTATGCGTTGCAAATAATTGTATATCTAGATAGCAAGGTCAATTGCAACAATTGTAAGCAATTTAGTTCCGTGTAATATGTAAGCACTCACTATATGTATGATCTAGTGTTATGTATATTGTAAGCATGTATAGTGTGAATAGTTTAGTACCATGTATGTAGCAACAAATGAGTTTCATGTATAATGGAAACAAATAAGTTTTTCATGTATGATGTAAACATATTGAGTATCGTGGGCAACCAAGCTTTATGTATTATGTGGTTAATCTAGTACTGTGTATATTGCACCCAACTTAGCTTCATGTATCATGTAATCGATCTTGTATCGTGTATGTTGTAAACAACTAAGGTTCATGTAGCGTGTAATCAATCATGTATATGGTAAACGACTACGTTGCATGTATCATGTATGTTTGTGAATAACTGCGTCTCATGTGATTTGTGGATGTTCGTGTGTAAGCTATTGAATCTCATGAGTGACGTACATTAATGAATTTGTTTGCATAGGTGGTCGAGTGTCGAGGACAAGCGTGTTGTTTGATATTCATGAAAGAAAAAAAAAATGCGGGTAGACGAGTTTTAAGGTGTCGGTGTTTGTATGTATGGTAAATGCTCATGCGGAAAGACTCATCTTCTTGAAATTGGCTAGCAAGCTCAACCCCCCCCCCTTTTTTTTTTAAAATAATAGTGGCAAACAGCGGTAGGTGTAAATAGTTCGAACAACGACAAGATAACGTAAATGATTATAGTGCGAAATTTTATTCTAGATTGGGTCTTCATCATTTGACTCCATCTTGCACTAGCTTCAATTGGTCTCATTCACTGTCTCGGTGTTGACTTGATTTTCGTTGGTGTTTATGTTGAAAGTACGTCCACGAGCACCACCTTAGACAACGTTGACAATCCGGGGACATCGGTGACGGAAATGGTTTGGGTCGCCACATTCAAAGCAAGCTCGTCCATCAGTAATAGCCGGAACCACTGGGTTTATCCCTTGCTGCACGGTCCTGTTCCCTTGGTTGGTTTGAGTAATGGGCGGTCCAGATCGGCAAACATTGGTAGTATGGCCATATCTCCCACAGTTGGCACATAGACGGCATGGCATTTTTAGGAAGTGATGATAATTGCATGTGTTGCACAAAGGGTTGTTGCCCATATATGGTTTCTTATTCTGGTTCAAATGGTTTAGTGGAGCAGCTTGGTTGATTGGTACCGCAGGGATAGCGATCGCGAAATTTCGTTTCTTATTGTATTGGGGAAGTTTGGGTTTGTCTTCTCTAGGGGGTTCAAAAGGGGCTGCTGGGTCAGTGACTTTCATTGCACCCTTCCTTGTTAATGTACCCGTCTTTACGTGGTTATCAGTTAATGTGGCAGCTAGGCGAATAGCGTCTTCAAGAGTTGCTGGGTTTCTTCCTAGGACAGTATCCTGAATCTGCCTAGGTAAACCACCTATGTATTTGTCAATGCATCGGGCTAATGGTGTGACCATGTGGGGCACAAGAAGACTTAACTCGTGGAAACGAGTTGTATAGGCCATACTTTCACCGCTGTCTTGGGTAAGATCCCAAAACTCAGCTTCCAACTTCTTCATTTCATTTCGAGGACAGAACTCCTCGGTCATGACCCTTTTCAATTCTTCCCACGGTAGGGCCATTGCCACATCCAGGCCCCTAGTTCTTTTCTCACCATTCCACCAGGTGAGCGCCCGTTTCTGGAAGACGCTGGTGGCATGACGAACACGGAGGTTGTCGGGACAGTCACTATTGAGAAAAGTGTTCTCAATACTCTCAAACCATTGAAGGAGTCCCGTGGCTCCTTCGGTGCCATAAAATGTGAGGGGATTACACGAGTTGAAGTGTTTGAAGGTACATTGTGGTGGGTCGGCACCGCTGCCACCACCAGTATTAGCACTACCACTGGCGTTTCCATTATTGTTGTTGTTGGCTTGAGTTAGTTGAGTTACTAGCTGAGTGAGGAGAGTGGCAAGGTTGGTGTTATTGTTGTTGTTGGCATTGTCGGTATTGGTGTCGGTGCTATTGTTGGCGTTGTCGGTGTTGCGGCGGTTGCTGTTACGACGAGGAGGCATTCTATACAAAAAGAGAATGATATAAAAGAGTTGTGAGGATTTATAAAAATTTGTTGAAATTTAGGATAGGAGGAATAATAACACATTTATTTCATAGTTCGGATGGTATTTAAGTAATCACATTACTGCTTGAACACTATGACATATTAAGGTTAATTAGACTTATAAAATTTTCAAGGAGACGTGCTTTAGCCTATAGGTAAACACTCATCCCGGGAATTCCCAGGAAAGCACACGGATCCCTCGGTTGATTGGGATTTATATGAAATGCTTTCCTAGACAGAAAACCCAGGGTACAGGTGTTACCCTTCCAGATTGCACGTGTCCTTTAATAATTATCCAAGTCTAAAATCCTTAACGAGGTGCAAAAGAAAATTTAATAGACTAGCGTCCATGAGTATGATGTCCCACAAGCGATGATGACGACGACATAGAAGCAGGCAAGAGGGATATGTGGTTTAGGCTATGGGTGTGAATATTGATTGATCAGTTTATTGCCTAGGTACACCTAATATGTCATGAATTCTAATAAACATTTTAGGTAGCAAGTAAACCAACACCTGAGTTAATGAACATGTAACACATAGCATGTAGATAGTAATGAATGTAAGCACAAAAGTTATCAGGTAGTGTGACACATAAGTCATCATGTATCGCATCATGTAGTGTAATTACTTATGATAGTATATAGAAATATTTCTACAAGAAGTAATCATGTAACACGTAGTAACATGGCATTGTATGGGTGTCCTAAGGTTATAGTCTAGGTCAAGAGTGTCTAATAACCTAATTCCCTATAACCAAGGCTCTGATACCAATCTGTCACACCCCAACCGGCGACGGAAACGTCGGGGCGTGAAGCGTGCAGACTGTTCATAAGCTCATGGTTGACTAAAGTTGTAATATATTAAATAACCAATTCCATTTCATAGTTCAAGTAATCAAGTAGAATGTTTACAAGAGTCAAAATACAAAATTTCTTTATCAATTTAGATACTAGGTCCAGTTCCTATGTGTAGCATCTTGGATATGAGCTCAAAGCTTAGTACCTGAAACATGTTTAAAACGAGAGTGTCAACTATAAATAGTTGGTGAGCATACATAGGTTTTGACACCACAAGTAAAGTTCAAATGTTTTGTGTATAATTCGTATGATACATGGTTTAAGAAGCATTTATGGAGAATCTAAGTTAAGCTAGTTGCACAGATGTAACCTTGTAATTGAATAACATACCAATGTTAACCAAATGAAGGGCAAAACATACCAATGTTAACCAAATGAAGGGCAAAACATACCAATGTTGGCCCAATGGAGGGCATAACATACCAATGTTAGCCCAATGAAGGGCATAGCAACACATGCTATCTCGTTGTATGTGTAGTATAATTGCACGAGTATGTCATGTGTATGTATTGTATAATTGCACGAGTATGTCCTGTGTATGTGTTGTATAATTGCACGAGTATGTCATGTGTATGTATTGTATAATTGCACGAGTATGTCATGTGTATGTAGCCTTAACAGTTAGTATTCAGGCACAAAGCATAAATAAACACATATGACCATATGGTAGAATTGTACGCACGTAGTTGTAAATAGCGAGTTGTTGAAGGAACATGTTTCACCCCAAAATACGTGTAAAAAGGAAAAGGGGCTATGTAAAACTCACTTGTGTTGGGTAGTGTAGTTTGCACAGATCAACAAAAATACCAAGCGTGTTGTAGGTCGCTACGTTTGACCTATTGGATAAATGTGTATAACGCGTGTCATTGTTTGTGTTATTTTTATGTCGAAAAATGGATTTGTATGTTTAGGGTTTGTTTGAAATAAATAAATAAATAATTTTATTTATCTATTTAGTACATTTTAAATAGTAGTGATATATATATTCTTTAAAATGTAAATTTAAATAACTGATATATATTTATATTTATTTAAATATAAATTTAAATAAATAATATTTGTTTAAGTCAAAATATATATTTGTATAAATGGTTTTATAAAAATGATTATATAAACTCACGATTTCATCGGTTTCGAACTATCGGGAATTAATCGTTTTAAATCTCTAAATCAAGGATTTGGTTTATAAATGATTCCCGGGTCTTGCGATTTTATTAAATAATTTTTATAATTACATTTTGAAATTTTTTAGCTAAAATATGTTAAATAGACTTTAAAACAGAAAAATAATTGATTCTGGTCAAGGAGCACGACCGTGCTCAAGTAGGGCACGACCGCGCTCGTTGCCGGGCGTGACCGTGGTGGTCAGAGCGCGCCCGTGGTCGAGTCAGAAGGCACTACAGAGGTTCTGGACAAGGAGCACGACCGTGCTCGTATCTGACACGACCGCGTCTAGTGTTTGTTTTTGGTCAAGACTTGTTTGCTCGGTAAGCACGACCGGGCCACACTTGGGGCACGATTGTGCTTGGTCAGGCACGACCGCGCTCAGGGATGAGCGCGACCGTGTCGGGTCTTTTCAAGACCCAAATCCGTCGATTCTTATATTAAATGTTTCTGTATTCTTAAGGCTTTCACTTAGTGGATGATTGCGAAGCTATCTATGTGTTTTAATTGGATTTATTTCGTGTTTAAAAGGTAGTTCGACTAAAAGTTTAGTTTCGGCTTTTCGTTCAAAAATCGGACAGACTTGAGTGTTTCTACTACGAATTGGCATAGGGCTTTCGTAGTAGAGGATGATACGAAACTATTGTGTATTACTTACTTGAGATTATTGGGCAATTGAATGCGGTCGGCTACGGGTCACGTTTTCGGGCGTCTTGGCGATCGATCGGGCTCCAGAAGTTGTATGAGTGTCGAGTGAATGCTCCGAGAGGTCGAGAGGGTGCATGTGAAGGTGTAGGAGGCATTGGATTCTCCTTATAACGTGAAATCTCACGAATTCGTGAGTGGGGTAGGTGTGGATTTGAAATGGGTCGATTGGAGTACGAAATTGGAGACGTGTTTCAGATGGTGTACAGTTGGGTATGGTCGGACGCGTGAAATCCGGCCTTAATGCGATTTGACTCAACGAGTATGGACCACTGACTGACTCTGCGGAGTCACGTGGTTTCAGCAGCGCGACCGTGCCTGTATTAGGCACGACCGTGCTTTGTCTTCTGGCGCGACCGTGCTTGTTTCTATGCACGATCGTGTTTCGTCCCTTTAGGCGCGACCGTGCCTGTATCGAGGCACGATCGTGTCTGACACTTTTTATCGTTTTTGAGATTTTGTCAGATTTGGTCCTCGAGGTTTGTGAGATCATGATGTTTTGTTTAAGTTGTTATTGTAACAGAATGGTTTGTATATGTAACTGCATCGTAGTTTGTTTGTACACGAATCGAAACTGAAATGTTTTTGTTTTTTGAAATCAAACGATTACATGATGAAAATCAGAAATGTTACAGTCTCCCCTTGTTGAGGGGATTTCGTCCCGAAATTCAACTAGTTGAGGCTGCAGAATTGGTGAATAGGTGAGGATACTTGAGTTCCATTTGGTCTTTATGTTCCCATGTAAACTCGGGACCGCGTCTGGAATTTTCGATGGATTTAAGGTAGGGGATTTGACTGGGGGGGGTATAGTAATTAACAACCAGCTTAGGTCTGTTACCCGAGGTCAGGTATGAGTAGTATTAATGAGTTAGGTTAAGAGGATTAAGGAGAAACTGTTGGAAGGATACGTTGGGCTCCAAAGGTGAGATGCATTACTGGGAACAGTGTTGATGGGAATTTGATGATTAGAATTTGTTCAAGAAGTAACCTACTATGCTTAAGTATTGTCAGTGGTTAAGTGGTTTCACAAACATTGGCCCGTTAAACACCATGAAACTTTACGTGATACGAATAACGCTACTGCTGATAATATGATAGGAACACTTATATATAGGAAGTACCAGCGGCGTATCCACCATGCCCTTGTCGTATTTCATCAGTTTCGTTATTGTATATCATGCTAGGTTTCACGTCATAGCACACTATAGAATTTGCTATGCTTTCCATGCGCTGATTTGTATAATTTCGTGTGCACCCGTAATTATCCAAATCGTCGTATGGTCCGTATAGTTCATCCCATTGTGTGTGGGACCAGGGGGTAACACAAAATCACATAATTTGTAACTACTGTTTTCACGTATGCGTTGCAAATAATTGTATACCTAGATAGCAAGGTCAATTGCAACAATTGTAAGCAATTTAGTTCCGTGTAATATGTAAGCACTCACTATATGTATGATCTAGTGTTATGTATATTGTAAGCATGTATAGTGTGAATAGTTTAGTACCATGTATGTAGCAACAAATGAGTTTCATGTATAATGGAAACAAATAAGTTTTTCATGTATGATGTAAACATATTGAGTATCGTGGGCAACCAAGCTTTATGTATTATGTGGTTAATCTAGTACTGTGTATATTGCACCCAACTTAGCTTCATGTATCATGTAATCGATCTTGTATCGTGTATGTTGTAAACAACTAAGGTTCATGTAGCGTGTAATCAATCATGTATATGGTAAACGACTACGTTGCATGTATCATGTATGTTTGTGAATAACTGCGTCTCATGTGATTTGTGGATGTTCGTGTGTAAGCTATTGAATCTCATGAGTGACGTACATTAATGAATTTGTTTGCATAGGTGGTCGAGTGTCGAGGACAAGCGTGTTGTTTGATATTCATGAAAGAAAAAAAAAATGCGGGTAGACGAGTTTTAAGGTGTCGGTGTTTGTATGTATGGTAAATGCTCATGCGGAAAGACTCATCTTCTTGAAATTGGCTAGCAAGCTCAACCCCCCCCCCCCCCCTTTTTTTTTTTTTTTAAATAATAGTGGCAAACAGCGGTAGGTGTAAATAGTTCGAACAACGACAAGATAACGTAAATGATTATAGTGCGAAATTTTATTCTAGATTGGGTCTTCATCATTTGACTCCATCTTGCACTAGCTTCAATTGGTCTCATTCACTGTCTCGGTGTTGACTTGATTTTCGTTGGTGTTTATGTTGAAAGTACGTCCACGAGCACCACCTTGGACAACGTTGACAATCCGGGGACATCGGTGACGGAAATGGTTTGGGTCGCCACATTCAAAGCAAGCTCGTCCATCAGTAATAGCCGGAACCACTGGGTTTATCCCTTGCTGCACGGTCCTGTTCCCTTGGTTGGTTTGAGTAATGGGCGGTCCAGATCGGCAAACATTGGTAGTATGGCCATATCTCCCACAGTTGGCACATAGACGGCATGGCATTTTTAGGAAGTGATGATAATTGCATGTGTTGCACAAAGGGTTGTTGCCCATATATGGTTTCTTATTCTGGTTCAAATGGTTTAGTGGAGCAGCTTGGTTGATTGGTACCACAGGGATAGCGATCGCGAAATTTCGTTTCTTATTGTATTGGGGAAGTTTGGGTTTGTCTTCTCTAGGGGGTTCAAAAGGGGCTGCTGGGTCAGTGACTTTCATTGCACCCTTCCTTGTTAATGTACCCGTCTTTACGTGGTTATCAGTTAATGTGGCAGCTAGGCGAATAACGTCTTCAAGAGTTGCTGGGTTTCTTCCTAGGACAGTATCCTGAATCTGCCTAGGTAAACCACCTATGTATTTGTCAATGCATCGGGCTAATGGTGTGACCATGTGGGGCACAAGAAGACTTAACTCGTGGAAACGAGTTGTGTAGGCCATACTTTCACCGCTGTCTTGGGTAAGATCCCAAAACTCAGCTTCCAACTTCTTCATTTCATTTCGAGGACAGAACTCCTCGGTCATGACCCTTTTCAATTCTTCCCACGGTAGGGCCATTGCCACATCCAGGCCCCTAGTTCTTTTCTCACCATTCCACCAGGTGAGCGCCCGTTTCTGGAAGACGCTGGTGGCATGACGAACACGGAGGTTGTCGGGACAGTCACTATTGAGAAAAGTGTTCTCAATACTCTCAAACCATTGAAGGAGTCCCGTGGCTCCTTCGGTGCCATAAAATGTGAGGGGATTACACGAGTTGAAGTGTTTGAAGGTACATTGTGGTGGGTCGGCACCGCTGCCACCACCAGTATTAGCACTACCACTGGCGTTTCCATTATTGTTGTTGTTGGCTTGAGTTAGTTGAGTTACTAGCTGAGTGAGGAGAGTGGCAAGGTTGGTGTTATTGTTGTTGTTGGCATTGTCGGTATTGGTGTCGGTGCTATTGTTGGCGTTGTCGGTGTTGCGGCGGTTGCTGTTACGACGAGGAGGCATTCTATACAAAAAGAGAATGATATAAAAGAGTTGTGAGGATTTATAAAAATTTGTTGAAATTTAGGATAGGAGGAATAATAACACATTTATTTCATAGTTCGGATGCTATTTAAGTAATCACATTACTGCATGAACACTATGACATATTAAGGTTAATTAGACTTATAAAATTTTCAAGGAGACGTGCTTTAGCCTATAGGTAAACACTCATCCCGGGAATTCCCAGGAAAGCACACGGATCCCTCGGTTGATTGGGATTTATATGAAATGCTTTCCTAGACAGAAAACCCAGGGTACAGGTGTTACCCTTCCAGATTGCACGTGTCCTTTAATAATTATCCAAGTCTAAATCCTTAACGAGGTGCAAAAGAAAATTTAATAGACTAGCGTCCATGAGTATGATGTCCCACAAGTGATGATGACGACGACATAGAAGCAGGCAAGAGGGATATGTGGTTTAGGCTATGGGTGTGAATATTGTTTGATCAGTTTATTGCCTAGGTACACCTAATATGTCATGAATTCTAATAAACATTTTAGGTAGCAAGTAAACCAACACCTGAGTTAATGAACATGTAACACATAGCATGTAGATAGTAATGAATGTAAGCACAAAAGTTATCAGGTAGTGTGACACATAAGTCATCATGTATCGCATCATGTAGTGTAATTACTTATGATAGTATATAGAAATATTTCTACAAGAAGTAATCATGTAACACGTAGTAGCATGGAATTGTATGGGTGTCCTAAGGTTATAGTCTAGGTCAAGAGTGTCTAATAACCTAATTCCCTATAACCAAGGCTCTGATACCAATCTGTCACACCCCAACCGGCGACGGAAACGTCGGGGCGTGAAGCGTGCAGACTGTTCATAAGCTCATGGTTGACTAAAGTTGTAATATATTAAATAACCAATTCCATTTCATAGTTCAAGTAATCAAGTAGAATGTTTACAAGAGTCAAAATACAAAATTTCTTTATCAATTTAGATACTAGGTCCAGTTCCTATGTGTAGCATCTTGGATATGAGCTCAAAGCTTAGTACCTGAAACATGTTTAAAACGAGAGTGTCAACTATAAATAGTTGGTGAGCATACATAGGTTTTGACACCACAAGTAAAGTTCAAATGTTTTGTGTATAATTCGTATGATACATGGTTTAAGAAGCATTTATGGAGAATCTAAGTTAAGCTAGTTGCACAGATGTAACCTTGTAATTGAATAACATACCAATGTTAACCAAATGAAGGGCACAACATACCAATGTTGGCCCAATGGAGGGCATAACATACCAATGTTAGCCCAATGAAGGGCATAGCAACACATGCTATCCCGTTGTATGTGTAGTATAATTGCACGAGTATGTCATGTGTATGTATTGTATAATTGCACGAGTATGTCCTGTGTATGTGTTGTATAATTGCACGAGTATGTCATGTGTATGTATTGTATAATTGCACGAGTATGTCATGTGTATGTAGCCTTAACAGTTAGTATTCAGGCACAAAGCATAAATAAACACATATGACCATATGCTAGAATTGTACGCACGTAGTTGTAAATAGCGAGTTGTTGAAGGAACATGTTTCACCCCAAAATACGTGTAAAAAGGAAAAGGGGCTATGTAAAACTCACTTGTGTTGGGTAGTGTAGTTTGCACAGATCAACAAAAATACCAAGCGTGTTGTAGGTCGCTACGTTTGACCTATTGGATAAATGTGTATAACGCGTGTCATTGTTTGTGTTATTTTTATGTCGAAAAATGGATTTGTATGTTTAGGGTTTGTTTGAAATAAATAAATAAATAATTTTATTTATCTATTTAGTACATTTTAAATAGTAGTGATATATATATTCTTTAAAATGTAAATTTAAATAACTGATATATATTTATATTTATTTAAATATAAATTTAAATAAATAATATTTGTTTAAGTCAAAATATATATTTGTATAAATGGTTTTATAAAAATGATTATATAAACTCACGATTTCATCGGTTTCGAACTATCGGGAATTAATCGTTTTAAATCTCTAAATCAAGGATTTGGTTTATAAATGATTCCCGGGTCTTGGGATTTTATAAAATAATTTTTATAATTACATTTTGAAATTTTTTAGCTAAAATATGTTAAATAGACTTTAAAACAGAAAAATAATTGATTCTGGTCAAGGAGCACGACCGTGCTCAAGTAGGGCACGACCGCGCTCGTTGCCGGGCGTGACCGTGGTGGTCAGAGCGCGCCCGTGGTCGAGTCAGAAGGCACTACAGAGGTTCTGGACAAGGAGCACGACCGTGCTCGTATCTGACACGACCGCGTCTAGTGTTTGTTTTTGGTCAAGACTTGTTTGCTCGGTAAGCACGACCGGGCCACACCTGGGGCACCATTGTGCTTGGTCAGGCACGACCGCGCTCAGGGATGAGCGTGACCGTGTCGGGTCTTTTCCAGACCCAAATCCGTCGATTCTTATATTAAATGTTTCTGTATTCTTAAGGCTTTCACTTAGTGGATGATTGCGAAGCTATCTATGTGTTTTAATTGGATTTATTTCGTGTTTAAAAGGTAGTTCGACTAAAAGTTTAGTTTCGGCTTTTCGTTCAAAAATCGGACAGACTTGAGTGTTTCTACTACAAATTGGCATAGGGCTTTCGTAGTAGAGGATGATACGAAACTATTGGTGTATTACTTACTTGAGATTATTGGGCAATTGAATGCGGTCGGCTACGGGTCGCGTTTTCGGGCGTCTTGGCGATCGATCGGGCTCCAGAAGTTGTATGAGTGTCGAGTGAATGCTCCGAGAGGTCGAGAGGGTGCATGTGAAGGTGTAGGAGGCATTGGATTCTCCTTATAACGTGAAATCTCACGAATTCGTGAGTGGGGTAGGTGTGGATTTGAAATGGGTCGATTGGAGTACGAAATTGGAGACGTGTTTCAGATGGTGTACAGTTGGGTATGGTCGGACGCGTGAAATCCGGCCTTAATGCGATTTAACTCAACGAGTATGGACCACTGACTGACTCTGCGGAGTCACGTGGTTTCAGCAGCGCGACCGTGCCTGTATTAGGCACGACCGTGCTTTGTCTTCAGGCGCGACCGTGCTTGTTTCTAGGCACGATCGTGTTTCGTCCCTTTAGGCGCGACCGTGCCTGTATCGAGGCACGATCATGTCTGACACTTTTTATCGTTTTTGATATTTTGTCAGATTTGGTCCTCGAGGTTTGTGAGATCATGATGTTTTGTTTAAGTTGTTATTGTAACAGAATGGTTTGTATATGTAACTGCATCGTAGTTTGTTTGTACACGAATTGAAACTGAAATGTGTTTGTTTATTGAAATCAAACGATTACATGATGAAAATCAGAAATGTTACATAATTCCTGCGCACATGCTAAGTGCGCAAAACACTTAGAGAAATAATACAACAATAACATGCATTAGAAATTACAACTTGATAACTAATACATACAGACACTAACATACAAAGACAAGACATACAAGACAAGTACAATAAACTAAGACCTTATCTAGAGTGTCTGTCACTCAAAAGTGCTTCAACAAACTCCCCCTTGACAACAGCTCTGGATTGTCTTTGGTCTTCACTTCTCTCCAACTTTAGCTTCCATCTTCTTCTTGTAGTCAAGGCAGAACTTGATCACCTTGTCGTATTTAGAAGCAAGGAACTTTGTCCACTCGTCCGTGTACGTGCAGTACTTGTCAGCTAGTGCCTCCAGATCTTTCGCAGAGAAGTTTATGAAGCAGACTTCATCAAACACTCTGATCAGTTCCCTTAGCATTAAGCTTCCACTATCGGACCACACCTTTCCAATCACCACTGCCTCGCTCGATTTATGTGACAACTCGAACTTTTCAGGTTAACTCAGTTAACAATCCCCGTTAAATACCCTAACTGAAATTAACCTCGTTAACTAAATCCAGTTAAATATCTAACCTCAGGGGCTAATTCTACCATTCTCTAAACCGTATACACCTAAAACTTCAGGGACTACATCTGCCACATCTCAAAACTTAATTCATTGACTTCCAAAGTCAAAATCGGATGAATATTAAGTATGTTTGACTTTAGAAAGTCAAACCGGGTACCTTTAATCCAAATTCGTATTTTGTAACAGAATTTAGTTTAAACTTGTAATTGATACAAGCGACTCTAACAGTTTCGATCATCATTGAGGTGTTAAACACCGGCTTTAATCGAATTAAACTCAATTATGAGTATTCAACTCATAACCGTCGATACCTTCATCAACTAGTGTCAAATGCACATCAATTCGTCTATTTTCCTCGCAATTGAACCCCTGCACACGTTGTACGAGTCTCAGAGAAGCTTTTACACACACAAGTTTGGCCGGAGTCACAACAGGTGTTGCCGGAGAACGATCACGTTACCGTCGGACCTATTTTACTCGATCTCCACCAATTCGAATCGCATTCTGGTAATTGCTTATGTTATCACTTTTGTTTTAGTGTCTAGATCGTAAGCCATATCTCTATTCTGGCTTACATCATCGAATTAAACACAAACCCGAATCTAGGGTTCGTTTATAAAACGTTTTGGGGATTTCGACCCTAAACCCAATCTCAATCAAATTAACTTACATCAACAGTTTCGCAATCTCGAATACATTAAAAACCCCTATCAATTTCACCTAACAATATCGAATTGAAATCGATCCAGTAATCTAGGGTTCGTTCATATGCAATTTGGGGCTTTTGATCCTAGACTCGACCTCAATCCAATTAAACCAAAGGGATAGTTTCGAAATGTTCCAATCTGTAAAAGCCCTATGCTTTCAACTAATCCTATTGTCGAATTTGACCTAATTGAATTCATGTTCTTAACTTAGGGTTTCTGGTTTAAAACTGAGAATTAAACGACCATACTCCTAACCATTTTACAATTAAATGAACACACAGATTCGCAAACCTCCGATTTTCTAAACCCCTATACTTTGGTGTTAAATCCTTGTCGAATTGGTTGGATTGGGGCTGGGATTCGATCGTATGTGTATGTGGGGAGGGAACCCACCGGACTTAAGTGATAAAACCAATCAGACTCGGGTTCTGTTGCGATAACCCTAGCGGGTGGGACTGGTTAAGTGGGTGTGCTATTGGGGGGAGAGACCCGGGTTCGAGTCTCTCCACCCACATTTATTTTTAAAACCGATTTTCATTATTATTTTAATTACCAAATAAATTGTTATATTAATATAATATTATATTAAAGTGTTTTAACCCGGAAAACAACCTGTAGGCTCGGGTTTGATTTTATAACTTATTGATAAGCGACCAAAGTTCTATGCATTAAAAGGTTTAACATGTTATATTTATGTAAATTAACATGTGGAATATAAAAGTTTTGTGTAGCTATGCATGTGCAGGTGTTGAAAGCTTAAAGTATGATTTTGGAAGATATTAAGTGAGAGATGCAAGAGTCGGAAGAGAGACGGAGAAAACGGGGCAGAAACCCAGGATCCAGCGTAAGCCTACGCCATCCAGCGTAAGCTTACGCCGCCCAGCGTAGGCCTACGCCTAACCAGTTCATTCACAGCAGGCTTCAGTTTTGAGGCGTAAGCTTACGCCATACCAGCGTAAGCTTACGCTGGTTACGTTATTTTGACGTGGATTTTCGGGAAACTGCCGATTTGGAGAGTTTAAGTGGGGGTTTCTTCCCCAAATTGGAAATCTTTTTTTGGGACATCAGTTTTGGGCGATTTTGGGAGGCTAGAAACATATTAGTGAAGATCGGTATCAAGAAACTGAAGAATCGAAAATGAATTCCACAACCATGAGCGGCTAATCCACCGGTAATCATTCCCGGGTGGATTGTTTGTAAGTTTTTAGGGTTTTATCATGTGCTAGCTTTGAGAAACAATTCTTGTAATCGTTTGGTTTGAAACATTTGAATCTTTGTGTTTAGTATGGTTATAAACTCACGGGAGTCGATAAATTCTTGCACCATTGACCCCGTTAGATGATAATTGCTATGAACTTTGATTTGTGTTGAATCTATTGATTAATCTAATTCTATATTGCATACATTTGTCTCGATTTCATTCGTGAATATTGTTTTACACTATTTGCCGATGATGTATGAATGTTGATGTTCTTGGTTAGATTTGGTTAATTTGATTTGGATAACCATTTGATTGTTTGAACTCATATGTTGGTGTGATAATCCCTAATTACTTGTGAACTTGAAACCCGGGTGTGATTCCTTTTTAATTATTGTTTACAACTTAAACCGTTTTGTTTGGTACTTGATTACTATTGATCATAATTGTTACTTGATAATCATTGCTTGTTGTAGTTGTTAATTTCACCTAAATCATTGCTTGTGTTTGGTCAGAAAGACCCATTGCCACTTCATAAATCACTTTGTCAATTGAAGTTAAGCATCAACCACAAACTCTTCGTGGTTCGACACCCTTCTTACCCTAACTAGTTTAAGGTGATTAGGACACTCTAATTCTTTATCTTTGACCGGTCCCTTCGACACCGATCACTTATAATTGGTAATAATTCCACTTTTGAAATAATATAATTATATTATTTTCACCCCGACTTCGTATGAAATAATATGTTAATATTATTTTTAACTCGTGACTCCTATTTTTAAATAATATATATTTATATTATTTCACTTTGTTTAAATATCTCGTGTGATGTTTTAAACTATTTAATAATATAAGTTGTTATATTATTTACCTACGTTATTTGCTCGAATAAAAATAACATAATTATTATTTTTGCCAATGATTAATTATTAATCTTACGAATCTAAAATAATATATTAAATTATATTATTTTCCTAACTTTTGTAAACGACTCGAACGTACAAACTTATTTATTTATTTATTTATTATTCGTTATTAACGTTTAACACGTAACGCATTTACCTTAATTATTATGATATATATGTATATATATATAATTCCGTAGACACGTTCGTCTACTCTTAAATCCCTAGAATGCGTTAGGGCGTCCAATCTTCCGTGTCGTCGTCACAAACCCCATATGACCCTAACTTATGTGTTTATAATTCTAGGGCATACGTAAGCCGTGCAGGCTAACACTTGAGATTTCAAACCTCATACTTGTGTGATACTACCTACTACGCAACGCAGGTGAGTTTTCACGGCCCCTTTTTACTGTTTTAACTTGGGGGAGAAAAACATGCTTAACTACTTTTGAGATTTTGTATTTCGTATGATATCAATGTTAAAGCTAAGTGTAACACGCTATCACAGAAAGTCCTCATCTTATATCGAACTGTTAATATGGATCTTAGCGAGGTAATATTTAGTAGTACTACTGGGTTTGACAAATCCCACCCGCGTTAGTCGCGCTAACTCGATTGGATATCGAACGGGTGAAATGTTAGCCTACTCACATCGCCAGTATTGATAGACCTGGCAGGAGGCAATAAACAAACAGCCAGCTTCGGTTACGAGCACTTGAGCTAAACATGAACATATGTTAGCTACCTATAGATATGCATATTGAATGATTATAAATCTGGTAAACGCTTACGTATTTATTTGAAACCTGTGAACTCACCAACCTTGTGTTGACATTTTTCTCACATGTTTTTCTCAGGTCGCTAAGCTAAGACACAAGGTGCACGTTAGGACATGCATGGGATTCAACTATTTTACTTATGATATATTTTATGACTTCCTTGTATTGTATTTTGGTTGGTTGGACATTTTGGACTTTTTGGACTTTGGTTTTGGGCGCATGTATTTTGCGCATATACTTTTCATTACGCTTCCGCATTGAACTTTGATTTTAATAGTATTTTCATTTGAGTCCCATGTAGAGTCGTTCAAGGTAACTAATGTCTGAGATCCTGGTTAGTCACTTCCCAAAACGGTAAAACTCCGTTAGTTGAAATTTGGGGGTGTGACAGATTGGTATCAGAGCCATTGGTTATAGAGAACTAGGATTGCATACTAGACTATAGCCTTACACATTAGTTACATGTCATTTGGATGTTTGGCACTTATACATAATGTTGCAGGATCATGTCGTCAACCCCACCTCCATCACCTAAAGCATCAGGGCATAAGGCACTTGTACTCTCATCCTCGAAACCCAAAAGGCGCCGGCCTACTTCGAGTAACCATTCAGTTGACCAAGGCGAACCGAGTAACGCACGAGCATTGGATTATGCTCTCAATTAGGACGTATACCCACATATGATCCAAAGATGGATCGAAATGGGAGATGTTCCATCACCTTACTTTGGATCCGCATCTTCATCATCTACACTACCTAGCTTACCATGCACCATGGAACAAGCTTTCGCAGCATTCGTATCTTATATGTCGAAGGAATTGAGTATTGTACTAGATGCCACTGAGGAGATACCTAAACTTCTGAAGAATGGACCCCAAATAGAAGAGAACAAGATAGGAATAGAACATTTGACTACCGAACTAGCTGCAACGGACCATGTTCATAACCTTTTAGTGGATCGTGTGGCACATCTAGAGACGAGGGCCGACACTATGGATGATGATATGGAAGGAGTGTTGGAGAGATTAGCTGCTATGGAAGCTCAGCTACATGTGGCAAACCACACTGCTGAAGGTCTTCAAGAGAGGGTGACTCACTTGGAAGCCCAACTACAAGCCGCTTTATTTCCTGAGGAGATTCCACATTCTGATGGCGAGGAGGAACCTTTTGAAGAAGAACCCTTCGACGAGGAGCCCTTTGAGGAGCCCTTGGAGGAGGAACCAGTGGAGATAGACGATGCACAATCGTATGTTTCTTCCGAGGACGGAGATGCTTGATGATCTTCCTATTCTATCTTCCTTTTCATGTTTGATTTCGTCTATGTTATTTCTCTTTCCAAACCTAGATGGGTAAGGTTGTTCCCATCCAATAAAAGCATGAGAAGTTTAATATTTGAGTTATTTATTTTGTAGCCTTACAATTTATTTAATTTTCAACATATTAGATGTTGTATCTCCTTACCCGTACCTGAATAATGTTTAATATGCGATATATTTCTCATTGTTTTTCATTTGTGATTGTGAAGAATCATGTTTGGGAGAGGACGCGGAGGCCGTGCCGGTGGTCGTGGTATCATTAACACGACGGCAGCAGAGCTAGTAGCACTGATAAATGATAGTGTGGCAGAGGCTCTAGCAGCACAGAATGCTGTAGGTAAATGCTTTAGCTATTGACTAATAGTGTCAATCTTTCTCCTAAAAACATCTTTCTAAACTCTATAATTCCAATTCTAATTGTAATTCTAAATCCAGGCCAGCAAAATCAGCAAAACCAACAACCAACCTGTACTTTCAAGGCATTCATGGATTGTAAGCCCCACTCATTTAGTGGAGCTGAATGAGCTGTTGGATTACTTCGCTGGTTCGAGAAGGTAGAATCAGTAATAGCCATGTGCAACTGCCCCATGGCTAACCAAGTGAAGTTTGCTGCTGGAACTTTAGAAGGCCCGGCCCTAACATGTTGGAATGCCCAAGTTCAAATGTTGGGACTGGCAATGGAAAATGGACTCCCGTGGGAGGAATTTAAAGCAATGATGAAGGAAGAATACTGCCCACGCGATGAGATCCAAAAGTTAGAGGGAGAGTTCTGGAACCTTAAGATGGAGGGTTCGGAAATTGAACTCTACACCACTCGTTCACACGAACTTGCTACTATGTGCCCGCATATGGTAACTCCTGACTACAAAAGAATCGAACTTTACATTGGAGGTCTAGTGCCTCAAATACAAAGCATGGTTACTTCATCCAATCCTGCCACTATCCAACAAACCATTCGACTTGCGCATAAGTTAACCAACCAAGCGGTGACTCAAGGAACCCTACCTCCGAGAGGTTCAGTTGCTAAACCCACCGACAATCACAAACGCAAGTTCAATCACCATTCCAACACCCACAACCACTCCAACTCCCACTCCAAAGGACCTCAACCCAACCAACCCCAGTTTAACCAACCGCAACAACAATAACAGCGTAGGTTTGAGCCTACTAAAAACTTCAACCAGTCGACATCTTCAGGTCAAAACTAGAGTGGTTATGCGGGGAAGTCCCCAAAGTGTAACAAGTGTAACTTTCACCACTTTGGGTTCTGCAATCGTTGCCAGAGGTGCGATAAAATAGGTCACGCTGCTAAGGACTTCAAGGGTGAGTTACAAAGTAAACAACCTTTTCAACAACCGGGATCCACAAGGGGTTGCTTTGAGTGCGGAAAGGAAGGACATATCCGAAAGAACTGTCCCCAGTTGAAGAAAGGGGGTAATTGAAATCACAACCCTAACCAGAATAACAATGGTAATGGTGGTAAAAATGGAAACGGTGGAGGAAATGGTGCGAAGGGACGAGCCTTCGTACTAGGATCTGGAGAAGCCCGTTACGACCATAATGTGGTCACCGGTAAGTTCCTCGTAAATAATTACTTTGCTTCTGTCCTTTTTGACACTGGTGCAGATAGAAGTTTTATATCTAAGAAATTTAGTAATATGATAAAAGAAACTTCATCTCTATTAGAAGATAAGTATACAATAGAGATAGCTGACGGCCAAATAATTGAGGCAACTCACATACTTAAAGGATGTAAACTTGAGCTAGCTACACATACATTTGATATTGACCTTATGCCGGTCATACTTGGTAGTTTTGATATAATTGTCGGCATGGATTGGTTATCTAAAAACCAAGACGAAATTATCTGTCGTGAGAAGATTGTACGTATACCTCTCTCGAGTGGAGAAACCCTTTCCATCCAAGGCGAAAAGGTTGGTGCAGTCATGGGCATCATATCTTTCATGAAAGCACAAAAATGTCTTCGAAGGGGGCATACGGCTATTTTGGCCCTTGTTGCTGAGCAGCCCTCAGAAGAGAAGAAGATCGAAGATATTCCCGTTGTGCGTGAATTTTTAGAAGTGTTTCCCGAGGATCTGCCCGGTCAGCCACCGCACCGTCAAGTTGAATTCCAAATTGATTTAGCACCTGGAGCAGCACCGATTGCTCGGGCACCTTACAGACTGGCACCCAGTGAATTGCAGGAATTGTCCACTCAATTGCAAGATTTATCTGATAAAGGTTTCATCCTACCTAGTTTATCACCGTGGGGAGCTCCGGTACTATTTGTCAAGAAGAAGGACGGAACTTTCCGTATGTGTATTGACTACCGGGAGCTGAATAAAGTCACAATCAAGAACCGGTACCCTTTGCCTCGCATAGATGACCTTTTTGATCAACTCCAAGGATCAAGTTTCTATTCAAAAATAGATCTTAGGTCCGGTTACCATCAGTTAAGAGTCCGAGAAGAGGATATCTCAAAGACTGCATTCAGAACGAGGTATGGCCACTACGAATTTATGGTCATGCCTTTCGGGTTAACCAACGCACCTGCGGTATTCATGGACCTCATGAACCGTGTGTGTAAGCCTTACCTTGACCAGTTCGTTATTGTTTTCATCGACGACATCCTCATTTATTCCAAGAACAAGGAGGAACATGAGGAACATCTACACTTAATTTTGGAACTACTGAAGCGAGAGCAACTGTATGCTAAGTTTTCCAAGTGTGAATTTTGGATCCGGGAAGTTCAGTTTCTAGGGCATGTGGTTAACGAGAAAGGGATACATGTCGACCCATCCAAAATAGAAGCCATCAAGAATTGGGTAGCACCGACGACTCCGACTGAGGTGCGACAATTTCTGGGATTGGCCGGTTATTACCGTTGTTTTATTGAAGGATTTTCAAAGATTGCACAACCTCTCACCGCCCTAACTAAAAAAGAAAAAGCCTATAATTGGGGCGATAACCAAGAGTCAGCTTTCCAGCACCTCAAACAGAAACTTTGCAGTGCATCTATTTTAGCTCTTCCGGAAGGAACCGATGATTTTGTAGTGTATTGTGATGCATCTATTCAAGGTCTGGGTTGTGTCTTAATGCAACGCGAAAAGGTGATCGCATACGCTTCACGTCAGTTAAAGATTCACGAGAAAAACTACACCACTCATGACCTAGAGTTGGGAGCAGTAGTTTTTGCACTTAAGATATGGAGACATTACTTGTACGGTACCAAATGCACCATCTACACCGATCACAAGAGCCTCCAGCATATCTTCGAGCAGAAGGAGTTGAACATGCAACAACGTCGATGGGTTGAACTTTTAAATGATTACGACTATGCGATCCGGTATCATCCGGGTAAAGCTAACGTTGTGGCTGACGCACTAAGCCGAAAGGAAACGAAACCCAAACGAGTTCGAGCGTTACAACTTACTATTCACCCTGGATTGCCTGACCGAATCCGTAGTGCTTAACTTGAAGCCTTGAAAGAAGATAACCTATCGTTAGAAGGTACACGCGGCATGGAAGCACAACTTGAAGTAAAATCTGACGGAATTCGTTACTTCGTCGAACGAATATGGATTCCAGTGTTCGGAAATTTAAGGGAACTAATCATGGATGAAGCTCATAAATCTCGTTACTCCATTCATTCGGGTTCCGATAAGATGTACCTTGATTTAAAGATACTATATTGGTGGCCAAAGATGAAGGCCGATATAGCTACTTATGTGGGTAAATGTCTGACATGCGCAAAAGTTAAAGTTGAATACCAAAAACCTTCTGGTCTTCTGCAACAACCAGAAATTCCCATGGGGAAATGGGAACAAATATCCATGGAATTCATCACCAAATTACCACGAACCCCTACCGGATGTGATACTATTTGGGTAATTGTTGATCGATTAACAAAGTCTGCTTATTTCCTAGCAATCAAGGAAACCGACAAAATGGATAAGCTTACTCGTACATACTTGAAAGAAATAGTCTCTCGGCACGGGGTGCCAATCTCTATTATTTCGGATCGTGATGCACGATTCACTTCTCGTTTCTGGCAGTCATTACATAAGGCCTTAGGCACGCGTCTAGATATGACTTCCGATTTATGTGACAACTCGGACTTTTCAGGTTAACTCAGTTAACAATCCCCGTTAAATACCCTAGCTGAAACTTAACCCCGTTAACTAAATCCAGTTAAATATCTAACCTCAGGGGCTAATTCTACCATTCTCTAAACCGTATACACCTAAAACTTCAGGGACTACATCTGCCACATCTCAAAACTTAATTCATTGACTTCCAAAGTCAAAATCGGATGAATATTAAGTATGTTTGACTTTAGAAAGTCAAACCGGGTACCTTTAATCCAAATTCGTATTTTGTAACAGAATTTAGTTTAAACTTGTAATTGATACAAGCGACTCTAACAGTTTCGATCATCATTGAGGTGTTAAACACCGGCTTTAATCGAATTAAACTCAATTATGAGTATTCAACTCATAACCGTCCATACCTTCATCAACTAGTGTCAAATGCACATCAATTCGTCTATTTTCCTCGCAATTGAACCCCTGCACACGTTGTACGAGTCTCAGAGAAGCTTTTACACACACAAGTTTGGCCGGAGTCACAGCAGGTGTTGCCGGAGAACTATCACGTTACCGTCGGACCTATTTTACTCGATCTCCACCAATTCGAATCGCATTCTGGTAATTGCTTACGTTATCACTTTTGTTTTAGTGTCTAGATCGTAAGCCATATCTCTATTCTGGCTTACATCATCGAATTAAACACAAACCCGAATCTAGGGTTCGTTTATAAAACGTTTTGGGGCTTTCGACCCTAAACCCAATCTCAATCAAATTAACTTACATCAACAGTTTCGCAATCTCGAATACATTAAAAACCCCCTATCAATTTCACCTAACAATATCAAATTGAACTCGATCCAGTAATCTAGGGTTCGTTCATATGCAATTTGGGGCTTTTGATCCTAGACTCGACCTCAATCCAATTAAACCAAAGGGATAGTTTCGAAATGTTCCAATCTGTAAAAGCCCTATGCTTTCAACTAATCCTATTGTTGAATTTGACCTAATTGAATTCATGTTCTTAACTTAGGGTTTCGGGTTTAAAACTGAGAATTAAACGACCATACTCCTAACCGTTTTACAATTAAATGAACACACAGATTCGCAAACCTCCGATTTTCTAAACCCCTATACTTTGGTGTTAAATCCTTGTCGAATTGGTTGGATTGGGGCTGGGATTCGATCGTAAGTGTATGTGGGGAGGGAACCCACCGGACTTAAGTGATAAAACCAATCAGACTCGGGTTCTGTTGCGATAACCCTAGCGGGTGGGACTGGTTAAGTGGGTGTGCTATTGGGGGGAGAGACCCGGGTTCGAGTTTCTCCACCCACATTTATTTTTAAAACCGATTTTCATTATTATTTTAATTACCAAATAAATTGTTATATTAATATAATATTATATTAAAATGTTTTAACCCGGAAAACAACCCGTAGGCTCGGGTTTGATTTTATAACTTATAATTGGTAATAATTCCACTTTTGAAATAATATAATTATATTATTTTCACCCCGACTTCGTATGAAATAATATGTTAATATTATTTTTAACTCGTGACTCCTATTTTTAAATAATATATATTTATTTTATTTCACTTTGTTTAAATATCTCGTGTGATGTTTTAAACTATTTAATAATATAAGTTGTTATATTATTTACCTACGTTATTTGCTCGAATAAAAATAACATAATTATTATTTTTGCCAATGATTAATTATTAATCTTACGAATCTAAAATAATATATTAAATTATATTATTTTCCTAACTTTTGTAAACGACTCGAACGTACGAACTTATTTATTTATTTATTTATTATTCGTTATTAACGTTCAACACATAACGCATTTACCTTAATTATTATGATATATATGTATATATATATATAATTACGTAGACACGTTCGTCTACTTTTAAATCCCTAGAATGCGTTAGGGCTTCCAATCTTCCGTGTCGTCGTCACAAACCCCATATGACCCTAACTTATGTGTTTATAATTCTAGGGCATACGTAAGCCGTGCATGCTAACACTTGAGATTTCAAATCTCATACTTGTGTGATACTACCTACTACGCAACGCAGGTGAGTTTTCACGACCCTTTTTTACTGTTTTAACTTGGGGGAGAAAAACATGCTTAACTACTTTTGAGATTTTGTATTTCGTATGATATCAATGTTAAAGCTAAGTGTAACACGCTATCACAGAAAGTCCTCATCTTATATCGAACCGTTAATATGGATCTTAGCGAGGTAATATTTAGTAGTACTACTGGGTTTGACAAATCCCACCCGCGTTAGTCGCGCTAACTCGATTGGATATCGAACGGGTGAAATGTTAGCCTACTCACATCGCCAGTATTGATAGACCTGGCAGGAGGCAATAAACAAACAGCCAGCTTCGGTTGCGAGCACTTGAGCTAAACATGAACATAGGTTAGCTACCTATAGATATGCATATTGAATGATCATAAATCTGGTAAACGCTTACGTATTTATTTGAAACCTGTGAACTCACCAACCTTGTGTTGACATTTTTCTCACATGTTTTTCTCAGGTCGCTAAGCTAAGACACAAGGTGCACGTTAGGACATGCATGAGATTCAACTATTTTACTTATGATATATTTTATGACTTCCTTGTATTGTATTTTGGTTGGTTGGACATTTTGGACTTTTTGGACTTTGGTTTTGGGCGCGTGTATTTTGCGCATATACTTTTCATTACGCTTCCGCATTGAACTTTGATTTTAATAGTATTTTCATTTGAATCCCATGTAGAGTCGTTCAAGGTAACTAATGTCTGAGATCCTGGTTAGTCACTTCCCAAGACGGTAAAACTCCGTTAGTTGAAATTTAGGGGTGTGACAATTTAGGATCTACGTACCAGTACCATATGTTACTTAGGATATCCTGAGATAACTTGCTCAGGGGAATCTTGGTTTCACACAGCACTGGCTTGTATACCAGTTTCTTTAAGCTTTTCTTAGTCACAGGATGTCTAGCGTTCTTTTCCCTGACTCGCTTGGGCACTTAAGGCTTAAACATTTCGAATTTACCAGATCTTACCTCTCATTGTAGAACGTGCCACAAACGCATCGCTACTGCGTTATTTGATTGACCCAACAGCTGTCGGTTTACTAGGTTCACGAGGTCGTATCTTGGCAAGGAGTTGAAAGCTTCGCTGGTTGGTTTCAAGTATTGAACCCCCCAGCTCGCTTGATTGCAAACAACTTCTTATCCTCATCGAACCTCATAACTAAGATCATCCCTGTCACTTCGTGTTTGTCTATGATTGAAGTCTTTTGCCATACAGGAGCCGGATCCTTCGATGAACTTGCAGGCATATGTTTGTCTTTCTTTGCCTCTGGATCCAAAGGTGTAGGGTCGGCAGGGGAGGCTTCAGTCGACACCTCAACAGTACTAGCAGGCTCGGCTGAACCTGTGTCAAGATGAGATTCAAAGGATGGAACTTCGAAGATCTCTCCATCTTCAAACTCATACTCTCCTTCCCCTTCGACCTTGGGAACTTCGATCACCACATCATCATCTTCCTCATCCCAATCGTCACCAGAGTCGATCTCTCCCTCTTCAAGGTTGCAGAGAGCCTCGATCTGTGCTTCTTTGGAATAGAGTGGCTCTAAGAATAAGATCACATTATCCGACACGTCGTCAGATAGATCTTTCAAAACGTCAGCCACCGACTTTCAAAACGTCAGACACCAGCTCTGATACCACTTGTTGGTCCTGGGAGCCTCGTCGCGCAGCGGATATACATAGACCTGTTCTGTGATTTGTGTGGGAACCAAGAAACGGGACAGAGAAACACGAACAAAGACAAAAGATAATGAAACGACACGTAATCCATAACATAGAAGTCATCCCGTATTACAGACTACGTACCGAAGGAGAACACATCTCTCATCTAAGCTCACGGTCCAGGGGTCGGGAGAGCTCGTCCCGACCCGGACACCTCTCAACCTAGTTCCAGAGTTCCAGATGCAGATGCAACATAGGAATAAGGAGTTACAATCGGTACAGTAGCACGTGTTGAGAAACTGGAGTCATCACCGCCACCAAATAATTCATATACATTTGCGGCATTATTTGCAGACAAATCAGGAAGGTTGAAAGATTTGAATAGCGCATCATAATCAAAAGCCCAAGCTGGACCAGTTGGTTCTGGTGAAATGCTGTGTTTACTACAATCCACTTCAAACCATTCCTCGACAGTACGAGTTCCTATATTGTACACTCTCTTGAAAGGCGAGTTGGCAATATATCCTAAGAAGATGCCTTCCACTGCTTTTGCATGAAACTTAGACTTTCGGTCTTTGTATTGTAGCAATAAGGAACAGGGACTACCAAAAGGAACTAGATAGTCAAGATTGGGAGGTCGATTGTTGATCAACTCATAACAAGTCTTGTTGTGCCTCTTCACAACCAGAACTCTGTTCAAGACGTGACAAGCTGTATTAACTGCTTCTGCCCAGAAAGTGACAGGAAGCTTTGCATCTGACAGCATTGTCCTTGCAGTCTCAATCAAAGTTCTGTTCTTCCGTTCTGCGACTCCATTCTGCTGAGGTGTGTACGGGGCACTAAATTCGTGACGGATCCCCTTCTTGAGACAGAAAAGTTCCATCAAATTATTCTTGAATTCAGTTCCGTTGTCACTCCTTATTCTTCTAACCTTCAACTTGCAAAGAGATTCCAAGCTCAGGATCAGGTATTGAAGAATGTCAGCAGTTTCGTCATTTGTACCTAAAAAATGCACCCAAGAAAAACGTGAGAAATCATCATTTACAACCAGACAGAATGACTTACCTCCAATACTCCTGATACTTATGGGGCCAAACAGATCCATATGTAATAGCTCCAAAGGGGTATCGATGGAGTTTTGGAGCTTGGGCTTGTGAGACTTCCGTTGCTGTTTGCCCTTTTTACAAGGCATACAGTCATCTGCAACGGTAAATCTCAGCTTAGGAACACCGGTTACCAAACCTTTTCGGACAAGATAATTCATTTTTCGATAAGAAATGTGTCCGAGTTTCCTATGCCACAAGATAGAGTCAAGCTATGTCGCTTTGGTAAGCAAACAAGTAGCAACTGATGAGGTGGTTTTCGCCATGCTCATGTCGATCTGATAGGTGTCGTTAGTCCTTGGCGCTCGCATTAGAATCCAGTCTTCAGGAACCTCAAAACCAGGTTTGAGAATCAAGCATTCAGTCTTGTCAAACATCACCGAGTACTCCTTGTCGCACATATGGGAGACACTCAACAGGTCATGCTTCAGCTGCTCGCAGTAGTTGACATTGTCGATGCTGACACAACCATTTGAAACCACGCCTTGACACGTAAGACTACCGCCTTTCTCTCCAGCAAAGGCCACATAGAAGCTAAGTATGTAATAGAGATAGCTGACGGCCAAATAATTGAAGCAACCCACATTCTTAAGGGTTGTAAGCTTGATCTAGCTAGCCATATTCTTGATATCGACCTTATGCCGATCACACTTGGTAGTTTTGATGTAATCGTCGGCATGGATTGGTTGTCTAAAAACCAAGCGGAAATCATTTGTCATGAGAAAATCGTTCGCATACCCCTCCCGAGTGGAGAAATTCTTTCAATTCAGGGCGAAAGGGTTGGTACTGTCATGGGTGTCATATCCTTCATGAAAGCACAAAAATGCCTTCGGAAAGGACATACCGCTATCTTAGCTCTCGTTGACGAGCAGCCATCCGAAGAGAAGAAGATTGAAGATATCCCAATTGTACGGGAATTTCTGGAAGTATTTCCTGAAGATTTACCTGGCTTACCACCGCACCGTCAAGTGGAATTTCAAATCGAATTAGCACCTGGAGCAGCGCCGCCGATCGCTCGGGCACCTTATCGATTAGCACCTAGTGAATTGCAAGAACTATCTACTCAGTTACAGGAATTGTTAGATAAAGGCTTCATTCGACCTAGCTCATCACCATGGGGAGCTCTGGTCCTGTTTGTTAAAAAGAAGGACGGTACTTTCCGTATGTGCATTGATTACCGGGAATTGAACAAGGTAACAATCAAGAATCGTTATCCTCTGCCACGTATTAATGACCTCTTCGATCAACTCCAAGGGTCAAGTTTCTATTCCAAAATAGATCTTAGATCTGGTTACTATCAGCTGAGAGTCCGAGATTAGGATATCTCTAAAACTTCTTTCAGGACAAGGTACGGCCATTATGAGTTTATGGTTATGCCTTTCGGGTTAACCAATGCACCCGCGGTATTCATGGAACTCATGAACCGTGTGTGTAAACTTTATCTTGATCAGTTTGTCATCGTTTTCATCGACGATATCTTAATCTATTCCAAAAGTGAAGAGGAACATGAAGAACATCTTCGATTAATTCTGGAACTGCTTAAAAATGAACAACTTTATGCCAAGTTTTCCAAGTGTGAATTTTGGATTCGAGAAGTTCAATTCTTAGGGCATGTAGTTAACGAGAAAGGGATACATGTCGACCCATCGAAGATAGAAGCCATCAATAATTGGGCAGCACCGTCAACTCCGACTGAGGTGCGACAATTTCTCGGATTGGCTGGTTACTACCGTCGTTTCATCGAAGGATTTTCTAAGATCGCACAACCCATTACTGCTTTGACTCAAAAGGGTAAAGCCTATATCTGGAGTGATAAACAAGAGTCAGCATTTCAACTCCTTAAACAGAAACTTTGCAGTGCACCTATACTAGCCCTTCCGGAAGGAACGGACGACTTCGTGGTGTATTGTGATGCATCCATTCAAGGCCTGGGTTGTGTCTTAATGCAACGCGAAAAGGTAATCGCATATGTTTCACGTCAGTTAAAGATTCACGAGAAAAACTACACCACTCATGACCTAGAGTTGGGAGCAGTAGTTTTTGCACTTAAGATATGGAGACATTACTTGTACGGTACCAAGTGCACCATCTACACCGATCACAAGAGTCTTCAGCATATCTTCGAGCAGAAAGAGTTGAACATGCGACAACGTCGTTGGGTTGAACTTTTAAATGATTACGACTGTGTGATCCGATACCATCCGGGTAAAGCTAATGTTGTGGCTGATGCTCTAAGTCGAAAGGAAACGAAACCCAAACGAGTTCGAGTGTTACAACTCACTATTCACCCTGGATTGCCTGACAGAATCCGTAGTGCTCAACTTGAAACCTTGAAATAAGATAAACTACCGTTAGAAGGTACACGCGGCATGGAAGCACAACTTGAAGTAAAATCTGACGGAATTCGTTACTTCGTCGAACGAATATGGATTCCAGTATTCAGAAATTTAAGGGAACTAATCATGGATGAAGCTCATAAATCTCGTTACTCCATCCATCCGGGTTCTGATAAGATGTACCATGATTTAAAGATACTATGTTGGTGGCCAAAGATGAAGGCCGATATAGCTATTTATGTGAGTAAATGTCTGACATGCGCAAAAGTTAAAGTTGAATACCAAAAGCCTTCTGGTCTTCTGCAGCAACCAGAAATCCCCATGTGAAAATGGGAACAAATATCCATGGATTTCATCACCAAATTACCACGAACCCCTACTGGATGTGATACTATATGGGTAATTGTTGATCGATTAACAAAGTCTACTCATTTCCTAGCAATCAAGGAAACCGACAAAATGGATAAGCTTACTCGTACATACTTGAAAGAAATAGTCTCTCGGCACGGGGTGCCAATCTCTATCATTTCGGATCGTGATGCATGATTCACCTCTCGTTTTTGGCAGTCATTACATAAAGCTTTAGGCACGCGTCTAGATATGAGCACAGCTTACCATCCTCAAACCGATGGTCAAACTGAACGTAGTATCCAAACTCTGGAGGACATGCTACGAGCTTGTGTGATCGATTTCGGTAACACTTGGGAGTCTCACCTACCGTTAGTGGAGTTCTCCTACAACAACAGCTATCACACTAGCATCAAGGCAGCCCCATTTGAAGCACTTTATGGACGGAAATGCCGTTCTCCCATTTGTTGGACCGAGGTTGGAGATAGCCAACTCACAGGTCCTGAACTTGTATTTGAAACTTCCGAAAATATCGTTCAAATTAGAAACCGTATGGCGGCAGCTCGTGATCGTCAAAAGAGCTATGCCGACAAGCGTCGTAAACCTTTGGAGTTTCAAATAGGTGACATAGTCTTACTCAAAGTCTCACCTTGGAAAGGTGTCATTCGTTTCGGGAAACGAGGAAAACTGAATCCTCGTTATGTTGGACCATTCAAAATAATGAAGAGAATCAGACCAGTCGCGTATCAACTGGACCTACCTGAAAGACTTAGTGGTGTGCACAACGTCTTTCATGTCTCAAATTTAAAGAAATGTCTGGCAGACGAATCACTCGCAGTTCCTCTGGAGGAACTACATGTGATGAACAGTTATGCTTCGTCGAAGAACCTGTGGAAATTATGGATAGGGAAGTTAAAACATTAAAGCACAGTAAGATCCCTATTGTCAGAGTCCGTTGGAACTCGAAACGCGGACCGGAATTCACGTGGGAATGCGAGGATCAGATGATGCGCAAATATCCTAATCTGTTCAAGCACTCCACTTCAAATTCTTAAGGTACTACTCTAATTTTCGGGACGAAAATTCTTTCAACTAGGGGATGATGTTACATCCGGAAATTTTTTTTTTTTATTTAAATTTTCGGGACGAAAATTCTTTCAACTAGGGGATGATGTGACAACCCGACTTTTCCGGTTAACTCCGTTAACAATTCCATTAAAAACCCTATAGAAAAACTTAACCCCGTTAACTAAATCCGATTAAACCTTAACTGATATAACCCAATCCAAACTCCAGGGACTTATTCCGCCAAATTTCTAAACTCAATATGAGAAATCAGAGGGACCAATTCTGTAATTGATTTAATTCCAATTTCGTTTGACTTTCAAAGTCAAACCGTTGTTCTTGAAGCTTGAATCCGTGAATATTAGCCGAATTCGATTAGTATTCGTAACTGAAACAGACTTAAATGCCATTCACGATCATCATGGAACCTTTAATTCTCGTATTATATCAAATTAAAACCAATAATGGGTGTTCAAGTCGAAACCGTCGCCCCTTTGATACAAATCGACGAATGCTTATATTGTTTTCACAAATTGAGCATACACTCACACAAGTCGCATCAAACTAAAACTTCTGCGTACATCAATTCCAAGGAAATCGAAGCCGGAGCCGCAAGAGAACAACCGTGCGCGAAGTCGGAGACGTCCTAGTCGATCTCGGTCGATTCACAACTGTTTCTGGTAATTCAACACACCCTCACCTTCGTTTACACTTCCTGATGAAAAGCCCTATGAAACCTAGGGCTTAAAATATCAATTCGATCGAAATCAAGAACTTAGGGTTCATACGCATTTTGTTTTATTGAACCCTATCAATTCGATAATTAATACTAAAATTGATCATGTCTACAGACTCGTCTGGACGCCTAGATCGAAAGCCCTATACTTTTAAGGGCTTACATTATCGAATTGAATATGATCTTGATTCTAGGGTTTGTTCGTAAACGGATTTGGGGCTTTTGATCCCAGACATGTTTATAATCCAATTAATCTATACCATTAGACTCGTAATCACTTGTATAATGAAAGCCCTATGTTAATTAAATCAAACAACACTCAATTTTACAAGATCCGGAAATTAGGGTTCTTCATATTCGGATTTGGGGGTTTTAATCTTAGGCTTAACCTTAATTTAATTAAACTATGTCATTATTTTCGAAACCTTCTTTTTAGTAAAAGCCCCATAGTTTCAACCCATAATCTTATAGGATTTCATCAATTTGATTCGTGGTTTCAAAATTTCGTTTTCGGGATTTAATCGAGCAATAGGCGATAGTAAACTTGATGATTTTTGCAATTAAACCTATTCTCAGAATCGAAACTTACCTATAAGCAAAAACCCTATGCCCCGGTACCAAATCATGATCGAATTCAGTGGATTCAGGGGGGAATTTGGGTCCGGTTTCGCGTAAAAGGGAAGAACACCCCGGAGTTGTTTGTTAAAAGCCTTTGGAACCGGGTTCTAACGCGATTCCCTAGCGGGCTGTGTTGGTTAGATCGTTGGACTGATGAGGAGGAGACCCGGGTTCGAACCCTCCTCCCCTGTTTTCTTTTTTTAATATTTATTTTAATGATATTTTAATATTTAAATCAATTGTTATATTATTATAATATCATATTAAAGTGTTTTAGCCCGGGAAACCACCCGTGGGCTCGGGTTAGATTTTGTAACCCATTTTTAGTATAAATTCTCATATTTTAAAATAATATGTTTATATTATTTTCAAACCGCGACTTCGAACAAAATAATATATTTACGTTGTTTTTAACCCGTGACTTCTAGTATAAAATAATATATATTTTATATTATTTTGCCTCGTTTATTTACCTCGTGTAACGTTTTAAACTATTTAATAATATAAAATGTTATATTACGTCTATTTACTAGAGTAAAAATAATATATTATTATTTTTGCCACATAAATAGTTATCGTACTAACTATGCAAGTTTAAAAATAATATAATAATATTATTTTTCTAGACTACTATTTAATGACAAAACGCTCGAATATATTTATTATATATTATTTGTCATTCATCGTGAAACGTATTTATCCTAATTAAGAATTCTCATTCCCGTGAATATGTTCATCTACTCTTAATCATTAGAACGTTTCTTTTAGGATGTTCCCTATTTTCTGTGTCGTCGTCACATATTTCCTTTGAGTCCCTAACTGTTATGTTGTAATGCTAGGACATTTGTGAGCCGTGTCAGGCTATCGCTTGAGATTTTAATCTCGTACTTGTGTGATTACTACTTTCGCAATCAGGTGAGTTTTCACGGCCCCTTTTTACTGCTTTTAAACTGGGGGAGAAAACATTATGCAAACTCTTTTTGATTTTTGTACTTCATTTTATATCACTTGTTATGACTATGCGTAAACTCTATCATGAAAGTCCTCACATCGAACCGTTTAAATATGAATATAGCGAGGTATGTTGGGTAGTACTATTGGGTTTGACAAACCTCACCCGCATTAGTCGTGCTAACTCGATTGGATATCGAACGGGTGCAATATTGACCTAAACGTGCACCGTGGTTGATAGACCTGGTGGGAGGCAATACAAACAGTCAGTTTACGGTTGCGAGCGTAATAGCAAACATGAACATGGGTTAGCTACTCATTGGTATATATATGTTGATTGTACAATAAATCTGGTAAACGTTTATTTATATATTAAAACCTGTGAACTCACCAACCTCGTGTTGACATTTTTACTTACATGTTTTCTTAGGTCGCTAAGTTAAGACACAGGTGCACAACTAGGATCATGCATGGGATGCTCCTGATTTATTGATGTCTTGCTACTTTGATTGTTTTCTTGTTATTATTGTTTGGACTTGGACGTTTGGACTTTCTTTTTGGGGCGCGTGTATTTTGCGCATTTATTTTCTTTACGCTTCCGCATTTGAACTCTGAACTTTGATTATATTACACTTATGTCCCATGTAGAGTCGTTCAATGTAACTGATGTCTGAGATCCTGGTTTGTCACTTCCCAAAACGGTAAAACTCCGTTAGTTGAAATTGGGGGTGTGACATAGCAACTCCTCAGAGACTACTCCTTCAGGGCAGGTGTTGTCAGACCCATCATCAGAAGCAGTAAAGAACTCTTCATTAGATGCAGAGTCAGCCTTACTTGAGGAATCATCCTTGTTAGAGGAATCATCCTGACTTAAGGACTCGTCAAGGCAAGACAAATCAATGTCAATTAAGCTGTTGACAAATTTCCCGCTAACTGGTGGAGGAATGGCATTAGTACCTAGCCCTAAGCCATTCACTTGCCTCACTACAGACTCGTAGTGTTCCACCATAAAACGAGAATTTTTCAACTTCTCAATATTACCTTTCAACTGCAAGATATCATTTTGCAGCTTATTGATCTCATTGTTCCTTTTCTCTAACCCCTTGTACGCAACATCCAAATAAAACTGTTGATCGCTGATTTTAAGTGAATAATCACGTTTATCTTTCTTTAAAGTTTCAATTGAATCTTTGTAACTTTTTTCATTTTCCTTGTAGCTTAACGCTGCAATACGAAGGGTTTCGACTTTGTCTTGAAGCTTAGAATTTTCAACTTTTAAGCTTAGACATTTGGAACAAGAAATGACAGCAAAAGGATTAGAATCTACCTCATTCGATGAACATGATGCATCTCCAATAGCCATGAGGGCAACTGCAGCTGTAGACTCTACTTGATCAGCCACAGAAGCTTCCCGTTCCTCAGCTTCCATCATCTCCATAATCTCAGACATGAGACCAACCTGTGTTTGTGCAATAAGGGCATCCTCCAAATGAACACCCCAATCAAAGCTTTCGTCCTGTTGAGCCACCAATGCATTGGATGTTCCACTTTGACTTTGATTGCGATTGTTAGAGTTGTACCCTTGATTGTTTCCCTGGCTTGGTCTTGTGAATCCAGAGGCAGGTGCTTTGTCCTTCTGACATTCACGAGCAAAGTGTCCAAAGTTCAGACACTTGTAGCACTTGGCCTTGGATTTGTCAAAACCAACCTTGGCATTTGAATGCCCACCAATAAACTTTCGGCCAGTTCTGTTCAAGAAACGCTTCGCCCTCCTCAAGATCATGGCCATATTCCATTGAATATCCATATCCTCCATATCATCCGGATCCATCTGATTGAAGTCTTCTTCTATGGTTTCAGGATCTGTGAGCTTACCGCCAATGAAGTTCTCATAGGCAAGCATGCATTATGAGAATAAAGCCACATGATCTTCAGCTATCTTGGCTATTGCTGATTGGTTAGCTGAAGATGTGGGAGAAGGGTTTCTTGAGGGATTCTGGTGATGAGATCCAGATCCAGATGCTGCATAGCAAGCATGACCACCATAGACGTTTGAGTTATCCTCTTCATGAGAGTTCCCTGAGAAAAGGGCAATTCCAGAACCCGATGACTTGGCTGTGGAAGACGTCCCAAAATACATAGAAAGGTCTTGTATTTGAGGTCTCCCTGAGCTCTCTTTTCGTTTTAGGTTCATATCATGTGCTTGAACCTTTCCAATTGCTTCATCAATAGTCATCTCATAAAACTTTGAGTTCTCTCTCATCAAAGTGGTGTACATCTCAAATTTTGGTGGTAGGGCATCCAGAAATTTCTCAACTAACTCCTTATTCGGATAGATCAGGTCATAAGCTTTCAGCTCAGTTTGCAGATGATAGAATCTAGAGATAAGCTCATCTATAGATTCATTCTCCAGATATCTGAAGCACTCATACTGCTTCCTAAGAAGATCCCTCTTACTCTTCTTGATGTCGCTGTTTCCCTTGAATCTCTTTTGCAAAGCCTTCCAGAGATCCTTGGAGTTATCATATCCTCTAAAGCTGTGGAATAACTCCATGGTCAAGGCCATAGTAATAGATCTGTTTGCCTTCTTCTCTCTGTCATAAACTTTCTTTTCTTCTTCATCAAGTTTGGAGATAGGCTTGGGAACTTCCTCATCAAGATATATATATATGTGGGATGCTTATAACCATCTAGTATGGGTATCCAAAGTGAAGAATCGGTATATGAGATATAGTGCTTAAAGCGTGCTTTCCAGTTTGAATAATCATTTACATTAAGCAGCTTTGGTGGTTTCTGTGGGGTTCCAATTTCTTTGTCATAATTAAGTAGGTTACCGAGGTTCTGAAGATTTTCCATAATGTAACACTTAGTCAAATTTCAGAAAAGTCAAAACAACTTGCGCACTTGTCTCTGGCCTTGCGCACTTAAAAAATGTGGTCTTGCGTATTTAGAATTTGCTCTTGCGTACTTGACAAGTACGCATGATAAAATTAGAAGTACGCAGGAGATGAATTAAGTACGTAGCAAATATGGTCTTGCGTACTTGATAAGTACGCAGCAAGAATGTACTTGTTGCCAAATAAGGTAAGTACGCAGGTCACTTTTTCACCAACTCTCACCAACTTTTTTCGGTCACTGGAATCTCACCGGAGACGGCAGAAATCGAAAATATGACCAAACAAAATAAGCCAAAGGGTCAGAAACTCGTTTCTAACCAACCTTTGATGCTCAAAACACTCAAATACACTACAAAAGTCGGTTTTTGAGTGATTTTTGCTTCTAAAATAGTGCTCAAGAGCTACCCCTATTTTATCATAAAAATCAACAAAAACGCCAACTTTTGCTTACAAAAACTCTGTAGGATGTGTAGAAGATGCTCCTAACACACTCACAACACTCGAAATCAAGAGTTGGGCTCTGATACCACTTGTAGGTCCCCGGGTGTCTCGGATCGTTACGTGTGGGTGTGTGACTAGTCGGACCGGGTGCGGAATGCCCGTGACTAGGTGGAGAATCAAACAACACAAAGTAAACCGACAACGGAATCACTTTAAAACTCCGTCTATTATAAAATTGAACGGTTACAGAGAGAAAATACTGAGTGCAAAATGTCTACGTACATATCTTCTGTCAACCTATTCTATTTATACTAGACCTGATCTCTGCGCACTTAACAAGTGCACATGGCAAATTGTTCATGCGTACTTAGCAAGTACGCAGAGTATTCTTGCGTACTTGCTAAGTACGCAGGAAGTAATTCCTGCGCACATGCTAAGTGCACAAAACACTTAGAGAAACAATACAACAATAACATGCATTAGAAATTACAAGTCGATAACTAATACATACAGACACTAACATACAAAGACAAGACATACAAGGCAAGTACAATAAACTAAGACATTATCCAGAGTGTCTGTCACACAAAAGTGCTTCAACAAGTAAAAGGATTAGAACATTTGCATGCCGGTACCAAAAACCGATTCCTTACCACTTGGTTATACTCCATACGACCTGTTTTGGACAGTAAACGGGGAGACCGATTGATTAGTTCCCGTGATCGTAGATCCATTTTAGCTGATGCAACTCTGGAAGAAGCTGCTAAGATCCCGTCACTTACAAATGATTCTTCAAACCCGGTTTTTCACTTACGTATGAAACATCTAGCTCTTGACTTCCACTCCGTAAGAGAAAAAGTCCAAGATCGGTCGATAAGAGTCACACATATTGCGGGATATTGGACTTATCACAAGACCGTCCATCTTAAGAAGGCCTTCAAAACATTTTAAATCCCCCCCCCCCCCACACACTTATTGTATTTAATGTTTTTTCTAGAATTATGCTATTGCCTTTGTATTTATCTGTATATCCCATACTAGGTTAAAAACCCGTGTATTACACGGGGTTGAGTACTAAAAAAGATGCAATAAAGAAATCTGTAAATACTTCTTATAATAAATATCTATATATTACATGTAAAAATGAAAAAAAGATAATTGTTACAATTAACGAATCTCTTATACATTTACACACGGTTTGAATAATGAAAACAATATAATTCATAAATCTACAAATTTAAAAATAAATAAAATATTAAATACCAAGTTTTATACCCGTTTTGGGTTATGTTTTGAACTACTACTGGTTGAACATAAAGTCTAGGCCTTTTAGTTTTCAGTGCCACTGGTTGAACCAAACTCGTTGGGACAGGAGTTACAAATGTTTCAATCACCCATGGAGAAACCCTTTCTGGTCTCATGATAGATGCAGATCGTCCCATTGACCTGAGATAAATACAACACAAATAGAATTTTTTTTGTATTGCTTTCATTCAATGAATGCATCCTTGTTTATGATAAAAACATACATTAACCTTCAATGAACGCCACTTTGAGGATTCCTACAGAGGAGATATGTGTCTTCAACTCCAACTATCGTCCCTGTAAACCTGATCAACCCAAGAAATTCTGCCACATCAGCACAGGTAGAAACTCAAAAAAGTCATGATTATTAATATTGAAGTTACCTTCTTTCAGGAGAGTCCTCACCCTCACATGTGTGTAGTGATTTAGGCGGAAAAACACAATTTTGACATGTAATACAACCCCTTCAAATGCCAACTGGATCAAATTTTCGGGTCAACTCAACCCAACCCGTTTTAACCCGTACCAAATACAGATTTTGACATGTAATACAACCCCTTTTGTTTTCTAACTTACAGTCACTAAATCCATTTATTTAAAAATTGCATTACCTTCTATTTGTGTCAGAGTGTTCTTTTGCTTCAAAGGAAGGAACATCATAGAGGAATTCAAAGAATAGAACGCCATGACTCCATATGTCAACACTTGCATCGTGTTTAACACTATCCACTGTGATTCAACTATTTAATTAAATATGATTACAAAAACAAATGACTAATTTAATTGTATTGATATTAAGATGTCGTAAGCATTTGAATATGCATTTTTGACTAAGTTTTAAAACTACATTGAGATAAAATATAATTCAAATTAACCCATTTTTAAAAGGCTATCTTTTCCCAAGGGTAAGATGAGAGAATTACATGTTTTGCCATGCCAAAATCAGCAAGCTTGAATTCACCATTAGGGTCCACTAATATGTTTGCCCCTTTTATATCTCTTCCAAAAAATACAAATTACACAGAATTGATTTTGAACCGAGGGTATCTCTGGGAGCAGCCTTTTTATCCGTTAGGATAGAGGTAACTGTTTGGCAAAAATCAATTCTGATTTTGATTTTCTAATCATTTACACATTTTGAGATGACCATAAGGATTTGACATAAAAAAACTAATTATTGGCAAAAATCAATTCTGATTTTGATTTTCTAATCATTTTGATTTTCTAAGCATTTAGGGTCACATTTTGATTATCATGTATCACAAAAAAAAGTCAAATCAATCTTTTTTTTTTAATTTAGTCAAATCAATCTTTTTTTTTAATTTAAATTAACTAATTTTTATTTTATTTACTCTAAATTTTACACATTATTATTTGGTTTCTTTATTTTACTTTAAATTTTATATATAAATTAATACAATTTTTTTTTAAATTTAACTTCACTATTATTTTTTTTCTAATTTAAGTTAACTATTTTTTTTTAAATTACTACTATTACAATTCCCATATTGCTAATACCTTGTACCTTATGCTAAATCTTATTTTGTCTTTTTCTCTTTTTCTAACTTATATTACTTAATATCATACCCCTAACTAAAAACAAATTTGGTATTATATTTTCTTCCCATTTATTTCGATATTTATCATTTTTACTTATTTTTTTCTCTTTTTCGTCCCCTCTTTTATTATCTTATATTCTCTTCTTATATCAAATATTATACATATATACATTTACTTAAGAAATCATCAATAAAAGTATTCTTTTTTTGTTTTCACACTTTATACTACATATAATATACGTTTTTAGCCTACTTCGTTTTCTATTATATTCGTTTACCTATAATAATTTTCGTTCTTTTAATTAAAAAAACAGAATGTACAATTGTCTTTAGTTTTTTTTGTCGACATGTAGGTATAGTTTTTTTTTCAAAAACGGAGTTGTACTCGAAACCGATTATTTTTTTTTGTCGTAATCTATTGCGAGTACAAAAGTTGGTTTTGTCAAAAGACAAACTGTCCCATAAAAAAACCAAAAAGTTAAACTGGGACATATACTGTAAAAACCAACTTTTCAATTTACATATAAAATCTATAGACAGACTGTCCCAAATTCCCATCATAAGAAAACATATATAGCCACACATTTTGGTCACCCATTACTCAAACCACCTGACATGTTTATTTTATCACATATAAACTTATTTTACCACATATAAACTTTAATAATGGTCTAATGGAGCCGATTTTTATGAGCTTTTGACCGATTTCAGCTTATCGACTTACAAACTGATTTTGTTTTTAGTTCAGGTCGATTTCTAAACTAATTCCGATTCACAAACCGGTTTTTTCACAATATATATCCATTTATCCAGTGATTTACATAAAAAAAAGTTGTTGATTTACATAAAAAAATCTATAGTCAACATAAAAAAAGTTATTGATTTACATAAAAAAAAATCTACAGACTGTCACTAGTGAAGTATTTTTCTAAAGACTAAAAAAGTTTTTTTAGTTATATATGTTCGTAAATTTAAAAAAAAAGATTAAATATTTACAAAAAATAAGTTTTTTTAAAAAGAATTAAATATTTTCACAAAATTTATTATAGATTTAAAAGCTATTAATGTGAAATGATTTATAATGGGCTTCATATGTGAAATGACATCTAAAAGTTCTTTTTGTTTGTCCACTCATTAATGATTAGAGAGAGAATATAATAAAAAATTAAAATTAATATGGTGTATAACACTTAAATTGTGTATTAAATTCATATCCCTTATTTTTATTTGTTAGATGTAATAGATTGTAAGTGTGATTAAATCAATAAAGAATTATTGGCTTTCCCAATTTTCTTTCTATTCTTTATAACTAGGTTAACACTAATGTATTACATGGATTAAATAAAGATAACTTGTTGTAAACCAGCAGTTTATATAAAAATGTTTTATGAATAAACATTTTTTTAAATATATTTTTTATAAAAATAATTATTAAATCGTTATTATTTAATAGAAGAGAGAGATAGGAAACAAAAAATTATAAAAAAAAATTAAAAAACTTAAATAATTAATAGGAGAGAGAGACGTGAATAAAATGTTAAGGGTGAATATGAGAGTGACATGTGTTCCACAAAAACCTTTATTTATTATATAGTATACATATATAGATATAGATTACGTGAGTGAAGAGACCATTCCTTGGTTTTAAAAGTAGCGAGGCACGTTGTAATACCGTGTGCAAAGAAACTAAAGAGGTTTTATGGTTGTTAAATATTTTTAATTAAATAACGTGTGCAAAGTGTGTATGTGCGTATCTATTTGTGAGCTGATTTATATATTTAAATGTGAGTTAACTAATTTTAATAATTGATTAAGTGTGGTGGGGAGATAATTCAAGTTTTACTGACCGTGTTTAGTCTGTGGCAAAACAATGGGAAGTCCACTTTGATGGCAAAACAACGTTGGGTCTCATCACTCATGTGTGTGAGGCATAACTAAATCTATTTTTTTTTAACGATAACACTAGATATTCTAGGATAATTGAGTTTCCCCGGGACAACACCTAGAACATCTATGGCAGCCCGCCACAGAAGGAACCCCCCACAACTAGGTAAACCCCCTGACATGGCCACAGACCCATTTTTTGCTGTTGCCAGGATTCGAACCCAAGACCTCCACTATAGGAAGTCTTGGGGCTACCATTGCACCAAATGACCAACGGTAACTACATCTAATAACATTGATTGTGTGAAGTGGTAAGTGTGAAGTGGTAAGTGGGTTAGTGTGATGTGTCTCGTAAATTAATACATGGGATGTTTAGTGTGATTATCTAAACTTACATTTAATAAAGTGCGTTTTATAAGATTAAATGTGGTTTGATAATAAAGTGTGTTTTTTAAATTATAAACTCACTACCATAAGCTATGACCTTTTTAGTACACGTTTCAGGGTGAGTTTAAGTGAGATGTGGCTGGGCTTCTCTAGGGTATCTGAACGATGATAGTTGACATCCTAGTGTACTGTGTATTTTGAAAGTTCAATTTGTAATTTAAACTATATAACATGTGTTATAGAAGTATTACACTGTGATGTGTAAATCCAACAATCATGTCACGCCCGGGTTTTGGGGTGTGACACAGTCCTCGAAGCGAGGCGTGAGGCAAAGGTGCATCAGTTACGCGATGCTCCAGGTATTAGGGATGAGCATTCTAGGGTACCCAGACCGACCCTAGACCGAAAACTCAAGACCATGGACCACACCGAATGCTTCATTTCGCTTCTTTTTTGAATTAGTCTTGTATGCAAGAACATGTATAATTAAACCATCCAGTATCACAAAAGCAGGTCATATAAATCTTCACAAATTCATCTTTTGGCAAATTTACATATTTCATATTGTTTGATGCTATTTGATTTGGATTGCAGATACATGTGAAAATAGTGGGTTGGTTCTTAGATGGAAGAAATCTGTTTATATATGATAATGACATAATTACCATACATTCAAAGCTAATTTCCATGAGCTTTCATGCAATTTATCAACTCAACCCTGATCATGCATGCTTATGGTAATTTAGTACATTATGTTCTTTATATTTTTATTTACACAATTTATATATCCAACACATATCAGAGAATATGGTGGTATACACTACAGTGTGAATTAATCTTGTTTGGTTGAGAATTGATACCAGCTGATTGGATAGTGGAGATGAAATGGTAACTAATTGTGAACTGTAGACATATATATGCATCTGTGTGAAAATAAGGCCAAAAGATATATAATCTGAACAATCACCAATGAATCTGATTAAAAACCATCACTACATATCCAAAAAGTAGAATACTTATGAAAGGTTAACCACAATATGTTCAAATTTATCAGTTTTCACTACTTTCTGCCATAAACTCTAATCTTTACTAATTACCTTCATACCTTCGTCCTAATTGATAAGACTCCTAAATCAAATGCATCAATATCACCTTTGATTTCCTGCTTCTTGGACGACTGTTTGGATATTAACAAGTAAGGTAAAGAATGTGTCTATAAAATTAGCTGATAAAAAAGTGTACCTTCTTCCTTTATGAAGCTAATTGTTTTTCTTTCACGAGGTAATGCCATTGACAATGACTTCAAGTCCATGAATTGCTTTCGGGCTTTGGAAGAGGAAGGCGACACAATCCGAATATTGGTATGGCCTTCATCTTCTTGTTGAAGTAGCTTGCCGTATGTAAACTGAAGAAAAAGATAACATATAGAAGGAAAAAAAAGATAGTCTCAACTTAATTGTGATGTAAAAACACAATCTAAACATTGTTGAAATTCAATGAAAGTGGAATAAAGGATCACATTTGTTAGAATAAATCAAGTAGAAGATTATGAATATTACATTAAAGAAACCACATATAACATTTACCTTGACATCACTTTGTTCTTCAAAACCAGTTGAAGTAAAGGATGATCTTATAGTTAGAGATCGAGGACGGCAACACCAAAGTACAGTGTAACATCCGGCCCCTCGTACCAACAATATTGTCCACTTTGCCCATTAAGAGCTTATAGATTTGTTTTTGGTTGCCCGGGTGAAAACTTCCCAGGGGGTCACCCATCCCTGGATTACTCCCACCTGAGCACGCTTAACTATGGAGTTCTCCTCTCATCCACTACATTAAGCCCCAAAACGCGTTGTTGATTTAAGAGGCAGGGCATTCCTTATGAACCAAGAATCTCTCTTGTGCACGGCCGATGTAGGATTCGCTTGGGGTGTTACATACAGCATCCACAAAAGCTATATTTGCCGATGATTCTTCGCGGGTGTCTAGTTGTAGCTCAACATGCTCGAGTTCATAAGGTGGCAACTCAATCACCTTTAGATTCTCTGACTCTGTGAATTCCTGCAAGACAATTGGAGTTGTGTTGGGATTATTTTATATAATGGTGCACAACAAAGTAATGCATAAATGATTGATCAAAGAAACGAACCTGACAATATGTGGTGTCATATACAAGTTCAAAACTTTGAATCCATTTTTCCTGCCCAAAAATAGTCTCAACTTCTTGAACCAAAGAGCATCTATACAACGGTCGGGATAGCATTGCATACATGCTTTCAAATGGGTAGAATGTCTTGCAAGAGGCCAGACTATCTTCAATACCAGAGGCAAGAGTAAACGATGATTACGAGAGTAAATAAATAAAACCAAATTGGGGGTACTGAACTCGATATCTTCTAAATCACATTTTGAATGTAAGAAAAATGTCCTCAAGGAATGGCTTGACAACTTGAGGTTGTTGGATTTATAATCGGTAACCAAACACAAATTTTGAATGAAGGGGAAGTTGGATAAGAAGTCCATTCGAGTTTGGTAAGGGATGCCCAGCGTACGACACTGTTGTTAGTTTTTGGCAAGAAGTCAAGTTCATCGACGGTCCTTCTCTTCTATGTTTATCTCCTATGAAAAGATAAGATAGATTTGGAGCTTCAATATCTATTCTCTCAAGTGGAGTGTCATAGTAAATCCAAACTCTTTGAAGATTTTGATGTCCATAAACACAAAATCTTTTGAAACCAAGACAATTGCTAATCTGAAAATCTTGTAGAAGAGGACAACTAGTGGCGAGATACTTGATCACTTCATCATCTATCACGACGTTTTCGAGGGTCAACTGAATCAAAGACTTAAACCGGACAACATCAACCATCAAGGAAGAAGGCAACTCGCAGCCAGTTATGGTCAAAGATTTTAACAGGGTAACAGATAAGAGTACGTTAGGGAGACGGTACTTTTGTACATCTAACAAGTTAGTAATATCAATCACCAACACCTTCACGCCTTTGTTAAGAACTAATTCAATGCATCGGTTAACAATATCTAGTTCCGCAGGCTCGTGGAGAGTTGTAATGAGTTTGAAGGTATGTGCAGTGACATTTTGATGATGGCAAAATGTAGACGTGGTATATTCAACATACTTGAAAAAACTTTGTCGAGATACATGTAAATTATCAATATTGAAATCTAAAACAGGGAAAGAAGCAGTTAGGTCAAACCATTTCTTAGACAATACACTCATTCGAACAAGCTCCTTAGGAGGAGAAGTATTAAAACATGAGAGTATGTGATGAACAATGCATTCTGGAAGCTGTGAAATCCGATCCATCTCTACCTAGGGTTTACTTCCTACAAAACCATTTCTTAGACAATACACTCATTCGAACAAGCTCCTTAGGAGGAGAAGTATTAAAACATGAGAGTATGTGATGAACAATGCATTCTGGAAGCTGTGAAATCCGATCCATCTCTACCTAGGGTTTACTTCCTACAAAACCGACAACAAAACTGATGAAAGAATTATACAAAGACGATCCAGAACAAACATCGTCCAAGTGAAAAATCAAAATTTACCTTTTTCGCTTTGCAGAAGATGATCGATTAAATAAGCCAATTGATTCTTCCAAAAGAATCGTGAATTCCCCCTTTCCTCGGTTATTTGATCATATGTGACCTCCCCCGTTCCATATTTTATTCTTGAACTCATTACACAGATGGTCCCTATGGTTTGATCAAATTACGGTTTCGTCCCCAGGTTTAAAAAATTTCGGATTTAGTCAAAGATACTTTCATTTTGTTGCATTGACGATCCTTGAAGTGGATGAGGGTTATTTTTTTTATTAACTTTTTATAAAATGACGAAAATACCATTAAAATTTAATAAAACATATAAATATTAAATTATGTTTATATGGCCCCACCAAATTAATTAAATTAATAAATATAAAATTTATGTGGACCCCACCCCTTCATCTTCCCTAAGACCTCTCAACTTCCTTTCCGGCGACCACCGCCACTGAACCCAACACCACCGTACATGTATTTAGTTAAGGAAACCATATAAAACTCAAGTCCTCTCTACTTAACATGTATTTAGTTAAGGAAACCATATAAAACTCTTACCTTGATAATATCACTTTTTTCTTCAAAATCATTTGAAGGAAAGGATGATCTCTTAAAGTTAGAGATCGAGGACGACAACACCAAAGTAAAGCATCCACAAAAGCTGCATGATCCAATGATTCGTCATGGTCTCAACATGCTGGAGTTCATAAGGTGGCAACTTAATCGCCTTTAGCTTCTTTGACACTGTGAATTTCTGCAAGACAGTTGGAATGAATATACAACTTCGTGTTGGGGTTGTTTTATATAAATGTATTGGACTGTATTATCAGCGGTGATTATACAGCGACGGTGATGAGAGGGTGAAGGTGGTTGTGAAGATGAAGTAGTCGCCGGTGATTATACAGCGGCGGTGATGAGAGGGTTCATTGTTCAAAGAAGAAGAAGTAACTGGTGGTGATGATTTGTGCTTATTCTTGATATTATAAGTTTATTATTATATTTTTTAATTGAAAATTTAGTAGGGTCCACATGTATTGTATTAATTTTATTTTTAATAATTTAACCTTAAGGGCATTTTTGTCATTTCACACCCACTTAACTGAAAAAGTTAACCTCCACCCACTTCAGGGACTGTCAGTGCAACAAAATGAAAGTATCTTGGACTAAATCTGTAATTTTTCAAACCTAAGGACGAAACCGTAATTTGGTCAAACCACAAGGACCATTCGTGTAATTAGTTCTTTATTCTTATATAAATTTTAAATCTTACTTTAACCTTTTTTTTCACAATTATTTTATTAACAAGTAGTATGACAAATGCATGGGTCCGATTGTACAAATGACTTTTAGCGTATGAAGACACCAGCATGCGACACGTGTTCGGTGGACGAGGGGTAAATGCGTCCGCGTCATAATAATAACGCATGACCATAATCACGTATGTTTTTATAATAATGTATGACCATAATCATGTATGTTTTATAGTAACATATGACCATATCCACACAATCACGCATGCTTTATAATAACGCATGATACATATTCACGCAATCACGCATGTTATACGCATAATCACGCATGTTGTTTAATAACGCATAGCCAGATATAATCACGAATGTTATACGCACAGCTCATCGACATTTAAAAGAAGGTCGATTATTTTAAAAATAAAAGTATAGCAAAACTATACTCAAATTAAAGAGAATAAAATGCTTGATTTTATTGTGTAATTTAAAAAAAAAGTATCGTATAAAAAAGTTATACGCATTAAAAAAAAGAATTGTATTGAATTGCTCCCCACCTGCTTCTGTTCAGTTCTTTATGTTTTTTTTTTTTTATAGTTAACAAGGACTTTGTTTCTATGTACAATAAGAACGTGTAATTATTAGATATTATTGTTATACTTATTTTCTTGTCATTTGATACTTTTTCTAGAACGTCAGTTTCAACTTGAACCCACTTTGGTTAAAAACCATTTTGATCTGAAGCAAACTTATATTTTGTAAATTGAGCGGCTATGAATGACTCGCTGCACGACCCGACCTGACTCGTTCGTGTTACCATACTTAGCAAAACCATAAAATAATGCGGTTTTAACCGATATGTTATGTGAATAGTAATGAAGCAAAAGTTCTCTGTATACAGGAATCATTGTCATGATTCAAAACCATCACTACATATGTAAATATCATAAAGCAGAATACTTATAAAAAATTAATTGCAATTTGTTCAAATTTATTAGTTTCAATTAGTTTCCGTCATAAAATCTAATCTTATACTAATACTATCATACCTTCATCCTAGCTGATAATACTCCCAGTGGTGGAACTTGAACCTTTGAGAAGGGGGGGTGAGATTTTTTTCCTATCAGGAGGGGCCGGAACTATAAATTTTCCGACAGAATACGTATAAATTAACACTTCTGAGTGAAAAATCGGGGGGACCCCCCGAGCCCTCACAATGTTCAGCCTCTGAATACTCCTAAATCCAATGCATCAGAAAATCTCTATATCTGAATACCTTTCATTGTTCCATCATCGTGCTTCTTCTTGGACGACTGTTTGGATATTAACAAGTAAGGTAATGAATTGTTAGAACTAATTGTAGGCCATCGCATATAAAACAGTCTGATAAATCTGAAGACGGAAGATTTCGTTGTAGAAAGAAGATTTCGACCGAAATCTGTTTCGGGCGAAATACATTTCGACCGAAATGTATTTCACATGAAAACTCTAGTTGTCTTATTAGTATAAATACTTGTAAGTTTGAAAGCTTTGGGGGTATTTTATTGCAATATCAATAAAGACTCGATTTTTACACCGTTAACTATGTGTTTCTGATCCGAACCTCGTTTATTGATTATCGGATCGATACATTGAATCTTCTACAATAACTGTTAACTATGTGTTTCTGATCCCCCAAAGCTTTCAAACTTGCAAGTATTATACTAATAAGACAACTAGAGTTTTCGTCCGAAAACGATTTTGGCCGAAACGGATTTCGGTCGAATTCTTCTTTCTACAACGAAATCTTCCATCTTCAGCTCTATAAGACTGTTTTATATGTGATGGCCTACAATTAATTCTTCTTAAATATATGTCTTTATAATTGCCCAACTTTTCAATTTTATTTGTCAATGTAGGTAGTTCCTCCCAGAAAAGGCGTTCGAAAGCCAAAAACCTAAAATTATACAAAAAATTTGAGCAAAATGAGAAGAAGCCTCTTCTCATTGATGTTGAACTACATGGCGGGGGGATTCAAGTTCATGGGTCCTAACGCGTCTGATTTTATACGTGCTATCTCTCTGGAGGTTGAAAAGGTGGTTCCCCACATTATCCTAATTGGGCCAATGTTCCAAATGAAAAGAAACATGTCGTATATCCCACTCTCTTAGTAAGTATAGATGTTTTATAATTATTTATAATTTAATAACTATTAGATTTTTTCTAATTACTTCCATTTGTAGGAATATTTTGATCTGGACAGTCGGAGAAACACTGACAAGTGGCAAGGCATTGGACTCGGAATCACCGCCGAGTGTCAGAGGGCGTATAAAGAACACAAGAGAGAGTTGAAAGTTCATTTCGACGAGCAGGGGGATACGATGATGTGGAGGCGGCGAGGAATAATCCACCGACAGATGTTGATCGAGGAAATTGGGATATTTTGATTGATGAGCTGTTTTTAAATACGGGCTATAGAAACCGATCCGAGAAGAACAAGCAAAACAGAGCACAACAACGCAACCCAAGTTTCCATGGGAGCAAATCATATGCCCAACGTCGACACATGGAGGTATGAAATACAATTGTTAGTATTATACAAACATGCTTATTAATTCTTAGTGATATTATTTTTGTTTTTCACAGGAACCGACCCTATTGAGGTGTTCAGATTGACCCATTATAAAGAAGGGACGGGTTGGGCCAATGAGACTGCATCAACAGACTATGTAAGTAAAATTATTTTGTTGTTAGACTTAGAACATCCAATTGTAACTTTAAACGGGTAAAAATGACCTAAACACACTTTAATATACATCAAACTGTAACTTTAAACGAGTCAAAATGACCCAAACACACTTTAATAGACTTAGAACATCCAACTGTAACTTTAAACGGGTCAAAATGACACAAACACACTTTAATAGACTTAAAACGTCCAACTTTAACTTTAAACAGATCAAAATGACCTAAACACACTTTAATAGACTTATAACATCCAACTCGAGCCCAATTGTTGAAAATTTTTCTAGTATTATTAGTATTTGTTGTTATTAGTGTTGGTTGATTGGAATTTGTGAATTTGGTTCGTTTATGACTTATAGTTTAACAGGTTGGTTATCCATTTTATATCAGTTATGCTGTCGAATTTTAGTAAAATAGTCAAGTGATTGTTTATTACATTGTTTAATACAGGACCGAATTCAAGAGGAGTATGCAAGATCCTCTACCGAGTCTGGTGGTGACTCATCTGTTGTCGATGAGTTTACATGCACGGAGCGTGCATTGGGTCATCGGTGTGGCCATATCCATGGTGTTGGTCGTGTGGTGAGTAATCCCACACCTGATATGTCAGTACCCCCCCCCCCCTCCATAACCCCATTGGCAAGAAGTGGATGAGTGTGTGGCTCAACTTCAACAAGTTCAAGATCAACAACGACGAGAGCAACAACGAGATTAAGAACAACGACAGCAAAATCAACAACTACTTGAAATGCAACGACAAATGGACTAAATGCGTCGAATGTGGGAACGCCGAACAAGCAGCGATGATAATTAGCCTAGAGTTGTTGCCTATGCCTTTGTTGTTGGTTTGAACAATTCGAATTATCGTCGGGATAAGTTATTTTAAAAAATGATTTAATATAATTAAAAAACCCTATACCGACGACTTGTCGTCGGCATAGGTTATTTTTAAAAATTATTAAAAAAGTTTTCGTCTGGTCTGTCGTCGGTATAGAATTTCTTTTTAAATTTTTTAATTAGACCATGTCCCGACGACTTGTCGTCGGTATAGGTCAACCTATCCCGACGACACCTATACCGACGACATCTTTGAGCTATTAGTACGAAGCAATTTTGATGAACCCTATATCGGCGACAAGTCGTCGGTATAGGTCAAAACAGCCTATCGAGCTATGTTTTTTCGTCCCTACAGAGTGTTACTGTTGTAGTGGTCTACATTTTTTTTAGCGTTTGCAACATTTGCAACTGTAGAGAAAGTAAAATGAATGATTGTTCCATGAAACTTGTGTCAAACTAACCACCGGTAATTCTGGGCTCGTTCATCAGCCGGTCATGTAGCAACACCAATGAATCCCAAGAGCTTCTACAACATCAATGCAACCTTGACCGAATGCTCCGGCGATTTGACGTAGTCTTGCGAGAGTGAGTTTATAGATATTTTAATTAACAAATTTTGTAATTAAATGAGTAAAATTACAAAAGTACCCTCATGTGCTTTGCATATGACTAAACTTAACTGAAGAATTTAAGTGGTTTAGAGCTAAAGGACGTAACATGCAAGATTTATAAACATAAAAGACGATCTCTGACAATTTTTGGGCTAAAGGACAATATTCGAAAAAGGATATAAATATAAGAACTATTTCTGTAATTTACTCCTTTTGAAAAGACCAAAATACCTTAAACATTAAATAATTAAAAACAAAAACAATAAATGAAATATATATAGGTGTTTCTTTTTAAGTAAACACTCGCCATAGACTACGATAAAAAAACTCAAAATTTAATACAAATCCATTTTCAAAAAACTTAATATCGGCCTCTTTGTAATTTTAGTCAACTCCAGGGCTTTTTCCTTTCTCACGTATTTTCCTTTCCCCTTTTCAACCAGATAACAAGATTAGGGTTTCCCGTTCACTCTAGAAGATCGTTTCAGACGACGAGAGAGAGAGAGAGAGAGAGAGACGACGAGAAAGCTTTACCTTTCCTCCACGCACCCCCTTATCTTCTTCTTATGCTTAATTTTTTTACTGCTCCTTCATCCCTGATTTCTTCCGGCCCTAATTCGCTTGGATTTGAACGACGGTCAGGATGCTTCATACGAAGAAGAGGGAGATGAAAGCATGGAAGAAGAAGAAGATGATGTCTCGGATTTGAACGATGATCTGATGGTTCGGTTTCTATTCCTTCGGTGATCCTAAGGTCTGTCTCCTCACTGCGTCTCCGTGTATAGAGTGATCTATCTTCCTTCCAATTACGTTGTCGTCGTTAAGTGCTTGGAGAGGCAAAAAGCGATGAGACCCGATCTCAAAGAGATGAACTTGATTCAACAAACATAAAGAATCCATTACCTGATTGAGTTCGACATCCAAGCGCTTAACGACGACGACGTAATTGGAGGGAAGATAGATCGCTCTGTACACGGAGACGCAATGAGGAGACAGACCTTAGGATCACCGAAGGAATAGAAACCAAATCATCAGATCATCGTTCAAATCCGAGACATCATCTTTGTTTTGGGTAAAAATTAACAAGACTAATTTTGTAACCAAACTTAATTTGTGAGGTAGTGTGCTTGTAAAATCAGTGTAAAACAATACAAAAACGTAAAGAGTGACACGGTTGTTTACGAGGAAAGCCCTTGATCTTTAGGGATCGCCGACATAAAACCTCGGGAGGTGACAATCGACACCTGCCTCGTTTCTTGAATAAATAATAAAGAATCACAAGTGTTGAGCAGTAAATGATCGAACTAAGTGTTACCGAAGTGATTAAGTGTCTAGAAAGCTAAGTGCGTAGTGAAGATGCTGTGCCTAATCGATCAATAATGCTGATTAAATACAAAGATAATGCTAACTAACTATCCGAGAATCCCGGGATAGACTAATTCTTCAAATATGACTGTTGGAGGCCAATCCACGCGTCTTCTACACGTTCTTCTTGACTTCAGGAGCGATTCTTCAGGGATAGCATTGACTTCACGTGTTTTACCTGCGTATTAGTCAATATAAATGAATGATATAATGGTTAAATATTGAGGATACCGAACCTGTTAGCTGTAAAATGACCAATAACAATCTTCTTCTTCTTCCATGCTTTTATCTCCCTCTTCTTCGTACGAAGCATCCTGACCAACGTTCAAATCCGAGCATCAGATCGGCGAGCGAATAGGGCCGGATAAAATCAGGGATGAAGGAGCAGTAGAAAAATTAAGCATAAGAAGAAGATAAGGGGGTGCGTGGAGGAAAGGTAAAGCTCTCTCGTCGTCCGGAACAATTACAACAATTACCAACGATGTTGAATTACCAAATTAGCCTTATATACTTATTTTGTCTTTTATGACATTAAAAGGGAAGAGGGACCACCACCCTCCACTGCACCACGCTAACTTCATCACCGGCCGATCATCGGGACCACGAAGTATCTCAGAGCAGGTGTACCAACGATGTTGAATTACCAAATTGGCCTGATATACTTTTTTTTTCCTTTTATGATATTTTGGTAAATTACCCATCACATTTTTTTTATTTGATATAGTTTGTGTTTAAATAATTTAACTTTCAAAACAATTAACATAAAGAGACTTGGTGGGAATGGTTAAAGCTTGCCCACGCTAACTTACTTGATCAAGTTCAATCCTTTGCAACAAAAAGTATTTTTTTCTTCTTCAAAGATTTTTTTCTTTTTCTCAAACTTTTAATGTTTAAAACTAAAATTATAAATTATAACTTTACCACTAAAAAGTTGCCACATCGTCTATTTGTTTTTTTTTCATCACTCATACTAAATATGATATATGCTTTTAGGGAAATGTTCAATTCAGAACACTAAATATTGTGAGAACACACAGAATAAAACGAATCATTCACTTTTTCAATTTTAAAAAGTTTTAAAATATAAGAAAATTATATAAATGTAATGTTTATTTGTTTTTCATGAAATTCAAATAAAAAAAATATGAAAATATTTCGTTTATATACATACCTACACATGTGTAATTCATGTGTGGGTTTTTTTTACCTACACTTGTGTAAGAAACTTTTAAGTATATAAAAACATATGAAAAAAATTAGTTTGATTGTTTTTTATACACATAAACATGTATATTTGTATGTAAGAAGTATAAACTTTTTTTTTACCATGGATCAAAAAAATAAATGATTTAGGTTTGTTCTCTTTGTTCTCACAATATTTAAGTATTCTGAAATAAACTTCTCCCTATGCTTTTAACACGTTTAATTTTCTAATAATCTTCTATTGTTTGAGAATAATATAAAAAAGATTTAATCTACCAAAAAGGTTTTATAGTTGTTGAGAGTTATCAATATAAATAATGAGTGTAGAAATAAATATATATAATCATTGAAAAATTAGAAAAATCTATGTGTGTAAGTGCAGATCTAAACTAGGGGTGTTCAATATTTGGTTTTAAACCGATTAAATTGATAACCGAATGAAACCGAAACCATTTAAAACCAAATCGAATTACATATTTGGTTTTTGGTTTAGTTTAAGTTTCAAGATTTTGAATTCGGTTTGAACCGAAAAAACCGAATTGGGCTATACCAATATTTTAATCCGTATTTTATAGTTAACACAATTCATTTATATTAATAACCAATACGCATATATGGATTATAAATTAATCTTACCTTGGATATTTTTTTATAAAGTTGATTATCCTAATTGATTCTTCTGAGACTTCAATAATCGAAAACAGAATGCGGTTTATACAAACATGAAAAGATGATATTACATGATTATTAGGGGGAAATTCATAAATAAAATTTTAAGCTGAATATATATGTAATTAATTAAGTTTTTAGAAGGATATATGTAATTGCCCTTTAGTATTAACCAAAAAAAAACTATCATTATTAGATATAAGTGCTACAATACTTGATTCTAGTTTGGTGTCATCCCTTCTTTATTTATAACATACTTTGGTTAATCACCTGTTAGGCTAACCAATGCAAACCAAGCCTAAAATAACATTTATCAACCAAAAGCAAACTTAAAAAACATGAAATACTAATGTCAAAAGTTTCAAAAAAGACTTCAAAGCTTTATTGATTCTAGTTGGGTGTCATCCCTTCTTTATTTATAGCATACTTCCCTTGACTATCTTTCTTTTCCATCCAATGTGGGATGCCCCAAACCTTTTTTTTGTTGATATTTTTCTTTTCAATCTCAAGTAAATTAACATTTGCAATGGTAAAGACATATTGAAAATGCTACATAAATAAGACATCAAAAGATCGACTATGTAAGTTTTTTTGTGTAATTTAAAATAGCTACATACACCATACATAAAAGAAGATAGTTGTATTAAAAGTCAATCTGAATATGGAGTTCTTAAGTTTGTGTGAATTAAGAATGCTATAAGAGCATGGGTGTTATTATAAAAATATTATAAATTGATTCGGTTATAGGTAAATGAATAACCGAAACCGAACCGAAAATGTCGGTTTCGGTTCGGTTTTTTCTCTTTTTTGTTCGGTTCAGTTATTTCGGTTCGGTTTTGTCGGTTAATTCGGTTCCGGTTCGGTTAATTCGATTTTCTGCTCACCCCTTACAATTGATTTTAGTCGGTTGATACTTTATCTAAAAACGGCTCGTTTCTCACCGATCCCACTTTGATCAAAAGACGAACCAAACCGATACTTTTAAATTGACCTGATATGAAAAAACAATAAATAAGGCCCAAAGATATATAATTTGATAGTAACAATAAGTAATGAATCAAAAGCTCCCATATATATGGTCAAGACATCATTTTCATGATTCAAAACCAACACTAAGTAAATATAAAAAAAACTAGAATACTTATTATGAAAAGTTAAATGCAATGTGTTCAAAGTTTTCACCAATTTCTACCATAATCTCTAATCTTTAGTAATAACTTTCGTACCTTAGTCCTAACTGCTAAGACTCCTAAATCCTATGCATCAAAAAATCTCCATATCTGCATACCTTTGACTATTCCATTATCCTACTTCTTCTTGAACAACTGTTTAGATATTAACAAGTGAGGTATAGAATGTTTCTATAAAATTAGCCGATAAAAAAGTGTACCTTCTTCCTTTATGAAGCTAATTGCTTTTCCTTCACAAGGTAATAACCACGACAACGGCATCAAGCCCTTAAACCGCTTTTGGGCTTTGGAAGAGGAAGGCAACACAATCTGAATGTTGGTATGGCCTTCATCTTCTTGTTGAAGTAACTTCTCATATGTAAACTGAAGAAAAAACAACAAATAAAAAAAAATAATATCTCTACTTAACATGTATTTAGTTAAGGAAACCATATAAAACTCTTACCTTGACAATATCACTTTTTTCTTCAAAATCATTTAAAGGAAAGGATGGTCTTAAAGTAAGAGATCGAGGACGGCAACACCAAAGTAAAGCATCCACAAAAGTTGCATGATCCAATGATTCGGCATGGTCTAAATGTAGCTCAACATGCTGGAGTTCATAAGGTGGCAACTCAATCGCCTTTAGCTTCTCTAACACTGTGAATTTCTGCGAGACAGTTGGAATGAATATACAACTTCATGTTTGGGGTTGTTTTATATAAATGTATTTGACTCTATTATTAGACTAGTGTTTATTAGTATGAGCCCACTGGCTTACTTAGGTTTCTAGGGTTCCTTGTGATCTCTAATATCCCGTGGGCTCATACTAATAAACCATAGTCTGATTATACAATCCAATACAATGTTCACAACAAACTAATACATAAACAATTAGTTTAATCAAAGAAACGAACCTGACTCGTGTAGATGTACAAGTTCAAAGCTTTGAACCCATTTTTCTTGTCGAAAAATAGCCTCAACTTCTGGAACCAAAGAGCATTTATAGAGCCATCGGGATAACATGGCATACATGCTTTCAAATGGGTTAAATTCCTTACCATAGACCAGAGACAACGAGGATTACTAGAGTAAATAAGTAAACCCAAGTTGGGGGTCATGAACTCAAATAAATCCAAATCAATATCTGAATGTAACACCAATTTCGTCAAGGAATGACTTGACAACTTCAGGTTGTCGCATTTATAATTAGCAACCAAATCAAATCTTTAATGAAGGGGAAGTTGGATAAGAAGTCGGTAAAACCATTCGAGTTTGGTAAGGGATACCAATTATAAAGCACGATTGTTAGGTTTTTGCACGAACCCACGTTTATTTGCGGTGACCCAAAGAGTAGATAGATTTGGAGCTTCAATGTCTATTCTCTCAACTTGAGCGTTATAGTAAATCCAAACTTTTCGAAGATTTTGATGCCCATAAACACAAGTGTTTCATAAAAAATTCTTGTAGAAGAGGGCAGCTAGTTGCGAGATACTTGATCGCTTCATCATCTACCAGGACGTTTTCAAGTCTCAACTGAATCAAAGACTTAAACTTTACAACATCAACCATCAAGGAAGAAAGCAACTCACAGCCACGGTACTTTGGGACATACGAGTTAGTTATATGAATCTCCAACTCCCTCACGCCACTAGTAAGAACTAATTCAACGCAATTGTTAACAATATCTAATTCTGCACGCTCACGAAGAGTTGTAATGAGCTTGAACTTGTGTGCAGGGACATTCTGATGGCAAAATCTAGAGGTGGTATACTCAACATACTTGAAATAACTTTGTCGAGATACATGTAAGCGTTTGGTAAAATTACGGATATTGAAATCTAAAATGGGGAAAGACGCAGTTAGGTGAAACCATTTCGTAGACAATACTCTCATTCGAATAAGATCCTTAGGAGAAGAAGTAAAACAGGAGAGTATGTGATGAACAATGTATTTATACAAGAACTAATTACACATACATACAATAAGAATGATAAAATTACATAATAGGCTATAAACAATAACTATGAAAGTCTAATAGTATACCGTGTTACACGGGTTAAATAAAAAAAATATTAAATAAATAGTGATGAAGCTTTGAGAATCATAAAACGATATTTTGAGATAAAATATGAATATCAAATAATTAGTAATGAAGATTTGAGAATCATAAAACGATATTTTGAGATAAGATATGATTGAAATTACGTATATATGAGTACTTTAAGTAATAAAATAATAATATTTTTTTTTTAACTTTCGTTTTAAAAAAAATCATTTTTGTAAACAACTGTTTTTGAATAAATGTCTTTTTTAATAAAAATCTCGTTGTTTGAAAACTTTGATTTTAATTATTTTCGTTTTAAAAAAAAATCTTAAAAAATTGTTTTTTAATAAAAAATTTATTTTTTGGAGATCGGTTTTAAAATATTTCGTATTTTTAAACCAATTTGCCTTTTAATAAAAAGATCTGGTTTTTTATTTATTAAAAAATATGTTCGTTTAATCTAAAAAATGGTAATTATTATGAAGAAGCCTAAAATTATGGCACGTGACATCCTAGATTTTCATTTATTATATATAAAAGATTCACGTACTGTTATTTATCCCTCCAACTTTATTTTGAAGTTTGTTAATTTGTTGAAGTTTTTGATGTGATAATGTTGAGCGGTAAAATTTTATAAGAAAGAAAATATAATTTTGTAACAAATTGGTACTCATGATTTTTGGATCAAGTTGAATCACATAATAAAAGTCAATATCATAATAAAAGTATAATGTCACTGAAAAAAACACATAATAAAAATACAAGTTGTTATAGACGAATTTGTCTCAAACGTTTCAAAACATTTGGTTTCAGAAATAAATTGTATCCAACATGCTCGTTAGACTATTAAAATGTTTTAAACAAAAGTCTTTCAAGGTTTATTTATAATACGCTTGTTAGAAAATAATACGTTTGGATAAAACAAATTTAAAACCGTTGGTTTATACAATAAACCGGTATCTAACACGCATGTTAGATTATCTTATAAAATAATTGTTTCTAACACTCATCTTAGAATACGAGACGTTTAGACAAATGTTTTAAACCATAATATTTTATAAAATAGAGTTAATTGCATAATATTTTAGAAAACAAGAAACCCCTTTTTTAGATCGTTTTTTTTTAACCAATCTCATTTCGTTTCCTCCGGATGATCCACCAAGCCGAGAAAATAATCGTTTCAACAAACTCTTTCTTTTTTTTATTAACCGATAACGAACCCATATCCACCGACACTTTAAACTGCGGCCATAACAATTCCAACCACCGACCAATCGCTGCCCAAATTTCGCTAGCCATCAAACAATCACAAAAAACATGATCCCCTACTTTGACCTCAACATCACATAATAGGACAAATGAAACATCAATCCCCCTACTACAAAGATTACTCTTGGTAGGTAACGGGTCCAAAATCACCCTCCAAGCATGAATGTTAACCTTCCCAGGAAGGAAGGATTGATCATTCAATGGTAATACGCACCGACTTAACAGAAAAATATTCATCCGGGTCCAAATCCCAAATTCATTTATCTTCATTGGAATGCCAAGTAATCGATTGAAGTTCTTCTAACATCTTATTTCAACTTTTAGAGTGTTAAAACTCAACCTTTCCAAAAAATCGATCAAAAAGTTGTCACTTAAAAGAAAAAAATACGATACAACGGATAATGCAGGAACAAAGACTTTCATTCCTATAACCGAAATTTTCGGTTTCGGTTCTGTCAGAGCTCAAAAATCGAACCAATCGTTGTTGTCTTATGTTGTATCTCAAATAAGAGACTTCTAAACATTAACTTTGATCATTTGTAGTAACCAACACTCAAACAAATTTATCACTTATCTGTATGGAGATTGTGTACAGTTGAAATAAACTACTAGTGCAAACACAATCATATGTAAATATTATAAAGCAGAAAATTTATGAAAGGTTCACTGCAATTTCTTCAAATTTGTCAGTTTACACTAGTTTCTGCAATAAAACACCAAACTCAAATTTTACTAATACTATAAACTTTCAAACTTCCGTCCTACCAGACTCATAGACTCCTAAATTCAATGCATCACGAGATCGCCATATTCACACACTTTTGACTGTTCCATTATCCTGTTTCTGCTCGCATGATACGAATGTTCGGATATTAACATACGAGGTGAAGAATATGTTATACGCGTGTCTATAAAATTAGCTAAGTGTACCTTTTTCCTTTATGAAGGTGATTGTTTCTCCTGTAGGAAGTAAGGACATCAACGGTCTAGGAGAAGGCGACACAATCTGAATACTGGTATGGCCTTCATCTTGTTGTTCAAGTAGCTTCTCGTATGTAAACTGAAGAAAAAATAACAAACAGAAAAAGGATAATATATCGACTTAGTTGCAGTGTACAAACAGAATCTAAACAATGTTGAAGTCAACGAAATTTTTGAAAGAATAAATCCAATAAAGGATAATAAATACTTCATCAAATAATAAAACACATATCTCTTACCTGAACGAAATCACTTTGTACTTCAAAATCACCGTCAGAAACGGATATAGTTAGTGATTGAGGACGGCAACACCAAAGTAAAGCATCCACAAAAGCTTCATTATCCGATGATTCTTCTGTGGTGTCTAGTTGTAGCTCAAGATGCTCGAGTTCATAAGGTTGCAACCCAATCGCATTTAGGTCCTCCAACTCTATGAAATTCTGCAAGACAATTGAAATTAATATAAATATTGTGTTGGGATTAATTGTTCACAACACATATATGACTAATCATAGAAACGAACCGCACAATTCGTCGCATCAATATACAAGTTCAAAACTTTGAATCCACTTTCCTTGTCCAAAAATAGCCTCAACTCGTGGAACCAAAGGGCGTTTATAATATCACCTTCGGGATAATAATGCATACATGCTTTCAAATGAGTTGAATATATTAACAGAGGCGGGGGTACATAAACATGACGGGAGTAAATAAATAAATCCAAATTGGGAGTACTGAACTCAATTTCTCCCAAATCACATTTTGAATGTAAGCACAATGTCCTCAAGGAATGGCTTGACAACTTGAGGTTGTTGCATTTATATTTAGGAGTCAAAAACAGAGATTCAATGATAGGGAAATTGGATAAGAAGTCGGTAAAACCATTGGAGTTTGGTAAGGGATACCCATAGTAAGACATTGCAGTTAGTTTTTTGCAGGAAGCCAAGTTCATTCGCGGTGCCGCTCTTTCATGAGTTTCATCCTCATCTGCTACCAAAAGAGTAGATAGATTAGGAGCTTCAATATCTATGCTTTCAACTGGAGTGTTATAGTAAATCCAAACTTCTTGAAGATTTTGATGCCCATAAACACAAAATCTTTTGAAACCATGACAACTTTGAATATGAAATACTTGTAAAAGAGGGCAACTATTGACAAGATGCTTGATCATTCCATCATCTATATGAACGTTTTCGAGGTCCAACTGAATCAAAGACTTGAACTTGACAACATCAACCATCAAAGAAGAAGGCAACTCACAGCCACTTATGATCAAAGATTTTAACGTAGAAACAGACAAGAGCATGTTAGGCAAACGATACTTTGGCATAGGATTAGCATCTGACAAGTAAGCAATATGAATCTCCAACTCCCTGACACCATTCCTAAGAACTAATTCAAGGCATCTGTTAACAATATCTAATTCCGCTGGCTCCTGGATAGTTGTAATGAGTTTGAACTTGTGTGCAGTGACATTGTGATGGCAGAATCTAGAGGTGGTATACTCAACATACTTGAAAAAAGGTTCTCGAGATAAGAAGTCATAGATATTATTATCTGATATGAAGTTATGGATACTGAAATCTAAAATGGGGAAAGAAGCAGTTATGTCAAACCATTTCTTAGACAATACACTCATTCGAACAAGCTCTAGAGGAGGGGCATCAGTATCAAAACAAGAGAGAACTCGATGAACAATAGATTCAGGAAGCTGCGTAATACGATCCATATCTCCAATTTCACTAGCTAGGGTTTCCATCTACAAAATGGAAATCGAAATTGACGGTATAAAAATCAAATTTATAGTTGGGGATAAAAATTAGAAACTGTACTCACCTTTTTCGGATGATCGATCCAAACGAAATCGAAAACCCCCTTTCAGATGCTGTGCTCTAACCCTTCCCTACAAATACAAAATGTCGTTCTCTTACACTTTTTTATTTATTAACCTTTTTTTCTGAACGGATACTATAAAGAGAATCGGAATGTACATTGCTTTCAACTTACGCGTTCTTTTTTTTTTTCGATTCAACGGCTTCTTTTTTTCTTTTTTCTTTTTTAATTTACATTTTAACTCCTTTCTATAGTATATAGTATTCGGTTTTAGCCTGTTTGATTTTCTGTTAACATCATTTTTCTATAATAGTTTTCGTTTATCAGGTTTTACAAAAAATGGATTGCGCGTTCTTTTATGAATGTTTCGGCATAATTTTTTTAAACAAATTTGTATTCAAAATCGAGTATGTATATATAGGGGAAGGTTCCACTGAGAAGTGATTTTTCACTAAGAAACGTTAAGAAGTGGGTCAAACGAACTCCGATTGAGCTCATTCCAGCGGCGTTGGAACCGTCTCATCGAACTCTAATCCGGACCCAAAAACCTAAACCCCCTCCACCCGCACCCCCAAAAACCTAAACCCCCCCTCCAACCCCACCCCAAAAAGCCTAAAACCACCACCCCCACCCCCCAAAAACCTAAACCCCCCCACCCCACCCCCAAAAACCTAAACCCCCCACCCCCCAAAAAAACCTAAACCATAAAATCTAAACCCTAAAAGCTAAACCCTAACCCTAAAATTCAAACGTAAAATCTAAACCTTAAAAGCTAAGATGGTAGAGTTCGACGAGACGGTTCCAACGCCGCTAAAATGAGCTCAATCGGAGTTCGTTTGATATCGTTTCTAAGCGTTTTGGTCATTTCTTTGATTTCTTAGCGAAAACCTACTTCTTATTTGATCCCCCTATATATATATATTATGTATCCTACGCTATTGCAATGTCGTGACAAACCTAGTCGTTTATGAGCGAACAACATCGTTAGCAGTTTTGTGATATTATCGTATCCGGTATCGGTGTTCGCTTGTACGGTTTTGACGAGTCAAACTATGACGACCAAACTCCTGCCGCGTAAGCACAAGGTAAAAATACTAGTTATAAAACAAATAACATTTGAAATGGTAAAAAGATGATATTTTAACACATGTGGCAAGATGTGTTGGTCGGGTGGTTTGGGTAATGGGTCAAACAGATTCAGGTTGAACCGGGACAGTCACAACAAGTTAATCCAGCAAACAATTCTTGGCCCTCTTTATAGTGCTTAATGCGTTAATAATGATTAATGATCACGCTCCCCATTTACCTAAATTTGTTTTATCAACATGTTATGAAATAGTTGTTCATATCAAAGATTTATAAACTCTGACCACAGTTTACACTAATAAACACCACCTCCGGATCCATTTGATGCCTTGGTTTTAAACCAATACATCACAAAATATATATATTAATTGAGTTTCTAGTAAAGTTTTATTTTGGTACTTGTTGGCAATAATAAATCCCAATGCACACCGTAAACAATCATGTGATAGTATATAAGAAGCTGCTTTTGCACCAAAGAACCAACCTTAGAATTACGAATTAAGTACACACTGGGTCAGGCTGCTTCATGCAAAGTGACCAAACACGAGAAAAGCGTGTCTTGACAACTAACACGTGTTTATTCCATTTGCATTTGATACTTTTGGTTTCCTTGCGTCTGAAGTTGTGGAGCTTCTTAGTCGTGTCCAACGGGTTATGCATAGTTATGTTATGACCCCAAGATCTTTGAATGTAGTTTTTAAAAAACTTGGTTTTGCTATCCAAAAAAGGGTTGTGGCGTAGTTTGTTGCCTGTTTGCCTTCTGTTTCGATGTAATTTTATAAAAAAACATTCACTAAGTCTATATTAGTACACATTCTAAAAAGGATCATCATCCAATTATGAGCAAATGAGTCACTTCAGATGATAAACTCAACTTTCATCAATCATATCATACTTTATTTGCCTACCAACTATAACACATAATACCAACTATAACACATAATCACTACTATAATCTAAACTTATATGAAGTGCAATGAGAAATTGGTTGAGAATTTTGGTCGGTTTGAAATGAAATATAGTGAGAAATTAGTTGAGAATTTGTACCACATAGGAGGATATATAAACATTGAAGTGGCGTATAAGTTAGGAACCCAAATTATTAAGTAATACAAATACCATGTTGGTGTTTATATGTAAAAGTGGAGTTGTAATTAACATAATTATTATACATTTAAAGCTAACAAATTTAAATAATCTTTTTAAATAGCTTATTAATCTTAATTTAAACATGTTATATAAATAGGTGATACTTACATTATTACACTGAATATGATTTTAGAACGATTAGGAACAGTAAATGAACAAGTGTTATTATTATATTGGATTGTTGTAGTTTGTCTGTTCACTGGCTCCTCCTCCCCCATGGTGGTCAATGATGTATACACGCGTCTGCTCCTCCGTATCCTTCATTCTTACGTGGAGATCTTTCATTTTTTGCTTCTCACTCATTCGAACATCAGTGAATCCCAATTTCATCAAGACTCTCTTACGTGGATTTTGATGACATTTGTTCGCTATCATGAGTAATGGGTATGGATGGAAGATAGAGGCCGCTTGGGTCACAGGAGAAGTCACCAACACTCTTCTTCTCAAGGTAGACTTCATTTAATAAGTTATCCAATAGAAAATTTGATGCTTAAATTGAAATTGTGCTAGGAAATGGTAGAGGTCTTCCCATCACTCACACCGGTCACTCTACATTATCCACTTCCGCTCGCTCCTTAAATCTCAATAATGTCTTATTTGTTCCTCATTTACGTAACAATCTTATTTCGGTTGCTAAACTTTGCAAAACTAACCGAGTTTCCATTGAATTTTTTCCTTTCTTTTTTTGGTGAAGGATCTTCGCACGGGGCGCCTCTCATGCGCGGGGAGAACGTTGATGACATCTATTATGTGGCCATTCAATCCCTTCGCCGTCTTCCCCAAATAAACTCCACCACTACATCAACCGGATCACCTTTATCACGGCATCATAAACTCGGGCATCCTTCAATTAACATTCTTAGACTCCTTAAAAATCTAGGACTTAATAAAATGTCGAATATTTCTTTTCATTGTGATGCATGTTCAATTAATAAAAGTCATAAATTGCCCTTTGGTGCAAATTCCTTTACCGCAAACAAACCACTAGAACTTGTGTACTCGGATGTTTGGGGTCCGGTTCAAACCTCTAATGATGGTTTTAACTATTATGTCATTTTCGTGGATTATTTTTCCAAATAGCCAAGTAAAACGAAAATCTGACGTATCTAGTTTATTTCCTCAATTCAAAAGTTTGGTGGAAAATTTTTCACACCCCCCTCATCTCATTATTTACCGACAATGGCGGTGAATATATTGGACTCATTCCTTATTTACAACAAAATGGAATATCTCATTTTACTACTCCTCCACAGGGCCGGTCCCGAGGATTTAAGTGCCTTGGCCGAAGCCGAAAAAAAGGCCCATACGAACAAAATATATAAACTAAAAATTTTTTAAACGACGATTAACGTTATAGCAATAAATATAGAAAAAAATATAGTATGTTATATTACATACCGTAATAGCTAACGGATGATTCGCGAAGCTCTCCTAGCATTCTTGACAGCAAACTCTTTGATCATCTCTTCGCAATTTATACTCTCTAAAATTTCGTTCTCGATAGCTATCATCGCCAATCCACTAAGTCTTTCTTGGGTCATTGTAGATCGTAAGTATGATTTCAATAACTTCAATTTCGAAAAACTCCTTTCTGCTGATGCCACCGTGACTGGAATAGTCAACATTATTCTATATGCAATCCTTGCATTTGGGAAATTTTCTTGTAACTCATTCAAATGCTTCAAAACATCTATAGGGTTGTTAAATTCAATGATTTCTAAGGTGTCAAATGACTTCAACTCCATATAAAGTTCATCACAATCAATATTCGATCTTCCTTCAAACTTGAGTGCATTTTCAAGAAAACGACAAGACAACTTAAGATCTTTATCTTCAATTCCCTTCAAGTTGTGTGGAAACAAAAAACCAAATAAATTCTCATAGTTTTTAAATTGATCAAATCTAATCTCAATAGAAGCAATAGCTTGATCAATAATAAATAAGAAATAATTTACTCTGAAATTCTCTTCGGGTGTAAATGAAGCTTCTTGGCTAGTTGAACTCTCACCAAATGTTTTTTTTCCTTTTAATCAAACGTTTTTCTGGAAATTTCGGATCAATGTCCATTTCAATAGCAATCTCCTTAGCTTCATCAATTGCTTTTGAAAAACCAGTTTCTCTATATCCTTTGAAGTATTCAATCAATTTGTTTATTGCTTTAATAGCAGTCTCGAGATGCATATCATTTGATTGTAACTTTTTGCTCACTTCATTCACCTTGTCTAATACTTCATACCAGATAACAATTGAAACCAAAAAGTCAAATTCACCAATTTCTTTTTCTGCTATTGAATTTGCTTCACTTGCAATTGCAGCATCATTATCTTTTTCCCCAACTTCAAGTAAAGCTTCTCGTACTTCAACAAGTTGCATTTTAATAGCCTTAACACTCTCGATACGACTTTCCCAACGAGTTTGAGAAAGTGACTTAAGACTCCAAGATTTGAGATTATCTTTCAAAATTTGCCACCGATTAATCGAATTTGCAAAGATAGTATAAATGCGTTGGATCTTTCCAAAAAAACTCTTTCCTTTAACACAACTGTTAGCCATATCACATAATATAAGATTAAGAGAATGGCAACCACAAGGAGTGTAAAATGCTCTAGGATTCTCCTTTAAAAATCTAGTTTGCACTCCTTGGTGTTTTCCTTTCATATTTGCTCCATTGTCATATCCTTGACCACGCATATCATCTAGTTCAAGACCAAGAGACTTTAACTCCTCAAGTGTAATTTCAAATAGTCCTTTTCCGGTGGTATCATTAACATTTAAAAACCCTAAAAAAGACTCCTCGACAGTAACAAAATTAGATGAGAATTTTAAATACCTCACTATTATAGTCATCTGTTCTTGGTGACTTAAATCGAGAGTACAATCAAGTATTATGGAGTAGTACTTTGCTTCCTTTATGTCCTTGATTATTTTTTTCTTAATTTCTTGAGCTAGCATAAAAATTATCTCATTTTGGATCTTGTGTCCAAGATAATGCACCTGAATCTCATCATTTGTGATCCGTCGAACATGCTCTTTGATAACTGGGTCGAACTCTTCCACCATTTCAACGAGACCCAAGAAATTTCTATTACCTTAACAAATAAGAAGTTAAATCAATTATAACAATTTATTGGAAGTGGAATAAAAAAAGAGCAAATAAATTATCATTACCTTTTTGATACAACTTTTCCTTTGATCCACGAAAAGCTAAATTATGTTTGCCAAGAAACTTCACTATTGCAGTGATTCTCAAAAGGACTTGCATTCAGTAATCTCTTTCTTTCTTGAATTGCTCGTATTGGGCTTTATCAATTGTTTCGTTCAACTTCAATCTTTTACGCATATCAAACCACTTATTGATATTTGTGAGATGATCCGGGGAAAGTTCATGGTTTTTTATACTAGTAGGTGCATGGTGCCAATCTACATAACATTCCCCATCCAATTTACCTTTCTGAACGCCTTTTCTAAACACTTTACAACAGAAGCAAAATAATTTGTCTATTTCTTTCGAATATACTAGCCATGGCCGATCAACCTTCTCCATATTTGATAAAGTTCTTGTATAAAAAGCTGCGGAAAATCGTCTTCTATTTGTATCATACGGACCATAAACTATATTATTATCTCTTTTAGGACCTTTCTCGACTAAAAGTTTAATCTCATCAGAATTAAGTCCTTCCCACCTTCGTGGATCAAATATATCAATAGGATTATGTTCTTCCTCTTCCGACTTTTCAAGTTCTACTTCCACATGATCTTGTTCTTCAACAACATGATCTTGTTCTTCAACATGTTCTTGCTCGTCCGCCTCTTCTACTTGTACATGCTCTTCAACATTCTTTTTAACAGGCGGTTTAGGCAAAAACTTCAATAGAGCACCGGCTTGAGACTTTGTCATTGCTTCATCTAGTTTTTTTCTTTTACGTTTTTGAGCACCGGATGATTGTTTAGGAGGCATGATTTCTAAAAATCAAATCAAAATTCAACAATTAACATTTACAATTCTAACTAATAATAAAAATTAATAAGTCAATTAATTAACAATGTATAGTTCAATGAGTCATGAAATAAGGGAAATAACTTGATTTAGACAAATTGGCAATCATAAATTAAAATCAATTTATCAAACAATTTAAAACTCATGGCATGGCAAACTAACATGTGGTAAGTAATTCTAAATGAATGAATGGATATTAATACCTTTAAACCAACCAAGGTTGAACAACTGCAACAATTTTTTTTTTGGGGTCGCCTATCGTTCGTGGAGTGGAGACGCCAGGGAGGCAAACAGGCATAAGAAAATTCCTTCCCTATTTGCAGAATTCGTTTTTTTTATTAAAGGGTTAATGGGTTAACGGGTTTTAAGTTTAAATAGGCCCAAACATTCTAAAGATTAAATGGGTCCAACCAATATAAACATTAAAAGGGCTCAACCATTATAAAAAGGACTCAATCATTATAAAAAGGGTCCAACCATTATAAAAAGGGCCCAATATATTTTAAGTTTTCATAAAAAATACTCAATATATAAAACCGGTATTTAAAATTTTATAAAAAAACATATATATATACAGGCCCCGTAAAAATTTTAGGCCCCCGAAAAAACGGGCCCTGGCCGGCGGCCCGGCTCGGCCTACCCCAGGGCCGCCCCTGCTCCTCCACATACTCCGGAACAAAATGGAATTGTCGAACGACGTCACCGGCACATTGTTGAAACGGGTCTATCTCTTCTACATCACGCCAAATTACCATTAACATTTTGGTCTCATGCGTTTCAAACTGCGGTCTACTTAATTAATCGTTTACCCACTCCCATTCTTGATCTCAAATCTCCCTATGATAAGTTGTATAAATCCTCACCGACTTACCTCAAACTCAAACCGTTCGGTTGTCTTTGCTTCCCGTGGTTGCGACCATACGCTTCCTCCAAACTTCATCCCCGCTCCACCAAATGTATCTTTCTTGGTTATTCCGTATCCAAATCCGCCTACAAATGCTATGATCCGGTTTCCCACCGGCTCTATCATTCTCGGCATGTCCAATTTGTGGAACACATTTTTCCATATACCATTGACACCTCCATTATTTCTCATCTTCCCACAGCCTCTCATTTTCTTCATGAAGTTGAGCCCACTGTTTCCTCTAATCAATATTTAGTTCAAAATTCAAATAATTCTCAAGCCATCTCATGCATTCACCCCCACTTTACTGTTGGTCCACCTACTTCATCTACTAACTCCTATGCATCCCAAAGTCACTCCACGACACCTTCTCAACAACCCATACCTCCTAACCCCACTTCCACGCCATTAATTCACATATCCTCCCCTCCCTTCCATTCGCCCTCCCCTTCGGCTTCTAGCCCTCCGCCTTCCTCATCACAAACACTCACTCAATCCCCTAGTACCTCCCCTACTGTCTCATCACACTCCTCAATCCACCCAATCACCACCACCACCAAGAACCCGAAAGCCAAATCCCAAATACTTCAACAATAATTTCGTAAACACCACCACTCTACACCCATTTCCTCCCACACTTGAACCGTCCACCCATAACCAAGCTCTTAAAGATCCAAAATAGCGCCAAGCCATGGACTTAGAGTTCAATGCTCTTCTCCAAAATAACACATGGGAACTAACTCCGTCCACCTCTCAAACACCCATTGGTTGCAAATGGGTGTTTCGTATCAAACGCAACCCCGATGGCTCCATTTCTAAATACAAGGCTCGACTTGTAGCCAAGGGTTTTCTTCAACAATACGGGAAAGATTACTTTGATACTTTTAGTCCAGTCAGAAAACCCGTCACCATTCGCACCATCCTCTCCATTTCTCTATCAAAGAATTGACCACTTCGCCAACTTGACGTTAACAATGCCTTTCTACATGGCACTCTTCACGAGGATGTCTATATGATTCAACCACGCTATGTGCACCAGCAATTTCCGAATCACATTTGCAAACTCAAAAAATCTCTATACGGGTTAAAACAAGCTCCCCGAGCTTGATACATTGAGCTTACTACCTTTCTCCTTCGGTTTGGATTCAAAAAATCCTTAGCCGATGCATCTCTTTTTATCTATAAACATCAAGCGGTCACTTGCTACTTCATGGTCTATGTGGATGACATTGTCACTCTCTCATCCATCCTTAACCTTTTTTTACATCTCTCTCTTCTATTAATTATACAAATTTTTTTAATTGTTTTTATAATATTTTGTTTTCCGTTTCTCTCTCCTATTAAATTTTAATGATTTCTATAATTTTTTTATAAAACATTTTATATTTTAAAAAAATAGATTTGTTCATAAAATATTTTTATAAATTAACCATTTCTTTCATTCTTTTTACAAAATATTTTTAAAAAATAACTATATAACGTTTCTAAATTATTACTAAGTATATAACATTACATTTATTCAACTCGTGTAATACACGGAGTTTATAACCTAGTATCAATTATATATAAGAAAAATAATACCAGATTGAAAAAAAAAAATGTTTTAAAAATTAAATTAACAGAATTTATAACTGTCACGTCAAAATACATTTTAAATACATATTTTGACGCGCGTATGTGTTTACAGATTACATTATATGTGTAATACACAGTTTTATTCAACCAGTGTAATACACAGTTTTATTCAACACGTGTAATACACGGGATTCTAACGTATTCTTCATATATACATAAACCTAAATGTGGAATTTCAAAAAAAAATGGGTTAATTGGGAAAAGGTTTGTGCACCAAAATTAGTCGGGGTTCTCGGGCTAGGTTCTTTGAAAATCTTAAACCAAAGTTAACTATCAAAGTGGTGGTGACGTTTTAAAACGGAGTCACACTCGATGTGGAAATAGGTTATTCATTGTTTACAAGCTTCTAACCGTGACATTACATTCTTATCAAGTCGGAGAGATTACCCAGGGGTATGGAGCAATATCAAAAAACTGGAGAATGTTCTTCACAAACAGAACATTGATTTAAAAACATTGATAGTGGAAAACAACGGAGTTTGGTCATGGAGCGGTGATACACAAGGAGTCTTCACAGTTAGATCCATGTGCAAGATTCTCATGCCACCCGTCACAACAAATAACAGTTTCATTTTCAATTGGAGCAAATCGGACCCATAGAAAATCAACATCTATGCTTGGCGTGCCGAACCGGATAGAATTCTAACCCGACAAGCTTTAATTACAAGAAAGTTAAGCTTTGAGACCAAGATATGCCCCTAATGCCTTCAATGTTCGGAGACCTTGAAACATCTATTCACCGCATGTTTCTACGCATCCATGACATGGGCGTTTATCAGCAATTGGTGCCACATGCCCCCTATATTCGTTTTCTCGGTTAGAGATATCTTGGATTTGATTAAGGGATACCCGGACCAATCTAAAAGAAATGAAGCAATACAAGCATTTATCTATACGGCGATATGGAGCATCTGGAAAATGAGGATCAACGCGGTTTTTGGAAACCGAAGAGCTTCTCTCAAATGGTTATTTGAAGATATAAAGAGCACTAGCTTCCTAGTGAAGAATTGATCAAATATCGGGTCACTAGAATGGTCAAAATGGTGTAAATTCCGGATCTAGTATCACTTATTACCATATGAACATGTAATAACCTTGGTTTTAAATTAATTTACAGTATTTTTTTATATATTTTGAACTTTAAAGAGTAAAATATGTTTTTACCCCTGTGGTTTCGTCACTTTAACCACATGAGTACATAAAAGAATTTTTTAACAGATCAACCCACAACGTTTTTTATAACAGTTTAAGCCCCTAGCTCTAACACCATCAAATTCTGCCGTTAAAATTAGTCATTTGCAACTCACACTAGGGGCATTTTTGTCAACTTACCTCAAAAATTGCATTATAAACAAGAGAAAGGAAAACAATGGTTGACAAAAATGCCCCTCATGTGAGGGGCGCGTGATTGACAAAAACACCTCATTATAATTGCATTACGAACCAAGATTTTCCTTTTTCTTGTTTATATTGACCCGTTAGGACCTGACCTGCCTTGCCTGTTTTTGCTAGGCTTAACAAAAACCATATATCAATCAGTAACGAAGCAAAAACTATATAATGTGAACAATCAGTAACGAAGCAAAAGCTCTTCGTATATATAGTCAACACATCATTGTCATGAGTCAACTGCAATTTGTTAAACTCTAATCCTTACTGGTAAATCAGAAAATCTCCATATTTGCATACATATTAATGTTCCATTATCCTGTTTCTCTAACGCTATAGTTAACATTTTTGACAAAAAGTGTTTTAACTTGACACAAATCGCCTCAACAGGTATAAAAAAGTTATGGTTCGACACTAACAACCCGGGTTGTTTCTTCAGCTACCTCAGTTCATGTTTTCTTACCAAAATTTCACAAATATGTTGATGGAAAGACAATAAAGGCTCAAATTTGGGACACAACAGAATACATACAAAGGTATGTTTCTTTCGTTAGCACCCGTGACATTCATACGTGGTTAACCTTTTTTCGGTTAGGCATAACTGATTCTATTGATGTTGACTCTTTTTGGCTTAGTATTAATCTTCTGATGGAATTCTAAGTATATCATGCTTATTCCAATTTCCAAACAAGAAACACAATAACTATTAGATATATTTGTTATAAACTTATAATTGTTTTTTTAGTCATTTGATACTTCTTCTAAAACAGCTCGTTTCAACCTGAACCCATTTTAGTATAACTCATTTTGACCCGAAGCAAGCTGATTTTTATCTAAAATGACCTCTTGTGACGAGTTACCCACGCTGACCAAAAACCATAAATATGGCCCAAAGATATATAACCTGAACAATAATGAAGCAAAATCCCCCTAAATATATATATAGTCATTGCCATGATTCAAAACTACCACTAGTTACTGCCATAAACTCTAGTATTTTCTAATAACTTTCATACCTTTGTCCTAACTGATAAGACTCCTAAATCCAATGCATCAGAAAATCTCCAAATCCCCAATCCTTTGATAGTTCCATTTATCCTGCTTCTTCTTCGACAACTGTTTGGAGATAACAATGTGTTATACATGTGTCTATAAAATTAGCTTACAAGAAAAGTGTACCTTCTTCCTTTATAAAGCTAATTTTCTTTCTTTCACAAGGTAATGCCATTGAGAATGACTTTAAGTCCATGAAGTCCTTTTGGGCTTCCGAAGAGGAAGGCGACACAATCTGAATCTTGGTATGGCCTTCATCTTCTTGTTGAAGTAGCTTCTCGTATGTAAACTGAAGAAAGTTAACAAATAAAGGATCATCTTTGTTGGAACAAATGCAATAAAGGATAATGAATATTTCATTAAATAATAAATCATAGATAACTCTTACCTTGACAACATCTTCAAAATTAATGAAAGGAAAGGATGATCTTAAAGTAACAGATCGAGGACGGCAACACCAAAGTACAGCGTCCACAAAAGCCACATGAGCCGATAATTCTTTATGGTTGTCCAAATGTAGCTCAACATGCTCGAGTTCATAAGGTGGCAACTCAATCGCCTTTAGCTTCTCTAACTTGAATCCCTGCAATACAATTGGAATGAATATACAAATTCCAGTTGGGATTATTAAAATGATTGATCAAAGAAACGAACCTGACTATATATGGCGTGAATATACAAGTTCAAAACTTTGAATCCATTTTTCTTGTCCAAGAATAGCCTCAACTTCTTGAACCAAAGAGCATCTATACAACCGTCAGGATAGCATTGCATACATGCTTTCAAACAGGTGGAACACCTTACCATATTTATTACCAGAGGTAAGAGTAAACCATAATCATTATAGTAGAAAAAATAAAACCAAATTGGGTGTTCTCAACTCAATATCTTCCAAATCACAGTCTGAATTTAACATCAATGTCTTCAAGGAATCACTTGACAACTTGAGGTTGTTGCATTTAAAAATAGTAGTCAAAATCATATTTTGAATGAAGGGGAAGTTGGATAAGAATTTATTGAAACCATTTGAGTTTGGTAAGTAAGCCACTGTTTTTAGTTTTTTGCATGAGGCCAAGTTCATTTGTGGTGCCCCTCTTTCATCCCTATCTGCTACTATAAGAGTAGATAGATTTGGAGCTTCAATATCTATTCGCTCAACTTGATTGCCCGGTGTAATCAAATTTTTTTGAAGATTTTGATGCGCATAAACACAAAATCTTTTGAAACCATGACACAGTATAATATCTAATTCTTTTAGAACCGGGCAACTAGCGATGAGATACTTGATCCCTTCATCGTGTATATGGACGTTTGCAAGTCTCAACCGAGTCAAAGACTTAAACCTGACAACATCAACCATCAATGAAGAAGGCAACTCACAGCTACATATGCTCAAAGATTTCAACACAGAAACGGATAAGAGCATGTTAGGCAAACGGTACTTTTGTACACTTGACAAGTTAGTAATACGAATCTCGAATTCAATGCATCTGTTAACAATATCTAATTCTGCAGGCTCATGGGGAGTTGTAATGAGCTTGAACTTGTGTGCAGTGACATTTTGATGGCATAATCTAGAGGTGGTATATTCAACATACTTGAAAAAACTTTGTCTAGATACATATAAATTATCAATAATGAAATCTAAATTGGGGAAAGAAGCAGTTAGGTTAAACCAGGTCTTAGACAATACACTCATTCGAACAAGGTCTGCAGGATTATTAAAACAGGAGAGTATGTGATGAATAATAGATTCAGGAAGCTGTGAAATCAGATCCATGTCTCCAATTTCAGTAACTACAGAAATCTGAAAGAATTTTACAAACCGTGAGAGAAGACGCTTCATGTTCATCGGAGTAAAATCAGATTTACTAAAACCTTTTAGGCAGAAGATGATCGAGAGCGATGGGTTAAGGGTTAGGGATTTTTTTTTAGTAATTAAGTAAGGCTATGATTTGAAATCTTGTTTTAATTATTTTTTAAATTTAGAATCTTCTAAGGTCTCAATCTTTTTGATATATTCAATACTCAAAACTTCTGGATCTTTTATATTACGGGCTTTACGTCATTTAAAGTTTTTTTTTTTTTTTTTTGTCTCTTTAGACGATGCTATAATTTGAAATCTTGTTTATTATTATTGAATTACTTTACACGATAGTAACAAAAAATTTTAAATGTTTCATTTAAGTCATTTAAAAAAATTTTATCTCTCTAAAGTCACTGAACTTTCTATAGATGTTTCAATCATATGTAATATTTTTATAAATGTTTAAACTTTTCAAAACTGAATGAGATAAATGAAACATAGATGAACAATGTTTACTATTTAGCAATTGTTTCTTTCTAATTTGACTTAAATATAAAAAAATTAAAATTTGTTTATTATTTAGTGATTTTTTTTTTACTATTACCTTTAATTTTAAGTTAATTGAAATCAAAATTTCACTTATTGAGTTATTGGTTCCAACCAATCAAATAATTTTCTTTTTTTTTCTAATTATTTTAATTAAAGGGTATTCTATTAAATGAACCATCACTATTTTTGGAATATTTTTATTTTAAAATTTTGTCATTCTCTCTCTTTGAATATCAATCGCACAAGAAGAATAAATCAGTTTTGTAACCCTACTTCGCCGACTTTGGTGACCGATGATGATGGTGGTGGTAGCGGGAATGACAACAGCCTTGGTGAACGACGATGATGGTGTTGTCGACTTTGGTGACCGACGGACTTTTTCCTGCTGTTTTTACTTACGGCTCGTTCTTCCGATCTCGGAAATGTATCTTTCCACCGCCATCGTCTGCCGGCGATCTGATGGCATACATTAACTGCGGTGGACCGCCGGATAATGTAATTAAGCTGGTGGAAACGAGGCTGAAAGAGAAGAATCTGAACGGAGGATATAATCAGGGAGGAGGATACTTACACATGCTTTTTTTATGAATCAAATCACCAAGGAAGAATATTTAATTGATGAATATCCAGATCAAAAGCTTCAATTTGCAAGTAAACTGGTTCTCGCGACTTGTTTATTCTTTTTCTTCCTAGGCCCCACAACACACATAAAAAGATCATATATAAATATATGTATATTTCTTCTTAGGAGGAAACTTGGCTGTAGCACTGTATCCCTAATTTTTTTGTATGATTTTCCGTTTCCATTTCAAATTCTTCATGAATGTTTGTATCAATTTTAATATCGAATCAACAAATTGAGTTAAGGTTTTTACCATTGTGCATTATTTTGTTGGATTTATGTGAATCAATTTGGTACGAATATTTAACACCTCGATAAATCGGATTCAATTGCCAAATCAATTTCGTACGTATACGTAACACTGGTACGTATATGTAACACATGTGGTGCGTATATGTAAAACATGCGTTATATGTAACTCGTACTGTTACATATACGTAACTTAACAACTTATTAAAGTTATGGTTCTGATACGTATATGTAACTCGGTAATTTATATCATTTTTTTAAGTTCGGTTGTTTGTGGATAAAAAATAAAAAGTTAATAAATTTATTTGTGAATGAGTAACGTATTGATACGTATATGTACAATCCATTCTAAACAATGAATTAATAGAATAAAATCTGGATAATGCAATCATATCCAATCTGAAATTGATCAGTGTTTATGGTTGGGATTCGGATTTGATTGTACATATATGTATCAATAGGTTGTGCATGCTTATTTGGTACAATGCAGTCTAACCTATCAATTCATTATTTGATTGTACATATACGTATCAATAAGTTAATGATTCACAAATAAATTTACAATAATTTATGTTTTTTTATCGATGAAATATGGATGCATTATTAATTTTCAAGTTATGTTGTTAATTTAATTAATTAATTGATTTTAATAAAAGAGAGAGAGAGAGATAGGAGAGAGAGTGTGAGGAATATTAGGAAAATAATTAATTGATTTGCAAAGTAATTTTCTATTCTACCCTTTTGCAATTAACATAAATAAGTTTTAAATTAAATAGTTACAAATTTGCCACTAAAGTATATCAACCATTGATTAAACAAGATCAATTGCTAACATTTAGTTTACATGATTAGCTTATAAAATAGGGTTAGCATTTGAACCCTACCATATATATATATTTCATTTGCCCCATTCAATTTTAAAAAAAATAATAAACATTTATAAAAATATTGCATAGATCGGAACACTTATGTGTTCCCGAGTCTCATTTAAGGAAGGAAAAGTTAGGAAAAGAAGGGAAGGGGAATTAAACCCTTGTTCCAGAGTTTTTTTTAAGGTGGAAAAAAAGAAATGAGATGAATAGTGTTCCAGAGTTTTTTTTAAGGAGAGAAATGAGTGGATTTGAAGGGAAAACAAGCATAATCTCAATCCTCCCAAATTAGAGAGATTTGGAGAGAAAGGAAAAGAACACTTTATTTTCTTTTCTCCCTTTTAGTAAACTCGGAAACACAATTAGTGAAAGTTGAGTGACTTTAGATGGGTAAAAAAATGTGAATGACTTAAATGAAACACTTAGCAAACTTGGTTACTATTTAGTGAAGTTTTCTCTAAGGAAAATTAAATATATTCTCTAAAACTTCATTAATCTATATCTATATCTATACTATCTAATAAATAAAGGTTTTTTCATTTCACGTGTCGCCTCCATATTCTTATATTCAGGTTTTGACAAAGAAAACAGAAAACTAGTATATCTGAAAGCTAGAGTTTTCTTTTTGCTACAACTTTAATGTGTGTGATTGTGTGATTTTAAGAAAATATATAAAAAATGTGTATCATCGTATTCTCATGTGTTAGGATTATAAGAAAAAAAAATTATGTTTTTTATGAAAAGGGTCTCGATTTTATAATTCGCTTAGGGCCCTATAAAAGGTTGAGCCGACACTGCTAGGTTAGAAACCGTGTAATACATGGTTTGAAAAAATGAATATGCTTACCACTATGAAATATGCATAATATTTTTAATCTATTATATGCATAATATTTAATTCAATCTAAAGTTACATGGTATGAACCACTAACATATGGTGAACTATATCGCGATGCTGCCAAAAGGGCATTTGCTTTTCATACTGGCTGGTAAACTTTTTGAATGTACATTCTCCATAAATAAATCAGCTGATAGAAAAGGATATGATATTTGTTCATCTTGTTATCATTAAACAAGACACTTGATCCCTCAATCTTTGGAGACTACCCAGAAGAAGTTAATCAAATATTTATATCTTCCCGCCTTATATAAAAAGAAACCGTACCACAAAATGAAAATGTTAAATGAACAAAATGTGGATGAAGTTCTTCCACAAAGATTGTAAATACAGAGATGTTCTTATATGGTGTAAGTATGCTTAAACAGTTATTATTATTTTAAATTTATATCACTGGCAACTTGCACGCTAAACAGTTATTCTCACCCCCACAGCCTTTCTTTATCTTTTTTTATAATTGTTTTTGGATTAACAATAAAACCTGCAAATGATTTAGTAAAAAGGCAACCATTATTATTTAATCTTCTGCACAGTTAAGGGGAAAAATCGGTGAGTCAGCATCAATTTGTCTAGGTAATTTCTCCTTCCCTTTTGATTGTTCTTGGATATACCATTATCTTTCTTTATTCAACAAATTATTAAAAATTATCTATGGTCTTCAATTGATGTGTGAAAATCTTTCATCACAAGTTCGCCCTACCGAGAAGGTAATTCACAATATAAATATACTGAGTCAAGAGTCGCCTAACCTTCAAAAGTGTTGGTAGGGCGCCTGAGTGCCTAACTGACCCGTTTTTTCTAGCACGTAAACTGTACCTATTTTGACCCGTCCGTTTGTCATTCTATTAAATTATCAATCATAAATGGATTCTAGCATCATTTCTTGATGGGTTCTTATATATGTCTTCTAAGGCAAGGCACAATAGTGTATTAGAGGCCTATCTTCATTGATATACATTATCTTTCTATTGGTTTTCAGTCTTTTAATAGGGTCAATAAGCATTCAAGCATACTCATTTTTATGATTAAATATTTAAAATTGATTTTAAAATATTTTTGTTTTCTTTTTTTCACTTGCAGCTTTATTCTTGTTTATCTTTTGCCTGCATCTCAGATCTAAATGGTTACTCCGCTTGTGGACAAGATGGTGATGTTCAACTTCCATTTGCCTATGTTGAAGGTTTTTCTTTATTATCATTTGTTAAAATGTTTCATTTTTAGTACAGGTTGAATGGGCTTGGTTTGGTTGACACAATAATTTTTTGTCCAATAATAAATAATTATGCTTACAAAAACAATATTGTTACAATAATAATCGAAATCTTTGAATAATTTTTTTTGGAGGTTTTATGCACTCAAAATACACTTTTAGTGACTTCGACTATTTTTCTTTTGGTTTGACCCATTTTAGAAAAAAACCACAACTAAGATTAGCACATATCCACTTCTACAAAACTTATTCTTTTTATACATTTTTAAAATCTTTTTTATCTTTTACAGAGGGTATTGTTGATGTCGATTTGATTTTTTTGGTGACTACAAGGCTCATCAATGGCGATACTTTAGCATGGGCGGTAGCATGTGAACGTGATCAATGAGGTCGTGCAATTGCCGGTAACTTTTATATTTTTGTACATTTTTTAAATAATGACTTTGCAACTCATAATTTTTTGGCAGACGGTTGTCACAGTGCAAGGGCACCTCGACGACTCATTTGCATCCGCTTGTCACCCAGATGACAGATTCTTTGCTACAGTCAATCAAGACAAGACTTACAGGGTATGGGATTTAAGAAACCTTTCAAACCTGGTTTCGGTTCTTAAAGGCAACATGGGTGTGGTTTGATCGGTTCGTTTTTCATCAGACTGACAGTTTTTAGTGGTTGCAGAACATGCAAACTGTTCATGTGTATAACCTATAGAACATTCGTTTAATTAAGCAAATATTTGTTGGGACCGCACATCGTGCGGGTTCCCTACTAGTATATATATATATATATATATATATGCATGATGTTTTCATATTCAAACCTTAAATAATTTCATTTACTTAAAATCCATATCAAAATGAATTCATATGATAGATCTCCTTATTGTCTTCATTACAGCTTTGTTTTTTATATAAATGAATGGAGATGGTTTGTTGTAACCCAAACAAACAATAAAATAAGATGGATAGAATAAGCATCACAGAAATATAAATATACTAATTTCATTGATTCGGGACAACAAAATAACATAACGTTGATTCACCTCGGGGGAGCTCCCTCGGCGTGATGGCTTACAGAAAAACCAACGATTACAAATGGAACCTAAAGCCCTATGTATAATCTGTGAGTCTTGTTCTTCAAGTTAGTTGCCTCTGCTGAAGAATCGCGTAGTGTCGCCATTAGTTTTTCTATGCAATATGACGACACTAGCTAGTGTCGCCATGCAAGTTGACAAAACTAGCTAACGTCTACTGAACACCAAAATCGGAATTTATCGTCATGGTCCTTGAATTTACCTTGCATCCAAGTGAGCGGAATCAGAAGTAACCCAGAAGGCTACGATCACAAACTTCACATGTGTTTATAACACTTTGTTCAGGAACTCAACCTTCGTACTGTTGATTACGCAAGTCTGAACTGAATTGATGTCTAGGTATTCTGAATTTCAGGACCCTACTCACTTCGTGATATGATGATCTACGAATCTGTATACCAATCAACAAAATTACCTGATTAATCTGACATGGTGGAGATTGTTAAAGGATTGTTTGGAGAAGAAAAAGATCGGTTGGTTCGTCTGACATGGTGGGAGCTTTAATTGAACAATGAAAACATGAGAACAAGGAGAGTTGGGGTAGAAAAATTAGGGTGGCGATCCGTGTAGTATTTTTCGACTTTATACAGTCAAGATTAGCTAAAAAACGGTTATAAGTAGTTTTGTGGACTTTGAATGAGCCTGATTTAATCTCAAGAAATACAGACGATGGTAAACTCACTGTCTTCTATATTTTATACAATAAAACAAGTAAAGTTAAACAACCTTCTTTTACATTTACATATACAAAATATACTAAACCTCTTAATCAAAATCATGAACTCCATCAAATAAGAGATTTGTTTGAAACTAATTCTAATTTCAAATCTTTCTCCTATTCAACCAAACACATCAAAAAATGAAATTCAAATTTACATTTCATTGAATTCCGATCAACCAAACCGCCGATAAGAATCATAACTTTTAATTTAAATGAAAATATTCCAATTCTTTTTTCTAAATTTATGAGAACTATTTGATCGTAAACAAAAGGCAAACACACACCCACAAAACACTTTCTCACAAAAATTCGTAAATGGCCGATCGTTGAGACGAAGCTAAAAACCACCTTCACGAGTTAAGAACACAGTAAATATTTTCGCTCAGATCTCTAGAAGCCCCTATATAATCTTGAAATGGCTCAACGAACAGCCCCAATTCTGAAAAAACTCCTTTCCGGCACCCCATCACATCTCCGATCATGCCTTCGCCCCATCACCTACATGCCACGACCCGGATACCACGCCGCAAAACCCGTCAACCCGATCACCGGAGACGGTATTCCGAGACCCGTAACTCTAATCCCCGGCGACGGCATCGGCCCCTTGGTCACCGGCGCCGTTGAGCAAGTCATTAAGGCGATGAAAGCGCCGGTTATCTTTGAGAAATTCGATGTTCATGGCAACATGAACAGGATACCTGACGAGGTTATGGATTCGATTAAGAGGAATAAGGTTTGTTTGAAGGGCGGATTGATTACGCCGGTGGGGGGAGGGGTTAATTCGTTGAATGTGATGTTGAGGAAAGAATTGGATCTGTTTGTTTCTCTTGTGAATTGTTTTAATTTGCCTGGGTTGCCTACGAGGCACGATAAGGTGGATATCGTGGTGATTAGGGAGAATACGGAGGGGGAATATTCCGGGTTGGAGCATGAAGTTGTTCCTGGGGTTGTTGAGAGTCTTAAGGTATATACATGTTGCTTTATGTTGTCATCATTAGTTTGTTGATTTGAGGCTGCATGCTAGGTGTTCGATGAAATGCTGATGTGAAACCGGCTACTTTTGAAACGTTAAATTGCGTGTTTTGGTTACTAGTGATGCACTCCCCTGAAAAGCTCTTGACGGCCGGACAGCATAAGGCGAGGCTTTTGTTCGCCTTAGCCTTGCCTTAGTGTTGTAAGTGTTGTCGGCCATGTAGAGCTTTTTACGGGAGTGTTCCGGTCAAGATGCTTTTTATTTGTAGCTGCTATATGGTTGTTTTGCTGTTTTTTGAGTATAGTTTACTTATCACTGTAATACAGAGTCGTAAACTACTTTTAACATACAATGATTGTGTTAAAAGTAGTTTACGACTTATTATTAGTATTCTTGTATGGTTGTTTGCTATGATTCTCTGACTTATCTTATGCTATCTTGTTTGCTATTATATTGTAAAAAAAGAGTTTTTATTTTTATTTTTTTTGGAGTCGGGGGAGCGGGAGCAACTTTTCATCCTTTGGGATAGAGGTAAGGTTTGCCCTCATCACACCCTCCCCGAACCTACTAATAGCTCTGCTGTGAGCATGGTTGGAAAAATCGTTAGGCGCTAGGCGGGCGGTGGGGTGGGGCCTAGGCTAGGCGGGATTAATCAGATTGAAATTTTTATATGTAATTTTAAGTTTTTTATATATATACACACATTTTTATATGTAATTTTTATAAAAATGTTCATTTTTAAATATTTATACACATATTTGGCTGGAATTTGAAGAGTTTGGCAGGAAAGTCAAGGTTTTGCCGGAAAATCCAAGGTTTTCCGGAATCTGGCCGCCTAGGACCGCCTGGGACCGATTACGATTAATGGTCCGCCTAGCTCAAAATTACAAGTTAAATGGCCGCCTAGCGCCGCCTAGGCCCGATTTTTACAACAATGGCTGTGAGTGGGTTATACTGACTACGTTTGTTGTTTCCTTTTTTGTTGTTGTTGTTGGTTAAAAGTGATGCAAAATCTATAAAAATGGAAAAAAAAAAACACTTCATAAGAATGAACAGTTTTGGACAAATATGCTTAGTATATGTGTTCTGTTGTGTCTAATTGTGTTTTATTATAGGTGATAACAAAGTTCTGCTCGGAACGTATCGCACAATATGCTTTTGAGTATGCGCACCTGAACAACAGAAAAACGGTGACGGCTGTTCATAAAGCAAACATTATGAAGCTTGCAGATGGTCTTTTCTTGGAATCTTGTAGGGAGATTGCCAAAAAGTACCCTAAGATCGAGTACAATGAGATTATTGTGGACAATTGCTGCATGCAACTTGTTTCAAAACCTGAGCAATTTGATGTCATGGTATGTTATTTTTGCTTGTTTCAATAATAAATATCAATGCTTGGGTCTAACAATATCCTTATTCAGATTCGGTTCTTGGCTGCACAATATGTTATACCTTGCTATACATAATGCTCACCAATGTTGTGTCCTTATGTACATGTCTTTTGAGAAATAAACAAAAGATTAGGTCTTACTCCTTATCATGACGGCATAATCAGTAGCGCATGATGGTGTTAATTATGCCATAATCATTCGAGGAGAATGAAGATGGTTATTATTAGAATGGGGAATCTTTAAAATGAAAAGAGATTTAAGGAGTATAGAATAAAGGAATTATACCCTAATCTATGGTTTATTCTCTTATTTCTTAGTAGTGCATGATGGTGTAAATTATGCTTGCAGCATCTCACTTTTGTACATTTGCAGTAATATTATATACCTTTGAATGCCTTTAAAAAAAATATACTTTTGAATAATTTAGTTACTGTTGCATTTTTCTGGTACAAAATGGGCCACACCAGTCAGTTATATATGAGAGGGTGCTTTTTTCCTATTTTCCAACAAATATATTAGGATTGGTTAATCATTTCTTAAACAGGAATATGCATTTATTCTATGACCTCCCATAAGTGAATTATTACCTTTTTTTTTGGCGTCCATGGCTTTAAAAGGCGTGAAGGGTTCTCGAAACCGAGACGTGACATGTACGCGAGACACCCTATAGTCATAAAATAGTTATAAGTTAGTTATAGATAATATTTTTTACCTTGTTAGTTTTTGAGCACTGAAAAGTAAGGTAAACTAGATTTTAGTAGTTTTTTCCAGTCATACAGGAGTTCTAGTTTTAAAACCCTTACTGGAGATACAATGATTCTTTCACCATTTCGGGACCTTGATTGGTCAAATTTTGCAGGTGACACCTAACCTTTATGGAAACCTAGTTGCGAACACTGCTGCTGGTATCGCCGGCGGCACAGGTGTCATGCCAGGAGGTACATAGTTATAAACTTTATTTCTATAGGATTATAATTTTAATCATATTTAACACATTAATTAATGGTAAGGTTAAAAAATATTGTGCAAGAAAACTTGTGCAGGTCAGCCACCTGACCCAACCCGTTCTGACCCGCTAACAAAATTTAACCCCTGATGATTCTTACAGGAAATGTTGGGATTAAGTACGCGATCTTTGAGCAAGGTGCATCAGCCGGGAATGTTGGGAAACCAAAAATGGTGGAGAAGAAAAAAGCAAACCCTGTGGCTCTACTCCTTTCATCAGCCATGATGCTTAGACACCTCGAGCTTCCTGAGTTTGCAGACCGCTTAGAAAATGCAGTGAAACGCGTTATCTATGAGGGTAAATACCGCACAAAAGACCTTGGTGGAAGTAGCACAACACAAGAGGTTACTGATGCAGTCATATCTGCACTTGAGTGACTTGGATAAACATAAGCTACAGTTTCCGCCCTTTTTGCCAGCGTGACGCTATCGTTTTTTGTTTGCATTAAGAGTAGGTTTTGCTCAAATAAGTCGATCTTCTAACATGTGAAGGAAAAGTGATCGGTTTTGGTCTTTGGTGTTGATGGTTATACAAATCAACGGCGTGAAGTCGTGGCATTACTTTGCAACATATCTTGTTTTGGCTTGAATGTCTTTGCTTTGGCGACGGGTTACACGGCGGGTTTTGAATACCTGTATGGGTCGGTTATTGCCCAAAACCCTGTATTTTGGTTATCAGATTTACACAAACCAGTAGGTTTCAGTTAAAGGATGAGCAGTTGCCCAGTTATCAATTTTAAAGGATGGGTTGGTTTTGCTTTTTTGTTAAATCTGTTGACCACTTAAATTTTGAGCATGTGGTTCAGCTAGAGGTGTACAAACCAGGTTGAAGGCCGAAACCGGTTCGGGTTTGGTCAACAAAAGTCAAAACCGGTTCATGATGGGTTTTCATTGGTTTGGTTTAGATTTGACTGGTTCAAACCAGTTTCAGATCATAGGGTTTCAAACCTGTTTTTGACCCAAACCGTTTGTGTTTTTGGTTTGGGTTGGTTTATGGACCCGTTTAAATGGTGTGTTTTCATTGAGCCCAAGTAATTTTAATGCCAAAAAAGAATTCGAGTACTTATTATTTTATTATAGTCGTTTTCATTATATGCTAATGTGACAAACTGCAAGATATAAACTTCAATTATATATGTTTTAATACAAACTACAAATTCATACTTCATATTGCATCCTGCATCCTGAGTTATCACTTCAACATTACATCATATGTCAAAATCAACAATCATCAAATATAACAACTTAATACAAGAAAGATAGAGCGGAATTATAAAAAAAACAATCATTTTGTTGAAGAGGTTGCGGTAGCAGGATATTGAGTAAGGTTTAGACGCATAATGAAGGACTTCAACAAATTTCCAAGATACAAATGTTCTCCAATCTTTATCCCTGCGGTAACGTAATTCAGTTCAGGGTCATAGTATCGCCCGATCGGCTTGCCATCCAAATCCACCACAACCACCCCTGCGTTTCTCTCCATCGAAGGCCTTCGAAGATACTTATCTAAAAATACAAACAACTTCCAGATGTACGGATATTTACGCACAATATCCCATCCGAATGTAAGCTCCTATAAAAAAGAAATAAAGTGCACAGTGCACACGCGAATTAAGAGTTTTAATAGTTATGTTTATTTGGTTATAAGGAACCAAAAAGAATCAATAACATTTTTTTGGAAATGAGTCTCGCTTTGTTTGTAGATGAACATAAATAAATTGTTTAACTAAAACGGTTCCTTTTTAAATGAGTCAAACAAAAAAAAATGTAAGATAGCACATAAACGGGTTAAATGGCAGAAAAAGTAATCGATTTATTCAAACACCGGATCTTTACGGTATCTATATAGTTTTTGGAGTAAACTTCGGTTTTAGTCCATGTGGTTTGGGTCAATTCTCTATTTTAATCCAATAGTTCCAAACTCCCCATTTACATCCAATAGTTTCATCATTTGTTTCCTTTTTAGCCAATCCACTAACCTCCATCCAATTTTCTGTTAAATTTTAACTGAAAAGACTAAAATACCGCTATTAATAAAATAAAAACCTAACCTCACATTTTGAAAAACCCTGGCTCACAAGAAGTTAGAGAGAGAGAGAGACTGAACCCTAAACCCAAACTCCAAAGCAGATCACCAAACTAAGAAATTAGGATTAGTTCCTAAAACTGGATGAACCACAAGACAGAATTCGTATAGTAGAATATCGCACAGAAAACCAAATCACAGATAGAATTCGTGTAATCCAAATTAGGGTTCCGAAATGAAAACAAACAATAAACTGCAGACTGATACTCCAAAATTCAAATTAGGGTTAAATCTCAAACATGGATGAAACAGAGACTGATATCCTTCGCACAGTAGAATATTGCATAGGGTTAACTGTAATATCGAGCCGCCATGCCATCTCCGGCGGGCTCCACCTCCGGCGACAGATGGAGGGGGTGACGGTGGTGACAGCAGTGTTAACCATCTGACTTTAATTGAAATAAAAATAAAACCACGTTGTCTAAAAAATAAAAATTTAAATTATTAGATTAAAATAGAGAATTTGAGCAAACCACGTAAACTAAAACATGAGTTTACTCTAATTTTTAAGATGATAACTTTTAACCATATATAAAAATGGGATAAAAGGTGTTTACCTAATTGTATTAGAAAAATGATCAGTTTTAACATGATACTCAAGTCGTGTCACGTGTCCATATTGACAGCTCTAATTAAATTAGTTTTAATAAATTAATGATTTTAATATAAGGTACACCAACTTATTTTCATTTACATGAAACAAGTGATTTTAGTGGGAAATTGTATCTACTGGGATGGAGGTAAGGTTTACCTTAACACACCCTTTCGGATCCTATCAATAGTTATGCTGTAAGTGTAATTATACTAGGTATGTTTTATTTTATTAACTTTTAAGAAACTTAAATAGCCAACTTACCGTCGGAATCGCGATCCAATAGTGTCCATCACCGTCGTAACGAATATTATCAGGCATACCAGGCAATCTATCAATGAATACATCTATAGAACCAACTTTTTCCCCTTGTATATAGTATCTGTTGCATCTCAACCTGCAATTTCAATTACCACAATATCAAATCTCTAATTTTTCGAGGCTTTTCCAAACATAAGAAGAAACGAGTGGAGGTGGCAAACCAGACAAGTTGGGCCAAAATAGGTCATTTTTCAAGTAGCCCGTGTCAAAATGAATTGGTCAGGGTTGGGTTGACTCACTAGCATTTTTTTTTCTCGCATTTCTTAGAATTTTATAGATATAGTATACTATCAAAATGATATCTAACTTGTTTAAATAAACTAATTTAGAAGATTAAAATCATTTGAAAAAACATTTTAAGCGATTTTCAACCCACATGACATGTTTTGTTCATAAGAATATTTTTAAAATTGACCATTTTAGCCCGTTTAAAAATAAAATCCAACCCAAATAAACCAATGATCAAATAAAATGGGTTGAAGTTGTCGCTTCTAGAAATAAGTTACTGAACTTACATCACGCTTTCACAGAAGATAACAAAGTTTTGATCCGGGGACATTTCAACACCGTTAGCACAGTAAAGATCTCGAGCAATAACTTTGGTCTCCTTCGTTGACGGATCATAACTCATAAATCTACCATAAGGGCGACCTTCCAATATGTCGAACATGAAATTGTGCAAGTCATATTTCCAAGAAGCGTCGGTGAAGTACACTACACCGTTTTTGGCAGCTGCTACGCCATTTGATGTTCCAAATTTTACGCCCTCGGCCTCGCGTGTCAATGCTTCTATCTCGCCATCTTTGGTTATTTTAAGTATTCCCTAATAACAAAATAAATTTACCATAAACTATGGTTAAAAGTTGATAAATTATAGTTGACGTTCAAAAGAAAATTTAAAGTAAAACTTTTAAATTTTAATCAAATTACTTTTCTGTCTAATATGCATTATAATAATAGAGTACAGATGTGGGTATGTATCGCCATAAATTCCATGTTCACTTTGTCAAAGATATTGATATTTTTGTACATTCTCAATGTTTATCTACTAAGGATAATATCCAACATCTTAAATTTAAAAATTAGTTTTTTAAAACATAATCCAAAAAAATGAAATTCATTTGGTTTTTACCTTACCTTTTTGTAATTCTACAATAAATTTCATAAATATTTTTGTTGTTGCATAATTTTTTCATATTGAATTTATTTAATCTCTTATGTAACAAGTGATATTCCTCGTTTACTCTACTGACTAACCTTAAAAGCATCCGCGACGTAAACTTCACCGGAGTAACCAAGAGCGAGCCCAAGCGGCCGTCCACCGGTGTTAACCCAGTCCTCCACCACCGAGTCGTCCACAGTGACTCGTTTAATCCACCCATCACCACAGCTAGTGTAAATAAGCCTTAACTTGGGGTCGTACACGATGTCCTCGGGTCCCAACAGTTGACCCTCCCCGATTTTTTCAGAACCATGGAGCAACCGTGGGTTGGTCTGAGGTAGTACAAATATGGGTTTCTTGGCCAGCTCGTGGGATGGGTACGGAGCCGTATCTAAGGTATCGAACTGGACCACAAGTAAAGCTATCACGATGGTGGTCACGGCGGAGAGGAATAGACCCCAACGCCACGGCCTGGTAGTTTGGGTTGGCGGTGAGCGAGTTGACTTAGCCATAGAATGAGTGAAGTGTAATTCTCGGTATGATTTAGCTTTTGTTTAGCAAACATTTATATATATACTTGTGATATTGTTTACTATTATTTTTTTCTTAATACATAATAATTTTTCTTAATAAATAATAATTTTAACTGTTATTTATATACTCGTGATTTTGTTTAATATTTATATTTTTGTGTAAAGTGTCATTTTCGTTTTTGTGCTTTGTTCATTTTACCCACTTTTATCCAAAAACTGTTTTTTTAGCTTTTTCATCGCTGACTTATCAAAATCTAGTCATTTTCATCCAAATGACTAACCCTGTCTATGTTTTAACTTTAAATCAAGGGTCGGTTTGAAATTCATAGATTAAAATCTAACCAAATTACCCCTGATTTAACCAATATTGTCACACCCCGCCAAAGGCGGAAACGCGAGGTGTCACACATTTAGTTCATAGCACAAGGTACAAAGACAATTACTAAGGCATCACATAAATTATTAAATTACATAAATTAATGTTTACACTTGTTTCAAATCAAACAAACATTAGGAGAAAATATTGTTCAAACTATTAACTAAGTCCAAGAGCTTTCCTATGAATCCACAATTATAAAGATTGTGCCGTTGAAATGTTATTGCATCCACAATCACAAAGATTGTGCCGTTGAAATGTTATTGCATCCACAATCCCAAAGATTGTGTCGTTTTTATATCGGTTTCCCTTATATGGCCATACTAGTACTACCTTAGGCTTGAAATCAAGTTAATGATTGCAACGTTATTATAGTGTTCAAATATCAAGCACAATATTGAAATTACTTGTCAAGAATCTGTTTTGAATAAAAAGTTAAGTTATCAAGACATATGTATACATGTTTCACCCCAAAAGTAAAAAAAAAGAGGGGCTATAAATCTCACCTTGATATTGTGACTTGAACTAGATCGTGAGGACAATTGAACCGGATCAACGATGCCCTAATTAAATAATTACACGTATTTAATATATATGAATGATTAAAAGGAATAAGGACGGAACGATTTGGGACATAGGAATTCGAGCGAACGAACGAAATAATATTAAAGATTAGAGTTATTACGATAACAAGCTAAATGTATAAATTAAGTTACAAGAAACAATGTTTTATCCATTTTTTATTTATAAAAGAAAACTTGATGTTAAGTATCAAATGTATTAACTATAGTTTAATTATAGGATAATAACATAAAGATATAATTTAAAATAAATTAGTTATGCATCATTACTATTTATGAAAAATCCAATTTAGTAGGACTAATTATTACTAGAAATCATAAATTTCACTAGTAATAGTATGTTATTTGTGATAGTATTAGTAATATGATAATTACGTAAATAAAACGATTATAATTTTAGTAACACTAATAAAATCATATTGTTACTAATATGTTATAGATTAAGTCATTTTAGAGGTTTACGCAAAATATATATATATATATATATATATATATATAAGTTTAATAAAAGTCACAAGGTTACTACACGATTATTTTATAAAATAGGGTTCATAAAAACACACTCAATGTTTGTCATAACGAAATAATTCAAAATCAAAGTGTTTTTAGAAACTTATTAAAACCTATATTTATGAACTCTTTGTTTAAAAGAAGAAGGATAATAATTATAAATCATATATATATATATATATATATATATATACACGTTTAATAAAAGTCACAAGGTTACTACACGATTATTTTATAAAATAGGGTTCATAAAAACACACTCAATGTTTGTCATAACGAAATAATTCAAAATCAAAGTGTTTTTAGAAACTTATTAAAACCTATATTTATGAACTCTTTGTTTAAAAGAAGAAGGATAATAATTATAAATCATTGATTTATATAAAAAAAAGATTTGTTTATATATATTTGTACACTCAAAATAAAATTTATAAAATAAGTATAGATGTCTATAATATTTGAGTAAGCTTTGGTTGTGTATTTTACCAGTTAATTCTCCATAAGAGTACATGTATATAAAATATATACATATATATGATAGTAGGTGGGGGTGTGTGTCAAAATCCAAAACAGAATTAACCAGTTGCTCTAGGCTGCTGTTTTACTAATCTATTGAAATAGCTCATTTTTAACATGCTGGTTCTGGGAACCTTTCTTCCCCAAACAGCATACGCAACCAGCCCCTCCCCCTTTAACCCCAATCAAATACAGAAGGAACAAGGCTGTATGTGCGCAAATGACGAGTAATAGTTACCTGAAGATGGCCTTGAATCGCTCGGATTTGGGGCCTTCCTTGCGTCGATTTGCAACCCGAGAGAAGAAAAAGAGTACAAATTTGAGGTGATTTTCGGATGTAATGGGTTATGGGTATTTATAGGGCGTTTAGGAGCGTGTTAACAGCTGTAGAAACAAACGAGAATCGTGGTATTGGTTTGATTTCAATGATTTCGCAAATCTCATACCCATTTACGTGATTTTCTTAATTGATTTTCAAATATCAAAATCCGTCAAATTGGAGTTTGATATGGGACCATTAATCAATCATGAATGTTTAGGATTCAAATAAAGGAAGGTTTGATTACGGATTAAGTTGACTTTTTCAAGTCAAATTTGTTCTTTTCTTGTTCTAGGGTCCAAGTTAAGAAGGGCTTCAAGATAAAGATGAGGGGTTCATAACTTAAAAGAGGGGTTCATATTCCAATTCCTTTTAGTATTCACATTTAGTTTAGCAATTTTATAAAAATAAAAACAAGATACATATTTTCATTTTTTTCTTTTAAAATATATATATATATATATAATCTCATTTTTATTATCTATAATAATATAATATGTGAAGGTGTGAAATAAAATCTTAAAACTTTGAATCGTTTAAATGTTTGAATAATGATTGGTACGGCAATAAGTACACATATGATGAGTCGCGATGTTATTATTGTACAAAAATAAAATAAAATAAACTAAAATAAGAAATGTTACACGCAAATTTCACGGATGTTACAAATATTGTCCCTGATTTAACGTTAAAATGTAGACGAAGTTAGTCAGTTGAATGAAAATGGCTAGATTTTGAAAAGCCATGGACAAAAAAGCTAAAAAAAAGTTTTTGGATGAAATTGGCTAAAATGACCAAACCACAGGAACGGAAATGATACTTTACTCTATATTTTTAATAAATATTAAGTGTAAGTATAGTTAAAATGTTGGGACCCGAGGAAAATGTTGTATTAGGTGAAGTTGCATTAAATCTAATGCAACGTTTTGTTACATAATACAACTTTTTTTTCAAAGAGTTGCATCCTAAATGAGTTGCATTTGAAAAAAAAAAAACAGTTGCATCTGTAACAAAAAAAGGTTACATTAGGTCAAATGCAACTTCACATAATGCAAGATTTTTCTTATAAAAAAATTACATTAGACTTATTTTTTTGTAGTGCATTTTCTGTGTGTACAAAATAATTTTGTAAATTAAAAATAATAATAAATGAGTCATGATTTATAAGATCAATGATATAATAATAAAATAGTAGCATATATAATTATAAAATGTTAGTATGAATACATAAACATAATTATAATTAAAAGTTACTTGATATAAAAAAGAAAGGTTAGTTGCATAATTAAAAGTTAGATGCATAAATAAAAGTTAGTTCAAATAAAGGGAAATGTTAGTTGTATAATTAAAAGTTAGATGCATAAATAAAGGTTAATTTGTTGGTACTCGCATAGTTATGGAATGTTCATATAGGGCCGTTCTTGAGAAATTAAGTATCCGGCTCGACATAAGAAAAATGCCCCCATTCCCCTCTCAATATGCACGTATATAAAAAAATTCAACAATACGGCGATAATTGTTATTAAAATAATAAAGAAAATAAAATTATCATAGAAAGGTTTTCCGTTGTTACATTACGTAAAAGGATTCAGAGATTCATTGTTTTGCAATTGGATATTTGGGTATTAACATTAAGTTTGGATCATTGGATTGGGCTTAATCACCTAAGTTTTAAAACACAAATATGGGCCTAGTTTAAAAATTAAAACTAGGGGTGTAAACGAGCCGAGCCGAGCCCGAGCTTGACTAGGCTCGAGTTCGGCTCGTTTAACTTACTGTGAGCTCGAGCTCGACTCGATTCGAGCTCTAATTTTGAAGCTCGGGCTCGGTGGTAGTTTTATAAGCTCGAGCTCGGCTCGGGCTCGGTTCGTTTATTATATATTAATTAATTTATATATATTTATAATTATTTTTATATAAATTTCATTATAGTTTTTATTTATAACATAATACATATTATTTAATTATATTTATCTTAATTTTATACATACTAATTATTATTATTATTATTATTTTGTAAATATATATTAAATATATTAAAACATTATATAAATAAAAGGCTCGTTAAGGCTCGCGAGCCGGCTCGAGCTCGATAAGTGAAGCTCGGGCTCGGGATCGTTTATTAAACAAGCTTATTCTTAGGCTCGAGTTCGGGATCGAGCTCATTTAAGCTCGGCTCGCTTCGTTTCGAGATTTTAGCGAGCCGATCTCGAGGAACTCGCGAGCGGCTTGGCTCGTTTACACCCCTAGATAAAACACTGAATTTTAAACTCTTTTGTGCCCAAATTAAAACACAAATATTTTCTAGATTTAAAACTTATTTATGATTTTATAAGCTATTTAAATTATTTCTTTATAATATATATTAAGAAAATTATAAAATATATGCCCAATTCGTAAACATGTCTTGGTGCAGCGGCCCAACTTGCACCCCTTATTGGGTCGGCCCTGTGTTCATATATACTCATTTCATTTATTATAGAGTAAATTTTGATTTTGGCCTCTGTGGTTGGCCTGTATAACTCTTAGTTAAAAATAATCTTTAAAAATTTTAGCCCTTAATGTTGTATTTTTATAACCATTTCAGTCTATTAGATTAATCATGTTAACTTTTTCTGTTAAGTATAAGACATTTTAGTCATTTTATTTATAAGTGAACTAGTTTAACCTTTTCAGTCCAATAAAAACTTTTTTTAGGCTTTTTCATATAAAAAAAATTATACTTTTTTAAAAACGTTTTTTTACCTTTTTAAAATCAATTTTGTAGTTTTTTTCCCGTAAAAACGTCTTTTTGAACCTTTTTAAAAACGTTTTTTTAACTTTTCTAAAAATATTTTTTTTTATAATTTTTTTCATAAAAAACGTTATTTTAGCTTTTTCGTAAAATGTTTTTTTAACTATTTTAAAAACCAGTTCACTTAAAAAAGTAAAAAAAAAAACGTTTTTAAAATAGTTAAAAAACATTTTATGAAAAAACTAAAAAAAAAATTTACAAAAAAAAAGTAAAAAATGTTTTTATGAAAAAAGTTAAAAAATATATTTTTAGATAAGTTAAAAAAACGTTTTAAAATAGTTTTACAGAAGAAGAAAAAAACTAAAAAGTATTTTACATTTTTTTTAAAATGTTTTCTTACCTTTTTAAAATCATTATGTAGTTATTTTTCCCGTTAAAACGTCTTTTTGAACATTTTTAAAAACGTTTTTTTAACTTTTCTAAAAATATTTTTTTATAATTTTTTTCATAAAAAATGTTTTTTTTAGCTTTTTCGTAAAATGTTTTTTTAATTATTTTAAAAACTAGTTCACTTAAAAAGGTATAAAAAAACTTTTTAAAATAGTTAAAAAACATTTTACGAAAAAACTAAAAAACGTTTTTACAAAAAAAAACTAAAAAATGTTTTTAAAAACGTTTTTTATGAAAAAGGTAAAAAAATATATTTTTAGAAAAATTAAAAAAATGTTTTTAAAATAGTTAAAAAAAACTGTTTTACAGAAGAAAAAAAAATTTAAAAAAATGATTTTAATAAAGTTAAAGAAAAATGTTTTTAAAAAGGTAGAAAAAAGTTTTTATGAAAAAGCCTAAAAAAAGTTTTTATTAAACTGAAAATGTTAAAATAGTTTACTTAGAAACAAAATTGTAACACTCAAAAATATAAAACATATATCTATACATCTTGCAGAAAATAGGCCCATATTTTTCTTTTTAAATAAGAACTCATTTCACCAAAAGAAACACATTATATAATAATTCACCAATATTTACCCAACGAATATTCATAAAACACACCCAGGTTTTCTCATAAAATTTTGACTTGACCCGTTCGTAGAATAAACTACCCTTACGAAGTATTAACCTGTTTAAACACCAAATAAAACCAACCAAGTGACTAAAACATTCACGGACACATCGACAAGTAATAAATCAACATGAAGTTCCATGACACCAATATAAAAACACAATGTAAATGAAAGACTTTACAAAATGACAATGCAAAATCATATGTCACGCTAACTCGAAATTTCCATCCCGTTGACCCGATCCCTCGACTTGATCACCAACGTCTTTCACCACTGAAAACTGTCACATGACATCACCCAACGGTTAGTCAGCTCACAATTCAAGTATTTCTATAGTGTTATCTCCGTAACGACATATACATGAACACATATAATTATGTGTTTATCACCCAACTCAATTAATTGGAAACAACTTATTTATTCACTTATCTTTTAAGTCAGGTTAAGCCACCTCTTTGACCTTCCCGTTACTCCAGGATAAACGCCTTCAGTTAATCCCCCAAAGGTATGTAATCCAAGCCGATCCGATTAATCCACATATCTTCACCATCTCCGTGTATAAACGTCTCTTCATACCTGCACATTACCAGCACCATAACTAATTAGACGAACCTAAGTGAGGACTCACATTCCACATATAATTTATACAAATACGATTCAAATATATAAACTCGAAGTGTGTCAAGCTTCACCCCCGTGGCACGACTCACACAACGGTTTAAAAGTCCGATGTATACTTCTTTGTTCTTTTATTCTACCGACCCCAATGTCGGGTCGTTTCACATTTGATATCCCTATTAATATGAATTTAAAACACCACAAACACCATTAGTAGGTTAATTCACATCGTAAGAATTAAACAACATAATAGACCAACATTCATTGTATTTCACACCACAACCCGTCCGGTTAACAACTTGTTATTACCCCCGCCACTCACCCTTGTTAAGTTTGTAATATTAACCCGCCTTTGGTTTGTAAATCCACATAAACACCACATAAGGTAAAAGTATATTTAAACCGTGCTACAAACTTGTGACACCGTAATTACAACAAACCCCACAACTTAACCAAAATCTTACCATTTAGTTTATTCTAAATCAAGAAATACCTCATCCCAAACTCATCTAGAGAGTTTTAAACACCTTAAAGTTTACCATCATATAAAAGACACCCCTAACGAGTTCTCGGTTAATCCCAAATAATTTTATAAATATTATAAAATTCATGTTTCAAAACAGCCTTAAGTGGCTGTAAAAGTTCAACGTTTACACCCACTTACAATAGGTATTTCACCTCAACTAAAAAATATAAGTAAAGTAGACACATAGAGCTTTCCGTCGATGTATAATACACCTCGAATGGACATCCAGTTAATTCACTATGAATATTTCAAAACCGGTTAAATTATGGAAATATGCTGAATTTTCAACACTTAGGTCACTCGACCCATTACCAATTCACACTCTTTATTTATGAGTTTAAACCCCCAAAACGCCGTCAAAACAATACGTTATTGTTAAGTTAAACCATATTTAATAATTTATATTAAACCACCTAAATCATAAGAATCCCAAGTCATTATTATTGATTATTCTAATCAAACTCAAATTCGAGTCATTCACCTTTGCCCGTAGGAAAGTTGTTTTGTCACCCGTTTGATCCGTTGCCATTAGAGACTTGTTACACCAATCTTGACAACAATCAAACTTGCAAACCATTAGAACACATAACCGGGACGTTAATCCCTTTAATACGTATGTATTAATCACCCACTCATAACATGTGTTCTAACCCACCTTTCTTTAACATACAAATAATAAACGGGTTACTCCCACCCATGAGACCCACCATCACCCTTTTGACTCGTTATCACCCGTTCTTGTTCAACCACAACTATGGGTCAAAATCATCAATTAAACATACACCATTTAATAACAAGTAATGGTCTTTTGGTTATAAACCAAACCATATTAATCCCACATATTCATCCGACCCGTTTAAGCGATTAACTAAAAATAACATTCACATATGTAATTTATGTTAACCTTATTCACATTAGCTTCACCAAAGCTTTATGTTTACTAAATACCCCCATGATTATCAACATCTCATTTAAATCAAGTAAATATTATAAAATCTCTCAATTAACACCATTTATTTCGTTTAGACATTTCATCAAACACCTTGTGTGTATAACTATAATTCACCATTTTAGTGTTAATATGAACTTCTAAAATCACCATTTTATCATCAAAGTTATCAAGTTCATTAAACATACATATACATCTTGAAACTATAATCAAACTCCTAATTGTTAATTAACTATCACCGTAAAAGTGTCAAATTGCTAGAAGCCAACATAAATCATTATGTTTAGACCTTTTACACACCAAATCATATAATTTAATATCTAGATTATAACATGCAACCATACCCATAACTCAATAATCACAAACAATCATTCTAGCATGAAGTTTAGGGTTTATTATACGAAAATCACCCACCATTACTTTCCAAATTCGTGGATTTAGGGTTCACCACCACATGCACCCTAATCTATGATTTTCACCATCAAAGCATGAAAGAATACTTACCAAGAGCTTAGAAATCACAGGAGAATGATAATATCAAGCTTTAATCCATTTAATTCGAGCATCATAGTAGAAATCGCCCCTCCCCCTCTTTTTTTTTCTCCATATCGTCGATGTCAAGGGGAGGTAGACCTCCCTTCTGCCTCTTTCACGTTCTTTTTATTTTGTTTCCCCTATTTGATTCTTGATATATCCCCTTTACACCACATCTATTAAATATTTTCATATTCACCTCTTCTAGTTTACGACTTCAATTATCAAGTGTAAGTTTACATATTTCACCCATCTACTATTTTAATCCTCTAACTTTCAAATTTTCATAATAACACTTAACCATTAAATTGGTTAAAACCTTGATAATTAAAATATCAAGTATTTCTCCAACATATAAAAATCCTTATATATATTATTTTATAGTATCTATTTAATACTATTTTCATCAAAATAATTTCACCTTGATACCGGATATTTATTAAAAATATCTTTTAGATAATAATGAAATCGGAATGTTACAAAATAACTAAAATGCTCTATACTTAACATAAAAAGTTAACAGTGTTAGTGTTATAGACTAAAATTGTTACAAAAATACAAACTCGAGGAGCTGAAATGTTAAAAAATTCATTTTTAGACTAAAATTGTTAAACATGTCAAATCAAATGGCCAAAAGCGAAACTTACCCTCTTATAATACTTATCTTTTCAAATGTATATTATGGATATTGGATTCTTATTGATGAAGTGCTTACCTTGTTTATGATCTATGCCTTTGTGCTTTATAATCTTCTTGATTAAGATATATAAGAACTCTCGTGCTAATAACGTGATATAATATAACTATAATTTTAATTTAACGATATTAGTCTTATAATTTTAATAGATTTAGAGATAATTGTAAAAAGAATAAGTAGAGAAATTTATAACTTTATAAAAGTGTATATAAGAGGTGCTCTTTCTCATCCATTTTAAAGTGATATTTATACTACAAAAATATTAACTCTTTAGTAGACAAGTAAACATGATTACCTATTTTAAAGACAATTAGGCATGAAGCTAGATTAAAAATGTGTTCATCAATTTAGCATCAAATAATTCATAACACATACCATGTTAGTTTTTTTAAATAACAAAAGGTCAAATAATAATAAAAAATAGACCATCACATATTAACTTGACGTTTTAACTTGCTTACTTCGTTTCAAGTTTAGTGAATGCCTCAAGCAAGACATACTTAATATTCGAAGTAAAAACCTCGTATTTTAAATTCTAATGCAAATTACAAGATACAAACTTCAATTATATTTCAAATAACATTAAAATAAAAAATCATCATAAGCGAAACCCGATCATTTTGTCGAGGAGGGTGCGGTAGCAGGATATTGGGTAAGGTTTAGGCGCATAATAACGGACTTCATTAGATTTCCAAGATACAAATGTTCCCCGATCTTTATCCCTGTCGTTACAAATTTCAGTTCAGGGTCATAGTACAACTCGGTTGGCTTGCCATCCAAATCCACAGCAACCGCCCCTGCGTTTCTCTCCATCGAAGGTCTTTGAATATTATACTTATCCAAAAAAGCAAAGAACTTACGGATATATGGATGTTTACGTGCAAGATCCCACTCGAATGTAAGCTCCTACCAAAAAAGAAATAAAAACACATACGCGAATAATCAATGATTTTGTTTTCAAATGAGTCCCGCTTTGTTTGAAGGCAAAAATAAATTGTTTAATTATAACGGTTTCCTTTTAAAAGATAGCAAGGAAATGGGTCAAATGTGTCGTACGGGTTGAAAATTAGCAAAAAGTACTCTCTTTTTCCTTTCAAACCTATATTCATCTATGATTCATTTACAAACCAAACGTTACCTTAATGCATTCAATGCATCTTAGACCGATTTATCCAAATGTCAAGTGATTACATATAAAAATTTAGTATAAGGTGTTTACCTTGATGTACTAAAAATATAAGTTTCAACTGTTACCCAAGTCCTTTACGTGTCAATATTGACGTTTAGTTAAATCAGTATTAATAAGTTAACGATCTTAATACAAGATAGTTCAAGTTATTTTCATTTATACAAACTTAAATAGCCAACTTACTGTCGGAATCGCGATCCAATAATGACCCTCGCCATCATAACGAATGTTGTCGGGCATACCAGGCAATCTATCAATAAATACATCTATGGAACCAGCTTTTTCCCCTTGTATGTAGTACCTCTTGCATCTCAACCTGCAATTTCAATGGCCAAAATATAAATCTCTAAGTTTCTAAGGCTTTTCCCAACATAAGAAGCGAGATGGCGACAAACTAGACGGGTTAGGTCCAAACAAGTAATTTTCTATGTCAAAATGGACTAATTAGGTTGGGTTGACTCACCAACAATTTTTCACTTTTTTTAAATTTTTTATCAATATAGTATATTATCAAAGTAATATCTAATTTGTTTAAATAAACCGCTTTATAAGATTAAAAACATTAAAAAAAGCACTTTCAACTCAAATGACATGTTTGGTTTTTAAGAATACCATTGTGTCACGTTTAAATATAATATCTAACCCGGATTAACCCATAATCAAATAAAATGGGTTGAATTTGTCGCATCTAAAAAATAAGTGATTGAAGTTACATCACGGTTTCACAGAAGATAACAAAGTCTTGATCCGGTGACATTTCAACACCGTTAGCATAGTAAAGATCCCCAATAATAACTTTGGTCTCCTTTGTTGACGGATCATAACTCATGAATCTACCATAAGGGCGACCTTCCAATACGTCGAACATGAAATTGTGCAAGTCATATTTCCAAGAGGCATCGGTGAAGTACAATACGCCATTTTTTGCAACTGCTATGCCATCTGTTGTTCCAAATTTTACACCATCAGCCTCATCTGCCAATACTTCTATGCCGCCATCTTCGGTTATTTTAAGAATACCCTAAGAAGATAAAAAGTGCACCATAAACTAAGGTTAAAAGTTTAAATTGTATAAGGGACTTGTCAAGTATATAATTAAAAATTGTTTAGAAAAATATTCTATTAGTGTGTGTGTATATATATATATATATTATTTTTCATGTGGTTTAATAGCATCTTCTGTACTAACTAGTTGGTTACATCCCGCGCGCTGCCGCGGGAGCACATTTATCTACAAATAAACTAACACTTAATGAAAACGAAATCTTTAAATATAATAATGTCTAAATGATGATAAAAATAAGCACGCCAATGGAACAGAAAGTTCGTAAAAAAAACAAATAAAAGAACTAAAAAACGAAAAGATTTTAACAAAATAAAGGTTAAAAGAAAAATTGTCCTTAATCACGAAATAGTTAACGTCTTTGACGAAATCATTAAAAAAATAACGTCTAAACGTTGATAAAAATAGACACGACACATTAAATAGATAAAGATTAAAAAAAAATAACAAAACAAAGGTTTATGTTAATTAAAAAATGATAAGGTAAACCCACGTACTTCATTCAGTATGGGAAGGGTGCGCCGGACCATTGGGACAGGAGTAATTTTGGTCAAGATTTGCTTGCTAATTCATTTAACATATAAAAAAAGTGTAATTTTTTAATATTAAAATAATTGTAGAAACCGACCTCTCTTTATTAATAGTAGTAAATAGAAAATATGACCGTACAGTGACATTAACGTGTTTAAGTACATAATTAAAGACCACGTGATGCGACGGGTTTGCGAAACTCGTTACGTGTGTCGCAGCGAAGACAATAATGTCACTAAGTACATAAAAGAAATGTATGAAGTTGTCACGACTCGGTTCTGGAGATCGAAAGATAGATAAATTGCGGCACCAATAAATGACAAATTCATCAAAGAAGAATATAAAAAAAGTAAAAGAGAAAAGAAACGAAATTTGAGGGTAAACTTGAGAGTTTAGAAATTTGAGAATTAGAGTTGAGAATTTTGTACAAGGGTAAAATTGAAACTTTAGAAACTTGAGGGACATGTTTAAAATTTAGAAAGTTGAAGGGTAGTGTATGAAGATGGAGAAAGCTGGAGGTTTATTATTAAACCAGGTGTCATATTAACGTGACTAAGCACAAAAAACGTATAAAATTAACGTTGCGACGTAAATATTACTTAACATTGCAACAACAAACTCGTTAAAACATTAATAAAAACAATTATACAACGGTACCGATGTTCTTCGGTCGGTGTCGATCTCATTTTTGTAGGTACCAGCATTTTACCGCTAGTTGATATAACCAACGATACATAAAAATATATTTAACGATTTAAAAAAAATTAACAAACTAAAGTTATTGTAGAAAAGAAAATTTAGTAAAAAAATTAATATAGATAAAAGCATATATTATACATAGTACAGAGGTTAAACCAAAATTTTAAAAAGTTAAGGGTTTAGATGGTAGTTACAACAAACTTGAGGTTAAAATCGTAGGTGACAAAAGAAAATGAGTAGTAAGGGAATTATTTATGTACCTTTTTATTAGCTTTTATCATCTTTTTTATATTTATACATTATATAAATTGTACTTTTAATAAAACCTAAAATTTAGTAATGTGAGACAGATGTACTTTAAAGCAACCAGGGACATGTCAATTTCAACTTATTTAAAAATGATATTTTTATTTTAACGAAAAAATTTAAGTAAAAAAGACAAATGTAAAATCGTTGAAAGTTATATAAAACGGATTTAAGCACATATAATTACATAAATTGTTTTATGAATACATAGTTAACTTATTAACGTAAAGTTCTTAATATTTTTTAGCATATTAATCGAATCTGACTCATTTTTACCTACATAAGAAAATATCGGTTTTAACATAAAATCGCACTAGTCTTTTTGTTTGATTATAAACTTAAAATACACTTATAAGATATGTTATATATTTGAATGTTAAATTATAAAGAGTTTGGTTAAATAATAAATTTATGTACTTTCAATAACTGCTCATTTTATTTTATCTATACTATATAATAAATAAATATTTTAGTATGACACGTGTCGTCACCATATTCAATCTCATCATTATTTTTCCGCTTCTCTCTCTTATTAAATGCACCCATATCTTTTAATAAATTACTAATTATACTAATAAAACACATTTATTTTAAATTATCCTTTATTATAAAAAAATTTAAAATCTAATTATCTAACTTTTATTTTCAATCAAATAATAAATGAAAGTAAAATTACATTAAATAGTAATTGACGTATTTTTGAAACCCAAATATATATTATTTTTTATATATTTTGAATTTTGTTTTATATCCTTAATATATGTATAGTAATACATTTTTACACCTATAAAATATATAAATAAAATTTAAGAAATTTATGTATTGAAATTTTTTACCCCGTGTATTACACGGGGTCTAAACTAGTATAATAATATAATACAAATATTTTGTTTTGCCATCAATTCCATCTACCCGTCAAAGATATTGGTATTTTTGTACGTACTCAATGAATGACTCATCAGGATAATATTCAACATCTTAAATTTCAAAAATTAGTTTTTTAAATTATAATATTAAAAAATATGAAATTTATTTGGTTTTTAACCTTTTTATGCAATTCTACAATAAATTTCATAAATATTGGGTTACGCTATACATACTCCCACTATTACTTGTCGTACCTCTCTCTGAAATATAATTTTAAATTTGTCATTTTACCCCTCTCAAAAAATTATTTTTTTTAAAACGTTCTTTTAAATTTAAAAATACTTTGTATAAAATAAAACATATACCCCTTCTACTTGTCGGTACCCCCCCTACTTTTCGTAACCTCCTCATTTTACCCCCTTCAAATAATCATTATTTATAAAACACTTTTTATAAAATAAAAAACGGGTTAGGCCATATATACCTCCTTATTTTACCCCTTTCGAATAATCATTACTTATAAAACCACTTTTTAAATTTAAAAGCGTTTTTTATAAAATAAAAACGGATTAAGCTATACATACCATCATAAAAAAATAACTTTTAACCAACCATGACTAATTAATAAAAAGATAAAAATAAAAAAAATAAATAAATAAAAAGGTTTGAATCATATTTTTCAATTGACAAAATATTGAATTTATTTAAAAATTACCGACCGACTAACCTTAAAAGCATCCGCGACGTAAACTTCACCGGAGTAGCCAAGAGCGAGCCCAAGCGGCCGACCACCGGTGTTAACCCAGTCCTCCACCACCGAGTCGTTCACAGTGACTCGTTTAATCCACCCATCAACACAGCTGGTGTAAATAACCCCTAACTTGGGGTCGTACACGATGTCTTCGGGTCCCAACAACTGACCCTCCCCGATCTTTTCAGAACCATGGAGCACCCGTGGGTTGGTCCGAGGTAGCACAGACATGGGTTTCTTGGCCAACTCGTGGGATGGATAAGGAGCCGCATCGAAGGTATCGAACTGGACAACAAGTAAAGCTATCACGACGGTGGCCACGGCGGAGAGGAATAGACCCCAACGCCATGACCTGGTAGTTTGGGTTGCTGTGGCAGACGGAGTTGGTGGTGAGTGGGAGAACGATGAGCGAGTTGACTCGGCCATAGAATTAGTCGTGTAAATCACCTCGTGTAGCGGAGACATTTTAAACAATCGAATTGTTTAATATAGATATAAATGCGTACGTGGGCACGTATCTATGGTTTTTTTAAGGGTGATTCTAACCCCACACGGAATATTGTTAATTGGACCCGTCGCCGCCCTATACGCCCTCGTATAGGGCAATACGAGGGCGTATAGAATTCAGTCACTGCCAACAGAATGCCACGTGTCATTCTCTGTCTGACGGCTGGTCCAATACATGGCGTATTGACCTATACGGAGCGTATGAGGCACGGGTTATATTTTTGCTTCAAAAGTTGGAAGAGTTGTTCGTTTATGAATCTTATACGTGGCGTATTGACCTATACGCCACGTATAGGTATTTTTTATTTAATTATAATTTTTTTATTTTATTTATATTTTGTTTATTTTTATTTTAATTTATATAATTTTGTTAATATAAGCTTGTTATCTATTTATAAATTTTATATATATATTTTTTTAAACATTTGTTATATTTTTACAGTATAAACAAGCAAAGTATTAAACATTACAAACCAAACAAAATATTAAACATTACAACCAAACAAATTAACTAAACATTATATACATTACATCAAAAAATTAAATATATATACATCAAAATGTTTTACATACATAACAACGAAAGAAACAAAATACAAACAAAATAACTAAAGCTAAGCGGGTCCGCCGTCACCCTGACCGTCTCCGCCCTCATCCTGACCCGCCACGCCCTCATCCTGAACGGGGTCGTCCGGATAATGACGTCGCGGTGGTAGTGGGCGTGGCTCGATGCTGGCGGCTCGTGACAGATCAACGATCTGTCCAACCGCCCACATCAGGTCCTCCATGCGATCGAGTTGACGACCCTGTCGCCGTGAGTCGGCAACAAAGCCATCAAGCAATGTCTGGGTAGCCCTCTCCAGCCTAACAGACCGACGTACGTGTCGGGGATGCTGTGGCGGATGGTCGTGCCGTCCTCCATCGCCACACCATGTATGGCTGAGCCATAGGCGGGTCCCCTGTCCAGGCATCTGCGGCAACGGCACCGGAACCCAAACCTGGTCCTGGACGGCCCCTACGAACCGAAGGCCCTGCGGGAATCGGTGCGTGATGCGCATGCCGCTCGCCGTGCGACGGTCTAATCGGACAGGGGGAATGGCCAGTGACATCGCAGGCTCATGCACGTCAAATGGTGTAACCGAGCGCATGATCTGCATGATGAAAGCACCGCCATACAAAAGCCCGTGCTTCTGCCGCATATAGGCAGATGCAAAATAAAGTGCAAGGAACGTCGATAGGTCGCACCGCCTGCCAGTAAGCAGACAATAGAGAAAGAAGAGGTCTCTATCGGTGCACCACTCACGGCTTTTCAGACGCGGTGCGATCGACGTCGAAATAAGCCGGTGCAGATATCTATACAAAGGGTCTCTAATACCCGAGACCCTCCCCTTGGTAACCAACCAAAGACTATCTGAAATCAAGCCCCAAAAAACAAGGAGTTCCTCCTTGTCCACCTCCGTCACCGCCTCTTCAAAAAGTGGCGTGACCGTCTCAGGCTCGTGGTAGAAACCCGTCGTGACGGCCCACTGACGGAGGGTCTGACGGTAAACGATCCCAAAGATCGAAAAGGAAATATGATCCGGATCCATATCCGGCGCCTCCCCGGGAAGAGGCTCTAGCCCAGCCTCTGAGAAGATGAACGTCGAAAGAAACTCGACGACCACCTCTCGGTAGGTCTCCGTGAACGATAGATCAAAAAGACGCGACCATGGCGTGTCCTGGCCGATGATGGCCCTAGCCCGCTCGGCCTCCTGTACCTCCTCGAGTAGCGCCCAATCAACTTCAGTCCCTGGACCCAACCGCACCTCCCGGAGCTTCTGGCACCGGGCATACGCCTCCGAGTCAGCCGGAAAACCCAAAAAAGGGTAGTGCGCAAGATCGTCTACCACCTCCATATGAATATCATCATCATGATCCGCCATATCTGATAAATAATAATAATATATTGTTTTTAATTTTAAATAATAAAAAATAAATAATAATAATATATTGTTTTTAATTTTAAATAATAATAATATATTGTTTTTTATTTTTAATAATAAATAATAATAATAATTTTTTTTTTTATTTTAAACCTATACGCCACGTATAGACTTATACGTGGCGTATAGGCTGTTACCGGGTAAACCAAGCCATACGCAGGGCAACCAAGCCATACGCAGGCCAGTTACCGGGCAAACTTAGCCATACGCGGGCCAAGTTGCCGAGAACATGAGCCATACGCAACGTATATATCTATACGTGGCGTATGGCTTCATCGTCTTCCTCAGACGAACTATACGCCACGTATGGCCCTATACGTGGCGTATAGTTCTTAAGTTTCAATCCAAAAATCTCTAATCTACCCAGTTTTACCCGCTAATATTCAATATAAACCTAACATTAATGATCGTGGGTGTAGAGACGTACATTTTCGAAGTTTTTTTGAGACGAAAATCGTAATCAACGAGCTTTTTTGTCGGTCGCGTATGGGTTTGTGTTTGTTTGTTTTGTGTCGTTTGGGTCTGTACGCTACGTTTTCCTGGTATATCAAGTGGCTATACGCCGCGTATAGATCAATACGTAGCGTATAGCTACCAACCTTTGGTATTCTATACGCCACATATTGACCTATACGTGGCGTATAACCTATAAAATTAAAATTATAATTAACTATATTAAATTAAAATTAATCAAAAAATAATAAAATATTAATTATAATTAACTTAAAATTAATTTAAAATAATTAAAATTACAAATAATTAAAATTTAAAATAATTAAATTGACCCTATACTTAAAATTAATAAAAAACTAATAAAGCATCATCCGTGAGTCGTGAAATATTGTGAAAATGTAGATCCATTAGTAGCCATTATTTTCTTAAATCGTTCAATACGATCACTGTATATATTTTCCCATTTTTCTGCATCATCATTTCGGTGCAAATTCCAAAGTGCCGTGGGAATCGGAAAATCTCCGTCTAACTTGACGTGGATGAAATGAGCCCTGTTGACGTGAACTAATGATACAGTTTGATGTTGAGCGTGAACGTTTGGACCAAACCACAATGGAAAAAATGTTTGATTACCGGCGATGCATAAAAGATGAACAATCACCCCAAATCTTTGAGCAATTAGGAGTCCTGTGTATGGCATCGACATCCAACGACTAACTGGTGCGACTTTCACATTCTGTCAATCTATTGTGTGACGTAGCATATCATACTCTTGAAAGGCAACTCTGTCGAAAACAGTTCTCCACCATTCCTCTTTATTGTCCATCTCCTGTAGAAGTTGTTGTCTGATAAAAAGCCACCGGTTTTCATTTAACCCTAAGCCCAAAGCTACCGATCGAAAACCACAGTTACCGTCGGGATTTACATCCTATATATGTGAAATGTACGGATGAAAGACAGACGGTATCGAATCCTTAAAACAATTTATATTGTTAACCGCATCTTTCCCCATAATCAATGGAAAACCAAGATAGGCGTTATCATCTTGTGGTTGCTTTCCTTTACCCTTCGTTGGACGAAGGTGTTGAATGACCGAACTCGCTTGTATCGAGTCTTGTGACGCAATGTACGAGCTGTGCCTCCCAGGGTCACATTTGCTTTGTTGGGATCCTGTGAATGAGCTGTTTCTCGCGACATCTTGTTTCCTTTGTTGTTGCTTTTTCAAAGTTGGACGACTGCGAGTATCTTCTTGTACCACAGGCTTTCTTGTTACTTTTGCTCGGAAAGACCACCCCTGCGATTCTCGACAGCATACTTCTTTTGACCTGATCAGGTTCTGAAATAATTTTGTTTCTCACTTGACCAAGTACTTTATCCACGTCTACATTTTCATCATCGACAAACGACGGTTTTAAATCAAATTTCATCCAGAAGACGTCCAACGCATCTAGCGGGATTCTGCCACATGTAGCTTCGATACTTGCCAGACGACAAGCACACGGCAACCCACAACTACTGAAAAGTTGGCAACCACACGTTGCATTTTGTTTCCATATATGTGATAACTTGTACCACTCGTTTTCTAACAAATTTAGAGCTTTATGTGAAACCTTACCGTGCAGGTTATCAAACAATTCAATAGCTATGTGGCAATCCATTTTTCTTATGAGGCTTGTTCCAAACGCAAACTGTAATTGATAATATTGATCTGTTACAATTTCATCAACAAACCCAACAAGTCTATCTAGACAGTTGTTAGCATTTCTAAGATAACTCTTTAAAAGCGAATGCTGGTTCTCGACTCGGTTCGTTGTTTGTTGACCAAAATTGAGGTTTTTATTGGACCAGGCGGATACAAACTTTTCTTTATACGGGTCCAACCAATTTTTAGTCACATAATGTATAATTCCTGGAAAAATATTGAATAAATATTTAAATATTTAATAATTATTCAATGTTGGGTATAATTTTGAGACTGATGCTGTCAATCGAAATTACAGTATCGAAACTACTAGTTTCGGTTGAACTTTTGTTCAATCGAAACTACTAGTTTCGGTTGAACTTTTGTTCAATCGAACCTACATTCAATACTGAAAATATTAAATATTCAAAACTTACTTCCTCGTTTGGCAGCATACAGTCGTTCGTAAAGCCGGTTGAAGTTGTACTGGTATATATCTGGCGTGGGAGACTCACATAATACCGACCATGAATACTTGAAATTTGCCCAGTCTTCGTCTGTAAATGATGCCCTGCAATGTTTTGCGATATTCTCGTGCATGTGCCACCGACATAGGTTCTTCGAACAATCCGGAAATATTTTATCACATGCGTTCATAAGAGCTTTGTCCCTGTCTGTTACTATCACACGCGGCTCCATACACTTTTGCAACATTGCTTTTATTTGCAGTAGCACCCAGACGAAGTTTTCCTCTCGTTCTTTTGATATAAATGCATGAGCGACGCAAAACGACTGGTGTGTGGAGGTCACACCGACCACTTGGACAAATGGAAGTCTATACATGTTTGTTTTGTAAGTCGCGTCGATCATCAACACGTGCGGGAACGCACGCCACATCTCAAACGATTTCGGATGAACAAAGAATATCTCCTCCACAATATTTGTGGCAGGATATTCCCGAGTATAGTAGACGTATTTTTTAGAAGAAAGCAGGTTTTCCAGAATCTGCATTGGAGTTTCACCGACTCCCGTTTCGTTTTTTATCTTTTGTATCGCATTATAAATGTCCTTTTTAATGCAACTACTATCTGGGTTTTGTTCCCTTATAGTTTCCAGAATGTTTCGTGGCAACATGTTTTGCGAATACAACTTCGCCACCAAAAGTTGTTCCGATTGAGACAGTCTCCTCGCAAAGGAGTGCGCCTGAAGATGTTGACTAGGATCGTGGTTATGACTGTCATCCTTCACCGTTAATTTCCAATCACCAGTATTTTCTTGGCACTCTCCTTCTAATTTAAAGGGACAACCTATTTTCTTGCTACCGGCACGTCTAACAGTGGCAGTAGACGCACGTTCGCCGTGACGGTCACACACAAGCCACACCTTGATAAACGGTTCCGTCGGATCATCGCCTTTTCTCCTCGATCGTCGGGTGACAAGGACGTAACCATTCTCACGTCCTATCCTGACCGCCCAATCCACCAACTGTTCACGAGACTGAAAATTCTGGTCAGTTTTATACGACACGTTTTGATGGTTTTGTTCCTCGTCTTCGGACACGAAGTCGTCGGTTTGTTGTGTCGGGTATGAGACTTCACCGTATACGTAGTCGTCGGTTTGTTGTGTCGGGTATGAGACTTCACCGTATACGTAGTCGTTCGTGGGCTGTGTAAGGTAAGACGGTTCACCGTATACGAACTCGGGATTGCTTAGTGGCTCGTTCAAATCTGGAAGCCTTACCCGTTGATGAGAATAAACGTCGGACGAGACCTCCTCTCGGTTCACCTCTTGAACGCCAGAACTTTGCGGGTTGTTTTCCACCGACTCGTTAGAATATACCTGAAAACCGTAGTTACCATCCCACTACCAAGACATGTTTATAATTTTTGTGAGATTGTTTGGAATTTTCTTTTGAAAGTATACGTTCGAATGAGAATATCGTGTGTCATTAAATACACAAAATTTGGGCCCTATACGCATCGTATAGGCCAATACGGTGCGTATAGGGTACGAGGTACTTTATGCAACTAGTCATCCATCACATCTCTATACGCCGCGTATAGGTCAATACGAGGCGTATAGCGAGGTGATGGATGACTAGTTGCAGAAAGTACCTCGTACACTATACGTCCTCGTATTGTCCTATACGATGCGTATAGGATTGGAATGACCATGTTGTAAGAGAATGTCCGGTATGGGAAATTGTGAAGGGCTATACGCATCGTATTGCCCTATACGATGCGTATATGGCCAAGTCCAAATAGCAATTCTCGTGTGCCATTAGTAGTCCCTTTTTTTAATTTAAATTATTTTGTTTGTTTCTGAGTTTATTTGGTTGTATCATGTTTTCTTTTTGACATTTTTTGAACTTCTTTAATAAATATCAAACATGAATATAGTAACAGATCCAGAATTTTTTGTCAGTAAGGGCAAAACACGGGTTAGTTCAGAACTGGTCGGATACATTTTTTTACATTAAGTCATAGCAAAAGAATTCAAACTTCAAGCGTACAAATTACAATAGAACATTCAAATTTTTAAACAATTAGGCTTTTAACTGTGGACTTTTCTAATATTAACATGGTTGTTCTTGACGTACTTGCTACTAATCCTTGCCATTGAATTAGAAAAACTAACTTTGGTTACTTGGATTTAGGCCATTAGTTTATGGATGGTGGTCTACGGTAGTTAAAAAACTACTTGTGAAACAAATAAGAAGACTTTAAAAGTCAAACGCAATCAAAAGAATACAGTTTGAATATTTGTCAATAGGAAAAGTACAACAAATACCAATTTTTTCGTGATATACAGATGAGGGGTAGTAGTATTTACAATACCATGGGGATATGTTGCTAACAACGTGATATATTAGATGGGGTGTATATTATCAAATATGGGTTTCAATTTCATATGTGGGTCCTGCTAGAAAATAGGTGAAAAAATTATCAAAATGGACATTTGACTAGTCAAAGTTGAAAAAATGGACAAGTTTTTCAGCTTTCTTGGGCATGCTCATTTAGGCTATTAGCAGGCTGAAGAATGCTAGTTCAGCAGACTTGGATTTCCGCGCCAAGTCAGTTTTTTTTATAATTTCAACCAACCAAGAATTGACACGTGTATGTGCATATTCCCAAGACGGCTAAAGCCCACTTCCAAGCAGGCTTAGGCGGCAAACTTTTTTTTTACATGGCTTCCCCCGGCTTGGCTTAGCCGACGCCGAAGGTGTTATTACACTACTTAGCCGGCTGAAGTGGATTAGTTAGCCTGCTTCGAGTTTTTCTCTCACTTATTTAAGTTAGTTTTCCAATTTTCTTCATTTTTTTTTAATTTCTCTTACAATTCTAGTTTTTTTGGTTGAAGTGGACTAGTTTTTAGTCTCTTACAATTTTGAAGAAAATTTCAATTCACTTTGTGAAGTTTTTCCTACTTTTCACGATACGTTACTAGGTGTTAGTTTGCATAAATGGGCACAAGCACATTTTGTTGGTCAACGTTATGGCATTATGACATCAAATATGAGTCTATTAACGCGTTATCACGTTATGCTCGACGGATGCCTATTACCAAGCTAATCGAATTATTTCGTGAGTCGGTCCAACAATGGTATTTCAACACGCGACACCAAGCAAGTAAATAAGTTTATATTATAGCAGGCTAATTAATAACATATTGTAGTGTGACACCCAGCATACCAGGTCAATATCCATATTTCATAATTGCACGTTCATTAATTATATTTCCTGATTTATTATTTTGACATAGTTTTGTCATGGAGTCTAGCAAAGGAACAAATATTATACTTTAGTAATTTTTAGAATTACTAGGAAGTAAACGGTTATAACCCGCAAGGAACGTCGTCGGTGATTAACAAATCTTTATTCCGTAAAAGTCTAGTAATACGCTTTGATATAAAAACATATATATTGGTGACAAGATTATTAAAAATGAACACAACGATATCAGTTCATGGTGACGAGTTATTATTACGAGTGCATATATATATTATAGTTAAACATTAACTATGACGTGTTAAATTAGTGGATTATTGAAAAATAATCAAGATACAAAATATATAGGGTTTTTGACATTTAAAAATCCGAACACCGAGCGTTAGATCACGAGAGCGCCTACCGGGTATTTTACCTACTAAAAGCCTATCAACTAGTATACATACTACAATCTACAAGTTGAATCAAACCCAAACCCCCCCCCCCCCTTCTACCCCTCTCGGCCGAGACCACCCACCCACCACCCACTTTCCACCAAATCCACTAACTCCATCAAATCTTGTCATAGAGACCATTCTCATTCAAGTGTAGAGGTAACTCAAGGTCAAATCCATTCTATCAATCTTGAATGATAATGATGATGGAGTGTTGAAGCATCCAACACTCAAACTCTTCCATCTCTATATATATATACGATATACTCGCACACACACACTAGCACCATTCCACCTTTTATATTCAAGAGCAAGTTCTAGAGAGCCTTAGTTAGAGCTTGGAGAAATTGAGAAGTTTTGAAGCTAGGGAGTCGGGTTCTGACAATAAAACGAGCATCCATCAACGTTCACTAGTGCAATCGTCGCCTAGCTTGACTAGTGGTAAGGAAACCGACACCCAACCCTAATTCCATCTCTTTTTCTTAATCTAAACATGTTGTTCATCATAATAAACAAAGAGGCTGAAAGATTAAAAGAGTTTTCTTAAAGATTTAACCTTATAAAGTATAAAAGTTAGGGTTTTGTATAAATATATATATATATATATAAGGGTCGAAAATTTGGTGATTATATACATGAATTGTTGTTGATTATTTTAGTGATAAGTTGTTGTTTCATGTGATGCTAAGTTTAAAGTAGATAAAAACTAAAATAGATGGATATATATATATCTATGTTGGTCGAAAATAATCATGCATATGTTCATATATGTTTGACTTGATTGAGAAACTAGAAGTGTTTAAAGTGTATGAATACATGTGTAAAAATGGAAACTAGGATATGCATACATGTATATACATGGGCCGAAAATGCATGTAAATATATATATATATATATATATATATGTATATATATATGTATGTGTTGGATTTATGATAACCAAATGGATGGAAACATAAATAGTAATGTAAATTTAATAAATAATTATGGATGTATTCTTGATGTTGGATGATTTTGATAAATAAGTTATAGATTAGAGAAAGTCTAAATAATACTTGAGGAAAAAAGGAAAAATATAAGTGTATGTATACATATAAAAATCCTATGGAATATATCTAGGTGTATATGTGTTTAAGTTGTAGAAATTGAATAATGATTTAACAATTGCATGTAAATATATATATATAAACGTCATGATATATATTTATATATAACGAGAAACTTGTTAAATCGAAAGGAGATATGAAACGGCTAAACAAATGAAATAATATATATTTAGAACACGTTGATAACATAGAACGTAGACACGAGTAAAGAAATATAAAGACGTTCGGTTTGAGAATAAATAATAGTATGTTATCGTGAAACTTGTTTAAATATGTGTTGGATTGTTAAAACATGATTATACTCGTACGTACAAATGAATGCATGTTGAATATAAACACATGTTGTCAGAACAAGTAAATTGTATGAGTACGTGTTAACAAGGATTATGTACACGTAGGACGATTCGTATGCTTGGAACACTTTTGAACGACATTTGTGGTTTATATAATTATTAATACAAAATGATTATATGATGATACGTGAGATATAATATAAATATATTATATTGTGATGCAAAAATAATATTTATTTTTGACAAACGTAACTAGTCACCAATATGAAAATATATTATTTTCTCGGGAAATAAGTAAAGCGTCTAGACTAGGAATAATAATCACCAACGGGTCGTCACGTTAAAACAAGGTTTTATTAAACAAAAACGCACTTAACGGGATTCGTTAAGGCGGGTGAACAACTTGTGTTTAAGACGGTTAGTCTTAACATGTAAGGTATCCTTGTGTGATTAGGGTACGGATAAGCGGGGTTTACGGTTATTCAAGTGTTTGCTAGCAGTCATACTGACGAGGTGAGTTTCACTAATTCCCCTTTTTCTAAGTTTTTCAAATGATTTGGGGTGGAAACATACTTATAAAAGACTTTTGTGTGTAAATGAATTGAACTAATGATCTGACCGTATGTGTGTATTGAGGGAAAAGTAAAGCGCTTAAAGTCCTCTGAATAAGTTAGTAACCATTAGCTATTTTAGCCCGGGATTATATGGATAGTACTATTGGGGGTGACGCCTCCGGTCATGGTTAGTCGCGCTAACCAGGGGTCAAAAGGGCCGAATGACCGCATATTGTCTTACTCGCAAAAAGGCGAGGGGGAGGCACAAAAGGTCGGGGTTTGGTTACGGTCTCGTACATTACATACTATTTTGTATTCCTTGCAAGCTTACAAATGGGGTCAATAGATCGGATTAGTATTCAAATTCATTGGTAATACATGCAAAAGGGTTCTGATCAGGTTAAAGTGATCAAGTTTTATGCAAAAGGGTTCTGATCAGGTTAAAGTGATCAAGTTTTAAGCAAAAGGGTTCTGATCAGGTTAAAGTGATCAAGTTTTAAGCAAAAGAGTTCTGATCAGGTTAAAGTGATCAAGTTTTAAGCAAAAGAGTTCTGATCAGATTAAAGCGATCAGGTTTTAAACAAAAGAGTTTTGATCAGGCTAAAGTGATCAGGTTTAAATAAAGGGTTTTGATCAGGTGAAAATGATCAGGTTTAAACATTGGGTTTATGATAACTCTTTATAGTAATTTGTGAACTCACCAACCTCGTGTTGACGTTTTTAAGTATGTTTTCAGGAAAATGAACGTGGTTTCCAGGCTAGCAATGTAGGTTACTTACATACATGAGGATACAACTTTTGGAAGGATTTCACTTGTATAACTCATGGTTTTGAGTCATATTTGAGAAATCTTAAACTTTGTAAAAACTAAGTTATGATTTGGGATGTAAACATTTAAACTTTGGTTATGTATCCAATATCATGTATGTGTTTGCGGTAATCATATGCTTCGAAAACCAGTGAACGTTACGCCTCGCGTTTCCGCCTTGGCGGGGTGTGACAGAACTTGGTATCATAGCCATTGATTATAGCGAACTAGGAGTCTAAAATGGAACCTAGTCTATAATTTGAATGACTCACTAAAATGTTTTCATTGTATAAGCATTGCATAACCAGTCATCATTTAATATGGATATTGTAATCACGCCATGTCACACACTAACCCCACTTAAACTCCATAGTTAGGAAACGTCTTACAACAATGGCTGAATCCACCGGAGAGACCATGCCCAGAGGACCAAGGATCGACGCATCATACTGGGAATGGCTTTGCCAAGTAGTTCAAATGTGGAGGGTGGAGGAGGATCTTCCTGCGACCTGCGACTCTGTCGGACTAACATGCGAATCGCAACCAGTGCCGCTCACCGGGGGGTGCGCAGAATGCACCATCCCTTTACTTGTGTCCCGAACCAGTAAGCACGGGACAAAGATTGATCTCTTGGAGATGAATGTGAAGTCCATCCGAAAGGACTTGGCAACTCTTCCAACTTTAGTGGAAAATGTTAATGGGATGGCGGAGGATCAGAAATAATCGACCAGTCCCTTCAGCATGCATCCAGCCACATGATGGAGTTTGAGAAGAGATTGGCGGAAATGGAGAGGAGGACCGCCGTAGCTGAACGGAGGGCAGAAGTAGCCGAGCTGAGGGCGATAGATGCTGAACTTCGAGCTACTCTAGCTGAGGCACGCGTGGAGCAGATGCTGACCTCAGCTACCGTTCCGACAGGAACGCTTGCCTATTTCTAGACCTATTACGGGCGGGTTGTGCCCGTAACACGTTATGTAGTTAAAACTTTGGTACTGATGTGGTCATGTGAACCCATCCCTTTTGTATCCTTGTCTTTTGGAACAATGTACTATGTATGTGATGGTTTATGTTGTGATAATGGTTGTTTACGTTTGACGTTGTTGTATCCTTATGTCATGATCTATCATTATTATTATATAATGTTGTTTCCTTTTAAATGTTATGTTAGAAAGAACGTCATGGCACCTAAGCGAAGGACGCCCCGTAACACTACTAGTATCAACAACGAGACGATTTCCTCAAACGTGGAACAACTCATAGCACAGCGAGTAGCTGCCGCCATGGAGCAGTATGAAGCAAATCGAAATAGTGGCGGAGGAAACGGCAGCGGTGCCGGCGGAGGAAACGGCAGCGGTGCCGGCGGAGGAGGTGCAGGAGGTAGCGGTACAGCAGGAGGTAGCGGTACGGCAGGAGGTTCCGGAGGTTCCGGAGGTAATAAAATAAATAAGCCATAACACATAGTCATGATCCGAATTAATGACGTTATGACTTGTGATTCTACAGATGCTCCAAATAGGAAGTGCACCTACAAGGCCTTCCTATCCTGCAACCCCCGCAGTTTCAATGGCACCGAGGGTGCAGTTGGGCTAATGAGATGGGTAGAAAAGATGGAATCGGTGATTGATATTAGTGAATGCACCGCTGACTGCATGGTGAAGTATTCTACATGCACACTCACTGATAAAGCTTTAACCTGGTGGAATTCACAAGTCAAGACTTTGGGGAGAGAGACAGCGTATCAATTATCTTGGGAAGACTTGAAAAACATGATGATCGAGGAATATTGTCCTCGAAACGAATTGCAAAAGATGGAAACTGAGATGTGGAACTTACAAATGATCGGAGATGATGTGGCGGGGTACACCGACCGTTTTAATGAATTGGCAATTCTGGTACCTCATATGGTCACACCAGAACATAAGCGTGTGGAAAGGTATCTGTGGGGCCTTGCGCCTCAAATTCGTAGTATGGTAACATCATCTAATCCAATGGATGCCAAGAGTGCCATAACTTTAGCATTCAAACTGAAGGATGACGCAGTGCGTAATGGAGTGTTTAGAAGGAAGGAGAACGAGGAAGGTAGATCTGGGGAGAAAAGGAAATGGATGGGAAATTCAAGTAATAAATCTGGAAAACAAGGGTTTAAGAAACAAGGAACTGTGAAGGCTTTTGCAGCCAACACAACGGAAAGGAAGGAGTATGATAGGGGCCTACCGAGGTGTAAGAAGTGCGGAAATCAGCACACCGGTGAATGTATCAAATGTGGAAAGTGCGACAGGTTTGGTCACACCACACCAGCTTGTCGAGTTAACGACCAAATGGGGAAATTTAAACCGGGATGTTTCATATGTGGTGACTTGAAGCACTTCAAGAAGGATTGTCCCAAGTGGAAGAATCAGACGAACGCTCAGGCACGTGGGAGGGCATTTGTGATGGGTGCAAGGGACGCACGCCAGGACCCGAACATCGTCACTGGTACGTTCCCGATAAATAATCACTATGCCTCTGTACTTTTTGATTCGGGTGCGGATATGAGCTTTGTGTCGAATGATTTTAAATCCTTACTCGGTATTAAGGCCAGCAAACTAGATCAAAGTTATACAATTGAATTGGGAAATGGAAAATTAATAGAAACCGGAGAGGTCATTAGGGGTTGTACTTTATATTTAGAAAACCATACATTCAGTATAGACCTTCTACCCGTCGAACTAGGGAGTTTTGATATTGTTATTGGCATGGATTGGTCATCAAAGAATCGTGCCGAGATCGTATGCTTCGAGAAGTTTGTACGTATCCCACTACCAAGCGGAGAAATTCTTTCAATTATAGGCGAAAAGTGTAGAACGATGTTGAAGACGATAAACTGCATGAAAGCTCATAAGTATCTATGCAAGGGTTATTGTGCATTCCTGGCTCACATCGTCGAGAAGAAACCCGAGGAACGTCGACTCGAGGACATACCAATCGTTAGGGATTACCCTGAAGTATTTCCCGAGGACTTACCTGGATTACCACCATCAAGGCAAGTCGAGTTCCGGATCGACCTAGTACCAGGAGCCGCACCAGTTGCACGATCTCCGTATCGTCTAGCCCCTTCCGAGATGCAGGAACTGTCAAGCCAACTACAAGAATTACTTGACAAAGGTTTCATAAGACCGAGTTTCTCACCATGGGGAGCTCTGGTCCTGTTTGTAAAGAAAAAGGATGGAACCTTTAGAATGTGTATTGATTACCGGGAATTGAACAAGCTGACAATAAAAAACCGGTATCCTCTTCCTCGAATAGACGATTTGTTTGATCAACTTCAAGGTTCCAGTTTCTATTCTAAAATTGATCTACGATCAGGGTATCATCAACTGAAATTTCAAGAAGAAGATATACCAAAAACGGCTTTTAGGACTCGTTACGGTCACTACGAGTTCCTAGTTATGCCATTTGGCTTGACTAATGCACCGGCTGTTTTCATGGATCTCATGAACCGCGTGTGCAAGCCGTACTTGGATAAATTCGTGATTGTGTTTATCGATGACATATTGATATATTCACGAACCAAGGAAGAACATGAACATCATTTGAAATTAATCTTGGAACTACTCAGGAATGAGAAGCTTTACTCCAAATTCTCTAAGTGTGAGTTTTGGATCCGAGAGGTTCACTTTCTCGGACACGTCATCAATAAGAATGGTATTCACGTAGATCCATCCAAGATTGAAGCTATCAAAAACTGGGAAGCACCAAGAACTCCGACTGAGGTGCGTCAATTTCTGGGTTTGGCAGGCTATTACAGGCGATTTATCGGGAATTTTTCAAAGATAGCTTTGCCTATGACCACGTTAACCCAGAAGGATAAAAAGTTCGATTGGACTAATAAACAAGAATTAGCTTTTCAATTGCTGAAGCAAAAGCTTTGCAGTGCACCAATCCTATCCCTTCCCGAAGGGACTGACAATTTCATTGTGTACTGTGACGCATCACACCAAGGTCTGGGATGTGTATTGATGCAGAAAGAAAAAGTCATAGCATATGCATCCAGACACCTGAAAGTCCATGAGAAAAATTATACGACACACGATCTGGAATTGGGTGCTGTCGTGTTTGCACTCAAGATTTGGAGACATTACTTATACGGTACAAAATGTACTATCTTTACAGACCACAAGAGTCTCCAGCACATCTTTAACCAGAAAGAACTCAACATGAGACAACGCCGTTGGGTAGAGCTACTGAATGACTAAGACTGTGATATCAAGTATCACCCTGGTAAGGCAAACGTTGTAGCAGATGCCTTGAGTAGTAAGGAACGGGTTAAAACTCTTCGTGTTCGTGCCCTAGGATTGACAATTCATACGTGTCTCACGACTCAAATCCGGATGGCACAACAAGAGGCAATCAAAGAAGAAAACATTCAGAATGAAGCTTTACGAGGGATGATAAAGCAGTTGGAACCAAAGTCAGATGATACTTTATACTTCATGAATAGAATTTGGGTGCCATGTTATGGTAACTTACGGGAGTTGGTTATGGACGAAGCCCACAAGTCCAGGTACTCCATTCACCCAGGTTCGGATAAGATGTATAAGGATTTGAAAGAACACTATTGGTGGCCGAACATGAAAGGAGAAATTGCCATTTATGTCGGTAAATGCCTGACATGTTCAAAGGTAAAGGCAGAACATCAGAAACCATCGGGATTGTTACAACAACCCGAGATACCTCAATGGAAATGGGAACAAATTTCCATGGATTTCATTACAAAGTTGCCCAGGACGTCGAGCGGATATGACACGATATGGGTAGTTGTCGATCGTTTGACAAAATCAGCTCATTTCCTACCCATCAAAGAAACGGATAAAACCGAGAAACTTGCAAAGCTTTATATCAAGGAAATTGTGGCTAGGCATGGGGTACCAATTTCTATTATCTCTGATAGAGACAGCAGATTCGTGTCTAGAATCTGGAAATCATTACAAGAAGCCATGGGCACACGTCTTGACATGAGCACGGCATATCACCCACAAACCGATGGTCAAAGCGAAAGGACCATTCAAACCTTAGAGGATATGCTCCGTGCGTGTGCAATCGACTTCAGTGGAAATTGGGATACTCATTTGCCGCTAACTGAGTTTTCATACAATAACAGTTACCACACCAGTATCAAAGCCGCTCCGTTTGAGGCTTTGTATGGTCGAAAATGTCGTTCACCGCTATGTTGGGCGGAGGTTGGCGACAAACATTTAATCGGTCCTGAGATTATTCAGGAGACTACCGATAAGATCTTCAAGATCAAAGATCGTCTGAAGGCCGCCCGTGACAGGCAAAAGAGTTACGCGGATAACAGACGAAAACCATTAGAATTCCAAGTTGGGGACCGCGTCATGTTGAAGGTCTCACCTTGGAAAGGAGTTGCAAGATTTGGCAACCGTGGCAAGCTTAACCCTAGGTACGTTGGACCATTTGAAATATTGGCTAGGGTTGGCCCTGTAGCATACAAGCTCAAGTTGCCACAAGAACTAAGCAATGTACATGATACGTTTCATGTGTCAAATCTCAAGAAGTGCTTATCGGACGACACATTAATTATACCGCCTGATGAGATTCACATAGATAACAAGCTGCACTTCGTTGAGGAACCCATTGAAGTCACAGATTGGAAGGTTCAGAGAACAAGGCGTAGCCGGATTAAATTGGTTAAGGTACGTTAGAACTCAAAGCGCGGCCCCGAGTATACGTGGGAGCGGGAAGATAAAATGAAAGCCAAGTACCCATTCTTGTTCACGAACACTCCAAGTCAAAAGGACAACAACTGAATTTCGGGACGAAATTCTCTTTAACATGGGGAGAATGTGACACCCAGCATACCAGGTCAATATCCATATTTCATAATTGCACGTTCATTAATTATATTTCCTGGTTTATTATTTTAACATAGTTTTGTCATGTAGTCTAGCAAAGGAACAAATATTATACTTTAGTAATTTTTAGAATTACTAGGAAGTAAACGGTTATAATCCGCAAGGAACGTCGTCGGTGATTAACAAATCTTTATTCCGTAAAAGTCTAGTAATACGCTTTGATATAAAAACATATATATTGGTGACAAGATTATTAAAAATGAACACAACGATATCAGTTCATGGTGACGAGTTATTATTACGAGTGCATATATATATTATAGTTAAACATTAACTATGACGTGTTAAATTAGTGGATTATTGAAAAATAATCAAGATACAAAATATATAGGGTTTTTGACATTTAAAAATCCGAACACCGAGCGTTAGATCACGAGAGCGCCTACCGGGTATTTTACCTACTAAAAGCCTATCAACTAGTATACATACTACAATCTACAAGTTGAATCAAACCCAAACCCCCCCCCCTTCTACCCCTCTCGGCCGAGACCACCCACCCACCACCCACTTTCCACCAAATCCACTAACTCCATCAAATCTTGTCATAGAGACCATTCTCATTCAAGTGTAGAGGTAACTCAAGGTCAAATCCATTCTATCAATCTTGAATGATAATGATGATGGAGTGTTGAAGCATCCAACACTCAACTCTTCCATCTCTATATATATATACGATATACTCGCACACACACTAGCACCATTCCACCTTTTATATTCAAGAGCAAGTTCTAGAGAGCCTTAGTTAGAGCTTGGAGAAATTGAGAAGTTTTGAAGCTAGGGAGTCGGGTTCTGACAATAAAACGAGCATCCATCAACGTTCACTAGTGCAATCGTCGCCTAGCTTGACTAGTGGTAAGGAGACCGACACTCAACCCTAATTCCATCTCTTTTTCTTAATCTAAACATGTTGTTCATCATAATAAACAAAGAGGCTGAAAGATTAAAAGAGTTTTCTTAAAGATTTAACCTTATAAAGTATAAAAGTTAGGGTTTTGTATAAATATATATATATATATAAGGGTCGAAAATTTGGTGATTATATACATGAATTGTTGTTGATTATTTTAGTGATAAGTTGTTGTTTCATGTGATGCTAAGTTTAAAGTAGATAAAAACTAAAATAGATGGATATATATATATCTATGTTGGTCGAAAATAATCATGCATATGTTCATATATGTTTGACTTGATTGAGAAACTAGAAGTGTTTAAAGTGTATGAATACATGTGTAAAAATGGAAACTAGGATATGCATACATGTATATACATGGGCCGAAAATGCATGTAAATATATATATATATATATATATATATATATATATATATATGTATGTGTTGGATTTATGATAACCAAATGGATGGAAACATAAATAGTAATGTAAATTTAATAAATAATTATGGATGTATTCTTGATGTTGGATGATTTTGATAAATAAGTTATAGATTAGAGAAAGTCTAAATAATACTTGAGGAAAAAAGGAAAGATATAAGTGTATGTATACATATAAAAATCCTATGGAATATATCTAGGTGTATATGTGTTTAAGTTGTAGAAATTGAATAATGATTTAACAATTGCATGTAAATATATATATATATAAACGTCATGATATATATTTATATATAACGAGAAACTTGTTAAATCGAAAGGAGATATGAAACGGCTAAACAAATGAAATAATATATATTTAGAACACGTTGATAACATAGAACGTAGACACGAGTAAAGAAATATAAAGACGTTCGGTTTGAGAATAAATAATAGTATGTTATCGTGAAACTTGTTTAAATATGTGTTGGATTGTTAAAACATGATTATACTCGTACGTACAAATGAATGCATGTTGAATATAAACACATGTTGTCAGAACAAGTAAATTGTATGAGTACGTGTTAACAAGGATTATGTACACGTAGGACGATTCGTATGCTTGGAACACTTTTGAACGACATTTGTGGTTTATATAATTATTAATACAAAATGATTATATGATGATACGTGAGATATAATATAAATATATTATATTGTGATGCAAAAATAATATTTATTTTTGACAAACGTAACTAGTCACCAATATGAAAATATATTATTTTCTCGGGAAATAAGTAAAGCGTCTAGACTAGGAATAATAATCACCAACGGGTCGTCACGTTAAAACACGGTTTTATTAAACAAAAACGCACTTAACGGGATTCGTTAAGGCGGGTGAACAACTTGTGTTTAAGACGGTTAGTCTTAACATGTAAGGTATCCTTGTGTGATTAGGGTACGGATAAGCGGGGTTTACGGTTATTCAAGTGTTTGCTAGCAGTCATACTGACGAGGTGAGTTTCACTAATTCCCCTTTTTCTAAGTTTTTCAAATGATTTGGGGTGGAAACATACTTGTAAAAGACTTTTGTGTGTAAATGAATTGAACTAATGATCTGACCGTATGTGTGTATTGAGGGAAAAGTAAAGCGCTTAAAGTCCTCTGAATAAGTTAGTAACCATTAGCTATTTTAGCCCGGGATTATATGGATAGTACTATTGGGGGTGACGCCTCCGGTCATGGTTAGTCGCGCTAACCAGGGGTCAAAAGGGCCGAATGACCGCATATTGTCTTACTCGTAAAAAGGCGAGGGGGAGGCACAAAAGGTCGGGGTTTGGTTACGGTCTCGTACATTACATACTATTTTGTATTCCTTGCAAGCTTACAAATGGGGTCAATAGATCGGATTAGTATTCAAATTCATTGGTAATACATGCAAAAGGGTTCTGATCAGGTTAAAGTGATCAAGTTTTATGCAAAAGGGTTCTGATCAGGTTAAAGTGATCAAGTTTTAAGCAAAAGGGTTCTGATCTGATCAGGTTAAAGTGATCAAGTTTTAAGCAAAAGAGTTCTGATCAGATTAAAGCGATCAGGTTTTAAACAAAAGAGTTTTGATCAGGCTAAAGTGATCAGGTTTAAATAAAGGGTTTTGATCAGGTGAAAATGATCAGGTTTAAACATTGGGTTTATGATAACTCTTTATAGTAATTTGTGAACTCACCAACCTCGTGTTGACGTTTTTAAGTATGTTTTCAGGAAAATGAACGTGGTTTCCAGGCTAGCAATGTAGGTTACTTACATACATGAGGATACAGCTTTTGGAAGGATTTCACTTGTATAACTCATGGTTTTGAGTCATATTTGAGAAATCTTAAACTTTGAAAAAACTAAGTTATGTTTTGGGATGTAAACATTTAAACTTTGGTTATGTATCCAATATCATGTATGTGTTTGCGGTAATCATATGCTTCGAAAACCAGTGAACGTTACGCCTCGCGTTTCCGCCTTGGCGGGGTGTGACATGTAGACTAAGTTATCAGATATAGCAGTCTAATATATAATGCTAATGTTTCTAATTTTTGTATAGCAGGCTAAGTAATAACATATTATATGCTAAGTTATCACATATAGTAGACAAATATATAATGCTAATGTTTCTAATTTTTGTATGGCAGGCTAAGTAATAACATATTATAGGCTAAGTTATCAGATATAGCAGGCTAATATATAATACTAATGTTTCTAATTTATTTTTTTTACTAGCAGCTAAAAATACACATGCTATAAGTACTTAAAGCAAAATTTGAAAAGTGAAAATAAAGGTTGAAATGAGAAGATTTATATTTATAAAACTCGAAGTAGGCTAGTAAGACTACTTCAGCCCGCTATCAAGTGTAATAACACCTTCGGAGCCGGCTAAGCCAAGCCTAGCCGAATTAAACAAGCCAACAAGGAAGCCATCTCGAACCAAGCCGGTTGAGCCATGTAAAAAAAAAGTTCGCCGGCTAAGCCTGCTTGGAAGTGGGCTTTAGTCGCCTTGGGAATATGCACCTCCACGTGTCAATTCCTGGTTCGTTGAATTTCAGAAAAAAACTGACTTGGCGCGGAAATCCAAGCCGACTGAACTAGCCTTCTTCAGCCGGCTAATAGCCTAAATGACCATGCCCAAGAAGACTGAAAAACATTATTTATTTTTACAACTTTAACTAGTTAAATATCCATTTTGGTAACTTTTTCAAAATAGATTGGTGCCTGAAGTGGTTATAAACAAATATAGACTATATTTTACCCTTATGGGCCTAATCTTAGTGGGGCCTTGGAGCCCCCTCACTTAGGAATGGATCCGCCCTTGCATGAATACAAAATTTAAATACTCTGCTAATAACCTAATCTTATGAACATAAGAGGTTTTATGGATGGAATTTAAAAATAAATTTTTTATTTTCAGGAAAACGAGCCATACGTTTCTCCCTCATGATGGTGATAATTGATAAGACACTTTCATGTTTCTAAACCTTAGCTTAACTCGGAAACAAAACGTATGGGCGAGCTTTGAACACTTAAAGTATTGAAAGACTAAAGGTAAGATGTTGGCCAAGTAACACGTTAAAAATGGTTTTGGGTCGAAAGGGCATGGTTGGCCGATTTGTAAATCTTTATCTTTAAATATTTATTGAAATGTTATTAACTTAGTTATGATTTTCAAATATATTACTGTTACAATTTTAGTCAAATAAAATAATTTAGGAGGTTGTTCACAATATTACTATAACAATAATTTAATATTATTAGTCATTTTTTATTTAATCCATCTAAGATAAACGTAGGTAAACGGGTCAAGATTTTCAACTATATTTTGCTCCCATTTTCTGGATTTAGTTATATATCCTTCTTTTTGTGTATTATGATTTTGATCCGTTATCACTAAGATATTTTAAAACGTGTTTTTTTTTTCTGGTAAAAACCATTTAACGGGTGTTTAAAATATTGTGAATTGTAATCGTACTTTTATTTTTTTGTTGTTATACATAATAAAATATTTTAGTTGTGTAAATTTGGTATACAGAAAAATATTTTATGAAAAACAAAATATTTGTAACTAATAAACTTATACTACGAATCGGGTAATGGGACGTGTCATGATTCGGTTCATAGGACGTGTCATGATTCGTGTCATGGGACGGGTCATGAGTTAGGGAATGGGTCACGGCACGAGTCATGATTCGGGCCATGGGACGGGTCATGGTTCCGGACAAGGATTGAGTCATGGGCCAGTTCACGGGGTAAGTCATGGTCGAGTCATGGATTAGGTCACGGGATGGGTCATGGTCCGGGGCATGTGTCGGTCCTTGGGTCGGGCATGGTTTTCGTCAATTGTCGGGTCATAGTTTGGTCATTAATTAAACAAAATCATTTCATTTCTTGAAGTAATGAAAATAAAACACTCATCCTCAACAAATAAAAATAATTCAAAAGGAAATAATCACATTCCTTATGTAATGGTCAAAAATCATAACTGGTTCAAGTTGAACCAGTTCTTGATGGGTTTTGATTGATTTGATTCAGGTTTGACCGGTTTCAAACCTATTTTAGCTTATAGGGTTTCAAATCGGTTTTGAGCCAAACCGGTTGTGTTTTTGGTTTGGGTTGGTTTATGAACTCGTTTAGGATCCCTAACCGGTTTGTTGTGCACGTCTAGGTTCAACTGAGCCTGAAGATCGTTAATTTGGGCTTGTTTTTGTTCAATTTTCAACTCAACATAAGTTAGAGGTGCACAAACCAGGTTGGGTCAAAAACCGAAATCGGTTTGGAACCGGGTTTTTTTTGTCGGGTTGAAATCGTGTCAGGTAGGGGGACGAACCGGAACCAGTTAGGAACCGGGTTCTCGGTTGAAGAACCCTACCCTGTGAAAACGGGTAGGGTAGGGTAGGGTCGGCTCCGGGTAAGGTCTAGTCCAATATTTTTTTTAAATAATTAAAATAACATTAAACAACGTAAACTGTATTTTTTTTTATATTTTTAATAGTTCTAAAACAAAAGAAATACAATTTTAAACACTATTTTTATTTTTATTTTATTCGTCGTCTTCATCGTCTTAGTCGTACCCGTTGTCTTCGCCAACTGAGAACTATTGCAAACGAATCGTTGCATTGTAGGCGAGTTCGTCGCCGGATATGTCGGAAGATAGTCCATCATCTACTACTTAGTCGTGTACTTTTGTTTCAAGTATTATTTCTTCTTTGAGGTTTGTTTGGTCTTGTATACGATCGATTGCGTCTAAGTGGTCATTTAAGCAAATGCAAATCTCTACCGGTTCCATAGTAGTCTTGTTCTTAGTAAGGATAAAACCCTGCCACTAAGAGAAATTGCAGATTCCGAAGCTGCCATAGAAGCTTGGACGGTTAGTAAATCACGGGCCATAGCGTATAGAATCTGAAATTGAGATTCCTTTTCTTTTCACAAAGCCAAAATATCATTTGTGTTTGTTCGGAGTCCTCATCCGCCTTCAACGCCTTGCAACATTTATGAACAATGTGCTTCTTTAAATTCGAGTTCGATTCTTTATTCAAAAAAGTGCGACAAAACTTGCAACGGGCCTTTTGAGACCCATCACTCAACTCAACCAAATCTCAACTGTGCCAAGTTTTTTGGTTGCTTCTATGTAGGATTAGCCGAACAACGATTGGAGGTTGAATAACGGATGATTGTTATTGCGAGTGAGCCATAATGAGAATAGAAAGTCGGGAAGGAAATTAAATGAGTATTTTTCGCCTTTTTTTTCGCTCGGTTTTGCGTTTTCAAGTTGGGTACTCAACCAATTTATCCAACATCTATTTATACTAACTTAGGGGAACTAAAAAACAAGAAAAACAATAAAATACCCATCTCCAACAGCTTCATTACTGTTAAAAATGTTTTTTTTTACATTTAACGACTAGAACCGGGTAGGAACTGGCCGCGCATAGGAAACCCCAAACTGGGTAGGAACCACCGGGTACAAATGGGTTCAAACCGGGTCTTACCATACCGGATAGAAACCGGAACTGGTTCCGATTCAGGTTAGGAGGCCCAATATAGTGAAAGCAATTTGAGTGTGTCTTGTGAAAAGGATGAAAACCTAATATTTAAAAAAAAATCATTTCTCTATAAACTCAAAGCAAATATTTAATAATTGGTTAAAAGATAACAATTTCCTTCTATTAAAATGTGTAATAGTTATAATTTTTAAATGGTGTGTTTTCATTTAGCTTAAGTGGTTATAATGCCAAAAAAGAATTTGAGTACTTATTTTATTATAGTGGTTTTCATTATATGCTAATGTGACAAACTACAAGATATAAACTTCAATTATATATATTTCAAATATGTTTTAATACAAACTACAAATTCATACTTCATATTGCATCCTGCGTTATCACTTCAAGATTACATCCTATGTCAAAATCAACAATCATCAAATATAACAACTTAAAACAAGAAAGATGGAGCCAAAAAAAAAACACCAAAGGGCTTTTGTATAGGCGGTATCACGGTGACTTTCAAACGGGAGGTTGTCGGTTCGAATCCGAGCCACAACAAAAAAATGGTCTGTGGCCATTTCAATGAGTTTATCCATTTGAGGGTTTCTTACGGGGTGGGTTACCCTTGATGTTCTAGATGTTGTCACAGGAAACCTAATTATACTAAAATATATAGGTGTTGACGTTCAAAAGAAAAATTAAAGTAAAACTCTTAAATTTTAATGAAATTACGTTTATGTCCGATATGCATTATAATAATAGAGTATAGATCTATGTGTGTATAGCCATAAATTCCATGTTCACTTTGTTAAAGCTATTGATATTTTTGTACGTACTCAATGTATATCTACTAAGGATAACTAGTAAAAAGTACCCGCACTTCGCGACGGGTTTCGCATGACTAAATGTTTTTTAAACTCTTTTAGATATTTATAGAAATATGTTTTTTATCTGACTCTATAATAGTGACATGTATGAGTAGAGATGTTACGGTTATGAAACCGTCACGCAGTTGAGATCACTAAACCGCTCTATCAGTTTTTGGCCGCCCGTTGCGTCGGCTCGTTTTTTAATAAAATTTATATTACGTAGGCAGAAATAGGTATGACGCAACGGTATAATCGAAATTTTGAAAACATTAACTGGTCTTGAAAAATAAAAAATTATCATATTTCACCATGGGTTTTGGCCGCGTATTGTGGGGTCCGGTCTTGACTAAAATTCATATCGAAACGTACGTAGAAACGACCACATTGAAACGGCATACTTGGAATTTAGAAAAACATTACCTTACGGTAAAAATAATTTAAAAATACGTTATTTGACCTAGGTCGGTTTTGAACGAAACTTATACCAAAACGTAGATAAAAATAAACACGTTACAACGGTATATTCGAATCATTTAAAAACATTATATTTTAAAAAGTTATAAGAGAAAAATAAAATTCATTAAAAATTAATTATATAGATAAAATAATGTTAAACTTAGAGCTAAAAGTTTTAAGGATGTTAAACGTGTCCCAACTAAACCCTCACACGTGTACCAACCAAAGCGCTTCCTATGAAATATTACAATATTGAAGTGCTGAAATGAAAATTTGTCAAACTAAGAGGGCTGAACTGAAAAATGTGATGAAGAGTTTTGATTCGTCACGGTCAATGTAAATTAAGGGTATTGTAATGTAATATCCAACATCTTAAATTTAAAAATTAGTTTTTTAAGTCATAATCTAAAAAAAAAATAATTTCGTTTGTTTTTTAACTTTCTTTTATTACGATAATTTTCATAAATATCTTTGTTGTTGCATAATTTTTTCATATTGAACTTATTTAATCTCTTATGTAACAAGCGATATTCCTCGTTTACTCTACTGACCTTAAAAGCATCCGCGACGTAAACTTTACCGGAGTAACCAAGAGCGAGTCCAAGCGGCCGACCACCGGTGTTAACCCAGTCCTCCACCACCGAGTCGTCCACAGTGACTCGTTTAATCCACCCATCAACACAGCTGGTGTTGATAAGCCCAAACTTGGGGTCGTACACGATGTCTTCGGGTCCCAACAACCGACCCTCCCCGATCTTTTCAGAACCATGGAGCAACCGTGGGTTGGTCTGAGGTAGTACAAATATGGGTTTCTTGGCCAACTCGTGGGATGGATACGGAGCCGTATCTCTAAGGTATCGAACTGGACCACAAGTAAAGTTACCATGACGGTGGCCATGGCGGAGAGGAATAGACCCCAACGCCATGACATGATAGTTGAAGGATTAATCTTTATTAAAGTTTAGCGAATGCCTCAAGCAAGACATACTTACCCCGTTTCCGTTTCCGTTTCAAGTACATTAATATTCGAAGTAAAAACTTCGTATTTTAAATTCTAATGCAAATTACAAGATACAAACTTAAATTATATTTCAAATAACATTAAAATAAAAATACCATCAAAAGCAAAACCCGATCATTTTGTCGAGGAGGGTGCGGCAGCAAGATATCGGGTAAGGTTTAGGCGCATAATGAAGGACTTAATCAGATTTCCAAGATACAAATGTTCCCCGATCTTTATCCCTGTTGTTACAAATTTTAATTCAGGGTCATAGTACAGCCCGGTCGGCTTGCCATCCAAATTCACAACCACCACCCCTGCGTTTCTCTCCATCGAAGGTCTTTGAATATTATACCTATCCAAAAAAGCAAAGAACTTACGGATAAACGGATGTTTACGTGCAAGATTCCACTCGAATGTAAGCTCCTACCAAAAAGATAATCAATGAGTTTTTGTTCATATGTGTTCTTCTTTGTTTGAAGACAAAAATACATTGTTTAACGGTTTCTTTAAATGGGTCAAAAGTCAAATAATTAAAATAGCAATGAAATCGGCCGTGCTGGTTGAAAGTTAGCAAAAAGTAGTCTCTTCTCCTTTCAAACCTATATTCATCTATGATTCATTTACAAACCAAACGTTACCTTAATGTATTCAATGCATCTTAAATGGATTTATTCAAATACTAGGTTAAAACCCATTATTACATGTGTGTCGAATAAATACAACTTGTTATAAAATATCAGATTCTCTGAAGATTTGTAAATTCTAAAAATGTTATATGGTAATTTTTTTAAAATGTTTTATAGAAAAGAATGAAGAAATGTTCAAATTATAAAAATGTTTTATGAACAAACCTATTTTTTATAAATAAAAGACGTTTTATAAAAGTAATTATAAAAATTATTATTATTTAATAGAAGAGAGAGGTGGGAAACAAAATTATAAAAAAATTAAAAACTTTGTATAATTAATAAGAGAGAGACGAGAAACAAAAATTATAAAAAATAAAAAAACTTGTATAATTAATAGGAGAGAGAGGCGGGGAACAAATATTGAGAATGAATGTGTGAATGACAAGTGTCTACTCAAAACCTTTATTTATTTTATACTAGGTTAAAAACCCGTGTATTACACGCGTTAAATCATTAAAAGAAAACAATTGATAATACACTTATATACTTTTCATTACTGGTATATTAAGGTTTCATGTTTTCAAGACTGGTTCAAGAAATATGTCATATTTTGTAGCTAAAATTAATTATTCACAAGTGTTTGGATTTGTGTTTTCAAAGTGATTATTATGAGTTTAGAAACATAATTTAGAAACATAATTTAGAATCAAACAAAATTTTTAACTAATGGATATGAACAATAATCAATTTTCTTACAAAACTATAAAGTTCTTACACTCTTTTTAAATTCATTTGGGTGCATAGAAAAAGAAGTTAAACGAAGACTGAATGAAAATTAATTGATGAAATTAGGTGGTAATTTAGGATTCAAAGTGATTGATTATAAGAAGGAGAGAGAGGCGGGAAATCCCAAAATTTGGTGCATAGAAAAAGGGCATGTGACATAATAGTTAGTGATTTATTATAATAAGGATTTATATAATCATAGGTTAGAGACCCGTGTACTACACGGGGTTAAATAATAAAAAAAACGATAAAAATATAAAGTGTATATATACTTCTTTAAAGATATATATAAATGTATACATGGAATTACAAATTACATTACAATTACAGTTACAATAATAAAAAATGAAATTCAAATTATCACTTTTGCAAATGAGTAGGATTATTACTACAGCATCAACAACACTATACAAATTATCACTTTTGAAAATAACATTCACTTACAAACGGTGTTGGTCCACAAAATAGACGATAAGGCGAGCTAGTGCTTCTTTTTTCGTCAAAATTTAGAACCTTGCTCAGCCGAACAGTCCCAAAAAATAACAAAAAAATTCCTGAAAAGAGAAGGGAAAAAATGCAAGTATTTTAATGTTTTTACAGATAGGACATACATAGTGATAATATATATTTTCAAAAGATCTTAATATGCGGTTATTTACATTAGCAAAAGTAGTTAGCCTAACTGTTATATTACAAAAGATGGTTGGTGTTTTTCATTATCGGGTCTGTTGGGCCATCGTGGCTTCTTCGGTTCGCTGATCTTGGCTGGTCTTAGTCGGGGTATCGTGCCCTCTTCATTTCGTTGATCTCATCAAATGCATGTAGTATGTCTTAGTCGGGGAATTGTACTTTTCGTGTACCTGTTGTCGAAAAGGGGTGATTTTTGGTGCTGAATTGCTTCCTATTGTTACTGATGGTGTAGGTGGAGTCATTGTATAGAAACAATCAAGAGTCTTGTCAAGACATCCATTAATGGCACAACCCCATATCATAACACTCCAAGTACGAAGGTCTCTCTCTTATGCCATATCAAATACCATACTTGCATTTCAAGGGTCTTTTGACACCAAATATATATGAAAAGGCCTGACAATTTCAAGGGTCTTTTGACACCAAATATGTAGGAAAAAGGCCTGACAGACACCTATAAAATGCTGAAAATAAGTCTTTTAATGTAAAAGCTTCTAAAAGTGATTTATTTTATAAAATTAAATTATCAACTAATTACCTTAGAAATAATAATTAAAGAAAATAATATTAGTTTAGCTACCTGTAAATATTTGGAAATGGACGGCATTGGAGGTTTCACAGCTTTCATTGGGACCACTTAATTTAAGTTTGATTGCAGCGGAGTAGTATTTACATATTAGAATGAGGTGGAAAGACTTCAAATTTTTCTATCTGATTGAAAATACAAAACAAATTAGCATTAATAGTCAAAAGACAATTGTAAGTAACAACCACATGTAAGAAGCTAAAATCAAAACAACAAATATAATCATATAATGAAAGCACTACCAAATGACAGAAAAGAGTATGGCATTTAATTATCACTGCAAATAAGCAAATACAAAAGATAAGCGTTTAATTCTTATGTTTTGAAGGTAGCTCTATTACTACTATATTATAGAAAATGAATATAGTTGTAGTATAAGCAGAATCCACCCATAAAAGCAACAACTCATGAACATTCATCCACATCAATTGAAATGCATCAAAAAAATGGTAAATTTTCTTCAAAAACCTCCAACAAAATCTGATAAAATAAACTTAAAAGAATTTGATTATCTAACTATCGTGACTTAAATCTATTAACGTTAATATAATAAATAAATAAAAAGAACTAAAGAAAAATAATTGTACTTGCGGTCTCTTAAAATTGCATCCGGATAAAACCACAATTCAATGCAGACGAAGGTCAAACTAAAGCTTTATATTAAAAAGAAAATCATGGTATCATGTAAATTAATGCTACATCATTAATTTAGGGTTTGCTTCCTCAGAATGTGTAAAAAAAGCATATATATTACCATGAAAACAACATAATTTTTTGAATCATAGTAGCAAGAAGTGTTACGGGTCAATCCACCCAACCAATTTCGACCGGTGCAAAAAACTTACCTGTGTTCATCACCCAAGACACCTGATCCACCCATTTGACACATTAATCAATATCTTTGATCACATAACCACATACCAAAGCAGTAAAGATAAATCAAAGTTCAGGAAAAGTTACTTTCATACTCAAAGCCACCTGAAAACAAACATGCAAAGTTGAAGGAAGAACTTCATACCAACTGCTATAACAAACCGTGTTTGATCATTTGAGCCAAATCAGCTGCAAACCCAACGCGTACAATGAGACAAGGTCTCTGCATCACATCAACAAATCAAATGATCAAACCAAAGGACTTGGGGATGGAACCTCAAATGCAATTGGGGTTACCTTATTGGACAAACCTTGAATTCCCTCTGAACAATCAGACTCAAATGCAACTTGGATTACCTTATTGGACAAACCTTGAATTCCCTCTGAACAATCAGACTCAAATGCTACTACACTTGGTTTTCGCTTAGTACCTAAAACAATCAGCATTAGGATCAATAATCAATATCTACAAGTAAATATTTTCAGGGAAAGAAAATAGAAACACATGAATGCCTGTAGAGAATCAAACTAAGTTCTGGATACTGGAGTGTGCTTTTCTGATACTGAGATGAATGTTTTTGCTGGCAACTTCAATTCTGCTCTACAATCATACATTTAGGTTCATCACTTGACAGTTATTTTGTTTAATGGTTGGTTCACTTCCCTAAGAACACATGTTTTTTTTTGCTACAAGTAATTCTAGACTTCTAGTATAGACACAAAGATTTGTTAGACAATCAATAGAATATAAGCCTATAACTAAAGTTGACCAAAATAGTAACCGTGTGCATTTTGCTAAATACTGGAACAGAGACTATCATATTGAAAACCACATAATTCTCTTATTTTGGTATATTAAAGTACCCTAAAGATGTCCAATGATGCATGAAATGTGTTTTAACATGTCAATTACAGTTTTTGTCACAGCAGTAATCGGTTTAGGTAGACATATGTTGTGGCGGTGGATGACAGTTGTGATAGCCCTGTTATAGTTTCTGTAAGTATATGTAAAACTATGGTATGTTGGTAGTGGGTAAGTAGGTATTTTTATGCTTTCTAACCGAGATATTGAACAACCCTCGTTGACGTGACATATGTGATTATTCAGAGAGAAAAAATGTTGCACAGTTTTGTAAACCATTAAAGTAACAAATTTGCAAGAAATAAAGCAATCCAAATCTTCAAAACAACAATACCAAATAAACCTAGAACTGAATTACATGCAAATTAATGAATGATTGGAGACGCTTTGCCACAAAATCTCAATAAATTTAAATTGCAGTTTATATCTACAAGCCATAAGTTACCTTTGTTCGAAAGAAGATCGACCTCCTCCATAACCGGTTGACTTCTTAAAAGTCAACCCTCAAATGTTAGTTCACAACCCAACAACAACACATTTCAAATTTTAGTTACTTGAAAAAAATGACAACTTTTATTAACACATTCTTGGGAATTTTGCAACAATAAAACCCTAAGTAGGCATAATCTCAAATATAAGATCAATCAAAATAAAAAGTATAAAGAGTGAAATATTAAAAAAACCCCTAAATCTCGTATTCGATTGTGAAATATCGCAATTCGTCAACAACAACATCTTTTCTCACAATCAAGACAAACAAATCAAATCAAATCAAATAAGTGCAAACTTACAGGGAGTTAGGGATGTAATCAGTTAAATAGAAGGAGGAGTTAGGGCAGCAGAAGGTTGCGTGGATCGGGTGAATGAAGATTGTCGTGATGAACAAAACCGATTAGGAATTAAAATCAAAAGAAAATTATAACTGAAAAATAAACATTGAATGAAAGTAAACTAACCTCATCGATGGAATGAAGAACACAGAAGGATTTTCGATTAATAGATGGAATGAAACTCAGAAGCAAAGGCCGAGAGAGTTAGGGGTGGAAGTTTTAGGGTTTATGAGAGAAAGTTTGGGTATTAGAAACGGGTTAGGTCGCGGATTTAGGATCCGCACTTCTCATAAATCGGGTCACATAAGTTTGGTCGGGGAAAAATAAGATGAGAGTGAATCTGAGAGTGACATGCGGCAGAAATTATACTCTTTTATTAGTATAGATAGTATAGATTAAATGATTACATATAAAGATATTAATAAAAGGTGTTTACCTTGATGTACTATGGATGTTAATGGGTCGGGTTCAGGCCGGGTATCGGTAATCCCAAACCCATACCCGGTTATAAAATTGTATCCCATACCCGGCCCATTACCCGTCGGGTATCGGGTATACCCACGGGTAACGGGCATACCCGTTAGTATCGGGTATCGGGCATACTCGCGGGTATCGGTCAATAACCGTCGGGTATGTGTCGTGTACTTTTCTATGATTCTATTTTTTTATATTTATAAATATATATTTTTAAAGAAAAAATAAATTTTCACATAATAAACTTATTAAAATGAAGCATTAAACTTATGTATCGGGTTAAAAGAAAATAAAGTACAAATTTTCGGGTATATGATTCGGGTATATGGTTCGGGTAAACGGGTATGTGATTTCGGGTAATCGAGTCGGGTATCACCTAATCCCATACTCGTCCCATACCCGCGAAATTTTTAAAAATTAATCTCATACCCGGCCCCGTACCCGTCGGGTTTCGGGTATACCCACCCCGAATATTTTGGGTTTCGGGTATACCCGTCGGGCTCGGGTTATTTTGCCATCCCTATGATGTACTGAAAAATATCAGTTTTAATCCATTACCGAAGTCACTTTATGTGTCAATATTGACATCTATAGTTATATTAGTCTTAGTAAATTAACTTATTTTCATTTGTACAAAACTTAAATAGCAAACTTACAGTAGGAATCGCGATCCAATAGTGGCCCTCACCATCGTATCGAATATTGTCGGGCATAACAGGCAATCTCTCAATGAATACATCAATGGAACCAGCTTTTTCCCCTTGTATGTAGTACCTCTTGCATCTCAACCTACAATTTCCGTGACCTGAATGTCAAACTAAATGGGTTGGGTCAAAATGAGTCAGTAGCTCGTGTCAAAATGGATTGGTAAGGATTAAGTTGACTCGCCAACAGTTTTTCATAATTTTTTAAAAATTTTGCAGATATAGTATACTAACAAAATAATATATAATTTGTTTAAATAAACCAATTATGAAGATTAAAACAGTTGTGAGAAAAAAAATACTTTTAAGTGATTTTCAACGACATGTTTTGTTTATAGGAATACTTTCAAAATCGATCATTTCACTCGTTTAAAAATAAAATAATAAAATGCGTTGAAATTGTCACGTCTAAAAATAAGTGATTGAAGTTACATCACGGTTTCACAGAAGATAACGAAGTCTTGATCCGGGGACATTTCAACACCGTTAGCATAATAAAGATCCCGAGCAATAACTTTGGTCTCCTTCGTTGACGGATCATAACTCATGAATCTACCATAAGGACGACCTTCCAGTACGTCAAACATGAAATTATGCAAGTCATATTTCCAAGAGGCATCGGTGAAGTACAGAAAGCCGTTTTTTGCAACTGCTACGGCTTTCGTTGTTCCAAATTTTACGCCCTTGACCTCGTCTGTCAATGCTTCTATCTCGCGATCTTCGGTTATTTTAAGAATACCATAAGAAGATAAAAGTGCACCAGAAACTAAGGTTAAAAGTTTAAATTGTATAAGGGACTTATAAGATATTAAGGACCAAGTGTATAATTAAAAATTGTTAAGAAAAATAGTCAATTAGTGTGTGTGTGAATAGTCTACGAAGCCATAAGAGAAAGCCACGTGTAAAAAAGGATAAAGGGTATAGAAGTCAAAAAAAAGAAAGGAAACATGCACATGCAAGTCACATGCACGTCCATATCTCCCCCCATCATTTTAAGCGTTCATAAGTTTTTTATACGTTATTATTTTACAAAAAATTTCACCATAATAACGAGTCTTTTTTATCTTTCCAACGTTTTTTATCTTTCCAACGAGTATGTTCGAAAAACGCATTTTCTGTTTTCTGCACGATCGCAGTTCAAAAACAGCAGAAAGTTACCCAATTCAAAAACACCATTACACGCCCAGATAAAAAACACTATAAAAACGCCAAGTTCAAAAACACTATAAAAGAAGACACCATAATGAAAACATCTAAAAACATAATGGTAATTGCGTCAAAAAACACCATAAAATATCCTACTACGTACGAGCCCATGCAACTCTTGTGTTCATAGAGCTGAACACCATGCCCAGAATGTAAAACGTCATGTCTAGAACACTTAGACCAGGTGTAAAACACCATGACCAGTTGTAAAACACCATGACCAGAATCTAAAACGTCATATGTAAAACACCATGACCCATCTAAGACACCATATAGAAAAAGGTGAGTTCACGTTAAAAAAATATGATTTTTATACATATAATCTAAAACACCATGTATAAAACGTCATGGGTAAAACACCATAATCAAAATGTTAAATGCGCAGTTCTAAAACACCATAAAATATCCGGTTCCGAAACAACATTAAATCCCTAGTTCAAAAACACCATAAAACGACGTTTATATATGTGTGTACATATATATATATATATATATCATACTCATTGGAAAAATAAAAAAACGCTCGTTCTTATGCTGCAATTTTTAAAAAAATAACGTATAAAAAAGTTATGAACGTTTAAAAAAGATGGGGGGAATATGCATGTGACTTGCATGTGCATGTTTCTTCCCTTTTTAACGCAATTACTACTATACCCCTCCAACCACTTTTATTACCTTTATTTCCCCCATTTTACGTGACACATCCACAACCCTTCATTTCCAGGATCAATGGCTCAAATCTCTTTCTAGATTTCCTATAGTTTTTTGCCTTCCTAGTGGAACCCTATTTTAATATATATATATATATATATATATATATATATAGGGAATGGTTCAAATAACCAACTTTTTATATGATAACCGTGCTAACCACTATCAAACAATCACATAATTTATAAATTATTTTTTCTTTTAATTCTTAAAAGAGTATTTAATTATCGTGTACATATATCTTGAACATAAATACGGTAATGATGAGTGTTACATATACGTGACACATAGTGTTTGCTTATGTGTAACATTATTTGGTATGTATACGTAACACTATGTTTGAGAGTGGTTATCATGGTTATCACATAAATATTGGTTAGCATTTTAAAAGACTTTTTACACTTTTTAGCTTTCTTAGAATTTAACTGGAAATTTAACAGAGTTAGTCATCTGTACTCAAATGGTTATAAAAATCAAAAGTCAGGCCACAAAGCGATGATAAATAAGACCAAGGACTCAAATAGTTAAAACTGCCAAAACTCAGGGACTCAAATAGTAATTTACTCTATATTAAATGTTATAGTAAATTTCGCTTTTGTCACCTGTTGCTTGGTTTGTTTAACCATTTTAGTTAAAAAATAATCTTTTAACATTTGCACCCCTGATGTTGTATTTTTTTAACCATTTCAATCCATAACACTAACCTTGTTAACTATTTCTGTTAAGTATAAGACATTTTAGTCATTTTATTTTTAAGTGAACCAGTTTAACCTTTTTAATCCAATAAAAACTTTTTTTAAGTTCTTTCAAAAAAACTTTTTTCTACTCTTTTTAAACGTTTTTTTTTACTTTAAAAAGGTTTTAAAAAGTTGTTTTACGAAAAAAAAAACTAAAAAAATGATTTTAAAAAAGTAAAAGAAAAAAAACGTTTTTAAAAAGTAGAATTTTTTTTTATGAAAAAGGATAAAAAAAAGTTTTTTTTGACTGAAAAGGTTAAACCAGTTCACTTAGAAATACAATGACTAAAATGCCCTATATTTAACAAAACAAGTTAACAAGGTTAGTGTCGTGTTACAAAAATACAACTTTAGTGGCTGATATATTAAAAGATCCGTTTTTAAACTAAAAATGTTAAACAGACTAAATCACATGGCCAAATGCAAAATTTACTCTAATGTTAAGTTATAATGAGTTTGGTTAAATCATAAGAGCATTCACAACCGGTTTGGTATATGTTTATGAATGAGTTTGGTATATTTTAAGGAGTGGTTGTTAGTGGAGAAGAGAAAAAAAATATATATTTTTTGTATATTTGTGAAAACACGGGTCATTTGTATAAATTTTTTAATATTTTTTTAAAATGGTTGTCAATGGAGGAGATAGAAAATATATTGATAAATGTATAAAAGTATTATTTAATTAAAAATGAGAGAAGAAAGATAAAAATCCTAGTGTAATTATAAAAATAAGGATATGAAACCAGCTACGGATGCTATAAATTTATGTACATTGAATAACTAAGTATTTTGTTTTGCCATAAATTCCATGCCATCTTCTGTAAAAGATATTGATATTTTTGTACGTACTGAATGACTGATCAGGATAATATATTCAACATCTTAAATTTCAAAAATTAGTTTTTTAAATTATAATATTAAATAAATATGCTTCATAAATGTTTTTCTTGTTGCATATTTTTAATTTACAAAATATTGAATTTATTTAAAAACTAGGTTAGTTCTCGTGTATTACACGGTTAATGAAAAAAACATATATTATTTATAAGTGTCTAAATAATAATTACTATACATAGTGAAAAAAAATAAAGTTACAATTACATTCACAAAACCAAATTCTTTTAAGGTAAATTTTTTAGATTCTAAAAAGTTGATTATACGCTTAACAAAGATAAGTTGTTAAGATTTTTTGAAAATTGTCAATTTAATTCTCTAATTATAGTAACTTTGTGAGAGTTAATTTATTGATTTTGTTATAATTTAAATAATACAAAGTTTAAAATTTTCAAATCAAACGGTTTTTTAATTTCTAGTCAAATGATATTAAATAATTTTAACAATTATCTTTGTTAAGCATTATTATTCGTGAGAGCTTTAAAATCTTAAATTATAATTAAACCTTAGGCGGGAAAAATCATTTTACGAAACCTTTATTTATTAGAGAGTATAGATATAGATTATCGACCGACTAACCTTAAAAGCATCCGCAACGTAAACTTCACCGGAGTAACCAAGAGCGAGCCCAAGAGGCCGACCACCGGTGTTAACCCAGTCCTCCACCACCGAGTCGTCCACAGTGACTCGTTTAATCCACCCATCACCACAGCTGGTGTAAATAAGCCCTAACTTGGGGTCGTACACGATGTGTTCGGGTCCCAACAACTGACCCTCCCCGATCTTTTCAGAACCATGGAGCACCCGTGGGTTGGTCCGAGGTAGCACAGACATGGGTTTCTTGGCCAACTCATGGGACGGATATGGAGCCGCATCGAAGGTATCGAATTTGACAACAAGTAAAGCTATCACGACGGTGGCCACGGCCGAGAGGAATAGACCCCAACGCCATGACCTGGTAGTTTGGGTTGCGGTGGCAGACGGAGTTGGTGGTGAGTGGGAGGACGATGAGCGAGTTGACTCGTCCATAGAACGAGTCAAGTGTAAATCTTGGTGTGATTAACCTCTTGTGTAGTGGAGACATTTTAAACAGGTATACAGGCGTACGTGAGCACGTATGTATGGGCTTTTTTAAAAATTTAAATTATTTTGTTTGTTTCCGAGTTTATTTTGTATTTTGTTTATCATGAGGTAATGAAATAAAAAAAATAAAATCTATACTATATAATAAATAAATACTATATAATAAATAAAGGTTTTCCAATGTCACGTGTCGTCTCCATATTCATCCTCATAAAACTTTTTTCGCCCCTCTCTCATAATAAATGCATTTTCATATTTTTAATAATAATATTTTTAAACAAATTATTAATTATATTAATAAAACACATTTATTTTAAATTATCTCATATTATAAGAAACTTTGAAATCTAATTATTTAGCTTATGTTTTCAATCAAATTGTAAATGAAAGTCAAATTACATTGAATAATATTTAATGTATTTTTAAGCTCAATTATATATTAATTTTTACATATTTTTTTATTTTGTGTTCTATTGTTAGTATATGTAATACATTTTTCCACCTATAAGATACATATATAAAAAATTAAGAATTTTATATATTGATATTTTTCACACTGTGTAGTACACAGGTTCTAAGCTAGTATAGAATAGATAAGAGAGTGGAAGGATAAGGGAAATAAATTAATTATTATTATTTTCTTGTCATGGTTGGTTACTCTATAATAATGAAATAAATTATTACTTCGTGTTGTTTAGTATATAAAAAAATATTTTATGAAAAATAAAGCATTTGTAACTAATAAATTTTTACGATGGATCGGTTCATGGGACGTGTCATGGTTCGGATCATGGGATAGGGAATGGGTCGAGTCATGGGTCGGGTCACGACACGGGTCATGGTTCGATCTATGGGACGGAGCATGGTTCAGGTCATCGGTCTGGACATGGGTTGAGTCATGGGCCAAGTCAATTGTTGAGTCATGGCCCGGGTCATGGGTTGGGTCACAAGACGGGTCATGGTCTGGGGCATGCTTCGGTCCTTGGTTCGGGCCATGGTTTCGGTCATGGGTCTGATCAAGGGTCGGGCATTGTTCTAGTCATGGCTTAGGTCATGGTTTGATCATTAATTAAATAAAATCATTTAATTTCTTGAAGAAATGAAAAGAAAACATCCATCCCCCAAAAAATGAAAATCATTCAAAAGAAAATAATCACATTTCTTATATTCCACGCTTTTTCGGAAGCAAACGCAGCACCCATCTCAGCTTTATACTTGTCACACGCTTCTACTTAAACATCGTGGTCACTTGCACCACTATGACAGTTGTTAGCGTGTTTGTTGTAGAAAGAGTTAAACTTTCCAACCTAGCTATGAAGGTCCGTCTATTTGGATGATATCTTGTCGGGGCTACAATATTCGCCCCGATCCATTGCAATGTAAAATATTTGGATGATAACTTTCCAACCTAACGATCGGACCCTGTTCGCTCGTTAAGAAAATAAGCAGGTTCATGTTCGTTCCTTAATAGTATAAACGTTCATGAACAAAAAACGAATGAAAACATAAACCAACATAACTGAACAAACATAATTAAATGAACAAAAATGAAAAGTTCATTAAGGATACCCGAACATAACTATTAATTGCATAAATGACCCCTATGATTTGATCAAATTGTATTATGTTTGACCCCTAGGTTTTAAAAATACAAATTTAATCCAAAAATTTGAGACATTTTGCGTCTTTAACCCCTGATGTTAACAACAGTTAGTTTTTTAATGAAAAGTTAACTCATGTGCATCCACGTGACTTACGATTGCAAACTTAATCTTAAAAATGATTAATATCAATAAAAATTATTAAAATATATAAAAGAAATTGGTAAAAATCAATAAAAATTCATAAAAAATAAGTATTTTTTTTATAATTTTTACTGATATTAATTATTTTTAAGATTAAGATTGAAATCGTAAGATTGAAACGAATATAGAAAACGAACATAAACAAAGTTAAATAAACAAAAATAAATGAACCGAAGAAGTCTAAATTGATTTGTTTATTATAAATAAAGAAACTACGCCATCCTCAAATCCCCTCAAATCTGCAGCCTCTGTGCATACAGTTCTGAACTCGACATCAACAAAATGGGAAAGCTCCCACCATCACTCAGAACCGGCAAGAACATAGCACTACCACTTCAATCTCTACTAAAAAACGTCCAATCATCTGTTCCAGAATCAGAATCAAAACCCTCCTCCCACCACGGCCGGAAAAACCCCAAATCAATCACCCCCGCCCACCGCCCACCTCCACCGCCGATAACCTTCCCTTCCTCCGACATCTCCGCCGCCAAAACCCTATTCACCTCCCTCACCAAACATTCACCACTCCTAAACAACCGATTCTGCAACTCGGTCCTCGACTCGTTCTCCTCTGTTTCCTCAAACATTCAAGACTCAATCACTTTCCTCAATCACATGACAAAAATCCTCCCTTCATTCACCCCTGACAAATCATCATACCACATACTCCTATCCCAATCCTGCACAAAACCCGACCCGGATCTTTCCAACATTAACCAAACCCTAACCCTAATGGCCTCGAAAGGGGCTCAGCCCGATAAGGTCGCCACCGACATTGCGATTCGGGCTCTTTGCGGCTCCGGGCACGAAGACTACGCGGTTGAGCTGATCAAGAAACTGTCTCAGGTTGAATTCACAAAGCCTGATACCTATACTTACAATTTTCTTGTAAAAAGATTGGTAAAGGTTCAATCTTTAAGTAGTGCTAGTTTGTTTATTAATGAAATGAAAAGTGGGTTTGATGTAAAGCCTGATTTGGTGACTTATACTATTTTGATTGATAATGTGTGTAATGGGAAGAATCTGCGCGAGGCGATTAGGTTGTTGGATGTTTTAAAGAAGGAGGGGTTTAAGCCGGATTGTTATCTTTATAATACAATTATGAAAGGTTATTGTATGTTGAGTTATGGGGGTGAGGCTTTGAGGGTTTACAAGAAGATGATTGAGGAGAAGATAGAGCCTGATTTGGTGACTTATAACACTTTGATTTTTGGGTTGTCGAAGTCGGGCAAGGTTAAAGAAGCTATAAAGTTTGTTAAAGAGATGGCGAAAACAGGCCATTTTCCTGATGTGGTTACCTACACTTCGTTGATGAACGGGTTGTGTAGAGATAGGAATGCGCTTGGTGCGTTGGAGTTATTGGGGGAAATGGAGAGTAAAGGGTGTAGCCCGAACGAGTGCACGTATAACACTTTGCTTCAAGGGTTGTGTAAGGCGAGGGAATTGGATAAAGGGGTTGAGTTGTATGGTGTGATGAAGGAAAATGAAATGAAACTTGAGGCGGGGTCGTATGGGGCGTTTTTGAGGGCGCTTTGTAGGGATGGTAAAGTTGCAGAGGCGTATGAGGTGTATGATTATGCTGTGGAGAGTAGAAGTTTGACGGATGTTGCTGCTTATATGACGTTAGAGAGTACACTTAAGTGGTTGAACAAAGCTAAAGAGCAAGGGCTTGCTGTTTGATAATTGGGCTGGTATGCCTCTATATCTTCAAGTCATCTTACTCATATGTATTCATTATCAAGATTATTTTGTCGCTTTATGTTATCCCCAATTTATTTCGTACAATTACTTAATTCATATAAAAAGAAAGAAAATTTTATCATCTATTGGTTGCAATAGTCCTCCCTTAATAGTTTTTGTGTCTAACTTTTATTTGGATTCTTGTTTAAATTTGTAATATCATAAAGTTGGCTTAACTAGTTCTGGTCAAACATTAATAGTCAAACTTTGTAATTTCACATGGTTCAAATTGCAATGGGGTGGAAGAAATAGTTCTTTTGGTTTTATTTCCTAAAGGAAATAGCTTATATAGACACTTGGTTTGCTTAGTGATGGATGGTTGATAGCCATTGAAGTTTAGGTTTGCTTTGAGTTTGAGTTAGGTCGTCAAAGGCGTTAGGCACAAAGGGTGGGCCTGTCGCCTAGGCACAAGGCGCTTAAAAAGAACGCGCTCGAGACAAGCAGGGCGCATGTGTATTCTAGGACCATTTTTGCTGTTTTAGACATGTTTTAGGTTGGTTTAGGATGTTTTAGACTAGTCCAGATTGTTTTTTTTTGGCTTGTTTAGACTAGTTTAGGCTAGTTCAGACAGTTTTTTTGGTTTCTTTTTTTTTCTTTCAAATTTTTGCCTGTTCTTTCAGACTGCTCCTTGCTACAGTTGGTTTCTAGCTTTATTTTTAGTTTGTGATTTTCTTCAAGTAGTAGCTAATGACCTAATTTATTATGCAAAACAATGTAATTAGGGAATTGTTTGGTTCTTGTGTCCCACTTCACTAACTATATATGTCAAATGGACGGGTTGGGTTGACCCAAACACTTTTGTCCATTTTTCCTTAAAAAAATTTATAATAATTAATGCGTCAAAATATGATCAATAAAACTACACTGTTCCAATAAGAATATAAAATTTGTGACTTATTTGACCCATTTTTTGTATCTACTATTTTTAGTTTGACCCGTTTGAGATGAAACCAAACTCAAATCAACCCATTGATGAGTAAGTGATTCAAAATTGCTACCTCTGGGCTCGGGCTCGGGCTCTAACAGTAATGAAGGTAATTTATGAGTTCCTTCTAATTCAAGTTTTTTTTTTCATTACGAGAACAGAACAACACAACAAAACTATAAACCGAAATCTAATAAAGATTAAGAACCCTAACTCAAAGATCATAAATGATAAAACATCTAACCGTTGACTTTTTACTGACCATCAACTTAAAACCCCTGAATATCTTCATTGATACATGAATATTTTCTTTTTTGTAGTGAGCCAAAATCCATCCTTAGAATATTTACTCATGACTATAGCTATGAACATGAACACCATTGCAGTGACCACGAGGATAAGACCACGTCTTGTTTGTGGACTCTGAACACTGCTATCTTCTTCCATGATCTCGGAGGTTGGGCTCGACGGTTCATCCTGACCCATGAGCTTGTTGTACTCGGCCTCCATGCAAACCGGTCCGCAAGGCAAGCTGATGGACCTGTTATGAGAGTTTTGTCTAACATATGTTTTAGCCATTTGGGATTAAATCTGTTGAAAGTGGGTTAGTTTTTAATGGGTATTTATAGAATAAAACACAAGGAAACATGACAGATTACTAAGTTGATTAGGGCATGTGATGAGATCTCCTTAAAGAACGGGTTTCTTGATGGCCAGCAAAGGCTTTAATGACTTCACATTGATCTAATCATGCATATTTATATTATAATTATATAAATGGTTGTTAAAACTATGGGATTTATGTGTAGAATCAATTGGCGATGTATTTTTATATTTTTAGTTATATGCTTGAATTAAAAGACTTGTTAGTCATACATGAATATGTATATACTTAGAACCCATATAATACACACGAGGTGAAAAATATCAATATATAAAATTGTTAAACATTTATGTATATATTTTACATTGTAAAAATATATTACATATACTAAGGATAAAATAAATGTGTTTTATTAGTATAATTAGTATTTTATTTTAAAAATATATTATTATTAAAAGATAGAGGTGTATTTAATAAGAGAGATGTGAGAAAAAAAAGATGAGAATGAATATTGAGGCAACACGTGACATGAAAAAAACCCTTTATTTATTAGATAGTATAGATAAGATAAAAAGTCCTGTCACAACGTGCGTGCAGACCGTTGAGCCTGGTATTTAGGTTGTAGGTACAATTGTTGATCCTTAAACACGTAAGATATTTTTCTTTTCACTATTTTTCGTCTATGAGAATATGGCAAAAACCCCATTCAAATACCTTAACATGAGCCTTATAAAATCTTGGAATCAAGTAATCGAAACAATTCAACGCCTCCTCTCTCTTTGGAAAGCTTCGACGTTATTTATTGGGGTAGAACTATCTTACTTAAGTCAGTCTTCGATGCCTTACCGGTTTATTACTTTTCCCTTTATAAGGCCCCAAAAACAGTGTTAGAAAAAATTGAAAAATTAAGGAAGCAATTTTTCTGGGGAGGATCTAAGGAAAAAAGGAAGACACATTAGATGCATTGGGATAAAATCACAGCTCCAAAGGAGGTGGGAGGGTTGGGTTTAGGTTCGTTGGAAGACCTCAACTTTAGTCTCTTAATCAAATGGTGGAGATTTAGAATGGAGGAGAATCGGCTATGGCAATCGGTGATTAAAGTATTACATGCAAATTCATCTACTTGGAGAACCATCCTGTGTAACAAATACGGGTCCGGTGTTTGGAAGACGATTGCTAATCTAAACCAGTCACTTGCAAAAACAAATCTCATCCTGTCGCACTCGATTAAGGGAGTGCTGGGAAATGGGGAGAAGTTAAGGTTTTGGGTGGGTTATTGGATTGGGTCGGCTCCATTGATGGTTTCCTTTCCTGCCTTGTTCAGAATCGAGTCGGATAAATCTTGCCTAGTCCGGGACCGGTGTCGAATGTCGGGTAATTCTTTAACTCTTACTTGGTTTTGGAAACGAAATATTTTTCTCCCTGTTGAATTGCAGGAACTGAACAACTGTTGTGCTCTCCTGAATCAACTAAAGCTTGATGTTGGGCCGGACAAATGGGTCTGGACAGGTACTTCGGATGGTATATTTACGGTTAAATTGGCTAGACTTATATTCTCAAAGCAAAGGGTGGTATCTCTCGGGCAACCTTTCGATTGGAATAAATGCTACCACTTAAAGTCAACATCTTTGGATGGAGAGCTAAGGTAGGACGGATTCCAACCAACATGGCGATTCAAAGAAGGAACATTCACACGACCTCACTAGCTTGCCCCTTGTGTGGGGAGGCGGACGAGACCGTATACCACATCTTTACCGCTTGTTTTGTTGCTACCATCGTATGGCAAAAAGTTTCATCTTGGTGCAAGATTCTTCCTATCTATGCTTTTTCAATTAAGGATTTAATCCATTCTCAACCAATTAGGGGGCTTAGTGTGGTTAAAAACCGGGTTGTGTGCATTCAATCATACTTCTTGCATGTTGGGCAATATGGAAAGCAAGGAACAAATCGCTATTTGAAAACCACCAGTGTTGTAAAAATCGCGCTTAGGCGCCGATTAGTCGCTAGGCGGCCGGTCGAGGACTAATTTTGGCCAAATCGCTTCATTAATCGCTAGGCGGTCCTAGGCGGCCAGATTCCGGCGAAAACCTGAAATTTCCGGCCAAATTCCGGCGAAAACCTTTGGTGTGGTTTAAAAATGAACATTTTTATAAAAATTACATATAAAAATGTGTGTATATATATAAAAAACTGAAAATTACATATAAAAATTCCAATCCGATTAATCCCGCCTAGGCCCCACCCCACCGCCCGACTAGCGCCTAGTGATTTTTACAACCATGCCACCATGCATCAGTAGCAAAAATCATTGAAGATATAAAAATCCTGGAGTGGGGAGATTGGTGTTCTTTTAATATATAATATAGCTTTTAGTGAGGTTCTAAGTATGTGCAGGGTTTTTGTTTCCTGCTAAATTTTCTCTCCATGTTCTTGTTTTTTTATTTTTGTATTGTTAGCCTCTGGCTGCCTGTGTTTGGAATGAAAGTTGTTAAAAAAAAGGTATTTGTGCGAAAGGATTTAGTAAAAACACAATGGCAGATTCTTTATTTCGTGACAAAAGCCCAATTGTCAGATCATTACGTTTCAGTTGTTGCCGTTGCACCTTGGTGTCAGTGACATGTAGAGACAATGCAATGTTGAACTTAACACTGCATTATCTATGGGAGTTTTACCATTGCTTATGCTTTAACTAAAAGGTTGCGATGTTAAACTTTAATTTGACCAACTAATTGGAACAAGATTGTTATAACCTACTACATCTTGGCGGGGTAACTGGGACGTTTATGTGAAAGGAATATCTGTTTCTTTTATATTGTAACGTTGCAACCATGACAAATGTTTTTCTTTGTTCAATTGTTTACACATCTGAGCATTATTAAATTCTCTTATAGACTTTGAATCATTAAGGTTTTTAAGTTTCATAAGAGCTGCACTGTGTTGGAACGTAAAGCCCAGACTTAGGCCCGTCACCCGAGCTCATGGGTGGGGCGGCTGATTAGCCCAGCCCAGTTGGGTTATGGGTATTTTGGAAACTTGGTTTTTGTTACATTTAGGGAATTATAAACCTAGTTTATTTAGGAGTTATAATAGTGATCTAATAGTTTTCTTTTTTCCCAAGTTTTGTAATCTCTATATAAACCCGAGCTTGTGGGTTATAGAGGACATTCAATTTTCGAGTTAATGATAATTGAGAGATCGAGCTTATGATCTAAATTTCCTGCGTTCTTGTTTTGATGCTGTTTTCTGATTACCAATCTTCAATTGGTATCAGAGCTTAGAAGATCCTCAAAGCCTATAATCACCTGCAGTTTTTTTTAAACTTCTGGAGTACCTTTGTACGCAAGTAAAAAAAAAAAAAGGAAGATCCAAGCAGGGTTCGAAAGTTCTATAAACCAAACAGTGGTTGGCCTCAAGTCTGGAGTCGTCTCCCACTAAACAGCCATCCACTCCGATCACCTATTCACGCAAGAACAAAAAGATGTCTGATACACCACCAGTTACCCAAGTCATACAGTATCAAGAAAAAACCCACATCCCACTTCAAGTTCCGATGCTTAACAACAGCAACTATACCATATGGGCAGTCCGGATCAAAGCCGTGTTCCGACACCACGGTTTATGGGAAGTAGTTGAACCAGCAATCGGTGTGGAAGTGGATGAGAAAAAGAACGCAGCAGCTGTTGCGTACTTGTTTCAGGCCCTGCCGGAAGACCAAATAATGCAGATTGCTCAATATGAAGATGCAAAAGATATTTGGGAAGCCGTTAAAACTCGCCACGTTGGAGCAGAAAGGGTAAGGGAGGCTCGTCTTCAAACCCTAAACACAGAATTCGAGTCTATGAAGATGAAAGACTCGGATTCTATTGATGATGTTGCTGGAAGAATTGCTAGCCTTGTCACAAAGTTCTCAGCCCTTGGAACTATCCTTGAAGAGAAGAAAATGGTGGGAAAATTCTTAACGATGATGCCTAGACGTTTTATAAACATCGTGGCTTCCATTGAACAAACTGTGGATCTTAAAACCATCAAGTTTGAAGAAATTGTAGGACGTCTCAAAGCCTACGAGGATAGAGTAAGAAGCGTTGATGGCGAACACGAGACCCAAAGTAAGTTGATGTTCAATAAAGTTTATGGTACTAACAATTCCAAAGATGTCTCATCAGGTTCTAAAGGAAAGTTTAATGGCCAAACAAGTTCCCGTGACCGAGGTCGTGGTCGTGGGAAGGGGGGTGGCCGAGCACGACAAGAGCGATCTAAACCCAGCGATCAAAGCCATGAAACTGAGAAAACCGGGGAGAAAAAGGATAAATCTCGGGTTCAATGTTTTCGTTGCGACAAATTCGGGCACTATGCTTCAGTTTGCCCGGATAGAACAGGGAAGAAGGAAGAAGCCAACTATGCCGATGCCACCGAGAAGAAGACCGAGGTTCTAATGAAAATCGAACAAGTGTTTCTTAATGAAGATAAGGTGAATCCAAAGACATTCGAGTCTGAACCAAAGGAAGACGGACTCTGGTACCTCGACAATGGTGCCAGTAATCATATGACCGGGGAAAAACACTACTTCTCAAAGCTAAACGAAGAAGTAACAGGTCAGGTTCGATTTGGAGACGGTTCACACGTAGAGATAAAAGGAAAAGGTTCGATTTTAGTGACATGTGATGACGGCATAGAGAGGTTTATCTCCAACGTTTACTACATCCCTAGCTTAAAGAGCAATATTTTAAGCATGGGACAAGCCACTGAAAACGGATGCAAGTTCTTCATGGATGAAAATTACTTGCTTGTTTTTGACAAAACAAAGAAACTGATCATCAAAGTGTTCAGATCAAAGAATCGCCTTTACAAAGTCAAACTAGCAGCGGGAGCACCTATGTGTTTATTGTCAAAGGAGCATGACCCGACATGGCTATGGCACGAACGTTTAGGACACCTAAACTTTGATGCCATGAAGTCCCTTACAACACAAGAAATGGTATGCGGTGTCCCTTCACTTATTTTTAGTACTAAATCATGTGAGATTTGTCTAGCAGGAAAACAGGCAAGAAATCCCTTTCCCGACCAAGCAAGTTTCCGAGCAACAAAACCGTTAAGCTTGGTTCATGGAGACTTATGCGGTCCAATCTCACCAAGTACACCAAGAGGAAAACAATATATTTTCCTTCTTGTTGATGATTTTTCACGTTTTATGTGGGGAATCCTCCTAGCACAGAAAGACGAAAGTTTTGAAGCTTTTAAAACTTTTAAGAGCCTTGCGGAAGGAGAAAGCGGTCACAAACTCAAGGTATTCCGAACCGACCGAGGTGGGGAATTTATGTCAAAAGATTTCTTAGGTTACTGTGACAAAGAAGGGGTGGTGAGACACTTTACCGCTCCATACACACCGCAACAAAATGGTGTGGTGGAGCGGCGGAACCGAACTGTGATCGAGATGACCCGTACCTTGCTAAAAGGCACAAATGTCCCAAAAATATTATGGGGAGAGGCTGCCCGTCATGCAATTTACATACTCAACCGAGTCCCTACAAAGGCGTTATCAAATCAAACGCCTTACGAAGCACTCAAAGGGAACAAACCCAACCTGGAGCACTTACGGTTATTTGGGTGTATTGGGTATGTAAAAGCGCCCTTGACAACAAGGTTGAAGAAATTAGACGATAGAAGCAAACCAATGGTCTATCTCGGATCGGAGCCCGGATCAAAAGCCTACCGAATGTATGATCCGGTAAAGAATCGTGTTCATGTTAGCCGAGATGTTGTGTTCAACGAAAGGCAAAGTTGGAACTGGGAAAAGACAAATGAACTAGAAACAAGTATTAAACAGTCCTTGGATCATTTTATTGTCAACTTTGAAGACCCGGGAGGGGTTCTGCGTGTCCCTACGAACTCAAGGACACAAACTGATCTGACCGGGCAGGAGGCACAGTCAATTGACCCTCACAACGGCCCTCACAACAGCCCTGTGCAGTTGTCAACCTCAGCTGCACATGAAACCGAGCCCGGACCAGAACAGTCCAGCTCCGCGATGCCCAGTCCAGCAGCTCGAAACAGTCCGCAAGCAATAAGTTCTGACTCAAGTGAAGATGAAGGTAATTCGAGTGAGTTACAGCAGAATGTTCCAGCTCCTGTTACCCCAAGGCGCTCGACTCGAACCTCGCAAATTCCGAAAAAGCTTGATGATTATGTTTTAGGTGGTAAGGTTCGGTATGGGGAAAACAGGAATGACGACGATCTCGAGCTGCTGTTAACTCAAGACGGTGAACCAACATGTTATTCTGAGGCTGCAGGAATAAAAGAATGGGTCAAAGCTATGGAGATTGAAATTGCCTCAATTGAGAAAAATAGCACTTGGAAACTCATTGATTTACCGAAAAACGTTAAACCCATCGGTCTGAAATGGGTTTATAAAGTTAAGAAGGATGCCTCGGGAAAGGTAGTGAAGCACAAAGCACGCCTTGTAGCCAAGGGTTATGTTCAGAAATTTGGTGTTGATTATAATGAGGTATTCGCTCCGGTGGCTCGTATTGAAACCGTACGACTGCTTCTTGCCTTAGCCGCCCGAGAGGGGTGGGAGGTTCACCATCTTGATGTAAAATCAGCATTCTTACATGGAGAGCTAAACGAAACCGTATACGTTGTTCAACCCGAGGGTTTCGTAAAGGAAGGAAATGAAGAAAAAGTCTATCGATTGGTGAAGGCCCTTTATGGGTTAAAGCAAGCTCCACGGGCTTGGAATCTCAAGCTTGATGGTGTGCTTAAAAATCTTAGCTTTATGAGATGCCAACACGAAACAGCGGTGTACCGAAAATATATTCTGAATGATATACTAATTGTTGGTATATATGTTGATGACTTGATAGTAACAGGTTCAAGTCCAGAAAAAATTGCAAATTTCAAAAGGCAAATGGAGGAGCAATTTGAAATGAGTGATTTGGGCCTACTATCATTTTACCTTGGCATTGAAGTTAAACAAACCAAAACCGGGATCGAGATCAAACAAGAAGGCTATGCCCGAAAAATCTTGAAAGATGCTGGCTTACAAGATTGCAACCCAACAAAGTGTCCACTTGAACCGGGTATGAAACTTGATAAGGATGAAACAGGTGATCAAGTTGATCCTACTACCTACCGTAGCCTAATTGGATGTTTGAGATACTTGCTTCATACAAGACCCGATCTGAGTTTCTCTATTGGACTTGCGAGTCGTTACATGCAAGACCCAAAGGAGTCACACATGCAAGCACTAAAACACATTCTCAGGTACGTAAAGGGAACAAGCTCTTTTGGTTTGATCTACACGAGGGGTGGAATTCGATCCCTCTACGGTTTTAGTGATAGTAGCCACGGGGTTGATAAAGATGACGGAAAAAGTACTACCGGGCACGTATTCTACTTCAATGATTCACCAATTACTTGGTGCACTCAAAAACAAGCTACGGTGGCTCTCTCATCGTGTGAGGCCGAGTTCATGGCCGCCACCGCCGCAGCATGCCAAGCACTATGGCTTCGAGGGTTACTGAGTGAAATCACGGGATGGCCAACTCAAACCGTAACCTTGTATGTTGATAACAAATCGGCCTTGGCACTAACAAAAAATCCGGTGTTTCATGGTCGAAGCAAACATATTAATACAAGGTATCACTTCATACGCGAGTGTATTGAAAAAGGTGAAGTAAAAATGGAGCATATTGCGGGTGAAAAACAGCGGGCTGACCCGTTAACTAAAGCATTGGCGAGAGTAAAATTTGGCGAGATGCAAGTGCTACTAGGAGTCAAAGACTTGAAGCCCAAGTCCGGGCTTAGAGGGGTGAATGTTGGAACGTAAAGCCCAGACTTAGGCCCGTCACCCGAGCTCATGGGTGGGGCGGCTGATTAGCCCAGCCCAGTTGGGTTATGGGTATTTTGGAAACTTGGTTTTTGTTACATTTAGGGAATTATAAACCTAGTTTATTTAGGAGTTATAATAGTGATCTAATAGTTTTCTTTTTTCCCAAGTTTTGTAATCTCTATATAAACCCGAGCTTGTGGGTTATAGAGGACATTCAATTTTCGAGTTAATGATAATTGAGAGATCGAGCTTATGATCTAAATTTCCTGCGTTCTTGTTTTGATGCTGTTTTCTGATTACCAATCTTCACACTGATTTGATGAATTAAGCTCTATTTTTTATTGCAACTGCTTTGAGAGCTTTAATTATGACCCCTCAGAAGGGGTAGCGTGAGGAGGTTTGCACTGTTTTTTTTATATATATATATATTAAAGATGTTAGATTTTAGATGATAAAAAAATGAAAATCGGATAAATAACCTAGTCAACCAAGCATCTTACTATTTCACTGTATATATGCTTTTTCACATGTGCTCATTCCATACATTGTATCTTCCCAATATAAGATCACTAGTTCCAACATTTCATCCAATCATCCGTTGCATTTGCCTCCATTTTTACAATGTGAACGCACATGCACTTGTATTTTATATATCAAATATATATGATCAAAATCTTAGTAGTTTTCTAGAAGGATTTTGTATCATCGATAAACCAGTTAAAGTAATACTTGATTAAACTATTGTTACATATATCATATAATTGACGATTTCGGGCTCTGAAGACAAAATTTATTTTTGGTTTTTTATTAAAAAACTTCTTAACATAACAACTACCCCTTATATCGGTTTCTATTAATAACAATAAAATAAATAGTTTATACTTGACCGAGTTACACATGTATATATATTATTTTATATGTATATACATGTTTTTAGATGAAATTTATTTTTCTATTATTATGGGACACAAGTTGGTTAATAAATTTTAGTAATCAATTTCTTCTAATAAATCTATAATTATATGACATTGATAATAAGAAAAACAAGTAATTTTTGAAGAATTTTAGAAAAGCCATTTGGGTGTTAATGATTTATTTTTGATGATAACTCCACTAATTAACTGTTAATGGGTCTTATCATGTGTTGATTGATGATGTTAATCTTGATTAGAGGAAAAAAAAAGATATTTGTTTTATTAATTAGTTTTTATATTTATGTTTATCTATTATTGGTTCCTAGTTTAAGTCTAATTAGGAGCTAGTTTATTTAATTAGTTTAATTGAGTTTTAAGGTGACATAGGTTTGGGTTTAGAATAGTATAAATAGATGGCAAGGTTATTGTATTACTTACAGTTTTTCAATTAAAAAGAGTCGTGGAGATTCCGCAAAACAATCGTGTTCGTGTATTTGTTTTGATCCAATTTCTCCAACTATTGGTATTAGAGCTAATGTTTCAATCCTTGTCTGTTGATAAATGTGGGGTGATTAACCACGTCTGAAAAACTGATCTTTGAAAGAACAACATTGGTGTATAACCTGTTGATTGCAATCAAGATTCAAGAAAAAGGTAGCCGAAGACCTGATAGTTTCAAGATTAACATGGTCGTATAACTTGTAAATACTTATCTCTAATCAGAAGAATAAGTTTCAAGTCCTGATTTATGGTTCTTAAAAATCAAGATTCAAAGGACGAGGGAAAGAGGAACAAGTTTGTTCCTAATCCTTGGAGACGACGTAATCAACTTTGTTCATGTGGACACGACAATTGAGATGGGTTTTTTTGTGTGCCACGGTTTATGAGACAGGGCCTATGGCTCTTGTGTGCTTGTGTCGGCGGCTACAAAAGGCAAGAAAAAGGCCAACAGTCTTGCTGCTTGGTCTAGCACACAAATCAAGATAGAAAGGGGAGTTTTATTATAGCTTTTGAATGAGATTTTTTTGGTTATTATAATCCCGTTGGGAGGAGTTCGAGCAGCGGTCATCGACATGAGCAAACAGAGGTGGTGTTAGCTGTCTGTCAGGTGGTGACAGGTGGTCAGTGGTGGTACGTAGCGCCTGTGACAGCCAAACAATGAAGGGTTATGCGAGTCAACCAAGAAAGATATTGATCTGAGTGATTCAGACTGAGTGAAAGATCAAACACTTGCGAAGGGTGCACAGATATACAAAGTGCTTACCTGTGCGATTCATGATGGTACGGTGTGATATCGATGAAAAACGTGGTTATCAATCATTGATAGATTGATTAGTAACCAAGCAGAAGGTGTGATCAATGATTTTAAACATCAAGAACTATTTTGTGATTGGATAAGTCAAGAGAAGAATGGCTAATCCAGGGGGAGAGATAGTTCAAGCTAGTGAGCTAAGAAACGTGACGTTGCAGTGCCCAAAGCTAACGACAACAAATTACACGACGTGGTCTATTATGATGGAGACTGTCTTGGCTGCACATGGTCTGCTAGAGGCAATAGATCCTATGACAGGAGGAGAGGTAGAATTCAAAAGGAAGTTTATGGCAAAGGCGATGATATACTAGTTTGTATATGAATATGTTCTTCTTCAAGTTGCAAAGTATACGGGCCCGAAGGACGTGTGGGGGGAAATACAAATTCGGTATTTGGGTGTTGATCGAGTCCAAAAGGCCCGCTTGCAAACGTTGAGGAGTGAGCTGGAGATGATTCATATGAAAGGGACGAAATCGATAGATGAATTTGCCGGTAAGTTAAGTAGCATACAGTCAAAGTATAAGAGCCTTGGGTTGTCACTAAGAGGTACTTGTGAGAAAGGTTTTAAATTATATGCCGGATAAGTATTTGCCAGACGTTGCTTAATTGAGCAATACTCAGAGATTGAGTTAATGTCGTTTGAAGAAGTGGTGGGCCGTTTAAAGGCTTATGAAGAGAGATAAAGCCTAGAGCCTCTGTTGAAAATGTTCATGGTCAAATAATGTTCAGTCGTAATGACGAAAAAATTAAAGGGAATAATAGTCAGTGTGGTAATTGTGATTGTTGCAAAAGTTGTGGAAAGAACATAAACTATGGAACAGATGCGGGTTGTGAGAGTGGAACCGGGCTAAGTAATAATCAATGTGAACAAGGTGAAAGTTGAGGGTCAAGTGCTATCGGAGTGAAGAATTTGGTCACTTCATGTGGTTATGTCCAAAGCCAAAACCAAAGAATGAGGAAGCCAACTTAACTCAAGAAGTTTATAAACCTGCGTTAATGTGATATTAGACGTGGACCATATTCAAGATTAATGGGGAGAATGATGATGCTATTCTTGAATAGAGGAAAAAAGGGATTTATTTTATTAACTAGTGTTTATGTTTATCTAGTATTGGTTCCTAGTTTGAGTCTAATTAGGAGCTAGTTTATTTAATTAGTTTGAGTTTGAGGTAGAATTTGTTTGGGTTTAGATTAGTATAAATAGATGGTAATATCATTGTATTACTTACAGTTTCAATTAATAAAAAGAGTTGTAGAGAGTTTCATAAAATAATCATGTTCGTGTATTTGTTTCTCCAACATTAATGACCTATTTTAGGTTACAATGAGTCACTTTAAGTTAAAACAAGTCCTTAAGGTATCAGGGGCTTATGTTTTAGGATAAGTCCACTAACTCCCTGTTAATGGCTTTAACGGTCCTTATCACATGTTAATGATTTGTTTTTAGGTTACATAAGAATTTTAGTTTATAACAAGTCATTTGTGTGTGTCTTTCCTAAGAAAATAAAAAATAAGTTATTTATGTGTTAATGACGTGTGTTTATCATTGCTCCAAGTATACGGGCGAATTCTTAAATCAGCTCCAGTTTCCAAGAAAATAAGTGTATGGGATGGAGGTAGTCGTTTCTGGACTTTTCATATAATCTTATATACATGAACCCAACAGAAAAATGTATCAATAAATGTGGAACAAGAGTGGGTCAAAAGAGAATACGTGGATCAATTAGATCTTCACTTGAATACGTTATCATGAAGCATTGATGTAGTTTAGAATCTACTCCAATCCCCGTTGAGATATGGTGTAACATTCATAGATTACATTTGTTGTTCTGACAAAATCTACAACGATACCTTAATAAAGTGCAAAGATATCATTTTATGAAAGATGCAATCTTTAGATGCCACATCTAAGGGAAAACTAAAGTGTCGCCTTACACATCATAAGCTCACAAACCTTTGCCTATATAATAAGAAAGTTGAATATATCATTGGTGGGTGTAGTTGTGTTGGTCAAACACCAACACATTTCAAGATTTTATTATATTTTATTTCCTTTGTGGAATATATTGGGCTAATCTTGACATAATCTAATATTCTACGGGGTGCAAAGAAGAAGTCGCAACTTTACCGGATTGAGTTACAAGTTTGTTAGTCCTACTAGGAGTCTAATGCTTGTTTATTAATTATTTGTTTATTGTTTGATATTATATTTAAGTATCTGAGTAGTATTAGACTAGGAGTGAGTTTTATTTATTTGATTATTTAATTGAGTTTGAGTTGTGTTAGGATTAGTATAAGGTTTATTATAAATAGATGATTATGGATTAATTGTAAAGTGGTGTTTTTTTTGTTCAACAAAATTCTGTATTCGTATTCTTGGGTCTGATTTCCAACAATTGGTATCAGATATTGGTAAAATAGAAGGCCGTTTTTTAGGAATGGAACAGGGAGCAGCCCCCTTTTGGCTGCAGGGCTGAAACCGAGAAGGAAAGGGAAGTCAGCAGCAGCATATATTGAGAAGTCTTTCACGAGAGTGAAGCAGGTGATCTGATCTAGTTGTGATTAGACAACTTCAATACTTGATCAATCGACCCGGTCCTTCCCGCCAAGGATAGAAACGGAGTAACCGGGGTAGGTTGTTTTTTTGTCAGAAGATATACGATCAGATTTGTGGATAGGCGGATGGGAAAAGATTCGTCAAAGCAAGAGACTTTGAATCTAGTCTTGCCTAGCAGGTAAAGAAGAAAAACGGAAGAAACAACAGGGTAGCGACCTTGTCCGTCTTTTTTCTTTGATCGGTGGTCAAGAACGGAGTTGTTCTGGTGACCCGGGAAGAGGGAGATCGATAGTGGTCAAGTGAGTTTGAAGTCGTGAAAAAGAGGAAATAACAATGGTATATGCAAAGGAGAAAATGCATGTTTGTGAACATTGTGGTTGTGGAAGTTCATGTCGGTATGATCTAGGACGAGACCAAGAGAAGGGTCGGTGGTCCATGAAGGGTTAAGATGGTGAAGGGGTCCAAGATAAGTGAATGACAAGATTAGGGGGGTGATTATTGGGCTAATCTTGTCATAATCTAATATTCTACGGGGTGAAAAGAAGAAGTCGCAACTTTACTGTATTAAGTTGCAAGTTTGTTAGTCTTAGTAAGAGTCTAATGCTTGTTTATTTTATTATTTGTTTATTGTTTGGTATTATCTTTAAGTATTTGAGTAGTATTAGACTAGGAGTGAGTTTTATTTATTTGATTATTTAATTGAGTTTGAGTTGTGTTACGATTAGTATAAGTTTTATTATAAATAGATGGTTATGGATTAATTGTAAAGTGGTGGTTTTTTTTGTTTAATAAAATTCAGTATTCGTATTCCTGGGCCTGATTTCTAACATAATAATATGTCATACGCAATAGTGTACCATAGACTATAAGATTACGTTAACAATAAAACTAAGCTTTTCTACACTCATGGTTGGTGCTTAGAAATTTAGCATCAAAGCAGTAGTTTTTCCCTGCTCACAAGATGGTGTATTATGTTTTTCCAATTAAAATAAAATAAAGATACTAAGTTTATAAAGTGAAATTCAAGTAGTAAAAAAAGCGATTACAAAACAAATCATAACGAATATGAATTTCATATTTAAACAAAGGAAACGGTTTGGAACCTATTTCTTTAACAAGGTTTTAGAGCAACTAAGATTTGAAACGAACCAAAACATAGTATTTGACATGGTTCCCGTTAAACATTTTTCATCCGCTCACAAAATTGTTTCACAAGGTACGTACAAGAGCAAGAAGGAGTCTTTTTAATGCGAGAAATGACCACCAAACGTAAAATTCACATGGAAAGAGTATGTTCTTGTTGTTGGAAATTTTGGTGTGTTTTTGTAGTGGTGAGGGGTTTCGAGCATGTATATTTCATATATTATTTCATACATCTTCAGCCTCACCTAACTAGTTGCTGAAAATCGTATCTCTCTGTTTCTGACGAATCCTATCTGATCTGTAAACATCATGTGGTACACTCGGTGCTTGAACCAAAATAGGTACAGGTTCAATGATATTTTATTGATCACTGGTTTCAACTTCAGACATGACATTATGTGGTTCTCGAATTTCTTCAATATCCACAATATTTCAACTTGGTTTTTTTGAATGAATTTTTTTTTCCAAAAGGATTTCACGTCGACTAATAAAACTTTATTATCGATGTGATGGTAGAAATAATGTTTTTGACTCTTTAGGGTCTCTAACGAAGATTACGTTACTACTTTAGAATGTAACTTGTTGAAGGTCTCATGCTTGACGTAGGCCTCACACCGGCAGACCCTAAGGTACGATAAGTTTAGATAAAGTTATTCATGACAAAACTCTAGTAGGAATAGTTATGACCATCAAGCTATGTACTTAGGGCTGTAAACGAACCAAAACGAACCGAACGAAGCCTTGTTCGTGTTCGTTCGTTAAGCATTGAACTTGTTCACGAACACTAATTTAACGAAATTTCATGTTCGTGTTCGTTCATTAAGGAAATGGGTTTGTTCACGAACGATTCACGAACGTTGCCGAACGAAGCGCTGTTTAGGACTTTTGATGTCAACCCTAATGCTTACATGATTTAGGATTGAGGGAAGCTTACATTATTTAGAATTGAGAACTTAGAATCCCTATTTGAGTAATAGTGGATATGGAAATGACGCATAAATGAGAATATAGTTTCCTACTTTACTTAGTTAATTGTTAGGGTAATAAATTTTTTTAAAAATTAAAGAATATAAAATGTTTAGATAAAATAAAACAGAAATATACAAAAATCTTAATGAACATCTTAAGCAAACGAAAATGAACAAACATAAACAAACGTAATTGAACGAACGTTCACGAACAGTTTACCGAACGTTCACGAACACAATTGAACGAATGAGACATCTGTTCATGTTCGTTCATTAAGTTAATCTAACGAAATTTCTTATTCATGTTCATTCATTTATTAAACGAACGAACGTAAATGAACTTACCGCCGAACGGTTCATGAACTAACAGTTCGTTTATAACCCTATATGTACTAATACATTGAAGAGAATCATATTTTCCACCCATATTGTCAAAAGTATAGACAAAAGCATATAATCAAATACCCAACACAACATACAAACAAGAACAGTAGCAATTGAAAAAAACTAAGCATTGGAAGCAAATACAAGCGAAGAGGAAACAAGCACTAATTCAATCAAATGTGATGGCAGTGACAACTAACAACCAAACATACGGTCAGTATGGTGCGAACAAGACGAACCAAAAGACACGAACGAGAAAAATCAGCTAGAATACCATATTGTCGGTATAGGGATTCACTAGGGCAACATTTGGGAAGACCTATCCCAACGACAAGTCGTCGGTATAGGGTTATCTTAACCGACAACGATTGTCATATGGATATGTATCGTCGATGTAGGGTGATTTCCTTGTAGTGCATGTACGGACCGCAAAACAGAAGCTTGTGGCAAACTCTTTCATAATCAAATAAATATACATGGATTGAATAAAGCTCTCATACCATGTAAATTAAGAATGATATACAAAGGAAACAGATAGGGTTTTATTATTACAAGAAAAGAATACACTAAAAAGTTAGACAATATATAGAGAGACTAACTATATTAACCTAGTTAAATGAGCTGAACAAAGACCCAATACAAATAAACCTTATACGTTAACAATAAGAATCCTCAACCTTCAAAAATATAAAGACGGCTCTTACATTGAAACGTCATGCTACGCCAATAGTCACACACATACATCGTTCATATATTATTATTTATTACTAAGAAAGCAATATCCAAATAATAAATCACTTTATATACGTCAGAAAAGTTCTCATCCATTTTTCCAACGATATATCCCTGCACATGATATAACCGTGGCTAGCTCTGATGACAAACCCAAATGTGAACCAATTAGATTTCAATCTTGACCAAGAACACCGTCACATATATACTTATTTATCACACGAAATATCTTCACATCAACTGCATAATAAATTGAGAAGCTAGTTTCAATCTTGATATGCCACGTATAGGTAAAGCTAAACAACGTGCCACTTTATAAGACTATGCACCTCACTACCATTTTTCAGTAACATAATGAAATGGCATATACAATTGGGGACATAATTTTGTTGACCAAACAACCAACCACCATATAAGCATGCCATATACGATAAGATTACCATAACAAACAACCAAACTTTATATATTCTCTTCTCTTGTACCCATGGCTTTTGTTTCAAAAGTTACCATCAAAAGCCAGACTAAATCCATTAGTTTGCCTAGCAGATCACATCCGGCCACTATTGAAATCGAAGAACTGCTTAGCAAGATCAAAACAACAGTCGCAGATGCTTTAACTTCAGAGGCAATATGCAGTAATTTATCCCAGCAGACAGGACTGTATAAATGCATGAACGATCTTCTAACTTCATCAACTACCCAACTTTTGATGTTTCATGAACAAAACAAGAAATGGGTCGATGAGCTAGTAGATGAATACGTCAATTTCTTGGATATTTGTGGGGGAGCATAAGTGATATGCTGTCAGAAATCAAAGATCAGAGTAGAGATCTTCTTTGTGCTCTAAGAAGGAGAAAGGGTGACCACCTTATCATTGAAAACAGCATCTTGAAATACAATTGCTTCAGAAAGAAAATGAGAAAACAAGTTAGAGGGTTGACTGCGAGTTTGAAGCAAGTGGTTAACCATTCCGGTGGTGGGTTGGTGGTAGTTGATTCTGATAACCACCACCTTGCAGCGGTGATCCGGGCGGTAATAGGAGTTTCTGAAGTGACCATTTTGGCTCTTGAGTCTGTGTTGATGTTCTTCTCTGTGCCGGTTTCTAAGCCAAACAGATGGTCAGTTGTGGTGTCAAAGTTGATGCACAAAGAAAATGGGAGTGTGAATGAATTTGAAAGCATTGATGGTGCATTGAGAATATTATGTAAACATGGATTTTCAAGTGAAATGGGAAATGTGCAGATTGCACAATGTAGGTTGGAGAGAGTGGGAGATGAGATTGAAAGCATGGAGAGTGGATTGCAGTGTGTATTTAGGTTCTTGGTTCGTACTCGAGTTTCACTTCTCAACATCATCTCCCAGTAAAAAATCAAGTCATCAGAATTTGTAGTTAATCAGTCCTGCATAGGCATCAAAAGTTTTAGGTGATAGGCTTATGCTTTCGAGTATTTATTCAATAGAACATGTATATTCACCAGAATTTGTAGTTATATAGAAGTATAAACATATAACAGTCTTGATTGGTCCTCATCTTTGATCAAGTCTACATGACATGAAGTTTTCACATTTAAGGTTCCTATTGTTGGTAAACCAGTGCAAAATGGATGAACAAGATGAATGAAAAATGAAACTTGCTGAGATTTGATAACACAACTTCCTTTTATTCATACGATTTGTTCATTTTTGAAATACATACATGGTTTGGGTTTATATAACCCTAGAATTCGACCGATGCAACGTTTAGGAAACAACGCATCTTTTAGACTTTTGACATATATACATACTAACCCTCTGACATTACATATTTACATACTAGACTAAAACATACTTTCTAATATATACAAACTACAGCCATGGCTTGTCTTCTTTACAACAGTGCTACCGGTCCTTCATCATAGATGAAATTGGATTCCTCCTTGTCTTTCACCATGTTCTGCCATTTGACGCATTCTTTCGCAACATTACCGAGTTCTCCACAGTCACAAAATTTAAACTTGTTTTTATCTTTACTTCCATGACCCATGCTTCTTCCATATTCATTTTCTCCTTTGTTAGAGTTATTACCTCGTCCTCTACCACAACTTTGATTGCTTTAACTTACCATTAGAAGTTTGCTTTGATAATTTGCCACCAGATCATCTTGACTTTTAATACGTTCTTCAAAGGCTATTATCCTTTCTATGGCTTCTACAAATGACATTGTATCAATTTCTTGATATTGCTCAATACTTGCCACAGTTGGTAGGAATTTCTTTGGAGTCGTGTTATGCAGTTTCCTCACCAGTACTTTATTTTTCAAAGTACTACCAAGAGTTTTAAACTTGGCTTGTATACTGCTTAATTTTCCTACAAAGTCTGCACTTACTGCTTCGTTTGTGTTCATCTTCAAAGCCTCTAGTTCCCTTCTCAAAGTTTGTAAACGTGTTTTCTGAACTAGATCGGGGATCCAAGGTATTTAACTCAGATCGAGTCCCAAACTTGCTTTGCGGTCGAGTATTGTGCAACTTGATTTAAAACATATCCCGACAATGTTTGCATGATCATTGTCTTTGTGACATCCGGCATTTCCAGGTTAACTCCGTTAACACAAACATCGTTATCTCAAGCATCGTTCATACAAACTCAGTCATCCCAGTTAGTCACACATGCATTGCATTTAATTAGGTTAATTAAATGTGTCAATTAATACATACACTCACATAGCGGTAACTCGTAGAATTACCGGATCGTGCTTGAGTCTAACCCGGAACATTGGTGAACTAATAAAAATAATTGTGAACAATTATATTATTGTGAATTATGTGAATTTACATGTTATGTGTCTCATACGTGAATTATGTGAACTTTCGTGAAATCACACATGTTATTGAATATTAATTGTGTTAGTTATTTTTATAAAAGAAGAGATTTTATAAAAATAATAGTTAAGGGTTTTTAATTGTTTTTAGTAATTAATTGTTTTTAAATTTCCCATGGACCTTTAGATAAGCACATGGATTATCCTTGGTCCAAGTTTTTAAAACCCATGCATGCAAGTATAAATAAAATTTTATAAAAAAATTAAAACCCTATTCCCTTTTCCTCCTCTAGCCGTCGCGACCCTAACCCCACCCCCTCTCATTGCCGAGAGCAATAATCAACCCAAACTCCCTCGTTTGATCTTCAATTTTGCAATTTGAAGTGTATTCGGTCAAGTCTAGGCTTTTCTAACACTCCTATGTAAGTTATTTCATCCGTTTTCGTTACTTTATTATTCCAAAATTTCTGTTTGAAACCCTAGTTCATCCAAACATGAGTTTTTGTAATAAAGTTGGTGAATTGGTTATTTAATTGATGTTATTGCACCTATATGATGAGTATATTATTATTTAGAAAACCCTAGTTTTATATGGTTCATAACTTGTCTAAAGATGAAACTTTTTTATTATGTGATGTTGTAGGATTGCATGCTAGACGAGTATGATGATTGTATTTATGCTAGTTAAGTAGTTTACAATTGAATTGGTGCGTTGAATCTTGTTAACAAAGCTATAAATTGTAGACCTTCCTAAAGAGGAAACTTTATTGAAAGATGTTTGTTGAATGTGAGTTTTTTTACGTGCATGATGTTATAGGATGATGCTAGCATGTTATTATGAACGTATTAAAGCTTGTTAGAGTGTTGTTTAGTACAAATCACATGTATTGATTATAACTTACTAAAAGTGGAAACTTTTAGAATTTGGAACTTGATGTCTAGACCCAATGTGTATGTTGTGATGATCTTTCATGCATTAGTATGTGTATATAAACATGTCATGATCATGCAAACGTGTTATAGATGATGTAATCTATTGAAACCAAACTTCGTGTTCATACATTATTAAAAGTAAGAACTTTGACGAACGTGCATTGTGTAGACATAACTTGCCATGCTAAGATTGTTGTGAGTTGTGTAGCATGAAACTTAAATTACTTGTGTACTATGTGTGTCAGTATTCCAACCAAACATTAAATCACGAAACGGGTCACCAACGGGTCGGCGGGTCAAACTTTGTCAATCTTGGTCAAACTATTAAATATTTTCAAAACACTTAAAATAATGAGATTGTTTGGATACTTAGGGTTCATGTCAACTTACACAAACACACACTTATAAACCGATGTTTATAGGTGACAGTTAGTAGTCCAGCTGTTTTTACTTAGCTTTCATCTGCACACATTCTAAGTTGAGTTTCACGTCCCCTTTTCCTATGTTTTAAACTAGGGGAGAAAACATGAACACAAACAGTTAGATCTTACATTTCTTTTGTATCACTTGTTGTACTAAGCGCAAACATATCATACAAGTCCTTACATATTGAACCGTTTAGTATATGGAATAGCGATGTAATCTTGAGTGGTACTACTAGACATGACAAGCCCCACCCATGTTAGTCGCGCTAACACGACTGGAGGTCGAACGAGTGTAATATTGACCTAACATCTTACCATTGTTCATGATAGACATGGTGGAAGGCAAATCAAACACAAACAATCAGCTTCGGTGTCGAAACGTTTAGTAACATATTTATCTAGTATCTTTACTATTGATATAATTGTTTTTGTTTTACCTAGTATCTTTATTTACATTTGAAACCTGTGAACTCAGCAACCTAGTGTTGACATATTTTAGCATGTTTTCTCAGGTCTCTAAGGTACGAGCACGAGACTAGGGCATGCTGCATTGGAGTCTCATTTATTTTTCAAACATCTAATTTACTTATTTATTTATTTTGACTTGCATGGTTTGGATGCGTTTGTTTTAGCGCGTGGATTTTGTTAAATCTTTTCGCTTCCGCATTCAGTATTTACTCTGACTATTAATGGTATTTATTAAACTCATATAAATTCGTTCAATGTAACTAATGACTGAGATCTTGGTATGTCACGCTCCTAACGGTAAAACCTCGTTAGTGGATTTTGAGGGTTTGACAGTCTTAGTGGTATATATGTGATATTTATCTTTTTTTCATCCACTAACTATGTTTCATTCTTTGCATTAACTATTTCCTAAAAACCATAAGCCTTAAAAAATGTTTCCATCAATAATGCCCACGTTATGTAATTTATTTCAGTCAGCTTAGGACACTGAAGTGAAACATTTCCTTGCTCATGAATTTGTGCTAAACTATAGGGACGAAATAGCACTTTACTCTTTAAAAAAGTTCTAGTATTTTGAAGTTCTTCCATCACCTAGTGGTTCGTCCGAGTTGTCACCTCTACATATAGAATTGTTAAACATCCTACACACATTACTTCATTATATCTTGTGAGGCAATTTGTTGATCATTCAAAGATATTGTGTGGCAATTTGTTGATCACTAAACATCTTTGAAGACACAAATTGTCCTAAGGTAACAAGTAGTAGCGATCTCCCAATCATGTTTTAAGCAACCAAAAATGTCTTATGTACAATTACTATATCAAGCATCTTTGACTCGATTAATCCTTAACTTGTGTAAAAAGCCCCTTAATCGGAGCAAATTTTAAACTAATGCCGCCTATGTAGTCCGTAAAAATTGAAAACTATTGATGAAAGTGGAAACATAAAACATATATTTAACTAAGAGATGTCAAATTTAAGTAATTAGGTTCTAATATAATAAGTGTAGAGGATGGACGTGGCCATTTTTGGACCACTTCATTTAATCTTATAGTCGACCCAACAGAAAAGGTATCAATAAATGTGAGCACAACAACGTGGGTCAATAACGCATACGTGTATCAAATTAGGCCTTCGCTTCAATAAGTAAGAATGAAACATTGATGGAGTTTAGAATCTAATCCAACCCCCGGCTGGTATGGTGTAACATCGATGATTACATTTTCCGATGAAAACCACAATTACATCATGTGTGGGAGAAAGCCCATAGTGGACCAACTAGATCTTTATGCACATGAAAAATTCCTTGAAAAAGAACGAAATTATTTGTTATTTTGACAAAATCTTGAACAATACATGATCGAAAAAGGTGAAAAGATATCATATGTTGAAAGATGCAATCTTTAGATGACACATGTACCAGAAAACTAAAGTGGCACAATATACATCTCAAAGCTCACAAACCTTTTCCAATAAAAAAAAAGTGGGATATATCATTGATGTGTACAGTTGTGTTGGCCAAACAACAACACATTTCCAGAACTAATTTATCATAGAGCAAATTATAAATTACGCCATTTAATTATTACCTAAATTTCAGTATACGTCTTTTAACTAAGAAAAATACAGAAAACATCATTTATGTTTAAAAAACAGTGAACTTTGCGTCCTTTAGCCTTACGACCGTTAAATTTTACCGTTAAGTAAGGTCATGTGCAAGACACATGAGTATATTTTGGTTTTTTCTCGTAAAAGAAATGTTTCTGTAAACCATCATTCATAGAAACAAATTACAAGAATAGTCCTTTTATGTGTGAAAACTCCAAAATAACCCCTATGTGCATGGCACGTGACCAGATTTAACGGTAAAATTTAATGGCCGTTAGGCCAAAGGACGTAATGTGCTAAGTTTTTTTTAAAATTAAGGACGTTTTATGTAATTTTCTTAGTTAAAGGACGTATACTGAAATTTAGGTAATACTTAAAGTACGTAATTTGTAATTTGCTATAAACAATAATGTCATACTTATGTATATATAGTGTATAGAGGATAAGATTACCATAACAATAATTCACTAAAACTAAGCTTTTCTATACTAATGGCTGGTGCTTCGAAATCAAGCATTAGATGTCAAACTAAATCCATTAGCTTACCTTGCAGATCACATCCTATCACTTCTGAGATTGAAGAACTGCTCAATAAGATCAAAACAACAGCAGAAGAAGCAGCATCTGCAGACGCAATCTGTCGTGCTCTATCCCAGCTGACGAGATTGTACAAAAGCATGGACGATCTCCTAACTTCATCAACCACCCATGTTTTGATGTCTCGCGAACAAAACAAGAAATGGGTGGATGAGTTCGTAGACGATTCAGTGAAATACTTGGATATTTGTAAAAGCATAAGTGACATGTTGTCAGAAATCAAAGTACAAAATAGAGAACTTGTTTGCGCTTTACGGAGGAAAAAGGGAGAGTTGAGTTGTGAAAACAGTATCAAGAAATATAATTGCTTCAGAAAAAGAATGAAAAAAGATGTTAGAGGGTTGATTGGAAGTTTGAAGCGAGTTGACAACACGATCAGCGGTGGCTCAGTGGTGGTTGATTCAGATGACCACCAGCTTGCAGCAGTGATCAAGGCGGTAATAGGAGTTTCTGAAATGACCAATTTGGTTTTTGAGTCTTTGTTGATTCTGTGTACCTGTTTCCAAGCCAAACAGATGGTCACTTGTAGTGTCAAAGTTGATGCACAAAGGGATCGTCACGTGTGAAGATCAACAAGAAAATGGGATCGGGAACGAGTTTGAAGGAATTGATGCTGCATTAAGAATATTATGTAAATATGGGGTTTCAAGTGAAATGGGAAATGTGCAGATTGCACAATGTAGTTTGGAAAGATTAGGAGATCAGATTGAAAGCATGGAGGGTGGATTAGAGTGCATTTTTAGGTGCTTGGTTGGGACTAGAGTTTCATTTCTTAATATCATCTCCCATTAACAATCAAGTCATCTGTTTAGTTGTTAATTATTCTTGCATAGGTATCAAAACTTTTAGCTGATATATGCTTATGTTTTAAGTATTTTTTTTTTTCAAGAGGACATGTACACTGAACATGATTTGTAGTATGCAAGTATAGATATATAGAATTCTTTGATAGATCTTTAAATTGATCCTATAAAAGCTTTATAAATTATGTTAAACAAGTTCTAGGCAACCCCTTGTAAAGAAATTTCATCATTTTATTGTTATTAGAAAATATATAGTTCAGAAAGGTGAAAATTACGTACTTGATCGAAAAAGGTGAAAAGATATCATATGTTGAAAGATGCAATCTTTAGATGACACATGTACGAGAAAACTAAAGTGACCACCATACATCTCAAAGCTCATAAACCTTTGCCAATAAAAAATGAAAGTGGGATATATCATTGATGTGTACAGTTGTGTTGGCCAAACAACAACACATTTTATTGTTATTAGAAAATATATAGTTAAGACCAAAAGTAGGAAGTATTATTAGGGTGAAATGACTTCAACGTGAGAAATCAATTATCATTGCTCACAATATATAACCAAAATTACAGTAGGAAATAGCTACATACAAGGAAAACATTAAATATAAAATCATACAAATAATAAGACTTTGACTTAGGTTGTCCCGCCAATACTCCCCCCTCAAGCGAATGGGTGGTGGTTTAACGCCGAGTTTGTCACAGAAGTAGTCGAATAGAGGTTTGGCAAGAGGCTTTGTAAAAATATATGTTACCTGAAGCTTGGTAGGAACAAACTTATGCAAATTACCCGAATAGACTAGTTCACGAACGAAGTGGCAGTCGATGTCGATGTGCTGCACATTTATGAGCAACCGGATTTTGTCTTAGAAAAACGACACTCAGGTTATCACACAATAAGGTAGGCCGACCAGTAGGAAGAGCATTTAGGTCCCGAAGTAAATGAGTAATCCAAATAATCTCGGAGGTCGTATTTTCCATGGCTCGGTATACAGATTCAAAACTTGATCTTGAGACAGTGGGTTGGTTGTTAGCACTCCAAGAAATGAGATTACCGCCACCAGCGTTGTACACGTTCGTGGGTAGGTGGCATTTCGTCAATAGGTTTACCTGGCTACACGGGTTTATAGTATTCGTTGACAATTACCAAACACTTATTTTTCCTTTTGATTTTGAGATATAGAGAAGAAAGTTTTAATATCACTTTTAAGAAATAAATATGTATTTTTTTTATGGCAAGATGATGGTTCAAGTTTCAGGATAATGTTTGCTTGAATAGAAAGAAAAACAACTTTCAAAAAGCGAATAGAATGGTCGATGGCATTATCGATCCATGGTCAAATATTTATTTTAAATCTGTTTGACTTTAAACAAGTAAGAAGAGTTCATTAAATGGAAGTTCCTTTCAACTGATACTAATTATAGGATACTTTTAAGTATCTTGTATATAACTTTTGATACCTTTAACACTACTAGAATAAAGCAACTTTGCTACGAAATATTTGCCACAGAATAGTGACGGAAATGAAAACCCTAGCCTTTGTGTGGCATTTTTTGTCGCAATTTTGTTTCCGACGAGGGTTTTTCCGACAAAAGGATTTTGTCGGAATTTGCGTCGGAAACGCGAGTTTTTCTAGTAGTGTAATTTTATATACCTTCTCAAATTATTTGATTAGTTTTTACAAAAAAAAAAAAACTTTTATTTAAAACTCCATTTATTTTATAAACTTGTTTTAGTAATAACTATAATACCTCTTATAGTTTTTCGATCATCTCTTCAATGACTACCATATCTTGTTGATTTTGTATTCTTTGAAGTGGATACTTATATTTGTTGAACTTAATCTTCATTTCTTCATATTATACTTGATACTTATAATTCTTCTTCATATTTTGCTTTGCTTTTAACTTTGTTGATACTTGAATTTGTTTGAACTTATCTTCTCATTAGCTTTCTTAATGAGCTAGAAAAATCTAATTTTTACTTATTTGATTGATGCAGACCGACACGGTCAGCCCGTCCGTCCATTGACCATGGTGCTTAGTTATTGCTTGATTCTTTTAAACTTCGGTTGCGCGGCTAATCTATGGTCAAACTGTGCATCGAGAGTACTTTACAGTTTTGTGTCGTTGCTTATTTGGTAATCTTTTAGACATTCTTGTTGACAATAGAAGAGTGTATAATATGAACATATTAATATCTATATTTAACATTTATACAATATATTCATAGTTATATAGTAATCAAACAAGAAATGCATTTTATAATAACTGACGACATATACACTAACAGCTTTTACTTTTTAAATTGATTTATACAGCTTAAATGAATTAAAATTAGAAAGAAAAAAAAATATTTAGAAATTTAGATGTTAAGAGATGTGAAGTTCAAACTAAAACATATTTTATCAAACCTTTGGATCATGTTTGCTAGTAGGATGATCTTAAAATGCTTAATGCACATAAATGTAAACCATGCATATTTGAACTACTTGAATAAAAATATTGAATACCTTAAAAGGAAGTAATATGTATTTAAGGTCCTTTATTCAAGTTGATTTTCCATTTTTTTCTTTCTCCTTCTATCTATACTTTTTATTTAGAAATCAGAATAAATTCCAAAAATGAGACTTGGCATTTATACACGTCATGTGTACATAATATACAAGCATTTTTGACAGATCAACTGAGTCTGACCTCATAATATATTGAAAGTTATGAGTTTAAAATTTTATATTTACAAAATTTAATTAAACATCAAAGGTGGTTTTTTATCCTACAAATACATAAAATAACTAATTTAATAAAAATAATCATAAAAAATCAAAGAATAAACAAACTGGAAAAACATTTTAATCAAACAAAAATCACAGGTAACATGCAACATGTCATAATTTATTAACAAGAGAAAAATAACTGATATACATAAATATTCACTTTAAAGTAACATGATAAAATTAACAAGAAGATTAAAACATTTTTTAGACATTAAGACCATCTCTAATCCACAAACTTCCGAACCCTCTCTCTTTGTCCGCAGCTCTCTACGGATTTTCCTCTCTTCTCTCCAACCCCTCTTACAACAAAGGTCCGTAGTGACCCGTCATAACAGGTTTTTTCCTAAACCCACGACGTCCTTCGTCTCTCCATGCCACAAGTACTTTACGTATGTTCGTCGGTTACAGGCAGTCTAAATAAATTAAGTTATTTTCAGATTATTTTTCTAAATTGGAATAAAAAGAATAAAAATAATTATCTTGATAAACAAAATGTCAGGGAAAATGAGTAATTAATGCAAAAGAAAGGGTAGTTATTAGGAATTATTGTCCTTTTCACAGGCATGAATATGATGTCATAGTCAGTAATCATAACCATAACATGTACGTATTCTTCTATTTCTGTTGATAATTTGGTGATTGGAATGAGATATATATCAGCCGATTCCTTGCTTTTCTTTAGGGTTATATTATTCTCTTATGTCATTATATTTATTAGATGCCATTTTCACAAAAAAACAAACCATTTTCTTTATAAATTCGACGGTAACACTAAACTTTTTTCAATAGAAGTAATTTAGACATGGTAAATAACTGGAAAAAAAAACGACGGTAACACTAAACTTTTTTCAATAGAATTAATTTAGACATGGTAAATAACTGGAAAAAAAACGACGGTAACACTACTTAACTTTTTTCAATAGAAGTAATTTAGACATGGTAAATAACTGGAAAAAAAAAATACAATTTCGTTAGCATTTTGCAAATCTTTTTGATTGGTATCAGACAAAATTGTCCCACATTATATAACTAAACTTTTGATTTATACTTCTCCTTGTTCATCTTGTCTTTATCTCTTCCTCTTTCTCTTTCTTTACCTCAATTACTAGTCATAACTTATAGATTTTTCATGTTCTCATCTTGTTCTTATTTAATCCTTGTATTATCTCTTTTTTTTTTAAAAAAAGAGAGTAATAAAAATTACATTGATCTTCTTGATACATTTGAATTTTATATGGTATTAGAGTGAGCGGGTTATGGTATTAGAGTGAGCGAGATCCCAACCCGCTCTACGAAGAAAAACCCTAGAAACTGACGAAACCCAGTTGGTAACATTACAAGTAAACTTAATGATGAGGATGACTGGGTTGTGGATTCGGGGGCCACCGAACACGCAGCTTACAGAGCCGACATCCTCGTGAACAAAAAGAAAGACTCCTATGAAAGGCTTGTTGTAATTCCTAATGGCAATGCCATCCCGGTTGAAGGGACGGGTGATTATACCCTACCTGGTGGTACCAAAATAGAAGGAATATTACATGTTCCTAAGTTCAGTTGCAATCTTCTGTCACTAAGTCGCTTAGTCAAAAACCTATAATGTTCGGTGACATTTTTTTCCCAAATTTTGTGTTGTGCCATATGTGGGGGGCTACGTTTGAGGTAATTGATTGGTGCGGGTAAGTGCCGAAGGGGTCTATACCGAATGAGGATATTCGGACATGAAAGGAGAGTAATGACAATCACAGTGGAACGGTGGCATAAGAGATTGGGTCATGCGTATGAAGGAATGCTTAACAAAGTAGACTTTAATTAAAAACGTTTTGTTTAATCTTAAAGACAAAGTTTGTGATTCTTGTGCAAAGGCTAAACATACCGGGTCTCCATTTCCTATTAGTCAAATTAAAACAAAATATTGTTTTGAGTTATTACACTGTGACATCTGCGGAAAATATCGCACACTTTCATTTTCGGGGGTAAATGATTTTTTGACCGTTATTGATGATTTTAGTAGATCCATGTGAGTTTCTTTGTCAAACATAAAAATGATGCAAGTAATTGTTTGGTTGTTTTTCATAAGATGGTATAGAATCAATTTGGAAAATCTATAAAAAGAATAAGATGTGACAATGGTGATGAGTTCACATCCAACTTTGTGACAATGTTGTCTCGACGAAACTGCTAAGATTTCTTGTAGTGCAAGGAAAACGGAGTATCCATATGTGGAGCGTCTGGTTTCAATACATCAAGCCCAGTCGGTGTCCGAGTAGCCCACTAAAGAGGATATATGCGATCAGTTGAAGACGAGCCCATGAGATATAGTATCTTTAACACATCTAACGATTCGTTTAACCATTTGAAAGTGCAAAATAGTGGAAGCATGTAAGTATTGACTAGCTTGGTTTACGGCATAGGAGAGATCCGGCCTGGTTATGGTAAGGTATTGAAGAGCACCGTGCTTAGGAGAGACCGTGCTTAGCTGTTTACGGTGGTGGTGGGTAGGGTGGCAGCCGGCCTCCCCTCCGACGAGTGTTCTGGTTGTTGTCTTCAAGGTTCTAATACCAACTTAAACCTTGTAATTGTGAGTGTATTAGAATGTGTATTAAGGTTTACAATGAGGTATACTTATATAAAACACACTATTATAAGTCCAGTCATACAATATTACCTAATGACATTGTGATCTGATAACATCTTTTGTAATTGTATTTGCTTTCACATGGGCACTGATGCAGTTTTGATATTCTTTTTTATATAAACCACAGCAGTCATCCTTACACAACCATATCAAAGAAATCGGATAACAAACCAAACAAGAACAAGAACGAAGCAAACAAATTTTCTGATTAATTTCTGGGTGTTTTGCAATCTGTTCTGATCGGGTATATATACACATATGAATCAACATGACTTTTCATGAACCGATGCATCTTCTAAACATACGGTTTCTAGGGTTATAAACTACACATTAAGACCCTCTAACTTATCATAATTACATAAATGACTCTAAACCTTAACTTTAAGCTATATACACTTTTGATGTTAACCTTTTCAAACTTGGGTATCAATTATTTCTTACAATCACCCTCCTAATTGTTAACCCATGTTTTAACCTTCTCCATATCTCCATTGTTCTTGTTCCGTGTCTCCTTTGTTGTTGTTATCACGCTCTCGTCTCTTCTTCGAATCCATCTACAAGTTTATTTGAATCCAACGTGTTCCTTTCTCTAGCAATCTTCTCCTAGTCCGCTTGACTCTTTATTGCTACACAACATGGCCACTCTAATCCCGCTTGGATACGCCATACTCACACGAATACGCCTGGCTTTCTCCCAAACTTGTACATGACCCGTAACACTCTCCGATACCGCAACCGTAATACACTTCTTTAATTGAAACAACAACTAACACAAACAAATCATAGTTTTCTGACCTTGACTTTTTTTCTCTGATGGTTCCATGGTCTCTGGTTCTTTCTAATTTTCCCACGTATGCCAACAAGCATTCTATCCTCATTATTTTTCTTCAATTTCATATAGAACCACATTCACAGCCTAGCATCGAATCACATAGAACCATATTCTGAAACATGTTTTCTTCACCATTTTTTCACTATAATCAACCCTTCTCGTTGAATCATGACCGAATACTTTAACACTTCTTCAATTTCCGCCGTAGTCCAACACAATCACAAACGTTACCGCAAACGCATACACCAATTTTGTCTTCATTGACTGCATCGCCTCTTCTCTTTTGCGATTCACAAACAGCCCCTTTCTCTTCTCTTGACAAACAGATCGGTATCACCACTCGGACTAAAACGGAATTCTCAAACTCAAACTCTCTGATGATCGGACCTTTCAATTGACTAAAAAAATCTGAACAAATCCGAAATTGATATATCTGATTGAATGAAGAAAACAACCAGTGAAGTCTGATAAAAAAACACTAACCGATTTCTTGATTGGATTGCGACGGATGATCGGATCGATTGAGCCTTGCGCTCTGATAGATGTGGTTTATATTTGGTATCGGATCGATTGAACATGATATATTTAATAAAAAGATATCATGTTCGTCCTTGCGCTCTGATACCAAATATAAACCACAGCAATGTCGGTGATTTCAATGAAGTTAGAAGACAAAATGAAAGGCTGAATTCAGAGTATAATTATGCGAACTCCAGGAGATTTAATGAGTTTATTCACAACTCTAATCTTACGGAATATAATATGGCGGGGAGGAAGTTCACGTATAGATGGGGGGGCTGATAAATTAAGTAAAATTGACAGAATGTTGGTATGTCCTAAATTTTGGAACCGTTGGCCCAATGCTTCACTCATGGCTCTTCCTAGTGGGTTGTCGGATCATTGTCCGATTACCCTTGCAACATCTGACCATTCCGCTTTTTCAACTCTTGGTTATCCAGACCTGGATTTAAGAAGGTGGTCTTGGAGGCAAATTCGTCTTTCGTCTTCGAGGGCCCACCAGATAAATTCCTTGCTCTAAAACTGAAACATTTTAAATGTGCAATTAAAGCATGGATATCTAAGGTAAATGGGGAACTGGATGGTGACAGAAGGAAACTGATGGAGCAGATGGAAGTGTTTGATGAATTGGCGGAAAATAATCTTCTCAATGATGAACTCCTGGAAAAAAATATGGAATGTAAAAAAAGTCTTTTAGACCTAGACCAAAAAATATGGTGTGATCTTAGGCAAAAATCTCGTGTACAATGGGCAACCGAAGGCGACGAAAACACGGCGTTCTTTCATGGCATTATTAGCGAAAAAATCGAATTCATGGGATTGAAATTGATGGACACTGGTGTACTACACCAAGCCTGATTAAGAAACAGATTTATAGCTTCTTTGCAAACAAATTCAAAAACCCACTTCCTCACCGACCTGCATTATGCCAACACCTTTCTAAACTTGATCCTTCTTTGTCGGTTGGCCTTGTGCCTCCTTTTTCGGCCAAAGAAATCAAAGAAGCTGTTTGGGATTGTGAGGGGGATCGGGCCCCGGGTCCGGATGGATTCAACTTCAGTTTTATAAAACACTTTTGGGGAATTTTGGAAATGGACTTTGTGGATGATGGATTACTTTCATGAGAAGGGGGAGATTAGTCATGGTTGTGGATCCTCTTTCATCACCCTAGTTCCTAAAGGTCCTGACCCTAAAGGCTTGGAGGACTTTCGGCCGATTAACCTAATCGGATGTGTAAGCAAGGTTATCTCCAAGACACTTGCCAATCGTCTCAAAGGTGTTATCGACTCGGTTATTTCAGTGGAACAATCTGCCTTCGTAAGGGAACGCAACATTTTGGATGGGCCTTTGATTACTAATGAGGTCATCTCTTAGAGCAAAAGGTGTAAAAGTAAATCCCTTCTTTTCAAAATTGACTTCGAAAAAGCCTTTGACTCTCTTGATTGGAAATTCATCGATTCGGTACTATATCAAATGGATTTCCTTGATATTTGGCGGAAATGGACTCGGGCTATTCTTAGCTCGGCTAGGTCGTCGGTTCTGGTCAACGGGTCCCCAACCTTTGAGTTCCAATGCCATCGGGGGGTTCGCCAAGGGGACCCACTATCCCCGTTCATCTTCATTTTAGCTATGGAAGCCTTCTCGAGCTTCATGAAAAGTGCTTGTAGGACAAATATCTTCAAAGGTGCCCAATTGCCTAATAGGGGGCCTCTTCTCTCCCACCTTATGTATGCGGACGATGTAATTTTAATGGGGGAATGGTCGAGGGCTAATATTACAAACATGGCCAGAATTATGAGATCATTTTCATTGGTCTCTTGGCTCAAAATGAACTATAAGAAAACAACCATAATTGGGGTTGGTGTGGAGAACAGTGAAGTCAATGAGCTGGCCACATTTCTAAATTGCAGCACATGTAAAGTCCTTTTTAAATTTCTTGGCATTGAGGTGGGAAACAAAATGAATTCGATTAAGGCTTGGGACACGGTCATATCTTCTATCGAAAAACGACTTTCATAATGGAAAGTTTTGACTTTATCAATCGGGGGTCGTTTCACTCTTTTGAAATTTGTCTTTGAAGCCCTTCTTGTTTACTATTTCTCATCATACAAAGCCCCTAAACAAGTCTTAAAAAAGATCGACAGTCTAAGAAAAAATTTCTTTTGGGGAGGGTCAAAGGAGAAGAGGAAAATTCATTGGATTAATTGGAAGAAAATCACTGCTCCTAAGGAATCGGGTGGGCTCGGGTTGGGAAACTTGGAAGATCTCAATCTGAGCCTACTTTTTAAATGGAGGTGGCGGCATAAAGTCGAAAGTAACAGGCTTTGGAGACAGGTGATATCAGCCATCCACTTCAAACCAAATTCTTGGGATGATATCCCAAGCATCAATCGGTATTCGGGGACGTGGAAAGAGATTGCAAATTTGGATCAGTTGATAGCTAGAACAAATCTCACCTTGTCACACTCCATCGTGGGGACATTAGGTAACGGGGAGACAATTAGGTTTTGGGTAGATCATTGGATTGGAATGGCTCCACTGATGGTTTCCTTCCGGCCCTATTCAGAATCGAATCACACAAGTCTTGCCTTGTCCGGGACCGGTGTCGAATGTCGGGTACCTCTCTAACTTTTTCTTGGTCTTGGATTAGAGATATTTTTCTTCCTTTTGAATTGTAGGAATTATATAGCTGCTGCTCACTTCTAAAAAAAATAAAGATGTGTGATCGAATGGACAAATGGACATGGTCAGGGGGTTCGGATGGTCTGTTTTCGGTCAAATCAATTCGGACTTCTTTTGCAAAACAAAGAGTGGACTTTCAGTGCCAAGCTTTTGTATGGAATGCTTGGCTCCCACTGAAAGTCAATATATTCGGGTGGAGGATGGTGGTCGAAAGGATCCCAACGAGGACGGCGCTTCAACGGAGAAACATACAAACCTCCTCTTTAGCATGTGTCTTTTGCGGGGAGGTTGACGAGACGGTAGATCACGTTTTCACCGCATGTTATGTTGCATCTATCATATGGCAGCAAATCTCAACATGGTGCAAGCTTCCTCCGATTTACGCTTTCACAGTTAAAGATTTATTTCATCAAAATCAGAATGGAGGGCCTCAAGATCCCAAGCATCGCATGATTCAATCAATAATATTATTAGCGTGTTGGGTTCTATGGAAAGCTAGAAATAAACACTTGTTCGAGAGTCACCAAATATCAATTGCGAAGATCATCGAAGAAATCAAGACGATGGGGTTTTTATGGATTAAAAGTAAGGCTAAGATGAATTCACTCGAATGGGATAATTGGTTTTCTTTCAACCTATAGTTGTTTGTAGTTAGGGTGTATTTCTTTTTCTGTTTTGTTTGGTCTGTCTTTTATCTTTCGGTTTTCCTGGTTGTAATTGCTAGCCACTAGCTAGCTGTTGGTTTTATGTTATTGATGTTTGCCTTTAAAAAAAAAGATATCATGATTGTATTCAATACACATGAAAAGTTCCTTGAAAAAGAACTCCATTATATGTTACTCTATATATATATATAAATATCGAAATCCTCAATGAGACCTGCATAAAGTACTTAAAAGATATCATTTTTTTTGTGAAAGATGCAATCTTTAGATGCCACATGTACGTAAAGAAAGCTAAAATGGATTCCAAGGCTATACACCTCACAACCCTTTGCCAATTGAAAAAGAAAAAAAGGGGCATGGCAGGTTGCAGTTCACTTGTGTTCCCTGAACACCCACTCACACAATCCATGCTTTCAGGAAATTATCACAATTTTTTATTTCTGGTGACACATAATAATATAATGTCATATGCAAGTATATATAGTATACCATGGAGGATAAGATTACCATAACAGAAAAGTAAGTGTTCTCTATATACCATGGCTTCTGCTTCGAAATTCAGCATCAGATTCCAAACTAGATCCATTAGCTTCCCTTGCATATCTCATCCAACAACCTTTGAGATTGAAGAACAGCTCAACATGATCAAAACAACAGTAGCAGAAGCAGCATCTGCAGACGCAATCTGCAGCGCTCTATTCCAGATGACGAGATTGTACAAATGTATGAACGTTCTCCTAACTTCATCAACCACCAAAGTTTTGCTGTCTCGTGAACAAAACAAGAAATGGGTCGACGAGTTAGTAGACGAATCGGTGAAGTTCTTGGATATATGTGGCAGCATAAGTGATATGCTGTCAGAATTCAAAGGTCATAATAAAGAGCTTGTTTGTGGTTTAAGGAGGAGAAAAGGAGAGTTGAGTGTTGAAAACAGCATCAAGAAATACAATTGCTTTAGAAAGAAAATGAAAAAAGATGTTAGAGGGTTGATTGGAAGTTTGAAGCAAGTTGATAAGCTGATCAACAGCGGTGGCTCAATGGTGATTGATTCAGATAACCACCAGCTTGCGGCTGTGATCAAGGCGGTAACAGGAGTTTCCAAAGTGACCATTATGGTTTTGGAGTCTTTGTTGACGTTCATCTGTGTGCCGGTTTCAAAGCCTGGTAGATGGTCAGTTTTGGTGTCAAAGTTGATGCACAAAGGGATTATGGCATGTGAGGATCAACTAGAAAATGGGAATGTAAATGAATTTGAAAGAAGTGATGGTGCATTGAGTAAATATGGAATGAGAAATGTGCAGATTGCAGAATGTAGTTTGGAGAGATTGGGAGGTCAGATTGAAAGCATGGAGAGTGGAGTAGAGTGCATTTTTAGGTGCTTGGTTCGGACTAGAGTTGAGCTTCTTAATATCATCTCCCAGTAAAGATCAAGTCATCTGTTTAGTTAATTAATTAGTTTCTCAATGAATCTATTCAATAGGACATGTACATTGACCAAAATTTGTAGTTATTCAAGTATAAACATGAAAATCTGTTTTGATTGATCCTTCATTTGTGTAATTAAGACAATTGGATCATGAGACTCTCAAAATCACCTGTCGATATTCGTGGGAACCAGTCCACCCACGACTCTTTTCTTTTTTATTAATCACCGGCCAAGAGACTCCTAAAAACTTAAACAGGAAACATATAAACTTAATCAATAACCAAATGAAATTTAAATTCTAAATAAAAAAAACCGACTAAAAAGAGCTCGGACTTTTCTTTCTTGGATCACCCAATTCATATATGAACAAACCAAGATTATATCAAACAATTTAATCATATAATTGCTTTCTGAACCTAAAAGTAACATATTTGATCAATTCTACAGATGGCTAATGCATTTACCATGCAACTAATATTGTGTGTGTGTGTGTTTTTTTGCAAGGGTGTAATGTGAATTCATGATCCACATGAGTGTTTTGAGGGATTGAACTTCAGCATAATGTGAATTCATGATCCTCAGCTGTTTTGAGGACTTTAATTTCATGGGTGTCAGGGGCGGCCCTAAGGGGGACGGGGAGGGCGACCGTCTAGGGCCCGGTCTTCTAAGGGCCCCGTAGTTTTTAAAAAAAAATTACTTGAGTTTGACACTCTAGATTGGCTCCACCAGTTACATATTTCATGTTTTAGAATATTACAAAAGCTTGAGTTAGATGGGTTGGTTTTAAATTACCTGTTAATGCTCTTCCACTAATAGAGGTTGCAGGTTCAATTCCTGCAGCCCTCCTTTTATTTTTCTTTTTTTTAAAATAGATCATTACTCCCCCTAACTTTAGTTAAATTACAAAAGTCACCCACAACTTTGTAATTATTAATCTGACACCCTTGACTTTGCGAAAATGGCATAACTAACCCCTAACTTTATAAATTGGTAATTTGACACTTCTCCCCCCACTTTGGGAAAATGGCAAAACTCACCCCTAGCTTTGTAAATTGTTAATTTTACCACCTCAAGTTTAACGAATTTATCGTTTCAATGTTAACTCCTATTCGCACCACAATTTATCTATTTTTCAAACTCCATGACCGAGTCGTGGCAACTTCATACGTTTCTTTTATGTAGTAAGTGACATTATTGTTCTCGCCGCAATGCGCAGCAACACGCTCATATTTTCTAGTATATACATATTTATAAAAGGTTCAACTTGTATTATCCATTTATACTATTAACTCACTTAGAAATAAAAAAAAATACCACTACTTGTATTATCCATTTATCATATTAACCCACTTAGAAATTAAAAAAAGCCACTATATTTTCAAACTTATTAAAAATAACAAAATAATCGTTATTCGTTCGTTTATTATACTTTTTTATTATGCCATTATGAGTTTATATTATGGGCCCGTTTTTTTTAAATGTCCCGGGCCCAAAACATTTTGAGGAATCTCATGACCGGCCCTGATGGGTGTAATGTGAATTCATGATCCTCATGGGTCTTTTGAGGACTTGAATTTCATGAGTGTGATGTGAATTCATGATCTTTATCGGTGTTTTGAGGATTTAAACTTCATGGTTGTGAATTTGAAGTCTAGCACTTCGTAGATGGTGACCTTGAAGCATGATGCATCATGGGGGTTGATTAAGTCTTAAAATCTCAAGTTTTGGGGTGTAATTTCCCTCGGGACTTATGGTTATATGGGGAACAAGTATATAGTGCGTCTTAAATACTTGTTATATGTTAGAACTTGCATAAACTTGTAGGAAGTCGGATGTGTGGAATTGATTTTGCTGGAAATCAGCAAATGATGAGCTAATGCAGGGTCGGCGTATGGAACACCCCTTCATACGTTGAGTGGCGTTTGGTACGCCCAAACCCCACTTCCAACGCTACCCCATACGCTGAATTTTTATGTGTTGGTGTTTGGGGTTGACTTTAGAAAGATTGACTTGGGGGTTGTACCAAGGGTTGTATATCATTATTAATGATGAATTGTGGGGTGTTTTTGGGTGTAGGTAAAGCTCCGGTCTAGCACCGGGTCTCACGTCAAGCGAATTAGATTCTCATGAAGATTTTGTGGTGTTGTTTAACTTGGCCTCCTTGTGAGGGTGTTAATTGTGATTCTTATACTTTGACCCTTCTAGTAATTACAATATACATAAGACACTGAAACATACTTTAGACTAATTACATAATTGACTCTAATCTCCATGTTTATCGAACTTGATAAAACGGATAAGGCTAACAATCACCCATATAATTGTTCATCCGAGTTTGATTCTTCTGACCTGAACTGCTTCTTCATTTTGACCCAACTTCCTTTATTTATTTCATCACTTGAGTTTCATCTGCAATTCTTAGTTGTAATCTCAACTTGATTCTCCGCGTTCTATTTAATTAAGATTGAAGAGGGTTAGCGCCATCAACATCTAAAATGAAACTTTTCCTTCCTTGGACAACTAACCAATCTTGACCTTGTGAGATTAACCGTGATTCCCTCGTGTCCATCCCGGCATGTGATTTCCAATCCTATCATCATCCTAGTCGAAACCTCCAATTACATGTCCAACATCAAGGCTTGAATTAGATTGTGGTTCTCTTTTAACTTTGCCAGTGGTGAAAGACCGAAATAAGACTTAAATACAAACTTTCTTCTTTAAACCACGAATACTTTCACTTCTCTTTAGCCATTATCTATACTATATATAATTCATTTGAGAAGGACATGTTAATTTTATCATTTTTAAGAAATTTACTTATACACATTTTATAAGATAATAAAGTACAACCTTTAAAGATAAATTTGTTAACTGTTTAAAAAAAACTAACTCAGTTTACGGTTCCATCCCACGTCGCCTGTAAATAGGAAGAGAGATTCTAGGGCTATTTAACCCCCCCCCCCCCCCCCCCACACACACACACACACAAAATTACCTACGATTAAGGAAGAAGCAAGGATACTGAACCAGAATTCGCAAATGGGGGAGAGACAGAGAGGGACTCAACAATCATAATCCTCTTTTTGTTTGTGTACATTGGAAGAGGAAGATGAAGCTCGTCTAGGGGAATTTACCTCTCCCAAAATTTTGATCGAAATTTTGCAGGATTGTTGATGTCAAATCCAAGTTTTGGTTTTAGTAATTCTATAATATGCTAATGGCTTCTTAATCTCCCTTCTATCGACTTGCTAACGCTCACTCCCATCCTATGCACCAATGCTAATGGTAAATTTAAGGCTTTGAATTCAGAAAGGGATCAGGTTCGAGTGAAGAAGAAAACCTTTGAAGCAGTTCTTGATCAATGTCAGATCTCTTGAATTGCTTAGTACTACTGGTCTGATTGAAGATGGGGATGAAGTCGTCGAGGTTGAAGCCCTGCATTGTGCCGCCTCTGAAGATTCAGAGAAATTGGACAATCATGGGTCAACAGGTCTCTCAGGTGTTTTTACATATCTGGTTGTTCTAATTTCTAATTAAGAATCAACAAAATGTGAAATGAAATGTTTATTTGTTTGATTGTTATTTACTTATTTGTTAACGTTTGATGTGACGTCTTCTAGGTATTTGAGAAAATGCCAGATGTGTTATAAGTGAAGAAATTGTTAAATTTATCTTTGTTCTATGATTCTTATGTTTACCTTTGATCTAGGGCTTTTTGTACGTGCTTGCCATATGTGTTGTAGGGTGTTTGGACGTGCATTTTGAAATAGAATTGTCAAATAATCACTTTTAAAACCAAACCCAAACACCACTTTACAAGTTTAACAGTAGTTAATATCACCCTGTTTGAATGGTCATGTTTGATTTAGGGCTTTTGGTGGTAAAGATTGAGATGATGAAAGAAAGATTCTCAAAACTGTTGCTTAGATAAGATCTGGTTGTGGGAATGGTGTTTGTACTGCTTTGGCTATCTCGATTTCAATTACAAATCTCTATGGTAAGCCAAAATATGAACAATTCAATAAAAAGTATTAGTTAATCCGGTAACAAATTACAACTTTTTTAATATTGTTTGCTGATTTTTAATTTCTTGAAATTTCAGCCACACTTTTTGGACAAATATGGAAGCAAGAACCTTTATGCCCTGAAAAGAAATCAGTGTGGCCAAGAGAAATTGAATGCATTATGTGTGTGAGTGATATGACTCTTTCATTTTTATAAATCTTTCCATCTATCTTGCCTAATACAGATAAACTTTTGTTCATCACAAGTTGTGCCACCCCAATAGCATAATAATTTAACTTTTGTGCCGTGTAAAGAATGTTACCTTACCTTCAAACAATTAAAGACCTGCAACAACAACCATTTAAATAACAAATTAACAATTGCTTCAAAATAAAAACATTGGGGAATATAATAGTAATTAGAAATACTTATGAATACTTACAATGTTTCAGGTGATGAGAGATTAGCTATGGAAGCAACTATATACTCGTTTAAGTCACTTGCAGAAAGGTTTCTGCTATCGATTTTAAAACGGTATCAAATTTTTGTTCCAATGTTTTCTACTGTATCCACTGTTTTAGTTGCACAATGAAACCCAACAGTAACAAAATGTTCTTATAAAATAAACATGGTTCATGATGTTAACATGAAGTTATAAGTAAAAGGCTTGCATAATTTGACCTAGATGTAGAACATGTGATTTTTCTTATTTTTAGCCAAAAATTTAAGTTTTTTGATTAATTTATGTTCATATGTTTATTCTGCATTGAATCTATTCTATTTTTTATTTTTTCTGTTTTATAGTTTTGGATTGTTGAAAAGTTATGATATGCCCTGGATTGTGGAATCAGCATCATTAGAACCAAAATTTGGGTTGGATGTAAAACATTATGTTTCCATTGTAACCGTGCTTGACACAATTGCCCAACCTCTTAAATTCAGAATCATTCTTCAAAATTAAAAACAGTTTGTAATGTGACAGGCACAACAGGCCCCATTTAGTAGTTATCTGAGTTGCATGCTAGCCCTGTTAAGTGTGTAACAATTTATTTTTTTAATTTGGATATCAAGGCGTAACGTCTATACGATCCAGTTCAGAACCATATTTATTTAAGCCGAGACGTACACTTTGAAGAATCAAAGGGTTTGGACTGGTTTGAATATCTGCACAGAAACAAGACAAGGACAGGAACTGAAAGCTTTGCATCATGAAAACTACAAAGGGTCGAGATGACTACCTAATTGGTGCTTTTGCAGTCGGGTCCAGATCTTCAAAAGCTTTGCTTAACCTTTTTACCTACAAAAGGTCTGATTTGAGAGATTTGTAAAGAGAGAAGAAAAAATGGGTTTATAAAAGCTTTGAAGGTTTGGACAATGAGTGAAGGGCCAACAGATTTGTGAAGAAAAGAAAAATGGGTCATCCTCCGGCGGTTAGGGATTCCAAGGTTGCAACAGAAAGAGTGAAAGACTTAAATGAAATTGATTTGATTGTGGTTCGGATATCGCATGGTGCATCGATTGAAATGATGTACTGATACGTGGGCGTTAATTTTTTGCCACAATTTGTTAGGTATTTATCCAACTATTTTTTTATTGAAATGAGGTACTGATGCTTGGACGTTAGTTTTTTTTTATTTAATTGTATAAAGTTTCAAAACGTTAATTTTGACGGTTTACGCGCCGCATCGCACGCAGGTATAATACTAGTATATTATATGACTGAACCTTTGGCAAGCAAAGCGCCGTACCTGATTCTTTCGATTGAATCCAGTGGTAACTTTTTCTTCTCTATCACGGTCGATCCTCCCACGAGTAAACCCTCGCCTAAAGGCCCTTCCTTTCTGGATTGTCTTTTTTTTGCAGCCATAACCTTTGGGTTCATTGGATACCCTGACACATACTTCTTCTTGCCCTTTCTCGCTGAACCATCACCTAGTTTAAGCCTTGGAAGGCTCCTAGCAATCCATTTCTGTCCACTCACGGACTGGAACCACACTCATCGCCATAACGCCTAATCCCAGTGAGCCTACTCATGCAAGGGGAGAACGGTGTTCCCATGAACGTGAGTGGCTCATGATACCACTTGCCCTCATTAACAAAGTTAACATCTTTTGTAATTGTATTTGATTTCACATGGCCACTGACGCAGTTTTGATAATTGTCTTGGACAAACCACCATTGCATCAGTAATTGATGTTACAACAGGTGGGGGAAAACCCCATACGTGGACCAACTAGATCTTAATACACATGAAAAGTTCCTTGAAAAAGAACACCATTATCTATATATAATTATCGAAATCGTCAATGAGACCCGCATAAAGTAAAAAAGATATCATTTTTTTGTGAAAGATGCAATCTTTAGATGCCACATGTATGTAAGGAAAGCTAAAGTGGATTCCAAGGCTATACACCTCACATAATAATATAAGGTCATATGCAAGTATATATAGTATACCATAGAGGATAAGATTACCATAACAGAAAAGTAAGTGTTCTCTATATACCATGGCTTCTGCTTCGAAATCCCAGCATCAGATTCCAAACTAGATCCATTAGCTTACCTTGCAGATCTCATCCAACAACCTTTGAGATTGAAGAACAGCTCAACAAGATCAAAACAACATTAGCAGAAGCAGCATCTGCAGACACAATCTGCCGCGCTCTATCCCAGCTGACGAGATTGTTCAAATGTATGGACGATCTCCTAACTTCATCAACCACCCAAGTTTTGCTGTCTCGTGAACAAAACAAGAAATGGGTCGACGAGTTAGTAGACGAATCAGTGAAATTCTTGGATATATGTGGCAGCATAAGTGAGATGCTGTCAGAATTCAAAGGTCATAATAAAGATCTTGTTTGTGGTTTAAGGAGGAGAAAAGGAGAGTTGAGTGTTGAAAACAGCATCAAGAAATACAATTGCTTCAGAAAGAAAATGAAAAAAGATGTTAGAGGGTTGATTGGAAGTTTGAAGCAAGTTGATAAGCTGATCAACAGTGGTAGCTCAATGGTGGTTAATTCAGATAACCACCAGCTTGCGGCTGTGATCAAGTCGGTAACAGGAGTTTCCAAAGTGATCATTATGGTTTTGGAGTCTTTGTTGACGTTCATCTGTGTGCCGGTTTCAAAGCCTTGTAGATGGTCAGTTTTGGTGTCAAAGTTGATGCACAAAGGGATTGTGGCATGTGAGGATCAACTAGAAAATGGGATGGGAAATGAATTTGAAAGAAGTGATACTGCATTGAGTAAATATGGAATGGGAAATGTGCAGATTGCAGAATGCAGTTTGGAGAGATTGGGAGGTCAGATTGAAAGCATGGAGGGTGGAGTAGAGTACATTTTTAGGTGCTTGGTTCGGACTAGAGTTGAGCTTCTTAATATCATCTCCCAGTAAAGATCAAGTCATCTGTTTTGTTAATTAATTAGTTTCTCAAAGAATCTATTCAATAGGACATGTACATTGACCAAAATTTGTAGTTATTCAAGTATAGACATGAAAATTTGTTTTGATTGATATTCCTTCATTTGTGTTAGAGACCCACGATTCTTTTCTTTTTTATTAAATCAAACGACGAGTTACAATTTATTCCTAACCTATATTTAGGGGCCTACTATACCCACACCACCATCAAATCTAATCCCACTTCACTGATGGGAAAAACATGCAACCGATCACAAACGGTAACAACAAATGCGGAATTACTCTTCGTTTGACCAAACGTTCCTGACCCGAATGAACCTTTGAGGATGCAAACAAATAGGGTACTCTAAAATAACCAAAACAGCCCCAAATTAATATGCAAATAAATATAAAGAGACACCGAAATTTTTAACATTACATAGTCACAAGGCGCTCGATCGACTTATGGCTACTTTATCTATCTCGGTGGCAACCTAGTTTCTTGGGGTGCAAAGAAACAACCAACATATCCATAGCATTGGATTAGTCGTCAAATCAGAGCATTATAAATTTAACCCTCCCGCCGTAATGCGCGGGTTTAAAAACCTAGTTTGTCATTAAAAAAGCATTTGAAATGTATATTATAGATACACAACATATATAATATTATTATAGATAACCGCCTTTTCTTCAATCTACAATCGTAAGAATATCAACTAATAACCAAATCACAATTCGTAAGAAAATAAAACGAAAAATTTCTATGGGTACCTTGATTGATATTAGTGGAAGAAGGCGCATGACCACTATCAGAATGATTTAATTAAATTAACATGACTCTGAGTAGAAAGAGTTGAGGCGTGAGTGACAGATCTAATTTCTATTTGATTTCATCCTTTAGCCATTGAAATGGGTTTTTAATTCGTAATTATTTTTATTTTTTATATATATCAGAGGTGCTAGTTTAGATCCCGTGTCCACACACGGGGTGAAATATATCAATACGTAAAAAATTTAAATCTTTATTTATATATTTTACATGTGTAAAAATTTATTACATATAGTAAGGATAGAAAACAAATTCAAAGTAAGTTAAAAGTAATATAATTTGACTTTTTATTTACTATTTGATTGAAAATAAAAGTTATATAATTAAATTTTAAAGTTTTTATGATAAGAGATAATTTAAAATAAATGTGCTTTATTAGTATAATTATTATTTTTCTCTAAATATATATGTATTATTATTAAAAGATAGAAGTGCATTAAATAGGAGAGAGAGGCGAAAAAAATTGTGAGAATGAATATAGAGGCGACACGTGACATGCAAAAACCTTTATTTATTATACCATATAGATTTTAGTTAAATCATAAATATAATAACAGAACTAATGGATGACGTTAGACGCCTGACTTTACTTTCATTGAAACGAAAGCAAAATCACAATAACTAAAAATGTTAAATTATAACTAACTGACAAAAAACGATATTTAGACCAAATCCGAGGCACTAAAACATAGTTTACACAAAAAAAAAAAAAAAAAAAAAAGGTAAAAATCTCGAAACCTCAGGAGAATGACATTTTATATGGAGGGGGTAGCGCACGGTATCTGAAAGGGGTTTTTGGATTTCGTTGAGATCGATCATCCGAAAAAGGTGAGTACGTGTTTTGATTCTTATCCCCAACTATAGTTTTGATCTTCAATTTGATGGTGAAAATGATTCCTCTTTCAATTTTGATCTTCAATTTTGTAGGTGGAAATTAACCCTAGCTAATGATATGGACCGGATTTCGCAGCTTCCTGACTTCATTGTTCATCACATACTCTCATTTATTAATACTCCTGTAGATCTTGTTCGAATGAGTGTATTGTCTAAGAACTGGTTTCACCTAACTGCTTCTTTCCCCATTTTAGATTTCAATATCCGTAAATTTACCAAAGGCTTACATGTATCTCGACAAAGTTTTTTCAAGTATGTTGAGTATACCACCTCTAGATTTTGCCATCAAAATGTCACTGCACACACGTTCAAGATCATTACAACTCTTCGGGAGCCTGCAGAATTAGATATTGTTAACAGATGCCTTGAATTAGTTCTTAAGAATGGCGTGAGGGAGTTGGAGATTCATATTACTAACACATCTGCTAGGCCTATGCCAAAATGCCGTTTGCCTAATGTACTCTTATCTGTTTCTGTGTTAGAATCTTTGTCCATACGTGGCTGTGAGTTACCTTCTTCCTTGATGGTTGATGTTGTCAAGTTCAAGTCTTTGACTAAGTTGAAACTCGAATTCGTCTCGATAGATGATGAAGTGATCAAGTATCTTACCACTAGATGCCCTCTTCTAAAAGAATTTTATCTTAAACGTTGTCATGGTTTCAAAATATTTTGTGTTTATGGGCATCAAAATCTTCAAAAAGTTTGGATTCAATATAAGGGTACCACTCCGGTTGAAGTAATAGATATTGAAGCTCCAAATCTGTTTGTTCTTTTTGTGGTAGATCATGAAGGAAGAGGGGCACCGCGAATGAACTTTGCTTCATGCAAAAATTTAACTACAGTGTCTTACTATGGGTATCCCTTACCAAACTCCAATGGCTTTACAGACTTCTTATCCAACTTCCCCTTCATTGTAACTCTTTTTTTGGCTACTAAATATAAATCCAACAACATCAAGTTTACAAGCCATTCCTTGAGGACACTGGTGTTAAAACCAAAATGTGATTTGGAAGAAATTGAGTTCAGTACTCCCAATTTGGTTGTATTTAATTACTCCTCTAATGTTTATGTACCCTCGCCTCTGTTAATGGATGCAACTCATTTAAAAGCATGTATGCAATATTATCCGGATCCCAGCCATGATATCATAAACGCCCATTGGTTCCACAAGTTGAGGCTATTTTTGGACAAGAATGGTGGATTCAAAGTTTTGAACTTGTATATTGACGCAATGTATTGTGCGGTTAGTTTCTTTTATTAGTCATATACGGGTTGTGAACAATTAATCCCACCACAATGTTTTTATTCGTTTTAATGGTCTTGCAGAAATGCATAGAGTTAGAGGACCTAAAAGCTATTGGGCTGCAACCTTATGAACTCGAGCATCTTGAGCTACAACTAGACACCAACAAATCATCGGATCATGTATCTTTTGTGGATGCTCTACTTTGGTGTTGCCGTCCTCAATCACTAACTATATCCTTTTGTTACGGTGATTTTGAAGTACAAAGTGATTTTGTTAAGGTAAGAGTTATATGTGATTTTTTATTTGATGAATTATTTATTATCCTTTATTGGATCTATTCTTGCAAAAATTTCGTTGCGCTTCAACATTGTTTAGATTCTGTTTGTACACTGCAACTAAGTAGAGATATTATCTTTTTTCTATTTGTTATTTTTTCTTCAGTTTACATACGAGAAGCTACTTGAACAAGAAGATGAAGGCCATACCAGTATTCAGATTGTGTCGCCTTCTCCTAGACCGTTGATGGCATTACTTCCTGGAGGAAAAACAATCACCTTCATAAAGGAAAAAGGTGCACTTGGCTAATTTTGTAGATACGCGTATAACATTCGTATCGTGCGAGCAGAAACAGGATAAAGGAACAGTCAAAAGTATGTGAATATGGCGATCTCGTGATGCATTTTAGGAGTCTATCAAGTCTATGAGTCTGGTAGGAATGAAGTTTGAAAGTTTTTTTAGTAAAAAATTGAGTTTGGTGTTTTATTGCAGAAACTAGTGTTTACAAATTTGAAGAAATTGCATTTAACCTTTCATAAATTTTCTGCTTTATGATATTTACATATGATTGTGTTTGCACTAGTAGTTTATTTCAACCGTACACAATGTCTATTTAGCCGCTTATAATCATTTAATTAACAAGATGAGCAGCTAAGTAGACATTTCTGCTATAGGATTTTGAAAAACTGATTGGTTCGATTTTTGAGCTCCAACCGCAGCTATAGGATTTTAAAAACCGATTGGTTTTTGGTTCGGTTAATATGTGTGTGTCTGCAACTTTGCATGCTATTTTGTTGTTTCACCACTTTCAAACATAGAGTTATGTTGTGTTTGTGAATTTATTTAGTTTCTTATATAATCATTTAAATAATAAGAAGCAAGGCTTGAGGCAGGAAGATTGATTATTGCAAGTGATGCAGGAAGCTGCTTAGTACCTCCAGTTTGATAGTATCTTCTGTTAACTTTCTAATAACTTGTCTATGAAACATTTTATTGATGATGAAAGTTTTATAGCTACAATAGTACCAACATAAAAGTGTTTGATGGCATTATAATCATTTCGGTTATTGGTTAATCTGTTATTCCACGAACCGAAACTCTGACCATAATTTTCAGTTAATCACTTTTGCCACAAACCGAAACATTAATGTAACACCCAAAATTTTCAACCAATTTTAACTTTCAACACACGCGGAAAATGCGTCCCATTTAACACTCTTGATTAAACAACACATGCCAAAAACAACAAAATGACAACGACATAGTTTGTTTTAAAGCAACCGACCGACATGCCAAAAACAACAAGTTTCAACCTCCAAAAGGTAAATTATATGAAGTTTAATGAACCCCAAAGGAGTTCTAACTCTAACCATTAACAATCATAAAACGAACGAGAATCCAATCCGACACGAAGCGCGACCCGATACTTCAAACCAAAGCTTTATTAGAGAACCACATGAGAAAAAGGATGTAAAAGAAGCTCACATTCCCTTCTTCACCCGTAACACAAACAGTGGAAATCAGCGTTAACAAACTACGCCCACATAAACAATGACAACGACGAATTTAAGTGAGGTTAACAATTTTTGCGACAAATTAGTCCAATTTCATGGAATTTTAACAAAAGAGCAAATGCAGCTTCACGGAGCTCAAAATCGAAGACATTGGGGATGAAAATGGTACAATGGGATTTGCGAATACTCTCAGAAAAATAATTAATTATTTTAAAATTTATAAAAAAAAATTAGTTAAATTATTACACACTTTCGAGTGTTTAGTTAGTGAGAGCCACACTGTCTTCGTGGTAATCACTTTTACACTTTTTAGTTAAACCACTACACTTAGATCAAGCGGTATACTCTTGGCGAGCCCTTCCGTGAGGGTAGTTCAAGCAGTGAAGGAGAAAAGCACACCGCCCCTTGATGGTGTGAGGGGGTGGGTGAGGGTGAACCATGAAGTTTCACACGGGAGGGAGAGGGTGGGTGAACCTAGATGGTGTTGTACCTTGTGTTTGTATAATTGTACAATTTATATAAAATTAATATATAATTATAGAATGCATTTAATTCTCATACCATCCTCACTTACTTGGGTATTTCCCTACCCTCACTCACTTGGTGTGAGAGTTGAAGAATATGACGTAGCGCCACATGACAACCACTTTTCCCCTCACTAACTTGGGTATACCACATGCTCTTAGCCTAATATTTACCCAAAACACAAATTTTAGTAAATAATTTCAAATCACTAATTTTGATAATAAGTTTTTCACCAACACTCTTTTGGAAAAAAAATCAGCACACATGAGAATTATTTAACGACTGTTTTGGCCGGTTCAGATTTCAAGTGTGGCATGTTCGCTCCATGCTTCGCACCAAGCTGTAGAGGCTTCGCAACAACGCTTCTGTGCTTCTTTCCAACGATTGTTTTGACCGGTTGTTGTGGCTTCGCAAATCTTAACAACACTTCCGACAAGATTTTTTTTTAACATCAACGAATGAATATTATTATTCAAACCCCACAACTCCTGGCCGAAAACTGGAAGAGATAGAAACACTAAATGACAAAGTATTGTGATTTTTACACAAACCAATCAACCCAAAAAAGAAAATAGACAATTCAAATTGAAATAATTGAACTAGATTCTTGAAAGGGATGAAGTGGGCAAAGAGGAGAGGGAGAGTAGAGAGATTTTTTTTAAGGGGTATTTTAGTCTTTTTTTTATAATTTAACAGAAAATTTTGGATGAAGTTAGTGGATCGGACTGTAATTGAAACAAAAGTGAAATTATTTGACTAAAAAGGTTAAATTTAAATTTTTGAAAGCCAAACCACATGGACTAAAACCGTATTTAACTATTTGGATTATTAAAATCCAATTTGCCTATTTTATTATGTTGTATTTTTTATGATTTAAATTACATATAATGTTAAAAGATTTTTAAATTGTTTATTAAAGTTTATATATATGTATATATATAAATTTAATTCTAATATTATTTATAACGTCACCCGGTTCTTAGACTCGATCTGACCAATCGAAACAATTCAAACAAAAAACCTTCAAGACGTCTGAATCCGATACAATGTCCGATTCAAAAAACATTACTCAAGCACCACTAAAAGAAATAGAGGCAATAGCGGCAACATCAACATCAAGAAAAGTCGCCGCTATTGCCTTTGATCTGCGTCCAATTTATACTCGAAGATCTGACCGTTAATTGGTAATTGATCCATATTTTAAACCTTTTAGCGGCGACCGCCATTGCACCATATGGCGGGGTTTTTCCCTCCCGACCTCACTTTCCTCAATCTCTCTCTCCAAATCGATTACAAGCGATTTCCTCCCTTCACCCTCTGCTCGCCGACCACCTGCAACCCTCACCCTCTACTCTTTGACAACCTGCCAACCACCACCTCCTTGCACGACGAGCCACCGCTTGCAACCCTAACCCTCTGCTCGCCGCTGCCACATTCCTGGGCACTTTCTCGTATTCATTTGTTCAGGTATTCAAGCATATATGTTTTTTTAATGTTTTTATTGAATCTGGTTTTGGGGTTTTCTTCTATTTAGGTCAAGGTTTAATCCGTATGTATGTATAATTTTCATTTAATTTGTGGTGAAGGAGATGATTTGTTGAATCAGTAGATCTCATATTGGTATTTACATTTTACTAATTGTTAATGTTGAATTTTTTGGGGATTTTGGTTTCTCTGATTTTTAATTGTAAGTTGTTAAAAAATAACAAACATTAAACTCAAACAGCAAACTTTCAAAGAAGCGAGGTCTTTGCCCCACAGATCTTTAGCAAATATGACATACGCTAAAAGTGAACTGCAAAAATGGGCCAGGTGGTATTAGCGGCGACATTTGTCGCCGCTAATGGTGCCCTATTAGCGGCAACTGATAAGCATTAGCTGCGACAAGTTGAATATTAGCGGCGACATATGTCATTTTGATGAATAAGTTTTACCAAAAACACCAATTTTAGTAAATACTTTCAAATCACTAATTTTAATAAATAAGTTTTTCACCAGTGAAAATTATTTAACGATTGTTTTTACCGGTTCAGATTCCAAATATGGCATGCTCGCTCCATGCTTCGCACCAGGTTGTAGAGGCTTCATAACAGGGCTTCTTTCCAACGACTTTTGACCGGTTGTTGTGGCTTCGCAAATCTTAACAACACTTCTGACAAGATTTTGAAAATAAAAACAAGGAAGATGATTAACTCTTTGGAGAGAGAAACAAGGAAAAGGGAATGAGAGAAAGTTTGATGTGAAATACTCTGCTTCTCTTTGGAAGTCGTAATTTTTTTTTGGAAATCAGACGCAACACTCTTAGAGATAAATGCTATCTAAATCGGAATCAACTACCTTTCAATCTGGATCGAACCCTTAACTCAGGAGGAAACACACAACTGGGAAAAGTGACTCAACCCAAATAATTGCTACAGATAAGACTCGAACTCAAAACCTGCACTATAAGAAGTTTTGGAGCTACCATTACACCAAATGACTAACCGTCTTAGAAGTTGTAAATTAAATTAAACAAATTCATTGAATAAAGCTATAATTACAAACTCAAAATAATATTTGTGAGTCCTAACGTGACATCCCTTATAATCTTACTATATATGATAATATAACATGTTATCTAGTTTACAGGTAATTGAACTTTAATAATTCAAACTATAACTCATTTACAGATAATAATTCATACTAATAATTTGGTTTGTGGCAGTCCAACTTTTACTTTTGTTATCAAGTGCAGTTCCGGTAACATAATCATTATATATTTACACTCGATTTTCGTTCAAAATGGTAATTTCGAATGAAATGAAGAAACGTATAAGTAAAATCGAATGTAAATCTATGATTATTATGTTATTGCTACTGCACTTGACAACAAAAGTGAAAGTTAGAACTGTCATTAGCTAAGCTGTTAGTATGAATTATTATCAGCGAATGAGTCATATTTTGAATTATTAAAATTTAATTTGTCTAGTTTATAATATTGTATTTTTTATAATTTAAATTATTTATAATGTTAAAAGATTTTAAAATTGTTTATTAAAGTTTATATCTATATATATATATATAATTTTAATTTAATTTTTATATTCTCTATGACTTCACCCAGCTCTTAGAGCATTCAAAGTAGCATCCATATCTCTATTCTCATAATTACACTAAAATCACTACTTTTTCTCTCTTATTTTTAATTAAATAATGTTTTTTTTATACCCTTATCATTATATTTTCTCTCTTCTCCACTCAAAACCACTTTAAAAAAGTATTAAAAAATTTACGCAGATGAATAATATTTCCCCCAAATATACAGAAAATTTATATCTTTTCTCTATGTTCAATTCACAAACACGTTAAACCACCCTTAAAATATTAAAAAAACTCATAACATAAATATTGGGACCTGTTGTGAACGATCGTCATTACTCGAGCCATGTACCAAAAGCTTAATTTACTCTTATTAGGTTGAATATTATATCCTGAGATGAAGTGAAATTTCAAGTTTATAATAATGTTCTTTTGGTTCTCGATCATCTTAGAGGTAAGTGCTATAATCTCTCCAAATGTAAGGGGGTGTTTGGATTTACTTTTCAAACTATTTAAGTCAAAAGTTTATTTGAATAAATGGTGAAAAAGTTAGTTTTAAAAAGGTGATGTTGGTATAAGTGCTGCAATAACCATAATCAACAATAGGAGTCAAACATGTTCAACAATACTAAAGTCAAAGAAAGAAAGTCAAAGTGAAGTTTATGACTGTTTTGTCATGTGTTCAAATTTGAGGGACTTAAGTGTAATTCTTGATAGATATCAGCTAATTACTTGTTAGTTGGTTTTGATTAGTTGTTAAGCCGGTTGTTAGGTTAAAAAGGGGAAGAACAGCTTGTATCAGATTAATTCGCTCATTTCATTTTTCTGTAATTTTCTTTCTTGTTCATGTAATCATTTTGGATTCAATAAACACAATCGTTTGGCTCTGAATATCATTCTTGATTCTCAATTCACTTATAACAAGTGGTATCAGAGACAGGTTGTTTCGAATTGGTGAATTGGTTCGATTAAGTACGCAATTGAAGATCAAGATGGTCTCCACGAAGTTCGAATTGGAGAAGTTTGATGGTAAAAACGATTTTGGTTTATGGAGGGTTAAGATGAAGGCGCTGCTAGTCCATCAAGGAGTTGTGGATGCGTTGGCAGGAGAATCGAAGCTACCTGCAACCCTAAATGAAAAAGAAAGAAAGGATGTCCTGGAGAAAGCACACAGTGCACTCATTCTGAGTCTTGGTGACCGTGTATTGAGGGAGGTGTCAAAGGAAACCTCAGCGGCAGGAATATGGTCAAAGTTAGAGGGACTCTTGTCACACCCCAACCGACGGCGGATTATACGTCGGGGTGGACGTGGTTGTTCAATAGCACAAGGTTAACTATTAAAGTTTCAATATTTTATTAATGAATAATTTAAGATTCAATACAAGGAAGAATAATACTAATACAACATTTAATTTAATAATACTAATAATTTAAGATTCAATCCAAAGCATCCTATGTGATCACGAATAAGTCTCATGATGTAAACCTGAAACATGTGAAAGAATCTGTCAACTACAAAATAGTTGGTGAGATACAAATGTTTTGACACAGTTTAACAAGTATGTGAAAAGTATTACAATTCACTATGATTCATGCATTCTATAATGTAAGTATGAGAACAAGTATCTTAAACATTGTGCACTTCAAACCTCCAACCAAGTTTAGGCATAACCCGCAGGTTACCCGTATAAGTCTCAAGTTTAAAGTTTAATGTAGTAACAAACACCAAGGGCTCCCCCCGAAGGGGTCAATCAATCAAGGTGGATTGATCAAATACAATAGATCTATCATTGTTACTATCGGCTTGATCAAAGCTAATGAATGTGCTAGTTTTAAGTTTAATCTAAGCATACAAGTCTCAAGTTTAACATAAGAATAAACACGTAGTCATAGTTGTACAAGAATTGTATAAGTTTAAGAATTGTGAACATGTTTCACCCCAAAATCATAAAAGGAAAAAGGGGCTAAGTATACTCACTTGGATTGGATGAAGAGTACCCGACAAGGATTGAGTGTAGCAAGAATTTGGGGGAGAATATCCTCACAACAAGCCTAAGAATATAAGTCTAAAGTTTTAAGTAAAAGTCTAAGACAAGGATCTAGGATCTGGGATTGACTAGGGTTTCAAATGGGAGACAGATATGATTCGTGTTTATGAAATTTAAATCAAGTTTATAATAAAGGTTTTGATACAAGACTTGTATGTCAAAGTTTAATAGATTTATAGATTAGAATAATTATTAATTAAAATAATTATTAAAAAGTTTCACTATTATTAATTATATAAGTTAGGTAAGAATAATCAAAATAGTTTTCTAAGTATTTAGAATAATTTACAAGAATAATCAACATAAATCATTTGAGATTTGATTAAGTTTCTAAGTATTAAGTATTTATAATACAAGTAGATTCGTAATATAAATACGTTTAAATAGATAATAACACTTATAAGTTTATAAGATATTAAATAGAATATGGTTATATCTTAATTATAAGTTTATAAGTATTTTTAAAGTCTAACAGAAAACCATAAGTTTAATAGGTTTTAGATAGAGTTTCTATTAATTTATAAGTTTATAAGTGGTTAAATAAAGTTTTACAAGTTCATAAATGTTTAAAGTTTTTATTTAGTTTTTATAAAGTTTATAACTTTATAATTATCTAAGAAATAAATGAAGTATCTTTATTTCTCTTTTTAAAATTTATATAAACAAATAGATTTATGTTTATAGATTTTTTTTTTTTACAAAAGAGTGTAAGTTTAACACTTATTAAAGTTTCTCTATTATATTATTTATAAGTTTATAAATAATAAAACAGAGCATAATTAGCTTTCTTTTTAAATAAAAGATTAAAGGTTTAAAAGAATTCCTTTAGTTTTAAATAATAAATTTAGTTTTCTGTTTTGAATAAATAGTTCTTGTGGATTTATAAGTTTTATAAAAGTTTTAAAAAATATTTCTATAGTTTTAAGTGTTTAAAACTATTTTTAAAGATTTATTTATTTCAAGTTTCAATTAATTAACTTAGTTTTAGATTCCAAAAGTATAAGAAAAAGTCATTTTTAGGTTTATAAAAGTATGACAGATTTTATAAAAATAAATATAAAAATCAAAAGTTTGATTAAAAGGCTAAAAAAAATTAAAGGGAGCAAAACTGGGTCGCCCGGATTCGAACCCGGGTCGCCCGGTTCCCACACAAGCGCCTTAACCAACCCGGCTACGGGCCTCGCTGGTAACATAACCAAACCAGAAATTTTTAAACAACAGTTCCGGTTATCCCGCAAACCCATATGAACCCTAGAAACTTAATCCACCAAATACACTACGATTAGCCCTTTGTTAATGGAATTAAATAGAGGGCTTTTGATCATTAGGAAATTTCGAGTTGATTGAGCATAAGTTTTACCTGAATTGATGCGAAAATGAGGGAGATTGGCCTCACCGAGCTCGTCGGCGGTCGCCGCTTCAAACCGAGGAATTGCGAACCCAATGCGTGAAATTGAAGAGTGAAGAAGTGTTGGGATGATGTTGATGAGCTACTGGGATCGGTATTTATAGGAAATTCTGTCTTTAATGCTCTGTTGATTGGGGAGATGGGATTGAAGCCGACGGCTTTAAATCCGGACCCATGCGCGGCCGTGGCGGCAAGTCGAGCATTGATGGTTGTTGGTCTCGAGTCGCATGCGAGCTAGGATGCCCGAGGTTCAGTGAATGTGGCCGGGATTCGAGATTTCGAATAAAAGGAGTGAAAATTAGGGGTTTGCGGGACTCGAACCCATGACTGATTTCTGGGTTTCAGGTGTTTAGGTTTAATACGGAACAGGTCCCTGAAGTTTGAGGCTATTTTCACTTTATGTTAAACCATGTGTTTTAGTTTAAAATAAGTTTGATAAATGATAGTTTTAGTCCCTGGATTTTTATAAAAATAAATGTGTTTTATTTTTATAAAATCTAACTAAGTTTGTTATTTTATAACCTTATAAAATAATTTATAAAGTTTATCTTATAATTAACTAATAAGATTTTAAGAAATTTATTATTCATACAATAAAATCATATGTTTTTTTTTTTTTTTTTTTTTTTGATTCATTCATTTTTTGAAAAATGTATATATATATATACTTTCAAATAAGTTGTATATATGAATATATATATATATATATATACATATCAAGTATAAGGTTCTAAGAATTTAAGTTTTAAACGACAACCATACAAGGGTTTTAAAAAGGTACGTTCGGAAAAATCCTGGGTATTACAGTCTCCCCTACTTTAGGAAATTTCGTCCCGAAATTACAGTAGAAGGTTCCTGCTTTCAAGATTTAAGTTTATGATTCGTACAAGGATAATGAGAGGAATGCTTTACGTTCCCGGGTAAACCCTGAGTTATGTTTAGATTTCTAGAGGGAAAGTATCAATAGGAATGAGATTTCGTTTGAGTTTCTAAGTTTTCAAAGCATATGGTTGTCAAAAGTTTCCTTACGAAGCATATAGTCTTATTGAAATAGATGAAGATTTGTTTTTCAGAAATGCATCTGGGAGAATAACTGATGAACTTCCATTCAAGATTTTTTTTAGTGAGATGTATCATTCAGGATGGATTCAACGATAGTTTAATGATTTGGGTTTGTAGACTAATACGTCTAGGGATTGCTACGGTACCTAAGTTCCAAGTTCCCTTTTACGATAGGTCTTAGATCGTAGCACACGAAAGAGTTTACTATGTCTTTCTATACGCTGATTTTCGTACTTACGTGTGCACCCGCAAGCATTTAAATCGTCGCATAGTCCGCGTAGGTCCTTCCGTTTGTGTGTGGATCAAGAAGGAGTACAAGAATACGACTAGAGTTTCCACATAAGAGTGATCATTGATTAACGAGTCTCTTAGAGAGAAACATCATTCAATGATTAAAGAGAGAAGAATGTGACAAGATTTAGAGTTTCAAAGTTTCCTCGTGATTGAATAAGAATACCTCAATCATCAAGTAGTTCAAAGTCTTTACACTTTCCTCGTGTTTGATCAAGAATACATCAAACCTTGAGTAGTTTAAAAGTCTTATACGTTCATCATGTCTGAATAAGCATACGTCAAACATGGAATAGTTTAAAGTCTTATACGTCCATCGTGTTTGAATAAGCATACGTCAAACGTGGAGTAGCTTAAAGTCTTATACGTTCATCATGTTTGAACAAGAATACATCAAACATGGAGTAGTTTAAAGTCTCATACGTTCATCATGTTTTATCAAGAATACGTCAAACATGGAGTAGTTTAAAGTCTCATACGTTTATCATGTTTAATCAAGAATACGTCAAACATGGAGTAGTTTAAAGTCTCGTACGTTCATCATGTTTGAACAAGAATACGTCAAACATGGAGTAGTTTAAATTGTGTTTGAACAAGAATACGTCAAACATAGAATAGTTTAAAGTCTTTTAGTTCAGCCTCAGTGTATAGAAGTGTATGATTATGTTTTGAGTATAAAGCGGTTATCTAAATACTCTAGTATTTAAGAGAGGTATGGGACAGCGTTTAGAACAGGATTAACCGTTATACGCTTTCTCACAGAAGATTCGAGTTGTCCAGAAGATTAGTGGATCCCGATGTTTGGTTTAGATAGGAGTCAGGGGATGTACTCTGCTAAAGAGAGTAACGTCCTTCTTCCTGCTAGTGTCTAGTATCAAGAGTGAAGTTTTCTCGTATATATGGAATGTACGTTTATCAAGTCTTATAGGGTTTGGTTAAGATGGACACATAAAGTTTTCAAGACTAAGAATCCAAGTATAAGTTTGAAAATAGGATAAGTCAGTTGAGTTTCAAGTTTCAGTATTAAGCTTTACATGATCTTTTATTGATCATGTTTAGTTTCAAGAATACGGGATTGAGTATTTGTATAAGTTTTACATGACTCAAAAGTATTTGACCTTATAGTTGTGTATACGAAGTTTAATGTTTTAGCAACGTGTATTTGGGCTTTTAGTCCCCGTTGTGATTTATAGTAAGTCTTTTACGTGACAAAAGTTGAATGAGGAAAGTTTCCTAGCATAGGGTAACGGGAAAAGTTTCGATAAGGTTTACGATAGTGTGTTTACAAATGATTTATCTTGCTTCATAACAGCAGGTATAGTTTTCTTTTATATAGAGTGTAATTAAGATGTTTAAAAATGACGAGTTGAACATTGATAAATAGTATAAGTAAGACTTATGAAAAGGTATGTATGATTGTCAAACGAAATGTTGGTCAAGTTTAGAAGCGTTAAGTCTATATAAGGGGTAGGGATCATAGCTGATTACGACAATGGTTCGTAATTCATGTTGTTTTAAAAGAGTGTTTACGAATTAGAAGGTTTATCCAAGGTTTATTCTCCAAGTATGCGTGTCACTTAGGGTTTTTTTTTTGTAGTTTAATGTCACGTTGTTAATTATCTCTAGTACTAACGTGAGCTACTCTTGACGGAAGTGTTTGGGTAAGAAGTGTTAAGTTTGTAGTGATGAAAAGGAAAGTTAAACTAGTAAATGATGACAAGATGAAATTTCAAAATAACTTTCATTAAACGTTTCAAAATTTGGGCTCCTAGCCCTTACATAAAACAAAATTTAAAATTTAATAGAAATGGAGGCTTCATGCACGCCTTAGGTAGCTCTCCACTAAGAAACAGATTAGTACTACCACAAGTACTGCTAGGGTGACTCGGATGGCAAACCTAGCCTCTGCCCTAGTGGTCTCAGTGCGGTGCTCGAGGATTTCTCTGTCTTCTTCCAAAGTTACGATCTTTTCTTCCTGGATCCAGATTTGATCGGCCAGGTCGTTGATCCTTTGGTTTAACAGGTCGTGCCGTGCCCTATGCCCTATCTCCCTCCTCATAAATTCTTCGGTTTCCAGAAACCTAGGAATGTTAGACACCGGGATCCCCATTGCCACGGCAGGTACTCCGGTATGCCTAGCCCTTAGGGTAGGGGTAGGTGCTAGGTACGGGTCCCTTGGTGGCGATGAGAACCGGTGGTGAAGACGAGGCGGTTGATAAGGATTTCTCGGTGGTGTTGTCCTAGGGTTTCTGATCTAATTGGTGTTGAGCTCCGCTCTTGCCCTAGCATTAGGGTAGGGACTTGGCTGGTACACCGGCGACTCGCTGCTCTCTTCACGGTCGGACTCTCCTCCGGACGATACACTAGTGAAGAGTGTGAGTCCATTACCTAGCAAGAGAGAGGGTAGAAAGAAAGGTTGTAAGTAAGTTGGTTAAATATATTCAAAAGTTCTTATACATAATACTGAGTTATCACAGTAATATTTTCAAAAATAGTTTTAATTGGAAGTTGATGGGCTAACGAGGAAAATTCCTGGAAGAAAGGGGTGGTCACAAGGGCTCACTTAAGTACCCTATTTCCCTAGCCAGAACTTCCTCATGGGCCTACAACTTCTCTCAGTTGTTGTCACCGATGTTTGGGTTTATGGTACTATGTCAAGGTTCATTGTGGGCTTAGAGTCTTTTAAATGTGGAGCTTGTTTATTTTATAGTAGGCTTCTTCTCTTGCGGGAAAGCGATCAGGTTACTAATTACTTTGTTAATGTACTTTAGGTTTAAAAGACGTTAAGTTTTGTTTACAAGAAACGGTGATGTGTAAGTTTTAAGGACGTATGAAGGTTTTGAGATTAAAAGTGTAACAAAGTTTTTGAGTTAGTCATAAAATGAAGTTTGCTTGAGTGACGAAAAATGAAATGAGACACAAGGGTTTCCCCTTATATGCCAAGTTTATAAAATAATGAAGTTTGTAAAAGGACTTGTAGGATAATACATGGTTTTAAATGTGTTGGTGTTACAAGAATCATGAAGTTTAAGGATGTATGAACACTTTGAGATGTATAAAAGTGTTGCAAAAGTTTGAGTGAGTTATCTAGAGTAGTTTGGTTGAGTGATGAAAATGAGATGAAACACAAGGGTTTCCCCTTAAGTGTTATGTTTATAAAATAAGGAAGTTTATAGGAGAATTTGTAGAGTAATACATAGTTTTAAGGGTTGTATTACAACGATCACGAAGTTTATTGGGTAGTATCTATAAATATAAGTTTATGTATGTAGTTTTTAAGTATAATCTCGTAAGAATTTCTCCTTGATTGTAACTCCTTCAAGTCATGACAAGTAAGCATGCTGTCATGTGACAAGACGGGACTTAAGAATCATAGAATAAAGGTTACATGGGAAAGTTTTTGAATCATGAATTTATGAAGCGTAAAGCATTTGAGGTGGCACTCATTTAGTGCGTATCACTAAGTGAATATCTTGACATATCAAGAGAAATTTGAGCTCACTAATGTTTAGAGAAGTCGTGCATTCCTATAAGTGGATACTCATCCCAAGAATTCCCAGGAAATCATACGGGTCCAACGGCTGATTTGGATTTATACGAAATGCTTTCCTTGACAGAATTTCCCAGAATACAGGTATCCACCCTTCCGGTCCGCACAAGTTCTCACACATTATCTAGAACTTAAATATTCTTGACGAGAGTTTAGTGGTGGATTAGGCTTGAAGCCTAAGAATGTGTCCTCGATGTAATAGCCTCTTGTAGTCCGTAGGTAAGTAGAAACGTAGAATCTCCAAGCGTTCACGTATAAGATTTAAGAATAGAATGAGGAGAGAATTCCAAGTAAAGGACATGAGATAACTCATGTTTGGGTCTCCTAACTTATAGTCTAGGTCATGTGTCTAATAACCTAATTCCCTATAACCATGGCTCTGATACCAATCTGTCACACCCCAACCGACGACGGATTATACGTCGGGGCGGACGTGGTTGTTCAATAGCACAAGGTTAACTATTAAAGTTTCAATATTTCATTAATGAATAATTTAAGATTCAATATAAGGAAGAATAATACGAATACAACATTTAATTTAAGTAGTCTAGGTCCAAAGCATCCTATGTGATCACGAATAAGTCTCATGATGTAAACCTGAAACATGTGAAAGAATCTGTCAACTACAAAATAGTTGGTGAGATACAAAGGTTTTGACACAGTTTAACAAGTATCTGAAAAGTATTACAATTCACTATGATTCATGCATTCTATAATGTAAGTATGAGAACAAGTATCTTAAACATTGTGCACTTCAAACCTCCAACCAAGTTTAGGCATAACCCGTAGGTTACCCTTATAAGTCTCAAGTTTAAAATTTAATGTAGTAACAAACACCAAGGGCTCCCCCCCGAAGGGGTCAATCAATCAAGGTGGATTGGTCAAATACAATAGATCTATCATTGTTACTATCGGCTTGATCAAAGCTAATGAATGTGCTAGTTTTAAGTTTAATCTAAGCATACAAGTCTCAAGTTTAACATAAGAATAAACACGTAGTCATAGTTGTACAAGAATTGTATAAGTTTAAGAATTGTGAACATGTTTCACCCCAAAAGCATAAAAGGAAAAAGGGGCTAAGTATACTCACTTGGATTGGATGAAGAGTACCCGACAAGGATTGAGTGTAGCAAGAATTTGGGGGAGAATATCCTCACAACAAGCCTAAGAATATAAGTCTAAATTTTTAAGTAAAAGTCTAAGATAAGGATCTAGGATCTGGGATTGACTAGGGTTCCAAATGGGAGACAGATATGATTCGTGTTTATGAAATTTAAATCAAGTTTATAATAAAGGTTTTGATACAAGACTTGTATGTCAAAGTTTAATAGATTTATAGATTAGAATAATTATTAATTAAAATAATTATTAAAAAGTTTCACTATTATTAATTATATAAGTTAGGTAAGAATAATCAAAATAGTTTTCTAAGTATTTAGAATAATTTACAAGAATAATCAACATAAATCATTTGAGATTTGATTAAGTTTCTAAGTATTAAGTATTTATAATACAAGTAGATTCGTAATATAAATACGTTTAAATAGATAATAACACTTATAAGTTTATAAGATATTAAATAGAATATGATTATATCTTAATTATAAGTTTATAAGTATTTTTAAAGTCTAACAGAAAACCATAAGTTTAATAGGTTTTAGATAGAGTTTCTATTAATTTATAAGTGGTTAAATAAAGTTTTACAAGTTCATAAATGTTTAAAGTTTTTATTTAGTTTTTATAAAGTTTATAACTTTATAATTATCTAAGAAATAAATGAAGTATCTTTATTTCTCTTTTTAAAATTTATATAAACAAATAGATTTATGTTTATAGATTTTTTTTTTTACAAAAGAGTGTAAGTTTAACACTTATTAAAGTTTCTCAATTATATTATTTATAAGTTTATAAATAATAAAACAGAGCATAATTAGCTTTCTTTTTAAATAAAAAGATTAAAGATTTAAAAGAATTCCTTTAGTTTTAAATAATAAATTTAGTTTTCTGTTTTGAATAAATAGTTCTTGTGAATTTATAAGTTTTATAAAAGTTTTAAAAAATATTTCTATAGTTTTAAGTGTTTAAAACTATTTTTAAAGATTTATTTATTTCAAGTTTCAATTAATTAACTTAGTTTTAGATTCCAAAAGTATAAGAAAAAGTCGTTTTTAGGTTTATAAAAGTATGACAGATTTTATAAAAATAAATATAAAAATCAAAAGTTTGATTAAAAGGCCAAAAAAAATTAAAGGGAGCAAAACTGGGTCGCCCGGATTCGAACCCGGGTCGCCCGGTTCCCACACAAGCGCCTTAACCAACCCGGCTACGGGCCTCGCTGGTAACATAACCAAACTAGAAATTTTTAAACAACAGTTCCGGTTATCCCGCAAACCCATATGAACCCTAGAAACTTAATCCACCAAATACACTACGATTAGCCCTCTGTTAAGGGAATTAAACAGAGGGCTTTTGATCATTAGGAAATTTCGAGTTGATTGAGCATAAGTTTTACCTGAATTGATGCGAAAACGAGGGAGATTGGCCTCACCGAGCTCGTCGGCGGTTGCTGCTTCAAACCGAGGAATTGCGAACCCAATGCGTGAAATAGAAGAGTGAAGAAGTGTTGGGATGATGTTGATGAGCTACTGGGATCGGTATTTATAGGAAATTCGGTCTTTAATGCTCAGTTGGTTGGGGAGATGGGATTGAAGCCGACGGCTTCAAATCCGGACCCATGCGCGGCTGTGGCGGCAAGTCGAGCATTGATGGTTGTTGGTCTCGAGTCGCATGCGAGCTAGGATGCCCGAGGTTAAGTGAATGTGGCCGGGATTCGAGATTTCGAATAAAAGGAGTGAAAATTCGGGGTTTGCGGGACTCGAACCCATGACTGATTTCTGGGTTTCAGGTGTTTTGGTTTAATATGAAACAGGTCCCTGAAGTTTGAGACTATTTTCACTTTATGTTAAACCATGTGTTTTAGTTTAAAATAAGTTTGATAAATGACAGTTTTAGTCCCTGGATTTTTATAAAAATAAATGTGTTTTATTTTTATATAAGCTAACTAAGTTTGTTATTTTATAACCTTATAAAATAATTTATAAAGTTTATCTTATAATTAACTAATAAGATTTTAAGAAATTTATTATTCATACAATAAAATCATATGTTTTTTTTTTTTTTTTTTGATTCATTCATTTTTTGAAAAATGTATATATATATACTTTCAAATAAGTTGTATATATGAATATATATATATATATATATATATATACATATCAAGTATAAGGTTCTAAGAATTTAAGTTTTAAACGACAACCATACAAGGGTTTTAAAAAGGTACGTTCGGAAAAATCCTGGGTATTACAACTCTATATGACCAAGTCTTTAGCCAATAGGCTGTATCTGAAGAAAAGGTTGTATACCTTTCAGATGAATCCTAACAAGACTCTAGAGGATCATACTGACGAGTTTAACAAGCTTGTGATAGATCTAGAGAACATTGAAGTGAAATTGGATGAGGAAGACCAGGCCATCATATTTCTGTCATCACTACCACAGTCTTATGAGCACTTTGTGGATACTCTTATGTTTGGAAGAGAAACATTGACCATGGAAGAAGTGCTAGCTGCAGTTAATTCAAAGTAATTGTAGAAAAAGACTGAAATTAAAGATGATGCAGGGAATGGGTTACTGGTTAGAGGAAGAACAAATCAAAGAAACTTTAAACCAAAGAATGGCAGCAGGTCAAAGTCCAAGTTCAAAAGAAGGTGCTATGTTTGTAATTCAGAAAAACACCTCAAGAAAGATTGCCCTGAGAAAAAGAATAAGAAAGGAGACAGTTCTTATTATAAGAATCAAAGAAACTCATCACCAGAAAGTTCAATGGAAGGGTATGAAAGTTCTGATGTCCTGATGGTATCACAGGGAGTGGTGAAGGGAGAATGGATCATGGATTAAGGCTGCTCATACCATATGACTCCTGTTAGGGAATTCTTTATGGATTTCAAGGAGGAGGATCTTGGTACTATCCAACTTGGAGATGACAGACCTTGTCACATAAAAGGGCATGGTACTGTTACATTGAAACTAAAAGGTGGAGCTGAGTTTATTCTTTCTGATGTGAGGTACATACCTGAACTCAAGAGAAGCCTTATTTCTCTGGGGACTTTTGAAAAAGATGGCTATCATGTTAGTCTTAAAAATGGTAAGTCCAGGGTGGTTAAGGGATCTATGATCATGTTATCAGGGAGTAGAAAAAGTAATAACATATATGTCCTAGATGGAAATGTTGTGCAAGGAAATGTGTCTGTGGCCAGTGAAACTCAAGTAAGTACTTCAACCATATGGCACAACAGACTAGGACATATAAGTAGTCAAGGTCTAATTGAATTGCAAAAGAAACAGGCAATTAAAGACCTGAAGAATATAGAAACCAGTTTCTGTGAGCATTGTGTTATGGGTAAAACTCACAGGGTCAAATTTGGTAGGGGTGCAAATTTCACTAAAGAGCTACTAGATTATGTTCACACTGATCTTTGGGGGCCTGCTAGAACTCAATCTTTAGGTGGTGCTAGATATTTCCTGTCTATAATTGATGATTTTTCAAGAAGGGTATGGGTTTATGTGATAAAGAATAAAAGTGATGCCTTTGATAAGTTCAAGGAATGGAAAATACTAGTAGAGACACAAGCTGAGAGGAAAGTGAAGAAGTTAAGATCTGACAATGGTCTAGAATTCTGTAACAAAGTGTTTGATCAGTTTTGTAAAAGTAATGGGATAGCAAAGCACTTAACAGTACCTGGAACACCTCAGCAGAATGGACTGATGGAAAGGATGAATAGGACTTTGTTAAACAAAGTCAGGTGCTTATTATCCAGTTCAGGTTTGCCCAAGGCATTTTGGGCAGAGGTAGTTGCTACTTCTGCTTATTTGGTAAATAGATCCCCATCATCAGCAATAGATATGAAAACTCATATGGAGGTTTGGTTTGGAAAGATGTCTTCTTATGAACATCTTAAGGTGTTTGGTTCTATTAGCTATGTTCATACAAACCAAGGAAAGTTAGAGCCAAGAGCTATAAGATGTATTTTCTTAGGCTATCTAGAAGGGGTTAAAGCATATAGGATGTGGAGGTTAGATGATGCAAATCCTAAGATTTTGATAAGCAGGGATGTGGTGTTCAGAGAGAATGTGCTGTATAAAGATGTTATTGGAAAACAAACTAGCCAGAACTCTAATGAAAACCTAAGTGAACATGATGTTGCAATTGAGGTGGAGAATGAAGGCCCTGAATGTGTGTTAAATGATGAAGGCACAAGTCAATCCAGAGAAGAGCATACTGGTTATAGTCTGGCAAAAGAAAGACCCAGAAGAAACATAGTTCCTCCAGTAAGATACAGAGAAATGGAAGATATATCTGCATTTGTATTCAATGTGGCAGAAATTGAAGACACTAATGAACCATTGACATTCAATGAAGCTGTTAATTCAGTGAGTAAACAGGCTTGGATCAAGGCCATGGAGGATGAAATGGATTCTTTATATAAGAATCAAACTTGGGATTTGGTTGATAAACCAGAGGGGCAAAAGCTGGTTGATTGCAAATGGATATTCAAGTTAAAGGAAGGGATTCAGGGTGTAGAGAAACCAAGATTTAAAGCCAGACTGGTTGCAAAGGGGTTTACTCAAAGAGCAGGTATTGATTATACTGAAATATTCTCTCCAATGGTGAAGCATACCTCAATTAGGGTTATTTTTGATTTAACAGCCATGAATGATTTTGAGTTGGAACAGCTGGATGTAAAAACAGCTTTCCTTCATGGTTTTCTTGATGAGAAGATTTATATGAAACAACCCTTGGGTTTTGAGGTGGAGGGAAAGGAAGACAGTGTATGTTTGTTGAAGAAGTCGTTATATGGGTTGAAGCAAAGTCCTAGGCAATGGTATAGGAGATTTGATGAGCATATGACCAAGAATGATTTCTCAAGGAGCAGTTATGATAACTGTGTGTACATTAAACAATATAGCAAATCTGAGTTTGTCTACTTATTGCTATATGTTGATGACATGTTATTGGCATGTAAAAGCAAATATCAGATTCAAAGTGTCAAAGAAATGTTGATGAAAGAGTTTGATATGAAAGAATTAGGCAATGCTAAGAAGATTTTGGGTATGGAGATTCAAAGGGACAGAATTCAGAAAAGACTATTCTTGACAAAAAAGTCTTATTTGATCAAAGTTTTAAAGAACTTTAATATGCAAAATAGCAAGCCTGTGATCACTCCTTTGGCTCAACATTTCAAGCTTTCAAGTAGGGATTCTCCAAGTACATCTGATGGTGTTAAAAGTATGGAAATGGTGCCATATAGAAATCTTGTGGGCAGTCTAATGTACTTAATGATTTGCACAAGACCAGACATTGGTTATGCTGTAAGTGTAGTGTCCAGGTACTTATCTAATCTAGGAAAGCTTCATTGGGAAGCTGCTAAATGGATACTGAGATACCTAAATGGTACGCAGCAGTATGGTTTGATTTTTGGTGAACCATATGATGGAGAATCAGAGGTACTTGGTTATGTGGTGCTGTTTTTGCTAAGGATCTTGATAAGGGAAGGTCAATAACTGGGTATGCATTTAAGGTGCAGGGAAGTTTGGTTAGTTGGAAAGCAACTTTACAACATGTAGTTGCTTTGTCATCAACTGAATCAGAATACATTGCATTGACAGAAGCTGTGAAGGAAGCTATTTGGTTGAAAGGTTTCTTAACTGAGCTAATGGGTCAAACAGTGAGTGCAGTAGTGTTTTGTGACAGTCAAGGGGCTTTGCAGTTGTCCAGAAACCAAGTGTTTCATGAAAGGACAAAACATATCAATGTAAAGCTGCATTTTATTAGAGATGTGGTACAGTCCAAGGAGGTAAAAGTTGAAGAAATTAGTACTGATGATAATGCAGCAGATATGCTAACAAAGGCCTTGGCTGGAACAAAGTTTTTAAAGTGTTTGAAATTGTTGGGTGTTGGTTAGTTTGGCACTTGGTGGAGATTGTTGGTATAAGTGCTGCAATAACCATAATCAACAATAGGAGTCAAACATGTTCAACAATACTAAAGTCAAAGAAAGAAAGTTAAAGTGAAGTTTATGACTGTTTTGTCATGTGTTCAAATTTGAGGGACTTAAGTGTAATTCTTGATAGATATCAGCTAATTACTTGTTAGATGGTTTTGATTAGTTGTTAAGCCGGTTGTTAGGTTAAAAAGGGGAAGAACAGCTTGTATCAGATTAATTCGCTCATTTCATTTTTGTGTAATTTGCTTTCTTGTTCATGTAATCATTTTGGATTCAATAAACACAATTGTTTGGCTCTGAATATCATTCAAGTTTATAATAATGTTCTTTTGGTTCTCGATCATCTTAGAGGTAAGTGCTATAATCTCTCCAAATGTAAGGGGGTGTTTGGATTTACTTTTCAAACTACTTAAGTCAAAAGTTTATTTGGATAAATGGTGAAAAAGTTAATTTTAAAAGGGTGAAAAAGTTATTTTTAAAAAGTAGATATTTTTTACTTTTATAAAAAGTGAGAAGTTACTTTTAATAAGTAATATCAAACACCCCCTAAATTTGATTTTTGTCAGTAAAAATGAATCGTAAATCGTTTATATTACACGTAGATTTGATTAGTCTTTCAATTTCGATTTCCGTTTTGTAGTTGGAAACCCTAGCTACTGAAATTGGAGATATGGATCAGCTTCCTGACTTCATCGTTCATCACATGCTCTCCTTTTTCAATAATCCTGCAGACCTTGTTCGAATGAGTGTGTTGTCAAAGAAATGGTTTGACCTAACTGCATCTTTCCCCATTTTATATTTCCGTATGGATATTTTTAGATCTCGAGAATGTTTTTTCAAGTATGTTGAATATACCACCTCTAGATTTTTCAATCAAAATGTCACTGCATACAAGTTCATGCTCTTTACAACTATCCATGAGCCTGCAGAATTAGGTATTGTTAACAGATGCATTGAATTAGTTCTTAAGAACGGCGTGCGAGAGTTGGATATTGATATTACTAACTCATCTGCTAGGCCTATGCCAAAGTACCATTTTCCTAACACACTCTTATCTGTTTCCGTGTTAAAATCTTTGACCATCTTCCTTGATGGTTGATGTTGTCAAGTTTAAGTCTTTGACTTGGTTGAGACTTGTAAACGTCCATATAGATGATGAAGCGATCAAGTATCTCACCACAAATTGCCCTCTTCTACAAGAATTTCAGATTATCCGTTGTCATGGTTTCAAAAGATTTTGTGTCTACAGGCATCAAAATATTCAAAAAATTTGGATTTGCTGTGACACTCCAGTTGAGAGAATAGACATTGAAGCTCCAAATCTAACTACTCTTACGGTAGTAGATGAGGATGGAAGAGGGGCACCGCGAATGAACTTGGCTTTATGCAAAAATCTAACAACCGTCACTTACCAAACTCGAACAGCTTCTTATCCAACTTCCCCTTCATTGAAAATTTGATTTTGGTTACTGAATATAAATGCAACAACCTCAAGTTGTCAAGCCATTCCTTGAGGACATTGGTGTTACGTTCAAACTATGATTTGGAAGAAATCGACTTCAGTACCCCCAATTTGGTCTTATTTCTTTATGCTTCTCATGAAGACTTATTCTGGCCTTTGGTAATGAATGAATGTTGGCCTTTTTTAAGGGATTCAACCCATTTGAAAGCATGTATGCAATGCTATCCCAACGGTTATATAGACGCACTTTGGTTCCATATGTTAAGGCAGTTTTTGGACAAGAAAAATGAATTCAAAGTTTTGCATCGAGTAACATCTTAACTCTTCACTGCAAATTCCTACTAAATATTTTGCAAACATTCACTAGATGGAACAAATTTACTGAAGTTCAAAAGGTTATGCATATTCAGCACGTAGTATACATTCTATTTAACATGAAACTTCTGCATTTTGCCCCATGCTGTAGATACTCGACCACATTCTATACACAGGCTATGATGTCATAATTTGTAGATTAACACACTTTTAAACATAATAATATAATCAGATATTGAAACCTAAGAACTAAATATAACCTACATAATAGCAAAGACAGGTTCCAGTTCGGTCGGGGCCCAACACCGAACCAAACCGCCCTGTGCACACAACTGGATAGATACTTAGAATTCCATTGAGAAGATTAATACTAAACCAAAAAAGTCAACATTAATAGAATCCGTTGTGTCTAACCAAAAAAAGTCAATGTATGAATGCCATTGGGTATTACAAGAATGAAGCGTACTACAACCGCTATAGAAGATTAATACTAAACCATGTTTGAGTTTTCTCAATATTTGTTCTCAAGTAAGATGGTATCAATGTTTTCAGAACCTGACCAGACAGCGAACCAGACGTCTTACAGGTTAACCGGTCGGACCGGATTTAAGAACCGGATGAGTTGGTATAATTTATTTAGTTTTTAATATAGAAAATATAAAACTTTATAATACAACTTTAGTTTGAGTGCAAATTTTCTTTTAATATAACCATTTCTCCTTGTATTTTAATTTAATCTAACAAATTACAAACTATCTTAATTTGTAAGGTCGGCGCGGCGACCGACTTACAAAAGCTATTTAAATTTAGAGTAAACTGTCATTTTCGTCCCTGTGGTTTGGTCAAAATTGCCACTTTCATCCAATAGTTTGTTTTTTTGTATCTGGGTCCTCATGGTTTTAAAATATTGCCATTTTCATCCTCGTGGTTTTAAAATATTGCCACTTTCATCCAGTCAGCTAACACCGTCCGTTTTTCTCAGTTAAATGAGGGGTATTTCAGTCATTTTACTTATTTGTTTTATTTTTTCATCTTTTTTACTATCACTTTTTAATCATCCCCAATTTAACCTCTAATTTAATCATCCACCTGCTGGCCTTCTTCCTCTTTTCCTGACCAGTTTCCGACGAGCACCACTGGAACACCTCCGTCGCTTGTTTCTATGTATAAAAAGTGAGAGTAAAAAAGATGAAGAAATAAAACAAATATGTAAAAGGACTGAAATACCCCTCATTTAATTGAGAAAAACGGACGGTGTTAGCTGACTGGATGAAAGTGGCAATATTTTAAAACCACGAGGATGAAAATGGCAATATTTTAAAACCACGAGGACCCAGATACAAAAAAACAAACTATTGGATGAAAGTGACAATTTTGACCAAACCACAGGGACGAAAATGACAGTTTACTCTTAAATTTAACTGAATGTTGGTGGGTTAAGTGGTTGGCCATTTTATCTAAGTGATGCTCATTTACTAAAGATAATATTTAAATAAGAAATTCTATTTAACAAGTCTCAAAATAATTTCCACTTAATTTGACATTTAGAAATTATGTCATCTTAACTAATTAATTAAAAAGTACAATAATATATGAATATATGATTTCAATATATAAAAAGTGATTTAAATGGTTTTACTTATTCAATGGTTACAATATTTTTTACTCTTATCTCTTAAGTTTCTAAAGTTATAAGTTTACTCATATAATATATTTTTAATAAACGCTTTTAACTCTACCGAAAGTTTTAAATTTACCACTTAAATAAATTCTCAACTACCCTCAAACTTCGTTTTTTTCTTACTTTTTTGTTATATTCGTTTACAAAAAATTCTTTTTTCTATTTTTAATTTGTTACTAATTTTTTTAACGAATTTGTTGTTTCTATGTTAACTCATATTCGTGCCTCAATATTTCTATTTTTTGATCTCAATAACCGTGTCGTGGCAACTCCATACGTTTCTTTTATATAATTAGTCACGTTATTGTCATCACTGCAGTGCACGTAACGAAGTTCGCAAACCCATCGCATGGTGCGGAAGTCCAAGTCGTGGCAATTTCATACGTTTCTTTATGTACTCAGTCACGTTAGTGTCGTCGCCGCAACGTCCGTAACGAGGATTTAATCATGCAGTTAAACACATTAATATCACCGTACAGCCCCGCCGCAATACGGGGGTCAAATTTTCTAGTTATAACACAAATTGCTTCTTAGTACAACTGGAATGCGACAAAGTTTTCGTTATATAGATCATGTGTTCAAATCTTGTTGTTTTATTGACATTTGATTTTTAATATATTTCTACGTTTCATTTGCTTTCAAATTGCGTCCATCCCACGACGCTTCCTGGTAGCTCAATTTTAGGAAGAGAATCTAGAGAGAGAATTACCCAAAACTAAGCTAACCAATTCGGTAGCTGTAACTGATTATAACGACTTTCCCAAATTGAGTTACAAAGAATGACAAAACAAGTCCCTCAATTTCTAGAAAGTTACAAAATAACCCTTCTACTATTTAACACATATCAATACCCCTCCCTTATTGAAAATCCTTATTTTCCCAAGTGGCTTCTAACAACAAGAAAACACAATTACAAGGGAAATCCAGGAAAACGAAGCAGAAAGTCATGCTTATTTTCCCAAGTGGCTTCTAACACAGTTTGACCCATCCAATGAACAAGCACTTGAGCAACACCTCTACGACCTTGTTTAACAAAACAATGATTCAACACCTTGGCTGGTTGTAGAGTAAAACGAGGGGTCTTTGGAATAGGAGAGATAGCAACCGGTGGACCTTAAGCTTGTTTCAATAATGAAACATGAAAGACAGAGCATCAGGAGGAAGATCCAATTTGTAAGCAGCTGCACCCACTTTCTGAATGATCAAATAAGGTCCATAGTACCTTGGAGAAAACTTATTATAACCCACCATATGAAAAGAAGATTGAATGTCAGGTCAAAGCTTGAGATAGACCCAAGAACCTTCTTTGAAAGATATGTCCATACGATGCTTGTTAGCTTGTTGCCTTAATCTGTTTTGGGCCATATGTAATTTCTTTCTCAAAATACTAATAGCCTCCTCTTTGGAACACATTTCATCATCCAAAGCCTCTACATTTGTATCTCTATGGACATAAGGAACATGAATGGGAGGAGGAAAACCATATAAAGCTTGAAAAGGAGTAGACTTAAGAGCAGTATGGTAATTAGTATTATACCACCACTCTGCTAAAGTCAACCAATTAACCCATGAAGAAGCATAATGAAAGACCATACATCGGAGATAAGTTTCCAAACATCTATTCACCACCTTAATTTGCCCATCAGATTGGGGGTGATAAGCAGTAGACATAGCTAAAGAAATACCTTGCAATCTAATGAATTCCTGCCAGAAATTACTAAGGATCGTAGAGTCCTTATCAGAGACAATATGTCACACCCCGCCAAGGCGGAAACGCGAGGCGCGACGTTTATGGTTTCCAAAGCATATGATTACCGCAAACACATACATGATAAATGGATACATAAATGAGTTTAAAGTTTTACATTACAAAATGTAAAATGAGTTTACAAAACATTAAGATTTCACAAATATGACTCAATTCAATGAGTTATACAAGGGAAATCCTCCTTGAGTAGTATCCATCGGGCATGCATGTAATCTACATTGCTAACCTTGAAATCACGTTCAGTTACCTGAAAAACATACTTAAAATCGTCAACACAAGGTTGGTGAGTTCACAGGTTTAATCAAATTGTTCTTTGTAAACTTCATTTGTTCATAAATAATTCAGTTGCATGAGATAAGCAGAATAAGAATTGTTGACCCATTTGTAAACTAGCTAGGAATACAAATAATATGTTCATACATGAGGCGTAACCAAACCATGACATGTGTGAGCCCCTATTAAGCGTTATCAGATTCTATGCGGCCATAAATCCTCCAGATTGTGGTTAGCGCGACTAACCATGACCGGGAGACGTCACTCTCCATAGTACTATTCATAGGACCCTAGGCTACAGTTAATGGTTACTATGTTGTTCCAGGGGACTTTAGCGGCCTCCAATGTGTTGTTCTCATCCCATGTAAACATAAAGTCGTGTCTTATTCTCTTGTTATCCCATAAAATAGTTGAAGTATGTTCTTCCCCCAAATATTTGAAAACAGTAAAAAGAAAGGGGCCGTGAAACTCACCTTGAGTTTGTGTATATACTTGTGATAAAACTTGTTGTAGTCAATCTTGACTATTCGTACCCTAGATACCAAGGGTAAATTGTTGTTAAGACCAACGTCTTAATTGTAAATTGTTCACCGACCTTGTAAATCTGATTGTGTTTGTTTAAACATCGTTTTAGTTTTCCAACACATGTTTTGTTGTAAAATAGTTTTGAGTTACTACCCAACTGGGACTGTTGTACAGGTGTCGAAACTTCTTAGTTTCGATTGGGCATATGTGTGTCGAAACTACTTAGTTTCGATGGAGTATATGTGTGTCGAAACTACTTAGTTTCGATGGAGTGGTCAGGATTCGAAACAACCTAGTTTCGATTGAGAAAAGGTATCGAAACTCCCAGTTTCGATTGACCAACAGGTATCGAAACTCCTAGTTTCGATTGAGCGACAGGTATCGAAACTCCTAGTTTCGATTACTGGACTTCTGTTTGACAGAATCAGTCCTGCATATTTTGTTTTAAAATTTGAATTTGACACACTTTTCTTGTTATCTTACTTGTGTTTGAACATTTTGCATGTTTGGCTCCGGATTTTAAGAAAATAATATGAAAATATCGAGTTTTTACCTTTAAAACAGTGGCGATGATGATGAGCGAAAACAGAGATGATCTTGAATCTTTTGCTAAACCCTTTTCAGAAACACTTGAAAACACTGAATCCTGATGGTTTTTGTCTTAAAACTTGGCTTTGATTTTGAAGATAAATGGGAAGTTTTCCGTATGAAAACGAGAGAAAAATGAGAATTGTGAGAAAAATGATTGAAGCGAGTATGGTTATATGTGAGTTTTCTCAGTGAGGTATGGGTCGAGTAAGGGAGGGGGTTTCTCTGGCTTTTTCGGCCAAAAGTCAAGGGGTAAGTGGGTTGGGGGTTTGGGTTAAAAAAATCAAGCAAATTGGATTTTTGGGTATTTGTTTATTAACTAGAGTTTTAAAGGGGTAGTTTAATTCGGTTTATTTTCCCCACGGTATTATAGTTTTATTCTAAAAATAATTTATTGACCAACTTAAAATTTGTGTAATATATATATACGCCTGGATATTTAATTTATCCACTATTGATCGTCTTAGTCGGTTTGTACTGGTACTTGCACCGGTAATTCCTAGAATTACCCAAGTATGAATTGAGACCATGTACGATCTTTGCTAGACTCTAAAGTCTTTGTTTGTGAAATTAAATAAATCACAAAAATAATTATAATGTAAACTCGTTTATTGTAATGTAAACTTGTTCATAATGTGTACGGATATTGACCTGAAATGTCGGGTGTCACATTCTCCCCTTGTTAAAAGAATTTCGTCCCGAAATTCAATTCGTGTCATCTTGAACTGGTGTATCCTTAAACAAGGATGGGTATTTTGTTTTCATTTGGTCCTCTCGTTCCCATGTATACTCAGGACCACGTTTTGAGTTCCAACGTACTTTAACCAGTTTGATCCGACTACGTCTCAGCTTTTGAACCTTCCAATCTGATATCTCAATTGGTTGCTCGATGAAATGAAGTTTATCGTCAATGTGAATTTCATCAGGCGGTATGATCAAAGTCTCGTCTGATAGACACTTTTTGAGATTTGACACATGAAACGTATCATGTACATTGTTTAGTTCTTGTGGTAACTTGAGCTTGTAAGCTACAGGGCCAACTCTAGCCAGTATTTCAAAAGGTCCAACGTATCTAGGCTTGAGCTTACCACGGTTACCAAACCTGGCAACGCCTTTCCATGGTGAGACTTTTAACATTACTCGGTCACCAATTTGAAATTCTAATGGTTTTCGTCTGTTGTCAGCATAGCTCTTTTGTCTGTCTCGGGCCGCTTTCAAACGGTCCTTAATTTTGAAAATCTTATCAGTGGTTTCCTGGACAATCTCAGGGCCTGTCAAATGTTTTTCACCAACTTCCGCCCAACATAACGGCGAGCGGCATTTACGACCATATAAAGCTTCAAACGGAGCTGCCTTAATGCTCGTATGGTAGCTGTTATTGTAGGAAAACTCAGCTAATGGTAAATGAGTATCCCAATTTCCTCCGAAATCAATTACACACGCACGTAGCATATCCTCTAAAGTTTGAATGGTCCTTTCGCTTTGACCATCTGTTTGTGGGTGATATGCCGTGCTCATGTCAAGACGTGTGCCCATGGATTCTTGTAATGATTTCCAGATTCTAGACACAAATCTGCTATCTCTATCCGATATAATAGAAATTGGCACTCCATGCCTAGCCACAATTTCCTTGATATAAAGCTTTGCAAGTTTCTCGGTTTTATCAGTTTCTTTCATAGGTAGGAAATGAGCTGATTTTGTCAATCGATCGACAATTACCCATATGGTATCATAACCACTGGATGTCTTGGGTAATTTTGTGATAAAATCCATAGAAATTTGTTCCCATTTCCATTGGGGAATTTCAGGTTGTTGTAACAAACCAGACGGTTTCTGATGTTCGGCTTTTACTTTTGAACATGTTAAGCACTTACTGACATATGTGGCAATATCTCCTTTCATATTGGGCCACCAATATAATTCTTTTAGATCCTTATACATTTTATCTGAACCTGGGTGAATGGAGTACCTAGACTTGTGGGCTTCGTCCATAACAATCTCCCGTAAGTTACCAAAACGTGTCACCCAAATTCTATTCATGAAGTATAAAGTGTCATCTGACTTTGGCTCCAATTGCTTTATCATTCCTCGTAAAGCTTCATTCTGAATGTTTTCTTCTTTGATTGCCTCATGTTGTGCCATCTGAATTTGAGTAGTAAGATTCGTATGAATTGTCAATCCTAAGGCACGAACACGAAGAGTTTTAACTCGTTCTTTGCGACTTAAAGCGTCCGCTACGACATTGGCTTTCCCGGGATGGTACTTGATATCACAATCATAATCGTTTAGTAGTTCTACCCAACGACGTTGTCTCATGTTAAGTTCCTTTTGATCAAAGATATGTTGGAGACTCTTGTGATCAGTAAAGATAGTACATCTTGTACCGTAAAGGTAATGTCTCCAAATTTTGAGCGCAAACACAACTGCACCCAATTCCAAGTCGTGGGTCGTATAATTCTTTTCGTGCACTTTTAGTTGTCGTGAGGCATATGCGATGACTTTTTCTCTTTGCATTAACACACAACCAAGTCCTTGGTGTGATGCATCGCAGTATACGACAAAATTTTCGATTCCCTCCGGAAGGGATAGGATTGGTGTACTACACAGTTTCTGTTTCAGTAATTGGAAAGCTGACTCCTGCTTGTCACTCCAATCATACTTCTTTTCTTTCTGGGTTAATGTGGTTAAAGGCAAGGCTATTTTTGAAAAATTCTCGATGAATCGTCTGTAATAGCCGGCCAAACCTAAAAATTGACGTACTTCTGTCGGAGTCTTTGGTGCTTCCCAGTTTTTGATCGCTTCAATTTTAGATGGATCAACGTGAATTCCTTCCTTGTTGATGACATGTCCAAGAAAATGCACTTCTCGGATCCAAAACTCACACTTAGAGAATTTAGCGTAAAGTTTCTCGTTTCTGAGTAGTTCTAAGATTACTTTCAGGTGATGTTCATGATCCTCCTTGGTTCGTGAATATATTAATATGTCATCGATAAACACAATCACGAATTTATCCAAGTATGGTTTGCACACGCGGTTCATGAGATCCATGAAAACAGCTGGTGCGTTTGTCAAACCAAATGGCATAACTAGGAATTCGTAGTGGCCATATCGAGTCCTAAATGCTGTCTTTGGTACATCTTCTTCTTGGATTCTTAATTGATGATACCCTGAACGTAGATCAATTTTTGAATAGAAGCTAGAACCTTGTAGTTGATCGAACAAATCATCTATTCGAGGAAGTGGGTATCGGTTTTTGATTGTAAGCTTGTTTAATTCTCGGTAATCTATACACATCCTAAAGGTTCCATCCTTTTTCTTTACAAATAGGACCGGAGCTCCCCAAGGTGAGAAACTCGGTCTTATGAAACCTTTATCAAGCAACTCTTGTAGTTGATTTGATAATTCTTGCATTTCAGAAGGTGCTAATCGATACGGCGATCGCGCAATCGGTGCGGATCCTGGTACCAAATCGATTCGGAATTCGACTTGCCTCGGTGGTGGTAATCCAGGTAAGTCTTTAGGAAAAACTTCGGGGTAATCCCTAACGATTGGAATTTCTTCAAGTCGACGTTCCTTGGGTTTCTTTTCGACGACGTGAGCCAGGAATACGCAATAGCCTTTACGTAGATACTTACGAGCTTTCATGCAGTTTATCATCCTTAACGTTACTCCACTCTTCTCACCTTGAATCGAAAGAACTTCTCCGTTTGAGAGTGGGATTTGGACAATCTTCTCAAAACAAACAATCTCGGCATGATTCTTTGACAACCAATCCATGCCAATAACAACGTCAAAGCTTCCTAAATCAACGGGTAACAGATCTATACTAAATGTGTGGTTTTTAAGACATAAGGTACAACCCTGAATGACTTCTTCGGTATTAATTAATTTTCCGTTCGCTAATTCAATTGTATACTTTTGGTCTAGTTTACTGGGCTTAATACCGAGTAGGGACTTAAAGTCATTTGACACAAAACTCAAATCAGCACCCGTATCGAAAAGTATAGAGGCATAGTGATTATTTATCGGGAACGTACCAGTGACAATGTTTGGATCTTGTCGTGCGTCACCAGCCCCCATCACAAATGCTCTTCCACGGGCCTGATTGTCGTTTCGGTTCTTCAACTTTGGACAGTCTTTTCTGAAGTGCTTTGGATCTCCACACTCAAAGCATCCTTGATTCATCCTTTCTGTTCCTGGGTTGAATTTTCCTGCTACTTGATTTATCTTGTTAGGGTTCGCATTGCTCCTACAGTCAAGGGCTAGATGTCCATACTTTTTACATTTTCCACATTGGGTACACTTCCCACTGTGATGATATCCACAATTGTCACACCTTGGTCGTGCTCCAAGGTATCCTTTTTGTTCCACAGTGTTGGCGACAAAGGCTTTCATAGTTTCAGGTCTCTTGTAAATTTGATTCTTGTTTTGATTAATTGGTTTTCCAAACCATTTCCTCTTTTCTCCAGATTTCCCTCCTTCGGTCTCCTTCTTCTCAAACAAACCATCACGTACAGCATTATCCCTTAGCTTGAAAGCTAGAGTTATGGCGCTCTTGGCATCCATAGGGTTCGATGAAGTCACCAGACTTCGGATTTGAGGTGCGAGACCCCACAAGTATCTTTCAACCTTCTTGTATTCTGGGGTAACCATGTGTGGAACCAAGATTGCTAACTCATTGAATCGGTCAGTGTAGCCAGCAACATCGTCTCCTGTCATTTGTAAATTCCACAATTCAGATTCGATCTTTTGCAACTCATTTCGAGGACAGTATTCCTCGATCATCATGGCTTTTAGGTCTTCCCATGACAACTCATATGCTGTCTGCCTTCCCAAAGTCTTTACTTGTGAATTCCACCAGGTTAAAGCTTTATCAGTGAGTGAGCATGTAGAATACTTCACCATGCAGTCAGCGGTGCATTCACTAATATCAATCACCGATTCCATCTTCTCTATCCATCTCATTAGCCCAACTGCACCCTCGGTGCCATTGAAGTTACGGGGTTTGCAAGATAGAAAGGTCTTGTAAGAGCACTTCCTAATTGGAGCATCTGTAGAATTACAAGTCATAACGTCATTAATTCGGATCATGACTAGGTGTTACGGCTTATTTATTCTATTACCTCCGGAACCTCCAGCTGTACCGCTACCTCCTGCACCTCCTCCGCCGGTACCACTGCCGTTTCCTCCTCCACTATTTCGGTTTGCCTCATAATGTTGCATAGCAGCAGCTACTCGTTGTGCTATGAGTTGTTCCACATTTGGAGAAATTGTCTCGTTGTTGTCACCAGTAGTGTTACGGGTTGTCCTACGCTTAGGTGCCATGACGTTCTTTCTAATCATGTCAATTAAAAAGAAACAACATTATATAAAAATAATGATAGATCATGACATAAGGATACAACAACATCAAACGTAAACAACTATCATTACAACATAAACCATTACATACATAGTCAAAACATACATAGTACATTGTTCCCAAAAGATAAGGATACAAAAAGGATGGGTTCACATGACCTCATCAGTACTAAAGTTTTAAACTACTTAATGTACTACGGGCACAACCCGCCCGTAATAGGTTTAAAAGAAGAAGTGAGAGTACAATCCAATCATCATGGCAAGTCCCGCCATGACAAAGCTAGCTCTCGCCACAAATTCTGCAGCCAACGTCCTTTCTTCCAGCGCCTCCACCATGTCTCGGACAGTGACAGTGAACTGCCAGTCCATGTCGGCTCTCAACTCCAGATAGTTAGTGGCATCCTGTATGTTTCGGGTGCGGTCATCTAGAGTCTGAACTCGAGATCCGAGTCCTTGACGAAGTCGCGTGGCTGCATCCCCCTGTGCCCGGAGGTCATCTAGGAGATCATCAAGACGCTCCTCATGCGTACGAACGCGAGCTACCAAGGTAGGCACAGTGAGCTCTATGGCTTCCCCAGTGTGGGGTAGGGGTGTTGGGGAGTTAGAAGACTCTCCAATCTCAAAGGTAGATGGGATGCTCTCCATCTCCCTCCATCGGGCCAGAGTACGTGGCATCCAACGGATAGTTCAAGGCGGAAACGCGAGGCGCGACGTTTATGGTTTCCAAAGCATATGATTACCGCAAACACATACATGATAAATGGATACATAAATGAGTTTAAAGTTTTACATTACGAAATGTAAAATGAGTTTACAAAACATTAAGATTTCACAAATATGACTCAATTCAATGAGTTATACAAGGGAAATCCTCCTTGAGTAGTATCCATCGGGCATGCATGTACATTGCTAACCTTGAAATCACGTTCAGTTACCTGAAAAACATACTTAAAATCGTCAACACAAGGTTGGTGAGTTCACAGGTTTAATCAAATTGTTCTTTGTAAACTTCATTTGTTCATAAATAATTCAGTTGCATGAGATAAGCAGAATAAGAATTGTTGACCCATTTGTAAACTAGCTAGGAATACAAATAATATGTTCATACATGAGGCGTAACCAAACCATGACATGTGTGAGCCCCTATTAAGCGTTATCAGATTCTATGCGGCCATAAATCCTCCAGATTGTGGTTAGCGCGACTAACCATGACCGGGAGACGTCACTCTCCATAGTACTATTCATAGGACCCTAGGCTACAGTTAATGGTTACTATGTTGTTCCAGGGGACTTTAGCGGCCTCCAATGTGTTGTTCTCATCCCATTTAAACATAAAGTCGTGTCTTATTCTCTTGTTATCCCATAAAATAGTTGAAGTATGTTCTTCCCCCAAATATTTGAAAACAGTAAAAAGAAAGGGGCCGTGAAACTCACCTTGAGTTTGTGTATATACTTGTGATAAAACTTGTTGTAGTCAACCTTGACTATTCGTACCCTAGATACCAAGGGTAAATTGTTGTTAAGACCAACGTCTTAATTGTAAATTGTTCACCGACCTTGTAAATCTGATTGTGTTTGTTTAAACATCGTTTTAGTTTTCCAACACATGTTTTGTTGTAAAATAGTTTTGAGTTACTGCCCAACTGGGACTGTTGTACAGGTGTCGAAACTTCTTAGTTTCGATTGGGCATATGTGTGTCGAAACTACTTAGTTTCGATGGAGTATATGTGTGTCGAAACTACTTAGTTTCGATGGAGTGGTCAGGAGTCGAAACAACCTAGTTTCGATTGAGAAAAGGTATCGAAACTCCCAGTTTCGATTGACCAACAGGTATCGAAACTCCTAGTTTCGATTGAGCGACAGGTATCGAAACTCCTAGTTTCGATTACTGGACTTCTGTTTGACAGAATCAGTCCTGCATATTTTGTTTTAAAATTTGAATTTGACATACTTTTCTTGTTATCTTACTTGTGTTTGAACATTTTGCATGTTTGGCTCCGGATTTTAAGAAAATAATATGAAAATATCGAGTTTTTACCTTTAAAACAGTGGCGATGATGATGAGCGTAAACAGAGATGATCTTGAATCTTTTGCTAAACCCTTTTCAGAAACACTTGAAAACACTGAATCCTGATGGTTTTTGTCTTAAAACTTGGCTTTGATTTTGAAGATAAATGGGAAGTTTTCCGTATGAAAACGAGAGAAAAATGAGAATTGTGAGAAAAATGATTGAAGCGAGTATGGTTATATGTGAGTTTTCTCAGTGAGGTATGGGTCGAGTAAGGGAGGGGGTTTCTCTGGCTTTTTCGGCCAAAAGTCAAGGGGTAAGTGGGTTGGGGGTTTGGGTTAAAAAAATCAAGCAAATTGGATTTTTGGGTATTTGTTTATTAACTAGAGTTTTAAAGGGGTAGTTTAATTCGGTTTATTTTCCCCACGGTATTATAGTTTTATTCTAAAAATAATTTATTGACCAACTTAAAATTTGTGTAATATATATATACGCCTGGATATTTAATTTATCCACTATTGATCGTCTTAGTCGGTTTGTACTGGTACTTGCATCGGTAATTCCTAGAATTACCCAAGTATGAATTAAGACCATGTACGATCTTTGCTAGACTCTAAAGTCTTTGTTTGTGAAATTAAATAAATCACAAAAATAATTATAATGTAAACTCGTTTATTGTAATGTAAACTTGTTCATAATGTGTACGGATATTGACCTGAAATGTCGGGTGTCACACAATAGTAGAATGCCAACCATGCAATTTGTACACATTATCCATAAAAACTTTTGCCATAGCAGCAACAGTAATGGGGTGAAATAGAGCCATGAAATGGGCATACTTTGTCAATCTATCCACCACCACAAAGATAACATTTTTCCCTTTTGATTTAGGTAAACCAGTAATAAAATCCATACTAATATCAGAAAAGATACAAGTAGGAATAGGTAAGGGTTGTATAAGTCCAGGATAAGCTACAGTTTCATACTTCGCTTGTTGACAAATATGACATTGTCTAATGACCTCCCTCACTGCCTTATTTTGTCCCTTCCAATAAAACATTCTTTTCAACCTTTGTAATGTAGCATGAAGTCCATAATGGCCCCCCAAAGAAGAACCATGACAATGGTGTATAATCTCCAATCTTAGGTTATCATCATGGCCCACAACCAACTTGCTGTTTCTTTTAAGTAATCCTTGCACCATAGTGAAATGTCCAACAGAATCGTTGTCTTGTAATTTGGAGATAACATATTGTAATTGAATATCAGCAGACCAAGAAGCCTTGATTTTAGCAAGTAACAAAGGCTCAAAAGAAGATATGGATAGCTCAAATCGAGAAGAACTTTGCAGCCTAGACAAAGCATCAGCATCTACATTCTCCACCCCCTTTTTGTACTGAATCTCAAAATCATAATACATAAACTTGACCATCCAAGAATGTTGTAAAGAAGTAGTTATCTTCTGCTCAAATAAGTGCTTTAGACTTTTCTGATCAGAGTTAAGAATAAAATGGCCAGAGATCAAATAGTAATGCCACTGCTTAATGGCCAACAAGATAGCTAGTAATTCTTTATCATACACAGAAAACACTTGTTGTCTAGGTGATAAGGCTTTACTAATGAAAGCCAAAGGATGGTGGTTCTGCAGTAGCACAGCCCCAATGCCCATGGCAGAAGCATCAGTCTCAGTTATAAATGGTTGCGTAAGATCAGGAAGAGCCAAAACAGGAGCAGAACTGAGAGCATGCTTCAATTGTTGAAAAGAGTTTTGAGCAGAATCAGATCATTTAAACCCATTTTTCCTCAATAAATCAGTCAAGGGTTTAGCAATGACACCATAGGAATTAATAAATCTTCTATAGTACCCAGATAAGCCCAAAAATCCCCTTAACTGTTTAATAGTAGTAGGAATTGGCCATTGAATCACAACTTCAATTTTAGAAGGACCAGTTGAAACTCCAGCCTTAGTGATAATATGCCCCAAATATTCTACTTGTTGTCCCCCAAAACTGCATTTGGACAACTTGGCATATAATTGATGTGATGTCATAGTCTCTAAAACCTCCTGTAAATGTATTAAATGTTGCTCCAGGTCTTTGCTATACACCAGAATGTCATCAAAGAAAACTAGAACAAACTTTCTTAAACAATGTTTAAATGTATGGTTCATTAAGGCTTGAAAGGTAGCTGGGGCATTAGTCAAGCCAAATGGCATAACCAAAAATTCAAATAAACCTTGATGTGTCCTAAAAGCAGTCTTAGGAATATCAGGTTCATACATCCTAATCTGGTGATAACCAGATCTTAAATCCAACTTGGAAAACACAGTAGCACCCCCCAATTCCTCCAACAACTCATCAATAAGAGGTATGGGAAATCTGTTGTTGACAGTAGCCTCATTTAACTGCCTATAATCCACACACATCCTCCAAGTACCATCCTTCTTCTTTACCAAAAGCACATGAGCAGCAAAAGGGCTTTTACTGTTTCTGATCACCCCTAAATCCAACAATTCTTGAGTCATTTTTTCAATCACATCTTTCTGCAATGTTTGATATCTATAAGATTTGAGATTAATAGTTTGACCCTCATCAGTCAAAATAATTTGATGATCATAGGATCTCTTTGGAGGTAATGCCATGGGAACTTGGAATAAATCTTTATAAGTGTCTAATAACTCTTGTAAAGGATTGCTACTAATAGGATCACCCACTCTAGATCTAAAAGAATCTTGACCATCCATAGGCATCAACTTGTAACACCCTATTTTCAAACACTGATTATTTATACATTAAACACGCGGAAGCATTCGTCCCAAGAATTTTTTTTATATAACCCTCGCGTACTGCGAGGGATTAGACCCCTCCATTCGCGTACCGCGAGAGAACCGGCCCTGGCTCTCGCGTACCGCGGGGGACCCCAGTAAACAGAAAATTAAGTTTTCTGCCCAGTTCCAACACTTAACCAAATTTCCAACTTTTACCATTTCAACATGACACCAAAATTTTTCCAACACTTGGGTTTTTGTTTAAAACATTCACACATCATTCCCTATACCAAAATCAACATAAAACATGAATAAAAAATCATCCATTTATAGGATTTCTAATAGCACCCCAAACATCATAATGCACACGAGAATTCGCCAAACGCCATGGACTTGACTTGGACTACATCGGAGCTTTTCCTACATAACACCACACATATCACCGTTAGTAATGAAGATAAAACATAACAAACAAGTAAAATCTATTGGTTTTCACCCATTCACCCATTTGACCCGTTTCCACCCAATTTTTCATTAGGCTACATATCACTCGTATATCACCTTACAAGTTTCATTCTTTCCTATTAATCATCATATTGACATCATTTTCATTTCCATTATGGCACTTAGACCATAACTTCATCACCCATTTCCATTATGGTATTTAAACCATAACCTCATATCCACATTTCCATTATGGTACTTATACCATAACCTCATATCCACATTTTCATTATAGTATTACAACTATAACTATATTCATTCATTTGCACATACGAAATTCATACTCATTCATACACATTCATAACACAACATTATATGCATACATATCACATAAAATCTACTTGTTTTCACCCATTCACCCATTTGACCCGTTTCCACTCAATTTGTCATTAGGCTACATATCACTTGCATAACATCTTACAAGTTTCATTCTTTTCTTTTTGACATTCATAATTCACTCATTTTCATTTCCATTATGGCACTTAGGCCATAACTCCATCACCACATTTCCATTATGATTCTTAGATCATAACTTCATCACCCATTTCCAATATGGTATTTAAACCATAACTTTATCACCACATTTCCATTATGATACTTAGATCATAACCTCATCATCACATTTCCATTATGGTATTTAAACCATAACTTCATATCCACATTTCCATTATAGCATTACAATTATAACTACATTCATTCACCTTTATACACATTCATAGCACATAACACATTATGCAAACAATATTGCATACAACACCATATATCAACAAAACTAAGTAAGTGCAAAAGCACTTGCCTTTCGGGTTTGAAGATCCCGTTCCCCCTTCACAATTTGCAATCTGATTACCTAAACATATACACCTAGTTTAGTAATCTATCAAACATCAAAATCATATTATAATTGGGTTCATAACCCAATCTTCCATTTCCAACCCAAACTGATCCGTTTGGGTTATACTCATATCCAAACACCCTCTTTCCACTCAAACTCACCTACTTGAGTTTCATTACCATTCTTTAACACTAAATTTTCATTTAATCTTTAACATTAGATTAATTTAGTGTTCTTTCAAGTGTCTAACATCATATAAACACTTAATCATCATTAATTCATCATCCTTCCATCATAACTCAAAAACCCCCAATTCTTAACATATGAACCCTAATTTCTCATAATCAAAATCAAAGGGTTCTAGGATGTTAATCACCATTCTTTACCTTTAGTTTAGCTAGATTATCAACAATCTAACATCAATTAACCACATGCATCATCAAATTTTGGATTTCTACAAAACCCACCTACTAACACATCAATGGTGAAATCAAATGGAAGATTATCACTTACTTGATGTTAGGAAGGTGATGTGCAAGCCAAAACCTCCACAATTCAAGCTTCAAATGCACGAATTTGCTTCAATCTCCTTTTTCTCCTTTTTCTCTTGTAAGAATCGACCCACACAAACCAAATGAAGTTGAATTTTGACTTTTACTAGTCAAATATGGCAGATTTGCCATTTTACACATTCAGCCCCTCAACTTCCATTTCATCCATTTTCATTCCAAAATTAGTTAAAAACTAATATAACCCCAACACTAACTTGAAACTCACTTGTTTCAACTTAATTCTAAAATATTATTTCCATCATAATCTTAATTAGAATATTTATTTATTTAAAATGAAACCTGAATTTTGGTTCGTTACACAATTGCAGCCCAAACATTTAAGAATGAGTAATCTCAGATGAACCACTCAAAAGTGCAGTCATTTTCTCAGTTGAACATAAGCTCATTCCATTAGAATCAGGGCCTTTAAGTGTATAAACTTTGCCTTGTAATGTAAATTGCATGGTCAAATTAGCAAAGTTCCAATTGATATCTCCCAAGGGTGCTAACCACTGAACCCCTAAAACCATGTCATAGTTTTCCAAAGGAATGACCAGTACATCAACACTAAACCATACTCCCTGCATCATCCATTTAAAATCTGTACATTTATGACTGCAGTCCAGTTGATTACCATTAGCCACAGTCACTTTCATAGGAGTGACAGATTGTAAGAGACACTGTAATTTATTGGCTAAAGAATCATCAATGAAATTATATGTTGACCCTGAATCAATCAAAATGTGTAATTTCCTAGTACCCATAGATCCAGTAATTTTCATAGTAGAATAAGAAGGTATACCAGTCAAAGCATGAATTGATATATGAGGATCAGGCACACATTAAACAGCCACTGGTTCACTTTCAGAGTTTGAATCTTCATCAAAAACTAACTCAATATTAAACGATTGCCTATTCTTGCAATTATGAGAGGGAGTGAACTTTTCTTTACACCAAAAACATTCTCCCTTCTCTCTCTTTTTAGCCATTTCCTTAGTAGTTAACCTCCTAGTGTTCCTCATAGGTTGTGCATTAAGTGGAGTAGGTAACAAGGGAAGACTTTGGCATTCATGGTAGGTGGTGGTTTCAATCCAGTAACATAATTTTTGAAAGAAGAACTAGGAGTAAAATTGTAGGGTGCTTTCTTACTAGCAATACTAACAGAGCCAAATAAGGTAGCATGCATGTTGCTTAGCACAAGCATAAGCTTCCCTTAGGGTTTTAGGCTTAAAAGTCTTTACCAAACATCTTATTTCCAATATCAAACCTCCTATAAAAAGACTAGTGGCATATTCTTGACAAATTGTGACCTTATTCAACAAAGCATCAAAGGCATTACAATAGTCCTGGAGAGTACCTGTCTGATGTAAAAATTTTAACTCTTCCATAGCATCCTCAAGTAAATGAATAGAAAATCGAGCAATAGCAGATCTGACATATTCATCCCAACCTATATCTTCAATAGACAAATTGTTGCTTCTGAGATATCCTTGATGCCATTGTAGAGCTTTTCCATCAAGATTAATAACAGCAAACTGAACCTTCATCTAATCAGGTGTACGATCCACATTAAAGAAGTTATTACATTTGTAAAACCACCCTTCCACATCATCACCATTAAACTTCGGAAAATCCAGCTTCCCCAATCGAACCATACGATTGTCCCTTACTTCACCAGCAATAACATAATTTCCCCTATGATTACCGTTACCAAATGTCGCCAATTTGTCCAATACTGCTTGAATTTGTAATTGCATCTGAGCTACGGCTGATCCGTTTTCTTCAATGCTCGCCGCCATAGATTGCACATTTGATGAGATTGCATGTGTATTAGCTTCCAATCCTTGTACATTTAACTTTATCCGATAAATTGACATTGCATTATCTCGAATCGCCTTTTTCCATTTCTTGTTGTCTGGTCATCGTCGCCGTCGTCATGAAATCGTCGATTACAGGTCACCGGAGCTTGAATCGAGCAAGCTCTGATACCAATGATAGCTCAATTTTAGGAAGAGAATCTAGAGAGAGAATTATCCAAAACTAAGTTAACCAATTCGGTAGCTGTAACTGATTATAACGACTTTCCCAAATTGAGTTACAAAGAATGACAAAACAAGTCCCTCAACTTCTAGAAAGTTATAAAATAACCCTTCTACTATTTAACACATATCACTTCCTTCCCTGTAAAAGAAGCATGCTGACGAGCTTTTTTTTTAAGGGCAATTTTCCATAATGCATATTTCATAGGGACGATGGCTACTGGCATTTGCTGGTGAGCTTTTCTCTCCAACCCTTCTGAAAACAGACCAAACCGGTTCAACCCAGTTCTTAGTAAACCGGTCGGCTCATTTCGAACCGGTTTAACAGCCCCAAATGGACCGGTCTTATAGGTGGTTCGCAGTTTAACCGGTCGGGCCGGTCCGGGCCGGGTTTGAAAACATTGGATGATATTCATATACATCATCATGACTCCACATGTGTTCTTCGTGTTCTGCTTCTCTTTTCGTTTTCTCCTCTTCAATCGATACTAGAGCTTCCACTTTTTCTCTTTCCCTATTCTTTCTTTCATCGTCCCCTCTTCTTTCTTCTGGGACGCTACGCGTGATGCTGGATTAAAACCCATCCACGAATCAATGCCATCGATTCAAGCCCTAATTCGCCGGTGTCTGCTACATGTGATAGTTACGTATCGATTGAAGCTGCTAAAGAGTTTATAATAACAAAATCAGAGATGTTTGTGGGTTTGGCGCCTAGAATAGAAGCAATAAAGGAGAAGCTATAACAATTTTCAATTACTCATCCTTTGGTAAGTTAGATTAGTCCTAAATGTTTATATTCTCAAGATTCTTAAGTAACGTGAGAGATTTTTAGTGTTAAATCAAACGACTGTGGTTTATTAGGTTGGAAGAACATAAGCTTAAGGGCGATTTATTAACAAAAGGAGTATATCACACCCTTTCCTTTAGTCTGCATATCCATTTCAAGTTTAGTAAGCAATAATAATTCTAAAACACATTGCACATATGAGATTTTGAAGATATACTAGGTTAACTGAGTTAAGTTGGGGTTGAGTTTAATAGGTTGGAACCATTAAAGAACAAAATTCCAGAAATATGACAGGAAGTTGTCTTCCAATTTGATCATTATTCTCAAAGTTTGGTAACCTATTTCACTCTAAAATATTGCTATGGGTTTATTGTATTCTTTGTTCAAAAAGATTGTGTTGTCCGGATTGGTGTTTGAAACTCATTATCAGAATAATCAATTCTTATTGCTTCAATAAAAATTTTTGTTTTGCCTTTGATTATACAAGTGTCAGATAATCGGTTCATAAGTTTATATAAGAGTTGCAACCAAAGGCATTCACAATTGGTGATGTTTCATTACAGGAACAATTATGTTGATAAATCCTTTTAACATGTACTTTACATATGCATCATTCTGATTTGAAAATGCATCAATCTAAATACATAAAAATTAAATAGTTAATAATAAGAGTGATTTGATTATACTAAATAAAAACAACAAACAATAACACCAGATACACAATTGTACTTAATTTTTTTTTTACAAAATAACATGAATTGGTAATCTATGTTCCTGACTTCTAAGTAACCACATGTCCGAGTTAAACCCACAATTGCAAGGATTGTGGCTCTCACATCACCATTATACAAAGTTCATCTTATTTCTAATATCCTCTACATTACTTAAGTTGAACTCTCTTAGCTCTCTGATTTGTTGAAAAGTTAATGTAACATTTAATTTAGCCTTTTGACCATAATAGTGTGTGTAATGTGTGAAGAGACTTTACTCCTTAAATAATCCTTTTTAACGAAAGTGTAACACCGGTGGTCTCTCGAGTGGATGACCGTTAACCCCTTTTTGCTAAGTGTGTTTGAAATGACCAAAATGTCCCTTTATGTAAAAAAAAATAAAAAAAACTTTAAATTTATTAATATTAAAGAATATTATAGTCGTTGTGGTACCCACATACAAAAAAAGTTAAAAAAAATCCCCTCAAACCTCTTCTTCTCCATGACATCCCGCTACACCCCACGACATTTCGACGACATTCTTTGACAAACTAGTGACGCCGACCATGCCATCTTCTTCTCGTTCACTGTCCTCCAACCACCTCCATCCTATTGAACGAACCCGGTTTCACGAACGACGACCATGAACAACGTTGTGATGGTCGTGTTCTCCGACGAAGTAAACCTGCAAATGACATAGTTGTGGAAAGCTTCGAACAGAGGTTGATGGGATGGGTGTTCTCGGTGCAATATGGGCATTCCACAAGGACCATCCTAGGGCACTAGTATTACATTTTGTTAATTTAAAGAATTTAACCCCAAAAAAATATGGGCATTCCACAAGGACCATCCTTGGACCACTAGTATTACATTTTGTTAATTTAAAGAATTTACCCCCAAAAATTTTCACTCTATACATTTTTGTAAACAGTTGAGACCATGGCTTTAGTTTCTCAGGTTGGTTAATCGGTAATCGGGTTATTCAGTTCGGGTTTTGGATGTTGAAAATCAAACCAAATACCAAACCATATAAGAATGTGTAATCCGGTTTCAGGTTCTTTGGTTCGGGTGTAATCAGATTGGTTTTAATTGGTATTCAAGTTGCACTTCTAAATCAGTCAGATTTGATATAGCAAATTCTTTACTTTTTTTACATGTCTTCTATAAATATATACATTAACCGAATGAGTAAGACTTATTTAACGTGTTCAAGTTCATCCTAGCACTCAAAAAGTTCTATCTGAAACATATAATAATTACCATCACTACTCATGATAGACAATTTCTAACAATCATGTGTTCTTATGATCTATTTATTTTATTTTAAACTTCTTTAGGAATAGTGCTTAAAAAAACCAATCATCTGATTTTATTATAAGAGTAAATAAGTATCCAGTTAGTTGAATATTTGAAAGAAAAAAGTGTGCAAAACATTCCCTTTGGAAGCTAGATGAATTTGCAGAAGAGCAAACGAGATGTTTAAGCTAGAAATATGATTTAAATGTCTTTCTATATCGATTTCAGAGAAAAAAAACTCGTATTTTTTAATGTACAAAATAAAGTGTGTTACTAGATAAAAACGTAATACCTGATAAATAGGGGGTGCATTATTCTAAATCACCATAGTCGGGTTAAACGGGTTGACCCGATTCTAACATATTGGATTCGATTACCAAACCAAAAGAGATTCGGTTTCGATTTTATTTAATATTCGGGTTGGCTTCCTCGGGTTCTCCATTAATCGTGTTGAGTTGATTTGGTTAGAGTTCGATATTCGGGTTTGGTTAAAAAAACACACCCCCACTCACGAGAACGACATTTTATAAAGCATAGCATCCCAAAGAAAGGGGTTTTGGGTTTCATTGAGATCGATCATCCAAAGCAGGTGCGTAGATGGAAACCTTATGAATTTGATTTTTTCAAGTATGTTGAGTATACCACCTCTAGATTCTGCCATCATAATGTCACTGCACACAAGTTCGAGCTCATTACAATTCTCCAGAAGCCTGCAGAAATAGATATTGTTAACAGATGCCTTGAATTAGTTCTTAAGAATGGTGTGAGGGAGTTGCAGATTCATATTACTAACTTTTCAGAATCCCCGTACCTTTTGGCTAACATACTCTTATCCGTTTCTGTGTTAAAATCTTTGACCATTAGTGGCGCCGTCTTCCTTCATGGTTGATGTTGTCCGGTTTAAGTCTTTCCCTCTTCTACAAGAATTTGAAATCCGCAATTGTCATGGTTTCAAAAGATATTGTGTTTATGGGCATCAAAATCTTCAAAAAGTTTGGATTCGCTATCACTCACACTCCAGTTGAGAGAATAGATATTGAAGTTTGCAACATAAGACAACAACGAATGGTGCGCCATTCAAAAAAACAAGGGTGTTTTTAGTTATGTTGGTGAATTACCTTTTAAAAGGAAGTATAGGGGGATAAATCGGAGCCATGTTGTCACCATAAATCGGTATCTTTCCATCAATCTTTCTTTAGCAACGCACCATGGATCGGTACCTTTTTAAAATAAATTTTAAAAAATACATTCTTAAAATTGTAAGAGAAAATTGTTTTTAAAATAGTTAAAAAAGTATTTTATGAAAAAGCTAAAAAATGTAAAAAGAAATGTTTTAAAAAAGTTAAAGAAACATTTTTATGAAAAAACTAAAAATATGATTTTAAAAAAGTAAAATAAAAAGTTTTTATGAAAAATTAGAAAAAAATGTTTTTATAAAAGTTAAAAAAACGTTTTTAAAATTAAAAAAAAAACATTTTTAGAAAAAAAAAACTAAAAAAAATGATTTTAAAAAAGTTTAAAAGAACCTTTTTAAATAATTTAAAAGAAGTTTTTATTTGGTTTAAATGGTTAAACAAGACCGTTAGAAATGCGACTGAAATGCCCTAAACTTACTAGAAAAAAATTAACAGTGTTAATGTTAGGGAATGAAATGGTTATCAAAATACAACCTCAATGGTTGTTTTGTCAAAAAAAAAAATCTTTTTGTACTGAATTTTTTAAACAATGTTAATGCAGGCTAAAAACGTAATTTAATGTATCTTAAAAAGCGTAGTTTTTCCGTCATCCATTGTCAAAGACTTTCCAGTTCAGCATAAACACCGTTTCATCCCTTACCGGCAATTCACCCATTACCGTTTCCCCGTAACTAACATCGCATCTCCTCTCCAAATGCGACATTGATTGATCAATTAATGATAGAACCCTACATAATTGGAACTTTTAAGACATATTAAATTGAAGCTTGCAAAAGAACCCTAAACCACCAAATTGCAGTTTGCGCATACAAAAGTCGGATGTTAAGGGTGTTTATATATTTTGTATCTTATGTGAAACTATGTTCATACTTGATCGTTGTATTGCATTAGTTATTCATATGTTGGATGTTTGTTATAGATTTTTTCGGATATAACGCGCCGGACATAAATACTGGTTACTTTAAAAAAAGGTAAATTTCGTTTTGAGTCCTTACGGTTTGCTAAAAAATCGTTTTGAATGGTTTCAATTGAACTTGTTGAGTACTTGTGGTTTATCTATTATCTCAATCAACTACGCGTCTCTAACACCATCCATATATTCTGTTAAATCTTTATGAAATGACGAATATACCCTTGATAATAAAAAAATAAAAAATTTACTCTACAAATAACAGACCTCTCTCTCCCTCCCTCTCTCGCTTCTTCTTCCACCAACCACCACCACCACCTTCTCCGGCAAGACCACCCCCGCCGGCCACACCCACCACAATTGCCGGCCAGACAAACAGTCTCCGGCCTTCACCCTATCCTCGTTAACAAACAACTCGCTCAACAGCATCACGCTAAACCTTTCGTTTTGACAATTTGTTAACAAACAATCGGCGGAAGCCTCGAGTAACAGCTTGACGGTTTCGACGGAGGAAGACGAGCCGCCTACGGCGGCGCAGTGGAGAGCGGTTGGTGCTTCCGTACAAGGCGGCGGTCATTAACGGCGTTCGTTCTTCCGTTTACTCCCGTTTTCCTTCCGTACCATAAACCGACGTTGTTTAAACCCAATTTGTTTATTTCGACTTCCGATCCAAACCCTAAAACATCATCTGCAGCTACTATTCCAGTAAAATCGATGGTTTGAAGAAATCCCCAATTACATTTTCCATGATTCCAAATTTAGCCTTGGAACCTTTACACATTAAGACCTGGGAAAATTAAGAAAGAAAGATGAGTTGTGGTTGAGTGAGAAGATTCTGGTTTACGTACCTGATTCAATTGACGAAGGAAACAAGTGGAGCTAAAGAGTTTGTGATGATTGTGAATGGTTTTGAGGGATTAATTGGGATGAACGATGCATATATTCTAAGCCCCAACCCGTACATCCTACAGTTGGATCTCATAACGGGTCATTTTAATTTAAAAACGCATTTATTGCAATTCAAACTACATCGGAAGTCTTTCAAAACTCATTTATTACTAGTTAACGTTATTCAGTTTACCTCACGAATGCCTGTACACCAATCTGAGTAACGCCGCTTCCCAGCCAAGATACGTCAACCCTACGTTTACCTGCAAAACAATCTAACGTACACACAAAGTCAGCTACGCTGAGTGAATTCTATTAATTTAGTTTGAACGAAAACCATCACGGTTACATTCATTAGCTTAATCCACTCCAGACCCTTCGGTCCTTACAAAATAGTTTTAGGATTTATTAACGAATAGTTAACCCTTTGATATCCCACGACATCCCATACCCGTTCATCACCCGGCACTCAGCCCGTACTACCAATAATAATAATAATAATAATAACCTTACAATCACATCGACATAGACTCAACATCCTATGCTAACAACTCATACCCAAGAATACGTATTAACTCGACTCTGGGTTAACACAACCTATCCTAGACATTAACACATCCGGCCTTAACCAAGGCTCTCACAATTAACTGACATGACTCTTATACACGTCACGTCACAAATCCTGACTCAACGGTCAGTCTAACTCTACATGTCACATTACTATCATCAACACATCACATTAACACTATTTCACACACAATAAATATAACTCATTACTAGCATGCAAATTAACACATATATACGCATGCAAACACATACCTTATCACTGCACCCTCTTCAGGGCGTTCAACACACCCTGAGCTCATCATTAACCTGTTAATAATATGTCATCGTTAGTGACTTCCCGAAGGACCTCATCCTCCACAAACCACGTTTGCCATGTCATACGGATAACGATGCAAACACGTCACACACATATAAACACATAATATCACACATCATATACACGACACGTTATCTACACCTGTATCTCACACGTGACACTAGAACAATGTGTATACATATATATACCCCATATGAATCATAAGCATTTAACTTAATGCCCGACTCTCCCTGATCTATCCTTATCACGTCACATATTAATAGCTCATACCCTTAGCTCACATATTTCAACGAACACACCATAAACCTTACGACTCTTAAATAAGCATTTTATACTCAAAACATATCGGGTTAGAACCTGAAACCCTTAACGCGATTAATTATATTAACACCTCATTAAATTATGTACGATAGCCCCAAAACAGTAAAACGTTTAAAAGAGGGGATTAGAAACTCACCGGTTTCGAAGCTTTCCTTCCGAAGTTGCATACCCGTAAACTCGTAGTCCAACGCGAACCTGTCGTCAAATGAACTACCCAGATCACTCCTATTACCGTAGTAACACTAACGCATCTATTCTGGACCAGCATCTACAAGCTCGGTCTAAGTCGTCCCAAACCGTACAACCGACGCGCTCACTCGCGTACAAAAACTCTTAAATTAACATTACCGAAAAACGTTCCCGAAAGTCGTTCCCGACATTTTTATCATATCTCAAAATGCTCTCCAACAATGAATATAAAGTTCTATGGGATACCTTTGCGTACAAGCCATTTTAAGCGCTCTTGTACGAAACTGTTGAGCACCCCGCGAGAAAAAAAACTTGTCTTGCTCATATCTCGATCATACGGGCTCCGTTTCGCGCGAACCACCTATCCACGCGTTCGTCTCAACATGCCCGACCTCAGAAAATTATTGGTGTCGGCCGTTGCCGCCACCGCTGCTGCTAGAACGCGAATTTGTCTTTCAGCTCGTTCGGTTTTGCTCAAATGAACTCCGTTTTAGGCGAATCATATGTCCACGCGTCCGTATCACCGAACCCTTTCAGACCCCCCCAGTCTTCGTCGCCGGAATCCGCCGCCTTCGTCCTCGGAAAGCGAAACAGTGGCCGGATTCGCGTGTTTTACGTGTCTAACTTCGCGCTGCTCAAAACCCTATCAAACGAACTCGGAATTGGATGAATAATATATCCATGTGACCGTGTCGCCAAGCCCTTTGACCTCCTATCATCACCGCCGCCTGCTGCCGCAGGAGCCTCCACCGGAGACGCAAACAGTAGCCGTAATCCTCGCCGGATTTATCGTTTTCGCTCGATTCCTTCACCCATTGTCTCCAAGTCGCCATTATCTTGCTCCTTGCCTCGTTGCCGGACATTACTAACAACATCAAACCCAAATCATTACCATGACTAACCGATGATTAAAACACGTAAAGGCGGATTAGAGATTGTGAAAATACCTTAGATTGAGCAAGAACACGTCGATCGGCTCGCTCTCCCCTCTCCTTTCTTTCTCGGCAGCCGCAAGGAACAATGGGGAGCCCTCCTCCATGCGTTACACCCTAAAGGGGTATCCCTTGGACCGGGCTTGTGTCACACCCCAATTGTTCCGAGGGAGTCGGGGCGAGACGTCAGGGTCGAGGCACATTGGTTATGCAGCGGAATTTGAAGCGTAGGGTTTTAAACAAAAACTTTTCTCTAAATAGCACATAAATATTTACTTCATGCAGGTAGTGATCATCGAGCAAGTAAAACTGATGTGCACGTAGATAGTTAATTTCTTTATCCTGAAACAATAGTATACACGAAAACGAGTCAACAATAATGTTGGTGAGTTCATAGGTTTGAGTTGAGAAAAATGTTGTTTCAATGTGTTTATCTCTGAGGTTTATAAATATAAACCAAATATAATGATTAATCAAAATGTAATGTATGGACTACATTGTATCATGTATTCGTATCATAAGCAAGTCCATAACCAAATCTTGTGTCAAAACCCAATCTTACGTTTTGGATTGAATTCTAGGCAATGATGAAATAAGCCACCCTTGTCAAATGTTCGCATGTTTAAATGAATACGATTTGCAAAACCATTTGCACGAAAAACGATTTTTGTGTATATGATAAACAAAACAAGTAATGTTGACCCATCCGTAAACTAGCTAGGAATACGAATAATATGTACATACATGAGGCATAACCAAGCCAAGACCAGGTGTTTTGCCCCACTCGTACCTCACGAGCAATTGTTTGAACACTATGCAGTCATTTGGCCAGAGGGACCCATGGTTAGCGCGACTAATCATGACCGGGGGTGTCAATCCCAATAGTACTATCCATAGAATCTCAGGCTAATCTATAGCTAATGTGATCAGGGGACTTTACGAGCTCCAAATGTGTTCACTCATGCAAACATAAAGGTCGGGTCTTGTTTTCTTGTTATCATATGAAAATGTTTGTATGTATGTTTCATGTTCTCGAACGTAATAAAGCAGGGATGTTTCAAGAATATTTGTATGTATGCTTTTCCCTAGAATGATTGAAAATAGGTAAAAGTAGGGGCTATGAACTCAGCTCGATATCCAGCTAAATGTATAATGCCATCACACTGTATGCAAGTAATCACCATCAAAGTCCCTAAATGCAATTATAGTAACTCTTGTTGTTAGGATTAATCTAATTCACATGCACTTGAGCTCTATTGTTTCATTAAGTTGTTACACTAATCTGATGTTCGTTAGCGGATTACATTTGTTGATTAGGTAATGTTCACCCATTTCTAGTCGGGATTTCCAACCGATATATGTATTTATTTGTATAAATGTTATATTTTCCAATTGACCGTCTATCTTCATATACTGAGCATACATTCATATATATATATATATATATATATATATATATAAATATATATATAAATATATATATATATATATACATATATTCGGATTTGAATATAATATGAAAGTCTTTTGATTTAATTCAAAATATGAAATATTTATATTCATACACATTTATACAAATTACAAAAAATATATATTTGTACCCGCCAATGTTATTTATTAACTTCGTTTTAGTCGGTATCATTTTAATAAAGATTCAATTACGCATATTCATATATATATATATTAACAATTATGATCGTCTTCCAAAATATCCCATGTGTATATATATCTACATGTTTACAAGTTCGTACATGACGGATTTTATTTCAAATAATACATACATCTAAAGTATTAGTCACATAAAGGCTTTCGTTTCAATGTTTATAAATGATTATTTTTATGTACACGTATCGTCTAGAGCTCAAGTTTTACAATCAAATGCATGTCTAACTTAAATAATTAAATTCAAAGTATTTAACACGAATGTACCTTTCCGTATGCTCTGTTTATGAATCGACATGTCCTAAACCGCACGATTAATATAATAACCAAGTTTTGATCGCCTTTGACTCTTGTTGACCAACATCCAAAGCTACCCAAACGAACTAATCTTTTAAATTTGGTTCGTATCTAGACCAAACGGACTCCGAATCGGGTGATTCAAAGGCTAAGGTCTCGTATAGTCTCCACGATCGCTAGATAATTGTCACCATCTCCGTCCGCTGTCGTCTGCCACCACGTCAGTGGCCGGAATCAAAAACATGTCCGAAAAATATTTCCATTTCGCGACCAAACTCGTTTGTATGGATTATACGTGTCGCTAGGAACTCGAAAATATGATTTTCGTGGAAAAGCCCCAAAACAGAATGTCGCCGTAATCACGTAACTCGCCGGAAAACTTTTATATACCTATTTTTCTGTTTCAAATCAACCAATCAATACACGGGAATGAAACCCGGCCATCCAAATCTTTCTAATTCGACAATATAAAGAATTTAACTTGCCGGATTACAAATTCAATCGGGTTTTTACCTCTAAGTTAATGAATAAATCGGATTACTTGAATGAAGAAACCATAATTGCAACATCAGGGACCACCGTCGCCTGAGGTGGTCTCCTCCACTGCCGCTATCATCCATGGTGGTTCCCACCGTCACAGTCATGATCGTGGTCTAGAACCACCATCGGGAGTCAATCACCACCGTCATATCTCCTGTTTCACTCTAAATCCGTCATCACCACGCTGCCATAACACCACCGCCTCTGGTGGAAACCGTCTCAGCCTTCTGTCCTTCATGGAGCCATCGTTACGAACCACCGTGCCTCCATCGTTGCCGAGAGAGGGGTCGCCGGAGGTGGCCGACCTCTCTCTCTCTCTCTCCCCCTTCCCGATTTCTCTTTCTCTCTCGTTTATGTGTTTGTGGTGTGTTTGGTTTTGCTTTGTTGGTAAGGAAGAAAATGGAAGATCACCATTTAGCTCTCTCTATGTTTGGTTAAAAGATCAAAGAAACAAGATATTATGTAGTTTTTTTTTAATCTTTACTTTCCTGTTAAGGAAAATATATGTATATTATAATAATTTTATTATTATTATTATTATTATTTTTGTAGGTACCTTACCAGTATTGCGTGTCCACTCGAATTCCTGTCGCGTCCAAAATTCTAGAATTATATTTCGGGATAAGCCGACTCAATGATTATATTAATTATTAAAATTGTTGTCATAACGGGTATGAGTTACTAATTGTATGTGCGTTTATTTAATTTTACTCTACACCGTAAGAGTACATGTATATATTATGTGTTTATTGTTTGTTACCTCGAATCATTCAACGATCCGTCAAGGAAAGTCACGTACGAAGTTCACCTATTGGGCTTATGACCGGGCTGTTAATAGGTCGAGTCCATCTACGGTGACTTAATCGTCAAGAGTAACTGATTCTAATTTTGGGGTTGTCACAGCTTGGCCCCTCACGCGACACTGGTTTTCCGACTCGGCCCGTCTAGTGATTTTTATTTATAATCCCACTACAGTGCGCTAATTACTCCCCACCCCTTCTAGGTTCCTTTACACAAAAGAAACCCTTATTCTACATCTTTGGTTAGACTCCGTCAAATTCCCGTCCACTATAGACACATATACAATAATCTCGTTTAGTTGGTAAAAACCCGGGATGTTACATATATATTGATGGATTTGAAGAATAAATTATGAAAAAGGGACACACGGGTGGATAATTTTTAAAGAAGGTTTGTGGGCGGGAGACGACATGGAGGGCTGAGGCGGCTTAGCGGTGGTAGTGGTGGCGGTCTGGCTGCCGGCGACAACATGTGTGGAGTTAGGATCAAGCTGGAGTGTGTGGGGGGATGGAAGAGAAGGGAGCATGTGATATGTATATATATTTTATATTTTTAATTTTTAAATGGTAGTTTGGTCTTTTTTTTAATTTTTAATAGAAACGATGGATGACGTTAGAGACCGGAGTCGATTGATATAATTGACAAACTATAAGGACGCAAAAAGTCAAATTAAAATAATTGGACATAAAACGATTTTTTGAACATAAACTCAGGGACTCAAAACGAAATTTACTCAATTTTTTTTTTTTAATGAATCTCGAAACCTATAGTACAGCATCTGAAAGGGGTTTTTGGATTTCGTTGAGATCGATCATCCGAAAAAGGTCACAGGTGGAAACCCTAGCTAGCTTATGATATGGATCGGATTTCACACCTTCCAGAATGCATTGTTCATCGCATATTATCCTTTTTAGTTCCTTCGGATGGACCTCCTGCAGCCCTCGTTCGAATGAGTTTATTGTCTAAGAACTGGTTTGACCTAACTGCTTCTTTCCCAATTTTAGATTTCGATTTCTTTAGTTTTAGATCTCAACAACGTTTTTTCAAGTATGTTGAGTATACAACCTCTAGATTCTGCCTTCACAATGTCACTGCACACACGTTCAATCTCAGAGCCATTCTAAGGGAGCCTGCAGACTTAGATATTGTTAACCGATGCCTTGAATTAGTTCTTAAGAACGGCGTGGGAGAGTTGGTGATTGATATTACTAACTTGCCAGATTTCTTCTCTTCTGCCATTCCTATACCAAAGTACCATTTGCCTAACATACTCTTATCTGTTTCTATGTTAAAATCTTTGACCATAACTGGCTGTGAGTTGCCTTCTTCCTTGATGGTTGATGTTGTCCAGTTTAAGACTTTGATTTATTTGAGACTTGAAAACGTCCGGATAAATGATAAAGTGATAAAGTATCTCACCACTAGCTGCCCTCTTCTACAAGAGTTTCAGATTAGCAGTTGTCCTGGTTTCAAGAGATTTTGTGTTAATGGGCATCAAAATCTTCAAAAAATTTGGATTTACTATACGGCTTCCACTCCAGTTGAAATAATAGATATAGAAGCTCCAAATCTGTCTTTTCTTTATGTGGAAGATCGGGAAGGAAGAGGGGCACCGCGAATGAAGTTGGCTTCATGCAAAAAACTAACTACAGTGTCTTACTTTGGCCATCCCTTACCAAACTCCAATGGTTTTACCGACTTCTTATCCAACTTCCCCTTCATCGAAACTCTGTTTTTGGCTACTAAATATAAATTCAACCACCTCAAGTTTTCAAGCCATTCCTTGACGACATTGGTGTTAAATTCAAAATGTGATTTGGAAGAAATTGAGTTCAGCACTCCCAATTTGGTTCTATTTAATTACTCCTCTGAAATTTATGTACCCTCGCCTCGGTTAATGGATTCAACTCATTTAAAAGCATGTATGCAATATTATCCCTTCAATAATTTCATAAACGCCCTTTGGTTCCACAAGTTGAGGCTATTTTTGGACAAGAAAGGTGGATTCAAAGTTTTGAATTTGTATATCGACGCAATGGATTGTGTGGTTCGTTTCTTTGATTAGTCATATACGTGTTGTGAACAATTAATCTCAACACAATGTTTTTATTCATTTTAATTGTCTTGCAGAAATTCATAGAGTTAGAGGACCTAAAAGATATTGGGCTGCAACCTTATGAACTCGAGCATCTTGAGCTACAACTAGACACCAAAGAAGAATTATCAGATCATGTAGCTTTTGTGGATGCTGTACTTTGGTGTTGCCGTCCTCAATCACTGACTATATCCTTTTGTTATGGTGATTTTGAAATGCAAAGTGATTTTGTTAAGGTAAGAGTTATATGTGATTTATTATTTGATGAAATATTTATTATCCTTTATTGGATTTATTCTTACAAAAATTTCGTTGCGCTTCAACATTGTTTAGATTTTGTTTGTACACCGCAATTAAGTAGATATATTATCTTTTTTCTGTTTGTTATTTTTTCTTCAGTTTACATACGATAAGCTACTTGAACAAGAAGATGATACCAGTATTCAGATTGTGTCGCCTTCTCCTAGACCGTTGATGGCATTACTTCCTGGAGAAAATACAATCACCTTCATAAAGGAAAAAGGTACACTTAGCTAGTTTTATAGACACACGTATAACACATTCTTCACCTCGTTTGTTAATATCCAAACCTTCGTATCATGCGAGCAGAAACAGGATAATGCAACAGTCAAAAGTATGTGAATATGGCAATCTCTTGATGCATTGGATTTAGGAGCATGTCAAGTCTATGAGTCTGGTGGACGGAAGTTTGAAAGTATTAGTAAAAATTTGAGTTTGGTGTTTTATTGCTGAAACTAGTTTAAACTGACAAATTTAAAGAAATTACAGTGAACCTTCTATAAATTCTCTTATTATATTTACATATCCTTTCATAAATATTCTGCTTTATGATATTTACATATGAATCTGTTTGCACTAGTAGTTTATTTCAACCGTACACAATGTCTACACAGATAAGTGATGAATTTGTTTAAGTGAAGTTTCTTATTTGAGATACAACATAAGACAACAATGAATGGTGTGCCATTGAAAAAACAGGGGTGTGCACGGGGCTCAGTTAATCTGTGTATGTCTGCAACTTTGCATGCACTTGAACCAAGTTGTATGAGTTTTAGAAGCGTGCATGCTATTTTGTTGTTTCACCACATTCACATATACAGTTATGTGAATTTATTTAGCTGCTAATAATCATTGAGCAAGCAAAACACGAGGCATGAAGATTGATTATTGCTAGTGATGCATAGGGGTTGATGAGTCGGGTCACGAGGAAGTGGAATTTAGATAGGAAAAGGGCGTTTACATCATCTTTCCTGGTATACTGATGTTGTACGTATTTTTAATGGCGACGTGCTTGTATATAATGATGTTAATTTGTCAAATTAATGCTTACATTGTATGTTATATGATTATCATTCCAGTATTACCAAAACCCAACAAATAGGTGTTCAAACCCAACATGATTAGTGTACTAGCATGTTATGTACCATATGCATATGAAGTTGTGCCCTTGAATCCATAATATAGCTCATGACTCGAAGGAGGTAAAACAACTTGAACAATGTTTGCATTTCCTTGGGATTGTGTTTATATATTATGCACATGACTCGATGGAAGTAAAACAACTTGACGGAAGTAAACCACATCAAGGCTCAAAGAATCAAAACCTAAAGATTCACTGATCATGATACCAAGTTGGGTTTGTTGATTGACGAAGTCCTTGTACGGTTTGAAACAGGCACCTCGGGCATGGTACCAAATGATCATGTTACCAAGTTGGGATTTTGTCACAGTTCCTGCGACCACTCAATTTTCATCTACAGGCATGGCCATGATACCGCCTACTTACTTACTTCTCTATGTTGATATAATTCTTACTACATCGTCACCATCTCTTAAACTACATCTAATGAAGTTGCTAAGGTCGTTTCTGAAATTTGTTGGATTCAGAAGTTATTACTTGAATTGGGTCGCCCACCGAAACACACCTCACTTGTCTACTGTGATATTATTAGTGTCATTTACATGTCCGGGAATCCTATTCAACATCAACGTACAAAGTATATCGAGATCGACATTCATTTTGTTCGAGAAAAGGTGCAACAAGGTCGGATCCGTTTCGTTCTCGCTACCAGCTGGCATACATATTTACCAAGGGGCTCCCACGTATTCTATTCAACGATTTCAGATCCAATCTAAGCATCCGGTCTCCTCCACCTTAGACAAGGAGTATATTAGAATAGAATATTTGTAAATAATATTTAATTGGTTTCCAGTTTCTATATTTAATGTATATCTCCATACTTGAGGAGATTTAGTTGTCATAGTTATCAAACAATTGTATCTATAAGATATTTGTAAATAATATTTAATGTATATCTCAATACAGATTATGTTTAAGACATAGAAGCAACCATCCCATAATTTCAAGAAATTATGTAGGAATTAAGGAAAGCCAACCGTTGTTCCATTGACCACTAAACCACACATCTCTGCTACATGCTTACATAAATTACCGAATTTTACAACTTTCCTTGTCGATTAACAAGATAACAAATTAGGAAAAGAACCAACTAATTCCCAACACATACTTCAATTTTTGTTTTTCAGTTGCATTTCTTTTGCCCTTTGCTTCGTGATTATTGATGGACCTTTACAAACCAAAAATGATCTTCATAGCTCTTGGACACATTGGAGGGTCAACCCATCCAACGAAACCATAATTTGTTCCATCTTCACATGTTATGTTAGCATAATAAACTAATAAGTTACTGAGATTTTTATTATATTGACCTTCTATTTAGAATTGTTAACCCTAGATAGTTTCCCTATATAGAGTTTTGTTTTCCCTTTTTTTGTATCTACACTTTTTCATATTAATAAAACCCTAGTCGTCTTGTTTATATACATGTTATCAATTTACATGGTATCAAAGCTCTATTTGATCCATGTTTATTGATTTGGCGATTGAAGACTCTATATCAGCTACTAGTTTTGCGGATCGTAATTGCTGGGAATGTTTTTCGTCTTTGTTGGTGGGTTCGTATTTGCCGCTGCTGTTGCTTTCGTTTGTATTAGGTTTCGTATTAGCTTTTGGGCATTCGATTGTTGTTTTTTTTGTTATTATTTGTTGTTGTGTTTGATTCGTGGGTATTTGATTCCGCTACTGTTTTTTTTAATATTGGCACTACAGATGGAAAGGGTGATTCTTTTAAATGAGTGGGCACTGTTGATTGAAAGGATATGATTCTCATTAAAATTGAAACAAAATTACAAAGCAAGTATATATACAAGTGAAAGCGAAACTAATCAACTAATTTTGCCTAAATATAAACTAAGTGAACCTAATCTCAAATCTACTAAATAGTTTTGCTCTAACTGAAAACATCAGTTTCGCTCTAACTGAGAACACCAACCCCCCCCCCCTCGTGCGCAAGTTGGAGGTGCTTCAGCTCCAACTTGAGAAATCATGTTGGAAGCTAGAAAACGTCTAGGTTGATAAATGTTGCTGGAGAACTTGTAAATTGTTGAGCTTGAATCCATTACTTGAACCTGATCTTGAAACCATAAATTGAACTTGAAATGTGAATTTGAAAAAAATGAAAGAAGCAGAAAAGCGAGTTGAGCCTGCTCAAGAGAAGTTTCGCTCTAACAGGAAAAACAACGAAATAGAACAAAACTGAATTTGAACTGAAAATGAGACTGGAGATGTTAATCATCCGAATGAAAACTGAAAATGATGAGAAACTTTTGATGAAGTGAGCAGAACGCTAATGAGATGAAGATGAACAATAAAATTGAGCAATTGAATTTATTTTTTCCCCCAAAAAACAGAGAATGAAGATGAAAGATGAGATTGATTGAATGGAAACAAATACGAACACGAAAAACAAATGTAGATGCGGAACATGTGATGAAAGTGAATGAACAGAGCAACAATCAACGAAATCAATTCATTGCAAAACCGATTGAGAAAAAGAAAACAGAGAATGAAAACTTGAGAAGGATGAATTCAGTTTCAAAAATGAAATCGAAGAAATTCTGAACAAAATCATAATGAGATCGATCAAAAGATCGATGAAGGTGAAATTCAATTCCAAGAATGGAATTGAATGATCAATCAATCGCAAAGACGATTGAGAAGTGATAAAACAATTACAAAAATTTATTGTAACCGAGTGGAACGAGAATTTGGATCGAAGAGCAAAGCTTTGATACCATGTTGATTGAAATTATACGATTCGCATTCAAATCAAAACAAAATTACAAAGCAAGTATATAAACAAGTGAAAGCGAAACTAATCAACTAATTTCGTCTAACTACAAACTAAGTGAACCTAATCTAGAAAATCTACTAAATAGTTTCGCTCTAATCGATACATCAGTTTCCCTCTAACTTTTTTTTGAACGGCAACACCTAGATATTCTAAGATAATTGGGTTTCCCCGTATCAACACCTGGAACATCTAGGGCAACCCACCACATGAGGAACCCCCAACTGGTTAATCCACTGACATGACCACATACCATTTTTTTGCTGTTGCCAGGATTCGAACCCAAGACCTTCACTATAGGAAGTCGTGGGCCTACCATTGCACCAAATGGCCAACAGTTTTCCTCTAACTGAGAACACCAACAGGCACACGACCAAAACCTTATTCTCTAGGATCTGTTAGTTTTTGAGGGATAAAGGTGCGACGCGAATTGCTTCATATTTTTTCATGAAGTATTATTCAATTCTAGTAGTACTTTAGTACCTCACTTAACGGTAAGTATTATGCTATGTAATGAAAAATTTAAAACTTTTATACTATAGAAACATATGTGAGGTTATGTACTCGGTGTAAAAGGTCATATCACCTTTCCTCTTTGACGAAGATCCGTTTGTCTTTCCGATAGTCGACATTTCATCACTAGCGTTGGACCCACTCATGCCACGTTTATTTTCTTTCCGTTATTTTAAATTATTATTTATTTCTTCCCGACCGTTGCACAGGTACATTCCATAAAAAAAAACCCTCTCTCTCTCTCTAACGCATCACAATAAACCACCGTACAAGATGAGCACCACCGCTGCCGGAGCGAAGAGCCACTGGAAGAAGGTAGCCAGGATTACTCGTGCGCTCTTCTTCCCATCCTTCAACACCTCCAAATGGTGAGACTCTCTCTCTTTCCGTTTCAATTTTACAGTCTTTGAAAGTTGAAACCCTAATTGAGATGTGGTTTTGAGAAATACAGCAAGACGGCGGCGAAGCTGGCGGTGGCGAGGATAAAGCTTCTCAGGAACAGGAGACAGGTGGTGGTGAGGCAGATGAGGCGTGACATTGCTCTGCTACTTCAGTCTGGTGAAGATGCCACCGCTCGAATTAGGGTACATTTTGCTTTACTCTTGGCCCCCACAGGTTATAGTCTCATGCTAGGGTTTGAACAGATTTGGTATTTAAAGATATCATAATTTTGATTTTGATTGTGGTAATTTTAGTGTCATGAAACTGAGTTTGCTGATAACAGATTCTTGAGATTAAGTGCTGGAAGTATCTGTTTTAGTTCTTGATTTGGAAATTAACAGGATTGGTTTTTTAATTACAAGTGGACATTGAAGTTTTAGTCTTCTTTTTTGTTTGTTATGTTCACCAGATTACTGATCCGTGCTTTTGCATCTTGAATTAAGAACATATAGCCCGGTCTTTTTTCAATATAAATAAGTTTTCATTTCTTCTTATTTAGAAATGCTTATGAAAACTATCAAAGTTTTTTGTTTCGAAGAGTATGCCGTATAAGAAGTAATGACAAAAACTAAACCATTTTCATAACCTAGTAAAGCATTGTTGATTTGTTGCTGCCTTTGATGGTGATTTGAGCCTCAATCTTGCCATGAAGTCGATGTGGACATGTATTTTTTGCATTGAACAACAAGTTCTAAGAATGCATGTTTTATAAAATCTTTTTTAGGATTATTTAAGCCTTTTGTACATGATATACTCCCTACGTTCCAATACCACAAGGTAAAATCTAAGATGTGACTTTTAAGTGTCAAACATAATACGATTCAAGTAATAGACTCATGACTTCAATTGTCAACATTAAAATATATGAAAAGCTACGGGCTTAATTCTCTTCATTAACTGACCAGAAATGTTCTGTGTGTTAAGGTTGAACATGTGATGAGAGAACAAAATATTCTGGCTGCCAACGAGTTTATCGAGCTCTTCTGTGAACTGATTGTGCAAAGACTCACCATTATTGCAAAACAAAGGTATATAAGGTTAAAATCAAATAAATTCATTATCTACTTCTGTACCATTAATACAACCATTCACTGTTTTGGGTTGTTTGTTCCAGGGAGTGCCCAGCCGATCTAAAAGAAGGGATATCAAGTTTAATATTTGCAGCGCCTAGATGTTCTGAAATCCCAGAATTAGGTGCACTTAGGGATATTTTTGAGAAGAAATATGGTAAAGATTTTGTTGGAGCAGCTACTGATCTTCGACTGGACTGTGGTGTAAATCGAATGGTGAGTATGTTAAATATGTTTAAGCTTTTAAAACTGTTATTATGGTTCCTTTTTGCTTCTCTTATTAGTTAAAACTGTTAAATGTTTGACACTTTCATAATTGTCCACAGCTTATTGAGAAACTGTCTGTTAGAACCCCTGCTGGTGAACTGAAGTTGAACGTCCTGAAAGAAATAGCAAAAGAATACCAGATTGATTGGGACACAACAGAATCTGAAACAGAACTTCTCAAACCGCCTGAAAAACTTATCGTGCGTTTCAATCTCTCTATACACTGTATGCGTGTCAAATTAGTATCTTTTAATCAATGTGGTCATCTTTTTTCTGCAGGACGGACCACAGACCTTTGTGAGTGCGTCTAGCATGCCTATTAAGCCTGCAAGTGAACACTTTGTTCAGCCAAACAACCCACCATCACGCCGGTACTCAGATAATGGTCAAAACAACATCATGCATTTTGACAACACAAAATCCGCTGCTGAGGCTGCTGCTGAGTCAGCTAAAATGGCGATTGCTGCTGCAGAAGCCGCTGCTTACTTAGCCAGCAAAGACTCGTACCAGTCAACTCGACCACATGGATGCATAAATGGTTCTAAAAATGCCAAGAATTTCGACTCAGCTTCTAGCAGCCCTCCCATCAATTTTGGCAAAGAATCAAGACAGAGTTCTGAAAGGTCTCATATTTCATCTGGTCAAAGGAGACACAGTTACAATGCATCTGGTGTGAAATTTGATGAATCAGATTGTGAAGAACAAACTGAAATAGATTATAACAAGATGAATAGAAGACGCACCTACAATGCACCTCCTCCAGTTTCATCTGTCAAGTTTGATGAATCTGAGTCTGACTATGATGAAGAAATTGAGCTGGATCATGACCATGAGCGGTCTAGTAGGATGACCCATGGTCCACCAAACCGAACTGCACCACCTGCACCTACTTCAGGTAATATGAAACATGGTCAGCGAGTTCATCCTAAACTGCCAGATTATGATACACTTGCTGCTCGTTTTGAAGCTCTCAAGCATCAGAAATCCTAGGCATAAAAGCTTGTTGTTTTAAGCTAAGTAAAACTTCCTTTGGTTGCTTCTTTCGACTTTGATCATTCGTTTATTCACTATTATATCCATCTATATGTATCACATTATGTGCCCTTTGGTTGGTAGAATAGGTAAAATTGTCGGTATATTTTTGTTACATGTTTGTATAAAAAGTATTTCAGTCTATGCTATGAAAGTCTTATGTTATATAGTTAATACTTAAATTAAAGTATTTACCAAGAAAGTCGAACTGTACCTGAAACATATTGCAACTTTGCCAAAACACTGCACTCATGCCATCTCACACTTCTGCCATCGCCGGCACAACTGCTACAAATTAAAAAACAGTATCCTTCATGCACCCACAATCATCAAAAACCTACTTTAACGCAAGTTCACTTGTGACAATCGATTATCTATGTTCGTAAGCGCTGCTCCCCTGCCGCCGCCGGCCACCGCACCGCTGCGCTGCGCTGCCGCCAGTCTCTCCACCACAACCCACAGGTTATTTTACTTTTTATTCCCTCTTGTTTACTTGTTTGAAAAAGAAAATCTATGGTTAATTTAGATGTTGATTTAGATTTTAGATGTTAATTTGAATTTGGTTTCTAGGTACTATTATGGATGTTAATTTCTAATGATGATTTTTTTATTATGTTATCGTATTTTTGTTATGTGATGAACTTTACCCGACACGAACCATTGAACCGACCTGAATTTTTTTATGTCCGGCTCTATGATATTGGAGCATCTGAAAACAGTGAACCCGTTGAAAAAAATTCTTGGATCCGCCACTGGTTTATTTACGTGAAAGTACGGTTAAAAAAAATTCGTTACACCTGAACTTTTGTTTTAGATCCGCCACTGATTTGACCTGTTTGGTGTCTCTTTGAAGGATCTCAAGATTGGCACGCTTGCCATATTTAAGTTCACCCATGTACTTTTTTTGTAAATATCAAACATGTGCACATCTGACGTTATATTCGCAAACCGCACTTTATTTAAGTTGCTTACTATTAATCTTCATATTCCCCCACTATCTTTTAATATGTAACGTTTAATACAAGTTGATACAAAGCTGATTCAAGAGATGGACTTATATTTGGATCAATCAGACATAGTCATACATGCTAAAAAGGTTTCAACTTAGAAAGGTCATAATTTGACCGGTTACGAGCAGTAATAGATAGAAATGCCTTACGGGCCAAATCATGTTGCAAACTGCCATACACAGTGACGAAACAAGAAACTTTTAACAGGAGGGTCACTGTAAAACCTTATATGTTTGTTAGCAAACATTGATTTTTTTTTTACCATACGAAGTACAACTAGATTGAGAGCAAATATTTTAACCTTCAAGTATATTTAAAATCGTTGTAAATTAGTTTAATTTAACTTTTATAAAAACATGTATTTCTCGTTAAAAAACCAATGAGTCTATTAGCAAATACTACCCATACACTGAAAATAAATAAAAAAACGAAATATCTATATTAGATATAAGTAAATTTAGAGTTATATATTTATTTTTATCTTTATTTATTATTTATAATTATAACTACTTTAAGTTATGTTTAAAACTTGAAAGAGATTTAAACCCACACTCCATCTTGGCATCTTTAATTTTTTGAGAGGGAATGACTAGCTTCCTGCAGCAATTAATTATTTATGATCTGTCACTATCATCAAATACTAAAATTTATAATTAAATATATTTTCACCACCATATAGCTATTGTGGTTCACACGTAGAAGTACTAGTCCCCACCGCCCATAGCTGCCGTCTGCCTCCGATCGCCACCGTAATCCGCCACCGTCAGCCTGAAAAATACCGCTAAATATTTCTTTTCTGTTTTTTCTTCCCTTCAACTACTGTCTTTATGATATTTTGAGGGTCAAACATTTGGAAAACGATTATGTTACAGATCTTGTTAATGTAGAACTCGAACGGCCGGAGGGTCAAGTGACCCCTCTGACCCCCCTGTGGTTCCGCCGCTGGCCATACAAACTGTCGGAGTCAAATTCAATATCTAGAGACCCGATTTTGAAGTCAAAAAAATTTCTAATTTTTTGGGTTGTAATTTATTTCCTTTTCTATGTAAAACGGTTGAATACTTGATTTGAATAATTCACACGTTTATTTAGAAAATGAATTTCATAATTAGGCATGCAATACTATAAAAAAGGGCCTGACGTAATAGTTTAATCATTCAGTAATATATCAATTTATTCTTGGGACTATTTTCTCCGTTATTAGTTTAAGTATATTATTAAGAAATTTAATTTTATATCTATATAATTTATTCATAAAGTAATGCGGATTCAACATATGTACTTTTTCGGTTTGGAACATACTTGTATTTACGTGTAAATTTCTCTTACGCAAATGCCACCAGACATTAGTAACTAGGTTTCTATGAATACATCGTGTTATTTTTATCTATTTTTCAAAAAATAAAAAATTTGTTACAATCCATAAAAGATCATCGATGTTGAAACTATTACATCGTTATAATAATCACAAATGTGAAATTTATCAATTTTGACATAACATTTTTATACGACATCTTAAATCATTCAAGCACCAAAGGACATTCAGCTCAATGATATCTTGGTGTGTTAAATGGTGTCCTCTCTTCTAAAGGTCGAGGGTTCGAGTTATCAGGGAACCGATGCTAGATATACATGTCTAGTGTTTAAACGGTGCAACGTTAAGTAAATCGATGGAGTCTAATTTATGGTAAAGATAAAAGAAACTCTTCAAGCTCGTGTATATGATTTGTAACATATTAAATTTTCTTATCTATATTAAGGATTCATTAGTTGAGCAAAATATATTCAACTTCTACCAAATGGTTAATATATCCAATATGTGTAAGAAACATCATATGTAAGATGAGATCTTAACCGTTGATGTATGTCAAGGATTGAATTGATAAACGTAAACAAACACAATTTTAGATGAACTCGCGTTTTATTATATCAAAGAAACTACTCTAAATTTAGATACAATAACCTTAATCATGATTATGTATTTATAAGGCAACCCATAAGCCCATTAACAAACATTTGATGAAACTCCATGGCTCCACCTACCCGTGTTGAGCCTCTCTAGGCGGAAATTGACACTTATCTTTTTTTATAGTTACGAGAATAGGCCCAACCAATATCCTACTAACCAACGTAACGAGCTGTTAAAACACGACCATCTTGTGTTGAACATGTCGCATTCGATGGGATATGTTGATTTCGTCATGGACATTGTAACATATTACGAGGTATTGTGGAATCTAGCCGGTCCGTATATATATTCCACTTCTATAGTTAAAAAAAACATATAACAAAGTACTGTGAAAAACATAATATTTCTCTGATTAGTAGTTCCATTTAATTTAACTATATCTTACAAAATGTTGGAACCCATTATTTTGTGCGTAAATAAATAAACACCATTAACGGAAAAAACGGTAACTTTGTAGGATGTTCTTTCCCCCTCCTTCCAAATTCATATTCAACAAAATCTGTATCCATTTCCCCTTGTTTCTTCATTCTTCCCTGCAGAAACAAAATCAATCTTTGATACAGCAACCATGGATGAAACGAAGGAGTTATCGTGCCCTGATAACGACATGATGAACCCAGCATTGACGATGACCACGCAGGTCTCCGCCATTTTGGTTCTCTCCCATGTTTTTCAAATTTTCCTAAAACCGTTGGGCCAACCCGCCCCGCTTGCTCAGATCCTCGTAAGTATGTCACATCTTCCATCTCACACTCGCAATTCATTCTATTGTAGTAAGAATCTTCAGCTTGGTTTGGCATGAATGGGGTCTTAGGTTTTAAAAAAGCGCGTTTAGGTCCCAAAAGTTGAGGCGCGAAACGTACACGAAGCGTTTAGGTCCAGGATGTGCATTCGAGTATGGAATTGATAAAAAAAAATTGTGGGTTTAGGTACGTGTATAGTATTACGTGATGCCTGACCCGATTACCCGAAACCATATACCTGAAAAAATTTTGGGATATGCATTTGATGATATTATTTATATTTTGTATGTTATGAAGTATGAATTATTTCAATATGAAATTTACATATTTTAGATAGTTTAAACATTTTATGGTGATGTGATATGTATGGAATTTATCATATAATTTTTTTTTTGTAGTTATTTAAAACATAAAATTATATAAAAAAAAATAGAATTGTAAAGAAAAGAAATGTGCTTGGAAATCCCAACGAGTATTTTTTAACAAACTAACAGGTATGCCTGATACTCAACGGGTAATTACCAAACATATACCAGGCTGGTATTGGGCCAGGTATGGGACAAGGTTTTACAATCGGGTATAAGACTGGTATTACCAATGAAAAATCCATCCCAAACTCTTCTCATTGCCATCCCTAGTCCTTTTGATCGCTTTTACATATCAGCCTCCAACATACCCTAATTTTCATCAACTTTGACTCAAAAGTACATGAAGCGCCACCTCTTTTGAAAACCAAGAATGGGGTGCAGGTGTGAGTTCATGAGTCAAATTTCATGCCAAATAAACTGATGATATATCCTGTTGATCAATTGTGCATAATGGTTAACTATTACAGTCTTGTTTTTTCTACAACAGGCAGGGTTTGTGCTAGGTCCATCAGGTTTATCAAGATCAACATCAATACACATCTTCTTCTTTCAGAATTTCGCTGTTGATTTCTACGAAAGTATGGCATTATACTGTAGAATAAGCATCATGTTTCTCATAGGCCTTGAAATGGACATCCCTTATCTAATGCGAAACTTGCGTCCAGCAAGCATCATCGCGTGTGGTGGTTGTTTAGTGTGCACATTATTTGCATCCACCATTTCCTTCTTTGTATACGAAGAAACAGGATCGCGTGGATCAAGGTTCACATTAGCATTAGTCATCACAGTGATTCTAGCCAACACTGCATCTCCAATCGTGTTCCGTTTGGCTGCTGATTTGAAATTTGCCACTTCTGATATTGGAAGATTAGCTATATCTGCTTCTTTAATTGGTGACATGTATGCTGTCTTTATTTTGGTCATAATATCCGGTGAGAAAAATAAACGAACAGTTAATGGGTGGGCGCTCATGGCTTTCTTTTCGCTTCTGCTTCTAGTGGGAATTATTATTTGCACGTCGCATTTAGTTAAATGGCTTAACCGAAGAAACAGAAACGAAAAGAATCTTCAAGCTGTAGAAGTGATGTTACTTTGTTCTGTTATTCTTGTTGCAGCATTGACTTTAGAAACTATGGGATTTAGCAGCATTATAGCTTGTTTCCTAATGGGGTCCACATTCCCACGGGGCGGGAAATCAGCCCGAACGTTACTAGCCATTCTCACATATACGGTTCACAACTTCATCTTCCCGATTTACTTCGGCTACACGGGGTTTAAAGCAGATACAAGTTATTTAAATGAGTTGAAAAGAATAGCTATAGTTTTGATGGTTATTGTGTTGAGCATTGGTGGCAAGATCTTTGGGACCCTTGCTGCTTGTTATTATTTGAAGACACCATTGAATGAAGGTGTTCTTCTTGCTTTCTTGATGAACATGAAGGGGCATGTAGATATTTTGACTTTGACCACAGCTATGCAGAATAAAGTAAGTGCTTCCTTTATCTTGATGTTTATATTTTTGAATTTTTAGTGTATCACTATCAACATATCTTAAAGAAGTTGATTTTATTTATCCAATATTAAACAGGGTTCTCATCTGTTCCAGTAAAGTCACTCAAAGTTTTTTTTTGTCTTTCTAAAATCACTTAACTTTCATTACGTGTTCAAATCTTGTGAACTTTTTTTATAAATATTAAAGCTTTTTTTAAACTAAGTGACGTAATTGAAACATATATGAATCTTGGTTACTATTTAGTTATTATTTTTTTCAAAAAAAAAAACTTCAAGTAGGTGGTAATTGTAAAGAAAAAATCCCTAAATAATAACCAAGTTTCGTAATTGTTCAATTTAAGTCAAATTGGAATGAGTTACGAAGTACTTATACTCGAGCAATGAGTGTAATATTTGGATTCATGTTTACCAACCCAATATCTGATTATTGTGTCTTCAAGATGAGCATATTCACCTAGAAGGGGGTGATGCGGTGGTAAGCGTCTGAGTCCCTCTAGCGGAGGACAGGTTCAAATATAGCTTTCAAACTAGTTTTCTGTCTTTAACTCCCTTTTGAAGACCACCTGCCCAACATAAGTTGTGTTGTGTTTTACCTGGTCCTGTTAGTTAGCAGTGTATTGGTAGGGTTATGTAATTATCAAATAGTACAATAAATTTACATATTTACCACTTCTATAAACCTAATGTGTGGTCACTTTATCATTTGGTTTCTTAATTAATCAGAATTTGTCAAACAACTAGTTTTCTAGATTAAGTAGATCCCATAACAGTTTAAAACAACAAATTTTATTACATATTACTTAATGTCTTGATGGTTAAATGTTTGTGTCAAATGCAGGTGATTAACAGTTCAGTATTTTACAATCTAATGGTTTCAGCTGTAGTGATTAGTTCCCTAATCTCAGCAGCTCTGATCAGTTTCTTGGTGAGAAGAGAAAAAGATACAATTGGAATCAGACACATCCCAATGGAATATCACAGTCCTGATAAAGAACTAAAACTACTCGCGTGTGTGCATAGTAGCCACCCTGTCAATTCCATGGTAAGACTCATGGTATCACTAAGAGGATCGGACCACGTTCCTATTTCTCCATATCTAATGCATCTAGTCGAGCTTCCCGAAAATATTAAAAAAAGTTCATCTCTTTATGAGCAAGATGACGACGAGCTTAGTGACGACGAAGATGATGGTAGTAACGACACAGTGCAAATAAATGAAACAGTTGATATGTTCATTGAAGAAACAAGAATGATGATTCATCAAGTTAAAACAGTGTCACCTTTTTATTCCATGTATGAAGATATATGTGACTTTGCTGACGACATGCGTACGTCATTTATCGTTGTTCCATTTCATAAACATCAAAGAATTGATGGGAAATTTGAGAATGGTAAAGAGAGTATAAGGACTACTAATCAGAAAGTGCTTAGAAATGCTCAATGCACAGTGGCAATTCTTGTTGACCGCGGTCATACTACAACTGGGACACAAGTCGCGGGTTCAGAATCTTTGCAGCAAATTGCTACATTGTTTTTTGGTGGACCTGATGATCGTGAGGCGTTGGGGTTTAGTAAACGGCTTAGTACGCATCATCATTCGAGTGTTACGGTGTTTAGGTTTTTACCAACATCAGCAAAAGATCCTAATGGTGGAGTTGATGTTTCACAGAAGGAGGATGATGTTTTAGTGACTATACAAGATCAGGAAACAGAGGAGGCAGATAGTTCTGCCTTGGCTAATTTTTATCATAGGTGTGACAAAATAAGTAACAAAATACTTTACTTATTTTGTTTGCCGGTGGTAGTTTTGACTCGTTTACTTGTGAATGGGCTGGTTTGGGTATGTTTTGTCACAAATGGGTCGAAAGTCGCACAGACTGTATTTTTAATGAATATAACCTCATAATTTTTTTTTACAAAATTTCAGTTTATTATCGTATCAATAAATTTTTGTAATAATATTCAGGAGGAAATTCATCCAATAGTAACCAAGTTTCCTAAGTGTTCCAATAAAGTCATTCAAAGTTCTTTGTCTCTTGTATAGTCAGTCAACTTTCATTAGGTGATCCAATGTTGTGAAATATTTTTATAATTATTTTAAAAATAAGTGACGTAAAGCGAACATATATGAATCTTGGTTACTATTTAGTCATTAACATTTTCAAACTTAATTTGAAGTAAGAGGTAACGGTGAAGAAAAATTCACTTAATAATAACCAAATTTCATAATTATTCAATTTATGTCAAATTATGAAAAGTAATCAGTAAGTAGTCATAAAGATTCATATATGTTTCATTTACATCACTTTATTTTAAAAAATTTTAACTTTTATAAAAAAATTCACAAGATTGAAACACCTACTGAAAGTTAAGTACAAACTTTGAGTGACATAACCAAAACACATGAAAACTTAGTTACTGTTGGATGAATTTTTCCTTAATATTTAATGCATTAATCATTCATATAAAGTTTTAAAAATGGACCAAAAAGTGTCTGTGACTTGTGAGTCAACCCAAACTGTCACATTTGCCATGTACCCACAAGAAACTACTCGTTCCAACCCAACCCATCTTGACCCATTACCCAACCCACCCATATTGCTACCTTTAGGACAAGGTGGTCTTGATGACTTATTGCAAACTACTGATTGGTTGTATTGGTTGCATTTTCAGGTATGTGACATCAGGGAAAGTGAGATTTGTCGAAAAATATGTGGACAACGGGGTCCAAACGGGAATGATATTGAGAGACATGGCGGAAACCTACTCGATGTTTGTAGTGGGGAAAGGTAGCAGAGGTGACTCGCTTTTAACAACTGGAATTAGTGACTGGGAAGAATGCCCCGAGCTTGGTGTAGTAGGTGATTTCTTGGCTTCTAGTGAATTTGATGTTAGTGGTTCGGTTTTAGTTGTTCAACAAAATAGATGACTTGTTATAACCAGCTTTAATGATAGCATTGTATCCAGCACAAGATCGAGCGGGTTCAACCATAGAAGGATTGCATAGTTAGAAAGGAGAACGTTTTCGGGCAGAAGATGGATGTGACTGTTTATGTTGTATAGCTTTCGTATTATGTATACTTGTTCGGAAAAGGGTAAAATGGTCATTTTGAATGTAGGTGGTTGTATATATGTAATGTAAAATTGTAGATGCAGGCTTTCATGTTTGAATGTTTAAAATAGAAGTGACAGGTTATTCTTGTATATATTTCTGTTGAACATTGTTTGAAGACATAGCTCTTGTTCCATTACCAAATGTGAATTCACCATATTACAAACAAAACTATGGTGTGCATCAAAGTGATTACAAATTAGTTTTGTTACATGCTTCTTAAAATATGATTATTTTGACCTTTAAAGATTAATTAATTTTCGGTTTCAACTCTTAAAACTTCTTTTTGCGATTACTTTTGTTTATTTAATGTTTTAAACCTTTAACTCTTTAGTTTTAGTAGTTTAATCCAAACTTTAAACTCAAATTCTGCTAGACCTCAGCTCATTTATTACTTATTGATTATTTAATTATTATTTATTAATTATTTAATTGTTCAATTATATATAGATATTTTTATACACCGTGTGTAATGGGCGCAAACCCTAAAGGCGTGAGTGCCAACTCACCCATATTGGACGTGAATGGAGCGTGAAGGTCGGGGTTGTGATTCCATTCATGGGGTATGGGCGCAGCCGCTTAGGTGGGGTGCTTCCAACCAATCCCATTTAATTTTAATGGTTAAGATTAAAAAAAAACTAATTTTTAAAATTAGTGAACATAGTGAAATCATTACACATCTTAGTGATTATGTTTAGTGATTGCCCTCCTGATGACGTGGCAGAGCGTTTTTTACTTTTTAGTAAAACCATTACGCATTGCCTTACTAATGAAAAAACACTCATTTCTAGAAAATAATTTCATTCATCATAATTTCATTCCACCATATTTTAGACATAATATTGTATGTTAAACTTAATGATGCGATATGTGAACGGTAATTAACATTAGAAAACAAAATTAATATTACCATAAACAAGAAATCATATTCTCATAGTAATGCTGGTCACAAAGTAGGATGATAATAGTAATTTACATCAACCAGGTAAGCGATCTCAACTTTTTCACTTGTATTTTCTTGATCCAAAAGGATCTACCTTCTATAAGTAATTGCTCTATTCTTCAACAAACCTTACCAAACAGACATGGCCATGGATTTCAGAGCTCGAAAACGCGTGCTGCTCATGATGTATGTTGCCGTTTTTGGTGTGCTTACAACGTCCACAAAGGAGGCGATGGGTCGAACCATCGCGCCAATATTTATATTTGGTGACTCGACGATGGATGTCGGCACAAACACCCGTATCGAAAACTGCTCCGCAAGGGCCGATCACCCATATTATGGAATAGATTTTCTAGGGTCCCAAGCAACTGGGAGGTTTAGCAATGGTCTCAACACTGCTGACACTATTGGTAAGTTGAAGGTGACAAGGTTCAACTCCCGCGCGAGTTGTTTCAGGATATTTTTATCTCTAACGGGTCAAGCTGGTAAAATCAAAATATTATCTCAAACGGGTCAAACAGGTTGAAATAATATAATATTTAACTTATTGATCTCTAAAGGGTCAAGCGGTAAAATCAAAATATTATCTCAAACAGGTTGAAATAATATAATATTTAACTTATTGATCTCTAACAGGTCAAGCTAATAAAATCAAAATACTATCTCAAACGGGTTGAAATAATATAATATTTAACTTATTGACGCATGCATGCTCATAAACAGTTACTTGCATGTGCAGTTCGAATTTTGGGTGGCTATGATACGAGTCCACTGCCATATCTTGCCCTCGTTGAGGGTGGTTCGAACTTTACGAGAGGTATACTTAACGGAGCTAACTTTGCTTCGGGAGGTGCCGGCCTTGCTAAACTAACCGGGAAACAATTTTATGTAAGTCTCTTTCCTAAAAAAATATAATGTTACACAGCAGCTCAGGTTTGTAACTTAAGGATTGATTCGGGTTACATTGGCGTGTCAAACGAGTAAAACCGGGTTTAGTTTTTTCTAGTCATAGTAGGACTTCTAGCCTGAGCGGGTCCTTCCTAACCTGTGCCTTAACCAAGCTTGGCTTGACAATGTCGGTCCCAGGTGGATTGTTCCGACATTGTTTCAAGTCCTGTTTCAAACACATAAAAATGTATGACATCAAAAATATTACATATAGGGGCAAGTGGTATCTATGGAAGAACAAGTTCAACAATTTGCAACGGTTCAAGGAAACATAACAGCATTACTTGGAGCGTCAAAGGGTAATCATTTACTTCGTAACTCCATGTACATCTTCAGCATCGGAAGCAACGACCTCATGACCTACATTTTCACTCGTCCTACGACTCCCGAGCAGTTCATCATCAACCTTACAGACACCTATGCCATCCACCTAAAGGTTCTCATATTGCCACCTATACACTAAACTTAACTCTTTAAACTATCTAACTGTGATTTTGTGTATTTGGAATTGGCAGAACTTATATAACATGGGGGCAAGAAAGTCTGCGATAATAAGTATTCCACCAATCGGGTGTTGTCCAATTGCACGGTCAATGTCTCCCGGTGGAGCTTGTACCAATGAAACAAACAATTTGGCTAGCGCGTGCCACACCTCATTTGCATCCCTTTTGAATAACTTGAGCTCTACACTCAAAGGATTCAAGTACTCACTTGCAAACACATACAATATGACTATGGGCATCATTACCAAACCAATTGGTAAGCATAAGTTTTCCTTTTACCTTCAAATGATTACATATTCAGCTTCCATGATCAGCCCATAGTTACCGAATTCGCTCAAGGAGCCGCGATCCGCGAATTGGTTCGCGCTGTACCCAATCGAAAATCGTTTCGATCCCAGTCGCTATGGTACGGCGTACCAAATCGGTATGGTACGGCGTACCAAATCGGTATGGTACGGCGAACCAAATCGATACAATTCGTTGAACCAAGTTTCAATTCCAATCGTACCGAACACTAACCAATTCGCGATTTTGGTCAAGAATTCGGTCGTTGTAGAATTTTAGGGGTCGGTAACTACGGGAATTAGCTCCTCACTAACCACTAACCATATACTTCACCGATTTTGAACCGAGTTCATAGTTACTTACGGGAATTAGCTCCTCACTAACCATATACTTCACCGATTTTGGATTTTGGATTGTTATGTTTATGTTTTTTTTTTTCTATTTTGGATTTTGGATTAAATGGTATTTGAATTTTGAAGTTATGTTATTATTTGTAATTTGGCAAATAATATTATATTTGAACTTATGTTTTATTCGGGTACATCGAACCGAACTACATGGTACACCGTACCGGTTCGTACCGAAATGAACCTACCCCCCTCCGTACCGAATACGTTAACTCTAGCGAATTGCGTACCCGAACCGCGTACCCGTACCGGAGCGAACCGCGTATTCGGTAACTATGGATCAGCCTACTGTCCAGAGGTGGCAATACCAACCCTTTTATATGAAAACATGTCAATTCGGGTTGTATGTGTTTGATAAGAGATCAAATCCGCAATGCATATAAGAAAAATAAGGTCAAAATGGGTGAAACATGTCGAAAGTACGTCCTAAATCGTTTATTTAAAAGAAATTAACCAACTTATATTATTATGTTAGGAACTAGTAGGCTTTACCTGCCCATTGCAGCGGCTCGATTCTGAACATCGAAACGTAAACAAAAAACAAGTCGCAACAGTAAATTTGGAAATCAGAAAAGTCACGTCGTCGTAAAAACAAGTGTTAGGAAAAATGAAAGCGAACTTTAAATATCGTATAACGAAAAGATAAACAGTGTAAAACCGTATCACACCCAGATACATCATTAAAAAACTTAGTTTGTTATTAAAATTAATTAAAATACTAAAGCGTTAAAAATGATTTAGGTTAATAAAAAAAATGAATACGCGTTGCGACGGTTCGGTCTTGAATAAAATTTACATCGAACCGTAGATAAAAATGAGCACATCGCAACGGTATATTAGGATTTTTATAAAACATTATATTTGAAAACTAAAAAACATCCGTTACATTGATCGCAAAACCATAGAAAAGAATACCGATACCGATTCCGATAATATCGATAACTCAAAAGGGTACCAATTTTGTTCAGTTGGTGTTGATTCCGATAATATCGATAACTCAAAAGGGTACCATTTTTACCGAAAGAAAACCCTATAATGAATATAACTCCGTTTTCAACAAAATTTATGCCAGAATATCAAGAAAAATAAACTAAACACAGTCACGTATTAAGTTAAGAAAAAAAAAAGTTAACGAAATAAAGTTATAAGAGGAAAACCAAATTTGTAAAAAATTAAATAGGTAAAAGACGTGCACTATATGTATAGAGATGAATTTGAAACTTAAGAAAAAAATATATAAATAAAATCTTAGTGTGCACTCATCCCAACCCTTGAAGAGCAATTTAGTACATACACATACTACTCAAATGTAGTATGTATAATAGGGTATTTTATTGTACTTAATACAATAAATATTTATAAAAAATTTATAAAAAAAAAGGCGTTGGCACGTCTGCATGAGGAGGTCTGTTTTGACCGGAACCCATTTTGACCCATTACCCAACCTGCCCGTTTTACCACCTCTAGTGTATCAGAATGAATGATTTTACATTAAAGTGAACATTTTCAGGCTTCAAAAATGTCACATCAGCATGTTGTGGCGATATGACACCGCAAGGATTAAGTGATTGCAAGGAAGGAGTGCACCTTTGTGAGACTCGAGATGACTATTTGTTCTGGGACGCATTTCATCCGACTCAAAAAGCCTCTGAATTGGCAGCTAACGCATTGGTTTTTAGCCAAGATCCAGATTTTGTGTATCCCATAAATTTTGGCAGCTTGAGAAAGGCTTGAAAAGATCACTAAGTGCATCATGTGCATGTTATGAACCAAATGTATCATTTCCAAATAAACAACACCATATTTTGGCTGTCACCATTTTCAAATCTTTTATCAATAACAACAATACATAAATGTATGTGCCTTTGCAATGGAAGAAGTTTTTTTGTGTGTGTGTGGTGTTAGTTAGAGGACACAAATTTTCTAACTGCATCACTAGATTGATGAGCAAAATACTTTTGCCTAAGAAATACATATGGAAATCCTATAACAGATAGAGGATGTGCTGGTTTTGAGAAGGAAAGTATTTCATACCAAACTTGATTGTTTCCATCCATCTCAACTGAAAACCGCTCTTCTCCAGACTGCTTGCAACAAAATTTCAGTTAGAAAGTCGATTCAGAAATCAGAACAACAAATATTAAACAGTTTTTTTAAGAAATTTACATAAACAAAGATACATATTGAGACTATTACTCCTGCAATTCGTGTAAATAAGGCTACATTAATCACACTTAATCGGTTTTTCGGTATTTTTGTAAAAAGCGTTAGACCCGCATTAGAGTTTGTGTCTCATTTAATTACAGAACAATCTTCGTAAAACAAAATGAAGAAACATTAGACGCGCAAAAGAGTAAGCACAAACCAGTAAGTGTCCTCTGAGAGTGCCTCCACCAAAACCAAAAGACGCAACATTCGTTTTACTGCATTTAGTTTCATTAACATAGACAACCTGCAAAGGCATCCTGAGCCATGGAATGAACTCCTTCACACAAACACAAAACTTCATCCCACTTTCAATTGGTGTCTTTGGATCAACAAATGCCCAATTCAATCCAAAATGCCTACCAAACAATACCAAAATTCACAATCAAAACTTTATTTCCTATCAATATTATCAAATTTAAAGGGACCTTGAGAAATAAGTACGACTGTAAACGAACCAAACCGAATTGAATGAGACCTTGTTCATGTTCGTTTGTTTAGATTTTACCGGACAAACGGACGATTCACGAACGTATAACTGAACAAAAATCTGTGTTCGTGTTTGTTTTGTTAAGGAAAACAATTTGTTCATGTTCGTTTGTGTTCCTACGTTAATTATATAAACACACACAAACGAAAAATAAAAAAAAAACCTTTAACGAAAAATAAAGTAAATATTAAAAATTAAAAGATGTACAAAGTTTAATATTTAAATTATAGTGTGATAATTAAAGATTAAAAATATGAAAAGAAAAATACAAGAAAACTTTAACCAACAAAAACGAACACGTTACCGAACATTGATAGAACACTATTGAACAAACGCGGCCTCTGTTCACATTCATTTAATTAATCGAACAGAATTTCTTGTTCGGACTCGTTCATTTATTACCGAATGCAAACAAACTTTCCGTCAAACTATTCAATCAACATTCAGTTCGTTTACGCCCTAGAAATAAGTAAGCAAACCTCCAAGTTTTGAGAGCAATTTTTCCTTTTTCATATGCATCAGAGCCTGAACCCACCATGATTTTTGAATGATTAATCAAAAAACCATCTCTTGAAAACTCTTTATCTTCTTTAAGCACAGACAATGGTTTTGCAGTAGCTCCTCTGTACTTACCATCATAGTTAAAGGTACCAGACCTGATGCATAGAGTACAACACGTTAGAAACAAACACACCGGTGAAATTAGGGTTTCTGAGAACCAATCATTCCAGTACAACAATCAGAGTATAAGAACTGAAATGCAATCATTTTGCATGAAATAAACTACATAATTGCTTAAATCTCACTTGTTAATGCAATCCTTTTGCTCTTTGGGAGAAGGGCGAGCCCAAGACAAGAATACCATAACCTGTATCGAATGATTTCGATTTTGATTGCAAAACTCGAGCAATCAAACACGGTTAGTTAACGAAAACTTGTCAACAAACTGAAAGAGGGTTTTCACGATCTGTAGTGATCTGGAGGACGTTAAAATCAATGGCGAGGTGTGGGTAAATGAATAGCGAGGGTGTAAACGAGCCAACCGGCCCAAGTATACTCGTGAACCATGGGATCGGCTTACTAAAACACGAACTAAATCGATCTTAAATGATCTTGAGCATAAAAATAAACTTGTTGTTTAATAAATGAGCTCGAACCCAAGCTTCATTTATCGAGCTCTAGACGGCTCACGGGCTCAGATAATTATATATATAATTTTATTTAATATATTAATTATATATTTATATAATAATATTACTATACATAAAATTATGTTAAAAATAATTATTAAAATATATAAATACATAGTTTAAATTAATTAATATATCGAGCTTGAAAAAAGTACTGACAAGCCGAACTTGAGATTTAGAAATAAAGCTTGAAACGAGACAAGCTCGAGTCTAGTCGATCTCGGGTTTGACTTGACTCATTCACATCCCTGGATATCGAATCGACGTTGTGGTCTGTGCCGAGTCTAATTAGATGATCATGGCCACATCAGCCTTGTCATCTAACGGATCTATTTGAACTTTGAATTTAAAATTTGTTATTTACTAGAAACTGTACCCGCGTTCCGCGGCGGGTATCAGACCTTAAACGGTTTAGGCGATGACATTAGCATGGTTAGGCAAAAAAAAAACGTGGTTAAATAATTTTTTCCTAGCGCTCCGCGGCGGGAGACGAACTTCAAACGGTTGAGGCGGTGACATTACATGGCTAAGCACAAAAAAAAAACGTAGTTAAATACATAAAAGAAACGTATGAAGCTACGGCGACTCGGTTGTGGAGGTCGAAACATAGATAAAAGACAGTTAGATAACGGTACCGATATGTTTGAGTCGATGTCGGTCTCATTATTCACAGTTGTCAGTTGATATTTTGAAAAAAAAATATAAGGAAAAAAAGTTGCAGGTTGCGGAATCGAACCTGTGAGAAAAATATGATTATGTATACCACAAAAGGGTAAAGACGAAATTTTAGAAACTTGAGGGGTGGAAGTGTTTTTTTACAATGTTGAGGGGAGTGGATTTTGACACACTAAAAGATTGAGCGGTAGATTTGGTATACACTACAAAAATTGGTGGTAGAAGAAAAATTAAAGGATATATTTAGTAATTATCATAAAGTTAAGGGTTAGTTTGGTCTGTGGCAAATCCCAACCGACATTAGTAATTGTGTTTGTACAGTTTCACGCGTCCCGCAGCAGGAGTTTTACGTGGGCGAACCTTAAACTGTTGAAGACATAGAAGAAACGTATAGAGTTATCGCGACTCGGGTTGTGTCGGTCAATCGTCACTCGATATAACCCATAACACATAAAAATACCCGACATTGAATCGTAAAACCTACATTAATGTCAAGATAAAAAGTAATTAACGAACGAAAGTTATCGAGGAAAAAGCAGATTAAATATACTACATGGGGTAAATTGGAATGTGTGATGCGAGGAGTTTGCAAATCTCGTTACGCGCGTTGCGACGCTCACTGAGTAAATAAAGTAAACGTACAAAGTTGTTGGTACTCGGTTATGTGGATTGAAAAATGGTTAAATTGGGACGTGAATAGTAGTTAACATTAAAAAAATTTGTTAAAAAAGTTTGTAATAAAATAAAAACAAAATAAAAATATATAAAAGAAACGTATGAAGTTGTCGCGACTCGGTTCTGGAGATCGAAAAATAGATAAATTGCGACACGAATAGGAGTTAACAGTGAAACGAAAAATTGTTATATAAGTTAGTAAGTAAAAACGTAATATGAGTAACTTTAAGAGTATATTTGAAAATTTAAAAAGTTGAAGGGTATTATTTAAAAATATAGAAATTTAAAATGGTATAAATGAAAAAAAAATTGTGATCGGTGGCCGACACCACCATTTAAGGTAGTAGTAATGAATTCCTTGAGAAAATTAACAAATTATTTTTTAATTGTTTAATATATTTATTTTTATTTAAAGAATCACTAGGTTAAAATCTCGTATATTACACGGGTTAAATAAATAAGATGTTATATATTTAGTAATAAAAAATTTATATTTTTAAAAACCTGTGTAATACACGGGTTGAATAAACCAGTATATTACATCGATTGAATAAAATATAATGTAATTTGTTAATTACACATTTGTCTAAATATGTTTTTAAAAAATGTAATTTGTCATGACAGTTATAAGGTCTGTTAAGTTAGTTTTTAAAATATTTTTTTAACTGACTATTAATTTTTTTATTTAATTGATAAATGTTAGTTAATATTAAGTTCATTTGATTAATGATATAATAACTATTTATAATTAAATAATAACTATCCGTAATTAGATTTATTAATATAAAGATTATTATTTAATAGGAGAGAGACATAGAAAATCTAATATTTAATAGGAGAGAGAGGCGGGAAAATAAATGCGAGAAGTAACCAGAGAGTGACATGTGTACTGAATAGATTTTCATTTATTAGAGTAGTAAGATGTGTTGTTTGGATTATTAAAAAAGCTCGTTGCTCTCACTTTAAGTCGACATAGTTTGTAACTTACCACAAAAAGCCCGCCTGGAGAGTTGTTAGAAACCTTGACATGCGATGAGAAGCAATGAATGAGTTACTTTTAAAACTTGTCTTATATTATTTAATAAAAAAAGCAAAAAAAAAATACTGAAAATACTGTTCTTTAACAACTTTTGTATACATGTATAAAGGGTAAAAACCTATACATGTGGAAATGTTTAAATGTTTATAATACACGAGCACGTGTAAATTTTGACATATCGTTTCATATAACAATGTTGTGTTTTAGTAGTTTTCAGGGTCGGCTCAACGTATTTGGTGGCCCCAAGCAAACTAAAAGTTAAGGCCTTTTTTTTCCAAAAGTTATCTTATAAACCCTCCTCCTTGATACCCTCTATTCGTACTTTCTGTTTCGGTTTGACATTAAAATATTATTAAACAAATTACACTTAAATCTAATGTTTATAAGTTTATGAGCAAATCATAGGACAAACTAAAAATGAGTTTTACAAAATGATTTGCAAGATTATAAGCCACAGTTGGAAAAAAGATGGTTAGCCAAAGAACAAGAAGCTAATACATTTCAAAAAGATTTAGATTTCATGTTCTAATGTTGTAACACTATTTGATTGTGTCAAAACACAAGTACACAAAGCCAAACACTAGAATATTTCTTCCCCATTCACCTATTTAAACCATTTATATGTGGAAGAAGTAAAAGAAAAACATCAAAAATAAATTACTAATATAATGGGTTTTTTGTTCATACCTGATTGATTAGCAGGCCAAAAAATCGATTAAAACAAGATTGCAGAAGTCCAGAACTCAGAACTTAAGCAAATCAATTGAAGCCATATTCCAGAAGACTAGCAAATCGCAACAGTAGAAGACTTAAGTTTGAAAAATCAATTGATCTTCCTCATCCTCATTTGCCCTAATTCCCAAAATAGGGATCGCCGATTGAGGTTCCCCATATCACGCTCGCTCAATTTAAGCCCAAATTCCGCTCCTTCAATTCTTCATGTGGGTGTTATATTTTCAGGCCCATAAACACAAAAAAGTGAAATATATAAAAAAAAATTGTAAAATGGAGGCACTAATTTTTTGGAGGCCTCAAGCTCGAGCTTGGCCCATCAAGCTTAATGGGCCGGCCCTGGTAGTCTTGCACTTGCTAGTGTTACAGATAAATAAATGATTTTGATTAATTCTCACGATATTTAAAAGTTCTCGCTTCATCCTCCCTATATATATACATAGGGTTAGAATTATTTCAGAACTCACATGTTTCTTCAGAGCTACGAGAACTCATTTGAACCATGGGTTTATGCATATATACATATATATAAATGGTTTACTTACACATATATACAACATTTATATACATGTAAATAGTTAACTTACATATTTGTAAAGCAAGGTTACACATATGCAACTATTTAATTCATTTTTCAAATGTGTATGTGATTATTTGTAATGGTTACACATTTTGATATAAGTGTCCTTAGTTTAAATAAAATAAATACGAAAGACAAAATTATTGGATGATATGAGTTCTTACAATTCTAAAGGTTTTTGAAAGACTGATATAATTCGGGTCCTATATATGTGTGTGTATACATATACATACATACACACACACATATAAACCACTTGTTTTTTTACTACATCAATGTTCACTATAATACTAGAACCCTTAACTATTTGTGTTGAAACACATTACTTCACATCTTAATATAACTAGACTACATGCCCTCTTGTATATAAACCACTGTTAATTCATTAACCCTCAGTATTTTATTTGAGAAATCTTTTCTTTAATTATTTTAAAACAAGATTGACTAATCAAAAAGTTATAATATTGTTTTCTCCAAATGAATGTCTTATTTATAAACCACTGTTAGGGTGTTGGGGGCCATTAACCCTAATACCCATTTACTCATCAAAACTGGCCAATAGAATTCTGTCACCTCAAAACTACTCATTTACTCATTTACTTAGATTTCATTGGAAACACCTACTCATTTACTCACCAACTTTTTTTTTATAATTAAACATTTAAATAATCAAAAACATACTTTTTTATTAATTAAAAAATCAAAATACAACTAAAAATAACAAAATACAATAATAAAGTTACAAATAAAAAAAACAAAAAATTAAACATAATCGTCTTCCGAATCGCTGTTGGCCCACTCCAGTAGTGTAGCAAAATGTTCAACAAGATCATATCGTAGTCTAAAGTGTGTCTCTTGATCCCGCAATTCATTAATTACACCATCGTCTACTACTTCATTGGTTGGAGGGTCTATCACGTAGCTGGGTGAGATTGCATTTCCGTCATGCTTTAAAAGCATATTGTGCAATATGATACATGCGTAAACCACAATTTGTATTTTTTGACGTTTATGTGACCGTTGCGGACGATTAATTATTCCCCATTAAGATATTTTATCAAATTGGAAGGAATTTATATTGTTTTTTTTAAGATATTAATGAGAAATGCAATTGTATTAATGCATTAATTGTGGACATATCCTTTACTCGGAGTACTCATCATCGAGTATATTTACTCGATTTGGACATCTCAAGAACCCGCACTCGTCTACTCGGTTTAATGGGGGCCATCTACTCATTTACCCGATTGCCTTCTCTCCTACTCGGGAACCATCCGAGTTACACGCCCCCATCACCCTTAAGGACTCGGAGTGGTATCAAGGAATGGCTCGTGGCCGGTTGGTGTATTAGGAACACCACCCCTAGTGCTCCATGGCCGATGAATGGAGAAAACGGCCGTCCATCACCGATTCAATCCCTGATTGTGTGTGCTTATGTTTTATTTTATTTTAAGCCAATCATTAACCAACATATGGCAATTTGATTTTTTGGTCTTGAACCCAACAGTTATATAGCCGTTAAATAGACCTAGACCGTTGGGATTAAAAAATAATAATTTTTAACCCTACAAATATACTAACTTAACTACAAATTTTTACACCATACCACAGTTTATTACAAAAAGTTTCATTTCTATAAATATCATTTATTCTCTCCGAAAAATGGCGATAACGTGTACTACGATCGAGGAAGTGACTCTAACACGTGCGTGGGTTTATACTTCGGAGGATGTCAATACGAGTAATGGTATCGATAGTTTTTGGATACGCGTTTCGAATTGTTTTCACATCGCAATTAACCGCAAAGAATATTGTAAGCCTCGTCAACCTCATCAACTTATCAGTAAGTGGAAGGATCTAAGATAGAAGCTGGGGAGGTATAGTGTTATCTACAACAACCTCTACAATGAAAGGAAGATTGGTACGAGTGAAGTTGGTCTTTTAAACACAGCTAATGATCATTCCGTTTGTAAACGGCACGACCTTTGTCTATACGCCGGCATGGAGAATAGTTAAAGATCATCCTATTTTTTTCTTTTTGCAGTTAGACCAACTTTGTTATATGGCATAAATTGGCGGGCCATTAAGAAAACTCAGGCACGTAAGCTGGAGGTAACAGAGATGAGGATGCTTAGGTGGATGTGTGGGCACACAAGGCTAAACTGGATAGGAAATGAGGTTTTCTGAAAAAGATTATGAGTGGCCAATATAGCGGATAAAATAAGGGAGGGGAAATTGAGATGGTTTGAGCAAGTGAAGAGCAGAAGTTTTTCGGCGCCGGTTAGAGCAGTATAAACCCTTACTATATAGGGGAGGAGGGGTAGAAGCATACCCAAACTGACTTGGGATAACAAATTAGACAAGATTTACTAGAGTTGCACCTCTCTGAGGACATGTCGATGATAAGACTTCATGTAGACGTAGAATTAAGGTTAACGACTTTAGGGGAAGGTACAGTTGTGTCTTACCTTTTTCTTAGGGGTGTATTTCACTTAGACATGTGGTGGCATTTGCATATTACCTTATCTGCTTCGTGTTTATGTGATGTTACATGTTATGTTTTTTTTTCTTTTCATCACTTACATGTGTCACCATTTATTGTTCGTAGCAGCTTGACTTGTAACATCCTAAAATGGCGAGAAATAAAGTTAACGAGTTCACTTAGCAAGTTCGCCTGTCAAGTTCGCTTGGTGGAGGCGAACTTATCAAGTTCGCATGATTATGTTCGCCTAGCAAGTTCGCTTGGACAAGGGTAAGCGAACTTATTATGTTCGCCTGAGTTAAGTTCGCTTGGCCAAGGGTAAGCGAACTTATTATGTTCGCTCGGCAAGTTCGCTTGGCCAAGGGTAAGCGAACTTATTATGTTCGCCTGAGTTAAGTTCGCTTGGCCAAGGGTAAGCGAACTTATTATGTTCGCTTGGCAAGTTCGCCTGAGTTAAGTTCGCTTGGCCAAGGGTAAGCGAACTTATTAAGTTCGCTTATAAGTTCGCCTAGGCCAGTGGAGGCGAACTTAGCATTAAGTTCGCCTATATCAGCTGAGTAAAAGTGAGAATTTAGGTTAGGTCTGATATATGTGTTTTGTAACCAATTCAGATCGGAAGTGACGTTGTTGGGCCTTTGATTAGGACAACCGAGACTAGCTTATAAGGTGAGTTCTAGAAGCCCTCTTTTAAATGTTTTATATAATGTTTTCGGGCTGGTGTGTATACGCATGAAATGTTGTTTTATAAAATGATGTTTATGAAACTATGTTTACGAAATGAAATGATTTGGAATGAACAGTTTATGGAAAGAAAGTTTTATGAACGGAATGTTTACGAACAAATGCTTATAAAGAAATGGTTTAAAGTAAAGGTAAAGGGTTTCGAAAATGAATGAAAGGTTTTGTGGAAAGAAAAGAAAAAGGGCAAAGGTTTTAAAGAAGTCATTACAAATCTAATTTGTCGAATGAATGGAATTGACGAATGAAGTCTGGGAATGAGATTCCCAGCCTTGTGGTAGATTATGGACAGCGAGCCATAGTTACCATAAGAACAACAGGGGCAGTGTCTTAGTGGCCTGCCAATGGTTTGATGTTGTACAACTGGTATGGAGTAACGACGGTTACTCATGGGTTAACGTGACCCTACGTGAGGTTAAATTATGATCCGACGATGTTATGGCTGAGAGTCATAACCGTCGATGGAAGTTGTCGGTCAATGGCTGAGAGCCATAGCCTTCAATGGAGGTTGCCGGTCTATGGTTGAGAGCCGTAGGGGCAACTGAATGGGTATTGTCGGTCCTCGTGCAGTTAGCCTTGGGGGCAATACCAAAAAGGGAATTGACGGAATGTTGTGGCAACGACGGTGATACGTAGCGGTTGACCACGACATGCAGGGTTCCTTCGGAGACACAGAGACGCGTAACGATACAGATTTTAGATAGTAATGTATGACTTAAATGAATGTTAAATGTTTTAAACAAATGATCCGTTCAATGTGTTTAAATGTGTGAAGGTTTATGAATGAAAGGCCCTGTTTTCTTATACGTGATGTTAAACCCTAATGAATGTTTTGAATGATGAACCATTTCTTAAATCGAACGAAAACTAGAACTCACCAGCGTAGCTGACTTTTTAGTGTACACATTCAGGTTAAGGCAGGTATGGATGATGGACGGAGATGCTTGGCAAGCGAGAAGAGTTACCCGGCTGATCATGAAGACTGGCATCCCGTTATGTTTAGTTATGATGTAAATATGTTTTAAACTATGTTTACGCTTCCGCATGTATGAACAAGTTTTAATTATGATGAATGAATGAAGTTTTCCGCTGCGTTATTTGATATTCATGTTTAAGAACTGTTTGTGAATGAGTAAATACAATAAGTGAGGCCTCCCGGGTTTGGGGCCTTACAAGTTGGTATCAGAGCAATAGTTTGAGAGATTCGGACACTCCCAGTGTCTGAACTTAAACTTTGAATGGGACCGAAAGCGGATGCCAGTACGGGTAACTCGAGCCACAGCATCAGGTATGAAGGTAGTATATATTTACGTATATAGTATGCCTTAGAAAGGGTTAGGTAAGGACTTGTGTTCTGATGGAATCACAAAGGTGGTCAAATAGAAATCGAAAGGTAGTGTAATGGTTAATTACAGATGGCCAGTGTATATTAACATCTTACAGTGCTTATTGAATTTTATTTGTTAACTAGCGTGATAACATTGGATTTCTTTTCTTATAGAATGAAATGTCAAGGAGAGGAAACGGAAGGCGTGGTGGCCGTACCGGTGGTCGTACCGGCGGTCGAAATGGTTGGCAGGATCCCTGCGCGCCAAGAGAATAGTGAAGAAGGAAGTGTTCACACTGAACCGGCGGTTAGTGTGCATGGAACTGAGCAGACACTGGTTGAAGAACAACCTTTCACTTTTGAACCAGAAGTGAGGGCAGCCATAGCTCGAGAGTTCACAGAATTGATGAAGACTTCTCTGCCAGGTCTGTTGGCAGAAGCATTGAAGCAGGTCAATGGGGTGGGTGGGTCTAGCGCGGCAATTGGTGCTCAGAACAATGAGACCAACAACGCACCGCCTGCTCGCGGATGCGACTACAAGTCATTTAAAGCATGTGACCCACCGGTCCTCACTGGAAAGAAAGACGCGATGGCTACATTTGATTGGGTGATCCTTATGGAAGCTGCCATTCGTCTGAGCGAGTGCCGAACGGATCAAGTTGTGAAATTTGCTGCTAACTCCTTGAGGGAGGAAGCATCCCATTGGTGGGAAGGTGTACGTCAGGCAAAAGGGAGCGAGATTGTGGATGCAATGATGTGGGCTGACTTGAAAACTTTGGTGATCAAGAACTTCTGCCCAAGGAACGAGATTGAGAAAGTAGAGAGGGAATTTCTGGGTTTGAAGGCCGGGAGCATGACGCACCGGCAGTACACAACCCGATTCAATGAACTGGCACGTCTGGTGCCACATCTTGTCACTACTGAAGAGAGAAAGATTGCATGCTATATTCAAGGGTTGCCGGACCAGGTCCGCACCTATGTTAAGGCAAACGCCCCTACTACCTATGATTCGGCAGTAGAACTAAGTGGCGTGGTATTTGACGATCTGGCACTGGATGTTGTTGCCAGTGAAGAGCAAAAGAAGAGACCGAGCTTTTCAAACAAGCGAACTGGGGGAAAGATGTTTGGGGCTCGTGATAAGAGGGCTCGGGTGGATGAGCCGACCGTTTGTAAGAAATGTGGGGTAAGACATGTAGGTGAATGTAGACTGGGTTCTAACTTGTGTTTCAAATGTGGCAAGACCGGGCACTACGCCCGTGAGTGCACACAACACTACAAGTGCTACAACTGTGGGGATTTCGGTCATCTGAGTAGGGACTGCCCGAAGCCCAGGATGGGGGAAACCGGGAAGGGAAAAGGCCCGGAAAAGAAGGGAGAGGGATCTCGTGCGAAGACGCGAGCATACGCACTGACGCAGGATCAGGCTAGGAAGGATCCCGATGTGGCGTCCGGTACGTTCATCCTTGGCAACACTTTTGTTTCTGTGTTATTTGATTCGGGTGCCAGTAAGAGTTTTATATCTGCGACTTTCTGTAAACGAGTGAAGTACACTGTCAGTAAGCTAGAAAGGGCCTTTAGCGTAGAAACCGCTGAGGGTAGGACTGCAAAAGTAACCGATGTAGTTGACAACTCCACGATAAAGATAGAAGGTCATAGATTCCCTGTCAGATTGTTTGTTATGGTTTTGGGAGGGTTTGATGTTGTGTTGGGAATGGATTGGTTAACTGCCAACGAAGCACAAATCATATGTGAACGAAAGATAATCCAACTCAAGGCTCCGGATGGTAGCAAAGTCGAGGTCTTTGGAGATCGTGACGCCCTGATGCCAAACGTCATATCGATGATTAAGGCAACAAATTACTTGAGGCGCGGATGCGAGGCATATCTGGTGTATGTAATTGACAAGTGTAAGAAAGTGAAGGAACTAGACGATGTACCCGTGGTACGCGAGTACCCGGAGGTGTTTCCAGAGGATTTGCCTGGGATACCACCCGATAGAGAAATTGAGTTCCGAATTGACTTAGTACCAGATGCCCAGCCCGTGGCTAAGGCTCCATATCGACTAGCACCAGTGGAAATGAAAGAATTAATGGCACAACTTGTGACAACCCGACATTTCAGGTCAATATCCGTACACATTATAAACAAGTTTACATTATAATTATTTTTGTGATTTATTTAATTTCGCAAGCAAGGACTTTAGAGTCTAACAAAAACCGAGCATTGTCTCAGTTCACATTTGGTAATTCTAGGAGTTACCGGTTCACATACACTTATAACCCGAATAAATTCGAACACTAGTGGTTAAAATAAATAACCAGAAAAATATATATATTATTTTACACAAACTTGACGTGGAGCAGTAAATTATTTTAAAATAAAAATTATAATACCGTGGGGAAAATAAACCGAATTAAACTACCCTTTTTAAACTCTAATTGGTATTAATACCAAAAATCTAATTGGTTATTATTATAACCCAACCCACCCCTTGACTTTTGGACGAAAAAGCCAGAGAAATCCCCCCCTTACTAAACCCATACTCCCACTGAGAAGACTCAAATAAAACCCATACCATTTCAATCAAAAACCCTCACAACTCCATTTTATCACTCATTTCTTACGACAAATTTTCTCAATCCTCTCCAAATCGAAGTCAAATTCCAAGGCAAAACCTATCCGCATTCGGTGTTTTAAGAAGAATTTTAAGAGTTTCTGCAAAAGAGTCAAGACCATTCTCTGTTTTCTTCATCATTTTCATCTCGGTTTTTAAGGTAAAAACTCGATATTTTTCATATTATGTTCTTTAAAACCGTAGCTAAACTTACATCTTATTTAAACGCAAGAAAGATAACAAGAAGAGTGTGTCGAATTCAAGTTTAAAACATAAAAATATGCAGGACTGATTCTGTCAAACAGAAGTCCAGTAATCGAAACTAGGAGTTTCGATTTAACTCAATCGAAACTAGGAGTTTCGATACCTGTTGATCCATCGAAACTAGGAGTTTCGATGCCTTTTACTCAATCGAAACTAGGTAGTTTCGATAGCAAATACTCAATCGAAACTAGGTAGTTTCGATACCTTTTTCTCAATCGAAACTAGGTTGTTTCGACTCCTAACCACTCCATCGAAACTAAGTAGTTTCGACACACATATGCTCCATCGAAACTAAGTAGTTTCGACACACATATGCCCAATCGAAAACTAAGAAGTTTCGACACCTGTACAACAGTCCCAGTTGGGCAGTAACTCAAAACTATTTTATAACAAAACATGTGTTGGAAAACTAAAACGATATTTAAACAAACACAATCAGATTTACAAGGTCGGTGAACAATTTACAATTAAGACGTTGGTCTTAACAACAATTTACCCTTGGTATCTAGGGTACAAATAGTCAAGGTTGACTACAACAAGTATTATTTCAAGTATCATACAAGTATACACAAACTCAAGGTGAGTTTCACGGCCCCTTTTTACTGTTTTTCTAATATTTGGGGGAAGAACATACTTCAACTATTTTATGGGATAACAAGAGAATAAGACACGACTTTATGTTTACATGGGATGAGAACAACACATTGGAGGCCGCTAAAGTCCCCTGGAACAACATAGTAACCATTAACTGTAGCCTAGGGTCCTATGAATAGTACTATGGAGAGTGATGTCTCCCGATCATGGTTAGTCGCGCTAACCACAATCTGGAGGATTTATGGCCGCATAGAACCTGATAACGCTTATTAGGGGCTCACACATGTCATGGTTTGGTTACGCCTCATGTATGAACATATTATTTGTATTCCTTGCTAGTTTACAAATGGGTCAAACACTTCTTATTCTGCTTATCTCATGCAACTGAATTATTTATGAACAAATGAAGTTTACAAAGAACAATTTGATTAAACCTGTGAACTCACCAACCTTGTGTTGACGTATTTAAGTATGTTTTTCAGGTAACTGAGCGTGATTTCAAGGTTAGCAATGTAGATTACATGCATGCACGATGGATACTACTCAAGGAGGATTTCCCCTGTATAACTCATTAAATTGAGTCATATTTGTGAAATCTTAACTTTTTGTAAACTCAGATTACATTTTTGTAATGTAAAACTTTAAATTTGTTTATGTATCCATGTATCATGTATGTGTTTGCGGTAATCATATGCTTTGGAAACCATGAACGTCGCGCCTCGCGTTTCCGCCTTGGCGGGGTGTGACAGAACTTGGTATCAGAGCCATTGATTATAGTGAACTAGGAATCTAAATTGAAACCTAGTCTATAATCTAAATGACTCACTAAAGCGTTTTCATTGCATAAGTTTTGCATAACCAGTCATTTTGTCATATGGATATTGTAGTCACAAGCATGTCGTCACATTCACATTCTGATCCCGTCTCCGACACTGAATCAAACGAGGAACTTTCCGCCTCACATCCCAAAAATCGAGTACAAACCCGTAGCTCCACACCACCTAATGTCGCCTTAGGAGAACCGCCTATCATCTATCGAAAGAAAAGCGGAGGACCAGTCAAGGTGCAAAGTGCTAGGAAAAAGTTTCGACTTCCGTGCAAGAGAAACTTGGCAGCCCGTGACCCGAAAGACTTGGAGACCGATGAGGAACCATCTAGGAAACGACCCTGCTACCACCCTACTGTGGGAACTATCCGTTGGATGCCCCGTACTCTGGCCCGTTGGAGGGAGATGGAGAGCATCCCATCTACCTTTGAGCTCGGAGAGTCTTCCAACTCTCCAACACCCATACCCCACACTGGGGAAGCTATGGAGCTCACAGTGCCTACCTTGGTAGCACGCACTCGTACACATGAAGAGCGTCTTGATGATCTCCTAGATGATATTCGGGCACATAGGGATGCAGCCATGCGCTTACGTCAAGGGCTCGGATCTCGAGTTCAGACTCTGGAGGACCACACCCGAGACATACATGGTGCCACAAACTATCTAGAGTTGAGAGCTGACATGGACTGGCAGTTCACTGTTACGGTCCGAGACATGGTGGAGGTGCTGGAAGAAAGGACGTTGGCTGCGGAATTTGTGGCGAGAGCTAGTTTTGTCATGGCAGGACTTGCCATGATGATTGGATTGTACTCTCACTTCTTCTTTTAAACCTATTATGGGCGGGTTGTGCCCATAGTACATTATGTAGTTTAAAAACTTTAGTATTGATGTGGTCATGTGAACCCATCCTTTTTGTATCCTTATCTTTTGGGAACAATGTACTATATATGTTTTGACTATGTATGTAATGGTTTATATTGTAATGATGGTTGTTTGCATTTGATGTTGTGGTATTCTTATGTCATGTGCTATCATTATTGTCAAATAATGTTGTTTCTTTTTAATTGACATGTTAGAAAGAACGTCATGGCACCTAAGCGTAGGACAACCCGTAATACTACTGGTGACAACAACGAAGTGATTTCCCCAAATGTAGAACAACTCATAGCACAGCAAGTAGCTGCTGCCATGGAACAATATGAGGCCAATCAAAATAGTGGAGGAGGAAACGGCAGTGGTACCGGTGGAGGAGGTGCAGGAGGTAGCGGTACAGCCGGAGGTTCCGGAGGTTCTGGAGGTAATAGAATAAATAAGCCGTAACACCTAGTCATGATCCGAATTAATGAAGTTATGACTTGTAATTCTACAGATGCTCCAATTAGGAAGTGCTCCTACAAGGCCTTTCTATCTTGCAAACCCCGTAACTTCAATGGCACCGAGGGTGCAGTTGGACTAATGAGATGGATAGAAAAGATGGAGTCGGTGATTGATATTAGTGAATGCACCGCTGACTGCATGGTGAAGTATTCTACATGCTCACTCACTGATAAAGCTTTAACTTGGTGGAATTCACAAGTAAAGACCTTGGGAAGGCAGACAACATATGAGTTGTCATGGGAAGACCTAAAAGCCATGATGATCGAGGAGTACTGTCCTCGAAATGAGTTACAAAAGATCGAATCTGAAATGTGGAATTTACAAATGATAAGAGATGATGTTGTTGGCTACACTGACCGATTCAATGAGTTAGCAATCTTGGTTCCACACATGGTTACCCCAGAATACAAGAAGGTTGAAAGATATTTATGGGGTCTCGCACCTCAAATCCGAAGTCTGGTGACTTCCTCAAATCATATGAATGCCAAGAGCGCCATAACTTTAGCTTTCAAGCTAAGGGATAATGCTGTACGTGATGGTTTGTTTGAGAAGAAGGAGACCGAAGGAGGGAAATCTGGAGAAAAGAGGAAATGGTTTGGAAAACCAATTAATCAAAACAAGAATCAAATTTACAAGAGACCTGAAACTATGAAAGCCTTTGTCGCCAACACTGTGGAACAAAATGGATACCTTGGAGCACGACCAAGGTGTGACAACTGTGGATATCATCACAGTGGAAAGTGTACCCAATGTGGAAAATGTAAAAAGTATGGACATCTAGCCCATAACTGTAGGAGCAATGCGAACCCTAGCAAGATGAATCAAGTAGCAGGAAAAGTCAACCCAGGAACAGAAAGGATGAATCAGGGATGCTTTGAGTGTGGAGATCCAAAGCACTTCAGAAAAGACTGTCCAAAGTTGAAGAACCGAAACGACAATCAGGCCCGTGGAAGAGCATTTGTGATGGGAGCTGGTGACGCGCGACAAGATCCAAACATCGTCACTGGTACGTTCCCGATAAATAATCACTATGCCTCTATACTTTTCGATACGGGTGCTGATATGAGTTTTGTGTCAAATGACTTTAAGTCCCTACTCGGTATTAAACCCAGCAAACTAGAACAAAAATATACAATTGAATTAGCAAACGGAAAATTAATTAATACCGGAGAGGTCATTCAAGGTTGTACCTTATGTCTTAAAAACCACACATTTAGTATAGATCTGTTACCTGTTGACTTAGGAAGCTTTGACGTTGTTATTGGCATGGATTGGTTGTCAAAGAATCATGCAGAGATTGTTTGTTTTGAGAAGATTGTCCAAATTCCACTCCCAAACGGAGAAATTCTTTCGATTCAAGGTGAGAAGAGTGGAGTAACGTTAAGGATGATAAACTGCATGAAAGCTCGTAAGTATCTACGTAAAGGCTATTACGTATTCCTGGCTCACGTCATTGAGAAGAAACCCGAGGAACGTTGACTTGAGAATATACCAATCGTTAAGGATTATCCTGAAGTTTTTCCTGAAGACTTACCTTGATTACCACCACCGAGGCAAGTTGAATTCCGAATCGACTTGGTACCAGGAGCCGCACCGGTTGCGCAATCACCATATCGATTAGCACCTTCTGAAATGCAGGAATTATCAAATCAACTCCAAGAGTTGCTTGATAAAGGTTTCATAAGACCGAGTTTCTCACCTTGGGGAGCTCCGGTCCTATTCGTAAAGAAAAAGGATGGAACCTTTAGAATGTGTATTGATTACCGAGAATTAAACAAGCTTACAATCAAAAACCGATACCCACTTCCTCGAATAGACGATTTGTTCGATCAACTACAAGGTTCTAGCTTCTATTCTAAAATCGATCTACGTTCGGGGTATCATCAACTAAGAATCCAAGAAGAAGATGTACCAAAGACAGCGTTTAGGACTCGTTATGGCCACTACGAATTCCTAGTTATGCCATTTGGTTTGACGAACGCACCAGCTGTCTTCATGGATCTCATGAACCGCGTGTGCAAGCCATACTTGGATAAATTCGTGATTGTATTTATCGATGACATATTAATATATTCACGAACCAAGGAGGATCATGAACATCATCTGAAATTAATTTTGGAACTACTCAGAAACGAGAAACTTTACGCTAAATTCTCTAAGTGTGAGTTTTGGATCCGAGAAGTGCATTTTCTTGGACATGTCATCAACAAGGAAGGAATTCACGTTGATCCATCAAAAATTGAAGCAATCAAAAACTGGGAAGCACCAAAGACTCCGACAGAAGTACGTCAATTTTTGGGTTTGCCCGGTTATTACAGACGATTCATCGAGAATTTTTCAAAAATAGCCTTGCCTTTAACCACATTAACCCAGAAAGAAAAGAAGTATGATTGGAGTGACAAGCAGGAGTCAGCTTTCCAATTACTGAAACGGAAGCTGTGTAGTGCACCAATCTTATCCCTTCCTGAGGGAGTTGACAATTTTGTCGTATACTGCGATGCGTCACACCAAGGACTTGGTTGTGTGTTAATGCAAAGAGACAAAGTCATCGCATATGCCTCACGACAACTAAAAGTGCACGAAAAGAATTATACGACTCACGACTTGGAATTGGGTGCAGTTGTGTTTGCGCTCAAGATTTGGAGACATTATCTTTACGGTACAAGATGTACTATCTTTACTGATCACAAGAGTCTTCAACATATCTTCGATCAAAAGGAACTTAACATGAGACAACGTCGTTGGGTAGAACTACTAAACGACTATGATTGTGATATCAAGTACCATCCCGGTAAAGCCAATGTCGTAGCAGACGCCTTAAGTCGTAAAGAACGAGTTAAAACTCTTCGTGTTCGTGCCCTAGAATTGACAATTCACACGAATCTTACTACTCAAATTCGGATGGCACAACAAGAGGCAATCAAAGAAGAAAACATTCAGAATGAAGCTTTACGAGGAATGATAAAGCAATTGGAGTCTAAGTCAGATGACACTTTATACTTCATGAATAGAATTTGGGTGACCCGTTTTGGTAACTTACGGGAGTTAGTTATGGACGAAGCCCACAAGTCCAGGTACTCCATTCACCCAGGTTCAGATAAAATGTATAAGGATCTAAAAGAATTATATTGGTGGCCCAATATGAAAGGAGATATTGCCACATATGTCAGTAAATGCTTAACGTGTTCAAAAGTAAAAGCCGAACATCAGAAACCGTCTGGTTTATTACAACAACCTGAAATTCCCCAATGGAAATGGGAACAAATTTCTATGGATTTCATCACGAAATTACCCAGGATGTCTAGTGGTTATGATACCATATGGGTAATTGTCGACCGATTAACGAAATCTGCTCACTTTCTGCCAATGAAAGAAACTGACAAAACAGAGAAACTTACAAGACTCTATGTTAAAGAAATTGTGGCAAGACACGGAGTGCCAATTTCTATTATTTCTGATAGAGACAGCAGATTCGTGTCTAGAATCTGGAAATCATTACAAGAAGCAATGGGCACACGTCTTGACATGAGCACGGCATATCACCCACAAACAGATGGTCAAAGTGAACGGACTATCCAGACACTAGAAGATATGCTCCGTGCATGTGTAATTGATTTCGGAGGAAATTGGGATACTCATTTACCGTTAGCGGAGTTTTCCTACAATAACAGCTACCATACGAGCATTAAAGCAGCACCGTTTGAAGCTTTATATGGTCGTAAATGCCGCTCACCGCTATGTTGGGCGGAAGTTGGTGAAAAACATTTGACAGGCCCTGAGATTGTCCAGGAAACCACTGATAAGATCTTCAAAATTAAGGACCGTCTGAAAGCGGCCCGAGATAGACAAAAGAGCTACGCTGACAACAGACGAAAACCATTAGAATTTCAAATTGGTGACCGAGTAATGTTAAAATTCTCACCACGGAAAGGCGTTGCGAGGTTTGGTAACCATGGTAAGCTCAATCCTAGATACGTTGGACCATTTGAAATACTGGCTAGGGTTGGCCCTGTAGCCTACAAACTCAAGCTACCACAGGAACTAAGCAACGTACACAATACATTTCATGTGTCAAATCTCAAAAAGTGTCTATCAGACGAGACTTTGATCATACCGCCTGACGAGATTCACATTGACGATAAACTTTATTTCATCGAGGAACCGATTGAGATTTCGGATTGGAAGGTTCAAAAGCTGAGACGTAGTCGGATCAAACTGGTTAAAGTACGTTGGAACTCAAAGCGTGGTCCTGAGTATACATGGGAACGAGAGGACCAAATGAAAACAAAATACCCATCCTTGTTTGAGGATGCACCAGTTCAAGAGGAACGAATTGAATTTCGGGACGAAATTCTGTTAACATGGGGAGAATGTGACAACCCGACATTTCAGGTCAATATCCGTACACATTATAAACAAGTTTACATTATAATTATTTTTGTGATTTATTTAATTTCGCAAGCAAGGACTTTAGAGTCTAACAAAAACCGAGCATTGTCTCAGTTCACATTTGGTAATTCTAGGAGTTACCGGTTCACATACACTTATAACCCGAATAAATTCGAACACTAGTGGTTAAAATAAATAACCAGAAAAATATATATATTATTTTACACAAACTTGACGTGGAGCAGTAAATTATTTTAAAATAAAAATTATAATACCGTGGGGAATATAAACCGAATTAAACTACCCTTTTTAAACTCTAATTGGTATTAATACCAAAAATCTAATTGGTTATTATTATAACCCAACCCACCCCTTGACTTTTGGCCGAAAAAGCCAGAGAAATCCCCCCCTTACTAAACCCATACTCCCACTGAGAAGACTTAAATAAAACCCATACCATTTCAATCAAAAACCCTCACAACTCCATTTTATCACTCATTTCTTACGGCAAATTTTCTCAATCCTCTCCAAACCGAAGTCAAATTCCAAGGCAAAACCTATCCGCATTCGGTGTTTTAAGAAGAATTTTAAGAGTTTCTGCAAAAGAGTCAAGACCATTCTCTGTTTTCTTCATCATTTTCATCTCGGTTTTTAAGGTAAAAACTCGATATTTTTCATATTATGTTCTTTAAAACCGTAGCTAAACTTACATCTTATTTAAACGCAAGAAAGATAACAAGAAGAGTGTCGAATTCAAGTTTAAAACATAAAAATATGCAGGACTGATTCTGTCAAACAGAAGTCCAGTAATCGAAACTAGGAGTTTCGATTTAACTCAATCGAAACTAGGAGTTTCGATACCTGTTGATCCATCGAAACTAGGAGTTTCGATGCCTTTTACTCAATCGAAACTAGGTAGTTTCGATAGCAAATACTCAATCGAAACTAGGTAGTTTCGATACCTTTTTCTCAATCGAAACTAGGTTGTTTCGACTCCTAACCACTCCATCGAAACTAAGTAGTTTCGACACACATATGCTCCATCGAAACTAAGTAGTTTCGACACACATATGCCCAATCGAAAACTAAGAAGTTTCGACACCTGTACAACAGTCCCAGTTGGGCAGTAACTCAAAACTATTTTATAACAAAACATGTGTTGGAAAACTAAAACGATATTTAAACAAACACAATCAGATTTACAAGGTCGGTGAACAATTTACAATTAAGACGTTGGTCTTAACAACAATTTACCCTTGGTATCTAGGGTACAAATAGTCAAGGTTGACTACAACAAGTATTATTTCAAGTATCATACAAGTATACACAAACTCAAGGTGAGTTTCACGGCCCCTTTTTACTGTTTTTCTAATATTTAGGGGAAGAACATACTTCAACTATTTTATGGGATAACAAGAGAATAAGACACGACTTTATGTTTACATGGGATGAGAACAACACATTGGAGGCCGCTAAAGTCCACTGGAACAACATAGTAACCATTAACTATAGCCTAGGGTCCTATGAATAGTACTATGGAGAGTGACGTCTCCCGGTCATGGTTAGTCGCGCTAACCACAATCTGGAGGATTTATGGCCGCATAGAACTTGATAACGCTTATTAGGGGCTCACACATGTCATGGTTTGGTTACGCCTCATGTATGAACATATTATTTGTATTCCTAGCTAGTTTACAAATGGGTCAAACACTTCTTATTCTGCTTATCTCATGCAACTGAATTATTTATGAACAAATGTAGTTTACAAAGAACAATTTGATTAAACCTGTGAACTCACCAACCTTGTGTTGACGATTTTAAGTATGTTTTTTAGTTAACTGAGCGTGATTTCAAGGTTAGCAATGTAGATTACATGCATGCACGATGGATACTACTCAAAGAGGATTTCCCCTGTATAACTCATTAAATTGAGTCATATTTGTGAAATCTTAACTTTTTGTAAACTCAGATTACATTTTTGTAATGTAAAACTTTAAATTTGTTTACGTATCCATGTATCATGTATGTGTTTGCGGTAATCATATGCTTTGGAAACCATGAACGTCGCGCCTCGCGTTTCCGCCTTGGCGGGGTGTGACACAACTAGACGAGTTACTTGAGAAAGGATTTATCCAACCGAGCATCTCGTCGTGGGGTGCTCCGGTGTTGTTTGTGAAGAAGAAAGACGGTTCGATGAGAATGTGTATCGATTATCGCGAGTTGAACAAACGAACGGTGAAGAACAAGTACCCTTAACCACGGATCGATGACCTGTTTGACCAATTGCAAGGCGCAAGTTGGTTCTCGAAAATCGACCTTCGGTCCGGGTACCATCAGTTGAAGGTAAGGGAAGAAGACATACCGAAAACTGCATTTCGCACGCGTTATGGACATTTCGAGTTCCGCGTAATGTCTTTCGGATTGACGAACGCCCCCGTAGCGTTCATGGATTTAATGAATAGGGTGTGTCGACCGATGCTGGATCGATCAGTAATCGTGTTCATCGATGATATCCTCATCTACTCCAAGAATGAGGGTGATCACGCGTGTCACTTGAAAGAGGTATTGGAAGCTCTGAAGAAGGAAAAGTTGTATGCTAATTTCTCCAAATACGCGTTCTGGCTTAGGGAAGTCCAATTCCTAGGTCACGTCATTAACCCGAACGGCATTATGGTTGACCCAGCAAAGATAGTGACGGTAAGGGAATGGGACATTCCTAAGACGCCAACTGAAATCCGCAGTTTCTTGGGATTGGCAGGCTACTATAGGAGATTCATCCAGGATTTCTCAAAAATAGCTTCGCCATTGACAAAGTTGACTCGGAAGGAGGTAAAGTATGAATGGGGTTCGACCCAGGATGAGGCGTTTAAGAAATTGAAGGAGAAGCTAACCCAAGCTCCAGTCTTTGCCCTACCCGAGGGCAGTGAAGACTTGGTGGTATACTCTGACGCTTCGGGTCAGGGATTAGGGTGCTTATTGATGCAACGCGGGAGAGTGATTGCATATGCGTCACGACAGTTGAAGGTTCACGAAGCCAATTATCCGACTCACGATTTGGAACTTGCTGCTGTCGTATTCGCATTGAAAATATGGAGGCACTACCTTTACGGGGTGAAGTTTACTATTTACTCCGACCACAAAAGTTTGAAGTACTTCTTCGAACAAAAGGAACTTAATATGAGGCAGAGGCGATGGTTGGAACTCCTGAAGGATTATGACTGTGAGATCATGTACCATCCTGGAAAGGCAAACGTGGTGGCTGACGCTCTAAGCCGTAAGGATGTGCCTACTCCTATTAGAGTGAAAGCATGCTAGTTGGTGGTAGCATCGGACGTGATGAGAGAAATCAAAAAGGCTCAAGAGGAGGCACTTAAAGAAGAAAACATAAAGAAGGAAAGGATCGTTGGCCAACGGGACAAGTTGGAATATAACACCCTTGGTGTTAGAACACGTTATGGACGGGTATGGATACCTATGGGTGGCGAGCTTAGAACCAAAATCTTGGATGAGGCTCATAAGTCTCGTTACTCTATCCATCCTGGTACCAATAAAATGTATCAAGATCTGAGGAAGGAATACTGGTGGCCTGGAATGAAATATGATGTGACGAAATATGTAAGCAAGTGCTTGACTTGCTCGCAAGTAAAGGCTGAACACCAGAAACCGTATGGAAAGATTCAACCACTTGATATACCGGAATGGAAGTGGGAACACATTACCATGGACTTCATAACCAAGCTACCTCACACAGCTAAAGGTCATGACACCATTTGGGTAATTGTGGACCGTTTAACGAAGAGTGCTCATTTCCTACCTATTCGCGAGACGTTCTCGTCGGAGAGGTTAGCGGAAGTGTTTATTAATGAAATAATAGCACGGCATGGGATGCCTTTGACGATCGTATCTGACCGGGACACCCGATTCACATCGAGGTTCTGGAAAAGATTTCATGAAGCGATGGGCACGAGGCTTAATATCAGTACGGCATACCACCCACAAACGGATGGTCAGTCCGAAAGGACCATTCAGACATTGGAAGATATGCTCCGTGCTTGTATTATCGACTTTGGTGGCAGTTGGGACAGTCATCTGCCGTTAGCCGAATTCTCCTACAACAATAGTTATCACACGACGATAGGCATGCTGCCTTACGAAATGTTGTATGGGAGAAGATGCTGGACCCCGATTTGTTAGGGTGAGATTGGACAGAAAGAATTAGGAAGTCTTGAAGTCGTAAAAGAAACGTCGGAAAGGTTTGATCAAATCAAAGCACGAATGAAGGCCGCACAAGATCGTCAGAAATCCTATGCGGATAAACGACGAAGGCCTATTGAGTTTGATGTTGGGACAAAGTAATGTTGAAAGTGTCACCCTGGAAGGGAATCATTCGATTCAGTAAGAGAGGAAAGTTAAGTCCGAGGTTTGTCGGACCATTCAGGATAATGGCACGGGTGGGTGAGGTCGCTTATCGGTTAGAGTTGCCTGATGAGTTAAGTGAGATTCATCCTACCTTCCATGTATCACACTTGCAAAAGTGTTTGGCGGATGAATCGGCTCACGTACCACTTACTGACATCGAGGTCGACAACAACCTTAATTACATCGAAGAACCCGTGGCCATTTTAGACCGAAAGGAGAAACGTTTGCGTAACAAAGTGATCCAATTGGTTAAAGTCCAATGGAAGCACCGAAAGGGATCGGGGGCTACTTGGGAAACGGAGACGGAAATGAGAGAGTCGTACCCTCAATTATTTGACTTGTGATAGGTTTCGGGGACGAAACCTATTGTAAGTGGGGTAGACTTGTAACATCCTAAAATGGCGAGAAATAAAGTTAACGAGTTCAAGCGGGCCGAAGTCGGGCCGGGTCAGTCGCAAACCGGGCTTGGGGAGGTCTCCCCTATAAATAGCCCAAGGCCCTCACTTCTCCTCTTTGCAATTCTAGAGAGAGAAAACCCGTAGAGAGAGAAAGTGTCGGAATCGCACAAGATTGCACCCGCTCGTGTCTCTTGCACTCGTGAAGGAAACCTCCAAATCAGAATCGTCATCCAGGTAACCATTCGAGCTAAAATTGAAATTTTTGCTTAAATTGGGTTTCCGGGTGAAAATAGGACGTTTTTACGGATGAAACTTGAGAATAAGCTTAGGTTTAGTATCTGGAATGAAAACCGGTTGTTTTGAGCAAAGAAAGTTGAAGTTTTGACATAATCGAATCCAAATACGTGAATTTCGGGACTGTTTGAGAAGATGACTGCTGGTGCCTGTCAAGTTCGCATGGTGGAGGCGAACTTATCAAGTTCGCCTGATTATGTTCGCCTGGCAAGTTCGCTTGGCCAAGGGTAAGCGAACTTATTATGTTCGCCTGAGTTAAGTTCGCTTGGCCAAGGGTAAGCGAACTTATTATGTTCGCCTAAGTTAAGTTCGCTTGGCCAAGGGTAAGCGAACTTATTATGTTCGCTTGGCAAGTTCGCTTGGCCAAGGGTAAGCGAACTTATTATGTTCGCCTGAGTTAAGTTCGCTTGGCCAAGGGTAAGCGAACTTATTAAGTTCGCTTATAAGTTCGCCTAGGCCAGTGGAGGCGAACTTAGCATTAAGTTTGCCTATATCAGCTGAGTAAAAGTGAGAATTTAGGTTAGGTCTGATATATGTGTTTTGTAACCAATTCAGATCGGAAGTGACGTTGTTGGGCCTTTGATTAGGACAACCGAGACTAGCTTATAAGGTGAGTTCTAGAAGCCCTCTTTTAAATGTTTTATATAATGTTTTCGGGCTGGTGTGTATACGTATGAAATGTTGTTTTATAAAATGATGTTTATGAAACTATGTTTACGAAATGAAATGATTTGGAATGAACAGTTTATGGAAAGAAAGTTTTATGAACGGAATGTTTACGAACGAATGTTTATAAAGAAATGGTTTAAAGTAAAGGTAAAGGGTTTCGAAAATGAATGAAAGGTTTTGTGGAAAGAAAAGAAAAAGGGCAAAGGTTTTAAAGAAGTCATTACAAATCTAATCTGTCGAATGAATGGAATTGACGAATGAAGTCTGGGAATGAGATTCCCAGCCTTGTGGTAGATTATGGACAGCGAGCCATAGTTACCATAAGAACAACAGGGGCAGTGTCTTAGTGGCCTGCCAATGGTTTGATGTTGTACAACTGGTATGGAGTAACGACGGTTACTCAGGGGTTAACGTGACCCTACGTGAGGTTAAATTATGATCCGACGATGTTATGGCTGAGAGTCATAACCGTCGATGGAAGTTGTCGGTCAATGGCTGAGAGCCATAACAGAATTGATGAAGACTTCTCTGCCAGGTCTGTTGGCAGAAGCATTGAAGCAGGTCAATGGGGTGGGTGGGTCTAGCGCGGCAATTGGTGCTCAGAACAATGAGACCAACAACGCACCGCCTGCTCGCGGATGCGACTACAAGTCATTTAAAGCATGTGACCCACCGGTCCTCACTGGAAAGAAAGACGCGGTGGCTACATTTGATTGGGTGATCCTTATGGAAGCTGCCATTCGTCTGAGCGAGTGCCGAACGGATCAAGTTGTGAAATTTGCTGCTAACTCCTTGAGGGAGGAAGCATCCCATTGGTGGGAAGGTGTACGTCAGGCAAAAGGGAGCGAGATTGTGGATGCAATGATGTGGGCTGACTTGAAAACTTTGGTGATCAAGAACTTCTGCCCAAGGAACGAGATTGAGAAAGTAGAGAGGGAATTTCTGGGTTTGAAGGCCGGGAGCATGACGCACCGGCAGTACACAACCCGATTCAATGAACTGGCACGTCTGGTGCCACATCATGTCACTACTGAAGAGAGAAAGATTGCCTGCTATATTCAAGGGTTGCCGGACCAGGTCCGCACCTATGTTAAGGCAAACGCCCCTACTACCTATGATTCGGCAGTAGAACTAAGTGGCGTGGTATTTGACGATCTGGCACTGGATGTTGTTGCCAGTGAAGAGCAAAAGAAGAGACCGAGCTTTTCAAACAAGCGAACTGGGGGAAAGATGTTTGGGGCTCGTGATAAGAGGGCTCGGGTGGATGAGCTGACCGTTTGTAAGAAATGTGGGGTAAGACATGTAGGTGAATGTAGACTGGGTTCTAACTTGTGTTTCAAATGTGGCAAGACCGGGCACTACGCCCGTGAGTGCACACAACACTACAAGTGCTACAACTGTGGGGATTTCGGTCATCTGAGTAGGGACTGCCCGAAGCCCAGGATGGGGGAAACCGGGAAGGGAAAAGGCCCGGAAAAGAAGGGAGAGGGATCTCGTGCGAAGACGCGAGCATACGCACTGACGCAGGATCAGGCTAGGAAGGATCCCGATGTGGCGTCCGGTACGTTCATCCTTGACAACACTTTTGTTTCTGTGTTATTTGATTCGGGTGCCAGTAAGAGTTTTATATCTGCGACTTTCTGTAAACGAGTGAAGTACACTGTCAGTAAGCTAGAAAGGGCCTTTAGCGTAGAAACCGCTGAGGGTAGGACTGCAAAAGTAACCGATGTAGTTGACAACTCCACGATAAAGATAGAAGGTCATAGATTCCCTGTCAAATTGTTTGTTATGGTTTTGGGAGGGTTTGATGTTGTGTTGGGAATGGATTGGTTAACTGCCAACGAAGCACAAATCATATGTGAACGAAAGATAATCCAACTCAAGGCTCCGGATGGTAGCAAAGTCGAGGTCTTTGGAGATCGTGACGCCCTGATGCCAAACGTCATATCGATGATTAAGGCAACAAATTACTTGAGGCGCGGATGCGAGGCATATCTGGTGTATGTAATTGACAAGTGTAAGGAAGTGAAGGAACTAGACGATGTACCCGTGGTACGCGAGTACCCGGAGGTGTTTCCAGAGGATTTGCCTGGGATACCACCCGATAGAGAAATTGAGTTCCGAATTGACTTAGTACCAGATGCCCAGCCCGTGGCTAAGCCTCCATATCGACTAGCACCAGTGGAAATGAAAGAATTAATGGCACAACTTGTGACAACCCGACATTTCAGGTCAATATCCGTACACATTATAAACAAGTTTACATTATAATTATTTTTGTGATTTATTTAATTTCGCAAGCAAGGACTTTAGAGTCTAACAAAAACCGAGCATTGTCTCAGTTCACATTTGGTAATTCTAGGAGTTACCGGTTCACATACACTTATAACCCGAATAAATTCGAACACTAGTGGTTAAAATAAATAACCAGAAAAATATATATATTATTTTACACAAACTTGACGTGGAGCAGTAAATTATTTTAAAATAAAAATTATAATACCGTGGGGAAAATAAACCGAATTAAACTACCCTTTTTAAACTCTAATTGGTATTAATACCAAAAATCTAATTGGTTATTATTATAACCCAACCCACCCCTTGACTTTTGGCCGAAAAAGCCAGAGAAATCCCCCCCTTACTAAACCCATACTCCCACTGAGAAGACTCAAATAAAACCCATACCATTTCAATCAAAAACCCTCACAACTCCATTTTATCACTCATTTCTTACGGCAAATTTTCTCAATCCTCTCCAAATCGAAGTCAAATTCCAAGGCAAAACCTATCCGCATTCGGTGTTTTAAGAAGAATTTTAAGAGTTTCTGCAAAAGAGTCAAGACCATTCTGCTGGTGCAGGCAAACTTAGCAAGTTCGCCTGTCAAGTTCGCTTGGTGGAGGCGAACTTATCAAGTTCGCCTGATTATGTTCGCCTGGCAAGTTCGCTTGGCCAAGGGTAAGCGAACTTATTATGTTCGCCTGAGTTAAGTTCGCTTGGCCAAGGGTAAGCGAACTTATTATGTTCGCTTGGCAAGTTCGCCTGAGTTAAGTTCGCTTGGCCAAGGGTAAGCGAACTTATTATGTTCGCTTGGCAAGTTCGCTTGGCCAAGGGTAAGCGAACTTATTATGTTCGCCTGAGTTAAGTTCGCTTGGCCAAGGGTAAGCGAACTTATTAAGTTCGCCTAGGACAGTGGAGGCGAACTTAGCATTAAGTTCGCCTATATCAGCTGAGTAAAAGTGAGAATTTAGGTTAGGTCTGATATATGTGTTTTGTAACCAATTCAGATCGGAAGTGACGTTGTTGGGCCTTTGATTAGGACGACCGAGACTAGCTTATAAGGTGAGTTCTAGTAGCCCTCTTTTAAATGTTTTATATAATGTTTTCGGGCTGGTGTGTATACGTATGAAATGTTGTTTTATAAAATGATGTTTATGAAACTATGTTTACGAAATGAAATGATTTGGAATGAACAGTTTATGGAAAGAAAGTTTTATGAACGGAATGTTTACGAACGAATGTTTATAAAGAAATGGTTTAAAGTAAAGGTAAAGGGTTTCGAAAATGAATGAAAGGTTTTGTGGAAAGAAAAGAAAAAGGGCAAAGGTTTTAAAGAAGTCATTACAAATCTAATCTGTCGAATGAATGGAATTGACGAATGAAGTCTGGGAATGAGATTCCCAGCCTTGTGGTAGATTATGGACAGCGAGCCATAGTTACCATAAGAACAACAGGGGCAGTGTCTTAGTGGCCTGCCAATGGTTTGATGTTGTACAACTGGTATGGAGTAACGACGGTTACTCAGGGGTTAACGTGACCCTACGTGAGGTTAAATTATGATCCGACGATGTTATGGCTGAGAGTCATAACCGTCGATGGAAGTTGTCGGTCAATGGCTGAGAGCCATAGCCTTCAATGGAGGTTGCCGGTCTATGGCTGAGAGCCGTAGGGGCAACTGAATGGGTATTGTCGGTCCTCGTGCAGTTAGCCTTGGGGGCAATACAAAAAAGGGAATTGACGGAATGTTGTGGCAACGACGGTGATACGTAACGGTTGACCACGACATGCAGGGTTCCTTCGGGGACACAGAGACGCGTAACGATACAGATTTTAGATAGTAATGTATGGCTTAAATGAATGTTAAATGTTTTAAACAAATGATCCGTTCAATGTGTTTAAATGTGTGAAGGTTTATGAATGAAAGGCCCTGTTTTCTTATACGTGATGTTAAACCCTAATAAATGTTTTGAATGATGAACCATTTCTTAAATCGAACGAAAACTAGAACTCACCAGCGTAGCTGACTTTTTAGTGTACACATTCAGGTTAAGGCAGGTATGGATGATGGACGGTGATGCTTGGCAAGCGAGAAGAGTTACCCGGCTGATCATGAAGACTGGCATCCCGTTATGTTTAGCTATGATGTAAATATGTTTTAAACTATGTTTACGCTTCCGCATGTATGAACAAGTTTTAATTATGATGAATGAATGAAGTTTTCCGCTGCGTTATTTGATATTCATGTTTAAGAACTGTTTGTGAATGAGTAAATACAATAAGTGAGGCCTCCCGGGTTTGGGGCCTTACATGACTCTATCATTTTTTAGATCCCTTTATCGTATGTTATTTTTTATGTATAAGTTAATGGTTCTAATTTACTTTTCAGGTACATATTATAATGAAAATAATATTTTATGTAAAAGCATACTTTGATTAGAATGATACAAAGGCTTTAAATAGCCTGGAATCATAATGTTACAAAATATATACATGGAAAGGAGAATGATTAGGCTAAAACTATGCGTCCTAAAATAACCACAATTTCTATCAAAATATAGTGAAGATATAAATGGAAATTACAGTCAATACACAATCAATAATAATCAATAATTATTATCCTTAATATGCCCCCGCAAGATGGAGGATCCATCGGAGACGCCAATCTTGGACCGTAATCGGTGAAATGGGCCCCGACTAAGTGGTTTAGTGAGCACGTCCGCAAGTTGGTCAGCGGAATGAATATGAAGGACCCGTAACGAACCATTTGCCACCTTTTCCCGAACAAAATGATAGTCGAGAGCTACGTGTTTCATACGCGAATGATAGACCGGGTTGGCACATAGATAAGTAGCTCCCGCATTATCACAAAATAATATAGGCGGTGTAGTCATCGAGAGACCAAGTTCCAATAGTAAGTTCTGGACCCAATAGAGTTCGGCTGCTCCATTTGCTAATGCCTTGTATTCCGCCTCGGTTGAAGACCGAGAGACCGATTTTTGACGCGATGAGCGCCATGAGAGAATGTTGGAACCGAGGTAGATGATGTTTGCAGTTGTGGAACGCCCCCCATCGTCAATTCCCCTCCAATCAGAGTCGGTAAAGGCAGTAAGACTGATGGGAGATCTGCGGTTGAGAAACAAGCCGTGATGAATTGTGCCTTTCAGGTAACGGAGAACCCGTTTTAAGGCATGCCAATGAAGTTGGGTTGGTGCATGCATGTATTGAGAAAGCTTGTTGACCGCATAATAGACATTGGGTCGAGTAAAGGCAAGATATTGGAGAGAGCCCACTAATTGACGATACGGTGTAGAGTCAACGGTAGGCGAGCCATCAACAGGCCTAGAGTGACTCAGTGGAGCTAAGGGGTGTGGCAACGGGTTTAGCTCCATCCATTTTGAACTTGGTGAGCAAATTTTGCACATGAGCATGTTGGGATAGAAATAGTCCAGTAGTGGTGGGAATAACTTCTATACCCAGAAAGTGGTGTAGCATACCAAGATCTTTAATGGGAAATTTTTCAGATAGAGCACGGATGATAAGTTGAACAAAGGTATCATTGTTGCCGGTCAAGACAATGTCATCAACATACACCAAAAAATATGAGATAATTCCATCCCTATTGTAGATGAATAAGGATGGATCCGCTAAGGATTTGCGAAAACCAAGTTCAAGTAAGAACGTTGCAAGTTCCATGTACCATGCACGCAGTGCTTGCTTGAGCCCATAGAGGGATTTCCACAAACGACAAAGATAATTTGGAAGATCCGGATTGACATATCCCGGAGGTTGAGACATGTAGACATCTTCATGCAAGAAGGCATTGTTAACATCGAGTTGCCGAATAGACCAATTTTGAGACAATGCAATGGCAAGGACCGTGCGGATAGTGACGGTTTTAGTAACGGGACTAAATGTTTCAAAGTAATCCTTGCCATATTCTTGAAGGAACCCCTTGGCAACTAGACGAGCCTTATATTTCTTAATAAACCCATCGGGTTTCGTTTGATGCGAAATACCCATTTGCAACCGATAGGTTTATGATGTGAAGGAGGAACAAGTTCCCAGGTGGCATTCGTTAATAGAGCATTAAATTCATTATCCATAGCCTTACGCCACTCGGTGAGTGGTTGGTTCAAATGTGGAGGAAAGCGGGTGGAGTGTGGTGTGGTTAACAAAGGCGGAGTTATAGTACTTTGAATTTGGTTTGCGGTTACGTGCGGGTAAGGGGGAGGTTGAAGGTGACAAGGCAGGAGAGTTTAAGTGGGGAGAGGATGGAGCAGCGAAGGTGGAGTGGGTAGGCGTTGCAAAGGTAGAGGGAGATGAAGGTGGAGTATCTATTGTTGTAGTATGCTCAGCAGTAGTGGATATAGAAGGTGGCGTGATGGAATGTGTTGGTGTAGAGGGGTGAGCCATAGATGGCATGGTTGGGCCAGGTGATGGAGGGGTGGTGTGGGGAGGTATAAGTGGGTTATTTGGTCTAGGTAGTGGGTTGTTTAAGGGATTGTTATGTGAAATGAAAGTGGGGATGTGAGCCCGGGGGTGAGTTAGATGCTAAGGGATTAAGGTGGTGGTGGGCCAAGGGAGTGGATTGGGTCGATGGAATGCGAAGAAATTTGTCAACAGTGGGAATTGTCATGGATTTGGTTGGAGACTTTAAAGGAAATTCAGCCTCAATATTTTATGTAAAAACATACTTTGATTAGAAGGATACAAAGCTTTTAAATAGCCTGGAATCATACTGTTATAAAATATATACATGAAAAGGAGAATGATTAGGCTAAAACTATGGGTCATATAATATGAGGGTCCAAAGCAGAGAAAAAATTCGGGCCCTTTTTATTTTTATTTTTTTAGTTCTTGCTTTTGATTTCTATTTATATGAAAATTATTAAGAAGAAACTTATACGACACTTGATCAATTTAAAAAGTACGTGGGTTTTCCTGAAAGAATAAAGTTGGTTATCTAAAACTACAATCAAACCAAAGATGGTTAAGTTAGATTTTACGTAAAGACTCAAACTGTGTCATAAAATAAAAACATACAAAAAGTGTAAGCAATAAAAAAATGCTAAAAAAAATAAAAAGTGTAAAAGAATAAATAAAAAAGCAAACAAAACACAATAAAAATTCTGCGAGGATATTAAGAATTAAAAAATTATGTCAAATCTAAAGAAAATGAAAAAAAAAAAAAAGTTTATGGTGAGACTCGAACACTAGTTTCCAAGATCATAATGTGAATGTCTTACCACCATAGTGGTGCATAAATCGGTTTTTTAACCCAAACCGGTTCAACCCGACCTGAACCGGTTTGGTCAACGAAAAGTCAAAACCGGTTTGGGCTCAAACCGGTTCGGGTAATGGAAATATGTAAACCGGTCAAACCGGTTCGGGTAGGTTTTAAACCGGTTTGTCCTTTAAACCGGTTTTTATAAAAAAAAAATTCCAAATAAATTTTATATTTTTAATATAAAATCCATAATAAAATATAACAAAATTAAAACATAAAGTTCAACGTTTATTAATATTTGGAAAGTTCGGAAATTAAAAAACATGACAAGATAAAATTGTAAAAAATTACAAAAAATATAACAAATATAAAACATTAAGTCCAACGTTTTATTTTTTGGAATATTGATTGATTATTCTTGTGCGTTGTCTTCGGAACTAGAGCTTCGTAGCCTTACATCTTCGGCTAGTTCTTCATCCGTGACGGGTTCGGATATTCCAAGATCAACCTCGTTGTTGTGTATGACTTCTTCGGCTTGAATTTCATCTTCGAGAGAAGTTTGGTCTTGTATCCTATCTATCGCATCCAAATGGTCCTTCAAGCAAATGCACATTTCCATCGCTAGAGGTGTGAGTCTAGTCCTTCGTATCGATAATACCCTGCCACTAAAAGAAAAAGCAGATTCCGAAGCTACCGTGGAAGCTTGGACGGTTAGTACATCACGGGCCATGGCGGAAAGAATCGGAAACGAAGCTTCGTTTGTTTTCCACCATGCCAAAATATCAAACTCCTCAAAAACGGTAGGAGGCATAAACGCTAAAAAGTTTGTGCCAATATACCTTCCGAGTTCGCTACTCGGGGTGGTACCTCGAGCCCATTTACTAAATTCATTTAACATTTCGTTATATAAATTCAAATTAACATCTCTCGATGTACCACTTGATGATGTACCCATTGTATCATGTGGAGTCGGAGTTGTACCATATTTATGTAAATAAACATCAAATAAATCTTGTAAACATTTGTTAAAATATGTTTTTGTGCCTTGTGCAAAATGGATGTCTTCACTATCCAAATTCAAAGCGTAAGTAATTCTATCAATCAAGGTTTCAACCCCGTAAACATTTATGGTAGGGTTTAACGCGGCGGCGCAAGTTATAACGGGAGGCATTTCTTTAAAATATTTCACTAATTTTTCTTTCATCGGTTCTATCATTTTTTGTAAAAAGATCGTTTTTATTTTCAAGCTCAGACAACTTGTTAGCCATTAAATATATTTGTTTTAGTGTTAATGGACTTGTGGGATAATAAACACCGGATAAAAAAGTGGTGGCGGTTTTAAAAACTTCAAGCAATTCGGTTACGTCTTTTAAAATATCCCAATTTGGAGACGGAAACTTTTGAATTTTACGACGAGGTTTTGAGGCAAGCATATCATGAAATAGTTCTAAAGTTTCTCTTTGTCGTAAAGCGCTATAAAACATAATATAAGTCGAGTTCCATCTTGTCTCGACGTCCCAATTCGGGCCTAAGCAAAGATTATTCGTATCACGACAAAATTTAATATAATCATGGTATCTTTTTCTGTTACTAAAAATATCTTTAAGCATTTGTCGAAAAGTATATGTTAAGTTTAAAACCTCTTCAATTGCAAGCCCGGCTTGCACCGCCAAGTTAATGATGTGTGCGACACATCGATTATAGAAAAAAACGCCGTTGCAAACGGGTTTATATTTAATTTTTAGTTTTTGAACCGCATTTGTATTATTAGATGCATTATCAAAAGACATTGAAAAAAGTTTATTTTGTAATTTAAATTCGTTAATAACACCATCCAATATATAAAATAAATTTTCGCCGGTGTGTGGATATTCAAACAAGTCAAAAGCGATTGTACGCTTCATCATTTGCCACGTATTGGGATTAACCCAATGCGCGGTAACGCAAAGGTACGAATCGGGTATACCATGTGGAGCCGACCAAACATCGGTGGTTAAGTTTACACCGGTTTGCAAATTTTCAAAACCCAAAATTAATTCTTTTTTTGCTTTTTTCCACATTTTTATACAATCTCGTCTAAGGGTTGTGCGACTTACTTGGTGATAACGAGGTTGGAGTGTCTCTTGAATCATCCTTGTCAAGCGCGGATTGTCAAAGTGGTTGAACGGCAATCCTTCTTGAATCACTAACCTCGTCATTCGATCTCGAACAATATTTGGATCAAAGTTCCAAATTCCTCCTTCACTTGTCATCGAGGCTTGACCTTCACTTGGAATTCCCTTCAATGACGCGCAAGATTTTTCCATATGCATTTTCAAACTAGTGTTTGAATCTTTCCCCAAAAACGCACCACACATCTTGCACCGAGCACGTTCCTTCCCGTTTGACAACAAACATAGATCCTAATTGCACCAAATTGCCGGATTTCTCGTTGTTGCTCGAATTTCCACAACGGTAACTTCGTTTGAGGAACCACCAACACCAAAACTTGCCATGCTTTTTTTTTTTGAGTTTAGAGAGAGTTTAGATAGCGTTTTTGAGCGGTTAAAGAGCGGTTTTAGAGATTAGAGAGTGTAAAGAGAGGTGTGATCAACCCTAAACACCCCCCACCTATTTATAGTGTTTTAAGGGTGCAAAAAACTCCAAAAAAACGGCCAAAATCGACCCCAACGGCTATTTTTTGCCCAGCTCGAAAACCGGTTTAAACCGGTTTTTAAACCGGTTAGGATGAACCGGTCCCTAACCCGATCTCATCCAGGAAGCTTCAAACCGGTTTCAAACCGACGGTTTTTGGGCAACCCGAACCTGTTTGACCCAAACCGGTTTACCGGTTTGGACCGGGTTAAAAAAAAACCGGTTTTTTTTGTGCAACACTGCACCATACTACCTCAAGTGGATTTAATTATCTAATATCTTTTCTGAATAATGGCCCACAAAATTTTAGGTGCCCAAAGCCCTGGCCTATATTTTTACATAGGTGGGCCGCCCTGCCTACATCTTTTCCTCTTAGATCCTACCAATAGCTTTATTATTGGTGAGATTTTAGTGGTTATGATGGTTGTTGTTGTTTTCTAGTGAAATGTAATTTTATTAAAGTATTTTTTTTCCTTTAATTTTTATTTTGTATTCTTTTTAAAGTAATGAAATTTTATTTTAATTAGAAACTAAGCTCGCGTGATGCGGCGCGTTTACAACAAGTTGACATTATTCTTGAGCAATTTTGTCTTTTGCGAACCCAGCAACGTGTGTTGCGACGGTGACATTGACATGGTTAAATACATACAAAAAACCTACGAAGTTGTGACGGTTCGATATAAATTGAAAAGATTATAGTGTAAACAAGATGTAACATTGAAAAAACAAATTGCTCAAGAATAAAAAAGCTATTGGAAAAAAAAGTTATTAGAAAAAAGTAAAATAAAATAAAAAAACATTTTTCTATGGGATCAATTGAGTCTACATACAACTTACCACTTCAATCACAACAACTTTAGGTTATAAGTTTGAAAAAACATACTTAGACATCAGTATAGGGTTGAGTTAGTGACATCCCACTGGTTGCAATAATTTAAGGGTTAATAAATTATATGTTGTTTTTAAAATAATTTAATTTATAAGATAAATATTTAAATAAAATATTGAAGGTTTAAATTAATTTTAAAAAATTAACATTTTTTTTAACGACAACACCTACATATTCTAGGATAATTGGGTTTCCCCGAGGCAACACCTACAACATCCAAGGCAGCCCACCATAGGAGAAACCCTCCAACTGGGTAAACCTCCTAACCTAGCCACAGACCCTTTTTTGCTATGGTCAAGATTCAAACCCAAGATCTCCACTATGAGAAGTCTTAGGGCTACCATAATAATTTAATTTATAAAATAAATATTTAAATAAAATATTAAAGGTTTAAATTAATTTTAAAAAATTAACATGTTCACATTTTTAGTCTTAGGCTATGCTTTTACCCATGACATATTATCATTGGTTGTAAGACTATAGCTTATTTTTTTTATCTACATTTGCTAATTTATAAATTATGTATTATCTCACTAAAAGTCAAATATTATTTTGATGAAATGAGATGCCAATATGTCTCTTATAGTGACTTTAAAGAAAGCCCAAAGGAGTCGGTTAAAAAAAGTATTTTATAAAAAAAATTCATGAAAAAGCCCGATATCAATATTTTACAAGGCCCAAAATACAGCTAAGACTATATTCCATTTCTATTACCAATTTCCAGAAACAAAAAAAAAATTACTATTTTGACATTTTTCCTATGACCTATGAGATACACCTCATGGAATACATCGCCCCAGAGGAATCAACCGCGGGCGCACCATAAACTCTAGCGTGGTCACTCTCTAAACCGTAATCCAATCATCGGACGGTACTCCAGATCCTCATCATGATCGTACACGAATTCCGGGATCTCAATCTCGTTCCGTTTCACATGCTCCCACAGATACGCCAATCTGCTCACGTATCTCTGCTTTGCGTACAAACCTACACCATACACCCGCACACACACGATCACAATCACATTCAATTTCAAAAAATAAAACCGCGTTGCTAACCATGCATCGCTGACTTGTACCGTACAGGTAAGTAACGCATAACAAGATTAACAACTTAACAAACCCCAATTTACATGCTGAAATTGCTTAAACCAGATTATGTTGCAACTTCATAATGTACAAGTTACTAAAGCATGACTACGGAAGTATAACCGATAACGTACCCGCCGTTGAAGATGAACCGGCCGAATGTAGCGAGAAATATTCTGGACTGTAGATCTGTATGAACGAAGTAAACCGCTTCCATATTCTGTTTGACGGTGATCGGAATCGCGTCGTAAACGGATATTCCGGGGAAATTCTCGCTCTTATGAACGTCGGTGTGGATGTAAACCACCACGAACGGCCGCTCCAGTTTGGGGAAAATTTTGACTTCCAGATACTTTTTCAACAAGTCAACGGTCAAACTCTTGGCTGTGAAAGAAATTGACAAAAAAATTACTTCAAAATCGTTAATTGGACTTCAATTAATTGATAATATGCTTGAAAACTAACGAAAAATTACCTGGAAAGTGTTTTCCCATGATTCTTAAGATTTTGTGGCCGCGTTTGTCTCTGCCTTTGATCTTAAACAGATTGAGTTTGTGGATTTTTTTTATTTGCTCCGGCGACGGTTCTTCAACCATGGTGATCGGAGATTTGAATGAAGATGAAATCAGATAAGATGATTGATGACGAGGATTGGATTTGATTGGATGGATTATTTATACACGGAATTGTAAGAGATCGGAATGAAAGGGATAACGTCGATGAAGAAGATGAGAGGGAAACTAATCTGACGGCGGAATATTCGAGTTTTGACCGATTAGGATGGACCGGCGGAATACGGTGTCGAGTTTCTACAGTTCCATACGTCCCGAGATGTGTGCCTAGTGGCTGATGATCTGGACCGTTTGTTTTAAGTTGCCTAGTTGGATCACGTATGGCTTAATGGACTTGATGGGCCATGAACCATGGTTTTAAAGTGGGAAAATTATCAAAATGGATATTTGAACGGTTGAACTTATAAAAATAGATAAACTTTTTCAGCTTAGTTTGATATGGTCATTTAGGCATTAAGCCGGCTGAAGTAGGCTAGTTCAGCCGGCTTCAAATTCCATGTCAAACCAGTTTTTTTTCAGATGTTCAGCCAACCAGAAACTGACACATGGAGGTGCTGATTCCCAAGACGGCTAAAACCCACTTCCAATCAGGCTAAGCCGGCTTGTTTTTTTAGCCTGCTATATGACTTTCCTTAGCTCACTTGATTTCAGCCTGCTATATGACTATCCTCAGCCGACTATTTGTCTTTGTTTAGCCCACTTGAATACATAAAAATAGTATGACTTTACTTAGCTCACTTAATTTTAGCCTTTGTTTGTATAGTTAAAATGTCCATTTTGATAATTTTTCCAAATAAAAATGAGGGATGTATAGACAACAAATTGAGTGATTGTAAATTGGCTTGTGAGACTCACTTGCTTCATGACATAAATAACAGTGACGTCACATTCGGTTTGCAAATATAAAGAGGGAGTTGTAGGTTTCCACATTAAAATAGTATGACTTTGATATATGACTTTCCTTAGCCAACTTTATTTTAGCTAAAAAATAGTGAAACGTTAATTGTGTAAGCTGAAATCAAGTGGGTTAAGGAAAGTCATATAGCAAAGTCATACTATTTTTTATATATTTAAGTGGGGCTAAACAAAGGTATATAGCCGGCTAAAGAAAGTCATATAGCAGGCTAAAATCAAGTGGGCTAAGGAAAGTCATATAGCAGGCTAAGAAAAACACGCCGGCTTAACCTGCTTGGAAGTGGGCTTTAGCCGTCTTGGGAATCAGCACCTCCACGTGTCAGTTTCTGGTTGGCTGAACATCTGAAAAAAGATGGTTTGACACAAAATTTGAAGCCGGCTGAACTAGCCTACTTCAACCGACTTCATGCCTAAATGACCATATTGAAGTAAGCAGAAAAAGTTTGTTCATTTTTGTAAGTTTGACTGGTCAAATATCCATTTTGATAATTTTCCCTTTTAAAGTTGACCTTGTCACTCAGAAATTCAGAATGTCATTTATTATGGGCGATTCTAACCACACACGGAATATTGCTAATTGGACCCGCCGTCGCGCGATACGTCCTCGTATAGGTCAATACGAGGGCGTATTGGGTTTAGTCTCTGACACCAGAATGACACGTGTCATTCTGGTGTCCCATACGATTCGTATTGCCCTATACGAGGACGTATCGCGCATGGCTCAATATTTTTCTTCAAAAGTTGGAAGATTTGGTGATAAATAATCATATACGTGGCGTATGGACCTATACGCCACGTATAGGATTATTTATTTAATTATATTTTTTTAAAATTTATATAATTTTGTTTATATAAGTTTGTTAATATAAGTTTGTTATCTATTTATAAATTTTATATATTTTATATTTTTTTTAAACATTTATTATATTTTTACAGTATAATCAAACAAAATATTAAACATTACAAACCAAACAAAATATTAAACATTACAAACCAAACAAAATATTAAACATTACAACCAAACAAGTAAACTAAACATTATATACATTACATCATAAAATTAAATATATACATCAAAATGTTTTATATACATAACAACGAAATAAACAAAATACAAATAAAAGAACTAAACCTAATCGGCTCCGGCCTCACCCTGACCTGCCCCGGCCTCACCCTGACCTGCCCCGCCCTCATCCTGAACGGGGTCGTCCGGATAATGACGTGGCGGTGGTAGTGGGGGTGGCTCGATGCCGGCGGCTCGTGACTGATTCACGAGCTGTCCAACCGCCCACGTCATCAGGTCCTCTATGCGATCGAGTTGACGACCCTGTCGCCGTGAGTCGGCAACAAGGCCATCAAGCAATGCCTGGGTAGCCCTATCCAGCCTAACAGACCGACGTACGTGTCGGGGATGCTGTGGCGGATGCTCGTGGACCTGCTCGACGTGTGGAGGCTCGTCCTCAATCGCCATACCCTGCAGCGGCTGAGGCATAGGCGGGTCCCCCTGTCCAGGCATCTGCGGCAACGGCACCGGGACCCAAACCTGGTCCTGGACGGCCCCTACGAACCGAAGGCCCTGCGGGAATCGGTGCGTGATGCGCATGCCGCTCGCCGTGCGACGATCTAATCGGATAGGGGGTATGGCCGGTAACATCTGAGGCTCATGGTGGCCAAATGGTATGACCGACCGCATGATATGCGTGATGAATGCACCGCCATATAAAAGTCCGCGCCTCTGTCTCATATAGGCTGAAGCAAAATAAAGCGCCATGCTCGTGGACAGGTCGCACTGCCTCCCAGTAAGCAGGCTGAAAAGGAAGAAAAGATCTCTATCAGTGCACCACTCACGGCTTTTCAGACGCGGTGCGATCGACGTCGAAATAAGCCGGTGCAGATATCTATACAAAGGGTCTCTAATACCCGAGACCCTCCCCTTGGTACCCAACCAAGGACTATCTGAAATCAAGCCCCAAAAAACAAGGAGTTCCTCCTTGTCAACCTCCGTCACCGCCTCGGTGAATAGCGGCGCGACTGTCTCAAGCTCGTAGTACAAGCCCGTCGTGACGGCCCACTGACGGAGGGTCTGACGGTAAACGACCCCAAAAATAGAAAAAGAAATACGATCCGGATCCTCAATATCCGGCGCCTCCCCGGGTAGAGGCTGCAGCCCAGTCTCTGAATAGATGAACGTCGAAAGAAACTCGACGACAAGCTCTCGGTATGTCTCCTCAAAAGAAAGGTCAAAAAGACGTGACCATGGCGTGTCCTCACCGATGATGGCCCTAGCTCGCTCGGCCTCATGCACCTCCTCGAGGAGGGCCCAATCCACCGCCGTTCCCGGACCCATCTGAACCTCCCGGAGCTTCTGGGACCGGGAATAAGCCTCTGTATCGGGCGGAAAATCTAGAAAAGGATAGTGCGCAAAATCGTCTAGCTGATCCATCTGAACATCATCATCATAATCCGCCATATCTGAAAATAATTAATTGTTTTTAATATTTTAATTTAAATAATAATAATAATAATATATTTTTTAAATTTTAAATAATAAATTGAATTAATAATAATATTAATATATTTTTTTATTAAATAATAATAAATAATTAATTTAAATTTTAAATTAAAAACATATACGCCACGTATAGGCTTATACGTGGCGTATAGGCGGTTGCCGGGTAAACTGAGCCATACGCAGGCCAAATAGGCCATACGCGGGCGAGTTGCCGGGTAAACCAAGCAATACGCGACCAAACTAGGCCATACGCAGGCATGTGACCGGGTAAACTGAGCCATACGCAGCGTATAGACTTATACGTGGCGTATGGCTTCATCTTCTTCCTTAGATCAATCTAGAAGAACTATACGCCACGTATGGTCCTGTACGCGGCGTATAGTTCTTAATTTAAAACCTAAAAATCGCTAATCTACCCAGTTTCACCCGCTAATATTTAATAATAACCTAACATTAATGATCGTGGGTTAAGACACGTACCTTTTCAAAGTTTTTTTGATGGCACAATCCAAATCAACGAGCTTTTTATAAGCGGGTCGCGTATGGCTTTGTGTTTGTTTTTTTGGTTCGTTTGGTACAATACGGGGCCTAAACCAGATAAATCAAATGTATATACGCCACGTATAGGTCAATACGTGGCGTATAGAATACCAAAGGTTAGGAAAGATACGCCACGTATTGATCTATACGTGGCGTATAGAAATTTGAATTTCGAGAAATTTTGAATTTTGAAAGATTTGAATTAAAATTAATTATTATTATATTTAATTAACATTATAATTAGTTATAACTAAATAAAAATATTTAAAATGACAATAAAATTAATTTAAAAAGAATTACAATACAATTTAAAACAAATATCATCCGAGATTCGTGAAATATTGTGGAAAACTAGATTTATTAGTGGCCATTATTTTCTTAAATCGTTCTATACGATCATTGTATTTATTTTCCCATTTTGCTGCATCATCATTTCGGTGCAAATTCCAAAGTGCATTCGGCGTAGGAATCGGAAATTCTCCGTCTAACTTGACGTGGATGAAATGAGCATTTTTGACGTGAACTAACGATAAGACTTGATGTTGAGCGTGAACGTTAGGACCAAACCACAATGGAAAAAATGATTGATTACCGTTGATGCTTAAAAGATGAACAATCACCCCAAATCTTTGAGCAATTAGGAGTCCTGTGTATGGCATCGACATCCAACGACTAACTGGTGCGGCTTTCACATCCTGCCAATCTATTGTGTGACGTAGCTTATCATACTCTTGAAAGGCGACTCTATCAAAAACAGTTCTCCACCATTCCTCTTTATTGTCCATCTCATGTAGAAGTTGTTGACGGACAAAGAGCCACTGATTTTCATTTAACCCTAAGCCCAAAGCTACCGCTCGAAAACCACAGTTACCGTCGGGTTTTACGTCCTGTATATGTGAAATGTACGGATAAAATATATAGGGTATCGAATCCTTAAAACATTTTATATTGTTAACCGCATCATTCCCCGTAATCAATGGAAACCCAAGATGGGCGTTATCATCTTGCGGTTGCTTTTCGTTACCCTTAGTTGAACGACTGTGTTGAAAGACCGAACTCGCTTGTATAGAGTCTTGTGACGCAATATACGAGCTGTGTCTCGCAGGGTCACATTTGCTTTGTTGGGAACCTGTCAATGAGTTGTTTCTCGCGACATCCTGTTTCCTTTGTTGTTGCTTTTTCAAAGTTGGACGACCGCGAGTATCTTCTTGTACCATAGGCGCTTTCTTGTTACTTTTGCTCGGAAAGACAACCCCTGCAATTCTCGACATCATACTTCTTTTGACCTGATCGGGTTGTGACATAATTTTGTTTCTCACTTGTCCCAGTACCTTATCCACGTCTACATTTTCATCATCGACAAACGACGGTTTTAAATCAAGTTTCCTCCAGAAGACGTCCACTGCATCTAGAGGGATTATGCCACCTGTATAATAATAATAATAATATATTGTTTAAATAATAAATAATAATAATAATAATATTAATATATTGTTTTTAGTATATTTTTTTTAATTGAAATAATTTATAATAATAATAATTAAATAGTCAGAACAGTTTACCTGTAGCTTCGATATTTGCTAGACGACAAGCACATGGCAACCCACAACTAATGAAAAGTTGGCACCCACACGTTGCATTTTGTTTCCGTATATTTGATAACTTGTACCACTCGTTTTCTATCAAATCTAGAGCTTTATGTGAAACTTTACCGTGCAGGATATCAAACAATTGAATAGCTATGTGGCTGTCCATTTTCCTTATGATGCTTGTTCCAAACCCAAACTGTAAGTGATAATACTGATCTGATACAATTTCATCAACAAACCCAACAAGTCTATCTAGCGAGCTGTTAGCGTTTCTAAGATAGCTCTTTAAGAGCGAATGCTGGCTCTCGACTCGGTTCGTTGTATGTTGACCAAAATTGAGGTTTTTGTTGGACCACGCGGATACAAACTTTTCTTTATACGGGTCCAGCCAATTTTTAGTCACATAATCAATAACTCCTAGAAAAATATTTAATATTGAATAAATATTTAAATACTTGAATATTAAATATTTAATATTTAAAACTTACTTCCTCGTTTGGCTGCATACAGACGTTCCTAAAGTCGGTTGAAGTTGTACTGGTATATATCTGGCGTGGGAGACTCACATAATACCGACCATGAATACTTGAAATTTTTCCAGTCTTCGTCTGTAAATGATGCCCTGCAATGTTTTGCGATATTCTCGTGTATGTGCCACCGACATAGGTGTGACATTTCAAAAATTTTCGTTGCGGAATTTATCGTGTAAATATTAACATTTTATATTTAATCAAATTATTACAAATGAGTGTATTGGCAAATTTCAATTTATGTACTTTTAATTTTAAAAATATTTGAAGGTTATAAACTATATAAATTATGTTATTAAATTAAATAATTTATATAAATCAATGGTTTTCAATTTTATTTACCATTCAATGAGATTGATCTTAAATAAAAACATAAGTTTTATGAAATTTTATATGCTTAAGTTTTATTTGGTTTTTATACAAATAAGTATTTTTTGTTATGAAACTAATTTAATTAGAATTTTATAAGTTTTAAAAACTAATATAAAATTCTATACAAAAAAGTTCTACATTTAAAAAGTTGCATATTTAATAAAACAACATATTTTAATAAGATTTATAACTTTTATAAAGATTATTATTTATAAAATAATAATAAAATAAGTTTATAAAAACATTTTTAAATTAATTTGATTTAAAAAGAAATTTAAATTAATTTATTCATTTAAAAGTTCAGGGGTTGTATTGTAATAAATCGAACTCAAAGGTTTTAACAGAAAATAACTGTAGGGTCTGTTTCTGGACAATTTAAACTTCAGGGACCCATCCGTATTTATTTTAAGGGTTAATTTAATATAAAGACAAACCCCAGGGACCAAAGTTGCCAACTCCCCATTCGCATTCCCGGTCACCCCCTTCGATTGTCCGGCGGTCCGAGGCTTTCTCCGGCGAACACCCCGACAGGGCTGTTCCCTGCACCTCGACGCCCGACAAAAGCGTCGCTGACTTCGCCTCTCCCACGCAAACCAGAGCCCTCGACCAATTTGTTGTTTAAACATACGAAAAGTATGATCCTGTTTGTGGCCGAAAGTTCACGCCGCGTAATTGACCCCGACAGTAGACCTCCACGCCTGAAAAAAGGCTCGACAGCTTCGTCTCGTCCAGACGAGTATCGGGGCAGGCTCAATTGCTTGTCTCATTGTCGGAATCAAGCTCGACTATAAGAAACCACTACCGGTCCTTCTCGGGCTCCATTCTCTCTCGACTCTCACTCTCACTCCAAATTGAGAATTCCATCACTCTCGTCGTCCCTGAAAGAAGTTGTGACCAAGAATTCAGAAGCTAATCCCACCCAGAAGTCTAGTTCCCGTTTTGGACATTTTCGGTTCAAAAGTCTCTGCCGACCAAGCCCTTCGCGACTAGGTTCGAGTCTCGATTCGATTCCTGTACCTTCTGTTATCATCAGGTAACCTATTCCAGTCGAAATCTAGACAATCGCTCGAGGATTACCGGGCAAACCAAGTGTCCTCGGACACGGTTTGCCGGTTACCGAGAACCAGCGACCAGTATGGTTAGTGTGGTTATCAATTAAACGACACCCACATAACCAGCGATGGGCAGTAGCCCGGCTGGTTATGCGTGTGTGTGTTTGTATCACAGGTCGCGGGTTCGATCCGGGTGGCCTACGGCCCAACCCCATTTTGCTCCTGTTGTCTTTTTTTTATTTTATTTAATTTTCTTAATTTATTTTAATATCATTTTTATACACTAAAGACTAAAACGAGTCGGTTTGATCGTTCGTTTATTTTGAAACCAATTAAACAATCTTTTTAATCCATAAACTATTCCATTTTTATAAATCTTGTAATATTATTTAAATACATTTTTATATATAAATATCTTATATTTTTATAAATCTCGTAATATTATTTAAATACATTTTTATATATAAAATATCTCATATTTTTATAAATCTTGTAATACTTTTATAAACTTACTTAAATACACTTTTATATATAAAATGTCCTATATTTTTATAACTCTTGTAACATTTTTATAAACTTAATAAAATACATCTAATATATATAAAATGTCTCATCTTTTTATAAACCTAGCTACATTTTCAATAAACTCGTTTAAATAAATCTTAAATATCAACATAATTGGTTAAATAAAGACTTATCTTTTTATTTATTATTATTGTTTAAATACATTAAACATAATGATTAATTATTTAAAAATGTAATATTTTATAAGTCAAAGTTTTACAAAACCGTATTCATTTTCTACCACATTTTATACAAATAAATATTAAGGATATTATTATAAAACATATACTCATTTAAATACGAATACGCACATACATATAACATACAATAATACCCATTTATCTACATAGGGTTTCATTTTGCTTAGACTTCAACATACTTATCACCTACACGCGTGGACAAATACCCGCTTGCAAGGTGAGTTACATATCCCCTATTTACATTTTTATACATTTTGGGGTGAAACGTAATCTGTGCTTACTTACATACAATTCAACTTGTGTTTACATGTGTAGATTATTGTGCTTTTGTGCATGGTCACTTGTTATGCTATGAATACTTTTAAGATGGTTTAAATTATGTGTAACCCACATAGTCTTGATTCCATGCCTATCACTTTTAGGGTAGCGGTATGCTATGCCTATCACGTTAAACCTTTATGCTTATATACAAAATTACATGCTTACAATTGGTATACATATAGTGAAATCTCCACATTATGCCATATCATACCATGTCAAACTATGAATTGTATAAACGTTTTTAACTAAACTTTTATCTTATTTAAACATATGTAAACTCACCAACTCTCGTAGTTGACACTTGTTTTGGATTACGTTTCAGGTGAAGATATGTGATTTTGTGACTATGTGTTGAAGGTGCTACACATAAGGCTTTTGGACCTAGTAAAATAATCATGTGTAATATTCTAGAATAGGGTGTTGTAACTTGAATTGTATTTGGATATTTGGTATTTAAATCTCATTAATGAATTATGCAACCTTAGTAGATCATGTGCTTATGAACAATCATTCTATTGTCCGCCTCGATGATTCCGCCATCGGTCGGGGTGTGACAATAGGTTCTTGGAACGGAAATATTTTATCACACGCGTTCATAAGAGCTTTGTCCATGTCTGTTACTATCACACGCGGCTCCATACACTTTTGCAACATTGCTTTTATTTGAATGCATGAGCGACGCAAAACGACTGGTGTGTGGAGGTCACACCGACCACTTGGACAAATGGAAGTTTGTACATGTTTGTTTTGTATGTCGCGTCGATCATCAACACGTGCGGGAATGCACGCCACATCTCGTACGATTTCGGATGAACAAAGAATATCTCCTCCACACTATTTGTGGCAGGATCTTCTCGAGTATAGTAGACGTATTTTTTTGAAGAAAGCAGGTTTTCCAGAATCTGTATTGGAGTTTCACCGACTCTCGTTTCGTTTTTTATCTTTTGTATTGCATTATAAATGTCTTTTTTAATGCAACTACTCTCTGGGTTTTGTTCCCTTATAGTTGCTAGAATGTTTCGTGGCAACATGTTTTGCGAATACAACTTCCCCACCAAAAGTTGTTCCGACTGAGACAGTCTTCTTGCAAACGAGTGCGCCTCAAGATGTTGACTAGGATCGTGGTTATGACTGTCATCCTTCACCGTTAATTTCCAATCACCAGTATTTTCTTGGTACCCTCCTTCCAATTTAAAGGGACAACCAATTTTCTTGCTACCGGCACGTCTAACCGTGGCAGTAGACGCACGTTCGCCGTGACGGTCACACACAAGCCACACCTTGATAAACGGTTCTGTCGGATCGTCGCCTTTTCTCCTCGATCGTCGGGTGACAATGACGTAACCATTGTCATGTCCTCTCCGGATAGCCCAATCAACCAACTGCTCACGAGACTGAAAATTTTGGTTAGTTTTATAAGACATATTTTGATTATTTTGTTCTTCGTCTTCGTAGTCATCGGTTTGTTGTGTCGGGTAAGAGACTTCATCGTATACGTATTCGTTCGTGGGTTGTGTAAGATAAAACGGTTCACCGTATACGAACTCGGGATTGCTTAGTGGCTCGTTCAAATCTGGAAGCCTTACCCGTTGATGAGAATAAACGTTGGACGAGACCTCCTCCTGGTTCACCTCTTGAACGCCAAAACTTTGCGGATTGTTTTCCACCGACTCGTTAGAATATACCTGAAAACCGTAGTTACCATCCCACCACCAAGACATGTTTATAATTTTTGAATTTTGAAAGCATACGTTCGGTTCGAATGAGAATTCTGCATGGTTAAATACACAAAATTTGGGCCCTATACGCATCGTATAGCCCAATACGATGCGTATAGGGTACGAGGTGATGTGACTAGTGACAGAAGGTACATTGTACCCTAAACTGCAGCGTATTGCCCTATACGAGGCGTATACGATGTTTGAATGACCAGGCTGGAAGAGAATGTCGGGCATGGGAAATTGTGAAGGGCTATACGCATCGTATTGCCCTATACGATGCGTATATGGCCAAGTCCAATTAGCATTCTCCGTGTGTGGTTAGTAGTGCCCTTTATTATACCAAAGGTTATACGACCCCACCGACCGAAACAACAATAACCTATATGACTTGTATAAGTATTAGTGGCGTCAAATGTTGTCTGCGGCAACGTTATGCGGCCCATATAGGCAGTGGCGGATCCAATAATTTTTTTCAGGGGGTTCACTGTTTTTATATGCTCCAATTTCAGAGGGTCGGACATAAAAAATTTCGGTTCAGTTGGGTTGTTCGGGTCGGGTAAGGTTCGTCGGATAATAAAAATACGATAATAATAATAAAAAAAAATATCGTAATTAGAAATTAAAAAGCACATAATATAGATAAAATGGTCTTTACGAATTAAAAAAACTAACTATAGTTGTTCCCCACCAATCGATGTATTACCAACACACAAATGACGTCGGCTAGTAATCGTAGCAGAGAGCAATACGTTATTAATTTAGGTTCTTCTTAATATATATTTCTAAAATTATGTCTCCTTATATGATAAAAAAAATATTATATATATTTTTAATAGAAAAAATTTAAGAAATATAGTAAAAGGACAAATAGTACGATACACAAATTTTTTTATTATAAATCAAATAAACTAGTAATGAAAAAAAATTCGAAAGTTAGAAAGGAACGAACAAACTTAAAACTTTTAAATTTTCTTTATAATTTGACTGTATCTGTTTGTGTAGCTCATAGTTAGAAAGGAACGAACCATTAATAAACCTAAGTAGATAATTTAAATATTAAAGATAGGATACTAGGTGCAATGCTCCAAGCAATTCAGCTACTCTAGGTTTGCTATGAGAAATTGACAACACATAAAAAATAATAAAATATTATTGATATCGAATTGAGTGTGTTAAATAGTAGTCATTAACCATAATGTCCACTTGTCCAGAACATTACCTACGTTTGCTTTACTTCCTCTTCATCTCCATTTTTATTCTTCTCTTCATATAACAAGAACAATACTTAAGTTTGTTTTCTTTCTTCCTCCTTTCTCTTCAACTACACCACCGGTATTTTCGAAAGTCAAAACTTCACGTACAGCGGTTATGGCAGCTCTGGTTTTCTCCTTTCGTTTTCAAGGGGTTCACCCTATATTTTTCAAAGGGGTTCACCCAAGTTTTTCTATATAGCTTTCCACTACAATTTCGAAACTCGGGGGGTTCCGGTGAACCCCCGGCCCTATGTAGATCCGCCCCTGCATATAGGTCCATACATGTCATATAGGTTATATGGTTATTTTTTTTAGTTTTATAGAAATTGTAATTAACTTTTAAAATGTTAACAAAAACTTATACGCCGTGCCTTTTACATAATTACAATAATTATTATTACTTAGTCAATTAAATTAGTGGAGACAGTATGTTTTATTCATGATAGTAGTAGGGGGTTTTAATATAATTGGCATGACTATATATCTATCTTTTACGTATTGAATGGTTATGGGAAAAAGTTTGAATTCAATTGCTCCTATCTTTTACGATGTGTTCCCGAGCACTTTTAAAGACAGAAGTGAAAGGAAACTGAAAAATATTTATGTTCCTGAGTTTTCAAACAGGGAGGACGTCGAGGGATGGATCTACCGATGTGAGCACTTTTTTTACCATCGAAGAGACACCTGATGCTATGAATGGCGGTTAGCGGTTATTCACTTGCGACGCCATTCAATGGCATCAATCATTTATGAAGACTCGTGGCACTACCGTGGTTGAACTTTCTTGGGAAGATTACGTTCGGTCAATCTCTAGCTGTTTTTCTAATGCTATGTTCGAAGACCCGATGGGTGTTGATTCTCAAAATTTCATAAACACTCTTTGATTTACCACATATTTAATATGAGTGTTGATTCTCAAAATTTAGACCTTGAAGTGTACCACAAAACCTTCAAATTTCTCAAAAGAAAACTGCCCAAAGGCTTGGCTAGTTCTACTTAAATTCTACAAACATCTGTGAGTCAATAAATTATCAGTTGCATCAATAAACCTAATTGGCATCCTGTCTTTAAAAGCTATTTTTTGTCTTACCCATTTGACCTGTTAATGATAAAGCATAGCCTGAGTCGAATGGGTCAAAATTGCCACCACAGTGAAAGAGTACGGTTAATTGGATTTTCTTCCCAACAAAGTAACATATGTTCCTCCACTCTGTTTGGTCATTTCAATAACTGGATTTTCCTGGTAAAGAACAACCTTTTGTTTTAAAAATCAACTTTTTTACTTTTCAAACATACTAGTAAATAACAAAATGTCACTACACAAATTTCAGTAAAAATGACAAGTCATAATTATCATGTGGAGATGTATTCCTGCAACATGTAATCTGCCTAACAATTTTGCAGTAACTACGGCTTACAAACCATCCATGCAACAGGAAAGATACTAGGTCAAAAGGAATGTTCGACCTCAAATACTACTGACATATTTTGGACATATTCTGTGGATGAGAGGAGAATTTTGGGAAGTTTGCGCTCAGGTTACCAAAAAAAATTCGTGAACTCCTTGTGAGCAAAACAGACATATTAGTCGGATGAAGGTTTTGTTGTTACAATCCATTTCATATAAGGTGTATCTCTTCAGTTTCTTTGTAAAGAAAAGAGCGAATAACCGTCGTATTTTAAACAAAAATAAAAAGCAAAACAAGCACTACATTTGATAACTACGAGCAATCTTTAACATATTCTTAAGTGGCATTGAGATAGATAATAGCAGAAGTAAAATAGAATTAGAAAGTTGAATGGGTGATTTATCCCACATCGGGGGGAAGGGGTGTAAGGAAGTGGGTACTGCCGTGTATAAAATGGGTGATTGGGTTATCTTGAAAGTATCTTTGCGCTTGGGGCAATGACGCAGTTAATGAGGTAATAACCGAGGCGCGTCAATTGCTGGTTGAAAACTATTTCCAAACCCCCTCTTTGGCCTTGGTTTCCTTGGCCATTGAGAATTTCTGGAAGGACTCCTTTAATTAGGTAAAGTCCTACAAATTCAATAGTTCAGTTTTTTTTTATATCCTTCAATCATAACTATAGTTTGTTTTTTCATTTCTCTGGCATCTTTTATTAGTATGTACAAATAGTTGAAAGTGTTTATACCTGTAATTAATTGAGTTAAATTTGTTTATACTTAAAAATTAGAACAATTTGTACTCCGAAGAATATATTTAACTGGTTCCTCAGCTGGTGGGGGATGTAATCAATCTGTAAAGCAAAAAAATAAGCTTGCATAATATTCGTGAGTGTCATTTTTTGCCAACGCCACTTGGCCGGAGTTTGGTCGTTATCGGTTTGGGTAATCGAAAATCATAAAAGCGAATATCGGTAATAATGTTCGCTCATAATAGGCTCGGCTCATCATAGTACGACAACGGTAACGGCACTCGCTATAGGCTACAATACCAAAAAAATACTCGATTTTGCATAAAAACAAATTAATAAAGATTTTGCTTTGAAAAAAAGGGAAAATAAAATCATATTTTCTTACTTTTTTTTATAGCGATGGGATAAATTTGCCTCTGACGTCTACTAATGAAGTTCTGTAAGTTAATAACTCCAATGTCCAAACCCAGGACATGTCATATGTTACATTACAACAGAGCTGATATTTCTAGACTTGTTCTACTATTTCGTATATAATCGTGTACAGGGTTTCATGAATGTATAGCTTTTCAACACGTATGTGAAATGAGCTTTCACATGGGATGGGAGACGAGATACACGTTATGTTACACGCATCATGGTTGCATGTCGGCTTCCGCAGATTGTTTGGCAAGCTCTGCTAGCTCTTCACTGAATTCACCAGCTTCAAATCCAGACGCTTTAGCGAGTTCTGAAAAATCTTGAATTCCTTTGAATACCTGGAGTCCAAAAACAAGTAATGCTTTATTTTAAAAAGTATCAATTGGGTTCGCGTCAAAGAAGGTTGACCAACTATATTTGTTTTTAATTTTTTATGACGGCTAGTGGCTCATTTGGAACCGTTGTATGTCAGCTAGTTACACATGAGTGACCCCAGTGTGACCCGTAGTATAATTTGAGCGACCCAAATCAACCGATTTGTTTAAAAATGGGTAATAACACAAGATTCCGCCTATGTTTGTACGAGTGAAGGGTGTTCTAGACATTGATTAATGGTCGGGAACATTTTCAATTTAAGCATGAGGAGAGTAAAATGTTCCATGATGTAAATGGGACTGATGAGTTTTGTTTAAGTTAGCATTCTCACCTGACCATTGATCACCCACATTGGAAAACCTTCTATTTTGACTTTCTTACATTCTTGACTTAGATCACTTCCAGTTTTGAATCCATCTGGGTAGCATTCGGCATAGTCCAACAGCTTTGCTGCTTCGCGTCCAAACATCTACATAAGTACCAGATAGCAGAAATCATGTTTAAGATTACATCACAAATAAAACAGTGGATGAAGAATACTAGCTCAGTTTGACTTTTTAGAATTCATGTCAAACTTTCATCAGTTTGATGGAAGTTCAACACCTGCAGATAGATTTGCAGTTTGTAGACAATAAGAACGAGTGGCAGCTAAAAGGCATAGTAGCACTATGGAGAATGGACATGGTGATTGGTACAAAACATATGAATTTGCATGAAGAAAGATGTTGAAAATACATGAGGATAGACAAGAGAATAAAGTGTGCATATATCAGACAACCATACATGTTCCATTAATTCTTGTTTGACATCTTTAACATTTGATCATATTTCTTGCATATAAACCATATATGATACACATGGAAGATCTAATAGATATTTAGCAAATTTCTGAGGATACTCCCATCCTTGAGAGTCTCAATGAGAAAACACTTGTCGACTGGACCTCAAGATGGCAAATTTGACCCTTTTACTTACAGATGAGCCGATCAGGGTCATGTTTTATCTCTAACGGGTGAAGTAGGTTAAGCTAAATAATTTAATTAGAAAGAAATTGTTGAACATCATCCGAAGTGTAGTCAAATGCATAAAGACTCCTAAATTGATTTCTTTTACCAAATAATTAATTTAAATACTAATCTAGTTTCTGTTATAACATTTAACACAATAATCATTTATAAAGTTAGAAAAAATGGATTAACAAAAAGTGTGTGTGTATTGGCCATTCTGACCCAGCCCATTTGACCCACATTAAAAATTACATGTTTTTACTCAAACACGTTTTGAGACGCTACCCAACCACCTGACCCCTGTTAGGAACAACGTGGCGCAGCGGAATCAACACACACACATGCACAAACGATAATCACGCGGTACAGAAAAATAAACGACACAAGAATTTTACGTGGTTCGGTCCCAGTGGGGGACCTACGTCCACGGGCTGTAACTAGGTTATTTCATTAAGCTCAAAGGCACACAGATTACAGTTACAACATAGGGTATTTATAGATTAAAACTAGGGTTCCTAACTTGTTCTCCAAGTTAGGCCCAAACCGTAGAGATAGGCCCATTAGGGCCGGCTAACCCTAATTAGGGCCGGCCGCCTCTAAATGAGACTCCACACCTAACAATCTCCCACTTGGAGGCTCGAGCAATCCTCAATCCACCATCCAAGCAGACCCTATACCAGTAACTCCAGTAATCTTCAATAACAGAAATCCTCCAAGCCTCCAGTTCTAAGAACAAGCTAACACTTCATTATTAGAAGTTTCCAAGCCTCCAGCTCCCAAGAACAAGCTAAGATTACAAATAACAAAAGTCCTCCTAGTTGCAGCAGCCAACTCCTCAATTACTAGAAGAGCCCGTTGAAGCTCCCCCGAGCTCCAACCCAGCAGTCATCACTGACCCAGCCATGGCAAAACCCGCCATTGACTCATCCTCAATCTCAACCGGCACCTACTCACTCGAACTACCGACTTCAGAGACTTCCAGAGGAAACACCACTCTCCAAAACCTGCAAGTACCATGGAGAGATTTTCCCATTCGGAATTCTGGTCTTCAAAACCCAACAGTGTTTTGAACTGTGCCCAGAACACGTCCCATGCTCCCACTATTCCCAAAACCCCTGACCTGGTTTAAACCTCCGAATGCACTCAGCTGACATCTCCGTGGCTCCAGGATTCACACTTGCAAAATGAATCCACTTAGCTCTACCCGATGCAGCGAGCCAAGACTTTAATACTCGAAAGTTGGTTCCCTTCTTCCAGCGATACATAAACCTGTATCTTCCCAAAGTCTTCAAACAATAGATTCACCAATGCTTCACATAAGTGAGTAATGAAGCATACCAGAATCTTGAACCCAAGAGTCTTCACTGCCTTCACTGAGTCCCAATGCATCAACCCAGACACATTCTCAGAAGTAGAATTTACTATCTTTGACATCGACTCTAAAGAATGTCCCACATACCTCCATGCAGCTCCACCAAGTCAACTATGCTCAGTTCCCACTGTCCCTGTTATCCCAACCCATGCCAAATGTCGTACCACTGATCACCACCGAACAAGAAACAACTTCACAGTTCTAGACCAGCTAACCGGCAAACGGTTATAACAACAGCAGAGCTTTCATGAAAGCAAACGGTACCAAGGATTCCTTGATCATACACCCGATCATCTAACCCTAACCGAAAAAATCTTTCAACCGAGCAAATATCACCTGACTTCCATTTTATTCACTTATGTCGTCACCAGCACCCCAGAACCGGAATACTTAAAACCCAAAGCATTCCAAACCTGTTGGTTCCATTTTCACCGGTTTTATCCCACAGTACCACACTCAAGTTCCATTTTGACAAACCCATCAACCAAAATACATAACCGTCAAACCTTCGATTACACCCATCCCGTCTTCAGCTATAACAATAGCAAACAGGAAACAAACACAACACTTGCACGGGCTTGAACTTGACAGATGTTCTACAGAACATGTCAAATGACCAATTTGCTCCTGCAATAAACCTCGCAGACAAATCTAAACCCGAATACTGAATTTCACATAACCCGGTTCCCAAATAGTTGATAATAAACAGTCAAACAGAACTAAACAAAACTCTAACCTTTACCCGATGAATCCAAGAGCTTTATAACCAAACCCTAATCGGCGGCTTCAAAGAGTTTAACCCGGTACAATCAAACCGTTAACCGACAACACAAACCTGAAACACCCGACCCGACGCTTCACATGCAAACCCGAGTGAAACCAGCAACTCCAAGAGATCCACAACAGAAACTCTAATTGCAAAATCACTCCAAATCAGTCCCGAACAGCCCTGTTTTCTTTCCCCTTTTGCGCAACCTAGGGTTTGAAAAAACCCTAATTCTGGCGGCCCAAAAAACAAGAAACTATGCTTCGAATCAGCCCTGGAACAGCAGCAGCAGCAGAAAAAGCGAAAATTTTTTCCGGAACACTGTTCCAGCTGGCCGAAAACACTGTTCACGCCGGAAACACTGTTCACGTCGGCGGCACTGTAGCAACGGCGGCACTATAGCAGTTAGGGTTTTCCTTTGCAAATCGTTCTTCCGTGAAATACCGTGTGTAACAACGAGCCAAAGCTCTGATACCACTTGTTAGGAACAACGTGGCGCAGCGGAATCAACACACACACATGCACAAACGATAATCACGCGGTACAGAAAAATAAACGACACAAGAATTTTACGTGGTTCGGTCCAGTGGGGGACCTACGTCCACGGGCTGCAACTAGGTTATTTCATTAAGCTCAAAGGCACACAGATTACAGTTACAACATAGGGTATTTATAGATTAAAACTAGGGAGGGTTCCTAACTTGTTCTCCAAGTTAGGCCCAAACCGTAGAGATAGGCCCATTAGGGACGGCTAACCCTAATTAGGGCCGGCCGCCTCTAAATGAGACTCCACACCTAACAACCCCTTCATCATGCCACGTCTAACTGACCCAATACAGATTTTAACTGCAACTTACAATAAAGAAAATGTCTGATGTGTACCTCTTTCTGCTCTAAACAGTGTGAACACCAGAAAGCTCCATACATTTTAGCTCCAACCGAATGCAGGTGTGCTGCAAGTTTAAGAGCTAAAGGACTTGATGAAGCCTTGATCTCAGTTGGAAAGTATGGCAGGAATTTCTCCCCATATCTGCAGACAAGAAGGATAAAGAAAAGAATAGGATAAAGATTATTTACACAAACAACCCTGATGCATAAATTCTTCACAAGAAAACAAAACTACTATACATGTAACAACAGCACACTGGAATTAAACTCATCATCAGGCTACTTTAGGTATTGGAAAATCCAAAAGAAGAGCTGAACGGATAGTCGGATATACAGTTATTTATCAGCAATGAAGTTACCGTGCAGGGGGAGAAACAGTTGCACTGTATGAGTTGCTTAAAGCTGAAAAAACCAGACCAGCTATGCATAACTGCAAACCCACTTCGTCTCGGATCTTTTGCCACCCCAAAATCTGCAGAAATAATCAAACACAAATTATCTCCACAGCTATAATGAAAGAAACAATGATTCCATGTTATCTTCTCAATCAATAACTATAACAACAGAGTAAAACAAAAGAAAGTGTCCCATTTACTTGATAAAGTGGAGAAATTGGTTTGTCAAAGTGTAATCTGCTTGGAGGTGAACATGTACCTTCGCAGTAGTGAGGAACAAGGAGAATGACAACAGAACAGACACTAAACAGTAAGAACATGAAGCTCCTGGAAATTGTGTGTTTAAAATGTACAAAAAGTATGCACTTGCGGTTGCCATTGCAGTAGTTGTCCCAAGTAAAATTAATCCACCATTACTTTCATCAATACCAAAAGGCAAGTCCTTGGAAGCCAACTTTAGTGCAAGGAATGCTGCAGCCCCATATGCAACCATTCCAATCAAGGGAAGAGGAATACCTGCAAAACCAGAAGAATAATATTCAAATTCTTTGGGTCAGACCTATAGCAACCATTTTTTTTTGTAACCATGAGAACCCATTACCGGAAATAAAGCAACCATTGGTGATGGAAAGAAACTGAGACAACCGAAATGACCCATAAAACATACTCAAAGCCATCAAAATCCAGCAAATTATGGTGCTGAAACCATATTGTTTCTTGGCATAATGGTAAATCTAGCCAGCTTAGATGTGTGTCCTTTCTAGATACCGAGTTTACAGAGTATTATTTCCCACACCTCTCAATATGTAACCATCAAAGACACTATGGTTCAAAGAAACCCAAAGCATAGAAAAAGGAAGATACCTTTTAGGCTCGTACATAAAAAAAAACATCTTGCCCTGATTAATTTTTTTAGGTTCCAGGTTCCATGCTCTAAAGATTACAACCAATAGAACTAAATAACAATCACCACATGAGGTCACATATCAATCCTTATAAAACATTTACAGAAGTAACCTTCAACTTCCCTATCGCGTTCACTAGTTCTCTTTGATGGGGTTGAGATTTCAGACCCGGAAAAAATACAATTTATGTTTTTGATTGTGAACTTTTATCTTATTTACTTGTAGAGAAAAGAATCTTGCCAAAAGCCTTTTAATTTGGTCATAGCCGTCTATCTTACAAATGTTATAAACGGAAAATAGACTGGAAATAATGCTACCAATTACCAAACTACGCATTAGTTGTAATACTTCGAGCCACAGGTGTCCTGATTTCTGCCCAACTCAATGCAACAAATGCACAATATCATCAAAAACCCTAACTTCCAGGTACAAACAAATGATTATTTTTGAAGATTTCCATCCTTTTTCACTTCAGTTGCAACACTAATTCAACTTCCCAGCAAAGCTAGTCAACTATGGTATCATCTACCAACGACTCCCTCCGTAACCCATCCAACAAAACTTACTACTAGTTTTTTCTTTCCTTTTAGAACGGCTAATAATCTACTCTTATTAAAACCACTTAATAGAGGGGAGACACCTTGCCCCCAGGATGTCCCTTGGGGACACTTACTAGTAGTTAGGTTCAAGTTTTGACTATGATTTTGTTTACTTTCCTATATAGTTCATTTCTATGAAATTATTATAGAAACAGAAATGAAATCATATAAACTTTATAGGTAATTTGAGTTGATTATCACTGTATCCTTATCATGATTTAAAATCATAAAAACAAAGTCAGTAGACAGACCAAGAAAGTACCATAAACAACAGCATAACTGCTGTTGAGTATATCACCACACGAACCACCTCCAACGGGGCAAAACGCATCCGAACCGGTGAGCTTCGAGTAAGTCAAGTAACCTGTTTCAACAAGCCCTAACCCTCCGAGCCCTGCACACCAACTGTATGATGAAATGCCACTAGAAACAGAAGACACCGCAGTGGGTTCAGATTCCACGGCATCTCTACTCGGCTCGTTCAAGCACTTCACTCGTAGCACCACCAGTCTCCCATAACCCCAACTCCGATCACTCTTCACACAAAATTTAAATAAACTGTTCATCAGATCAAACTCAAATACGTATTATATGTGCGTTTGGAAACCCTAGCTCCGAGGTACGGGATTAAACTGGAGCAAATCGTAATAGAATTTGGATCTAAATTAGCGCGAATGTAGAAATAGATGTACCTTGAGTTGGCTCGGGATGTACGGACAATAGGAAAGAGGATGGTGATGGCGACTGTGTGTTCCACGGGAGGACATCGTGGAATATGGAGAAGATGAGAGGTTGATGAAGGTCGCCATGAGTCCTCTTCCGATTGAACGTTGCCTGACGCCGGTTGATGGTGGTAAACTGGTTCTAGTTTATTTTGACACCGGTTTTTTTTGTCATGAATGTGACGTGGAATAATAATATAATGATAAATTGGTTTTTAAAAATCTAAATTATGATTTGTTGGATTGATGATAATTTAAATTAACAGTTTGATTGATAATAATCATAACTTTGACATTTGCTGTCAATGACAGTTCAACTAGCAAAATTATCATAAATTTACACTCGATTTACATTCATTTTTGCTCAAAATGACGATTTTAAATGAAATGGAGAAACATATAAGCGAAATAGAGTGGATATTTAGGTGAAAATATATGATCATTATGCTACTGGTACTGTCATTGTCAACAAAAGTGAAAATTAAGATTATCAACAGTCAAACTGTTACTTTGGATTGTTATCATCAACCAATAAGTTATAATTTATATTATTAAAAACCAATTTACCTAAAAGTAAATATGTCGTTTAATTCATTCAAAATGCCTTCTTTACCGGTCAATTAGTCAAACATATGATCAACTTTGGCCATTGGGCTTAAGATTCATAATTTTTTATATGATTTAAAAATGAAAATGAGAATTTAAAAGGATTAGAATTATAATATGATATTGTTTAACAAATTAATCATGTTTGGTATGTTAATTTGTTAAATAAATTAGAATGTGAAGTTAGTGGGGTTGTTGGTGTCGACATGTGCGATGACAAATAAGGTGATGGTGGTGGTGGCGGAGGTGGAGAAAGAAAGGGAGATTTCAATCATTTGTTGCATGCAAGAAAAACACGATAATTTGTAATGATCCTGATTTCTTTCGTGTCTCTTCATTTTATCGAGCTCGTTTTATTAACCGTCATTTTAAGTTAATTTATTTTTCATCAGTTTATCACACGACATATTTTTGTATGAGTGTTAGTTAGTTGAAACTTTCTCAGTTTCGATTTAGTTACACAATGAATATCTGTTGATTATTTTGTTTATGTGAATGTTGTTATTTTATTCAATTGCCCCCTTAAATGGTTGGTAGTAATGTTGTTCCCCGTGAAGCTCCGTGACTCTATGTACATATCGTTTAACATTGATGATAATGTACATGCATTACAAGTTGCTCCTTTTTTATTATGAAACTTTTATTAACAATAATGTCGAAACTTCTTAATCACCGTTTGTTCCTCTCGGTGTTTTTTAAAGCCATTACAAGTTCTACATTTTACCCTCTTCTTCTGCACTTTGAGAAAACCCTCGAAAACTATTTTATGCTATAAACCTAATAAAATACCTTGTAACAATTATCTAATTGCATTTAATCAAGCACTAACTTGGTGGTATTAGTGTTGTTATGTTTTTAATCAAACATGTATGCCAACTTTTAGGTGTTATTAGTGTTATTATGTTTTTAATCAAGTGCATACGCCTTGATGGCTTGATGCATGGTTCTAATTGATTTTTGCTTGTTTTGCATATTTGTGTGCGTATGTTTTATGCCCCAAGGATGAAAAGGGTAAAAAAATCTCAATTGAAAAGACCCTAATTCTTATTCTAATAAATGATTTCAAACAATGTTACGTGTAATCATTATGTTTTTCTCACCAATCTTTTAATTTTTTCTATTTTAAGTAAGTTTGAATTTTAAAATTTAATTATGTTAATGTTTTTATTTTTCAAAAAAAGATAATATATAATTTGAATTATAACTATTACTTAATTAAATAAACAAGGAATATTAATTTTCTTAATTTACACATTATTTTAATTTTTTTTACACATTATTATACTTTTATTTTTCTGTTAAACAACTTCATGTAATACATAGGTATAGTATAGTTATAAAATAGTAAAATATAAAACAAAATTGTTACGAAAATCATATAGGTGTGAGTCGAGCGCCTGTCTATTTTCATACTTTTAAACAGGGGCTTGTCGTTGCAAAAGCCCTCTCTGAAGATAGAAATCAAATCTTGCCATCTAGGGTTCTTCTCTGCAAAGAAATGGTTCATCTGTGTGTTTCAGTCACTTATTATGCGTCTCGGTTTGTTCATTCATGTCCTTAAATTACACATTCTAATGCGCGGAACTCTATTCTATCCTCAACCAAGGTAAACCCTAAGATTCCAAACTTGATTTTGTTCCAATTTCCACTCGATTATTGGTTATTTCCATCACTTCTGTTGTATGAAGGAGACATTTGTGTTGTCGTAAAATTGAAATATTCAATGGTCTAGAGACTAGGTTTTGGTGAATTTATACATGTAATGAAGTCTCACAACAAAAAAGATTTTTCAAAAGGTTTCTCTGGTAAGTTCAATCCATGGTTCTCTACAATAATGGAGGATGAATTGAAAGTTAGGGCCTCGGTTCAAGCTGAGTCTCAAAACAGCATGAAAAGAAGTAGAAAAGGTGTAAAGAGTCCTCCTCTTAAGCGCTCAAAGGCCCAACCCATGCAAAGCCCTAGCTCAGAGTCACAACACTATGATGAGAATATCAAAAGGGATAACCTCATTGTTAGAGAGTCTTCTAAGGAAGATACTCTATTACCACTTCCCGGGTTCATAGATACTACTAGTGCCAAGCCAAACATTTCAATTTCTATACCCCAGAGTCCAAGTGTTGACCTACTTGATCAAAGTGATGTACTTTCTTCATCTACTAATTTCATTGCTGAGGTACTGATTGGTCTAGGCAAGGAAACACCTATCCTAGACTCATCACTTGGTCATGTGAACAATAGTAGCATCATTAGGGCCTCGACCCCGACAACTCGTATTGAAGATGTTTCTTTTGAAACATTCTTTGATTTGAGGAATCCTAGGCGCCAAGGAACCATAGGCGATGGGGAAGGAGAGGCTAGGCCTAAGGCCCCTTCTAGTCCAAAAGATTCCGTCATTGTGGATGAGGGAAGTATGAAACAAACAATGATGGAGTTGACGGATACTTGTACCACTCTTCAAAAGAAAGTTGCTGAATTGAAGTCTGAAGTAGCTGATTTAAAGGCGAAGGTAGCAAAGCATGATCTTATCATTAATACTTATCCTGAACATTATGTTGCTCCTACTAAAGAAGAATCCTCACACAAGGTATCTTCTTCATCTAAAGGTGATGCTATCAAAAAAGGGGAGATCATTGTGACAACAACTAAAGATACATATGAAGATATAGTTTCTGAAGAAGATGATGATGACAATGTATTTGAAGTATTGAAGAAGGTTCTACTTCAAGAAGGTTTGAATGTATATGAGAATTCTAACAAACATTTGAGTTTGACCAACGGGCCTCCAGTAGTGCTTCAACCCTTTAATCCTTCTTCTGAACCTTATGCTGCTCCTATTAAAGAAGAATCTATACGCAAGGTCTTTTCTTCCTCTACTTCTGGCTCATCTTCATCTAAAGGTGATGCTACCAAAAAAGGGGAGATCATTGTGACAACAAGTAAAGATTCATATGAGGATATAGTTTCTGTAGAAGATGATGACAATGCATTTGAAGTATTGAAGAAGGTTCTAATTCAAGAAGGTTTGAATACTCAACATTTCTACTTTAGGATTGCACGAAATATTCCACCTTCCTTATAATAACGGTCTAGAGACTAAGTTTTGGTGCCTGTAAACTAAAAAGAAACCTTATGTGATGATGTTATCCAATGTTAGCCTTGAATCAGAATTTCAGATAGGATGCCCTAGCTTATGTTGTTGGTAGTCGGGACATGGTGCATTCGAATATATCTTGTAGATGGTGCTGTCTATTTTTGATAATTTTACAGAATCATCTGATTTTACATTAGCGGAATAACAAATAATCTAGTATTGTTTACTGAAACTAGTTTTTTATGATCATAAATTTCGTTAGTTGGGTTCCATGACTTGTTTATAACTTGGGCATGTCTATGATTAAAATGTGTCGATGTTGCAGTGAGTGTGGCTCAACTATCAAAAGTGTATGGTCGTAGATTAGAATCGTACCATGAGGTGGTTTAAGCCAATGTTGCAATACTATTTGGGATTTCCATTTCTTGAATCGGAATCCTGGCATAACTATTAAATCCCCTTGTATCGGTCATACAATAGTATTCTTTGAGTTTTTTGGCAGAATTTTTACCTTGCTTTTGTTGTTTTATGCATTTACCGTTCGGATTTGAATGGTAAAAAAATTAATAGTAGTCACTTGAATAGGGATATCTTCTTGATAGTTAAAACATATGCATTTTTCATCCTATAGTTCATGGCCTAATGTTAAAAGGTCTGTTTCTAAAATATAGAAGGAATTTTATGCCAAATGGAGGCATTATGTTTTGAGCCTTCTCTAACAGACATAAGTGGACCAGTATTTGGTATGGTATCAATAAACTAACTGTGTATGTATATTCTTGTAGTAAATTGGTTCATGTAGATTAATCTGACTCATTGAATGTTAATATACTGTAAACTAGGTTAAAATCTCGTGTATTATACGGGTTGAATAAATAAAATGTTATATACTTAATTGGTTGATTAAAATATAATGTAATTTGTTAACACACATTCGTCAAAATATGTCTTTAGAAAATGTAATTTGTCGTGACAGTTATAAGCTCAGTTAGTTCATATTAAATTCATTTGATTGATGATACAATAACTATTTATAACGAAATAATAAGTATCTGTAATTAAATTTATATTAAATATCTAAAAATAAATTCTTTCGATATCATTATTTAATAGGAGAGAGATGAGAGAAAAAAATGATAAAAATGAACCACAAAGTGACACGTGTCCATAAGATAAAAATACAACAGCATACACAGTAAAAATATCACTAATAGCAAAGCTATTATAGAGTCTGGGGAGATTTGATATTCAACGAATTAACTAATAAATGTTAGAAATTTTATTAACGTTATTGTTTAAATAGAAAGAAAGGGCTAATCAACTAATAAATGTTAGAAATTTTATTCATAGCCAAGAGATATTGATCGATGTACCCGGTGTTATACACCCGAACCAAATACATGATAAAGATACAAATATGAATGAATTGTTTATTTTGCGATACACCCGAACCAAAGACACTACATACTTTCCATCACAAGTCATTTTTGTTGTTAGTTAACTACCTTAATAAGGCAGACACTAATAACATTTTACGCTGAATATGTTATTGAAGACCTGCTTTATATTAAGTTAAGAATGTCTGCAAGTTATCCATCCCTTAATAACTTTGTAACTAGTTTTAACAAAATAATGTAACCTTGATAGTACGTGCAATAGAGTTTGAACGCATTTTATATTTTACTGAAAGAAAGAGTTGTTGGTAGAAAAGGACCTGAAACAAGCATTTTACTAAATGTATGTTGGTTAGATTAGTGTTTCCCACAAGGAGATAAAGTACAAATTGAAGACAATATTTTGCCACCTATCCTCACCATCTCTACTCTTTTTCGCATAAGATAGTTTTTAAGTTATTAAGAAGAGCTACATAAACACACCCATTTAACAAATGTACGATGAAAATATTGTGAATACATTATAGTTTTTAAGTCATGAACGTCCTAATATGGTGTATGGATTGGCTTGTTGTATCCATGATAGAAAATTGTAATATGAGAAGAACGTTTGTGCATCAGTCATAAAAAATGGTCGTCAAATTCAATAAGTGTTTTGAGTAAGATAAAAATAAAGATAGAGAATAAGATGTGTGGGGTTAAAATAAATTTATCTTAAATATGATATTTAGTTAAATTATAAAGATTAAGATGAAAAAGCTGATCTGAATGCTCTCATGGCTATAGACGTAAACTATCAACATTAAGTATCAGAAATTAGTTAGCTATTTAGGTTTAAACTATATAAAAAATTGTATAATAATAACTACTTTTTAAATTTTAGTTATTAGATAAGTTAATAAGTTATAAGTAATAAGTAAGGAACTTACTTCTTGAAAATGGTTAATAATTATTAATCCCAAACACCATTCAGCCTGGAAATCGGAACCCTTTGGTCACCGGAGGCCTCGCCATAACCATGCACACACCTCAAGGACCTATGCTCTTATTCTCCAAACTGCTTGACTCATGTTATTCAACAAGAAATCTGCATATGCTCAAACAACTACACGCTCGAATGATAATCACAGGAATCTCCCGGCATGATTTCATCCGTGCAAAACTAGCCTCATCATATTCAATCTGTGCTCAATTACACGAAGCATCCATCATCTTCTCATTCACCAATCGCCGATCTACATTCCTCTACAACTCCTTCATCAGAGCCTTCTCTTCCGTCAATCAGTTCTCCAATTCCCTCACCATTTTCCGTGAAATGCTCCGTGCCGGTAAACCCTTAGACCGCCATAGTTTACCACCCGTGCTCAAGTCTTGCGCTGGTGTTCCGGCTCTACGGCTCGGACGTAGCGTCCATGGTCTTGTTTTCTCAAATGGGTTTGATACGGATGTTGCTAATTCGAATGCTTTGGTGACGATGTATGGTAAATGTGGTGATTTGGGGAGTGCACAGAAGGTGTTTGATGAAATGTTTGACAGAAATGTGGTTACTTGGACCGCGATAATGAGTGGGTATGGGATGTATGGGATATGTGAAGAGGTGTTTGAGTTGTTTGGGAGGATGGTGGGTGGTGGGGTGGCGCCAGATGGACTGACGTTTACTGCGATTCTTACTGCGTGTAGTCATGGTGGGTTGGCGGATAAAGGGGTGGAGTATTTTCGGATGATGAAAGATAGGTTTAGTTTGAGGCCGAGTTTGGAACATTGCACTTGTATGGTTGATATGTTGGGGAGAGCAGGGAGGGTGGAAGAGGCGGAGGTGATGGTGGAAATGATGGATGCTGTCCCGGACGACGCGTTATGGGGTGCATTATTGGCTGCGTGTAAGACTCATGGGAAGGTGGAAGTGGCCGAGAGATTAGCCGAAAAGATATATGCAAGAAGGTTAATCTCAACTTAATAGATACATTTTTATGCTGATAATTTAGACATGTATTTTTACTTGATTTATATATAGTATTCTCACAAGTTTACAACAACCTAACATGTTCAATATCACAACAATGGAGCGCGCACACACATATATGTATAACAAACAAGTTGGAAATCATGTAGTTAGAATATCTGGCAGTGCGGGTGAATGGGCTCCCAGAACTTTACCTCCAACATCTGGAAAATTCTCATATCCAGGCAAGGAACTCACATTCCCATTACCATCTACTTTTAATGGATACCTTAAAAGATGACCTTCCAATGTCATGTGTATATCAGATGTGTATCTTTTCCAGTTATCTTCAGCTATGTTGTTAACTTTATTCACACATTCCAGAGTTTCGGGATCCATGTAGCACTTGTCTAGCGCTCCGAGATGCTCAGCCCACAACGACATTCTGTGACCATAGACCTGAAATCATGTGCATGTGCTCTTTGTTAGTGTGTGTTCTGTGATATTAGAGGTGTCCAGATGGGTGGGTTGTGTTACTGGTCAAAATGGGTCATTTTTAGCATGGCCCGGGTTGGATTTGTAATAATAATATAATGAAAATTCTTTTTATTTTTGTGAAACTAGAGTGGTCAAACCTTGCCATAAGGGTGTCGCTTCCTTGCAGCCCAAGTGTGATGTGGTTGATATGAACCCATGGCTATTTCTGTGTCCTTTGAACCTGCCAAAGATCTTTGATTAATGTTGGCAGAACCCAGAATTACATACTCATCATCCACAATTATTCCTTTAGCATGCACATATATCATGAACCTCTTGAACTTCTGTGAATCTGACACCTGCAATAGCATATTCAATATCAACTTATAATGAACATGTAAAAGAGTGATGTATGATTGTAATCGTCTACACACCTTCTCATCTGCAAATGATTGATTACTTTTAAAAGGTACATCTTCCCGTTTTCCAAGACAGTAGAAGTTTAAATAGTCTTGAGGGTGAGCATTTAGCTGCTTGGACTCGATTGCTTGTGCAACAACACTGTACATCATTTGCATTGTCTGGCTCTGTAGATTAGAATATCTTTATGTTTGTAGTTCACTTTGATTATGTAAAAATGTTTTCAAAGGTTATAAAATACCTGCCAATAGAGAATCTCTTGCACGGTAGCAGAAGTTGGGATTCCCTCGGGCCACATTGGTATTACAACATAAACTGCAAACCGCTCGTTGTTTCTAATCTTGCTTGCTATTTTTTGAGCCAACTCCATTGGGATTAGGTTATCAGCTCCTAAAAATTGGCAAGATAGCATGTACTAGCCTCAAAAACATGTAACTGAATCCACATTAGAATATTTTGATTTTACCTTTAAAGATATTTATGGCATACAATCTCATTAAAGTACTTGAAAACATAGCATACTGTTAAGGAAGGATGTAATTTGTTACCCGCATTTTCATATGACCATCCATATGACGAGCCGATAAAATATTGATTCTCAATATAAATGAAATGTTGTGCTGATCTGATCGCTTGGATATATGCTGTTTGAATGCTTTTTTCTATAACCATATTTTTTGCAGTGACAAGATTCTGCAAGAACCAAAATATCAACAAAACACATGTATCATCAAGATAGGATACCAATAAACGGGTCAATTTAGGCTATGATGTATCTCGAACGGTTCAATTTGGTTAAAGCAAATTATCATTTGACTAAAAGGAAACAGGTCAAAAGGGTCAGATGAACTGGTCAGACAGGCCAAAAAGTCATCTTAAATGTATTCATATGTATAAACCTTCCTATTATCTCTCAACTAAAAAACTCAGGTTATAAATTTTCAAATATGGTTTTCGTAATCTTGCTTCCCAGATATATTATTCAAAACTGAAAATAGAATTTGTGGGTTGGTCCAACCTGTCCGAGACCCGCTTTGAACCGCACTAATAAACGACCCTTTTTTAACCCGCCAGCCCATCTACCCATTTTATCCATCTCTACCTAGTATCATCTTCAAAACTACATTGAAAATGAAGCTTCGATTATTAACCTGTTCCTCCGCAACATCCACAGTTTTGGGGAATCCTTTTAAAGATCCAGAATCTATAGACCGGAATATCTGCACAGTGAGAAAAGCCCATGAAGTTTCTTCCTTTTTTGTTTAAGGAAATTTTATTTTATTTTTTATCTAACCTGCACATGCCAGTTGTCAGGGTCATCTTCACTGGAAAGATACAACAATGGATCATCTGCAGGAACCACTGTGTGATCTCCATTTACTGGAACAGAATACCTAGGACTAAGAATCCATGAGATTCGATCAATTTTCAACAACGCATCGTCTTGCCAATGGGCCATCCTTTTTGCAATTAACGCAAATTCTCTAAATCTTGTAGCTTTTCTCCATCTTTGCTCAAAGTTTAGCAGGACATCATGAGCAGCAGGACCATCAATCCTGCAGTGCAAGTCATGCCATGGCTGCCTTGGGGCCTTTGTTCCTGCCTAATTTGGATAATTATAAACAGAAGATGAAGATTCAAAGGCTTGCAGCAATAGAAGATGAGATGATATGGACACTCACAGGGAATGTAGGTTGGTGAATGTCGTCTTTGAATACAGTGTCGAGATCATGAAATAAGCGATGCTCAGGTGTGTCATATCGACCGTCACAGAGATCAAGGCCCCCTATAAAAGCTGTAATCCTTCTGTTATTACCATATGCTTGTGTATCCACAAGTACACATTTCTGATGGTGTGTAAAGGCACCTCCAACAATCTTAAACATAAAATAAGAACATGTAAATAGATAAATATATATGTCCAACACTTGATTCACATGAATCATCAACACAAGTGAGATGTTTCAAAGGATTAACCTATGATTCTTGATTTGGCCTCTACATCTAACGTTTTCTTTTTGCAAGAAAAATGGTTATTACTATTAAGCCATGTAAAAACCTTACATGGCTTCATAGTAATAACCATGGCCCGTTTGAGTTACATGGCCATAAGAAAAGGGGTGGGTGTGGACCGGGAGGCAATGGTGCCACATAGGCGACCCCACTCAGTGAACACCGCCCCACCTATCACGGTTTGCGTGTAGTTTAAGTATCCTCAGTGGGTTAATGACGAGTATACCGTTGTCTAACGGTCATAGTCCTCCCTCCTCCCCTCCACCCCCAATGGCTACTTTCTCATTTAATATATATTTTTTTAATTTTTTAAAATCTATGAATACTCACTATTTAACACATATTTTTTTAGACAAACCTACACTTCTCTGCCTTAATACATTTGATTAAAAAAATGACCGATAGACAACCAAAAATAAGGGCAAAAACACCCACAATGATCATTTGAGCGGATCAGCTAACCGCAACAGAAAGGAAGGTGGACATAGCAAAACGTTATGACTGAGAGTAAAATGTATTATTTATTTATGTCTGTCTGTTTTTCAATTATTAAAATGTAATATTCTTTTTAGGTTTTTTCAATGAAATATGATTTTTAAGTGCTTTTAGTTACTTTTATTTCAAAAAAAATTAATTTTTAAATACTTTTAATTAGTTTACATTTATTTGTAATTATAGTGATGTGAAAGATGACAACACTATGACTTTAGGGTTGAAATTAGAAAACTTATTTGCCGTTGATTTGAAAGAGAGAGAGTGTCAAGGTAAGTGAGAGATGTTACTGACGACAACGACCCCTGATAATCTGAAGCTTATTGTGTGCCAGTTTTCTACTCAATAATATATTAATTTTCCCCTATCGTATTTTTCTTATTTGTGCTTATTCACTTATCTATCTATCTATATATCCATTTAACATCATAATTAAAGCAGCTAAGGATGATTAAACAAATCTTAATTAATTACCTGCTGTTTAAAAAGGCCAAGTTTACCACTTCCATAACGAGGCGAAAGCACACATCGCACAGATGAATTCTTGAAAAACTTCCTTGTTTCTTCATCATGAGTTTGCATTACTCCAGTCTGCATTCATCATTCACATTACTACTATCAACCAATTTCTACAATAAATCAAAACCAGTCATCACTCACTGTGTTCACAAACAGATTGCTGTGAGAAGTCTTATCATCCCAAACCAACAGCAAAACCCTAACCCCTTCTTCCGACTTATACTTGAGCAGTTCACCAAGCGTCAAGTCCCCTCCCCGGGGCAACGGTCGGGTCGGCTCTCGAACCAGCTTAATCTTGTGAAAAATAGACCATCCCACAATGTATATCATATGATGAGCTGATGATATAGCATGACACATATCCTCCCAACACGAACCATGCTCCAAAACCCTACCCCCATCCAATCGAATTTCTGGCATCTTAGATTCAGGCCTGACGTGTGCATCCTGGTATAACGTCACCTGAGAACCTTTCCTCACCGGAAAGTACGTCCCCCGGACGCCTTTCTGCTCCGGATCTCCGGCAATTCCGTTCCGGTACACCGGATTTTTTTCACAGGGTGTAAACTTCATTTCGAGCCGCAGTTTTGCGTCCTTACGTGAATTTTTCAAATCGAACCAGCCGGAGATTGTATTGCCGGCGGCGACATCCTCCGCCGGAATGTGAACGGTGCCTAACAAATCAGCTCCGAAAATATCGTCGTCTTTGACTTCAAACTCTAAGTGAACAAGCGCGTGAGCTAACGGGATGTTGAACCGTTCGTTCCATCTAGGGTTTTTGGAGTTCTTCAGCACGCGCGTACGCGCCACCGCGGCTTGAGGTACGGATACTTTTACGTACGGATCGCTGGCGATGATCTTCCTACCGCTGGAACGGAGTTTCAGGTCGCCGGATCCGGCGTCGGAGGTTTCAGGGGAGGAATCGAATGGCACGCAGCGGAGGATGTGGCCGGTGATTACATCCATATTCGGTAAGTTTTTTGCTTCGATTATTTGGAGATTTAAATCGCCATGTAAGAACACAATCTTTGCTGAAGAATTACCCGCCATTTTTTGCAAATTAAGTTTGTCTAGGGTTGCATTTATAGGAATGTATTTTGGGTTAATTACTGAAAACACCCTTAGGTTTTGTGGTTGCTTCCAAAATTGGTTTTCAACTATTTTGATTATGAGTTAATTGTTGAATTTTCTAGATTTATAAGGGACTTAAAAGGGATTGAATTTTAAAAGGATTTTGGTTTTTATGTAATTTGGTGGATTGATAAACGGATTCAATCAATCTGCTGGTTGGATAAATGAATTCAAGCAAAACTTGTTCATAACACAGTTAAGTCAGTTTTCAAATATCATTATCATTTATAAATAAGCTTTAACGTTTTATTCATCTATATATTTTTTACCTGGATCCTACTTAATTAACAAAATAATTATATTCATTTTAGAAGTCTCAAGTCAAGCCTTCAACTTTTGTTTGGATTTGTCCATCCACGGATAAAATGATCGTCATATAAAATCATCGCTTCCTAGTACTTGACGTACTGTTGTAATAAAATGTTTATAATAAACGGTGTTTCTTGTATTCATACAGGCTCATTACATTTGCTCTAATAACCATTGTATATGTTAAGAATCAAATCCAATTTACATATTCTTAAATAATGTTTTGAGAGACATTTTCAATAAAAAAATATTGAAGTTGCTAATTATAATTCTTTATTCAACTAATCTTGTTTAGTGACATCAGCATGGTAACTAAACTAATGCATTTTTTATTTTATTTCAGGGGCAAATGTTGTAATTTAGTACATAAAATAGTTTAGTACCATTAATGTCATAGTTAAAAAAAATTGGTATAGTAAATGAAGTGTGTGTACTTGTCTAAAGGATAACTTTGATTCCCCATTTGGCATCCCACAATATGTAAAATTGGAATATTCATTAGTTTCCTTCTTCTTTGTGATTATTCTTCCTTAGATGCAACCAGGAAGGCGGTTTCAGTTACATATTCAAAGTTATATATTTTAAGAGTAGAAGTTAGTTTTTTAATAAAAGTTTCTAAACATTATACTAAGATCACTTTATTTCGAGCTATATCTTACTTTATTTAAAGAAGTCAAACTTAAAGATCACTTGGTTATGGGAAAATTACCAAAATGGAAATTTGACTAGTCAAACTTATTAAAATAGATAAATTTTTTCAGCCTACTAAGTTGTAGTCATTTAGACCAATAGTCGGGTGAAGTAGGCTAGTTCAGCTGTCTCCAAATTCCGTACCCACTAGCTTTTTGTCAGAGTATCAATCAATCAGAAAAAGACACGTGGCGACACTAATTCCCAAGCCGGATGTAGCCTACAAAATAGTAGGCTCAGCTGGTGCGTTTTTTTTTCTCGATTTTAGTTTGCTATTTGACTTTTTTTAGCCGGCTATTTGCCTTTGTTTAGCCGGCCATTTGACTTTCCTTAGCCGACTATTTTTCTTAAAATAAACACAACAAACATATAATAAGTAGTCAAAAACAATATAAGTTTAATGTTTTAAAAATAAACGCAACAATTATATAAAATACAACAATATTGTATTTGAGCACTATTTTAAGAAAAATAGCCGGCTAAGGAAAGTCAAATAGCTGGCTAAACAAAGGCAAATAGCCGGCTAAGGAAAATTATATAACAGACTAAAATCGAGCAAAAAAAAAACGCGCCGGCTAAGCCTACTATTTAGTGGGCTTCAGCCGGCTTGCGAGTCAGTGTCGTCACGTGTCATTTTCTGGTTGGTTGAAACTCTGACAAAAAGTTGGTGGACATGGAATTTAGGGCCTGCTGAACTAGCCTACTTCAGCCGACTATTGGTCTAAATGACCACAACTTAGTAAGCTGAAAAAGTTTATCCATTTTGGTAAGTTTGACTAGTCAAATGTCCATTTTAGTAATTTTCCCTCAGGTTATTGGTGATGCTACCGCTCTTTAGCCCCAAATTCAGGACTTATTTTATTTTAAAAAAATATTATATATACCATTACAAACATGTAAAAATATCATAAATATTCGTTTCATTACGAATAATTTAATAAATAACCATTTTACCCTTACTTATCTACAACTTTAAAATTTCATATTTACCCATTTTTAATATTAAAAAAATTTATTTACCCAAAACATTAGTTTTCTCAAAGTATTATATTTAACTTCTCACTTTCTTATATAATTTTACGAATTTTCTTTTGTAGCATTTATACATCATATATAGAGGAACGTATTTTCTTTTATAACAACTATTAAAGAGAATACAAACGAGATGGGGAGTTTGATACCCTCTGTCCCATGTTTAATTTTTTTTATGACTAAAAATATATTTCAAGCTTTTATGGTCAGTGAACTTGACTTTATAAAGATAGTGTCTTTATAACTTCAGGGCGAAGATTATGACACCAACTCAATATCATGAGTCATATAGTTCCGTTCATAAGTTTTCAATTGACGTGATGCGTAAGCTATGACCTTGTTTCGTTGCATTAGCACACAACCAAGGCGGGTATGTGATGCATCATAGTAAACAACAAAGTCATTTGTACCCTCTGGCGAGGCCGGCCTTAATTGATGCATGCGTCAATTTCTGTTTAAGAATTTCAAACACTTCTGCTTGCTTTGCTCCCCAGTCATATTTAACAGACTTTCTTGTTAAAGAAGTGAGAGGGACAACAATTCAGGAGAAATCCTGGATAAATCTTCTATAATACACCATAACCTACACCCTACATGATTTGAACTCCTAACATTTTATTTATAGGGTATACCGCTTAACAACCTTGAGGACAGTCTTGATTAATTAACAATATACTTTCGCTGCAAATCAAAACAACATTTGTTGTTACTTATAGAACGTGGGTTTAGTAATTCATGATCCAACAAATGGTATCTAAGCAAGATTCTTGAATCAACTAATTCATATTTATCTAAGCTTTTGACTCAAAAGTCAACGAAGGGATAAACTAACTGATTAACCGATTAATGGTAACTAACTAATTAACTATCTGTATGCTAATATTCCAACACGATCTGCTTTTGGGTCCCTTGTTTGATCGAGTCAGTTTCATTCAATTAGTCTTTTTGTCTGTTTAAGGAGTTCTGTCTCTAGTATAATTTATTTTGCTTCTCTCTAATTTGGAGGGTTTACCTATTTAATAACTTTTTGTGGTTCAAAAAGTTAATTACGTAGATCCCAGATATTTACTGAATCAACAATCAAACAATAATAGGGATTAACCCTAAACGACTTTCATTGATCGAGCATACGTTTGATTGTTTGCATGCGATCGCTATATATACTAGACACCACAGGGAACGAACCAATACAATATACAGCAAACGTCACACCCCTTCATTTAAATTCGGTTTCTAGGTTTAGACTTTACAAACTTGATCTTCTAACTAAATAACAAATACATAAACGACTTTAAATACACTTTCTAAAATTAACACTAAGATCCATGCATTTACTCATCCCCTTCTCGATGAAATCTAGTTTGTTGGCTGCGTTTTATGTGTAGTTCTTGACTTGAATATCTATGTCCTTTGGTTTTGTATGGCTTGTATATGAATCCTCCTATCTTCATTCCTTAGAAAAGTAGGTCTTGTTAGTTGTCTTTTCCCCAATGATCGACCCTCTTGAAGCATCGAAACCACTTCAGACATAGCCGGTCTATCTGATGCTTGTGACAAGGTGCACAACAAAGCAATCTCAATGATCTTCATCACATGTTCACGTTCGTATTCATTCAAGTTCAATGTTTCTTCAATCACACTTATATGTTTTGTGTTCTCGTACATCTCCCATGCCTGTTCACCAAAATATCTCAAATTTTCTTTCTTCTATTTTTTCTAAAGTCACAAGTCATGCATAGAGATATGTTACAACATATACTTTACATGTTTTAAAGGTTATAGTAATGTAATAAAAAAATATTAGTAATGGTACATGCTTGTATTGTAATAAATATATGACATATTTGAGCTTTGTCTGTGATTTAGGTAAGATAGTATTAGATATTCTCGTCTTTGACTCTTATATCCATCACCGAAGCTACGTACAAGAGAAGCGATGTTGGTTGAAACAATTGGACGTTAGGGGCCCGTGAACTACACAGGCTGAATAAGGGACAAAATCTCTACAAATATGATTTATAAATATCGAAATGATTGGAAGTGATAAAAATTTGATTTGTTAATTAATATTAAAAATAATTAAGAAATTGTGTATTTAATTACGAATCAAACACTACACTCCAAAGTCTTAAAATGGAACTGTGTTGTGGCCTAGTGGGGGTGGCAGCGGTGGCGACGTGCAAGCCGTGCACGGCGTGAGTCGTCGATGAGGGTACCCCCTCCACCCTAAGGATGATAGGTTAAATTTCAATGAAGGAAATGCCCCACACAAAATTTGTGTTTGGACGCACATAACGAAAGCCTTAACAAACTCCTTCTCTTGAGCATGAAATGTTTGTTACCACTATAGTCCTAGGGGTATTAAGGTGGGTAAAAAGTAGGTTTAAATCCCATTAAGGACAAAGATATATTATAGGTATATCCCTACTAACATAATAATTAAACGAATTAACTTTTAAATTATTAAATGTAAGTTATTGTTCTGTGTGTAATTTACTGTAGATACTGTACTCCTATATTTGCCTTTGATACAACCTACTCAATTCTCCTTTTTTACTCTAATGACACGTGCCCTTCTACTTTCTCCCTTATGACAAGTAAAATCCACCCTTTTCTTTTTTTCCTTTCTATGCTTTCATTTCCTTATGCTGTGTTTCCAAGTCTGATTTAAAGAGGGAAAAGAAAGGATTGGAAAAGAAACTCTTGTTAACTTTTAAATACTAACCCAACTAACTTAAATGATGTGATACACTTCAACAAGGCCTCTATTGAAAATTGAAGACTCCATGAACCGAATTTCAGAAAAATCTATTGAATCCGAGCCGAATTTCTAAAAGGGAAGGTGAAAATATTAAACACTAAGGTGCCGTTTGGTTTGTAAAATGTTTTTGAAAGAATTGGAATGTTTTTAAAGAATTGGATTAATTCCAACGAAAATTTCTTCATAGCAGCAGGTATTCGTCAATGGTGGTTCTCCACCGATCATCACCATAACTGCTGGTCATCATCTCCACTGATTTATCCATAGTTGTTTGTCACCATCTCCACCGATTCATCCATTGTTGTTCTTCACCACACCACTCTGGTAACCATGTTGTCTGGAATCTTTTTCGTCAGTCGTATTGCAATCTATAAATAGAAGGTTGATTGCAACTGTTGTACGTGAAGGAAATCCATGTTCGAAGAACGATTTTAATTGTAGGTGGGGAAATCGAAGGTTGATTGTAACTGTTGCAAACCATTTTTCTGGGTTAATATTACCGTGTCCACCATTTCTTTGGGTTAATATTTCTCCACGTTATCATTATTATGATTTTTGAAGGTTGACGTTAAAGGAATTGAAGTCAGAGGTTTCCATCTTCATTTTCTTCTTTGCGGATGCTAGTTAGTCGCCGATTGTCTTGATTTTTGTTTTCGATGATTTTCGTTTTCTGGTGACTTGTGTTTTCTGTCAATGTAGAGTTTGGGTTTCTTTGTAAGATTCTGATTGTTCTAGCGATTTTTGGAATTTGAAATTGGTTAAGGCTGTGGTCGAATTTGTAGGCTTCTGATCATGTTGTTTTGCTCAATTTTGGGTTTCTATTTATTTTGGGTTTAGATAATTTTGGGTTTCTAGTTTGCTGATAATGAGTTTTCGTATTCCATCTATGAAGAAAATGGTTCGAAGAAGCCTGGAAGAAGATGGTTTCAACGATAAATGATTTTGGTGAAGATGGTTGTGAGGGCAGTTTAGTCAAAAGTGATGAATTCCAATGGAATTGGGAGGAAAATATTCCAATTATAATTGCATGTTTTTTTTATTGGTGTCCTATAGTATAGCTATTGTATCTTTTTCTTATTTGTCTTCTATAGTAAAGCTACGTCCTATGTTCTTTTTTCTGTTACTTATTTGATGTTATAAACTTGTAATGTAACTAAAAAAACACAAATTAATAAAACTGTGAGAGCATGAATGTGGGATCTCACATCTTCTAGGAGCCAACACGCGTTGGATGATCTAAAAGATCTCACTTCCGTACTCCTTCTGCCACTAATGATTTCAAGAATCACGACCCCGAAACTGTAAGTATCAACTTTATCCGATAAAATACCATGAAGTACATATTCTGGTGCTGTGTATCCCCTATCATCGTTTTATATTGTAAAAATAAAAGAATTCAATGACAAAACATTAGAGGATTTAATAAAGTGCAATTGTATGGTTAATAAAACTTACAATGTCCCAGCGAACCCAGTGCTAACATGAGATCGGTCCTCTGGTTGAAACCTTGCCAACCCAAAATCTGCTATTTTGGGTGTAAGATCATCACTAAGGAGGATGTTGCTTGATTTGATATCTCTGTGAACGATTTTGACATGGAACTCATGGTGTAGATGTGCAAGACCCCTAGCTATTCCAAATATTATTTCATATCGTTGGTTCCAGTTAAGAGTCCTCCTTTGTGCACCTTCATATATGTACAATTGAACACATCTTTACCAACATATACCAAGTATTTCAAGATGAGTAGTTTGGAAATTCTAACTTACCCCATAAGAATCGGTCAAGACTTCCATTCGGCATATACTCCAGGACTAGAAGTAGATGGGATCCTTCACTAGACCATCCAAGGAGACGTAGAAGATTTCGATGATGAATGTTGCTTATAAGTTTCACTTCATTCTCAAATTCTTCTTTTGCTCCACCATGTCGTACTTGAATTCTCTTCACTGCCACAATGTTCTTATCATCAAGGATCGCCTATTAAACCATCAAGAAACTTAGTCAAAGAACTCAAATAATAAGGAAACTATATGAACGGTTCTACTTTATTACCTTGAACACTTCACCAAAGCCTCCTTTCCCTAGAACATTTTCTTTGCTGAAATTATTGGTTGCCAACTTTAGATCTTTATAACTATAATGTACTGCTCCATTCAAATCCGTCGGGCCTAATGTAAAACATATTGTAACGATACAGAGAATATTAGCATGACTCATTGTAACACCCTAGGCAAATCACACATTGGTCATGGACAGGAGAGATTCTTGGTTCATAAGAAATGTCCCGTCTCAAATATCATCAAAGCATTTTAGGCGTATTGACTGTGGATGAGAGAAGAACTCCACAGTTAAGCGTACTCTGGTGGGAATAATCTAGGGATAAGTGACCCCTGGGAAGTTTTCACCCGGGCAACCAAAAATATATCTATGAGCTCCTAGTGGGCAAATCAAACAATATTGATGATATGAGGGGCCAGATGTTACACATATATAAGCATCCCACATGATAAAGACTAATTGTCATACACAAAACGGATATAGAATCACCTTGTTCAGTCTTCTTCGACTTCTTTCGTAGTCGTAGTCTATACAATAACCACAAAACAAGGATAAGGATAAAAAGAGCCACACCACCAATGGCTGCAGCAACTATGGCTACTAGCTTACTTGAATGTCCTATCATACAATATTAACACTCAAGTTATAAACTCACTAGTTATCACATATTAATACTCAGTTATCAATTTCTAGCATTTGAAACCTAACCTTTTATGACATTTGTGATATCTATTGTCTGGTTGTCATTGAAAAATGGAGTCTCTGAATACCTTGCAAAACAAGCCATGTCGGAAAACCTTCCTTGTGTACTAGGAAGGCAATCATTTAACTTGTCATATGCTGAATTCATGCACGTTTGACAAATGGGTTGATTTATATTTTCAATACATTGTGCAGTTGCATACACGGTTGCATTTTCACTTATAACTTGCCTTGTGGATGCTACGTAGAAATTAAAGGTTTTAGGTGTAGCATCTCTAATATTTGATAGAACTATATCCACAACTTGATTAAAAGTTGTTGGCTGAGATGATGATTGATTGCCACATGATAAATATTGAAGGCCACTCCCGTCAGTCAGGAAATAAGGATCATTATAATACTCATTGAAGTCTTCATACCTAGGAACAAAGTGCATAGAATCAGTACCGGAACTTGAACAGTTAAATTGAAAGGGTCAAAAATACTACACATAAAAAAACCAAATTTTAGTGGTTTGTGGAACGGATTTGAGCTTTTGGTTTGGATTATGAGAGAGACAAACACTATAACTAATATGAATAAACATATTAAGGTGAGATCAATACTTTAGAACAAAAAGGTAGGAGGGGCCTGAGCTCCTTAAGTTCCTTCCTACATAGAATATTAAAGACTTGTATGATATGATGTTAGGTGGTGATGATGAGTGGTGGTTTAATATGACATCTAATTGAACAAAAATATTAATTATTTTTATAAATTATAAACAATTTGGTATTCAACGTAATATAAAAAGATAAAAACATAAATAAATTGAGTATTCTCATAAGTGTTTTTGTTCTATGTTATATACGGAAAGAGTTAAAAAGAGAAAGAAAACGTTATTTAATTAATAAAATATATGTGATAAATATTATATAGAAAATAAGTTTATGAAGAATATTATACGAAAAGACACGGTGTAATTAAAAAAAATTAGAATAAAAAGAAAGTCGTAGATCTAATTAAGGACCGAAAGAGAAAACTAATTACGAACAAAAGTTTGAGTTTCAAACGAATGAATTATTATTTTTAAAGATTTAAGTTCCTATATTAAATAATCAAAAACAAATAAAATAAAAATAACAAAAGTTAATTTGTAAAAAAATATAAAGAAACATGACACAAGTTATTAGCTTATAATACTTTATAGAATTCATAAATACATATTACTATATTTTTAATTATAAGTGAAAATAACGCTAGGTATATAAATATTTAAAACAAATTAAGTAAAGTTAAATATTTTCTATTGGAAAAGGACCATTCATTAAACATCCACATGCTCCATCATTAGCCTCCACCTAGCCGGCCCATCATGTGTCGCATGATGCTCATATTAGTCAAACGTTGATCATTTTTCTCGTCAAGTGATTTTCACTTTTTAATATATTAAAAAGAGTATATATGAGTTTCTAACTTGTTCATTTAAGTTCATTTTAACTAGTTGAGTCATTTATGTTTTAAAAACTTCGGTTTGAACCCTGACTTTTTATTTTTGACTTTATTTGATTATAGATGACTAACTTTGTTAGATTCAACAGTTAATTTTTTCTGAAATTACCAAAATACCCCTAGGAACTCGAATGGCTAAAAATACACACTAATAGAGATAGTAACAACAATAGTATTTTTCATCATTTGAGTCGTTGAGGGTATTTTGGTCATTTCAGAAAAGAAAAAAAAAACTAACTGTTAAATCTAGCAACGTTAGACATCTGAACTCAAATGGAGTAAAAAATGAAAAGTCAGGGTTCAGACCGGGGGTTTGAAACATAAGGGACTCAACTAGAAATTGACAAACGTCAGGGACTCAAATAATAATTTACTCTTAGTATAATATAATGAACTTTACAATTATTATATACATAACATTTACCAACTCGTCTACAATATATTTTTTTTAATTTATATTTTCAACCCATATTATATATAATATACGTCTTTTAACACATTTAATGTTTTACTAATTTGATTTTTCTCTAATAACTTGCATTTGTTAGCTTTTAAGAAACCCGAATACACAGCTGTGTTTAATTTTTTTTTTCTCGACATTTCGGTATTAGTTTTGTTGAAAACGGAGTTGTATTCAAAAGCAAAAGAAAAACATACCTGATAAAGCAGTTATCATAACTAATATAACCATTTGCAGCTGTGCAGTTGATCAGTTTAGAAACTGCAACATCAAAACAAGTCACACACTGATCTACCGAGAGGTAGTTCCGGCACTGGGCTGTTGCAAAGACCGGGTCACCCGCAATTAAAGCCTGCGATCTAGCAAAACGTATCCTTTTGCTCAATAACTGCATTCTGATCTCATCAAGCGTCGTTTTGCGATTCTTGATAAAGTTAGGCAGGCTTGTCACAGCGTTACGACCACAAAACATTCCGATGAGAAGGTTCGTATCGTTATCGTTTGTCTGTGAAACTCCTAGCTCGGTCAGCAATAACACAAGCAACACAACCAGGATAGCCATCAGTCACAGAGAGAACCAAGGACAATATTGAGAAGAAAAACAAGAGAGATTGAGGAGGCTAATTGTAACTAATGGTTATTAAAAAAACATATATTTGGAGTTTTATAAAAAGTCACAATCATAGCAGCGTGGAATTTTCGTCTAAGGAGTAAAGGTCTTGGTCTTATTTTGAAAAAAAAATGTGTGAATAGTGAAACATGTTTGTTTCTTCTTAAAAAAATGGTTTCTAGGTTTTCTAGTTACACATTAACGGACCCTCTAATTTAGCTTAATTATAATATAGACTCTGAACCTTAACTTTACATAAAATACACTTTTGACTCGTTAACATTCAAACTTGGGTTGAATAATTATTTCTGACAATCATCCTCCTAATTATTAACTCACATTTGAATCCATATCTCCATTGTTTTTGTTCCGTGTCTCATTTTGTTGTTGCTTAATTATCACGCTCTCTCATCTTTCACGAATCCATCTACAAGTTTATTTGAATCCAACTGTGTTCCTCTCTTTAGCAATTTCCTCGCAGTCCTCTTGACTCAACATTGCTTTCAACCATGGCCACTATATCCCTCTTGGATCTGCCATACACACACGAACATGCATGGCCTTCTCTTGAACTTGTATATGATCCATAACATTTTCCGTTACCGCAACGGTAACACACTTCTCTAATTGAAACAACAACAAATAACACAAACAATCCAAAGTTTTCTGACCTTGACCTTTTATGATGTTCCCATGAACACCAACAACCAACGATTATGTCTTCATTAGTTTTCTCCACTTCAACCAATTCTTCTCTTTATGGCTAATCTTGACCGAACATCCCTTTGAAACTCTTAAATTTCCGCCATATTTCCAACACAACCACAAATGTTAACACACACGTATGCACCAATTATTGTCTTCGTTGGTTGCATCACCAAACAACAACTTATGTCTTATCTCTTGTAATTCACACAAACAACCCCTTTTATGTTCTCTTGACAAACAGATTGACCTCACCAGTCAATTTGGACTAAATGGAATTCTCAAACTCTCCTGATTATCGGCCCTTCAAATTGAGTCAAAACAAAACTCTGATCAAATATGAAATTGATTTCTCTGATTGAATGAAGAAAATGAAAACTGAAGTCTGATCAGAAACGTAAACCGAATTCTTGATTCTACATTGCAAAGATGATTGGATCGTTTAAGAGCCTCACTCTGACACTAATATAAAACTCACAGGAGGTCATCTTTACAAATCCATAATCAAGAAATCAAATAACAAACGAACAAGAACAAGGAATAACAAAACGATTTTCTGAATAATCGGATGCAATCTGCATTATTATGATCGTTTACATATATACATATACGAACCATCATAACGATAACAAACAGTTTCTAGGTTTTCCAATTATACATTGGACCCTCTAACTTAGCTTAATTATAATTTAGACTCTAGACCTTGTAAGAACAAACCAATCTTTATTTACTTCTACCATTCACAAACACTACTACAAAGACTAGTATAACAAACAAATGGCAGATTTTTACTGCTTCATCTTAACTACTTCATTTTGTTTAGGAGTAACACATAAAGTGTGATAAAGTATCCCATTAGGTTTAAATAAATTTCGTTCCATTGTTAGTCCTGAACCATTTTATAATCTTGTTAGATTGTTTAACAATTAGTTTAATAAAATGTCGAATATTTACAAAAACTTTATCCTTATTAGAATGTTTAACAACTCAGAAAAACAAATAGAATTCAGATTTTTTCTACCTTAAAAATGCAGGAAAAAAAATATTTAAAACCTGTTTTGCAAAACACAAATACATTAACCTAAATTCCAAGCTTACATATTACAATAACCACAGTGTAGTATGTTTAAATTACAACAAACATATATGTCTAATATAACATCTCAAAAACTACTACCAACTACTGGGAGACGTAAGTTTCTCATAAACTCTTCCAATTCTTTTTTTAAACTTTCATGCATTTGTCGTTACGACTCCTCTCTTTCTTGTCTTTCAGCTGCAATTAGAGCCTCCAATGTTTGTTTTTCAGATTCAATCCGAGACTTCATTACTTATTTTTCAGATTCAAACCGAGATTCCATTGTTTATATTTCAGATTGAAACCGAGTCTCCAAATATTGAACCTAAAAGTTTGTTAAAACATATATAATCTATACTAATAAATGAAAATAATCTCTATCACGTGTCAGTCTCTCCTTTCTCCTCACAATTGTTTTCCCGCCTGACCCGACCCGTTTCACTTCCCCTCTTCCAACTAAACCCTAACAAATTTCCTAAAATCCGTCTGAAGCCTCTCTTTCTTATTGAAGCATGGAAATCCGGCGACTGACTCCCAAGGCCACCATCAACATCTCCCCGAACTGTTACACAATTGAAGAAGGTTATTGGCGTTGAAGATGAAGAGGAAAGATGCAGATGAAGTTAATGATGACTTCTTCGACTTCACTCTACTTTAGGGGTATGGTTTTTATTCAAAGATGACGAGAATTTGTTTCGTTTTCTGGAATCTAAGTCAAACTAACATGACTGCGTTGTATGCATCTTGGGTTTCGTTTTTAGGGTTTGATTTTTTTTTTAAAGAACCATTGGATGTATTTCTTGATGGATCAAAGCTGTAGCGTTTTCAATTTTATATTTAGTTTCTTTGGATGCTTAATCTATATTTAGGGTTTCGTGTTGAGTACTACTTTTTCAAGAAGCAATTGGGTAAATTATCTAATTAGTATCGAATGCTTCATTTTGTTTTACCAAGTATAAACGTCCAGAACCTTTGATTTTTTTTTTATATTTTTTGTCATTTTTGTTTTATCTATTGTCAGTGTTCTTTTGCCTATGAATGGGATCACAATCTTATCTGTTTGTTGTGGAATTCTTGGATCTCCACAACATAGGTATTGAATTTGATTAGGTGTATTGCTGTGTAGGTTTATCCAATTTGATTACATCTCTGAAATTGAATTATTGGATTGCAAAAGATCTTGTTTGCAAACTGAATAATGGTTGATGTAGGATTTAATCTTGACGGGTTCTAAACCGGGTCATCGGGTAGCATAATTGGAGCTTTGTGGGTCAAACGGGTTGCGAAAATTAGTTAATTTATCACATGTTTATTAGGTCAAAGTAGTGGGTCTTGAATCATGGGTTGTTGTACTAATTTGTAGGAGTTATAGGAGGTAGTGGTCAAGTGTCATTTTGGGTCTATGTATGTATATTTGTTGCAATGAATTAAAGTATGGGAAATAGAGTTTTTATTTGTGTGTGTTTTTACTGTGTGAGTTTTGGGTCTGAACCAACAGTTGAGTTCTTGACCGGTTGAAGCCTTTTCAGTTGGATTACATGGGAGGCGAACCATGGGACAAAACTGTGAAATGGGATATCATGGCTTTTTGCCTAATGTGACCCAGCAGGCAATGTTACTTCATCTGCAAAAGTACCTGGTTCCCTAAGTGCAGGTGGTAATGTACAAACGAAATGAATTTATTCAAAGGGCCTACATATTTAGATGAAGCAATATGGACTACGGATGGCAATGGGTGGGGTTTGGGATGAGTATAGTTAATCCCAACCCCATACCAGGCCCAAAACCTGTCAGGTATGTATCGGGCAACTTTTAGCTTCATTTTTTATTAGTTTTGTTTTGAACCATACCAATCACATAAACACAGGTTCACACTAGACCTGAAATGGTTAGGGATTTGTATTCAATTCAGATGCATATCCAATGTTGCAATTCATGCTGTGTGTTTAGTTTGTTTTTTATTGGAAATGAATGTGGAGCATACTAAAGTCAAGAACATCATTTTCTTTGTGTGGTTAAGGCAAGTACTTTAGTATCAATGAATTGTGAAAACCAGGAATTAACAATTACTATCTATCTATATTTGTTATAGTTAATAACGAATGATTTATGTGGATATTATGTTAATTACAATGTGGGCTGTGATAATCATAGATTGTTAATTGGTTTTTAAAGTAAGGTTATTTTATAATGATAACCATCTTCGATTTATGAAATATATAAACAACCTAATTGATACCAATGCTTTAGTTGGCAGGCTTAATTGATTTTTAAGTTTGACAGGAGGCTGCTGCATGCATCTCAATGGATTTAGCTTATGTATATGAACACGCTGCTTACCTTATTTTTACTGTTGTGACGCCTCATATCGTAATATGCTTCAACTTTTTCGTTATGCCTCTCTTTAATTTTTATTTTAGTTGTAATTGCATGAATAATTTCATTCTTTGTATGTAATAAAATTTTATAAATATGATTGTATTTTGTGTAAAAATTATTTAATTTCATAATTTCTATTCTTAAGCCGTGTAATACACGGGTCTCTAACCTAGTAAATAATAAACAAACAACACGTAATTATGTGTGAAACATATTAGATTCATCCAAGTCATAGGATTGGATTATGACATGTTGTAATGTTACAATTAAGAACGGAAAATGAAATGGATGAAAGAAAGAAGAATTTCAGTAGTGTTTTCATAACCGGACCGAACAACGAACCGGACACATTAGAGGTTCACTGGTCGGATCGGATTCAAGAACCGGATGACATAATAAATAATATAAATATTCATAAAAATATATAGAAAAATATAAAAAAAATCCAAATTTATACTATATAATAAATAAAGGTTTTGGTTGCATGTTTTCTCGTCTCTCTCTCCTATTTAATGATGATATTAAACTAATATATTTTTTAAAGTATTTAATATAAATCTATTTATGGATACTTTTTAACCAAATAAAGTTAATATAAATTAACATTTATCAATTACATAAAAAAGAATAATACCTAGTTGAAATAATGTTTTATAAATTAACTTAACGTAATTTATAATTGTCACGTCAAAGTACATTTTTTAAAAACATATTTTGGAGAGTGTATGTTTTAACATATTACATTTTATTCAACACGCATAATAAGCGAGTTTATTCAACCCGTATAATAACAAGTTTTAAAGAAATACAATTTTTATTTTTAAGTATATAACATTGTATTCAAATTACTCGTGTATTACACGGGATTTTAACTTAGTACTATATATACAACCATTTAAACAAACATAATCCAAATTTAAGTAAAATAACCCAAATTTAAACAAACTTAATCCAAATTTAATAAACATAATCCAAGTTCAAACAAAATAATCAAAGTTTTAAAGTTTAAACAAACATACATAACCAAAGTTTAATGATTTAAAACTTAAGTAACTTAATGAGAACTCATCCTCATCAATTATAACCAAGTCATCATATTCGTCGTCTACACCCACAATATAAAGAAATGATAAATTACTTAACATAATAAATATTAATTGACCATCCGCTATATGCCACTTGATCTCGTATCTAAAAAATACGAACCTTCGGATGTTTGTGCTTGTGAAATAGACGTCTCGAGGTTAATTGTTTGCTCTTCATCAAGCATATTTTCACAACTCGGCATAATTAAGTTCTCCTTCCGCCACTTCATCAACCACCCAAAATTCGGTTTTATCAATGCTTTGATAATCAACTGGATCATAATTAAATCAAATTTTAATGTTTTTATAAATATTATTCAAAAAAAAAATAACAAACATGTCATTTGTATTACCTATTTTGTAGAAGCAAGTTGTAATGGACATAGACAAAGTCATTTTGATGCTCCAGCCGGTTCCTCTTTTTGGTGTGTATTCTTTCAAAAACACTACATTTACGTTCATATCAGGATGAAGATGCAGTTTGACTTTAAAATTCTTATTGCAAAATATTGCAACTCCGGGACATCTTCACCAAACAATCTCCACCACTCATCTAGCTAAGAAAAGTTTAGCATAATAATATAACTCACATAATTAATACTATTAACTAAAGATAATGTAATCTTACCAGGGGGATTAGTCATATGAGAACCAAGAGCAAGTGGTTGAGCAAAACTAACACCTCGGTCACCAAATTTGTAAATCTAACTTGTAAGTTTTATAGGATCTTCACTAGACTTGTTCTCAATCATGTCAAGCACCCCTGCAAATGCCTTCCGCTTTTCCAAAGCGTTATCTTCATTGTACTGAAACACTGGATTCAACCAATAAGCACATGCATGAAGGCTCCTTCTTAACATCCTATCATAATGAGAACCAATGATATCAGTATACTGCTTATAATTACGCTCTTTGTTGCAAAACAACTCTACAATTCCATTCCTTGCCCTTTGCATACCTTCATATACATATCCTAGTGAAGATTTCTCGTCAGAATCACAGATACACAAAAGCCTCAAAAGAGGACCCATCACCTTCACGGTTATGAAACAATTTCTCCAAAATTTGTCATCTAGGATGATAAGTTTCACATCTTTAGCTTTTGGCAATTTAACGACCTTCATGAAGTGATCATTGCTTGAAAATATGATTTATGATCATGCAAACTTTTCAAAGAAATAAATGATGTACTAAAACGAGTGGCACCTGCACAAATGTTCTCTGTCCTACCTTTTCTTTTCCTCAACCAATTTAATGGCCACTTGTGGTTATAAATGAAAACACTCACCGAGATGCAAGGTGAACAAAATCCGTAGCAAATGATATATCTGAAACATCCTTCATAATCAAATTAATGCAATGAGATGCACATGGAGACCAACAAATTAATGGATATCTCTAGTCTTCATGCAGCCTTGTAATTAGCGGCATTATCAGTAACAAAGCGAACAACATTAGCAGGACCAACTAAACCAATAATTTCAGCAAACAAATTGCATAAGTTTTTCACATTACTATCAATATCCGATGCATCAACAGATTTAATAAATGAAATTCCTTTTGGACAATAAACCAAGAAATTGATAAGTGGTCTTTGTCTGATGTAATGTCCGAGAATTTCCGTCATATTTTTCCTAATCCTTGCACGTATCAAAATTTAAGTCTTGAAAACTTGTTTAAAATCTATTTTTATTTATAAACATTAATTTGTTTGATAAATATATACATTTGGGGTATGTATATATATATATATATATATATATATATATATATATATATGAAGACATAAGATTTATATAAAAAAAATACATATACATATACATGTATGTTAAAGTTTCTTTAAAAACTTTATAAAGTTTACAGTTATCATTATTATAAATAATATAATAAACTTATTTTTAATACTTAAACTTGTAAGCTCTAAATCTTATTAATTATTTTATAAAAGTTATAAAATAATAAAACCTATAAAACTTAGATAGTTTTAATAAAACATATCATTTATTGTTATAAAAGCCCAGGGACTAAAACTGTCAAACCTGAAACTTGTTTAAAACTTAAACTAACATTTCAGCTTAAAATGATACAAAGCTCAGACTTCAGGGACCGATCCTGTAATTACCCCAAACTTTCGAAAACAGAATCAGTCCCGGGTTCGACCCCAGCCGAGACCGATCTTCAACCCCACTTTTCGAAATCGCGATTTCCGGACAGATTCAATGAACCTTGGTCCTCGCCTCGGGCGTGCGACCATCACCCGACACCCATCAATGCTCAATTCCAACGGTAATCACGCGTGAAGCCGGATTCGATCCGCTTTAACCCATCCGTATACCCCCAACGGTTTTAGCATTAAAACTTGAAATTGATTATAAATACCACCCGTAATCCTTAGACGACATCACACCAAAACTATCTAAACCTCCAATTCAGTCGTTCATCACCTACACCTTGCGATTTTGTTCCCGTAACAGTCGGCCCACAATCGGACTCGTTCTCCCTTGATTCGGCACTAAAACAGGTAATCCGAATATCCTTCTTACTCGTTTTCACTCTAAGATCATTAGCCCCTTATTGATGTGTATGATCAGGGGATTAATCGGGGTGTATTTGGGAGAAATCGGTTCTAGGGTTCTTGAGCAAATTAGGGACGATTTGGGAATATACTTATCTATTTGATTTTCCATGTATATTACCACCGAGACCCGTAGGCGGGGTGGTTAAGTGTTTGTGTGTGATGTTGACCCGGGGCAGACCCGAGTTCCATTCGGTCTGGCCCTAGGTTTTTGTTTTTATTTTTTTTATTATCATTTTAAACAGTTTAAAACTTTTAATAATTTTTATAAATTCTGTGACACCTTTATAAACATGAATATGAATTTTATTTACACTTTTATCTGCTGAAAATATTTTATTTAATTAATCTTAATTAAAACTCACGATAATAAATTTATTAAAAATAGTTTTAAACATTTAAAAGAATACTTCCGAAATTTATAAACTTGGGCATTCAATAGAAATCGTTTTATAAAATTCGAAACTTAATTCCTTATTTTTTTTTATATACAATAAACTTACTTTTGTTTAAAACTTTAATTTAATAAATTTTAAACTTATACATTTTTATATTTCATATAAACAAGAAATCCACCTGTTTATATAAATTTAAATCATAAGAAAATAAATATACTTCACTCTTTTCTTTATGAACTTGTAAACTTTATAAAATAAAGTAGAAACTCTAAAACACTTGTAAACTTTATTTAAAATGCTTATAAGAAACTTTATTTAGGACATCTATAAACTCATAATTTTATTTAAACGTTAAACGTATAATTTAAACTTCATAAGAAGTTCTATTTAACATTTTGTAAACTTATAAATGCTCATTATCATTTAAACTTATAACCACATCCTAAACATTATTAAATTACAAATTGTTTTGTAAGATAAACACTCTATTCTTAAATACTTTAAATCTTGAATGATTTATAAATTATTCTTTTGGGACAATTATTTATCCTTAGTAATTATTTATTCATAAATAATTATTATTTATCCTTAGAAATTATTTATTCTTAAATGATTATTATTTATTCTTAATAATTATTTATTTTAAATAATTATTATTGATCCTTAATCATTATTCCTCTTTATATATCCTTCCAACTATATTATCAAGATACTTAGAAAATTTCTTTGAATTATTATTACCTATTTTGAGTAATTAATAATAATAAAACATTTAAATTCTAATCTATAAAACTCTGACACACAAGTCTTGTATCATTCATTCAAAACATTTATTTTAAACTAAATTAAACTTCACAAACACGACCATTCCCATCTCCCATTGAAACCCTAGTCGATCTTGAAATCTTAGATCCTTACCATAGACTTATAGGATCATATTTAAATCTTTAAACTTGCATACTTAGGCTTATCGTGAGGATATTCTCCCTCCAAGTCTTGCAAGTGTTTATCCGTGTCGGATACTATTCATCATCCAAGTGAGTATACTTAGCCCCTTTTTCCTTTTATGCTTTTGGGGTGAAACATGTTCACAATTCTTACACTTATACAATTCTTGTACAACTATGACTACGTGTTTATTCTTATGTTAAACTTGAGACTTGTATGCTTAGATTAAACTTAAAACTAGCACATTCATTAGCTTTGATCAAGCCGATAGTAACAATGATAGATCTATTGTATTTGACCAATCCACCTTGATTGATTGACCCCTTCGGGGGGGAGCCCTTGGTGTTTGTTACTACATTAAACTTTAAACTTGAGACTTATAAGGGTAACCTGCGGGTTATGCCTAAACTTGGTTGGAGGGTTGATGTGCACAATGTCTAACATGCTTGTTTTCTCATACTTACATTATAGAATGCACAAATCATAGTGAATTGTAATTCTTTCCAAATATTTGTTTAACTGTGTCAAAACCTTTGTATCTCACTAACTATTTTGTAGTTGACAGATTCTTTCACATGTTTCAGGTTTACATAATGAGACTTATTCGTGATCACATAGGATGCTTTGGACCTAGACTACTTAAATTAAATGTTGTATTCGTATTTTTCTTCCTTGTATTGAATCTTAAATTATTTATTAATGAAATATTGAAACTTTAATAGTCAACCTTGTGCTATTGAACAACCGCGTCCGCCCCGACGTATAATCCGCCGTCGGTTGGGGTGTGACAGATTGGTATCAGAGCCTTGGTTATAGGGAATTAGGTTATTAGACACATGACCTAGACTATAACTTAGGAGATCCAAACATGAGTTATCTCATGTCCTTTACTAGGAATTCTCTCCTCATTCTATCCTTAAATCTTATACGTGAACGCTTGGAGATTCTACGATTCTACTTACCTACGTACTACAAGAGGCTACTACATCGAGGACACGTTCTTAGGCTTTAAGTCTAAGCCACCACTAAACTATCGTCAAGATCATTTAAGTTCTAAATAATGTGTGAGAACTTGTGCGGACCGGAAGGGTGAATACCTGTATTCTGGGAAATTCTGTCAAGGAAAGCATTTCGTATAAATCCAAATCAACCCGTATGCTTTCCTGGGAATTCTTGGGATGAATATTCACTTATAGGAATGCATGACTTCTCTAAACATTAATGAACTCAAATTTCTCTTGATATGTTAAAGTACTCACTTAGTGATATGCACTAAATGAGTGCCATCTCAAATACTTTACGCTTCATAAATTCATGATTCAAAAACTTTCCTCTGTAACCTTTATTCTATGATTCTTAAGTCCCATCTCGTCACATGACAGCATGCTTACTCGTCATGACCTGAAGGAGTTACCTTCAAGGAGAAATTCTTACGAGATTATACTTAAAAACTACATACATAAACTTATAGATACTACCCCATAAACTTCGTGATCGTTGTAATACAACCCTTAAAACTATGTATTACTCTACAAAATTCTCCTATAAACTTCATTATCTTATGAACATAACACTTAAGGGGAAACCCTTGTGTTTCATCTTATTTTCATCACCCAACCAGACTACTCTAAATAACTCACTCAAACTTTTGCTACACTTTTACACATCTCAAAGTGTTTATACATCTTTAAACTGCATGATCCTTGTAATACCAGCACATTTAAAACTATGTATACAAGTCTTTTTACAAGCTTCATTATTTTATAAACTTGACACATAAGGGGAAACCCTTGTGTCTCATTTCATTTTTCGTCACTCAAGCAAACTTCATCTTATGACTAACTCAAAAACTTGTTTACACTTTTAATCTCAAAACCTTCATACGTCCTTAAAACTTACACATCACCGTTTCTGGTAAACAAGACTTAACGTCTTTTAAACCTAAAGTACATTAACAAAGTGATTAGTAACCTGATCGCTTTCCCGCAAGGGAAGAAGCCTACTATAAGATAAACAAGCTCCACGTTTAAGACCCTAAGCCCACAATAAACCTCGACATAGTACCTTAAACCCAAATATCGGTGACAATAACTAAAAAGTTGTAGACTCACGAGGAAATTCTGGCTATGGAAATAGGGTACATAAGTGAGTCCTTGTGACCCACCCCTTCTTCCGGGAATTCTCTTCGTTAGCCCATCAACCTCAAGCCAAAAACCATTTTAAATAGTACTGTGATGACTCAGTATTCCGAGTAAAAATCTTTTTTAAACACCTTTAATCAATTTACTTACAAACTTCTTCCTATTCTCTTCTCTTGCTAGGTAATGGACTCACACTCACACTCTTCGCCAGCGTACCGCCCAAGGGGAGAGTCTGACCGCGAAGAGAGTAGCGAGTCACCGGTGTACCAGCCAAGTCCCTACCCTAATGCTAGGGCAAGAGCTGAGCTCAACACCAATTGGATCAGAAACCCTAGGACATCACCACCGAGAAATCCTTATCAACCACCTCATCTTCACCACCGGTTCTCATCGCCACCAAGGGACCCGTACCTAGCACCTACCCCTACCCTAAGGGCTAGGCATACCGGAGTACCTGCCGTGGCAATGGGGATCCCGGTGTCTAACATTCCTAGGTTTCTGGAAACCGAAGAATTTATGAGGAGGGAGATAGAGCATAGGGCACGGCACGACCTGTTAAACCAAAGGATCAACGACCTGGCCGATCAAATCTGGATCCAGGAAGAAAAGATCGTAACTTTGGAAGAAGACAGAGAAATCCTCGAGCACCGCACCGAGACCACTAGAGCAGAGGCTAGGTTTGCCATCCGAGTAACCATAGCAGTACTTGTGGTAGTACTAATCTGTTTCTTGGTGGAGAGCTACCTAAGGCGTGCATGAAGCCTCCATTTCTATTAAAGTTTAAATTTTGTCTTATGTAAGGGCTAGAAGCCCAAATTTTGAAACGTTTAATGAAAGTTACTTTGAAATTTCATCTTGTCATCATTTGCTAGTTTAACTTTCCTTTCATCATTGTAAACTTAGCACACCTACCCAAACACTTTAGTCAAAAACAACTTACGTTGCATTAAACTATAAAAATCCTAAGTGATACGTGTACCCGAGGAATAAATCTTGAACAAATCTTCTAATTCGTAAGCACATTTTCAAAAACAACCCGACTTACGAATCATTACCCCAAACAACCATGACCCTTACTTCTTGTATGGACTTAACACTTGTAAACTTGACCAACTTTTCGCTTGACAATCACACCTATCTTTTAAAAATCTTACTCGTACTACTTATCGATGCCTAACTCGTCATTTTTGAACATCTTAATTACATTCTATACAAAAGAAAACTATACTTTCTGTTATGAATCAAGATAAATCAATTGTAAACACACTATCATAAACCTTATCGAAACTTTTCCCGTCACCCTATGCTTGGAGACTTTCCTCATTCAACTCTTGTCACGTAAAAGACTTACTAAAAATCACAACGAGGACTAAAAGCTTAAATACACGTTGCTAAAACATTAAAATTCGTATACACAACTATGAGGTCAGAGACTTTTGAGTCATGTAAAAACTTGTACAAATACTCAATCCCGTGTTCTCAAAACTAAACATGATCAATAAAGGATCATGTAAAGCTTAATACTGAAACTTGAAACTCAACTGACTTATCCTATTTTCAAACTTATACTTGGATTCTTAGTCTTGAAAATTTTGTGTGTCCATCTTAACCAAACCCTATAAGACTTGATAAACGTACATATGAGAAAACTTCACCCTTAATACTAGACACTAGCAGGAAGGAGGACATTACTCTCTTTAGCAGGGTACATCCCCTAACTCCTATCTAAACCAAACATCGGGATCCACTAATCTTCTGGACAACTCGAATCTTCTGTGAGAAAGCGTATAACGGTTAATCCTGTTCCAAACGCTGTCCCACACCTCTCTTAAACACTAGAGTATTTAGATAACCACTTTATACTCAAAACGTAATCGTATACTTCCATACACTGAAGCTAAACTAAGAGACTTTAAGGCTATTCTATGCTTGACGTATTCTTGTTCAAACATGATGAACGTATGAGACTTTAAACTACCCCATGTTTGACGTATGCTTGTTCAAACATGATGAACGTATGAGACTTTAAGCTACCCCATGTTTGACGTATGCTTGTTCAAACATGATAGACGTATAAGACTTTAAACTATTCCATGTTTGACGTATGCTTATTCAAACATGATGAACGTATAAGACTTTTAAACTACTCAAGGTTTGATGTATTCTTGATCAAACCCGAGGAAAGTGTAAAGACTTTAAACTATTCAATGATTGAAGTATTCTTAATCAATCACAAGGAAACTTTGAAACTCTAAGTCTTGTCACATTCTTTTCTTTACTCATTGAATGACGTTTCTCTCTGAGGGACTCGTTAATCAATGATCACCCTTATGTGGAAACCTTAGTCATGTGTTAAACAAATTCTTATACTCTTTCTTGATCCACACACAAACGGAAGGACCTATGCGGACTATGCGATGATTTAAATACTTGCGGGTGCACACGTAAGTATGAAAATCAGTGTATGGAAAGACATAGTAAACTCTGTCGTGTGCTATGATCTAAGACTTATCGTAAAAGGTAGCCACGGAAATTAGGTACCGTAGAAATCCTTAAACGTATTAGTCTACAAACTCAAATCAATACACTATCATCAAATCCATCCTAAGTGATGCATCTCACTTGAAATCCTGAATAGAAATTCAACGGTCACCCTCTCCAATGCTTTTGAAAACGAATCTTCATCTATCTGAATAAAACTATATACTTCTTAGGGAAACTCTTGGCAACCCTAGACTCCGAAACTTAGAAACTTGAGCATAAATCTTATTCCTGGCATCCCATTTAAGAAATCTAAACGTAACCCAGGGCCTACGCGGGAACATAAGGAACCCTCGCATTATCCTTGCGCGTATCATAGACTAAAATCCGATCTAAATCCTTCTACCTTAATTTCAGGACGAAATTTCCTAAAGTAGGGGAGACTGTAATGTCCGAGAATTTCCGTCATATTTGTCCTAATCCTTGCACGTATCAAAATTAAAGTCTTGAAAACTTGTTTAAAATCTATTTTTATTTATAAACATTAATTTGTTTGATAAATATATACATTTGGGGTATGTATATATATATATATATATATGAAGACAAAAGATTTATATAAAAAAAATACATATACATATACATGTATGTTAAAGTTTCTTTAAAAACTTTATAAAGTTTACAGTTATCATTATTATAAATAATATAATAAACTTATTTTTAATACTTAAACTTGTAAGCTCTAAATCTTATTAATTATTTTATAAAAATTATAAAATAATAAAACCTATAAAACTTAGGTAGTTTTAATAAAAACATATCATTTATTGTTATAAAAGCCCAGGGACTAAAACTGTCAAACCTGAAACTTGTTTAAAACTTAAACTAACATTTCAGCTTAAAATGATACAAAGCTCAGACTTCAGGGACCGATCCTGTAATTACCCCAAACTTTCGAAAACAGAATCAGTCCCGGGTTCGACCCCAGCCGAGACCGATCTTCAACCCCACTTTTCGAAATCGCGATTTCCGGACAGATTCAATGAACCTCGGTCCTCGCCTCGCGCACGCGACCATCACCCGACACTCATCAATGCTCAATTCCAACGGTAATCACGCGTGAAGCAGGATTCGATCCGCTTTAACCCATCCGTAAACCCCCAACGGTTTTAGCATTAAAACTTGAAATTGATTATAAATACCACCCGTAATCCTTAGACGACATCACACCAAAACTATCTAAACCTCCAATTCAGTCGTTCATCACCTACACCTCACGATTTTGTTCCCGTAACAATCGGCCCACAATCGGACTCGTTCTCCCTCGATTCGGCACTAAAACAGGTAATCCGAATATCCTTCCTACTCGTTTTCACTCTAAGATCATTAGCCCCTTATTGATGTGTATGATCAGGGGATTAATCGGGGTGTATTTGGGAGAAATCGGTTCTAGGGTTCTTGAGCAAATTAGGGACGATTTGGGAATATACTTATCTATTTGATTTTCCATGTATATTACCACCGAGACCCGTAGGCGGGGTGGTTAAGTGTTTGTGTGTGATGTTGACCCGGGGCAGACCCGAGTTCCATTCGGTCTGGCCCCAGGTTTTTGTTTTTATTTTTTTTATTATCATTTTAAACAGTTTAAAACTTTTAATAATTTTTATAAATTCTGTGATACCTTTATAAACGTGAATATGAATTTTATTTACACTTTTATCTTCTGAAAACATTTTATTTAATTAATCTTAATTAAAACTCACGATAATAAATTTATTAAAAATAGTTTTAAACATTTAAAAGAATACTTCCGAAATTTATAAAACTTGGGCATTCAATAGAAATCGTTTTATAAAATTCGAAACTTAATTCCTTATTTTTTTTATATACAATAAACTTACTTTTGTTTAAAACTTTAATTTAATAAATTTTAAACTTATACATTTTTATATTTCATATAAACAAGAAATCCACCTGTTTATATAAATTTAAATCATAAGAAAATAAATATACTTCACTCTTTTCTTTATGAACTTATAAACTTTATAAAATAAAGTAGAAACTCTAAAACACTTGTAAACTTTATTTAAAATGCTTATAAGAAACTTTATTTAAGACATCTATAAACTCATAATTTTATTTAAACTTTAAACGTATAATTTAAACTTCATAAGAAGTTCTATTTAACATTTTGTAAACTTATAAATGCTCATTATCATTTAAACTTATAACCACATCCTAAACATTATTAAATTACAAATTGTTTTGTAAGATAAACACTCTATTCTTAAATACTTTAAATCTTAAATAATTTATAAATTATTCTTTTGGGACAATTATTTATCCTTAGTAATTATTTATTCATAAATAATTATTATTTATCCTTAGAAATTATTTATTCTTAAATGATTATTATTTATTCTTAATAATTATTTATTTTAAATAATTATTATTGATCCTTAATCATTATTCCTCTTTATATATTCTTCCAACTATATTATCAAGATACTTAGAAAATTTCTTTGAATTATTATTACCTATTTTGAGTAATTAATAATGATAAAACATTTAAATTCTAATCTATAAAACTCTGACACACAAGTCTTGTATCATTCATTCAAAACCTTTATTTTAAACTAAATTAAACTTCACAAACACGACCATTCCCATCTCCTATTGAAACCCTAGTCGATCTTGAAATCCTAGATCCTTACCATAGACTTATAGGATCATACTTAAATCATTAAACTTGCATACTTAGGCTTATCATGAGGATATTCTCCCTCCAAGTCTTGCAAATACTTATCCGTGTCGGATACTATTCATCATCCAAGTGAGTATACTTAGTCCCTTTTTCCTTTTATGCTTTTGGGGTGAAACATGTTCACAATTCTTAAACTTATACAATTCTTGTACAACTATGACTACGTGTTTATTCTTATGTTAAACTTGAGACTTGTATGCTTAGATTAAACTTAAAACTAGCACATTCATTAGCTTTGATCAAGCTGATAGTAACAATGATAGATCTATTGTATTTGACCAATCCACCTTGATTGATTGACCCCTTCGGGGGGGAGCCCTTGGTGTTTGTTACTACATTAAACTTTAAACCTGAGACTTATAAAGGTAACCTGCGGGTTATGCCTAAACTTGGTTGGAGGGTTGATGTGCACAATGTCTAACATGCTTGTTTTCTCATACTTACATTATAGAATGCACAAATCATAGTGAATTGTAATTCTTTCCAAATATTTGTTTAAACTGTGTCAAAACCTTTGTATCTCACCAACTATTTTGTAGTTGACAGATTCTTTCACATGTTTCAGGTTTACATCATGAGACTTATTCGTGATCACATAGGATGCTTTGGACCTAGACTACTTAAATTAAATGTTGTATTCGTATTTTTCTTCCTTGTATTGAATCTTAAATTATTCATTAATAAAATATTGAAACTTTAATAGTCAACCTTGTGCTATTGAACAACCGCGTCCGCCCCGACGTATAATCCGCCGTCGGTTGGGGTGTGACATCTGATATCCCGCCATCCATTGCTCATAATAGTGCAACCTGAATCTGACCACATGCTTTTATAAGAATCAACTATAAGTCCCACTAATTTCTTATAGCATCTTTTAGTAAACTCACACGCAATGCATGATAAGAAGGCCCGGTATATCCATGCCCCATGGAAGCTATTTTGCTCATTGCAATCGAAAACAAAGGAGAGTTAACAACATTCATCGGTATACACGCATGATAAAACCAAAGAGCAATGGCTAAAGTGTATCATGCATTTTTTTCTTTGCTTTGCCATGCTGATTTAATTGTAGGTTGAGATGCCTCGTGTTTACCTCATGGGAGATATGATGGTATGTTGTCTGAACTAGATGAAGCTTTTTTTTTTGCCCGGGTTGTTTGTTTGGTAACCATTTGTTCTTCTTCATCTTCAAGAGTGTGTTTCTCTTTTCCCTTTTGACTAGATTCTTCAGATGAAATTTTCATAGTATGCTTTACATCTGCAGAAACCTTTAAACATGCTGCAACACTTCCTCTCACTCCACCACGGTGATATTTCATTCTATGAATCCCATCTCCACAAAAGGATTTATTTCAAAAGGTACATATGAACAATTTCCTTCCTAATTCATCTCGAGCCTCGATAACATATTTCCACGTGATATCCTTTTTCATGCAAACGTTTGATTGAACACTAGAATGGGTTTGGGATCCGGGGTTGTACATCTTCTCATTCGGAATCCATAGTCTACAAAAACATTCAAGCATCCATTTAACTATTTAACTAAATTCAAGCATTTATATAAGAAAAAAATGTAACATATTCATCTAAAACAGATCCATATAAGGAAAAAAACGTAACCTCAAGTTCAACAATTTACATTTAAATCAACAACTTATACACATCCAAGCATCCATTTAATTCAACAATTAATGATTTACAGTACACTAGTAGCTATGATTTACACATCCAAGCATCCATTTAAGTATAAAAAGTAAAAAACACCACCAAACAAAGATCTATAAAGGAAGAATTGAAGATTAATTGCAAGTTAGAAATAGGTTGACACATGTTTATATGCTTGCTTAAGTCTTTCAAACAGGGGTGAACACTGAACAATCTTCCAACCCAAAACAGGGGTAACGAAGTGACGAGGGCTGACTAGCTGAGCGAATCCAACTCAAGGGGCTGACGAAGTGAGGGTTGTAGGAGTTATAAATCAACAATTTTGATTTTTGATTAGGGTTTGGGAGTTGGCAGTGTATAAGTTAAAATGAAAAGAAGTCAAATTGGGTAAAAATTGTAAATAGAAGTAGGAGGATTGGAGGATAAAAAATATAGTAAATTTAAACTACCCGGTTAAACCATCGGTTCACGGTTCGATTATTGGATCGCTTGGACCGCGTGGTTATTTGTAAAACAGTTTTACAACATGTAACCGGACTGATGGAGGTCCTGGTTCCTGATCCGAGTTTAAAAACATTGAATTTCAAAGAGAGGATAGTATGAACACCAAGCTAATTCTTGTTAGTTACCTCATTTTCTTCAAGTATAAATGAATTAGAAAATATGAGGATGCATATACAAATTGTGGATAAACCAAATATTTATATAGATTATTAAATTTCAATATATATATCCAACTACTTTCAACTATCTTTAATTCTATCAAATAACGAGTGATTAAGAAATGATAATGTCAAGATAAAGAGTATCACTTCTTAGTACCTTTTTATAGGGTTTTTTATACTCATTCTCCATCATTTTAGATAATAAAGTATGTTGTAATGGAGTTCTTTCTTGCGCTACAAACAATATATAATTATAATAAAAAAAAAACCTTTTCTTGTGCTTTCATGTAGTCGGTATATGATGGTCCAATCCCATAAGAGGAAATAGGTATCCCGGTTATCACGTAATTTAGATCCGAAGATCTGATCCCAAATACCTGGGTCCTTTGACCTCCTTCTTGAACACATAACCACACATCTGTGGTGAAGTTTGGCCCGTAGACTTCTCTCATCTCTTTTAAATACGCCTCCTACAATTTATCAAAACAACGCGAACATCATCCCCTCCATTCCATTAGTATTAAGCTCTTCGGCTAAAAAAGTTTTAGCTTAGACTCTTTATCAGATGAGTATAGAGGAAAACTTCTCTAAAGGTAGGATCCTACCCTATATCTTATCTTAGTTATCTAATAAATAAAAATAAATTGAGACACGGGTCACTTTTCTAGACCCTCCAATTCTCCTATTTTCCGCCTAAAACACTAATACCCACATTTCTATTCACGCGGACCTTTAAACCCGACCCATCTACCCACGTTTCTATTCGTACGCCGACCATCTACCTATCTATTTCGTTTTCTAACCCTAAAACACAAACACCCAAATTCTCTTCTGTATACCAGTAAAGTTCCAACCTTCGAAGCTACCATAATCTTCATCGTCGCCTTTCTGATTTCCTACCCTTCATCCCTTCCTTCGATTCCTATAGAACCTGCTGTCATAACCTTGAAGTTTTCATCTGGACTATTTTAGGCTCGGTAATTTTGATTTGTATGTATATGTGTTTATAACTATCCCTGATTTTGATTTAACTATTGTTTGGATTTTTTTTAGGGTTTATAATTATTCAATTTGACTATCGACAGATCGATTAGGGTTTTACAATGAGGAAGCAATTGTGATATGTGGTTTCAGTGATGAAGATATATGTTATTGTATGCAAATCGTGATTTGTGGTTCCAAAACTCTAAACCCTTTTACCTAATTCCACCGATAGAGAGGAGCCAACATGAGGTATTCAACATCCTTCTTTTTTAGTTTTTAATCAATAAGACAAGTTGATTAGGAGTAAAAGATGATATCTGAGTTGCAATTCCTTCTAAAAGTCTACATATTTTATATTTAAAATATTTGCTTCTATGTGCCATGGTCACCTTCTTTGCACTTGGGTGCTAAACTCTGCTCGGTTGTTCTAAATTGTGCTACAAGAGATAGAATTAGATATGTTTATCTTCACCGATACAGGTATAAATCGAACCACCCATAATGTTAACGATCCGATTATTTCCACCGACTACATAGTGTATGATTTTAATTTTGTTATGATGCAAAGGCTAGGGTTTATATAGATTGTGATATATAGTTACTCTGTAAGTGATTGATTTACATATGTGATGCACACTAAATTTAGATGCATTTAGTATCCGGTGAAGTCAATTTGTGCTCAAACAATATCCTTATGAGCAATGTTGCTGATAAAGATCCAATTTATCATAGTGCATAAGATCTGTTTACTTTACTTGAATTTAGCTTTAGTATCAATCCGTGGCTTGATAAAGTTTTCAAACTCTGTTTGGAATCATCTAGAATTTGATACATGGAAATCATATGGTATATTATATTACTATGATACCTGTATGTTCAAGTATATGGCTTTCTAAAATTTAAATGATAAACATTGTGGCAAAGTCGTTGGTATTCTTTGTAATTTCGTCATAATTAACACGAAGGGACGCTGCTGATTGACGACTCCTTCCCAAGGCGCTGCTCGGATCGGAGCGTTGTTGTGCTGTTGTTGCTGTTCAATCGAGACGAACACGAAGGGAAGCTTGTTGTAACCATTAACTAGATACTTTTCTATGGTAGTTTTATTTTCTGTATTATTATAATTACAATAATCGTCGTATTATTGAGTTTTTTTATATACGTGCGTATTGAGGGGGGAATGGGGGCATTTTTTTATGTCGAGTCGGATACTTAATTTCTCGAGGACGGCCCTGTTGAGATCACGACGTGTTTTTCCTTTAGTATACCGGATAACCTAACTTTCACGAAAGAGTACCATGTGACTCAATTCCAACACTTCATTTCTCAATTTGACACACTTCCATTTCATTTTATTTGGGTCAAAGCCACGCCTCCCGCCTAACCACAAAAGCGAGAACCACCCAACCAAGGTGCATTATTTGTATTCAGTCGCCACATAAATTATAAAACATATGCGCACTACAAACCTGGTGACGGTAGTATTCATACCTACCACCAGAATCTCTATTTTAATAAAAAAAACTAAATGGTTTTGCCACTTGATATCATCACGTTTAATCTCACAAATTGTTCCCTCTCAAAACCACATTTATATCCTATATTAATATTTACATTTAGTCTTTTTTTTTTAAAAATTACATAAAATAACATTTAACAAATCAATTAATCATTGTTACCACTAACTAATATTTTTTTTTAAATTATCATTAAAAGTGAATATTTTAAAAAAATAATCAAGATTAAAAAATAGGATTTATTAATTAAAATTATCATTAAAGTTTTATCATTAAAAAATAAATTTTTATTATCAAAAAACAATTTTTTTTTAATTTTACATATAAATTATAAAAATAATACGTTTGTATTTTAAATAAATATGTGTTAGAAAAAAGTTTATAAAAATTTAATTAGTAGTTTTTAATTGAATTTGATATTTATAAATATTTTTTTTATTTTGATTTATAAATTTTAATACTTAGTTTTTAATAAATTTAAGGAACTTGCAAATATTAATTTTAAAAAATGTATTATATTTTAAACTTTATTTTTTCTAAATGTCGAGGTTTTTTTTCTGTAAAAAATATGTTTACAAGTTTCAATTCTAATTTATAAGTTTTAATTTTTTCGTATTTAATTTGGTCGAAATATTAAGGAGTGATATTTTTAAATTTTGAGTTTTAAAATTTAAATTTAAAAGACGATATATTGTTGAAATTTAAATTTTATTTTTATCTTTTTTATTATTTTTTGTAATAAGAAATTTAGTATTAAAAGTTTAGCGAGGTTTTTCGCATACAAGTATAAATATTATCCGTCAATCAGAAAATCTTGATAATTATTTGATGAAAGTTTATAATCTCTTTATTTTCTAATTGGACTTACAATTTCAGGTTTGTTAAACCATGAATTAGTTATAAATGTTTGTGTTCCAGTTATGATATTAAGAAATATTGATGAAAAAATGGTTTAGGTAATGTAACAAGACTTCAGGTCAAATCACTAGGTAATCGCGTTATAGAAGCGAAAATTATATTTGAATGCAACATTGGTTATCACAATTTTATCCCTATAATTGAGTTAACATATTCAAACAAAAGAATTTCATAAAAACTACAAATAAAAAAAATATACAATTGTTGTATGTTTTGCAATGATCATAAATAAAAGTTTAGGTCAACCACTTTCAAATGTTGGCTTGTATTGAAAGATCCAGTGTTTAGTCATGATCAATTGTATGTTGCATTATCAATAGTTAAAAGTAGAGATTGACCCAAGCTATTAATATTTGGTAAACATGAAAAAGTTATCAATAACACATCAAATGTTGCATACAATGAAGTATTTTCAAATTTGTAAATAACCATTGTAAGATTTAATTTGACATGTAATTTAATGTACTGTAAAAAGTACACAACTTATAAAATATATTTTCATATATTTTTTGATGTTTTGATTACTCTCACTCATCCATATAATATTAACATGTAACAAAATGAAAAGTTACAAATACAATATCAAATTTGTATAGAAAAAGTTGTTATAATATTTATCAATATAATCTTAACGTTTCACCTCGTGTAACACTGTAAAGACCCCAACCCGGGCATCCTACAGTTGGTTCTCATAATGGGTCATTTTCATTAAAAATGCATTTATTGCAATTCAAACTAAAACATAAGTCTTTCAAAACTCATTTATTAGCATTTAACGTTATTATGCTTACCTTACGAATACCTGCACACCAATCCGAGTAACACCGCCTCCAAGCCAAGTTACGTCATCTCTACGCTTACCTGCAAAACAATCTAACGTACACATAAAGTCAGGTACGCTGAGTGAGTTCTAATGGTTTAATTTAAATAAAAACCATCACGTCATGATTATTAGTTTAATTCACTTAGGACCCTCCGGTCCTTATAAAATATTATTACACTTTATTAACTAATAACCAATCCCTTGTCATCCCACGACATCCCATAACCGTTTACCACCTGAGACTCAACCCGTACTACCAATATAGATAATAATTACCTTACAATCACAACATCATAGACTCAGCATACTATGCTAGCAACTCATATCCAAGAATACACATTAACTCGACTCTGGGTTAACACAACTTACCTTAGACATTAGCACATCCGGCTTTAACCAAGTCTCTCACAATTAACAGACATAACCCTCATACACGTGGTAAAATCCCTGTATGATGTATTTTAGTACAATTTTTAGCTGATATAGGGATCAAATGGTATAGTTCATTTGTTGGTAGCTTTGAGGATTAAAAGCATGACTCTTGCTTTCCAATTGGCTTTTTTGTATTAAAAATATAAAAAATTTATTACTAAATATATAAGATTTTGTTTATTTAACCCGTGTAATACACGGGATTTTAACCTAGTATATTTAATAAAGTAATTTGAATCTTCTTATTTATCTTGCAAAAGACTCGACCCAGATCTACCAATGCAAAAATGATTCCCTCACCCCCTAACTTTTGCTTTTGTTCTTTATATAAGAACACTTTTCGTTATTTTTGGTTTTATTTATTTATTTTCTTAATCACATAGATTACTCGTGAAGTAACGCGTTTATAACTGTTTGAAGCCGACATTATATTATCATATGGTTCTAGTTGTGTTCATAAAAGGTGAACTAGCAACGGTCACCTTTCAAAATCAAATAAAGGTGAAGCAACCTTTGGCCGGTTGATAAGGTGATGATTATAAATTAACATTGTATTCAACTTAAATATAATAATTTTTTAAAAAGTGATCATTGTCTGGCTTTCGGTGTCGCTTTACAAACGATACATAAAAATAAGTTGTCTTCTTTTGTTTTTGAACGGCCAACAAAATTGTGTATATATATATATATATAATAAAAGCTCCACTTTGATAATAATTTTCGAATTCAATCAAGTACTAGCTCTGAATCCCTTTCATTTATGAGATCACTTTTTATTTATAGGGTTTTTACATTCTCTTTCCTCTAACCGTATGATAGTGACAGCCCCTTTCTTATTGGTTCCTTCTTCTTGTGAGCCCTCATGGTGGTTAAGGAGTTAGATTTCTTTCTTTTAGGCCCCTTATGTATGATCCTTTCATCATACGTCGTCAAGTCCCCCTAGTCAATTTGATTTTTCTTTGTTTCTTCAAAAAATTAAGTTGACTATAAAGACCTTTTTTTTTTCCAGAAAATGAAGAAACTTGACACGTGCGGGCAATGCTTCTTTCAAGCCTTCCGCACGTCCCATCCATCAGTCCCATAATCCTTCCTAGGGCGCCGCTATCCGACCGCTTGTCTTCTCTTCTTGTCTATAAAAAGGGGGGTAAAGCATTATTGCCTTTTTACTCATCTTCTACTTTACCTTTTTGATTTCTCCTGAAACCTTGCTTCTTTAATTCCTTCCGATCTTGTTAATTTTTTCGACGAATGGGTGATAACGCCGACGTAGCTTTGATTCCAATAAATTGGAGCGTGGAGCGCTTCGAGAGACTAAAAGCTTCGTATGGAATTCCTAACGATTTGGAACCCGAGTACCCTTCTCGAGGAGGCACGGAGGCCAAACCTCCTCCTGGCAAGATTACCTTATATGCTGACTTTTTCTCTGAGGCTAATTTCAGAGTTCCGGTCACCTCTTTTGTTATCGATCTCCTCCAGTTCTACAAAATTCACCTCTCCCAAGTTCACCCTCTTGGCATGTGCCGTATTAGGCATTTTGAGTTCTGCTGTATCGCCTTGAAACAGGACCCTTCCGTCGCCATTTTTCATCATTTTTACAAGCTATATTTGAAAGACAGCTGGTTTTCCTTTTCTAAACGCTCCGGGGTGATTCCTCATGCCAAAGAGACCCCTCAGGGATTCCGGGGTTGGAAATAAAAGTTTTTCTATATAAGTGCCCGGATGGTTCCCGCCAGCATGTAGATCCGGTCACTTCGTCTGGATGTGGTGGACATTCCCCCTAATCTGGATGCTTTTAAGAAAACTCATGTTTTCTCTCTATTGACCTCCCGTCCAGCCGACATTCAGGAGATTCCCGAACATGCCCTTGTCGGTGTTGGTATGAGCCGGAACTGGGGAAGGCTTGACCGTGTCCCGATTTACTCTGTGGGAAAAGAACGTAAGTGTATGTTGTCTCACATTTCTCCTCGATAGATGGCGCTTTCTTTCCTGTATATATTATGTTTGTATTTACTGTTTTTTCCCTTTTTCACTTGCAGCAGTTGCTAGTTATTATGATGTTCTTTTTCCGGATTCCTTTAAAAATCTTACCCGGACACATTTGAGTGTGGGACTGGGTGAAAGGAATGTTCTTGAAGTTTTTCATGAACGTTTCTTTTTTCCCCGTACTAGTCTGCAAGAGGCTGAAGAGATTCTAGTAACTGGTTAGTTGATATGCAATGAATGTTTGGTTGTTTCCTTCCTTTCTCTCCTGCTCTTTGTTTTAAGTTGATGCATTGTTTCAGAAAGTCAAGAAGATGAACCTGAAGAGGTTCTAGTAAGAAAAAAAAGCTTCCGGTAGTGCTTCCGGAGAGAAAGTACTCTCGCCCCAGAAGAAAAGGTGAAAGCTGACCGAGGCTTATGCTGCTAGAAAGAAGGCCCCGGGAGCGAGTCCCGAAGGTGTGTATCTGTTCTGTTTTTCTTTGTTAAGTGTAAAGAATATTTTTCCTGATATTCTCCTTTTTGATGCTTTTTAGGCTTAAAAACTGGTGAAGGGGTTACTCCAACTTGCCCAGTCATGCAAACAGCCAAAACTGCTGTTAAAAACCCGGAAGGTCCTAATCTTCAACCTTCTGTCCCTAAGGTCAAACCTTCCCCTGTTCCCAAGAGCATGCCGACGGGGACTCAAATCCCTCCCCGGGATAAAGGGAAGGAGAAGGAGAAGACACCGGCGGGAACTGGGGAGGTTTATTCCCCTAGATCTTCTTGTGTGCACACGAGCCAATCCGATTTTAGGATGCCCACCCAATCTGAGTCTTAGACTCCGGCAGATTCTAAATCCAAACATGTTCCTAACTAGAATATTTTGCAGGGTGACTGTTTGACAGATCCCCACCTGTGTCGGACGTTCTTGTTGCAGGCTTTTCCCCCAGCTGAGCGACTACGCCACTCAACCTGTTCCCCGAAAGTGTTGTCCGATAGAGCTGCTTTGAGCTGGGTTGAGAGTATGGCGGTTATGCTCGAGATATGTCGGCAATGGGATGAGGGTCGCAGGGAAGTTGCTGACGCTCACACAGGAGGTGAAAAAACTGGATTGGCAATTGAAAGAGAGGGATGCCGCTCACTCAAAAGCCCGAGCAGAGTTTACTGAGGCCTGCTCGCGGACAAATAAAGAGCTTGAGAAACGTGCCTAAATGATTCGGGAATCAAATGAACGTTCCGAGGAGCTGGCATTTCAGGTGGCGGAGAAAGATGAGGAGTTGAAGGTGTCCAAGGAAAGGTTGGATATGTTGGAGGGAAATGTTGTGTCTTTTGAGAAGGAGAGGAAGGGTTTTGAGGTGGAGAATGCTAAAATGGTAAAAGAGTTAGCTTTGTTGAAAGAGGATAGAAAGTGGTTGGTGGCGAAAGGGTTTTCCAGGGTGGTGGAGGCAGTCAGGGGCAGTGACGAGTTTATTGATGAGGTAGTTGGTTTGAACGGAGCTGCGGAAGCGGCGGGTTATCATGATGGGCTATCCGATGGATTCCAAGCAGGGAAAACTGGTTTTCCTTTGGAGAGCCTCCCTGGCTGGAGCCCGGAAGCCCGTACCATACTTACTCAGAGGCAAGATGCCTTTGATACTATGGAGTTCCCCGTTGTAGGTACTCTTGCCTCCTTGGCTGATCAATCGGATCTTAGGGAGATCAGGGATGTTCTTACCATTGAAGACTGACCCTTTGTATTTTTATTTATCTTTTTTGGAGCCTGCGTGCCCTTTTACTTTTTGATATTGTAATCTTGTTTATGTACTTACTTATTTACCTTTGAATGCAAATATCCTTTGTATGTTTTTCATCTGTGCTTTTAAGAATATTTGCAGTTTGTACAACCCTTTTTATCATGCTGACTGTCTTGATCCGGTTTTGTGCTGGACACGTGGTCCGGTCTTATTCCTTGCGTTTTCTTTGTACTGTGCTCCGCCTTATGATGTAGTATGATTATCCCCTTTTTGTGTTATGCTTTGCTTCATCCTTAAATATTTGCAAATCCGATCTTTTCATGGTGCCGGACACGTGGCCCGGTCTTTTATGGTGCCGGATACATTGATCCGGTCTTTTTTAATGTTGGATTAAAATCCAATCTTCTTGGTGCCGGATGCATTGATCCGGTCTTTTATGGTGCCGGATACATTGATCCGGTCTTTTTTAATGTTGGATTAAAATCCAATCTTCTTGGTGCCGGACACGTGGTCCGGTCTTTTATGGTGTCGGATACATTGATCCAGTCTTTTTTAATGTTGGATTAAAATCCAATCTTCTTGGTGCCGAATGCATTGATCCGGTCTTTTATGGTGCCGGATACATTGATCCGGTCTTTTTTAATGTTGGATTAAAATCCAATCTTCTTGTTGCCGGATGCATTGATCCGGTCTTTTATGGTGTCGGATACATTGATCCGGTCTTTTTTAATGTTGGATTAAAATCCAATCTTCTTGGTGCCGGACACGTGGTCCGGTCTTTTATGGTGCCGGATACATTGATCCGGTCTTTTTTAATGTTGGATTAAAATCCAATCTTCTTGGTGCCGGACACGTGGTCCGGTCTTTTATGATGCCGGATACATTGATCCGGTCTTTTTAAGATGGATTAAAATCCAATCTTCTTGGTGCCGGACACGTGGTCGGGTCTTTTATGGTGCCGGGTACATTGATCCGGTCTTTTAAAAATGTTAGTTTGATTATAAAAACGGGGATTTTAAAACATGCTCTTCTTTTTTGTTTCTTGAAAAACCATGAACACGACCATAAGGATTACATATAACATTTCCTGAGTTGGGCTGCATTCCAAGTCCTAGGCACGTTAGTTCCATCCAATCTGGTCAAGGAGTGCGCCCCCCTTCCCAGGGATTCTTTAATCTGGTAAGGCCCTTCTCAGTAAGGTCCCAACTTTCCTCCGGGCTCAGCCCTGCTGGCTTCATTGTTTCTAAAAACGTATTCACCTGGGCGAAACTGGTGAAGTGCAACATTCTTGTTGTAGTACTTGGCCAGAACTTGCTTGTACTTAGCTTCTTGGATGAGTGCTTGTTCCCTTCTTTCTTCCAAAAGATCCAAGTTCAATCTTAATTCTCGATCATTATCCCGACCATTTGTTGTAGCAATACGCATCGTTGGCGTACCCATTTCGACTGGGATTACTGCTTCATGGCCATAAGTTAAACTGAAAGGAGTTTCACCGTTGCTTGTTTTCGGGGTGGTGCGATGAGCCCATAATACACTAGGTATCTCTTCAACCCAAGAACTCCCTTTGGTTGCGAGCCTAGTTTTTATGCCCTTTAGCATGCTCTGGTTGATTCGTTCTACTTGACCGTTTCCCTGCGGGTGAGCAAAGGACGTAAAAACTTGCCGGATTCCCATTTCCTCACACCATCCGGCTAATGATTCGAACTGTGTTCCATTGTCACTCACCAGGTATAGAGGGAGGCCAAAACGGCATATTATATAATCCCACACAAATTTTTTGATCTGGGTGGTAGTAATTGTTGCGACTGCCTTAGCTTCCACCCATTTGGTGAAGTATTCCACAGCGACGATTAAGAATTTGACGCGTCCGGGTGCTTCCGGGAATTGTCCGACAATGTCTATTCCCCACTTTTGGAAAGGCCATGCTCCAGTCACTGGTATGAGATCGTTCTTAGGCTTCAATGTTTTAGGCGCGTGCTTTTGTCAGCTAAAACACTTCTGCAAGGTTTGTACTGCTGTGACATGCATTCCCGGCCAGTAATATCCTATGTTCATTAGCTTGGCCACCATCATCCTTGGGCCGGCATGCATTCCACATGAACCTTCATGCACCTCTTTGACTAATAGTTCAGCTTCCTTTTGACCAACACATCTTAACAAAGGCCCTAGGAAAGTTCTTCTATAGAGCCAGTCGTCTACCAGCTGATACTGTAAGGCCTTTGTTCGCAACTTTAACGCTTCTGCTCTATTTTCTGGCAAAGTTCCTTCCTTCAAATATGCCACCAAGGGGGTCATCCATGTCCAACCAACGTCCTCAAGGTGACTAATTTCTTCTGTGCAAACGGAGGGCTTATCCAATGTTTTTACTCGTATTTCTTTCACCAAGTGAGCGAACTGAACCGACGCCAATTTACTTAAAGCATCTGCTTTCCGGTTTTGACTTCGAGGAATATGCTTTATGCTACACTCTTGAAATTGCAACATCATCTCTTTAGTCTTTTTTAAGTATTCGATCATCATCATCTTCCCCTTGGCTTCGTAAATCTTATTCACTTGGTTAGCCACTAAGAGTGAGTCCACGTGTGCCCGGATGTGCTGGGCTTTCATGGTCGCTGCTAATCGCAATCCGGTTAACAAGGCTTCATATTCAGCTTTGTTGTTCGTGCTTTTGAAGTTTAACTTTACCGCATATGTGATTTCCACCCCCTCTGGGCTAAGTAACATAAACCCGGCCCCGGACCCTTCCATGCTTGAAGCCCCATCAGTGTATAACGACCACCATTGAGGTGCTTTGATCTGTATTTTAGCTATAACTGGGTCATTGGTGATCTCCATCTCTCGCCCCTCCGGTATTTCCGCAAGGAAATCGGCAATGACCTTCCCTTTTAATGCGGTTCGAGGCTTGTATTCCAGACTAAGAGCTCCTAATTCAACCGCCCACTTGGCTAATCTTCCGGATAACTCAGGTTTTTTTAACACTTGCTGGATGGGAAAATTGGTGAGTATTTCCACCGGATGGGCTTGGAAGTATCGACGCAATCTTCGAGAAGCATGTACTAAAGCCAAGGTTAATTTCTCTAGTAGGGAGTACCTTGTCTCCGGGTCTGTTAACACCCGGCTGACATAATAGATAGGAGTTTGCACACCTTTCCTTTCAACCATGAGGACGGCGCTAATGGCCGCATCCGCAGCTGCGATATATGCTGTTAACTTCTCTTCTTCTTCTGGTGCCGTAAGGGTGGGGAGTTTCGCAAGGTACAGTTTCAACTGCTGGAAGGCCTCCTCTGCTTGGTCCGTCCATTGGAACTGTGCTTTGTTGAGACAATTTTTCAGAGTTTGGATGAAAGGTAGAGATCTTTCTGCATGCTTAGCCAGAAATCAATTTATTACCACCAAACGTCCATTCAATGCTTGCACCTCCTTGATGGATGACGGGGAAGGCATCCGGGTGATAGTTGAAACTTTTTCCGGATTTGCCCGGAAGCCTTCCTTGGTGACCATCACACCGAGGAATTTCCCTTCCCCTACTCCAAATGAACATTTCCCCGGGTTTAACATTATTCGGGATTCTTTCAACCTTAAAAACGTCTCAGCGATGTCTGCTAGGAGATTTGTTTCATCATGGCTTTTGATGACCAAGTCGTCAACATAGATCTCCAAATTTTTACCAATTTGAGGCTCGAATAGTTTGTCCATGAGCCTTTGGTAAGTGGCCCCTGCATTCTTTAATCCAAACGGCATTTTTGTGTAACAAAAGGCGTCGATATCGGTGATAAAAGCTGTTTTCTCTTCGTCGTCTTCGGCCATGGGAATCTGATGATAGCCTTTGTAAGCATCCAAAAAACATTTGAAACGGAAAGGGGCTAACGAGTCGATTTTCAGATCAATTTCTGGTAAGTGGTAGGCGTCCTTAGGACATGCACTATTTAGATTCTTGTAGTCGATACACATACGCCAGGTACCATTTCCTTTCTTTACCATTACTGGATTGGCGATCCATGAAGGATAACGAACTTCTCGGAGGATCCCCGCGTTAACCAGATCCCGGACTTGATCCACAGCTGCCCTGCTTCTATCCGGGCCCATCCTCCGTCGTTTTTGAGTTACCGGGTTAGCAGACTTGTATACATGTAGGCGATGTTCGGCTAATTCCCGTGGAACTCCCTTCATATCTGCCGGTTTCCATGCAAAAAACATCTATGTTATTTCGTAACAACTGCTTCAAACGGTCTCGCCCTGCGGTGGATAAGGTGTGTCCAATGGTAATTATCTGTTCCGGGTATGCGGGGTTCATAATCCACCTCTCCGGTTCATATGTACTTTTCATGTGAGTGTCAAAATGATCTTTACACGAGGTCCGGCTGGTTTGCGCTTGTAATACTTCCATGATTTGGTCAGCATACACCACCGCTACTCCATTGGGAGTTGGGAATGCGATAGCGGAGTGGACAGTGGACACGGCTGCATGAAAAGACGCCAAACATGGTCGTCCGAGTATCAAGTTATTTTTCAAAACAGTCGGGATTACTATGAAAGTCACGAGGATTGTACGGATTTTAGCGCCTTCTTCTAGGGTCATTGGTAATGTGAGTTGTCCTAGAGGGACCACGGATTCCCCGGAAAACCCTATGAGATCAATGTCGGTAGGTTCCAAGGTTTTTTGATCTTCCATATCCAGACGTCTGAAAAGCTGCTCATACATGACGTCCATTGAAGCTCCACTGTCGACTAAAATCCGACTGATGCGGTAATCACCTACTAATGCTGTGATTACTACTGGACTGGTGGACGAGGCACCCCCTTGAACAGGCGGGAAAGTAAGCGGTTGTTCCATCCAGGCCTCCAGTCGTGCGGCCCCGCGTTTATAACCCCGTGAGCTTGATGACTCCTCATTCATTATCATGCATAAGTCACACACCGGTTTTTTGCCTGCATTCTTTCTTCCCGGTGGTCCTGCATGAATTTCTTTTAACAGATGGGAAAGTTTGCCGATTTGTATGGCCATGTCAATTTGTTTTTGTAAATGCCAACAATGATCCGTGTCATGCCCAGTGTCTTTGTGGAAATCACAATACCGTTTGGGATCTCGTACGGACTTTGGGTTGAGAGGTCGCGGGGGTTCTAATGTTATTTTTTCTGTTAAAAGAACTTCCCGGGGGCTTTTGACCAACTTGTTAATCCACGCAACTCCCCTGCTCTTCGGATTATCCTTAAACCTTTTGGAGGTGTTGACATATCAAACAGGTTCCGGGTGGGTGTACAGGAGAGGCCTCGTCCATGTACTAGGTCCTCGAAAACGTTGAGTCTGTCTGGAGGAGTGTGGCTGTTTTCCCATTCGATCACTTCGCTGATCCTTTTTATCATACTCATGAGTGCTCCGGACGGATCTTTCTGCCCGGACGAAGGCACGAGCGTAATCATCGGTTCTTTCATGGTTTTTGGTAAACCGTCCTAGCCATGGAGCCTACGGATGAGCTCATCATGTCGGATGCCGTGAATGAATCATGCGATCATTAAATCCTCCCCTGCCCCGGCTATTTGCAAACTTTCTTTGTTATACCGGGTAATGAAATCTTCCACCGATTCCCCGTCTCGTCTCCGGATGTGAAGTATTTTCTGTCTTGTCTTTCGTGTGTCGTTTTTGCTGACTAAATTGTTGCATGAACTTTTCCAAGAATTCATCAAAACTGTCGATCCGGCCTATAGGTAAACTATCGTACCAAAGGCGAGCTGTCCCGACCAAGGTTTGAACAAACATGTGAGACCATTCATGCAGTGCCCATCTCTCTACCCCACCAGCACTAATAAAAACATTGATGTGATCATCCGGATCTGTGGTACCATCATATTTCCCAACTGTGGATGGCATTTTTAACTTACGAAGTATTTCTGCATGAGCTATTCGGGGTGTGAACTTAGATTGTGTTAACAAAGCTGTTGGTCGGTACGGGCGATGGATGTCCACTAGAGGAGTATTCCCGGGTACAGGTATGAGTGCGGGAGGAGGTCCCTGCGTGCTGTACGGATGGGTGAGAGGAACGGACTGCCCTCCGGCGAGAGATCCGGTAGTGCATGCAAATGTAAATCCCCCGGTGTGACATAAGCGGTTTCCTCAAATGTTAAACGGTTTCGGAGTTCTGCCAGGCGTATTGATCGCGGTGTCAAGGTCAATCAAAAACATTTATAAAAACTACTACTTATCTACCTTAGACTGTAGACAGGGAAGTAGGGTTGTCGAATCCACAGGGAATCAGTGGAAAGTTCAATTGTTTAGATTAACAAATTAGAATAAAAACACACAGATTAAATAAAGATGTAACCTCCTCCAAACTTCAGGTTCTAGGTTTCACATAAAATTCAGTTGTTCAATTGGACACCACATAGACATAGTGTTGGAAAATTAGTTGAAACAGTAATTGAAGACAGATTCTTTGTCAGAAAACCTATACAACTAGTTTCGTCACAAACCAGTATAATTCAATCACCCAATTTATGAATGCCAAGTTACCCCCTTTAGTCACCCAACCCTGCTACTAGGTTTTGTCATCAACCGAACAAGATCGTAAAGCAAGCAAACTCAAAGCATAATCATAAACTGTTTAAATCAACTAATACATCAATCTCTCAAGTTATTGTCAGAAACTAACAAGATCCAAACATGAATAAACTGAATCAAATACAAAAACCTATACGAATCGTCCGCCTGGAGGAAGCCACAAGTGAATCACCCTCTCATGGTGAGGGAGATCATCTTCAATCTTCAAGTGGGTGTGTGAATCCTCCCAAAATCGCCTAAAAGTGTGAGGTAAGAGATGGATCTCGATTTGGGGAAGAAACCCCCAATAAAACCTAAAAATCGGCTGTTTCCCCGAAGTTCCGCGTCTGAGACGCACCCAGCGTAGGCTTACGCTGGGAGGGCGTAGGATTACGCCGGGCCTCTGATGCGGCTGTGAAGAAAATGCTTAGGCGTAGGCTTACGCTAATGGGGCGTAAACTTACGCTGGTGGCGTAGTCTTACGCCATGTGGCGTAGGCTTACGCTGGCCTGTATTTTGCCCCGTTTTCTCCGTGTCTCTTCCGACTCTTGCATCTCTCGCCTAATATCTTCCAAACTCATACTTTAAGCGTCCAAAACCTGCACATGCACAGCTTCACAAAACATTTGTATTCCACATATTAATTTGCATAAATATAACATATTGCACCTTTTAATACATGAAACTTTGGCCACTTATCATATCCCCACACTTACTCTTTTGCGTCTCGAAAAAGAATTATGCAATGGAATTATAATTGAAACCTGCTCTCATAATCTCATACAATTAAAACATAATCACGCATTGACTGTAACAATTGGTATTTCTATCCGACTAAACCCAACCACCGATCTATTGAGCCCCCGATTATGTGATCTACTATCCTATTTATTAACAAGCAACAGTTTCTCTATGGGTCTTACATTCAGGAAGCTACAACTTAGTCTAATCCCATCTCAAAGTCATGTTTAGGCACAGGTTAAACCTTATAGATTTCTCACCACTATAAACACTAATTTATGAGTTTTTGAAAATTATGGGAATATGGATCGATGGATGCATGTTTTTGAGCTTTTTATATTATTTTATGAATGAACCTAACCCAGTGGTGTTTCAATCACGCTGGAACACGATATATGACACGTAGGCTGCAGTTCTTAAGCCATGAAGTACATAAGCTTCGGAGCATGGGTGTATTCTTCAAGTCACCATCCTGAAGGGAAACACGTACTCCTAACTTAGTCATCCAATATTGATCACTTAAGTCCCGCCCATGGGTGTATCCTTCAAGTCACCATCCCGAAGAGAAACACGTAGGCTGAACTCAAGCTCTCAATTTTGTTTAATTAAGCTCATGCAAGATGTATTATGGATTGCGGGGCGTCACCAATTTTCAGATTTATTTTCATAAAAAGAAAGTGGTGTGCCAAGTAATTTTTAAAAACTTATAAATTTTTGCTTATAGTGGTACCTATCACCCTATGATGACAGTTTCAACCTTGCCAAAGCCCCTAAGATAAGAACCCACAAGACATCCTGAATTGATTGTCAATTAACCCTAGATACAATATCAGGATATTTAAGCTCTTTAGATCGGTTGGGCCTACCAAAACATTACAAATCAAACGCATTTTCTATTTATTATTGTTTTTAATCACAAAAGCATAGTTTCCAATTATATCTATCATTTTCCATTTAGTTACAAAAATTCTGATCCAAGGACATTTTTGAAAATTTTTAAATTTTTATGGATTTTTCAATTTTTATATATATATATTTTTTTCTATACAAACTCAGTCTCCCATCCCCACACTTAAACTCTACATTGTCCCCAATGTAGGATGAGAGACGATGAAAATAAATATGCAAAAATAAAACTATATACAGAATTGGAAAGCACGCACACTCACTTGACAACCCATGAAAATTCCCCACACTTGGCCGGCTCACACACAAAACAAAGAAAACAAAGAAATAATTTCCTAACTCACTTTCGTAGGAATCACGGATGCATTTAGCATATGCATCAAGCCTTTTAAACCCCTCGGTAGCCCGAGTGGACGAGTTGAGTCTCGTGAGGGTTTCTATTGAACACACCCGCAAAGTTCATTTAACTAGACACGAATGTAAAACATACCTTAGGCTACCTCCTAAGAGTGCTAAGTTTAACGTCCTCAGCCAGACGTAGTGTACCTTGCTTAGGTCATGGTGGTCGGGTGGGATGCTTGCAGTCCTCCTTCCCCACACTTAAATTCCTCTCATCATCCACTTTTCTCCAAGCCTTCATAAACAGAGAAAAGAGTTCTTGATCTACATCATGAACTCGCGGTTTCTTCCCTTTCCGCTTTCTCTTTCTGACCCTTTTCTTCCCATTGTCTGGAGTCTCACCATTCTTCATCTCAGCTGACCTGTCAAACACAACACAAGCATTCTCGACTGTGTGATTCACCTTTTCAGGTGATCCACATTTGTTAGCTTTCGGGGTTAGCAAGTTTGAAAAAATTTTAAGACTCATTTTCTGAGCCCCAAACCTCATCCTTACCGTTCCCTCAGCACAGTTAATATTTGCCTGAGCAGTGGCCAAGAACGGTCTACCCAAAATAATAGTTGGCTCTGTGTTCTTGACACAATCCAACACCAAGAAATCCACTGGGTAATAAAACTCTCCTACCTTCACAATCACATCCTTTACAATCCCCCGAGGATGTGCGGGAGTCTGATCAGCCAACACCACGGTGGTGTTAACTCGCTGTAATGGACCAAAATCGTGCTGATCATACAGACTCCTTGGAATTATACTCACAGATGCTCCAAGATCCAGCAATGCTCTATCCATTTTAATTTCACCTATATGTATAGAAATAATAGGTGTCCCTGGATCTTGGAGTTTTGGGGGAAAGATACCCGTAAACACAGCATTCACATTAGCACTTAGCATTACCTGTTCGGGACATTTGTGTCGTCGTTTACGGGTACTCAAACCTTTCAAGCACTCAACACTATCAGAATTTTCTTTAAGTTCTTTCAAAAATGGTAGATTAATTTTATGATTTTCAAATTTCTCCCATCTTTCATCTTGTGTTGGATCCCGTTCACTTAACACTCGTGGGAACACTGGTGGTAACAAAGCCGAAGGGAATGGAATTTTCAGAGATTTATTCACATTTTTATTTTTCAGATTATTTTGTGAAATTAAATCCTGATTATGATCAGATTCAGACTCACTATGCTCCACCACTCTCTCTACTACCAGTGGTGGAGTATGCTCAACATCAGAAACATCAGATGAGGGTTGAAGACTTACATCATTTAGGTGTGCGCTGTTTATGGTTTGGAAACTTGAGGACTGATGTGAACAGCGAAGCTTACCTACTTCCTTGATGAGTGACCCGACAATCCCAGATAGGTTGGCAACTAGATCTACCAAAGCTTGATGAGCTTTGTCCTGGCTCTCCTGTTGCTGCACCACTGCTTGTATCACTTTGGACATCTCCTTCATATCTGACCGGATGACATCCAGTTCAGATTGATAGTTGTCTTGTTCAGGTGGCCTGCTTGGGTGGTAGTCTTGGTTGTAATCGTCATGATAGTTTGGGTACTCAGGACCACCACCATATTGATTGTATCTTGGGCAATCTTGTGCCCAGTGGCCAGTGATGCCACAGTTGTTGCATGGTTCATAGTAGTCTTGGTCACCATAATAATTACTGTCCATGTCAACCTGCACAAATAGCACACCCAAGTAGTTCTGAACGATAAAAATAAAACAAAAATAAACAAAAAATAAAAATAAAAACAGAAGTAAAGAATATCTTTTTGGGTGTTTGATAGGAAGTTTGATAAGAATTAAAATCAATTAAAGACAATAAACTAAAGCAATAGAACTAAGCGCACCGATTCCCCGGCAACGGCGCCATTTTGATCGCGGTGTCAAGGTCAATCAAAAACATTTATAAAAACTACTACTTATCTACCTTAGACTGTAGACAGGGAAGTAGGGTTGTCAAATCCACAGGGAATCAGTGGAAAGTTCAATTGTTTAGATTAACAAATTAGAATAAAAACACACAGATTAAATAAAGATGTAACCTCCTCCAAATTTCAGGTTCTAGGTTTCACATAAAATTCAGTTGTTCAATTGGACACCACATAGACATAGTGTTGGAAAATTAGTTGAAACAGTAATTGAAGACAGATTCTTTGTCAGAAAACCTATACAACTAGTTTCGTCACAAACTAGTATAATTCAATCACCCAATTTATGAATGCCAAGTTACCCCCTTTAGTCACCCAACCCTGCTACTAGGTTTTGTCATCAACCGAACAAGATCGTAAAGCAAGCAAACTCAAAGCATAATCATAAACTGTTTAAATCAACTAATACATCAATCTCTCAAGTTATTGTCAGAAACTAACAAGATCCAAACATGAATAAACTGAATCAAATACAAAAACCTATACGAACCGTCCGCCTGGAGGAAGCCACAAGTGAATCACCCTCTCATGGTGAGGGAGATCATCTTCAATCTTCAAATGGGTGTGTGAATCCTCCCAAAATCGCCTAAAAGTGTGAGGTAAGAGATGGATCTCGATTTGGGGAAGAAACCCCCAATAAAACCTAAAAATCGGTTGTTTCCCCGAAGTTCCGCGTCTGAGACGCACCCAGCGTAGGCTTACGCTGGGAGGGCGTAGGATTACGCCGGGCCTCTGATGCGGCTGTGAAGAAAATGCTTAGGCGTAGGCTTACGCTGATGGGGCGTAAACTTACGCTGGTGGCGTAGTCTTACGCCATGTGGCGTAGGCTTACGCTGGCCTGTATTTTGCCCCGTTTTCTCCGTGTCTCTTCCGACTCTTGCATCTCTCGCCTAATATCTTCCAAACTCATACTTTAAGCGTCCAAAACCTGCACATGCACAGCTACACAAAACCTTTGTATTCCACATATTAATTTGCATAAATATAACATATTGCACCTTTTAATACATGAAACTTTGGCCACTTATCACGTATTTCTTTCCAAAATTGCTCGTTCATTCGGGCCCGGCGCTGTTGTTCCATCCACCATTCGTTACCTGCGAGTAATGGCATGGTGTAAGGGAGAGATCCAGGAATAAGCGGGGTATTGGAAACGGGAAGGGGAGGTATTCCAGCAGTGGTTGTAATGAGTTGCGACAGATTATAAATGGATATACCAGATGTGGTGATATGTGGGAAACTGGGAGCTATTGCAGGTTGTGGGAGGTCCCGGGTAACTTGGGTGGGAATGGTAGTTGGGATTAGAGGCGGTATGGGGGATGAAAAGACCGCCTGCGAAGGCAACGAGGCAGGTATATTAGTATGCAAAGTGTGAAGATGAGATGCTGCTGCTACTGCTGACAACACATCTGTTGGATGGTTTTGAGCTTGTGTCAGACGTTCCTTCAGCGAAGAAATCATAGGAATACCAGCTTGAGACTGTGAATCTCCTGTTGGTGCCCCTGTGTTTGTAATGTGATTTCTCTCCTCATCGGATTCATAATCTGATTGTATGTTATCCATTGCAAGCAAAAATTGAATTCAGGATACTGTTGTAACTATTGTTCAACCGGGATGGCGCCAATGAAGAGATGTAAAAGCTCCACTTTGATAATAATTCCCGAATTCAATCAAGTACCAGCTCTGGATCCCTTTCATCTATGAGATCACTTTCTATTTATAGGGTTTTTACATTCTCTTTCCTCTAACCGTATGATAGTGACAACCCCTTTCTTATTGGTTCCTTCTTCTCATGGGCCCTCATGGTGGTTAAGGAGTTAGATTTCTTTCTTTTAGGCCCCTTATGTATGATCCTTTCATCATACGTCGTCAGATACTATATTAGATAATCTTAAAAAGGTTCAAATTTATCGATAAAAAAATATTATATTTTCATATATATATATGGGGAAAGTGAATATGGTGCTGTCCTGTCACACACCTAAGCTTAGATGTGAAACCCCTCAAAACTACGTCGTTTTGATTAAAAAACCCTAAAATTTATAACTAAATCTCCCTTTTTTTTTACTTCTTCCTCCTCCGTGATTCATGTTTCTTCCTTTTTCATTATTTGTGCCCATTGAATTCAACAAAATCTTTCACACATATTCATATAATATTCTTTACTGCTCTAATTCTAATTATTTCACCTGCTTCATTTTGCTTTTCATTTGTCTCTATATCTCAAATTGCAACAAAGATCTCCGATCTTCTTAACCAAATTAACTTTTTTATTTTATAATGCTTTAGTCTCAATGAATCACAGAGAAGAAAAATAAGGGAAAAAAAAATACCACAGTGAACTATTATCGTGAGCCAAAAAAACCACACTGAAATAAATATACATGTGAAAGATATTTGTCTAATTAAATGGAAAAATAAGGAAAAACAAGAAGCGTGTATCACACCGTAAAAATAAAGTGTGATTTAGTTTTAATTTGTAAAGTTTTTAGTTAAAACGACGTAGTTTTGAGTGGTTTCGCATCTAAGCTTAGGTGTGTGACAGCACCATATTCACTTTCCCTTATATATATATATATATATATGAGGATGTTCATATCAAAACCCACTTTTTGCTTTATTTTAGTAGAGATTTTTGTAATATTTTTGGTTGTCCCTTTTTTTTTCTTGAATAGTGCGTCTGTTTAATTTCAAATCTCAATTAGTGAATATATTAAGATCAATAGTTGCTAAACATAAGTGTGATTGATTAGGTGAACATGTTGCTATGGTTGAAATCAACCGTAAGCGTCTAAAGCAAAAGGGCAAAAGGTAAGTGTCTATACACTTAGTAATGTTGGACATGTATGCCCAAGCAACGACATTCGATACTACTAGTATGAAGGTAGGATCCAAATGGTTGCACCACGAGCAACGAACAATGAGATTATTTTAAAAGTTTAAATAATCTAACACGATCACACTAAAAACGAGAAGGGAGACATGTAATTATTTGTAATTGGATTGCGAATAATTAAAACGAATTAAATTAGTTAATTATCAAAGAGTTGATAATCAAAGAGTTGATTTAGTAATTATTAAATTGTTTGATAAATATTGATTTGGTGATTTTACTAGATTGATTATTAATTGGAATAATGATTATTAATTGGAATAATGATTAATTAATTAATATTAAATGTGTTTATTTAATAATTAAACCCTAACTTAATCTCCAAGATTTGTATATTCTATAAATAAGGGATTAAGAGAGGGATGCTAACACAAAACTAATTGGAATCCTAATCACTCACCCTCTCCATCACCCTTTCGTCCGTCGACCGCCGCCACTAGGCCACCGTCGTCAGCTTTTGTTGTCCTCCGTCGTCGAACCAAGATCCGCCGTCGTCCTCCGCTATCAGACTGAGATCCGCCGCCGTTTAGGGTTTTCACGAACCAATTTGTAGAACCGGGTTCGTGCGGGTTCCATCTAATGGACCACCAAATGAGTTTGTTTGTACGGGGTGTTCGTGTTAGCAAATCTAGCGACTAGTTTCGTTGATACATCGTGTTTTCATTTGGTCAACTATTTACTTCTGGGGAAGGTAGAACTCTAAACTGACTATGGTTGTATTTTGTTTTTGTTATGTTTGCATCTATACTCCTAGTGGACATTCGAGGGTTTTTGGCCTAGACTGGTTCGTACGTTTTATCAAAATTGTTTTTGAAACTCTTGTATGAATCCGAATAGTGGTATTAGGACCACTTTTGGAAGCTAACATAACAATTACTTAATAACTGCAATCAGATTTTATTTTGTAAAAGCTTTTATTTGACAAAAGACTGCACCCTTTTATGTTTATTTGTTTGACAAAAGATTACACCCTTTGCGTTTATTAAAATACTAATCATCTCCTTTCTAATAACAACGCAATCTATACTATATAATAAAGGAAAACCATGGAGGACATGTGTCACTCTCTGGTTACTCCTCACATTTATTTCCCGCCTCTCTCGTCTATTAAATATTAGATTTCTTATTTCTCTCTCTTATTAAATAATAATATTTATATTAATAAATATAATTACGGATACTTATTATTTAATTATAAATAGTTATTATATCATCAATCAAATAACTTAATAAGAGCTAACATTTATCAATTAAATTAAAAAATTAATACCCAGTTGAAAAAAATATATTTTAAAAACTAACTTAACAAACCTTATAACTGTCACGACAAATTACATTTTTTTAAAACATATTTTGACGAGTATGTTTGTTAACAAATTACATTATATTTTATATAATCGGTGATATATATAGGTTTATTTAACCCGTGTATTACACGGGTTTTTAAAAATATAAAATTTTTATTACTAAATATATAACATTTTATTTATTTAACTAGTGTAATACACGGGATTTTAACCTAGTAATATCATATGATAAAAGAAAGTAAAATAAGTATAACTATCAAAATAACATATTTAAACACAACTTTTTTACTTTCTATACCAATTATATCTCAAAGTATTCTATTTTCCTATTTCATTTTATTTAGAAGTGTAAATGAGGCGAGCATTTCATGGGCTATTCGAGATCGTCTTGTTAAGAAATTGAATTGAACCGACTCTTCGTGAGCCTAAAAGAGTCTTTTATTTATATATTTTTTATCGATTATATATATACATATAATAATTATTATATATAAAATTATGATAAAAATAGTTAAATAATATATATTACATAAAAATTATAACTACAAATATATATATAAAATAATTAATTAATAAATAATCAATAGTTGAACTTGAGTCAAACTCAAATTTAAAAAACAACTTATGAGTTGAGCTCGAGTTTTAAAAATAGAGTTCTAAACAAGCCAAATTCGAGTCTAAGAACCCGAACTCTGTCTGTCTTATATTTTTCTTTCAAGAAATGTTATTCAAAGTGCAGAAAAAGATTTTTTATTTTTTAATAATTTTTTTTTCTTCAGATTGATGATATATATGACTATACGTGGTTTACCCTAATTACCTCGGCCGTCATAGTTTCGTCTCCTCACTTTCATTTGTTTCTGTTTTATCCTACCCAAATTGCTTGTATATCTGCATGTTCTGTCACAAAGATTTACCAATGAAGGTTCTGTTATAAGATCCCATGGCGATTATCTTCCTCTCATCGTTGGAATCGGTGGACTTGGAATTATAGGTTTGGTAAGATCTCACTTGTTTTATTTTATTACTTCGTTATTTCTTTAAAAATATTTACAGATCATCTAATTTGTCTATTTATATGTATTTCGTATGAATTTCTTCTAAGTATTTGTTAACAACCTCAATCAATCAGCTACTTTTCTCAGGGTGTTAAATAGTAGAAATACCCAACTATAAATATTTTTAAACAATAATGCTATAAAATGAAAATACTTAAATAGTAGGAATATCTAACTATAAATATTTTTAAAACTAGGTTAAAAACCCGTGCATTACAAGGGTTAAACAATGAAAACGATATAATTCATAATCAGTAGTTACTTCTTATAGTTGAAATTATATACTCCATATAATAATGATCAATGAAATTACAATGTTGTTTATTCATACAGAATAAACTAATGGTGCAAAAAGTTATTAATGTGATCTGAATCAATACATGCCAAAGTATTAAGTTCTTGCCCTTGAACCATATGTAGATTTTGCATTCATAAACTTTCAAGATCCAATATGTTGTGCCAAGAAACTATTAATATTTTATTTATCTTATTTCACAAGATATTACAAATCAACTATTTTTAAAGTTTCTAATAAGGATAGCAAATTTATTAATTAATGTAAATTTTTTTAGTAATTAGAATTATTTAATTGAAAAAAAAACAAAAGAAGATCAAGGAACGTCATGGTACAATGTAGTTTTTAGTAATGTAATTTTTAATGAAATATTATGTTTTATTTTATTTAAATGAAATTTAAAAATAAACATTTAATTATCACACCACCACAATCACACGGGTATACCCCTTGCCAAGTGATGGGTGGTGTGATAATTAGGGTAGTGACGTGGCGCCACGTGTTGTTTACTTTATCATCATATCACACCACAATCACACGGGTATACCCCATGCTCTTAGGGTAAGGGGTATACACATGTGATTATGGTGTCATGTGATAATAAAGTGCACGCCACGTGGCGCCACGTCAGATTCTGGAAAAATCACACCATAATCACATGGCAAGGGGTATACCCATGTGATTGTGGTGGTGTGATAATTTAATGTTTATTTTTGAATTTTTATTTAAATAAAATTAAACATAATAAAATAATATTCATTAATAAAAAAAAATTACATTAATAAAAAAAAATTACATTAATTAAAAAAAAAACATAACCAAAACCTACGGGATACCATGACGTTCTTTGATCTCCTTTTGTTTTTTTTCAATCAAAAAACGTTGGGCGGTTGTTAGTGACTCAAGATCGATACCAAGAATTTCGATCTCTTGTTTTGTTCGTTTCCAATCCATCCTCTCGTCTCTTGTCATTTGTTCGACCATTTTCTCGCCGATTTCGTCGTGTCTTGAAACCGATCCCGAGCCTGAGCCCGAGCCCGATTCTTGGGCTTTTGCTTTTTTCTTCCCAATCGGACGGGGTATTTCCACGTCTTCCGGTGCATCTATGTTTAGGTCGTACTTAGATCTACCATCGGAATCGCCCGGACTAGCGTCGATGTCGGTTGATGTTCTTTTTTTGGACGAGCCGGTTCGAGTGGGGGCAATGTATAGTGTTTGCCACTTTGGCGAATTCCTACAAATCTCCCAATATTGAATTGGTGTTTCGCCACCATGGTCGTCTTTAAACCGGACCGTTGCTCTCGTCAAAATATCGGCATCGCTCTCACCGCTTCTTCGATCCCGCAAAACTTCTTGATAGATCCCGTGGAACTTTACCACCTTCTCATTTATATGAGTCCATTTTGAACTCAATTGGTCCAAACTTCGGTAACCGGGCGGTACACCTATAAAAGATTTATATTTTTCTTGAACCCTTGTCCATAATGTTTTTTTTTTGTTTTGGGCGTTGCCTACAAAAAACAAATATTCAAATTAATAATCATAAAAATAAAAAATGGAAAATTTTAAAAAATACAAAACCAAAATTATTGTTACTAATTATTGGATCCTCCGAGACGTCTATAAACGCCTTAACCAAGAATAGTGGCTCGTCTTTTTCCCACTTTTTTTGGTATTCGTCCGGCTAGAAGTCTCTTGCGAAACCTTCTTCTTTCCTTTTTTTCGTGAGACATTTAGATTTTCGTCCACGGTTTCTTGTGGCATTTCTTGAGTTTCGGGTACAAATTCTAGTGGTGTACCCGGTTGTGACATTTGGGGTTGGTAGTTAAACATATGAAAGTTCGGGTTTGGTACGAAGTTTGGGTTGGATAGGAAGTTTGGATTGGGTTGGAAGTTTGGGTTGGGTTGAAAGTTGGGGTTGGCCCCAAACGCGTTATCACGAGCCGCGTATTGAGCCCAAAAGTGTTGGTTCTGGTTCGGGTCGTTACTCATTTTTGAGTTGGGGATATTAGAAATGAGTATAGAAGATTAGTAAGTTTTGGTAGAAAATAGTGAGTAGATGATTAGAAATTAGAAGATTGGTGTGTAGAAATTTAGAAAATTGGTGTGAAAAATATGTAGTAAAAATTGGGTATTTAAGTGAGTAAAATTAATATTATTAATTATTATTATTTATTTCAAACGGTAATATTTTATACCGTTCAACGGTACAATTTGTACCAAAAAGAGGGCAATGATCGCGTGATAAATCTCACGACACAACTTCACGCCGTGGTTTCTTGATCGAGGGGGCGGTGTCGCTTTAGCTTCACGCCGTGATTTGGGGTGCCACATAGGAGCATGGCGTGATTTGGGAATGCATACCGGATACTCTTAGAAGATAAAACTTATTTGTATGTATCTGTTTGAAAGGCGACACCGAAAGCGAGACAATAATCACATTTTTAAAAGTGACTATAGAAGCCAACTCATGATTAGGGATGTTCTTTGGGTTTTTTAATCGGGTTTCGGGTTATTCGGTTCGGGTTATTCGGTTCGGGTTATTCGGGTTTTTTGTTATAAAAATCCAACCCGTTTACCGACCCAAATAAGATTCGGGTTAATCAGTTTCGGGTTTATTCGGGTCGGCTTAATCGGTATTCGGGTTTTTAAGTACAAGTTGCAAAGCATACTTTACGATTTAACTTAACATTATATTTATCAAATAATAAACGCAAAATATCAAATAAAAACACTCTCAATATGATTTTTCATTCAAACTCATGCAATAAACACATATATTTACTAAAAAACACCAAATAAAAGAAGCATAAAACCAAACCGTATCAACCAATCGTATAAATTAAAAAAAAAGTCAAATTGAATCAACAAATATAATGTTCACTTTTCAAATTGCCACCTTCATATCCGCTCGTCCGTTTCCTGTCATATATTAAAAAAAATCAAATAAAATAAGCATTAAAAATGGTTACATGTATATTGAGTTAAGTTTATAAATAAATATTAAAATAATAAAAACATTTTTTTATTATTATTTAGGTTAATCGGGTTAACCCGATTAACATTTTTTTAACCCAATTACCAAACCGAATACTACCTTCGGGTTCACGTTCCATCTTAATCGAGTTCGGGTTGTTCGGGTTTCATCTTAATCGGGTTCGGGTTAATTCGGGTCGGGTTCGGTATTCAGGTTTCGGATAAAAATGACACCCCTACTCGCGATATTCAAGTTGAATACAATGTCAATTTATCATCACCTTATCAACTTTACAGTCATACCTTTTGTTTTCTTAAAGGTGACCGTTGTTACTAGTTCACCTTTTATGAACACAATTAGTTAGACCCATATAATATTATAATGTCGCTTCAAACAATTATAAACGCGTAAGTTCACGAGTAATTTATGTGATTAAGTAAATAAATAAAAATAACCAATTAAAAGCGTTCTTAGCAAGAACAAAAGCAAAAGTAGGGGCCGCGTCGGGAACCAATTGCATTGGGACATTTGGGTCGAGTGTTTTTCAAGATAAATAAGAAGATTCAAATTACTTCATCAAATACATTTTTATTTAATAATAATATTTTAATTGTATGTATTAGGGTGGAGGGGGTCGACTCAGGTTGAGTCGGTTCACGGGAACACCGCTACAACTCACACGGGTTGTAGCACGGGTTCCGTCCACGGGTTCATGAAGCCGTCTAGTGTGTGGGTTTGTGACCATTCCAATTTGGCCGTTGAAAAGAAAATATAGCCGTTGGGCAATTTATTTATTTTTTTCTATAAATACAAACTTTTATACATAAATTTTATACCAAACAAATACTCTTTTACTCCTACTTTTCTACTCTACTACTTTTATTTTTTATACTTTACTCATGGATTCAAGGAAACAACCATCATCCGCCTGCTAAACCTATAGACCAAAAGTCCCTTCGGGTCCAAGTGAACCGACTCCATCACAATCATTTCAATATCCCCAATTCTACCAAAATTCTCCAACCAAACGCCCACGCCCGCCTAAATTGCACCGGGTCATTTTGTGCTTCCCAACCCGAAAGACCTAACCAGTTCTCATTCTACCTAAATCTACCCAACCCTTTTTGTAACCCAACCCAACTCGTTCCATAAACCAAATTTGAGGTGGAACAAGATGGGGGCAATGAATATAAGGGTAATGAAGACGGGGAAGAACAAAATTATGAAGTGGAAGAAAAAGTAGATGAATAAATAGAAGAACAAGATAACATAGTTCGAAGTTAATGGAAATTCGTAAACCGGGCGCCTCGTAAGGGTTGGGAGGATAATGAGGAAGTTGCCTTAGCTAAGGCTTGGATTCGGGTCTCCGAAGACCCTATAATTGGAGATCAACAAAAAAAAAGATAATCGTTTTGGGGACGAGAGAATGTTAGTGGAACCGAACGAACATTTCATCAATTAAATTCAAAATGGGGCGGGTTGAATGCGAACATGTCTCATTTCAACGGACTATACATCCGAGTTGTATACTTTATTTTAATTTAATATTAAGTTATTATTTTATAAATTTCATTTTAGTTTATTAACTTTTATTTAAAAAAAATGAAGAAACACCGATGGACTAGTAGAACCAATGATGCAGATATAATTAAGAAAGCGTTATATGAATATAAAAAACAATATGAGAAGAGAGATTTCCCCCACGTGACCGCATGGGCGATTTGTAAAAGACTATGACAAATGGGAACCTGTTTTGATTATGGGTGCGGAGTTTGAATCTCAATCGTAAAAGAGAACAGAAACATCGGAGTCAGGCAATTACACAAGTTCAAATAACGGTTTAACTAGCAAGTTCCCCGACCTAAACAAATACTCAACACCGACACGACCGACATGTAAAGGGGAGAAAGTGGCCGACTCATCAAGCAAGAGCAAGTAAAGTTTGGTAGAAGTTCTATCCAACTACAAGACGGTAAAAGAGAAAGAATAAGAATGAAAAAAAAACACAAATTCGAAATAAATTGGTCGAAACAAAATCGGTCATGATGGAAAAACAACGAGAGGCTATCCGGCAAAAACAATATGACCGGTACGTTAAGACGTTTCTAGAACCGATTGACGGTATCCTTGAACTATTCTTACAAGTTGTCCTATAATGCATACAGGAATTAGCCACAAAATATGGATGACATTATGATTTTTAAATTTTAGTTATTTTATTTTCATTGTTAATGTTTTATTTTTTTAGTTAATTTTAATTTTTATACTTTATTTGTATGTTTTATATTTTAATTAGTTTTAATTTTATCTTTTTAATGTATTTTTTTATATTTTTAATTTTTTTTAAATGCTAGGGTACTTAAGGGTTTTACCCCTTGTGTTTAGGGTAAAAATGACGTGACGTGTTTAGATTGGATAATCTTTCGGGTACTTAAGGGTTAAAGGGGTTCCACCCTCTCCACCCTTATACTATTTGTTACGGTCTAATCTGTTTAATACTTCATCTATTGATGAGTGAAAAAACTGAATAATTAGACAAATTGAGAAACTAATGATTTGGTTATGTTTATATATGCATAAATAACTTAGTTGACTGAATTATCTTTTTTGATAACCAGATTAACCAGACCAATTTTTAACGAAACCGATCGATTATAAAAAAATATAAAACCATAACAGTGATTATAGTTTTGATTTAAGTTGGCTCGTAACCTGATCGAACCGAACTATGCTCAATCTTTATTTATTTTATTCATCTATAAGTAAAACCAAAAAGTTAATAGATTATTAAATATTATATGTTTTAAAATATTATTTGGATAATTATTAACCATAAGTTTCTAACTTATAACTTCAAAAAAATTGTTGGTGGAGATGATGGATTAATTAATAAAGTCACATTATGGGATCGATTCATGTTAAGTTAGCCATGAATATAGTGGTGGATGAGAATTAAACTTAGAAAAAAAAAATTAAAATTAAGAAAATAGTTAAATACCCATCTTTTTATGTTGAACATGTGAGGAGGAAGATGACAAATTTGACAATTCTACCAATCAATTTGTGGTGTGCGCAACAAGTGTTACATGACTTGATAACGATGCCAAATTCCAATTTATTGACATAAAAACATACTAGTTACAACTAAAGAAGAAAAAAAAAACACGACTAGAAACCCGAAGTCCCTCTTTGAGAGGGGGTTCGTGAGAGTGGTCATGGGCGTTGCCCCTGACTGATCTGATTGTGACTACTTCTTGCCTTTTTTTGCCACATGGACTTCCTCAACGCCTCAGGTGTCGAGTATTACACATAGACTAATAAAATTATCCAACATGATCACAATCAAGTTGTCTTCCTTTTTTTACCACTAAATTAATCAAATATGTTAATTATTTGATTAAATATAGACAAAGGTGGTTGAAGTAATACAATTATCTAAATATGTATATGTATTGAAAAATATTTTTGTTCAAGTATGTATTTTAGAAAACAATGAATAGGCAATAATATTTTGATGTGTGCCAAAAACCCACATAGCTCATGCATACCACCTTCTCTTCATGTAGTAGTTATTTCCGGCTTTTATTCACACAGTATAATTATTTCTTATGGTTTAATGTAAGAGGGGGGGGGGGTTGATGTTTCATTAGTGATGTTAGTGGTAGTGTTAGGTTATTTCTTTGTATAGGTAAAATGGATTTTAACAATTCAAACTATGACTTATTGGCTGATAATAATCAATACTAACAGTTTGACGGATGACAGTTGAATAACAATCTCAGTGGCATAATCATTATAGATTTACACTCGATTCTCACTCAATTCCGCTTGTAAGTTTCACTATTTCATTTAAAACTATCATTTTGTGCGAAATCGAGTGTAAATCCAATATGATTATGCTACTGGGATTGTCCTTGACAACAAAAATGAAAGTTGGACGGTCACCAGTCAAATTGTTAGTATGGATTATGATCGGTCAATTGATCATAGTTTGGATTATTAAAATCCAATTTATAAAAATAATATGAACTGTGTCTTTAAATCTCTCTAATTACTAATTAGTCTTCTATTTATGTTTCTCCTTACCGCAAAAGAGTACATAACAAGTGGTATCAAAGTCGGTTGATCCCGACTCGGTTATGGAGCCCCGGTGACTCCACCTTCTAAGACATACTCTTCGAGCCAGAGCTCTCCATGCCTTCTTTGGTCAAAACAAACCCTCTTCTACAACCATACCCTACCATAGCCAAAAAAAACTTCTTACCCTGCTATTGCTCCAATCTTAAGCCCTATAGCCACACCATCACCAAAACAAGCCCCTTCAACCCCAAAAACCTAAACGCAACAACCTGGGCTCGCAGATGGATAACGAAGCACTAAAAAAAGCTGTAGTATGGGGACGTGAGTGGCGCACACCTTGATGATTCGTTAATCATAGATTCATCTTCCATGTTTTATTTTTTTTTGTTTTATATTTTTTATATTCATAGTTATTTTAGTCATTTCACATGCACTTAACAACCAAAGTTAACATCCATCCATTATAGGGGTTAATGGTGTTACAAACTGTAAGGTTATGGTCTAACCCTGTAATTTCTCAAAGTTATGGGCTAAAAGTGAAATATGAGCATACCATAGGGGTCATCCGTGTAATTAAGTTCAAACGGCAATGTAGTCATTTTAAAAAATTTAACAGTCAAAGTTAATGTCCATCTATTTTAGGGCCCAATTGTGTTACAAATTGCAAAGTTATAGACCAATCATGTAATTTCCTAAAGTTAGGGGCCAAAAGTGAAATCAGAGAATACCATAGGGGCCATCCGTGTGGCAGTTGGTGGTGGATTAAGGGGTTGTTTGATAGCCTCTTAATGATTCCATTAAGAGGCTATATCTGAATCGGCCAGAGGTATGAAGTGTTTGTTTCGGATTTTGTCAGCCTCTTAATGGTTCAGCTAAAAAACTATGCTGAATCATTAAGAGGTCTTAATGGTTCAACACTTAATAGTTTGGATTTTTCCAAACAGCCCCTAAGTTATTTATTTCATTCTTTTTATAAAACATTTTTAAAAAATAACTATATAACTTTTCTAGAACTTGTAATAAATATGTAATGTTTAAATCCTTATTACTAAGTATATAATATTGCATTTATTCAACACGTGTAATATACCGGGTTTCTAACGTATTGCTTGATATATAAGCAATGTCAGGAGTTGTATACGCTATCAAGTACATCAGTTTGCCAACAACATTAGCATACGGTACTTGCTCATGGAATGTTGTTCATCATCTATACAGATTACAATTGTATTCGGTTGTGCTATACAATGAAGTTAACTCTTCTATTTGAGTTTAGGATCCGCTTTTGAAAAAAATCATCATCAATATATTTGATTTCTCAATTTGAAATTTATATTACCGTTAATAGTGTTGTAAATTTTTTAGTTTCAGTTAGGTTATGGTTCATTTTAATTGATATCACTCTAATTGCTATATTATTTGTGTGAATTTGTCTTGATTTCAGTTATGTAAATTATTTCTTAATAACTTGCCAAAACAAATAGTAGGGCAATACTATTTGTTAGGTGGTAGAATATGAAGATTCTATGCAATGAGATAGGTTTGTTTGTTGATACTAAAGTTAAATATACTAATAATTAGTCATTATTGTGATTGTAAATAAAATAATTAAAAAAAATTAATGAAAAAACCCTAGCTTTAGGTCGTGAAAAAAGTTGAGCCGTTCCTTCATTATTGACAAGAATTTTCCTCTTTTAACACGTAAATGCACCTTGTCCTAGTACCTCATAACGATGCCAGATTCCTTCTTATTATCTTGAACCTATCGTTAGGGTTTCACTAAATATAAAATCCCTCTTTGTACATAGTTTACGTGGAATGATACTATATGCATCTTCCATTCCATATACGAACCAAACCCTATAAAAACACATTCATGAAACCCGATTAGATTCCGTGTATTTAAATTTGATTTTTGTGTATTTAAATTTGATTTTTCCGTTTAATAATAATAACAAAAAATACGTAAAACTTAAATGGTGAAATTAAAAAGGCTACATCAACACTATTAATTGAACCAGATATATATAAGCAACATTTTAAAAAAAAGTTAACCAGTCATCAAGTACATGAACGGAAAATATGATTTTGTTTTATAATATTAACCAAATTATAACGTTGTAATTATATGCCACCAAGTGGTTTTTAATGATTAATCCAATGCATAAAATAAAATAGCCATGGGTTTTTGTGGTTAATGGAAGACGTATCAAATCATTAAAGATGTTACACGTATAATAAATACCTTCTGTTTCAAACGTCATTTATTATTTCTCATTAGTCAATCCCTTGTGCTTTGAATCCGTATATGTTTGAAATGAAACCAACCTTCGTACTTGTAGGGCTTACACGTAGTCTAAAAGATAATAATTTATGTGACAAGACGTTCATTAAAAATGAAATTCCAAATAATATAATATACATTTCAATTTGTGTTCATTTTAATGTGTGTATCATAATTTTTAATTACAAATTCAATATCGTATCAGTTAAAATCTACATGTACAAAGTGGAGTAGCTTTGATAAATAATAACCCTTGCAACGCGAGTTGTCGGGTCATGTAACTAGTTCGTTGGTGGGGAGAGTTTGGGATTTGGTGGCTGCTTGGCTTCACGTTTCTATACCGACTGTTAGATTTCCGCTTGATCTTATGAAGTGGCTCGACAACTATAATATCACAAGGGCTAAGAAGGATTTGGTTGGGATGATTATCTTTGTTGTGTGTTGGGCCTTTTGCTAAGGGATGATATGGTCTTTTCGAAGAATCGGCTAAAAAAATCGGATCTTTTTGACGGTGTTTTGCATTTTTCTTTTCTTTGGTATGGGAGTAGGAATAGAAGTACGATCATGTGGACAGAGTGGCTCCAAAACCCTCTAAACTTTATCTAATTTTCTTGGGTTTGGCCATCTAGCGTCGGTGCTTGCTTTATATAATATGTCGACGTTTAAAAAAACACATTCGAGTTAGAACGGATTTTGGTCAAAACGGGCTCATACGTAAACGAGTCTTCTAAGAAAAATAGTATTAAGTTGGGTTCGACGGCTATATTTTTATATGGCAGCTGGTGGCGACAATGGCAGTTGTGGTAGCGACGACCCCAAAGACGATGACGACAACAATGGAGGTTGTTGTGTCATGACAGTGGTGGGGCGGTGGTGACAGTGTTAGAGACGGTAGCGACCAATGTGATTGGAGGAGGAGGTGGTGCTGATATCGGCGATGACCTATAGGTGGTGGCGACGTAGTATAGTCGTAGATAGAACCCTTTAAGTTATCAGATTTTCATAAGAGTTACTTATTGTATAAACTAACTCATTCTTTAAAATAATAGTCATGAATTTCATCCAAAATTGTACATTGTTCATTTTATTCTAAATATATAATTATTTCTTTATTTTTGTCAAATCTTGTATTAAATTTCTGAATTGTTTCACTCTACATAACGTCGTGATTTTAATCCTACTCTGAGGACTTTTTCATTCATATTTGCAGTCGTATTCAATTGATTTTGTCAACAATTGAAATTATCTATGAATTATCAAAATACACTTTAAGAATGAAATTGAAATTTAAAAATGTAGGGACCTACAAGATGAATAATGAATGCATTTAAATTCATTACGCGTCTTTGCACCCGTTATCTTGAAATGTTTTCATCTTTAAAAAAATTCACACAATACAAACTAGATGTTTATTCTGTTTTATTTTAGTTACTTGAATAGTTAAACTTTTGTCTAGTTTTAGTTACTCAAATTTTACCTGTTGTTTCAACCTTATGTAATTATTAGGTTAACATGTTATTTTTTATTTCAAATTATGAATATGATGAAAATGTTGATTTACTCTTTCGATTTCATTTTTATCATATTCATATAATAAAATCCAAAAAAAAGTAATGTGTAATATGGTAATTATATAATATTTTAATAACATATGAAACTTTAGTGACTGATATAGACAAAAAAAATTAATTAACTAAAATGAAACATATGAAAAACTTAGTTACTATTATATAAACACGTATCACCTCCATATTTATTCTTATAATTTTTTTCTCGTCGTCTCTCTCTTATCAAAAAAATGCACTTCCATATTTTCAAAAATAATATATTTTTAAACAAGTTGTTAATTATACTAATAAAACACATTTGTTTTAAATTATCTCATATTATATGAAACTTTGAAATATAATCACCTAGCTTATGTTTTCAATCAAATAGCAAATGAAAGTCAAATTATATTGAAAAGTATTTAATATATTTTTTAAACTCAATTATATATTAACTTTTACATATTTTTGATTTTATTTTCTATTGTTAGTATATGTAATACATTTTTTCACGTGTAAGATATATATATATATATATATATATAAATTTAAAAAAATTATATATTAATATTTTTTCAACTTGTGTAATACACAAGTTCTAAACTATTCGTATATTATTATGTTTTAATATGGGTTGTTATGGGTTAGTTAGGTTACCGAACCTATAACTAATTTTTCATTTTATGGATTTTTCACCGAAAATCACAAAATAAACAATGTCAATCAACCTTTTTATCAAATGAGCATTGATAATATAATATAGGGCAAATTACTAACTACGTCAACTATTTATGTAATTAATTTAAAATTTTGGTCCCTCTCTCTCCCCCCTCCCTCCCTCCCTCCCTCCCTCCTTACTTTTTTCTTCAACCAAAACCCACCACCATCGTCCCAGCTCATTCTGATTATTGTTCGTTATTATGTCTAATAATAGGTCATTATGTCTAATGTAAGTTATTATGTCAAATATTTTTCATCATTCTGTCTAATGTCAAATATTTTTCTTATGTTAGGTTATCGTGTCTAATATACAGGTAATTGTTTCAAATATTTTTCATCACTGTGTTATATATAATATATAAAAAACAATGATAAAAATAACATGAAATTATCTAAAACGTAAAACACAATGATAAAAACGAAAAAAAAAATATTATTAAAACGAGTATAGTGTCGTTATATACAAAAACGAAAAAAATACGTTTTCCAGTTCATTGTTATTATTGCTCGTCATTGTGTCTAATGTCAGGTTATTGTGTCTAGTGTCAAATATTTTTCATTATTGTGTCTAATGTCAAATGTTTTTCTAATGTCAGGTTATTATGTCATAATGTGTCTAATGTTAGGTCATTGTGTCAACTATTATTCATCACTAAGTTATATATAATACATAAAAAACACTGACAAAAATAACACGAATTTATCTAAAACGTAAAACACAATAATGGATACATATAACACAATGATGAAAAATATTTGACACAATGACCTGACATTAGACATAATGACCAGACTTGACATTAGACACAATAATTTAACGTATTTGACAATAAAATTATCTAAAATGTAAAACACAATGATAAATACATATAACACAATGATGAAAATTATTTAACATAATGACTTGACGTTAGACACAGTGACCTGACATATTTGACAATATAATTATCTAAAACGTAAAACACAATGATGAATACATATAAAACAATGATGAAAAATATTTGACACAATGACCTGACATTAGACACAATGACCAGACTTGACAATAGACACAATTACCAGACCTGACATTACACAATGACCAATACACCATTCGTTTAAAAATAATAAAATGAAAAATGTTAAGCCCATAATTCCCCTTACCCTTTTTTATTTTTAAAACATTTTTATCATATTTTAACCCTTAGGAAAAATACCCTTTAGTAAATTTGCATTTAATGATAAAAGAAAAAAATTACACATGTTGATTTTTCTTTTAGATATGAAAAAAAATAGTTCCAATTAGTTTTTTTTTTAATTTTGAATATACTTTAGATTTTTTTTCAAGAAAGACATGCCATTAAATCCATAGTATTGATACTTTATGATTCTTGCCATATATCTTTTTATAGAAATTTATCGTTGTCTAACATGGTTTGATGCACAGTTGATTATGATGATGTGTGTGAATCATTACAATGATCATTAATAAGCAGTAGGAACTCACATGGCCTTGGAATGTGGAGGTCATGTGTTCGAGACTCACTTGGCGCAATATGGTCAGGTGGGTCAGGGTTTTTACCATAATTAGCCTTCAGGTGGTGGGCTTCCCCTGTAATTTTTGGCGGACCGGGTCACCAGCGTTGTCTGCGTTCACGGGCGTGGGTTATCTTTCGCCAATGTGTTTACACAGGTGATCGGGCTTGTAGTATTCGTTGATTGTTCAAAAAAATAATTACAATAATGCATCCAACTTCAAGGCTTGATTAAAAATATCATTTATTCACATGTAAAGTCATAAATAACTAGTTAATTCCACTTGTGCATTGTGGCATACATATTAAAATTTGTAACACTTGGTTTCGACGACATTATTCTAGTATTGACCCCGTGAAAAAAGTTAGTGTTTAAACGCTGATTAAAATAAGCACAGCCAGAATGACAAATACGTATATTTGTAGAACATTATATTTTAAAGTTGTAAGAGGAAACAAAACTATTAGAAAACGAAACCTTAGAGCATTCACATCAGCTTCCCTATATTTATGTGAGTGACTTCCCTATATTTTAAGGGGTGGTTTAAAGTGGTTGTGAGTAGAGAAGAGAGAAAATATATAAATTTTCTGTATATTTGGTGGAAACAATGTTCACATTGGTGGAAACACTGTTCACCTGCATAATTTTTTTAATATTTTTTGGAATGATTGTGAGTGGAGGAGAAAGAAAATGTATTGATAAAGATATAAAAAATATTATTTAATTAAAAATGAGAGAGAAAATATAGTGATTTTAGTATAATTATGGGGATGGGGATAGGGATACTACTGTGAATGCTTTTAAAACAACTTTAGTGGCTTGCATGTTCGTGCTTCGATTACTTGTACATTATCACGAAAACTCGGTTTTGAATGAAATTTATATCAAAACGTAGATAAAAATAAACATGTCACGACGGTACATTCAGAATTTTGTAAAATATCATATTTTAAAATTTATGAGAGAAAAATAAAATGTGTTTAAAATTATTCATAAAGATTAAAATAATTTAAAAATTAAATAAAATAAAAACAATTGACAGCAGTGTAGATTAAAATAATTTAAAAATTAAACAAAATAAAAAAAACACCATATACATTATTTTATTCAAATATGAATACACCTTTTGCACATGTAACCATATATTTTATATCTTTTTTTCACATAAAATATAATTTCAAACACCTAAAATAAATCCATTTGGAACCCTATTTTACTGTTAGTTTACAATCCAAGAGAAAACATACCCAAAACACATTTACTTGAGATATCATACAACTTTAAAATCACCACATTTATTTGGGAAATCAAACAGAAAAGCAAAATCATTTCAATACTTTAGTAAAACCAATTATAGAAAAAGAATATGTGTAATTGCTTTTTGTAAAACAAATTCACTACAACATGTCGAACATTATCCAACTTTAGACGCAATAAACAAATAACCACACTCCATTCTTTCTTTAAATCATTTAATGATTCAAGAACACGTCAAGAATCATTATAACATAATCCCATAATCAAACAACAAAAGATATAATCGAATTGAAAAAATAAACCTAATAAAGGAATAATCAACAAGACAAACCACATATGCGTATCATAATTTGTAAAACTTTAGTTTTTAACTAAGATAAATTGATACGATTCGTGTTGTTTTTTCTATCATCCGTTATAATGAGGTTGGCATATTTGTGATGTATAATAATGCATGAGTTTGATGGTACCCGAATTGCTGGTCATATCGTTTACAAAATCACTGTTTGTCTTCTTCAACAGAATAATTCAATCTTTGTTCGAACACTGGGTTTGTATATACTAAAGATATCATTGATACTCTGATAATCGTGGATGTTTACTTTCAGATTGAATTATTTCCCGTGTATACGAGTATCCAATCGGATAAGAATCAGAGATTCAAAGAACGAAAAATTATAACCTTTTAGGAAATTTTGTGTGTTTTCTACAATGACCAAAATCGCATGTATATAAGGGGTAATCAGAGGCAAGGGATGGTCATGACGGTTATTGGTTGAAAATCGTCAATCTATAACTGCTAAAGCATTCTACCCCGGAGAGGCAATCTACTCCGGAGAGGCAATCTACTCTGAATGAGCAATCTTACTCCGGACGAGCTATCTTTACTCTGGAGGACCATCCTTTAGCACTTTTCATTTCCAAACTCAAATTTTCATGCATAACAAAACATGCAAAATCATTTTTTTTCCAAGCTGACCTGTCAACTTAACACCAGCCAGGGGCTGTGTCACACCCCGCCAAGGCGGAAAAAAGCGAGGCGCGACGTTCATGGTTTTCAAAGCATATGATTACTGCAAACGCATACATGATAAATGGATACATGAACAAATTTAAAGTTTTTCATTCCAAAATGTAAATTGAGTTTACAAAAAGTGAAGATTTCGCAAATATGACTCTATTACAATGAGTTATACAAGAGAAATCCCCCCAAAAGTTGTATCCATCGTGCATGCATGTAATCTACATTGCTAACCTTGCGATCACGTTTAATTTCCTGAAAAACATACTTAAAATTGTCAACACGAGGTGGGTGAGTTCACAGTTTAATCAAATAGTTCTTTGTAAAATTCAATTGTTCGTAAATAGTTTCAGGTGTATGTGATAAACAGAATAAGAATTGTTGACCCATTTGTAAACTAGCTAGGAATACAAATAATATGTTCATACATGAGGCGTAACCAAATCATGACAATTGTACATGCCCCTAATTTCGTTATCCGGTTCTATGCGGCCATAAATCCTCCAGATTGTGGTTAGCGCGACTAACCATGACCGGGAGACGTCACTCTCCATAGTATTATTCATAGGACCCTAGGCTACAGTTAATGGTTACTACGTTGTTCCAGGGGACTTTAGCGGCCTTAACTCGTTGTTCTCATCTCATGTAAACATAAAAGTCGTGCCTTATTCTCTTGTTATCCCATAAAATAGTTGTAAGTATGTTTTTCCCCAAATATAGAAAACAGTAAAAAGGGGCCGTGAAACTCACCTTGAGTTTGTGTATACTTGTATGATACTTGTTGTAGTCAACCTTGACTATTCGTACCCTAGATACCAAGGGTAAATTGTGTTAAGACCGAACGTCTCATATTGCAAATTGTTCACCGACTTTGTAAATCTGGTTGTTTTTGTTTAAAATATCCTCTTAGTTATTCAACACTTGTTTTGTTATAAAAACAGATCTTAGTTACTGCCCAAAAGGGGGACTGACACACGTATCGAAACTACCTAGTTTCGATTGGGCAATTGAGTGTCGAAACTTTCTAGTTTCGATTGTGCAGTTTGGTGTCGAAACTTCCTAGTTTCGATTGAGTAGTTGGGTATCGAAACTACCTAGTTTCGATTGAGTAGGACAGTTGTCGAAACTTCCTAGTTTCGATTGTGCAGATTTGATATCGAAACTTCCTAGTTTCGATTTGAGCAATATGTATCAAAACTACCTAGTTTCGATTGGTCAATAGGTATCGAAACTTCCTAGTTTCGATTGAGTAGACAGGTATCGAAACTACCTAGTTTCGATTGAGTGATAAGTATCGAAACTATAGTTTCGATTGAGTTAACTGGTATCGAAACTCCTAGTTTCGATTACTGGACTTCTGTTTGACAGAATCAGTCCTGCATATTTATGTTTTAAATCTTGAATTTGACACACTTTTCTTGTTATTTTACTTGCGATTGAACATTTTGTATGCTTAGATACTGTTTTAAAGAAAATAAAGTGGATAGTATTGAGTTTTTACCTTAAAACCGAGATGAAGATGACGAGAGAAAACAGAAGAATGACCTTGAATCTTTTGTTAAACTCTTCTTCAGGAACACTTTAAAACACTGAATTTTGATGGATTTTGTGTTAAAACTTGGCTTCAACTTGAGGAGAAATGAGAAGTTTGCCGTATGAAAATGAGAGACAAAAATGATTTCGTGGGACTTTTGATTGAAAGGGGTATGGTTTTATCTGAGTTTTTTTTCAAGTATGGCATGGGTCGAATAAGGAGGTGTGGGTTTTCTCTGGCTTCGGCCGAGAAAGTCAATAAAAGTGGTTTGGGGTAAATCTTCAAACAATTAGTTTTAAGTGTATTAATATTACTTAGAGTTTCAAAGGAGTAATTTAATTCGGTTAGGTTCTCCGCGGTATTATAAATTTAACACGTTTATGGCTCGAACATCGAAATCTTGGATTGTATAATCCGTTGAGGTGATTACTTGTAGGTATAAATACCTAAAAGTGACGTTCGTATTTAGCCGGGTTATACTGGTATGCGAACCGGTAACTCCTAGAATTACCAAAATATAAAACGAGACCATGTACGGTCTTTGTTAGACCAAATTGTCCTTGTTTGTGAAATTAAATAAATCACTAAATAATTATAACGTAAACTTGTTTAATACATGTACGGATATTGACCTGAAATGTCGGGTGTCACATTCTCCCCATGTTAAAAGAATTTCGTCCCGAAATTCAATTCGTGTCATCTTGAACCGGTGTATCCTTAAACAAGGATGGGTATTTTGTTTTCATTTGGTCCTCTCGTTCCCATGTATACTCAGGACCACGTTTTGAGTTCCAACGTACCTTAACCAGTTTGATTCGACTGCGTCTCAGCCTTTGAACTTTCCAATCTGAAATCTCAATCGGTTCCTCGATGAAGTGAAGTTTATCATCAATGTGAATTTCATCAGGCGGTATGATCAAAGTCTCGTCTGATAGACACTTTTTGAGATTTGACACATGAAATGTATCGTGTACGTTGCTTAGTTCCTGTGGTAGCTTGAGTTTGTAGGCTACAGGGCCAACCCTAGCCAGTATTTCGAACGGTCCAACGTATCTAGGGTTGAGCTTACCACGGTTACCAAACCTTGCAACGCCTTTCCATGGTGAGACCTTTAACATTACTTGGTCACCAATTTGAAATTCTAATGGTTTTCGTCTGTTATCAGCATAGCTCTTTTGTCTGTCTCGGGCCGCTTTCAGACGGTCCTTAATTTTGAAGATCTTATCAGTGGTTTCCTGGACAATCTCAGGGCCTGTCAAATGTTTTTCACCAACTTCCGCCCAACATAGCGGTGAGTGGCATTTGCGACCATATAAAGCTTCAAACGGAGCTGCCTTAATGCTCGTGTGGTAGCTGTTATTATAGGAAAACTCTGCCAACGGTAAATGAGTATCCCAATTTCCTCCGAAATCAATTACACATGCACGGAGCATATCCTCTAAAGTTTGAATAGTCCTTTCGCTTTGACCATCTGTTTGTGGGTGATATGCCGTGCTCATGTCAAGACGTGTGCCCATGACTTCTTGTAATGATTTCCAGATTCTAGACACGAATCTGCTGTCTCTATCAGAGATAATAGAAATTGGCACTCCATGCCTAGCCACAATTTCCTTGATATAAAGCTTTGCAAGTTTCTCGGTTTTATCCGTTTCTTTGATAGGTAGGAAATGAGCTGATTTTGTTAAACGGTCGACAATTACCCATATGGTATCATAACCACTGGACGTCTTGGGTAATTTCGTGATAAAATCCATAGAAATTTGTTCCCATTTCCATTGGGGAATTTCAGGTTGTTGTAACAAACCAGACGGTTTCTGATGTTCGGCTTTTACTTTTGAACACGTTAAGCATTTACTGACATATGTGGCAATATCTCCTTTCATATTAGGCCACCAATATAATTCTTTTAGATCCTTATACATCTTATCTGAACCTGGGTGAATGGAGTACCTGGACTTGTGGGCTTCGTCCATAACTAACTCCCGTAAGTTACCAAAACATGGCACCCAAATTCTATTCATGTAGTATAAAGTGTCATCTGACTTAGACTCCAATTGCTTTAGCATTCCTCGTAAAGCTTCATTCTGAATGTTTTCTTCTTTGATTGCCTCTTGTTGTGCCATCCGGATTTGAGTCGTGAGACTCGTATGAATTGTTAATCCTAGGGCACGAACACGAAGTGTTTTAACTCGTTCTTTGCGACTTAACGCGTCTGCTACGACATTGGCTTTACCAGGATGGTACTTGATATCACAATCATAGTCGTTTAGTAGTTCTACCCAACGACGTTGTCTCATGTTAAGTTCCTTTTGATCTAAGATATGTTGCAGACTCTTGTGATCAGTAAAGATAGTGCATCTTGTACCGTAAAGATAATGTCTTCAAATCTTGAGTGCAAACACAACTGCACCCAACTCTAAGTCATGGGTCGTATAATTATTTTCGTGCACTTTTAGTTGTCGTGAGGCATATGCGATGACTTTGTCTCTTTGCATTAACACACAACCAAGTCCTTGGTGTGATGCATCGCAGTATACGACAAAGTTGTCGATTCCCTCAGGAAGGGATAAGATTGGTGCACTACACAACTTCTGCTTCAGTAATTGGAAAGCTGACTCTTGCTTGTCACTCCAATCAAACTTCTTTTCTTTCTGGGTTAATGTGGTTAAAGGCAGAGCTATTTTTGAAAAATTCTCGATGAATCGTCTGTAATAACCGGCCAAACCCAAAAATTGACGCACTTCTGTCGGAGTCTTTGGTGCTTCCCAGTTTTTGATTGCTTCAATTTTTGATGGATCAACGTGAATTCCTTTCTTGTTAATGACATGTCCAAGAAAATGCACTTCTCGGATCCAAAACTCACACTTAGAGAATTTAGCGTAAAGTCTCTCGTTTCTGAGTAGTTCTAAGATTAATTTCAGGTGATGATCATGATCCTCCTTGGTTCGTGAATATATTAATATGTCATCGATAAACACAATCACGAATTTATCCAAGTATGGCTTGCACACGTGGTTCATGAGATCCATGAAGACAGCTGGTGCGTTTGTCAAACCAAATGGCATAACTAGGAATTCATAGTGGCCATAACGAGTCCTAAATGCTGTCTTCGGTACATCTTCTTCTTGGATTCTTAGTTGATGATACCCCGAACGTAGATCGATCTTAGAGTAGAAGTTAGAACATTGTAGTTGATCGAACAAATCATCTATTCGAGGAAGTGGGTATCGGTTTTTGATTGTAAGCTTGTTTAATTCTCGGTAATCAATACACATCCTAAAGGTTCCATCCTTTTTCTTTACGAATAGGACCGGAGCTCCCCAAGGTGAGAAACTCGGTCTTATGAAACCTTTATCAAGCAACTCTTGGAGTTGATTTGATAATTCCTTCATTTCAGAAGGTGCTAATCGATATGGTGATCGCGCAACCGGGGCGGCTCCTGGTACCAAATCGATTCGAAATTCGACTTGCCTCGGTGGTGGTAAACCAGGTAAGTCTTCAGGAAAAACTTCAGGATAATCCTTAACGATTGGTATATCCTCAAGTCGACGTTCCTCAGGTTTCTTCTCGATGACGTGAGCCAGGAATACGCAATAGCCTTTACGTAGATACTTACGAGTTTTCATGCAGTTTATCATCCTTAATGTTACTCCACTCTTCTCACCTTGAATCGAAAGAACTTCTCCGTTCGAAAGTGGAATTTGGACAATCTTCTCAAAACAAACAATCTCGGCATGATTCTTTGACAACCAATCCATGCCAATAACAACGTCAAAGCTCTTCTTCAGGAACACTTTAAAACACTGAATTTTGATGGATTTTGTTTTAAAACTTGGCTTCAACTTGAGGAGAAATGAGAAGTTTGCCGTATGAAAATGAGAGATAAAAATGATTTCGTGGGACTTTTGATTGAAAGGGGTATGGTTTTATCTGAGTTTTTTTTCAAGTATGGCATGGGTCGAGTAAGGAGGTGTGGGTTTTCTCTGGCTTCGGCCGAGAAAGTCAATAAAAGTGGTTTGGGGTAAATCTTCAAACAATTAGTTTTAAGTGTATTAATATTACTTAGAGTTTCAAATGGGTAATTTAATTCGGTTAGGTTCTCCGCGGTATTATAAATTTAACACGTTTATGGCTCGTTAAAGAAAACATTGAAATCTTGGATTGTATAATCCGTTGAGGTGATTATTTGTAGGTATAAATACCTAAAAGTGACGTTCGTATTTAGCCGGGTTATACTGGTATGCGAACCGGTAACTCCTAGAATTACCAAAATATAAAACGAGACCATGTACGGTATTTGTTAGACCAAATTGTCCTTGTTTGTGAAATTAAATAAATCACTAAATAATTATAACGTAAACTTGTTTAATACATGTACGGATATTGACCTGAAATGTCGGGTGTCACAGGCTGCCCCTTGAATTCCCACTAGGGGTTGTCGCCCCTAGGACCGTGCTAACAGGGGCGCTGCCCTCGGGCTCCCATTGTTCATTGGGCTTCGCCTCTTGAAACAACAAGGTGTTCATAGCACCAAAAATCATAAGAACCCCATACAAGTGTGTACTCCACACTTTCCAACTTGTTTGACGTTTTAATATGACTTCTCATTTGATTATCAAGTAAATCCAAATACACAAAATAGATTGATGACATTAAAATCACCAACATAGTAATTAAAAGACCGAACTAGGTTGATACACAAAGGTCTAAATATGCAACAACGCATTTGGGCTTGTCAAACGTGCATCAAAGTAGTTATAATATATCATATAACATCACAATATCATATGACTAACGCATTAGATTATGGTATATTACAAAGAAAACGATGAATGTTTGATGTAAGAGCATTTACAGTCGGTTTGATATATGTTTGTGAGTGAGTTTTATATATTTTAAGGAATGGTTTAAAGTGGTTGTGAGTTAAGGAGAGAGAAAATATATAAATATTTTATATATTTGTAAAAACATTGTTCACATGTATAAATTTTTTAATATTTTTTTAAAGTGGTTGTGAGTGAGAGAGAGAAAAAAAATGTAATGATAAAGATATAAAAATATTATTAAATTGAAAAGGAGAGAGAAAATATTATGAATTTTAGTGTAATATAAGGATAAGTAACGGACTGTGAATACTCTAAAATAACTAAAAGGTTGAATTATTTACATCTCAAATATGTAATACATGATAGGGCATCAAATGAAAAACATGATCAAAACGTCCTCCAAATCAATAGTGCTTCATATTGTATTAAATAACGAACAATATCAAAACTGATAGGGCATCAAATGAAAAACATGATCAAAACTTCCTCCAAATCAATAGTGCTTCATATTGTATCAAACGACGAACAAGATCAAAACTAAAATATAATCTCATAACTTACTAAACAGAACGGTATGTGAAATTCAAGATAGGATTAAACCTGATGAAACTAATAAACAATCATATGAGGTTTTTGAAGGATCGTTCTAAGAGGATGAAGTTCAACCATGACTAGATTAATGAAAGATAAATAAAAGAAAAAGTAAACAATTTGATTTGGGTTTTGTAAAGGAGTTGTTCTAAGAGGTTGAAACAAATAAAATGTCAAATGTGTTGGTTTGGATGATCAAGTTTAACCTTCATGGTAGGTGTTGAAGAGAGAAAGAGAGTGTACTAATTTACTCTTAATTGACTCTTAAGAAGATAAACAAACTATTTATTATAATATACTATACCATTTAGTTTTTCATATAGTATCGATAAATATAATAAATTATGTTTATATATTACATAATCAAAAATAAAAAAATATAAATGGTATAAGATTTGTAAAAGTATAATTTGTATATTTTATTAAAACTCTATAAAACTTTACAAATATTAATCACGTTTAAGTATTACATAAATGTCATTGGAGTTGGTTTAAAACACTAAGGATTAAATAGGTCATTAATTCAAGTCACAACCTCCCAGTATTAAAAAATTTATCTTTCAAAAGAAAAGTATTACATAAGTACAAATACTGACTATTGACCCTTCCCATTTCTAGCCGTAAATGATAAGGCCACAAACGTTCTGTATGGATCCACGTAATAAAACGTCCTTAGACATCCTTATCCATCGTCGTCCTCCTCACAAAACGCCATTAGAGATGTTCTCATATTCAAATCTATACTATATAATAAATAAAGGTTTTGAGATACCACATGCCGCCTCCATATCCAATCTCATCATTTTTTTTCCGTCCCTCTCTTATTAAATACACTTCCATATTTTAATAATAATATGTTTTTAAATAAAATACTAATCTTTATATTAATAAATATCCTGACGTATTTTGACGAGTGTATGCGTTAACAGATTATATTGTATTTCACGGGTTTTATCAATATGTATATAACACGAGTTTTTAAAAAATATTTTTTTACTTAATATATAATATTATATTTATTTAAACCGTATAATACACGAGATTTTAACCTAGTTAAAGTTAATATAAGATATAGAAAATAGATTCAATTGAAATGTACATAAATGCATGACATCTCCATCTCCATGAAAGAAAATTTTGAAATAACACAAAAATGAATAAGTCTATTATATGACCCACACGGTGCACAAAGAAATCAAGAAAGCTATAAATGCCTTGTAGATCTAATACCAATACAATTTCCTTTCATTCTTCTCATTAAACAATACACACATCACGTGACCAAACCCGTGACCCTTCAAACCCCTTTGAATCATCTCATCACATACAAATTACAATTCAACAAACAAACCCTAATTTGCAATTGCTTCAAGAATGGATTTTTACACGTACCCATTTTCACATACTTCTTTGTTTTCCTTCGGAGATTTGATCTCAAAAGTCAAAGATTTCGTCAGTTCTGCAATTTCCGCGGTTGTTGGTCACGTCTTCTCCGCAATTTTCACCTTCTTCTTCGCATTAGGTGTGTTTTTTGAATTGGGGATTTAGGGTTTTCTTATTTGGGCCCAATTTCGTGGTTCTTGATTGTGGGATTGTTAATTAGGGTTGGAAATTAACAATCTTTTTGGGTTTTGATTGGAGTTAATTGTTGGTGTTTTTGATTTGCAGTTGGGACTTTGTTAGGGGCGTTGACTGGTGCTTTGATTGGTCAAGAAACAGAGAGTGGGTTTGTTAGGGGAGCTGCAATTGGAGCCATTTCTGGTGCTGTTTTTTCGATTGAAGTTTTTGAATCTTCTCTTGTTTTGTGGCAATCTGATGAGTCTGGGCTCAGATGTCTTCTCTACTTGGTGAGTAATTGATTAAAGTTGGAACAAAAATGAAAAAATAACATTGAATTATGCTGTAAAAGTTCATGTTTTTATGTTGGTAAAATGGATTTTAATAATCCAAACTATGACCTAAAGGCTGATAATAATTCATACCGGCAATTTGATCGATGACGATCCTGACTTTTACTTTCATTGTCAAGGCAATTCCACTAACATAATCATCATAGATTTACATTCGATTTCGGTTGTACGTTAAATCAAATGTAAATCGAGTCTAAATCTTTGATGATTATGCTACTGGGAATGCCCTTGAAAACGAAAGTGAAAGTTAGGACTATCACCGGTGAGATTGACATTATGGATTATTATCACCTAATGGGTCATAGTTTGGATTATTAAAATTCATTTTGCCTTTTATCTTTCATAAGTCGAAAAAGATGATAGATTTAGGCAAATTTGTGTTAAATTGGTCTAGATCATTCGCGGGTAACCGTTGTATTCAACTATTTCATTCAAGTTTTCAAGAATTCTTGTTTTATTATGAAAAATGATAGTGAAATGGTGATATTTTTTTAGAATTATCCTTTTAGCCTGTATCGTTATAAGCTGTTAGCTGATATCACTTTTACAACAGATTGATGTTATTGTAAGCTTGTTAAGTGGGAGACTTGTTCGTGAACGGATGGGCCCGGCTATGTTGAGTGCGGTGCAAAGCCAGGTAAAGTTTGAAACTTTCATCAAGCCTAATTTGTTTGCAGTTCTTTCTTGTTGTTGATCTTTTGAAGTTTTTATTTAGATGGGAGCGGTTGAAACGAGCTTTGAAGAGGTTCATAACATATTTGACATTGGTGGTTCTAAAGGTTTGCCTGAATATTCAGTTGAAAAGATACCTAAAATCACTGTTACAAGTGACAATATTTTGGATGATTCGGGTGAGCAAGTGTCGTGCTCTGTATGCCTTCAGGTAATAATACTTCTTCTTACAACCGTTTATAGCTTCTCTTACTAGTTACTACACATGTTTGGATAAACAGATTCTACTTTTGATTATTTGATTATATGGGGCAGTTTTGGATATTCAGTTTCATACGGACTGCTACAAAATTATAATCTAAGCCTCTTAAGGGTAAAGTCAAATCACTTATTTGCCCGTTTATAAACCCTGAGTTGAGAGGCTTTTATTCCAAGTTCCATCTAACAAAGTTTTTAGTCATTTTATCAAGAAATTCCTTGAACAATAACCTTCAAGCGGTGGCACAGTTGTAAGCGTCTGATTCTTTTCTAGTAGAGGTATTAGGTTTGAATCCAGCTTCTACTGGTTTCCTGCCTTAACCTCTTGAAGGCCACCTGTCCAACTTAAGCTATGTTACCTAGTCTCACTGGTTAGCAGGGTATTGGTGGGGCCCAATGAGTACTAGTTTCCAGACTTAACCTCTTGAAGGGCACCTGTCCAGCTTAAGCTATACTACCTAGTCCCACTGGTTAGCAGAGTATTGGTGGGGGCCCATGAGTACTGGTTTCCAGCCTTAACCTCTTGTGGCCACCTGCCCAACTTAAGCTATGCTATCTAGTCGCACTGGTTAGCAGGGTATTGGTGGGGGACCATGAGTATTGGTTTCCATCCTTCCTCTTGAAGGCCGCATGCCTTGCTTAAGCTATGCTTTACCTAGTCCCACTAGTTAGCAGGGTATTGGTAGGGCCCCATGAGTTTTCCTCCACCGGTTCTCGTAGTTACCAAAAAATAAATAAATAAATAAGATTAATAAAAACGTTTGATGTATGAATGTTAAATGACCAAATTCTACTTTCATTTTGAAGTGAACATAAAACTGATGATGATCTGTGTTTTTGTTACTTGATTGTTTTTCAGGATTTTCAACTTGGAGAAACTGTAAGAAGTTTGCCACAATGTCATCACATGTTTCACCTTCCCTGCATCGATAAGTGGCTTGTAAGACACGGATCTTGTCCATTATGCAGACGCGACCTCTAAAGATTCTTTTTTCTCTGTAAATTCACGAAATGAGATATTTTCATATTTTGACACGTATACGTTTCTTCATTTGTCGATATACTACACTTTGTTTTGTATATGTAGTTAGGTTATACTATGTATTGTGATACATTTCGGTGTCAGATTAGCTGTATAAAACATTAACATTCTAGCCCTTGTGGTTCTGCCTCTATTTCATGACTTTGTAGCATTTATTTAGAATAATGTTGATCTTATTATATTGACATTGGTTTTAATTATTGTTTTGGGGTTTGTGAACCACAAACGGTTTGGTTCGGTTTTAAACTACAACAAAAAATTCATGTTCGGTTAATTATTGTATAAAACAGCTAGGTTAACCGAGCCTTGTTTTCGGGCTTGGCTTGAATTGGCCAACTTTAATACAGATTTGGGATTTGGTAAAAATAAAAATTGCTAACAAATACATATTTGCAGTGTTTTCATAACAGGACCAGTTGGACCGGGAACCCGGCGTAGAACCGTTCTGATTATGCCTGTTTAACCACTTTTGTTTGAACCAACCGGTTACCACCCGGACCGATGACAGGGTGAACCGGACCGAGTGGTCGGACTAGATTTCCAATTTTTTATTTTTTTTATTTTTTTCTTTTAAATCTCATTTTTTTATTAATATGGTATTCGAAGTTCCATGTTTTATTTATTTTAAGTCTTCGTATGTCATCCGGTTCTTAAATCTGGTCCGACAAGTGGACCTTTAAGACGGCCGGTTCGCTATTTGGTCCGGTTCAAAAAACATTACATATTTGTGCGTTAATACATATTGAAATTCCAATCATCCGTCCTCAAGATATGAATCTTTTAAAAAAGGTGCAATAAGCGGTCTTGTTCGGTTTCTGTTGATTCGGTTATCTAACCGTTAATTCAGTTTTATAAAGGTATGTAGTCGTAACCGAACCAATATAATCGGTTATCAAGAATACTTTAATCGAACCATCATCTGGTGTTAGTCATTATAAGATTCTTCATTTAAGGTTATGTTCCCTAGATTTGGTGACCAAAGATTCCATTGATGAAAATAGTTGGTAGGTATTAGGTTTTCATTAATGAAAAGCTTATCCACTTCCGCCTATCCATATACATCTGTTGACTCTATCTGTCGCCAAGATTTAGTAGTTTATATTAGGAGGGACGGAGTGGGGGCACGGGTTGCGAGCGGGTTCCACGGGTTGGACGGGTAACACCGGAGCAAACATTGCGGGTTGCTCACGGGTATGATGGCACGGGTATATTAACCCGTTTGAACCCGTAGCCATTGAGGAATGTATCCGTTGGAGGGGAACGTTAGGTATTAAATAAAAAAAAAAATTAATCCCATTCACCTATAAATATACATTTTACACAAATATTTTTTTACACTTTCTTTCAATCCCATTCATACTCTAAAAAAATGGATTCATCCTCCTCCAAAAACTACCGTCCCAAAGTGCGTGCCTCTCAACCGCAAAACCCTCGTTCAAGTCAACCGCAACCGCAACGACCGCGTTCAAGTCAACCTCGGGCATGTCATCCGCAACCGCAATACCAAAACTAACCATTTCAATACCAAAACCAACCGTTTCAATACCAAAATCAACCCTTTTCACCCGCACCTACTTCTCCATCGTTTCAATATTATCAAAATCAACCTTTTAGTCCCCCCGGACATGTTGACACCGATGTACAAGAAACTCTGCTTCCAATGGAAGAGTTGGAAAGACTTGCTCAAGAAGACTTTAACCCGTTTGAAAATGTCGATTTTGATATTGATCAAGAAGACGAAGAAACTCAACCACAAGAAACTCAACAACGTAAAGGTAAAGGTAAAGCAAAGTTCCCGAAATGTGCGGACAAGAGGCCTTGGACCGAAAAGGAACATTTGGCTCTACCTAAAGCGTGGATACATGTATCCGAGGACCCAACAATTGGTGATCAACAAAAAGCCGAATCTTTTTGGCAACGTGTGCTAGATCATTTCGACGGGCTAATAGGTGGAACCACCCGTACTAGAGATCAATTGAATTCTAAGTGGACGTCAATGAACACAAAGATCAACAATTTCAACGGCCTATACACGCAAGCGGTAAATTTAAGAATGTCTCTTTTAATTATTGCTTATTTTTTTTGTAATGTATTAACATATATTTTTAATTTTATGTTTTTTTAGAAACGTCATTGGGGTAGTGGGATGTCGGATGCAAACATCATGAATGAAGCACAAAAAAATTACCGAATCCTCTACCAGAGGAAAGGTTTCACCTTCGTCGAGGCATGGGAAATTCTCAAAGACCGTCCCAAATGGAAAGCCGCCGCGGTTATAGATGAGGAGTTTGAACAACAATCGTCCAAGAAATCAAAAACATCCGACTCCGGAAATGAAGGTTCAAACAACCCTTCCTCGAGAGACCTCCCCGACTTAAACGAACAATCCCTACCGACTCAACCGACTCGCAAAAGCAAAGGAAAGAAAACCACCGAGTCTTCAAGCAATAGTTTGGTGGAGGTTGTTTCCGAATATAAGGCGTCTAAAGATGTTGAAAGAGAGAAAAAATTGGAATACCGCAAGAAAAGGGAGGAAACAAAACAAAGACATGATGAACTTGCGTTGCACCTCTTGGAGAAACAACAAGAAATGCTTTCAAAATAAGAACAGGATCACGACTTGGAATACTTTCTAAAAAACATGATGATATCCCCGAACCTTTTCTTTCGATCGTACTCAAACGTAAACGGGAAATTGCGGCAAAATACAATTGGCCGTGTAATTTTTAGGTTATTTTAGTTTTTTATTTTGATGTTTGACGTTTTTTTTCCTTTTATTGTTTTTAAATTTTAGGTTTTTAATATGTATCATTTTAATTTTTATTTAATGAAATGTGGTTTTTTATTTGTTTTAATGAAATAATTAAAAAAAAATCAAGGGCTTATTGGTTCCACACCCTCCTCTTAGGGTTGAAGAGGGTTCAAAAGGGTAAAAATAACATGGCACATTTTAATTGCGTAAAAGGGGAGGGTTCCATGGACTTTTTTTACCATTCCCTCCACCCTTATGATATCCTGAAATAAAAAAAGATCTTATCTTTTCGGGAATGATAAGATAAGCATATTTTGGTGTTGTCTAGGGCTGTAAACGAACCAAACGTTCAGCGAACAGTTCGTGAACCGTTCGGCGGGAAGTTCGTTTACGTTCGTCCGTTTAATAAATGAACGAACATGAACAAGAAATTCCGTCTGATTAACTAAATGAATGAACACGAACATAGGTCTCCTTTATTCAATTGTGTTCGTGAACGTTCGGTAACGTGTTCGTGAACGTTCGGTAACGTGTTCGTGAACGTTCGGTAACGTGTTCGTGAACGTTCGTTTATTATCGTTCGTTCGTTTATGTTCGTTTTCGTTCATGTGTTGTTTGTTTATGTTGTTTATTAAAGATTTTTGTATATTTCTCTTTTATTTTATCTAAACCTTTAATATTCTTTAATTTTTATTTTATTTTTTACCCTAAAATTAACTAAGTAAAGTAAGTTCGATACAAATACAAAAAAACTTGATATTAAAATGATCTTATTAAATGTTCATTTCGGAAGATATTAGGGTTAGCATCAAAAGTCCAAAACTATCCTTCGTTCGGTTTCGTTCGTGAACAAATCCATTTCCTTAATGAACGAACACGAACATGAAATTTCGTTCGGTTTGTGTTCGTGAACTGTTCATGAACAAGTTAAATGCTTAACAAACGAACACGAGCAAGGCTTCGTTCGGTTCGTTTACAGCCCTAGTGTTGTCAAGTCTCAACATTTGCTTTGGTGAGCTTAGTTTTGAACCAAGTTAACACTACGTGGACGTCCTTTATTCGACGTCACCATTTTAGATCATAACCGTCGATTCTTATTAATTATCACTTTCCATGTGGACCAATTATTTCAGACGAGATACTTCCTCATGTGGTCCATGTGGGTTGCCAGTTAGGCAACCATAATACGAGTTAGTTACTGCCACATAAGCATATGGGACCCAATCTACTTGGGTCAAGTATCTGATTCACGTTTTTTGGTATCATACATCTTCAAGTATCTGATTCACATGCGAATAAAAAAGATTATAAAGTTAAATAAATCAAGAACCTCGCTATGCTAGTCTGCTACCACTTGTTGGATCGAGAATTACTAAAATTGTGTTCTATATTGATTAATAAATAAAAGTGTTTCGATTTGTAGTAAAAGTAGATTTTAATTAATTAACAACTTTTTGATTGAAAATTCAAGAACACACGTAATTCAATAGTAACTCATTAGGGTTTAGTGCTACGTTGATTTGTATACATACGAATCCTATATCTAAGTCTAATTAAGATCTCAAAATAATCTCTAAAGATATAATTTGATCTCAAAAGATAATTATAATTTAGTAAACAAAAATTACAAGAGAAAAAAAGATCTTCTCTAAATATTTATCTTGATTTTTACATGATATTGCTTGATCGTTTTCTATATAAACTTCCTCATCAGTAGAAGATCTTCATTAGTAAAATAGTCTTCATCGACATCAAGTTACCATCAGTAATAACTAGTTTCTTCATCAGTAGTAAGTTGTTCTTCTTTATCATTTATTCCATTGGTGAACTCTTTAACGGTAGTAACTACTTACCATGAGTACTAAGTTGTTTTTTAACACTATCTTTAACCCATCGGTGTTAAGAACCGTAATCAACACTCCATTAGTTGTTCTTCTTTATCATTTAGCAATCTTCAGCATAATCAATCCAACTTGGTAGGAAATGTCACCAACATTAAGTGTTATCAGTTCCAAGGATCATAGTCTCAAAAATTTTTATAATTATCTTAACGTTAGAACTATTAGACATGTTCATGGCCCGGTTTTTACAGTTTTTAGGCCAAAAGACCAGCCAAACCATTAGTAATGGTTCTTTGCCATCGTAAACCAAAACCAAAAAATCAAAATTTAACTAAAATAAACCATTACAAACGGGTTGGTTTTACGATTTGGCCTTAATGGGCCTTTATAATAAGAAAAAAAACATAACATGCGATTAATAAAATAAACAATAATTTTCCTATAGTCAAAATTTAAAAGATCGACTCCTTGTATTGTATTGTATTGTTAGGCCAACTAGTCATGTGTATCCTCCAACTTAAAATTCCTAATGTCCAACTCGTTTTTTTCTAATCAGTTTTGAGCATAAACCTATACGGTTTAGAAAATTCCTAAACTGGCTAACTAAATAAATTTTAAAAAACCAACTATGAAACCAAACAGATGATCAATTTGGATGGTTTCACAGTTCCAAATCGAATCATGAACAACCCTAAAAACTATAAATGATTCATTCAAAACGTGTAATAAGAGTATGTGACCAAATTTATCATCCAAACTCTTTTTATTCACTCAACAAGCTATAGAAACAAATTTATCATTCAAAACATACTAATAGTTAAACATGCAACCTATTTATTTGATATGAATATTTATGTATTTGTTATTGAGTTTTGGTATGAATGTGTTTAAATTATTTGATAATTGATGAAAATAGACACTTGAGATTTGGTTCGGATAAAAAGTTTGATCGATTGAGAATCATTTTATTTGCCAGAACCATTAATATTATTTATAATTAAAGAAAATAATTTATCAATAACACAAAGGGATTAAGAGTTAAATTATAAAAATATTTTTTTTCTCCAGGCAAGGCCTCATCTAGATTGTATAATCTATAGTAGAGGTGAACAAAAAAACGGAACCGGAACTGTAACTGGAACCGCCCAAGGAACCGGAACCGGTTCTTGAAAAACCGAACCGGATCTTGAAAACCGGAACCGGGTACATAGGTTCCGGTTTTTCAACCAAGAACCGGGCATGGAACCGGAACCGGTAAGAACCAGACACTGTTCCGAAACCGGTTCTTGAGAATACCCGATTTGTGCACCTCTACCCTTGTGTCTTGTGACACTAATCCATCTCTATTTTACAGATTCGTGACGCGTATATGCTTAAACTTTTAATAATGGTAAAACTTAAATCGGTTAAAACTAAAAGTGAAAAAAAAAATTTATGAGTCAAACATGTCAGATAATCTAGTTTTTTTATATAATTTATCTATGTTTTTATGAGTTTATGTTTTAAGCATTTATCTATTTTGTAACATTTTAATTTTTTAATGTTATTGGACTTTTTAAGTTAGTTATTTATATGTTTAACTAAGTTTTTTGAATACCCGGAAATACGTTCTTGAAATACCCTCCTTGAATTACCGGAACCGCTAAAAACCGGAACAGGTAAGAACCGGAACCGGTACATAGGTTTTTGTTTTTTAACAAAGAACCGGACCTGAAACCGAAACCGGTAAAAATCGAAACCGGAAAGAACCAAAACTAGTTCTTAAGAAAAACTGATTTATGCACCTCTAATCTACAGTGAGGTGAGGCATCGTTGAAATATTGGATACAAATTTATTGCTAGAGCCATGTAAGATGGATATCATGCTTAAAATGGGCCTAAGGTGAGTGGTCAAAGAGTCCAAACAAACAAAGACCCACCATGAATCAGCAGACAGAGTTAAACCGGTTTTCCCGTTTAATAAATGAAAGAAAAAAATAGAAATGGAATTTAGGAGGAAAAAAAAGAGAATGAAAAGATATAATATAATTTCGTATTTTGGAATTCGAAGGAAAGAAAAAAAATAAAGATTTTATGTGCATTTGATTGTTCTCTCCAAATCCGTCAATTTTGAGAGGAAGGTTACGAGAGAAGATTATTAAAAATTTTCCTTTCTCTTCTTTCCACTACCTTCTATTAAAAAACTTAAAACACAAATCATTTCCAATTTCTTTCATTTCTCTCTTTAAAAAGGACTTAGAAACAACGCATAAGAGGCAACTTTTTGGACGACAATAGCTTAGTCCACCACCAGGCACCGACTGCCACACTGGTCTCTCACGGCACCCACACGCGGTAGGTCGTTTGAACTCTGAAATTGTCAAGAGACGAGATGGATCATAGATAGTTTTGTAAGTCGGGCACCGATATGCGGTAAGTCGTTGGAACTCTGAAATTGTCAAGAGATGGATCATAGATAGTTTTGTAAGTGTAGAACGGGCTTCAAAGACATCATGTAGACGTGGAGAGTATGTCCATTCAAAACACGAGCTTGAGATGTTTAGAAGCCGATAATGTCGTTTTTCATGTTTATGAAGAGATGGGCCTTTGCATGGATGCTCGTTTTTAACATCCCTCGTGATCGATATACAAAAAAAACGTAAAAGAATACATATGCGTAAACAATAGAGGCAGTAAGAAAAAATGGGCAAACAATAGAGGCGGTAAGATACCTGGATCGGCTGCCGATCAAAAAACGGGTCTGGTTGAATAACAGGTTAAAACATGTCATTCTAGTGTCGTTTGGAACATAACGGATTAGATTGACCTATAAACATTTTTTTTTTCTTTCAAATTAACAACTCACAAGGTGAAGAATCTATTGGAAAAAAAATTATAAGAACAAGATTTACATAACATAAGCTTCAAAGGATTCCATAAAAATCTCCAACCACATGGAGTAGTAATCAAGAACAGCAAGAGTCAGTGGTGCCGCCACGATCCTAGGCGGTTGATGGTTGTGCCGCCAGAGTTTTCCCTGAGAGGTTGATGCCACCGCCTCTAAGAGACAGAGTAGGGCCTTTCCATGAGCTTGCTTTACTGACTAGATTCGAGTCAAGAAATATAACTACAACCGTAATGTCATCATGGAAATGACGCCTTACTCCCCTGTCGATTTTCTTCAAATCTGCGTACCTCATCTCCCTCTTCTTTGCTGCTTCTAGTAAGGCGGCTTTCACCAGTCTTCTAGCAATTCCCTGCATAAAAAAAGCCAGCTCAATGCTCGTTAAATCACTCCACCACCAGTATTTATACGATACAGAATTATTCGGCCTACAAACCAAAGTGTTGCCTAAACTGTCTTTGGTTATCAAAAATCAAAATAATAACCATCTCAAGATTTCCAAAGGGCCACAATGTATTTTCATCATTGCCATACCATGATGCAAAATGGCCCGGTCAGATGGGTTGTGTAACGGGCTTGGTTTTAAATTGCGCGATGCGCTCCGATGCGTTTGGTCCCAAAATCCGATGCGTTTTGCGCGTACTAAAATATTACTTATACATAACAAGTTGTAAAAACATACTTAAACAAAAAAGAAGTCATACAATAAGAAGATAGAATTTCATTTTTTTTGTCCAAATGACTAAATGAGGCATGCTAAATACTTCCAAAAGCACAAAAAAGCATACTAAAGTATTTCCAAGAAAGAAAATGTTGAATAAGCCAAGGAAGAACCTACAATAAGAAGATAGAATTTCAAAAACCCAAAAAATCTGCCAAAAAATCATAGTTGCGCGCATCAGAGCGCTACATGCGAACACCGCATAATGCGAGCAAATGCGCAATATCCACGCATCATGTAATCGCTACGCATCAGGTGCAGCGATGCGCCACGCCAACTCCAGCGCTACGGCGCAAAACGCATTATGCGCGCAATATGTGCGCAATTTAAAACCAAGGTAACGGGTCAAAACAGGTACTTGATGACATGCACCAAACAGGTCGGGTCAGGCTGGGTTGACAATAATTGTGGAAAATTTATACTTTCTTAAAAGACAAATAGTGTGTGGAGCATGTTAATACTATTTCAGTACTAATCTAATTTATAAAATAATATGGTTTTGGAGGTGTTAATGCATTAAAAATACGTCTGGGCAGCTTCAACCCATTTGACCAAACTAATTTTATTACTTTACCCAAACCGATCGACCAATTCATAAGTAAATGTGAACCGTTGTACTTCACTTTTTATTCAAAATCATAATCCTTGCAAAGTATATAGACTTACTTTACGTGGGTGATTTTGAACTATATCCACAGCGTCTTGATTGCTAAGATGCTCCCAAAGACCATCAGATGCAAATATGATAAATTGGTCAGTCGGTTGGATTTCATGCGTTGATATTGACGGGTCAGAGGACAATATCGGCCTCCGAATAGGGTCGCGAAGACGAAACTTAGCATACAATGGTTCCCTATTGAATTCTGCCTTCTTTAGGTATACATCACCTATAGATCTTGTTATCTGCAATAAAATTCCAACCAACAAGAAAAGGAGACGGGACCAATGAGCAACCAGATTTAAGAACACAATGTATCATTGTTTGTTATATTCATGGATCAATCTAAGAGTGTGATTGGATTTGCGTTTTGAAACTAATTATCTAATTCTAAGTATTCAAAATCAAATAATATGACCCCTCATACCAACCAATATTGTCCGTTTTGGTGAGGAGCTCTTGGTTTAAAAAAGCGCGAGGCGAGGCGAAGCGTTTCGGTCCCAAAATCCGAGGCGCCACGCCTCAAGCGCGAGGCGAGGGCTTCACGTATGCGAGGCGCTAAGCTAAAAAAAGTAATAAAAAATTTAGTAACATTCTTAAAACCTCACACTAAATGTTATTTCAGTCTAAAAACTCCTCCTTTGAGTAATGTTCACAAAAAACAACTTAAAAAACTGATTTAAGTAAAGAGGAACTGCAATTGGAACTCAAATTCATAACAAAACAGTGAAAAAAAACGTGAAAATACATGAAGCGGCGCCTCGCCTCGCCTCGCCTCGCGCTTCATGTATCTCGGGCGCCTCACCCATTTGAGGCGCTTTGCCGCGCTTAAGGCAGCGCCTCACGGCGCTTTTTTAAACACAGGAGGAGCTCACGAATATGTTTTTGGTTACCTGAGTGGAAACTTCCCAGAAGATCACTCCTACTCAAGCACGCTTAACTGTGGAGTTCTCTCATCCACAACAAATGCACCCAAAACGACATGGTGGTATTTAAGGTCAGGCACTCGGCATAGGGATGAGCATAAAACCAAAAAACAACCGAACCCAACAAAAAACGATAGTTCGGTTTTGTGTTTTTCTAAAAACCGATTTTTCTGTTCGGTTCAGTTCCGGTTTTGCTTGTACCCATAACAGAAAAAACCAAACCGGACTGAAAAACCGAATCAAACCGAAACATCTTTTAAACACATATTTATATTTTTTATTGAGTTTATATATATTATGGATTATAATTTTTATTTTTGAATGTTAACAACTTATAAGAAATTAACAAATGTTGTACCTCAAAAATTTTAGGCCCGAATGTGTAAATTGTAATAATCAATTAATTATTAACTAATAACTAACTTAGGCACAAAGTTTCAGATCCAAAAGCATGATTTTGGGCCATTTTTTTCGGTCCAAAAACTTCAAGCCCAAATGGCAAGACCAGAAATGCACTGAATCCGTCTTGAAAACTGAAAAAACCGAAATCGTACGCTTTTCAAAAAAACAAATTCTCGGTTTTTGGATCAGTCTGAGCCCAAAACCAACTCAGACTGACCCATGCATACCCCTAGTCGAGCATTCCTTGTGTCCTAGTATCTCTCCCGCGGATGGAGTGAGTTATTACGTGGGATTTGCCTAAGGTGTCAAATAATTATTTTCAAAAGTACCACAAACACATGAACTGTACCTGTATAAGCCCCTTTACACGCCACACGTTATGTTTTAACACCACAATTTGAGGATCATCAGGATGCAAACTATGAAGCTCCTGCCTAACAGACTCGATACTTGCATTATGTTCCATCGATAACTGAATGCCAATAACCTCCCCGGTCGCCTTCACGCTTCTTCCCAAAACAGCACGAGAATCACCAGCATTTGCAATGTAAAGCGTCCCATCACAAATAACACCAACCAGACAACACGTTCCAACAGCAGCCAATTGTGGTTTAACCGTCCAATGTTTAGCCACAATCGATAAAAAACCCTCTTCCGTCGCATGAAATGCCTTACGGATCACATCCACAGACATCGAATTCTGTTCTGAAGCAAACCCTAAACATTTACAAAAACCCATCATGAATTACAACAATTGTGATGAAATTTGAACTACGGTTTAACCCAAATTAGACAGATTACTCACTTTTCAGATTCTGAAACATATTATCATTAACGTATCGCGAAGTTTCTGGTCCACCATGACCATCGTAAACACCAACAAAGGTCCCGTAAGGACCCGAATCAAGCAGGCTCAATGAGCCCGACTCAATCTGACTCTGATCTTCAAGCAGCATATTAGCTTGAACCACAGCCATTGAGTACTCACCATTTATATGTTTCCCCAAATCTTTATACCATAAAAGACCTTCCTGCCGGCCGACACCATCCGAACCGATATCATAACGGTCCAACGACGGAAACCAGCAGGCTGTTAAAATCTTCATCAATTCTAATACCATCCCTCATCTCTCAACATTGAAAACCAGATGTGAAAACTGAAAACCCTAAATCTCATCAAATTGGGATCTTCTTCTCTGATCAATAATAATACGAAACGTGCAATAGAATTATCAATGATCAAACAACAAGGATCCAATCGGTATAAAACAACCTGATGGTCAAATAAATTTTCTAGGTCAACATACCGAACGAAGAATTAATTGGTCAAACGAAGAATTGTAAGTAGGAAATGTCAATTAGGTAAGTAAGAATCAAATTTCAATTTTACTAACGAAATCGTAAGCAATGATTCATCAAATAAATTAAAAAAGACGACTTACAGTTAGGGTTTAGCTGACGAATGAAATTGATGAAGATCCGAATGAAATTAGAGCAAATGTTTATATGAGTGTGTGTGTGGTTCTCTCTCTTCTCTACATATAAATACGTACGTGTGTGTGTATGTATATGTTTTGAAGTTTTGTGATTGATGGAGTAGAAATGATGAGGATATAGACAGGGGAGGAGAGAGGTGTGGGAGAGGATAGAGATAGAGATAGAGATAGAGATAGTGAAAATAAATAAAAAATTGTAATTATTAATATTATCATAATATTATAATAATTATTATTTATAAAATTTGTTAAAATCTTACGATTTACCTTTTTTAATTTCTTGAAAAGAAGTGGTTTACATAAAAACATTATAGTATTTTCAGTCTGTTGCGACACGACCACATGAAGGGCGTTTGTACAGTCAGTGACGGATCTAAAATAAAAGTTCAGGGGTAACGAAATGTTTTTTTAACCGTACTTTTAGGTAAATAAAACAAAAAAAAATTACGGTACTTTCATGTAAACAAATTTTTTCTACCGTACCATCATGTAAATGAAACAATATTTTTTGTACCGTACTTTTATGTAAACAATTTTTTTTACGGTAACATGCGACTGGCAAGGCGGACTGCGGAGGCGGCGACGGGCGGTGGTCTCAGCTCAGGTCGAGTGGTCGGTCTCTGGCTTTCACGGTTCCCGCTCTCTCTGTCTTTTTTTTTGTTAGCCGCTTGGATAAGTTGGGTTTGAGAATTGAGACTTTGAGGTATTGGGTTTTAATAAAACATTTGGGTTGGCTAAAGCCCAAATGTTTTATTAAAACTCAATACCTCAAAACCTTTAATAAAATGTGGGGACTTAGGGTAACGTATTAGGTTTTTTTATAAAATTTTGGACTATTTATAAAGTGTTGAGCTTTTAAAAAAATTTGAGGGGTAACATAAAAAAATTTGAGGGGTAACGAAATTTATAACCGGATACATAAAACTGTAAAAAAAATTCACTGCGCGTAAAAAGTTGAGAGGTAACGCGGGCTACCCCTAGCCATTATGTACATCCGCCACTGCGTACAGTTAGGTGGATGAGATAGGGAATAATTTGGTCATTACAACTCATGTAAAGGAAAGAGGGATGGGTGCGCTCGTGGGATCCTTTATGAGTGATTGTTAGTTGAAGGAGAGAAGGAAGGGAAAGCACTCGTAAAATCCTCTGTTGATGATGCTATTAACCCAATCTAATTTGTTGACGTACTTAAAAATTCTTATAACTTATATGTGCTAGACTTTGGTGATCTTTAGCGTTTTCTTTTGTTGTTTACAGTCTTTTAATATGTCGTTGGATCTCTTGATGTGATCTTGTACTCTTGTTAGTTACGCGCTTGTTTCTTATGGAATAAAATTTCTCGCTTGTTAAAATAAAGACTTAAATTTTCTTAGAATATGTATTTTTTATAATTTTTAATAAGAAAAAATACTAAAAAATACGATGGTATTTTGTTTTCTTATTAAATATTAAAATAAAAAGAATCTAAATGCTTACATTTTTATAAAAAGCATGTTTTCTATGTAAACAAAAAAGTCAAAAAGAAATGATAAAACTAGATATTAGTATTATTGAAATAAAATTTGGGATTTTTATATACAAAACTAAAAAGTAAATAAATAAATATAGAAAATAAGAAATATAAATTTGGTACACCTAGGGTTTGTGTTCCCACGAGTGCCAAATAAATGCTGTCTTGCATGCCAAGAAAGAAACAGCTGGCCTTTTCACAGTGTATTATTTTTAAAAATTCAACTAATCCTTCCAAAACAGCTGTCTATGTTAAACCACTATCCAATCGAGACTTTGTTTTTTTTTTTTAAATCATCGTTTTTATCTATACTATCTAATCTATATATATACTATATAATAAATAAAAAATTTTCATGCCACATGTCATCATCACATTTATTCTCATCATTTTTTTTCGTCTCTCTCTTAATAAATACAATTTCATCTTTTAATAATAATATATTTTTAATAAAATATTAATCTACATATTATATTAAGAAATAAATCTGCTACATATTTTGACGACTATATGTGTTAACAGATTATACTGTATTACACGGGTTTGTTCAACCCGTATAAAACACGAGGTTTTAAAAAATAAAATTTTTATGACTTAATATATAATATTATATTTATTCAACCCGTGTAATACACGAGATTTTAACCTAGTACTATATAATAAATAAAGATTTTGTATACCACGTGTCGTCACCATATTCAATTTCATCATTATTTTCCCGCTTCTCTCTCTTATTAAATGCACTCATATCTTTTAATAAATTATTAATTATAATAAAATAACACATTTATTTTAAATTATCCTTTATTATTGAAAAAACTTTGAAATCTAATTATGTAATTTTTATTTTCAATTAAATAGTAATGAAAGTCAAATTACATTAATTAGTAATTGACGTATTTACAAAACCCAATTATATATTATTTTTTATATATTTTGAATTTTATTTTATATCCTTAGTATATGTGTAATACATTTTTACATCTTTAAAATACATAAATAAAATTTGAGATGTGTATTACACGGGGTCTAAGCTAGTAAATAATAAATAAAAGTTTTTTCATTTTACGTGTCGCCTCATCGTTTTTTTAATAATCCTTATTTTAATAAACGATTTCAAAAAATGTCACGTGTCATTATCCTATTTTTTCTCACTAAAATTTTCTAATTTTCCCTTTTTTAAGTAAACTTGAATTTTGAAATCTAATTATGTTAATTTTTCTTTTTCAGAAAAGTAAAATAAAATTTGAATTATAACTATTACTTAATTAAGGAAACAAATAATTTTATTTATTGTACTTTTATTTTTTTACTAAACAACCTCATGTAATACATGGGTATATAATCTAGTTAATAAATAAAAGTTTTTTCATGTTATGTGTCGCATACGTATTCATTCTCATCATTTTTTTCCACATCTCTCTCTTATTAAATACACTTTTGTCTTTTAATAATAATATATTTTTAAATAAAATACTAATATACTAATAAAACACATTTATTTTAAATTAACCCTTATTATAACAAATTTTAAAATCTAATTATTTAACTTTTATTTTCCATCAAATAATAAATGAAAATCAAATTACATTAAATAGTAATTAACATATTTTTTAAAACACAATTATATATTAGTTTTTACATATTTTGAATTTTATTTTATATCCTTAATATATGTAATGCATTTTTATACTTGTAAAATATATATACATAAAGACTTTAAGAACTTTATATATTGATATTTTTTACACCATGTGTACTACACGCTTACACGAGATTCTAAGCTAGTATGATAATAAAATAGTATAAAGTAGTTTAATATAACTTAAAAACATACTCACGAATAGAGGTGGTTAGTTAGGTCAGACGACACCATTCGTTTTTACATTTCATGTAAAATGTATAAAACAAAATTTTTGAATGATGCAAATCTTTTTTTTATTGACTTCATTGTTTTTATAAAAAACTTTATGATCCTGTTATCAATTGGTTTTAATAAAAAGAATATTTAACCTTTTTACTAAATAAAATATTATATAAAACTTTAACTGAATATAAGAATTATTGTTTAGTATATAAGTGTGTAAGCCGGAGCTTGTTACCAATTAAGAGCATTCACAGCAGGTTTTTTATATTTATGTAAGTGAGTTCTCTATATTTTAGGGAGTGGTTTAAAGTGGTTGTGAGTAGAGGAGAGAGAAAATGTATAAATTTTCTGTATATTTGAGGAAAACATTGTTCAGCTGCATAAATTTTTAATATTTGTTAGAAGTCGTTGTGAGTGGAGTAAAGAGAAAATGTAATGATAAAGGTATAAAAATGTATTATTTAGGAGGTGTTTGGATTAACTTATTAAAAACAACTTTTGACTTTTTGAAAAAGTAGGAGAGGACCTACTTTTCAAAAATAAGTTTTTCACCCTTTACTCAAATAGACTTTTGACTTAGTGTCTTTTTAAAAAAAGTAATAAGTTAATAAGTAGCTTTGAAAAAGTCAATCCAAACACCCTTTTAATTGAAAATGAGGGAAAAGTAATAATGATTTTAGTGTAATTATGAGGATGGTGATATGGATGCTACTGTCACACCCCGACCAGCGGCGGATTATACGCCGGGGCTGACGCGGTTGTTCATAAGCACATGATCATCTATTAATAAGTGATAATATTATTTCATCATAATTAAGGCGTCTGTTACAATCAGAAATGGAAAACAAAGAGTTCAAACATAACATATGTTGAATTTAATTGAAACTAGGTCCGAAGTCCTAAGTGATCATGTAGTGTCCTCAAACTGGTGCACCTGAAACATGTGAGTAAATGTCAACTACAAGTAGTTGGTGAGTAACATAGGTTTTGACACCAAACAAAAGTTGTAAAAAGGATTTGAAATTCAATATGTTCAAAGCATAAACTAAGGCATAAATGTGAAAACATACAAGGTTCCAAGCGTACAATTCAATCCGTAGTAAATGGAAAACTGGTAAGTACAATCCCACTGATTGTGTTTTGGAAAAATAGTAATATGGTACACACAAAACCCGCCAAGGTTCGTGTTAACTGGAATTAGATTCCCCTATAAATGATCATGTTAGGTACTACCTTAGGCCTGGGTAGCAGGTTAATGAATGTACTAGCATGAACACATGTAATGGTCACCAAGCAGTTTAAGACATAAAGCACATAGTAAATAGCATGAGAACATTGGGATTGAATTTGGTAAGTATAGTATGTAAACATGTTCCACCCCGAGTATTTGTAAACAATAGTAAAGAGAAAGGGGGCTATGAAACTCACTTGTATTGAAGCTAGTAATGGTATGAATTGATAATGATGGATAGGCCTCGTGAGGATTTCTCACAATCAACCTACAAGGATAATGGTACTCTAAATTCAATGTACGTCTAAGTGCTAATAAGGAAGTTTTGAGGTCTTAAGGTTTCATAGGGTTCGGGATTGAATATGGGATTATATATATATTTTGTGGGAAAGAATATATATGCTCCTGGCAAGCATAAAAATGGTTTATCAAATTAAAATTTCTAATTAGTTATATAGTAAATAGGTTTAAATTTATTTTAATTATTCTAAAGATAATTAACAAACAAAATTATGGAATGAAATAAGTTCAACATACTATATTTGGATTTATTTATATAACTATCCAAAAAAATAATAATTAATAAATAAACTATGGGATGTAAAAAGTTTAAATAATTTATTTTATGTGAATAAAATATATAATTAAACTATTAGATAATTTCTTTTATTTAAATAAATCATAAAAAAGGGATATTGAATAAACTTAGGCTTTTAATGTAAATAAATTAAACTTGTATAATCATTTACTTTAAATAAATATTAAAGTATATTTTTTTTATAGAATTAAAATGTTCTAAATAATTACTTTTTGCTAAATCATTATTTATATATCCCAAGGATTCGGTTAAAAATGTTTGAACATTTATTTGTAATTTGTGTCATAATCATATTACATATGATTCGTAAATTGAGATTTTAGAATAAGTAATTTGTTACGAAATTTGTATCAATTGAACTAAGTCTTATTATGTTTTAGTCTAATAATAACAAAATAAATTTATTTTTCTTTGAAAACTTAATAATTCAATTACTAAGATGGATTTTGGGTTTAAAATAATTTCTTTTATAAACTAGAAGATTTGAGTCAAGGTTTACAACTCCAAAACAAAACAAAAACCAAAATAGCGCCAAACAAGTCTGGTCGGGTTTGAACCCGCGACCTCGAGCATATGGGGCCAGCGTTTTAACCGGCTAGTCTGGGCATGTGGCTTTTAAAGAAGTTAATGCAATCTTCTTATAACCACCAACCCCAAACCTCCCTTCTTCCCCAATCGCATACCCGAACCCTAGCCTTCCCAATTGACTCGATTTGGCAACGATTGGCACCCTAACCATGGGGCTTTCGTTACTGACTCTGAGAAGAAACCATTGGCACCAGTGTTACCTGAAATGGTCACGCAACGAAGGAGGACGCTTGAGCTTTCAGGTCCGATGCTCTTCGAGTTCGTCCGAGCTTCATGGGCGAAATGGATCAAGGTGGGGTGTTTAGGAAGTTCGAATGGGATTATGCGGAGGTGTGGAACTAAGTTTTATGCCTCGATTTCACTCCAATTACACGAATCGATTGAGGTTTGGTTAAAGACGGTTACGAGTTTAAGTTTGAGTTAATTCGTTTTAATTCGTTAAAATTGGTTCATCAATGGCACTTGAATGCTACCGTGTAACGTTTATGCCCGAGTTAAAACTGTTATCCATGATTAATCCCACGAATTGGAACTGGAATCGACTAGTTTTGACTTTAGGATAGTCAAACTCGACGATGAAGCTAATTTGTTTGATTGGGATTTGGTTAGTACTCTAATAGCATTTAGATTTGATCAAAAAATGGTTGTATGCAATCAGAAGGCAATCACACATTTGAAATTGATGAATTTGAAATTGAATTTGATTATGTTTGCATCTGTTGACTTCTTCCGAGTCAAAAATACGGAGGGGAAGGGTCAAACTCAAGAACATGTCCAAAAGGGAAGGTGTGGGTGCAATACCGAGCTCAAAGGGGTTCAATACTCCAAATAATTAACTTAAATTCATTTTAATTGTTTTAAAAAAAAATGTTTTTATAAATTTTATAGAAGTCTAATTTGTTTAATTATTAATATTTATAAAGGAATAAATTTCATTTTTATAAAATTTATAAATTGCATAAATGGTTTATTTAATATAGGTAAAATATATACTTACCTATATATATTTTTGAATAATTATATATATCCATTCAGTGAGAATGTAGGAAGCATGATTAATGTTCATAAGTTCTATTAATTACTATATCAAAGCATAAACATACATACATTATGTATAATTACATATGTATATATAAATACATTTATTGATATGAAATGTAACTATATGATGATTAGCATAAATTCATAGGTATAAAAGGTGTAGATTTATACTTAAAAGATTCATAAATTTCCCCTTTTGATCCGTTTATTATAATAGAGTATGTATGTGTATTTATTGTAAATCCAAAAAAAATTGAAATACTTGAAATCACGATTAAGGATTTGCAATGCGTTGAACTAGAATGAAATTTAAAATCTTATTATTGTATAATAAATAAATGAATAAAATAATACGGCCGGGAAAATTATGGATGTTACAGCTACTGTGAATGCTCTAAAAAGAGGCCCATTATTACCAATTTAAATAAGCCCAAACCTATTACCAGTTGGAAAAGAGAGTACATTTCCTTGTTTCTCCAATTCCTCCTTTGAGAAAGTTGCGATTTAAGATCTACGTTTATAAAACATAAAAACACGTAAAGAAAAACTTTAAAATGTATATTTTTTTTTAATATCTAAGATGATATTGTACTTTTATTATGGTGTTGTTTTACATTATATAACCCGACTCAAAAATTATAACAGTGGATTGTTAGAAATCTGACCACCGAAAAATACTGACTCTAGAGAAAAATGATTTTGCCTCCACCATTGCTTACGAGAAAAATGTTTTGGAATCCCTCCTATTACAATTCAAAACATAACAAATAAAAGTTGCATAAATAAATTTATTTGAAGTGACTATAATTAATTTTGATTTTTGAGTTTGTGGGTAAAAATTGATTTTCAGTATTTCTGATCAATTGTCGTCGGCTTCAGTTATCATTATATAGGGAAAAGTTCAAATAAAAAGGGGTTTTAAACTAAAAAGGGTAAGAAGGATTTAAGACCATTATATCTATTTTTAATGGTTGAGATAAAATTATAGTAAAAAAAGTTGTTGAAAAGTACTTTAGTCATGATCACTTTTGTTGATTTTTTATTAAGTTCCCCCCTTTTTTAATAAACGTTCATAACTTTTAAATACGTCATTATTTTTTTAATCATACCATAAAAACTAGCGTTTTTTATCTTTAAAACGAGTATAGTGTCGTTATATATAAAAACGAAAAAAAAATTACGTTTTCCAGCTCATTGTGATTATTACTCGTCATTGTGTCTAATGTCAGGTCATTGTGTCTAATGTCAAGTCATTATGTCTAATATTTTTCATCATTGTGTCTAATGTAAAATATATTTTCTAATATCAGGTCATTGTGTATAACGCTAGTTAATTGTGTCAAATATTTTTTATTACAGTGTTATATGTAATACATAAACATTTAGGGGGAATTGCATATACCCTTAAGATTTTTAGGGAGCACCAGAAACTGAAACGTGTCCACTTAAGATTTTTATTTATTATTTTTCTAATCCTTATTCTAATAAATGATTTCAAAAAATGTCACGTGTCATTATCATATTTTTTTCTCACCAGAATCTTTTAATTTTTCCAGTTTTAAGTAAGTTTGGATTTTAAAAGTTAAGTATGTTAATGTTTTTATTTAAAAAAAAGATAATATAAACTTTGAATTCTAATTATTACTTAATTAAGAAAACAAAGAATTTTATTTCTTTTATTTTTAAAAAAATTTACACATTATTGTACTTTTATTTTTCTATTAAACAAACTTATGTAATCCATAGATATATAAACTAGTTATTTGATATTAGAGATATGTGGGGAAACATGTTTAGGGAGCACCAGAAACTGATACGTGTCCGTTTAATATTTTTATTTATTATTAAAAAAAATTAAGAGGAATTGCATATACCCGGTCAAATAATGAAATAAGTGATCTTTAAGTTTAGGGGAATTATGTACACACTTTGATATTGTTAGCTACAAGTTACTAAGTTAACATTTATAAAAAGTTTTAATTACAAATGAACTATATTAAAACTTAAATTGTTTACAATTAGGAAAAAGTATGAGAACTTTAGTGAAACGCTAAACAAACTTTGTTACTATTAAATATTTTATTATCTAATATTTATAATTTTTTTATAAATGAAGTAGCTTAAATAAAACAATTATTAGACTCGGTTATTATTTAGTACTTTTTTTAAAGTTATTAATGCTGAAACTAAAAATTAAGTTTTATAATTATTATTATAGTTTATGAACAAATTAGGTTATTATAGTAAGGGCAAATATTATAAAAAAACTAACATACTTTATGGTTTTTCTTATAAAAGTTCCTCAACAATTTTTTGCATATAAAAAACTAACATGCTCTCTCTTTTTTCTCACAAAAGTCCCTCAACAATTTTTTGCACATAAAAAACCAACATACTTTCTTGTTTTTCTCATAAAAGTCCATCGACAACTATTTATCTTAGTAAACGAATCCGCAAAAGTGAAGCAAAGGAAAGCTACTAACAGAAGCAAGAGCAAATGAATCCTTTGCCTTGCTTCTGTCGATTCGTTTGCTAGGATAAATAGTTGTCGAGGGACTTTTGTGAAAAAACAAAAAGTATGTTGGTTTTTTATGTGCAAAAATTTGTTGAGTGACTTTTGTGAGAAAAAAGAGAAAGTATATTGGTTTTTTATGTACAAAAAATTGTTGAGAGACTTTTATGAGAAAACCATAAAATATGTTGGTTTTTTATGGCATTTGCCTTTATGGTAACCGGTAGTTTTATCCGTCGCGCGTTGCGGCGGCCTAAAAAATTACCCTAACTTGAATTCCATGTCACGCGGCATAAAGCGGATGTTAAACGGTTGAGACGGTTAAAATAGAAATTTAGTTAGGTACATAAAAAAATATAAGGTTATGGCTACTTGTTTAACCCTGAAAGAAAATGTAAAAAAAAACAAAGAAAAAAATGTTTTGGCGTTGACAGTAACGTACTTAAATACATAAAAGTAACGTACAACTTTGAGGCGGGTCGGTTTTGAAGATCGAACCATAGATAAAAAAATGTATTATGTCTCTCATATTGCGCCTAATAATTAAAAAAGGGTAATCAAAAAAACAAAAAAAAATCAGAAAAGAGCAAAGAAAAAAAAGTTTGAAAAATATTAATAAAAATGGTGATAACCCGGCTAGAACTTGCAACCTTAAAATAAGTTGTAAGTGAAATTTATCACTTGGCTAACATAATCAATGTAACATCTCGAGTTTTAGAAAACACGGAATAGTTCACGAGAATTAAAAATTTAAAAGAAAAAGGATAGCGGGCTTGGGTTTGGGTGTATGGCCGAGAATGGGAGAGGGTTTGGGCCCCTTATAAGCCTCAAGACCAGCCCCAAACCCTCATTCCCATCATCATTTTCGTTTTAGAGAGAGAAAGAGAGCTTAGAGAGAGAAAGTCCTGGTTTTCGAATTAGAGCTTCAATGATCGTTAGCAATAGTCTCTAGAGTGTTTAGCAACGAAAAGAAAGCGATTTCAGGTAACCATTCATTACAGATCTGAGTTTTTATGTTATGTTGGGTTTTGAAGAGAAATCAAGCAAAGGTTGGGTTTTTACGTTTAAAAATGGAAACCAAGTATAGATTTAGACTTATGGTTAGAAAACACAAGTTTTTGACGTAAAAATTCGGGTCTTGATGGGTTTGACCTTAGCCGCCATTTTCATGCAAACTTAGGGTTCTTGAGGAAGAAGATAGCGACCAGGCGAACTTGTTAAGTTCGCGGGTACTATAGCAAACGAACTTATTAAGTTCGCCGGTACTGTAGCAGGAGAACTTATTAAGTTCGCATGTACTGTAGCAGGAGAACTTATTAAGTTCGCATGTACTGTAGCAGGAGAACTTATTAAGTTCGTCGGTAGTGTAGCAAGAGAACTTATTAAGTTCGCTGGTACTGTAGCAGACAGACTTTCCTTAAGTTCGATGAAATAAAGTAAACTGATTAGTGTAACGTAGACCTGCTGTTTATCCTCTATCCAGATTATGCGTAACATCGTTTGGCCAGTAGATAACATATTGAGGCTAGCATATCAGGTGAGTTCTAATCTCCTTTTTGCTTTCTTTATGGGTGGTGTGCTTACTTAGTGTAAAGTGGTTATCATATTTTATATACAGTGAAAGCTATGTTTTAGTGTAAAGTTTAAAAGAGGCAAATGTATATTTTGAGTAAAGTAAATATATTTCATGGCAAGCGTTTACTATATTTTCATATACATAAATAAAGGCATATTATATATGAAAGTTATGAACAAGATTTAATGAATGTTTTATGAACAGTAAAGTGAACAACTTTCCTTCGGGAATGTGTACCAGCTTGTAAAGGTCATTCGGACAGATGTTACTTGTACATGATGTCATATATGGGTTCTACCCATTAGTAAGAACCTTGATGGTTCGCTAACGGTTGTACAACTAAGATGAGTGACAGCGGTTGCTCGGGAGGTCCACGCAACCTCCCCGTAGTGTTAAGCAGTATTGTCGGTTCATGGTCGTTGATCATGGGGGCATTGACCAGGGTATTGTCGGTTCTTGGCCGTTAGCCAAGGGGGCATTGACCAGGTACTCGTCGGTTCATGGTCATTGACCATATGGGGGCGGTACAGAAGTGACAAGGGAATTGACGGTATAGCAGTATTTGCACGTTCATGGCCGAGTGTCATGAGGGCAGTACAATGTAAAGGAAATTGACGGTTTATTATATGATTTAAACTGATTTGAAAAGTAAAGTTTGCCTTAAGGGCAGTATGTATGTATTAGTAAATCTTTTATATAACTGATTTAAAGTAAACGTTAGAACTCACTCAGTGTTGCTGATTTTTAGTATGCACATCAGTTAAGTGTAGGTGGCCAGTAGATGAAAATGGATGCTTGGCTTGCCGAGAAGAGTTACCCGAAGATTCAGCATTTGGCATCCCGTTTATGTTTCTTTTGATTATGTTGTCAAGATAAGTTTCAGTTGTATTTGTCAGGTTATGTTTAGACATGTTATGTTTCCGCTGCGTATGTTGAACTTTTAAATCGTTTCCGTTGTGTTAGTGAATTTCTTATGTTTAAGTGTTATGTGTTGATGAGTAAATCCAATTCGTGAGGCCTCCCGGTTTGGGGCCTTACAATCAATTATCTAAAACCTTTGTTTTCATTTATTTAAATAAAATGTTGAGTTAATAATAAGATTAAAAATAAACTCAAAACAAAAGTTGGTTGGAGTTAGGATTTGATCCAGGGTCAGTTGGAAAAAGGCTCAATTGGGAAAAGGCAACGGGTAGACCGACCTTAATTTGTATGATATTTTTGTAAAATAAAATATAAAACATAAAAATAAAAGAAAAAGGACAAAAGTAGTATTGTAGCTAACAAGTTCTTTTTATAAGAATTACTAATACTAATGTTATCTTGAATAGATTAAAAGTAAAAAAGATAATTATTATTACCCTTTGAAGAATAAACTAAAAGGAATAGTAAATATTTTTTATTATCTTTTTAATTTTTGTTTTGACCCTCGTACTTTGTATAATATACGTTTTTAACCCGTTTAATTTCCCTTTGTATTTTTTTCACCCTCATACTTTGTATAATATACGTTTTTAACCCATTTTATTTACTTTGTATAATATACGTTTTTAACCAATTTCATTTTCTAAATGGTATTGATATTATCGGAGAAACGTGTACGTTTCGACGCGTCGCCGTAATACGGATGGTTCGAGTTACTATACGTTTCGACACCGCCGCAACGCGAGGCGGGTAAATCCCCTAGTTTTATATGAAATCCATAACTAAAAATATTGTCATAATATTTTGTAGAGTAAATTACTATTTTGACGGTTTGACTCATTTAACCCTTTCAGCTCAAAAAGAAATCTTTTAACATTTCAACCCTTAACGTTTGAATTTTGTAACCATTTCAGCCCCTGACACTAACTCTGTTAATTTTTTCTGTTAAATTTAGGGTATTTTAGTAATCTGACATATAAAGACTATTTATGTAAATTTGTAACACCATTTAATAAGCCATGAGTGTCATTTACTTAAAATAATATAAAAATAATATTAAAATAAAATGCATTTTTTAGATCATCAATCACATTGTCAATAAAACACATTTTTTATAATTAATGTTAAGTGAGTCAAACCACAAGGCCAAAATAGTAATTTACTAAAAAAACAAATAATAACATAAATAATCTTTTATAAAGTTGTTACAATACAATTAATTATAAAAAATGGTGTATTTTTAGATGTATCGTACCTCTAAAGAAAAGTACTTTGCGTGGGTCGGTTCTAAATGAAAATTTAAATCGAAACATAGATAGTAATAAGCACGCCCCAACGATATAAAATGAAGATGAAGGAACACCACCCCTTGCCGCGTAAGGGGGGGGGCGTGATTCTTTGGCGTGATATTTCTCACGGGAGAATTTGCCGCTTGAATAAGAAGGGTATCTTGTGAAGATTCAGTTCGTGAATTGAGCTTTAGTATCTATTCTTGGTTGTACCAAGTGCAATAGGAGTTATACCAAACTGAGAAGATGAGGATGGAAGGGAAGAAAAGACTTTAAATGAGTTTTGGGTTCACATGCTAATGTTTTTTACATGAAAATGGCTTTTAAGCTTTAATATCTATTTCATAAACATGTTTTTTTAATAAAATATTATGTTTTGTTTTATTTAAATGAAAATAAAAAAAAAACATTTAATTATCACACCACCACAATCACACGAGTATACCATTTGCCAAATGATGGGTAGTGTGATAATGAGGATAGTGACGTGGCGCCACATAGCGTGCACTTTATTATCACACCATATCACAATCACACGGGTATACCTCTTGCTCTTACAATTAACTCGGGCGTTATCTTTAAGGAATTTACGGTGGAAATGGAAAGAAAACCGGGACTAGCCGGTTGCCCCGTGAATAATCGTATGTAAAGAGACGGATGGAGATTTGGAGTTTGTTGGGGAGGGTGGTATGGTTTGTTCTTATTGCTCCTCACCCCTTCATAATTACTTCTTATGTTACTTTCCCCCTTTGGTTTTGAAGTTCACTACTTGTTCACTCATGTATGATTGTATGGTATGAACCATAACCATTTACTTTATGAGATGTTTGGATTGAGGGTTTAGAAATAATGAAATAAAAATGACAAATGATGTTTGATTTGTAGATACGTACCTTCAAAATGTTAGGATTTTATTTGGAGATACGAAATGATAACCGATCACCATAGATATTGTACCGCAATATTAGTACATGTTTGGTTGTACTCTACGACAGAGCCGGTCCCGAGGATTAAATGTCTTACACGAGTCGAAAAAAAAGGCCCATAACTAAATATACAATTTTATAAACTATTTTTTTTAAAAAAAAGCTTTTAAATGTCTAAAGGAAGAGGTAATTGGGCCTTTAAAAAAATTATTGGGCCTTTTTAAATGAGTTTGGGGGGTGTTCTAGATAGAGGTGCACAAATCGATTTTTTCTACCTGAACTGGTTTAAACCAACCCGAACCGGTTTGGTCAACGCTTGGTCAAAACCGGTTTGCCCATAAACCGGTTCGGGTTAACCCGGTTTGGAGGCAAGGAAATTCCTAACCTATTAAACCGGTTAGGGTCGGGTTGTACCCGGTTTGTGTGTTAAACCGGTTTATATTAAAAAAATCATTAAAATTCCATATATTTAATAAAAAAACAAAAAAAATATAACAAATATATATACATAAAGTTCTACATTTATTGATATTAAAAAAGTTCGAAAATTACAAAACATTACAAGATAAAATTATAAAGTGGGATATTCCTAACCTATTAAACCGGTTAGGGTCGGGTTGTACCCGGTTTGCCTTGCATCTTCGGCTAGTTCTTCATCGGTGACTGGTTCGGATATTCCAAGATCAACCACGTTGTTGTGTATGGTTTCTTTGGCTTGAATTTCGTCTTCGAGAGAAGTTTGGTCTTGTATCATATCCATCACATCCAAATGGTCATTCAAGCAAATGCACATTTCCATCGCCACGGGGGTGAGTCTAGTCCTTCGTATCGATAAGACCCTGTCACTAAAATAAAACGCAGATTCCAAAGCTACCATGGAAGCTTGGACGGTTAGAACATCACGGGCCATAACGGAAAGAATCGGAAACGAAGCTTCATTTTTTTTCCACCAAGCCAAAATATCAAAATCCTCAAAAACGATAGGAGGCATAAACGCTAAAAGTTTGTGCCAATATACTTTCCGAGTTCGCTACTAGGGGTGCTACCTCGAGCTCGTTTACTAAATTTATTTAACATTTCGTTATATAAATTCAAATTAATATCTCTCGAGCTACCACTTGATGATGTACCCATTGTATCATGTGGAGTCGGAGTTGTACCATATTTATGTAAATAAATATCAAATAAATCTTGTAAACATTTGTTAAAATATGTTTTTGTGCCTTGTGCAAAATGGATGTCTTCACTATCCAAATTCAAAGCGTAAGTAATTTTATCAATCAACGTTTCAACCCCGAAAACATTTATGGTAGGGTTTAACGCGGCGACAAATATTTTACTAATTTTTCTTTCATCGGTTCTATCATTTTTGTAAAAAAAGTGCTTTTATTTTCAAGTTCATACAACTTGTTAGCCATTAAATATATTTGTTTTAGAATTAATGGACTTGTGGGATAATAAACACCGAATAAAAAAGTGGTGACGGTTTTGAAAACTTCAATCAATTCGGTTACGTCTTTTAAAATGTCCCAACTTGTAGACGAAAATGAGAGAATTTTACGACGAGGTTTTGAGGAAAGCATTTCATGAAATATTTCTAAAGTTTCTTTTTGTCGTAAAGCGCTATGAAACATATTATGAGTCGAGTTCCATCTTGTCTCGACGTCCCAATTCGGACCTAAGCAAAGATTATTCGTTTCACGACAAAATATAATATAATCATGGTATCTTTTTTTGCTACTAAAAATATCTTTAAGCATTACTCTAAAAGCATTTGTTAAGTTTGAAACCTCTTCAATTGCAAGACCGGCTTGCACCGCCAAGTTAATGATGTGTGCAACACATCGACTATGGAAAAAAACGCCGTTGCAAACCGGTTTATATTTCATATTTAGTTTTTGAAACGCATTTGTATTATTAGATGCATTATCAAAAGACATTGAAAAAAGTTTATTTTGTAATTTAAATTCGGTTATAACACCATCTAATATATAAAATAAGTTTTCGCCGGTGTGTGGATATTCAAACAAGTCAAACGCGATTGTACGCTTCATCATTTACCACGTTTTGGGATCAACCCAATGCGCGGTAACGCAAAGGTACGAATTGGGTATACCATGTGGAGCTGACCAAACATCGGTGGTTAAGTTTACACCGGTTTCCAAATTTTCAAATCTCAAAATTAATTCTTTTTTTTGTTTTTTTCCACATTTTTATACAATCTCGTCTAAGGGTTGTGCGACTTACTTGATGATAACGTGGTTGGAGTGTCTTGAATCATCCTTGTCAAGCGCGGATTGTCAAAGTGGTTGAACGGCAATCCTTCTTGAATCACTAACTTCACCATTCGATCTCGAATAATATTTGGATCAAAGTTCCAAATTCCTCCTTCGGGTGTCATCGAGGCTTGACCTTCATTTGAATTTCTCTTCAAGGACGGGCAAGATTTTTCCATATGAATTCTCAAACTAGTGTTTGAATCTTTCCCCAAAAACGCACCACACATCTTGCACCGAGCACGTTCCTTCCCGTTTGACAAAAAACATAGATCGTAATTGCACCAAATTGCCGGATTTCTCGTTGTTGCTAGAATTTTCACAACGGTAACTTCGTTTGAGGAACCACCAACACTTGACATTTTTTTGAGGAGTTTAGAGAGCGTTTAAAGAGCGGTTTTAGAGATTAGAGAGTGTAGAGAGAGGTGTGATCAACCGTAAACACCCCCACCTATTTATATTGATTTATGGGTGAAAAAATGACAAAAATGTCAAAAACGTCCCCAACGGCTATAAAGCCGTTTTGTAACAGCTCTTTTTTCATCAGCGTTCAAACCGGTTTAAAAACCGGTTTTTTGAAACCGGTTCACACAACCCGGTCCTCAACCTGGTAGGCTCCTGAATGCTTTAAACCGGTTTGTAACCGGCGGTTACAGCTCAACCCGAACCGGTTTGACCCTAACCGGTTTGGACCGGGTAGGAAAAAAACCGGTTTTTTTGTGCACCTCTAGTTCTAGATATGTATTTGTTTGGGTAATTAGCCAATGGAATATTGTTGAAAATCCATAATGAAATTACTTCTTTAAAAAGACCCAATAAATAACGATGTAAAAGCATGTTAAAGACAATTTTCTTGAACACTTGATTAGAAAAATTAGGTAAAGTCAAGTAGTTTCTTTTTCAACTGTTGATAATCATTTAATTAATCTTTTTCTCATCCTCAGATTTAGGATTAGAAGCATCAATGTTTGATTTGCATGCCCAACTATTATGTTTTTCAAAGAAAAGGTTGAAAGTATCTTGTTGTTGATTGCAAATAATATGCATTTCCCATTTTTATTTACATAATTACTTTAACTTTATTTTCAGAGAAGAGGTAAATAAACTTCTCAAATAGTACAAAAACAAATTGCAAGAACATAGGGCATATTCACAAAAATAGATTGAAAGTATCACAGATTAAGGCAAAAACATAATGATGGTAAAATAAAATAAAATTTTAGGGCAGAAGTTGTGTACCTTCAAACCACATAACAATAGCCAATCTCTATTGAAAAATGGATTGCTTCCAATTCAATATTCCTTGATTTCGTTTTAAGCTTACAATCCCAAAGAACAAGACAGGGCGTACAGAAGTCTGGAAAGGATAACATGTACATATACAAAGGATCTATAGAAATTCTTAAATGAATTCAGAATCCTTGCCAGTAAATCTGGAAGACTCTTCTTTCCAGCCACAATAGACAAGTTCTTCACAAAACTCCCACCTGTTCTATCCAATAAGATCGAAGAGGTATTTAAGAATAAGTATCCAGGATTAACTGCAGGAGTCCTACCTGCAATTAAGTTCACATATACTTATATCTCTGAAATGTGCACGGAGGCTGCCCTGCAAAAGGAACTTAGAGATCTATCCCTATGTTCTAATATACCAATACCAGGTTTTTATGATAGATCAAAGAAGAAGTATGGTATACGTAAGTCTAAGACTTACAAAGGAAAGCCTCATGATCAAACTCACGTTAAAGTCTTCAAAAGAAAATACAAAGAAGACCGAGGGCGAGTCAACAAATGCAAATGCTATATCTGTGGAAGAGAAGGACACTTTGCTCGCGATTGCAGGAGCAAGACAGGGAATATAGCAAGACGAGCTGTTATAGATAATCTTGATCTTAAGGAAGATTGGGATATTGTATCAGCAGATGTGAGCGACCAGGATACTGTTTATAGTATTTCCGAAGGAGAAGGAGGTGCAACTATGCTAAACATCGGAGCAATGGTTGAAGACTCACCCCTATAAAGAAAATGCATTCAGAGTAACCCAAGAGGAGTACTGTTTCATGTGCCACCCTGAAAGTCCGGAAGATACTCACAGAAGAGTTCAAGAAGCAGGCTCATGGAGACCTAATATAGAGCTCCCTAAAGAAAGTAAAAGGTGTGCACAAAAATGGCAAGAAAATGAGATTACAAATTTCACTTTTTGTCATTTTTGTGGGATTGCTACCATGGAAATGTCTAGAATACATTGTGCAGAGTGCAAACTCACATCATGTGCATTATGTGCACTACACTACCTTAAGAAAAAGGTTTCTGTAAAAAGAAACAAGGAGGTAGAAATTCCTCACAAAGAGGCTCAAGCGGACCCTATTTGGAGAATGTTAATCCAAAAGGATAATGAATGGAAGCAAGTTGTTATAGATCAAGAAAAAGAATCCGCTGAATGGAAAGTAAAGGAACAAGAAATGAAAAAACAGCGAGAATAAGAGGAGCGAAGAATCGAAGAGGAAAGAGAAAATTGGGCAAAACAAAAACAAGCCCTAGTAAAAGACTTGGGTGATATGTTAGAAATTACTGAGTCAATGAAGGCACAAATAGACCAACATGTGGTAGCCGATCAATCAAGGATAAAAGAAATAGCCCAACTCAAAGAACAACGGGTCATGGAGAAAGCAAGCTTGGAAGCCCAAGTTAGAGAACTACACCAAGAAAACAAGCACCTTAAGGAAAATCCAAAAAGACAGTTCAACTTGGAAGAAATATTCCCTTCTCTAGGGAAGCAACAAGTAAATGCTCTAATAGAAGAAGAATTCCAGTCTGTGATGAAAACTGAAGGTGCTGAACAACCAAAAGAATCAATAACCAGCTTTATAATGTTGAAGTTGAATTTGACATACTTGGCATCATGTTATTCAAAGTCAACGCTATTATTGATACTGGGGCAACATCATGTTGCATCAATAAATCAGCCGTTCCACAAGAAGCCTTGGAAGAAATAAATAAAGTTGTTTATTTCAATGGTCTCAATTCAAGACAACCTTCCAACCAAAGAGTAAAGACTGGAAATTTCAGGATTGAAGGTAACAAGTTCAGAATCCTTCTAGTCTATGTATTAGATATGAGGACTGGAGATGGTATTGATATGCTAATCGGTACCAACTTTACAAGAGCTATGAATGGAGGAATAAGAATAGAAGGAGATGAGGTTACGCTTTACAAAAAGGTGACAAAGATTAAAACAAACCCAACAACAGAAGTTACTAATGCGGCTATAGAAGAACTGGGAATAGATGAAGAGTTTTATCAAGAATTGCAAGAAACAATGTCCTTTTCAAAAGAAGATGCAGAAAATCTTAAAGAAAGGTTCAAACTTATCCTTAAAGAATTGAAGGAACAAGGGTATGTTGGTGAAGAACCCTTAAAACACTGGAAAAAGAATGGCGAAATATGCAAGCTGGATATTATTAATCCCGATATCACCATACAAGATAAGCCATTAAAACATGTTACTCTAACGCTTGAAGTAACATTCAAAAGACACATAGATGCTCTGCTAACACTGGGAGTAATCAGGCCGAGTAAAAGTAGACACCGAACTATGGCAATGATAGTTAAATCTGGAACAACAGTCGATCGAGTAATGGGAAAGGAGACAAAAGGCAAGGAAAGAATGGTGTTTAATTATAAAACTCTTAATGACAACACCTATAAAGATCAGTACTCCCTTCCATGAATCAATAATCTTTTAAAAAGAATTGGGAATGCTAAAATATTCTCCAAATTCGATTTAAAGTCAGGATTCCATCAAGTTGCCATGGCAGAAGAATCAATCCCTTGGACAACATTCCTTGTACCAGGAGGACTCTACTGTGACACCCGACATTTCCATGTCATAATCTGTACATAACATAAACGTGTTTGCATTCCCAAGTTTCCCGATTGACTTAATTGCATGAATTATGTCCTAAAGTCTAGCAATAGCCATGCATTAATTTGTTCCTTATTTTGGTAATTTTAGGAATTACCGGGTCACGTATACGCATAACTCAACTAATACGAACGTTGGTGACAAACCTAAAGGTCCAAAATAATGTCCAAAGATCCATAACACATGAAATATATGTTTATACATTCAAATATATATTTTAAAGTTCACATTTCATAAAACGATTCGTAACGACGTATTACGAAGTTTTCACCGCCTACCGTCAACCTTTAACGTAACTGCACGTAATAATATATATCTATATCCAATACAATACATGAATTAAGTGTTTTTCACTAAACTAGACATAAACTAGTTAACTTTAGTTTAAAATGTCATCAAAGAATCGAGAACCGCATTAAATTACCGTTTCGAGCCCTAACCGCGATTAACGCACCTAATGACCTAAATATCTACACTAACTAACCATCTAACCACCCAAACTACCCCACCCACTCCCCTTGACCAGAAATCTCAGCCTCAAGGCCATGTGAGTCCACCCCACACCCTAAATTTCAACATCTTCTACTTACTTAAGCAATCTAACATACCCATCTTTCAAGTCATGTCCTTAAAGCCATCCACCCCACATCACTTTTCCATCATTCACTCATTTATCCACTCCAACACTTCACACCCTCTCTCCCTCCTCTCTTTGGACAGAACACAAACAAGAACACACTCTCCACTTTGTTCAAATAATCATCCAAGATTCAAGGGAGATTCAAGGGTTTTAAGGTGTTTCTCAAGAAGAATAGCAAGGTTTTTGGACTTGGAACTTCCTTCTTACTCCTTTATTATATCCTACTTGTTGTGAGTTCCTATCTGTCTTCATCCTCTTCATTTTTACTAGCACCAAGTTGTTGTCATGCATAAAACTCCATCCAAAAGAATAATGCTCAAAAACTAGCTTAAAGCAGGATTTACATCTTTTAAACAAAACGTTCTTTTAAAAAATCATGGATCTAGTGGTTTGGATGAACAAATCTGGACAATGGACTTTAGAACATGTCATATCTAACTTAAACATCAACCATTTGGTAAAAAAAGAGTCAAAACAAGTACAAAATTTGAATAGTTGTTGAAATTGAGTGTTATAGAACCAAAACAGTGAGCTGGCAGAATTTTAAACCGACTTTACCATGCCATAACTCAGTCCATTCTCACCCAAACTTGTCTAATCTTAGGTCTAAAATCAAGTACAAAGAGTCAAGAGTCCAACCCAGGTGGTTTCATGAAATTTCGTTGAGTTTTGATACCCCAAAATGGTCATACAAGAAAGTGTGTCAAGGCTGTCATTTTCGACAGAATTTTAGCATCACTTGTGAGAGTCATAATTTGGTCATAACAAGTCTAAATAACCTGATTCCACTTTCTAAAGTTAGTATTTTATGTACATAGTAAAATTTGTAGGGTCTTGGGTCATGAAAATGGGTCTAGGTCGGTCAATTAAAAAGGAATCCCCAAGACACTCCAGAACCGAATGCTGCCGCCCTCTATTGTCCGAATAAATATTTAAAAATACTTAAACATGTCAAAAGTTGTTGATTAATACATCCCTGTAACCCTAAGACATGTAGGTATCTTGGTATAAAGTTTCATGACTAAACGAGTTCATTTGGTTAATCAAAATGGCGACACACGGACAACTTAAAATTCAGGAAAATATCTATAGACTAGGGTTACCTTAATATTGTAGTTTAAAGTGAATAACTACCAAAACCCTAACATAATGTATATACAACAACCTATGGATAAGCATCTGTTTGTATAACATAAATAATGTATATATGTGTGAATAAATACGAACACGCATCATGAAATTCAATGACAAGTCACCAACGGTTCGTCGGGTCACATTTTCTAAACATGACACTTACGTTTTTGAGTCTAACATATTGGATGGACTTTGTACATGACCGACTTGTATGATGACACTCAATATTAAGGTCATAAGATAACCGTCACTATTTAGGTCACGGTTAGGACAGTCTTGCATACACATCGGCCTTGCTAGCACTTAAACATTGAAAGCTCATCAGGTGAGTTCACGGCCCCCTTTCGCTTTTTAATGTTTTGTAAACTGCGGGGGAGAAACATACTTACTGGCTATGTTTTGAAAACATGAAATACAATTGCTTGTACGTTTGACAATATGAACATTCTGGTTTAACTCGTTGTGAGTTTCACAGCCCCCTTTTGACTTTTAAATGTTTTAGAAACATCGGGGGGGGGGGGGGAAACATACTTGCTTACAAGTTTGAAAACATGAGACATCATTGTTTACTACATTTGGGAACATCATTTCCTGATACATTCGGGAAAATATAAAACGTACTTACAAACATTTTCATATGGTAGCAAGAAAACAAGACCCGACCTTTATGTTTGCATGAGTTAACACATATAGAGCGCTGGAAGTCCCCTGACCATCATATTTATAACCATTAGCTATAGGTTAGCCTGGGATTCTATGGATAGTACTATTAGGATTGACACCCCCGGTCATGGTTAGTCGCGCTAACCATGGGTCCCTCTGGCCAAATGACCGCATAGTGTTCAAACATTGCTCGTGAGGTATGAGCGAGGGGCAAAACACCTGTGTCATGGTTTGGTTATGCCTCATGTATGTACATATTATTTGTATTCCTAGCTAGTCTACAAATGGGTCAACATTACTTGTTTTGTTTATCATATTCATTGAAACGTTTTCGTGCAGATGGATCTGCCAATCACTTATACACCAATGGTTTTGCCATTCGTTTACGTGGAAATGTTTTTACCAATGTTTTCAAGGAAAATGGTTTCATATTATGGCCATGTACACAGTATCAATGTTTTCAGGAAAAATGACTTATTTTATGACTATGACGTTATCACATGTTTTCATTGGGAAAAATACTCGTTTTATGACTATGAAGTCATCACATGTTTTCATTGGGAAAACTACTCTATGAAGTCATCACATGTTTTCATTGGGAAAACTACTCGTTTTATGACTATGAAGTTATCACATGTTTTCGAGGGAAAACAACCTTACATTAAACCCGTGTACATATTTTCAATGTTTTCAAGGAAAACAGTTTCGTATCATGGCCATGTACACAATATCAATGTTTTCAAGGAAAATCATTTTACATTGCAACAATCAAACCTGTGAACTCACCAACCTTTGTGTTGACATTTTTAAGTATGTTTTTCAGGTAATTCATAGCCATGGCACGGTTGGAATAGGCTAGCTATAATTGGATAAATTCCTACTAGTTGGAAGGACATAGATTATCCGGTCTCAAGTCTGTCGTTGATCTAGAAGAACTTAGATCATTGTATTACTTAGTCTTAGTATTTATGTATGTATTCAAGTCTTAGAAATCACTATTACAGCTTCCGCTATCGTGTAATGAACCAATCGTTGCAACCTGTATTTATTTATTAAGTAAATAAATTTGGGGGTGTGACAGATTGGTATCAGAGCAATGGTTTTAGCGAATTAGGTTTCTTTAGTGACACCTAGGCTCTAACCGGACTCATTTAGGGACCAATATTTCTAAGACTTGCCCCACACTAAGAACACCCAAGACTTGAGTATAGAAATTCCAACCGTTGGCGAACAACTTGTGTAAACTATTAGTGTATGGAATTACACTAGGGTATCATTAGCTACACTAACGCATAATACAATTACATGACACATGTAACTAAAACTTAACACATATAACGACGTGGAAATAATAAACACATACAACGTTTCTCAACAAAGTGTTACTGTTCGGATTACGAATTAAGGATAACGGGTACTCAGCACACTTCAAACCTAGAAGTTCGAGTTACTAGCCTAGCTTGGGCGACGACAGTAGTAATCGTCAGTTACCGATCTTGGTATCACCACAGGCTGAACCCCTACCAGAAGTTGTACCTATACCTGCACCACAACTACTCCAGCCATGGAGGCAGCTATCTTTCTTACGTATTTGCGGTATAAATACTCTCCTTCATAAGTTGTCGGATCGGATGCCTAGACTTTCGCCATGAGATATGGCAGACATGATTGCCCAGACAGAAGGGAATCCAAGGTGGATAAGCAGGACTAAATGGGAGAGAACTCCAAGGGTCAGGAGACCCATACATACATCAGGATCATGTGGATCCATGCATATATACAGACTTGGAGCATGAGTTGCTCGACACTCATTTGAGGATCTCTGCCTAACACATAGTGCCTGACTTTCACCATACACATTTTATTTTAAGAGACACTGGTGGTGCTTCTCTACCATTAGCCTCATCCGACAACAGCCATATTCGACAGATTCATGAGTATTGGTACACATAATTAAGAGTAATCCGATAAAACAATACACACTCCTGCACAAGTGTGCAAACACGATCTAATGAACATTTCAAATCCCAATGATTTAAAAGTTGGGGATAGAAGGAACACTACAGGGATCATGCAAGGTAAATTATCATTACGGGTGCACACGTAATCATAATTTGCAGTGCATGGGAACTTTAGTGAGTCTTGCTGTCCAAGCTAATGATCAAACCAGGTTCTCAGTTAATTGATTAAGGATTGGATCTTAACAAATCGGACTTCTCAATTAGATGTTCACAAAAGCATTCTCCTAGTTTTGGAGGAACGAGATAAATTCACATTACAATCAACCAATCCTTAGTGAATCCTGAACGACGAAGGAATTCGCACATTCATTCTTTAAGATTCTACTTGTCAGGAATGCTTCAAATTGAGCGTTACCACAACTAACACTTACAATAATTGCACAATTATCGTGGGAGATTATAGGGTAATCTCAGGATCGATCATACAGTTCAAAGTCACAATTGCTTGAAAGTTACGACAAGAGTGCTATGCACTAACTTCGGTGATGGGGCAGAAAATTTGTTCTGACCCGCATACACATAGCACCGATGGGGTATTGTGGAAGCTCGACATGAGACAAGTAGGTAATCTAAAATTTCAGAATATTGGTCAAACAGGGTTGCTCTCACGACCATTGACATTCAGTACACCTTCAAGACCGACTATCCTCTCGGTGATGAATAAGCCGAGATTTATTCACAAGCGAATGCCAAAGAAACCTAGGTGTGGACTAACAACTATTGTCGCACTAACCGAAAAATGACATACAAAACTTTTAAAGGGGTCCCAAATGCGGAATTTCGTGCTAATCTCATTAGTTCATGATATGCATAAGGGGCGTAAGCTCGAGCTGTTCACAACAGATCACTGTTCATAATAGACCACTGTCCATAAGGATTAGTGAAGGATAATTTTATGCTCTTTTGTACCCGCTCTTCCCTAAAGATCACCCTGTTGAATGGATCCCAGATTTCAGCCTAGAGGAGAGGCGTGATCACATCTTTCACTCCCAGTTTTCTATAATTAGGAAGTTCTAGAGCATCTATTGTTAAGAAATGACCTCTTAACGCAGGCTCAGTAAGAGTACAAAATTTTCGATGTTTAGCACTCATTATCTCAATTTTATCCTTGTGTTGAGGATTTTGAGGCTATAACCTAAATGTGTGGAATACGTAATGGTAAGTCACCAAACTATCATTCAAACACTAAGGAAGTGCAGACACACTGAATGACTAATAGTTGGCCATTATAAAACTCCCAAACCCTTTCTGCCAACTTAATGGGTTGACAAACCCATAGCCCATTTTGGAAAAAAAAAAACAAAAAAAACAATAATTCTATGAGACCATTCTCACAGTATCACTGTTCATTTCCTCACCTAGACGGAATGTGAATATTCCAAACAAACATAGAACTTCGTATGGCGTACATACTTCGAGAGTATGGTAGTCAAGCCATGAGTTTACATATCTGGACGTTACAACCCAAAGTCTGGTCTGTCTCAGAAATGTGGTACAAGCAAAGGGTAAAGTGGTGATTAGACTCGAATTTTGCTAGTAAGAGCACACAAGGAACCTTGAAATATTAAATCCATTATGACCCATTTTAATGGAAGATTATAGATAACACGAAACCTGAATTAAGAATAAAGTCTTAGTCCGAGAAAATGCTTTCGAAAAGCAGAAGAGGGACAAACATAAAGTTTCACTTCCGTACTGTGTCATTACTACCCAATATTCAACTAAAACTTAGACACCTCGTCGAGTAATTCTTTCTTAAAATCTATAGAGATCTTCTTTTGTGACAAAGTGCGTAGACGAATAGAGGGTATGTGTCAACATACGCTCAAGATTCGCAAGCACCATTCCTTTCATTACCAGGAATGAGAATCACATAACCCTACCATATTGAGGGTAATCAAATAAAGGGGTTCTTGCACGTTTAATATCGTTAGTCGAAGAAGTATTCGCTTTGCTTTCGAATACCGACTACCAAGTAAATGGAATCAAACGATTGAAGCCTAAGTTGGATGATACAGATAGAATTTGTGTGCCAGATATCGGTAGCCTATGTGGGAGGTTGTGGATGAAGTCCATAAGCCCAAGTACTCCGTTAATCCAGAATCGAATAAAACGTATAAGGATCCCGAGAAACTCCATTATGTGGCAAAACATAAAAGGAGAAATTGCTATTTATGTTGGGAGATACCCGACAGTAAAAGCAGAATGTTAGGAATCACCTGAGTGAACGCAAAAACCGCAGATTCCTCAATGGAAATGGGAGGGGAATTCCATAGGTTTCATTACAAATCTACCCAGAACACCTAGCGGCTATGATACTATATGGGTAATCGTCAGTCGTTTGACGAAATCCGCTCACTCCCTACCAATAAAGGAGACAGACAAAAGTAAGAAGCGTGCGAGGCTAAATATTAAGGAAATTAAGGCTAGGCATGGTATGCCAGTTTCCATTTCCTCTAATAGGGACATACGATTCATGTCAAGAATCTGGCAGTCTGTACAAGAAGCCTTGGGCACACGCCTTGACATGAGCACTGCATATCATCCCCAGATGAACGATCAAGGTAAAAGGACCATCCAAACATTAAAAGATGTGCTCCGTGCGTGTGTAATCGATTTTAGAGGAAATAGGGGTACTCATTGCCGTTGGCTGAGTTTTCATATAATAACAACTACCATACCAGCATTAAAGCCGCTCCATTGAGGCTTTGTATAGTTGTAACTGTCGCTCATCTCTATGTTGGGCGGAGGTTGGCGAAAAGCATTTTACTGGTCCTGAAATTGGCTAGGAAACCATTGACAAGATCGTCGCAATCAAAGATTGTCCGAAAGCCACTCAAGACAGACGAAAGAGAGTTGTGCTAGCAACAGACGAAAGCCATTAGAATTCCAATTGGGAGACAAAGTCATGTTGAAAGTCTCACCTTGGAAAGGAGTTGCAAGATTTGGCAACCGTGGCAAGCTTAACCCTAGGTACGTTGAATCATTTGAAATTTTGGCTAGGGTTGGCCCTGTAGCATACAAGCTCAAGTTGCCGCAAGAACTAAGCCATGTACAAGATACTTTTCATGTATCAAATCTCAAGAAGTGTTTATCAGACGAGACATTAATTATACCGCCTGATGAGATTCACATAGATAACAAGCTACACTTTATCAAGGAAACCCATTGAAAAATTCTCCGTCTGATCCAAGAACGAACTAAGAATACAGGACTCTCATCTGGATAGAGTAAATCAGTCCTAAAGGTTAACTTAAACTAAGTTTCGAGGACGAAACTTCCTTAACGGGGGGAGAATGTGACACCCGACATTTCCATGTCATAATCTGTACATAACATAAACGTGTTTGCATTCCCAATTTTCCCGATTGACTTAATTGCATGAATTATGTCCTAAAGTCTAGCAATAGCCATGCATTAATTTGTTCCTTATTTTGGTAATTTTAGGAATTACCGGGTCACGTATACGCATAACTCAACTAATACGAACGTTGGTGACAAACCTAAAGGTCCAAAATAATGTCCAAAGATCCATAACACATGAAATATATGTTTATACATTCAAATATATATTTTAAAGTTTACATTTCATAAAACGATTCGTAACGACGTATTACGAAGTTTTCACCGCCTACCGTCAACCTTTAACGTAACTGCACGTAATAATATATATCTATATCCAATACAATACATGAATTCAGTGTTTTTCACTAAACTAGACATAAACTAGTTAACTTTAGTTTAAAATGTCATCAAAGAATCGAGAACCGCATTAAATTACCGTTTCGAGCCCTAACCGCGATTAACGCACCTAATGACCTAAATATCTACACTAACTAACCATCTAACCACCCAAACTACCCCACCCACTCCCCTTGACCAGAAATCTCGGCCTCAAGGCCATGTGGGTCCACCCCACACCCTAAATTTCAACATCTTCTACTTACTTAAGCAATTTACCATACCCATCTTTCAAGTCATGTCCTTAAAGCCATCCACCCCACATCACTTTTCCATCATTCACTCATTTATCAACTCCAACACTTCACACCCTCTCTCCCTCCTCTCTTTGGACAGAACACAAACAAGAACACACTCTCCACTTTGATCAAATAATCATCCAAGATTCAAGGGAGATTCAAGGGTTTTAAGGTGTTTCTCAAGAAGAATAGCAAGGTTTTTGGACTTGGAACTTCCTTCTTACTCCTTTATTATATCCTACTTGTTGTGAGTTCCTATCTGTCTTCATCCTCTTCATTTTTACTAGCACCAAGTTGTTGTCATGCATAAAACTCCATCCAAAAGAATAATGCTCAAAAACTAGCTTAAAGCAGGATTTACATCTTTTAAACAAAACGTTCTTTTAAAAAATCATGGATCTAGTGGTTTGGATGAACAAATCTGGACAATGGACTTTAGAACATGTCATATCTAACTTAAACATCAACCATTTGGTAAAAAAGAGTCAAAACAAGTACAAAATTTGAATAGTTGTTGAAATTGAGTGTTATAGAACCAAAACAGTGAGCTGGCAGAATTTTAAACCGACTTTACCATGCCATAACTCAGTCCATGCTCACCCAAACTTGTCGAATCTTAGGTCTAAAATCAAGTACAAAGAGTCAAGAGTCCAACCCAAGTGGTTTCATGAAATTTCGTTGAGTTTTGATACCCCAAAATGGTCATACAAGAAAGTGTGTCAAGGCTGTCATTTTCGACAGAATTTTAGCATCACTTGTGAGAGTCATAATTTGGTCATAACAAGTCTAAATAACCTGATTCCACTTTCTAAAGTTAGTATTTTATGTACATAGTAAAATTTGTAGGGTCTTGGGTCATGAAAATGGGTCTAGGTCGGTCAATTAAAAAGGAATCCCCAAGACACTCCAGAACCGAATGCTGCTGCCCTCTCTTGTCCGAATAAATATTTAAAAATACTTAAACATGTCAAAAGTTGTTGATTAATACATCCCTGTAACCCTAAGACATGTAGGTATCTTGGTATAAAGTTTCATGACTAAACGAGTTCATTTGGTTAATCAAAATGGCGACACACGGACAACTTAAAATTCAGGAAAATATCTATAGACTAGGGTTACCTTAATATTGTAGTTTAAAGTGAATAACTACCAAAACCCTAACATAATGTATATACAACAACCTATGGATAAGCATCTGTTTGTATAACATAAATAATGTATATATGTGTGAATAAATACGAACACGCATCATGAAATTCAATGACAAGTCACCAACGGTTCGTCGGGTCACATTTTCTAAACATGACACTTACGTTTTTGAGTCTAACATATTGGATGGACTTTGTACATGACCGACTTGTATGATGACACTCAATATTAAGGTCATAAGATAACCGTCACTATTTAGGTCACGGTTAGGACAGTCTTGCATACACATCGGCCTTGCTAGCACTTAAACATTGAAAGCTCATCAGGTGAGTTCACGGCCCCCTTTCGTTTTTAATGTTTTGTAAACTGCGGGGGAGAAACATACTTACTGGCTATGTTTTGAAAACATGAAATACAATTGCTTGTACGTTTGACAATATGAACATTCTGGTTTAACTCGTTGTGAGTTTCACAGCCCCCTTTTGACTTTTAAATGTTTTAGAAACATCGGGGGGGGGGGGGGGGGGAACATACTTGCTTACAAGTTTGAAAACATGAGACATCATTGTTTACCACATTTGGGAACATCATTTCCTGATACATTCAGGAAAATATAAAACGTACTTACAAACATTTTCATATGGTAGCAAGAAAACAAGACCCGACCTTTATGTTTGCATGAGTTAACACATATAGAGCGCTGGAAGTCCCCTGACCATCATATTTATAACCATTAGCTATAGGTTAGCCTGGAATTCTATGGATAGTACTATTGGGATTGACACCCCCGGTCATGGTTAGTCGCGCTAACCATGGGTCCCTCTGGCCAAATGACCGCATAGTGTTCAAACATTGCTCGTGAGGTATGAGCGAGGGGCAAAACACCTGTGTCATGGTTTGGTTATGCCTCATGTATGTACATATTATTTGTATTCCTAGCTAGTCTACAAATGGGTCAACATTACTTGTTTTGTTTATCATATTCATTGAAACGTTTTCGTGCAGATGGATCTGCCAATCACTTATACACTAATGGTTTTGCCATTCGTTTACGTGGAAATGTTTTTACCAATGTTTTCAAGGAAAATAGTTTCATATTATGGCCATGTACACAGTATCAATGTTTTCAGGAAAAATGACTTATTTTATGACTATGACGTTATCACATGTTTTCATTGGGAAAAATACTCGTTTTATGACTATGAATCCATCACATGTTTTCATTGGGAAAACTACTCTATGAAGTCATCACATGTTTTCATTGGGAAAACTACTCGTTTTATGACTATGAAGTCATCACATGTTTTCGAGGGAAAACAACCTTACATTAAACTCGTGTACATATTTTCAATGTTTTCAAGGAAAACAGTTTCGTATCATGGCCATGTACACAATATCAATGTTTTCAAGGAAAATCATTTTACATTGCAACAATCAAACCTGTGAACTCACCAACCTTTGTGTTGACATTTTTAAGTATGTTTTTCAGGTAATTCATAGCCATGTCACGGTTGGAATAGGCTAGCTATAATTGGATAAATTCCTACTAGCTGGAAGGACATAGATTATCCGGTCTCAAGTCTGTCGTTGATCTAGAAGAACTTAGATCATTGTATTACTTAGTCTTAGTATTTATGTATGTATTCAAGTCTTAGAAATCACTATTACAGCTTCCGCTATCGTGTAATGAACCAATCGTTGCAACCTGTATTTATTTATTAAGTAAATAAATTTGGGGGTGTGACATCTATGAATGGCTAGTCATTCCATTTGGTCTTAAAAATGCGCCATCAATATTTCAAAGAAAAATGGATAAATGCTTCAGAGGAACTGAGGAATTTATCGATGTCTACATTGATGACATCCTGATATTCTCTAAAAATGAAGCATATCATGAAAAACACTTAAAGGCCATGCTTCATATTTTCCAGGAAAAGGGGTTAATATTCTCTCCAACAAAGATGAAAATAGCAGTCCTAGAAGTTGAATTTTTGGGAACAATAATTGGGAAATGTAAGATAAAGTTGCAACCACATATTATTAAAAAAATATGTGATTTTGATGAAGAAAAACTGAAGACAAAGGCTGGCTTAAGATCATTCTTAGGAATTTTAAACTACGCAAGAAATTATATTCCTAAGCTCAGTCTGCTACTAGGGCCCCTGTATGAAAAAAAAAACCCCCCATTGTGATAAAAGGATGAAGCCATCTGACTATGAAATAGTCAAGAAGATAAAGGAAAATGTCAAAACCTTGCCAGACCTTCAAATACCACCAGAAGAAGCATACATTATCATTGAAACGGATAGATGTATGGAAGGATGGGGAGGAGTTTGCAAATGGAAAGAAAGAAAAGAGAATCCGAAGAAAGACGAAAAGATCTGTGCATATGCTAGTGGGAAGTTCAAAGTGATTCAATCAACAATTGATGCAGAAATCAACGCATGCATCAACTCACTCGAAAAACTAAAAATATACTATCTTGATAAAAAAGGAAATAACCCTAAGGACAGACTGCCAGGCAATTATTAGTTTTTATAATAAAACTAACAACAACAAAGTATCTAGGGTTAGGTGGTTAAAATTTGCAGACATTATAACAGGAACAGGAGTCAAAATCAATATTGAACATATTGAGGGAAAGCATAATGGTCTTGCAGATGCCTTATCAAGACTAGTAAACCTTTGTTTTACAGAATGTACAGATCCAACGAAAGAAGTACTGATGAATAGTCTAGCAGTCATAGAGGATCTTCAAGAAGAATCTGCTCTGTTAAAAAACGAGAAGAATGACTACAAACAAATAATCCAGATTTCAGGCCATTGCCTAGACTTTATGAAGGAACATTTTCCTTCCAAGAACCAGGAGCTCTCTATAGGCACTACCAGATCAAGGCCAATACTAAAACCATACCCCTTGGAGAAGGAAGCATATACTCCGAAGTGGCACAACAACTTGAAAGAGAAGCAGCCAAAGGAGCAGTCTCAGCCATGCGAAACCTCCAAGCAGTTCTGGATTTCAAAGCCCAAGTCTGTCTCTCAAATGCATCAAGAGACAACTACTGGGGGGATCACTGGCCTGAAGTCAGAAAACAAAATCAGGAAGCCCGAAGAATGCTTAACAAATTGGGCCGAATCCCAATCTAAAACCAGAGGAATGTTCAAGGCCCAAGGTAAGCTTCCAGAAGCTTACGCAATGAATGATGAAATAAACAGACGACAAAAACTTCATAATCAAAGCCTTAAGTATAATCAAGCACTTTGGCTAAAGGACGAAAACTGGGGACCACCAATATCCCAACCCCGGTATTGTAAATTATAAAGACAAAAGCGTGGTGGAAGTGTGCGTAAGGGATGACGAATTCCCTTAATAATATCGTTTGCTTTAATAATTTGCCAACACCTTTAGGTGTGATAGGTTGTCGGCAGCTTTAATAATGTAATCATGCGTAAGGGATGACGATTTCACTATCCGATTCCTCTATAAATGTATGATTGTTTTCCCTTTGAGAGGCATCGAAGTTCATACACTTCTCTCTCAACCCTTGTAAGAAATTCCGCTGTTTGCAATATTAAGGTGTGCTTAAGAAACTTTCTTATAAAACTTTCATTTTCAGTTTATAACTTTGTACTGATACGAAAATAAATTGATCCAATCAGAATTTTTGGGACAATTTTCTATAAAGTAAATTGATCCAATCAGAATTTTTGGGACAATTTTCTATTGGTATGAGTGAAGGGAAGGTCTTAGTCAAGGAAGAAGACCTGGAACAATCGAGCGGCGATGACAATGATAAACAAGAAAGAATCAAGATGCTTCAAATAATAGCATCTCCACCAAAAGAAGAACATCATGCATTCCATACCACAACCAAAACTCATGAAGACACTGAACAAAATGAAGATTTGGAATACACAAAAGTTCAAGAATTCAGAAGATTCATCAGAAAAATAAAGGAAGAAACGTATGCTTTCCCCTCAACATCTGATACAACAAGTGCCTATAATCCTCCAGAAAAGTCAGTCATGGGTCATTCAGTATACCCCCTAGTACAGGAAGGGTTCAAAATATTCACACTATGAATTTATCCGGCCCCATGGCTCCACATTCCTAAGCCCCTTTACTCAATGCTGCAAATTTCTCTACAGCTTATCCTAACTTTCAAATTAACCGCGGTCGACTACTTCACAACCCTTGGCGCTTGGCTTACGGAATGCTTCATCCATTTTCTTTCTTAGATGGCCCAAACCAGAAAATAGCCCAACTTAAAATAAATGGACTTTTTTTTATAAATTGGGGCCCTATAAAATTGAAGGCTTAAAGCCATTGCATTATCCCCAAAGCCTATTCGGCCGCCCCTGTATATATATATATATATATATATATATATATATATAATTTTTTTGGGCCTCTCGAAATGTTAGGCCCACTACGGATGTATTGCCCGCAGGCCCAATGGGCCAGCCCTGCTCTACGAAATCTATACTAATAAATAAAGGTTTAAGTTGGACACTTGTCACTTTCTCATGCCTTCTCACATTGGTTTTTCCGCCTCTCTCTCCTAATAAATGCACATGTATCTTATTAAATAATAATAATGATATTATAAATATATTATTAAAGAAAAATACTAATTATATTAAATAAGAATATATATATATATATATATATATATTAGGAAATCAAAATATAACTAATTAAAGAAAAATATTAATTTGTTATATACACACATTTCACTTGATATATCTCGACACGATTATAATAGTCTGACAAGTTCGACGATCATAATAGTCTGATAAGTTAAGACGTATTTACAAATTTATAAGTTATATCGTTTTCAATATACAACCCGTGCAATGCACGAGATTTTAACCTAATAAAAAATAAACAGAAAGATTTGAATGACAGAACGATCGACGTTGTATACATGATTTCATTGTCATGTGTAGTTGGTCTATATGAATAAAAAAATCATGATAAATCAAGAAAATATAAAATATTTTAAATGAATAATAACAAATTACACGGAGCCCATTTTACCAAGGCGGCCCTTGGTGGGTGGGGGTGGGAGGGCGACCGTTCGGGGCCCGGTCTTCTAAGGGGCCCGTAGTTTAAAAAATATATTATATTATAATATATATATATATATATATATATATATATATTAGGGGTGTGAATCGTGTTGGGTTAGCGGGTTGACGGGTTGAATTATTCAACCCGAACACGACCCATATTCTTATTCGTGTCAAAAAGTACAACCCTAACCTGGATACATTTAAAGTCGGGTCAACCCGAACCTGACCCGTTTAACCCATTTAACCCATTTATCAAAATCAAAATCATAATCCACTAAATCCAAAATCTAATTCATTAAAGGTAAATAAAAAAAGGATTATTGGATTTTAATAATCCCACCTTTTACCAATTGGCCGATAATAATCCCAACTGAGAATATTCTTACCACTGGTCCCTACTTTCAAACTATTTTTTTACATTGGACCCCCCGTTAAAAAAACTTAACGCCGTTAGAGTTTATATGACGTGGACATCTGCAAACCGTCGGAAAGTCGAGCCAAGCTAGCAGTGGTCTCGTGGTGGCTTTTGAAATTGGCTCTGGTGGTGTTTAACTGGTCTCGTGGGTCCGGAAAGTCCAAACAGAGAAAACGGTGGTGTTTAACGAGACCAGTTAAACACCACCAAAGCCAATTTCAAAAGCCAACACGAGACCATTGCTAGCTTGGCTCGACTTTCCGGCGGTTTGCAGATGTCCATGTCATATAAACTCTAACGGCGTTAAGTTTTTTTAACGAGGAGTCCAATGTAAAAAAATAGTTTGAAAGTAGGGACCGGTGGTAAGAATATTCTCAGTTGGGATTATTATCGGCCAATTGGTAAAAGGTGGGATTATTAAAATACAATAATCCATAAAAAAATAACTAAATAGTCATATCTACAAAGCAAAAAGAGAAAATTTTTGATATAAATTAATTACTTTATGGTAAACACTAAATTTAAAAGTAATTAAACAATCGTTTCTACAAAAGTGAAACTAAAAAAAATAAATTTGAAACCTAAACGAGTTAGTGGGTCAACCCATTAGTTAAACAGGTCAACCCTCACCCGACCCGTTTTCTAAATGGGTCAACCCTAACCTGACCCGTTTTTTAAACGGGTTGTATTGTCCAACCCAAAACCAGTTTTTTTTGTGTTGGGTTCGTGTCAGGAATTGACACCCCTAATATATATATATATAAGGTCCAACTTGTATTATCGATTTATACTATTAACCCACTTAGAAATTAAAAAAAGACTCACTACTTGTATTATCCATTTATCATATTAACCCCTTAGAAATTAAAAAAAGGTCCACTATATTTTCAAACTTATTAAAAAATAACAAAATAATCGTTATGTATGATTCGTTAGGTGTCCATGACACCGGAGCAATGCTTGAAGAAAGGCTTGAAGTGGGAACTAAACATGTTGAGGTCATGTATCAAATGTTCACCAAATGTTGAGCACTTAGGTTGTATACTGAAGAACTTGGCCCAGTTGTGAGGCCCAATACACAGAAACAAGTCCAGTTTAGATAAGCCCATCTAGAAGGCCCAATATGAAAAGGCCTAACAGGGCTAACAAGAACCCAACCCCCTATATATTGGGAGGTCCCCCTTTCATCAGAACTACAAAAGGAGAGGTTCTTCCTCCTACTTGGCTCACACACTTTCCTCTCTTTACTTATACATACGAATATCACTTATACAATGATCATGGATGATGAAAAGGCTGACTTGAGCGTCGGAGGGCCCTCGGGGAGATCCCCCTTGAGTCCTCTAACTAGAGTTTCATGTGGTTATAGGTTCGATCGGGCCTGAGAAGACAAAGATCTGGTCTCGTACGGTGGAAAGGCTGATCCGGACGCGATCTCCTTCCTCCGACTGATGCTACCTCAAGCTAACCTCCTCGGGTGAGTTTTTGGGACGCAACATTGGCGCCATCCGTGGTACCAGGAAAAATATCCTGGGTTCCTCATACAACGGCCAGATCCGCGCCTTTTCTGGAACCATTTCGGGTTGACAAAGCTATTTTTTATGAAAATCCGAGACAGATTCATATACTGCTGTCTCAAGAAAAAGATAAATGTTATCTCAAAAGAAAAGTGCAAGCTCCAAAGCCTTGGGTGCAAGCTTTGCAGATCCAAATGGTACCAACATGCAATACCAGATCCATGCTATCTACACGAAGGAGAATAAAAGATATATCGGGGATAACCAGATTCCATGTCCCAGGTTTGAGACCTTCTCCTTATTAAAAAAAGCAAGTTAAAAACAATGAATTTTCCGCGTGACCTTGCTCCTGGTTCCTAAGGCATGAACAAACAAGCATGATATACATGCATGGTACAATAATAGATGTATAAAAGTCATGATTTATGGTATTACAGTAGAACTCAACTTGCATAGTAAGCACACGTTTAGCATGCTTCATGTTTCTTATGAGAATTGGATGCGTGAGATACAAGTGTCCAAAGCATTAAGTGGGTGAAGTGCAAGATTCGTGATTTACCAGATTTATGCTAGAGTAGGGTAGGCGTCGTCTTAGATAAAATATATCCATTGGATAAATAATGGATTTGTAGCCTTACTTTCAAATCAAAGGGGGGCGATGTCTATTGCAAGGCTACAGGTCTAGTTCAGTGTGCTAATAAGAAACTGAAGGGGGAGAGGACAGACAAATCACAGTACATTGTCACATGGATGTGTCAGGCCTTAAAAAAAGGGTGGTGCTGGGGACACCGCTAGTTTTTTTTCACACCTGATCTAACCGTCACGTATAGGCCTAAACGTGACGGCTGTGATCCAAACGGTCACGTTTCGGCCTAAACGTGACGGCGTGTCTCTCGTGAGTCCGGGAATAAAAAGGACACTGATGATACGAGGTTGATACGAGGTTGTGCAGCCTGCAAAAAGAAACCCTAACGGTCACGTATAGGCCAATACGTGACGGTTGTGTACGAGGTTGTTTTGACAGAAAGTTAACGTTGACAGTGTTGTCGGACACCTAAACTACCATCACCGTTGGACCTATATATGATGGTTAGGTTACAGATTCATCTTATATTAAGACAACTCTCATCACTCACTCACACACTAAACCCAAAATCAAACACAACTCTCATCACATTAAACCCACAATCCACAACTCTCACCACTCACTTTCATCACACTAAACCCACCATCATACACAAACCCGACACTACCATTTTCACCATAATTAAAAAGAACAGAAAGTATAGACGAAAGTGCGTGTTTGAGTTCTTGGTTGTGGTTATTTGTTGTTGGGACACCCAAGTAATATTTGTTTCACGCCTGACACCGATGTCGAGTTCACGAGATCCTTATTAGAAGTCGAAGCTTCCAGATTTGAATGAGGAGCCAACATTCGAAGATCTTAACCAGGTTTAACAAGTCTTTATTTTATTAAGGGTTCTATTGGGATGAGTAAACTTAGTGGTGTGCAAGTTTTTATTTTACGTCGGGTATCTAACCGACCATTATGTTTTCAGGAGTATTTCGTATTCAGGAGTCACCCTTCGTGGGGAGGGGGGGGGGAACTAACCCGTTGAATACATACGGTCAAGAGTCGTCACAGCAGCACCTGAGAATCGTTGGCTGAGCTTTCCTTCCCATGGACTCATAATTGCTCAAACATTCAATTGTGTTGTACATCTTATAGGCTTATTTGGCAGCCAATATTTTTCCCCGGTAAGAACACGACCAGAGCCGTGGTTTGAGTATCCAGTTGTAGCACTAGCCGTTGTTAACCGCGATCACTTTATCACCCTAAAATTGGTCGAGGATTACCCAGTTCCGAATGTGATATTCTATTAGGCGAGATATGCATTTACAGACGCACTGGAATGGCAAGTTATGTACCAGGATCGTATAAACCAATACGCTAGAATGATGGATCGGCTACGAGGCCACCTGCCTGTCCCCACTATTACTATATCAGGATAGCCTATGTATTAATGTATCTTTGTAGTGACTATAAAATCTTACAATGTATAATATTTTAAGTATAAACACATCATATATCAAAAGTGTCAACACACACATATTAAAAAAAGGAAGGGGTGACGATTCGTCCTATACGTGACATATACACCACCAAAATGACGAACGTATAAGGGTGACACTTCGCCCTATACGGTCACATATTACATGCATGCATGCATAACGGTGACGATTTCTGTAACTTCCCGAGTTTTAGAGCGCGAAAGAATTCACGAGAATTAAAAACTTAAATAAGAAAAGAAAAGAAGCGGGCTTGGGCCGGGGTTTATGGGCCGAAAAGGGCAAGGGTTGGGCCCTTGTAAGCCTCAAAATTAGCCCAAAACCCTCACTCCAAACCTCATTTCCGGATTTTTAGAGAGAGAAAGTGAGAGAGAGAGTCTAGAGAGAGAAAGTCCTGGTTTTTGAATCTGAGCTCATAGGACCGTAGGCATACGTATCTGGAATGATTAGCTGTGAAAAAGAAGCGTTTACAGGTAACCGATTCTCCTAGATCTGAGTTTTTGTTCGTTTTTGGGTTTTTCGGGTTTTAGAGGAAAAGGTAACGTTTTTACGGATTAAACTGGAGGAAAAACATAGATTTAAGTTCCTTAATGAAAAGAAAACGTTTTGAATGTAAACAAGTTCGCGATCTTGACGTGATCAGACCCGAATACGAAAGTTAGGGTTTTTGCGGGGAAGCAGATCCTGCGTACTTACCAAGTACGCATGAAGAGGATCCTGCGTACTTATCAAGTACACATGAAGCAAAGCCTGCGTACTTATCAAGTACGCATGAAGCAACGCCTGAGTAATTATCAAGTACGCATGAAGCAAGGCCTGCGTATTTATCAAGTACGCACAAAGCAAAGCATGCGTACTTATCAAGTACGCAAGAAGCAAAGTCTGCGTATTTATCAAGTACGCAAGAAGCAAAGTCTGCGTACTTATCAAGTACGCAAGAACAAGGCTATGCGCACTTGCCAAGTGCGCAAGCATCAGATCTATGGGTATATCTAGCTGGTTAGTGAAATCAGTATGTTCGCCTAGCCAGAAATGATGAAACCATTTAGCGTTGAGTTAAGTCTGATACGTGTCGATTGTTATGATTGTTCAGATCATGTGAGATCCAGTAGACCATTGCAATTAAGATACCATGTGAGTTCTAATCCCCTTTTTGCCTGCTTTAGGGGTGGTGTGCATACTTAGTGTAAAGCGTTTATTATATTTTATATATTATAAACTGAAAGGAAAAGCTATGTTTTAGTGAAAAGTTTAAAAGAGGAAAAAGTACGTTTTGAGGAAAGTATATCTATATTATGGAAAGCGTTTACTATATTTCTATATACATAAACATAGGCATGATATATGTGCTAGTATGTTTTCAGTAAGCAAGTTATATTTTATGGCAAGCGTTTACTATATTTTATATACATAAACAAAGGCATGTTATATATGAAAGTTATGAATAAGATTTACAGAAAGTTTTATGAACAGTAAAGTGAACAGCTTTCCTTCGGGAATGTGTATCAGTTTGTAAGGTCTTTGGGACAGATGTTACTTGTACAAGATGTCAGATATGGGTTCTACCCATTAGTAAGAGTCTTGATGGCTCGTTAACAGTTGTACAATTGGGATGAGTGACGGCGGTTGCTCGGGGGACTACGCAATCCCCCATGTACCAGTTAAGCGGTATTGATCACGAGGACAATACCCGGTGTTGATCACGAGGACAACATCGTGTTATGTGGTGTTGATCACGAGGACAACATCAATGGGTCACGAGGACCCAACTATGCTAAGCGGTATTGATCACGAGGACAATACCAGTTGTTGATCACGAGGACAACATCATGCTAAGCGGTATTGATCACGAGGACAATACCAGTAGTGACAAGGAATTGACGGTTAAGCGTTACTGATCACGAGGACAATACCAGCAGTGATAAGAATTGACGGTTAAGCGGTATTGATCACGAGGGCAGTACCAGTAGTGACAAGGAATTGACGGTTAAGTGGTACTGATCACGAGGACAATACCAGCAGTGATAAGAATTGACGGTTAAGCGGTATTGATCACGAGGGCAGTACCAACAGTGACAAGGAATTGACGGATACCTTATGAATGTTTTAAACTATTTTTTTTTTGAAAAGTGAAGTATGTAAAGTTTTGCCTTAAGGGCAGTATGCATGTATTAGTAAATCTTTTGTAAAAATTTGATTTAAAGTAAACGTTAGAACTCACTCAGCGTTGCTGATTTTTAGTATGCATATCAGTTAAGTGCAGGTGTAGTTGATTGATGTGGATGCTTGGCTTAGCGAGAAGAGTTATCCGAAGATCAGTGTCTGGCATCCCGATTATGTTTATGTTATGTTTTGATTTGATGTTGTTAAAGACAAATTGTATTAGACATGTTTATGTTTTCGCTGCGTATGTTGAGATTTTAAATCGTTTCCGCTGTGTTAATGAATGTCTTATGTTTAAAGTGCTATGTGTTGATGAGTAAATCCAATACGTGAGGCCTCCCGGGTTCGAGGCCTTACAGTTTCACCCTACACGTGCCGTTGTTGAGACCACCACCCTGGCCGTTGGGCGACGACGGTGCTAGCACGTCCGGTGCGAGTGCGTCCGATGCATATGGTGATGACGAGATGGAGGGGTAAATAGATTGTTTAGATAGATTTGTACTTTTGTTTTATGTGTACAAAATCATTGTATTTATGTATGTAGTTTTATTTATGATGGTTATGTTGTGTTTGTTTGGTTGTTTGTAATGGTTGTATATGATGTTTATATATGTGATTTTATTTACGAGTAGTTTAACACGCGAAAAAAACTCTTAGTTTTACATCTCAAACCGAAAATTAAAAAAAAGCTAGTTTTATAATAAAAAAGACGTGACCGGATTTTAAAAACTATAACTACCGATTTTTACAAACTTTTAACGTGATAAAACCAAAAGAAAAAAAACCGTTATTCATTTTATACATCTCAAACCGATAATCGAGGTAACCGGACTTTAAAAACTATAACTACCGATATTTAAAAACTTTTAACGTGATAAAAACAAAAAACCAAAAGAAAAAAAAGTCGTTATTCACTTTTTACATCACAAACCGATAATGAAGGTGACCAGATTTTAAAAACTATAACTACCGATGTTTCTAAACTTTTAACGTGATAAAAACATACATATATAATTTTAAAAAAAAATAAGTAAGGGCGACATTTAGCTCTATATGTGACATATACATCACCAAAACCCTAAAACCCAACTCAACCCTAAAAAAAACCCACCAACATATCCTGACATTCTCTGACGCGCTGATTCCAAAGTCTGGTGGAGAAGGGTGACGGATTGCCCTATACGTGACATTTGGTGCCCTAAACATCACATTTAACCCTATATGTGACGGTTAGGGCATGTACAGTTCAAAAATGAGACGGTGTCAAACTCCCCTAAAAAAGGTAAGAGACAAGGATTTAACTTAAACGTTAAGACATGAAGGCTTTAAGGTAGAAAAAGGCAAAATTTGCAGAAGAGATCCATGCATCTATCCATGTACAATACAAGTCAAGAAAGCAAGAAGAAAGGGCTTGGAGGACGACCAGATAGGTACAACAAATAAATAAAAAAGAGTACGAAGGTTTACAAATCATAAAGCATTAGTTACAAGCGTATTCGCGAAAAATTATTGGATAAAAGATGAACCGAGCAATGATACTGTGATCCACAGCCCATGTCCATTTTGATGGAACTCCAGTAGGTCGGAAACCTTTAAAATGCTTTCACGTGGGTACGAAAAAAAAAGAGAGAGAGAAAGACGAAAAAGACAACTTTCTGGTAGGAAACAACTTTGCCATCGGACGACTATTAAGCCCGAACATTCGATTTTATCTGATTAAGCACCGGTTAACTCATTCCCGTCGGACAATTATTTACTCCCGGCGAAGTCCCGACCATCCCGTCCTTGCTGGATGACTACGTACCGTCACCCAGAGACGTCCCAACCTACGGGTTAGGCAGGACTGTTCTTGAGAGGCTAGGCGCTATCCCCGTCAAACTCTTTCATCATCATCATCATCATCATCCGTGAAACAAGCTCTTACGAACAGATAAGTTTCGAGACTTCTCTTTTATTTGATACTTCAATGTACAACACGCAAACTCGTTGTGCAAGGATTATGCATATTTTATGAAAGAATCTCACATCATGTTTATTGGAGGATGGGATACATGGCATATGGAACGTCATTAGGGGATGAGATCTAGATTCATCATAATCATATGTTATGTTTTAAGAGACATGGGTAGACCCATTTTCCGCCAATCGTATTCGGTTTCACCCGGTGAAAAGCAAGAACATGAATACAATATAATGGTATATGGACTCCAAAATTCCATGATCAAACAAAAAGTGCATGCGTGGATCATAAAAGTTGAAGATAACCTCTGTTGTTTTAGTGGTTCGTGGCTCATCAAGTTATTTTACACGAGGAACATCCATATTCCATATTTGTGTTTTAAAAAAAAAGTGGGAAAAACACAAAGATAGCAGATGTATTAGTTTTAGCTTAAGAGAAAAAGTAAAAGCAACATCTCATGAGGAACAATCCTCGTTGCACATTCATCATCCCAAGACAATTCATGAAACAGACTGCGGAATCGGTCGTCTCATAACGCCAGATTAATTGGATGCAAGCAGTTGGTGCATGGATCATCCCATGCGAAATTGGAAGCAAGGACAAGTTAATGGAATTGCCAATCTTCCAGGAAAAATAATCATTTCAGGATCACAATAACCATTCTATGTTGGGAGGATATGACAGACACAAAAAGGAGTCAAAGGCAGAAATAACTTAGTTCGGGGGGTCAGTCTCAAAAGGGAAAAGAAGCAACTTCAACCGGGCATGTCATTATTGTAACCACTAAGTAATCGAACAAGGTACTATCCCCATCTCCATAATCTTGAAAAGCATAAAAGATACGATTACTATTGCACAAGGTGCAAGGTTAAAAATTATCTTTAGAAATATATATTTGCGTTACAGCTCACATTTATCAAAATTAAAGTAAAGAAAAAAAAAACAAAGTAATAGTTTCTTGATTAAGAAAAAATCAAATGATAAAAGCTTTAATTTTCCATTCACGAAAAGGAAGTGTTGAGAAAACATACATGGTTTTTGTCAAACCGTTTAAAACGTTCTCCGGTTGCAAAGTTCATATCAATAATCTTAAATGTGATTTGAGATAGCTTATATATATTTGCTTTCATTTAAATTATTCGATAAACTATTATGGGCTAATGACAAAGGCACCTACAAGTTGGTCAGATTTGATAGATCAGAGGTACCCCGCATGTGGAGTGCAATGCAAATAAGAAAGTTAGCCCCGGTGAAAAAGTTTGTAAGAAACATGCACCAAAAGTACTATCTTCAATTTCTGAATCAAATCACGATATGCATGAAAAAAGGAGCCTGACAAACAAGGCTCAATACAAGCCTGACGAACGAGGCTTGTAACTCCCTGATCAGGAGAAAAAAGTAGGAGGTCCCGCCTAGGGTAAAACCTCCGGGGATGTCTGCCAGGAAGATATCCTCACGAAAAACCATGGTAAAAAGGGACAAAAGGCAATATACTCTGGTGTGCGGGGCACACAATAAGTCCCCACTCTCGGTTACTAGTAACAAATTACAAAAGCAATGGCGCATACGTATGAACAAAGGGCAACATAGCAAAGCAAAAGAGTATAAATAAACATGCATAAGATTGGAATTAATTACACGACCGAAAGAGCTTAGTGAAATTCTAAGCAATTGTTTTCAGAAAATTCACAACAAGCAATCAGACATACTCCCCTGGATAACCCACGCGGGAAATGATCATTGTTTAAAGCAGCGAGTTAAAAGAAAAAAGACACAGAGAGAGGTTTGTAATCTGGAAATGCTCGAAGGTAGCAAATGCAACACTGGAGGGAAGGATCATCATTGTAATGACAAAAATAAGCGGGGGGGGGGGGGGAGCAAAACCAAAAGTCAAGTGAATAACTAGAAGCTATTTGTGAAGTCTACATGGTGAATTCAGAACTAAAAGTACCCATCAAGCAACGAAGTCACTGAGGTCAAGTAGGGCGCATAGTGTAACGGTGGAACGTCCCGGAGGAAAACATTCGTTTAGGAAGATGGCCTTATAGATTATCATACGAGTTCAATGCTACTAATATGGATTCGCAACACTGAACTGGGGAAAAAGTGGTATAAGGCTACAACTTATAAACCCCCGCGAGAGAAGTTTGTTCCTTAGAAGTAGGGAGACTATGACACATCAAAAGCGTTAGAAAGCAACAAGTACGCCACTCACGTTTCCGGCTTTGGCTACGACCGGGCATCCCCATGATATAAAACTTGGATCCCGCTGAAAGCATAGAAGCAACATGGAACCGAGAATCTAACATAGGGGTATTACCGCCAAACAGCCCCCTCCCCCAAGCAGGAAGAAAGTCACTATAGATTGAAGTTAATAAATCAGTTGTTATTAAGCGGGAGTCTCGTCTTCTATAAGATGTTATCAGGCATGAAGACTTTATATACAGTCGTGTAGGCGTCTCGTGAAAGAGCCTCACAGACCTCCTGATTATGGTATATCCCACTTCGTGAAGGGCAAAGAGGCACCTAGGTAAGGACCTCTAGCATATAATGAAAAGGGTCCTATGTAATAAAAAGGAAAAGTCATTCTGTAAAATGACCAAATATAAACAACTCACTCATCAAGAGAAAAAATGAAGGAGGCCCCCGCCGGGGGACCTCCAAGGGAACATCCTACCGGAGCGAATCTCCTCACGAAAAACGGGGACAAGTGAAAAGGAAAAGAATGAAAAGAAAATCTCTTTCGAGTAAAGAGCATAAGAGGTTAAATGTTCCTCTTCCGGTTAAAGGACCCCAATTGCCACATTAGGTAACTAGACATAATACTCTTTGTTCGAAATGGAGGTCGCCTCTCTCGCGGAGGACCTCCCGATAAAAGAGCATGGAAAGTCCTTATGAGAAAATGAAAAGGAAAAAGATGATAAGAAATAAAAAGGAAAATGATGATAAGAAATGAAAAGGAAAAGGGTGATAAGAAAATGAAAAGAAAAGGATGATAAAAGATGAAAAGGGAAAGTATGATAAGAGATGAAAAGTGAACGATAAAAAACGGCCTCGAATATTATCGTACGGTGGCCTCAATTACTATTATTATCATTGTGTTATGAAGCATAGGCCTGATCCAGGGGCCTCGATTATTATTTTTTATACTATGAAGCACAACCTTCTTCGAGGGCCTCGATTATTATTTTCATACTACGAGGCATGATCCTCCGAAAGCACCTTCTTTGAGGGTCTCGTTATTATTATGAGAGGCATGATCCTCCGAAAGCACCTCGATTATTATTATAGCCGCAAGGGCCTCGATTATTATTTTCATACTACGAGGCATGATCCTCCGAAAGCACCTTCTTCGAGGGTCTCGTTATTATTCTGAGAGGCATGATCCTTCGAAAGCACCTCGGTTATTATTATAGCCGTAAGGGCCTCGATTATTATTATGCTATGAAAAATGTCCATACATAAGGGCCTTAATTGTTATTCCCTCGAGAAGAAAAAAAGGTCTTAACCTAATAATGTCTTGTCAAAGGAAAAAAATGCTCATTCGAAGACCTTCAGATTTATTTATTCTTTCTTAAAGTAGGGAGAAACCCCCCTTCATGATGATTTCTATATCTTTTACAAGCTCAACTAGGAGGCTAGCATAGTATAATCTCATTACCAACAAGGTGGTAGTTTCCCGATAGATTTGTTCACATTCAAGACGTTTTCATACTCTAAATTGAAGATGTTGATTGACTTTCGTCTAAATGCCTCACATTCTCCTCGATGAAAGGAAAGTACTAAGAAACATGTTCTTGACAACGTGACACCATTCATCTTCGGGTTAAAAGTTATATAAAAGGGTTATTGTTTGCGGAAAAGGACCCGCATACATTCTCATAAGAGAATTAGAAGAAAACGATATTTGAGATATGAGTAACATAATAAAGCAATGAAGCGCAGCTATGAAGGTCAAATGACACCCGACGTCGAAATATTATACAAACCAATCCTAACATGGTGGCGTTACGTATCAACGGACTAGGGGGACTTAGGGGAGTACTCCCGGTCCTGAGCAGTAGAGACGATGGTAGGGATCATTGGAGTCCACTATCCTTATCATAGATGACAAACATAATGGACTAGGGGGACTTGAAGAGGTACATACTGTCCCAGACAACTTGGCCCAGTTGTGAGGCCCAATACACATAAACAAGTCCAGTTCAGACAAGCCCATCTAAAAGGCCCATTATGGAAAAGGTCTAATAGGGCTAACAAGACCCCAACCCCCTATATATTGGGAGGTCCCACTTTCATCAGAACTCAGCTCATTCACCCCCTACAAAGGGACAGGTTCTTCCTCCTCCTTGGCTCACACACTTTCCTCTCTTTACTTATACATACGAATATCACTTATACAATGATCATGGATGATGAAAAGGCTGACTTGAGCGTCGGAGGACCCTCGGGGAGATCCCTCTCGGGTCCTCTAACTAGAGTTTCATGTGGCTGCAGGTTCGATCGGGCCTTAGAAGACAAAGATCCGGTCTCGTACGATGGAAAGGCTGATCCGGACGCGATCTCCTTCCTCCGACTGATGCTACCTCAAGCTAACCTCTTCGGGTGAGTTTTTGGGACGCAACATTGGCGCCATCCGTGGGACCGGGAAAACTATCCTGGGTTCCTCATACAACGGCCAGATCCGCGCCTTTTCTGGTACCATTTCGGGTTGACAAAGCTTATTTTTATGAAAATTCGAGACAGATTCATATACTGCTGTCTCAAGAAAAAGATAAATGTTATCTCAAAAGAAAAGTGCAAGCTCCAAAGCCTTGGGTGAAAGCTTTGCAGATCCAAATGGTACCAACATGCAATACCAGATCCATGCTATCTACACGAAGGAGAATAAAAGATATATCGGGGATAGCCAGATTCCATGTCCCAGGTTTGAGATCTTCTCCTTATTACAAAAAGCAAGTTAAAAACAATGAATTTTCCGCGTGACCTTGCTCCTGGTTGCTAAGGCATGAACAAACAAGCATGATATACATGCATGGTACAATAATAGATGTATAAAAGTCATATTTTATGGTATTACAGTAGAACTCAACTTGCATAGTAAGCACACGTTTAGCATGCTTCATGTTTCTTATGAGAATTGGATGCGTGAGATACAAGTGTCCAAAGCATTAAGTGGGTGAAGTGCAAGATTCGTGATTTATCAGATTTATGCTAGAGTAGGGTAGGTGTCGTCTTAGATAAAATATATCCATTGGATAAATAATGGATTTGTAGCCTTACTTTCAAATCAAAGGGGGGCGATGTCTATTGCAAGGCTACAGGTCTAGTTCAGTGTGCTAATAAGAAACTGAAGGGGGAGAGGACAGACAAATCACAGTACAATGTCACATGGATGTGTCAGGCCTTAAAAAAAGGTGGTGCTGGAGACACCGCTGTTTTTTTTTTCACACTTGACCTAACCGTTACGTATAGGCTTAAACGTGACGGTTGTGACCCAAACGGTCACTTTTCGGCCTAAACGTGACGGTATGTCTCTCGTGAGTCAGGGGAAAAAAAAGACACTGGTGATACAAGGTTGTGCAGCCTACAAAAAGGAACCCTAATGGTCACGTATAGGCCAATACGTGACAGTTGTGTACGGGGTTGTTTTGACAGAAAGTTAACGTTGACAGTGTTGTCGGACACCTAACCTAACCGTCACCGTTGGACCTATACGTGATGGTTAGGTTGCAGATTCAGCTTATATTAAGACAACTTTCACCACTCACTCACACACTAAACCCAAAATCAAACACAACTCTCATCACATTAAACCCACAATCCACAACTCTCACCACTCACTTTCATCACACTAAACCCACCATCATATACAAACCCGACACTACCATTTTCACCATAATTAAAAAGAACAGAAAGTATAGACGAAAGAGCGTGTTTGAGTTCTTGGTTATGATTATTTGTTGTTGGGACACCCAAGTAATATTTGTTTCACGCCTGACACCGATGTCGAGTTCGGGAGATAAGCTTCCAGATTTGAATGAGGAGCCAACCTTCGAAGATCTGAACCAGGTTTAACAAGTCTTTATTTTATTAAGGGTTCTACTAGGACGGGTAAACTTAGTGGTGTGCAAGTTTTTATTTTACGTCGGGTATCTAACCAGGTTTAAAAATTATGTTGGTTAACCAATGTGTATAGTGGTTAATAGTTATAGTGATTTTAATATTTAATTTATGTTGGTACTTAATTTATTTTAGGTTTTCTTAACGCCGCATATTAAAGAAAGATGGAAGAGTAAAGTTTGATTTATCATCTCGTCAAAAAGCGGGTTTGAATGTCTCCGGGCTCCTCGGGTCCAAGATTTTCTAACAGTTATCCCCATTAAAGGACTGGGCCGGCATATGTCAGCTGTGGAGTACCGGGCTATCCTCAAGTATCGGCTAATGATCCCCTTGTTTCCGACTGATGAGCCCTGCCCAGTTTGCCGCAAGGCTTGTTTGGATTCTTTTGGCGAGCATGCGGTCCATTGCAAAGAGTTACCCGGGTTTAAATACAGGCGTGATTTGGTTAGGGATTTTCTTTGTGATGTTCTCAAACGGGCATAAATTTCTGCTAAAAAAGAGGCTCCCGTGAACTTTCTGACAGATCCGCTTGAAGGGAGGTCTACTCTACGACCGGCTGATATTCTTGTGTTTGGTTGGGCAGGGGGGAAACACGCTTGTGTGGACCTTACAGGAGTGTCCCCTCTTGTGGGGCTCAGGGACAATGGGGTTGTGGCGGGTCATGCTGCTTTAAAGGCGGAATCATGCAAAGTTGCTAAACACGAGAAAGCTTGTTTAGAGAACCAACACGTGTTTATCCCTTTTGCTTTTGATACTTTTGGGTTCCTAGCACCGGAGGCAGTGGAATTCCTAAACAGGGTTCAACGAGTCGTGCATAGTAATATTTCGGCCCCTAAGACCCAAAGCTTTGTTTTTAGTAGGATCGGTTTTGCTATTCAAAAGGGGGTTGCAGCGCATCTTGTTGCCCGTTTACCTGCCACTTTATTGTAATCGTCGTTCTTTTCAATGATATCAATATTAAGAAAGATAGACAGTAGACATAAAAGGAACCGACTATTGGTAAGTATGTGAATATAGGCTATTGTAAAAAAAATACTTAGGCTTTGCAGTGAAATTAATTAAATAGTATTCATAATACTATGTAGGAATAAAGGTGATCCGTGCATCTGTAATTGTCTGAATTCCTTAATAATCGTGTAAGAGTTCGCTAAAGAGAAAAAAGGACTAGACCGTTGGTGTTTAGTCGATGATAAAACAATGACTATTCTTTGGTGGTGGTGTCTTTCTATTGTCCATAAACTAACAAAAAAATGACCTTATGTTATTTGCTTATGTTAATGTAAATAAGAAATTCAATAAGCATGATAAATGGTACAAAAAAAATTGTAAAGTGAACCTTATAAATATGTAAACAAGTACATACATGTATACTTAGAGATATTAAGGCCTCAAGTAGTAAGGGTAAAAGTATTTAAAAAGGCATTGGAGGAACTATCTACGGAGTTAGTTGTTTGTGTTAGCTCTAACTCTTAGTATAAATTTATAGATAAAAATTGTATATGTTTACTTAAAAAATAGTTGTTATGCTCCGGCTTTATATACATATAAACTTAGTGAAGTACCTGAGTATGTGTTGATCAGATTGATGTACTAAGCAAAGCTTTGGAGCCACTCATTCTAACCATGATGTCATCAGTAACTTTATAAGTACCGCGAGTCAGTTTAAAAAAACTTATACTGTTTTTCGCATTGATCTTTAGAAATTATAACATAAATTTCATAAGGATAAGTTCCATGTCAGTAGATGAAACTCATGTGCATGTTACACTAACCATCAGTTTGTTAATCCAAAGTAATACTTTCTTGATGAGTGTTACAAAGATCAAACACTCAATGAAATTCAAATCTCCCACACCATAGGTTCAACGTAATCCTTAAAGTGGCTCAAGAAACAATTTAAGTTCAACGTAGAAAGTCTAGTAAACATAATTGACAAATGTCTCTTAATCGCTTAGAAGAATATGTTATCCAAAATTGAATATATAGTGTGGATCATAAATCAAGAAAGAATTATATCCAATCACAGTTCACTCAAAGGACTTCAAAAATTTCCAACAAACACTCTAAGATCTAACATCAAATATATAAAAAAACATTATATATAAGAGCTATTTGATAGGAATTAAGTGTGTGGTGTGTACATTGTAAACCTATCAAGAGCATGCATAAGAGTATATAAACAACATGTCTTAGTTTTCTGTAGGGTTGTTTACAACATGTCGTAGTTTTCTCCGGGGTTTGTTTATCTTGATCCCGGTCTGTATATGATCAAATCTTTTGTCCAATCAATGATTTTTATTCACCAAACCAACACTTTAGTAAAAAAGGCCGATATGCCTCTTTTATCACGGTCAACAAACCAACCCCCAAAATTACTTCGCTCAGTTAAAACACCTTTTCAACCTCAGTCAAACATAAAAAAACCCGAGACCAATAAAAACGACTATATTACGGTTTTTTAAGATAAATGTTATGTTATTGTTTTTATAGATAAATGTTACTTTATGAATTTCAAATCTCCCACACCATAGGTTTTGATTAACAACAATGCTTTTTATAACAATCACCTTTTTAAATCTAACAAAGTCACCCCCTAGATACATGGGGTGTGATGGCATAGTCAAATAGATTCAAACCATACATCAAATTGACAAGGGTTGAATATGAGACAATTGAAACTACAAGGATAAGTTGAGACCATACTAGATATGGTAAAAAGGGTATTACCGACATTTCACATGGCTTCCAGTTTCCAAGAGATATAGATAGAGAGACAGCTCCGTTACCAATTGTGCGTGTATTGTGTGTGTGTGTTTATGAACATCAGCCTCCGTGCTGTTGTGTGATCGGATCCTCAAGTGATCCATCGGACCAAAAATCTTTGGAACATCAAACCCTAGCATAGCAATTAGCATTCTCCATTGAGTAGTTGATCGGTCTAATTTGATTCCCTATTTATCCCCAATTTTGATCGTGTTTTTAGGTTTTCATTTTAGATATACGACGTCGTCGTCGATCGGCTTATCGACCTAGTACCCTAATTTGAGTCCGATTATATCAAATTTCATCAATCGTATTAGAAATAGTTTGAATTCGAGGCTTGTTGTTTACGAATAAAACCCTATGGCTGCCACTAACGTCCAATCCGGCAACGATGGGCTAAACAGCCCTAGGGTTACATCGCCGTGGAGTCAGGTTGTCCGCGGTGGCGGCGGCGAGTCGGAAGGTGTGTCTCCGGTTCTGGTGACGACAGTAGGTTCTGCTCCGGCGTCTCCGTCGTGGTCATCGGTTCCCGAACATGTTAGTAACGTTTCTCCGGTGAGCTCTCCTGATGATTCCGGTGCTGAGGGACAGGGGGATGGTTCTGATAACAGCGGCGGTGGTAATGCTTCTAAGAAGCCTGTGTGGAATAGGCCTTCAAATGGAGTTGTGGATCCCTTTAGTCCGGTCATGGGAGCAGCTTGGCCTGCGCTCGGTGAATCGACTAAGCCGTCGCTTAAATCCTCCGCGTCGGAGTCGTTAAAAACGCTTTCAGATGGCTCATTGTCGCCTGCATTACAGGTAGTGGTTCCATTATCATTGTTGACATGTAAATATTGATAGCAAATTGATTGATTGTTAGGATGCTTATGAATAGTATGTGTTTTTTGCGTAGGAAGTTATCTAGGTTATACATTCTTGGTTCATAGTTTGATTTATATAAGTGAAATTGCCAGTTGGTATGATGACTCTGTATACACTTCTTTTGTTGTGTGTATATGCTTGTTACATTGTAGGTTACAGGAAGTTCCTCTCCGTCCCATAAACAGGCAAGTGCCATTAATTTGAATTCTACTTCAACTCCAAACCATGTGGCACCACCTTCCAGACAGAGGTCTTTTAAGCGAGGTGGCGGGAACTCTAGTGCAAATGTATCAGCTAATGGGGTGGTTTCTCAGCTGCCAACAAGCCAGGATCCGGTAGTGGAGCAACCACATAATTCATCTGGGAAGCCGGGAAATGCTGCTGAGCAGCCTTCTCCAAGAGATAATGCGCATAGGGAGCCACAAAAAGGAGGGTTTGTATCGCAATCTCATGGTGGTAATGATCACCATCATCAACGGGGTTCGTATAGAAGGGGCAATGGTGGGCAACATCCACGGGGTGATGGTTCTTATCATCACAACTATGGAGGGAAACGAGATCATGATCGTGGGAATCAAGAATGGAATCAACACAGTAGAAGCTTTAATAACAGAGATACACACTTGCAATCTCAAAGAGGGTTCTCCAGGGGTTATATGCGACCCTCTGTACATACTTCTGCCTCGTTTATTCCTCCACCAATGCATGTGCCTTTACAACCTTTTGGCAACAACATGATGTACCCTGGTGAGGTTTTCTATCATCAAACAGTTATGCTATTAAATATGTGGTTTTGCATGATGCTTAAATCCTTTTGCAGATGTTGCAGGTTCTGTAATTTATGTTTCTCCTCCACCACCACCCATGCATTATGGTGCACCATTATCGCCTCAAATGTATTATGGTGATCCCTTGTTGAATGGTAACATAGTGGTCCAAATTGAATACTATTTCAGGTACATCATTTTTTAAATGGAAAACAAATGGTGATTTTATTTATACTACTAGAAACTTCTCATTTATGGTGGTGCCAAGGATTTGATTGCTACTGTTCCATTGCAGTAATGAGAACTTGGTAAAAGATACATACTTGAGGCGAAACATGGACGAACAGGGCTGGGTTTCTGCTAGCTTAATAGCTGGCTTCAAAAAAGTGAGTATTGAAGAATAGTTTAATTGATTCATTCACTTGAATAGTTAATGTTTTCTTCTACTTTAGTGTCCTTATGACCTTATGTTTGCATTTTCAATTAAACCAGACATTTGTTCCTTTTAAGCAAACATCACGAGCTTGAGCAAAATTTGTGTTAAATTTTACTTTTTTTAATGTAGTAGGTATCTAAATTGTCAGAAGCCCTTCGGGCGTGCGCCTAGGCCCTCAGGCGAGGCGAGGCGAGGCGCAGGAAAAGCGCCTTGCTGCAACCTAGGCCCTCCGGCAACCTTCAAGCGAGATTCCGGTTACATTCCGGTCGGATTCCGTTGATATTTCGGCCAAATCCTTAAAATTTTAGCAAAATTCTACAAATTCAGGCAAACTGATCTTAACAATCCAAAAATGCCCCGCAACTAGCCTAAACTAGCCCTAAACAAGACTAAAACATGTCTAAAACCCAAAAATGGTATATTTGTGCTATGCGCCTTGCTTATCTCGGGCCCTCTCTTTTTAAGCGCCTTGAGACTAGGCCCAAGGCTCACCCTTTGCGCCTTGAGTGTGCCTTGCTCCTTTGACAACTATGGTAGGTATTAGAGCCTATCTGTCTTCCATAGGTATGTAATTTTATAAAATTTTCTCAAAAACTTCACTTCTCTATCAGCCGCTAGATCATTTTTTTTGTAATTTTATGTATCAGTTAGTTCATAGACGCTAAAATGTAAGTTATAACATGGTTTATATTAACTAGTACATTTTAATGCTTCAACTAACATTATCTCAGAACCATATTCAGTGATTAAAATCTTTTTAAACTAATGGCTACTACTGAGTGTAGAACAGTCAACTGATTTTCCTGTATAAGTAAAATGGACTTCAAACCACCATGCCTGTAAAACTGCCTCCTTTTTTCTGAATTCACCCATGCAATTAGATTACTTTTCTTCTATTTTCTATGTGCAAGCTACATTATTAACTCAAATAACATCAATATCATTCTTCTCACCAAAGTCACATGCATACCCGACATGTCGCCTCTTATTTTGTTATCTTTCCCGTCTAAAGTGCACATTTTCTTATACAAAGAGACCCTTGCAGCTAATCTATTTCACTAACATCAAGCAACTGGCAAATTATGCCACAAATTTGTTGCAAGGGGGTATTTATGATATATTTATGACCGTTTTATACATAGCAAATAGTCATTTCTGTAGTAGTGTCTATTAGGATCTATTTCTTCTCGCAAATACTCATTTATGTACGTTGAAAATAGTCGTTATGATCCAAAAGTTGTCGTTGATCTGTAGTCACACTTGACGTGCATATAGAATTCATATGTGCCTAATATATGTAAATAATGTATATATAGGTCATAACTAGTTTTAAGTAGAGAACTGTGAAAACCACGTAATGCATCTGTACGTAGTGCTTGACAGATATAGATATAATGGGAGTTAGGAAGAGAGTGGAGTAACCGGTTACATAACCGTCTTATATATCATAATTAAAGCAAAATGTACAACTGTTATTGCAGTTATTTACTTAAAATTGATTTTTATTATTATTTTTTCTTCTCTTTTTCCTGACAAAATAGTTCATTGGTGGCCTTCTTTTATGGTTGGTTGCATGGTTTAAGGGATTTCTTTTAATTAATATTCAAGGCAAACAGTGACCATCTCATGTAAACTTTTTTCCACTATGATTGTGATATGGTTGCATGGTTTAATGGATTTCTTTTAATTAATATAGAAGGCAAACAGTGACCATCCCGAGTAAACTGTTTTCCACTATGATTGTGATATTTTGGTGTTGCACTATTGCCATGTATTCTTGATTGGATAACATCTTGATCTTTTATGCACGTTGGTGCTGTATATTTCAAGTTATCCGATCACTTAAGTACTATATCTTTGATAGCATTTTATACCATCTAGGTGGATATCATTGCAAATGTGCTGGCTGTACTATCTGCTCACCCTTCTCTTAGTTTGTCTATTTTAGTGCTTATGTCGCGTGATGCAGAAGGGCATGCATGGTGACAGGCACTGGACATGCCATGGTGTTCAAACTTGACCTAGTACATTCACTTTGTTTAGTTCTCTGTAAAGATGACATGATGTTTTGTCATATTATAGGTTTCCTCTTTGACGGATAACGTTCAGCTAATATTAGATGTTATGCGAACTTCAACTCTTGTGGAAGTGCAGGTACGGATTATCGTCACCATTTCACTTTATCAAAATTTTGCTAATAATCCTATTTTTTAATGTTCTATGATATTTTTATCTCCAATTTTTTTCCAAAAATAATAATAATAATTTCCTAACATACTTCATGCTGTAGGGTGATAAGTTACGGAGGCGAAATGATTGGATGAAATGGATAATGCCTGCACCTGGTCAATACTTGACTCCATCAAGCCCCCAGGCCAATCATGAAGGGTTGGCGTTGCAGGTTCAGGGTCTTGCATTGCATGGTCCAGCTTCATCAAATCAGGTTCCTGTTGAGACTCAGTTTAGCAGCTTGAGTTCTGAGGAGTTCACCGGAGGCGAGGGGAACATTGGTGTGACTAGTCAACAGGCTAGTTTTGACCATGCATCAGCAGCTTGAAACTTAAAGCAGAGTCTATTAACTAAAACTCATGTTTTGAGAAGAATGGATTTTGAGTATGATGATTTGAGAGGCACATGGACAGACCAAAAAAACTTACAATCTTGAAAAAAAAGAAGAAAAGACTTTAATAATGAATGAAGAAAAACCAAAAGGATAGGATTATTATGACATGAGTATAGGTTTGTTGGATTTAAGGATTTGGTTTTTTTTGGGACCAGTGTTTTGAAATTAACTGTCCATTGTGGTTCTTGGTTTATGTTTTGAGTTGATGTTGGTGGAGAATTTTGTGATTTACTTCCCCAACACCTGCTGCTCAGGCTCTTTTATGAGGTGATTTGGACTTGTGATCAAATCATATGGATGATGATTATTGTGTGCTTTTATTGAGTTCCATTTGAATATGATAGCCTCATGTTTACCTTCACTCTTGCATGCATGCGACACTTCTAGTGCAGGTGCAGCAGCATCATCAACCCTGATGCTCTTTGCATATATGATGCCTGAATCGGCTAGCATATGTCAGTTACTATATATTGTGTTGTTTTACTTAATAAGTTGAAACTGGTGCAGCAGCTGTGTGATATCAAAATGATAAGGAGTTAAATTTTTTATGTTAGTTTATATACATGGAATTTATGCTCCTGCTTTTTAATGATTCAGGTTATTTGATAAAACTTTACTTATCTATTTCTTCTAATAGATTTTTTCCGGTTGATAAAATAGTCAACTATCCTGGTATTTTTGTTGTTAGGGTGGAAGGGGTGGGACGCGGGCTGGGCTTCCGGTTGGATCGGGAACACTACCACAACTGGTGTAGAGGGTTTGTTTTGCGGTTTGAAAATTGGGTTCATGAACCCGTGGTTGAAGCTGTTGTGTGGTAGTTTTGAGTTGTGAGGTGGCACTACATGGTTGGCTAAGGGGTTCATTTGGGAACACTGCCGCAACCCATTCGGGTACTTTAGGGTTCATTCGGGTAATATGAGGTGACATTACATGGTTGGTTGATCATTGATGGGTTGTTTTGGATTGTGCCCCTTCTACCGTTGCATTTTGAATGTAAGTAAATATATATTTTTTATATAGAGTCATATGTTAATAATAACTAACATGACTTTTTGATCCTAATCCTATAATTGGTATATGCATTCAGTAAGGAATTTTCTTAATATAACTTGGTATACTGATAAGATTGTCACATTCTATTATTTAAACTACTATCAGGCTTTATAGAATTTTCAAACTTAATATATCTTTATTTTCTACTTTTAGCTTAATACGTAAACTATTTAATTTATCGTTACTAGTTTCATGCTTCAATGAGGGAATATGTTATGCTAATTTTTATATAGAAAAAGCTCAAATTAAAGTTCTGTTTTAGACAATACATTGAGCCGGTCAAATGGAGCATAGTGTACTAGTGAGGATGTGAAAGGCTTTTTTAATACCACAATACTTAACCAAACATTTCATTTTTATGGTGAGATGTTGTTTCAAGGTCTTTTTATCTCGATGTTTTATGAGCTTGATGGAATGGAGAATCTATGTTGTTGATCATGGATGTAAATAATATCATCATCTATTGCCTTCTTCTTTCGGATTTAAATTACATACTAGAGTTCAAGATGATTCGGGTTCTATTTCGCTCATGTTATTATATCATACATGTTGGTTAACTTATCAGTTTATCATACTATCATGACAACTAAATTGAAGATGTTAATGGATGCTCGTCTCCTACTGATGGTTGGCTTCGGAACCCGGTTGCTACCGAAGGTCAAGGTTGGCTTCGGAACTTGGTTGCTACCGAAAGTTGACTTCAGTCGGCATGGACTCAGTTCCAGCTATCGAGGATATTTTCATCAACTGATTTAATAGATTTCTAAGGAACTTAAAAATCTGATTTCTTATATGATTTCTCATAAGATTTCTTGGCAGGATTTATAAACATTATGAGGAATTTTGATTTTTTGACGAAACATCCGTCGGAGAATCTGCAAAATATGAAGACAATATTCCCTGTGGTGCTTTCCCGATGCATTTCAATCATTGCCAGCTGACAATAAATAAGACGACAGACATTGCAAATTCGTTAGACATGTCCAGTCTACGTAGTAAGCACCCCTCCCTCGGGTGGCGGTGTGACTCTAGTTATCACATTCTTCTTTATCGATCTCAATGTGATGGTATGTGTGTTGATCACCTAGTGTTTGTTGGAAACTGTGGCTTCAGAAGTATAATGTGTCAACTGTGGAATACTTAATCTGTGCTAATGTGCTTGTAATTAGTTTGTTGGCATTGGTGATTTCAGAATTAAAATTGATCATAATTATCTAGAGTAGATGCAAAATGTAGTTCGATTTCTCACATGTGGTCATGGATTCTTCATTTGTGTTGGTGACCGCCTCATATGTGATGGTGGAGACTTCTACATGTGTGAAGTACAAATTTCACATGTCGATTTATGCTTGAATAGATGGACTCGATTATTAGTTATTGATAAAACCTCCAAGATCCGATTCAAGCTTCGTTTTTTTTATAGAAATGGGAATAGACGGGTCGTTGTGAGCCAACACATACAAACAAATACATAGATCTATGGATAGAGACGAGTAGAAACGGAAAGCAGTACACTTCATTTATTTTGGACAACAAAATTACAACTTTCATCCACCCTGAGTGAGCTCACTCGGGATGGTGGGTCGCACATAAACCATCAACAACAAATGAAACCATAAGGTCCTATTTATAGCCCCATGACCATTGGTCTCCAAGCAAGCCACCACTTCTTGAAAACCCTAAAAGAGTCGCCAATCACGCGTGTAAAATCAATGAGAGTCGCTAATCTGTGAGCAGACACTCTGAGAGTGTCGGTTGAAACTGACCTAGCGGCTCTCAGAGAGTCGGCTAAAACCAACCTAGCGACGCTCAGACCAAAACGCGTGACGCGACCCTAAACTTCTCGTGATCACTTGAATTAATAAACATCATTCTCAAACTAGACCAACATTTATCAAAATGTTTATGGCAATAATGGAGACGATTTTTCTCCTTGACACGTCGAATGGGGAAACACTGAACTAAAATGTGTCACATATGCGCGCACATGCTTTCATATTTGTGCTCATAAAGTGCGCATTTGGAAATCCATGGTGCACATTTATGGCACAATCTGTATTTTAATTTTCTGTTTTGAGAATGCTTGTAGTGTCGTGTAGTATTAAACTATTTGTATCTTGATTGTAATGTTTAAAAATAAAATATTGTAAATGATTTGTTATGATCTAACGTGAGTGTGTGTTTGACAAAACAATTTATTAACACACAAGGTCCATCAGTGGACTTATCATCACATATGGATCACCAACACCAAGGTGGCTTGTTGCCACAGACCAAATGTTCGCAGATCGTTTTGCTATGTTTGTACTTGAACGCTTGGGGTTTAATGGCTAGTCCGGACTTCATCGGGGACGGCCTCGATGGGATAGACGACTTGAACATGCCTAGGTATGCTTGCACACCGAACGCATCACCGGTCGCGAGCTGTTGCCGCTCGCGTGATGAGTTCAAGGAAGGACGAAACCGGTAGACCCTGATCATAAGCGGGATGGATTGGCTGGCCCTGGGGCAACCCAGGGCGCCACACGGGGCCTCGAGAGATGACCCCATGACAAAGTGGTATCAAATCAGGTTGACCCTCAGATACTTTGGAATGTGACTTATTTCAGATGTGTGTATACCGGACGAGCATGATTATGCAATGGTGGTGGGAGAAGACCAAATGGGGAGCGTTTCGACGATGGTCTTTGTAAGCCGCAAGTATGGGATTGTGAGCTCCGCCCTAGCCTAGTTAACATTGAAGCCCACCGTGATCTAGTTCAGCAACTACGGTTTAGCAGCCCGTAAAACGAAGATGAAGACTGCTACAACCTTCAGGTCCCCATACTGAAACTAGGCGAACAACGGCGCCACTTAAATCAATCCGATGAAATTATCTGAACGGTCCGAATGAAGATCACGGTTGCTGGACTCTTACCAAAGTGAATCATGCTCAATCATAAGGGGTGAATCAATGTGATACGTCCGCAAGCAAGTATGGGATTGCGGGCATGCACAAGGACGTGTATGAAATGGTGGTGGGAGAGTGTCACAGACCAAATGTTTGAAGATCGTTTTGCTATGTTTGTACTTGAAGGCTTGGGTTTACTGGCTAGCCCGGACATCATCGGGGACTGCCTTAGTGGGATAGAATACGTGAACATGCCTAGGTGTGCTTACACACCGAACGCATCACTGGTCGCCAGCTGTTGCCGCTCGCCTGATAAGTCCAAGGCAGGACGAAACGAATAGACCCTGATCATTAGCGGGATAGATTGCCTGGCCCTGGGGCAACCCAGGTTGCCACACGGGGCCTCGAGAGATGACCTCGTGACAATGTTCTGACCTAATGTGAGATGTAGGCTAAAACAACATATTAAAACATGACAAGACCCGTTGAATCCCATAAGTGGATATATCATCATACAAAGGTCATTAAACCTAAATGACTTGTTATGACGTAATATGACCATGTGTTAACAAAAATAACTCATTACACACATATTAAGAACCGTTAAAGCCCGTTAGCGGGGTCATTAAAACCTTATGACTATTGTGACAAAATGTGAAGGCTAAAACAACTTATTAATGAAGGACAAGACCTATAATGTATCATTAGAGGAATCATCATGATACAATGATTACACCTAAATGACTTTTTATGACTTAATTCGACTAAGTGTTGGCTAAAATAACTCATCAACTTCTAAATGACTTCCATGTATATATGTGTATGCATGTGCATTTCTTATATGTGTGTATGTTAGAATAATTTTGATCATATGTATGAGCTAATGTACGTATGTTTGAACTAATTTATGTATGATAGATTGCCTTTGATCACATGTTTGATCTAATGTATGTATGTTTGGCCTTGGTTGTAGATATTGATTATTTCGATTTTCACACATAAAGAATGGATATGTAGAAAGAATGGCATCCATGAATGTCTTAGCACTAAGTTTATTGTTGGAGTGAATGTTGTTTTTTTGGACTTTGCCTATTCCAATGAAGGGTATGTTGAAAAGAAAAAACAAATTATTTGGAATAGTCTCGTATTAGATGCTATTGTTCCAAACGTTAAAAGTTACACCACTTGGAAAGGGATGGCGTGAGGTTTAACTTGGTTAGACACAGTAGAGGTGCACAAACCGGTTTTTTTCCGGAACCGGATCCAGATCGGATCCGGACCGGTTCCGTCAACGATGGTCAACAACCGGATCCAATGGAACCGGTTCCGGATCGGATCCGGTTAAGAGAGTGGAGACTTGGAACCTATTGGGACCGGACCGGACCGGACAAAAAAAACTGGTTCCACCGGATTTTTTTTTTTAAATTTTTTTAAAAAAAAATAACAAAGATACACTATAAAATACATGTTTTATTTATTTTGTAGCTTTTTTTAAGTAATTTAACAATAGTTCGTAAAAAAAAAATACAAAAAACATAATTGAATCACAAAATATATATTATTTATTATGTTTTCAATCTTCTTCGTCGTATTCTTCGTCGTAGTCTTCGTAACATCGGTTTTCATTCTTCTTCGCTTGAGATGCGTTGGGCTTCATCATAAGCTTGTTCTTCGTCCGAAAGTGGATTCGCCGCCCCTTGTTCTACTTCGAATTAATGTATTTCTTGTTCAATGTCAAGCTCGTCTTCTAGTTTTGCAACATGTTGTACACGTTCGGCGGCATCCAAATGGTCCTTCAAGCAAATACACATTTCCATAGATTTCGGTGTAAGCCTCGTTCTTCGAATAGATAAAACCCTGCTACTAAGAGAAAAAACAGATTCCGAAGCTACCGTAGAAGCTTGGACGGTTAGTAGGTCACGGGCCATTGCGGCTAGAACTGGATATTGGGATTCCCTTCCTTGCCACCAACTCAAAATATCAAAGTTTTCAAACTCTTCGGATCTTAGAGTTGAAATAAAGTCGGTTGCTTGATATCTCCCAAGCTCGCTACTTGGTGTGGTTCCACGAGCTCGTTTAGTATTTTCGTTTCTTAAAGTGTTAAATAAATTTAGCATCGGGTTCCTTGAACTACTAGAACTTGAACTCGAACCCATTGATTCACGTATGTTTGATGGATCACCACTTCCACCATATTTGCGTAAATAATAATCAAACATATTATTAAAAGCCGAATTGAAATCACTTATTGCCTTTGATTCAAAATTTGGGTCTTCCTAGAACATATTTAAATCATCCGATATTGATCCAATTAATGTTTTAACACCGGTTACATTAATCGTTGGGTTTAAAGCGGCCGAACATGTAACAACGGCCGGCATTTCCGAAAAATATTTTTTAAATTTAGCTTTCATAGGTTTTACTATTTTTTCAAAAATAGGGCCGTGATATTCAAACTCTTTTAATTTATTACATATTAAATATAATTGTTGAAGTATTAGCGAAGATGTGGGATAATAAACTCCCGATAAACATGTAGTTGCATTTTTAAAAACCTCAAGCAAATTAGTTAGTTTCTCGATCATATCCCAACTTATATTATCAAATTTTTGTGAACAACGTCTCTTTTGTACTAGTTCATCATGGAAATGTTTTAAAGTAACTCTTTGCCTTAAGGCCGATTCAAACATTTTCCATGTCGAGTTCCATCTAGTAGGTACGTCCCAATTCGGACCTAAAAAAATGGAATCCGTTTGTTGGCACAAGATGAAAAAAAACACCGTTACAAGGCGGTTCATATTTTATTTTTAATTTTTCCACCGCGTTTTTGTTATTTGAAGCGTTATCAAAAGATATTGAAAATATTTTTGGTTGAATTTTATAAGTTTGAATTACCGAGTCTAAAATATAAAATAAGTTTTCGCCAGTATGTGGATATCCAAAATAATCAAACGCAATCGTACGCTTCATCATTTGCCACGACTCCGGTTGAACCCAATGTGCGGTAACGCAAAGGTACGATTCGGGTAAACCATGTGGAGCGGACCAAACGTCCGTTGTTAAGTTAATGCCGGTATTTAAATTTTCAAAACCTAAAATTAATTCTTTTTTAGCTCTTTTCCACATTTTTAAACAATCTCTTCTCAAAGTAGAACGACTTACATTTGTGTAACTCGGTTGAAGCGTCTCTTGTACCATCCTCGTCAAGCGCGATTATCAAAGTGATCAAAAGGCAATCCTTCTTGAATGACGAAATGTGTCATTCTCTCATGAACCCTCTCGACATTGTATTGCCAAACTCCTCCATCCCTACCAATTTGAGTTTGATCTTCACCTTGAGTGTGTTTTGTGTGACTAGCAATATGTTTCCTCAAAGTGCTATTTCCCGCCGCACCCAAAATTCTACCACAACGTTTGCAACGAGCCTTTTGCGAACCGTTCGACATTTCGCATAAATCGAAATAAGCCCATATCTCTTGGTTTCGGGAGCAAGGAAGTATTGACACCACCGTGACATCGCTAGTAGAACCACCAACCGAATTTTGAGTGCTTGCGGAAGCGGAAGCCATGAGAGCGTTTTTTTTTGCGTAAAGTGAGCGTTTTTTTTTGCGTTTTGAGAGCGTTTTTGAGTTTTGAGAGCTAGAATGTTGTGGTGAACTAACCCATACACCCAATACCTATTTATACTAAGTTTCAAGCCTTAAAAACAAAAAAAAACAAAAAACGGCTATATAGCCGGTTCCGAACCGGTTCCAAATTGTCCGAAAAAAACCGGTTCCATTTTGTCCGATTTTTATCCGGTCCGTCAAAAAAACCAGAACCGGTTATGGATCCGCCGGTTCTCACAAAATCCGGTCCGGTCCCAAAAAAACCGGTTCTATACGGATCCGGTTTCGGATAATCCATCGGATCGGATTCGGTTCCGGTTCTTTTGAGCACCTCTAAGACACAGTTTCACGCATACTTATATAATAGGGATGAGCATTTGCTACCGAGTACCGGTATCGGTACCAATACCGTACCGATAGATTCGGTACCGGTATCGGAACCTACTTTTCCATAAATTCGGTACCGGTACGATACATGTACCGAAAAAAATGACCATTTTATAACGAATAACGGTACCCACTTTTTCATAAATTCGGTACCGGTATTTTCAGTACCGGTTCGGTACCGGTGCGGTACCGATCTCATCCCTATTATACAATATGGTTAAACTATGGTAAAAAATTGGACTCTACGAATCAACATCGAAACATTGAAGTAAGGTCAAGTGTATTACAAATTATTCAAGCAAAATTCTTGCAAGTGTATTACAAATTCTTTAATTGTATTGTGTTATGCTGCTGGTATCGGTTATACCCGTTAGTTTGTAAAACCCATCGAGTATCTATCGTGTATGTATAAAAACAGTAATTAAAATAAAAAAGAAAGAAAATCATGTCGGGTACATACATTTAAAATATACGTATTATATACTTAAAATAAATACACTATATAACTATATATATATACTTCAAATAATAAAAGAGAAAGAAAATTACGTCGGATATATAATTGGGTAAACAGGTCAGGTAAACGTGTATATCACCATATCCCATACCCGTGAAAATTTAAAAAGGATCTAATACCCGATTACCTTACCTTATACCCGTCTTGAATGTTTCAGATTTCTCATTTCCGGTTTGTTGTCATCCCTGGTTACAAAACACCACCGACTACTACCAAGTGTCATTTATGAGCACCATAATTGTCAATTGCTGTCAACTCCGCTTTGACATTTGTAAAACCCCCATCTCAAGATAATATAATATGTAATTGAAGTACTTTATGATATATACATACATATACATGATCCACTCACAAAATAACGAACAATCTCTGGTGTAAAAGAAATATAAAAAAATCAAACACATGGTTTGACAATCAACAAATAGTTTAAACAAATAAAAAAAATTAAAGAAAGCAAGGTTATACATTTTATCAAAATAATAAATTGCTTGAAAGTGCATCTTGACTAAATTTATAAATGATATTCATTCATCATAAATTGAGGAAGGTATTGAATTATTGATGTGAGATTTTAACATTACCAGTCCGAACTTAAAACTGTTAGAAATTTTGAACATTAAAAAAAATAATTTAAATATGCGAAGGAAAACAAAAGTGTAAGGTTGTATTTATAATGTGAGTTTTTCACTCACTCTATTAAGTAGGGGTGTTCAAAAAAATTCGAATCCGAAACCGAATTATCCGAAAATCCGAATCCGAATTAGGATATCCGAATTTTCGGATTCGGATTCGGATAGTGATTTTCGGATATTTCGGATAGTTCGGATATCCGAAATATTATATTTATATATTTTTTTAATTTTTTTTATTATTTAAAAATAAGAAAATTTGAATCAAAACCCGATATATTATATTTATATATTTTTATATGTATATTTTCTAATGTTTTTTAAGGTTTTTAATTGTTTTTGTAATTTAAAAATATTATTTTTATACATTTTTTATTTTTTTTATATTTTCGGATATCCGTTTCACTATCCGAATCCGTATCCGAATTTTCGGATATCCGAAATTCGGATATCCGAAATTTCGGATTCGGATTCGGATAGTGAAATCCACTATCCGAAAATTTCGGATATCCGAATTTTCAGATATCCGACTTTGAACACCCCTACTATTAAGAGCAACACTAACAACTAGCAAACTTCTTTGGTGACATTTGCTATCGAAAATTCAACTTGACAAAAGAGTCACTTGATGTGTTTTAACCCTCAAACGCAAGAATCACTAATTCTAAGGGTATCTGGTATACCACAGTGAGTGACATTCTCACATCGTCTCACACAAGAGGGTGTTCTCACACTACAACCAATCAAATGCCCATCTTTCACACAAGAAAACTCTCTTTTTTCTTTCTCCCGTGAGAATTTTTACGCCTACATCTCACATCTACCTTCACGTCAAGAAGGGGGCGGTGTTCCACACCCTCTCATAGGGGGTATACCGGACACGCTAAGAGCTCTACCGAATAAAGTTTTATTCGGTATTTGTTTTAAATAATCTGTTATTGAATTTTTGTTTTTCAAAATATATGAGTTTTAACTTTTTGTATTTGATTTAAATTTAACAATGATTATAATTTTGATGTAAGAATCAAAGCAATTTAAATTATTACTTTGAGTGTTATAGATTTAACATTAAAAATAAATAAAAAATCATAAAACATATATTTAATGAGGGGCATAATTTGAAATACAAGACGATTTATGTAACCGACTCTCTAATAAATATTTTAACTAAAATAAACCGCAATTCACGGCCGTAAAATAGGCCCCACACTGGGGCATAAGCACTTTGGATTCCCCACAACTCACGTACTCGTGTTGACCAACCCTACAATCACATTCATCCACGTCAGCATACTAACTACGGTTTTTCTTTTTTCTTTTTATTTCCAAAAATATATAAAAATAAAAAATAATTTGGCGGGCAGTCAGAATCATTTCAAATTGAGGATTTAAAAACCCTAGCAACCTCCATTTCCCCAATTTTCTCACTCTCTCTGCAGGTTCGTGTTCTTCGCTCTCTAATTTTTGTTCAATTTCACGTTTTGTGGATGATTTTTGATTACTCTGAGATGAATCGATTACTTGATTAGTTGATTTCTCCATCTGTCATGCACACGAACTTTGATTTTGATTTTGTTTTTCTGTATGTATCGATTGATTTTGTTTTGTTTTTCACCGGATTTACGGTGTTATGTGATGGTATGATGTGTAGTTTGTGCTCGTTCTGCGTTTAATTTTAGGTTTTTGACCTTTTTCGATTGCTGGTTATTGCTGCAGGTGAATTGATTAGCAGAGCGAGAGGATGAAGGCGAATGATGATGTCTGATGGTAATAGTTTTAATTTTTAGCAGAAGTTAAGTTCATGTTTATGGAATTATAGAGTTATAGATCGTAGTCTGCAGTCTGGCTGTGTATCCGTACATGACGGTTATTCAGCTTGTAGTTAGTTGTATTGTGTCTGCTTTCAGCTTTGATTTTCCATTTTTAGAATTAGATTTCTGTATTTGGTAATTGTGTGTTGATTTTGTTATTTACCTATTTTTGGAGATTATTGTAGGTTTAGAAACTAGGTTTTTGATTGATATCTGATGTGATTACAATGGTTTAGGTACACTGGATGTGGCCTTTGGTTTAGATATTAGCAGAGGAAGCAAAGAGGAAATAGAATGGGCAAAGTGTCCCCTAAAGAGAAAGTGTCAAAGACTTCAAAGCAGAAGAAGCGCGCCCATGGTTCTAACAAGTATTTGAAGCCAGGTGCGCTTGCTCAGCTTCGTAACAGCAAGGCGTCAGCATCAAAGTCATGTACAGATATTGGGAGGAAGAAGGTTGATGTTATGGATGCAGAGAGTACGCAGGGCGTTGATCTGTTTCAGAATGAAAGTGGGACTGACATACCTATAATTTTATCACCTGAAAAGTTCAGATATAATAATGTGGCTGGACCACTTGATGTGCACAAGGAGAATAATTTACAGAGAACACCTAAGACACCACGGGATCCGTGTCCTCAAGGGGATGGATCTGATTATGAGTCCAGGCTTGAATCTCTCCCAATGGAGTTGCTGGTAATCCACATTTCATCCCTATTTTATATTGATCGATAAATTAGTATAAGATTAATTTTTAATGCTTACTTGATGTGCAGATATAGGGTGTTTTGGCATCTGATGGCATTCATTGCACATATTTTTTAACAAATCTATTCAAAATCTCAAAAACAAATCTGTTTTTTTTTTTAACAAATCTATTCGCTGCACATATAATCAAATCGATGTAAACCATATAAAGTTTACATTTGCAACTGGTATGGACATTCTATAAAAGATTGTTAATGACCTAGAAAAGGAAAACATCAATCATAACCGTCGGATGATGAGATAAGATCTGTTTGTTGGTGGTAGCGATCAAATATGTGATTGTAACCGAAGTAATAGTGGCAAAAACAAGCAGTATGCTCACGCTCACCTGCTCTTTTTGGTCTATATTGTATAAAACATGTTTGGTTGCATCAATATTCCATGCTGACCATCTAAAATATATGACTCATTTTCTGAAACTTGTGATTCAAGGTTAAGATACTTTGCCACCTACAGCATGACCACCTGAGGGCTGTTTTTCATGTCTCTGAGAAAGTCAGAAAAGCTGTGAGTTTCTCTCTTTCATTTTTGTTTCTGTACATATTACCATCATCCAACATTTACAAAAAAGCGAAATAAAAAAAACATGGTTTGCATATTCATTTCTTAGGTTGTGATTGCCCGCCAGTTCTATTTTAACTACACCACACCCGATAAATCACGGCAAGAAATGTTATGCACAGCAACACCACTGCCTACCAAACACTGGCCTTTTGTGAGGTTAGCATCTCAATATTCTGTTTCTTTTAGGAAACTTATCATTTTGTTCAATGATCTAATGACATAACTATCAATCTTTTATAGCAAGGGAGACGGTAAAAGCAAAGATTTTAAACTACCCGCCACTCCAAAAGCACCTAGGCATGGACCCCGTCCTCCTTCCCGCCTAAAGTTAACTGAAATGCGCCAGATTGCAGCTGTTTTGTTTCAAGAATCAGCATTTCCTCCTAGCTACATCGTTCCGTCTTTGATACCAAAACCAATATGCAAATCGTTTGCTTCCAACCGCGTGTTGTTCTATGATGAAGAGCTTGAGCTTTGCCAGGCTGTTGCTCAGAATAAACTTCTTTAGTCGTCATTTCAGTCCTCCTTTTGTACAGTGGTAAACCCCTCCTTCAGTTTAATGTTTTTTAGGTTGGTACTATTAGTGGGTAGGTAGAGTAAGATGGTGCAATTTTGAAAATCCAATGGGGCAGTCATCAGCTTGATGAGTGGTAGAATACTATGGTTGATAATCAAATAATATGTTAATTGTTGAATGTTATGTTTTGTACATATTGTGAGAACAATTTCATTAAGGAGTTGGGTTGTTTTTTTTTATCACAAATAATACTATAGTTTGGTGTTTTTCAAGATGCTTTGAACTTTTACGCTCTATAGTTTGATCTGTCAAATTGCATTTATGTCCGGACCTACAGGTAAAACACCGGTGTCGTGTGATACCAGTAGATTTTTTGACGTGTTATATAACTTTTGAGTGACATTGATTCATCAAGCTATGAATCGTCAAGAGGTCGGTTTAAGTGTTTAACAAATATAACTATGTGGTTTGGTGTTTTATCATATGTTCAATTTTTTTTACAAATCATACTACACAAGATATAAAATTCAATAATTAAATATCAAGTTTTACACCAACTCTTACAGTAATTATATTTAAAAATAAATTAAGCAAATTACATTGTTTAAAGCAAATTACATTGTTTAAGCAAATATAACTAATATAGTTCAACTGGATTCGGGAAAATAAATTTGAGAGTAAATTGTACATGAAATGGTAGTTCATTGAAGAGCTAAACATGATGAAAGTGACGCGGAGCTTGTGTGGCTCACAAGTATACTTAATATACATGGGGACATTTATCACACCAACAACCATTCATCACTTTCCCACCTCTTTGGAAAGGAAGTCATCCATTTGTTGGACACTTTGACTTTAGCAATAAAGGTGATGTGGCTTGTTTTCAAAATGATTTAAAGGGAAAAAATACAACCGAAAACTCTATTTTATTTATTTTAAATCGAAGCAAATCAGAACACCCTTTTTATCTGATCAAAGACGGCGAAAAGGGATGTTGGCCGGCAATTCCTCGTATTTGGTGAGTGCACGTGGCTTCGTTTAACGCCAAAAATAGATGAATGTTAGTGTAAAGGATGAAATATGTAAACAAGTATAAACATAATTTACAAGTTCTGGTATTACCTTAGTTTAGCGACAATCTGAAAAGTGGTATAAATATAAAGGACGAAAGGTGTAATTTGTTATTTTAACAACGACAAAAAAACGATTTTGCCCTCGCGTGAGTGGCACGTGACCACATTTAAAATCTGAAGTTGACGGATGTTAGTTCAAAGGATGAAACGTGCAAACTTTTATAAACATAAAGGACACAATCTGTAATTTCCTTAGTTAAATGACGTAAAACTGAAATTTGTTTAATATTTAAAGGACATAAAATGTAATTTTTTTTAATTATAATAGTTTTTGAAACTAATGTATTTTTTTGTTTTCTAAAAATGTAGTAGATGATCATTAGGCCATCTGTAGTGGTTTCACGCATACCATGTTACTGTTACATCCGTATTGGTTTCACGCCCCTTATTAATGAGTGATTTTTTTTCATTTTGTTAGTTTTTATAAACAATTGATATTTATTTTTTTTAAAACATATATTTATTAGTTGAAATGTCGATCCAAACATGTTAAAAACCACTTACATGATGAAAAATAGTGTTTTTGAAAACAGCTCCGTTTTCGTTAAAATTTATACCTGGATGTTCAGAAAAATAAAATAAACAAACACGTGTATTTCGTTTTTTTTTAATAATTACCGAGCATTAGTTATTTGAGAAAAACCAAATTAAATCCTAAACTAAATATTTAATTAAAAAAAGAAAAAGAAATAATGAGGTGAATATTTTGATTGGAAGAGTTAAGAGTGTGTAGTGCTACTTGCCGGTGAATGTATAAAGGAAAAAAAATTCATATCAGATAAACACATTTTTAAAAAACTTATATCGAAATTTAATAAAAAAAAAACTGAATAAAATCTATATTTAGATTTATATTAAGTTTGAAATGTTATAAACTAGAAATTAAAACCCGCGCTTCGCTGCGGGGACGTATTGTATAATAAATCAAAATGTTCACACGTACAAAAAGAAACAAAAAAAAACACATATTGTATACTAAATGAAAGCGTTAAAATGTAAGAAAGGAAGAAAATAAAAATAAAAACTGGATAAAAAAATAAAAAAAGGAAGAAAAAACCAGTACACCCAGGAGTCGAATCCGTGTGGAGAAGGGGGATTGGGATGCCTTAGTGGGCACACTAACCAACTCTACTAGCAATGGCTCTTAGTATTTATTGAAGAAAAAAGTTTAAATACACAAACAAAAACGTGAGAATATGAAAAAAATCCAGTTAAAAGTCCACATGTGGCGTTGCCGCCCAAGGCAACCAACCACAAGCAGTTACCGTAGACATGTGAGGGAAACTCACTTCCAAATTTCAAATGTAGAGTTAGTAATTATTAGAGAAAAGCTGAATTAGATCTTAAATGAATAAAAAAAATAAAATAAAAGAACTCTCATTTCAATTTCTGTGAGCTGGGTAGGAACTAGTAACTAAACTTTAAAAAAACCAAAATAAATTACATTAATTTTAAAAATTATTTTATAGAGTAGTATAATTATATAAAAAAGCTCTGATTTAAATGGTTTGGTAATATTTTTAATCCTACTTACAGAAGTCCTTACACACACATCTAATCTTTTTGAGCCAATATAACTTTCATTGAAAACCAAATTTGGCCAAACCACATGATCAGTACATCATCATCTTCAAATACTTAAAAAGATCAAAATACAAACCAATGAACAAACATGATAATGAATCCAAGATAAATGTTTTATTTATTTATCTTCTTGATCACAATATCGCGCACGCCTTTTGACCCTTTCCTCCTTTCTTTTTCTTTCCCTTTGGAGGCTGCAGAACAACTTTAATGGCGGCATCAAAAACTTGCTTCACATTCTACAAGAAAACGAAGACCCTCTTTAACATAAAAGATCTTCTAACTAAAGAAACATAGCAAGATTAAACTTACCAACTGTGTTTTTGAACTACATTCAACATACTCAGGAGCTTCAATAGTCTTCTTTAATTCTTCTCCCTGTAAAAAGCCGCAAGATTTATTACAGGTGGGAAAACGGGTCAAAATTTTGATACTGGTCGACCCATTCGTAAGTTAATGGGTTGAAAACTGAGTATGAGTTTAGCACCTGAGCATTAGTAATGGGAGTTGCCCCAGGGTGATCTACAAAGAATTGATTGTCATCCCGAAGATCTACGATCCATTAAAATTCGACTTTGTTAAATATAGATACTTTTGAAAAATATCTCATTATAAGTAAAAAATATAAAAATAATAAGAAAAAAGAAAAAAAAATCAATCTTGTATACCAAAATCTACCCAATCCCAATGATAAAACTTAGTTTTAAAAGGCGTGCCTTAGGCGTGAAGCACTTAGGAAAACGCACAAGGGGCTTGAGGCCACGCCGCATATATTTCTTGTCGAAATTGGTCAGGGTTTGTAGGAGGCTTATATGTAAAAAAGGTTTACTTGGTAAAAATGTTTGTGTAAAACAGACGATAGAGACGCAACTTCTAGTTATAAATAAAGTTTATTTTGTTGTACATTAGAGAAACACCTAGTTTACATGATACTCGTGCCTCGCGGCCTCGGCTTTTGCTTTTGGGACCTAAATGCCTCGGAGTGCCTCACGCTTTTTAAAACCAAGAAATCAAATTAAATTTGGTGATGGGTAAAGTTGACTTTACGATTTGCCATTTTAGCTTCATGAATCATGTCTCATAATCCAAATAACAGATTAATATTAACAGGAATGAAGATTTTATGGCTGAAAAAAGAATGATTGTCAAATAACTCACCAAGTTTCGTCCCAACAAGAACGATTGGGACACCAGGGGCATAATGCTTCAATTCTGGAATCCACTGCGAACACGAATAACCAAAAGAACATGACAACTTTAAGTCCAAAATCATTAGTCATTTTAGTAACTACATAAAGATTTTTAAAAAAATATAAGAATTTCACCTTCTTGGAGACGTTTTCATAGCTGGCCTTGCTAATTAGAGAGAATGCCAAAATGAAAACATCGGCCCCACGATAACTCAACGGTCTTAATCTGTTATAATCCTCCTGTCCTGTTTCATAGAACACATGATCAATGAATGAATCAAACAGATATTATGAAGGTAATTAATACGCATTTTCAGAAGGTTACCAGCAGTGTCCCATAAGCCTAGATTAACTGTGCTGCCATTGACCACCACATTAGCACTGAAATTATCAAATACCGTTGGGACATAATCCTGTTTAAACCACAATCAATGATAAAAATGATTTTTACATCATTATATTGGATATTCTTTAAAAAAAGATGATAAAAATGTATGAATTAAAGAATTAAAATCTTTAGTTAATAAAACCAAAAACATGAAAAATTCAATCTTACATCAAATTGAAACCCAAAAAGAATGTGATCATAATGCTACATCCTCTCATAAACTATACAAAATCGACCAAAAGAGCATTTAAATCTTTAATCAACAACACCAAGAACAAGTGAAAAAAGATAAAATTCAAGAGAAAATATCTTTATCCAGAAACCTAAAACCAAATTGGATACCCAAAAAGAATGTCATCATACAAATTTTCATTTTTCATAAATAAGAAAACTCAGACAAATTCATCATCATCAAGAAAATGTTAATCCCAATTGGATACCAAAATAGCATAATTTGTTTTAACAATCAAATCAACAAGAAAAACACAAAATTAAGGAAAATTAAGCATCTTTATCAAGAAAATCAATCATAAAGATCATACCCATTTTCAAATTAAACAAGAATCAATCAAAAAGACCACTGAAATCTTTACCCAACAAAATCAAGAACAATAATAAGAACAAAACCATCACATTCATCAACATTAACTTCAATAAAATCAATCATAATCCATAAAAAAATGTTTTAACAATTAAATCAAGAACAAGAAAACCACAAAATCCAGGCAAAGTAAGCATCTTTATCAAGAAAAGCAATCATAAAGATCATACCCATTTTCAAATTAAACAATAATCAATAAAAAAGACCATTGACCCTTTACCCAACACAATCAAGAACAATAAAATGAATCATAACCCATGAAACAAAAGGGGAATAATCACCGTGGGGAAGGTGTTGCTGGTGTAAGAAATCAACAGACATGTCTTTCCAACAGCCCCATCACCAACCGTCACACACTTTATGAACCTTGATGCACTCATATTTCTTCAGATCTTCTTCTACACCCAGAAGACCTGATCACCCAATAATTCAGTTATAGCCCCTTTTTTCCTCCCCTTTGACAAATTTCCCCCTTTTTTGTTTGAAAAATTGGATGAAAGTTTGGAGCTTTTTGCACCCAAGAACAAACCCTAGTGAAAGTAGGCAAAAATGGAAAATTGTATGATTGAAAGGGCCATTTTTTTTGGTTGGTGATTGAAAGAGATGAGAGAGCCTTTGTTTTACCGGGAAACAATGCAGTTGAATCGTTCGGTGGGTGAAAGAGATTCACACACACAATGACAGATTTCTAGATTTTATAAAGTTGAAGAAAATTGGGTTTAGTTTTTGATGTAATTGCACAATGTGTGGCACTTCATTTAAATACAATTGTGTGATAAAAAGATGCATATTTGTAGGTCACCAAATAACATTTAAAATATTATTGGTAATTTTTTTTAACATGATTCCTAATGATATCATCTTGCATCATAATAATCATATATTGATATGTTTGTGATAAGTAGAGGAACCCAAAGTGTAATTGTCAATAGTCAAGGGGGTCGATGTAACTTTCAGTCTTTACCTTATGAACCCTGCACTTAAACGAATTGGTTAATGAAACGAACTATCGAGAATTTAACCTATTTATTCTCCTTCTCTTCATTTTTAGTTGTTATTACCGGTATCAGAGCCAAATTCGGAGTGGTGACCCGGAGGAAATCAGCCGTGACCAACGTGGTCGTGCCCAACGAGGACGTTGGTCCTTAAGGAGGGTCGACTGTTATATACTGAAACCATTGCAAGGTATGAGACATGCCCACATCTGGTGTATGTGTAATAAATGTGATGTTTATAGACCAAGTAGGCTCAATCACTCAACAGACTAGTCTTTTGAGACGAGTTTCTAATCTTGGTATGTAACATATATGGTGTGGATACCTACTTCTACTTTGTATATTAGTATTATGTATTCTCTTTTTACTTAAATTGTCATTTGAAGTTCTAGCTCTTTTATTCTTAAAAATTTTAAACATCACTGATATCTTATGTCATTTTGAATGTTCATATTCATCATATTGCAATTGATCTTTCTCTATTGTAACTCTGAATTTGACCTTAGAGTTATATCATATGCGATATGATTTGATTGTCTTGTACTCGCTATCAAATGTTCCCTATATGACATTACACATTATCGTTGAGGTTTGATTATACACCTTTAGGAGTTGGTGTACTTGATAAGAAACTATAATCTCTCTTTAATCTAGTATAGCGTGTTGACACCATGTCTCACTAATATGTTAGTGATCATCACTTCATCTCACATATATAATAGTGATTACCAACTCTTTTCACTAATATGATACTAACATTCAGTGGCGAAGCTTGAAGAAAATCACAGGGGAGGTCGGGATTTTTTTTCTTATCAGGGGGCCAGAACTATAAAATTTTCGGCCGAATACGTATAAATTAACACTACTGAGCGAAAAATCGGCCACACACTTATCACAATACATAAATAAAGGAAAACAATAAATTACAGGTACAATTACAACTGAAAAATAAACAAAATACAAAGATGGAGTAGAATTAGAAAGATGTGTGTAACACCCCAAAAATTTCCTAAGAAATAAGGGACTAAACTTGTCAAGTTTCATAGTTGAAGGGTAGATATATAAATAAATAAAGTCCAGGGACTTAAAATGAAAATTCTGAAAAGCAAAGGGATAGCGGACCGCTACCCAAGACCTTAGCGGTCCGCTATGTGTTGGCTAAGGAAACCCTCGGGAAATGACACGTGTCCTATGACTCACCGATTGGAATTTGACGCGTGGAAGGGGTCACGGACCGCTAAGTCACGGACCGCTAAGCCTGACCATAACGGTCCGCTACGTATGCCCCAATCTAATTACACCCACAAAGGGTGGCGGACCGCTACCACCTAGTGTAACGGTCCGCTACGGGTCCCACATTTACCCTATAAATAGATTTACCCTATAAATAGATGGTCTATCTCAGACCATTTCACACACTAACACACCTTCTCAAAACACACACACACACACTCTGATTCTCTGATCCCAAGCCCCGGTTCACGTACGAGAGTCCGGTTTCTAAGCATTCGGCTTCAAACTTCCATAGATAGTGTTGAGGTAAGGTTCCAACCTCCCATTAAGCTTTGAATATGAACCATTAAACTAGGATTATGTTATCAAGTAATGTTATGAATATCTAGGAACTCTGCCCGAGGTGATTGTCACATTACTGATTATTAAGAAGAAATACTATCGAGATGAGTTCTTAAACTGTGATGCATGAACCCTTTCATGACCTTGTCTGGCATGATTGATTTATGAAACATTTTGAGTATCTTGAAACAATTGTACCGATTGTTTATATATAACGTATTTTAAGTGCTTATTGTATTTCACTTGCCCGTGGAACGACATGTTGGACGGGACCCGTGGAACGATCTTTGGTTATATATATACTGATGATTGTTCATAGTTATCTATGAATTTGGGGGTGGAACCCCATGGATGTGTTCAAAATACTTTGGCGGGTCATTTTAATAAACTATTTTAGTTTATGAATTCACCAGCTTTATGCTGACCCATGTTTTATCAAATGTTTTTTACCGCATCACAGGTAGCCATTAGGCAGGGCATTCCAAGACTAGAATGATTGATGAACGATCCAGATGATGGGCATGCCAGGAACTATAAGTCCCGAATGATATGTTCCTTGTTAGGGACAAGTGATGTAACTTTTATTGATCATGTTGTAAACAATCTTTTGATATTAATAGAAGTTATAATTTAGTCTTCCGCTGTGTGTTTTTTATATCAAACGTCACGGTAACTAGAAGGCAACCTTCTTACTAGTATGTAGTTATCTGACAAACGGAATGTTCTGCCTAGGAAAGAGCGGTGTATAAATCTCTCCTAGACCCGTCGCTCTTACCTGGAAACATATCTGTTAGAGGTACTACTATAGTTAGATAACTGTCATGTGTTACGGGTGTGACAATGTGATTGGGGATTCGTACTCAATATCTATACTATATAATAAATAAAGGTTTTTCCATGCCACGTGTCGCTTCCACTTTGATTCTCATCATTTTTTTCGCCCCTCCCTCTCTTATTAAATGCACATTCATCTTTTAATAATAATATATATTTAAAGAAAATATTAATTATACTAATTAAATACATTTATTTTAAATTATCACTTATGAAACTTTAAAATCTAATTATATAACTTTTATTTTCAATCAAATAATAAATGAAAATCAAATTACATTAAATAGTACTTAATGTATTTTCGAAACTCAATTATATATTAGTTTTTACATATTTTGAGTTTTGCTTTCTATCCTTAGTATATGATACATTTTTACGCATTTAAATATATACATAAATATTTAAAAATTTATTTATTAATATTTTTCATCCTGTATGGATACACGGGATCTAAACTAGTGGGTAATTTAAAACAAATTTCGAGTCTTTCAAGAGAACTCGTTTGTTTCTTAAGGTACAATAGCCGAAGCAGTAAGTACTACCAGGGAGGACACAAACACCCAAAAGAATACCTTGAGTCTTAAAGAAAAAGGAGAGGAAGTTGCTAGAAATCTTTGATGTGAATTCATATGAATCATGGTGTGTTGTTGGTGCATTTAGAAGCAATGAACATCTTGGTATTTATAATGAAAACAAAGTCGAAATAAATCTAATTTGCATTAAACATCTTCAATGCATTTTATTTTGTTTTAATTTTTCAGATCGTAATAAAACTTTTGTTTTAATATTATGTGTAACAGTAGTTGTGAACTACAGTTGCCTATTCGGAGTAAACCCAACTCCGACCAAGCTGAACCCTAGCCAATGACTTCATTCGAACCTCACTTGAGCCTTCAAAAATACTAAGGCATCCATGCAAGCATACGAAGTGCCAGTGCGCCATCAAAACGCCATGTGATTATTTTTTAAAGACATTTTATAAAATATTAAAATACTAGTTTGAGAAAGTGTTTTTAAAAACGTTTTTCTTTATTTTATTTTTATAGAATGTGTTTTTATTTTCTAAAAAAAAGTATTTAAAAAAGGGTTTTTCACTTATTAAAAAAACAGTTTTTCAATTTTTTTGAACATATTATTTTAAAAAACGTTATTTATTAATTTAAAAAAATGTTTTTAACTTTCTTAAAGAAAGTGTTTTTTTAGTTTTTCAAAAACGTTTATTTCAAAATTTTATAAAAATGTCTTTGATATTTTTTTAACACATTTAAAAAAAATTAGATATTGTTTTTTAAACATAACTTTTTTTTAATAATAATTTTTCAAGGGGAAAATGGCAATTATTAATATGAATTTTCAAGGGGTGGGGTATGAAAAATAAGTGAGGGGTACGTTACGTATAACCTAACCTTCTTTTTAACAGTAATTTCTGGATCTTTTAGAATAAATACACAAAACCCAATATTTTGAACCACTAATCTTTTAATTATGAGATAATCACATGACCATGTAACCGGCTAGGACAATTGTTTTCACGTATGGAATTATATTGTATATCTTCATTCTTATAAACGATATCATAAAAATGTTCATAAATGTTGGAGCTTTTTCTGTATTTTTTTATAAAAGTAACTAGTTTAGATCCCGTGTCTACACACGGGGTGAAAAATATTAGTATAAATTTTTTTAAATCTTTATGCATATATATTTTATAGGTGTAAAAATGTATTACATATACTAAAGATATAAAATAAAATTCAAAATATGTATAAATTAATACATAATTAGGTTTCAAAAATACGTTAATTATATTTTACATAATTTGACTTTCATTTAGTGTTTGATTGTAAATAAAAGTTACATAATTATATTTCAAAGTTTCTTATAATAAGGGGGATACTTTAAAGTAAATTTGTTTTATTAGCATAATAAAAAAAATTAAAAATATATTATTATTAAAAAATAGATGTACATTTAATAATAGAGAGATGCGGGAAAAAAATGATGAGAGTGAATATTGAGGCGACACGTGGAATTGAAAAACATTTATTTATTATATAGTATAGAATATAGAAAGTTTGTTTATTGAGAAATGATGCCCTTCAAAAAAAATTATGTGAACTATGTAAATATATTTTTGAGTTAATTACATAAATAGGTCCTATGGTTTGGGTAAAATAACATGTATGAGTCCTAAGTTTAAAAAGTTGCAAGTTTAGAGCATGTGGTTTGGATAAAATAACATGTATGAGTCCTAATTTTAAAAAGTTACAAATTTAGGGTCTGTGGTTTCAATTTTATAACAGGTTTGGGTACTAAGACTATATTTCATTAAATTTTCTTTTAATTTTAAGTAAAATGACTTTTTTACCATTGACTATTAAAAAATAAAAAGAATATATTACAGGGACTAGTTTGTAGTTTACTTAAACAATAATTAAAAATTAAAAATATAACAATAGTAAAAAACTTAATAAAAAAAAACCTCAGTCTTCCCCATATCTCCTCCAGCTCCGTGTAATACCTCCGACGTCTACTACGAACGCCCATCTCTATCTCAAACACCCGTCTCTGTCTCGTAAATGGGTGTTTGGGATAGAGATTGGTGTTCGTAGTAGACGTCGGATATTCGTCGGAGGTATTACAAGGAGCTGGAGAAGATATGGGGAAGCTTGAGTTTTTTTATATTTTTAATTATTGTTTAAGTAAATTACAAACTAGTCTCTGTAATATGTTCTTTTTATTTTTTAATAGTCAAGGGTAAAAAAATCATTTTACTTAAAATTAAAAGAAAATTTAATCAAAATATAATTTTAGTACCCAAACCTGTTATAAAATTGAAACCACAGGCCCTAAACTTGTAACTTTTCAAACTTAGGACTCATACATGTTATTTTACCCAAACCATAGGATCTATTTGTGTAATTAACTCTATTTTTTATGCGTAGTGAAATAAAAACATTAACAGTGGTAAAATTACAAATATAAGTATCTATTCGGTTATCATACTTTTATAACTTAAATTGGTTGTATATGAATATATAGGGATTTCTCTTAATACATCTTCTATATATAAACAAATATAAAAGTAAAAGAGTTTATTAAAATATTTGATAAATTTTAAATAAATTAGATTGAATTTTAGGTCCGTCGTCTATTTTTGCTATTTTGTTTATTAGATACTAGCTTAGACCCCGTGTAATACACACGGGTGAAAAATATCAATACATAAATTTCTCAAATTTTATTTATGTATTTTACAGGTGTAAAAATGTATTACTATACATATACTAAGGATATAAAACAAAATTCAAAACATGTAAAAAATAATATATAATTGGGTTTTGAAAATACGTCAATTACTATTTAATGTAATTTGACTTTCATTTACTATTTGATTGAAAATAAAAATTACATAATTAGATTTCAAAGTTTTTTATAATAAAGGATAATTTAAAATAATTGTGTTTTATTTGTATAATTAGTAATTTATTAAAAGATATGAGTGCATTTAATAAGAGAGAGAGGAGGGAAAATGATGATGAGATTGAATATGGTTGCGACACGTGGCATACAAAAACCTTTATTTATTATATAGTATAGATTTAAAGTTTAGTTACATATATAACTAAAACTAGTTTAGATCCCGTGTATACACACGTGATGAAAAATATCAGTAAATAAAATTTTTAAATTTTTATGTGTATATTTTACAGGTGTAAAAATGTATCATATACTAAAGATAGAAAACAAAACTCAAAATATGTAAAAACTGATATATAATTGAGTTTCAAAAATACATTAAGTATTATTTAATGTAATTTGATTTTCATTTATTATTTGACTGGAAATTAAAGTTACATAATTAACATTTAAAGTTTTCAAAAGGAATAATTTAATATAAATGTGTTTTATTAGTACAATTAATTTTTTATTTAAATATATATTATTGTTAAAATATGAAGGTGCATTTAATAAGAGAGAGAGGCCGAAAAAAGATGATAAAATTGAATGTGGAGGCGACACGTAGCATGAAAAACCTTTATTTATTATATAGTATAGATATGTAAAAAAGAAGATTACTAATGATTGATATTAAATATTACATATAAATAGAATTATACGTAATTAACAATGTAACATTTAATATGTTAGTGGTTTTGAAGGGAAAAATATGTAAGAATACACCACATGATGACAAGTGTAATCCAAAAGTATTCTTTTATTAGAGATAAAATATTTGATCATTCATTTGACTTAATTTGTACTATATTATAATACATTTAAAGAATACTAAATTATCTTTTTACATTAATTTTTAAGAGTTTAAAGGGTCAAAACTATCTTTTATGAATTTAACTATCTAAAATTAGGGCTGACAATTTTAGACACGTACACTAATACATGATACGAACCTACACGATCTTAACATGTATCGTGTATGGTCTTATCGTGTTTCGTGTCTTAAATAGGTTCGAATCTACCTGTTAATTTTCGTGTCTAAACAGGTAAAATACCTGTTAGTACCTGTTAAGATTTTTTTTTAAATAAAAAATATTAAAATATGATATTATATGTAGGCTTGATTTAATAATTTAATATTTAATCAATTAAATCCCTAAAGTCTTAAACCTTATCGTGTTTAGCAGGTGTATACAGGTTCGTGTTCGTGTTTGGGAAAAAGTACACGATAAGTTATCGTGTCGTGTTCGTGTATACATATTTCGTGTTCGTGTCTTATCGTGTACGTGTATACATGATATGTCAGCCCTATCTAAAATATATTTTACACACATGTCAATCATGTGATTACAATTATTAACTTTTAAATCAACTTCTCTACGATTTTTAAATGGCTATAATTTTTCCAAACTTTAATATTTAAAAAAATTATATCATAAAAACATGTATTTTATTCTCTTTAATTTGACTATATATGCTACAGTTTTTTTAGTTAAAAAAATATTGTTTTTCTCGTTTATCGCATAGGCACCCTCTAGTAAACTTATATGAATCTTCTATCATCTAATCTTGTATTTGATTTGGTATGACTAAAAAGTTATTGCATCATCATAGACGTGTATTATTATCACTAGGTTAGATTTTCGTGTATTACACGAGTTGAATAAATATAATGTTAAATACATATTAATAAAAAGTTTATGTTTTTAAAACTCGTGTATTACATTGGTTGAATAAAATATTATGTAATATTTTAACACATACACTCGTCAAAATTAAACAATGCGAATATGTAAATATATGATTAAAAGTTTTTTATTTGAATCCTAGCTGACTATAAAACTGTTTTCAGTTTGTAAAGTTCATAAAAATATGATTGAACAAATTATATGACAATAAACACATTTTTAAATTAAAAAAATGTGTGGATAAAAATTGAAAAAATTAATTAGTTTCGTTGCCTAAAATAATGAAGTTGATTATTAATAGGAGAGAGAGGCGGAAAAATGAGAATAAGGAGACATCGAATTGTGACAAGTGTCCTCCTATTTTACTTGTTTATTATGTAGTATAGATATAGATTACCATCACAAGTACAATAATAATAATTATTATTATTACTTTTACACAAAATATTACAGTATAACCTCTATAATTTAATACTCGATAAATTAATAACCTCGATAAAATTAATAATTTGTCCGGTCCCAACTTGGGACCAGTATAAAATTAGACCCCAATCGATAAAATAATAAGATAATAATTTTTTTGAAATCCCAATGTAAATATATTGGTCTAAGCGAAACTATAAATTAATAATTACTAAAATATTCCAAAATTCTAGGATTTTCTAGTAAAAAATGAATCTATAGTCATTTTTTTTTTGTGAACTTCAAATCTATATTGAGTTCATCGTTAAATCTCCCCATTGCACTTAAGAGTTGAGGCACTGTATTCTCGTATTGCAACAAAAAGTTGTGAAGAGTTGTTGCCGCTTGTAATGCTTCTTTCCGAGTGATCGGTTCCAATGGTACTGAATCATCATCAACCGGATTTTGAACGGCATCCGCCATAATTTCTTCAATGCTTTGAACCTTGTAACATCCATTATTTTCACCTGGATAATCCAACAACTCATTCACATCCATTTTGTGCCGATAATGCATTCCCGTAATCAAGTTCTCAAGCTCACGAATGTCTTCTCCAAAATTTACATCGTTTAAATCATTTGAGCCGGTTGGATTAGCCGAACGAATTTTACAGTGTCGATGCATTAATTTGAGAGTTGCTCACAAATATAGGCCTACTTTTTAAATTAATAATTTATTAATTTATCGATATAATAATATCTCGCTAAATTAATAAAATATCCCGGTCCCAACATTATTAATTTATAGAGGTTCTACTGTACTATTATTATTTGGGAAATTTTAAAATTATATCTAAAAGGTTTAAAGACTAAAGTTATTCGGCCCTTTCAAAATCAAACCGTTTACCCCTGAATAATATTTCTATTTTACCATCAGAATATGAATTGACTTGAATTAGTTGATCCTAGTTTCACTAACTCGATTAGGTTTTCAAGTCGTCATATTCAGTGGCGGATCTAGGAATTTTTTTTCAATGGGCTCACTGTTTAGATGTTTCAATTTCATAGGACCGAACATAAAAAAAACCGGGTCGGTTCGATGGCTCGGGTCGGTTCGATGGCTCGGGTCGGGCAGGGGGCGGCTCAAGGTACTTGGTGGCCCCAAACGGACTAAAAACTTTGAGGCACTTTTTCAAAAGTCATATTGTAAAAAAACCCTCCTCTTTTTTATCCGGACTTGAGACCAAAAACTACTGCTTTTCAGGGATACACTTGTTATATCAATGCAAAAACTACTACTTTTCCCTTTGTTTTTCACCCAAGTTACTTGTAATATCCAGGATTTTTTCGATGTATCTTTCCCTAAACCCGTTCACGTATTGAGCATTCAAATCTTAGAAACTTATTAAAAATACATTTTTTTTAAATATTAAATATTAATTCAATTAGCAAAAAAAAAAACAGTTATACTTGGTATATATATATATATATAAGACAAATATATATATATATAGATGTACCTTATAAATAAAAATGTTTGAAATTCTTAAAACTTTATAAGTTTATAATTATATAAATAAAATAATTTATAAACTTATTTTTTTTTTATACTTAAACATGTAAACTCTAAATCTTATTAATTATTTTATAAAAATTATAAAATAATAAAACCTATAAAACTTAGGTAGTTTTATAAAAACAAAACATATTTAGTTTTTATAGAGTCAAGGGACCAAAACTGTCAATATCAAAACTTGGTTTAAACTAAAACTTGAGTTTATACATGAAATGATAAACACCTCAAACATCAGGGACCTGTTCTGCAATTTGACCAAACTTCCTGAAACCAAAACAGTCTCATGTTCGAACCTCCCCAGCCCCGGTTTCTCGTCCTTCTCACGCGAAATCGCATTTCCGACTAGGTTCAACGAACCTCGAGACTCGCCTGAGGCGTGCGATCGAAACCCAAGAACCATCAATACTTGATCACGCCCCGAGACACGCATAAATTCGAAATTGAAATCGTTCGGCCGCCCGAAATCTTCCCACCTAATTCAAGCATTTAATCATCGAATTGGCTATAAATAGCACCGGTACTACCTCAACGAAATCACACACAAACTTCATATACCTTCAATTCCATTAATTCCCTCCTGCATTGCGTGATTTGCTCTCGCGACAGCCGACGCCCACCTTCAACTCGTTCTCCCTCGTTTCTGCATCAATTCAGGTAATTTCGATGGCCAATCAACTCTAAATCCCTCTTTGATCGAAAGCCCCATGTTTTATTCGATTAACAGATAGCTAATCGATATGCATTTGGTGGATTTGGGTTCTAGGGTTCATAAGGATTTGGGATCGATTTGAACTTGTGTACTTAAATTTCTTTCCCTGTATAAATCCCAGCGAGGCCCGTAGCCGGGTGGTTAAGACAGTGTGCGTGACTGCGACCCGATCCCAGACCCGAGTTCGAATCCGGGGAACCGGTTTTGCCACTTTTAATTGTTTTAACCTCCTTAAAAACAGTTTTTAAACTTTTATAAATTTTTATAAATTATGTTAAACTTTTACAAACTCAAAACTATTTTTTATTTACACTTTTGTATTCTGGAAATATTTTGATTAAATAAAACTTAGTTAAAACTTATTTAATCTTTGATAATGAATATTTAAAAAGTATAAAAACCACCTTTAAATTTTATAAAAGTTATATTCTGAATAGGAAATATTTTATAGAATTTGAAAACTTGTACCTTCTATGAAATCAATTTTATAAAACACAAGATTTGTGCATTTTATTCATTGTAAATATACTTTATTTTCTTGTAAAATATTTGTAAACTTTATAAATCCTAAAAGAACCCTTATTACTTATAAACTTATAACTATATTTAAACTCAAGAAAACATTTTAAACATTATTTAAACTATACGTATTTCAATAAATACTTAATACTTAAATGCTTTAATAAATGGTAAGTGATTTATATTAATTCTTTCAATTAGATAGATAATTCTTAATAATTATCTGTTCGTAATAATTATGCATTCTTGAAGCGATTATAATAAAACCTTAATTATTATTCAAAATAATAATTATTATTATATTCTTTAAATAATTATTATAAATCCTTAATAATTATTTATTTCTCGAATAATTATTGTTAAACTTTAATAATTAATTAGTTTTTCATTTAATAATTGCTTCAACTTCATTTACGAATACCTAGAAAACTATTTGGATTACTATTAGTACCTAACTAGAGTAATTATAAAACTTTTAAATAATTATTTTAATTAATGATTATCCTAATGAAACTTGGATATTCAAGTCTTGTGGCATTCATTCAAAACCTTTATTTTAAACTTGAGTTAAACTTGGTTTAAACTTTATGAAACAATCATTCCCGTCTCTCACTTGGAACCCTAATCAAAACTTGAAATCCTAGATCCTTTGCCTTAGACTTGTAGAAGTAAACTTAAATCTTTAGACTTGTATTCTTAGGCTTCTTGTGAGGATACTCTCCCTCAAAGTCTTACTACACTTAATCTTTGTCGGATACTCTTCATCCAAATCCAGGTGAGTATACTTAGCCCCTTTTTCCTTTTATGCTTTTGGGGTGAAACATGTTCACAATTCTTAAACTTATACAATTCTTATACAACTATGACTACGTGTTTATTCTTATGTTAAACTTGAGACTTGTATGCTTAGATTAAACTTAAAACTAGCACATTCATTAGCTTTGATCAAGCCGATAGTAACAATGATAGATCTATTGCATTTGACCAATCCACCTTGATTGATTGACCCCTTCGGGGGGGAGCCCTTGGTGTTTGTTACTACATTAAACTTTAAACTTGAGACTTATAAGGGTAACCTGCGGGTTATGCCTAAACTTGGTTGGAGGGTTGATGTGCACAATGTCTAACATGCTTGTTTTCTCATACTTACATTATAGAATGCATGAATCATAGTGAATTGTAATACTTTTCAAATACTTGTTAAACTGTGTCAAAAACCTTTGTATCTCACCAACTATTTTGTAGTTGACAGATTCTTTCACATGTTTCAGGTTCTACAACATGAGGCTTACTTGTAATCACATAGGATGCTTGGACCTAGAATGCTTAATCAATTAGACTTGTATTCCTGTTATGTATTTGATTTTATTCTTTGTATTGAACCTTTGAATCTATTTATTAATGAAATATTGAAACTTTAATAGTCAACCTTGTGCTATTGAACAACCGCGTCCGCCCCGACGTATAATCCACCGTCGGTTGGGGTGTGACATTACTAGTTAATGTGGCATAAATAAAATGTAACATTTCTGATTTTCATCATGTAATCGTTTGATTTCAATAAACAAACACATTTCAGTTTCGATTCGTGTACAAACAAACTACGATGCAGTTACATATACAAACTATTCTATTACAATAACAAATTAAACAAAAACACCATTATCTCACAAGCCCCGAGGACCAAAAACTGACAAAACTCAAAAACTACAAAACTAGGCAAGCACGGTCGCGCCTAGGACTAGGCACGGTCGCGCCTGCAGACCTAAGCACGATCGCGCCTAAAGTAGGCACGGTCGCGCTGATGAACCCACTTGACTCTGCAGAAGTCAAATCATACCATACCCGCTGAATTCGCGAAATTTAAAATGGAGAAAAGCCGGTCTTCGCGCGTCAGACCATACTCCACTGAATTCCGTCTGAAACACGCATCAAATGTCGTCCAATTTGCACAATTTTTTTAATCCCATTCACACCACAACCGAGTCTCTCGAATTCGTGGATATAAAGCAACTTGCACGATTTCTACGCCTTCATATAAGCCCACTCAGTCTCCCAAAACTCTCGTTCGACGCTCAAACAAGTCTCTGGAGTCCAATCGATCGCCAAGAAGCTCGACTCTTTGACCCGTAGCCGACTGCATTAAATTGCCCATTGTTAACGAGTAAGTAACACTTCCTTAGCTTCGTATCTACCCCTAGGATGAAAGCCCTATACTAAATCGTAGTTATATCACACAATCAATTCGATTTTGAACCAAAGAGCCGAAAACTAAACTTTTACTCAAACTACCACTTAAACACGATATAAATACAATCAAACTATGTAGATACATTCTCAAGCACCTAATCTATGAAAGCCCTAAGAATACAGAAGCATTTATTATAAGAATCGATCGAATTGTGTCTGAAAAAGACCCGACACGGTCGCGCTCATCACTGAGCGCGGTCGTGCCTGACCAAGCACAATCGTGCCCCAGGTGTGGCCCGGTCGTGCTTACCGAGCAAACAAGTCTTGATAAAAAACAAACACTAGATGCGGTCGTGCCAGATACGAGCACGGTCGTGCTCTATGTCCAGAACCTATGAAGTACCTTCTGACTCGACCACGGGCGCGTTTCAGACCACTACGGTCACGCCCGGCAACAAGCGCGTTCGTGCCCTACTTGAGCACGGTCGTGCTCCTTGACCAGAATCAATTATTTTTCTGTTTTAAAGTCTATTTAACATATTTTAGCAAAAAATTTCAAAATGTAATTATAAAAGTTACGTTATAAAATCCCAAGACCCGGGAATCATTTATAAACCAAATCTTTGATTTAGAAATTTAAAACGATTAATTCCCGATAGTTTCAAAACCGATGAAATCATGAGTTTATATAATCATTTTTATAAAACTATTTATACAAATATATATTTTGATTTAAACAAATATCGTTTATTTAAATTTTATTTAAATAAATAAATATATATATATATATATATCGCTACTAATTTATTATTCCAAAACCAACCCTAAACACACAAACCACCAACGAACCCACTTTGGACACAAAATAACACAAACAGTGACACGTGTTATACCCTCATTCGATAGGTCAAACGTAGCGACCTACAACACGCTTGGTATTTTTGTTGATCTGTGCAAACTACACGCTCCAACACAAGTGAGTTACATAGCCCCTCTTTTACTCTATTTACAAACTTTTGGGGTGGAACATGCGTTCTATTTACTATGTTTACAAACTACACAATATACAATTCCACCCTACAATCATGTGTTACAATTTTGAGCTTTGTGCTTGAGTACTAGGTGTGTAGACCAACACATAGTTTGCTATTCACGTGCAATCATTAACTATTTTATAGCCTACAGTAAACAGTGATAGATCTATTGAGTCTGACAAACCCACCCAGGTAGGGTGACTGTTACTGCCAACACGCGTTTGTTTTGCATGCTAGTTACAAAGGTTTGATTGTACTACCAGGTCACACGATGATATCTCTCCATAAATGCCTTAATTGCCATGTTTGTATGAATTGTATGCACACGACACTATATTCTATTACATGACACGAAAACCTATGTATTCTCACCAACTTTTTAGTTGACTTTGTTTTTAACCATGTTTCAGGTGACAATGTTTGAAGTATTACAAGCTGCTACATATAGGATTTGGACCTAGCAATTAATCTAAACTATTTATATTTTGTAATCGCTACATTTGGTTCTTGTATGGTATGAACTTGCTACGTGTAATGAAAATGAATGTTTAAATTATTCAAACTTTAGCAACCATGAGCTATGAACAGTCTGCACAGCTTCACGCCCCGACGTTTTCCGCCGTCGGTTGGGGTGTGACAGATTGGTATCAGAGCCTTGGTTATAGGGAATTAGGTTATTAGACACCATTGACCTAGACTATAACTTTAGGACACCCAACAATGCCATGTTACATGTTTTATGTGATACGTGCTATTTGCTATATGTCACATGCTTTATGTGTTAGTTATTTGATACTTAAATTGTTTAGACTACATGACTTAATAAGCATGCGTAAATAATAAATTAAATAAATCGTATCCATACCCGTATCCTAAGCCGCATATCCTCCTTAACTGCTTCTATGTCATCATCGCCATAACTTGTGGAAAAACTCATACTCGTAGACATTAGTCTATCAAAAATATTTTTATATACCCGTTAAGGTTTTAGACTCTGTTAATTATTAAAGGACATGTGCAATCTGGAAGGGTGACACCTGTATTCTGGGTTTTCTGTCTAGGAAAGCATTTCATATAAATCCCAATCAACCGAGGGATCCGTATGCTTTCCTGGGAATTCCCGGGATGAGTGTTTACCTATAGGCTAAAGCACGTATCCTTGAAAATTATATAAGTCTAATTAACCTTAATATGTCATTGTGTTCAAGTAGAAATGTGATTACTTGAAAACAATCCGAACTATGAAATAAATATGTTATTATTCCTCCTATCCTAAATTTCAACGGATTTTTATAAATTCTCACAACACTTTTGTATCATTCTCTTTTTATAGAATGCCTCCTCGTCGTAACATCAACCGCAACAACACCGACAACGCCAACAATAGCACTAACACCAATACCGGCAATGCCAACAACAACAATAATACCGACCTTGCTGCTCTCCTCACTCAGCTAGTAACTCAACTAACTCAAGCCAATAACAACAACAATGGGAACGCCAGTGGTAGTGCTAATACTGGTGGTGGCGGTGGTGCCAACCCGCCACAATGTACCTTCAAGCATTTCAACTCTTGCAATCCCCTGAAATTTTATGGTACCGAAGGAGCCACGGGACTCCTTCAATGGTTCGAAAATATTGAGGGCACCTTCCTCAATAGTGACTGTCCGGACAATCTGCGTGTTCGCCATGCCACTAGTGTCTTTCAAAAACGGGCACTAACCTGGTGGAATGGGGAAAAGAGAACAAGGGGAGTAGAAGTAGCAATGGCTCTGCCATGGGATGAGCTGAAAAGGATCATGACCGAGGAATTCTGTCCTCGAAATGAGATGAAGAAACTGGAAGAGGAATTTTGGGATCTTACCCAAGATAGCGGTGAAAGCTTGGCGTACACCAACCGTTTTCACGAACTGAGCATGCTGGTACCTCACATGGTTACACCTTTGTCTAGGTGTATTGAAAAATATATCGGTGGCCTACCGAGACAAATCCAGGACACTGTTCTGGGAAGAAATCCTGCAAACCTAGAAGATGCTATTCGTCTAGCTGCCACACTGACCGATAATCACATTAAAGCAGGTACTCTTACCAAAAAGGGGGCCAAGAAAGTTTCTGACACCACAACTCCTCCTACTCATGTCAAAGAAGTTCAAAACGAACAGTATCGAAACACCAGGAAGAGAAAGGCGAAAATTTTTGCAGTAGTCACTCCGGCCGCCCCAATTAATCAAGTTGCACCCTTAGCTCAAAATCCAGCCAAGAAAGCTTATGGAGGTACCTAACCACTCTGCAACAACTGCAACTATCATCACCCACAAACTATCCCATGTCGCATTTGCAATCATTGTGGGAAACTTGGCCATACGACCAATATCTGCCGACAAAAGGCACTTACTACTCAAGCCAACCCGGTTAATCAACCCGGAGCTAATCAAGTGGTTCCAATCAATGCAAATGGACGGGCTTGCTTTGAATGTGGCAACCCGAACCACTTCCGAAACCAATGTCCAAAACTTGTGAACAATAATCAGGGCGGAGCTCGTGGACGTGCTTTCAACATCAACGCCAATGAAGCTCAAGCCAACGATCATGTGGTCAACGGTACGTTTCTTGTAAATAAACAATTTGCATCTATACTATTTGATACCGGAGCCGATAAGAGTTTTGTGTCACTTAACTTTGAACCTTTACTTGCAAAAACACGATCCAAACTCGAGAAAACCTTCACCGTTGAAGTAGCGGATGGAAACTCCATCACTATTGACTCCATCATTCATGACTGCTCACTAGAACTCAATGGTCACACGTTTCCAGTCAACCTTATACCAATGCCGTTGGGAAGCTTTGACGTCATCATCGGCATGGATTGGTTATCTAAAAACCATGCCGAGGTCATGTGCTTTGAAAAGTACATACGAGTACCTCTTCCACCGGGAGACATATTGAAAGTCTTTGGCGAGAAACCTTGCAAAGGACTCAAACTGATGTCATGCATAGCTACCCAGAAATACATTCGAAAGAAGTGCATGGTTTTCCTAGCTCATGTGATTCAAAAAGAAGACAAGGAGAAGAATAGAAGATATTCCCATCATTCGGGAGTTTCCCGAAGTCTTTCCCGACGACTTACCCGGTCTTCCACCTGTTCGGGAAGTAAAGTTTCGAATCGATCTTATACCCGGAGCAAACCATGTGGCTAAAGCTCCATACCGGCTTGCACCTTCCGAATTGCAAGAACTTGCAAGTCAACTTCAAGAACTCGCTGACAAAGGTTTCATACGGCCAAGTCATTCACCGTGGGGTGCACCGGTCTTGTTTGTTAAAAAGAAGGATGGTTCATTCCGCATGTGTATTGACTATCGAGAGCTCAACAAGCTTACAATAAAAAACCGCTACCCGTTACCTAGGATTGACGACCTCTTCGATCAACTCCAAGGTTCTACTTGTTTCTCGAAGATTGATCTTCGATCTGGTTATCACCAACTGCGTGTCCGAGAAGAAGATATTCCAAAGACCGCCTTCCGAACAAGATATGGTCATTACGAGTTCACGGTTATGCCTTTTGGGTTGACCAATGCACCTGCTGTCTTTATAGATCTCATGAACCGCATGTGCAAACCATACCTTGACAAATTCGTGATCGTTTTCATCGATGACATCTTGATCTATTCCAAGACTGAGGAAGAACATGAACAGCACCTTAGACTGATTTTGGATCTCCTGAGAACCGAACAATTATACGCCAAGTTATCCAAATGTGAATTTTGGCTAAAGGAGGTTCAATTTTTGGGTCATGTTGTCAATAAAAAGGGAATACATGTCGACCCTGCCAAGATCGAAGCTGTCAAGAATTGGAGTGCTCCTCAAACCCCTACCGAGGTTCGTTCGTTCCTTGGTTTAGCGGGTTATTACCGAAGATTCATTTCCAATTTCTCCAAGATTGCTGTTCCCCTCACCGCCTTGACACATAAAGGTAAACCTTATGAATGGGGGCCGAAACAAGAAGAAGCTTTCCAAACTCTTAAACAGAAGTTATGTGATGCTCCTATTCTGACTCTTCCCGAAGGAAACGATGACCTAGTCGTCTACTGTGATGCCTCTAACCTAGGCCTTGGTTGTGTTCTCATGCAACGAGGCAAGGTAATCGCTTATGCATCGAGGCAACTCAAGATCCATGAAAAGAACTATACGACGCACGATCTGGAGCTAGGTGCAGTCATATTTGCCTTGAAGATTTGGAGACATTATCTATATGGCACGAAATGTGTGGTATTTACCGACCACAAAAGCCTCCAACACATCTTCAATAAAAAAGAACTCAACATGAGGCAACGACGTTGGGTTGAACTACTCAACGACTACGATTGCGAGATTCGTTATCATCCCGGCAAGGCTAATGTTGTAGCCGATGCGCTGAGCCGTAAAGAACGCGTCATGCTCCAAAGTGTCAAAATTCATTCCGACATTCAAACCCGTATTCTAGCAGCTCAACACGTCTCGATTACCGAGGGCAATATGTATGAGGAAATGTCGTGCGGTGCTGAATTCCAACTAGAAACTAAAAACAATGGCTTGCTTTATTTCTTGGATCGTATTTGGGTTCCCAATCGCAATGATCTCCGGGAATTCCTCATGACTGAAGCACACAAGTCTCGGTATTCTATTCATCCCGGTGCGGATAAAATGTATCACAATCTTCGACCACAATATTGGTGGCCTGGTATGAAGAAAGACATTGCACTCTATGTTGCAAAATGTCTAACTTGCTCTAAAGTCAAGGCCGAACATCAACGTCCTTCCGGTTTACTTGAACAACCGGAAATCCCCGTGTGGAAATGGGAAAATCTAGCCATGGACTTCATTACTAAACTCCCCCGTACTTCAAACGGCTATGATAGCATTTGGGTAATCATTGATCGTCTCACAAATTCCGCACACTTCCTGCCCATCCGTGAAGACTATCGGGTTGAGAAATTGGCCCGAATCTATATTAACGAAATTGTGAGTCGACACGGTATACCTTTGAACATAATCTCCGACAGAGATGCTCGTTTCACTTCCAGATTTTGGCAATCTCTGCAAAAGGCACTTGGCACACGATTGGATTTAAGCACAGCCTACCATCCCCAAACTGATGGCCAGACTGAACGAACAATCCAAACCCTCGAAGACATGCTGAGAGCCTGTGTCATAGACTTTGGTGGCAATTGGGATTCACACTTGACACTTATTGAATTCTCCTACAATAACAGCTACCACACCAGCATCAACATGGCTCCATTCGAAGCTCTTTATGGTCGCAAATGCCGTTCTCCCATCTGTTGGAACGAGATTGGTGAAGCACAAATCACCGGTACCGAGTTAATTCAGGAAACATCTGACAAAATCCTTCAAATCCGTGACAACATCCGAGTAGCGAGAAGTCGACAAAAGAGCTATGCCGACAAGCGACGAAAACCCTTGGAATTCCAAGTGGGTGACCTTGTGCTTCTCAAAGTATCCCCTTGGAAGGGTGTGATCCGCTTTGGAAAGAAAGGCAAGCTAGCACCTCGTTACGTAGGCCCGTTCAAGATCCTTGAAAGAATCGGGAAAGTGGCTTACAAACTTGAGCTACCTCCAGCACTCAACAATGTTCATCCAACCTTCCACGTGTCCAACCTGAAGAAATGTCTTGCTGATGAGAACCTCCACATACCTCTTGACGACGTGCGCATTGATGAAACGATGCATTTCGTCGAGAAACCAGTGGAAATCATGGATCGTGAAATCAAGCAACTCAAGCGCAGCCGCATCCCTATAGTCAAAGTCCGTTGGGATTCAAAACGCGGTCCTGAGTTTACTTGGGAACGTGAAGACCAAATGAAACTCAAGTATCCTCACCTATTCACCAATTCTGCAACCTCAACTAGTTGAATTTCGAGACGAAATCCCCTCAACAAGGGGAGACTGTAACATTTCTGATTTTCATCATGTAATCGTTTGATTTCAATAAACAAACACATTTCAGTTTCGATTCGTGTACAAACAAACTACGATGCAGTTACATATACAAACTATTCTATTACAATAACAAATTAAACAAAAACACCATTATCTCACAAGCCCCGAGGACCAAAAACTGACAAAACTCAAAAACTACAAAACTAGGCAAGCACGGTCGCGCCTAGGACTAGGCACGGTCGCGCCTGCAGACCTAAGCACGGTCGCGCCTAAAGTAGGCACGGTCGCGCTGATGAACCCACTTGACTCTGCAGAAGTCAAATCATACCATACCCGCTGAATTCGCGAAATTTAAAATGGAGAAAAGCCGGTCTTCGCGCGTCAGACCATACTCCACTGAATTCCGTCTGAAACACGCATCAAATGTCGTCCAATTTGCACAATTTTTTTAATCCCATTCACACCACAACCGAGTCTCTCGAATTCGTGGATATAAAGCAACTTGCACGATTTCTACGCCTTCATATAAGCCCACTCAGTCTCCCAAAACTCTCGTTCGACGCTCAAACAAGTCTCTGGAGTCCAATCGATCGCCAAGAAGCTCGAATCTTTGACCCGTAGCCGACTGCATTAAATTGCCCATTGTTAACGAGTAAGTAACACTTCCTTAGCTTCGTATCTACCCCTAGGATGAAAGCCCTATACTAAATCGTAGTTATATCACACAATCAATTCGATTTTGAACCAAAGAGCCGAAAACTAAACTTTTACTCAAACTACCACTTAAACACGATATAAATACAATCAAACTATGTAGATACATTCGCAAGCACCTAATCTATGAAAGCCCTAAGAATACAGAAGCATTTATTATAAGAATCGATCGAATTGTGTCTGAAAAAGACCCGACACGGTCGCGCTCATCACTGAGCGCGGTCGTGCCTGACCAAGCACAATCGTGCCCCAGGTGTGGCCCGGTCGTGCTTACCGAGCAAACAAGTCTTGATAAAAAACAAACACTAGACGCGGTCGTGCCAGATACGAGCACGGTCGTGCTCTATGTCCAGAACCTATGAAGTACCTTCTGACTCGACCACGGGCGCGTTTCAGACCACCACGGTCACGCCCGGCAACGAGCGCGGTCGTGCCCTACTTGAGCACGGTCGTGCTCCTTGACCAGAATCAATTATTTTTCTGTTTTAAAGTCTATTTAACATATTTTAGCAAAAAATTTCAAAATGTAATTATAAAAGTTACGTTATAAAATCCCAAGACCCGGGAATCATTTATAAACCAAATCTTTGATTTAGAAATTTAAAACGATTAATTCCCGATAGTTTCAAAACTGATGAAATCATGAGTTTATATAATCATTTTTATAAAACTATTTATACAAATATATATTTTGATTTAAACAAATATCGTTTATTTAAATTTTATTTAAATAAATATATATATATATCGCTACTAATTTATTATTCCAAAACCAACCCTAAACACACAAACCACCAACGAACCCACTTTGGACACAAAATAACACAAACAGTGACACGTGTTATACCCTCATTCAATAGGTCAAACGTAGCGACCTACAACACGCTTGGTATTTTTGTTGATCTGTGCAAACTACACGCTCCAACACAAGTGAGTTACATAGCCCCTCTTTTACTCTATTTACAAACTTTTGGGGTGGAACATGCGTTCTATTTACTATGTTTACAAACTACACAATATACAATTCCACCCTACAATCATGTGTTACAATTTTGAGCTTTGTGCTTGAGTACTAGGTGTGTAGACCAACACACAGTTTGCTATTCACGTGCAATCATTAACTATTTTATAGCCTACAGTAAACAGTGATAGATCTATTGAGTCTGACAAACCCACCCAGGTAGGGTGACTGTTACTGCCAACACGCGTTTGTTTTGCATGCTAGTTACAAAGGTTTGATTGTACTACCAGGTCACACGATGGTATCTCTCCATAAATGCCTTAATTGCCATGTTTGTATGAATTGTATGCACACGACACTATATTCTATTACATGACACGAAAACCTATGTATTCTCACCAACTTTTTAGTTGACTTTGTTTTTAACCATGTTTCAGGTGACAATGTTTGAAGTATTACAAGCTGCTACATATAGGATTTGGACCTAGCAATTAATCTAAACTATTTATATTTTGTAATCGCTACATTTGGTTCTTGTATGGTATGAACTTGCTACGTGTAATGAAAATGAATGTTTAAATTATTCAAACTTTAGCAACCATGAGCTATGAACAGTCTGCACAGCTTCACGCCCCGACGTTTTCCGCCGTCGGTTGGGGTGTGACATAAAATATGCAACAAAAGATACAACTGATAGATTCTTAGCTATGGGAAGGACTCAAGGAGTGAAAAGGTGTTTGATGTATAAGTTGTTCATTCAAATATGTAAATTAATATAAAATATGTTAACACATAATTTAATTTTTAAACGGTTGTTTTATGTAATTACTTATCTAGATGATATTTCTCATAAATAATTTCTCAGCAACAAACTCAGCAAATACCAAATACCTCTATTAACAGCAAATACTGAGTAGTGACGGAAGGCAAAGTTGGAGGAGGCTGCCGGCTGCAACTTGTTGCTTTGCTTCTTTCTCTAATTCAGTAATCGTGTTTTTTTTCTTTGTTGTACTTGTTATAGTGTTATTAGCCCAACAAAACAAGAAGTTGTTGAAGGCCCATCATTTTATATCCAACTACTAGTTTTAAATCCCGTGTAACACACGGGGTGAAACATTAAAATTATATTGATAAATGGTTAGGTTATAGTAAAAAGGGTTTTAAAAATAAGAAGGGTAAGAAGGATTATGGGCTTGACATGTGTCTTTTTATTGTTTTTAAAGGGAGGGCATAATGGTCATTGTGTATTACACATTGAAGTTGTATTACACAATGAACTTGTATTACACATTGAAGTTATATTACAAAATTAACTTGTATTACACAATTAACTTGTATTACACAATGAAATTGTATTACACAATGAACTTGTATTACACAATGACCTGACTAATTACACAATGAACTTGTATTACACAATGACCTGACTAATTATAAAATGACCAGCCGTGGTATTACACAATGAACTTGTATTACACAATAACTTGTATTACACAATGATCTGACTAATTGCACAATGAGCCGAAAAACATAAAACACAATGATAAATACATATAACACAATGAACTTGTATTACACAATGAACTTGTATTACACAATGAAATTGTATTACACATTGACCTGACTAATTACACAATGAACTTGTATTACACAATGAACTTGTATTACACAATGACTGGGCTAATTACACAATGAACTTGTATTACACAATGACCTGACTAATTACACAATGACCAGACGTGGTATTACACAATGAACTTGTATTACACAATGAAATTGTATTACACATTGACCTGACTAATTACACAATGAACTTGTATTACACAATGACCTGACTAATTACACAATGACCAGGCGTGGTATTACACAATGAACTTGTATTACACAATGAATTGTATTACACAATGAATTGTATTACACAATGAAATTGTATTACACATTGACCTGATTAACTACACAATAAGCTGGAAAACGTAAAAAAAATTCATTTTTGTTTATTACGACACTATACTCGTTTTAAAGATAAAAAAACACTCGTTTTTATGGCGTAATTTTTTTGAAAAAATAATGTCGTATCTAAAAGTTATGAACGTTTTAAAACGAGGGGGGAACTTGATAAAAAGTCAACAAAAATGGCTAAGACTAAAATACTCTTCCAACAAATTTTTCTCTTACAATTTAATCTCAACCATTAAATCTTTTCTACAATTTGATCTAATGGCACTAAATCTTTCTTACCCTTCTTAGAATTAGAATCCTTTTTACCTGAACCTAATCATATTGATAAATATGTTAACAAATTTTTTTTATACAAATTTGATATCAAAATTAATTAAAAAACTACTAATTAAATATTAGCATACTTTATTCTAATACATATTTATTTAAAATACAAAAGTAGTATTTTTAAATTTTATATGTAAAATTAAAATTTTAGTTTTTTATTGATAAACTTTAAAAACTTGCTTTTAGATTATAAACTTTAAAAACTCGTTTTTTTAAATATCCTACTTTTTTATTTTTTTTTAGTATTCACTTTTGATGATAATTTTAAAAAAAATGTTAGTCAATGGTTATAATGATGAAATTGATTTGATAAATTGTTTATTTATGTAATTTAAAAAAAATAAGCTAAATATGAAAATATTGGATGGAGAATGTAAATGTGGTTTTGGAAGAAAAATGGATGTGAGAATGAATATGGTGTTAACAAGTGGTACAAAATTTAGTTTTATATTATAATAAGAATTAGTTATTAAAAGACCTAGAAGCTGTTGAAGTCTCATACGAAATCTGATTGAAAAAAAAAGATTTTAAAAAAATTTAGGGAAGGGATTTGAACCCACAACCTCAGGGTTATAAAGCAAAGCCAAAACCACTACACCACCTGTTAAATTTTGTAAGATGGTTCACCCTATAATTTTTTAAGGGGTTCACCCCAATTTTTTAAGCTACCGTTCTATACAAATTCCGAAACTCGGGGGTTCCTGTGAACCCCCTCTCCTAAGTAAGTCCGCCCCTGCCTACATTAAATAAAATTATCAAATTAATTAATTAAATTAAATCGGTGTGTACGTTAAGCAACCCCTCCAAGATTGGGTCATGAAATTATGTTTGTGAGAGTGGTGTTTGGAAGACATCCACATCACTCTTTTTAACAAAACTTGCTTCGTATTTTAACAAAATCTCAACCTACTTTTTTCTTTGAATTTTTTACTTTAAAATTATCAATACACAATATTATTTACAAAAATCCATTAAATGGTAATGTTTGATTTATCGCCGTCACGAAAGTATTTGATACATGAGATGTAAAAACGGGTATTAAAAATTTATATTTGTACTAGTATCACGTGGATTACCTGTACATAAATCTACGTGCTAATGGTTACTAAACTATTTATACATTGACGTCATTTTCAATTACTACATCTATATAGGAGAAGTTATTAAAATATAAATGATTTAAGAATTTTATGTACTAATATTTTTTAACTTGTGTGTAGTATACGGGTTCTAAACTAGTTATATAGATAACTTTTTACACGTGTGATTATTAAATTTTAAATGACTAGTATTTAAGATGTCATAAAAGCAATTATATTTCACATTTTAATTTATAACTAATATTGGTTTTATTATTTTTTTCAAGAAAGAAATGCATAACAATAATTAACTTTTTATTTTGATGTGGCGTCTATGTAAGATTAATTGTTTTCATCACTAATAAAATAAAAAAAATTACATTTATAGAAGTTTAACAAATACACTTTTGGTGTGCACTGTCCCCTCAAACATAATCTGAAGTGGATGTTAGTATGTCACTGGTAGGTTCAAAACTGATTTTTACTGTTTTGGTAACAAACCCATTTAAAAACTTAATAACTTGGATTTAAATGAAAGATTACTATGCATAGTTTGATAGAGTTTCATTTGTCAGTATAATCAAGCTGAAATGGAGCCGACATTTGTAGAACTTAATGAGGATCAAAGACGAGCAAACCGTTTTGAGATATGCAATCGAGAAATGCATAACCAGCTTAATAATGATTTGATTGATCATATCTACAGGCGTTCACTAGAGTAGTTTTATTTTTATTAAATAATGTAATGGTTTATGTTTATTAAGTATTGTAATGCTTTTTATTTGTGTGTTACTTTTATTAAATAGTAAATGTTTATTTATTAAATTACTAGGTTAGAAACCCCGTGTATTACACGTGTTGAATAAATTCAATGTTATATATAGTTAATAATAAATATTTACATATTACATATTTATAACATATTATATAGTTTTTTAATACAAATTTCAGAAATGTCATAAGTTACTTTTTTTAAAATGATTTATAAAAATAATGAAATAAATGTTTAATATCTAAAAATGTTTTATGAACAAACCTATATTTTTTAAAATAAAAAACGTTTATAAAAACAATTATAGAAATCATTATTATTTAATAGAAGAGAGAGACGGAAAACAAAAAATAATTAAAGAAACAATTAAAAAACTTGTGCAATTAATAGGAGAGAGAGGCGGAAAAACTTGTTTCACCAAAACCTTTATTTATTATAGAGTATAGATTTGTTTGAAAAAATAGTTAATAAATTATAAAAAAAAAATTAAAAACTACTCACTCACACTCACTAACCATACCTCTCCCATGTGAGTAGCTAGTGAGTGAGTGAGTGATGTGAGTAAGGTGACGCCTACGTGCCACTCACTTTTTGCTTAGACTAAGTGTAGTAGAATCACTAAAAGTTATTCACGCCCCGCTACGTCACTTGCCCCATGCTTCGTGAAAGCAACTATGTTTCCGTAATGTATCTTTGTTCAAAGTCATTTTTGGTCCCTCAATTTCAAATCCTCTATTTATTCAACACAAAACTTGGGTTTAATCAAGTTTGTTCTAACATTTGACTTTTCTTGACTTTATGATCACAAGACAAACTTCAATATTATAATCGAGGGAGAATCATATGAAAACTAAAATATCAATAAACTAAATTATAATCACACATTTATTTTTAAGTTTATTACCTAAAAAAATAACATTTAATCTTGTTCACTAATTAAAATAAATGTGTTACCAGAATTTGGTTTATTAACTATTACATAGGGATGTGGTTTTCATTTATGTGTAATGATTCTCGTGAGAAGGTGCGTGTGTTAACGTGGTGGAGACGCGGAAGACCGCCCCATAGGACGAGAGTAAGGGCATTGGGCTGGTTCGTAAGATGGGACACGATGTTGCTCTTTGTCTCTTGCCCAATCAGAAAGGGACGTGGGGTGTGAGACCCAGTCCCAACACATAGCCTTAAAAAACCACATACAAATTATTAACAATCCATTTTTATGAAAGAAATGTAAAAGTTATCTTACATTATTTGTAACTTAAAAGAGCCATTATTTATGTTTGCATAATATTATGGAATTTTGAAGATAAAATAATAGTCTACTATACATTAAAGTAATTGCTATGACATGATTACTAGCACTGTTATTAAAAAGTGGATTACTTTGATGACCTATTAAATTAATTAAAAACTTGGTAAATATATTCAAGCAAAAGAAATTTATCGTTAAATATAACTTAGCTACCTCCTTTAGGTTGTCTAATTTGTCTTTAAGTGGCTAATTCTAGTGAGATTCCTTTTGCTTTTTTTCTTATGCTGCCAATATGTCTAAAACAAAAACACTTCAAAGGGGGAATCAAACATACTTTAAAGTCCAAACTTTTTGGTGCACACATGTTCGAGTTCCATCGTAACATGGAGCATTGTAACATGGAGCATTGTAACATGGAACTCGAACATGTCTCAGTGTTGTGCCAAACACAGTAAAATTTTAAAATAAGCGCGCTCTAAAGCATTAGCCTCTTTACATCGTGCACCTCATGGGGCCTCTTGGCTCGGTTGTAAACAGACTCAAACCCATGGGTCCAAACGTTAGCAAAACCCGTAATGGCTTGAAACACATGAGGCAATCCAATCTGTAAATTACTCAAAGTCGTGGCTCTCGTTACCCTTATTGATTTTTCGTATTTGCCTCTCTCTTCCTCGGTCTTTGCCCTCAGCGATTCCACCTTGGCCCGTTTGTCCCCAACCTGGTCCTTCCCATTTGAAGGACCAGAAAACGAGCCAAACTTACGTTCAAGAGCCCGAAGCACCGCCATTTTTTTCTCAAGCATCTTAAATGACGAATCTGCCCTTTTCTTCTGCTTCTGCTCTTCAGCTTGTTGGAGTACTATCGCATGGATCGCGGTCAGTAACGCTTTGATGCCCTCAGATGCTACTTTGTCAGGGGCATTATCGACCACGAGATGCCATTCTTCACAAAGGGTGTATATTGGGGAATCTTGTTTCGTGTGTGATAACGGGGTCTTCCCAAACTGGAAGAGGCTAAGGCGGAGCCAACCGGTCAAAGATTGGACGTAGTCGCGTTGACTTTTTATGAGGTTGCAGAAGGATAGGTGCCATTGTTGGACCTCGAGCTCTAGTTGGAGACCCGCTTGGCGGTGGATTTCGGAAGTGGGTTCCGTTGATGAGGTGGCGTGGAGGTACTTGAGTTGCTGGACTATGTGCATTTGGACTTGGTGGCTTTCATACAAATTCCTCCACATGGCCATTAATCTGCAAGAAAATAAGATCTTTAGGGATTTTGATTTCAATTTTGAACAGAAAAAGTCAAAACTGAAGGTACTAATGGTCATTACAGCTAGTACAATTTGCATCAGCGTATCAGCTGACCTACAATCCTAGTCCTTTTTTTTTACCAGATGGTACAAGATATTGCATTGAAAAATATCACAAAAATAGCAATTATCCAAGGTTTGTTATATACCTCTATAGTGGCTCTATCGTCGTGTGAAAACAAATTCACGTCTATATACGTTGCATATCTACTGTTACTCGCTTATCATGTTAGTTTAGTAACAGCAAGGTACATAATCCATGATCTATGAGGCGGACGAAAAGACGATTTTTAAGGATTCATGACTATAAAAAAGTAGATACTCTAATTTGATTCGCGTTTTTTCATATGAGCATATTAAAAAACATTTTTTGGGGTAACATAAGAAGGCAGACACTCGAATTTGATTCGCGTATAATTTATCATGGACAAACGAAAAGATATTTTTATGGATATGCGAGTAGCAATGACAGATACTCAAATATGATTCGTGTATTATTTAATATAGGCAGACAAAGAGAGTGTCACTTTCTGGGGATACGAGAGTACAAAAGTAGATACATAATCTGAGTATCATTTATTTCGGGTATGTTTTTTTGTACTCTTATTTTTATCAGACTTAAAGGCTGATTTGCGAGTAAAAGTAGATTAGCGACAAAATATTCACGTATATTAAGTGAATTTTCTAAATGACTATAAAGTATAACACTAGGAACACTTTTGTGACTTGTACTATAATAAACATGAATGAGGTACAAATAATAAAGTCAACATGGTCAAGATATTTCCGCAATGAACCTTCCCAATTGATTTGATTTTCTCTCAAATCAAAATCGAGCCATGGTTTGGTGGTTCATGGTTCCATGATTTTAACCGGTTCATGGTTCAATACGGTCAATCCATATCCAGAACAAAGTTAAGAATACAAAGACTAACCCTTTAACAAGCTCAACAAGTTGCGGGTAAAGCTCTTCCTCTCGGAGTTTGACTATTTCATCTGAAGTTGACTCGATCGCCTGAGAAGAAACCATCATTCTCGAATCCAATTTCTCAACCTCTTTCTTTGCTTTCTCGGTCTTCATATAATCAACCCTCTTAAGCTCCATTTTCCTCAATTGTTCCACCCTCTTCGCATGCTCGATCTTTGAACTCTCCATATTCTAAAACACAAACAAAAAATACAAAATCAAATCTTTGAACTCTTCACATTTTTAAGGACACACGAGTAACTACAATGGTAATGTCAAATGGTTACATTATGGTTACCTTAACCTCTTGATATAGCTTCTTCTCCCATGCATACAATCTCTCCACCGTCGAGCAATGACTCCCACCACTAAGACCACCACCAACCTCCCTAACCCCGCCCATGTCATCACAACCAAACACATTTAACTTAGGCGTTGAGCTCCAGGAGCTGAACAACGGGTTCAAATTCTTCCCATACCCATGAACTTTACCTATATCACATAAACTCAAAATTCCAAATTTTGACCTTTTGAAGTCAACACTAATGTTTGTATATTCAAGATTAATGTTGGTCAACAAAAGTCTTCAAATTTGTACTATATTGCAAATAATTCAAACTATTTAATAATCCACACAGGAAATTTGACCGGTGACAGTTCTCGCCAAAATAAGTCCCAGTAACATAATCATCATAGATTTACATATGATTCCCACTCGATTTCGCTTGTACGTCTTTTTCCATTTTGTTCAAAACTATCCTTTTGAGTGAAAACAAGCCAAAATCTATGACATTTATGCTACCGAGATTGCATGATAACGAAAGTGAAAGTTAGGACTATAATCAGTCTGATCGGTCATCATAGTTTGGATTATTAAAATCTAATTTACGAACATTGTAATTACAAGTTTAATTGCAATGTGGATTTTAGTAGTGTAATTAGCATGTTAAAGTTTCAACTAGACAAAAGAACAAACTTGTACACGTGATGAATACTCATAACATCACATCGGTATCTTGGAAACATGCTACCCAAATTAATTAATTTAAATTATTAATTATTTAACATTTAATTTACAAAAAAATGGTTTATTTACCGGATGATCCTTGGCCGGGAAAGCTACACGCCGGAACTTCTAACAACGCCGACAGTTTTCCGCCGGAATCCGCCGCCTGAAGAAAATACTCATCCAATTCTTTAATAATTTCCACCAAGTCTTTGATCTTCGTCGACACCACCACCGCCATTTCGCTAGTGGTGGCCGTGGAAGCAGAGATCTTGGAAAACCCACTAACCGCCGAGGGCGGCGCCGCCACACTCGCCGCCCCAACGGTGGTAGTTACCACCGTGGTGGTCGACCTGTCTTCCCATTCTTCTTCATCTACAGTCCCTGATCTCTGTGACGCCTGCATGAACGGGTCCCAGAAATCCCACGTGGACGACGACGGCGGTGGAGGTGGCGGCGGCGGCGGAGGGAGTGGGGTGGAGGCGGTGTTGGTTGTGGATGTTGTCCATGAAGTTGGACTCATGGGTGGTGGTGGTGGGGTAGGAGTTTGGGGTGGAAGGGGTGAAGGGAGGGTGGGTGGTAAGTGGTGGTCTTGAGGGTGGTGGAGGGTGGTTTCTGCGGTGGCGAACTGGAGGAGGGCGGAGCCGGTGGTTCTTAAAGACCTTAAATACATGCTATGTGAAGCTGAAAAAGCATGTCTTGCTTTAACAAACTGTTTCATGTATCTTTTTCTTGCTTTGCATCTTGAAACCATTTCTTCTTTCTCTAATCTTGAATAACAACACCCCATTTCACTCAAATTCTTCAAGATCTTGCTAAAATGGAATATGGGTTTTTCTGGGTGTGTTTTGATCTTTCAAGAACATGAAAAAAGACACAATCTTGATCATTTTTCATTAAATCCCATCTGGGTGTTGGTTAGTTGTTCAAGAAAGTGAAAAGGAAGACAAAATGTTGATCATTTTTCATGAAATTTCATGTGGGAGTTTGTTAATTTTGAAAGGGAGTGTGGTTTAGATGGTTTTGAGTGTGGAGGGTAGTGAAGTGGGGGAGGAGAGGGTGAAGACAAGTCTTGAGAAGTACAGCAGAAAGAGCACAAACAGTGTTGGACAGAGTGCAAAGGAGAGCTTTAATGTTTTTTGTAAATTGTAATTAAGTTTTTTAGTGACTAGAATGCCCCTATAATTTAGTGAATTTAAGTTAAATGAATCATATTATCAATGTTAAAATATCATTAACTTATTAGATTTTACTTAATAAACTACTCGTTTTAGTAGTTGTGCTTTTGGATTGTGCAAACGAATCCCATTTCCCGTTATTTTTACTAAATGTTGGGTTTGTTCTTCCTAAATTATTTATTTTTTTTAATGTCGTTACAACTTTAAAATCTCTGAATTGAAATTCAACCGATAAACCTCAAATTCTGGTAATACATTCTCCGTGATCATAGAGGCGGCGCAATGATTGGAGAGTAGGGGCGGACCTACATAGCCCGGAGGGGGTTCACCGGAACCCCCCGAATTTTGAAATTTATATAGAACGGTATGTAAAAACACTGAGGTGAACCCCTTAAAAAACATAGAGTGAACCCCCTGAAAAAAATTCCTGGATCCGCCATTGTTGGAGAGTACCTAAAGACATCGATAAGAGAGGCTCACTTGCTAAATCCATGTTTCTTGGTTTTCATATCGTCATTATCTTCTACTAACAACTTACTGAATTCTGTAATCCTAAAAATCTTAACCTCGAGGGGATTTCTTATAATAAATCCTCAATTTAGGAACCATAAGCTTATAGTGACCATCTTTTTTTGAGATCTCATGTAGATTGTGAGCAGCTGCTAATTTGAGTATTGACACAACCCCTATGAGCATGTGCTAGTTCAACTTCGCAAGAGGGGGGGAGGGGGGGGGCATTGATTTCTATTTCTAGATATTCGTGCTAGTTTGAATGTTGCCGCAACTCCTATGAAAACGTGCTACTCGGTATATATAGGGGTGAGTTATAATGTAAACCCGCTTGAGTTGAGAAAAAAACCCGTGAAAACCTTATCAAAAATCAAAATGCTTTTTTGGGTAGCTGCTATATATAATTTCAACATGATTTTTCATTTTATACTTTTCCTACGTTATTAACAATATAGTTAGAGGCGATGCCAGTACTTTGTGACCTATAATATAAACTAATACTACTAGATCAGTTACGATGTTTTGTTATCAACCTTATTACAAAAACTAGTGAGACACTTTTCGGAGGGATCGCCTGTAGCAACTCCGATGTGGGCGACGATGGAGTGGCCACATCGGATGAACTATGAGAGGACGATGATTTGATGAGGTTTCCAAGGTGGAGGCTTTCTATGGTTTGGTCGAATCCACAATATACTTGAAGAAGTGATTTTGAGCAAAGTGAACAAGACCCGGTGAGGGATTCAAGTAAGCCTCTCTCTTCGAGTATTTCGACGAAGCTAGGAAGAGTATGGTATAGGATTGCTGCGTTGATTTTCTAGAGCGTAAGTTTTGGAGATGCAGATGGAACGAAAAGCGACTAGGGGTTATTTCGTAAATTATATACATTCTTGAGCTTTCCTTTTAAACATTGAGTGAATTCCATTAATTAAAAGATTTTGTTGAAAATAATTCTAATTCCAATTCCTTCTATTAGCCAAAACATGAAGGAATAAAGTTTAAAATCCAATTTCATTAAATTCCTGTGAACCAAACAAGTCCTAAGAATTCGCATATTAGTCGGATAATAAATAGGATTTGTGGTTGAAGATTGTTACGTAAATGTTATCATTCACATTTGTCAAAATTAAGGTTTTAGTTTGAAAGAAAATTAGGTTTTTGCTCATCATCAACATCCTTTCCTTTCCTTTTCCTTTGATCTCAAAAAAAAAAAGTTAAGTTTCTCAATTACCAAACAAAGTCACCCAAAAAATATACATCATTTATAGAGTCAAACGTTAACCTAAACATGATGATTACATTTTTCTTGCAACTTGAAATGAATCAACTTTGACTATAAATGAATGGATCATGCTTATCAAAAGGGGAAAGTCCCTCATAATTCCCAGCAGGATCATACTCACATACAATATAAGTGCTCTTGCCATTGCAATTAGACTTTGCACACCCTATTTTCTTGGTGTCTCGCCACATTATTTGTGTGTAATGACCACATTTTTGCCTGGGCATGCATGTATTTGTTTTCCTGTTATAATACTTTTGTTCTTTCATCCAAGCATAGACAGCATCCTTGGGGCTCCATTTGAGGGACTTGGCAGCATTACCCCAAAACAAGTTTTCTCCATAGGGTCCGTCGGAGTGTTTTAAAGCGCAATCGCGAGCATGGGATAATGCATGCTTGTTTGCATAATCGGCGAGTGTTTGATCATAGGTAAATGGTGTCATACCTGCCTGGACTCGCGCCTTGTTATGAGCTTCAAGAAATTCTCTGTCATCTTGTGTTGTCGCGTTTGCTTTATGTGATACAATAAAAATAACAACAATATAGGAAAGAATCAAGTTTTCGTTTTGTTTCATTTCATTCTTGTCTAAGATAAACAAGATAGGAAGAGAGAATTAAAAATAAGGAGTTAAACAAAATATTTGGCTCAAATAGTTCCTTAAAAAAGGACAATCCGTCCACTATTTTATGTGGATAGTATTTTACATTTTACAAACTTTATTTGTATCAATCTTGAGTCCTTATATAAATATGGTTTGTTTTTCTTTTGTTTTTTTTTTCCATTAAAAGAGTTGTATACAAGGGAGGAACTTAATAGGGGTCAGAGGAGGCCCATGACCTCCTATTTTTTGTTTAAAAGTATTGATTTCGGCTCATTAGTTTTATTTCATATTAGTTATATTGTTTGGTTCCTTTCTAATCCATATCAAAAGTCCAAATCTGTTCAACAAATTCACAAATTTTTTTAGCTTTTCCTCATTTTTTTACTCAGAAGTATTAATTTCGGCCCACAAAGTTTATTTTAATATTAGTTATAGTGTTTGAGCCCTTTCTAATCCAGACTAAAAGCCCAAATTTGTTATAGAAATCCACTAAAAATTTTAGTTTTTTCATGTGTTGTACTTTCGGCCCCCCAATTTATTTATTCAAGTTCTGTCACTAGTTATATATTTATCATTTTATAAAAGCTTAAACGAGTTATTTATTATTAAACCTTAAGAAGAAGTGTTGGTGGCCATTGTGGTGAGGCCACCTGCACTTCTTTTACTTTATGTTAGTTTTCCAAAATATAAACAAACATGTTGGCTGGTGTGTTTGTTAGTTAGAGTGGCTAGCAAGCACAAATCCTAAGGTTTGTGGTGGTGTACAATGTTCGAGTCCTACTAAGTCCTTTTTTTTCCTTCTCTTTTTTACATTTTTTTAATTAATGTATTTTGTTAAATTATTAGGCCGTAATGTGTAAGGTATAATACTTTTTTCTACGTATGTTTCAAATTTTAATCAAATTTTATATACTCGTTCTAAACTTTCTTGATATTATGTATACTTAATCAAATTTTAAAATATTAAATGTACCCTTCTTCTATAATTGACAGTTTATGATGGTTTTACCTTTTTATTCTTCACTTGGCTTTTGAAATTAAAAGAAACAAAATTAAAAACTTAAGGTAGCAAATTTAAAAAATGAGCTAACATTGAATTTGACATCCTGGTGATAAGGTGTCTCTCTTTTATTCAAGGGGTTAAGAGTTTAAATCCTATAAGATGCAGGTGTGTGTGGTTAATAAGAGTAGACTGAGAGTTGTTTTTAAAAAAGCCCCCTACAATCTTTGCCGTAACGACACGTGTCTTAATTGTTGCATCCTGTCTACAGTGAAATCATACTTGCTAGCACTAGTGGTTGCTAGTGTGTTCACTATACCATTGCTTGATTTCGACATATACATTGATTGATAAACTAGGGCACCAGGATTTTTAGATGCTATTGAATTAGATGAAATGATTTCGGATGATATTGGATGAGGGTTTCACTCGAGCAACCTCTTTATTATCCATGGATAGAAGAAAGATTTTGCCTCATTCATCTCCATACATGTCAATAGCTCTGTGTGGGTCCGTGAGATTTTACTTGATAAATACAAAATTAGAGAAAGTAGTTGAGATATTAAGAAAGTTTAGATATATATATATATATATATATATATATATATATATATATAACTAGGTAAATGAACTGATGAAGCACGATCGTGCCTCATGAGTTGGCACGATTGTGCCTCAAGCCAAGGCATGGTTGTGCCTCAAGTTAAGACATGGTCGTGCCTTATGCTCAGTCACGGTTGTGCCTCATGTCTAGGCACGGTCGTGCCTGACCATATATTACTGTTCAATTCCTAAATTTTTTCAATAAAGAGGAGAATTCTCCAACTAAAAACATCACATGTGAGTAAATAGTTGAGACTTTATGTGTAACTTTTAAAAAGTTAGGATCAAATGTAATATTTTGACTTAGGATAGACCCTCTATGTAATTTAGCCCTTTCCTTATTTTTTGTCATACAAAAAATTAGTGTAATTTTAAAACGAAATGAAGTGAAACGGAGACAAGTGCCCAAAGAAATATTAGGCTTTTGGCCCAGGGGTATCCCGATCCCATGCCGAGAAATTAAATAAAGACTATTGTAATCACTGGCTTTGGTCCAGTGGTAAGGCAATGAAGGATTGAACGAAGCCACGTAAGTTCAAACCCGAGCCAACTCGGGTTTTAGTTCGGAGTGCGTTACGCTAGCGGGTCTTGGCCCGTGTAGCGGCGCAACTGCTGTCAAGTGGCAGCAGTCTCCATGGTTTCCCAGGGAACGCCTAACCCCTCGCTCTGAACCCGCAGGCCCGCTTCAGACAACGTATTGGTCAAGTATTGAGGGGTGATAGGTCTCCGACTTGTCGGAGATGCGACTGCCACTCAAAAATGAAAGTCGCCGTTCAAAAAAAATAAAAAATAAAATAAAGACTATTGTCATCGAGTTAATTGTTTGACTTTTTCATGCAATATTTAGTCTCGTATTAAGTTGAGTCTTTGTCCCAACTTAGTATGGATTCAAAGAGGCTACAACAATGGAATGCAAGATTTGTAACCAAAGAAAGCTTTATTGCTTACAAGAGAATTAGGATGATATATAAATAAAACTTGCTGCATTTTAAGGTGCCTTGATCAAATTAGTGTCTCTTTATTTATACTACTTTGCCCGACGTTGCGAATTAACACTACTAGAAATCTTACCAGTTTCGTCAAACCAGTCTTGACAACATATGTCGTCGAGATAGAGAACCCAGATACGATGACATGTCGTCGGGGATGGTCTCATCCCAATTTTCATTTTTTCACCTTTTCTCGACGACATGTCGTCGGCGATGGTCAAGCGGGAAAAGGTGAAACTTTTTGGCGCTTATCCAATACTAATCTTGACGACATGTCGTCGAGATTGATAATCATAATTTTTTTTTTCCTTTTTTTACCTGTAAAATATTAAACATTTTTTATTTAAAGAAATTACCTAATCTCGATGACATGTCATCGAGATTGGTATATAATAAAAAAATATTTTTATTTAATAATTAAAATAATTTTAAAAAAAGACCCAATCTTGACGAAATGTCATCGAGACTGGTCTGACCTGGTGTTATGTAAACGGAAATCCTTTTCCTCGTCATTTGACCCCCTTTTTTCTCTCTACCTTTCTGTCAGCTTTCATCCCAAATCTGGCCATTTTACTTCAAAATTCACCGTGTTCCACCTCCTCTACCACCATTACTCGTCTTATTCAAGGGGTTAGACCCTATTTCGACTCTTTTTTAGTTGTAATTTTTCACTCTAATTGCAAATTTTTAATATAGATCTTGTGTAGGTGAGGTTTTTGGTTAAGTGAACGGATTGGAAGCTAGATTGAGGGTTTCCCGACGACATCTCGTCGTTTCAAGAAAGAATTCAGAAGTAATATGTATATATTTTGTGTTTATAGGTGTATTTGGGTAGTTTTGTATAAATGTATAAATATATTTGTGTAATATTTTGGTAATATGTATATGTTTGAGAGATTTAGTTTTGTATAGTTGTTTTAATCGTTTTTTATTTGAATAATATAGATGAATATATAAATGTATGTATTATTTATGAAATTGATGGTTAATTTATATAGATATATAATATGTATTATTTGTGAAATTATAGATTTATATAGATGTATAAGTATATAAATGTATAGATTATTTGTGAAATTGATATATTTTAGGTTTGTATAGATATATTATTGATGGGTCGTGACATTATGGATATCTGGCATAGTATCATCTAACACCTAGTTCATTTTATAGTGACTTTAAAGTCTAACCACGTTTCTTTTTGTGTTTAACCACATTAATGTGATCTCCTCCATCGTTTAAAATTCGTTTTCCGCCACGTGTTAATATCACAAAATCACTTAAGGTGAAAAATAATAATATTATAATAATAACAATAATAGAAAAATAGAATAACTTTATTATAAACTAAGATTAAAAGAAAAGGTGGGTTTGTGAATTTCTATTTCTTTGGATTTTTGCCACCAAAGTTTTATAGTTTTTTTTTTTACTTTTTTAATATTTTCATTTTCAACCCTTATACTATATAATATACGTTTTAGCCCGTTTTATTTTTTATTAATTTCGTTTTTCTTTAATAACTTTCGTTCGTTAACTTTTTTTCAAAATACGGAGGGCGCGACTGTTTTTAGTTTTTTTTTGTCAATGTTTCGATATAATTTTTTTTCCGTTTTCAACCCTTATACTATATAATATACGCTTTTAGCCCTATTCATTTTCTATTAATTTCGTTTTTCTTTAATAACTTTCGCTCGTTAAGTTTTTTCAAAATACGGAGGGCGCGGCTGTTTTTAGTTTTTTTTGTCAACGTTCCAATATAATTTTTTTTAAACGGAGTTGTATTCAAAATCTAAGGTTTTTTTTATCGTTACCTATAGCGAGAGCCGTTACCGTTGTCGTTCCGTGACGAGCCGAACCTGTTATGAGCGAACATCATTTTCGGTATTGATATTATCGGAAACCGTATCGGTATTCACTTTTATGGTTTCCGACGACCCGATCCATTAATTTTTTTTATTATTTAGTTTTATGTTTCTCTTTGATTAATATTATTTTTATCGTTGCACTTACGTTTTACTTACGTTTTAAAATTGTCAACGTTCTGCTTTAAATTTTATTGAAAACGGAGTTGTATTCAAATTCGAGTGTTTTTTTCGTATCATACACTATAACGAGTCTACGATTCGATTTAACTTTTATCCGGGCAAACGAGTCAAACCGATAACAACCAGGCTCCCGCCGCGAAGCACGGGAGTTAAAAACTAGTTTGAATAAAAGCGAAAGCAAGTTAGGAATTTTTTTTACATTTAAACTGGAGACCACTGTTTGCTGTTCAAACTGTTTGAATTAACTTTGCTAAGAAATATTAAGGTGTCGAATAAATAACATGGCCTATTAGCTCAGTTGGTTAGAGCGTCGTGCTAATAACGCGAAGGTCGCAGGTTCGAGACCTGCATGGGCCATTTAATTAGTTTTTTGAAAATTTTCATCCTTCTTCACAGCATGCAACTTAAACCCTGCATGGGACCTTCATGTCCATTTATTTCCTTTTTTGCATTTTGACACGAAAATGTCTCATTTGCCCCAAATATGTTCGGTTTAAAAAAAATGCAAATATTTCTTTCATTTTTTTTACATCGAAATAGAAGGCAATCGGTTAATTTGTTAAATAATTTGATTAGAGTCAAATGAAATTTATATCTTTATCTAATAAATAAGTAACCGGTTGTGCCACTTATCATAATTTTGTGAGCCCAATGTTTTTTTCCATTTTTTTTTCATTACTAACTATTTAATATTTTTTTATTAAATCTTAGAGTATTCACTGCAAATTATTTAATATTTTCTTTATTCAACTCGTGTAAAACACAGATTTCTAACCTAATCAATTAATAAATATAATTATAAAAAGATACATGTGAGGGTAAGTTTTAGAGGGGAAACGGTTGAGCTAAACTGCGGTCGAAACAGGTCAGATAAAAACATGTAAGGTAAAAAAACAAATTACATAAACAGTTAGTAAGCAAGTTCCAATAATCACTCTTCCTATTTGTAATTCAAGAAGACTTGCTTATAACGTATACCCGGATTATTCGTGATTCGAGTTATTGATAAAGATGCAAATCACGATAGTGATTATCATGATCGTGATGAAAGGGCGTGCAAGGGTGTGATATCCGATCCAAAAGATGAAGATGAAAAAGACCTAAGACAGTCTTCGCAGATACAAGTGGTGTGATGTGAAAGTGGTCTAAAAATTAAAGTTAAAGAGCTATGTGTTTTGTTGAGGATACGAGATCTAGTCGGTACAGGTTAAGAATTAAAGTGGAGCATGTGAGAATTAAGTATAAACCTTAGAAGACAAGAAAACTTAGGACACAAGTTTGACTTAATAGTTTATTTAATTGAGTTTGAGTAATTGAGTTAGCCGTTGGCTTAGGATTAATTTAGGAGAATTTTTTTTCTTACTATATTAGAGTAGTTTGGTGATCAGGTTTAGTTTTTTTAGTATAAATATATGATTTATGAGTCATTGTAAAGTGTAGTTTTTATTTTTAATAATAATAAAAGAATCATGAGAGTTTCCACCAAACTATTATTATGTTTTAGTGTGTGCATGAGCCATGAAGGGCCTGATTTCCAACAACGTCCCACAAGATTGTAAATATTATTCTAATAAATCTAATCTTTTAAAAAGTAAAATGTTGTGTAACTTGTGTTCATAGGCAAGAAAAGTTGTATTTCACCTTTCTGTAGACACTATTCATACACTGTTTGCAACGAGGGACAAAAATGCTCATTTAGGCTAACTGGTATACCCTAACGGGTAGCCCCACTGGGGGATTTCACGCCGTAAAGAATCAAGACACACCACCTCCTTGTCCAAGTGAGGGGGCGTGAGACCTCCAAGTGAAGGATCTCACGGGAGAAAGAGGCCAAGTGAAACTAGTTGGGTGAGTCCCCTATGATTAAAATGAAACAAAAAATATGATATGTCACTTACTTAGGTATAAGAGAGGTGAGAGTGGTACCATCCCACTTTAAAGTACCCACGGTTGACGGGTCCATTTGTCATGAACCCGTACAATCTTCTAACATTTGGCTTCACTAAAAGTTTTTTTTTGTAGTCACTTAACACTTTCTTCATTACATACAAATCGTTGGCCCAACTAGCACGTAGACGATTCTACAAAGTAATACATAAACAATATATTACCTTTAAAAAAATATTAACAATAAATAAACGTATAAAAAAATACATACCGCTTGAATACAACATCTATTGAAGTGACACATGGTTGTATTCAAAGAAGTCCACTTTGAATTTACTTGGTGTCTACTTCGGGTGTTTCCTCCAAGTTGATTATTGTAATGCTCGATTATCCGGTCCCAAAAATTATTTTGCTTTTGTTGATTTTCGATCGTCGGGTCTTCGGAAATATGGCACCAAGCCTTACACAAAGTTTCAGTTTGTTTGGGAGTCCACGGTTGACGGGCCGCACGGTTTATGAATTTACCTTTTTTGACGGTTACTTCGTCAACTTCAACCACCTCATCTTCTTCTTCGTCAACCTCAACCTCCATCTCCTCTTCTTCTTTTTCAACTTCATCTTCTTCCTCATATTTGATACTACCACAATTATGATTTCACCAAATCACACCACACACTTCATATAGTTCTATATACTACCACAACACATAGCACACATCATGTTCCCACACGGAACCATAAATCATTCACTCATATCAATCGCTTTACCTATCGTAATTCTACACAAATGGTAAATAATAATTACTGCTCAACTTTAAAGACGCACCTCTTGGCTCGCGGTTACTCGTGGTGGCATTCGTTTCACCCTCGTCCCATTTTCGGTTTAAGTTAAAGTATTTTATTTGTTTAAAAATACCAGTTTTCTCTTAAACCACATCTCTGATACCAACTTGTAAGACCCCAACCCGAGCATCCTACAGTTGGTTCTCATAACGGGTCATTTTCATTAAAAATGCATTTATTGCAATTCAAACTACAGCGGAAGTCTTTCTAAAATTATTTTATTGTTATTTAACAACATTAAATTACCTCACGAATGCATGCACACCAATCCGAGTAACGCCACTTCCAAGCCAAGATACGTCAAACCTACACTTACCTGCAAAACAATCTAACGTACACACAAAGTCAGCTACGCTGAGTGAGTTATAATAGTTTAATTTAAACAAAAACCATCACGTCATGTTCTTTAGTTTATTTCACTCTGGACCCTCCGGTCCTTATAAAATAATATTACAAATTATTAATGAATAGTTAATCCCCTGTCATCCCACGACATCCTATAACCGTTTATCACCCAAGACTCAGCCCGTACTACCAATAATAATGCTAACAACCTTACCATCACTTTGACATGGACTCACATACTATACTGATAACTCATACTCAAGAACAAGCATTAACTCGACTCTTAATTAACACAGCATACCCTAGACATTAACACAACCGGCCTTAACCAAGGCTCTCACAATTAACTGACACGACAATCATATACATCACGTCACAATCCTGACTCAACGGTCAGTCTAACTCTACATACTACAATAATAACATCTACACGTCACACTAACGTTACCACATCAATATCATCACATGTATAATAAATATAATTCTACATTTGCATACAATTAAACACCACATAAATATACTCGTAACACATACCTCGTCATTGCACCCTCGTCAGGGTTACCCTCGTCAGGGCGTTCAACACACCCCGAGCTCATCATTAACCTGTTAAATAAATGTCACCGTTGGTGACTTCTCGAAGGACATCATCCTTCATAAATCCAGTTTACCTTGTCATATAGACAACCGTGCAAACACGTCACATTAATACAAAGCACATAATATCACACATCATACACACGACTCGTTAACTACACCTGCACCTCACATACAGCCCTAGAACAAAAATTATCCCACATAAAATCATAAGCGTTTAGCTTACGGCCCGACTCCCCTAATCAACACTTAACACACCACTCATTCGTCGCTAGTAACCCTAGTTACCACATTCACATAAACACACCATAGACCCTACAATTTCTTAATAAGCATTTTACTTCAAAAGCACACCGGGTTAGAACCCGAAACCCTTAACTTGATTAATTATATTAATATCTTTTGAAAGTATGTACGATAGCCCCAAAACATTTAAAGAAATGGGGGATTAGAAACTCATTGTTTGCACTGTGTCCGAATCCTTGCTCTGCACCTTGATCATTAGCTAAATATCCAAATCTGTCAATGTACGATCACATGATCAGACACGTTCTAAACCCTACGTCGAATAACGCGTACATAAAATAAAACCCAAACACTCGTCTCATCTGCTTGTTAGACCGGTTCATCGAACTCTTGTCACTCCAAATACTCATATTGACTCATCTATGACTTAGTTGGAACCCAAATACACAAACCGGACTCCATACACGCACGTAAACCATGCTATGCAACCCTAACCCCACGAGACGCGTGTACTCGAGCCAAGTTCTTGCGCGTGCACTCTTCCCATGCCAACCCTTGCTCCACCGAACCCGTCCACGTACCACCACGGGTACCACCTTTCCACTCATGTACCACCACCGTGGCCACCACTTCTCGTCGTCGTCCCCGCCGGCTTCTATCATCATCCTCGTCCTCTTCGTCCACCGCTAACTGGCACCGTGCACTACCACCCCGATCCCACCTCCCTCCTTGTTGCATCACCGTGGAACACCACCGCTGCCAGCACCCGCCGACGGGTCGTCGTCCCCGTCTCCGACTTTCTGTAGTCACCATCACCTTCATTCATCGCCCCACTTTCATCCTATCTCACCTTTCTCTTTCCTCCTTCTCGATCGCCGGCTAACACATATACGGGTCACCACTGGGTTCCCGTCTTGCCACAACAGCCGTCACCATGTCCTCCTAGCACCATCGTCGAGCCCCGGTTCAGCCGCCTTCCTCCGACGGTCGTAAACCCAACGAGTTACCCCGTTCCCTCTCCTGCCGGACGCCTAGTCGCTCTCTGCCACCACCTACGGCTGCTGACACTCTCGCACACCTCCCCTTAACCACCGTCGTCCTCCGCTATGGCCACCATAGTTGGCCTCCCTTCCGATTACCCTAACCTAATTGAAAACCGTTGCCGGTTTCTTGCAAACACAAACACGTATTAAAGTACAAACGTGAACGAGGTTTACCTCCGCGATGATCCGAAGTCCTTTGCGTGAAACCCTGTCAAGCCACCGCTACCGCCTCCGGTTTCCTTCCCTGTCGTTGCGTTTCTGCCGTCGCACGCAAGCCCAAGCCGAATGGCTTAGGGTTTGCGCAAGGATGGCTTTTAAACCTCTTGATATTCGCTTTGGGTCCTTCGTTAATCCTTTAACTCATTCCTTGCACAAACCTTGGTATTAACGGTTAACTGAGTCCCCTTAGTCTTGCTAAACCAAGCTTTACGCGTCGATCCCAACCAACTATGTCATTAACTAGAATTTCGGATTACTTCTTAAGCCGACCCATTAGTTATTTGGTTTTAGGGATGTTACAATAGGTGTATTGACCCGGTGCGACTTGCGTAGTGATGACCGGTATTTGAGGATACGAAAAAACTGGTATGTAGTATACGGTTGTTGGGTAATTTCTTGGCTCGTTGGTTGTTGGCTAGAACCGCCTTTCGGTTTGGACACTTTTTTGCGGCTAGAACCGCCTCTCAGTTTATAAACTTCTTTGGAATCCATTGTATTTTTATATAAATAAAAGGGGAGATAGGATGTAATTTTTGTGGATTGAGAATGTTTGATTTATTTATTTATAAGGGGGTAAATTTATTAGATTAAAGTTTTTATTTTATTTTAAACGGCATTATGTAAGGCCTCTTTCCCGGGTAACCTCATTTGTTGGATTTACTCATAAACAAAGTCATAAATACTGAGCTTAAATTTAAAACATTCAGAAGTAGCGGAAGCAAACATCATTCATATTACATGACATAACAGCGGAAGTCTTAACATAAAATAAATGTGGGATGTCAGTCTTGTGCCGGGTAACCTTCACGCCATCGCACGACCCTTTCTTCCTTTACCTGAAATGTATACTAAAAGTCAGCTAACGCTGGTGAGTTCTAGTTTAAAGACAATCATATATAATACTTATCTTATCATGAATATTTTATATATATGTACATAACATACGTAATATTCGTACTTTTACATATTCTTTACTTTACTGTTCTCACATAACATTCATTTTATGTATATACATATGTACATACATACTTACTTTGGGGGGAGAACAGTTATTGGCCATAATCTTAAGGGAGATCAACCCATCACACTTGTCGCGAATGTCACAAAGACATCGCAGTGAGAACTACCGTCGTAGCCCATTTCATTAATCGTCCGGCTCTAGAAAACCGTCCGTTCTTTCATTAAATCCGTCCGACAACCTTTGTCCGTCCACTCTTAAACCGTCCTACCGTCATAGTCCGTTCTTTTGTCCGTCTGCCCTAGGGCATCCGTTTCCCAAGCGACCATTATGTATGCAACCGTTCTACTTTAGTTAAGGCAATTGCTTCGACCGTCCATTAATGCCTTAATATACGTCCTAGCTTGCGAAGGAACGTTTTCGTCTCGGTTGCAAAATAGTCACGTGGTCGTCCGTCTACCGAAGTAACCGTTGTCATAGAAGGGTTCATAACGTTTACATACATTCATAACATGCAATATATACAATATAAAGCAAGATTTCATTCATTTATGTTATGTCCTTCTTTCATTCATTCTTTGTAATCATACGTTTCATTCTTTGTTCATAATTCATTTTCATATATAAGTATATATATATATATATATACATATTTGTATTCCACGCATAATCACATTGACTTTTATAGTATTTATACATTTATTGTATACACTTCAGCCCCAAAACATTTAAAATGATTTGCACATAACATAGAAGGGGGCACATAGAACTCACCTGAAAAGCTAGTCTTGGTTGTCCTAAACAAAGGTCCAACAACGTCACGTACGATCTGAATTAGGTAGTTGAATACACATCAAACCCAATCCCGACTCTAATGGTTTAATCATTCTAAACTTACTGACTTTACTTACTGGTCTGCTGCCTGCGCACTTACTAAGTGCGCGGAGCCTTGCTCATGCGCACTTGACAAGTACGCATGATCTTTCTCCGGCGTACTTGGTAAGTACGCATGATCTTTCTCCTGCGTACCTGCGTACTTGGTAAGTACGCATGACCTTTCTCCTGCGTACCTGCGTACTTGGTAAGTACCCATGATCTTTCTCCTGCGTACCTGCGTACTTGGTAAGTACGCATGATCTTTCCCCTGCGTACTTGGTAAGTACGCATGACGTCCCTACTGCGTACTTGATAAGTGGACAAGTCCGAAATTTTGCATGTTAATCCGATCATGCTAATCTTACAACTTTCTTTGATCAAAAGGTGCGGTTTTCACTCTAGATGCTAGTTCTAAGCTTATTTTCAAGTTTCATCCATAAAAAGTCTCCTATTTAGCTAAAACCCGAGAAACCCCAAAACGAATAAAAACTCAGTTTAAGGTCGAATCGTTACCTGGATTGTGATTCTGATTCAGAAGTTTTGCTCACGAGCTCAGTAGTAATGTGCTCCTTCAATTTCGTGTCGATCCGTCGACTTTCTCTCTCTAGACTCGACTCTCCTTTCTCTCTCTAGCTTGCAAGTGTTTATGGAAAATGAGAGCTTCAAGGCTGTCATGGCCCTTATATACCTGGGCTTCTCTCGGCCCGTTGGAGTCGAGCCCAAGCCCATCCGTTTTTCTTTTGTTTTATGACGATTAAGTCTCTTTCGCGTTATTATTTACTAAATTACTATGTTTGATGTAATCAAATCAGACATTTGTAAGTAATCGCCTAATCGGTTTCTACTCTTCCTCTTTGGAATTAGGGTATTTTCTTCATCACTATTGAGAAGAGAAGAAGATAGGGGTGACCCAATCTGAGCAGTGAAGATGAGGATTATGATCAAGGGAGGTGTTTGGAAGAACACCGAAGATAAAATCCTCAAGGCCACCCCCACCCAACGACTCTTTCCTTCTCACTAACTCACATCCACGCTCGTGGATATCTCCACGGCTAGCCTTCCATGCCGTGGCCCACGCCAGGTGGGCGTGGTGTTCCACGCCACCCACGAGGTCCATCTCAGCCACGAATCCATTTTCACAGCTAAGCATGTTAATTAACGACCCTGCCTGTCGTTGCAACGAACATCATCATGGTCCACTTTTCATAGTGGCGGACCTATGAGTTGCGGACGGGCTCAGCCACACCCCATGAAATTCTATTTAGTATATATACAACTAACAAACTAAGCCCATAATTTAACCCTTTCAAATTTAGTCCACAATGTCACACCCCAACCGACGGCGGATTATACGTCGGGCGGACGCGATTGTTCAAAATCACAAGGTTGACTATTGAAGTTTAATTATTTTATTAATTCCTTTCAAATGTTCAATACAAAGAGTGAGAACAACACATAACAAGATTACAAAGTTTATTTAATAAGAAATCTAGGTCCAAAACATCAGAAGTGATCACAATACAAGCCTCATGCTAGAGTACCTGAAACATGTTGAGTAAACTATCAACTAAAAATAGTTGGTGAGTGTAATATCCGAGATTTTCCCCGTCATATTTTTCCTAATCCTTCCACGTATCAAAAATTTAAGTCTTGAAAACTTGTTTAAAATCTATTTCTTTTATTATTTATAAACATTAAATTGTTTGATAAATATATATATTTGGGGTATGTATATGTATATATATGTGAACTTAATATTTACAAAAAAAATATATATATATATAAATACATGTAAGAAAATATTCTTTAAAAAACTTTATAAAGTTTACAATCATCATTATTATAAATAATATAATAAACTTATTTTATCTTGAGACTTATAAAACTAATAAATTATAAAATTTATAAAATAATAAAACCTTTAAAACTTTAGAGAGATTTATAAAAAAATAAAACATGTTTATTTTTATAAAAGTCCAGGGACTGAAACTGTCAAACTCTGAAACTGTTTTAAACTAAAACTATATTTTTAGACTTAACAGTTAACCCCTGAAACAACAGGGACCTGTTTTGCCATTCCACTAAACACCCGAGACCCAAACCGGTCCCGAATTCGAAACCCCCCAGTCCCGGTTTTCCCTCAATTTCACTCGAACTCGCGTTTCCGGCCAGGTTCACTGAACCTCGAGCATCGGCTCGCGCATGCATGTTTGATTCCATCGATAACCATGCGCGATTTCGTATTTGATCCGCCATTACTCAACCGTAAAACCCCCAACGGTTCAAGCATTTAATGCTTGAATCCACTATAAATATCGACCCAAACCCATTAGCAACATCACCCTCAAGCTTCCTAAACACCCAATTTAAGCGTTCATCACCTGCATTCTTCGATTCGGAGCCACGACCGCCGACGACCGCCACAGACCCGTTCTCACCCGTTTCGATATCAATTCAGGTAACTTGAATGGGCATTTACTTCGTTTTTCTTCATAGATCAAAAGCCCTCTTTCAATTTACAAAGACAGAGGGTTAATCGATACGTATTTGGGCAATTCGATTCTAGGGTTCTTAATGAGAATAGGGACGATTTGAGGATATGGTTATCTTTTTCTTTTTCCATATAAAACACCAACGAGCCCGTAGGCGGGATGGTTTAAGCGTGTATGTGTGTTTGCGAACCGGACGACCCGGGTTCAAATCCGGTTAACCCAGTTTTGCTTCCTTTGATTTTTTTTGACCTTTTAAAACAGTTTTGATACTTATAATAATTTTTATAAAATCTGTGATACTTTTATAAACATAAAAACGAATTTTATTTACACTTTTTGTATTCTGGGATATTTGTCAAATCTAGTTTTAACTTGTAATGTTTAATACTTTAAAAATAATTTTAAACTCTAAATACTCTTAAACTTTACAAATCTCATTTTTTTTTACAGGAGATGCTTTATAAAAAAATTGAAACCTTAATTCATTATTATTTCTTTTCTGGAATAATACATTTAATTGTGTAAAACTTTAAAATAGACTTATCAACTTATACATTTAGATAAAATTTATTTTAACTTGAACTTCCTTATTTATTTAAATAAAACAGAAAACATATTTAATTATTTATTACAAGAAAATAAATAAACATTTATAAACTTGTAAACTTTATCTAAAATAATCATAAACTTATAAACTTTAAAGAATTATAAAATAAAGTATAAACTTTATAAGAAATTCTATTTTAATAAACTTATAGAAACTTGACATTTATTTAAACTTATAAATTATTACAAGGTAGTTTGTAAAATAAATGTTTAATACTCGAAAACCTAAGTGTTATATATTGTTTATCTATATATTTATTGAATCATTTGACATTGATAAATGGTTATATTCTAGATGATTTTTGCTAATCTTTAAATAAATGATTAAACAAAATAATTATTCTTATAAGATAATTATTCATCCTTAATAATTATGTATTCTTTAAATAATTACTATTAAACTTTAACCATTATTTACTCTTTAAATAATTATTTACTTTTAATAATTGTTCTTTTATTATTAACCTTTGTTTATTCCTTGAATAAATCCTTAATAACTATTTATTCTTTAAGTGATTATTATAAATCTTTAAATTATTGCACTTAAATGGTTTACTCCTAAATACTTAGAAAACTATTTCGATTATTATTTTACCTAACTTGTGTAATTAATAGTTGTAAAACTTGTAAATAATTATTTTAATTAATAATTATTCTAATCTATAAATCTTATTAAACTTTGATATCCAAATCTTGTGTCATTTATTCAAAACTTTTATTTAGAACTTTGATTCAAACTTCATAAACACAACCAATCCCGTCTTCCACTTGGAACCCTAGTCAATCCTGAAATCCCAAATCGTTGCCATAGACTTATAGGATCATACTTGAAACTTTAGACTTGTATTCTTAGGCTTATTGTGAGGATACTCTCCCTCAAAGTCTTGCTACACTTAATGTTTGTTGGACACTCTTCATCATCCAAGTGAGTATACTTAGCCCCTTTTTCATTTACATTCTTTTGGGGTGAAACATGTTCAAACTTCAAACTTATACAATTCTTGTACAACTATGACTAGATGCTTATTCTTATGGTAAACTTGAGACTTGTATGCTTAGATTAAACTTAAAACTAGCACATTCATTAGCTTTGATCAAGCCGATAGTAACAATGATAGATCTATTGCATTTGACCAATCCACCTTGATTGATTGACCCCTTCGGGGGGGAGCCCTTGGTGTTTGTTACTACATTAAACTTTAAACTTGAGACTTATAAGGGTAACCTACGGGTTATGCCTAAACTTGGTCGGAGGGTTGATGTGCACAATGTCTAACATGCTTGTTTTCTCATACTTACATTAAAGAATGCATATATCATAGTGAATTGTAATTCTTCTCAAATACTTGTTAAACCGTGTCGAAACCTTTGTATCTCACCAACTATTTTGTAGTTGACAGATTTTTTCACATGTTTCAGGTTCTACAACATGAGACTTTATCGTGATCACATAGGATGCTTGGACCTAGAATGCTTAATCAATTAGACTTGTATTCTTGCTATGTATTTGATTTATTCTTTGTATTGAACCCTTGAATCTGTTATTAATGAAATATTGAAACTTTAATAGTCAACCTTGTGCTATTGAACAACCGCGTCCGCCCCGACGTATAATCCGCCGTCGGTTGGGGTGTGACAGTGAGATACGAAGGTTTTAACATAGTTTTAACAAGGTTTTTGAAAAGTATTACAACTCACTATGTCATGCATTCTTTAGTATAAGTGTGAGAGCAAACATGTTAAACATTGTGCATATCAATCCTCCAACCAAGTTTAGGCATAACCCGAGGTTACCCTTAAAAGTTTAAAGCTTAAATTCAGTAACAATTACCATGGGCATTAAACTAGGTGAATTGGTCAAATACAATAGATCTATCATTGTTACTATAGGCTTGATCAAAGTTAATGGATATGCTAGTATTAAGTTTAATTTAAGCATGCAAGTCTCAAGCATAATAACATAAGAATAAGCATGTAGGCATAGTTGTACAATAATTGTATAAGTTTTGATACATGTTTCACCCCAAGTTTATAAATAAAGTAAAACGAAAAGGGGCTAAGTATACTCACTTGGAAAGATGAGGGAGTGTCCAACAAGGGTTAGGAGTAGCAAAGCCTTGAGTGAGAATATCCTCACAACAAATCTAAGATTACAAGTCTAGAGTTTCAAGTTTTGAGTCTAGGACAAGAATTCTAAGATTCTAAGTGTAACTAGGGTTCCAAATGGTGGACGGGAATGATTGTGTTTATAAAGTTTAAATCAAGTTTCAAATAAGGTTTTGAATGGATTATACAAGGCTTGGATTTCAAAGTTTAATAAGTTCATAGTTTAAAATAATTATTTAAGGTAAGGATTAAAGATATATAATAATTATTTTAAGAGTAAAATAATTATTAAATACAAGTATTTAAAGGCTAAATAGTGATTAGGGATTAATAGCAATTATTTAAAGAGTATATAATTATTAAGGATAAATAATTACCTATAAGAATAAACAATATAGATCATTTAGGTTGTTAATAAAGTTTCAAGTATTAAACATTTATTTTACAAATTAACTTGTAAATAAATAATGTTTATAAGTTTAAATAAATATCAAGTACCTAGAAGTTTATAAAATAGAATCTCTTATAAAGTTTATGTTTTAATTATAAGTTTATAAATACTCTTAAGGTTAAAAATGAAATCATAAGTTTATTAGGTTTTAAATAGAGTTTCTTTTATCCTATAAGTTTATAGGTATTTTAAATAAAGTTTGTGTTTAAAATTATAAGTTTATAAGTATTCTAAATTTATATGAGTTTATAAATGTTTTATCATTAAGCTTCTGTTTAGGTTTTATAAAGTTTATAAACATTCTAAAAATTTATAAAGTATATTTATTTTTCATGTTTTAAAATGAATGAATGAGCAAGCTTTATGTTTTAATTTAAACAAACAAACAAGCTTTCTGTTAAAAACTTTATAGGAATTGCACAAGTTTATAATTTTCTGTTTTATGAATAATGTATAAGTTTTATAAACCTTTTCCTAATTTTTATAAGATTTATATAAGTTTTTATTAAATTAAAGTTTATAATTTAATGTTTAAAGATGAAATAATATGTTTATTCCAGAAAATATAAAATAAATTATAGTTTCTGATTTATTAAAATAATTTATGTTAGACTATAAGTTTTAATAAAGTTTTATGAGTTTATAAGATTTATATAAGTTTTCAGTTTCAAATCAAAAGTTTAAAGTTTTAAACATAAGAATTTTAATTTATTTCAGAAAATAATAAAAATTAAATTCCAGAAATTTAAAAAAATAGTTTATGTTTAAAATGTAAATTTTATAAAATTCTCAAAGTATTTTTTTATAGTTTTAAGTATTTAAACTGATTTTTATAGTTTAATCTTTTTATAAGTTTAACTAAGTTTAATTAATTAAAACAATTTCAAAATGGAAAAGTGTAAATTAAAAATAAGATTCAAGTTTATAAAAGTATCCCCGAATTTATAAAAATTATTAGAAGCATAAAAAATGAATAGAAAAGCTAAAAAAATAAAAAGGGACAAAACTCGGCTGGCCGGATCGAACACGGGCCACCCGAGTCACAAACACACACAACTAACCACCCGGCTATGGGCCTCGCTGGTGTTTATACTTGGAAAAGTAAAAGTTAAACAACACTTCAAATCGTCCCTAATTCCCCTTATGAACCCTAGAACCAAGTTTCCCTAAATACGTTTCGATTAACCTTCTGTCTTTGTAAATTGACAGAGGGCTTTTAGTCTATGGAGAAAACCGAGAGTTTTGGCCATTGGAATTACCTGAATTGATGTCGAAATGAAGGAGAACATGTTCGATCTTTTGTGCGACTGACCACGGATCCAAACTAGAAATGCAGGTGATGAACGACCAAATTGGGTGTTTGGGAAGTTTGAGGTTGATGTCGTTGAGGTGTTTGAGTCTGTACTTATAGTCAATTTCATCATTAAATGCCGAATTAGTTGGGAGGATTATAGGTGAGTAATACGAGTTTAATTTCGAACCACGCGGGTGTTAGACTCGAAATTTGGCATTGAAGAACATCGGGGTTGAGTCGCATGCCTGAGTCGGAGCTCAAGGAGCATTCAATTCGGCAGTTTACGCGTTTTTGAATAAATTGGGCTCAAAATCGGTCTCGGCTGGGATCGAACCTGAGACTAGTTTCAGCTTCTGGGGTTTAGGCTAATTACACAACAGGTCCTTGTAGTTTAAAGGTTTCGTTATTTTATGTTGGAACTTGAGTTTTGATTTAAAATAAGTTTTGGGAGTTGGCAATTTTAGTCCCTAGACTTTATAAAATAATTTATATGTTTTATTTTTATAAAACAAAATAAATTTTATAAGTTTCTGTTTACTTTATAATTTATAATATTTTCTAGTTTACATGTTTAAGTATTTAAAATAAGTTTATTAATTATTTTTTTATTTATATAATCATAAACTTACAAGGTTTTAAGAATTTAACCATTTTATAATATTTATATATATATATATATATTTATATTTTTAAATAAGCCTCATATATATATATATTCATATCCATCCCAAGTATGATTGTTTTTATTAACTATTATTTAAATTAATATTTCTTGTTTAAGAAACTAGTTTTAGTAGGAATTCAAGTCTTAATACGTGCTAAGGTTTAGGGTAAGATACGTCGGGAAATCATGGATATTACACACAACCGCAAACAACCAAACAGCACTGGATGATTAACAATCAGCGAGGGGTTAACGAGAACACGAGGTAACAAAGGGTCAGGGACGATTTCACGATCGACCAAACCAGAGGGACGATTCCACGTCCGCCAAATAGTGAAACGGGAGGGACAGAGGTGAGATTTCAAGCCTACAAAAATCCTTTTCAATTACTTGATGGAATTATGCCTTGGTTTTTTTTGAAAATGAATTTCAAATTATTTTGTCTAGACATTAGTTCTTATGAACCAGTTTAAGGCATTCCGATATGTAGAAAAAAAATATTACAAACATGTTCTAGATGTCCATTGTTGAATCAACGTGAATTTAAATGGGTTAGGCTATACATACCCCCCACTCCTATTTGTCGTACTCTCTCCTTGAAAAATAACTTTTAAATTTGTCATTTTACCACCCCTTCGAAAAATCATTATTTTTAAACCGTTCTTTTTAAGTTTAAAAACACTCTGTATAAAATAAACTGTTTACCCCTCCCCCTCTTACTTGTCGTACCCCCTCCCCCTCATACTTGTCATACCTCCCGTTTTACCTCCTTCGAATGATCATTATGTAACACCCCAATTTTTAATAAATATAAGTAGAAGGGCTAAGATGATCATTTAATAAAACCCCAGGGGGTTTAAAAGACATTATGTTAAAGTATAAGGGGTTAGATTGTAATTAAATTAAAATCTAGGGACTGAAAATGAAATATTGTAAAAGTTGGATGGTGGCGGACCGCCACCAGAAGGGTTAGCGGTCCGCTACATAAGGCGCAAGGGAACAATGAGGAAATGCCAGGTGCCGGATGACTAGGCATTGAAATCTGACGCGTGTAACATGGGTAGCGGACCGTCATCGGTTCGTTAGCGGCCCGCTAGCCGCAATGTTCCTTGGCAGACCGTTACCCAAGGTATTAACGGTCCGCTACGTAGCCACCAAGTCAGTTAAGAAGCCTCAAATGGGTGGCGGACCGCCATCCAGTATCTTAGCGGTCCGCTACGAACCCGTCGGGCAGCCTATAAATAGTTGGACATGTTGAACGATTTTAAGACATCCCACACACCAAATACACACTCTCAAACACACACTTAGCCTCGGTAAGCATGCCAAGCAGCCCGATTCACGTAGAGAAGTCTGGTTTCTATCTTTTCATCTGCAATGAGCCGTAGATAGTTCTGAGGTAAGATTTATGATTTAGCTTTCAATTTAGTATTTAACGAGCTATTTGACAAACAAGATGTTCTGTCTAAAGAAAGGGTGGTGTATAAATCTCTCCTGGACCCGTCATTCTTTCCTGGGAATATTATTGTTGGAGGTACTACTTTGGAAAGATAACCAACCTGGATTACATAATGTGACAAGTATGACTTAGTTACTGTTATTTAGCTAAGTTATAATGTTACTATATAGGGTTATGAGCTAAGTAGATTATGCGGTTATAATCCAAGTAAGGATATTATAGGAAGAGAGATAAACGCTAGAGGTGAGTTCTATGAAGCCCTATTTTAAATGTTTTAAATGTTTTGGGCTGATACACATGCTATGCAATGTTTTACATGAACATTATAATCCTTTTAAATTAATTTGGGAATAGTGTCCATGTTATTGCAAAAGATTTGAGAAGAGTCTATACCTCGATGAAGAAGTCTTAACAAAATATTGTTTTGACATAAAAAGAGATGTTTTGACCACAAGGGTCTGTAAGAGAAGATGTTGCCAGGTTTAGCTTAATGTCATAAATTAACTGGTAAAAGTTATGGGCAAGAATTATAGTCAGGACCCTAACCCATAAACAAACGAGTTCACGATATATAGAATGAGTGTCGGATACGCCGCTGGTACTTCCTATATATAAGCTTATTCTATACATCGTGAATGACCTTGATTATGATTTAGGGTAATGACTATAATGGGAGACGTAATTCCCGATCTATGGATGTAAGTTCATCCGGGAAAGATAAGAAAGAATGTTTTAGAACTTATCATGGTATGCCCTGATAAGAAATGGGAGAGAGGTCATGGTAATCCCTTGACCGAACAGATGTCAAGACAATTATTGTCTTCACAAAGAGAAAGAGATAGACTTTTTGGCATGCTTGCCATGTCAAAATATTTTAGACCATATTGGTCTGGAGAGAAAAGAGTTTTTGCCACCTTTGGCATAAGATGTCATCCATGCTCTGAGGGTAGAACGACTCTTGGAACTATGTTTAATCCTTGTGATTAAACATACAAAGAGCCGTGGTAATAAATGATCGAGAGGGTCAGATATTATCATCAGAACAACATAGACAATGTCTCTGTGACCTGTCAATGGAAGGGTTGTACAATTCATGAGTAGAGAAGTGGTGACGACCGCTCAAGGGGTGAACGTTAGAGTCTAGAAATGGGTGAATGTTCATGGAAGACTAAGGTTGTTATGGTTAATCCATACAATAAATAGAAAGATACTTTAAGACATGCAATGACAAAAAGAGTCTATACTCTAACATTTGTGTACAGGGTTTGTTCGCAGTATATCGAATAGGTGGTGGATACGCTGCTGGTACTTCCTATATATAAACATATTCGAATATATTGGGGATTGTCCTGGACATGGGTTTTAGGGGATAGGCAGGGTTTTAGACGAAAGATTAAAAGTCTTTTTAAACCCCAGTTTTAATTAAAGACTTATCTTACGAAAAATTTAATAATGCATATTCTGTGCTTATTACGGGAAAGGAAGGGGATTAATATGTCATGTTAAAAATGTTTGAAGAAATGATTTAAAACTTAGAACTCACCAGCGTTAGCTGATATATTTGAGTATGTGTATTCAGGAAAGAATATAGCTTTAAGCAGGAATAGTAAATGCATCGGAGCCGGCTATCTATCATGGGGAAGACTTGTTTAAGTTTTATAGTATCTTGTAATAGTTTTAGTACATTTGTATAGACTTGGCTTAAATAAATAAAAGTTTTAGTTTCCGATGCAATTCGATCTATGATATTCTATATGTTCATGTGTAAATCCGATGAGTGGCCGACATTCCGAACCAAGCGGGATGTGGGTGTCACACATTAATTATAAAACCACCTTTTAAGTTTAAAAACACTTTTTATAAAATAAAAACGGGTTAGGCCATATATATCTCCCCACATACTTGTCGCATCCCTCTGAAAAAATAACTTTTAAACTTGTCATTTTACCCAATTCGAAAAATCATTATTTCTAAATATTTTTTAAGTTTAAAAACACTTTCTATCAAATAAAATGTATACCCCTATCCCCTCCTGCTTGTCGTACCCTCCCCTCCCCCCCCCCCCCCCGCCCCACCTACACACACATTTTAATTTTACCCTCTTTAAATAATAATTATTCATAAAACTGATTTTTTAAGTTTAAAAGCGTTTTTTTATAAAATAAAAACGGGTTAGGCTATACATACCGTGAAAAAACCAGGTGGAAGAAAAAAATAAAAACGGGTTAGAGCGTGTTCAAAGCTTTCAAAAACCAAATGCCATTTGCTAATTGCTACTGTTAGGGGTGTCAATTATTGAGACGACATGAAAATAATAAGGTTTTGAGTTAATTTTAACCCGTTTGACCTGTTAACCCGTTTTGGTTACAAAATATTTTTATTTTTTATTTTTCACATTATAGAAACGACTGCTTATTTACTTTTGTATTTTGGATATCATAAATAAACTGAATTATACTCAAACTTTTCTTTTTTTTTCTTTCTAGAGATAACTAATTAATTAATTTTTTGTTTATCTTAAATAAATTAGATTTTGGATTTAGTACTTTATAAATTTGATTTAGATAAATGGGTTAAACGAACCAGCTTCGGCTTGACCCGAAATTAAGTGTATCCAGGTAGGTTAAAATTTTTTACACGAATAAAAATATGGGTCGGGTTGCATAATTCAACCTGTTAATCCGTCAACCCGCAATCCATCAACCGGGCATAATTGACGCCCCTAGCTAGGATCAATGCCTATCGGAGCCGGCGGCTACTCGGAGCCCATCTTTTTAGGACCAAACTTTTTAAAATTTATTATATATATATATAAATACATTTAAGAAAAACCTACAAGTTTTAAAACGCAATAAACAACTTAAACCCAATAACCTTACATGACTCGTTTCATCTGATATAAAAATTTACCTGTTTGACACTTTGACCCATCAATCATCCGGATCATTTTAAGTTTTAAGTTTTCACTTGGTACATATATCACACGAGTTTTATAAATTTAATTTTACTAACTTCTAATATTTTTTTTTCAATTTATAAATTATAATATCACTATAAGCTATACACACGTTATAACTTATAAAGGCTTAAAGCTCCACTTTGGGTGTCAACTTGCCACAGGTAGATCATTCTCTAGCCAAGCAAGATAGCCCCCTCTCATGTTGTACACATGCTTGAATCCCTGAAAATATTTACTCAAATAATCAATTACTTCATTATATCCATATACAATTTGAATCAAGTGACAGAACCAGAACTCTTCAATCGGAGAGTCATCATAATATTCTCTTTTCTACCGACTACAACTTATAAAGGTCCAATTCATGTTTTGCTAATAAAAAAAAACTTAATTTTTATATATAAAAAATGAACAAATTTTGGTGACTGTAGGGTCAATAGACTCTCTTGACCCTCCTATGGTTCCGCCCCTGCTTGAATATTTTTTTTGTTGTGAAATAGAAAATGAACACTTATTTTAGGTCGTATATAGAAACTTACCGCTTCAAGAAGAGCGTTCGATGCGTATACGGAACGAACCCCGGATTTACAACCCTTTACACATAACATTGCAACATCACACAATTCGTTAGTTACATATATAAATTAGTTGCTTTTAGGGATAATAGAATATAAAAATCTCAGGAAAAAGATAAATATAATTGATATGTTGCAAGTATTACTTAATAATTATTGATTATTCATTTAGTTTCATTTACCACAACAAGATGATCACCCTTGTTGCACAATGAGAGTACTTGTTCCAAGAAGTTGCCATTCTTCACCCTACCTGAAATGGCACAAAATTTCCACTTATCAAAGATTAAAAACAGAGTTAATTGCATAAATGGCTCATGTGATGTGTTTAAATTGCATGTTTCGCCCCCAAGTTTTAAAAACTGTAAATTTAATCCAAACTTTTGAGATTTGGTTACGCCTTTAGCTCCCTGTTAGCCCCCTGATGTTAACAACACTTAGTTTTTAACGGAAAGTTAGCCCATGTGCCATCCACGTGACTTACGATTGCAAACTTAATCTTAAAAGTGAGTTAAAATCAGTAAAATTAGTAAAAAACCAGTAAAAAAATTAGTGATTTTTACTTTTTTTATGAATTTTTATTGATTTTTACCGATTTTTTACTGATTCTTTTCTCAAAAATGATAAATTTACCTTGATGAGTATCAATCATATATGGAACATTAAGAGCATCATCAAAATCAACATGTCCCTTCATATATTCTTCCGAAGTCCTGTCAACCAAAAAGAAAACAAACAAACACTAAATTAGAAAAACACACAAATAACTGAACAATCTACCAAAACAAAATCAAGAACACTTTAGTTGATCCAAAATGAACCAAAACATAATAACCACATAGAATCACCTGACGTCGAGGTAACGGTAGCCACCATCGCGTAGAAGGCTGTTCGCTTTACGAACATCGATGGTGATCATCTCTGGTTCAGACCTATAGGACTGAACCAGAAGAAGAATTGTGAAAGTCACTACGTTTGCATACCTTTTTTGAGTGTTCATAGTGGTGGTGGTGAAGATTGAAAGGGTTTGAATAATTAGTGTTTGAATTTGCAGAGCGAGTTGGGAGATTAAATACTATAAAAATGACTTTATGAAGAAGATGATGATAGTGTAATTGCTTACTTGGTGCAATATGTGTTGGTTTGGTTTTGACTGTTTGGAAGACTTACCAGCACCAAAATGAGTTTTCAAATTAAATATTGTATTTATTAATTTAATATTTTAATACTTAAATTGTTTGTTATTGAAAACATAAATAGAAGTTGACATTAGATTTGCTAGTTTGAACACAATTGTTTTATATACACATGTATTTTTTTATATAAATATTTTTTTTGTAAATTATCTTAAAGAGTCGTGTTCAATTGTTAATGTTAGACCGTGAATATAGTTGTTATGCTCGGGTTCATATGTTAATAAAATACTTAATATTTATAAATAAATATTATAATCCATAAATTTAACAACAAATATAAAATATTAACCTACTATTACTGCAAATATGCGTTGGAGAAGTTTTAAAAAAAACGAGAGGAGGGGGGGATTTTTTTCCTATCAGGGGGGGGCTATAAAATTTTCATGCGAATACGCATAAATTAACACTACTGAGCGAAAAATCGGTCGAATACGTATAAATTAACACTACTTAGTGAAAAATCAGAGGGGGGTGGGCCCTCACTAAGCTTCGCCCATGCAAATATGCATACACGTTTAATATATAAGCACACAATAAAATCTATACTATATATAAATAAAGCTTTTGATGTGACACTTGTCATTCTCTCATTCAACCTCAATTTTTTTTATCGCATCTCTCTCCTATTATTTATACAAATTTCTTTAATTATTTTTATAATTTTTTTGTTTTTCGCTTCTCTCTCCTATTAAATAAAAATGATATATATAATTCTTTTATAAAATATTTTTCATAAATATGTAATATGTAAATCTTTATTACTAAGTATATATAACATTGTCTTTATTTAACTCGTGTAATACACCAGGTTTCTAAAGTTTAACATCAATTAACATTTATTAGTTACATAATAAATTTAAATACTTAGCTAAAAAAATGTTTAAAAATTAACTTAACAAAATTTATAATTGTCACGTAAAATTTTATTCAACCCGTGTATTAAAATTTTATTCAACCCGTGTAATACACGGATTTTTAAATAAATAATTTTTTTATTACTAAGTATATAACATTACATTTATTGAACCCGTGCCATACACGGGATTCAATCCTAGTATTATATATATTGAAACATGATTGCACACAATATGTTATAAAAGTTTTTATGTATTCGTTTGGTTCGGTTCGATTTTTTCGGGTTTCACAAAAATACAAAACCGACACTAAACCGTAATTTTTGGTTTTAAAAAATTATATAATCAAAATCGTCGGTTATTAGTTTGGGTAGGTTTTTTTGGTTGATTCGGTTTTTTTTTCACGCCCTACCATTTGAAATTCAATTCACATAACTGATCCAAGGATCTATAGTTCTTTATGTTTTGTTAAATTTTACAATTCCTAACTGCAATTTCATGAAGTTTGACTCTTACGTAGAAAGTCAACTTCTTGACCACCCATTATACGTTTCACCAAATTCAAGTAAACACATCCTCTCTCAATTTAACCTCTCCCAAGCTAGTTAACGTGATCATAATTGCATTTTTAACCTTTTCCGACTATTTTAGTCGATCCTACCCATAATCTATTATCTTATAGATTCATTAACTCCACTGGCGGAGTTTGAATTAAAACACAGGGGGTCCGGGATTTTTTCCCTATCAGGGGGCGGACGAATACGTACAAATTAACACTACTAAGCGATGAACCGAGAGAGGGGGCGGGGCCCCTCTGAGCCCTCACAAACCTCCGCCCCTGATTATCTTGAATCTCCTTCTCCTCCTATAAATGAACATCATGATCATAACCTTCTCTTCACCAAAATCCCAACATTCTTACTTTGGAGTATAGTTGTAGTTCTTTTAGGGTTTTATGTGGCCTAACAAGTTAAAAATTGCGCAGATATCGCGATCGTGAGAGGAGAACTATGTGGCCTAAATCTGACATGAGTTACTTTGAACTAGTAAAAGAAAGGATTTAACAAAATACTAGTGTTAGGCTCAAGGATGATTCTACGTTATTGTGTGTGGGGGTCCAATGATCCTATAGCTTATAGGAAGGAATTATATTGATTTTATATTGGACGAGAAGTTGTACTATAAACATTTAAAGAAAAATGCTATATATAGTCTAGTAGCCCACCTTTTTAAAGCCCATATATCACATTATTCAACTATCTTTTCATTTAATTCAACAAGATCTTATACGTCTTTGGTCTTTCTACTTTATCTTGGCCCAACATTCTAAAATTGTTTAGTATCCGAATTTTTTTTAGAACGACATGTCGGTTCTAACTCATCTAGCCCAGAGTTCAAGTCCTATCACAGAGGATATTCATGAAATTATGAGGTGTACTTTGTGAGTATTGAACCTGGAACCTCCACAAGAGGAAAACCTTAAGGTAAAACCCCCTGACCACTAGACCAAAAGCTTGATGGCATCTAGTATCCTAAATAGAAGGATGTGTAGAATGCATGAACCTCTCATATATCATCCTGATTGAACCATGAATTCATTGGTTCAGTAGCGGAACTTGAACAATTAAACCGGGGGCAAAAAATATTACATATAAAAAGCCAAAATTTTTAGTGGATTTGTGGAATAGAATTAGGCTTTGGTATGGATTAGGAGGGGCCCATACACTAAAATTAATATAAAATAAACACCGTGAGACGAAATCAATACTAGTTAAGACAAAAGTAGTGAGTTTGTGTTGGTCTAAACAGGCTCGGGTCAGTTTTGGGTCGAACACGCTTACACGTTTAGCTAGTGGAGTCGTGTTTGTGCCTGGTAAATTCATGTGGAATGTGGCATTTTGGGTTAAAGCATGAAACTTGGAAGGAGTCGGTAACTTAGGCCGACTTGTTGTTGGAAGAGAAGGAAGTTTGGTTTGCAAGTTTGGTTTTATGAGTCTAGGAATATTTATTTTTATTTAATTATTATTTTGGTATTTATCTTTTAGTGGGTTTGTTTTATTGTTTGATTTATCTTTATAGTTTTTACTAGGTTTAGGATACGTTTGATTTTGTTTAGTTTTATGGATGATTGTAAAAATGATTTTCTTTTTATGGATTAAACGGATCATGTTCATGTCAACCCGTAAATACACATGTCATACTTGATTTCTAGGTTCGTGTCGTGTAAAGCTTTCGGGTTCATGTTGGATTCGACCAATAAACCTGCAAATACGACCCGTTTAGTAGGCTTACAGTTTAGGCTTTGATCCTATTATTCAAAACTCGGTACCCACGATTGTGAGAATTACTACGACAACCATCAGAGTAACAAGTACTTTACGTTCCTCTTTTACTGGGAGTAGATGTGGCGCTCCCCTCTCGTTTACTTGGGCCCTTTTCATTTTCTTTAAGGTAAGCAACAATTTTTGGCATGACTTTGGCGATTCTGACTACAATTAGTCTTATACCATATGACGTTTAAATAGTATGGGACAGGTGTTCGTATAGCCTCCCCTAAATTAAAATGTTTAATTTTAAATCATGTTGGACATGGCAATATAAAATACTTTCAAGCCCCATATGGAGTGAGTGACAAGTCAAGTAGTATAAGATTCACCATGTGTTTATCTCCATGTGAGTTATCAGAAAAGCAGCCATAAAGTCGAACAATATTGACATGAATGATATCTAAAATGTTTAAATGTTGGCATACGCTTGAAAGGGGTGGTTGTTGTATGCCCCTTTTCAATTATTTATTTATTAGGGTATAATGTTAATTAAAGCATGTTTAAAGATCCAGATGGGAAATAAATAGAGGTTGATAAGACAGCAAGAGAAGTGCCAATCATGTGACACATCCCAATCATGGAAACAATACGTCTCAAGAAATAATAGACACATGTGTGTGTTCATAACTAATTATTGACTTATGGCTCACAGTGATGAATCTAGAAATGAAAAAAAATTTAGGGTTATCAGAAGTATTAAAAATTTTATTCAGGGATACCGGAAAACATAAAACGATAAAAAAATTCCATTACGCGTCAAAAGTTTAGGTATCCCTAGTCATAAGGTAAGTCCGCCCCTGATGGCTCAGCCTCACATATGTGTTTGGTATACAGCTTTAAGTTATACTCCTTAAAATTCAACATATTAAGATTACCAACGCGAAACATATTTTTCTAAATTTAATTATTTATATTAAAATATTATTAGGCATGACACTCATAAATCGGTTCACGATTAAAAAGTTATTAATTTAGAGTGCATAAAAAATATAGTAAATGGAACACTTAGAAAACTTGATTACTATTGGATTAAATTTCTCTTTAAAAGTATGTTCTATCAAATGAGCGGTGTTTCACCAATGTATACCTTGTACTTTACCGGGGGCATCAAATAAACGGTAAAATCTATGTGTTGTACCGACTTTGGTTTTTGAAGTTTTTTTTTTTTTTTTTTTTGCATGCAGGCTATATTACATACTTCATTTCTGTTGAAAATAAGGACGATTACAATAAAGTGGCAGATAAACGGGTAACAAGTTGTGCGACAACCCCATTTTAAATAGCAAAACCGATCATACCAAAAACAAAGTATATGATTATATGTATTATTAATTAAAGGGTAAATTTGGTTCGTAAATAGAAGTTACTGTAGAGGTTATACTAATTTCATTGCCTTTAGTACAAGTGGATTTAACGTTTATGACTTTGCTTTTTATCTTTTGTTTTTAGATTTCCATATTTTTGGCTATATAAACATAATTGCTTTCCAAAACTCAAGCAAACTTAGGAGCCAGCATAGCTAGTTAGTCCCTCTAGACCCCACACGCCACACCTTGGTTTGATCCTAGGCAATGGAGGTTCAACCCAAATATATTTTGTTTTCGTTTTCTTTTGCCTTTTTTTAACCTTGCCGCAACATACAAGGTCGATTGTAACGCGTGAGGAATCGACATACATATTTTTATTAATGTTTTAACGTAAATTTGTTATGGTCCAACGCCTTCGCCGCCTCCGCAACACGCGCATATTACCCGGGTTCGAATTCAATGTTCGGCACTTTTATGTTTGTCTGGTTTTTTTCTTTTAAGTGGTTTATGCCTAAGCAGACGACGTGGATTCAAAATCCGCAGCCCCACCCCTTGCCGATTTTAGGGGCTTTCATGCTATTTTTTCCTCGTGCGTTTTAATTTGTAACAAAAAATCTTGTACGCTCTTTTTGCGCAGGGTGAGTTAACTAAAGGTTTTGGTTCTATTTTATAATCTCTAGAGAACGCTAATTTATTTCGCGTTTTAACAATCCGTAACACGTGTTGGTAAAGGTTAGCATTATCGTCCTTCGAGTTATATATAATAGGTTTTCTGGCATTACTAAAATGCCCTATGACATTATTTTCTTAGTGTTAACTTGCAATTAAGAATGACTGAATAATATTAAACACTATTAATATTCCATGTTTTCAAATTTACTTTTTGGCTAAATATGTTTTCATTGAACTCAGATATAAAAACAAAACTACAATATTAAGTTCCATGAAATGACCAAAACCATTAAGATGGACCTAAACACTAAAAGGACAATTGCAATCATTCGATAATAAAAGAAACCGATGGAAAGTTGCTTCCAAACCATACTTGTTTGGAAGATTGTACTATGAATGTAGAAACAACAGAGAGAAAACCTCTATGCTTTTTTTAAAGGACTTAAGGACGAATTAATCTTCACAAAACTTGTTCTGTTTAGAATGATCGAGTAAACCTTATCGAGGACGATGAGTCCTAAGGGTGACTGGCTATGACACCTTATGTAAATCTTACAATATTGTTCGTCTATAAAAAAAATACTGGTCAAAAGGAACGTCGGACTTTAAATACCATTAATTAACGCATTCTGAGTGTATTAACAATGATCAGTGGATGAAAAAAGAAATTGACACTTAAGTGTGTTTGGAAAGAAAATTTTTGTAATTGCATACTATAGAATCCTAAGGATAATTGTAACCAACATTTAATTAAGAACAAGATGAAGATTGACCGTAAAACAACTTGTATTGAACGAATGACTTTGTACATGCTCGATTGGGTTTGTATGACCCTAATTTGGAACGAAACGATGAGTAGGTAAGTAAATGTTCCCCCTCCAATCATATACAGTTTCTAACTTAGATTTTGACACTATTGACCCTTATATTTGATACATTTACATAATACATCATAAACCAGCTTTATACTAGTTGTATTCTTGACCCGTTAATTTTATCCAAACTTGTATCACACAATTAAGGCTAACAATCACCCCCTAATTGTTGATCCAAGTTTGAATCTTGTTTTCCAATATCTTCATTGTTCTTGTTCCATGCTTCCTCTGTGGTTGCTTACCACTATTTCTTTCTTTTTCCGAATCCATTTACATGTTTAAGAATCTAACTTTTCGGTTTATCTTAAATGAATTAGATTTAGGATTTAGTAGTTTATGATTTTGATGTTGATAAATGGGTTAAACGGGTTAGGTTCGGGTTGACCCGGATTTATGTGTATTCAAGTTATGGTTGATATTATTGACACGAATAAGAATATGGGTTGTGTTGGGGTTGCATAATTCAACCCGTCAACCTGCGACGACTGACACCTATGTTCCTAACAGACAATCTGTGAGAAAGTTATTAACTCGACTGTTGCATCTTAAGATTAACGACTTGCAAGTTGTCTATATTTTGACATAAATCTATTTTGTTTTCTTTCAAACCTCTTTTAAGACACAATCTCTAAGATGTTTTTAAACTATCTTTGAATTTTCCATTCATGTTCAAATAAGATTCAAATGAGTACATTTCAGATATTAAATTATTTATATATATAAATTCAAGTACTTACATTTTTCATATTGCAAAGAAGTGAAGCCAAGGTACAAGGTAAAGCTTAGAAGATTTTAAAATATTTGATTAAATTAAAGTTTCATTTTAAACCTTTAACACTTACTTTTTAACCCCTTTAAGTTTAGTATAAATACATTTTATACCCTATACATATCTATTCTTTTTCTATAACTTTTAGAAATATGATGTTTTATAAAATTCAAATCTGTACGTACTTATTTGTATCTATGTTTGTTTTTCCGTTGCACCGTGCCTATTTTATAAATGTTACGTCCTGAAGTTTTTTAACTGACTTCATTTTTTACATAAACTTCTTAATATTATCAACGGCCTCGCCGCAACGCATGACTTTGTGATGGTTTCAATTATTTTATATAAAGTTTTGAACGTTATCAACTACGTCCAGGTTTTCTTTTTTTTATATATGAAGTTACATGTGTTATTAAAGCCCCCTTGAGCACGCGTGTTCGCGCCGAATTTTCAACGTCAGTTTTTTCACGGTTTTACGTCATCGCCGCAACACAATGTTTCTTTTTTTTTATCTACGAGGTTCCGAATGTTATCAACAACGTAAAAAATTCATTTTTCTTATATAAAGTTACGTATGTTATCAACATCCTCTTTAACACGCTGACTCGTGACAACGTTTCAGTGTTAGTTCTTTTCATGTTTTACGCCCCCGCCACAACACGCTTAAGGACATTCACTTTTTCCGCAGTTTGACACGCCGCAACGTGCGTTAACACAATTCTAGTTGTATTCAAATTGCTAAATTAATTGACCATCCTTTAGGAGCAATGAAATAAATTAATCAATTAATTTTAGCTCTTAAAAAATATTAAAGTTATGTTTGTTGTTGAGATGGACCTATGCTATATAGCATAGGTATTCGTGTCATTTAACACCAGTAAATTTGTTTATATATTTACCTAATGTTAGAATTACATCGTATAATTTCAAACGACAATACTTTTAGTACAAAGTAGAATCAAGAAATTTTGATGTTCAGCCGAAGTCGAAAAACACAGTAACATAATACAACAAAAAAAGAAGTGTTTAGATTTAAATAATATATAAATATAGTGTCATGTGCCAAATCAAAATTCTATAATCTATTTAAATACTTTTTATAGATCTATTCAAACTAGCCATAAACATTGGAAAATTAATCAAAATTTAAAGCCGTTTTTAGCTTTAATCGGCTTGTTCTAAACTAAGCCGAGCCGAGTAAAAAGGTAAAAAAAAACACTTCTTCTATAAGCTCCAAACCGACGTCAATATGAAAGCAAAAACTATGACGGAAGAAACGCCGACAGATTTAGCCAATGAGCCGCTGCCGCTACTCTCTGCCGATTGGCCGGCTCCAGTGGTTTTGCGGCTGCACACAATTTAATAATTTTCAGAATATCGAAAAATAAAAAAATGAATAAAATTGAAATACATGGGGGACTGATCCAACACGGTTGCGTGGGCGGCATTATGTTTATAAAATTATTTTTTTATATAATTTTCTCAGTGGGGGCACACCGACTCTCGATGAACATTTATTTATAATTATTATATTTATTATTTTGATTTTCAAATAATAATATTCTCAGATTTGAAAAATATAAAATAATAAATAAAAGTCTAAAGAGTAGAACATTATTATTCTGACATTTTATACTTTGAAAATTAAATTATAAATTATTGATTAGTTGTTTTGAATTTTCTATAATTTTTTTCGAATAGTTTGGTTTTTTTTTTCATATTTACCAAATATTTTAGATTAAATTTAAAAAAAAACCCAACAATAACTAAACTAAATTTTCTAATTATTTCATTTAATTCATTTGGTTTAATAAAATTTATACAAGAATGTAACTAAAACCAAACACATCGCGATCATGTATTTGGAATTATATTAAAAGTTTGTAGAAAACAAAATTATACATAAAACAAAATAATGAAAAATTAAAATTTCAAAGAACTTTAATTTATGGGTTTGTTTAGTGACATGTTCCTTCCTTTAATTCAAGGTGATATCAAAGATGATTTCTTTTTTTGAAAGTATACACTCATTATAATTTCAAAAGTATAAGGGAGTAAAATGAATTTAAGTGTAAACTAAAGGGGGGTAAATGGTAAGTCTCACATAGATCGCATTTCGTAAGTTAAAGAGTAAATTTCGCTTTTGGCCCTTATGGTTTATCCTGTTTAACCATTTCAGTCTAAAAAATAATCTTTTAACGTATCAGCCCCTAAGGTTACATTTTTGTAACCATTTCAACTCATCTTACTAACTTTGTTAACTTTTTCAGTTAAGTATAAGACATTTTAGTAATTTTATTTCTAAAGGACTAGTTTAACCATTTAAGTTCAATAAAAACCATTTTTTAGTTTTTTGATAAATTTGTTACTTATTTAAAAACGTTTTTTTTTGTACTTTTTTAAAATAATTTTTTTAGTTTTTTTTCATAAACACGTCTTTTTTGTACTTTTTAAAAACGTTTTTTAACTTTTCTAAAATTTTTTTTTTTTGATGTTTCCATAAAAACATTTTTTCAGTTTTTTTAAAAACGTTTTTTTTTTAGTTTTTTTACGTTTTTATAGTTTTTTCATAAAATGTTTTTTTATCTATTAATTCTTTTTACTTTTTTAAGAATGTATACTTTTTAAATTTATTTTAGAAAGGTTTCTCATGTGTTTTTTTTTAATTCTTTAGAAATTTAGTTTTAAAACGTTCTCCTTAACCGCACATTTTATGAAAAAAACTAAAAAAACGTTTTTATAAAATACTGGAAAAAAATGTTTTTAAAAACAATTTTATGAAAACATAAAAAAAATTAAAAACGTTTTTAAAAAGTTCAGAAAAAGACGTTTTTATTAAGAAAAAAAACTAAAAAAAGTTTTGAAATAAGTAAAAAAATTATCAAATACTAAAAAAAAGTTTTTATTTGATTGAAATGGTTAAAGTCGCCTGTTAGAAATAAAATTATTAAAATGTTTTATACTTAAGTGAAAAAGTTAACAGAGTTAATAGCATGGGCTAAAATTGTTACAAAAATACAACTTAATGGACTGATACGTCAAAAAATTCATTTTTAAACTAAAAAGGTTAAACATAACAGAGGATAAAGGCCAAAAAGCGAAATTTACTCGGTTAAATGACAGAAAATGATAAGAAACTGCCAAATGACTATTTTATACTAAACGACAAACGAAAACTAATGGCCTAATCAGTTAAGCAAAGGACATATTAGTAATTATACCTGTTCGCCGGAGTAGGGCAGAAAGTGATGACGTAGTTGGCGGAGGAACACGTAAAAGTGCTAGTCCCGTCGTCATACGCGTAACTGTACGCCGTCGGACATGCGGTTTTAAAATACTCAGAATACGACGTCGGATTGCACGTCTGTGGAGTCGAGTATGCTCCACTACAACAATACATAGGATCCCCAAACGCCTCACAAGCACTCCGACAAGCAACGGATTCATCGCCGGCGCCGGAGCCGGTCAACCGCAGCTCCGACGGACAGTTTCTGTTCAAATCAACGAAACATCCGGTGACATTACAGTTTCCAGCAGATTCACCTGTTAAAATAATATATTAGAAAATATTATTCGATTAGGTTTTCATTGTAATCATCCGATTATATCTATATATATATATATATATATATATATATATATATATATATATATATTTATTTATATTTGATTAATAATACATATAGGTCACATGAGCTTTTTCATTATTTAAGATGGTATCAGAATGACAAAGTTTAGGTTCATTTCTTAATCCAATTATATCTCTGTATATAATTGATCAATAATACATAATACTAACATACTTTTTTTATTATTGATATCAGAGCATACTTATATTCTTACCTTGCGGTACGACCATCATCGGGAGATTGTAACCGTCGACGAGGCTGACGTCGTAGAAATCCATCCCGTTGGCTCCGTTTAGGGTAAATTCGGCCAAGGTGGCCGGAGGTGCGGCTCCGCCTCCGTTGCATTCAATGGTTCCGGAGCCGCAATCGCCAGTGAGGCAGGTGAATCGGCCGGTTGAGTCGGTGGAGCAGAGTGTGCGGCCCCACATTCGGCCGGACCAGCCGGGTGGGATGGAGATGGAGTTTGATTGGGTGGGTTGGAGGGGGAAGCCGGTGGTGGGTAGGGGGGAAGTGCCGGCGCCGGAGAGAATGCCGGCCCAGACGGGATAGGTGCATTGATTGGTTAGTGTGAATGTTGCTGATTGGATTGAGTTAATTGAAGATATGAAACAGAGAGTTAGAAGAACGATAGAGAATTGAAGTTTCGCCATTGTTAAGGGTTGAAACAAATGAATTTGCAGGTGAGTGTAGGAAGAAGGTCGGAGAAGGTGGTGGTGGTAGTGATCGTCGTTATGCACGTTTTATTTTTATGCAAACGTTTAGGTTCACACTCCTCATGAAGTTATTTATACTGGTAAAACTATCACTTTCACCCCCTACTTTTATAAACAAATATCAAACTGACCCTTACTGTTTATTTATATAAACATTATGAAGCAAACCCTAAATGGTTTATAAAGAAATAAACTATGATATACTATTGTGTTCGTTCTTGAGTGAACATCCTGGTGGTTAGATGTTGTGTCCCATAACCAAAAAATTATGGTTTTAAAACTTGTAGAGTGCATGTTGTAATATATTTATTTTAAAAATTCTAGGTGTTGTTCAAAATACATACATATATATACTATTGTGTTCACGATACGATTTAGCCGGTTTTGTAAACGAATCGTTAACTATGGTAACGAAAAACGATAAAATAAAGTGGGCGGGTGGTTCAGCCAGACATTCCGGTCTTAACGGTTTAGGTTCTTTTTGATGGTTTAAACTGGTTTTTGTTATATCTTTTTTAATTGTTAGTTTAAATCGACTTTTGTTATTTTTTAAGGGTTAAATGACGGGTTTCAAGCTTGGAATCATTGGTCGGACCATTAGACTGTCATATCAAAATATGAACCCGGTCAGATAAATCTTAAACCAGATAAACCATGCAAGTTGCTTTGATTTGGACGGTTCGGTAGAATTTTTATTGTTATGAACAAAGCTAATTAAGGCTAAGATATTCTCCCTTGATCGGGTGGGTCAGTGGCCTGTCCGTGATCCAAACTGATGTTAAAAAAATCTATTTTATTTTCATTCAATTAATGGCAAATTATTTAAAGCACAATATTCTATTAATTAAATATGTAAAAACAAACACTTATTAACAAGTATTAGGTAACATTCAAATAAATTCTACGATAAAATAAAACAAGTTGAAGTTTATGGCCTAAATCATGCATATTGAATGCATGTCCTACTAATTTTATTATTATATATAAACTTGACTCGGTAAGTAATAAATCCAAAAGATGTTTCAATCATAAAACACTTTTTACTATAGCGAAAGTGTTAGGGAAAACATCGGTTTACAAGAATAAATAGTTTTAAAAAACCAATAACAAATAAGACTATACGAGGCGTATAAGGTACGATATACCTCTTGCAAGATATCTGGCATTGTAAATTAGGAAAGTTATACGCCTTGTATAGAGCTATACGAGACGTATGAAGCGTGTCAAAATATGAAATCGAGGTGCTCTGATAGTAGGACCCATTATTTATCAATTTTTCAACAAAATTATACATGTATAAAATCTAACGTAATCGTTTTTATTTATTATTTATTAATTTATTTCTTTTATCCGGTAAGCAGATTGCTATGTAAATTGAGCATCAGGCATATTTGTAGTTAACTGGTTATACATGACCATGGGATGATAATAATAAAACTAATTATTAGATAACTTTAATTTAATTACTTGTTTCGTGGTGTCATTCTAACCTAAGTAGAGGATTAGAGGTGGAGTCATTGTGATTGTGGGTAAACAAGCCGACGCGCTCGTGAGCTACTCGAGATCGGCACGCTAAAAACCCGAATCGTGCCCGCGAGCCTAAACAAGCCTTTTAGTTATATAGTTTTTATTTAATATATTTATATAATAATCATTATATATAAAACTATGATAAAAAATAATTAAATAATATAATAAACGAGCCAAGCTCTCGAGCCTTAGGAATGGAGCTCTAAACGAGCTAAGCCCGAGCATTAGAAATAGAGCTCTAAACGATCCGATCCAAGTTCGAGCCTTAGAGCTCTAAACGAGTCAAGCTCGAGCTCTCTTAAGTTAACGAGCTGAGCTCAAGCTTAAGCGAGCTCAGGCTTGACTCAGCTCATATACACCCCTAGAAAGGATGTTTCTAGCCATAAAAAATAGTAGTATTTTGACAACAAAAGTAAAAGTTTACCATTCTGAGTTCTTCAGGAGTTATATATCCATCCTTATCAACATCAAATTTCTCAAAAGCAGCCTGTGATAAATGTTGCCATTTTTCAGAGTTGTGTTCCTCCAACTGATGAACATGAAGAGTGGCTGCAACGAACTCGGTGAAATCAACAAGCCCGTCTGTGTTGCTATCTATCTGCATCACAAAGGTATAATTTTTCAAGAACCGCGATAAAAGGGTTTACGAGAGAAAACAAAAGGTATTTGGACGTGGGTATAAAACTTAGTAACCATACTGATTATTTGACCCCTAAATTATGTTATAATCAAGGCAAATTGGATTTTAATAATCCAAACGATGACTCATTAGCAGATAATAATCCATATCGGCAATTTGGTCAATGTCACTCCTAACTTTCACTTTTGTTGTCAAGGGCAATCCCACTTACATAATCTTCATAGATTTACACTTGATTTCAATTACAAGAAAGATATTGATAGCCCTACCAATGGAGATTCAAATACATTAGCCTTGCGGTGGCATGCCCATGCATCAGTTGGTCCATGCCCATACTTTAGTTAACCCATGTTGTTCAAGATTTGTTTCTTTTATTTTATGCAATTTTAAATTCCTTTTTGTTGCTGTTGCTATTTTCCTATTTCCTAGCATTAGTGGATACCCATGTTTCTTTTTCTTATGTAACCTATCGTTTGGAAGCGAATTGGCAGATGAGTTTATGTTGAAAAAAAAAATTGTGTTGATTTATCTCATTGGATTGTGAGTTAAACTGATTGTCTTTGCTAGCTCAACCGTGGTACGTTGGGTGGTGTTCATAGACACGATTTCTAAACCGAAGTGGTGAATCTGCATCTCCGGTTCGATATCGCAACCCTACTGTTTGTTTTGGTTGTGAATCTGTATCCGAAACGAGCCGTAGATCTATACAGTCCTGTCAGTTCTATTTGAATTTCCCGATTCTAGGCATTACCCTAACCGGATCTATAACAGATATGTTTCCCCATTTCGCCCACAATCATCCTTGTGAGGGAAATCGAGTGTAAATCTATGATGATTATGCGACTGAGATGGTCCTTAACAACGCAAAAGGATGGGCTTACTGCTTCTAGAATTTAGATTATTATAAAATCCAATTTGCCTATAATCAAAAACAAAATCTTTTTATCTAAACATTAAACCAATTACCACAACTTCAAGTCACAAAAATAAGATAATCAGTTCAAAAACGCAAAAGGATGGGCTTACTGCTTCTAGAATTTCTGAAACGCGTGATTCTTTCATCTTCCAAGGAAGGTCCTTAGCAAGAGCCTACAAAAGTTAATTAATTTAAAATTAAGAGTACAAAATGCAATTAGTATGTTTAGTTTAACTTCTGGGGTCAAACATACCTCTTTCATTTCCTCAAGACTAATAGCACCACTTTTATCTACATCAATAGCATGAAATTGATCTTTCAGATCCGATAGCTCCTGTTCGTCAAGTGTGCTAGCCAATGCCTGTTCATGAATATCGAGTCTAAGAAGAAATTATTTGGGATAACTTCTATAATATATTAATATGAGATGAATACTTACCCGAAGAGCAAACTGCTTTAGGCAACTGTATTTCACAAATTCACGCATGTTGGATAGAACAGAAATGTCAAGAGGAATTTCTGAAGCATTTCCGCCTTCTCGAACCCATGGATGTGCTATAATATTGACATTCGAGAGGTTTTGAATGTGAGTTTTAAAAGGTTTTGAATGATACTGATATATAATAAAAATTTGATGATTAGTTGTAATAAATTGGGATGTAGAATATAATGTTTGGATATGCATATGCTATTTAAAGTTGTGATAATCAGATAATTAGTAGTTCAAGTGTTTGGCAAATTCTTATCATTTAAGCAATTAACATGTAAAATGATTAATTAAAAAAAGGACGAACGTTCTTTAAAATTGGAGTAAAATTATCTCAAGTTATGTTGAAAGGCGGTAAATAGGTAACTTGTTTTTAGTATTAAATGATTACTTTTGTTGTAGCTGGTATGAAACTAGATGACTTCCAAAACACAGAATTGTGAACATAAAAGAGATCAAATAAAAAGGAAGATTTTGCTGCACCGATGGTCTTCGGTTTATACACAATCATTCTCTTGCATACTCGAAGAGAAGTTATTCTCTTGATCAAAACCGACAATTTTCTAGATATAAATTAGAGAAAATCACTACAATAATCATTTTCTTGGAATAAATCACTTGTTTACCCATGAGATGCGCAACTCTCAGTCACGTATGAGTCGCGTATCTACTTTTACTCACGTCTACTTTTCCCATTGATAATGACTTAAACTAATATGGTGTGCAACACCATATTGCGTATAAATTCACGTATGTATTGTTATTCGCGTATAGAATGAAAATATTTAGGGTTTTAGGTTTAGAAGAATAAAAGTAGATACGCGAATAAAAGTAGACATACGACCAAAGATTCACGCTATATGCGTGAAATTGTTCTGACATGACCGTAGAGGTATAACACACAGAAAAATGGCTACTTTCGTGATTTTCTCTATAAATTAACAAGAATAAGAAAAAGAAACATACATAGGGCTTGAGCAGCAGTGAGTCTTGAACGTGGATCTTTAACAAGCAATTTCTTTACAAAATCTTTAGCACTTGAGCTTACGTTAGGCCATGGTTTGCGCCTAAAATCAGGTTTGTTTCTTAATACCTATCAATTCACAGCAATCTTGTTAAAGATACCATCGAATATATCACGAATTATAGATACATTTTTAAAATAAAAAAATACCTCTTTAAAAATCCCATTTTCGGTCTTATCCCAGAAAGGGCGACGCCCACATAGCAGAATGTATGTAATAACGCCTATGCTCCAAACATCTGACTGGGGGCCTGATTTACGCTTCAATACTTCGGGAGCAACATAGTATGCACTACCAACAATATCAGCAAACTTCTTTCCTACCAAAATTTAAAAAGAATTTTGTATGAAAATACAACCATATGATGAATATGTTGAATATATAACTAGTGTCAATATAATAAATAGTGATTAGCATGTTAATTTTTCCAACCACTGTATTAGTCTTTTGTTCCAACAAATCATTATTGTTGTGAAAATGCAAATAAGAACATTTTTATAAGGATACACATCTAGACGTTGTGTCACACAACCCGCTCTATTGCAGCTAGTTTATCTGATTCTCCAAACACTATTTTTGAATTCCCACAAATCGGGAATTTTTTTATCAACAAAAATAATCAAATATGACGGTTAGAAAATATATATACTGAAATTAAATACAGAACAAGATATGACACTAACCTGGTCTTATAAAGTCCGAAAGACCAAAATCTGTAGCCTTTAAGTGTGAATCATCTTTTCGGGACTTGAAGAGAAAATTCTATATAAATAGAAAATCAAGACAAGGTTAGTGTAGTCTTAGGAACATCAGGTCCATGTGAACGGTCTGTAGTATGTGTTTTCATACCTCTGGTTTCATGTCACGGTGTACCAACCCGTGCAAATGGCATTCTGCAGAAACTTTAAGCATTTGCCTTACAACGATTGCTGCATCTTTCTCTGAGTAACGACTATCTTTCCTGGATAAAAGAAACTTACTCTAAGTCGTAAAACCATACTTGCAAAATGAGGTATGTTTGACTTTTCTGGTAAAAAGGATTAGCATTCAACTTGAAGACTGATAGTCCTTAGATTTTACGCCAAAATTTGGATACCTACTTACATATTACAAGTAATATATAGTTGTCATGTTCATCATAAAATCTAAATTAAGATTTAATTACGAAACTATCAGGTTTGACCATAAAAGTCAATATTCAATATCTATCAATAATAAGTTAGGACTTGGGAGTTCTTACTTCCCTAAAATTCGGTCCAATAACTCGCCACCCTCACATAACCTGAAAAGGGTAACCATAAAGTCAAGTTCTTTATAACTGAAACCCAGCACCGGAAAAAAAAAACCAACGTTGTTATCCAACATACTCCATAACTATGTACACATAGGAGCTATCTTCATATGCATTATGGAACTGAACCACATTTTCATGACCACTTAAAGCTTGCAATATTTTGACTTCTCTTTTAACATCCTCCACAGCAGCCGGAAGAACCATCTGTTGAAAAAAGTAAAAAAAAGAATTACAATTATTAAATTCATACAAACTATATAAATTGTTGGTGACATGAATATTATCTTAGTAAAGTAAAAAGCAGACAACAAAACCGAAAACATATATGAATGTTGTGCAGCCTGCAACCATGATTATGGTGATATACTGATATGAGGTATCCAACTCGAACACCGATGAAAAGCTTGACTCAAGCAATTGATCAACTGTTGCATCTTGGTAAAAATGATGAACAAGTGAGTTAATAAAGTAAAATCATCTAATCTGGATCATTTGTTAATTCATCCATCACATGATCATTCTAAACAAATTTTATAAAACATAACAAAAAAACATACTCGGTAAAAATCTCACTCAATAGCAAAGCTATATGTATGTAGGGTCTCGGGAGGGTGGGATGAGGCCAAACCTTTCCTCTGTCACAAGAGATAGAGGTTGATCTCATTGAGACCCGGGCTCTAAAATTTTATAAAACATAACAAACAAACATACCCAATAAATATCAAGAATTATTATTACTACTAAACTAGAAAGAAACAAAGTCTTCAGCTAAGAATCAAGAATTTCTGCAAAACCCTAAAATAGAAATTAGTAAAAATGTAATCTAACACAAAATAGGTAAACTAAGGCCACCTCTACACTAGATACAATTGAAATAAACTGACAAAAAAGTTACCTTATTTTTGTCAATTTTCTTGACAGCAACTCTATCTCCATTAGCTTTATCAATAGCAACATATGTATACCCAAATTGACCATGACCCAACAATTTCCCAATAGAATAATTCCCATCAAAATCTTTATGATACCCAAAATCTGTTCTTATCCCACAAGGAATCACTCCTTTTCTTGAATTTGACTTTTCTTTCCTCTTGTTCTTATCATGCTCCTGCTGTGGACTCTTCTGTTTTTGTTTCTCATCATGCTTCCCGGCGACGGTTGCTGTCCGGCGGTTGTCGGCGGTGGAGCTGTTGGCACCACTGATCTTGGTGGTTGACAAACAAGAACCCATGTCCTGTAATCAAAATCTAAACTTTAACAAGGGTTTGTAAGGATTAATGTTATACTCATTCCAGCAGTTGGGGCTATCAAATTGATATGAGGTGGAGAAGATAGAGTGAGAAAAGATAGAAAATCAAGAAAATGGGGAGGGGGGTGGGGGTAGATGGTAATGGTGGTGGCGGACGGTGGTGGTCAAAATACACCTTTTTCTCAAGAAGAGGGGTTGAGGACCCCATCTTGATCTGGTCTATAATTTGTTAAATTTTGCCTTTTTTATTTCTGTGTTTACACTTGATGTTCAAAATGCTCGCTCGAAATTCGTTTAAAAAATGTTCAGAAAAATCCCGGCTTTAAAAAAGTTCGATTGTAAAAGAGTTGAGCCGGACTGGGTTGGCTCGTTTAACACAACCAAGAGTTAAACGTTAGTTTAACATGACTATACGCCCGTTTCAAAGCCAAAATTTAAGTGTATGTTTAAAAATTAAAACGACTGATGTGCAGGTACCAGATGTGTACGTAATGTACACCATTGAAAAGTGTGTATATATGAACATTCACGTCAGAATCTCTATATCTATCTTCATATTTTATTTTGAATCTATATTAGGTATCTTTAAATTTTATAGTTTAGTAAATATAAATTGTTTAAATATAGAGATTCATTTTCATAAATCTCGATCTTTTTTGTGAGTGTTTAGAAAAGAGGAAAAAAAACTAATAAAATAAGTGTTTGTAAGTGAGATAAAGATAGAGAATAAGATTTGAGAGGTTAAAACAAATTTATAAATAAGTTTTAAAAAAATATGATATGTAGTTAAATTATAGAGATGGAGATTAAGAAACTTATGCGAATGCTTTAAAATTTATTTAAGTTACTATCAAATTTACTTTAAGATCATGTGGTATGGTCTCGTGAGAGACCCTCCGTGAGGTTGCTCACTCAAGTGAGGGTGGGGGCACACTATCCCCTTGTTTTCGTGAGGGGGTTAGTGAGCATAGTACGCGAAGTTCTTCACGGGAAGGAAATGAGAAGGAGAGGGCACACCAAGGCATTTTTTATTGAAAATGTCACACCCCAACCGACGGCGGATTATACGTCGGGGCGGACGCGGTTGTTCAATAGCACAAGGTTGACTATTAAAGTTTCGATATTTCATTAATAAATAATTTAAGATTCAATACAAGGAAGAATAATACGAATACAACATTTAATTTAAGTAGTCTAAGTCCAAAGCATCCTATGTGATCACGAATAAGTCTCATGATGTAAACCTGAAACATGTGAAAGAATCTGTCAACTACAAAATAGTTGGTGAGATACAAAAGTTTTGACACAGTTTAACAAGTATTTGAAAAGTATTACAATTCACTATGATTCAAGCATTCTATAATATAAGTATGAGAAAACAAGCATGTTAGACATTACGCACATCAACCCTCCGACCAAGTTTAGGCATAACCCGCAGGTTACCCTTATAAGTCTCAAGTTTAAAGTTTAATGTAGTAACAAACACCAAGGGCTCCCCCCCCCGAAGGGGTCAATCAATCAAGGTGGATTGGTCAAATGCAATAGATCTATCATTGTTACTATCGGCTTGATCAAAGCTAATGAATGTGCTAATTTTAAGTTTAATCTAAGCATACAAGTCTCAAGTTTAACATAAGAATAAACACGTAGTCATAGTTGTACAAGAATTGTATAAGTTTAAGAATTGTGAACATGTTTCACCCCAAAAGCATAAAAGGAAAAAGGGGCTAAGTATACTCACTTGGATGATGAAGAGTATCCGGTACGAGTAAGTGTTTGCATGACTTTGAGGGAGAATATTCTCACAATAAGCCTAAGAATATAAGTCTAAAGATTTAAGTTTACTTCTACAAGTCTAAAGCAAAGGATCTAGGATTCAAGATTTGACTAGGGTTCCAAATGGGAGAACGGGCATGATTGAGTTTTTGTAAAATTTAAACAGAAGTTTCAAATGAAAGTTTTGAATAAATGACACAAGATTTGAATACCGAAGTTTCATAAGTTTATAGTTTAGAATAATTATTAATTAAAATAATTATTTAAAAGTTTCACAATCATTCATTATACCAGAATAATCAAAATAGTTTTCTAAGCATTTGGAAATAAATAATTTACAAGAATAATTACTTATTTAATCAACATAAGTCTTTTGAGATTCGATTAAGTTTCTAAGTATTAAGTATTTATAATACAAATTAATTCGTAATATAAATACGTTTAAGTAAATAATAACACTTATAAGTTTATAAGGTATTAAATAGAATATGGTTATATCTTAATTATAAGTTTATAAATATTTTTAAAGTCTAAAAGAAAACCATAAGTTTATAAGGTTTTAAATAGAGTTTCTATAAGGTTTATAAGTTTATAAGCGTTAAATAAAGTTTGTGTTCAAAATTATAAGTTTATAAGTAATAAAGTTTATGTTTAAGGTTATAAGTTTATAAATATTCCTAATTTATACGAGTTCATAAACTATAAGCCTCTTTTAACTTTAGGAATTATGAAGTTTATAAACATTCTACAAATAAATAAAGTATATTTATTTTGTTTTAAAATAAATAAATGCGCAAGTTTTATATAGAATAAGGATTTTATAGAAGGTACAAGGTTTCAATTTCTATAAAATATTTCCTATTTAGAATATAAATTCTTATAAAATTTAAAGGTGTTTTTATAGTTTTTAAATATTTACAACTATTTTTAAAGAATTAGTTTTTTATAAGTTTTAACTGAGTTTAATTTAGTTAAAAATAGTTTCAAAATACAAAGGTGTAGATAAAAGCCATTTCTGGATTTATATGAATTTAACAGGTTTTATAAAAATAATTAGAAGGTTTAAATACTTGTTTAAAGGCTAAAAAAAATGAAAAGGGCAAAACTGGGCTAACCAGATTCGAACCCGGGTTGCCCGGTTCCCAGACACACACACGCTTAAACCATCCCAACCACTGCCTTATTAGCTTAAAACATGAAAAAGAAATTTCTTAAACAGAATCCCAAACCAACCCCAAATGCCCGTATGAACCCTAGATCAAGAATCCGTAAATGCACATCGATTAGCCCTTTGTCCATCAAATTAAACATAGGGCTTCTGATCTATGCAAGATTTCGAGTAGAATGGCCATTTGAATTACCTGAAATGATATCGAAATGAGTGAGAACGAGCTTGGCCTCGTCGTCGACGGTCGCGGGAAAGAACTTGGAATGCAGGTTAGTTTTTGAACGAATTGAGGTTTGATATGTTAGTAGGGTGATGTCGTCTAACTGTTGGTACTCGTATTTATACACGATTTCGTGATTAAATGCTCGATTAGGTGGGACGAATACGGGTGAACAGGTCGAGTTAATTCCGGCTTCACGCGTGAATTCGGTTGGGAGGAGAGTTAATACTCATTGGAGAGAGGTCGCATGCGCGAGGCGACACTCGAGGTTCATTGAATCGGTCCGGAATTCGCGTTTTTGACTAAACGGCCTCAAAACCGGTCCCAGTGAGGTTCGAACTCGGGACTGTTTTCCTGAGATGGGAGTTTGGTTTTATTACACAAATGGTCCCTGAGGTTTAAAGGTTTTATCATTTATGTATAAAATTTAGATTTTTGTTTAAAATAAGTTTTGAAATTGACAGTTTTGGTCCCTGTACTTTTTATAAAAATAAACATGTTTTATTTTTATAAACACTACATAAGTTTTATTTCCTTTCATTATTTTTATACATTTATAAAATAATTTCTAAGATTTATGATTTACAAGTTTAAGTGTTTTAGAATAAGTTTATAAATTTATATAATTATAAATTCATAAAGTTTCTAATAATTTATTTATAAGGTATATACTCTTAAATAAGTCTCATATGTATATGTATATATATATATATATTTATATATATACCTCAAGTATTATTGTTTTTCTTAAATATATATCCATTAAATCAATATTTATTATTCAAGAAAATAGTTTTGATAAAATTTCAAGTTTCGAATTAATAATACGTGCAAAGGTTTTAGGAAAAGATAGGCCGGAAAAATACCGGATATTACAGTCTCCCCTACTTTAGGAAATTTCGTCCCGAAATTAGAGCATAAGGGTTTAGTTCAGGATTTAAGTCTATGATACGTACAAGGATAATGAGAAAAAGTTTGCTTGGGTTTCTAAGTTTCAAAGCATACGGTTGCCAAGAGTTTCCCTAAGAAGTATATAGTTTTATTTAGATAGATGAAGATTCGTTTTCAAAAGCATTGGAGAGGATGGCTGTTGAATTTCTATCCAAGATTTAAAGTGAGATGTATCACTCAGGATGGATTCGATGATAGTTCAAGAATTTGAGTTTGTAGACTAATACGTCTAAGGATTGCTACGGTACCTAAGTTCCGTGGCTCCCTTTTACGATAAGTCTTAGATCGTAGCACACGGCAGAGTTTGCTATGTCTTTCCATACGCTGATTTTCGTACTTACGTGTGCACCCGCAAGCATTCAAATCGTCGCATAGTCCGCATAGGTCCTTCCGTTTGTGTGTGGATCCAGAAAGAGTACAAGAATTTGTTTAACACACGACTAGAGTTTCCACATAAGAGTGATCATTGATTAACGAGTCCCTTAGAGAGTAGCGTCATTCAATAATTAAAGAGAAGAATGTGACAAGATTTAGAGTTTCAAAGTTTCCTCGTGATTGATTAAGAATACTTCAATCATTGAGTAGTTTAAAGTCTTTACACTTTCCTCGGGTTTGATCAAGAATACATCAAACCTTGAGTAGTTTAAAAGTCTTATACGTTCATCATGTTTGAATAAGCATACGTCAAACATGGAATAGTTTAAAGTCTTATACGTCCATCGTGTTTGAACAAGCATACGTCAAACATGGAGTAGCTTAAAGTCTTATACGTCCATCGTGTTTGAACAAGCATACGTCAAACATGGAGTAGCTTAAAGTCTTATACGTCCATCGGGTTTGAACAAGCATACGTCAAACATGGAGTAGCTTAAAGTCTTATACGTCCATCGGGTTTGAACAAGCATACGTCAAACATGGAGTAGCTTAAAGTCTCGTACGTCCATCGGGTTTGAACAAGCATACGTCAAACATGGAGTAGCTTAAAGTCTCGTACGTTCATCATGTTTGAACAAGAATACGCCAAACATGGAGTAGTTTAAAGTCTCATACGTTCATCATGTTTGAACAAGAATACGTCAAACATGGAGTAGTTTAAAGTCTCATACGTTCATCATGTTTGAACAAGAATACGTCAACATGGAGTAGTTTAAAGTCTCATACGTTCATCATGTTTGAATAAGAATACGTCAAACATGGGGTAGCTCAAATTGTGTTTGAACAAGAATACGTCAACATATAATAGTTTAAATTGTGTTTGATCAAGAATGCGTCAAACATAGAATAGTTTAAATTGTATTTGAACAAGAATACTTCGAACATAGAATAGTTTAAATTGTGTTTGATCAAGAATGCGTCAAACATAGAATAGTTTAAATTGTGTTTGAACAAGAATATGTCAAACATGGAGTAGTTTAAAGTCTCATACGTTCATCATGTTTGAACAAGAATACGTCAAACATGGAGTAGTTTAAATTGTGTTTGAACAAGAATACGTCAAACATAGAATAGTTTAAATTGTGTTTGAACAAGAATACGTCAAACATAGAATAGCCTTAAAGTCTCTTAGTTTAGCTTCAGTGTATAGAAGTATACGATTATGTTTTGAGTATAAAGTGGTTATCTAAATACTCTAGTGTTTAAGAGAGGTGTGGGACAGCGTTTGGAACAGGATTAACCGTTACACGCTTTCTCACAGAAGATTCGAGTTGTCCAGAAGGTTAGTGGATCCCGATGTTTGGTTTAGATAGGAGTCAGGGGATGTACTTTGCTAAAGAGAGTAATGTCCTCCTTCCTGCTAGTGTCTAGTATCAAGAGTGAAGTTTTGTAGGTCCCTCGGGTGTGGTGGATCGTCACATGCAAGTGGTCTACTAGTCGGACCGGGTGCGGAATACCCGTGACTAGGTGGAAAGTCTAACTGAACAAAGTAAACCGAACACAAGAGTCACAATAATCGTTCTTTGTATTATAAACACTCGACGGTTACAGAGAGAATACAAGCTGCGTACTTAGCAAAACTGAGTTCGTCTGAACAAATGGTTCTGCGTACTTAGCTTCTGTGAACCTATCCTATTTATACTGACCTGATGCCTGCGCACTTAGTAAGTGTGCAGGACCAATTACTCCTGCGTACTTAACAAGTACGCATAGGTCTTCCTGCGTACTAGCTAAGTACGCAGGAGCTTTCTCCTGCGCACATACAAGTGCGCACAACACTTGGAAGAAATCAACAACACATTATGTAAACGTAAATACAACTCGATAAACTATTACATAATGACTCTTACATACAAAGACAAAATACAGACATTAGACATACAAACCTAGACTCTATCCAGAGTGTTGTCACAGGAAAGTGCATCAACAAACTCCCCCTTGACAACAGCTCGGGATCTTCATCGTCTTCAGTCTTCAATCTTCAGTCTTCACAGCACTGCTTCCTTAGCTTCCATCTTCTTTTTGTAATCAAGACAGAACTTGATTAACTTGTCGTATTTGGCCGAGAGAAGCTTTGTCCATTCGTAAGTGTGGATGCAGAATTTGTCTGCTAGTACCTCCAGATCGTTCACAGAGAAATTGATGAAGCAGACTTCATCAAAAACCCTGATCACTTCCTTTGGCACTGTGTTTCCACTATCTGACTTACCTTTACCCATGATCACAGCCTCGCCCGTTTTTGGATCAACGTACCAGTACCACATGTCACCAAGAATATCCTGAGGTAACTTGCTCAGGGGAATCTTGGTTTCACATCGCACTGGCTTGTATACCAATCTCTTTAACGGCTTCTTAGTCACAGGATGCACTGCATGCTTATCCTTGACTCTTCTGGGCACCTGAGGCTTGAGATACTCATACTTTCCCGATCTTGCTTCACGCTGTAGTATACTCCACAAACCCATTGCTACTGCATGATTCGAATGATTCAGCAGGTCGCGGTTTGCAAGGTTAACTAGGTCGTACCTGGGCAAAGAGTTGAACGCCTCACTGGTTGGTTTCAAGTATTGAACCCCTCCAGATCTTTTGATGGCGAACAACTGCTTGTCCTCCTCAAACCTGACAGCTAAGATCATACCTGTCGCTCCATACTTGTCTTTGATAGACGTCTTTTGCCACACTGGAGCTGGACCCTTTGTAGATGCAGAAGGCATGTCTTTCTCTTTTTGTGCCTCGGGGTCCACAGGTATAGGGTCGATCGGGGGGGCATCAGTTGTAGCTTCAACATTACTAGCTGTATCAACTGAGCCTGTGTCTGTTTCGAGCAAAGATTCGAGCGATGGTATTTCAAATATCTCACCATCCTCTAACTCATACTCTAGATCCCCGTCGCCCTTGGGAATCTCGATTATCACATCATCATCATCGTTCCAATCATCACCAGAGTCGATCTCTCCTTCTTCCAGATTAAGGAGAGCATCGATCTGTGCTTCTTTAGAATAGTCAGGCTCGAGACATAGAATCTCGCCAGCCACAGACTTCCCTTTATCACCACCACCACCACCACCTCCTGAGGTATCACCACCCTCTTGCGTAGTAGACTCCCCCTCAGCCATTGACATAGTAGAGATGGGCACAATTGCCGAAGCTTGGTGCTCACCTCCACTAGGACCGACTTCAGGATCCTTGTCTTTGTCATCATCCTTAGTCAAATCGACTAGATGACAACCCTCTGCACCGATGGATTTTCCTTTTTCCTTCTCCCCCTGAGCACCTAGCTTCTCGGTCAGTTCTGCAATTAATTTGACCATAGTAGCGTGCTCCTGCCTTTGAGCATCCAGCCTTAGCTCAATTGAAGTTCTGTGGGCCAGAATCATTTCATTCGTCTTCATTAATAGTTCATTCTACGCCATCACATTCTTCAGCCGTTCATCAGTCCCCGTTCTCTGGCTACACAGAATCCTAACTTCATCTGCCAGAGAGTTTATCTGTGCTTGTTGAGCATCAGAATCCTCTTTTGACTTTTGAATAGTCTTCAACAAGCCAGCAACTTGGGTTTCTAGCATATCGATCCTAGCTTCATTTGGATCCGGATGCCTAGATGATGAGGCTTCGGCGTTGTGGATGGGGGAAGAGAAGATTGTGTCAAAGTCGAACCCCTGTGAGATGTCACCATAATTAAAGGGTTGACCTGACGGCTCTCTAGTGGGTGTTGGGGTTGGGGATGGTATGATGTGAGTGGGTGTTATGGTTGGGATGACTGTGACCGACTCCGTGAGAAGTGGAGCAGTCACCGTCACCTGGACGGTTGGAATAGGGAGGGTCACCGTCACAGGAATCACCTCTGTGACCGCCGTGACCGCCACATCTGCTTGTACCAGTGGCCTTCTCCTCCTACTAAACAGTTGCCGTGCTGGTTGGGTAGATTCTGGAATGGCAGCTTCAACTTGTACTGGTTGCACAGTTGGAATCTCTTCAACCCTGGGGATGGCAACCTCTTGCCTATCGCCCCTTTTCTTGTTGGTGCTCTCATGCCTCTGTCTTTGTAAAGCAGCGTCAGAGTCGGAATCCGGCTCATATTCGCTGTTGGAGCTTAGTCTCTTTCTTTTTGAAGACGACGCAGGCTGGGTTACCTGTGCCTGTCTCCTCGGATGTGCCTGTGATGGTGCATCATCGGAATCAGAAGAATCTGATTCTGTAGCCTCCGAATCGGATTCCTCAGCACCACCAACACCACCTTCATCATCACCCTCATCATTACCTTCATCATTACCTTCATCATCCTCATTCTCTTCATCTTGTTCTTCATCAGAGTGATCACTCATCTCTGGTCCCGAGTTGGGACTATACCAGTTCCAGTCCTCCGGAGTGACGTATGCTTCATTAATCAGGTGGCCGAAGAGTTCAGTATGCTCAGGGGTAGGTTCTACACTGCCTGGCTTTAGGAACTGTGCAAAGACTCTCTTGGCCACCCTTTTCACTTGCAGTCTCTCTCCGATAGCACGCAGGTTTGGCAACGCATCATCGATCAAAAGTTGCACAAACCTCGGGTATAAAAGGAACCTAAATCTCTCAGCTGTATTTATCTGGTCATTAATTGCTTTGAAAATAAAGCGTGAGAAGTTGTAGCCCCGATTGAGAGACAAGCCCACCATGGCTGCTGCAAGGTCATGACCCATCGCATCTTTCCCTGCTTTCCTGGATGAGATGCACATGATCATGATGTGGGCAAAATAACGCCATTGATCTAATACCCACATTTTCTTGTAAGAAGCATAGTCCCTTTCCCCGACATATCCCATTCTCTGCCTCCAACACCCATCCACGTAGTAATCTGGATAGGATGTCGGGTCGGTGGCAAGGTCTCTGAACTGCAGTACTCGTCTGATTGTATCTTCAGAGATTGCAATAGCCCGACCATCAACAGTAGCCCTTATGACATTAGGGGATACTGTGCAATCGTGCTCTGCAGTCTCCCAGAATTGTTCTAAGTATGGTCTTGAGACTGTTGGATTAGCCGAGATTGCATAACTTATTTTAGATCTGTTCAGAAAGTCCACAATCTCTCTATATTGTAAGGCTGCCCCTTTCCATTCTGGTTCAGTGTGCGCCAACAGATTGAATTCGTCAGTGAATGCACGAGCCATTATCTGCAAACACACACAGAAAACATAATCAGAATAATTTATAACAATGGAAATAGACACATATGACACAGAATAGTAGTTACACTTTGTAAAAAAAATTCAGACTTTGAAGAATTTTCTAAGTGTTGGTCCTACGCACTTATCAAGTGCGCAGGATTTTACACTTGCGTACTTAACAAGTACGCAGGAATTACTTCTTGCGTACTTGCTAAGTGCGCAAGAACAACCCTTAGCAAAAATTTCAAAGATTAAATTCGTTCAAAATGCGGGTTGATTAGGTAGCCACTAGGTCGGAATCAGGGATTAGAACCTATGGTACCATTATCAACACCATTAACCACTAAGACACGATCAAATTTTGACCTAGGTCAGTGATCGACCCACTGACGGTTCGACTTCAACCCGTCGGATCGATCGATGACCAAAGGGAAAAAAAGAGGATCGATTAGGCATCCTAATAACTTGTTAGAGACACTAGTTACCCAAACAACCCATTTTACCCCAAAAATTTTACGGATTTAACCTAAAAAATTTTAAGTCAAAAATCGGTCCAAAAAAACACGAATCTATGGATGGAATCGGCCTAGATTCTCACCAAAGAGATGAAATACGAAGATGATAATGTGGACGGGATGAAAAACGGGTTTGAACACACTCGATTTTGAGAGAAAAATCGCAGGGGGGGAAAAAAATTTGGGTTTGAATGAGAAAACCAGAAAATTTTCTAAGTGTCAAACTTATACCCCACTGATATTGTTCGTGCGTACTTGCTAAGTGCGCACGAATTAACTCTTGCGTACTTAACAAGTACGCAGGAATTAACTCTTGCGTACTTGCTAAGTGCGCAAGTCTTACTTCGTGCGTACTTGACAAGTGCGCATAAACTTTAAGTGCGCAATTTTCAACTCAAAATTATGAAGATTGTCAAGTCAAATAACGAACAAGATAAAAATATTCAATCGGGAGGATTCAAATACAATTCATGAAGGTTAAACATAAAATATTTTTGGCCTTTTCTAAATTAAACTTAAACAATGCATAAACTTAAAATCTTTTTGTTCTTTTCTAGATAGAAATATACAAGTATTCACACAAGCTATTTTTGATCAAAGACACGAGTAGAGGATCATATCAGGCTAATTTTTAGCAAAAACGATACAATGTAAACATCAAAGAATATGGGATCATGTCATGTATTACTCTTTATTCTTACGTAATAAGCAAATAAACAAGTAATTCAAGTTGACAATATTATAAGATTTGAAACTATATGCATCTTTGTATCATGTTCTTGTGTATTAAGTTAATAATTATAAAATATACAACGTGTCCCCCACTTAAATGCTATGATATTTTGCACTATCTCAAGGCATCTAAGATTTTTCCAATGATATTCTTAATTTTCAGAATGAAGTTACATCAATTAGCACAGAAAAATCAAGCAGAATCCATGAGGATTATCAAGAATCATAAGATTCAGAATCGAGTGATTCAATTGTCTTGGTTTCATGTGATTTTCTTCTTTGAATATCGGTATGATGATTCAGGATAATGAACATGGTGTTTGATTATAAGGTAACGGGATCCAACTTTTATCTGGATTTGATTTCAATGAACCAGGAATGATTCAAGGGTGAATACATGCTCAACGGTTGATGTAGAGACATGTCTTGATTCAATCTCTCCTTGCATACTTGTGAGTATGGGCAGTGAGATGAACCGCATTAATTGTGCTAACAACATAACCCGAAACTGATCTCAAAAGAAAATTATTGCCAAAATCTAACATCCTTTATCTGATAATGATCTTTTCTATTCTTTTACACACACACACTTGCAAACATGGGTTCAAATCACAGTTGTAATTTAGATTTAGTTTCCACACTACTAGTGATTCAAAGACGCATACAGCCTACTGACAATTCAAATTACTTGTAAGTAAACAGATTAAAAACATAATAATTTAAACAATTAAGTAAACATGACGCAATCATTTCCCATATGAGCAGTCTATGATGGTTAGATCATTTCAGATGTACTATCATTTCCTCGTTTCTCAAGTGAACTTTTGAAATTTTCTCCATTTTCTTTTTTTTTTATTGTTGTAAAGTATTTTAAACTAACAGAACTATACAGAAAAATTTAAAAGAAATAAAATTTAACTTCCATGAATTGAATTGATTTAAGAAAATTAATTTTTCACTCGGGATTGAACATTCCTATCAAGTTGACAAGATGCTCAAAACGGGACCGATCAAATGCCTTTGTGAAAAGGTCAGCAAGATTGTCATCCGTGTGAACCTTTACAAGTTCAAGTAAATGCTTTTCAGCACAATCACGGATGAAATGATGGCGAATTTCAATATGCTTAGTTTTGGAATGTTTCACCGGGTTATTTGTGATGGACATGGTGGCATTGTTGTCAATGAATAAAGGAGTTCCAGTGAAGTTCAAGCCGTAGTCTCGCAATTGCTGCTGAATCCACAATATCTGAGAACAACCGCTAGCTGCAGCAATGTATTCTGCTTCACAAGTTGAGACAGAAACCGTTGACTGCTTCTTGCACTGCCAGGAGACCAGTCTGTCTCTCAAGAATTGACATCCGCCAGAAGTTGACTTTCTATCAAGGTTACAACCGCCATAAACTGAATCAGTGTAGGCTTTGAAGTCGAATGACTGCTGCTTGGAGTACCAAAGACCCAATCGGGGTTTCCCTTTCAGGTATCTGAAAATCCTCTTCACAGCTATCATATGTGACTCCTTCGGTTGAGACTGAAACCTTGAGCACAAGCATACAGCAAACATAATATCGGGTCTTGAAGCTGTGAGATACATAAGTGATCCGATCATCCCACGGTACAACCTGCTGTCTACATCCTTCCCATCTTTGTCAGGATGCAAACCATGATTGACTGGGATTGGTGTGCCATAAGTAGTGCTATCACTCATCTTGTATTTTGATAAAATGTCCTGCACGTACTTAGTTTGATGTAGATAAATGTCATCCTCTCTTTGACTGACTTGCAGACCCAGGAAGAACGACAGTTCACCCATATTGCTCATTTCAAACTTGGACTTCATCACCTTTTCGAAATCCCTACACATCCCTTCATTGGTCGACCCAAAAATGATGTCGTCGACATATACTTGCACAAGAAGAATGTCACCTCCTGCTTTCCTTATGAAGAGAGTCGAGTCAATCTGCCCACGGTCGAAACCATTAGACAGTAAATGCTTTGATAGTGTCTCATACCATGCCCTCGGTGCTTGATGAAGACCATAAAGTGCTTTGTCGAGCTTGTACACTTTATTGATATTATGCGGATCTTCAAAACCGGGAGGTTGAGTGACATAGACTTCTTCATGAACTTTACCATAAAGGAAAGCACTCTTCACATCAAGTTGGTAGACCTTGAAGCCGACATATGTGGCATAAGCCAAGAACAGTCGAATGGCCTCAATTCTAGCAACTGGGGCATATACTTCTGTGTAATCCAAGCCCTCTTGTTGATAAAAACCCTGAACAACCAATCTTGCCTTGTTCTTCACAACTACATGACGATTATCCGTCTTGCATTTGAACACCCATCTGGTTCCAATTGGCTGAAAGCCTTTTGGCAAGTCAACCAAATCCCATACATGCAACTTTTGGAATTGGGACAATTCATCTTGCATCGCCTCAATCCAGCAGTTGTTAGTGAGAGCCTCCTTCACATTCTTCGGCTCTATCTGGGACACGAATGCAGCATGCAGACATGTTTCCATGACACCAGTGTCAAATATCTCTGTGTAAAGACTGGTGTTCTCAGTGATGGTTCTATGACGAGTCTGAACACCGGCATAAGGATCACCAATAATGTTTTCGATTGGATGATTCCTATGCACTCTCGTCTCCGGTACAATTGGTTCTTGAATTTCTGGATCTAAATTTGTGCTCAACTCCCCCATTTCCTGTGTTTCAGCAGAAGAAGATTCAATGTTAATTGGATCAGCTGGAGCTTCATTTCCTACAGTTGTGTTAGGATTGGCTTGAGCGTCATCTCCAACAACATGAACACTTTCACTGTTATCACTGTCATGAGTTCCAGATGCAGATGCAGCATTGGAATCAGGAGTTATAATTGGTACAGTAGCACGAGTAGAAAAACTCCCGCCATTCAATAGATTATAAACATTTTCGGCGTCTTCTGCAGATAGCTCAGGAAGATTGAAAGACTTGAATAGCGCATCATAATCAAAACCCCAAGCTTGACCTTTTGGTTCTGGTGGAATGCTGTGTTTACTACAATCCACTTCGAACCATTCCTCGACAGTACGAGTTCCTATGTTGTACACTCTCTTGCAGGGCGAATTGGCAACATATCCTAAGAAGATGCCTTCCACCGCTTTCGCATGAAATTTAGATTGACGATCTTTATACTGTAGCAACAAGGAACAAGGACTACCAAAAGGAACTAGGTAATCAAGATTGGGAAGTCGATTGTTGATCAACTCATAACAAGTCTTGTTGTGTCTTTTCACCACCAAAACTCTGTTTAAGACGTGACAAGCTGTATTTACTGCTTCTGCCCAGAAAGTGACAGGAAGCTTTGCATCTGACAGCATAGTCCTTGCAGTCTCAATCAGTGTTCTGTTCTTCCGTTCAGCAACTCCATTCTGCTGAGGCGTGTACGGCGCGCTGAATTCGTGACGGATCCCTTTCTTGAGACAGAAAAGTTCCATCAAATTATTCTTGAACTCAGTTCCGTTGTCACTCCTTATTCTTCTAACTTTCAGCTTGCAAAGAGATTCCAAGCTTAGGATCAAGTATTGAAGAATATCAGCAGTCTCATCTTTTGTACCTAAAAAATGCACCCAAGAAAAACGTGAGAAATCATCAGTTACAACTAGACAGAATGACTTACCTCCAATACTCCTGATACTTATGGGGCCAAACAGATCCATGTGTAATAGCTCCAAAGGGGTATCGATAGAGTTTTGGAGCTTGGGCTTGTGAGACTTCCGTTGCTGTTTGCCCTTTTTACAAGGCGTACAGTCATCTGCAACGGTAAATCTCAGCTTAGGAACCCCGGTTACCAAACCGTTTCGGACAAGATGATTCATTTTACGATAAGAAATATGTTCGAGTTTCCTATGCCACAAGATGGAGTCAAGCTCTGTCGCTTTTGTAAGCAAACAAGTAGCAACTGATGAGGTGGTTTTTGCCACGCTCATATCAATCTGATAAGTGTCGTTTGTTCTTGGTGCTCTCATCAGAATCCAGTCATCAGGAACTTTGAAACCGGGTTTGAGAATCAGACATTCTGACTTGTCAAACATCACTGAGTACTCCTTGTCACACATTTGTGAGACACTCAACAGGTTATGCTTCAGCTGCTCGCAGAAGTTGACATTGTCAAAGCTAACACAACCGTTCGAAACCACGCCTTGACACGTGATACTGCCGCCTTTTTCTCCGGCAAAGGCCACATAGCCGCCTCTAAATGGTTTAACGTCTTGAAGCAAGGCCATGTTTCCTGTCATGTGCCGGGAGCATCCACTATCTACATACCAGCGGTTAGAGATAGTACCCTTCGGACGTCCCTGCACGAGTAACAAAAGAATTAGTTAGATTTGGAGACCCAAGCCATTGTGGTCTTTGGTCGTCCATCCTTCTCAAAATAAACTACTTCTTTCAACTCACAGTCATGATGACTGTCCAAAATTGGTGAATCTTTGGAGGAATTGGGAACAGGAGATTGAGAATCTTTAACTTTCTTGTTCCAGGATCTCTTTTGAATCTTAACCAGAACAGGAGACTTTGGTTCAATCACAGCCGGTGAATTTGTGGAAGCTTCACCTGATTGAGCTTTAGTCAGTTGTTCCAGATTTCTCAACCTCTTATTCCTTCTTCTTCTCTGTGGCTTAGAGAGTCTAGCCACAGGTTTCTCACCAGTGCGTGTACTACTAGATGTCGACACACGAGGTACAGCAGGTTGCTTTACCTTTCTTACAACAGATGGCTTGGCCTCAGATTTGATCTTTGGCTTAGCTATCGGTTGCACTGGTGGTTTCACCACATTTTGCTTTGGTCTGATAGGAGCTTTCACTACTGGCGACTTAGGGATAACAGCTGGTCGTGAAACAACATGCCGTTTCCCTGGGTTCTTAGAAGGACAGTTCACAACAATGTGACCAACCAAGCCATAGTGAAAGCAATTCCTCTTGTCAACATAAGTTCTCATGTAAGGCTCTTTAGTTCTGGCCTTAGAAAACTCACCATTGTGAGAAGGAAGAGTTGGTTTATGAACAGAAGTTTGAACCTTTACAGTTTGATGTTTGGGGGTATAATACTTTTGCAAATTCTCTTTGTAACCCAGCCCATAATGAGATGAAAAAGCCTCTTTCTTAGCTTGGTTAATATTTTTAAAACCCCCGTAAAGCATTCCCTTAAGTTTATCATTTGTTTCAATGATATCAGGTTCAGTTAAAATGCAATTATCACCATTAGTGATAATGTTTTTCTGGACTTTCTGTTCAGTCAACAACTCCTCAGAAACTACTCCTTCAGGGCAAGTGTTAACCGACCCATCCTCAGAAGCAGTAACATACTCCTCACTAGATGTGGAGTTAGCCTTACTGGAGGATTCATCCTTTTTAGGGGAATCATCCTTATCAGAGGGCTCATCTAGACAAGTGAGATCAATGTCTATCAAGCTATTGACAAACTGCCCACTTATTGGTGGAGGAATGGCATTGGTACCAAGTCCTAGGCCATTCATTTTTCTCACCACGGATTCGTAGTGTTCCACCACGAAGCGAGAGTTTTTCAATTTCTCGTTAGTGCATTTGAGCTGCAAGATCTCATTTTGCAGTTTGTTAATTTCATTGTTCTTCTTTTCCAAAGCCCTATACGCAATGTCCAAATGAACCTGTTGGTCGCTTATTTTTAAAGAATAGTCTTGTTTTTCGTTCTGTAGCATTTCAACTGATTCTTTAAAACGTGATTCATTCATTTTGTAATTTTTAGCTGCCAACTTTAGGGGTCCGATTATGTCTTGGAGATCAGAAATTTCATTTTTTAGCCCTAGACATTTAGAACAAGAAACAACAGAGAAAGGGTTAGAATCTACCTCAGATGATGAACTTTGTCCTTCTCCAATTGCCATGAGAGCGACAGCAGTGGTAGACTCATTTTCATCAGCTACAGAAGCTTCCTCTTCTTCAGATTCAGAAGATTCCTCTTCTTCAGCTTCCTTCCTCTCGGCCTCCTTCCTCTCGGCCTCCATCAGCTCCATGATTTCTGCCATGAGACCAACCTGTGCTTGAGCAATGATGGCGTCTTCTAGATGCACACCCCAATCAAAATTTTCGTCATTCTGTGCGACCAGTGCATTGGACTGATTACTTTGGGTATGATTGTGGTGGCTTTGGTTATTTTGGCCATGGCTGTTTCCCTGGCTAGGTCTGGTAAAACCAGAGGCCGGTGCTCTGTCCTTTTGACATTCACGAGCAAAGTGTCCATAGTTTTGACACTTGTAGCACTTGGCCTTGGATTTGTCAAATCCAACCTTGGCATTAGAATGCCCGCCAATATACTTTCTTCCTGTTCTGTTCAGGAAACGCTTGGCTCTTCTCAGTAACATGGTCATATTCCACTGAATATCCATGTCTTCAATATCATCAGGATCCACTTGATTGAAGTCCTCTTCAATAGTATCAGGATCCGTTAGCTTTCCACCAATGAAATTCTCATATGCCAGCATGCAAGATGAGAATAGTGCTACATGATCTTCAGCTATCTTGGCAATAGCTGACTGGTTGGTTGAGCACGTATTCTGAGGAGTCTTTGAGTTTTGTTGATTTTGTTGATGAGATCCAAACCCTGATCCTGATGTATAACATGCATGACCACCACAACCATTAGAGTGGTCTTCTTCAATGGATTTCCCAGTAAAGAGTGTAATCCCAGAGCCGGAAGACATTGACGTGGAAGTCGTCCCGTGATACATGGAAGGGTCCTGTATCTGAGGTCTTCCAGAATTCTCCCTTTTTATAAGATTCATGTTATGAGCCTGAATCTTACCGACTGCCTCATCTACTGTCATCTCGTAGAACTTTGAACTTTCCCTCATCAGGGTTGTATACATCTCATATCTTGGTGGCAGAGCATCCAAAAACTTTTCCACCATTTCCTCTTCTGGATATTTAAGCTCAAACGATTTCAACTCCGTTTGTAGGTGATAGAATCTAGAGATAAGATCATCTAAAGATTCATTTTCTATAAATCTGAAGCACTCGTATTGCTTCCGGAGCAGATCCCTCTTGCTTTTCTTAATGTCACTATTTCCTTCGAATCTTTTCTGTAAAGCTTTCCAAAGATCCTTAGAAGATTCATATCCTCGGAAACTGTGGAACAAATCCCGAGTTAATGACATAGTGATTGAACCCAATGCCTTCTTCTCTCGATCATAAATTTTCTTTTCTTCTGCATCCAGCTTAGAGATAGGCTTAGGTACGTTTTCATCAAGATACAAGTGGGTGGGATGCTTATATCCCTCAAGAATAGGTATCCATAACGATGAATCGGTGTATGAAATATAGTGCTCAAAACGGGCTTTCCAATTGGAATAATTGTTTACATTGAGCAACTTGGGAGGTTTCTGTGGAGTACCGATTTCATTATCATAATTTAACATACTACTAAGGTTCTGAAGGTTTGACATGGTGAACACTTGGTCAAAAATCAGAAAAGTCAGTAGCTATTGCGCACTTAGGATTGGCCTTGCGCACTTATGAATGGTCTTGCGTATTTAATATTTGCCCTTGCGTACTTGTAAGTAAGCAGGAGTAAATTGTTAAGTACGCAGGATAAGTCTTAAGTTCGCAGTTCAGTCTTGCGCACTTGTAAGTACGCAGGAGATAACTCTTGCGTATTTAGCAAGTTCGAAGAAAACTGTACTTTTTGCCAAAAATGGTAAGTACGCAGGACACCTTTTCAGCAACTCTCACCAAACTTTTCCGGTGACCTGAAACTCGCCGGAGTTGGTAAAAAATGGTCTGATGATCAATGCAATTGAGCCAAAGGGTCTGAAACAAGTTTCTAACCAACCTATGATGCTCAAAACACACAAATACACAACAAAAATCGGTTTTTTGAGAGATTTTTGCTTCTAAAAAAGTGCTCAAGAGCTACCCCTTTTTTATCACAAAAATCAACAAAATAACCTCTCTTTGCTTGTAAAACTCAGTAAAAACGTCTCCAAACTCACTTACAACACTCGAATTCAAGAGCAATGCTCTGATACCACTTGTAGGTCCCTCGGGTGTGGTGGATCGTCACATGCAAGTGGTCTACTAGTCGGACCGGGTGCGGAATACCCGTGACTAGGTGGAGAGTCTAACTGAACAAAGTAAACCGAACACAAAAGTCACAATAATCGTTCTTTGTATTATAAACACTCGACGGTTACAGAGAGAATACAAGCTGCGTACTTAGCAAAACTGAGTTCGTCTGAACAAATGGTTCTGCGTACTTAGCTTCTGTGAACCTATCCTATTTATACTGACCTGATGCCTGCGCACTTAGTAAGTGCGCAGAACCAATTACTCCTGCGTACTTAACAAGTACGCATAGGTCTTCCTGCGTACTAGCTAAGTACGCAGGAGCTTTCTCCTGCGCACATACAAGTGCGCACAACACTTGGAAGAAATCAACAACACATTATGTAAACGTAAATACAACTCGATAAACTATTACATAATGACTCTTACATACAAAGACAAAATACAGACATTAGACATACAAACCTAGACTCTATCCAGAGTGTTGTCACAGGAAAGTGCATCAACAAGTTTTCTCGTATATATGGAATGTATGTTTATCAAGTCTTATAGGGTTTGGTTAAGATGGACACACCAAGTTTTCAAGACTAGGAATCCAAGTATAAGTTTGAAATTAGGATAAGTCAGTTGAGTTTCAAGTTTCAGTATTAAGCTTTACATGATCCTTTATTGATCATGTTTAGTTTTACGAACACGGGATTGAGTATTTATACAAGTTTTACATGACTCAAAAGTCTCTGACCTCATAGTTGTGTATACGAAGTTTAATGTTTTAGCAACGTGTATTTAAGCTTTTAGTCCCCGTTGTGATTTTTAGTAAGTCTTTTACGTGACAAGAGTTGAATGAGAAAAGTCTCCAAGCATAGGGTGACGGGAAAAGTTTCGATAAGGTTTATGATAGTGTGTTTACAAATGATTTATCTTGATTCATAACAGAAAGTATAGTTTTCTTTTATATAGAATGTAATTAAGATGTTCAAAAACGACGAGTTAGGCATCGATAAGTAGTACGAGTAAGATTTATAAAAGATAGGTGTGATCGTCAAGCGAAAAGTTGGTCAAGTTTACAAGTGTTAAGTCTATACAAGAAGTAAGGGTCATAGTTGTTTAGGGTAATGATTCGTAAGTCGGGTTGTTTTTGAAAATATGCTTACGAATTAGAAGATTTGTTCAAGATTTATTCCTCAGGTACACGTGTCACTTAGGATTTTTTTTTAGTTTAATGCAACGTTGTTAATTATTTCAAGTACTAACGTAAGTTGCTTTTGACGACAGTGTTTGGGTAGGTGTGTTAAGTTTATAATGATGAAAGGAAAGTTAAACTAGTAAATGATGACAAGATGAAATTTCAAAATAGTTCCCATTTAGATGTTTGAAAATTGGGACTTCTAGCCCTTACAATTTAATCGGAAAAATTAAAGTGTGTAAGTAAGTTGATTAAATATGTTCAAAAGTTTTTACACATAATACTAAGTTATCACAGTAATATTTTCAAAAATAGTTTTTGATTAGAAGTTGATGGGCTAACGAGGAGAATTCCCGGAATAAGGGGTGGTCACAAGGACTCACTTAAGTACCCTATTTCCCTAGCCCGAACTTCCTCGTGGGCCTACAACTTCTCTCAGTTGTTGTCACCGATGTTTGGGTTTATGGTACTATGTCGAGGTTCGTTATGGGTTTAGCGTCTTAAACGTGGAGCTTGTTTGCTCTATAGTAGGCTTCTTCCTCTACAAGGAAATTACTTAGGTTATGAATTTCTTTGTTAATGTACTTTAGATTTTAAGTTTTGTTTACAAGAAACGGTGATGTGTAAGTTTTAAAGACGTATGAAAGTTTCGGGATGTAATAAAGTGTAACAAAGTTTGAGTAAGTCGTCAAATGAAGTTGTGAGTGATAAAATGAAAACACAAGAGTTTCCCCTTTAGTGTCAAGTTTATAAAATAATACCTGGTTTTAAATGTGCTAGTATTACAAGGATCATGAGTTTAAGGACGTATGAAAGTTTTGAGATGTATAAAAGTTTTGAGTTAGTTATCAAATGAAACTTGGTTAAGTGCTAAGGAGGTAAGGTAAAAATACAAGGGTTACCTCTTAGGTGTCATATTTATAAAATAATGAAGCTTTATAGAAGAACTTGTAGGGTAATACATAGTTTTAAGGGTTGTATTACAACGATCATGAAGCTTATTGGGTAGTATCTGTATAAATATAAGTTTATGTATATAGTCTTTAAGTATAGTCTCGTAAAAATTTCTTCTTGAAGGTAACTCATTTAGGTCATGACGAGTAAGCATGCTGTCATCTGACAAGACGAGACTTAAGAATCATAGAATAAAGGTTATAGAGGAAAGTTTTTTGAATCATGAATTTATGAAGTGTATAGTATTTGAGATAGTACTCATTTAGTGCATATCACTAAGTAAGTACTTTGACATATCAAGAGAGGTCTAAGCTCACTAATGTTTTAGAGAAGTCATGCATTCCAATAAGTGGATACTCATCCCAAGAATTCCCAGGAAAGCATACGGGTCCAACGGTTGATTTGGATTTATACGAAATGCTTTCCTTGACAGAATTTCCCAGAATACAGGTATCCACCCTTCCTGTCCGCATGTCACACCCCAACCGGGCGGCGGAACACGTCGGAGTATGACCCGAATTGTGACCAGATTGCTCATAGCACTTGGAACTATTAAAATTTCATAATTTTATTCAATAATATTAAAAGTGCCTCAAAGGCTACAAATAGTTCAAATAAACAAGACAAAACATAGTTCCAAACAAGATAAAATCAGATTTCAAATTTCTAAGTCCAAGCCTAAGTGTTGAACATAAATCAAGCGTTGCTTGAACTTGGTGCACCTGAAACATGTTTAAAATAAGAGTTATCAACAAAATGAATTGTTGGTGAGCAATCATGGTAGATATAGATATAGTAGTTTAGATAAAGTACAAATTCCATGCTAAGACAAGTAATACATTATAGTCTTATTGTATATACACACAGTCCAAATTAAACCTTCCTTTTAAGATTTATCCAATTCAGATTGTCCAACATATAGTTAACGGTTTTTCAGTTTCAGAATTCATTACATGCATCCTAGATCAAAGAAATGCATGGGGTAGCTAACCCACATGGTACCACTAATTCCATTCATAGGCTGTCGAAACAGTTAATAATATGAACTAGTGTAATCAACAAATAAGCCACATAATGCAATTAAACAAGTCTAACATAAGGGAATTTGTTTCAAGTTGTGAGATTTGTCAATAGTGTAAGTGTAATTATATAGGAACATGTTTCACCCCAAAAGTGATAAAATGTATAAAGAGGGGCATGAAAACTCACATGGTTTGTAAGTAGTTTCCGAGCTAAGTTTGATCCAAAGATATAATCCAAAGTAGGTCACAATTAACCTATTATAGTTGTAGTTTAGTCATTTAGTTTAAAGGAATAAGCTAAGGTTTGTTCGTGTTCTCGAATTTGGGAAATTAGGATTTTGGAAAGTTTAAGGTTTGAAAAGTAATTTGGTTATAGTTTAAGGTGTGCGAGTATTTAAATTACTAAATTATTATGTTTAGTAATTTAAATATAATTTCAGATTTTATAAAATATTTTAAGTGATTATTTAATTAATTACTTATTTAGTAATTTAGTTAATAAATGTGTTTAATTAACTAAATATGTCAAAAAGATAGTAAGAATATAAATATAATTTAAATTATAAATTTTATAAATATTTTCTGTTAATAAGTAAATTTTTTATAAAATTTACTTATTTTTAGTTTAATTAAATCAATAATTCCATTGATTTAATTACAAAACAAAATTAGTAAAAGTTAGTAAAAATGTCTAAAAGTTCCAGAAACTTAATATTTTGTTAAAAATATATAGATTAAGTTTCTGTAATTTTTGTATAATTTTTGGAATAGATTTACTAATTTTAAATAAATAGTCCAAGCTTTAAATTTAGACTTTTAAATAATTAATTTTATAAACTCAGAAAGTTTTCTGTTTTTATTTTATAAAACAGTAGAGAATTTTATTACAAAAATTTGGACTATTTATTTGTACATTTTCGAGTTGTAAATAAAAAGTTATGAATTTTTAAAGATTAAAGATTTAATAAAAAGAAAAATCAAAAATAGGAAAATGTTGAAAAGTGGGCGAACTGGCCACAAGGCGGATCGAACCTGGGCTACTTGGCTTAGCAGCAGTGCACCTGACCGTTGGGCCAAGTGGCTAACCTGGTAATAAGTTGAATTGGGTTATATTTAACCCGGATCTTGTATCCGGTTTGTGTTCGTTTAAGCAAAAAAAAAAGCTCACGGGTGAGGGCCTTAGCCGGACTCGAACCCGTGACCTCTCGTTCGTAATACGCCGCACCCGGCCATCTCGGCCAAGTGACTAACTCGTAAACAAACGGAGAGAGGTTCCTTTTAACGACGTTTTCGAAATAAAATCCCAAATCCGTTTGAAACACAAGAACCCTAATCTGAGTTTGTTCGAATTCGATGAATCCGTATAATAGGAACTCAATTAACCATAGGGATTTTGTTATACGTTCAATTCCGAGCCTAATGACGTATTGAATTACCTGGAATGATCAACTGATCGAAGTTCTGGACTCGTTGTTCAGTTCGTCTGAACTGAGATTCCGAGAGAGAGAATTAGAGAGTGTTAGGAGTTGTGATTTGTTTCAAATGGACGCATTAGGTGTCGTCGAGGTTTGTACAACCTCAATTCGACAAATAAATTCGCGAATTAACGAGTTTTGATTACGGTTTAAGACGGTTTAAAGTTTTTAGCCGTTTTCTACTGTTACGAGTTAAAATTTCGAATTAAACGAGTTCATCATGCTCGTTTATGAGTTGTAATGGGATTTCAGTTACGAATCTTTGCTCTTATCATCTCAAAACGCGTTTTCGAATATTCAGAACCCAAAACCGGGTTCCCCTTGTTTCGAACCCACGACCCCTTTTGGGTGGGTTTTAAAACAGAAAAATACAACTTTGGTCCCTGAGGTTTGTTAAGTTGACTCCGGTCAACTTAAACTTGAAAATAAGTTTAAGGAAAGGCAGTTTAGCCCTTGTAGTTAAGTTTTAATCAAAAACTAAGTTAGTTAGGTTAAATAGGGTTTTTAGTTAATAAATTTGATATATTTTGACATTTAAATGTATAAATTAAATTTAAATTATAAAAGAATTGTTTATTTCTATAAAAATGATATAAAATGACATATTTTTATAGAACTTTATTTTAAAAATATTTATTTAATTAAACTTTATTTATTTGATTTATTTAGGAATAAATCTTATTATTTCTTAAAAATTCATAAAAATTTATAAAAGTCATTTTAATTTATATAATTTGTGTTTTAATTTAAATAAAACACATTAGGATTTTTTTTTCAAATTAAATAAGTATAAATTTTTTTTTTTTACACTTAGATAATTTATGAGATTTATTTTATATAGTTTAGGGACTTTATTCAAATACCATGAATATTAGCCCTAAAACATAGTTTGAGTATGGTTTTTAGCCACATAGTTTAAGCAATTCATTTAAGAATTTTCACATATTATTAAATATGGATAATTAGGGTTTACAATAAATGCCAAATGGCCGGAAATTGTAAACGGAAAAGTACAGATATTACAGTCTCCCCTACTTTAGGAAATTTCGTCCCGAAATTAAGTAGTGGAGTTTGTGAACAGGTGTGGGTACTTGGCCTTCATTTGATCTTCACGTTCCCAAGTGAACTCGGGTCCTCGTTTAGATTGCCAACGTACTTTCACAATCGGAATTCGGCTTCTTTTAAGTTGTTTGATCTCTCGATCCATGATTTCAATAGGCTTTTCCACGAAGTGCATCGACTCGTCAATGTGAACTTCGTCAAGAGGAACTTGGAGGTTTCCCTCGGCAAGACACTTCTTGAGGTTAGATACATGAAACGTGGGATGTACATTGCTAAGCTTGTCGGGTAATTCCAACTCGTAAGCAACTTTCCCGATACGTTTGATGATTTTGAAAGGTCCAACGTATCGCGGTGTGAATTTCCCTTTCTTCCCAAACCGGACAACGCCTTTCCAAGGTGATACCTTTAAAAGAACCATGTCACCAACTTGGAATTCAAGAGGTCTTCTACGAATATCAGCATTCTTCTTTTGTCTCTCCCGATCCAAACGAAGATTGTCGCGAACTTGGATGATTCGATCAGTGGTGTCTTGGACTAGAGCGGGACCAGTGATTTGTGCTTCACCGACCTCATCCCAGCCAAGAGGAGAACGACAATGGCGACCATATAAAGCCTTGAAAGGTGCCATCTCGATACTAGCATGGTAGCTGTTGTTATACGAAAACTCAGCTAGTGGAAGATATTTGTCCCAATTGCCTCCAAAGTCAAGGACGCAAGCACGTAACATATCTTCAAGAGTTTGAATCGTTCTTTCCGTTTGACCATCAGTTTGGGGATGGTAAGCTGTACTCAAATTCAATTGAGTACCCATGAACGATTGTAGAGATCCCCAAAAACGGGAAGTGAAACGACTATCACGATCAGATATGATATTAAGAGGAACGCCATGTAGATGAACGATCTCATCCAAATAAACTTGAGCCAACTTCTCAGCTCCCCAATCATCTCGAATTGCGAGAAAATGAGCTGATTTCGTGAGTCGGTCCACGATTACCCAAATGCTATCAAATCCTCGAGGTGTTCTTGGAAGTTTGGTGATAAAATCCATGGAAATACACTCCCATTTCCACATTGGAATCTCGGGTTGTTCAAGCAAACCCGAAGGTCGTTGATGTTCAATCTTGACCTTAGAACAAGTAAGACATTTTGAAATGTACACGGCAACATCTTTCTTCATGCCGGGCCACCAATAGTGTTGGCGAAGGCCTTTGTACATTTTATCGGCTCCTGGGTGTATAGAATAACGAGTTTTGTGAGACTCGTCAAAAATCAAAGTACGAAGATCATCCCGATCAGGAACCCATAAGCGGTTTAAGAAGTGTAGCAACCCATTGGGTCGAGTCTCCAATTGTTTTTCAACTCCACAACCTAATTCTTTTTGCATGTTGCCCTCGGAAAGAACCGTTTGTTGAGCTTTAAGAATTTTGGTCTCGATATCCGATTGAATAAGAGCACAACATATGTTAGGATATTCTTTCCGACTTAACGCATCAGCCACCACGTTAGCTTTCCCTGGATGATATTTGATTTCGCAATCATAATCATTTAACAGTTCCATCCAACGACGTTGTCTCATGTTTAAGTCTTTTTGGTTGAATATATGTTGCAAACTCTTGTGATCGGTAAAGATTTCACATTTGGTTCCATAGAGATAATGTCTCCAAATTTTGAGAGCAAACACGACCGCACCAAGTTCGAGGTCGTGAGTGGTGTAGTTATCTTCATGAACCTTAAGTTGTCTTGAGGCATAAGCAATCACCTTACCCCTTTGCATGAGAACGCATCCAAGTCCTTGCTTTGAAGCATCACAGAAAACAACGAAGTCGTCGCTTGTCACACCCTGAAATTCCACAGCGGGTTACCCGCGGGTTGTGACTGTCAAGGATCATCAGTCCCGGTCATTTCGAACGACCTCTAAATGGTTTTCGAAAAGACATCCCGTTTGAACATCATACACAAAATTTAAGTAATACAGAGTTTGAAAATGCGGAATGTAAAGTGCGGAAGCAATAATAATGTAGCAAAATACAGAAGCATAACAAATTAGGTTCCCATAAACCTAGCTTCTAATGAAAACATGATATGCGACTCCAGACATGCAGTCCTAGTCCGTGCGTGAATGCTTAGCGACCTGAGATAAACATGCTTAAAGTGTCAACACAAGGTTGGTGAGTTCACAGGTTTAAGTAACAGAAGCAGAAATGAAAACAGTGTAACAGTACGCATGTATACTATTGATTTGATTGTTGATCAGACAATAAACATTAACTATATAAGCAACACCGAAACCGAAGCTCAACGAAGGAATGCAGAAACTAGCATTTTGCCTCTTACGTGCCCAGCACGCAATGGATTAGGTCAATTATGCACCCGTTTGACTCCCAGTCAGAGTTAGCGCGACTAACCCGGGTGGGGGTTGTTAAACCCAATAGTACTATTCATGAATCACCTCGCTTTGTGTAATAATTAACGGTTCGAATATGAGAGGACTTTATGTGCGGGAAATGCACCCACTTATATAAATTAAAGCGAAATCAAAGTAATTGTCATACGACTAAGTAAGAAAATGGTTTAGCATGTATCTCCCCCAAATGGAAAAGTAAGTAAAATGGGGCCGTGAAAACTCACCTGGAAATGCGGTGAATGAGAAATGAAAGCAACAAGAGAAATCGAGTAACTCCGGGTAACCGACCTAACCGAGCCCTAAGAATTAATAAGGCTATAAGGTCTATGAAAGTAAACATGGTTTATGTAACCACATTCATCCAAACGACTCAACGTTGAAAGGTTACATTGACGTTTTGAAAAAGGTTTGACCAAAGTTGACTGAGGTTTGACCAAGGTTTGACCAAAGTTGACCGAGGTTTGACCAAGGTTTAACCAACTTTGACCAAGGTTTGACCAACTTTGACCAAGTTTGACTAATGTTGACCAATGTTGACTAATGTTGACCAATGTTGACCAATGTTGACCAATGTTGACTCATGTTGAAGTCATGCATAAACAACACACAAGTAACATATAAGTTGTAAACATGTAACACATAAGCATCATACAAGTTGTACATGTGTAACACCTAAGTAGCACATAAGTTATACATGTGTGACGCATAAGGAACATACAAGTTGTACCTAAGTAATGTATAAGTAACACCTTGTGACATAACATGCTTGTTTCAATTAGTTGCATAAGAAATCAACATGTGACAAGTAATTTAACATTTGCACATCTTTATGGCACATTTCATATATGTCAACCATTCCTACACATAACTCATGTCATCATATTAATAACCTATTAGTATCAATTCAACACTTTTAAACAAGTAGCATAACATGTCATAGAAATTCCATAACTCTTATCATAACAAAGTTTCCATTCTTTGACAATTAGGGTTTTAGTGTACTTTAAGTGTAATGGCTCAACTAAACAAGTTACACATGAATTTATACTAGTGACATACCATAAACATGATTCTACACACAAACTTTCTATTCTAAGCAAAGTTGAAGTTCACAAATTAATAAAGTTTCCTTATTTAGCAAGGTTCACCAAAACACGTCATAACACAACTCCAAATTACATATTCATGCACAAGTCATCTATTCATATGATAATGAAGCTATATAATCCATTTTAAACATTTATAACCTACACATACAAAATATGAACAAATAAAGTTTCCTTTTTAGGAAAGTGGTCCAAACGACCCTATTGCACATATGTAACCCCAAATAACTCTTTTTACTACTTTGATATACATTATAGAACAATAATATCAAGTTTTTATCCATGAGAAACTCATAACACAAAATATGCAAAATTAAAGTTTCCTTATATAGTAAGTGGTCCATAACCGAGTGAAAAACGACATTTCAACCAAAAAATTATATTTCCTATCTATTCTACTATTATGTGTACCATTTAAACCAACAAACATATCATACATCAAGTTTTGCAAAAATGCATCCAACAAAGTTTCTATAAATAGAAACGAGCAAATATCCACATAAACAAGCATTTCTAAACATAAAAAGTGCATATATGCATCAACAACCTTATTTTATGAAAACTCTTTGATAAAAGCATGCATTAAAACACTTGAATCAACAAAACTCATTCGGATGATGGTGGTTCCATATTTGGCCGAAAAATAAAGAAAAGTGTGGATGGATTTGTACCAAATTCAAGTATGATGGAAGGAAGGATGTGTTGATTGCTTTTTCTTCCTTGAATCACCTTGAAAGTACCTTGCAAGCTCTTGAATGGATGAAACAAGAATTGAAGATGGTGGCTAGGTGGTGAGGGGGTTGCGGCCGAAGAAAAGAGAGGGGAGGGGAGGAGTGGTTTAGGGTTAGGGTTGTGTAAAATGAGCTTAAGGGGATTAAGGGTGGGTTAAGTACATGGGTCTTGGGCTTTTTCTACAAAATGAGGCTTTTTAACTAGGGAATGGGCTCCACTATGGATTAATAAGTTAAAATGTTGAATTAGTAAGCCCAAAGTTTAAAACAAATCCTTTTTATAAAATCCAATTTAGGGTTGTTGGCACATATCGCGTATCCGCTTAAAAAGCGTTAAAATAAAAGTTGTTCTAAAAATTCCGGAAAAATTCACATAAGCATGAAATATTAAATCACAGTATTACATATAATTTTTACACACCAAATATATGTCTAAATATTATTTCTAATATTTGTTAACGTTCGTGTGACAGGACGCGTGTGTGACCCGGTAATCCGCCCGATTACCGATGCATGAAATGAAATGAACCGAATGGACTTGCTATATGAAATATGTACTTAATTACTACATAATTAAGCATGATGCAAGTGTAATCACATGAATTCAGGTAATAGTCGGGTATGGATATTAACCTGAATTTGCCGGGTGTCACATACTCCCCCTGTTAAAAGGAATTTCGTCCCGAAATTCAGTTCGCGTCACTGATAGACGGTGTAGTTTTGAACAAGTGAGGGTATTTACGCTTGAATTGATCCTCGCGCTCCCAAGTGAACTCTGGTCCGCGTCTAGAATTCCAACGAACCTTAACTATGGGAATGCGGCTTTGTTTTAACTGTTTGACCTCGCGGTCCATGATCTCGACTGGTTCTTCGACGAAGTGAAGCTGATCGTCTATTTGAATTTCCTCCAATGGTATGACTAGTGTCTCGTCTGACAAGCACTTCTTCAGATTTGACACGTGAAACACGTCATGAACGCCACTGAGGGTTTCTGGTAGGTTGAGTTTGTAAGCAACAGGACCAATCCTTTTCAGAATCTCAAAAGGTCCAATGTAACGAGGATTGAGCTTTCCACGCTTGCCGAAACGTATCACTCCTTTCCATGGCGAGACTTTCAGTAGTACTTTGTCTCCCACTTGAAATTCTAACGGTTTGCGTCTCACGTCAGCGTAACTCTTTTGACGATCACGCGCGGCCTTGATACGTTCGCGTATCTGTACAATCTTCTCTGTAGTCTCATGAATAATTTCTGGACCTGTGAGTTGGCTATCTCCCACTTCTGTCCAGCAAATCGGCGATCTACACTTTCGTCCGTAAAGTGCTTCGAATGGTGCAGCCTTAATGCTAGTGTGGTAGCTGTTGTTGTATGAAAATTCGACCAACGGTAGATGGGCATCCCCTCCGTTCCCAAAGTCAACCACACAAGCTCTGAGCATGTCCTCCAGGGTCTGGATGGTCCTTTCACTTTGACCGTCCGTCTGGGGGTGGTATGCAGTACTCATATCTAGTCGAGTACCCAAGGCTTTCTGTAAGGATTGCCAGAATCGGGATGTGAATCGACTATCCCTATCTGAAATGATGGAGATTGGCACTCCATGTCTTGTGACTACTTCCTTTAAGTAAGTTCTGGTTAGTTTATCCATTTTGTCCGTTTCTTTAATGGGAAGGAAGTGCGCAGATTTGGTTAGTCTGTCGACGATTACCCAGATTGTGTCACAGCCATTAGAGGCCTTGGGCAATTTCGTGATGAAGTCCATTGAAATCTGTTCCCACTTCCACTGTGGGATCTCTGGTTGTTGGAGTAATCCTGATGGTTTCTGATACTCCACCTTGACCTTAGCACAGGTCAAGCATTTACTGACGTAGGTAGCAATTTCGGCTTTCATGTTAGGCCACCAATAGTGTTCCTTGAGGTCATGGTACATCTTGTCAGCACCGGGGTGGATCGAGTACCTGGACTTGTGTGCCTCGTCCATCACCAGATCCCTTAGATCCCCAAAGCTTGGTACCCAAATCCGATCCACGAAATAACGGATGTCATCGGATTTGACCTCAAATTGCTTGTCCATACCACGTAAGGACTCATGGCATAGGTTTACCTCCTTGATTGCTTCGAGTTGGGCGTCGCGGATTTGCATGGGTAAGTTCGTGTGGATGGTCAACTGTAACGCCCGCACTCGTCGCGGTTTGGGTTGATCCTTCCTGCTCAAGGCATCAGCCACGACGTTTGCCTTTCCAGGATGGTAACGGATAGCGCAGTCGTAGTCGTTTAGCAATTCGACCCATCGACGTTGCCTCATGTTAAGTTCCTTCTGATCGAAGATGTGTTGAAGGCTTTTGTGATCGGTGAAAATTGTGCACTTCGTGCCATACAAGTAGTGCCTCCAGATTTTGAGAGCGAATACTACCGCTCCCAGCTCCAAATCATGGGTAGTGTAGTTTTTCTCGTGCACTTTCAGTTGTCGAGAAGCATAAGCTATGACCTTCTCTCTTTGCATTAACACGCACCCGAGCCCTTGATGTGACGCATCGCAGTACACCACGAAATCATCCGTTCCCTCTGGTAATGATAGGATTGGTGCGCTGCAAAGTTTCTGTTTGAGTAATTGAAAAGCGGTTTCTGCCTTGTCATTCCATTCGTATTTCTTATCTTTGTGTGTCAGTGTGGTGAGGGGTTGGGCTATCTTAGAGAAATTTTTGATGAATCGTCGATAGTAGCCCGCAAGACCTAAGAACTGTCGCACCTCAGTCGGAGTCTTAGGTGCTTCCCAATTCTTAATCGCCTCGATTTTGGATGGGTCAACATGTATGCCTTTCTCGTTGACCACGTGTCCAAGGAACTGTACTTCGCGAATCCAGAAGTCGCATTTCGAGAACTTGGCGTACAGTTTCTCGGCTTTCAGCAACTCCATAATTAACTTCAAATGCTCGGCATGCTCCTCTTTGTTCTGTGAGTATATCAGGATATCATCTATGAACACAATCACAAACTTGTCCAAGTAGGGCTTGCACACTCGGTTCATGAGGTCCATGAATACCGCTGGTGCATTGGTTAACCCAAATGGCATGACCATGAACTCGTAGTGACCGTAACGAGTTCGGAAGGCGGTCTTTGGAATATCGTCTTCCTGAATCCTTAGCTGGTGGTATCCCGACCGTAGATCGATCTTTGAGTAATAGCTCGACCCTTGCAATTGATCGAACAGGTCATCGATCCTTGGTAGTGGATATCGGTTCCTGATAGTTACCTTGTTTAGTTCTCTGTAGTCGATACACATACGGAACGATCCGTCTTTCTTCTTAACGAACAAGACTGGTGCTCCCCAAGGCGAGAAGCTTGGTCTGATGAAGCCTTTGTCTAACAGTTCCTGTAATTGGTTAGACAACTCCTGCATTTCTGATGGCGCCAGTCGGTAAGGTGACCTCGCTATCGGAGCAGCTCCGGGTGTGAGATCAATCCGGAACTCGACTTGTCGCTGCGGTGGAAGTCCGGGCAAGTCGTCAGGAAATACTTCCGGATAGTCTCGGACGATCGGTATGTCTTTAATCTTCCTTTCTTCTTCTTTCTTTTCCGTTACGTGTGCTAGGATCGCGTGATAGCCCTTCCGCAAGTACTTTCGGGCTTTCATGCAGGTAATGATCCTTAACGTAGCACCACTCCGTTCTCCTTGAATGGTCAGTGTTCCTCCGTCCGACAGTGGGATGCGGACTATTTTCTCGTGACAAACGATTTCGGCTCGGTTCTTGGACAACCAGTCCATACCGACAACTATGTCGAAGCTTCCCAATGTTACTGGCAATAGGTCTATAGTGAAAGGGTGATCGGCTAGTGTTAAGACACAATCGGGAATTATTTGTTCTGTCTCTATTAGCTTACCATCTGCTAGCTCTACCGTGTATAAGTAATCTAAGGCGATGGGAGTAACACCAAGTAATGAGCTAAACTCAGTGGACACAAAACTTTTATCGGCACCCGTGTCAAATAAGATAGAGGCATAGCAGTTGTTTACGAGAAACGTACCAGTAACAATGTTGGGGTCTTGTCTAGCCTCGCCGGCTCCAATCACGAATGCTCTGCCCCGAGCATTTGTATTTCCAGGCTTCCGATTCTTTGGGCAGTCCTTGCGGAAATGTCCGGGATCACCGCACCCGAAACATCCGCGGTTTCCCCCGCCAGCCGGGGTTTGTTCGACTGATCGGCAGCTCTGGGCAGTGTGTCCAAAACGTTTACACTTCTGGCACCGAGAATCTTCACAAGTACCATTGTGGTGAAACTGGCACTTGTTGCACTTAGGTAGGGTTCCAGTGTATGTCCCTCTTGGCCTTTTATCCGGTCGGTTAGCCATAAACATCCGGGCCGGTTCCTGCTTCTTCTGGTTACTAGGCACATAGGACTTGGCAGGAGCATTTTCCCACTTTCTCTTGTTGTCAAAGGTTTTCACAAAACTTTCTTTCTTGTTGAACAGTCCCTGACGGACTGCCTGATCCGTGAGATTATGAGCCAGCCTCACTGTGTTGTGGATAATGGTGGGCTCTGCAGAAGTAACCATGCTTTGTATTTGCGGTGCCAAACCCCAAATGTACCGCTCAATTCGTTTGTATTCCGGTGTAACCATATGCGGTAGTAGTCTTGCTAAGTCGTGGAACCTGGCGGTGTATCCCGCGATGTCAGCACCCTCCATTCTTATGTTCCAAAACTCCTGTTCCAACTTTTGGAGTTCGTTACGAGGACAGTACTCCTCTTTCAACATTTCCTTGAATTCCTCCCAAGGAATGGCGTTCGCATTATCCAGGCCCAGAGTCTGGATATAAGAGTTCCACCAGGAGAGGGCTTGGCCCTCGAGAGTTCCAGCTCCGTACATGACCCTGTTCTCCATCGAGCATTGGCTCATGCTGAAGACCGATTCGATCTTCTCTATCCATCGTAGCAGTCCCACTGCTCCTTCCGTCCCGGTAAATGTGGGCGGCTTGCAATCCATAAAGGATTTGTAGGTGCAAGCCTTTGTTCCATGCCCAGTTCCTGTGTGTCAATGATAGAGCGTAATTAGGTTAAATTTTCCCGAGGTAGGGCTATGTTACTTGCAGTATATACTATTTCCGGTTTGTACTATACCTCTGCTCTCGCCGTGGCCTCCCGATCCTCCACTGGATCGATTGGCTTCGTGGTTAGCGAGTGCATCTGCCACGCGTTGGGCGATAAGGGCTTCAATTTGGGCAGTGGTCATGGAACTGGTGCCTTCTCCTGGATTGCGGGGTGTCCTCCTTGGCGGCATGTTTCTTTATAATCATAATGATAATAAAGGTTAGATATTGCGTAATAAATAACAATCAACACACGTGCATAAGATAACACACAACAATCAACAATAAATCAACCATGCAATATAATCAAAAGACAACCACTTGATAAATAAGTTGTACCAAATACAAAGTATTTTCAGGAGTAAACACTCCTCCAAAACAAGTAATATTTCAAAAATATTGCGTGAGCACAGCCCGCTCACGATAGGCTAATCAATTGGGTGGTGTAACAGTACCACTCTGCAAGAAGGTAAAAAGTAACAAGGCACAGAGAATCATCAGAACCCTGGCGGGTTCCAACTCCTCTCTGACCGTGTTAGCCGTAAGCTCTGCCGCTAAGGCTGTAGAGTCAGCAAGTGAGGCTCGATGCTCGGCTACTGCCGCTCGCTGGTGTGCCATCCCCAACTGCTCCTCAGTCTGCTGGAGGCGGCTGGATAGTGCAGTGATCCTATCCGTCTCTCTCTGGCGATCCTCAAGTAGTCCTGCTACCTGCCCCTGTAATGCCTGTACTGCAGTCTCAGTAGCTGTGGCCCTCTGTTCTGCCTCCCGAGCCTTTTCTTCCGCGGCCTCGATCCGGTCTCGTACTATCAGTAGTGTCTGGTCTGTCAGTGCCAACTCATCCTGGAGGGATGATATGTCAGCGTCATGTAACCTGCTGCGCGTCGCAAGTATCGGTAGTACCTCCCTCGTAGGCCGGAGCCAATAGGGTGGTGGGTAGGATGGTCCAGATGACTCTCCTGTCGATGAGGTGTCTGACGATGCAACTCGGGCCCTCTTGGCCGATGGTCCAGCAATGTCGGGGGAATGAGCTGGTCGCTTCCCTTTGCGAATGTTCTTCTTTCGCGCTGTGAGTTTGGTTTTCGCTCCCACTGGTGCAAGTAAAGGTGATGGCGGCGTCGGGTCCGCCAGACGAGGTGGCGAAGGTAGTATGGAGCCGTCGTCGGACGATGAGTCCCCGTGTAGTGCGGAGTAGGGCATCGTCTCTCCCGAGTCGCTCCCCTCGCCGGCGTCTCCGTCACCTCCGGGGGCTGGTGCGTCGTCTTCCTCCTCCTCTAGATCCTCCTCAGGATCCTCCTCCGGGTCCTCCTCAGGATCCTCTTCAGGATCCTCCTCAGGGTCCTCTTCAGAATCCAACTCTACAAGATCCACTGAATCATGTGTCTGTTCCTCATCCGTGGATGAGTGGGGTGATGAGGGTGGGGTGAATGGCTCCACTGATGATGATGGGGTAGCCGGTGTGTACTCCTCAGAGTCCGAGATCACAATGGGGTCCGATGAGGTCGACATCCTGTAACAAGTCAATATCCAGTAATCCATTGTATTCATGTATGAAAATGCATGTATGATGTGATGTGAACTATGTGAGCCTACAGTTATAGTCTAAGTATACTAAATGCAACTTAGTTCTCTATAACCAGGGCTCTGATACCAATCTGTCACACCCTGAAATTCCACAGCGGGTTACCCGCGGGTTGTGACTGTCAAGGATCATCAGTCCCGGTCATTTCGAACGACCTCTAAATGGTTTTCGAAAAGACATCCCGTTTGAACATCATACACAAAATTTAAGTAATACAGAGTTTGAAAATGCGGAATGTAAAGTGCGAAAGCAATAATAATGTAGCAAAATACAGAAGCATAACAAATTAGGTTCCCATAAACCTAGCTTCTAATGAAAACATGATATGCGACTCCAGACATGCAGTCCTAGTCCGTGCGTGAATGCTTAGCGACCTGAGATAAACATGCTTAAAGTGTCAACACAAGGTTGGTGAGTTCACAGGTTTAAGTAACAGAAGCAGAAATGAAAACAGTGTAACAGTACGCATGTATACTATTGATTCGATTGTTGATCAGACAATAAACATTAACTATATAAGCAACACCGAAACCGAAGCTCAACGAAGGAATGCAGAAACTAGCATTTTGCCTCTTACGTGCCCAGCACGCAATGGATTAGGTCAATTATGCACCCGTTTGACTCCCAGTCAGAGTTAGCGCGACTAACCCGGGTGGGGGTTGTTAAACCCAATAGTACTATTCATGAATCACCTCGCTTTGTGTAATAATTAACGGTTCGAATATGAGAGGACTTTATGTGCGGGAAATGCACCCACTTATATAAATTAAAGCGAAATCAAAGTAATTGTCATACGACTAAGTAAGAAAATGGTTTAGCATGTATCTCCCCCAAATGGAAAAGTAAGTAAAATGGGGCCGTGAAAACTCACCTGGAAATGCGGTGAATGAGAAATGAAAGCAACAAGAGAAATCGAGTAACTCCGGGTAACCGACCTAACCGAGCCCTAAGAATTAATAAGGCTATAAGGTCTATGAAAGTAAACATGGTTTATGTAACCACATTCATCCAAACGACTCAACGTTGAAAGGTTACATTGACGTTTTGAAAAAGGTTTGACCAAAGTTGACTGAGGTTTGACCAAGGTTTGACCAAAGTTGACCGAGGTTTGACCAAGGTTTAACCAACTTTGACCAAGGTTTGACCAACTTTGACCAAGTTTGACTAATGTTGACCAATGTTGACTAATGTTGACCAATGTTGACCAATGTTGACCAATGTTGACTCATGTTGAAGTCATGCATAAACAACACACAAGTAACATATAAGTTGTAAACATGTAACACATAAGCATCATACAAGTTGTACATGTGTAACACCTAAGTAGCACATAAGTTATACATGTGTGACGCATAAGGAACATACAAGTTGTACCTAAGTAATGTATAAGTAACACCTTGTGACATAACATGCTTGTTTCAATTAGTTGCATAAGAAATCAACATGTGACAAGTAATTTAACATTTGCACATCTTTATGGCACATTTCATATATGTCAACCATTCCTACACATAACTCATGTCATCATATTAATAACCTATTAGTATCAATTCAACACTTTTAAACAAGTAGCATAACATGTCATAGAAATTCCATAACTCTTATCATAACAAAGTTTCCATTCTTTGACAATTAGGGTTTTAGTGTACTTTAAGTGTAATGGCTCAACTAAACAAGTTACACATGAATTTATACTAGTGACATACCATAAACATGATTCTACACACAAACTTTCTATTCTAAGCAAAGTTGAAGTTCACAAATTAATAAAGTTTCCTTATTTAGCAAGGTTCACCAAAACACGTCATAACACAACTCCAAATTACATATTCATGCACAAGTCATCTATTCATATGATAATGAAGCTATATAATCCATTTTAAACATTTATAACCTACACATACAAAATATGAACAAATAAAGTTTCCTTTTTAGGAAAGTGGTCCAAACGACCCTATTGCACATATGTAACCCCAAATAACTCTTTTTACTACTTTGATATACATTATAGAACAATAATATCAAGTTTTTATCCATGAGAAACTCATAACACAAAATATGCAAAATTAAAGTTTCCTTATATAGTAAGTGGTCCATAACCGAGTGAAAAACGACATTTCAACCAAAAAATTATATTTCCTATCTATTCTACTATTATGTGTACCATTTAAACCAACAAACATATCATACATCAAGTTTTGCAAAAATGCATCCAACAAAGTTTCTATAAATAGAAACGAGCAAATATCCACATAAACAAGCATTTCTAAACATAAAAAGTGCATATATGCATCAACAACCTTATTTTATGAAAACTCTTTGATAAAAGCATGCATTAAAACACTTGAATCAACAAAACTCATTCGGATGATGGTGGTTCCATATTTGGCCGAAAAATAAAGAAAAGTGTGGATGGATTTGTACCAAATTCAAGTATGATGGAAGGAAGGATGTGTTGATTGCTTTTTCTTCCTTGAATCACCTTGAAAGTACCTTGCAAGCTCTTGAATGGATGAAACAAGAATTGAAGATGGTGGCTAGGTGGTGAGGGGGTTGCGGCCGAAGAAAAGAGAGGGGAGGGGAGGAGTGGTTTAGGGTTAGGGTTGTGTAAAATGAGCTTAAGGGGATTAAGGGTGGGTTAAGTACATGGGTCTTGGGCTTTTTCTACAAAATGAGGCTTTTTAACTAGGGAATGGGCTCCACTATGGATTAATAAGTTAAAATGTTGAATTAGTAAGCCCAAAGTTTAAAACAAATCCTTTTTATAAAATCCAATTTAGGGTTGTTGGCACATATCGCGTATCCGCTTAAAAAGCGTTAAAATAAAAGTTGTTCTAAAAATTCCGGAAAAATTCACATAAGCATGAAATATTAAATCACAGTATTACATATAATTTTTACACACCAAATATATGTCTAAATATTATTTCTAATATTTGTTAACGTTCGTGTGACAGGACGCGTGTGTGACCCGGTAATCCGCCCGATTACCGATGCATGAAATGAAATGAACCGAATGGACTTGCTATATGAAATATGTACTTAATTACTACATAATTAAGCATGATGCAAGTGTAATCACATGAATTCAGGTAATAGTCGGGTATGGATATTAACCTGAATTTGCCGGGTGTCACATCGCTGCCATCGGGAAGAGATAGGACTGGAGCATGGCACAATTTTTCTTTAAGAGTTTGGAACGCTTCTTCTTGCTCTTGTCCCCATTCAAAGATCCTACCCTTATGAGTTAGGGCAGTGAGAGGAACAGCAATCTTGGAAAAGTTAGAAATAAAGCGTCGATAATATCCTGCTAGTCCAAGAAAAGAACGGATTTCTGTTGGTGTTTTAGGAGCAATCCAATTCTTTACAGCTTCAATTTTAGCAGGATCAACATGAGTCCCAGCCTCGTTAATAACATGACCTAGGAATTGGACTTCCTTTAGCCAGAATTCACATTTTGAGAATTTAGCATAAAGTTGTTCCTGTTTAAGAAGATCAAGTACTAAACGAAGATGTTCTTCATGTTCTTGCTTAGATTTTGAGTAGATAAGAATATCGTCAATGAAGACAATGACGAATTTATCCAAATAAGGTCGAAAAACACGATTCATCAAATCCATGAACACGGCAGGTGCGTTAGTCAAACCGAATGGCATGACAACAAACTCGTAGTGTCCATAGCGAGTTCTAAAAGCTGTTTTGGGAATGTCTTCCTCCTTAACACGTAGTTGGTGATAACCCGAACGAAGATCGATCTTTGAGAAAATAGAAGCTCCTTGGAGTTGATCAAATAAATCGTCAATCCTTGGAAGTGGGTATCGATTCTTGACAATCAATTTGTTAAGTTCCCGATAGTCGATACACATCCTAAAAGATCCATCTTTCTTCTTGACGAATAAGACAGGTGCTCCCCATGGTGAGGAACTAGGACGTATGAATCCTTTATCAGAGAGTTCTTGAAGTTGACTAGCAAGTTCTTGCATTTCAGATGGTGCAAGACGATATGGTGCTCTTGCCACAGGAGTTGCACCAGGCACAAGGTCGATACGAAACTCGACTTGTCGTGTAGGGGCAATTCCCGGTAGGTCTTCCGGAAATACTTCAGCAAAGTCCTTAATCACAGGAATATCAGCCATGAGTTTACCCTTGTCCTTCTCTTTCACAACGTGAGCTAGAAAAGCTGGATAATTCTTGTTGAGATACTTCTGAGCTTTTGTTATAGTCATCAGTTTTAAGCCTTTGGGTTGTTTCTCTCCATACACGTGTAGTACTTCACCAGACGGCAGAGGAATCTTTATGAATTTGTCGGCACAAACGATCTCAACACGATGTTTGGATAACCAATCCATGCCGACGATCACGTCGAAACTCCCAAGTTGCATAGGAGTTAAGTCAATAGAGAAAGTATGTTCGTTAAGTTGTAGTTGATTGTTTGCAATGATTGAGTCAACTTTAACGGATTTCCCGTTAGCTACTTCTACATTATAAGTTTTGTCTAGTTGGGTTCTAGTCTTAGCAAGCATTGGTTCAAAGTCAAAGGACACGAAACTTTTATCCGCACCAGAATCAAACAAAATAGTAGCATATTGATTATTGATCAGATACGTACCATTGACAACATCGTTGTCGGCTTGAGCTTGACTAGCAGTAATGGTGTAGACTCGGCCTTTGGAAGCAGAGATTGAAGCTTTTATTGCATTGGCCAGTAATGGACACTTATCCTTGAAGTGACTTGGATCTCCACATTGGAAACAAGCCTTAACAGTTAAGGATGGTGTGTTTTGTATCACGTTATGGCCTTGCACTTGAGATTGAGTGTTGCTTGGGGTTCGACAACGATCTTGAGTATGTCCCAACCTTTTGCACTTTGTGCAAACCCAACACGGTGCATTGGGAAGATGGTGAGACTTGCAAATATCACATTGAGGATAACTCCCCGAATAAGCCTTCTTGGTTGGACTGAAGTTAGTAGTAGTAGCAGGTGCTACTTGGCTCACAGGTTGAGCAGGTGTAACAGTCCCATAATTTTGTTTATGGTTGGACTTTCTCTTCCTGTTTCTACCAGTAGGTTCAGGTTTAGAAGTCACAGCAGCAACCACAGCAGGTTTCTTCCCTCCTTTGCGGTGAAGGATTCCCGCATCGACATAAGTGTCGGTAAGTGTGGCTGAAAGACGAACAGCTTCTTCGATAGTAGCAGGTCTACTACTAAGAACAGCACTCCTGATTTGAATTGGGAGTCCCTTGCAGAATTTCTCAATCTTCCTAGCCAAGGTGTCGACTAGGTGAGGAACGAGTAGACAAAGCTCATAAAAACGAGTGACATAAGCAGAATTGTCACCACTATCTTGGGAGAGAGTCCAAAATTCCTCCTCGATCTTCATCATTTCGTTTCGAGGACAGAACTCATTGATCATGAGTTCCTTGAATTCAGCCCAAGGAAGAGCCATAGCAACAAGAACGGTGCGAGTAGTTTTCTCGCCGTTCCACCAAGTTAGTGCACGCTTTTGAAAGACGCTTGAGCCATATTGAACCTTGAGTGCCTCGGGAACACCAGCATTAAGGAAGGTGTTCTCAATGCCCTCAAACCATTGGAGTAGTCCAGTGGCTCCTTCATGACCCGAATACTTTGGTGGTGAACACGAATTAAAGTATTTGAAGTTGCAAGCATTGTTGTTGTTGTTATTAGAAGAGCTTTGATCACGATGTTGAAACAGAGCTGGTAGTATTGCAGCAATCCGATCAACAATTTGTTGTGTGAGTGCCGGATTTGTATCAACGGGATCAGACATTCTATAAGAAAATAAAGTAAAATGCAAGTTTGAGATGAATAATAATATTCAAGAGTTAGCTTTGAAAGTAAAGATAGGCTTAAGTTTAAACACATAGTTAGTAATTGTGTTGGTTGGGTTTTACCTCACAATTACTTAGGACATATCAAGGTTAATAAGATTTCAACAATATTTGAGAAAGTCATGCTTTAGCCTATAAGTGAACACTCATCCCGAGAATCCCCAGGTAAGCGTAACAGGTCCAGTAATTTGGATTTGTACGAATACGCTTGCCTAGACAGGAAACTCAGAATACAGGCATTCACCCTTCCAGATTGCACGAGTTTCTGAACATTGTCAAAGTCTTAAACCTTAACTAGATTTTGGATAGACTTACAAAGTCTAGGGGGTTTTATAAAATATTTTAAAACATTGAAGAATTTCATATAAAAGAATATTGATGGAAATATAAGGTAAAGTCTTAGAATTTTGAGGATTTGTAAGATTTGTGTTAAAGATTTAGAATTTGACAAATAAACACATAAGTTCCTAATCATGCAAGACTAAAAGAGGGTCCTAAAGTTATAGTCTAGGTTAAAGATTTCTAATAACCTAAATCCCTATAACCAAGGCTCTGATACCAATCTGTCACACCCCAACCGGGCGGCGGAACACGTCGGAGTATGACCCGAATTGTGACCAGATTGCTCATAGCACTTGGAACTATTAAAATTTCATAATTTTATTCAATAATATTAAAAGTGCCTCAAAGGCTACAAATAGTTCAAATAAACAAGACAAAACATAGTTCCAAACAAGATAAAATCAGATTTCAAATTTCTAAGTCCAAGCCTAAGTGTTGAACATAAATCAAGCGTTGCTTGAACTTGGTGCACCTGAAACATGTTTAAAATAAGAGTTATCAACAAACTGAATTGTTGGTGAGCAATCATGGTAGATATAGATATAGTAGTTTAGATAAAGTACAAATTCCATGCTAAGACAAGTAATACATTATAGTCTTATTGTATATACACACAGTCCAAATTAAACCTTCCTTTTAAGATTTATCCAATTCAGATTGTCCAACATATAGTTAACGGTTTTTCAGTTTCAGAATTCATTACATGCATCCTAGATCAAAGAAATGCATGGGGTAGCTAACCCACATGGTACCACTAATTCCATTCATAGGCTGTCGAAACAGTTAATAATATGAACTAGTGTAATCAACAAATAAGCCACATAATGCAATTAAACAAGTCTAACATAAGGGAATTTGTTTCAAGTTGTGAGATTTGTCAATAGTGTAAGTGTAATTATATAGGAACATGTTTCACCCCAAAAGTGATAAAATGTATAAAGAGGGGCATGAAAACTCACATGGTTTGTAAGTAGTTTCCGAGCTAAGTTTGATCCAAAGATATAATCCAAAGTAGGTCACAATTAACCTATTATAGTTGTAGTTTAGTCATTTAGTTTAAAGGAATAAGCTAAGGTTTGTTCGTGTTCTCGAATTTGGGAAATTAGGATTTTGGAAAGTTTAAGGTTTGAAAAGTAATTTGGTTATAGTTTAAGGTGTGCGAGTATTTAAATTACTAAATTATTATGTTTAGTAATTTAAATATAATTTCAGATTTTATAAAATATTTTAAGTGATTATTTAATTAATTACTTATTTAGTAATTTAGTTAATAAATGTGTTTAATTAACTAAATATGTCAAAAAGATAGTAAGAATATAAATATAATTTAAATTATAAATTTTATAAATATTTTCTGTTAATAAGTAAATTTTTTATAAAATTTACTTATTTTTAGTTTAATTAAATCAATAATTCCATTGATTTAATTACAAAACAAAATTAGTAAAAATTAGTAAAAATGTCTAAAAGTTCCAGAAACTTAATATTTTGTTAAAAATATATAGATTAAGTTTCTGTAATTTTTGTATAATTTTTGGAATAGATTTACTAATTTTAAATAAATAGTCCAAGCTTTAAATTTAGACTTTTAAATAATTAATTTTATAAACTCAGAAAGTTTTCTGTTTTTATTTTATAAAACAGTAGAGAATTTTATTACAAAAATTTGGACTATTTATTTGTACATTTTCGAGTTGTAAATAAAAAGTTATGAATTTTTAAAGATTAAAGATTTAATAAAAAGAAAAATCAAAAATAGGAAAATGTTGAAAAGTGGGCGAACCGGCCACAAGGCGGATCGAACCTGGGCTACTTGGCTTAGCAGCAGTGCACCTGACCGTTGGGCCAAGTGGCTAACCTGGTAATAAGTTGAATTGGGTTATATTTAACCCGGATCTTGGATCCGGTTTGTGTTCATTTAAGCAAAAAAAAAAGCTCACGGGTGAGGGCCTTAGCCGGACTCGAACCCGTGACCTCTCGTTCGTAATACGCGCACCCGGCCATCTCGGCCAAGTGACTAACTCGTAAACAAACGGAGAGAGGTTCCTTTTAACGACGTTTTCGAAATAAAATCCCAAATCCGTTTGAAACACAAGAACCCTAATCTGAGTTTGTTCGAATTCGATGAATCCGTATAATAGGAACTCAATTAACCATAGGGCTTTTGTTATACGTTCAATTCCGAGCCTAATGACGTATTGAATTACCTGGAATGATCAACTGATCGAAGTTCTGGACTCGTTGTTCAGTTCGTCTGAACTGAGATTCCGAGAGAGAGAATTAGAGAGTGTTAGGAGTTGTGATTTGTTTCAAATGGACGCATTAGGTGTCGTCGAGGTTTGTACAACCTCAATTCGACAAATAAATTCGCGAATTAACGAGTTTTGATTACGGTTTAAGACGGTTTAAAGTTTTTAGCCGTTTTCTACTGTTACGAGTTAAAATTTCGAATTAAACGAGTTCATCATGCTCGTTTATGAGTTGTAATGGGATTTCAGTTACGAATCTTTGCTCTTATCATCTCAAAACGCGTTTTCGAATATTCAGAACCCAAAACCGGGTTCCCCTTGTTTCGAACCCACGACCCCTTTTGGGTGGGTTTTAAAACAGAAAAATACAACTTTGGTCCCTGAGGTTTGTTAAGTTGACTCCGGTCAACTTAAACTTGAAAATAAGTTTGAGGAAAGGCAGTTTAGCCCTTGTAGTTAAGTTTTAACCAAAAACTAAGTTAGTTAGGTTAAATAGGGTTTTTAGTTAATAAATTTGATATATTTTGACATTTAAATGTATAAATTAAATTTAAATTATAAAAGAATTGTTTATTTCTATAAAAATGATATAAAATGACATATTTTTATAGAACTTTATTTTAAAAATATTTATTTAATTAAACTTTATTTATTTGATTTATTTAGGAATAAATCTTATTATTTCTTAAAAATTCATAAAAATTTATAAAAGTCATTTTAATTTATATAATTTGTGTTTTAATTTAAATAAAACACATTAGGATTTTTTTTTCAAATTAAATAAGTATAAATTTTTTTTTTTTACACTTAGATAATTTATGAGATTTATTTTATATAGTTTAGGGACTTTATTCAAATACCATGAATATTAGCCCTAAAACATAGTTTGAGTATGGTTTTTAGCCACATAGTTTAAGCAATTCATTTAAGAATTTTCACATATTATTAAATATGGATAATTAGGGTTTACAATAAATGCCAAATGGCCGGAAATTGTAAACGGAAAAGTACAGATATTACACCGCACAAGTTGTAACCTTTCTGATTTTCATGTTTTTCCTATTTATTTTATGCCGTGCAATAAAATACGATTCCGATTCCAACCTTACATTCATTTTTCATGTGCAATAACAAGCATACACGCGTCTATTATATTACAATATTAACTAAAACCATCTTACAAACCTCGAGGACCAAACTTGACCAAAACTCAAAACAACATCAATATTACAAAACTACAAGGACTAGTCTTGAAACTTCCAAAAACCTACACAAGCACGGTCGTGCTTAGTCCTAAGCACGGTCGCGCTTGTGCCATGACCACGGTCGTGCTTATCATTAAGCACGGTCGCGCCTCTTTTACAGTTTGACTCTGAAAAGGTCAAACCGACTCAAATCTAGTCCAAAAATAGAATTCAAACGAGTTTTAGAAACCGCGGGACTTGTAGAAGAAGTTACTCGACCTTTTGCGACGTAGACCCGATCTAAACACGCATACAATCGTCCGAATTCGCGTACCTTTAGACCGACCTTCCTTTTTAAATCAAATCTTGTAATTTGAGCAAGAATCAAACGAATTAAGTTAATCCAATACCTACCCGCGACTTATATAAGCCTCCTTAAACCCTAAATCCATCATTACATCGTCCCTATCTAGTCTGTCGATCAAGAAAAGCCGCGAAGTCTCACCGTAGCCGTCTGCACTGGTTGCCCATTCAAAACAGGTTAGTAATAGGTCATTAGGATCGTCTCTCAAAGCTAATCGAAAGCCCTAACTTAATTTGTAACCGCATTACATGATTTTACCGAATTGAATCTGAGTTTTGATAAATAAATGGCTTTAATCAAACTACACGCTAGACGTGTTATAAATCCAATTAAATAGTATGGTTGGATTCGCAAACACTCTCTCAATGAAAACCCTAAGTTTCTAATCAGTTTTATTACAAGAACTAGAATAATTGCTTCTGAAATTGACCAGACACGGTCGCGCTAACCTATGAGCGCGGTCGTGCCTGACCAAGCACAGTCGTGCCCGAGAAAGGCCCGGTCGTGTTTATCGAACAAACCAAGTCCTGACCTAGTCAAACCCTAGACGCGGTCGTGCCGGGTACGAGCACGGTCGTGTCTTATGAACAGACTCTTGTTGTGACTTCTGACCAACCACGGGCGCGTTACCGACCAAGCGCGGTCGCATACGAGCTGAGCACGGTCGTGCCGTATACGAGCACGGTCGTGTTCATCCTTTAACAGAGTCTTTTATTTAATATATTTTATATTTTAATCAGTTTTAATGTTATAAAAATTATTTTATAAAATATCCAGAACCAAGTATTGTTTATTAAAGATCGATTACTTAATCTTTCTTTAAATTAAAATCAATAAAATACTACAAGTTTATATAATTATTTTTATGAACAACAATATATTCCATACGTTTTGTCTTTAACAAATATTATTTATTTAAACTTATATTTTAAATAAATGTATATTCTATTACTATTGATTAAATAAATAGTATATTTAAACAAACCTTAAACTTAAACAAATCCGCTTCCGACATCGAATAACGCAACTCAATAATACGTAATCATATATTGTTCAATAGGTCGAACCTAGCAATCCACAACACACCGCCGTTTTCCATTTGCTTGTGCAATCTATACGCTACATAACACGTGAGTTACATAGCCCCTCTTTTACTCTATTTTACAAACTTTTGGGGTGGAACATGCGTTCTATTTACATGTTTTCAATTATACACATATACAGTTCCGTCCTATGCATGTATACAATTTTGCGCTTTGTGCTCGAGTACTAGGTGTAGGCCAATTATTATGCTCTTCATGTACAATCATTAACTATCAGCCGACAGTAAACAGTGGTAGATCTATTGAGTCTGACAAACCCACCCAGGTAGGGTGACTGTTACTGACAACACAATTTTGCGTGCAAGTTACAAAGGTTTGATTGTATAGGTCACACGATGGTTTCTCTCCATAATTGCCCTAATTGTCATGTTGTATTGAACTGTATGCACACAACACGTATTTTGCTATCACACGATAAAACCTATGTATTCTCACCAACTTTTTAGTTGACTCTGTTTTAACCATGTTTCAGGTACCAATGTTTGAAGTAATCAAGATATGCTACACATAGGATTTTTGGACCTAGAATTCAATTAAACCAGTTTATTCTATGTAATTTACATTTTTGTTTTATGGATTGGTTGTGTTTTGATTGAACTTATTGATTGCAATGAAAACAATTATTAAATATTCAAACTTTAGCAAACCATGAGCAATGAACAGTCTGCACGCTTCACGCCCCGACGTTTCCGCCGTCGGTTGGGGTGTGACACAAGTTCTCACACATTATCTAGAACTTAAATATTCTTGACGAGAGTTTAGTGGTGGCTTAGACTTAAAGCCTAAGAACGTGTCCTCGATGTGGTAGACTCTTGCAGCACGTAGGTAACTAGAATCGTAGAATCTCCAAGCGTTCACGTATAAGAATTAAGAATAGAATGAGGAGAAAGTTCCTAATAAGGGACATGAGATAACTCATGTTTGAGTCTCCTAAGTTATAGTCTAGGTCATGTGTCTAATAACCTAATTCCCTATAACCAAGGCTCTGATACCAATCTGTCACACCCCAACCGATGGCGGATTATACGTCGGGGCGAACGCGGTTGTTCAATAGCACAAGGTTGACTATTAAAGTTTTGATATTTCATTAATAAATAATTTAAGATTCAATACAAGGAAGAATAATACGAATACAACATTTAATTTAAGTAGTCTAAGTCCAAAGCATCCTATGTGATCACGAATAAGTCTCATGATGTAAACCTGAAACATGTGAAAGAATCTGTCAACTACAAAATAGTTGGTGAGATACAAAAGTTTTGACACAGTTTAACAAGTATTTGAAAAGTATTACAATTCACTATGATTCATGCATTCTATAATGTAAGTATGAGAAAACAAGCATGTTAGACATTGCGCACATCAACCCTCCGACCAAGTTTAGGCATAACCCGCAGGTTACCCTTATAAGTCTCAAGTTTAAAGTTTAATGTAGTAACAAACACCAAGGGCTCCCCCCCCGAAGGGGTCAATCAATCAAGGTGGATTGGTCAAATGCAATAGATCTATCATTGTTACTATCGGCTTGATCAAAGCTAATGAATGTGCTAGTTTTAAGTTTAATCTAAGCATACAAGTCTCAAGTTTAACATAAGAATAAACACGTAGTCATAGTTGTACAAAAATTGTATAAGTTTAAGAATTGTGAACATGTTTCACCCCAAAAGCATAAAAGGAAAAAGGGGGCTAAGTATACTCACTTGGATGATGAAGAGTATCCGGTACGAGTAAGTGTTTGCATGACTTTGAGGGAGAATATTCTCACAATAAGCCTAAGAATATAAGTCTAAAGATTTAAGTTTACTTCTACAAGTCTAAGGCAAAGGATCTAGGATTCAAGATTTGACTAGGGTTCCAAATGGGAGAACGGGCATGATTGAGTTTTTGTAAAATTTAAACAGAAGTTTCAAATGAAAGTTTTGAATAAATGACACAAGATTTGAATACCGAAGTTTCATAAGTTTATAGTTTAGAATAATTATTAATTAAAATAATTATTTAAAAGTTTCACAATCATTCATTATACCAGAATAATCAAAATAGTTTTCTAAGCATTTAAAAATAAATAATTTACAAGAATAATTACTTATTTAATCAACATAAGTCTTTTGAGATTCGATTAAGTTTCTAAGTATTAAGTATTTATAATACAAATTAATTCGTAATATAAATACGTTTAAGTAAATAATAACACTTATAAGTTTATAAGGTATTAAATAGAATATGGTTATATCTTAATTATAAGTTTATAAATATTTTTAAAGTCTAAAAGAAAACCATAAGTTTATAAGGTTTTAAATAGAGTTTCTATAAGGTTTATAAGTTTATAAGCGTTAAATAAAGTTTGTGTTCAAAATTATAAGTTTATAAGTAATAAAGTTTATGTTTAAGGTTATAAGTTTATAAATATTCCTAATTTATACGAGTTCATAAACTATAAGCCTCTTTTAACTTTAGGAATTATGAAGTTTATAAACATTCTACAAATAAATAAAGTATATTTATTTTGTTTTAAAATAAATAAATGCGCAAGTTTTATATAGAATAAGGATTTTATAGAAGGTACAAGGTTTCAATTTCTATAAAATATTTCCTATTTAGAATATAAATTCTTATAAAATTTAAAGGTGTTTTTATAGTTTTTAAATATTTACAACTATTTTTAAAGAATTAGTTTTTTATAAGTTTTAATTGAGTTTAATTTAGTTAAAAATAGTTTCAAAATACAAAGGTGTAGATAAAAGCCATTTCTGGATTTATATGAATTTAACAGGTTTTATAAAAATAATTAGAAGGTTTAAAAACTTGTTTAAAGGCTAAAAAAAATGAAAAGGGCAAAACTGGGCTAACCAGATTCGAACCCGGGTTGCCCGGTTCCCAGACACACACACGCTTAAACCATCCCAACCACTGCCTTATTAGCTTAAAACATGAAAAAGAAATTTCTTAAACAGAATCCCAAACCAACCCCAAATGCCCGTATGAACCCTAGATCAAGAATCCGTAAATGCACATCGATTAGCCCTTTGTCCATCAAATTAAACATAGGGCTTCTGATCTATGCAAGATTTTGAGTAGAATGGCCATTTGAATTACCTGAAATGATATCGAAATGAGTGAGAACGAGCTTGGCCTCGTCGTCGACGGTCGCGGGAAAGAACTCGGAATACAGGTTAGTTTTTGAACGAATTGAGGTTTGATATGTTAGTAGGGTGATGTTGTCTAACTGTTGGTACTCGTATTTATACACGATTTCGTGATTAAATGCTCGATTAGGTGGGACGAATACGGGTGAACGGGTCGAGTTAATTCCGGCTTCACGCGTGAATTCGGTTGGGAGGAGAGTTAATACTCATTGGGGAGAGGTCGCATGCGCGAGGCGACACTCGAGGTTCATTGAATCGGTCCGGAATTCGCGTTTTTGACTAAACGGCCTCAAAACCGGTCCCAGTGAGGTTCGAACTCGAGACTGTTTTCCTGAGATGGGAGTTTGGTTTTATTACACAAATGGTCCCTGAGGTTTAAAGGTTTTATCATTTATATATAAAATTTAGATTTTTGTTTAAAATAAGTTTCGAAATTGACAGTTTTGGTCCCTAGACTTTTTATAAAAATAAACATGTTTTATTTTTATAAACACTACATAAGTTTTATTTCCTTTCATTATTTTTATACATTTATAAAATAATTTATAAGATTTATGATATACATGTTTAAGTGTTTTAGAATAAGTTTATAAATTTATATAATTATAAATTCATAAAGTTTCTAATAATTTATTTATAAGATATATACTCTTAAATAAGTCTCATATGTATATGTATATATATATATATATATATTTATATGTATACCTCAAGTATTATTGTTTTTCTTAAATATATATCCATTAAATCAATATTTATTATTCAAGAAAATAGTTTTGATAAAATTTCAAGTTTCGAATTAATAATACGTGTAAAGGTTTTAGGAAAAGATAGGCCGGAAAAATACCGGATATTACAGAAAATGTATTTAATGTTCACACCACTCTCATTCACTTGGTTATTTCTCTTACCAAGTGAGTTTGGTGTGAGATTTGACAGAGATGATGTGGCGCCACGTGGCAACTATTTTTCCCCTCACTACACCCTCACTCCACCCTCACTCACTTGGGTATGCCACATGCTGTAAGTAAGGAGTATTATAAAAAAAAGTTGTATACTTTATTATCAAACTGATGTAAATATATTATGTACTTAGGGTTAGGTTATAGTAAAAAGGGTTTTAAAAATAAGAAGGGTAAGAAGGATTCTGAGCTTGACATGTGTCATTTTATTGTTTTTAAAGGGAGGGCATAATAGTCCTTGTGTATTACACAATAAACTTGTATTACACAATGATCTGACTAATTACACAATGAACTTGTATTACACAATGACCTGACTAATTACACAATGAACTTGTATTACACAATGACCAAATATTACACAATGACCACACGTGGTATTACACAATGACCTGACTAATTACACAATGAGCTGGAAAACGTAAAAAAAATCCGTTTTTGTTTATAACGACACTATACTCGTTTTAAAGATAAAAAACGCTCGTTTTTATGGTGTAATTTTTTTGAAAAAATAACGTCGTATGTAAAAGTTATGAACGTTTTAAAATGACAGGGAAACTTGATAAAAAGTCAACAAAAGTGGCCAAGACTAAAATACCATTTCAACAATTTTTTCTCATATAATTTAATCTCAACCATTAAATCTTTTCTACAATTTGATCTAATGACCCTAAGTCCTTCTCACCCTTCTTAGAATTAGAATCTTTTTTAACTGAACTTAATCCGATATACTTATATCCATATTCCATGCTTAAATTTACTTAAGTTATGATCAAAAAATAAAATAAATAAATAATTAAACATGCTAAAAGTATATTTATAGTATAAAAAACTTATATATATATATATATATATATATATATATATATATATATATATATATATATATATTACTAATCATTCAAGTTCTCCTTTCATATGTGTACTAGTTTTTTCCCCGCGTTACATGACGAGAGTTTGATAGTTATCGGTTCGGCTCGTCCACCGTGATAAAACTTACGTCGAAATACAGACTCGCTACAACGTACGATAACAAAGCCTAAAATCAATAGCAAAAAAACTAAATAAAGTTGTGCATACCGTTTTAAAAAAATTAACGAAAGTTTATTAAAAAAAATAAACCCATTGAACTTTTGCTACAATTTTATAAAAAATCAAACTTGAGAAAAAAAAATTAAAGTTTACTCTATTGAAGTTTTGTGGTAAATCTATAAAAAAAACTTTTTGGTAAAAAAAAAGGTTAAATCTTTGTTACCAAATCTATAAAAAAAACTATTGAGTAAAAAATAAAAGAAGGTAAAAGTGACTTTTGTGTCAAATCTATAAAAAAAGGTTTTATGTCAAAAAACAAAAAAGGGAAAGTTCCTATTCAATCCTATGCCATTTAACAGTTAGTATATCTATATAAATAAAGGTTCGTTATACTCACGTGTCGCATCCATATTCATTCTCATCATTTTTTTCTCGTCTCTCTCTTATTTAATACACTTCTATATTTAATATAATATATATTTAAAAAAAACACTAATTTACTAATAAAACATATTTATTTTAAATTATCCCTTATTATAAGAAACTTTGAAATTTAATTATATAATTTTTATTTCAATCAAATAGTAAATGAAAGTCAAATTATTATATTAAATAGTAATTAACTTATTTTTTAAACTCAATTATATATTAATTTTTACATATTTTGAATTTGTTTTCTATCCTTAGTATATGTAATATATTTTACACCTGAAAAATATATACATAAAGATTTAAAAAATTTATGTATTGATATTTTTCACCCCGTGTGTAAACACGTGATCTAAACTAGTATATAATGTATAATAGTTTTAAGTAAATTTAAGGATTATTGTATTTTAATAATCCCACCTTTTACCAATTGGCCAATAATAATCCCAACTGATAATATTCTTACCACCGGTCCCTACTTTCAAACTATTTTTTTACATTGGACCCCCCGTTAAAAAAACTTAACGCCGTTAGAGTATATATGACGTGGACATCTGCAAACCGCCGAAAAGTCGAGCCAAGCTAGTAGTGGTCTCGTGGTGACTTTTGAAAATGGCTCTGGTGGTGTTTAACTGGTCTCGTTTGTCCGAAAAGCCCAAACAGAGACAACGGTGGTGTTTAACGAGACCACGTCATATAAAGACAACGGTGGTGACTTTTGAAAATGGCTAGCTTGGCTCGACTTTCCGACGGTTTGCAGATGTCCACGTCATATAAACTCTAACGACGTTAAGTTTTTTTAACGGGGGGTCCAATGAAAAAAAATAGTTTGAAAGTAGGGACCGGTGGTAAGAATATACTTAGTTGAGATTATTATTGACCAACTGGTAAAAGATGAGATTATTAAAATCCAATAATCCTAAATTTAATCGCATCTTGAATTTATATGCAAAAATGTAAGGAGTATTATACATATGCTTATGTTTTTACAAATACTGTTCCTGTGGTGATTAATATTTATAAATTTGATTCCACAACTTCATTTAATATGCCTTCTTTTTCTTAACTTCAAGTTTTGGTTATGGATTCGATATTTAACATATTTTGTCACTAACCATATTCTCATATGTTTCCCATATGATATGATGGTTTAAATCGTTTTTTATCTTTCTTTAACTTTCTTATTTCCCTTGTTTGAATTTTAAAGTTTAAAATAACGAGAGAAATTTTGAATTAACAGGAAATTTGTCGGTTTGAAATATATAAAAGGTTTATAAATTTACAACCGTCACAAGGTTATGACCGTCGTAAGATTATAACTATTACAAGTTTATATAAAGAAACATATAAGTATATTTAAGTCTTGGGGGCTAAATTTTGAAGTTTGAAATAATGAGAGAAATTTTGAATTAATGAGAAATTTGTCAGTTTGAAATATATAAAAGGTATATAAATTTACAACCGTGATAATAATAAGTTTATACTGTTACAAAGATTTATATAACATACATTTTCACAAGATGTGAATAGTACTTCACCATTAGTGGTCCACATAGACAGCTGTCATGTGGACATATGTCTGGTTTATTATTTATTATTTTCGTTTTAACCCCTTATAATATATAATATACGTTTTTAACCCGTTATATTTTATAGTAATTTAGGTTTTCTGTTATAACCTTCGTTCGTTACCTTTTAAAAAAAAATTGGGAGACTAGGTGTTTTTTTGTTAACATTCAGGTGTAAAATTTTTTAAAAGTGAAATATATTCAAAATCAAGTTTTTTTTGCCGTACGCTATAACGAGCAACGTTACCGTTTCGGTGCCGTGACAATTATATATATACATTTCGCTAAGGGGTGAATATTGCTTGCATGTGATTGAACCTCTTGGGCGGTTCGTCCATGTGGCATCCTCCTATTCGTTGCACTTTTTTTGTTTAATAGGATTTTTTATTGCATAAAACATTTTTAGTAAGGAATCAAATATAGTTAACTTTGGTTTGGTGGTTACGCCGACTGCTTAGAATTCCCTCATACCCACCCACCTAGGTTAGAAACTTGGGGTGCGGGGTTTTTTAAATATTTTTTTGTGTTTTTAAATGTTTTTTTTGTTCTTTGAGTTTCTCTATCTTTTATTAACCTCATATTTTTGTTTTTTCTTTTGTATTTAACTTTTACGTTACAAACCTTAACGCGCCCGTTACCATTACCGCACGTTACTGCCCGCCGCGGAGCGTGGAAATTCGCCATAGTTATATATAAATTTAAACCAATTCTTAAACTTTATAATTATATGTATAACAATTTGCAAGTAATGAACAGTATTCGTGTCATTCATTAGTGTTTAAGAATTTACGTATGTATCTTTTTAAAATAATCACAAACGTAGAGTAGCTTAAGTGGTTGGACTCATACTCCTCTTTTAGAAGGTAATCATTAGGTTTTCAAAACTCATCCTAAACTTTAATAAAAATCACAAATTAAACATTTTATTTTATTTGAATTTTATTAAAACTTTACTTAATTATGTATTAACAAAAGAACTTATTATGAGTAAAATCATTAATTAAAACTAAAACTACTAAACCAAACTTCATTATATAATTTCATATAGAGTAAACGTTTAAATCTATATCTATACTATATAATAAATAAAAGTTTTTTCATGCCACGTGTCGCATCCACATTCAATATCATCATTTTTTTCTCGATTCTCTCTTTTATTAAATGCGCCTTCATATTTTAACAATAATATATATTTAAAGAAAATATTAATTATAAAAAAAAAACACATTTATTTTAAATTATCCTTTATGAAACTTTAAAATCTAATCATGTAACTTTAGTTTCCAATCAAATAATAAATGAAAATCAAATTATATTAAATAGTATTTAATTTATTTTCGAAACTCAATTATATATTAGTTTTACATATTTTGAGTTTTGTTTTCTATCTTTAGTATATGATACATTTTTACACATGTAAAATATGCACATAAAGATTTAAAAAATTTATTTATTGATATTTTTATCCCATGTGTCTAAACTAGTAGTTAAATATATAGTGTGTTTATTTTAATATAAGTTCTCACATCCAAATAATTGAGAAGGCTTCACATATAAGGGTTGTGGTTGTAAGAGCATACAACTTGCATCATTAACATTAACAATTAACAAAAGGCTTTAAAGGATAAAGTCCTTAGAAACAGTGATCTCTTTTGATTGGGCCACCATGCCATCGATTTACCAATGAGAGTACATCAGGTTTAAGTTCTGTTTTCAGCCACGTTTAAGTTCTATTCCCCACGATTACGTGACTCACCCACCTTTTAATACAAGTGTCCTTCACCCACATCTGACTCACCCACCTTTCAATACACGTGTTCCTTCACCCACATCTTCCCTCTTTTAAACCCAGAACACAATTGCAGGATTAAACAGAAAAAATGTGGTGTCAGTTTCTTGCTGAACCTCTGAAGAAGAAGATATGTAGTCGACGACTGTGGGTGGCTGAACAACGAAAGAGTTCCCAGGGTCGTCGGAGGAACACGGAGCGCAGCTCCCACACAATTAAAACCTCAGATCCACGGGTCTGTGACTAAAGAGAGGTGGAGGAGGAGAGTATGAGGAGAAAGTCGATCTACTCAAAAGGGAAACAAGCATGTTGAAGAGGTTTCGTCGGCGCGTCACTAGAGGTCGCCGGAGCTTTACCGGACCTTGGCCGGCTCCTTCACCATCTCACTCAGAAGATCCGGATGTACGCCTTTGAACCTTGAAGAAGACAGCTTCCTTGACTCCGCCTCCAATCCAACTTCCAGGCCGAGAGCTACATTGTCGCCGCTTACGATCAGCGGCGTCGTACTCACCGGAGCAGCAAGTGTTGAGGTTGTTTCGGTAACAGCTCCAGTGCACAAACCGGTGATCTTGCTGAAATTAGTCAACGATAGAAGCGCCGGTGGACGGTGAAGGAAGATAGGAGGCGGTGAAAGGTTGCCATTGGGAGTTGGGGAAGCGTAGCGTACTGGTTTTCTTTTGTGGAGATGAGCTGATGGTTTTCATTAATTAAGAATGCTCCAATTTTGTTATTATTGGAGCAGTAAAATTTAGTTTGTATCCCCATGGACGATTTTTTTAATAGAATATCATAAAAATAATTGCATTTTATATATATATATATATTAATAATAATAATAATATATGAGAGTTCATGTAAATCCTATTATTATTATTATTATTCGTATAAATTATTTTACCAAAATAATTACCTTTCACATATTTTAACAAACGAGTGTTCATCCAAATCCTATTTTTTTTTGTTATTCGTACAAATTGTTTTACCTTTATATTTTATAGATTATGAGAGTTTTAGAATTTCTAAAACTAATTAAATTTTAAGTGTCTACTTTATGCATTTTTTAGGTTTCCTTTTTTTCCGTTATAACAAGTGCATTGAAAACGATCGAGTGATCGGCCTTTTTTTCGTTATAATGAGTGCATTGAAAACGATCGACTGATCTAGCTGCCGCAACGCACGGCTCTAATCTTACTAGTTTTAATTTATAATCCAAATGCAAAACTAAATGTCTTAAATGTGACATTAAAACAAATAAAATATTGGTTTTGCTTATACGATTTTTACTGTCAAAAATTTTGTACTTTAACTTTAAACATGTTCAACGTTTTTTTTAAAGTATATATAGAAAGGTTTAAATAAAATAAAATTAATATAAAAAATATAGGAAGTAATCTCAATAACAACGGATGAAACTAATCAATGACTAAATTTTAAGGGTGTCATGTCATCATAAGGAAACGAGTTAAATTGTTTTGATACAATTGTTTTATCTACTTTTCCTATCATTTTTAATCGTAAATAAGTTTTACATAGTTCATTATTGTTTAAAAAAATTACACCATAAAATTAAGAATTTTATTATTTTTAATTTGAGTATATCGCGCATTGCTATATAGTTTTTTTTTAAAACGATTTTTTAAAACGCATATCATAGCATGATTAAAGCTTAGTCGCATGATTATAGGATTAAGAGCGTGCTTATAACATTAATAGCATGATTTATAGCATAATGGACATTAGTAGCGTGAACTTATGTTGATGCATATACCCCACGCCTCACACCACGTGTCGCATTTTATGGATTCATACGCTTAGCATGTTAGTTTTACTTTGTACAATAACCACTCCATATATACATGTGTATATTATGTGTGTGTTTGTAACGAACCAACTTTTGGGATTTATACATAATATATATTATGAGGGTGTAATTAGATATAAATGAAAATTAAGGGTTTGTTGCAAATTTGTTTTATAACTAGTTTGAGAAAAAGGAGTTAAAACTGAGAGGTGAGTGGTTGTTTTGTAACATTTGCAAATCTAAACTTGCATATGGGGGAGGGGGTCACGCATATGTGTGTGTAACATTTCAAATCTAAATTTGCACATGGGGGAGAGGGTCACGCATCACACACATGTGTGTGTGTCGTGAATGAGCAGGGAGCAAGAGGGGAAGAGGCCAAAGCTTGAAATTGATTAATTGCATGCAAAATCTGGATGGAATAGAGTGTTCCTCTTCTTCAAGACTGCAAGTAAGCATCCATAACATCCTTTGAATCACCAATTTAGTGTTCTTAAGGAATTTTCCCCTAACATTCTAAAATTAGGGGGTTTTGGGTGGTTGATTGTTGGTTAAGAGTGATAATCTAGCTTAGCTAAAACTAATGGAGGTAGAAATTCATGGTTTTAACATTCACATTGATGATTTAAAAATTATGGTTATTAAGGTAAGAAATTAGGAGTTTTGAATTGTCGATGTTTAAATGATGAATTAGGGGTTGGTGAGTGTTTATAGTGCTTATAGACACAAATCCAAGTGAAGTCCTTAATCAATTTGGTGAATCAAGAACCTTAGGAAATTGGGGGAAGTTGGATAAAAACTTTACGAGTCAAATGAGTTTAAAGGTTATTGTTGGGTGTTGATAATTAGATCATAGGTGTGTGGAATCTCAATTTGGTGCATAAATTGAGATCACTATAATTCTAAACTTGGGTGGAATGTTTAGGTGATCAAAGTGATAAGGGTGCTAGCATTGAAGACCAACCGGAATCATCTAAGTCAAAGGTAAGTGTTTTTACATGTACTTAGTAATTGATAGGTGATAGCAAATACACATATATGTATACATGTTGATTGTGGTTATTATATGTGTTACATGTGTGTGTGTCGCTTGGTGAAACTTGTATGTGGGGTGAAAATGGTGATTGAAGTCAATGAACTTCACATAGGTGAAATGTTGGAGTTGGATCTTTGAATCTCATAAGTGTGAATATAATTTATAGGTTAATGATGTGTCGTGTGATAAGTATAAAAATATAATAAATATATATTTAAGATAGTTTTACAAGATCAGGTTTTAAATTTATAAAATGATAATTACTTTAACTTAAAACACACACAATATGCAGGTGTACCTATCGCAGCGTAATACAGTTTAGGTAAGAACCAAGTATCGAACCAATGGACACGGTCGAGTTCTAATACTCAAATTTTGTTATCGTTTAGCAGGATTAATTAGTGAGTGGGTTTTGTGTGCTTGTGAAGCAGAAAAGTAAATGACGGTAAAGTAAATATTATAAAAGTAAAAACGTGTGTGATGTGTGTAACATGAATGTAACTAGCAGAATAGTAAATAGCAGAAAAGTAAAGTAAATATGTTGGAAATGATCTGGTTACGAATAGTAATGCTTCGGGTTTCGAATCAGCTTGGTACGTGATAATGTAAGTTGACTAATTCAGTGGTATGATTATTACAAACTTGTGACCCTGGTCACCGCTAGAGCCTCGTCCTCACAACATTTGATTCACAAATTGTAATCTTTAAATTAAAATAGTAGTGCCTCCCGTTAGGGACAACAATTACCCTCAACCCTTCGAATGGTCATCTCTAGGTTGGTTTAAGACACCGAACTTAAAATGTTTTCTATTAGAATTATATAGGTGATTATATTTTGCTCACCGGGAGACGATGTAACAATGGGACCAAGTATAAAGACGTACCGTTCCCAACATGAGTTCACCAATTCTTGGTCGCATAATAAGTTCGTATAAAGATGCACGACCTTAGAAGTATAGACCAAGCTTTGGCTTATCAATCTCTGCTCGTATAAAGACGTACGAGTTTCAAAGGAAGTTTGATTAAAAAGGGTTTTACGATCTTACTCTTTAAAATCAACACACTCACAAATATAAAGACGGATTTAGACGATAATAAAAGCCCACCAAAAGGTGGTTTTAAGAGCGAATAATTAAATACATAAACATACCACTAAATTAATACGTTAAACATTAACATGCACCAAACATCATCTTCACCCTAGCAATACAAAGAAGCTTTAGCCACGAATGACCATAACAACTAGCATAACACTAAGTTTCGTAGGCTCTCCTATTATGGAACAAGGAGGAAGAGCCCCTCTACTGTACTCTGTACTCTGACTACGAAATAAGCTCTCTCTAATGTGTTCTTGAGGCATGGATGGGTGTGTGGAATGAAGAACTCAACCCTTCTATTTGTAGGCCTCAAAATGTGCAATGCACGACCGTGCATTGGGTTGCAAGGTCGTTCAAAGGCCTCGGGAATCAAACATGGTACAAAGGACGGTGTACTGAAGCTTAGGGAGAAAGTAGGGCATTGCATGGTCGTGCAATGGGATGCACGACCGTGCATCCCCTACTTTCCTCCAGTTTTGTCTTTTAGCTGCTTGGTTGACTCTTGTTGACCAATTTTGACTTCTTGGGGGGTCAAAGCTCGGGAATGAACCTTCTAAAAGCTTGAATTATTGGTTTTTTTTATAAGATTTAGCTTAATTTATATTTTCAACACCGAATAACATGCAATTACAAAATATAAATGTTTTAAGCATCAATTGCAAGGTTATTATTCAATTAGTACCATAATATGGGGATTATTATGCATGTAAAACATGTATAAATGATGACATATCAGTTATACAAGGTGGTTGTTGTTATGTATGATACTTGTGATTGAACTAATTAGTGATATGTGGTAACGTATACTTGTGCGTATGCTAATCAGTGATATGTGGTAAAGTATACATATGTGTGTACTAATAAATAGTGATCTTGAAGTCTAAGAATTGCATGAGTGTAATTGATGATCTTGAAGTCTAAGAACTTCATGGGTGTAAATGGTGAATTTGAAGTCTAAGAACTTCATGGGTGTGAATCGTAATCTTGAAGTCTAAGAACTTCATGGGTGTAAATGGTGATCTTGAACCTAAGAGCTTCATGGTTGTAAAATGGGTGAACTTGAAGTTAAATACTTTATGAGCGTTGAACGAGATCTAAATCTCATTTGTAGTTGGGTGAATCCCTCGGGATTATAGTATTGGACAGGGAAACAAGTATAGGAGTGTATTTGCTTGTAATATGGCGATGCATGCAGGTCTTGGGCCAAAAGTCAGATTATTTAATGGGGTGGAAAGGGCTGGAAATCAGCAAAAAGCTGAAGTGGTGCATGGGTGGCATGGGCTACGCCAACCCCACCGTAGCCTACACTAGGAGTGCATTCCTTACGCCCTTGAGTCCGAGCTACGTTGACCCTACGTTGACTTGTGATTTTGTGGGTTCTGCTTGGGTTTAACCCATGGAGGACTATGGAAGTTCACATATATCGTTATTAACTTATTGTGGGGGTGTTTGTGGTGTAGGTAAGACTCCAATCATGCCTCGGGACGCTCCTTAAGCGGAATTGGATTTTCAAGATGTTTTGGTCGGGTTTTGGTGATCGTTTAGACTAAACCTCCTTTGGAGGCTTTTATAAACAATGTTTTGGTGTATAAACATCATTGTTAGCTTGTTGTTGGTAGTTTAATATGCTTTGGCTTCTTCTCTTTCGGGGAGGTCAAGTCTATTTGGTGTTGCTTTGTAAATAAAACTTCTTGTTATTTTTTTGTTGGTTGTTAAATGGGACCTAACTTCCACGTGTTTAAAAGTTAAAATTTGTTGTAAAAATCTGGATGTTATAGTGTTCTAATTATGAGAATCTTCATAAGTATTGAAATACATAAATAGATCGATTAAACTAGTTTTAAAAAAATTCAGGAAAAGTTGTTATAGAGTGGGAGGGCTAGTACGGCCTAGAGCATACTAGGACGACCCCGCTATAACTCAAAATCCTGAATTTTGATACATAATCACGTAGCCGTTATCTTAGTTTTGATAAATTCAAAAGCAAAGAGGCATGATGTTTCAAATTCGTAAATATAATCGATATTAAAATTACTTGTTTTTTTCTCTTTAAATTTTGGTCATATTCATATCTCACGTGATATATGAAGGCTTGAGTATAATTCGTAGGTTTAAAACGTGAAAAATTGATTCGATGATTTTATCCTTCTAGTGTTAAAACAATAAGGCTCACAGGCTTTGATCAAATATAGGGCTATTAGAAGAGTGGTTATGTATTTAATATTTGTAGTCGGTTTTTAAAGCTAGTTTCGGATAATGAGAATTCTAACAAGTAAATTTTTAACCAAATAAAATTATAAATGGACATACCCAACACTCGAGGGGAACCCAACGAGTTATCATCAAAGCACTAATGTTCTTCTGATTAGTTAACTTCCATGTAACCGATCATAATCGGGTCAAGATGAGCTCAAACACGAATATTTAGTTGCATATGTACAACTTAAAACTAAGATGTTTAATGCCGTCACTGTTAATATTACTACTACCATTACCTTCTTATCTACAAACCATATGCCTCTAATTCAAAACCACGGATGCCACGTTGGATCCATCATGCATAAGTTTCTTGGAGTAAGAGCTGCTTCGACAAGTTCAGTTACACCTCTTTGCACAGACTGCGGTGGGTCCACCGAGTTTTCCTCCTAAAAATCCAATCCCCACCGGATAAATAAATCAAAATTTAAATATATATCTTAGGAAACGTTCAATACAGAACAAATTTTAAGTAAAGACTGGCGTATACATACCTCTTCTGATATGAACTGAGGGGCGATCCCATTGATCCGTCCGATAACTTGCTCCACATTTGTGGTGATCTTTTGTCGGAATTCAACAGGGTTCAAACTACCCCCGCCAACAACTGGGGCTAACGGCATTCCAAGTGGTCTTCTCCATGACCAAGATAACAGCTCATCACGGAAAAACATGGCTAAATGATGCCATAGATGTTGACTTTGCTGCAATTCACGTCATGTAAAAGACCAAATTAGCGCCAACTGTCGTTGCTTTGTAGGATGTAATTAATTTAAAAAAAGAAAAAGAAAAAAGTCACCTTGGGGGAGACAACAGCTTGAGCTGATGCAGACATGGCAGACACAATGAGGCCCTCGACACCAAAATGAGAGAAAAACGCCTGCAAGTTTCTAGTCAACCGGAAAGGCACGGGTTCGTTAAACTCAATCATACCGTTGGCATCATATGCTGGATGAAAATCTGTTTGAAATATTTTCCCAGTGTTCTTAGCAAACAGTATTTTGTTAGGGGATCTTCCGCCTATTTGCAGCATGAAAGATGTAAAACTTGCAAGTGCCAACTGGATTGCAAACTGCTTCTTGAAAGCCCACATATGATTTCCACTCAACAGTGTTTTGTACATGTACTGTGAGAATATGTTGTCAAGCACATAATCTTTTGTAATGTGGTTGTAAGCTTGAAGACGAAGATCCACTACAGTTTCTGGTGATATTTGGCCCGAGATTGCTTGGTTTAACTGCTCCTTAAAGTAAGCGATGGGTTGGTCAGCCTCTTTATTATTTCTTGAACAATGGTTCTCATATACCTCCAGGAAGGTACTGTATGTTAAGTCATCTTCTACCATCCGCACCTGAAGAGTGGCCCGTACATGCCAGTTTAGAGTTTGAAAAAACTGTAAAGAACATTTTATGCATGTCATACCTGAGACCAAACAGGGATGATAATTGGTGTGTGAATGTTGATGTGGCGGCGTCTTGATTCTTTGTGCTTATCAAACATGCGATTCATCACACGGAAAAGTTGTAATATTCTTTCATCACTTCTAGCATTCGGGGTCAAAGATGTCTGGACAATAAAATGGCGTTGGGACCCATCTGAGCCTATAAGAGTCAAACGACGGAAACTGCTGCCATGCCTACGCACGATTGGGATATCAGCCCCTACCCTGTCTAGCTTCACGGTATGATCAGGTGCCACTTCCTGCGGTGCAGAGAAAAAAAAAGGTAAAATAAATATTGAAAATAGTGAAATGCAGAATTCGGTTTTTTAACTTACTTGATCAGTGAAGTACTGTCGTGGAACCTCGACCTCAACCACATGGAAGTCGCGCAACACACGGCTTTCTTCCTCGAGTTTCAGTACAGCTGGGAACCGGTCCTCGACATTACTTTGGAGGATGTTTTTCCAGTGTTTAAGCCTATCAGTGAGATCAGATAGGGTTGCCGGGAATGTAGCAGTGCTTTCTGGATCAAGATCACGTTCAAATTCCTGTTTATATTCTCTAACAAATTCAACATGTTTGTTAACCGCGTCTGCTGAAAAGCAGGCCCTGCAAACACCTGAGAGCTCCTTTTTAAGAGATTGAGGAACCTCTGCAGTTGTGGCGGTTGGATACTTGTAACAACGGTGGAGTAGAGCATTAACCACCGCCAGTAGCCGCTCCTCTGGTAGGGTCACGAATCTTGAACCAATTTCAGTCAGCAAACTCTGTCAAATGTTTAGTAGTTAGCAAACAGGATTTTACATAACGCTTCACCAACAGTTTAGTTATACCTCAAGTTCGCTAGCTAAGTTCGTGTGCTTGCTTCTGAGTGCTTCCATTATATCTTTTGCAGCATCAATGGATATTGTTAAGAATGGTAGGTATGTCGTTATAACAACACATACAAACTGGGTGTATCAATGGATACCTGAGGGATAGTACGTTTAAAGGTGCTAAACTTCCCTACAAAAGCATCCAATATACGCCCCTACACATAAAATAAGAATCAGATATCATTATTCTAAAAGAAAAACCGATCTTAAAATTGCCAATGTGAGCAATTACAACTCCAGAAAGAACAGCATACCAAGTCAAGAAGTCATATAAATCTTACCAATAAAATCCTTGCTTCATCCATGGATGGCAGATCGACGCCTTTCTCGAAAATCGGCTCCACCTAAAAACATATTAGTTAAGTAAACTTATAATTAACAGACAATGAAAACCAAATTAGATCTCCGACACCTAAAAAGGAGAAAATAAAGGGTGGAAACATTTTTGGCTATTTAAATTGAGATCCAAGCTGTACCAAATTCAACATTAACCGTGCACACGTGGTGTGGATGCTGAGAGATAATGATGCGTCATGCATATTACTTGAGAATAGGTAGATGATCCGTGACAACTGCAGAAAAATGATCAAATTCAGCAGTAAGAGATGTAATACAAGAAAACAGCACATAGCAACCATTAGCATATCAATGCCTCAATATTGTTAGGTATGACTCAATCGAAAAAGGAAGCAAAATAAGTTAGAATGTGAATAAGAACTAAAACTTGTACTATCAAAAAACAGATGGAAAATAAGATAATCAGACTAAAAGAAGTACGTATACATCCAAGATAGTAAATGTGCTACAAATACATTAAGTAGATACGTTCTCTACTACAATGAACATTTCTTTCCATTGGTATGACTAATATTTAATGTTCCTGTTTGCTGATAAAGAAAGTTAAAGCGTTGATACATGCATGTGGACAACTGCCAGAACTAAGATTCAATGGCTGAACCTAATTAAGAATATTGAAGTACAGCGTAAAATTTTCAGAGAGCTCCAAACCTGTGACAGCGAGAGGTCTCCCCGAACATGATGAACAATTTCTGCTAAGAGACTATATGCCAATGGCCTCAATGTCTCAAAACAAGCCCGGCCAATGCCCACAAGAACCCTAACATAGTTCACAAAATTCTCAAAAGATGCTTTAGACATTATGTCGAATGCAAAACACTATCTAAAGGAATCATAAGCGAGTAATCTTATTAAAAGGCAGAACCATGTAACTTCCCGTATTAAAGTTACACCCTTTATCTCATAAAATTACAAAAAGTGCTTCCAAAAATAACAGAAAAGCACATGTTATTAAATTCATTGCCTTCTTTTATAACCAATAGACAGATTGTGAATCATATTTCAGTTAATATAAACAATGTCAACGCTTAAATTCAGTAACAAAGAGAAACCAGATGACGAAGTTAGCAAGCCATGTACAAAATATTACCTCTCTTCCAAGAGTGTGTCAATCAGAGGAAATAAGCCCCTCTTAAAATCCGTTCCAAGGACATGTTTCAATGCTATTAACAATTCCTGCACATAATAAAAATATTATATATACCAGTTCACATACATGTCATAAACATTTAACTACAGGCTAACAGGTCTAGGTCATACTATCACCTTTCTAATGGAAACAGAGTCCGAACAAGTAACAAGCAGGTTCACAATGCTTTTACATATGCTTTCCTCATGTGGCCTAATATAATCAGCAAAGCTCTTCAAAAGGTAAGTCAGGAACGAGACCGTCTGCAACAACAGTGCCAGAAACAGATAAGTATACAAGATAATATGAGAGCTCAATGGTTAAAGAGTTTAGCCTTATCAATAATTTCATTATCTACACTGTATATCATGCATAAAATATTGTTTAGATTTATGCACACCAATATATTAAAATAATCTCATAAATATGGCATACTGATTGCTGAACACCCACATTACTTCCAGAAAAATTTACTAGTTCATGAGGGAAATAATGCTTCAAATGTGATTTAGTAAGACCGATACAATGATGATCCCAAGAAATTACCTTAACCTGAGCCCCTTTTAGCTCAGTGAAGTGACTCTTCAAATGTGGTGGAACCTTGTCAGGACCAGGGACTGAGATAGCAGCAACCATCAATGGCAATAACTGAGGAATATTAGTCTGGACAAGCCGGTTATACAGCTGAAAGAGGAACATAACCACCAAAGGACTCTCGGTCACAATCTTGAACGACCCGGTACTTGGATTAAGTTGTCCAGCCCCAGTGCTTGAGGCAGTGGAAGACCCAACTTGATCTGAAATCTCCATTGGCTTAACGTCTTCACTACCAAGCGAAGGTAATGCCGACATTGATGAAGGTGGTGGCATTGCTGGAGCCACAAGTGCCCCACTTTCAAAGAAATGGCTAACCGTGAGTCTAAAGTTTTGGTAAATTTTACACACGAAGTCTAGGAAAGGCTGCACTTCAGTCTCCTGGGTTGGTCTGAAATTCCTCAATAGATCAAATATGATGCGAATGCAAATCAAACCGTTCTCCTCGTTGTCAGTAGTAAGAACATGCATTGCAACTTTTAGTAGCTCTTGAACAAAAGGCCTTAGCACTTCACTGTGAGGAAGGCGATTGAGGATTTCAATAATAATGTTCCGCAGCTTATGCTCAGGGTTGTCAGTAAACTGAGGCTTTGTTATGTGACAGAGAATTCCTGAAAATGGGCGGAAGTAACACTTAAGGAAATTCAAGTACTCCCCTGTATGTGTTATCTCTAAACTATCCCGCACCTCCATCGCCATTTGTAGCCTACTTTGAATAGCTGTCAAAAAGATAGAAGCAATAATCAAATTACCATACAAAACAAAGAGTTAGAACTTCATCCAACAACATACTCCAACTCAAGAAAACACATATTCTTTATACTTGGTATATGATCCAAAATAACTCTAATTCACAAAACACAATCACGCAACCATCACACCTTCTCGTCACTTCAAACAATTCACTTTCTTTCAACCTAACTAAATAATCTAAAATTTGTAAAAAAGCTCTACAAATAAAATCCGGTGATGTTCAATCCATGGCATGATTCATATCAGTTCAAACCTAGAAGGTCCTATACTTAGAGTTCACAAAGCGTAACTGTGACTCGTTGAGGGCTAAGGAGAGAGTATAAAACTCAGTTTCTGTTTCCTAACAACAAAATGCCAAATATCATCAATAAATATATTCGCCTACCATCCTATGGAATAAACACAATCTCCTAGTCACACTAGGGCTCAAAACGAGCCGTTAAACTTGTTAAGATAAACGAGCTCAACATTTCAGCTTAGTTAAGATAAACGACCCGACTTCGAGCTAGCTTTTAAGCGAGCTCGAGACACGAGCTTTTTGCTACGCTACTAAACTCAAAATTCTCCTATAGAATCCTACACCTCAGAACATTTCCTGCTTAATTTGACCAACACATACAGAACTGATCTTCCTGAACGAAGAATTCACAAACAGTTAACACAAATTCAAAACTAGAATACGACGTCGTGTGCGTGTGTAAAGAGAAAGATAAAATGAATACGTATGTCTGGTTCCATGAGATGCCGAGAATGCTGCTCGAAATTCTGAATAGGACTCATGGCTGGATAAAACCCTAGCTATACGCTGATCAAATACTGAACCGATCGCCGAGCAACCTTTGTGAACTTGAACTCGAACTTGAACTTGCTGAATTCTAGGGCAAATTTGTAGCGAGCGAACTCTTGCTATTGCTTCTCTACTTGATAGTAAGATTAGAACTGTACAAAATTAGGGTTTGGAGGTGAATTTGCGCAATTAGAACCCTGATTCTACTGATGGAAAGAACTGTAGGTCTGAAACCGAAGCTTGATTACGTGATCATTCAAGCAGGTCTCGCACTACTTCAGAAGACTCGCGTGATTTATATAGAATGAACCAAGTTTCGGTTTCGAGGGGTTACTTCATGAAAACTTATATAATAAAACAAAAAATTGATGAATATTGTTATTTACTTATTTTCCATAATATTGTAATTTTGTACGATAACTAGTAACATGCCCGTGTGCGTTGTGGCGCGCTAAATCGTGAAAAAAATTAACGTTTTTGAAAGTCAACAAAAGTTTGGAACGCGAAACGCAAGTACCAAGACCAGCGTAATTGAATCGTAAATAAAATTAGCGTTGAAATGTTGTAAGTTTTTCGATCGAAGATTGATAATATTGAAAACTTTAGATAAAAGAAAAAAAATCGTTAGAAATAAATTTATTCCAACAACTAAAAAACAATTAATGTTAGGAATAGGATTTGAAGCCATGCCGTTTGTTTTGATTAATACATTATAATAAAATGAAAGGAAAAAATAATATGGTTAGAAGTGGGATTCGAACCCTCCCAAGTGTTATGAGCAGAAATTGAAGCTGGCAACATAGACCACTGGAGTATGCTTATAATTATGTTCCACTCCAATATTTTTATTTATTTAACCAAGAAAGAAACAAATTTAAAAATGGTTTTACTGTATCAACCGACCTTTGATTAAAGGTTAGATAATTTAGTGGATTTTTAATAAAATTTACTAGGTTATAAACTCTGTATTACACACGTTAGATTATTAAAAAAATACAATTGATAATACACTTATATATTTCTCATTAAAGGTTTTACGTTTCAAGACTAGTTTAAGAAATATGTCATATTTTGTAGCTAAAACTAATTATTCACAAATGTTTGGATTCATGTTTTCAAAATGATTATTGTAAGTTTAGAAACATAATTTAAAATTAAACAAAGTTGTTAACTAATGGATATGGACAATAATAAATTTTATTACAAACATATAAAGTTCCTACATTCTTTTATTATTCACTAGGTTAGAATCCCGTGTATTACACTGGTTGAATAAATATAATTTTGTATACTTATGAATAGAAAAAATTTATGTTTTAAAAAAATTTTACGTGACATTTATAAATTATGTTAAGTTAATTTTTAAAACATTTTTTTAGCTGAGTATTAAGTTTTTTTTATGTAACTGGTAAATGTTAACTCATATTAAACTTTAGAAACCCGGTGTATTACATGTGTTAAATAAATACAATGTTATATATACTTAGTAATAAAGATTTACATATTACATATTCATGAAAAACGTTTTATAAAAAAATTTTAAAAGTCATTATTATTTAATAGAGAGAAAAAAATATTTTAAGAAATTTGTATAACTAATAGGAGAGAGATGCGGGAAAAAAAACTTAAGGATGCATGAGAGTGACAAGTGTCACATCAAAACCTTTATTTATTATATAGTATAGATTTGAGTGTATAGAAAAAGAATGAAAATGAAGATTGAATGGAAATTAACTGATGAAATTAAGGGAGTAATTTTAGAAATCAAAGTGATTGATCATAAAAAAAGAGAGTGACATAAAAACCCAAAATTATGTGCATAGAAAAATGACACGTATCATAATAACGGGTGATTATTAGAATAAGGATTTACATATTTTCCATAATTAGAGGTAATAATATTGTGATTTTGTATGCAAACTAGGTGCTTCATCTATTGTAACCCACTGTTCACCTCTTATGTAAATGTATGTGTTTATAATTTAGTTGATTTTTATATAATTATATTAGTAATCTTTATCTATATCTATACTACTATATAATAGATACTGGAAGGATGTGGATGTAATTTTCTAAAAAAATTAAGACACTTTGTACATTTTTTGTTGCATAGTGTACACATTGGCAATGTCATATAAGTGTACAATTACCTTCGAACCCCTCTCCATATCTTTACAATTAAACACTCAATAAATATTCTTTAACCCCATGTTCCCGAGTCTCATTTAAGGAGGGAAAAGAAAGGAAAATAAAATAACCCTTTGTTCCAGAATTTTTTTTTAAGAGGGAAAATAAAGGAAATGGAGGGAAATGAGTTCCCTAGTTTTTTTAAGGAGAGAAATGGAGGGAAATGAAGGGAAAACAAAGCTTATTTTCATCCTTTCATATCGGAAAGATTTTGAGAGAAAGGAAAAGAATGGAAAAGAAGAGAAAAGATAAGAAAAGAAGGGGAAGGAATCCCTTCTTTTCTTTTCTTCCCTTTAGTAATATCGGGAACACAGCGTAAAGCTCAACTCAACCATCTCATTATTTTATGCTTACTCTTACATATACATTTAATATTTTAGTTCTAAAATTTTTAGTCTTATGCTATATATATGTCGCCACAACCGTTTTTGCTTTATCTGTAGTGTTTTATAATTTAATAGTATAATTATTTTTAAATGAATTATATTTTTCTTTTATAATTTTTAAAATATAATATTTAACAAAATTTCGATTGTACCATTGACGTACCTATTTTTATCTACATTTCGACATAAATTTTAGTCAAAACCGAGCTTTCGTAATAATGTACAAGTCGTTGAAGCACGAACTTACAAGCCATTGAAGCTTAGGGATTTCCCATTTCCACGTGCTATTTTAATCGGTGTTTCGATATTTCTTTTTTTTTCGTGGTAAATAGCAGTGTATAGGTTCTAAAAACCGAACCTTATACATTTTAAAACTTAACCGATATTGATTGAACAACATCGGTACTATCGTATGTATTATTAGAACCGGTATCATTATTTGTTGTTTTAATTGATGTTAAACACATTTCTATATCCTTTTGGGTATGTAACTAATTTGTTTTTCACGTTCTCTCTTTCGTTTGTTTTACCGTGTGCCGATTCCAAGCGATTACCGTAAAGAACCAAGCCGACATCAATCGAATTCTTGTCGCTTAGCGCAGGGACCTCACTAGTACTAATAAATAAAAATCTTAAGGGAACACGTGTCACTTCTGATGTATGCCTAGTATTCTTTGCTCGCCTCTATCTTCTATTAATAAATAATTATAGATACTTATTAATGGAGAGTTATTATATAATCAACCAAATGAATTTAATATTAATTAACATTTATCCTTTAGATAAAAAAAAAATTAATACGTAGTTGAAAAAAAAAGTGTTTTAAAAATTAACTTAATAAAATTTATAATTGTCACGTTGGTATGTCATCATTTATACATGTTTTGCATGCATAATAATCCTCATATTACGATACTAATTGAATAATAACATTGCAATTGACACTTAAAACGTTTATATTTTGTAATTGCAGGTTATTCGGTGTTGAAAATATAAATCAAGCTAAATCCTATCAAAAAACACCAAGAATTCAAGCTTCTACAAGGTTCATTCCCAAGCTTTGACCCACAAAAAGTCAAAATTTGTCAACAAGAGTCAACCAAGCAGCTAAAAGGTAAAACTGGAGAAAGTAGGGGGATGCACGGCTGTGCAAACCCTATATTGCTCTCCACGACCCAGTACAATGTCCTTTGTACCCTGTTTGATTCCCGAGGCCTTTTCACGACCGTGCAATCAATGTACGGTCGTACATTGCACATTTTGAGGCTTATAAATAGAGGGCTTGAGTTCTTCATTCCACACACCTATCCATACCTCAAGAACACATCAGAGAGAGCTTATTTCGTAGTTAGAGTAGTGAGTATAGAGTAGAGGGGCTCTTCCTCCTTGTTCCACAATAGGGGAGCCTACGAAACTCAGCGTTACGCTAGTCGTTATGGCCATTCGTGGCTAAAGCTTCTTTGTATTGCTAGGGTGAAGATGATGTTTGGTGCATGTTAATGTTTAACGTATTAATTTAGTGGTATGTTTATGTCTTTAATTAATTCGCTCTTAAAAACCACCTTTTGGTGAGATTTTATTATTGTCTAAATCTGTCTTTATATTTGTGAGTGTCTTGATTTTAAAGAGTAAGATTGTAAAACCCTTTTTAATCAAACTTCATTTGAAACTCGTATGTCTTTATCCAAGCATAGATTGATAAGCCAAGGCTTGGTCTATACTTTTAAGATCGTACGTCTTTATACGAGCTTATTATGCGACCAAGAATTGGTGAACTCATGTTGGGAACGGTACGTCTTTATACATGGTCCCATTGTTACACCGCCTCCCGGTGAGCAAAATATAATCACCTATTTAACTGTAATATAAAGCATTTTAAGTTCGATGTCTTAAACCAAACTGAATATGACCATTCGAAGGGTTAATGGTAACTGTTATCCCTAACGGGAGGCACTACTATTTTAATTTAAAGATTATAATTCGTGAATCAAATATCGTGAGTACGAGGCTCTAGCGGTGACCCGGGTCACAAGTTTGTAGTCATACCATTGAATTAGTCAACTTAATATTATCACGTACCAAGTTGATTCGAAGCCCTAAGTAATACTCTCTGTGACTTGATCATTTCCGACATATTTACTTTTCTGCTATTTACTATTCTGCTAGTTACATTTCTGTTACACACATCACACATATTTTTACTTTTATGCTATTTACTTTATCGTCATTTAATTTTTTGTCATTTACTATTCTGGTTCACAAGCACACAAAACCCACTCACTAATTAATTCGGTTAAACGATAACAAAAGTTAAGTATTAAAACTTAACCATGTCTATTGGTTCGATACTTGCTTCTTGCTGTCTTCTCTTGTTTCTTGTTGTTCTTGCTTTGGTTCTTGTGTGCTTGCTTTCTTGAATTTTGAGGTGCTTGGTTACTTTCTATTTACTTCTACGAATTCATGCAACTTTTCTCCAAGTTGATTCTACTTCAATTTAATACGATGACTCATCCATTTATTTTAACTCGAGTATCGCAGAGTGGCTAATTAGGTGATCGCCGAGTTAGAGTTATGTTGGGTTCGGATTTTACTTTCGGAACTTCACCACCCAACGTCTCGTGCATCTATTATCTATTGCGACAATGTGAGCGCCATTTATTTGTAACGTAGAAATAAGAAAATCAAAATGTTCTTACATATTAAAACAAAATGTTAAACGTATAAAAAATCTAGGATAAAAATCTGGAAAAAAAAAAAAAAAACACAAACTAAAAAATTGGATTAAAAAAAAAAAAAAAAAAAGAAATTAAGAAATAAAATATAGGAAAAAAAAGCTAAAAAAATCGAATAAAACATTGCTACCCCTAGGGTTGAACGGTGGATGGGGGCAGAGTGCGCACGCTTACCACTGGACCAAGGACCCTTTTTGTGTTTAGTGACACCCATTTACTTCTTTAACACAAAATCCGTATAAATAAAAAAAGAAAAAAATAGATCTAATCATCACATGACACATGTCAAAACCGCAAAAACCAAACCAATAGTAATTAACAACTGTTCACACCTCTCTTTAAATGTATATACTACAAGCTAGCTTAGAACCCGTGTAATACACACGAAATGAAAAATATCAATATATAAAATTTTTAAATCTTTATGTATATATATATTTTATATATAATAAGGATAGAAAACAAAATTAAAAATATGTAAAAATTAATATATAATTGAGTTTCAAAAATACGTTAATTATTATTTAATGTAATTTGACTTTCATTTACCATTTGATTGAAAATAAAAGTTACATAATTGGATTTCAAAGTTTCTTATAATAAAGGATAATTTAAAAATAAATTTGTTTTATTAGTATAATAGTATTTTTCTTTAAAATATATTATTATTAAAAGATAGAGATGTACAGGGGTGTTCAAAAAAATCTGAATTTGAAACTGAACCCGAATTATCCGAAAATCCGAATTCGAATCCGAATTATCCGAAAATCGGATATCCGAATTTTCGGATTCGGATTCCGATAGTGATTTTCGGATATTTCGGATAATTCGGATATCCGAATATTCGAAATATTATATTTATATATATGTTAATTGTTTTTATTATTTAAAAATAAGAAAATTTGAATCAAAACCCGATATATTATATTTATATATTTTTATATGTATATTTTTTAATGTTTTTAATTGTTTTTATAATTTAAAAATATTATTTTTTTATAATTTTCGGATATCCGTTTCACTATCCTAATCCGTATCCGAAATTCGGATATCTGAAATTTTGGATTCGGATAGTGAAAATCCACTATCTGAAAATTTCGGATATCCGACTTTGAACACCCCTAGAGGTGTATTTACTAAAAGAGAAAGAAACAGGAAAAATGATGAAATGAATATGGAGGCGACACGTGACATGAAAAAACATTTATTTATTATATAACTAGGTTAGAATCCCGTGTATTACACGGGTTGTATATTAAAAACGATATAACTTATAATTCGTAAATAGTCCTAACTTGTCAGACTATTATCATCGTATCGAGATATATCAACTGGAAATGTGTGTATATAATAAATTAGTGTTTTTCTTTAATTAGTTATATTTTGATTTCCTATTATATATATATATATATATTCTTATTTAATATAATTATTATTTTTCTTTAATAATATATTTATAATATCATTACTATTTAATAAGATATATGTGCATTTATTAGGAGAGAGAGACGAAAAAATCAATGTGAGAAGGCATGAGGAAGTGACAAGTGTACAACTTAAATCTTTATTTATTAGTATAGATAGACCAGGTTAGAATCCCGTGCATTACACGGGTTGTATATTAAAAACGATATAACTTATAATTTGTAAATAGTCCTAACTTGTCAGACTATTATGATCGTCTCGAGATATATCAAGTGGAAATCTTACTAACCTAATAAATAAAAATCTTTTGTAACACGTGTCACTCTCTGGTTACTCTTCATCTTTATTTTCCTGCTTCTCTCTCCTATTAATTATTAATTATTCTGTTTTTCTCTTCTATTAAATAATGATATTAAATAATAATTTTTGTATTAACAAATAAAAATCCTATGGACACTTGTCACTTTGTGGTTCATTTTTATTATTATTTTTTTGCCCCTCTCCTATTAAATAATGATATAAAAAAATATTTTTAGATGTTTAATATAAATCTAATTACAGATAGTTATTATTTCATCATAAATAATTATTGAATCATCAATCAAATTAATTTAATATGAATTAACATAGCTTATAACTGTCATGACAAATTATATTTTTTAAAGACATATTTTGACGAATGTGTGTTAACAAATTATATTATATTTTAATCAACTGATGTAATACATTGGTATATTCAACCCGTGTATTGCACAGGTTTTTAAAAATATAAATTTTTTTATTACCAATTAAGTATATCATATTTTATTTATTCAACCCGTGTAATCACACGGGATTTTAACCTAGTGTGTGTATATAACAAATTAGTATTTTTCTTTAATTAGTTATATTTTGATTTCCTATTATATATATATATATATTCTTATTTAATATAATTACTATTTTTCTTTAATAATATATTTATAATATCATTACTATTTAATAAGATAAATGTGCATTTATTAGGAGAGAGAGGAGAAAATCAATGTGAGAAGCTATGAGGAAGTGACAAGTGTACAACTTAAACCTTTATTTATTAGTATAGATAGATTACTATTTAATAAGATAAATGTGCATTTATTAGGAGAGAGAGGCGGGAAAATCAATATGAGAAGCCATGAGGAAGTGTTGTACAACTTGAACCCTTATTTATTAGTATAGAAGTATAGATAGATTATTATGTATAATTCTTTTAAAGGTTTTAATATTTTAATATAAATTATCATATATAAATCTTATAAAACAATTTAGGAATGGACCCAATGATCCCATGTTGGTGGGGACAAAAGGTAGATTTGATTTATCCTTTCGATGAATTAGATCTTAGTTATTACCGAAAACAGATAACACATTATCATAAAAAATGATTAAAAAGAATAAGATGGTGCAACCACCAAAACAATAAACATCAACTTCAATTAACAGAATTCTAGTGAAGTGAAAGCCAAGAAATGTACATAATTATATCTTTTTTTCTCTCTTATAAAACATTCATGCACATCTTCATTTATTTCACCAAAACACCTTGTAGTGTGTGCGCTTTTGTTGCATGCATGTGCTCTTAGGCTTTTGATCTTTTTCAAACTTGGTTAAAGGAAGGAGATGGAGGAGGGTTTGGTCGAGAAAGGAAGGGTGGAAATTGACACGCGACAACCGTTTAAGTCAGTGAAAGAGGCCGTTCTGTTGTTTGGAGAAAAAGTTTTAGTAGGCGAGGTTTACGCACATAAGCTCAAAGAGGTTCTATTGCTTTCTGTTAATTTTTCTTGGAAAGAATTTACAAATTTGATATTCATTTTCATAGTATGATTTTTAACATATGTTAGTTATAAACCATACGTTTTAGCATTATTTTTTAATGAATAGGGGTATAATATCATTTTCACAATACTAAGTTGTTAAAATTAGTTGTATGAATGAAAAGTGTTGAACATGTTAGCTATTAATTATATATATATATAATAGTTGATTAAACAATTACTTCTTATGATATAAAACTTAATTGACACGTTTGGGCCAAGCTAATATATGTTTTTTTATATATTGAGTAAAAAAACTACATTTGTGTTTATGATACCTGCTACATTGACATATGTTATACATCGATAGATGGGAAGCACAGAAAAGAAAAACAACCAACGTGAAAAAACAGTTGTTCTTGAAGAAAAGAAACAAATCCTAGAAGGTTTAAATGACGAGGCAAAATTAATGGCCTATTATCTTATGTCGCTTAAGCAACAACTTGAAGAGACAAAATCAGAACTCAACCAATTGAAGTCAACAAGAGGACCTTATCTAAGTGATCACCCACCCGTTGATCGTGAGATAGAAGAGATCAAATTTATGGAAAATCCAAAACCAGCTCAAGTGAAGCCACCGATAGAAGATAAACACAAACCCGATGATAATTTGTGTGAACTAAAAGAAGATTCGGACAAGTTCAAAACTCTAACTACCAAAGTGATTGTTGAAGTACCAAAAATGCAAGAAAGAAGTACTTCGTCCTTCAAGATCAAGAAAGCTAAAAAGAAAACCCTAATTCCATTACTTAGTGGGATTTTCTCAAAAACTAAAGGGTAATTAAGAAATAATTATCCTTTACGAGAGTTTTTACTTTTTACATTCACCTAAACCCGAGTTTTGTTATCTAAACTTTGGATATCAATATGATACAGTTCATTTTGTTTTATTTTTTAATGATTTTAATTTGGGAGCTTCTTTTTAAAAGTTTTTACGAGACTTGAACAATAAAAGGTTGCATGACATGAGTTAAACATACAAGGCTAACATATTTTGCTTATCATTAATTTATAGTGTGGAAATTAATAAACTAGCATATATATTATAAATTTTACTTCCATAGTTGGGAATAATTCACCAATTTCTCTTAAAAAAATAATAATTCAATGGACAAAGGATAGACACTTTTACTTTATTTATCTCTTTTATTTTAATCCATTAGAGCATTCATAACCCGTTCTTTATAATTATGTGAGTGAGTTTTGTATATTTTATGGAGTGGTTTAAAGTGGTTGTAAGTGGAGGAGAGAGAATAGGTTTTTGTAAATATAAGGATAAAAGTAGTAGTTTTTAGTATAATTATAAAGATAAGGATAAGGAGAGAGAAAAGTAGATATAAAAGGTAGAAAAAAAAGTGTTTTTTAGTGTAATTATAAGGATAAGGATATGAAATATAAAGAACGGACTGAAAATGCTCTTAGTTGTAAGGTTAAAGTGAAAGCAAGTCATCAGTATAAAAATCCTTCGATTCCATGTGATGGGACATTTGACCATGAAAAATTTTAAAAAACATAATTTCTTCCATGAATATTGCTTAGAAATGAAATTGATAAAGCATTTGAAAGCAGATATATCTGAGTCTGTTATTCATAGGAAGAGCATTCGAGAGAAATCTCCAAAAGAAGAGAAAAGACATGAAGGGAATGATGCCAAACTAGTCTATCTGTGATGTCAAATCTAGAGAGATCTTACAAAATAGATTGAGCCTCTATGGATAAGATAGACGATAGCGATGGAAATGGACCGGGTATCGATAATCCTAGACCCGTATCTGGTTATAAAATTGTGTCCCATACCCGGCCCATTACCCATCGAGGTTGTGTCGGGTATATGGCATACCTGCGGGTATCAGGTATACACATTAGTGTTGTATATCGGGCATACTCGCGGGTGTCGGCCAATACCCATCGGGCAGGGCCGGTCCCGAGAATCCTTAAAACGTTTTGGGCCCGGGACATGTAAAAAAAGCGGGCCCTATGATATAAACTCAATAAACATATATAAAAAAAAACATAATACGTGCTTTTATATATATATATATATATATATATATATATATATATAGATTTTTTTAAAAAAAATTCGGGTTATATATGTAGATTTTTGATTTATTTATTGGTTTTTAGTTCAGATTTATAAACAATTGAGCTTATATATATATAGATTAAAAAAAACACATTTCTAAGTGGGTCTTTTTTTAATTTCTAAATGGGTTAATATGATAAATGGATAATACAAGTTGACCCTTTTATAAATATATAAAATATATATAAAAAAAGTTTAAAACTACGGGGCCCTTAGGAGACCGGGCCAAGGACGGTCGCCCTCCCCGCCCCCCCTAAGGGCCGCCCCTGCCACAAGGTATGTGTCGTATACTTTTCTATGACTCTATTTTTATATTTATAATAACATATTAAATATGAATAAATTATATACATTAATATCATTAATATCATCAAATTACATTCAAAAGAAAAACTTATTTTCTAAATGAAGCATTAATATGCATAGGTTAAGAAAAAAATTGAAATTAATTTTTTTTTTGTATATGATTCGGGTAAACGGGTATGTATATGTTTCGGGTATCACCTAATCCCATACCTGTCCTGTCACACCCCGTCGAAGACGAAAACACGGACTGGGACCGGTATATCGCATTGAACACAAGTACAAGAGAAAACTAAAAGGAAACTTATGCATTACATTGAACCATACTACAAGCCTCTATCGAAAGGACAAATACATGTAAAATCCTGAATTAATAAAAAGTGTCTAAAAAGTCCGACTACAACCAAAGGTACCCAATAAGAAATCTTCACAAAAGCAAGCCCTTTAGAGCTCGTTATCCCCATAACTGTTTACCTGAAAATAATGTTTCGAAAACGGGTCAACTATAAAAATAGTTGGTGAGTACGCAGGTCTTGTGACTCGATAAGAAAAAGTAAGTAATTTCAAAATTTAAATGTAACCATCCGTTGATGATCAAGTACACATGTTAAGATTTTAATTACACTGAGCCACAATCAAAATCGTCACACTAGTTGTTGCCCTGTAAATGAGAACACCTATTATGGTTAATTATGCGCCCAAATGACCCTACAAGTCTGGTTGGTGCGACCAACCCTGGGCGGGGGTGTCAACCCAAATAGTACTATTCATAATTCCCATCGGCTATCCAAGCTAATTGATTGCGTTAAAGTGGGGACTTAATGCATCTAAAAGCAAACCCAGGTAATCCTAATCCCAAGTAACAACGTTCAATGTGAAACATCTTTTCCCCCGTAAAACAATAAAAAAATAAAGTGGAGCCGCGAAACTCACCTGAGCGCGGTAATGCAAAAAGTACAGTTAACCGAAGAAACGGCAAATATGATGTCATAAACGAGCCCTACTAATCAAGTAGACACGAAACATGCATTTAGGACACCTAAAGTGTGTGACTAAGCCAACAAAACAAAAGTGGCTATGAAATCAGTTGCATACCCAAAAACCCATGCATACGCGTATTTAAACTGTTTATTAAGAAAACCCGTTATAGCTTTTCATGACTTTAAAGTTTTAAGTTTTCATAATTTATTCAAAGTTTATAATTCAGTATATGTAAGTGTTTAAATACTCTCATAAGTCACGAGTTTATTCGTCCAAAAAGTCATTTCGCGCGTATATGGCGTTTTAATTTTTTTTTGTGAGATTAGCTTCCACTTTATCAATCTATCAAAACATCAAAATATTTATAAAATCTTCTGCTCCAAAACAAGTTTATTTATATCAATAAAATTTTATACCTAAAACCAATGAAAATCACATTTTTATAATTTTGTATAACACCAAAAACATAAAAACATATCAAAACGTTTTGTTAATTGCCAATTCTTTAATTATAAGTTCTTTTATATGAGAAATAATTTCTGGTAATTTTTCATAATTTTCCCAACTCCAGATTATTTTCTATAATTATTTTACTACTAAACATCATAAAAAAAATACACTTTTATCACTTCAAATAAGGCAAAAATTACAAAAGCATACCTCTACGGATTATAAATACTCAAAACTTCGAATCCAAGCTTATATATATGAAATACAATTTCTGACAAAATTTCATATTTTTCTCATATACAGAATATTTATTATAGTTATTTTATTACATAATACATATAAATTGAGGAAAAATAGTAAAACAATTCAAAAATTAATGAAAGTTTCAGAAAAATAATATTTCCTCGGTATGAAGCGTCTGTACAAATTTTAAATCTAGAAAATATACGAAAGTAATTTTCCTTATTTTCATGCCTTTAAACATAAATAAAATTTTATAAATAGTTAGACCCTTAAATAATTCACGAAATTTCTACATAAATTCTCTTATACCAAAATACATATGTTTTGTGTTTTTAAGAATTTTTCAACATCGGTAGGTATATTCCCCCAAATTTGGCCATTAAAACATAATTTATCTTGCAAATATTCTAATAAATCAGTCATTTTAAGTTAGGAGCTTAAATTTTTTAGATCTTAATCTTATCATATACTATTCAAAATAAAAACACCAATGGAAGCTAACACACACTTTTAAAAATCAACTTTGATCATACATGCAAAGTAAGAAAAGAGTAGTGTTCATACCCTCCCGTTTGTTCGGTTCGTGTACACAATCTACTTGGATTCACATACAATGAGACCCAAGTATACCAACGTGTTCGTTTTTGCATCACGAACATTTCCCTGGTCTCGGATCGTCCATGCAACACCTCTAGACCTACAAGCAACTCGTTTAAATACCCTATTTTTGTCACCAATATTCTGCTCAAACTGATCTGTTCAGAAACACATCTTCCCAACTTCTGATCGTAATTTTCTTCTGTGAGATCGAAGATATATGTGTTAGACAGGTTCACCGAAAGTTTCAGCTCGATCTGACGGTCGGATCTATGGCAACAACCGGTTCTTTACAACTGAGTTTTTCATATCCGAACCTAAAACAGTTGCGAAAATGGGTTCAAAAACTGTACTTAAACAACTCAAATTTTCATCTCCACCGATCAAAACGATCATCTATGAGTTTTAAACACTCTGCGGAAAAATCAGGACAATCGGACCGTTGATTTTTGCGTACCAGTCGGTTCTTTGCAAACATGCAAACCAAAACTTTCTGTCCAGATTTTAAAGGTTGATTTTAACAAGTTTAAGCTTATATTTAGGACAATCGGAGCTTACCATTGCGTTCGTAGTGTCGAGAAATGGTTCCAGGTGAAAAACCGCATCTCCGGCCACCTTCGGCCACCGCCGGACCACCACGGACCGCCGTCGGCCGCCACCGGACCACCGCCGGACCGCCACCACCACCACCTGAATTCTCTGTCCTCTCTCTCTAACGTTCGCTCTCTAAAAGTTGCAAATGAGAGATTTAGTGGGGTGACCCACTATATATAGTGTGGTGGTGTTGTACCGTGTGCTGTGATGACGGTATCCCGCTGAACCGAACCCGATAAAAATAACGAAGTTATTTTACACAAAAATAACTCATTATAATTTATTATTTTCCCTCAAGTCCTTGCGTCTCGTAAATATATATACTTTCGGATTTAAATTAATATTTTACGAAACCGCTCGACTCGGGTGTTAACACGTATAGACCCGAGCTTGATCAAATTTTTGACATAATAACACCAAAATAAATCTTGATATTATTTATCGTTTTTCAGTGAGTTCCTTTCATTTAAAAGTATACTTCAACATAATAATAATACTTTTATTATTATTATACGAACTCGTCGAACACAGGTGTTGACCGTAAAAGTCGTGGTTGTCACATGTCCCAAACCCGCGAAATTTTAAAAATTAATCCCATACCCAGTCTCAAATATTTTGGGTATACACGTAGGGCTCGGGTTATTTTACCATCCATCCTAGGCAGAACTAAGGTAGAAAAAATTAGCATATTGAATAATTTCTCTAAAAGGAGTATTAGGATCCACAATCCACACAAAAAAGCACAAGATCCTGACTTAGCCATGCTCAAGCTAAGCACCTACTACCCAATGAGGTTGCCCAAAATGGTACTTGCATGAGGGAAAACATTCCTCCAAACATGAGAACTTAAATCAGAATGAAATAGGTTTAGATACCAAATCCAATGGATGACCCTATTTAGATATCATAAACTTGCCCCAAAGAAACTGACCAATAATATAAGCCCGTGTAAGTTCGACATGCAAAGCTTTCTTGTCTAATTACCAACCCACCCTCCTTCATGGATTGACAAATGTAGTCTTCCAATCCAATGGTGCATGTGCTCACCATTGGAATCCCATAATTAGTTAGCCATAACACTTTTCATCTTATAAATCCTAGTCTTATGGCCACACTACCAAGGTATGTATAGGAATAAAGGAAATGACTAATTTTAAGAGAGTGAACTTACCACCAAAAGAGAGAATTAAAATGTTAGACTTGAATCTTTGTCTCGCTTTAAATATATCAACATGATTGTTATGATGATTATTCAATTAATAAAATGATTTGTTTATTTTTCTTAATACTTTAATCTAACACATTTCAAAAGTAAAAAAAAATTCTCCTTATTTATTTTTCCTTTATCAGTCTTTGACTAAACAACCAGTGAGGGCGTTCGTGGTGAACCCATGGATAATGGTGTGGCGGTGATGGATGAAGTTATCATGGACGACCGAATGCACGTCAATCTGTGAATGCTTCAGAATTCCTATTTGTATGGACAATTGTCTATGAAAGCGATTTAGTGGATCCTTTCCCATTTTACATGCATCTTTTAGTCTACATAGTGTAATCTTTTCTAGTAACTATTTGACTTGATTTTTAATGTAGTCTTCTTTAATTTGAAAGATGTAGGTTGCATTTCCTTCATTTATAGTCCACTTATATTGATCAACTCGAGTCCATACTCTTCTGGTTTATGTTAAATCATTGACCTTGACTAACACATCCTCGTTCAACATCATATTTAGTAATTAACTCAACATAATAACATCTTGATTTTTGGTGCATTATATATCGAATATTATATTTGATAATATAATATTTAACCATTCTTGTTTGTTGTCAACATAAAAATGTTGAAAGTTTTTGAGGTTTGGGGCAAAAGTGCAAAATTTTAATTTGACTTAATTACACAGTTAGTCCCTATGGTTTGTGAAAAGTAACAGATATATGTACTAAGAGTTTCAAGTTGTAAGTATGAGTACCATGCTTTCAATTTTGTAATAATATTAGGTATTAAGACTAACTTCCGTTAGTTTTTTGGTTAAGTTGAAGGGCAATTAAGTCATTTCGCATATGTGGGCTAATTATGTAAGTTTTCATAAATGAGGGACCATTTTTGTTATTAAGTCTAAATAATATAAAAAACAAACAAACACTCTGTAGGTCCAGATTTACTTGAAATCACTGATTTGATCGAATACACACACACACAGGCGGAAACTGTGTGTATGTTGGTGAAACAGATGGTAGAGACAGGATCGGTGAAGATAACAGGCTAACCTCACAATGAATCAACACAAAGTGATATGAAAATGTAAGAACACAGTGTAAAAACAACTGCAAAGTGTATTGATTCAAGAACAATGTGAAAGAGAAGGTTCAGGGTTACAGCTGCTACTCACACCCTAAACATTCTCAAACTAGGGTATTTATAGTAGTGACAGGTATCGAAACTATGTTTAATCGAAACTACTAGTTTCGATTGACCATTTACAAGTGATACACAGAACTGTCAAAACTACCATCTATCGAAACTACTAGTTTCGATTGAACACACTCAATCGAAACTAAGTAGTTTCGATGGCCCAGACTTAGAAATAAAACAGTAAATTACATAAAACTGAAATTACATTTAATGAAATGACAGAAAGTAAACTAGTCTAAAACTGTTTAAACATACAATAAATGACAACAACTTATACATAAGATATGACTCTACAATCTCCCCCTAAGCTGTTGCATTACTGTCTTCAGCTCTTCATCAAGCAGCTGGTCCTTCAGTTGTCCTCGGTATAAAAGGTTTAACATGGAGAGATACAACCCGTTGGTAGGCCTTAGCATCAGCTTCATCTTCATCACTGTATGCCTGAATGTGATTCTGGAAAAGTATCTCCAGATCTTCAGGCTTAAATTTCAACAGCTCCATAGGGTCAAAGATAGTGATGTCTTCCTTGCCCTCACACTCTATTATTGCACTGCCAATGATTGGGTCATAGTACCACTTTCTGAAAGTCTGCAGTTGGACAGGTACAGACTTTGTAATGGTGATGGTCTTGTGAGTTTGGACAGGCTTGTACCTCAAGAATACATATGTCTTATTGGTTTTAGGGTGAAACCTTGTCTTTGAGATTTTCTTTTGAGTTTTCCTAGGCTTCATACCCTTGAAATCATTATTGACTTGAGAATGCAGAAATTTCTCGAAGTCATAAGCCATCATAACCTTCCCAGGGTTTTGAAGTGGAAGCTTGGCTAAGTCCCTGAGGTCATAGAAAGGAAGTGTCTGGAAGTCAGTCATATTTTTGAAGTGCTGAACTCCCCCTCTATATCTTCTGATAATAAAGAGCTTCCTTTCTGCATCATACTTCCAGCCAATTGGAGGCCTCTTTAGCTCCTGATGCTCAGCTATCCATTCGTATGTTGTAGGAGTTTCTTCCTGAATGATTTTCCTGAACCAAGATTTTCTTGAAGTTGGAGGTTCAGGTGCAACAGAAGGTAGATCTTGTGCTGGACTTGATTCAGAGACAGTAGTGGTTGGTTCAGGAGTGACTGTCTTGATAAGATTAACCTGAACATCTTCTTCGTCTTTTTCTTCATCAGACAAGGTTTGAATCTCCTCTCCTTCTTTTGTGAAGTATCTGGTTCTCTCAGTCTCTTTTTCCTCGGTAGTCAGAATTTCTGGGTAAAGATCATTATACCCAAAGTTTTCAATTTCATCTAAGAGGGCATTCAGCTCGTCATCAGATGGGATGTCTTCTTCATCCAGAATTACGGTCTCTATCTCAGTAGAGGTCCCCTTCCCTTTCTTTCTTGCATCTCTTCTCTCACTTGCTGAGGGAAGGTCTAGTTCTGGTTCTTCAACCTTGACTTCAACTGCCTCCTTTGTCTTCTCAGCATGGCCAGTAAAGACAGTTAGAGCAGACTCTGGATTAGTGACAATGGCAGGAGATGAGGGTTCAACCACAGATGTAGTCTCCCCCTGAGCTGTTGAAGTGGTTGGTTGTTGTTGTACAGGTTTTGTCATTAAGGCTTTGAGCTGTTCCACCGCTTCAGCTAAAGCCTTGAATTATTCTTTTTGCTGGGAGATAAGTCTCTGTTGTGTTTCAAGTTGGGTTTGTTGAATGTCAATCTGGGTATGTAGACCCCTAACTTCCAGCTTCAGGTCTTTAACCTCTTCCTGGACATCATGCAGATTAGATTTTAGGCCTTCAATTTCTTTATCCTTCTTTTGAATCTTATCCTGCAGTTTCTTCACTTCAAGGCTTAAGTTTTTAACTCTAGGTATAGGAGAGGTTGATTCATGATGTGGTGATGTGGGAGGAGTATGAATGGGTGTTTGATGTGGAGATGGTTCTAGAGTTGGTTGTGGAGTAGTGAATAAAGAATCTGTCGAGGATGACAAATCTTCTAATCCAGTCTTGATTTTCTTTGCCCTAGGCTCCTCTTCTTCAAAGTCAGAACCTGACTCAACTTTCCTTTTGGAGGATGATGCTAGATGCTCTGTTCGTTCATCTGAATCAGACTTGTAGTAGTCAGATCCATAGATTCCAGCATCCAGAGTCCCACTCGATTCTGCAACTTCCTCCTCAGCTTCATGTACACCAACTTCAACATTAACTGCTGGCTCTTCAATAATCTGAATTTGCTCGACAAAAGGAGCCTCTATCACAAGCTCAATGATGGGTTGATCTTCTTCTTGAACATTAGGAATGTTCATCTCAATCTCAACATCATCAGTAGGTTGATTACCTTGACCTTGTTCAACTTCCATCTCCTCTTCATCAGATGATACACCCTCTTCTTCTAGATCCGGGTCAATATCAGGAATGAATTCTTCTTCTTCTCCAAGGATATGACCAAACAGGGGAACATCAGCTATAGCCTTGTTGGTTCTCTTGTTTGTACTTCTCATATAGCTCAGAGTCTTGGCGATCATATGGTCGAACACGAAGGTGTTCCCACCTTGTTGAAGCTCAGGATGTAGATTATTGATAATGATCTGTAAGAATCTTGGATATGCCAGAAATTTCTCCTTCACGGCTCCTGTCAGGTTGTCCTTTAATTGTCTGAAGATGAAGCCAGAGAAATTGTAGTCTCTTCCCTTGACTAACCCCAAAATTGCTGAGCCCAATGTACTGTTTGCTGAGTCAAAACCTCCATTTCTGATTGATAGGCAGTGAATAAACACGTGCACTATGTATCTCCAGTGGCTTGGTAGGGAATTCTTGATTATCTGACCATTTTTTAATTCTTCTGGATGACCCAATCTTCTGAAACATTCTTTAACATAAAAGATAGGAAACTCAATAGGTGCATTTGGATTGTCGTTGAACTGCAGCACCTCTCTAACAGTAGCTTCAGAGAATAAGACTTCTTGGCCAAGCACAGTTGCTCTGATGTGCTCCACATTCTCAACTGTGATGATCTCAGCAGTCTCCCAAAATTCCCTTATAGAAGTCTCAAATACTGACAGGTTGTTACTGATGGCAAAGCTGATGTTGGAGTTTGCCATGAAGTTTAAGACACGAACAAATTCTGCAGCTTTTGGATCATTGGCATTAAGAAACGCACAGACATTGTGTCTCTCTACGAATAAGAGATCCATACCTGTAAAATTCATCAGTTGTGCATAATAAGTGAAGTTTCTAAATATACTTAATCGAAACAAGATGTACCAACACTTAGAAAAAAATTGAAAACCTTACTGTCGAAACAACTAGTTTCGATTGAGATGAACTTGGTTAATTTAACAGACAACTTTATTGAAACAAGTAGTTTCGATAGAGGCAATAAGCTTTGATCACACTTAGAGAATTTATGTAATCAACACTGTCGAAACAACTAGTTTCGATGGAGATGAACTTATCGAAACTAAGATATTAGGGCAAGTTTGGGTGTCGAAACTAGTAGTTTCGATGAAAAACCTTTTGAGAAATTTTGAAAGTGTTGAATCCCTTTGTCGAAACTACTTGGTTTTGACACCCATATCCCTTTTGATTCACGATACTTAGACTAATATAGACAATTTAAAGAAGGGTTTAGAGTGGCCTGTTAGTGACGGAACTTCATCTTACCGAATGTGAGACTGTTATCTGCAAGAGTACACATTAATCGTGAGTTCAAAGATGATTGACATGTTTGTAAACGCGGATAAGCACAAAAAAACAAACGACTATTATTATGAAGATTTAGTCGAACATATTTTGAATTTTGAAACCCTAGGTCTGCATATTTTCAAAAATCATCCGGATGAAGTAGTGAGACGATACCTGATGATGGAGACGATGGTGACGACGGGGGAAATCAGGTGATTAATGCTGATATCTTGCAACTCAGACTGATGGCTTGAGAGATTTTGCGAATGACAGAGAGGGTTTGAAAAAGACGAGTCAAAATCAGTATGAAGGGAGGGATTGATTATGAAGGCTTTTAATTTTCGTAAGACAAAAGACAAAAATGCCCCTGTCGAAAAAACTAGTTTCGATAGGGCAAACTAGTTTCGATATGAACAACTAGTTTCGATAGTTCAAAGTAGTTTCGATATGCACAGAGTAGTTTCGATATGTCAAAGTAGTTTCGATATGCACAAAGTAGTTTCGATATGTACAACTAGTTTCGATAGTTCAAATAACAAAAATAAGACTAACATATATACTGTTAAAACAGACTTACTATAGAAATGAAATTATACACAAGATATTTACACTTATCTTCTTGAAAAAGATCCAACATGAGATCAGATCTGGTCAGTCTCTTGAAACACTTCCTTTTGCAATTAACTACTGTGAGTCCCTGAAGATAGCTGATATTTGTGCAAAGTAAACCCGAACATTTGTTTGTACTAAGATTTCATGTGATTAAAATGTACCATTTAGGCAATATACAAGGTGTACCCCACATATTAAAATAAAATGATTTTGAAAACCTAACAATCCTCAAGAAGTACCCATCTTCATCCTATCATCTCTTTCTGATTAACCAAGGTACCGTCTTAGTAATGTCAAAGTATCACCAAAATAAAATAAGATATCCAAGTGGATTTAGAAATTAAAATAAAATATATCCAAGTAGATATTAAAAAGGTACGAGCATTCTAGATCTTTGCGTAAGCAAAACAGAAGAAGTCGTAAAATTATCCAAGCGGATAGAAAAATGTTGAACACCCGAGATCTTTGTGTAAGCAAAACAGACGGGGTCAAATCATCCAAGTGGATGGGAAAAGGATGAGCACCCAAGATCTTTGCGTAAGCAAAACATACGGGGTCATCGGTGGTAAATATCGTTATATTGACGGTCACTTGGCGTATGAATAGGAATCCAATACGTAAGCATGTATCTGATTGAATTGGTTTTCTTAGATATAAAAATGGGTTAGATGTTTCAATAATGGGTTCAAACACACAAGTATGAGATATATATATTAGGTTTTCACACTACTTACAAGTTTTAACCATATGTCGGGCCTACCAGCTATACCTCAGTAAACACCATCGCTTTTGGTCTATTCCATGTCCAAGAGATGAGATCAGACACTATCATTTCTCAAATGTCAGATTCAATTTTTCCTGCAACTCAAAACCACTTGTAAGATTATATATACAACAATTCTTTTCAATATTATATTTCTCCCCCAAAAGATTTGCGTAGAAACTATACATAAAAAAAAAATCTTTTTGGATCTTTCTTTGACAATTAAACAGAATTTAGAAAAGATAATACTATTCACACAATTTACTGAAAGTTTATCATTCCAAGCATCTCCACCAGTTGGGCAAATCTGGTAGAGTCAAAAGCCTTTGTGAAGATGTCTGCTGTTTGCTTGTCGGTTTTGACTTCAACAATTTGAATATGCTTCTTTTCAACACAGTCACGGATAAAATGATGTTTAATTTCCCCCACCATTGTAACCCACCACCGTCTCCTTCATCTCCGGCACCACCCCCACCACCGTCCGCTAGCCGCCACCTTCTCTAACCACCCCTATTTCCCCTTCTCCTTCTCACTTAAACCTCCGCCACAGCACCCTGCTGCCATCATTTCAGCCATTTAAGGCCCTTCTTCTCCAAACCTTCACTACATTTTTTTTCCGGATAAGCACTCGTTTTTCCGGGAATCCCCATTCTAATGACCAAACTCAAAATCGGGCTCACCTTTATTCGTCTCCACCACCCTCCGTCACCAAAACCACCTAATTCCGAAAAACTAGAACCACCTAGCGACCCTGCAACAACTCCAGCTAAAGTCTTAATGGGAAAGAAAGGTATGACCGGTTGCGGTGGTAGCAAGTGGAGCTGATAATGGGTTACGATTTGGGCTAGATGAAGGTGGTGGACGACAGCCCTCAGCAAATCCCTGATTCCTGAATATATATATATATATATATATATATATATATATATAAAATTTATTATATATGTTTAATAATTATTTTTATTAAAGGGCATTTTGGTCATTTAACATAAACTTAACAGAAAAACTAACGGAAGTTAATCTTAATACACAATACTCTTACAAAATTGAAAACATAATACCCATACTTGCAACTTGAAACCCTTAGTACCCATATCTGTTTCTTTTCACAAACCATAGGGACTAACCGTGTAATTAACTCTTTTAATTTTGTACCAAAAGTGCAACATATGTGACATGAGGGACCATTTTTGGGCAAACTAAAAATCTCATAATCTGGATAAAACAAAGAATTAATTACACGGATGACCCATGTGGTTTACACAAATTTCACTTATGGCCCATAGGAATAGGAAACTACAAATTTGGACTAATAGTTTGCATGATTGTAACAGATATGGCCCTTGAGTTGGATGAGAATTAACTTTTTGTTAAATATTTAAAAAAATGATCAAAATAACCCTCCGTTAAATAAAACAAAAAACTCAAATGTGGGCCCTCAAACCCCACCCACTTCATCATCTTAAATAAAACAAAAAACTCAAAGTTGGATGAGAATTAAGTTTGAAATTTAATTATGTAACTTTTGTTTTTAACTAAATAGTAATGTAAGTCAAATTATATTAAATTAAATATAAATTAATGTATTAAAACCGTGTAATATATATGTTTTCAAAGATATAAACTTTTTATTACCGAGTCTATAACATTACATTTTATCAACTCGTGTAACACACAAGTTTTTTAAAATACAATTTTTTTATTACTAAGTATATAATATTACATTTTATCAAACCGTGTAATACACGGGATATTAACCTAGTATCATAATAAACTCAAATAAGCGTTTACTCCACACATCCTTACTTATTTGATATTTATAATGATACATATTGATCACCACAAGTTAATCCAATTACAATAAAATATCCAACAAAACACACCTTTGGTAAGCTTTTGTGAATCAAGTTCTTCAATTTTAGGCTCATAGGCAAAGTATGGGAACCACTCGAATTTCTAGAAATTGTTGGTTGTTATAACATCATCACTAATGATGGTTAGAGCATTCCCATCAGCTTCTTTACTCTCATCTTTATAATTACACTAAAAATCACTACATTTTCTCTATGATTTTTAATTAAGTAATACTTTTTTATACCTTTATCATTACATTTTCTCCATTCTCCACTCATAACCACTTTAAAAAAATATTAAAAAATTTATGTAGGTGAACAATTTTTTTAACAAATATACAAAAAAATTATACTTTTTATTTCTCATCCACTCACAACCACTTTAAATCATTCCATAAAATATACAAAACCCACTTACAACACATATACAGAAGCTGCTGTGAATACTCTTAGAAACAATTAGAATTCATTAAATCCAATTGTAATATGAAATCATGAAGTTAGCAAAAATTTGGTTTTTAGTGAAATTTAACCCTATCGCTGATTTATGGAAATTGGGAATTACTGAAACGCTCTAAACCGGGTAGTCTCATAGTTGACACAAAACATATAAACATAGTTCTTAAATTGGAATCAGAATATCTATTACAACGGAAGTCTTTTTCAAATGTCAGTCTTCAGAGTTGAGTAGCTCGTCTGTCCATGCTATCCACGCTCTCACATCTCCTTTAATATATCATTCTCTAACATGATGTGCATAATAAAAGTCAATTATAATAAGTGAGTGATATCTTTGTTTTGTTAACTGTAAGCTTTGTTTGTCATTACTATAGCTTAATTTTAAAAATAGAATAAGCTTTTTCTCTGTTAAGTTCTAACAAAACATTCTCTGTACTTTAAAACTCTATAAAATTTTCACAATTATTGAAATCTTTCATTACTATCATTTATTAAAACTCTGTTTAGGAAAACCAATTAAGGTGTTCCACTCTGTCTCTACCATGCTTTCTATCACTGTACAAACAACAAGTGAACATGCACCTGCGTTAAAACTATCATAACACATTTTGAACCATTGTCTAAGGACAAGGTTCCTATGTTGCTTACAAAAGGTAAGACTTCTTTGTTTGCTTGCACAAGGCAAGACTCCTATGTTGCTTGTACAAGGCATGACTTCTCTGTTCTACTATGCACTTGTTTAACAAAAAACAAGACTTCTTTGTGCTTGCAAGGCTTTCTACTCTGTTCTAATATGCAATTACTTTAACTATCACATAACAAATTCACCTAACACATAATGCAGACAAATAATACATATTATCACATAAGCACATACATTTTTCACTGTCAACTAGTACCGAGGTACTGGTATATCTCTGTCATTCATTACTTTATTTAATGTATTTAGTTTAAAGACTGGGTGTTTACTATGTCTCTACTACTTTCTCTGTCTGTCATTCGTTTCAAACATTAATTTAAAGAAAATTTGTTTACCCTATCTATGTTCTTTTTTTTATAGAAAGCAATTTTTTTTATAAAATATAACTTTGTCTTTCAAAATCTCTATCTAAGTATGCACATCAGCCCAAGAACATTTGAAAATGGGTAATAGAAATCACTGGTTCTAGACGGAGTGCTAAGGGATCTGTAGGAATTTAACAAGTGAAATCTATCAATTAACTAGTGTCGCTAGCCAGGCACTTTGTGTTATCGGTGACAATGTCGCTCCTTAGTTTCGTCAGACGTCAATGGCGACACTCTCAGTGTCGCTCATATAGTGTCGCCAAATAGTGGCGACACTCCTTAGCGTCACAAAGGAACTAAACGTGATGGCTGACCTTGGGATTACCACATCATCGTCCCCAATTAGTGTCGTCGTATGTTGGTGGCGACACTATTAGGTGGTTATGGGTGTTGGGTTCTCCTCTGGAGACGGCAACCCAGATTGCCGAATAGATCGGTGGTGTTATGGTGGTACGATGGCGAACATGAGATTGTCTCTCTCGTTTCTTATGTTGTTCGTCTTATCTTGCTAGTTCATTGTCGATCTATTGTTTATCTTTAGGGTCTGTTCTTGTTGTTTGATTCGCATATAAACTCGGTATTTATTTTGACAGGCATGAAATCCACGAAGAAGAAGACATCGCAAGGAGAAGACACGAACAAATAACTTGTTTGTTTATTTATGAGTTCACTAGAGAAGTCACAAACAAAGATTAAATTGATTATAAGTTCACCGTAAAAGACAAAAACAAAGAATGAGTTCACCGGTGATAGCCTCCAGCGATTAGGCTGTCACGTCTGTCATTTTTTTTGAATTGGCTTTAATCTTTTAGAGCGGTTTTACGAACTGCTTATATTTTTTGGAGTGGTCCAACACTGCTTTATAAAATCAAATTCATGACCGCCTCTAAATATGAATTTTGTATTAATGAAAAAAAAAACAGTACGACAAAAGGTGTGTGGTGATACTATTAATCACATTCACTTTTTAATAAGATACTAGTTTAGATCCCGTGTCTATACACGGGGTGAAAAATATCAATATATAAATTTTTTAAATGTTTATGTATATATTTTACAGGTGTAAAATAATATTACATATGCTAAGAATAAAAACAAACTCAAAATACGTAAAAAACTAATATATAAGTGAGTTTAAAAAATACATTAATTACTATTTAATTTGACTTTTATTTACTATTTGATTGAAATAAAAGTTACATAATAAAATTTTAAAGTTTTTTATAATAGGGGATAATTTAAAATAAATGTGTTTTATTAATATAATTATTTTTTTTAAAATATATACTATTATTAAAATATAGAAGTGAATTAAATAAGAGAGATGCGGAAAAAAAATGATGATAATTAATATGGAGGCGACACGTGGCACTAAAAAACCTTTATTTATTATATAGTATAGATATGATATCAACTTATCCATAAAAAGTTAATATGCTAAATATGTTTTTTTAACGGCAACACTAGATATTATATGATAATTGGGTTTCCCCGGGGCAACACCTAGAACATATTGGGCAGCCCATCACAGAAGGAACCCCCAACTGGGTAAACCCCCTCACCCTTTTTTGTTGTTGCTAAGATTCGAACCCAAGACCTCCACTATGGGAAATCTTGGGGCTACCATTGCACCAAATGGCCAAAGGTTGCTAAATATGTTTCAAAACTATATATCAAATTAAAGCAATAGTTTATATTTTTTGTAAACTCTATAAAATGATATAAAAGGTTTGTAAGTATATAAATATATTTATTTGTATATTTATTTGAGTCCTTGCAAAAGGTATTAGCAAGTAGCAACCCCTAAACCGATGGAAATTGAAAGCAAAATAAAAAAAAAATTAAAATGGCAAAATAAGAAAACATGATGTATATTCATGTTTTACCGGTATACAACGCAAACTTTATATTAGTATCTATTTAATACGACATAATTTAGCAATTATATGATCATAAGACTGTCAAAACATGCCATACATTTGGGAAAACATTAAAATATTTTAATTTACAGAATATTTTTCCAAGGGTGACACCACCACTTGAGAAAAATACAAAAAGTTCGAAGAATTACAATGATCTTTTTCAAAAAAACATCATACAAAGAATATGTTCTTGGTCGATCTGGTCGGGTTGAATGGTAATTTCATCCCATGACGGATAAAAGAGACATGAAATCTTGTTCGTGACAAGGAATGGTTAACCCCATTTCATGGTTGAACCCAAACTCTTCCTCGGCTCGTTGTAGCAAGCTTTGGAAGCCTTTGTGATGTAGCCATGAAATGGGTACAACGTATCTACTTCTTGTTTCTCCGATGTAGACCACAAAGTGTCCTTTAGGGACGTCTGTTGGGTAGCCACTGTCATCTCTAAATTTTGAGCATTTCTTGAGGGCTATTGCATGTGTTTGTTTGTTTTGTGATTTCCTAATTAGACCCATTTTGGATTTCTTATGGGGGTGGAGGTGGCGGCGGCGGTGGTGATTAGGTGAAGGAGAGGTGGTGGTAGTGGTAGTGATGATGATGATGATGATGATTAGATGAAATGAGGGTTTTATAGTGAGGGTTAAGAGGCAAATGCATGTGGAGGTGCATGCAAGAGGTAAGCAAGAAGGTGTGATTGTATAATTATGGGTTCATACCCCCTTTGGACTAACCCTACCTTGCTACCTCTGTCTAGGACATTAAGACCCACTGGACCTACTTCCATTTATGTCTCAATGTAATATATATTAATTATGTATACATATGTCACATTTATTATTTCTACAACATGTTAATATACTTGCTGGATAATATACCTAGTGGATGTGATGATATGTCAAAAATAAAAGAAACTTTGAAATCAAAATATGAAAACCAAAAGAGTTTGAGAAAAAAAAATTTAAATCTATGTTTGAAGTCCAAACCGAAAACCAAGGGGTTTGAGAGAGAAAATATATGAAACCGACCGTTTCATGTTTGAAATTAAGATATTAGGGTTGAAGTCATCGGCAGATCTATAGAGAAGGTGGAAGGAGGCAGGGGAGGAGAGGCTACCGCGGGAGGGGGAGGCGTGGCGAGTGGTAGGAGGTGGAGACCTTGGAGCAAAAACTTAAGCAAACTATATTTTTTGTTTCCAAAACTATCCTCCATATCCATCTTTCATGTATGAATGCAAACTAGGTGGTGCATAGGCTTCATATGGTGGAGCCAAAACTTAAAATGAAGGTACACAAAGTGTCCAAGGAATGTAAGGTATTAGGGTGAGGATAGAAAAAAAGTGTTTGCCATTTGTGGCCTTAATTCAAACCTATTCTATAAAAGTGGTCTATGGTATTGATAATTTCCTTGATCCTCATTGATCACATATCGTCCCAATATATAGGAATTTACAATGAATAATGTAACTTAGGTAACAAGATACTATCTATAAATACAAATATATATACATGCTAATATTCTCCCGTAGTTTGACCGTGGTTGGAACGAACGGTCAAACTGGAACGAAATTCCTGAAACAACTGTCGAGGTAATCCTTTGGTGAAAATGTCTGCAAACTGTGAAGTAGACGGCACATGTAAGACTCTAACGTTCCCGAGTTGAACTTTCTCACGGACGAAATGGATGTCGATTTCAACGTGTTTGGTACGTTGATGTTGAACGAGATTTTCTGAAAGGTAAACGGCTGAGATGTTGTCACAATAAACAATGGTTGCCTTAGGTAGCGAGACCCCGGGTTCAAATAACAAATTACGTATCCATGTGGCCTCCGCTACCGCATTGGCCACCCCCGATACTCGGCCTCGGCACTACTTCTGGAAATCGTGGGTTGCCGTTTTGATGACCAAGATAATAAATTATGCCCCAATTACACACAGTAACCGGATGTGGAACGTCTCGAGTCCGGACAACCGCCCCAAACGGCATCCGAATAAGTGGTTAATGAGGTGGTGGATGATGGTGGTATCTGAAGCCCATGGTCAAGTGTACCATGTAAATACCGTAATATTCGCTTCATGAACGAAAAATGAGACTTTCGTGGGGTATGCATAAAAAGGCACACATGTTGGACCGCGTATGTTTTGTCTGGTCTCGTAAAAGTAAGATATTATAGCGCGTTGGCTAAAGCGCGATACGTGGTGCCATCGGATAACAGTGCACCGTCAGTGGCACTTAGTTTAGATGAGGTGTCGACGGGAGTGGTGCATGGTTTGCAATCCCGATCCAGGATCTCCCGTGCATAAGTTCCTTGTGACAAGAAGTGGCCATGCTGACTCCTAGAGACATAAATGCCCAAAAAATGATGTAGTGGCCCCAAATCGGACATAGCAAACTCACGGGATAATGTAGCAATGATCGTCTGAAGTAGGGCCTGATAGGATGCAGTGAGAATGATGTCGTCCACATAAAGTAAAAGGTAGGCTTGTTTGCCTCCGTGGTTGTACACGAATAACGAGTGGTCACATGTACTTCTATGAAAACGTGAGCATTAATATAAGTAGAGAATCGTGTGTACCAAGCCCTAGGTGCCTGTTTGAGTCCGTATAGAGATTTCTTTAGCCGATATACGTGTGCAGGGGCCCGATAATCGACAAAACCAGGAGGTTGATGCATGAAAACCGTTTCCTTTAAATCACCGTGGAGAAACGCGTTTTTAACATCCAACTGATTCATGTGCCAATTACGTGAAACTGCTAAACTGAGCACGGTCCATATAGTAGCGGGCTTAACTACCGGACTAAATGTATCATCACAATCCACCCCCACTGTCTGAGACTTACCATTCACCACCAAGCGTGCCTTGTATCGTTCCAATGTACCATCGGCCTTAAATTTGTAGCGAAATAGCCACATACATCGAATGACTGGAGCATTTGTAGGCCGGGGAACCAACTCCCATGTTTCATTATCCTGTAAAGCCTTAAATTCACTGTTCATGGCATCTAACCAATTTGGGTCCGACCAGGCTAGGGCATAGGATTTGGGTAAAGGTGATATAGGGGCGGATGTAGTGTGAAGGTTGAGACGGGAAACGGGTTTGGTAATCCCGGATTTCACACGGGTGGTCCTGATGTGAGTTGGGGGCGGTATGGGAGGTGGGTTATGAGGCGACAGCGGGCCTGGGGCGGTGGTAAAGTTGGGCGCTGGAGGGTTATTTATTTGCTGGGGTGGGATTTGGGGTGAAGGCGGGCCGGTGGCGGCTGGGTGTGAAGGAGCAGGTGGGCCGGTTGGGCTGTGTGGGGTTGGTGTCGGGTGAGGGGTAGAAAATGGGGTAGTAAAAGGAAGCGGGAAATGGTCATCGAGGAAAGAGTAGGTATCGGGTGGGGTGGGAGTAGGATAAGGAAAAGAAGTTTCGTCGAATGCGACGTGACGAGAAATGAGAGTTTTCCCGATTTTCGGATCAAAGCAACGATAACCTCTATCGGAGTCCGGATAACCGAGAAAGACACAACGAACGGAGCGATTGTGTAATTTGTGCGGTTGAGTGGCGGAGGTGTTGGGGTAACACGCGTATCCGAAAACGCGTAGGTAATATATTGAGGATGACACATATATAGAGCGAAGTGAGGGGTGGAAAAATTGAGTCGTTTTGTAGGTAAGATGTTGTGAAGGTATGTGGCCGTATGATCTGCCTCGACCCAAAAGGCGAGAGGCAAACGGGAGTGAGTGAGTAAGGTTTGAACGATGTCATTTAAGCGTCGGATCATGCGTTCGGCCCGTCCGTTTTGTTGACGTTTGGGGGCATGAAAACCGGAATAAAAGGCCATGTTTGTTGGCAAATGTTTTGAATTGGTTATTGTCAAATTCACCCCCCAAATCACATTGAAACGTTTTTATTTTACGATTAAATTTTGTGGAAATGAGGTTATAAAATTTTGCAAAGTTGGTAAAGGTTTCGGATTTAAATTTTAATGGGTAGATCCAAACGAAGTGAGTAAAATTGTCAATCAATACCATGTAATATTTATATCCGTTGCGACTTGGAATTGGAGATATCGAGAGATCGCAATGGAGATATCGAGAGATCGCAATGGATAATGTCGAACGGTGCAAAAGTGACTGATGTGGAATCATAAAACGGTTGTCGTTTGTTCTTAGATAACTGGCAAGCATGACAAATAGACGAATACAGATGTTTATTACAAGAAATAGAAAAACTGGAAGTAAATCTAAAATACGAGATCCCGGGTGACCAAGACGGTTGTGCCAATGATCCGCCGAGTGAATGAACAAAGCGGAAGGAAAAGCTAGAGATGTGAAAGGATAAAGCTCGCCCATACTGTCATGGCGTGAAATCGGAGCTCCATTCTTGAGGTCCTTCACAGTAAAACCATAAGGGTCAAATTCGGTCGAGGTGTGATTATCAATATTAAATTTGCGAACAAAAATGAGATTTTTAATAATGTCGGGTGTGAAAAGGATATTGTTAAGTTTGTAGGTACGGTTGGGTACGGTATAAGTGGTATGTTCGGACCCATGGATTGGCATTTGATTGCCATTCCCAACAAATATAGACTTTATAGAATTGAATGAATTTTGTTTAGATATGTTACCTGGGTCCGAAGTGATATGGGATGAGGCCCCGGTGTCCATGCACCACGGAGTGGGATTTCCAGTCAAGTGAACCTGTTCCATTGCCTGTGCAAGCTTTCCAGTCAAGTGAACCTGTTCCATTGCCTGTGCAAGCTGGGCCGGCCCAAAACTGTTATGTCCTGTGAAATCAGTTGGCCCACTGACCGGTTGCTGCTGGCCGCGGACTGTTGCTGTCCTGTGAACCCTATTGGGCTATTCCACTGCTGCTGTGGGGCTAGGCTAGGAAACCCAGGTGGTTTGGGGTAAGCAGAAATGGGAGGCGGCCTGTTCCACTGTGACGGCCCATTCCATTGTTGCTGTTGGGCCTGGGTGTGGGGATGGTGCGGATAAGGTGATGGCGGAGGAGTCCAACCGCTGGGCAGTAATTGGACTGGTAAGTGGGCTGGCCGTGATACGAAGAAGGAGTACCTCGACCACGTCCGTGGTTGTTGCGTCCTCGGCCCCTACCCCGTTGGTTCCTGTTTCGGCGCTGGTAGTAATCGGGCTGGTAATTGGACTGGTAATTGGGCTGATATGTTGGGCCTGATGGTCGAAAATTGTTAGGGTTGGAACGATCATGGGAGGCGGTCAAGGCAGAAGATTGGAGAGCGGCTTGACGTTGGTGTTCAAGATCGAGCATTCCGACGGCTACATCCCAAGTTAGTGAGCTTTGATTATTAAGTGTACCTACCATATCATATTCCCGCGGGAGACCCCGAACAAGTTGCATCACTAGTCTGGATTCGCTTACCGGTTGGTCCACGTCACCCAACTGGTTAGCCAAATCTTTTAGTTTATGACAGTATTCTTCTAACGAGGCACACGCAGAGAGGTGCAAATTAATGAATTTCTAATCTAAGGCGGCGGCCCTAGAACCCTTATTATTCAAGTAAAGGGTTTTGATCTTGGTCCAAACTTTAAGAGCCGTGGTATTTGGTGCTATTACACTACCGAGCACATCATCAGAAACTGTGCTATATATCCATTGCAAAACAAGAGCATCAATTTCCATCCACTGACGGTAGCCAGGATCGAAAGCTGCCGGGGGTTGGGATCCATCTATGTGATCCAATACCTTGTAGGCCGTAGCCTGATTTAAGAAAATTGTTACCCAGGATGAGTACGTAACTGTAGTTCCGTTGAGAGCACGGAATCTTGCTCTGGATGTTTGTTACCATATACGCCGGATGAAGGCTATCGTCCTTCATGTTATTGCTTCCCTCGCTCTTTCCTTTACTGCCTTCTGTCATCGGCTACGAATGGGAGGGTGGCCGGCGGCGGCAACTTTAGGGTTTGAGCGTATTAGGCTCTGATACCATAAAAGTGGTCTATGGTATTGATAATTTCCTTGATTCTCATTAATCACATATCGTCCCAATTTATAGGAATCTACAATGAATAATGTAACTTAGGTAACAAGATACTATCTATAAATACAAATATATATACATGCTAATATTCCATACTTTGACTTTTGGTATTAGGTTGGATTTTGACTTTTCTCTCAACCTCATTTTAGATTTTAATAACACACATAGGCAACCCACTTCGGGTATGATTAAATAACTCCTCAAGATATATATTTTTTTAATGGAAGGTAGAGAATATGGGTAGCTAGATTGTTATATAAGAACAACAAAAACAAGAGAAAGAATAAAATCATTTGATATCGACTCTAGTTAGTTGTATGTTAATATATACTTAGTGCCCAAAATATTATCGAGTGAAGTGTTAACCCATCTATGGACCCTGACCGGAACAACATGATACAAAATACAAAACCCTAGAAATATGTATGGTACAATTTCTAAAACATCATTGTCATTTTAAATGGAGTGGGAACAATATGACTTAATTATTTGACAAGTTGGGTTCCACGGGTTGGTTGGGTGGATGAAGTATGGGTTTAAGAAAGTCGTCTTTAAAAAAAAAGATTTTTGTTACAATACATGGCTTGTATTAATGTTAACAACCAAATATAGAAGGCTGAGTTTCAATATGTATGCAGCGTTAGGGTTGATATATCTAATGTAAATAAATATATAAGTGGTTTTCAAGTTTAAAGATTCAACCCGTTAATCCGATATCATTAAGACCCGATTAGAAAGTAATATTCTTGTGAATACTAACACACTCAAATATTATAAAATTCAAAATGGTGCAAAACATCCTATCCTAAGCTATTATCCAAATAGAAATTTAAACCTTAGCAGATTTGGATATCCTCATGTTCCATAATTGTGAATGGACACATCAGTACACCAATGGTTGATAGATACATCTGTCATTAGTAGGACACATCTGTCATTAAATGATTTAGTTAGGACTAATTAAGTGATCTCCTATTGACAGGGAATTGTAACCAAATTAAGCATGGCCTAAGCTACTTTCACATGCAAATGTCACAAAGGATAGTCAAGGACAAGACGGCAATATATTTTTCAACGCTAAATCATTTTAGGTGAGCGTTCTAATTTTTTTAATAAGTAATAATTTTAATCTTAAAGTTTGTAATTAAATTTTGTTACGGTTGTTGTAGAAAAAGCAATTACTTGTTTTTTATTTATCGTTATTTTATGACCTCCTTTTAGATAGATAAGGATCAAATAATATGAAATTTGGTATATAAATACAAAAACTAAAAATATAAATCTTACTAACATAATAAATAAAAATATTTTGTGTCACGTGTCACTATTTGGTTACTTCTCATCCTTATTTCCCGCCTCTCTCTCCTAATAATTATTAATTATTCCGCTTCTCTCTTCTATTAAATAATAATCTTTGTATTAATAAATAAAAATTATATGGACACGTGTCACTTTGTGGTTCATTTTTATCATTTTTTTCCTACTCTCTCTTCTATTAAACAATGATATCAAAAGAATTTATTTTTAGATGTTTAATATAAATTTAATTACAGGTACTTATTATTTCATTATAAATAGTTATTGTATCATCAATCAAATGAATTTAATATTAATTAACAGAGTTTATAACTGTCACGACAAATTACATTTTTTAAAGACAAATTTTAATGAGTGTGTGTTAACAAATTACATTATATTTTAATCAACCAATATAATACACTGGTTTATTCAACCTCGTCTATTGCACAGGTTTTTATAAATATAATTTTTTTATTACTAATTAACTATATAACATTTTATTTATTCAACCCGTATAATATATAGGATTTTAAACCTAGTGTAAATAATATATATATATATATATATGTGTATGTATAAAGTTAAAGTTATACATACAAAATAATAAATTAAAAGTACTAATAACTTTTTCTATAAGAAATATGAGATAAAATAATTACAATTTTAGAGATTAATAGTTTATTCAAAATATAAGAATAATCATTATTATTACTTTTAAGATAATATTAATAATTATCCTTTTTATATACAATAAAAAAACATATTTAATTAAACGATAACCATAATAATGATAATATATAAGTTATACTAGTAATAATAAATCATTAAAAGATAATTAAAAAAAACTAAAAACAACATTGATGTGATGTTTTGAAAGAAGAGGGTATGCCAAACGAGGGTATGCCATCAAGCATTTGGTTTAGTGGTTAGAGGGTTTTGTCATAAAACTTTTCTTCTATGGAGGTCTCAGGTTCAATACTCACAAGGTGTACTTCATAATTTCAGGAATACCGTAGGACTTGAATTCTGGGCTAGGACGGGTTAGTGATATCCCAATTGACATTCCGTTCTAAAAAAATCTAGTCTAAGCCGGCTAGTAAACGACTTTATGACTAAATGATGCAAATTTGTGCCTTATATATGTACATGGTACACATGGGCTCATGATGTAGAAATGAAACACGCAAACACAATCAAATAAATGTGTGAATTAAAATCAAACTAGATAACTAGATAAATGTGTGACTTAATAAAGTCTAGGATTCATGTGTTGTATTACTAACAAGATAAGGAAATAAAAAGAGATAATTGAGGAAAACGTACTTCATAGTCAAAATCAAGGCTTGAGGTTTAGGAAAGCGAGTTTAGGAGTTGTGCATCGTGAATAGTTGTTCAAGAATAACTTCAAACGAATAGAATCCAAAGTTATGCATGTTTCAAGTTGTGTCTTTCAGGCTCTTTTGATCCTATATAATTGTCAATTTACGGGGTTGTTAACTCAATTTAGGATCAATAACTCAAGCAATATGCATAACAAATTGGAAGCTAATGCCGGTTTAAGTTTAAAGCTAATGCCAACTCACCCTTGGTGACTAGGAGTGGAAACACAAACACACAAAAAAAGATACACACTTTTGGATATAAGATGTAACACCCACAATTTTGTAGTTTTTATAATATTTTTAGCATTTATAGCGTTTCACAAAATGATCCTAAACTTACTCAAATTTAAACGCAATATAAATTACAAAAGAGTTAACAAATTCTTATACGATTCAAAAATGGGGTGCAAGTAGTACATTAAAAGTTAATCTCATCTCGAGGCATGATCAATCTTTCTTTCCGTTTTGAGGTAATTTCCTTGAAAATATTTGTGTAATAAACCACTACCTATTGTTAAGTTAGCGCACAAAAATATAGCACATAATATGTTTAAAACTCACCAGAAAATAATTTAAAGAACGCTTCCCCTTTTGTTATAGTGACAACGTTGGCTTACCTCGAGGCAGCACTAGCTTACACTGCTTCATTTTAGCATCACCGGTGAGTGGGATAGAGTGAAGCGTTAATCTTGAATAGAGAAAAAAATGGTTATTTGATTAATTAGTGTTTATGTTTATCTAGTACTAGGTTAAAATCACGTGTATTACACGCGTTAAATAAATAAAATGTTATATATTTAGTAATAAAAGTTTTATATTTTTAAAAACCTGTGTAATACACGGGTTGAATAAACCGGTATATTACATCGGTTGAATAAAATATAATATAATTTGTTAACAAACACATTTGTCAAAATATGTTTTTAAAAAATGTAATTTGTCGTGACAGTTATAAGTTCTGTTAAGTTAGTTTTTAAAATATATTTTTTTCAACTGAGTAATTTTTTTATTTAATTGATAAATGATAGTTCATATTAAGTTCATTTGATTGGTGATATAATAACTATTTATAATTAAATAATAACTATCCGTAATTAGATTTATTAATATAAAGATTATTATTTAATAGGAGAGAGAAATAAAAAATCTAATATTTAATAGGAGAGAGAGACGGGAAAATAAAGGTGAGGAGTAACCAGAGAGTGACACGTGTCCTGAAAAGATTTTCATTTATTAGAGTAGTAAGATTAGTTCCTAGTTTGAGTCTAATTAGGAGTTAATTTATTTAATTAGGTTAATTGAGTTTAAGTTAGAATAGGTTTGGGTTTAGATTAGTATAAATAGATGGTATGGTTATTGTATTATTTACAGTTTTATTAATAAATAGTCGATATTTGAGTTCAAAATTAGTATGTTTTGGGGTTTGATCTCCAACAATTGGTATCAAAGCTTGATAAAAGAAAAAGACGATTTTGAGAGTCGTTTTTAGAAAGGGGAGCAGCCCTTTGGGGCTGAAAAACGAAAGGTGGACCATGGACGACAATCATGGAGTGTTGTTGACGCAGCAGGTCAAAAGCACACAACTTCGCTGAAAAGAGGGTTTTTTGTGTGCCACAGTTTACGAGATATAGCCTTGGCTCTTGTGGGATTTTGTTGGCGGCTAAGGGTGGAGGGAGTGGTAAAAAAAAGCCCATGGAACCCTCCTCTTTTACCCAATTAAAATGTGTCATGTTATTTTTACCCTCTTGAACCCTCTCCAACTCTAAGAGGAGGGCGTGGAACCAATAAGCCGTTGATTTTTTTTAATTATTTCATTAAAACAAATAAAAAACCACATTTTATTAAATAAAAATTAAAATAATACATATTAAAAACCTAAAATTTAAAAACAATTAAAAGAAAAAAAAATTTCAAACATCAAAATAAAAAACTAAAATAACCTAAAAATTACACGGCCAATTGTATTTTGCCGCAATTTCCCATTTACGTTTGAGTACGATCGAAAGAAAAGGTTCGGGGATATCGTCATGTTTTTTTAGAAAGTATTCCAAGTTGTGGTCCTGTTCTTCTTTTGAAAGCATTTCTTGTTGTTTCTCCAAGAGTTGCAACGCGAGTTCATCCCGTCTTTGTTTTGTTTCCTCCCTTTTCTTACGGTATTCCAATTTTTTCTCTCTTTCAACATCTTTAGACGCCTTATATTCGGAAACAACCTCCACCAAACTAATGCTTGAAGACTCGGCGGTTTTCTTTCCTTTGCTTTTGTGAGTCGGTTGAGTCGGTAGAGATTGTTCGTTTAAGTCGGGGAGGTCTCTCGAGGAAGGGTTGTTTGAACCTTCGATTCCGGAGTCGGATGTTTTTGATTTCTTGGACGATTGTTGTTCAAACTCCTCACCCATAACCGTGACGGCTTTCCATTTGGTACGGTCTTTGAGAATTTCCCATGCCTCAACGAAGGTGAAACCTTTCCTCTGGTAGAGGATTCGGTATTTTTTTTGTGCTTCATTCATGATGTTTGCATCCGACATCCCACTACCCGAACGACGTTTCTAAAAAAACATAAAATTAAAAAATATGTTAATACATTACAAAAAAATAAGCAATAATTAAAAGATGCATTCTTAAATTTACCGCTTGTGTGTATAGGCCGTTGAAATTGTTGATCTTTGTGTTCATTGACGTCCACTTAGAATTCAATTGATCTCTAGTACGGGTGGTTTCACCCATTAGCCCGTCGAAATGATCTAGCACACGTTGCCAAAAAGATTCGGCTTTTTGTTGATCACCAATTGTTGGGTCCTCGGATACATGTATCCACGCTTTAGGTAGAGCCAAATGTTCCTTTTCGGTCCAAGGCCTCTTGTCCGCACGGTTCGGGAACTTTGCTTTACCTTTACCTTTACGTTGTTGAGTTTCTTGTGGTTGAGTTTCTTGTGCTTGAGTTTCTTCGTCTTTTTGATTAATATCAAAATCGACATTTTCAAACGGGTTAAAGTCTTCTTGAGCAAGTCTTTCCAACCCTTCCATTGGAAGCGGAGTTTCTTGTACATCGGTGTCAACATGTCCGGGGGGACTAAAAGGTTGATTTTGATAATATTGAAACGGTTGGTTTTGGTATTGAAACGGTTGGTTTTGGTATTGAAACGGCCAGTTTTGGTATTGCGGTTGAGAGGCACGCACTTTGGGACGATATTTTTTGGATGAGGATGAATCCATTTTTTTTAGAGTTTGAAAAAAGAAAGTGTAAAAAATTATGTACGTAAAATATATATTTATAGGTAATTTTTTTATTTAATTACCCAACCCACCCCCCAACGGTCCTCTCCCAACGGCTACATTACAGTGAACGGATTTAAACGGGTTAAAATACCCGCTCCAAGAAGCCCATGCAAAGCTCGCAACGTGTGCATGGGTGTTACCCGTGGAGCCTGTGGAACTCGTCCCCAACCCGCACCACCACTCCGTCCCCCCTAAGAAGGAAAGAAAAAAAGCCAGCAAGTATTGCACACAAACTGCGGAGTTAAGTTGTTTGGAAGGTTTTTTTTAGCCATTAATAAACCCGTTGGGAGGCTTAAAAAAATAATAATAAACATGTGAGGTGTTTGGATATCGATCAGAAGCTCTGTGCGAGACGGAGATAAAAATCACGAGAAACGGTTTGTGGGTTGTTTGTGTGATACAATCAAGACCAATGGGGGTTGTGCGAGACAAATGCGGACAAAAGATTTGAGCGATTCGGATTGAATGAAGGATAAATCATCCGGGAAGGGTGTAAGGATCTGTAAAGTGTTTACCTGTGTGATTCAGGGTGGTACGGTGTGATACCGGTGAAGAAATATTAGAACCTGTGAGCGGTTCAAACGAAGTGAAGAATACATCCGATCTGTGAGAGGTCGTTCAAAATGTTGTGTGAGCTGCGTGGAAGAAGATATGTGATAAATCAAGAACAATCTGTGTGAAACATGATTGAATACCGTGTGAAACGGGGTGAAGAATTTGAGTGATTCAAATTGCGGATAAATGTGCGATACATGTGTAGAAGAAACCTGTGAATGGTGAGTTCAGAAGTGACATGGAAGACCCGAGTGATTTGGGATGTACAAATCAAAGATTAAGGGGGGGGGGGGGGGTGAAAGGTTAATCTTGAATAGAGAAAAAAATGGATTTATTTGATTAATTAGTGTTTATGTTTATCTAGTATTAGTTCCTAGAGGTGCACAAACCGGATTTTTTTCGGATCCGGATTCGGCGGATCCGTCAATGTTGGTCAACGACCGGACACGAGGGAACCGGTTTCGGATCGGATCCGGTTTTGGGAGTGGAGAGGTGGAAACTATTTGGAACCGGATCTGACTAAATATCCGATTTTATCCGATTGGATCCGAATTTTTTTGTGTCCGATTTTGTCCGGTTCCATTTTGTCCGATTTTTATCCGGTCCGGATAAAACCTTGGAACCGGTTCTAGATCCGGCGGATCCTAAAAAATCAGGTCCGGTTCTTTTTTATCCGGTTAGGGTCGGATCCGGTTTCGGATTATCTTTCGGATCGGATCCGGATCCGGTTTGTTTGTGCACCTCTATTAGTTCCTAGTTTGAGTCTAATTAGGAGAATTTATTTAATTAGTTTAATTGAGTTTGAGTTATAATAGGTTTGGGTTTATATTAGTATAAATAAATGGTATGGTTATTGTATTATTTACAGTTTTATCAATAAAGAGTTGATTTTTGAGATCAAAATTAGTGTGTTTTTTGGACTGATCTCCAACATAGAGGAGCTAGATCTCACATAAAGCGCTCGCCAACTCTACCCTCAGTAATTTTTCTTGGGCAACCATCTTTAAACACATAAATCCTTATTTTTCTTCCTAAAACACCATTACTCTCGTAGATTCGACCGTGATCATACTAATAAAATCAAAGATGAAGTTCAAAGAAACACGAATAAGAAGTTTCACGGTCGATGAGACACTTGTGCCGTTGATGGACCATAATGTGCCTGAGGGAATTACTCAAGATAAAATCATGACCACGCCCTTTTCGGTTTTCACATTGTTGTCGGTGAATAAGACAAGGATTTTCTATTAGTAGAGATATTTAATAACACCGTTTTCTTTTAGTTTAATCCTTAAATTGTCGTGAATAGAAGAGAAAGTATAATAAAATTATATTCTAACCCAATAAAAACGTTATTATTTTAAGTTACTGTTTTTGTTCTATTTCCACTACAAGAAATTGAGCCTATGGCAACAATAAAAGTCGTCGCTACAGATCCTAAATGTCGTCGGCACATGCTTTCTTGACTACATGTCGTCACCATTACTGAAAAACGTCGTCGCTATAGCTGAAACCATAGCGATATGCTCGTAGTCAAAAACATTTTCCAAATAAAATATTTATTTATTTAAATAATTATAGGGCTATGACGACGACATATCGTTGCTATAGGTTTTAGGGCTTAATTTTCATTTAGATCCATGGCGAAGGCATGCCGTCACTATAGCTATTTTTTTTTGCTTTTCAACATATTCGACGACTGGTTTAAATAACAAAACTATAAAATTTAATACAAACTTAGTTCGATTCTAATACAAATTACCATAACATATCAAAATATTTAAAATGTTTGTAAAGTTGTTCAAATATATTTGATATATACAAATTAAACCAAAGTTCCTAATCACTTTCATCACTTGACGGTGCATATTTTTTGTTGGCCATCGCAGAATGTAACTCATTTATCTATTGTTGCATATGTTCATTTATTTGTTGATGTTGTTGATCGCGGTGTCAAGGTCAATAAAAAAATATTTATCAAATTCACCACTTAGCTACCTAGACAGTAGACAAGGAAGTAGGGTTGTCGAATCCACAGGGAATCAGTGGAAAGTTTAATTGCTTAAATTAGAAAATTATAATTAAAAACAAAGATCAAATAAAGATGCAACTCCCTCCCAAACGTTAGGTTCTAGGTTTCACATACAATCCAGTTATTCAGTTTATACACCACATAGACATAGTGTTGGAAAATCAATCGAATTAGTAATTGAAGACATATTCTTTGTCAGAAAACTTATGCAACTAGTTTGTCATAAACAGTATCATTCAAATACTCAATTTATCAGTATCAAGTTATCTACTTTAGTCACCCAACACTGCTACTAAGTTTTGTCATCAATCGAACAAGATTGTAAAGCAAATAAACTCAAAACACATAAATAAAATTGTCTAACTCAACCAATACATCAATCAATCGGTTATTGTCATAAACTAATCAATCTAAAACAGATGAACAACCGAATCAAATACGAAAACCTAAACGAACCATCCGCCAGGAAGCTTAGCCACGCATGCTTGTCAAACACGCGAGCATAGCTTCAATAGATGACCTGGAACAGTTTTTGCCTCTGAAAATCGCCCTTAGTTGCTCTGAAATTGGTTCAATGAAAGTTAATTACGACTTAGGGCTTGAATTCCTTTTAATTAGAAAATTAGGGCTTTTTCCTGATCCGTCGGCCCTTCGCGTGTCGCGAAAGTCCTTGGCCCATTCTTCGTGTGGCGCGAAGAACAATTTAGTCGCGCGCCCCTTTTCTCTTCCTCGCATGGCGCGAACATCCTCCTTCCGGTCTTCGGGTGTCGTGAAGACTCACTTTTCCAGAACTTTGACATTTTTACACTTTCACCCCCTGTACTTTCGTGCTTTCTCATTTATGCTTTGTTATCCGTTCAATTAGCACTTAATACCTGTAATAGACACAAATACACATACCAACGTAAAACTGACTCTATAAACAAAGTAAAACACATAAAACTATACAAAACTGACACTTAAACATGGGACAATTGACTTTACATCACATCCTCACACTTAACCTTTTGCGTCCCGAAAAAGAATAATGCAATGGAATCATAACCGGAAACTTGCAATTTATTTTCATTATACACAGCACAGACTTTCAATACACGCTAATCGTACAATTGGTATTTCGATTCGATTAAACCCAACCACCGACTCACGAGCCCCCGATTATATGATCTAAATAATATACATTACCAAGCAGTCAGTCTATCTATGGGTCTCACACTCAGGAAGTAATGACTAAGCCTAATCCCATCTTAAGGTTATGTTTAGGCACGGGTTAAACCATATAGATTTCCCCCCACCTCAATAAGCACTAATCTATAAGTTTTTCAAAATCATGGATTAATGAACGAATGATCTGAGCCTTTATTAATGTCATACGTTGCAGAAACTTCACCAAGAGGCGTATCCCCCAAATCACCATCCTGGGGGTAACACATAGACAGTTCTTTACAATGACGCTCATAAGCTTCATAATAGAAGTGTATCCTTCAAGTCGCCATCCCAAAGGGTAACACATAACTCAGATATCCAATATTGATCACTTAAGTCCTGCCCATGGGTGTATCAACCAAGTCACTATCCCGGAGGGTAACACGTAGGCTGAACCTATGCTCTCAATTTTAATTAATTAAAGCTCATTAAATGATGGATTATGGAATGCAGGTGCCACCAACTTTCGGATTTATTTTCATAAAAATAAGTGGTGTGCCAAAATTTTAAAAACTTATAAATTCTTGTTTACAAAGGTATCTCTCACTATATATTGACAGTTTCGACCTTACCGACACCCCTAAGATGAGAACCCACAAGATATCTTGAATTAATTATTCCATTTAAACCTAGATACACTATCAGGATGTTTAAGCTCTTAAGTCGGTTGGGCCTACCAAAACATTACAAATTAGACATGTTTGATCATCATTATTATTTATTTAAATTCCACACGCAAATTCCCGATTGTACTATCATTTTCCATTTAATTGCAAACATTCTAATACAAAGACATTTTTCAAAAAAAATTAAATTTTAATTTTTACGACTCAAAACTCACTCAAACTAGACCTGGACAAGGTCTCCCCTCCCCACACTTGAACTCTACATTGTCATCAATGTAGGAAGAGTGACTCAAAACGAAATGAAATTACAAAAAGTAAAACTTAGCTGGCAAGACGATCGTATAGCATTTCTTTCGCGATCGTGCCCCATGGATACAAGCGGTTGCTTGTAAAAGAATCAAGCGAAAGTCGGATTAGCGTCCCCCGAATGGAGATTGAGTACAGGAAATTTAAATCCAAACCTGCAAAATAAGCTCCAAACAAACCCACAAGCATCATATCGACTCAATAGAATGACTCAAAGAAAAATAAAAAAACCTGACGGACTCAAACGACTAAAAAAAATAAAAAATAAAAAAAAATCAAAAATTAGAGTTTTAGGGTTCTTCGCGTGTCGCGAAAACCACGAAGGAGTTCTTCGCGTGGCGCGAAGGACAAAAATCTGCCCGGCCCTTCTAATTATTCTTCGCGTGTCGCGAAGACCCAAGGGCAACTCTTCACGTGGCGTGAAGAGGCCTTCATCACAGAAAGTTAAGAAATTTTTCCAATTTTTGCCTTAGAAAAATTTTGAACTCCTAAAACTCAAATTTTTCAACTTCTTCAAAAACTCATTCTAACACTTAGAATATATGCACACATACCTAGAATGCCTTTCCTGATGGTTTTTATCACCCGAATAGCCACGAAACCCTGCAAAAACTTAGAAAAGACGCGAAACTATATTGAAAAACAGAAAAACTCAAAATTTTGTACAGACTCTACAATGACATCCTACTCCCCACGGGTTTGTGTATTGCCCTTAATCACACTCTATCCAACCATAATCTCCCCAGAGATATTCCCACACTTGGTCAATTGTATACAACTAACTAAAATAAAGAAATAACAACCTAACTCACTTTCGTAGGAATCACGATTGCATTTAACATATGCAACAAGCCTTTTAAACCCCTAGGTAGCCCGAGTGGACGATTTTAGTCTCGTGAGGGTTTCTAGGGAACACACCCACAATGTTCATTTAACTAGACAGGAAAATAAAGTTAACTAACCTTAGGTTGCCTCCTAGTAGCGCTACGTTTAACGTCTTCAGCCGGACGCGGTGTACCTCGTTATGGTTATGGTGGTTGGAACACGAACTCCTTACCAAATGCTTTTGCACATGCCCTTTGCTAGTCATTCCCATTCAGGTTCAAGTTCTGCATTGCTTCTTCATCCTTCAGCACCCAAGGATCACCAGTTTCAAATGAGTTCTTGAAGAATTTAGGAGGTTTCTTTGACCCCTTGGTGCCCTTGATGATCCTGCACCACATCTGGTGTGATTATTTCCACTTTCCACCTGAGGTTCCCATGGTGGTTTTTCCACTTGACTTCCAACCTCCCCACACTTGGGGTTTGCTGTCTCTACTTCCTCACGTATCACATTCTTCACTTCTGACCTGTAAAGCACAACACTTTTATCCTTGCCACCCTCATCCACTTTGGGTCGAGGGGGACATTTGTTAGTAACACCTGTTTTAGGACGTTTAACTTTGTAAAAATATGTTAAAGTAAGAGAACAAATGTCTAAGTTAAACTCCCTATTACCGAATGACATGTTGACTGTGTTGTCTCTGCAGTTGATCAAAGCATTAGCAGTTGCCAAGAATGGTCTGACCAGGATTACCCTATGTTGCTTCTCCTTCACTGCCTGTTCATAATCAACCACCAGAAATATTCGGGAAAATAGAAATCCCCTACCTTCACTGCAACACCTCTAATCATTCCTCGAGCCCGTTTCCTTGTCAAATCAGCTAACACCACCGTAGTGCCAACTTGTTCTAATGGTCCAAGGTCACAGTGATCATATAATTTTTCTGGTAGGATGCTGACACTTGACCCATAATCTAACAGAGCATGCTCAACCTTCAACCTTCCTACTTCAATGGGGATAATGTGCTCTCCCTGCTCATCTTCATACTCCAACTCACTATCTTCATTGACTTCTTGGGTACTCACTGCACTAACATATGCATTCTTTGTCCTTGAGGAGCTTGCTCCTTGATGTTGTGGGTTTAGTTTAGTATCACTTGGGAGTTGCCCCAGAGCTCGCCCTACTACTTCTGTCAATTTCTCAGCTAGTTGACCCAATTGTCATTCAAATGACTCATTGGTTTTTATCTAGATCTCTTTGTCTTGCTCAATGCTTTTCAAGGACTCCAATATGGCTGCAAGCTGCGGGTCATCGCCAGCTGCAGGTTTGTTATGCTGATTCTGTTGGTAGTTTCTCTGTTGATATCCCCCATGTTGGTACCCCTGATTACCTGAGTTCCTTTGGTACCCGCCTGGATTGTAGCTTTGTTGGCGGTTTTGGTACTGCTGCTGACTCCCAACCTGCTCATTAAGAACCTGAAAGTTGGGATTCATTTGATTATTTGCATTACCGTACTTGAAACTAGGATGATTTCTGAGTCCCGGATGGTAGTGTGTTGCATTCATGTCCGGCTTCCTATCACCTTCAATCTGATTCGTTTCTTCTGACTTGCCCTGCTCTCTTGAACAGCTCTCCACAGTATGACCCAAATCACCACATCCTTCACACACCGGGTATCCCTGTGAGACATTAGACACCTCTCTTCCACTAGGCCTACCAAGCCTTGCCATTTGAATTTCCATGGCATCCAAACGCTTTTGCGTTTCATAATCCACTACTTTTTCAGTTCCTCCCGTCTTTTGCTCTCTGCTGGCATTAGCTTGCCTTTTAGATATCACTGCCATCTTTTCCAAAATATACCGGTCAACATCCACATGATTCTCGAAGAATGACCCTGCACTGGTTGCATTAATATCTCTCACATCCTCTGGTAGCAGCCCGTCATAAAAGGCTTGAATCAGCTCCCACTTTTGTATCCTATGATGAGGGCATATTTGAGGCAACTCTTTGAATCTCTTGAATGCCTCATAGAAAGGCTCCCTGACTGTTGCTTGAAATCCCGTATAGCAGCTCGGGCCTTATTAGTTTTGTGAGGTGGAAAGTATTCATCCATGAACTGCTGCTGTAATTCTGCCCAAGTGGCAATGCTTGTAGCTGGTAGAGACAAGAACCACTGTTTTGCCCGGTCCTTTAGTGAAAACTGGAAAAGCACTAGTTTCACCTCATCAGTAATGAACCCCTGACCACCTGTTGGGTATAGAAATGAGATTGATGCTGTCAATAGAAACTACAGTATCGAAACTAGTAGTTTCGGTTGAACATTTGTTCAATCGAAACTACCTAGTTTAGATGCCTGTTTTTCACGCCTCTTTGGCGGTAGCTTGGAAAACAAGGCACATGAGGCCTCCTATATATAGAAGAATACCCATTAGGAGTGAGTGTGTCTGTAGAGGGAATCACCACCCCAGGGGGGTGAGACTAATTGTTAGTGTATGATCAGCGTTTATTTTCATTTCAATCAAAGAATCATACGTTTTATGCTTTTAATTATCTGTTCTTCTTCACTTTTATATGTTTCTATTCGTGTATGTGATTCCCGCACCTGTCTCTACCATTTGTGATTCGAGAGTGATACCGGATCCGGAGATTCCGCCTCTCGATCCGGACTGTTTGTGGATTTCAACTTAGATCTGTGTTCTACAAGTCTGTTTCGGGACCTACACCACCTATGGTCTCACAAGTAGCCTTATATTCAAACATATGTGTATACAACTCTTCAGTAGCTTTCCCATAGAAGTGTGGGAGGATTCCAAGACAACCCAGACGGATCTCGAATGCATTCCCCCTACGAACCGGTGGAATGACGGGGGAAGCATTTAAAGCCAAGGCGGGGGGGAAGTGACTTTCCACCCCTTGATCATGTCTCTGTGGTTGTATGTTACCGGGCTGTCTGTACCTATTCTCTCATTCCAAATTACCCATGTACCCTTGACGGTTGTTCCTCGGTGGAAACCCATACTCTGCTCTCTGTGGTGGTTGAACCCATCCATCTATGTTCTGCCTATGATTTTAGGGAGGGAATGCCTCCTGATGGTTTAAATCGTACCACTCTTCCTCTTCGTTCCAATTCTCATGTTAAGAACCGTACTTTGGATGGTGGTTATCTTCATCTTCATAATCAGAATAGCTCGGGTGGCTGTCATGTGGTTGGTATGGTTGATTTTGGAATACGGGTTGAGGTAATGATTGTTGGAATCTTGGTGGTGGTTGATTTTGGTTCTGGTTTTGTGGAGGATGTGGTTGGTTTTGATTTGGTGGAATTGGTGGTTGTGAGGTGGGTTTGGTTGGTTTTGTGGTTGGTTGGGAAATAGAAGATCTGGTAGAGGTGGAATAGGTGGGACCTTGATTTAGATCTTGATTCATGGGTTGATTTTGTGACATCCTTACCGAAGGACTGTTGAGTTTTTCTAGGATTGTTTGGACTGTTCCTTGAAGTTTTCTGTTTTCTTTTGCTGTTTTCTCTATCTCTGGATCAAACAATAATGATGAAGTTCTTCCTGAGCGCCTAGTATGCATAAAACAATCCCTACACACGTAAGCACAAAGTTAATAGCACTGAACAAAATAAATAAAAAATAGCACTTTGCGCATAAGTTCCCTGACAACGGCGCCATTTTGATCGCGGTGTCAAAGTCAATCAAAAAATATTTATAAAATTCACAACTTAGCTACTTAGACTGTAGACAGGGAAGTAGAGTTGTCGAATCCATAGGAAATCGGTGGAAAGTTTAATTGCTTAAATTAGAAAATTATAATTAAAAACACAGATCAAATAAAGATGCAACTCCCTCCCAAACGTTAGGTTCTAGGTTTCACATACAATCCAGTTATTCAGTTTATACACCACATAGACATAGTGTTGGAAAATCAATCGAATTAGTAATTGAAGACATATTCTTTGTTAGAAAACCTATGCAACTAGTTTGTCATAAACAATATCATTCAAATACCCAATTTATCAGTATCAAGTTATCTACTTTAGTCACCCAACCCTGCTACTAAGTTTTGTCATCAACCGAACAAGATTGTAAAGCAAATAAACTCAAAACACATAAATAAAATTGTCTAACTCAACCAATACATCAATCAATCGGTTATTGTCAGAAACTAATCAATCTAAAATAGATGAACAACCGAATCAAATACGAAAACCTAAACGAACCATCCGCCATGAAGCCTAGCCACGCATGCTTGTCAAACACGCGAGCATAGCTTTAATAGATGATATGGAACTGTTTTTGCCTCTGAAAATTGCCCTTAGTTGCTCTGAAATTGGTTGAATGAAAGTTAATTACGACTTAGGGCTTGAATTCCTTTTAATTAGAAAATTAGGGCTTTTTCCTGATCCGTCGGCCCTTCGCGTGTCGCGAAAGTCCTTGGCCAATTCTTTGCGTGGCGCGAAGAACAATTTAGTCGCGCGCCCCTTTTCTCTTCCTCGTGTGGCGCGAACATCATCCTTCCGGTCTTCGCGTGTCGCGAAGACTCACTTTTCTAGAACTTTGACATTTTTACACTTTCACCCTTGTACTTTCGTGCTTTCTCATTTATGCGTTGTTAACCGTTCAATTAGCACTTAATACCTGTAATAGACATAAATACACATACCAACGTAAAACCGACTCTATAAACAAAGTAAAACGCATAAAACTATATAAAACTGACACTTAAACATGGGACAATTGACCTTACATGAGTTGTTCACATTGTTCATTCGTTTGACGCACATGTTCTTCCATTTCATCATATTATGAGGTGAAAACATATGTACTACCATTAACGTCGGGACATGCATTTTTAAGTTTTCGACTAACACCTCATGTATGACCACACATTTCACTTGGGGCACATCTAAGACACTCAACCTTATCAATTGGTAAGTCACTTACCTCACTTTTCATTTGGACCAACTCATGTTGAATCTTTTCCAACATTAAACAGTACTATAAAACGTATATTAGATTTTTCACTAAAATCTAACACAACTGATGTAAAATGGATAACCTACATGTTCAACTATAATTAATCAATGGTAAAATTTCTCAAATCTTAATAAACTTACAATAATAGCAACAATTCTAGCAATAATATCCAACTTTTAGTCTATTAAAATGGATGTAGGTCATTTTGACCCATTTAAACAAAAAGTTTGATATTTTAAATCTATTAAAGTGGGTTAAGGTCATTTGACCCACATTAATAGACTTAAAATATCAAAATTTTAGTTTAAATGAGTCAAATGACCGTAACCACTTTGATACACTTAACATATCGAACTTTTAGTTTAAATGAGTCAAAATGACCCAACCCACTTTAATAGATTAAAATATTCATCTTTTAGTCTATTAAAATGGGTTTCGGTCATTTTGACCCATTTAAACTAAAAGTTGGATATATTAAGTTTATTAAAGTGGGTTATATGAAGGCAGTTTTGAGTTGAATGAGGTTCAACAAGCTGTTTTTGAGATTTAGGTTGTTTCGAGATTCAAGGGAAGGCTACGCCACAGGGTCCACACAACGACGTCGTTCTACCTTATCGTTAATTCATGACAAAAAATATATATATTAACCTATGGCGACGACTAGTCATCAGGATACCTTTTTTTAGAATAGTAGGTAATTTTGGCAAAAATCCCGGCACATGTCTTCGGGACAGGAAACGGAAACCCTAAAATCTGAAATACTCTATGTCGATGAAATGCCGTCGATGTAGGTCGAACTATGCCAACAACAACATATTGTCGCTATAATCATCGTCTTCGTAGAATATATTCTTGTAGTGTTCTATCAACAAAACTAATTTCCAAATCCGTTTTAAAAATTTTATAAAGTAATTATTAAAGTTGTCAAAATTCATATTTGTTTTACAAATAATAAATATAACCTTTCGTAGTCACCTATACGGCTATACGAGTAAATGTATATGAATCAGATCGATACAAGTAATGTATTATTTTTTCAACATTGATCATTTACTAATTGGATTAATTAATATACGCAAAATTCACTTGCCTTTATACTTTTTGTTTAATAATAAGAAATTAGTGAAGAAATATACATGGATCAAATCGGGGCGACTCGAAATATTTTAGAACCTAAAGTGAACATTAAAATTGTGACTTTTTATGAAAGTTTTTAAATATAGAAAAATTACTAAAATGTAATTTTATGCAGCGTGAAAACGTATAATGTTAACACAAATGTTGATAAATTATAATTTTTCTCTAAAAACACAAAAGTTGATAAATTATCACATATATTTTTACGTTAAAATATAGATTAAAGCAGTTTCTTCAACTTTTGGGGGCCTAAAGCGGTTGCTAAGGCCGTCCTTGAGATTTCAGGTGCTTTGTGCGACTTTAAAAACAGGACCCTAAAAATCTAAAATATAAAGTTATATATATGAAAAAAAATCAGTATTACGATATAAATTGTAATATACATAGTTGTTGAAAACCGTCTAGATACTTTATCTTTAGGACCCTACTCAACAGTGTGATCTCGTTTAGTACCTTATCAAATGTCAATTGGTATTATTTTATTTAGGTTTAAAATTGTTTAATTTTTTAATGGGTCAAATCTAATTTGTTTAATTGAGCTATAATTAAGTGGTTTTGATGGACTACAGTGGTTTAATTGGGCTAAAAAAATGATTTAGATGAGTTAAAGTGGTTAAAATGTAATTGAATTTATAATTAATATGTATTTCTTAAAAAAAAATCATATTTATAAGTAAAAGTTCTTTTTTTTGGCCCGCTGCTAAACCGGGTCCGGTGCGGTTACCTATGGAGCACCACACCAAGGCCTGCCTTGACGGTTACTTTAATTGCTTGTATTGTAAAGCCACCTCTGGTTCAAATTGATCTCATTAACATTTTAATAAGAGCAAATTGCAGTTTTCGTCCCTGTGGTTTGACCCGATTAAAAGGTTCAGTCCAATACTAACACATATCGTCCTTGACGTTTCATTCCTTAACAGTTTTCGTACCCCGCCTTGACGGCCGTTCGTTTTTCCGTCTATTTCCGGCACGTGACCCTCACGTGAGGGGTAATTAAGTCATTTACTTCTAAATCCTTTCCCCAAACGTCCCTTTCCACCCGGTTTCTTCTTCAAAACCCTAATTTCGATCAAACGTTCCTTTCCACCTGGTTTCTTCAACTATGGCAAGCCCTACTGTGAATCAGCCTCAACAACCTCAAATATATTCAACAAAGTGGGGATACATTTGGTCGGTTCGTTGTAAAAATCCAGATGAATCTTTCGATCCTTATGAATTTTATGGTTAGTCTATTAACAACCTTCTTTGTTTAAACAAACGTTTGTAAACCTGCAATCCGATATTTAGACTAACAATGTTTTATTTTTATGTTTCATTACAGCAAATGAACCCACATTATTTAGTATCAAAATCTTTCGCGGAGGTCAATTTGTGAACTCTCCAGGTAGGAGATATGTAAATGGAAAGTTTGACTTTATTAACATGGCATGTTTCGATGATTTTAATATAGCTGTATTGATAGAAATGATTGATATAGCTGTACTGATGTAAATGGAAAGTTTGACTAAATGCTTAGGATACTATCATTATAAAGTTCCTAAGTCTGATTTGGATAGTGGTCTAAGGTCATTGGGTAATACCTCTGCTGTAGCTAGGTTTTGTGCATTGGTAGCAAATGTTAAACTATTTGAGATTTATGTTGAGCACCAGTATAATGAAATTAATACCTTTTTCCAAGAGCATGCTGTTCCAGTCCAAGAGCATGCTCTTAGAGTACAAGAACAAGTTGAGGTTGAATGTAATGATTATGGGCATGAACATGGTTCAGATACTGATCATGATCATGGGGATGAACATGGTTCAAAAACTGATCATAGTGATGGGGATGAACATGGTTCAAAACTGATCATAGTGATGGGGATGAACATATTTCAGATACTGGTCATGGTGTTTTAGTCCAAGAGAGTGATGTACCTGGGTCTGATAAAGAGGCAAACAACAAGGTAGACTCTGATGATGAAGTTGGGTTTGATACTGATCCAGACAACCACAGTGATGATCTTGGGTGTGATGATGACTCTGACTTTATTATGGATCCTAACAACATGGTAGATGATCCTGAAGTTGATATGAAAGACTTTAGGGATATTGTTGAAATGGATGATTAGGAACATGTGCAAAATGTTAGCATGGATGAGGATGATTTACATTTTGACCTGGATGACTTTGAAAGTGATAGTGAAAATGAAGATAATGTGCCACCATTGAATAGAACTTTGAAGGAGTTGAGACAGAATAATAAGGCTGGTAAAAGGGATCTCACAACATGTCCATTTTATGTTGGACAACTTTTTGATGACATGGAAGAGATCAAGTAAAGGAGCATGCAATTGATTATAGAATGAAACTTTTCATAGTAAAAAATGAACTATTAAAGTTTAGAGTTGTGTGTATAGGTACTAATTTTGTTTTCACAAGTGGGGGAATCTTCAAACACCAAAAAAAGACAAAGTGGGGTCAAAAAAGAACACCAACTCCAAGGAAAAAGAATCCAAAGCAATGAAAAACAGGTGAGACTTCTAGATCTTGTCAAAAGGAAATTATAAAAAAACAAAGTGAAAGAAACCAAAGCCCACCTACCCTTGGGCTTTACATATCTCTAGGAGAACTACACAAGATTTATAGTGTATGAAGACATTTAATCAGCACCATCAATGTTTGTAGACAAGAGAAGTCAATCTGTACACAATTGGTTGGATAGCAAGAGAAATTGCACCACTAATTGATGGTAACCTCACAATACCTTTGGCAGCTTTGCAGGATCAACTTCAAAAAAAAAACATCAGATTCAAATCTCTCTAATGAAAATATCAAGGGCCAAAAGTATTACAACAAAAACAATCTATGGTGGTTACCAACTTCAATTTGGAATGCTTAGAGACTACTGTGAGGAATTGATTAGAGCCAACCCTGGGAGCACTATCAAGATTGATGTTTACCCTGAATGTAATCCAAGCAGTCATACAAGAAAGTTTAGGAGAGTTTACATTTGTTTTGCTGCTTTGAAGCAAGGATTTAGTATGAGTGGGAAAGAGATACTTGGATTGGATGGATGTTTCATGAAAGGTCCATACACATGTCAGATATTGTCTGTAGTTGGTGTTGATGCAAATAATGGGATATATCCAGTTGCATATGCACTGGTGGAAGCTGAGAATGTAGACTCTTGGAAATGGTTCTTATAATGTCTAGGAGATGATCTTGATCTAAATTCTGGATCCTACTTCACATTCATAAGTGACAGGCAGAAGGTAACTTAATTTTGTTTGGTAAAATACATTTAATTTTTATCAAAATCTTTGTTTGATTATTTGTTTTCTCAGGGTCTTATACATGCAATAGCCAAGACATTCCCTAGAGCTGATCATAGGTATTGTTTGAGACACATACATGAAAATATGAAGGCAAAGTGGAGAGGATGAGTATATTAAAACATGTTATGGAGATGTGCCACTGTTACCACTGTTGCTCTATTTGACAAGAAGATGGAGGAAATCAGACGAGAGGATGCAACCTTATATAAATGGCTAAAGAAAATTCCAAAAGAGAGTTGGTCCAGGGCACACTTCACTGGTAATATTTATTAAACTAATATGTTAATTTAAGTAATAACAAAATTAAAAGAATGTTTTAATTTTATGGCATAAATAGGAACGACCAAGTGTGATGTGCTACTAAACAACTTGTGTGAGGTTTTTAACAAGTAGTTAGTTGGGGGAAGGGATAAGCCAGTAATCACCTGTTTAGAATACATTAGACAATACATGATGAAACGAATAATGCTGGTGCACAATGTGATAGCAAAAAGTTAAGGACCTTTGACACCATCAGCCACAAAGTTGTTCAATGGCATTAAGGAGGAGGCCTCAAACTACAATGTTCTCATTGCAAGTCCTAAAAAATATGATGTAAGTATATGTTTTTTGCTGTTATTATGGGAAAGTTTCTGATTGATAATTTTGACATTTATGGTGTTAGTTGAGTATGCATGGGTCTGACCAACGTGTGGTGAATATTGAGGCTAGAAAATGTAGTTGTAGAAGATGGGAGTTGAATGTCATGCAATTGCAGTTATATGGGATATGACTCATCATGGTTATGATGTTGGGATACTAGAAAGTTAGGTCTCAGAAGTTTATTGGTTGGATACATGGAAAAAAGTCCACATGAATACACTTGAGCCAATCAATGGTAGAGATCTTTGGATACCATATGCCTGCCCAACCACTTTGATTGCTCCTAAACATCATAACCAGATTGGTAGGCCTAAGAAGAAGAGGAGAAAGTCAGCTGTTGAGATTCAAGAAACTGTTTCAAGCCAGGGTAAGTTAACCAGAAAAGGTGGTACTACAACATGTGGGAAATGCAAACAGCAGGGTCATAATGCAAGAAGTTACAGTGGTCAAGTTCAATCACATGTTGTGTCACAATCTGCTCCACAGCCTACTCAAGAATGAAAAAAAAAATACTCCACAACCATCTTTTATGTTAATGTTTTGGTAATTGTCATATTTTGAACAATATGTATTTGATTAATGTTTTGGTAACTGCAGACAATGAACAATATGTATTAGGTGAATGTTTTGGTAACTGTTTTGAACAATATGTATTTGCTTTTAAATGTTATAGTGTGTTATATGCATTTGGTTTACATGTATTTGGTTATAGTATTCTAGTGTTTTAATGTGTTGCAGTTATACAGTGTCAAATGGGTCATAAAGTTTACATATAGTTAATGAATATTTGTAGTCAAATGAGTTATAAAGTTGCAGGTTAATAAATGTTGCAGGTTAATAAATGTTACAGGTTAGAACAGTCATCTCCTTGAATTGGTTATCAATAGTATATATGACTAACATTTGGGCAATAGTCATCCAACACCAAAATGGATTAGGTTGTCAAACCAGGTTGCAAAGTTGATGATGTTGTCAAACCAGGTTGCAAAACAAATGAAGATGAAGCTGGGGACAAAAAAGATGATGAAGCTGTGCAGGAAGGAAAGGCCATAGTAGGGGAAAAAAGAATCAATAGTTGAGGAAGAAGAATATGATCAGAAGCATGAAGAGCAGTTGGATTATGACCCTGAAGTATTGAAAAAAGCTTAGGATTACGACAGTCCAGAAAACATGGGGGAGCCCGAGTACCATAATCCATACGAAGACGAGCATGATTCGGACCGGTCAAATGATGATTGTCATTGGAAATAGATGTATGCAAGTTTTAAAAATGTGCACCTATATGCAAGTTTTAATGTTTAATGTTTGTTAGTTCATGTATTCAAGCATTTGGTTTCAAGATTAAACAACTTACAAAACCATTTCATTGATCAAATTGAAGTCAAAATACAACAACTACATTACTTAACATTGTGGTCAAAATTGACCTTTACAACCATACAAATCAACTGAAAACGAAGTACATTCCAAAGAAACACAAAACAAAACCAAGTATAATCTTCAACCTTCTTGCTTCATTAGCTCTTGTAGTGGCTAATTCCTGATGTTGGTTCATTTTATTTATCAATCCAGGAATCAACTGTCTTGACCTTGCACACATTGGGGGATCGAACCATTTGACGAAACCACACCTTCATGTCTGTTAATTAACATCATAAAGATCAGATAAGTAGAAGAAATTGATACACTTTATGGGTTGAAGAGTTCTTACACAACAGTGAAATTGACGACCAGGGTTTGATTCAGTCCATGACGTTCGAAGCAAGGTAACAGACCCACATGAACAAATTGGAGTGCGATTTGAGCTGTGTGAAGACGAATCATGTTGTTGCAGACGATTGGAGTTGGATATGGACATGGAAGACAGATTGAAAATGGAACGTTTGATCGAAATTAGGGTTTTGAAGAAGAAACCGGGTGGAAAGGGACGTTTGGGGAAAGGATTTAGAAGTAAATGACTTAATTACCCCTCACGTGAGGGTCACGTGCTGGGAATAGACGGAAAAACGAACGGCCGTCAGGGCGGGGTACGAAAATTGTTAAGGAATGAAACGTCAGGGACGATAGGTGTTAGTATTAGACTGAACCTGTTAATCGGGTCAAACCACAACGATTAAAACTGCAATTTACTCTTTTAATAAAAAAATTTATAATTTTATTTGTCATATTGTTACAACTAGAAATAACCAAAGAAACAAAAGTTAACAAATAGCCGCACACTAAGAGACACGTAATATGTTTATCTAAGTGTGCTATGCTATTTCTATACGACATTGTCATATAACATAGTACTTTACACACATTATACCGTATATGTTTTCGTCATATTACAAGGACTACAAAAGTTAATAAAACTCTAGATTCTTTTAACACTTTCGTTACTCTTAAAGATTCGTCTTTTAAGAAACTCCTTTCGTTCGGAACTATCTCTTTGCCTAGACTAAAAAAACGCACAACTTGCCGGCAACTAAAGACCTTAGAAACCTCCTACTAATATGCTCAACAAACATTTGAAACAATCTATAGATTCAATTCATATATGGAACCCAAAACCAAATCAAGATCGGATTCCGAGTGGCATTGGTGGCTGTTAGTGACGGCAATCGCTATTCTCGTCGCTGGAGCTGCGTTCGTTACTATATGGAAGAACTTCCACGAGCTTGTTCCGAACAAGGTTCCTCCGATTCGAAGGCCACCGGATGGTGTTACACAGAAATATAGCGATGCTCTTCGTGTTTCTACTCGATTCTTCGACGTTCAAAAATGTAATCAATGATCGGAATTCACAAATCGTTTTGTTTATTATATAGCAGCTTCACTGCTAGAAAACTGAGTATAACCGATGGATATTTAGCAGTGTTTTGAAACCCGGACCGGACTCGGAACCTGAGACTTGGCCGGTCCGGTTATGTGTGTTGAAACAGTCTTGCAGCGACCCGGTGGTCAGATTGGTTGGCTATTTTTTAATCTATTATAAGTGTCTTACATTCATATTTCGTAGCTAATTGATAGTTTAAGATTATTGAAATTGACTTGTTGGGGGGTGGGGGGAGGGTTGAAGGATTAATGGTTGTTTGGATTGGTTTATATTTATGACTTCGTCCGGTTTTTAAATGCGGTCCGACCAGTAGACTGGTAAGGAGACCGATTCGACGTTCCGTCTGGTCCTGAGAATATTGATATTTAGTGAGGGTACAGACAGATCCCACGAAATCAAATTATAGTAAAAGATATTTTCCGACGGAATTAAAAGTTAAAAAATAACTTTTAATTACCGTCGGTTAATTTTGTGACAGATTTCTAACAGAAATAATTTATTTGTTGGTATGATTTGGTTGAAATTGCAGCTGGTAAACTGGTGAACAATCAGATTGAATGGAGAGGAGATTCAGGGCTAGAAGATGGGAAAGATGAGAACATAGATCTATCCAAAGGATTGTATGATGCCGGAGACCACATGAAGTTTGGTTTTCCGATGGCTTTCACGGCCACCGTTCTGGCATGGTCAATCCTAGAATACGGTCAACATATGGAAGAAGTTAAGGAGCTTAAACATGCTCAAGAATCACTAAAATGGATCACTGATTATCTCATCAATGCTCATCCTTCTGATAATGTCCTCTACATTCAGGTTAATCACTTCATTTCTATCTTCTGGAATTTTTTTATCCATTTATAGGGGATTTATGAAAACGATATCGGTTTCTAGGAGGATTTTGAAATTAACTAGTTTTTTCACCCGTGCTACGTGGCGAGAGTTTGCTCACTATCAGTTCGGCTCATTTGCAGCCAGGGATAAAACTTACGTTGAAACATAGACTCGGTACAACCTACGATAGCCAAACAAATACTTGATTTTGAGTTCAACTCCGTTTTCAATAAAATTTATACTAGATCGTTGACGAAAAAAATTAAAAAAAGCCATGCATTCTGTTTTTTAAAAAAAAGTTAACGAACCGAGTTTATTACGGAAAAACAAAATTATTTGAAAATTAAACAAGTTAAAAGTGTATATTATATAAAATAGGATTATTGGATTTTAATAATCCCACCTTTTACCAATTGGCCAATAATTATCCCAACTGAGAATATTTTTACATTGGACCCCCCGTTAAAAAAACTTAACGCCGTTAGAGTTTATATGACGTGGACATCTGCAAATCGCCGGAAAGTCAAGCCAAGCTAGCAGTGGTCTCGTGTTGGCTTTTGAAATTGGCATTGGTCGTGTTTAACTGGTTTCGTTAAACACCACTGTTATCTCTGTTTGGATTTTCCGGACCCACGAGACCAGTTAAACACCACCAGAGCCAATTTCAAAAGCCACCACGAGACCACTGTTAGCTTGGCTCGACTTTCCGATGGTTTGTAGATGTCCACGTCATTTAAACTCTAACGGCGTTAAGTTTTTTTAACGGGGGTTCCAATGTAAAAAAATAGTTTGAAAGTAGGGACCGGTGGTAAGAATATTTTCAGTTGGGATTATTATTGGCCAATTGGTAAAAGGTGGGATTATTAAAATCCAATAATCCTATAAAATATGATGGGTGAAAACAAAAATTGAAAAAAAAAACTTGAAGCGACACGTGGCGGACCCCATTGGTGGGGATACTATTCCCTCCCATGCCAAATAAATATATACAGATAATTTGTTCGTGTTCGTTTATATATGTTCGTTCGTCAATAGTATAAACGGACACTATCAAACATAACTAAACATAACCGAACGGACTTAACTTAACATAAGAGGATCCGTCTCAAACCTCATACTCAAATAGTAAGAAAATCACTTAAAAATCAGTCTAACCCATTCCCATCCCCATACTCATCACGAGAAAACAAAGTAGTTCCCCATATTTGAGGGCACACTATTCATTCCTTATATATATCCATTATTTTATATTTTTGTGAGTGAATGCGAGTAAGAGAAAAGTAATAAAAAAATAGTAAAGAAGTATTGTTTGATTGGATGTATGAGATTTTTAGAAAATGAGATGTAAAATTATAAAATAATGTTTTTAGTTAAATTATAGGGATAAAGAAAGAGAATTGATTCTGAATGCTATAAATGAACAAAAGATTAACTAAAAATAAACATGCATATTCAAGTATAACAATTATTAAAACTATCTTTAAAAGTAAACAAATACATCTAAATTAAAGTCTAAAACAAGCTTCAAAACACAAACATTGAATCAACAACTCACCATCATCATGATGAGTTGTGATTTAGTAGTATCCACATTGGTTTGAACAAGATTGAGCAATGGATTAGGTTGCTAAATGTAAATATGAAAAATAATATGGGGATTATCATGCGGTAAACAAACGGAAAAATCAATTTGTAATATTATTAATAAATAAGAACAAGTAGGTTTTAGAATATTTAACGTATATAAGCAAACATAAAATGAACACTTAGAATAACGTAAATGAACGAACATAAATGAACGAACGTAAATAAACAGACATAAACAAACGAACAAGACATGTGTTAATGTTCGTTTGTTTAATTATATGAACACAAATTTTTGTTCATGTTCGTTTGTTTATTAAATAAACAAACGTGAACGAACTTCTCACTGAACGATTCGCGAATGTTTCACTTAACGTTCGGTTTGTTTACAGCCAGCAAGTGGACTTGACCTAAAAAATTCTGAATTTCTTTTTCTTTTTCCAATAATTCATTAAAAAATATAATTTGATTTTTCTCTAATGACCTGTAATATTTATTTTTTTTAAACCTAAATACAACGTTTTGTTTAATTTCTTCTTTGTGGACACACTACTAGAAAACATATATATTTCCTACAAAAGTTTCTGACAAATTACCAACAAAAGGAATTTCTCACAAGTTAGCGACAAATTTCCGACAAAACAAAAACAAAAAAATAACTATATGATTTCCTAGAATTTTCCGACAAATTTATTAATTAAGTTAACTTATTTATTTACTATAATCGTCGGAATATTGTCGGAAATTACCGGCGAAAGACTTTTGTCGTTAATTCGTCGGAAAATTAGTCGAGACTTTGGAAAAAACATTTCCTACGGGGTTTTTTCCAACAAACACTTTTTGTCAGAAACTTGTCGCTAACGACCAATTCCGACAAATTTCTCACGAAATCTCACTACTAAAAAAATGGAAAATTTACGACAACAGTTTTGTGGGAAATTTGTCGGAATTGGTCGTTAGCGACAAGTTTCTGACAAAAAAGTGTTTGTTGGAAATAACCTCGTAGGAAATGTTTTTTTCGACAAAGTCCCGACTAATTTTCCGACTAATTTTCCGACGAATTAGCGACAAATGCTTTTCGTCGGTAATTTCCGACGATTATAGTAAATACATAATTTAACTTATTTAAAAAATTTGTCAGAAAATTGTAATAAAATTGTATAGTTACTTTTTTGTTTTTGTTTTGTCGGGAATTTGTCACTAACTTGTGGGAAATTTATTTTTTCGGAAACTTTTGTAGGAAATATATATGTTTTCTAGTAGTGACATTTCGATATAAATTTTATTGAAAACATAGTCGTTTTCAAAATAAATTATTTTTTTAGTCTCATAAATTTTTAAAAGTACTATATTTTGAAAACGACTTGGTATTCAATAAAATTTATATCGGAATGCCGACATAAAAGAATTAAACAAAACGGTGTATTTAGACTTTTGGAATAAGTTAAATATTACAAGTTAATAGAGAAAAATAAAATTCTTTGTTAAATGAATTATTAAAAAAAATCATAATTACTAGGTTGAGTTCGCTTGCAGAAGAAACGGATTTGTTTTAAATCCGCTTGTAGAAGTAGATTAGATTGTGTCGAGCCCGCTCTACGTACCCAGGATAGGAAATTACGTGTAACCAAATTGATTTACGGATTACCTAACCAACATGATTTCAAAGTTCTCGTAGAAACAAATAATGTTTTGGGTTAGAAATAAAAAAAATCACGGTCTGAATTCGAAATATTTTTTAAAAAAAAGTGGCAAATGGTTGCATTGACCCAAAAAGTGGTAAATGGTAAAACCGTGATTCCAATCACGGTTTCAGTTCATTTGCAAACACTCAATGATTGGGTGTCAGAAACTTGCCAAAAATATTTCAGTGTTACCATTTTAATTGAAACAGTGATTCGTAAGAACTGTTTCAGTTACATTATTACAGACACGTCTCTCGATAATACCATTTTGATCTGAAACCGTGATTCCGAAGTACGTATTAAGTTTAGAAACTGAATACCCCATAATTAGGGGAAGGATTCAATATATAGACTAAGTAAATACACATAGGTACATCAAGAATCAACTAAATACATAACAAATACAATACTTATATTAAGTTGAATTAACATCCCCCGCAAGCGGAACGGTTGTGGACCAAGGCGAAGCTTTGACCGAAAAAACTCAAACAGAGGTCGTGGTAGACTTTTGGTGAAAATATTTGCCACCTGAAGTTTGGTCGGAACAAACTTGGTGTACAGCTTCCCAGAGGATACAAGTTCACGAATAAAATGGTAATCCAGGTCGATATGCTTAGCCCGTTTATGAAAGACCGGGTTTTGCGTAAGAAAAAGCGCACTTTGATTGTCACAGAGTAAAGTCCGACGATCAGGAGGGAGAGCATGAAGCTCCCGAAATAAGTGGGTGATACAAATTATTTCAGCTGCATCATTGGCCATGGCTCGATATTCGGATTCACAGCTTGATCGGGAGACGGTCGGTTGTTTCTTGGCGCTCCAGGATACAAGGTTGCCACCAAGAAAAATGGAAAACCCATTGGTAGATCGACGAGTTTCAATACATCTTGCCCAGTCCGTATCGTAATAACCCAGGATACGAGTGTAGGTCGGTCGAGAAAAGTGAAGACCGAAGGCCAGAGTACCCTTTACATATCGAAGTATCCATTTAACATGCTGAAAATGAGTAATCGTGGGTGCCTAAATAAACTGACTCACTTGGTTTACAGCGTATGAGATGTCCGGCCGGGTTATGGTCAAGTACTGAAGTGCCCCAACGAGGGATTGAAACAGAGTAGGATCCCCAAAATGGTCACCGGTGGTACTAAAATGTTCATTTGTAGCCAATGGGGTATGAACCGGTTTTGAGTCAAGTAAACTAGCACGGTCAAGAATATCACGAGCATATTTAGACTGACTTAAGAATAGCCCATCATTTGTGCGAGTCACTTCTAGCCCAAGAAAATAATTTAAGTCACCCGGATCTTTTATAGCAAACTCTTTATGTAACCGGGCAATAAATCACTTGATAACATTGTCCTGATTGCCTGTCAAAATTAAGTCATCTACATAGACAAGTAGATACATGAGGCACGTGTCCCGTTTAAATACAAATAAGGATGTGTCAGCACGACTACATGAGAACCCATTTTGTAAGAGAAAGGAGCTGAGTCGGTGGAACCATGCACGAGGAGCCTGTTTAAGACCGTAAAGGGCTTTATTTAGACAGCAAACATGATTGGGATACATAGGGTCGACAAACCCCGGAGGTTGCTCCATGAATACAAGTTCATTTAAATTGCCATGTAGAAACGCGTTATTCACATCGAGTTGATGAAGTTTCCAATTATGAATAACGGCTAAAGATAACACAGTGCGAATGGTGGCTGCTTTGACCACAGGGCTGAATGTGTGAGAATAGTCAATGCCGGGTATTTGACTAAATCCTTGAGCCACGAGTCGGGCTTTGTACCGATCCACGGAACCATCAGAACAAAATTTTGGTGCGAAATAGCTATTTGGAACCAACTACATTATGAGACTTTGGTCGAGGGACTAACGACCATGTATCGTTGTTTCGGAGAGCAGCTAGTTCATTATGCATGGCTTCCAACCATTTAGGGTTCTTTGCAGCAGATTTAAACCCCCGTGGTTCAGTGGAGGAAAATATGGCAGAATACAAACCATGGGTCATAGTGTGAGATAGGTCGGCCTGATGTTTGGGTTTGAAAATCCCGGCTTTGGCACGAGTGACCATAGGATGTGTGGAGGCAGTCGGTTGTGGGAGAGGCTCGGTAGTTGAGTCAGAGATGGTTGGGCCCGGTATTGGTCTGGTTTCTGAGTTGGTTGCGGGCAGTGGGATGATGGGCTCAGTGTCTGCTATAGTAGGATTATGGGCTGGGACGGGAGGTGTAGGTTGCGGCTGTTCAGGAGGGGTGTTATTGGGCTGGGAAATAGCTGGGTTAGTGCTGCTCAGGAGGGGTGTTATTGGGCTGGGAAATAATTGTTCAGGAAGGGTGTTACTGGGCTGTGCAGGAAGAGTAGTTTGTTGCTCCTCATAACTGGAGTTACACATGATTGGGTCATCTGCAGGTGGAGTTGGTTTAGTGGGAATGGTAGGGTTGGGTGTGGATATGGTCACATGATCATCCAAAAAGGAATATAGAGGCAATAAAGATATATCACTTCGAGAGTTGTTTCCTGAAAATGGAAAGGTGCATTCGTCAAACCGGGCATGGCGAGTAATGTATACTTTTGAGTTTATAGGGTCAAGGCAACGGTACCCCTTATATTGTGAGCAGTAGCCCATGAATATACACGGGACACTTCGAGGTGCGAGTTTGTGATCTGCATAGTCACGAATATACGGGTAAACCCGACAAGCAAAAACACGAAGATTGTTATAGCTAGGTTTTCGAGAGAATAGCATTTCAAACGGGGACTTGCCTTCCAAAACTTGAGTAGGAAGTCTATTAATGAGGTAGACTGCCGAACCAAATGCTTCCACCCAATAGGATGGAGGAACGTGACCATTGAATAACATTGCCAACCCAGTTTCTACCACATGTCTGTGCTTTCTTTCTATTCGACGATTCTGTTGTGGTATGTAAGGACATGACAGGCGATGGAAAGTACCGTTTTCCTCAAATAGTTGTCTGACATTGTGATTTAAAAACTCCGTGCCACCGTCACTTTGAAAGACTTTAATCTTTCGAGAAAACTGGGTTTGCACAAATTTCATAAAAACCGATAGTATAACATGAAAGCCAGATTTAGTTTTCAACGGGTAGAACCATGTGAACCATGAAAAGTCATCAACAAATATAACATAGTAGCGCTAGTCATCTGTTGAGGTAATCGGGGATGGTCCCCATAAATCACAATGAATCAAATCCAAAGGGTAAAGTGCCCGTTTTTCATTAGTATCAGAAGATAGGAGATGGCCTTTAGACAATTGACAGGGAGAACACAAAATCGGTTTTGGTAAGAAGGAAGTAACATGTAAATCCCCCATTTTATTTAAATGCAAAATAGTGTCAAAAGACACATGTCCTAAACGTAAGTGCCATAACTCATAGGAAGCTTTCAACTTTGAGCGAGAATCTGCCACAAAAGCTTTGGGACCAGTTTGTAGCACATATAAACCATCTTCAATTCTTCCCTCGGCCAGCACCTGTCTCGTGGTGCGGTCCTGAATATAAAAGGTATGGTGGGAAAACAACACATCCACGTGATTATCAGCGGTTAATTTACTAATAGACAAGAGGTTCTTTGAAATGTTGGGGACAACCAAGACATCTTGTAATTTAAGTTGATTAGCAACAGATGTATGACCAATATGAGAGACAGTAAGAAAGTTGCCATTACCAAATGTAACTTTGGCATCTCCCATGTGAGGGGTGGCTTTGGTGACATGACCGGTGATGCAGTCATATGGTCAGTGGCTCCCGAATCAGCATACCAGTCGATTTAACTTTGAATTTTCGGCCAAAATCGGTGTGAGTTAATCGAAGCTGGTCACGAAGATTCTGAATACGTTCAATGGAAGTGTTCCAAATTTCCCGAGTAGTGGACAATCTCGGCTACTGCTTCTTCAGAGAGGGAGGCGTGGATAATGATGATTGTCTTCTGATCAGTTAGGGATGGATTTTTCCCTTAGAGCAGTTTCTGTGGCAGGCTTGGACGAGGAACCATCCACGTGAGGTAAAAGGTTTTGAAAAGTTAGGAGAGGGATCATTTGATTTTTCCAAAGAAGGTAGTTTGAGGATGATAGTTTAATTGTGATCATATGTAGGATTGTGTTGATGGATAGAGAGGAATGATCGGACAGGGAAGGAGAAATGAAAAGGAAAGGTTAAAGGGAAAGAGAGATCGACGAGGGGAGAGAAAGGGTTATTGGCCTTTGACTCATACCCGTATTAAGTTTGAAAACTTGAATACCCCATAATTAGGGGAAGGATTCAATATATAGACTAAGTAAATACACATAGGTACATCAAGAATCAACTAAATGCATAACAAATACAATACTTATATTAAGTTGTATTAGCAGTACGGTATTACCATTTACCATTTTTTTTGGATAAATGCAAACATTTGCCACTTTTTTTTTAAAAAAATATACCATTTTGACAAAAAAAAAAATCATCTGAACTCAGTAGTTTTCTCAGGTGGGTGATCCAGACACAGATCATAAATGCTGGGAAAGACCAGAAACTTCAACAGAAAAACGACCAACAATCCAAATAAACACCTCATACCCGGGCTCAGATGTTGCAGCCGAGACCGCCGCGGCAATGGCTGCTGCATCTCTAGTTTTCAAGAACCAAGACGCCAGTTATTCCAAATCGCTTCTCGATCACGCCCAAAAACTGTTCGATTTCGCTAACAGTTATCCAGGAGTTTATAGCAAAAGCATCCCAGTTATTCAAGATTACTACAACTCTTCTGGATTCGTCGATGAACTCTTGTGGGCAGCATCGTGGCTCTACCACGCCACCCGAGACCGCTATTACATCGATTATGTAACCGTCATGCATGGAAATGCTTTCGCTAGTTGGGGTAATCCGACATGGTTTTCATGGGATGATAAGTTAGCTGGGACACAGGTAATTTTGTTTTTTATATTCAAAAGTTGTTGACAGGGACGGAACCAGGGGAGGGTCAAGAGGGTCCATTCACCCCCCTCCCCAACTAGAGTTTTCCTATTTTTATATATAAAAGTTGAGCTTTTTTAAAATTGGTGAATGCTTTGGTTTTTAAAATATGTTTAGGTGTTATTGTCGAGAGTAAATTTCTTCGGTATGGACACGGAGATGTCGATTGTGGAAAATATGAACTTGCAAATGTACCGGAGAACTGCTGAGGCTCTTATGTGCACGGTTTTATTGCCACCACCGACGAACAAGAAAACTAATGGTTAGTTTTCAAGCTAAAATTCATTCAGGGTCAAATCAGTAAACAAGTAACAAATGGGATCAAAGGGTTTACCTCAATTTTTGTTTAATAATGAACTTGTTCAAGACTAAATTGTAGCTTTTAAATAGCTTTTGTTTGTGGGTTGACGGGTCAAACCATGAACTGTGGCTCAAATATAGTATGAACCCAAAAATCGTGTCAAATTTGACACAAGTTTTGATGATTTGACACGTAGACAACCCGTTTAAAGTTTTTTATAATATTATACTTAATTCATATTAATAGTCTATAATTACAATTTTATTACCAAAAAAATTCTAGTTGTAAATAAAAAAATTACGTTTAAACTATAAGTCCATAATGTTTATTTTTCTTTTCTCTTTTATTTTTGACGTAATGTACCTAATCAATTTAAGTTATCACATAAAGTATATCTTTTATAAAAATAAACCGGCCGACCCGTGAACCCATCACGTCAACCCGTTTAACTAAATGTGTTATTTGTTGAATCCGAAACTGACCCAAACCCGTTTAGATTAAACCCAAACATGTTTAGAATAACGGGTTAACTTTTTTGTAGGTGGTCTAATATGGGTGAACGAGTGGGATTCGTTACAATACGCCATTGCCAGCGCATTCTTGTCCTTGGTTTTTAGCGACTACATGTTCACATCCAACACACCATACTTATATTGCAACGGGAAATTATACGAACCGATGGACATTCGTGCTTTCGCTATTTCACAGGTATCGCGATTAAACTCGTATCCAAAGATTTTACTAAACTGAGTACTTATAAGAAACTAATAAATCATGTTTTATGTGGTTAAATGTTGTATAGGCTGATTATGTGTTGGGAAATAACCCAATGAACATGAGCTACCTAGTCGGCTACGGGCTTAACTACCCTCGGTATGTCCACCATCGTGGTGCCTCGATACCGGTCGATGCAAACACAAGTTGTCACAATGGTTTCAAGTGGCTTAACTCCACGAAACCTAATCCTAACCTAGCAATTGGAGCAGTTGTTGGTGGACCATTCCTCAATGACACATACATCGACTCGAGAAATAATTCAATGCAAGCCGAACCAACGACCTACAATAGCGCCTTTTTCGTTGGCCTTGTGTCGGGTTTAGTTACCTCATCTTCTGTGGTTCGGTCTTTCACATGATACAACTATTTTGACACATTTGGGATGGCTTTTGAAGTGTTAGTTGGTGTAAATATATATTATAGACTAGGGTTACAATATGGTATCATTTTATGAAAGTTCATAGAACTTATAGTATATTGACACTTCTTTCTTTATGGTGAAAAAAAATGAATTGAAACTTATAGATCATATGTCGAGCTCAACTCAAGAATGTGATGAACTTGATTCGAGAATTTGGATAGATGGAGATTATTTACTTGAAACATTCGATAAAGCAAGCTTGATTTGAAATACTCGAGGTGCCAAAATGGATAAATTAAACAGATCAACCCGTAACAAATAAAATTAAAATGGGTTTGCGCATGAAAATTTCTTATTACAAGTTGCAATGAATTGGATTGAGTTGAACTTAACCAATGAAATGGCGGTAATATCAAAAGAAAGTACTAAAACACCAGTCACGTGGCTCTATAACCGGCAGACACGTACACGTACACTGCCAAAATATTAAAAAGAGTAAATTTTGGTTTTAGTCCTTGTGCTTTGCTCAAAATAACTCTTTGACTCAAGTACTTTCAATTTCACTTTTCGAGTCCTTGTGGTTTGTCAATTGTCTAAATACACATTTCTAACGCCATCCATTTTTTCTGTTAAGTTTTTCCAGAAAGACAAAAATACCTTTTGTTAAAAAAATTTATATATATATAAATAAATACCTTCCATCATCTTTCACTTGCAAACCCTAACGTAGTGTTCCCAAGTACTTTTTAAAGTGGGAAATGTTGCAACATCCGTAAATCCCGACATTTGGGTCGAAGGAATAAAGGAGAAAGATGGTGGGCTTGTGGGAAGCATGCTTGGGCCAAAATGTTGCAAGGGAAGAGAGGATAAACCCTAAGGATCCCTTATTCTAGCCCCCTCCCCTTTCTCACTTTCATCTTCATTTTCGTCTAGAGAGAGCATTTTTCGAGAGAGAAAGTGAAAGAGGCTTCACATTTGTGCTCAAGAGTTGATCCAAATCCTTTCTCCAGTGTTGGTAAGCAAGAATACATGAAGAAACATCATCTTTGAGGTAAGAATCGAACCCCAACAATCTGTTTTATGTTTAAAATGAGTTTTGGGGTAAAACTAGGGTTTTAATTTCAAAGATCAAGTTTTTACGTGTTAATGGCGAAACAAATAACAGATTTAGCTTCATAAAAGCTAGATAAATGTTTTGGACGTAAAAAGTTGTAGTAATGAATAAAAAACAAGGTTGTTAGGGTTTGGTGTTAATGTGGCGACACTAGAGGCGATACTGGCTCCAGTGTAATAGGCAGCACTAATAGTGTCTCCACAGTCATATGGCGACACTAAGTCCAACAACACTAAGACCAAATATTCAATCTTATAAAGTTTTAATATATAAGAAATTGATATAAATGCAATATTTATTAATTTTCATGATATTCAAACAAAAAATATGCACAAATTTCGTTTATACCTACACATATGTAGGTTTTTTTACCTACACGTGTGTAAGAAACTTTTAAATATATAAAAACATATGAAAATGGTAGTTTAACGGTTTTTTATGTACATAAACATACATATTTATGTACAAAGTATAAAACTTTAAACTTTTTTTTATCATGGATCAAAAAATTAAACGATTTAGATTTGTTACCTCTGTTATTATAGAATTTTCTAGATCTAAAATGAAGTTTCCTATATATATGTACATATATGTGTGTATGTATGTGTATACATATATAACGACTAGAATGGCGAAACATCTAATCTTCATCGAAGCCACGCCGGAGCATTTATAGCCACGGCGTTTAAGCTATGATATTTTTAATTTGTGGGGTGTGCAATTTTGTGAACGTGGCTGGCGTTTTAGTACTTTCTTTTGATATTTCCATCATTTTGGTACGGGTATATCATGGGGAGTTGGCTTGGCTAAGGGTATATAATATAATACAAACTCTGAATATTAATATGTATATTTTGAGAATTTTTCATCTTCTTTTTTGTTTTTCAGTTTTATAAGTAGTTAATTTTTTTAAGACTTCATAAATAGTTAACAGTTTTGTTACACATATTAGTTATATAAATAGAATGAAAGCAATAACTAGTTTTTAATTAACTGATATAAGTTAAATTAAGGTAGTAAGTTAATAAGTGTATTTTGACTTTCAACCTGTTTTATTTTAATTAGGTCGTTAATTACTCGTTTGAGTCCTTGGGAAAAAGTATTAGCATCACCTAAATCAATGGAAATTGCCCATTTTGGTAAGAGGAAAGTGAAAGAAAAATAAGAAAAATTGAAATGGCAAACTATAAGAACATACATATGATGTAATATTACTCATATTTTAACGGTATATATATATACAACGCAATTAAATACAACATTTTTTATACTTTTTAGAAATTAAATGATAAAAAAATGGGAAAATTATCAAATTGGACATTTGACCGGTCAAACTTACAAAAATGGACAAACTTTTTCAGCCTACTTCGATATGGTCATTTAGGCATGAAGCCGGCTGAACTAGCCTACTTCAGCCGGCTTCAAATTCCGTGTCAAACCAGCTTTTTTCATATGTTCAGCCAACCAGAAACTGACACGTGGAGGTGCTGATTCCCAAGACGGCTAAAGCCTACTTCCAAGCAGGCTAAGCCGACGTGTTTTTTTTAGCCTGCTATATGACTTTCCTTAGTCCACTTGATTTTAGCTTGCTATATGACTATCCTTAGCCGGCTATTTGCCTTTGTTTAGCCACTTGAATACATAAAAAATAGTATGACTTTTCTTAACCCACTTAATTTTAGCCTTTGTTTGTATAGTTCAAATGTCCATTTTAATAATTTTCCCAAATAAAAATGAGGGATGTATTAGGCAACAAATGAGTCTCACAAGCCAATTTCAATTACTCAATTTGTTGCCAATACATCCCTCATTTTTATTTGGGAAAATTATTAAAATGGACATTTGAACTATACAAACAAAGGCTAAAATTAAGTGGGTTAAATAAAGTTTTACTATTTTTTATGTATTCAAGTGGGCTAAACAAAGGCAAATAGCCAGGCTAAGAAAAGTTTATCCATTTTTATAAGTTTGATCGATCAAATGTCCATTTAGGTAATTTTCCCTAAAAAAATTGACAAAACATGCCATACATTTTTGTAAACATTAAAATATTTTAATTTACACAGTATTTTTCCAAGGGTGAAACCACCACATGAGAAAAATAGAAAAAGTTGGAGGAATTACAATGATTTTTGTTCAAAAAACATCATATAAAGATGAGTAAATCAAATGAAAAGAAAGAATCGATCTCGTGGTCTGGTATGGTCAGGTCGGGTCGATTTCATCCCATGACGGAGAAGAGAGACAAGAAATCTTGTTCTTGACAAGGAATGGTTAAGCCCATTTCATGGTTGAACCCAAACTCTTCCTCGGCACGTTGTAGCAAGCTTTGGAAGCCTTTATGATGCAGCCATGATATGGGTACAATGTATCTGCTTCTTGTTTCTCCAATGTACACAACAAAGTGTCCTCTAGGGACGTCGGTTGGGTAGCCATTGTCGTCTCTAAAGTTTGAGCATTTCTTGATGATTTTCTTGAGAGCTACTGCTTGTGTTTGTTTGTTGTATGATTTCATTAGACCCATTATGGATTTCTTGGTATAAGTATGATAATGAGAGAAAAAAGAGAGAGATCGAGGCGGTGGGGTGGGGTGGTGATTAGTTGAAGGAGAGGTGGTTGCTAGATGAAGGAAATGTGGTGGTGGTGGTGGTGATTAAGTGAATGAGGGTTTTATAGTGAGGGTTGAGGAGCAAATGCATGTGGAGCTGCATGCAGGGGGTAAGCAAGAAGCTGTGATTGTGTAATCATGGGTTCATACCCTTTTGGGTTAACCCTACCTTGCTACCTCTGTCTAGGACATCAAGGCCCACTGGACCTACTTCCATTTATGTCATAATGTAATATATATTAATTATGTATACATATGTCACATGTATTATTGATACAACATTATAATATACTTGGTGGATATGGATCATATGTTAAAATATTTAAAAAAAAAAGGTTTGAAATCAAAATTTTAAAACCTAAAGGGTTTGAGAAGAAAAAAAAAAGTAGAAATCAGAATCAACCATTAACGAATCTAAGTTTTAAAATCAGAAATCTGAACTGAAAGGGTTTGAGAGAAATAACGTATGAACTTGACCATTCATAGTTCTAGGTTTGAAAATAAGATATCAGGGTTTGAAATCATGAGCTGTGGCTACCGACGAGATGACGGGTGGCGGGGGTGTTGGTGGCGCATAGGCTACGTATGGTGGAGCCAAAACTTATGTGAAGTACATTTTTTATTTCCAAAACTACCCTCCATCTATCTTCCATGTATCAATGCAAAGTAGGTGCTGCATAGGTTTCATATGGTGGAGCCAAAACTTATGTAGTAATGAAGGTACAAAAAGTGGCAAAGGATTGTAAGGTCTTAGCTAAGTATCGAAAAAAGTGTGTGCCATTTGTGGCCTTAATTCAAACCTATTTCATATTTGGACTTTGACTTTTGGTATTAGGTTGGATTTTGATTTTTCTCCAACCTCATTTTGACTTTTGGTACAAGTTTCATAACACATAAACATATGCAAACAACTTCGGGTGTGATTAAATAACTCCAGATAATTTTGTTTTGTTTTTTAGTCAATGTAGAGATCATAACTTAGATTGTTATTGAGAATAAAAAGAACAAACAAATGCAATAAATCAAACGGAGAGAAATAGAATATAATTAATCATCTGATATTGACTGGATTAGTGGTATGTTCTAGTATACTTAGTATCAAAATTGTTGGGTGAAGTGTTAATCGATCTATGGACCTATGACCGTTATAACACAATGCAAAATACAAAACTAGAAATATGTATGGTACAAATTCTAAGACATAATTGTCGTTTTAAATGGGGTGGGAACAATATGACTTAATTATTTTGATAAGTTAGGTTGACTCCAAAACCTTGTAGATGGAAGAAGAAACTTAAATCAAGATACTTCTAAATCTTGCACCAAATGATCAAAAATGATATTTGCAACAAACTTAACACTTTCCAAGTATAGGAGTCCAACCAAATATAGAAGGTTGAGTTTTAGTACATACGCTAGTTGAGTTAAGGTTGACGTCTTCAATATAAATAAATACATGGATCGTGTTTGATTTTTACAATTCAACCCGTCTTCCCGCGTGATTAAAACTCCTGTTAAAAACTAATATATATTTTTTTGTAACACTTGTACAATAAGTAATACAAAATTCAAAAATAAAAAATATATAAAAAGTGTATGTGGATCAATTCAACCTGAACTAAAACGACTAGTCTATCTCAAACCCTTTAACCGGCTCGTCGGGCCCTTCCATGTCAAAATGGTGCAAAACATCCTATCATGAGCTACTTATCTACATGGAAATTTAAATCTTAGGAGATTTGGATATTCCCAAGTTCCGTAATTGTGAATGGACACATCAGTACAGCCAATGGTATATGTCATTAATGGGTCACATATGTCATTAAATGATTTAGTTAGGATTAATTAATTGATCTATTGACAGGGAATTGTGACCAAATAAAGCATGGCCTTTAAGCTACTTTCACATGCAAATGTCACAAAGGACAGTCACAGACACGACTGCTTGAAAATGAACTTATGGCCAAAGGGGTTGAAAGTACAAGTACAACCAACTACCTCAATCACTATGTATGCCTTATACGTACAAGTAGTATAGTTCCTATGAATTAATTATGGGTGATTCTAAACACACGTAATATTGCTAATTGGACCCGCCGTCACACTATACGTCCTCGTATAGGGCAATACGAGGGCGTATAGAGTTCAGTCACTGACAACAGAATGTCACGTGTCATTCTCTGTCTGGCGGCTGGTCCAATACGTAGCGTATTGATTTATACGCAGCGTATGAGGCACGGGTTATATTTTTGCTTCAAAAGTTGGAAGATTTGGAGTTTATGAATCCTATACGTGGCGTATTGACCTATACGCCACGTATAAGTATTTTTTATTTAATTATATATTTTTTTATTTTATTTATATTTTGTTTATTTTTATTTTAATTTATATAATTTTGTTAATATAAGTTTGTTATCTATTTATAAATTTTATATATTTTATATTTTTTTAAACATTTATTATATTTTTACAGTATAACCAAACAAAATATTAAACATTACAAACCAAACAAAATATTAAACATTACAATCAAACAAAATATTAAACATTACAAACAAACAAATAAACTAAACATTATATACATTATATCAAAAAATAAAATATATACATCAAAATGTTTTACATACGTAACAACGAAAGAAACAAAATACAAATAAAAGAACTAAACCTAACCGGCTCCGTCTTCATCCTGACCCGCCCCGCCCTCATCCTGAACGGGGTTGTCCGGATAATGACGTGGCGATGGTAGTGGGTGTGGCTAGACGCCGGCGGCTCGTGACAGATCCACGAGTTGTCCAACCGCCCACATCATCAGGTCCTCCATGCGATCGAGTTGACGACCCTGTCGCCGTGAGTCGGCAACAAGGCCATCAAGCAATGCCTGGGTAGCCCTCTCCAGCCTAACAGACTGACGTACGTGTCAGGGATGCTGTGGCGGATGGTCGTAGATGGGATCGACGTGCGGTGGCCCGTCCTCCATCGCCACACCCTGTAGCGGATGAGGCATAGGCGGGTCCCCCTAAGATAGCTCTTGTCACACCCCGCCAAGGCGGAAACGCGAGGTGTAACAGTTCATGATTTCCAAAGCATATGATTACCGCAAACACATACATGATAAATGGATACATAAACAAGTTTAAAGTTTTACATTCCAAAATGTAAATTGAGTTTACAAAAAGTGAAGATTTCGCAAATATGACTCTATTACAATGAGTTATACAAGAGAAATCCCCCCAAAAGTTGTATCCATCGTGCATGCATGTAATCTACATTGCTAACCTTGCGATCACGTCAATTTCCTGAAAAACATACCTAAAATCGTCAACATGAGGTTGGTGAGTTCACAGGTTTAAATCAAATAGATCTTTGTAAAATTCAATTGTTCGTAAATAGTTCCAGTCGTATGTGATAATCAGAATAAGAATTGTTGACCCATTTGTAAGCTAGCTAGGAATACAAATAATATGTTCCTACATGAGCCGTAACCAAACCATGACAATTGTACACGCCCCTAATTTCGTTATCCGGTTCTATGCGGCCATAAATCCTCCAGATTGTGGTTAGCGCGACTAACCATGACCGGGAGACGTCACTCTCCATAGTACTATTCATAAGACCCTAGGCTACAGTTAATGGTTACTAAATTGTTCCAGGGGACTTTAGCGGCCTCAAATCGTTTAACTCATGTAAACATAAAAGTCGAGTCTTATTATCTTGTTATCACATAAAAATAGTTGTAAGTATGTTCTTCCCCCAAATATTGAAAACAGTAAAAAGGGGCCGTGAAACTCACCTTGAGTTTGTGTATGTTAGCAACGGTAATTGTTCCAGTCAAACTTGACTATTCGTACCCTAATTACAAAAGGGTAATTCTTGTTAAGACCGAACGTCTTATATGCAAATTGTTCACCGACTTAGTAAATCTGATTGCTTTTGTTTAAAATATCTTCTTAGTTTTTCAACACTTGTTTCGTTATAAAACAGTTCTAAGTTACTGCCCAATGGGCCTGAAACAGGTATCGAAACTACTTAGTTTCGATTGGACAGAACAGATGTCGAAACTTCCTAATTTCGATTGAGCAAACTGGGTATCGAAACTTCCTAGTTTCGATTGGATAATAGGTATCGAAACTACCTAGTTTCGATCAAACAGGTATCGAAACTATCTTGTTTCGATCAAACAGGTATCGAAACTCCTAGTTTCGATTGAGTAAACAGGTATCGAAACTATCTTGTTTCGATCAAACAGGTATCGAAACTCCCAGTTTCGATTGAGTAATAGGTATCGAAACTATAGTTTCGATTACTGAAATTTTGATTGACAGAATCAGCTTCAAAACTTTGTTCATACATATACGCATTTATTCATGTTTTAATCTTGAATTTCGACACACTTTTCTGGTTAGTTTTCTTACGTTCGAGTAAACTGTATGTTTAGTTACGGCTTTAGAGAAAATAATATGAATAATATTGAGTTTTTACCTCTAAACAGAGATGATGATTTCGAGAGAAACAGAGAATGATCTTGAGCTCCTTAGCTTGATTCTTGAGAAAAACACTTGGAACTCTTCTTATAACACCGAAATATGGTGGATTTTGCCTTATAACTTGGATTCAACTTGAAGAGAAATGGGGAGATTGCCGTAGGAAAATGAGGAAGATAATAGGAATGGTGAGATTTTTGATTGAGGGGTATGGTTTTTATCTAAATTCTCGCAGGCAATGTATGGGTTTTAGTATAGATATTTGGGATGTGAGTGAAGTAGGAAATGAGAATGGCCTCTCTGCATTTCAGCCGAGAAAGTCAAGGGAGTGGGTTGGGTTAAGTTTGTAAAATGATTAGATTTAAGTATTAATTTATTAAGGGTATTAATATCAATTAGAGTTTTAAAGAGTAATTTAATTCGGTTTAGATTTTTCACGGTATTATAAATTTATTAAGTTTATGGCTCGTTAACGAAAGATATTGAAATCTTGGATTGTATAGTTCGTTGAGGCGATTATTTGTAGGTATACGTACCTAAAGGTGGCGCTACATAGTAACGTCTTCGAAAAGTCTATTATTTTACTTTTACGTATATTATATGATTTAGTCTTAAAATAAATTATAGTTCAACGTAAATTTTGTGTAATATATACACACACACATATATATATATATATATATATATATATATTTGGTTATTTAATTTAACCACTAGTGTTCGTATTTAGTCGGGTTATCCTGGTACGTGAACCGGTAACTCCTAGAATTACCAAATATGAAATGAGGAAATGTTCAGTTTTTGTTAGACCTTAATGTTCTTGTTTGTGAACTTAAGTAAATCACAAAAACAATTATAATGTAAACTTGTTTATAACATGTACGGATATTGAACTGAAATGTCGGGTGTCACATTCTCCCCATGTTAACAGAATTTCGTCCCGAAATTCAATTCGTGCCATCTTGAACTGGTGTATCCTTAAATAAGGAGGGGTATTTTGTTTTCATTTGATCCTCTCGTTCCCATGTATACTCAGGACCACGCTTTGAGTTCCAACGTACTTTAACTAGTTTGATCCGACTACGTCTCAACCTTTGAACTTTCCAATCTGAAATCTCAATCGGTTCCTCGATGAAATGAAGTTTATCATCAATGTGAATTTCATTAGGCGGTATGATCAAAGTCTCGTCTGACAAACACTTTTTGAGATTAGACACATGAAATGTATCGTGTACGTTGCTTAGATCTTGCGGTAGCTTGAGCTTGTAGGCTACAAGGCCAACTCTAGCCAGTATTTCAAACGGTCCAACGTATCTAGGGTTGAGCTTGCCACGGTTACCAAACCTCGCAACACCTTTCCATGGTGAGACTTTTAACATTACTCGGTCACCAATTTGAAATTCTAATGGTTTCCGTCTGTTATCAGCATAGCTCTTTTGTCTGTCTCGGGCCGCTTTCAGACGGTCCTTAATTTTGAAGATCTTATCAGTGGTTTCCTGGACAATCTCAGGACCTGTCAAATGTTTTTCGCCAACTTCCCCCCAACATAGCGGTGAGCGGCATTTACGGCCATATAAAGCTTCAAACGGAGCTGCCTTAATGCTCGTGTGGTAGCTGTTATTATAGGAAAACTCTGCCAACGGTAAATGAGTATCCCAATTTCCTCCGAAATCAATTACACACGCACGGAGCATATCCTCTAAAGTTTGAATGGTCCTTTCGCTTTGACCATCTGTTTGTGGGTGATATGCCGTGCTCATGTCAAGACGTGTGCCCATGGCTTCTTGTAATGATTTCCAGATTCTAGACACGAATCTGCTGTCTCTATCAGAGATAATAGAAACTTGCACTCCGTGTCTTGCCACACTTTCCTTGATATAAAGCTTTGCAAGTTTCTCGGTTTTATCCGTCTCTTTGATGGGTAGAAAATGAGCTGATTTTGTCAGACGATCGACAATTACCCATATCGCGTCATACCCGCTCGACGTCTTGGGTAATTTCGTGATGAAATCCATAGAAATCTGCTCCCATTTCCATTGGGGAATTTCGGGTTGTTGTAACAAGCCAGATGGTTTCTGATGTTCGGCTTTTACTTTTGAACACGTTAAGCATTTACTGACATATGTGGCAATATCTCCTTTCATATTGGGCCACCAATATAATTCTTTTAGATCCTTATACATCTTATCTGAACCTGGGTGAATGAAGTACCTGGACTTGTGGGCTTCGTCCATAACCAAATCTCGTAAATTACCAAAACATGGCACCCAAATTCTATTTGCAAAGTATAAAGTATCATCTGATTTTGGCTCTAACTGTCTGATCATTCATCGTAAAGCTTCGTTCTGAATGTTTTCTTCTTTGATTGCCTCTTGTTGTGCTATTCGGATTTGAGTAGTAAGACTCGTATGAATTGTTAATCCGAGGGCACGAACACGAAGAGTTTTAACTCGTTCTTTGCGACTTAAGGCGTCTGCTACGACATTGGCTTTCCCGGGATGTTACTTGATATCACAATCATAGTCGTTTAGTAGTTCTACCCAACGGCGTTGTCTCATGTTAAATTCCTTTTGATCGAAGATATGTTGGAGACTCTTGTGATCAGTAAAAATAGTGCATCTTGTACCGTAAAGATAATGTCTCCAAATCTTGAGCGCAAACACAGCTGCGCCCAACTCCAAGTCGTGGGTCGTATAATTCTTTTCGTGCACTTTTAGTTGTCGTGAGGCATATGCGATGACTTTGTCTCTTTGCATTAACACACAACCAAGTCCTTGGTGTGATGCATCGCAGTATACGACAAAATTGTTGATTCCCTCCGGAAGAGATAAGATCGGTGCACTACACAGCTTCTGCTTCAGTAATTGGAAAGCTGACTCTTGCTTGTCACTCCAATCATACTTCTTTTCTTTCTGGGTTAATGTGGTTAAGGGCAGAGCTATTTTTGAAAAATTCTCAATGAATCGTCTATAGTAGCCAGCCAAACCCAAAAATTGCGTACTTCTGTCGGAGTCTTTGGTGCTTCCCAGTTTTTTATCGCTTCTATTTTAGATGGATCAACGTGAATTCCTTCCTTGTTGATGACATGTCCAAGAAAATGCACTTCTCGGATCCAAAACTCACACTTAGAGAATTTAGCGTAAAGATTCTCGTTGCTGAGTAGTTCCAAAATTAATTTCAGATGATGTTCATGATCCTCCTTGGTTCGTGAATATATTAATATATCATCAATAAATACTATCACGAATTTATCCAAGTATGGCTTGCACACTCGATTCATGAGATCCATAAAAACAGCTGGTGCGTTCGTCAAACCAAACGGCATGACTAGGAATTCGTAGTGGCCATAACGAGTCCTAAATGCCGTCTTTGGTACATCTTCTTCTTGGATTCTTAGTTGATGATACCCCGAATGTAGATCAATCTTAGAGTAGAAGCTAGAACCTTGTAGTTGATCGAATAAATCGTCTATTCGAGGAAGTGGGTATCGGTTTTTGATTGTAAGCTTGTTTAATTCTCGGTAATCAATACACATTCTAAAGGTTCCATCCTTTTTCTTTACGAATAGGACCGGAGCTCCCCAAGGTGAGAAACTCGGTCTTATGAAACCTTTATCAAGCAACTCCTGGAGTTGATTTGATAATTCCTGCATTTCAGAAGGTGCTAATCGATACGGCGATCGCGCAACCGGTGCGGGTCCTGGTACCAAGTCGATTCGGAATTCGACTTGCCTCGGTGGTGGTAATCCAGGTAAGTCTTTAGGAAAAACTTCGGGATAATCCTTAACGATTGGTATGTCTTCAAGTCGACGTTCCTCGGGTTTCTTCTCGACGACGTGAGCCAGGAATACGCAATAGCCTTTACGTAGATACTTACGAGCTTTCATGCAGTTTATCATCCTTAATGTTACTCCACTCTTCTCACCTTGAATCGAGAGAACTTCTCCGTTCGGGAGTGGAATTTGGACAATCTTCTCAAAACAAACAATCTCAGCGTGATTCTTCGACAACCAATCCATACCGATAACAACGTCAAAACTTCCCAAGTCAACAGGTAACATGTCTATACTAAATGTGTGGTTCTTAAAACATAAGGTACAACCCTGAATGACTTCTCCAGTTTTAATTAATTTCCGGTTGCTAATTCAATTGTATAATTTTGGTCTAGTTTGCTGGGCTTAATACCGAGTAGGGACTTAAAGTCATTTGACACAAAACTCATATCGGCACCCGTATCGAAAAGTATAGAGGCATAGTGATTATTTATTGGGAACGTACCAGTGACAATGTTCGAATCTTGTCGTGCGTCACCAGCCCCCATCACAAATGCTCTTCCACGGGCCTGATTGTTGTTTCGGTTCTTCAATTTTGGACAGTCTTTTCTAAAGTGCTTTGGATCTCCACATTCAAAGCATCCCTGATTCATCCTTCCTATTCCTGGTTTGACCTTTCCTGCTACTTGATTAATATTATTAGGATTTGCATTGCTCCAACAGTTATGGGCTAGATGCCCATACTTTTTACACTTTCCACATTGAGTACACTTTTCACTGTGATGATATCCACACTTGTCACACCTCGGTCGTGTTCCAAGATATCCATTTTGTCCTTCAATGTTGGCAGCATAGGCTTTCATAGTTCCAGGTCTCTTGTATGTTTGATTCTTGGTTTGATTACTTGGTTTTCCAAACCATTTCCTCTTTTCCCCAGACCTTCCTTCCTCGGTCTCCTTCTTCTCAAACAAACCATCACGCACAGCATTATCCCTTAGCTTGAATGCTAGAGTTATAGCGCTCTTGGCATCCATAGGGTTCGATGAAGTCACCAGGCTTCGGATTTGAGGTGCGAGACCCCACAAATATCTTTCAACCTTCTTGTATTCAGGGGTAACCATGTGTGGAACTAAACTTGCTAACTCATTGAATCGGTCAGTGTAACCAGCAACATCATCTCCTATCATCTGTAAATTCCACATTTCAGATTCGAGCTTTTGCAACTCATTTCGAGGACAGTACTCCTCGATCACCATGGCTTTCAGCTCCTCCCAAGTCAGTTGGTATGCAATCTGCCTTCCCAGGGTTTTCACTTGTGAATTCCACCAAGTTAAAGCCTTATCAGTGAGCGTGCATGTAGAATACTTCACCATGCAGTCAGCGGTGCATTCACTAATATCAATCACCGACTCCATCTTTTCTATCCATCTCATTAGCCCAACTGCACCCTCGGTGCCATTGAAGTTGCGAGGGTTGCAAGATAGAAAGGCCTTGTAGGTGCACTTCCTATTTGGAGCATCTGTAGATTTACAAGTCATAACGTCATTAATTTGGATCATGACTACGTGTTACGGCTTATTTATTTTATTATCTCCGGAACCTCCGGCTGTACCGCTACCTCCTGCACCTCCTCTGTCGGTACCACTGCCGTTTCCTCCTCCAATATTTCGATTCGCTTCATACTGCTCCATGGAAGCAGCTACTCGCTGTGCTATGAGTTGTTCCACGTTTGGGGAAATCGTCTCGTTGTTGTCACCAGTAGTGTTACGGGGTGTCCCACGCTTTGGTGCCATGACGTTCTTTCTAACATATCAATTAAAAAGAAACAACATTATATAATAATAATGATAGATCATGACATAAGGATACAACAACATCAAACGTAAACAACCATCATTACAACATAAACCATCACATACATAGTTAAAACATACATAGTACATTGTTCCCAAAAGACAAGGATACAAAAGGGATGGGTTCACATGACCACATCAGTACCAAAGTTTTAAACTACATAATGTACTATGGGCACAACCCGCCCATAATAGGTATAAAAGAAGAAGTAGGAGTACAATCCAATCATCATGGCAAGTCCCGCCATGACAAAGCTAGCTCTAGCCACAAACTCTGCAGCCAAAGTCCTTTCTTCCAGCGCCTCCACCATGTCTCGGACCGTAACAGTGAACTGCCAGTCCATATCAGCTCTCAACTCGAGGTAGTCAGTGGCACCCTGTATGTCTCGGGTGTTGTCCTCCAGAGTCTGTACTCGAGATCTGAGCCCTTGACGTAAGCGCGTGGTTGCATCCCCATGTGTCCGAATTTCATCTAGGAGATCATCAAGACGCTCCTCGTGCGTATGAACACGTGCTACCAATGTAGGCACTGTGAGCTCCATGGCTTCCCCAGTGTGGGGTAGGGGTGTAGGGGAGTTGGAGGATAGTCCTACATTGGTAGAGGGAATGCTCTCCATCTCCCTCCATCGTGCCAGGGTACGGGGCATCCAACGGATAGTCCCCCACCGTAGGGTGGTAACAGGGTCGTTGCCTAGGTGGTTCCTCATCAGTTTCCAAGTTTTCTGGGTCACGGGCTGCCAGGGTTCTCTTGCGTGGAAATCGAACCTTCTTCCTAGCACTTTTTACCATAACTGGTCCTTCGCTTTTCTTTCGGTAGACGATAGGCGGTTCTCCCAGGGCAACATTGGGTGGTGTGGAGCTGCGAACTTGTACTCGCTTTTTGGGACATGTGGCAGAAAGTTCCTCATTGGATTCAGAGTCAGAGACGGGGTCAGAGTGTGAATGTGACGACATGCTTGTGACTACAATATCCACATGACATGATGATTGGTTATACAATGCTTATGCAATGAAAATATTTTGTGAGTCATTTAAATTATAGACTAGGTTCCATTGTAGATTCCTAGTTCGCTATAATCAATGGCTCTGATACCAAGTCTGTCACACCCCGCCAAGGCGGAAACGCGAGGCGTAACAGTTCATGATTTCCACAGCATATGATTACCGCAAACACATACATGATAAATGGATACATAAACAAGTTTAAAGTTTTACATTCCAAAATGTAAATTGAGTTTACAAAAAGTGAAGATTTCGCAAATATGACTCTATTACAATGAGTTATACAAGAGAAATCCCCCCAAAAGTTGTATCCATCGTGCATGCATGTAATCTACATTGCTAACCTTGCGATCACGTCAATTTCCTGAAAAACATACTTAAAATCGTCAACACGAGGTTGGTGAGTTCACAGGTTTAAATCAAATAGATCTTTGTAAAATTCAATTGTTCGTAAATAGTTCCAGTCGTATGTGATAATCAGAATAAGAATTGTTGACCCATTTGTAAGCTAGCTAGGAATACAAATAATATGTTCCTACATGAGCCGTAACCAAACCATGACAATTGTACACGCCCCTAATTTCGTTATCCGGTTCTATGCGGCCATAAATCCTCCAGATTGTGGTTAGCGCGACTAACCATGACCGGGAGACGTCACTCTCCATAGTACTATTCATAGGACCCTAGGCTACAGTTAATGGTTACTAAATTGTTCCAGGGGACTTTAGCGGCCTCAAATTGTTTAACTCATGTAAACATAAAAGTCGAGTCTTATTATCTTGTTATCACATAAAAATAGTTGTAAGTATGTTCTTCCCCCAAATATTGAAAACAGTAAAAAGGGGCCGTGAAACTCACCTTGAGTTTGTGTATGTTAGCAACGGTAATTGTTCCAGTCAAACTTGACTATTCGTACCCTAATTACAAAAGGGTAATTCTTGTTAAGACCGAACGTCTTATATGCAAATTGTTCACCGACTTAGTAAATCTGATTGCTTTTGTTTAAAATATCTTCTTAGTTTTTCAACACTTGTTTCGTTATAAAACAGTTCTAAGTTACTGCCCAATGGGCCTGAAACAGGTATCGAAACTACTTAGTTTCGATTGGACAGAACAGATGTCGAAACTTCCTAATTTCGATTGAGCAAACTGGGTATCGAAACTTCCTAGTTTCGATTGGATAATAGGTATCGAAACTACCTAGTTTCGATTGAGTAACAGGTATCGAAACTACCTAGTTTCGATCAAACAGGTATCGAAACTCCTAGTTTCGATTGAGTAAACAGGTATCGAAACTATCTTGTTTCGATCAAACAGGTATCGAAACTCCTAGTTTCGATTGAGTAAACAGGTATCGAAACTATCTTGTTTCGATAAAACAGGTATCGAAACTCCCAGTTTCGATTGAGTAATAGGTATCGAAACTATAGTTTCGATTACTGAAATTTTGATTGACAGAATCAGCTTCAAAACTTTGTTCATACATATACGCATTTATTCATGTTTTAATCTTGAATTTCGACACACTTTTCTGGTTAGTTTTCTTACGTTCGAGTAAACTGTATGTTTAGTTACGGTTTTAGAGAAAATAATATGAATAATATTGAGTTTTTACCTCTAAACAGAGATGATGATTTCGAGAGAAACAGAGAATGATCTTGAGCTCCTTAGCTTGATTCTTGAGAAAAACACTTGGAACTCTTCTTATAACACCGAAATATGGTGGATTTTGCCCTATAACTTGGATTCAACTTGAAGAGAAATGGGGAGATTGCCGTAGGAAAATGAGGAAGATAATAGGAATGGTGAGATTTTTGATTGAGGGGTATGGTTTTTATCTAAATTCTCGCAGGCAATGTATGGGTTTTAGTATAGATATTTGGGATGTGAGTGAAGTAGGAAATAAGAATGGCCTCTCTGCATTTCAGCCGAGAAAGTCAAGGGAGTGGGTTGGGTTAAGTTTGTAAAATGATTAGATTTAAGTATTAATTTATTAAGGGTATTAATATCAATTAGAGTTTTAAAGAGTAATTTAATTCGGTTTAGATTTTTCACGGTATTATAAATTTATTAAGTTTATGGCTCGTTAACGAAAGATATTGAAATCTTGGATTGTATAGTTCGTTGAGGCGATTATTTGTAGGTATACGTACCTAAAGGTGGCGCTACATAGTAACGTCTTCGAAAAGTCTATTATTTTACTTTTACGTATATTATATGATTTAGTCTTAAAATAAATTATAGTTCAACATAAATTTTGTGTAATATATATACACACATATATATATATATATTTTTGGTTATTTAATTTAACCACTAGTGTTCGTATTTAGTCGGGTTATCCTGGTACGTGAACCGGTAACTCCTAGAATTACCAAATATGAAATGAGGAAATGTTCAGTTTTTGTTAGACCTTAATGTCCTTGTTTGTGAACTTAAGTAAATCACAAAATCAATTATAATGTAAACTTGTTTATAACATGTACGGATATTGACCTGAAATGTCGGGTGTCACAGCTCTTTAAGAGCGAATGCTGGCTCTCGACTTGGTTCGTTGTATGTTGACCAAAATTGAGGTTTCTGTTGGACCACGCGGATACAAACTTTTCTTTATACGGGTCCAGCCATTTTTAGTCAAATAATCTATAACTCCTGAAAAAATATTAAATATTGAATAAATATTTAAATATATAATAAATATTCAATAATGAAAATATTAAATATTCAAAATTTACTTCCTCGTTTGGCTGCATACAGTCGTTCGTAAAGCCGGTTGAAGTTGTACTGGTATATATCTGGCGTGGGAGACTTGAAATTTGTCCATTCTTCTTCTGTAAATGATGCCCTGCAATGTTTTGCGATATTCTTGTGTATGTGCCACCGACATAGGTTCTTGGAACAGACCGGAAATATTTTATCACACTCGTTCATAAGAGCTGTGTCCCTATCTGTTACTATCACACGCGGCTCCATACACTTTTGCAACATTGCTTTTATTTGCAGTAGCACCCATACGAAGTTTTCCTCCCGTTCTTTTGATATAAATGCATGAGCGACGCAAAACGACTGGTGTGTGGAGGTCACACCGACCACTTGGACAAATGGAAGTTTATACATGTTTGTTTTGTACGTCGCGTCGATCATCAACACGTGCGGGAATGCACGCCACATCTCGTACGATTTCGGATGAACAAAGAATATCTCCACCATAATATTTGTGGCAGGATCTTCCCGAGTATAGTAGACGTATTTTTTAGAAGAAATTAGGTTTTCCAGAATCTGCATTGGAGTTTCACCGACTCTCATTTCGTTTTTATCTTTTGTATCGCATTATAAATGTCCTTTTTAATGCAACTACTCTCTGGGTTTTGTTCCCTTATAGTTGCCAGAATGTTTCGTGGCAACATGTTTTGCGAATACAACTTCCCCACCAAAAGTTGTTCTGACTGAGACAGTCTCCTCGCAAACGAGTGCGCCTCAAGATGTTGACTAGGATCGTGGTTATGACTATCATCATTCACCGTTAATTTCCAATCACCAGTATTTTCTTGGTACTCTCCTTCCAATTTAAAGGGACAACCTATATTCTTGCTACCGGCAAGTCTAACCGTGGCAGTAGACGTCGTTCGCCGTGACGGTCACACACAAGCCACACCTTGATAAACGGTTCCGTCGGATCGTCGCCTTTTCTCCTCGATCGTCGGGTGACAAGGACGTAACCATTACCACGTCCTCTCCGGATAGCCCAATCCACCAACTGTTCACGAGACTGAAAATTCTGGTCAGTTTTATACGACACATTTTGATGGTTTTGTTCTTCGTCTTTGGATTCGTCGGTTTGTTGTGTCGGGTAAGAGACTTCACCGCACACGAAGTTGTTAGTTTGTTGTGTCGGGGAGGAGACTTCACCGTATACGTAGTCGTTCGTGGGTTGTGTAAGGTAAGACGATTCACTGTATACGAACTCGGGATTGCTCAGTGGCTCGTTCAAATCTGGAAGCCTTACCCGTTGATTAGAATAAACGTCGGACGAGACCTCATCCAGTTCACCTCTTGAACGCCAGAACTTTGCGGGTTGTTTTTCAGCGACTCATTAGAATATACCTGAAAACCGTAGTTACCATCCCACCACCAAGACATGTTTATAATTTTTGAGAGATTGTTTGAATTTTTTTTGAACGATACGTTCGAATGAGAATTTTTCATGGTTAAATACACAAAATTTGGGCCCTATACGCATCATATAGGGCAATACGGTGCGTATAGGATTCGGGTCAAGCCTGGTCAAACCTCGTATACGCATCGTATAGTTCAATACGATGCGTATAGCGTACGAGGTACTTTCTGCAACTAGTCAACCATCACATCGCTATACGCCACGTATAGATCTATACGGGGCGTATAGCGATGTGATGGTTGACTAGTTGCAGAAAGTACCTCGTAAGCTATACGCATCGTATTGAACTATACGATGCGTATAGTGTTGGAATGACCAGGTTGTACGAGGATGTCGGGAATGGGAAATTATGAAGGGCTATACGCATCGTATTGCCCTATACGATGCGTATATGGCCAAGTCCGATTAGCATTCTCCGTGTGTGGTTAGTAGTCCCCTTAATTATATGGCAAAGCTAAACTGGTTGGAATGGTCTAGTTGGTGCATTTTTGAAGTCTTTTGTAACTATATATGTAATGTTGGTGTAATCTCCGGGTGCTAGCTTCTTGCTAGTCCCGGTCTTTGTTTTATAATATATCGCCGCTCAAAAAATAAAAAAATACATGCATGCATTACGTAGAACGGAAACACACAATCAATAAACGTGTGAAATAAAATCAAACTAGGTAACTAAATAAATGTGTGAATTTATGAAGTCTATGATTCATGCGTTTTATAACTAAAAAACATGGTTAAATAAAATGGAAAAATTAAGGGAAAACTTCAAAGTCAAACTTGGGATTGAGATTAAGAAATTTGAGTTTGAGAGTCGGGTAGCTTGAGTAGGTGTCAAAGCTTTAACTTCAAACAAATCAAGAGATATGCATGTTTTTAAGTTGTGCCATTTCCAACTCTTTTGATTCTATATAATTACATCCCACTGGAAATCAAAACGTTAAAAAAAATTTCATCAGAAAATATATGATATATGACTGGAAATCAACAAACGTAACACAAAAGTTCACATTTAATTTTAATCCTTTTCCGTGATTTACTTTTCAAATCGTTTTGGTTTTTCCGTACACTTCTCGGCCTAGACGGATGCTCTGATTCAACACATGTAAAATATATTTCATATATAGAAAGCACATATGTTACTTATAATTGGGAAATATTATTGAACTTTGACAATATATAAGGTTAACCACTATAGCAACGCAATAAAGATAATTTGGTGTTAATCTAATAAATAATTAGATATTAATGAGTATAGTCTTGTTATACTTTTAATGAAAAAAAAACCCGATTCTTTTTAAGAAAATGTCGATGTGTTGATCGTATAACATGCGTGATTATTCATATAACATGCATGATTATCAACAATCGTTATTATTCATATAACATGTGTGATTAACATTCATTATTATTATCTTAAAAACATGTGTTAGTATCATTATAGAACAAACGTTATTGTTATTATTCATATAACATGTGCGATTATTCGTATAACATGTGTAATTATGTTATAACTTGTGTTATTATTATTATTATTATGCATACGCAATTACCCCTCACCCCAAAAGACACAAGCTGCATCATGGTGGCTTCGTACCTTCGCACGCTAAAAACCATTTGTACAATAAACGACCCATATAATGACTGAAGCTAATTTTGGTTGGTTAATCCGATCAGTTCATCGATGGTTGGCAAGTATGATGGTCCTAATGATGATCCTACATGTATTTCGTGTATATCTCACCATTGGATTTAAACAACCACGCGAATTCACTTGGGTTACAGGTGTGGTTCTGACTATATTTTTATCTATGTAATAATGAAATGTGTTTCTTTTGTCTTCTATTTCCAAACACGAAATGACAACACAGGAAACGCTAGTTCACGGTGATGACTTCGAGCAAAGTTTCATTTGTATATTGTTTTTTATTTGATAAAATTTTATTGAAATATATTTTTTTAAACAAGAATAATGAGTGATCTCATATAAAGAACTAGCGGGAAACAAGCTAGCAAAATACCCCGTACAAACGGAAATATAACACTAGAAAATAACTCCAAAATAACCCATACAACCGACAAACCCAGCGAGCTTAAAAAAACAAATAAGATAAAAAAACGAGCCAATAGGTTATTATACCGAAACCAAGTTGTTAGCTGTTAAAATAATTGTTCATTTACTTTAGAATACATTAAAAAAAGTTATTATTTATTTATATTACAATAAAATAATATATTTTTTATTAAGTATTTTCTATGTTTAAATTATCATGTATTAGTTAAAAATATAAAATAAACTAAAACTACAGCAAACGATTAAATCACGTTATTTAAATTTTAATTCTTTTTTATTGTATGTAAAACACAATATACTAATATAACAAAATTATATATATATATATATATATATATATATAGAGAGAGAGAGAGAGGGGGGGGGGGGGAGGGGGGAAGCTTCAAAAGAGAATCAAGAAATAATAGGGAACTGAAGAACCATGTAAAAAACTCAATTTTACGTAATTTTCTTCAGCACTTTTTCATATAAACACGTGAAAAAACCATTATAAAAAAATTAATTTCTACAATTTTTTTTCTTTTACTTTTTTTAAAGTTTTTTTTATTTTTTTAAATCTTAATTTTTTTAATTAGAACAGCTTTTAAATATGTTTATATGCAAAAAGCTCCTTTCAGCATCATATATTACTTAAATTATAAAGTTATAAAACCGTTTAAAAATTATAAAATAAGAAAATACTTATAAATAAAAGAGTAAATTACAAATTGTGTCATTTAACTGTAATTCAAATTTCAAGTATTGTCTTTTTGCTTCAATAATTATGTTGGGCGTCATTTTTTGAAACATTTGCACAGTTTAAGTCTTTTCCACTAATCCTCATCCAAAAGTTACATTAAGTCTATCACATGACATGCATTTACGTCCTTTTACCCCTCTTTTTTCTTGACTCACCTTACCTCCTGTTCATCCCTCTCGTTTAATGTCTTCTCTCTTCATTTCCCCCTATCGTCGTCTGAGGCGGCTTTTGCAAGTCGTCGGAATCATGGCCCTCCTAAGCCAATGCCGCATATTGTCTTGTGCCACCACCACCATCGTCGTTGCTACCGTCACCCCAGTTGAACAAAGCCACCACCTTATGCCCTCATTTGTTCCGTCGTAGCGTCATAGTCAGTTGCACAAAGATGCCACCCCGATTGAACTTCAGGTGGTCGTAAGACCCGGTGATTCATCAGTGACGTAGTACGGTGGTCGCTTCAGGTGGTCGGAACGTCCATCAAGGTTGTCAAAGTTAAGAGTCGCAAAGTAGGGACAAATTTTGGGGAAATGCAGGAAAGATAGAGGGCATGAACGAGAGGGACGAACAAGATGGGAATGTGAGTCAGAAAAAGAGGGGTAGAAAGAGTAAATGCCCTCATATGAGGGGCACATGACTAGACTTAACAAAACCTTTGGATGGGAGTTAATGGAAATGACTTAAACTGTGCAAATGTTTCAAAAAAAGGACGTCCAATGTAAATGTTGAAGTCAAATGATAATACTTACAATTTGAACTATAGTTAAAGGACACAATTTGTAATTTACTCAAAAATTTATCAAGAAAAATATTATTTTTTTAATTTTGAAAAAAATAAAGAAGTTAACCTAAGGTTTAGTTTTGAGCCCAAGCTGAATCTGGCTCGGCTTGACTCGCTTATTACGCATCCCTAACACAAGGTACACACCCACCACAAGAAAACGGTACCCACACATTATACACGCACATTGTACACATGGGGGTACACGTATACAATACGCGCACCAATTATATGTGCCATGTACCGAGGCACGGTACACCCACACCGTACATAGTCACACAGTTCATGCACACAGTACCCACACACCGATCCTCGCCTCTACCTCACGTATTGTTACCCAATCCCCTAATGTGAACTGTTACCTCCATATAAGGTATAAAAGTATAAAACTCCCATATCCAGGGTCGTTCTTGAGATTTCGGATGTCATGTGCGACAAGTAAAAAGAGACCCCAAAAATATAAAATTATACATATATATAATACGAGCAGAATTATTGTATTGAAATGGCCTATTATCATGGTTATAAACACAAGGTCCCCGAGGCCGAGTACTCCCCGAGTAATCGTCACAAGGTAGGTTGTCGAGGCCCGAGTACTCTAGACCTAAGCCGAGTACTACCGACTTCGACTAGGGAGCGCCTAACGACTGTTGTAACCATGCCTATTATACACAGTTAAACACAAAGCGTTCTCGTATTACTAGACTCAAGACGTGAAGCATAAAAGTGCATCGCTTCACGTATGCAAGACGTTTTGTATTAAGAAAACATTAAGAAAATTATATAAAGCTAATATTTTAATTTGGAGTTAAAGTGATGAAGCTATTCTTGTGGTCAAGGGTTCGAGCCCCGTCTATGATGGATTTGTGTGAATTATTAGGATTAGTTTAAGTCGCCTCAAAATGGAGTATTGTTGTTAAAAAAATGAAAATATTTATAGTAATAAATAAAATTATTAGAGGACACATGTTATTTTCTGGTCCATACTTAACATTTTATTCCAGTCTTTCTCTCATATTAAATAATGATATTAAAAGAATATATTTTTAAGTATTTAATATATATCTAAATATTAATACTTATTATTATATCATTAATCAAATAAATTTAATATAACTTAATATTTATCAATTAGATAAAAAAACTTAATACCCAGTTGAAAAAAATCCTTATTCTAATAAATGATTTAAAAAATGTCACATGTCATCACCATATTTTTTCTCATCAAAATCTTTTAATTTTCTCTATTTTAAGTAACTTTGAATTTTGAAATTAATTATGTTATTGTTTTTATTTTATTTTTTAAAAATAATATAAAATTTGAATTCTAATTATTACGTAATTAAAGAAATAAATAAATTTATTTTTTATTTTACACATTATTTTAAATTTTTTTACACATTATACTTTCATATTTCTATTAAAAAACCCATGTAACACATGGGTATATAACCTAGTGTTTTAATAGTTAACTTAACAGAATTTATAAATGTCACGTCAAAATATATTTTTTTAAAAACTTCTTTTTATCAAGTGTGTGTTTACGTATTATATTATATTTTATTCAACTTGTGTAATACATAGGTTTATTCAACCCGTATAATAAATGAGTTTTTAAAAACATAAATTTTTTATTACTAAATAAATCACATTACATTTATTCTAAGAGTATAATACATAAAAAAAACAAAAACAAAAAATTGGACTTGAGGTGACTTTTCATTTTAATTTTTACTCGGGTTCTATGTTTCCACCTCCTAATAATTTTTTTTCATTTTCGTGATTTCCAATAGGCTTTTCAATACTCCCTGTGCTTTTGTAGTTTGTTTCTTTTTTCTTTTTCGTCTTTCAACACAATTAATTTTCATATCAGCCATCTTCTTCTTCCTTTCCTATTCAGTTTCAGAGCTCTTCATCTATGATCGGAAAAGCTCCAGCAATGATATATTTTTACTCTTCTATCTTGTTTTAATTTTTCTATTCAGTTTCAGAGCTCGTACTCACAGCTGCTCTTCCGACGGCCTTGCCGCTGAGAATTTGCGCCCCTTCAAAATTTGGGCCCTGAGCTCCCGTCACACCCTCAAGGCAGCCATGCTGTTACTTATTTTATCCTCCTTATTGACTTTTATAAAAAGTCATATGAAGTTTTAAAAAATAAAGTTTCTCCTTACTTTTCAAAAACTCATTTTTACTCTTTTAAAAAGTTAAAAATGAGAGCAAAAGTCGCATTACACAAACATCTTTTTAACTTATAAAAGTTAATAAGTTTTTTTTAACCACAGCACCTAGATATCCTAGGATAATTGGCTTTTTCCGGTGCAACACCTAGAATTTTCAGGGCAGCCCACCACAGGAGGAACCCCCAATTGAGTAAACCCCGTGATCTGGCCTCATACCCTTTTTTTTTTGTGAGCAAGATTCAACCCAAAACCTCAACTATAAGAAATATTGAAACTAGCATTGCACCAAATTACCAACAGTAATAAATTAATAAATAGTTTGAATAAGTAATCCCAAACACCCCCTCAAGGTATTATTTCCTATATAATTTCTAAAACAAAAGTTCCTTACATAAAGGCCACGTTACCAAAATTACACCACATAGCTATCCCATCACTTTTATCGAGTGACGTTTTTGGATTTCAATGCTACAGAACAACTTTCACTAGTAACTAAATGTTACATAAATTAGCATACTTGCTAGCGGCAACTAAATTTATACTATATAATAAAGGAAAATCATGGGTGACACGTGTTATTCTCTGCTAACTCTTCATCTTTATTTTTTCGTCTCTCTCTCCTATTAAATATTAATCTTTTTGTTTCTCTCTCCTATTAAATATTAGTTTTTTGTTTCTCTCTTCTATTAAATAATAATATCAAATAATAATATTTATATTAATAAATGAAATTCTATGAACACGTGTCACTTTCTGGTTTATTTGTATCATTTTCCCCCTCTCTATCACATATTGAATAATAATATTAAATTAATTTATTTTTAGATTTTTAATATAAATCTAATTACGGATACTTATTATTTAATTTTAAATATTTCAACCGATGTACAATAAACACAAATTATGGTACAACTACTGTTCATAATACCCAAATAATGATTTTAGATCGATATAAAATCTTATATCAAATATTCCCAGATGAAAACAGAAACCATTTAATAAAAAACTAAATATGTAAATGTTTCGTGTATTACACGGGTTTTTAAAATATAAAATTTTTATTACTAAATATATAACATTTTATTTATTCAAACCGTGTAATACACGGGTTTTTAGCCTAGTGTTACATAAATTAGCATACTTGTTAGTGGTGAATGTAGAAATTTAATAGACCTAAAAATTAGAAAGAAAAACAAAAGTAAATTAGGAATTTAGGTTTATCATGACTGACTGAGATTAGAGACTTTGGGGCAAACCTTGAGAAAGTGACTTCAGACTTCATATGGTTGAGTAGTGCTGTAAATGAGGTGCAAGTGTGGCTCGACTGTATAAAAAAATAAGTTGTCGACTGTATTTAACTTCATTTAATTTTTAGGTTTTAAAATGAGAACAAAAAATCAGTATACTTGAAAAAAATTCTTTTTACTAAAACTCACTCCAACTTTATTAGGTGTGAGTGTGTGCCTTTAAGAAAAATTGTATACAAAAAATGTACATCATCATATCCCATGTGTTAGAATTCTAAGAAGAAAAATGTTTTTTTTATGAAAATAGCTCCGATTTTATAATTCTCTTTGGGCTCCAAAAAGGTTGAGCCGAACCTGATGAGTCGAGTCAAGCTTGAGCTAGATTTTTTTAACTTACGAGAGCTCGATCTTAACGTTGTTAGCCTTATAATTATTGATCCATTGAATGGGAAATAAAGTCATGGGTCAAAGGTGTAATTATGTATAAGTATAATTTAAGTGTCATTTATGCATTTGTAATTAGATTAAGGGTACTTGTGTAAAGTGTGTAACTTAGAAACTGAATTAGAAGTAAGCATAGGGTTGTGTCGTTTCCTTTGAAATGAGGTATCTATTGAACAAGTCCCTGTATAGGGCCGATTGTTGTAAACATCATAATGTAACGATCCCATATCAATTGAAGCTTTATTGGTTGTGTTAATACTCTGATTATCTACCAATCGTGGGCAATAATTGGTATCAGAGCATTGTTGAAATCAAAATCCTTATTCTTGAATCCATTCAATCGAATCTCTAGAAATTGAAATCGTTTTCATTTTGTCCAACCAAAATCGAGTATTGCTTTATATTGAGAATTCAAAATGCAAATCTTGTTCCCTGAAGGATGTATATTCGACCCGCAAAATTAGAGTTTTTGTACTGTTTTGCAAGAAATAAAAAAATTGCTCTCATCCTCATACAATTTGTACTGTTTGCGCCATTTGATCATTGAAACTCAAATCTTGCAAACACACGAATGACTGTGGTTTTATTCGTATTGTCGAGCCAGAAAAAAATGAGCTGGTATGGCCCCTCTCAAACTCAAATGGATGTTTGAAGACGAACACAACAAACGATCATCCCAACCCTATTTCGCTTTTCTCGAGTCTTAATCACACGAAACACCAATGCGGGCTATTTTTTATCGTGATCGGAAGCAAACTTTAAAGATTGAATTGTTGCCTTGTGTCGCCAATTGGAAAGGAAATCAATAAAGAATCACAATTTGAAGATTCATATTATCTTGGTTTGCAATTCTAAATGAATCTGGAAGTTTATTATGAATTCTATACCTAAAAAACTTCAGGTTTTAAAATTTTAATTAACTGATTCCCTATTGGAAGTAAGTTTGAATTTGGAATCAAACTTTGGTTTTGGAAGAAAAACCCTACTAGAGTATATACTTGTTTTCAAGAATTAGAATTTATAAGAAAACACGGTTGATACAACGCCACCTGAAAATAAGAATACAATGCAATTGTAATACACAAAGAAGTAGGATCCATATCCCATTTCCAATGTTCCGTATTAAAATCCAAAAATTGCATCGTATGGCTAATACAAGACCATACTTGAAGCGAACGAAATAAGGAATGATTGAACCAAGTGCAAACACGCAGCAAGATGTCAAAAAAGACAAGATTGCAACATTGTATCTATTTCAAGTATTATTGGATGATCTTGTATCACAAGTTGCAAGATTGCCAGTGAAGTTTAGGATGCACTGGAGACACCAAGACAAGACACGTCGGTGTGGATCAAGTGCAGAAGGCACGGCTGCAAACACTCAATTCAGAATTTGAGATGTTGCAAATGAAAGAAGAAGACTCTATCGACTCATTCACCGCTAAGTTGAATAGTATCGTCACTAGGGTTAACAATCTTGGATTAACATTTGATTAACCATCTCTAGTGCGAAAACTCCTAAATTTCGTGCCAGATAGGTTCATTCAAATGTTGCATCTATTGGACGATATTCAGATATAGATATAGTATGACTCTAGATGAAGAAATTGGAAGGTTGAAGACCTTTGAAGAAAGAATAAAGTTCAAGAAAGAAAAACTAGTAGAAAATCAAGAAAACCCCATGTAACACGTCACATCAATAACCTTGGTCATGAACAACACTTTGGAAATCGTGGACAAGGAAAATTTAATCCGCCACAAGGACGAGGTCACGAAAAATTCATACAAGAAGGAAGAGAAGGAAATACTTCGTCCGGTTCAGAAACAATGATGACGATGATAGAACAAAGAAGTACCCTAGAGATCGAAACAGATTAAAAAGAAATATTAGTAAAGTAAAGTGTTACAGCTGCAATAAATTTGGAAACGATGTCTCGCATTGCCCTAAAGCAAACCAAAGAGATGAACAGTCAAACCTTGTAGAATAGGATGATGAACCAACACTCCTAATGGTAGTTTCAAGCAACAACAAGAATTAAGTCAAAGTTTCAAAACTCGATGAAAAGACAGAAGAAGGAAAATTGAAAAGTCTAAGACTAGAAACAAAAAGTTATGTAAAGAGAGAATTGGAGTCCCTGGAGTTAGCCAAGGAATCATTTGCTACAGACATGGAACACGAGAAATCTGTATTATTAGAAATATTTAGCAGAAAAGAATCCCAAACTTTTTAAGACTTTGAAATGAAGAGACAAGAACTTGAGAGCAAAGTAAGAGATATAGAAATGAAGTTTAAAGAGCACATGCATGAACGATAGAAGTTATGTTTGAAGAAGAAAGGGAAAAAGAATTAGAAAGCATAAAGAATCAAAGAGACGTTGAAAGCAAGAAAATTAAAAAAGTACAGTTGGACGAAGAAAAACATGATGTATCTAAGAAATACCTAGAAGATCAACAGTTTGAAATGAAAAGAGATATTGATGATCATGTTCACCTTAGCATGAAATCAAAAGACCAACAAGCTCTCGAAGGAAAAGAACAACTTATTGAATGTGTTAAAGAACAAAAGGAATGCAAGGAGTATGGAAAAATGATCCTATCTAGTCCCCGATCATTAGCAAGAATCAAGAATATTGGAGGAAATAGTTATATGGGATCATCAAGTAAGGATCAAAACAAAGGTTATACTCCAACTCATGAACATCAAGTCAAGAGAGATAACACTTATCAGAAAAGAAGGAAGCCTAGATTTAAGAAGGATCTTTGGATTCAAACACTTTGAATTGAATCAAGAAGTCATGCAAAAGACGAGCTATAAATACCAAAGTTTAATGATAAGGACAATATAATCACTATGGATTATATACAAGAAGGCATTGAAGGAATTTGTTAAGGAAGATGGAAGAAGAAACAGTTGGAGAACACCACAAGAATGCAACATTCAAATGAAATCAAAAGTCATGAATCTTCTACAACATGATCAAAATAACGATGAACACAATGAAGATAATGAAGAGAAGACTAAATGTCAGGTCAAAAATTACGAGGGTAATTGTTAGCCTTGTAATTATTGACCCAAGTTTGAATGGGACATTAAGTCACGGGTCAAAACTGTAATTATGTATAAGTCTGTAACTTAGAAACTAAATTAGAAGTAAGCATAGGGTTGTGTCGTTTCCTTGAAACGTTGCATCGATTGAAAAAATCTCTATATGGGGCCGATTGTTGTAAACATCATAATTAAACTATCCCATTTCAATTGAAGCATTTTTGGTTTGTTTTAATTCTATGATTTTCTACCAATCCTAGGCAATCAATAGGCATGTTTAGAGATTTGTTCATAAAACTCGAGTCTGGCTGGTAAACTCGAGTTTAACGAGACGGTCTCGAGTAGCTCTCGTTTACTACATTGGGAGGTTTTTAAAGGCCAGGATCTATAGGGCCGTTCCGTGACAAAAGGCTATGAAGAGTAACATCGAGTCTTTGAGGGAACGTGAGACGTCTAATTGATGTCGTAGATCAAGAGACAAAAGGCTGGATCCTAATCTTTGTGGGCTGGGCCGAAGTAAGTGTTCAAGTACTTGAAAATGCTGCAGTAGGCACATGGACTGCGAGCCTCACCACCCTCGTGGCACCGGTATTCATTCGTCTTTAATTTTAAAACTAGCTTTTCGTTATATGTTTGTTTATATAGTTATATACTTGTATCTGAGTCTTTTTTTGTTTTTCCATTTTAGTGTTTTTTGTTTGGAAGATTTTTTTCCTTTTTTTATTCAAATTTTTTTATCTAAATAAATCTAACCTGGTTTAAATAAAGATAAAAAAGATTAATATATCGTAACCAGTGGTGGATCCAGGAATTTTTTCTAAGGGGTTCACTGTTTTTAGATGCCCCAATTTCATAGGGCCTAAACCACTACGCTTACTGTGAAACTTTGTAAGGGGGTTCACCGTAGGGTATTTTAGGGGGTTCACCCCAGTTTTTTTACCTACCGTTACACTAAAATTTCGAAACTCGGGGGGTTCCTGTGCACCCCCCCGACACTACTGAATCCGCCCCTGATCGTAACGTATTACTAGTTTTTTTTTAACAACAAAGGTTCGGACACCCAGATCACTCTGGCAAACGAATCACCCTTTCGTCCGAAGAAAAGAAGTGTGGTGACCGGGCCCCATACCATCCAAGAGGAAACCCACAACTGGGAAAACCCCCTACCTCAACCTGGAACATTTTGTCCCAAGCAAGACTCGAACCCATGACCTCTCATTTCAAGGGTGGATTTACAGTACAAGCAACTAAAACAATCGTTTTAGGCTCTCAAATTTGATGGGCCCCAAAAATTGAAAAACTACTTTAATTTATACTCTCAACTTTTGTGTTTTCAGAGAGAAATGATAAATTCACAACTTTTATGTCAACATTATACGTTTTGACGCTCCATTAAATTACATTTTAAACTTTTTATATATTTACAAAACTTTCATAGAAAGTCTCAATTTCAATGTTCGTTTTAAGCCACAAAATATGTTAGCCGGCTCTGTCTCATTTATAAGGTCATGGCGCTACCACGCAACAAATACGTATGTCAAACCCTTCGGTCTTTAAAGAAAAAAAACTAACATTTTGAGAAAAAGAAAACTATGAACACTTACAAAACCAAAGTGATGATGATCGGTTTTCAAGTAATCAAAGCGGTTTTGTTGGTTTCAATTGAAGAATGCATGAACATGTGTAACTTTTAATAAACTCCAGAGAAGCAAAGTTACTTTGGAGAGGCAAACTTACCCCGGATGGGTAAAGTTACTCAACATGCGTAATCTGGTCCAGAGGACCAATTTTCAACAGTTTTCAGTCTCACTTTCAAACTTTGTTTTCATCTTAACCCCAGTCAGAGGCGTTGCCCCTTTGACCCCACTAGGGGTGACGCCCCCTACGACCCTACTGACCAGGGGCGCTGCCCTTGGACCCCTTTTGTTCAGTGGGCTTCGCCCCTCTGAAACAACAATGTGTCTTTAACACAATAAATCATAAGATACTTAAACAAAGTGCATTCTAAAATTTTCAACTTGTTTGATATTTTAATAAGACTTCTCATTTGGTTACCAAGTAAATCCAAATACACAAAATAACTTGATAACACTAAAATCATCAACATTAATTTATGTTTTCTATGTTGTTCTGAAAAATAATAATAATTTGTGAAAAGTAATTTAATTAAAAAGAAAAACTAAAAAAAATTGCTTGAGCGAGACCAAGCATGCAGAAGAACCACGATTTGTTAGACAAGGTGTGGGCCCACATAACTCAGTGAACCCAGAGTACAGCTTACCAGTTTCCTATTGGATGATTAATTTTATATGCCGGTTTAAGTTATTTTATAATTATCGTGACAAAAAGAAATGGGCTCTAGCAAAAAGAGTCTCAAAATAATTTTACGCACGTGTTGATCTTATCATCTTAACCTCGTAATTTTTTATAGTATGGGCGTGGTTTCCTGGTACTTGGGAATCCATGTTGTCCTTCTTGCAGCTTTCTCTGACAGACTCCGGTTAAAGGCATGGGCGTGCCTGGTTGACTGGTTCTAAAATCTTCCTGCTTGACCTGTGTGACTTTCAAGGGGGGCACGGGCACACGGCCATGCATTTGCAGGCACAGGCGTGCCTTTCCTCTTAACTTTACAGATTATTGACTTTTCCTTGACTATTCGTTCATTTATGCGTGGAAGGTCAATGAATTTGCAAAGTAAGAAAGGAAGGCATTTAAGTATGTTTTCCGATATGATTGCTTCAAACTCAACCGGATATGTGGATGATTATGCGTGTAAAGCATGTATAATTTGTTGCATAGCATTCACTTATTTCAAAAGTTCTTAGAAGATGGCTACATAATGGTAGTGGGAGAAGATCTAAATATGGGCACTCAAGACACGGTGTCGAATGTGAGCGGAGATCTATGTAAGCCACGAGTATGGGATCGTGAGCTCAGCTGGTTTCAAAAAGGGTAATGGACCCTCTGCTCGAGTTCAAGTTAATGGTGCTTGGTAACTGTGCACAGAACCGGATTGGGTGTTGATTGGCCGTTGCACGTTGAATTGAACTATAGGTGTTCCTCTCAACCATAGTAAAGCTAATATTTGCCGGTTGTTGATGCGATTGTGAGGCACAAGCATGAGGACGTGTATGATTTGGTGGTGGGAGAATGTAACAGACCAAATGTTTGAAGATCGTATCTACCCAAACTAAGTTGAATCGCTTGGGCTACTCTTATTGTCCTCATCGGAAAGAGATCACTGTCAGACATCTAGGATGATAGTACGTAGTGGCATTAGTGCTAATATATTTAAAATCTTTCATAACTTAATGTAATGCCTTGTTTTAGGTTTTATTTCTAATTTGATAAGGGTGACAATGTTAGAGCTATTACATTTATTATTACATCAAATTTCTTTAGAATCTTGCCTCTGAATTATTTATTAGTTTTAGTTTGTTTAAAATAAATAAACAAAAATCTTCAGTTATATTGTATTACATGATAATCTGTTGAAAATGTGTCAAAAAACAACATTCAAAAATAAATTATGACATTCTGAATATAGGATGAAGGTATTAGATCATATTAATCGTACTAGGATCCTTAATACATTATATTAACTCAATCTTGAACAATCAGACTAAAATGTTAAAAAATGAAATCATGAACAAACAATGCACAATACAGTTTCACTCTTATACACCACAATATACATGATGATCAAATATACAGGCACTTGACCCTATTATAATAACAATTAGAGCATCCCAAAGTTAAATCTTTTAGACATCTAAAAGATTATTTACTAATTCATAAACTTGTTACCCGAAAACCCATCCTACAAGAGCGGAATCAATCTGCGCTTGAAACTGTAGCTTTTTTTCGACTGAGGTGTTAGATTTAGACCAAACATCTCTTTGGGTGCATGATCAGGGTCAGATATGAGTCCAACCAACTTAGCCACAACCACGGCACTATCAGCCACATGCTCCAAGTCATCAACGTGGCTCCATAACTTGTTAGCCAACTGAATCCTTCTGTACTTTGTGTTCAACCCGATCCCCCACCTCAAGAACAGACTCTCCCGCTCTTGTTCGGTTAGTTTCTTGTGCATTTGCTTTGTCAGCATCTCTCTTTCACGCCGTAAAGCCTTTTCGCTGTTCAGATATTCACCAAACCAAATTAATATAAAAAAATAACCATTTAACACTAAATAATTATTTTAAAAAAAGAAGGAAAAGCTTCACACATTAGTAACCAAGTTTCCCAAGTGTCCAACTAAAGTCGCTCAAAGTTTCTTTTCCTCTAAAGTCGCTCAACTTTCATCAAGTGTTCCAAACTTCCAATCTTATGGAACTTTTTTATAAATGTCAAACTATTTTAAAACTAAGTTACTTAAATGGAACATATATGAATCCTTATTAATATTTAGTGATTATTTTTTTTTTGATTAATTTGAAGTGAGGTAATGGTGGGAAAAAAACTCACTAAATAATAATCAAGTTTCATAATTGTTCAATTTAAGTTAAATTGAAAAAAAAATTACTAAATAGTCACCAAGATTCATATACGTTCCATTTAGGTCATTTAAATTTTAAAAGTTGTAACATTTATAACAAAATTTCACAAGATTAGAACACCTAATAAAAGTTAAGTGGACTATACATAAACAAAAAAACTTTGAGTGACTTTAACGGGACACTTGTGAATCTTGGTTACTATTGTGTGAAGTTGTCCCTTAAAAACAAAAAGAAAGAAAATAGAGGGATTCTTACGTGGAAGAACGTGTGATGGTCCGGCCATCGTCTACAGCCAGATTAACCCGAGCAAACATGTCTTTTACAAAGGCTAACCGTCTGCGTTCGACCTCCATGTAAATGGAGTCGGTCGGGTCTCCGCTGAATAGCAAAAAGAAGTAAGTTCTGTGCACAAGGGACACATTGCAGTCATGCCAAAATTGTATGATTTCTTTCTGCAGCCTCTTGAACTCTGAACGCCAAGATGTTGCTCTGAAACTATTTACTACTGGATCCAAACCAATGCTTCTTACGCTCTTCGTCTCCTCCGTGGTTGTAATCTAAGGTCAACAAAACAGCAGAGACATTAAGAAATGAATTAATTACAGGAAGAATCGAATTCGTTTCAAAAGTGAAAAACTCACTTGGGTATCATCAGCTTGCTTATCATTCGGAGCCTCGGTTGGTTCTTTGGTTGCTGAAATTGATGAATTCGTGATCGATGTATCCTCTTCAGTTAAGATCTTGTTTTCTGGTTCGTTACTGTTATGGTCAACGGTACCCTTTTCAAATTCTACACCATAGTTGAAAGTACAACTCTTTATAGGAAAACTGAGAGGTCTTCCAGTGTAGTAATTCTCATCACCATTTGGTGGAGTGTTGTATTCTAGCTTGTTAAGCCATGTAGCATGTATACCCTCATTACAGCTTCTACTCTTTGGTAATTTGAAGCTTTGTGGAAACCCTAATACATAATCATCTTCATTAGAACCGTTCGATTCTAGTAGTTCCTTCAATGGTGGTTTCCCTGCTTCATCTTCCTTCAATGGTGTTTCCACTTCTTCATCTTCCTTCAATGGCAGTTGCACCACTTTATTATGTGCATTCGTTTCTTCCTCAAGAGTCGACTCAAGTGACGTAAGTTCTAAAGGATTTTCACTTTGATCATCATGAAACACTACTTCAGCAGAAACCCTAATCTTGGTATCAGGAGACGAACAATATGATTCTACATATGCTCTTGGAACTGAATCCTCTGACCCAATGCACCTAACCACCTTGCATAACTCCTGGAAATTTCCAGTACTTTTCTCATCAATATCATCCCAATCATGACAAGAATCGCTTTCACTTGATTGTGCTATCCTAATCATGGGCCTTACTGGAGTACTATCAGCAAGAGAGTTTTCCTCAAATTCGGTAACTCGTATGTAATTTTCTTCAAAACTACTCTCGCTACGCCTGGGAGAGTACCGGCTTGAACCAAGAGTTCTAATACTTCCATCGAATGACTGACGTGGGTCCACCACAATCGATGTCTCTGCCATATAATTTTCAGTTTCAGATGATATTTGTACTCGAAGGTGAGGGTAATCACTTGTACCTAACTGTAAGATGCAAAAATAAATAAATAAACAGATAAAGTAAAAATTTAGGGGTGTAAACAGCCGAGCCACTCGTAAGATACTTGAGATCCGCTCGCTAAAAACTCGAATCAAGCTCACCTTAAACAAGTTCGAGCTTATATTGGCACTCATTTAATTACAAGCTCTAGCCCGAGCCGAGCCAGTTAATTATGTAATTTTTATTTAATATATTAAGTATATATTTACATAATAATTATTATGTATAAAATTATGATAAAAATAATTAAATAATATACTATATGTAATATAAAAATCATATTTGTAAATATATTAAAAATAATAATTACATATGTGTGTGTGGTGTATATATATATATTATAAATGTATAAAAATATAATAATTTAATAATAAACCTGCCAAGCTCGAGTTGGAGCTCTCTTAAGACAAACGAGCGGAGCTCAAGCTTAGATGAGCTAGGGCTTGGCATGGCTTGTTTATACCCCTAAGTAGAAATGAGGACCGAGTGACCAATACACAAATAAATCAATCATTTTGTCATGATTTACCCGTATCAATGAATTTTCATTATCTTCAACTACACGTAATAAATCCTGAATTTGAGATCGTGCCTCGTCTCTTTCAGCAGTTAAATCTTCTATTTGCTTCAGCATCTGTACATCAGATTCCGCATAAACCTTCTTGGTTTTAAATTTTGTATGTGTAATTTAGGGACTAGAAAACTAAGTGATTACCTTTTCAATTTGAAGGTCTTTCTCATGTAACAATATAGCAGTATCTGATGATATTCGATTAGATCCTGGAGTTTTTAACTCGCTTTCTAATCTATCCAACTCTCTCTGCAAATGCTTCACTAAAGCTTTGTCAGACATGACTGTATTCACCTGGGCATTAGTACTCACTTCCTTTGCACAACTTGCAAACAAGAGTGTGTTTCTTGATTGCTCAACATGGCTTCTTGCAGGGCTCATTGTACAGATGATTGCAGTTCTTGAATTACCTCCTAAAGAAGATTGCAGTATACGTGTTAGCTTCGAATCTCTGAATGGTATGTGCCCATTTCTTCCCTTGCTGTATCCAAGCATAGAAAAATGTTAATTTGATTATTCTATCAACGGATCCAGATTGCACCATATAGTGAACTAACCTTAGCTTTCGAATTACAGTTCCCAGTGTTAATAGGCTGCGGTTTATGTGGCAGCCCTCTTTTAACCTTGCACCAGCTGTTAATGACTGGGATGCACGCTCACTTCCAGCAAGATCAACAAAGTTCTACAATAAAGTACAAAAATGAAAAGGAAATTTTTAAATCATTTATATCAATGACCTAAATTAGATCAGTGCATACCACAGTTGAAACAAGTGTGCCTGTGCTGTCCTTGCCTAGATAATTGTGTGGCGAACTTTCAATTGTCTGCATCCAATGACTAAATCATGAAAAATATAATCTTTTAACAACATTAATATGCAATCAGAACATTTCTTTACCAGTCTAACGATTTGATGTGATCTAGAACTTGTTTCGTTTAGTGAAGTCTCTCCAATTTGTCTCTGAGCTGTAATGAGGCATTCTTAATTAAGAACTAGACCAAAAGGCTATGAATTGTTAAAATTGTCAAAGATGTTCTCACCTTCACAGATAGAAAGAAGCTCCATCACATGATCCCAGTCCCTAACACTTTCCTCGGTGAGGCTTTCAACAATTGTTCCTCTCTGTTATAACAGTTCCACATTATGGACACCAAAATAATAAGATATATTAAATAAAGGGGATAAAATCATAAAATAATAACCAAGTTTCAATATTGTTCCAATAAAGTCACCTGTACTCTTTTTAACTATAAAAACCACTCAAGTTTCATATATATTATTGTAAAACTTTTTTATAAATGTTATTTAAAATCATGTGAGGTTGATGAAACATTATAACATGTATGAAATGTGGTTACTATTTAGTGGTTATTTTTTCAAGTTGACTTAAATGGATCAATTGTTAACTTGGTTATTATTTAGTGAAACTTTTTTTCTTCACAATTATCTCCTACTTCAGGTTAACATTGATAAAAATAATCACTAAATACTAACCAAGATTCATATATGTTCCAATTAGCTCACTTAATTTTAAAAATAAAAATAAAAAAGTCACAACAATGGAACAATAATGAAACATTGAGTGGTTTTGCAGTTAGAAAAAAGTCGGAGTTTTTTTAGTGGAACACCGAAGAAACTTGGTTACTATTAGGTGAAATATTCCCTAATTTATACTTCAAAATGAAGTTTACCTCCGGATCATCTAAAAGTCTGAGTGGATAGCCATCAGTGCTAAGAAGATCTCTAACAGATTCATTATATATCTCCATGGCTGAGAATTTCAAATAGAAGTCCCTATCAGGGTGCTACAATGAAATTAACCATAAATTAGTTAAATTGTTAAAGATGAAACAAAAAAGCTTGATTTAATGAAGTGAAAACCATGAGATGATATGACTACCTTCTGTATATAATCATATATATCTGCTAAAGTATATTCAGTGATTCCAGTCATTGTAAATGTCTTCCCACTGCTTGTTTGCCCATACGCAAAAATACTCGCTGAGACATAATCAAGAGTAAATCCAACTAACAAAGTAAACAAGATGAAGCTAACAACCAAAGAAAATGAACTCACCATTGATACCACCAACAACCGATAGCACAACATCTTTCGCTCCATCCTGGTACACCTGCCTTGTGGAGCAATCATAACCAAAAACCCTGTCTACACCCAATCGGTCACCATCACAAACAGAAATAACAATTTCATAACCACTTAACAAAATCTTCAAAACTAAAAAAATGTCTTCACAAAAAGCATAAAACACAAATATATGCATATCAATTATTATCAAACAAGTTTATGATTAAACACTTAAGATCTGAATCAAAATTGACTTACCAAATGTATATGCAGATGGATACATGGATCTCTCTGGCACACTAAGGTTCCCATTCTTATAAACAATGGTGTTGTTATCAAAACACTCCCAATCAGACACATCATTTGTAACAATCTCCCTCCCATTCAACGGCCGCAGCCGCACGGACACGAAGATCTTCTCGCAGCCGCTGTCCCCTGACCGCGAGCCACCACTTTCCACCATTTCCTGTGGAAAACAAAACTCTCACCACCAATAATTGTAAAATATGTGTGTTCAACTGTTATTCCTGAGTACTGGTAGTTGTCAAGAGGGGCCAGCAAAGCGGTTACGATCAAACAGCAAGCATCATCTAAAAAAATCGGTAATCATCAAAATCAGGTTAGCTACGATTCAACGCAATATGTAGTCGAGAATAATTATTATTATTATATAAATTCACAAACCGATAAAATAAGGATTTGCAAATTACACGAAAAGACGTCAACGAGGACGGTGTATTTATGCGAATAGTTAAAGATCTGGTCCCCACACACACACACACACCTTTTTCTCCTTTGATTTTACAGACTGTCTTTTCAAAATGTTTTTCTACGACTAATTCTTCTCAAATTCATTTCAATGAGCAAATATCGAGCAAAATTAGGTCCGGATTTTGAAATTTACCTTTCGAAATGTTTTTCTACGATCAATTCATCTGAATTTCATTTCATGAGCAAAAGTAGGTCAAAATAGTTGTGGATTTTGAAATTTATCGTCCATGATGTCATGATTTGTGCGAGCTGTCTCTCTCCCTCCCACAGTACATAATAAATGTACTTTTGTGGTGAGAAATTGAATGGAGAGAGAGAGAGCAGTGAGAGGAGTTATGAATGTGCAGAGATGATGATGATGATGATGAAGGTTTTGATGGTAGGTAATTTGAAATTGGGAAAGAAATTGAATTAGGGATTTGGAGTTGGTGTTGGTGATGAAGGGGTCAAAATTTTGACAGAGATTGCCGCGTTATTTGTTATCATGAATCGGAAAAATATTTTCTGTCCACGTGCTTCAATTTAGGGCCGTTTAAAATAATAATATATATAGATGCATAACATAAAATATTAAAATCTTTACATGTTATTTGTGAAGTGTTTCTAAAATAGAAAACAAAATTTTGATGAATGAATGTTATGATTTAGAATCAGTTAATTAATACTAATCAAGTTAAATAGGTTTTTTATTCGTTACATTAAAATCACTTAAACTTTTTATTTTATTTCTAAAGTCATTCAACTTTTATTATCTGTATTGTGAAGTCTTTTATAAATATTATTTTTTTATATTTATAAGTTTGCTTATAACCACCTTTTAAAAAATATTAAAAAATTAATAAATGTGAACAGTGTTGTTATAAATATACAGATTTTTTTGTCATTTTTAATTATTTTCTTAATAAAACAAGTTTATCTATTCGTGCATAAAATATAAATATTTATAAAAAGAAACACGTTATTGATGGATAAAAGCTGAAAGCACGATTATACATTTATTATTTACACCACTTTGTTGGAAATAAAGTATCTTCATTTATTTTCAGATATTTGAGAACTTAAAATAATTTATTAAAGAAATACTAACAGGTTAAATATTCTGATTTTAGGGAACTGCTTTAACTTTTCATTGATCAGATCAGTAGGTTAAATCTCATGATTTAAATAGGTTGAATTAATATAATTTGTTATAAAACAGTATTTTTTTATAAAAATTTGTATGTTTAATGTTATTAATCATCTGTTAAAAAAGAAATAATTGAAATTTTCTTATGATTTAATAATTTTTAATAGTCATATGTTAGATATTTAATTATTTAATATCATCATTATTTAATAGGGAAGAAAGACAAAAAACAAAAATCTAGATTTTATCAGAAGTCGACAAATAGCAAGTATAGTTATTCATTTATTATAATATAGTTTAGAAACCCTGTATATTATACAGGGTGAATAAATACAGTGTGAATAAATGCAGTTTATATATATTTAGTAATAAAGATCTAATATTACATATTACATAATTTTTTAATACAAATTTTAGAAACCTTATATAGTTATTTTTTATAGATGTTTTATAAAAAGAATGAAAGAAATGTTCAAATTATAAAAATGTTTTATGAATAAAGTTGTTTTTTTAATTAAAAAATATTTTATAAAAATAGTTATTATTTAATACAAGAGAGAGACAGGAAACAAAAATTATAATTTTTTTATAGAAACGTGTATCATTAAATGTTTTATAAAAATAGTTATTATATTTAATACAAGAAATAACATGTGACATCCCAAAACTTTTATTTATTAGTATGTATAGATGTGACGTTCCCAAGTAAGGATAATAATCAACTCTAAAAGTTGGTTGTATTTGTAAGTTATAAAATGCCAAAATAAATTTTGAGTAATATTAAAAATTTCAGTCGATGATTTTTTAAACGTATATTAGATAACTATTTTTTAACAATTGATAAGTCACCACCGTTGCAATCAAACTTGGTCAAATAACGTCAATAATTCAAATAACTAACAATCGGTTTTTTATCACACAATTACATAAAGTGTGACGTTGTTGGAGGAGGGGAGCTGTATTGCTTCACCCTTCGCCTTAGGTCCATGATACCCTAAGTCTCTCATCATACCATGCGATGAGGGCATAACACGTAGCCTAAGGGGAAGGGGTATACCCATGTGATTATGGTGTCATGTGATAATAAAGTGCACGCCACGTGGCGCCACGTCAGATTCTGGAAAATCACACCATAATCACATGGCAAGGGGTATACCCATGTGATTGTGGTGGTGTGATAATTTAATGTTTTTTTTTAATTTTTATTTAAATAAAATAAAACATAATAAAATAATATTCATTAATAAAAATTAAAATTACATTAATAAAATTAAAATTACATTAATAAAAATAAAATTACATTAATTAAAAAAAAACATAACCAAAACTTACGGGATACCATGACGTTCTTTGATCTCCTTTTGTTTTTTTCAATCAAAAAACGTTGGGCGGTTGTGAGTGACTCAAGATCGATACCAAGAATTTCGATCTCTTGTTTTGTTCGTTTCCAATCCATCCTCTCGTCTTGGGCGTTGTTAAATCTTATCATTTGTTCGACCATTTTCTCGCCGATTTCGTCGTGTCTTGAAACCGATCCCGAGCCCGAGCCCGTTGCTTGGGCTTTTGCTTTTTTCTTCCCAATTGTCAGTATAAATTATTATCAACCGGGTCATAGTTTAGATTATTAAAATCCAATTTGCGTAATATATAATTACATACATGTATTTAAATATAAAGTTATGATTATTAGCCTTAATAGCCTTAAAGAAATGTTTGTTTAAGCAGGATTTGAGATAAAGACCAATTATCTAATTTCTTTCTAATGATTATTATAGTATATCTTCTTTAAGAACATTATCCACATGTACAGTCTTCCCATTTGCATAACATTTGCTTCCCGTGAAAAAATTCACGGTACAGGTTCACGGCGTGGTAAATTATTTGAGGGGGCGGTGTGGGTTTTGAATCACGGCGTGATTAGGTTGTCCACCTAGGACCACGTCGTGTTTTAGAGTTGTATACCGGATGGCCTAAGAGAAAATAGTTACAACCACTCCATCTTAATTATTTATCTTATTTGTTTAATTAAACGAGTGTGCAAAAGAGTAAAAGTGGCGTGAACTTTTATTATTTGGACTAGCATGAATGATATATATGGTAAAGTTTTATTCTTCTTAATTAATAATAAAAATTTATTCACGTTTAACAAATGACTTTCTTCATTTACTCATGATACAAATGTTGGAATTAAATACTATGTTTCAACTAGAATAATTTTAAGCTGAACTTTGATTGTAATTAAACCTAATTTATCACTCTGTCACATATAAATTACTATCAAACGGAGATTCGGTCCATATGTCACGATAAATGTATCTCAATACATGATCGTTATTATGCTGCTTAAACCTTTGGGTTTCTATTAAAGTTTTGAAATGGTTAAAAATTCAGCAAGTGTCGGTTGTGAGTGAGAAACTTGAGTGAAAAAATGATTCTCACTCTCGGATGTTGTACGCGTAAGTCCAAACATGTGATGCTCTCGCTAAAACGCAAGAATCCACATTGATCTGAGTTCAAACATATCTTTTATCTATTTGTTCTCTATGTGATTAAACTTTTCAATTACAGCCTCTCATTCCTTCTTAAACACATCAGGAATGATTGGATCTGTCCAAGACTATTTTACATAAACTTTTTTTTAAAATTTTCATTGTTGCAAAGTGCAATACTGTAACGAACTAAAATCTGGGTTTCGTTATAAATAAATAAATATTTCTAATTAATATTATGGTGAAAATAATATTTTAGAAATAAGTTGAAACAAGTGGGTTTCAAGTTAGTGATGAGGTTATATTAGTCTTTAACTAATTTTGGAATGAAAATTGGTGAAATGGAAGTTGAGGGGCTAAACTTGTAAATATGGCAAATCTGCCATATTTGACTTGGTGAAGTCAAAATTGGGCAAAATCGTTGGTGAAATAGTCGATGCTGTCAAGAGAAAAAGGAGAAAAGTGAAATTGAAGCTAATTCGTGCATTAGAAGCTTGATTTGTGGAGGTTTTGGCTTGCACATCACCTTCCTAACATCAAGTAATTGATTATTTTCCATTGATTTCACCATTTATGAGCTAGTTGGTGGGTTTTGTAGAAATCCGAAAATTATGAATGCATGTGGTTAATTGGTGTTAGATTGTTGATAATCTTGCTAAACTAAAGATAAAGAATGGTGATTAACATCATAGAACCCTTTGATTATGATTATAAGAAGTTAGGGTTCATATGGAGAAATTTGGGGGTGTTTAGATTATGATGATAGGATGTTGAATTAGGGATGATTAAGTGTTTATATGGTGTTAGACACTTTGAATGGACACCAAATTAACCTAATGAAAAATTAGCGTCAAGGAATTGGAAAGGAAACTCAAGTAGGTGAGTTTGGATTGAAAGATGGTGTTTGGTTATGGGAATAACCCAAACGGGTCAGTTTGGGTTGGAAATGGGAAATTGGGTTGTAAACCCAATTGTAATGTGATTTTGATGTATGATTAGATTACTAAACTAGGTGTATATGTTTAGGTAATCAAATTGTGACCCGAGACGGTGGTGTGGGATCTTCTAACCCGAAAGGTAAGTGCCTTTGCACTTATTTAGTATTGATGATAATGGATGGTACATGTGTTATGTGTGCATACTATGTTGTTGAAATGAATGTGAATGAATGTGAATGAACTAGTATGTGTAAGTTAATGAATGTAGTTATAGTTGTAATACTATAATGGATATGTGTAAATGAGGTTATGGTTTAAATACCATAATGGAAATGAGGTTATGATCTAAGTATCATAATGGAAATGAGGTTATAGTTTAAATACCATAATGGAAATGAGGTTATGATCTAAGTATCATAATGGAAATTAGGTTATGGTTTAAATACAATAATGGAAATGAGGTTATGGTCTAAGAACCATAATGGAAATGGAATATGAGGTTATGATCTAAGTATCATAATAGAAATGAAGTTATAGCCTATGTGTCATAATGGAAATGGAAAAGTGTAATCAAAATGTTAATTATGATTGACAAATGAAAAGAATGAAACTTGTAAGGTGAAATGCAAGTTATTTGTAGCCTAATGACAATTTGGGTGCAAACGGGTCAAATGGGTGAATTGGTGAAAACAAGTTGTAATTACTTGTTTGATATATTTATCTTCATTACTAATGGTGATATGTTTATTTGGTTATGTAGGAAAAGCTCCGATGTAGTCAAAGCCAAGTCCAAGACGTTGGCGGGTTCTCGTATGCGAAATGGGTGTTTTTGGGGTGTAATTAGAAATCCATAAACGGATGATTTTATGCAAGAATTTATGTTTTTGATGTGTAATTATGATGTATAAATGTTGTGAGACAAAACCCAAGTGTTGGGAATAATTTTGGGTCAAGTTGAAATGGTAAGGGATGAAAATTTGGCTAAGTGTTGAATCTGGGAGAAAAACTTAATTTTCTGTTTACTGGTCTCCCTCGCGGTACGTGAAGTTCATGGGGAGGTTCTTCGCGGTACGCGAAGAACCTGGCTCCCGGTCTGGCACTACTGGACTCCCTTTGCGGTACGTGAAGTTTGAGGGCGGGTCCTTCGCGGTACGCGAAGGAAATAAAAAATAATAATTTCTTGGGATAAATGTTTTCGCTTGTTTAATGTTTTAATAATCGGTGTATGCAATTAAGGGTGTTACAAATACCAACCTACAAAAAACAGTTAATAATTCACGCAATTTGTTTGTAAAAAGTTATAACGCATGTTCTGTATACCAATCACGCATGTTATGTATACTAATTCGCATGTTTTGTATACTAACCTTGTCAACAACCCTTTTCATAATATGCCGCATGCATAATTTATATATGGTCTCTGTAAAAACATGTTCAATGGATTGCTTCATAGCATGGTCTAGGTTAATAACTACAACTTTTTTCTTATGGCCAAATGATTTAAAAAAGAAGTTAATAACCACATGTAAGATTCAATCCTCTCGGATGATAACGACTCAGCACCAGAGTAAAGTTCTAAAAGTGATTGTCAATACCGGTGAATAAGACAAAAACCATCTCGTAACTATACAAAAAAATATATATAAAATATATAAATAACAAACAATTCATACTATAAAAAAATCTAAAATAATAATAAACGACATAATGTGGCATCAAAAGATATGGCATCGTCAAATGCCAAATAATTACGCTTACATGCTTCATCAGCCCAAAACAAACTCGTTAAAACCCTATGTTGGTCATCATTATACTCAAACGAATAATTAGTCAAATACTTTTTTTTATATATCTACTAATCTTCTTACAACCATATCAACATCATATTCTCTAATGAAACAATTGAAATTCCTCTTTAAAAATCTTACAATCAGAAACAGTTGCGACAACATTTTCAAATCCACCATACTTGGTCCTCATAACATGAAATGACTTAACATGACCTATATTTAAATTGTCCAGCTCACATAACATATGTTGCTGTATATATGATAACTTTCGGCATGAACGAATCAAATGGATATTATCTGCTAAAACCAAATCATGAGCATGCTCTTCCAAAAACTTGTAAACCTCATATGTTGTGGTACCTTCCACCAAAGACAATGCAATAAAAGTCGAACAACCACAACGACTAGAAGGTTTTTTCCTACCATTTTTTGATTTTTTAACATACTCAATGTCATCAAGTGAATTATATCTTTAGTGTGGCTTAATGCCCTATTTAGTCTTTAGAACATGTAAAATACTTGAGCCTTAGAACTCCATCATTAACATATTAGGAGCCTTTCTGAACACAAAAACCTCCATTCTTAGCATAAGACTGGTAAAACTCGAATGCGTGTTCTAGGCTTGGGAAAATCATGCCTTCAATGGGCTTACGTGAACTAGATACATCCGGTGAATAATACATTCTTCATGAGATTGAAGAAAGACAATGAATACCAACAATAATATCTTCTAGTATGATATCTACATTAAATAATTTAGACGGCTTTTTTTTGTTTGAGTCGATATACCCTACACATAATAACTTTTCTTTTTGTATGTTTCTTTTATTTAATATAAGAGCCGATGCACAACATCTTTTTTCTTTTTATTTTATTTTTTATTATTTTAATATTAAATTTAATTTTAAATGAAATGTATTTTCTCTTATGATCATTAAAATATAATACTCAGCGTACTTATTTATATCTATGTTCAATGTAAAATTTATTCAAAATCAAGTCGGATTAAATTTAATATATATTTATTTTTGCTTTTCGATATTAACTTTATCTAAATGCAACCTCATAATTAACAGTAGCTTTAAATTATTTTATTTTCTTAGTTTCTCATATTGCTAACCCTTATTTCACATGGTCGGTGTCTAATGGAGTAGAATAGGGGGTGTCCTTTTTATCCGAAACCTGATTACCGAACCCGACTAATCCACCCGAACCCGATTAAGTTGCACCCCAAAACCCCGAACCCGATTACCAAGCAAACCCCTTAATATGATTCAGTATTCGGGTTAACAAATCAAGATACGGGTTGACCCGAGGAACCCGAATAAACATTTAAACATATTCCCGATTATTCCTAGGTTGTTGATTAATAGACTGCAATAGAATGGTTGCTGCATAAAACATTGAAAGCCGATTATGTCTATCCAGTAGTGACCCTTAGTGCTCCAACACAATAAACCTTAAAATTGTTGTATATTAAAAAAACACAAATATAAACAAATAAGTCTATAAAAATAAAATATGGTTCATCAATAATGCCCTTGACGAATTATTTTATAAACATGAACTAATTTTAAGTCTCTTAGAAGTGGTTCAAATAATATCAATAACCTACCTGATTTGTGTAGTAACTAGATTCAATGATGAAATGCATTCCCCTAGTCGTTAAACCAAAGAAGACATTATACAATTTTTTGCAGACCAATTTCAATTATTCTTTTGTTCAATGTGAATTTTTGCAGCACAGTTTGGTTATCAAACTTCAACTGCTTGTTTGCTTGTGACATAGCAGAGAGTTGAGAGATGATGGATCAAATCATACAAAACACATATATGTACAGTAGGATGTAAAACATGAAGTCATAAAATTATACCAAGTCAAGTTATTTGGAATTGAAAAGTCATGAAACTGGAATGAATCTTCTTCTTCGGTCGTGTTAACCCGATTATCGAATCAACCGACCCGATTACCGAAACCCGATTAACCGAATCTTAATAGAGTTGGTATTTGGGTTGGATTCCATTTACAAAAAACCCGATTAACCTGACCCGAAACCCGATTACATAACCCGATGAACACCCCTATGTGCATATATATTACAATTTTCATTAATTACTTAAAGTTGTTTGTTGGTTTGAAGCTTTTAATGTGGCTTCTATATACCGTAGGTCATGTGTTCAAACTCATCGCTGTTAAACATTTTTCTTCGTTTTTTTTAATTTCTTTTGATTACTATTTTTTATTTATTACATGCAATGTGAGAGGCGTAATATATTTTTATATCTATGGTTCTATCTTCAAAACCAATCCGACTCAAATTCATACGTTACTTTTATGTACTTGAATATGTTAGTGTCAACGCCAAAATATTAATTTTTTTTGTTTTTTTACATTTTAGTTCAGAGTTAAACGAGTAGCCATAAACTCATATGTTTTTTTACGTACCTAACTATGTTTCTTTTTTTAACCATCTTAACAGTCTAAGATCTTCTTCACGTCGCGGATAACGAAAATTCGAATTAGAGTTACGTTAATTATTAGTTATACACAAAATCAAAGGTTAGGTCGCTGGTTTAATACTTATCACTTTGTTTTTATCTTTTTTTTACTTTTCTTTTTTACCCCTTACTTACGTGGCTTTTTTCCCTTTTTTTATTTCTAAACTTTTTTTAAATGTCAAGTTTTATGTTTTAATTAGTATATTTTTAGTTGAAGCTAATTTTTTAACTTTTGAATATACCGTTATAATGTGATTATTCTTATCTTTGTTTTGATATAATTTTATTTAAGACCAGACTGAGTCAAATACAACATATTTTTACTCTTGTTTTTAATTTGGTTTCGTGTTTCTTAACGCTTATTTTTATAACGACGTAACTTTTTTTGAATTCCGAATATAACGTTGCAACGTTTTTTTTTCTACATTTTGATATTTAAGTACGTCTCTCCTTACGTGCTTAACCATGTCAATGTCAATGTCAATGTCACAACGCGTAGCAACGTACACAAGTTACTTAATAAAATGTGTTAGGCGGTTTGACATTATTATACTCATGATGCAGTTACATATAACATTTAATGTATAATAATCATTTTAAAATAAATTATATATGAAAATTTAATATGATACTGTGAGAAACGGATTTAGTTAAGTGAGGTATATACCAAGACTAGCTACTGTGGCACAACCACTAGCTTCATAAAAATTGGAGAAGTTTTGGTTTCAAGTCTTACATACTTTGTGAAAAAGAAAAGGGGGGGTCCAAGTTGGGTCAGTGAGTTTTCTTAACTACGGTGGAGTTTTTTTCTGTGGAATGAAGATGATCGAATAGACCAGTGGTTCGTCAGTGATCCAAATTACCGTTCAAAAAAAATAAGTGAGGTATATTAAAAGAATAAAACAGTTACTGATATTTGTATCAATATACAATATTAGTATCTTATTAATTTGTAACTAATTGATTACAGGACAAGTATGTTTTTCAAAAATTAAATTTCTATGACTAAAAAAATTGAATCCCACATGACACCCTTCCTTGCACTTTGGTTTTTAGTCAAAGCAAAGCCAGCATCCCACTTACACTTTCTTCTATTGGACCCCTTTAATGTTCCATCACTATTTTAAACTTCTTTTTTTTTTTCTTCTTTCACCTCTCTCTCTCTCTACGCACACATATTTCCAAAGTATTTAAAATGCGACAAGTGTATTTTTGGACGATATTATATCGTTCGTTGGTAGTATTGGATACATCATTATGAAAGTTTAGAAAACATTATAATGGTATTGTTCGTTCGTACGCATAGTTAGACAACTTGGATGTACCGTTATACGTTAGATCATGTTGTAATTGGTTTAAATACATCATTTAACTAGTTTAAATGTGTCGTTGTAATTGGACAACTTATACTATCGTTGCAACTAGTTAGACAAACCATTATAATCAACAACGCATCAACATTTAAAAAAGAGTTAATTACCGGATGCAGACAGATATTACATGTTTTCAGGGACGCAGACTGTTATACAGTAAAATGGTACAGCGAACATTTCACCTAAATTTAAACGTAATTTTTTAACGAAGTTAGGTCTAGGGACTCAAAGTGTTACATATTGTATACCACAGGTACTCAAACCGTTAAAAATTCATGTTAGGGACGCATTGTGTTAAATTGTGTAAACCAGAAGGACTCAAACGGTATTTAACTCTTTAAAAAAAATACATGAAAATGCATTTTATAAGTGTTGTACTTTTTATAATACATCAAATTACATGTCAAATGAAACCTTACAATAGTGATAATTTACAAATTTGAAAATAGTTCATTGTATATGACATTTGACGTGGTATTTGATAACTTTTCCATGTTTATCAAAGATTAATAATGTGAGTCAATCTTTACTTTTGAGACTTGATATTGCAACATACAGTTGGTTATAAATAAACGCCAGATTTTTCAAATACAAACCAACATTTGAAAGTGATTGCTCGATCTAGACTTTTATTCATGGTCATTGTAAAACATTCAACAATTGTATATTTTTTTCTTTGAAATTTAAATGAAACTCTTTTGTCTGAATGTGTTAACCCAGTTATAGAGATAAAATTGCGTTGACCAACGTTGCTTTCAGATATAATCTCCGATTCTATAACGCGATTACATAGTGATTTGACATGAAGTCTTGTTTAATTACATAAACTAATTTTTATCAATATTTCTTAGTAGCATAACTAGAACACCGACATGTAGAACTAGTTTATGATTTGACAAACCTGCTAATTTAAGTCCATTTAGAAAATCAAAAGTTTATAAACTTTTATAAAGATGCTATGATTGACATATACTATCTGCACTTGTATATTCTTTTAAATCTCCTGGAAACATTTATAGCAAACGAACATTAATTACTTGTACGACTTCATTTTTTGTTGCAAGTATCGTTCTTTCTTGAAAATATAATGGATTAAACGCATGTTCAAGAATAGAAGGATACACAAATCAAATAGACCTGACATAAGATTAAATGAATCAGTTATAACAAATACTATCTGCACTTATATAAAATTTATATTTAAATATATAAAAATTAAGAATAATTTTTAATAACGATGATCATGAATACTTTTTTTATTAAACAACAATTTGGATCACTGACGGGCTACTAGCCCACCCGATTATCTCCACCACACTCAGGAAGAAGCTCACCATAAGTGAGAAAACCCACTGGACAACCTGACCTCCCCTTTTTTTTTGTCATAGTTGGTACTTGAACCCAAGACCTCTCCATTTTATAAAAGTCTTAGGTGTACACCTTTTCCACTAGGCTAAGCTAGTGGTTGTGAATATTTTTTATGCATGAATACTTCAAAATATGTTGTTGTTTATAGTGAAAATCGTTTGACAAGTGTTCCCATGTATTTTACCAAGTAAAATCCGGTCTAGACAAGGTATTAGATGTTAACATAGTAAAAAATAAATTGCGTATGAAATAACCAGAACCTGAATGACGTGCTTCTTCAATTGTTTCGATGATCGACCATGTCATCATCTAATAGTCCAAGAGAATAACATCCGTCTATAAAGATAGGTAATATACGTCCATTAACTGTGCGAATTTAATTCATCAAACATATTTAGAGAATTATAGTTTCTGGTTAACAATTTCAGCTCTGGAGCATAATAACTGATTAAAATTCTGCAGTACCAGAACTCAAATGTGCAAAAAAAAATGTCTTTAAATATATAAATAAACACAACCCACATATTAGAACATAAAGATGAAGAACATGACCTAACGAAACCGGCTACGAATTGAAACTCTAGTCCCATCGGTTTATTCATCCATGTTTTAACAACAATGTTCATATCATAATTATTAGTTAAATCATTTAAAATATGTAATCATACCACTTAGAAATTTATTAACTAAAATACTAGTTATTAAACAAAAAATTATTATAAATGCTTTGAAATCTTTATAAAACTAAATTTTATATTATTAAACAACCTAGAAAAAAATTTGAGTTTTTTAAATATAATATTCTTAAATTCCATCATAAAAAATAATTATTCTAAAGTATTTTGGAGGAAAAGAAAGTGTTAAGAAATTTGAAAGCAAAAGCTGCTAAAAGGGTTATTGAATTGGAAAGCAATGACAACTTCGATCCACAATGCCTCCATTTCATTCAAACATGTCACCTTTATTTTTCCAAAATATTTAATATCTTGTTATTATTTTAAACATAATATTATTTTGATAAAAACAAATAAATATGTATTACTTTTTTTGGAAAGGAAATATGTATTACTTAATACTTAAGGTTAGTAAAAAATATTGGGTACAATAAGAACATATTATTAAAATATTTAAGAAAATTCATACTCCTAAATTAGCAGGAATCCTAATCAATGAGATTTGATAAAAACATAATTTACGCCGGACATGTAACGGGCGTCAAAGCCAAAAGTTTAGTAAATTTTGATTTTTTACTTTCAAGGTTTTTGTTTGGTCTTGCTAAAAATAGTTTTAAACTTCATAAGTAACATTTTTTTTGATGCAATAAATACTTCTTTAATTGGATTTACCTATTTCTACGTTTTTTTTCAGCTTTACATATTTTGTTTTCTATTTCTCTATAACGGGATACGTTTACATGTAACTTAAAAAGTTATTTATTAAATAACTAGTGTTAGTACCCGTGTATTACACGAAAACTGAATAATCAGAAATAGTTAACTAGTGTTAGTACCCGTGTATTACACGAAAGCTGAATAATCAGAAATAGTTAAGAAAAAATATTAAATAAATGAAATATTAATAAAATAAAGAGTAAACTTCGCTATGCTCCAAGTGGTTTGTTTCAAATAACGTTTTTAATCAATTAGTTTTAATTTGACTTTTTTTCCTTCATGTGGTATGTGATATGTCTCAAATAACTCTAACCCAAACCATCCAATTTTGTTTTTAAATTTATATGAAAAAACCAAAATGCCCTTAAACCAAAGTGCTAATTATGTAAATTACTACTATATATTCAATAGTTGGAGGCCTATTTTATAACGTACTTAAAGTTAAAAAAAACTTATTACCAAATCTACCATCAAATTTGATATCAGTCAATGATTTACCACACCACCACCACTGGCACCCCCATACCATCAGCGGAAACGAGATCGCCGCCCCAACACCATCACCGGAAACCTTTATATCGAACCAGTGTTGTTCCCCGCTCGAGCTCTAACGATCAGATCAATATATATATATATATATATATATATATATATATATATATAACCACCACCATCGTACAATCACCATCATCATCGTTCACAAATCGGAGTGGACTTGGCGGTTGGTTCGACAGTGATGGTTTCAAACCCTAACCCCTTTCGCCTCTGATTATGGTGACTTGTCGATGATGACGAATTAAGTTGTGCAGATGAGGAGGTCAAGAGAGATAAGATTGTTGTGTGCGGGTTTCAAACCCTAACCCCATGAACATGTAGGGTCTGTTTGAATCCTTGGTGTCCACACGTTTTAAGGTGCGGTAGTGCTTGGTATTTGTGGGGTGTGGTAGTCGTTGTGAGATGAAGAGGTCAAGGGAGATAAGATCGTTGTGCGAGGGTTTCAAACACTAACCACATGAACGCGTAGGATATGTTTGAATCCTTGGTGTCCACACGTTTTAAGGCGTGGTAGTGCTTGGTAGTCGGATGGCCCGAAGTAGGATAACCCAAATGAGAGTGGGGTCACTGGTGATAAACCGTGGTGGTGACGGTGCCGTATGAGAAGTGGTTGGATTTGAGGGATTTGAAGGTTGATTTTTTTTTAAAATGGGGAGTATGGGATTTGTTAATGGTTTCTAGGGTGACTTTCGAGTATCATGGTTTTTGGGTATTCCGTGAATGGCATTCCCGGAACCATCCTAGGCGGTAAGAAGCTGATAGACATACGTGAATGGGAATCCAAGATCGATTGCTTCCGTGAATGGGTGTACCAGTTCATATGCTTCTTTGAATGGCAATCAGGAACGCTCGATGTTACCAGAAAGATCTATTTGTGGGATCCAACAAAAGATGGGTGAAGTTTTAGCCACTGTCGTCTCTTTTCATCCCAATTCTTGATGGGCTTGCCAACGGTGTACCCGTCAAAATCAATCAAAATCATTATTTTTATTGTTAGAATACCAGTATTACACATATATGGTCTTTTATGTATATGTGTAAACTCACATGCGTTAAAAAAATTACACATGTGTATTTTGTAACCACCCAAAGTAAACATGTATTGTGTGTAAACACAAATTACACTTCTGTAATTTTTTAATGCATATAAATTTATACATATACATAAAAGACCACAAAGTTCTACACGTATAGTAATGATATTTGAACAATAAAAGTTATATTTTGATAAGTTTTATCAGGCTTACTCTCTAAAATGAGTTTTCTTCTAATACATACTCTACGAATATATACCATTGTTTTTCAAAATATTTATTTTTACATAAAGTATTATTTTATGTTATTAAAATATTAGTTTGAAAACCGGACATGTCCTTTGACTTTCCATGTGGATTCCGTGCAATCCTTCCCTTGTTCACAATGACCAAACCGTGCATGTGGGGGGAACAAATGTTCCTTTTACTCATGTTTCATGATCTAGAGAATAATATATACTTAAGTAATTAATGAAAATATAGAAAAACATATAAATAAGTGAATATACTTTATGCAAAACTAAAAAAATAATATAATATTAAAATTATATATGTATCAGTAACGACAACATTGTTTTAACTTGAAACTTTTTTAACAACATAATAAAAATATATCATGAGTTTATTAACCAAACATTAAGCTCAGTGTCATGGTATTTAAAAGATCATTTAAAACACGGTTCTTTTTGTCAACTGTACACGTTGACTTTCATATAGAAGTAGTCTAAAATGGGATAACATATTATTTTTCTCCACGGAGTTATTAAAAGGCGATTATGTGTTTGGTTTGATCATCAACAACTAACTAGAAATATGGTTGGATAAACATGCTAACATGAGGTTATTTAATGAAAGATTTAAACTAAGTACAATGATTCAAACATTCACAAATGAAATTACGTTGGAAGTTTATAACACTATCCAACACTTCCACCATAAGTTTATGGTGACCCTTCACATTTCATTAGAAATCAACACCGGAAGCGATTGCGTTTTTCTTCCAATTAATAAATTCTTTATTTTTTAAGTTTAATTTGTACAATTAGTATTTCAAACATCAACTCAAATAATTGATTGCTTTTATAATTAACAAGAACTACGAGTTAACCGCACACTATTTATGGAAATGACACCATGCCTATCCTATCTAGTATAAGATGCTTATACCTATGCCTCATACCGTAAGTTCTAACATATGATCTTTTGTACTCCTTCACCGTAAGCTTTAACATATGATCTTTTGTTCTACTCGGTTGATTTAGGGTCAATTCCATCCTAAATCGACTCACCCAAGAGGAATTACATTCCCCAAATCTATGGATTTTTGGAGTATTTTTAGTTAGCATCATCTATGAAACCGCTTACAAAAACAAATCTAAAATAAAAGTATATGGTCCTAGACATCGTAATAGTTGGTGTGGGTTAAGGTCTAGACGACACCTCTAACGTCTATATGACTGGATCCGCACTAGAGGGTCTATCACTTCTATATATCAACGATTATAAATTTTACTATTTTTTCTAAAAAATAATTAACTATAAAATCATGAATTTTATTTTCTTTTGATTTGAGCATAACATTATTGTATTAAAAAAACATTTTCATTAAAATGTGTGCAACTAAACTAGCTACAACGGTGCGTTTAAATTGTCCAATTACAACAGTACGTTTAAACTATTTACATTGGTCCGTCTAACATTACAACGGTGCATCCAAGTTTGTCCAGCTCCGACACATAAACGGACCGTGATGTTTATAATGATGCGTTCAAACCATTAGAACAATGTATCTAAAACTATTTGTAATTTCACGAAAGCATATATTATTGTTTTAAAATACATGTGCCACATCATAGATACTTCATATCCTAATTCATATGGAAAAATCACTTTATACAGAACCAGCCTCCACACAAACATATACAATATACACACATATATAATTATATATTAATATATAATAATATTTTGTAATGTAGAAATAAAGGAAATGATGGTTTCATTAATACATCTTTTGATGGATTCCAAAATTTGGGTAGGAGAAAATGAGACACTTCACATTATGGTAAGCTTATTGTTGACTGGTTGAGGTCCACCCTTAGCCGTTTGTGGGTCTATACCTCATTAAAGTTGTATTTCCATGGTCTAAAATCAACTTCAAATTCATTTTGAAATTAAATGGACACATTCGAGTCCTAGCTTTAGGTAGCATGCAATTTTCATATACATAATGCCAAAATTTCTTTGAATATTCAACAACTAAAACATTACATGTGATCATTTTTTCCTAGTCAAACATGTGCTAAGTAGTTTGAAATTATTTATACAATTATGATTATATAGTGTATTACTTAGTATCGAGCGGTCCATCCAAAATTACAAACCACTTTTTATTAACAAAATAATGATGTAGCTACAAGCTTCTACTAGATTATACTTGAATGTTACTAACTTTCAACTAACAAATAATAGGATACGCGTATCCTGTTTCAAAGTTGTTATCTTTGATGGATTTATTTATGTTTAAAAGTGTAGGAAAATTACCAATTCGACTTTGCATCTAGTAGTGCTCGTGGGAGATCGGATGGATTGTTAGTCTATTTGATATCCTTCTATTTTCGTCATCGTATCTTCTATTTTTTGTATGGATAGTTTAATTATTGTTGAAGGGTAAAGAAATTTTTACAAAGTAAAGTTCTTCATGATAAACGTTTATGCTCCTCAAGAGGATGAGTAGAAGATTACTTTATGGTTTTTCATTTCTTCTTTCATGAGTAACTACCAAGGGAACTATATGGTGTTTGGGGATTTCAAACTTTCGTGATCTACGCTAACAAGTTATTCATCTAGTCACGAGTGCATGGATCAAACATACAAAAAGGGTATTGATGTGGTTCTCGTTAGGACCTCCGAAGATTCCCAAAAGATTTATGTATCATTAGTTGCAATGCATATATGCAACCATATATAGAAACATCAAATGCATCTAGTATATACATGATTAAAGCTATAAGATTGGGCATGCACAAGATTGACTATCACAAATATTTTGTTTGAATCAATTAGTTAACTTTATTTATTGCACTTTAGGGGACAAATATATATATTCACTTCCAAATTTACAAAATATCATATATAATCAAATCATGCTTGAAGAACATTATACATTATCCATTGAAAGATTGTATTTTTTAAAGATACGATATTTTACAAGTTTAAATGATGATAGATGAAATTCTCTCAAATATTAAGTGATGCTAAAAGTATTCATATCTAACTATTCTCGAAACATCTGAAAATCCCACTTGATATATCCAAAAATTCAGATATCTGTATTTGATTATTTATATTTGTTTAGCAATTTATAAAAAAGAAATAGATAATTTCGATATTGCAAAACCCGACAAAAAAATTATTCTTTTAAATTTATCTTTATTTTATTAACACTTTAATAGTCTATTAGTTTTTGACAAAAATTAAACCTTGCTAACGGTTAAAGTTTAGTTCCACAATATCATAATGTTTTCTTTCTTGTAAGTGCAAATTTTTTTTCTCACAACATAAATATCACCAACATCTTTTGTCTCGATCGGATTTCTATTTTCATAATTTAATTAGCTTTTATTTATTCCTTAAAAATCCTATACTAGTTGAACTTTGGACATATTTCTACCTCTTTCATGAAATTTTGGATAAAAAATGTATTATGTTTTAAAATATCGGATAATCTAGCATAAGTATATTCCCAGGTCTACGTGGCTTGAATATCTGGAATTATAAATATATATTTTGGAGATCAAAATCCACTATTTAAGATTCAGAAATTAAAATCCGTTATTCGAGATTATTCACATGTAATTTCCAATATCAAGTATTGGACACTTCTAACAACGGTGTACTCGATGCTTGAGTTAGTTTTCGTATTTGCGCAGGCTTTAAGGAAGGGTCAAATCGCTTCACGATCTGATGTACGTAATTCTATCATACACTTTGTACAGGAGGCTGTTTTCCACGGTTGAACACATAACCTCAAGATCACAAAATAACAACTTTACCGGTTTGCTCCAAATTAATGAAAACTTTTACAAAGCAAATATGCATCATCCCAATAATTTTCATTTTTTGGCCCCTTTTTAAATATATTTCAACTAAAATTTGCTTAATCTTGGCCACACATTAAAATACTATTAAAAGATAACTTCTCATTGTGAGGGGAAGTTAGTGTAGAAAATTTACAATAGTCTAAGCAATGGGTACAGGTCCTTAATGCTTGCTTTTTTTTTCCTCAGTCTTTTTTGTGTAAATTTTTGTTGAAGGAGAATTAAACCAAATTGTTTGGTAGGTGGATTGGTATATTAGCCTTAAGACTTTAGAGAGGACGCAGGTTCGAAACCCGCAGGCCCATTCTACCTTCTTTTAATGGCTTAAATGTAATTTTTTTGTGTTTCGCATGCTATTTTTTCGTGCGTTTTAACTTATAACCAAAAGTCTTATACGCTCTTCTCGTAAAGGGTAAGTTTACCTAAAGGTTAACTTTGTTTTATAAGCTTTCGAGGAGGTTAATTTCTTATGCGGTTTAACACGGCACAACTCGCGTGGTTAAAAGCTAGCGTTATCGTCCCGAAACCTCCGCAACGCGGGGCCTCCTTCTAGTTTCTATATAAATTAGAGATTGTTCCAATTCCTTCCATGTTCTTTGTTTATAATCTTTGTTTTTATATTTATGCATACAACAAAAAACATGTGATCACATGCTTTTGGATTCCCTTTCAAACCAACTAGATGCATGCATGATTTGCAATACTTTCCATGTTTCATCTAATATATGTATCAAACTCTTGAGCTCGTGATCATTGATGATCATAACAAAGTTTTAGATATTTACATGAATATATTGTGCTGCTTTATTAAAGTATTTTACACATTTAAAGCGATGGATATGGATATTTCTTATGATCAAATCTTTATAGAAATTGTTGGCTTACAACAAGTTCGATTTATTCAACATGTGTAATACATTGTTTCTAACCTAGTATAGTAAAAAATAAACGGATGCTTTTGCAGTTCAAATTTTATAAAATTCTTATTAATTTTATTGGGGCTTATTTTAAAAAATGTAGGTTTAGAATTAAATTGTGCTCATCATACTGGATTATAAAAACGGGCCGAGCACTCAAGCGTAAGGGTCTATGCTTCCGAGAGTGGAGTGTATAGGAAGCGCAGGTAAAACTTGCTTCAGCCACGCCTCTTCTACATTTGTGCATCCGAAGGTTATAAATATAGTTTTTAGGTTGCGCATAAATAAAATGACGTGCCCGGTGTTTGACTTAGCTCCTACATTTATATATAAATATTATTTATGGGACATGTGGCACATTTTTAGCACCGGTGACACCAACATGGCCGTATTGTCCAAATTTTGACACAGTACAGGCAACAATACGGTCGTATTGTGCTTTTTTTTACACAATACGGTCGTACTGTGCGTTTTTTGGTACAATACGGCCATATTGTGCAACACGGATGCTACTGACGTGACATGTCTGCACGTTTTGCCGGCTTGACTTTTGCCTATATGACCCGTATAGCACTTACACAAGTTGTATAGACGTAATGAGGGTGGTGTACGTATAGTCCATTATTATTTACACGTTATTTAATCAAACAAAAAAAAGTTGTTTTTTAATTGTATATTAGCTTTCTAATTACCGGTAGAAGTGGATTTGGTGAACCTGGTTGCGTAGGATAAAGACGTGGTTAGTGTCTAATTCAGTAATAACAAAATAGTAACTACAATTCATCATCATGTCATTGTCCACCATAATCCAACTTTCTATTATTTTACTATTTTTCCATATTTAATTTAATTTTATGTTGAAATAGTTTATTACACAAACTAGGTTAGAGTCTAGTGTATTACACATGTTGAATAAATGTAATTTTATATACTTAGTAATAAAAAATTTATGTTTTTAAAACCCGTGTATTACACGGGTTGAAAAAAATATAATATAATCTGTTAACATATACACTCATAAAAATGGAACAATGTGAATACGTAAATATATAATTAAAAGTTTTTTATTTGAATCCTAACTGACTATAAAATTATTTTCAGTCTGTATAATTCATAAAAATATGATTAAACAAATTAATTGATGATAAACACAATTTTAAATTAAAAAATGTGTACATAATTGAAACAAATAATTAATTTCGTTGCTTAAAATAATAGAGTTGATTATTAATAAAATAGAGAGGCGGGACAATAAGGATAAGGAGGTCTAGAATTGTGACAAGCGTCCTTTTAATTTTAATTGCTTACTATGTATTATAGATTAAATTTGAAAGATATTCAAACTAATGTCTATATAATTACTTTATTTTTATCTTTACTTAGAGGCATCTCTATAGATAGAAAATAAATACACTTTAAAGGAATTATCATATTACATTTTTGTTTCTATTTTTAAGACCACAAAATATTCCTTAATGAATTAATGTATTTTACTATTTTATGATGATGGATTTGTTTGATTGTGATTTGTCACCAAATCTTTCAACCAAACCACTTAGTACTACTATTTACTAAAAATAATGACTTATTTTTCATAGTTAAAATATTAATTTGTTCATAATAAAATATACTTGCTCGATTTTAAGGAATTTTATCGTTTAATTAGGTAAGGGTAATGATTTTTGACATGTCCAAAATACAACCCGGGTTGAATATGAAATGAATGACATAAACCTGACACGAAACATATGACATAAACGTGACAGGAAACATAGTTAAGGTAAATAATATGTTGACACAAAGTTAGGCCTATTTATAATATTATTTAATAAAAATAGTGAAATAGAAAATAGCGTACATTATTTATACATTGATACATCATAAATCCATAAAATTCATAAACATTAGGTTAGGCCTAAAATGGTTTAAACTTATAACAAATTAAGGATGAGCAAATAAATGAATTAACCGAACCGTAATCAAATTAATCGACTTAACCAAACCGAACAAATAACTGGGGGTGTTCATTGGGTCGGGTTGCGGGTTTTTCAGGTCGGGTTGGAATTTTTTTGGTTGAAACCACAATCCGAACCGAACCATATTCAAGGAAACCTAATCCGAACCTAAAACCACATTGTAATTCGGTTTGGTTTTCGGTTTGAACCTAACAAACCGAATTAGCCAAAAAAAAACTTTTTTTTTCTTTTTGGTAGCCATAACTTATACGGATTAAATAAAACAACATTTTAAGAAAATCTAAACAAAAACATATCTTCATCAAATAATGGTTTATAATTCATATATATGTATTGGTTATTGATATAAATTAATTAGGTTAACTATAAAATATGGATTAAAATAGTGGTATAACTCAATTCGGGTTTTTCGGAACCGAATTCAAAATCTTGAAACTTCAACCAAACCAAATTACATATACGGTTTTCGGTTTGAACCAAACCGAAAACCAAATTTGTAATCGGTTTCCATTCGCCTATCGGTTTAATCGGGTTGAAACCAAATATTGAACACCCCTACAAATAACCGATTAACCAAAATTTACGATTCGGTTTCGATTTTGGTGTTTGACAAAACCGAGTTAACCGAACCGATTATATATATACACACACACACACTTCATATATAATTGTTTGCGTTAAAATCCTATTAATTTTATAAAAAAAAATACTATTTAGCCAAATTAGTTATAATATGCATTTGGGTTTGATTTTCTAGTCAAAATATTAACAAAAGTTCAAATTTTTCTAGCTTATGTAAAAAAATTTGGTTTGGCGGTTAACCGAATGACTAACAATAACCGAATTAACCGATCGGTTTTCAAAATCCATTAACCGAAAATTTTGTTTCGGTTCGGTGAGAGCTCAAAACTGAACCAAACCGAACCGAAGACACCCCTACATGCAGGCTTGCTAATGATGTTAAACCATTGATAATATTTGAAATGAAATACAATAAAAATTATGTAGTAACACTTCGCATTCTAACTTATAAGGTAATAGGCTTGCTAACTTATGTTAAACTATTGATGTATTGGAAATGAAATACAATAAAATTTCTTCAATAACACTTTGTATTATAACTTATAAGGTACTACGTAGTACGTACGGAAGTCACACGTCTTCTATATTCTATTTTGTAATCTGGAGCAACTCTGAGTCCAACATCACAAGCAATATATATATGCATGTGAGTTTGTGGAAAGAATGGAAACCTATCCAAGTTGAGCTTCATTTTAAAATCCCCACTGAGTACTAACCATATGATCGGATAGCCAAACACCTTCTGAAGATCCCTCGGTTGTTCTTCTTGTAAGTAACTTTGATGAGGCTCGAAGTCAACTAGACTTTGAAATCTTCTACGGGTTATTGGAAAAGGTACTGATAATGTGTTTTTTTGTCTATTTGACACTTAGGGGAAAAGTTCCAAGTTTCGGGCACGCCTTAACTTTTTTGGGTACATTAAAGCTTGCTTGAAGTCCATATCTGGCTCCAAGTGATACAACAATGTCGTTTGCACCAATACTCAAATAGATACTTTGTATGTTAACCGTTTGGAGATGGGGGTGCTCGGTATGCAAAATATGGCCAGCTCTGCCCATACATATGTAGATGAGAATGACAAGTGCAAGAAGACTCACAATTGTCATTGTTATTTTGTGACGGCCAATGATTTCGGTTCTTTCGTTTCATTCTTCACCATTTCTTTCTGTTAGGATCAAACACGCAAATACACAAAACAGAAAAATAAACGACACAAGAATTTAACATGGTTCAGTCAGGGTGACCTACATCCACAGAGGGTGAGCAAATAAGCGAATTAACCGAACCGTAAACAAATTAACTGACTTAACCGGACCGATGGTTCAGTTAACCCATAACCGATTAACCGAAATTTACGGTTCGTTTCGGTTTTGGTGTTTAACATAACCGAGTTAACCGAACCGAACCGATTATATGTACACACACATACATACACATACATATATATATATATATATATATACATACATACATATAACTATTTAAATTTTAAGACACGCGATACACTTCATATATATTTGTTTGCATTGGAATCCTATTACTTTTATAAAAAATATACTATTTAGCCAATTTAATTATAATATGCATTTGGGCTTGATTTCTACTAAAAATATTAACAAAAGTTCAAAATTTTTTAGCTTATGTCAAAACTTTTGGTTTAGCGGTTAACCTAACCGAACCGAATGACTACCGATAATTGATTAACCGAAACCGATTGGTTTTCAAAATCCATTAACCGAAAATTTAAGTTTCTATTCGGTGGGAGTTCAAAAACGAACCGAACCGAGCACACCCCTAGTGGTGGTTATGGTGGTGGAAAGTGGGCTTGGTTAAGGATTTAGTGGTGGTGGGGGTGTATGGAGGAGGCGGGTGAGAGGCGGTAAAGGGTTTGGAAGTGGAGGTGTAGATGGTAGCGGAGATCAAGGGTTTGGTGGTAGTGGGATGGGGCGGAGCATTGGAATGGGTGGCGAATTGGAACATGTAACACTGGGATGGGCAATGCAGGAATTGGTGGCCGTCTGCCTTGGGTTAGGTAACTATTTAAATTTTAAGACACGTGATACATTTCATACATAATTATTTGCGTTAGAATCCTATTAATTTTATAAAAAAATATATACTTTTTAGCCAATTTAGTTATAATATGCATTTGGGTTTGATTTCCAGTCAAACTTTTAACAAAAGTTCAATTTTTTTAGTTTTTAGTCAAAAGTTTTGGTTTAGAGGTTAACCGAACCGAATAACTACCAATAACCAATCGGTTTTCAAAATCCATTAAACAAAAATTTTGGTTTCGATTCGGTGGGAGCTCAAAACCGAACCGAGCACACCCCTATAACAATAGTAAATAGTAGTCTATTTAAAGCAGGACGCGTGAACTAACTAACCTAATTAAACCAACCCGCACCAATATATAGGTTGAAAAATTGAATTGACATGACATAGTAAGCAAACCCTAACTCGAATTAAGCAACACAAACAGAACTCAACATGAAATTATTAACAAACAAATAAACAGACATATAAGTAACGAATTCCGTTAAAGAAAAAATAAGTAACGGATTACCTGGGTCAACCCAAATATGATCTCCCAATGACCCACTTGAATATTGGGCTTAAAGTCCTAAGGCCCAATGGTCGGAATCCTTAACTATTGGGCTTAAACTCGATGATTGATTAGTTGTGAAACTTTATGAAATAAAAATTACCGGTGATATGATTTGGTGCAATCAATCATAAACACTAATTTTATTTAATTTGAGCATTTTGTTGCATAATTAAGAAAACGAATCTTCTAGATTACTCTAGAAACTACTAGATCTAAGAATCCATGATTCTAGATTCATCTCAATATCAATAGCATGAAAAACTTATAGAATTGCTAGAAGTAGATATGCTATGAACAAAAGTAGCAGTCTCCATGGGCTAAAGACATTAACACAAACTCATAATATGCTTTTTTTTAACTTAGTAGACATAGCCCTTAACAAACATGCCCTTTCTGGCCTCCTCAGACTCGCCTTCACCGGTGTATTTCCCGAGCTGAGCCAGTGAGTTGGCACTAGCCCTAAGCAGCAAAGCATCTTGGGCCGCCTTCACGTTCTCGGGCCTTCCTCCCCATGTCTTGAGACAAGTGTTCTGAAGGGCCCGTGCGTATGAAAACGAAACGTGCCATGGGTTCGGGCTTTGGTTCATTGCATTCAAGTTGAGTGTAGCCTCCACCTCGGATTGCCCACCCGACAAAAACTGCATTTTGGATCAATAAGGTTTTAGTACATGTCAAAACGGGCCGAGTTGAGTTGGCCTATAAACACTTTTTTGTCTGTTTTTTTTTTGTAAATAACTAAAGGTTTTAGGGATACTTGCCATGATTCCAGGAACTGCAGGTGGGATTCTTCTATGAAGAAGGCTGAGAGTGTAAGTAGCAACCTGTTCGGGAGTGGCCCGTTCTTTGCAGTCAGCACCGGGTGTAACCATGCTTGGTTTCAAGAGGATGCCTTCAAACAACACGTTGTTTTCGGCTAAATAAAAGAACACTTCAGCCCACACCTTCTGAGCAACCTCAAAGGTCCTGTCAATTCCGTGCTCTCCATCAAGCAATATCTCGGGCTCAACAATTGGGACCAGCCCGTTGTCCTACAAACCACACCACACCACATCAAACCAAGACTTCAGACCATGAACCACATCGAGCCATGGTACATGGGTCAGTTTATTACCTGAGAAATGGCTGCATAACGGGCCAGACCCCAAGCCGCTTCCTTCACTGCTAGTGCTGATGGACCATTGGGAATGCTCACAACAGTGCGCCTACATGATCAAGAAACCAAATTTAGAGGTTTTAATTTTGACCCGTTTGCTTATTAGTAATCTGTATGGGTTATCTTTTATCTCACTGGGTCAAACTGGCCAAAAGGGTTGAACGGGCTGAAACTGTCCGATAGAGTTTTTTAATCCATAAAAAAATTCTTAACTGAATTATTCTAAAAGTTTGTATTATAATTCTAATAATATGGTTTTTGTAATCATATTTAACGACTAATTATTTATAAGAAGGTTCAAGAAAATGGACAAAAACTGGTTGTGGGTCAACAGGACCCGGCCCGTTGAGACCCACACTATAAAGTTACCAATTTCCATCCAAACCCATCTCGGCGCGTTACCTAACTCGCACATATTTCCCTCTAGTAAAGAACAAATGAGCTAACTGTTTAAACAACAATATGGATTTAGTGATTTACCATTTGGCGAATCGAGCACCCTGTTGGTAGTAAGCAGCAGAACGAGAGGCGAGTCCATCGAGACCTTGGCACCATGACTCATCATTTGAACCAGCCAACGGGACTAGACCCTGTCAAATGTAAACATTGGATTAGCCATATTGCATTTCTAGCTTGTACAACAATGGGTAGTTAATATACGACCCATAGACGCATGTCGAGTCTAGATACATTACCTTGTCAACCTTGATACCGGGGACAATTCCCTGTTCCAAAAGGACATCGACGATCTTCTTGCCATCGATTGTCGATTGGTACAATGTTTCCTCAAAGAGGATGGCACCTGAGATGTAGTTGCCTAGACCTAGTGCACTAACCAGGAGGGTTCGGTAAGCCTGACGGTTAGCTTCAGTGTTCTCTAGCCCGATTGAGGCTAACCGCTTTCCACAAGTGGCGTTTGACTCGTCCATGGCCAGGATTCCTCGGCCAGGAGAGGCTACGGTTTTCTACACAAGCAAACTCACTCATCAGAAATATGTCTCATGTTATTTGTCATCGACGTTAGTTAGTAGTGCTAAATGGGTCGTCTTCGTGGGTTGGCAGGTTGAGCCCATCACGAACCCCAAAATTGACATGAAGACGAACACGACAAGAGTATTCGTTGGGATGACAAGAACATGACCCATTTAACCTGAATTTTTTTTATTATTTATTTATTTTTGCATATTAATACTCTAAAATCACAAATAAGGGCAGAAATGTATGTAGAACAATTACTTTTAAATTATAAAAGTTGATATCATTTTCTTCTAATTTTTAAATTTTGAGATAAATTAACCAACAATTTAAGTTATGAGATGAAAACACATCTTAGAAGAAAAATTAAAAAATAAGCGAGTTAAACGGGTTAACCCACCAGGTCAACTTGAACCCAGCCTATTTATTTAAACATGTTCGTGGGTTCGACACGAAATTGACCTGAACAACCCACAAACTTCGTGTTAGGTTCGTGTCATGTTTTCATGTCGTGTCATAAGTTCACACCCGTAAGGTTAGAAGAGGTAGCAATGGGTCAAAAACGGGTGCCCAAAGACTTTTTTTATGAATTTAAAACTTTATAAAAAGTAAGCAAGCAATACAACTTTATTTTTAAAATTTGTTAACATAACTGACGTTTATCTTATACATTCGATTCTTATTCGAACCCAACTTTTTTCCTGACCTATAAAGAATCCAACATTCTAAACAATGCATAAACATCAACAACAAACACAAAACACGAACCGCTGTTTTGACGAGCTCATCGGCGTACGAACTTGCACGAACGGTAAGTGCTGACGGTGCAGCCGCGTTGAACCGAACCACCGAGACGGGGGCTTGTCGAAGGGTCTGACCCTTAACCCAGTCGGACTTATCAAGAACAGTTGCTGGAGATGGCTTGAAAAGAGAAGCTGAGGCCATGGTTAGTTTCAATGAACACAACTTCTATCCTCTTGAATTAAGCACCACTCATTATGTGTTTGGGTTCACTGATTTTATACTTCTAACTTGGCGTCCTTAGTGATATGCATTTTGAGGCCATAATGGGTTGGCCAATGACAGTTTGCCACGAGGGTTGATAACTTTGCTGACATGGCCCTATGGCAGTGGGAATTGTGCATTTGTTTGAAGATGATATGTGATTGAAGGGATGAAATATGGCCCCTATGGCAGAACTTATGATTGCCATTGATTGAACATGTGATTGACGGTGAGTTACATATTTGTCCTTGGATTTATGCTTATGTTACATTTTTGTCCACCAAAATAGTTTTGTTCAACAATAAATGGTTTCTAAATAATGTTTTTCAAGTTTGTAAGGGTATATATGAAATTGCCCCAATAACCTAATGGTCTAGTGTGTTCATATCCTTTAAATGAAAGATTAGATGGTATTTATGTTAAACGACAAAACTTAAATAACCATTATATTTGGTTATTCGGGTCAACCGAATTTAGATTTCTGAAAATCGAAAACCGATGATATGTTGTCATCTTTACATAAACACATACAAAAAACTGTCAGATAAAATTTGTTACAATAGTACAAATTCTAAAGCTTACAAAGCTAATAAATACTTCTCGCTAAAGATCACAAGATTAAAACAGTGCAGAGGTAATGGGTCATGTAACCCCTTAATACAACATCATAATGGGCAAGAAATTACTCTAAAATTTGAACTCTGTAACAAAATGACCACCTTCTTAAAGAGCAAAATTTCGGGCTTTACTCAAAACAAACACTTGACTCTATTTAAGATAAGTAGAAGAAACCCACAGAAGCGCGTAAGTTACCAACGATGTTGTCACTTCCAAACTCCTTGGCCCTTTGAGTATCGATGGGATAACAGACATCATCAAGAATGTTCCCAACAACCATGACACGATAAACGTTCCAACCCTGCAAGTCAAATCATACATCAACATTAACATGAAGAACCTTTTGATGCTAAAGTATCACAAATTTGGTTTCTTGAAGCATAACCCAAAATTGCATAGTAATTTCTGGCTGTTAAGAGGTGGCAAAAATTAGGGGGGGGGGGGGGTTGTGGGGTAACGGGTTGGGTCAAAATGGGAATCTTTTGTATGTGTCAAAAAGGGTTGGGCCGACGTGACTTGAAACACTTTTTTGTCCAGATTTTTTATACTATGATAACAAAAAAAATAATATTTTCAAATAAAATGATTAAGAAGATTATATGTACCAAAAACGTACTTCGGGAAGACCCATTACGTATGACTGGTTTCTTTTAATCTAGATTTTTTTAAATGACCCGTTAAGAGATAAAACATAACCCACGCGGATTCATTAAAAACCAAGTGGGCCGGAATCACCTACCTGTACTGACCATGTAGGTGGAATTCCCTTCCCCCCCACCCAAAAAAAATCATATATTACTTGATTGCTATACAAAATCCATGACTCAATAAAGCTACTTTTTACAAGCAGTGATGTAAAGTCTAATTTATTTTTGAAGTAAACAAAATTATTGTCAAAGACCACAATTACTACATAAAGAGCAAAAATGTAAGTGTGACACATACCCGTAAAGAAAAGCTCTGAGTTTGCTCTTGAGACGATCATGTATGAAATATATAGCGGTGAACAGTGATATGGCAACCTGAAGGGTGGGCCCTTCTTCAGTTGGAAAGAGGATGGTAAGAGCTGCAAGTACCACAAACGCAATAGATGTTTTGATAATGAAGTTGGTAGTCGGGGTTCTAAATCTGCTTGTGACAGCCTGTACAACACGAAACTGACTTACTTCCCTCATCTTTTTCTTAACGTTGATTTTGGGATTTTTCCTCTCGTAAAACTTTTGCATTATTATTTTGTCATGTGCATATTCTATTGCATCAACACTTGGTTGGTGACCTGCGTATTTTTGAACTAAGAAGTTTCTAGCACCTTGGATTTCATCTTCAGAAGCTTCCTTGCTGATACCAAGTCTTTTGTATGGATCATTTATGTTGATTCTTGGAAAGATGACTGCATTTAGAAGTAAACAATCGAGTTATGGAGTTTGGATTTGATCAAAACCTCGGCTCGAGCTCGTTTATAGGAAGTCTTAAATGAGCCAAAGCTCGGCTCGAGCTTGATTTGGGGGGTTAAATTGAATAATATATTAAATATATAACAATATAATATAAAATTTTACTAGGCTCGTTAAGGCTCGCGAGCCTAAACGATCTTAGAAGGCGGCAAAGCTCGAGCTCAGGCTCGATAACTAAACGAGCCATATTTTTGGCACGAGATCGGGCTCGTTAAAGCTCGGCACGTTCGAGCTTTTTACCGATCTGATCTCGAGTAGCTCTCGAGCCGGCTTGACTCGTTTACACCCCTAAGTGGAACACTGCAAAAACTAGGTTATTATTGGGTGGAATATTCCCATTAAATAAACATACTTAAAAAACCAGTTGTAACAAAAAGAGATGGTATTTGGATGTGCTTCCGCCGATAATCAAGTAATAAGATGTTATAATATTTGGTAAATAGTGATTTTAAAGTAAAAATAGAAGAAATAGCCTAAAATGATATTTTTGAGAAAAAAAAGATGGAACACAAGATTACCGGATGATTCATCTCTAGCATCACCGAATGAAGCATCCATAGCACATTTCACCAAAGAAACTCTTTTTGTAATACATCTTTGTGTAGAACCACCCCAATGATTTCGTCTGCTTAGACAACAAAATTTATAAACAATCCCAATTATAGCAGCCAAATACAAACTCAATCAAGAGTGATAAGTAAAACTACCTTTCAAGACGAACAAAGTCTCTACGTTTCCCCTGCTCTTGTAAAACCGAAGCGCACTTACATGGTAAAACTGGACCTCTTGAATGGAGATGGAAGCAGCACTTTGCAGGCCTTCCGGTCAAACCAGATATATTCATCTTTTTATAGGTACAACTGAACTCAATCACAAGCCTTCAAAACAGAACCAAGAATGACCAATTGACCATGAGTATGCAAAGCTCCAAAATAAACAAACTTATCATACAATCAGGAATCAAATGACATGTTTCTTCCCAAACAGCCATTGCAGTTCAGTCAATGACAACAAAAAAAACCCTAAATTACAAAGTAGTTATGAATTGCATATTACAACATAAGCAGAATTCATCCAATCTACCACACTGAACATTAATTCCAAATCTCTAAGAGATATTTCATTATTTCCAGTGACGTTAAAAACAACAAACAAGGATAAGGTTCGTGTTGAGCATCAATTTCAATGATGGAATTGATTTCATCAAGTCAAATCATGAGAAGAAACGATTACCTGAAGCGTGAAGAGTATGAATATGTAAATTTGTATCGGAAAAGATCGCCGTATGTATCAAAGGATGAGATGAAACGCTTTGAATTTATGCTTAATTTCCATGGAAATTTAGATGACGATTGTGGAACAAGGAATGGATTAGGAGCAGCATAGTAGAGAAGGGTTTTTAGGTTCGATTGGGGATGGCCTCTGATCCCTACAACGATTAAAATAAGTTGATTTTAAAGTGAATTCAGGAACATTTTTTAGTACGGTTTAGGAGAAAAACACGATCAAATGTGTCACATCATATTTTTTACTTTAATATTATATTACTAGGTTAGAATCTCATGTATTATACGGGTTAAAATAAATATAATATTATATACTTAGTTATAAAAAGTTTATATTTTTAAAACCCGTGTAATACACGAATTGAATAAATCTATGTATTACACGGGTTGAATAAAATATAATGTAATCTATTAACATATATACACTCGTCAAAATAAAACAATGTGAATATGTAAATATATGATTAAAAATTTTTTTATTTGAATTCTAGCTGCTTATAAAATTGTTTTTAGTTTGTAGCAGTGTTTTTAAAACCGGACCGGACAGCGAACCGGTCTCCTTACCGGTTCATTGGTCGGACCGGATTTAAAAACCGGATTATATTATAATCAATTTAAAAGCTATAATAAATAAATACATCTAAAATATGTTTTAAAAAACACATTTTTTTACTTTTTCACTTTTAAATATAAAAAAAGGAAAAAAAATATATAAACCTGTTGATTTTAAAAATAAAAAAGAGTAGGATATATAACAAAAATAATACTATAATTATAAATTTATAAAATATAAAAATAATAAAAAAGTACTTCAGTTCTCGAAACTTGAAACTTTGCATTATGTTCCATATATTTATTACTATTTCTTTTTTCCTAAAAACCTAATCTCTCTGATGCTTCTTCGGTTCTAAAAAGCCATTTAAAAAAATACCTAATCTTACTTCTTCTTCCTCATTCTAACGCCACACTACTGCTACTGACCCACTACTTCTGCTTCTTCTTAGTTCTTACGCCACCAACAACCGTCAACTCTGCTTGATCTCGCTGACACATGTTGATATCGATCTCCGGTGTCAACCATTCTTCTCCGGCGACAACCCTTCTTCTCCGGTGATAACCAGTTCTTAAAATAGCCACCACCGGTTCGACCGCACGCTAGTACCGGGTTTCCGGTTCGACCACCGGTTCCTGGCCCAACCGGCCGGGTCGCTGCAGGCCCGTTTCATCACGCAAACCGGACCGCCCAAGTCTCCGGTTCCCGGTCCGACCGGCCGGTCCAGTCCGGGTTTGAAAACATTGGTTTGTAGAGTTCATAAAAATATGATTGAACAAATTAAATAAAGATGAACACAATTTTAAATTTAAAAATGTGTAGATAAAAATTGAAACAAATAATTAATTTAGTTTTCTAAAATAGTGGAGTTGATTATTAATAGGAGAGAGAAGCGGAAAATGAGAATGAGGAGGTCTAGAATTGTGACAAGTGTCCTCATATTTTACTTGTTTATTATGTAGTATAGATATAGATTTTTTCATATAAATAAATATTAAATATCGACATGTGAAAGAGGATGGCCCATCGACCATTAGAACCTTTTTAGCAAAAAGGGTCGGTTCAAGGTTATGAGATTTCAGGTTTTAAAGGGTCCGGGTCGGTTTCGGGTAGAACCGTGGGTTAGAACCTTAGGAACCTTGAGAATTTAAATGAATAAAAAAAACCTAGATTTTGTAAGAATTAGAGAACTAGTTAATCAAACGATGTTTACTCATATAATCGTGAAAAAAAGAACCGCACTACATCTTCTCTTTTCATATAGAACCGACACTTTATTTTCTTTTCAAGTAAGAACTGGTCTTCATCTTAGCTTCGTTTTTATTAAATTTGTGTATGTATGCGATTAGTTTCAATATCTCCAATTGCTAATAGAATGTATAACATGAGTGAAAACTGAAAACTACTTTGTATGTATGCGATTACATTGCAAATAGAAGTATAGAATGGATAACATGGGTATGACACCTACATGACATGTGATTACTCATTTAACCTTTATACTTGTATGTATGCATGTCATGTCATCACCATTCATCACCTAACTATAAGACCTGTTGTATGTAGACATTACAAATATAAAACCTATTGTATGTATACAACATTGTGATACACACTTTTCTTTTAAACAGAGTGGATACAAAAAATATATTGAGTGATGATAATGACAGAACCGTTAATAAAACACAGCCCAGAAAAGAAAAGTGACACACTGAAGGGTCAGACCCTTAGACCTGACCCTTTAGACCCTTACTCGGACCCTCGTTATAGGGGTCGGTTCCCGGTTCCAGACTTTTCGTTTTCAAGGTTTCGGTTCCGGGTTGGGTCGAACCGGTTGCTGGAGGGTCAGACCTTTTAATCACCCCTAATCTCGAGCAACAATCACAAGATATTTTATGTAAACATTTAGACAAGAAAAAAGCGAGGAAATAAATTATTTATGAAATGATTTAAGAACAAATGATAATTAATTTATATAGGGCAAATTAATATATAAAGAGTCATTAATTAATTATGAACTACCTAATTAGTTAAATTATATAGTTAGCAGAAAGTTAATATTTAAATTTTATTTAAATATTGAATTTTGGTTTTGAAATTTAATCCGTAACTTGTTTTCTAACGTTTGATAGGTCTGCAAATAAAAGATGGATTTGGAGAATAAAACACATAAAAGTTGCAAACCCCAAATTCCCTCTTTGTCACCGTCGCAACCCCCACCCCAGGAGTGAAATGAATTTTGTTTTTATTTGATGTTTGGAAGCAAACGAACACTTAAAAAATCAAAGCCTTATTTGATGTTTAGAAGCGAATGAACACTGAGGGAATGTTGGAAGAAAGATACATACATGAGATGTTTAGAAGCAAACGAACACTTCAAATCAAAGAAATCAACAAACAATTCCTCAATTTTATTTCTTGGCTATTTCTCCCCCTTTTTTCATTGGTTCTGAATTTAGGAGACATGTTTATACCATTACTACTTGATATTTGGGGTGTTTGTGGTGTAGGTAAAACTCCAATTTAAACACGTGTTCTCAAGATGTTCGGATTGGAATTTGGATTATTTTGAAATGTTTTGGGTTACATCTTCTTGTGAGGGTTTAAACTTGTATTTTGGTATTTACAAACTGTATGTTGATTGGTGATACGACTTGCGATTTGTTTTGTCATGATTGTAATCATTAAAAGTTTTAATGAAACTTACTTTCGCGTGTATTTTGAAGTTTAAAATTGTTGAGTTAAACTTAGGGGTATAAACGAGTCTAAGCTTGAGCTCGACTCGTTTAACTTAAGAAAACTCGAACTTGTCTCATTTATATTATATTTCTAAAGCTTGAGCTCGATTTGTGAGTAGTTTTTCAAGCTCGAGCTTGACTCGTTTATTATACATAAAATTATTTAATTTATATTTTTTTACAATTACTTATATATATATGTATAGTTATATTTTTATATATAACACAATATATATTATTTAATTATACTCATCCTAAGTTTATATATAATAATTATCATTATAAAAATATATATATTTGATACATTAAATCAAAATTATATAAATAATAAGATCGTTTAGGCTAGCTTACTCGAGCTCAATATGTGAAGCCAGACGCTCGTTTATTAAATAAGTCTCAACATAAGCTCGATCTCGTTTAAGCTCGGCTTGAATCAAGTTTTTAATGAGCCGATCTCAAGTAATTAATAACAGCTTGACTTGTTTACACCCTACTTGAACTCATTATTAGTTAACGGGTTTGTGAAGTACTTGATGAGAGTTCATGATATGTCCAAAAAAGAGTTAAACTTGGTAACTATTTTATCATGCTATAATTTTGTAGAGCCATTTATGCCGTAACTTTTACGCTTTGTTCCCGAGTTTACTAAATGAAGAAAAAGAAAGGAAGGGATTCCTTCCCCCTTTTTTTTCTTTCTATTTCTTTCTGTTCAAATCACTTCAATTTGAGATGATGGATATAAGTTTAGTTTTCTTCTCATTTTCCCCTTTAAAAAATATCTGAAACACTTTCATTATATTTTCTTTCTTTTCTCTTCTTAAAAAAAACTAAGAAACAAGGAATCCTCTCCTCTCCTTAAAAAAAGCTCGGAAACAAGGAATCCCCCCCTCATTCCTTTTCTTTCTTTTGTTTCCTTAAAAGAGACTCGGGAACAGAGTGTTAGACTGGGTGGCTCTAAAAAGGAAAAAACCGGTGTACGTGTTGCCTAGTATCAGAAACAATCACCGGAGGTCCGGAGCAGTGATCGACGTTCTCCCTCTACTCAGATAAAGTTACCCAATCAATCTCTTTCTAAGATCTCTCAACTTCGCCCTTCGAAAACGACCACGTACTTCCCCCAATCCATTTCAACTGCGCGATTTGGAGTATTAGGGTTTCTTCATTTCCGTTAACGGTCAACCGATGGACTGATTTTCAACCTAGGTCAAGTTATTTCCACCATGGAACTTCGAAATTCGAGAGCCGAGAGTCTAACCCTTGACCGGAGTCAACCGATTCAGAAAATCGAAGGCGACGGGGGGGAGATTGTTGCCGCACAGGCGGCTGTTGCGGCAGACGGTGGCGGTGGCGGCGGTGTAGGAGGTGAAGTGGTGAAAAGGAAGCGAGGGCGGCCGCCTAGGGTTCAGGCGAACCAACCGGCTGCTAAGAAGAGCAAAGAAGAAGATGAAGATGAGGATGTTTGTTTTATCTGCTTTGACGGCGGGAGTCTCGTGCTCTGCGATCGCCGGTTTGTGTTGATTCTCTTGCTTGATCCATGGGATAAGATAACTGTTTTGTGTTACATTTTTGAGAATTTGATAAATGTGTGCATTTATTGAACTTCATGTGATTTTAATTGAAATGAGGTTAATGTAGTAATACAAAGTGACAAACTATATACTTTTTGAGCTGCTGATGGACAACTGAATAATGTTACTTTTTATCGGGTGTAGGGGCTGTCCGAAGGCGTACCATCCGGCTTGTATCAAGCGGGACGAAGCATTTTTCCGATCGAAGGCTAAATGGAACTGCGGTATGTTGCTGTTCATGTTTGTTACTTATGATTATTTGAAATTATTTCGCGTGCATTTAATTAGGGTTACTTAAATTTATCAACTGTTTTGGTATCAATTTGCATCATTAATCGGGTGAATTGCAGGAATTTATAATGTCTTGGTGTTTGTATGGATTTCAGGTTGGCATATATGTAGCGCATGTGAGAAGACAGCACACCATATGTGCTATACTTGTACTTATTCGTTGTGCAAAGGGTGTATTAGAACGTCTGATTATGTGTGTGTGAGAGGCGACAAAGGCTTTTGTACTCTTTGCATGAAGATAATCATGCTAATTGAAAATAGCGGTGATGCAACGGTATGCAAAGTTATATTTCTTTATGTACTCTTGTTATATGTGGCTTGATAAACTTCATAGACTATATCCTTTAGTTGGCTAGGTGAGGTCTTTCTACAGTTTTTGCATTATTAGGTTTTAATTTAACACTATAGTTGGGGACTTGGGGTTTTGATATTTTTGCTACCAAAGGTTACAATTAGAGTGCTTTTGGAATGTTATGTGCTTCAAAAGAATGTTACCGTCATTTGGGTTGATTACACCTTATTTAGACGTGTCATTGGGTTGAATTTGGATGGGGTTCGCTAACGATTCGATTTGACGCATGGCCTTTCTAAATGGAACCTCATTCGATTCATTAACTAATGAATTGTAATCTTACCCATGACTCAAATAATCTAAATAGATGGATCATGACCCGTATCTACCCACTTAGCTTTATTTAGTTAGAGGATCATAGTACGTGGTTATGAAACACGGTGTCGGGGGTTTGAAACCCTCCTCGCCCACAACTGGCCCAAAAAATGCTTGTGTGGTATTTGAAATGTCTTCCTAGTTATATTATGAATCTTTTGGATAAGCCTCTTAACGATTAGAAAACCTAGTATACTGCAGTGCGTCATTTGATCAAAATTCTGATTTTACATATTCAAAATGAGAAACTTGCATCCCATTTAATCCAATCGGGATGCCCTTACGATCTTCCTTGGCATGTTTCTTGGTAGAGTAGCATGAAGCTCAGAATTAGGGTTCTATTCAAGAAGCTCCCCCAAAAGGGATTTTATCTATGGTCGATATCATAAGAATTTATAGTTACACCCATAGTTGTCAAAAGCGCGTGAGGCCGCAACGCATTAGTTGTGCCTCACCTGGAAAGGTGCTTTTTTAGGCGCTGAGGCGCGTTTTCCGGCCAAAAGGTCGCCTGAACTTTTTTAAAACCTCTAATCAAGCCGGGAATCAATCTAAAAAGCCTAAATTAGCCCTAAACAAGCCTAAAACATGTCTAAAAACCATAAAAATGGTATTTTTATACTATGCGCCTAGCTTGAAAAGGTCCTCGCTTTTTTGCGCTTTGTGACTATGCTCTGGCTGAGGCCTTTGCGCCTATGCGCCTTGACAACTATGGTTGCACCTTGTAAAAAACATTTTCTTTTGTGGAATTAAACAGTTTGTTTAGAAAGAATATATGTTCAAGTAAGCAAATAGAAAAGGTCATGGTTTTACAAGAGTCTATTTATCACATATAGACTTTAAGGGGTTTTGATTCCAAGTGTGATTCTATTTATCACATATAGAATTTTTGTTCAAGTAAAACCGATATGCCCTTACTCTCTTATGAACGACCATGTATAACATATAAATCACACTTGGAGAGGGTGGACATATAGCTAGAGCAGTTGCAAAGAAGGAAAATCGGCCACATTAAAATTACCTTCCTGGGAGGTTTGTTTCATATCTAGGACTGTAAACGAACCGAACCGAACGAAGCCTTGTTCGTGTTCGTTTGTTTAGCATTTAACTTGTTCATGAACGGTTCACGAACACTAACCGAACGAAATTTCATGTTCATGTTCGTTCAATAAGGAAATGGATTTGTTCACGAACGTAACCGAACGAAGCCTTGTTTGAGACTTTTGGTGTCAACCTTAATGTCTTCCGAAATGGACATTTAATAAAATCATTTTAATATCAATTTTTATGTACCTATATTGAACTTACTTTACTTAGTTAATTGTTAGGTTAAAAAATAAAATAAAAATTTAAGAACATAAAAAGTTTATTTAAAATAAAATAGAAATATATAAAAAATCTTTAATGAACAACATACACAAACGAACATGAACAAACACGAAGGTAAATGAACATAAACGAACGAACAAATAAACGAACGTTCACGACACAATTGAACGAACGAGGCCTTTGTTCATGTTCGTTCATTTAGTTAATCGGACAGAATTTCTTGTTCATGTTCGTTCATTTATTAAACGAATGAACGTAAACGAACTTCCCGCCGAACGGTTCATGAACTGTTCGCTGAACGTTCGGTTCGTTTACAGCCCTGTTCATATCCACAAACTGCTCATCAACAGTCAAACAAGTGGGACAACAACTCCCCCTGTCACCCATTGAAACCCCCCCATCACCACATTAAACACCACAGAATCCTCTAACCCTCCACCCACCAACCCACTCCCCCAAAAAATCACTAACACTCCCCTTGTGTCTTTTTAATAAAAATATTTATTTTGTTTCTTTGTTATGAACTTGTTATTATGCGTATTTTTTTGAAAACGTTTCAACCCTACAGCACATGGTCATGCTTAAATGAATTTCCAAGTCTGGAAGCAACTCATATTTAAAAAGTTTCATGGTATAACAACTCATCATATAAAACTTGAGTACTTTTAAAAGTTTGTTGATATAAGATCAACCATGTTTTAAAAGCTAGTCATCGTAATAAACAACCATTTAAAAAAGTCAGCATCAAAAAGCCGAACGTTTAAGATAAGATTATAAGATTTACTTCGAATATAATCATAGTGAATGGCAGAAGAGTTAATATAAGCGAAAGTAAAAAGGTTAACAATTTTATTCTTTTTAAATGTATTGATCCAGATGCATCATGGATCGGCCCAAGTATTGACCGTCCTAAATTTGTTGATCTAATGGATCAAGGTTTTTGAGCTGTTGGATCACATAAATGGATTGGATGAGATCTTGATCAAGACCTAACCAATGGACATGCGTAGTGGCTTATGTAGCTTGCTTGATGTTGTAAACTAGACTCTTGTTAAGACACCATGATTATTCCGGTGGAAGTTATTCACACACACACACACACACACATATATATATAATATTCATTAAATATTTTTTGCTTATATGTTCTCATCTGCAAGTTTTCCAGGGACAAGTGGATTTCGATGACAGGTCTAGTTGGGAGTATCTCTTTAAGGTATATTGGCTCTACTTAAAAGGAAAGTTATCTTTAACTCTTGATGAGCTTACTCAAGCGAAGAATCCATGGAAATTAGCTGCCATTGAACCAACTGTTTCACATATTAGTGTCAGTGGTCGGAGAAGCATCACATCCGACTTGTCTAATCTTGTAGCTATTGAATCCAAAAGAAGAAAGACAAATGAACAGACCAACGGGCTCCCTAATGATCCGTCTATGAACGGGCCCAAGGAATGGGCAAGCAAAGAGTTATTGGATTTCGTTGAACACATGAAAAATGGCGATACATCTGTTTTATCTCAGTTTGATGTTCAGGCACTTTTGCTAGAGTATATAAAAAGAAATAACCTTCGCGACCCGCGAAAGAATACTCAAATCATATGTGATTTAAGGCTAATGAATCTCTTTGGCAAACCGCGTGTTGGACATATTGAAATGTTGAAGCTTTTGGAACACCACTTTTTGGTTAAAGAGGATCCCCAGAAGGGCACAACCAACAGCACTGCAAAACAGGGGGATACTGATTGCAAAACTGAAAATATGGTGGTGGTTGCTAACAAGGAACGTAGGAATCACAGGAAGGGTGAAAAACGCATTACACAGAATAAAGTGGATGAATATGCTGCAATTGATGTGCATAACATGAATCTGATATATTTAAGGCGTAATTTAATGGAGTCTCTTATTCAAGATAATGAAAAGTTTCATGAAAAAGCAGTCGGGTCAATTGTGCAAATAAGAATATCGGGTAGTGATCAAAAGGATGATATGTACAGGCTTGTACAAGTGATAGGTAACGCAGCTTAGTACCGTTTACACTTTTTCAGGAACTATTATGTGAGGTTCTGATCTTTATTTACAATTTTATTTTACAGGGACGACCAAGGCGGATGTACCATATAAAATTGGGGATAAATTAGTGGATGTTATGCTTGAAGTATTGAATTTAGACAAGAAGGAGACGGTGTCGATCGATACTATTTCAAACCAAGAGTTATCTGAGGTGACTAACTAAAAAAATTATAGAACTACTACTAAATTGCTTGTTTTACATAGTAAAATATGAATGCTACACCTTTATAAAGGATAATTATGTTCCTTTACTTTTCAGGACGAATGCAGACGCCTGCGAGAGAGTATAAGATGTGGGCTTGTGAGATGTTTTACTGTAGTAAGTATGCATGCCAATATTTTTTATTATGACTTTATTAATCCCCTGTGCTTGCTCATGCCCAGTTTTGTGCTTGATATAGGGTGAAATACAAGAAAAGGCAATGGCCCTGCGGTTGGTGCTGCTTGATGATGTGAGTTATTTGGTTTCAAGATATAGGGCTTGAACATGAGATTTCATAGGCTTGTTTATTGCCTATGTATGGTAGAATTTACATGTTACCATGTTTTATTTTTGTGTTTAGATTGTTAATAAATTCCGGAGGTGGCAACATGGAGGGGTTGAACAGGTTGGGAATGGGTCGAAACAGTCCGGGTTGGGCTGAACCGCAGACACTTTCTTTTGCCTCTATTTAAAATGGTTTATAAATAATTAATGTGTTAATTACGATTATAGAAAGTATATATTACAATAATGATTTCAATCTGTGATTAAATCAAATTAGGAGGTTATATGCATTTAAAATAGAATTTAGGGGGCTTTCAGCCCTTTTGACCCATTTCAATTTAAGCTTTTGAACTAATTTCATTTGGTACTAAGATTATAACAAATTAAGCCTAGTGTTGCACAAATCAGGATTAGTCGGCGATTGGCCCCTCACCTTGGGAGTTTTCAGCCCAAAAATCGGTAGGCGGTCTTAATCAGCCAAAAATTGGTGGCAGCCCAGTTTCGGGCCAGTTACCTGCCAAACCCTGTAAATTCCAGCGATTAATCCCTATTACGTATAAAAATGTGTGTATATGTGTATATAATTTTGAAAATTACATATAAAAATTCCAATTGGATTAATCGCTAGTCACTACCCCACCGCCCAACTAGCGCCTAGCGAACTTTACAACAATGATTAAGCCCTTGAACTAAACTTAGGAATATGATAATTATTATGCATATTGAGGATTTTATTTAAAACTTTTGGTTAATTCTTAAGTTAGTGCCAAAGCTTAAGTTGTTACAATCATAGGTCAAAATATTTGTAAGTAATGATTTAGATCCAAAGTTTATTGATTTGACCTGTTTGAGATAGAGCACAACCAAATCCACCTATTCATAAGCAAATGGGTGAAATTGCCACATCTATTAAATAATGTAGGTTTTATTATTGCTTTAAGTAATTGGTTTTCCATTTCTCATGTAATATAGAGAATCGAAACCGAGATGCTGCGGCTCAATCAGCTTCGTGATCGAGCAAGTGAAAAGGGGCAGAAAAAGGGATATCCTTTGATGACAATATATTTTTATTTTTTATTTTCTGATTATTTACCCAAGTATTATATATTGGAATTCCTTGACAAATTCCACTGTTAGAGAATGTGTGAAGAAACTCAAAATTCTGAAAACACCAGAGGAGCGTGAACGCAGGTTACGGGAGATTCCAGAGGTGCATTCTGATCCAAAAATGAATCCAGACTATGAATCTGATGACACTGAGGAGTACTTTAACAATGAACATGGTTTGTTTTTTTGTTTTTCTTTTTGTAGTTTCACATATCAATTATGTTGACTTTTGTTGACCAATAGTATGGTAAAATCCTCTAGGAGAACATCAAAAGCCGAAGTTTCCTTGGGTCAGTGGCACAAACACAATCTCTCCTACAAAAAAAGCAGAAAATTTAAACGATCAACCGATAGACTTGGGTGTTGCAAATGTTGATGAGGATTCTAGCAAATTAAACACTGGAAAAGTTGCGATTGGGTTAGTTGGTTCTGGGAGACCACAAAATGAGGCTGATTCTAACGGTTCAACTGTCCCAAAATGCAATCCTGAAGCTGCTGTGAGCTCATCATTATCCAACATTATACTAGATTCAACTCCACTTCTCTCCATGATTAACAATCGATCTGTCGATGATGACCTGTGGCATTACCGAGACCCAAGTGGAAATGTTCAAGGCCCGTTTTCTTTGGTACAACTGCAGAAATGGAGTACAAGTGGATACTTTCCTGCTGACATGAGAATATGGACCGGGCGAGAAGCCGATTCGTTACTTTTAAACAATGTATTGCAGGAGTGCTTTCACAAATATGATGGTCGGTGGCCCGAGAATGTTGCTTCCAACAGCAAAGATGATAATCAAGTTGAGAGTGCCACCGTTTGCGGTGAAATTCCGTCATCCACCATTAAAGCATATGAAGTAGCTTCCAACAGAAAAGATAATCAAGTTGAGAGTGTCACCGTTTGCCGTGAAATTCCATCATCCACCATTAAAGCATATGAAGTTGCTTCCAACAGCAAAGATGATAATCAAGTTGAGAGTGTTACCGTTTGCCGTGAAATTCCACCATCCACCATTCTTGCAACTTCATATGCTTTAGATAATTCTGTTAATCTTGAGAAGATACCCGGCGATTTGAACTGTGATCCTCCAAGCGTTGCTTTTTTGACCAAAATGAACGAGTCAACCAAACAATTTGGTATCCAAAACATGCCTGATATCAATCAGCAAGTTTCATCAGTTTTTACTGTTGCAGATGCATCTCTTGTGGATTTACCAAGCCCGTTTCTGAAAAAGGAAAGCCATGAAAACCAGAAATTACAAGCTTCTGGAGACAATGAACGGTCAAAGCTTTTGGTTCAAGATTCGGGGATCCAAAACATGCCTGATATCAATCAGCATGTTTCTTCAGTTTTTACTGTTACAGATGCATCCCTTGTGGATTTATCGAGCCCGTTACAGAAGAAGGAAAGCCATGAAAATCAGAAAATACAAGATTCTGGATTTACCAAGCCCGTTACAGAACAGTCAAAGCCTTTGGTTCACGATTTGGGCAACCCGCCAAGCTGGAGTACAACATTGAGTCTAGTGGTTGGTGGGACCCAACTTCCCAAAACAGGTGTCGAATGGGGTAGATACCCCCCTACTGTAGATCATCAAGTTGCTACTACAAACACCACTATCGACCAAATTACCCATTTGCCCTCATGGCACGGGCTTGGTGAAACGATTGAGTTTAGCACGTTGGCAGAGGAATCGGTTTCAGATCTTTTGGCTGAAGTTGATGCAATGGAGTCCCGAAACTGTGTCCCGTCACCTACTTCTAGAAGGAATAGTTTTCTTGAGGATTTGTTTAACGGGTCTATTGACGATTTTAGCCCAACTGCAGATCAGGGTACAAGAAGTGATGGGTTTAGCTCCACTGCAGATATACATTTAAATCGTCAGTCCACGGGATTACAGTTCTCTTTTGGGCTCGAGACCAAGCCTACTTGTGCTGTTAGTATTCCTCAGACATCAGATTCGGATAATATCGGTTTTAAGTGGGCGGAAATGGGCAGTTCTGAGCTCCATCCGCCCCGCCAAGACATGATTGATTTAAATGATTCCACCAGGGCCGAAGCTGATGACGGAGAAAGAGAAACTGTAATTGAAGAAAAGTCGACGAGCCGCTCAGTAGTCATGGCGGAAACACGGGTAGAAAGTAAGTCTAAAGAGAAAGAGGGTAGAAGTATAAAAGCAGGGACGACGGGAACAAAGATTGTTCGTGGTTTTCCACAAGTTGAGGAGGAAGAAGGTGAGTTTATCCAGCCAGAGGCGGTGCCACCACCACTACCACCATTACTGCCGCTTCCACGACCACTGCCGCCACCACCACCACCGACAATGGGATTTGACACGGTTGATTCACGAAGAGCGGGATCAGGAAGACCATCCCAAGGAACCACAAATAAAGGCCGAGTACATGCAAACAGCAGTGGTAGCCGGAGTGGGAATGTAGGGCGGGACTCCCACCACAGGCGGTCCGGTGGAGATAGATACACCAGTAACAGTAACAGTCCAAGAGAGAGGAGTCATCATGTTGAAGATTCAGGGTATAGTAGAAGCAGTAAAGCTTCATGGAGTAGGCAGTCTTCATTCGGTGGTGGTGGCGGCAGTGGTGGAAGTGGTTATTCCAGGCCGCCGTTGAAAGGGCAGCGCGTTTGTATATTTTACGAAAGTGGGCGTTGCAAGAAGGGATCCTCGTGCAACTATCTGCACCCACAAGACAGGTAATTTTTGGAGGTGGTTGTTTTGGTTGGTGACATGTTTTTTGTATGATCAATATATGTATGATTATGATGATGAAGTTCACATGGAGTTGTGACTTGTACTTGCCCCTGCCTATGATTCAATTTACCATATTTTGGCTTCCTTGCTATCAATTCATTGGGACTTGTTCGCTTATGAAGATAGGTTCTGTTGATATCTGTAAAATCGAAATTGTAATAACTTACCAATCATATTACTGCTTTGATATTTCATTATCTGAAACTTGCTCATTCAAATCAACAATCCATGAAGCTGAAAGCAATCTCGAGAGAGCCTTAGAAGAACCTTAGATCTTGGGCATGTGCATATGTATAATGTGGGAGCACATATTTATGGTATTCCTTCCATTATATGGGGATGGTTAGGTCATAACCCGACGGGCCCAAGCCTTATGAGCACATATTTGACTCGAGCCTAATAACAACACTAACAGAGGTAACTTTTACATGAGCACATACTTAACTTGGGCTTAATATGATGTAGTTTTGGCTACGTTATGCTAGTCTCACACAATTTCTTACCTTCTTACTCTGCTTTTCCTTGTCGTCTGTGGGTGATCGCTTAGTAATCATATAACGTTCAATGACTTAGGTCTCATCGTCATATTTTGACTAGCTTAGACGATTCTTGATCCGATGCACACATCAATGCCCCAAAATCTAGATAATTGCAAACATCTTGTCCTGGTAAATATATAGCATTTGACGTATGAGATCCTTCGGAAAATGATAATGACCGGTGTAGGAAAAAATAATGTCTCAACATATGAGAACGTCCGAAAGAATAATGCTCAACGCATGAGAACGTCCGTAAAAGAATAAAACTTGTATGAGAACCTGCAAAAAAGTAATAACGTCCAACACATAAGAACAACTGGAAAATAATAACAGTCTATGTATGAGAACATTTGGAAGACAATAACGACCGATATGACAACATCTGAAAATTAATAATGTTTGACATATAAGAACATCTGGTAAATGTAATCACAATGGCTTATGCATAAAATAATCAAGCGTAAAACATCCCAGTGTCCCAATTAGGCAATAACAAGTATCTCGGCTAGGTGTGAAGTGTGGAACAAATATCGGAACATAATCCATAAATGGGGTTCGGTTAAGCTTAAGACATTAGTTACGAGTCCCTCATCTAAAACTACAATATAAGTTTTCAACTTATCATATTGATACATATTTTGCATTGTGTTATGTAAATATCTCATATATTTGAATTGAATAAGTATCAAGCTTTTGAGAAAACATTTTTATCACCGATAAAATTTCACATGTTTAACCCAGTCTAGAAATTGTACCCCGCGCTCCGCGGCGGGAACCGATCCTTAAACGGTTGATGCGGTGATATTAACATGATTAAGCACAAAAAGAAAAGTTGTTAAATAAATTTTGTTCCGCTCTCCTCGGCGTGAGACCGACATTAACGTGGTTAAGCACAAAAAGAAGCGTATGAGATGACGATGACTCGGTTGTGGAGGTGAAAACATAAATACAAGACAGTTAGATAATGTTACCGATGTTTTCAGTCGGTCTCGGTCTCATTTTTCGCGGTTGTTAGTAGATATAACTCACGATACCTAAAAATACTATATTTTGAATACGACACAATTTTTAACAAAATTTACACCGGGACATAAAAAAAAATAAACGCGAAAGTTATTGAGAAAAAAATCAAATTATATATAGAGTAAATTACAAATTGTGTCCTTTAACTATTATTCAAATTACAAGTTATGTCCTTTGGCTTCATTAATTACACTCCATGTCCTTTTTTTGAAACCTTTGCACACTTTATGTCCTTTTGACTAACCCCCATCCAATTCATCCGTTAAGTCTTGGCATGTGCCCCTCACATGAGGGGCATTTTCGTCTTTTTAACCCCTGCTTTAATGTCAGACCACATTTCCCTCTCAAATACTCAATCGACGATCAATTACACTCACGCTTCCAACAAAAAAAAAACCCTAATTCACCTCTGGAGAAGACAAGCGACTGGCGATGGCAGGTGGGTTCTTCATTCGACAACATCTTGATCAAGCTGAAGTGGATGCATTTTACGGTAAGCTATCTTCACATTTGTTTCGGTTCATTGCTGATTTTTATGTGATTAAAACATACAAATTTTGAATGATATGTAATCTTCTTAAAATGCAGAAGGATTTTGCATTCGTGAACACCCTCATCTATTTTCCATTAAGTTGCATCATGGGGGTAGGTTTACTAGATTTCCAGACCGTATGTATGTGGAAGGCAAGGTAGATTATCTTGATTTGCTTGATATTGAAAGGTTCTCTGTGCATGAGTTGGATTTTGTGATGACGATGTTAGGTTATCCAATGAAAATAGTAAGGTATTACCACTATCTAGTACCTAACACAGATTTAGATTTTGGACTTCAAGCTTTAGGTAGTGATTCAGATGTCTTGGCCTTTTCAAAATACATTACTGATCATAAGCTAATTAATGTATACACTGAGTTTGATACTACAACTGTGCATACATATTTCTGCTCCCCTTCCAAATGGAGGATTGAAGAAGTAAGTGATGATGTGGTAGAGAACAATGTGGTTAACAAGAAGAGTTCAAGTAAGTTACTGTTGGGATACCATGAAACAGTTAATGATATAGCAGAGTCTAGTGGGAATTGTCATCAAGAAGAAGTAGTCATTAAGAATGCAAGCATTGAACATGATATAACAGTTACTTTCATGGATTTATTAGATGATGATAGATTTGAGATTTTCTTTGGGGTTGATGATAACTTAGGTAAGAATGCAAACATTCAAGATGATATCATGGGTGATAATGAAAATGTTAATGAGGGATTGGGTGAGGATGAGGAAGTCCATGAAGATAATGAGGAAGTCCATGAATATAATGATGAGGTCCATGAAGATAATGAGGATGTGAATGAAGAAGGTGACAGTGATTTTGAAGGTGGTGACAATTGTATAGATGATGTTGAGGTTGACATGAGGGATTTTAGGATGAACATTGACCTTGATGTTGAGAACATTAATAACCAATCCAATGAGGCTGATGAGGAAATAGAGCAAGAGGTGTTGAATAATGAAATATTGGATAGTGGGTCTGATTCTGATGTGAATGAGTCTACTGTTAGGAAAAACATGCTTAGGTATTTAAGGAATGCAAATGAAAACAGTAGCAATTTCTACATTGGTCAACTTTTTGGAAGCAAGCATGAGGCCAAGGAACTGATTAAAACACATGCTGTGGAAACAAGAAGGCAACTTAGGATTGTAAAGGATGATCTTAAGAGGGTTAGAGCAGTGTGTTGGGGAGATATGCCAAATTTTATTATTGGTGAAAGTGGGGTACACACTCAAGTTCAAAGCCAGGCTAAAGACAAAGGACAACAAGTGAAACAAGGTGTAAAAGGTAAAGGATCAAAGGTGAAACAAGTTGGTTCTAGTAGTGGGAGTAAAGATAAAGTGCAAGTGGACAAAAATGTTGGTGGGAGAGGCAAAAAGGCAAACCCTGAAAAGCATCAATGTCCTTGGGTACTTTTATTAATGTGTATGCTATATTTTAACCTTTGATCTATTCACAGGCATGGCTCATTCAGATGTTTTACTAAACAACATGTGTGAAGTTATGAATGCCAAGATATTAGATGGAAGAGACAAGCCAATAATTACAGTATTGGAGTTTATCAGAGAGTATCTCATGAGAAGGATTGTTAATGTGCTAAGAGTCATTGATAGAAGTGATGGACTGCTAACACCAACTGCTACCAAGATGTTTGAAAGCATTAAGAAGGAGGCTACCAAGTATACTGTACAGTGGAATGGTGAAGAGCATTATCAGGTTAGTGGCCCAAAGGGTGAACAGTGTGTAGTTGATTTGAATAGGAAGATATGTGTATGCAGGAGATGGGAGATCACAGGGATGCCTTGCAAACATGCAGTGGCTGCAATTTGGAACAAGGCTAATTCTGGTAAGCAAGTTGGCATTCCAGAGAACTTTGTGGATCCAATTTACAGATTGGAGAGGTGGAAAGAGGTATACAATTTCAAGGTATACCCAATAAATGGTAGATCTTTGTGGCCAAAGTCCCTAGTCCCAACAATCATAACACCACCAACTCATCATAAGCCTGTGGGTAGGCCCAAGAAGGTAAGGAAGAAGTCTGCATTTGAATTGGATGATGCCATCAGAGGTGGGAGGTTATCAAAGAAGGGTACAACAGTCACTTGTGTGAAGTGTAAGAAGAAGGGACACAACAGCAGGACTTGCAAGGGCCAAGAACAAGTTTAAGTTGTCTAATGTTGGTGTTTAATGTCATTTGGATGATCTGTCTTTTGGTAGTTTTGTAATTTGAATGATCTGTCTCTTTGGTTGTTTTGTAATTTGAATGATCTGTCTTTTGGAATGTATTTTGGTTTGACCTGTATTTTAGTTTGAATGCATTTGTTAGGTAAACTGCATTTGTTAGATAAACTGCATATGGGCTGGTTTTAAACTGCATTTGTTAATGCATTTTGGTTTGACCTGCATTTTGGTTTTAAATCACTACAGGGATTTAACCTACATTTTGGTTTGACCTGCATTTATTTTTTATGCCATGGCATTTAGTTTCATTTGTTATTTTTTATGCTATGGCATTTATTTAGTTTCTATACAGGTAGATCATTTAATATGAACCATTTGTGCATTTACTGTAATTTGGTAATAGCAAAATTGCATTTAGTGTCATATGAACCAAAGCTGGTCATTAACAAAACTCACTGACCACTGCATATAGTCAGGGCTGCATTTGGTGTCATATGTTAATGACCATTGCATTTGCTTTCATAAGAACCAAAAACTCACTTCATTTGTTAAAAACTCAATGCATTTGCTGTCATGCATACCAAAAACTCACTTAACTTTGTTTAAAAACTCACCGCATTTGTTAATTTCCACTGCTTTGTTAAATCACAAATTTGTGAATGACCAAAATTCCAATTTCCATTGTAATACCACTGCATTCCAAAAAATTCTAATTTCCACGCCATACTCTCTGTCTTAATTCCAATTCAGTAATACCAACATTCAGTAATACCAACATTCATTCCAATTTCCATAACCAAAATAAATTACATTAGGAAATGCAGAAAATACATAACAAAACCCTAATATTCTTAGTGCATTAAAATTGCTATTAATACAACAAAAAAGCATATCCTGCTCATGATGAGCTTCTTCTTCAATTTCTTTGACTCTGCTACACTTTTTTGGAGTTTAATTTCAACTTCATTCTTTGATCTTAACAGTCCTGGTATGACTTCAACTGATCTTTGGCACATCTCAGGATCAAACCATCCTATGAAACGACATTTTGATCCCTGATTCACCATTGAACACATTCAGCGTAGATGAAGTAGAAATAACAAAAAAAATTTTGAACATTACCAGCTCTGGACACCCGTAAAACCGACGACCAGGATTTCTTGAAGTCCATGAAGTTCTAATAATCGCTTGTTTTCCACAGGTGCAGAACACCATCGCCAGTCGCTTGTCTTCTCCAGAGGTGAATTAGGGTTTTTTTTTTGTTGGAAGCGTGAGTGTAATCGATCGTCGATTGAGTATTTGAGAGAAGCAGGGGTTAAAAGACGAAAATGCCCCTCATGTGAGGGGCACATGCCAATACTTAACGGATGAATTGGATGGGGGTTAGTCAAAAGGACATAAAGTGTGCAAAGGTTTCAAAAAAAGGACATGGAGTGTAATTAATGAAGCCAAAGGACATAACTTGTAATTTTAATAATAGTTAAAGGACACAATTTGTAATTTACTCTTATATATACTAAGGGGGTAAACTCGAAACTTGAAAAACTTAAGGGGGTCAAAGTTAAACTTTACAAAGTAAAAGGATTAGTCTTGCCATATAAGCAAAATTGGAGGGCATAATTAAAAATTAAACTTTATAAACTCTCAATCACCGACACTTGATTGAGAGTACTAATAATTTAATATGTTCTTAAATAATAACATGCAACATTATAAGTTTATTTGACATTATGCCAACCAATTATATATTTATATGCAAATTAATTGTTTATTGACTTGAATTATGTTGTTTTAAAATATGTATTTAAAAAAATATTAAGTTTATTAAAATGATTATGTATGCTAAATATCACCAATTTCATTAAATACAATATATATATATATATATATATAGTTATGTTATAGTAAAAAGAGTTTTAAAAATAAGAAGGATAAGAAGGATTCTAAGCTCGACATGTGTCATTTTATTGTTTTTAAAGGGAGTGCATAATGGTCAATGTGTAATATATCAGGTCAATGTGTAATATACCAGATCAACGTGTAATACAACAGGTCAATGTGTAATACAAGGTCTGATATTACACAATGATCAGACCTGATATTACACAATGAACTGATATTACTCAATGAGCATATTACTCAATGACCTAACATATTTGAGCGAATTACACAATAATGAGCGAATTACACAATGAGCTGAAAAACGTAAAACACAATGATGAAAACATATAACACAATGATGAAAAATATTTGACACAATGAACTTGTATTACACAATGACCTTACTAATTACACAATGAACTTGTATTACATGATGACTTGACTAATTACACAATGAACTTGTATTACACAATGACCAGATGTGGTATTACACAATGAACTTGTATTACACGATTAACTTGTAATACACAATGACCTGACTAACTACACAATGAGCTGGAAAACGTAAAACACAATGATAAATACATATAACACAATGAACGTGTATTACACATTGAACTTGTATAACACAATGAACTTGTATTACACAATGAACTTGTATTACACAGTGACCTGATTAATTACACAATGACCTGACTAATTACATAATGAACTTGTATTACACAATGACTAGACGTGGTATTACACAATGAACTTATATTACATAGTGACCTGACTAACTACACAATGAGCTGGAAAACGTAAAACACAATGATAAATACATATAACACAATGAACTTGTATTACACAATGACCAGACGTGGTATTACACAATGAACTTGTATTACACAATGAACTTGTATTACACAATGAACTTGTATTACACATTGAACTTGTATTACATAATTAACTTGTATTACACATTGACCTGCCTAATTACACAATGAGCTGGAAAACGTAAAAAAAAATTCGTTTTTGTTTATAACGACACTATACTAGTTTTAAAGATAAAAAAACGCTTGTTTTTATGGTGTACTTTTTTTGAAAAAATAATGTCTTATGTAAAAGTTATGAACGTTTAAAAATGAGGGGGAGAACTTGATAAAAAGTCAACAAAAGTGACCAAAACTAAAATATCATTCCAACAACTTTTTCTTCTACAATTAATTCTCAACCATTAAATCTTTTCTACAATTTGATCTAATGGCTCTAAATCCTTCTCACATTTTTTACAATTAAAATCCTTTTACCTGAATCTAATCTTATATATATATATATATATATATAGGGGAAGGCTCCACTAAGAAGTGGTTTTTCGCTAAGAAACGCTAAGAAGTGGGTCAAACGAACTCCGATTGAGCTCATTCCAGCGGCGTTGGAACCGTCTCATCGAACTCTAATCCGGACCCAAAAACCTAAACCCCCCTCCACCCGCAACCCCAAAAACCTAAACTCCCCCTCCAACCCCACCCCAAATAGCCTAAAACCACCACCCCACCCCCCAAAAACCTAAACCCCCCAACCCCACCCCCCCCCCAAAAAATCTAAACCCACCCTACCCACCCCCAAAAACCTAAACCCCCCACCCCCCAAAAAAACCTAAACCATAAAATCTGTAGGGCCCCAAACCCGGGAGGCCTAACTCGTTGGATTTACTCATTCACAATCAGTTCTTAACTTGAATATCAAATAACGCAGCGGAATCATTCATTCAACATAATTAAAACTTGTTCAAACATGCGGAAGCGTAACGTAGTCTATTACATAAACTATCATAACGGGATGCCAGTCTTCATTTCATCCGGGTAACTCTTCTCGCTTGCTAAGCATCACCGTCCATCAGCATAACCTTCCCTTAACCTGAATGTGCATACTAAAAAGTCAGCTACGCTGGTGAGTTCTAGTTTACATAAAACCTTAACATAAACATTTTTCCAAAAACATAACATACATTTGTTTAACAAAAGCGTACGTAAAACATGCAATAACTTAACATCATCACAACATCGTAACATAGCATCATAACATAAGTCAACATAAACCGAATCTGCGCCTTCTCGTAACCATCAATTCCATACATCACGTACCAGCGGATGAACTTAAGGCTCGTTACCTCTAAGTCATCCGTCACACAGGTCCCCTAAGGCTACCAAACATATGTCTCCTAAGGCTCGTTACCTCTAGGTAGACCAAACATATGTCTCCTAAGGCTCGTTACCTCTAGGAAGACAGAACATAACATAGGCACTATTTCCCCGCAAGGAATGGTACCTTCCATCGGAATCCCGGTAATCCCATGGGTGACCGTCGTCACCCCATCATCAACCAGTTGTACAACCGTTAGCCAGCCACAAAGGCCCCCCGTAAGGGTGAGGCCAATACATACATACATACATACCTTAGCTCCCGTAGGAACTCGTGGCAGATTCGTTCATTCGTGACTTTCATAAAACCTTTACCTCGTTTTAGTTAAAGCACTCGTACGTTTTATTAAACAAAACATGATCTCTTTCGTAAACTTCATTTGGCAAAACATTTCATAAACATCATCTCGTAAACATCCTTTCGTAAACATCCTTTCGTAAACATCCTTTCGTAAACATCATTTCGTATGTATGCACACCAGCCCAAAAACATTATATAAAACATTTAAAAGAGGGCTTCTAGAACTCACCTGTTAAGCTAATTTGGGTTGTCCTAAACAAGGTCCAACAACGTCACTTCCGATCTGAATTGATTAGATAAATACACATCAGACCAATACCGACTCTAACGGTTTAACCATTCTAAACATACTAACTTTACTTAACCAGCCTGATGCCTGCGCACTTAGCAAGTGCGCAGACCCCTCTTCCTGCGTACTTGATAAGTACGCAGGACCTGCTCCGTGCGCACTTGGTAAGTGCGTACGACTTGTTTCTTCGCAAAACCCTAACTTTCGCATTCAGGTCTGATCACGTCAAGATCTCGAACCTGTTTGCATCCAAAACGTTTGTTTTCCATTAAGGAACTCAAATCTATGTTTATCTTTCAGTTTCATCCGCAAAAACGTTGCCTTTTCACCCAAAACCCGAAAAACCCAAAAACGAACTAAAACTCAGATTTAGGTCCGATCGTTACCTGAATCGAGCTTCTGATCCGGAGGTTCTTCTCACGAGCTATGGAGCAACACACTTCTTCAATCTCGGGTCGATCCGCCAACTTTCTCTCTCTACGGTTTCTCTCTCTAGAACTTGCAAATGAGAGAAATGGTGATGACATTGGCTATTTATAGGGGAGGCTCCCCTTCTAGCCCGTCGGCCCATCCGACCCGACCCGACATGGCTCGTTCGTTTATTTCGTCATTTTAACTGTCGTTTTTTTTGGGATGTTACAAGTCTACCCCCCTTACAATAGGTTTCGTCCCCGAAACCTATCATAAGTCAAATAGATGAGGGTACGACTCCCTCATTTCCGTCTCCGTTTCCCAAGTGGCTTCCGATCCCTTTCGATGCTTCCATTGGACTTTAACCAATGGAATAACTTTATTACGCAAACGCTTCTCCTTTCGGTCTAAGATGGCCACAGGTTCTTCGATGTAGTTAAGGCTGTTGTCGACCTCGATGTCAGTAAGTGGTACGTGGGCCTATTCATCCGCCAAACACTTTCGCAAGTGTGATACATGGAAGGTAGGATGAATCCCACTTAACTCATCAGGCAACTCTAGCCGATAAGCGACTTCACTAACCCGTGCCATTATCCTGAATGGTCCGACAAACCTCGGACTTAACTTTCCTCTCTTCCTGAATCTTATGATTCCCTTCCAGGGTGACACTTTCAACATTACTCTGTCCCCAACATCAAACTCAATAGGCCTTCGTCGTTTATCCGCATAGGATTTCTGACGATCTTGTGCGGCCTTCATTCGTGCTTTGATTTGATCAAACCTTTCCGACGTTTCTTTTACGACTTCAAGACTTCCTAATTCCTTTTTTCCAATCTCACCCCAACAAACCGGGGGTCCTACATCTTCTCCCATACAACATTTCATAAGGCGGCATGCCTATCGTCGTGTGATGACTATTGTTGTAGGAGAATTCGGCTAACGACAGATGACTATCCCAACTGCCGCCAAAATCGATAATACAAGCGCGAAGCATATCCTCCAATGTCTGAATGGTCCTTTCGGACTGACCATCCGTCTGTGGGTGGTATGCCATGCTGATATTAAGCCTCGTGCCCATCGTCTCATGAAATCTTTTCTAGAACCTCGATGTGAATCGTGTGTCCCGGTCAGATACGATCGTCAAAGGCATCCCATGCAGTGCTACTACTTCGTTAATAAATACTTCCGCTAACCTTTCCGACGAGAACTTCTCGCGAATAGGTAGGAAATGAGCACTCTTTGTTAATCGGTCCACAATTACCCAAATGGTGTCATGACCTTTAGCTGTGCGAGGTAGCTTGGTTATGAAGTCCATGGTAATGTGTTCCCACTTCCATTCCGGTATATCAAGTGGTTGAATCTTTCCATACGGTTTCTGGTGTTCGGCCTTTACCTGTGAGCAAGTCAAGCACTTGCTTACGTACTTTGTCACTTCATGCTTCATTCCAGGCCACAGTATTCCTTCCTTAGGTCTTGGTACATTTTATTGGTACCAGGATGGATAGAGTACCGAGACTTATGAGCCTCATCCAAGATTTTGGTTCTAAGCTCGCCACCCATAGGTATCCATACCCGTCCAAAACGTGTCCTAACACCAAGGGTGTTATATTCCAACTTGTCCTGTTGGCCAACCATCCTTTCCTTCTTTATGTTTTCTTCTTTAAGTGCCTCATCTTGAGCCTTTTCTATTTCTCTCATCATATCCGATGTTACCACCAACTGGCAAGCTTTCACTCTAGTAGGAGTAGGCACATCCTTTCGGCTTAGAGCGTCAGCCACTACGTTTGCCTTCCCAGGATGGTATATGATTTCACAGTCATAATCTTTCAGGAGTTCCAACCATCGCCTCTGCCTCATATTAAACTCTCTTTGTTCGAAGAAGTATTTCAAACTTTTGTGGTCGGAGTAAATAGTAAACTTCACCCCATAGAGGTAGTGCCTCCATATTTTCAACGCAAATACGACAGCAGCAAGTTCCAAATCATGAGTCGGATAGTTGACTTCGTGAACTTTCAACTGCCGCGGCGCATATGCAATCACTCTCCCGTTGATAGATTCTTGTGTAGTCTTGACTATACCTCTCTTGTTCTTGATAGACGTTATCTTTTTCAGCATCGTACATCCTTAGTCGGTCTTTCACATCTAACCGTTAGGGTTCTTATATCGTCATTCTATGTGAAATGTCTTATCAAACTCGGAGTTGTCCACAGAAGACTCCATGGCCATAATTTCAACTCCTCGTTAAGGTTATCCACCTTGCCATCTGGACGGTTACTATCGATCGTCTCTCGACTATTTGGATCATTGTGTATACCTCATAAGCTTTCCATGGTGCATTCGTCCTTGAAGGACCATACCATGCCGTTCTCGAATGAATCATACCATCCCGAATGATTCCTACTATCAAGTTCTTGAAGGTACCGTACCATCTCATTCCCGAAGGAACCACATCGTCTCGTTCCCTAAGGAATCATATCGCTTCATTCCAGAAGGAACCGTATCGCTTCGTCCCCGTAGGAACCGTATCGCTTCGTTCCCGTAGGAACCGTATCGCTTCGTTCCCGTAGGAACCGTATCGCTTCGTTCCCGTATGAACCGTATCAGGTATCCCCCAAACATATGAGGTATCCCTTATCACACTCAACTTGTCGGGAAGGTATTCATTCAGATGGAACACTAGTCGCTCGAACTTTTCATTCATATTTTCATACACAATCTCCTTCTAGTCTTTCTTTTAAGCGTACTTGTCAGGTTTTACGTTTCACATCGTTAATTCATTGAACACCATTCTTTCTACATATCACTGGATGGTCTTAGGGATTGGCATCCCATCTGACCGACAATATATATTCTCTAGCTACCCGTTTCCGTTAGCCTTTTCTGCATGCATTTCTTCTAAAGTCACATTCGTTGGTCTTACTATGGATAAATGACACGTACGGTGACACTTGTACTTTCATTTCCTTTCTAGTTTCAGTGGGTCCCTCAACGGCTTTCCAATTCTAACAACACTCGCAACTATTGATTAGACTTAGACATAGTAGAGCGTTCTCTGAGTCGCCTTGAATTTCTTCTTAGTGCACATGCCTTACTTCACATTGTTGGTCAAAACTTGTCCTTCACATTCATTCTAGACAAACATTCCTTAGGTCGGATCTGGTTTGATTTGGTTTAGTCTGCACGCCCTAATTAACATCGCGGTTCCCGTCTCTCGTTGTTGTTGGTATATCTATTTTCTTGTTTAAGGAGATACTCTTATTAGTTGTCTAGGACTGTCTTCTACATGGAAAGATGCCATTTGTGCATTCGTGCACTCATATATTCTTTGGACATACACTTGTGTGGTTATTTCCTTCATGCTCATGCATACTTTGACATTAGACCGATTCTCATTCGTCATAACGCGTTTGTACTAAGCGTAGTCCACTCTAGCTCCCTGGAATCCTTCATACGTATGCTCGTCTGACTTAGGTAAATCGAAGTTTCATTCCTCCTCATCTTGCCCGTGGCTCGTACTTGCTGACATCATTCACCGTTGTAAGGTACACCATCTTTGACATCGTTACCATTACTAATGATGTTCATCAATCTCCTTAGTCGTTACTCGGGTGACTAACATCTCGTAGTCGTGGTTGAGTAATTGGATCAACTCTGATACGTAAGCATTAATCAATACCATAAGATTCACCATCATGCACGTGCACCTGTAAATTCACAATTTCGCGGATCCAAACGAAATTACCAATTTACCTTACTCGAGCATTCTAGTTCCTCTTATAACACTTCCTAATACTCGCGTCTCTTCAAAGTTGAGATTTTGTCCCGGTATTCTCCTCGACACCTCTTACCACTTTCGCGCTAAGTCAACACAACGGAGGACATCTCGCATCACACTCGTACGGTCTCATGCACACTACCTTCCGGTTCCGCAAGAACTCTTGCCTTTTTACTATAAACTTGGTGGGCGGGAATCCTACCGTGTCATCCGGTACGACCCCCACCACGCCTTCCGCCTATTCTACCCTCCATTTCATTCTAAAAGACAAGGAATCCAATGTTATCACGCTAGTTAACAAATAAAATTCAATAAGCACTGTAAGATGTTAATATACACTGGCTATCTGCAATTAACCATTACACTACCTTTCGATTTCTATTTGACCACCTTTGTGATTCCATCAGAACACAAGTCCTTACTTAACCCTTTCTAAGGCATACTATATACGTAAATATATACTACCTTCATACCTGATGCTGTGGCTCGAGTTACCCGTACTGGCATCCGCTTTCGGTCCCATTCAAAGTTTAAGTACAGACACTGGGAGTGTCCGAATCTCTCAAACTATTGCTCTGATACCAACTTGTAAGGCCCCAAACCCAGGAGGCCTCACTCGTTGGATTTACTCATTCACAATCAGTTCTTAACTTGAATATCAAATAACGCAGCGAAATCATTCATTCAACATAATTAAAACTTGTTCAAACATGCGAAAGCGTAACGTAGTCTATTACATAAACTATCATAACGGGATGCCAGTCTTCATTTCATCCGGGTAACTCTTCTCGCTTGCCAAGCATCACCGTCCATCATCATAACCTTCCCTTAACCTGAATGTGCATACTAAAAAGTCAGCTACGCTGGTGAGTTCTAGCTTTACATAAAACCTTAACATAAACATTTTGCCAAAAACATAACATACATTTGTTTAACAAAAGCGTACATAAAACATGCAATAACTTAACATCATCACAACATCGTAACATAGCATCATAACATAAGTCAACATGAACCGAATCTGCGCCTTCTCGTAACCGTCAATTCCATACATCACGTACCAGCGGATGAACTTAAGGCTCGTTACCTCTATGTCATCCGTCACACAGGTCCCCTAAGGCTCGTTACCTCTAGGTGGACCAAACATATGTCTCCTAAGGCCTGTTACCTCTAGGTAGACCAAACATATGTCTCCTAAGGCTCGTTACCTCTAGGAAGATAGAACATAACATAGGCACTATTTCCCCGCAAGGAATGGTACCTTCCATCGGGATCCCGGTAATCCTATGGGTGACCGTCGTCACCCCATCATCAACCAGTTGTACAACCGTTAGCCAGGCACAAAGGCCCCCCGTAAGGGTGAGGCCAATACATACATACCTTAGCTCCCGTAGGAACTCGTGACAGATTCGTTCATTCGTGACTTTCATAAAACCTTTACCTCGTTTTAGTTAAAGCACTCGTACGTTTTATTAAACAAAACATGATCTCTTTCGTAAACCTTTCGTAAACTTCATTTGGCAAAACATTTCATAAACATCATCTCGTAAACATCCTTTCGTAAACATCCTTTCGTAAACATCCTTTCGTAAACATCATTTCGTATGTATGCACACCAGCCCAAAAACATTATATAAAACATTTAAAAGAGGGCTTCTAGAACTCACCTGTTAAGCTAATTTGGGTTGTCCTAAACAAGGTCCAACAACGTCACTTCCGATCTGAATTGATTAGTTAAATACACATCAGACCAATACCGACTCTAACGGTTTAACCATTCTTAACATACTAACTTTACTTAACCAGCCTGATGCCTGCGCACTTAGCAAGTGCGCAGACCCTGCTGCCTGCGCACTTAGCAAGTGCGCAGACCCCTCTTCCTGCGTACTTGATAAGTACGCAGGACCTGCTCCGTGCGTACTTGGTAAGTGCGCACGACCTGTTTCTTCGCAAAACCCTAACTTTCGCATTCAGGTCTGATCACGTCAAGATCTCGAACCTGTTTGCATCCAAAACGTTTGTTTTCCATTAAGGAACTCAAATCTATGTTTATCTTTCAGTTTCATCCGCAAAAACGTTGCATTTTCACCCAAAACCCGAAAAACCCAAAAAACGAACTAAAACTCAGATTTAGGTCTGATCGTTACCTGAATCGAGCTTCTGATCCGGAGGTTCTTCTCACGAGCTATGGAGCAACACACTTCTTCAATCTCGAGTCGATCCGCCAACTTTCTCTCTTTACGGTTTCTCTCTCTAGAACTTGCAAATGAGAGAAATGGTGATGACATTGGCTATTTATAGGGGAGGCTCCCCTTCTAGCCCGTCGGCCCATTCGACCCGACCCGACATGCCTCGTTCGTTTATTTCGTCATTTTAACTATCGTTTTTTTTAAGCTAAACCATAAGGCTAAAACCCTAAAATTCAAACGTAAAATCTAAACCTTAAAAGCTAAACCCTAAAAGCTAAAATGATAGAGTTCGACGAGACGGTTCCAACGCCGCTGAAATGAGCTCAATCGGAGTTCGTTTGATATCGTTTCTAAGCGTTTTGGTCATTTCTTAGAGTTCTTAGCGAAAACATACTTCTTATTTGATCCTTCCCATATATATATATATATATAATACACTTATTATAATCCATAAACACTTAAAACTAATATTACCAATTTCATTAAATAAAAAAAAAGTTTATATCAAATACACATATTATAATCCATAAACACTTAAAACTAATATTACCAATTTCATTAAATAAAAAATATTCATCAAATAAGAAAAAAAATTAATATCAAATACACTTAGTATAATCCATAAACACTTATTCCAATTTCAATAAAATTTAAGGGTTAGTGACAGTGGCGGATCTAGGAAAAAAATCAGGGGTATCTAAAATTTTGTTCAGGGGTATCTGGATACATAAAACGGTAAAAAATATAAAAAATTCCGCTGCGTGTCGAAAATTCCCACTACGCGTCGAAAGTTGAGCGGTACCGCCTCCTCATAGATCCGCCCCTGGTTAGTGGTCCACACAACCTTGCTTTTATTTTTTAAATATATAAACTATGGTATTGGTAACATGAATCTCCATTTTAGTTTGTTACTAACCTGTTGATGATTTTTTTTAAAGTTAACTCCTATTCACGTTGTAATTAATTTATTTTTTAATCTTTATAATTGAGTCATGATAACTTCATACATTCTTTTTTTATACTTACTCACGTTAACGTCACCTCCGCAATACACGTAACGAAGTGCGTAAACCCGCCGCATCCGCGTGTTTAATTTCTACTAACTAGTAATACTTAACATAAAAGTAGATATATTTTATATTATTATTTTTATTGAGCCTACGGATACATGAACCCAAAATACCAAATCTGTGCGGGTAAACCGTAAGCACCATTTTCGGTTTCTGTGTTTCCAATTTCCGTCAACAAGAACGTCGTTGCCGTCATCTCCGGCGAAAGTATTCTGAAGCAAACTCAGCGGTGAAAGAGATTTCGTTCGAGAGATTAGGTTGTTAAAGAGATGGGAGAAGGAGATGAACAAGTGGAAGGATCAAACCCTAGCTCCAAAGGCCACGATATTCGAACTAATCCACATTTGTTGAACGAGAAAAGTGCTTCCAGAGTAGGTAAATCATGCAAAGGATGCTTGTACTATTCATCAACACTCAAATCCAACTCTCGCAATCCTGTTTGCGTCGGCATCACCCGTTCCCTCCCCAAAGGTGTTCTAATTTTTACTCTATGAGAGATATTTTGGATGATTTGATCTGAGAATCATGTTGTGTTTTGGTTATTATTGATTTTGGGTTGAATTTGTTTTGTTCTTGAGGAATTCACTTTGAAAGTAAATGCAGACAAGTAGTGAATTCATGTCATTAGGTCAAATTAGGGTTTGCTTATTGCAGATACCGCGTCAAACGGATTAAGTTTTCAATGAAATATTGGTGTATAGAGTTATTCTTATAAGTTATTATAACACATGCTACAATAGAACTAATGTTGGTGAGTTAGGATGAGAAAATTTACACCTTCTTATACACTCGGATGTTATGTTATTATGCTGCTGCAGATGGTGGATCAATTAAGTTATATTATCAAATGAAAGATACAAAGTTAAGTGGGAGTGGCCACTACACATAGCCTATTTGATTACTCAAAACATGCTTTGGCGAAACCACTAGCATATGCCTACGCCAAATATTGGCGCAACATTTAAACTGCAAAAAAGATGCAAAAATACCATTATGATAGTTGAGATCATGGACACCCTTAATTTTTCATCTATTACAGTCCAAATTGTGATTGTCTCCAATCTTGGGATGATAGATCTTGGAAACTGTACCAAACCTTCATTATTACAACCCTAAATCTCGTTTTAGATGAATTAACGTATGGCTGTAAGATTTTGTCATTGAGTAAGCATATAGTCATATTTACAGTTCCTTATTTTAATATTATGTGGAGAGAAGATTAGTTATGTCATGCAGCGTGTCATATCTGTGTGATCTATTTATCTTATGGTATCATTATTCATAATAATGTGCTTTGAGAAAATGGAAAATCTTGTTTGATCATTAGTTTCTTTCTCTGTTTTCTATTATACTATTATTAGTGAAATTGAATCACACATGGTCATAAACTAGAAGCTTATGGACTGTGATTATTTTATTGATCAACATGTGCGGATAGACCATCCAGAGTTGATGATGATGCAAAAGGCATACTTTTCTTATATGTAATGAACTTTGATTATATATGATGCAGGAGCATCGAATTCAAATTTCAAAATGATATGAGATCAAGAAGATCAAGATAATATCTTTTATTATTTATTTGAATTTCAATTCCAGTTTATCTTATTTGTTTCCTATTTGAATTAAGATCCTACTCTATAAATAGGGATCTAGGGTTTGATATTAGTTAGTTTATGATTATTTGATATTGTAAGAAGACCTTTGAGGTTTCTTGAAGCTTTTGTTTAATCTTTGAGTTTCTAGCCATTTGATTGCTTCCAAAACTGCATCAGGTGGTATCAGAGCTCTTGGTTTATCAAATGGCTCTACGTGAAGGCGAGTGTTTTCTTGTTCGAAGAGTCGCCGACCGAGGCATCAACAAGAACATTGGTGATTCACGTGCTCGTGAAGATCGATTCAACCGTGACCGTAGATTCGCCGGACGAGGCAACAAGATCGGGAACCGTGACTCATGGGATTTTGAGATCAAACGACTCAAGCGACGAGTCCGAGATCTCGAGTTGCAACAAGAGATTAAACGGCTTCAACAAAGAGTTCGATATCTCGAGTTGCAAAAGGAAGAGTGTGTGGAGGAAACCGAATCAAGAATCACCGTCCGGGACGATGAGAACGAGGAGGAGTATCCTTCATTCCATTCTTACCCCTGGTTCTATGAACCAACCTATCCAGTGGGTGACTCGAAAGAGAACCCCAAGTTTGACGAAGATGAAATTGAGTTGGACAAAGAAGAATACTTATGGGCGCAACAAGCTATTAATGGAGTTACCAATCTTGAAGACGAAGAAGAGGAGGTCATCGACGAGCATGAAAATTCATCAGTTTCTTCTGGTATGTTTGATTTATTTCATAAAAAAATTGTTGTCGATTGTGGCGCTATGGTGGCCACCGGTTTTGATTCGGTTGCTATTGATGGCGTTGGGGCGGTTGGTAGTGACGAGTCACAGAACATGGTGGCTACGGGAGGTGAAGCGTCAATTTTGGAAGTCCCAATATTCCTTACGCCAACAACGGAAAGTTTGAATTTTGAATTATACAAGGTATCATCTCCTACAAATCTTGGATTTCAAATTGGAAGTGATATTAAAACTAATGAAAAAGAAATCTCGGTTGTTTTTAGAAAAAAGGTAATTTATGATAAGTTTGGATGCATGCCACCTATGCATGAGGATATTACATATCCATTTAAACATATTGAAAAGCTAAGTGAGAATTTGGCCATACACATGGGAGTAAATCTAAATGATCAATTTATAAATAAATACCATGAATTCCATGGTTTACAACTCTATGGTTATCTTGGAGCTGGAATATTCGAGCGGGTCAAATTGATAGTGAACAAGAAACGACCCGATAATCACTTCAACCTAGGTGGCTTTGGTTCAAAGGCAAAACTCGAGGACGAGTTTTTTTCAAAGACGGAGAGAATGATACAGGAGTATTATCATGAAATTCGGGTTATTCCTAATACGATTACACAAGTTGGATCTAAACTAATTGAGTGGGTCGTGATGATAATGAATAAGGATCGAGTTGATGTTCCTTTTGATCCAGGTGGTTCTTACAAGACTCGTGGTCGAGTCTTTTCCAAGAAAGGGAGTATGATGCAGGAGCATCGAATTCAAATTTCAAAATGATATGAGATCAAGAAGATCAAGATAATATCTTTTATTATTTATTTGAATTTCAATTCCAGTTTATCTTATTTGTTTCCTATTTGAATTAAGATCCTACTCTATAAATAGGGATCTAGGGTTTGATATTAGTTAGTTTATGATTATTTGATATTGTAAGAAGACCTTTGAGGTTTCTTGAAGCTTTTGTTTAATCTTTGAGTTTCTAGCCATTTGATTGCTTCCAAAACTGCATCAATATAGGTGGCCTCCCTATGAGATGGATAATATAATATTTCATACCTATTAAATATTATTTCTATTTGATCTCATATTTGTTCACTCTACTATTTTCATAGCATAATTAGATCATTTATATTTCTCATTGCTAGTCTGTTCTTTACGAATAAAGTGTCGGATTTCACCTTACTTATATTACTAGTTAAATTAAAAAATATGGAATCTTGAATTTTAACTTTGATGAGCAGTACCTCGCTACTATGTTGGAGAATCTGAGATAGAAGCTGCAAAAGAGGGCAGGAGCCTTGCTGATTTCAGATATGGTTGTGTTGGTTATTCTGTTTATTCAGATATGAAAAATCACAGTGGTGATGTAGAAGAAACACAAAAGGAGTTGCCGGTCTGTGTTGGCATGGAGGTTCTCTCTCTCTCTCTCTCTCTCTCTCTCTCTATATATATATATATATATATATATATATATATATATCCTGGTTGTAAAAATCGGGGCGGCCATTTAACTTGTAATTTTGAGCTAGGCGGACCATTAATCGGAATCGGTCCTAGGCGGCCAGATTCCGGCGAAAATTCCGGCAAAAACCTGAAATTTTCGGCCAAATTCCGGCAAAAACCTTGGATTTCCGGCAAAACCTTGGATTTTCCAACCAAACCCTTCAAATTCCAGCCAAATATGTGTATAAATATTTAAAAATGAACATTTTTATAAAAATTACATATAATTATGTGTGTATATATATAAAAAACTGAAAATTACATATAAAAATTCCAATCCGATTAATCCCGCCTAGGCCCCGATTAATCCCGCCTAGTCCTAGGCCCCACCGCCCGCCTAGCGCCTGGCGATTTTTCCAACCATGATATATATAATACAATATTGCCATCACTTACATAATCAAATGTTTGCAGGTTCTGGTGGACAGAAAAGCTACTAATGCTAACTCTGCTCCCACTCATGCTCATAACAAAGGTAAATTTTTAGTTAGCATCATGATTTTAGTTTGTTGAGAGTTACTGTTACCAACCGCTATGGGTTATTGGGCATGATTTCTTATTAGATGCTATATTTTGTGACCAATGGCATTAGAGAAAACTCTGGAAAAAAAATATGTTTATTTGGTATATTCTCTCTGTCAAGTGATGGCTGTCTTTCTTTGATTTTGAACGTCAAACTTGTATTATATAATGATTCTTGTTTTTCTGTAAAAAATAAATATATTCATACTGTTTTTGAAAGGTTAAAGGTGGTAATTTGCCATTGAAAATATATCGAAATGGTAAATTTGTCAACTTGAACACATCAAGACATTAAATCCACCACCCGTCTTTTTAATAAACAATTATATCTAGAAAATGAGAAGTTGGCTATGTGAATATCAACTACTCTCCCTAAGACACGATTCAGTTCTAGTTAAAACTGTTCAATTTTGTTTGTTTCACTTGTACTTATTGCAGGTGTAGTTGTACATTTTCAGGTATACGAGCATATGACGTATACTAATTTAGCCTTTGCATATCACATTATCACCAATTCGTACGAGTGTGTTTGGCGTAACCATACTTCATTTTACTTAACCATTATGAACACTTAAGTGGAAATTCACAAACATAATGCTGTTTATTGACAAATACTCAAAAATTATATTGTTCAGTTCAGTCCCAAATTTACCCTTTAAACCGTTATTGAAATCAGAACTAGTTCATTTGATAATCGAAGTCAAATCATGGCATTTTATTATTAATCTTGATTTTCTTTCTGTATATATCACCTGCACTTAGTAGGTATAACAAAACTAATGCATTGTTGTTTTTTGAAGATACCCGTGCAATACCACAACCGCGAGTAAACAGGCCAGCTCAATCTGCATCAGATGATTTCTTTAGCAGGCACGTAGTTATGCATATGTTTGTTTTCCATTTTTTCCAAAAGAATATGACATTTTGACTTTTGAGGTCAATAAGATAATTCCCAGATAACAAGTTTTAACATTTTTGGGAAATTTCCAAATTATTATTAGTTAAAAATAATGGGTTTGGCCTGAAATGTCTATCACTCTTGACTTTCATAAACTGTTGTTAAATTTGCTTTTGTTTGATAACAGATTTACCAGAAATGCAAATTTAGTTGCATCTGGGGTAGCGAAGAACGTACGCAAAGTTGGGAATCAAATAAAGGAAAGGGTTGATGATATTTTGTATCCTTATCGAAGACGACCAAAGTAAAAAAGATTTAGCAAGTAAGAACGTAAATTCGAGTTTAAGGAGATCAAGAATGATAAACAAGAACAAGAACAGGAACATCAAGCATCAAGTCTTTACTCTTCTAAAGATGCAAAAATTTTCATTCTTTTTCATAATGAATGTGTTAGAAAGCTAAAGACAATTCGGCTGTAGCCTGTATATTCCGACATGGGATTCTTTGAAACCCTTTTGAGAATCATTGTTGCTAGTTTTGTTTTTAAATTATGGAACGAACTTTTTTTGTTGCTAATCAAATGTACCTTTTGACTAATTATCTTATCCTGATAACGGGAGGGTAGAGGGAGGTTTATTGGGGAACCATAAAAAAATGGAGAACCGAGAAACCATGTGTTTCACATGTGAAAATCTCATAAAAGCCTCATTTTCAAAATTCCATATTATTATCTTTATATTACCATCTTTATAATCGTATTAAACACAATTAAGAATCTTCACCAATATAGATTATACTTGATACACAATTATGTTTGCAATTATCTAGACCTGTCAATCTTGACTCAAAGTAGGGAAAATGAGTTGGTTTGAGTAAACATTTTTTTGTATTTAGGTTGAATTGGGTAACACTATAACACAAAACATGTTGAAATGGGTAACATCTTAAAACAATTTGGGTCAAGATGAGTCGACTAAAAACTATGTAAATATAGAATGAGTTCAAACGGGTACCATATTTTGGTACTTTTCTTTTCTAAGACATCTTATTTCAACCCGAGCCACTTTTTGGTTACAACCCATTTTAGTCCGAAGCTAACTTTTTTCAAAACGATCCGTTTTGACCCGAACTCCGTTACCCAACCCAACTCACCCGTTTTGCCAGGCTTACAATTATCATAAGAGAGAGTTAAAACATGTTAAAACACACTATATATTCCAATCTTATAAATTCCAATTCGCCCTGCTTTTCATCCATTCTTAGCTTTTGCTTTAAATCTTGGTTAAAGAGATAATTTTGGTTTACACATGACTTAATTTTTATTTTAAGAAAATAGATGAATTGTAAAGGAGCAATTTTGTAAGTTGATATGGAAGTTGTAAAAAGTGACATGTGGAGTAAAAACTAGCACAACCTCAACCACATGCAAATTCTAGTTTCACTCTTTGATCGAGTCACCCTCCCCCTTTTTTCTATCAATACCAATAACCAAAATCAAAATGATGGAATACATCCTACAAGAATTCAAACTCAAAAATGGCAGGCAGAGAAAAGTTGTTATCTCGAAAGGGTTCGTTTGAAGAGTTTGAATATAACGTCAATGACGCTTCCCTGTTGGATCGAATCACCAAATCATGGGAAGATCTTCAGGTGTTCCTCGTCAATGTTTACGAAATGGGCCAGTCTGACCCCAGACAGATTATATTTGCTGCTAAATCTGGGTTGGCACTTGCTTTTGTTTCCATTCTCATCTTTTTTAAGGAACCTTTTAGTTACATCAGCCAACATTCCCTCTGGGCAATCCTCACTGTCATCGCCGTATTCGAATTCAGCATTGGTAATCCTTTCAATTAAAAAAAACTGTTTTTTTTTTGTTTTCTGTTTTCTAAAGCTTCTATATCATATATGTATTCTTTCATACAGGAGCAACACTCAGCAAAGGATTTACGCGTGGTTTGGGGACAGTGTTGGCGGCAATACTGGCATTCGGAATATCTGAAGTATCTGTGTGGGCTGGGGTATGGCAAGAAGCTGTGGTTGTAATCAGCCTCTTTACAGCAGGTTAGTTAGTATTAGTATGGATTTTAATTAAGTCTGTTGGAATAGATCGGTGAACTTTGATTATGTGATTTTAGGTACCCTTTCAAGCTATCTGAAACTATATCCGTCAATGATGCCATATGATTACGGATTCAGGGTGTTCACGTTGACATTTTCAGTAGTAATGGTGTCGGATTCTTCAAATTTTTTTCAAACCGCTGTTTCACGATTGTTATTAGCTGCAGTCGGGGGAAGCATATCGTTGATTGTAAATATATGTGTATATCCAATATGGTCTGGAGAAGATTTGCACAAACTCGTGGTGAAGAATTTTAGGAGTGTCGCTACTTCCTTGGAAGGTATTAAGTAATTAACAAGCTAATTAGCTGTAAATTAATTCTTTAATTCTTTAAGTAATGTACCGTTTTGTTTGATGAATTGTGATAAATTGAATAGAATGTGTTATGAGTTACCTGCAAAGCGTCGAATATCAGAGGATACCTTCAAAAATCCTTGTATACCAGGCTACCGATGACCCTTTATATACTGGATATAGAGCAGCAGTACAGTCTACAAGTCAAGAAGAGGCTCTCGTACGTATTCAACTCAACTCGTCCGTAACCTTAATTTATTTTTTCCTTCAGTTTAACTGTTTTTTTGTACTTTGGTCGCACACGTGCAGTTGGGGTTTGCGATTTGGGAACCACCCCACGGGCCGTATAAAATGTTGAGATATCCATGGAGCCAATTTGTTAAAGTTAGTGGTGCATTGAGGCACTGTGCTTTTATGGTTATGTCATTGCATGGGTGCATACTTTCAGAGATACAGGTAATTATGTTTAATTAACATTAACATTATAATTATAGGGACATATTCAATTAAGAACCATAATTTTGGCGACAACCAAAAGAACCATGCATTTCTACACAAATGTAAGGATGCATGTATGCATTTGTGTAGGAATGTATGGTTTTTTGGTTCTCGCCAAAATTATGGTTCTCAATTGAACATGTCCCTATAATTATAGTTATATGTATAGTAATTTTTTTTACTATGCATATATAGGCAACTCCTGAACTGAGGCTGCTATTTAGAAACGAGATTCAGAGAGTTGGGATCGAAGGTGCAAAAGTACTACGAGAGCTAGGAAACAAGTTGGAGAAGCTGGAAAAACTAAGCCCGGGCTTTGACCTGCTCGATAGGGTGCACGAGGCTGCAGAGGATCTGCAAATGTTGATTGATAAAAAATCATACCATCTTGTAAAATCTGAGAAATGGGCTGCAGCTAGACGACCTAAAGAATTTGAAGATGTTGAGTATCTTCAGGACATAAAAGAGGAGGAAACTAGAATGGATTCCTTTAGGGAAACTTCTCATTTTAGACCATCTCATCATCATAACGTCGTCACAAATATGTCTGTAAATAATCCTTCTTGTTTTGGAATGAACTCTGAAGAGCAGTTACAGTGGCCTTCACGCCTTTCAGTTCTTGGGGACGTCGTTGTGAATGAACGAGAGATGAGGACGTATGAGAGTGCAAGTGCTTTGTCTTTGGCGAATTTCACATCTTCATTGATTGAGTTTGTTGCAAGGCTTCAGAACCTGTTGAACTCGTATCAAGAGCTTAGCGATAAGGCTGTATTCTCATAACCAACTTAACAAATAAACAGAATTTGATGTGTCTTTCTGCACTTTATACTTCATTTGATTTTAAGATTGTTAGTTTATTACACGAAATATACATTTAGTTTTTACACTACATGACAATATTACCTATTTCAAACATAATAACTTCTTTTGAGTTATTGGTGCCTTACTATTACTATAAGCATGTGGTGTTTGTTGAACTTGGACTTGTTTATATTGTTTTTCATATCAATTATTATATAACTGATGACTAAATCTGAAATGATAATATTGTTATGAAGGAAGTTTTCTAAAGAACTAGAATCTTGCCAGAGTAAACTAGACGAATGACGATCTAAAACTTTCAAACTCGCTACCGGTCCTCCTAGGGTCACTACTATGAAGAATCAACTACCATCTTAATGATTGAGCTTGTAATAGGAATCCTCACCCGCAAAGGTTGCTGGAAATCTAAGGAATAACCGTGTCATAGACAACACTAATCAACCTAAGCAAATCTTAATCATATATCTTAAGTCTTAGAACCACCAAGACATATCCGGGAAAAGTATCACTCACCATATATTTTCACTAATCCTAGAGTACACAAGGAAAACTATAATAAACTCTTAACTCCTTTTATTCAGAATTAATTATTAAGCAATGTTTTTATTCTACCTAAGATAACCTAGACCTACCTTAGTCTCACCAGAATAGCAAGACCCAATTTATATCTCAAAGACTACAACCTAAGAATGTTGAGTAACAATTCTAAAGAGCAAACCTTACAATCTAGAACAAAACCAACACCTTGTTTAAAGCTGAATTAAATAATAACATAAACACATATGCAACAATAAGATATTGAAATAAAATTAATCAAATCATAAGGTTTCATAAAGTTAAACATTCATTGTCAAAATTCATATACATCTAGACGACACAAATGAGTTTAGCTACTCATAGACTCATAACGTAGAAGGATAAAACAAACAAATCAAAAGATAACATAGAAAATAAATAAGAAAGATAAATTGGTGATGCTTTCGTCTTTGGCCTTCAATCTCTTATATAGGATTCGATTAGAGTGATCCATACGACCCGTATCATGTTATACGACCGTACGTCTTCAGGTGCGGCTACAAAGTAGGAACTTGGACAATCGTACGACCCGTACAGTTGCTACGGCCCGTATGGCTTCTTCTACAAATATTCTTCTTTTCCTCCAAGTCCTCGAACTTCGATTTCTACCGGTTTCTTCCTCATTATTTCTTCTATCAACCAAGTAGACCTATAAATTTACTGATAACACAATTTAACACAAATGATAGCAATTCAAAGTATGATAATTTATTTTTGATACTAAATTGACACTAAAAAGATGTGATACTCTTAGCACATCAGATGCACAATCTGTTGTCTTGGAAAACAAGTGTGGCTGAACTCCAACTTATATATTAAATTTTCATAGAAAAAGAAAACAAAACGTTGTAAATTGTTACAGATAATTATAAATGGATGTTTATATCTCTTAAAATAATAATTGGACATATTTACGTTAGTAGTAGGGAGGGACTATTTCTTGGAGGTTACTCCAACTCGTGGCTACACACAGGGAATTCTTATGAGATCAATAATATAATATTTTATTCTTGCTCTTTCTATTGAATTGTGTTTGCCGGGTGATTGCTATAAATTACATATCTTTTTAACATTAAATAAACGATTTCATCACGAATTGTTAGTTTATGTGTTAAATTACATTATGAGTGAATTCACAGGTCCACTTGGTGAATAGAAGCAAATATGAAGAAGAAACCAATAGATATCGAAGTTTGAGGACTTGGAAGAAAAGAGAGAAATCACATAAGACACCGTATGGGTTGTAGGATTCTGTACGGGCCACACGATTTTCCAAGTTCTGAAGACGTAGCCGTTTTGAAGACCATATGAATTGTATGGTTATATACGGGCCGTATGGAGGTTAGAGTAGAAGCCCTAATTGATGCATATATAAAGCATTGGTAGTCCATGATCAAATATAAAACAAAAATATTGAAAATACCATTGGAGATTCCGAAAAAAGACAAGAATACCAAAAGAAAGTTGAAGCATTACCATTATCGGGGAGAAGCATTGAAGACTGGAGCCCTATATTTGGTTCTATTTTCCTTGATGGTGTTCTTATATATGTTTGTTTTATTCTTTAATACTATGAGTAACTAAACTGTTTTGTGTCATCTAGATGCATATGAATTTTGATTAAGAATGTTTATTTGTTTGACTGTTTTTAAGAATCTTATATTTCGTGTAATAAACTAATAATCATAAATCTTAAAATCAAAATGAACTATAAAGTGCACAAAGACACATCAAATTCTGTTTGTTTGTTTGTTAAGTTGGTTCTGAGAATACAGCCTTATCACTAAGCTCTTGATACGAGTTCAACAGGTTCTGAAGCCTTGCAACAAACTCAATCAACGACGATGTGAAATTCACCAAAGACAAAGCACTTGCACTCTCATACGTCCGTATCTCTCGTTCATTGATAACGACGTCCCCAAGAACTGAGAGGCGTGAAGGCCACTGTAACTGCTCTTCAAAGTTCATTCCAAAACAAGACGGATTATTCATTGACATATTTGTGACGACGTTATGATGATGAGATAGTTTAAAACGAGGAGTTTCCATCACGGAATCAATCCTCGTTTCCTCCTCTTTTATGTCCTGAAGATGGTCAGTATCTTCAAATTCTTCCGGTCGTCTAGCAGCAGCCCATTTCTCAGATTTTACAAGATGGTATGACTTTTTATCAATCAACATTTGCAGGTCCTCTGCAGCCTCGTGCACCCTATCGAGCAGGTCAAAGCCTGGGCTTAGTTTTTCCAGCTTCTCCAACTTGTTTCCTAGCTCTCGTAGTACTTTTGCACCTTCGATCCCAACTCGCTGAATCTCGTTTCTAAACATCAATCTTAGTTCAGGAGCTGCCTGTGTATGCACATTAAAAATTTTTGTTATAAGTACATAATGTTAAGAGTAAAGTGTCATTTTCGTTCCTATGGTTTCGCCATTTTAGCAATTTTATCTAAAAACTTTCTTTTTAGCTTTTTCGTCACTGATTTTTCAAAATCTATCCATTTTCATCCAGCTGACTAACTCCGTTTACATTTTGACGTTAAATCAAAGGCAATTTGGGTTTTTCAACTGCCTTCTACTCCCTATGACATTCAAGAAGGATTACTGAAATGACCAAATTGCCCTTGATTTAACGTTGAAATGTAGACGGAGTTAGTCAGGTGGATGAAAATGGCTAGATTTTGAAAAGTCGGGGACGAAAAAGCTAAAAAAAAGTTTTTGAATGAAAGTGCCTAAAATGACCAAACCACAAGGCCGAAAACGGCACTTTACTCTAATGTTAATGTTAGTTCAACATGGTTGGGGTTTAGTAAACTAATTACCTGTATCTCTGAAAGTATGCACCCATGCATTGACATAACCATAAAAGCACAGTGCCTCAATGCACCACTAACTTTCACAAACTGGCTCCATGGATATCTCAACATTTTATACGGCCCGTGGGGCGGTTCCCAAATCGCAAACCCCAACTGCACGCGTGCGACCAAAGTCCAAGTTTAAAAGTATGCTAGTTAAACCGAAGGAAAAAGAAATTAATGTTACAGATGAGTCGAGTACGCACTAGAGCATCTTCTTGACTTGTAGACTGTACTGCTGTTCTATATCCAGTATATAAAGGGTCATCGGTCGCCTGGTATACAAGGATTTTTGAAGGTATCCTCTTATATTCGACGCTTTGCAGGTAACTTATAACACATTCTATTCAATTCATACAATTCATCAAACAAGATGGTACATTACTTAAAGAATTAAATTTACAGCTTAGCTTGTTAATTACTTAATACCTTCCAAGGAAGTCGCGACACCCCTAAAATTCTTCACCACGAGTTTATGCAAATCTTCTCCGGACCATATTGGATATATACATATATTTACAATCAAGCATATGGTTCCCCCGACTATTACTAATAACAATCGAGAAACTGCTGTTTTAAAAAAAGTTGAAGTCTCCGACACCATTACTATAGAAAATGTCAACATGAAGACCCTGAATCCGTATTCGTATGGCTTCATTGATGGATATAGTTTCACATAGCTTGAAAGGGTACCTAAAATACAAAATCAAATGTCACCTAGCTATATATTCCTAAACTGCAACATATTTAAATACTAGTAGTAACTAACCTGTTGTAAAGATGCTGATGACAACCACAACTTCTTGCCATGCCCCAAGCCACAGAGATACTTCAGAAATTCCCAATGCCAGTGCTGCAGCCGAGACCGTCCCCAAACCGCGATTAAATCCTTTGCTGAGGGTTGCTCCTGTATACCAAAAAATTAGGCCTTATAGTTAAACAGGCAATTTTGTTAATATTTTTTTTGTATGGGTTCAAATGGTTTGTTGAATGCTACACAAAACAATGAGAACAGAGTTGATGAAGTTGGGATAACGTTAAAAAACTGAAATTTAAAACTAGTAACACTACATATCATCATACAGAATGACTACAAAGTAACACTAGATCTAAAAAGTTTAAGCTAAATTTGCGGTTTTTAAAATCTGAGTGCCAAACATGCAATTGATTAAACCACATGGGTCATTTATGCAATTAACTCAGAATTAATCTATAATTTGATGGGTAATAGTTACTGTGCTAAATTTCTTTTAATATTATCTTTACTTCATAAATTATTAAAGAAATGATCATTAAAATAATAATAATTTTATAAATTATTGTATTTTTACGTTAGTATATATTTATTGGTCATATTATATTTACTACTTTTTTTTTAATTATAAACTAACATTTCAATCCAAACCTATTTGGGTCAAATCGAACATTTTTAAATCAATCCGTTCTGACCTGTGACCCCGCACGACTCAACCCACCCATTTTTAGCAAAAAAAAACAAAGTTTTTTTGAATTGAAAGGAAGGAGGTTACCAATGCTGAATTCGAATACGACGATGACAGTGAGGATTGCCCAAACGGAATGTTGACTGATGTAACTAAGAGGTTCCTTAAAAAAGATGAGAATGGAAACAAAAGCAAGTGCCAACCCAGATTTAGCAGCAAAGATAATCTGCCTAGGATCAGACTGGCCCATTTCGTAAACGTTGACGAGGAACACCTGAAGATCTTCCCATGATTTGGTGATTCGATCCAACAGGGAAGCGTCATTGACGTTATATTGAGACTCTTCAAGCAAAGCCTTTCGAGATAACAACTTTTCTCTGCCTGCCATTTTTGAGTTTGAATTCTAGTAGGATGTATTCCATCATTTTGATTTTGGTTATTGGTATTGATAGAAAAAAGGGGGAGGGTGACTCGATCAAAGAGTGAAACTAGAATTTGCTTGTGGTTGAGGTTGTGCTAGTTTTTACTCCACATGTCACTTTTCACAACATTCATATCAAACTTACAGAATTGCTCCTTTACAATTCAACTAATTTTTTTAAACAAAAATTAAGTCATATGTAAACCAAAATAATCTCTTTAACTAAGATTTAAAACATAAGGTAAAAGTGGATGAAAAATTGGGTGAATTGGAATTGGTTAGATTGGAATATATGGTGTATTTATACATGTTTTAACACTTTGTTACTTTATATAGTTAATAGTTTTCCAATTAATGATTGAAAACTTACATTACCCTTCTATTAGACTAATTGTAGTGGTTTAACTAAAAGGGGAAAAGTTAATGCTTCGTAGGCAGTGGGGCTTTAACTAACTAGACCGTTAAAAATGTGTAGTGGTTTAACTAAAAACGTAAGTATTTTTAAAAAATTTCTATAAAAATAAGAGTAAATGGTTTGATTGGTCAACACTTGAGTAGGCCCCGCACCCCAACCCTTGACGCCTGTCAAAGCCCCTGCGCCCCTAGCTTTTGCGCCCATGTTTTGGTGTTTAACACCTTCGGAGGATGATGTGTGCATGGGCGTTAGCCCAATACACTTAATCTTATCAGGATAAGATAATTTAAGTCAAAAGGTAATCGCAAAACGAAATTAACACTTGATTAGCAATAAAAAAAGTTCATTCTATTATTAAAAAAAAACTAGCAACCTTAAAAGAGTAAAGACTTGATGCTTGATGTTCCTGTTCGTGTTCTTGTTTATCATTCTTGATCTCAGTAAACTCAATTTTACGTTCTTACTTGCTAAATCTTTATCTTAAAAAAACAACAATGCATTAGTCTTGTTATACGTATCAAGGGCATGTGATATATACAGAGAAAATCAAGATCAATAATATAACTAATCAGTCTTAACTAGAATTGAATTGTGTCTTAGGTAGAGTAGTTGATATTCACATAGCCAACTTCTCATTTTTATAGATTCAGGCAAAATATATATTTTCACTTTTAGTGTCTTAATGTGTTGAAGTTGACAAATCATGCTCCGTTACGGGTAGTATGATACAATACGGCCGAGTGCATAAGACCCGTATGCACTATATCTTTTTAATTTCTAACTTTTTTTTCTATGTGAAATCAATTAAACTAAATAGATAGATAAATGAAAAAATTATAAATTAGCAGGTAGCAATAGGCATAACCCTTAAGATGTAGTGTATCATACCTTCATATTTAAATAAAATAAAACTTCCACACAAAAAGACACCAAAAATTGCATCTTCTAACAAATCAGATCTGAATAATTCACCACGTGTTGAGATCAATAATGTCAATTTCATAAGACCTATCAGCTCCATTGGGTTTGTTTTATGATGTTTTTGTATCAGATCTTGTAGTTCTATTATTGTATACATTCGATTACTGGCTTCATTCCAACATTTTAGGCCTCCACACCAAGCTAATCCATCACCTCCCCCTCCATACCAACCCCTTTGTCCATCGCCACCGACAACCATTGTTTGAATGTAGGATACACATTTGTTAACTTCAAGACATGTGAAATAGCCTGATTGAGGTTCAGGTGTAAAAGTGATAAAGTGTATGTGTGTGAAGTGTGGTGAAAGGTTCTTCTACATCGTCAAATAAATTTGTATATTGTCTTTTACATTTAGATTGGTCGAACACCAAACAGTCAAACACCATGTTTTCATTGATGTGTGAGCATAATAAAGTCAAACTCTTGCACTTCATTATCTATCACAAACTTCCTCCAACACGTAATTGAATTACTTGACCAAAGTACCAAACATCACATACATCTTCTGGTTTCAAATTCTCTACTTTTACTAACCTTCTGCATGGTTTTGATTCAAGCTTCATGGGTCCAAGTCTTCACCTTCTCTACCTTAGCAGGGATTTTAACGTAAACGAAGAAATTAGTAGTGAATACTTAAACAAAGAAATTAGTATGGATTTTAACGTATGGTATTTACAAGTGAAATAGCTTGCATAAAGTACAACTACACAAATACATAAACACTGCTTGTACTTTATGTGGTAATGGAGTGTAAGAATTTGACTTTATTGTGTTCACACATCAAAGAAATATGGTGTTTAACTTTTTTGTGTTCGACCAATCTACATGTGAAAAACAATATCCAAAATTGACGATCATAGTAAAAGTTAAAACTATTACCAAGTAAACCAATAGTATGAATTATTATAAGCAAATAAGTAGTTATACTATGAATGATTATAAGGAAATAAGTTACACTTTTAATTTTTTCTTTATATCTTATGCTACGCATACAAGATCAGATAGGTTACATGTGGAATAGTTTTTTTGTTTTGGAATCATATTCCATATTTTAAGAATAAATACAAGAGGCCCGTCTAGCTCAGTTGGTAGAGCGCAAGGCTCTTAACCTTGTGGTCGTGGGTTCGAGCCCCACGGTGGGCGTTTTTTTTTTTCACTGAAAAAAGCTTTTACCAAAATATTATTATTATAAAGCCCTAAAAATCAGACAAAATCCCTTCCTCACCATTCCCAATAACAAACCCCCAAACCTAACCTAATCTATTTTTTCCCCTTCAATTCGATTTCATTTACATTCAATCAAAATTCCTTTGATCTAGGTTTTGTTTCATTGTCTTTCACCGATTACTTCCTGATTGAGTGTTCAATCGATTGTTGTTTGAACGAAGTTATCAGATTCTTCGTTGATGGCCGCTTATGCGGCCTGTATCCGGGCCGGAATGAAACTGCGCTCTGTTCCGGCGATGAATTCGTCGATTTATAGAGTCGCGTGTGTTCCGACAACCGCACTATCATCTTCATCCTCGTTATCTTCGTCTAATTGTAACCCTAGTTGTAGCAGATTTGATTTCAGGCATTTGTCTCAACTCGTTCAATCTAACGGCAAGCGTTTGTTCCTGGTTGATACGCTAGCGCTGGTAAGCCTCTTTTACTTTTCGATTTGATGAATTGAATTAGGTTTTGGTGAATTTGGAATTTGAAATGTGCTGATGATTTGCCCCAAATTTTTAGGTTAGGAGATTAGGTTTTGGTCAATTTGATGAAATGATTTAGGTTAATAGATTAGGTTTTGGTGAATTTGAAATGTGTTGATGATTTGCCCCGCATTTTTAGGTTAGGAGATTGGAAGGACAAGGTGTGCCTTCGAAGCAGGCCGAGGCGATAACGTCTGCAATCACCGAAGTTTTGAATGATAGTTTGGAAAATGTGGCTCAATCTTTTGTTTCCAAGGGTGAAATGCAAAGGGTTTGTTGTTTGTTTTTGTTAATTAAATTGGGATTTTGTTTTATTTTTGTTGTTTTTGGTGGTTTTATTCACATTTAGTGTGGATCTGGTTTATTTTTTTTAGATTGAGATGACACAAGATGGAAATTTGGGGAAATTCAAGTCTCAAGTGCAGAGCTCTCAGGTTATTTTTTTCTTCATTTTTTTTTTGAAGCATCTATGTGACTTATTGTTAAATGCATTTGGTGGTTTTGAATAGTCCCAAATGAAGTTGAAATTATCAGTCTTTGGTTTGAAATGATTAACAGGATGATCATTCTTTAGTCCAATGGTATTGTGATAGATGTTATAAAGCTATAGTTGGTGTTTGGATTTTACACATCTTAATTAGTATCTATGCATATTACAATAGAGGCTTTGGCTTTTTTCATGGGAATATCTAAGAACTTTCTTGGGATAAAAGCTTTGTTGTCAAAGGAACTGAGGCATTTGTTCAAAAAGTAGTTATAGAAAGTGGATTCATCTCTATTACACAGTAGTGATTGAGTGTTAATCATGTATCTAAAGAGTAGCTGTTAACTACATGAAACATAGAGGAATCTTTTTGGAACAAAATCAGTGCAGTCTATTTCATCTAGCAATGGTTACCAATGCATTCGTTTAAATTCTTGGAATTTCTTCATCCGTTTAGTTGAATTTTTTTTAATTTGCAGGAAAACCATTTCTCTTTGTTGCAACGTGAGACGGAAAAATTGAGGAATGATATAGAGAAGATGCGCAATGAATTGAGGTATTATGCATGATTGATTATTGATCCAATTATCAAAATATGAAACCCTTTCATCCAAGTTCCCAACAGACCAACTCTCAGCATTCGAATTTATAAAACGTTTATTGGTAACTTGAAAAATACTAGTTTTGGTTGTGACACAGGTATGAAATAGATAAAGTCACTGCTGGACAGCGTCTGGATCTAAATCTTGAGAGAGGGTAATAACATGCATCTTTTTTTTTACAAATTTTTTTTTTTGAACAAATTGTTGATAACAATTTTGGATTACTATCTTATGGAAAAAAAAAAGGTTTATTTGTGATCAGTTTATGTAAAATTAGTACTTATTAGTGACTGATAAACGCAGGAGAATTCGGGATGAACTTGCAAACCAAAACCAAGAAACTGCTAACCTCACAAACAAACTTGATCGAGTGAGTATACATTGCCATTTTTCGCATTTTGTCAAAACTAACTTTGACCAAATGTTGACTTTGTATCTTTGGAAATCTTGAAAAAATCCAGGAAATTCATTCACTAAGGGCCCAGTTAGAAGCAGCAAAATATGATGTGATCAAGTACTGCATAGGTACCCTTGTCTCGATTTCTGCTGTTGGTTTGGCCGTGCTGCGGATACTCATGTAAACTGCAATCTTGCTAATTGTAATGATTAGCATTAACACATAGAGAAAAAAACCATGATTATGATTAGCTTCACGTGTTTTATGTTGCTCGTGATCAATTAGTGAAAAATGTAACATAATGAAACTAGTATTAGCCATGATAATTCTTGCTCCTTACTGCACTTATTTGCCATCTTTAAGTTCTTTCACCAATATAGCCATAAAGAACTTCCATTACATTGTTGGTTTGTTCTTTCTGGTTTATTTATCTTTGTTAGATTATTTCTAAGCTATGTGAAAAGCTAAATATCATTTTTTGGTTGTAACATCAGTTTAGATTTTATTTATTTGTCAACTGGCAAGTAACATATAAATACAAGTAATTGGTTTGGGAAGGTTGTTGATGATGACTGTTACAATCATATAAACACGTATAATTATTGATTCAAGTGACAAACGATTATTCGTCTTATTATATTTAGACAAGACTACGTATAATTAAGGCCGAGTTGATGGGATATTAATTTTTTTTTCTATTTTTACAGCAAATTTTTAAACCTAAATTCTATCTAATCTTTCATTTGAAATGATTTAAATTTACATTACTTTTATGAGAAGTAACATGAGAGATATGACATTAATATAACAATACAAAATACATATTACAATTGTCCTCTACGTGATTTCATCTTTTGAAAACGGTCAATTACAGCTTCATTTGTAACAATTTCAAATGCTTCTTTTTCGACGCTACAAATTACACAAGCGTTAAAAAGGTCCTCACCAATTCGATTGCGCCAGTTTGTCTTGACGATCTTCACTACCGAAAAACATCTCTCAACCGTTGCGGTTCATCATATATCTTTGCTTTTAAACCATTGAACTCACCACGCATATTGTTTGCTCCATCATATCCTTAACCTCTTAGCATTTTAAAACTTAATCCATATTTAGCAAAAAAAGTGTCGATGGCAAACTTGAGGGCCGAAGAAGATGTCTCCATCACATGAACAAGACCAACAAATCTCTCCTTAACAAGTCCAAGCTTATCAACATATCGCAAAACAATTGCCATTTGTTCCTTTTTTGACACATCACTAGACTCATCAACTAGCAAAGCAAACACATATCACCAATGTCTTTGAAAATAGAATTTAGTATTTCTTCCTCAAAACAATTAGCAATATCTTTTTAAATACTTGAAGATAAATAATGATTATTACCTGCAACTTTTGGTAATTGACAAAGTTCCTCATCATGGAGTAGAATTAAGTCCATTACTTCCAAAAAGTTTCATTTGCAAATAGACTTTTTGCTCTCATCATGACCACGAAAGGATAATGCATTTTTCAGAAGAAGTCTACAAGCATTAAAGGTAGCATTTAGTCGAAGTCAATTCGCTCTCTTCATACTATCATCTTGCTTATAAAAAACAGTGGCAACGGACTGCTTTTGATTTAGTAAATCTTCACATTTTTTAAGTGCTTTATTGTGAGCACTACCAACATCACCAATATGTGTATCAAATCTATCCGGTTTATTCCAACTATTAAACCCATCTTTTGAAAATACATTAAGCCCACCTTGGTTCCCAACATAATCTGCAAATAAGTAGCAACACAAGCAAAATGCTTTGTCTGCTTTTTCACTGTACTCTAACCAATTACCGTATTTATCAAACCAAGTATGGCTAAAACGTCGCTCTTTCGTACCTATCTTTCTTTTTGGGAAGTTATGACCACGTGGCTGGCAAGGCCCATTAATACAATACTTTCTCTGTATCTCATATCTTTGATCAGGATGATAATGCAAGATTCTTTTCCTTTCAACAGGATCCCAAGAAAGATTATCTAAATCTAGAGGTGCACAAATCGGTTTTTTTTTTGAACCGGATCCGGTTCGGATCCGGACCGGTTCCGTCAACGTTGGTCAATAACCGGATCCATTAGAACCGGTTCCGGTTCGGATCCGGTTCCGGGTGTGGAGACTTGGAACCTATTGGGACCGGTTCGGATATTTAGAACCGGACCGGATAAAAAAAACCGGTTCCACCGGTTCTGGAAAAAAAAAATTTTAAAAATTAACAAAGATACACTATAAAATACATGTTTTATTTATTTTGTAGATTTTTTTAAGTTATTTAACAATAGTTCGTACAAAAAAAATACAAAAAACATAATTGAATCACAAAGCATTAATTATTTATTATGTTTTCAATATTCTTCGTCGTAGTCTTTGTAACATCGGTTTTCATTCTTCTTCGCTTGAGATACGTTGGGCTTCATCGTAAGCTTGTTCTTCGTCCGAAAGTGGAGTCGCCGCCCCATGTTCTACTTCGAATTCATGTATTTCTTGTTCAACGTCAAGCTCGCCTTCTAGTTTTGCAACATGTTGTACACGTTCGGCGGCATCCAAATGGTCCTTCAAGCAAATACACATCTCCATAGATTCCGGTGTAAGCCTCGTTCTTCGAATAGATAAAACCCTGCCACTAAGAGAAAAAGCGGATTCCGAAGCTACCGTGGAAGCTTGGACGGTTAGTAGGTCACGGGCCATTGCGGCTAGAACGGGATATTGGGATTCCCTTCCTTGCCACCAACTCAAGATATCAAAGTTTTCAAACTCTTCGGATCTTAGAGTAGAAATAAAGTCGGTTGCTTGATATCTCCCAAGCTCGCTACTTGGTGTGGTTCCACGTGCTCGTTTAGTATTTTCGTTTCTTAAAGTGTTAAATAAATTTAGCATCGGGTTCCTTGAACTACTAGAAGTTGAACCCGAACCCATTGATTCACGTATGTTTGATGGATCACCACTTCCACCATATTTGCGTAAATAATAATCAAACATATTATTAAAAGCCGAATTGAAATCCCTTATTGCATTTGATTCAAAATTTGGGTCTTCCTCGAACATATTTAAATCATCCGATATTGATCCAATTAATGTTTCAACACCGGTTACATTAATCGTTGGGTTTAAGGCGGCCGAACATGTAACAACGGCCGGCATTTCTGAAAAATATTTTTTAAATTTAGCTTTCATAGGTTTTACCATTTTTTTCAAAAATAGTGCCGTGATATTCAAACTCTTTTAATTTATTACATATTAAGTATAATTGTTGAAGTATTAGCGAAGACGTGGGATAATAAACTCCCGATAAACATGTAGTTGCATTTTTAAAAACCTCAAGCAAATTAGTTAGTTTCTCGATCATATCCCAACTTATATTATCAAATTTTTGTAAACAACGTTTCTTTTGTACAAGTTCATCATGGAAATGTTTTAAAGTAATTCTTTGCCTTAAGGCCGATTCAAACATTTTCCAAGTCGAGTTCCATCTAGTAGGTACGTCCCAATTCGGACCTAAAAAGATGAAATCCGTTTGTTGGCACAAGTTTCTATAGTTTATATATCTTTTTTTGCTTGTGCTAAAAACTTCACGTAACATCACTTTAAAATTTTCTTTTACGTCTCTTATTTCTTGGACGTTTAGACCGTCTTGCACAACCAAGTTAATGATGTGTGCAACACATCGACTATGAAAAAAAACACCGTTACAAGGCGGTTCATATTTTATTTTTAATTTTTCGACCGCGTTTGTGTTATTTGAAGCGTTATCAAAAGATATTGAAAATATTTTCGGTTGAATTTTATAAGTTTGAATTACCGAGTCTAAAATATAAAATAAGTTTTCACCGGTATGTGGATATCCAAAATAATCAAACGCAATCGTACGCTTCATCATTTGCCACGACTCCGGTTGAACCCAATGTGCGGTAACGCAAAGGTACGATTCGGGTAAACCATGTGGAGCGGACCAAACGTCCGTTGTTAAGTTAATGCCGGTATTTAATTTTTCAAAACCTAAAATTAATTCTTTTTTTGGCTCTTTTCCACATTTTTAAACAATCTCTTCTCAAAGTAGAACGACTTACATTTGTGTAATTCGGTTGAAGCGTCTCTTGTATCATCCTCGTCAAGCGCGGATTATCAAAATGATCAAAAGGCAAGCCTTCTTGAATGACGAAATGTGCCATTCTCTCACGAACACTTTCGACATTGTATTGCCAAACTCCTCCATCCCTACCAATTTGAGTTTGATTTTCACCTTCTTGAGTGTGTCTTGCGTGACTAGCAATTTCCTCAAACTGCTATTTCCCGCCGCAGCCAAAAGTTTACCACAACGTTTGCAACGAGCCTTTTGCGAGTCGTTCGACATTTCGCATAAATCGAAATAAGCCCATATTTCTTGGTTTCGGGAGCAAGGAAGTATTGACACAACCGTAACATCGCTAGTAGAACCACCAACCGAATTTTGAGTGCTTGCGGAAGCGGAAGCCATGAGAGCGTTTTTTTTTTTGCTTAAAGTGAGCGTTTTTTTGCGTTTTGAGAGCGTTTTTGAGTTTTAAGAGCTAGAATGTTGTGGTGAACTAACACATACACCCAATACCTATTTATACTAAATTTCAATCCTTAAAAACAAAAAAAAACGGCCATAAAACGGCTATATAGCCGTTTTTTTTAACCCCAACGGCTAGAACCGGTTCCGAACCGGTTCCAAAATGTCTGAAAAAAACCGGTTCCAAAAAATCCGATTTTTAACCGGTCCGTCAAAAAACCCAGAACCGGTCCCGGAACCGGCAGTTCTAATAATATCCGGACCGGTTCTAAAAAAACCGGTTCTCGCCGGATCCGGTTTCGGATAATCCATCGGATCGGTTCCGGTTCCGGTTCTTTTGTGCACCTCTATCTAAATCTACTAAACTAGGTTTAGAAGATGATGATGTTCGTTTTAAAAACTTTTCCATAGCAGTAGCACCTATTAGACAACAAAATTTAAATTTTTTTGTGATATAAAATTCAACTATTCAAGCAATAAAAAATAAAGTACGAATCTGTTGATCAAAAATAAATTGCAAAACTGTTGATAAAAAAAATACAAAAATAAATTCAACTCCTGCGGCCATTGAAATCAACTAAATGAGTAATAACAATATTTAATCACGTTACCTGTCATTGTCTTTGAACTCCGATTGAGTGCGTCTCCACTACGATTGCATCTGAACTTCGATTGCCTTTGATTTTGGATTTTGATTTTGATTTTGTTTGGAATTTGGATGGGCGCTCCACTGACTCTTCGTTAATCGTAGTTCTTGTTCATAATTGGATTATGTTTAGCCTTAGCCTTAGCCATAGGTCTTAATTCTTTTTTTTTTGTTCTCTTAATGGGCCGTGAATTGGGATGGAATAAAAGAAAGAATTTATTACACGAATGGCTCCTATGGTTTACACGAATTTCACTTTTGATCCCTATGAATGTGAAACTACAGGTTTAGACCAATAGTTTGCACGTTTGTAACATAGATGGCTCCTGAAGTGGATGGATGTTAACTTTGACCGTTAAGTATGGGTAAAATGACTAAAATACCCTTAACATTAAAAAGTAAAAAAAAGAGTAAATTACAAGATTCGTCCTTTATGTTATATGGTATTTTCATATTGAGTCCTTTAGCAAACTTATCTACATAATGCGTCCTTAATACCAGGTTTTTATACCAATCTCGTCCTTTGAAGTAACACCAGTTAATATTTCCATTAAAACACATCATATGCCTCTCACATGTGAGGGCAATCTCGGTATTTTACACCCTCTTGTGCCTTTAATTACCCTAACATCTTCTTCACTCACACACATACATCTTGTCTGTAAAAAAATTTCAAACCGAGCCACAATTTCACTCTCTCTCTAAATTCTTAGTTGCCCCCACTTTCTCTCTCTAAAATTATCTTGTACTTTCACAACAAATCTTATCGATCATATATGAATTCTAACTGAAAATCAACAGATTTGCACATTTTTAGGCTAATTGTTCGAAGAAAGATATGGATCGGATCAAAGGTCCATGGAGCCCCGACGAAGATCAAATGCTTCAGCATCTCGTTGAACAGCATGGCCAGAGGAATTGGTCGTTGATCAGCAAGTCGATACCTGGTAGATCCGGTAAATCTTGCCGGTTACGGTGGTGTAACCAACTCTCGCCGGAGGTGGAGCATCGTGCGTTTACGCCGGAGGAGGATGAGACGATTCTACGGGCACACGCCCGGTTTGGTAACAAATGGGCCACGATTGCCCGGCTTTTGTCCGGTCGGACCGATAACGCGATAAAATACCACTGGAACTCGACTTTGAAACGGAAATGTTCGTCGATGACGAATGAAGAGTTTAAAGACTTTGCGATGCAACAGCCGTTACTTAAACGGTCCGTTAGTGCCGGTTCGGCCGTACCGGTTGCCGGTATTTTGTTAAGTCCGGGTAGTCCGACGGGATCCGACACCAGCGATTCAAGCGTGCCGGCGCCATCCTCATCGCACGTGTACCGTCCGGTCAAGATGTATGTGTGTGAGTGAAGAAGATGTTAGGGTAATTAAAGGCGCAATGTGAGAGGCACATGATGTGTTTTAACGAAGATATTAACTGGTGTTACTCCAAAGGACGAGATTGGTATAAAAACCTGGTATTAAGGACACATCATGTAGATAAGTTTGCTAAAGGATTCAATATGAAAGTACATATAACATAAAGGACGAATCTTGTAATTTACTCTAAAAAAAAAGCAAATATAAATATAAAATTCAGGGACCCACATGTAATTACATAAAATGATTTCAAACTTGTCCCCCCCTCTTTTTCTCTTCCGGCGACCCAGCGACCCATTTCCAGCGAGGTTTTCCGGCGAGCCCCAACACCTCCCACCACCACTTCAATCTCTCTTTATCTTCAAGCTCGCCGTCAATGGCAGGCCGACTCTGTCGCTACACCCTCTGATCTAGTCGTCACTACAACGGTAGCATCCCTGGTTCAGATCTGCTTGCACACCCAAGTATACGGCGGGGACGGTTGGTGTTGCCCTGATCTTCGATTTCCCCCAAAATTTGACACCTCTTTCTGTGAACATAAACTTCAATTTGATTTCCCCTACTTACATAGTAAATTAGATTTTTGTTCCTATCTTCTACTATTTTCCTTTTCTTTTTCCCGGTGAAAACAACTAAAAATCAAAAAATTAGTAAAAACCCCCCACACCCGATAACACCACCACCACCGGTAACACCACCACCGCCCCGTTTTTCCGGTAACATCGGTTTTTCAGGCGACTTGCAAGCTAGGGGGAAGAGAAGGGGCTAGGCTAGTTTGTTGTTGATTGGAGAAGGTGGAGCCACCATGAATTAATTCCATTTAGCTACAGATTCATCTATTCACCAACGAAAAAATGAAGCCGGCGAGGTTCGTAAATCTGTAAGCTGATCATTTATTCCACATTAAATCGTATGTTTTCTGTTTGAATTTGTGGAATCACATTCTTGTTTGATCAGAATCCAAACCCAATCATTTTGATTTTGATACTTGAATCATGCGCACATACTTGGATCAAATGAGCTACAATTTGAATCATGCGCACATACTAGATCCACCACCATGGAACCACCACCACAGGCTGTGGAGATCGCTACTAAAAATCTCACCGTATTCTTCAACATTAACAGCCGGAGATCCGTCGTACTTGGGCCGGTGGCCGGATAAGACGCCATCGTAAGCGTGTTTAACGAAAAAGCCATTAACACTGGGAAGTTTCCTTCAGTGAAAAGGACGCGAGAGAGACTCCATTAGAGTAGATTAGAGTTGTCACTCCTCCTCTTTAAGAGTTATGTATGGGTGAGGAAGAAGAACAGTGGGGTGGGGTGCAGTGGGGTAGGGTGAGGGTGGGGTTTGAGAGAGAAGATGGGACTGATGGGTAAGGTGAAGGTGAGGGTATTTATATTGTTTTTTAGCTTTTAATATATAAAGATTATAATGGTCATTTTAAAAAATTTAACACCAACAGATAACTTCCATCCACTTCAGGGGCCATGTATGTTACAAACGTGTAAACTATTGGTCTAAACCCGTAGTTTAACATTCCTAGGGATCAAAAGTGAAATCCGAGTGAACCATAGGGGCTATCCGTGTAATTAATTCTAAAAGAAATCTTGAAGTTGGTATGGGGCCATTGGGGCTTGGGGCCTGGTATAGAAAATGGATGGGTACCTGTAATTTCTGGTTACAATCTAGTGGGTGCCTACCCTTCCACTGGGCCCAACGTACATCCGCCTAGAGGTGCACAAACCGGGTTTTTTAACCCGAACCGGTTTGGTCAACATTTGGTCAAAACCGGTTTGGTCCTAAACCGGTTCGGGTTAAACCGGTTTGTGAGACATGAATACCCAACCCTATCAAACCGGTTAGGGTAGGGTCACAACCGGTTTGTGGGTTAAACCGGTTTTTATTTAAAAAATCAATTAAAATCAAAAACAAAATATATAACAAATATAAAAGCATAAAGTTTATATCAAAGACACTCCTAATGATTGAATATGTTAGCCTCTAAGTCAGACAACTCAATATGGCAAGTCAAAAGATTGAATATGTATTTTAGGTTGAATATGTATTTTAGATAGTCATTGTAATCTCTGTAATCTCTCCTATGAATTAGCCTCTATCTTACATATATATATATACGAGATTTCTACATAAATATACAGAGAGAATTATGGTGAGTTCTATGTAAAGTGAATATGAATTGCTCAATGAATTGCAGTGACCAAAATGAGGATTGAGGCAATCTTTGACTCTGCATGCTTGACGGAGGGAATCATGGTGAGTGATTGGTTGCCTTAGTAATTACAAACGTTTATTGACCAAACCGGTTTCCCAGACCGGTTTGGACAAACCGGTCCTGAACCCGATCCTCTCCTGATTGTATTAAACCGGTTACAAACCGACGGTTATTAGGTAACCCGAACCGGTTTTCCTGAAACCGATTTACCGGTTAGAAAATCCAAACCGGTTTTTTTGTGCACCCCTACATCCGCCCCTGACATTAACAACTTTTATTTTTGATATTTTGGTTCTTAAATGTTTATATTATTATTAAGTCATGCGTGAGCGTGTCCTTAGATTAAAATAAGAAAATTTGAAACTCATAGAAGGGTTTCAAAGTACATTAAATTTTCACGCTTAAAATACCATTTTTTTGCATTTATAATATTTATATAAACTCATGCGTGACCTTTAATACTTTTCTTGACATTATGACACAATTAATAGTGTGTATCTATAGAATGTGTGAATTAATGATAGTTTGAGCAATACTTTATGTATATTGAGCTTACTAATAATAAACAAAAACTGAAATTATAATCGTAAAAAATTATAATTTTATGTATCTCTTCTAAAACGGATATAATATTATATTTATATTCTAAAACGGATATAATATTATATTTAAAAAAGATCAAATATATTAAATTAAAATTTATGAAGTTTATTAAACACCCATACTTGTGCCCTTTTATAGTTTTATTTGGTTCTTGTGTCCATCGTCTAGCAGTTCCATAACGAGATAAATCATGCAAACCACCTCATAGTATACGACTTTAAAATCTGCTCCACGTATATACTTGTCTTGAGATTTTTCCCTCTCAGAGTCAAAACCGGCTCAAAAGATATCCTAAAAACGCACCCCAGCTTCTCCCTTCAGTCAGTTTTTGCTAAACCCCTCCCCTTTTGAATGTTCTTATAAAAGGGAGCATATGAGTATACCTTATAGAATATCTCTAACACCCTGCTCCCTCATTTTTTTTTCAAGAATTTCTAAACTAAAAGTTATATGAAAAGAACTTTTATATAAGACAGTTTATTTATAGATAAGGATGATAACGAGTTGTGTTTTGATAATTCCAGTTTTGTATCTTTGATTAACTGTAACTCCTTATTAGTTGTGTTCGTGTTATTGACTATACCCCTATATTATCTTTTGTGATTAAATATTATCAACTGAGATTTCCACTACTTGAAATCTAATTTTAGACTAATCTTAAAAACATACTTGAAATATCAAATACTTACCTGCATTTCTAACAATCGTATATTTTGATAACTTCAGGTTTCTAACAAACTTTAGAAAAGTTATTTATCACATTTTTATGATTATATAATATATTACTATATCAAACGAGTATAAAATTAGTTTCATATAATCAAACAGATATAACCTAATACCATATTCGTCCTAAACTTTTAAAAAAGAGTAAACTGCCATTTTCGTCCCTGTGGTTTGGTCAAAATTGCCACTTTCATCCAATAGTTTGTTTTTTTGTATCTGGGTCCTCATGGTTTTAAAATATTGCCATTTTCATCCTCGTGGTTTTAAAATATTGCCACTTTCATCCAGTCAGCTAACACCGTCCGTTTTTCTCAGTTAAATGAGGGGTATTTCAGTCCTTTTACTTATTTGTTTTATTTTTTCATCTTTTTTACTCTCACTTTTTAATCATCCCCAATTTAACCTCTAATTTAATCATCCACCTGCTGGCCTTCTTCCTCTTTTCCTGACCAGTTTCCGACGAGCACCACTGGAAACCTCCGTCGCTTGTTTCTATGATTAAAAAGTGAGAGTAAAAAAGATGAAGAAATAAAACAAATATGTAAAAGGACTGAAATACCCCTCATTTAATTGAGAAAAACGGACGGTGTTAGCTGACTGGATGAAAGTGGCAATATTTTAAAACCACGAGGATGAAAATGGCAATATTTTAAAACCACGAGGACCCAGATACAAAAAAACAAACTATTGGATGAAAGTGACAATTTTGACCAAACCACAGGGACGAAAATGGCAGTTTACTCTTTAAAAAACTTACAAACCCTCCAGGTTCGTCAGTGTTCGATATTGAACTTAAGTAGGTTACAAGTTAAATCGATTACATCCCTAGTTATCCCTCGATTCTTTTCATTTAAGATCAAGTAATATTAACAAATTTTGAAGATATGCAGAGTCCCTTGATGGTTTGTCTAGATATTAACAAATTTCATTTTCACCCTTTATCTTTTGCTCACATTCCAGATTAGCCCCTCTCGTAATGAACAGTAACAGTATGATCTCCATTGGAACATGGCTGTATTGGAACTTAGATTTCTAGCAGATCTTAGAATATTATCTGCAATTATCACATTTGAAACAAAGTTCTTATAAATTTTCCTATCGATCAAATTTCAAACATTTCAACAGGTAAACGCGTCTAATACCACTCTATGAATAATACGTGAGATCGAATTTCACGAGAACTTGAGGGTCAATAAACGGACACCAAGATCCCTTAAGGGCTAGATATTCATGCTTAGGTTCCTAAACCATTACCACTATTGGAAAATACAAAGAGAAGCAAAAAAAGAAAAACACATGGTATGCAAAGGGTAAAAATGCAATTGCACCAGCCGGGAATCGAACCCGGGTCTGTACCGTGGCAGGGTACTATTCTACCACTAGACCACTGGTGCTGTTTGATGTTATTTCTTGATACTGAATTTAATTATCTAAAGGCTGTGAAAATTAAGGATAGAAATTATAATGTTTAATAGTTATCTGATTCTTAATTAGTTTTATCTTTGGCTTATGTTTTCAACTAGATATTAAACCGTCACGCATTGCGGCGCGTTAAAACGTGAGAAATATCATTTTTTTTAAATCTAACGAGAGCGTTAACAATATTCAAAAAAATTTATAAGAGAAACGAAACCGCTAAAAATGTGAAGTTTTAAACGTGAGAAAAATTATACTGATTTTATTACCGTATTTGACTATGTGATTTCAAATATAGTGAACTTCAACTCTATTTTAACATGTTTTTAGTTGTACTAATGAATTTAACAAATTTTCAGGTTTACTACGGACTTAAATAAATTTGTATGAAGTTAGAATGATGTAACCATAGTTACGCGAAGAAGCCTTAATGAAGCCAACTCTGGTCACCATCAACGGCCAACTCCTACTCTGATGTGTAGGTGGCATGGTTCATCGAGGTTTGACCTAGATCAATTTGAGAGTTTTCTTGCGGAGGGTGCCGTGGGCGGGCCCGAGAATTGTAGTAATGTTTACTAGAGGATGGAATTATAATCCGTTTTTATAGTTTAGAAGTAGATTTATGCGTGCGTGGGTTTGTTGCTAAAAAACCATATGCATAAAATCTTTAATCATTGATTAAGGCTTTTATTTAACTACATAAAAATCAAACATAACCTTAGTCATAAAGGATCAAGAACAAACTCTTCATATCAATATCCATAATAAAAGAAGAGATCTAGTTCAACATGATAATATACCACATTTGTATTCAATAGATATTCATCATTTATGTCCCCAAGACTTAACAGAATGCAGCAACCATGTTCATATATTACATATATCTACACAATTGCATATTTATTGGGGAACATATTATGACAAGGATTGACAGGAGTACATAATTTAGGGGATCAGGGAAAAGAGAAGGGTACACTTAAAATGGATACTCTTCCTCTCATGGTTTTGAAGTCATGCAACAACTGGTCAACTTCTCGTCTACCGGACTACTCTTAGCTTGACTTGTTACCCAAGGAACGTCTCACATACTTGTTGTTGATCTCAAACACAAAACTCATTCCCCTTATCTACCAATTTAAAATATAAAATACTTTAGTTGTATTTCAAATGATAAAAGAATGAATGTAAGAATGTTATGCATAAGAGGGGGTCAAAACCAGTAACCTTTTTGTACGCGTCGGGAAGTGGTATGTAGTTATTTTTATATAACAATACTCGGTTTAGTTCTAAAATTAATATAGGAAGGCATGGCTACCTCAATGGAACTACTTGAAGCAAGTGCAACCACCTGTCCATGAGCAACTTCTTTGCCATTTAATGAGATTGAACTTGCCCCTAGGTTTTTGAGACTGAATGATCCATCTGTTTCCATCTTTATAATAGCCTGAGAAGACAAATAAGTTGTTAAATCACAGTCCTGCATCTGTTAAACATGCATGGATTTTAAGAGAAAAAGATGTTAGAGAAACAGATACATCATACATGTGATGTCTCATATTGTTGGGATTTACACAGGGGTAAAATAGTCTCGTAATGATTCTCACCTGTCGCCTGGATATCTTGTTGGCTCGACCTTCTTTTCTTAGATCAATATCAACCTCAGTGTCATCGGTAGATCTTCCAATTGTGACCTACAAAGGTCATACCAAGAAAAGTTTAAGGTAAAAAGAAGTTACAGAATACAATGTTTTGGGATCTAGGCTTCAATCTAACTTAAGTGAAAGAAAATTTCTTTTTGTTTAATAAAAAAAAGAATCTTAATACCTCAGCTTTCTTGATATAGTGCTTCAAACGACGACCATAAAAGATGGCAAGGGCTCCATGGGATGACATGACTCTTTGGAATGAAGAACGGGCCGCCAGTTCCAGCCTCATTATCATCCTTTTAGCGTCCTCATTTTGATACCTTGCAACTACAGATTGGCAAGATTGATAATAAGAAACCGACACTGAATGCAGATCAGAAGTTTACACAACACCAAAAGTATTACCGTCGCTTGTGATAGATGACTCGGGACTATTGGCCAATTCCATTTCAAGTATCTGAAATAATAAATCAGTTATTAAAAGGGAGAAAACCTAAAAAGTGAAATGAAAATGTAAACAACGGTGTCATAAAACTTTACCATAGCTTCAACATCAGAAAAGTAAGCTATGTCATCATCACTGTCAGAGTTGTTATCACTTATATAAGAATTATCCAGTGATTTTAGATCAGTTATTTTGACAGAGCCAACTTCTAAAGGTAATGGCATCTTTCTGTACATTGCTGAGCCGCTTAAACCCTGTTTACAATGAGAAAAAAAATTCAGCTTTGATATCCATAAGACCACATAGTTTCAGATGTTGAAAGTTTTAGTGTGATCAAACCATATGTAATATTACCCGTAGTTCAACTTTACTAGCATCTTCCTCCAGCATTCCATTTGCACAAATTTCTAGAGGTGTGTGAATGGGCATAGTTTGACTAGGATTTCTAAGATTGTTAGGCTTTCCGGAAAGTGGGGCCCGATATTCACCATCAGGTGGATCACTTTTGAATGCAGAGCCAGCATTTGGTCCACCTGTAAGCGACTGTGTGAAACTTGGTGGATCTTTCCCTTTGCCTACTGTAATTAGCCCATGTTCACCATTCTTCTCATGTGATGACGAGGATAAAAGACCAATAGAATCTGTAGCAATTTGCAGTCCAACCGAAGGAGCAAATTGAGTAGACGGGTGAATCAGCAAGAAAATATCATCATTGCATGGTATATCGAGGTCTTCTGTGTTTAAACTGCAAATAATCTTCCCTTCAGTAAGCTCCTGATGACACACGTCATGCTGGTCACTATGAAATGAGGAATCTTTTGATTCTTTTGGACATTGATTACTGGGAATTTCTAAATTAGGGCTTGCAACAGATGATGTGGCAGCATCAGCATCGCACAAATCAACTTTTTGTATAACCTTGTGCATTGTATCTTTTGCATCTGCATCCACTAAAAGAATATCATCCTCATTTGAGAAGTTAAGAAGAGAATCAGTATATTCAATAGAATTGATTGAACAGTTAGGTTTTTCTCCCAAAAGGGACGCTAAATGGGGTACATCATCAAAGTCTGGTAAACTCTTATCCTCATGGAGTGCTAATGTGTCTTCTGCAACCTGATGACTTTCTGCAATTTTTTCATCAACTAGCATATCAGGTGCAGAAACATCTTCAATTGTCTTCCAGAGTGGAAATCTAGTTGATGGAGATGGAAACCCTCCTATTGTGTGAAATGAAGCACTACCTTCTGAAACAGGGGAGTTAAAATGGTGTTTCCCACCAAATACTGATTTATCATTTTTGGTAAGTTTTTCATTGGGAGGAGTTTCAGATGGACCCGATTTATCAATATAGGTGGCACTTTTCATCATCAATTCATTTCTTGAAGGGGAAACATCTATGGATCCATTTATAAGATCGTTTTCAGCTGACTTATGGCATCTTTCCAAATGAAAAGCATTAGCTGGATTATCAGCAACAATTGTAGTTGTAGTAGCAGTAGTAGACATATTCCCTAATGATTCTGGAAAAGCCTGGCGCAAAATCTCAAAATCTTTTTCCTCAAACCCTAAATTATTTGCAAGACAATCGTCTAGCATAGCCTCACCACCATGAGTTGTATCATGGCCATGAAATTTATGTTCTTGGTGGTTATAACTATGAAGGTTGCGTTCTACAAAAAACCCAAGATTTTGAGAGCAAAAAGAATCAATTTTTATTCTTTTTCGCATGGCATAATAATGTCTGCGGATGCTTTCATTCCTTCTCTTTTCAGGGACCTTTTCACTTCCTTTTAAATTGTCTAATTTAGATTTTGATGATGGATTAAAACCAGATAGTTCAAGTTCAGCCATGTGGATGGAAGCTTGAGTGGAAACATCAGGATCATAGAGAAGAGAATACCAGCGATCTCGAATTTCACGTAACGTAAATTTACGAGAAAACCTTACTGCTCCTTTAGCAAGTGCTACGAGAGAAGCTCCATTCTGTGAGAGGGAAAAAACATAAAATTAACAGAATGTATTGGGTAAACACATAGAGAAGTTGATAAGCATTTCATACAGGATAAGCTTGAAAGTTGTTTCATCTTTATTTTTACCAACTAGCAGATGTCTTGATGAAGAATTTTGCAAATTCGATTTTCAAAACATCATTTACAAGCTAGGTGTGAAATATATATATTTCTTACATTGAAGGAATGCTAGAAAAACAAGATAACATTCTACGTGCATTTAGGAAGGATTTCTAAAATAGTCAACTTTCCAAGAATAGATATGCAATCTAAGGTGTATATACATATCCTTGTACTCGAGATTAACTAATGCGAAGAATCTTATATTTTTATAAGGGAAATCCAAGTCCAAGAGCAACTCCCACCACAAGAACACACCCATCCACTTCTCAGGATAGAAAGAACATACATGCACATGCACTAGACGCATATTCATAATAGTTATGAATCTTGACATTCTCGAATTCTCTCTACACTATTTGAAAGATGTAATGACGGCCTTAATAAAGATTAACAAAACAACAAACATGTCAGTCTCTTGGTCAAACAAAATTGGTATATAATATCTTTTACTATCCTTTTTGTCATCCATGTGTGTGATTCGACTTGCAAGGGAACTAATGTAGCCTCGCTATATTAAAGCAACTATGAAACCGTAGATCCTTTATCAACCATATGATCATATCATACAAGACACAAGATGAAAAAGAATGACACACAAATATCAAATAAAGAAAGCTCTACACCTACACCTTCCATCTATGATTGTTGAAATCATGGAAAAATCAGTTGACACCCGACTTCCACTTTCAACATCAACTTGTCTATGACACATTCCTAAGGAGCACAAAGTTTAAAGTGCTCTTAAATTTATCTTGCTAGTTGATTACACCATAAACTACAAAAGGAAGTTTTGTTGATTTGACATAAGATCTTGACTTGGTGCCTTGATAGTTTTTAAATTCACCAACTTCCCAGGTACATTTGGAAATTGCATGGTAATCCAGGAAATAGATGGATTTCATAATCCTTTCCTATACAAATGTGAATCACCAAATCACATAAATCATTTCCCAAATTCAAAGACCCTAAATAGTTCTGAAGATATTATCATTTCACCACTCAAGGTTTCGCCGCATATGATTGATCAAAAGATCAATCGATTATTCAAATCTTCATCACACTATTACCACATGTGAAGCTCCCGTTCCACACCAATACTTTAAATATGCTAGAGAAGATCTACATTATAATTGAGTTAGATTACAATACGCCTACAAACATTCTTTCATGGACGTCGCACACATCCATATAACTAGGCCTTGTCTCATTCATTTACCGAGTTACATCACAATACGCCTACAAATAACTAAACAAAACCAAAAGGAAACCATATATACCTCATAAACATAACACACACACTATGTGCATGTATGCATATATTTAAGCCTGTAACCAATCATTCTATGCAACAAATATATCAATCACTCAGAATATTAGTATATTGAAACAAAACTGTGTTAAAGAGGGATACATCCACTTATATATATAAACCTAACCTTCATGAATAAAATACACACAAATATTAGGGCAAGCACTAGCATACAACTGTTAATTTGCACAATTGCACCAAATATGAGTTACTCCTAATTCCGGCAAATCAAATTAACATCGCGAGTGATATGCAGCATCCTTTATTCGATTATCACATACAACAGATACAAAATTTTCCGAATCCAATAGATGAAATTACGTAGGTGATTGCACCGATAACTAATCCAACTAACAGGTTGAAAACATAGATACCTCAATAGAATTCCTGAGCAACAGGTCATCTTCAGGAATCCAAGGAGAACGAACAAAAGCCATTGCTGTCATCTTCTCCACTGAAATAAAACCCTAAATTCTCGCTCAGCGAGCTACGGATGTCGAATTTGTAAGTTTCTGTTTGAATTAGAAGCGATTGGAGATGAATTCGAAGGTGAATCTGAGAGTTATATGCATCGAGTGAGGGCAAAATGCGAAAAATGGTGGTCTCTCACGAACAAAACACCATGTTTTGTACAGAGAGAGGAGGAGGAGAAACAGGTATTTAGGGGGTGTTTGGGATTACTTTTCAAACTTCTTATTAACTTATTATATTTTCCAAAAAGATAATAAGTTGTAATAAGTTAAAAGTTCGTTTGGATAAACGGGGAAAAAGTCAATTTTATAAAGGAGGAAAAGTTATTTTTCAAAAGTAGAAACTTCTTACTTTTCTAAAAAATCATAAGTAGAAGTTAATAAGTAATCCCAAACACCCCCTTAATTTGTGAATTTAGGAGTGTTTGGGATTACTTTTTGAATCTACTTATTCGTTTCCAAAACTAAGTATTTTTTTATTTTGAATTTTAACTTCGTCATCTCATATTTTATATCTTATTTTGAATTATCCAAATAAACTTATAACTTATTATAAAAGGTAATAAATTAATTTATAGGTTTGAAAAGTAATCTCAAACACCCCTTAAATTTTGTTGTAATTAATGTGTGCGATTTTGTCCTATTTAATTTTAGTAGGATTTTAAAATTTAAATTTTATTTGGAAAATCCAACACGTAACCTGAAGAAATTAATATCAATTAAATTCATAAAATCAGACGCTTTGACTGAATAATTTATCTTTTTTTTAACGGCGAACATTGAATGTTGTGACGTCGCACCCTCTATCATATGAGAGAGCCTCGTCTAACTCCGGCAATATGTTGTCTTAATCGGGCCCACTTGGCGTCAGAGTTGGAGAGCATCCAATAAAAAATCTCACCCAATACGACCCATTCCGGACTTAAGGGAGAGCCGATGCTCGAACCCTGGATCGGCGTGGGTAAAACTCAGGTGCATCAGCATAAACTAAGCCCCATTTGCATGTCGCAGAAACTAATGTAGAGGGCAGAGATTGAACCTAGGTCGCTAGAAACACCAGAAACACCAGGTCTCTACCTTACTACTCCACCACTAGCTCATTGGCGACTGAATAACTTATCTTGATGACCTTTTAATAACGTTTTAAATAATCTGATCATTTTACGAGTAAAGGAACGATTTTTTTTATAAAAGTTTAATGCCACATTATTATAGGGAAATGGTCAAACGCTTATGTTTAAAAAAATATAGTGTTAAATTATTTTTTTAGATGAAAACTTAAAATACCATTTATGTGATTTTTTTAATTTTTATTTTTCCTATTCTTTTTTTTAACAGATTTTTCCTATTCTTAATCATACTATTCACATCTAAAACTTTTTTTTTGAACGGCCAACAGACATAGACTTGCTTAAGTACTCCGTACGGGGTGACCCATTGACAAAAAGCCACTGCCAGCTGGCCAAACCCAGTCGTACGGAGCCCTTAAGCGCCCCAAGTTATCTCCAGTTTCGGGGAAAACCCACCCGCCCGAAAGCCCACTGGTGGTAAAATCCGGACGCCCTCAGGATCGAACCGGAGATCACAAAGATCCAGGTCTTCCTTCATTGAGCCAACATGCCTCTTCCCAAAGTGATGCTAGTAAGGATAAAACCTGGGTCTTTTTTAAAGAATTTAAACTTCCTACCAGTACACCATGTTAAAAGTTGTAAAAATTGGTGAATGGGAACCCACGTCAACTGCATGAAGTTCAATAAACCTAACCACTACATCTACACCCACCTTCTTCACATCTAAAACTAAATTTGCTGATTTGTCATGTTACTGCCTAGTGGGGCCAATAAAGCCGACACATTCTAAATGTAAGTATCTTTTAAAAAAGTTTTCTAGCAAAGCTACATAAGTTAAGATATATAGAGCGTGTGGTGTGATTTAAATTTAGAAGGTCTATGTCGTATGGGTGTTACCTCATCTTTAATATTTTTCATATCATTCTTACATGAGGGTATACTCGTGTGAGTGACATGAATATTAACTATTTTTATAAAATTTAATTGAGTGGTGTGAGTGTAGTGAGTGTTTGAGATAGAGAGACTCACGTCACGCCCCGTGATAAATCTCACGCCTCGTGATAAATCTCACGTCTCTTTCATGCCGTGCGGCGGTGTTTCACCCTTTCACGCCCCTTTACGTGGTATACCGGATACCCTAAAACTTTTGTTAATCTTACCATAGTTGAGATTATTTGATTAATAGATTATTGATGTATGCGTTATAATAACGTGTTTGAGAAAAATAAAAACAATATATAAATTAAATAGTTAATCATATAGATATAGAAAATATAAAATGTACATAATCTCTTAATCACAATGTGAAATATTTATTAAGATTGCAATTATACTTATTCTTAAGATGAAGTGTCGGAAATTATTCTTAATGTAACTTCAACTCCTTTAACTTTATTAAATGTCAAAAGTGACCCCTTAATTTTGTAGGATGTCATTTTTACCCCCTCAAGTTTTTAAAGTGTCAAGTTTATCCCTATGGTTAACATAATTTGATTTTTTTTTAACTTTTTAGTTTGTTTGTTTAATTTTTTTTCTTAACGTCGTGGCAAAATTTTTATTAAAAACGGAGTCATATTTGGAATAGAGTATTTATTTATTTTTATGTAGTGTGGGTTATATTGACTGCCGATAACGTGCTGGTACAAGGAAGAATGAGACAGACAGCGACTGAAAAACATCGGTACCGTTATATAACTATCTTTTATCTATGTTCGGTCTCCACAACCGAGTCGTCGTAACTTTATATGTTTCTTTTATATTTTTAACCATGTTTTGTTATTGTGCTTAACCATGTTAATGTCACCGCCTTAACTGTTTAAGGTCTTTCACCCGTCACAGAGCAATGGGCAAAATTTATTTAAGCAGGATTCTTTTTGTGCTTAGTCACGTTAATGTCACCTTCTTAACTGTTTAAGCAAAATTTATTTAAACACGATTCTTTTTGTGATTAGCCACGTTAATATCACCGTTTTAACCGTTTAAGATCCGTTTTCCGGCACAGAGCGCGGGACAACATTTCTAGTTTACATATGATTTCAAATGTACAACAAACACTAAACACGTTTTGGTTTCACGTGATAATCATTCACGTGTTAATAATATACTAGCTTAGACCTCGTGTAATACATACGGGGTGAAAAATATTAATACATGAATTTCTCAAATTTTATTTATTTATTTTACAGGTGTAAAAATGTATTACTATACATATATTAAGGATAAAAACAAAATTCAAAATATGTAAAAAATAATATATAATTGGGTTTCGAAAATACGTCAATTACTATTTAATGTAATTTGACTTTCATTTACTATTTGATTGAAAATAAAAATTATATAATTAGGTTTCAAAGTTTTTTTTATAATAAAAGATAATTTAAATTAAATGTGTTTTATTAGTATAATTAGTAATTTATTAAAAGATATGGGTGCATTTAATAAGAGAAAGATACGAGAAAAAAATAATGAGATTAAATATGGTGACGACACGTGGGATACAAAACCTTTATTTATTATATACCATAGATTAGTTCACATTTAATAATTTAACAATAAAATATTATATTAAATTAAACGGCACTAAAGTTACTATAACGAGAAATTATTTTTTTATGTTATAAATTCAATTAATCAAATGAATAGATTATGGAAGTGTATTGAAGTAGAAAGATAACATTGACATTTAAGAAATGAAGATACAAGGGTCGAAAGGGTGGACAACGGGCTCATCCTCAGGTAGTGACTGGTAATACGGGAACACCGTCACAAGGGCGACGGATTGAGGCACGGGTTGGATAGACGGGTTCACGAAGTCGTGGTTGGTTGAAAAGTCAGATTCGCGAAGGCATGTATGGGGAACACTGCCGCAACCTATTCCGGTAGTTTAGGGTAGTTTATGGTAAAAATGATGTGACTTGACATAACATGTTGTGTTTGATTGACTAATCTTAATGTACTTAGGGTTGAAGGGGTTTCACCCTAACAATGAAGTAGATGTAAACACAGATCCTCTTTCCTTGCTAATTGGATCCATGAAGAAAACAAAAAATAAAATAAAAATGACGTTTTGTTATAGTTTGCGTTTATAAATAATGTTAATTAATGATCTGATGCATTTATCATATGATTAATTAATTATAGGATTATTGGATTTTAATAATCCCAAATTTACCAATTGACTAATAATAATCTCTCCTGAGAATATTCTTACCACTGGTCCCTACTTTCAAACTATTTTTTTTACATTGGACCCCCCGTTAAAAAAACTTAACGCCGTTAGAGTTTATATGACGTGGACACTTGCAAACCGTCGGAAAGTCGAGACAAGGTAGCAGTTGTCTCGTGTTGGCTTTTGAAATTGGCTTTGGTGGTGTTTAACTGGTCTCGTTAAACACCACCGTTGTCTCTGTTTGGACTTTCCGGACCCACGAGACCAGTTAAACACCACCAGATCCAATTTCAAAAGTCATCACGAGACCACTACTAGCTTGGCTCGACTTTCCGACGGTTTGTAGATGTCCACTTCATATAAACTCTAACGGCGTTAAGTTTTTTTAACGGGGGGTCCAATGTAAAAAAATAGTTTGAAAGTAGGGACCGGTGGTAAGAATATTCTCAGTTAGGATTATTATTAACCAATTGGTATAATGTGGGATTATTAAAATCCAATAATCCTTAATTATACAAGCATAAGTATTTGCGCAGTCAACCTATAAACTAGTGATATTTATGATTGTTCTTCACAAAAGTGATGTGAATTCAAATGTTAGAAGTGTAGGCTTATGTGGTATTTTAAAAGTACAAATTTGTTGTTCAAAATATATATTTGGGGGTTAATTTTATAAAAGAATTGAAGAAAACAATTTGTTGTAAGGGGAATATGAAGAAAACTTGTGCTATGATTGTTGGATACAATTGGTTCTTTTCGGTTTGTAAACAAAGAACGAAACAAGAACTTTATCAATCATGTTAATTGGGATACAAAAGCAAGGCTTGTATGATTTATAGGATACTAATTCTTATTTGACTCAAACTAAATAATCAGTTAAAAACATAAATAATTGCTAAAAGATAAAGATGAATAAAAGATCTCATTCATATCCACCTCATAAAAACTGACATACCATCCTAGGTTCCTTGGCGAAGCGCAAATCACCTTGCACGAGTCCCAAGTTATGTCACCTTGCCTTGCGACATCACAAGTTGGCTGACCTTGCCAAAGCGCAAGTTACTTCGCCTTGCCGAAGTGCAAGTCGCCTTGTCCAAATCCCAAGTCATGTCACCTTGTCTTGCGACAATTCAAGTTGTATGGCCTTGTCGAAGAGGAGGTCGCCTTGCTTGGAAATAGTTCTAAGCCAAGTCACCTTGCCTGGCAGAGCTTCAAATCGTCTTGCCTGGACAAAACGCAAATCACCTCGCTGTGCCAGAGCCCAAGTCAAATCTCCTTACCCAACGATAGCAAAAAATTAGAGAGTTCAGTTTTTATTAGAAGCGAAAGATCTGGATGTTCATTTATAATGAGGATAGCATGGATGTAGTGGTCATCTTAGTTGTATATTAGGATTGTAAACGAATCAAACATTGAGTGAATGAATCGTTTTACAACCGGTTTTTTTAGTTAGTAAAGAGGTAATTACACGGATGACACATGTGGTTAAGCGTGATTACTGGCTTTTCATAAATTAATTCTAATGTGATCTCACTATTCACTCATGGTTAGGGGTGTTCAAAGTCGGATATCCGAAAATTCGGATATCCGAATTTCGGATATCCGAAATTTTCGGATAGTGGATTTCACTATCCGAATCCGTATCCGAAATTTCGGATATCCGAAATTTCGGATACGGATTCGGATAGTGAAACGGATATCCGAAAATATAAAAAAAATAAAAATATATATAAAAATAATATTTTTAAATTACAAAAACAATTAAAAACCTTAAAAAACATTAGAAAATATACATATAAAAATATATAAATATAATGTATCGGGTTTTGATTAAAATTTTCTTATTTTTAAATAATAAAAACAATTAAAAAAAATATATAAATATAATATTTCGGATATTCGGATATCCGAACTATCCGAAATATCCGAAAATCACTATCCGAATCCGAAAATTCGGATATCCGAATTTTCGGATAATTCGGATTCGGATTTTCGGATAATTCGGGTTCGGTTTCGGATTCGGATTTTTTTGAACACCCCTACTCATGGTAATAATTTGATCATTTATATTTTGTGTTAATATTTTTAAATTGACAATTATAGCCATCACTTAAAAAACAAACAAAAAAAGAATTATAATTTTCCCAAACACCCCGTCTCCTTGATTTTTATTTGTGGTGAAACCAGCTCGATAGAGGCATGACTAATGATAGGCCACGACCAACCTTGCAGTGTGTCACGACCACAACTATCTTCTCCCCGCGTTTGGTGGATCTCCCACTTTGTTGTTGGAAGCCCTAGTTCCGGTTAAACCGAACGAGTGCTAGGAGAGTCAAGACTCTTTGAAAGTAGATGGAGTTCAATGCTACGGCCCATATTAAACCGAAACTTAACAAAAATTTTAACATGAGTTTGTTTTATATCATCAGTGGGTAAACAGTTGGGACTAAAAATGTAACTTCTAAAAACTTGTGATAGAAACCGTAATTTGACCTTATTGCATAGACCATCCTTGTAATTAACTATTTAGTAAACGAGCGGACATGAACAACAACTTTTGCCCATTTAACTAAATGGACTAACATGTATATGTATCTCATTCGTTCATTTACGTTTAAGAAAGTTACATTTGTTCATTTACGTTTAAGAAAGTTAGGTTCGTTCTTTTACGTAAGTTTATGCTCGTCCGTTAAGGTTTGTTTATGTATGCTCGCTTACGTTTGTTCATTTACAAATTCATTCAAATTTATATATTAGTTATTACTAATGTTTTATAGAATCACCTGATGATATTTAAACTTTAATTTGGATATTGTTATCTATTTTTAAAATGTTGGATATTGATGAAACATGTGATGATCATATTTAGACTTTAATTGGGGTATTGTTGTTTACTTTTAATTGTTGTCCCGTTGTGTTCGTTTAGAATATTTGTGAACAAACACAAACATGTTTGTTTCTCTTAACGAACATACATGAAGAAGAAAAATCTGTCAGTTTAAATGTTCATTTTTATTCGTTGTTCTTAATAAATCCATGTTCATATTCGTTTGGTTCGTTTTCAGGCTTATTGTATATTGATAGCATAGTGCTAATAGGGAAACATTGAAGAATGTCAATTAAATCGGCAAGTGTTTAGATATGAAAGTTTTTGAAAAAGCAGGAGGCCAGGTATAAACACACGCATAGAGTATTCGTTTACTTTACTCTCAGAACCTATAAACAAAGCTTATTTTTATAGTAGTTTGTTTTTTTTAAGTATAGCTAAAATTTTGTTATCTAAAAACAAATTCATACTAAAAGGGTCAAATTCTAAAAAGTTAATTAAACAAGGACTACATTGCAAATATGAAGACTAAGAGGGGCAAATTAGAAAACCCAAACATCTTGTTGACCATATCAGTAAATTAAGGAAAATCACTTAAATGTGCATTTTGACAAAATTTTAAACCAAATGAATATACCTTTTTTTTTTAAGACAAAATTCTTTATTCCTATAGTAGTGGGATTTGAAACCATGACTTCCTCAGTTCTTAATGTTCCTAGAGGATTTTCCTCTACCAATGAACCACCAACCCCATTGATAAATGAAAATAGTTGCACGAACACATTCTAAAAGGCTAATTAAACAGGGACCGCATTGCAAATCTGAAGACGAAGAGGGGCAAACTGGAAAACCCAAACATCTTGTGAACCATATCAATAAATTAACGGGCAAATCACCAAAATCTATATTTTAACCAAGTTTTAAGCAAAATATACGTTGACTTTTAGCTCACTCTAAATAAATATAACGAAAAAGTGTCACAATATGGTCCACCAAAACACCAATCAAAACACAAACCACGTGTAACGACTGTCAGCTGAAATCTAGCTAAGATACAAAGATTCTGAATAAAATATAACCAGCAGACTATGTGACAATTTTTTATTAATTTTGGATGGACCTTATTATAATTTTCTAAGATTTTGTATAGCCAGTGAAATCTAGCCTCTTAGCTTAGCTTATATGATGTTTTTTAATTGATGCCTTAAAAATATTTATTTGAAATAAAATAAAGCTAAAAATTAATATGACTTAAAACTCGGTCAAAATCTTAATTTTGGTGATTTTCCATAAATTAATTAATACGTTGTCCGCAACAGAAAGAAGGGGCAAGATGGAGACGACGACGGAGCTCCGGTCAAATAATCGCCGTAAATTCGGAGTCTTAGTACTCAGAATTTCGCTGTTGTTGCTGATCCTTGCACCTGAGAAAGTCGTAGCTTCAAAGTCTCCGTCGGCTTTTGTTCAGACCGCCATCTACTCCAATAAGATCGTAATTTTCTCCAAATCCTACTGCCCGTTAGTATTCTTTCTATCGATATTTATATAGTTGAAAACGATTCACGTATTTGTTTTTAGAAATCGTAATTCGTATTATTGGATCGAGAGGAGTGCTGGAAATCAGTGTATTGTAACTCCTTAGATCTGCTTAGATTGAGATTGATAAGTGGTTTCCTAATTCTACGATTGGAACCTCGATACACACGAAGTTTTTAGGGTTTAGGATAAGAAGGATTGAGTGATACTGTTTTAGGGCTAATTTAATGCAAAGTCATGTGCCTTGTGATGATTTGATTACCTTCACCTGCTATAATATCTGATTCAGTTTACTCTATTATAAAATTTGGCATAAAAGAGTTAATTATATGATTTTCAAAATTGGTCAAAATTAGGGTGTGTAGGAGGTTTATATGTAAAAACAACCAAAGCAACTTGATAAATAGGTTGATATGTAAAACAAATAGAGAAACACAACTTCTGGTTGTAAATAAAGCTTATTTGGTTGTACATAAACGCACGCCTCATGTACGTGATGCGTGCGCCTCTGCTTTTGGGACCAAAACGTCTTGGAGTACGTCACAATTTTCTTAACCAAGGCATTAAGCAATTTTCCAAGTAGACCTGACCCCTAAACATATGGCCTATCACATTTAGGTCTAGTTGATCCTCGAAAAGGGAATCAACTTCAATTCACATTTGTTTCCGCTTGACCTAGTCACCGTTTCTTGAGCTTGCCTTCATGTAATGATTAGATCCAAAATTCGGCGGTAATCTTCTATGATCCTAACCGAGCTGCCATGGGATGGGTAGAAGTTGCTAGAACATGTTTGATTCTAGAGAGGCAAGTTAAGGTGATACTCTGATAGACATACTGATCTGGCCAATTGCAGAAACTGATACCTTATTACTCTCCCTTGATAGGCACTCTGGTTACATATTCATGTTTAACATGCTAAAAGATTTCCAAGATTGATAATTGAGACATCATAAGCTAGTACAACATCCTTAATGTATCAGTAGTTATGATGGTATTGGTATTACCTCCTCTTGCTGCATATAATGCTGCCTTCTATCTTCTCAGCTTTATCCTGATTATTGTTCAACAATCTTTATAGAACATCATATTAGGACACATCGCATTACTAAACACCCGAAAGCAAGTAAATATTTATTTGTAATGGATACTTTTTTGTAAAGGAAGCATAAGGTTCTAGTTCTACACCACTAGATTGAATAAACAAACAAACGTACACAGTAAAAATCGCACGGAGGGTGGGATGAGGGCAAACCTTTCCTCTGTCCTAGGGGATAGAGAGGCTGCTCCCACTGAGACCCCCCGGCTCCAAAATTTTTTTTTTTTTCGACGAACACAGTGTAATAATCCAACTTACATAAACTGTAGCCAAGGGAAACACCGCTAGATTGAATATATAGTTCATTTTCCTTTTTGAAACAAAATTGAAAACACTAGATGGGCGTTGATGTGTTATATGTCATGAATTCAGACATTGTCGGCGTGCAAAACGCGTCTTTAGTGAACTAAAAGAGCAACCTTATGTTGTGGAGTTAGATCTTCGAGGTAATTGTCATAAAATCTTTCTTTGACCATACTTTCTTGAGTCAATTTCAATGGGAATTATATAATGTTTGATGGTCAAACACCTGAACCGATATTTTTCAGATGATGGGTACAAAATCCAGGATGTGCTTTTAGACCTGGTTGGCCGTCGCACTGTTCCTCAAATATTTGTGAACGGGAAGCATGTTGGCGGGGCTGACGGTTAGCCTTTTTTCCCCTCATTTTCTAAGTTATGCTCTATGGTTACTTTAATGTTTAGTGATCAAGGTTTCTTCATTTTATATTTACTAGATCTTGAAGTAGCTGTCCGGAATGGTGTGTTGCAAGATCTCCTTGGTACAACTTGAATATTGATGTAATGTAGTTTTAACTTTTCTCCCTCCAGGCATGTAAAATGTGAATCATTTACATTTGAAAACATAATTTGAACAAGACTGATCTCTGTTTGTGTTTCTAGTGTCTGATATTCTTTCTTCGATTCATCCGATTCCATTGGAATCCCGGAAGAAATTCCACCAACCATCATGGCACCGCCTCCTGCCGCCAGCGCCTTTGAAACTTTATTAGGTGCCATCAGTCATGTGGCGGTTTCTCTTCACTTTGGTTTATCACAGACCCGTCGTCGAGGTTGCCACTCGATGTTGTTCACTACTGCCAGTCCCCTCCCTAATTAACGCCACCTACCTCTCTTGGCCTCCGCCACCACCAACCAGTATTGCCCATCGTCATTGTCCACCACCACTCGTTGAGTCCCACCAAGTCGCCAACACCTAACACCATCCAACAATGCTTTTGTCACCACTGCCTCCCTGAATTTGTGAAATTTTAGTTTTCAAATTATACTCTTATTAATCAAGGTAATTATTCTTCATTAAAATTTCTCTTAATCAAGATAATTGCAACCATCATTAACTAACAACATGGTTAACACGCCCAAACCTTCTTTGATCCCCTTTGATTATTTTCTCCCACTCAGACTCAAATGCCGGTCAAAACGTAACCTAGTGCTTTTATTCTAAAGAAGAGCATCAATTCTAAACGTACCAATGATCTTGCTCTAAAAATGTGCGCAAAAGGCGATGCTCTTGAAAAAGTGATGAAAATGCAAAAGGAGCATAATGCATGATGCGCTTGATAAAGTGATGGAAACGCATCGTTGCAATTGATGCAATGTGATTCCATGATGCGTAGATGTGCTAGTGATGCTGCTGATGCGATCTAATGTGTGATTCAGTCTAAGATGACGCCTTATGCAGTTGAAGAAAATTTGAACAAATTAGGCCATCAACTACGAGTCTGTTTTTTTTTCAAATCTGATCGGACAAATCTAACCATTGATTGATCAATGAATTCAAGTATTTGAACAAATTAAACCATCAATTGAATAAATCTAACCAAAGATGATGAAAATATCTTATATTTTAGTGTTTAAAAGTTAACAAGTTAAAATATTATTTATAAATAATCTTATAGTATTTTTTTTAGTAGTGAACGTCTCGTATACATGATGTGCGCTTTACACATCGGCTACTGACATCAATATGTATCCGTGCGCCTTGTGTTTTTAAACCAAGCGAATGATCAGATAGCCTCAATCATTCCTAATTGCTATCACATACAATATACCTCCCTGAATCTGGCTCAGTGATAAGAGAGGGACTGTCAACTGTGGCCCTGTGGGTACGAAGGTTGCGGCGTAGTTAGTCATTGGAGGTAGAAAGGCGGTGCCTGGTGGCAGTCCACAAATTTGTATACAAAAATCCTCTTCATACTACAAGCTTACAAGGCTTCTTATAACCAACTTAAAGAAAATGAAAACAGAGCTCTACCAAAATCGAAAATAAAAACACTTGATTGTTAGGACTCGCCCCTTTCTGTATACAAACTCTAGTCAATCTTTCAAGACCAGCATCATAAGCTTTAAATATTGCCCGAGGGAGCTCGGGGCTTGCCCTTCATTGAATTTAAGTGTTGAGTGATGAAAATAACCCCCATCACAACGATCAGGCACCCAACAAGTGTGCTAAAGAAGAGCGCACCTGGTTGCCTGGTTTGAACGAACCCATAGACCCCATTGGAGGTCACAACAATGAGATCGGTTAACCCATCATTTGAGAAATCTGCATCAACCAAGGCATGGGTTGGCGGTGCAGGAAGGTCAATCGATGTCAGTTGACTTCCACCAGGAGATATCACTATAGCTTCTTGGTCTCCTGCTGCTAAGATCAAATGTTGATTATCATGCATCAGTAAATTGAACTGTTTCAAGGTGGGGACCACATAACCAGCATCCATCATCCCTGCTGGAGATGGGAGGTTTGACCATGTTGCACCAGTCAACAACTGCCATTGCCAAACCGCTTCATGTCCATGCAAACCTGGTGTGTAAGCTGTTACCTGCCACACACGATCATACCCCCTTAGTTTCCAACAATTTGTTAAAAAACCAAACTAGAACATTAAATATACACCTCGCCACGACTTGTTAAAAAGACGATGTCTCCATGGCTTCCTTTGCGATGTTTATGGCCATCATTAGTTGGGATGAGGATCGGTGTTGCTATCTCGAGTGAATTTACATCTAGAGCTCTTCCAAAGCTTCTAGCATATTCTCCATGAAGGAACAAGTTGAAAGGAGAGTGATGACATATAGAAACATTGAAAAGTTGTTCTCGTACAGGTACCCCAGATGTTGCAACCGCCCAACAAGGTTTTAGCACTTCCGTTGACCCACTAACAACTGCTTGCTCGGCACCATTCCCCCCAACAGCCTGCATACATCACAAGATTACACAAAGATCAAATAAAATGTTTAAATGCTTCAGTTTTTTAGTTTTCATAAACGAAGAACATAAAAACAGTCGAATGAAGGCTTGTAAACCTGGACATGATCAAGAACTCCATCTCCATTAATATCAGCATGCAAGCCACCCTCTAGAAGGTGAAGCTAGAAGAACAAAATTGCAAAGTAAATTCAAATATAAATATACGGGTCGATATAATCAATATACACATGATACATGAACATAAACATCAAAATTTGCAGTTTATTCAATTCCATGATTACAATGCAACATCGTGTTACCTTGCATAATGTGCGACCAGATGCCAAATGCAAAACCTCAATTCCTTCCTTTTCATGAGCCACCACAACATTAGGTACCCACCAGAGCTGCGTGTAATTTGTAATTGTAGGAACATAAGGTGATGCCTGCATCAATCATAAGAAGGCGTATTATACTTTTATCAATAGAACTTTAATAAACTTTCCTCAGTTGCAGGGAAAATGGCTCCGAATTTTCACAAACAAATAAGAACATTTAAACCTAGCCCATAAAACTCTGGCCACACATACCGGTCCTGAACACGAGGCCAACTTAAGACCAATATTAGAACTTAGGGAAAAATTCACCCAATAGTAATCAAGTTTCCTAAGTGTTCCACTGAAGCCACTCAGTTTTTTCTCTCTCTAAAGTCATACAACTTGCATTAGTTGTTCCAATCTTGTGAAATATTTTTTATAAATATTATTTTTATTTAAAATGAGTGACCTAAATGGATATATGAATCTTTGTTACTATATAATGATCATTTTGTTCAAATTTAACCTGAAGTAGGAGGTACAGTGAAGAAAAATAAAATCACTAAATAATAACTGAGTTTTATAATTGTTTAATTAAAGTCAAATGGGAAAAAATAATCACTAAATAGTAACATTTAGGCCATTTAATTTAAAAAAAAAAGATTAATATTTATAAAAAAATTTCACAAGATTGGAACGCCTTATGAAAGTTGAGTGACTTTAGTGAGACAAAAAAAACTTTGAGTGACTTTAGTGGAACGGATGGGAAACTTGATTACTATTATTAGGTGAATTTTTCCCTAGAACCTAGAACTTACTACAAGCTGAATTTTTCTCAATTTGGATTACTAAACACACCGCATTTCAAAACATTACCTTCTTACTCTTGGCTGAATTAGCAAAATTTGCAGCTTTTCCAATCAAATTTGAAATCTTTTTTGATGAGTCTTTCCCTGGAGGATGGTTTTCCTCTGGCTTGTGGAACGGGTAGTTTGAAGTTTTTCCAGGTGTTTTTTTCACTGCCTTCCTTTTGTGACGCCTAAAATGTGCCAACTTTAGCAGTGTATCCTCCCGCCTATCCTGCTCGAGACAACTTGTCAGCTAATTTAAAAGAAAAAAGTTGAAGAAATGAAAATTTGAAATACAAAGGCTTTGTACTCACCCAGTGATGTGGCATAGTTCCAAGGATTGATTCTCTAAACTCCCTGCATTCAAACTACAGTTGAAAAATATTCAGGAACAATGATATTATCAATAAATCAAACTTATGAGTGAAATGAGTACCTCTCCTGGTTGGCGCCTGTTAAGAGCATGAACATCAAGCTTATAATTATGTTGTGAAATTAGTGACGATTCATCTGATGGAGCTGCTTCAATTTTCTATTATTAAGAATAATAACGGTTAGTAAATGGAGAAGATAGTATACTTTTCATGCTCAACATTAATTTGAAGTAGAAACAATTTTCAACTGTATCTACCAGTCAAAGTCCAAATAAAATACAAATTTCAAATTACCTCATTTTTTCTACTCCAGCGGAGTGTACCGGTTCGCCCCGCAAAAGCATAAAATGCAAAATGGCGTAAATCCACAGCTCCTGCAGCATCTGCAGACTACATGTAAAATCCTTATCCATTATTAATATACGAATAAAGGATGTATGTTGTTGGAAATTTAAATACAAAAATTAATTTGCAACTTCTTACTTCTTTCTCACTTGCGCTTCTTCTATGCTCATTGACACTTTCCTCGGCCATTTTAATTTCTTCATAAGGATCGAGGTGCATCTGAAACAATGCAACATAATATGAATGTTTCAATTGGACATTGTTGGATCAACATGAAAAACATGAGCAAAAGTTATGTATTAACAGAGAAAATATCAATGCTTTAGTTTTAGAAACGAATACAAAGAACAGAATAGATGGAAAGACATACATGTGGCTGCATTTCCATTCGACCCCCAACAATTACAAGCCCCGCATCTCCATGTTTTAATGTATAATTACTCACAGAGATAGATATTTCCCTATGGTGAGCATTGTGTGGAAAATCCTCCTGAAATAAATTTTAAAAAATTGGATCAAGTGAAACGAGGTGTAAATTTGACCAACTCGAGCATAGAATCTGAGATTCCAAAATTGCCCTCTATGCTCTAACCTGAACGTTTGTCTCCCATAGTTTTTGGAGGTTGTGATCAAAACACATTATAGACCAGCCAGATGTCACAACAACCAAGACCTGTTTTTGTACTTGACCAGGTTTGAATGTTCGGTCAACCACCCCCGATGCCATGGCCATTGCCCGTCTGCCCGAAGCAACCCGGATCTTATCAGGTAACAGGCTCACCTCTGCAAGAACACGAGCCTCACTAAACCCTTCATCCACTCGCCTAGAGTGAGGCTCCAAAACCTATATTAAATACAAGATGTCATGATGTTGTGATTTTTCTCAACTACTGATATCCAATGAGTAATTCAGTAAAGCTAAGAATACTTGAAATGTAAATCCTGCTGAGTTACAACAGTACTGAGCGATCACATTTAAATGATCACATAAAGTAATGTATCTTCTAGTTTTGTAGTGCCTTATAACAAGGACGATTGATGAATATTCTCTTAGCAATCTCTAAATTAAAATGTTGCAAGCCCGTAAGCAGAATCTGGAGGAAAAGAAAAAGTAACATCATTTCAGATGATTTGTGGTTGACTTAAGTATATCAAAATACTTTACCTTGTGGTACTCTAGACTTTAGTTGTATATTGGAACCACCAGCCTTTGTCTTTTCAACAATTTCAAGGTCAAGTTCATCCATCAAAGAAAAATCATCTAAATCTTGATCAATGAAAGTTTTGAAAATCCCCTAACAATATTGCTTAAGACAAAGCTAATAATTACACTATGTTACTTGCATAACATCAATGAATTATCATCTTAAAGATACTCAAAATACTAGAATCCTAAACCCCATGCTATTCCTACTTAATAGGCATGCCCACATTCATCACTAATAGTAATGCACTATATCCATATACCTTGTTCTGACTGGTTAGTAGGGTATTGGTCAGGGCCCAGAGGTTTACCGCTTACGCGGGTTCCCCGGTTATCAAAAAAAAATTGATGGAGTTAACATTAATACTCTTTCCTTCCAGTTCCCATTCAAATCCATTATCATGAAGTACGAACTTCATGATGCATGATAGAAAAACAAGTTACCAAACATTAGAAAAATGTGGCTTTAATCCATCATTCTGCTTGCCACATCATCCCAAAATTTTGGTTCCTGGTTAAAGGCTTGGAAAACCACACCCGGCAGAGTAAACCCTATCCTTGGTAATTAAATGTACATACCAAATGTGGGATTTTAACTCACAACCTCTAGACTGTCACAAGAAAGCCGCACGCTAGGCTAATCATATGTAATACAATATTCAACCTCTCGGTGACCACATACTAGGAACCAATACCAGACTACAACCTCTAGAGTCTAGATTGTCACAAGAAAGACCCCAACACTAGGCTAATCAGATGTAATACAATATTTAACCTCCCGGTGACCACATACTAGGTACCAATCCTAGACTACTCCCATCTAATCTGTGGCTAGCACATCCCTCTGTCACTATTATCTACTCTTGTCACCCATGGATGTGTTGGTATTAACACCAAAAGCTCCATCAAACACAGTAACTTACAAATATCAAGACACAAAGCTAGATTAACAAAACATTAAGATGGTTTGCAAGCTTTGCAGATGGAACACTAAAAGCAAATCATTTGAGTGAATAAATGCATGTAAAAAAGGTAAAGCTTCAGAAGTATCAATAGCATCACACCAACACCAAAATATATTACAGCAAATAAGAGCCTTATTAATGTATGTTTAATCACTTGGTTAGAGCACCAAATATAAGTCAACTGTCAAAGTTGGAGCAAAAGGAGTTAAAAAGGTCAACTGTCCATTGTCCAATTGGTCCAAACCTACACCTAAATGAGCTCAAACTTAAACCCTAACCCTAAATTCCATCTTACAAACTCAGTACACAATACCTGAATTTTAGCGTCATGAGTAGCCACAAGCACCTCTTTCTTCCCATCACCATTAAGATCGGACACAATCGGTGGAGGAAGACGATCACCTTCGTATTTAATCGGATATTCATCCGATAGATGGTACCACGCCTCCTTAAACGAAAAATCGCCTTCATGCTAATGTCAAAAACAGATTAGTTAGACGAATTAATCATGTAATTTCAATCATGAGTACAATTTTTATAAAAAATGACAAACTCAAAGACCTCTAGGGTTTTAGGTCGATTGACAGTATCAATGCCGATTTACCTGAAGGGAGAAGAAAATGGCGAAAGCGGCAAGCATAAGGATTGCCAAATCTCGCTTCCTCATGTTGATGCAATCGTCTGTTAATTTTACTTAATTTAGTCGATTGATTTGTGAAAAATATTAGAAGATCAATAGTGACAGCGAAGAAAAATTGCAGGGAGATGACGCCTTCGATCGTTTAGGGAAATAAGAAAAATTGCAGCGAAAAAAAAAAATCAAAAACCGAATCGTATCCGTGATTGAAAAAACCGAATAGAATTGTAAATTTGGTTTTGGTTCGGTTCATAACCGTATCTAAATTTTGAATTCGGTTATCGGATATACATTTTTCAAAATCTGTTTATTCAAGTATCATATTTAATTTAATCACTTTTGATAAAAAAAAATTCAGTGTTTTTGTTTGATTCCACGGATGTGATATGGGAATTAGGAATTGATTGTGTGGTGGCGTTTAGCCCAAGGGTTATGAACCCAAGGGTTTACTTCTCTTTCGAAGGAGGAGGAGGGAGGAGAAGTGTAACGTTGAAATTGGTAATAACCCAAGGGTTTACTTCTCTTTCGAAAGGTGGCATTGGTGTCGGTGGTTCACATGTGAAATGGTGGAACATAGGGTTGGAAATGAAACCTACAATATTAGCCCAATCGAGCAAGTGCAAATGACCTTTCTAAGATTGAACATGGGCAATTTACTGCAAAGTCCAAGTCAAAGGGTTATATCATATATGTGTTCCACCTTGGCAAGACTTGGTCTCTTTGCATTAGCCATGTCATCAATCTGGAAGCGGCAATTCGTGTGATATGCTTCATTTTCGGTTACAAAATGAATCTTTAAGTATTTACATAAATAGTCCCTAGAAAGGTGAAAATACCATTTTTGCCCTCACGTGAAGGGCACATGACCTCATTTAATGTAAAAAAATAGACGAGCATTAGACCAAAGGATGAAACGTGCACATTTTTTTAAAATATAAATGATAGTTTCTGTTATATTGTTAGTTTAAGGTCGTAAACTGGGATTTGGTAAATAACTGAAGGACGTAAAATGTAATTTACTCGTAGGTTTTTTTTAAACTAATCTAAATTCTGGGAAATGTGAACAAGGAGCAAATTGCGTGTTTGTTGGTTTGGCTCATCAACGTGTCAAAGACTAATGGAAATCATACCTAGATTATTAAGATCCTTCAACAATCATGAAGCAATGACTTGAAGAACGGAATTCAAAATCAAAGACTTAAACATGTGTTGGGTTTTAGTTGGGTGTTCTTTAGATGTATTTACTTGCTATTTGACCTTAAATGTTGTAAAGACCAATAATAATCATAATGTAATGACTTGATGTTAATGCAATGCACATTGATTGATTTTGGTTATATTTATTGTGTTTGAACACTAATGTCACATGCAATGCACAAATGATACCATAAAACAACCATGGTACTAGTACATTGATGCCAACAAAATAATAACCATTGTTTGAGAGTAAAACAAAATACTACCAAAATAATAACCATTGTTTTGAGAATTACACAAAAGACAATGAAATTAGACAAAAACCATGAAGGTTGTGAAGCATGTTAAGATCTTGAATTGTGTCCATTGTTCTTTCATTTACCATAGATGACTATGTTTCCAATCCTGCTAATTTTCCCTTTACTAATAAGGTTTTGACTCAACTAATTATATGACTTGGTTCTCGTTTTCTTTGGCCTCCCAACCTATATGTGATGTTTTGGACGTTTTGGACGTGTGAGTGTTGTTAGGCATGCAAACTGTAGAGTGTTAGTTGTTCTCTACATGTCTTGATTATTTCTTGAAAGCTTTTTCTAGCATCAAATTTTTTAGGTTTCATCATTTCCTCAATTAGAACTCTACTACCCTGAGGTGACCCTTTATACGTGTTTAATTTGGTTTTTCAATGTTTAGTATGTACCTCAATAATTTTAAACGTACCACCACATATTGCAACAAATTGAGCATTCATGTCCTACTATAGAATCTTAAAATGGTAATATCTTATCTCTTCTTATAGATAACATAACTATCTAACTATAGCGTTCACCTCATGGACCAAAAACACACGATATCCACATAGCTTACACCTAACATATATTCTTCTTAGAAAATTATATAAAATGACCTCCATAGAAGATTTTAAATGATAAAGTTGTAGGGTCCCCCCCCCCCCAAGTAAAACCAAGTACAATAAACTATTTATAAAAAGTTACACATACGAGAGCACAATAAAAGTACGAAACAAAGTAAGGGATACTCACAATTGTGTATGGATCAAAGTTTTCGGTTTCATCACAAACGAACCATAGTGTAAGCACCATGATTTCTTGTTGATGATAAAAAGTACTCACCTTTCTGTGAAAATAGTTGATCTCATGATTGTCACACCCCAACCAACGACGAAACATGTTGGAGTGAAACAGGGAGACTGTTTATAAGCTTATGGTTTACTAAAGTTGAAATAATTAAGCAACCAAATTTTATTTCACAATTCAAAACTTCAAATCCAATAATACACCAATGGAAATTACATAAATAAGTTTATTAAATTTAAATACTAGGTCCACAAACTTAAGTGAAGCAACTTGATCTTAACTCAAACAGTCGTACCTGAAACATAATAAAAACAAGGTCAACTAAAAAGTTGGTGAGCATACATAGGTTTTGACACCACAAATAGAGTTCAAATGTTTTATACAATTCATGCAATACATGGTATATAAGGCATTTATGGAGAATCTATAGTTAAACTATGTGAAGAAAATAAAACCTTGTGACTGAGGCATAACACGCAGGTTACGCTAATGTAATTGTTGGTAACAATCACCCTACTCGGGTGAATTTGTCAGACACAATAGATGTGTCATGTATATGTAGTATTAACTCAAAGCATTCAAGCATAAAGCACAAATAACACATAACATCATATTATTAAATTGTATACTTGTAAATGCAAAGAGTTTTCTAAGAGTAATCATGTTTCACCCCAAAATGTGTAAAATGTAAAAAGGGGCTATGTAAAACTCACTTGTATTAGTTGTGTGGATAACAAGAGCAATTATGTAGCACAAACGATTCTCAAATCACAAGTTAACCTAGAGTGGAAAGTATGAACTTGAATTAATAATGTGCACAAAGTCTAAGTCAAGGTCTAATGTTCATCGAGTTTTGATATGTGTGGATTTGTACAAGAATTGTGTCATTTCATGTAAAAAGGATGTAAGTTGATGAAAATATAAATTTGTGAAAAATAATAATTATCATAGGGTTTAAATTTAAATAATTTAAATAAATAAATTCCTTTTATTTATTTAAAATAACGTGTCTTTAAAAGAAATGTGATATTATATTTATTTAAAATAAATAAATCTATTTCATTTATTTATAATAATATGTTAGAAATTTAGTGTAAATATATATATATATATATATATATATATATATATATATATATATATATTAGTATACAAAACCATAAATGAGTTGTTAATGAAAAGAAATTATAAATACTTTTAAATAAATAAATTCTTTCTCTTTATTTATTTATTATAAAATAGTGTTTTTAAAAAGGACTATACATATTAATATAAACTAGATAGCTTAACCGGGGGGTGCGGCGTATTGCGCTAGAAAACCAAAATATTTATGCTATAATGAAGAGGTGGTGACCGCTATAAGTGAAAGCCATTTAGGAACGCTTTCATCTTGATGTTTTTAACAAAAAAAAAAATACAATTTTTAACACTATTGGTACGCCATTCATGTCCCAAAAAAATATCTTCCGGACAAAAGGAAGCTTGGCTGGGCAGATGCAGGTATTTGGTTACTTGTCAGTGTGTCCCAAAAAGCGCAAGTAACTTGTTTTCAGTCCGGATACCTTATGCTTTTCGTGTCGCTGATGCTTGTGTTTGTATAACTGGGTAACAGTGTTAAGCTGAATTTCTTTTCATCCAAAGCCTTTAAACCATCCATCGCTTTGAATCTAACAAAAGAGGCACAATTTGGATATAATTCTGCATAATTGTATGAAGTGATTTTAACCCGCATTTTTTTGTGAAACCATCCTAAAAGTGAGAATCAAACAACAATGACATGATGATCATGTTATCCAAAATGTACTACAGTGGGTATTTTGCCAAGTAAAGATATATAAATATGATAATTATTAGCTCTTTAGACCAACATAAAATGTGTTGTAATGTTTATCTTTTTATTATATAGTAAAGCAGATTTAGAAACCAGTAGTTCTATGCATCAAACCTGAAAAGTTTTCTGTTTATCATATATTATATACAAATAACCAATACAGGTAAAATAAATATGTAAAGGAACAACATATTCAAAATCAAATGAATGTCTTTATATACTCGTATGTAATAAAACTTCTTACCTTAAGCTCCAGACATACTTGTTCTTGTGACATTTGAAAGCGAATGAATAACTCCGACTTGCACACAACAACGTAAACCTGCCAAAAAAGATTAGGAGCACAAGCACCATGATTCAAAGATTTATACATTTACAATAAATTATAAGCCAACTTATCTTCTCTAAAGATCAAAGGACGTCCAGAATAAAGCAACAATTTCATCGTAAACCTCCAAATATGAGAAACGAACCACCCAGATCTACAACATCTCCTTTTGAATAGTTGGATGAAACTGGCAAAACTTACTAAACCACATGGACTAAAATGATAATTTACTCTTTAATTACAATTGCATATTCTGTTATATCATTTTATTACTTTAGATTACTATTTGATTATTTAGTTATAGTTGGATTCTTATAATCGAATCCTTTAATTGTACTTTAATTAGTTAGGTATCCCTACCATTCAAAGTTTGAATTTGAACTACTTATAAACATATTATGGTCCTTGGTATGTCTAAACAATGCCATGTTCCCACATCACCTGTTCCATTTTTGGGAATCCCCAAATCAAAATTTAGGGTTTTTTTAAGAACTCAAACTTCTGCCCACATTCTTGCCCACTGATCAAGTAAAACCTACAAACCAAAATAAACAACAATACCCATATTTTTTATTTTGTAAATAGTTTCATTGCAAAACAATGAGGCTCGTATCTGTTTTAACAACACCGCCATGGCTGCAACAAAGGTTGCAAGTGGAGTACAAAAGATGTACCTCGCACATGCCACGCCAAGATGCGATGTAGCTCAAACCCAATAACATCAAGTTCAATCATCATAGCCTCTTATTAATGAAAGCCATTGGGTTTATAAACTCTAGAGTTTCAAAAAAAAAATCAAGAACCTTAAACCATTTTCTCATACTAAACAACTTCGTATGCCTTCAGTGAAGATGTACAAAGCCAATACTTTTTGCTTGCCAATGTTCAAATTTCAAAGTTATTTCTTCAAGGTCATAACGTGATATAACTGCATAAAGATAGAGAAATCAAATCGAACATAAACAATTTTTCTAGGAAATTAAATGACTCGAATATAAAATGAGGGAACCAGGACTGCCTTGGTTTCTTCAAGTTAATGAACCAAACTCACTAACCATCTGGTTGTGCTGATCCACATCAACCACCTACAATGGCTGATTAGAGATGATGTTAAAAAAATTTCAAAAAAAAAAATCAATCTAGAATCTTTATTAAAAACTAACCATATGTAAAAGGCCAAAATCCAAATAAAATGTTATCAAGATATTATTTTTACTAAGGAATTAGGTCTTTTCTTGTAAAACAATACCCTTTCGATCACTCTGCAAGAGGCAAAACAAAGTTAAAATGCTACAAATTCGGTTTGAAATTGAATAAGCGAATGATAACTATAAAATATACCTGTCGTATGGTGTAGTTACAAAACATAGCAATCATCAAATTCTTTTCATCAACTGTTGTTGCTTCAAATCTTCTGCTGAATAAACTAGCTTCCATACTGATCTGTACTACAAAATAGAAGGAGAAAAATAACATAGACAATAAAACCCCTAGCGGCAGTCGCATCCAACTGAACCATCGCGCACACAGCGGGAGAGCGCCACCTAGGGTTCCGTAAAAGAACCTGGCGGAGATGTTCGTTCATGGTCACAATTGGCCAGTGGTGACAACCACCATCGAATTCGTTTGGTGAAATAGATCTGCCATCAAGGCAAACAAAGCCATAACCAGTTCCACCACCACACCACTTCCACCACCACCAAGGGTTTCGCCAAGACCAATTTATGTGGAAACATGGTGGCGATGGTACATCATGGTGAAGACCGATCTCACAAGTCCACAATCCCTCAAAGAAAAGATAAGAGAAAACAGATTCAGAGAAAACATCATGAAAGGGCACGCGTAGGAAGGGAGAAAACAGATTCAGAGAGAAGCTCGTGAAATGAGACATGTGGGAAGATAGGTGTAAGGGAAAGAACTAAGAGAAATGGAATTGCAGAGAAAGGGAATTGGTCTGGAGAATGAGAATTGACTGTTTTGTTTGGTAGTACAGAGATTTCAGTAGAGAAATATAGCTGAGAATCATTTCTCTTGTTTGGTACATAGGAAATAAACAGAGAATTATATCAACTTTATCATTAGCACAAGTCTTTTTTTCATAACAAATATTTATTAAAAAATAAAAAAACATATAAAAAGATGCATAAATTCCAACCAAAATATGCATTGATAAAACCAATTGACATACAAAACATAGTTTTTAAGCAAAAAACATCAACCATAGTTACTAGTAAAAGTACTTCAACCATGCTGAAACCAAAAAAGGTACTTCAACAACCACGGTGAAACAAAAAAAATTACTTCAACCATACACAACTATCCCATTGAACCATCGGTATACAACTCGACCATCTCAATTTTCTCTTCTATTGTCAACGCAAGAAAAGAACGTCCTAGATCCACATCTTTACCAATCAAATGAGCTGCTTTGAACCGTTTTTTCGTAGTGATACCTGGTAAAGCTTTCAACTCATCACTAACCTTTTCATAGATTTCACGAGCCTCCATACCTTCTTTGCTAAGTTGTTCACCCACCATCTCCCCAAATCGAAGCAAAACTTCCTTGATATCTTTGCAAGACTCTCGATATATCTCATCTGCATCCGTGCTTCTACCTCTTTTGCGCTTGCTTGTTACACTTCCTGTTTGTCCTTCAGATCTATCAACATTTGGAACGACTTCATCAACAAAATCAAAGTCTTCAATATCAACAGGTGAGCTTTTTTGCGTCTCTTGAACAACATCTTCTTCTCCAAGGTCAACTGCTTTACTACCAGTAGCTCTATCCTTACCGAATATGGTACACAATTTGTCATAGAAAGGAAATGCCTTGTCACGAAAATTCACAGCACCTTTGTGAGACTACAAGACAATTACAAATAAATTAGACTAAAATTTTAAAATCTAAAAAATATATTTTTTAGAATATACCTTCACGTATTCATTCCAAACACTATCATCGGCAATAATACAACATTTTTTTTCATCCCAACCAAACCCACTTGTATGCACCATATCATATACAATGCTAAAGTGTGTCTTCCATGTCTTCATCCTAGACTTTATATGTGGTTCTGCTTTGAGTCTAACCTTTTTGTATAAGCTGTTGATCAATGTATTTCTGTTAAACATTGTTTAGATAGTTTATTTTCATGTAATTTCTTTTAAACGAATTTACTGCTTTTTAGTCTAAGTCTGGGCCATCGAAACTATAGTTTCGAGTGAGATTTGTTCACTCGAAACTAGTAGTTTCGACAGGCACTTTTTCCACTTGTAAATGTTCACTCGAAACTAGTAGTTTCGAGGAACATAGTTTCGATACCTGTGAAACTACTATAAATAGCCTAGTTAGAGAATTTCTAGGGTGTGAGTTGCGGCTGTAACCCTGAATTCTCTCTTTCAGATTTGTTTTTGAATCAATACAATTTGCATTCGTTTAATGCTTGTTCTTACACTTTCACATATTATTTGCATTGATTCTTAGTGTGTTTGGCTGTCTTCTTCACCAAGTCTGTCTCTAATCCTCTGTTACAACACCATACATACAGATTCCGCCTGTGTGTGTGGGTAATCGATCACTTTCGTGATTTCCGACTGAAATATGGACCTACAAACCTAACGAATCTGAATGCCGATTAATTCGATTTCTAAGCCCTAAATCAGACGAACAGATGACAGGATCTTAAATAAACATCAAATCGATCAACATAGGGCAAAATTAGGGTTTGTAGATGGAAGTTTGAGGATTTTGGTTTACCTGAACAATGTATTGACGAACGCCGGAGAAGAGAGGTGACTGCGGATTGAAATCGCCGGAGAAGAGAGGTGACAGCAGGGAGAGGCGTGAGAGAAATCAGACGAACAGATGACAGGATCTTAAATAAACATCAAATCGATCAACATAGGGCAAAATTAGGGTTTGTAGATGGAAGTTTGAGGATTTTGGTTTACCTGAACAATGTATTGACGAACGCCGGAGAAGAGAGGTGACTGCGGATTGAAATCGCCGGAGAAGAGAGGTGACAGCAGGGAGAGGCGTGAGAGAATTGGTCTGGAGAAATGAAACCCTGGAAATCCAATTCTCCGCTTTTTTTAGAGAAACAAAATCAGAGAAATGGAAATGGTTTATTTCCATTTCTCACCTCTTTCTTTCATAAACAAACAAGAGAATTCTTTCCAATTCCATTTCTCACCCCTCAATTCCCTCTACCAAACACCCCCTAAGCTACGTGGGTGGAGAAGAATGGAAAAGCTATTGTTCCTAAAACGTTTGTTTTTAATCTTCTTTCTAATATAGCAAAATTAAATTATATAGAATTTTAAATCTTTAAATGGATAGAATGATTTATGGTTTTATAAAACATGGTAAAAGTATTCTACAAAATCTTAGTAATATTTTATAAAATAGGTATTTTGTTTTGTAATTTAATAGCTTAATTTAAAATAAAATTTTAAATTGTTTTTATAATGAATAATGGGATTTTAAAACATTTAAATTGTAAAAATAGAGGTTTTATGTTTAAAATTGTGGATTATTGCATTAAACCATTCTAAATAATGTTAGGTTTATAAAAATATTTTTATAGAATTTTATTGTTTGTTTAAACTGTTTTTAAAAAAAGAAACAGTCCACCCGGTTCGAACCCGGGTGGCTGTTGTGTGAGTCAAACGTCCTAACCAATGGACCATGGGACTTATCCCTGATACAAACCAGGGTCGAATTAGGTTTAACATGAACATAACAGGGGTCGGGTCTGGTTCCAAGGCGCGCGTAAAAAGGGCCTGGGTTATGGGTTTTGAACCCACGCCACCTGGTTTGGCGGTGCAATGTGGTTTCGCTAGTATACTAATGAAACCCATTAAATTTTATACGATTAAATGAATGAAAGCCCCAATTCAATATCCATAAGAACATATTATGAACTCATCTTGCAATTGAATCTGATATAGTCTGTCATTACGAATTCGTATGGGGATATTGGAATACGCACAAAAACGAATCGAAAGACACAAACCTTACCTGTTTTGGTGAGGTATTGAATGTAGACGGCTAGGTCAAAAAGCCCGCTATTCTTGGTGCTCGATCGGGGTACAAAGGAGTAATGCAAGCCGATAGAAGGTTCAGGGAGTTTGTAATGTGTTATGTGAATGTGTGAGGATGAATTGACTTGATTGATTTCACCTTAAAGGCTCGGTTTGATTTGGTCTTCGCATATGACAGCTGTTAGCATCAATTACGTGTTAATTCGCTCGAATGCGAATGAATTGAGTTGTGTATATGGTCTGTATTCAAGCTAGGATAGATTTCGCATGATTTGTGGGTGTTAATTGCGTCTTATTTCTTGATTGAGGATTGGATTGAACGCGTTTTGACTCTGGGAAGTCAATCCTATTTGAATTCGAATTTAACCACTCAATTGATCGAAATGGGATGATAATTGAGCCGTGATGAGGTCGATACTTGATTTATGACTCAATGCAAGTCCAAAACAGTCGTGCTCGAACGAATTCCTCCACGAAATTGCAAGTGTTTGGCCTGTTTGACTTTTGAAAGTCAACTGAGGTCAAAGTTTGTAAATGGAGGTCAAACTTGAGGGTTCAAAGGTTTAATTTCAAGTGTGGGTTCAAAATTGGGAGTTCAATTGATCAAAGGGAGGTTCAAAATAACTTGTTTAATTTGTAAATAATTATATATATATATATATATATATAAATTGATTTTTTTAAACTTTAAAACTTTATAAAATTTATAAATAAACAAGTGTGGAATTGTAACGAACCAAAATCCGAGTTTCGTTTTAAATAAATAAATATTTCTAATTAATATTATGGTGAAAATAATATTTTAGAAATAAGTTGAAACAAGTGAGTTGAAACAAGTGGGTTTCAAGTTAATGTTAGGGTTAAATTAGTTTTTAACTAATTTTGGAATGAAAATGGATGAAATGGAAGTGGAGGGGCTAAATGTGTAAATGTGGCAAATCTGCCATATTTGACTTGGAGAAGTCAAAATTGGGCAAATTGTTGGTGAAAGAGTCGATGCTCTCAAGAGAAAAAGGAGAAAAGTGAAATTAAGGCTAATTCGTGCATTAGAAGCTTGATTTGTGGAGGTTTTGGCTTGCACATCACCTTCCTAACATCAAGTAAGTGATTATCATCCATATGATTTCACCATTGTTGAGTTAGTAGGTGGGTTTTGTAGAAATCCGAAATTTGATTATGCATGTTGTTAATTAGTGTTAGATTGTTGATAATCCAGCTAAACTAAAGGTAAAGAATGGTGAATAACATCTTAGAACCCTTTGATTTTGATTATGAGAAGTTAGGGTTCATATGGAGAAAATTGGAGGGTTTTGGATTATGATGATAGGATGATGAATTAGTGATGACTAAGTGCTTATATGATGTTAGACACTTGAATGAACACCAAATTAACCTAATGTTAAAGATTTAATGAAAAATTAGTGTTAAAGAAATGGTAATGAAACTCGAGTAGGTGAGTTTGGATGTAAAGAGGGTGTTTGGATATGAGTATAACCCAAACGGGTCAGTTTGGGTTGGAAATGGAAGATTGGGTTGTGAACCCAATTAAATTGTGATTTTGATGTATGATAGATTACTAAAGTAGGTGTATATATTTAGGTAATCAAATTGTCAATCGAGAAGGTGGAACGGGATCTTCGAATACAAAAGGTAAGTGCTTTTGCACTTAGTAATGGTGATACGTGTAATATGTTTGCATATTATGTTATGTGTTATGAATGTGAATTGAGGTGTATGAATATGTGAATGAATGTAGTTATAGTTATAATATTATAATGGAAATGTGGTGATGAAGTTATGGTCAAAGTACCATAATGGAAATGTGATGAAAATGTGTTATGTTTGCATACCATGTTGTGTGTTATGAATGTGTATGTATGAGAATGTATTGTATGTGCAAATGAATGAATGTAGTTATAGTTGTAAAACTATAATGGAAATGTGGATATGATGTTATGGTCTAAGTACCATAATGGAAATGTGGATATGAAGTTATGGTTTAATTATCATAATGGCAATGGGTGATGAAGTTATGATCTAAGAATCATAATGGAAATGTGGTGATGAAGTTATGGCCTATGTGCCATAATGGAAATGGAAATGTGTTAATTATGAATGTTAAATGAAAAGAATGAAACTTGTAAGGTGTTATGCAAGTTATATGAAGCCTAATGACTAATTGGGTGGAAACGGATCAAATTGGTGAATGGGTGAAAACAAGTAGATTTTACCGTTGATATGTTTTATCTTCATTACTAATGGTGAAATGTTTATGTGGTTATATAGGAAAACCTCCGATGTAGTCAAAGTCAAGTCCAAGGCGTTGGCGGGTTCTCGTATGCGTTATGATGTTTTGGGGATGTAAATAGAAATCCATAAATTGATGATTTTGATGCAAGAATTTATGTTTTTGGTGTGTAGTTATGATGTATAAATGTTTTGAAACAAAACTCAAGTGTTGGGGATAATTTTGAGTCAAGTTGAAATGGTAAAGGATGAAAATTTGGCTAAGTGTTGGAACTGGGCAAAAAACTAAACTTTCTGTTTACTGATGGGCCTCGCGATACGCGAAGACTGAATGGGGGTTCTTCGTGGTACGCGAAGAACTTGTTTCTCGGCAGGCAAATTTGGAATTTCTTCGCAGTACGCGAAGATGGGGTTTTGGTCCTTCGCGGTACGCGAAGGACATAAAATAAAAAAAAATCTTGGGACTTATGATTCCACATGTTTAATGTTATAATAAACGGTGTATAAAAATAGGGTGTTACAGGAATGTAATAATGTTTTATTATAAGTATTTTATAAAAATTATCTTTCATATGCATAAATTTCATATGTATGAATATATAATTCTTTGAATTACGTAGAATGGATGTGTGTGTACATGTAGAATTTAAGGATGGAGTTGAATGAAACCTTGGGTTACAAAGTTTGTACTAACTATTGTACTACGACTGAAATTGAGATATTATAATAATTACAGAAAATCAGAAATGTTACAATGATCGTCGAAATTGTTGGTTGATGATGATGATGATCTTAACTCAGTGACGTAAGTAATGAAGAAAGAGACAACTTGGTATGAAAACTGATTGTCACAAGAAATGAGACCGGAGGAAAGAGGGAAATAAGAAAGGGGAAGGGGAAATGACTAAAACACCTCTCATGCGGGATACATATAATACAATCTAATAGAATAAATGGACAAAGTTAGGTTAAAGGAATAAATGACAACAAAATGTAAACTATAAAGGGTGGTCGGAAAAAAAATTATACAGACAAAAACTGTTCTTTCGGTCCAAACACATAGACAAGAATCGTAATTAATTCTAATTCTAAATTATAATTCTAATTCTAAATTCTAAAATAATAATTATAAAAATATTTATACCATTCTTACAATAAGATGTAAAACGAAGAAGATAACATGATGCATTACCAGCTCCTGGTCAAAGATTTGACATTCGAACCAAAAAGAAAACCGCTTTGTGGCTCGCACTCTTCCGGACCTTCAAAACCGATAACTTGTTGATCGGGATCGCAGATCGTAACGCAGGTACTCTCATCCTATACATATAAATCTTTCATCTATTACATCGTCAGATTGTAAATTAATTTCGTTCCGCCATGCTAGATCTTGTTCTAATGCCGCTAAAATCGGCGATTTGTTCGTCAAAAGGAAGACGAGATAGGGTTTTGTTCATATATTGGATCAAAACTAGAATTATATGCAATATAGATCACATTTTGTAGGTTTTAGACTTGTACGTAAGTGTTGATGCCATTTATGTTACGTGATTAGGCATCATATGCTTCAATTAATGACCTAAAACCTAATTACGTAATAAATTGAACATTAATGTTGATATAGTTTAAGAAATTGGCGTCAAATCGGTTGATGTTATTAAAATCACTGAGTTAATGCTTAATCGGTTAAGAAATGCTAAATTAGGGATATCTTATTGTCTGTTAATTGTGGATTAAAACGAATGATTGCTGGCGTTTTGTTTGATTTACTTTAATAGGTATACAGATTTGAGAATGGAATCAGATACAGAACAGAAGGGCAGCATGATGATTGAGCAAGATGCTCCACATAACAAGCAGATTGATCCAGTAAGAGCGCGTTTCCCGTGTTGCGTTGTATGGACACCCCTCCTAGTAATTTCATGGCTCCTTCCTTTCGTTGGTCATGTCGGGATATGCAGAGAGGATGGCGTTATTCTTGATTTTGCAGGGCCTAATTTTGTCTGTGTAGATAATTTTGCGTTCGGGTCTGTGTCTCGGTTCATCCAAATAAGCAAGGAAAAGGTAAAAACTAAAACATATGCTTGTTTACAAGACATTAGTTTTGTTGATACTATAGTTTTCTCCCCACCGTAGTTTATTAATATCATTATTAGTACCTTTGTATTTGTATGGTTATTACGTTGATTCTCGTAGTCACATTTTAAGTTACCTAGATTACTATACTGTAAACATCAAAAAAATGGTTTCTGGAGCCTGGGTCTCACTAGGAGCAGCCTCTGTTACCCCTAGGTTAGGAAAGATTTGAGATTTTACTGGATATGTTTGTTTTATAATCTTGATGATTATCATGATTCATGACTTACTCCCCTTTGGTTCCTTTATAACAGTGCTCCATCACTTCCCATCCTGCAACCACATTTAGAAGTGAAGAAGAGTACATGCTAGTAGAGTCAGGAAGAAACGAACACACATGGGATGACGCCTTACGAAAAAGCACACAAGAATACCAACACCGAACCTACAACATCTTTACCTGCAACTGTCACTCTTTTGTGGCCAACAATCTAAACAGGTTAGAGTTTCAGGGCGGTGGGTGGAACGTGGTGAACTTGGCAGTGTTAATATTGTTGAAGGGTCAATGGGTAAATAAAGTATCTATGGTTCAATCTGGTTTTCCATTCGTGTTATTGTTCTTTATTGGAATCACCTTTGGAGGGGCGAGCTTTCTAACGTTCTTGGCGTTCTTTGCATTTCTTCTCGTTGGATGGTTTATTTGTGGTACGTATTGTTTCAAAAACTTCATACAACTCTAGTAGCTCATTCGTTCCTAGTAACATGTAGCTTTACTAAATGTGTGTTTTGATTTTAGTAAAAAGACACATCACCATGTTTATACAAGTTCTTATCCTCTGAATTGTGTTGTACCTTTAGAATAAATCAAATATGTTGCCTGTTGGTTTTAACCACGAGTTAGGTACATGGTACCTGCAGGCTGCAACATTGTTTACATGAAACTGAGCCGTGGCTTAAAATTTTAAGTTATTAGCTTATATAAGCATCTGGTGTCTTTGCGTGTTGGGGGTTGACCATCGTTTGGTTGGTCGGCTGCAGCTGACTTGACAGTTGACACATAGGACTATAGGAGGGTTATAAGTTCCAGTATAATGACACTTTTGGCAATCACCAGTTGCATAAGCTGTCCAATATCGTCCAATGCTTTGACCATTGACCAACAGTTGACCCTTCCCAATGGGCCCAACGGTTCATTGCCATCAGGTTCATTGAAGTAAGCCTGAAATCGTTCAAGGCGGTTGGGTTTGTTAACGAGCTCACCATAAACCCACGGGTCAGTGAACCTTGCACCCACTAAACCGAAGACGTACTATTGGTGGGAAACCGCATCCATGGCCTCACCCTTCAAACCAACCTGAGTGAACCAGTTAATTGACTTTCTTTGACCATCACCATAAATATAATCACTATTTTGACATTTTGTATCTTTAATACATATTCGTTAATCTGTAACTTTTTTTTTATCACAACTTGCTTTTTGTTTTTGAATTAAAATAGGACGTTTACAATACATATTCATTTTTTCATGTATTCTATCAACTTTAAAACAGAATTAGTGTGTTTCACATTCAAATTCAGCGTAAGAAATTAATAGAACTTGAGAGTAAATTACACAACAATTCTATAGCGTAAGAAATTAATAGAACTTGAGAGTAAATTACACAACAATTCTATAGAAACCGTCACGTCACTGACTATAATAATCTCTATTTTCTGAAATTAGTAACCTTTTTAATCATGGATGATAATTTAATCGGGGTTTAGCAAGTGCAATTTTGGATTGATTTGGTTCGATTTAGATGTCATTTCTCGGCAATGCGAGCCCTTGACATCTATTGTCTGATTTTGGCTCGGATGAAGATATTGACGTTGTGAATATGCGATCCCTTGACATCTATTGTCATCGAATCACTTAAGCCAACTGATTTTGGCTCGGAGGAAGATATTGATGTTGTGAATTTGTAATGTAAAATGTAATAATTTGTTAAAGTTAAAAAATAGTCTGAGATAATAAAATATCTTATAACATAATTGGTTTCAAGCATTGTAAAAGTTAGAAATTTGTGGTTGGGGAGTTCTATAACATCACGTGGTTAACGAACTTTGAGCACCCAAAGATGGCAAAACAACATGATGCTCAAGCCCTATAACATAAAAAACGCTCCGACTACTGTGGATGCTCTTACATCTTTATATTAACTTAAACTTTTAGAAGTCATGTGGTTTAAGCGACTTAATAACTCATGAAAAAAATCACATTGTTTGATGTTTAAAGAAAAATAAACACAAAGAAAAGCACGATAAGAAAACACATGTCATGTGTGATTTGTGACCCAGTTAGGAAGTACAACTGACCAACACTGTTCACGTCCTTCAACTTTGGAGGTTATAATAATAAGAGTAAATTACACAGATTGTCCTTTAATTATACTAGAAATTACACTCTGTATCCTTTGACTTAAATAAGTATACCACATGTCCTTTTCTTACATACTTTTATACACTCTATGTCCTTTGCACTAACTGGCGTTAAGTTTTTCTGTTAAGTCTAGACATGTGTCTTGCATATGAGGGTATTATGGTCTTTTTACCTATTAAAGGACAGTTTGTATAATTTACTCTAAAAACCCTATTTTCATCTTCTTCCCTAATTTACACCCTCCCTCTCAGCACTCTCTATCTCTTCATACACCCTTTCTCTCTCAACCAAAACTCACCACCACATTTCTGGTGGTTTGAAGGTGTGGCGGCAGTGGTGACGGTTTGAAGGTGGTCATCCAAACCCCCCAACCCGTTCCTCTCTATATATCGTACCCCTGCATCATTCCCCCTAAATCAGGCAAATTCCCTGATTTTCACTCTTTCCAAGCTCGAGAATTGACATCGATTGTGTTCGAAACCAACTCTGCAACTTTTCGGGGAAATGACCCGTCAAAATCAACAACATCAACAACCATAACCACCACGACGCATGTACCTGTAACTGAATTCAACCTCCTTCCAACTGTATGATCGAAATCATGTAACAAGTTTTCAACAATTTGATCTTTCACCTTCCCATAGTTCCTCAAGCTGTGACACCTAGCACAAACCACCGGACTAAGCGCCACCAACGGGAAATCAAGCAGACTCGGCGAGAGAATCTCCGGCGGGTTAGAGTTATGGGGAAAACTGGAGAATCCAGCGGCGTTGTGAATCCGGGAACCAACAGGCTGATCTTGAAGTTCTTCAGGCTGCTCCTCCGCTCGTAGAGCTTCGAGGGCTTTTTGTTGGGAACGGTTTTCATGGGAGGGATCAGGTTTCTTGCCGGTGGGTTGGGTCGGTCGGCTGGCGGCGGAGGAGGCGTGTTTGACTGTTTCGGATGACCCGTTTGGCATTTGGACTACTTTTTTGAACTAGGTGGCGTCGGCTTGAACGAAGGTTGTTGGGTATGGGTTGTTGGGATCGGAGATGGTGACAGGAGTTGGCGGCGGCGATGGGTGGTGGTTGGTGGTGGTGTAGCAGCTGTGGGAAGCCGAAGAATTCTCCATTTTAGGAGGGATTGGTGGGGGTGGTGTTCTTGCAGAGAGAGATAGAGAGAGAACAAGGGGGTGGGTGGGTTAGGATTTTATGAAGAAAAGTAGGAAATTACATAAGTTGTCCTAGTCATGTTACCTTCATGTGCAATGCATATGTCTAGACTTAACAGAAAAAATTAACATCAGTTAGTGTAAAGGACATAGAGTGTGCAAAAGTATATAAAAAAAAGACTTGTGGTGTACTTATTGAAGTTAAAAGACAAAGAGTATAATTTCTAGTATAATTAAAGGGCAATATATGTAATTTACTCTAATAATAAAAACACTTGATTTTTACTTTGTCACAACAACGTTGTATATTTAAAGTTTTAAAATCATCATATTGTTACATTTCCTTAAAACTCTTTGATTAATTTTCCAAGCATGTAATTAACCTCCATTGATAAAAACTTTTTCAGTTGACAAACACTCAAAAGATAACGGAATCATTTTTTTTATTCACCTGTAAATATCCATTGTTAAATTGATCAAAGATCAGTAAACCAAGGGGTGTTTGGGATTACTTTTTGAGCTACTTATTAACTTATTAACTTTTTTAAAAAGTTAATAAGTTAAAAGTTTGTTTGGGTTAAATGAAAAGAGAAAAAAAAATGGAAGGAGAAAAGGAGATTTGAAGAAGTAAGAAATTCTTACTTTTCAAAACTACTTATTAACTTTTACAAGAAGTTAATAAGTAGTTTTCAAAAGGAATCCCAAACGAGTATCAGTCGGACAAGTAAACCAAAATGCAGAATCGCATGGCGGCTGCTGCTAAGAAGCTTCTTCATCAACGCCGATCGATCCTCAATTTCAGTCAAATTAACCGATCGTCTTCAACTTCCGGTAATCACTCTCCAATTTCACTGCCGATTCTTACAATTAACCCTAATTTACTTGCAATTCGCCTAGGTTAATCTGATTTTGTAGGTTTTGAGTTACAATTGCTGTTTATTTTGTAATAATTGTTGATTTTGTTGGTAATTGGGATTAACGAGCATCAAAATGAAATGGCACATGTTTGCGGATTGTAATTTGTAAGATGTTGAGCTCGGAAGTTTTTTAATCTGTTTACTTCATGAGTTGATCTTACAGGGGCGTTCAAAAACCTAAAATAAATAATTTTGAATTCAGATTGGATTTCATTTGTTATATCAAGTTATTCATGGAAGATTGGATTCAGATTGTTTATGTCTAGTTGCAGGTTTCACACATCACTGTGGCCATGTACCTCTAAAGCAGTTTCTTGCAAGTTATAGATGGGATCTTTGGAGATCTTGCTTAATTCACATGCAGAATATGTCTGCAGTCCATCACAGGAAGTTTGGCTCAGTGGCATCCACTATAGTTCAGAGAAACCCTATGTTTTCGACTATTAATGATGATGATTTGATTTATTTTGAGAAGATATTAGGGATGAAAAGGGTTATTCAAGACCATGAAGAACTAAAAACTGCAAACACAGATTGGATGCATAAGTACAAAGGCTCAAGTAAGCTTATGCTCCAACCTGAGAACACCGCAGAGGTTATTATCTTCTTTATTTTGATAAAAGTGGGTATTTAGGTTAGTTTGAATAGCGTATAATGATTACAGTCCATGTGTTTGACATGTAGTTGTCTCAAATTCTCGAGTATTGCAATTCTAGACGATTGGCAGTTGTTCCTCAAGGTGGAAACACGGGTCTTGTTGGAGGAAGTGTACCCGTGTATGATGAGGTAACACAGGCCTGTAATCTTTTCTTTATTTTTTAGTTCATTTAGTTTTTTTAACTTTTTGGTTTACTTGCAGATCATTATTAATACGCGGCGCATGAATAGCATTATTTCCTTTGACAAGGTAGGGAGGTCAGTCTTCTAATATTATTAATCTAAAGCTTTATTTAGTCATTTGTTTGCTAAAACATGTGAATATTTTTGGTTGCTGATTTCCCTATGTAATTTCTTTGCAGGTGAGCGGTGTACTGGTATGTGAAGCAGGGTGTATACTGGAAAATCTCATTTCTTTCCTAGACAAAGAAGGGTAATATCATTTTTCTGTATGAAAATCTGATCTCTTATTATTATCCTTCTGAATCATTTGTGTGACATTCTAATTTGTTTTTTTGTTTCAGTTTTATTATGCCATTAGACTTAGGTGCAAAGGGAAGCTGCCAGATTGGTGGAAATATTTCTACTAATGCTGGAGGGTTGCGCCTAGTACGTTATGGATCTCTTCACGGAACTGTTCTTGGTATATGCTTTTTCTCACTTAATTTCATTAAAATTTTTAAAAACTTACAGAATTAAACATATGTATTCGCATATTTATGTTTCAGGTCTTGAGGTTGTTTTGGCGAATGGTAGTGTGATTGAGATGCTCGGGACTCTGCGAAAAGATAATACTGGCTATGATTTGAAGCATTTGTTTATAGGTGTGACTGAACTTTATACTTCGTATATAATCATAATCATAGTGTAGAAGTATATAAATATTTGGCTGATCCAATACTCATGTATCTATTTACAGGTAGTGAAGGGTCTTTGGGTATCGTAACAAAGGTTTCAATACTCACACCTCCAAAGCTGTCTTCAGTAAATATAGCTTTCCTTGCTTGCCAAGATTATATCAGTTGCCAGGTAAAATATTATGTTTACCTGATACATGTTAAAACTGAAATCTTTACGCATCTTGGAAGTATATATATCTAATCAGTTACTTATGTTTGCTATCAGAAACTTCTATTTCAAGCTAAAAGAAAGCTTGGTGAAATATTATCTGCATTTGAGTTTCTTGATGCCCAAGCAATGAATCTGGTAAATCTTTGGGGTCATGATTATTACACAAGGAAATTTCTTTAAATTGGCTGCTATTTAGGCTAAAGTTTAATGTCGTCTTAATAACACCACATGCATGAAAGAAAAGTTGTCACATTCCATTAGATTTAACTGTAAAATTCTATTTGTTTGTTGTTATTATTATTATTATTATTATTATTATATGTTTTACAGGTTCTTCACCATCTAGACAGTGTCCGGAATCCATTACCATCCTCAATTTACAACTTCTATATTCTCATTGAGACAACAGGCAGCAATGAATCTAATGACAAGTAAGTTACTGATATATAATTTTATTTATTTTAATTTATTCGGTCAACAAACTTATACAATAATCTCTCTAAAGAAATTTCAACTCACATTTTAAGGGAGAAACTCGAGGCATTTCTTCTTCATGCTATGGAAAGTGGTTTGGTATCTGATGGTGCCCTTGCACAGGATTTTAGTCAAGCATCATCATTTTGGCATATCCGTGAGGTTTGCAACCGAGTGATTATACTTTGTTTGTATAATCACTTTTATTATGCTAAATTTGTGTTGTATAATCACTTTTTTAATGCTAAATTTGTCTACTTGTTTTCAGGGTATTCCAGAAGCATTAATGAAAGCTGGAGCTGTATACAAGTATGATCTGTCATTACCTGTTGAAAAGATGTATGATCTTGTTGAGGATATGCGAATTCGTCTTGGTAACCATAATGATTTAACTTGTTATACTGCAATATTAACGATAATATTATGCCAATAAATTATCTCAATCTGATACTATAATCCTCATTTAAAAAAAATAGGTGGTGCTGCAAATGTAGTGGGATATGGTCACCTTGGAGATGGCAACCTCCATTTAAATGTGTCAGCTCCACAGTATGATGATGCTGTAAGATTCATGTTCCTGCTTCACAAATATAAAATTTGCATCCTTTTTTTTTCTGAGTCTTATAAAAAAAAGTGCAGATTTTAGCACAAATTGAACCTTTTGTCTATGAATGGACATCCCGGCACCGTGGGAGTATTAGTGCTGAACACGGGCTAGGTCTAATGAAAGCTGAAAAGATCTACTACAGCAAGTCATCTGAAACTGTGAGTCTACTTTATTATTAGGGTTAATACTGATAAAAAACCAATATACTTTCTTACTTTCTAGGAAAAGTCACTAAATCAAATTTTGGTATATTAAAGTCGCACACTTGTAAAACTACACGAAAGTCGCACACTTGTAAAAAGTACACGAAAGTCGCTAAACTAATTTTTGTATATTAAAGTCCCTAAACTGGTCCAAAATGCATGTACTTTTGATCTTTATTCTTTAAATAACACTCTTAAATTGGTCAAAATAAGATTGTATAGTTTTCTTTTCTACAAAAAATCTTGAATGTCATTTTATCAAACTTTGACCAATTTAAGAGCTAACAAGTAATTATATTAAAAAAAAATTCACAAGTATGTGCATTTTTGTCAAGTTTAGGGACTTTAATATACAAAAATTAGTTTCGTGATTTTTCACATAATTTTTATAAGTTGGGGGATTTTAATATATCAAAATTATGTTGCGGGACTTTTTGGTGAAAGTAAGAAACTCTATTGGTTTTTTATAGTATTAGCCTTTATTATTATTATTATTATTATTTACCAAAATCACCAGTGAGCAATTTCAAAAAACAAAGTTTAACTTGCACAGGTACAACTTATGGCTTCAATCAAGAAATTGTTGGACCCTAATGGAATAATGAATCCTTACAAAGTTATCCCATCATCACTGGTATCCTAATTGAGGTTAGAAACTTTACTGTTTTTGAGAAGTTTTCAAGTTACTATTTTCCTTTTTGATGGTGACGATATCACGAATTATTTGTGGTATTGATTTGAACCCACATGATTATTTTATTTTGTGTTTGCCGAAGGGTATTTAGATACTCGACAAATAATTGACAAGGTCTCCTAACTGATTTTAGCAATGTGCAGGATGTACATATGAAAGCACAACCATCTGCAACCTTTCAAGGAGCACATGCTAGATGTTATTAGTTGTTCATGACTTCATGGCAAACATAACACACTTTACATTGATATCAATAAAGATGGTTCTTCTGTAAAGTAGTTCATTTTGAATCCTGTGAAAGATTGTGTTGACAATTTGACTTAGTTTGCAAAATGGGTGGTTTTTTTAAACCCAAATCTGCCTACCACTTTGCCAAAATGTGTGTATATATAGAGGCATGTTCACTATAAAAACCAATTTTAAGAGAATAGCGCGTCAACATATGAACTTATTGCTTTAACAATGGTACGTAAATTGGTTCTTTCTCTCATTATATTTAACAAGCACTATGTACAAGTGAATATGTGGTTCTCTACTTAGAATATATCTTGCATTGAACATGCTTATACACACGTGTGTATATGTCGGATCAAACAAGAAGTGATTTTTTTTTAAAAGTATAGGAAGTGATTTTGGACTATTGATCACACTACTTCAGTAGTTAAGATTGACACGGTGAAAAGATCATAATTTATTAAAGTAAAAAAATGATTGAAACGGTAAAAGACGGAATAGCCTCCATTGTTAGACTTTCTTTGTAAGGAAATTTTTTGTTTAGTCCCTATAGTTTGTGGATAAACGCAATTAATAGAATGTACTATCACGATAACTACCACCATTCCTCCATCACAAAAACCAGTCACGGCGTCACATACAACACACTATCCACTCCTTTTAGACGTCATCCCCTCCCAGCGTCACCTCCCCCACACTATCCACTCCTTTCAGACGTCATCCCCTCTCCCACATCTCCAATTTCCTGAACATTATATCCTCTACTAATATCCTCTATTGTCTCCACCGCCACGTTAGTCTCCTCCTCTATCCTGCATGTGAAGATAATAATGGCGGAACCAAAACTTCTTACTCAAAGGGTTATAATAAGGTTCTCTTCTCTACCAACTACAACTAAAGAGTCTAACTCGTTTTTTCTTCGAAAAAACTCAGCTTTTATATAAAAACCTGACAAATTTCAATGATTAGGGGTGTGAGCGGACCATCTTGACCCTCCCTTGGTTTCGTCTATGAGGATGACCTACTACTAACACAAGTGGTTGGATACCACAGGTCTAGGTATTTTCCTTCTCTAGATATTGAACTATGTGATGTTTTTATTTTCTGAATAATTTTTGAAGTTTGTTAGTCCAATTTTAGATTTATAATATACATACCCCTCTTATTTTAATGACAACAAATTACATGTATGTACACGTCGGTTATTGTGGAAAAACCCTCTCATCTTACTAGTATAATACAAGATTTTAAATTTCAAACACAAAGATCAAGAAGTCGAATACAAGGTGCCACTTAACAACAAATTACCATTTAAAATGTTTAAATCATATTTACAAAAACCCCATACTAATTAACACTTTCTTGGGTTTTTGAAACGGATAAAACCTGTAAAAATGAATGTCATGTTCGGTTTCATGTGTTTGACACAATATTTGGGTTCATGTCAAGTTTCTAGTTTCGTGTTGGATCGGTTAAAATTTCCAGAACTCGGTCATACCATTGTATGCTTTTCATAACAGCCTACTCGACTTACCCCAAACATGAAAGAGCTCACAAAATACCGTTGTTTCTAGGTTTTCATCAGTTAAGGATCATACATGATCAAATATTGAAAAAATGCACTATATTGAGTAAATAAGTAAATATTTGGATACATAAACATGTGATGAAGAAAGTTTATTTTATGGTGATTTGTAGGAAAACATGGTTAGTATAATTACCTTAAAGAATGAAGAAAGTGAAAAATCAGTCCCTCCTCTTTGTTTGTTTTAGCAAATTGAGAACATTTTCATAGGCAATGAAAGTTATGGAAGCTGCAGGAAGAGTTTTGAGAAGGTTTGCTGTAAAGCCTCCATAAAAGCCTTTTATACCCTCTAACCGGGCTGTTTTCTCCAAGGCATGCCCGCTATCTGCGTATCTTGGAACCCCATAGGTATTTGGTCGTTGCTACACTTCAAGAAAGGATAAAAAGTTAGATACGACATTATTACTATACATACATAACAGATTTAAACATTTGCTTTACCTGTAGTCGAGAACGAATGACCTGACAACAACGTTACCACGTAACATAAGAGAACAAGCACAAGTTAGAAATACTCTCATATTAGAGTAGGAAACAGTTAGAAATTTAAGCTAAATTAACCTGGAATGGATATGTTGCAAGGATGGCAACCAGTTTAGAAGAAGCTCCTAAAGTTGCATAATCAATTATAGTCTGCAAGGAAAATCAGAGGAAAACTAGATTATTAATTAAAAAAGGGTACCAAATACACATTTTTTAAATAGGTTTGCAGCTTGAAAAATCATTCACCAGAGAAACTTACCAGTAAATCAGAATTTTTATCAATGGAGGAGTTCTGTTTACGCCTAAAATCAATTATAATTTTACGAAGCTCCTCATATACTGTAAACTGAATGGCACCATGAGTGACCTGCAAAATAAATAGCACAAGTAGATTATATATATGTGTATATGTGTGTGTATGATTTAACAAATGATGATATCATTAAATGCATCCTCATGACCTTCACCCATGAAATGACATTAGTTTTCAGAAAGAGAAAGAAAGCTATAGATATAAAAGCAGGCATACAAGAGAAGGTAATATATAGCATATTGAACAGAAATAACGATACCAAATCTAACCAGAAAAAGTCCAGGTAAAAGCCCTTTGTATAATGCCCTCCATCCTTCATCTCTCAATATTGTTTTAAAAGCATCTGCAATCACATAATGGATAATGTCAATGGAATGGCATCCATCCAGAAATTATGGTCCAGTTTTTTACTAGTGAACCATTGATACAAATTATTATTTCAATGGAGATTGACAAGGAGCTTAACAACATTCATGGAAAAAAAACAAGTGAGCAAAAGTACATAATTTCATGTTTAACGTACAAAATTGAACACACCATTAAAACCAGAATATGGACGGCCTTGATGGTGAGGAGTCTGAAGTTGTAATCTTGTTTTTACAACCCAAACAGGATTGGTGGAAAGACATACCTGAAAAGGTAACAGTTTTGCTATTATAACAAGATAAAGTTGAGCACATACAAAACTACCTAAGCAAATTAAAATTAAAAACAGATGTTCTTCAAAACCTTTCTTTTTAAGGCTGACAAAACCGGCAGGTCAGGTCCGGTAATGGATAAAAGTGGGTTCAGGTCAGAAAGGGTTGTTTCAAAAAAGTATCAAATAGGTTCGGGTTAAAACGGGTTCTGGCCGAAAAGGGTTTGCCTTGAAATGGATCGTTTTTTTAAAAAAGGTATCAAAATGGGTTCACCAGCTATATTTGCTTTTATGGCGGCTAGTGGTCACGGGTGGCGGTGGTGAGTGTGGTGATGGCGGCAGGGATGAGGGGTCGGCGTCGATTAGTAGGCGGTTAAAACACACAATGGTGGTGGGTGATGCTCGCCCATTTGGACCCATTTTAAGTTGGCAAGGTTTATAATAGTGACAAATTGACCCTGTGTATAACTTGAGAAGACCCAAGTTGACCCGTTGTATAACTTGAGTACACCCAAATTGACCCGTTGTATAACTTGAGTAAACCCAAGTTAACCCGTTGTATAACTTGAGTAGACCCAAATTGACCCGCTGTATAACTTGAGTAGACCCAAATTGACCCGTTTTATAATTTTAGTAGACCTAAACTGAGCCATAAACAAAAAAAAAAACTTTACCAAACCAATTTCTCAATAAATGGATCATAATTGCCATCCCTACTTTTTGTGATCAAGCAAACATCATAAAGTAGAAGAAATGCAACAAACTCACCAGTGCTCCAGCCTCTGCAGCTGAAACAAGATGAGTACGCGCGCTTGACTTTTCTTGATTTCCCATATATCTTTGTTTGGCATTGTTATAGCTATAAAGAGGAAATGTGATATGTCAAGAAGTTGAACATGCATTAAAAAGACATAAAAATCTTGAAAAATGAAAGAAAAGAATAGCAATATTGACTCCTCTGAGATATAGTTAAAGGCTCATACTTCACTTACAAGTAGAAGTATAGACCCCATGAGAGAGTTGAGCCTAAGACTGCAGGATTAAAGCCAGCATATAGCCCTCTCAGACCCTGTAAAGACGGTTACCGTTTTATTACAAGCATAAAATACACAAACATAACACCTGAATGACAAAGGTATTAAGGGAAATATAACAGAAGCCTCCTGTTGGAAACTTAGATTGGCACGAGGCTTATTAATCGTTGATTATGATATTCAAGCATATCTTCAATTCTTAATAATACTATTCACGACTTGGTGTAGAACAAAGCTTACATTACCTGATCGCTTACTACCAAAATAAACTAATTTGTTACACAAGTGCAGACTATAGTTATTTAAATTATGTTCGATATGGGATCATCTCCGCTACTGAACAGACTCGAGTACATAGTAGTCTGTCAAACCAACCCCTGTCACACCATATTATACATCAATCTTCCATTTAATTTCTTCAATTTGTATGTGAAACTGAGGCCAACAGTTGGAGAAAAACTTATTACACAGTTTGTCACTATGGCTATTGTACAGGGGCATTTATGTATTTCTTTATAGATGTTCTGTTAGATTGTTACACCATTACCTACACTCATTTGTATCTATTCTTTCCTAGCATAGCATATTATTACAAAATTACAGATAATAAAACTCAAATCAGCATATGTTCTCTACAAGAACACAATCTAATTCCTTGTAAGTAGGATGATTTAACAAATATGAGATATAAAACGTGAATTGACGGACCTCTAATCGACCGATGGTGAAGAGAGCATGAGGAGTGTGTCTGTAGCACGGAAGGTTAGGGTTCCGACCGTCATAAACTGTTGAATTAAATCAATCAACGGATTAAGAATGGAAATAAAATAAACGGTGGATTAACATTTACGCACCTTGGAATCTGGTGCGGACAACATCAAGGGGATGAGAAAAAGTGACGGTGGCAAGTCCGGCGACGGAGCCAGCGACGGCGTTCTCCCATTGCCAATCCAACGACTGAGACGACGTCGTCATGGTTTAATTTTACCGTCGACCGTTTCCAAATTTGGTATTTACGGAGGAGGAGAATTTTGAATATCATATTCATGGCATAACCAGATCCCTTTTCTAGCATGGGGTTAACCGTTAACCAACGGTATTTATGCCATGACATAATAAAATGTTAAAATCAGGTGTACATGTTTTTATATAAACTGTATGAAATTATAATTTCTAAAAAAAATTGTTTCCGCAAACGTTGATTTATTTCATGATTTAACAGACCCTTAGTGACGGATTTTCACTGGATCGGTTGACTAGCGATGTATAACGCGTATATAACACTAAAAAAATTCACTGAAGGCGGTTGTCCCTGTACCCTTAACATAGGTCCACCTATACAGGTCACAATGTGTTTCGTTTCTTTATATAAAGTTTTTACATTTTTTCATGGTTTAGCGCGTGTTGCGACGTGTGTTTTAACACTAGTTATGAATTAAGTGTAAAGAGATTATTAATCTCTATCAAATACATGTAGTAATAGCTACAAGGAATCCATAAAAAAAACTTTAGTAAAATACGTTTGGTTCAATTTGATTAATATATCTTTTTTTTATATTCATGCTTGGTTTGTATTAGGCTAAGTGTTATGGGTGAGATTGCCAGGGTGTGAGTGCTGCCTCAGCCTTCACGTCGATGAACACCTCGTCGGAGAGCATTAAAGGGGCATGAGCCCTTGAGAGCGTTAACAGTTTCACAGGGAAGGGGCAATTTTGTAGAGTCAATGTACCTCTCCAATCAAAAATGGACTCCTCGCCAATTCATTTTTTTACATTTAGATTTAATTTGATTTTTCTCAAATAACTCGTGTTTGATAATTATTTAAAAAAAACAAAATATGCATGCTTGTTTTTTTTTTCTGAACATCCTATAAATTTTAACGACAATGAAGTTGTTTTAAAAAAAATATTTTTGGTCTTGTAAGTGGTTTTGACACACATTGTTATTTATAAGTATTAAATTAGTATTTTTTTGTCTTTATTTTATTAAGTAATGATTAGTTGCCAAAGAGGTTGAGGTGTAGTGGTTGAGGTGAGGCATGAAGTCTCAAGCGACCCGGGTTCAATCCCTGCCACCATCATTAATTTCTGAGGCATGCAAATGAGGCCTTGTTCTTAGGCTGATGCACCAGGGTTTTACCCACGTCGATCCAGGGTTCAAGCCTCGACTCTCCCTCAAGCCCGGAAGGGGCCGTATTGGGTGGGATTTTTCCTTGGATGCTCTCCAACTCTGATGTCAAGTGAGCCCGGTTAAGACAACATATTGGCCGGAGTTGGACGAGGCTCTCCCATGTGACAGGGGGTGCGACGTCACAACATTCAATGTTCGCCGTTCAAAAAAAAAATTAATGATTAGTTAATGATTAAAAACTTAATACAACAGTGAAGTGACAATGAAACCATTATTACAGAGCTTCGTGATTCTGATAGTGATTGTTCATTTGCTGACGTGGCAGTGACATGGCAGGGTGTGATTACACTTTTTAGTGAAACCACTACACTTAGCCTTACGTTTTTTAACCAAACACATTTTGACGCCTTTTGTCATAAACAAGTTATATATTGTCACCAAGTTAAAAAACAATAATAAATTTGGTCATGTATGGCGAGCAAAGTGATATCAATACACTAATTACAGTTAAATATGATACATCATATGGACCAACAATTCCCTCTTTTAGGTCGTGTATGAGTAGCATGAGATATTAATGCATTGATTACAATTAAATATGGTACATATACACACCAACAATTTCCTCATCATGGTCTTTTATTTTAAATTCAATTTTTAAGTGTTTAATTGCCTTATTAATCTCACAAAAGTTCTAGTTATATTAGGCTTCAACACATACATCAATTATAGTGTATCCAGGTCTATCAATTATAATGCATTTGTGTGACTGTGTCCGAATCTCTTTACAAAAATGAATATTCAAACATAATCATTTTTGTAACATTTTTTCAGTAAAACCCACTAAGCCTATTATACCACATATATCCAGGTTGTTTTAACCCATACAATTAGTGGTGCACAAATCGGTTTTTTAACCCAAACCGGTTCAACCCGACCCGAACCGGTTTGATCAACGAAAAGTCAAAACCGGTTTGGGCCCAAACCGGTTCGGGTTAAACCGGTTCGAGTAATGGAAATATGTAAACCGGTCAAACCGGTTCGGGTAGGTTTTAAACCGGTTTGTCCTTTAAACCGGTTTAAACCGGTTTTTATAAAAAAAAAAATCCAAATAAATTTTATATTTTTAATATAAAATCCATAATAAAATATAACAAAATTAAAACATAAAGTTCAACGTTTATTAATATTTGGAAAGTTCGGAAATTAAAAAACATGACAAGATAAAATTGTAAAAAATTACAAAAAATATAACAAATATAAAACATTAAGTTCAACGTTTTATTTTTTGGAATATTGATTGATTATTCTTGTGCGTTGTCTTCGGAACTAGAGCTTCGTAGCCTTGCATCTTCGGCTAGTTCTTCATCCGTGACGGGTTCGGATATTCCAAGATCAACCTCGTTGTTGTGTATGACTTCTTCGGCTTGAATTTCATCTTCGAGAGAAGTTTGGTCTTGTATCCTATCCATCGCATCCAAATGGTCCTTCAAGCAAATGCACATTTCCATCGCTAGGGGTGTGAGTCTAGTCCTTCGTATCGATAATACCCTGCCACTAAAAGAAAACGCAGATTCCGAAGCTACCGTGGAAGCTTGGACGGTTAGTACATCACGGGCCATGGCGGAAAGAATCGGAAACGAAGCTTCGTTTGTTTTCCACCATGCCAAAATATCAAAATCCTCAAAAACGGTAGGAGGCATAAACACTAAAAAGTTTGTGCCAATATACCTTCCGAGTTCGCTACTCGGGGTGGTACCTCGAGCCCGTTTACTAAATTCATTTAACATTTCGTTATATAAATTCAAATTAACATCTCTCGAGGTACCACTTGATGATGTACCCATTGTATCATGTGGAGTAGAAGTTGTACCATATTTATGTAAATAAACATCAAATAAATCTTGTAAACATTTGTTAAAATATGTTTTTGTGCCTTGTGCAAAATGGATGTCTTCACTATCCAAATTCAAAGCGTAAGTAATTCTATCAATCAAGGTTTCAACCCCGTAAACATTTATGGTAGGGTTTAACGCGGCGGCGCAAGTTATAACGGGAGGCATTTCTTTAAAATATTTCACTAATTTTTCTTTCATCGGTTCTATCATTTTTGTAAAAAGATCGCTTTTATTTTCAAGCTCAGACAACTTGTTAGCCATTAAATATATTTGTTTTAGTGTTAATGGACTTGTGGGATAATAAACACCGGATAAAAAAGTGGTGGCGGTTTTAAAAACTTCAAGCAATTCGGTTACGTCTTTTAAAATATCCCAATTTGGAGACGGAAACTTTTGAATTTTACGACGAGGTTTTGAGGCAAGCATATCATGAAATAGTTCTAAAGTTTCTCTTTGTCGTAAAGCGCTATAAAACATAATATAAGTCGAGTTCCATCTTGTCTCGACGTCCCAATTCGGGCCTAAGCAAAGATTATTCGTATCACGACAAAATTTAATATAATCATGATATCTTTTTCTGTTACTAAAAATATCTTTAAGCATTTGTCGAAAAGTATATGTTAAGTTTGAAACCTCTTCAATTGCAAGCCTCTTCAATAATTTAATATTCAAATAAAAAATATAACAAATTATTAAATAATAAGTAAATTCTAAAGTAAAAGTTCAAAAGTACTTAATTTATTAGAGAAAAGATTCAAATTATACGTAAATTGGGATTGTTCGGTCTTTTGGGACCGGATTCAGTTGATAGTTGTTTGTTCCTTTTCACCGAATCACGTTCGATGGAGAGGATAAGAGTTGAACATGATAGTTAATTGATTAGAAGAGAATATGTAGACTCATGGTAAAAGGTTATTTGGTTAATTACTCAGTGGCCTAGGGCTTAATTGTTTATAGCGATTAAGTTTTTTTTTTGAACCGCGAACACAGACACACACTAATTCTCTCCTAAATTACACCAGAACACCCTTGTCAGGGATAGAACCCATGACCTCCATCTAAGAGGCATTGTGCCTCTACCATGTGAGCTAGCCCCACAATGGCATTTATAGCGATTAATTCATAGACTCAATCAACTAACTAATTAATAGGTTCATATTTGTTAAATTTTGATGCTTTAAATTATTTTTTTCGGGTGCCTTCTTGGTTAAAACAAAAATTTATAGGGTTGGTGTCAAAAAATTTTTAGGGATCACACGAGATTAGATCGTATGTATAAAAAAAAACTTTTTATGGGGGTCGGGTGTACCGGACGACCCCCATCCACCATAATTTGGTACGCCAATGTTGGTTATGCATCTCAGAAAAGTTCTCGTTTGAACCACTAGTTTCTAGTTAGATTGGTTGAACCGGACCAGACAGTAAGACCAAATTCTTTTTTTCTTTAAAGTTTCATTTTCTAATTTATTTAGTATTTCAAATTCTATATTTTATTTATTTAAACCTTCTTTTCATTAAAATTTTAAATTTACATCGAAACATAAAGTATTTTTTACATTTTGAGTATATATAGTTTTAAATTTTATATTACTTATAACATCATCCGGTCTTTATATCCGATATGACCAGTTCTACTAGTAGACCAGCAAGACGATCGGTGCACTGTTCGGTCCTGTTCTGAAAACATTGATGATTACTTAATAAGTTAACAAACTGTTGTGATTAACGTGCAGTCGGAGGATGATGGAGAGGGGGGAAGAAGGAAGAAGAAAGGTGTGGTGGAGAAGATAAAGGAGAAGCTACCTGGCGGTGATCATGGTGTCGATGAGCACAAGACTTCCATTACCGACTCTGTTGGCGGTGGTGGATGTGGAAATGAAGGAGATGAAGGGCACGAGAAGAAAGGACTGATGGAGAAGATAAAGGAGAAGTTGCCAGGGGGTCACGAGTGATCATTCCATGCATGTGTGATTGTGATGGTTGGCTATATACATATATAGATATAAACTTTGTATCATCGTGTATGTTATGCATGATGCTATAATAACATGCTTTGTGTTTGGGTGTTGTGTGATACGGAAGGCATGGTTTGAAATATACTTTTGTATGTTTGGGTCGTGATTTGTGTTAATATGAAGAAGTGAATTGTTATATACATGTCTCTTTTATTCATTTATTTTGTTAGCATACGTTTTCAAGACCTGACAGACTCATACTTCAATAAAATATTGAAAGTTCAATTGGTTTTCTTGAATCGGAGGTACACGATTTTTTGGAGTCAAACTTGACTACCGACTCTGTTCTATTATTATGAACTCGAACCAAATACTCACTTCCGTCTGCAAATTGGTCTGTCGATCGAGTTCCTTGTCGCCGTTTCAGTGCTCGAGTTCGTGACTGTTCATCTTGTTGCTTATGTTGTTTCCTAGCTTCCGTTTTTAATCGAACGCTTAGACGAGTTCCTTTTGGTCATTTTTATCGCAGGTAATAAGTTTACCGTCACTTTAGACGATTCAACCCACCGCACACCTCTAATCATGGATGTAGGCTCATGATATAAAGTTTAGTTGTGGAAGAACCAAAAGTAAATAACGAGGTTAAGTATAAGAGTGAATTGGAATTGAAGGATATTCTTGCTATATGAATATGTAAACGTTTAGATCAGACTCGTCACATCAGCTATGAAGATCAATCTATCACACTTTGTCATCTTCGTGTAGATCCAGATATGTGAAACATCATGAAAAAGCTCATTAAAAGGTGTTAGAGACCAGGGTCTCTGAACCACCCTGCGACGTTCAAGTCAGTATTGCATTCAACCACTGACGATCTAACGTATGTATGTATGAGTCCCAAAGGGTATGTGTATATGAGGTAAGGTTGAGCATTCGGTTAGAACCGGACCGGAACCGCGAACCGTTTGGATAGAAATATGTTAACCGAGGACCGGACCGTATATAAACGGTTCGGACCGGACCGGAACCGTATTAAACGGGTCGGAACCGTTTAATTTGTTGGATCAAACCGATTAAAATAAAGTTCCACTTTCATTATACCTAATTATATTTTCTGCAAAATAAAGTTCCAATCCAACTCCACAAAACAAAAAACAAACCCAAAATACTCCACAAACGGTTCTAACGGGTTCCAACTGGAACCGTCGGGTTATTAATCGAACCGAACCGCGGACCATTTAATGACCATATGAAGAACCGAGAACCGGACCTGTTTAGTAATTGGCGGGTCGGTTCCGGTTCCAATTGGTCCAATTCTACGGTTCTAACGGGTCCGAACCGCGAACCGCTCACCCCTAATATGAGGTATTAGGGAGGACGAAGAAGTTCCTAACATTGAGACGTAGTCCCCTTTAAACAGGGAATAGGTGGATTAAGGTTTTAATGGGCCAATATGTATTACTCGTAAACCTACTAGACTAGGCCAAGCTAAAACTATACTCGAGATATATATATTTTTTTATCATAAGGAAAATAAAAACATTTTATATATTTAGATGATAAAATGTAGTTGAAAATGTCTATGAAATAACTTAATAATTTATTTTTAACTAATTAATCAAATCATAAATCATGGACTCACATTTATGTAACTTGATAATTGAATGAACGTAGTCAAAAGACGTGGGTTGGTCATACAACAGAATAGTTTTAAATATTAAAATTAATTTCAACGAATTTGACACAATGTGGCTGTAGTTTAGTGGTGAGAATTCTACGTTGTGGCCGTGGAGACCTGGGCTCGAATCCCAGCAGCCACATCTCCTTTTTTGGTTTTCAATAATATCCTTTCTAAAACACTTACAAGATCAATGAAATTATAAAATAACGTGGACTTATAACTTTTTTCCTCAAATTAAATCTTAATGTATATCGTGAGAATTATGTTTACATTCTTCGTATAATTTTTATAACTTGTATTGCAAATTTTACGTATTTTATGAATTATGTGAAGTAAATTATGAATACTAAAAGGGTTGTTTTTTATATTGTTGTATGAGACTTTGTAAATTTTGGCATGTCTTGTAAGCTTATGCGTTTTTTTACGAAGTTAACTTTAACTATTTAGGGTTATTCATACATACATACATACTTACTGAATAGTATCCATGTGTTTTTTTATAGTCGTTTCTTTGTGATTTTTTTTAGGTGAGTACGGGTGTTTAGGTCGTTCAAACCGAGTGTTATATATTTTAACAATTAACCGTTACCGTCAGAACCACAACAGTATCGGCGTCGTTATTATCGGAACCGGTATCAGAATTCTCTGTTTTGGTTTTCGATCGATGTACTTTTCGGATATCTTTTTCGGCTAGGTTTTCTTTTTCGTTTGCTATGGAGAGTGCTTGTTGCATACCAGTACCGTAACAAACCGAACCGACATCGAGCAAATCATGCAACGTAGCGTGAGGGGATTCCACTAGTCTTTAAATTTTTGGAAGAGTTTTTTTTTCTTTTTTATGTTATTGTATGATATCTTTTTTTTGAAATACGACATTTATAATAAACAAGCACCGACTAGCAAGAAGACTTGCAAAACCAGACAAATTACATAAAATTTAGAGAGATTTGAAACCATTGTCCACGTAAGCTTACATCTTCTATTTCAACTACCATACATACCAAAGAAAATAGTGCCGATTTTTCAAAAACACCATGTCTCTCCTTAGCTTCCAAACAACCCATCACACGACAAAGATAAGCATCCCGATTAATTCCTTCTTAACCAGATTAACATTATCAAGCCACCCTCTAAGACCACGCGGGAATCTAACAATCGGCAAAGAAACATTAAGCCAGGCAGCCACTAGATCCCAAATTCTCCCCACCAAAGAACACTCCCCAAAAACGTGCAACGAGGACTGAATCGCGTAATTACAAAGTGGACAGAAAAGAGATGGAACCTCAATATCCAAGTTATTACGAGTTGGAAGACAATTGCTTCACACTATCCAAACGCAATCCAAATGCAAATGATATCCTGCAAACCTATGCATGTTCTATGAAACGTATACACATAGTGGGAAGTCAATATTAAACACTTAGAGTTACTTTTACATTCTTGATCATGTGCATTATATTTGATTAGTATTATTAACCGAGTATAATCCTCAATCAGCCAAGAATCACGGCTGTAGATTAGGAAACTGTTAATAATATAAATATGTATTGTATTTAAATATTTGATTGAGACTATCCATAGATAGACTCCCAAATGTAATTATATAATGCAATTGAATCAATGAGAAAGGGCAAGCATTGAGAAATACCAAATATCATGGTATCAGAGCCTTTCATCTAATAACCAGTCTTCTTTTCTCTGCCCTAGCCAGCCGCCACCTACATCTCCTCCCTCTCATTTCATCCTTCTTGACAGAACCCCTTTCTCACATCTAACCCTCTCTAATGGCTTCTCAACCACACCCTGCCAGATCGAAACTAATTCTGGATGAGACCAGTAAGTCACATCAGGCAGCCAATTTAGCACCTTCGGCTCTTCATGACACCACCAACCACCAAGCAACACGGGTCAGAAGTGGAGGCTCTTCTGATCACCGCCACCACCAACAATCAGACCATCAATACTCCAGCTATCGAAGCCAAGGTAGGGGTCGCTCCAACAGTGGCAGAGGACGAAGCTCACAGGCCTCACCAGGAGGACAGTCGAATACTTGGGGAAACCCAGGCGGGCCGCGACCACCTGTTCAATGGTCCACTCCTTCTCCGTGGAATTACCAGGGATATGCAAACTGGGATAACCCCCCTGCCACTACCCAACTCAACAGTTTGGGCTGTCTAGGCCTGTTCACAGCCAAACACCTGGCCCAGGTATACTTGGTAATCGGGCCAGTCAAGCATATGCTGCCTCTGAAGTCAGCCACACCTCAGCAGACCTTGAACAAGCCTTCCACTCCATGGAACTACATCCACCCGATCACAATTGGTACATGGACTCCGGGGCAACGACACACATGACCAACTCCTCAGGTAACTTCTCGTCCTATGTTAATAATGGTCTTTTTCGGAATATTCTTGTAGGTAATGGCTCTAAACTTCCAATTTACGGTACGGGACGTCAAACACTTCCTAAGCCCTTCCCACCTCTACATTTAAACAATGTTCTTCATGTCCCTTCTCTTATTAAAAACCTTTTATCTGTCCGACGATTTTCTATTGATAATAATGTATCCATCGAATTTGACCCTTTTGGTTTTGATGTTAAGGACTTCCCGACGCGGACACCAATCCTCCGATGTAATAGCACCGGGGATCTTTACCCTCTCACTATCCAATCAGCTTCTAACCTCACCAGTCCTTCCACCTTTGCAGCCATCACACAAGACTTGTGGCATTCCCGTCTCGGCCACCCGAGCACTTCAGTTTTATCTACTTTGAAACCTTGTTTATCTTTACATTCTCGTACTAAACATTCTCGTTCAATTTGTTCCTCGTGTGTATTTGGCAAACAAATTAAATTACCGTTTTCTACATCTACTTCTATCACATATTTACCTTTTGATATTATACATAGTGACTTGTGGACATCACCTGTTTTAAGTGCTAGCGGTTATCGATACTATATCCTATTTCTTGATGACAAAACAAATTTTTTGTGGACATATCCATTAGCACACAAATCACAAGTATACAATGTCTTTCTCCAATTCTATAATCTTATCAAAACCCAATTTCAACATAATATCAAAACAATTCAATGTGATAACGGTCGCGAATACGACAATCAACATTTTCATAATTTTTGTGCCCAAAATGGACTCCAATTTCGTTTCTCATGTCCACATACCTCTTCTCAAAACGGTAAAGCGGAACGCAAAATCCGCTCAATCAATAATATAATACGCACCCTCTTGGCCCATGCTTCCGTTCCCCAATCGTTTTGGCACCATGCTCTTCAACATGCTACTTACCTTCTTAACATTCTTCCTAGCAAATTGCTTCACAATTTCAGCCCCACCCAGCTCCTATACACCCGCAAACCATCCTACACACACCTTAAAGTCTTCGGTTGTCTTTGTTATCCCCTCATTCCCTCTACCACCATTAATAAACTTGATAAAAGATCCACTCCTTGTGTCTTTTTAGGTCATCCCTCAAATCACAGGGGATACAAATGTTATAATCTCAAAACTCGCCAAATCACAGTTTCAAGGCACGTTATCTTTGATGAAACAATTTTCCCCTTCTCAAAATCTAACCCCACTCCTTCATCCTCCTATCACTTTCTCACTGAATCCACACCACATCCTTCCCTTTGGAACACTAACTCAGCAGTACCTAATCCTACCAGCCCATCAGCTACTACAACTCCTACCAGCCCAAATATCACTCCTACCAGCCCATCAACACGTGCCACGACCCAACACTCTACTCCCACCACTCCCTTAAAAACCTACTCTCGTCGACCCAAGCCCACCACCACCCAGCCCCTCCATCTACACAGCAGCCTTCAAACATAGAAGCTGCCTCAGTCCAGCAGACCCACACTCACAGTCCGAAAGCTGCATCAGTCTAGCAGCCCCCCCTCACAGTCCGGAACCGTCACCCAATATTCCCATCCCCCCTCCACCTCCTACTTGAACCATCCATACTCGGAGCATGTACGACATTACCAAACTTCGACAGCCATTTAGTTTCCATGCCTCACCTTCCATTTCCCCTCTACCCCGTAATCCTATCGACGCTCTCCGTAACCCGGATTGGAAACAGGCCATGACCGAAGTATTCCGGGCTCTTATTGATAATAGCACATGGAAGTTAGTCTCGAGGCCTAACAACATAAATATTATCCGTAGTATGTGGATTTTTCGTCATAAAACAAAATCTGATGGTTCTTTAGAGCGATACAAAGCTCGTTTGGTTTGTGATGGCAGGTCACAACAGATTGGAATTGATTGTGGGGAGACAGTTAGCCCGATTGTTAAATCGGCCACTATCCGAACAGTTCTTGCTATTGCCTTGTCTCATTCATGGCCCATACATCAACTAGATGTCAAGAACACGTTTTTACATGGCAACCTCACCGAGACAGTCTATATGTATCAACCACCAGGCTTCAGAGACTCTCGTTACCCGGATCATGTTTGCCTCTTAAAGAAGTCTTTATATGGCTTAAAACAGGCCCCATGAGCCTGGTACCAGAGATTTGCCGATTATGTCTATTCACTTGGTTTTCACCACAGCAGATGTGATCATTCTTTGTTCATCTACAAATCTGGACAACACACTGCATACTTATTACTATATGTGGATGACATCATTCTGGTAACCTCTTCCGATGCACTTCGCCACACTTTCATGAAACTCCTGGCAGACGAGTTTGCCATGAAAGATTTGGGCCCTCTCAGTTATTTTCTGGGCATCTCAGTTACGCACAACACAGAGACCTTATTTTTGTCTCAGCAAAAATATGCAAGTGATATTCTAGAACGGGCCGGCATGACATCCTGCAATGCCTCCAACACACCGGTTGACACAAAATCAAAGCTTAGTTCTACTGCCGGTTCACTTCTAGAAGACGGGGGTACCTTTTACAGGCAACTCGCAGGGGCACTTCAGTATTTGACATTTACCCGTCCTGATATCAGTTACGCGGTCCAACAGATTTGCATGCACATGCATGCCCCTAGATCCTCTCATATGAATGCACTAAAACGAATTCTTAGGTATGTCAAAGGCACCTTATCCCATGGCTTACTCCTTCAAAAATCCCCGGTTACTTCTTTGCTCTCATACACGGATGCTGATTGGGCCGGGTGCCCAGATACGAGACGTTCCACGTCTGGATATTGTGTTTATCTAGGGGACAACCTTCTCTCTTGGTCCTCCAAGCGACAGCCCACCTTATCCCGTTCAAGTGCCGAGGCTGAATATCGAGGTGTGGCCAACGTTGTCTCCGAAACGTGCTGGTTACGCAACCTCTTATTGGAACTACATCATCCATTAAATCGCGCCACATTGGTCTATTGTGACAATATAAGCGCCGTCTACCTCTCTTGCAACCCGGTCCAGCACCAACGTACCAAACATATTGAGTTTGACATCCATTTTTTTCGTGAGAAGGTTGCTCGGGGACATGTGCACGTCCTTCATGTGCCCTCTAGATATCAGATTGCCGACATTTTCACCAAAGGCTTGCCATCCGTTCTGTTCAATGATTTCAGACTCAGTCTCAACATTCGCCAACCTCCTGTTTCGACTGCGGGGGTATATTAACCGAGTATAATCCTCAATCAGCCAAGAATCACGGTTGTAGATTAGGAAACTGTTAATAATATAAATCTGTATTGTATTTAAATATTTGATTGAGACTATCCATAGATAGACTCCCGAATGTAATTATATAATGCAATTGAATCAATGAGAAAGGGCAAGCATTGAGAAATACCAAATATCAAGTATATTTTCATTTTAGGTAGTTTTAGTAACTTTTGGTGATTCTTATTCTTGTTAAGGTGTTTTATTATTTAGATGTTTTTGTGCTTCTGGATGTGGAAGTTTTATGTAAGCGGTCCTGCTACATATGTGTATATGTAAATCAGTATATGCATTATATTTGCTGAGGTCTAGTTGATGCACCACTACAAGGATGTGATTGTCGTATTTTATCTCACTTCTGATTGAGGATCTGGAATAATGGAATCGCATATGATCTTTCATCCATTAGGGTTCAACGTCGAAGCACATATTTACCAGCAATTGGGTTAAGAGATAGCTAAACATTTAGCTCCCCCAAATATGAAGAGAAAGTAAACATTAACAAGAGTTGTTTTGGGCATTTTAAGTAGTTATCGGTCATTTATTTATAACAATAGTCTTTAACGTTTGTTAAAAAGATAAAATCAAACTTTTATGGAACAAAATCAAGATAACTCAAATGTTCCATTCACTATTTTATAGTATGAAGCACGGGATCACTCGTCTCCTTTTGATATTTAAGGGTTTGTGACAAACTTTGTGTCTATTTTTAACCTTATTTTCTTGTTATAATTTTTGGGTTTTGGTGTAACCGGATGGAAATGTGACGTGTATCGGTAATTACAATCCTAGTTTGTTAGTTTACCCTTTGAAATTTTTAAATACATTTCTTACCGTTTTGGTTTATAAATAACTTTAAATTTATAAAAATGAAAAATTAATAGATTAGTTATTACTCTATTACCCTGAACAAAAGAAAATAAAAAAAAAACTTTAACAATAAAAAAATGACTGTAACACATATAAAAAAATCGTGCATTATTACTTATTAGATATTGTATTGTGAGTATAAGATTAGTACTTCTTGTTATAATAAGAGTGTTGTTATATGACATTTTGTAATCATCTCATAATCCATCCTCGAATTACACACTTGTATGTCATTTACAACCAGGGTACCCAAAACACATTAATGGTATTTAAGCCCGGCCATTCTTTATGAATACACACACAACCGAGGCGGTGTGGTGTAATCGCATGGAAATGAAAGGAGAACGTAAAATTTGGATCAAAGTCTTGTCTCTTTCTCTATTGTTTTCTTGGAGCCTAACCCACTCAACGAGTATCTATTAAAAGATTTACCATCTTGAAGCAGTCTCTAACAACCTAATTGTATATTTCAGTATGTATCCATAGGCTGATTTTATGAATCGGACCTGGTTATGGGTTCAACCGGTCCGAACCAATTTGAGTTCACCCCTAAATGGAGTTCAGTTTTTGAACAGGAGAATGCTTGACAGTGCCCCATTGTGTTTTTTATTTCAGTATTGTTTGTGTTGTCAAAGAATGCAACTATGTGGTGTAGTTTAACCGGTCCACACCAAGATTCATATATGTTTTATTTGTCTCACTTAATTTTAAAAAAATATAAACATTCAAAAAATATCATATAAAATTGAAACACTTAGTAAAAGCTTAACGACTTGGAAGAAAAAAAAACTTTGAGTGATTTTAGTAGAAGATCTATGGAACTTTATATTAAGAAAAATGGTAAAGTAACACACTTACCCCTGGGGTTTACCCAAGTACAAAGAGACCCCTTAACTTTTCATAATCTCTAAAACCTTCAACCCAAATCATAAAAACCTATCGCCGTCGCACTGTACCTCTCGCCCAAAACCCTGCTTCCCGTTATTCATTTTCCGATCACCATCTTCCATGATCACACAACCATAAACCCAACACCATGAAGAAACACTTCTACCAACGAATCTCCCAATTCCGTTCATCATTCCAAACCCCCAATTCGATCCAACAACACACCCATTTCCGTCTAATCCGAGGACTATGTTCCACGCCGTCCAATCGCGTGTCGGAAATCGTTAACGAGATGATGAATTTAACGCTGCTGGAGTCTGCAGATTTGACGGAGGTTATGAGGAAGAAGATGGGAATAAACGAGATGCCGATAATGGCGGTGATGATGCCGGGGATGGGGTTGAAGACCGGAGTTAGAGGCGGCGGCGGTGGGGTGAAGGGAGGGGAGGAGAAGACGACGGAGAAAACGGCGTTTGATTTGAAGCTTGAAGGAGGGTTTGATGGTGGGTCGAAGATTAAGATAATTAAGGAGGTGAGGACGTTTACTGATTTGGGTTTGAAGGAGGCTAAAGAGTTGGTGGAGAAAGCGCCTACTTTGTTGAAGAAAGGTGTGCCTAAAGAAGAAGCTGAGAAGATTATTGAGAAGATGAAGGCTATTGGGGCTAAAGTTGTCATGGAATGAGGTAATTTGATTTCAATTTGATTGTTGGTTTCTTGTTATTTTGATTTGGATTATTAGAAGTGTTTTTAAAGCTTTTAGATCATGTGGGATTTGAATTGATTGAAAGACTTGTGATCATAGTTGTTGAAAACCTAAGGCGCACTCAAGGCTCAAAGGGTGAGCTTTGGGCCTAGGCGCAAGGCGCTTAAAAAGAGATGGCCTGAGATAAGCGAGGCGCGTTGCATAAAAATACTTTTTTTAGGTGTTTTAGACATGTTTAGGGCTAGTTTAGGCTGTTTTAGGTCGGTCGAGGCCATTTTTGGATGTTTCAGACCAGTTTGGCTGGAATTTGTAGAATTTTGCTGGAACTTACTAGATCGGGCTGGAATCTGGCTACATGCTCGCTGGAGCGCCTAGCCTAGGTCGCCTTTGACAACTATGATTACCTACCTTATACAATAATTGCTTCAATAAATTGGTGATAAAATCAATTTTTTGCTTGATGGATAATGGATTTGAGTCTTTTGGTCCTAACTTCAAAATTCTGTTACTTCATTGCTGCTTGGTAGATTTTCCAGTTCTTTGTAGTTTTAGGTAGGGGTTATCATAAACAACCATCCATTTAAACCGACTAAACCGCCCAAATCGAAGCAAGTCGGCCTGTTTGAGTCTTTGAGGTTGGTACGGTTCATGGTTCGGATTTGGTGGTTAAACGGCTGTGTGTGTTGTTTAATCTTAATTTTTTGAATATGTAGTCATTTATATGTATTATGTTCATGAACATCTTTATCATTTTAAAATTCTTTATACAAGCTGACGGTTTAAAGAACAATAAAAAATCAGTTCAAAATGCCAAAACCGAACTGTCAAATCACCAAACCACAAAACCCGGCCTGTCTGTCTGACCTGCCCAACCCGGCCGGTTTGGTTTGTCATTTCCCAAAACTGTGGTCAACTGTTCGACCCAGAAATTTCATCAAAGTTGACCAAACCGGACAGTTAACACCTCTACTTTTAGGGTTTTGAAATGCATACATTGTTTTTCTGATCTGTTAGACTATCAAGTATCCACCCACATTATTATGATATGTTGGTGTTGGATTATTTTACTAGTGTTCTTGCATATGTAATTATGCTAGAAAACCACGTTAGAGTAGGTGGAGGTGGCAAGACGGGTGGGTTGGGCAACAGATCAAAGCATTGTGCGTTTTTAGTGCAATTTTAATGCGCTGGGTTGGGTTGACCCACAAATGCTTTCTTGCTCTTTATTTTGTCGAGTCCATCTTTCGATTAAGTCAACCCTCTTTAATTTTAGCTAAACCTTTTTGGTTTTACCAGTTTGACCCATTACAGATTAAATATAATCCAAGTCGACCAATTTACCTATAAATGGGTCCAAGTCGACCCGTTACTGTCATCTCTTTGAACGCTATTCATTAGACAAGATGTCTCAGATGCAACTATTTTTTTAATGACTATGGTTAACAGTTCATTTTATGGTTATTTTTTACTCTATATAAATATGCAGTAAAAAACAACCGCGAAGTGGTTGTTTAGAGCACTAACGAGTAACTATTCTACATTATTGTTATGTAGGCTTGTCAACGGTACAAGTTTTTGTATGCATTATCATCTTCAAACATAGGGGAGATCATGTCAGATTTTGTTAATGGCATACGCACTTTTTTTTTCTTTTTCTTTTGTAGAAGCGTTTATTCAAATTTATACGCGAGAGAAAAGCATCATGTAAGCTCTTAAGTTTTATCGGTAGTTAGTTTCTCCGTCCCAAAATAATTTTAACGGATTGCAGGTGATTTATGTTCCAGATTTTGAACAATTTCTTACCTGGAAAAACCATCTTGATTGATCTACTGAAGCTTGGTTTTATTGTTAATTTGTTATTTGTTACTTAATCATGTATTTGTGTTTTATATTTGTCTTTTGTATCATCTTTTTATTTTTACTAAGTAATTATAAATGAATAATGGTGTATACATATCACATGCATCTTATCTTTTTATTACAAGCTAGGTTAGAAGTCTGTAAAACACGGGTTAAATAAAGGACATATTAAATAGTAAGTAATGAAAATTTAGGAATTGATAAAAAAAAATATTAATTTGTTACTAAAGAAATATATAGCATTAAACAGTATATAAATTCTTTGAAGTTTATTCACAATCCTTTCTTGTTTTTCAGGAAAAAAAAAACAGAAAGTAACAATCTCATCCTTTGTCCTTGTAACTTAACTACAACTAGTGGAATACCCGCGCTTCGCAACGGGCGTCAGATTACCTAATTTGCTCATAATAAGTTTGGTTCATCATAATACGATAACGGTAACGTCAATTGATGTAAGCTATAATAAAAAAACTCAATTTTAAATACAACTACGTTTTCAAATAAATTTATATTGGAACGTTGACAAAAAAATAAAAATAAAAACAAAAAGGTCGCAAGCCATTTTTGAAAAAAAGTTAACGAACGAAAGTTATTAAAAGAAAAACGAAATTAATAAACGTTCTCCACAGCGGGTGACGGGCCGATAAACGGCTGGAGCTTGGTTATTATCGGTTTTGGTCGTCAAAAACCATAAAAATGAATACCGAGACCGGTTTCGATAATACGAATACCGGCAATAGATGTGCCATGTGTCAAACAAAAATACACGTCACAGGAAGAAGTTCACAAATTAAGTACAGATGAAAGTAAAAGTAGAAAAAAGGAAAAGATAAAAGAAAATAAATGTAAAAAAAAAACTATTACCCCACTCGAACCCATGGCTCCATGCTACAAGAGAAAATAAGCAACCACTACACCAGGGAAAATGATTGGAAATAAAAAGCAAAGAAAAGACAGATATTGCGGAACCTGTTTCTCTATTTCAGAAAAAAAATAAAAAAATGAAGAACCAATCGTTACCTTCCACACAGTTGCATGGCACTGTTCAACTGCAGTTTTGTAATTTTACCTTTTATTTTAAAAGGTATTACATTATAGATAAATAAGTTTAAGAAATCAACTTTCTAAAATAGGAAAGTCAAGCTGTTGACTTTTAAGAAAGGACAAAACTATCAAATTTAGCCAAGGCTATGTCACAGTTGTTTAGGCTATGGAGTGAAGTTGTGGTTGGAGGGGCGTGAGTGATGTGGCAGGGGCGTGGACCATTACACAGGATGGAGGTTAGTGATTTGTCACAGGGGCTTCATCCATGTCTGGGGCGTGGACCATTACACACATAGCCTTATAAATCCTTAAAGTATAACGAGGTGTGAACGATATTGATACAGAAATTATAACAATTCAATCATATACAAATTATTTTGCTAATTTAATCTAGCATAAGGAATTAGTAGTTATTTCAACTAAGCACTATTCAGTTCACAAATCAAGTTAATCATATATGAATGTGTACATATAATGTACTAATTTATATATATGTATCACCACATAATTATTATACAATATTTCATGATTGTATAAAAAAAGACACTAACCAAAATTGGTCAATAAAGCAACCCTATAACTAACTTGGTGTAATTAGCTAGCCTCTGTTTTGCTGTTGGTGAAATAACAAAATTTTGTTGGTCGTTCAAAAAAAAAAAAAAAAACCCTATAACTTCGATACATGTATACTATTTGATGTCTTTTAAACACAGTTGTCTTTCACAAAATTGGTAACAACTTCCCATTTCAGTTTGGTTAATTAGTTAAAAATAAATTATTAAGTTATTTCATAGACATTTTCAACTACATTTTATCATCTAAATATATAAAATGTTTTTATTTTCCTTATGATAAAAAAATATATATATCTCGAGTATAGTTTTAGCTTGGCCTAGTCTAGTAGGTTTACGAGTAATACATATTGGCCCATTAAAACCTTAATCCACCTATTCCCTGTTTAAAGGGGACTACGTCTCAATGTTAGGAACTTCTTCGTCCTCCCTAATACCTCATATTAGGGGTGAGCGGTTCGCGGTTCGGACCCGTTAGAACCGTAGAATTGGACCAATTGGAACCGGAACCGACCCGCCAATTACTAAACAGGTCCGGTTCTCGGTTCTTCATATGGTCATTAAATGGTCCGCGGTTCGGTTCGATTAATAACCCGACGGTTCCAGTTGGAACCCGTTAGAACCGTTTGTGGAGTATTTTGGGTTTGTTTTTTGTTTTGTGGAGTTGGATTGGAACTTTATTTTGCAGAAAATATAATTAGGTATAATGAAAGTGGAACTTTATTTTAATCGGTTTGATCCAACAAATTAAACGGTTCCGACCCGTTTAATACGGTTCCGGTCCGGTCCGAACCGTTTATATACGGTCCGGTCCTCGGTTAACATATTTCTATCCAAACGGTTCGCGGTTCCGGTCCGGTTCTAACCGAATGCTCAACCTTACCTCATATACACATACCCTTTGGGACTCATACATACATACGTTAGATCGTCAGTGGTTGAATGCAATACTGACTTGAACGTCGCAGGGTGGTTCAGAGACCCTGGTCTCTAACACCTTTTAATGAGCTTTTTCATGATGTTTCACATATCTGGATCTACACGAAGATGACAAAGTGTGATAGATTGATCTTCATAGCTGATGTGACGAGTCTGATCTAAACGTTTACATATTCATATAGCAAGAATATCCTTCAATTCCAATTCACTCTTATACTTAACCTCGTTATTTACTTTTGGTTCTTCCACAACTAAACTTTATATCATGAGCCTACATCCATGATTAGAGGTGTGCGGTGGGTTGAATCGTCTAAAGTGACGGTAAACTTATTACCTGCGATAAAAATGACCAAAAGGAACTCGTCTAAGCGTTCGATTAAAAACGGAAGCTAGGAAACAACATAAGCAACAAGATGAACAGTCACGAACTCGAGCACTGAAACGGCGACAAGGAACTCGATCGACAGACCAATTTGCAGACGGAAGTGAGTATTTGGTTCGAGTTCATAATAATAGAACAGAGTCGGTAGTCAAGTTTGACTCCAAAAAATCGTGTACCTCCGATTCAAGAAAACCAATTGAACTTTCAATATTTTATTGAAGTATGAGTCTGTCAGGTCTTGAAAACGTATGCTAACAAAATAAATGAATAAAAGAGACATGTATATAACAATTCACTTCTTCATATTAACACAAATCACGACCCAAACATACAAAAGTATATTTCAAACCATGCCTTCCGTATCACACAACACCCAAACACAAAGCATGTTATTATAGCATCATGCATAACATACACGATGATACAAAGTTTATATCTATATATGTATATAGCCAACCATCACAATCACACATGCATGGAATGATCACTCGTGACCCCCTGGCAACTTCTCCTTTATCTTCTCCATCAGTCCTTTCTTCTCGTGCCCTTCATCTCCTTCATTTCCACATCCACCACCGCCAACAGAGTCGGTAATGGAAGTCTTGTGCTCATCGACACCATGATCACCGCCAGGTAGCTTCTCCTTTATCTTCTCCACCACACCTTTCTTCTTCCTTCTTCCCCCCTCTCCATCATCCTCCGACTGCACGTTAATCACAACAGTTTGTTAACTTATTAAGTAATCATCAATGTTTTCAGAACAGGACCGAACAGTGCACCGATCGTCTTGCTGGTCTACTAGTAGAACTGGTCATATCGGATATAAAGACCGGATGATGTTATAAGTAATATAAAATTTAAAACTATATATACTCAAAATGTAAAAAATACTTTATGTTTCGATGTAAATTTAAAATTTTAATGAAAAGAAGGTTTAAATAAATAAAATATAGAATTTGAAATACTAAATAAATTAGAAAATGAAACTTTAAAGAAAAAAAGAATTTGGTCTTACTGTCTGGTCCGGTTCAACCAATCTAACTAGAAACTAGTGGTTCAAACGAGAACTTTTCTGAGATGCATAACCAACATTGGCGTACCAAATTATGGTGGATGGGGGTCGTCCGGTACACCCGACCCCCATAAAAAGTTTTTTTTTATACATACGATCTAATCTCGTGTGATCCCTAAAAATTTTTTGACACCAACCCTATAAATTTTTGTTTTAACCAAGAAGGCACCCGAAAAAAATAATTTAAAGCATCAAAATTTAACAAATATGAACCTATTAATTAGTTAGTTGATTGAGTCTATGAATTAATCGCTATAAATGCCATTGTGGGGCTAGCTCACATGGTAGAGGCACAATGCCTCTTAGATGGAGGTCATGGGTTCTATCCCTGACAAGGGTGTTCTGGTGTAATTTAGGAGAGAATTAGTGTGTGTCTGTGTTCGCGGTTCAAAAAAAAAACTTAATCGCTATAAACAATTAAGCCCTAGGCCACTGAGTAATTAACCAAATAACCTTTTACCATGAGTCTACATATTCTCTTCTAATCAATTAACTATCATGTTCAACTCTTATCCTCTCCATTGAACGTGATTCGGTGAAAAGGAACAAACAACTATCAACTGAATCTGGTCCCAAAAGACCGAACAATCCCAATTTAGGTATAATTTGAATCTTTTCTCTAATAAATTAAGTACTTTTGAACTTTTACTTTAGAATTTACTTATTATTTAATAATTTGTTATATTTTTTATTTGAATATTAAATTATTGACATCCGAATACCAAAAAAAGTCCAATGACTTCATTTCTGACAAAAAAAAACTCAAAGACCCAAACCGAGAAAATATATTTTTTAACAAACATTCAAACAACGAAGATTTCCGACACCCATATAAAAAATTCAGGGCCCACAATTGATAACCGGACGGGTTCCTGTCCGGTTCTGAAAACACCTTTAATCATGATTCCCAAATATTTTTCATATTAAAAATACTAAAGACTTTAATTTTCTTCTCACTTACAGAGCTAGAACTGCCACTTCCAGAACTGTGGAGGATGCCCCCTGCGCCACCGTGTTTCCCTTCTTCATAGCCGTGACCACCTCCCGTTCCGACGGACCGGTCCCTGTACCTACGGTGGTGGAGTGGATGTTGGTTCCGGTACCTCCGACTTCATGGCCTGCGGTGGTGGCGGAGTAAAGTGGGTTGTGGGCATGCTCGTCGGTGAGGTGGCCCTCCTCCCGGTATTGTTCTCCTCCATATTGTGCCATTTTTTCCGGTGAGTAGATTGGTTTAAAGTACAAGTAATAATGCAAAGTATACAACAAACAGTTATTGACGGGAAAGGATGAGAAATGAGGTGAGACTGAAAGGGGTTTTATAGGGAGGAGATGGGTTGAATGAACGATATGCATGGCATGGAGACCACCGTACACGTGCGAGATCGTATTATCACGTGCCACGTTAGCCTTTGGAAAGTTCTAATAAAAGGATGACATGTGTAAAGCAATGTCGGCCGAGAATGTGGAGTTGGTTTTCTCGATAACGTTTTGGATTTTTATGATTTTATGAATTAAATAATTTTAAGTTGTTTATTTTGTCAAAAATTTTAAAAACTAGTTTTTCACACGCGCTTCGCGTCGGGAGTTTGATTGTTTTTTCTTCGTGTCATGCATGGCAGGAGTTTTGTCGTTAATGACCGGGCTCGTCGATAACCAATACCGGTCACGGTATCATAACGATAACGACACTCGCTATAGCTTACAGTCCCAAATAAAACTCGATTTTGAATACGACTACGTTTTAAAAAAAATTATATTGGAACGTTGAAAAAAAATAAAGACAAACGTGCATTACTTTTTAAAAAAACTTAACGAATGAAAGTTACTACTGAAAAACGAAACTATTAGAAAAGTAAACGGGTTAAAAACTTATATTATATATGGTAGAAGGAGGAAAATGAAAAATATGTAAAAGTTTGGGGCCAATCTACAAAAACATAAAAGATCGGTGGCAATCTACAAAACAAAAAAAGTTGGTGGCTAATCTATTAAATAAAAAAAGTTGGTGGTATGCTTACAAAGAAAGAAAAAGTAAAAGTGAAACTTTGGTGGCCAAAAATAAAAACTTAAATTATATATGGTAGAAGGAGGGAAATGAAAAATATGTAAAAGTTTGGTGGCCAATCTACAAAAACATAAAAGATTGGTGGCAATCTACAAAACAAAAAAAATTGGTGGCTAATCTATAAAATAAAAAAAGTTGGTGGTATGCTTACAAAGAAAGAAAGAAAGAGTAAAAGTGAAACTTTGGTGGCCAAAAATAAAAACTATAGAAGTATCCTGTGCAAACCGACCTGTATCTTTTAATACCAGAAATATGTATCAAGAAATCTACTTTTTGTTGATTTTTTATTAAATAACATGATGTTTTGTTTTGTGGAGAGAATTGAAATTTGAGATGGAAATGGAATTAGAATAAAATCCTTTCAAAAATCATATCACTATGTGTTTGATTGGTAAATTTATAAGGGCATGTGGTATATCCAAGTGAGTGAATGTTAAATGAATGAAAAAGTGCATACCACGTGATGCCACTTCATCTACTACAGCTTTCACACTACCTTCACTTGACAAAGGGTATACCTAAGCAGTGACAGAGCCAAGAACTTTTTCCAGTGGAGTCGTTTTTTTCGATGCTCAAATTTCTAAGTTCCCGACTATGATTTATTTGGGCCGGTTCGGTACAAGATATCGGGTCGGGCCAGTCACAAAATACGATACGATACGATAATGAAAATACATCATCATCAATTTCTTCATCAGCATTCGTTGGGTGTTCTTGAGCATCGTTGCTGGACCGTTTGGGAGCATGCTTTAGGTTCTTACGGTTGGTAAACTATGGTTGATTTCACTGAATTGGAATCGTTGAATTTGGGATCAGATTGGGTACTAGAAATAGATAGTTGATTTGAATAAATTGATTTTTGTTCGTCACAGATTGCATATTTTTTTGGTCTTTGTGGTTTTTTTGTTTTTGGATTTGGATTATTTTGGTAATGGCTATGGAGGAATGATGTTGATGGATATGATGAATTAGAACTCGGATGCGATGAAGTACACCGATAAATGTGAAAAGAAAGAAAGAAATAGAGGGTTTTTTTGTAATCTTTAAACATTCTAATGTAATGTTTTGAATTCCATTAGTAGTGTGAAGGAATATGAATTCTTTTCATGGTAGAAAAACTTTCTAATTCTAATTTCTTCATTGGACCAACTAAACACATTTTTCATTTGAATTAATTCAAATTTTAATTTCATCAGATTCAATAAACAAAATGTTTCTTTTTAAAAGAGTTAATCTAATAATATGTGTAATATATTTAAAATTTTTCATCTGATTTAAATATTTACTCTCTTCGCATATTACCTAACTCACAAAAGGCATACAACAACCTTCAAAGCTTTCCTCTCCGTCACCCACCACCACCACGACGGCACCACCACCATCTCGCCGGCAACCAACGCCTCCAACACCACCACCACAGCCACCCAGCTATCTCTTCCCATCTTCATCAGATCTGGTTCAATAGCACCAAAACCTCCGCCAGCCCCTCCGTCGACGTTCTCATTCACGTTAAAATTCGGCTCACGCTAATCAACGTCAAATGGCAAACGACAACAACCATCATGAAAGCAACCATTTCATCTCCAGAACAGAAATCGCCAGTTACGGATCTGGTTTCATCCTCGTAGTGGCGATGTCGCCGCTTGCTTTAGCAACTTGTACGCCATGCAGGTAGCATGGTTTGTTCGATTTGTTGTGATCGGATGTTGAATTGATGAAAGGGGAGGAAGACGGAGGGTGTTTGATGGTGGTGGTGGGTGGCGATTGTGTTAAGCGTTGGTCTTTGTACACGTTTTCTGAAAGAAAAAGTTATAATCTACCCAATAAGTTCATGCCATGTGGCACTACCGCCCAAGACAACCAATTAGGAATTAGAACTGTACATCACTTTGTGAAATGTTGTTGAAAGAAAAAGTTATAACATACCCAATAATTTCGTGCCACGTGGTCCAAGACAACCAATTAGGAATTAGAACTGTACATCCCTTTTGTGAAATGTTGTCGAAAGAAAAAGTTATAACATACCCAATAATTTCGTGCCACGTGGCACTACCGTCCAAGACAACCAATTAGGATATAGAACTCTACATCCCTTTGTGAAATGTTGTTAGTTACAATTTCCTACTTTTCGCTATTTTACATATTTAGCTTATTATTTAAATGTCGTGAAAAATTGTTAACCTATACTTAAAAAAAAATTAAAACTTTTTTTTTGCCAACCAAAATTAGCACGTGGCACACTAATAAATTTTTGGGTTTTTTGTTTATCTCTTATAGTTAAAAATTTCTAATAAACTATTGGGAAGCGCTTATTTTAATCTAGAATGTCATTCAAAAGATAGTTGTGTGTGATTACGTACAAGTCATCTAAGCAAAAACGTACCAATAGTCAAAGTTGCTTCAAAGTTTCTTCAAAGTTTCATTTTTTACAGTTTTTTTGTTTTTGTTTTCCCATTACACCTTATAAAATATGATTTTTTATAAAATTTCGGATTTGCCATTGCGTCGTGCTTATTTTATCAGAGCTTCGACGTGCTTCTATTTAAGTATTTCCGTTACATGTTTTTTTATCTACGTTTTGATATTTAAAACGAGGAAGCGGCAACTTCATACAATTCTACATGCTTCTTTAAATTTACTGTCACGACATGGTTTTTTATTTACGTTTTTATATTTTAAATGGAGCCGTAACAACTTCATACGATTATAGTTATGTACTTTACCACGTCAATGCCAGAGTCTTAACGCAATACAAATAGAAGATGGTGAGCAGTGTTTTATAAGTTTTTACGGTACACGTGTACAATTGGTTGATTTGTGAGAAGTTATGCTTCTTAATCATTTATGATAGACTCGTAAAATGGGCTAATTGAAAATTTATCTTTTCTGGACCAGTATGGATTACTTATTGCCTCCACCTCTCAAATTATTGAATTAATATCATTAATTAGAATTTTTCTTAAAGACACGAATTAAGAACCTTAGGTTCTACATCAAGTTATGTTAACTCTTAAGTTATTCTTTATTTTTCAAACTAATAGTAACATTATTAGGTATTAATTATTTTAAAGTTTATATCTTTATGTTTTTATTTTTGAATTTTTAAGATTTTATAACGTAATCCAGTTCTTAAAACTTGATTTCTTAAATCCCGCTTGCGTGTTTTTTTTGTAATGTTATTTTTATCTTTGCGTCTGTGTTTCCATTTAAAGATTATTGAAAACCGGTCTCCCCGCCGCAAAGCGCGGGTGCGTGCCACTGGTTTATTTTTAATTTTAAAAATATTATTTGATTATGCTTTCTTTTAAAGGGTAGAGATCGTATCTTCCCTCATTTATATGAATGATTTCAATCCCTTTAATAATTCAAACAAGTGTAGTGATCTTACCCGTCCACTTGCACTGAAAAGAATACGGTTGTCCTAGATTTAAAATCGTTGTAACTAGATAATTGCTACAAGTCATTTGGTCCGGTGGTTATTCGGGAGCCTCACTATTTGAGAGGTCACTAGTTTAAATCTCGTTTGGGTAAAAATGCTTTGGATTAGTTAGGGGGTTTTTCTGATGGCATGTTTCCCTTTGGAAGGGTGGGGTCACCCTGTTCTTCGGATAAAGTTGACTTAGCTTTGCCTTTCAAAAAATAAAAAAGTAGCTAGATGGTTTTACCCGCGCTTCGCGACGGGTGTCAGGTCTATCGTTAATAAAATTTAATTGAAAACGTAGGCGCAACGATAAAAATCTATACTATATAATAAATAAAAGTTTTTAATGCCACGTGTCGCCTTTATATTCACTATCATCATTCTTTTCTCGCATCTATCTCTTATTAAATACACCTTCATGTTTTCCATAATAATATATTTTTAAATAAATTATTAGTTATACTAATAAAACACATTTATTTTAAACTATCTTTTATTATAATAAACTTTGAATTATAATAAGTACCTTATGTTTTCAATAAATTAGTAAATGAAAGTCAGATTAAATTGAATAATAATTAATCTATTTTCGAAACCTAATTATATATTATTTTTTATATATTTTTGGATTTTGTTTTTTCTATTGTTATTATATGTAATACATTTTTTCACCTATAAAATATATATAAAGATTTAGAAATTTTATATCTTGATATTTTTTCATCATTTGTGGTATACAGGTTCTAAGCTAGTAATGTTAATAAAAGATAAACATAGAACTAAATAATAAAAAGAAAAAAACAAAATAAAAAAAATTATCAGTTCGGGTCGTCAAAAAACATAAAAGTGAATAATGATATGGGTTCCGATAATACCAATGTTGACAATGATGTTGTTCGCTAGTAATATGTTCGGCTAGTCATAGTACCACAATGGTAAGACACTCGCTATAGGTCACGATAAAAAAAACTCGATTTCAAATACAACTCTGTTTAAAAAAACATATATCGGAACGTTGACAAAAAAACTAAAAACAACCGTACCCTCCGTATTTTGAAAAAAAATTAAGGAACGAAAATTACTAAAGAAAAACGAAGTTAATAGAAAATTAAACAGGTTAAAAGTGTATTTCTATACTCTATAATAAATAAAGGTTTTGATGAGACAAATTTTTCCGCCTCTCTCTCCTATTAATTACACAATTTTTCTTTAATTGTTTTTTAAATATTTTTTTTTCCGTCTCCCTCTTTCCTATTAAATAATAATGATTTCTACAATTATTTTTACAAACGTTTTTTATTTGAAAAAAAATATAGGTTTGTTAATAAAACATTTTTAGAAATTGAACATTTATTTCATTCTTTTTATAAAACATTTTTTAAAAGTAACTATATGACGTTTCTAAAATTTGTATTAAAAATTATGTAATATGTCATAAATATGTAATATGTAAATATTTATTATTAAGTATATAATATTGTATTTATTCAACACGTGTAATATACGAGGTTTTTAATCTAGTTATATATTATATAAAGGTTAAAAATAAAAATGTAAAAAAACTACCGGTCAAAAAGTGAGTGGATTTGTCACTCTTCAAAGGGGTTGTCTTTTAATCTTATTTATATTATATATTATTATTATTATTATATTTATATAATTTGTGTCAACATAAAATTCTTATTTAAAAAAGGCTTATTATTTATTTGTTTTTGTCTGGATTGTTATTATATATCCGTATCTTTTATTTATTCTCGTTCTAAGCAGATGTGTTGTATGCAGGGCCGGCCCTAAGCGGGTGTCGGGTGTATGACCGTTCATGGCTCAAAGTTTCGGGGTACTCATGTTGAAAAATGTACCTTAATCTCAGAATGCTTGAAGTGAAATAATGGAAATTGAAAAATGTGTTCACCGGAGTTTTTTTCCGACCGTTACACTATAACAAGTACAGAGCATGTGCCGTACTTTTTGGAAGATTACTGTTGTCCTTCTTCGTTGTCCAATTCTCCATGCCAAGATGATTCTTTAGTACATCTATTCTTATATCCACACAAAGAGATAATAAAAAATTATTAAAAGTATATATAGAAAAGATATTTGTGAACTATAAGAAGAAAAAGAAGATCAATAATTGCGTCTCATTTGGAACCACAGTAATAGTGTACATGTAATATATGATCCGACACATAATATGTTTTAGATTTTTGGTAGCCGGTGAACAACATTATTATGTATGGCTATGTTTATACGTAAGTGTTCATGAGTGAACATGTTTGATGTCGATTTTATATCTCTAAAACACTTCAGAGATATTCATAATTCATAAAAAGGGTTCGTTGACTTTACGTAGACAAACATAGCGCTATTAAAATTCATGTCCGACATCGAATTAACTATACGGGTCCATCTTCGCAAAACTCTTGAACCCTTACCCGTTTACTCGTGGACACGTAACCGACTCTTTTAACTACTATATGGGTCACGGGTACGTATTTGCTCATAAAACGGGTACGGGTATACCCGTACGGGCTGGGGATTACCCGTTTGCACACTCCTAAAGTTAATCACCTTTAATTTGGATTTATTTACTTAAATATTATTGTCTATAACACATCCGTGCTCTCAGAAAGAGTGTGTTACTCTTAACAATGTTAAATCACACTTTACAAGTGCTTGTAGCACTATTATACAAGTAAGTTGAGCATGGATTTTTGAAAATGTTAAAATCGTCATTTACTTTTCCACTCGTGTAATTCGAACGTTGCCGATTCGAATCACTCCTTAAGCATATTTTCGTATAATTGTTGGTTTGAAAATAGGTCATATGTTAGGTTGTTTGCATATTCCACACAAGGGCGGACCTAGTAAGAGCCGAGGGGGTTCACAGGAACCCCCCGAGTTTCGAAATTTTAGTGTAACGGTAGGTAAAAAAACTGGGGTGAACCCCCTAAAATATTATAGGGTGAACCCCCTTACGACGCCGCCCACTGCTGCTCGCTTGATCCGGTTGTGAAGCTATAAAACTAAGAACTCTTTCTTGAACTAAATGTGTGTTCTTGAACATTCATATGATTATAGGTAAAAAATTGATAGAAACAAATGAGTAGATGACTCTTAAATACAAATTAGTTGATTTTGTGAACATTTGAAGCATAATTTTCATGTTTTTTTCTTCGTTTTAGGCCTCCAAAAATGGTTGAGCCGCCCCTGCCCGACCCGACCAATCGAACCGAACCGAAAATTTTTATGTCCGGCCCCTATGAAATTGGATCATCTAAAAACAGTGAACCCCCTGAAAAAAATTCCTGGATCCGCCCCTGATTCCACATCAACTATGCATTTGATTTTGGTAATAAAAAAACCAATCTTACAAACAGATACAACCTCATATATATTATAGAGGTACCCTACACAAATGTAAACAAAAATCTCTCTCAAGAAAATAAAAAATAACCATAAGTATTTAAAATTAAGTTGACAAAATTCATGAATTAAATTATCGAACAGGAGAAAAAAATTAGTTGTGGCTGCTGGGATTCGAGCCCAGGTCTCCACGGCCACAACGTGGAATTCTTACCACTAAACTACAGCCACATTTTTGTTTATTTCTCAACGAAAATTATTAATTCCATTAGATTGTACAACGCACGTACTTTGACGACGGTCATTCAGTTGTTGACTTACATAACTGAGAGCGCATGATTATACCTTGTATAATTAGTTAAAAATTAATTCATAGACATATTAAACTAAGTGTTATTATCTAAAATATAATTATATAAAAGAGTAAATTACAAATTATGTCCTTTCAATTTATAAAAAAATACAGATTATATTCTTTGTCTTAAAAAAGTTACATTGGTATATTTGATGTCTTTTTTTATAACATTTATACACATTTAGTTATTTCCTCTAACTGATGTTAAGTTAGTCATATGCAAAGCACATTAAGACAACATAGTTTTTTTTAACAATCTAACTGATGTTAAGTTAGTCATATGCAAAACACATTAAAAAAACATAGTTATTTTAACACTAAAGGACAATAAATTTGATTTTGGCTAGAAATAATTATCTCACCCTCTCTATATCTAACTTTATAGAAAAATACAGATTATATTCTTACCCCCTGCATTTGATTTCTTCACAATCGATTTAACTCTCCACATCTATGAGCAAACTTCGATAATGGTGGTTTTAAGCTCATGTATCTAGAACTCACTGATACAAATGAAATTGTACTTGTCAAGAACTAATCCAACAATTTTTGATGGTCCTATTTGAAACTAGCTTAGAACCTTGTGTTTATACACGCGATAAAAAATATCAATACAAAAAATTTCTTAATTTTTTATTTATATGTTTTACATGTGTAAAAATGTATTACATGTACGAAGGTTAAAAAAAATTCAAAATATGTAAAAATTAACATATAATTGGGTTTCAAAAATACGTTAATTACTATTTAATGCAATTTCACTTTCATTACTATTTGATTCAAAATAAAACTTACATAATTATATTTTAAAGTTTCTTATAATAACGGATAATTTAAAATAAATTTGTTTTATTAGTATAATTAATATTTTTTTAAAAATATATTATTATTAAAATATAGATATGTATGTAATAAGAGAGAGAAAGAGACGGAAAAAAAATGATAAAAATGAATATAGAGACGACACATAACATGTAAAAACCTTTATTTATTATATAATATAGATTGAGTACCGTAAGGTCGAAGTAAGAATTTCAATTGGGATTGTGTGTGTGAAACAACACTTCCTGACATCTCATCGTATAAATGAAAAAATTGAATTGTTGCAAGATGGGGGAGAAAGTTTTAAGGTGAATAGGTGTCTCTGGTCGGAGAAGAATAACACAGATACAGTAATGATGGTGATTGTGTTTTGAAGGTCCGCGGATGAATAAGATGCAACGATGATGGTGGTTTGAAGGTCCGCGGTTGAACAAGATGATGATAAAAATTTATATACTTTTGTTTTTATTTAATATTTTAAAATGACCCTCACAATTCTTTCAGTTTATTACATAAATTGCTCTTTTATGGTAAAATGATAATTATACCCTCACGTGCAAGACAGTGATGACTAGATTTAATAGAAAATGATAACTTCAGTTAGTGAAAATGAGAAAATATATGTAAATGTTTAAAAAAAAGAAATCTGATGTAACTTTTAAAACCAAAATATATAATTTCTAGTTTTCTGTAAAGTTAATTAAAGAACATAATTTTGTAATTTAAATTATATAAAATTTATTATTTTCTTTATAGTAATGTGACTATCTATCCTAATAAACGAAAATCCTTTAAGGACACACGTGTCATGTTATCAGCCCATGGTTTTCCCGCTCAAACCACCAACTCTTTTTGATTACACGCGGATCTCTCCTCGAATCTATGGGTCGTTCACGTTACAGAAACCCAATTCTTATTCTGCCTCCTCTCGCTTCCATATTCTCTCTAAATGAAACCCTAATCCATCTTCTACCATCGCCGACGATCTCTCATCGAATCTATCTCTCCTCTGATTTATCAAAGGTATGTTCCATCTTGAAAAACCCTAATCCATCTTGATTGTTGTATTTATGGAGTAATGTTTGGGGATATGGTTTTTTATCGATTTTAGATTTGCTTTTTTTGGGATCGTGATATGAACAGGTATTGCAGGTTTTAGGGTTCGTACCGTTGATCTGAGACTGGCAACAAAATTGATCGGAAATCGAAGGTGATTGAAACAATTTCGGGTAACTTGGTGTTCTTGATTGCTGGAGGTAATGAACTCAACGCGAATGATGCCAAGGGGTTTTTATTGTCTTATTATTTGTTTTGCTTTGCCCCCTTTTCGTTTTTTTGTCATGGGATTCGTATTAAAACCTTCAACCTTGCACAAAAACATTCATGGTTATTTAGAAAGCTCATAACCAAATTGGTGAGTATTAGCAAAAAAGATTATCAATAAAATGAAGAATTTATGAGCCCATGACCCAATTAACAAATGTAATCAAATAACCAACAAACAGTTTCTTCCTTTTCAGATTTGGTAAGAGGACTGTTCAAGGTATTCTTAAAGATGCCTGGAACGTATTAACGCTCTATTATTTGAACAATTTTGTTAATGGTACAAAACAGGTCAGCATGCTTTCTTTTGATGCAGTTAAAGTTTTTTCTTCAGAAGATTATTATATCAGAACCATTTTAAAATTAAAAACAGTTTGTTTGACATTTAGAGTCAAAGTAGGACTACTAATATGAATTTTTTGTGATTTATTAGTTTACTTTGTGTGTTTTTACACATTCAGGATTCAATTGATCTACTGCAGTAAGTAGTGCAATCTGAAGAAATACCAGAATTGCCAATCAAACTGTTCAAATTTCATTCCTCGACAATTTCCGCGTCAGAGGTCTGATCGTTTTGCAGTCCTTCTCGCTTGCTTTAGCAGTGATCACAATGGGATTCCTTTGCACTCATGCGAGGTGAAACTTTCCAAGAAAGTAAAATCTAATATTTTTAATGGTAGATGTATATATAATTTGTTTTTGTTTTGAGTACTTATTGAACCTTGCATCTTTTATGCGGTTCGAGACGATCTTTGGCAGTCACTATTTTCTTTTTTCTGGGCGGGACTGAGTATTGCTGTAAATGGTCAACTTTTTTGTAATCGACCATGTTTGCACAAACCTCCCAGCTGATTAATGAGCCCGTTATTAATTTAAATTTGAATAAACTGATTGAGGAGGTTTTTATGCATTATTAGATGTCACATTTTTTGTGACTTACGACACATTTAATCCTTTTCCCTTTTAACTAATTTTCTTCATTTTTCCTGCTTGACCCGTTAAACATAAAATTTAACCCAGTTTGACAAATTATAAAGTAAATGAGTCAAAACTTTTACTTTTAGCGGTGCTTCTAAATTGGGTGAAACTATGGTTTTAAAACCATTTGATTGTTGGAACTCAACACAGGTCTTTTTGGTCATTCCATAAAGGATCTTAATTTTTGAATGTTTTTCAGGTTCCTGTAACTGGTCTGAAAACCCCATTCCATAATAGATTGCTGAAACATGTGGCTGAAGAAGTTTGCAAAGATGATTATGAAACTCTGATTGATACTCATGTTGGCAAATCCATCATTAATCCTCTTAATAAACACATTTTATGTTCCGGGATGGCCAGGAGAGAAGAGGATATAAAGAAACATTTTATGTAATATGTAATTATTTGTTATAAGAAGTATTTATAAATTTCTTTATTGTATTTATTTTAATATTCAACCTCGTGTAATAGACGGGTCTCTAACCTAGTATATAATAACTAAAAATATTCTTCAATTGCATAAGATCATTCTTATACTTGACCTTGGTATTTACTTCGGTTGTTCCACAAGTGGCCTTGTATCCGGAGTCTACAATATCCATGATCAATATTAAATTGCAATATAAGATCCTTATCGCATATTTAAAAATGGTTATTCTGGGACATGTTCAATTAAGAACCATCATTTTGGCGAGAACCAAAAGAACCATGTATTTTTACACAAATATAAGGATGTATATATGCATTTATGCACATATAAAGTAAGGATGCATGTATACATTTGTGCACATATAAAGTAAGGATGCATGTATACATTTGTGTAATAATGTATGGTTCTTTTGGTTCTCAAAATGATGGTTCTCAATTGAACATGTCTCTGGTTATTCTTTACACGAAACAAAAATATTAGATTCTAGGCTGCCTAATATAACTCGTTAATTCTAGGTTGACTAATATTAATAACTCGTTCTATAGAACATGACTTTAATAAATAAATTAACCCGGTCACGGCTAGTTTAATTAACGAGTAAACTTCTTAACTCCTTTAATAGTATTTAAAAACATTTGTATTTTAGTAAGGGTTATTTAAAACAAAATTTAATATTTAAATTTTAATTTTAATTTTCTTCTAACTTTTTAAACTGAAATCAATTTTTCATCTTGAATGTATCACCTTTTATGTTCAAACAACTTTATTCATTAATACACATCCGGGCTATCGTTCTCCGAACATTTCCCTTTGTTTTTTTCTAATCTCGAGCTATATATGTAAAACCAAGTTTGCTATTTAGGAAAGAGACATAAGGAAACGAAAACAATCAAACTAACATCAATTGCCAAAAAAAAGTTTTATTTGAGCTTGTGTAATGATTATTAAAATTGTTACTAAATCACTAAATATTACTTATATTCCTAAATGAACACTAAATGAGCCAGCCCAAAACATGACCCGAACACAACACGATTTTAAGTGTATCCGACACGACATGAATAAATATATTGGTCGTGTTCGGTTGAACAGTTCAACCCGCCAACCTAAAATCCGTCAGTCCAACACGATTGACACCCATAGATGCTCCGGAAAGACATGAATATTAAAATTGGTACCAAATAAAAGATCAAATGTTATTACTATAGAAATCATAAAGGTTTATAGACCAGAAAAGTTACAATATAGCTTTGAACTTGTATATCAGTCAACAAAATATACTTTTCTATAATTCTAAGGCTCGAAACTAAACTCGGGTTTTTTTGCTTAACAAGCAAATTTCTTATTCAAATCGTTACGGAACAATTTCTACCTTTCCGATTTCTTGTTTCTCATCTCTCTCTTTTGCCTCTTTTGCAGTCAATTCTTCTTGTTCCTTCGCCTTCGCTTTTGCTTTAGCCTCTTCATTCTCCTTCCTCTTCACATCAAAAAACGCAACAAGCCCACCAAGAGCAATGTCGGGATCGCTATCCTTGAGTAGTTGCTCTGCGACTTCAGCCGGGGTGATCTCCACCTCACCAATCAACTCCTCAATTTCTTCAAAACGATCATGTTCACTGATCCCAAGATAGTTGGATGCTAGCAACCGAAACCCACAGGGAGTACAATACGACATGTTGATGTGAACGTCCATACGACCCGGACGAAGAAGCGCCGGGTCGAGTTTGTCTTTTCGGTTTGTGGTGAATATTATAATTCTTTCGTCACCACAACTTGACCATAAACCATCGATAAAGTTAAGAAACCCCGATAATGTCACCTAATTAAAAAAACATTATTAATTTTTTTTATTATATAATAATAATAATAATCTCTCTTATAATAAAAAACTAAATGGTTTTGTCACTTGGCATCACCATATTCAACTTCATAACTTTTTCCCCCAAATCACATTTATATCCTCCATTTAATACTTACATGTTTATTCTTTTTTAAATTACATAAATAAACATTTTATAATTATTACCACTAGCTCACATTTTTTTAAAATTATTATCAAAAGTTAATACTTTAAAAAAATCAAGAATTAAAAAACAAGAGATTTAAAAAAAAAACGAGTTTTTAAAGTTTTATTATTAAAAAAATTAAAATTTTAATATAAAACACAAGATTTTTTTTAATTTTACATATAAAATTTAAAAATTCTATATTTGTATTTTAAAAAAAATATGTGTTCAATTAAAGTTTACTAATATTTATTTAGTAGTTTTTTAATTAAATTTGATATTTATAAACAAATTTTTTATTTTGATTTATAAATTTTAATACTTAGTTTTTAATAAAATTAAGAAACTTGCAAATAATTATTTTTAAAACTGTATTGTATTTTAAACTTTATTTTTTTTAAATGACGAGATTTTTTTTCTTCAAAAAACATATTTACAAACTTCAATTTGAATTTATTAGTTTTAAATTTTTTATATTTAATTCTGAAATTTTAAATTCATTTGTGTCGAAATATTAAGGAATGAAATTTTTAAATTTGGAGTTGTAAATTTTGAATTTAAAATACGATATATTGTTGAAATTTAGTTTTAAATTTTATTTGTATCTTTTTATTATTTTTTAATGAGAGATTTAGTATTAAAAGTTTAACGAGATTTTTCGCATACAAGTACAAATAGTACCCGTCAAACAGAGCATATTGATGAAAGTTTTATAATCTCCTGATTTTGTAAATGGATTTACATTATCAGGTTTGTCAAACCATAAATTAGTTTTAATTGTCAGTGTTTCAGTTATGCTATTAATAAATATTGGCGAAAAATTGGTTTAGGTAATGTAACAAGTCTTTAGATCAAATCACATGTAATCCCGTTTTATAATATCAAATTTGTATAAAAAGAGATATTTATCAATATAATCTTAACGTTTCACCCCGTGTAATATAATCTTAACGTTTCAGCACGTGTAACACACGGGGTTAAAGCTAGTAATAATAATAATATTAAAATGTACCCTTTGTTCTTCATGGAACCCTCGCCGGTGGTGGTGTTGAATAAAAGCTTTAACCGCTGCCGCATCAGCATCCGCTCGATCATGCAACTCCATTGAGCAATCAATGTCCTCAACCACTAGTATGGACCGGTTCGCCGTCGCCACCAGTAACCTCCGCAGCTCGGAGTTTGACCTAATATCAGTCAACTCCAAGTCATAAATGTCAAAATTCAAGTAATTCGCCATGGCCGCAATCAAGCTTGATTTCCCCGTCCCCGGCGGACCGTACAACAGGTAACCTCTCTTCCACGCCTTTCCGACCTTCCGGTAATACTCTCTCCTCTCTAAAAACATATCCAAATCCTTCATAACCGTCTCCTTCACATTACTATCCATCGCTAGCGTGGCAAATCTCGCCGGATGGTCGAGATTCACCGACGTCCACGCCGTAGGATGGCTAGAATACACTACCTTCGTATCGACGGTGAATAGCTTCACGGTTTTCTCTTCTAGTTTTTTATTTTTGGCGTCGGTAAGTATGAACGGTAAATACTCGTTCAACGCCAGATCTCTGTGTTTCCGGTGAAACGTGAGCTCCAACGATCGTTGATCTGATCTGCTGGAGGAACCGTTCATATCATCGTTATTGTAATATTCTCTCGTCGGCGTCCTCTTAGAAACCAGAGACCAGTTGAATTTGACCCCATTGTAAACATCGGTGAAGCTCTCGTTGATTTCCATGGCGACGTTGATGCGCTTCTCGCTAGGGTTTTTGGTGACCTTCAGACGTTGAATTTCAGGAGATACTTTGCCGGCAAGGTAGAGTTGAGTGGCGTTATAGATCTCGTTTTCGCGAAATCCGTCGTATTCGTAGATCACCATGGTTAACTGTCTGGATAGCTTGTTGATGAAATTGCGGAGGCCGAGATGGAGGTAGTCATGAAATTCAGGAGGCAAGTAGTCGCGAGCGACACTGCGAGCCACCATCGCCGCCGCGGCGACGGATCCAACGGTGGAAATAATGGTTTTCGCGGTGGCGATTTTGGATTCAGTAGACGACGAGGAGGAGGACATTATTGAAATGAAGGGCTGGGATTGAGCGGGGGTTTGTAAGGAAATGGAGATCGATGGGTGGTGTTTGTTGTGGAAATGATGTGGGTTTTATAGTGTGGGGGTGGGTATTGACTTTGAAAATCAGGTGTGTTGACGTGGAAAATATTGTAAAGAGAGAGAGAGGGATGCATAAAAGTCAAAACGTAAGGAAAACTTTCTGGAAATTGCAGAGAAGGGACCCCATAAAAACAATAATAAATTAACAGAGTAAAATAGACGGATTTTGTTATGATTTATCAAAATTTTGGATTACTTTACACGGATGGTGCATGCGTTTTGCATTTTATAACACATTTAGTCTACAAACTTTATCAAAACTACATGTAAGGTTCCTATGGCTTGCACTTTGTAACGTATTTAGTCTCTAACTTGTACCTTCTAAAACTTTTAGATTTGTTAGTTGGGGACTAAATAGTTTAGTGAGCGTGACCGGTTTATACAATCATTATTTAATCATTAAATTCTTTTATTTATTTTTAAATTGTTGTTTATTTAAAAAATATAACTAACTATAAAAAAACATAATAATACTTATTTTTCAAGCATTACAAAAAGATAATTAAAATAATAACATAATAATACTAAAATTACATTCCGTATCTCTCAATTTCTGTTCATAAAATATAGTTTCATATCAATGGTTTTTTTTGTCTTGCATTCCTTTATTCAATCTTTATCTTGGTTAAGTCATTAAACTTGTTCTTCCGATCCAATATATTATCCAAACTTGGCATGTAGTCGGGCTTTGTTTTGTTGTTTCTTTCAGGAGGACGAATTGGTTTCTTGAGAATTTCAAACTCATCGTCTGTAATGTTGAGGTTAATGTGAGTACACCAATCCAAAGTAGGTTAACTAGTTTTTTCATTGTCGTATGAGGTTTTTGATCATTTTGATGATTGACCCATCAAAGAGACATTCGTCCACTTCGAACAATTTCTCAAAACATCCCAATGTTTGACTAGAGAAAACGCCGCATTCATATCACTTTTATATTCCTCACACATTTCCTGAAAGATATTCATGTCACTAACACCACTACGTTGGTTGTTTATTTTGTTGTTGTAGATATCGTCAAACTTTCCAACCTTTAAATGGATATCCCTCCATTTGGACGATATCATGTCAGCTGTACGGTATTCTCCAAAAAATGTTGGATTTTTGGTTCATTCGTATAACAAATAAAAATATATACTAATAAACTTTATTAATAAATAAACATTATAATAAATAAACATTACATATAACAGGATCCTTGGATACGTCGAACCACGCCCGAGCCAATGTTAGCTCCTCTTCCGACGTCCACTTCTCACATCGTATTTGTACGGTCCCCTCAGGTGAAGAAGTTGTGGCTTGTTGCTTTTTTTATGGGATCAGATTGTTTTTTTATGTTGAGATTGAGATTGTGCTTCAGCAACAAATTCGGGATCCGCTTGTGTTTCTGAAACAAAGTCGGGTGTGGTCGAAGATGAAGTCGTATACTGACTCGAATTCGCAAACGTCATTGGGTTTTGTTCTATAGTTTGGGGGACGTAACAATTGACCCACGTGATATTCGGGTTGTTGGCATTGCTCGTGTTGTTGGGGTTGTTCAGGTTGTTGAGGTTCAACCACAGGCTATTCGGGTTGTTCGCGTATTGCTACATATTGTTCGGGTTCATGTTGGTTGTAGGAGACGATAAGAAAGTGTATAAAAAGGAGTAAAAGAAGAGTAGAATATGTAATTTTGTGAGGTAAATTCGGCTCTTTTCTCGGGTCCAATGGCTCTGACGGCTCTTTCTTTCTCCTCTCCCACCATGACTCCACCCACGATATCTCTCACGCCCTGGTCACAAGTGGGCGGTGTGGTGTGCCACGCCTCTCTCACGCGAGGTGGTTCACACCCTCAACTCATGCATGTATTACACACAATCTAAGGGTAATCAATGAGTATGATAAAAAAAAAAAAAGAAAAAAAAAGATAGTATTATGATATAGTATCGAAAAAAAAAGTGAGTATGATGTGAGAGGTTTCAAATGGATCAAATGTAAGTGAAATAATCTATAAACCATTAGGGTATCCGATATACCCGGATATCTCACGCCAACAACCAACGTGGCCGATATTGTGCGTAATGGTAGTGCATATTTACTGACATGAATATCCCTCACCAGCAAAACACATCTTGAATCCTAGTAACTTCCTCTTTTATCCCTCCCAACCTTTACTAACTTCCAATTAGTTATGTTGCTCCTAATCAATCTTAAGCATCAACTTCCAAGTAGTTATGTTGCTCCTAATCAATCTTAAGCATTAATTTAGTTTGATTAAAAACCCAAAGTACTTCCTAGATTTTTTAGGCAAAATCCATTTTATATTTGATACCCCTTCTCTCTCGCACACACATAGTGAGAGAGACAGGTTATCATACAAAGTGAAATTATAATGAGAAGCATACGAATCCACCGTAATGTGACACATGGCATGAGAGTGACAGACATATGCGTCGCCCAAGTTTCACACATATGTTAAATAGTTCGCATACATTATGCAATCATATATAACAAATTACGTAAAAATAGTTATGCAACCGATATTTATAATTACGCATGTTATCGCACAATACATTGGCGTTCTTTTAAAAAAAATATTTTTTATAAAGTTAATATAAAAATACTATACTCAAACTAAAAATGAATAAAATACTCAATTTTAGGATATATTAAAAAAATAACATTTTGTAAAAATGTATTTATGTTTAAAAACAATTGAGCAACTTGAAAAACATTAAAAATCTTAGATTATTCCTATTTTACTCATACGGGCCATTTCATGCATAAACATTGCTGACGTAGCATATTGGCATTGATTTTATGGTGTATATATATATATATGTATATATATATATATGTATGTATAAGTCGTTTATCGTACAAAGGGCCCTTAACGTACGAAGTCTCTTCAACCGTTAATTTGATATGATTTAGGGCTTTAAATTATGTGGTGGCATAAACGTAATTATTTAGAAAACAATAAACAAGCGTCCGGGTAAAAAATGGTATTAAAGTCAATTTCTATCAACTTGCGTCAAAACCAATCTTTGTAAAAAAATGCGGTCGACGACCTGAAATCACCTTCACCCTTATGTGATAAAAGCGTATAAATCAAACTCTGAAATCACGTTCACCCTTATTTGGCATATCAAATTCAAGTATGTAATCGCATTCACCCTTATTTGTACGATCACAGTTATTGATTTGTATGAGGTTTATTACGCATACGTAATAACTCAAGTATGAGGTTTATCACGCAAGTCTATTTGTATGAGGTTTATTACGCATACGTAATCTCGCATGTTTATTTGTATGAGGTTTATTATGCTTATATAGTAACGCAAGTCTGAGGTTCATTACGTATGCGTAATCACGCATGTCGATTTGTATGAGGTTTATTACGCATATGTAATAATGCAAGTCTGAGATTTATTACGCATACGTAATAACTAGTAGAATCACAAAGATACCCCTCCCACCAAAAATAAAAAAGAAACATGCGACACACTGGTATGTTTTCGTACGAAATAAGTCCTTTTAATTTTAAACTTATTCTATATATATAAAACAATAGTAAAATTATTCTATATTAAAAAAACAGTAAAGCATATAAAAGTTATTTAAATTATGATAGTGTTAATCATAACGATTAGATTGGTTTAATCAAATACTTATTGTTTCATACATTTCTTAGGTGAAATTTGTTTTGTGTGTAATCCGTTCTCGCTAGAACAATACCATGAGTGACGAATGGTTTCTTATTGGCAATATATTCTTTGAGAAACATATCGCCATCTAACGAAAGACGGAAAAGACGTTGGTTTCCAACGACGTGTGATCTTTAATTAGGTATATATAGTTTAACAATTTGTAACTTAATACTTGTAAAATAATAACAAAAATAAATTATAAATTAAATTTAGTAAAACTAACAAGTAATCTACCAGGCGCGTTGCGGCCGAAGCGTCATGAAACGTTAAACAATGGACGCAAAACGGTTTCTAAGTTTATAAAAAAGAGGAAAGCTAAACCGTAAAATAAATAAAAGCCTTCAAAAAAGCTAAAAAAACAGACAACCAAACGGCTCCGAAACTTAAAAAAAAACTAAACCGTTAAATAAATTGAAGTTTTTGAAGAGTCATGCGTGTGACGACGCGTGAACTCGCACGTAGCAACACATTAAAACACTCTATGGATAAAAAATCAAGATATTTAATAGAGTGTTAATATTATAAAAAAAAAATAGTAATAATAATCCTAAAAGATCAATCTCAATAATAACCACCACAAAAAGCAATTAAATAGTTAATATCGAAAAATGAATTTTGAAAAGATCAACCTCAATAAAAACCATCACAAAAAGACGATTAAATAGATAATATTAAAAAATAAATTTTGAATAAAAAAGTGGAAGGCATGAGATTATTTATGACGGGCTAGTGAAGAAAATTAGTGAAAGTCTTGGGGTATTTTTTAAGAGAGAAAAAGATATAAAAAAAAAAGAATGTATATTGATAACTTGTAAGTTAAGCATTAACTAGTAAATTTACCTGGCGCAACCGCGACGGTGTAGGAATGTAGCGTAACTCGAATTTATGTGATACGTAACGTGAATCGGATCTTAAACGGTTGAGACGATTAAAATAGAAACATAGTTAGGTATATAAAAACATATAAGGTTATTGCTACTCGTTTACACTGAAAGAAAATGTAAAAAAAACGTAAAAAATTAAAGAAAAAAATGTTTTGGTTTTGACACTATCGTACTTAAGCAAACTAGTGCAAACCATTGGATATAAGTTATTTAATTGCTCGCGGTGGCTTTTATTTGATTAGTCACCGACCTTACAATTTAAGGTTATTAAGAATGGCTAGCTCTATGGGTTTTGTAAGTTGGTAATAATTATGAATCAAAATAATTGTGGATCTAACTCAAAATTAAATATGAACTAAACTTAATATATTCTTAATTTGTTTAGATTAAATTAAATGTGCATTTGAATACAGATCTACCAAATACCAATTGGATAATTGATTAATAAGATTTAGAGTTTACAACTGGTTTGTTTTGACCAAAAATTACCAAAGATAATCAAGTAGTTAAATTTTGTATGTGAGGTAGTATGCTTGTAATATTCGGGATAAACAATGCGTATAAAGCAATAAATCGACACAAGTGTTTACGATGAAAGCCCTTAATTCCTAAGGATTGTCGGTATAAAACCTCGGGAAGTGACCGAAAGTCACTTGCCTTCTACTATTGTATAAATCGATGAAAATGATTACAAGTGTGAGCAGTGAATGATCGAATACTAAGTGCTACAGAGGTGGTTTGCGATTGTTGTGTGTTGCTAAATGAATTGTGTTGTGTCTCCTATTCGATATTGCTGCTAATTAAATACAAAAAGGATTAAACAAACTATCCGAGAATCCCGAAGCTTTATTCGGTCTTCAAATATGACCGTTATAGAGCTTCTACCGCAAGTTTCACACGTTCTCTTTGACCTCTTAACCGATTCTTCAGGGATGAATGAGTCAACACGTTTTACCTGTGTATATAAATTAAGATAGGGGAACAAATAACCGTTAGTAACGTTAACATTCAGGATACCGAGTCGATTTCAGGATCCCGAATTCCAGATCATACTATACTCGGGATCCTGGATCATAAAACTGACCATAACAATTGTCCCCAAAATTTGACAGTTGTTATCACCATTTACAAATGTTAAAATTTTAAATTGCTGCTGTTGAAAGAACATTCCGTCTCAAGATCCACTAAGTAGAAGTAAGTTCAGAAAGCTATACTTCCACCTCTTAAATGTCTGGTAAGATTTGAAAAAATCACAATACTTTGTTAGTTAATATCATGTGTAATGATCTAACCTGTTATCTTGAACTAGGTGCTCGTAAGTTAAGCTCTTAATTTGCCCTCGACGTCATTGATAACACGGTCTCCAAAAGCAGAGCCATCAAAAAGGAAAAGGCTCAGCCTGCTGTCGAAGCTCTTAACCTGATGCTCCTACTCTATACCCCAAGATCATCGTTGTCAAAAAGAGAAAGCTCTGGATTCTGGATCATAAAATTGACCCCTTACAAGATGTTTACGTTACGAGTGAATTTAATCGTTAACCAAAATTAATCAATAATTGAACCGTTATTGAACCGTTATTGAACCAAATTAATCGATAAGCGAATTTAACTGACGGTTATGGTTAAGGTTTTTTTGGTTAACTACTCAAGCAGTTATGGTTAATGGTGTCCTATAACCGAACCGAACCGATACAAATCTATGCATAAGATGTATTCACAAAATATAAATGATTTTCCTCATTCACGATGGTAATGGTTAAGAGTACACAAAATATATATTCACAAATATATGTACAAAATTAACCGACGGTTATGGTTAAGGTTATTTGGTTGACTGATCAAGCGGTTATGGCTTAATGGTATGGTACCGTGACTGGGGGCAAGGTGGGCAACCACCCAGGGCTCACTCTCTAGAGCGCATGAAAATTTTAATTTTTTAAAATATTATGGGCCCATTTTTTGCTACTCGTCCCGGGCCCACGAATTTTTGAGGATTATCGGGGACAGGTGTCACCTCAACGACTCACAGGCATGGAACACTGCCACCCCCCCACCAGAGGTGTGTGAGGCTCTTATTGAGCAGCTTCACGAGCGTGGAGCGCATGTAAGAATTTATGATTTTTTAATAATTTTATTCACCAATCACAATATTACACCTCACCGTCAATTTTTTGCTCATATTCATTAACACCTAACACATGTTTAATGAATGTAAATGTGACCACACCCACCTCCTATGTGACGCCTACTTAGCAACACTTTTTAATCACACCCACTAAGGTATAACACGTAGTAGAAGGGAGATTAGACCTCATTCCTATTCTCATGATAAGCAAACAATGTCGCGTGTAAAATATTAGTACAAACTTTTGTTTTAGTGACTACTATATATCTTGGAAACACATGTAGAGAGGGGTTGGTTTCACGGGAGAGGGGATGTGTATTTGATACCAAGTACCGGTACCAGTACTGTACCGAACGGTACCCATTTTTCCAAAAATTCAGTACCGGTATTTTCGGTACCGGTACGGTACCGATACCATCTCATAGTTTTCACCACAGAAGATTTAAATCACTACCTCAAATAGTTTACCTAGCTTGAAACTCTTTGTTTCATGTTGCATTGGTGATTTTTCAATTTTCTTATTAATTTGAGAGATTGTTAGAATTATTTGGATATTTCTCAAAATTTGACTTTTGAAGTGTCAATTTTAACTCAATAAATAATAAGATGGGACCCACATAACGACATAAACTCAAAAATGTGTGGCTCGTCGAATGGATTAACTGGATGTATTTGTATGGAAAATGGATTCTTTTGAAGTTATAATATTTTATGAAAAGTCACAACCTTTTGTTATTCATCATCGAAACCTTTCTTTTAAAATGAATTAAACGAATATCATTGCTTTTGATGAAAGAGATCCACTTTGATTTGGTTTGCTTTAGACCATCACCAATGGAAGGTGTGTAAATGTGTCTCTACCCGAGATACCTATCATAACTGTCTAATATTTTTTTCCTACTTTTCTCTCCTCCTACCCATTCTCTTTCTTGTCTTTCTCTATCCTTCCCTCTCACAATATCCCATATGCGGTGAACGTCCTCACGTACATCACCCCTAAATGCAACACCTCTCTATTGCACATCACCCCCAAATGTGGATCCACATCAACCAAATGCACCGTAAATGTGGGGTCATTGGCCATGGTATTAGTACTAAATTGGCCTACTTCCTTTAACCATTCCTTGAACCGTTTTATTTTAAAAGACTATTCATGAATAACTATAAGCATCCGTCTACAACAAATAAATGCCTTTAAGAATATGTGTTCAACGTAGGTCCTGGTCTACATGATTCATTATTTATCTTCATTTGTAACATATCATCAAGTTGAATAATTTTCTTCTAAAAATTAGGTTTTTAAGTCATCAATAAAATTTCCAAATATAGATTTCTTCCAACACTTCATGTCAAAAAGTACAATATAACTGTAACACGAAAGGTTTTTAGCCTATTGACATCAGTGTGTATCTTCACTCTTAAGTTTCTCGTTAGTTCTAACACCTGTTGCTCATGGTTTATGGATCTGACCGGATCGGATTGAGTCTAGATTTGACCCACGGTTTTTAATAAATTATATAACTAGTTTAGAACCCCGTGTTTACACACGGGATGAAAAATATCAATATATAAAATTCTTAAATCTTTATATATATATTTTATAGGGGTAAAAATTTATTACATATACTAATGATAGAAAACAAAATTTAAAATATATAAAAATTAATATATAATTGGGTTTCAAAAATACGTTAATTACTATTTAAAATAATTTGACTTTCATTTACTATTTGATTGAAAATAAAAGTTATATAATTAGATTTTAAAGTTTCTTATAATAAGGAATAATTTAAAATGAATGTGTTTTATTAGTATAATTAATATTTCTTTAAAAGATAGATGTGTATTTAATAAGAAAGAGAGAGGAGGGAAAAAAATGATGAGAATGAATATGGAGGCGACACGTGCCATGGGAAAACCTTTATTTATTATATAACTAGCTTAGACCCCGTGTAATACACACGAGTGAAAAATATCAATACATAAATTTCTTAAATTTTATTTATGTATTTTACAGGTGTAAAAATGTATTATTTTATATTAAGGATATAAAACAAAATTCAAAATATGTAAAAAATAATATATAATTGGGTTTCGAAAATACGTCAATTACTATTTAATGTAATTTGACTTTCATTTACTATTTGATTGAAAATAAAAATTACATAATTAGATTTCAAAGTTTTTTTATAATAAAGGATAATTTAAAAATAAATGTGTTTTATTAGTATATTATTAATTTATTAAAAGATATGGATGCATTTAATAAGAGAGAAGCGGGAAAACAATGATGAGATTGAATATGATGACGACACGTGGCATACAAAAACCTTTCTTTATTATATAGTATAGAATTCTTAAATTTTATTTATGTATTTTACATGTGTAAAAATGTATTACTTTATATTAAAGATATAAAACAAAATTCAAAATATGTAAAAAATAATATATAATTGGGTTTCGGAAATACCTCAATTACTATTTAATGTAGTTTGACTTTAATTTACTATTTGATTGAAAATAAAAATTACATAATTAGATTTCAAAGTTTTTTTTATAATAAAGGATAATTTAAAAATAAATGTGTTTTATTAGTATATTATTAATTTATTAAAAGATATGAATGCATTTATTAAGAGAGAAGGGCGGGAAAACAATGTTGAGATTGAATATGGTGACGACACGTGGCATACAAAAACCTTTCTTTATTATATAGTATAGATTTGACTTTCATTTACTATTTGATTGAAAATAAAAATTACATAATTTGATTTCAAAGTTTTTTTTATAATAAAGGATAATTTAAAAATAAATGTGTTTTATTATTATATTATTAATTTATTAAAAGATATGGATGTATTTAATAAGAGAGAGGCGGGAAAACAATGATGAGATTGAATATGGTGACGACACGTGACATATAAAAACTTTTCTTTATTATATAGTATAGATATAGATAAGAAAAGAGCGTATGATTTGCCATATTTGCCCTCTCTGAAAAACAAGCTAATTTAGCTAAGTTTTACATGGGATCATGGAAACATAAACCAAAACTAAACCATTTAACATATTTACGGTGCTACGGGATAGTACAGGTTGGTCCTGGTTCGGTCTACCGGTTGAACAAATTTTACTCACCTCATTGATTTAATTATTAAATAAAAAGTATCATTTGATCATGACTGGGGAGTAGATGTATACCTAAAAATTGAATATATTTATAACTTTGCAAAGAAATTTAAGATTTTCTGTAGTTTCATTACTAATAAAGGAAGACGGTTACAATCATATAGCAGATAAACGGGCAACAACCTGTATTGCAACTCATTTTCGATAGTAAAGCCGATCCTACTATATTTATATAAATATTGATATACCAAAAACAAAATACATAATTCAGACGACGACTAGAATTAATCGAAAAATGTTACTTTAAAGTAGTTAGAAAGAGAATAATCTGAAATTTGTAAATATATTTGTTGGTTCGGAAATAAAATTGTATTCATAAGTGGATAATTAGATAATATAGTTATAGAAAATATTATTTTAATAATTTGATCATTTATCAAACGCCATTTGACGTATAAAAAAGGATTCAAAGTGTTGAATTTTGACTGATGTTGTACGTGTATAATGGGAGGACTATGTCATGGATTTAATATTTTTATTATCAAGTAACAGAACTTGAAAATAAATTATTATAAAGTTTATATTTTAAACTATATATTGTTTTGATTGTAAATGTAGAACTTGAAGTAATTAAACAACTTAAGAGTGCAAAAGTGAAAAAAAAATTTACATGAAAAAACTTGTGTTAGTTGAAAATAAAGAAGTTAAGGAGCTATAAGGAACATATCAACCTTTTAAGAATCTACACTTAAGTTTGAATCGTGTATAAGCATGGTAATAGGGACTGGTTTAGGTAATTCTAACCTCATACCCGGTTTAAGAAAGTGTGTCCGATATACGACACAAAACCTGTCGGGTATCGGGCATACCCGTAGGTAATTGAGTATACCGTATACCCGTTAGTTTTATAAAAATACCCATCTCTATCAGTTACAATAGCAGATTACCAACATCAGTTGTTATGAATAATATTAATATGAAACAATAATTAATGTACAACTCATATTAATTATGAATCATATAATAAAAACAAAATATAAATATATAATCTGATAAAAGTAAATAAAAAAGGAAATAACTTCGGGTATATAATCGGGTAAACATGTATGCTTTATTGGGTAATAGGGCCGGGTAAACATGTATACTATCAAATCCTATGCTCGTGAAAAAAATAAAAAGTAATCCCATACTAGTCTAAGATGTCTCTGATATTCCCATCAGGTTCGGGTTTAACTGTCATACCTAATCAGCCGCAAATACAATATAGAAATAGGGGGTGGGTATGCACCCCGTAGTTGCCATTTGGAAGGGTAAGAAACTAGATTATTTAGTATCATATGTGGTTCATATTTTGTCTAAGGGGCACCGAAATATTTGATTGGGGGCCCGTTAATTTTGATTTTAAAAAAGGTAACTTTCTATACTCTAATTTTGTCCTTTATCCCTTGACTTGACTTAAAGGATTTTGGTGGGGAGGGACATGCACACCGGAAAACCTTCATTAAAATTTTTTAAAATTTGTTTATAAAAACTAATTTAGGCTAATTTTGAAAGGTGAAATTTGCACACTATAAAACAAAAGTAAGGGTAATGGGACAAACAAAAGTAAGCTAAGGACATACGTACAAAACAAAATGAATTATCAAAACTCTGTTTTGACTTCATTAATTGAAAATAAGAAAAATTGTTAGTCATTTTCTGTTATTTTGAATTATTTACATAAAACGTTGATTAATTATTTAGTTGAGAAATTATTTTTTCTTATTTGGTTAACTAATTTAAAATGATTATTAAAGTTAAATACACTTTGTTAATCACAAGGCCATAATACTTGTATAGTTTATTGTTTTATTTGAACCGACCCATTTGCGACCCGACCCATTTTTGGCCACCCGTAGCAAAAATCTCTAGATCCGCCACTGTACCTAATCGTGTGTTATGATCTTGACAAAAGTTAAAGATTAGCCCTTAGTTATTCACTATAGGTAAGGGTGTAAACGAGCACAACCTCTCTTGAGCTATCTAATACCGGCTTCATGCTAAAATATCGATTTAAGCCGAGTTAAAATGAAGCTCGTTCTTTAAACTAGCTTGAACCCAAGCCTAACATATAAACTTAACTAGTCTCACATGCCTAAAACAACGTATTATTTATAAAAATTTAACAATTTATAACGTTAATTACATAATTAGTCCATGGGTTTGGCAAATACTTGAATTGGGTTTAAGTGTAAGAAAGTTCAATGTTTGAGATACTTTTTCAACTTATAACATGTTTTGCTAAATTGAAAATTGAGGGGTTGCATTGCAAATGTTGTTATACTGAGAGGCTAAATAGAAAATTGTGTCGGTGGCTTTGACCGTTACAAAATGAGAGTTTAAGTCAATTTCCATTAAAATTAAAAATTATGTTAAATTTGCATAAAATAAAAATTATTCTTTAATTTAGAAAATAAAAATAAAAAAACCCCAAATCCAACTCCCTTTATTCCCCCATGATTGTTGCCCCTCTGTCCTTTCCCGACGACTCTTCACGTGATTTAGAAGCACCAATTCCACACTCAAATGTGAATTTTGTCGTTTCATAACGGCCAAATGATTTGTGAATTGTGTGATGATAAAAGAGTTTTACGGTTTCACCAATATCATCTCACTACTTATTCTGTTGGAAAACTGCTTATTGATTTATTGGTTTTTTGAAAAACTAATAAATTAAAAAAATGTTTGACAAATATAAAAGCACTTTGTTTTAAATTTTTTATAAAGCTAAGAATTTATTTTTTAAAAAGCCATAAATTCCTAGTTTTTCAAATAATTTTTACTTCTGTAATAAAATATTATCAATCTACCCTAACAATTTCTAACAAATACATATATATAATCGATCATTAATCCTAGAGAGAACACATACACTTCTATCACCAACATTCGTCAATCATTAACTTATTAATTTTTCCCACCACAAAAGCTAATCTAAACACTTTTTTAAAAACTTATTTTCAAAAACTCATAAGCTAATAAGCGCTCTTAATAAAAAAAACACTTTTAGAGTTAAATAAGCAATCCCAAACACACTCTAAAACACAAAATATGTGAAAACAACTAGAACTGATGTGAATCGATGATCAAGGCGAAAAGGAAGATAGGGAACTGATGTGAATCGATTCCAACACAACCCCTTAAGTAATTTTTAAGAGGGTGTGTTGGAATCAATGAAAAGTGGTGGATGAAATCGAAACGAAGACGTTCTTATGGGTCAAAAATATGTGAAATTTAAAATCAATACAAAGGAATAATTGGTGTAATTTTAGCGTATTCGATTAGTTTATTTATGTAATGTATCTATGTAATCTTCTCTCTTCTTGTTAATAATATTTTTTTGCTTTGTCGTTAAAAAAAACTAGAACTAATGTGGCTCTAAACACCAATAATAATTTCTTTTAATTCCAAATTCATCAACCCCCTTTACTACAAGTTCTTATGTCGAACCCGAAACCACCTGGAAGCCCAAATCGACGAATGGAAAACTGGAAGCAACGATGTGAGGATATTGGAAGCCCTAATCGACTAGTTTAAAATTTGGATAAAAATGTAAATATCAAAAATTTAAAAAAAATTAAATGTTAGTGACTTAGAGCAGGTGGTATACATGGCGTGATCCCATCCTTGAGGGACCTTCACGGCGTGAAGGATCAGGCAACACCGCCCCCTTGGTGGCATAAGGGGTGGATGAAGGTTTAGAGTGTCAAACCTCACGGGAAGGAGGAATATGACCGTTGAATGGCAATTTTTTTTAAGAATATTACTGTTGAATAGTAACAAACTAAATTAAAAAAAAAGTTTCAATTAAACAACTATAAATAACCCTATTACCCAATACATTTGACATTCAAAAATATCACTTTCCTTTCTACAAAAAAATCTTACTTTCCTCTCTACATTAAATCATGAATCCTAACGATCCGAACATGTTTTGACTTCATTACGTGTCGCAACAAAACGTGTTCAACCTGCGGTTTCCAACAAACCTCAACGCGTTCACCCAACCACAATCGTTCAACCAAAACCTGTTCAGATCACTCGGGTATGTCCCAAACATGCCAACTATGCCAAATATGCTAAAAACTAATTACAAATTATATGATTGGTTGAATGATGGTTATCATGGTTATCATCTAAAATAATGGTTAGAATTTGAACCCTACCATATATATATATATATATATATATATATATGGAAGTTTGAATGAAACTTCTGTACTTGATGTTATCAAAGAAATTAATCTATACATTTTTGAAATTTGATGAAATGTGAACCAAAGTCTTTGTATAGGAGAGCTTGAATGATTAGTTCTTTCTACAACAAGGTTTATACATCCTATTCAGCTAACGTCTTACATAATTTTAATTTGTCAAGGCCGCACATCGTGTGAGTTCTCTACTAGTATTTGATGAAAAGTCACAACCTTTTGTTATTCATCATCGAAACCTTTCTTTTAAAATGAACTAACTATTTAACAAATATCATTGCTTTTGATGAAAGAGTTCCACTTTGATTTGGTTTGCTTTAGAACATCAACCAAATGCACCATAAATGCGGGTCATTGGCCATGGTCTTAGTACTTAATTGGTCTACTTCATTTAACCATTTCTCAAACTGTTTTATTTTAAAAGACTATTCATGAATAACTATAAGCATATGTCTAAAGCAAATAAAAGTCTTCAAAAATTTGTGTTCAACGTAGGTCCCGATCTACATGATTCATTATTTCTCTTCATTTGTAACATATCATCAAGTTGAAGAATAATTTTCTTCTAAAAACAAGTTTTTAAGTCATAAATAAAATTTTCAAATATAGATTTCTTCCGACACTTCATGTCAAAAAGTACAATATAACTATAGCACGAAAGCTTTTTAGCCTATAGACATCAATGTGTATCTTGACTCTTAAGTTTCTCATTAGTTCTAAAACCCGTTGCATATCAGTTACGGTTTATGGATCTGACCTGCTGGGATTGAGTCCTGACTTGACCCACAATTTTTAATTTTTAACAAATTATATAATAAGAACAGTGCGTATGCTTTGCCATATTTGCCCTCTCCGACAAACAAGCTAATTTAGCTAAGTTTTACATGGGATCATGGAAACATAAACCAAAACTAAACCATTTAAAATATTTACATGGCTACGGGTTAAGGTAGTACAGGTTGGTCCTGGTTCAGTCTACCGGCTGACCAATTTTTACTCGCCTCATTGAATTATCAAATAAAAAGTATCATTTGATCATGATTAGAGTAGATGCATACCCAATATATATATAGCTTTGCAACAAAAATTAAGATTTTCCGTCGTTCATTACTAACAATGAAAAACGATTACGATAAATTAGCATGTAAACGGGCAACTAGCCTTATCGCAACCCATTTTGAATAACAAAACCGACCCGACTATATATATGAATATTGATACAACCGAAACAAAATACAGAATTGAGAAGACGTGTATTTTAATTGAAAAATATTATTTTAAAGTTGTTAGAAAGAGAAAAATCTAAAATTTGTAAATATATTTGTTGGTTCCGAAATAAAATTGTATTCATAAGTGGATAATATAGTTCTAGAAAATATTATTTTAATAATTTGATCATTTATCAAACGCCATTTGACGTATAAAAAAAAGGATTCAAAGTGTTGAATTTTGACTGATGTTGTACGTGTATAATGGGAGGACTATGCCATTGATTTAATATAATTTTTTTATTATCAAGTAACAGAACTTGAAAATAAATTATTATAAAATTTATATTTAAAAATATATATATATATATTCCCCCTTTATTAAAAAACCATAGGGATTCCAACAGTAGAGTTTGGTTTTTTTGTTTTTTCCCTCAAAAAGTTTTTTTTATAGTTTGGCCACAAGTTTTTCTCAAAAGTTTTTTTAGGTTTTTTTTATAGTTTTGTCATAGAATTTTTTTCAAAAGTTTTTTTTTTATAGTTTTGCCACAAAATAGATTGTATAGACGGTTTGCATTGCGCGGGGAAAAAACGACCAAACTCCACCGTAACGGGGGGCGGTTCGAGTTGTTGTATGTTTCGACGCATCGCCGTAACGCGGGGTGGTTCGAGTTACTATACGTTTCGACGCCGCCGCAACACTGGGTGGTTCGAGTTGTTGTACGTTTCAACGCCGCCGCAACGCGAGGCGAGTAAATCCCCTAGTTGTTTTGATTGTGAATGTAGAACTTGAAGTAATTAAATAACTTAAGAGTGCAAAAATGAAAAAAAAAATTTACATGAAAAAACGTGTGTTGTTGAAAATAAAGAAGTTAAGGGGCTATAAGGAACATATCAACCTTTTAAGAATCTACACTTAAGTTTGAATCGTGTATAAGCATGGTAATGGGACACGTTTGGGTAATTCTAATCTTATCTCCGGTTTATAAAAGTGTGTACGATATACGACATAAAACTTGTCGGGTTCGGGCATACCCGCAGGTAATTTGGTATACTGTATACCCGTTAGTTTTATAAAAATACCCGTCGAGTATCTATCAATTACAAAACAGATTACCAACAACAGTTATTATGAATCATATTAATATGAAACAAAAATTAATATGCAGTTCATATTAATTATGAAACATATAATAAAAACGAAATATAAATATATAATATAATATAAGTAAATAAAAAAAGGAAATAATTTCAGGTATATAATCGGGTAAACATGTATGTTTTATCGGGTAATAGGGTTGGGTAAACAGGTATACTATCAAATCTCATACTCGTGAAAAAAATAAAAAGTAATCCCATACACATTTCATATGTCTCTGGTATTCCCATCGGGTTCGGGTTTAACTGTCATCATTAATCGTGTGTTATTACCTTGACAAAAGTTAAAAGACAATCCCTTAGTTATTCACTATAGGTAAGGGTGTAAACGAGCACAACCTCTCCTGAACTATCTAAGACCGGCTTCATGCTAAAAACTCTATTTAAGCCGAGTTAAAATGAAGCTCGTTCTTTAAACAAGCTTGAGCCCAAACTTAACTAGTCTCACATGCCTAAAACAACGCACTATTTATAAAAATTTAACAAGTTATAACATTAATTACATAATTAGTCCATGGGTTTGGCAAATACTTGAATTGGGTTTAAGTTTAAGAAAGTTCAATGTTTGAGATACTTTTTCAACTTATAACATGTTTTGCTAAATTGAAAATTGAGGGGTTACATTGCAAATGTTGTCATACTGAGAGGCTGAATAGAAAATTGTGTTGGTGGCTTTGACCGTTACAAAATGAGAGTTTGTCAATTTCCATTAAAATTAAAAATTATGTTAAATTTGCATAAAATAAAATAAAAATTATTCTTTAATTTTGAAAAAAAAAACCCAAATCCAACTCCCCTTATTTATCCCCCATGATCGTTGCCTCTCCCGACGACTCTTCACGTGATTTAGAAGCACCAATTCGACAGTCGAATGTGAATTTTGTGGTTTCCATAAAGGCCAAATGATTTGTGAATGGTGTGATGATGAAGAGTTTTACCCTTATAATTACTAACCTTATTTCTTATGATCGGTGGACCAATAAAAATTAAGTCATCGTTCAAATTTATACAATTTTAAAAAGCATAGACAAGGGTCATGGACGCGTCTCCGTCAACCACTTCCAACACAACTGCGGTGGATAACGGCGTCTCCGCCAACCGCCACCACGTCTCACATCTCCTCCAACTGCAACACTCGGGTCTCCTCCATCCTCCGCCATAACTAATAACTTCCCCGACAACAGTCGCGTCCCTTCTCTAATAACTTTCACCGGTAATGTTGGGTTCAATTTGTTTTGGGCCTGTTGAAGTTCGTTCGGAGCTTGAACGCTTCTTAGGAGTTTGTTTCTATTTTTCTGGTGAACGTTGTAATCAATGGCTATATATAGCCGGTTAATCTTGAATAAAATCATCGTGTGTTTTGCTTCTACCATTGATATTACCTTTTCAGTGTGGTGATGACAGTCAGGAAATTGTGGTGACGGGAAGAGATGGTAGAGTGAGAGATCGAGTAGAGAAAGAATCTGTGTGGACGGGATGTACAGAACACATACCCCGCAAAATCGTCACACATCGAAGAAGATGAACGAAGTGAGAGGCGCAACAGTACGGATCTATGCAAACGATCATCACGCCGGCGGAGCAGAAGAAAACCGTCTATTGTTGGACGGGAAACGGTCGGAGAACAGACGGAGGTGGTGGATAAAACCTTTTTCAGTTCTTGGATGACTTTTGCATAAACATACTTCATTTTTTAGTGTTTGCATTATGTGTCCTGATCTATATTTATTTATATAGAGAACTAAATGAATAGTAAATTTGATTTTTTTAAACTTTTATTTTTACAACCCCTCATAATATATAATATACGATTTTAATTTATTTTGTTTTCTAGCGAATTTGATTTTTTTAATAACTCTTGCTTATTAATTTTTTTAAACAGATTGTGCGGCTGTCTTTAGTTTTTTTCGTCAACATTCCAATATAACTTTTTTTTAAATAGGAGTTTTATTTAAAATTGAGTTTTTATTTTGTATCGTAAGCTATAGTGGACGCCGTTACTATTGAGATACCGTGAGGAATCGAACAGATTATGAGTGCATAACATCGTTGCCGGTAGTGGTATTATCGAAGTCAATATTAGTATTCGCTTTTATGCTTTCGACGAGCCGAAAATAACATCATTGCTTATATTGGTAACGAGTATTGGTATACGTTTCTACGGTTTTTGACGATCTGCATTACGAGGGAAAAAACAACCAAACTCCCGTCACGAAGTGCAGCGGAAAAAACTAGTTTTAATTCATTGTTATTGCAAATCATGGGAATACTAATATATTTATTAGAGTATTGATTAAAATATTTATTTTTTATTTAATTCACTAAAACTCATATTGATAGAGTTATGTAATATTAATATTTGGCTTTAACGATGGTGTTAACTAAGTTTTTAATTTTTTATCGTTTAAGAAATTTAATAAAATCCGTCCTGTATATGTTTGTTTTTAAACTTCCTAAGCAAATATCGATTAATTGTTTGCTATAAGTTTTGTTTCGGCTGCAACGCGCCGGATACAAATATGTCACCGTCTTATTCGTTTAATGTTCACCTCCCGTCGCGGAGCGCGGGTCAACATTTCTAGTTAAAACACAAAATATGTGAAAACAACTAGAACTGATGTGGCTCTAAACACCAAGAATAATTTTTTTATTTCAAATTCATCAACCCCCTTTACTACAAGTTCTTATATCGAACCGAAACCACTTGGAAGCCCTAATCGACGAATGGAAGACTGAAAGTTGCGATGTGAGGATATTGGAGGCCTTAATCGACTAGTTTAAAATTAGGATAATAATGTAAGTATTAAAAAAATCAAGAGTTTATATGTTAGTGACTTAGAGCAAGTGGTATACACGGCGTGATCCCATCCTTGAGGGACCTTCACGAGGAGCAGGCAACACCGCCCCCTTGATGGCGTGAGGGGTGGGTGAGGGGTTTAGCGTGATAAATCTCACGGGAAGGAGAGGAGGAATATGACCGTTGAATGGCTAACTTTTTTTTAAGAATATTACCGTTGAACGGTAACAAACTAAATTAAAAAAAAGTTTCAATTAAACCACTATAAATATCCCTATTACCCAATACATTTGACACTCAAAAACATCACTTTCCTTTCTATAAAAAATCTCACTTTGCTCTCTACACCAAATCATAAATCCTAATGATCCGAACATGTTTTGGCTTCATTACGCGTTGCAACAAAACGCGTTCATCCTGCGGTCTCCAACAAACCTCAACGTGTTCACCCAACCATAACCGTTCAACCAAAACCCGTTCAGATCACTTGGGTATGTCCCAAACATGCCAACTATGTCAAATATGTCTGTAGGATACTCACCCGGTCCAGATTTTGTTCTGGAAACCCAAGAAGTAACGGATGAGGAAGAAGAAGACGTTGAGGAAACGCAACCCATGTGTAACAAAAGTAAAGACAAAAAGAAAATTTCACAAACAAAAACAGCCTCACTGATTACAAATAAGTAGGATTTTGACGAAGAGTTAAATTTGGCTAGGGCGTTTGTCGATGTCTCGGATGATCTTATTATCGGTATTTAAAATATAATTATATTTATTTTTATTATTTTTTTCATACAAATTAATATTAGTTATATTTATGTCTTTTTTAATATAATTTTAATATTAATATTATTTAAATGAATATTAAATTAGAAAATGGATTTAATGCTTACACCACCCTCACTCATTTGGGTATTTCACTTGTCAAGTGAAGTTGATGGAGATAACGTGACGCCACGTAACAACACTTTTTCATTCACTAAACCCTCAGTAACTAGAGTATACTTACTGAAAATATAATTTTTTTAATGAACGAACATAAATAAAAGAACATGAACGAATGTAAATGAACGAACGTTGACGAACACATCACCAAACGTTGACGAACACGTCACCGAACGTTCGCGAATAAAATTGAACGAAAACAACTTTTGTTAATGTTCATTCATTTAATTAATCCAATGAAATTCCTTGTTCATGTTCGTTCATTTATTAAACGGGCGAAAATGAACTTCTGTCAAACGGTTCACAAACGTGTTAATAAATGTTCGATTCGTTTACAACCCTAATTCGACCTCCACATGGCCATCACCAATATTTTCTCACCATCCTCGTTCATCTTCCTCGATATTAATTTCAAAAAACCAAATCTTGAGATTCTGAGTTCTCAAAGTAATAATTAAATTGTTTCTTATAAATTTAATCATACTTCAAATTGCGATGTTAAGCATATGATTTGCAGTTCGCACATCAAATAATCAAACCTAGAGATTCTAGTTCCGACATCGTGATGTTTAATTAAGAGAGTTATGATAGAGGTTTTTGTTTTTTGTTACAAGTTATAATATTGGGAGTTATCAAATCTCCGTCTTTATTTTTTATTCTTTTATCGTTTAAGTTATATCAATTCGGTTATCCGGTTCCTTTGTAGATGTCCTCACTAGACATGAATGATGTGGGGTAAGGGGTCATCGAAGGAGATGAACAAAATTATATTTCTTTTTATGATAAAGTGATATATTGGTAATTTAAAAAAAATTAACTTCAAATTTAATGTATATTAGCATCAATGACCAAATTTGTTACTCACGAGTAAGCAATGATAGTTACTCACGAGTAAGCAATGATAGTTACTCACGAGTGTAATTAACTATAAAAAATCTATTAATTTATGGAAAATGATTATATATTTATCCTTAAAATAAAAACGAAAACCTCTAAAAAAAAATTAATACCCATGCCCCTTCTTCTTCGTCGGCCCCTCTCCCACCTCCTTTTCTTCTCTAATCAGACCCCGGAAACACTAGATCGGTAAATTTTCCGAAAAAGATATAATAATAATTATTACCACATATTTGGATTCCAATGTAAATCCTTCCACCGAACAATTTTACGGGAAATTAATCTGAAAAAGGGCGTCAGAGTAAACAGATTATCGACGGGAGGCGTATTTTTGAAATTTTTTTTTGTTTTGCAACGACATCTATTGGAAATTTTCGATGAAAAAGTCTGTTACCGAAAGTCCTGTGTTTTCTAGCAGTGATAAATACAACTCCGGTTACCAAATCTATCATGTTGACCCAACAATCTCTTCATATTTTATGATAATTAAATATTACTATATAAGATACCTAAAAATATAATAAAATGAACTTCATAAAAGATAACACACTTTCGATTTTTTCTCTATTTGTCTTGTGCTTTAAAATGTCTTCTTTGGTTGAATATGTACATAGTTCTTGTTGATCATCAATTCATCATAGCTCATAGTTCTCTTTTTTCATCATCATTGTACAAAAGTTAATGCTATTTTATCATTCTAAATGTAACATGTTCTATCACTATCAAATCAATTAATTGGGTAACTCACATAAAATGTTTCTAGGAGAGATAATAATTAAAATAAATATTTTGTTGTGCGTTAGTTACTTAATTGATGTGATGGTGGCAAATCACTAATTATTTTGATCAAACTAGAAAATTAATGTTACCTTATAGTATATTAAGTGTTCTAAATGTAAATGTTCTACATCATTAAATCAATTATAGCCATAAAACATGAATTCATATTTGCATTATTCTTTTTGGGTTTTTAATTTTTTTTGTACAATACGTCTATTCGATCTAACCTAAAACAGTGTAAAATTGGACAATGCACTATACATCAAATCTTAGGAAAATTAAAGACATGACCGGTGAACTATAAAAAAGTTAAGGACTACGTACGCCTAAAATCAATATACTAATTAGGTAACTAACATAAAATGATTACATGTGAATTAATTAAAAATAAAATAGGGTGATTCAAACAAAGACACGGAATATTGCTAACGGGACACGATACGCGTCGTATAGGGCAATACGACACGTATAGCGGTATAGGGTTTGTCTACTGACACGGAATGTTATGTGTCATTCCTTGTCTGGCGGCTGGGACCATACGCATGATATATTGCACTATACGCGGCGTATAGGTCCCGGTCTTGTTAGCAATTCCCGTGTCTTGTTAGTCGTCCCTTAAAATAATATGTTTTGTATGTGTTGAGAATTGGCTAACAACGACGTGTTTTATTAACTTAATTGATGTGAAGGTGGCATATTATTATAACTATTTTGATCACATTGGATATTAATTAATGTTACCTTAAATCAATTATAATCGTGTTACACCATCACATTTATAAAATACAAATAAGAAAGTAACGATCATATATAAACGAAAGAGATCATATACAGCCAATAGATATCCGAAATGGATACAAAATTACCCTAGTGGGTTAATTTTCAATATTCTATATAAACCATAAGCGAAATTAAAAAAAGTGACAACCCATCTAATTATATCATATACTATATATATCATCATTGGGCCAATTAATTCACTGCATTCTCCTTCATCTTCATATCCAAGACCTCAACAAGACCACCGAGAGCAATGTCGGGATCACCACCTTTAAGTAGTTGCTCTGCCACTTCAGCCGGGGTGATCTCCACCTTTCTGATCAAACCCATAATCTCGTCAAATCGAACGTGTTGAGTGATGCCAAGATAGTTGGATGCCAGCAACCGGAACCTGCACAGGGTGCAATACGACATGTTGATGTGAACGTTCATACGACCCGGCTGAAGAAGTGCCGGGTCGAGTTTTTCTTTTCTGTTTGTGGTGAATATGATTATTTTTTCATCACCACAACTTGACCATAAACCGTCAATGAAGTTAAGAAACCCGGATAATGTCACCTGATTAATTAAAAAACATTTTAATTAATTTATCATATATAAAATCAATAAATAAATAAAAAGGTATAAAGATTGGGATTAATTATTAACCCTATGTTCTTCCTGGTACCCTCGCCGGTGATTTACTCGAACCGGAGGTTTAACCGGTGCTGCATCCGCTCGATCATGCAACTCCATTGAGCAATCGATGTCCTCAACCACTAGTATGGACCGGTTCGCCGTCGCCACCAGTAACCTTCTCAGCTCGGAGTTTGACCTAATAGCAGTCAACTCTAAGTCATAAATGTCAAAATTCAAGTAATTAGCCATGGCCGCAATCAAGCTTGATTTCCCCGTCCCGGCGGACCGTACAACAGGTAACCTCTCTTCCACGCCTTTCCGGCTCTCCGGTAAAACTCTCCCCTCTCTACAAACATATCCAGATCCTTCATAATCATCTCCTTCACATCAGTATCCATCGCCAGAGTGGCAAACTTCGCCGGATGGTCTAGATTCACAGATTTCCACACCGATAGGTGGCTCGTTTCGACAATGAACAGCTTCACGGTTTTCTCCTGCTGTTTCCGAGTTTTGGCGTCGTTAAGTATGAGCGGCAAATACTCGTTGACCGCCATATCTCTGTGTTTCCGATGAAACGTGAGCTCCAATGACCGTTGATCGGATTTGTATAAAGATCCGTTCACGTCTTCGTTATTGTAAAATACTTGCGCCGGCGTATTCTTAGAAACAAAACACCACTGGAGCTTGACTCCATTGTAAACATCGGTGAAGCTCTCGTTGATTTCCATGGCGACGTTAATGCGCTTCTCGCTAGGGTTTTTGGTGACCTTCAGACGTTGAATTTCAGGAGATACTTTGCCGGCAAGGTAGACTTGAGTGGCGTTATAGATCTCGTTTTCAAGAAATCCGTCGTATTCGTAGATCACCATTGTTAACTGTCCGGATAGCTTGTTGATGAAATTGCGGAAGGCGAAATTGAGGTGGTCTCGGAATTCAGGAGGCAGGAAGTTACTAGAGACGCTGCGAATCACCATCGCCGTGGCGGCGACGGATCCGATGGTAGAGACAAGTGTTTTCGCACCGGCGATTTTGGATTTAGTCATGAGAGTGAAGGTTAGGGTTTGTTAGGAAATGGAGATGAATGGGGTGGTGTTTGTTTAATGCAGAGATGATGTGGGTTTTATAGTGCGGACGTGAAAAGTTATTTAATTTTTGAATAATTTCAGGTGAAAAAATAAGTACAGGGTTTTAATTTTACATTTTTTACATCGTGTCTTATGACGAGAAGTCTTTAACGATATAAAATACTTAAATACATGTTTAAAAAACTTAAAGACATAAAATATCAAAACGCGTGTCAAAAAACATAAAGAATAAAAGTGTTAAGATAAACTAAACCCATAATTATTTTAATTAAACGCAAAACAATTAATAAAATATATTAATTAAAGTTGGAAAAAAGGACAGATAGGGGGGTACGTTACACAACCCTCAAATCCGAACCCGATGATAACGTTTGCAAATTGGAGTCATTACTCGACTTCAAATCCTTCTACACCCGTCTTTTTATCTGACTATATACATGAGTTTGTACCCGGGACACAACCGTCACCCAACTTTGTACCTGAGACACAACCGCCATTACACAACCCTAGGTTTTTGGTAGTTTTAGTAACTTTTATGTTTTTTAATATTATGTTTTTTTTATCATTAAATGGTTTTATTATTAGTTGTTAAGTTAATAAAATTAAAAAAAACAATGATTATATAATTATTACAAAAATGGTCACCGTCACCCCACCATTACACATTTGGGTGACGGAAGTCAGTGTATACGTTGCATCTACGTGTCACAGAAAATCCATCACTATCACCCGGTTACTACGGATAATCTTTTTAGTGAAAACAAAAAGGGCTTAGTACATGTGTTTGTACATTTATCTTTAATATCTTTAATTAATAAACAAACAAATATCAATAGTTAAAAGAGTGAATAAAATCTTTTTATGTTTGTTCGTTAGTAAATAAATAAGTTCATTTTCGTTTAAATTTGTTTGTTAGAACTATAGGGGAATATAAAGGATATAAATGAACCTTAACTAAGATTTTATCATTATTTTATAGAATTACATGCCAAGGATGTTACATTAGAATTTTGGAACGTTGGATCGTGGAATAACCACAAATTATTATTATTTTTTTTAAATTAAAAATGATTCACGAAATATTTAATTCATTTAAATGAGAAAAGAAAAGTGTTTAATATGGTAACACCTTCAGATGTACAAAGACGAATAATATCAGATACATGGCCTAAAGATGGAAAAATGACAACTTCATGCAAGACGCTAGATTCACATAGTTTAATGCTATTATCAGCGTAAAAGAATTTTTGAAATTTAATATTTTATTATGAAGTAACATAATTTGAAAATAAATTATTATAACTTTTTATTTTTTTAAACTATTGTATAGTTTTTATTGTAAATGCAGAATTTTAAGTAATTAAATAATTAAGTTAAACGAGTATGAAAATGAAAAATAGAAAGAAAAAAAACATTTGAAACGTATGTTGTAGTCGGAAAAAAATAATTAAGGGTTAAGATGAATACAACGTCAAACTTTAAAAATCTACACCTAAGTTCAATTTGATACACATTAGTCAAATGGGTCGAGCATAAATTGATATCACTCGTTAATTAAAATATTAATTCGAGTCGAGTTTAAACAAGCTTGAGTGTTAATCGGAGTTAAACGAGCTCAGATGTGAAAACTCAGGGCCGGCCCAATGCACAAAATATTTAAGCTGTTGCTTTGGGCCCCCAATTATTTGGAGCCCCCAATTTAAAAAAAAATCACACACAGGCCTGGGCTGGCCCAATGCACAAAATATTTAAGCTGTTGCTTTGGGTCCCCCAATTTAAAAAAAAAATTCACACACGGGTTTGGGAGGACCGACAGATGGCGGTAAAGGATATTGCATTTGGTTTTTTTAGAGACAAATTTCTGGAGCCATACCAGTCTCGACCTACTCTTCGGAGTCACAACCTGCATCGCATTTCGCCTTCGGAAGCTGAGAGTTTGATTCTTCCTTTTTCGAGTCTTGAAATTAAAAACGCCGTTTGGGACTGCGCTAGCGATAGGGCGCCGGGGCCTGATGGTTTTAATTTAAAATTCATAAAGAGGTGTTGGTCTTTCTTGCATGAGGACTTTTATAGGCTTTGCGAGGAGTTTTTTCTTAGAGCCGAAATTAGTCCGGGGTGTGCCTCTTCTTTCATTGCCCTTATTCCAAAAAAAATGTGACCCACTGTGCTTTAATGATTTTAGGTCGATTAGTTTGATCAGATGCATCAACAAAGTTATATCGAAGGTGTTGGCAAACAGATTGAAGAAGGTTATTCACCCGCTCATTTCGGAGGAGCAGTCGGCCTTTTGGCGAACCGGAGTATTCTTGATGGGCCGCTGGTTCTTAATGAAGTAGTCGCATGGATGAAACGATCGAAGACCTCGGGTATGTTATTTAAAGTAGACATTGACAAAGCCTTTGATTCGGTTAGTTGGGTGTTTCTTGATTCAATCTTGGACCAAATGAATTTCCCGCAAAAATGGCGGTTGTGGATTGGCGTCGTTTTGTTCTCGGCCAGAGCTTTGGTTCTGGTTAACTGGTCCCCGACGCCTGAATTTAGCTGTTTCAGAGGCCTGCGACAAGGGGATCCCATTTCCCCTCTTCTCTTTATTGATGTAATGGAAGCGTTGTCGAGCGTCCTCAAGCGGGCTGTCTCCGTGGGTTTGTTTAATGGTCTGAAATGCACGGCTCGGGGCCCGACACTGTCCCATTTGTTGTATGCTGATGATGTGGTATTTATTGGTGAGTGGTCAGAAAATAATGTTAGGAACCTTTGGAGAATGCTCCGGTGTTTCTACTTGGCGTCCGACCTAAAAGTGAATCTATCAAAGAGTAGCCTATTTGGGGTTAGGATTGGTCAATCTCAGATTAATCGTCTTGCCGGGATGCTTAATTGCAAGGTTGGTTGGCGTGGGACAAGGTTATTGCTCTAGTCGATTGTGGCGGTTTGGGGTTCGGGTCTTTACAAGATGCAAATCTTGCCATGCTTGCAAAGTGGTGGTGGAGATTCAAGCAAGAGAAATGATACTTATGGAGGAATGTTATTTGGTCAATACATCATTCGAATAGGTCGTGGAATTTTATTCCGGCAAAAATTTCCTGTCCCGGGCCATGGAAAAACATTTTTAATATTTCAAAGGTTTTGTCTTCCTTGGGTCTTGATCTGGAAAGTAAGTTCACGGGTGTGGTTGTTAGGGGAATTGATATCCGGTTTTGGTTAGACAGATGGATTGGGGATGTGGTGCTGGCTGCATCTTCCCCTCCTTGTATGCTCTTGAAGTTGTAAAGAATTATTCGGTTGCCGACAGGTTGGGGATGGTTGACGGGGTGCCAGTTTTTAAGTGGGATTGGAATGGCACAGGTAGCTTGGCGGGGGTCGAGGACGAGATTCAGTCTCTTACTTTTCTTCTTGGTACGGCTCAAGTGGGGGACCATGGGGACTCCTAGTCTTGGTTGCTAGACCCTTTGGGTGGGTTTTCGGTTAAGAGTGTGAAGTGCCATCTTCAAGAAAACCGTTGGTCGGCGCCTCCGGTCGTTTTTGAATGGAATAATTGGGTGCCAAAAAAGGTGGGGATCCTAGCGTGGAGAGCGGGTTGGGATCGGCCGCCGGTCCGAAAAAAATGGCGGAAAGGAACATCTCGGTGCCTTCTACTCTGTGTGAGATATGTGGTGTTAGCGAGGAATCGGTGGAACACATTTTTTGGGGGTGCGATTTTAGTCAAGCTATTTGGAATAATGTTTCGAACCAGTGTCATGTGCCTGACCTTTTCGTTTTCTCCATCAAGGACCTCTTGTCTGCCCACAAGTTCATCTGGGCCGCTCCGGCGAAAGCTAGACTGTTAAATGCAGTGATTTTAACGGCTATGTGGTGCATTTGGAGATCCCGGAACGATCTGATTTTCAACGGTAAGGCGGTTTCGAGGGAGTGTACTATCGGTGATGTCAAGGCGCTGAGTTTCCTTTGGGTGATGAGCAGATCCAAGGCTTCATGCATCACTTGGGAGGAGTGGTGTAAGTCCGAGTGGTCGGGATGTAATTCGTAATGGATGTTTGTTTCTTTCTGTTGTTTCCTTGTTTTCTCGTTTCCTAGCTGCTTGCTAGTGGTAATAATATTTCGTTGGCCTTTCAAAAAAAAAAGGCCTCAACTCGATTATGGGATAGCTCACGGCCTAGGTCTGAGAGAAATGAAGAGGCGATTGTTGATTTTTGCCTTTGGAACTGGAGATCAATCATGATTTTGGAATTAGAACTCACTAATAAACCTCGATTATGGTTTCTTGAACCTCATCATTTTGCCACTTCCTCGATTCTTCTCTAAAGCCGCCCCGATCGGTAACAACTAACAAAGTGCTCGATTTTAAGAGGAATGCAGGACTTCAGCAGCTCAGCTTTCTGGTTAGTTCTATACTTGTATTTGCCTGATGCTTTGATTTCGTGATATTAGACAGTAGGGATGGTAATTGGTATTGATGATTAGTTCTATTTGATTGCTGGTTTGATTTCTGCTACTGTAAATCGATTCATTGTTAGTGCCTATTGATTTTACACTAAAATTCTAAGTCACTATAATGCTAGTTGCTACTGTAAGTTCCATTTGCTAGTTGCTAATGTCTACTAATAAGTCACACTGATTTTTCTAATGGTGAATATTGATTTGCTTTAAGCTTATTGTTTCTGTTTTGCTCATAGTGAATACTGAATAGTAATTAATCTGATTTGCTTTAGGCTTATTGTTTAAGTAAAAGACTTGCTTTAGGCTAGTTTTATTAATGTCCAATTTTAAATCCAAAATATTAATCAAGTTGTTCAAAAAGGTAAAAAGAAAAAGTACACAAGAAGTCTTGAATGAATCACAATAAGATTAATAACATCACCTTCAGAATGCTATTTTAAATTTCGCAAACTATAAACCTTTTAGTTTATTATTGTCGGTTTTAAGCTCGGATAAAAGGAGAAGAGTTTGCCCCTAATTTTAGTTCGCTTTGGGCCACCAAAATGGTTGAGCCGTCCCTGTGAAAACTGGTCACATTTTGAATAATTTAAAGCAAAACAAAAAATGAATACAACGATTTAATTTGACATGTAAACGAACTCGAACGAGGACTATATTCGTTTGTTTAACTTTAATCAAACGAATACGAACACTTAAACGAATAATCCACCATGGTGACGGATCCGATGGTGAGACTAAGTGTAGTGGGCGCCAAGGATAACGACGCCACTAGCCACCTCACAAAGGAGGGCACCAAACACCACTATACGGATGGGGGCGTGAAGGGCGCTATGGGCGGGGGCGCCGTGAATTTAACGGGCGTGAAGGGCGAGTTTTGTAATTCACTTTTTTTTTCAGCTAATCACACCTTGAGAAATCACATAATTTTTTTAATCTTATTTTTTACTTTATTTAATTTGTTTTAATAAAATCATTACACACTTTTAATGGTTTAGTTAGTAAGAGCCTCACTGTCTACGTGGCAGTGACATGACAAACACTTTTACATTTTTTAATTAAACTACTAAACTTAGTCTGAAAACAAGTGTTTTTGCATTAGCAATTTGGGATTCCGTCGACGACGACGACGTCCACAACATTGGCGCAGCTTAGTGAGGGCTGGGTAACGAACAATTTCGTATACGGATTCGGATAGTGAAACGGATATCCGAAAATATATATAAAAATAATATTTTTAAATTATAAAAACCTTAAAAAAACATTATGAAATATACATATAAAAATATATATAAATATAATATATCGAGTTTTAATTCAAATTTTCTTATTTTTAAATAATAAAAACAATTAAAAAATATATATTTCGGATATTCGGATATCCGAAATATCCGAAAATCACTATCCGAATCCAAAAATTCGGATATCCGAATTTTCGAATAATTCGGATTCGGATTTTCGGATAATTCGGGTTCGGTTTCAGATTCGGATTAGGATTATTTTGAACACCATTAGCTCAGATGTGAAAAGTAATTATATTCTAAATAATTTCAAGCAAAACAAAAATAAATATAGGGAGTTTGATGTGTAAACGAACACGAACAATGTTTGTATTTGTTCGTTTGTTTAACTTTAATCAAATAAATAAATAAAACACGAATACTTAAACAAGTATTTTTTTTGTTCATGTTCACTCATTAATAAAATAACATGCTCGTGTTAATTTATGTTTGTTCGTTAAAACGAGCATAAATTAACACAAGTGAACATCAATTAAAATTTAAAGTAAAAATAAAATTTAAATTTAAATTTAAATAGTATTAAATTGGATTGGACTCAACTTATTTGTTTATCTAACTTGTAAACGAACGGAAATAAATGAAACTGTGATGAATGAATAGGATTTAGGGGCGAGGGTGGGTTGTTTGTAAGAAAACGTGTTCAAATAAATGATTTAAAAAAATGTACATGTTATCATCATATATTTTCTCATTAAAATCTTTTAATTTTTTTTATTTTAAGTAAGTTTGAAATTTGTAATTTAATTATGTTAATCTTTTTATTTTTTAAAAAAGATAATATAAAATTTGAATTATAATTATTACTTAATTAAGGAAACAAAGAATTTTATTTCTTGTTTTATACATTATTTTTTATAAAAAAAATTACATTATTGTACTTTTATTTTTCTATTAAACAACCCAATATAATGCATTACATGCAGGGTCGGTCATGAGCATGTGCGGGGGTGGGCGACCGCTCAGGGCCCGGTTTTTCGGGGCCCAACATTATAAATTATATATATATATATATATACATAATATAATATAATATATTTAATATAAACTGAGTTTAAAAACTCATTAACAATTATTCTATCATTGGGCCATGTACACATTAACATTTTTACCTAATAAAAAAAAATTAGTGGTCGACGTCTTCTGCCTTCGAAATTCATTTGGATGAATTCAATGAAAATAAGTTTTTGAAGAAAAATAAAACATAGTGCTATTACATCTTTCATCATATTACTGATTTATTTTCCATATGTTTAACTTTATATTGTATATTTTTAGGGGCCCATTTTCTTTAGTTACACAGGGCCTTCGAAATCTCAGGAATGGCCCTGATTACACGGGTATATAACCTAGTAATTATATATATACAGATTTAATATTACCAATGCCCACAAAATGGTCCTTAAAGTGTTGTTAGGTATTTGATTTGACCAATAATTATATATAAACATACCCAGTAATATCACACTTATATATAAAAACACTAGGTTAAAAACCCCGTGTATTACACGTGTTGAATAAATACAATAAATAAATGCAATGTTATATGCTTAATAATAAATATTTACATATTACATATTTATGACATATTATTTGATTTTTTAATACAAATTTTAAAAACGTCATATAGTTACTTTTTAAAAATGTTTTATAAAAAGAATGAAATAAATGTTCAATTTCTAAAAATATTTTAAGAAAAAAAAACCTTTTTGTTTTAAATAAAAATGTTTTATAAAAAAATTACAGAAATCATAATTATTTAATAGTAGAGAGAGGCGAAAAACAAAAAATTTTAAAAAACAATTATTAAAAAATTTATGCAATTAATAGAAGAGAGATAGGGGAAAATTTATCTCATAAAACCTTTATTTATTATGAACGATAGATTTAACTTTTTTGCATTTATATTTTTTCATTTTTAGTGACCTGACTGCTTATTACGATATTTATTTAGATGAGACAAAAAAGTGTTTAATATGGTAACTCACAGTACACCTCCACGCATATAAACAATTTATTTTGAGTAAACTGGAATTTGTACCCTTGTGGTTTATGTCTGCTTACATTTTGTAACCCTGTTTTAAAATAAGTGCAATTTGCCCCTCTTTGGTTTGGTTTCTCTCTCTCTTTGAACCTTGCCGTTATCTTTTCCATTAATCTTTTAACTCCGTTAGAGGTATTAAGGTCATTTCACCCAAAACCCAAAACGTATGTTCTGTGCACCACTGTGGTTTTATATGTTTCTCACTTTGCACCCCTCTCCCTCACCATTCGATCCTGCCACCGCCCCCTTCCCCTTTTCCGTCCGCCGTATCGCCGTAAAGACTCCCACGATACCGCCGTTGTCTCAATCGACAACCGGTATCGCCGCCGTCTCAATCGACGCCGCCGCCTTCCCTTTTTCCGTCCGCCGGTATCGCCGTAAATTTGAATTTGTGTTGCATTAATTGATTAATATTGGTATGACGGATAATCGGCGTGTTCAGAGGAATGGTAGCGTCGCTAATTCTTCATCGAATCCGTCTGTTAATGGCATTGAAGGTACAGTTATTCATAATTACTTCATTTGTTTACTTTCTGTGTGTATCTAATGTTACAAATTGATTTATTTGTTTTGGATTTCCTAATTTTTCTCTGTTTATTTGCCCTATGTTTGAATTTTTATGTTTCCGTACAATGATTTTGACTTAACTGCCACTTGCTGCTGTGATTAATTGATTATGAAGTGTTTGAAGATTTTGAAATGTTAGTTTTGATTTAATTTTTTGAATTTTAGAAGTTGATCGGAGATTGAGGATGTTAATCGGAGATGTTAAGCGGACGTATATTTCATTGTTATTGTTCATCGGAGAAGAAGGTAAATATGGGGTGAGGTCAGGGGCATAATTGTCTTTTCATTAGAAAAGATAACGACAGGGGCGCAAAGAGAGAGAGAAACCGAACCACATGGGGCAAATTACACTTCTTTTAAAACAGAGTTACAAAATGTCAACGGGCTTAAACCACAAGGGTGCAAATTGCAGTTTACTTTTTTTTTTCTTCGTAAAATGAACAAACAAGTAACAACTTCTTCAAGATAGATACTAAAAATTTAGTGTGATGCCGAAGCATCAATAATGCTATTATCATACTAAAATAGTATAAAGACAAATTTTGAAATTTAATATTTTATTATAAAGTAATAGAATTTGAAAATAAACTATTATAAAATTTAAAACTTTAAATTATCATATTGTTTTGATTGAAAATAGGGAACTAGTCTTTTTCGTCGATCTGAATTGAAGACAGTATTTGATTTTCATGGTAATAAGGTCTTGTTAACCCATTAAATATTTTTAAAATTATTCCAATAATAAGATTTATAAAATTACATACCTGATGAAGGCTGAGAAAGTCACTTCATGAAACAACAATCATAAGAGGAGCACTTGAACTTACTTCAAATAATCATCTATAATAAGATGTTATTATACACTTTATTAACAATAAATGAATTAATAATGAAATAAATAAATAACAATAGTAATAGATGAAAACAAAATATATGGCAAAAGTTGAGCAAAGAGTTGCATATCATTGCTAAATTAAACTTCATTTCATTTCTCAATAAGATGACAAATAAAATTTGAACATCTCAGTACAAAAATTACTCCTCAACTTCATCTATAATGTAAAGTAAATCATCTTTACCAGTAACAAACAGTTCTTCCTTTGAAGACAACAACCCTAATATGCAATATATATCTTCCCATTGAGGATTTGAATGATCTCCAGCTGCAAATGCAAACACACAATCCCTCATCTTAATCCAAGACCATCCAGTCTCCTTTATAACACCTTTTGTTCTCATCAATCTCCTCACTTCTGCAGCTTCCCTCCATTTACCTTTAACAGAATACAAATTCGCCAATGTAATATGTGTCGACGCGCAATTTGGGTCCATTTCAAGAATCCTTTTTGCAGCGTGTGTTCCTAATTCAACGTCTCCATGTAATCTACAGGCCCTCAACAGGGTTGACCAGACGACATCATCACCACTATATGGCATGTTGATTATCATGTTTTTAGCCTCAGATAACCGCCCTGCTCTGCAGAGGAGGTCAATCATACAACCATAGTGTTCTTTAGATAACCTAAGTTTGTAGTTTTTGATTTGGTTGAAGTAATGGAAGCCCAGGTCAACTAGACCAGCGTGGCTACACGCGGTTAGGACACCAATGAAGGTGACTGCGTCTGGTCTTAGACCTACTTCAATGAACCGCTTAAAAAGATCTATAGCTTGTTGACTCAACCCATGCTCAGCATATCCATTAATCATGGCTGTCCATGACACAATATCGTTATGTTTGGCTTCGTTAAATATCTTTAAAGATTCTTTTATGCTTCCGCATTTTGAATACATATTGATCAAACCGCTTCTTACCATAGCAGTATGATCCAGACCAACACATATGCATTGAGCATGAAGCTGCATACCTTGTTCAAGAATCGCCAAATTTCCACAGACACTTAACACACTAGAGAATGCAAATTCATTCGGTTTTGGTCCGTCTTTCTTCATTAACGATAGGTATTGAAAAGCTTCTTCTCCAAAACCGCCTTGTGCATTGCCCCCGATGATTGTGCTCCATGAAACAATATCTTTTTGAGTCATCTCATCAAAAACCATTGAAGATAAATGTAACTTCCCACATTTTGAATACATTGTCATGATCGAATTAGCCACTGACATACAACTCATAAGACCGTTATGTACCACATGAGCATGAAACTGTTCACCCAAATCAATCCATGCAGCATTTGCACAACTAGAGATGACTGCTGCAAGAGTGTACTCATTATGGCTCACTTCTGATTCGCGCATTCGCAAGAACGCTTTAACCGCTTGGTGATCTTGACCCGTTTGAACATATGATGTGATGATTGTAGTCCACGAAACCACGTCTTTTGTTTTGATTTTTTCAAACAAGTACAACGCGTATTCTGCCTTCCCACACTTGTTGTACATGGTAGTAAGAGTATTAGCAACAAACGAAGTCGTGTCAAAACCTTTCTTTAACGTTTGGGCATGAATTTCCTTACCCGTACGTATCAAACACGCGTCAGCACACGCCTTTAACGCAATAGCCAATGTATACGAGTCATACGCCATTTTATTTCTACACAACTTAGCAAAATATGAAATCCCCTCCATGTTAAAACCAGCGCGCACCAGCCCAGTTATAATCGCAGTCCAAGAAACTACATTCCTTATCGGCATCTCATCAAACACTCTACACCCTTCATAAACTTTCCCAGTTTTCATATACATGTCCAAAAGAGCACTGCCCACAAAAACAGAGCTCACAAAATCAGTTTTTACGCAGTACCCATGAACCGATTCCCCTCGTTTAGCACTGAAACTTGCAGCGCATGCCTTGAGTACTACACTGAGTAAGAAGGGGTCCATTCGCTGAGACGGGTCGACCCACATGGTGGAAAACAAAGACAAAGCTTCAGATGAATCAGCTGACTTCACATAGCCAGAAATGAGGGTGGTCCATGTGACTTCATCTCTGTGAGGCATTTTATCAAACACCTGGTGGGCATCACTCAACCTACCTGCTTTCACAAGCTCCTTGAGTTCAGTGTTGAGTTGGAACATGTTGAATGGAGTGGCATTGTGGGTTTCTTGAATTGATGGGGTTTTGATTGTTTGAGTATAGGCAAAGCATGACGTTGTATATGATCTTCTGAACAAAATTCTAACCATGATTTGTTAACTTATTAGCCATACATAATCAACTTGTAATTATTTTTTTGTGGGCAAATCCGAACCTCTCTTCAGGACTTGTGGTTCACGAGGGTGGTGTGTGTCAGAGGTGGTGGTGCTACACGGTGGTGAATGAAGTTGGTCGTGGACGGAGGTAGGTTAGTATGGTGGTTCTGCGTTTTTTTTAAAATTTTTTCGATAACATGTTGGTCATGTCACCTACTTCATATAAATTACCAAAATATACATTTCACGAACCAATTTATCTAAAATATATTTTTACTTTTACCCTACAAATTTATATACGCTTTCTCTCAACAGAATGCTAAAACTGACAAATTAGCCGGCCTAAATTTCAGTACACAATAAAGTTCTAGTCTAATAAAATTTCGACACGTAGCTTAGACTAGCCGTTGGCTAAGAGCCTTGTAACGGCCGGCTAAGCTGGCGCCCAAGCTCACGGCTAAGGGCCTTATGACGGCCGGCTAAGGATAAATAGCCTAGACGGGCCGGATATTTTTAGCTGTGAAATTGCCACGTGTTAGTTTTCATTGGACCATAAACTCTGTTGTGCACTGAATTTTAGGTTGGTTAGTTAGCCAACTTTAGCCGTCGTTTAGAAAGAACGTCTATAAATTCGTAGGATAAAAGTTAAAGTCTATTTAAAAACAATGGTTGGTTAGTTAAATGTGTATTTTGGTAATTTTCTCTACGTAAAACAACAATTTGATGATTGGCTTCTTTTTTCATCATCTATACTATATAATAAATAAAGGTTTTTGCTTGTCATGTGTCGCCTCCACATTTATTCTCATCATTTTTTTTCCGCATCTCTCTCCTATTTAATGCCGTTCTATCTTTTAATAATAATATATATTTAAAGAAAAAAATACTAATTATATTAATAAAACACATTTATTTTAAATTATCTCTTATCATAAGAAACTTTAAAATTTAATTATATAACTTTTATCTTCAATCAAATAGTAAATAAAAGTCAAATTATATTAAAAAATAATAATTAACGTATTTTCGAAACCTAATTATATACTAATTTTTACATATTTTGAATTTGTTTTCTATCCATACTATATGTAATAAATTTTTACACATGTAAATATATACATAAAGATTTAAAATTTTTATGTATTGATATTTTTCACCCCGTGTGTAGACACGGGATCTAAACTAGTTACATTATATACAGTGGTAATTGGTGGTATAGTTGGCTATTTCATGACTTAATTTTGAATTAAGATTAGTTGAATACCTTAGCATGATCAAAAAATTCTCAATGTTCCTTTTAAATAATTTAGATTCTGGTCTTAATTCAAATTTGCCATCTTTGTTCCTCTATCTGATTATAAGTAGTTGATTTTGCTAGTGTGTTACAACTTAAAACAAATATTTTAAGTATCAACGCTTGACTTAGCTACCGTATTTATATAGGATCCAGATTGTTTTACGATCTGATGTACGCAACATTACCATGCATTTTATGTAAGAGGGTATTTCCATGACTCGAACAAATGACCTCAAAGTCACAAATAAACAACCTTACCAGTGTTACAACAAGTGTAAGAAGAATATAAAAGATAAAACATATGTAGAAATGAATTGCTTGCTTGATGTCCATATTAAATTTGTTTAGTTTTGTAAAAGTCAAACATGTAGGGTTGACTGAGGATTTTCTGAATTGATCTGGGCCGTAATTTATAAATATGGACTGGACTTTCTTTATCGGGTCAGTCTTTGGCAATTCGAGTTTCCTCTATCCATACTAGAGAGGTGCACAAAAGAACCGGAACCGGAACCGATCCGATGGATTATCCGAAATCGGATCCGGCTAGAACCGGTTTTTTTAGAACCGGTCCGGATAATTTGAGAACCGCCGGTTCCGGGACCGGTTCTGGGTTTTTTGACGGACCGGATAAAAATCGGATATTTTGGAACCGGTTTTTTTCGGACATTTTGGAACCGGTTCTAGCCGTTGGGGTTAAAAAAAACGGCTATATAGCCGTTTTATGCCCGTTTTTTTGTTTTTTTTTTTGTTTTTAAGGATTGAAATTTAGTATAAATAGGTATTGGGTGTATGGGTTAGTTCACCACAACATTCTAGCTCTCAAAACTCAAAAACGCTTTCAAAACGCAAAAAAACGCTCACTTTAAGCAAAAAAAAAACGTTCTCATGGCTTCCGCAAGCACTCAAAATTCGGTTGGTGGTTCTACTAGCGATGTTACGGTTGTGTCAATACTTCCTTGCTCCCGAAACCAAGAAATATAGGCTTATTTCGATTTATGAGAAATGTCGAACGGTTCGCAAAAGGCTCGTTGCAAACGTTGTGGTAGACTTTTGGGTGCGGCGGGAAATAGCAGTTTGAGGAAACATATTGCTAGTCACGCAAGACACACTCAAGAAGGTGAAGATCAAACTCAAATTGGTAGGGATGGAGGAGTTTGGCAATACAATGTCGAGAGGGTTCGTGAGAGAATGTCACATTTCGTCATTCAAGAAGGCTTGCCTTTTGATCATTTTGATAATCCGCGCTTGACGAGGATGATACAAGAGACGCTTCAACCGAGTTACACAAATGTAAGTCGTTCTAATTTGAGAAGAGATTGTTTAAAAATGTGGAAAAGAGCTAAAAAAGAATTAATTTTAGGTTTTGAAAATTTAAATACCGGCATTAACTTAACAACGAACGTTTGGTCCGCTCCACATGGTTTACCCGAATCGTACCTTTGCGTTACCGCACATTGGGTTCAACCGGAGTCGTGGCAAATGATGAAGCGTACGATTGCGTTTGATTATTTTGGATATCCACATACCGGTGAAAACTTATTTTATATTTTAGACTCGGTAATTCAAACTTATAAAATTCAACCAAAAATATTTTCAATATCTTTTGATAACGCTTCAAATAACACAAACGCGGTCGAAAAATTAAAAATAAAATATGAACCGCCTTGTAACGGTGTTTTTTTTCATAGTCGATGTGTTGCACACATCATTAACTTGGTTGTGCAAGACGGTCTAAACGTCCAAGAAATAAAAGACGTAAAAGAAAATTTTAAAGTGATGTTACGTGAAGTTTTTAGCACAAGCAAAAAAAGATATATAAACTATAGAAATTTGTGCCAACAAACGGATTCCATCTTTTTAGGTCCGAATTGGGACGTACCTACTAGATGGAACTCGACTTGAAAAATGTTTGAATCGGCTTTAAGGCAAAGAATTACTTTAAAACATTTCCATGATGAACTTGTACAAAAGAAACGTTGTTTACAAAAATTTGATAATATAAGTTGGGATATGATCGAGAAACTAACTAATTTGCTTGAGGTTTTAAAAACGCAACTACATGTTTATCGGGAGTTTATTATCCCACGTCTTCGCTAATACTTCAACAATTATACTTAATATGTAATAAATTAAAAGAGTTTGAATATCACGACCCTATTTTTAAAAAAATGGTAAAACCTATGAAAGCTAAATTTAAAAAATATTTTTCAGAAATGCCGGCCGTTGTTACATGTTCGGCCGCCTTAAACCAAACGATTAATGTAACCAGTGTTGAAACATTAATTGGATCAATATCGGATGATTTAAATATGTTCGAGGAAGACCCAAATTTTGAATCAAATGCAATAAGGGATTTCAATTCGGCTTTTAATAATATGTTTGATTATTATTTATGCAAATATGGTGGAAGTGGTGATTCATCAAACATACGTGAATCAATGGGTTCGGGTTCAACTTCTAGTAGTTCAAGGAACCCGATGCTAAATTTATTTAACACTTTAAGAAACGAAAATACTAAACGAGCTCGTGGAACCACACCAAGTAGCGAGTAGCGAGCTTGGGAGATATCAAACAACCGACTTTATTTCTACTCTAAGATCCGAAGAGTTTGAAAACTTTGATATCTTGAGTTGGTGGCAAGGAAGGGAATCCCAATATCCCGTTCTAGCCGCAATGGCCCGTGACCTACTAACCGTCCAAGCTTTCACGGTAGCTTCGGAATCCGCTTTTTCTCTTAGTGGCAGGGTTTTATCTATTCGAAGAACGAGGCTTACACCGGAATCTATGGAGATGTGTATTTGCTTGAAGGACCATTTGGATGCCGCCGAACGTGTACAACATGTTGCAAAACTAGAAGGCGAGCTTGACGTTGAACAAGAAATACATGAATTCGAAGTAGAACATGGGGCGGCGACTCCACTTTCGGACGAAGAACAAGCTTACGATGAAGCCCAACGTATCTCAAGCGAAGAAGAATGAAAACCGATGTTACAAAGACTACGACGAAGAATATTGAAAACATAATAAATAATTAATGCTTTGTGATTCAATTATGTTTTTTGTATTTTTTTTGTACGAACTATTGTTAAATAACTTAAAAAAATCTACAAAATAAATAAAACATGTATTTTATAGTGTATCTTTATTAATTTTTAAATTTTTTTTTTTTTTCGGAACCGGTGGAACCGGTTTTTTTTTTATCCGGTCCGGTTCTAAATATCCGATCCGGTCCCAATAGGTTCCAAGTCTCCACACCCGGAACCGGATCCGATCCGGAACCGGTTCTAATGGATCCGGTTCTTGACCAACGTTGACGGAACCGGTCCGGATCCGGTTCCGAAAAAAACCCGGTTTGTGCACCTCTAATCCATACCCGAGGACCGAACCGAAACCGAGATATGTAACCATGGACCAACCGAACTAAAATAGTTCGGTGCGGTTTCAAGCTGATACTCTCGGTATAGGGTTTTTTTTCCAATAAACCTAAAATGTGCTAACCCGTACGAATTAAAAGCTTTATTGTTTGTCAAATAGTGGGCACCGTACCCATAATTTTCAGAAAATAACCAAAAATCTATACTTATATATAGTATATCTATATCTATACTATATAATAAAGGAAAACCATAAGGGACACGCGTCACTATCTGGTTACCCCTTATCTTTATTTTCCCGTCTTTCTCTGATATTAAATATTATCTTTTCTGTCGCTCTCTTATTAAATAATAATATCAAATAATAATTTTTATATTAATAAATAAAATTTTATGGACACATGTCACTTTCTGGTTCATTCGTATCATTTTTTCCCACCTCTCTTTTATATTGAATAATGATATTAAATGAATTTATTTTTAGATTTTTAATAAAAATCTAATAACAGATACTTATTATTTAATTATAAATAGTTCAACCGATGTAATATACCGGTTTATTCAACCCGTGTATTACACGGGTTATTAAAAATATAAAATTTTTATTACTAAGTATATAACATTTTATTTATTCAACTCGTGTAATATACAGGATTTTAACGTAGCATATAAAATATATCACAATAAAGCATACTTATAATTAAACTTAAAAATATATTTTATGAATACATTTTAAAGAAATACACTTTTTTTTTAAATTATTTCTCTCGTTCTTTTTACCTTTGTTCTGAAACACCATACTCGTATCTTTCAATCTAACTCGAACAATATAGTTTTTAATGAAGCAAATAAATTCAACAAACAAATATTTTATACTCTTTAATTGGAATTAGTATTTATATTGACCTTTTTAAAAAAAAAATCGATTCTTTATAATTCCTCACAGTTTTTTTTTTCAATTTCGTCACAAACATGAGTTTTTTAGTGGATTTGTTCGAGTTTGTGTAACCATCATATTCCTTTTGTGACGTTAACTTGTGTGTGACCATTTCAACTAATGTGATCCGGTCTAGTCGACTTACACTTGCATATTGTTATACTAGGTTAGAATCCCGTGTATTACACGGATTGTATATTGAAAACGATATAACTTATAAATTTGTAAATACGTCATAACTTGTCAGACTATTATGATCGTCTAACTTGTCAGACTTTTATGACCGTCTCGAAATATATCAAGTGGAAATGTGTGTATATAACAAATTAATATTTTTCTTTAATTAGTTATATTTTGATTTCCTATTATATATATATATATATTCTTATTTAACATAATTAGTATTTTTCTTTGATAATATATTTATAATATCATTATTATTTAATAAGATACATGTGCATTAATTAGGAGAGAGAGAGGCGAAAAAACCAATGTGAGAATGCATGAGTAAGTGACAAGTGTCCAACTTAAACCTTTATTTATTAATTGATTGTTGTTAAGAACGAACAACAGTTAGTCCGAAGATTTCGGAGACTCTATGCGATAAATAAAAATAAACCCCTTAAAATAGAAACTTATATATAAAAAAATAAAATTATTTGTCATGTGATAAAGTTTATTATATTTATTTCAAATTTTTTATGTATGTTAATTGACCTAGTGTACATAATCGAGAAAAACAAAAAAATTTAGCCCCTGTTTGAACGTGAGACACGTGCGGTTATCCACACTACACACCCTCTAGGCTCTAAGACGGTCACGGTAAAGTGGTAATACTAAACCAGATCGAATAATATTCTAATTTAGAGCATTTTCTTTGTATGCGTATTTCTTGAGAATTATTAAATAATTAAAAAGCATTATCAAAAATAAAAAAAACTTATTGTCATACCATTCGATTAGTTTGATAAGGCTTTCTCCAACGCAAGAAAAACAAGCCGCCCATGAGTCCAGCTGCAGGGCTTTCCCACCTCTGCAGCGTTGAGGAGGTGCCATCCGTAAGCAAGCATCCGCCCCCATGGGCTTCATTTGTTTTAAGTAGTGGGCCCCATGCAAACTTTTAACATTTTTTTCTTTTCAACGGTAACATTTAAGTTTTTTTTTTGTTTATTTAATTAGTATGTTATTTAAATTATGGTTTAAACATATTTAAAACCTAATTTAAAACATAAACCTAATTTAAATCTTACAAAATTACATTATTAAACATGAAAAAACCTAATTTAAACAAGAGTAAAACATAGTTAAACGTAATTTTAAATAAGATTAAAACATAATTAAATATGCGCGATTGAATCAAACGAGCAATCTGAATCCGTTGAACGCTCGTCTTGCCATGGGTCATGGTACCTCAAGCGCTCGTCATATATTTCCTCATCTTCAAAGCTAGGTTCGTATTCTGCTCCGGGGTCAGTGATGTGTCCATCCTCTGAATTAGGGACGTGCTCATCTGTTTCCTCGACCCCAATTTGTAGTTGGCCGAAGACTTGGTCGAATGCCCAGTTCCATTCTTCATCCGTCCATGTCAATGGTTCATCAGCAGGAGAAGGATCATCAGCAGGAGAAGGAGAGTTTGCTAGGTGTACAGGTTCAACCGGATGCGGTGGGTTTGCTGGGCGTATCCACCAGAAAATAATTTGAAAATGAAGTTGTTCAAAAAATGTCAAGAGTCTGCAAGAAAAGATGTGGAGAGAGCCTTCGGTGTCATTCGAGCAAGGTGGGGAATTATACAAGGTTCAACAAGATTTCTACCTTACCTGTGTTAGGTGATATAATGCATACATGTATTATACTACATAATATGATTGTGGAGGATGAAGGTGCGGCCATAACTAATTGGTCGCGTGAAGATCACGATCCTAATTTACCAAGCTATAGTAATGGAGCACCGTCACAATTTCAAACACATCTAGAGAGGTTCTGAGACTTACGTAGCCAAGAGGCTCACCAAGCACTACGAAGCGATCTAGTAGAACATATTTTGGCGAACAGTGACTAGCTTATTTATGTTTTCTATTTATTAACTTTGTATTGTTGTTTGATTTTATTGTTTTAGGTTGTTGTTTTTATTTAATTTAATGTAATTTTAATTTTTGTTTTATTATTTACTTATTTAATTATTTATTAATTAATTTAAGTTATCTAATAGTAAATTTAAATATATAAATGAAAATAAAAAAAGATGATGTGAAAATAATGAGATTGTTTATGGGATGGATGAGTATAGTAGTGTCGGAGGTAAATGAGTTTATGGGAAAGATAAGAGAAAAGCTGATATGACATGCTGACTAGGAATGTTTGTGAGATGGATGGTTGTTAATGTTGCGGGCGGTATTGATTCATTCAAAAGACAAATAAGATCCAATTGTATATTATATTATTATGAGATATGTGTGCAACATAATGGAATTAAATAATCGTCATCAACTGAGATATGATAAAAAAAATGTATATGTATTTGTTATTATTATTTTACCTAACATACCTATCTATGACATTAATTAATAAAATTCTTAATTCATTAATTTGTACAATCGTAAGAATGTGTATAACACCATACCAAATCAAACATTTGATTTTTTATGAGTTTATTGCTTTGATTGAAATAAATCAGTAAATTACAGGTTTATCTGAATTAGCATCCCAAACACCTCCTTCCTTGAGGTACTGCATATACCTCGAAAACTCGGGTTTAGCCGTCGCTTTCTTCTTCCGATTTTTCCTCTCGAATAAGCTAAAGAATGGGTGAACTTTGCTCACTTTCTTTGCTTGTTTCTCCACTATCGCGTCTGCTTTCTTAGGTTTCGGTTCCAACACAAATTTCAACGGGTGATCACCGAAGAAATTGGCAGGCAACGTCGTGGATCTTAGCATCTTAGCTTCCGATGGTCTAGCGGATTCGTTTAGTAACTGCTCGTATCCGCGGTGATTTTTCTTCGTGCTCGTGGATCTAAACATGATTGAAATAGGTATGGAGTGGAAAGTTGAAATGGTGAGGCGTTGAAGATTGAAGGTTTTAAAGGCGTGTGAAAGTGTTTTTAAACACTTTGGATTTGGTCATACCGTCTTTAGATAATTGGATATATTGAGGTCTTGTGAAAGTGGGGTTGATTTGAAATATTCTTAAACTACGAGGTTAGAAATTAAATTATAAAATTTATAAATATAAACATTTGGTTTTCGTCATCATGAAAGTAACAATAATACATGAAACATACTTTTAAGTGATAATTACATATATCTCTCTAAAAACTTTATTAATTAAATATATACCGAGTTTAAAATTTTATTTACATATATCCACGTCATTAATTATATATATACCAAACAACATGCTGGAATCGATCAGAAGCGACACTGGATGTTGGAATCAATCGGAAGCGGGAAACAGAAAGTTAGAATTGAGATCGATGGAATAAGAATAGTTATATTTCTTGTAAGGTTAAAAAATTAATTTTATAAAAGATGGGGATATATGTAATTTTAGTTTTGGGTTTGGTATATATGTAATTAAGGTTGAAAATAGAGCGATATATGTAATTCTACCTACTTTGAATATTCATCTTAAGACATTCTTTTACAGATATTAAGAAATAACATAAAAACATATTTTGATCCTGGTACGATGGTAGGGCTCTAAATGGTGGAATTCGGGTCCGACGGCTGGGCCAAACCGTTTATGGCCGTTTTATCCTTTACGTATGGGTCGTATAAGTTCAAATGTAGTTAAAGTTATGCTTTTTTATTAGTTGAGGTTTTTTTATCTGGTTAGTCTTTTTCTAACTAGTCCATGCATGAATCCACTGGCGACCCCATTTCATTTTTTTAAGTAAATAAATTTCTTTTAAAATCATCCCGTTGATAATAACAAATGTTAATTATTAGATTTTTTAAGAAAAAGGTATTGCTGTTAAAAAAATATAAGGATAGAGTTTTAATTAATACTCGTTAATTAAAACTCATTTCAGTTACTGTGGTTTCCATTTACGGACGCGTTAATGACCTTAATTTACTGAATTGACACTCATTTAATTATCGATTTCACAGTTCACACATCAAGGACTTGAAGATGGTTAGGACCGGTTCATTGATAATCAAGTTATTGATTTTCTTTGGAGTTTTGGATCTTTTTCTAACTTTGTTTTCATCTTTTCTCCTTTTGAAATTATAAAGCAAATATGAACTAACTAGCATCATAATCGACATATTTTCTAGAAGAATATGAGGATATTTCTTTTTAAGTTACGTATAATTTGATTTTCAATTATTTTATAAGAGAATATTTCTAGAAAATCTTTTTTTTTGGATTGTCCAACTATCTAAGCAAAATTCAAATTAAATAACGTCATGATGTTTTGACTTTTGACAACTTCCTTTACATTTACATATGTTGGTGGGTATGTGGTAGTTCCGAAATGAGTGTTCTTTTCAAAAGGATGATCACAAAATAGCAGTGTTTTTAAATTCGGACCGGACTGGTCGGTCGGACTGAGAATCATATACATAAATGGTCTGGTTGTGTTTACTTGAATCATTTTCGTTTGAACCGACCGGTTAAACTTGAAACCAAAAATAGCCAATACACTACAAAAATACTCAGGCTTTGATAGTTTTTCTATTAAGTTAGTTGCATGAACACGACTCGTTTAATAAATGAATTGGCCCGTTAACCCGCTTAAAGTTTATGGGTTTTATTAAAAAAACATAATTTTGATTTAAAAGAGAGTTGGTTAAAAGCACACTAATTATAAAAATAGTTATTTGAGATGGAATAATTGGTTGTTTAAATTGTTAGTAAATCAACATATATTACTCATGGTCGACCTGAAACATAACACGAACACTACATGATTTTATATGCACGAGTTAGGATTGGTGTTTTTGACACCAACAAATATGAGTTTGTATTTGGATTTACCTATTTCACCCGATCAACCGACGCGATTGACCTTATTTGATACAAGTGATTAACTAAACGTATATAGCTATAGCTAACCTTTTGTAGTGTAATTATAAACTGTATAAAATATTTTAATATTTCCATCCATCAAATATATAATAACACATTTTTCAGAACATCATACATATATAGTTACCAACTTCAAATAAAGTCAACTCGTTAGACCCTTGACATTAATTAAATATAATTTTAAACTTCTTAGATTAAAAAAAACTTTGGGGCCATCATTTTGGACTTTTACCAACGTTCAAACATACCACGAATTCTTAGAAAGAAAGGGTCTTGACCACGTGTCACCAATATTCAAATAGCGGACCAGGCAATGGAATTATCGATCGTAAAAGTATATAGTTTATTAGTTATGAAGTGGTTAAAAAAGTGAATGATTTGTGCTTACGAAAAAAAACATAGTAAACCATGCTTGGATCCTTTATTAACATGTGAGATTCAAAAACTCTAGTCCGTCATTTATATTTATGAAGTCTGCCTAATTCATTCCACCTAGACATTCAACAATTAACATAGACATAAAAATGACGTCATAGAACTCATATTGATTCTATGACTATAATTACCATAAGGCATTATGAGGTTCATAGACCTCAAGCAACATAAGCATCCACCTTTTGTATACATACTCCATATGCAATTTCACCAAATCAACATACACACATTTACACAAATGATAATCAACAAAATCGACATGTATATCAAGGATGTGCATTTAATACCATCTAATATTACTAAGTAAATGTAAAACACTTATCTTTAGCTAGAGACGATTCCACTTGGTATTCAAAGCTAGCTCCTTTATTATCTTGATCACCTAACAACCAATTGCAATTAGCAGTTCTATGATCTCAATCCACACACCAAATTGGGATTTGAGACAAACATATGATCTAAAGACCAACACCCTAACTTAATTTGGTTAACACAACCTTAACCAAACCTCAATTACCCAAAGACAACCTTTCAACCCATTTGACCCGTTAAAGTTTATCCAAGTTCACCCAGTTCCCCAAGGTTCTTGATTTACCAAATTGATTGTGGTTTCTTCAAAGCTAGCATATTTAATATTTTGATCACATAACTTCCCAATCACCAAATTATCATTTAAACGTCATTAGGATGAAAAAACCCTAATTCGCCCTAATTCTCAAATCATCAAATTAGATGAAATTAACGTGAACTGATTAATCCTCTAGCTTTGGATAAGCTAGACTAACACTTCTAAACAACAAATTACACACTATCCTCCTCAATTTCGACTATCTAGGGTTCACCAACCCAAACCCACCAAGAACAAGATTCATAAAGGATTTGAAGGAGAAGATGATACTTACTTGATGCTTGAAAAGGATTATGCAGATCAAAACCCTCCAAACTAGAATGTAGACTTCAAGAATCAACCCTCCCCATTTTCTCTCCTTGGTGAAATCGCAAACACACACATACCCCCAAGTGTGGGTTTTCCTTGATCATTTCAATTAACATACATTGAGTTTGTGTTAATTGCAAAAAAATCCCATCCATCTTTCAAAATGACTCATTGTACTCAAAACTAGGTGTTCTAAAGAAGTAATACTCTACAACTTTCAATTATTATTATAAACACCCCCTAATATGTTATAGTGAAAAAACCTGAAAATTGGTTCGTTACAATTAAGTCTATTAAAGTGGGTTCGGGTCATTTTGACCCATTTAAAATTTTAGTTGGATATATTAAGTGTATTAAAGTGAGTTTGGGTCACTTTGACCCATTTAAACTAAAATTTTGATATATTAAGTGTATTAAGTGAGTTCGGATTACTTGACCCATTTAAACTAAAAATTTGATATTTTAAGTATAAAAGGATCAAAATGATTCAAACCCACTTTAATAGATTAAACGTCGAAAATTAATGCTAGTATTGTTAGTATTGTTCCTATTAGTGTAGGTTTATTGAAACTTGGGAATTGTTACCGTTTATTATTTATAGTTGAACAAATTGATTATCCATTTTACAATAGTTATGTTACCAAATTTTAGTAAAAATGTTCACCAAGCAAGAGCCAAGCCCGGTCCAACAAGTTATAATCCTCATGAATAAGAAACACACAACACAAAGTTAGCTACAAATTGACTAGACAGTATATATTTTTTAACAAAAACCTTTAATAAAGACATAAAACTTAAACATAATAACATTTTACCATTGAATGATAAAACTAACCTTTAATTTTAACACCATTTTACCCTATTTATTTTTATAATATTTACGAAGTCGTCCGCTTCTTACACCCATTCCGAACGGTCCTTTTTTACCCACCCGTATTCTGCCCCTTCTATAAAAAATTTATGTATCCGCCACAGGTTACAACCAAGTAGAGAGAAAACTATCACAATTTTTTGTTCCAAAAAAATTTAGAGATGAACACTCCCTAAATCTTTATTCATCGACTTCATTTCTTTTTTTTTTTCAGAAACACAAAACACTATTTTACCCAATGCAACGTGGACACCTCCGACAATACACATATTGTTCCGATTGTTGTGGGAAACAGACGCATTCGTCTTAGAGGAGGAAGGAAATTTGTTTTAAGGGACCCTTGTTGAACACGAATCCTCAACCACCACTAACGTCTTAGTGTGTTCAAGTGTTGCAGTCAAAACTATAACAAGAAGACCTCGTTGAAGACTCTGGTTAGAATCATGTTAATTATATAACTTGTATTTATATTTCTTCCTTTCATTCAGTTTTGTATACGGTTCTATACTCGTGTATTTCCCATGTATATCGAGATTATCATTATTATTAACTTATTATATTTTTTAATAAAAAGTGACTCGTTTCATACACAGACTTGTGCGGTGGTTGAGCTAGAACTTTTCCGTTTGGTTATCATAATGTTTTCTTTTCTACATACCACAACTAAGATAGTCTAACTCGTGTTTTTATTAAAAAAAAAAAAAAAAACTTAGGATTTATAAAAAAAAATGGGTCAAAATCTGGATCAATGGGCCCTAAACTGAGTGATTATTTGATTTTAGTTGATGCGTTTTCTATTTCTACATAAAAATGATATAACATTAATTTGCACGGTTTGTCGAAGCGTGGAGTCAAAGATGGTGATCACCTTCTGTGAAGGTACTAGGGTTTAATCTATGTAATTATTTGGTTCCTTCATCGTTTTGTCAAAGCTCAAGTATGTATACGAGTACGTAGTGTTGTTGCAAGATTTGAGCCTATGTTTATGTATTATCGTGTTTGTTCTTTATGTTACTACATGATTGTTTGTGTTAATGTGGTTGTTCAAAATCTGTATCTCAATTAAAGACTCTGAAAATTGTCGGCGAGGTTAGGTTGTTGTGATCCATAATTGGATTCAATCATTAATATAGATCGAAATCAATTACTAAAACAAGTAACAAGTTCATTTAACTTTACACATAGTTAGGAAATATCAAACATCAAAAGCATTAAAGGTTTCATTTATGTTGACCCCTACATCCAACTAATCATTCAATTATTCACTCTCTTCACTTCAACCTTACCATACTCGAAACGAGTGTTAGCTAAACGTGTAATTTTCTTAAAAACTAACACAAAAATGTTAAATGACACAAAATTTAACACGCTTAAATGTAACTGATTCAGTAACAAGAATGACAAGACAGACAAGCGATTAAATATAAGCATTTCAATAACACCGAATAGCACAAACACATTAAACACAATTATTTAAGCGATTCACTAAACACTGTTAATAAGTAATCAACCACAATTAACAAGATAAAATAATAGTTACCAAAATTTGCAATTAATCCGTATTTTCATAATATATTTAATTATTTATATCGTTTTGATAACCGTATCATAAACATGTCATGTGGACCTATTAACTTATTTAACACAATAAGTATAGGGTTAATCTTAACGGGTTTAATAGTCGGGTCATTGGATACGGGTCAAAGTTGTGGATCGGTATCAACAGGTCATTAATTGAACGGGTGTCAATGAGGTTTCAAGGGAGTTATATTTAGTCACATGTTTTACTATTTTAATGGATCATGAAGTTTTAGTCGAGTCAAAGTCATGGAATTTTTTTTTGAACGGCGTTTGGTACTACCCCCAATACCCGAGTGAGGCTTTCTAAGACGGGATGTCAACCGTCCATACTGATTCTGACGCTACATACGTGACTCGCCTAGGAACACCATCAAGGAGGAAACCCACCACTGTGGGACCCCCCCCGGAGTCAGGTTTGAACCTGAGACCTCAAACATCTCGAGCCCTTACCATCACGCTCATGTCATTGGACCCAAAGGCCAATTGCTAAAGTCATGGAATAGTGGGTAGTTTTTTCCTCCTTTATTTACGTTGCATGAAGTTTGAGTCTATTTAATGTAAGCGTGTGATTTTGGAAGCAGGAAATTCTCGGATCAAATGTGTGTTTGTGTGTATTTTGTGGTACGCAATTGGGGCCTAATCCAACAATAAGTTAAGCGTGTCATAAACGGGTTAAGCTGGTTAAACCCGTTTAGACACATTTTTAACCATGTCATTAACTAACTCATTTAACTTCTGTATAGTGTCCTAAATTGCCCACCCAACAATAATGACTTGAACATGCAAAAACACCACTATAAATTTGTACCTTGTGACAACATTTTCTACACCAACAGTTAGCTTCTCAGTTTCATACAACTTTAGTGTCAACACACTAGAAAAAATGGCAAATGACGGAAATGGCGGTCATAAGTCTCCTAGTCTCTTTCACGGTGGCGGTGGCACCCGGTGCAGAGGCTATCACCTGCGGTCAGGTGATCAGCGGCTTGGCTCCATGCTTTGGGTACCTAACAAAAGGTGGTGCTGTGCCACCTGCTTGATGCAGTTCAGTTAGAGGACTCAATAATGCTGCACAGTCAACCCCTGACCGTCAGACTGCTTGCGGTTGCTTAAAGGGCGTGTACGCATCAAACTTCCAGGCAAGTGTGGCGTCAACATCCCTTACAAGATCAGCCCTACCACTGACTGCTCCAAGTATGTTCATATATAGTTAGTTAATAGTTGTATACACTTCTGTTTAATTCTTTAAATGTTTTTTTTAAGATTTAACACATTTTTCTGCAGGGTTCACTGAGGTTGAAACTTATGCATTGAGGGAAGATTAGAAGTAGTGGTGCACAAAAAAACCGGTTTTTTTTTAACCCGGTCTAAACCGGCAAACCGGTTTGGCTTAAACCGGTTTGGGCCAAACCGGTTCGGGTTGCCCAAAAACCGCCGGTTTGAAACCGGTTTGAAGCTTCCTGGATGAAATCGGGTTAGGGACCGGTTCATCCTAACCGGTTTGATAAACCGGTTTAAACCGGTTTTCGAGCTGGGCAAAAAATAGCCGTTGGCCAACGGCTATATGGCCGTTGGGGTCGATTTTGGCCCTTTTTTTGGAGTTTTTTGCACCCTTAAAACACTATAAATAGGTGGGGGGTGTTTAGGGTTGATCACACCTCTCTTTACACTCTCTAATCTCTAAAACCGCTCTTTAACCGCTAAAAAACGTTCTCTAAACTCTCTCTAAACTCAAAAAAAAAAAAGCATGGCAAGTTTTGGTGTTGGTGGTTCCTCAAACGAAGTTACCGTTGTGGAAATTCGAGCAACAACGAGAAATCCGGCAATTTGGTGCAATTACAATCTATGTTTGTTGTCAAACGGGAAGGAACGTGCTCGGTGCAAGATGTGTGGTGCGTTTTTGGGGAAAGATTCAAACACTAGTTTGAAAATGCATATGGAAAAATCTTGCCAGTCATTGAAGGGAATTCCAAGTGAAGGTCAAGCCTCGATGACAAGCGAAGGAGGAATTTGGAACTTTGATCCAAATATTGTTCGAGATCGAATGGCGAGGTTAGTGATTCAAGAAGGATTGCCGTTCAACCACTTTGACAATCCGCGCTTGACAATGATGATTCAAGAGACACTCCAACCTCGTTATCACCAAGTAAGTCGCACAACCCTTAGACGAGATTGTATAAAAATGTGAAAAAAGCAAAAAAAGAATTAATTTTGGGTTTTGAAAATTTGCAAACCGGTGTAAACTTAACCACCGATGTTTGGTCGGCTCCACATGGTATACCCGATTCGTACCTTTGCGTTACCGCGCATTGGGTTGATCCCAATACGTGGCAAATGATGAAGCGTACAATCGCTTTTGACTTGTTTGAATATCCACACACCGGCGAAAATTTATTTTATATATTGGATGGTGTTATTAACGAATTTAAATTACAAAATAAACTTTTTTCAATGTCTTTTGATAATGCATCTAATAATACAAATGCGGTTCAAAAACTAAAAATTAAATATAAACCCGATTGCAACGGCGTTTTTTTCCATAGTCGATGTGTCGCACACATCATTAACTTGGCGGTGCAAGTCGGGCTTGCAATTGAAGAGGTTTCAAACTTAACATATACTTTTCGACAAATGCTTAAAGATATTTTTAGTAACAGAAAAAGATACCATGATTATATTAAATTTTGTCGTGATACGAATAATCTTTGCTTAGGCCCGAATTGGGACGTCGAGACAAGATGGAACCCGACTTATATTATGTTTTATAGCGCTTTACGACAAAGAGAAACTTTAGAACTATTTCATGATATGTTTGCCTCAAAACCTCGTCGTAAAATTCAAAAGTTTCCGTCTCCAAATTGGGATATTTTAAAAGACGTAACCGAATTGCTTGAAGTTTTTAAAACCGCCACCACTTGTTTATCCGGTGTTTATTATCCCACAAGTCCATTAACACTAAAACAAATATATTTAATGGCTAACAAGTTGTCTGAGTTTGAAAATAAAAGCGATCTTTTTACAAAAATGATAGAACCGATGAAAGAAAAATTAGTGAAATATTTTAAAGAAATGCCTCCCGTTATAACTTGCGCCGCCACGTTAAACCCTACCATAAATGTTTACGGGGTTGAAACCTTGATTGATAGAATTACTTACGCTTTGAATTTGGATAGTGAAGACATCCATTTTGCACAAGGCACAAAAACATATTTTAACAAATGTTTACAAAATTTATTTGATATTTATTTACATAAATATGGTACAACTCCGACTCCACATGATACAATGGGTACATCATCAAGTGGTACCTCGAGAGATGTTAATTTGAATCTATATAACGAAATGTTAAATGAATTTAGTAAACGGGCTCGAGGTACCACCCCAAGTAGCGAACTTGGAAGGTATATTGGCACAAACTTTTTAGCGTTTATGCCTCCTACCGTTTTTGAGGAGTTTGATATTTTGGCATGGTGGAAAACAAACGAAGCTTCGTTTCCGATTCTTTCCGCCATGGCCCGTGATGTACTAACCGTCCAAGCTTCCACGGTAGCTTCGGAATCTGCGTTTTCTTTTAGTGGCAGGGTATTATCGATACGAAGGACTAGACTCACACCCCTAGCGATGGAAATGTGCATTTGCTTGAAGGACCATTTGGATGCGATGAATAGGATACAAGACCAAACTTCTCTCGAAGATGAAATTCAAGCCGAAGAAGTCATACACAACAACGAGGTTGATCTTGGAATATCTGAACCCGTCACGGATGAAGAACTAGCCGAAGATGCAAGGCTACGAAGCTCTAGTTCCGAAGACAACGCACAAGAATAATCAATCAATATTCCAAAAAATAAAACGTTGAACTTAATGTTTTATATTTGTTATATTTTTTGTAATTTTTTACAATTTTATCTTGTCATGTTTTTTAATTTCCGAACTTTCCAAATATTAATAAACGTTGAACTTTATGTTTTAATTTTGTTATATTTTATTATGGATTTTATATTAAAAATATAAAATTTATTTGGATTTTTTTTTTTTTATAAAAACCGGTTTAAAGGACAAACCGGTTTAAAACCTACCCGAACCGGTTTACATATTTCCATTACCAGAACCGGTTTAACCCGAACCGGTTTGGGCCCAAACCGGTTTTGACTTTTCGTTGACCAAACCGGTTCGGGTCGGGTTGAACCGGTTTGGGTTAAAAAACCGATTTGTGCACCACTAATTAGAAGCATATATATGGAGCATATGTGGGTTTTCAGTTATATTGTGTTTAGCTATGCTCCTGTTATTGTGTGTCTTTGGCTATAATGGTCAAAAGTTTATTAATGAAACAAGTAGTTTTATTTATAAATCTAACAGAACCCATTTGCCGAATGACCGCGACATCTGAATGATATGGTAACGCGTCAAACGGGTAAATAAGAAACAAGTTTTAAAAAGAAACGGGTCAAATTAATATAATTACAGGAGTTATATTATTTCAATAATAATCTAACTTCTTTTAATAAAAAAGTTTAAAAGAACTTATAGTTTTAAAAAGGGGTAACTTTGTAGAATAATAACCAAATTTCAAAAGTGTTTCAATTAGGTCACTCAATACGCATTTTACATGGTATACACCCTCGGGTATACTATGGTTAGTGACCTAATTGAAACACTTTTGAAACATGATTACTATTTTGTGATGTCTTCCCTTTTAAAAATAACTTATGAGGTCAGCATTAACTACGAACTATTCTCATTTCTAGCTATTTTTTATTTAACAATAACCCAAATTAAATCACTTTCGCTAATAAGTAAATAGCTTGAAATTGTCATTTCTGATTTTTGGAACAATATGAAAACTATTCAAAATTGCAAAATAATACAAGTGATTAACACTTGCAACAACAACAACCGATTCTCATTCTGTATAAAAAACAAAGCATACAACTGAACTTTCTATAAATTTATCTCTAAATTTGGTTTAACCTCCTACATCTCATTCTCTATCTCATTCAAAAACACTTATTTTATTATTTTTTCTCTTCCATAGACACCCACAAAAAATATAGAGATTGATGAAAATGGATCTCTATATTTAAAGAATCTCTATTTACTAAACTCTAAAAATTAAAGACGGAGATGAAGATAGAGATACTGATGAAGGGGTAAAATAGAAGAAATCTCTAAATAATTAATGAAGATAGATATAGAGACTTTATTGTGAATACTATAAAAAGTGAATAAAAAAACAAATATAAATGAAAATCAAGAAAAGTTCATTGTTGTACATCCACATTGGGGTCTCTATTTCCATCTTCTTTCTTTAAAAAAAAAAACTAGAATACAGTAAAAAAAAACTATAATTACACAAGTTAAAAAACTATGATAAGTTAGCAAAGATGACACGATAGTATAAACCATCAGATTTTGTCAAAACATAATTGCATGCCACCCTTATAAGTTATAACCATTACTTAATTTGTGGTCTTAGAGGTTAACATTTCACACCACTTTTCATTACAAGTTTTCATGTCTCTTAAAAGTCCTTACCATCTTACTTGTTTGTTTCTGCTTCAACAAACAATGCATGAAAACCAAATCACTGCCTTAAGCTTTCAACAATGTAGGAGGCATACAGATCCCTGTCATCACAAACATTCATCCATGTAAATTGTAAAGATAAGAACGATGTATGCAAGAAACAAACACAGAAAGAGAAGCAAGATTCTCGACTCACATGGAATACTCGATAGCTTTCACTGCATCTTCAGCAGGGAGGAAGTCGTTGACTTTCACTGATTTGTTCTCGTTCTTCTTGTCTGCATGCATCAACTTAAGGAATGCCAAAAACAAGATAGTGTTAACAAAAGCTTTTACACAAATGTATGGATACAGTCCTCAAAGAAACGGCGAATCTCAGCAAGACGATGTGGTGGAAGTTCTTTTATGTCGGTGTAGTGACGAAACTCTGGGTCGTCTGCACATACTGCAATGATTTTGTCATCCCCTTCACCCTATAAAAACAAAACATAGTCCAAATGATTAAAGTTGAAATTAAGATGCATCTAATGAACCTTAAGGGGTGGCACAGTGGTCTGATTCCCCACTATAAGAGGCTCGGGTCCAATTTCAGCTTCCACTATTTTCCTGCCTTAATCCCTTGAAGGCCACTTGCCCAACGTAAGCGCTTTACATGATCCTATTGGTTGTATTGGTGAGGGGCCGTGAGTTTTCCCTAACGGGCTCTACTTCGTCTCATTGTTTACAGGGTATTGGTGGGGCTTGTGAGTTTCCTGCCTTAATCCCTTGAAGGCCACTTGCCCAACGTAAGCCCTTTACATGATCCTATTCCTTAGCAGGGTACTGGTGGCCTGGTGGGGGGCCGCGAGTTTTCCGTAACGGGCTTTACCTGTTCTCATTGTATAGTAGGTTATTGGTGGGGCTTGTGGGTTTTCCCTAACAGGTTCTCACGGTTACCCCCCACACAAAACAAAAAAAAGATGCATCTAACGCTAATTAATTTACCTGATCAATCATAGGCATTAATCCAATAGCACGTGCACGGAGGAAGGTGCCAGGTAGCACAGGTTCCTGTACACCGGAAATTATAATAAATTGTGTGTATCAGCTGTTGATTCAGTTGAATTCAAGATGCAGTTAATTAAGTTCAGTGATATCATATCTTATTATAAGAGTACCTGCATCAATACCAACACATCCATGGGATCGCTATCTTCACAAATGGTTCTCGGGATGAAACCATAGTTGTGTGGGTAGACCACTGATGAGTAAAGAATCCGATCAACCTGATTTTCAAATTTTATCCATAAACAATGCACCAGCAAATATATTCTAAAATGGAGATAAACGAAAAAGACTAAACTATCCTCTAAGAATGACAAAATACAGGGTCCTTGTTGACCAAAAGCAACGAGCATCAATGAAGATGACTACATGCAAATATATCTTTAGCAATTAAGAAAAGCATGTAATTTCCATAGGACCCCTAAAATGAGAATTATGAGTTGTATCTTGCAAGCAGGTAATATTCCATGGGACACCCCCAAACTTTTCACATTATAAAAAGTGAGTACTGAGTAATGAGAAGTTTACCTTGATCAAGCCACTTGCTTTGTCAAGTTCATACTTAACTTTGCTGCCTTTTCCAATTTCGACCACCTGCCAAAAAATTGCATAACTTAAGAAAAAAACTTCTAGATTTACAAGAACTCAAGAAAATAAAATTCTTTTTCAGTAACACCATTAGTAGAGATGATTAGAAACATACACAGTTGAAAACTTGAGGTGCACCCGGCCCTGAATACATCACAATAAAAACGATTATTAAGAACAGAGTTTCGATAAAGTCAGAACTGTTTTTCTAATCACAAAAGGGATTTCTTTTAGTACTTGCTGTTATTATACTTAATGAACTCTATAGAGAAAAATATTAAGTTGGTAAGCACATTTATATATTAAGTCACTAATAATCACCAAATGCAAGACTTTCAAAAGAAAATGATACAATATCAGGAAAAAGGTGTTTTACCAATTTCCAAGTCATGCCAGGGATGAGCAGCAACAGATCTCCGTGACATAGAGCTGAGAATCCTTTCATTGAGGGCAACACGAGTACTTCCTTGTCCCTCATGGTTAGCCATGTTTACCTTCAATTTAAAATCTTTTTTGGTTTATAATTAAAAAAAAATGCAAGCACACAATAATATATCTTTGTCGACACAATGATACAATCTTCAACAAAGAAAATCTATCATACTAACATAATTTGTCTACACCTACAGAAAATCAATCATACTTCTTAAAGCCTTGATCTAAAAGCAACCTCGCAAGATTACATGAATTTTCAGAATGTGACTAACTAATTTGTTAATAAGATATAAAAAGGACCCTACACGAATATGACCGCTTTTGTTGAATAAACTCTCAAGTCTCAACAAATTTTCCATTTGCCAAGATATGGACATCTAACAAGACAGTCTTTTATATTGAACTCTTCCAACAAACTTAACAGTGGAACTGCAAAACTTTGCACACACTATTGCTATCTTTCACTTCTGTGATACATCACAATTACAATTTACAACATATGAGGTATTATTTGGCTGCAAATAAAGTATAATCTTGTGATGTATGAGGACTCTTGGATGTAGATCAATTAGTCTAAAATGCCCCCCAACTGCATCCCTTATCGATAAAAAGACTCCCCCAACTGACCTGAAGAATCAAGTAAACTAGTTTCGAATTCAAAAGGTTGAAAATTGATTTTGAAAAATATGAGTACAGAAATTGTGATTTCATTAGACCCATACAAAGGGTGTCACATAAAATAGTTTGATCTTAAAATTGTAAAAGCTTTCATATAACTTTGGATCCCAATAGCACCAAATTTGAAGTACAAAATAGAAATAAATAAAAAAATCTGGCTGAAACGAGTATAAAAAGCAGGGGGATAAAATTAAATGTAACATATAAAACAACTAACTGAAAATTACCAAATAAACATACCCCTCTATGTTGACACAGGAATATAAAGGATTATTCAAAGTATAGGTTACTATCAACTCACCAACCAAATAATAATTCAAAAAAAATTGTAGGAAATAATCTTACCATCAAACTCTCTCATTTTCCTTTTTTGCCCTTTTGAGAACAGAGTGCAATTATGAGAAGAGAATGTGTATTAAATCACATTCTTTTCCCACACAAAGAAATTATGGTGAGTCTGATAGTAATTGTTGATTTTACTTCCCAACTGTTAACGAAGAAAAGATTAATTGGTTCCATACTTCCATAAACTGATTAAGAATTGTCCTAATTACAGATTAAATAATAATTATTACATCTAACTATAAAGTGAAAAAAAAAACGTTTCAAATTAAGAATTTTAATACAATCCAGGTCAATTTTAATATCGAAAAGTTTAAAATCAATTTTCATTTTCCAAAATAAGAATACCGTCAGAATCATATTAAAAAATGAAAAATTGCCAGAAATCACTTGCATCTTCATCTGGCGTGAAATCAGTAGATCAGACAAATCAAAACAATAATCTACAAAACGGAGATTCGACACTTATTACAGAATATGCTTTATTCGTTAAAAAAACTTGATCTACACACACACACACTTAACGTAGTAAGCCCTAACGTCAAATCCGTGAATCATCTAAATCGGAGAAGACAGAAACATCTAAATTACAATATTAAACCCTAATACTAACACTAATAGTCCAATACAACAAATTCTTCAATAAACATACTCGCAGATTCATGCATTCAACAATTGGAAATTAATCCAGAAAACACTGATGAATCAATCAACTCGCATACAAACGAAATCCTACAACCGATCAATAAACTCAATCGCATCAACTTATAACACAAATCGATCAAAAAAAAAAATGCAATCAGATCAAAAATCAAATTACTAACACGCATAGTACCAGCGAACACTAATGAAGCAGTGAATTTGTCTCCTGATGCTTTAATTTATCAAATTACAGCATAGGAGATGAGGAATTTAGATGTAAAAAACTTACAGAATGCAGCAATATCTGGAGCGAAGAAGAATGTGAGGAGAGAGATTTGTAAGCGTCGTAGAGTGGACGCAAAATTGACGCTTTTTCGTACATGACTACTAAGGGGGTGTTTGGGATTACTTATTTACTCTACTTATTAACTTATTAACTTATATAAGTTAATAAGGTGTTTGGGAAAGCTACTTATTTAGCCTACTTATACCATTTTTCAAGAAGTAAGTCCATCCTTACTTATTACTTATAACTTATTAACTTATAGCATAAGTCAATAAGTAGTTTTCAAAGAAAACCCCAAAGTTTTTGAGAAGTTACAAATTGTGACTTATGACTTATGACTTATTACCTTTTTGAATAAGTCATAAGGAGTTTCAAATAAGTAATCCCAAACACAGCCTAAAGGTAGTTTTAAAACCGTTGGATTGGAAAAGAATATAATCGACGGCGGATAGTTAGACACGTGGTGATAGTATGTTTGAGTGTTTATTAAACTGTATGAATATTCCTTTTTATACCCGTATAATGTGAAAATGAAATAAGAATGTAATATCTTATAGATATGTTTAGTTTTTGGTTATTTTTAAATGAAATTAGACGGCGTCGCGCGTTGCAGCGGTTTTCGTGCGATAGTGCTAGTTTTTGCACACGTGTGTTGTAACATTTTATACCGTGGAAGAAACTAACGTCCTTAAAAACTTATAAAATAAAGTCAAAACGTGTGCGAGAAGAACGCAAGGAAAATAAATTTCAGTAACTTTTTACACCGAAGCTGAATATTAGAAAGTAGAAAAGGAAAAAGGGCTAAAGAAAATGAAAAAGAAAAAGAAACATGTGGCCGCCAAAGACTAGAACCCAGGACAATGGAAAAGAGAGGCTAGCGCCTAAACAATCCCAAAATGCAAAATGAAATGTATTTGACAACTTCTAAAATAAAAAATAACAAACTATGCATGAACATGCTTGTACTATAGGCATACCAACATATACATTTTTTATATTAACTTTAGCTCACATCCATAACTTGCCTTTTAGTGTGTATATTTTTTCCACATCATGATCCACCAATTCTTTGACGAAGTAGGAGGACATTCATTAACAAGACAAATAATAGGTTTAAAACTTAGGGGACGTTTGATTCAAGGATAAAAGAATCATCGGTTTGAAAAGGTTAAAAATAAGTTCAAGAAGTCAAACTAAGGACCGCTTTAACCAATTTGATCCGAATAAGATTAAATATCACATGATTTTATGAGGTAGAATTTCGTAACGTTTTTGTAATTGTAGTAATTTTTTTCATAATAATAAGAACCCAAATTGCATTTTACCATTTTATTACTCCGTTTATTTTCTCAAGGAGTTGAAACTAAGGGACCCAAGTGTTCATTTGAGAAAGTAAAAGGGCTGAAGTTATAATTCACTGATGGGCAATTCTCGCCTTTTGACTTCGTTCCAATAAATCAATCTGATTTTATTTCAGCAGTGAATGTGGCAGCGTAATCGTTATCTAAACAGAGGTATGATTCAATTTTGTTTCAAAATACTCAACTTCGTAATTACTAAGATATCAAACGGTTCTTGTTGAAGATATAATGGCAATCAAGGATTCAATTTCATCAACTATATCTCCACCGGATTCATATGGAGCTGTTGTTCTAGGAGGTACCTTTGATCGCTTACACAATGGTCATCGCCTTTTTCTCAAGGTTTGTTTGCTACAGTCTATGAAAGGTAGCGGACTCTCACTTTTCAACTTTAAGCCCGCTCAGCGAACTTGAGGAAATGGCTTATGTGGCAATCATAGATTGGAGAAACAGCAGAGCTCTCCTCAAGTCCGCTTGTGAGAGTAGCGGAAAGTCAGAGTCCGCTTGTGGGAGGAGCAGACTCCCCATAAACCAAGATAGTTTAAAAAAAACCAAGAAATAAAATGGGTTTGCATATCTACACCACTTTGGAAAAAAAAAAGGTTTTTTGTTACATTTATATGAGATGTGGAAGCTTTGAATATTTATTGTAGGCAGCTGGAGAGTTGGCTAGGGATCGAGTTGTGGTTGGTATTCTAGATGGCCCTATGTTGTCTAGGAAACAGGTTTGATCTTGCTCATCATTCTAGATTTCCAGCACTTCATAGAGTTCTATATTTATGAAATGTAGAACTCCAAATCCCCAATTAAAACCTTAAGGGGTGTCGCAGTGCTACACGCTTGAATCCCTCTAGGAGAGGTCTCTTGTTTTAGTCTCATTGAAGGCCACCTGCCCAACACAATCTATGTTTTACCTTATCCCATTGTTACAGGGTATTGTTGGGTCCCGTGAGTTGTAGCTTGCCTGATCCCATTGGTTAGCATGGGATTGATGGGGCCATGAGTTTTCCAGTAACAGGTTTTCATGGTTACCAAAAAAAGTCCCCCCAATCAACATTAGTGTTGCAAAAAATGGGATTAATCGGCAATTAATCGCTAATTGGAGAATCACCTTGGAATTTTCATGTAATCGGTCCATTAATCGCTAGTCGGTAATAGGCGGTCCAAATTGGCCTAAAGATTTTTTTTTTAATTTTCTTTTTCATTTATCACTTATTCTTTAATAAAATTTCAAGTTTCATCCTCAAAATTATAATTTTAACAAAATTTGCCAAGACTTTTATATTTTTTTTCATTTATCACTTCAAGTTATAGTTTTAACAAACTTGACCAAGACTTTTACATGTGTGTGCATCAAGATGTTGTACATATAGGTTTTTAGGTTGTACACATATATTTTTTAAATGTTAAAACATATATAAAGCTTATTTATAGCTATTTTTTGGTAAATAATTCTAAAAACATATAAAAATTCCAATCCGATTAATCCTAGTCGGTATCCCACTGCCCAACTAACGCCTAACTATTTTTACAACACTGATCAACGTTTATGTATTATGATTGTGCTCATTTGTCATTCTCTTGACTATGGATTATTCCAACCAAATCAAAGTCTAATTAGTAAACATTTTCATTTGCGGTATCTTGCAGTTTGCGCATCTTATTATGCCTATTGAACAGAGAATAAAAACAGTTGAAGATTTCATTAAGGTGCCTTATTTTCAAATTACTGAATTTGTCCTCCATCAATATTCAATATACACGCCTTATTTGCGAATTACTGAATTTGTTCTTTCTTATTATTTCAGTCTATCAAGCCTAAAGTAGAAGTTGTGCACATCAGAGACCCTTATGGTCCTTCAATTGTAGATAAGACTCTTGATGCCATTGTTGTCAGGTTTTCTTCATGGCCTAGTTTACCATTGTTAAAGCCTAAACTTTTGTGGGTCTTGAATAGATTTTACTTTCCAATAATATTTGACAAATTTGGTAGAATAATTGATGTTTAACTGTCAGCCAGGAGACTCTACCGGGTGGATTATCGGTAAACAAGAAGAGAGCTGAGAGAGGCCTCTTACAGCTAAAGGTGCATATTCTCTAGGCATTTCGTTTATTTGTAAAGGCAAATTGGTTTTTAATAATCCAAATTATGACTCATTGGCTGATCATAATCCAAACTAACAATTTGTCTTGTGATAATCACAACTTTCACTTTTGTTGTTAATGGCTGTCCCAGTAGCATAGTTAGCATAATCGTCATTTTGAATGAATGTAAATCTATGATAATTATGCTACTGGGACTGCCATTGACAACAAAAGTAAAAGTTGGGATTATCACCAGCCAAACTGTTAGTTTAGATTATTATTATTAGCTAATGAGTCATAGTTTGGATTATTAAAAACCAATTCGCCATATGTAAATAATGGTTGAATGCAGGGGTTATTTCTATTTGCAGGTTGAAGTTGTAAATATGGTATCTGAAGAATCTAGTGGCGAAAAACTAAGTTCATCGACACTGAGGAAACGCGAGGCTCACATTACTGGAAAGCTTTAGTTGGTTAGCAGGTATGCATATGTAACATCCTGCAACAGAATTGCATAACTTGCAGGCAAAATTGAGGAAAACATGGTTATAGAAAAAAGATGAATCAATCATTTAGTTTGAATAATAACAATTGAGATGTTAACATTGACCAAACACTTGCACATTTACATTTATTTTGGAAAGAAATCATTTGCCTGGTATTTATAGTTAGCATGGTGGAAGATCCTTAGGCGGAGGACGGACAGCCTGGTCTTTTCCTGGTCCATCTTCCACCACAAACGCGGTCTTCAATCCCCACCCAGTATGCAACTCCAAATGACAGTGAAAAAACCAAACACCTGGGTTATCGGCTCTGAAACGAATGGCCGCCCAGCCACCGGTTGGAACACCGACGGTGTTCCTCTCTGGCAGATCCACCAAGTTATACTTGGACGGATCCTTAGTGGGGTCAAAATTCCCGACACCTGTTCCGACGACAAAGAAATTGTAGCCGTGAAGGTGAAACGGGTGGGACTCAACGCTCAGTAAATTGGTGTCTTGGATCACAAGTTCTACTGTTGAATTGAAGGCGATTTTGCTCAGTCTGGTTCCATGTGAAGTGAAAAGGTTTGCTGTCAGGGGTGCACCAGTGTAGTTAAAAGATTGTGGTGGCTTATCCGGGAAATCAAGGGTAAAAACGCCTTTCATCTTCGAGTAGCGAGCTTGAAGAAGCCCGGTTTGTGGCATCACAAACGTAATGTTGTTCAGTGAAGCCGAAAGCCGGGTTCCATTAACACACGTGGTACACACACTCATTCCTAACCCAACCGTGAAAAACAGTTTCCGGTCGACTTTCAACGGGACATTTGCCGGAAAGTTACGACTGTTGAGGCTCCGATGCTTGTTGTTGTAGCTTAGTTCGAACGCGGTGTCGTTTGGTGATGGTAGTTGAGGGAGTGATGGGAGAACCGTGTTGGGAACACCTTTGTATTGGAGGATTGCAGTGGCGGTTTTATTGTCGACGGGAATCGGGACATCCTGGAACGGGCGGACCGCTATGAAGTACCGCCCCGGGGCACTATTGGCGTAAACTAAAACATTTGTTGTTTGGCCCGGAGCTATTAATATAGCAGATGTAGTAAACCGTTTGGTGTAGACCGCATCGATCTCCACCACCGTCATGTTGTGGCCCGCAACGGCGAAGAAGAGCTCGTCATTGAGTGCAGCGTTTACGATCCTCAGAAGGTAATTCTTCCCCGACTCGACTTCCATCGCATATGTATCTGAAAAGCCCGAAAACGATCTTTAGAACATATATATCGTTTCACTATACGTTACAATTTATCTTACGTTTTTCGGAGCACGGGAACAGGGGACCGGGTTTGCCATTGATGGTGTGGGCATCAGACATGTTGGGTGGCAAACCCATGGCATTCCCCTGCTTCACAATCTCTTCCACATCACCATGCCACCATTCTCCAAACACCAAGACTTGTTCGTTGTCGGGCTTCGGGAACGGGTACGGGGTTTGTTGTTGAGGTAAAAAGACAATGGCACCATAAACCGTGGCTCGGAGCCAGAGAATGTGAGCGTGCCACCACAATGTCCCTCTTTGACCCGTGACATTGAAGTCATAATGTAAGGCCCCTTTTCCGGGTGACCTCACTTGTTGGATTTACTCATAAACATAGCCATAAATACTGAACTTAAATTAAAAACATTCATCATTCAATTAATTTACATAACAGCGGAAGTCTTAACAATTAAAAACACAACATTGTCTTAACAAACAAAAGTGGGATGTCAGTCTTGTGCCGGGTAACCTTCACGCCATCGCACGACCTTTTCTTCCTTTACCTGAAATGTATACTAAAAGTCAGCTAACGCTGGTGAGTTCTAGTTTAATGCGATTTGATATAAACATTCTTTTCTTTACTTTATAAGTATGCATTACTGTATAGTCATTCATATAAATACGTATTCATAACTTTTGCCTTTCTTTCATCTTTCTTTTCTGTACTTTTGTGATTTCATATATATATATATATATGCATCCACCCTTTTCTTTCTTTTCTTTCTTTCTTTAATTTCATGGGTCATACTCTATAAGGGTGATCAACCCGTCATTTGCTTACGAATGTCACAAAGACAATCGCCGCGGTCCATCGTCATGGCCCGCCTATACTTACAACCGTCCGGCAACTAGTGCCGTCCGTCATTTTATTCTTACAACCGTCCGGCAATCTTTGTCCGTCCGTCATGACTTACAACCGTCCTACTGTCGTAAGCCGTAATTCGCCCGTCTACCCGAAGGTATCCGTTTCCCATGCGACTATTATTTATACAACCGTTCTACTATAATATGCCAATTGCTTCGACCGTCCATTAATGGCATTCGTACGTCCTAGCTAATGAAGGAACGCACTTGTCCCGGTTGTAAAATAATCACATGGTCGTCCGTCTACCGAAGTAGCCGTTATCATCGAAGCGTCCATAACATTTTCTGTACTTGGCAAGCAATATATACATGGATATAAAGCAGGATTTCATTCTTACATGTTATGTCATTCATTCCTTTCGTTCTTTGCAAGCAATATATACATGGATATAAAGCAGGATTTCATTCTTTCATATTGTGTTATACTTTCATTCATTCTTTATAATCATGCTTTTCATTCTTTATTCATAATTTCTCTTTCATGTATAGGTATATATATATATACTTGTATAACACATATGATCACATTGACATTCATAACATTTATTCACTTAGTGTATACATCTCAGCCCCAAAACATTTGAAAACATTTGCACATAACATAGAAGGGGCACATAGAACTCACCTGATGAGTAGTTTCTGTAATACACTAAGCTGGCTACTGGGCTTCACTAATGTCACTCACGATCTGTATAATAAAGTCATACACATAAGATGGTGCTCCTAGATGACACTAGACATTACTATGCTTGAACCTAGTAGTTTCGATTGATTAGCTAATATCGAAACTTGGTAGTTTCGATAGGTTGTTTCTGTCGAAACTTGGTAGTTTCGATAGGTAGTTTCGATAGGTAGTTTCGATAGGTTGTTTCGATAGATAGTTTCGATAGGTAGTTTCGATAGGTAGTTTCGATAAGTAACTTATGTATTATCTTAGCTTCGGATCGGGGGCTCATATCGAAACTATGGTAGTTTCGATTGGGTCTGCATATATCGAAACTAAGTAGTTTCGATGGGTCTGCACATATCGCCTTCCCCAAAAATCCGAATGTTCTGCATGCGAATCTGATCATGTCGATATCTAAGTTTTCTTTGATCAAAACGTTCGTTTTTCATTCTAGATGTTATACCTAAGTTCACTTTCAAGTTTCATCCGCAAAAATCGTTATCTTTTAGCCAAAACCCGAAACTTCCCAAAACGAACAAAAACTCATAATGTGATCGAATCGTTACCTGGATTGGATTTCTGATTCAGAGGATATGATCACGAGAACAGCAGCAACGTTCTCCTGAATTCCCGAGTTGATCCGTCACTTTTTCTCTCTAGACCCGAGCTCTCCTTTCTCTCTCTAAAAGCTGCGCGAGTTGGGGAAATGAGCAGGGAAGAGGGCTGCCTTGCCTCTTATGTGCATGGGCTTCCCTCGGCCCATTGAAGCCGGGCCCAGGCCCGCTCCCTTTTTGTTTAAATATTCCAACTAAATCACCGGTCTCGCTATATTTATTCGTTTTATTATTTTTGGGATGTTACACATAAACATAGCTACTTCCCGTCTTGATCGGGCACTGTGTTATGTATGCTAGTCCGTCTGCCCATCCGTTGGCGTATTGTTTCAACCCGTGCCTAGACACCCAACAGTATCATTATAAAAAGTTTAAAAACTCGGTATGATCACTAATAGTGAAATTTACCAATGGATTGACATATTATATTGTGCGTGATTCGAAACGTTGATGATGACTCTATCGCCTTCTCGAGCGTAAATAGTAGGTCCCGGGAACCTCCCATTCACAGTCACAATCGGCTTCCCGTGACACAATCGACTCACATTGCTCACTTGTACCTGTTCATAAAATGTTATAAATCAAAAAACAAAATAGGGTTAAATGTTATATAAATACGCGTTGGCTTGGGCATGGGTGGCAGCGCGACTCACATCAAACTGATACTTCTTGGTGGCAGCTTTCGCCTGAAGGTAAACCAACAACACAAACCCGAAAACGAAACAATGCAGGCGGCCGTTTTGGGTGGAAGAGAAGGCGAAACCACCACGAGACGCCATGTTTTCGATGAATGGAGAGTGAAAGATGAATGTGGATGGAGATATGCATACACACAAACATGTGTGTATATATTATGTGTGTGCATATAGAGATTAGGTGAAGGATAAGTAAGTTAGATGTAAATGAAAACTTGGAAGTTAATTATGTGTAGATGAGTTGAAGATATAGAAGAAAAAAATAAAAAGATGAATTTAATGTTTGTAAAGTCTATATTTTGTGAAAGATTTATGGAATGTGAAGATGAAGATATGAATATGAGAGGTACAGAAGACCAACTCTCTTGCTGGGCTTACAGAAATCGTCTTCCCTTGGGTTTTATCGTTAAGCAAAAGTAATACATCATATATCTTTATTTTTTAATTTTTAGTTATTATTCTAATAATTTTAGTTTGTTTTCGAGTGTAAGTTTGAATTACCAAATTGTAAAAACATGTCGGGCCATAGAAGATAAAAAGCAAACACAAGATGAAGGCCGAGGATCAATCGAGAATGTATCGTTGTGTGTCCGACAACGGCGACCTTGGCGGTGTGGGAGCAGTTTGTACAATGATGGAAATTCGAGAGAGATTGTAGGTATTTGGTAGGATAAGGTTGTGATTCATTGCGTGTCTTTTTCGATTTGATGATTTAGGTTTCTTGCTCGTACTGTTGCAGTATGTTGTAGATTTTAGGGTTTCCTGTATTCGTATGGGTGCAAGTGTTTGTTTTTTTTACCTATTTGGAGATGTGTTTGTTTGTTCAAACTTTTGGATGAAGGTTACTGGAAAGGATATACTGTGCAAATGTTTCAAAAAAATGTCCAGTATAATTATTGAAGCCAAATGACAATATCTGTAATTTCATATAGTTAAGGACATAAATTTTAATTTACTCAAATATAATTATCAAATCGGAGAGAGTATAATTACCAAAACATATTAAAGACCTAAGTATGTTGATGGCAAATTTAGCAAACATATGTTCAAAAGTATAGCAGAGTGCACACATAGAAAAATGAGTTGTGTTTGTAAATTTGTCATTCCCGTTGTTTATGTATTTCCACTTTAGACAAAATGTAATTCTTAAATTCTTTTGAATAAAAAAAGTTTAAATCTTAAAATATTGTATTTGCTAAAAGTCTCATAGGAGTAAAATCAGTTGTCTATATATTTTCAACTAAATAATGTATACTATTTGAATATTCTCTCGTAGATAAGATAAAGTCAAGGCAGTGAAGTCAAAGATAATAGAGATTTTCTCTAAGACTTTCGATCGGTGTCGATTTTATTCTTTTTTTATAGAAATGATGTTGTTTGACTGATATGTTTTATATGGGTTTAATATTTAATTTATTTTATTTGGTGGACCTTTGTCATTGTCATCGGTGATGGCTTCTCCAACCATAGGCATGTCAGTGTTTGTCAACGGCAAAAGCCATGAGCTTGTACATGAGAAGAGACCTCGCCATTGCTAATAGTGAAGAAGGGAGAGCTAGCCATTGCCAATGACGATGGCTCATGGCCTTGTCTCGTCACTTTTAAAAAGCATCTGCAAAAGCAACTTCATTTACTTCAAAAATTTGTCCGCTAGCAATGAGTTGTTACGTACCCTTTTAGCTTCTCTTTAATTAATTAAGAGTTAATTGTATTTATGAGTTAGTAATATGTTGAGTCAAATAAGTGAAGTCATGGGGAGGAGTTTCCATGTTAGTATGAGTAATTATTTCTTAATTTCTTCCTTGTAAGGCTATTTAAGAGTCACTAGTATTATTATTATGATATGAATGAAATTATGAAAATGGTCTAAACTCTCTAGAATTCTTCAAGGTTCCTTCTATTTTCTTTAGAGTTTGATCCACTTAAAGGGTTATTTATCACAAATCCAAATCGGTACACATCAGTGGTATCAGAGCGGTCTTGATCCACTCCTATGGACGCTCAAGAATGGAACGAGTCGTTGGATCGAATCGAGTCAATGCTTGTTGAGATGATTGATCTTCTCAAGAACCGACCTCGGTTACCACCACCCGCTCCGCCACTACGACAACCCTCCTCAACCACCGCCTATTCCACATCCACAACTGTCTCAAACCCGAACCCAAAGGTTGTTGTCATCACTTCTGGTTTGAACAAGAAAGCTTCACGTGTAGGGGAACAAAATGTTCTTCTCTTCCATATTGTTAGCCATAAGGATTCCAAGAACATAATGGTCAATCATATTGTTCAAAAATTTCAAAAGGTGACCACCGTAGATGCCATTGCGATAAAAGCAACTAGGACAACGATGAAAGGGGTAGCCGGGAACCCCGAATGGCGGCCGCCGTGGTGTTGCGTTATTACCGGTTCAAATGCTAAGGGAAGAATCGAGTGGCGACCTCCATGACGCGTCACCAAGTGTTTTCTGGTTTCACCTTGAGGTCAAGGTGAATTCGAGTGGGATGGATTGTTACGTACCATTTTAGCTTCTCTTTAATTAATTAAGAGTTAATTGTATTTATGGGTTAGTAATATGTTGAGTCAAATAAGTGGAGTCATGGTGAGGAGTTTCCATGTTAGCAGAAGTAGTTATTTCTCAATTTCTTCCTTGTAAGGCTATTTAAGAGTCACTAGTATTATTATTATGATATGAATGAAATTATGAAAATGGTCTAAACTCTCTCTAGAATTCTTCAAGGTTCCTTCTATTTTCTTTAGAGTTTGATCCAATCAAAGGGTTATTTATCACAAATCCAAATCGGTACACATCATGAGTCATCGCCATTGGCAATGGTAAGGCCTCCCCTCATATACAAGCTCACAACTTTTGCAACTAACAAACACTGACATGTCTATGGTTCGGAGAGTCAACGCCAATGACAGCGCCAAAGTTCGCCCATATGAAACTCTTTGGAGACTTGCCCCCATGTGAAACATGCACGTCAAATTGCCTCATTTTGTAAAAAGAAAAAATCTAATTTTATTTCATTGAGTGAACATTATGGAGAGAATATTGGTTATATGTTTGTGAGCAAGGAGAAGAATAATATTTCAACAATGACTATCATTCTTGAAAAGGGAATGAGAATAATATATTTATGGATGCCCTTCGATGAACATATTTTTTTATTGAGGGATCTCGGAATGCCAATGAGCAAAATTAATAAAAACAAAAAATGTTTATCCATTAGACCTTTCATACGGTGAAAACGATATTATATATTTTGATGAGTCAATCTTTTGTTAGAAATAGAAGAAAATGTTTTGCAAATAAAACCAAGAGCTAATGACTTGGGGTGTTTGGGATTTGGGATTCCTTGTTTAACTTCAAAGGTACTTTTTTTTTTATCAAAACTGCTTTTTTTTTTTTATCAAAACTGCTTATTGACTTACGATTTATTTATTTTTTTGAACGACAACACCTAGATATTTCAGGATAATTGGGTAAACCCCCTGACCTGACCACAGACCTCTTTTTTGCTGTGGCAAGGATTCGAACCCAAGATCTCCACTATGGGAAGTCTTGGGGCTATCATTGCACCAGATGGCCAACGGTACTTATAATTTTTGTAAAATGATTTTTTTAAATAAGTGTTTGGGTTAGTTTTATGATGGGAAAAACCAATAAGTCAATAAATTATTTTTTTTAAGTGTTTGAATTAGATTATTCATGTAAAATGACTAAAAATGACATTCTTACATATTTAAAAGAATTAATACTTTACATATAATACTATTTACTTAACAATGTTTTTGAACAAAAAATATAATTTAAAAAAATTACAAAATATTATATACTTAGTGGCGGTAGGTGGTGGAGGGTGGTGGATGGCGATGGTGGGTGGTGGTTGTGGGTGCCAGTGGGTAGCAGTTATGGTGGTGGGGGCGGGCAGCGGGCAGTCGTGGTGGTTAGCGTTGACTTATTAGCTTTTTAAAAAGCCAATAATTCAATAACTCATTTCCAAACCCAATCTCAAACACACTCTTAATGTTATATACATGTGAGAGAGAGAATTGGTTTGTTTCAAGGTTTTTTAGTTTAATCATAAAACAAAGAGTTAATTATGCATATACTTTATTTGGTTTATGAAAAATAACAGGTTTTAGTATTAAGGATTTTTAATATAATCTATTTGATCTTATGCTTTCAATTTTATAACGAGTTTGAGTATTAAAGCTAACTTCAATTTATATAGAACAAATTGAGAATGAGATAGATAGTTTATATAAAACAAACAATTATAAAATTATAAAACTCAATTTTACATATTAAAACCTAAAAACTTCAAAGAGATAAAAGAGCAAGTATAATTATCAAACAAATCAAAGTCCTAAACATACTATCTTAAATTAAAATAAATATATAATTATGTATAAAAACCACTTACACATTATATAAACATCACTAACATCTCATAAGCGTTGTATGATATGACGAAAGTTGTTATAGTTGTATGATATGACGAAAGTTGTTATACGGGTCGTATAACATCTTAAACTTTTTTTAACGATAAATTTGGATCACTGATAGATTACTGGAGTTTTATCGTGCCACCAGTAGTACCACCCGATCATATAACATCTTAAACTTATACATCATATGAGTGATGAATTTTTTATATAAACCAAATTACATAAAGTGTATAATATACTGATTCAAAAGTGAGTAATGTTGTTGATGTAAAGAATCACAGGCATATAGCTCGTATGATGACGTGTCTAAATAATAATAACATAGGTTATCTTGAGTGTATATATACACACACATAGACGCACGCGCGAGTGTGCAATGATTCATGAAAGTGGTAGGGTACAGATTTTGGAGAATTATCAATCACGAAGATCATCTCGGTCCACTGTGCGGATCGTATTTTAAGGGCGTGGCATTTTTCGACGCTTGATTGACGGAATTCTTTACTTCATCCGAGACCTCTCTTCAGCCGGTGCCGGAGACTCCGCCGGCGATTACGCTGCCGATTCGCTCATCGAACCAAAACAAGGGGATCTACTAACCCTAATTACTAACCACACATCAATCATGCACCACGTCCTCGATTTTCCGCCATTTCTCTGATCTGACACTCATTCCGATCGCCTCAACTACAACACCTTCACGATTCAACCCTAATTTCATCCCTAATTTCATCAGATCGCTGCAGAGGTATAACCTTCTCGCTGTTTCACTTCAATTGATTTTGTGCGTTCTGAAATTATAATAATTACAAGCTGATTTCGCCATAACTCGTTGTTAGTTGTTTACTGATTCAACGGAATTAGGTTTTAAATGTCTTAATTATTGGTGGAAGTTTGGTCAAATATGGCAATTTTTCTATGTTCACACTTTATAAGATGCAAAGTCAGCTTTCCATTTATGTGTGCTAAGTATCACCTTAGATCTATTTATTGCATCCGAAAATGATAATTAAAAGTTTAAAACCTAGAAATTTTCCTCATCTTTTCTAGGGTTTCTGAACTTGACTGAGTTAAAATTTCTGTAATCAAGATGTCATTTAAAAACATTGTGCGTGAGCTGAGGGAGATGACGGACGGCATCGGGAGCATGTCGAGAAGACGAGGGATTGAAGGGAAACATTGGCGGAATTGTACTCGATCACATATTGTTCCTGATTTGCCTGCGTTGGAATCGACAACAGAAGGGCGGTGGGCTCACTTGCCTCCGGAACTGCTGTTGGATATAATTCGTCGGGTTGAGGAGAGTGAGACGTCTTGGCCGGCCCGAACGGTTGTTGTTCATTGTGCATCGGTTTGTAAGCCGTGGAGAGATGTTACCAAGGAGATTGTTAAGACTCCTGAAGAATGTGGGAGGTTAACATTTCCCATCTCATTGAAGCAGGTTAGATTTTGGCCTTTTAGGGTTTTAAAGTTGCTAACTTTGATGATTCTGATGTTTATTGTACTAAATATGTTTATCTTTTTCAACTTCTAAAACAGCCCGGTCCACGTGATACTCCAATTCAGTGCTACATAAAAAGAGATCGCGCAACTTCCACTTTCAGATTGTACTTTGGGCTGACTCCATGTTAGTATTTATACCTTTCTTTAGTGTATAATTTGCTCATGAAATCTGTGTTTGGTTGAGTATTTTGTATTTAGATTGTAATACTCAAGCCACATGTTGATTATTGGTACCTGATTTACAGCTGAAGACGAGAGTGACAAGTTATTGTTGGCAGCTAAAAGAACCCGAAGGGCAACAAGTACAGAATTCTTGATTTCTTTAGTGGCAGATGATTTTTCAAGAGCTAGCTCTACCTATGTCGGGAAACTGAGGCAAGTTTTGGCAACTAAAAGATCAATTTATGTGTATCTTTAAAGTTAAATTTACATTGTTTATTTTAGTTGGAAGGCATTTTACATATTTGATAAGTAGTTATTTATCAAAAAGTTAGTAGTATCAAGTCTTGATGATAAAAATCTTCTTTTTTTTAACAGGTCTAATTTTCTTGGAACCAAATTCAGCATCTATGACAGTCAACCTCCTAACGATGAAGCATTTCAAGATAATCATAGCCGTTCAAGTCGAAGATTTCATACAAAGCAAGTATCTCCTCGGCTACCAGCATGTAATTACAACATTGCCACTATCTCCTATGAGCTGAACGTACTGCGCACGCGTGGCCCTAGAAGAATGAATTGTTCATTGCATTACATACCCATTTCCTCAATTCAAGAAGGCGGCACTGCCCCAACTCCAAAATCCTTCCCACAAGACAATCCTCCTCTCTCATCATCATCACTTTCTGTGAAAGAACAGTTACCTACCGGTGCGTGTAATGACCATTTGATCCTCAAAAACAAATCGCCAAGGTGGCATGAACAGTTACAATGTTGGTGTTTGAATTTCAAGGGGCGCGTTACAGTGGCTTCAGTGAAGAACTTTCAGTTAGTAGCTTCTGTTGGTTCATCTCATAATGTGTCTGAAGCAGAGCAAAATAAAGTAATTTTACAGTTTGGGAAAATTGGACAAGATATATTCACAATGGATTATCGGTACCCGATTTCTGCCTACCAAGCCTTTGCAATCTGTCTTAGCAGCTTTGATACAAAACCAGCATGTGAATGACATGAATCTTGCTGTGAGTTATCAGGTCAGTGTTATATTTCTGTAAAAGATGATATAATGTTGGTTGCAAGATGAGTAGTTACTCTTGTGTAGTTATGTTGAACATGTGTTTTGTTATTTAAACTTTGTGTTTTTCATTATTTAGCATGGTTTTGTTTCATATTCGTAGCCGGGCCAGTTTGATGAATTAGTTTTCTATGTCTAGGATTTTGAAAATTGACCTTGTGAATCAAAACATGTTTAGGTTTGATCTTAATCAATAACGGTGTTTGGTTGTTCGTTCGTTGTTATTCAGGTCAGTTCACATCGGAGAAGAAAGGAAAAAATATGCAACGAACGTTTTTAACATATGGTATTGTCTGGGATCAAACTCGTTACACGGTTGTAGACACTTGGGACTAAATCCGTAATTTTCTCTCATTTAAATTAAGTAGGACGGAATCTAAGATATGGTTATATATCATAAGGACCATTCAGAACCATATTTTCTTTACAAGAACCGGTATTGCAAAAAATTTTAAAAACGTAAAGAGAAATCGGTTAAGATGTCGTTAGCCCCACGTAACCCAAAGTTTAAGTCATGTCACAGAGTGTGTTCCTGAAAGTGCACTTTATAGGGATTGAACTTGAAACCTTCATATGAGAAAAGCCTTATGACAACCTCTAAAACCACCGGATAAGGTCTTGATGGCTAACAAATTGAATGAATTAATTACACGTACAATTATATACGTTGACTCTTTATGACGTCAATAGCAAGGTATTATTAATTTTGTTAAGATGACTTTTCGAATTCTATGACAATTGTTAATATTTTTTTCCATTTTTTCCCCTCATTTCATTGTTTAATAATGTCTAAAATGCAATTTCAATGATAAAATATAGAAAACTTGGTAGACTCAAATAGTCCAAATGAGTTGACAATAAGTAAATAACTTTTATAGCAATAAAATAACGATAACTTCTTTATAATTATAAAAAATAAATGATTTTTAATATAAGAAGCGTAAGATGTTACGTTGACTGCCACATAGGCATCAATGTATTGATCGAGTCTTTATTCTCATTCTTGATTCTCTATAACTTGATATTTATAACACTATTCACATCAGTTTCTTTATATTTATGTGAGTAAGTTCTTTATATTCAGGGGTGGTTTAAAGTGGTTGTGAGTGTGATATAAATTTTCTGTATATTTGGGGGAAACACTATTTATCCGCATAAATTTTTTAATATTTTTTGAAATGGTTATGGGTGGAGGGGAGAGAAAAGGTAATGATAAAGATATAAAATATATTATTTAATTGAAACACTATTCACCGACACTTCCTGATTGACCGATTAATTTTTTTTCCCACATTTTCATTTTCAACCCTTATAGTATATAAATAATATACGTTTTTAACCAGTTTCATTTTCTATTAGTTTCGTTTTCATTTAATAACTTTCATTCGTTAACATTTTTCAAAATACTGGGTGTGCGGTTGTTTTTAGATTTTTTTTTACAATGTTCTGATATATATATTTTTTTAAACGGATGTATTCAAAATCGAGTTTTTTTGTTTCGTTGCCTATAGCGAGTGCTGTTACCGTTGTGGTACCGTGACGACCCGAACCTATTATGAGTACAACATCATTGTCGGTATTGGTGTTATTGGAACTCGTATCGGTATTCGTTTTTATGTTCTTCAAAGACCCGAACCGGTAATAATTTTATTTTATTTTTTTCCTTTTTTATTATTTAGTTTTATGTTTTCTTTTTTATTAACATTATTTTTACCGTTGAGCCTACGTTTCCATTTAAACTTTATTACAAAAGGCCGACACCCGCCGCGAAGCGCGGGTAAAACCATCTAGTTTCTAATATTTACCAAAAAAATATAATTATACAAGTTATAAATTATAATCATGTTTTTGAATCCATCCTAGAGTATTTATATGGGTGTCACAACAACCTTAGACGGATAAAATTATCAACACAACATCATGTCATGATTTATAATAATCATTCTATATTAACCTCATAAGGATGTCAACACTTTAACATAAAAAAAACAATTCGTTATACATGTATAATGAACACAAACACAAATCGCGTATAAGACTTAATGACTTTTTTATATGTACCCATTTCTCACAAATCCATGGGCGTACCCTACGCATTCGTGCAGAGGTTGGGGAAGGGCCGGATCGCTTCGATCTGATGTACGCAGCGTTACCGTACACTTTGTGCATGAGGTTGTTTCCACGACTCAAACTCATGACCTCAAGGTTACAAAGCAACAACATTACCAGTTGCTCAAAGGTCCGCCCTCTTCTCACAAATCCATGGTGATTAGATAACCGCCCGGCTTGGAATTTTCCAACCATCGACACAACTAGAAAGTAATATACACATGTACTCATCCACAATGTTTTAAGAACCGGACATTTAGCGGGTCGCCTTACTATTTCACTGGTCGGACTGGATTTAAGAAACGGATGACGTCATAAATACCGTAATAGTTTAAATAACATATGTAAAAATATCTTACGTTTTGCCGTTTCTGTATAGATTTTGAAGGAAAAAACTTAAACAAGATTAAAATCCAATTCGACCGGTCCGGTTCACTGGTTCGACCGGCCAGTTCATTGGTTCGACTGAAGAATGTAGAATTCTCACCAACTCTCACACCAGTATTAGCTTTTGGACATTAGGGGCACTTGAAACATGTTTATGAAGCACATAGAATACATCCATACCAATATTGAGTAAATCAAGTATTTTCCAACATTTTAGACACAAATACAACTCCACACTGTACAAATAATGTCCAACATATAAATCTTGGTGTAAATATGAATAAATGGAACATATTCTGATAATCACTCTCAAGAAACATCTGACAGAAACCAAAATGTACTTATATGTATATAAATGACAGAATTGAAGACAAGACTAAAACAACTGTCATAACTGTACCGCCTTTGATCGTCCGTTATGGTCATAGACTCGTAATACAGTTAAGTACCACAACTGATAATGCGAAAATGAAATTCGGAACATAGATACCGAGTTCAGAAATTCAGATAACCTAAAATGTCAACAAGATCTGGAATTAAGTAAAAACTGTTCATCTTTATTCTTTCATACTACTACTCTAAAATCTTACAAATGAACAATCAACAAAACATATGTATAAAAACTAAATAAATGAACCAACAAAACTTATGTATAAAAACTAAAAAAATGAACCAACAAAAACAATTCTTCATATGGCTATAAACTACTTCTTAAACTTTACAAATTTTTCTATCAGCACGATGAATCATGCCAGTTAATTCTGAACACCTCTACTACGCGTGGATATGCACAAACGCTTGAAATTTACAAACCTGAAGAAAAACTGGGAGTTATTGGATCAAACAATGTAAAACTGCCCGTTTTATTATGAGAAAAACTGCAAAACCTGCAAAAAAAACATGGTGATCGTTAATCAGATGAACATGGTTTTAAGGGATCTGTTATAGCTACACCAGATGACGTCATCATCCAGCCTGTATTGTAGGCGAAAAAGGTAATACGAATTGTATATGTCAGTTATGTACGCGTCACATCAGTCGCTTTTGTGTTAGTCAGAAAAAGGTAACATGGCCCGTATGAGTAAAAAAAACACCCCATACGGCCGGTATTGGTGTTGGTGTACCGATAAGACTGCCCTTTATCCATTATGAAGTGATAAATCATTTTGAATCATTAAAAGTCAAAGCTTCTTACCTATACTTTCCTTTTTGGAGTTCTTGAAATCAATGAAAACTTGGATAATATCCGTGAAGATTTAGAAGACGTCTTCTTCTCCACATGCAAACTATTTGAATCCTTTGGAACATCATAAACCGGTGCAGCAGCAACAGCAGGTTCTTCCACATGATCTTCAAGCTCTGCATCTCTCAAAAGCCGAAGCAGTTCAAAGGCTTTAGCTTTCCCATTATCATTTCCATTAAAGGAAATAGAAACCAATGAAGGGATCACCCCTTCATCCATCACCAACCGACAATATTGAATGCTTTGAGAGCATAAAGAAAGAAGAATCTCCGATGCATGTTCTTGTTGCTTATAACTTTCACTCTCGAGAACTTTAGCCACAAAAGATATACACCCCTTTGTCTCTGCAATAATGCTTTTATTATCTTGATTTCCACATAAATTTGTCAAGATTGCTATGCAGTATATTGAGAGTGAATCGTCATCTTCAGAAAGTGTGACCAGTTTAGGGATTAAATCTGAAGAAACGGTTAAAGAACGGACAGTTCTTGTTGAAGTCAAGTTATAGAGAATCTTGAGGGCTGGTGTTTGGATTTGTCTCGGTTGGGTATCAAGAATCTTGAAAATGTAAGTGAGAGAACCCGAGGATGCAATTTCAGATCGACACTTTTGATTGGAGGACAGCTCTTCTGTAATGGCAAGAGCTTCTTCTTTTACATCTGATTCAAGAAACTCGGCTAATAACTGGTATGCATCTTTGTTCAAGTATTTTACACTCCTGCAAAAAAAAGAAAACCCGAAATATTTATGAGGCAGTCTATACAAACACCACTAACATTATATACAAACGCTAGAGGTCATACGGCATACAGCCTGTATGATTTGGCGAAAATGTTCATATGGCCCATACGAAGCTTTTATATGGCCCGTATGATACTATGATGTGATTGATTGGCATTGAAATGACTGATGTGACCACTGGCAAAGTCATACTATGACCATTTTTACCAAATCATACAGCTGGTATGACTCATACGACCCGTATGATGTGACAGGGTACACTTTTGGGGCTGGTGTTCCAATAGCAACCCCCTATTTTATTTCTTTAATTTACACAACACCTAAAAATAGAAAGGAAACAAATTTAATCAGGTAGCATAAGTACCTGCATTTGCTAACCAAAACTTGGAACAACAAACATCCAATCCTCTGAGCTTTCACATCATTCATGTCACGCGCGACCTTCAAGAATCTCACGAGAGATCCAACCAAATTCTCACATGAAATCAACTTACAAGCCTCATCATCATCTTTCAAACGGGCCACGAGATCTCGTACAAACTTGCATTGAAACTCCCATGGAAGTGCATCATCAATTTCTTGAGATATATCAACATCAAATTCACGAGTATCTTCAACAACTCGACTATTATCCAAAGAACTCAGTGATAAATTACTGTAATCAACTGGAAGTTGAAGACTATACATAGAACTCAAACTATTAACCGAAGAAGTAGAATTTTCCCACGTGTTAACATGATTTGATAACTGAATAAACGGATCAGGGACGGTGACTCCATAAGTTTCACACCATTTTGAAATCAAATCCTTCATGGCAGTATTTGGTGTCAATGAATAATTCAATAATTTCCTTTTAGTTTTTGGACATACATCATGACCTTCATCAAACCATTTCTGTATCCACATTCTTTCAAACGTCAAACCCGAATCAATAATAACAGGATCATACATCACCTTGAGAGAAATAGGGCACTTGAACTCTTCAAGTGGTGCACCCGATGTCTCCTTTTCACGGTCAACACGAAAGTCAACCGTTTGCGAGTTGTAATCTTGATTTTGTACACTGTTATCATTCTCTACGTGCCCAGATGAAATTGACTTTCCATACTTACTAAGCAAATCTAAAAGGTGTAATAGAATCAGCTTCTTCTGTTGTTTATTGTTTCCTTCAGTGATTTGTCTTAGAAGTTTTTTTATGGATCTTCGTTCGAATAAAAGCGCCTTTGGGGATGTCATTTGAAGCTTTTGAGCAGCTATTTGAATCCACTCGTTGCCAGATTCATTTTCTGAATGGTTTCCTGGTCGGTAGGCTTCAAGTAATGATCTAACAGCTTTCCCGGCTTCTTCTTCTGATGGATCTAAATTAAATTTCATCCCTTTAAGCTCCCCAGTTATATGAGAAATCTGGATGCAACAGTTTCACATAAAAGTGAGACACGTGTTTTAGAGCGAAAATATGGTTGTTTGGATGTGCGTTTTTTAAATTGATTACGTGATATTAAATTAACAGAATTAGATAATTAGTAGTAATAGAGCAGGCTGCATGAAATGATTATTGAATGTGTTTTAGTGTTTAATAACTAACAAAATAAAATGATCAAAAAGGACATTTCTTTTATATTATTAGAAGTATATATTAAAAATATGACAATTTATTTTCTATGACATATAATATTGTTTTCCATGGATTATTTTTAGTAAATTTAAAACAATTAAAATCAATAACTGTTCTGTATATATTATTTTTAGTAAACTTTAAACAATTTTTTTAACAGGAACTTTAAACAATTAACATCAACAAATGTAACATAATAAAAAGGACAAATCTTGGAATTTTATCATTTTCTCAATATCAGTAAATCAACCAACCTTTGAGGCAAGCATCACAGGAACCATGTTTTGGATCTGGCTCAAACTATGTTCCAATAAATTCTTTGAAGTTTTACATCTTGACAGAACCGTACTTCCCGTCAGTGCCTGAACATATCCAAGATCATAAATTTTAATCTTTCTATAATAATGAAAATGAAAAACATCTCGAACGCCAAAATAAAAAAATCCCAATTGAAATATCATAAAAAAATATATAATCTTTTTAACCACATACCAAGTAGAGCTTACTAGACTCACTGCAGTCCCAAACCACCACTTTGGCTTTATCAATCGCCTTAGTTAACAAGCACAGAGACTGAATCCCAGAAGAGCTTCGAGGCCTTGCAGCCTCTATTTCTGGAAACATCTTATCTACCCAATCGACTATCTTTATTAATTCCGTGCACATACCCCTATGCACCTGATCTCACCAATATACCATATAACATATGAGCTATGACCCCGATGATATAACGGTAAATCACATAACTAATAAGTAACAGCATCTAGCAAAAAATCTGTACCTTAATATCACTAGGTGATGGTAATTTCTCCACAGCTTCAGTAACATCAGTCCCCATTAGTATAAAAGGGCTATCTTAATTCTGCAAAGAGGTTAAACATAAGTTTTTACCAAAATTGTCTCTTCCAGTAAAATCACAGTTTGCAAAAAAGATTGGTTTTCGATAATTTTTTGGAAAAATCATCATATTTGGCAATATTTTGTAATATGAGGAATCGGGTAAAGCCCGAAACTTATTATTGTTTATGGAAGTTAAGCAACAAAATCATGCAAGTTTCGGTTAGATCTCTCTAAAATAACATTAACATCATGTGTATGGCTTGATGGGGGTGAAGTCTTTTTCAATATTTTGGTTCATAAAATAAGGTAATAATAAAAATTAAATATCCCAAATAATGACTACGATAACTGATTGTGATATATGGGCATATAACAATACATGAACCGATATAAAATTAGCAAAATCTTAGTGATAATCAAATTGCAAAATAAGGATCTGCAAGAGTGAGTTTAATACAAGACCTGTCTCCATAACAGTTCTTGAGTAGAAGAAATAATCATAAATATTAAATCATATACATACGAAACAATTCATCAAGTAAAATATTGAAGAATCATACCTATTAATTGTGATCACCTCAGGGATTATGATTGGATACACTCAAAAAAACCCTGCAAACTCTTCTTTATCAAAAATTAAAAAAAACCCCAATTCAGAATTGTGCCAAAAATGTGAAATTTTCAATCTTTTATAAACCCATCTTAAATTCCTAGTGGGAATCTTGTTTTTTTTCAAGAAAATCAAGAAACTGTACACAAGAAGCTTTCTTGATCACAAAACAGGCTGCAAAAACAGAAAACAATCCCTAATTTCTCATCAAACCCCCCCAATTTCTTGTTTTTTTTTTCAGCCAACCAAAAACCCTCAAGGTCAAAGTAAAAAATCCCCAAAAAAGTCAACAAAATCTATGAGTTGTTGATGAAGAAGGCAAGAAAGATGAAGAAAGTTGTATGTTGTTGTATAGCTAATGGTGCCCAGAAAAGAAGGTAAAAGAATAATCTTTTGTAGCAAAATAACACAAGAAGATTAAAAGCATCACAAAGAAGAAAGTAAAGAGAGACTTTTCATGGGGTCAGCAAATTATACTGGAATCTTGAAGGGATTGAAGATGGGATGTGATATTGGTCTACCACCTTGAGCTAGTAATTAGTCTCAAACAGAGGGAAAGTAGAGAGGTTGACACAATACCAAAAGTTTAAATTAAATTAAGAGTTGATTGTATACAGATTCATCCCTTTGTTATATCCCTTTTGCCATGTTTGGTCCTTTTTCCCTTTTGAAAATTATGAATTTGGTCAAAATTGCTTGTGAAATTATAACGTGTTTGGTGTCTAGTACTTTTAGGCGTTAAAAATTGTAATTTAAATCAATATAAAATGATCCCCTAACACCCTTTTTCGCCTCAAAATCAATTCCTCTTCTAATCATCGTTTTCTACGTCTCGGACATAAACTCCTTCAACTCAACGGTGTCGTGTGGTCTTCGTCAAAGCTTAAGAGCATAAAATGAAAGTTGGTAACATACATATTGTACTACTTGAAAATTAGCCGCCATCTTTTTCAAAATTACTTAAAGATTATAAAAAAAAAGGTTAAATGGATAAATCAAGTCTGAGAGCAGTTTTTTTTCTTGGTTTCGAAGTTGTGAAAAGCTTTGTTTTTTTTAATGGAAGAGAAAGAAACACATGTGAGGGTTTTCGCACTATTACCCATCATCTTTCTTGTATTTTTCCAAGCTCCATTAATGGTGACACATATAAGATTTATTTGATGATTTGTATTCTTCCAATCTAATGCTTTATTTTTTCACTTTTTTTTGGTATTGGGTTCTAATAGTCAATTAGGACACGATACCAAGGTGTTTGTATTCATCAAAATAAAAGCTCACAACTAACCGTATCCTTCTTCATACCCTTGATGGATGCTGGCCTACCATTATGAAGTTTCACACTTTCAATCCAATGCTACTTTTACATTGTTTGAGTTAGCAACAATAGGTTAACATAATTTTGTACCGGAAGCAATCATTCGGTGCAAGGGGTTGTGATACACAAAAACTTGGTCAGAGTTTTAAAATGAAAAGATTGAGAAATCAGATGTAAAAGAACAACCATCTGAAAGGACTTCGAGAACAAATGCCAAGAGGATGAGATCGAGATTGAAGATGACAGTGACGAACCAAGCGGAGGCTAGGATTTATTTAAACTTTTTTTTGTTTTTAATAAGAGGGTAAATGGCTATTTTGCATGGAATTGAATATTTTTTCAATGATTGTTGGTGATATGACAAACGTTTTACTAAGGACCATATTTGCATTTTCTATAAGTAAAGGGTCAAAGCCGTAAGCTATACATACAAAAAGGGCCGTGCATATAAATTACTTTTAAAATAATAAAAACAAATTGTTTAAAAGAAAAACAAGTTTATTTGGTCAATATAGTATGCGACAAACAACAATTGGGGGCTCATTGAATTGTCCTAGCCTCCTATTGAGAATTCGCGTAATTTATGTTTACGTGTTGTTAAATTCAACACTTACTTTTCATTTTAAAATGCTATTTATTAACGTAGATAAATACAAGAAAAATATTTATGAAAAAGCATGCATTCACGCATGCGAATAAAATGAACCTAAAATACAATCCTATATAATAAAGCTTTTTAAAGAATTAACTTGTGTTTATCTCTTTATTTTTTGATTTATTTGGTTTTCTATCATAGGCGCTGTGAAATTTCTGTACTATGTTCGATGGTCTCAGCAATATTAGGGCTGTCCAAAATGCTCGACGCTTGAAACTCGCTCGAAGTCGTTTGAAAAATGTTTGGAAATATGTTCGTTCGATTTCGGCTCGGTTTGTAAACTAGTCGATCGGCTCGGTTCCGTTTGTAAATGAACCGAGCACGAGCAAAGGTACTAGCTCATTGCTCGTTTGGTTTGGCTCGAATTAATTTTTAATGTATATACATATATATAATTAACGAATTAATATTTTATACATTTATAAATAACTCTTTTGGCCTAGTCGTCTAGTCTATTATGAAATTTCTTATAATTAGTCAAAAGTAACCAAACTTAAAACCTAAATTGAAAAAAACCTGTTTAGTAATTACACTAATTCACTAGTTCACCCATTTGAGCCCTCTTCTCAATTCAAGTCTTAAATCATCTTTGCCTAAAATCTCTAACCCTACTCGGGCGTCGCCCTCACGAACAACCTTTGCGGCTCTGTGATTCAAGTCTCAAATCGTCTCTCCTTCTTGACCAGCAGATCAGCCTTTGCGGCTCACGATCAGCGACGATCAGCTTTTGTGGCTTTGCAATTTGAAGGACACACTAGAAAGTAGGGTGTCCAAATCGCTCGTCACTCACTCGGGAAATTAATGTTCGGATAATGCTTGCTCGATTTTTGGCTCGGTTGTAAATGAGTCGTTCGACTCGGTTCATTTTGTAAGCAAACCAAGCACGAGCAAAGGTGTCAGTTCGGCTCAGCTCGTGAAGAGACCTAGGGTGAAGGGGGTCATTAACCCATTTATTTATCAAAACTACCCAATAGAATTTCGTCACCTCAAAACTACTCATTTACTCATATTTTATTCAAAACACACTACTCATTTACTCACTCACTTTTTAAAAAAAAAAGAAAAACATTTAAATATTAATGATGTGTGTGGTAGTGGTGAGTTCCACTTGAGAGAGAGTGGAGTGAGAGTGGAGTTCACCCGAGTAAAAACACTCGACCAAACTACTCGGGTTGATGGGGTTGATGTTCCAACTTTACTCGGATACCCTCTCAGTTACTCCGTCTCACCCGAGTTGCCTCACCCCTATCACCCTAAACAATATACATTCTATCATCCGGTAATTGTCACGTCCTGTAAAAGGGGTGTACCGTATACTTGCTACAATGCTTTCTTTTAATGATTACCTGACATATTCAAATAACTTAAATGTCGCTAAAACTCGATATTAATGTTCCAACCTAGACTATATATACAAGGACTAACATGTCAGATAAAGGCATTTAATTTTCTCTACTTTCAAGCATTTACTCTCATTTATTGCTTTTAATTTTATTACTCTACGTTATTTGTATCAATAAGATATTTTTTTACATCGTTTTTTTACTCTTAAATACTATCTAATTTATTTTTAAATGATTTAAATTTATATCATTTTTATAAAAAAAACAATCACTAATGACACTAGACCAGAAAAATATGAGCATAAACTCATAAGAAGCAAGATATACCCCGTGAAAATGCTAACAATTATTTGTGTTGCAAGATCATCCTAAGAATCTATAATACCCAATATTTTGATGATCACAAAATAAATAAAGTGATCAAACAAATGTCATTTCGTCCAATAGTATCCAGGAGTATTGTAAGTTATCATATTTAATAAAAGGTTAAAGATTCTAGTTCTGTCGTGAACATACGATTTAAATTTAGAGGTAGAATTAGATTGTGTGTGAATTTGTCGTTAAAAAAGTGATAAATAGAATTTTAGCATTTAATAGACATAAGGTCTTGATTTAAATTGTCTAATAGACCATTTTTTTTTATTAATGGTATGTATATGACATTTTTTTTCTTCTAAATATCAGTATAATCTACTCTTAATTCTACATTATTCTGCATCGCGAGAAACTCTAGACTAGAATTATGGTATTTTTCTGGCAAAATATATAAATGTTAATGCAACTTTAACGATGCTTTAAATTATATATACAAATAAAAGTATGCAAGGATATTAGTTTATACTTTTGTTTATATCATGCTCATAAGCATAACTTGTCAACTTAAAATACATAAAATTAAATGTTAATTATCTTAACACTTATTAACAATTTATATATAATGATATTACTTAAAGTATAACATAAATAATAAAGTGGATTTAAATATAAAAACTATTAGTATTGACTAATATTTACAAGAATATATATGTCATTTATTAAAAAGTTTAAACAACAAAGTTTAATCAATGTAATTCCGTAAGAGTCTCGTCAAGAACAAAACAAGCATATGGAAGACAATGCAAGATTATTGATGATGATATTGATCAATTATCTCATCCGCATAAACCCTAGTTTTAGCCATCTCTAAAAATCATAAGAAATTGATGTTGCTTCTCGCTCAAACAAACAGTTCAAGATATTATCATTGATGAAACTTAAGATGATGAAGTTTGAAGGAATATGATGATTGATGATTATGAAGACGCGAGGAAGACGAGTGATGCTCAAGAATCAAGTTGAAGATAATACGAAATATCGAAACAATATTGTATTATATTTTAGGGTTGCATCTCGGTTTCACGGTTTTAAGAAATTTTAAAGCTGTCAGGAATAACTGTCATGTAGTAGATTTAAGAAGTTTTAAAATTGTTGTAATAGAAGGTTTAATGGGAAGAGTGAATACTTCATAAAGAAGATATGGGTTACTGGAGATAATTTTAAAAGCGCAGCTTAATTGTATTTTTTTCAATACCTTCCTAATTTAAATAGAGAAGATCTAAAGTTGGTCTGATCCGACGACTGTGAAGTGTCTAGACCATGGTTTCACTGACCGATGTCAAACCTGAATTGCACAATCTTAACGTTTGCCCTCTATTTCCTCTCTTGGTCATGACTTCAACAAGAACAAGAAAAAGTTTCTTGTCATGAAGGTTTAAGTGATACTAAGTTTATCATTAAAATCATATGTTTGATATATTAGCATGTTCGATCAAGGGACATGTTCAATGGATATAAGCCTCCTACAACATAGATTATCGTCATTTCAGCTTCTAACCCCGGCAAGTAATTGATTTTGAACCTTAGGCGCCGTTTGGTTCGCGGAATTCCTAGGAATTGGAATTGATTCCTTCGAAAATCATGTTTGGTTGGTCTATGAATGGAATTGGAATTGGAAAGTTTTCCCTCAATCAATGGAATTCACTTTCCTTCTTATGTGTGATGGAATTCTAAACATTCCAATGGAATGTTTAAAGATTACCAAAAAAAACCTCCCATATATGCATTTGAAGATTACCAAAATAGAATAATACCACTTATCATCATCCTCGAATGAACAAATACCATAAATATAAACATAAATAAAAAATCCAAATTTAAAATCACACCTTTATATTAAAATCACAAATCAACCCAGGTGGTAACCATCGCAAAACTACAAGAATTTGTTTCAACACATGTGGTAACCATCTTGAATGTATCTCATCACCATCGCAAAACTGTAAAAAAAAGATTGTTTCAACCCATCTCCAACAACGAGTGTTTAATTAAAAATCGAAAGATGAATATAGGTGGAGATGTTGACGAGGTTGGAAGTGATATGGTTAGCGTAAAGTTGAATAGAGGGATTATTTAGGGCACATTTGTCATTTCAGTTTTTTAACAATTCAATTCCATTCACATTTTTACCAACCAAACAAAATATGAATTTTTAAGGATTTCATTCAAATTTTAATTTCAATTCCAATTCCTTTATAAAAACATTCTACGAATCAAACGACCCCTTAGACTTTCATGTTTTTTTCTTCTTGGTGAATTGGATCATGTATGACTATTAACATTTGTGATAATTAAGGTGGACTTTAATCGTTGCAAGCAAATTAAATATGAGCAAGATGAAAGGAAATCAGGAAAATATGAGGAAATAAGTAACACTAAAAAGCCAAGAGCAATAATGATACTCCTATCCTATGTGTGACGGCACATCAACATGAAGACAAGAGAAGAAGTTATCTTTAGTTTCTATTTTCAACCAACCCCACTCAATCACTCATATGTCAATTGGGCATTATATTATAGAGCATTCATTAATTATCTTGTAAAATTAATAAATTTACAAAGTCTAGCTTTTTTTTACAATTATTGTTTTTTAAATAATTAATCCAAGCAATTATAAACATCTCTAGACAACAAGGCATGATTAATTATACTTTATCAAAGTACTAGCTTAGAAATCATGTGTATTACACGGGTTGAATAAATGTAATATTATATACTTACTAATAAAAAAAATTATTATAAAAAACCCGTGTATTACATGGGTTGAATCAAATCTATACATACTAATAAACAAAGGTTTTGAGAGGACATTTGTCACTTCCTCATGTCTTCTCACATTATTTTTTCCGCCTCTCTCTCCTAATAAATATACAATCTTATTAAATAATAATGAAATTATAAATATATTATTAAAGAAAAAATACTAATTATATTAAATAAGAATATATATATATATATATATATATATATATATATTAGGTTAAAATCCTGTGTATTACACGGGTTGATAAAATTTAATATTATATGTTTAGTAACAAAAAATTTGTATTAAAAAAAAACGTGTGTTACACGGGTTAATAAAGTGTAATGTTATATACTTAGTAATAAAAAGTTTATACTTTTAAAAACCCGTATATTACAGTATTACACGGTTTGAATACATTAATTTATATTTAATATAATTTGACTTACATCACTATTTAGTTAAAAACAAAAGTTACATAAATAAATTTCAAAGTTTCTTAAATTAAAGGATAATTTAAAATAAATGTGTTTTATTAGTATAGATTAATAATTTGTTTAAAAATATATTATTATTGAAATATGGAACTGTATTTATTATGAGAGAGAGGCGGGAAAAAATTTATAAGAATGAATATAGAGACGACACGTGGCATTGAGAAACCTTTATTTATTATATAGTATAGATATATATATATATAGGGGGTGTTTGGGATTACTTATTAAGCTACTTATTAACTTTTTTTAAAAGTTAATAAGTTAAAAGTTTGTTTGGATAAATCAAAATGAGATGAAAATATAGAGGAAATAAGTAGTTTTTGAAAAGTAAGTCCCACTTACTTTTCAAAACTACTTATTAACTTTTTAAAAAAGTTAATAAGTAGTTTTAAGAAGTAATCCCAAACACCCTAATCTATACATACTAATAAACAAATGTTTTGAGAGGACACTCGTCATTTTCTCATGCCTTCACACATTAGTTTTCACGTCTTTCTCTCCTAATAAATACACAATCTTATTAAATAATAATGATATTATAAATATATTATTAAAGAAAAAAAATACTAATTATATTAAATAAGAATATATATATATATATATATAAAATAGGAAATCAAAACATAACTAATTAAAGAAAAATAATAATTTGTTATATACACACATTTCCACTTGATATATCTCGAGACGATCATAATAGTCTAACAAGTTAGACGATCATAAATAGTCTGACAAGTTAAGACGTATTTACAAATTTTTAAGTTATAACGTTTTCAATATACAACTCATGTAATACACGAGATTCTAACCTAGTGTAATGTAATATGTTATACATACACTTGTCAAAATGGAAAACTGTGAATATGTAAATATATGATTAAATGTTTTTTTTTTATTCTGATCCTACATAGCTATAAAATTGCTTTCAGTTTGTAAATTCATATAAATATGATTGAACAAATTAATCAATGATAAACACATTTTTAAATTAAAAAATGTGTAGATAAAAATTGAAACAAATAGTTAATTTAGTTGACTAAAATAGTGGAATTAATTATTAATAGAAGAGAGATGGAAAAATAAGAATGATGAGGTCTAGAATTGTGACAAATGTCATCCTAATTTACTTGTTTATTAACCGGTATAAATTCTTTTCTTTCATCTTAACGCTGCTATCTACACAATCTTTGGAAAATGAACCGGCCGGTTAAACCAGTGGCGAAACCACAGGAGGGTCCGGAGGGTCCGTTGACCCTCCGGCCGGCCAAATTCCGACCAGATCTTGTGTTAATCGTGTTACCCAGCACAGATTTACAGTGTAAATTGACCCTTTAAATTATCATTTTAAAGACTTATTAAGATGAAAAAGCATAGCATCAACAAAGTTTTTTTAGTTTGTGTAGAGAGGTAGACGAAGTGGGTGTTGTTGGGTAGGGAAAGAGAAGAATAGTATTTAAGTGATTACTAATTTTATATTAATATTTAATGGGTTTCTTTTGTTCTCTCTCTTCATTATAATTTTTTTTATAATTACTTTATAAACATGCAGTCAGCTAGAGGCCGGAGGCTAGCATAAGACCATTTCCCCAAGTTTCAATTTGATATATAATATATATTTTATTTTGATAAAGTTTTATTAACCTATTAGTTGCTTACTTATTGTATAACGAATTTAAAATTGAAAACAAACATATTTTTTGTGAAAAAAAAAATCGTCGTTTAAAAAAAAATAAAGTTTATAATATAATACACTTTTAAAAAATTTTATTATTATCTTAAAAACAAACTATTAAAATTTTAGAATCATAATAAAAAATTTATTTATAAATATCAAACTTAATTAAAAAACTACTAACTAAATATTAGTAAACTTTATTCTAACGAATATTTATTTAAAATACAAAAGTAATATTTTCAATTTTTATATGTAAAATTAAAAAAAAATCTTGTTTTTTAATAACAAAATTTCTAAAATCATTTTTTTAATAATAAAACTTTAAAATTGTTTTTTTTTAATTCTTGATTTTTTAAAATATCCACTTTTGATGATAATTAAAAAAAACAATTTGAGTCAACGGTAATAATGGTGAATTGATTTGGTTAAATTTTTATTTATGTAATTTTCTAAAAAAAATGAGCTAAATATGAAAAGAATTAATAATGTACGTATCAACCTCACAAATTCCTCCCCCCCCCACTAAAAAAAACAAACACATTTATCTACATTATTAATTTTTTCCATATTTATCTTAATTTCTTTTGGAAAATTACATAAATAAAAATTTAACCAAATCAAATTCACCATTATTACTACTGGCTCAAATTGTTTTTTTTTAATTATCATCAAAAGTGAATATTTTAAAAAATCAAGAATTAAAAAAAAAATTAAAGTTTTATTATTAAAAAAATGAGTTTTAGAAATTTTGTTATTAAAAAACAAGATTTTTTTTTAATTTTACATATAAAAATTGAAAATATTACTTTTGTATTTTAAATAAATATTCGTTAGAATAAAGTTTACTAATATTTAGTTAGTAGTTTTTTAATTAAGTTTGATATTTATAAATACATATTTATTATGATTCTAAAATTTTAATAGTTTGTTTTAAGATAATAATAAAAAAATTTAAAAGTGTATTATATTGTAAACTTTAGTTTTTTAAACGACAATTCTTTTTCAAAAAAAATATGTTTGGTTTCAATTATAATTTATTAGTTTTAATTTTTTTCAAATTTAATTTTAAAATTTTAAATTTAAATTGTGTCGATATATTAAGGAGTGCGATTTTTAAAATTTTGAATTTAAAAGAGGATATATTGTTGAAATTTAAATTTCATTTGTATTTTTAATTTTATTTTAAATGAGATATTAAATATTAAAAGTTTAATGAGATTTTCCGTATAAATTGCGAGATTTAAAAAATAATAATTTTTATATATAAATTTAGTTACAACTTAAATATTTGTAAATATGTTACAGCATCAAGATTAAAGTTTCTACAAAAAGTCTGATAAAGTTTTAAAAAACTAATAAAATGAAGAAACAACGTATGCAATGAAATCATTGACCAATTTAATTATCTTTGATTTCTTTAACTCCCTACCGCCTTCAATTAAGTTCGCACCGTTTGTGACCTTTTTTGAACGGCTTTGGCTATTTTGTGTTTTCAATCATTGAGAAAATAAACGCTATTCTTTGTTGGATTTATTGGGTGTTAAACATGGAAAAGTTACTAATACCATATCAAATATTGTATACAATGGAGTATTTTCAAATTTGTAAATCATCATTGTTAGGTTTAATTTGACATGTAATATTGCAAACAGTATATCACTTATTAAATGTATTTTCATGTATTTTTTTATATTTTGATTACTTTAATCTATATAATATTAATATTTAAAAAAATAAAAAAAGTTAACAATATAATATTAACGTTTCATAGTTTCATAATAAAAAAGAGAAAAGTGTAGAATATCCTTTGAAGCAAGGTCCATGTATTTGATAAGAAAATGTGAAAGCGACATAAGCTTTGATTTAGACATGTAGGCCAGCATTTGACTCCAAAAACCAAAACATTGGCAGGAAGTAATTATACATTTATACCGTTCTTTCAATTTAATAAATAACTAGACGAAGGCCCTTCACGTTGCGACGACTTTCGACCGATAGTTCTCGTTTTTCAATTTAATAGTTGCATTCTGAAATATAGTTCTTGTATTTTAATTTAGTTGAGCCGTAGACATACCTATTTACATAAGTGGGTATTTCCATAGCTATTGATTACAAAAGTATCATACCCACGTGCATTGCAACGCGTAAAAACACGAAAAAAAAAGTCCTCAAAACACACATAAAATAAAGCTAAAACCTTTAGGAAAACTCATCCCGTACGAGAAGAGCGTTTAAGATTAATGGCTAAAAATTAAACGACAAGAAAAAAATGACATTAAAAATGCAAGAAAAAAAGGGACATAAAAGCTATTAAAACCGATAAAGGGTGGTTCTACGGGTTCGAAGCAGCGTTGAATGGCCAAGTTAAAGCCACGCAGACCAGTGTGCTAAACTAATCTTTGGTTTTCAATTACATGAAGACCATTTTTTAATCAATTATGTAACCTAAGAAAAATAAATAAATAAATAAACCATGAAAGAAAGACTTGTACCATATGAATCATGTGTTGTAAATTTTAAACAGTAATGTTAACTCACATTATAAAGTTACTTTTTAATATTTATTTAATTTTTTTTAACATCAATTTTTTTCTCCTGGATATCATCTAAAGTTAAAAATTAAAGGCTATTCAAAATACCTGACGCTTGAAACTCGCTTGAAACTCGCTTGAAACTCACTTGAATTTGTTTGAAAAATATTCAGAAATATGCTCGTTCGATTTCAGTTCATTTTGTAAATGAGCCGATCGGCTAGGTTCGGTTTATAAACAAACCGAGCACGAGCAAAGGTACGCTTGCTCGTTGCTCGTTCGGTTTGGCTCGAATTAATATTTTATACATCTTTTGGCCCAAGAGTAGCCCAGTTTAAAACAAAAAAAACATCTTTAGTAATTACGTTACTTCACTAGTTCACCCTCACAGCACTCTCCTTAATTCAAGTCTCATATTGTTCTCTGCTTAAAATCCCTAACCCGAGTAGCCTTCGCGGCTTTGTGATTCAAGTCTCAAATCGTCTCTCCCTCTTGGTCAGCCAATCAACCTTTGCGGATCATGGTCAGCGACGCTGAGCGATGAACAGCTTTTGTGGCTCTGCAATTAGAAGGGCACACTAGACAGTAGGGATGTCCAAATCGCTCGTTGTTCGCTCGGAAAATTAATGCTAGGATAATGCTCGTTCAATTTTCGGCTCGATTGTGAACGTGTCGATCGACTCGGTTGGGTTTGTAAACGAACCAAGTATGAGAAAAGATCCGTTCGGTTTGGCTCGGATACGTGAACAACCCTACCTAAACCTGTCACTTGCAGGATTTTAATACACCACTTTTGTGATAGGCAATTACTAATACCACTATACTAGAAGGTCATATGCAAAAATAACTTTTATAGTGAAAAACTTATAAAAAACTGGAGAACTACAAAAAAAGTGAAGAACCATATGTTTTATATGTGAAAAACTTATAAAAAACTAATTTATACGTTTTTTTCTTTTAAACTTTTGCATATATACACATTTAGAAGTCATTCTAATAAATAAAATAAAACAATTATTCTTTTTTGAAGAAACTAACTTTTTTTTATAACGGCGGCATCTTCATGTGTTTATATGTAAAATCTTAAAAAATATATGTAAAAAATAAGTTTTTACATGTAAATTTGAGTTTTTACAAGTTTTTTTAACATGGTTCCCCCGTTACCTACTTGTTTTGTGGTTCCCCACTAAATGAGTTTTTCACATTGTATCGTTTATTCAGTCCGTACACGGGTCTAACACTAGTATATATAATTTTTTATATTAAATGTTTTTAAGATAACACAATATGAAATTTGGTTCAAATTAATGTTTATATAATCATGTTTGCATGAGTTTCTATATATATATATATCATAATCTATACTATATAATAAATTAAGGTTTTTCCATGCCACGTGTCACCTCTACATTCATTCTCATCATTTTTTTCCCGCATCTCTCTCTTTTTAAATGCACCTCCTATTTTTAACAACAATATATATTTTAAAAAAATATTAATTATACTAATAAAACACATTTATTTTAAATTATCCCTTATGAAACTTTGAAAATCTAATTATTTAACTTTTATTTTCAATCAAATAATAAATGAAAAACAAATTACATTAAATAGTATTTAATTTATTTTCAAAACCCAATTATATATTAGTTTTTGCATATTTTGAGTTTTGTTTTCTATCTTTAGTATATGATACATTTTTATACGGGTAAAATATACACATAAAATTTTAAAAAATTTATTTATTGATATTTTTCACCCGTGTATATACACGGGATCTAAACTAGTAGGTTATATACACATGTATTACATGGGGTTGTTTAATAGAAATTAAAAATACAATAAATAAAATTCTTTGTCTTCTTAATTAAGTAATAATTATAATTCAATAGAAAATTTAGATTTCAAAATGAAAATACAATAAATAAAATTAGATTTCAAAATTGAAGCTTACTTAAATTAGAGAAATTTAGAAAATTTTAATAAAAAAATATAGTAATAACACGCGACATTTTTTGAAATCGTTTATTAAAATAAAGATACAAGAAAAATGAATTGACATGAAACCCGACCAAAGCCTAATCCAAATTAACTGATACAAACCAAACCCAACACAAAATTATAATGATTTAAAAGTATTCGGAAATTAAATTGAGCCAAAATTAAGTGGGTGAACTTGGACGCATAACTTAATTGAAGTCTTTATATAATTATATGGCATAATGTCATAGTGTCCCACATCCACATGAGTGGATTAATATAAAATATAAAGTCACTCCTCCCTCTTTTAGAAATATATTTATATAAATTAGACAATTGCATCCTCTACTATAAATTCAAGGGGTAATTGATGATATTTTTTTTTGGATTTACGTTTATTTTATGATTTATAGATTCCTTTCTTTTTCTATTTTATCAACAGATCTTGAATTGACGCATTGGTTAGTGTTCCTTCCTTTAAATCTTCCCACCCCAATCAACCCAAGTTCGAAACTCAATACATTACTTTCGTTTTACTTATTACCTTTTTTGGGTTTTTTGTGTTATTCTCTTTTTCATAGATATTTTTTGTTTTTTTATTTGTTTTTGTTATTTCTCAAATTTTTCCCATATTTTTTAGGTTTTTTAAGTACGCAAGAACATTATTTTTTATCTTTATCTTATTTCCACAACTTTAGCACTCCCGTTTTGTAAATATTACCGCGAATCACAACAACATTGTATATTTCTCCTATTTTTACGTGTCATCGCTTATATTTTGGTTCGGGTATGCGACCCGCCGCGGAGCGCGGGCATCAAATGCTAGTTTAATACATGTATATAAATTACTAGCTTTAACCTCATGTGTTACATGGGGTAAAATGTTAACATTATATTGATAACTATCTTAACATCTTTTTTTATACAAATTTGATATTATATTGGTAATTTTTTCATTTTATTAAATGTTAAGATTATATGGTTGATAGTAATCAAAACGTAAAAAAATACGTGAAAATACATTTCATAAGTGGTGTATTCTTACAATACATTAAATTACATGTCAAATGAAACTTTACAATGATGATTTACAAATTTAAAAATAATTAATTGTATACAACATTTGACATGATATTGGTAACTTTTAAATGTTTAACACCCACTAAATGCAACAAAGAATGGAATTTCTTTTCATCGATGACTGAAACCACAAAATAGCCAAAACCATTCAAAAAATAGGGCTCAAACGGTGCGAACCTGATTGAAGCCAGTATGGATTCAAAGAAATCGAAGACAATCAAATTGGTCAACGATTTCCTTGCATACGTTGTTTCTCCATTTTATTAGTTTCTTGAACTCTATCAGCCTTTTTGTATAAATTTTAACCTTGATGTTGTAATATATTTATAAATGCTTAAGTTGTAATTAAATTTACGTATCAAAATTAAGTTACTTTTTTTAAAATCTCGTATTTTATACAGAAAATCTCGCTAAACCTTTAATATTTAATCTCTCATTTAAAATAAAATAAAACTTAAATTTCAATAATATATCATCTTTTAAATTCAAAATTTTAAACTCCAAAATTTTAAAATCTCACTCTTTAATATATCGATACAATTTAAATCAAAAATTCAAAAATTATATATGTAAATATTTAAAACTAATAAATTAGAATTGAAGCCAAACAGATTTTATAAAAAAATATCGTCATTTAAAGAAAATAAGTTTTAAAATAAAATACACTTTTAAAAATAAATATTTATAAATTTCTTAACTTTAATTTAAAAACTAACTATTAAAATTGTAAAATCAAAATATTAATAAATATTAAAATTAATTAAAAAACTACTAATTAAATATTAGCAAACTTTATTTTAACACATATTTATTTAAATACAAAAATAGTTTTTTTCAAATATCCTATTTTTTAATTCTTTATTATTTTTTTTAAATATTCACTTTTGATGATAATTTAAAAATAAATTTGAGTCAATGATAATAATGATTAATTAATCTGGTAAAATGTTTATTTATGTAATTTTTTAAAAAAGTTATGCAAAATATGAAAATGTTGAATAGTGGATGTAAATGTGATTTTTTTTGTGGGAGTTTGTGAGGATGAATATGATGATAATAATTGATAAAAGATTTAGTTTTTTTTATTAGAATAGAGATTATTGTGTACATATGAGGCAGGTGGATACAAATTTTGATTTTACAGTATATAAAAAAAATAATCTTAATCAAACACAAATGAACATACGTTAACAAATATTGTGTTAGCGAGCAAACACGCATGAACATGCACATAGAAAGGCGAACAAACGCAAACATGCATTAGTGAAAACACACTCTTGAGGCTACCCCTAGATGAGAAGGCCAACAGGTTCAGACTCAAAACGTTTAGATTCGCAAGGATCCTAACACATTTATCATGTTTATAAAAGGGCTTTAGTATCCACTTTGTGTTAGGGATCGGGTATCACGACTATTCAAATCTTTAAACTTATGTTTGATTTTTTTTCTCGTCACACCCCACTGAATATGGTCAAACCTTGTTTCCGGTCCTCGATCCTCCTAATTAGACCAAGGAAACACCACAAATGACTATTGTTGGACCGCAACAATTGACTGAAAGCGTTAACCGGCGACAAAAGCAACAAAGAGCAATGGTGACTGGTGGTGATTTGTGCGATCATCAGATCCAAACACACACACAATCGCAATATATAAACACAAAACAAACGAGACACATGATTTTTACATGGTTCTGTCTAAACTGACCTACGCCTTGGACTGCACTAGCGAGAAAATTTATTATATAAGGTGGTGGTAACTACCATTACAATAGAGAGATCTATCTATATTAGGAGGATTTAAGACAAATCAAACAACTTAATTTTCTGCCTAAATTAACGAGATACGAGGATCTACTGCCTTGGGGCTAAACGAAACCTTAGGGCCAACTACCCTAAACAGTCTCCTAGGGTTGACTACCCCTTAACAACCTCCACACTTAACAATCACCTAATTGGAGGCTTGATCACTTCAACTGCACTAGAGAGATCTATCTATATTATATAAGGTGGTGGTAACTACCATTACAATAGAGAGATCTATCTATATTATGAGGATTTAGGACAAATCAAAAAACTTAATTTTCTGCCTAAATTAACGAGATACGAGGATCTACTGCCTTGGGGCTAAACGAAGCCTTAGGGCCAACTACCATAAACAGTCTCCTAGGGTCGACTACCCCTTAACAACCTCCACACTTAACAATCGCCTAATTGGAGGCTTGATCACTTCAACTGCACTTCGTCTTATAATTATGTAATCTTCATCTCGAACTAGTGGACACCTAGGATTGTAAACGAACCGAACATTCAGTGCACAGTTCGTGAACCGTTTGACGGAACTTCGTTTATACAAAATTTGTAAATACAAGACCTGATAATTTGTTTGGACATCTTCAAGTACTCGTCGAACAAATTGCTAGGGTTTCCATACCCCCATTTGACGAATCACGGTAGTACACTTTTGCAATGCGGTAAACCAACTCGATTTCTCGCATCAACCCGTTTCCGGATCTAAGGCACCTTTCTCTCTAGATCATCTTTAATTCGTAAAAATAACCTCGGCTCATATGAAAGCGACGACTAATTGTCTCAAGCGTGTATGTGGGCGCATCCGCAAAATAGTCAGTTGAAGAAGAGTGTTAGTTGAGACGAGCTCTTCGGATTCTTGGTTTCAACACCGTAAAACTACGGAAAAACATGTCGTTGGTGGAATCAGATGAAGATGACAACGATGACAACATTTAAAAAAATATTTTATGTGTGATTTTAGTTGTATGAGAAATGTGTTGTACTATGTTTCAAATTACATAACTAACAAATTACAATGTCGGCTATACTCACAGAATTCACTATTCATAATAGGGATATCTTTTTAAGCTTGGTGGTGTACAACCTGATTTTGCTTTTTTCTTTTTATTTTATTTAATTCCACTAATACGTGGATGATTTGCCTTTTGTCTTTTTCATTAATGATACAAATACTAATGCTCATGGTACAAGTGCAAGACTACTCTAAAAATTTAGTATTTTCTTAGTTTCATTATTTATATCCCCACATACAAGGAATATGTCATTCAAACTACTACTACTATAATAACTTTTCTCTTATAATCTTTAAGATATATCTTTTTAATTAGTTTTGAATATATCGTTCCGACATGTTTATTTTGACGTGTTTATTTTTATCTACGTTTCAAAATATATTTTTTTCAAAACAAATCAGGTCAAATATAAGATACTTTTAGTTTTTTCCACTACAATGTAATGTTTTTTTTGAATTCTTACTTAACGTTTTTATGATGATGTGACTTTTCCGTGATTTTCGAATATACTTTCGCGGTGTGCATATGTTTATCTGCTTTTTGGCATGCGTTTCGTTTAAAACGGTCATTTTTACGCAGTTTAGCGCGCAGCAAAGCGCGCCGCAATTTCCTAGTTTATGTACATATAGCGGTAAGAAACTAATTTAATTTTTTTGAATATTTATTACCATTCAACGGCTATATAACGGTCACATTTTTGGGTTTCCACCCGTGAGCCAACCCACGCCTCTAAATCACGCCCACCTCACGACATGAATGGGGCGGTGTTCCATAAATAATGTCCATTAATCGATGTTATAATTAAATGTGATATTTATACGTATATGTAGAATGCTACAAAATGCATATATAGAAGGCCACAAATATTGAATCATGAATCATGAGAGAGAAAAGACCGAGTCCCAAATGAAGTGACATAAGCACTTGGTCAACTGCGAATCCGTTTGACTCCATCAAATAAAACCAGGGTCCGGTCGAACCAAGTTGTTTACTAAATGACCGGTCACCTCTAGAAGAGTCAGAAACTCCACATTTTTATATTTTTCAAATCTTTTTAAATTAATTTAACTTCAAAATCCATATGAGACAACTTACATCACTTAACGTTTCCATGCATTTGCTTCTTCTTTTTTTATATAAATATATATGTATTTTATTAAGTGAAAAAACCGAATGGGGTTGACCGGAAATGATATAAAAAAAAACAAATTTCTACCAAAATGGTATAATTTGCTCAACATTATTATATTGTTTCTTTGGGACTTTATGGGTGTACATTTACGGTGTAAACTGTGATCGATAATGCGGAATTAATCACATCAAACCAAACGGTTAGTTTATTGGAACAATGAATCAAGAAGTACAATACAATTGAAATGGAATTAAAACATAATGTATTCTTGATCGCTACTAACCTAAATCCCCGAATTGAAACTAACATAAACTAACAAACCTAGAAACTGTGAACCAGGTATCAAGAATAACAACAAATTGAGAAGACAAATCAAACGAAAGCCTTATTTCATTCAGGAGAGAATTACAAGATTGAAAATAAAAGAATGATTAACTAACTTCTAAACAAGGCTTAACAACCACACTCATACTCTAAACAGAAAAAGAAACAAAATTATAAACTACTCCCTGAACTCTCTTGGAATTACAAAATAAACCTTTAACGATACTCCCCTCTAATTCCAAGCATCACCTTGCAAATCTTCAACACCAAGAAGATGTCTCATTTCTACAAACTTTACTCTATGTAAGGCTTTAGTTAACACATCTGCTTTCTGCAGATCTCCACAAACAAAATCAACAAGAATTTGATTTCTTTCAATACACTCCCTTATAAAATGAAATCTGGTATTAATATGCTTTGACCATCCATGAAAAACTGGATTTTTCATTAAGGATATGGCTGACTTATTATCCACTAGCAACACCACTGCATCTTGCTTATTCCCTGTCACTTCTTCCAACAGCCCTTGCAACCATAAAGCTTGACAAGCTGCTGATGCAGCTGCCATGAACTCTGCTTCACAACTTGAAAGAGCAACAGTTGGTTGCTTTTGAGAATGCCATGATACAATAGAATTACCATAAAAGAAAACATTCCCTGAAGTGGACTTGCTATCATCATTATCAGTCAAGTGATTACTATCACTATAACCAACCAACTTCAACTTCCCTTCTTCAATTCTGCCATATTTCAGGCCATAGTGTATAGTTCCTTTAACACACCTAATTAGATGCTTTACTGCTTTCAAATGGGCCTCCCTAGGTTCTTGCATGAACCTACTAACATAACCAACTGCATAACACAAATCCGGTCTAGTTTGTGTCAAATACCTCAAGGAACCAACTAATCTTCTATAGTCTGTTGGATTCACCTCATTCCCACCATCTGTTTTAAACAACTTCAGACCAGGTTCCATAGGAGATTTAGTCTCATTACAGTCTTCCAATCCAGCCATTTTCACCACTTTTGTTGCATATGCAGACATGCTAAATCAAGATCCCATCTTTATTTTGTGCCACTTTAATTCCCAGATAATAACACAATAATCCTAAATCTGTCATCTCAAACTTTGACTTCATTTGATTCTTAACATGTTCAACCTCTTTCTGATTGCTACCAGTCACAAGTAAATCATCCACATATACTTTAACATCCCGAAAATCCAAATTGAGATGGTTCGGGCTACCGGATGACCCGACTCTTTGTATAATAAGAAGGGATGTTGGGGTTGTTATTAGATGTGTGTTAACTACCGAAAAGAGACGATCAGTCGATGGAAAAGAGAGTCGTTTGAGACCAAAGTACGCAAAACAAAACCCAACGACTAGGGCGTAAAACCTTAAAGGTTTAAATACCACATTAATGCAAACCCTAGACCCTAATCGGTCTAGGGGCTTGCGACGGATGCAAGGAAGACAGGGGCGGAGGAAGGCGACGGTGGTGGTCGGAGAGTGGTGGTCCCGACTGTAGTTTCGGGCAGAGGACGTCACAGTTAGCCAAGGTAAACTCCGTCATCTCTTTTACGTATTATGTTTTTGTTTTTAGCTTAGAAAACCGGTTAGGGTTTGAGGTTCTTGATCAATGACGTCGACGATAAGGGTTAAGGGTGCTAGTGGGTGACGACTATGACTAGGTGCAGGTGGGTGGCAGCAGACCGGCGATGAGCAGGGTCAAGGAGATAACCTAGTTGTAGTTGTGGATGGCGGTCGAAGGAGGAGATGGAGAGGGAGTAGCCGGGAACGTTGATGATGACAAGGGTGGTGTCGGCGACGGAAGAAGCCTGCTGTGGTGGCGCTTCACAGTGGCGGATGGCAAAGTGAAAGTGGGGATGGTGTTCCTACGTGAAGGAGAACCCGATTAGGGTTTCCATTGGTTCGAAAGGCGACATAATGCGGGGGTGGTGTACGGTGGTGGGGTTTGCATGGTGGCGACGCACGGTAACGGTGGTTCATGGCAAAGTCAGGGATGAGGATGAACTCAGGTCATACCCGATTAGGACGTGGGTGAACCGAGGGCTTGCATGGCATGGCTTGGGGCGTGCATGCACGTATGGGAACCGGTCCAAGTACGTGTGTGCTCGTGGGGCCATAGTTGCATGATCACGTACGTGCGAGCATGGAAACCTAGGTTCGGCATGCGAAGTCTAAACGGGTCGTGGACATTTCGTTTTGGGGTGGACACATGAGACTAGGGTTTTAGGGAAGTAGGATGAGCGGATGAAACTAAGCTTCGAGATTAGGTCATACCCATGTGTGTTCAACGTGTGTTTTGAACGTATTATGATCGTGTGATCATACATTTTACAGGTTCGGGATTTGGGCAAGTGATCGGGTGCAGAGCAAGGATTTGGACTTAGTATAACCAGTGAGTTTCTAATCCCCTCTTTTAAATGTTTTTAAATGTTTTGGTGCTATCGTATACACTTACGAACTATGGTTTATTCAATTAAATGTGTTAAGGATTTCGGGTTCTAACCCGATACGTTTTGAATATAAAATAATGGTTAAGTGATCGTAGGGTCTATGGTGGGATCATGTGATCATGTGAATGTGTGAGTTATGGGTTATTAATGCGTGTCGTGTTAAGGGCCGCACGAAAAGGGTCGTGTTGTACATTAAATGCTTATGATATGTTGTGTGAGAAATATGTTGTTTTAGGGTTATGTTTGAGGTGCAAGTATAGTTAACGAGTCATGTAATTGCTAGTATGTTGTGGTGTTGTGTGTTCGTCGGTGTATGTTTGCATCGTGCCATTATGACACAGCAAAGAGAAATTGTGAAGGATGAGTTTCGTCAGAAAGTCACCATGTAACATCCATGATTTTCCGGTGCTATTTTAACTTATCTATTTATTCATTTTAATAACATTCCGTTTGGATCCCGTACTTGTCCCACTCAAGGAGTCACATTAATTATTATTTCAATTCGAAGTTTAAACTTTGCATTTACATATAATTTTCTATTTATAGGCATATTCATAGAATTATATATATATATATATATATATATATATATATATATATGCCTTTTATTAAACCACATGATAATATTGGTTTAGCTTTAAACAAAAATATATATATCCAATATTTCAAAAAAAAATCATCATAAAAGTTATAATATAAATAGTTTAATAAGTTTTATAGTTTTTAAACAAAAATCAATTTATAGATATATAAATATTCACAATTTAATTAGACTAGCTTTGAACCCCCATCATTTAGCATTTGGATCCTCAAACCTCTTGAATCTTCATTTGAACCCTTCCTTTTTGTTTCTTGAAAGTTGTAACCACAAGAAGCCTAATTTTGACTTCTAAAAGTCAAAACCGAGTTCAATCTCTTAATTCCCTGGAAATCCGGAGCATTAATCCTCTCAAATCAATTTGCCACTCGTTTACAATCTTATGGTAACTCAAAATCATTCAAATTGATTGAAAAGTCAATTCTTTTAAACCCTTTTAAATGTTATGCCTATGGGTTCTAAAAACCCATGAATCAAGCCCCGGAATCCCGTAAATCTCATGCTAAATCGTAGTGTAAACGCGTATCTCACCATCTCATATATACCCTCATCACCTAATGCTTGAAATCAACCTCAGAACCCACTCCCTCGCCTCTCTCTGTTCGCGATCAGCAATAGGGAAAGAATAACACCATTGTTCGTGAAAGCCAGTTAATTCCAGGTGATTATCAGCCCCTTTACTCGTTTTTAACTCTCTGATCTAAAAGCCCCTTGCATTGATCGTGGTTCAATATCTGATTTGGGGATTAGGGTTTCTTCAATTGGGTGGTTTGGGAAGAAGATGAACTGGCCTTTTGGGTTATTAATTAACATCCTAAGATTCTAATCAAAGCATAGCCCTGGTCTACTGGTTTACGCACTTGTCACCTCATTCAGAGGTCACAGGTCCTAGGGCTGTACACCTTTTGTTTTTTTTGTTTGTTGTTGTTCCATTAAAATCTGGCACCTCACACACACATAAAATACCTTTGAATAATTAAAATTGCTTTCTAAATGAACAGAGTTATTAAATCGTCTTTTCTTTTAAATCATGTTTCAAGGCTCGGTTCATATTAGTTATTTAAGAGAGTTATGTATTTCGTTTAAAATTTATTATGCATTATTATGTTAAATCGTTTTGAAATCATAGTTTATATATATATAAACGTGTACATATCGCTTTAGTGAAAAAAGTAAAATTCAACAACAATTTTTATTTATCTCTTCCCACTCTTAGTTTGAGTTTATCTCATTTCTCCTGAATTTTTTTAAGAAAAGTATAAAAATATGCATATATGCATTCATTTGTGCATATAGTGTGAGTGCATATATGCATTTAAAAAAACGACTATAAATTCGAGGTTTTTTAAAACCAAACCTTAAACATATTGAAATGTACATAAATTCTAGTCAGTTTATATAATAAATAGAGGAAGAGTTAATGCGGTTCTTACGGTTCTTAACATATTGTTGGTTCTCAAAAGAACATACCCCTATATATATATATATATATGGGAACAAGTATATTTACAAATTAAATTGTTTTGAAACTTTAATTTAAACATAAAAATCATTTGAACCTTATTTTATATAAAATGGTTACTTAAAAAAAACATTCAATATACCTAATTAATTTATAAACTATTATATGATTACATAAGTCCATTATCATTTTGTAAAGATTTACACAAAACATTTTAATAATTTACATATAAATCGTTTTACAATAAAAACTATTTAGAGTTTAAGTTTATAATAAATAAATATATACTAATACATAAATATATTTATACTCTCCTTTGTAAAACACATTTTTATAATCATAATTAAATAAATAAAAAGAATTTATTTATTTAAATCACATACCTATTTTATAAACCCTAAAACAATTATTTTTCCTTTGAATTCATACATACCTTGATTTTTACAAAATTATTCCTATACATTTTTTTCACACCCCTTTTATATATGATCTCATAAATACTTTCGTACAAAAACGAGTCCCCGCATCCATTCAATTAAACACTTACTCAATTCCTTTGGAACATTAGACTTTGATTTAGACTTTTGTGCATATCATTAATAGATACATATAATTCAAACTATAGGTTAACTTTGTGATTATACTAATAACTTGTGCCACCCATTGTTCGTGTGATCTACAAACAACTGATACATGTGAGTTTTACATAACCCCTTTTTAAACTGTTTTACATTTTTTGGGTGAAACATGAACATTACATACAATGATTTTCACAAACTATACAATACAAATCCACTTTACATTCATGTGTGCAATTTGAGCTTTATGTTTGAGTACTAGGTGTGTTAACTACTTTGTGTGCAATTACATGTGCAATCATTAACTATACAAGCCGACGGTTAACAATGATAGATTTATCGAGTCTGACAAACCCACTCAGTTAAGGTGATTGTTACCGACAACACAATTGTTTTGCATTCTAGTTACAAAGGTTTGATTGTACTACTTGGTTATACGATAGTAACTCTCCATTTTTGCCTTATTAACCATGTTATGTATGGATTGTATACACACAACACTTTGATACTATTTAGAGTCAAAACCTATGTATGCTCACCAACTTTTTAGTTGACCTCGTTTTCATCATGTTTCAGGTACAAAAGTTTGAGTTGATCAAGTTTGCTTCACTTAGGTTGTGGACCTAGTTAATTGAATCAAATGAACATGTTATGTATTTCAAAATTATTGTATTGTTGAATTTGGAGTTATGAATGGAAATGTAACACTTTAATATATTTAATTTTAGTCAACCATGTGCTCATGAACAGTCTACATGTCCCGCCCCGACGTTTCCGCCGTCGATTGGGGTGTGACAGATTGGTATCAGAGTCTTGGTTATAGGGTTTTAGGTTATTAGACACTTTTGACCTAGACTATAACCTTAGGACACCCATACTATGTCATGCTACTACATGATACATGATTACTCCTTGTATGAATATTTCTACATGTTATCATAAGTAATTACACTACATGATACAATACTTAATAGCTTATGTGTCACACTAACTGATAACTTTTGTGCTTATATTCATTGCTATCTACATGCTATCTATTTGATTCATTTAAGTGCTATCCTAAGTTTCAACACACACTTATACACACTTAGTTCTTCATGCACCCTTAATTTCACAAACATGATACCATCATCTCTTACGAACAAGAATTTAAACTATTAGGCCTAAGGCCCATTAATAATAAACCAAGAAGCCCACTTAACCCATCAAGAAGAAGAAACACGGTGGGATAAATAAACCACACTTTCGGGCCTCAAAGCCCAGTCCACAACAATTCTTATCATGACCATGAGCCCAACAATAGTGTTATTTGTGCATGATGACTGGAAGAGTGTGTATACTCATGAGGGATTCTGGCTAAGGAAAGACATGGTACTTAAGTGTGTCCTAGTGACCCACCCCTCTTTCCTGGGAATTCTCCTCAAGGATGCACTACTTATAGGTCAAATGTACTTATAAAATACTATTGTGAAGACTCGGTGTTATGACTAGTCAAACTCTAAACCTATGAGAACTCCTATATTTAACACTCAGTATTTCATTATCGCTTACAACCTTTTCATTGTTTTTCTGCTAGACATGGACTCCTACTCTCCTTCCTCCCCGATATACCGTCCCTGAGCGGAATCTGATCAGGAAGAAGACATCGGGTCACCCGTCCCGCAGCTGCTAGGCCAAGCTTTGACGTAAGGGCAGACTGGATTAGGAACACTTGCCCGAGACTTCGAGCATCTGGATCACCCCCATCCAGAAACCCGTATCAGACATCCCATCCACACAATCAATTACCACCCCCACTAAGAGACCCGTATCTGGTGCCAGACCCGTATCATCCTAACCCTTGAGCAAGGCATACCATGGCACCCACTAGTGACATGGGAGTCCCAATCAATGACATTCACCAATATGTGAGGACCGCAGAATTTTTGAGGCAAGGGATGGAACACGGGATAAGGCACGACCTACAAGACAGAGAATAGATAGCCTTGCGAATCAGATACGGTGCCAGGAGGAGAAAATTTCCACCCTCGAAAAAGACAGAGAAATGCTGGAGAATTGCACGGAAGCAGCTAAAGCTAAGGTCAGATCGGCTACCCGAGTAACCAGAGCGGTGCTCGTCTTAGTGCTCATCTATTAGTGGAAAGCTACCTAAGACGTTAGCAAAAATTTCCATTTATTGTCTTTAAATTTTCAGTTTGAGAACCATTTCCCCAATGTTTTGAATAATGTTCAACATTTCAGCATTGAATAATGAGTTTTATAATACAACTCTAATGTTATTAATTTTTGATTTGACACAGTGTGTGTGAATTACACCCGTCATATTTTCATCAGAATTCTCCAAGTATCACCTTCTTCATTCACCACAATTTAGTACGCTAACGACAATCTCCTTCGTAAACAATTCATCATATTATTTGATTTAAACAACCTCATTATTTTTATTCAAACAAAACGTTTATCAAACTTTTAGATAGTATCTGAATTATAAATTTTCTATAAACATTTTCACCTTGTAAGGAAACTTAATACAACCTGTTTTATAAAAAGCATTATTTCAAATTGATAAATAATTATGACTTGTTCTCGTTAAATTAATTATTTCTAAACCTTGACTAAATTAATATACAACTACTTGTTTAGCCATTATTTTCTCTTAAAAACATTCTCCTTATAATAATTGAAAATTTAGGTTTTCCTATAAATTTTCCATTTATTTAGATTATTCAACTTATTAGTTTCACTACCTTATTTATCTACAAGCAAAAATAAATTTCAATTACCTATTTACAAACAAAAATTAGTTATTCGTAAACACATTACTCAGAATGTTTTCAGAACCTCTTCGTTATCTATCACTTTCAGTAATATATGAGTGTACTTGCCACTTCAAAAGACGACCCACTCCGCGTAGACATAAACCATCCCTACAAACCTCAACGATATTTAAAAAGCTACAACCTAACTACCCACATTATACAGGAACGCCAAACAACACGCTTGTCCGCAACACTTGATCACGTACAAAACTCATTAGTATGCGTCACACACAAAATCCAATAACTTACGTATGCTATGTAAACTGATCACCTATACGTTTGCAATATACATAATGCTACACTGATCACCTGATACATGAAACATTGTTTATTTGCAATACACGTTCTACTTGATTGATTACGTAATACATGAAACTTAATTGTTGTAATATACATATACTAAATTGATCACATGACACATAAGAATTGATTGTTTAGTACATAATACTAGAATGACCACATCAAACATGAAACTTATTTGGTTACAAAGTACATGATTCTAAATTGTGCACATTATGCAATATACATGATAATAGATTGTTTACATTACACATGAGAGCTTATTGGTTTACAAAATGCATGATACTACGTTGTTAACATCATACATGAAATTCATTTCTTACCATATACATGATGCTAAGTTGTTCACGTTACACATGAAACCTATTTGGTTACAAGCTACATAACATTAGATCATACGTGAAACTTGGGTGCTACATTACACACGAAACTAAGTTGCTTACAATTGTTGCAATCGATTGATCACATTATACACAAGGCATGGTTGTACGCTTTGCTCACCAAAGTTGAAAACCAAAACACATTAAGGCTACTCGGGGTTTTGACGTATTCTTGTACAAACACGAGTAAACTATGGGACTTTAAGTTATACTACCTTAATACTCCTTAGTTGCTAACTGAACTGCCTATTTAGGGACATAGTTACTTATTAGCAACTCATATGTGAAAACAATAGACATGAACTAAGTGAATTTGTGCCCCCTCTTGCCCTGCGCACAACGGAAGGATCTATACGGACCATGCGATGATTCGAGTAATTACGGGTGCACACGTAATTATAAAAATCAGCGCATGGAAAACATAGCGAATTCTATCGTGTGTTAGGACCTAAAACCTATCGTGATATATAGCAACAAAACTAATGTGATATGACAAGGGCATGGTGGATACGCCGATGGTACTTCCTATATATAAGTGTTCTATCATATTATCAGAAGTAGAGTTGGTTGTGTCACGTGAAGTTTTCACCTAGACTAATGGTTATGAAATCTCTTATCCACTGACAATTCTTGAGTATATTAGACTATATCTTAAACAAACCCTGATAATCAAATTCCCATCAAATCCATTCCAAATAATACATTTCACCTTTAGAATCCAAATTATTATTCGAGAGTTTTTCTCCTTAAGTGCATTTCAAAAACTAAATCCATTGTCATCATTCGTGCCTGACTTTTTGAAACGTACCTAAACATTATTATCAGTTATGCTCCTCAAACTGAAAATCAAATCCCGTGGAGAATCCAAACTCATTTCTTTCCTGATTCAGTAACCTCCGCTAGTTCAATTTCGGGACAAAATTTCTTCAACATGGGGATACTGTAACATCCATGATTTTTCGGTGCTATTTTAACTTATCTATTTATTCATTTTAATGACACTCCGTTTGGATCCCGTACTTGTCCCACTCAAGGAGTCACATTAATTATTATTTCAATTCGAAGTTTAAACTTTGCATTTACATATAATTTTCTATTTATAGGTATATTCATAGAATTATATATATATATATATGTGTGTGTGTGTGTGTGTGTATGCCTTTTATTAAACCACATGATAATATTGGTTTAGCTTTAAACAAAAATATATATATCCAATATTTCAAAAAAATCATCATAAAAGTTATAATATAAATAGTTTAATAAGTTTTATAGTTTTTAAACAAAACTCAATTTATAGATATATAAACATTCACAATTTAATTAGACTAGCTTTGAACCCCCTCATTTAACATTTGGACCCCCTCAAACCTCTTGAACCTTCATTTGAACCCTCCCTTTTTGTTTCTTGAAAGCTGTAACCACAAGAAGCCCAATTTTGACTTCTAAAAGTCAAAACCGAGTTCAATCTCTTAATTCCCTGGAAATCCACAGCATTAATCCTCTCAAATAAATTTTCCACTCGTTTAAATCTTATGGTAACTCAAAATCATTCAAATTTATTGAAAAGTCAATTCTTTTAACCCCTTTTTAATGTTACGACTATGGGTTCTAAAAACCCATGAATCAAGCCCCGCAATCCCGTAAATCCCGTGCTAAATCGTAGTGTAAACGTGTATCTCACCATCTCATATATACCCTCATCACCTAATGCTCGAAATCAACCTCAGAACCCACTCCCTCGTCTCTCTCTGTTCGCGATAGGCAATAGGGAAAGAAAAACTTTAATTTAAAACATAAAAATCATTTAAACCTTATTTTATATAAAATGGTTACTAAAAAAAAATTCAATATACCTAATTAATTTATAAATTATTATATGATTACATATGTCCATTATCATTTTGTAAATATTTACACAAAACATTTTAATAATTTACATATAAATCGTTTTACAATAAAAACTATTTAGGGTTTAAGTTTATAATAAATAAATATATACTAATACATAAATATATTTATACTCTCCTTTGTAAAACATATTTTTATAATCATAATTAAATAAATAAAAAGAATTTATTTATTTAAATCACATACCTATTTTATAAACCCTAAAACAATTATTTTTCCTTTGAATTCATACATACCTTGATTTTTACAAAATTATTCCTATACATTTTTTTCACACCCCTTTTATATATGATCTCATAAATACTTTCGTACAAAAACGAGTCCTCGCATCCATTCAATTAAACACTTACTCAATTCCTTTGGAATATTAGACTTTGATTTAGACTTTTGTGCATATCATTAATAGATACATATAATTCAAACTATAGGTTAACTTTGTGATTATACTAATAACTTGTGCCACCCATTGTTCGTGTGATCTACAAACAACTGATGCATGTGAGTTTTACGTAGCCCTTTTTATACTGTTTTACATTTTTGGGGTGAAACGTGAACATTAGATACAATGATTTGCACAAACTACACAATACAAATCCACTTTACATTCATGTGTGCAATTTGAGCTTTATGTTTGAGTACTAGGTGTGTTAACTATGCAATTACATGTGCAGTCATTAACTATACAAGCCGACGGTTAACAATGATAGATTTATCGAGTCTGACAAACCCACTCAGTTAAGGTGATTGTTACCGACAACACAATTGTTTTGCATTCTAGTTACAAAGGTTTGATTGTACTACTTGGTTATACGATAGTAACTCTCCATTTTTGCCTTATTAACCATGTTATGTATGGATTGTATACACACAACACTTTGATACTATTTAGAGTCAAAACCTATGTATGCTCACCAACTTTTTAGTTGACCTCGTTTTCATCATGTTTCAGGTACAAAAGTTTGAGTTGATCAAGTTTGCTTCACTTAGGTTGTGGACCTAGTTAATTGAATCAAATGAACATGTTATGTATTTCAAAATTCTTGTATTGTGGAATTTAGAGTTATGAATGGAAATATAACTCTTTAATATATTGAATTTTTGTCAACCATGTGCTCATGAACAGTCTACATGTCCCGCCCCGACGTTTTCGCCTTCGGTTGGGGTGTGACACACCAAGGGTGACGCATGTTTAACAGGTTATGATGAGCTCAGGGTGTTTCGAACGCCCTAGCGAGGGTGAAGTGATGAGGTATGTGTTTACGTGGGTGTTTATATATGTGTAATATTATCACTGTGGTATGTAGAGTTAAATTGACAGTTGTGTCGGGATTATGGTGTGACGAGTGTAAGTGTCGTGTCAGTTAATTGTGAGTACCTGGGTTAAGGCCGAGTATGTTAATGTCTAGAGTTTGTTGTGTTAACCAAGTGTTGGGTTGATGCTTGTTCTTGGGTATGAGTTGTTAGTATGGTAAATTAAGTCTATGTCAACAAGGTGATACTATTATTAATATCATTATTATTGGAAGTATGGGCTGAGTCCCGTGTGATGAACGGTTATGGGATGCATGGGATAGCAGAGGGTTAACTATTCGTTAATGAATAGTAAAACTATTTTATTAAATACCGGAGGGTTCTAAGTGGGACAAACTAATGAATATGATGAGATGGTTTGTTCAAATTAAACTATTAGAACTCACTCATCGTAACTGACTTTGTGTGTACGTTTGATTGTTTTGCAAGTTAGTTTTGCGTTGACGTATCTTGGCTTGGGAGCGGTGCTACTCGGATTGGTGTGCAAGCATTTGTAAGGTAAACTTAATGACATTAAATAGTAATAAATGAATTTTGAGATATTTCCGCTGTAATTGAGTTAATAATAAATGCATTTTAAATGAGATTGACCCGTTATAAGAACCAACTGTAGGATGCCCGGGTTGGGGTCTTACATATACACCAATATTCAGAATGGATTCTTTTCCTGACATTACATAGACATCCTGCTCATCAGGGGCGGCCCTAGGGGGGGCGACCGTCCGGGGCCCGGTCTCCTAAGGGGCCCGTAGTTTTTTTTAAAAAAATTACTTGAGTTTGACCCTCTAGATTGTCTCCACCAGTTACATATTTCATATTTTAGAATATTACAAAAGCTTGAGTTAGGTGGGTTGGTTTTAAATTACTTGTTAATGCTCTTCCACTCAAAGAGGTTGCAGGTTCGATTCGTGCAACCCTCCTTTTTATTTTTCTTCTTTTTAAAATAGATTATTGCTTCCCCTAACTTTAGTTAAATTACAAAAGTCACCCACAACTTTATATTTATCTAACACCCTTAATTGGAAAACCAATTAATAAAACATTTAAACGTGAGGAAGCTATTATCCCAGAATTTTTTTTATGTTCTTCGCGTGGCGCGAAAACCCAAACAGACATCTTCGTGTGCCGCGAATAATATAAAATCTGCCAGGCCGGAAATCTGGTTCTTCGTGTGTCGCGAAGAACTCCATCTTGTTCTTCGCGTGGCGCGAAGACACCCGGTAAACAGAAAGTTACATTTTTCTCTTGGTTCTATAATTAGCCAAATTTTACAAATTTTCACCAATTCCATAATTTCACCAAAATCCCCAACACTTAGGTTTTTTTCCAAACTTTCAAACAACCTTTATATACACTTCAAAACATTGTTTAAGTGTCATTTACACCACAATTCTAGGATTTTCCTATAAATCCCAAAAACACCAAAATTTGCATACGAGAATCCTTCCACACCTCGGACTTGACTTGAACTTACATCGGAGCTTTTCCTACAATATCACATGAACATTTCACCATTAGTAATGAGGATAAACATAACAAATAAGTATTTATCACTTGTTTCCACCCATTCACCCATTTGGTCATTTAAGGTTCATAACACTTGCATTTCCACTACAAGTTTCATTTGTCATTCATGTGTCGTCACCCATTCACCCATTTGAAGTATTCCACACTTCTTATTGGGTTTACAACCTCTTGGTGCGAGTACCACAACTCTTCTTACCCACACTTGGAGTATTTGACTCCAAGTCCACCCTTTTGAAGTATTCCACACTTCTTTTGGTTTACAACCTCTTGGAGCGAGTACCACAACTTGTCTTACCCACACTTGGAGTATTTGACTCCAAGTCCACCTTTTGAAGTATTCCACACTTCTATCCACCATTTCACCAAAACATCACATTATGTTTGACTTTATACCACATTTACCACATTCACATAATAGTATGACCATTTACCACATAAGTCATTTACTCCACATTCACATATTAATTTGACTATTTACCACATAAGTCAATTACACATATTTACCTCATTGCAACAATCAAGTTTTGACTATTAACCACATAGTCTAATTTCATCAATTCCAACATGTTAGTTTGACCTTCTAGCACTAAAATCAAATTAATACAATTAGATACATACTACATTCAAGCAATAAGCATAAACATTCATTTCAACTTATAGTATGCATACATATCACATACACCTCACATTTATCCACATTACTAAGTAAGTGCAAAGGCACTTACCTTTAGAGTTGGAAGATCCCTTGCCTCCTCCTCGGGTCACAAGTTTATTACCTAAACATATACACCTAGTTTAGTGATCTAACATTCACCACCAACACATTACAATTGAGTCCATAACTCAATTTTCACTTCCAACCCAAATTGACCCGTTTGGGTTATTCCCACAACCAAACACCCCCTTTCAATACAAACTCACCCACTTGAGTTTTCTTTCCAATACCTTGACACTAATTTCTCTCTTAATAACTTTTATTAGGTCAATTTGGTGTTTGTACAAGTGTCTATTACCACCTAAACACTTAATCATCACTAATTCTTCATTCTAGCATAATGATCCAAACACCCCCAATTTTCACCATATGAACCCTAACTTTTCAAAATAAAAATCAAAGGGTTCTAGGATGTTAATCACCACTCTTTACCTTTAGTTTAGCTAGATTATCCACAATCTAACACCAATTAACTACATGCATGCATAAATTTTGGATTTCTACAAAACCCACCTACAAACACAATCAAATGTGAAATCAATGGAAGATTACACTTACTTGATGTTAGGAAGGTGATATGTAAGCCAAAACCTTCACAAATCTAAACTCAAATGCACGATTTAGGCTTCAATTGAGTTTTCTCCTTTTTCTCCTCTTGAACACCAACGACCTCAACACCTCAAATGAGGTTAATTTTGACTTCTCCAAGTCAAAATGGCAGATTTGCCATCTTACACTTTTGGCCTCTCAACTTTCATTTCACCCATTTCCTTCCAAAACTAGTTAAAACTAGTATAACCCCATTACTAACTTGAAACCCACTTGTTTCAACTTATTTTTAAAATATTATTTTCACCATAATATTTATTGAAATATTTTATTTATTTGAAAACGAAACCCGGATTTTGGTTCGGTATAATTTATTAATCTAACACCCTTGACTTTGCGAAAATGGCATAACTAACCCATAACTTTATAAATTGGTAATTTGACACTTCGAAATTAAAAAAAGCCCACTAGATTTTCAAACTTATTAAAAAATAACAAAATAACCGTTATTCGTTTGTTATTATGCCATTATGAGTTTATATTATGGGGCCCTTTTTTTAAATGTCCCGGGCCCAAAACATTTTGAGGAATCTCAGGACCGGCCCTGCTGCTCATGTTTGCATCTTTTGAAACCAATTTCTTTCAACACCCCATCTAACCTCAAATTCCATACTCTTGGAGCTTGTCTCAGACCATACAAGGCCTTTGACAGCTTATATACTTCGGATTCAAACCCTTTCACTACATACCCTTCAGGTTGTTTGACATATACATTTTCCTTCAATTCTCCATGTAAAAAGGCTGCTTTGACATCCATATGAAACACTCTCCAATTCATTTGAGCAAATAAGGCAAGTATTAACCTTATGGTTTCAATTCTGGCTACAGGTGCAAAGGCTTCTTCAAAATCAATCCCAAACTGCTGCACATAACCCTTAGCTACCAATCTGTCCTTATGCTTAGTTATATTCCCATCAACATCCCTTTTCAGTTTGTATACCCATTTCAGACCTATAGGATTACACCTCAAAGGTGGATCAGTCAAATTCCAAGTCTTGTTTCTTATAATTGCCTGAAACTCTTCATTCATTGCATCTTTCCAAGCCTTTTCTTTCACTGCCTCTTCAAATGTGACCGGTTCACCCTCTTGTGCAAGTAACAATTCAATCACTTTGTTCTCTTCCTGTCTTTCTATTCCATATTTCACACTCCCACTAAGCACATAATCACTTAGCTTATTTGGCAGGTGAGAAGGTCTTGTTGACCTCCTTAATGATTGTTCCAACTCCTGATCTTGACTAATCTCATCAGATTCTTAGTCATGATCAAACTGTTGATCTGGAATCTCTATTTCAGATTCAATCCCATTCATGTCTTCACCTTCTTGACTAACAGCATGACTATATTCATATTCTGTATGAACATGAAAATTAATCCAACTTGAGTCATCACTTTTCACCTCACTCATCTAGTTAGACCAATCTCATTTTCTATCTTCTTCAAACTGTACATCTCTACTCACCACCACCCTTTTCTTTTCAACATTGTACATTTTGTGAGCTTTAGAACCAGGTTCAACCCCCATATACACCATTGGTACACTTTTATCATCAAGTTTCTTTAAACCTGGTTGAGTTAGCTTCACATGCCCTGTACACCCAAATACCCTGAGGTGTTGTATATTCGGCTTCCTTCCCTTCAAAGTCTCATATGGGGTAGTGTCTTTCAATGCTTTTGTTTGAATTCTGTTCAGGATATAGACAGACTGTGTAACACCTTCTGCCCAAAAATTCTAGTCATATTAAGAATGGATCTATTCTTTCTTTCCAATGCACCATTCTGCTGAGGAGAATATGGTGCGGTTAACATTCTACTAATTCCTTCCCTTTCACAGAAACTATTGAATTCCAAAGATATAAACTCACCTCCTCTATCAGACCTCAATGTTGTCATCTTCTCCCCAAGTTCATGTTCCACTTTCAATTTAAACTTTTTGAAAGTTTCAAATGCCATGTCCTTACATTTCGAGAAATAGACCCATATGTATCTTGTGAAATCATCAAGTATTAACATAAAGTATTTGTTTCCCCCTCTTGTAATTGGATCAATTGGACCACACAAGTCCATGGACACCAACCTTAATGGGACATTATCCCTATAGTCTGATTTAGAGGGAAAAGGTTGTCTAGACTGCTTTCCTGCTAAACAGGCCTCACATACTTGAGTTGGATATGAATTAAGTGGAATTCCCTTAACCATTTGCTTACTAGTCATTTACCTAAGGGATTCAAAATTCACATGACCAAGCCTTCCATGCCACAACCGTGGTGAACTTTCCATTTTGGCCTGAAAGCACTTTGGACTTCCAATTTTTAAACTGATTTTATACATTCTATTTGTGGACCTAGGGACCTTCATAAGTAGCTTCCCATTTTTTTTCATACAACCACAAATATTCATTCTTCATCCTGACTTCACATCCCCATTCAGTGGCTTGCCCTAGGCTCATTATATTGCTTTTCAGATGTGGTATGTAATACACATCTGTGAGTAGTCTTTGTTCATCATTCTTTCCTTCTAGAATTGAGCCTCTACCTTCTATTTCAACACAAGAGCCATCCCCAAACCTCACTCTACCACCTACATTCTTGTCAATACTAGAGAAAACAGAAGCATTACATGTCATGTGGTTTGAAGCCCCATTATTAAGTTACCACAACAATGCTCCATTCTCTTCTGACTCATACTTAGATAACAAAATTTTCAATTCATTCAGGAACACCAATTCCTTCTTTGCTATTGACTGAATCATTAAGAGGGTTTGTTCTTCATCTTCTGCTTGTGTTAGGTTTACTTCTGGACTTTTAGTTTTCACCCCTTGACATTCACTTGCATAATGTCCAAGCATTTCACACTTGAAACACTTAATTTTGTATTTATCTTTCTTTGGGCGACTATCTTGCCTTTGTTTCTTTGCATCACAGACATTCTCACCTCCATTCTGATTGAACCGCCTGAAACCACCTTCATTACTTTTGCCCCATTTCTTTTTCTTACCAGATTCTTTCTTTTTAGATTGCCATTCAGAGTAGGTCAGTTACAACTGGTCATCCTTAGTTGCTAATGACTTTGACTTCATACATGTTCTTTCCTCAAAGGCCTTCAATCTGCCAATAGCTTCTTGAAGTAACATAGTCTCAATATCCACAAATTGTTCTATTGAGGCTATGATGTGAAGAAATCTGTCAGGTACTGAATCCAACAGTTTCCTCACGAGAATGGCTTCTGTAAATGGGTCTCCAAGATCAACTACTTTCGATGCAATTGCACTTAGTTTCCCTACAAATTCATCGATATTTTCTCCTTCTTTCATCCTTAGCAGTTCAAATTCATTCTTTAGGGTTGCCATTCTGGCCTTCTTGACCCTATCAACTCTAACAAATCTCGACTTAAGAGAGTTCCAGATTTCCTCTGTTGAGGTCGAATTGGCAACTTGTAACACCAAATCCTCCAGCATAGCCTGATAGAGGTACGCAATTGTTGCGTTGTTCTTTTTCGGATCAGGCTCAACTTCGATTCTAGTTTCAATCACCTCCCACAAGCCATGAACATTGAAAATCGCTTTCAATTTCACCGCCCAAATCATGTAATTAGTTGTTGTAAGCAATGGGCATTGAAGGGGAATGGTGGTAAAGTTGTCACGTATAACGATTTGCTGGTTTGCTGATTCTCCCACCATTGTTCTTGTTCATCGTTGATACTTGATCTTAAATCGATTCTCCAGATCCTTTCCTTCGAATTAGGACGAGCTTAACCTGAAGCTCTGATACCAAATGTGAAACATGTATTGAGAATAACAACAAATTGAGAAGAACAAATCAAACCAAAGCCTTATTTCATTTATGAGAGAATTACAAGATTGATAATAAAAGAATGATATCCAGAATCACTAACAAATATACAGCTAATTACAACAATAACCAAACTTTGAACTTAGTAAAGTCTTGGTTAACATATCATCAAGTTTCTCATTAGTGTTCACATATGCAACCTTAATTACCTTGGAGTTTATGACATCCTTCACAAAATGAAGCTTCACATTAATGTGTTTAGATATCTCATGAAACACTTGGTTTTTTTATAACTGAATATCTCCTAAATTATCACATTTCACAAAGATTTCACCAACTTCAACTCCAAGCTCAGTCAAAAGACCCTTCAACCATATTGATTCCTTGACTCCTTCTGTTAATGCAATGGATTCTACTTCAGTAGTAGACAATGCCACCACATGTTGAAGTGAACCTCCCGACTAACAACTCCATTAAAGACCTGGAATACATATCCATTAATAGACATGCCCTTATCATAATCTTTGGTAAAGTCAGAGTCAACATAACCCTAAACCACTAGATTCTGACCACTGAAATGCCCAAACCGTAGCCCAACATCTCTAGTCCCACTGAGATACCTCAAAATCTATCTTATCCATTCCTAGTGTTGTTTTCCTGGTTTGCTTAGGAATCTATTTACCACACTAACAACAAACCCCAAGTCTGGTTTGGTACAAACAATGAGATACATTAAGCTTCTAACTACATTAGCATAAGGGGCATCTACCATTTGCTTAACTTCCTCATCTGTTTGTGGAGAGTCCTTTCTTGACAGTTTAAAATGCATTGCCAATGGAGTAGCAACACACTTACTTTGTCCAATGAAGAAATTACCAAGCACTTTCTGAATATAAGACCCTTGAGATAGCTTCAAAATTTCAGCCTTTCTATATCTAAATATCTCCATGCCCAATATTTTCTTGGCATCCCCTAAATACTTCATCTCAAACTCCACCATTAACATATCCTTAGTGGCTTTATATTGATCTTTGTCTCTACAAGCCAACAACACATCATCAACATACACTAGGAGATAACATAAACTTCCCACTGTCATATTCATTATAGTAGACACAATTGTCATAACTACACCTCTTGAACCCTTTAGATACCACATAGTCATCAAACCTAACATACCATTGTCTAAGAGACTGTTTCAAACCATAAAAGGAACTCTACGATAAACAAACCTTCTCACCTTGGCCATCTATTTCAAACCCAGGGGACTATTTCATATAATCCTTTCTTCAAGACTGCTATGTGAAAAAGCAGTCTTAACATTCATTTGTTCTAGATCAAAATCATTCAGTGCTGTCAAAGAAAGAATGACCTGATTAAGGTATGTTTGACTACAAGAGAAAATATCTCATTGTAGTCAATACCTTCTCTTTGGTATTGAGGAAATATTGAGGATGAACATGTTTAGAATATATTATTTTATTAAGTTTTATTTATAATTAACAGGAGAGAGAGGCGGGAAAAGAAATATTGAGGATGGACATGAGAATGACAAGTATGCATCAAAACCTTTATTTATTATATAGTATAGATATAGATTATCAACGTGTTTAGAATATATTATTTTATTAAGTTTTATTTATAATCATCCTCATTGTAACCATATATAATTAATTAATGACTTCTTCTAAATATGATAATAATATAATAACAGGGTTAGGTTATGGGAAAAAAGGGTTTTAAAATAAGAAGGGTAAGAAGGATTATGTGCTTGAGATGTGTCATTTTATTGTTTTTAAAACGAGGGCATAATGGTCATTGTGTAATATACCAGGTCATTGTGTAATATAAGGTCTGATATTACACAATGACCAGACCTGATATTACACAATGACCAGACCTGATATTACACAATGACCAGACGTTACATTACACAATGACCTAACATATTTGAGTGAATTACACAATAATGAGCAAATTACATAATGAGCTGAAAAACGTAAAACACAATGATGAATACATATAACACAATGATGAAAAATATTTGACAAAATGATGAATACATATAACACAATGATGAAAAACATTTGACACAATGACCAGACCTGACATTACACAATGACCAAACTTGACATTACACAATGATCAGACCTGATATTACACAATGACCAGATTTGTTATTACATAATGAACTGATATTACACAATGACCTGACAAATTACACAATGAGTTGGAAAACGTAAAACACAATGATGAATACATATGACACAATAATGAAAATATTTGATAAAATGAACAAATTACACAATGATTTGGAAAACGTAAAACACAATGATTTATACATATAACACAATGATAAAAAATATTTGACAAAATGTTCATATTCCACAATGAGCAAATTACACAATAACCAGACCTGACATTACAGAATGACCTGACATATTTGAGCGAATTACACAATGAGCTGAAAAACGTAAAACACGATAATAAATACATATAACACATTGATGAAAAATATTTGACAAAATAATGAATACATATAACACAGTGATGAAAAATATTTGACACGGTGACCAGACCTGACATTACACAATGAACCAAACCTGATATTACACAATGAGCTGAAAAACGTAATTTTTTTCGTTTTTGTATATAATGATACTATACTCGTTTTAAAGATAAAAAACGCTTGTTTTTATGGTGTAATTTTTTTTTAAATAATGTCGTATGTAAAAGTTATGAACGTTTAAAAAAAGGGGAACTTGATAAAAAGTCAACAAAAGTGACCAAAACTTAAATACTCTTCTAACAACTTTTTCTTCTACATTTTAATCTCAACCATTAAATATTTCTATAATTTGATCTAATTACCCTAAATCCTTCTCACCCTTCAAAGATTTGAAATCCTTTTTACCTAAACATTTTCCTATAATAACAAACCACAGTAATATACGTAATATATTTTCTCAAACAGTAACAATCTCTAAAATCACGTGTTACAACTAGGGGCGAGCAATATTCGGGTATACCTGAAAATACCCGAAGCCCGGCCCGAAAAAAAACGTGAACCCGGACCGTTTAAAAGTACATGGGCTTTCAGTCGGTTTTCATATTTAGCTGAAATCGGTTTCGGGCCCCGTGAAACCTGAAGTTAGAAAGAAAAGCCCGAATTCAATGTAAAATTCCTTATTTACGTCTGTAGCAGATTGCAATACAAATCAGAATCAAATCTTATATTTTTAAATTAAAAATAAAGATAACTACAAATCACAATCAAATCTAACTTAAAATAAATTGAAACATAAACCCTACATATAATCGATCATCAAACTTTGCAATACAAAAAAATACTTTTGAGGTTTCAGAAAGATACCTGGAGGCTGTAGGCTTCAGCAATCAATTAAACCGGATAATAATTATTGCAAGCAATCCATAAGGAAGAAGTCTTCTGCAAACTTTGGCTAATTATTTAAGAAAAAACGTAGCAGCAAGGTTAGATTATGACTGCATTTGAATATTATTCTATAAATGTATATACACACGTGTTTGATCAGCATGGTTTTTTTGTTTTTAAATTTTAATTCACGTAGATACAATTTTTTTCATATTAACTATGTTGTCATATTAAGTCTCAGTTCTTGTTTCTGTAGTTTCTGAAAGTTTTATTTGATTCAGAGATCATTGTTTCTGGTGTTGACAAATCTGCATAACTAAATTATGATAGCATCCACCTCATTGAGTAATGTACTAAAATAATTATTCATAGCTGGGCATTACATAACCAAATAACCTATTACAATCTGTATAACCAAAATACAATTTTCTGTAACCAATTAACCATTTGTTGTAACCTTTATACATAACCAAATCAGATGTTGTAGCACCTTTTTTTATGAACTGAGAATAAGCAAGATGTGCATTATTATTCAATTTGACCACAAATTACTATACCCCATAGGATTTAACATATCTTAAAGAATTCATGAAATTTATTGAATATGTACACAGTAGAAGCTTGTGAACAATCATCAACATACAAACGAACATACAATGTAATGATGCTAGGAAGTCAGCAGTAAAAGCAAAAAAAGTTTGGAACAGAAAAATAATTACAATTTGTTTAAATAGAAACAGAAATTCAATGTATTGAAATGGTTTGTTTTTCTTGTTGTTTAAGGTAAGATGGATCCTCTTAATGTCGAGCAATTATCAAGTGATGAATCCCATGGGGGAGATAAAAGGAAGGCAAAACAACCGGCATAAAAGAAAACAAATAAAAAAAAGTAAACAGACGGGAGGTTCTAAAGTTTGGGAGGTGTTTGATACTAAGTATACTGACGAGGAAGGGATTCTAAAGGCAAGATGCAAATACTGCAAGAAAGGGATGCGTTGCGACTCAGGAACACATGGCACAAGCGCACTGAAACGACATATTGATATATGTCCAGAAAACCCTAACAAGATGAAGGGTCAATCCAACTTGTTTGTGAAAAAGGATGACGATGTTGCCGGTGAGGGTAGTGTGAAAACTTGGAAATTAAGTCAGGATTTGGGTAGAAAAGCCGTAGCCGAGATGATCATATCGGATGAGTTACCGTTTACTACAGTTGAACGTGAAGGTTTTCGGAGGCTAATGGAAAAGTATGTCCGAATTTTAAGATACCAAGCCGGTCTACGGTATCTAGAGATTGCGCAGAATTATTTTTAGATGAAAAGGCAAAGCTAAAGTGTTATTTTGTCCGGAGTAAAACTAGAGTGTGTCTAACAACCGACACGTAGAGGTCGATACAAAAGATAAACTATATGTGTGTGACGGCACACTTTATTGATGACAACTGGGTGTATCACAAGCGAATCATCAATTTCAAACCAATATTTAGCCACAAAGGAGAAGATATAGCTCGGGTATTAATTCAATGTTTAAGAGAGTGGGACATTGAATATGTTTTGGCCGTGACTACATATAACGCCACATCTAATGATGCTGCCATGGCTATTCTAAATTTAAATTACCAAACCAATTGGTTGAAGGATAATACTTGCATGTCCGTTGAATGGCACATATAATAAACCTTATTGTTAAAAAAGGTCTGCAAGAAAAGGAAGGGGCAGTCGATCGTATAAGAAATGCGATCCGATATGTTAGACAAACTCCTAAAAGATTGGATGCATTTAGGCAATGTGCAAAGGATGTTAATGTTAAAACTAATGCAATGGTGGCCTTAGATTGCCCTACGAGATGGAACTCGACTTATGAGATGTTGGATACGATTGAAAAGTTTGAGAAAGCTTTTGTAGAGTATGACATGAAAGATTCAAACTACTCAAGAGATTTAGTTGAGGTTCCAACAATTGCTGATTGGATTTACGCTAGACATCTAGCAGGTGTTTTAGAGTTGTTTAAACGCAAAACCATTAAAGCTTCTGCTTCGACAAAGGTATTCCTATTTCAATTTTTGATAAATAATCTTAATTAATAAGTTCAACTGACACATGTTACAAACAGGTGGTTGTTAATGAATTTTTTAAAGATGCAATGAATATTGATAATCACCTTCGAACGATGAGGGCTTCAAATGACTTCACAAGTAAAAGAATAGGTGGTTCAATGCAGGCAAAGTTTGAAAAATATTGGAGGAATGATGACAAGTTTAATAATATGTTGTACTTTGCATCCATATTAGACCCTCGTTTGAAGATACATATGATAGCATATGGTTATAGTAGAATATTTACAGCTGAAAAAAAAAGGAGATGGAAGATGTCATTAAGAATAAGGTTACTGAATTTGTTAAACCTATAGTGAAAGAGTTGGAGGTACTTTTTGAGCAATATCGAATAAATTATGAATCCATGAAACCTCCTCCTAACGTTTCACAAAGTGGAGTAAACGATGATCAGTATTCACAAGTAGATGGTGATTTTTTAATGACTTTAAATCGGATGGTGGTTTTAGCTCCTACACCACTAAGTCGGAACTTCAAATTTACCTTGATAATAAGGAGGAAGCTCTTTACCCAGGATTTGATATCCTTTAATGGTGGAAAGTTCCTGCTTCGAAATACCCGGTATTAGCGAATATGGCGAAAGGTATGTTACTACACTAATTATATTCTATATAACTATTAATTTATTTCTACTATTCATATCACCTTTTTGTGATTGTTATTGTAGACATATTAGCTATTCCCGTATCCAGTGTGGCTTTCGAGTCGGCTTTTAGTACGGCCAGAAGAGTTGTGGAAACGTTTAGAAGTTATTTGTCCACTCCGGTTGTTGAAGCACTAATATGCACACAAGATTGGATCCGTAAGTCAAGTAAAGAAATAGACGGTGTTGAAAACTTGATAGACTTTCATGATCTTGAAAAAGGTAATATGAGATTACACAAGTTTAGATTTGTTAATATTGATTAAATATATAACTTTCATTCTTTTATTTTGTAGAAATTGCTGATAGCCTTGAGCCGAGTCACATACCCGAATGAGCTGGATTAACTAGTGGGTGCGGATGAATATGGAAAAGATGAAGACGGTTTTTATGATTTTATTTCATTGTTTCGTGGTGTGGTTTAATTAATACTTTTTTATTTCATTCTTAGGGGGTTGAATTCTTGTTTACTTGTTGGATTGTTGCAAAAAGTTTCTTTGATGATTAAGCAATTGATTATATTTGTCCGTCATTGTGATTTAACTGTGATTAAGGCACTAAGTGGTAATTCCACTTGCATGTTTAATGCCTTAGTGTTAATTCCACATGAAAGATACAAATTAACTTGTTATATGTTTTCTCAACTGTGTTAACTCCCAGAAAGAATCCCACATCAAACTCTTAACACATTCAACTTTGTCAATTTAAGATTCAGTTGATTATGACCACAAACTTTGATCCCTGTGCTTGATCCCCACCCCACACCACAAATTGTTCTATAAAGCTGCAAAAATGACGTTCAAATTGGGAACCCTAAAGGTAAATCAAAATCATAGAAATACGATTCAACTTTGTCAATTAGAGCAATTAAAAAAAAATAACAATTCAAGTTTAGATCCATAATTCTAATTCTAACTTGAAGAACTTAACAATAAGAAAAATCGTAAAACAAGATCTGGAATTACCTTTTTATGTATGAATTGATCGATGGAGGACAACCTTCACTGCTGCAAAGAGGCAAAAGGGGACGATGGAGGTCACAGGTGGGTCGATTAGTGTGATTCCAGTAGATGTCTATCAACAGAAAGAGCCAAAGGGATCGGTGGCTTTCACTGCTGCAAAGTTTCTAAATCGGGTTGTGTAGAAAACCCTAACCCGAGGTACCCGAGGCGGAACCCGTATATATATCAATGGGCCGGGCCTCGGGTCACCTTTTCCAGACTTTCGGTGTTCGGTCCGGGTCGGGTTTTACCCAAATCGGGTCGGGTTTTGAGAAAAGCACACCCCTAGTTACAACATAAATTGGATTTATCATCATTCTATATAATAATAGGTTAGAAACCCCGTGTATTACATGATCTGAATAAATACAATAAGTAATTGCAATGTTATATAGTTAATAATGAATATTTACATATTACATATTTATGACATATTACATAGTTTTTTAATATAAATTTTAGAAATGTCATATAGTTACTTTTTAAAAATGTTTTATAAAAAGAATGAAATAAATGTTCAATTTCTAAAAATGTTTTATGAAAAACCCTATATTTTTTAAATAAAAAACTTTTTATAAAAAGAATTATAGATTTCATTATTATTTAATAGGAGATAGATGCGGAAAAAGATTTTTATTTCTTTTTTTCATATTTACTTCTAATCCAACATTTTCCTATTTGTTTTTCACTTTATACTCATCAATTTATGGACACAAAATAAACAAAATATTGGAAACATATAAAAGTAAAAAAAAAAATATGTTAATTAATTAACTAGTCATCTTTGACTCTCCGTCCATCCTACTGGGTTTGAATTGATCTCTTCAAAACTCACCGAAGACATTTATCATATTAAAAAAAAAAAAAAAAATCTAAGACATTTATTATATTCAGAAGTGTTGAAGTTGTTAAATCAGTAAAGCACGCAAGTGGACCAAAAGTGTTTATTTTAACTAATAAATACACGAATGAAATGACAATAGCATAAACAAGTAATGCACTAGAAACCTAGCTACTTCCGGATGGATTTTAGGGGTTTGTATGGTTCGATTTAAAACCATAAAACCGTATATGTTTGGTTTTAAAGTTGGTCTTCTCTCCTAACTATCAGTCAGTTAGTTTTAAAAAATTCAAACGGTAATGAACGGTTTGATTTAAGGTTTATATAAAAAAACGTTTGTGTAAAACCGGACTGGACTGTAAAATTGTGTTTTAAATAAAACTGGACCTCTATTAGTTTGGACTTTAGATTACTCTAATTAAATCTGGGGTGGGCCTCAAAATCCACATGAATTTCATCGATAGATTATTAAATGTTGTAGTAGCCTTTTTCTACATATGATCTAAATTGATCCTTTTTTAGAATTTTGGAACTTTCTACATGATTTAAGCTTCTACTTAGTAATTATCTATGCGATATTTTGATACATATATCATAATATGAAAAAAAAAAAATCTTGCCCAGATATATGTGTTTTAAATGTTGCATCTTTTCAAATTAATTTTGGATAAAAGGCTAATAAAGTTTAAACCATAAAACCAAACCCGATCCAAACTGTTAGAAATGGAACGCTTTAAATTCAACGATTCAATTTTGGTTTTTGATAAGCAAAAAACCGTTACTAACAGTATGGCTTATGGTTTTACATAAAAACTGGACCGTTAACACCTAATGGACTCAAATAAATCATCTCTTTCACCCGAATAATATCAACCGTCACTAAAACTACTTTACAACTATTGTTCTCTAGTATATTTTTTTTATTAATTTGATTCAGATTTATTTTTTCAACAGGATGTACCAAAATAAAATAAAAATAAAACACAATCAAAGAATAGTTTAGAATAGACGGAGTGTGCAGTTGATTTATGACACCGACACCACCACCATCCTGTGAACACATGTCGTGTTCGTTCATTTATGTTCATGAACGTTCGATTATGTTCGTTTATTAACGTTCATTTATGTTAGTTTGTTTGTGTTCATTTGTTTTTGGATGAATCATGTACGTTTGAACCACTAATTTACATGTGTGTTTTGGATTAATTATTAAGTATTAGACTTGTTCATGTGTGCTCACTAATGTTAATTTATGTTCGTTTGTGTTTTTTTTTATTTTTGTTCGTTTGTATTCATTTTATGTTTGTTCATTTGTGTTCGTTTACGTTCGTTTAGCTTTTTAACGAACAAACATGAACGAACACAGACATTTTCATTTTCTTAATGAACGAACATGAACAAAAAAAAGTGTTCGATTATATGTTCGTGTTCGTGTTCGGTTAAAATTAAATAAACGAACATGAACACATCGGTGTTCGTGTTCATTCGGTTCGTTTACAGGCCTATTATTCGGTACCGGTACTGTACCGATCTCATACGTATTCGCCACACCTCTGTCGTATCCACCGTCTTCGCTGTCCCCAACCGGTGGTCATCAATGCTACAGTTACCACCAAAACTGTTGCACGGTCGCCGATGCCTTCACCACTAACACAACCATGACCTACAGCGCTATTAGGTACCATAAAAACAAATATTACATGTGAGCCCGCTATGACCCGTGTTTTGACCCATTTTTCAAAATGGCCTGTTTGGCCTGAACCCATTTAAGCCAAATCAACTCGCTTTCAACGATGGATATATCTATCGGAAATCACTCAATGAAGGTAGGATTCGTTGGTGAAGGTCCATGAGGAAACATGGTGTGAATAAAGAATACACCAACAATAGCATCATCGTCAAAACATTAGTGAAAGCGGTGTGTTTCACGGATGGATTAGTAACAATGACTTCATCGACGAACCACCAATGCTTTCATCATCGACAGATTACCCAAGACGACCTTTGTTGTGTGTTTCAATGACAGATCATCGATGACCTTCCATTGAAAATCGAATGGTATTGTCGGTTCTTAAAAGAAAATAGTTACAATTTCCTTGAAAATAAAAATATATACTAATTTATGGAAAACAACTTAAAAGCGTGATAAAAAATTTTTATATCCAAAATCTTATCTTCACCATAATCGACCACCCACTCATCGCAAATACCTTCTCACCGACATGGACCAAAAAGGCTGAGACGAAATCTAATCTGAAATCGCTAAACCTATAGAATCTACTTTTTTAATTTTTCTTTTGAAATTTCTCATACCCGTTGAGAATAATTTGTTTTTTCTTATTAAATACACCTCTATCATTTAATAATAATACATGTTTAAAGAAAATACTAAGTTTTATATTAATAAATCTTCTGACATATTTTAACGAGTGTATGTGTTAACAGATTATATTGTATTCCACGAGTTTATTCAACCCGTGTAAAACACGAGTTTTTAAAAAATAATTTTTTATTAGTTAATATATAATGTTATATTTATTCAACCCATGTAATACACGAGATTTTAACATAGTATCCCATAAAATTTGGAGCCCCTTTTTTCACGTCTATGTTAATTAGGTTAAATCAGTGCTTCTCTACAAACAACAATATCAAATATTCTATCAACTAGCTTTAACCCTTTGTGTTATACGGGTGAAATGTTAAGATTATATTGGTAAATATATTAACAACTCTTTTTATACAAATTTGATATTGTATTTGTAACATTTTCATTTGGTTACATGTTAAGATAATATGGATAAAAGTAATTAAAACATCAAAAAATACATGAAAATTCATTTAATAAGTTGTGCACTTTTTACAATATATTAAATTACATATTAAATGAAACCTCACAGTGATTATTTACAAATTTGAAAATACTTTATTGTATATAACATTTGACGTTGTATTGGTAATTTTTCCATATTTACCAAAATTTAATAGCTTGAGTCCATCTCTACTTTTAACTATTGATAATGCAACATACAACTGATCATGAATAAACACCGGATCTTTCAATACAAACCAACATTTGAAAGTGATTGCCCTAAACTTTTATTCATGGTCACTGAAAAAATACAACATTTGTATATTTTTTCTTTAAAATTTTAATGAAATTCTTTTGTCTGAATATGTTAACTCAATTATAGGGATAAATTTATGATGATCAGTGTTGCTTCAAAATATAATCTTCGCTTCTATAATGCAATTACCTTGTGATTTGACCTAAATACTTGTTATATTATCTAAACCATTTTTTCATCAATATTATTTAATAGCATAACCGAAACAACGACATTTAAAACCAATTTATGGTTTGACAAACCTGATAATGTAAGTTCATTTAGAAATCAAGAGATTATAAACTTTAATCAAAATAATCATTAAGATGCCCTGATTGACCGATACTATTTGTACTTGTATACAGAAAATCTCGCTAAACTTTTAATACTAAATATCTCATTAAAACCAAATAATAAAAAGAAACAAATAAAATTTAAATTTCAACAATATATCGTTTTTGAAATTCAAAATTTAAAACTCCAAATTTTAAAAATTTCACTCCTTAATATTTTGACACAATTAAATTTAAAATTACAAAATTAAATATGAAAATTTTAAAACTAATAAATTAGAATTGAAACTTGTAAACATGTTTTTTTTAAATCTCGCCATTTAAAAAAAATTAAAGTTTAAAATACAATACACTTTTAAAAATAAATATTTGCAAGTTTCTTAATTTTTTTAAAAAAACTAAGTATTAAAATTTATAAATCAAAATAAAAAAAATATTTATAAATATCAAATTTAATTAAAAAACTACTATATAAGTATTAGTAAACTTTATCCTAACACATATTAATTTAAAAAACAAAGGTAGTATTTTCAAGTTTTATATGTAAAATTAAAAAAAAAACTTTTTTTTTGATAATAAAATTTTAAAAAATCATTTTTTAAATAATAAAACTTTAAAAACTTGCTTTTTAAATATTTTGTTTATTAATTCTTTATTTTTTTTAATATTAACTTTTGATGATAATTTAAAATAAATGTGAGCTAGTGGTAAAATGATGAAATTGTTTATTTATGTAATTTTTTATTTAAAAAAAGGCTAAATATGAAAGTATTAAATGTAAGATATAAATGTGTATTGAGAGGAAAAAGTTGTGAGACGGAGTATGATGATAACAAGTGGCAAAACCATTTAATTTTTTATTAGGAGAGATATGAACAATAATTAATTATACCGGATAAAAGTTTCTACTAACAGGGATATTTAATGTCTATCATTTTCTTATAATTTGACCTTTAAATTATGAACGTTATGTATCAAATCTTAACCCAAATCCAACCAATACTGTTACAACATGTTTGGGTTGGGTTTAAAAATAAACTTTTTATTTGTGTTAAGAATGTATTACTTTATTTGTGTTAAGAGTGTATTTTTTAACCTTTAATACTATTTAAATTAGAAATTAAAGACCGTGCTAAGCGACGGCGACGTATTGTATAGTAAATTAAAACGTTAAAACGTACGAAAGGAAACATAAAAAAAAGAAAATTAAAAAAAGGGATAGAAATATACAAAGGCCTCGCGCTTCCTAGTGGGAGCGTGGTCGTTTCTTCCACGCATTACGCAACATGAGTTTGATCATTATTGGTTATGCTTGTCGAAAACCATAAAAACGAATACCGATACCCGTTACAACAAACCAAAATAGCAACAACGATGTTCTTCGCTCATAAACGGTTAGGTTTGTCCCTATACCGTAACGGTAACGTCGCTCGCTATACGATCCAAAAAAGTACTCGATTTTGAATACTATTCCGTTAATAAAAAAACCGGAACGTTCACAAAAAAAACTAAAACAACCGCATATTTCATTTTTTTTTTAACTTAACGAATGAAAATTATTAAAGAAAAATGAAATTATTAAAACTTAAAACGGGTTAAAAACGTATATTGTAGATAATGTAACGGTTGGAAACGAAAATTAAAAAAAAAATTGGTCTACTCACAGGATGCCACCTGGCACTGTGAACTAATGAGAATGGAATACTGTTGACGTTGAGTTTCCATTGTAGAGTAAGTAATCGGCAAATATTGAAGTACTTTAGTGGTCAAAGCCATCAGAAGCTAATTTTCACTTATCCAATATGGTTGGTAAGATATGACTATGGCTTCCACTACCCAAAGCGATGGTAATTCAAATTCAGTTAGGGTATGTGGTGGTGCAAATGTATCATGTCAACTTGGATTAAATTACACATTCTTATTAATATCTTACTTTTAATCAAGAATTTATATGGTACACATTATTAACTTATTTAAAAGATATGAGAGTGAGCAGTAATACAGTGATGTACAAGTTCAAAAGCCTAACGTACAAATGGTGATGGGTTTGCTTTTTATCACTCTGAAGCCACGCATCTGACTCCATTTTCTTCTGCTAAAGAGAGATGAGAGAGAGAGGATTTGGTTGGTTCATGGCTCCTGATGATGGTGATGGCGATGGCGAAACCGTCACAACCGAACTACGGCTGTGGAGAAGCCCGCCTTTTGAAAACATTCGGTTCCTATGCCTCCGCCTTGCTGCGATCTTCTTCAGCCGGTAAGTTTTCTTTGGTTTTGATTTGGTACTTGGCCTTCGATATTGGGGTTTTGAGTTGCAGTGTTCTTTTTCTTCAGAGTCAGTTTGAAGCATAGACCCAAATTCTCATCGACTCCCCTGGTAGTTTCATCTGTTCAAAACCCTAATTTGATATGTTCTTTTTCATTCGCTCTTTGTTATTTGAATGATATTAGTGGGTAATGTCAGGTTGATGGTGAAGATGAGGACTGGATAAAATCAGCCATGAAATTGAAGAATTTGCTGCAGAACTGGAAAGCTGATGATGATGATTGTGAAATTGGAGACTTAAATGGTGAGTTTTCTGCTAATCAAAGTCTAATGACTGTTTCTCCTGGAAAGAATAAACTGAATGAGGAACATCAGGAGCCCTTAAGACCAGTAGTGCAGGGGCATTTTAGGGCTCCTGTGTCATAAATATTACAATTAGATTTCAACTCAACAGACAAATGGTTCATAATTACATCATTAGCAGTTTAGCACCAGTGATTAAGTAAAGATTAAATGTATAGAATCAGGAAGTCCTACTGAGAGGTAAATAATTAAATATACATTTCTATTTGAATATATTCAGGTAGTGATTTAATAACTAAATACGAACTTATCTTTTATGCAGCATATTTGCGAAAGGTGTAGTTTGTATAAAGAATATAAAACACAAACGAATGACTTCGCAATACAAAAATGCAAGATTACTTATTTTAGCAGGTGCAGTTGAGTACAACAGGTCACAAGATCAACTATCTTCTATTGAGACACTACTTCAACAGGTTCATTACTTTACCGTGCTAAATCCATTGATATTTGGTTTATGAACTCTGTATCTTATGTTTCTTTCTAATAGAAAACGGATCATTTGAAGATGGTTCTTTCAAGAGTAGAAGCTCATTGTCTAAGTGTGTTATTAGTGGAAAAGTGTTTCGTCTTTGCTACGTCTCCAAACTGTTGAGAAGGTAATATACATTTAATACTAACGATTGAAAAAAAAATGAGACTACGAAATTGATAGTAGAGTTCATAATGAATTCAAATTGGACTCTAGGTAATGGTGTTATTCTCAGAGGATTGTTAGAGTATGATCCACTATTTTCATGGGTATAATGTATGATAGTTTATAGACTTATTTAAGTTACTTTAAAGACCTCTTTAAAAGCCAAACCTAATTCCTCCTTTTGTGTTCTGTGCTCAACTTTTCATATAGAGTTATAGACATACTATATGATGACAAAAATAGAATAGTTGTATATAATCTAAGGTTAAGAAATTTTGTGTATGTAATCGTTGTTTCCTTGCATCTGTTACATGATTATAGCATACATATGTCTGAGTTTTCTTCTGTGGTGATATTTTAAGTTCTAAGTGAACTACACACGTAAGTATATGATTAGAGGTATAATTATAATGGCTAGCATATTATGAGGTGATTAGATGTGCGAATTGAAAGGGATTATTGCATATTAGGCGGATTGGATAATGGGTCAAAACGGATAAATTGTAACGGTCATAACACGTAAATTTATAGGGTTGATGACAATGATATTTGAAAAGGCCCCATTTTTTGAGTTAGCTTTAGGCCTACGAAGAGGTTGACCTGGCCCTGGTTTTGAGAAGGAATTTTTTTTACAGACAGCAAGATTTGTTACAAAATGAATGATGCAGTGATTTCATATTGACCCAACAGTTTCTGTTTTTAAAGCACAGTCTGTGATTGATATGAGATTAATCTAAAACATTTTAAAAAAGAGATGACCTTAGATTGGAGTGTCTAGAAGGATGTTAAGAATTGGAACTCAAAGTACAAAAAGATTGATCGATCTTTTGAGTTTTCAAAACAGATAGCAAATTAACGCATAAAGTAACAAAATTAAAATTAAATGTAGGCAACCTTGGCAGATCGGGTTGATATGTAAAGATTTTCAAGTTTTTGATGCTACTGTAATTCTATTTCATTGGCTATTAATTTTTCAGAATCTCCAAGTCCACTAGCAAAATTTTTATTAACAGTCTATCATATATGAGAATAAGTGGAAAAAAGTCAGTAATCAGGAAGTCAACAAATACAAAGCATCCTATTTTACAAGCTGGAATTCTAAATGTACTGCACCTGCCTACTGGAAAAAACAAAGGGGGCCACGGAAATAGTTATACGCAAAGGCTACGGACAACGGTATTGCTTCATTTTCTACTTGCACTTTATTTATTTAGTCGACCATCTGCTGTTTACTCAAAATGAAGCAAGACGGCTCTTTGATCGTGCACTAAACTGGAAAACCATTTGCTGGTTGAACACATCCTCGTACACTATACTAAAAAGATATTATAATATGTATCGTTTTATTATATTGGTTACACCAAATTTACACATGTCAGGTTTGTTTTATTGAGTGGGTCAGTTTTATTAAGTGGGGCAATTGATTAAAGAAACACACACACAAATACATATTGTTTGCATGTGAGAGAAGACATTAACAAAATCCAGTTCAAAATGGATAGGAGAAATTTGATTAGAGACCTTTCATCTTATAAGACACTCGCTTTTGTTGGGTTGTGGAGTCTTAGGGCAGCCTGCCCGTGGACGTAGGTCAGATCGAACCAAACTACGTTAAACCTTTGTGTCGTTTATTGCTTTTGCGTGTGTGTGCGTGTGATAACCCCCTAACAACTTTCACCTATTTACTTGAGAACAAAAACAGTTCCAATCGAACCGGAACTGTTTGTGTTATCTGGCTACTTACAGTTTGTTTGGATGTTTCCACATATGGATAAACTGATTTTCATTGATGCAAAGTGTTTATATTGCTCATGCATGACATAAACTTTATTGCAAGTTCCTATTTTTTGGTTATTGGCTTTGACTTAAATAAAATTCATGGTTCATGAACTGGATGTCACTGACTGAATTTAACTATTTTTACTTCCGCTTTAGCAGCTATTTTGCTTAGCATAATATATATTGAGATTTGTCAATGACTGAATTTGACCATTGTCGGGTTTGACGAAACTTAACCAAACTTTTATCATGTGATTAGGTGCTTAATCAAGAAGAAACATCTTCAATACAAACAAGCAGAAAAAGGATGCGTTTCAGCTTCTGAAACCCGACTTAGAAATCAACCCGGATAAACACCCACACTTTGATCCTCGAATGCGTGTAGATAAGATTTATCTTCAATTAGGTTCAAATGCTTATTTACCTTTGAATTATTTTTGTTTCGGTTTCCGTTATGTACAGGGTTTTAGGTACCGACCTGTTTTTGATCCTTTACCTGTCAAACGTTTATTTTATTGACAGTTTTTCGCGACGCAGCGCGCACGGAATAAATACTAGTTGGAATAGAATAATAAAAGATGGAATAATCAAGCCATTGACATAAGTAGAAACTTGTGCAAGATGGAAGCAGTATACATACAGAAATAACAAGTATATTGTTTGATATAGAAAAAATATAATAAATTAAATTTTGAATTAGTGAAAGTTTTGAAAATTTGAAGTTTTTAAAAATTTGGAATTGTCATAATTGTATGAGTATTTTGATAAGTCGGTATTTTAGATGAGTTTGGTATTACGGTGTTGAGAATCCTAACACATAATATTTATTAACATAAGATCATAAACGGGTATATTCTCAAAACTCACAAAGCCAATGGGTAAAGGGTGAGTGGATACTCAACATGTGGGTGACCAAATATTTGATACGGTTTTACATTCAGATATGCAAACGGATGCGCCAAAACCGATTGTTTCAAATTTAACTCATTTTCATCTATGTATATAAAGATTTTACTTGCCTTATGTTTGACCAAAAGTGCACAAAACCGGATTAGTTTTAAAACCGATTCGGATCGAGTCAAAGAAAGTCATTGTTCAAATTGGTTCGGATTAGAAACTAGTTTTATGAGGGGAAAAAACCGGTTCGGTATGAAACCAGTTTTATTCCTTCGGTTTGGTAAGGCCCCAGCCCAAGCCCACCTAATAAGATGTCATCGTTCTTTGACCAGCATCACAAAAATTAAAGCCCATAAATTAATACCAAGATAAAGAAAGCATCACAAGAATTAAAGCCCATAAATTAATACCAAGATAAAGAAAATGCATAAAATGTGATGCTTTCCCTTGATGATACTGATTCTCCCATTTTACTAGCTATTATGCTCGGTCTGTGGTTCAGAAAACAAGATGACGTGTATATTATTTCACCCTCTTGCACCAACTTTTCCTCCTATTTATATCAAGCCTGGTAAAACGAGTGGGTTGGGTTAGGTAATGGGTCAAAATCGGTTTGAGTTAGGATGGGTTTGGGTCAGGATGGGTTATGACCAAAACGGTCAAAACGGGTAATTTAAAAAAAAAGGTATCAATTTGATTCGGCCGGATCATAATGGGATGTAACCAAAAAGTGGCTCAGGTTGAAATAAGATCTTTAGAAAATAAAAGTACCAAAATCCGTTACCCGCTTGAACCGATTCTAAATTTATATAGTTTTTAGACGACCTATCTTGTCCCAAATTGTTTTAAGGTGTTACCTAGTTCAAATTGTTTTTGTGTTATGTGTTACTCAATTCAACCCAAAATACAAATTTTTTTACCCAAACCAACCCATTTTTATAGATGACTTGAGTTAAATCAATATAGGTGACGTCATCATATGGGCTTTGTAGATGGCGAAAAAAGGTCATATGGTCCGTGTGTTCACCTTGGTCAAAAGCATATAAATATGCACGTGTGCTCCCGACACTGGCTTACAATCACAATCGTAAAGAACCTAAGATAAACGTGTTATCCTAATTAGGCTCCCAAGACTATACTTACCACATCTTAGTAGGTTAAACGAACTCTAATGATCCAAATCCGAGTCTAAAACGTGTTTGGGTTCAAAATCATTATTTCTAAGGTTTTGATGATCGCACACGACCGTGCACATGATCAACGCTTAAATCTAAATTTAGATGGGCTCACCTAACTTCTGAATTTTTACCAGACACTCAATTTAAGAAGTTAATTACTGATGATATCACCTTTCTTCAGTCCTTGGATTGTTCCTAGGATCATCGATGTGTAGGGTTTCTTCATATGAAGATGTGGTTTGAGCATAAAAGTGATTAGAGAGAGGATTTATAAATGAGGAATATGATAAGGTGTTGTTTGATGTAATTCTCGAGCTTCAGTTGTATTGTATTAGATCAAATGGCAATGGTTTACAGGTGTTAAGATGACAATTCAGGTGAAAAAATGTGGTTAATAATACCCGTATTAAACACATTACAAAAAAAATATAATATGTAGTGTCGCGCAGGCTGTGCGGCCAGCCACCCCGCATGGCTGTGCGGCCTCCCCGCATGGTTGTGCAGACTCGCATGATTGTGCTCTTATTCCGCATGGTGGTGAACTTGGTCTTTATTCTAGATTCTCAAATTATTTCTGGTTGTACCATTCATGTTGGCAAACCTTGTATCTCCTTTCACATAGACAATGTAAGTGTCGAGCTCATTCATAAGCTTGTCTTTAACCTTATGATCAAAATCACCTGGAGACATATCCGCCAACCTTAAAATCTTTGGTATACTAAAGTTACAAAAACTATTATTTAGGCTTAAAGCAGACATACACATAAGCAATTACGTGGTTACCTTGTTAAAACGATTGTCAAGTTCTTGAATTTGCATAGCTAACATTGTGTTGAAATTACTAAACTCATAATAATGACGATTGGTTATGTTAGGCTTTCTTTTTCTCATATCTTAAAGAAAGGATCAAGAAGGGTGAAGGGGGTGTGTGGTAGGGATGGGGTCCACTAGAGAGAGAGTGGAGGGAGAATGGAGCTCACCCAAGTAAATATACTCGGCCAAACTACTCGGAGTATAAGGGGCGGTGTACCTCCTTTACTCGATTAGCCTCTCTTACCTGGCCTCTTCCGGGTATCCCACCCCCTTCACCCTTCTTGATCCTTTCTTTAAAGAGTTTCACATAAAACATTAGTAACCCCTAAAATATGTTTCATCAAGTACAGATAATGTATGAAATAATTTGTTTTCATGTATATTTGAAGTCAACGTGCTTGTCTCTGGCTAACTTTAACAACACCCGACTTTTCAATGTATTCAATAACTTCAATAATACATTGATATAAATCAATCAAACAAAGAAGTGCTTTATAGTGAGAACTCCAACGTGTATCTTCGGCTTTTACAAGAGAGTTTTCTAGATTCTTTTTCTGGTTTCAACTTCTAAATGACCTATTGATTGTCATTTTTTTATTTTTTATATACCAGGTTTAATACTAAATAAATAGACTAGTTGGGTTAATGTCTTAATGGATTATGAATAACTTATGGGCTAGTTGGGTTTTTTTATGATTAGGTTTTTTAAATAGGCTTATGGGCTTAAAGTTAATTAACACATGAGCTTATTAAATAAATCTAACTGTATGAACTTAATTAATAAAGTTAATTAAATTAAAAAAATAGTTTTTTTCTCGGTTTAGGGTCAAATATTTAAAAAACGATGGGAAAAACCTCGAAAAAAGACTTAGCTCGCTCAGCACCGCTACTGAAAACTTGAAATCGAGTGAAGTTGGTTGACCCTGATACCATATAGGTACCTCCGCCCCTGGATGTGTCTAACCAACTGTGTCCAAGTTGTTTAGTTTTGACACGTGAACGAACTATGCAATTATAATAGTGTGTCAAAACCATTAGAATTATGTGTTTAAAACCATGTGTAACCCTCGCCCTACGCATCCTACATACTCCATGCGTTTCACACGTAAAAATCACTTTCTATAATACCTCACGACATAGGATACGAACACGAGCATATATATATATATTACTCTTTTTAAAAGAAAAAAAGCAGAATATTCATCAATGAGCTGTAAATCAATGCCAAGTATGGAAGGGAACAAAAAGAATGAAGAAGAGTAAAGATATTCATATTAGATTAAAGTTCAAAAAATTAAAAAAACAAAAACAAAAATAATTTGACTGGAAAAAGTGAAAAAAAAGGCTGCTACCAGTAAATCTAAAGCTTAATAAATAAAATAAAATAAAAAAGCAAGATCTGATACATCGTCTCCCTAACGTAAAGAATTTTGAACAAGAAAAAAAGGTCGACCCCACTTTTCCACGTCATCATGGGTGGGACTGCACGATACGCCACGTCATATTTAACTTAATTAATTTCTATACTTTTTCATCTAGTAGTCATGGACGAGGCCTGGTCTGTCAGTAACGTTCAGCCGCCACGACAAAAACGTCGAATCTCTGTCGTCCACGTCATCCATGAACCTAAACTCATTCGTCGCCGCCGCCGGCGAGTAGTACGATGGCGTTTTATGGCCGGATTGTGAGTAATGATCATTAACCCATTGGTTACCGTTCATCATATATTGGTGGTGATATCCGTCAGTCGAATCGCTGCCACCGGTTGTAACCGTGGCGGCCGCCGCCGCATTCGCACGTCTCTCCTCCTTCTTGTATCGAATTCCGCATGCATTGCATAATGACTATAAAATAGATTAAAACACAAAATATAGATTAAAACACAAAATTATAAATTTGTTATTAATATACTGTATAAGTGAGATTTTTTTGTTGAGTATCTTTGTTTGTTATAAATATTAAAAAAAAATCATAAACATACCTTGGGGCCACGAGGTCCATTCCTCCAAAGCGGAGTAGAAGTGGTGTCACAATTAGAGCACCGTCGAGAAAACAGACTATCAGCGGTGGCAGAGTTATTAGTGCTGTCACCGCCACCACTGCCTGCACGATTGGCTTTCTGAGCTGATGGTGCAGAGGAGTGGCCGGATGATTGCAAAATGTTCCACCAATTACCCCCACGTCGCTTTTCATGGTGCGCCTTTTCATATTCATTTGTCAAGCGAGTAGATGGCGTGCCCAAAGACAAAGTGCAATCGACGGAAGACGGTGAAGAGCCATAAGGACACATGATCTCTTGGTCATAAGGCATTGGGAATATGGAGGAGAACGAGTTTGGTTGGTAATGGTAGAGACCACATGAACATGGACCCATCATGGTTGAACCGGTGCACCTGTTCATGGTTGATGTGTCAATGTAGGTGATAAGATGATGTTGAAATAAGGGTCAAATGTGTGGCAGTGAAGGAGGTTGTCGTGAGTTAACTTGGGTTTTGGGTAGATTGATGTAAATGAAGATTTGTGGGGCCAGTGAAGAAGTAGAAGTGGTTAGTAGGCAGGGGATGCAATGAGAGGAGGAGGGGGGTTGGGGGTGTTTATATAGGTAAACACGAGTGGGGCCTGTGGAAGTGGAGTTGTAAAAGTGAATATTCCCCCTATGTTTTATTTGTCGTTTTCCTTTGTTGTTTGTAGAGATGTGAACAAGTTTGGATTACTTTTTGATCTTATAAACGAGTTGAGTTTAAACGAGTCCGAGTTTGAGTTTAAAGATAAGTTCATCTAATAAGCTGAGATAATCGGGTGGATCAGTGACCCGTCAGTGATTCAAATTGCCGTAAAAAAAAATAATAAGTGAATCTAGACCCGAGCTGCTTCATATCAAGCTCCAAACATATTATATGTATATAAATTTTGGATTGGTTCGAGTTTTACGCCGGACTACATATTTGTTATGTTTTTATACAAGATTATGTGTATGTAATGTCATATTTACTATTGATTTTACATGGTATTACATATATGTAACAGGTGTACATGTGTTGGTTTTACACTGTATTACATGTATGTGACTTCTGATATAGTAGGTGTTGAGGTCCATTTACATGTATGTAAATTTTGGATTGGTTTGGGTTTTAATCCGTGTAACGTATATGAAACTTTTGAAGTTGTAAATGTTTATATATGATTATGTTACGTATATGTATTTTGTGATTTGCAATCCTTAACATATATGTGCAAATGGTAAAAATTTGAGATAGGTGAGAGAAAAGATGATAGAGAATTAATTAATTATTTGATGAGATAGATAATTAATAGATTACGATTATACCTTTTTATTAATTTTTTTTTTTTTGTTTTTTTAGATTGATTCTTTAAGTTCTCTTGAAAAAATAAAAAGTTCTCATAATAACCATCTCATTTATATATAAACAATCCATATTTGTATAAATAAATATAAATGTATATAAACAAAATAATTATAAATACATATAATCACCACAAGGTTGTCCCATTCTATTATTTATTAATGTAATACATATCCAACTTTATATTTTGTAATGGAAAATATACCTTAAAGAACACACCCACATGCTTATATTTAATTTATATATTTTTACTTAATGCATGTAATGTAAATTTATTCCTTAAATGAAAGGGATAACAAAAATAGTATTGTGGGGTGCAATGATGAATATGATAGATTGCTTTTTAGCTTTGCATCTTTTCAGTTTGTTGTCTTTAAGTTTCATCATCAAATTATCTATATTAGTAATCATATGACTTTATAAATTTTATCTTTCTAATCGATACTTGTATGAATCTATCCATTTCAAAAACAGTCCGTTGTATCTACAATACTTGTAAACAAAGTATTATTATTTTATAAATATATATAAACAAAGGCTCGTTAAGGGAAGCTCGGACTCGTTTACTAAACAAGCTTATTCTTAGGCTTGAGCTAGTTTAAGCTTGGATCGTTTCGAGTTTTTAGCTAGCTGATCTCGAGTAGCTCGCGAGCCGGCTTGGCTCGTTTACACTTTACTTTGATATCTACGTGTAAAGTTTTTCCTCATAACTTGTTTTCTCACGGACTTACTCCTATGGATGGTATTGTCATCGATGTATTGCTGATTGACATGTCGTCGATAAAAGTCCTCTACTTTGTAGTGATAATTAAGCCTTCCTTAAAATCTTATGTTAGAGTAACATAATGAATCTCGTTTATTGTTAAAGTATAAATGACAATATACATAAAATAAAGTTATCTAAATAAATGATATTTCAAATTTGTGAATGTTAGTTGTATCATATAATAAGTTATAATTCATATATCAAAACTCTATGATCTATGCAATGTAATATATATATTTTATAATAAACATATAGTTTTTATATAAAAAAAGGTTTCTGTAATTTACTAATTTTATAAATCTAAAAAATAAAAAATTTGGAGTAAGTTTCATGTTTAAGATATGTCCTTTTATTTAAAAATAAAATAAAAATAGATTACATAAATCAGCATATTTTAAAAAGGTACAAGGCTATTATTATAAAAGAGAAAATAAAAAAGAGAGATTCAAAATGGTATGATTGAGAGAGGGTTTTGAGGGGGTTGTTCTTTTAGGGAATGGTCAAAAGAAGCCACGTGACCAGGAGGAACAGTCTTCCATGGATACACTTCTCCGATCACGAGGAGCACGATCTCTTTATGCAATTACGTTAATACCCTTAATCTTCTAATTATTTTCAATATTCCTGACCAACATAACTTATTAACCTCTTTAGTGGAGGCTTGAAGTGGGGGCGTGAGCCACCTGATCCTTTAACGAGCGTGGAACACCACCCCTTGGGGCATGATTGGGGCGTTGCCCGTTGAGGCGTTGAAGAATTCACGGGCGTGGGTTGTGTGTGTGTATATGTATACATCGAAACCACTACCAACCATAGTGATTTAGTTTAGTGATTATTCCAAGTTGATGTGATGGTGACGTAATAGATGTGGATATAAAACCACTATGGATGGTCTTACGATAATATGATTTTATTTAAATCATTCATTCAAATTTTAACCGAGTTAGTTATTTGAGATTTATACGGCTTTATTTAATATTTGGTTTTGACAGCTTGACGGTTCGACTCACGACTTAGAACTTGAAACCTGTCGTGTAAATCGAACATCCATTTAACCTTTTTTTTAAATCTTTCGTTTTAAGAATATATATTATTGGTAGACCACGTTATAACTTAAAAATGTTAATAAAAGCTATTGATTAAATAAAACTTAATTGTCAAACCATATTGTTTAAACTGTCTGGTTTTGTTTGCCGTTTTTTGAAATCATAGTTAGTAGCTTGACTGAAGATTTTCGTTGAAACCGGTCAAATTAGACTGTGAACACCTTAGGTAGAAATGGGGGTATGTGTCAAGTGTGGAGGTTGTTAAGGGGCAGCTGGCCAGCAAAGTGTTTAGGGTAGCCGGCTCTAAGACTTTCTTTAGCCCCAAGGCAACTGACACTAGTATCTCGTTAATTTAGGCAGGAAAATCAGTTGTTTAATTTGACATAATTTCTCCTATTATAAATAGATTTCTCTAATGTAATTTTAACTACCACCTGAAACGAAATGAAATATACTCGCTAAGCGTCCATGGATGCATGTCAGTTTAGATCGAACCATGTAAATTCTTGTGCCGTGTTTATTTCAGCTTTTGAGTGAGTCTTTGTATGATTTCCGTGTGTGTGAGAGAGAGATTGTTGTTTGCACCAATAACAACCGGTCACAATCGATGTTTGTTGTTGCTTATGTTGTCGGTCAATGTTGATCGGTCAACTGTTGTTATTCAATAGTAGTCGTTTGTTGGGTAATTTATTTGGTCTGATCAGGAGGATCGAGAACCAGAAACAAGGTTTGACCAGGTTCAGTCAAGGTCGACCAATAAAAGGTCAAACATAAAAATTTAGAGATTTGAAGAGTCGTGATACATGATCCCTATCAACATGTTGACATTTGACGAGTAAAATTTTGTTTTAAAGACCTATAACGGGTGTTTCCGTTTTATTTCTTATATTGTCAAGTAGAAGGAAATCTTAACTTTTTTTTTGAGTAAATTACCGTTTCAGTCCCTGTGGTTTACACGATTTAACACAATGCGTCCATAACATGAATTTTTAACGCTCTGAGTATCTGTGGTATACAATCTGTAACACTATGAGTCCCTGGATCTAACTTCGTTAAAAAAATCCGTTAAGTTTTTAAACGACCAAGTGTATGATGGTCATTTGTAATTTTATATAACATTAATATCACATTGAGTCTCACACCTCATTTTATATAACCTTATATCATAGGGACTCAGACAGATATTACATGTTTTCAGAGACGCAGACTGTTATACAGTAAAAGGAAATAATGAACATTTTACCAAAATTTAAACTGACTTGTTGGAGTAGTTAAGTCTAGGGACTCAGAGTGTTACAGATTATATGTCAGATGTACTCAAAGCGTTAAAAATTCGTGTTAAGAACGCATTGTGTTAAATCGTGTAAACCACATAAACGCAAACGGTAATTTACTCTCTTTTTTTGGTATACATTTTTCGGCTAGCTTACTAAATGAATAAAAACAGTTTATGGAGTCGTGGCTAAGGCTCGAGCAGTGAGAGACGGTGGCTAATGAACCGGTGGCGTGCAGTCACGTGATTGGGAAACAAAGTGGCTCGGTTTGGGGTTGGGGTGGGGGTCCAGGCCAGGGTGGTGACTGGGTCACACTCAGAGTCTTAATGATAAAGAAAAGAGGGAATCCAGAGATTTTGTTATTATTATAAAAGAGAGAAAGGGGGTGATAGAAATGGTTGATACTACTGCAATCATCAAAGCAACCTATTTTCCTCTGGGTTTTCGACTAAATCTTTGACCCAAATTATTATTATTATTATTATTAGGGGACTACTAACCACACACGGGAATTGCTAAATGGACTTGGCCATATACGCATCGTATAGGGCAATACGATGCGTATAGCCCTTCACAATTTCCCATGCCTGACATCCTCGTACAACCTGGTCATTCAAACCTCGTATACGCATCGTATAGGTCAATACGATGCGTATAGCGTACGAGGTACTTTCTGCTACTAGTCAACCATCACATCGCTATACGCCACGTATAGATCTATACGGAGCGTATAGCGATGTGATGTTGACTAGTTGCAGAAAGTACCTCGTACGCTATACGCATCGTATTGAACTATACGATGCGTATACGAGGTTTGACCAGGTTTGACCCGAATCCTATACGCACCGTATTGACCTATACGATGCGTATAGGGGCCAAATTTTGTGTATTTAACCATGCAAAATTCTCATTCGAACGTATCGTTCAAAAAAATTTCAAACAATCTCTCAAAAATTATAAACATGTCTTGGTGGTGGGATGGTAACTACGGTTTTCAGGTATATTCTAACGAGTCGCTGGAAAACAACCCGCAAAGTTCTGGCGTTCAAGAGGTGAACTGGGAGGAGGTCTCGTCCGACGTTTATTCTAATCAACGGGTAAGGCTTCCAGATTTGAACGAGCCACTGAGCAATCCCGAGTTCGTATACGGTGAACCGTCTTACCTTACACAACCCACGAACGACTTCGTATACGGTGAAGTCTCCTCCCCGACACAACAAACTAACAACTTCGTGTGCGGTGAAGTCTCTTACCCGACACAACAAACCGACGACTCCAAAGACGAAGAACAAAACCATCAAAATGTGTCGTATAAAACTGACCAGAATTTTCAGTCTCGTGAACAGTTGGTGGATTGGGCTATGCGGAGAGGACGTGAGAATGGTTACGTCCTTGTCACCCGACGATCGAGGAGAAAAGGCGACGATCCGACGGAACCGTTTATCAAGGTGTGGCTTGTGTGTGACCGTCACGGCGAACGTGCGTCTACTGCCACGGTTAGACGTGCCGGTAGCAAAAAAATAGGTTGTCCCTTTAAATTGGAAGGAGAGTATCAAGAAAATACTGGTGATTGGAAATTAACGGTGAAGGATGACAGTCATAACCACGATCCTAGTCAACATCTTGTGGCGCACTCGTTTGCAGGGCATCATTTACAGACGAAGACTGGAAAAATTTCAAGTATTCATGGTCGGTATTATGTGAGTCTCCCACGCCAGATATATACCAGTACAACTTCAACCGGCTTTACGAACGTCTGTATGCAGCCAAACGAGGAAGTAAGTTTTAAATATTAAATATTTAATATTTTCAGTATTTAAATATTTATTCAATATTAAATATTTTTCCAGGAGTTATAGATTATGTGACTAAAAATTGGCTGGACCCGTATAAAGAAAAGTTTGTATCGGCGTGGTCCAACAGAAACCTCAATTTTGGTCAACATACAACGAACCGAGTCGAGAGCCAGCATTCGCTCTTAAAGAGCTATCTTAGAAACGCTAACAGCTCGCTAGATAGACTTGTTGGGTTTGTTGATGAAATTGTATCAGATCAGTATTATCAGTTACAGTTTGGGTTTGGAACAAGCCTGATAAGGAAAATGGACAGCCACATAGCTATTGAATTGTTTGATAACCTGCACGGTAAAGTTTCACATAAAGCTCTAGATTTGATAGAAAACGAGTGGTACAAGTTATCAAATATACGGAAACAAAATGCAACGTGTGGGTGCCAACTTTTCAGTAGTTGTGGGTTGCCGTGTGCTTGTCGTCTGGCAGATATCGAAGCTACAGGTAAACTGTTCTGACTATTTAGTATTTGTGGGTTGCCGTGTGCTTTTCAAAATGTTCTGACTATTTCGTTTAAAATACAGGTGGCATAATCCCTCTAGATGCGGTGGACGTCTTCTGGAGGAAACTTGATTTAAAACCGTCGTTTGTCGATGATGAAAATGTAGACGTGGATAAGGTACTGGGTCAAGTGAGAAACAAAATCATGTCACAACCCGATCAGGTCAAAAGAAGTATGCTGTCGAGAATCGCATGGGTTGTCTTTCCGAGCAAAAGTAACAAGAAAGCGCCTATGGTACAAGAAGATACTCGCGGTCGTCCAACTTTGAAAAAGCAACAACAAAGGAAACAGGATGTCGCGAGAAACAGCTCATTCACAGGATCCCAACCGAGCAAATGTGACCATGCGAGACACAGCTCGTATATTGCGTCACAAGAGTCTATACAAGCGAGTTCGGTCTTTCAACACAGTCGTTCAACGAAGGGTAAAGGAAAGCAACCGCAAGATGATAACGCCCATCTAGGGTTTCCATTGATTACGGGGAAAGATGCGGTTAACAATATAAAATGTTTTAAGGATTCGATACCGTCTGTGTTTCATCCGTACATTTCACATATACAGGATGTAAATCCAGACGGTAACTGTGGTTTTCGATCGGTAGCTTTGGGCTTAGGGTTAAATGAAAACCGGTGGCTCTTTATCCGACAACAACTTCTAAATGAGATGGACAATAAAGAGGAATGGTGGAGAACTGTTTTTGACAGAGTCGCCTTTCAAGAGTATGATAGGCTACGTCACACAATAGATTGGCAGTATGTGAAAGCCGCACCAGTTAGTCGTTGGATGTCGATGCCATACACAGGACTCCTAATTGCTCAAAGATTTGGGGTGATTGTTCATCTTTTAAGCATCAACGGTAATCAAACATTTTTTCCATTGTGGTTTGGTCCTAACGTTCACGCTCAACATCAAGTCGTATCGTTAGTTCACGTCAACAATGATCATTTCATCCACGTCAAGTTAGACGGAGAATTTCCGATTCCTACGCCGAATGCACTTTGGAATTTGCACCGAAATGATGATGCAGCAAAATGGGAAAATATATACAATGATCGTATTGAACGATTTAAGAAAATAATGGCTACTAATAGATCTAGATTTCCACAATATTTCACGAATCTCGGATGATATTTGTTTAAAATTGTATTGTAACTATTTTTGAATTAATTTTATGGTTATTTTAAATATTTTTATTTAATTATAGCTGATTATAATTAAACTACTAATACGTGTGATTAATTTTAATTAAATATAATTATAATTAATTTTTATTCAAAATTTTGACATATACGACACGTATTGATCAATACGTAGCGTATAGAATACCAAACGTTGCTGAAGATACGACACGTATTGATCTATACGTGGCGTATAGACTTTTGATATATCAGTTTTGCCTCACGTACTGACCCAAACGAACCAAACAAACAAACACAAAGCCATACGCTACCCGCTCGTTGATTTGGATTGTGGCCTCAAAAAAACTTTGTAAAGGTACGTGTCTCAACCCACGATCATTAATGTTAGGTTTTAATTGAATATTAGCGGGTAAAACTGGGTAGATTAGCGATTTTTAGGTCTGAACTTAAGGGCTATACGCTACGTATAGGGCTATACGTGGCGTATAGTTCGTCCTAGGAAGACGATGAAGCCATACGCCACGTATAAATCTATACGCTGCGTATGGCTTGGTTTACTCGGTCACTAGCCTGCGTATGGTCTTAACTGGTCGCGTATGGCTTGGTTTACCCGGCAACTCGCCCGCGTATGGCTTAATTGGCCTGCGTATGGCTTATTTTGCCCGGCAACCGCCTATACGCCACGTATAATCCTATACGTGGCGTATAGGTTTTTAAAAAATTAATAATTATTTATTATTTAAAATTAAAAACAATATATTATTATTATTTATTATTTAAAATTAAAAACAATATATTATTATTATTTATTATTTAAAATTAAAAACAATATAATATTATTATTTATTATTTAAAATTAAAATCAATATATTATTATTATTTATTATTTAAAATTAAAAACAATATATTATTATTATTTATTATTTAAATTAAAAACAATATTATATTATTATTTATAATTTAAAATTTAAACAATATTATATTATTATTTATTATTTAAAATTTAAACAATATTATATTATTATTTATTATTTAAAATTTAAACAATATTATATTATTATTTAAATTAAAAAATTAAAAACAATTAATTATTATCAGATATGGCGGATCATAATGATATTGAGATGGATCAGCTAGACGATCTTGCGCACTACCCATTTCTGGATTTTCCGCCCGATACGGAGGCTTTTTCCCGTTGCCAGAAGCTCCGGGAGGTGCAGATGGGTCCAGGTACGGCGGTGGATTGGGCCCTCCTCGAGGAGGTGCAAGAGGCCGAGCGAGCCAGGGCCATCATCGGCGAGGACACGCCATGGTCGCGTCTTTTTGACCTTTCTTTTGCGGAGACATACCGAGAGCTGGTCGTCGAGTTTCTTTCGACGTTCATCTACTCAGAGACTGGGCTGCAGCCTCTACCCGGAGAGGCGCCGGATATTGACCCGGATCGTATTTCTTTTTCTATTTTTGGGGTCGTTTACCGTCAGACCCTCAGTCAGTGGGCCGTCACGACGGGCTTATACTACGAGCCTGAGACGGTGACGCCGCTTTTCACCGAGGCGGTGACAGAGGTGGACAAGGAGGAACTCCTTGTTTTTTGGGGCTTGATTTCAGATAGTCCTTGGTTGGGTACCAAGGGGAGGGTCTCGGGTATTAGAGACCCTTTGTATAGATATCTGCACCGGCTTATTTCGACGTCGATCGCACCGCGTCTGAAAAGCCGTGAGTGGTGCACTGATAGAGATCTTTTCTTCCTTTTCTGCCTGCTTACTGGGAGGCGGTGCGACCTGTCCACTAGCATGGCGCTTTATTTTGCTTCTGCCTATATGCGACAGAAGCGCGGACTTTTATATGGCGGTGCTTTCATCACGCATATCATGCGGTCGGTCTTACCATTTGACCAGCATGAGCCTGCGATGTTACCGGCCATTCCCCCTGTCCGATTAGACCGTCGCACGGCGAGCGGCATGCGCATCACGCACCGATTCCCGCAGGGCCTTCGGTTCGTAGGGGCCGTCCAGGACCAGGTTTGGGTCCCGGTGCCGTTGCCGCAGATGCCTGGACAGGGGGACCCGCATATGCCTCAGCCGCTACAGGGTATAGCGATTGAGGACGAGCCGCCACACGTCGAGCAGGTCCACGAGCATCCGCCACAGCATCCCCGACACGTACGTCGGTCTGTTAGGCTGGATAGGGCTACCCAGGCAGTGCTTGATGGCCTTGTTGCCGACTCACGACGACAGGGTCGTCAACTCGATCGCATGGAGGACCTGATGATGTGGGCGGTTGGACAGCTCGTGAATCAGTCACGAGCCGCCGGCATCGAGCCACCCCCACTACCACCGCCACGTCATTATCCGGACGACCCCGTTCAGGGTGAGGGCGGGGCGGGTCAGGGTGACGCCGGAGCCGGTCAGGGTGACGGCGGAGACGGTTAGATTTAGTTCTTTTATTTGTATTTTGTTTCTTTCGTTGTTATGTATGTAAAACATTTTGATGTATATATTTAATTTTTTGATGTAATGTATATAATGTTTAGTTTATTTGTTTGGTTGTAATGTTTAATATTATGTTTGGTTGTAATGTTTAATATTTTGTTTGATTGTAATGTTTAATATTTTGTTTGGTTTGTAATGTTTAATATTTTGCTTGGTTATACTTTAAAAATTTAACAAATGTTTAAAAAAAATAAAATATACAAATGTTTATATAAATTAAAATAAAAATAAACAAAATATAAATAAATAAAAAAATATAATTAAATAAAAAATACCTATACGTGGCGTATAGGTCAATACGCCACGTATAGGATTCATAAACTCCAAATCTTCCAACTTTTGAAGCAAAAATATAACCCGTGCCTCATACGCTGCGTATAGGTCAATACGCCACGTATTGGACCAGCCGCCAGACAGAGAATGACACGTGGCATTCTGTTGGCAGTGACTGAATTCTATACGCCCTCGTATTGCCCTATACGAGGGCGTATAGATCGGCGGCGGGTCCAATTAGCAATATTCCGTGTGTGGTTAGAAAAAGCCTATTATTATTATAAAATATAATATTTTCAAAAGCATAATAATTATGCACTCTTGCTCTAAAAAACATACACATTTTGTCCTACAATCATTTTCAAAAAGAAAAGAAAGAAAATTAATCTTTAATGACCAATAAAAATATCACAATTATAAAAACTATCCAATTATAATTGTAGAAATTAAAAATACCCAATAATACTACAAAATATACAATCCTAGTTATTTAGAACATCCTTAACACAAAATACAACAAATATTTGAATTCAGTGCGTCCTCAGGGCATTCTGATGATAAATGGCGTTCTCCTTACCAACTGATTTTTGATTTTTTTTTCTTGTAAAATTGAGAGTAATAAAAAAAATAAAATAGCACCATCTCAGTAATAGGTAAATGCCTCTATTTCTCTTGAAGTTGTCGTAATTATTCGTAATAAGATGTTGGCTACAATTGAAAGGGTTTTGAGGGGCAAGGAGATTGATCGAGAAAGATCTAAATTAAATGTTTCAAATGTTCCTAGAAATTATTGCTTTCAATGGACCATTTTGAGGGTTCGAATCATATAGTGTGTAGATTTGGTGGTGTTAATTAACAGGAGTAGATTAAGTGACGATAAAAAATAAAATGAATTCTACACATTAGTTTCCTTTCATGATTATAAATTTACTTACAATTTTTATTTTGTTTCATTTATAAGCGTGAAAAACTGTTGTCTTGTTTAAATACAGTAAAAATATAATGACTTAAAAAAAGTCCGTGTTTAAAAACGTATTGATTAACCGTAATATGTGGTTTCTATGTATCAAAAATGAAATCCTAGGACCTAATTACAAACGACAACATTGAAACGTCGTTTTAGAAACGTATTTTTAGATATTGAAGTTTGAAAAATCAAATGTGAGGTTTGAAAAATCTTATTTTGATGCGGATTATTTGAATTAAAATGTATATGATAAATGTGAGTCAAAGTAACATATTGGTCAAAAAGACCATGTTGTATTACTTGGGGTGTAATCTAGGGACAAATATAGGACAGGAACATCTTAGAAAACAAACAAAGTGAGATGGGCCCACTATGACAGCCACAGTCTTAGTCCTCATCCCCAAAGAACACACACAACTCCTTTGGAATATGAATCGAATCGACAAAAAGATTCAAACAAAACATCAAAACACTTGGAGAACGAGAGAATCAGATCGTCTAGAGATACGTGAACAATATTCTACCTAAACAAGTTTTTTATAAAATAAGGGCTTAAATACTTTATATTCTAGCTAAACAAGTTTTTATAAAATAAGGGCTTAAATACTTTATATTCTTTCTAAATTTTAAAAAATATGGTCAAACATTTTTTTTAAACGGCAGTAGAAGAATTTTATTGGAGAGGGGAAAAGTAATACAAAGAAAAGAAAATTGGCTCTAACAAGGCGATAAAGGCGACCAAATCAAACGACAATTTTTCTAAAACATTTGGAAAGAAACCCAATGATTTCAATCTAAACCAATCCAATTCGCTCTATTTTTTACCCATAAAAAAGTTGTCGTTGTGATCTCTTCAAAGACTTTGTCTTCATTCCACGTGTTTTACCCAAAAGTTTTCTCTTTTCTAGCCTTCCTTATGAACCAAAGGGTACCCAAAATGATTGAATGAATTGTTTTCTTGAAAGCTTTTTCCCAATAATTGAATTCACCTTTGTAAAAATCTCGGATAAAGTGTCTCCCAACGTGAAACCCATTTTGATCCACCTTAACACTTTCTCCCATATGCCCTTTGCGAATGGGCATCCCACCAAGATGTGGTCAACGGTTTCAGGATGGGCACTGCAGGAGTCACATAGGGGTGATTTGACATGTATGTTCCTTTTGATTAGTTCTTCTTTAGATGGAATTCGTCCTATGACCGCTCTCCATCCTAGAAAGTTTACTTTTTGTGGCATCTAATTATTTCATTCGTATAACTTAGCGCCTTGCCCAAATATTTGTATTTCCACTAGTGACTTAAGGAAGGAAGTTGTGAATTCCCCTGTAGTCCCATCCGACCAGTACCAACAGTCTTTTTGAGTCGTTAGTGTTACCCCCGGTAGCATATTGGAACACGATTCATAGCCCATGGATTCGGTTGGATTAAGTGGCGATGACCAAGACCAGTTGCCGGCGATTCTTTCCTCCACCTTGCAATTCTTTCTGCTCTCCTTCTTGTATAAGTTTGGGTATAAATCTTTGAGTATACCTTCTTCTCGATATTTATCGTGCCAGAACGAACTATTTAAAAGTGTTTATGATTTAGAATACTTCATAATGCATGCATTTCTTTGGGGGTAAAGTGGTAAACCATTTAAGTATGAAGAACGTATAGAGAAAACTCTAATGGGTCTAGCTGTTTATAGACGGACCTATATTATGGAAATGAGGATTGCCACCATTCATTAAAAAAAATTAGTGTTATATACGTGTTAAAATCTCGATCGCCTCCCATAAAATTTTGCAATCGCCTCCCACGAAAAAAGTTTAGTGTTATATAAACGTTATATACCGCTAGTCAACCGATCCCAAAAATTTCCGACCTTATTGAAAAATTTTCTGGGTCTGCCACTTAGCATGTCACATAAATATAGTAGTCTAAATACAATAGTTTGTATGCATATTTATTATATTAGTAGCTTAGAACCCGTGTAATATACACGAGATGAAAATATCAATACATAAAATTCTTAAATCTTTATGTATATATATTACTTGTGTAAAATGTATCACATATACTAAATATAGAAAAAAATATGTAAAAATTAATATATAATCAGGTTTTGAAAAAAATTATTTATTATTTAATTTAATTTGACTTTCATTTACTATTTGATTAAAAATAAAAGTTACATAATTATATTTCAAAGATTTTATAATGAGAGATGATATAAAATAAAAATGTTTTATTAGTATAGTTCGTATTTTTTTAAGTTTTTTTATTAAAAGATAGATGTGCATTTAATAAAAGAGAAAAGCGAGAAAAAAAAATAATTAATATAGAGACGACACTTGACATGAAAAAATATTTATTTATTATATACTATACATATTATATATTTGTTATACTCCATTGAAAACCACAATTATTATATTATTATATGTTTATAAATATGCACATGTTGGATACATCTATATATGATAGTACGAACAGCTTGCTACAAGATTTCGAAGTGATTTATATATTAAATAGTTTAAAATTTGTGGTATATATTATGGACTATTCATTTCATTTATACCAAAACAAAATTCATATACTTTCCTTTTGTACATTTAATTTACGTGTAAGTGAACTCTTAACACGATACGAATCTTACAAAAATTTATGGATATCAGTTTAGTAAACAATATTTGCAAGTAGAATCCATAAACACATTTAGCTTGAGAAATCGTGTTCGCGTCAACCCGATGGGTTCGTGTGTTGACCATTTTAACCAATTTATTTGTATATATGTTTTGTTAAAATTTGTATTATGTAATAAATTAAACTACTAAGCTATTTTTTTACGCTAAAATTTAAAGGTTCAAATACATATCAGTATATATATGTAAATTTATAATCTTAAAATGTTAATATGCAAAAAATAAATTTTTTTTTTTGATACACATGTTGTGTTCGGTTACATGTGTCTGATGCGATTTTTGGGTTCGGGGAAATTTTCATGTTTTTGTTGATTCAACCTATAAAACCCATGAACACGGTCGTTTAGCAAACCTAATTTATTCCTTATACTAGTTTAGATCCCGTGTCTAAATACGGGGTGAAAAACATAAATATATAAAATTTTTAAATCTTTATATATATATATTTTATATGTGTAAAAATATATTACATATACTAAGTATAGAAACAAACTTAAAATATGTAAAAATTAATATATAATTGGATTTCAAAAATATAATTTAACTTTCATTACTATTTGATTGAAATAAAAGTTACATAATTAAATTTTAAAGTTTTTTATAATAAAGGAAAATTAAAAATAAATGTGTTTTATTAGTATAATTAGTATTTTATTTAAAAATATAGTATTATTAAAAGATGGAAATGCATTAAATAAGAAAGAGAGGCGGGAAAAAAATGATGAGAATGAATATGGAGGCAACACGTGTCACTAAAAAAACTTTATTTATTATATAGTATAGATATATATTGACTATAGACAAATAAAATAAAAGGGAAAATACGGAAATGTACATTTGACCAGAAAAGTTATTAAAAATGAATATCCAAATTTAGAATCCTAATTCATAGACATTAGCCGGCTAAGCTAGCATGCTCATATTTTCGTGCCAACATTCCTTTTTAAAGTGTACGAACCAACCGGATTGCGACACGTGGCCGGCTAAGCCTTAAAAAAAGCGGAGACTAAGCCGTCTAATAAGCTTGCTATAGCCGTCTGGCTGTTTTTTTTAAGGCTTAGCCGGTAAACTAAAAAGACTTAGTCGAAAAAAGTAAATGTTTACCCAGCAAAAACTATGGTCTTAAAATATAATATTTTAAGGTTTAGCTGGTAAAGTTAGAAGGTGTTACCAAAAATGGACACACTCGACACACATGTAAAATCTCTTTTCGTTCACATATGTCCTCAGGGGCGGATCTATGAAGAGGCGAGGGGTACCTGATGGTACCCCTCAACTTTCGACACGTAGTGAGAATTTTCGACGCGCAGCGGGAATTTTTTTTTTTTACCGTTTTATGTATCTAGATACCCCTGAACGAAATTTTAGATACCCGATTTTTTTTCTAGACCCGTCACTGTATGTCCTGGCAAACTGGGCGGGTCTTAGATCCGGTCTAACTTGGAAAGTGGTTTGCATGAATGTAAAACATGAACCAACGTTGCATGGCACGTGGATTAACGTTGATGATAGTGTTTTTGGGGTTAATAAATGCATGTATACGATGATTAGCCCCATGCATTGTTTCGTAATTGGTCTCTGCCGCAATATGGGACCCACAATATCCAACTCACCAACCTTCCCTCATCATTAAATTACTTTACTTTCTGAAATGCTGTGTCTCGTTGACCGAAATCGCTCCATTCTTACTTATTTTACAAAAAGTTGCACAAATCTTGTTTAAAACTTGATGTTCGGATCCATTTGATTATTTTAAATTTTTTTAAATAATATGTTATCAGTTTGTGTAAATTTATTAGTAATCATTGAAAAAATTAATGTTAAAAATATTTAAAAAAAGTTTTTTATTTTATTACGGATTTTTTACTCGAAAATATACAATGTTATTTTCCAAAACTATACGACGTCCGACTACATGATACAAATATAACACGTTGAAAAAGTTTTATATATATCTATGTCACGTAACATAACTACTACCAACTTAAATCTGCCCTGGATCATGACTCGTTTTAACTCACTTTTTTTTTTATTTTAGGGACATTTATTTTATCCCTTTTCATATGTAATCCAACCTAATCAAATTTATTTTTGAGAATAACCAAAGTAAATGTTTGGGTTACTACAAAGATCTTCGAATGTGAATGTTGAGAGAAGCATCCTCGTATGGATGAGAGTTTTGAAGTGCTAAAAAACATGATCCTCAAAAGGAGAAACAACAACAAGAATTAATGAATACATGTTTTTTGCACTTAGTTCTCTCTCTAAAAAGAATTATATATATAAATGTCTATATATGTATATATAGAGAGAGAGATGATTTTGGGGGGCCAACATGATGTTAAAGAAATGTAGCAAATGAGTTTAAAGGAAAAGCAAGGTTTGATGAAGAAGACAAGAGAGAGATAGAAAAGTGGAATATGGGGTTTTATGGGAGAAACCCCTAACAAGAGTCTTGTGTACTTTGGGGAAAGTTAAAGATCTTGAACCAAGACAACTCCTACTTCTTATTGTCTCCTCTAAGGGATCTTATTTTTTTTTTCTTTTTCCTTCTTTTTATATATGACTTGTAAAATCATGTCTACTATTACTATCTAACTTAAAAAGTAAGATCGGTGGCCAATGGGAATTGGCCACCGACTCACCTTTTTAACTATTTTATACTTCATTTTCCATCTATTAAAGTAATGGTAGTGCTGGTTCTATCCCTGCAAGGCCAAAAAATAATTTATTTTTTTCTTTTCTCATTTTTAACACTTTTCTTAACTGTTTTATATTTCTTATTCTAAATATTAAACAAATATTGGTGTTGTTCTAGTGTTCTATAGTACCTTTCAAATGGTTTAGATCTTTGGTTCTAAACTTGTAAACACCATTTTTTTTCTTTATGATTTTTTTTTATTTCTGATCAACTTTTATATCTATATGGTTCGATCTCTGAAGCCTATATACCTCAAATTCGTACGTTATTTTTTTGTATTTGAGTACGTTAGTGTCAACGCCAAAAAAAAAACTTTTGTTTTTTTACATTTTTTTCCTTGGTTAAATGAGAAACTTTTGTTTTTTTTACATTTTTTTCCTTGGTTAAATGAGTAGCCATAACATTATATGTTTTTCTTATGTGTCTAACTACGTTCTTTTGTTACCGCCTCAAGCGTTTAATGTCCGTTTCCCATGACGTTGTGTGTGAATCGCGATACATTACGTTTCGACGCCGCCGCAACGCACGGCGGGTCAAATTCCTAGTTTAACATATAAGCCATAAGATCATAAGTTGATATGAAACAAATTATAACACAAAATGCTTTCGCAAATATAATCCTAGAATTTTCATTTCACTTCCCAAAACATTCATCATGTATAATGTCATCATTAATTTACAAAAGTTTCTTACGAGTTTAGCTAATACGTTTATAATATACACTTTTAAAAACGTTGATTACAAAAGAGGTTTGTCTAATACAACCCAAGACTTGTTCATCAGATGATTTCAGCTATGGGGTAACTTTCCTGGAAATTATACCTGTTAAAAACATATCAGCTTTGTTAAGTACACCTCTAAAATAACCTTAAACAAAAGCATGGCATCTCAAAAATTTGGTTCACTGGCGTGTTAAAAACATGATAATCTGAACTTATACGAACCCAAACCAAAGATTTAATTCCCAAAGAATACATGATCTGATTCTACAAGACTTGACAACCACAACAAGAACCAAGAATCAAATGAGTCACGGCTAATTTAGAGTCAGAGAGCGTTTTGTGTGTGAGTTTTTTAGAGTGTTTGAAATAATGTGCAAGCCCCTCTTTGTTTTAATATCCATCAAAAACTTGGGCCTTTTATCCATATACCCATGACTTGGGCCTTTTATCAAAAACTTGGGCCTTTTAGAGTGTTTGAAAAATCGGGTTCTGAGCGGTCTCCCACCCCACACCTGCTCAGGGCCATGTACTCATGTATACTTTCTAGAACTCAAGGAATAATGTACTTACCTTTATTGGATTGGAAAAAAATTCATACTTGATGTTACTTCTCTTCCCTGGTTTCACTTCCTAAGAGTCAACCTTATGGTTAATGTCCAAACACATTCTAATTATCCTATAAACTTTTAATCATTTTTACACTTTTAATCTCCAAACACATTCTAATATTTCAAAACCAAAGAACACCTTATGGTTAATGTGCTACTCGACATAATTGCATATCCTAAAAACATCAAGAACTTACGTAGTCAAATTCTTGATTTTTGGCTTGCATCCATTAATATTGAATTTCAACATATGTAATCATCATTTATGTTGTTTCCCTAGCTTTAATCCCTATACATCTCATGAATTCTCACAAATTTCATTTTAGGTTAAAATCAACTTATGTTTCATTTCGACTTCGACCCCGAGCAAGCCTCATGTCGAAGGTTCCACATGCGCATCATCAAGGAAGCAGCAGTGTGGTCAAACCGTGACACTTATATTGTATTCCCGCAGTTCTTAACATATTATTGGTTTTGAATAGAACGCTTCCCAACGAATTTGAAGAGTGAAAAATAGTGAAGGGACCATTATATCTATATCATATATTTAAAGCTCAATGAAATTAATAGTTTGTTCTTTATCTTTTAGTGAATTTTTTTTCTAGATTTAATTCTTTTGTTTTTTCTTTTATGTTTCTTGTTTTTTGACACTACCTTTCAGGGTTTATGGTGAAGTAACGTTCACTTTTAAGACGGGGGTACGATATAGGGTTTTATGGTAGAGTGACAACCGTTGTGACATGTTTTTGTTTGTAGAGTTGTGTTTTAGTTACTTAACGCTATGCTTTCAGTTTTTTGAAGGCCAGAGTGGTGACGCTCGCTTTTACGACGTGGTATGTTTAGGGTCTTAATACGGAATGACAAATGGTGCAACGTGTTTTTATATACGGTGTATGTTTTAGGATTTTATGACGGAGTGACAGCCGTTGCCGTAGACGAACCAAACCGATAACGACCAAACTCTCTCGACTAGGAGCGAACATCATTGATGTCAGCATTGGTGTTATCGGAACCGATATCGGTATTCGCTTTGTCGTTATTCACTTTTATGGTTTGCGATGAGCTGAGCCAATAATTACCAATGTCATGTTGCGTATCACAGGGAAGAAATCACTAAACTTCTGTCGTGTAGCGCGAACTTTTTTATAAATAAAACCCGTGGTGCGGGTGAACCCAACTAGTTATTAAACAATCTAAAAGACAAACAGGTTTTGCCGCCGGTTGGGTGAGGGCCACTCTTCACATTTTATCCTTCCTTCAGTTTCGATTGTGAGGGAGAGAAAGGATTGACGGCAATGGCGAACCCTAGATTCCAGGTCTGGTTACTCTTTCTTTCTCTATTGAATCCTTATCCTTAAATTAACTGCCGAATAATAATTTAATACCTATTAATTTATCATTTGTTGTGATGATTTTGTTGTTAAGATGAAACATTCGAAGATAATTTTGGGTTCTTCTTCGATGGCTCGTCGGAAGATCCTAGAGGAGATGGGGTATGATTTTACAGTTATGGTGAGTGAAATGAAGGATCTGTTTTCATGTATGTTTGAGTAATTGGGGATTTAGAAGATTGATTGATTTTGGGTATGAGTTTTAGGTTGCAGATATTGATGAGAAGAGTATTAGGAGGGAGAAGCCAGAGGATCTGGTATTGGCTCTAGCAGAGGCAAAGGTACATTCTTTATGAATTTGTCAATAGGTACTCTGTTTTTGGTTATGCACTTTTGTATAGTTTTGAAATTATTGAACAAATTTGGACAACGAAAACCGATTGTAAGTAGTTTGCACCAAGCATTATTGGATCGCTGGGTCGCTATTCGTATAGTTATGTAGGTTTTGTATTTTGTATTTGCCTTGGATAGCCTTTTCAAATGTGTTAATCTCATTTTTAGATTAAGGTATATCGATGGTACGGAATCGTAATGGAATAATTTAGAAAGTTTAATATGAATGAGTATGATTTTCTGTGTGAAAAACGTATATTGAAATAGACCAAAGACATTCCTTATCAACCATTACAACGTTTAAGTTGAACAACACTACAGTTCATGAAAGAGTGTGTCATTTGACAGTTTGAACGGTTGCCAGTTATTCGGTTACGACCAGCAGTAACATTGTAAGCAAGAAATTCTTCAGCAAGAACACTTTCAGCTAACTGCAGGAACTTCAGTTACTGCTGATCACCCAAGTTGTTGATAGCCAAAGTTATCGTCGTCATCACTAGTTACTGCTACTCACGGCAGGGGCAGCCCTTGGGGGGGGGGGGGGGCAACTTCCGGGGCCCGGTCTCCTAAGGAGCCCGTAGTTAAAAAAAATTATATATTATATATATTTTTATAAAATGCCCAACTTGTATTATCCATTTATCTTATTAACCCATTTAAAAATTAAAAAAAGACTCACTACTTCTATTACCCATTTATCTTATTAACCCACTTATAAATTAAAAAAGGCCCACTAGATTTTCAAACTTATTAAAAAATAACAAAATAAGTGGGCTGGAGCGGGTAGGGAACTCAGAAGACGAAGGAGGCAAGAACGGTAGTCGGCAGCGTAATTCATTATTCGTTATGTATGATCGTTAATCGTTATTCGTTTGTTGTAGTTTTTTATTATGCCATTATGAGTTTATATTTGGGGCCCGCTTTTTTTAACATGTCCTGGGCCCAAAACATTTTGAGGATTCTCGGGACCGCCCCTGACTCACGGTTGCTATTGCTCACAGTAATGTCGTTGCTCGTAGTTACTACCGACAACACACATGCTAATTATCATAGTTGTTACTAATGGACTAGTTTCCACCGATGATCGGTTCCTGTTGATGAACCAAGGAGCCATACCAGATCATAAAAAATTCCCAAACGCTTTTCAACATGGTAATCGAATCTTCACTCGCTGCAGGCAGGCACCACTCGCTAACCGTGCAGTGAGACCCCTGCCAGGGGCGAAGCCCTCTTGGAACCCTAATGGTCTAGGGGCTTCGCTCCCTTGAACCCCCATGGTTCCTAGGTGCCAGAAACCACAATAGTCTGGAACAAGCGTGTACTCCACACCTCCTAACTTGTATCGATGTATATGATAATTCCACTTTGGTCATAAGTAATCCAATTATATTAAAATGACATTGATGACACTAAAATCACCAACAAGTTATGCACACCATTGATCTTTAGACTCACTTGTATTTATATTGGGACCAAAAAGGTCAAAGTAAGACTCTCTTTTGGATCACATGAATGTACTCATTTGGGTCTCTGGCTATTGTTAATGTATTGTAAGTTGTAACTATAACCTGTGAAGTTGTAAGTTTGTGATCTGTATAGACTGTGAATTTTGAAGCTTAATGCTACAAAAATGACCATACCTTGGTATATTTTTCATATTTATGGGCTAAATTTGTTTCAAACTAATCAGGCTGATGCCATCATTGCAAGGCTTGGAATTGAAGGTCATAAGGAGGAAAATGCACACCCCACACTGCTAATAACAGCTGACACAGTATGTGTTATTCCGATCTCTTCTTTCATTATTATTGCATATAAAGTTAATGTATTGTTTATAAAATGCATATGAAATATCACATAAAACTTAGGGATATTTGATTAGTGTCCCTCACCTACATCTGATTTAATTTGAGGTGGTGGTGTATGAAGGGATGATTCGAGAAAAACCATCAAGCAAAGAAGAAGCACGACATTTTGTCAAAGGTTTGCTCAGTTTGCTTGTGACCAACTACTTTTACTCTTAAATGTCTATGTGATTCAAACTTATAAAATTTTGAATTATTTTCTTATCTTTCGTAGGATATTCAGGAGGCTGTGCAATCGTTGTAGGATCTGTAGTCATAACTAACCTTACAACAGGGATCAGGAAACGAGGATGGGATAGATCAGAGGTATTCCTTTTTCTGCATTATCACCATCGTCATCTCTATTCTGCATTCGCGTCTAAGATTCTAAAACTGTACGCCTTGAATCCATGTAGAAGGGACATTTTTTGTTGAAGGTTGCAAGATGGCGGGTTGGGTGGGTCAAAACGGGTCATGTTTTAGTCCATGCTGAAATGGGTTGGGACAGGTCAACCTGCAAACATTTTTGTCTATCCTTCATTTTTTTTTCAATAATAAATAAATTTATTATGACTTCAAAATCAGTATTGTTATTGTAATAAACTAAATCTTTGAATAAAATGGATTAGGAGGTTGTATGCATTAAGAATAGACTTTGGATGATTTCAACTAGTTAGACCCATTTGACCCGTTCTCTTTTTATCTAACCTTTTTTTACCCGTTTGAGATAAGGTACAACCAAATCGATGTGTTAATAAGTAAACAGGTTGAAATTGCCACCTCTAAGCAATAAAAGATCTACAATTTGTTCTTTACAACCAACTGTAAGTTGGTGGAGGGTTAGTTAAACTTACTATTTGGTGTTCATGCAAAGTCAACAAATTTTTGCTGTTTTCATAAAAATGCAGACTCTTAAGTTCTTTAACCTATTAAGAATTGTTACTAAATTTGGTTGATTTTTCTTGTTGTGGTGCAGGTTTATTTTCATGATATACCAGACACAGTCATTGATAAACTGGTAATATAAAACACGAAACATACATTATACTAAATCCCTTGTTCCATGAAAATCACAACATTTAACCAGACGAATAACGAAAATAAATGTTTAACTGTCAACTAAATGTCCTAAATAGTTAACTACCCATATCAGTATTATCAGTTCTTTGTCTGATACGACCAATTATCAAGTAATTTCAAAATAAAAACTTGCCCAAAAAAGAAATATAGCAATTTTCCGTGTGTGTTATTTTATTCGTCAACAGGAGCATATTTTTCTTGGTTTTGATTTGTTTGGTGTGGCAGATAGATGATGGGGTAACACTGAATGTTGCTGGAGGACTGATGCTCGAGCATCCACTAACGGCTCCCTTCGTTGACACTGTGGTTAGTATCTCCCTCTCAAACTCTTATCGACATACATGCATGCACACGTACATTATTTTTTACATCCAATTGTCTTGTTTGTAGATTGGAACTCCTGATGGAGTTATGGGACTTTCGAAATCTCTCACCCAGAAGTTACTTGAGGAGTCCCTTGAGTCTTAGCTGCCCAAATGCAAGACTTTTAAATTCTATGAATTTGAATAGCCATATGTATTTTAGCTCTTGGCATATTACCTTGAAATTTGAATACCATCTAATTTAAATTTTAATCCATTGTCATCTTGCAATGTACTTGAAAAAATTCATTGCATTTGTGGCATTAATCATATCTTGTACTACTTGAATAGTGGTTCATCTCCTTCACTCTGTGAAGTTATAAGCACTTACCCCTACACATAAAATCATTTGGAGATACATAGTGTGAAACTAGTGCATGTATGTTTCATTGTTTTGGGTTATGTAAAGGAGATATAATGTATTTTATTAGGGAAGGTGATTTTGACTTGTGTGTTTATAATTGAGTAGCACCTGAAGGACTCTCTTGGAGCGGTCTCTCTATCTCCAGGGGTAGAGGTAAGGTTTGCCTACGTCTCATCCTCCTGGATCCTACCAATAGCCTTGTTATGGGTGAGATTTTATTGGGTATAGTTGGTTGGTTTATAAATGAGTTGATTTTGGTTGTCTATTTACCTCTAACATATCAAATGAGTGAAGTCAAAAGATCTAACCGAAAATGAAATGAGTCGTACCTACCCTTTGGGTCGTGGTCATCCGACACTCATGAAAATAATTGTTTCCTTATATATACTATTTAATATCGAACAACCCCCAATAAAATTTTGACACCGACCACCATGAAATTTTGATACTGGTCGCATAAAATTTTGACTCCGACCCCCAAATATAAAACTATTATAATGCAGTTGGCTCGAGTTAAAATTTTATAAATAAAACATATTATAACCTAATTAACAAATATAAAACTTAAGTATTAATCTATTATAATGCAATTGGCCTGAGTTAGGCCATTAAATCTTATAAATGAATTATACTAAACATTTTAACTCAGTAACTATTTAAACTAAAGAAAGCTTAATACCAATTTAAACCCTTAAACAAACCCAATGCCTATTTAAATTTTCAATCTACTTAAACAAATCCTCAATTTGTTTTAGCAGCACGTAACACTCAACCGGCTTGTGGCTCGCTCGTTTGACTCGTATAAAATAAAGCACAAATTTTAATACATCTATCCTATATAATAAACAAGTAAAAGTTAGTGTCACTTGTTACTCCCTCATCACTCATTAGTTTCCGGCTAAACCCATATTTTACATATTATCACGCGGATCCTTTTTCACCGACTTGAATATCCGATTCAGAACAGAGTGACCTGTTTCACAATGCCCCAAGGCTCTTTCACAAACCCTAATTCACGCCTACACCAATCTCTCTCCCGATCCTCTCCTTTGTTCGTCTCAAAACCATAACGGTGGAGCCACAATATCAAAAACCCCATCGGTGGAGTCACCGTCGCTTGTGATATCTAACTCTCAAAACCCTATCTGGAATGACCATTTCGTCACGCCATAGACGGAGGCGTAGGAAATGGAGTTTCAGGTGAAGGCCGATGATGTCTTTGGATCAGATATGATTAGTGTTGTATTGCCTCTGTCGATTCCCTATAATCTGACCGAGTGGTAAACTGCCTAAACCTAACACCGTATTACGGTTGCGAAGTGGCTGAGATTTTACTCTTGGGGAGATGTTGAAATACAAATCAGAGGAAGGGGATAGGGTTTTTTTTGCTTAGTTTGGGATGATAAAACTTCACATAACAGGTTCTTCATTAACGATATCAATTCGTTTTTTAGGGTATGTTTTTCTAATTAGTTCATATTCTTATATAGGTTCATGCCCCAAAATCCATGATCCATAATTGAAAGAAAGGTAAAAAAAATGAAACTCTAAATATGTGCTCTAATTTTCCTTCTATCTTTTAAATGTGTGATGATGAAGATGGGATTTTGCTAACCGAGGTTAACAGATTGCTAAGAGCAGGAGGGTATTTTGCTTCACTGCCTAAGGATGATGCAGAAGTAGGGATTGTATTTTGGAAGTTCTAGCAGGTAACACAGTCATTTATGATTGCAGTGTTTTTGAGCCTAATGCCAAATCTTGCTTATGAAATTTAATTGTTTTGATTTCGCATCAAGGATCGGAGGGGAAGAGGTTTCATTGTTTGCAATGGACATCTTTAAAATGTAATAGTTTAATTTTTTCACTAAAGTTTTAAAATGTTTCCTTGATTTCTGACCTTTGATGTTTCAATCACACGGGTATGAAAGATGAGCAATAAATGGTTAAAAAGTATGCAAATTCACAATGTTAAAGTGGCAATTCAAGTACATACAAACACAAGCATTAGATCCATTCAAGTAATTCAAATATTTCTTGAAGTTGTATACAGTGGTCTAATAACTATGCCTCATAAATAGGTATACATCAATACTAATCAAGATATTTCCACCTGTTGCATTATTCCAATCCAAGTTCTTAGCTCCTTAAAAAAGAAAAATAGTAATTTTAAAACAACACTAAAAATTACCATGACACAATTAAAAATGATATTTAGTAAGGAAAAGTTGTTTGTTTAGACTGTGTAGTGAGAGCATAATTGGGGGCATGGTCCATCTGGCCTGTTTATCGGTATGCGTTTCTGTTCTCTGTTTATGTTTTCAGTTTTAATTGTTGATGAGGTAAACATTTGCGTTTGTGAATACACATGTGCATGTGATTGAATGATGTGTAGTTTTCTCCATGATTGGGTTTCTAACAACTAATCCGCTACTTATATGTTTTTTTCAGATCATTTGTAAACATCCCTCCAATGTAATATTCAAAATTTTTTTTTATTTGTTGCTACAATTCCTTTTACTTCTGTTCGGTTATGATGTTTTATTGGCGATTTTTCTAGGATATGATGGTTCGTAGATTTGGTTGCATGTTGCTTATGATTACATGTACCTTTATGAGAATTCAGTTGTGGCGTTGTGTAATGATTCATTTAATCAAAGATCAATCTTGGAAACTTTAAATTAGATTCGATTTTATTTGTAGATCAGGACATACACTGAATCACTGATTGAAATTGTTTAATGGTTTGAATATTTATAGGCTTACACAACAAATAGTACAAAAGTTAACAGCTTTTGGGGCCTGCTTAATTGGAATTACAGGTGAATCTCATTTCCTTTTGATTAACAATTTATACCTTGGTGAAATCCAGTACCTTTGTTTACATATTTTTTGAAAGCAGGGTTTATTAGTCATTATGCATGATGATAGAAAATAATTATTTTGTATGGCTATTCAGTATAAGAAGTAAGGTTAGTATTGAACTTCTTATATTAATTAACAAAGTTGTAGATAAAGTACTTATTTATTATCCCTTCATCCAGGTGGATGTTACTAGAAAATTTGTTAATGATGACATTTTCAAGTCCAAAATGATGTTGAACAAGGACGTCGCTTGTCTGATTTGTCAGATTGGGCTCAAAGTGACAGCTCATTAGTTGATCTTCAGGTATGAAAAAATTACTAACCTCAGTTCACTTTTAAGAGTAGTAGGAAACAAAAAATGAGGGCTCATCACCACCTCTACAAGAATAACAAGTTGTTGGGAAATAAAATTCAATGATGCAAACACTTACAAAAGGCTGTAGAGAAACTCAAATGTAGTTTTATGCCGGTCTTTCCGAATAACACTCCCCCCCCCCCCAATCTTACCACGATTGACGGCATGGAGTTTGCTGAGGCTTCTTTCAGTTTGTGTTTCATCAGCTTTTGCACATCTGTTTCTGAGTTCATTAGTTCTTTTATTTTGTGTTCATCACATCAAACTAACTTTTACTTCAGATCAATCATTAAGCATTTAGGATATTTTTCATGTTAATTGCAACAGAATTTATAAATCTTTTTGGGTGATCGTTCTTGAGGTCTTTAGTTGGTAATTGTTCCCGATGTTGCATTTAACAATTGCGGGTGTTAAAAATTCCATTTGAAAAATGAAGCAAACAAATAGTTGGTCTCATAAGCAACATTTCTATGGCACCCAACTTTACGAGTCAAGGTTAGTTGGTAAACAAATTGTGCCTATTATTTAGTAATGATTTACATCAAAACTTCTCTTGATATGTTTAAATTTTTTCTCGGTTTTGAAGCTTAGTGATGCTGAAGTTCAATAAACAAGCAGGTGAATCATGGTTTGCTTGACATTAGGAGTTTACATGTAATAATACTACAATGTGTATTTAGATTTGTAACTTTGAAATGAAACATTTAAATTTAGATTAATAAATTTAATTTTGATATGTGACTTTTGAGGCCAATAATGGGAAACTTTTGCATCTACTTGTGGTAAATTTCCTGTACCACTATTGTATATGTTGTTACTTGCAATTGGCATGTCAATTTTCATATTTTAATGAATGAGAACTTGAGTTTATGTACAATCTGATGCAGGAAACGGTCACAATTTGGACCTAATCCTTCAAGTATGTACAATCGGATACTTATTTCTCAACTTTATCCATCTATTCAAGAGTTAAAAGTAGAGACATGTTAAAACTTTTCATCTTAGATGGGGATGGAAAAATTACAACTAAAACATTCAACGTTGTATAGAAAGAAATATTTACAAATTTATTAACTATATTCAACATATTTTTTTAGTTCACATTGTATCGTTTATTCAGCCCCGTGTAATACACGGGTTCTAACACTAGTATAATATATAATTCTAAATTGTGGCAACGTGTAATTAAAAAATAATAAAAAAGATGGGAAAAATAAGGAGTGATTATCTGATATCTAACCCTAGACCTAATATTTCTTCTGAGAAGTAGAACAACATGATGTCGATGTATGAAAAATTTGAGAAGCATTGGAGAAAGTTGGGGTGCTTAGGTCAAATGTGTCTAATAACTAGGTTAAAGATATGATAAATAAGCAATTATGAGAACTTGGTTATGTATTGAACTTGAATTATAAACTATGCATTATAAGTAAGTTAAAAAATTTTAGGCCCGCCACCAGTGACTTTAAGATGTTGTATCTTGTAAAGGAACTTAATAACTGGGTTGAAGATGTGACAAATAAGCAATTAGCATTATAAGTATGTTAAGATTCTTAGGCCCGCCGCCAGTTACCCCCCACCCCGGCCGGAGTGGCCTCTTTGATGGGAATTATGAACCAGTGCATTATCTTTTCCTTCAAGTTGTGAGTGTTTCCTATCAATGGCTTTATACCAAGCTGAGTTCAAACACAAGTGATAGAGATTTCAAGCCAAGTCATGTTGGCTCGAATATTTTCTAAACTCAGCTTGAACTCATCCTAGGTCCAGATGATGTGATATACATTATCATATATGGTATATCCTTTGATGTGCTAAAATGTTAACGTTAAATAAAACCCAGTCAAATAACACAATAACTAAAGACTGTTCATAACATCGCAACCTTCGGGATGACGTGTGAGATTGAGTTAATCAAATAACTAAACATAGAAAAATCAATTTAAAACAAATTTATTCGTAAAATTTTATTTCTCTATTTGGTTCTCTAGTTTTAAACTAATCTTTGTCTTAAGTTAAATTAATTAATTAAAAAAGGAACGAAAATAAGTGACGTTTCTATCAAGCATGTTTCCAACTAGTTTCAACTTTCAAACTTGAAGTTTGACTATTCGAAAAGTCAACCGTTGAATCAGAATATATGCATTCATTCCCACCTACACTTTCACACAAACAAATGGATGCTTTGACCAACAGAAGCTTCAGATCATTCTCTTTTGACCGCAACAAATTCGCCGGATCTCGCCTCGCTCCGGAGATAGATTCTTCCCTCTCTTACCAGAAGCTCTGTGATTCAATGCGTCTCGTCGTTGACGATGAATCCGGCGACAACCATGGCCGCCGGAACAGAAACCGAGCTTGGCGATTTGTAAGTAAACTATTCTCCTTGAAGAAAGCTGGAGGCGGTGATTCCTCCGAGAGCATGACCGTACGATCTTCTTCGTCATGGCGACCAGATCCGAACAGTCGATGGCCTGTTCAAGGATGGTGATGTTAATCGGAAAGTTAATATTGTACAGAATAATTGGATGAAAGGTGAGTGCGGTTCCGTAACTTTAAGTGTTTATTCTCGTGGTGTTCAGTTTTGATCTGTAATGGTTTAGTGATACTGATAAAAAAATAAATAAATAAATAAAAAAGTGGTATCAATTCGTCTGATTATTGTAAAGATATGGGTATAATAAAAGAGTTTTTTTTAATGGTTAAAAGTTGGTTTATGTCTTTCCTTATCACGTGTGCCTAGCGTGACAGGTAGGATTATCAGTTTATCACACTCCACTACGGAGAGTCTTATTGTTGTGATAATTATGTTACTAGTTATTCGCGATGGCTTAAAATTAGAGACCACAAATAAGTTCCAATTATGAGTATAATAATGTTGGGTTAGTAGGCATTGGGCCAATTGACCTAGATCGCGAGAAAGGGAGAGGGCGACGGATTGGGGCAGCCGGACCTAGCCCGGTTTGTCAGCTTATATATTTTTATTAGTAAACCCTAATTGTAATCTCTATATATTTATCCTATGTACTTGTAATCTTTGATCACCTCATAAATAAAAAGAATAACATAGTTGTCACTCGTGGACGTAGGAACCAAGGGTCTCTCTGAAAGTGGATGATCTATTAATTTGTTTTTATTAAATTTCCATGTCGTTTTTTTCTAAACACGAACACAAACTTTTTAAGTAACAAATTAACACGATAAGACATGTTCAGTAACATATTTAAGGATACGATAAACAATTCATATGTAGTGAAACAACAAATTGTCAAAACGAGCATAAAAGTCTTAATTAATACATAATTCATAACATATTTGAAACGGAAATTCATAAAAGTATAAAAGCAAATATAATATATTATTTTGTATTTAATTAAAAATTGTAAATGTGTTATTAACATGTCCCTAATAGATTAACAAGGTATTTAACCTGTTAAAACGCGATTATTATCGTTTCTTAAACAGGTTGACATGTTTAAGACATGAAACATGTTAAGGACAAACACGAAACTTGTTAACTCCGTATCATTTCGTGTCGTGTTTACAAGTTTGTGTTAGAAATTGACAATCCTACTCAAACTCAATGGCCATTTATCAATGAAAAGAGTCTTATGTGCAATGTTATGTTGCGTGGACTCATTTATAACGAGTTAATGTCGATAGAGAGGAGCTCAATTTTCATTTATTTACTAATGAAAAGAGACTTGTGTAATGTTATGTTGGGTAGAATATCTTATAACTAGTTTTTTTTTTCTTATAACTAGTTTAATTTGGTAGAGAGGAACTCATAACTTTATCAATGTATTAACTTTCCTTTCACGAGCTACTTTTATGGTACCTTCAAACAAAGTAGGTAGGAACTAGGAGTAGTAATGAGTGGTTGATAAACCCGTGTTATTTTGATATAATCATGTATTTTTAACCCTAATTATGTGAGAAACCGTTTACTTTATATTGTCTTTTATATTTTATAGGTTCGTATATATAATAGATTAAAAACACTAAAATTCATATAATATATATAAGTAAGAAAATAGTTGATAATAATTAAACTAAAAGCAATTTAACATTGATTTATACATACGTTGCAAATGTTAGGAACGTGAGGTGGATTAATTTAAAGATTCAAATGGAAAATCAACTTGGGCTCCATTAATTCATATGTATTGGGTTGGAACAAAAGAAGTTGAGATAAGGGCTCATATGTGCACACTAAGATTGGGCTGTTAAATCGTTATTAGGCCATGGAGTCCAGAAAATGATAGGAGAAGCATGTCACGATTTTGAAAAGATATTCTTTGACGGCTGGAAGGGTTTTTGGACGACAATTCGGGGAGGTGTGCCTTACGGCACTGAATTTGAGAGGGGTAGTTGTTTGTTTGCGTCGACCATAGAAGAAAGAAGGAATATTTATTTTGGTTGCTTTGCACGCGAACTAAAATTATGAGCGGCTAAACCACGTGTGGCTTCCTCCAGGCGGACGATTTGTATAGGTTTCATGTTTTGATTCTGTTTATTTATGTTTTTGGATCTATTTTGTTTCTGACAATAACTGAGTAGATTGATTTATTAGTTATTTTAAACAGTTTATTTGAGTGCTTTGAGTTTGCTTGCTTTACGATCTTGTTCGGTTGATGACAAAACCTAGTAGCAGGGTTGTGTGACTAAAGGGGGTAACTTGGCATTTATAAATTGGGTGATTGAATTATACTGGTTTGTGACGGAACTGGTTGTATAGGTTGTTGACAACGGCATGTCTTCAATTAATATTTTAACTGATTTTCCAACACTATATCTATGTGGTGTCCAATTAAATAACTGAGTTTTGCATAAACCTATAACCTGAAGTTTGGAGAGAGTTACATCTTTATTTGATTTATTTTAATTAAAATTTACTAAACTAGGCAATTAATCTTTCCACTGATTCCCTGTGGATTCGACAACCCTACTTCTCTGTCTACAGTCCAAGGTAGATAAGTAGTAGTTTTTATAAATGTTTTTGATTGACCTTGACTCCGCGATCAAGTAGAGGTGCACAAACCGGTTTTTTTTCGGATTCGGACCGGTTCGGTCAACGATGGTCAACGGTCCGGATTTATGGAACCGGTTAAGGGAGTGGAGAGTTGGAACCTATTGGGACCGGACCGGATTTATGGAACCGGACCGGACAAAAAAAACCGGTTCCACCTGTGACAACCGTGACTTTTACGGTCAACACCTGTGTTCGACGAGTTCGTATAATAATAGTATTATTATTATGTTGAAATATACTTTCATACGAAAGGAACTCGTTAGTGAACGGAAGATAATAGCAAGATTTATTTTGGTGTTATAATGTCAAAAAGTTGATCAATTTCAGGTCTATACGTGTGAACACCCGAGTCGAGCAGTTTCGTAAAATTTAATTTAAATCCGAAAGGATATATATTTACGAGACGCAAGGACTCGAGAGAAAATATTAAATTCTAACGAGTTATTTTTGGGTAAAATAACGCCACTATTTTTATCGGGTTCGTTTTAACGAAAAACTGACACGCGATCGGATACCACGGGGGCTATAAATACCCCATCTTCACCCACTTTCTCATTTTGAAAAAAATTCAGCAAAAGTTAGAGAGAGAGAGAGTGGAGAGGGCTGGAGAGGTTTCCGGCGAAGTGGTGGTGGTCCGGCGGTGGTGCGTGGCGGTCAACGGTGGTTCGGCGCGGTGGCCGGTGGCGGCCGAAGCCCGTTTTTTCCCTAGAACCATTTCTCGATGCTACGAACGCAATGGTAAGCTCAGATTTGTCTAAATCCTTGCTTAAATTCGTTAAAAAGAGTTTTTAAATTCTGTCCAGAAAATTTTATGCATGCGCAGTCTTAAAGATCGGACGATCCCCGGAAATCCGACCGTTAGAAATGAATGAATTTTGGATATGATCTTGTCAACACATAAACGCAAAACCCTACCGGAGGAATTTTTGATAAAATATCTCTAGTATGCTTTTCATACCCTCGAATGTGACTGATCGGATTTTTGGATTTGAAAAACTGAGTCTCAAAGAATCGTTGATCCCAGGATATCCGACCGTTGGATCGTGACGATTTTTGGACAGTAGATTCTTAGCACAAATATGAAAGTTTTCACCGAAGGAAATTCAGATCAGATGTTGGAAGGTATATTTTTGAATACGAACAGATTGTAACAGTTTCTAGGATCAAAAACAGGAAATTGATCAGGTTGCATTGCCATCGAAACGACGTTGCATGTCAATTTTGAGCATGTGGGAATGCTCGGAAGATAAAAACGATCCTAATGGTGTTTTTGGTTCGTATTGCATGTGATACGCGAGGTTCCGCGTACGCGAACCATTTATACGGAAGGTATAAACTTTACCCGTTAAGCTTTGATTTTATGTTAGAATAGTTTTATTAGTCATTGGTTGGGAATTAAACCCAAAAATATTTAGTATTGAGATATTTGGTATTTTTAATGGTTATTAGGTTATACGCTCAACCCCGGTTCACGTGGAACTAATATATTTATTTTTATACAACAATTGTTTTTAATAGATTTTTATAAAATTTTGATTTAGTTTTCAAATTTATTTTTTTTTTTAAAATTAGTATTTATATAAAAAGTGAGATCTGGAAATGTTGGTAACTAAACTATTTATAGATTATTTATTAAAATTTCTACAAGTTTAATACATGAAAATTGGAAAAAATACCTCTGAGTATTGAAAAAATCTGGAATTTGATCAGTAATTAGTATATGATAAAACATTACTCCTATCCAAAATTATAAAAATTGAAGTTGTCTAAGTAGGTGTTTGGTATTTATGAAGTTTTATCGATTGAATTTGGGATCATATACTTCTGGACAACATTAGGACTTGAAACTTTTAATAAAATCTCATATGGACCTAAAATTAATCTGGTAAATATTTGGTAAATTTTTGACAAGTTATCTATTTTTCCCGAATTTGTTAAAGTTTAACAATATTATATTCATAATAAATAATCTGGATATTGAAAAATTATTAAAATTGGTCAGAAATTCTTATTTATGTATATTATCAATTTTTGAAAATTTCAAGCAGTAAATGTATGTCTAAGTATGGTTTTAAAATTTTGGTCTATTAAAACGTTATAAAAAGTTACTATTTTTAGAATTTTTTGTATAAAATTGTTTTTATAAAACGTTTTAGGGGATTTTGGACAGAAGTATGATATCATTAAAAACATAAATTTGGACTTCTAAATTGGGTGCTAATATCACACTAAAACCCTAATTTCGGACGTATCGGATTTTCAAACCGTAAACCGGACCTTACGCGCGTAACCACGTTTTTGATCAAACGAAACCTTGACTTGAGATTTTATTATATATGAATTTATAACTACTGATGTTCTTTATTAAAATCTAAAACTTAAGGTTTTAAGGTCACGAATTTATATAAAAAGTTGTTTTACAATTTCTAACAGTTCGTACGCGTATGCACGGGTTTGGGTATGCAACCGATTACATAGCCACTTTTTGTTTTGTTGACTTGGTCACAACTTGTAGGAGTCCTAAATTCATTGTTTGTGTCCACTTGACTAGTAGGACCCTGTTAGGACTCGGATTTTATCGGTTTTTGTCGACTGTGTCGCATCATTCGCCCGCATTGTCCGGGTGAGTTTCGCGGCCCCCTTTTTACTTACTGTTTTAGTGTTTTTGGGGAAAGCTGTTTCATTTTTTTTAGTCACATGTTACATGATACATTGATTACATGAGTTATTTTTTTTATAATGCCTTAAAGTCCCCAATTTTAGGCAATCAATTAGCTGAGCGTAGCCGTTGGGAATTTTGAGTAGTACTACTTGGGTTGACACCCCCGCTCATGGTTTGGTCGTGCCAACCAGACTTGTAGGGTCACTTGGGCGCAAAGTTAGCCAATTTTTTAGGCGTTTGTTTGCATTAGACTTCCGTATGGGGTACTTTATTTTTATTTCGTCGAGGCTTTGATTGCGGCTCACGGTAATATGTTGTCTAATACATGTGTACTCGATCAATGGATTTTTGATCACTTTGGATTTTTATCCGAAACTTTTTATAGAGTCGCAAAACCTGCGAACTTACCAACTATTTATATAGTTGACCCGTTTTCGAAACATGCTTTCAGGTAAACAGAATTGAAGAAGAGATTTTTATGAGTGCTCGCTTTTGGATTAGAACTATTGTTTCTAGTTTTGATTATGTACTTTGGTTGTAGTCAGGCATTTAGAAACTTTGTACCGTTTTAGAGATTTTTTTTTTGTATTTGTACCTTTGTTAGAAGCATGTAGCATGGTTCAATGTAATACACAATCTTCCTATTAGTTTCTCTTGTACTTGTGTTCAATGCGATATACTAGTTACATCTCGTATTTCCGCCTTGGCGGGGTGTGACAGACTTGGTATTAGAGCACTGGTTATAGAGAATTAGGTTTACCCGAGACTAGACCTAGACTATAACTCTAAGTTTATTGCATTGAACCGTAGGAATTATATGTGCATTGCATACTACCTCTTGCTTATCTACGACACTTTGCTTCGTCATAATCATGTCGTTGTCACGACACTACGTGTACTCTTTGATGATTCCGGTTACGTTTGCGATATTCTATATCCGTCTCTATCTGTCTTGGTGTTACCTCGAGCTGTACCTGTACCTACACCGCACCTGCATCTACTCCAGTTCTGGAGTGGACTTTTTTATTTAACATCTATTGTTTTCACTTTGTGTGGTATATACTTGCTTTGGTAATCTGCTGGATTGGATGGCTAGAACTTTCGCCATGAGATATGGCAGCCATAATTGCTCGATCTAAAGGGAACCCGAGGTGGAGAAGCAGGACTAAACGGGAGAGAACTCTACGGGTCAGGAGACCCATAATTTTTATTTTTTTTTGTTTTGTTGGATCATTGGATCCACGTATATGTACAAATTTGTAGCATGACTTGCTCGACTCTGATTTGGAGATCTCTGCCCTATTATTATTGCCTGACTTCCACCACACACTTTTTATTTTATTAGAGTACGCCGGTTGTTCCCCTCTATCGTTACCTCCATCCAACAACAGCCTTAGTCTGCAGATCCATGAGTATTGGTACAAATAATTAAAAGTGATTAGATAGAACATCCACACTTTTACGTGAAAGTGCAACACGATAACGTGATCCAATGAACATTCCATTTTCTTTTTTTTAGTTGAGAGCTCGAGATAGAGGAAACACTGTAGGGACCATGCAAAGTAAATTATCATTACGGGTGCACACGTAATCATAATCTGCAGTGCATGAGCACTCTAGTGAGTCTTACTGTCCGAGTTAATGTTCATGATTAATCTGTATTTCTAGTCCCGATTCCCAGTCATCCGAATATTGATCGAAACTATCGTAACCTTAGGGTTGAGCCGAATACATCGAATGATGCGATAGGCTACCTCAGGTGACATGGGAATTTATATTGTCTCTTTTATCTTTGAATCTTAATGGATCCAAAACTCTTATCAAGATTTCTTTTGCATAAAAATTTAGACCAAGACACTAAAGAGATCTGTTCTCAGTTGATTTAACCTCGGTATTTGGACCGAATTTGGCAATTATATTTGAGATCCAGCTAAATATTTTCTCATTTCAATTTTTTTATATGTTTATCAACGCATGTGACGACTCTCGGTCTAGCGTGAATCAGACCTCGACATTTCTGACTCCCCTAACTGATCTTCATGTAACATTCTCGCAGTTCTGAAGGAACAAGAGAAATTCGAATTTGATCTAATCAACTCCTTACTGAATCTTGATCAACGAAGATTTTCTCTCGTCTATTTTACTTGATAAATCAGATCCCTTGAGAGTTTACTGGGCACTTAAATTCAATATTGACTTTACAACGCTCGACACTTGCAGTAAGTGTACGACTATAATCGGAGGTCCCGACATAATCTTGGATTTTATCTTATAATCCAAATGCACTCTAATATCGATGGAGTAACAATATGATGGAGAAATTCCTTAAAGAAATATAAGCTTCTTTTCTTAGACAATATAACCTTTCTATACGATCGTTCGTATAAATCCTCATTTCGGTGTTTATCATTCTCAGTATACTCCTGATAAATATTCTTAATAATTCAGTTTTACACCTACTTAAAATTTCCATTGCAAGTGCTCTGCACTCACTATGGTAATTTGGTACACTCAATCCCGATTCTCTTAACCGCGACGCTTATATTGTGGAAACTTAACTTGAGAAACTTGTTTACTTGGGAGGAGCCATCTTTACGACGTTCATTGTCGTGTTTATTTCTATCATTTGTAGTTCTACTATGGACACCGAGCGGCTTGTGCCCAGGATTCTTTTAGTTTGATTTACAAAAACTTTTTATTTTGGGATAGCTATGGCTTAGTATGAAACTAATGCCCTTTTTTTTGTGAACATTGCTACGTATGTTTTGCAAATCTTGATTTCTCCTGGCGCTTCGATGACTTATTGAAAACCATTTTGATGGAGAAAATGAAACTTTATGTTGGAATGATTCTTTGTGTACCAAAAATTTTATTAGTAATCATTCAAAGTTTATTTATGGTGATTATCGCTATTTGTTACTCTACGTATACTGTCCTTATAGATCCGAGTAGGATAGTCTCATATCCTTTTTGTACTTGTTCTCTCTCAAATGTCATTTTGTTGATTGACTTTTTGATTTCCAACTAGGTAGAGCCGTATACGTATCCCTTATTCTCAGCCTCATGTAATTAGAAAGCCTTAGAGCAACTACTGTTTAGAAACGACTTCTTAACACGTGCTCTAGGGAATATGAATCTATGACATTAAACACTCATTTCATCAAATTTATGGCTTAAACTCTTATGCAAAGGATTTTAAGGCTATAACCAGTATGGGTGAAATACGAAACGGTAAGTCATAATGGTACCATTCGAAAGCCAAGAAAGTTGCAGGCATACTGTACTACCATTTTTTGGCAGATAATCTATTTGACTCCCTTCAACGCGAGATCTAAGGACAAACTTTGAAACCTTATGGTCCATTTCCATCGAATTTAATGGAAAAGCGAGGACATAAGTTGAAATTCGAAAACCTTATCATTTGAATGTTGCGTCCTAAATCATAGTAGAGCAATTTTGAATTTATTTTTGTGTTCTACGAATTCTGAACCGATTAAAGTTGTACGTTACTAGGAAGAGGAACAAGTGACGAATCATAGTTGACTCTGCTCTCTTGAAGATCCACTTAAGATTGCATTATCTTTAAAGGACTATGAGCATGACATCCTCACATTTGAAAAATTCCTGAAGTTTTACTTGATCCTCCCCAATTTTCTGACGTCTACTTTATAAGAATTAAACCTCACGCTAAATTGACAATGATATTATATCAAAGTCTACCCATTTTGTGAATTAGCAAGCTCATAATCATTTTCGGGGGACACTATTTTTATGACATTATTTCCACAATGTGACTGTTTATTTCCTCATCTAGCTGAATAGAGGATTACTTCCTGATCATTTCAATACACATCAAGAAAGATGCAGACGTCTAATGTTATCCTATCAAATTTGGCCGACTCGATGTGAGGAGTAGACCATATTTTAATATGGACTTCTTGTTAAAATTTCAGAATTCCATTTCTAACCGTTAACCAAATTCGACTTCTGGTGGTAGTCAATTCAATGTCCAACTATTGAACTGGCACCTAGTCTTTTAACTAATCTACTTGATTAGATCGTCCTAGATCTTTAGTCACTTTCTTTATCTAGATCTTGTGGAGATTTGATTTTTAGTATAACTCATTGCTAACCTTGGGCAATATGTATACGATCCTTTAGTTAAAAATCATCAAACACAGTTATATTATATCGAGACTAACACGCGAGTTAGTACCGAATCCTAATGCTTTGTGGTGAGGTTACATAGCACCGGGTCATCGCTGACATCTATTTTATGATGATGACTCATTTGTTATAACACTTCATAGGATTGAGTAAATTTGACTCTTAGCAAATTTATCTCTACGGAATCTTAGTATAATCTTCTATGTTTGTTAATCTTCGGTTTAACGACTCGAGTTTGGTACAATCATATTGGTACTCATTATATACTTGCTTTGTAAACCTTTAAGCTCGGATTACTCGTTATTAATTCACTCTCTAATGACTAATCATCACTCTTCCATTCTAATACAAGAAGTGTGAATCTTGTCCTTTTGTCATGGTGATTTTCAAACTCGTTTTTATATAAAAGTCGTTTTACAATTTCTAACAGTTCGTACGCGTATGCACAGGTTTGAGTATGCAACCGATTACATAGCCACTTTTTGTTTTGTTGACTTGGTCACAACTTGTAGGAGTCGTAAATGCATTGTTTGTGTCCACTTGACTAGTAGGACCCTGTTAGGACTCGGATTTTATCGGTTTTTGTCGACTGTGTCGCATCATTCGCCCGCATTGTCCGGGTGAGTTTCGCGGCCCCCTTTTTTTACTTACTGTTTTACTGTTTTTGGGGGAAAGCTGTTTTATTTTTTTTTTTTGTCACATGTTACATGATACATTGATTACATGAGTTATTTTTTTTATAATGCCTTAAAGTCCCCAATTTTAGGCAATCAATTAGCTGAGCGTAGCCGTTGGGAATTTTGAGTAGTACTACTTGGGTTGACACCCCCGCTCATGGTTTGGTCGCGCCAACCAGACTTGTAGGGTCACTTGGGCGCAAAGTTAGCCAATTTTTTAGGCGGTTGTTTGCATTAGATTTCCGTATGAGGTACTTTATTTTTATTTCGTCGAGGCTTTGATTGCGGCTCACGGTAATATGTTGTCTAATACATGTGTACTCGATCAATGGATTTTACTTTGGATTTTTATCCGAAACTTTTTATAGAGTCGCAAAACCTGCGAACTCACCAACTATTTATATAGTTGACCCGTTTTCGAAACATGCTTTCAGGTAAACAGAATTGAAGAAGAGATTTTTATGAGTGCTTGATTTTGGATTAGAACTATTGTTTCTAGTTTTGATTATGTACTTTGGTTGTAGTCAGGCATTTAGAAACTTTGTACCGTTTTAGAGATTTTTTTTTGTATTTGTACCTTTGTTAGAAGCATGTAGCATGGTTCAATGTAATACACAATCTTCTTATTAGTTTCTCTTGTACTTATGTTCAATGCGATATACTAGTTACATCCCGTATTTCCGCCTTGACGGGGTGTGACACCACCGTATTTTTTTTTAAATAAAAAATGAAAAAAATAAAAAAATTAACAAAGATACATTATAAAATACATGTTTTATTTATTTTTTAGCTTTTTTTAAGTGATTTAACAATTGTTCATACAAAAAAATTACAAAAAACATAATTGAATCACAAAATATATATTATTTATTATGACTCGTTATTCGTAGTCTACTCGTCTTAGTCTTCGTAACATCGGTTTTCAATCTTATTCGCTTGAGATACGTTGAGCTTCATCATAAGCTTGTTCTTCGTCAGAAAGTGGATTCGCCGCCCCTTGTTCTACTTCGAATTCATGTATTTCTTGTTCAATGTTAAGCTCGCCTTCTAGTTTTGCAACATGTTGTACACGTTCGGCGGCATCCAAATGGTCCTTCAAGCAAATACACATCTCCATAGATTCTGGTGTTAGCCTCGTTATTCGAATAGATAAAACTCAGCCACTAAGAGAAAAAACAGATTCCGAAGCTACCGTGGAAGCTTGGACAGTAAGTAGGTCACGGGCCATTGCGGCTAGAACGGGATATTGGGATTCCCTTCCTTGCCACCAACTCAAGATATCAAAGTTTTCAAACTCTTCGGATCTTAGAGTTGAAATAAAGTCGGTTGCTTGATATCTCACAAGCTCGCTACTTGGTGTGCTTCCACGAGCTCGTTTAGTATTTTCGTTTCTTAAAGTGTTAAATAAATTTAGCATCGGGTTCCTTGAACTACTAGAACTTGAACCCGAACCCATTGATTCACGTATGTTTGATAGATCACCACTTCCACCATATTTGCGTAAATAATAATCAAACATATTATTAAAAGCCGAATTAAAATCCCTTATTGCATTTGATTCAAAATTTGGGTCTTCCTCGAACATATTTAAATCATCCGATATTGATCCAATTAATGTTTCAACACCGGTTACATTAATCGTTGGGTTTAAGGCGGCCGAACATGTAACAACGGCCGGCATTTTCGAAAAATATTTTTTAAATTTAGCTTTCATAGGTTTTATCATTTTTTTCAAAAATAGGGCCGTGATATTCAAACTCTTTTAATTTATTACATATTAAGTATAATTGTTGAAGTATTAGCGAAGACATGGGATAATAAACTCCCGATAAACATGTAGTTGTATTTTTAAAAACCTCAAGCAAATTAGTTAGTTTCTCGATCATATCCCAACTTATATTATCAATTTTTTGTGAACAACGTTTCTTTTGTACAAGTTTATCATTGAAATGTTTTAAAGTAACTCTTTGCCTTAAGGCCGATTCAAACATTTTTCATGTCGAGTTCCATCTAGTAGGTACGTCCCAATTCGGACCTAAAAAGATGGAATCCGTTTGTTGACACAAGTTTCTATAGTTTATATATATTTTTTTGCTTGTGCTAAAAACTTCACGTAACATCACTTTAAAATTTTCTTTTACGTCTCTTATTTCTTGGACGTTTAGACCGTCTTGCACAACCAAGTTAATGATGTGTGCAACACATCGACTATGAAAGAAAACACCGTTACAAGGCGGTTCATATTTTATTTTTAATTTTTCCACCGCGTTTGTGTTATTTGAAGCGTTATCAAAAGATATTGCAAATATTTTTGGTTGAATTTTATAAGTTTGAATGACCGAGTCTAAAATATAAAATAAGTTTTCACCGGTATGTGGATATCCAAAATAATCAAATGCAATCGTACGCTTCATCATTTGCCACGACTCCGGTTGAACCCAATGTGCAGTAACGCAAAGGTACGATTCGGGTAAACCATGTGGAGCGGACCAAACGTCCGTTGTTAAGTTAATGCCGGTATTTAAATTTTCAAAACCTAAAATTAATTATTTTTTAGCTTTTTTCCACATTTTTAAACAATATTTTCTCAAAGTAGAACGACTTACATTTGTGTAACTCGGTTGAAGCATCTCTTGTATCATCCTCGTCAAGCGCGGATTATCAAAATGATCAAAAGGCAAGCCTTCTTGAATGACGAAATGTGTCATTCTCTCACGAACCCTCTCGACATTGTATTGCCAAACTCCTCCATCTCTACCAATTTGAGTTTGATCTTCACCTTGAGTGTGTTTTGCGTGACTACCAATATGTTTCCTCAAAGTGCTATTACTCGCAGCACCCAAAATTTTAACACAATGTTTGCAACGAGCCTTTTGCGAACCGTTCGACATTTCGCATAAATCGAAATAAGCCCATATCTCTTGATTTCGGGAGCAAGGAAGTACTGTCACCACCGTGACATCGCTAGTAGAACCACCTACCGAATTTTAAGTGCTTGCGGAAGCCATGAGAGCGTTTTTTTTTTGCGTAAAGCGAGCATTTTTTTGCGTTTTGAGAGCTAGAATGTTGTGGTGAACTAACTCATACACCCAATACCTATTTATACTAAGTTTCAAACCTCAAAAACCAAAAAACAAAACAAAAAAATAGCCATATTAACGGCTATATAGCCGTTTTTTTTTAACCCAACGGCTAGAACCGGTTCTATTTTGTCCGAAAAAAACCGGTTCCAAAATGTCCGATTTTTATCCGGTCCGTAAAAAACTCTTAAACCGGTTCCGAAAAAATCCGGACCGGTTCCAAAAAAACCGGTTCTAGCCGGATCCGGTTTCGAATAATCCATCGGATCGGATTCGGATCCGGTTCTTTTGAGCACCTCTAGCTAGGAGCAACAATTTCCGACACGAAAATACCAGGTTTTGAGTCGGCTGACATGACCTAGTTAAAAATATGGGTAAACCCGAATACAACCCATTTAAAAAGTGGATCAACCCGTTTAAAAGGAGTTTACTTCCGAAGTTTTTAGCAATAACGCGTGATGCATCCAAGAGTAGTAATGCAACAACTCTTTCTTCGTGAAAGATAATAAAAGGAGAGATCATCAACACTCTTTCTGCCAATTCCTGTTCAACCAAATCGTCAATTACATGGACCCTACTTCCAATGTTCTATTTCTAGACCCCAAAATCACATCTCTACCGACAAAAACAAACATCATTCCAAAGTTCTCTCAAAAAACATGGACCGGGTCCCATGTACGGCACAAAGATAAACAAAAAAGGTAAAACAGGAAGCGAGTGTTAATTATCAAGTTTAGTTGTTGACAGTTGAAAGCATCCCTCCAGTAGAGGTGGGCATGACCACCTCCCATCCAGGGCCTTTAAGCGGAAGTGTGCTGGTCACAAAGTTTGGCTTCCCGTCTTCTATTGCAGGCCCAGAAGCGATCAGATCACTTCGGTCCAACACCTTTTCAAGATCCTCCTCACTGATTTCGGTCTGTATCATTTTATCTTCAGGATTGTCATCATCTCTCAGAAGAGCCAACATATCCTCTTCCTGAAAATATCAAAGCCCTTCCTTGTGAACAAACAACAATCAGGCAAAAACATACTTGGAAGGATATAATGGTCATTTCATGTGAATACTCGTTAGTGAAAAGAACCAACCGAGTTACCCATGAGCAAACAGTGAAGACCATTCATGTATTTTCAGTGTTGTAAAAATCCCGATTAGTCGGTAATCTGTGTTTTGAATAGGAATTTTGCCCTAATCAGAAAAATATGGTCAAAATTGGACCCAGGCGGCCAAAAATCGACCACTTCCCATTTTTCCGGCAAGATTCCAGGAGGGTTATAGCGAATTTCAGGCAGAACTTTCTATTTATAAAAATGTGTAATTATGAAAACTACATATAAAAATGTATGTGTATATATAGAAATATGAAAACTACATATAAAATTCCAACCCGGTTAATCCTTAGTCGATACCCACCGCCTGACTAGCGCCCAACGATTTTTACAACACTGAATTTACTAAAAAGAAATGATCAAACTTGCGATATGGTCTTGTCTCAGGGACCTTTTGTGTAATATACTCTAAAAAATAAATATATACCTCCATAACTTCATTGGTAGCTTTTGTTCTTTCCTGTTGAAATTGACCTTTACCAATCACCACATGCTCTAGCCTTAACTTACTGAATGCTCGTTTCAGAATTCGGCCCTACAAATATTATTTAAAATAAAATGTTCATTCAAAGAACGCTGGAAAGGCAGATTAAAAAACCAATAAAATAAAAACAAAAATACCTCAACAGATAGAGCAGTTGCAAGCCGGTACACGTGAACAGGCTTTGTTTGGCCGATTCTATGACATCTGTCCATTGCCTGCAAATCCATTTGAGGGTTCTGCACTCCAAATGCATAAAAAGTTAAAAATGGCATTGAATGCAATGATATATAATGTAATCAGATGTAAACGGGCCAATTTGGATTATACAAGTTTAACGGGTCAAAAGTCACCTTCAGATTCAAACAATCTGACCCATTACCAGACCCTAGTGGAGAACAAAAAACATAATTGGTTTACCCAGTCGCTGTCGTATAATATGCAGGTATCGGCTGCAGTGAGATTGATTCCTAGCCCACCAGCACGTGTGCTCAGAAGGAAGATCCTATACTGACTGTCTATGTTATTGAAGTCCTGGATCTGTTATTGTATAATTGTAAAAAGAAAGTTAAATTATATACGGGTAAGTTGAATCAAATATATTACATGACAGCAGCTATCTGAATTCGACAAATAGTAAATGTAACAATTGAAAGAATGTTTTATAAGTGTGCTGACCTGTTGTCTTCTATCTTCCAGATTCACACTGCCATCAATTCTACATACTTCCATACCCTTCTCACTAAAGTAGTAATGCATTATATCCAAAATTTTAGTCCACTGGGAGAAAATTAGAACCTGTTTACCAAAATCAAATATGAGTTTAGAGATTAAAGAAACACAAAGATGGTAAACTATATGTCAAAAATAGTCTAAATATGGATGTTATATGTGCCATACTTTGTGCTTGCGAGCAAACAGCTTTTGCAGCAATCTCTCCAACAATTTAAATTTTCCACACTGCCCAACTATCTGTTCAACAGGTGGATAGAAACCTGCCTCCAGTACAAGGGAATATATTGTTTTAAAATTTCTCAAAAAGTAAACTGAAATACCAAATATATAATTATTGGTGGGAAATGACATACATGACCCCTCAAAAGCTGCCTCTAAGAGGTCAGGATGGTTGCAATTTTTCCTTAACTGTATCATCATATTATAAAGCCTCCCTTTCATGCCACGGCCTGGAAATTTCACAATACAAATATTAGGCACTAAATTTGAAAAGTTTGTTTCCCAGACGGATCACAATCCAGAGTATTTTCATGAAGAAATTACACAAAAGCAGGTAGTGGGTCAAAAGTCAAAACAAGTGTTTCAATTGCAGGTCAGATCAAGTCAAAGCAACTCCCACAAACACTTTTTGATACATTTTTTTAGTAACTCTTAATATGCAAAATAAGATAATGAGACTATTATCATATATGTAATCCCAATATAAAAGAATGATTTAAGAGGGCTTAATGCATTCAAATACACTTTGGATAACTTTCAAGTTTCAACCCGCTTGATTTTACCAGTTAGAGATAACAATAACCCAAATCAACCTTTTATGAACAGTCAAAATTGCCAACTCTAGTTGGCATTGCATAATAACATTGGAAAACCTCATAACCGACACAAACCACCAGATATTTCCACTGTGCAAAGTCTCAAGCATTTTAATTCTTTACCAAGGATGTTCTCTGTCTTCAAAATTATGTGAATGTTCAAATCCAAAATACAGCTGAGGGTGAACATTCATATTTTATTTTAATTTCATTTATCCTTAATATATTTTGTTAATGGGTTATAGTACTACAAACTTAAAAAAAACGTGTATAAATTACCAGTGTCCACTTTCTCTCGCAAATATGTTTCCAGTGTCTTGTTGACTAGATGATCCTGAAAGTTCTTCTGATGCTCAGTAAGATTAGCATATAAAATAATCTCTTTCTTACGAGGAAGCGAATGCTCAACATCTTCTTTCATTCTTCTGAGCAAAAAAGGGCGCAATATAGCGTGCAATTTTGCTACTACCTGCAATTAATGCACTTCCAATTTGAAATATATACATAAAAAGAAAAGAGGGTGGGGCGCTAGATCAAACGTGTACATACCCTTGCTTTTCTCCCTTCTTCAGCTTCCTCAGCATTGGATTTTCCAGAGAAATCAAACCTAATTATATCATTAGGCATTAAACAAACCATTGCAAGGGAAAACAACACAAGAATGAAGTTAGGAATAAACTGAAGATGTAATTACCATGACTCAAACTCCTCATGGGATGAGAAAATATCAGGCAAGATGAAGTTCAGCAATGACCAAAGTTCTGCTAAATTGTTTTGCAGAGGTGTACCAGTCAACAAAAGCTTATTTTCAACATGCAACCACTTTAATTCTCTCAATAGCTTGCATTTAGAATTTTTCAATCTGTGACCCTGCAAAACATAAAAAACAATCGATGGTTCAGATATCATCATACAGTTTTAAGTGGCAAAAACACTGGAAACAAGACATAAAGTTTATCAAAAAACAATTATAAGCACCTCATCAACCACAAGATATTTCCAATCATAATGCCTCAAGTATTTCCTAGCATCGTTCATGGCTACTTCATATGAGGTAATTACAATGGGAAAATCTGGTCCTACTTTTTTTGGCATTTGTTTCATCCTTATTTCGTCCCTTTCCTTCCTATTACCATGATAGATAACTGCATTCACAGAGGGCACAAACCTACACAGATAATAAAACAAGTATACAAGTTATTTTATTAGAAAACTAATAAAATACTAACCAAGTAATAGTCCAAAAGAAACATACCTGGATATCTCATTTAACCAGTTTGACAGAGTAGACAGAGGAGCAATAACCAAGTATGGTCCATCTAACCCCTTTCCTTTTAAATGTGCAAGAAAACCGATAGTTTGGATTGTCTTGCCAAGGCCCATTTGATCAGCTAGAATACCATTAAGCCCGTTTTGCCAAAGTGAAATTAACCATTTCACACCTTTAGTTTGATAAGGTTTCAACTTTCCACCAGTTAACAAGGGAACAAGTTCACGCTGCTCTTTTTCAGCTCTCTCTTCCTTAGTAAGATTAGTATCTTTAGAGGGAGTGCTTTCTTCAGACCTTGTAAGCATGGCTGCTACAGCTGTCTTGGCCCTCCTCTGGGAATGCATAAAAGTATAGAACCACACTTGTTTTAGTAAGCATGTCTCCTTAACATAAAAGTTCACAAAATGAAGTGAAATTTCATAACATTATAAGAAGATAAGGGTTAACGTATAATATAAAATGCATATATGTAAACAAGACATGACATTACTGTGTTGTAACTTGAAGCAGCTTTTCTTTTTCTACCGCGACCTTTCTTCTTCTCCTCCTCCTCCTCCTTTACTTCCTCAACATCTCCAGCCAACCCATTCTACAACTCAGAAAAAGTCAGCAACTTATAAATTATAAACTAAGGTAAAAGTAAAGAGAAAACAGGAAAATACATTAGTGATGTCATCCATTTTCTCCAACAAGAACTCAGAGTAAAGCTGAGTCTGAGTAAGAAGCTCATCCAATTTAGTGAATTGTGTATCATTCAATTTGGGTGCTTCTTTCTCCACATTTTCTTCTTCCAGACTCCTTTGTTGTTCAAGTTTCCTTTCCTCCTCTGCCATTGCATCTGATATGAGTAAAGAGTCCCCATTTTTAGCCTCGAGAGACGACTCTTCATCAACCTCCACCTTGCAGATGTCCTTCAAAAAAACCACAAACTAATCTGAAAAACTAACTAAATAACAATTACTTTTAAAACTTAATATTGTCACAACAAAGAAGACAGTGTAAAAAACACATCATCAGACACTAAACCCTATCCCTAGAATCTAAACGCTTAAAACTTCAAGTTCATACAGGTTACAGTCATTTCAGAATATAGTAATATACTACTGGTTTTTACACAAAAACTGGTTCAGACAACTAGTGAAGTAGTCTAAACATTAAACAATAAACACACACAGGCACCAAAAAGCTGATTTTAAGCACATAATGAGAAAAAATAAAAGGCATAGAGAGAATAACACACCTCGTCTTTTAGCACAGACGTCGGAGAATCTGCTAGCGGTTCTTCAGCGGGTTCGTTTTTTGGCACCATCTCTCACTCAAAACCCTAGAAATCAAACCTAATCCAAAAAAACAAATTGAACACAAAAAACACAAAATATATACAAACAAATCAAAACCTGAAACTACAAACACAATGTACGAACATTTTTGAAACGGAAAACTACGAAATCGGAAGTCCAAAACAAATCGATACGCGTAGAGCCGTAGATCAAGACGTATGAACAAAACTAAACAATATTACGTAAAAATTAGTGAAATTAAAGGAGATTAGTGAGTGAAACTTACTTTGATTTGTGCAGGAAATGGTGGAAATGGAGAGTTGGAAGAAAGGTTTTCAACGGAGAAGATGAATTATTTTGTGGTTATTTAATGGCTGTCTGATCGAGGAGTGGGCGGGAAAGTTTGAATTCCCTTTATGCCCTGGAAAAAGGGTACAATTACGAGTGGTGCCATCTTTCACGCCTACCAGTCGCCATTTCAAATTCATCCCACCAATCGAGAAATAAGACAGAAAATAAATTATTTTTCTAATTCAAAAACATTTTCGAACTGGTTTCAGGAGGAATATTATTTTTTTTAATTTAAAAATATCAGTTTTACCGTCGTCCTTTAGCCTAAATTAGTGGGTTAACCTATCGCGTTGCGTCGAGGACTCTGTATATGTATTGGACCAAAATTTAACCTTGATATGTGCGTTAAGTTTCAACTATGTATACACTCATTTAACGTAGCTATGCTATTATTTTTATTTGTCCATTTTCACGGTAAACTAAAAAAACTTAATTGATGCAACAAAAGAAAAACAAAATTAGCTACAAAAAAGATGCACTAGATGAATCGCGCAGCTGCTGGGGTTCGAACCAGGTGGCCTGTAGGGAGAAGATGCGTGCTAGGGATGAGCATTTGATACCGAGTACAGGTACCGAACTAGTACCGATTGACAATAACGGTACCGGTACCGGTACTTGAATTTTCCATACGGTATGGGTATCGGTACCGGTAAAAACCGTTAATTCCCGAATTGGTACCAAAATACCGAGAATATGAAGGGTTTTTGCTAGGATTTTAAAGATACCATAATATTCCCATTCCATATTTCCATGTACTGATCTTTCACTCATTCATGTACCGGCGAGCTAGATTTATATAATTTTTCTAGAATTTTAAAGATACCATCATAATCCCTACATTAACATTGTGTCCACATTTGGGCAACAGAGATATTGCATGCCTGCCACACTAAAAATAGCATATTAGCCTGAAATTGAAATTGGAATATTTCTTAATAAAGGTTTGTATACATGGTAGATTTGTATATGTTTTTTTTTTACAGATTCGAGTAGGTTTGTATATAATTTTCTTCTCAACTGCACAATCAACATATTCAAACTTGAGATATGTATGCAAAGATTTTTTATTCAGTAATTGCTCACACTTTTATTATCAAGACAAATTATTATGAATAAGATTTTCTATAAAGCGGTAAACACCAAAGTAGTAATCACATTTTCAACCTTTTAGCAAAAAAAAAAGGAAAACACCGAATCGGTACCAAAGCGGTAAGGTACCGAAAAACCGCTACTGTATCGTTACCGAAACAATAGTTTTCCCTCTAAATCGGTACCGGTACCGGTACGATACCGATATGGTACCGATCTCATCCCTAAGGCGCGCTACCAACTCCACAAGCTAGAAATTGGCTTGTTTCAGTTTTTTCTAGCCAATTTCATTCGAATTTGTTGTTTATTTTTGCTCATTCATCGTTTTGTAGTCAGAAATAATTTCAAGCATTATGACTCGGCCATTTTCTTCCTTTTACGTGTCAGTCGTGTCGGTGTTGAGTCATTTGAATTTGTGTAGTTTCCTGACTCCGATGTTTTTTATCTCTTTTTGAAATTGAGATTCAAACTCTACAACCATAACCGGAATGGGTTCCCAATTGTCAGATAGCGTTTGGTATGTAGGAATGGGAGGTGGAATGGACAATTACGAGGGAATGAAAAAAATGATGTTTGGTTAGACGATGAAATGGAATCGCCACCCCCACCCACAACACCCATCACCGCCCACCACTGCTCCCGTCACCCACCGTCACCCACCACCACTCATCATCGATTTTATTCCTTCATCTTTTCTAGCCTACCAAACAACATAAAGTAATGATTTATTTCATTCCCTCATGGTAACCAAACAAGACAATTGAATGGAATGGTCAATTTCATTCATTTTCGTTCATTCTATTCCCTCGTCCATTCCATTATCTCATACCAAACAAACTCTCCATAGTCTTTTATAATCTCCCATTCGATCATGTGGGAGAAATCTTTCTACTCATTTTTTTTATACTTCTTCCACGGTTTCTTAATTATATTCACATCATTGGTTTCACTAGCCCATCAATGTTTCTACGTATTTTTTTATAACATCATCCGATGTTTAAACCTGGTTTGACTCGTTCGACCAATAAACCAGTAAGTCATCGAAGTGTACCCATTTTGAACCATCTAAAAATTGATGGCAGCTCCCCCCCCCCCCCCCCAATGCATACCATATATTACTACTCCCTTATGATTTTTTACTTAAAATAAAAATAATGAGTTTGCGTAATGGGAGGAATGAGAGTTACTGACTAATGGTGTTGTGTTTGGGGGAGAAGGAGGATTCGTGCGTGTGGGAGCTGGATGGTAATGAATAACTCTTGGTTAAAAGTGTTAGTATCAGCATTGGCGGACCCAAAAAAAAATTTATGGTTGTTGGAAAATTTTCCGTGTTCAGATATTTATTAAAAGAGTTTTTCTTTGTCAGGTGTAAGACCCCAACCTGACATCTCACAGTTGGTTCTCATAACGGGTCATTCTCTTTAAAACACATTTATTATTAATCAAACTACAGCGGAAGTGTTTCTAAAATCATTTATTACTATTTAATGTTGTTAAATTTACCTCACGAATGTCTGCACACCAATCCGATTAGCACCGCTTCCAAGCCAAGATACGTTAACGCGACACTTACCTGCAAAACAATCTAACGTACACACAAAGTCAGCTACGATGAGTGAGTTCTAATAGTTTATTTTAATTAAAATCCAACCCGTCACATAAGTTATTCAAAGTTTACTTAGGACCCACGGTCCTTATAAATTTATTTACCGGTTCATAACAACTACATAGCCCCGGCAATCCCATAACTATTCATTACCCAAGACTCGTCCCATAATAATAATAATTCCTCAGTTCCGTCAACATAGGTCGAACTTTATACACTAATAACGCATACACTGGGATACATATTAACTCGACACTTAGTTAACCCAGCAAAACTCTAGACATCAACCTACCCGACCTAACTCAAGACTCGTACGTTTCAACTGACACGACAGTTATACACGTCACGTCACAATCCTAGCATCACGGTCGATCTGACTCTATATATCACAATAATAACATTCACACGTCACATTAGCATTAACACATCAATATCATCTCATGCGTAATAAATATATCTCAACGTTTGCATGCAATTCCACACACATGTAAATATACATGTAAACAAATACCTCGTCACTGCATCCTCGTCAGGGCGTTCGACGCACCCTAAGCTCAGCATTAACCTGTTAAGCAAATGTCACCGTTGGTGACTTCCCGAAGGATCTTGTCCTTCACAAATCCCGTTTGCCATGTCATAAAGACAACGATGCAAACACGACGCGCAAACATATAACACATAATATCACACATCATTTACATGACTCGATAACTACCCCTACACCTCACATATACACTAGCATGACATATATATTTTCACATGAATTCACAGACATTTAATTTAAGGCCCGACTCTTCCCGATCGGCCCTTAACACGTCACATAATAACAACCCATACCCTTTGCTCACATATTTTCATGAACACACCATAGACCTTACGACTCATTAATAATCATTTTATATTCAAAACACATTGGGTTAAAACCCGAAACTCTTAACACGACTAATTTTGTTAACACCTCTTGACTGTATGTACGATAGCCCAAAAACAATAAAACATTTAAAAAAGTAGGGGATTAGAAACTCACCGGTTTGATGATCCCCACAAGTACTGCAACGCTTCGTCGTACGAACCCGAACCTGTTAACGTATGACCACATAGTCAGACACGTCCTACCTATACATAAAATGACTCATAAATATAACTAAATCCACAATGTTCGTCCCATCTCCTCATCGACATATCAAGCACACCCGACTGAATCGTCCTCACTTCGTTTAGAAACCGTGTACCCAAGCTGCTTCGTCCCATGCGTTTACGTACACGTCCATACAAACCTTAGTTCCCGACTATCTGTGTACTCGAACCTTCCCTTTATACATGCATGCATGTTACGTAGCCATGCAAACCCTACTTGTCTCACCCTCACATAGCCCGTCCACGTACCCCTACATGCCACTGTGCGTCCCCCGCACCATCCTCCCATGACCGGGTGTCACCTCGTTGACCATCAGTGTCCCACCGTGCCCCGCCGTCGTGCACCACCATGCACGTTATCAACATTATTGCCTTCCTTGTCAGGTTCCAATAGCCGTTCACCCCACGCGTCCTCTCCCTGAACCTCGGCTGCCTCCGCCTTTTCTCACCACAACACCACCACGAGCAGTAGTTGTAACGAACCATTTTTCAGGTTCATATTATAATATGCATAGCATATTATATAGAGGTGAAACTAAATAAAATGATGGATGGAGGTTTATTATAAACATGAGACATAACTAGTTTGGGTGAAAGGAGTTAACTTGGAAAGTTGAGGGACTATTTATGTAATTATGGCAAAGCTGCCATTTGACTCATAAAAGAGTCAAAATACACACACAAGTTCATTGTGTGTGTCGTTGAAACTAAGAGGAATAGAAGGAAAAGAAGCTTTGATCAAGATCAAGAAATTGGAAGTTTGCATGCTTGGATTGAAAGATGTTGGTGTATGCATCTTGTTCTAATCATCATGTAAGTGTCATCTTCTCCATCTTAACTTCCATTGTTGAGTTTCTTGGTGGGTTTTAGTAGAAAACGAAATTGAGATGGATTTGGGTTAAATTGATGCTAGTTAAGTGTTAATATAGCTTGAATGAGGGTAAAGGAAGATAAATAACATCATCTAAACATCTAATTCAAGGATTCATGAATTTGTGTTCATGAGGATGTTATGGAGTTTTTATCTCAAAATTATTAAAATGATATATGAGAGATTTGTAAGTGTCTAAAGATGAGAGAAGACACGATAATTGAAAGAAACTCACTTGTTTTGATGAATGATGAAAATGGTAAAAGTGAAGAGTTCATATGGGTATGATAGTAGTGAGATTTAATTATGCCCATAAGGTGTTTGATGAAATGCCTAAATGAATTGAAAAGTGGTAAATGGGTGTTTGAGGTTTGGGTAAGGGTGTAATAACCAAACTAATTTAGAATGTTGATCTTTAGATCATAAAGGTGTGTAAGGTGTCAATTGGTGATCATGGATTACTAATTGTAAATGGGTTGTATAGGTGATCAAATGGTAGGGAAGCTAGCTAGGAAGATCAAGCGGGGTCATCTTTAGCAAAAGGTAAGTGCTTTGCACTTACTTAGTAATGATAGGTGGTGGTAATTACATATATTTAATTTACACGTTGGTTGTTCAAATATCTTGTATGTTGAGAATTAAAGAAATTGCATATGGTGAAAATATGCAAGGGTGGGTGCGTGGTGTTTGAGGTCTAAGAATCTCGCCTTGTTGTTTGATGAATTAAGTTAAAAAAACCTATATGGTGTATTGGTGTAAAATTGACTTGTGTGGTAAAAGTCAAACTTGTATGCATAATGTAGTTTGAAATTGGTGTAGTTGACTATGTGGTAGATAGTCAAACTAAAACGTAGAATATGTTAAATTGGTGTAGTTAACTATGTGGTATATAGTTAAACTAAAAAGTAGAATTTGGTAATTTTGTGTAATTGACTTATGTGATATCTAGTCAAACTAGATGTGATAAATTGATGTAATTGACTTATGTGGTGTAAAGTCAAACTAAACGTGGTAATTCGAAGTAATTGACTTATGTGGTATATAAGTCAAACCATTGTTGAATAACGATGAATTGGTGTAAATTGACTTAATGTGGTATAAGTCAAACCATTGTGGAATAATGGTGAAATTGGTGTAAATTGACTTAATGTGGTATAAGTCAAACCATTGTGGAATAATGGTGAAATTGTGAATTGATTAATGTGGTATAAGTCAAACCATTGTGGAATAATGGTGAAATTGGTGTGAATTGACTTATGTGGTATATAAATCAAACCATTGTGGAATAATGATGAAATTGGTGTGAATTGACTTATGTGGTATATAAGTCAAACCATTGTTGAATAATGATGAATTGGTGTAAATTTACTTAATGTGGTATAAGTCAAACCATTGTGGAATAATGGTGAAATTGGCGTGAATTGAATTATGTGGTATATGAGTCAAACTATTATGAAATAATGGTGAAATTGGTATGAATTGACTTATGTGGTATATAAGGCAAATTTGGGGTTGGCTGATGCAGGGCTGTTCCCTGGGACGCCCCCTGGGCTTCTGGGACGCCCCAAGTGGAACGCCTGGTGTCTCTGGGACGCCTGATGGCTTCTGTTTGCTTCTGGGACGCCCCAAGTGGGACGCCCATTGGCTGAATTTTGAGTTTCCTTCCTAGGACACTTTGGGGGGTCTTGGGACATGTTGTATCATTACTAATGGTTATTTGTGGTGTTTTTGGATGTAGGGAAAGCTCCGGAATGATCTTGGGTCTCGCCCAAATTGGACATTGGATTCTCAAAGTTGTTTTACATGTTTGTTTTGATTAAACTTCTCATGGTAGACTTTTACAAACATGTTAGGTTGTTTAACACTTGTGGATAAGTGTGACTAACTTGACTTCTTTTGCGTATTTTAGAAAGTCTAAACTTATGTTGTAAAACTTAAAAGTGAGGATACGTTATATTTTGTCTGGGACCTAAACTCTGTGTTGTTTTAAAAAGCTTAAAATGGTTTGAAAAATTTAGGTGTTACAATAGCCACTATGGCAGCCACCACAGGCGCACCCCCCCCCCCCCCCCGCCCGACACCTGTTGTCTCCCATCTCACCTCCACGTCCGATTGCCTAGTCCCTGCCGCCACTCGCTACATCGATAGCTACTGTCACCAAGGGTTGCAGTCACGACCGGTAGCCCGTAACCCTCACTGTCGGCCACCTTCTCCCTACACCCCCTCGCTAACCGACACCACAGTCCCGAACCCTATTCGGGTTTTTGCATTAAATTGAAACAAGGAAATTAACGAATAGAAGTGAGGGTTACCTTTCTCGATACGAGATTTTCCCCCGCTCGTTGCCGCCATAGAACCACTGTCGCGTCCCCTTGCTCTCTCCCTTGCAGCCGTCTCAAGCCCCTAGACCGATTATGGTATGTTTACATAAAAGTGGTATTTAAACCTTTGAGGTATTACGTCGTAGTCCTCAGGTTTTCGTTTTGCAAACTTTGGTCACAAACGGCTCTCTCTTCCATCGACTAATCGCCTCTTTTTGGTAGTTAAACACATCTCTAATAACCACCCTAACACCCTTCGCATAATATAAAGAGTCGGTCATCCGGTAGCCCGAGCCATCTAAATTTAGATTTCTGAGATTTTTTTTTTGCCAAATGTCAGGTCATCAAACTTTTTTCGGTGTTTGGATGTCGATAATCTAATATTCTAATGATTAATATAGCAAATAATCAAATAATAAAGTGAAATTTAAATTAAAGTTCAAAAAAATACTTAATTCGTTAGAGAAAAAGTTAAACAAATACCTAAATTAGGGTTTTTTGGTACAAGATTCGGGAGAGTGGATGGGCAACCTCTATCACAACCTGACTCACGCATACGATAGTAACATGTGATTTTTAATTAGGTTTGGAGGGGGGCACTTCTCAGTAGATAAGTCGTTTGTTTCCGTTTCACCTAATCACGTTCGATAAAGATGGGAAATGTATGACAAGACCGGTTAATTGTTTAGAAGGAATTAGATGGCTTAGGGTAAAATGTTATTTGGTTAAATGGTTAGTGTCCTAGTGAGGTTAATTGTTTATAAAGTTTATTAACGGGTATGCCCAATCAACTAATTAAATTATAATAAGTTAATATTTTTTAATTAGTTTATAGTAATTAATACGTTTATATTTGTAAAATTTTAAAGTTTTATATTAATTTTTTTGGGTGTCGTTTTGGTCAAAAGAAATTTCATGGGGGTCGCTCGCGATTAGATCGTACACATAACAAACAATTTTTTTTTCATGGGGTCGGCCGACCCCCATCCCAATCATGTAGGTACGCCCATGAGTATCAGTATGGACAATGTAACTCTTACTTCTATCGATTCTGAGACTAGGTGGAACAAATTTACTCAAAAAAGTGAATATTATGGTGTGGAGGGTTCTCTTGGATCGTTTTCCAACGAGAAGTAATCTTTTATAAGAAGGGTTTTGAAATTCCTTCGACTTTGTGTCCGTTGTGTAATGACTACGTGGAAGTTATTAATCACGTATTGGGAGACTGTTCTTTGGTTTGTATGGTGTGGTCCTTGGTCTTTAAATGGAGTGAGTTGGATCGGCCTCCCTTCTACTCAACCGATGAGGTTAACTAGCTTCATTGATTCCTTGAGATGTTTAAGGCGGAATAAAATTTTGGTTGAAGGGGTGTGTTTCACTGTTTGGTGGGCTCTTAGGAGATTGAATAAGAAGACCATTTTTTACACTAAGTTAGGGATTTTTGATTTAAGTGTAAGTTATTCCAATTTATGGCATAACAATAGGAATAATAAAGTTAACTTTGGTTGGGATGAGTGGATTAGAAACCCTCTCATTTTAATGTAATCTTTGTTCGGGTCCAACTACCTTAGTCGGGTGTTTTTATATATATCATGTTGTCGTTCGAAAAAAAACTTATAGATGAATGATTGAAGTTCTTAGCTGTTGAAATGCTTGAACATGTTTAAATAGAGAAGTTCATGAATTTTTGGACTTCAACATGATACCATTTGTTATAGTATGTTGATTTGGTGTTTAAACACGAGTAAACTTGACAAAGGTTCATGGAAGGGGCCTATAGTATGCCCATTAGCGTACCATTACGACGGTGTATAAGATCATGCATTAAAACCCATTGTTGTACGTTGGTAATACACAGACATGAGCGTTTATATGGTTGTATAAGGTTTCTATACGCCTGCATACATGGCATACACTCGTATGCCTCAGGGGCGGCCCAATGGGCTTAAGCCCTAAAGCAACCCCCAATCTTTAAAATTTTTATTTTATATATATTGCATAGATTTGGGCTTGGGCTGTTACTGTACTGGGTTAAATTAGGAGGGGAAAGTGGGAATAAAAAACAACGCCAGTCACTCTATCTATTCAATTACCGCTCAAAAGTTTAGGTCAAATAGAGGAAACAAATCATCTCCCCTCTAGCATTCTTGAACAATGAAATGGCATGGAGAAGTCAATGAGAAATCATCGGTAAATCGGTAACTTTATCCTCAAACTTCAATATTTTCAAATGCCAATCAGTGTTATTTGCCTATTTCACTTTTTTTTTTGAACAATCACTTTCATTAGAACCAGAACGACGACCCAAAACAGGCCGACTAAAACCAACAAAATTACATAATTACAAATTTACACCAATCTTCCCACGAAGTATATATATTTTTCGATCTATTAGAAAACCAAAGAAACCCAACCGCTGTGATATGACTAATGATTTTCTCCACTTTGACGGGATTATCCGAGAAGGCCTAATCGTTCCTCGCCTTCCAAAGACACCAACACCCAATCATAATAATACCGTGAATGACCTCCTTCTCCCTTTCCGTCTTCCCCGATAAGCCATGAACCTCCAACAAATCTTTGAAAGAGAAAACATAGAAATTCGGGATTCTACACCAAACACTAATGTGTTGCCACAGAATCGTTGCCACCATGCACGAAGTGAAAAGGTGCTCCACTGTTTCCTCCCCATCGCTACACAAAGGACACGAAACATCATCTAATTGAATATTCCGTCTTCTCAGCGCAACCCTAGTCGGGATTTTGTCCATCTCCGCCCTCCCCGCGTAAACATTGCATTTGATCGGAACCCATTTACACCACTCCATCACAAAGCGCACACTAACCGCCTCAGTATTCTGTAAGATTTTCCTTATACTATTAACCGAGAATTCATTGTAAGGCCCAACAACCCACGGGCATTGATCCGCCAAGTCCCCGGATCTCACGCTATCCAGAAGAATAGCCAATTGCTGAAGCTCGTGCAACTCTTCCAAAGATGAGGGAGACCGTTTCCAAACCCACCGTAAATGGATACTCGAGACCGAGTCCCCCACCCGGTTACTAACCTTGCATCTTTTATCCTTTTCTAGGCTGAATAATGAAGAGAATTTGAACCTTAAAGGCCCCTCCCCCAGCCACGAATCTAACCAAAAAGCCACTTCCTCCCCGTTGCCAATAATGCCTCTAAAGCAGTTACGGATAGGGACTCCATTGACCATAGATTTGGTGATAGTTTTAGCGATATTTCCCCAAACTCCTCCAAGCGTCTTCTTCGCAGGAATGATCTCCCAATTTTTCCTGCTATCGTGAAGGGAGAGGATAATTCTCCTCCAAAGATTGCTTCTTTCCGACTTAAATCTCCACCCCCATTTTATCAAAAAAGCGTCGTTTATCTCCTTAAGCTTGCAAAGCCCAAGGCCCCCTTTATCTTTAGGGGTCGTAACCCGGTCCCAAGCGACCCAATACATCTTTTTATCCGAACCCGCTCCTCCCCATAGAAATCTCTTCATGATAGATTCCAAGTCCTGAATAACTTTTTTCGGCGCCTTGTATAGTGAGAAATAGTAGTTCGGCAAGCATTCCAACACTGCTTTTATGAGAGTCACCCTACCTCCAATAGAAAGGATAGAAGACTTCCAAAACGCAAGTCTTTTTTCGAAGATGTCATACACCGGTTTCCAATTGTTTATCCTGTTCATGTTGGCACCAACCGTTAAACCCAAGTATTTGAAAGGGGGAGAATCCAGCTTGCATCCAAACACTCTAGCCATCTCCTCCGTATCACACATGTTCACTCCCATTCCGAAAAGGTTAGGTTTCACAGTATTGATTTTAAGACCCGAACACAAGTGAAAACACCGTAAAATTCTGACAACATTCAGGACCTCCTCCTTCTCCCATTCCCAAGGATGATGGTATCATCCTGCCTATTTCACTTATGTCTATAACATCAAAAGTGTTCCACGACTATAATCGATTTGCTATAAAAGATTAATCTTTGATTGGATTCTGACTTCTAATTTCTTTTGTAGTGTTCTTCTTGAATAAGCTATTGCCGATTGGAATCAGTTCGGAATTGACGAAGCAATTCTCAGTTCCGCTTTGGTTTGACGAAGCAATTCTTAGTTCTGATTTTGAAGAACTTGCCGTGCTTGAAAGTAATTTCATTTCTAGCTTCACCTTTCCTGTTTGAAGGTAATTTTGAAGCTTTTCTTGTGATATATAATTAGTTATCAATATTCATTAGTTGAGTTATTGATTATGCTTAAAACTTAATGTTTGAAGTTGAATGTTTGATTATGCTTCATTATGTTAGTTAATTTGTTTATGCTTGTTTTTTGCCTAATTTGTTTGAAGCTAATCGTTTTTGCTTAATCGTTAGACTCTTGACATTGCTTGATTGTCGATTGAAAAACTTATCAGAAGAAATTGATTACGAATATTTTATAATCAGTTTGCAAAGAATAAAGTTAGAAAAATAAACTTAATGCAAATACAGTTATCCACAGACTAAAAAATATATATAAATACAAAAAAAGGTTACCTCTACCGATTATAAACTTTTTAGTTCATTATTGCGGGTCTCAAACCCGAGTCAAAAAGGAGGGTTTATAACATCATCTTTGGAAAAGGGCCCCGAATTCTTAGTTCGCTTTAGGCCCCCAAAATGGTTGAGCCGGCCCTGGTATGCCTAAGGGCTATGTGCTCGAGTATGTGTTATAGGTTAAATTTTAAGGGTGTCGTTTTGGGGTTTGGGTTATTAACATGTAAACTCACTTAGTTTTTTTTTTTTAAATTACATATACTTTCAGGTTTAAATGCAATAAATGAGAGGTAAATCAAGATAAGTCTCAGGATGGATTATCGAATACAATTCATTTGGAGATGTCGGTTGATGCTACAAATGTCAACTAAATGGTCAATTGTTATAAAACTAGGATGTTTTGGTTGTGGGTGAAAATTTTGTAAAGGAGTAAAGTTTGACACTTAATAAAGTAAAATTATCTCATTAAGGTTTTGTGATAGAAAGATACATGTGTATAATGTGTACACTTGCACCCGACCAATGTGATGATAAACATACGGTGCTAAAGTTTTCCTAGAATTATCATATCGGGTGGAGGGTAAAGGAGGCTAAACACGTGATATAAAGGATCATTGTATATTTCCTTAAATCTTCATAAAAGACCATTATACATTATAAACTTTATGTTTTAAAAAAATATGATATTGTATAAGTTTAAAACTCTGATTTTACTAGTCAACCACAAGAAAAATTATTTTAAGAAGAATAAAAAGTAACATTCTTTATTTTAATTCACCATCACTCTTGCCATAACATGTTAGTATTTTTACGAAGACAAACCACATTACTTTTCCGTGTTTATTAAGATCATAAAACATATTAAGATCGTAACAAAACAGAAGAAAATTGAAAAAAAAAAAACATATTAAGATCCCCGACAGACCCCTGAAGCATCCGGAACTAGAAGTAAAGAAAACAGTCTCTGAAAAACATTCAACATGTTCAATGCATATAAGACCCTAACACAGAACATAACAAACAATGCACCCATCTAGAAACAGACCCGAATAACTTGAACCACTTCAGTACTTGTACTCACGCGAAAGCGACCTGTCAGCTTGCCGAGGCTCACGATCACGATCGCGGTCCTTATCATGTGGATCAGCCCTTCCTGGTTCATAGTCATCTTCCTCCATCTCATAATAACGATCATGATCATGGCCACGATCTTGATGATCATACCGCTCTTGATCATAGTAGTCGTCATAGCCTCCCAGATCCCGGTCCGGGTCAACCCGCATATTATTCCCATGTACGGGTTGATCATACATTTCCTCCGGGACACCATGGTCATAACTTTTTTGCCTGTCCCCATGCTTGTCTCTCTCATGTCTATCAACCCGATCATATTCGTAGTCCTTATCACGTGACCGCCCACGGTCACGGTCCACATGTTCAACATCACCCTCCCGGTCCTTGTCATGGTAGCGATCACGGTCACGGCCACTACGGTCCCGATCCCGGTGCGATCGGTCACGGTCGCGATCACTACGGTCTCTGTCCCGGTCTGACTTCCGATCACGATCCCGATGGTGCCTATGTTCCCGGTGTTCCCTATCCCTTGGCCTATCATGGGACCGCTCCCGAGACTTCTCACGTTCCCTATCCTTAACCCTTTCACGAGACTTCTCCCTCTCCCTGAGTTATTGCAATAACCAACAATTACAATGAACCCAATATGACTAAAGAGGTATGAGATTAAACAATTATAACAAAGTATCACCTGTCTCGTTCTTCATGTGCTCTCGGCTCTACAGAACGAGTTGGTCCCCCTGATTGCTGTTGTTCTCTGAACATCATAGATAATCAAGTTGACATATTAGGGACAAAGAATAAATAGCGTATTTGATAATCAATATGTAAAACATCTGCAGTTTACACTAATTTATTAACTAGATTTGTACAGAAGCGAGATAAGCATGTTTCTATGTTATGACAGTGAGATATTAGTTTTAGAAAAAATAACTTTAATCAATGTAAAATATACCACTAAATAATTAAATGTATATAACAAATCTTATTTTACCATTTTATAAAATTGTTTGGTAAAGTAAGCAAGTAACTAATACGAATACCATGCAAAACTTCAAAACAGATTCATACAGAATGATTTAACTAATTTTGAGAAATAACCATAGGCATCAAAAGCGAGCGCCTGGAGCGCCTAGGCAGAATAAATGTGCTTTGATTCCTAGGTGATGGTTCAGCTCATCCGGATTATGGTATTTGAACTTTTAGTACTTACTTTGAACATTTTGTTATTCATGTATTGGAATTACATTTGAATCTCGACTATTTTAGAAGTTTTGGTACTAATTATATGTTATATGATAGCTTTTCAATACATAATATCTTTTAAATTTCTTTTCATTTAAGAGCGCTTTTTTTTCTCAGGTCGTTGCGCCTTGAGCGCGCCTAACGCCTTTGACAACTATGAATCTTATGTATAAACCCAACATAAGCCAAACACTAGATTCGGAATTAGCATACCCGTTTTGAATTTCACCTGATATCAAACTCAAACTCATTGTGATTCCAGGAAAATAAACCAAACACCACATCAGTTAACCATTCAACTACTCCATGGAAAAATTGCATGCAATCAGAATGAAAGAATTTACCTCCCAGAGTGCCTTTGGTTGACTTCTTCACCACCAACCCTAGTTGTTCCAAGTCCACCACCAAGCCTGCGTGGTCGCCAATTAGGAACTGTTCTACCACGTTCAACATCCACAAGCACCCTTCGATTATCAATCTTCCTTCCATCCGCTTGCTTATATGCAGCTATACATCATCAAATAAAGCAACCATCAGATATACAAATAATGGCATAAAAAGTCGAGGTGACAACCATAGTTGTTAATAGCGAATAGCAATAAATAGCGACAAGTGACCTATATGCTATGTAGCTAATAGCGATAAATAGCGACCGCTATTTCATTTTGTAGCGATAAAGTAACATGGCTAAAATACTTGGCACAAATCATCTAAATCTTCATATTCCGGCTCATCATCATCATCGCATTCTTTTTTCAATCGGGATACAAAAAAACCCTAATGGGCTCCCTTTTATATTTATCAAGATAATTTAAAAAAAAAGACCGCTATTTATCGCTACAACCCTTGTAGCGATGCCTAATCGCTACGCTTCGCTATAGCGGTCGCTACGGTCGCTATTGACAACAGGGGTGACAACTCCAACTCATTAGATGATCTGGACATGTTTTATGACCCTGACTGTACATTGTGTTCTCGAGTTTGTATTGGAGAGAGAGGGAAAGAGAAGGAAACCTAAAAATGTTGTGTTAGGAGTTATATTTTAGGAAGGAAAAGAGGTTTTGTAAGACTTTTTTGAAAGGATAAGGAGAGAGTGAAGAAAAAAGGTTTAAAACTTTTTGTAATGACAAAAATGCCCTTATTTATCAATTTACATTTCTTTCTCTCCAACTCAAGAACACGAAAACTTACTACCTTTCCTTCCTTTTTTCTCCAACTCAAGAACACAAATAAATGAACTAGTTTTTTCTCTTTTCTTTTCTTTTATCTCCTTTTCCATCATTTACTGTTCATTTGAAAATCCAAAATGCAATGGGTGAAGTAGATTAAGCTAAATACTTGACTAGAAACACAAGTAAAAAAAGTGGTATAAATATAACCCCACTTATTGTAATCATAACTAGCATGATTATAAAATCTAAAAAAATGGATAAGAACGATGTTTGATTGGTCCCCCAACCCACCCATTTTGCCACCTCCAATAAGAAGAGATGCAAAAAAGAAGAATTGAAAAAAGAAAACCTTTCATATCACGTGTATGCATGTACTCAATGAAAGCATATCCTCTTGGTTTGTTCGTCTCTTTATCAGCAATCAAGCGAACCTGGAATTCTTTAGAATTAGAGAAAAGACCAGAGGCATAAAACCCATTTTTTTTTAACAGAGTGTAACTAAATATCCTTGAGTGTAATTAAATATCCTTGATCCAATCTAGTAAGCGACTAAGTGTGGAGTCATGAAAAAGTTAAGAATTGGCAAATTATAAAATCCTAACGCACGGCAGACAGGCACTAAGCCTCAATAGCCGTGCTCACCTTTCAATCAAACGCTTCCCAGGCAAGATGCATCATCACCATCACTTGCTCAGTTGCACAATAATTTTGGCCAAAACCATGTCTTGAACATACAACCCTTCCCTTACCAGGGATTAATATTTAGATAAAATGTTACTATAAACGATAGCTATATAAGAATACCAGAAAATCTTCTCAACTTCTGAAACGATTTTGATAGGAGATGCAAATACTGAACTTGGAAAAAGTAAAACTTCAGTAGCAAGAAATGCAAACACTGAACTTAGAAAAGAAGAGAAGAGATGCACTCCCAATATATTTTACCGAAAAGTTGACAGTCCTCATTTGTTGCTGAACTTAGTGGCCAAATGGCATATGTGCATCAATCATCTGCTCACGTAGAATACAGTACAACTGAGGAATATAAAGTACCTCTTACCTTGAAACTTACTATCCGAATGGTGGCTATAGGATCTACTAGATTACCCAAAATCTCGGATTCTTGAAGTTGTTATTAAATCAGAGATGTAAAAGAGGGGAAGAACTAATAGGTTGGGTAAGGTGGGTAGTCAATAATACCTGAGAAACAATTACCGATTTCACTGAACCTCCCACAGATACTATCCAGATTCCAGAGCAAGGAAAGGCATATGATTTTCTCAAACTTATAGTATGTTTGTACTAAGTACTAACCACTTAAGTGTATTCATATTGACAATGGAAAGTTGCACTTACGGTAGCTCAAGTTCGTCATTTCAGAATATGATAAAATGTGTCCAAATAATAGAGGTGACGGTTGGCAGACAAAACTTGTCAGCGTTCGTAATTAGTATTTTGATGTAAATGCTGAAACTGAACTTTATAATCCACATAAAAACTTTCCCATAAACAATCACTCATTTAAGAGCACAATGTTTTATTTATATATACCATTTATCAAAATAATCCCTTCCAGTTACTAAATAACTAAAATATCATAAAATCTGTCAAAACTGTTGCAGAAAAATTTGTTCGCAAGAAAAATTGCTCGTCAGCAAAAATTGAGTTCTATTTTCACTGAGTCAAAATTTCCAAAAGATTTCTGGCAGACAACAAGAAATAGTTGTTGCCCACTGCCACATGCCATAGTTGTCGCAGGCGCACTAACGGCACAAAGGGTGAGCATTGGGCCTAGGTGCAAGGCGCTTAAAAAGCGAGGGCCCGAGATAAGTAAGGCGCATAGCATAAGCATACCCATTTCAGAGAATTTAGACATATTTTAGGCTAGTTTAGGATTTCAGGGTGGTTCCAGGCCATTTTTGGATGTTTCAAACTAGTTAGGCCGGAATCTGAGCAAAAGCTTGCCGAAGCATCTGGATAACCGCAAGGCATTTTTCCTGCGCCTCGCCTGAGCACCTAGGCGTGCGACGTGCGACGTGCGTAGAGGTCGCCTTTGACAACTATGACACATAGCACAAAAAACCAAACCTCTTACCGAACAAAAGGCTATAACCTTGAGCCCCTTTACAGGGTACTCTACAAAACCTACCCGTTTGATGGGACCGTATGCCTCAAACTCCCTTTTTATTCTGCTCTCTGTTGTCTCATAGTTCTGAAAGTAAAAGAGATCAAATTAATTAAATCAGACATAAAATATAGTAAATCTAAGGAGCCATCAATAAAAAAACCCGTAGTACTCACAAGTTTAGCAACAAACAACGTCTTGTAAGGATCTCCAGATATATTTGGGTCACTGTTGGGATCATCTGCATAAACCACCAATATTTAAGTCACAGATACCTCCTGGAACCCATCAACTAAGAAAGAAAAAAGAAAAAAATATGCCTCCTTACATTTCTCAAGTTCCTCAGCAGCCTTTTTCGCACCTTCTTCAAGCCGTAGCTGGTGAATCCTAGCCTTCTTTTGGCCCTGACTCACAAGAAGGATGGACAAGAAAACATAAAACTGTAAATAAATAGTGACCTTCATAACATCATCCATACTTGTAATAAATGCTCATCTAAACACAAAATGAAACTATAATATATGTTCATTCAAAGTAAAAAAATTCTTGCTGAAGACTGCTAAAGCAAGCTTTTCAAAACATAAACAGATACCTTTACAGTTTTCACGGGGAGGGGAAAAAAAGAAAAACAATAAATAAATTAATAAAAAGAACTCATAAATGGTATATCTGGTTTCTTTTTCTTTCTGTTTCATAATATCTACCACATTGTGATGTAAGTAATGAATTATCATTTTTGTTTCATCCACAAAAATGCGTATCAATCAAAAGATAACTAAATATGATGGAATGTTCTACATATGTACAGTTTGCTAAATGCAACATCTTACAGGAGTTTCGCCTTTCTGAACGGGAGGAGCATATTCAGGGTCAGTGGGCTCAGTAAAGTTGCTAACAAACTGCGCCATGCCTTTCAAATGAAAATAAAGGAAAAACAATTAGATCTTCCAATCATAACGACATCAAAGACCAGCGTACCACTGTATGAGAAAAGTAGAACAACAGAACATAGATAAAATACCTGTGTACGGTGGACATTTCCTCTTCTCAGGCGGTGGCTTATATTCCAGAGGAGGCCTTGGCTCAAAGAGCTTTAACAGATTATTAGTTAATCCTGTTGGATGACTCTGCCCTATCTGCAAAACACAAAGTGCTAAAAATCAGAATCAAGTAATCACAGATTAAGATTGAGCAAAGCATCTAAAACTGGAAAGCTAATTATTACCAACTCAACCTCGCATCATCTCAGCTCAATAACCTACAATAAATTATTTAAAACTAGTTCTTAAATCTCGATCGGAGCCCTAAGTACAATCAATAGCTAAAATTAAGAACTAGCTGTTTTCAAATCCAATCGAAAACAGTCAAAACACCAGTTCAATACGTATACTTTAATTCTAGTCACATCAAACAGAAACCTAAATTGCGAAAGACGAGAGTAATCAAACTTAAGGCAACGAAACAAAGTCTACAAGCAAACTTCAACCAAAACGTAATCAAAATTAGCGAGTTAAGCATAGAGGTATACCAGCTTCATCTGCATAAGATTCGCACGATTCTGTTGCTTAGTGCGAGCCTGAACGGCGGCGTTGTTGCCGCGCATGAACGGATCACTGTAATCCCCCATTTTTTTCAAAACTGGATCAGAATTTTTACGATTTCAATGTGATATCAGCAAAACGGACATCTACACCGATGAATCTGAACGATACGATGGGAGATGGCGGTGGGGGAGATCGATTTCTTAGCAGCGGCTACCTAACGGGGGAACGAGGGTTTTGATGATAGACGACAGATGTACGATACCGGGTCGAATCTTTTGGTAACTCTTTAGCTGAGGCCTGAGGCCCGAGAGTCACCGATTTGGGCCTTCTAGCTTTATCAAGACCGGCCAATTTCTAAATAATTACACTCGATCGGAGTCTCGGTCCAAAAAGATATAGATTAATTAGTTAAACTAGAAAATTTGTTACGCGCTTCGCAGCAAGAACCATACCTTAAACAGTTGAGACGGTGACCTTAATATGACTAACTACAAAAAGAAACGTGGTTAAATAAATTTTGCCCCATGTTTCAATGTTTCGTGGCAGGATGAGGTCCTTAAACGGTTGAAAGACAGTTAGATAACGGTACGATACTTTTCAGTCGGTGTCAGTCTCATTCTTTATGGTGTCAGCATGTCACCATTAGTCGATATAACCCACGGTACCTAAAAAATATATTATTTTGAATACGACTCCTTTTTAAAAAAAAATTATACTGAGATGTAAAAAAAACGTGAAATTTATTAAGGAAAAATCATATTATATATATATATATATATTACAAGGGATAAACTCCAATTTTTACAAACTTGAGGTGGTAAAAATGGAATTTTACAAAGTTAGAGGTGACTTTTTCCATTTCAATAAAGTTGAAGGGGGAGAGTGGTCGGTGGCAAATGCCACCGACACATCCTATTAAGTAGAATGATAATTTTTCTATTATTGTTTTTTCTCCGAAAAACAGTGAAAATGTGAAATGGTTGGTTAAATGTCTTAAACAAAACTATAAATTAAAATAAGATTTTATAAAATTCTCCTGGTGGTTTTCTACTGATTATAGATTTGCATCACCGTGTTTTTAAAACTCGATAAAGTATAATAAAAAAAACTAATTTTGCATGATCTGCCCGAACAAGTCTGGTTTGTCAGCGGAGCACTCTTCACCGTCAAGTTAGAATCATACTTAAGATATAAAAGTAGACAACTCGTATCGAGTAATGTGATATGTACAAATGAATTTGGATTGATTGGTTTTGGTTAAAACGATTTTTGGTCGGTGTTTAGGTATAGTTACAATTTTATACTAGTATTTGGTTTGAATTTAATAATTTATATACTATACTAGATTAAATCCCGTGTATTACACGGGTCGATAAAATATAATATTATATACTTAGTAATAAAAAAAATTGCATTTTAAAAAACCCGTGTATTACACGGGTTGATAAAATGTAATGTTATATACTTAATAATAAAAAGATTATATTTTTAAAAACCCGTATATTACACGGTTTGAATACATTAATTTCTATTTAATATTATTTGACTTGCATCACTATTTAGTTAAAAAAAACATAATTAAATTTCAAAATTTCTTAAAATAAAAGATAATTTAAATTAAATGTGTTTTATTAGTATAATTAATATTTTTCTTTAAATATAAATTATTATTAAAAAAAAAGTGGTGCATTTAATAAGAGAGAGAGGCAGGAAAAAAATGGTGAGAAGAGATGTGGAAGCGACACGTGACATATATTATTTTTATTTATTATATAGTATAGATTTTGTAGTCGGGGCCCACCTGTCACGCGGTATTATATTCAATGCGATAGTAATGCCATATTTTTGTATGAATGCACTTTCTTATATTTCGCACATATGCACTTGCTACAAGGTTTGTGTGCAAACATGTTTTTGTTTCTTGAAGAAACAGTCATTTAGGGTGTCAAGTAAAGGTTTTAGAAGATAAAGCTTAAGCTTTATTCCATGAAATTTAGAGAAAATTTACAGCGCATATGGGAATTGAAAATCTTGAAAACCCACAAATTATATCAAGTGTATAAAAATAATTATGTATTAAGAAGTGATATCAAGAGCATCAAGAAGGTGGTAATGCTGGTATTTGAAGCAATTTGGTACATTTGGTTTTTATATGTAACATCAATGTCTTTTCAAGTATTTTACAACTTCGGGTTTACGAACCTGACCCGTTAACCCAATTACTTACTCAAATGGTTTTTATGTGAGTTTGGGTCTTTGGCAGTTTTCATTTCTTTTGAAAACCGACCTTTTTTACCGGAGTTTGAATACCCCTAAACAATTCAAAAGTATTTTCTTAATTAACTTTAGAGCATCTGCGATGGGGGCATCCTTGAGAAATTAAGCCCAAGGATGCTTAGTTGGAAGATAAAGATATATCCTTGGTTACAAAACCCATATGAGAGAATGTGAGAGGAGAAGAAGAGAGAAAATGTATCCTTCAAATGGGTTCCATTTGCTTATGTGGCTCCATCCTTAAGATGGATGCATTGCTAATGGTCTAGCACTAATAGAAAAGTTGGTTGTAAAACTTACTTTACCTTTTAGTCATTTGAGACTTGTATTCATTGCTTTCAATGTGGCAAAAAACACACACACCACTATCTTGTTTTATTCAACTAATGTGCTAACCACAAATGCTACATTACTCTCTAGATTCGCAAAATCAACCTCTTATGTATCAGAGTAACACTAACAGTCTTCTTATCTTTTAACAACATGTGATATACAAGTTTACAACGTTTATCTATACGCTACAGAACTACCAATCTCACTACCTGAAGATTCTTCGGTCGACATCACCATCTGCCTGAACTTCATCAGGTCATCATTGTAGGCCCTTGTGTCATAAACTCTTGATTCACCTGTGTCTAATGTGGAACCTCTTGTTTCCTTCTCATCCAAGCTATCTAATGATGCATTCCCTTCTAACGCCCGCACAATCTGTTTTTTCATGAGAAAATACCATATTATTTAGCATCTATATACATTGTCTTAGAATACCTGGATTAGGTGGACCCACATGGATCAAGTGGGTCCACACTTTCATCTTAGGAATGGGTTATGGAGTTGGTTAGACCCATTTGGTTCATGTAGGTCCACCCAAACCCACTCCATGCTTGCACAGGTGTGCAAGCACACAAGCTACAATTAACAAACCTGGCTCATCTTAGGACGCTTCCTAGCAGAATGACGGACACTAGCTGCAGCACAAGAAGCCATTTGTGCCATCTCGTTGTGATCATATTTATCTTTCAAGCGTGGGTCAACAACCTCGTTGTAGTCTCCATCTTCCTTTGCCTTGGCAATGAGTGGCTTCGCCTGTTTTTGAGTTTCATAAAATAACCAACATAAATCATCGCCACTTTTATATAAAATCAAGAGGTGGAATATTCCACCAATTTGTTTATGAATGGGTTGATTTGATTTATGCTTCATCTCTTACCCGGGCGAATAGTTAAAAATAACTAAAAAGAAACAAGTTAAAAGTAGCCCAAAATGTATTTTTAATGCATAAAACCTCGTAAATCATTTTATTCAAGAAATAAAAAAAATTTAAAAATAAGATAAAGAGTATTTTGGACTCGATCCAACCCAACCTAACAACAAATTGCCCCCTTTAAATCCGAGCCTGTTTTGACCCGTTAGTTATCCACACCCACCATTTTGCCACCTCTTAAAAGATCTACAGTTGAGAAGTGGAAATAGGTTGGTTGTTATACGAACCCAATCTACCAAACTGTCATTCATGTATTCACTCTCGGGATCAATCGGCTTCCTTCCTGTCAAAATCTCCAACAACATGACCCCAAATGAGAAAATATCAGACTTCTCTGATAGCTTCCCACTTGAAGCATACTCTGGAGCTAAGTACCTATTATTTGTTCCATAAACTGAAGAAAATTATTTAACTAACAAACTTCATGTAAAACTAATCATTTAAAGCATAACTAACTTACCCGAAAGTTCCCATCACGCGAGTTGAGACATGAGTGTCATTCCCAGATGTTAGTTTAGCCAATCCAAAATCGGCAACCTATGTTTACATTCATGATATGTCATGAACTCTCAAACTAGGCCTTTAATGGTAAATGTCTTTTGTAGTTACCTTTGCTTCATAGTCATGATCAAGGAGAATGTTAGCAGATTTGATGTCCCGATGAATGACTTGAGGATGGCCTGCAATAATAGAGGTGCCAATTTCAACAGTAATTATTTTATGAAAATTGGGATAATAAACAAAAAAATTACAGGTCAACCCAACCCGACCCCATCCGTTTTGACCCAGAATCCAATCCGGTGATTTTGCTATCTCTTATTTAAAGAGATAGAGAGAGATTATTAGTGCTTGTGTCGTACAATCTTCATGGAGATAGGCAAGTCCTTTGGCAGATCCAAGCGCGATACGCATTCTAGTTTGCCAATCCATAACCACTTGACCCTTTCCTACAAATAAAGGTTCAGTTTCATGATGCACAAATAAATCCTACAAACATATGAAAGACTTAGACACATGTATTAATATCAAGTCAACATAACCCACCATGAAGATGGAACTCCAAGGTGTTATTAGGAACATACTCGTAAACAAGCATTCTCTGCCCGTCACTAATACAATATCCCACAAGTGAAACCAAATATCGATGGTGGACCCTACTAATGATCTCAACCTCCGCCTGAAACTCCCGCTCACCTTGCCCACTGCCTGATTTTAAGCTCTTTACAGCAATCTCCTGACCGTTAGGCAACACCCCTTTGTGCACAAACCCAAACCCCCCTTGACCCAAAAGATTGTACTCGGTGAACCCTCCGGTGGCGGCTGCTAATTCATCATATGAGAATTGACTTTGGTTGAATGCTAGTGGCACATTTATAGATGCCACCGACGTTCTAGGCCCTAGAAATTCATTACTAATGTTCATTGGTGGTGGTTGTGACGGTTGTCCCCAACCACCACCACCACCATAACCAACTTTGACCACATGGTCTGGTTTACCATGGTAGTAGGGTACACCTCCACCTACTTCTGGGCCTTTTTCATGAATATAGGAAGGTTTTTTCTTTTTCTTTTTGCATATAAAACAAATGACAACAAGAGCAAGAAACACTACAACAACAGCAGCTATTCCTCCAATGATGATTGGGATATTGGTTGCACTATAATCGGTTAATGATTTTGAGGCTGATTTTCGGCTTGATGGACTAGGTAACTTCCTAGCAGGACCTGGTGCAGGTTTGTCAGAAGCGTCCCCACGGTTTGGTAGAATGTTGGAAGGGTTGGGTATAGGCAACATAGGTGCTTCTCGTGACGGGTTTGTAGCAGATGGTGGCGGAGAAGAGGCGGAAGGAAGGGGAAGTCCTCCATCGTTTTCATTAGGGGAGGGTGGTGGCAGTAAATTAGGAGGTGGAGGGGCAGGGGCGAGCGGGGTAAATTCTTCATTGTTTTCATTAGGGGAGGGTGGTGGAGAGACGGGCGGTGATCTAGAAGCCTTAGGTGGTGGTGGTGCAGGACTGGAAGGTGGCGGTGGTGGTGGTGATGAAGAGTCAGAAGGTGATGTTGGTGAGCCAGAACTTGGAGATGGGGTTTCAGGGGCCGGAGCAGACTTTGGGGCCGGAGCCATGTGTCAGGATGAACTTTTCCGGCCCTCAGAGTAACTCTGCCGGAAAAATCAAATATTCATCTGTACCTTCCTGTAACAAAATTCTTGATTTCCTCCTCAATGCAAATTTTAAACTACATATTAAAGTAAAAGATCATATTAACAATTTATGAATCATTGAATCATATACCCTTTTTATTAGCATAACAAGATTTTCAAAGATTGAAAATAGAGGATGGCTCTGTTTATCATCATGATCAATATTCAAACTCCAAATTAGCATTTGAAAATAACAAAATGTGAATTTGGAAACGAAATTGATGCAAAATTTCCTCATTACACGTTGAAGAAACTATCAAAATCTTTCTTTTCGCTTATGTTTTGACTGAATTTCAGGATTAAATATCGGTAAAACAAATATTTATTACCTGAATGAAGATTATTAAAAGGACCCAACAAAAAGGGGAGAGAGAGAGAGATAGAAAGCATTGAGATTTTGTCAATTAGAATCCAACCGTGTCTTCCCCCCTATTACTTTCCTACAAAAATGGAGGTTTCTCTAACCAAGAATAGTAGTTTTTTAGTTGCAGAATCACCTAACATGTGTCATTTTTTCAATCTCATAACAAGAATCTACATCATTAGATGTTAATATCTCAAAGCAACTTCAAAGAAAAAGACTTATGTAGGAGACCCAATAAAAATTGGTTAATCACATAAAAAAAATAACAAACTTTGATTCAATTTCCATTCCAGGAATAAAACAATCAAGATTTTCAGAAAAAAAACCATGGTGTTTATCACAAGATAAATATAAAGACTTCTGTCTGTTAAAAAAATCACCAACCGCTACGAAGTACGCTACACTTACTAGTTTATCTTATTATGTAAACCCAATTCTTCAAATATGAAATTACTTACTTCCCCAACAAAACCCACATGGCATTCAGGGGCGGATCTTATAAGGGGCGGGAGAGGGTCCGCGGCCCCTGATTTTGGGCTTAAAAGTTTTAATTTTAGCCTATTATGTGTAGATAATTTGGGTAGATTGTGATTGAGACTTCCTATCCAATAGCACAATTTCAGTTTTATTTTTTTTAGCCCAAAGACAAATCTCACAACCCCAAAGATCTAAAATGTCGTCGGACAAAGTTGTAATTATTTTTTCTTTGTCGTTTATGTATAAGAACTGGTTTTTTTTTGAGGATTTATAATATTTTTTAATTTTTATGTGTAATATTTTTGAGCCACAGCTTAATCGTTAAGTTTCGCAAATTACGACAACAACGAAGGATTTATTCAAGCAATCCCAAAGCTTTTATGCATGTTATATCATCATCATCAATTGAGCACTATATGTCAATGTGTCAATCTCAACCTCCAAACCCTCACACAGCTTCGATCACAGGCTCATGACGATCACTGTTTAAATCAATCAAATTCGATTTCAATTTCACATCTCTGTTCAAATACAAGTAGCAATGAGGGATGATGATCCCCTGCCGGTGTCAACGCCCACAACACACGCATCATCGACATTGATCTCTAATAAGAAGGAAACCCTAGATTCTAATTCCAGCATATTTAGAAGAAGCCGGTACAAGTTTTGGGCGATCACCGCCATCCTCCTCCTTGCATTCTGGTCAATGTTCACCGGCACCGTCACTCTCCACCTCTCCGCCGGTAATCTCAACCGATTATCCGACGACTTCGCCGGCGGCTCTCCTATCCACGACGATTTCGACGTCCTTGTTCGTTATTTCCGTTATTTACATCTCTGTGTGTTTGTATGTGTATTACTTATTTGAATCGATAGATCTGATCTCTGGATTTGATTAGGAGATGGAGGAACGAGAGACGGTGGTGAAGCAGATGTGGGAGGTATACACCAATGGCCGCCGGATCAAGTTACCTCGATTCTGGCAGGATGCGTTTGTGGCGGCTTATGAGGAGTTAACAAGCGATGAACCTGAAGTGAGAGAGGCTGCCGTTTCTGAGATCGCTAAGATGTCTTTTCATTCTGTTGATCTTCATCCTCCTCTTCTTCATTCAACGGTGCGTGCTGTACCCTAACCCTAGATTCTTCGTTTACTTAGCATCATAACATAACTGTTAGTTGTTACACTTGAAAGGATGATTAAAACTTCAATTGAGTATCATAATTCATAATGACTATTTGATTCCTTTCAACCTGTTGCATTATTGGTAGTATTTTGCGCTTTGTGCCTAGCACCTCGGCTTAGAACCTGCCGCTTTTGTGCGCGTCACACTTTTTAGAACCAATGACAGGCGTACAAGAGGCACGCGCAAATTATATGCATCTCGAGGTTGTACATATAGTTTTTACTTTTTAGGTTATACATGGAGATTATCCGTATCTAAATTTTGGGTATGTGATGATAGAAACCTATGAGAATTATAAGAAAAGTTATATAAATACCTTGCGCCTCGCGTACGTGATGCGTGTGCCTTCGCCTTGCGCTTGGCTGTGGGGACCCTATTGCCTGTGCCCCTGGCGCTTTTTAGAACCAAGCCCACAAGGTCAAGTTTTTGAATCAAGGGTACATACTGCGACTAATTTTGAGCTAAATGATGGTAGGTTCAAACATTGTTTAGAGTAATGAAGAATCAGTTTATGTGATAATACTAGATGTGGTAGAATGGGCCGATTAGGTAACGAGTCAAATGAATTCGGGTTAAAACACACAATTTTACTTGCAAACCGAAATAGCTTGGTCCAGGTTGGCCCGTAACACTTTTTGTCTACAGTTTTTTTTATAAAAAGTTGGCATGTACAGTATGATTAAGAAAATTAATTTGGTGGTTTGAAGAAATTGATCTTGGAGGGTTTATATATTATACTATGCATTAAAAATACACTTTGGGCCACTTTAGTTCCTTTTGGTTTATCCAATCTATCTAAACTGTATTTTTTTTAACTTTACCGGTTTGACCTGCTAAAGATTAAACGTGCTATGACTCATTCATAAATCATAAGTAAACCTGTTAATAACGGTTTTTACTCATTATAAACCAAAAGTCGAAAACCAAACCGTTCAACATTATTGAAATCTAACTAAACCAAACCGTTACTAATGTTTAGCTTCAATTTCATTTCACGGTTTAGGTTTATTAAACCTTTATAATAAAACGTGATATGAGTCCTTCATAAATCTTAAGTAAACGGGTCGATATCTCCACCTCTAGATATTATTATATAATAACAATAATTCTAGATAAAATTTGTAATAAAACACTATTGTGGCTTTGGAAATCTTGATTTGATTTGTTTTAAAACAGAACTTACGAGAATTAAGTTTAAGGCACACAAATGAGAACAAGGGTGGTCTGCCATTGAAGCAGACTATAACTTGAAGATTTCAGAAGATTATACAGGTTGAATCTATTATCATTTTGTAGTTAGCTAAAGGTAGTATACCACAACTTCATATATGTGTTCTTTACACGACATGTATTAATACTTTGTATTTATTATTTAGAGTAGATACATGGTGGTATGTTGAAAGTTCACTTTTGATTGAAATTACGCGTATGGTCTCAAGTGTCTACTCAACCGTAACATGTTTGGTCCTTATACCGGATATATATGCTTATTTTTAAAGTGATCATTTACCCATTTATTTAAAAAACAAATAAAATTATTGAAACCCACCCTCCCTTTATCGTCTTCACTCCCTGACCACTTGTTCACATCTTCGGCGTTTTCTTCACACATCAAAATGTGAGTAAAGTACACAGATGGTCCTTGTGGTTTTTCAAAATTTTGGATTTGGTCCCTAGCTTTTCAAAAGTATAAGGATTGCCCATGGAGTTTGCACTTGTAACCCATTTAGTCTCCAAACTTTGCCAAAAGTACATGTATGGTCCCTGTGGTTTGCACTTGTAACGCATTTAGTTGAATCACCATCCTTTTTCCCCATATCATCCAACTTACTTGGTTTTTCTTTGTTAGTCTTTTCAATAGGTTGTTCCTTGTTCCCCAACTCAACTACCACCCCATCCTCTCTAATTGAATCACTAGAAATTCCCACAATTCATCGATTCGTCATCAGATGGTTCCTTTAATCCTCCTCATTTTCTACCTTCCTAATCGTGGGCACCGACGACGAAATCTCGTGACCCCGCACCTGGAACCGTCTCTGAAATGTCCACCTTCAAATTCGTCACTAGAAATTCCCACAATTCATCGATTCGTCATCAGATGGTTCCTTTAATCCTCCTCATTTTCTACCTTCCTAATCGTGGGCACCGACGACGAAATCTCGTGACCCCGCACCTGGAACCGTCTCTGAAATGTCCACCTTCAAATTCGTCCTAATGCACACCCTTCCACATGCCATATTATCGTCTAACTCATCATCAGTGAATAAAACGTCCCCCACAGGCTGCTACCTTTGTATAACATGCAAAAGTCCATGCACACAAGGGTAGTCCTTGGATTTCCACCCAAACCATCCTATCTTCGACGACAAACGTTTCCGAAACTTCTTTCATCTATTTTGATGTAATTTTTAATGTTTCTAATATATGTTAAGTTATGGATAACATTTTTTTAAAGAAAAATATAGTATGTACATGATTATTTTCTTTGACTATATGTCTTGATGACATTAACATATAATTTCCATTCTTAATCTATTATCTACCACTTAACATGTATGTTAACATCTTTAATATTATTAGTCGTATGCAAAAATATCTTATCGAATGATCATATGTACTTTTTGTCTCTATTAATGACACCGCATTTATCTTTACGAACATAAAAACAAAGCAATAAGTTAATTTGAACTCCTTTTTGTCCGTCGAAATGTTATTATTATCATATAGACATCAAAAATAATATCCGCATAAGATGCATGCTTTCCAAGACTTCATGTCCAACCATTGATCCATCACCCATACAAAACAAATTATACAGTCCTGTATTTTTATTCTTTGCTACGTCTTTCATCTAAAATAAAAAATGAAGCTTTCAACTTTGATATTTTATATTTCAAATAATTGTTAGACTATCCGTAGTGGGGGCGTGAATGAGCCACCTGGCTCCTTCACGAGCACAGAACACCGTCCCTCATAGGCATGATTGGGGGTGTGGGGCATGCATCAAGCGTGAGGGGTTTCACGGGCAAATGGGGCATCATATGTGTGTGTGTGGATAGTGAAACAACTACGAACCTTAGTGATTTGGTTTAATGATTGCTCCATGTTGATGTTGCGGTGAGGTGACGGCCGTGATGTGAAACCACTAAGGATGTCCTAAGGGTGGAGGGGACACCTCCATTTTTACCCGTAAATACCCTAAACACTACTCAGTTAAAACATGCCACATCATTTTGAAAAAAAAACTACCCTAAAGGGAGAGGATGCCCCTCTTTTAAACCCAAAAGTACCCTAAACACTAATCTGTTAAAACATGCCACATCATTTAAAAAAAAAAAACTACCCTAAAGGGAGAGGATGCCCCTCTTTTAAACCCAAAAGTACCCTATCAACTTTATTAAATTAAAATTAAATAATATATGAAAATGAATAAAAACATAATTTCATTAATTAAAATTAAAATACATAACCAAATTTAAAATTAAAAAACCTAAAAGTTGCAAGGCCAATTTCACGGCTCTTTCACGTTTACGATCAAGGCCACTTGCCTTCCACTTTGAATTTAGTTGGTGTGTGGATCGAGCCCAAAACGAGTCGGCCTTTGTTGATTTCCGACGTCGTAGTCTTCGGAAATATGAAGCCAAGCCTTGACCAAGGTTGTTTCTTCAACGTCATTCGAAGACTTACAAGCCGCCTGCTTCGAGAACTTTCCTTTAGTTTGAACGAGGGTCTCGTCCTCCTCCTCGTCTTCTTCCTTTTCAATTTCTTGTACTTCATCATGTTCGTCATCTGAGCCGGGAAGGGAGCAGGTCGGTAGAGTTGGTTTTGGTAGTGGGTGTTTGAGTCATGATATGCATAACAGTCAATGGGTGGTTTGGGTGGATGAAAAGTGAAATGACCCGGTGCAATTTGAGTAGGCATGTTTTGCATAGGTGGAAGGTGTGGGTAGTATTGTGAATATTGAAACGGTTGGGTTGGATGATGTGGTTCATTTTGACTAGAACTAACCTTCAGTTTATATGATTTTCGGGTTGGGGAAGGTTTTTTTTTCTTGGATACATTTGAGCTGAAGAAAGTTTAATTTTTTGGTATAAAAAATGAAATATGAATGTTAATTATAGTGTAAAAATAGGGGTTATTATTATTTTTTTAAAATATCCAACGAGATCATAGCGGTTGGCAACCGTCAACTCCTTCGGCTTCAAAAGCGGCTTCATATACCCGTTGATGAATCCGATTGGGTTACGTGAGCCGGTTGCGGCGGTGTACCCGTCCAAACCGATTGAACCTGCACATTTACCCCGGGGGGCACCCTAATGATCGATTTGAGGGTAGTAGAGCGAAAAAAGACAAATTTTCGTGTTAAGGAAAGTTTTAAAAGAAAAATCACGAAAATAATCATTCTAACCAAGTTTTTTTTATACAAATAATTATACGATCAAACTTAAAAAAAAGACGTGATTGGGATTGGGTGGAAGTCGAATCGTAAATAAAGAAAAAATAACATATCTTAGGTTTAGGTGACAAAATATAATTGCTTGTATCATATCATATCATTCTCAGTTTAGAGCTCGTGCCATCATGTCATTTTTTACTTTTAGGAGGGTATTGGAATTTGAATTTGAATTTGAATTTGAATTTGAAGGAATTGAATTTGGATTTGTAATTTGTCTAAAGAATTTGAAATCGGAATCTATTAAAGAAACTTGAATTCCTAATCCATTTGAGTGACACAACAATCGTAAAAAAATTAATATCTATCACCATGACCACCACCTATCTAATATAGCCCCCTGCCACCGCCGACCCCCCACCAACCGCTGCCGCCAACCACCCCGCTACCGTCACCTCCCCAAACAACTTTCATACTTGTTCAAAATGAAATTTTCATAGTTTTAGATCGACTTAAAGAGTGATGATGAGGTTGAATTGTGGCAATGATTATCCGCTAAAAAGAAAATAATATTCTTTGGTGAGTATGGGGGACCCGTGGGAGTTGGCTTCTAGGTTTGGCGGGGACGACGATGGTCGGCAGCTTGGGTGGCGGAAGTGGTCGACGGTGGTTGGCGTTTGGTGGGGACAATAGTGGTCGGCAGCGGGGGAGGCGTCGGTGGTTGGCGGTCGTGGAGGCGGCGGTTGGCGGAGGTGCCGGGGCGGCGAGCAGTGGTGGGGGTGATCAGGGTGGCGGCGACGGGGGTTGTGGTTAGCGAAGTTAGGGGGTACGAATGCGACAACAGTGAGTGGTCGGAGATTCCATTTCCTTTTAGTGAATTCCACAAAACACAAGTGTGATATAATGTTGAAGTATGAGAAATACAAAAATAACCATGATAAGACGTTGATTATTGAAACTACAAAAAGTAACCGTGATACAATATTGAAGTGCGGGAACAACCAAAAAACCGTGATGCGATGTTAAAGTACGAGAACTACAAAACATAATCGTGATCATAGATGTTATACAATGTTGAAGTACGAGAAGTGCAAAACATAACCATGATACAAAGTCGAAAGACACGGAAACTATCAGGCATTAAATATATTGTTTCCATTATAAGTTAAGTTTATTGTAATTGCATATTCAATTTTAATCGACTTTCTAAGTAGACAATATAAGCTGAATGCTGGCTGGAATGAGTTAGCCATTTTAAGCATGCGCCTAGCCACCATTCCCTGTCCATTGAATGCAGTTGTAAAGGCATTAAGATGCCTGTAAACCTTGAAGACGCATCTTTACATTCTTTTAAAAAGGGCAAAAAATTCAACCTTTTTAAACGAGCAACATACTAGACTCCCGTCCCATCATTTTTCGCGAAGTTCCTCGTAAGCATGCATCTATGAAGTGTCATCATCCCTGCTCCGACTTTTTGATAAGTCGATAGGTTGCATACCACTCGTCTAGTCGATCTTAAAACCAACAAGAGACGATGATTGATCTTGTTATTATAAAGAGCTCGCACACGCTTGATCACCATCATTGATGAAATATCATTGATTCATAGTGATATCTATATTTGTATTGTTTAGATAATTTATGAGAAACTGGTTTATAAATGTATTTAACTTCATGTATTAAATAGGAATACCAAACAAATAGTACACTAAAATTACATGAACACGCAAATGCATATAGACATATGATTCGAATTCATTAACAAAAAGTATGTTCTATTGATGATACGTAATGAAAATATACATGAGAGGAGGTTCATGTACATTGGAAATTTAAACAAACATTTCAATTTTCAAGGAATACATGATGTAAAGATGATATGCGACCTTGACATCACCTAACTCTAGTTAATACAATGATTTCTTTTTAACCCAGAGGTATCTTGCATCCCAAAAATAACTTTTTTTTAACGACTAACGCATACTATAAGCGCGGTCATCCAGGTAAATCCATTGGTGAAAGGCCATCCACACCCGTGAATACAGACGACGCTGGTGACCCGGCTCGCCCACCATTCCAAGGGAAACCCACCATCTGAAAGGCCACTGTGGTAAAACCCCTAGCCCACTTGAGTATATTGCACCAAATAAGACTCAAACCGATTGATCTATGACTCATTGACAATTATCAAGGAATACATGATCTAAAGATGATATCATCCCTAAAAGAACTAGTTTGGTGATTTCTTTTATACATTTTAAATCCTAATAAAATTAAGGGTGAATCTATTAAGACACGGAATATTGCTAATTGGACACGCCGCCGCCCTATACGCCCTCGTATAGGCCAATACGAGGCGTATAGGGTTCAGTCTCTGCCAACAGAATGCCACGTCGCATTCCCGGTCTGGCGGCTGGGTCCAATACGGGCCGTATTGATCTATACGCAGCGTATGGGCCACGGGTTTTAATTTTGCTTCAAAAGTTGGCAGAAGTCGATTTAAAAACCTCTATACGTGGCGTATTGCCCTATACGCCACATATAGGGTATTTTATTAATTTAAGTTTGTTGTTTTTTTTTAATTTAATTTATATAACTTTGTTAATATAAGTTTGTTATATTTTTTAATTTAAATTATATAACTTTGTTAACATTTATTATATTTTTGCATTTATAATTTATCATTACAAACAAACAAAAAATTAAACATTACAACCAAAGAAATAAGTAAAAGACTATATACATTACATCACAAAATTAAATATATACATCAAAATGTTTTTACATACATAACCGAAGAAACAAACTAAATACAAATAAAAACAACTAAGCCTGACCCGCCCCGCCGTCATCCTGACCGGCCCCGCCGTCATCCTGAACGGGGTCGTCTGGATAATGACGTGGCAGTGGTAGTGGTGGTAGCTCGATGCCGGCGGCTCGTGATAGATCCACGAGGCTACCAACCGCCCACATCATAAGGTCCTCCATGCGGTCGCTCTGACGAGCCTGTCGCCGTGACTCGGCAACAAGTCGCCGTGAGTCGGCAGCAAGGGTCTCAAGCAATGCCTGGGTGGCCCTGTCCAGCCTAACAGACCGACGCGCGTGTCGGGGATGCTGTGGCGGATGGTCGTGGATGGGCTCCACGTGCGGCAACGGCACACCTAGTGGCGGGTCAGGCATCTGCGGGCCCCCCTGTCCAGGCATCGGCGGCAACGGCACCGGGACCCAAACCTGGTCCTGGACGGCCCCTACAAACCGTAGGCCGAGCCCCGGGAAACGGTGCGTGATGCGCATGCCGCTAGCCGTGCGGCGGTCTAATCTGACAGGGGGAATGGGCGGTAACAACTCAGGCTCATGCGCATGCCATGGTGTAATACTACGCATGACCTGAGTGATAAAAGCGCCGCCATACAAAAGCCCGCGCCTCTGCCGCATATAGGCAGACGCGAAATAACTAGCGAGGCATGTGGATAGGGCGCACCCCGTGCCTGTAAGCAGGCAGTAGAGAAAGAAGAGGTCTCTATCGGTGCACCACTCACGGCTTTTCTGACGCGGTGCGATCGACGTCGAGATAAGCCGGTGCAAATATCTACAGAGGGGGTCTCTAATCCCCGAAACCCTCGCCTTGGTACCTAACCAAGGGCTATCGGAAATCAAACCCCAAAAAACAAGGAGTACCTCCTTGTCCACCTCCGTCACTGCCGCGGGTATAGTAGACGTAATGTTTAGAAGAAAGCAGGTGCTCCAGAACCTGCATTGGAGTTTCACCGACTCTCGTTTCGTTTTTTATCTTTTGTATTGCATTATAAATGTCCTTTTTAATGCAACTACTATCGGGGTTTTGCTCCCTTATGGTTGCCATAATGTTTCGTGGCATCATGTTTTGCGAATACAATTTCGCCACCAAAAGTTGTTCCGACTCAGACAGTCTCCTGGCAAACGAGTGCGCCTTAAGATGTTGACTAGGATCGTGGTTATGACTGTCATCCTTCACCGTTAATTTCCAATCACCAGTATTTACTTGGTACTCTCCTTCCAATTTAAAAGGACAACCTGTTTTCTTGCTACCGACACGTCGAACCGTGGCAGTAGATTTACGTTCGCCGTGACGGTCACACACAAGCCACACCTTGATAACCGGCTCCGACGGGTCGTCGCCTTTTCTCCTCGATCGTCGGGTGACAATGACGTAACCATTCTCACGTCCTCTGCGGACAGCCTAATCCACCAACTGATCACGAGTCTGAAAATTCTACAACAACGGTACGGTAAAAGTTAAGAAACAACAAACTAAATGTATGCATATATATAGGAATGTTATACCTGGTCAGTTTTATACGTCACGAAGCTGTCGGTTTGTTGTGTCGGGTAAGAGTCTTCACCGTACACGAAGTCGTCCGTGGGTTGTGTAAGGTAAGAGTGTTCACCGTATACGAACTCGGGATTGCTTAGTGGCTCGTTCAAATCGGGAAGCCTTACCCGTTGATTAGAATAAACGTCGGACGAGACCTCCTCCCGGTTCACATCTTGAAATCCAGAACTTTGCGGGTTGTTTTCCAGCGACTCGTTAGAATATACCTGAAAACCGTAGTTACCATCCCACCACCAAGACATTGCTATAACTTTTTGAGGTAAATTGTTTGAAAATTTTTGAACGATACGTTCAAATGAGAATTGTGCATGGTAAAATACACAAAATTTGGCCCCTATACGCATCGTATAGATCTATACGATGCGTATAGACTCCTGGTCAAACCGACAACATCGTATAGGTCAATACGGTGCGGTTTAGGGTACGAGGTGACTTCTGCAACTAGTCATCCATCACATCTCTATACGCCACGTATAGACCTATACGTGGCGTATAGCGATGTGATGGATGACTAGTTGCATAAGTCACCTCGTACCCTAAACCGCACCGTATTGACCTATACGATGCGTATAGGGGTTGGAATGTCTAGGAGTACGATGTTGTCGGGTTTGGGAAATTGTGAAGGCTATACGCATCGTATTGCCCTATACGATGCGTATAGAGCCCGGTCCAGATAGCAATTCCCGTGTCCCATTAGTAGTCCCCAAAATTAAATATCAAATTAACGAAGTTATAACCTATTAGTATCACACTAATTTTCAATTACCATAGGATAGGATAACCACAATTACAATCATAATGTACTTACACAAACACTAATTAAGTACTCATAATAACATCAATAATTATTATTATTCAATTTAAACAATTAAAATTCATTGATCAAGAAATATGTTGTTCCAAATCTCGGAAAAAGCTTCCATGATCACACCATGATGATACCAGGAGTTCAACGACAAGAAACACTGCAAAAGTTGCTTCAAATCACTCTCTTCATAGATTTGATTCTCCACAGTCATCTCCATCATCGATTTCTTGAAGTCCTCGTATGGCTTTTCCGATCTCTTCATCACCGCAAAGCTTTCTTTCACCTTTCCCTCCACTTTACATGGCATCAACTTCTTAAACACCGACAGTCTCGCAGGGGATCCCCACTCTGGTGATTCCTGTTAGAGTGAGGGTAGTATAGTAATTTTGTCATTAGCGTTTCTAACATTTCTAGCTTATATATACATAAGGCTTTTACTATTGTTTCAACCGTTTCATGAGCTAGTAAATACAATTTTATATTTGCATCTTAAGCCACTTATAATCATAGGCGGCCAGTATGTCGCCCTGACATTTTTTTTAGTGTTATATATACTCGTTAAAATCTTGATCGTCACTCATAAAATTTTGCAATAGCCCCTGATGGGCCTCAATGAAAAAAATTCAGTGTTATATATCGCTAGTCAACCTTCTGACCCCATGAAAAAAATTTCTAGCTCTGCCACTGCTTATAATACCTGACCACCTCCGCCGTGGTTGTGTCTTGATCGTACCCCCACGTCTGAAAAGCTTCTACTAGGGTAATTAGGGTTTTCAAGGCGTTCTTCATCTGAAACGACGTCGTGGAGTTTGGTGACGACGTGAGTTTGGTTGCCGGATTTGGAGCCGCAGCGGAAGGCGGAGGAGAGGCGGCTTTTGAAGGAAGAACGGTGGGGTGTTTGTTTTGAAGTTGTGCATGGGGAATCGCCGGTGATGACTTTGCGGCGTTGAGACGGCGGAGAAGAGGGTTCCGGTGGGGTGTTTGTTTGGCAGGATTTAAAGAAACGAAGGTTGAATTTCACCATTTTGGGTGGTTGTGTGTGTGAAATAGATATGGCATATGTGTCTTCACTAATATATAAGCGTTGGATGTCATATATATATATGCTTTTTATATTTGTTTATGAAACAAATCTCTTATTGTCTTAAGTCTAAACTCTAAGCATGTTTGTTACATATAAATAACCATATTAATTATATTAAGCAGATTAAATCGATAACTAGTTGTATTTTATAAACATAAACTTCAATCAAAATAAGATGTACCATCAAAAAGTTATACATAAGTTGCATCATATTCATCATAAATATATTTGATAAATAGTTAGACGAGTATTTACCACTTTAAAAATATATGTATATTTTCCTAAATAAGAAAAATAAATTGTCATCAAAATCTAAATCAATTTTGTTAAAATCGAAGTGGACTCTTAGGTCGGACTGGTTGCACTAGGAATCGTATCCCTTGCTAGCTCGGTTCGCATGGCTTGAATAGCCACCGGGCGAGTGATAGTTGAACACGTGACACCGTTTTGTGGTTGGATCAGAACGTTTTGAGGATTTTTTTTATTCTGAAATTTCTTTTTTTGATTATAAGATATTTGAGTTTAAGATTACTTTTGGAAGATTTTGGTTTTAATGCAAAGTGACTACAGTTTAGCCGTCAGAGAAGCTGCCTTCCCTGGCTACACCTGCTAGCTGACTTTCCGCAAGGACAAATAAATAAACAAGAAAAACAACGTTCTCTATACCATTTGGGAGGAGAACGGAGTGAGTGCAAGCCCTCGTCCGACGATAGATTGTGTTTGTGTTCGGTACGTGGTATTTGGTTATGATGTCACTCCTGTTTTATTGCTTATTTAGGGCCTTTAAAACTTGTTTTTCACACATTTTTATTGAAATAATTTTAAATTTAAATTAAATACTCTTTCACCACTTTTTAAGGTCTTATATCGAAAATAGTGTTGGCAAATAATGAGATTTAAACTTGATAATGTTTCAACACATATGAAAGTGTGTAGCAATTAATGTAAAAAGACGTTTGTTTTATGATTTTGGAAAGCTAAATCAAATACTCACCTCACAAAAAAAACTCTTCAATACTCATTTTTTTTTCTTTTCAAACAACATATATCCTTTGTTCTTTTAAATATAATCAACTTAGTATTTTAAATTTTTAATCTTATGTAATGTTTAAATATTTTTTTTAAATAATAACGAGGTGATCTGGTTAATTTCCACGTCCAGTTTAACTAGTCCGATAAGTAAACCCGTAATACAGCAGGTTCAATAATTAGTCTGGTTAATTTTCAAAAGAGAATTACTCTTAAGGACATACATTTTCAGAATGACAAGCTAAAACAAATTTATCTATTGTAAAAGTTTGTTTCTAATGTAAAAGAATGTATTGGCAGTTATTATATGTTGATACAATCTTCAAGTTATTATGATTACAAATTTATTTTGGGGAATTCTAACCACATACGGAATATTGCTAATTAGACACGCCGTCACCCTATAAGCCCTCGTATAGGGCAATACGAGGGCGTATAGGGTTCAGTCACTGACAACAGAATGACACGTGCCATTCTCTGTCTGGCGGCTGGTCCAATACGTGGCGTATTAACCTATACGCAACGTATGAGGCACGGGTTATATTTTTGCTTCAAAAGTTGAAAGATTTGGGAATTTATGAATCCTATACGTGGCGTATTGCCCTATACGCCACGTATAGGTATTTTTATTTAATTATTTTTTTAATTTAATTTATATTTTGTTTATTTTTATTTAATTATCTTTTTTATTTTAATTTATATAATTTTGTTAATATAAGTTTGTTATCTATTTATAAATTTTATATATTTTATATTTTTTTTAAACATTTATTATATTTTTACATTACAACCAAACAAAATATTAAAGATTACAACCAAACAAAATATTTAACATTACAACCAAACAAATAAACTAAACATTATATACATTACATCAAAAAATTAAATATATACATCAAAATGCTTTACATACATAACAACGAAAGAAACTAAATACAAATAAAACAACTACACCTGACCGGCTCCGCCCTCATCCTGACCCGCCCCGCCCTCATCCTGAACGGGTCGTCGGATAATGACGTGGCGGTGGTAGTGGGCGTGGCTCGATGCCGGCGGCTCGTGACAGATCCACGAGCTGTCCAACCGCCCACATTATCAGGTCCTCCATACGATCGACTTGACGACCCTGTCGCCGTGAGTCGGCAACACGTCCATCAAGCAATGCCTGGGTAGCCCTCTCCAGCCTAACACCCCGACGTACGTGTCGGGGATGCTGTGGCGGATGGTCGTGTATGGGCTCGACGTGCGGCGGTGCGTCCTCCATCGCCACACCCTGTAGCAGATCAGGCATAGGCGGGTCCCCCTATCCCGGCATATGTGGCAACGGCACCGGGACCCAAACCTATTCCTGGATGGCACATACGAACCGAAGGCCCTGCGAGAATCGGTGCGTGATGCGCATGCCGCTCGCCGTGCGACGGTCTAATCGGTGCGTGATGCGCATGTATGTTACTATCACACGCGGCTCCATACCCTTTTGCAACATTGCTTTTATTTGCAGTAGCACCCAGACGAAGTTTTTCTCCCGTTCTTTTGATATAAATGCATAAGCAACGCAAAACGACTGGTGTGTGGAGGTTACACCGACCACTTGGACAAATGGAAGTCTATACATGTTTGTTTTGTACATCGCGTCGATCATCAACACGTGCAGGAATGCACGCTACATCTCGTACGATTTCGGATGAACAAAGAATATCTCCTCCACAATATTTGTGGCAGGATCTTCCCGAGTATAGTAGACGTATTTTTTAGAGGAATGCAGGTTTTCCAGAATCTACATTGGAGTTTCACCGACTCTCGTTTCGTTTTTTATCTTTTGTATCGCATTATAAATGTCCCTTTTAATGCAACTACTCTCTGGGTTTTGTTCCCTTATAGTTACCAGAATATTTCGTGGCAACATGTTTTGCAAATACAACTTCGCCACCAAAAGTTGTTCCGACTGAGACAGTCTCCTCACAAACGAGTGCGCCTTAAGATGTTGACTAGGATCGTGGTTATGACTGTCATCCTTCACCGTTAATTTTCAATCACCAGTATTTTCTTGGTACTCTCCTTCCAATTTAAAGGGACAACCTATTTTCTTGTTACCAGCACGTCTAACTGTGGCAGTAGACGCACGTTCGCTGTGGCGATCACACATAAGCCACACCATGATAAACGGTTTCGTCGGATCGTCGCCTTTTCTCCTCGATCGTCGGGTGACAAGGACGTAACCATTCTCACGTCCTCCCCGGACAGCCCAATCCACCAACTGTTTACGAGACTGAAAATTCTGGTCAATTTTATACGACACATTTTGATGATTTTGTTCCTCGTCTTCGGAGTTGTCGGTTTTTTGTGTCGGGTAAGAGACTTCACCGCACACGAAGTCGTCGGTTTGTTGTGTCGGGTAAGATACTTCACCGTATACGTAGTCGTTCGTGGGTTGTGTAAGGTAAGACGGTTCACCGTATACGAACTCGGGATTGCTCAGTGGCTCGTTCAAATCTGGAAGCCTTACCCGTTGATGAGAATAAACGTCGGACGAGACCTCCTCCCGGTTCACCTCTTGAACGCCAGAACTTTGCGGGTTGTTTTCCAACGACTCGTTAGAATATATCTGAAAACTGTAGTTACCATCCCACCACCAAGACATGTTTATAATTTTTGGGAGATTGTTTGAATTTTTTTTTTGAAAGGATACGTTCGAATGAGAATTCTGCATGGTTAAATACATAAAATTTGGGCCCTATACGCATCGTATAGGATTCTGGTCAAACCTGGTCAAACCTCGTATACGCATCGTATAGGACAATACGATGCGTATAGGGTACGAGGTACTTTCTGCAACTAGTCATCCAACACATCGTTATACGCCGCGTATAGACCTATACGAGGCGTATAGCGAGGTGATGGATGACTAGTAGCAGAAGGTACCTCATACCCTAAACTGCATCGTATTGCGCTATACGATGCGTATAGGGTTGGAATGACCAGGTTGTACGAGGATGTCGGGCATGAGAAATTGTGAAGGGCTATACGCATCGTATTGCCCTATATGATACGTATATGGCCAAGTCAAAATAGTAATTCCCGTGTGTCATTAATAGTCCCCTCTATTTTTGAAGAAAGAAAGAAAGAGTGAATAGAAGAAATTGTGAAAAGTACATATTCGGTTGATAGAAAAACTAGTACATAATTCAGCCCGGCCAACTTTTCATTGAAGGGTCGACTCAGTACATTGTCGTTCTCCATGCATCATCTTGACGAATGATGAATTACAATTTGTACCTGCGTACCTCCTCATTATTACTCATTTCAAGCTTTGAAACTAGGTGAAAATTGTTAAATAATCAATAAGAAAAACGCGGGTTCAATCTCTGTCACCACCATTAATTTCTGAGGCATGCAAATAAGGTCTAGTTCTTAGTCTGATGCACCAGAGTTTTACCCACGCCGATCCAGGGTTCGAGCCTCGGCTCTCCCTCAAGCCCGGAAGGGGCCGTATTGGGTGAGATTTTTCTTTGGATGCTCTCCAACTCTGACGCCAAGTGGGCCCGGTTAAGACAACATATTGGCCGGAGTTGGACGAGGCTATCCCATGTGACGGGGATGCGACGTCACAACATTCAATGTTCGCCGTTAAAAAAAAAAAGAAAAAGCATTGTTTGATCTTTGACAATGAGGCAAACAAGAGAAGTAGGAGATGTTAAAACATAAATAATTGAGTTAGATTTTAGTTACTTGTTCAAATATAACAAGACGGTTGATTTTTTTTTTTTTAGTTATTTAATGGTTTCGTTTAAATCTTTATATATGTTTTATGTAATAAGTGTAATAACCACTCTCAAACAATCATAAAATTTATAAATTATGTGATTGTTTAAGAGTTATTATCACGGTGATCACATAAATATTGGTTATCGTTTGAACAACACCTTATATATAGACATAATTATCTTTCCATTGGCAGCAGTCTATATGTAATATGAACACGTATGTGATTGTTCATGTTAGAACAAGGGGTATACCTTCTGTGGACCATGAGCGTGGCTGGATATCGTGGAGATTCCCACGAGGGTGGTTGTTGTGGTGGGGGGGGGGGGGGGTGGTTGCCCAACGGCATGTCGTTAAAAACGGCTACATTTTTTTTAATTATAAATATAACCATTCTCAAACCACTCTCAACCATTCTCAATTCTCATACCACTCTCAACCATTCTCAGTTCTCAAACCATTTCACCCATTCTCAAGCCATTCTCAAACCATTTCAACCATTCTCAAATCTCAAATGGATACACTAAATTTGTCCTATTCGGAATCGAAAGGTGTAGCCATAATTATTTTCGAGACTGTTGCTACCGCTATCGTTGAAATACTAAAAGACGATGCCAAAAGCTCGAACACGCCATCCTATACACGAATAACCACTTTGAATAGAAATAGTGAGGTCGCTCACGATCATTTGGTTCGCGACTACTTTGCCGATCTCCCGCTTTATAACGATGACACATTTTGAACTTGTTTTCGAATGAATAAACGATTATTTTTACGAATTGTTAATGATTTGGAACTGGAGAGGCATTTTTCAAATTGGGGTGGGATGCAAGAGGTAGAAGAGATTTCACTCCTATTCAAAGTGTACCTCCAGTATGCGGCAATTGGCACACAGATCCGCTGCAAACGAATTAGATGATTATATAAAGATTTCCAAGAAAATGGCATGGGTTTGTTTACATAAATTTTGTAAAGATGTTATTAACATCTACGGGCAAAATATTTATGCAAGCCAACCCCAAACGACATTTAGCAAATATACAATTGGTATGAGGAGGTGCATGACCTTCCCAGTGTGCTTGGTAGCCTTGATTGTATACATTGAGAATGGAGTAATTGCCCAAATCCATGGCGCGAACAATACATGAGAGGTGGCCATCCCGCTCCAACAATTATGCTCGAGGGGTGGCATCACACTATCTGTGGTTTTGGCATGCTTTCTTTAGGGTTTCGGGTTCAAACAACGACATAAACGTCCTTAATCAGTCTCCACTATTCAACACCATGATAAACGGAACCGCACCTGACACATCTTTTGAGCTTAGAGGAATAAGATTTAGGTACGGTTATTACCTCGTTGATGGAATTTATCTCGAGTGGGCTACTTTCTCAAATCGTTTACGTGTCCGGAAGATAATATTAGAAAATATTTCAAAAGAAAGCAAAAATCTGCTAGAAAGGATATTGAACGAGTATTTGGTGTACTCAAACAAAGATTTCATATAATGAAAAACCCTACACGTGCATGGAAGGTCGATAAAATACGGCGTGTAATGTACATTTGCATCATTCTACATAACATGATCCTAGATGATGAATGTCATGTGATTTGCGAGTTCAAAGAAAATGAATTTGGTGTTAGTGCTGCCCAACAAAGTGTTAATGACCGGTATATACGCAACTGTGAAATACATGACAATCTTCTACATGATTTGGTGCAACATAACGCCTCACTTCACCCGCAACCGGCCAACTATCAAGTCTAGTTTATTTAGTTGAATTTTTAATCATTCCATTATTATTTACTTTTTTAATTATTAACTAGGTGGTTATACCCGCGCTCCGCGGAGGGTGTTAGGTCGATCGTTAATAAAATTTAAATAAAAACGTAGGCGCAACGGTAAAAATAATGTTAATAAAAAATAAACATAAAACTAAATAATAGAAAAGAAAAAAATTTAAATATTACTGGTTCGGGTCGTCAAAAACTATAAAACCGAATACAGAATCCGGTTCCGATAACATTAATACCGCCAAAGATGTTATTCGCTCATAATAAGTTCGGCTCATCGTGGTACTTCAACGGTAACGACACTTGCTAGCTATAGGCTACGATACCAAAAGAAAAACTCGATTTTGAATACAACTCTGTTTAAAAAAAAATATATCGGAATGTTGACAAAAAAACTAAAAGCAGACGCGCACTCCGTTTTTAAAAAAAGTTAACGAACGAAAGTTATTGAACGAAAACAAAATTATTAGAAAAATAAAACGGGTTTAAAGCGTATATTATATATCATATAATAGGTGAAATGAAAATATATAAAAAATTAATTTCTACTGTTCATTAGCAGTTTGTTTTAATCTATATTGTAACTAGGTTAAAATCTCGTGTATTAAACGAGTTAAATAAATAAAATGTTATATATTTAGTAATAAAAATCTTATATTTTTAAAAACCCATGATACATCGGTTGAATAAAATATAATGTAATTTGTTAACAAACACATTTGTCAAAATATGTTTTTAAAAAATGTAATTTGTCGTGACAGTTATAAGGTCTGTTAAGTTAGTTTTTAAAATATTTTTTTAACTGAGTATTAATTTTGTAATTTAATTGATAAATGCTAGTTCATATTAAGTTCATTTGATTGATGATATAATAACTTATTAATTTGTTTTAATTATTTATATTTTTTAGTATATTAATTCATTTTTATTAATTAGTAAAAGAAATAATCATTGAATTTAATTAAAAGTAAAAATATCGTGGTATTGTGTAAATGTAAAAACATTTTCCTCAAATATGAAAAACCATGAATATGACGTGGATGTGATAGTATAAGGAGGTATGAAATATGAGAGATAACCTTGTTACATTTACATTTAGAATTGTTTATAACTTACATAATGATCTCCAAATGATGACTAAATTGGGATGAGTGTTTTCTGATCTCGAATTTAAATTACTTAACTAGTTGACTATTTCATATTCAAATAGTTTTGTAAAGCCTCATTCTATATTTTATGTTAAATCTTTTTTTTTTCTGCCTTTTACATTCATATGATGTAATAAATTATTCATATTGGCAAAACACGACATTTGGGTGGAAAAATTAGGGGATTGTTGCAAAACATGAAGAAAAAACAGGTTCGGTCCATAAGAATGAAAAAAATGGTGTAAAAATTAGATTGAATGGTATTTTTTATAAAAAATTAAAGTAATTAATTTATTTTTTTATTGCTCTCAACGATCAAATGACCCTCACCGATTGCCATCTCATTTTTAAATCACACGGGTTGTAGTACCCGTGATTTTAACCCGAAGCCACCACCCGAGAGGATTGGGACGGTGTTGCCGATTACCCGAGCCCCACACCCTCCACCCTTAATTAACTTATCTTAGGATGTTAGTAAACATTTGGATCGTGTTTTGATCTCTACTTTCTACACCCCTGAATATTATTTTGAAAAAAAGTAGTAATTGTGTTTAGATGACTATCGCAACTAAATGAGGCACTTGGACAAAACTGTTTTGTTGAACATTAAATGCATCATAGACAACTGTTTTGTTGAACATTGAATGCATCATGTAAACAGGGCTTTCCCTACATAAAATTCACCTTCCACCACCATTGCCGCCCTCGACGCCCATCGTAACCACAACCATTCTGGTTGCATACGTAATCGATGTCCCAGAAATTCAATTCCATGACGGGAAAGACAACGATATAGATTAGGAACAATGCATTGGGACATAACTTGACTAAAAAAGTCAACTTTCACAAAGATAACAGAATACATAATCTTTGATGCAGAACATAGGATTAAGAAAAAGCAAGTTGGCAGAGGTTGATTCCTTCAAAACTGCTAACTGCTAAGCAAACTGAGATCCAGAGAGTCCCATAAATATTATACAAATAGAAATAAAATAATAATTTACATCAAGAGTTACTAAGCTAGAATTACAGAGGCAAGGAAAATGTAGGTCAACTTACAATGTTGGCCATCCAAGTGCCTACTGCGGTCCCATGTCGTTTTCAGTGTACTCGCCACTGCCGCCTCTGCCACCAAGTCCAAATGATGAAACCGTCCTAGTAACATCAAGAGCGCCGCCAATGGAAGTCATCAGAGCTGATAGACCGTTGGTTGTTCCACCACCAACCGCCATACCCAGCCCGAGAAAATCAAGAGTGGCGAGCTTAGGCCCGTATACAGATGGAGTCCCCATCATGAGTTCTTGCAAACCAGACCGCCCATCAAAGCCCACCCCTAGCCCAAGCCCGATAGATGAACCGCCATCTGTGTCATCTCGCTCGAGCCCGTATCCCATAAGTAATGACGCACCGGAAGCAGTTGCACCCATCTGAGCAGCTTTCTGAAGTAATGCTGTTGCTGACATAGTAGGCTGAGGTGGCGGAGCATATTGTCGGAGCTCCTGTCCCGCTGTTCTGAAAATTGAGGATCCCTGATTGGTTGACAAGCATAGTGATATGGGTTCTGAAGATGGGAGTGTGGGATCGGGTGTTTGTGTAGGTCGGGTCATGGATTGAATCAGATCTTTGAATCCAGTTGTTTGAGGTTGTGGTAGTAAACTTTTCGAAGCAGTTGATGCAAATAAGCTAGCAAATACACTGCTGCTTGTGCTTCCTGTATTGGTTGAGCTGCAGCTACCGCTACAGCTTCCGGTCAAGCCCACCACCAATTGTGGTGGGTTATCCACAACCGGTCTAGAATCATGATTCAATTTGGAATTTTCTGGCAAATCTGTAGACAAGATGTGCTTATAAATTGTAATGAATCTCTAAATGAAAACAATAGGTTGAATCTTGTTATTGTAATAAAACTAACTGAAAATGACAATTTATCACCAGGAAAAAACAGAACTTTTTGTTGCCATCTTTAATACAAGGCAAATTAGATTTTAACAATCCAAACTATTACTCATTGGCTGATAATAATTCATACTGACAATTTGACCAATGATACTCTTAACTTATAGTTTCGTTACGAAGGGCAATTTCAGTAGCATAATCATCAAAGACTTACACTTAATGTTCACTCGATTTCGCTCACAATGATAATTATGAACGAAATGGAGTAACTTACAAGTGAAATCGAGTGAAAATTAAGTGTAAATCCATGATGATTATGCTACTGGATTGCCCTTGGCAGCTAAAGTGAAAGTTAGGAGTGCCATTGGTGTAAAATGGCCAATATGGATTATTATCGGCCAAAGGGTCACAGTTTGGATTATTAAGGTCCAATTAGCCTTAATATAAAAAACAAGAGTACTTATTAAAACATTAAAAAAAAATCAATATACCTGGGGTATTTGCGATACACAAAACTGAAGATGTTACAGGCACTGCAGGAGTGGCAGCGGGTGGAGGTGGAGGTGGAGGAAGCGATTGTGGTGGTGGTGGTGGTGGCGGCGATGCTGTTGTGGTTGACTGCGGTGCTGATTCTACAGATTGAGGCCTATGGTCTTCATCTTTCTTGGGAGGTTCATCTTCCGGTAGAGCTTTAGCACTCTCCACAGCTAATGCATCACAAAATGCTCTGTGGGTGATAAAGCTATCCCATCTTCAGATACACAAACCAAAATTTCAGCATTCAAACACAAATGAATACGCGATTAGCCAATAACAAAAGATTTTAACAAATATGCAACCTTGAAAACAAAGTCCCACAATCGCATTTATACTCGCGGGTTCCACATATCTTCAAATGAGCTTTCCAATCCGACTGAACCGCGTACTTCTTCGAGCACTGATCACATTTCCATTTCTTCTCCCCGTGCTTCCTACTGAAGTGCTTTTTGATCCCAGTGAGATCACCCAAAGCGCGTGTTGGATCATGGTGAACACACGATGGCTCAGGACATACATACACTCTTTTCCTAATCTCATTACTTGTCCTCTGTTTCAGCTTCCATGGCAAATTATGTCCTCTTCTATGGAGCTGCAGGTTCTGGTCTCTCTGAAACCCCTTATTGCAAATTTCACATACAAATCGGTTGGTGGCCATTAAAGTACCGGGAGATAGCGCAATCACCTCTGCATCTGGATCTATATGTTGAACATTTAAATTTTAAAAACACTAAAATTCAACTTAACTTTTGTTTAATTTCAAATCAATTCAGCAAGTCCTAAATCCTAACCCTAAAATTTCAGCATGAAATCAATTTCTGACTATGCAATGAGATTTACTTAGGGTTGGCAATTTCTGACACGGACCTGTTAACACGACATGGAGTTAAACAGGTTGGGTTTGAGCTTAACAGGTTTCATGCCTTAAACAGGTCGACACGTATCGTGTCTTAACAGGTCATAACCTGTTTAGACCCGATAACCTATTTATATTTTTAATTTTTAAAAAAAAATACGTTTAACTTAAAAGAAAGATTTAAAACCCTAACTTCCAAACTCGTCCCTCACAGCCTCGTGTTCTTGAAGGATATTATTGTTACGCATTTTAATTTTTGGTGATCTTGTCGTGTCGGGTCGTGTCATGTCACTAAATAGGTGTAATTAATCATGTTCGTGTTTAGCACCCGTGTTAATTGTGTCACGTGTTTAACACGATTAACACGATTAACACGATTTTCCAGCGATAGATTTACTCATTAATGATTAATCTAACATATAACTCCCAATAAATGCAGCCAGCTAAATAACAATCAAGATTAAGAAAATAAATTTCATAATCAACTAATCATACTTCAATCACCATCAAATTTGGCTCAATTACAATGTTACCTGGCGTGCCGGCTAAATTCCGCTTCCTTTTAGCTTTTTCCGGCGGCACTGCCGTCTGATTGCCCGGAGAAGAAATACTAGCTTCGCCGGAAACGGTAGACTCGTTCACGGCCGACGATTTGTCCAACTCGGTGGTCATGAAGACTTGATTATCCTAGGGTTTTCGATCAAATTCACCAAAATCAAGTACAGCAAACGCTCTTACTTTTTCCTAGGGTTTTCTATCAATATTACCGATCAATCACAATCAAATTCACATCGATCGGTTCTATTTCGAACAAAACCTCAAATCAATTTCAATCTAACCGTGAAATTTGTCTGAAAGAGTACAAAAACAAGGGTTTCAGACATTTGCCCTAATTTTTAGCCGTATTGATCGAATCTCAGAGCTACAAACAGATCACTAGAATCCAAAATTAAAGCTGAAATAGATAATATTGACAAGCAGCTAAGAACAAAATTGATGAAAATATCTGAGAAGAAAATCCAGAGCGGAGGTGATGTAAAAAGTCGTCGTTTATGAATTTTCAATAGAGTGGAAGTTTCAAATGGGGCTAACTTGTAATAAGCCAAAACATTTGGTGGTCTAACGGTGGTTAGTTTGGACTCACTAACCATGGTTAGATTAGAATAATGGTTTTGGGTTCAAGAGTCAAAGTACTTTTGGTCTTGGCTTTTTCAGTTTTGGACCAATAAAGATTGGACACGTAGTGTGTTATTGAAACACTTGTAGACCAAACATAGCAAGTAGGTTTGAATATATTTCATTTAATGAGTGCCGTTATTGCGACATTTATTTATTTATTTTTTTTAACGGCGAACATTGAATGCTGTGACGTCACACCCTCGTTACATGGGAGAGACTCGTTCAACTCCGGTCAATATGTTGTCTTAACCGGGCCCATTTGGCGTCAGAGTTGGAGAGCATCCAAGGGAAAATCCCACCTAATACGGCCCCTTCCGGGCTTGAGGGAGAGCCGAGGCTCGAACCCTGGATCGGCGTGGGTAAAGCCCTGGTGCATCAGCCTAAGAACTAGGCCTCATTTGCATGCCTCAGAAGTTAATGGTGGTGGCAAGGATTAAACCGGATCCCTTGGGACTTCAGGGCTCACCTCAAACACTACACCACAATCTTTTTGACTATTTGTGATTGATAGAAGAAAAAAATTTGGCTTTAAAAAGAAGAGTTATTTTATTTTTATCTATAAACTTTTAAATAATTTCACACTTATGATCCTAATTTGTCAAACAAACTCTTGTGTATTATCATCGGGCATATAAAACATACCATGTGTAGTAAAAGTTGAAAATTATTAAGATTCATTTTGATGAGTTTTTTTTATACTATCATCGGGCATAAAATATCATTTGCGAGTAAAAGTTGATACGCAACCATGTTGTTGCATAAATCATGGCTATAGAGATATAACACACTTAAAAAGATGAATCATAATTATATAATAAATAAACATTCTAGAAACCAAGTTGAACTTGTCGATTAGTTCACTTTAAAATTTTTGGAGTCGTCGGTTTGTTTACAAACAAATGGGTCTCACACAAATGAACCGGCCGATTTCATACAAACTGGAGCAAAACCGATGGTTTTTCGCTGGTGTTTGCCTCCTATCTTTACTAACCAACATGTTCTTGAAGTCGGGTCGACCGATTGAATCTGTGAACAACCGGAGCTTTTGATTCAAATTCAAATCCGACGTTCCAAACATTACTAAAAGCTGTACCCAAAATATTTATTAACATGATTTCAATAAATTTTAATATACGCCAAATTAACCTAAATTATACATATGTATATGTAAATAAAGTAATCATATGTACAAGCTCCTCAAGCATAATGTGTAAGTCCTTAAAGCTACTATTATTTTAATATTATAATTACTTTTAAACATATTTTATTTTTCTCTTATAACTTTAAAATATATTGTTTTACAAAATTCCAGATACATCGTTGTGATGTGCTTATTTTATAGATGTTTCGATTTAGTTTTTTTTTTTTCAAAACTAACCAGGGTACAAGCTCTCTTAGCATAAATGTAGAACTTCTCAAGGATACTATTATTTTAATATTTTAATTACATTTAAATGTATTTCGTTTTTCTCTTATAACTTTTAAAATATAATATTTTGTAAAATTCCGAATGCACCGTTATGACGTATCTACGTTTCGTTATAAATTTTATTCAAACTAACCCGGGTCAAATATATTATATTTATACAACGTAATGTATTTTTTGAATTTTAAAAAATACAATTGCGACGTGCTTATTTCTACATATGTATCGATATAAATTTTATTCAAAACCGAGCCGCCACAACGCGCGAAAAGTGAATACCCTTTTTTAAATCATTTTCGTGTTTCTTAACACTCATTTTTTCGACGAAATAACTTTTTTTTTAATTTCCGAATATACCGTTGCGATATGACTTCTTTTTATCCAACTTTAGATATTTAAAACCGACCGTCATAACTTTATATGTTTCTCCTTACTTACTTAATTACATTAATGTCACAACTAAAACTCGTGAGATTGTCCTCCTGATATATTTTTAATCATGATGTACTCTTTAATGGTATACATTGATGAGACTAACACTTTGTTATTAGGGTGGAGGGAGTGGTAAAAAAAAACCATGAAACCCCCTAATTTTACCCAATTAAAATGTGTCATGCCATTTTTACCCTCTAGAACCCTCTCCAACCTAAGAGGTGTAATATCCAAAAATTTTTCGACCTGAACTTTCCTAAACCCTTGCACATATTATTAATTCAAAACTTGAAGGTTTATTAAAACTATTTTCTTGAAGAATAAAATTTTGATTTAATGGATATATATATATATATTTTTGAAAAACAATAATACTTGATACACACACGCACACGCGAGCGCGCGCGCGCGCACACACAGACACACACACATATATATATACGGGTATGTTCTTTTGAGAACCAACAATATGTTAAGAACCGTGAGAACCACATTAACTCTTCCTCTATTTATAATATAAATTGACTAGAATTCATGTACATTTCAATATGTTTAAGGTTTGGTTTTAAAAGACCTCGAATTTATAGTCGTTTTTTTAAATGCATATATTCACTCACACTATATGCACAAATGAATGCATATATGCATATTTTTATACTTTTCTTAAAAAAATTTAGGAGAGAGGAGATAAACTCAAACTAAGAGTGGGAAGTGATAAATAAAACATTGTTGTTGAATTTTACTTTTTTCACTAAAGTGATATGTACACGTTTTGTGCGGTTCTTTCAGTTCTCAACATGTAGTTGGTTCTCAAAAGAACATGCCATACTAAAATTCTTAAAAACTTTATGGATTTATAATTACATAAATTCAATTAAAAAAACTTATTTAGTTTTTATAAAAATAAAACATATCAATTGTTTTATAAAGTCTAGGGACTGAAATGTCAATTCTTGAAACTTGTTTTGAACTAAAACTTATGTTATAACATGAAATGATAAAACCTCTAAACATCAGGGACCATTGTGCAATTTGCCCAAAATTTCGGAGACCAAACCAGTCACGTGTTCGATCCCAGCCGAGACCGGTTTTGAGTCCGACTTTTTCGAAAATGTGTAAACGGTTTCAATGCACCTCGAGCTTCGACTCGAGCTTGTAATATCCCACATCGGTTGAGGGGGAGAACGAAGCCTTCCTTATAAGGGGGGTGGATACCTTCTCTATCAAGACGCGTTTTGTCTGGGCGAGTAACTCGTAAGGAAACGCGAGTTAACTTCTAGCATAGGTGGCTATATCAGCTTTCATGCTTGGCCACTAATCGAGAACCTTTAGGTCATGATACATCTTGTCGGAACCAGGATGAATAGAATAGCTAGTTTTGTAAGAATCATCCATTGCAAGTTTCCTTATGTGTCCCTACACTGGAATCTATACTCGTTCGACGAAGTAGCGAATTCCGTCAGATTTGACCTCAAGTTGTTCTTCCATACCGCGAGTGGCTTCCAACGGCAGGTTTTCCTCTTTAAGGGCTTCGAGTTGAGTACTGTGAATTTTATCAGGTAATTCGGTGTGAATAGTGAGCTATAATGCTCTAACTCGTTTAGGCTTGGTTTCCTTTCGACTTAGGGCATCATCTACCACATTAGCCTTACCCGGATGATATCTGATTGCACAGTTATAATCATTAAAGAGCTCGACCCAACGACGCTGTCGCATGTTCAACTCTTTCCGTTCGAACATGTGTTGAAGACTCTTGTAATCGGTGTAAATGATGCACTTGGTACCGTCCAAGTAATGTCTCCAGTTTTTCAAAGCAAACACTACAGCTCCCAATTCCAAGTCATGGGTAGTGTAGTTTTTCTCATAAACTTTCGATTGACGGGAAGCGTATGCGATAACCTTTTCGCGTTGCATCAACACACAACCAAGACCTTGAATAGAGGCATTTCAATACACTACGAAGTCATCCATTCCCTCGGGAAGAGCTAAGATGGGTGCACTGCAAAGTTTTTGCTTAAGGAGTTGGAATGCTGACTACTTGTGTCGTCCCAGTTATAGGCTTTACCCTTCTGGGTTAAGGCATTGAAGGGTTGTGCAATCTTGGAGAATCCCTCGATTAATCGACGGTAATAACCAGCCAATCCTATAAATTGTCGCACCTCTGTCGAATTCGTCGGTGTCGCCCAATTCTCGATGGCTTCTATTTGAGATGGATCGACATGTATTCCGTTCTCGTTGATTACGTGTCCTAATAATTGCACTTCATGAATCCGGAATTCGCACTTGGAAAGCTTGGTATACAGCTGCTCTTGTTTCAGCAATTCTAGAATCAGACGTAGGTGTTCCTCATGTTCTTCCTTGTTCTTAGAACAGATGAGGATGTCATCAGTGAAAACGATAACGAATTGATCCAGGTAGGGTTTATACACGCGGGTCATGAGGTCCATGAACACTGTGGGTGCGTTGGTTAGTCTAAAATTCATGACCATAAACTCGTAATGGTCGTACCGGGTTCTGAAGGTAGTCTTAAAGATATCCTCGTCTCGGACTCTCACTTGATGATAACCGGATCTAAGATCTATTTTGGAATAAAAGCTTGAGTCTTGGAGTTGAACAAACAGACCATCTATGCGGGGGTAAAGGATAATGATTCTTGATCATCACTTTGTTTAGCTCGCGGTAGTCGATGCACATGCGGAAAGTTCCATCTTTCTTCCTGGCGAATAAGACTGGAGCTCCCCATAGCGATGAGCTAGGTCTGATAACTCCCTTATCTAACAACTCTGGCAGTTATGTAAATAACCGCTGTAACTCACTAGGTGCAAGTCTGTACGGTGCCCGAGCAATAGGCGCTGCTCCGGGTGCTAGACCAATTTGAATTGACGATGAGGCGGAAGTCCAGGCAAGTCTTCGGGAAATACTTCTGGTTAGTTATGTACGATTGGTATGTCGTCAATCTTCTTCTCCTCGGATGGCTGATCGACGACGAGAGCCAAATAGCAGTATGACCTTTTCGAAGACACTTTTGTGCTTTCATGTAGGATATGATGCCAATGACTTCACCACTCCTTTCACCTTGGACAGAAAGGGTTTCTCCACTCGGGAGAGGAAGGCGAACGATTTTGTCATGACAAATGATTTCGACTTGGTTCTTAGATAACCAATCTATGCCAACGATTATGTCAAAGCTGCCAAGTGTAACTGGCATTGGGTCAATTTCAAGCTTATGACTAACCAATCCTAGTTTACATCTCTAAGAATGTGTGTCGCTTCAATTATCTGACCGTCTGCTATCTCTATGGTATACTTGGTTTCTATTAGAGTTGGAGTACGACTGCACCAACTTGAAAATTATGAAGTCATGCTGAAATTTCTAATAAGACCCATGCTTATAAGGTAAGCGTTGGTCAATGCAAGGATCAAGGAAAGAGATTCATATATAGGAAGGAAAATCTAATGAGATATAGATTCCAGTAATACAAGGAATAGGTCGTCTGTTTAAGTACTCGCGTTCAACTGATGGCATGTTAGATTAAATCCCCGTTTTCTAATGTCACTAGAACAACTTGATATGTTGGGGTATACATCTAATTAGACTAAGGATTAGTCACAGGATAAGGTAATAGAGTCAAAGGGAATTTATTGTTGGAGGAATAACGTGTTAGCTCAGTAGGAATTCTTCAAATTCCGCTTTCATACTTGGGGTCGATGGGTTTGCCATGAGATTCTACCATAGTTTTAATCGATTTGGTTTCTGTGATCACGTTTGGATGAGAGTCTTAATTTTACCAAGACTCTTTCATGAGTGAGATATAATGATGGATCCTATTGATGATTGTTCAGTTGTCTGTAAACATCTTCAACCTGATAGTCGCGTCTAACAACTGTTGAACAGGTTTAACGATACCAACTTTGTGGTCAATCTATCTTCAACAGAATATCGACCAAAGACGCGAGCCCATGGCTCGGGAAAGTGATGACATCTACGTGCCAATGGATCTTGCAATAATGCGTGCAACGGTCTGCCTTCACTCGGCGTATTGTTGCTAGATTAAAATAGGGACTCGCCTCCAACGATCCCAACTCCCAAAGAGATATGTGCTAGCTGAGTGTCATCCATAACATGGACCTGAGAATGCCCACCAAACCCGACAGTGATGGTGGTGTAAGTGACTCCTCCGAAGGCTCCGTCTCGCTCCCCTCGGACGGGAGTGGATGTTGTTCTGGTGATTCCCTGAGTGTCGCCACTGGGAATGATGATGCAATGCAAATGATGTGTCCCTCGTCAACAGAGGGTGATATGGATGGTATTACATGCCTGCACTGAAATGTATGTATAGATGCTATGTGTACCATGTATGAGTGTTTGTGCCGTGTAACTAATGTGTGAGGTTATAGTCTAGTATGCAGTCGTAGTTCTCTATAACCAATGACTCTGATACCAATCTGTCACACCCCCAAATTCCACTAACGGAGTTTTACCGTTTGGTGCGTGACAAACTAGGATCTCAGTCATTAGTTACATCAAACGACACTATATGAGACATAAAAGTAATATCATAAAAGTTCAGAGTTAATGTAGAAGAGTTTAAATAAGAAAATAAATGCGTAGAACAAGCGCGCACAAGTTTAGTTTAATAAATCAAGTAAATTGTTTTAAATGTTTGCATAAGGATGAAATGATAGTAGGACTCCATGCATGTCCTAAGCGTGCAATCTATGCCTTAGCGACTTGAGAAACATGTAAGAAAAAGTGTCAACACGAGGTTGGTGAGTTCACATGTTTGCAAGTGAATAAACTGTTTGAGTGTTTGCAGGATCCGCATACGTAAGTCACATCTATTGCTAGCTAGACAATGTACAAGTTACTCTAAGCTTTCACAACCGAAGCTAACTGTTTGTGTTTGGGTGCCTTCCGCCATTGCTAACATCAACATTGGCAAGTGTTTAGGACAATTTACACCCGTTCGACCTCCAATCGAGTTAGCGCGACTAACTTAGGTGGGGTTTGTCAAACCCAGTAGTACTACTCAAATTTCCTCGCTATACTCCAAATATTAACGGTCTGAGTGTGTAAGGACTTTTCATGTTATGTTTGCACTTAGGTAAACAAGTGGCAGTGAAATACTATGTGATCCATGTCCGTTCATGCGTATGTCTCTCCCGGCGGGAAGACAAGTAAACAGATGTATGTTCGTGTGTATGTTTCTTCCCAACGGGAAACAAGTAAAATACTATTTGTTTGTATGCATGTTTCTCCCCAACGGGAAAACAAGTAAAATGATGTTTGTGTATATGTATGTTTCTCCCCCAATAGGAAAATAAGTAAAAAGGGGCCGTGAAACTCACCTGAGATGCGTAGGTAGATTCACACAAGAATGACATTGAAACCACAAGTGTTAGCCTGCAACGGCTTACGTAAGCCCTAGAATTATACACATAACAATTAGGGATACAATGAGATTTGTGACGACGACACGAAAGATTGAACGTCCTAAAACGCTCTAATGATCAAATAGTAGACGAACGTGTCCACGGTAATAAATGTTTCTTAATATCATAATTAGGATAAATGCGTCATATGTCGAACGTATCTAATTACGAATAATATTAATTAATAAATATATTCATGCGTTGATGTCATTAAGAACGGCATAGAGAAATAATATAATTTATTATATTATTTTCAAACTTACCGAAACAACAGAATAAATACATTGTGACAAAATAATAACTCTATTATTTTTATTCGAGGATATAAACGTGTGTAAATAATATACATAATTATATTATTTATTAGTTTAAAACGTTACAAAATGTTTATAAACGTGACGAAAATAATATATAAATATATTATTTTTAATTGGAGTTACGGATTGAAAATAATATAAATATATCATCGTTTGCGTGATTTTAATAAATTGAATAAATAAGTTAATGAAATAATATAATTAATATATTATTTTTAATATAATAAAATTGTTCAAAAATGTATCATAAAATCAATCCCGACACTACGGGAGTTTTCCGGGTTCAAAATGTATTTACATATGATCATAATAATATAGGAAATGTTTTTATATAAAAATATAGTATAACAAGTGGCCAAATAAAAAGATGTGGTTAGAGAGACTCGAACCCGGGTCTCCTCCCCATCAGCACAACACCTTAACTAGTCCCAACCGCTAGGGTTTCGCATCCAAAACCATTTTTGATTGATTTTTTTTTCATTCAAAGCGTGTGTTCTTCCCCTTGCGAAACCCAAACCCAATCCCAACCCAAAACCATCGAATTCAGTCGTGAATCATCAAGAAATCATAGGGGTTTTGTTCATCGGGGTGTAACGAATCTAGGGGTGAGTTTAATTGCAAAATGATCGAGTTTAGGTTCGTTTAATTACACGTTTAAAACAGAAACCCTAGTTTAAGAACTTAGAATTGAATTTGTAAAATTCGATAATAAAAGTGATTTGATTCATAAGGCTTTCAAAGGATACTTGATTTCGAACCTGTCCCCCTAAATTAATTGAATGGAGATTGAGTTTAAGGTAGCGTTCGATTAAACCGAATTTGTATGAACCCTAGATATGGGTTCGTGTTAAAATTGATAATTTAAGCCCTAACAAGGATAGGGCTTTCGTTCTAGGGACTGAGACGAAGCTAAGGGTGTAAAAATTACCAGATTTGATGTCAAAATGAGGGTGTTCGAGTAGCTCTCAGTCGCGATTCCGACGAGTGTGTCCCTAGTGTCACCGGCTTCGTTTCCGGCCGAATTGAATGGTGCCACAAGTTCAGAGGAGTGCGACTAGAGTGTGCAGGTGCGTGGTTTGTGAGAATAATGATCGAAACGAACTAATTTGATGAGTACTTGATGACGGTCGACAGTTTCAAGTTGATTACTCATAATTGGGTTTAATTTGCGTGTAATGATGACGATTAAAGCTGTAAAGATGGTCGGTTATGGCATTATTGTAAGGCCCCAAACCCGGGAGGCCCCACTTGTTGGATTTACTCATTCACAAACAGTTCTTAAACATGAATATCAAATAACGCAGCGGAAATTTTCATTTAAACATAACTTAATCGTTATTCATACATGCGGAAGCGTAAACATAATTACATCATAACTAAACATAACGGGATGCCAGTCTTCAAAAGCAGTCGGGTAACTCTTCATCTCTAGCCAAGCATCACCGTCCATCCTCATCACCTGCCTTAACCTGAATGTGTACACTTAAAAACGTCAGCTACGCTGGTGAGTTCTAGTTTTCGTTCGTTTTAAGAAATGGTTCATCATTCAAACATTCATTAGGGTTTAACATTCGTATAAGAAAACAGGGCCTTTCATTCGTAAACCTTCGCACATTTAAACACAATCATTTGTTTAAATCATTAACATTCATTTAAGTCATACATTATTATCTAAAATCTGTATCGTTACGCGTCTCAATGTCCCCGTAGGAACTTTTAATGTTGTGGGCAACCGTTACGTATCGCCGTCATTGCCACAACCATACACTACGTGGGTCAACCGTTACGTATCGCCGTCATTGCCCAACCCTTCAATGCGTGGGGTCAACCGTTACGTATCGCCGTCATTGCCCAACACGCATCTTTCCTTTGGAAATCAACCGTTACGTATCGCCGTCATTGATTTCCCATTACCTCGTTCGCTTAGGATGATCGTCATCACCCGAGTAACCGTCGTTACTCCCTTTACCAGTTGTACAACATCAAAACCATTGACATGCCACAAAGACATTGCCCATGTTGTTCTTGTGGTAACTATGGCTCGCTGTCCATAATCTACCACAAGGCTGGGAATCACATTCCCAGACTTCATTCGTCAATTCCATTCATTCGACAGATTAGATTTGTAATGACTTCTTTAAAACCTTTGCCCCTTTTTGTTTTCTTTTCATAAAACCTTTCCTTCACTTTCAAAACCCTTTACCTTTTCATTAAACCATTTCTTTATAACATTCGTTCGTAAACATTCCGTTCATAAACTTTCTTTCCATAAATCCTTCGTTCCAAATCATTTCCTTTCGTAAACGTAGTTTCATAAAAATCATTTTATAAAACAACATTTCATACGTGTACACACCAGCCCGAAAACATTATATAAAAACATTTAAAAGAGGGCTTCTAGAACTCACCTGATAAGCTAGTCTCGGTTGTCCTAAACGAAGGTCCAACGACTTCACGTACGATCTGAATTGAGTAGTTACATACACATCAGACCATTACCGACTCTAACGGTTTAACCCTTCTAAACATACTAACTTTACTTCATCAGTTCTGATGTCTGCGCACTTAGCAAGTGCGCAGACTCTGCTGCCTGCGCACTTAGCAAGTGCGCAGACCCTGCCTCCTGCGCACTTAGCAAGTGCGCAGGACCTGCTCCGTGCGCACTTAGCAAGTGCGCACGACCTGTTCTTCGTGAAAATCCTAACTTTCGCACTCGGTTATGTCAAAACTTCAATCTTCTTTGCTCAAAACAACCGTTTTTCATTGTAGATACTAAACCTAAGCTTATTCTTAAGTTTCATCCACAAAAACGTCCGATTTTCACCCAAAACCCGAAAAACCCAAAAACGAACAAAAACTCAGATTTAGGTCGGATCGTTACCTGAATCGAGCTTCTGATCCGGAGGTTCTTCTCACGAGTGCAAGAGACACGAGCGGGTGCAATCTTGTACGATTCCGACACTTTCTCTCTCTACGATTTTCTCTCTCTAGAATTGCAAATGAGAGAAACATGTGGTGACCCTGGCTATTTATAGGGGAGACCTCCCCAAGCCCGGTTCGCGACTGACCCGGCCCGACTTCGGCCCGCTTGAACTCGTTAACTTTATTTCTCGACATTTTGGGATGTTACAAGTCTACCCCCCTTATAATAGGTTTCGTCCCCGAAACCTATCACAAGTCAAATAATTGAGGGTACGACTCCCTCATCTCCGCCTCCGTTTCCCATGTAGCCTCCGATCCTTTTCGGTGCCTCCATTGGACTTTAACCAATGGAATAACTTTATTACGCAAACGCTTTTCCTTTCGGTCTAAGATAGCCACGGGTTCTTCGATGTAATTAAGGCTGTTGTCGACCTCGATTTCAGTAAGTGGTACGTGAGCCGATTCATCCGCCAAACACTTTCGCAAGTGTGATACATGGAAGGTAGGATGAATCCCACTTAACTCATCAGGCAACTCCAACCGATAAGCGACTTCACCAACCCGTGCCATTATCCTGAACGGTCCGACAAACCTCGGACTTAACTTTCCTCTCTTTCTGAATCGAATGATTCCCTTCGAGGGGGACACTTTCAACATTACTCTGTCCCCAACATCAAACTCGATAGGCCTTCGTCGTCTATCCGCATAGGATTTCTGACGATCTTGTGCGGCCTTCATTCGTGCTTTGATCTGATCAAACCTTTCCGACGTCTCTCTTACGACTTCGAGACTTCCTAATTCCTTCTGTCCAATCTCACCCCAACAAACCGGGGTTGATGTCGTCCAGACGGGCTATAAAAACTATCAAATAAAACCTAATCTAGACTCTCTAGCTTTAAATTTATAAAACCTAGACTCGACCTAAAACTAGACCACACAACCGGCAAGTGTACCGATCAATGCAATATAGCCTAACGAAGTCCGGATATCGAACCCAAAAGACACTGAATAACTAAATTAGACTCTAACTAGGACTTAATATGATTAATTGATTGGGGGGGTTTACTACACTGAAGATTAACTAAGAATGCAATAAACTAAGGACAATTCAGGCTATCAAGAGTAAACTAAAGATGAAATCAAGAATGGAGAAGTCACTACCTAGGTCGGAATCCTATGTGTAAAGCTCAACTTCTATCGGTTTTGGAACTAGGTTGGATCTGGGTTTCTAAAGATATAACACCTAAAAGATATCTAGTGGATTCCCGATCACTCTCGGTCTCGGGATGTGACCAGAAGACAACCTAAGGATATTAACTCACCAGATGATCGGATCACCTCTCGGGTATTTCCTACTATGACAAGTACCCTAATAAACGGATTACCTCTCAGTCTCACCGCTTACCATACACTCAAGGAATGCATGGGGTAGTTCTAGAATGGATACTATGATTCGGATAGCAACTATCACTAGACATCTAATACCAACTTCCTCTCAGACAGCTGACACTCGGATTCCTAATGACGAAGACTAAACGACTAATTCTCACCTCTCGGGTATTGAACTAGGACACACATTCACTTCTAATCAGTAATTAACTAGGTTTTCTATGGCTACTACGTCTAGACACCACTCTAACTCACAAACCCTAAAGTCTATGAACCAGAAACGAAGATCAAACTGGCAGACAACCACAATCAACGCAGAAAAGCATAATCAACCACATAATCAGAATTAAACATGCACTAACATCACACATAAACAAACTCAAACCTTTACTAAATCATAAATCCAACATTCAAATCCAAAAACCGAATAAAAATCGAAACTTTAACACATAATCATCATATTGACCTAGGTAGATCAATGATCTAGCCTAGAATCATACTAAAAACATCAACACAGAAGTAAATAGCAAGATCCATAGGTTCAAAACACAAAATCAAAGATAAAGTTTGAATCTTTAAACCCTAGAATGCAACTACACAAACCCGGAATCCAAAAGCTTCAATCTTCAGCTTCAATTGACTTCCAAGCTCAAAATCGCCTCTTTTTCTTCCCTGGAACGGCTTAGAATCGAACTCTTTCATAATGGCCGTTTTAATCTTTTTAATTTAGAAAATTAGGGTTTTGCGGAAAACGGCCCTCTCGCGTACCGCGAGAGAATGTTGACTGGATCCTCGCGTACCGCGAGGACCAAAATAGTCGGGCGGATTCCTGGAGTTTCCCGCGTACCGCGAGAAATATTACACTCGTCTCTCGCGTACCGCGAGAGACCTAAATTTCAGAAAATTGTCTTTTGATCTTTGGACTTTTCCGGGCTTCGTTTCTTTGCTCGTTTTCTTCACGTATTCTTCATTAATATTCCCAAGCTCCTACAAATAAGACCAACGACTCAAATGTACATAAAATTGACTCAAAACTAATATAAAACTACTTAGAACACATTAAAACAAAGGAATAAAGACGTGTGCTTTCGCACCCTATCAAATATCCCCACACTTAACCTTTTTTCGTCCTCGAAAAATCTGCAAATGGAATCATAACTGGCATCTAACTCAACAAACATAAATTTCAATTTTCAAAACATACTCACGTGTTAAAAAGCAACAATTAGTATTTCTGTCCGATTAAACCCAAGCACTAACTTTCAAGCCCCCGTTACGTGTTCTAAATCCATTTTATACAACATATCAATCAATCTATGTGACTCACACTTAGAAGTTACAGCTCTACCTAATCCCGTCTCAAGGTCATGTTTAGGCACGGATTAAACCATATAGATTTACCCTACCACGTTAAACTACTATTTACAGGTTTTTAGAAATCAGATGAAATCATGAATGAATGGATGATAATGAGCATAATAAGCAAAAGAACTTTCGTCTAGAGGTGTTTCAACCAAGTCACTATCCCGGAGGGTAACACATAGACTACATTCTATCAATGAAGCACATAAATCTTACTTAGGGGTGTATCCTCCAAGTCGCTATCCCAGAGGGAAACACATAAGCAAAACTCAGTATAGCTCATAAATTATGGAATAATATGGATTATGGAATGCGGGCGCCACCGAAACTCGGATTTATTCTCATAAAAAGAGAATGGTGTGCCATAAAAAATTTCAAAAACCTTTAAATTTTAACTTAATCGTGGTACCTATCACCCTATATTGACAGTTTCAGTATTACCATTACTCTAAGATGAATACCCACAAGATATCATGATTTTATTCCGTGATTAATCCTAAATAACACAAACAGGATATTTAAGCTCTACTAGTTAGCTGGGTCTACCAAAACATCACTAATTAGACACGTTTTCAATTATTTAATCTTTTAAACTCATAAATAGATCCAGTTCTACTATCATTTTCCAAATATATGCAATTATTTTCAAGAACATTTTTCAAATTTTTCAATTTTTTTTTTTTTTAATTTAATTTTTTTTTTTTGAATTTTTAAAGACACAACTAAACAAACTAGACACTCACATCCCCACACTTGAAAGACACATTGTCCTCAATGTGAAGCAAAACACAACTAAAAATAAAATGCAAAAATAAAAAAAAACAAAACAGAACAGGAAGCGACTTAGCTGGTAATGTAGATGCAATCTAGTATGCAGCTTCGTTCTTCCTTGTGTGTGCACCGTATAGCATTTCGGTCGCGGTTACACATCAGCTGTTGGGTTGCCTTTACAAGATAGTAATGGTGACCATCAATTCCGCCCGAATGGAGATTGAGTACGGGTGGAATGATAAACCTGCAAAATAAGACTAAACATACAAACCCACAGCATTAAACTGACTCAAATAAAATATAGAGACTAGACAGACTCAAGAAAACTAAAAGACTCAAGATAGATAGATGCAGAGAAAACATACTCGACATGTTGCAAACACAAAGACATGAATACCACAGCAAGTTCGAACATCGGTCATAAACGGTTTCTAGTTTCCCATGGTCACGGTGGTCGGATGGTGGTAGGTGGGTGAATTAATGTGATGGATGATGGTGGTTAAAGGTGATGCTTCATGGTAGTGGTGGTACGAAGGTAGGTGATGAATAGTGGTGGTGAGTGAAAACGGGGACAGAAACGGGTACGGGAAACCATGGGAAACAAAGGAAATAGGGTGACACCAGCAGTCCCTCGCGTACCGCGTAAGTCGAAGGTGATATTCTTCGCGTACCGCGAAGGCCAAAAAGTTAGGCCGGCCGAGACTTTTGTCTCTCGCGTACCGCGAGAGATCTTCCTCTCGTTCTTCGCGTACCGCGGGAGGGTGTCGTTAACAGAAAGTTTTGAAAAATTTTCAAGTTTTATACTTAGAATATTTTTTGTCATTTAAGAAAAAATTTTCACCCAACTTCCTTAAAACCTTGTCCCAAGGATAAAAACACATGTAACCATACCTGGGGCTTCATTCCCGACGATTTTCCTTACCGAATCGAGCATGGATTCCTGCAAAACTTGACACAAACAAAACACAAACCGAAAAACAAAGAAAAAGACATGGACTCATACCAATGAACGCACACAAACTTTACATCCCGGGCACTTGCCCAGGACTCAAGCAAACCTATCAGGAGGCTTCTCCTTGATCCTAACCGGTACCGCCTTCATCCTTTGCGGCCTACCGGTTCTCCACAGCCTCAGCAAACAACTACTCCTATCGCACCATGGATTTCTATCCTTCATCTCCTTCCACCACAACTTAAATCTACCCGGTCCGAAGATAATACGCATTAAATAACCAAGTAGTTTGTCACTCCTCGATATCCCCACACTTGGGGTTAGCACTCTATCTACGTTGCCTAAGTCAATTAACTCTCGAGTCCTCTTACGAGGCGGCCTAGACCTAGGGGGTGACTCGATCTTTCTCCCCAAAGCACAAACAGTGGTGAAGATATGTAGGGGTTTAGGAATGGGCACTTCTAAAGGAATGACCTCCACAATCTCACCAGGATCCTCGGGATCCTCAACAACCTCCACCAACTTCCCCACACTTGGGGTTTTGCCTATGACCTCTTCAAACTCTGCCATCATCTCCAGCAAATCATCAGGCATCTCATCTCCATAATCGTCTGGCTCATCTAGCAATCCTTCTAACTCCAACGCCCAATCATATGGTTCTTCTATATTCGGGGCGGGTTCACCTACTTCTATCACCGGATCGGGGTCCCAATGGTGGTCTATGAAAGAGTCGAGCATGCACACGGAGTGGCTGTGCTCGCCAACATCCTTCCCGGACTCTACAGCATTGAATGTAAGGACCTCATCCCCCACACGAAGTGTGAGCTTCCCGTCAAAGACATCAATCATCGCCTTTGCGGTCCGTAGGAACGGGCGCCCTAAGATGAGTGGGACCTTGTCATCCACCTCCATATCTAGAATCACAAAATCCACGGGGAAAACAAAATTGCCCACTTTCACTAATAGATTTTCCACTATTCCCCGTGGATACTTGACTGAGCGGTCAGCCAAGGAAATGCTCATGCGCGTTGGTTGTGGTTCACCTAGGTCCAGCTGCTTGTACAATGAATAGGGCATCAAATTGATGCTAGCACCTAGGTCGGCCAACGCGTGGTGTAATGGTAGGTTGCCCAACAAGCACGGGATCGTGAATCGACCCGAATCAGACAACTTTTCTGGCAAATGATTTTGCACCACTGCCGAGCACTGCTCACCAAGTGAGACTCCAGAGACCTCCTCAAGTTTCTTCTTGTTGGAAAGAAGGCCTTTTAAGAACTTGGCATATTTGGGCATATGCTGGAGGACCTCTACAAACGGGAGATTGACCTTGAGTTGTTTGAACATATCAAGGAAGTGACCGTATTCCTTAGCGTGTTTATGTGGCAACACACGTGTAGGATAAGGAATACGACTCAAGTCAATCTCGGGGGACTTCATCTCCACCCCCTTCTTCTTCTCCTGTGCCTTCTTGGTAGGCACCTCAACCACTATCTCCTCCTCCACCGGCTCTTCTTCTACTACTACCGGTGGGCTCTCATCCTCCTTCTCTATCATGCTCCTCGTCGAAACAGCATTCGACTCGGTCTCTTTTAGCATCCTAGCGTCGATTTCAGCAAATCGAGCTTCCCAGTCAATCTTGTTCACCTCCTCCACCGAGGGAATATTATGCTCCTTAGAGTGGGGGTCAACCTCTTCAACCACTTTACTCTCCACACTCTCTATAGACACGGCCATCACTGAAGCGTTCGGGCCCGTAGAAGGGCTTCCTTGTCTATCATGTATGCTCCTAGCAATGTCTCCTACCGTGCGTTGCAAATCCTGGAACGCCGATTGCTGATTCTTCATCAAAGTGTCATGGCTATCCAGTCTTAGCCGAGCATCCTTGTTATTCTGCACCAGCTGGGCAAGCAACTGTGTCTGAGTCTCCATCATCTCCTCAATCCTTCGTGACCCAACAGTGCTCCCAGAACTCGCTCCTTCTTCTGCTCCTCCATACTGTTGCTGACGACCAGTGAATCCAGATCTCCATCCCGAACCAAAAGTATTAGAATTGTTGTAATTTCGGTTCTGGTATTGGTTGCCAGCATAGCTCACATGCTCTTGATTATTTACCGGGCAATCTCGGGTGTCGTGTCCTCCCCTGCACACCTGACACCTCAAAGCACTGAGCTTGAGCTCCTTTATCTCATTCGCCATCGAGGCGAGGGCAGCAGCCACGCTAGTATCAGGAGTGACCTGATGCACACCTCTAGGAGAAGAGGCGTGTGACCTAGCAGTAGGGATGGAATCCCTAACAGAACGTGGGTGCTGCTGCTCGGCTTGAGCGAAGCTCTCGAACATATCCTCGCACTCCTCAGGCTCGAGTCTATCCATGATATGGCCTCCTGCAGCTGTGTTGAACATTTGCTGCGTCTCGAAGGTGAGGCCATTATAGAACTTCTCCACTAGTGCCCAGTCGGGGAGACCGTGCTGGGGACATCGGCTCAACAGCGCGTTGAACCGCTCCCAGGCCATGTGGTAAGGTTCGTCGGGATCCATCCGAAACGAATGGATCTGGTCCCGAAGGCGAGCGGCCCTGGAAGGTGGAAAGTATTTCTTGAAGAACTTGGCTTCGAGATCCTCCCATGTGGTGATAGAATTGTCGGGAAGAGTGTCGAGCCAAGTAGATGCACGCCCAGAAAGGGAGAATGGAAAAAGACGCAAGTAGATTGCGTCCTTAGATACACCCGTGATATTAAATGTATCACATATCCGCGCGAAGCGGGACAAATGTCCGGGTGCATCCTCATCCTCGAGGCCATGGAATTGAGTGGCATGAGTGATCGTACTCATGACATGTGATGGGATCTGCCAAGAATTGGTGTTCGGTATAGTGGGGCGTGTGATCGAAGATCTCGCGCCCGTGACCCCCTCACTGGCCCTCTGGTGTACTGTACGCCTCGCTGGAGGATCAGCGTCGCCCATGATAGAAATTGGAACTGGGCTAGTAGAACGTACCTTAGATTTAACCAGCTCCTCTAAACGCTCCCGAAAGTCGCGGGTGCGCTCGTGAAGCTCTCGTTCGGGCTCTTGAAAAGATGCAAAAGATGGTGATCCTTGCGAACGAGTATTGGGCATAAACAGAAAGACTCTAAGAAGGAAACAGAATAAAGACTCACAAGTAGCACACAAGACTCAAAAGAAAACAAAAGACTCAAATAAACCAAAAATCAATCAAAGAACTAGTCAAAGCTAATATTGCTATTGCCAAGTGTCCCCGGCAACGGCGCCAAAAACTTGATGTCGTCCAGACGGGCTATAAAAACTATCAAATAAAACCTAATCTAGACTCTCTAACTTTAAATTTATAAAACCTAGACTCGACCTAAAACTAGACCACACAACCGGCAAGTGTACCGATCAATGCAATATAGCCTAACGAAGTCCGGATATCGAACCCAAAAGACACTGAATAACTAAATTAGACTCTAACTAGGACTTAATATGATTAATTGATTGGGGGGGTTTACTACACTGAAGATTAACTAAGAATGCAATAAACTAAGGACAATTCAGGCTATCAAGAGTAAACTAAAGATGAAATCAAGAATGGAGAAGTCACTACCTAGGTCGGAATCCTATGTGTAAAGCTCAACTTCTATCGGTTTTGGAACTAGGTTGGATCTGGGTTTCTAAAGATATAACACCTAAAAGATATCTAGTGGATTCCCGATCACTCTCGGTCTCGGGATGTGACCAGAAGACAACCTAAGGATATTAACTCACCAGATGATCGGATCACCTCTCGGGTATTTCCTACTATGACAAGTACCCTAATAAACGGATTACCTCTCAGTCTCACCGCTTACCATACACTCAAGGAATGCATGGGGTAGTTCTAGAATGGATACTATGATTCGGATAGCAACTATCACTAGACATCTAATACCAACTTCCTCTCAGACAGCTGACACTCGGATTCCTAATGACGAAGACTAAACGACTAATTCTCACCTCTCGGGTATTGAACTAGGACACACATTCACTTCTAATCAGTAATTAACTAGGTTTTCTATGGCTACTACGTCTAGACACCACTCTAACTCACAAACCCTAAAGTCTATGAACCAGAAACGAAGATCAAACTGGCAGACAACCACAATCAACGCAGAAAAGCATAATCAACCACATAATCAGAATTAAACATGCACTAACATCACACATAAACAAACTCAAACCTTTACTAAATCATAAATCCAACATTCAAATCCAAAAACCGAATAAAAATCGAAACTTTAACACATAATCATCATATTGACCTAGGTAGATCAATGATCTAGCCTAGAATCATACTAAAAACATCAACACAGAAGTAAATAGCAAGATCCATAGGTTCAAAACACAAAATCAAAGATAAAGTTTGAATCTTTAAACCCTAGAATGCAACTACACAAACCCGGAATCCAAAAGCTTCAATCTTCAGCTTCAATTGACTTCCAAGCTCAAAATCGCCTCTTTTTCTTCCCTGGAACGGCTTAGAATCGAACTCTTTCATAATGGCCGTTTTAATCTTTTTAATTTAGAAAATTAGGGTTTTGCGGAAAACGGCCCTCTCGCGTACCGCGAGAGAATGTTGACTGGATCCTCGCGTACCGCGAGGACCAAAATAGTCGGGCGGATTCCTGGAGTTTCCCGCGTACCGCGAGAAATATTACACTCGTCTCTCGCGTACCGCGAGAGACCTAAATTTCAGAAAATTGTCTTTTGATCTTTGGACTTTTCCGGGCTTCGTTTCTTCGCTCGTTTTCTTCACGTATTCTTCATTAATATTCCCAAGCTCCTACAAATAAGACCAACGACTCAAATGTACATAAAATTGACTCAAAACTAATATAAAACTACTTAGAACACATTAAAACAAAGGAATAAAGACGTGTGCTTTCGCACCCTATCAGGGGTTCTACATCTTCTCCCATACAACATTTCGTAAGGCGGCATGCCTATCGTCGTGTGATGACTATTGTTGTAGGAGAACTCGGCTAACGGCAGATGGCTGTCCCAACTGCCACCGAAGTCAATAATACAAGCACGGAGCATATCCTCCAAAGTCTGAATGGTTCTTTCGGACTGACCATCCGTTTGCGGGTGGTATGCCGTGCTGATATTCAGCCTCGTACCCATCGCCTCGTGAAATCTTTTCCAGAACCTCGATGTGAATCGTGTGTCCCGGTCAGATACGATCGTCAAAGGCATCCCATGCCGCGCTACTACTTCGTTGATAAATACCTCTGCTAACCTTTCCGACGAGAACGCCTCGCGAATAGGTAGGAAATGAGCACTCTTCGTTAAACGGTCCACAATTACCCAAATGGCGTCATGACCTTTAGCTGTGCGAGGAAGCTTAGTTATGAAGTCCATGGTAATGTGTTCCCACTTCCATTCTGGTATGTCAAGTGGTTGAATCTTTCCATACGGTTTCTGGTGTTCAGCCTTTACTTGCGAGCAAGTCAAGCACTTGCTTACATACTTCGTCACATCACATTTCATTCCAGGCCACCAGTATTCCCTCCTCAGATCTTGGTACATTTTATTGGTACCGGGATGGATATAGTAACGAGACTTATGAGCCTCATCCAAGATTTTGCTCCTAAGTTCGCCACCTATAGGTATCCATATCCGTCCAAAACGTGTCCTAACACATAGGGTGTTATATTCTAATTTGTCCTGTTGGCCAACCATCCTTTCTTTCTTTATATTTTCTTCTTTAAGTGCCTCATCTTGAGCTCTTTCGATTTCGCTCATCACATCCGATGTTACCACCAACTGGCAAGCTTTCACTCTAATAGGAGTAGGCACATCCTTTCGGCTTAGAGCGTCAGCCACCACGTTTGCCTTTCCAGGATGGTACATTATTTCACAGTCATAGTCCTTCAGGAGTTCCAACCATCTCCTCTGCCTCATATTAAGCTCCTTTTGTTCGAAGAAGTACTTCAAACTTTTGTGGTCGGAGTAAATAGTAAACTTTACCCCGTACAGGTAGTGCCTCCATATTTTCAATGCAAATACGACAGCAGCAAGTTCCAAATCGTGAGTCGGATAGTTGACTTCGTGAACTTTCAACTTCCGCGACGCATATGCAATCACTCTACCGCGTTGCATCAACACACACCCTAATCCCTGACCCCACGTGTCAGCGTATACCACCAGGTCTTCACTGCCCTCGGGAAGGGCCAAGACTGGAGCTTGAGTTAGCTTTTCCTTCAATTTCTTAAACGCCTCATCTTGGGTTGAACCCCATTCATACTTAACCTCCTTCCGAGTCAACTTTGTCAATGGCGAAGCTATTTTCGAGAAATCCTGGATGAATCTCCGATAGTAGTCCGCCAATCCTAAGAAACTGCGGATTTCAGTTGTCGTCTTAGGAGTGTCCCATTCACTTACCGTTACTATCTTTGCTGGGTCAACCATAATGCCGTTCGGGCCAATGACGTGACCTAGGAATTGGACTTCCCTAAGCCAGAACGCGCATTTGGAGAACTTAGCATACAACTTCTCCTTCTTTAGAGCTTCCAACACTTCCTTTAAGTGACATGCGTGATCACCCTCATTCTTGGAGTAGATAAGGATATCATCGATGAACACGATTACCGATCGATCCAGCATCGGTCGACACACCCTATTCATTAAATCCATGAACGCTGCGGGGGCGTTTGTCAATCCGAAAGACATTACGCGGAACTCGAAATGTCCATAACGCGTGCGAAATGCAGTTTTCGGTATGTCTTCTTCCCTCACCTTCAACTGATGGTACCCGGACCGAAGGTCGATTTTCGAAAACCAACTTGCGCCTTGCAACTGGTCGAACAGGTCATCGATCCTTGGTAAAGGGTACTTGTTCTTCACCGTTCGTTTATTCAACTCGCGATAATCGATACACATTCTCATCGAACCATCTTTCTTCTTTACAAACAATACCGGAGCACCCCACGGTGAGATGCTCGGTTGGATAAATCCTTTCTCAAGTAACTCGTCTAGTTGGACCATAAGTTCCTTCATTTCCACTGGTGCTAGTCGATATGGAGCCTTAGCCACGGGCTGGGCATCTGGTACTAAGTCAATTCGGAACTCAATTTCTCTATCGCGTGGTATCCCAGGCAAATCCTCTGGAAACACCTCCGGGTACTCGCGTACCACGGGTACATCGTCTAGTTCCTTCACTTCCTTACACTTATCAATTACATATACCAGATAAGCCTCGCATCCGCGCCTCAAATAATTCGTTGCCTTAATCATTGAGATGACATTTGGCATCGGGGCGTCACGATCTCCAAAAACCTCGACTTTGCTACCATCCGGAGCCTTGAGTCGGATTATCTTTCGTTTACATATGATTTGTGCTTCGTTGGCAGTTAACCAATCCATACCCAGCACGACATCGAACCCTCCCAAAACCATAACAAACAATCTGACAGGGAACCTATGACCTTCTATTTTTATTGTGGAGTTGTCAACTACATCGGTCACTCTCGCAATTCTACCCTCAGCGGTCTCTACGCTAAAGGCCCTTTCTAGCTTACTCACAGCATACTTCACTCTTTTACAAAAAGTCGCCGATATAAAACTCTTACTGGCGCCCGAATCAAATAACACAGAAACAAGAGTGTTGTCAAGGATGAACGTACCTGACGCCACATCGGGATCCTTCCTAGCCTGATCCTGCGTCAGTGCGTACGCCAGCGTCTTCGCACGAGATCCCTCTCCCTTCTTTTCCGGGCCCTTTCCCTTCCCGGTTTCCCCCATCCTGGGCTTGGTACATTCTCGGCTCATATGGCCGAAATCCCCACAGTTGTAGCATTTGTAGCCTTGCGGGCATTCACGGGAGTAGTGCCCGGTCTTGCCACACTTAAAGCACAAGCTAGATCCCACTCTGCATTCACCTACATGCTCCCTTCCACACTTCTTACAAACAGTCGGCTCATCCACCCGAGCCCTCTTATCACGAGCCCCAAACATTTTACCCCCAGTTCGCTTGTTTGAGAAGCTCGGTCTCTTCTTTTGCTCTTCAACGGCAACAACATTCAGTGCCAGATCGTCAAATACTACGCCACTTAGCTCTACTGCCAAATCATAGGTAGTAGGGGCGTTCGCCTTAACATAGGTGCGGACCTGGTCCGGCAACCCTTGAATATAACAGGCAATCTTTCTCTCTTCTGTAGTGACAAGGTGTGGCACCAGATGTGCCAGTTCATTAAATCGGGTTGTGTATTGCCGGTGCGTCATGTTCCCGGCCTTCAAACCCAGAATTTCCCTTTCCACCTTCTCAATCTCGTTCCTTGGGCAGAAATTCTTAATCACTAAAGTTTTCAAGTCAGCCCACATCATTGCATCCACAATCTCGCTCCCTTTTGCCTGACGTACACCTTCCCACCAGTGGGATGCTTCCTCCCTCAAGGAGTTAGCAGCAAATTTTACCACTTGATCCGTTCGGCACTCGCTCAGACGAATAGCAGCTTCCATACGGATCACCCAATCAAATGTAGCCACCGCGTCCTTCTTTCCAGTGAGTATCGGCGGGTCACATGCCTTAAAGGACTTAGAATCACATCCGCGAGCAGGCGGTGCATTGTCGGTCTCATTGTTCTGAGCACCAATTGCCGCGCTAGACCCACCCGCCCCATTGACCTGCTTCAACGCTTCAGCCAACAGACCTGGCAGAGAATTCTTCATCAATTCTGTGAATTCTCGAGCTATTGCTGCTCTCACTTCTGGTTCAAAAGTGAAAGGTTGCTCTTCAACCTGTGTCTGCTCAGCTTCATGCACACTAACCGCCGGTTCAGTGTGAACACTTCCTTCTTCACTGTGTTCTTGGCGCGTAGGAATCCTGCCACGCCCACCATTTCGACCGCCGGTACGACCACCGGTACGGCCACCACGCCTTCCGTTCCCTCTCCTTGCCATTTCGTTCTATTAGACAAGAAATCCAATGTCATCACGCTAGTTAACAAATAAAATTCAATAAGTACTGTAAGATGTTAATATACACTGGCCATCTGTAATTAACCATTACACTACCTTTCGATTTCTATTTGACCACCTTTGTGATTCCATCAGAACACAAGTCCTTACCTAACCCTTTCTAAGGCATACTACATACACATACTCTACTTTACATACCTGATGCTTTGGCTCGAGTTACCCGTACTGGCATCCGCTTTCGGTCCCATTCAAAGTTTAAGTTCAGACACTGGGAGTGTCCGAATCTCTCAAACTATTGCTCTGATACCAACTTGTAAGGCCCCAAACCCGGGAGGCCCCACTTGTTGGATTTACTCATTCACAAACAGTTCTTAAACATGAATATCAAATAACGCAGCGGAAATTTTCATTTAAACATAACTTAATCGTTATTCATACATGCGGAAGCGTAAACATAATTACATCATAACTAAACATAACGGGATGCCAGTCTTCAAAAGCAGTCGGGTAACTCTTCATCTCTAGCCAAGCATCACCGTCCATCCTCATCACCTGCCTTAACCTGAATGTGTACACTTAAAAACGTCAGCTACGCTGGTGAGTTCTAGTTTTCGTTCGTTTTAAGAAATGGTTCATCATTCAAACATTCATTAGGGTTTAACATTCGTATAAGAAAACAGGGTCTTTCATTCGTAAACCTTCGCACATTTAAACACAATCATTTGTTTAAATCATTAACATTCATTTAAGTCATACATTATTATCTAAAATCTGTATCGTTACGCGTCTCAATGTCCCCGTAGGAACTTTTAATGTTGTGGGCAACCGTTACGTATCGCCGTCATTGCCACAACCATACACTACGTGGGTCAACCGTTACGTATCGCCGTCATTGCCCAACCCTTCAATGCGTGGGGTCAACCGTTACGTATCGCCGTCATTGCCCAACACGCATCTTTCCTTTGGAAATCAACCGTTACGTATCGCCGTCATTGATTTCCCATTACCTCGTTCGCTTAGGATGATCGTCATCACCCGAGTAACCGTCGTTACTCCCTTTACCAGTTGTACAACATCAAAACCATTGACATGCCACAAAGACATTGACCATGTTGTTCTTGTGATAACTATGGCTCGCTGTCCATAATCTACCACAAGGCTGGGAATCACATTCCCAGACTTCATTCGTCAATTCCATTCATTCGACATATTAGATTTGTAATGACTTCTTTAAAACCTTTGCCCCTTTTTGTTTTCTTTTCATAAAACCTTTCCTTCACTTTCAAAACCCTTTACCTTTTCATTAAACCATTTCTTTATAACATTCGTTCGTAAACATTCCGTTCATAAACTTTCTTTCCATAAATCCTTCGTTCCAAATCATTTCCTTTCGTAAACGTAGTTTCATAAAAATCATTTTATAAAACAACATTTCATACGTGTACACACCAGCCCGAAAACATTATATAAAAACATTTAAAAGAGGGCTTCTAGAACTCACCTGATAAGCTAGTCTCGGTTGTCCTAAACGAAGGTCCAACGACTTCACGTACGATCTGAATTGAGTAGTTACATACACATCAGACCATTACCGACTCTAACGGTTTAACCCTTCTAAACATACTAACTTTACTTCATCAGTTCTGATGTCTGCGCACTTAGCAAGTGTGTAGACCCTGCCTCCTGCGCACTTAGCAAGTGCGCAGACCCTGCCTCCTGCGCACTTAGCAAGTGCGCAGGTCCCTCCTCCTGCGCACTTAGCAAGTGCGCAGGACCTGCTCCGTGCGCACTTAGCAAGTGCGCACGACCTGTTCTTCGCGAAAATCCTAACTTTCGCACTCGTTTATGTCAAAACTTCAATCTTCTTTGCTCAAAACAACCGTTTTTCATTGTAGATACTAAACCTAAGCTTATTCTTAAGTTTCATCCACAAAAACGTCCGATTTTCACCCAAAACCCGAAAAACCCAAAAACGAACAAAAACTCAGATTTAGGTCGGATCGTTACCTGAATCGAGCTTCTGATCCGGAGGTTCTTCTCACGAGTGCAAGAGACACGAGCGGGTGCAATCTTGTGCGATTCCGACACTTTCTCTCTCTACGGTTTTCTCTCTCTAGAATTGCAAATGAGAGAAACATGTGGTGACCCTGGCTATTTATAGGGGAGACCTCCCCAAGCCTGGTTCGCGACTGACCCGGCCCGACTTCGGCCCGCTTGAACTCGTTAACTTTATTTCTCGACATTTTGGGATGTTACAATTATGGATCAAATCAGTTACGGATTCGAGTTGTTAATCGGTTTTGGTTTGAAATTGGAGTCAAGAACTTGCTATTTTGACTTTCAAAAGTCAACGAAATCGATTTTGGATTAATTAAAAGATTAGTCCCTGAACTTTCATGTTTCTATGTTTGAATTTTGGCAGAAATGGTCCTTATGGTTTGTAACAGTGTTAAGAACTAACGGACTTGTGTTAACGGGGTTAACCCGAAATAGCCGGATGTCACAGTGCTACCCAAACCCAAGGTGTTTCAATGCCGGAATTAAACTCTAGACCCGCGTAATTTCGAATTCGAACTTGTTAAGCTCAACCGTAATCCTCCCACCTAATTCATCATTAAATGATGAAATTGGATATAAATACTCATTGCTACAGTTCAACGACATCACACTTCATCTTCCCATTATCTTAATTCCATCAAATCGCACCTACACTGCTCGAATTGATCCGGTGACAGTCGACCCAGAGCTTGAACTCGTTCTCCCTCGTCTCGACTTCAATTCAGATAATTCGAATGACCAAATCTTTTGTTTCCATCCATAGACCATTAGCCCTCTGTCAATTTGCATAAACAGAGGGTTAATCGGGTCGTATTTAAGGATTCTTGATCTAGGGTTCGTAGGAAATTAGGGGCGATTCCAGATTGTGTTTATGTTTTTCCTTTCCAGGTTACAACACCAGCGAGGCCCGTAGCTGGGTGGTTAATCGTGTGTGTGTGTGTGACTCGGGTGGCCCGGGTTCGATCCGGCCAACCCAAGTTTTTTGCCCTTTTCATTTTTTTTAACCTTTTTGAATCATTTTCTAAACTTTTAATTATTTTTATAAAATCTGTGATACTTTTATAAACTTAAAAGTGACTTTTAAATATACTTTTTGATTCCAGAACCATTTTAATTAATTTAACTTAATAAAAAAAACTTATGAAAATTAAATCTTTAAAATTTGTTTTAAATACTTAAAAACTCTTAAACTTTATAAAAATTACACTTTAATCAGACATTATTTTATAAAAACTTAGGATTTAAATTGTTATTTTCTAAAGTAATAAACTTAGTTATTCTTAAAACTTTAAATTTATTATTCACTCCGTATTAATTAGGAAATTGTGTTCACTCACAATTTACCACTATTCATAATGTACAAGCATAACAACACATAGTACAAGCAAGCAATGCATGTTTTTTTTCTTCCATTTTCAACCCTTATACTATATATAATATACGCTTTTAGTCCGTTTCATTTTCTATTAATTTCGTTTACCTTTAATAACTTTCGTTCGTTAATTTTTTTTCAGAATACAGAGTGCGCGGCTTTTTTTTTGTCAATGTTCCGATATAATTTTTTTAAAAACGGAGTTGTATTCAAAATGGAGTTTTTTCGTATCGTTGTGTATAGCGAGTGCTGTTACCGTTGTGGTACCGTGCCGATTTGAACATATTATGAGCGAACAACATCATTGTTGGTATTGATATTATCGGAACCCATATCGGTATTCGATTTTATGGTTTTCGACGATCTGAACCGGTAAATTTTTATTTTGTTTTTTTTTCCTTTTTATTATTTAGTTTTATGTTTCTTTTTTATTACCATTATTTTTATCATTACGTCTACGTCTTTATTTAAATGTTTTTTTTTCCAATTTCAACCCTTATACTATATATAATGTACGCTTTTAGTCCGTTTCATTTTCTATTAATTTCGTTTTCCTTTAATAACTTTCGTTCGTTAATTTTTTTTCAGAATACAGAGTGCGCGGCTGTTTTTATTTATTTTTGTTAATGTTTCGATATAATTTTTTTTAAAAACAGAGTTGTATTCAAAATGGAGTTTTTTCGTATCGTTGTGTATAACGAGTGCCGTTACCGTTGTGGTACCGTGCCGATTCGAACATATTATGAGCAAACAACATCATTGTTGGTATTGATATTATCGGAACCCATATCGGTATTCGATTTTATGGTTTTCGACGATCCGAACCGGTAAATTTTTATTTTGTTTTTTTTCCTTTTTGTTATTTAGTTTTATGTTTCTTTTTTATTACCATTATTTTTATCATTACGTCTACGTCTTTATTTAAATTTTAGTAACAATGAACACGACACCCGCCGCGGAGCGTGGGTATAACCATCTAGTTAAACTTTAATTTAAAACAAAAACTTATATAAAAATCTTATAAAGTCAGAAAAAAGTTTATAACACTTACATAATATTTAGAAAACAAAGATTTATAAACTTTGTATTTATATAAAATTTATATTTATTAAACTCCGGACTTATTTATTTAAATTAAAACAAGGAAATAAATATACTTTATTTGTAAATTGTATAAAACTTAAATGAAAACTTTAATAAACTTATAAATATGAAATACTTATAAACTTATAATCTAAGAAGAAACTTTATTTAGCACATTATAAACTTATAGTTTTCATTAAGCTTTAAAAACATTTATAAACTTTAAATACTTGTAAACTTATGAGAAACCTTATTTAAAATATTTATAAACTTATGATTACATTTAGACCTTAACACATTTATAAATTTATGATGTAAAGTATAAACTTATAAGAAATTCTATTCAAAATATTATGAACATATTAGTGCTTGTTATTTATTTAAACTTATTTATTTACAAGTTGAATTTGTAAAATAAATACCTAATACTTAAAACTTTAATAAATCTTAAATGATTTTATTTGATTAAATAAAATTATCATTCTTATAGATGCTTATTTAACCTAAATAATTTTGCATTCCTTAAATAATTATTATTACTCTTTAATCACTATTTATTTACTCTCAAAATAATTATTATTTATTCTTGATAATTATTTAGCCTTTAGATGATTATTTTAAATCCTTATTCATAATTTATACTTTAAATAATTATTGTTAGACTTTAATAATTAATTAGTCTTACATTTAACTAATATTATAACTCCACTTATAAATATTTAGAAAACTACTATTACCAAATTTGTGTAATTAATAGTTATAAAACTTCCTAAATAATTATTTCAACCAATGATTATTCTAAACTATAAACATAATAAACTTTGATATCCAAGACTTGTGTTATTCGTTTGAAACTTTATTGAAACTTTTGATAAGACCTTATAAACACCATCATTCTCGTCTCCCATTTGGAACCCTAGTCAATTTTAGAATCCTAGATTCTCGTCATAGACTTATAGGATCAAAACTTGAAACTCTAGACTTGTATTCTTAGGTTTGGTTGGGAGGATATTCTCTCTCAAAACTTTGCTACTCTTAACCCTTGTTGGACACTCCCTCATCATTCCAAGTGAGTATAATTAGCATATTTTCGTTTTACATTCTTTATAAACTCGGGGTGAAACATGTACAAACTTTCAATCTTATACAATTCTTGTATAACTATGCCTATATACTTATTCTTGTGTTATGCTTGAGACTTGCATGCTTAAATTAGACTTAATACTAGGATATCCATTAACTTTGATCAAGCATATGGTAACAATGATAGATCTATTGTATTTGACCAATCCACCTAGTTTGATTGACCCTTCGGGGGGAGCCCATGGTGATTGTTACTGAAATTAAACTTTAAACTTTTTAAGGGTAACCTTTGGGTTATGCTTAAACTTGGTTGGAGGACTGATATGCACAATGTTTAACATGTTTGTTCTCACACTTATATTATAGAATGCATGACACGGTGAATTGTAAACTTTTCAAAGACTTTACTAAACTATGATAAAATCTTTGTATCTCACCAACTATTTTTAGTTAACAGTTTACTTACATGTTTCAGGTCGCTAGCATGAGACTTGTTATGATCACATAGGATGCTTTGGACCTAGATTAGTTAGCAAATAAACATTGTATCCTTGTTATATGTTGTCTCAATCTTTGTATTGAACCTTTAAAAGTCATTAATGAAATATCTAAACTCTAATAATTAACCTTGTGCTTTTTTAAAAACCGCGTCCGCCCCGACGTATAATCCGCCGTCGGTTGAGGTGTGACAAGAGGAGGGTGTGGAACCAATAAGCCCTAGAATATTTTTTTATTAAAACAATATTTCATTAAAAAAACACATCTCATTAAATAAACATAAATGAAAACACAATTAATAAAAAAGATACAATCAATAAAAAATTATAAAAAAGTACAATTAATAAAAAAAACTACTCGTTTTCGTCGTCCGTTAGATGGATGTCCAAGTTTGTGGCAACATGTGTCGTAAGATCAAACTTCAAATGAAAGTGTGTGGTTTCGTTCCGCAATTCCATTATAATATTATCGGAAACCACTGGATTGGTAGGCGAATCCACAATGTGAACCGGTGAGATTGCATTTCCGTCATCTTTTAATATCATATTGTGTAATATGATACACGCGTAAATCATGTTCTTCAACTTTTTCACCTTCATTTGACGTGCCGGTCGTGCAATTATGACCATTTAGCCTTCAATACGCCGAATGCTCGTTCGACGTCTTTCCTTGCCCCTTCTTGCGTTTTCTTAAACTTTTTTTTATTCTTATCCGTTAGATAAGAATATGATTTCACAAACGTGGACCAAGAAGGGTATATGTCATCGGCAAGATAGTAACCCCGCTTGTATTGATGGCCATTAACAAAAAATGGGCACATAGGGCCGGTTCCATGCAACTCATTTGTGAACAATGGAGATTGATTGAGGACGTTTATGTTATTGTTCGACCAGGAAATACCAAAATATGCGTGCAAAAATCACAAATCATTTGACGCAACTGCTTCGAGTATGGCCGTTGGGTACTCGTGATCGCCTCGGTGATATTGACCCCTTAAACTAGTCGGACAATTTCTCCAAACCCAATGAGTACAATCGATACTACCAAGCATCCCGGGAAGTCCGTGCTTATCACCGTGTGCTTGGTATAAAAGTGAAATATCTTGACTAGTTGGTGCACGCAAGTTTCCATAACCATATAGAATAACAATAGCATTGCAAAAATACTCAAGACATTCCTTAGAGGTTCTTGCGGACATACATAAATATTCGTCGTATGAATCGGGAATATTACCTGTTGCGAGTTGTTTTATGGCCGGTGTGTATTTTTAAAGTGGAGTGAAACTTTGTTTCTTCCGTGTGTCTTGACTAACTTGAAAGTATTCAAAATTTGCGTTAATGTCGTCAACTATTTTTAAAAATAGTGGCTTCGACAAGCGGAATCTATTTCTAAAAGCTTCCTCTTTGAATGTCGGATTCTCAACAAAGTAATCTGCCATTAGAGTTTCATATGCTTGGACACGATCACGTTCCACATGTCGACGAGTCGATCTTGCAGTGTCTTCAACCTCAGCTGCTTGAACAACGAGGTTTAAAAATTCAAGACCACTCGAGTCCGGCGACGACGAACTATTAGATGATTCTGGGATGTAAATAGAGCGCCTAAACATTTTGAATTTTGTGGGAATTGAGATATATTTAATGTTTTGAGAAGAGGTTATTGTAGGTGGAAGATATTGTTTGGGTAAATATATTTGATTTTATTTATAGGAGGATTTTCTTTTAATTGAAATCGACACCAACGGTAACATCCACGGCTTCCAACGGGTTAACATACCCGTGCCATCCAACCCGTGAGCAACCCGCAATGGTTGCGACGGTGTTACCCGTCCAACCCGTGAAACCCGCTATAACCCGTGCCCTCCACTCCGTCCACCCTTAAATGAAAGTTCAAAATAATGGGTTGTTGGTGGAATAACTTAGTAAGTCAAAGCAAAACAAATTTGTGACAGTTAGGAATTAGTTAAGGAGATTTGGTTGCTTTTATTATTATTATAAATTTTCTTATTTTCAGACCGACAAAAAGTTCTATATATGAAAGAAAATATATATATATATTTGTTATCTGGATTCCTTATAACTCTTTTGGTGTATTATAAAGTAAACGGGTTATTATTTATTAACTTCATGCAATTTTAAAAGTCGGCAAAAGTTATATTCAACGTATATGGTCCGCTTTGACTCTGTTAGAAAAGTCCTCGTGTATTGGTAAGATTTGAACTCACGTTATTTTTTATAAAAGACAATCATCAATACCACTAAAACATAAGAGTGAGAGCTTTTATTGCTAGTGTATTTATAAGATTTGAACTCACGCTATCTTTTATATTTTTTTTTATAAAAAACAATCATCAATACCACTAAAACATAAGAGTGTGAGCTTTTATTGCTAGCTTATGTCCGGTGTGGTTGCACGTGTAAGTTAAAACAACTTAAAATTAATATACAAATCTATCTATACTAATAAATAAAGATCTTAGGTGACACATGTCGCTCTCTGGTTACTTCTTACCCTTATTTTCCCGTCTCTCTCTCCTATTAAATATCAATTTTTCGTTTTATCTCTCGTATTAAATAATAGTCTCTGTATTAATAAATAAAAAAAATAAATTAATACTCACTTGAAAAAAATGTTTTAAAAACTAACTTAACAGAGCTTATATCTGTCACGACAAATTACAGTTTTTAAAGACATATTTTGACGAGTGTGTGTAAACAAATTACATTATATTTTATTCAACCGATGTAATACACCGGGTTATTCAACCCGTGTATTACACTGGTTTTTAAATAAATTTTTTATTCAAAAGTATATAACATTTTATTTATTCACCCGTGTAATACACAGGATTTTAACCTGGTTAAAAATATACAAGCAATGGACATGGACTAGGATAAAGATGATAATAATACAAAGAGCGTAAAATTAAGGGCTGAGGGTATTTAAGAATGTTAAGAGGAGCGTTCATTCATTTAATCCCCATTATTAGTAGTGAGTTTGATTTGATTAGGTTTGGGAGGCTTAACCAAGCAAACATTATATGTCATTTTACTACTTGTTTGTTTATGCTTCTTGGATGTATAGTTGTTTTGATTTCGAATTATGATATAAATTTGTTATAAACCTAGGGAAACATTCAGTTCAATAGTTCATCGATGCTATTTGAGAAAGATAAAGTTAAGACCAGGTCATGATGTATATCTATTGTACTGTTAGGTGAAATTTCACAAACCCTACATGATATGAGTCTGAAATCGATTATATTTCAACCCGTGTAGTACACGGGTCTTTAACTTAGTAGAACATACATAATCTGCTGACACTGTGACAAGTGTAAAGTTTGTTGAGAGATTTTTGTGAGAAAAAAAAGAAAGTATGTTGGTTTTTTATGTGTAAAAAATTATTAAGGGACTTTTATGAGAAAAACCAGAAAGTATGTTGTTTTTTTATACCAACATAGCATTAATATTTTCTAGTGATGTTTCTACTACATAGCAAAAATGGTGGGGTGGGCCGGGCCGGGTGGGGTAACGGGCCAGAACATGTAATTTTTAAAAGTGATCATTTTAGGTTGGGTCAAAATATGTTTTGCGAAAAAAGGGTACGGTCAGGCCGGTCCCAAAAGAAAATTTTAATTATAAGCATCCATTCATATTAAGTCTCACAATCTCCTAATCATTTCTAGTATTCCAATGAATCTTGTTTAGCTATTTTTCTAATTTTGTATAGAACTCGAAACTGTTGTCCATTCTGACCCTTAGCTTATTTTGGGTTATAATCCAAATACCCAACTTTGTTAAAATGACACAAATGTCTCGTAAGTTCTATTTTATTTGGTTATTGAACACTATAATTAAGTTATTTTAGTTGTAATATTTTTAACTTTTGTTGAATTTTTTTATAATATAAATAAACTATAAAGGCTAATGCTCATTCTTTTTTATTTTTTAAATTTTACCTAAAATATTTAATTCGTTTAATTTATGGCATAGAACATCTTTTTTTTAATTTATAAATAAATGGGTTAACCCGCAAACCTGCAAGGTCTATTTAGTTAAAGGTGTTCACAATACACCCAAACTAACCTAAACTAGTTTAGACTGGGTGTTCATTTGTTGAATCGAACTCGAATAATTCAAAATTCGATTCAAATAAGGATTTTGAATTTAATATCTCGAATTTGAATACATAGATTTTTTTTATCATATGGGATTCAAGTTTTCAACGTTCAAGCCTTTGATATCGACTCTTCACTTTTATTCTAACCTCTTGACTACCATGGTAGTATGGTACCATACCCGACTTATAGTTTTTACTTATCTTGTTAGTTGTTACATTTTTATGTTCATTTTTTTTGCATTTATGTATGAATTAAACTGTTAAATTTTTAGAAATGTAGCTAAAAATATAAATACTTGTGATTTTTATTTTATTTTTTCAATTCGGTTTATTCGAATTCGAATAAACTTATCCGAATCAATTTAAGCAATTCTTATTCGAATTCGAATCCATATTTCAAAATTCCAAAATCAAATAATCCGATTCGAATAAACCGATTTTATTTCATTAAACACCCCTACTTTACACTATATTGTCAGAAATTCATCTTTCTTTTTATTGAATCATCTACAAAATTATTGCACTAATTCTTTAAATCATATGATGAATAAATATCGGATCAAATATACATATGGACCCGACTTATAGACATAGATACTTTTGGACCCATCAAATATACGTCCAACACTTTTGTTTGTATTAAAAATAGGATATGGATTAATTCTTTGGATTGGGTTGAATGAATTATGTAATTTTAATGACTCAAACTTTTCTTTATGTATCATACGATTAAATGACGCACAAGAACACACAAGAATAATCAAATGTTTTGAATCGAAAGCTTTGATAACAAAATGCTTTGATCGGAAAATTTCAATACGAAATAATAATTCAAAAGTCTAAACAAACGCAAACCTAGCTTTCAACTTGTTGGTAGATGAGAGTAATAGTTTAAATGAGAAATAAATCACACAAAATTAAGAATTTAAATTTCAAATAAAATTAAAATATAGTGAATATCTTTAAATTTTCTAATCCTCCTACAATCCATATTCTTGCTGCTATCATTAGCCCGTGAACTTTTCTTTCGGTTCAGCCCCATCAAATGCTCTATTGGTCTAGATAGACAAATCCTTCATAAGCCCGCTAACCTTAAGAAGGCCCAACGAGACTAAGCCCGATACTCCTGCATCATTATCTCCCTCTGAAAAGCCTTTTTTACGGGACGCCTTGGCCCATAACACATGCACCAAAGCCCTGCGTCCACTTTTTGCAAGTAGGAGTGACCTAATAGGACTCGTGATAATATGAATCACCCTGTACGTGCCCCCGTGTCCACATTTTGCAAGTTCAAGGTATTGTTGTAGAATTGTAATCGGATTTGTGATACTAAAGCTGAAAGATACAGGTGACCATATGTACGTTTGAGAGACATGACAATAATACAACTTATTTTGTTATTGGAGTCAAAACATGGATATAATACAACTTATTTTGTAAATTGGAGTCAAAACATGGATTACACGTATAAGCAAATTGAAAGTTTCAAAACATAACATGCTATCATTATGACATTATGGTTTGCAGGGCCAGAGTTGAGGATTTAGGGGCTCGGAGAAAGCCAAAAAAATGGGCCCCAAACGATAAAAAAAACTAATAAAAAAATCATTATTATGGCAAAAGTTTTTATAGCAATAAATATAACAGAATTATAGTTTTAGAATGACATACCGTAGTAGTTAACCGACGAATCATGTAGATCTCCTAGCATTTTTTATAGAAAATTGATTGATTAAGTCTTCATAGCGCATATCATCTAATATTTCGTTCTTGATAGCTATAATTGTCAATTTGTTAAGTATTTCTTGTAACATTATAGATTGTAAATAAGATTTTAATAACTTCATCTTTGAGAAATTCCTCTCTGCAGATGCCACCTTCGCTGGAATAGTCAATAATATTCTATATGCAATGCTTGCATTTGGGAAATACTCGAATTGTTTAAGATTTTCAAAACATCTATAGGGTTGATAACTTTACTAGTTTGTAATGTGTCAAATAACTTCAATTTCATATAAATATCATCTCCATCAATATTCGATCTTTCATGAAACTTACATGCATCTGTAAGGCTCTAAACCCGGGAGGCCTCACATGTTGGATTTAATCATTCACACAGATTTCTTAAACTTTGAATATCATAAGCAACAGAAAAATTAACGTCATTACATAGTCTCAAAATCACAACCAAATAAAACATTTTCTATTACATTCATAATTATTCAAAACGGGATGTCAGACTTCTCATGACGGGTAACTCTTCTAAATAGCCAAGCCGCATCCACCCATCACCCACCTCATTCTTAACCTGACATGCATACTAAAAGTCAGCTAACACTTGTGAGTTCAAGTCTTTCATTTGTTTTAAGAAATGGTTTATCATTCGTTAGGGTTTAACATTCGTAAGAAGATGGGGCATAACATTCATTCATCATTTAACATTTATCAAATCATACATTTATTTGTCTAAACGTGTATCATCATTCTTTTCGCCAGTTTCACTTTCGTTCGTTCATCGCCCTCACGACTCGTAAGCCAATAAGGTAATATCATCGCCCTTAAGGTTCGTAGGCCCTTAAGATAGTAACATTCATCGCCCTTGAAACTCACAGGTCCAAGGTCATTCCTTTACTTTTATCACTTTTGAAACCCACAAGGCCCAAGTGATTTCATTCTCGGATCACGTTAACCCTGACTAACCGTCGTTACCCTTTCCCCTCCAGTTGTACAACCGTCATACCATTAATGGGCCACAAAGGCACCACCCCTGTTATACTTATGGCAAAACATACCATAAGGCTGGGGACTTACACCCCAGACTTCATTCATCAATTCATATGTTTAACAGATTAGACATGTAATGACTTCTTAAAAGCATTCATCGATGTCTTTCATAAAACGTTACATTCATTCGCAATATCCTTTTTATTCTTTTAAAACCATTCCTTTACATCATTCCTTTCGTAAACCTTTGTTTCATAAACGTTCTTGCTTAAAACATCACCTCTTTCGAAAACCATTCATTCGTAAACATTTCATTTCATTCATCTTTTTATAAACATTCATTAAGTATGCACATAACCCTAGAAACAAGTAAATAGGGATTTGTGAGTCACATGTTCGTTCGTAACTTAACCTGATTCGGACTTCTAGTTGGTGCTAACTTGCTAACCGACTTACACATAAGTCAAGAGGCGGATTATGTCATTAACCTTAGCGTCGCCTGCCAGTGTCGCCTGGACAAGGTCACTGTCGCCGGGCACCCTCATAGCTAGTGGCGGATACATATTTTTTTGCAGGAGAGGCAGAATACGGGTGGGTAAAAAGGAACGAAGGAAAAAAAATGAAATGACGATAAAATAATATAGTTCATCAAATATTTAAAGACAATATAAAAATACCTCGATTACAATTGTCCTCTACGTGTTTTCATCTTTCAGAAACGCTCGATTATATCTTCATTAATAACATTGAGAAGTTTATTGGCCTATTAAAACCCACTATTATTTTGGACCGGATGGTGGGTATTGGCACACCCTCTTTTGCGCTTGTATCCGCCTCTACTCATAGCGTCGTCAGAACTTGCGTTTTGGACTTAGTGTCGTGGAGCTCAATCGTCGCCCACCGTAGTGTCACCACGATTCTTTGGCGACACACCTATTTTCGCCAGGGAATGACACGTGCCCAATCATTGGATTTCTTGGGCACAATGCCACATCCCCAGCATCATCTCGGTCAAGTGGCGACACTAGAAGTGTCGCCTGATGAACACCATCCCCAAACAGGCCCATTTTCTACCCAAGTTCGTAACTTTTGACGTCCAAAACATTTGTTTAACTCCCATGAGCTCAGATCTGGGTTTTATTCCTCTTTTCATACGTAAAACTAGTGCCTTTTAAGATCAAAACCATAGTTTTACCCCAAAACCCATTTAGACTGAAAACATAGGTTTTAGGTTGGATTCTTACCTCAAAAGCAGCGTTTCTTCATGGATTATTCTTCCCAAACACTGGAGAAACATAATGGAGCCAACTTTGAAGATCATAGGCTTGATTCTTGCACTTTCTCTCTCTAAAACCTCTCTCTAGAAGGGTTTGAAGGTTGAAGATGGAATGGAGGCTGTTGAAGGAAGGAGTAGGGTTTAGTAAACCCTCACGGGCCAAGCCCATTATTCCTCAAGCCCACCATCTCCCTTTCTAGGGATCTCCGCCTCTGATCGGCATAAGACTTCTGTTTGTCTTGCACATCATTCGTTCTCGCATTTATCTGACCGAATTTATCGGATGTAGCTTTGACAACTTCCAAACTTCCAAATTCTTTCTGACCAATCCCTCCCCAGCATAGCGGAGTCCTACATTGCCTCCCATACAACATCTCGAAGGGCGGCATGCCTATCGTCGAGTGATAACTGTTGTTGTAAGAGAACTCCGCTAGTGTAGATGATTGTCACAACTTCCACCGAAGTCGATGATACATGCACGAAGCTTGTCCTCCAGAGTCTGGATGGTCCTTTCGGACTGACCATCCGTTTGAGGATGATATGTCGTGCTTAAGTTCAGTCTAGTACCCATTGCTCCGTGAAACTTCTTCCAAAATCGTGAAGTAAACCGAGTATCCCTGTCCGAGACAATGGACACCGGTACACCATAACGAGCTACAACTTCCTTTATAAACACTTCTGCCAATTGTTCAGAACTTTTCGCGTATCGGTAGAAAAAGGAAGTACGGCAAAAAAAACAAAATAAATCAAAGCAAAACAAGTATTGGGATTATGTAATATTTGTTATAGTGTGATATAGTGTTTGATAGAAACTGAAACTAGTGTAAATTAAATTTTGTAACATGATTAAGAGATAAAAGGAAAAATCATTGCTGAAGAAAAACAAAAGATATCAAAAGAAGTAGGTATTGGGATAGTTTAATGCTGTGTTTATTGGGAATGTGTAATATGGTGTTTTGATGAAAAAAAATTGAAAAAAAAAACTTAAACTAGTGTAAACTAAAATCGATTGATGTAATATAAATTAACAATAGGTTATAGAGTCGACTTACAAATTGGTAATATGCCTTATTCTTTTTTTTTCTTTTTTTTTTGTGTAAAACAGTTTGTGATGATTTAAATACGGAAGTAAAAATAACTACACAAGAAATCAAAACAAAAAAGTATTATGAATTTTTTTTTACCCTAGTGGAAAATAAAAATACGTTAGTGTAATAATCTGACTGTTGGAATTTTACAATAATGTAAAATAATAATTTTTAGTAAATTTTATTTTTGTTCACTATATTCATAGGTTTCTGATTTGAATGAAAATTATTTTTCAAGAAAACAAGTATTAGGAATTTAATAAATGAGTGAACACGAACAATTTTTTTTGTTTAATTAAACGAACGAACATGAACACATGTCGTGTTCGTTAATATATGTTCATTTGTGTTCGTTTATTAACGTTCATTTATGTTCGTTTATTAACGTTCATTTATGTTCGTTTGTTTGTGTTAATTTGTTTTTGAATAAATCATGTACATTTGAACCACTAATTTATATGTGTGTTTTGTATGAATTGTTAAGTATTAAAGTTGTTCATGTGTGCTCATTAATGTTAATTTATGTTCGTTTGTGTTTTTTTTATGTTTGTTCGTTTTTATGTTTGCTCATTTGTGTTCGTTTACGTTCGTCTAGTTTTTTGACGAACGAACATGAACGAACACGAACATTTTCATTTTCTTAATGAACGAACATGAACAAAAAAATGTGTTCGATTATGTGTTCGTGTTTGGTTAAAATTAAATAAACGAACATAAAGACATCGATGTTCATGTTCGTTCGATTCGTTTACAGGCGTCAGATTTCGATTGTAAAGATTTATTTTAAAGTAAATAGTTTAACTTTTGCCCTATTTTGACAGGAACACAAAAGATGAAAAACAAAGATCAGGATTGCAAGCAATAAAAAAACAAGTTCATGATTGCAAGCAAAAAAAAAACAAGTTCATGATTGCAAGTAAACACTATGTCTCTTTGTGAAGGTGTGTTAGCGAACTTGGTTAAGTTCGCCTAATTCTATAGGGGCGAACTTACTAAGTTCGCCTAGTTCAGTTTAGTTTGTTAGCTTTTATTCATTTGTCTATAAATAGCTTCTTTGTAACATTATTCAAGTTATCAATCAAATCATTTCAGTTTTACCCCCAATCATTCTCTCTTTTTCGTTCTCTCGTTTATCAATCTCGCTTGTTTTAGCGATTATTCTTGATATCATAACATGGTATCAGAGCATATTGCTCGATTATGTGATTTTCTTTCTTTTTCCGCACTCGTCCTTCGTTTTATCATTCGTTTTCTCATTTTTGTGTCAATTGGGGATAGTTTCATGTTTTGATCCGTTCAAAACATTCGTTTTACGTTTCTGATCATTCCTACGGTTGGATTTCTTCATATATTTCTCTGTTTTTGAGTTATGATGATTTCTGGATCGATTTCACGTTTTTTAGTTCATGTAGGCGAACTTGTTCATCAGCTTGTCTGTTACGGGCGAACTTACTAAGTTCGCCTGTTCCTTTTCCTCTTCCAGTGAACTTATTAAGTTCGCTTCTTAGCGAACTTGGTTAAGTTCGCCTATTCGAGTCTTCATTTCTTTCTGGTTTTTTTTGTCATGTCTGCAACTGCTGATCCTGCAGTTGTTGTTCCTATGGATTTTTCTAATCCTTTGTTCTTACATTCATCTGATCATCCGAGTCTCTTACTGGTTTCTAAAACTTTTGATGGCTCTGCTTTCGGATCTTAGAAACGTGCCATGTCTATTGCCTTATCTGCTAAGAAAAAAATTGGTTTTGCTGATGGGACTGTTGTCAGACCTACTTCCTCTCCTAATCTGGAGTTATGGAAAAGATGCAATGATATGGTTATTTCTTGGATTTTGAACACTCTATCAAGTGATATAAGTGAGAGCGTTTTGTATGTTGAGACTGCTCGTCAACTCTGGAAGGAGTTAGCTGACCGATATGGACAGAGTAATGGGGCCAAGTATTATCAATTGCAGAAGTCTCTTTCTGCTATTTCTCAAGGGAATGATGATGTTTGTAACATCCGGCCCCTCATACCAACAATATTGTCCGCTTTGCCCACTAAGAGCTCACGGATTTGTTTTTGGTTGCCCGGGTGAAAACTTCCCAGGGGGTCACCCATCCCTGGATTACTCCCACCCGAGCACGCTTAACTGTGGAGTTCTCCTCTCATCCACTACATTAAGCCCCAAAACGCGTTGTTGATTTAAGAGGCAGTGCATTTCTTATGAACCAAGGATCTCTCTTATGCACGGTCGATGTGGGATTCGCCTAGGGTGTTACAATCACCCCCCTTTTGGACTCATCGTCCTCGATGAGGTTTGCCCCACCATCCAATTCAGGGATGTGGGATTCGCCTAAGGTGTCCTTCTGAACACCCCCGGGGACTCAACCGTGATCGCTGAGGTTTGCCCCACCATCCCGAACGACACAAGAGTGGCTCTGATACCAATCTGTCACACCCCAACCGACGGCGGAAACGTCGGGGCGTGAAGCGTGCAGACTGTTCATTGCTCATGGTTTGCTAAAGTTTGAATATTTAATAATTGTTTTCATTGCAATCAATAAGTTCAATCAAAACACAAACAATCCACAAAACAAAAATGTAAATTACATATAATAAACTGGTTTAATTGAATTCTAGGTCCAAAATCCTATGTGTAGCATATCTTGATTACTTCAGACATTGGTACCTGAAACATGGTTAAAACAGAGTCAACTAAAAAGTTGGTGAGAATACATAGGTTTTATTGTGTGATAGCAAAATACGTGTTGTGTGCATACAGTTCAATACAACATGACAATTAAGGCAATTATGGAGAGAAAACTATCATGTGACCTATACAATCAAACCTTTGTAACTTGCACTCAAAATTTGTGTTGTCAGTAACAGTCACCCTACCTGGGTGGGTTTGTCAGACTCAATAGATCTACACTGTTTACTGTCGGCCGTTAGTTAATGATTGTACATGAAGAGCATAATAGTTGGTCTACACGTCTAGTACTCAAGCATAAAGCGCAAAATTTGTATACATGCATAGGATGGAACTGTATATGTGTATAATTGAAAACGTGTAAATAGAACGCATGTTCCACCCCAAAAGTTGTAAATAGTTGAAAAGGGGGCTATGTAAACTCACGTGTTATGCAGAGTGTAGGTTGCACAAGCAAATGGAAAACAGCGGTGTGTTGTGAATTGCTAGAATCAACCTAATGAACAATATATGATTACGTATTATTGAGTTGCGTTATTCGATGTTGGAAGTGGATTTGTTTAAGTTTAAGGTTTGTTTTAATATACTATTTATTTAATCAATAGTAATATAATTTAAAATATAAGTTTAAATAAATAATATTTGTTAAAGATGAAACGTATGGAATATATTGTTGTTTATAAAACTTGTAGTATTTTATTGATTTTAATTTAAAGAGATATTGAATGATTGATCTTTGATAAGCAACACTTGGTTCTGGATATTTTATAAAATAATTTTTATAACACTAAAACTGATTAAAATATAAAATATATTAAATAAAAGATTCTGTTAAAGGGTGAACACGACCGTGCTCGTACACGGCACGACCGTGCTCGGCTCAAACGCGACCGCGCTTGGCCGGTAACGCGCCCGTGGTTGGTCAGAAGTCACAACAAGGGTCTGTTCATCAGACACGACCGTGCTCGTACCCGACACGACCGCGCCTGGGGTTTGACTAGGTCAGGATTTTGTTTGGTCGTTAAGAATGACCGCGCCACACCCGGGCACGACTGTGCTTGGTCAGGCACGACCGCGCTCATAGGTTAGCGCGACCGTGTCTGGTCAATTTCAGAAGCAATTCGCCTGATTCTTGTAATAAAACTGGTTGGAAACTTAGGGTTTTCCTTGAAAGAGTGCTTGCGAATTGAACCATACTGTTTAATTGGATTTATAACACGTCTAGCGTGTAGTTTGATTAAAACCTTTTTATTACCAAAACTTAGATTCGAATCGTTCAAATTCCGTATTTTGGATTCAAATTAGGTTAGGGTTTTTGTTTGGAATGAAGAAACCAAGCAATTGAACTACTACTAACCTGCTTTGATTGGGCAACGATTGCTGTCGGCTACGAGGAATATTTCGCGGCTCCTTTTCGATCGGCAGAGAGATGGAGATGTTATTCTGATGATGTTAAGGTTGAGGGAAGTTTATAGAAGTCGTATAAAGTTATTAATGTGGTTTGATTCATTTGATTTGGTCATAATTACGAGATTTGATTCGATAAGGAAAGTCCGGTCGTAGTCGTGAGAATTCAGACGATTGGACGTGTATTTGGTCGGGTATTAGGCTGAATAAACCGAATATCTTCTTCTGCAAGTCTCGCAAACTTCTAAACGTGTTTACGATCTATTTTTGGACAAGATTTGAGTCGGTTTGACCTTTTCAGAGTCAAACTGCAAAAGAGGCGCGACCGTGCTTAATGATAAGCACGACCGTGGTCATGGCACAAGCGCGACCGTGCTTAGGACTAAGCACGACCGTGCTTGTGTAGGTTTTTGGAAGTTTCAAGACTAGTCCTTGTAGTTTTGTAATATTGATGTTGTTTTGAGTCTTAGTCGTGTTTGGTCCTCGAGGTTTGTGAGTTTGTTGTAGTTAATATTGTAATATAATAAACGCGTGTATGCTTGTTATTGTACATGAACAATGAATGTAAGGTTGGAATCGGAATCGTCTTTTATTACACGGCATAAAATAAATAAGAAAAACATGAAAATCAGAAAGGTTACAGTATCCCCATGTTGAGGGAATTTCGTCCCGAAATTCAACTGGTTGAGGCTACTGCTTCAGCAAAAAGATGTGGGTACTTGAGCTTCATTTGGTCTTCTCGTTCCCAAGTAAACTCGGGTCCTCGTTTAGATTCCCAACGAATCTTGACGATAGGAATACGGCTGCGCTTGAGTTGTTTTATCTCACGATCCATAATCTCAACTGGTTTTTCAACGAAGTGCATCGTCTCATCAATGCGCACATCGTCAAGAAGTATATGAAGGTTCTCATCAGCAAGACACTTCTTGAGGTTGGATACATGAAATGTAGGATGTATGTTGCCAAGTGATGGAGGTAACTCGAGCTTGTAAGCCACTTTCCCAATCCTTTCAAGGATCTTGAATGGACCCACATAGCGAGGTGCTAGCTTGCCTTTCTTCCCAAAACGGATCACTCCCTTCCAAGGAGACACCTTTAGAAGTACAAGGTCACCGACTTGGAATTCCAAGGGTTTGCGTCGTTTGTCGGCATAGCTCTTTTGCCGACTCCTCGCAACTCGAATGTTATCACGGATTTGAATAATCTTGTCGGATGTTTCTTGAATTAACTCGGGACCGGTGATTTGTGCTTCACCAATCTCGTTCCAACAGATGGGAGAACGACACTTGCGACCGTAGAGAGCTTCAAACGGAGCCATGTTGATGCTGGTGTGGTAACTATTGTTGTAGGAGAATTCGATAAGGGTCAAATGCGAATCCCAATTGCCACCAAAGTCGATGACACAGGCTCTCAGCATGTCTTCAAGAGTTTGGATTGTTCGCTCGGTCTGACCATCAGTTTGGGGATGGTAGGCCGTGCTCAGATCCAGTCGTGTACCAAGTGCTTTTTGAAGAGATTGCCAAAACCGGGAAGTGAAACGTGCATCTCTATCAGAGATTATGTTCAAAGGAACACCGTGACGACTCACGATCTCGTCAATGTAAATTCGGGCCAATTTCTCAACCTTATAGTCTTCACGGATAGGCAAGAAGTGTGCGGACTTAGTGAGACGGTCAATGATCACCCAAATGCTGTCATAACCGTTCGAAGTGCGAGGGAGTTTAGTAATGAAATCCATAGCTAGATTCTCCCATTTCCACACGGGGATTTCCGGTTGTTCAAGTAAACCAGAAGGACGTTGATGCTCAGCTTTGACTTTAGAACATGTGAGACATTTTGCTACGAACAAGGCAATGTCTTTCTTCATGCCGGGCCACCAATATTGTGGACGAAGATTTTGGTACATTTTATCCGCACCGGGATGAACAAAATATCGAGACTTGTGTGCTTCGGTCATGATGAATGCTCGGAGATCGTCACGATCGGGAACCCAAATACGATCTAGAAAATAAAGCAATCCGTTGGTTTTAGTCTCTAATTGAAATTCAGCACCACAAGACATTTCCTTATACATATTGCCCTTGGTAATTGAGACATGTTGAGCTGCTAGAATACGAACTTGAATGTCGGAATGGATCTTGACACTTTGAAGCAGGACATGTTCCTTGCGGCTTAGTGCATCGGCTACAACATTAGCCTTACCGGGATGATAACGAATCTCGCAATCGTAATCGTTGAGGAGTTCAACCCAACGTCGCTGCCTCATGTTGAGTTCTTTTTGGTTGAAGATATGTTGGAGGCTTTTGTGGTCGGTGAACACCACACATTTCGTGCCATAGAGATAATGTCTCCAAATCTTCAATGCAAATACGACAGCACCCAACTCAAGATCGTGCGTCGTATAATTCTTCTCATGGATTTTGAGTTGTCTTGATGCATAAGCGATCACCTTGCCTCGTTGCATGAGAACGCAACCAAGACCTTGGTTTGAAGCATCACAGTAAACAATTAGATCATCTTCACCTTCAGGAAGGGTGAGGATAGGAGCATTGCACAACTTTTGCTTGAGAATTTGAAAGGCTTCTTCTTGTTTCGGTCCCCACTCATAAGGTTTACCCTTTTGGGTTAAGGCAGTGAGGGGAACAGCGATCTTGGAGAAGTTAGAAATGAACCTTCGGTAATAACCCGCTAAACCAAGAAATGAACGAACTTCGGTAGGGGTTTTAGGAGCTTTCCAATTCTTAACAGCTTCAATTTTGGCGGGGTCAACATGAATTCCTTTTTCATTGACGACGTGACCCAAAAATTGCACTTCCTTTAGCCAAAAATCACACTTGGAGAACTTGGCGTATAGCTGTTTGGTTTTCAAGAGATCCAAAATCAACCTAAGGTGTTGTTCATGATCTTCCTTAGTCTTTGAATAGATCAAGATGTCATCAATGAACACGATAACAAATTTATCAAGGTATGGTTTGCACATGCGATTCATGAGGTCCATGAAAACAGCAGGTGCATTGGTTAGCCCAAAGGGAATAACCATGAACTCGTAGTGACCATATCTCGTTCGGAAGGCGGTCTTGGGAATATCCTCCTCTTGCACACGGAGTTGATGATAACCGGATCGAAGATCAATCTTCGAGAAGTAGGTAGAACCTTGGAGTTGATCGAAGAGGTCGTCAATCCTAGGTAAAGGGTAGCGGTTTTTGATTGTGAGTTTGTTGAGTTCTCGATAGTCAATACACATGCGGAATGAACCATCCTTCTTTTTAACAAATAAGACTGGTGCACCCCACGGTGAATGACTCGGCCGTATGAAACCTTTGTCGGCGAGTTCTTGAAGTTGGCTTGCAAGTTCTTGCATCTCGGAAGGTGCAAGCCGGTATGGAGCTTTAGCCACCGGGTTTGCTCCAGGTACAAGATCGATGCGAAATTCCACTTGCCGAACAGGTGGAAGACCTGGTAAGTCATCAGGAAAAACTTCAGGAAAATCCCGAACGATGGGAATGTCTTGTACACTCCTCTTCTTGTCTTCTTTTTGGATAACATGGGCTAGGAAAACCATGCACTTCTTTCGTATGTACTTTTGGACGGTAATGCATGACATTAGTTTGAGTCCTTTGCAAGGTTTCTCACCAAAGACCTTCAATGTTTCACCAGATGGGAGTGGTATACGGATGCATTTTTCAAAGCACATGACTTCGGCGTGGTGCTTCGACAACCAATCCATACCTATGATGACGTCAAAACTCCCTAATGGCATTGGTATGAGGTTGATTGGAAATGTGTGATTATTTAACTCTAGGGAACAATCATGGATGATGGTGTCAATAGTAACGGTGTTACCATCGGCTACCTCAACGGTAAAGGTTTTCTCTAGTGTAGACCGGGTTTTTGCAAGTAAAGGTTCGAAGTCTAGTGACACAAAACTCTTATCGGCTCCGGTATCAAATAGTATAGAAGCATAACGATTATTCATAAGGAACGTACCGTTAACCACATCAGTGTTGGCCTGAGCCTCATTGGCGTTGATGTTGAAAGCACGCCCACGAGCTCCACCTTGGTTAACATTGACCAGTCTGGGGCACTGGTTACGGAAGTGGTTCGGGTCGCCACATTCAAAGCAAGCACGTCCATTTGCAATGGCTGGGACGACTTGGTTAGTTGCTTGTTGATTGGCTTGATTTGCTGGGTTGGTTTGGTTGGCAAGTGCCTTGGCACGACAAATATTGGCTGTGTGGCCATGTTTCCCGCAGTGGTTGCAAAGGCGACAAGGTATGCTTGGAGGGTGATGATAGTTGCAGGTGTTGCAAAGTGGGTGGTTGCCCCCATAGGGTTTCTTTGCTGGGTTCTGAGCCATGGGTGCAACTTGATTCACTGGAGCAGCCGGAGTGATTACAGCACAGTTCTTGACCTTTCTTTTCCTAGTGTTGCGGTATGGTTCAGTTTGGACTTCTTTGACATGAGCGGGAGGTGTTGTTGTGTCAGAAAGTTTCTTGGCACCCTTTCTTGTAAGTGTACCCGCTTTAACATGGTTGTCAGTAAGTGTAGCTGACAAGCGGATAGCATCCTCCAGAGTAGCAGGATTTCCTCCTACCATAGTATCTTGAATTTGTCTAGGTAGACCACCAATGTACTTTTCAATACACCTAGACAGAGGTGTAACCATGTGTGGCACAAGTAGACTCAGCTCGTGGAAACGGGTGGTGTATGCTAAGCTTTCACCACTATCTTGAGCAAGATCCCAAAATTCCGCTTCCAGCTTCTTCATCTCATTTCGAGGACAGAATTCCTCAGTCATGATCCTCTTCAACTCATCCCACGGCAGTGCCATTGCTACATCCACTCCCCTAGTCCTTTTCTCTCCATTCCACCAAGTAAGCGCCCTTTTTTGAAAGACACTAGTAGCATGACGAACACGGAGGTTGTCGGGACAGTCGCTATTGAGAAAGGTGCTCTCAATGCTTTCAAACCATTGAAGGAGTCCCGTGGCTATTTAGATACCATTTGTAACATCCGGCCCCTCATACCAACAATATTGTCCGCTTTGCCCACTAAGAGATCACGGATTTGTTTTTGGTTGCCCGGGTGAAAACTTCCCAGGGGGTCACCCATCCCTGGATTACTCCCACCCGAGCACGCTTAACTGTGGAGTTCTCCTCTCATCCACTACATTAAGCCCCAAAACGCGTTGTTGATTTAAGAGGCAGGGCATTTCTTATGAACCAAGGATCTCTCTTATGCACGGTCGATGTGGGATTCGCCTAGGGTGTTACAATGTTGCTACTTATTTTACCAAAATCAAAGCTGTTTGGGACGAGCTTAATGCAATCGAGCCTATTCCCCCAGCACATGTGGTACTTCCCAACTTATGGCTAAGCGCGAAACAGATCAACGTTTGATGCAGTTTATGATGGGTCTTAACCCTTGTTATGACATGATTCGTGGGAATATTATCATGATGAAGCCTCTTCCCTCAATCAATGAAGCTTATTCTTTTCTCATTCAAGATGAGAAACAGAGGGAGTTTCATTCATCTACACAGTTTATTCCTCAGAATGTTTCTATGCATGTACCAAAGAATTCCAGTGCTCGGAAAGGTTCTGTTTGTTCTCATTTCAAGAAGCCAGAACATGATGCCAGCAAATGTTATCGTTTAATTGGGTTCCCTAAAGATTTCAAATTTACTAGACCCAAAGTTGCTGCTAATGTTGTTTCTGATGCTGGGGTTACTGTTCCTACTTTCAGTGCTCCTACTGCTCTTTCTTCTGAACAGTACAACAATCTGTTGCAACTTCTTCAACAAAACTCTAGGGTTTAGGGTGGTGTTCATACTGTTCAACAACTCAACTTTGCAAATTTTGCATGTATTATTGCTTGCAATTCGACTACGGTCGATACTACTTGGATCATTGATACCGGTGCAAGTAATTATATGTTCTTTGATTTCAATTTACTTTCTGATGTTCAATTGCTTAACTCACCAGTTTATGTTCTTCTTCCAAACGGGCATGTCTTAACTGTTACGCAGGTTGGAACAGTTAATCTTACCAAGATGTTTTCTATCTCTAATGTCTTCTTTGTGACTCAGTTCAAGCACAATCTCTTATCTGTTCCCAAACTTTGTAGGGATACAAAGGGTCTTGTTCAGTTTTCTGAAACTACTTGTTTCTTGCAGGCCCCTTCGCTGAATAGTCCGTTGATTCTGGGAGATCTTCTCAACGGGCTTTTTCTTTTGAATCCTAATAAACTTTTATCTGTTACAGTTGATTCTTTTTCTCACTGTAATTCTATTGTTTCTTTGAAACTTTGACATACTCGTCTTAGTCATTTACCTTTGTACAAACTTAAGCAATCGAATGTTTTTACTGGTGCACATGATTATTCTATTGATGATTGCTCTGTTTGTCCTAAGGCTAGACAACATAAACTGCCTTTTGCATCTAGTAGTATATCGAGTTCTCAAATGTTTGATCTTATTCATATTGATACGTGAGGACCGTATCGATCTACTGTATTTGATGGATATAAATATTTTCTCACCATTGTTGATGATTTTACTAGAACTACTTGGACTCATCTTTTGACAACTAAAGGTAATGCCTTTACTATTCTTCAAGGGTTCATTGAGATGGTCGAGACTCAGTTTAGTACCAAAGTGAAGCGTGTTCGATCTGATAACGCTTTTGAGCTTGGTTCGAGTATTCATCATGTCGAGTATTTTAAACAAAAGGGTATTATCCATCAGACTACTTGTCCTTGGGTTCCTCAATAGAATGGGGTGGTGGAACGTAAACATAAGCATCTTCTCGAAACTGCTCGTGCTCTTATGTTTCAATCCAAGTAACCGATAACTTTTTGGGGTGAATGCGTTCTCGCTGCTACTCATTTGATTAATATTTTCCCCACACGGGTTCTCAAAGGAAAATCTCCTTCTGAGATGCTCTTTGGTAAAGCTCATTCATACACCCACCTTCGCATTTTTGGGTGTTTATGTTATGCTTCTACTTCTATACCCGGACGTGATAAATTTCAGCCTAGTGCTCAAGCTTGTATTTTTATTGGCTATCCCTTTGGAAAGAAAGGCTACAAGCTTTATAATCTTGACACTTGACAAATTCTTGTTTCTCGTGATGTGACTTTTCTTGAACACATTCTCCCTTCTTTACACTCTTCGGATCCTTCTTATTTGTTGCCTTCTCTAAATGATATGTTTGAGGAGACAGATCCAGATGCTATTCCTTCATCTTCTTCAGTTGCTCCTGAAGTTGATTCCACTCCTCATCTTGTTTCTCAGGTTCCTACTCCTTCACCTCCGGAGCTCAGAAGATCTACTCGTTCTTCTGCTCCTCCCTTTCACCTGTAGGATTATGTTTGCAATTCTGCTTCTTCTGTTGATTCGTCTTCTTTTCATACTTTGTCGAGTGCTTGTCAAGCTTCTCATTTTGTTAATCTTACTGATCTTTCTCCTGATTCCCAGCATCTCCTTCTCAATCTTGATTCTGTTCAGGAACCTTCATCTTATCAGGAGGCTGATAATCATCCTGCTTGGCAAGAGGCTATAACTAAGGAGTTTAATGCTTTGGAAAGTAATCAAACTTGGGAGATTATGCATTTACCTAAAGGTAAAAAGTCCATTAAGTGCAAATGGGTGTATAAGGTCAAGTATAATGTTGATGGCACTGTTGAACGTTGCAAAGCCCGTTTGGTTGTTCGTGGTGATACTCAGAAAGCAGGAATTGATTATAATGAGACTTTTTCTCATGTCGTTAAAATGACTACTATTCGTAGTCTCATTGTTGTTACCACTAAACGACATTGGGGTTTATACCAATTGGATGTCAATAATGCTTTTTTACATGGGGATCTTGACGAAGACATTTATATGCTTCCTCCTCCTGGAATGCCTTTATCCTCTCCTGATCATGTTCTTAAGCTCAAGAAGTCTCTTTACGGTTTAAAGCAAGCTTCAAGGCAGTGGTATGGAAAGCTTTCTGATGCTCTTAAGACCAAAGGTTATATGCGGTCTCCCAATGATTATTCTTTATTCTATAAAACGATGGGGGATTCTGTTGTTCATGTCGTTGTCTATGTTGATGACATTCTTCTTACTGGTAATAATGATCAAGAGATGTCTGCTTTGAAGGCTTTCTTACATTCCACGTTCCACATCAAGGATCTTGACACTCTCAACTACTTTCTGGGCATTGAGGTTCTCAAATCTCCCTCTGGTCTTATCATGACTCAACGCAAATTTGCGACGGATTTGCTGACTGAGTTTCCTACAGACAATGTTTCTTCTGTTTCGTCTCCTTTGCCTTTACATTTACAACTCAAGCTCAACGAAGGTCAAGTTCTTGATTATACTTTGGCCTATCGTCACCCTGTTGGTAAACTCAATTATCTCCTTTGCCTCATTGGGATGTTGCGTGGCATACTCTTCGGTATGTCAAAGGCACTTGTTCTCAAGGGTTGTTCTTTAATGATGATCCCGATATGTATTTGTCTGCTTATTGTGATTCTGATTGGGCAGCTTGTCCTATTACCCGGCGTTCTGTCAGTGGTTATTTCATTTCTCTTGGGGGAAGTCCTATTTCTTGGAAATCCAAGAAGCAACCTACTGTTTCTCTTAGTTATGTTGAAGCTGAATATCGTTCTCTTCGTCGTGTCATACAGGAACTTGCTTGGTTGACTCGCTTGTTTGTGGAGTTTAGGCTTGATAATCTTACTCCTGTTCCTCTCAAATGTGACAGTCAGGCGGCTATTCATATTGCTAAAAATCCATTTTTTCATGAGCGAACTAAGCATATCGAGTTAGATTGTCATTTTGTCCGTGAGAAGCTTCAAGCCGGTTTGATTCTGCTTTCTTACACACGGACTTCTGATCAACTTGCGGATTTATTCACAAAGAGTTTGGCTGGTCAACCGCATTCATATCTCATTTCCAAGTTGGGGTTGTATACACCTCCAATTTGAGGGGGGTGTTAGCGAACTTGGTTAAGTTCGCCTGATTCTATAGGGGCGAACTTACTAAGTTCGCCTAGTTCAGTTTAGTTTGTTAGATTTTATTCCTTTGTCTATAAATAACTTCTTTATAACATTATTCAAGTTATCAATCAAATCATTTCAGTTTTACCCACAATCATTCTCTCTCTTTTTCGTTCTCTCGTTTATCAATCTCGCTTGTTTTAGCGATCATTCTTGATATCATAACAAGGTGAAGATTTTTTGATACAAAAAAACAATATCTCCTATTTTTTTTACAGGAACAGAAACGATGTATATTGTTATTTTTTTCACCTTAAACTAGTGTAAATTGATTATAAAGATTAATTAGGAAATGGGAGATCGGCGGCAGCCTATACCGGAGGAAATACAATGGCGAATTACAAAAATTTTCGTCACAAACCTACCGGATCGTTGTAGCGGAAATGATTTGGCCGGAGTCCTACGGGAATACGGTATTATTTACGATATTTACATAGCGAAGAAGAGAGACAAAGGCGGCAACCGCTTTGGGTTTGTTTCGTTTCTGGACGTCAAAAATAAGATCGAATTGGTCAGGAGCATGTCTAGCATCCGGCTGGGAGCTTTTAAGTTATCGATCAACATTGCACGATTTGTTTTGGAAGATGGGGAGATCAACGACAGACGGATGCCGAAAGCACCAAGGAAGACGAAAATACCGACTTCACATGGTTACGATGAACAGTTTACAAATTGTACCAGGAAAGGTTCCATGTCCTTCAAAGATGTGCTCACGGGAGATAGAGGCATGGATAAGGCGATAAAGAAAACTTTGGTACTCGATGATAAATGGTCTGGTTTTGAGAACCTTCATGGCAGGTCTCTTGTTCTTAGGGCAGCCTCCTTTGAAGTTCTTAAGAACATCAAGACTTTTGTGAAAGATATGGGATTGTCGACAGGAGGGTTGAGGTATTTGGGAGGAATGAATTTTTTATTATCGTATAAGACAAAAGAGCAGGCTGTGATGGCAAGAGATGAGTTCATGGGTAGAGGCGAGGATTTTGAATCTGTGATGATCTGGGATGGACAGGAACTTTCATTCGAAAGGATCGCTTGGGTCAAAGTTCAAGGAGTGCCGATACAGGTGTTGTCGAACGAGGTCATTAACGATGCAGCCAATTTGTTTGGGAAGGTAGTCCATAAAGCGCAGCATGCAACCGACGATGCAGATGTATCTTACTATTACGTGGGGCTGGCGGTCAATGACGGTCGTCTGATTCTTGGTGAGGTTGCCATGACGTGGAGAAAAAAGACGTTTACGGTCTGGGTTTCAGAGGACGCCGGGGATTGGGAGCCGGATTTTTTGCGACCCGGAAAAAAAGACACTCATGCGTCGACGGAGGAAGAAGACAGGACTGAACCGGGTTCTCGGGATGCTACCAACGCTTCGCCGGAGATTGGTCAGGATGACGGAATTGTGTCGCCGGAAAAAGAAATGGAAGGTATTAATTCCATGGGGAATTTGGAAAGTAATAATGACAGAGATTTGAATGTTGATTGTCAGTTTTCTAATTTGGAGGAGTTTCCATTATCTCAGGAGGGAGGGCCTAGTGTGGTTGACTTAGATTTCGAAAAATATAACAACAAAAACAAAAGAAAAAAGAATAAAAAACATGTTGATGTGGGACACGATTCATTGGAAAATTACAATAGTAGTAATGATAGACCACATAAAGAAACAAGACTAAACATGGACTTGGATGACCCTTTTGGGTTGGACCCATTCATTATGGGCTCCAAGGTTACTACCAGAGGAGGCAAAGAAAATGATGTTGGGCCTGTCGACTTTAATGATTTGGAAGCTGAGGATCATCTTGCTAGCGACAACGAGGTGGAAAACAATTATGAGATAGGATTAAATAATTCAAGAAGGATTGAGAGTAATGGTGAAACTCACATCACGCCTTCAGGCGAAAGCACTGATGTAAGTTGGGATTTAAATTGTGAACCTGCTCTAGTGAGGGATCGTGCACAGTCGAAAGAGGAGAGGCCAATTCGTCCGGATATAAGTCAGTCCTCGAGGTCGGTTGGTAGTGAACAAGAAACGTGTGAAGTAGAAGCCACAAAAAATCTTGGCGACAAAGTAGGTGCGAGATTGGAAAACTTCGATTACATGATTGTGGATTCGATTGCTCTTGAAAGGGTACAATTATGTAAGTCATGAATTTTATTTCAATTAATATTCGTGGGCTTGGGGTTGTTGGAAAGGCGGGTTGGATTAAGAGGATTAAGTCGGATTTTGGAGCTTCGTTCTTGTCGCTCCAAGAGACGATGTGTTCGGATCCTAAAATAGAGGTGTTGGCCGAATTTTGGGGTGATTCTGGGTGTGAGTTTGACTGGGTTAACGCGGATGGTAGATCAGGGGGGGTGGTCAGTATGTGGGATTCAAAGGTGTTTCAGAAGGAAAGTTCGATTAAGCATAATAATTTTTTGGTTACATCCGGCTGGCTTCGAGATGGGAATCACAGATTGAACATAATGAATGTTTATGCCCCTCAGAATAATACAGTTAAAAGGGTTCTATGGCAAGATATTATTCAGGTGATTCATTCGGGGCAGGGATGGTGGGTTGTTTTGGGGGATTTTAATTCAGTTCGCTTTCCCGAAGACAGAAAAAATACTTTGTTTGATCCGGTGGGGGCAATGGATTTTAATGATTTTATTTTTGAAGCAGAACTCAGGGAGTACAACATGAAAGGTATGAAATATACCTACTTGGCTAGCAGGGAAGGTTGCAAATTAAGTAAAATAGACAGGGTGTTTGTTTGCTCTGGGATTTTCAATAATTGGCCAAACGCCTGTCTGAGAGCCCTTCCTAGAGAACGATCGGATCACTCGCCTTTGGTTCTTTCCTTAGTTGATAATAATTTTGGTCCGAAACCTTTTCGTTGGTTCAATTCTTGGCTGGATAGGCCTGATTGTGAAGAGGTTGTTAGTAAGGCATTGGACGGGTATGTTTGTGATGGTCCTCCGGATGTGGTTCTTTTAAAAAAATTCAAGATGCTGAGAGACAGGCTTAGGAAATGGTCGAAAGACTGTTATTCTAAGGAAAAGGAAGAGATGGTGATTCTTAAAGCGGAAAAAGAAGATCTTGAGTTGCGTATGGAAGAGAGAGATTTATCAGAGGAGGATTTGTGGGTGTGGATGGAATGTAGAAAAAGCATCGAAGAGATTGAAATTTTCAGATGTAAAGATATGAAGCAAAAGTCTCGGGTCAGATGGGCTTCTTTTGAAGATGACAACTCAGCTTTCTTTCACAGTATGGTTAATGGGAGAAAGGCTAGGAATGCGATTCCTGGCTTGGAGATTGATGGGGAGTGGGTCTCTAAACCGTCCCTCGTTAAAAAACATGTATTAAAATTTTTTAGAGATCATTTCAAAGAAAAGTTTAAAGTGCGACCGCCTTTGGAATGTGATGATATTAATAAGGTGCCGACGGAGTATAAGGAGAGTCTGATCGAGCCTTTTTCTAGAAAAGAGATTAAGGATGCAGTTTTTGATTGTGGGGCAGACAAGGCCCCCGGGCCGGATGGTTTTAATTTCAAGTTCGTGAAGAGATTTTGGAGTCTCTTTGAGGATGACTTCTTCAATATTTTTTCTGACTTTCATGAGGCAGGTCTGATTAGTTTTGGTTGTGGGTCGGCTTTTATAACTTTGATTCCTAAAGTTTGCACCCCTTTGGGTCTCAAAGATTATAGACCTATTACCCTTATAGGGATTATTAGTAAAGTGATCTCTAAGGTCCTTGCTAATCGTCTCAAAAAGGTTTTGGGGTTCGTGATCTCGGAGAACCAATCGGCGTTTTTATGTGATCGTTTCATTTTGGATGGGCCTTTGATTGTGAACGAGCTTTTGGGATGGTTTAAGAAAAAAGACAAAAAGACATTTTTATTGAAGATCGACTTTGAGAAAGCATACGATAATGTGAATTGGAACTTTCTTTTATCCATAATGTTGCAAATGGGTTTTCCGGATCGATGGGTTCTATGGATTAGAGGGATTTTGGAGTCGGCTCGATCGGCGGTTCTAGTAAATGGTTCACCGACTTTTGAGTTCAAGTGTGAGAAAGGCCTCCGACAAGGAGACCCGATTTCCCCGTTTCTCTTCTTGATTGTTATGGAAGCTCTTTCGTGGGTTTTAAAAAAAGCAAAGTCGGTTGGTGAGCTTTCGGGAGTTCAACTTTCGGAGAATGATCAAGATATTACTCATTTGTTTTATGCGGATGACGCGCTTATCTTGGGGGAATGGTCGAGAGAAAACTTGGAAAAGACCGCTAGAATTCTGCGGGTTTTTTACTTATGTTCGGGGCTGCGAATCAATCTTCATAAATCTAATCTTTTTGGTGTAGGTACGACTGACACCGAGGTGGAAAATATGCTTGGCGTGTTGGGATGTAGAAGAGGTATTGTTCCTTTTAATTATCTCGGTATAAAAGTGGGTGCGAACATGAATCGCATCACCAATTGGTTGCCGGTGATTAATGTGTTGGACGCGCGTCTAGCATCTTGGAAATCCAAATTGTTGTCTATCGGGGGGAGGGTTACACTTATTAGATCAGTTTTGGAGAATCTCCCCATATATTATTTCTCGCTTTTTAAAGCCCCCGAGACTGTGATTAATAAATTGGAAGGTATTATGAGGAGGTTTCTTTGGGGTGGTACGAGTGAAGACAAAAAAATTAATTGGGTTGCGTGGGATAGAGTTGCGAGACCTAAAAAGGCGGGTGGTTTGGGAATTAGCCGTCTTAAAGACATTAACGAAGCTTTGCTTCTTAAATGGCATTGGAGATTCAAGAAAGAAGCAAACAGCTTGTGGAAGCGGGTCATTGTAGAATGTCACAGGAGCAAAAATAATTGGTTGTCGCTTCCTCTCGCCTCTAAGTCTTCCGGATGTTGGAACGAGATTGTGAAGGTGGGAGAAAGATGTACTTCGGATGGTAGGAAGTTGAATTCTTATTTTTATGGTTCGGTTGGAGATGGCAAGTCTATAAGGTTCTGGTGCGATATCTGGATTGGGGAAACGCCTCTTCGAGAATCATGTCCTAATCTATTTAGATTAGAAAAATGTAAAGATTGTATGGTCGAAAGCAGAATCACCCTTGAAAGCACCGTTAAAAATTTGAAATGGAATTGTAAAAGAGAGCCGACAACAGCTGAGGAGGTTGGAGAACTTTTTGGGCTTTTGGAGCAGATCCATGATTACGTTTGGGCTCAGGGAGTGGATTCGTGGAAATGGGTAGGTGGTGGCCCAGCTAATTTTACGGTATATGCGGTTAAACAACTATTAATTTCGGCTCGGAATTATAGCGATTTTTATAAAATGAGATGGAACGTATGGATACCTTTGAAGTGCAATGTTTTGGCTTGGCGAGCGGAACTAGATAGACTCCCAACTATGGTGGAATTGACGAAGAGAGGTATGATTTTACAAGATATAAACTGTCCGTTGTGTGGCGATTACACGGAATCATCGGCCCATTTATTTACTGCTTGCATTTTTGCATTGGAGGTGTGGGATAGGGTTGCGAGCTGGTGTAGGTTGCCTCCTCTCTATGCGTTTGAGGTTAGGGATTTACTTTCTTTAGCAAAAGGATTGAAGCTAATGAAACATGAGACGAGGACGGTTCACGGGATTGTGTTAACGACTTTATGGTGTATTTGGATTGCCAGAAATGAGATGGTTTTTCAAAGGAAGAACGCTAAAGTGGTGGATGTTATCGCGAAGATTAAAGCTAGTTCGTTTTTTTGGATTAGAAATAGATCTAAAATCAAATGTATAGAATGGAAGGATTGGTACGATTCCCCTCTTATATTGATGTAATTTCTGGTTTTCCTTGCGGTCCTTGTTTTGAGGACCTGCATGTGGTTTGTTTTTGGTGAATGAAGTTTTTCTTTCAAAAAAAAAAAAAAAACTATATTACACCGGTCATTATCTCATGTTCGTGTATGTCTTATATTTTTACCTTGTTCTTAAATTTCATTTATTGTTTTTTTTCTTCTGTTACAGAAATGATTATTTCTTGATTACAATATATTTAAACTTACACTTGTGTAAATTCAAATTTATTATGATGCGAAGTCTTTTACATCGGTGTAAACTGCACTTACATTTAATGTGAGCAAAATTCTTGGGTGTCACCAGAGGTGTACCCACCCTTTGTGGGTTGGGCAGTCCGACACCGTTGAAAAAAAAATTATTTGTTATATATACCATATAATCCCGAGCGACCCCTATAAAACTTTGACACCGACCCCCATGAATTTTTTTATCAAAAAGACACCCAAAAATTTAATTTAAAACTTTAAAATTTTACATATATAAACTTATTAATAACTAGGTTAAAATCACGTGTATTACACGAGTTAAATAAATAAAATGTTATATATTTAGTAATAAAAAGGTTATATTTTAAAAAACTCGTGTAATACATGGGTTGAATAAACCAGTATATTACATCCGTTATAAAATAAAAGTAATTTGTTAACAAACACATTTGCCAAAATATGTTTTTAAAAAATGTAATTTGTTATGACAGTTATAAGATCTGTTAAATTAGTTTTTAAAACATTTTTTTTTCAACTGAGTATTAATTTTTTATTTAATTGATAAATATTAGTTTATATTAAATTCATTTGATTGATGATATAATAACTCTTTATAATTAAATAATAACTATCTGTAATTAGATTTAATAATATAAAGATTATTATTTAATAAGAGAGAGAAATAGAAAATCTAACATTTAATAGGAGAGAGAGACGAAAAAATAAAGGTGAGGAGTAACCAGAGAGTGACACGTGCCCTGAAAAAAATTTCATTTATTAGAGGAGTAAGATTCTTATAAACTAATTGAACAAATATAAACTTTTTCTTTAGAAGAAAATATCAAATATAATAGATAAGAACGATTACAATAAAGTGGCAGGTAAACGGGTAACAAGTTGCGCCGCAACCCCCTTTTGGATAGCAAAACCGATTTTACTAAAAACAAAGCTTTGGGTCTTAGGGGCCGAAAAATTACTATGAACGACCTGCTGAACCCTTTTCAGAAATTCCACAGCTTCTGGGGCCATGAAACCAAATGTATCAAACGCAAAAGAGATAAACACGTGTTGATTCTCAACACAAGCTTTCTCGTGTTTAGCGACTTTGCCTGATTCCGCCTTCAATTATAAAGTATTAGGTAATTGAATCTACCCATTAATTCTTATAAACAATTATGTTCACTAGGTTACTAATCATTTAACCCAATAACAATTTATTCTAAGCATTCATGTTCATTTTTTAAACAATTAACTAGCCTTCTAAAACCCTCCCCTAGGCCTGTAAACGAACTGAACGAACACAAACGAGGCTTATTTGTGTTCGTTTAAATGTAATCGAACAAATGAACGGACACGAACACTTAAATGAACGGTATTTTCTAGGTGTTGATTATTTTATCTTAGATAATCTAGGTATTGCTGTTAAAAAACACTACCAGAAAATTGGGTATTTGCGACCAAAAATTTGTCACCGTTAATGACGGTGGCAAGATTACCGACCGATTTGCCACCACTTTGTATAATTAGCATTTGCCACCGGTGCGTCGGTAGCAAAACTTAAGAGGGACTTTTTATTTTTATTTTACTTAAAATGCGTAAAAACTCGGAGCTTATTTAGGGAATCTTTACAATCACCGTACGCTCCTTCTCTTATCCTCCACACGTCGCCACCACTCAACCTACATATCCATCACTATTTATCCCCAAAAAATCCATAGAATCCGCCCTACGAACCACCAAATCCAGCCACCGATCGACATTCCTTCGTCCCGCTGCCGTAGCCGAGGAGAAGGTTGTAGAGCTAGGTGATAATATCTCAAACCTAACCCTAGCACAGACACAGTTACTGGTGGAGTACTTTCTGGACAAGCTCGGAGTCATCGCCGAATCCTAATGGTATACAAATCATCCACTTCACAAACCATACACACAGTAAAGGTGAAATGCTAGGGCTCTTAATAAGAACTGCCAGATCAACCTCAATATCATCGCCACATCGATGGCGCTCATCAATCAACGCTGCCTTAATCTCTCTGTTGACCAATCGAGATCTTAGCTCACACAATGTCCTCCCGGACGGCATCGACCGGACCTTCGATTCGTTTGTTCAAAACTGTTACAAAATGGAGTCAATCATGGCTCAACGTCACTCTCATATCCGTCAGGTTTGTTTCTCTCATCGTTAATGCAGATTTCGATACGTAATTTCTTGTCAATCGAACTGTAATGTGTTCAACGAATTTGAATAATCGCGAACTTGTTTGAAACTTTTAGGAGTAATTTTTAGTAACGATTTTGTGTTATTGTGTGAAAAGGTAACTGTAGGTGGAGGTGAGGAAGCTGTAAAGAGGCATAGGAGTAGGATGTAAGACGAGATTTAATATGTGGCTCTTATAATCATTTATCTTATTATTAAATGATCAAATATAATTATTCATTTATTTAATAACCTATGGCTAGTAATTAGTCGATAGGCCTAATTACTCTTAATGGGTCACTAATGGGTTTCCCCTTGGTGTACATATAAATAGAGAGTTAATTAGAGGGAATAGACTAATCGATTAATCTATTCTATCACCCTAAATCATCCCTCTCTCTCTGCTAAACCGTGAGCTCTCTAGAACTCACCTAATACCATCCTAATTGTATACCCTAAACGAGAACCCGATCCAGATCAGAGATCATGTCGTCTTCCCTATCATCGGTGATCTTAGCTGGTATGTTTTAATATATTGTTTTCCATTACATAGTAACAAGAAGTGATCAACATGTGGCATCAGTGTAGGTCCTGAGCAGAACTGTAGACACAGATCTGCGGAGAAATTCTTCAAACAGTCCGGATCGAGAGGCGGAATCTCTGGATCCGGTATCACTCTCGAATCAGAAATGGTAGAGACGGGTGCGGGAATCACATACACGAACAGAAACATATGAAAATGAAAAGAACAGATAATTGAAAGCATAAAACGTATGATTCTTTGATTGAAATGAAAATAAACGCTCGATCATACACTAACAATTAGTCTCACCCCAGGGTGAGCTCCCCCTGGGGTGGTGATTCCCTCTACAGACACACACTCACTCCTAGGGCATAATCTGCTATATATAGGAGGCCAAGCACATGCGCCTTGTTTTCCAAGCCACCGCCCAATGGGCCTGAAAAACAGGTTTCGAAACTACCTAGTTTCGATTGAACAAATGTTCAACCGAAACTAGTAGTTTCGATATTGTAATTTTGATTGACAGCATCAGTCTCAAAATTATACCCAACAATCTCCCCCTAGACTGATGCTATCAATTCTTGTCCGACTCTGTCTTTCATCTTCATAGATTGACTGATGATCCAATGCCTTTCGTTGTGATTCTCCCCCTCAAGTGTAGACCCTCCTATCTTGTAGGCAAATGATAAAGGTTTGAATCCCAAGTATTTAGCAGTAAATAACCATCTTTCTACAACGATTCTTGACATTCTCGAACACTTGATCAACTTTTGTCTTCTCTCCCCCTAAAAAAAGGTCAATTTCAAGCAAAGGCTCACTTTGTCTTGCATCTTCATAACTCTGCTGATAATTTAAAGTCTTTCGTGGTAATTCTCCCCCTGAAGTGTAGACCCTCCTATTTCTAGGCAAAAGATAAGGGATCGAATCACCATGTAATCAACAACTAATGATCCGGTTTGTCACAAGTATGCTTGACTTTGTTACCCGCTGCCCAAACTTGAACTTTGATCAAAGGAATTACGGCTGAATCAGGCAGAACATCGTGTATATTGCCGAAGAAACGAAATTTTCGAAAACCCAAAAAAGGCTGTCTCCAAGTTTTCTTCCAAAACTCCCCTCCTTCTATATGCAATATCCTGTTAAAAAATTTATCCAAGAAAATTTCCAAAAAAAAAACTCTTTTTTTTTTTAATATCCTGGAGAGTACTTGGACAGTTCTGCCTGTAGTTTCGATAGGCTCTACTTCAGTCGAAACAAGGCTAGTTTCGATAGAGGCAGTATCGAAACAAGAAGTTTCGATAGAGAGATTCTTCAATCGAAACTAGTAGTTTCGATAGGAGATTCTTCAATCGAAACTAGTAGTTTCGATACCCTCTAGATTCGATAGCCTAGTTTCGACAGCCTAGTTTCGATGTCTTCTACTTCTGATTTAGGGCAACACCAATAGTTTCGATAGAAAATGTTCAGCCGCCACATAGTTTCGATTGACCATCTTCAACCTTCAGCTACTTCGATACCCCCAATCCAGGTCTGAAAAATGCTTCAAAAGCCTTACATCTTCAGATTTTGAAAGTGGAAATATAGAACAGCAGCCACGAACCTGCTACACATCGATTTCTTCAAGTTTAACGTCTCAATGGCGGGTTTTTCTTGATTTTGAGCAGATTCGAGAGCAATAAGAGCCACCATGGATCTGATACCACTTGTAGGTCCTGAGCATAACTGTAGACACAGATCTGCGGAGAAATTCTTCAAACAGTCCGGATATAGAGGCGGAATCTCTGGATCCGGTATCACTCTCGAATCAGAAATGGTAGAGACGGGTGCGGGAATCACATACACGAACAGAAACATATGAAAATAAAAAGAACAGATAATTGAAAGCATAAAACGTATAATTCTTTGATTGAAATGAAAATAAACGCTCGATCATACACTAACAATTTGTCTCACCCCAGGGTGAGCTCCCCCTGGGGTGGTGATTCCCTCTACAGACACACACTCACTTCTAGGGCATAATCTGCTATATATAGGAGGCCAAGCACATGCGCCTTGTTTTCCAAGCCATCGCCCAATGGGCCTGAAAAACAGGTATCAAAACTACCTAATTGCGATTGAACAAATGTTCAACCGAAACTAGTAGTTTCGATTGAACAAAAGTTCAACTGAAACTAGTAGTTTCGATACTGTAATTTCGATTGACAGCATCAGTCTCAAAATTATACCCAACAATTGGTATCAGAGATCATGTCGTCTTCCCTATCATCATCCTAATTGTATACCCTCTCTCTCTGCTAAACTGTGAGCTCTCTAGAACTCACCTAATACCATCCTAATTGTATACCCTAAACGAGAACCCGATCCAGATCAGAGATCATGTCGTCTTCCCTATCATCAGTGATCTTAGCGGGCATGTTTTAATATATTGTTTTCCATTACATAGTAACAAGAAGTGATCAACATGTGGCATCAGAGAAGATGTTGATAAATCAGTTGTAACGAACCAAAATCCGGGTTTCGTTTTCAAATAAATAAAGCATTTTAATAAATATTATGGTGAAAATAATATTTATGAAATAAGTTGAAATAAGTGGGTTTCAAGTTAATAATGAAGTTATGTTAGTTTTAACTAACTATAGAATGAAATGACTGAAATGGAAGTTAAGGGGCCAAATGTGTAAATGGCAAAATATGCCATATTGACTAGCAAAAGTCAAAATAAACCTCATTTGTGGTTGAGGTCGTTTATGTTCAAGAGAAGAGGAAGAAAAGAGAAAAGTGTATTGAAGCCATTTCCGTGTAATTGAAGCTTGATTAGTGAAGGTTTTGGCTCACACAATACCTTCCTAACATCAAGTAAGTGATTCTCTTCCTCTTGATTTCACCATGTATGTGTTCTTGGTGGGTTTTGGGTGAAATCCGAAATTATGTATGCATGTGATGAAATGGTGTTAGATTATTGATAATCTAGCTAAACTAAAGTTAAAGAATGATGATTAACATCCTAGAACCATTTGATTTTGATTATGAGAAGTTAGCGTTCATATGGTGAAAATTGGGGGTGTTTGGGTCATAATGCTAGAATGGTGAATTAATGAAGATTAAGTGTTTTTAAGATGTTAGACACTTGAACAAACACCAAATTAACTTAATAATAATTTTTGAAAGAAGAATTAGTGTTAAGGTTAAGTTAATGAAACTCAAGTAGGTGAGTTTGTGGTGAAAGAGGGTGTTTGGTTATGAGGATAACCCAAACGGGTCAATTTGGGTTGGAATTAGGAAATTGAGTTGTGAACTCAATTGTAATGAAATTTTGGTATATGTTAGATTACTAAACTAGGTGTATATGTTTAGGTAATCAAATTGCTAAACTAGAAGGAGGTGCGGGATCTTCAAATCTGCAAGGTAAGTGCCTTTGCACTTACTTAGTAATGTGATATGTGATGTATGTGTTATGATTGTGCATAGTATGAATGATACATGAAATGAATTGATTATGCATAAGTGAATGTATGAATGTGAATATGGTTATAATACTATATTGAATATGTGGAGGTTATGATCAAAGAATCATAATGGAAAAGAGGAGGTTATGATCAAAGAATCATAATGGAAAAGAGGAGGTTATGATCAAAGAATCATAATGGAAAAGGGGGAGGTTATGGTCAAAGAACCATAATGGAAATGTGGTAAGATCTTGGTCTATGTACCAAGATGAAGAATGAAAAGAAAGTTATGACCTTTGTGTCATAAATGAAATGATAATGTAAAGAGTAAACAAGACTTGTAGGTGAAATACAAGTGGTATGCAATCAAACATAAATTTGAATGTTAACGGGTCAAATGGGTGAAAAGGGTGACAACAAGTTGTAAATACTTGTTGGTTATGTTTATCTCATTACTAATGGTGATATGTTTATATGGTTGTAGGAAAGGCTCCGAAGTAGTCCAAGTCAAGTCCATGGCGTGAAGGGTTCTCGTATGCAAATTGGTATTTTGGGGATTTTTGGGAAAACCCTCGTAGATGGATGTAAATTTGATACACAATTGATGTTTTAGTGTATTTACTTGTTGTTGATGTGTTTTTGGTCAAAACCCAAGTGTTGGGAATTTTAATGTCTTGAAGGTTTGAAAAATGATGGATATTTGGTTAAGTGCTGAAACCTGCAGGATCTGTAAACTTTCTGTGAAAAGACACCCCTCGCACTACGCGAGGGGGTTGGCTTGTATGTGTCACGCTACGCGACGTGTTTTTAAAAAAAAAAAAAAAAATTTCCTGGGTTAAGACTTCCGCGCGTTAAAGTTTTGTTTTTAAAAGTGGTGTGTTTCAACTTGGTATCAGAGCAATGGTTTGAGGGATTTGGTGTGCGAGACACTAAACTCAAACCGGATGCTCTTGATATGGGGGAATGATACGAGAATCCAAGAAGGACTTGACTAAGACTCGGAGCTTGCGGAAATGAAAGGTTAGTAATGATTTGATAAAATGATAATATATATATATATATGGTGTATGTATATATGTATGATGAATGTTGTTAAGGTGTTATGTGTGCCGAAACTTGTTTTGCGACCTGTTATATGGAGATGGTAATTACAATTGGGCATGGCGTATTATTAAACATGTCTAGCCAATATGTTTAATAAGACGAAATGTGCAAGAGACTTTATGATAACCATATAACAATGAACATTTGCAAGGATTAGGTGAAGGTGGTTATATATGTATGTATGTATATAGGTAGGTATATATATATACTTAATACATATAATAGTGAATGTGTAACGGATACCTAGGGTATTGAAAGTGAAAGGGTATTAAGGTGTTTTTGGTACTATTTCTCAGTTAAGAGATGACGGACGAGGGTGGTCACCACGAAAATGTTGATGTGAACGAAGAACCGTTGGATCCAAGGATCCAAGATATGATAAAGGAAGAAGTGGCCAAGGCGTTTGAGCAAGCCACAAATCTCTTGATGGAGGAAATGAGGGGAACTATTAAGCTCTCCCTTGAAGAGGTCATGAAAGAGAAAGATAAGGAAACTCGGGGTTGTACACTGAAGGATTTCATGGTGATCAAGCCCAAGGAACATAACGGGCAAGTGGACCCGATTCTGAGCCACAGGTGGGTTGTGGATATGGAGTCTAATTTTGAGACTACTAGGTGTAAGCCCGAGGATAGAGTGATGTTTAGCGTGCCACTATTGACCGGGCGGGCTAAGGAGTGGCTACTAAATCTCCGAAAGGAGAGGGGTGAAAGAGGGGTGACCTCCATGTCATGGGAGGAGTTTAAAGCGGCATTCCTAAAGTACCATTGCCCACAGGCCGCTATTGACAGGATGACCGAGGAGTTTCTCCTCATGAGGCAGACGACAGAGACTATTGATGAATTAGCTGGGACTTTCTTCGATCGGGCCAAGTTCTGTCCAGATGTGGTGTCGACCGAGAAAGCCAAGATTGACAGGTTCTATGCTATGCTGACGGTGGAGTTCAGGGATAGCATATCTCCATCCTCATTTACCACACTTGTAGACTTAATAAACAGGTGTCGGGAAAGAGAGGTGGAGTTGAGGAGGCAAGAAGCTAGGGGAGAAAAGAGGAAAAATGAAATAGTGGATCAAGTGGTGAATAAGATAAAGGGCGGGAGCCCTAGTAAGAAGCAGTTCATCAAGCCTTCGTCGCGGGGGTGCAAAATTTGTGGAAAGGAGCACATTGGGGAGTGCCAGAAAGGATCTCTAAACTGCTATAAATGTGGAAAGCCGGGGCATTTTGCTCATCAGTGTTCAAACCAAGTGCATATATGCTACAATTGTTATAAACCCGGGCACAATAGGGCGGATTGTCCCGAGTTAAAGCAAGGTGGAAGTGGAAGGAAAGTGGAGACGCCAAAGCCAAAAGGAAGAGCCTTCCACATTTCGGAGGAAGAGCCTTCCACATTTCGGCGGAAGAGGCAAAGATCAACTCGGAGGTGGTGTCAGGTACATTCAAGATTAACTCATTACCTGCACTAGTTCTATTTGATTCGGGGGCTAGCCGTTCTTTTGTTTCCTTGAAAATTGTTAAGCATTCCTCTTTTGTAAGTAGCAAGTTAGATGAACCCTTAGAAATCGAAGCGGCTAATGATAAGAGTTTCCTTGTCTTTGACATTTTTAGAGATTGTAAGTTGAGAGCGGGGGGCGAAACTTTCTTTATTGATTTGATTCCTATGGCTATGGGAGATTTTGATGCTATTGTGGGGATGGATTGGTTGTCAAAGAATAAGGCGAGTATTTTATGTGGACCGAAGGCGATCCAACTTGTTTCCCCGTCGGGAGAGTCCATCTACATAGAAGGTGATAAAAAGGGTAAAGTAAGGTTGTGCACTTATGTGAAGGCGACCAAGTACATGGCGCGTGGGTGCAAGGCGTTCATGGCTTGTGTCGCGGATGTGAATGAAAGAGTAAAGGAGATTCACGATGTACCGGTCGTGAACCAATTTGTAGATGTGTTTCCTGACGAGTTACCGGGGATTCCTCCGGAGAGGGAAGTAGAGTTCGGGATTGATTTGATACCGGGTGCTAAACCGGTAGCTAAAGCGCCTTATAGATTGGCACCACCAGAAATGAAAGAACTCATGGAGCAATTACAAGAGTTACTTGACAAGGGTTTCATACGCCCAAGTGTTTCACCTTGGGGTGCGCCCGTTCTCTTCGTCAAAAAGAAGGATGGGAGCATGAGAATGTGTATGGATTACCGGGAGTTGAACAAGTTGACAGTGAAGAATAGGTACACATTGCCTAGGATTGACGATCTTTTCGACCAATTGCAAGGGGCGTCATGGTTTTCTAAGATTGACTTGAAGTCCGGGTATCATCAGTTGAAAGTGAAGGAAGAGGATGTTCATAAGACAGCTTTTCGCACTCGTTACGGTCACTATGAGTTTACGGTTATGCCTTTCGGTTTGACCAACGCACCTGCGGTTTTCATGGATCTCATGAACCGGGTGTGTAGACCGTTCCTTGACCGTTCGGTCATTGTGTTTATTGACGATCTTCTCATCTATTCAAGGAGCGAAGGTGATCACGCTTGTCATTTGCGTGAGATTCTTGAAGTCTTGCAAAAGGAGAAGCTTTATGCTAAATTCTCCAAGTGTGCATTTTGGTTGCGCGAGATCCAATTCTTGGGTCATGTGATTAATGAAAGAGGAATTACCGTTGACCCATCCAAGATTATGGCGGTTAAAGAATGGTCATCACCGAAGACGCCTTCGGAGATTAGAAGTTTCTTGGGGTTAGCGGGTTATTATCGGAGGTTCATCGAAAACTTCTCTCGGATTGCTTTGCCGATGACGAAGTTGACTCGTAAGGAGACAAAGTTTGTTTGGAGTCCCGAGCAAGAATCTGCCTTTCAACTCTTGAAAGAAAAGTTGACTAAGACGCCTGTTTTATCCTTGCCGGACGGGACCGAGGATTTTGTTGTTTATTCGGATGCCTCGCATTCGGGGTTGGGGTGTGTTTTGATGCAAAGGGGGAAAGTGATTGCCTATGCATCTAGGCAATTAAAGACTCACGAGGTGAATTACCCAACCCATGATTTAGAGCTTGCAGCCGTGGTTTTCGCGCTCAAGATTTGGAGGCATTATTTGTATGGTGCTAAGTGTACGATCTACACGGATCACAAAAGTCTCAAATATTTCTTTGACCAAAAGGACCTCAATATGAGGCAAAGACGGTGGCTTGAATTAGTTAAGGATTATGATTGTGAGATACTTTATCATCCGGGTAAAGCGAATGTTGTGGCGGATGCGCTTAGTAGAAAGTCAAGTCATTCACCTATCAAGGTGAAGTCATTCAAGATGACAATTTCATCATCTCTTATTGATGAAATCCGGGAGGCTCAAGTGTTAGCACTTGGTGGTGACTTGAAGAAAGAGCTGATGGTTGCTTATGTTGATAAGCTTGGTGAAAATAGCATGGGTTTGAAGACATGCTTTGACAGAATTTGGATACCTAGGTTGTCAAGTGTCTTGACAACTATTCTTGACGAGGCGCATAAATCCAAATATTCTATCCATCCGGGGGCCACGAAGATGTTTTATGATTTGAGGTGTCATTTTTGGTGGCCGGGTATGAGGCGTGATGTTGTTAAGTATGTTGAGAGGTGTCTCACGTGCTTAAGAGTAAAGGCGGAGCACCAAAAGCCGTATGGAAAGCTTCAACCGCTTGAAATGCCGCTTTGGAAATGGGAAAATATAACCATGGATTTGATCACTAAACTACCAAAGACTCGAAAGGGTTATGATGCGATATGGGTAGTAGTGGATCGGTTGACGAAGAGTGCACATTTCCTTCCTATAAAGGAAACGTATTCTTCGGATAGATTGGCGGAAATGTATGTGAAAGAAATTGTGTCACGCCATGGGGTGCCGGTGTCGATTATATCGGACCGGGATACGAGATTCACTTCTCGTTTTTGGAAGAAATTCCATGAGGATATGGGGACAAGGTTGAACCTCAGCACCGCTTATCATCCACAAACGGATGGGCAAAGCGAGCGTACGATTCAAACGCTCGAGGATATGTTACGCGCGTGTGCTTTGGATTTTGGTGGTAGTTGGGACGACCATTTACCGTTGGCGGAATTCTCTTACAACAATAGTTACCATTCTAGTATTGGTATGCCGCCTTTTGAGGCATTGTATGGGAGAAAGTGTCGAACACCCGTGTGTTGGGGTGAGATTGGTCAACGGGAGCTTGGTAGTGTCGAAGTGGTCAAGAAAACTAATGATAGTATTGACCAAATTAGAGCACGCTTGAAGGCGGCTCAAGATCGCCAAAAGTCTTATGCGGATAATAGGAAGCGGGCGATTGAGTTTCAAGTGGGAGACCTTGTGCTTTTGAAAGTCTCTCCTTGGAAAGGGGTGATACGGTTTAGGAAACGGGGGAAGTTAAGTCCTCGTTTCATCGGGCCGTTTAAGGTGATAGCAAAGGTGGGTACGGTAGCTTATCGTTTGGAGCTACCGGAGGGACTAAGTAGACTTCATAACACATTTCATGTGTCTCATTTGCGGAAGTGTTTGGCGGATGAATCTACTTTTGTCCCTTTGGACGATATCGAATTGGATGAAAAGTTGAAGAACCGGTGGCAATCTTGGATAGAAAAGTGAAGCGTTTGCGCAATAAAGAGATTAGCCAAGTTTTGGTGAGGTGGAAACATAGAAAGGGAGCGGAAATGACTTGGGAAACCGAGGAAGAAATGTTTAAACATTATCCGAACCTTTTTATGTGAAGTCGGGTTTCGGGGACGAAACCCAAATAAGGGGAGGTGATTTGTAACGAACCAAAATCCGGGTTTCGTTTTCAAATAAATAAAGCATTTTAATAAATATTATGGTGAAAATAATATTTATGAAATAAGTTGAAATAAGTGGGTTTCAAGTTAATAATGAAGTTATGTTAGTTTTAACTAACTATAGAATGAAATGAGTGAAATGGAAGTTAAGGGGCCAAATGTGTAAATGGCAAAATCTGCCATATTGACTAGCAAAAGTCAAAATAAACCTCATTTGTGGTTGAGGTCGTTTATGTTTAAGAGAAGAGGAAGAAAAGAGAAAAGTGTATTGAAGCCATTTTCGTGTAATTGAAGCTTGATTAGTGAAGGTTTTGGCTCATACAATACCTTCCTAACATCAAGTAAGTGATTCTCTTCCTCTTGATTTCACCATGTATGTGTTCTTGGTGGGTTTTGGGTGAAATCCGAAATTATGTATGCATGTGATGAAATGGTGTTAGATTATTGATAATCTAGCTAAACTAAAGTTAAAGAATGATGATTAACATCCTAGAACCATTTGATTTTGATTATGAGAAGTTAGCGTTCATATGGTGAAAATTGGGGGTGTTTGGGTCATAATGCTAGAATGGTGAATTAATGAAGATTAAGTGTTTTTAAGATGTTAGACACTTGAACAAACACCAAATTAACTTAATAATAATTTTTGAAAGAAGAATTAGTGTTAAGGTTAAGTTAATGAAACTCAAGTAGGTGAGTTTGTGGTGAAAGAGGGTGTTTGGTTATGAGGATAACCCAAACGGGTCAATTTGGGTTGGAATTAGGAAATTGAGTTGTGAACTCAATTGTAATGAAATTTTGGTATATGTTAGATTACTAAACTAGGTGTATATGTTTAGGTAATCAAATTGCTAAACTAGAAGGAGGTGCGGGATCTTCAAATCTGCAAGGTAAGTGCCTTTGCACTTACTTAGTAATGTGATATGTGATGTATGTGTTATGATTGTGCATAGTATGAATGATACATGAAATGAATTGATTATGCATAAGTGAATGTATGAATGTGAATATGGTTATAATACTATATTGAATATGTGGAGGTTATGATCAAAGAATCATAATGGAAAAGAGGAGGTTATGATCAAAGAATCATAATGGAAAAGGGGGAGGTTATGGTCAAAGAACCATAATGGAAATGTGGTAAGATCTTGGTCTATGTACCAAGATGAAGAATGAAAAGAAAGTTATGACCTTTGTGTCATAAATGAAATGATAATGTAAAGAGTAAACAAGACTTGTAGGTGAAATACAAGTGGTATGCAATCAAACATAAATTTGAATGTTAACGGGTCAAATGGGTGAAAAGGGTGACAACAAGTTGTAAATACTTGTTGGTTATGTTTATCTCATTACTAATGGTGATATGTTTATATGGTTGTAGGAAAGGCTCCGAAGTAGTCCAAGTCAAGTCCATGGCGTGAAGGGTTCTCGTATGCAAATTGGTATTTTGGGGATTTTTGGGAAAACCCTCGTAGATGGATGTAAATTTGATACACAATTGATGTTTTAGTGTATTTACTTGTTGTTGATGTGTTTTTGGTCAAAACCCAAGTGTTGGGAATTTTAATGTCTTGAAGGTTTGAAAAATGATGGATATTTGGTTAAGTGCTGAAACCTGCAGGATCTGTAAACTTTCTGTGAAAAGACACCCCTCGCGCTACGCGAGGGGGTTGGCTTGTATGTGTCGCGCTACGCGACGTGTTTTTTAAAAAAAAAAAAAAAATTTCCTGGGTTAAGACTTCCGCGCGTTAAAGTTTTGTTTTTAAAAGTGGTGTGTTTCAACTTGGTATCAGAGCAATGGTTTGAGGGATTTGGTGTGCGAGACACTAAACTCAAACCGGATGCTCTTGATATGGGGGAATGATACGAGAATCCAAGAAGGACTTGACTAAGACTCGGAGCTTGCGGAAATGAAAGGTTAGTAATGATTTGATAAAATGATAATATATATATATATATGGTGTATGTATATATGTATGATGAATGTTGTTAAGGTGTTATGTGTGCCGAAACTTGTTTTGCGACCTGTTATATGGAGATGGTAATTACAATTGGGCATGGCGTATTATTAAACATGTCTGGCCAATATGTTTAATAAGACGAAATGTGCAAGAGACTTTATGATAACCATATAACAATGAACATTTGCAAGGATTAGGTGAAGGTGGTTATATATGTATGTATGTATATAGGTAGGTATATATATATACTTAATACATATAATAGTGAATGTGTAACGGATACCTAGGGTATTGAAAGTGAAAGGGTATTAAGGTGTTTTTGGTACTATTTCTCAGTTAAGAGATGACGGACGAGGGTGGTCACCACGAAAATGTTGATGTGAACGAAGAACCGTTGGATCCAAGGATCCAAGATATGATAAAGGAAGAAGTGGCCAAGGCGTTTGAGCAAGCCACAAATCTCTTGATGGAGGAAATGAGGGGAACTATTAAGCTCTCCCTTGAAGAGGTCATGAAAGAGAAAGATAAGGAAACTCGGGGTTGTACACTGAAGGATTTCATGGTGATCAAGCCCAAGGAACATAACGGGCAAGTGGACCCGATTCTGAGCCACAGGTGGGTTGTGGATATGGAGTCTAATTTTGAGACTACTAGGTGTAAGCCCGAGGATAGAGTGATGTTTAGCGTGCCACTATTGACCGGGCGGGCTAAGGAGTGGCTACTAAATCTCCGAAAGGAGAGGGGTGAAAGAGGGGTGACCTCCATGTCATGGGAGGAGTTTAAAGCGGCATTCCTAAAGTACCATTGCCCACAGGCCGCTATTGACAGGATGACCGAGGAGTTTCTCCTCATGAGGCAGACGACAGAGACTATTGATGAATTAGCTGGGACTTTCTTCGATCGGGCCAAGTTCTGTCCAGATGTGGTGTCGACCGAGAAAGCCAAGATTGACAGGTTCTATGCTATGCTGACGGTGGAGTTCAGGGATAGCATATCTCCATCCTCATTTACCACACTTGTAGACTTAATAAACAGGTGTCGGGAAAGAGAGGTGGAGTTGAGGAGGCAAGAAGCTAGGGGAGAAAAGAGGAAACGTGAAATAGTGGATCAAGTGGTGAATAAGATAAAGGGCGGGAGCCCTAGTAAGAAGCAGTTCATCAAGCCTTCGTCGCGGGGGTGCAAAATTTGTGGAAAGGAGCACATTGGGGAGTGCCAGAAAGGATCTCTAAACTGCTATAAATGTGGAAAGCCGGGGCATTTTGCTCATCAGTGTTCAAACCAAGTGCATATATGCTACAATTGTTATAAACCCGAGCACAATAGGGCGGATTGTCCCGAGTTAAAGCAAGGTGGAAGTGGAAGGAAAGTGGAGACGCCAAAGCCAAAAGGAAGAGCCTTCCACATTTCGGAGGAAGAGCCTTCCACATTTCGGCGGAAGAGGCAAAGATCAACTCGGAGGTGGTGTCAGGTACATTCAAGATTAACTCATTACCTGCACTAGTTCTATTTGATTCGGGGGCTAGCCGTTCTTTTGTTTCCTTGAAAATTGTTAAGCATTCCTCTTTTGTAAGTAGCAAGTTAGATGAACCCTTAGAAATCGAAGCGGCTAATGATAAGAGTTTCCTTGTCTTTGACATTTTTAGAGATTGTAAGTTGAGAGCGGGGGGCGAAACTTTCTTTATTGATTTGATTCCTATGGCTATGGGAGATTTTGATGCTATTGTGGGGATGGATTGGTTGTCAAAGAATAAGGCGAGTATTTTATGTGGACCGAAGGCGATCCAACTTGTTTCCCCGTCGGGAGAGTCCATCTACATAGAAGGTGATAAAAAGGGTAAAGTAAGGTTGTGCACTTATGTGAAGGCGACCAAGTACATGGCGCGTGGGTGCAAGGCGTTCATGGCTTGTGTCGCGGATGTGAATGAAAGAGTAAAGGAGATTCACGATGTACCGGTCGTGAACCAATTTGTAGATGTGTTTCCTGACGAGTTACCGGGGATTCCTCCGGAGAGGGAAGTAGAGTTCGGGATTGATTTGATACCGGGTGCTAAACCGGTAGCTAAAGCGCCTTATAGATTGGCACCACCAGAAATGAAAGAACTCATGGAGCAATTACAAGAGTTACTTGACAAGGGTTTCATACGCCCAAGTGTTTCACCTTGGGGTGCGCCCGTTCTCTTCGTCAAAAAGAAGGATGGGAGCATGAGAATGTGTATGGATTACCGGGAGTTGAACAAGTTGACAGTGAAGAATAGGTACACATTGCCTAGGATTGACGATCTTTTCGACCAATTGCAAGGGGCGTCATGGTTTTCTAAGATTGACTTGAAGTCCGGGTATCATCAGTTGAAAGTGAAGGAAGAGGATGTTCATAAGACAGCTTTTCGCACTCGTTACGGTCACTATGAGTTTACGGTTATGCCTTTCGGTTTGACCAACGCACCTGCGGTTTTCATGGATCTCATGAACCGGGTGTGTAGACCGTTCCTTGACCGTTCGGTCATTGTGTTTATTGACGATCTTCTCATCTATTCAAGGAGCGAAGGTGATCACGCTTGTCATTTGCGTGAGATTCTTGAAGTCTTGCAAAAGGAGAAGCTTTATGCTAAATTCTCCAAGTGTGCATTTTGGTTGCGCGAGATCCAATTCTTGGGTCATGTGATTAATGAAAGAGGAATTACCGTTGACCCATCCAAGATTATGGCGGTTAAAGAATGGTCATCACCGAAGACGCCTTCGGAGATTAGAAGTTTCTTGGGGTTAGCGGGTTATTATCGGAGGTTCATCGAAAACTTCTCTCGGATTGCTTTGCCGATGACGAAGTTGACTCGTAAGGAGACAAAGTTTGTTTGGAGTCCCGAGCAAGAATCTGCCTTTCAACTCTTGAAAGAAAAGTTGACTAAGACGCCTGTTTTATCCTTGCCGGACGGGACCGAGGATTTTGTTGTTTATTCGGATGCCTCGCATTCGGGGTTGGGGTGTGTTTTGATGCAAAGGGGGAAAGTGATTGCCTATGCATCTAGGCAATTAAAGACTCACGAGGTGAATTACCCAACCCATGATTTAGAGCTTGCAGCCGTGGTTTTCGCGCTCAAGATTTGGAGGCATTATTTGTATGGTGCTAAGTGTACGATCTACACGGATCACAAAAGTCTCAAATATTTCTTTGACCAAAAGGACCTCAATATGAGGCAAAGACGGTGGCTTGAATTAGTTAAGGATTATGATTGTGAGATACTTTATCATCCGGGTAAAGCGAATGTTGTGGCGGATGCGCTTAGTAGAAAGTCAAGTCATTCACCTATCAAGGTGAAGTCATTCAAGATGACAATTTCATCATCTCTTATTGATGAAATCCGGGAGGCTCAAGTGTTAGCACTTGGTGGTGACTTGAAGAAAGAGCTGATGGTTGCTTATGTTGATAAGCTTGGTGAAAATAGCATGGGTTTGAAGACATGCTTTGACAGAATTTGGATACCTAGGTTGTCAAGTGTCTTGACAACTATTCTTGACGAGGCGCATAAATCCAAATATTCTATCCATCCGGGGGCCACGAAGATGTTTTATGATTTGAGGTGTCATTTTTGGTGGCCGGGTATGAGGCGTGATGTTGTTAAGTATGTTGAGAGGTGTCTCACGTGCTTAAGAGTAAAGGCGGAGCACCAAAAGCCGTATGGAAAGCTTCAACCGCTTGAAATGCCGCTTTGGAAATGGGAAAATATAACCATGGATTTGATCACTAAACTACCAAAGACTCGAAAGGGTTATGATGCGATATGGGTAGTAGTGGATCGGTTGACGAAGAGTGCACATTTCCTTCCTATAAAGGAAACGTATTCTTCGGATAGATTGGCGGAAATGTATGTGAAAGAAATTGTGTCACGCCATGGGGTGCCGGTGTCGATTATATCGGACCGGGATACGAGATTCACTTCTCGTTTTTGGAAGAAATTCCATGAGGATATGGGGACAAGGTTGAACCTCAGCACCGCTTATCATCCACAAACGGATGGGCAAAGCGAGCGTACGATTCAAACGCTCGAGGATATGTTACGCGCGTGTGCTTTGGATTTTGGTGGTAGTTGGGACGACCATTTACCGTTGGCGGAATTCTCTTACAACAATAGTTACCATTCTAGTATTGGTATGCCGCCTTTTGAGGCATTGTATGGGAGAAAGTGTCGAACACCCGTGTGTTGGGGTGAGATTGGTCAACGGGAGCTTGGTAGTGTCGAAGTGGTCAAGAAAACTAATGATAGTATTGACCAAATTAGAGCACGCTTGAAGGCGGCTCAAGATCGCCAAAAGTCTTATGCGGATAATAGGAAGCGGGCGATTGAGTTTCAAGTGGGAGACCTTGTGCTTTTGAAAGTCTCTCCTTGGAAAGGGGTGATACGGTTTAGGAAACGGGGGAAGTTAAGTCCTCGTTTCATCGGGCCGTTTAAGGTGATAGCAAAGGTGGGTACGGTAGCTTATCGTTTGGAGCTACCGGAGGGACTAAGTAGACTTCATAACACATTTCATGTGTCTCATTTGCGGAAGTGTTTGGCGGATGAATCTACTTTTGTCCCTTTGGACGATATCGAATTGGATGAAAAGTTGAAGAACCGGTGGCAATCTTGGATAGAAAAGTGAAGCGTTTGCGCAATAAAGAGATTAGCCAAGTTTTGGTGAGGTGGAAACATAGAAAGGGAGCGGAAATGACTTGGGAAACCGAGGAAGAAATGTTTAAACATTATCCGAACCTTTTTATGTGAAGTCGGGTTTCGGGGACGAAACCCAAATAAGGGGAGGTGATTTGTAACGAACCAAAATCCGGGTTTCGTTTTCAAATAAATAAAGCATTTTAATAAATATTATGGTGAAAATAATATTTATGAAATAAGTTGAAATAAGTGGGTTTCAAGTTAATAATGAAGTTATGTTAGTTTTAACTAACTATAGAATGAAATGAGTGAAATGGAAGTTAAGGGGCCAAATGTGTAAATGGCAAAATCTGCCATATTGACTAGCAAAAGTCAAAATAAACCTCATTTGTGGTTGAGGTCGTTTATGTTCAAGAGAAGAGGAAGAAAAGAGAAAAGTGTATTGAAGCCATTTTCGTGTAATTGAAGCTTGATTAGTGAAGGTTTTGGCTCATACAATACCTTCCTAACATCAAGTAAGTGATTCTCTTCCTCTTGATTTCACCATGTATGTGTTCTTGGTGGGTTTTGGGTGAAATCCGAAATTATGTATGCATGTGATGAAATGGTGTTAGATTATTGATAATCTAGCTAAACTAAAGTTAAAGAATGATGATTAACATCCTAGAACCATTTGATTTTGATTATGAGAAGTTAGCGTTCATATGGTGAAAATTGGGGGTGTTTGGGTCATAATGCTAGAATGGTGAATTAATGAAGATTAAGTGTTTTTAAGATGTTAGACACTTGAACAAACACCAAATTAACTTAATAATAATTTTTGAAAGAAGAATTAGTGTTAAGGTTAAGTTAATGAAACTCAAGTAGGTGAGTTTGTGGTGAAAGAGGGTGTTTGGTTATGAGGATAACCCAAACGGGTCAATTTGGGTTGGAATTAGGAAATTGAGTTGTGAACTCAATTGTAATGAAATTTTGGTATATGTTAGATTACTAAACTAGGTGTATATGTTTAGGTAATCAAATTGCTAAACTAGAAGGAGGTGCGGGATCTTCAAATCTGCAAGGTAAGTGCCTTTGCACTTACTTAGTAATGTGATATGTGATGTATGTGTTATGATTGTGCATAGTATGAATGATACATGAAATGAATTGATTATGCATAAGTGAATGTATGAATGTGAATATGGTTATAATACTATATTGAATATGTGGAGGTTATGATCAAAGAATCATAATGGAAAAGAGGAGGTTATGATCAAAGAATCATAATGGAAAAGAGGAGGTTATGATCAAAGAATCATAATGGAAAAGGGGGAGGTTATGGTCAAAGAACCATAATGGAAATGTGGTAAGATCTTGGTCTATGTACCAAGATGAAGAATGAAAAGAAAGTTATGACCTTTGTGTCATAAATGAAATGATAATGTAAAGAGTAAACAAGACTTGTAGGTGAAATACAAGTGGTATGCAATTAAACATAAATTTGAATGTTAACGGGTCAAATGGGTGAAAAGGGTGACAACAAGTTGTAAATACTTGTTGGTTATGTTTATCTCATTACTAATGGTGATATGTTTATATGGTTGTAGGAAAGGCTCCGAAGTAGTCCAAGTCAAGTCCATGGCGTGAAGGGTTCTCGTATGCAAATTGGTATTTTGGGGATTTTTGGGAAAACCCTCGTAGATGGATGTAAATTTGATACACAATTGATGTTTTAGTGTATTTACTTGTTGTTGATGTGTTTTTGGTCAAAACCCAAGTGTTGGGAATTTTAATGTCTTGAAGGTTTGAAAAATGATGGATATTTGGTTAAGTGCTGAAACCTGCAGGATCTGTAAACTTTCTGTGAAAAGACACCCCTCGCGCTACGCGAGGGGGTTGGCTTGTATGTGTCGCGCTACGCGACGTGTTTTTAAAAAAAAAATAAAAAAATTTCCTGGGTTAAGACTTCCGCGCGTTAAAGTTTTGTTTTTAAAAGTGGTGTGTTTCATCAGTTCTTGTTTCTTTCCCTTATCTGGAATTAGAATCGGAGAACAAAATTTCTGCTAAAATCCATAAGAAAATTGTTTTTACTGACTTCATGGTTTTCTGTTTTATTAAAAATGTCACGTTTTTTGATCTCAAAAAATTTGAGATCCATTAATATTTCGAAACCTGTTAAATATTAACGTTCAAGATTTCGATTCCAGTCCTTAATCTGATATTATTGAAGAACAATTCATAAACTGTTCTTCGTGTTCATCCTTAATTTTGATGAAATCCCCTTATTTTGGGATATATTAGGATTTCGATTGTGTTTTTCCCTAAAAATCTTTTAACTTTATCTCGAAGTTCGAATTAAAATATTAATTATTATTTTAAATAAATAAACTTGGATATACTTAATAACTTAAAATTTTGAAAATACAATCAAAATCCCTTAAATTTTGCACTGCCTTATTAGGATCACTTTCACGGTTATAATTCACGGGTAAGATTCATGGGTTTTTTTGCTTCACGGTTTATCTTTCACGGGTAAAGATCACGGTTGAGTTTACGGTTCAAGTTCACGATTTTCTACAATTCACGGTTTTATAAAAAATGGAACCGTGAACCTTATTGAAGTCGTGAACCTCTACTGAACCGTGAACCATTTCTGAGCCGTGATCTTTTCCTGAACCGTGAACATTAACTAAAACCGTGAACCTTAGCTGAACCGTGAACCCTTACCTGAACCGTGAACCTTACCATGAGCCGTGAATCCTTAACGAACCGTGAACCCTTAAGGAACCGTGAACCTAGCCACATTTATGTGCCTAAATTTTTTCCTCGCGGGGCGTGCTGCCACCGTGAACCCATCATTACTTATGTGCCTAAAAAGGTTCGATCCGCGCTAACAGGGGGTTTGCTATAAATAAATGCTTTAGTTTTATTTTTGTTAAACCTTAAAATTAAATGTTTTTCAAAACTTTAAAACTTACTTGAATAACACATAATGCTTCACTTTTGCCCAAAGATGATGTGATGCATGTGTATACTTATTCAAGCTTAAATAAGCATTATAACTTAGTGCTTGTCATGATATTAACTTAGAAAAATATGATAAACTTAAATAACACCTAAAGTTTCACTTCTGCCCAAAGGTGATGTGTCACACTTGTAAAGTTATTTAAGTCTAATTAAGCACTACTTCGCCTAAAATAACTTAGTGTTTCTACTTCTGCCCAAATGTGATGTGTCACACTTAGTTTTCGCGAAGCTAATTGTGTGCGTACCAAAACAAATGTTTCACTTCTGCCCAAAGGTGTTGTGTTACATTCTTACTGCACATACTTACTATTAAAATTGTTCCTAATACTAAACAATTGTTTCATTTCTGCCCAAAGGTGATGTGTTACATTGTTTAAATAGAACCTAGTAAATATATTATTTTGGTCATCATAATAGATATTTATCACATCTTCATTAATATATAATGGTCCTTATTTTCGTCTGCCTTAGTTTAAGTTACCCCATAGACACTCTAAGTTCTTCTTTAGCAATTAGTATCTTATTATTTCTCGTATAAAATCCACCGCAGCCCCTAACTTGGGAATCAAAACTTTGAATGGCATAAACTTCTCTGCTTGGAAAGATTCCCTGATGCTGTCTCTCAACTCGATGGAATTCGATCACGCACTCGACAAGCCTGCACCTGCTGATCTTACTAAGAAAAGCACTGCTCAAGACCTTATTAAGCATGAGAAGTGGTCAAGGTGTAACCGCATGGCTCTTGTCCTAATGAAGAACTCAATCAGTCCGATCATCAGAGGAGCTATACCTGATTCTAAAGATGCCAAAACTTATCTAGCTTCTGTAGAGGATCAATTCAAGGGAACTTCTAAGGCGCATGCTAGCACTTTAATTCTGAAGTTGGTGACTGCAAAATATGACGGGATCAGCGGTATTCATGAGCACATCATGATGATTAATGACATGTCCCGTAAGCTCAAGGGATTAGACATGGAAATCAGTGACGACTTTCTAGTTCACTTTATCATGACCTCTCTTCCTAAGTCTTTTGAAGCTTTCAAGATCAAGATCAACTACAACACACAGAAACACAAGTGGACGATGAGTGAGTTGATTGCAATGTGCGTCCAGGAAGAAGAGCGTCTGAAGCTAGACAGACCGGATGTTGCTTATCTCATGTCCGTTGATTCAAAGAAAGGAAGGGAAATTTCCGTAAGAAGGAATCTTATAAGGTACAGAAACAAGATGCAAGTGGTGCTTCCAGCTCTAAGAACTTCAAAGGGAAGTCTCACTGCAAGTTCTGCCGCAAGGCTAGACATAGGCAGAAAGACTGTCCGGACTTTAAGGAGTGGCTAAGCAAAAGAGGTAATCATCTTTACATGATACTTGAGTCCTATAATTTAAATGTTCCAACTAATACATGGTGGTTTGATTCTGGTTCTATGGTTCATGTAACCAACTCTTTTTACAGGGATTCCTTACAATCCAGAAGCTGGAAAGAAACCGAAGAACACTTAAGATGAGGAATGGAGAAGAACTAGTTGTCAAAGCTGTGGGAACCTTAGAATTAATTATGAAAACTGGTTTATGTATTAAACTTTATGATACCTTATATATTCCTGAGATTACTCGGAATCTTGTATCAGGACCAAAGTTAGACATTGACGGTTTTGTTTGTTCTCATGGTCATGGCAAACTTTCTATTATGTTAAATTCACAAGTGTTTGGACGTGGTTATCTGGATGATGGTCTCTATAGATTAGAATTAAATGATGATTTTTCCAAGTCTTTGCTATCATATAATATTAATGAAACTTAACAAAGACTAAGTGAAAACAAGACTTAGAAGCTTCATCTATGTTGTGGCATCAACGCTTAGGCCACATTTCACGAGATCGCTTATCTCGTCTCGTGAAGGATGAAGTGTTACCATCTCTCGATTTCAATGATTTTGGAACATGTGTCAAATGCCTTAAAGGTAAAATGACATCAGCAAATAAGAAAGGTGCCACTAGGAGCTCTAATTTATTAGAACCCATTCACACTGATATTAGTGGCCCTTACCCCATTGCTGGTATAACAGGACATACTTCATTTATCACTTTTATTGATGATTATTCTCGTTATATGTACTTGTATCTTATTAAAGAAAAATCTGAATCACTTACGACTTTTAAAGATTATAAAACTGAAGTTGAAAAACAACTTGATCTTCAAATAAAAGTTGTGAGATCAGATAGGGGAGGTGAATATTATGGCAGACATACTGATGTGGGTCAGGCTCCTGGTCCATTTTATGAGTTTTGTAAGAGCTAGGGGATCGTGAACAAGTACACTATGCCCGGTACTCCTCAGCAGAATGGTGTTGCTGAGAGAAGAAATAGGACCCTAATGAACATGGTACGCAGTATGTTAGCCAACTCAGGTTTACCCTCATTCCTCTGGACCGAGGCCTTAAAAGCAGCCGTTCATATACTCAATAGAGTTCCTTCAAAGTCTGTCCCTAAAACTCCTTATGAACTCTGGACAGGAAGGAAACTAAGTCTTAGATATATGAAAGTATGGGGTTGTCTTGCCGAAGCTAAACTCTATAATCCTTTCTTAAAGAAACTTTACATAAAAACTTTCACTTGTTACTTCATTGGTTATCCCGATCACTCAAAGGGTTATAGATTCTACTGTCCTTCTCACGTCACTCGTATTGTAGAAACCAAGCATGCCAAATTCCTTGAGGATTTTAAGGTCAGTGGGAGCAGTGAAAATCCTTATCCAGATTTAGAAGAAGTACAAGACGCGGGGGGGTGGGGGGGGAGATACGTCGCTTACCTTAACTTCAATTACTCCTCTTGTACACCACGCTGCACCGCACGTCACTGCACCGCTTCCTCCTTATTCAGATCTTAATGCTACTCCTTTTATACCAGAGAACGTAGGCACATCAAACGACCAACAAGAAGACAATGCCAAACCCGATAATCAACTCAGGAGGTCGTCTAGGTCCAAAAGGCCTACTAAATTTAATGATTTTGTTACTTACCTGACTGAAGATGAAATGGATGCCGGAAAGTTTACAGATCCTACTTCTTATCATGAAGCCATTAGCAGTGATCAGTCTTCTGAATGGAATAAAGCCATGATTGACGAGCTTGACTCCATGAAGAAAAATAATGTTTGGGATTTAGTTGAATTACCCAACGGTGCTAAACCCGTAGGATGTAAATGGGTATACAAAACTAAGCTAGATCCAAATGGAAACATTGAACGCTATAAAGCGAGATTGGTTGCGAAGGGTTTCACTCAGAAAGAAGGAATCGACTATCAAGAGACCTTTTCTCCTGTTTCTCGAAAGGATTCATTAAGGATCGTGATGGCCCTAGTAGCTCACTTTGATTTAGAGCTACATCAGATGGACGTCAAAACCGCTTTCCTCAACGGCGACTTGAATGAAGACGTGTTCATAAAACAGCCTGAAGGTTTTCAACCTGAAGGTCAAGAACATCTAGTCTGTAAGTTAAAGAAATCCATATATAGGTTGAAACAGGCATCACGTCAATGGTACCTAAAGTTTGATGAAGTCATGAAAGTTTTCTGAAGAATCAAGTGGATCAATGCACCTACCTCAAGATGAATGGGAGCAACTTTACTATATTTGTCCTTTACATAGATGACATTCTATTGGCAAGTAATAGTTTAGATATGTTGCATGAGTCGAAGCATTTACTCTCGCATAACTTCGACATGAAGGATCTCAGAGAGGCTTCTTATGTTATAGGCATCGAAATACACCGAGATAGATCTAAGGGCATTTTGGGATTATCTCAGAAAGCCTACATCGAACGGATCCTCACACGTTACAATATGCAACACTGCTCTCCTTCTGTAGCTCCAGTACTTAAGGGAGATGTTTTTGGTTCTTTCCAATGTCCGAAAATAGAGGTTGAAAAGGAGCAAATGAGAATGATACCTTATGCATCAGTAGTTGGGAGCGTCATGTATGCTCAAGTCTGTACTCGTCCGGATATCGCTTATATTGTTGGAATGCTAGGCCGTTATCAGACTAGTCCTGGCCTTGATCACTGGAAAGCAGCTAAGAAAGTACTACAATATCTGCAAGGGACGGAAGACTATAAACTGACTTATAGAAGAAGTGATAATTTAGAAGTGGTTGGTTATTCTGATTCTGATTTTGCTAAGTGCAAAGATGACAAGAAATCCACTTCGGGGTACATCTATATGTTAGCCGACGGACCTATCTCTTGGAAGAGTCATAAGCAACAGTTGATCACAACATCCACTATGATGGCAGAATACATAGTTGTCTATAACGCGACCTGTCCTGGAATGTTGCTAAAGAATATGATCACTAGACTCAAAATAGTTAATTCCATTTCTAGACCATTGAAGCTTTATTGTGATAATTCAGCTGCCGTTAGTTTCTCGAACAGTAACAGTTCGACTGGAGCTGGATTATATCTTGATACAAAGTACTTGTTCGTACGTGAACGGGTTGAGGAAAATAATCTTTGTATTGAGTATATAAGTACTAAGGTTATGCTTGCGGATCCGATGACTAAAGGTCTCCCACCTAAAGTTTTCGAAGAACATGTTTCGAATATGGGCTTTTCTAAAGACCTTATTTAGTAGCATAATGTACTTACTTACGTTTATTAATGAATTTTCCTCAGTTATTTGAATTTGTTTGTCTCTAAATATGTTATGCATGCCTAACGACATATAGACACTGATTATACAAATCAACGTTTAAAGGGCTTATTTATAAATTTGATCCTAAATTTACTTAAGTTTTAAATTGGGATTGTAGTATGATTAATGGGGGTCTTGAGTTGGATATCTATTCAATGACTGTATTTCTCTACTGCAGTTTTGGTTTAAAACTAAAATGAGTATTAAATCTGCAGATTTACTAATGCTCATAATAAATGATTACTCAGCCAAGTGGGAGAATGTAAGACGATATTTAATATGTGACTCTTATAATCATTTATCTTATTATTAAATGATCAAATATAATTATTCATTTATTTAATAACCTATGGCTAGTAATTAGTCGATGGGCCTAATTACTCTTAATGGGCCACTAATGGGTTTCCCCTTGGGTGTACATATAAATAGAGAGTTAATTAGAGGGAATAGACTAATCGATTAATCTATTCTATCACCCTAAATCGTCCCTCTCTCTGCTAAACCGTGAGCTCTCAAGAACTCACCTAATACCACCCTAATCGTACACCCTAAACGGGAACCCGATCCAGATCAGAGATCATGTCGTCTTCCCTATCATCAGTGAACTTAGCAGGTATGTTTTAATATATTGTTTTCCATTACAAAGTAACAAGAACTGATCAACATAGGAACAAACTACTTGCAAGAGAGAGAATCGATCGATTACAGGATTCGTCTTCTTCGTTCCTTGAGCTTTCTCATGTTAGAAACTAATAATTTGATTTGGTTTGTTGACTTTGTTCACATATAACTTGATTTTAGTGATAGAAATGTACATTTTAGGGTTTGGTTAGCTTAGTTTGATCCTAATAGCTCACTGCTTATATTATGGTCAGATTATGCAACTTCAGTTAGGATTTAGGATTAAGCATTTTGATGTACATGAGAATTTTTCTGAGTTCTTTGATGTAGTTGTCAGAGGCAAGCTATCTACCTAATTTTTCTGAGTTCTTTGATTGAATAAGGAATTACATGTGTCCAATTTATGATTTGAATATTATATGTTTGTTTGAGTCAGATTTTGTGTTGATTTGAGTTAATGAACTGACTTGCAAAACCACGTTTGTTCATGATGAGTTGCTCCAATTTAACCTTTCTTCCATCCCAAAAGTAACCTGTGGAGCTTGCCGTCTTCATCGCTGCAGCCTTGACCTGCCGATGTACAAGTGGATTGTGATCCTTCTTCCCTTATAAACGTATGCTTTTCTTCCACCGCCTTCACACCATAGACATGTACAGGTAGGGTTTCTTCCATTATACACGCGTTCTTTTCTCTGCCATTGAAGTTGTTACACTTCGTTGTTCAGCCTATGTTGACGCAGACAGGGTTTGTAGAATTTTTGGGGTTGTTGTCATCCTCTACTCAAATCAGAGTTCTGTTTCACTTCGTTTAACAGATGAGATAAGGTCGTTCCAGCCCTCCTCTGTTCAGATTAGAGTTTTATTTAGCCTCTTACGACACCTTGCTCCATACCCTTCCCTACGCGGACCCATAAATTAGGGTTTATGAGATGGGGTCCAAAGAGCTTGCACACATGTCAAAGGTATGTTTGAAATTCTAGACCTTCCCTGTTAAAAACTAGGCAATTAGTTTATTAATTTTAAGGCTATTTATTTCATTTTTTGATGCAGGAAGAAACTGTGGAACATGTAACTAGAAATTTGATGTTTGATGCAGGAAGAGACTGTGGAATATGTAACCTACAACATGTTATCCTATTTTTAAGTTTATTGCTAGTAGGGTTGTAAATGAGCCGAGCTAAGCTCAAGATTGACTCGTTTAATTAAAGAGAGCTTGACCTTGAGCTCAGCTCATTTCACTCTATCTTTAAAGCTCGAGCTAGGTTCGTTAGTTATATGTCAAGCTTGAGCTCGGCTTGTTTATTATATATACTTATTTAGTTATTTTAATTATATACATATTTATAATTTTATTTTATATGTTACAGAATATATATTACTTTATTATTATATTAAATAAAGATTATTATATTTTTATAATGACATGCTTGTTTAAGCTCACGAGCTTAGTCTAGATTGGTAGCACTGATGTCAATAGCGACATAGCATATAGGTCACTTGCCGCTATTTTTCGCTATTCGCTATTAACAACTATGCTTGGTAGGTGAAGCTCGGGTTCGAGCTCAAGCTTGTATAAGCTCTGTTCGGTTCGAGTTTGTAGCGAGCCAATCTCGAGCACATGAGCAGCTAGACTCATTTACACCTTTAATTATCAGGTTTTGGATTTGTTTGAACACACTAAATTTATGTTGCAGATTCCAGGAATTCGCCGGCCATCACAGCCACATAGTTGAAGAGGTCTGCTGCAAAATAAGTATGGATCCATCATACATGCCTGTATGCAGATTAGAGTGTTCTTGTTAATGGTCTTCTAGGGTTTGTCCCTAACTTTTTTCATTTACTAACTCTTTTGATTTTTTTTTCCTTTCACGGTGCTGTTTTAAAAGTATTTCAACTGAATGATAATAATTATGCTATTGTGCAACTCATTGTAGAGGCAAGTAGGTTTTAATATACAAATCCAACATTCATAACTTATTTAGGTATCAACCGATTGATTTTATGAACCATCACTAAAGTGTTGTCTTTTAATGTGCAGTCTTGCTTTAATGAAACTTGCAGAAATGGATTATGGTGGCACAACAAGGTATTTGCTAGAGTTTCATGCATGTTGACAATCTTTCATTTTTTTAAATTTTTTTAATTGCACATGATATAAACAAGGTATGTTATCTTAGTACCATAGTAAATAAAATTTCTTCAGGACATGTGTTATTATCTGGTTACTCTTCATCTTTATTTTTCTGCTTCTCTCTTCTATTAAATATTAGATTTTCTATTTCTCTCTCCTATTAAATAATAATTTTTTATATTAATAAATCTAATTACGAATACTTATTGTTTAATTATAAATAGTTATTATATCATCAATCAAATGAACTTAATATGAACTAACATTTATCAATTAAATTAAAAAATTAATACCCAGTTGAAAAAAAAATGTTTTAAAAACTAACTTAACAGACCTTATAACTGTCACGACAAATTACATTTTTTAAAAATATATTTTGACAAATGTGTTTGTTAACAAATTACATTATATTTTATTCAACCGATGTAATATACTGGTTTATTCAACCCGTGTATTACACGGGTTTTTAAAAATATAATTTTTTTATTACTAAATATATAACATTTTATTTATTTAACTCGTGTAATACACGGGATTTTAACCTAGTCTATATCTATACATACTAATAAATAAAGGTTTTGGGTGCCACATGTCACTCCATAATGCCTTCTCATATTGATTTTTCCGCCTCTCTCTCCTAATAAATGCACCACTATCTTATTAAATAATAATGATATTATAAATATATTATTAAAGAATAATAATAATTATATTAAATAAGAATATATAATAAGAATTCAAAATATAACTAATTAAAGAAAAATACTAATTTGTTATATACACACACATTTCCACGTAATATATCTCGAGACTATCATAATATTCTGACAAGTTAGGACGTATTTATAAATTTATAAGTTTTATCTTTTTTTAATATACAATCTCGTGTAATACACGGGATTCTAACCTAGTTTATAATAAACAGAAGTATAAAACCCACATGCAAAATAAAACTCTCAGTCCACGTATTCCTGTTTTTCAGCAAACAAACATTCGATATTAAAACATGTGGAAACAAATATCCCGTGACCCGCAACCTGTATGCGAGACCCGGTACCCGTGAACGAACCCGATTAATCCAACACATAATGCCCCTTTCATATGGATTTAAATTACAAGGATTTCAATTTATAAAACTTATAAAGATAAATGGTATTTTTTTTATCATTTGGTAAGAAATTGTTAAACTATTATTAGACACGTAAAAGGTCTAAAATACCTATTTTTTTATTCAATTTTAGTGTAATTGATAATTTACTGATCTTGGGGAGCAAGAAGGGAAAGAAGGAAATAACTTTCCACTTCAAAGGCACTACACATCATTGCCAAGGTACAATCTAAAAGTTACGATTGCTTCTGCTTTCCATTCATGTTTGTTACTTTTATTTTACGGAAATACGAATTGAAGTCGATTACTTGTAAAATTCTGGATTTTATGTGTTTTATAAAGTGGGTTTAATAGTCGATTACATGCTTATTAGCTGTAATGTTCATTAGCCATTTAGTAACCAATTAGTTCTCTTTTTGAGTTTAATGCATGTTTTCTTTCTGAGTTTAATGTAACTTGCAAGTTGAGGCAGGAGCTTGATCTATTTGGTAAAAAAATGATGATTTAGTTCTCTTTTTGAGTTTAATGTATGTTTTCTTTCTCTTTTTGTCGGGCCTTTTATTATTCTATGTATTGGAAGAAGCAGCTGATTATTGCTAAGGACTCTCGGCATATTGACAGCCTATGCTATATATTTGAGTTTCAGGCTTTTTGATGGCACGTCAAGGTTTCAAGACCTCCACGAAATTGTTAATCAAAGACCAAATTAAAGCAGACTTTCTGTTGCAGGAGAAGTTCAAGAACTGTGTAATGCTGCAATTCAAAAAGCATATAAAGGTTCTACCACACTTTCCGGTGCAAGCCTGGATAGTACGTGTATAATTTTCGTTCAAATCTTAGGAACGAAGATGCTGCTGTACCAGATTTGAATGAAGATGTTGCTCTCCAAATGGTTTTGGACATTAGAGATGCATCTCATAATTTATTTAAACTTTTAGAGATCTCTTTGTTTGATTATTGTATATCTTGTCTAGAAAATTATGAATTTGTATAGTATTTTGAATATATATTTATTTTATGAATTTTTTGGTGCATTTGATTTGATTTGTATATGAATATTACTGGGAATTTTAATAGATTTGTAAATAATTTTAAAAACGGTATTTTTTTTTAATTATGTATCGGATTTGCGAACGAAAAATGGTCGCAAAAGAAGGCGGTGGCAAATCGGTAGCAACAGAAGCGGTGGCAAATTAGTAGCAACTAAAGCGGTCGCAAATCAGTCGCAAAAGAAGGCTGAAGCGGTAGCAAATCAGTGGGAAACTGAAGCGGTCGCAAATCGGTCGCAACTGAATTGGTCGCAAAACGATGGCAAAAGAAGGCGGTCGCAAAATTTGCGACGGTTTTTATCGTTGCAAATTCGGTTGCAAAATGTAGTAGCGGTCGCAATTCGGTGGCAACAGGGCATTTGCGACGTGCGCTTTTCCCATCGCATTTTCGGTCGCAAAACGGTCGCAACAGGGCTATTGCGACCGAAAATGCCGTCGCAAATGCCCAGTTTTCTATTAGTGAAATGAACGGATTTCAATCCAGCAAAAATGTTTCAACTCAAAATATTTCGGTGACCTAACTCAATCAGGTGAAAAAAGTTTGATGACCCAACTCAATCTAGTAAAAACATCAATGACCCGGCCTGAGAAAATCCTTTTTAATAAACATTCGAACATAAAAAAATTTCGACCAAATGTTTCTGAGTTCGCTCTACTTGTCACAATAAATACTTTCTTATAAAACCTTGAACCATGGTAGGAGGATACATAATTTAGATAAAATAAAAAAAAATCTCCTTTCTTCTCCCAAACAAATCTTTAATTGATGTAAGTTTCCCGTTTCTTCTAAGCAATCAAATTCATCAAAACCTCATTTGAAACGACATGCATCAATGATTATCACGTTGACACCGATTTGGATTTTGGGTATAAATACTCCAAACCACCATCCACAAGGTTTATGGTTTTCTGTTAATTATTAAAAAATGCGTCAAAGATCATAAAACTAAAACACAAATATGAATCCAAAAAACAATGGATATGATAGAGTATCATACTGAATTAAGTGGCAATTGCATATATCCCCATCTAAACTTACAACATTTTATATTTTCTCAAATCATGCTTCAAAAATATTGTATATTATGCATTGAAAACTTGTATTTTGGGGAAATATGCAATTTTACAAGTTTAAAGGATGATATATGCAATTTCCTCGATTAAGAAAGTTGTAAAATTTGTGAGAAAAAAAAAGTTAAGGTATCAATTGGTTACACTGGATGATAAAAATGAAGTTCGATAGTGATTTATTATATAAATGATTGAAAAGAAAAACATTTTTACGATTTTCTCAATTGATAACCTCTTTTTATTCATATGTATAACTTAAAAAAAGACAAGAAATATATTACTTAAAGGAGACCTAATAATGACTTATTTGTGGGGAAACCCCAATGACTAAGTGATTATTAGTAGAAAAAGGGTAATCATGGTCCATGGATCTAAAACCATATTTTCTTTTCTTCATAATAAAGAAACTTTAAGGCATCTTTCCAACCAAACACATCCACATTATTGGTCTCATCGAACCTTATTGTCCACTAGTGTATGTTTTTTAATCTGCTTTTGTTATTAAAATGCAAATAAAAGTTGTATATTAAATTGCATTTACTATTTAAATATTTTAAAATGACCAAAAACCCCCTTTTCCCAATTCTTTTCTTTGTCTTTTGGCTCAATGGCATGGTTCGTGTGTGTTTTTGACATGCCTTTCTCTATCTCCATTGAGAATGAAAGATTTAAATCAAGAAGAATCTCACAACTATCTTTATATGCACTTTTGTGATATACAAGTCTCTTATTTCTCCGTCTTTTCATCTAACTCGCTTTTAATTTTAAATTTAGATGTTGTGTCAATCCCGTGTATTTCGAAACCTTAACTCCTAAGTTCTTGATGCCATTATTTTGCGTATATATTCGTCTATCCTCCGCATACCGACTTATTTACTATATATATATATGGTTAGGTTATAGTAAAAAGGGTTTTAAAAATAAGAAAGGTAAGAAGTATTCTAAGCTTGACATGTGTCATTTTATTGTTTTTAAATGAAGGGCATAATGGTTAATGTGTAATATACCTGGTCAATGTGTAATACACCAGGTCAGTGTGTAATAGAAGGTCTGATATTACACAATGACCATACCTGATATTACACAATGAAGTGATATTACACAATGAGCATATTACACAATGACCTGATATTACACAATGAAGTGATATTACACAATAATGAGCGAATTACACAATGAGCTGGAAAACGTAAAACACAATGATGAAAACATATAACACAATGATGAAAAATATTTGACACAATGAACTTGTATTACACAATGACCTGACTAATTACACAATGAACTCGTATTACACAATGACTTGACTAATTACACAATGAACTTGTATTACACAATGACCAGACGTGGTATTACACAATGAACTTGTATTACACAATGACCTGACTAACTACACAATGAGCTGGAAAATGTAAAACACAATGATATATACATATAACACAATGAACTTGTATTACACAATGAACTTGTATTACACAATGAACTTGTATTACACAATGACTTGACTAATTACACAATGAACTTGTATTACACAATGACCAGATATTACACAATGACCAGACGTGGTATTACACAATGAACTTGTATTACACAATGAACTTGTATTACACGATGAACTTGTACAATGACCTGACTAACTACACAATAAGCTGGAAAACGTAAAACACAACTATAAATACATATAACACAATGAACTTGTATTACACATTGAACTTGTATAACACAATGAACTTGTATTACATAATGACTTGACTAATTACACAATTAACTTGTATTACACAATGACCAGACATGGTATTACACAATGAACTTGTATTACACAATGAACTTTTATTACACGATGAACTTGTAATACACAATGATCTGACTAACTACACAATGAGCTGAAAAACGTAAAACACAATGATAAATACATATAACACAATGAACTTGTATTACACATTGAACTTGTATAACACAATGAACTTGTATTACACAATGAACTTGTATTACACAGTAACCTGAATAATTACACAATGAACTTGTATTACACAATGACTAGACGTGGTATTACACAATGAACTTGTATTACACAATGAACCTGTATTACACGATGAACTTGTATTACACAATGACCCGACTAACTACACAATGAGCTGGAAAACGTAAAACACAATGATAAATACATATAACACAATGAACATGTATTACACAATGACCAGACGTGATATTACACAATGAACTTGTATTACACATTGAACTTGTATTACACATTAACCTGACTAATTACACAATGAGCTGAAAAACGTAAAAAAAATCATTTTTGTTTATAACGACACTATACTTGTTTTAAAGATAAAAAAACGCTCGTTTTTATGGTGTAATTTTTTTTTTAAATAATGTCGTATGTAAAAGTTATGAACGTTTAAAACTGAGGGGGAAACTTGATAAAAAGTCAACAAAAGTGGTCAAGACTAAAATACACTTCCAACAACTTTTTCTCCTGCAATTTAATCTCAACCATTAAATCTTTTCTACAATTTAATCTAATGTCCCTAAATATTTCTCACCCTTCTTACAATTAAAATTCTTTTTACCTGAAACTAATCCTATATATATATATATATACATATATATATATATACATATATATATATATACATATATATATATATATACATATATATATATATACATATATATATATATATACATATATATATATATATATATATGTCTTGTTAGATTTCTTTGTTATTAACACTTTAATACCATATCTATAGATGATAATCAGAAAAAAGTAACTATCATTATTCTCAAATATGGCAATAAGTAAAAGTGGCTTATCATTTACAATTTGTGATTTTAAAGGTTTAAACTTTTAGAACTTCCATTTTAGATTTGGATATGAATTTGTAATTAGTAAAATTTAATATATTTGAATAGAGATCAGTTAGAGTGAATAAAAAAATATAACAAAGGGGCCCACATGATGACAGAATCATTATATGCTGGAACGAGTACACATTACTCTTACGTCATCCTCTCAATCATAATTTATATGCAAATCATCAACCCATCTACCGGTATATAGTTTAACAACCTTTACATTAGACGTTTAGTTGTCTTTCTACCTTTTCACCTTCTAATAGGTTGAAAGCATCTATAAGTTATTTTTGAACCTTCATTTAGCAACTGTAACACCGGTTTTAGGGGTCATCAATTTTTAATTAGTTAAATTAAATTAATTGATTGTAAGTGTGTGTTTCACATGTGAAACTGGTGAAAGTGTGCCGTGTGTATGTATGTAGTGTGTTGCCTATATATGTAAAATATACCTTTTGTGAGGCCAAAATTTATATAACTAGTTATATAAAAGGTGTGTAATTAGTTTTAAATGACTCATTAGTGATGTGTGGTTGATACCAAGTGTGGAGGAAGAGATAAGATCGAATTCGAAATTCGACTACATTTGACAGGGGCGAATTCACCTTTTGTTCAGCGGGGGGCGAGGCACCCGCTGGAATTTATCTGAGTAATAGAAAATTTTAGGTTTTTTTAAGTAGGCACCTTCGCAAATACTCAAGAAGCACCTATGACATCGACAAACAGAAAAGAAAAAGAAGGGAAACCAAAGATTTTGATGATATTTTACAAGAAGTTTTAATGGATAACTCAAGCTCTGTGAAGAAGATGAAGATGGAAGAGATAGGGGGGAGAAGATAATGTTGACAAAGGAAAGAAAAACAAATTTGTCAAAGAGTTAATTTCATTTTTCAAAATTAAAAATTATAACATTTATTATGTCTTTATTTCCCTTCCATGTATAGAGCTAAATTTGTGAAGTAATTGTTCTAGTCTCTTGTATTTTTTTTTAATTGTAATCCTCTCTTGCAAGCATAGAAAATCATGTTTGATACTAGAATTTTTAAAAGTTTCACATATTCCCTTTCAATTGGTTGAAACTTACAAAGTAAACCTTTAACTTTGATTTGAATTTTTAATAACCCTAATGTATTAAATTAGGTATTTAGAGAAGTTATTTTAATAGTTTTATTGCGATTAGGAAGTGTTTCAATTTTCAACGGTCCGTATGGAGAATTATAGGAGTTTAAAATGAACTTTTTTCTATCAATGTTGGAAATTACTAAAATCAACATTAAATCTAAAAAGTTGAAACAATACAACTCATTTTAATTGCATATCTAATGAAAAACAAGCAAAAACAATTGAGATCGACATTTTCCTTTTAGTAATTAGCCAAATAAATTATAATGATTTGGCCCATTATGAATTTATGACCGTCCATTTTTGGTATATTTGACCCGTTTTGACCGGTTTATTTTTGACCAACCCATTTTATGCACCCGCTGACAAAAAATCCTGGATCCGCCACTGACATTTGACATGGTAAGCAATAAGCTCTCTTATCTCTGCCCTATATTCGAATATCTCCCTCGTAACTCATTCAGACTTGTCGGCATCTCCAAAGAGCCGAGAGAGAGAAGTGAGAGTGAGAGAGGGGTCAAAGAAATAGAAAGGTGAGAGTGGTGGCGTACAACGCCTTGTGAAGGCTGGCTATGGCTGTGGTGGCAAGAGGATGTAGTGGGGGCTATGAGGGGGGGGGAGGGGGAGAGGGAGAGGGAGGGAATGTTAACATGATTAGTGTCATATACTAAAATTGTTAAAAAAATACAATCTAATGGGCTTATATGTTAAAAAATTCATTTTTTGAATAAAAGGGTTAAACAGACCAAAACATACGGGCCAAAAGCGAAATTTACTCTTTTATTTATTATAAATTTGTTCTCGATTTGTAGTATTTTAATTATTAAATTAATATTATTTTTATCATAAAATATTATTTTATTATTATATCAAGAAATAAAAAAAAGTTAAAAATGTAAAGTGGAGAATGGTTGTAACATGGGTGAAAGATAGAGTGAAAGACGGAGTGAAAGATTATGTGACTCTATAGTTGCATTTAGTACTAAAATGTGAAGCAAACCTGTAATATATGGCCTTACCACTCGAGGCTTATGTGTCAACAAAGACCCCGCAAGCTTATGGGTAAGTTTTTTTTCTTCTTTTTTGTAGAACGGCTCCTAGTATATATCTATTAACTACATATATATGCACCTTGCTTGATTTGAACCTTGCACCTTTACTTTATCATCAGGATATTCGTTAGAGACTTATGAGTATGTATAACAACTGATATCGGTATTAGAGAGTGATAATTTACATAGCATCGTTTAAATAAGCATTGAATGTCTGATAATACTATGTTATTAATTAAACAAATAACTAATATTCATAATTTATCGAATGACTTAAAATTTCTCTTATTATATTTCTATATGAAAGGAGAACATATAGCAACAGTAGTATATCTCTATTGGACCGTCATGTCATATGACACATGATTATGAGGGTTTTTTTTTTATTTTAAATAGTACTTTTTCCCTTTATAAATACAATATGGTCCACATTCAATACCAAACAACCCTTTAGTGAAGCTAATAAAGCTTGAATGGAGGGGCACCTCCCCATGTGACCCGGGTTCAATTTCTTCAATCCGCCCTCCCCCTCCGAATTATGCCTTTTTTTTCTTTTTTCCTTTTCCAACTTATTTAGTTTTTAACTGTTTCATTTAATTAGTTTTAGGCTTAAAAGTTTTTAAAATTCTTGTTTGTTTATAAAACTTTTTTTTAATTTTTTCTTTCTTTTAACTAATTTAAGGTTTTCCGATCGATTTGTTATCCGCATTTTGATATTGGGATCGTGACGAAATTCTCGACGTAACGCGAGGGATGAAAACCCTCTAGTTGTGTTAATTTGAAAACTTTTTTAAATACTTATTTGAATTTAATAAAATTTTGTTCGCAAAATCATTTAACCAGGTAGGTGAATTGTTTATACAATAATACAAAATATAAGCATAGTGGAAGAAATTAATATTAAATTTATTAGGTAAATTAAGCGAAAAAACTCGAATTTTGGAATCAAATCTTAAGAGTCACACTTTAAAGTTCAAGCCTGATTAAAAATAGTTCCTTTCCACGTGAAACGAAAGGTGTTCACACTATAATATAATATTAAATATCAGATTTATGTACATACTAGTTTAGAGCCGTGTAATATATACGGGATGAAAAATATTAATACATAAAATTTTAAATATTTATATATATATTTTACAGCTATAAAAATGTATTACATATAGCAATGATAGAAAATAAAATTCAAAATATGTAAAAATTAATATATAATTGAGCTTCGAAAATTACATTAATCACCATTTAATGTAACTTAACTTTCATTTACTATTTGATTAACAATAAAAGTTACATAATTAGATTTCAAAGTTTCTAATAATAAAGGATAATATAAAATAAATGTATTTTATTATTATAATTAGTACTTTTAAAAAAAATATATTATTATTAAAAGATATATGTGTATTTAATGAGAAAGAGATACGGGAAAAAAATGATGAAAATGAATATTGAAGCGACACGTGATATGAAAAAACCTTTGCTTATTAGATAACTAGGTTAAAATCCTGTAATATACACGAGTAATTTGAATAAAATGTTATATACTTAGAAATAAAAATTGTATTTCTTTAAAACTTGTTATTACACGGGTTGAATAAACTCGTTTATTATGTGTGTTGAATAAAATGTAATATGTTAACACATACATTCCCCAAAATATGTTTTTAAAAAATGTACTTTGACGTGACAATTATAAATTACGTTAAGTTAATTTATAAAACATTTTTTTTCAACTGGGTATTAATCTTTTTTATGTAATTGATAAATGTTAATTTATATTAACTTTATTTGGTTAATAAGTATCCATAAATTGATTTATATTAAACACTTAAAAAATGTATTAGTTTAATATCATCATTAAATAGGAGAGAGAGGCGAGAAAAAATACAACCAAAACCTTTATTTATTATATAGCATGGATATAGATTAAAATACACGAGTTAATTATGGTTCCTGTCCCGTTCAAATGCTTTTTTAATTATAACCCCTATGGTCTATTTTTTGTCATTTTAATCTCTGATGTTAACACTGTTAAATTCGGTTATTAAATACAAGAGTATAACCATTATTTTTACCTTAGAGATTGTTTATGTAATTTACTTGAGTTAATGGTTGTGCAGTGGAAGGAGAGTGGTGGTACCGAGGGTGGTGTAGGATAAAGGATGTAGTGATGGATGGTGTTCAAGGTTGAAGATTGGGAGATGTTGGCTTATGTGTGTCTATCAACAGTTGTTTGGGTCGGATACAAAGGTGGGTGTTCAAGGTTTACGAAGTTACGCCTTTCACTATGGGGGATTTGTCTGAGGATTCGTGACCGATGTCTAAGAGAGGGTCAATGACTGAGCTGATGTGACAAGGAGAAAGAGTGTTGGTCCTTCTTCATGGGCGATGAAGGAGAGAGAAAATGTGTGTGTGTGTGTGAGAGAGAGAGAGAGAGAGTAGAAGATGGCGACTTAGAGGGCGCCCATGCTCTTCCCCACTTACCACTATGGGTGGTTTTACAAGAGAAGTCGATGGTGGCGGTGATTGCTGGTGGTAGTGGTTAAAGACGAGCATAGTTAATGATGTGTGCCTGTCAAGAAGACGAGGTCGGATGTGACGGGGCATTGATGTTTACTAGGATAAGACTACACCACACTCTGTACATCTCTTTTTATAGTTAACGGCGTGTGCCTGTCAAATCACCGAATATTTATTTTACGAGACGCACGCCGATTTCTCAAAAAAAAAACTTTTAAACGTAGATGTTAGATTCGGTGATTTGGGATGATAGTAGGAGAATTTTATAGATGATAATTTACTTGAGAGAACTAGCACTAAGAATTAAGACTCCCTACATTTTCCACGTGTGTAAATGACTAAAATTTAAAAGAAAATGTTCTTTAGTGTCTTCAATTGGAGTTGTTAAACTATATATGGCCAATTCAATGGTTATATAAAGTACTTGACTTCACTAATTTGACAAGGATGTGTTAACTTCACCGGTGGAAACGTTGAAAATGAAATTATAATCACCTTCAAAACCATTGAACAAAATTAAGATCATTTTCAAAACTCAAACGAACCAAATTAGATAACCTGACAAAACTAAATTTGATTTTTTAAATATATACAAATACAATATTATCTTTATTTTAATATTTTCAAGTTATTACTAAAAGATATAAATGGGGATTCTTTGGAAAGATGTATTGTTGAGATTGGGACCCAACGGCCAAACCCTTGACATTTTAACTAACTTTTTTTTGAACGTCGAACATTAAATGTCGTGACGTCGCACCCTTCGTCATATGGGAAAGTCTCGTCCAACTCCGACCAATATATTGTCTTAACCTGGCCCACTTGGCGTCAGAGTTGGAAAACATTCAAGGAAAAATCCCACACAATACGGCCCCTTCTGGGCTTGAGGGAGAGCCGATACTCGAATCCTGGATCGGCATTGGTAAAACCCTGGTGCATAAGCCTAAGAACTAGACCTTATTTGCATGTCTCAGAAATTAATGGGGAGAGCAGGAATCGAACCTGGGTCACAAAAAATACAAGGTCTGCTCCTTACCACTCCACCACATACTCATTGACGATATTTTAACTAACTGTTTTTGGGTTATTAATTATTTAACTCTTTATCTCCAATCATGACATTGTAAATCAGTATAAAGATGCAGTTATAAAAAAAGTATAAAGACAGAATATTTTTCAAAGAAAATACATTAATTTCTGTTTAAATTATATTTAAATATATTCGAAGGTGGATTTACTTTCCTTTTTAAACTCATTTTTTTAAAAGAGTTCTCTAGATAAAAAAAGAAAGGAACACGGAAGATAATCTAATTAATATCATGTCTCAGATTCATTTTTTTATCTAAACTTGTTATCCATCAAAATTATATTGTTTTGATAAAGTCTTATTAAAAATAATTACCTTTTTCCTTATTCAACCACCTCAATTATTTTTGAATGGTTATTTTTTTACCCAATCTTCATACACAATTTAGTTAAAAGGTAAGGTACGATACAAGTAATATCAATTTATGAAAATTTAATATTTTTTAATTTATTATATGGTGTCTCAAATTTGAGATGGTTGTTTTTTTTGGAAAAATACGAAAATGGACATTTGATCAAGAAAATACTCAAAAAATGACATCCTTATTTAGCCTACTGTTTCATGGACATTGATCATGACAGCCGGCTAAAGACGGTTAAGTTAGCCGGCTAAAATTTCCGTGCCAAAATTCCATTTATATGGTGACACATGGCAGGCTTAGCCGTCTAATAGATGGCTATAGCCGTCTAAATAAACAGTTTTAGCCTTTAGCCATTTAAATAAACAGTTATAGCCGTCTATTAGACATCTTAGCCTCTTAAAACATTTTTTGAAAATTTTCGAAGGCTTAGCCGTCTAATAGACGGCTATAACTGTTTATTTAGACGGCTAGCATGTCACGTGTCACGTGCTTATTGGCTCGTACTCTGATAAATGAAATGTTGGCACGGAAATTTTAGCCGGCTAGCTTAGCAGTCTTTAGCCTTTTCGCAAGAACAATGTCCATGAAACAGTAGGCTAAATAAAGATGTCCATTTTTGAGTATTTTCTTGGTCAAATGTCCATTTTCGTATTTTTCCCTGTTTTTTTTGTGTGGATAAATTATTGCTTTTATATACATTATTTATTGTTTAAAATTACTAACTATATGGTTTATCAAAGATTTTATTACTCTCAATAAAAATGCATTTAACTTATAATTAAATATTTATACTAATGAATTTACATAACAAGAAACTATTGTGGTAATTTCTTTTACGAAAACTAATAAAACAATAAAACCGACTTCGTCACTTTTTTATATATCAAAAACTATTTCCACAATAAAAATTAGTTCATATTTTTATATTGCGAATTGTTTTGAACATCGAAAGATGTATTTAGATTAAATTGATGAAAGTAGCAGTAATAAAAGAATAAATATTCTAAAATGAGGGAGATATATTTTAGTAGGATAAGAAGATGTTTATTCAATTTTTTATGAAATTTAATTAAAACGACGTATATAGCATTATATAAAGTTAAAAGTAGTGAAAAAGTTAAATTGTGTTTCTTCTTAAAACAATGATAAAAAAAGGAAGCTTGCTCGAGTTCGTTTGGAAAAAAACAAGTGTAATAAAATTTATATAAATAAAATGCTCATTCGAGCGCCTGCTCGAGTTCGTTTAAGTTTGGCTCGATTCGAGTTATTAACGAACCGATCTTGAGTAGTTTAGAAACGGCTCGACTTGTTTACATCCATCTCGTTTAAGTAAAAAGAGAACGATTTGTGTATATTTACATGCCTAAACCAAAGTTAAAAATCCATATTTTCACATCAAATAAAAAGATAGAGATTAATTTATAAATATATTATACATATCTATATCTATACTATATAATAAAGAAAAACACGGGGGACACGTGTCAGTTTCTGGTTACTCCTCTTTATTTTCCCGCCTCTCTCGCCTATTAAATATTAATTTTTCTGTTTCTCTCTCATATTAAATAATAATATCAAATAATAATCTTTATATTAATAAATAAAATTGTATGAACACGTGTCACTTTCTGGTTTATTTGTATCATTTTTTCCCGTCTCTCTCTCTTATATTAAATAATGATATTAAAAGAATTTATTTTTAGATTTTTAATATAAATCTAATTACGGATAGTTATTATTTAATTATAAATAGTTCAACCGATGTGATATACCGGTTTATTCATCTCGTGTATTACACGGGTTTTAAAAATATAAATTTTTTATTACTAAGTATATAACATTTTATTTATTCAACCCGTGTAATACACGAGATTTTAACCTAGTTAATATATAAAGAAGAATATATAAAGGGGACGAAAAATAAATTAAACTAGTTGGTTTTACCCGCGCTCCGCGCGGGTGTCGGGCTGTACGCTAATAAAATTTAAATGAAAACGTAGGCGCAACGTTCAAAATAATGTTAATAAAAAAGAAAAATAAAACTAAATAATAAAAAAGAGAAAAATATATATAATATTACCGGTTCAGGTCGTCGAAAACTATAAAACCGAATACCGAAACCGGTTTCGATAATACCGATACCGGAAATAATGTTGTTCACTCATAATAGGTTCCACTCGCTACGGTACCACAACGGTAACGACACTCGATATATGTACGATACAAAAAACTCGATTTTGAATAAAACTCTATTTAAAAAATATATATTGGAATGTTTAAAAAAAACTGAAAACAACCTCACACTCCGTTCTTTGAAAAAAGTTAACGAACGAAAATTATTAAATGAAAACAAAATTAAAAGAAAATTAAACGTGTTAAAAACGTATATTATATATAATACTATTATAAATATTAATCTTATTAACAAAACACAACCCCCAAAGGGAAATTACATAGAGATAGAAGGCAAACAGGCAACAAGCTGCGCCGCCAACCCTTTTTGAATAGCAAAACCAAGTCTTTTAAAAACTACATCTACAGATATTGGGGTCATAACATTACTATGCATGACCCGCTGTACTCGGTTAAGTAACTCCACGGCCTCTGGTGCAAGGAAACCAAAAGTGTCAAAAGCAAATGGTATAAACACGTGTTGGTTGTCAAGACACGCTTTCTCGTGTTTGGTCACTTTACTCGAAGCAGCTTTTAGAGCAGCCTGACTCACCGTTGTGGTAAAATGAAAAAAAAAGGAAAAAAACTAACTAAATCATGTGGTGCACTTTTTGAAACTCACAAACTTAAGTGGTGAAAGCATAAAGCAACCAAACTTGACTATTCCCGGCATGGGAAATTATTAGTTAATAATAATATTGAATGAATGATGATGAATGTACTGGATTTCAATTCAATTCCAATTAAAATATTATATGAAACCTGTTTAAAGTACTGTAGACGTCGTTTTCTTTTAGTAATAGGTTTATAATGTGTAAACCGGAAGAACATAAATAAATTCAAATATGTAAATAGGGATGATCCATTATTAAAGAGTTATTATTGTTAATTTAATCCTTCATTAATTAATAAATTGAAATTAACCAATGATATTAGGAGTGAGAAAATAACAAATAAGGTTTTCTTTGGATTTCATAAGTCAAACACTATTTTGATAAATATTTTTAATACAATCCTCTTTTGATAAATAAGTTTTGTAATTACACTTGTTTGGAAAAAAAAACTCCAACCATTTGATGACGATGTTTCTAAACTTACACTCTTTTCTTCTTTGATTTTGCATATTATCATCGTCTTTTTGCATAATTTTTTTACAACAATTTAAGAAAAATAACACGAATTGTTATATTATTTATATTTTCACATAAGATTTTTATTCTTCACATTTAAGAAAAATAACACTAACTGTTGTATCATGATTTTGTTTTCTTGTACCTTGATGGCCTATCAATCTGACCTCCAACTAATTTAAACGTTCTGGTATATAGTTGTATTACTTGTTTAGGACATTGTTTCCCCTAATATGTTATTTAATTAAAAAAAAATTTTGGAAGGCAAACTTTTAAGGGGCAATTTCATATATACCTCTATAAATTTAAAAAATATCATATATATCTAACAAAAACTAAAAATAACATATATAACTTTACAAACATGTAACCATATCGTATATAACCATTTCATTAAAAACCATTTCAAAGATGATTGTTTTACCCTTATTTTTCTCTAAACCTTAATATTTTATATTTACCAATTTTTAACATTGAACTTTCATATTTACACATTTTTAACTTTTTTATAACCATAAAAAATAGTTTACTCAAAATACTATTTTGAATTTCTCATTTTTTAAATAATTTTACCAGTTTTGTTTTATAGCATTAGCCGTTAGCGTTTTGTAACTTTTTCGCAATCATTACTTCTGAGTTGATGTCTTCTGAATGGATTTGGAGAATCATAATAGTCGCCATCAAGAATATGAGAACGAGTGATCTTTTACGTATTAAATAAAACTAAAAAATTAGGTTATAAAAAGTCATATAATGGATAAGGGTAGAATGGTTATAAAGTTACAAATTTCTTAAATTGGGTATATATGATATTTTTAGTTTTGGTTAGGTATATATGATATTTACCCATGTTTATAAGGGTATATATGATATTATCCTAACTTTTTAATCCTTATCACTAATGGGATTTGAACCCATGACCTCAACCCTAGATGTACTTAAAACTTTGTATTTACTATTGAACCACCAACCCTAATGGTTAACCTGTCATTTAATTGATCTCACAAACAAAGATCTCCCTAGAATACTTCTTCCACATAATTCAAAAAGCACGCCTTGTGAAAATTTGAAAGTAACTTGCAATATCTTGACCAAGTCAATTTTATATATTATAGGAATCAAACAAATTCACAAGCTGGCTTTTGCTAGATTTTTGATTATTTTATAGGACTTAGGGCATGTTTGGGATTACTTTTAAAAATACAACTTATGACTTTTTCAAAGAAAACCACTTTTTCATTCTTTAAAAACCAACTTTTACACTATTATTCAAACAAACTTTTAACTTATTGACTTCTTGGAGAAGTTAATAAGTCAATAAGTAGTTCCAAAAGTAATCCCAAACATGCCCTTAGTGTTAAAAGTACTAACACATGTATGAACGAAAATTGATGATCTTATTCATATACTCCAATGCTTAAAATAGCAAACAAGAATAAACGCGAACAACTAGCTAAAATATGGAAATTAACAAGGACTAGGCTAAAGACGAAATCAACAGACACATGTGTTTGACATATTCAAAGTTATTTAAAAGACTACCAAATAGCTATTATGCATGTACCATTATACTAAACTAGACTAAGTTTCATTGTCTAGTGTGTCCTTGAGTGAGCAGACTCCAAGCTTCTCTCTTAAACTTCATAAAGACATCACGATTCAACAGCTTAGTTAAAATGTCTGCAGCCAAAGAGGTTGTGGTGGGTGAGATTTTTCATTGGAAGCTCCCCAACTCTGACGCAAAGTGGACCAGGTTAAAACACCATATTGGCCGGAGTTGGACGATGCTCTCCAATGTGACGGAGAGATGCGACGTCACAACATTCAATGTTCGCCTTTCAAAAAAAGTTAAAATGTCTGCAACCTGATAAGATAAGTATCCACATAAAACAAATTTTAAAAAAATATTTGAAAACGTAAACTTGTTAAACTATCAACACGTTTGGTCCGCCAAAACCCAACCCATTTAATTAACCATCTTCGTAAGTTTTACTTGAACTTGTTTAGACTTTTTTTTTTTAGAAACTTGGGAGATAATTGTTATCTAAATCGGACCCAACTACCTCACCAATCCGGATCGAACCTCCAATCCAGAAGGAAACCCACAACTTGAAAAAACCTGTCGTTTAACCCAAATAATTGCTCTAAGTGAGAATCAAACCCAATACCTTCACTAGAAAATCTTTAGGTTACCATTACATTAAATGGCCATCAGTAAACCTGCTTAGACTTAATACACACATGTTATTAAAGAAATTCTTCCCATACTTCAAAACAACGATGTAAACATGATTTCACTGACACATGTTACAATATACTTGATGCATTTTAAAATATTTATTATGATTTTATTATACTAATCACATAACTTAAATTATTGTATTATTTTTATTTTAACACGTTTAGTTACAAAATTGTAATAAATTAAACTTATATGAAACAAACAAAAATTCACGTTTAAGTTTTAGTTTTAAAAAGGCAATCGGAGCCGTTAGAGGTCAACCCACTTAACTCTAAAAAGGGGGAAAACCAAGAGAATCAACAAAAGGCAAAGATAAACATGTTTTCCCAGACTACAACTTGTCAAACCCAAAACATAATGCTTTAAAAACGTGTACCTTATGCAATATCACTTGTACATGAACTGTGCATAGATTTGATGATCCCCAAAAGCAAAAGTTGTTTAATTTTTGTGAAGATCTTGAGGAAGAAGCTTCTATGATATGGCTCAATCAATCAATCAATCAATCAATCTTCTGACTCCCCCTCAAAGCTGTGTTGTCAATTCATTGTCCCTCATGCCCCATTAACCATGGCCGTCCATACCCCACCCCCACCACTTTCATCGGTTACAAAAGCTCATAATCATCACCTCAAAAAACCCTAGCTACCACAACATCATATTGCCAAATTCAAATATTCAAATTCTATCCACCTGTGTTATACCTTTGAGGAATGAAATTGCCCCTTGCTTCTACCAACATCAAGCAGCAAGTTACCGGCGGCGGCGGCGGTGTTGGTGGTGGAATCGGAGGTAATCGATACGAGCCGAAATCGGTACTGGACGTGCGACGGAGTCCGCCAAGTCCGATTACTGCCGTTGATCATACTGGTGGTGTGTTTTCATCGTCGGAGGATCAGCTGCCGGTGGATAATAGTAATATTGAGCATGGAATGATCCATCAGTTTGAAGAATGGGATTCTCTGATGAAGGAATTAGGGCTTCATGATGATTCCGGTAAATCGGCTTATCCGCTTGATCTCCCTGAGCTGCCGCCGATTCACACGGAAGCGAATAATCCGGCGACGGCGATTTTATTTCACTCGGAGTTTGAAAACATGAATCCGAATCTGAACGCGCTTGATTTCATGGGCCAGGATGATGACGACAGCAATAACGGCAACAACGGGTTTGATTTCGTGGACGACTTGATACGGATCGCTGAGTGTTTCGAAGCTCGGTCTATCCAGCTGGCGCAAGTGATACTAAGCCGGCTCAATCAGCGGCTCCCTGCGCCGACTGGAAAAGCGCTTCAAAGAGCGGCTTATTATTTCAAAGAAGCGCTTCAGTCTCTACTCACCGGGCCAACTCGGCCGACTCAGTCGTCTTCTTCGTCCGAGATTGTGCAAGCGATTAAAGCGTACAAGACGTTCTCTAACGTCTCGCCGATTCCGATGTTCTCTGACTTCACTGCTAACCAGGCGATGCTGGAGGCCGTGGACGGTGCGATGATCGTCCACGTCATCGATTTTGACATCGGATTAGGCGGTCATTGGGCGTCGTTCATGAAAGAGATCGCGGAGAAAGCAGAGATCCGGAAGGTTCATTCACCGGCGGTTAGAATCACCGCCGTTGTTCCGGAAGAGTACGAAACAGAATCGAAATTGATTAGAGATAACCTCTGGCAATTTGCGCGTGGTTTGAAACTCCGATTTGATATAGATTTCGTCTCGTTTCGAACTTTCGAGTACTTATCGTTCAAATCCGTTAAGTTCATCGACGGCGAGAAGACAGCGGTTCTCCTTAATTCAACGGTGTTCCACCGCATCGGCGCCGTATTCATCAACGATCTCCGACGAATTTCGCCGCATGTTATCGTTTGCGTGGACGGCGAAGGTCTGATCGGGAGTGAACCGTCGTTCTTCCGTCAAACGGTTATCGACGGACTAGAATTCTATTCAACGCTTCTAGAATCGTTGGAGGCGGCAAACGTCGGTGGTGGCGGAGGGAGTGATTGGATGAGGAAAATTGAGATGTTCGTGTTGCTGCCTAAGATTATCGCGGCGGTGGAGGCGTCAGGGCGGCAGGTGCCGTCGTGGCGAGAGGTGTTCGGTAGGGCGGGGATGAGGGCGGTGGAGATGAGCCAATTCGCTGATTTTCAAGCGGAGTGTTTGTTGAGGAGGGTGCAGGTGAGGGGGTTCCACGTGGTTAAACGGCAAGCGGAGATGGTGCTTTGCTGGCATGATAGGCCACTTGTTTCCACGTCAGCATGGAGGTTTTAGCATTTTAGGCCATGTTGTAGTAAAATAATAGTCACATAGACGAATACTTTCATAGGCTGTATTTTCGTTTTTGGATATTGTGAAAAATAAGTTAAAACTTGGGATTTAGGGGATATTACTATGGTGCTGTAATTACCTAAATAGAAATACAAGCACATATTAATGAAATACTTGTTGAGATGATTATGTGTTATTACTTCATATCAATGTTTAAACGTATACTTGTTTTACCATTCTTTAGAAAATAAGTATTTAAAACTATTCGAGCTCTATTTATGATATGAATAAAAGGACTTGTAATCTAGCGGGCATGTAGTAAAGGTTTCCCTCAGTAGTTAAGTGTTTCAGTTTCATGGTGGATATTGCTGTAGATTTAGTAGTATCTTTAAAGGGTGTGTAAGTTGGTCGTTCTAAAATATTCGTATAAAGTTTCAGACAATACAAAGAACGATATAAAACTTCCGGGAAGTAGTCTATATATATACATGGATGCATTATGAAGCGCACATGCACACCTTGCGCCTTGCTTAGTTGGAGGGTCATTGCAAGGTTCTCTTCTCTCTGCCGACTACAACCAAAGGATGTAACTCATGTTTTTCTTAAAAGAAAAAAAAACACAACTTTAATATATGAAAAATGGACAAATTCGATGAGGTCAATGGACCCTCTTGGCCCTCCTTTAGTCCTTTTGTTCCACCCCTACTTGAGTGCGTCTTAATCAACTTCAACATCCTCTTTGAACCGGTTTTTAAAACGTTGCCCTAAACCCTAAAACCATACCCGGTTTTAGAAACAATCTAGTTTTTTTATATAATTTTTGTATGTTTTATGACTTTATGTTTTAAACATTTTAAGTTTTAATGTTATTAGACTTTTTAAGTTAGTTATTTATATGTTAATTAATGTATTTATATATTTAACTAAGTTTTTCGAATACTCAGAAATAAGTTCTTGAAATATCTGTCCTGAATACCCGAAATCAGGTACATTGGGTATGGTTTTTCAACCAATAACCAGCCCGGAACCGGTTCTTGAGAATTCCCGATTTGTGCACCTCTAATCCTCTTATTTTCTCTTTCTTTGGGTTTACCTTAGATCATCATCTGAAAATATATGATGTCATCGTCCAAAATTATTTGATATGTTTCTACTATCGGATACAAAAATAACACAAAACAACACCAATGTCATGTGACACTGGTAACCACAATAGTTCAAAGATGGGCACAGGACCGGGGTCCGGACCCCAAAGGCCTAGGTTCACAGTAAACCTGTTAAGGGTCCTGCCCTTCACACCTTAAGGTGACCCATCAAGCCTTGGCTAGGACTGATTAGCCGGTTAGGCTGGTACAACACAATAGAATCATATCATAGGTAAAGAAGGTGAAATCAAATCAATAAATTAGTCCAAGAGTTACATTACATAAGCCTGCTTTATAAAAGAGCCAGACCCTTGGAAACCTTTTTTCTGGCTTCCTATCAGTTGCCACCTTTGTGATCAGTTTGACCCATGGCGATCCCATCAAACCCTCGACATACGAGAGCATAAAGGGAGTAAAATACACAACATTTGAGTTTCATCGATCAATGATCAATCCTACGGTCAGTTTTTCAGAATACTGGCAATATATTTTTGTTTTAAATTTGTAGTTTTAGTAACTAAATTGTCTGATCCTGTAGCGTTCTTAATTCTGACCTTCATCGGACCGAGATTTAAGACGATCATCAAGTTTCGACGCTGCCTCAGGTTCACGAAACTTGCTTAGCTTACCCTGTTCAAGCAATATTATGTCATTGACTATCAACTGTTTAAAATAGAACAAATAAAGAAAGGTTAACACCATAAAAAACCAAAATACCTTTTCACTTTGCGCAACCTTTTTCATTCTGGTAGAACTTATTTAAAATGCAAGTATTCACAAAATCAATGAAAAACGTCGGCTACTCACACACTCGTTACATACGCGGAAGCTATGTAGATGATTTTTTTTATGTGGAACACTACATACAAACTTATACCATCTTACATGATAAGAAAAACTATTAACGCCAGCATTTTTGAACATTTGGACTGTTGCATCATCAAACTTGACCCGTTTAAGGGGTAAGAAGTCATTATTTTAACTTTTTTATGTGGATTTTAGACAAGTTTAGGGACTATAACATACCAAAATTGGGTTGAGGACTCGTCGAAAGAAGAGGAGAAAGGGCAGGTTTTTGATCTAGTCTGGATTTTTTCATGCAAAATTAAAAAGTTTGTTTGTTTGTTTTATGGTATTAACCTTACAAAACATTGTATTAGTAAGTGTAAATTATTAGGAGCTATTATAAACCTTTATAGAATGGTTTTCAGATGTTAGCTTCTTGCATTCCTCAGAAAGTCTTTGCAGCTCATCTTTGAGTCCCTGGTTTTCATTGCTTAGCACCTCAACTCTTGCTTGTAGCTCTTCACACTCAGCCTGCACATACAGCATTAAAATAAAACTAAATTTCAGAGATCAAATTTGCATGTTAAGTGCATTAGTAACAAAAAGTAAAAATTAAGGGCATAATTCCCTCTAGCAGAGGTCTCAAGTTCAAATCCAGCCTCCGCTAGTTTCTGCCTTTAACCCTTTGAAGGTTAACTACCCAGCACAAGCTGTGTTTTACCTGGTGTTGCCAACACCGTGTTGGCAGGGTATTGGTGGGGCCATGTGAGTTTTCTGGTGATGGGTTCTCACGGGCATAAAAAAAGATCAAGATTAATTTCTTTTATTCCTTCAACAACTACCTGCTTGCGCATTCTCGATCTCCTAGCTGACTCTCGATTAGATTGCTTTCTTTTCTGTCTCTTCAATTCTCGTTCATCCTGCTGTATCATAGTTGCATTACTTAATTAACTTTAATTTTGCATCCATAAGATATAAATCACCTAATAACGCTAAAAAAGCAGATATAAATCAGGAAAAAAAAGAACTTTTTAAGTTGATCCTTACCCGTGCCCACTGTCCCATAATCGGCGGTGGCACTATTGTTTGAGGAGCACCAGAAGGATTTGATTGCATTTCTATACCAACATTTCCTGCAGAGGGGTTCGACAAGTCTATCCCCCTATTTGGATTGCCAGCAGTAGCATGAACAACAGGATTCCCAGAATTGTCATTCTGCAAATTGGCTGCATATAACAAAAATAATATTGTTATATCATAAATCAAAAGAGGCAGATTAAAAGCTCAAAGTTTGAGTTACCATCTGAAGAACCATCATTCTCACTCTCAGCACTGTCAATGTTCAAATTTTGTAATCAGAATTGCATGATTTAAAGAGAAATAGTGTAGTAAATTAAATTGATAAAAACTGCTCTAGAGTAGTATAATGCAAATAAACCTTTGTGTAGTGGTACCGTCGTTCCCTGAACTTGATGCAACCTTCTGGCGGATTACCATAGGCGTGCCAGGATGAGCATAAACTTCCGGTGGGGAATATAGAGTAGGGTATGGAACTGGAGCCCCATATGGTGGCATCATAGGATGCTGAAATAAGTTACACAAACATACATCAGTATATCTATAAATCTTGAAAAATGTTATAGATAATATTATAATTATTATTATTAACTTTTAACACTGAAATATAAGACAGTTTTGCTCAGTCAATGGTCGAATTTGTTTAAATACTCAAACCGACTGCTTAATCGATGATCAGATTTGTTCAATTGATGGTCAATTTTGTTCAATAAAATTTGAAAAACTTAGATCCATTGCAATCGATGGCCTAGTTTGTTCAAATACCGGTGCATGATGTGTCGCATCAGACCACATCACGCATCACATGTGTATCATGGAAACACATCGTCTCAACTACAGGGATGAAATCCCACACTGCATCATCGCATTATGCGCTCCTGAAGCGCGCATTTATAACCAAGCAAACAACTAATTACAGATGATAATGATGATGATGATGACCTGGCCTCCCCATATATATGGATGAGGAGTTGGAGATGCAACAATTGAAGGAAAGAAAGGCGGGGGAGCTCCACCACCATAATAAGCCTAACACGAAACATGCAAACCTCCATAAGAATCCATCTCAACACTCACAACCAAAAAACTTTCTAAACAACATGCTTATATCATATAATATTTATCATCATGCACCTGCATTGAAGTTGACCAATCTGCATAAGGAGGTGGATGTGTTTCCTGAAGATATGGTAAGAATATGTGATAATTTTAACTTTTGTGTGACACAATTAAAATAAAAACAAAAACAGAAACAAAGAAACCTGAGTTGAGGTGGATTTGGAATGCTTAGCCGTTGAGCTCCCTTCACCAGCTCCCATGAAATCTACAGGCCAAAACAAAAATTGACGCCACAAAACGATTCACCTCAGAAATTCGTTGAAAACAGTGTGATTATCAGATCCAGATAAGAACAATCGTTCACGGTAACATATAAAATAAGATATTTATGCGCGTAATAACAGATTCGTCAACAGAAATAGATAAAACCTAAAATTAATTGTAACCTGAGGTGGAGGATGGTGTTTCGTGATATCACCGAGAGTAGTTTCTTAATCAGATGTGAAATTTAGGGCAGATTGTGTCGATTAGAGGTCGGAATTTCAAGATCTGAGAGGAATTGAGAGAAAAACGTTAGGTTGATTTTGCTACTCCGCGGGAGGAGACCGGTGGTGGTGCGGTGGTCCGGCAGAGAAGGTGAGATGGAAGAGGATTAGGTTAAAGAGATGACACGTAGGGTGGAAATGGTTCCAGGTGGCAAAAGCAGAGCGGATGGATATGACGACGCAGCAAAGTTTGATCGAATGGTTGGTGATCATGAAATAGATGGCTAGTTTGTATATCAAATTGAAAATGAAGGCGAGTTTGATAGTTATCGGTTCGGCTCATCCACAGTGATAAAACTTACGTTGAAACACATACTCGATATATCGTACGATATAAAAAAAACTCGGATCGCTCACAGAAAAACAAAACAAAGTCGTGCATACCGTTTTAAAAAAAAGTTAACGAAAGTTACTAAAATAATAAACCCATTGAACTTTTGTTACAATTTTATAAAAAATCAAACTTAAAAAAAAACTAAAGTTTACTCTATTGAAGTTTTGTGTCAAATATAACTTTTTAGAAAAAAAAAAAAAACCTTAAACATTTTGTGCTATATCTATATAAAAAACTTTGGGGGGGGGGGTTGGGGGGGTAAACAAAAAACTAAAAAGGCCTATTCAACCCTACGTCCGATTATAGTTATATAATATATATCTATCTATATTATATAATAAATAAGTAAAATATAAGCACACTTGTAACAATTGTAAGCCTCCCTATTATTATTTTCTCGTCTCTCTCTCCTATTAACAATCAACTACACTATTTTTGGCAACTAAATTAATTATATGTTTCAATTTTTATATACACATTTTTTAATTTAAAATTATGTTTATTGTCAATTAATTTGTTCAATCATATTTTTATGAACTCTACAAACAGAAAACAATTTTACAGCAAGTTATTATTAAAATAAAAAAAACTTTTAATCATATATTTACATATTCATATTGTTCAATTTTGACGAATGTATGTGCTAATAGATTATATTAGAACACTTAATCTCAAGTGTCGGTCACTTTAAAAAAAAATACAATTCTCACCCTTTGACTTTTTGGATAATGTAATTCTTACCCTTTGACTTTTTGAAATAGCATAACTTACCTTAATTTTATAAAATGTCACTTTAACACCCTCAAGTTTAATAAAAATTAAAATATATAAAAATATAAAAAGTTTAAATATATAAAAAATCTTTAATGAACGAACGTTGTAGTATATGAAATAACATTCGTTCGTTAAATTTTTTTCTTGATGTCCCGGTATAAATTTCATTAAAAACGGAGTTGTATTAAATGTGGGGTATTTTTTAGGTGTCGTGGGTTATATTGAATGACGGTAACGTACCGGTACCGTGAAGAACGAGACCGACACCTACCGAAAAACATCGATTCCGTTATGTAACTTTTTTTTATCGATCTTTCGATCTCCACAACCGATTTTCCGTAACTTTATACGTTTCTTCTATGTACTTAACAACATTTCTTTTTGTGTTTAGCAAACGTTAATGCCACCGTCTCAATCGTTTAAGATCCGCCTCCTACCGAGTGGCGCGGGCGCCTGCCGCCGCGGAGCGCGGGGCTCATTTTCTAGTTATATTTTACTCAACATGTGTAATACACGAGTTTATTCACGGGTTTTAAAAACATAAACTTTTTATTACTAGGTACTTAACATTACATTTATTCAACCCGTGTAATATACGAGGTTCTAACCTAGTATTTAATATAATAAAATATATGTATGTAAAAAATTGAAGGAAAAATTAAACACTAAAATATTAGATTAATTAAAATTATAAAAATTAAGTATTACATAAATTAAACTTAACTTACCTTAATTTTAATAATCGCTTTTTATGATATGCAAGAGTTTCAGGATCTATTTGGCTTGAATCCTTGTAGATAATTTCTTATTCACCCAATGCAATCTTTTCTTGCTTAGCTCCAACGGTTATACCATTTTGGCATCAAATTAATCCAATATAGCCACTTTTTCGTCGAACATAAAGTCTCATGGGACCCGGGTTTAATTCCTACCACCATCATTAATTTTATGCAAATGAGGCCTAGTTCTTAGGCTGATGCACCAAGGTTTTACCCATGCCGATCCAGGGTTCGAGCCTCGACTCTCCCTCAAGCCCAAAAGGGGCTGTATTGGGTGGGATTTTTCCTTGGATGCTCTCCAACTCTGACGCCAAGTGGGTCCGGTTAAGACAACATATTGGCCGGAGTTGGACTAGGCTCTCCCATGTGACGGGGGGTGCAACGTCACACATTCAATGTTCGCCGTTAAAAAAAAAGTCACAGACAATGTCATTACCTACGACTTTGACTTCTGATGATTCGGCCTTAACCTTCTTCTTGCCCATATGACAAGGCATGTCCTTAACTTCAACTTCGTACAGACAACCAACATAGGAGTAACATCGTTGAGGTCAAAACATGTGTTAGCGTCTGACGAAGCAGTGTAGTCACCTAAAGCGGATGCCTTCATTCTCTTCGGCTATTGTCTTTGATGGATGTTTGTTTGTTGTTTCCATTTTGGCTCATCTTCTAGTATGTTCAACACATGCTTGTATAAAAACTAGGTTTTATGATTTGCATAGAACTCCTCGTGTGCATTTATTACGAAATAAAAGTTTATTTAGGATAGTATTAGATTTAATGAAAAGATAAAGCATGACCTAAGTTAGTTTAAAGAAAAGATAAAAACGTGACCTAGCAAAAAAAATATAACAAAATAAAAAATTTATTTACAAAATCATTAGCTTTAACCAACCCCATATAAACCACTTAAACATATTTTCACAGCTTGCTATGTGGCATTAGTTATATAGAAAATGGTTAGCAACTGGTGTTGAATGCCTCTAATTTTTTCCTTCTCAGTTAAAGACATATCGGATATACATAAATCAGTCGCTACAAATGAAACACAAAAGAAAATGATTAAAGGAATAATTATCACAACAATTTGGTGCTAAAAAACAAGGAACGGAGTTCATTTCTCTAATACGCAGGTAAAAGTGGATAAGATCATTAAAGACATCAAGTCCTTGGGGTATTTATGGATAAAAAATAGGGGCATTTACATATATCCCCTTCCTAAGTTCTTTTATTACATATTTACCCGACCCTAAAATTTAATTACATATTTTCCCTTACTAAAACCTATATATTACATATTTATCAATTTCATTTAAAATAACGTATTTTATTATCATTTTACCCTTAATGAATCAATTAAAATACTATTTACATATATCATCTTCCTAAATATTTGTGAGGGGCAATTGGGTAATTTTAAGTTAACTGGAGAAATATATAATTAAAGTTAAGGGTTAGGGATATGTGTAATTTAGAAGTTTAATAGGGCTAAATATGTAAAAAAAACCTAAAAAATAAATCAAATAACAACATCTTGTTTTGGAAAGATTGGTGTAGCTTCAATATAAAGTAAATCATGTATATGTCTTAGTTTTATTTTCTAGTGTTGTAGCATCTGAAAAACCCAAAACCTTTAAATGGGCTAGAGGAAAGAAAGAAAACAAGTATGGGGTCACGAGTGTGGGCTTGGGCCTAATGGGTGAAAGCGAAATAGGGGTTATTAACCCTAATAGCCTCATGAACCAGCCACCATTTGCATTCAACACCAAAAATCGTCTAGAGAGAGATAGAATTATAGAGAGAGAAAGTCAAGGAATTTGGTGTTGACTTATATACAGATCGGTTAGCACCAACTAGACGTCCGACTCAAGTTTAACTACAAGCGATTAGGTGAATCAAGAATCTGTATTTACTTGTTTCTAGGGTGATGTTGTAACACCTGCCACAAAAATGTCTAAAACTTAACAAAAGGTAAACCCTAGGGACTATAAGTATAAGCACCTTAAAGTTCAGGGTTTAATCTGAAAAATATGGATTTAAGACCTTAGCGGACCGCTAAGGTTATCCATAACGGTCTGCTATAGGTGTTGGTTTGGGTGGCGGACCGCCACCATAGATGGTAACGATCCTCTACGTGTAGGTTAAGCAAACAATCTGGGTTGGCCACGTGTATAGTGACTAATGGTCACTTGTTGTGACACGCGTATTCGTGGCGGACCGCCACGCCAGGTGGTAACGGGGGTCCGCCAGCCGCAAAATCACCAGAACTTGCCACGCGTACTGGTGGCAGACGACTACGCCTAGCGGTAACGGTCCGCTAGCCGCAAATTAAGGAGGGGTCCAATCAGAGTTGGACGTGTAGGGCTGACACATGCAAGGGCGGTAGCGAACCGCTACGCCCAAGCATAACGGTCCGCTACGGACCTCAGTTCACCCCTATAAACAGTTGGACGATCTTGATCGTTTTAACACACAACAAATCGTCCTTTACTCTCAAATTTCGTGCCTGAGCCCTCGTAGTCCACTCTCGACGATCCCAGTTCGATTCCCGCTTCTAGTAGTGCTCGGTTTAAGAAGAAACGCTCCTATAAGTGCGGGTACGCTAGAGAAAGCAAGTTAAGAAGCTAGACGTTAAGCTTTGACTCTAGAGGCTCATTCCTACCAAAAAGGTGAATACTTTATCCTTTTTAAAACATATGTCAAACACTTTATTTACGAAAATGCACGTAGGATTCTCAGGCCTCGTGTAAAGGGAAATTCTAAAGAAAGGAGATAGGACCAGGGAACTGATCAACCCTGTGTTGTACTATTTCCAGTGGCTCATCATGTATTTAATTTCAAACTATGTTTTGTAATCAAATGAGAAGGGTATTGAAACCCTATGTTTATAAAGTAAATACAAGGCTTTTGTTTTCCAACTGAGTTTTGATATTTACAAACATAACCATTGAGGTTGAGATAAATGATGAAACGATCATTTGAAAAGACTCCCGCTGTATTTTATAAAACTCTGAAATCAAGTAACCAAACGATACCAATCGGGCGCGCACACGTCCAGGGGGTGCTTGAGGCGGGGTGTGACAGGTTGGTATCAGAGCCACATGTTTTAGCTAATTAGATACTTGGATCTAGTATCTTAGCTTTAACCATGATGCTTTTAAGATAAGAAAACAAGGTAACCTTCTGACCGGTATGTAGCTATCTGACCAATGGAAGTGTTCTGTCTAAGGAAAGAGCGGTGTATAAATCTCTCCTAGACTCATCGCTCTTACCTGGGAACATATCTGTTGGAGGTACTACACTGGAAAGATAACCATCCTTGTAGAACTTTAGCTAAGATTAAGATACTGGCTTTAGTATATAAGTTTTGAATAAGACAAATACTAATATGATAAGATTGCAGATATCTAGAGGAAATACTGTTCCGTATTACGGTCCTAATCGTCCTATTAAGCAAGAATCTCCTGAATACCATCTGTTAGGTTCATAACAGAATCCTATATGTTCACCCTACTATAATGATGACCCGTTTGCTGTATTCCCAAACTCTCCCGAATACCACCCTCAATCCCAAAACTCTTCTAGGCAATGGATGGATGTTGGATCAGACTTTAGCAACTGAAATACTGCTGCTCAATCTGTGCAAGGAAACGAGGCACAATCCAGTCAAATTTAGTCATCTGAAAAAGATCCTTCTGAAGATCCCCAATATCAATCTGCTTCTGAAAACCCTAATGATTATCCTTTCAATAACCCTATCTCAAACAGTTCTGATTATCAATCCTATAACTTTAGATCCCCGGTCATGTATGATCCATATGTGTTCCCCGAACCAACATATGATCCTTACCAAGCTTACTTTCAATCACCACCCGACTGTCATCATGCTTATAATGATATGTTGATGGGTATCCGTGAACCTCCTCCTAAATATGGTTATAAGTATACTATGCCTTCTTCCCATATCGAATGTCTAGATCGTTCGTTACGCCAAATGGATGAGATAAACTAGAAGAAAATCATGGATAAGAAAAGAACCCAGTTTTATTGGAAACAGGTATATGAGTATGGAAAGGATCTAAAGACCTTGGGGAAGGAGCTGATGAAGGATTGAAATTTTGTTGTATTATACTTCTATTGTAATATATTTTATGATAATAAAATATAGTTTGTTTTTAATTTTCAGAATGGTTGAAAAAGGCAAAGGTCCTAGTTTTCTTCGAAAATTCGCTCCTGCTAATTACTTTGATCGTAAAACAAATAAAACAACTATAGAACTTAATGAGGAAACTGAAAGTTCTACTTTCAGAAGCCTCGGAGACATAGGAAACCTTAGTGTTCCCTATAATCCTTCTATAAGTTTTCATTCTGCTCCATCTGCTGGAAACTATAATATCACTCCTTATCCGCAAAATTTTCATGAGAGATACGCTGAAATCCCTTATAAAATAAATATGATCCTGGAGAAGAAGAACACACTGATTCCAATATACCTTACGTTTCATATTATGAGACGATTCCTATTCCTGCTCTGCATATAAATAAGAATGCGTCAGGAAGTGAAAGGGAACAAATGCTGTTAAACCGGATAGCTGAACTGGAAAGAGAAAAGGATGAAGTAGAAGCACTGAATGCCCTTCTAGTTCAAGCTCTTGAAGAGAAGAATTTTAGAAATTTTTAGAATCAAAAATTTGTATTTTCTTCTTGTAAATATTTTATCAATAAAAAGTTCTGTTTTAATTCAAGTATTGTCTATTGATAGAATGTCGAAACAAACTGAACCTTCTCAAAACACAAGAGACAAGAAAAAGCAGGCAGTAATTGATAATACCGCTGAAAATAATGAGTCCCGAAAGGAACTTCAAAGGATGATCACAGAAGGAATTAAGGATTCTCTTCCGATGATTTTTACAGAGCTTGAAAAGAGACAAGCTGGCCGAATATCTATTCAACCTTCAATTCCTCAATCAGTTCACTCTCGTCAAACTCGAACAATGACCCAATCGAAACCTATTACTCTAGAATCAAAGGGTTCTGTTTCTCACAAATCCAAGAAGATTGAAAGGGAAGAATATTACCATAACTCATCCGAGGATGAGAGTACGGGTAATAACTACGGACAAATAGCAAAGAAAAGGAAAGTAGTAGGTTGTATTTATAAGATGTTCCAGGATTGTAAACCATACAATTTATCTGGAAAGGGAGGTGGGATAGTGATGTAAGGTCAAATATCCTGCGTATATGTATTATTTTGTATACATTTAATAGCTTAATATTGTATATCAAGTCGGGTTTATATAATATTTGTAGTGTTTATTACAGGGTTAAAGCGCTAAAATGAGAGGGAAAACAATTGTTTGAGCCATAATATTAATTATCGGATGAAATCATGTATATGATGCAACTAAAAAATTATGTTGGATGCTTGATGACCCACGTGGATTACTACAGCAACAAAGGGAAAATTTTAATTGGGCTAGTAATTTTATGTGGATTATTATGTTATAGTCTTTAGGTTGGGCTGCAACAAATGAGTAAATGGGCTTCAATTGGGTTGAGGTGAATTAAAGTAGTTGGGCCATGGGGCCCACGAAAAGAGCAGGTCACGCAAGGAAAAGGGGGTCGTTTTTGCTCCTTTTGGCGGCTGGGAGGTGGACGCACAAAAACAAGCAGGTGACGAGGGGAAAGCCATTGTGGCTGGCTGTTACGGCTGTTGACATCACGAAAGAAAAGAAAAAGAGGACAACAGGTTTTGCTTTTAATTATTTAATTTTAATGAATCCTATAGTGACTATATTTGATTATTTATTTATTATGATTGGCTAAACCTTTTGTGGCTTCCTCTGAGCGGATGGTTCGTATAGGGTTTGTGTTTTATTCAGTTGTTTATGTTTTTGGATCTATTTAGTTTCTGACAATAACTGAGTAGATTGATGTATTGGTTGAATTAAACAGTTTATTATTGTGCTTTGAGTTTTCTGCTTTACAATCTGTGCTCGGTTGATGACAAAACTTAGAAGCAGGGTTGAGTGACTAAAGTGGGTAACTTGGTATTTATAAATTGGGTAATTGGATTATACTGGTTTTTGACGAAACTAGTTGCATAGGTTTTCTGACAAAGAATCTGTCTTCAATTACTGTTTCAACTCATTTTCCAACACTATGTCTATGTGGTGTCCAATTAAATAACTGAATTTTATATAAACCTAGAACCTGAAGTTTGGAGGGAGTTACATCTTTATTTAATCTGTGTGTTTTAATTATAATTTACTGAACTAAACAATTAATCTTTCCACTGATTCCCTGTGGATTCGACAACCCTACTTCCTTGTCTACAGTCCAAGGTAGATAAGTAGTAGTTTTTATAAATGTTTTTGATTGACCTTGACAACGCGATCAGATAGCCACATTAAGGTGGATTGAGAAGAATGAGTCAGTTTTGGCTATCAGCAAATGTGCTGAGGAAGACAAGGTTCTGTATGCCTCCAATTTATTCAAAGATCAAGCCTTGGAATGGTGGAACAACATTATTGCTGTCAAAGGCAGAGACGCAGCCTACGCAATGGGCTGGAATGCCTTTTGGGCAAGAGTTGAAAAGAAGTATGTTCCCCAAAATGAATAGGAACAGATTGAAGGAAAATTTCTAAGTTTAAGGATGATCGGAACAAATCATCAGGAGTATGATACTAAACTCCTGGAATATGCTAGTATAGTTCCTTATCTTGCTACTCCGGAGTCAAACCTGATCAAACGTTATATCTGGGGTTTGATTGGTGAAATCCGCGACATGGTAAAGGTCACAAATTGTGAAAATCTTGATGATGCCATGGATCTAGGGGCATCATTAACTAACAGCCTGATAAGAAATCAGGAAGAGGGAAAGAAGAAGAAAGAGATAACTGGGCAAGGCCCAAGTGGATCCAAGAAATCCAATTTTTCTCCTCGAAACAACAACTCATCCATCCCTGAGTGTCCAAAGTGCAGAAGGAGGCACTTGAGACAATGTCGTGCTGGAATTTTTTGCAATTATTGTAAAATGTCTGGACACAAAGCAGAAGATTGTTATAAAAAGAAATCAATTACTTGCTTTGGATGTGGCGAAGCTGGTCACATCAAAATCAATTGTCCGAAGCAGAAGAAAACAGACGGGACAGGTCCCAAACCTGTCGATGGAGTGAAGAAGAATGCGCGGGCATTCGTTCTGAACACTCAGGAAGCAGCAGGTATGCCCGATGTCATCACATGTACATTTCTTGTTAATGATATTTATGCTCGAGTTTTATTTGACTCTGGTGCAAACCAAAGTTTTATAAAACATGGATTCTGTAGATTGTTAAATAAAATTCTAGTTAAATTTGACAAGAAATACATGGTGGAGACTGCCAATGGGGACCTAGTCCAAATCTCTGAAATCCTTAACGATTGCCATATCACATTATCAAGACATGTTATACCTGCAAGATTGTTGCCAATGACTTTGGCAGGTTTTGACAACGTATTAGGAATGGAATGGTTAGCCTCTAACCAAGCCCATATTCTATGTGATAAAAAGGCAATAGAACTTCGTTAGCCAAAAGGCAATATTCTTACGATCAACGGCGATAAAGTATCCAACTCCGTTGGAATAATTTCTATGCTGAAAGCAACAAAATACTTAAGAAAAGATTGCTTAGCATATCTTGTATCTGTAACTACCGACACTAAGACGAAGATTGAAGATGTGCCTGTTGTGGCTGAATTCCCTGATGTTTTCCCTGATGAACTGCCTGGAATTCCCCTTAAAGAGAAGTGGAGTTCAGAGTAAATCTTGTACCCGGTACAACATCTATTGCTAAAGCCCTATATAGATTCGCTCCAAACGAAATGGCAGAACTAAAGAAGCAATTAGATGAATTGCTAGAAAAAGGATTCATAAGAACAAGATCATCACGTTGGGGAGCTTCAGTCTTAATTGTTAAGAAGAAAGACGGATCAATTCGTATGTGCATTGATTATCGTGAACTAAACAAGGTTACGATAAAGAATCGTTATCCACTCCCCCGAATCGATGATCTTTTTTATCAACTTCAAGGAGCTCGTTGCTTTTCTAAGATTGATCTTCGTTCTGGTTATCATCAATTGAGAGTGCAGGAAGAAGATATTCCTAAAACTGCTTTCAGAACTCGATACGGTCATTATGAGTTCACAGTTATGCCGTTTGGACTTACTAATGCACCATCAACATTCATGGATATGATAAATCGAGTCTGTAAACCATACTTGGACAAATTCGTTATTGTATTCATTGACGATATCCTCATCTATTCCAAAAGTAAGGAAGATCATGCCAATAACTTGAAAAACTTATTTGAAATCCTGAGAACAGAAAAGCTTTACGCTAAGTTCTCAAAATGTGAATTCTGGCTGTCAGAAATTCAATTCCTTGGTCATGTTATCAATGACAATGGTATTCAAGTTGACCCTGTCAAAATTGAAGATTGAAGCCATATCTAAATGGGAAATCCCGAAGTCACCGACTGAAATCCGTAGTTTTCTTGGATTAGCCGGTTACTATCGGAGATTTATCCAAGATTTCTCTCGGGTAGCCGTACCATTAACTTCTCTATCTCGCAATTCAGTCAAATATGAATGGGGTCCTAAACAATCTGAAGCTTTTAAAATTCTGAAACTGAAACTAACTCAAGTACCCATACTGGATCTGCCAGATGGAAATGAAGGCTTCTCAGTTTACTGTGATGCATCACCCACCGACTTTGGTTGTGTGTTAATGCAAGTAATCAAGGTTATTGCTTATGCTTCTCGTCAATTAAAAAGTAATGAAAAGAACTATACGACTCATGTAAGGCCCTATTTCTGGGTAACCTCACTTGTTGGATTTACTCATAAACAAAGTTATCAATACTGAACTTCATACTAAAACATTCAAACACAGCGGAAGCATTCAACATTTTAAGTACATAACAGCGGAAGTCTTAACATTAAAACATAAATATTGTCCTAACATAAAATAAAGTCGGATGTCAGTCTCATGCCGGGTAGCCTTCACGCCTTCACACGTCCTTTCTTCTTGCTACCTGAAGTGCATACTAAAAGTCAGCTAATGCTGGTAAGTTCTAATTTAGAGCTTGAGTTAATCGTGTCTTTAGTTCCTCTAACGCGTTGTTTTGGGTTGGGCTCCATTCATACTTCACTTCCTTACGTGTTAGCTTTGTCAATGGCGAGGCTATTCTCGAGAAATCCTGAATGAATCTCCGATTGTAACCTGCCAATCCCAGAAAACTTCGTATTTCCGTTGGCGTCTTCGGAACCTTCCATTCCTTTACTGTTTCGATCTTTGTAGGATCTACCATAATACCATTTGGGTTTATCACGTGACCTAGGAATTGGACTTCTCTATGCCAGAACGCGCATTTGGAGAATTTGGTATACAGTTTCTCCTGCTTTAGGACCTCCAAAACCTCCCTTAGGTGACAGTGGTGAACACCCTCGTTATTTGAGTAGATGAGGATGTCGTCTATGAAGACTATCACTGACCGATCCAACATTGGTAGGCATACTCTATTCATTAAGTCCATGAATGCTGCGGGTACATTGGTTAGACCTAAAGACATCACGAGGAACTCATAATGCCTATACCCTGTGCGAAACGCGGTTTTCGGTACATCTTCCTCCCTTACTTTCAACTGATGGTAACCCGATCTAAGATCGATCTCTGAGAACCAACTCGCACCTTGTAGTTGATCAAAAAGGTCGTCTATTCGAGGTAGTGGGTATTTGTTCTTTACCGTTCTCTTGTTCAATTCATGGTAGTCGATGCACATTCGCATGCTACCGTCCTTCTTCTTTACAAATAATACTGGAGCGCCCCATGGTGAGATGCTCGGTCTAATAAATCCTTTTTCTGTTAATTCCTCTAGTTGAGACATCAATTCTTTCATTTCTGACGTAGCCAATCGGTAAGGGGCTTTGGCAACGGGCTCAACTCCTGGCAGTAAGTCAATCTAAAATTCTATTTCCCGATCGGGTGGCAAGCCAGGTAGGTCCTCTGGGAACACTTCTGGAAAGTTTCACACCACGGGTACATCTTTAAGCTCTTTCATTTTCATTTTATCGTCAATAACATATGTCAGATAAGCTTCGCAACCGCGCCTCATGTAAATTTCGGCCTTGATCATCGAGATGACGTTTGGCATAGTACCATTCCAATCCCCGTAAACCATAATTGGACTGCCGTCAGTAGCTTTGAGGTGTATCATCTTTCATTTACATATGATTTGAGCTTCATTGGCAGCTAACCAATCCATGCCCAATACTATATCAAATCCTCCTAAGGTCAGAAGGAATAATCTGGAAGGAAACTTATGGCCCTCTATTTCTATCACGCAATCTTCAGTCACTTGAAATACCGCCGAATTTTTACCAACAACGGTTTGTACGCTAAAGGCCCTCACTATAGTGTCAATAGTGCAATCTAGTTTACGACTAAAGGCATTTGATATAAAGCTTTTACTAGCACCAGAATCAAATAGAATTGCAACATGTTTATCATTAACAAGGGACGTACCTGACACGACATCAGGGTTTCCTCTTGCTTCCTCCTCAGTCAGGACGTAGGCCCGAGTCCTAGCCTTTGGCTGTGCCTGTTCCTTCTCTTTCTCCGAACCAGATTGTCCGGTTTTTCTGCAATCCTTAGCCTCGTGCCCAAACCAACTGCAGTTCTGTCACTTGAGAATGTTTCTGCAATCCTTGGAAATGTGCCCCGACTTTCAAAATTTAAAACACATGGTTGAGCCAGCCCGACATTCACCGCGGTGTAGTTTCCCGCATTTTGAGCATGCTTCGTACTCATCTGCCCTTGGCTTTTTAGTCTCAGATGCAACAGCCCCTTTTCCGTTTCCCCTAGACGGGTTCTCCCAATTTCTTTTTTGTGCCTCAGGTGCCGGGTCTTCGTTGGTATAGTCGTCATAGACGATTCCGCTCAGATTCACTACCGACTCGAAAGTCGAGGGTAAGTTAGCTTTTACATGGACACGGACCCGCTGTGGCAGACACTTAACATAGTATTTGATCAGACGATCTTCAGTTTCTACCAGGTGGGGTACTAGTTGAGCCAGTTCATTGAATCTAGAAGTGTAAAAGCGATGGGTCTTGTTACCAGCCTTGAAGTTTAGGAACTCGTTCTCCACACGATCAATCTCGTTCTAGGGGCAGAACTTTTGGTTTATGAGCTTCTTCAGGTCTTCCCAGGTCATCCTGTTGAGAGCGTTTGGTGACTTAGTCCTTTGAATGTTCCTCCACCAACTCAGTTCCTCGTTGGTGAAAGAGTGAGCCACATACTTAACAGCTTAGTCAGGTCGACACTCGCTTATGTTGATTACGCCGTTCATCCTCTCAATCCATTCAAGCGTAGCCACCGAATCCTTGTTACGATCAAACTTGGGTGGGTCACCGTCCTTGAAACCTTTGTAAGTACACCCTCGAGTGTTCAATCCCACCTTCACTTCATCCCCATCACTGTCATATACTTTCTCCTCGTGGTTTCCTTCGTCCTCCTCTTTACTTTTCTTTAGTGCCTCGGATAGTAGGTCAGGCAATACGTTCTTCACGGTGAGTACAACCTCGCAGGCAATAGCATCCCTAACTTCGGGTTCCAAGTGTAGGGACCCTTGATTGCCCTCCTTAGGTGGTGTCACACCCCCAATTTCAACTAACGGAGTATTACCGTTTTGGGAAGTGACAAACCAGGATCTCAGACACTAGTTACATTGAACGACTCTACATGAGACTCAAAATGAAAATATCTTTTAAATCAGAGTATCAATGCGGAAGCGTAAAGAAAGTAAATGCGCAAAATACACGCCCCAAAACCAAAGTCCAAAAGTCTCAAAAGTCCAAACGTCCAAACCAAACCAAGTACAATAAAATAATTCAACCAAACATAAATAGACACAAAGCAAAGCAGTTGAATCCCATGCATGCCCTAACGTGCACCTGTTTCTTAGCTTAGCGTCCTGAGAAAACATGTAAGAAAAAGTGTCAACACGAGGTTGGTGAGTTCACAGGTTTCAATATATAAATAAATGTTTACCAGATTTATTGTACAATCAACATATATATACCAATGAGTAGCTAACCCATGTTCATGTTTGCTATTACGCTCGCAACCGTAAACTGACTGTTTGTATTGCCTCCCACCAGGTCTATCAACCACGGTGCACGTTTAGGTCAATATTGCACCCGTTCGATATCCAATCGAGTTAGCGCGACTAACGCGGATAAGGTTTGTCAAACCCAGTAGTACTACCCAACATACCTCGCTACATTCATATTTAAACGGTTCGATGTGAGGACTTTCATGATAGAGTTTACGCATAGTCATAACAAGTGATATAAAATGAAGTACAAAAATCAAAAAGAGTTTGCATCATGTTTTCTCCCCCAGTTTAAAAGCAGTAAAAAGGACCGTGAAAGCTCACCTGAGCTTGAGTAGAGATTTGGATCACACAAGGAAAAAAGTCGGAACCACGAGTGTAAGTCTCAGACGACTTACGTATGCCCTAAAATTATAAACATATAAATTAGGGACATATGGGATTTGTGACGAAGATACGGAAGATTATGACGTCTTAAAACATTATAAGGATTTAAGAGTAGACGAACGTGTCTACGGGAATACGGATTTCTTAATTAATTAATTATTAAGATTAATGCGTTTCGTGTCGAACGTTTCTAATAAAAAATAATAATGACTAATTATATTCGTACGTTTGTGACATTTAAAATGGTTAGGAAAATAATGTAACTATATATATTATTTTCAAGTTCGAATGATTAACAAAATAATCATTTGTGTGGAAAAATAATAAGTATATTATTTTTGATCGAAGATAAAACCGATGGTAAATAACATAATAACTGATATTATTTATAAGTTTGAAACGTTTCATTGAGTTTATAAACGTGGTGAAAATATTATAAATGTATATTATTTTTAATTGAGGTTACAAGGTTGAAAATAATATAAATATATTATTTTGTTCGGAGTCGCGGTTTGAAAATAATATAGAAATATTATTTTTAAAAGTGGGAAAATATTATAAAATAGGTTATAAAATCAAACCCGAGCCTACGGGGTTTTTCGGGTTAAAAACGTGTTTATATATTGATATAATGGTATTGGGAATGGTTTTTGTATAAAAGGATGCTCTAAAATAATTAAAACAAAAACAGGGGGGAAAGACTCGAACCCGGGTCCCCTCCATGTTAGCACACTGACTTAACCATCTCGGCCACTAGGCTATCGCATCATAATCTCGGGCCGTGATGGTTTTATCAATCTACAAGCGGTGTTCCTCCCTTTCCATCGAGTCGAACCCAAACCCAATCCCAATTCCGACGAATTCGATTTCGATTAAACAAATTTACATAGGTGTTTTGGTTATTAGAAGATTTCGAATCTGTGGGTGGGTTTAATTTCAAAAACACAAGTTTCACCTTCAATTTATTTTTGTTTTTAGAAACCGAGCCCTAAGTTAGAGCTTTAGATCGATTCGTTTAATTTCTATAATGATAGCTACTGGATTCATGGGGATATTGATCGGTGAAGAGTTTCGAATCAGACTATGTAAGTTAATTTCATTTTTATTGAGTCTAGAATTGAAATCCCCAAATCAAGTTTATGATGAACCCTAGGTTATGGATCGTGTTAAATTCGATGACATGAGCCCTGGATTTCATAGGGCTTTCAATCCAGTTGCAGGGACGACTCTAAGGATATGTTCAATTTCATTAATCGATATCGGATTGCTAGGGTTCGACCAAACTAGAAACGTATGAACCCTAGGTTATTGATCGTGATCAATCCGATATTGGATGTCCAGATTAAGATAGGGCTTTTGATTAACAGGATAAAACGAGTCTAAAGACTATATCAATTACAAGAATAAACGATGTATTGCCGGAGTTCGATTACACCACAGTCGCGGTCCGACGCGTTGATATTCGGTGATCCTAGTTCTTTCTCCGATTGAATTGGTGTGTGCAGAAGCTTCTTCAGGTTTCGTACAAGCTACATAGGAGTTGAATTCGTGGATATGATACAAGCATTCGATCAATTTTTTTGTGTAAACGACGGGAATCGACGGTTATGGCCATTATTCCCATCAATAGGATTAATTTGAGCATAATGGCGGTGTTATTGGTTCAATGATGATCGATTAATGTCGTGGTCATGTAAAACGGTTACAGAATCGAATACAAATCGATTTTTGATTTTGAATTTGATTGAATGATTGCGATTTTGACTTTCAGAAAGTCAACAAGACTATTTTGAGTTTGATTTTGACTTTGAGAGTCAACCATCTAAGTCTTGGGACTTGGCAGAACTAGTCCTTGGAGTTTGAGGTTAAGAAATGACTGAATTTAAACCCTATGGTTAGATTTAACTGGGTTAGTTAACGGGGTTAAGTTTTTATAGGATTTTTAACAAATTGTTAACGGAGTTAACCGGAAAAGTCGGATTGTCACATCATACCCTAGTTGAAAGAATTTTCGTCCCGAAAATTAAAATAAATAAATAAATAAAAAATTTCCGGATGTCACATCATCCCCTAGTTGAAAGAATTTTCGTCCCGAAAATTTAAAATAGTACCTTAAGAGTTTGACGTGGAGTGCTTGAACAGATTAGGATATTTGCGCATCATCTGATCCTCGCGCTCCCACATGAATTCCGGTCCGCGTTTCGAGTTCCAACGGACTCTAACAATGGGGATTTTGCTGCACTTTAACGTTTTTACTTCCCTATCCATAATTTCGACAGGTTCTTCGATGAAACGTAACTGTTCATCAACATGTAGTTCCTCCAGAGGAACTGCGAGTGATTCGTCTGCCAGACATTTCTTTAAATTTGAGACGTGAAAGACGTTGTGCACACCACTAAGTCTTTCAGGTAGGTCCAGTTGATACGCGACTGGTCCAATTCTCTTCATTATTTTGAATGGTCCAACATAACAAGGATTCAGTTTTCCTTGTTTCCCGAAACGAATGACACCTTTCCAAGGTGAGACCTTGAGTAAGACTATGTCACCTATTTGAAACTCCAAAGGTTTACGACGCTTGTCGGCATAGCTCTTTTGACGATCACGAGCTGCCGCCATACGATTTCTAATTTGAACGATCTTTTCGGAAGTTTCAAATACAAGTTCAGGACCTGTGAGTTGGCTATCTCCAACCTCGGTCCAACAAATGGGAGAACGGCATTTCCGTCCATAAATTGCTTCAAATGGAGCTGCCTTGATGCTAGTGTGATAGATGTTGTTGTAGGAGAACTCCACCAACGGTAGGTGAGACTCCCAAGTGTTACCGAAATCGATCACACAAGCTCGTAGCATGTCCTCCAGAGTTTGGATAGTACGTTCTGTTTGACCATCGGTTTGAGGATGGTAAGCTGTGCTCATATCTAGACGCGAGCCTAAGGCCTTATGTAACGACTGCCAGAAACGAGAAGTGAATCGTGCATCACGATCCGAAATAATGGAGATTGGCACCCCGTGCCGAAATACTACTTCTTTTAGGTAAATACGAGTTAGCTTTTCCATCTTATCGGTTTCCTTGATGGCTAAGAAATGGGCGGATTTTGTTAAACGATCAACGATTACCCAAATGGTATCGCATCCAGTAGGAGTTCGTGGTAATTTGGTGATGAAATCCATGGATATTTGTTCCCATTTTCACATGGGAATTTCTGGTTGCTGCAGGAGACCGGATGGTTTTTGATATTCAACTTTGACCTTCGCGCAGGTCAGACACTTACTAACATAGGTGGCTATATCGGCCTTCATCTTCGGCCACCAATATAGTACTTTTAGATCATGGTACATTTTATCGGAACCGTGATGGATGGAGTAACGAGATTTATGAGCTTCATCCATGATTAGTTCCCTTAAGTTTCCGAACACTGGAATCCATATTCGTTCAACGAAGTAACGAATTCCGTCAGATTTTATTTCCAGTTGTGCTTCCATGCCGCGTGTACCTTCTAACGGTAGGTTATCTTCTTTCAAGGCTTCAAGTTGAGCACTACGAATTCTGTCAGGCAATCTAGGGTGAATAGTGAGTTGTAACGCTCGAACTCGTTTGGGTTTCGTTTCCTTTCGGCTTAGTGCATCAGCTACAACGTTAGCTTTCCCCGGATGATACCGGATCGCACAGTCGTAATCATTTATGTCACACCCCAACCGTGCATCTTAACCACGGGTGCGACTTAATTGACAAAAGAACACAATGAAATAAAGACATTTACTATTAAAGTTTCATAATATTTAAAAAAAATCCCAATTACATAAGTTTCGAATTAAACCAAACAGATAACATGTTCAAAAGACAAGCAACTTAAAATAAGATTCTTCAATTGATATCTAGGCAAATACTATGTGATGTTGACTTGACCTATCACAAGCTTAATCACCTGAAACATGTACGAAAAACAAGTGTCAACTAAAAATAGTTGGTGAGAAATCACAGGTTTAATAAAAGTATAAGTTTGGCAAAGGTGACAATTCATATTCCAAGATCATCATATAGCACGTAATAAAACAAACACATGATTAGCAAACCCAACCTAAAATGATGAGTAACGAATAAGTGGTACAACTCGCAAGTTGCACTAATAACGAATAAGATGTCCAACCAACAGTTGTCCATAAAGTATATGCGGTTTCCATCCTATGGCCCATATCTGTACTACCGTTGGCTTGAAAGTTTCAAGATAAGGATTTGCAAGTTTAACGTTTATCATGTTGTGTTCATTTACTCACATACATATATGATTCGCTTGTTTTAGAATTGTTTGAAAACGTGTTTTAATGTTTGCCAACGCGTACATGTTTCCCCCAAAACGATTTGAATAAAGTGGGGCTATGAAGTCTCACCTTGAAAGCTAGACGAGATAAGAAACTTGAACGAATAGACGAGATGAATCACGGACCAGACCCTAAAAAAATAAATAAACCAGTTTTAGGGTAGGTTCGATGGTTACGAGTGTTAGATAGGCGGTTCGGGTCATAAGATTAAGAATTAGTTGCAAAAATAGAGTTTTAGTTGATTTTCAGATTTGGACAGCAAAGTAGCTGAACAGAAACGGGATTGTTAAAAATATCAAACGACGTCTAAAAATTATGAAATTTTACAGGGAATTATTTTAAGTCGTCCCGAAGAAGTTTCGTTTAGAAAGTTTTTCCATTTGAGACTCGGATCATAGCCAAAATAGTCCAAAAAGACAGAAGGTACTGAAAAAGGTTTCTGTCCCGTTTTGGCTACTACGGAGTCATACTTTTGAATTAGAAAACGATCCAATTATGGTTGGAAATGAAATTCGATGAACTACGTCGTGGAAATTGAGTTTGCTCAGTTTAGATTAATTATGGTCAAGTTACGCTCAGTTAAATTCCGCACAGTTTTTGTCCAAAATCAATGGTTGCACTTAAGTGGTCCGTTTAGGGTTTTAAGATTACCAAACGCACAAATAAAAATTAGACGAATGTTATTATGTTATTATAATATATAATATAATCATATTAGGTTAGCCAAAACGTCCCGTGTCACCGGTCTAGCCATGATATTCACAGAAGCGTTTTGGAGAATCACATAATGCAATCGGCATAGCCGACACGAGCAAGCGGATTCTATATTTAATTAGCGTGTGAGTTCATATAAGTGATAATATAGAATAAATAACATGTTTTAAGTTAGCAAGAACATACTAAAGCATCGGCAGAGCCACTTTTGCAATAGTTGTCTTGAGGATTCGCAGAATGCGACGGCATAGCCGCCATTGCAAACGGGATCCTTTGTTTGTTAGTTGGTGATGTTAGCTTGATTTATTAGTTTGATTAAGATTATTAGAGGGTTTTTAGGGCTGAGGTTTCACATGATCAAGTGATCATGGATAGAAAATAGAAAAAGATTGAGGGGATGAAGAAAGAATAAAATAAAAAGACGGTATTCAACTTCGGAGGGTTACTTACTTGTTTGATCTTCAAACCCTTGGAATCCTCTAAGGGATTTTCGAAATCTTCAAGGTTGGGAAGGGATTTCATAACTTAGGAGGGGTTGGGAGTGTTTGAGGGAGAATTAGCAAAGAAAACAAGATCCTAAGCCTCCTATTTATACTAATGGTTGAAGGGGTGTAAATATGGAATGTCTTGGAAAGTAATTTAGGGTTTTAGGGCCCTCAAATTTGTGAAATTTTCCTCAATGGGGCTGGGTTTTTTGTGATTTCTTGCTTGGGCTAGGTCCAAGAGTAGGTGGGTTGGGTCCTAACTTGATCCGGTTGAGTGCGCGCATTCGAAAATTGCGATTTTAAGCATTTCTAAGCGAAATTGGCAAATGTTTTCAACATTAAAGTTGATTGTCATAAAAAAAAGAGTATGTTTAGCTAAAAACATTTAAGTTAAAGTTACGTTATTCTCGTATAGTAGTTGGCGATCAGTGGGCGAGAAAACGGACTTTTTGATCGTTTTTCGAATTTCAGGATTTATTTAAGGAAAGTTTTGCAAACAAACTTTGTTTTAATTTAAGAAATTAATATTTTAAACATTTAAAACATAAATTAATGTCATGTTAAACGATTTGTCGGTCGTGGACGGTACGTAGTTAACGACGGTTTAAAAGGCGAACGATCGCACGAAAGTACTAACTAGTACTTTTAAGCATCAATTCACATTGAATGGGTTGTAAGAACATGTTTGAGATGTATGGGGGTGGTTCATGTGTATTTAATGTGTCATAAAGATCAATTAAGTCTACGTGCGATCCATGAATCAATCACAGATAAGTATAAGTCTTTGAAATCAAGCATAAACGTAATGTTTCACATGTGAACTAGTATTGTAACAACGTCTGAATAGGATTTCAAGTAAAATGAAATGTCATGCAGATTTTCATTGATAAGTCTAGAATGAGTACAAGTAGTGAAAATCAGAAGTGTCACAGTCTCCCCTAGTTAAAAGAATTTCGTCCCCGAAATTCAACTAGTAGAGGCTGTAGGGTCTAGAAAGAGATGAGGGTACTTATGTTTCATTTGGTCTTCACGTTCCCAGGTGAACTCAGGACCATGCTTGGCTTCCCAACGAACTTTCATGATAGGGATGCGGCTACGCTTGAGTTGCTTGACTTCACGGTCCATGATTTCAACGGGCTTTTCGACGAAATGCATAGAGTTGTCGATACGAACATCATCCAGAGGAACTTGAAGTGTGTCATCAGCAAGGCACCTTTTAAGGTTTGATACATGAAAAACGTCATGAACGTTACAAATTTCGGTTGGTAGCTTGAGTCTATAGGCTACTGGGCCAATCCTTTCAAGAATTTCGAATGGCCCAACGAACCTAGGGGCTAGCTTTCCCTTCTTCCCAAATCGGACAACACCTTTCCAGGGGGAAACCTTGAGTAAGACTCTATCACCGACTTGAAATTCAAGGGGCTTCCTACGGTTGCCAGCATAACTCTTTTGACGATCGTGAGAGGCCTTGAGTCTTTCTTGAATTTGAAGTATCTTGTCGGTGGTTTCTTGAATGAGTTCGGGACCGGTGATTTGAGCGTCTCCGATCTCGATCCAACACACCGGAGATCGACACTTCCTACCATATAGAGCCTCGAATGGGGCGCACTTGATGCTCGTATGGTAACTATTGTTGTAAGAGAATTCGATGAGTGGCAAGTGTTGATCCCAACTTCCTCCAAAGTCAATCCCACAAGAACGGAGCATGTCTTCCAAGGTCTGTATGGTCCTTTCACTTTGACCATCAGTCTGGGGATGGTAAGTCGTGCTAAGGTTCAAACGAGTTCCCAAAGCTTTCTGTAAAGATTGCCAGAATCGGGAGGTAAAACGGCTATCACGGTCGGAGATAATGGATAGAGGGACACCGTGACGTGTCACGACCTCATTGATATAGAGTCTGGAAAGCTTCTCTATTTTGTAGTCCTCACGGATTGGGAGAAAATGAGCGGATTTGGTTAAGCGGTCAACAATGACCCAGATGGAGTCATGACCACTAGAGGTTCGCGGAAGCTTAGTGATGAAGTCCATGGAAATTTGTTCCCATTTCCATTGTGGGATTTCGGGTTGTTGGAGAAGACCAGATGGTTTCTGGTGCTCAACTTTGACTTTAGAGCAAGTAAGACACTTCCCTACATAGAGGGCGATGTCTTTCTTCATTCCTGGCCACCAATATGACTCTTTCAAGTCGTGATACATCTTATCAGCACCGGGATGAACAGAATAACGGGATTTATGTGCTTCATCAAGGATAAGGGTTCGGAGCTCACTTGAGTCGGGGATCCAAATTCGACCCATGAAGTAAAGGAGATCATCGGGTTTGGGTTCCAAGTGCTTTTCGACACCACAATCCAAATCCATCTTCAACTCATCATTTGCAACAACTTGTTTTTGAGCTAGGAGGATCTTATCTTTGAGACTGGTTTGGACCAACATTCCCATGGCTCGCACACGGGTGGGTTTGATTCGGTCCTTACGGCTAAGGGTGTCAGCCACCACATTAGCTTTCCCCGGGTGGTAACGAATTTCGCAATCGTAGTCACTAAGTAATTCAACCCAACGTCGTTGCCTCATGTTGAGTTCTTTCTGGTTCAGAATATGTTGAAGGCTCTTGTGATCAGTAAAAACCACACATTTAGTGCCATAGAGATAATGTCTCTAGATTTTCAAAGCAAAGACCACCGCACCCAACTCAAGGTAATGAGTGGTGTAGTTCTTTTCGTGAACCTTGAGTTGTCTGGATGCATAGGCTATGACCTTGTCTCGTTGCATAAACACACAACCAAGACCTTGGTTTGAGGCATCACAGTATACAACGAAATCATCATTGCCATCGGGAAGACTTAGAATAGGGGAGTTGCATAATTTCTGCTTAAGAGTTTGGAACGCATCTTCTTGCTTTTGTTCCCAGACGAAAGGCTTATTTTTCTGAGTTAATGTAGTGAGAGGCAGGGCAATCTTCAAAAAGTTCGGGATGAATCTTCGATAATAACCCGCCAAACCCAGAAACGAACGGATCTCAGAGGGTGTGGATGGTGTACTCCAATTCTTGATAGCGGTGACTTTGGATGGATCGACATGTATACCCTGGTTGTTGATCACGTGACCCAAGAAATGAATTTCTCTAAGCCAGAATTCACACTTGGAGAATTTAGCATAAAGTTGTTCCTTCTTCAAGAGTTCCAAAATCAGCTTAAGGTGGGTTGTATGATCCTCTTTGGTTCGGGAGTAGATCAAGATGTCATCGATGAAGACAATGACAAATTGATCTAGGTAGGGTTTGCAGACACGGTTCATGAGGTCCATGAACACCGCGGGCGCATTGGTTAACCCAAAAGGCATAACCATGAACTCGTAGTTTCCATAACGAGTTCTAAAAGCAGTTTTGGGAATGTCCTCTTCATGGACTCGGAGTTGATGATACCCAGATCGGAGGTCAATCTTCGAGAAACAAGTTGCTCCTTGCAGTTGATCGAAAAGGTCATCGATCCTAGGTAGCGGGTAACGATTCTTGATGGTAAGCTTGTTTAGTTCACGGTGGTCGATGCACATGCGGAAGGATTCATCTTTCTTCTTGACAAAGAGAACCGGAGCTCCCCAAGGTGAGAAGCTCGGTCTAATGAATCCCTTGTCCAGCAGCTCTTGCAGTTGGCTAGATAGTTCTTGCATCTTAGAAGGGGCTAGGTGGTACGGAGATTTGGCAATGGGGTTAGCTCCCTGTATAAGATCAATCCAAAATTCAACTTGTCGAGTTGGAGGGAGTCCATGCAAGTCATCAGGGAATACTTCCGGAAAATCTCGGATGATCGGTATATCTTGTAATTTCTTTTCTTCAGATTTCTCGACCACATGTGCCAAGAAAGCATAGTATTGCTTCCTTAAATATCTACGTGCCTTCATGCAGGAGATGAATTTCAAACCTTTGCAAGGTTTCTCTCCAAAGATTTTCAAGGTCTCACCGGATGGTAGAGGGATACGAATGAGTTTCTCCGAACAGTTGATTTCCGCATGATTGTGGGATAGCCAATCCATTCCCACGATGATATCAAAACTCCCAAGAGTGATGGGAATCAGGTCGATAGAGAATGTGTGATCGTTGAGAGTTAGAGCACAACCTCGGACAACGGAATGCACAACAGTTAGTTTGTCATAAGCTATTTCTATAGTATAAGAAGGTTCAAGAGCGGTACGACAAGTTTTAAGTAAAGGTTCAAATTCTAAGGAGACAAAGCTTTTATCCGCTCCGGTATCAAATAAGATAGAGGCATAACGATTATTGATGAGAAACGTACTAGTAACCACGGCATTGTCATTTCTGGCCTCGGTTGCTCCTATGGTAAAAGTGCGAGCACGTGCACCTCAGTTATTGTTGTTGAGCTTCGGGCATTGGTTTTTGTAGTGATCAGGAGCACCACATTCATAACAGGCCCTACCATTGATGATGGCAGGAGTGGCAGTTTGGGTAGTAGCAGCCTTTTCAGCTACGCGACAAGCGTTAGCAAAATGACCAAGCCTTCCACATTTAGTGCACGAACGACATTGAACAGTAGTAGGGTGATGGTATTGACACCTTGCACACAGCGGGTGAGGTCCACTATATGGCTTCCTGCCAGGTGCAGGTCTAGGTGCTACTTGGGCAACAGGAACTGCTGGGGTAACCATGGCAAAGCTTTTAGAGGTCTTTTGCTTCTTGTGGCGATACTCAGGCTTTTTCGCCACTTCCTCCTTAACTCTCTTGTCACCTTTCCTGAATAGAACTCCAGACTTAACTAGATCGTCCGTTAAGGATGCAGATAAACGAATAGCAGCTTCAAGTGTTGATGGGCTACTACCCATGACAGTACCCCGAATTTGAGGCGGAAGATCAATCATTCGGGTCAAGGGTGTATCCAGATGAGGGACTAGGATGCAGAGTTCATGAAAGCGTGTGGTGTACGCCTCACTCTCCCCACTATCCTGGGTAAGGTCCCACAGCTCAATCTCCAACTTCTTTATCTCATTGCTAGGACAGAACTCCTCGATCATAATTTCCTTGAGCTTATCCCAAGTCATAGCAAGAGCTCCTTCCCTACCCCGAATTTTCTTTTCAGCATTCCACCAAGTCAGTGCCCTCCTTTGGAAGGCACTTGAAACATATTTTACCTTAAGTTCATCGGGGCAGTCACTCATCTCAAATGTGTTCTCCATGCCTTCAAACCATTGCAATAGCCCTGTCGCACCTTCACATCCAAGGTACTTGTGTGGGTTACAAGAGTTGAAGTGCTTGAAAGTACAAACACTCCCACTAGATCCTCCGGTGGAGTTGTTGATTTGAGTGACAATAGTGGGTAAGACCGCAGCAAGTTGTTGAGTGAGCAGGGTGGCTATGGCGGTGGTTTCGGCGGAGGCTTCACTGGTGTTAGCCACGGTGTTATCAGGATCACGACGAGGAGTCATTCTACGAAAAAAAAATCATAAGTCGGTAGTTAGGATAGACATTCAAGAATTAAAAGTGACAATATTTATAAATAAAATCACTCATTCATTAATATTAATGTCTTACAAGATAAATAAAACATATATTTAAAACATATATGTTGAATTACAAATGAAATATAAAGACAAAACTGACTAGTCAAAATTCAAGATTCGGATGAATGATACTAGTGAGACGTGTTTTAGCCTATAAGTGAGCACTCACTCCAAGGGTCCCCAGGTAAGTGCGACTCGTAACGAACGTGCCTCACTTTCCTTTGACAAGACCCCCAGTGTACAGGCGCTCACCCTTCCAGATTACACGTGTCTCTAGTATCACTATCCAAGCCTTTGATTTTGATGAGAACATTATGGATTGGGCTTTGCCCAAGAGTTGGATTCAGCTTCACAAGTCAGCTTTCTTTTCTTGAACGGGAGTTGGGCCTCAGAAGTGGTTCCAACATGGCTCTCTTGGTCTTCGGATTCCGAATCACTTGATATGTTGATTACTTCAGGCTTCGGTGCAGGCCGGCTTGTCGCATCGGAGATTAACTCGGGCTTGACATTATGTTTCGAGGGTAGCAGGCTTCCAGAGAAAGATGATCGTGGTGAGATTAGCCTACTCCAACTAATTGGGCTTTGGGACCCATCATCGGAAATAAGGCTTGAATTGCTAGAGATGTCAGCAGAGTACGACGACATGCTAAAAATAAGAGAGTTAGTGGGTTAGAATCACATAAGCATATAAGTTTCAAAGGGGAGCTTAGGTTATATTCTAGGTCAAACGGTTGCCTAATTCTCTATAACCACGGCTCTGATACCAATCTGTCACACCCCAACCGTGCATCTTAACCACAGGTGTGACTTAATTGACAAAAGAACACAATGGAATAAAGACATTTACTATTAAAGTTTCATAATATTTAAAAAAAATCCCAATTACATAAGTTTCGAATTAAACCAAACAGATAACATGTTCAAAAGACAAGCAACTTAAAATAAGATTATTCAATTGATATCTAGGCAAATCCTATATGATGTTGACTTGACCTATCACGAGCTTAATCACCTGAAACATGTACGAAAAACAAGTGTCAACTAAAAATAGTTGGTGAGAAATCACAGGTTTAATAAAAGTATAAGTTTAGCAAAGGTGACAATTCATATTCCAAGATCATCATATAGCACGTAATAAAACAAACACATGATTAGCAAACCCAACCTAAAATGATGAGTAACGAATAAGTGGTACAACTCGCAAGTTGCACTAATAACGAATAAGATGTCCAACCAAAAGTTGTCCATAAAGTATATGCGGTTTCCATCCTATGGCCTATATCTGTACTACCGTTGGCTTGAAAGTTTCAAGTTAAGGATTTGCAAGTTTAACGTTTATCATGTTGTGTTCATTTACTCACATACATATATGATTCGCTTGTTTTAGAATTGTTTGAAAACGTGTTTTAATGCGTGCCAACGCGTACATGTTTCCCCCAAAACGATTTGAATAAAGTGGGGCTATGAAGTCTCACCTTGAAAGCTAGACGAGATAAGAAACTTGAACGAATAGACGAGATGAATCACGGACCAGACCCTAAACAAATAAATAAACCAGCTTTAGGGTAGGTTCGATGGTTACAAGTGTTAGATAGGCGGTTCGGGTCATAAGATTAAGAATTAGTTGCAAAAATAGAGTTTTAGTTGATTTTCAGATTTGGACAGCAAAGTAGCTGAATAGAAACGGGATTGTTAAAAATATCAAACAACGTCTAAAAATTATGAAATTTTACAGGGAATTATTTTAAGTCGTCCCGAAGAAGTTTCGTTTAGAAAGTTTTTCCATTTGAGACTCGGATCATAGCCAAAATAGTCCAACAAGACAGAAGGTACTGAAAAAGGTTTCTGTCCCGTTTTGGCTACTACGGAGTCATACTTTTGAATTAGAAAACGATCCAATTATGGTTGGAAAGTAAATTCGACGAACTACGTCGTGGAAATTGATTTTACTCAGTTTAGATTAATTATGGTCAAGTTACGCTCAGTTAAATTCAGCACAGTTTCTGTCCAAAATCAATGGTTGCACTTAAGTGGTCCGTTTAGGGTTTTAAGATTACCGAACGCGCAAATAAAAATTAGACGAATGTTATTATGTTATTATAATACATAATATAATCAGATTAGGTTAGCCAAAACGTCCCGTGTCACCGGTCTAGCCATGATATTCACAGAAGCGTTTTGGAGAATCACATAATGCAATCGGCATAGCCGACACGAGCAAGCGGATTCTATATTTAATTAGCGTGTGAGTTCATATAAGTGATAATATAGAATAAATAACATGTTTTAAGTTAGCAAGAACATACTAAAGCATCGGCAGAGCCACTTTTGCAATAGTTGTCTTGAGGATTCGCAGAATGCGACGGCATAGCCGCCATTGCAAACGGGATCCTTTGTTTGTTAGTTGGTGATGTTAGCTTGATTTATTAGTTTGATTAAGATTATTAGAGGGTTTTTAGGGCTGAGGTTTCACATGATCAAGTGATCATGGATAGAAAATAGAAAAAGATTGAGGGGATGAAGAAAGAATAAAATAAAAAGACGGTATTCAACTTCGGAGGGTTACTTACTTGTTTGATCTTCAAACCCTTGGAATCCTCTAAGGGATTTTCGAAATCTTCAAGGTTGGGAAGGGATTTCATAACTTAGGAGGGGTTGGGAGTGTTTGAGGGAGAATTAGCAAAGAAAACAAGATCCTAAGCCTCCTATTTATACTAATGGTTGAAGGGGTGTAAATATGGAATGTCTTGGAAAGTAATTTAGGGTTTTAGGGCCCTCAAATATGCGAAATTTTCCTCAATGGGGCTGGGTTTTTTGTGATTTCTTGCTTGGGCTAGGTCCAAGAGTAGGTGGGTTCCTAGCTTGATCCGGTTGAGTACGCGCATTCGAAAATTGCGATTTTAAGCATTTCTAAGCGAAATTGGCAAATGTTTTCAACATTAAAGTTGATTGTCATAAAAAAAAGAGTATGTTTAGCTAAAAACATTTAAGTTAAATTTACGTTATTCTCGTATAGTAGTTGGCGATCAGTGGGCGAGAAAACGGACTTTTTGATCGTTTTTCGAATTTCAGGATTTATTTAAGGAAAGTTTTGCAAACAAACTTTGTTTTAATTTAAGAAATTAATATTTTAAACATTTAAAACATAAATTAATGTCATGTTAAACGATTTGTCGGTCGTGGACGGTACGTAGTTAACGACGGTTTAAAAGGCGAACGATCGCACGAAAGTACTAACTAGTACTTTTAAGCATCAATTCACATTGAATGGGTTGTAAGAACATGTTTGAGATGTATGGGGGTGGTTCATGTGTATTTAATGTGTCATAAAGATCAATTAAGTCTACGTGCGATCCATGAATCAATCACAGATAAGTATAAGTCTTTGAAATCAAGCATAAACGTAATGTTTCACATGTGAACTAGTATTGTAACAACGTCTGAATAGGATTTCAAGTAAAATGAAATGTCATGCGGATTTTCATTGATAAGTCTAGAATGAGTACATGTAGTGAAAATCAGAAGTTTCACAATTTAGAAGTTCAACCCAACGACGTTGTCGCATGTTCAACTCCTTCTGCTCGAAGATATGCTGAAGACTCTTGTGATCGGTGTATATGGTGCATTTGGTACCGTACAAGTCGTTTCTCCATATCTTAAGTGCGAAAACTACGGCTCCCAATTCCAGGTCATGAGTGGCTCCCAATTCCAGGTCACAACCTAACCGTTGGATAGACGCATCACAATATACTACGAAGTTGTCCGTTCCTTCCGGAAGGGCTAGTATAGGTGCACTGCAAAGTTTCTGTTTAAGGAGTTGAAATGCTGACTCTTGTTTATCACTCCAGATATAGACTTTACCCTTTTGAGTCAAAACAGTAAGGGGTTGTGCGATCTTAGAAAATCCTTCTATAAAACGACGGTAGTAACCAACCAATCCCAGAAATTGTCGCACCTCAGTCGGAGTTGACGGTGCTGCCCAATTCTTGATGGCTTCTATCTTCGATGGATCGACATGTATACCTTTCTCATTAACCACATGCCCTAGAAATTGAACTTCCAGGATCCAAAATTCACACTTGGAAAACTTAGCATACAGTTGTTCTCGCTTAAGTAGTTCCAAAATTAGGCGTAAATGTTCCTCATGTTCCTCCTTGTTCTTGGAATAAATGAGGATGTCGTCGATGAAAACGATAACGAACTGGTCAAGATAAGGTTTACACACACGGTTCAGGAGGTCCATGAATACCGCATGTGCGTTGGTTAATCCGAAAGGCATAACCATAAACTCATAGTGGTCGTACCTTGTCCTGAAAGCAGTCTTAGAGATATCCTCATCTCGGACTCTCAGCTGATGATAACCAGATCTAAGATCTATTTTGGAATAGAAACTTGACCCTTGGAGTTGATCGAAGAGGTCATCAATACGCGGCAGGGGATAACGATTTTTGATAGTTACCTTGTTCAATTCCCGGTAATCAATGCACATACGGAAAGTACCGTCCTTCTTTTTAACAAACAGGACTGGAGCTCCCCACGGTGATGAACTAGGTCGGATGAAACCTTTATCTAACAACTCCTGTAACTGGGTAGATAGTTCTTGCAATTCACTGGGTGCTAATCGATAAGGTGCTCGAGCGATCGGCGCTGCTCTAGGTGCTAAATCGATTTGAAATTCCACTTGACGGTGCGGTGGTAAGCCAGGTAAATCTTCAGGAAATACTTCCAGAAATTCCCGTACAATTGGGATATCTTCAATCTTCTTCTCTTCGGATGGCTGTTCGGCAACGAGAGCTAAGATAGCGCCATGTCCTTTCCGAAGACATTTTTGTGCTTTCATGAAAGATATGATACCCATGACAGCACCAACCCTTTCGCCCTGAACTGAAAGGATTTCTCCACTCGGGAGGGGTATGCGAACGATTTTCTCATGACAAATGATTTCCGCTTGATTTTTAGACAACCAATCCATGCCGACGATTACGTCAAAACTACCAAGTGTGACCGGCATAAGGTCGATGTCAAGAATATGGCTAGCTAAATCAAGCTTACAACCCTTAAGAATGTGGGTTGCTTCAATTGTTTGCCCGTCAGCTATCTCTATTACATACTTAGCTTCTAACAGAGTTGGGGTTCCTTTTATCATAACACTAAGTTTCTTAGATATAAAACTCCTATCAGCACCAGTGTCGAAAAGGACAGAAGCAAAGTCATTATTTAAGAGAAACTTACCGGTGACCACATTATGATAGTAGCGAGCTTCTCCATATCCCAGTACAAAATCTCTTCCTTTCGCCTCATTCCCTCCATTACCACCGTTATTACTGTTATTCCCACCATTGTTGTTCTGATTGGGGTTGTTACCATTGTTGCCCTGGTTATTACCGTTACCACTACCACTGCCATTACCATTTCCACCCCTTTTCAACTGAGGACAATTCCTTTGAATGTGCCCCTCGTTGCCGCACTGAAAACATCCTCTCGTGAATCCCTGTGATTGAAATGGTTGTTTGTTCGGGAGTGCAACCCTACAGTCCTTCGCAGCGTGGCCCATCTTACCACACCGCTGGCAACGTTGTCGGTCACAAGTGCCCGTGTGGTGATAGCCACATTTGTTGCACTTGGGGTACCTCCCAGCATATTCTCCCTGATTCGGACCTAATGAGGTTGTTTGATTAAAGTTTCTAGCAGGCTCAAACTTTCGCTGTTGTTGGTGCTGAGGTTGGTTGGGTTGGGATCCTTTAGAATTAGAGTGGGAGTGGGAGTGATGGTCGAACTTGCGCTTATTGTTGTCGGTGGGTTTAGAAACCGGGTAAAGTTCCTTGTGTCACCGCCTGATCGGTCAATTTGTGAGCAAGTCTGATGGTCTGTTAGATAGTGGTAGGGTTGGACGAGGTCACCATGCTTTGAATCTGAGGTACCAACCCTCCAATGTATAGTTCAATCCGTTTGTAATCCGGAGTCACCATGTGTGGGCACATGGTAGCAAGTTCGTGTGAACGAGTGGTGTAGAGTTCAATTTCCGAACCCTCCATCTTAAGGTTCCAGAACTCTCCCTCTAGCTTTTGAATTTCATCTCGTGGGCAGTATTCCTCCTTCATCATTGCTTTAAATTCCTCCCACGGGAGTCCATTTGCCATTTCCAGACCCAACATTTGAACTTGGGCATTCCACCATGTTAGGGCCGGGCCTTCTAAAGTTCCAGCAGCAAATTTCACTTGGTTAGCCACGGGGCAGTTGCACGTGGCTATTACTGATTCAACCTTCTCAAACCAGCGAAGTAATCCAATGGCTCCTTCAGCTCCACTAAAGGTGTGGGGCTTGCAGTCCATGAATGCCTTGAAAGTGCAGGCTGGCTGTTGATTTTGCTGGCCTGGATTTAGAAATACAAATTGAATTGGAATTACAGAGTTTAGAAAGATGTTCTTAGGAGAAGGATTGACACTATTAGTCAATAGTTAAAGCATTTACCTGCAACATTCTGTGCTGCTAGGGCCTCTGCCACACTATTATTTATCAAAGCTGCTAGCTCTGCTGTCGTCATGTTAATGGTACCACGACCACCGGCACGGCCTCCGCGTCCTCTCCTATACATGATTCTTCACAATCACAAATGAAAAACAATGAGAAATATATCGCATATTAAACATTATTCAGGTACGAGTAAGGAGATACAGCATCTAATATTTTGAAAATTAAATAAATTATCAGGCTACAAAATAAATAACTCAAATATTAAACTTCTCATGCTTTTATTGGATGGGAACAACCTTACCCATCTAGGTTTGAAAAGAGAAATAACATAAGCAAAATCAAACATGAAAAGGAAGATAGATTAGGAAGATCCTCAAACATCCTCGTCATCAGAAGAGACGTATGACTGTGCATCTTCGATCTCCACTGGCTCTTCCTCAGCTGGCTCCCCCTCTAAGGGCTCCTCCTCGAAGGGCTCATCCTCAAAGGGCTCCTCTTCATCATCAGATACTGGAATGTCTTTCGGGAATAGGGCCGCTTGCAGTTGGGCTTCCAAGTGAGTCACCCTCTCTTGAAGGCCTTCAGCAGTGTGGTTTGCCACATGTAGCTGAGCTTCCATAGCAGCTAATTTCTCCAGAACTCCTTCCATATCATCATCCATAGTGTCAGTCCTCGTCTCTAGATGTGCCACACGATCCACTAAAAGGTTGTGGACATGGTCCGTTGCAGCTAGTTCGGTAGTCAAATGTTCTATTCCTACCTTATTCTTCTCTACTTGGGGTCCATTCTCCAGAAGTTTAGGTATCTCCTCGGTGGCATCTTGTACAAAACTCAATTCCTTCAACATATAAGATACGAATGCTGCGAAAGCTTGTTCCATGGTGCATGGTAAGCTAGGTAGTGTAGATGATGAAGATGCAGATCCAAAGTACGGTGATGGAACATCTCCCAATTCGATCCACCTTTGGATCATATCTGGGTATACATCCCAATTGAGAGCATAATCCAATGCTCGTGCGTTGCTCGGTTCGCCTTGGTCAATTGAGGTAGTCTGGCGCCTTTTGGGCTCCGGGGATGAGAGTACAGGTGCCTTATGCCCTGATGCGTTAGGTGATGGAGGTGGGGTTGACGACATGATCCTGCAACATTATGTATAAGTACCAAACATCCAAATGACATGTAACTAATGTGTGAGGCTATAGTCTAGTATGCAATCCTAGTTCTCTATAACCAATGGCTCTGATACCAATCTGTCACACCCCCAATTTCAACTAACGGAGTATTACCGTTTTGAGAAGTGACAAATCAGGATCTCAGACACTAGTTACATTGAACGACTCTACATGGGACTCAAAATGAAAATATCTTTTAAATCAGAGTATCAATGCGGAAGCGTAAAGAAAGTAAATGCGCAAAATACACGCGCCCAAAACCAAAGTCCAAAAGTCTCAAAAGTCCAAACGTCCAAACCAAACCAAGTACAATAAAATAATTCAACCAAACATAAATAGACACAAAGCAAAGCAGTTGAATCCCATGCATGCCCTAACGTGCACCTGTGTCTTAGCTTAGCGTCCTGAGAAAACATGTAAGAAAAAGTGTCAACACGAGGTTGGTGAGTTCACAGGTTTCAATATATAAATAAACGTTTACCAGATTTATTGTACAATCAACATATATATACCAATGAGTAGCTAACCCATGTTCATGTTTGCTATTACGCTCGCAATCGTAAACTGACTGTTTGTATTGCCTCCCACCAGGTCTATCAACCACGGTGCACGTTTAGGTCAATATTGCACCCGTTCGATATCCAATCGAGTTAGCGCGACTAACGCGGGTGAGGTTTGTCAAACCCAGTAGTACTACCCAACATACCTCGCTACATTCATATTTAAACGGTTCGATGTGAGGACTTTCATGATAGAGTTTACGCATAGTCATAACAAGTGATATAAAATGAAGTACAAAAATCAAAAAGAGTTTGCATCATGTTTTCTCCCCCAGTTTAAAAGCAGTAAAAAGGGGCCGTGAAAACTCCCCTGAGCTTGAGTAGAGATTTGGATCACACAAGGAAAAAGTCGAAACCACGAGTGTAAGTCTCAGGCGACTTACGTATGCCCTAAAATTATAAACATATAAATTAGGGACATATGGGATTTGTGACGAAGATACGGAAGATTATGACGTCTTAAAACATTCTAAGGATTTAAGAGTAGACGAACGTGTCTACGGGAATACGGATTTCTTAATTAATTAATTATTAAGATTAATGCGTTTCGTGTCGAACGTTTCTAATAACGAATAATAATGACTAATTATATTCGTACGTTTGTGACATTTAAAATGGTTAGGAAAATAATGTAACTATATATATTATTTTCAAGTTCGAATGATTAACAAAATAATCATTTGTGTGGAAAAATAATAAGTATATTATTTTTTATCGAAGATAAAACCGATGGTAAATAACATAATAACTGATATTATTTATAAGTTTGAAACGTTTCATTGAGTTTATAAACGTGGTGAAAATAATATAAATGTATATTATTTTTAATTGAGGTTACAAGGTTGAAAATAATATAAATATATTATTTTGTTCGGAGTCGCGGTTTGAAAATAATATAGAAATATTATTTTTAAAAGTGGGGAAATATTATAAAATAGGTTATAAAATCAAACCCGAGCCTACGAGGTTTTCCGGGTTAAAAACGTGTTTATATATTGATATAATGGTATTGGGAATGGTTTTTGTATAAAAAGATGCTCTAAAATAATTAAAACAAAAACAGGGGGGAAAGACTCGAACCCGGGTCCCCTCCCTGTTAGCACACTGACTTAACCATCTCGGCCGCTAGGCTATCACATCATAATCTCGGGCCGTGATGGTTTTATCAATCTACAAGCGGTGTTCCTCCCTTTCCATCGAGCCGAACCCAAACTCAATCCCAAATCCGACGAATTCGATTTCGATTAAACAAATTTACATAGGTGTTTTGGTTATTAGAAGATTTCGAACCTGTGGGTGGGTTTAATTTCAAAAACACAAGTTTCACCTTCAATTTATTTTTGTTTTTAGAAACCGAGCCCTAGGTTAGAGCTTTAGATCGATTCGTTTAATTTCTGTAATGATAGCTACTGGATTCATGGGGCTATTGATCGGTGAAGAGTTTCGAATCAGACTATGTAAGTTAATTTCATTTTTATTGAGTCTAGAATTGAAATCCCCAAATCAAGTTTATGATGAACCCTAGGTTATGGATCGTGTTAAATTCGATGACATGAGCCCTGGATTTCATAGGGATTTCAATCCAGTTGCAGGGACGACTCTAAGGATATGTTCAATTTCATTAATCGATATCGGATTGCTAGGGTTCGACCAAACTAGAAACGTATGAACCCTAGGTTATTGATCGTGATCAATCCGATATTGGATGTCCAGATTAATATTGGGCTTTTGATTAACAGGATAAAATGAGTCTAAAGACTATATCAATTACCAGAATAAACGATGTATTGCCGGAGTTCGATTACACCACAGTCGCGGTCCGACGCGTTGATATTCGGTGATCCTAGTTCTTTCTCCGATTGAATTGGTGTGTGCAGAAGCTTCTTCAGGTTTCGTACAAGCTACATAGGAGTTGAATTCGTGGATATGATACAAGCATTCGATCAATTTTTTTGTGTAAACGACGGGAATCGACGGTTACGGCCATTATTCCCATCAATAGGATTAATTTGAGCATAATGGCGGTGTTATTGGTTCAATGATGATCGATTAATGTCGTGGTCATGTAAAACGGTTACAGAATCGAATACAAATCGATTTTTGATTTTGAATTTGATTGAATGATTGCGATTTTGACTTTCAGAAAGTCAACAAGACTATTTTGAGTTTGATTTTGACTTTGAGAGTCAACCATCTAAGTCTTGGGACTTGGCAGAACTAGTCCTTGGAGTTTGAGGTTAAGAAATGACTGAATTTAAACCCTATGGTTAGATTTAACTGGGTTAGTTAACGGGGTTAAGTTTTTATAGGATTTTTAACGAAATTGTTAACGGAGTTAACCGGAAAAGTCGGATTGTCACAGGTGGGGTCATATTAGTGTTGTGCACACTGTCGGTGTGTTCCTCGTGCACACTTTCTTCTTCTTGTTGCCTTTGGTTTAGTGGTGGCCTACCGACTCGGCCAGTACGACCGCCTCGGCGTCCGGTTCTTCCTCTACCAGCCATAGTTTCTCGTTTCTTGATTGATATAAGGGAATACATCAATGTTATTTCTTCATATCATAGTTTAGAACTGTACGAGCAAAGTAAATTTTTAATTATAGTGACCGGTTTGTGATTACTAATTTACATTGTTTTTCGGGTTCAAAACTCTTCACATCAGTTGTGACATTGACATCTATGTGTTCTAGGTTAAGGCATCTATTCCTATCTATAGGCATTAACTTTAGTACTTACTTATCGTGCTGGCGTTGGCTACCCATACTCACATCCGTACGTTGGTCCCATTATCAGCTTGAGTCCAGACATTTAGGGATGTCTGAATCTCTCAAACTATTGCTCTAATACCAACTTGTAAGGCCCTATTTCCGGGTAACCTCACTTGTTGGATTTACTTATAAACAAAGTCATCAATACTGAACTTCATACTAAAACATTCAAACACATCGGAAGCATTCAACATTTTAAGTACATAACAACGGAAGTCTTAACATTAAAACATAAATATTGTCCTAACATAAAATAAAGTGGGATGTCAGTCTCATGTCGGGTAGCCTTCACGCCTTCACACGTCCTTTCTTCTTGCTACATGAAGTGCATACTAAAAGTCAGCTAACGCTGGTGAGTTCTATGATGTCCAAGACCGAAATATTTTTTGAAACACTTTTTCGACCGAAATGTTCAGACCGAAATCTATGATGTCCAAGACACTTTTCGACCGAAATGTTCTGATCGAAATCTATGATGTCCAATACTTTTCGACCAAAATGTTCTGATTGAAATCTTAGATGTCCGAGACACTTTTCGACCGAAATGTTCTGATCGAAATCTTAGATGTCCGGAATCACTTGTCGGTCAAAAATAGTTTTCGGATTCATCTGACTTTTCGGGTGACGCATCAGATTTTCATCAACTTCATCGTTTTTTATTCAAGCTTCGATCTTTTTACGTTCAGAACTTGTATCTAGCTTTCATGAAGCTAGATACATGCTTTTTATACGATTCCATAAGTAAAAATGTCATCTTTTGATTCAAAACCCATTAGAACCCTAAAACCCATTTCTTAACTAAAAACTCATATTCGAGCATGAATGTTACGTGTTTTCGTTTCCTCTTTGTTGCTAAACGTTCCTGAGATGGAGAGCAACGATTCCCAAGCCTTTGAGCCGATTCCTTTACTTTCTCTCTCTATATCCGGTTCTCTCTTTCTCTCTCTAAGTTGTGCAAAATGGTGGAGTTGAGGGGAGGTCGTGATGATGTAGCTGACTTGAGGGGCTCTCTTCCTTTGCTCGCGGCCCATGGGCCAGCCCTAGGTCAAGCCCGTCTATTCCTTTTTTACTTCGCGTTATTAGTCTCGACCCCTAGTTCTTTTATTCGGGTTTTTTAAATTTAGGGATGTTAATGATTTAGAACTGGGCACCATAATATTCGTATTGAAATTATGGAGGCACTATCTATATGGAGTCAAATTCACCGTATTCACTGATAACAAAAGCCTAAAGTATATATTCAGTCAGAAGGAACTGAATATGAGGCAAAGACGTTGGATGGAAGTCCTAAATGATTACGATTGTGAGATCTGTTATCATGAAGGAAAAGCCAATGTCGTAGCCGATGCTCTAAGCAGAAAGGAACATGAGAAACTTAAACGAGTTCATGCCCTAAGACTCGATCTCAAAATCGATCTTATTACTCGTATTAAGGAATCTCAAAAACTTTCCTTGCAAGAACCCAACCTTAAGAAAGAAGGATTGGGAGGCATGATTGATCAGTTAATTAAAGGGGATGACGGAATTCTTAGAATGAACAAGCGAATCTGGGTTCCTATCTATGGGAATACTTGTAACACCTTAGGCAAATCTCATATCGTTCTACTATGTTCTGTCCACGGGAGTGATGCTGGGTTCATAAGGAATGCCTCGCCTCAAATACCACAACGCGTTTTGGGGCTTAATGTAGTGGATGAGAGGAGAACTCCACAGTTAAGCGTGCTCGGGTGGGAGTAATCCAGGGATGGGTGACCCTCTGGAAGTTTTCACCCGGGCAACCAAAAACAAATCTGTGAGCTCTTAAGGGACAAAGCGGACAATATTGTTGGTACGAGAGGCCGGATGTCACAAATGGTATCAGAGCCACTCCCGTTCTATTCTGTTTATGATAGTGGGGCAAACCTCATTGAGGACAATGAGTCCCAAGGGGGGTGTTTGTAACACCTTAGGCAAATCTCATATCGTTCTGTTATGTTCTGTCCACGGGAGTGATGCAGGGTTCATAAGGAATGCCCCGCCTCAAATACCACAACGCATTTTGGGGCTTAATGTAGTGGATGAGAGGAGAACTCCACAGTTAAGTGTGCTCGGGTGGGAGTAATCCAGGGATGGGTGACCCTCTGGAAGTTTTCACCCGGGCAACCAAAAACAAATCTGTGAGCTCTTAAGGGACAAAGCGGACAATATTGTTGGTACGAGAGGCCGGATGTCACAAATGGTATCAGAGCCACTCCCGTTCTATTCTGTTTACGATAGTGGGGCAAACCTCATCGAGGACGATGAGTCCCAATAGGGGGTGTTTGTAACACCTTAGGCAAATCTCATGTCGTTCTGTTATGTTATGTCCACGGGAGTGATGCAGGGTTCATAAGGAATGCCCCGCCTCAAATACCATAACACGTTTTGGGGCTTAATGTAGTGGATGAGAGGAGAACTCCACAGTTAAGCGTGCTCGGGTGAGAGTAATCCAGGGATGGGTGACCCCCCGGGAAGTTTTCACTCATGCAACCAAAAATAAATCCGTGAGCTCTTAAGGGGCAAAGCGGACAATATTGTTGGTACGAGAGGCCGGATGTCACAAATGGTATCAGAGCCCCAAAAGGGGGTGTTTGTAACACCTTAGGCAAATCTCATATCGTTCTGTTATGTTCCGTCCACGGGAGTGATGCTGGGTTCATAAGAAATGCCCCGTCTCAAATACCACAACGCGTTTTGGGGCTTAGTGTAGTGGATGAGAGGAGAACTCCATAGTTAAGCGTGCTTGGGTGGGAGTAATCTAGGGATGGGTGACCCCTGGGAAGTTTTCACCCGGGCAACCAAAAACAAATCCGTGAGCTCTTAAGGGGCAAAGCGGACAATATTGTTGCTATGAGAGGCCGGATATCACAAATGGTATCAGAGCCACTCACGTTCTATTCTGTTTACGATAGTGGGGCAAACCTCATCGAGGACTATGAGTCCCAAGGGGGGTGTTTGTAACACCTTAGACAAATCCCATATCGTTCTGTTATGTTCCGTCCACGGGAGTGATGCTGGGTTCATAAGAAATGCCCTGTCTCAAATACCACAACGCGTTTTAGGGCTTAGTGTAGTGGATGAGAGTAGAACTCCATAGTTAAGCGTGCTTGGGTGAGAGTAATCCAGGGATGGGTGACCCCCTGGGAAGTTTTCACCCGGGCAACCAAAAATAAATCCGTGAGCTCTTAAGGGGCAAAGCAGATAATATTGTTGCTACAAGAGGCCGGATGTCATAAATGGTATCAGAGCCACTCACGTTCTATTCTGTTTACGATAGTGGGGCAAACCTCATCGAGGACGATGAGTCCCAAGGGGGGGGGGTGTTTGTAACACCTTAGACAAATCCTATATCGTTCTGTTATGTTCTGTCCACAGGAGTGATGCTGGGTTCATAAGGAATGCCCCGCCTCAAATACCACAACGCGTTTTGGGGCTTAATGTAGTGGATGAGAGAAGAACTCCACAGTTAAGCGTGTGCTCGGGTGAGAGTAATCTAGGGATGGGTGACCCCCTGAGAAGTTTTCACCCGGGCAACCAAAAACAAATCCGTGAGCTCTTAAGGGGCAAAGCGGACAATATTGTTGGTACGAGAGGCCGGATGTCACAATTCTTGTGAAGAAATTCGTGAAAAAGCCGATAAATCTAAATACACAATGCACCCTGGAGGCGATAAGATGTACAAAAACCTAAAAGCCAATTATTGGTGGATAGGAATGAAGAAACATATCGCTATCTATGTTGCAAAATGTTTAACATGTTCCAAGAAAAAGCTTAACACCAAAAGCCTTTTGGCTTGTTATAGCAACTTGAAATTCCAGTCTGGAAATGGGAAATAATAACCACGGATTTCATTATTAAACTTCCCCGAACAAGTCGAGGGAATGATACTATCTGGGTTATCATTGATAGACTTACAAAGTCTGCTCATTTCCTTCATATGAAAGAAACATTCAACATGGATAAGTTGGCACAGTTATTACAGTTATACGTTAATGAAATCGTAACATTACACGGCGTGCCACTATCTATCGTGTCAGATAGAGATAGTAGATTTAGTTCCCGATTCTGGCAAAGTTTTCAAAAAGCTCTTGGTACAAAATTGAATCTTAGCACTGCCTACCATCATCAGACGGACGGGCAGAGCGAAAGAACAATTCAAACTCTTGAAGAAATGTTAAGAGCTTGTGTCATTGATCTTGGAGGAAGTTGGGATGACCACCTACCTCTAATGGAATTCTCCTACAGTAATAGTTATCATACGAGTATACATGGCGCTACTTTTGAAGCCTTATACGGTCATAAATGTCGAACTCCAATCTGTTGGTCTGAAATAAGAGAAAATCAGTTGTCTGGGCCTGAAATAGTCCTGGAAACGACTGAAAAAGTTATCTAAATAAAGGATAGATTAAAAGTGTGACAACCAGCAATTTCAGGTCAATACTCGTCCCCGGCTCTGTCATAAATTGCATACATTACATTCGTGTTAGACTTAATTATGGTTAATTAAGGTCATTTCATAAGTAGCAAAGTCCATTCATAACATTCCATTCATCGGTAATTCGGTAAATTACCGGGTCACACGCGGTATAACCGACACACACGAACGTTGGTGATAATTAATATTTATGTTTTAATAAATATTTCAAGATGTTACAACATTATTTTAGAACTTAAATATATGCGTATATTTATTTCTATCAACCGAGTACTTTAACGCGCATCTTTACCGTTTCACCGGCATATCCTACTTTAACGCGCTATTTCGCTATATTAAATTACTAAACATATGTTTACATGTTAGTGAACCACCAAATATGTAATGTATAATTTTATTAAGCTCGTTTTAAAATCTCTATTTTATATCGTGTCAGATTTATACCCGCTTCCACCTAAATACCCGTTTTAAACTACAAAATCCCATAACCATATAAATCTTGAAAAAAAAAAAGGGCTAACCTTTCCCTTTTTCTCTTGTGCTGACCGAGATCTTTCCACACACATAGGAAATGCATGTGTTGATTTTTAATACATGGAACTTCCATTTTTGTGATGTACTCCTTTTACACATACACCGAATATAAAATACTTGTCATGCAAATATGCCTAGTCCCATCCGACCGTTCTTTTTTCTCTTGAATCTTCGGCCCAAGGAGGGGATACACCCACCTCCACACTCAACATATCTAATTGATTTTGTAAATCTCAAGACTTACCATCTTGGTGAAATTACTTTTACATGCCCAAACTTCAACCTAAAGATTCCTACCTATTTGGTCTTTGTCTCTTTCCCCCTTTTGACCTCACGATTGAAGCCACCATCACCAATTCAAATTTCTTTTTTTACTTCCAAGTACGTGGCTATATATGGAACAAGCCCTACCTTGCTTTACTTACACACAAAATTGCAATCTCACTCACTCTTTCTCCATATCGTTGTTACGGTTTCTCCACCCACCACCAACATTCCATTTTCTTCATCAATTCCAAGCATACAAGTGTTATACAAGCTTTCCCTAGTGAAGATCAAGTGGCATTGGGCGATTTCAAGCAACTTACTCCAATCCTTCCTTCTTTCTTGCTTGTTTCTAGTGAGAAATCTCCTACCCATCTATATTTTTTTGTTCTTGTTTTATTCTTTCTTTACATATAAGTGGTATGTACCAACTTTCACCTAAAAAGATTCATTTTTGTTAAATTTGGAGTTGTTATAATCTAATCCCTACTTAAAACTAGTGTTGGTATAAAAACAACTTATGATGGGTCATGAACTAAAATAAATATTTAAGTTGGTGATTTTAGTTTTTGTTGATTATGTTTCACTTAATAAAAAAAATGTTACTAATAGAAACTAAATATATATTAAACCTTGAATATGCATCAAGTGGTTTTAGTAGGTCCATGGGTTACTTAGTGACTATTATTATGTGTTATTATAAATTTTAGCTCTTTACAAAGTTGTTGGTATTTTGGTAACTTATGCCAAGTTTATGGATTAATTGTTAGTTATGACGAGTTAGTAGAAACTTTGAAAGTAAATACTTTGTTAATTTGGATACTCGGAAATTTTTTTGGAGTTTGGTTAACACATAAATATTATGCATTTTGGTTGTATAAAAGATGGATTTAAATCAAGCTTTTGGTCGAAAAGTATATATTAAGTTACAAGAGTATATCAAATGGTGCATTTTTGTGGAAAAGAAAATACTTGTATGTTGGTTGTTTTCAAAAGGGTTTTTGTAAGTATATATATATTTTAGCCAAGTACGTTAACCGACATTATTTTTTTAGTGTTAATATTCTCAAAGTTATATTTTGTAGAAATAGGGTAAATATTATTTTTACCTAAAAATATGACGTGTTTCGAAAACATTACTTTAAATAAATATATAATATATTTATTTACCGTTCGCATCGGGTTACGACTCGGGTCGAGACAAGCTTTATTTTGAAACCCGAACACTAAGTTGACACTTAGTTACTTATGACATGGACGTACTTGATCGAATATATAACTTATATTTATTTTACGTAAATATATATTTTTGGGTAACAATTACATATCACCAACGGGTCGTCGAGTTAAAACGTTTTAAACCAGAACTTACACACATAACGTATCGAGTTGGGTGAAACTGTTACATAACTCACTTACACACGGATACATTACTTAGACCTTAAGGTGTCTTATATATTCTAGGGCACGCGTAGGTCGGTTTACTCTCGGACTTTTGCTACCTACACGTGTACGGTACTCACGCATCAGGTGAGTTTCACGGCCCCATTTTACTTATTTTCCTTTTGGGGGAGATTACATGCATACTTACTGTTTTCATTGGACACAATTTCACTTACATGATTTCACATATTACATAAGAGGTTTCATATCGTATTAAGTCCTCTCAAACTGGACCGTTAGTTTCATTTCTAAGCGAGGTAATCATGGATAGATCTATTTGGGTTTGACAACCCCCACCCGCGTTAGTCGCGCTAACTTTGACCGGAGGTCAAAACAGGTGCATCATTGACCTAATCACCCCATGCATACGATAGGCATGGTAGAGGCATTACATTACATTACATTACTGTTACAGTCTAGCTTCGGTTTCGGTGTGCTTATGGTAATATTGTAGTATTGTCTGTACAGCAATCAAATCATTGAAAGTTTTGTGGTCCATTACAACGATTTACTTTTACATTTAAACCTGTGAACTCACCAACATTATTGTTGACTCGTTTAAGCATGTTTTCTCAGGTCGTTAAGCTTGCACGGGATTAGGGTGCACATCATGCATGAAGTCTTTTGATGTTCCCATGACAATGAACATTTGCTTGTCTTTTGCTTGGCATTGTATTTTCAAAACAATTTATTTTCCTTCCGCATTACTTTCCGCATTAACTCTGTAAAACAATGTTATATTTTGGAACGATTTGGAATGCATGATTTTTCAAAACCATATAGAGGTCGTTCTATGTAATCAGTGACGATGATCCATGACCGTCGCGCCCCACGGGAAACCGCCGTGGTTGGGGTGTGACAGATTGGTATCAGAGACATTGGTTATAGCGAACTAAGTTGCATTTAGTGGGCTTAGACTATAACCGTAGTCTCATAACATTTACATTACCGCATACACACACTGCATACTTATGTTACATAGTATTTCGAATATTGCCTTGTCACAGATATGACTTCAGTAGACCCGATTGTTATATACGCTTCTGACGAGGAGTACACACCCGCGACCCCACCACCACCACCATCTGGGACACCACCAGCGTCGCCGCCTGCACCCGTACCGGAGGTAAGTTACGAGACCGACCCGGAGGAGGCGTCCGGAGAGTCAGCTACTGACAGCACAGGCGGAGCGGCCGCCGGAAGTGACAGCACGAGCTCCGGAGAGACGGTGCCTCGCTCGGTGATCTTCGGAGGGTCTTCCTCAGGAGAGAGTACCCTAGTTTTGACACGATGAGCTCCTACACCACCGAGTCCCGTACCATCAGCCCCACCTGTCCTTCGCACCGGAGCTAAGACGAGGCAGACTGCTAGGAAGCAGGTCCCCATACTAGGGAAGAGGCCCGCACTATCACCACCAGCACCTGCCGGCGAGGCCGCAGGGACTGACGACACTCCACGAGAGCCTCCGCGGAAGAAGACTTTGGCTTCTGCGAGGAAGCAGACATGGATGCCACACACCCTCAATGGGTGGTTGGAGGAGGAGGATTTACCTTCTACCCATTAGATTGGCGAGTCCTCCACCGCACCACGACCACTGTCGTACTATGAGGAGCCCGTGGAGCACACTATCCCTATCCTTGTTTCTCGTGGCATGCGACGCGAGCACGATATGCAGAACCTGCAGGGCGAGATCAGAGCTCTCCAGGAGGACGAGAGGATTCAGACTGTGACAGGACGACTAGAGCAGGTAGCTGAGGTACGACGGAAGTCCGAAGGGATGCGTTGTCATATGTATTAAAGTCGCTGTTTATGATTGTTTAATTTCTAACAAAGCAATTTATACAATTCAGGAACAGAGCACAATGCGAGGGGCTGTTCATTTAAGTCCTTCCTCAACTGCAAACCTCATACTTTCAATGGCTCTGAGGGGGCAGTTGGAATGGTTCGATGGATAGAGAAGGCAGAGTCTGTCTTCAGCATGAGTAACTGCACTGCGGACAGTAGAGTCAAGTTCGCCTCTAGCACATTTGAAGGGCAGGCACTATCATGGTGGAACTCTCATGTTCAGACATTGGGTCTGGATGTCGCCAATGCGATACCTTGGGAGGATTTCAAGGGGATGCTGAAAGAAGAGTATTGCCCTCGCAGTGAACTGCAAAAGATAGAGCAAGAGTTTTGGAATTTGACCATGGAGGGTGCTGATGTGGACACTTATACCACCAAATTTCATGACTATGCACGCTTGTGTCCACACATGGTGACCCCTGAATTCAAAAGGATTGAAAGGTACATTTGGGGTCTAACACCTCAAATCCAAAGCATGGTAACTTCTGCTGAACCCGCTACAATCCAGAGCGCAGTGAGACTTGCTCACCACTTGACTGATCAAGCAGTTCGCCAGGGTGTTTTGGTGAAAAAGGGTTCCTTTGTGAGAAGCGCTGACAACAAGAGGAAATGGGATAATAATCATGGCAAGACCTTTGTACCCCCAGTTCAGAAGAGACAAGAAACAGTTAAGGCCTTTGCTGCAGGCCCAACTGAGAAGAAACCAAGAGGTGGGTATACCGGGAACCTACCTAAGTGTAACAAGTGTGGTTTTCACCACGTGGGTACATGTGAAGACTCTAAGTGCCAGAAATGCAAGAGGTTCGGCCATGCAACTAAAAATTGCCGAACTACTGAGCCAGCCGCCAACCAAGGGGTCAACCGTGGTTGCTTCGAATGCGGGAGTACTGCACACTTCCGCAAGGATTGCCCAAAACTGAAGAACCACGGGGGCAATAATGCGCGCGGTAGAGCCTTTGTGATAGGAGCAGGAGAAGCCCGTCAAGATCCAAACATTGTTACGGGTACGTTTCTCATTAATGATCACTATGCTTCTATTTTGTTCGATACGGGTGCCGATAAGAGTTTTGTGTCTAGCGAATTTAGTCCATTGCTCGGTATTAAACCAATCATGTTAACTAGTAAGTATACCATAGAGTTAGCCGATGGTAAGCTAATTGAAACCGATAAAGTAATTCAAGGGTGTACTTTGAATTTGGCGAATCACCCTTTTGTCATAGATTTACTGCCTGTAACGCTTGGAAGTTTTGACATCGTCATTGGGATGGATTGGTTGTCAAAGAATCGAGCTGAAATCGTTTGTCGTGAAAAGATTGTTCGTATTCCGCTTCCGAATGGGGAAACACTTTCGATTCAAGGAGAAAGGAGCGGTACTACGCTAAGGATCATTACTTGTATGAAGGCCCGGAAGTGCTTACGAAAGGGCTATCATGCAATCTTGGCGCACGTAATAGAAAAGCCATCGGAGGAGAGAAAAGTCGAGGATATACCGATCGTTCGAGACTACCCTGAAGTCTTTCCCGAAGACTTGCCCGGACTTCCACCTCCGAGACAAGTCGAGTTTCGAATTGACCTGGTACCCGGAGCCGCACCGATTGCGCGATCACCTTACCGGCTAGCGCCATCGGAAATGCAAGAATTGTCTAACCAACTACAGGAGTTGTTAGACAAGGGATTCATAAGACCGAGTTTCTCGCCTTGGGGAGCCCCGGTCTTGTTTGTCAAGAAGAAGGATGGATCCTTCCGAATGTGCATCGATTACCGGGAATTAAACAAGCTGACTATTAAGAACCGGTATCCACTTTCGAGGATCGATGACTTGTTCGACCAACTTCAAGGATCCAGTTATTATTCGAAGATCGACTTACGTTCAGGATACCATCAGTTACGAATTCAAGAGGAGGATGTTCCTAAGACCGCGTTTCGGACTCGTTACGGTCACTACGAGTTTATGGTCATGCCGTTTGGGTTAACCAATGCACCAGCTGTATTCATGGACCTCATGAATAGAGTGTGCAAGCCCTACCTGGATAAATTCGTGATTGTTTTCATCGACGACATCTTGATATACTCACAAACCCAAGAAGAGCACGAGCAGCATTTGAGACTAATATTGGAATTACTTAAGAATGAGAAGTTGTACGCTAAATTCTCGAAATGTGATTTCTGGATTCGAGAGGTGCAATTTCTCGGGCATGTGGTCAACGAGAAGGGTATACATGTTGACCCGTCCAAGGTTGAAGCGATAAAGAATTGGGAAGCACCGAAGACTCCGACTGAGGTGCGACAATTCCTAGGTCTGGCAGGCTACTACAGACGGTTTATCGAAAATTTCTCCAAGATAGCCCAGCCAATGACGACCTTAACCCAGAAAGACAAGAAGTTTGATTGGGGTGAAAAGCAAGAAGCAGCTTTTCAGCTGTTGAAACAGAAACTATGTTGTGCTCCTATCTTGTCACTTCCAGAAGGAACAGACGAATTTGTGGTATACTGTGACGCATCACACCAAGGTCTTGGTTGCGTATTGATGCAACACGACAAGGTTATTGCTTACGCGTCCCGACAACTAAAAGTACATGAGAAAAATTACACCACCCATGACTTAGAACTGGGAGCCGTAGTTTTTGCACTCAAGATCTGGAGGCATTACCTGTACGGTACTAGATGTACTATTTTCACTGACCACAAGAGTCTCCAGCACATCTTTGACCAGAAAGAGTTAAACATGAGGCAACGCAGATGGGTCGAGTTACTTAACGACTACGACTGCGAGATTCGCTATCATCCTGGTAAGGCAAACGTCGTAGCAGATGCCTTGAGTAGAAAGGAACGAACCAAAACTCTACGAGTGCGAGCATTGGGGATGACAATTCACACGTGTTTAACCACTCAAATTCGCGATGCTCAGTTAGAAGCACTCAGGGAGCAAAACCTGAAAGATGAGTCCTTACGGGGTATGGACAAGCAATTTGAGATCAAATCCGATGAAACCCGTTACTTCATGGATCGGATTTGGGTAACAAGCTTTGGGAGCTTAAGGGATTTAGTAATGGACGAAGCACACAAGTCCAGGTACTCGATTCACCCAGGCTCGGACAAGATGTATCAGGATCTCAAGGAACTTTACTGGTGGCCCAACATGAAAGCTGACATCGCCACCTACGTTAGTAAGTGTCTGACATGTTCAAAAGTCAAGACTGAATATCAGAAACCGTCAGGGTTACTACAACAACCAGAGATTCCACAATGGAAGTGGGAGCAGATTTCCATGGATTTCATCACAAAGTTACCCAAGACATCCGGTGGTTATGATACGATTTGGGTAATTGTCGACCGACTGACAAAGTCTGCACACTTCTTGCCGATTAAGGAAACTGATAAGATGGAAAGGTTGACCAGAATTTATCTCAAGGAGGTTGTCTCGAGACATGGAGTGCCAATCTCCATCATTTCAGATCGAGATAGCCGATTCACCTCTAGGTTCTGGCAATCTCTACAGAAAGCATTGGGTACAAGATTGGATATGAGTACCGCGTATCACCCCCAAACTGATGGCCAAAGTGAAAGGACTATTCAGACTTTGGAGGACATACTTAGAGCTTGTGTGATTGATTTCGGGAACAAATGGGATACTCATCTACCATTGGTTGAGTTCTCTTACAACAACAGTTATCACACTAGCATCAAAGCCGCACCTTTTGAAGCACTGTATGGACGAAAGTGCCGATCACCTTTATGCTGGACAGAAGTTGGGGATAGCCAGCTTACTGGGCCAGAGATCATTCATGAAACAACAGAGAAGATCGTCCAGATTCGGGACAGACTTAAGGCCGCGCGTGATCGTCAGAAGAGTTACGCTGACGTGAGACGCAAACCATTGGAATTCCAGGTTGGAGATAAGGTTTTACTCAAAGTCTCACCTTGGAAGGGAGTTATTCGCTTCGGCAAGCGTGGTAAGCTAAACCCAAGATACATCGGACCGTTCGAAATCCTTGCAAGGGTTGGTCCCGTAGCTTACAAGCTTAAGCTGCCGCAAGCACTCAGTGGTGTTCACGCAACTTTCCACGTGTCAAATCTGAAAAAGTGTTTATCAGACGAGACACAGGTCATACCACTCGAGGAAATCCAGGTTGATGATCGACTCCATTTCGTCGAAGAACCAGTTGAGATCATGGACCGTGAGGTCAAGAGAATGAAACAGAGTCGTATCCCCATAGTAAAAGTTCGGTGGAACTCTAGACGAGGACCAGAGTTTACTTGGGAACGCGAGGACCAGATGAAGCACAAGTACCCGCAGTTGTTTGAAACTGCACAAGTCACTAGCTGAATTTCGGGACGAAATTCTTTTTAACATGGGGAGTATGTGACAACCAGCAATTTCAGGTCAATACTCGTCCCCGGCTCTGTCATAAATTGCATACATTACATTCGTGTTAGACTTAATTATGGTTAATTAAGGTCATTTCATAAGTAGCAAAGTCCATTCATAACATTCCATTCATCGGTAATTCGGTAAATTACCGGGTCACACGCGGTATAACCGACACACACGAACGTTGGTGATAATTAATATTTATGTTTTAATAAATATTTCAAGATGTTACAACATTATTTTAGAACTTAAATATATGCGTATATTTATTTCTATCAACCGAGTACTTTAACGCGCATCTTTACCGTTTCACCGGCATATCCTACTTTAACGCGCTATTTCGCTATATTAAATTACTAAACATATGTTTACATGTTAGTGAACCACCAAATATGTAATGTATAATTTTATTAAGCTCGTTTTAAAATCTCTATTTTATATCGTGTCCGATTTATACCCGCTTCCACCTAAATACCCGTTTTAAACTACAAAATCCCATAACCATATAAATCTTGAAAAAAAAAAGGGCTAACCTTTCCCTTTTTCTCTTGTGCTGACCGAGATCTTTCCACACACATAGGAAATGCATGTGTTGATTTTTAATACATGGAACTTTCATTTTTATGATGTACTCCTTTTACACGTACACCGAATATAAAATACTTGTCATGCAAATATGCCTAGTCCCATCCGACCGTTCTTTTTTCTCTTGAATCTTCGGCCCAAGGAGGGGATACACCCACCTCCACACTCAACATATCTAATTGATTTTGTAAATCTCAAGACTTACCATCTTGGTGAAATTACTTTTACATGCCCAAACTTCAACCTAAAGATTCCTACCTATTTGGTCTTTGTCTCTTTCCCCCTTTTGACCTCACGATTGAAGCCACCATCACCAATTCAAATTTCTTTTTTTACTTCCAAGTACGTGGCTATATATGGAACAAGCCCTACCTTGCTTTACTTACACACAAAATTGCAATCTCACTCACTCTTTCTCCCTATCGTTGTTACGGTTTCTCCACCCACCACCAACATTCCATTTTCTTCATCAATTCCAAGCATACAAGTGTTATACAAGCTTTCCCTAGTGAAGATCAAGTGGCATTGGGCGATTTCAAGCAACTTACTCCAATCATTCCTTCTTTCTTGCTTGTTTCTAGTGAGAAATCTCCTACCCATCTATATTTTTTTGTTCTTGTTTTATTCTTTCTTTACATATAAGTGGTATGTACCAACTTTCACCTAAAAAGATTCATTTTTGTTAAATTTGGAGTTGTTATAATCTAATCCCTACTTAAAACTAGTGTTGGTATAAAAACAACTTATGATGGGTCATGAACTAAAATAAATATTTAAGTTGGTGATTTTAGTTTTTGTTGATTATGTTTCACTTAATAAAAAAAATGTTACTAATAGAAACTAAATATATATTAAACATTGAATATGCATCAAGTGGTTTTAGTAGGTCCATGGGTTACTTAGTGACTATTATTATGTGTTATTATAAATTTTAGCTCTTTACAAAGTTGTTGGTATTTTGGTAACTTATGCCAAGTTTATGGATTAATTGTTAGTTATGACGAGTTAGTAGAAACTTTGAAAGTAAATACTTTGTTAATTTGGATACTCGGAAATTTTTTTGGAGTTTGGTTAACACATAAATATTATGCATTTTGGTTGTATAAAAGATGGATTTAAATCAAGCTTTTTGTCGAAAAGTATATATTAAGTTACAAGAGTATATCAAATGGTGCATTTTTGTGGAAAAGAAAATACTTGTATGTTGGTTGTTTTCAAAAGGGTTTTTGTAAGTATATATATATTTTAGCCAAGTACGTTAACCGACATTATTTTTTTAGTGTTAATATTCTCAAAGTTATATTTTGTAGAAATAGGGTAAATATTATTTTTACCTAAAAATATGACGTGTTTCGAAAACATTACTTTAAATAAATATATAATATATTTATTTACCGTTCGCATCGGGTTACGACTCGGGTCGAGACAAGCTTTATTTTGAAACCCGAACACTAAGTTGACACTAAGTTACTTATGACATGGACGTACTTGATCGAATATATAACTTATATTTATTTTACGTAAATATATATTTTTGGGTAACAATTACATATCACCAACGGGTCGTCGAGTTAAAACGTTTTAAACCAGAACTTACACACATAACGTATCGAGTTGGGTGAAACTGTTACATAACTCACTTACACACGGATACATTACTTAGACCTTAAGGTGTCTTATATATTCTAGGGCACGCGTAGGTCGGTTTACTCTCGGACTTTTGCTACCTACACGTGTACGGTACTCACGCATCAGGTGAGTTTCACGGCCCCATTTTACTTATTTTCCTTTTGGGGGAGATTACATGCATACTTACTGTTTTCATTGGACACAATTTCACTTACATGATTTCACATATTACATAAGAGGTTTCATATCGTATTAAGTCCTCTCAAACTGGACCGTTAGTTTCATTTCTAAGCGAGGTAATCATGGATAGATCTATTTGGGTTTGACAACCCCCACCCGCGTTAGTCGCGCTAACTTTGACCGGAGGTCAAAACGGGTGCATCATTGACCTAATCACCCCATGCATACGATAGGCATGGTAGAGGCATTACATTACATTACATTACTGTTACAGTCTAGCTTCGGTTTCGGTGTGCTTATGGTAATATTGTAGTATTGTCTGTACAGCAATCAAATCATTGAAAGTTTTGTGGTCCATTACAACGATTTACTTTTACATTTAAACCTGTGAACTCACCAACATTATTGTTGACTCGTTTAAGCATGTTTTCTCAGGTCGTTAAGCTTGCACGGGATTAGGGTGCACATCATGCATGAAGTCTTTTGATGTTCCCATGACAATGAACATTTGCTTGTCTTTTGCTTGGCATTGTATTTTCAAAACAATTTATTTTCCTTCCGCATTACTTTCCGCATTAACTCTGTAAAACAATGTTATATTTTGGAACGATTTGGAATGCATGATTTTTCAAAACCATATAGAGGTCGTTCTATGTAATCAGTGACGATGATCCATGACCGTCGCGCCCCGCGGGAAACCGCCGTGGTTGGGGTGTGACAAAAAGCGACTCATGATCATCAAAATAGTTATGCTGATAAGAGACGAAAGTCGTTAGAATTTAACGTCGGTGATAACGTTATGTTGAAAGTTTCACCCTAGAAAGGCGTTGTAAGATTCGGAAAGAAAGGGTAATTAAGTCCTAGATTCGTAGGACCATTCAAAATCTTGAAAAGAGTTGGGCATGTGGCCTATCAACTCGAACTACCAGATTAAATGAATGGAATACATGATGTATTCCATATATATCAAATCTGCGCAAGTGTTTGGCAGATAAATCTCTGGTAATGCCCCTACAAGATGTAGAGGTAGATGAAAAATTAAGATTTGTGGAACAACCTTTGCAAATCGAGGACAGGCAGGAAAAGAGATTGAAAAGAAAGAAATTGATAATTGTGAAAGTAAAATGGAACTCCAAACGTGGACCTGAGTATACGTGGGAACTGGAGTCAGAAATGAGAAAGGAATATCCACACTTATTTGAATAAACTCGAGGACGAGTTTAAAACAAGGTGGGGAGGATGTAACACCTGCCAAAAAAATGTCCAAAATTTGACAAAATTTAAACCCTAGGGACTATAAGTATAAGCACCTTAAAGTTCAGGGTTTAATATGTAAATATGGATTTAAGACCTTAGCGGACCGCTAAGATTATCCATAACGGTCCGCTATAGGTGTTGGTTTGGGTGGCGGACCGCCACCATAGATGGTAACGATCCGCTACGTGTAGGTTAAGCAAACAATCCGGGTTGGCCACGTGTATAGTGACTAATGGTCACTTGTTGTGACACGCGTATTCGTGGCGGACCGCCACGCCAGGTGGTAACGGTCTGTCAGCCGCAAAATCACCAGAACTTGCCACACGTACTGGTGGCGGACGGCTACGCCTAGCGGTAACGGTCCGCTAGCCGCAAATTAAGGAGGGGTCCAATCAGAGTTGGACGTGTAGGGCTGACACATGCAAGGGTGGTAGCGGACCGCTACGCCCAACCATAACGGTCCGCTACGGACCTCAGTTCACCCCTATAAATAGTTGGACGATCTTGATCGTTTTAACACACAACAAATCGTCCTTTACTCTCAAATCTTGTGCAAGAGCCCTCCTAGTCCACTCCCGACGATCCCAGTTCGATTCCCGCTTCTCATAGTGCTCGGTTTAAGAAGAAACGCTCCTAGAAGTGCGGGTACGCTAGAGAAAGCAAGTTTAGAAGCTAGACGTTAAGCTTTGACTCGAGAGGCTCATTCCTACACACAAGGTGAATACTTTATCGTTTTTAAAACATATGTCAAACACTTTATTTACGAAAATGGCCAAATAAAGGTTAATGAAATAATGCTCAACATTCTTCTACGAACCAAGTATTCAGGCCATAGGTATACGTAAAACTTGCAAGAGATACACGGGGCTCGGATGAAATTCCCGGATTACGGCTGGTGCTTATCTTATAACAAATCCGGAGGCGTAGACCTGTCCGCTGTTATAAGTTATGACGCAAGTGTATACTGTGGTGCGATTGAACAAGACGGGCCTGCTGAGTGTGTAGATTGAACAAGAAGTTGTGATTATGAAATTAATACTTGTTTGTGCCAAATGATTTTAATGTCAAGATATTGTATTCACCAGCGTTCGCGCTGCGTTTTATTTTTAAAATATTTTCCAGGTAATGATTAAAATATGATAAGAAGGGAGTATGGGCAGACATGAGATTTGACCCAGGAAAATGGATGGAATGCACGTGGGATTCTCAGGCCTCGTGTAAAGGGAAATTCTAAAGAAAGGAGATATGACCAGGTAACTGATCAACCCTGTGTTGTACTATTTCCAGTGGCTCATCATGTATTTGATTTCAAACTATGTTTTGTAATCAAATGAGAAGGGTATTGAAACCCTATGTTTATAAAGTAAATACAAGACTTTTGTTTTACAACTGAGTTTTGATATTTACAAACACAACCCTTGAGGTTGAGATAAATGATGAAACTATCATTTGAAAAGACTTTCACTGTATTTTATGAAACTCTGAAATCAAGTAACCAAATGATACCAATCAGGCTCGCACACGTCCAGGGGGTGCCTGAGGCGGGGTGTGACAGATGTGCATTCTCGAGTTGAATGAAATATTTACGAAATGACTAATGGATGAAATGAAATGATTACGAAGGAACATTTATGAAAAGAATGTTTTACGAAATGGAACGGTATGAACGAATGGTTTACGAAAGAAACGGTTTATGAAACAAGAATGTTTATAAAACGAAAGGTTTATGAAAGGAATTTTTTTTTAAACGAAGGAAAGGGGTTTCAAATGAACGAAATACTTTATGAAAGGAAAAGGGCAAATGTTTTAATGAAGTCATTACATGTCTAATATGTTGAATGGATGAGTTGACGAAAGAAGTCTGGGGATGTACATCCCTAGCCTTATGGCAATATTTGGGAAAGCCATAGTGCCATAGGTATAACAGGAGTAGTGCCTATGTGGTTTACCAATGGTAATTACGGTTGTGCAATTGGCAAAGGTAGTGACGACGATCACTTGAGATTAGCTGACTTTTATTATGCATGTCAGATCAAAGGTAGATGGATAAGAAGTGGATGCTTGCTTGGCTGTTTCGATGAGTTACCCAACATGAGTAATCTAACATCCCATTGAGAATGTTTGATGAATGGTGAATGTATTCAACAATGCCATTGTTAATTTGAGACAATGTAATGACGTTTATTTTCGTTGATTTATGATATTTAAAGTTTAAGAAGTGTTTATTAATGTGTAATCTAAAACATAAGATCTCCCAGGTTTGAGACGTAAATTCCCATAGAGCTCTTTTGGCCGATTGATTTTTTTTTCTTGATAAAAGTTTGTCTTTTAAAAAAACGAAAACATGCCATCCGGATTCCTATTAATTTGAAATTTAGAATTTCTTTTTTTAGTTTATTCAAGAATGATAAAGTGAATGATCATGATGTTTTGCAAATTTTGTAATTGAAAGTCGATGTGCTATCCACCATATATGAGTGTGACATCATCAGGATATAAATAATTACTTTATTGCATTAGTTCCATTGATTCATTAATCTTCTTGGTGCCCATGAACCTTCGCGTAAGAATCTAGTTTGGGACGTACAAACCTAACTTGGTCCGTATGATTTCCCTTGGTGCGCACAAACCTATCTTAGTGTGCACGAACTCAAGTTAATGCACATAAACTTCTAAGTGATTTTCCTTGGTGCCACTTGATTATGGGTGAAAAACAACTCAAGAAAAAAAATGCGTACCTTTAAAAGAATGAGAAATTGAAAGTAGAATGAGAAGGAGAATGGAGATGAAGGGAAATGTAAGAATATATGAAAAATGCAAGAGTAAAAGAATTTTATTTGATTTTAACGTGAGAAATTTAATATGGGAAATCCAAAAACCTTTAATGTGAGAAATTTAATCTAGGAAATCCAAATATTTTATAGGAAATGCAATGGTGAAATAACTATAATTGCATTTTGTCTGGGAAATATATATGGGAACTCTAAACAAATTTATGACAATTTTAAAAAAATAAAGTACATTTAAATGTTAACTCTAGACTTTTAATTATAGATGGTGTTTGGGAGTGTGGTGAGAAAGTACTTATTGACTTATTCGTTTTTTTCAAAAGGCCGAAAAGTCTAAAAAATTAGCACTTAAAAAAAAACCAATAAGTCAATAAGTCATTCTCAAAAGCCAAGAAATCCTGGTTTTTAAAAATGACTTATTGACTTATTAGCTTTTCAATAAGCCAATAAGTCAATAAGTCATTTCCAAAAACACATCCAAACACCCCCATAATTCAAAATCAAATGCAACTAGAGCTATTATATCCGTTCAAAAAAAAAACTAGAGCTATTATATCAAAGTTAAATCATTAGTGGAGTCTTAAATAGGAAAATTTCAAAAGAATAAAATAAATATAAATGTTATTCTAGAAAAAAAAAAGTTTATAAACAATCAGGAAACTTTGAAATCCACCGACTCAAAAATTATTACATCGGGTTGTTGGAAATCCGGACATTGAAAAATTCTGACCCCATAGGAAAAATATCCTGCCCTCGCCACTTCCAGCAGCTAGTTTAAAGGAGGTTTTGGTTTTGTGAAACTAAGTTTACAAACAAGTAGATTACCCATTGTTTTGTTACATAGAAAATGAATTTTTTTTAATATTTTATCGTATTTTTATTATGTGATGAACCTTACCCGACCCGAACAATCGAACCGAACCCCAACCGAAATTTTTTATGTTCGGACCTATGAAATTGAAGCATCTAAAAACAGTGAACCACTTGGAAAAAATTCCAGGATCTGCCACTGGTTATGAGCCTTTTTTTTTGCTCGTGTAGGGCATTCGAATCCTCGGGACCGGCTCTGATTAGAGCATTCACGGGAGGTTCTGTATATGTTTGTGAGTGACTTTTACATATTTTATGAAGTGCTTTAAAGTGGTTGTGAGTGAAAAAAAGAGAAAATGCTACTGTTTAATCAAAGCATTAATTTAGGAAAATAGGTTAAGATTAAATCAATAATTTCAAATTTAAAGGTAAAACTCATTAATTACAATTAATGATCCATTTAAACTATTAATTACAAATCAAGATTAGGATGGCTCAAATATTCGGGTTTTCATCCGATTGTGATTCTAACGGGTTTAAAAGATCCGTGAATTGAGAATGTGGTATTAAGTGGTTTGGGGAAAAATAGGTGTGAGGATTAATGTAGTGTTGACCAGTGACAAAAAAAATTAGTCTTTTATTAGAACTAGGTAATTGAACGGATGAGGCACGGTCGTGCCTCATGAGTTGGCACGGTTGTGCCTTAAGTCTAGGCGTGGTCGTGCCCCATATTCCGGCACGACTGTGCCTCATGTAATTGAACGGGGAGGCATGGTTGTGCCTCATGGTTGGGCACGGTTGTGCTTCAAAGCTAGACATGATCGTGTCTCGTTCTCTGGCACGGTTGTGTCTTATGGCTAGGCACGGTCGTGTCTGGCCGTATGTTACTATTTAATTTCTAAGGTTTTTCAGTATAAAGAAGAATAGGGATTTTAGTTTTGGAAAATAGTCTAAATGTATTTGGTCTATTAATAAAAAGCTAAAAACAAATTTGGATAGACATTAATTGATTCGAAATTAAAACTATTGGACAAAAATGTCAAATTTAAACTTTTGGACTAAATTGGTTATTTGAGTAAAACCACATGGACTAAAATAATATTTTACTAAACAAAAGTAGGTTTTTTTTTACATATTTCTCCCTATTAAACTTCTAAATTACATATATCCCTAAGCCATAACTTTAATTACATATTTCTCCAATTAACTTAAAATTACCAATTGCCCCTCGCAAATATTTAGGAAGGGGATATATGTAAATAGTAGTTTAATTGTTTCATTAAGGGTAAAATGGTAATAAAATAAATTATTTTAAATGAATTAGATAAATATGTAATATATAGGTTTTAGGAAGTGAAAATATGTAATTAAATTTTATGGTTGAGTAAATATGTAATAAAGGAACTCAGGAAGGGGATATATGTAAATGCTCAAAATAGGTTTTACAATCATTGTTAATTAGTTGCAAATTAAATTTGGATAGATTTAGTGAAGTGGACTTTAATTGATTTGAAATTGAATCTATTAGACAAAAATGTCAAATTTATACTTTTACACTAAATGGTTTATTTGAGTAAAACCACTTGGACTAAAATCGTATCTTACTCTAAAAAAGTAATACAAACACTGTTAATTAGTTGCAAATTGTTATATATATATATATATATATATATATATAGGGTTGTGTTTAATTCAAAACCCACGTTTGAGGTGAAAACCTTAAAACCTCCATCTAATGATTAATTTTAATTCAACAACACAAAATGTTGACATATGTCTCTCTTTTTATTTTAATTAAAAAGGGTAAAGTTGTCATTTTAACCACTTATCCCTTAGTTTCTATTTTTTAATTATTGTCTTTTTAACCCGATTCAACAAAAGTGTGACAAGTGTTACTCTTAAAAATCCTACATTTTCCTTTTTTTTATTACAAACTTCTCCCTACTTTTTATAACTTTAATAACTTTTTTTATGTTATGTTTTTTTTATAAACATTGCACCATTAAAATCGTCTCATTTTCTCTTTAATTCAGTTATCGTCTCATAAACTTTTTTTAATTTTTTACAAAGGCGTGCGATTACATCAATGTAACGAATACACCAAAAGAAACATTTACACCACAAAACTAGTTACAATGGTGTAATACTCTAATTACGTCATGGTAACTCCTTGTGTCGTTTTATTGCTTTCTTCTTTTCGTTTGTGTGTGTTTGTGTGTTGTATCCGCGCTACCGACTCTGATTCCTAACAACTGGTATCAGAGCTTTGGCTCGTTGTTACACACGTTTTTCGCACGAGAAAAAGATTAGAGGGGCTGTTGGAATTGCGATTGGTGCTGAACCAATCTGCTGAGTTTTGGTTCGAAGCCGCAAAGGAGAAGGGCTGTTGTTTCAGTTTCTGTTTTGCGGCTGGTTTTGTCGCTGGAGGTCTGGTCGCTGACTGTCGCTCCTGTTCCGTTTTGTTCTGCTTCTATAAGGCTGTAACAGGGCTGATTGGAGCCTGTTGTGGCTGTTGATCGCTGTCGCAGGAAGGGAGGAAGTGCAAAGCTGGTCCGATTAGGGTTTTGGGGGTAGCTGTCGGAAGTCTGCTGAGGTCGCCGGAATAGGGTGGCCGGTTTCTGCTGTTTTTTCTGGTCGCTACTAGATTTGGGTTGCTGCCAGGTTGATCGCCGATTAGGGTTTTAACCCTAGAGTCGACGGGTTAAGTTTTTTTTTCGTGTTCAAGTTCGTTTATCTGTTTTCTGTTTGCTATTGTGATGGCTGAGGACGAGAAGGTACAGATTGAGAAGTTCGGCGGGACGGACTTTGCATGGTGGAAGATGCAAATTGTAGCTCTGTTGAGTCAAAGGGACTTGGATGTGGTATTGGAAGAAAAAACGTATAAGATTAGTCAAGATGTTTGGGATTCGAAGGACAAGAAGGCCAAGGCGGCTATTACATTGTCTTTGACGAGGAGTGTCGCGTTCAACATCATGAAGGAAACCACGGCTCGTGGAATGATGACAGCTCTGTCAAACATGTATGAGAAACCGTCGGCGACAAATAAACTGTTCTTGTTGAGAGAATTTTTCTTGACTATGATGAAGGAAGGAGACGTTGTGACAGGACATATCAACAATTTAAATTCACTTTTGTCCAGATTGAGTTATGTGGGAATCAATTTTGATAATGAAACTCAAGGTTTGGCGTTGTTATCTTCACTGCCGAATAGCTGGTCCGGAACGGTAACTGACATTACCAATTCTACAGGGCCCAGTGGTTTTACAATTGAAGGGATGAGAGATTTGATTCTTGGAGAAGACGTAAGACGCAGGAAGCAAGGTAGCTCATCTTCTTCTGAATTGTTAAGTGTAAGCAGGGGAAGAGAGAATAACAAGGAAAGTGGGAGCAAGGGTAGGAGTGCATCCAGAACTCCTAAGACTGTCACATGTTGGGGCTGCAAAGAAGTTGGGCATTTTAAGAGTCAGTGTCCAAATGCCAAAAAGGAAAAGTCTGCTGAAGTGAACACTACTGAGGTCGTCTGTTATGGTGATGCACTGGTTTGTAGTGTGGAAAGCAGTGTGGGCTCTTGGGTCATGGATTCAGGAGCATCGATTCACGCTATGCACAACGGTGAATCAATGGTGAATCTAAAAGAAGGTGATTTTGGACAGATAAGGCTAGGAAATGGTGAAACCTTAAAGGTTACGGGCATGGGAGATGTGAATCTGAAGACTCTATTAGGAACTGCATGAAACTTGCAAAACGTCAGGGTAATTCCAAGTCTGATGATGAATCTTATTTCTGTTAGTCAATTGGATGAACAGGGACTGGATGTCAAGTTTGGCGGTGGAAAGCGGAAAGTGTTAGATGGAAATCTCGTTATTGCTCGGGGAGAAAAACGAGGATCACTGTATTTAGTTGAAGTACCTGCTGAGGGATGTGTGACCGTCCCAGTTCAGAGTGAAAAAGTCCAGTTCACTGAATCTCGCACTAAGAGGGTTCACTTTATAAACGTGAAGCCTGGAGCCACTGAGATGTCAGTTGAATGTGTTCGGAGGGTGAAACCAGTCAGGGGGTTTGGGAACAGTGGGAGCACGGGACGTGTTCCGGGTACAGTTTCGAGAGTTCGCTGGGTTTTGAAGACTAAGGTTCCGAATGAGAAAGTCTCTCCTGAGGATTGTTTGCTGAATTTGGAGAGTGATGATGGTCTTCGGTGCATCTCTGGAGCCGGCGGAACGTGCAAGTTGGTTGAGACAGAAGATGGGTCGGTGGTGGAGATAATCACGGATGGGTCTGGTGTGAATGTACGGGCCTTTCAGGTAACTGATGAGAGCTGCAACTAGAAGGGTTTGACATGAAGTCTTAGCTTAGTCTTGGAGGACTTGATTATAATGATTACTGGAGTTACTGGTGCTGAGATGGCTTGGATGGTTTGTATGGGCAAAGCTTTCAAGTGGGAGATTGTTGGGTTATGAAAGCTATTGGGTTTGGGCCGGGCTGGGCTCCCCTTTGGGCCTGTTACGGCTGGAATTAAGGGGAATAGGGCAGCCGGCCCTAATGGGCTAAAACCCATTGTTACCTATTTTAGTTTAACCTAATCTTGTCTTTTATATACATCTCAGTCATGTAATTGTAATTCTCGTAGCACCTATCAATAAAAGTAACTCTAGTTACAGCAAGTGGATGTAGGTCACCTTGACCGAACCACTATAAATCCTTGTGTCGTTTTATTGCTTTCTTCTTTTCGTTTGTGTGTTGTATCCGATGCGCTACCGACTCTGATTCCTAACAGAACATAGTTTGAATAGTCTCCCCAGTTAGCCGAGCCATCATCATAACCTGATGTCAAATTACAAATAAATTGATGAAAATTGAAAATCCATAAAAACATAGGACTAATAGAAAGTAACAAAAACAGGACAAAATAAGCTTTTACAAACAGATTCTAGGCCTCTGTAATCTTAAGAAAAAAACCTTATATGTTAACAGATTATGCTGACATGGTACAATAAACCAATCAAATTACTTGAAAGTGATGATGTGGCTGAGTGGCTCATAAGCACACATGAAGTCAACTAAAGAGCAATCTATCAGAATAAACATAGGTTATAACAAATTCACATAAGCTTGAAAGTGATGATGTGGTTGAATGGCTCATCATAAAAATGTTTAACAACATAACAAATTATTAACTTCTGAACATCACATAAGCTTGTCCAAAGACTGCAAAGAAAGCTAAATATTCTTTCATGTTACTGTAACAATTCAACATTAACCAAATCAATAGTCAAAGTCAACATCTATCCAACAATTTGAAACTAAAAATAACAAATTCAACTAAATTAAAGGGACAATTTTACATGAAGCTTTACTTTTAGGGCTTACATCAAACTAGATTCAAGATCTTAAACCAAAACAAAGACCTCTGCTGACAAAATTGAATACATATTCTAAAATCACCCAGCTTTATGAACATCAAATCGTAAAAAAAACCCTAAATCATGGTGAAAACATGCAAATTAGATAAACAGAAACCCTAGATTCCCAAATCGCATAAAACAAACAAAAGTCCGCATACACATAGTAGAATTCAGTCATTCACAATCGAATGACGCAATGTTGAAGAAAATAACGAACGAGATCAAAGTTTTTCCCCAAATAAACAACGAATTTGACATTATTACTAAATAAAAACGGCGATAAGCAAGGAATACATACCATCAGGCAAGGGCAAAGCTGGAATTGAAGCAGGTGAGGCTCGATCTCTTCCCTGTTGAGCTTTTTCTTCCATGATTTCTCCCAAACTCCTAAAATCAGATCTATAACTAAAAAATAAAAATATGCAAAGATCTGTCGCGAGTTGTTCTTGATTGCAGGGATCGAGTCCCCAAACAGAGCTAGTAAAAATGTAGATTCTAAATCGGAGCCTCAAAATCGTTGGGAGTGGTAGCAATCGTTGAGAGCAAATGAACAGATCCAAGTGAAATGGAAGAGAGGATGAACATACGAATTTGTAAAAATGGAGGTGGTGTGGGTTTATGGAAGAGACAGAGAATCTGAGTTTGTCAGGTATTCAAATGTCCAAATTACCCCTCATTGCAATTAGAGAATTTACTGTCCATTATATATACATTTTTAAAATGAAATTCTAATTTGAGGTTAATTAAAAATAATACCTTAAGTATCTCTAATTTAATAAAACAAATGTGTTTTTTCTTTTAATTGTTTTCTAAAGATTTAGTTATGTATTCAATACTGGTCACTAGCTTTCTTATTTTCATTTTCATAGAGTTTCATTGTGTCGTACGCACCAAGGCTAAAAAGCATGCCAACTAATTTTTACGATTCTTTGACTTCCATGTTATTTATATGTAATAAACTTTGACTTGAATTTTATGTTATACTATATATTTTTTTTGTATGATTGTAATGTAAAATTAAAAAAATTTATTGATCTTTTTGGTTTTAAATTAATTTTTATGGGTCTTTAATTATTAAGTTTGAAATGATAGAAGAGAGAGTGTGTACTAATCTTACTACTCTAGTAAATAAAAATCTTTTCAGGACATCTGTCACTCTCTGGTTAATTCTCATTTTTATTTTTTCGCTTCTCTCTCCTATTAAATATTAGATTTTCTATTTCTCTCTTCTATTAAATAATAATCTTTATATTAATAAATCGAATTACGAATACTTATTATTTAATTATAAATAGTTATTATATCATCAATCAAATGAACTTAGTATGAACTAACATTTATCAATTAAATTAAAAAATTAATACTCAGCTGAAAAAAATATTTTAAAAACTAACTTAACAGACCTTATAACTGTCACGACATATTACATTTTTTAAAAACATATTTTGGCAAATGTGTTTGTTAACAAATTACATTATATTTTATTCAACCGATGTAATATACTGGTTTATTCAACCCGTGTATTACACGGGTTTTTAAAAATATAAAATTTTTATTACTAAATATATAACATTTTATTTATTTAACCCGTGTAATACACGGGATTTTAACCTAGTTAATGACTATCTAAATTATATTATGTTGTTTTACCCAAATTACCCTTTTGTATTAAATATAATAATTTTTTTCTTTTAATAATTAAAAATTTACCATTAAATGAAATCAACAATTGATCAAACTCAATTAATAGTGGATATGTGGTTATCATGGTTATTTTATAAAATAAGGTTAGCATTTAAACTCTACCATATATATATATATATATATATATATATATATATAGGGTGAGGATCATTTGTAAACCAAAAAACCAAATTATAACGTCATATTTAATTTCATCTTATTTTAATCTAATCTCTAAAAGTCAAATACCACATTACCAAACCAAACCAAGCGTACCCAGTATAATCCCACACATAGCTAACGCTATTAGTAGGGTCTGGGGAGGGTGTGATGAGGGCAAACCTTAACCCTATCCCAAGGGATAGAGAGGCTGCTCCCGTTTAGACCCCCGGCTCCATGGGAAAGAAAAAGATAAAAATATAAATAAAATTAATGAATAATAAAGTAAAATAAATCTAACAGTAATCTAACAATTAGCGGTGTATGACTAGAGTATATTAGTCACAAGAAACACAACACACCTGCAAGAAACAAGACATACGCAAAATCTTTGCTAAACAACTCTACTCTCCCACACAACGGGTCACTCATCCTAAAACCCTAATACGACGTCTCCATGAAATCCTATCATTGATCATGTCCTCTGAGAGGTGTAAATCTAGCAAATCAAGCTTAATCCTCTCATCCCACGTTAATTTCGGTCTCCCCCTGCTCCTTTTCCCCTCTACAACGAGAGTTTCCACCGTTCTCACTGGATCTGTGCTCTGTCTCCTCTTGACATGTCCAAACCATCTCAATCTTCCTTCTCTTATCTTATCTGAGATACATGTGACTCCCAATCTCTTCCGAACAACTTCATTTCTTATTCGGTCCTTTCTTGTGTGTCCACAAATCCACCTCAACATCCTCATCTCAGCTACATCCATTTTTCGAGCTTGTGTCTTCTTGATGGCCCAACAATCGGTTCCATATAGCATCGCTGGGCGAACTGCTACCCTATAAAATTTACCCTTTAACCCTATTGGGAACCTCTTGTCGCACAAAACACCTGAGGCCGCTCTCCATTTACACCAACCAGCCTGCACCCGATGGACTACATCATTTTCGATGTCCCCGTTACTCTGGATGACAGATCCTAGATACTTGAACTTCAGTGTCTTAGGGACAACCCCACCTTCAATAGAAATCTGGGTCTCCTCGTCGACGTTTGTACCACTAAAGTTGCAGTGAAGGTACTCGGTTTTAGATCGGCTTATCTTCAAACCTTTGTGCTCTAAGACTGTTCTCCATTCCTCTAGTCTGTTGTTCAATGTCTCTTTACTTTCTGCAATCAACACGATATCATCAGCAAAAAGCATGCACCATGGAATTGCATCTTGAATCGACTTTGACAACTCATCCAAAACTACTGCAAAGAGAAAGGGGCTTAGTGCCGACCCCAGGTGAACTCCCACTTCCACCGGAAAAAAGTCTGTATCCCCCACGGGAGCTCGGACGCATGTCTTAGCCTCATGATACATATCCCTAATTGCCTCAATATATTTACTAGGGATCCCTCTTCCCTCCAGACTTTCCCAGATCAATCTTCTAGGCACACTATCGTACGCCTTTTCAAGATCGATGAACACCATATGTAAATCATGTTAAAAGTCAAATACCACATTAAATATAATAAATATGTGGTCAGTATTTGATTTAGACACTTAAAGGTGGTTTACATTTGATGTTTTTTCTATATATATATATATATATATATATATATCTTTATACTAATAAATAAAATTTTTAAGAGTATTCGTGTCACTTTTTGTTGCATCCCCAACGTATTTTTTCCACCTAACTCTCCTATTAAAAAAATTTCTTTTAATCTCTATTCTAATAAAAAACTAAATGGTTTTTTCACTTGGCATCACCATATTTCATCTCACAACCTTTCCAACTAAAAAAACCATATTTTTATCATTAATTTAATACTTTCATATTTAGCCTTTTTTAAATTACATAAATAAACATTTTATTATTATTATCACTTGCTCACATTTTTTTTAAATTATCATCATAAGTTAATATTTTAAAAAAATCAAGAATTAAAAAACAAGAAATTTAAAAAAAGCAAGTTTTTAAATTTTTATTATTAAAAAATGATTTTTTATAATTTAATTATAAAAACAAGATTTTTTTAATTTTACATATAAAATTTAAAAAATACTACATTTGTATTTTAAATAAATATGTGTTAGAATAAAGTTTACTAATATTTAATTAGTAGTTTTTTAATTAAATTTGACATTTATAAACAAATTTTTTATTTTGATTTATAAACTTTAATATGTAGTTTTTAATAAAATTAAGAAACTTGAAAATATTTATTTTTAAAAGTAAATTATATTTTAAACATTAATTTTTTTTAAATGACGATATTTTTACAAGTTTTGCAATGACCATGAATAAAAGTTTAGCGCAATTATTTTCAAATGTTGGTTTTATTGAAAGATCCAGTGTTTATTAATTATCAGCTGTATGTTGCATTATCAAGAGTTAAAATTAGAGATGAACTCAAGTTATTAATCTTTGGTAAACATGGAAAAATTATCAATACCACGTCAAATTTTACATGCAACTAAAAAGAGCATAACTTATTAAATGTAATTTAATGTATTGTAAAAGAGCACAACTTATTAAATTAATTTTCATGTAGTTTTTGATGTTTTAATTATTCTCATCCATATAATATTAACATGCAACAAAATTAAAAAGTTACAAATACAATATCAAATTTGTATAAAAAAAATTGTTAAAATATTTATTAATATAATCTTAATGTTTCACCCCGTGTAACACACGAGGTTAAAGATAGTATTTAATATAAATCTAATTATGAATACTTATTATTTAAATTTTAAATACTTATTATATCATTAATCAAATTAATTTAATATTAATTAATATTTATTAATTACATAAAAGAAATTAATACATAGTTGAAAAAGAATGTTTTTAAAATTAACTTAACATAATTTATAACCGTTATTTAAAGTAATTTTTTTAAAAACATATTTTTAAAGATTATTCCCACCATATCTAATTATAGTTTGAAGATTACGATACAATTTCCTGTAATTAAAACACTTTTTCCTCTCCTTCGTATATGATAAATAGCGTACATCACCAAACCAACAATTCCACCACAAAACTTGTTAACTCCATTCTCACAATGACTTCCAAACAACTTCATGTGGCCATAATTTCCAGTCCCGGCATCGGCCATCTTCTCCCGGGATTATTACTCGGCCACCGTCTAGCCACCCAACACAACCTCCACGTCACCATCCTCCCCGTCATCACCCCCGCCATGTCACCCGCCCTATCCCAACTCCTTCCTTCCTTCACCACCAACACCAACTTTTCCGTCATCCAAATCCCCGCAGCAGACATTTCCTCCATCACCCCTCCCGACGCCAGCGTCATCACACATCTTTGCGTCATGATGCGGGAAACAATTCCCGCCATCCGTATGACGTCCTCATAGGCGATATCTTCGCAACCGATTCATTTGTGATTGCTGAAGAATTTGGAATATTGAAGTACGTTTTTGTTACCGGAAACGCATGGTTTACTGGACTCTTCAGTTACTCTCCGGTGCTAGATAAGCAAATAGTGGGTCAATATGTTGACCAGAAAGAACCGTTGGAGATACCCGGGTGCAAACCGGTCCGACCGGAAGACGTTGTCGATGCCATGATGAACCGGGACCACGAAACGTACGGTGTTTATATAAAACTAGCAATTGGTGTTACTTTGGCGGATGGTATGTTAATTAACACGTGGGAAGATCTTGAACCTCAATCTCTTGATGCACTTCGAACTAATGAGATTTTAAGGTTGGTGATAAAGCACAAACCGGTTTACACGGTTGGTCCGGTTTACAAAAGACACGAGCCGCATGTGTCGAAGAATGAGGTTGTTGAGTGGCTCGATAAACAACCGGAGCGGTCAGTTGTATACGTGTCGTTTGGGAGTGGAGGGACGATATCGGTCGAGCAAATGAATGAGTTGGCTTGGGGTTTGGAGCTGAGCCAGCAAAGATTTGTTTGGGTGGTGCGACCACCTACCGAACAGGGTTCGGACGGTTATTTTTTAAAAGGTGGTCAATCAGGTGGACCAGATGGATGTCCATCTGGTCCGTGCTGTGGTTATCTTCCACGTGATTTTTTGAGGCGAACCGAAAAGGTTGGGATTGTGGTGGCATCATGGGCCCCACAGGTGGAGATTTTGAACCATCGATCGGTTGGAGGGTTTTTGACACACTGTGGATGGAATTCAACATTGGAGAGTATTACAAGTGGAGTACCGATGATTGCTTGGCCGTTGTATGCGGAGCAGAAGATGAATGCAAACATGCTGACAGAGGAGTTGAAGGTGGCGGTGAGGTCGGAGGTGTTGTCGACGAAGAAAGTGGTGGGGAGGAAGGAGGTTGCGAGGATGGTGATGGGTTTGGTGGAGGGTGAAGAAGGAAAAGCGATGAAAGTGAGAGTAAACAGATTAAAGGACGATGCAGAGAAGGCGATAAGCGAAAATGGTTCGTCTTACATTTCGGTTTGTAAGTTTGTTGACGATTGTTGGTCTCGAATTCAATAGTCATTTCAAGACTTCTTTATCATCTATTTTTAAAATAATTATCAAAATAACTTTTTTTTTATTATTGAAGAACTACATATGGAAATACAATTATAAAAGAAACCTAAAATAATCACAACTTTTAATTATAATAAAAGTAAATATAATAAAATTTATCTATGTAACAAACCATAACTAATATATTTCTATCTAGTATACATCTCCAACAACTATCATGTTTTTTTTTTCTTTTTAAAAATATATCGTCCATGAATTCCCCTTTTAGGTTTTGTTTTGTCATATAAAAAGCTGGTTAAACTAAAAGAAAATCAATAGTTTGAGATGTGTTTTATGTTTATAAGTGTTTTAGAGCTACAATAATAAGAGATTGCTGGTTTTATAGTTTTTAAATGCCATAGATACGTTCTCTTTTGAATTATGTATTAAGCACTTTAGATTAAAGTGATACTTTAATGGTAATCGAATAATTCAAAAAGAAAACAAGAACGGGTATATTTATTTGTTTGTGTACTAGAATTAGAAAAAGGTTTTTTCCTATTATAGATAAGGAACCATCATAACTATTAGTTGAAACGACATAATGTTTGCTGCTTACTGCAACTACGATCTACAATATGTTTGCTGTTGATCATAGTTACTACTTATCAGTTCCTACTATTAACCGGTTACTACCAGCAAACCAGACAACCAGACCAGTTTAGAAGCAGCTTCCAAAGACTCTTCCACATTGGCTCTGCCGGCCCCTTGGACCGCATGCCCCCTTGGAACCCCTTGGTCAATAGGGAGCTTCGCCACCTTGAACCCTCGAGTTCATTGGAGTCAGGAATCAAAATAGTCTTAAACAAGCGTGTACTTCACACCTGTTAACTTGTGTAAATGTTTATTCATATTTCCTTTTGTTCTTAAGTAAATCTGACTAACTAAAATGTCTCGATAACACAAAAATCACCAACATCAACATGATCACATATCTATTCTTTGCCAAGCCGCCTTTAAGCGCAAGTTATGTTTTATCTAATTTTATCGGTTAACAAGGTATTGGTCGGTCCAACCTAATGAGTTATCAAGATCAAAAAAGTCCAGAGTCAAACTTCAGTATCGGTTAACAAGGTATTGGTCGGTCCAGCATAATTCATGTGGTCATATTTTTATTCTTCTTTGATATGTAAAACTTTGTTAAAACCTTTTACACACAAATTGAACTTTATCTATGTAAATAGTATCAACCATTTAAAAATGTTCATAGGCGAATGGATTTAATCATTGTATTGTAATTGGATAAAACCAAAATAGTTATTTAAAGTTGTTTCTATAAAAGTCTATGGAGGTTAGGATTAAAAGAGAGACTCTTCAAGATAGTGTTAATAGTAGTGTTATGTCATTCTTCATCCTTCTAAACAAGAATAAAAAATTGATAAGTCATAAGGTGTTTATAATTGTGAAGAAGCAATGAAAATGAAAGATGAAGAAGATATGAAAGACCTTATATAACAGTTTTTAGAAGTAAAAACACATTAAAATAGGTAAAAAAAAGTTGTATAAATACAATCACAAATTCTCTTAAGTCAGTTTATATATCAAAAAAATAAATAGATTATTTAATAACACTTTTAGAAACATTTTTACTTAAGTTTGAATGTTGTGTTGAATGCTTTATGGTAAAAGATATAAGGGTGAATGGGGCACAACCTTTATAAAAAAAGGTACCCTAATAAAAATATTCAATGAGGGTGTGTCACCTTACTTTTATCCAAATTCAACCCTAATACCCTAAAAAAACTTTTTTTGTTTTATTTTTTAAATTAAAACTAATATATTTATTTAAAACTAATTTCATTTATTCAATAAAATAAAAAAAACAATAACTAAAAAAAACACATAAAATAAATATTTTTACTTTTATTTCTATTTTTCTGATTTGTAATTTTAAAATCAAACACACCAAATGAGTTTAACATTTTTTTTATCATGTGTATCCATTATAAAAAGATATTTTCACTTCTTCTAAAAAAAAGCTAGTGTTATTTTTTATATTTTTAATACACCAAAAGTTAAAAGCTCATTGCTTTGTTGAGAGATAAAAAGGATAAATTTGAAGCAGAGAAACAAACCCACTTACCCACTCGAACGGCTCAATCAACCTTCACTCTCGGGTACTTATACTCGTAAAAGCCAACCCATGTACTCGGATACTTTATCGGCGACGGTTGTACCCGCACGAACCCGCGTACCTGAAAGACTTACCCGCATACGCCCCTCTCACCCTAAGAAAATAATAAATCTTATGAATACAAACTAAAAGGTATTAGTTTATCATGAGTTTCTTTTAAACCAGTGTAATGTAACCGTGTAAAGATGTTGAATTTCTTTTTTGTTTTAAAACCGAATTGAATATAGTCAAACTGCAATTATATTAGTAATTAATTAGTGAACGTTCGTCAAATCGATTTAAATATAGCTAAACTGCAATTACAAAAAATTAATTAGTCAACAAAATGGTTCGTGAATAAAAAAAATTTTAACGGCAAATTTTATGATTTCTAGCATTTCAAACACTCCAACATGTAGTAAAGGTTACCAACTGGAGCATCTTCATAGTCATATCCCCGTGCTTTGACATCTTGTGATATGTTAACAGATCTTTCACCGGAAAAGCATAAATTGGCGGGACTTTGCACCAAGAAGAGATGTTTTGTCAGATTATTGTTGCCACTACAACATTATCATCCTATCCCGACGATTTTTTTTGACCCTATAGCGACGACTTGTCGTCGGTATAGCCTATACCGACGACATGTTGTCGGTATAGATGTCGTCGGTATTGCCTCATCCCAATAGGTCAAAGATGTCTTCGGTATAGGTGTCGTCGGCATAGGTCGACCTATGCCGACGACAAGTCGTCGCTATAGGGTTTAATTAAAAATATCAAAAAGAAATTCTATACCGACGACATGTCGTCGGTATAGGTTCTGGACTTATCCGGACGACAAGTCGTCGGGACATACCCAACTTATCCCGACGACATGTCGTAGGTATAGGCTATTTCCAATTTTTTTAATCAAATTTGAAAAAGACCTATGCTGACGACATGTTGTCGGGATAGGTTTTCTATTTTTTTTTTTTTTTAAATTTACAAAATTTTCCAGAAATTTTTAATTTCTAATTACAAAAACCTGCAAATCAGATAATTTAAACCATTCAAAAATTGAAATCCGAAACATATTGTTCGATACAAAAACATGTTCGACACACAAACCAAATATTCAAACATAAAGTTGTCCGACACACAAACATAAAAATTGTTCAAACATTCAACAATAACACCGACAACAAAGGCAAAGGCGCAACAACTTCAAGCTAATTATCGTCGCTGCTAGTTCGGCGTTCCCACATTCGACGCATTTCATCCATTTGTCGTTGTATTTCAAGCATTTGTTGATTATGCACACGATGTTCTTCCTCTCGTTGGGCTTCGCGTTATTGTTGATCTTGGACTTGTTGTTGAAGTTGAGTTACACGCTCATCCACTTCTTGCCAATGTGGTTGTGGAGGGGGGTACTGAACAAATCCGGTGTGGGATTACTCACCACACGACCGACACCCCTGATATGGTCACGCTGATGACCCAATGCATGCTCCATGCATGCAAACTCATCGACAGCAGACAAGTCACCACCAGACTCAGCAGAGGATCTTGTATACTCCTCTTAGATTCGGTCCTGCATTAAACAATGTAATAAACAATCACTTGACTATTTTACTAAAATTCGACAGTATAACTGCTGTAAAATGGATAACCAACCTGTTAAACTATAAGTTATAAACGACCCAAATTCACAAATTCCAATCAACCAACACTAATAACAACAAATACTAATAATACTAGCAAAAATAATCAACAATTGTGCTCGAGTTGAATGTTCTAAGTCTATTAAATTGTGTTTGAGTCATGTTGACCCGTTTAAAGTTACAGTTGGATGTTTTAAGTTTATCAAAGTGTGTTTGGGTCATTTTGACCCGTTTAAATTAAAAGCTGTATATTTTAAGTCTCTTAAAGTGTGTTTGAGTCATTTTGACATGTTTAAAGTTACACTTAGATGTTCTAAGTCTAGTAAGTCTAACAACAAAATCTTTTGACTTACATAATCTGATGATGCAGTCGTGTTGGCCCAACCGGTCCCTTCTTTATAATGGGTTGATTTGAACACATCAATTGGGCCGGTACCCTGTGAAAAATGTAGGTCCTGATCAGAACTGTAGACACAGATCTGCGGAGAAATTCTTCAAACAGTCCGGATCGAGAGACGGAATCTCTGGATCCGGTATCACTCTCGAATCAGAAATGGTAGAGACGGGTGCGGGAATCACAAACACGAACAAAAATATATAAAAGTGAAAAGAACAGATAATTAGAGCATAAAACGTATGATTCTTTTATTGATATGAAAATTAAAAGGCTCCTCACACACTCTACAATTATCTCATCCCAGGGTGAGCTCCCCCTGGAGTGGTGATTCCCTCTACAGACACACACTCACTCCTAAGGCATAATCTGCTATATATAGGAGGCCAAGCACATGCGCCTTGTTTTCCAAGTCACCGCCCAATGGGCCTGAAAAACAGGTATCGAAACTACCTAGTTTCGATTGAACAAATGTTCAACCGAATCTAGTAGTTTCGATTGAACAAAAGTTCAACCGAAACTAGTAGTTTCGATACTGTAATTTCGATTGACAGCATCAGTCTCAAAATTATACCCAACAATCTCCCCCTAGACTGATGCTATCAATTCTTGTCCGACTCTGTCTTTCGTCTTCATAGATTGACTGATGATCCAATGCCTTTCGTTGTGATTCCCCCCCTCAAGTGTAGACCCTCCTATCTTGTAGGCAAATGATAAATGTTTGAATCCCAAGTATTTAGCAGTAAATAACCATCTTTCTACAAGGATTCTTGACATTCTCGAACACTTGATCAACTTTTGCCTCTCTCCCCCTAAAAAAGGTCAATTTCAAGCAAAGGCTCACTTTGTCTTGCATCTTCATAACTCTGCTGATAATTTGAACTCTTTCGTGGTAATTCTCCCCCTGAAGTGTAGACCCTCCTATTTCTAGGCAAAAGATAAGGGATCGAATCACCATGTAATCAACAACTAATGATCCAGTTTGTTTCAAGTATGCTTGACTTTGTTACCCGCTGCCCAAACTTGAACTTTGATCAAAGGAATTACGGCTGAATCAGGCAGAACATCGTGTATACTGCCAAAGAAATGAAATTTTCGAAAACCCGAAAAAGGCTGTCTCCAAGTTTTCTTCCAAAACTCCCCTCCTTCTATGCAATATCCTGTTAAAAAATTTATCCAAGAAAATTTCCAAAAAAAAACTTTTTTTTTTGGAAAGTATTTGGACAGTTCTGCCTGTAGTTTCGATAGGCTCTACTTCAGTCAAAACAAGGCTAGTTTCGATAGCGACAGTATCGAAACAAGAAGTTTCGATAGAGAGATTCTTCAATCGAAACTAGTAGTTTCGATAGGAGATTCTTCAACCGAAACTAGTAGTTTCGATACCCTCTAGTTTCGATAGCCTAGTTTCGACAGCCTAGTTTCGATGTCTTCTACTTCTGATTTAGGGCAACACCAGTAGTTTCGATAGAAAATGTTCAGCCGTCACATAGTTTCGATTGACCATCTTCAACCTTCAGCTACTTCGATACCCCCAATCCAGGTCTGAAAAATGTTTCAAGAGCCTTACATCTTCAGATTTTGACAGTGGAAGTGTAGAACAGCAGTCACGAACCTGCTACACATCGATTTCTTCATGTTTAACGTCTCAATGGCGGGTTTTCCTGATTTTCGAGCAGATTCGAGAGCAATAAGAGCCACCATGGCTCTGATACCAACTGTAGGTCCTAATCAGAACTGTAGACACAGATCTGCGGAGAAATTATTCAAACAGTCCGGATCGAGAGGCGGAATCTCTGGATCCGGTATCACTCTCGAATCAGAAATGGTAGAGACAGGTGCAGGAATCACAAACACGAACAGAAATATATAAAAGTGAAAAGAACAGATAATTGGAGTATAAAACGTATGATTCTTTTATTGATATGAAAATTAAAAGGCTCCTCACACACTCTACAATTATCTCACCCCAGGGTGAGCTTTCCCTGGGGTGGTGATTCCCTCTACAGACACACACTCACTCCTAGGGCATAATCTGCTATAAATAGGAGGCTAAGCACATGCACCTTGTTTTCCAAGCCACCGCCCAATGGGCCTGAAAAACAGGTAACGAAACTACCTAGTTTCGATTGAACAAATGTTCAACCGAAACTAGTAGTTTCGATTGAACAAATGTTCAACCGAAACTAGTAGTTTCGATTGAACAAAAGTTCAACCGAAAATAGTAGTTTCGATACTGTAATTTCGATTGACAGCATCAGTCTCAAAATTGTACCCAACAAAAAACAAAAATAATATCACTAAGAATTAATAAACATGTTTATATAATACTAACAATTGTATTTCATACCTCCATGTGTCGACGCTGGGCGTATGATTTGCTGCCATGGTAACTTGGGTAACGTTGTTGTGATCGGTTTTGTTTGTTCTTCTCCGAGCGGTTTTATAGCTCGCATATAAAAACAGCTCATTAATCAAATTCTCCCAAGTTTCTTGTTCAAGATCTTCTGGTGGATTATTCATCGGCGCCTCCACATCACCGTATCCCCCATTCTCCGCGAAGTGAACTTTCAACTCTCTCTTGTGATCTTTATACGTCCTCTGACACTCGGCGGTGATTCCGAGTTCAACGCCTCGCCACTTATCAGTGTTTCTCCAGGAGTCCAGATCAAAATAATCCTACAAATGGAAAGTAATTATAAATCTAATAGTTATGAAATTGTAAGTAATTATAAAACATCTATACTTACTATAAGAGTGGGATATACGGCCCGTTTCTTCTCATTTGGAACCTTAGCCTAATTTGGATAATATGGAGGAACAACCTTTTCAACCTCCAACGAGATAGCACGGATAAAATCCGAAGCGTTGGGACCCATAAACTTGTACCCCCCGCCATGAAGTTCTACATCAATGGGAAGAGACTTCCTCCCATTTTGCTCAAATTTCATATACAATTTTAGGTTTTTGCCTTTAGATCGTCTTTTTTGGGAGGCACTACCTACATTGACACATGACATTCAAAAGTTAGGCAATTATAAAGACATCTATTAAACACTAACAAGTAACTTACCACCAGATTCAGTCACACAACCCGAGTCAAAGTGATACGGACCCCCGTCTCCACCATCTTCACCGTGTGATTGCGCCATTGTTGTCATTTTTCCTACAACAAAATTTATTAATAAACACAAATAGTACATTTTTAACATACATTCAATCAGAATCATCACTAAAATAGCGTGTGTCAACAACATCATCATCTTCTTCATCGTCGTCATTTATTTCGTCTTCATCATCTGAATTGTATGCATCTTCTTCATCATCATTAATAAAACTTTCATCGAGATCAATCGAGGCAACATGACTTGGGTCACCACCCTCATTTAAAGTTGTACGCATAGGCAAGTAGCCTAAGTCGACAACCAAGTTACCAAAAAATGATTGAGTTTCCAGTGTAATAGATTGACTATCAACATGGGAATTGGAGTTTGGTCACCACCTACGTGACTTAATTCACCACATTCGCATCCGGTGTCGACAACCAAAGTATAATCATTTGATTGAGTGTCGTGCAATATATCTATCTCATTAACAACACTATGATGATCCCAATGCTTCCGATGGTGAACGTCCTCAACAACCCTCCATTGGCCAGTGGTTCGAGAAGGATCTCGAAGATAGAACACTTGTTTAGCCTGTGTGGCTAATATTTATCTCATTCATACATGTCTTTTACATCTACTGATCGTACACAAATTTTTTTGAAAGAATGTGCAACCATCATTGATTGTTGTTGAAACATTTTTGTGCAGACCCGATCGTACCCTATTGGCAGCAATCGTTGCATGAGGATGTGATAATCATGGGACTTTAACCCAATTATATTTGAATAATTGGGAAGTATCTTATTTTTGAAATTAGATCCAAATCCATCAGGCAGTCTCACTCCTCGAATAAACTGACAAAAGCGTTCTCGATCACTGGGTGTGAAAGAGTAAGGAGCTTGTGGTTGGAACAACTTGTTGTTTTTTTGTGTTAGCCATAGGTTATGTCGAATACACATATTTTCCAAGTCTTTGCGGGCTTTGTGTGTGTCTTTTGATTTATCGTTCATCAACAAAGTACCCAATAAACTCTCACACACATTTTTCTCCACGTGCATAACATCAAAATTGTGTTTTAAAAGCAGAGAAGACTAATAATCCAGCTCAAAGAAGATACTTTGTTTAGTCCAATTCAACTCTGATGTTAGGCGTTTTCTTTTTACCCCTCCATACATTGGATGTTTCCCCGGAACACGATCTGGGAGATTTTTTAGTTGTTCTAATATTTGAGCATTAGTCAATCGCCGGGGAGGATGTTTTGTCTCTTTCTTGCCATCAAACGACAGATCGTTCCTCCATTTATGCTTTCTAGGCAAGAATCTTCTGTGTCCAACAAAAGCTATCTTATTCATTATAGCGCACAAATGTGTGTCAACGTTACACGTAGGGCATGCTTTATAACCTTGACCACTCCATCCAGACAAGCTACTATGAGCAGGATAATCGTTGATAGTCCATAACAGTGCAGCATGCATCCTAAATACAGTTTTGGTTGATGCATCTCTCACCTGGACTCCTTCAGCCCACAACATTTTCAACTCATCAACCAAAGGCCTTAAGAATACATCAGTGTCCTTACTAGGTGATTTAGGCCCGGGAATTAGCAAGGTTAACATGAAAGAAGACGCTTTCATACATAACCACGGTGGTGTATTATATGTTGTTAACACTACCGACCACATACTGTAAGTCTGACTCATGTTACCAAACGGATTAAAACCATCGGCAGCCAAACCTAAGCGGACATTCCTCGGTTCTTTAGCAAAATCCGGATATCTCTCATCAAATTCTTGCCATGCCTTCCCATCAACCGGATGTCACATAAACCATCCGTTGAGCATCCAGTATTATGCCAGATCATTTCTTTTGCCGTTAATCTTGAACTATACCTTCGTCGAAGCCGTGAAGTTAAAGGAAAGTAGCCCAACACTTTATGTGGTACTTTCTTTCCCTTTGTGTTTTTATCAACCCATCTGCTCTCATTACAAATCCAACAGTTTTACATTGATTCATTCCCCTTCCAAAACAGTGCACAATCATTAATGAAAGCATAGATATAATGATATCCTAACCCAATCTTACTCAGTTTCTTCTTAGCTTCATAGTGTGACGCTGGAACGTGATTTTCCTTCGGCATTGCAATTTGTAGAAGCTCTAACAGTTGGTCAAACGAACTATTCGTCCATTTGTTGATAACTTTGATATGCATCAATTTGGCTATGAAGTTTAGAGAAGACATTTGACTACAACTGTGGTATAACTCCTTATTTAGCTCCTCAAACAATGCATCAAACTTTGGGTCTAAACCAGTTCCATCTTCATCTATATTATCCTCATTCGTATTTTGCTCAGCCATCACATCATCTATGACATCAAACATCTCATTATTTGTTGTTGTAGTTATTGGAGGAGTTGGTGTTGTTCTTGGGGCAAAAAGTGATGCTATCTCCGCCACACGAGGATGTTATTCACCATGATAAATCCGACATGATAAACCCGAGAGATTGGTGAATATTGCTCCACAAAATACCCAAAAATCATGAAATCGCCGGAGAGAGAGATGGAGTGATTTTCTAATCTCCTATTTACTACTTTTACTGTTTTGGGGTTATCGTACATATTCACAAGATTTGTTTTATAAATTAAACATGTTATGGGTGATGGTTTAAATGTTTATTAACGAGCTTAACGTCTATGTGGGGTCCTTAGGTTGTGCGGGTTAGGAGTTGGTATGGTGTTTGTGTGACGGGTAATGACTTATGCGGGAATAGTCGGGTGGTGAACTTAGACGTGTGGAGGTTACATATAGGATGTGTTAGCACGAGAACAAGTACGTGGTTCACGTTTATTTAACAAATCAGGATAAAAGCTAGCGTGCAGTTATGTGTTACGTGCTTGATGTTGTGTGTGTGCTTGCGTCGTTGTCCTTGTGACACGACATATTTTGATGTGAAGGATGATGAGTGGTTGAATTACCCGTTCTAATTGTATATAAATTCGTGTTTATAATGGTGGGAAATCTATAAGGTTTAACCCGTACCTAAACATGATCTTGAGATGGGATTAGGCAGAGTCATAGCTTTCTGAGTGTGAGACCCATAGATAGACTGACTGCTTGGTAATAGTAGGATAGTAGATCACATAATCGGGGGCTTAAAATGTCGGTGGTTGGGTTTAATCGGATAGAAATACTAATTGTTACAATTAACGCGTAAGTATATCAAAGTTGTGTATCAATGAAAGTATAAAAGCAAGTTTTCCAATTATGATTCGATTGCAAAATATTTTTCGAGACGAAAAAAGATAAGTGTGGGGATGTGATGAGTGGTTGAATTACCCGTGCTAATTGTATATAATAATAAGTTTTTAGCCCAAATAATGTAAGAAATAATTTACTTTGACTTGTATATATATTTTATAGGTTTTTATATATAAAGAGTTAAAAATGATAAAAATCATGTAAACTAAATGAGAAATAATTAAATAGTAACTAGACTAAAAATATTAAGTAATACAAATGGTTAAATTAGTAATTGATTCATAATATTATTTGTGGCAGGAGACTCACGTGTGAGTTTTGTTTGAAGTTTGGAAAGACTACAACTATTTTGAGCTATAAAAGTAAACTAGGTTTATTCTCGCCGTGCGTTGCGGCGGGAGACTTTTGTCTAAAAAGGAACATAAACATCAGCATGAATAGAATGGCGATATTAAAGACTCCAATATAAGAAACAAATCCAGAACAAAGGCTGCTTAACTAATTCGAATCTATTAACAGGATTTAGCCTTACAATCAAAACATCATTTCAAAATATCCATTACTTAATGAAACATAAGCCAAGCTGAACTAAAAACATCAAATTCTTACCTGCATCTTCTAACAATTATACATCGAAACCCCATAAAAACACACTAAAAGGCTTCATATTCAACCTTAAGTTGAGTAGGATTTAAAACAGATTATAGCTAAAAAAAATACATATGAGGCAATGGGCTAAACTATATTTATAATTAGCTTGCAAATTAGTGTTGCGGCATGCGCATCGCTGAGCGGTAAGCCTACTGCCACCAGTTTGACAACCAATATTACTATCAAGATTTGATGAAGAAACAGTGTTGTCGTTACCAGACAGATAACAACGTCGTTTCACACATGATTGCTATAAGAGGATACAGAACATGATGCTAGTGGAAGAATCAGAGGACCATAATTAAATCATGAAAAAATAGGGAATTCATATGAGAACTCTAGAGACATAGCAAATGTAAGTGAATATAAGTTCACATAAGATAAATTGATAATTACATTAACAAATGGCTTCACACAATGTATTGAACAACAAACTAAAAAATTCATTAAAGATTTATAGGTGATGTTGCTATTGAAGAATAGATAGATATACATGAAAGCCCGTGTAGCAAGAAAAATGGACCAAATTAAAGTATGAGATACAATCTTTATAACATACTAAGCCTAAAAAAATATTCAGCGCCACGTTTATGCTTGTTGCTTTAAAGGTAACAAAATTTTTAGATACTGATGCGTGTTGCTTTAAAGTTATAAATATCTCTACACACACGTACACATTAAACACAGACCAAATTGCACTTCAAAAGGATTTACAGAAAAAAGAAACATATAGCAATAAAAAGAAAAAAACATAATTAAACAAACCTGCATAGAAAAAGCCTGTAATACAACTTTGAATACCAATAGCAGAGCAGCAATTCAGAATTCAATAAACCTACAATGATAGGCAAAAATGAAAAAAACAATCACTTAATAATAGGAGACCCAAACATCCTACAGAAGAAGCAAAAGCCTTAGAACGAAACAAATCATATATAAAAAAGAACACATAGATTAAACAACACTTTACACAGAATTATAAAGTTTGTAAACATGTTTAGGACTATGGAAAAAGAATAAAAATACCTGATGTTAAAGAAAATTTCTATTTAGTACCTTTAAAGCAGTTGGACACCACTTCAGTCTTCAGCATTTTGGACCAAACCAAAAAAATCACTGATGTTAAAGAAAAGCCTATTGATTATCAACTGAATTTAACCTATTTCCTTACCACAAACCATAAGCATATACACAATTTTTTATATGGATCTTTTGGCAGACTCATAACCACAAATCATAACCAAAAAATTTGAATATTATATCAAAATTTTCAAACCCCACTTTATGGATTCATTATCAAACAAACGATAGCGATACATAAACGAAGCAAAGTGCATATTTCAGCAAACCTTCTTTTAAGCATTCAGCTAGGTGGTATTTCAACTTAAACACAATAATCCCAGATTCCTTTGGTTCATAAATTCATATAACAATGGGTCTAGATATGATTTAGAACTCAGATTAAAAAAATAATATAATCTTCGCAAATTCATATAACAATGGGTCTAGATATGATTCAGTGACATCGCCAGAGGCTAAATAGCAAAAAAAAATATTATCTAAACATAAAATAGGATAAAATATGTCAAAAAAAACTTGAATCCTAAATAGCAACAGCCCTAAATAGCAAAAGAAGAAAAAATTAGCTTGAATCCGGCTTACCTGTGAGAAGAACGCAGCAGAGGAAAGGGGTTAGACGCTGACCTAGGGCTTGATTTCACGGACGATCGATGCAGGCCTCATCCCATTTTAGAAAAGCGATCATCAACCCATTTTAGCAAAGCGATCGATGTAAAGATATCAATTTCAGCAAAACGATCGATGTAGGGTTTGAGTGAGAGGAAGCACGATGATGAGGGCGTTGTGGCGAACTGGTAAAGAGGAGGTTGTGGGTAAGGTGAAGAACAGGGGATGTGTGAAAAGGTGAAATAGTCAAAGTAATATAAACAAATGAAAATACTATTCATTTGCTTCACAAATAAATATAACAAGTAAATAAGGATTCTTGACTCACGTGGTAGTCTTTACGTAAACCTGGTAGTATTTATGGGCAATACAATGACTTAGAATACGCGGCCCATTAAATGAACATACGACTCGTATGTTGTGGGTTATTTGCCGGAACAGAAACCCTAACAGGAGCCTATTCAAACAACAATATTGATATTCACGATTTGAAGGTTGTAGAAGACCATTTTGAACAGAAGGAAGGATCTAGATCAGAGGGGATTGAGGAATCAAAGACCTGGGCATCCGGTTTGCATGCGAGCACGTGAATCGGCTCGGTTTGCTTTTTTATTTCACTTTTTGTCTACTTTATGAACATGTTTGTTTCTGAGTTATGTTTGTTTTACTTTGCAATGTTTGGCTATACACTTGTAACCATTTGGATGAGATGACTCTTTGACTGATTTGATGATTAAATTGTATAACGTATGATTGTGTGATTTTAGTTAAGTGTGTTATCAACTTATGGAGTATATGATTGCAAGTTAGTATTGGTTTTGGATATGGGTTGTGTGGATTGATTGATCTTTCTATGAAGTTATGCATGTTAAGCTCAATTATATCTATCTTTAGGTTATATAGTCGATCATTAACCTGAGGCGTGAAACCTTAATCTCTAATAGACAACTTGGTAATAAAACTGGTAAAACTTATGAGCTGCTTAGGTCTACGAACTAATTAAAGTTTTCTTTATTAATATGATCATGGGTTGTAAACCGCTAGGGCACTTATTTGTCCATATTAGGTAGAGAAATACTAAGTCATAAGAAATTGGTAATAAAACTTGATTCACTTGATTAGGGTATTAGTGTGGCATTAACCCTAACGGGCTCTAATCTGTTCAAGCACTTCACACACTTTATGATCACATTTACAAACTTTTAAACAATTTCCATAAGCAAAGCAAACCAAACCAGTCTGTCATTCCATCTTAGATGAGTCTGGTCTGAACGATTATCTCTGACCTCTGATTATTATTAAGCCTTCCAAATTCGTTGTTTCATTTCCTTTTCAATCATTAGTACTCAAAACAAATCTCTCTTTCATCGGTTAAATATTGAAGCGGATTCAATATGACAAGCTATTGTTTCCACAGATTGATATCCGCTTCCAAAATATTATTTTAATTTGTGTAATTTTAATTTTTGTTTATGTAGTTTAGAAAAAAATCTAGTGACGAAATATTAGAAAATCAAGATATACATCGTTCCATAGCTACATAAAGGCAAAAAATAAAAGTAGTTAAAAAACTATTGCCCAGCAGATGTTCGAGAATTACCGATTCGAGGGCTGACCGCCGGCAGTCTCTTCTTGCGATATTGTTGTAAAAGAAACAATCTCAGGTTAAAAAAACATAGAAAATAAGAACTTGCATAAAAAAGAACATATTTATATAATCATTTTGAAGGTGGACATCATCATAGAGCATCAAAGCCATTAGTAATCAATACAAACAGTTGCCGATCTCTATAGCCGTAATTGCAAATTTCCACCTGCAGTTTAATCTCACTGTCACACAACTTCATTTTATTTTATTTGCACTTCCATGCTAATGAACAAAATCTTGACATCTTTTCGTTCTATTTTATTATTAATAGAATAAGCCATAAAACTATTTCCATTTCTAACATGATTAAACAACTAAAGGCACCACTTGATGAGTCAAATAGCCATATCGCACTCTAGTATGATATAAGAAGCAGAAACATACTTTGACAGGCCATTAGACCAAATCACACCATAATCAACCTTGTTCTTGATGAAGAGTTTCCATGGCTTTATTTTTTTGTTAAACAGATAATTAGCAGTTTACAACTTACAGAGGCAAAACAGATTTCAAGAAAAAAAAAACACAACTAAAGCATGCAAATTTAATAGTATATATAATGCAGATGGGTTAGGGCAGGGGCAATATATTAGGTATCAAACATTATATAAAATGTTCAATAGTATCACTTAATTGACCAAATCTACATACTTAGTAAAAACAAAAGTTACTTATAATCAATTATTTGTATACTGTACTACCTATTTACAAACTATACAGACAAGTTTCCATAATGCATACCTTTATAAGAGTTGAGTGCTTTGATTATGTCATGTTCCACCAACAAAAGGGTATGTGGATGTTATGCAGAAATCTCAAAACACATGAGTATGCAACTAAAATTTTAATCTTTGAAACTGCAAATTCATAGAACCAAAAACACACCTTAACGGGTCGTTAGACCAAAAAAAACAAAAGAAAAGAAAAGGAAAACACTTTAACAGGTCTTTAGACCGTAACACACCGTATTCACTCCTTCATTTGGTTTAAAACCAAAAACACAATTCAATGGGCCTTTAGACCAAAACACACCCTTAAGGCCAAAAGGCTAATGTAACATTAGCATAACAATAACTAACGAAATTTGCATATAACAGTAAATAGGAGATAAATATGATGAATCTAACCGTTGTTTGATGATGACGACCCGACTTGATATCCTTCCACCTTTACTTCTTGATTGGAAAAGATTTTACGTGGAGCATGTTCCCTTTCCGCACGACCAAAAGTGATTTCGTCGCATCAAATGTTGATATCCAAAACGAATTTTAAGCCATGTATTATCAGCATATTCTCCTATTTGTCCAAACTACATAGCCATTTAAAAACTAAGATAACCATTAATGGTTTAACATGTTAACCAAAGAAGAAGGTACACATGGCATTTTGTTTATACAAATTTGTAATCTTCAAACACATTATAAACCTTTTTGTGTGATTTACTTGAATTTATGCAGTACAAACTTACTATTACCATAAACTTTTTTGTTATAATTTTAAATCCATTAATGATGTTTACGAATATCATTTCAATGTTAATATATTCACTGAATTTTGGCCTACAACTTGTCACTGAATCAGGCACAAAGGTCAGCTTTAATGCAGGGCCAAACAGGAACATGAAGTTCAACTACTTGGCCCAAACAGAAAGACTAAATTTCATTGAATCAGAGGCAAGAAAAAAATTAGAAATGATGCAATATGAAACCTCTCCACTGAATATGTGAATGATGCAGCAAAATTATCATAATTTTGATATTGCATATTTATAAGCCTCACCGTCGTGTATATGTGGTTCAACTATAACTTTACTTCCTCCCATCCAACTTCATTTGTATGTAAATTTAGCAAGTTAAAAAGTACCTTCCTTGCAACCATTTCCAGGTAATCATCTTGAAACAGAGACAGAATGTGATTAGAAGCAACCCTAAGCTCTCTTTTAGGCATATCTTTAAAATCGGACACTTTAATAATTGAATTAATCCCACCATGCTTAAAATGCAGCATCTTGATCCCTCTTTCATTGAACTTGTACTGTTTACCTCAAATGCCAAATATAACTTAATAGTATGTAACCTTCATGAAGTAGATAGTGTAAAAAATACCTTGTTTGACGGCCCTTTGATTGCAAGACTCTTCTTTCCTTGATGATGACTTCCTAAAAACAACAATTTACTAAATCAAACGCTATTCACCAATATTCAACATATCTCATGGATTTAATCATTATTTCATTGACCTCTTAGGGTTTATACCTTTACTAACTATATAAGTACATAAAATTAAGGGATTAATCATCATATTCTTTCACATTCATGATTATAGCATAGCAAAGATCCATCTAACATGTTTACTTCCATAACTGTATTATCAAAATTCAAAAGTTACCTTGATTTATAATCTGCCCAGAAACACCATTGTTATTAATCAATTTGAGATAGCTTCTTTTCCACCCTATGAAAACAATAACTTGAATATTTAAAATTATGCATTAAGAAATAATGTATACTCTGTTGCAAGGTCTTGCAAAAACCAAGTGGCACCTCCACCAAAGAGCTATCATACTCACTACTTGAGTCTTTCTTCCTGAATTCTAAATGATTATTAACAAAATTAAGTTATTATTAGATGAAATTAAATGGATTTGTGGAATACATAGGAAAATAAAGCCAGATTCAGTTGAAAAAGGATTTCAATCAAATCTGCTTGAGATAACAAAATGTAAGTAAAAATGCGATAATCTTAGCTTAATTGGCCTCCTGTGTTGTCTGATAGCGAAACAAATATACCTGAAAAGAAAGATTATGAACAGAAAATTTGCAAGAAGAAAAGGGTAACAATCAATCTCAAAGTGATTGAACCTAATAAAGTTAATTTAAGCAACATATTTTCTTAGTCGTCAAATTTATGAACAACTAATAAACCTGCAGAAATGAGAACAAAACTCAAAACAAAGATTAGCTTAACCACCCCATTCTTGCTGATACTGCTTAAATAAATCAAAGAACCAACATAAACAATAAAACACTCTTATGTAGCCAATATTTACATTAAAAAAATTTAAAAATACAGTTAATCATATTAAGTGCAAACGAATGTACCAAAATTCATGAAACCAGGTCGAAAGCTGCATACCAGCTTCAGAATTTTAAATATTAACTTGCAAACGAAAGAGCTCAAACTCATGAAATCCAGTTGGAATCTGCATACCTGATTCAGAAGCTTAATCGTTTAATATGGGAACATCTGACAAACAAAAACCCTAAATTTGAGAACACATGATTCAACAAAGCGAAACTGCAAACGAAATCAGTTAACCATATTTAGACCCAAGAACCTGATACAAAGAACAATATACGTTTTAGAAACCCTAGCTTCCCGTCAACGATGGATTCGTGCAATGTAAATGGGTAAAGAATCACTTTTCTCGATTCAGTCCCCAGCTGATGTTGACGGAATTTCACAAATCTGGTATGTCCTTCACAATCTGTTTTCCTTAAAAACCCAAATCCACAGATGTGTTTTCTTCAAATCTTGATGGGTTAAGATAATTTCACACTCCATTGTTTGTTTGACACCCACCACCTCCTTTGGTCGTCTAAGCCTCGATCCATGGTGGGCTATTCCTGATGCACAACAGAAGCCACACCCAAAATCAGAACCAAAAACAAAAATCGTTTCGAAGACAGAAAACCAAGATCGATCGGAAGTGGTGATGATTTCGCCGTTTTCATCATATGGGGTTGGGAAGTGAAATGGAAAAAGCAGTGTATGGAAGCGATAAAGATGAACGGAAGTAATAAAGCAAGGGACTTGTAACCAACGCAAAAAAGGGTGTAAATTACTGTATCTACCGCTCATTCCATGCTCTTTAAAAGAGTTAATAATTACATGGAAATTAACTTCAAATCAGTTGGGCCGGTGGTGGCTTACAGTGGGAAAAGAATTACTCCATGGACTAAACAAAATAGGGATTTTAAGGGCTTTGTCTTGAACTCTGATGGGCTTGGGAACTACCAGGCAGGCGGTCAACGAAAGAAAGAATAAAAGAGAACACGGCTGGAATAGGGGTTTTTTGATGGAGCCCTAGTGACGGCAGAATTAGAGGGTGCCTAGGGCACATTCCTTGCGAGGAGGTATCATACGGCTTGAATTTGAGAGGAGTTTTTTTATTATTATGATTGGCTAGTACACTTGTGGCTTCTTCTAAGCGGACGATTCATATATGGTTTATGTTTTATTCAATTGTTTATGTTTTTAGATCTATTTAGTTTATGATAATAACTGAGCAGATTGATGTATTAATTATTTTAAACAGTTTATTTGAGTGCTTTGAGTTTGCTTGCTTTACGATCTTGTTCGGTTGATGACAAAAACTAGTAGAGTGACTAAAGTGGGTAACTTGACATTTATAAATTGAGTGATTGAATTATACTGGTTTGTGACGGAACTGATTGTATAGGTTACTGACAACAGTCTGTCTTCAATTACTATTTTAACTGATTTTCCAACACTATGTCTATGTGGTGTCCAATTAAATAACTGAGTTTTGCATAAACCTAGAACCTGAAGTTTGTGAGGGAGGGGGGTTTATTTAATTTGAGTTTTAATTAAAAGAAAATTACTAAACTATTACAATTCAATCTTTCCACCGATTCCCTGTGGATTCGACAACCCTACTTCCCTGTCTATAGTACAAGGTAGATAAGTAGTAGTTTTTATAAATGTTTTTGATTGACCTTTACACCACGATCAAAGGACGAGGTCCTTCGGGTAATCGACGATGCTTTTTGGGGGCAGTGATGTGCTCAGAGTATGATGAAAATCCTAATGAGAGCATCTGTGATGAGACCGATAAAATCATTCAAAGGTAATTGTTGTCAAGGGCGAAGCTATTAAGGGGCCAGGAAGGGCCCGACCCTTGCTGTTTTTTTCGTTAGTAGTGTTAATTTTTCCGTTTTCGTCCGAAATTTTTTTAATGTAAAGAGCCGGCCCTTGCTTATTTTTTTCCCTAAAGAATTTTTGCCCCCGCTTATTTTTTTCCCTAAAGAATTCTTGCTCTGTTAAGATTGATTCAATAAATTATGGGGGGAAGTGAAAAAAATCGATAAAAAAATATATTGTTCATTTTAAAAATAAAAGTGTAAGTTTAGGGAGGGGAATGAAAAATTCAAAATTATTTTTAACCTAACTTAATTATCCCTAAAAAACAATCGACCATATCAGTTCTGCCTTCCACTTCCCTATCCAAATCGCTGCTTCGCCCCTGATCGCCTCCATTCGTCGTCGCCGCTGCTTGTCGCCGTCAGTAGTCAGTCGTCGTCGCTTCTCCACCACCAGTCGCCGCTGCTTGCTGCTCCGCTCACACAGGTGTTGAATACTAGCCTAGCCCTAATTTTTTTATTTCTTGCATTCTTGAATCAAGCCCTAATTTCTTGATTTCTTGCATTATTTAGTTGTATTCTTGTTAAGTATTAGGATTATGATTAGGAATGATTATTGATTTCTTGAATTCTTAAGGATTATTGATTATTGAATTGATGAATCGATTATGATTATTGGTTTTTTTTGTTAGGCATATTATGCGAAAGTTGAAAACTTTAACTATTAGTTCTTTTTTCAAAAAAATTGATGATGAACAAGAGAAAAGAAATTATGATGAGCAAGTAAGCAAACGTCACAAAGCTTCAACAAGTGAGCCGCAAGAGCATGAATTCAAAAATATTAAAGATCGTCGGGCTGAGTTGTAATTTTCTTCCGGGTACTTACCATTTATTTTATATTTAAAGTTATTTATTATTGATTTGTTTGGCCCGACCCGAACATATAACCCGAAACATAGGAAAAAAATTTGGTCTCGTGACTTTCGGTCCCCGCTTCTTAGTTTTTCAAGCTCCGCCACTGATTGTTGTATGCATTTATCTTTGATTTAAATTGCATGCAAGTGTTAATTGATAATTATTGGGTTGTGATGTTATTGCTTCGATGTTAAGCAATTGAATGATTGTGGTATTGGAACGAGGTTGTGTTTACGAAAGACGTGTAGAAGCCCTTGTGGGTGTCATTGTTAGGGCTAGTCAAGTTCATATATAGGGGTTGGTTGACTTAACCAGATTCCGTGTTGATACGTGTGATAAACTAAGGTGTGGTAGCTGTTAGGTGTGGAGTCTCGTTTAGAGGCGGCCGGCCCTAATTAGGGTTAGCCTGCCCTAATGGGCCTATCTCTACGGTTTGGGCCTAACTTGGAGAATAAGTTAGGAACCCTAGTTTTAATCTATAAATACCCTAAGTTGTAATTGTAATCTGTGTGCCTAGAGCTTAATGAAATAACCTAGTTGCAGCCCGTGGACGTAGGTCCCCCACTGGGACCGAACCACGTAAAATTCTTGTGTCGTTTATTTTTCTGTACCGCATGATTATCGTTTGTGCATGTGTGTGTGTTGATTCCGCTGCGCCACGTTGTTCCTAACAAGTGGTATCAGAGCTTTGGCTCGTTGTTTACACACGGTCTGCACGGTTTTCGATTGAGAAAAAGGGTAGAGGCTGATCGAGGGTTGATTCAGATCTTCTGCTACAGTACCGCCGCCGCCGTGAACAGTGTTTTCCGGCATGAACAGTGTTTTCGGATTTTTTTTCGCTTTTCTGCTGTTGTTTCAGGGCTGATTCGCAGCCTGGTTTCTTGTTTTTTGGGCAGCCGGAATTAGGGTTTTCTCAAACCCTAGGTTGCGCAAAAGGAGAAAGAAAACAGGGCTATTTTGGAGGAAAACAGAGATGTTTTGGAGAAAACAGGGCTGTTCGGGACTGATTTGGAGTGATTTTGCAATTAGAGTTTCTGTTGTAGATCTCTTGGAATTGCTGGTTTCACTTGGGTTTGCAAGTGAAGCGTCGGGTCAGGTGTCTCGGGTTATGATATCGCAGGTATAAATGGTTTTGTTTATAGTACCGGGTTAATCTCTTTGAAGCCGCCGATTAGGGTTTGGTTATAAAACTCTTGGATTCGTCGGGTAAATGTTAAAGATTTGGTTAGTTTCTGTTGACTGTTTATTATCACCTGTTTGGGAACCGGGTTATGTGAAATTCAGTATTCGGGTTTAGATTTGTCTGCGAGGTTTATTGCAGGAGCAGATCGGTTTATTGACAGTGTTTGGTAGAACAACTGTCAAGTTCAGGCCCGTGACATTACTGTGTTTATTTCACTGTTTCGATATGTTTTCTGTTTGCTATTGTTATGGCTGAAGACAGGATGGTTATTATCCAAAGGTTTGACGGTTTGGAGATTGGTTGGTTTTGTCAAAAGAACTTGGGTGTGGTACCGTGGGATAAAACCGGTGAAAATGAAACCAGCAGGTTTGGAATGCTTTGGGTTTTAAGTATTCCGGTTCTGGTGTGCTGGTGACGACATAAGTGAGAAAAAAAAGGAAGTCAGGTGATATTGCTTTGTTGAAAGATTTTTCGATTAGGGTTAGCCGATCGGGTGTACGGTCACAGAATCCTTGGTACCGTTTGCTTTCATGAAAGCTCTACTGTTGTTATAACCATTTGCCGGTTAGCTGGTCTGGAACTGTGAAGCTATTTCTTGTTTCGGTGGTGATCAGTGGTTCAACATTTAAGGGGATCCGGGATCTTGTGCTGGGTGAAGACGTTTGCCGGGAAAGTACGATCGGGGATAATCTCATGGAATGTTGGTTTTGGTAATGGGTTGGGATAACAAGGACAGTGGGAGCCGGACATAGTTGACTTGGTGGAGCTGCATGGAGGTATGTGGGACATTCTTTAGAGTCGATGTCAAAGATAGTAAATTCTGCTTCTGAGAATGTGTCTGGGTTGATGCATTGGGACTCAGTGAAGGCAGTGGAGACTCTTGGGTTCAAGATTCTGGTATGCTTCATTACTCACTTATGTGAAGCATTGGTGAATCTATTGTTTGAAGACTTTGGGAAGATACAGGTTTATGTATCGCTGGAAGAAGGGAACCAACTTCCAAGTATTAAAGTCTTGGCTCGCTGCATTGGGTAGAGCTAAGTGGATTCATTTTGCAAGTGTGAATCCTGGAGCCACGGAGATGTCAGCTGAGTGCATTCGGAGGTTTAAACCAGGTCAGGGGTTTTGGGAACAGTGGGATCATGGGACGTGTTCTGGGTACAGTTCAAAACACCGTTGGGTTTTGAAGACCGGAATTCCGAATGGGAAAATCTCTCCATGGTACTTGCAGGTTTTTGAGAGTGGTGTTTCATCTGGAAGTCTCTGGAGTCGGTAGTTCAAGTGAGTAGGTGCCGGTTGAGATTGAGGATGAGTCAATGGTGGGTTTTGCCATGGCTGGGTCAGTGATGACTGCTGGGTTGGAGCTCGGGGGAGCTTCAACGGGCTCTTCTGGTAATTGAGGAGTTGGCTGCTGCAACTAGGAGGATTGGATTGAAGTCTTAGCTTGTTTATGGGAACTGAAGGCTTGGAGGACTTTTGTTATTTGAAATTTTAGCTTGTTCTTGGGAGCTGGAGGCTTGAAAACTTCTAATAGTAAAGTGTTAGCTTGTTTTCTTAGAACTGAAGGCTTGGAGGATTTCTGTTATTGAAGATTACTGGAGTTACTGGTATAGGGTCTGCTTGGATGGTGGATTGAGGATTGCTCGAGCCTCCAAGTGGGAGACTGTTAGGTGTGGAGTCTCGTTTAGAGGCGGCCGACCCTAATTAGGGTTAGCCGGCCCTAATAGGCCTATCTCTACGGTTTGGGCCTAACTTGGAGAATAAGTTAGGAACCCTAGTTTTAATCTATAAATACCCTAAGTTGTAATTGTAATCTGTGTGCCTAGAGCTTAATGAAATAACCTAGTTACAGCCCATGGACGTAGGTCCCCCACTGGGACCGAACCACGTAAAATTCTTGTGTCGTTTATTTTTCTGTACCGCATGATTATCGTTTGTGCATGTGTGTGTGTTGATTCCGCTGCGCCACGTTGTTCCTAACAGTAGCTAGCGTAGTAAGTTCGATCCAAGTTAGTAAGACTTGCTTGTTATGGATATGGGTTGAGTTTTGGGTTGGTGAACCCTTCTGGGAAATTATAGATAACGCGGGTTATCAAAATGTCAATAAATGACAAACCATTTTATAAAGGACTGTAATGTCCTGAATTCAATTAAATGATATTCGTGACGGAAATACTTTTTGTTAATATAAACTGTTAGAACCCACTCAGTGTAGCTGACTTTGTATGTACGTTAGATTGTTTAGCAGGTGAGTTCAGTGGACGACGTATATTGGCTTGGGAGCGATGTTACTCGGATCAGTGTGCGTGCATTCGTATGGTAAGGTTAATTAAAGATGAATAATGACTTTTAAAGATAACTACTACTTTGAGTAAGACTTCCGTTGTATATTTTTATAAAGAGTTAAATGTTTTTAAATAAATACCATGTGATATGACCTAACTGTATGTTACCCGGTTTAGAGCCTTATATGTGAACATGAATAACGAGTGAAAACTTTTATCATTTGATAAAGAGAATAAGAACACTATGATACAATACCTCGTATTAAATAATCACAAACACCCTGATTACTACTCTTTATGGTATACCTGGGTGAACATTCTGCATGCAGTCCACGTGTACAAATGTGTCCACACTGACTATAAACAAAGCAAGACCAAAATGGTTAATGGTGTCATATCCGAATAAACCCATTCTCTTTTTGTTGTTTTCTGCAGAATTCTACATATTTCTTGGCAACCAGATGACTTGTACTCTGTGCTGTATGAGTTGTACTTTAACCTAACACATGGCTCATCGCTTATTCGGCAAACATCTGGGTCAGGCGTGGAGTGCTTATTAATCTAATCTCCCATATAGTTTGGGTGTCATCAAAGGAACAGGAAGGTGTTCTTTGTGAAAGAATGGAGGTGGGGAAGATTGGTAGAGGTTTAATGGTGCCGATGTTGGCAACCAACTTTGTGGTGTATATAATAGTGCTCGGACTTGCTGCCTGGTCTATCGATAAGTATATCGACGGCGAACAGAACCATCCTCGTAAGCTCTCTCTTTCAAAACTTGTTTGTTTCTTTAACGTTGTGTTCCCAAGTCATTTTTAATGAAAGAAATGAAAGAAAATCGTAATAAACTTGATTTATGATTCTTAAGTTTTTTTAGTAAAAGAAAATGAAAACAAGTTTTTTTTGTGAAGTTAAAATACAAGAAAGTGAAAACAAGTTTTTTTAAACACTCCTTGAGTTTTTTTTTAGTAAAAGAGTGAAAAATTATTTTTAAAAACTCGTGTTTTATACGGGTTGAATAAACCTGTGAAATACAATATATTTTATTAACACATACACTCGTCAAAATATGTTAGAAGATTTATTAATATAAAGATTAGTATTTTTTAAAATATATTATTATTAAAAGATAGATGTATATTTAATAAGAGAGACGGAAACAAATTATAAGAATAAATATGAAGGCGACACGTGACATTGAAAACCTTTATTTATTAAATAGTATAGATACGAATATGATATTAAATGATACTTGTTGGATACCGTCTCCTTGGATAGCTATTTTTCAATAGTAATTAAGATTCAGTAGTTAATAAAGAAAATATTAAAATAGTTAGTATTGAAGGAAAAAAGTAAGAAAAATCTTAGACTTATAGAATTTGGGCACTAAAACTAAAACAGTTACTTATTTATTAGGTATAGTTTACACGGTTATAAAAAATAAATTACAACACTTAAAGTTATTAAAAACAAACCGTGTCCTTATGGTTAAAATTCAGGTATGGGATGTAATTCAAAAAAAGAGGAATTCATCAAAATAATCATTTGACCAACCTTTTTTATAAGAATAGTCATTCACTTTGTGTTTTATTAAAATAGCCATTTTTGGGAAAAATTTGCCATAAGTTTTGGCTGGACTCACTTAAATTTTTCGCTAGTCAATAAAAAATTCAAAAACATATTATTTTTTAAAATATTTGATAATGGCAAAAATATTTGGCGAACAAATTGAGTTGCGAAATAGAGGGGCGAAAAATAAGGAAAAGCGAAAAAATTTAAAAAGTAGCGAAATATTTTTTAAAAGTCTTTAATATTTTTAGCGAAAAATCTGTAAAAAAGGCGAAAATTAAAAAAAAATAACGAAATTTTTGGAAATATAAATGGCAAAATTTTTGAAAACATTTGATTTGGAAACATAAATGGTAATTTTTGAAAATTAAAATGGTAATTTTTGGAAATATAAAATAGCAAAATTTTTGGAAATATAAATGGTAATTTTTGGAAACGTTTGATTTGTAAATGTAAACGGTAATTTTTGAAAATATAAATGGTTATTTTTTAAAACATTTGATTTGGAAATATAAATGGTAATTTTTGAAAACATTTGATTTGGAAATATAAATGGTAATTTTTAAAAATAAAAAAATAGTGAAAATTTTGAAAACATTTGATTTGGGTCATTTTATATATCAATTGAATGTGTGTAAGTAGACATTTTATTAGAAAAACGTATTCCATTGTTAAACCCACATCTTTCACAAATAAGATTTTGGTGAGGTTTAGAAGAAAAGTTTGATGGTAAAATGGATGGATAAGTAGATGAAGTTTGATAATAAATTTTTGAGAGTGAAAAAGTTTAAAATAAGTTGTAATTTAGTGAGGTTTATTAGAAAACTTTGATGGTAAAATGTATGGACAAGTAGATGAAGTTTGATGGTTGAGAAAAATAAAAGGTAGAGAGGGGTATAAATATTTGTTTAAAAATAATAGTTAATTAAATTTTGTTTTCTTTAAAAAAATGTAAAAATAATTATTATATTAAAATTTTGAAAAAAAATATTTAAAAAAAATGGCAAAAATTTGTCATGGCGAAATTTTGAATTTTTTTTAATTTTTTTTAGCGAAAATTTCCCCTAAATTTTCGCTTTTTTTGGGCCAAATGTCACATTCTCATTGGTCGGCTATTTTGATAAAGTTAAAATACCATGACTATATTGTTAAATTGCTTTAATGAAATGACTATTTTGGTGATTTTCCCATTTAAAAATCAAACTTTGGATTGGAATTTACCAAAGCTCATTTGCAACCGCTCTTGGTAACGTTTCAAAAAAAAAATCTAAGCTTCTTGTCCATCAATCACCTTTTTTATTTTTTATTTTTAGGAAAATATGTCCATCAATCATTTTTTTTGAAAAGCAGAAGATTTTTATTAAACAAATCCAACTAACAAGAAGCTAGGGGGACCAACACAAAAACAACAGTAAAATATAACACTTACACCAAAAGAAATGGAAACAGTTAAATATGAAAAGCACACCAATTGCCCCAATCTATTGTACCTATGGAGGATATGTTTTTCATCCACATATAACTCGTGCTCTTTAGGTCATCAATCAACCGGCTAAGTGATACCCTTCGATCTTCAAAAACAAACTCGTTTCGCATTCTCCAAAGGCACCAAAAAGCTGCAAGGATGACTACGTGGGTAGCTTTACTTCTATTATTATTAACTCCAACAGATTTGGACACCTCCAACAGGTCTCTAACAGAGAACGCGAAAATAGGAGGGATTTTGCACTATGAACTGACAAAGGCCCATAACATAGACACGAAATAGCATGCAGTGAATAGATGTTCCGAGTCCTCAGAACCTGGTTACATAGAGGGCATAGAGTAGAAATTAAGTTGACATTCCTCTATAGATGTGTCCATCAGTCACTTGAACGCTATGATTCAAGTTACAACTAAGCAATGCAATAACCGTTCAATATTACTTCTCACATAATCATCATCATCGTACTATGGATTGATCTTTCAACATTTACTATTAAACATAATGGCCATCGGCTTTTGATATGGTGATCAGGAGGTTTTCTCTGTAAAAAGTTTTTTCTTATGGAGGTTTTAGATTCAAATCCTGACAATGAGTCCTGAGGAGGGGAATTTTGCCGGTACCATCTCCACAAATTTTGGTGTTAACCATTAAAAAAAATTATTAAACGTAATGATTCATAATAAAACATATATTATTAAGATAATTTAATTTCATTTAATTAAATGATAAGTGAGATTATTTAAGTATTTGAATATACTTAAAGAGATTAGTTTTGGTTCATTTGATCCATTCATATTCTTGAAAGAATTTAGGTTTTGTCCACTCTAGTTTTTTTCCCCCTTAACTTTACAAATAAATACTAGTGTAGCATATATAATTGTCAAAACTATACTGCTAAAGAGTCAAAGTTTTGGCTGAGTTTTAAGGAGATGTAGGCTTTTTAATAAATTTTGACCAACTTTTTTACCGTTCAAATAGGGGTGTAGGAAATTGGTTATGGGTCGGTTTTAGCTTTTTTCATAACCATAACCGTTTGGTCGATTATGGGCTCTTCCTTAATCATAACCGATTGATCGGTTATGACAGGGTCGGTTTCGGTTAGTTAACCATACTATATAAAGTAATCATCTTTACGTACTGGTTCTGCAACTCAAGAATGCCACAAGCAGTCAACAGAATGCTAACAAATTGCAGTAAATGATAACTTAAACCACATGAAGATTCATCAACTAAGCTTGCTATTTGATTCAGAAAATGGCTGAAAAGGGAATAATCACTCAGGACGAGTAATCGTAAAACCTTTGTTTCTTAATAGATCGATTGTTGCCAGTCGAATTACTATTTGAGGTTGAGATTTAGAATATGAAACAGATGAAATCTCATTTTTTTCATAAACTTGAAGATTCACTTGCTGAAAATCACTTATACTTTGTGCATATATCTAATGCATAGGGTTGTATCTGTTCCGTTAACTTTTGGTTACGGGACACCCTTAACCTTAACCATAACCGATTTATTGATTAATCAAGAAACCTTAACCATGTCGGTTAATTTCGGTTATCTGTTAATTCGGTTAATTTCGGTTAATGGTTAAGGTTTGCTCACCCCTAATTCAACCATTTAACATAGATTTATTTTTAACAATGTCTTCAAACACTATTTAATATAGTTTACTTTTTAACAAAGTCTTTAACATACCAAATTCAATAGGACCACTTTGTGCGAGTAAGAAACGTTACATACAACTTATACAAGTGATTATGGCATGATTGTGATGTAGACCTGGGAGGGAACCCATCAACGACATACATGTTAGAATTTGGGTTACTTGGAGGCGCAACAGGATTATGCTCACTCGTCATCGGCTTCATGCACTACCGAGCATGGCGTAGCGCCAGTTTGGCCAGTGCTTCATCCTCAGCATTCATCTCATGGGCTATTACTGCTGTTGCCTTCGGGTACATGATAACGCTAATTTTATTTTTTGATCAAATTACAAATTACGTTCTTACCCATACGTTCTTTAACTAAGGAAATTACAGAAAACATCATTTATGTTTAAAAAAATTTGCACGTTACGTCCTTTAGACTAACGAACGTTAAATTTCACAGTTAAGTTAGGTCACGTGCTTTACATGTTAGGGCGTTTTGGTATTTTTACCAACAAAAATAAACTTAAAACCCTAAACTTGTAAAAGCCCCGCCCATTCTCGGATCTAGGTACCGAAAATTGTGGGTAAAAAGACTAAAACGCCCTTCATATGCAAGGCACGTGACCTAACTTAACGGTGAAATTTAACGTCCGTTAGTCTAAAGGACGTAACGTGCAAGGGTTTTTAAACATAAAGGACGTTTTCTGTAATTTCCTTAGTTAAAGGACTTATTCTGAAATATGGATAATACTTAAATGACGTAATTTGTAAGTTGCTCTTTTTTATTTTGTCTAGATTTATATAACCGGTTCTTATTCCAACTTACAATTTTGTAAACATAGTTTTGTTTGGAAGGAGATCAAAGTGGGAGGACGAAGAGGAAAACGTTTGGTAAATGTAAAAATTTCTTCTTTTAAAAAAAATAGTATATCTTTATTTACTAACAATGATTGTAAAATTGCAGCAAACACTAGAATTATTTATAACAATATCGACATTCAGCCAGCTGCTGTATCTAATGCTTCTACATGCCGGAGTATTCAGTCGCAAGTACGGACCTGATTACCTCAGCCACAGGGATGACACCATTATCCACCGTGTACCCACCATGCCCCAGCCCCAGCCAAGCACCTCCTCTTTGGATTAAAACATGAATTAAATGACAAAAATGTGACATAATTATGTGAATACATAGTTTGTTGATGAAAGAAGGAATATATTGTTGTATCATGTTTTGTTTCTAATGGGTTGCATCGTCACCGTCCTAGTTTACCACCACCGCCGTCTTTACTCTTTAGTAGACCTCGCAATTAGGACCCATTCAACAAGAAATTGGTTGATTTGGGGAAAAAAATTAGTTATGGGTCAAGTTGGGTCTACTCAAATTATGCAATGGGTCAAGTTGGGTCAACTCGAGTTATGCAACGGGTCACTCTTATAAAACTTGTTAACTTCAAATGGGTGGGCACCACCCACCACCATCACGTGTCATCACCATTTACTAGTCACCGCCGTCATCACCACCTCCGTCCAACAACGCCACCTGCCACCTCCGCCGTGTTGGGTTATTTGGGTTTATTCATGGATCACACGAGGTGCGGGTCCTGGATTCGAGTATCAAGTTGGGTCACGGGTTTGAACGGGTCAAAGTAGCTGATTATTTTCGGCAATTAGTTTACTTATTTGCTCACATGGATCAAAACCCGTTTTCAGTTTCGTAATGCAGGTTATCTTATTTCAAGTATAAGTATTGTGTATGGGTTATTGAATAATGTGTAAGACAATTCAAGCAGTAAATCATTCTCATGTTCATGAGTTTAGAGTGCGTATGTTTTGTGAGTTCAAGTGTGTGAGGAGGGGCATGTACCACCATTTGGTATCAGAGCGAGATTAAAGAAGCCGATTTAAGGGAGAAAGGGAGTAGCCCTTTGGCTGCAGTGCTGATCGAGACCTAGGTGGTCTGGTGTTTAAGCCCATGTGAAGGGGTGGTCAGTCACAAGGAGAAGATGAGCAGCCTTGTTACTCCTGGAATCGTGAAAGAAAAAAACAAATAGAAAGCAGGTGATGAGAGTGAGAGCAAGAAGGCCGAGAGTGTTACTCTCGATGGTGTCAGCGGTACTTGGTGGTTGCAAAGGTACTCGGTGGAAGTATTCATCAGCCGAGAGAGAGACTGGGCTGTGGTGGTGTCACGGGAGCAACATCTATCCGTTCACGAGAAACTTTTCCTCACAATCTGTGGCGGGATACGAACCTTAAACGGTTGAGACGGTGACACTAACGTGGCTAACAAAAAAACGTGGTTAAATATACATAAAAGAAACGTAGTCGACTCTGTTGTGGAGATCAAAATATAGATAAAGACAGTTATACAACGGTACATATGTTTTTCAGTCGGTGTCGGTCTCATTCGTCATGGTACCAGCACGTTACCGTTAATCGATATGACCTACGATACCTAAATTTGAATACAACTACGTTTTCAACAAAATTTATACCGGGACGTCAAGAAAAAAAACTAAACAAACAAATAAAAATCATTAAGAAAAAATCAGAATATATATACTACATGGGTAAAATTTTAAATTAACAAACTTAAGGGAGGTCAAAGTGATATTTGCAAAGTTGAAGAATGAGTTTTGAAGTATTTTAAAAGTTGAGTGGTAGAATGTGTCGGTGGAAAATGCTATCGACATTTCCGATTAAGAGTAACCTTTTATTAAGAGTAATGAAATAATACGAGAAGTTGTTTGGAACCACATAATCTTAGTATGCTTTACAAATTATACTGATTCTTATTTTGTGTTTGTTTTAGTGATGGGTATCTACTTTTTAATCCCCTAAATTGACATCTTTACGTCTTTAATGTCGGTCGTGTGGAAAAATTTTAATGTTTGAAAATTGTCGTATTAAGACATTAACTTTGTTGTTTGCATATATTTAATCGATGTTGAAAGTCTAGTTTTTGTAGGATATCTAGTAGACGACGTGTATCATACAAATAAGCAATACCAATAATAATACAAATAAGCAATACCAATAATAATATGGGTATGTTACTGGTATTTTACACTTTAATACGAGTCCGACACTGTTGTCTCCGCCTTTGCCACCTCTACCATCACCGACATCGTTGCCATCTCGACAGTCACCACTGTGTCCACCACTGTCAACTCCATCTCCACCACCGACACCGTCGCCATCATCGTCACTAACCGCGATAACAGGTGGACTCATTTTTATCCTTTTTCCTTGTTAAAACCACCCATTTCAAGGCAAACCCATTTTATCCGGTACCCGTTTTGATCACCCAATCTTATTTTGGTATGAACCCGTTCCGACTCGAACCCAGTCTGGCTCAACCCCATTTTGACTTATTACCCAACTTGACCTTACCAGCCCGTTTTACTAGGCTTACTCTTTAGGGGCTGGATGGGTAATAGGTACTTCTGATGACCAAATTTTAACAGTTTAGAAAGGGAAAAATGTATGTTTAAAAAAGGTAAAAATGCAAATGCGAGGTCACTTTCAAAGTTCTTTTTAAGGGTTTTGTTGTACTCTATATTATCTATACTATATAATAAATAAAGGTTTTTGTATGTCACGTGTCGTCACCATATTCAATCTAATCATTCTTTTTCCGCCTCTCTCTCTTATTAAATACACCCATATCTTTTAATAAATTTGTAATTATACTAATAAAACACATTTATTTTAAATTATTCTTTATTATAAAAAACTTACCTAATTATGTAATTTTAATTTTCAATCAAATAGTAAAATGAAAGTCAAATTATATTAAATAGTAACTGACGTATTTTCGAAACCCAATTATATATTATTTTTTACATATTTTGAATTTTGTTTTATATTCTTAATATATGTATAGTAATATATTTTTACAACTGGAAAATATATAAATAAAATTTAAAAAATTTATGTATTGATATTTTTCACCCCGTGTGTATTACACGGGGTCTAAGCTAGTATATATAATAAATAAAGGTTTTTCAATGTCACATGTCGTCTCCACATTCAATCTCATCATTTTTTTCCCGCCTTTCTCTCTTATTAAATTCACCTTCATCTTTTAACAATAATATATATTTAAAGAGAATATTAATTATACTAATAAAACACATTTATTTTAAATTATCCCTTATGAAACTTTAAAATCTAATTATGTAACTTTAATTTCCAATCAAATAACAAATGAAAATCAATATATTAAATAGTACTTAACGTATTTTCGAAACCCAATTATGTATTAGTTTTACATATTTTGAGTTTTGTATTCTATCCTTAGTATATGATACATTTTTACACCTGTAAAATATACACATAAAGATTTAAAAAATTTATTTTATGATATTTTTCATCTCGTGTGTAAACACGGGATCTAAACTAGTTATAAATATATAGTAGTATATTTGTTTTAGGCTTGGGAGAATAAGCAAGCTTATTTATAAAACTTGAACTTAAGTTTGGATTTAAAGTTCGTCTATAAATTGACCTTTAATTTATATATGAACTTGGCTTAGGACGGTTTTAAGCTTGTTCTGATTAAAACTTGGCTTAGGACGGTTTTAAGCTTGTTCTGATTAAAACTTGGCTTCAGACGGTTTTAACCTTCACTATAAGGAATGGAGCCTATAGCGATGACAAGAATGAGGGTTTTAGTGACGACATGTTGTGGTTGTAGGCTATAAATGCCTATAGTGACGACAAGTCCTTGATGTAGGATTCATGTCACATTTTCGTAGGCATAGGTGTTTTTGTATTGTCGCCATATATAGATGTCCTCGCTATAGTGTATCCTATCCCGACAACAAATCGTCGCCATAAGCTTCTCGTCATTAAATCTTTTTCAAATAAAATAATTCATTAATTTAATTAATAATTCATTTTATGTCGTCGCCATATCTCAATAAAAATATATCGTTAGTTAATTTTATTTATATTTTATATCATAGCGATGAAATGTCGTCGTTATAGGGTTTTTTCAACTGCATTTTTCCTTAATTTTAAAATATTATACAAACTAATGTTTAACATAAATTTGATTCTAAACCCTCCCTAGTTGTGTAACAACCAAATCTTCCCATGGTTGGGCAACAACCAAACCCTCTAGAAAAGGAATTAGAGCCGAAAGATTTTTACCACCTAATGGAATTTTACAACCGATCGTACTACAACCATCAATCGGAAGGCGAGCACGATACGGATGATCGATTGGATGACAGCTACGTTGATCCATGGGAAAGGGAATACAATAGATTACTTATTTTAATTTAGTTATGTTTTAGTAATCTATGTAACTGTTTTAGGAGTCAAATGTGTTTTTTTAATTCAAGAAATGTTATTTAATTTATAAATTTTATATTTAGATACTAAATTATAATTATAAATTTTAATTAAATTATAATTTTTGTTTAATATATAAATTTTATTTAATTGCTTATATATTAACTCAGAATAAAAGAAAAATATAAAAAAATTAATTTAACCTTAACAAAGATATTTCGTCGCTATAGGTTCTTTTTTTAATTTCTCTTATATATTAGTTAAAAATAAAAGAAAAGAAAAAAAATTGTTAATTTAACCTATGGTGACGATATATCGTCGCTACAAGTTTTTTCTCTTATATATTAACTCAAAATAAATCAAAAAGGTAGTAACTTAACCTTTGGCGACGACTTGTCGCCGGGACAAAGGCTCAAACCCTAAAATCTGGAAAACTTATAGCGACGACACATCATCTCTACTGTCTATCTATGTCGATGACTGCTTGTTGTCGTTAAAGACGTTGTCGATGTAGCGTCATTTTCACATCCAATAACTACCTTGGTTGGGAAACCTTACCTAAGACATCTATGAAAGACCTTACCTTGGTTACCTTTCCAATAGCCCTCAAACTCACAACCAACAACTAACTTGGTTGGAAAACCCAAATCAAAGCCTTGCTTTATGGTTTAGATCTTTACAAATTCGTTGATGGATCTCACCAAGCCCCAAACCCTAGCACTGTTACAGATGGTACAACACCACGCCCAATGGTTTCGACAAGACATATTGTTGTTTGGTGCTTTTGTGGGAAGCCTCTCGCCACAGATTATCCCACTCATGACTAATGCTTCAACCTCACGCAAAGCATGGCAGATCTATGCAAACACCTACGCATCCCCTTCTCGTGCCATCTTAAACGGTTGAAGCACTGACTATATGCAGAATATTAAAACTGTGGTGGACGAGTTGGCTATACTTGGTAAGAAAATGGACCAAGAGGACGTTGTAGACACCATTCTTAATGGTCTCGATCCAACTGCCTAAAAGCCTATCCTCGACACCATATATACATGCTCGGGACACACTCTTCACTTTCAATGAGTTACAAGAAAAAATCATTAATCATGAGTTGTCTTTGGCTCAACAAGTAAATATCACATCCACGGTAATTTTAATTAGGTAGATTTAATAAAAATGAATAAATTCATAAAATAGTGGGTGTGATATTTACTTAATTACCCTTTAAATAAAATAAATAAAAAAGAATTAGAAAACTATGTGATTGGTTGGATGGTGGTTATCATGGTTATCACATAAATTAGTTATTAGCATTTGAACTCAACCCTATATATATATATTCGTTTACCCAAACCACACCAAACCTTACTGCTTCTCATGTTGAGTCATCACGCTTTATCATCCATTGTTTGTACAACCAAACCACCACCATAACACACTTATTAAGCATGAATTAAATACACATCCAAGGGTAATACACACACTTCATAATATGATCTAAGCCTACTTCCAAAACAACCTCGAACCCCACACAATTCAATTTACCGATTAAAATAGTTTATCACACGTTAACCGTTAAAACCGCTTAAACACACACTGTACATGAATCAACCCATAACATTTTAAAATATGTGTATAGAACTCACCTTGTATGATCAAGTCAAGCTCACACTTTCCACCACTTATCGTCGTTGTTAGCCACCAACATAGCCGCATCCGCTGCCCTCTTCACACCACTAGACCACCAAGACACACTTATTACGTCGCAAACCACCCACCATGCACCATCGATAGCCACCAACACCTCTCTCTCTCTCTCTCTCTCTCTCTCAACTCTCTCTTTTTCTCTCTCTCGCTCTCAACTCCCACTTTCTCTCTCTCTCTCTCTATCAATTTCTTGAAAAAAAAATCGAATGAGAAGATGGTGGAGAGAAGGAATTGAATACGAGGATCATGGAAAAGACATGGGGAAAGTTAGTTGGAAACCAAGTCAATCCCTCCTCTTTCAAAATTCAAAATATTGAATTATCTAAACCTTACTTTAATTAATCACTCCAAATTAATTAACTCACATTTTTATACATTTTGATATGTAAAAATCGGCCCACACAAAGTATATATACACATATATACGACACACATATACGGACATTACACACTTTCACTTGGTTCACATGTGAAACATACCAATTTAATTAATTTAACTTATTTCATTAAAAATTAAAGACCCCTAAAATCGGGTATTACACTATCAATGGTAATTCTACTTGCATAATTTTCATAGTTTTATACTTGACTTTTACTCCATTTCACTTACAAAGAAGATACATTTCTCTATTTCACTCATAATCATCATAAAAAATCAAGTGTATCACAAAAATTATGAGTGTTATTGTTTAAATTAGAAGTATGAATTATTATTGTTTAATTGGTAACACTATTGAACTATTGATTGTTAAGAGCAAATTTACCTATTTGTATTTAGTACTTGATATTAGTTTAATTCTAATTTCGTCATTCTAGTCATTTTTTTCATTGCTTTAATCATCCCAATATTCTAATGTTAATCGTACAAATTCTTTTTCTTTTTCATCTATAAAAAGTGAAATATATATTTGTTTTACTACTTCCTTTTTGCAGGGGTGGATCAATCATTTTGATGGCATAAAACGAACTAAAAATTTGAGACTCCTTTTCACGTTTATAGGTTCGTTTATATATAGAGGTTCGTCTACATCTAGAAGTGCTTTATCTTTTAAATTGTTACGAGTTTTAGTAAAGAACTTTTTTGTGATATCATTTCAGCTTTTCGTTGCTTTTTCTTTTTTTCTTTTGGAATGACCGGATTCATACTTCCTAATTCGATTTGACAAAAAATTAATAAAAAAATTAAGCTAGATTTATCACAGATTAGAGCCAATTTACAAATTAATAAATCCAAGTTAATCACAGATTGTTGGAAATTATGGACCCGTATTTGCGTGTAGGTGAATATGGGAGGACCGTATTTACGTGTAGGTAAATATGGAGGGGCTAGTTTGACAAGTTGTGGTTAAATTAGTTAAGTTTCCTAACTGCATTATAATTAGTATGGTAATGTCTTGGCTAACAAGTTAGGGTTAGTCTATATAAATCATGTTTGGGTTTGACATTGTAATCAAATGTTAACCGTGTTAGGGTTTCATAATGAGAGTTAGAGAGATATTGTAATTGGTTTTTTGAGTTATATTTTCCAATTATAATAAAATTGTTGGAGAGTTATTCCAATTATCGTTTGTTTCGGTTGAGTTATAATCGATCCAATCCTTGCATTGGTATCAGAGCAAGGTTAAGCTCTTATCCGGCGGTTGTGATCAACGAGAATCAGTGGCAACGGTGTTCGGTTTACGGCGAAATCGATTGATGGTATAGCTTCTAGATCGGCGGCTAAGGATTTAGCAAGTGGTAATCGGCAGCGGCTAAAGAGTTTGCGATCAGATTGCTAAGCACTACAACAAATTGACCCTGTCCCGACGCCACCTGTACCGACGACATTTGTCGTCGGGATAGGTCACCCTATACCGACGACATGTCGTCGGTATAGGTCAAAACCAAAATTTTGGTAGGGAGACCCTATAGCGACGACATGTCGTCGGTATAGGGTTGAGGCAGGTTGGAGGGAAAACTGGCGCCCAATTAATTTTTGGGGAAAACCTATAGCGACGACATGTCGTCGCTATAGGTTAATTTTGATTTTCTTTTTGTTTTTTTTTATTTAATAAATTTTCGTCGGTCAAAAAAATTTTTTTTTTAAATTAAAAAAAATTATGGAAAAACCTATAGCGACGACATGTCGTCGCTATAGGTTAATTTTGATTTTCTTTTTTTTTTTTTATTTAATAAATTTTCGTCGGTCAAATTTTTTTTTTTAAATTACAAAAATTTCTGGAAAACCCTATGGCGACGACATGTCGTCGGGATAGGGTTTTTCCAAAATTTTGAATGGGACACCCTATAGCGACGACATGTCGTCGCTATAGGTTAATTTTGATTTTCTTTTTGTTTTTTTTTATCTAATAATTTTTTTTTAAATTAAAAAAAATTCTGCAAAACCATATAAAAGTAATATCATTAGGGTTGATAGTTCAACGATAGAGACAAAACCTCTAGAAACATCTAAGGTTTGAATGTCACGGATTCAATTTTTATTTGTAACATGGTTAAAATGTTTCGTCGTTGTAAAAAAAATATAAAAGTAATGCTAATTAAATTAACATAATGATGATAAAGTGTAATAATGAATTAATGGGAAAATGTTATGCTCTTTCCCTATTTATTACCACTTTCAATATTAGATAATGCTAAATTAACATAATAATGATGATTAAGTGTAATAATTAATTATAACTCCTGTAACCGTAGGCACATTTTCCCACTCTCTATAACCCATGTATGTATATGCATGTTATCTATATGTATATATATATATATATATATGACATCACCCTCTTTCCATTTCTACCACAAAAATGGATCATAATCCTGTAAACCATCAAAATCCTCATAACCTTGATGACTGCTTTCACTACTTCAATCAAGATCTTTTCAGGTACACATTTTGTCACAAAACAAGTTGCATTTGAACCTCAAGTTTAATAACATAATCTAACACCATTTTGGTTTTTGTTTTTGTTTTTGCAGGCATGACGATGCACTTTTCAACCTTCTCGATATGAACCGAGTTTCATCACATTACTTTTCTGATTTAGGGTTTTCATATTTCGATCCCATTGATGAAGATATAAGCTTGTGGGAGTGTTGGGGAGACGGTCAAGTGTTTCCATTGCTAAGTTCCAATGATGATCACAATGGTGGTGGTTCCGGTGATAACGGTGGCCGGAGGCCGTCGAGACCGTTCGAATTGGAAGAGATAGAGAAGCATTTTGAGTTGCCGATAGTCATGCCGAGAAACTTAAGGTGGGATTAACCATGTTGAAGAAAAGATGCAGAGAGCTTAATATAAAGAGATGGCCTCATAGAAAGCTTAAGAGTATTAAATCTCTTATTCAAAATGTGAAGGTATGTAATATTGTACCTATATTACCCTTCTTTTTTACATTCTCACATGTCGTCGCTATAGGTTAATTACCCGTTAACCTTTACAATAATTTACATAATTACAAACCCAGTTATTTTATGAAAAACCGGGATGTTACATCTTGGGTCGTTGAACCCTTATGGGGTAGTGTTGAAGTGTGGGTTATTAACATGTCAATAAACGACAAACCGTTTTATAAAGGATTGTAATGTTCTGAGTTCAATCAAATGGTATTTCTTGTTTGCAGGTGAGGTATCTTGGCTAGGGAGCGGTGCTACTCGGATTGGTGTGTAGGCATTTGTAAGATAAGATTAAGATTAATATTGAGTTTATAAAGGGTTACAACTATTTTAAATTAAGACTTCCACTGATTGTTTGTAATAAAGCGAGTATTTTTAAAGAGAACACCCAGTGATGAGAACCAACTGTAGGGTACCCAGTTTGGGGCCATACAGGCTGGTCTTGGGTGTTTCACAAACGTCCGAGACATCGTGAAGGCAATCAACAGACTTCTAATGTCTTGCACGGTGGGGTTCCGATTAAAAATTCTTCTTATTCCATAAATCTTGCTCAGGTAACGGTTTCGATTTTTCTCACGAATTTCTCACTTAATTCTTCAGTGATTGAGATTTGAAAGTTCTGCTAGAATGGGAGGTTGAGAATTAGAGTTTTGCTTGACAATAATAAATCCTATGGATATATATTGATTATAAATTAGAGATTTTATAATTTTGTAGAAATTTTTGGTTTGATTTATTTTTTTTATATATTTATGTGTTATTGGATATATATTGATTATAAAATAAATTTTTTTATTTTAAACAGAAAAATATGGATTTCAAAACTTTAATTTTTTTATCTTAATAATTTTTTTTTTTAAATTAAAAAAAATTCTGGAAAACCCTATGGCGACGACATGTCGTCGGGATAGGGTTTTTCCAAAATTTTGAATGGGACACCCTATAGCGACGACATGTCGTCGCTATAGGGTTGAGGCAGGTTGGAGGGAAAACTGGCGCCCAATGAATTTTTGGGGAAAACCTATAGCGACGACATGTCGTCGCTATAGGTTAATTTTGATTTTCTTTTTGTTTTTTTTATTTAATAAAAAAATTTTTAAATTAAAAAAAATTCTGGAAAACCCTATGGCGACGACATGTCGTCGGTATAGTGTTTTTACCTTTATTGACTGGTCAACATCCTGTGAAACCTGTGCCGACGACATGTCGTCGCTATAGGCCACTGTACCAACGACATGTCGTCGCTATAGGGTGTAGCGTGAACAAATAGGGAAACAGACGGCAGAACTTCATTTTCAGCCAGAACTCTCCAAAACTCCCCCAATTCTGTCTCTCCGGCGATTTCAACGTTTTTGGGCTATTTGGAAGCAACTTTCACACAAACTTTCGGGATTTAAGGTGAGCTAACATCCGGGTTCATATTTTAGCTAATTTTTTAAGATTTTGAAGCTTTGTTTGTTTATTTTGGTTAGGTTTTGGAGGAATTTCACCATTTCTTGAATTTCTAGCTTTGTGAAGGTAAATACTCGTTTTAATTACTAATTTGTGTTAAAATTTGGTTTATATCAAAGATTTTTATGATTTTGTATGTATGTGTTATGTTTGTATGTATGAGTATGTATATTTGTATGATAGAATTATTAAATTATGATTAGTTTATGTCATTTGGTTTAGATGTGTGTTTATTTTATATAATTTAGTTTATGTAAATTAGTGTTTGTATGTATGTGTATGTATGTGTGTAATTTGTGTTTATGATGATTAGTTTTAATGTTTAGTTTGTATGTATGTGTGTAATTTGTGTTTATGATGATTAGTTTGAATGTTTAGTTGGTATGTATGTGTGTAATTTGTGTTTATGATGAAATTTGGTTTAGATCTAAGATTTTTATGATTTTGTATGTATGTGTATGTATGTATGTTTGTATGTATGAGTATGTATTTTTGTATGTATGATGGAATTATTAAATTATGATTAGTTTAGGTCATTTGGTTTAAATGTGTGCTTATTTTATATAATTTAGTTTATGTAAATTAGTGTTTGTATGTATATGTATGTATGTGTGTATTTTATGTTTATAATGATTAGTTTGTATGTATGTGTGCAATTTGTGTTTATGATGATTAGTTTGGATGATTAGTTTGTATGTATGTGTGTAATTTGTGTTTATGATGATTAGTTAATATGAATGTATATATGTGTATGTATGTTTGTATGTATATGTTTGTAATTATGTAATTGGACATTTATTTATATTTGTATGTATATGTTTGTAATTATGTAATTGGGCTTTTATATATATATATATGTATGTAATTGTGATGTGTAGGTATATAAGATGGTGTTTATTGGGAGCAACTTTCACAAAAACTCTCGGGATTTAAGGTGAGGTAACATCCGGGTTTCATATTTTAGCTACTTTTTCAAGATTTTGAAGTTTTGTTTGTTTATTTTGGTTAGGTTTTGGAGGAATTTCACCATTTCTTGATTTCTAGCTTTGTGAAGGTAAGTACTCGTTTTAATTACTAATTTGTGATGAAATTTGATTTAGATCTAAGATTTTTATGATTTTGTATGTATGTGTATGTATGTATGTTTGTATGTATGAATATGCATATTTGTATGTATGAATATGTATATTTGTATGTATGATGGAATTATTAAATTATGATTAGTTTAGGTCATTTGGTTTAGATGTGTGATTATTTTATATAATTTAGTTTATGTAATTTAGTGTTTGTATGTGTGTAATTTGTCTTTATGATGATTAGTTTGAATGTTTAGTTTGTATGTATGTGTGTAATTTATATTTTTGATGATTAGTTTTGATGATTAGATTGTATGTATGTGTGTAATTTGTGTTTATGATGATTAGTTAATATGAATGTATATATGTGTATGTATGTTTGTATCTATATGTTTGTAATTATGTAATTGGACATTTATTTATGTATGTATGTTTGTGTGTATATATTTGTAATTATGTAATTGGGCTTTTATTTATGTATGTATGTATGTAATTGTGATGTGTAGGTATATAAGAGAGTATTTATTCATATGCTTATGTATGTTTGTATGTATATGTAACTTTATTTAATTTTGTTACAAATTTGAAACTCGTTGCGGTTGACGAGAGGAAGAACGTCGTACACATAATCAACAAATGCTTGAAATGCAACGACAAATGGATGAAATGCGTCGAATGTGGGATCGCCGAACTAGCAGCGATGATAATTAGCTTGGAGTTGTTGAGCCTTTGCCTTTTTTGTTGGTATTTGTCTTGAACAATTTGCATATTTGTGTGTCGAACAAGTTTATGTTTTGAATGTTTGATTTGTCGAACAAATTTGTGTGCCGAACAAGTTTGTGTGTCGAACAATTTGGATGTTTGGTTTATGTTCCGGACATTAATTTTTATCCGATTTGAATGTTTGAATGGTTTATATTTATGATTTGCAGGTTTTTGTTTTTAGAAATTTAATATTTCTGGATAAAATATTAAAAATAAAAAATAAAATAAAAAAACAGAAAAGACCTATACCGACGACATGTCGTCGCTATAGGCCTTTTTCAAAAATTTAAAAAAAAAAACAAAAAAAACCCTATACCGACGACATGTCGTCGGAATAGGGTCAACCTATACCGACGACATGTCGTCGGTACAGGGTTGGACTCTATACCGACGACATGTCGTCGGTATAGAATTTATTTTTGAATTTTTTAATTAAACCCTATACCGACGACAAGTCGTCGGTATAGGCTGACCTATCCCGACGACACCTATCCCGACGACAATCTTGGGCTATTGGGACGAAGCAATCCCGACGACACCTATCCCGACGATATGTCGTCGGCATAAGCTATCCCGACGACAAGTCGTCGCTATATGGTCAAAAAAAGTCGTCGGTATAGGGTGATATTGTTGTAGTGAAGGAAGATATCTCAAATTTGTTATTGGTGGTAACGAAGAGAATTGTTTCAGAAGTTTCAATTTGCTTTCAAAACTCAAACGAAAAAGCGTTTATGTTTTTTCTGGGTGGTGACGAAAAGAGAAAAAAAAAACAAGTTGATTTATTATTTTTTGGTTTAACAAGTTTTGGTTTAATCATTAAACTTTAATCGGACAAGTGGGTTCAATTCATGATGTGACATCCGGCAATTTAGAATTAACCCCGTTAACCAAATTCCGTTAAATCTTAACCTAGTTAACTCAAATTCAAACCCCATGGATTATTTCTGTCAAACTCTAAACTCAAATACACCTAAGACTATAGGGACCAAAGTTGTAATTAATCAAAACCTAATTCTGTTGACTTTTATAGTCAAAATCAAATGGATTTTGTTCTTGTTGACTTCTAAAAGTCAAACTCGTGACTCTATGACCCAAATTTGAGAGATATATCCGAAATTCGTTTGATTTCGAAACTGAAATGGATATTAATAGCAATTTCGACCATCATTAGCACAATAACATCTCCTTTATGCGCGAATTAATCTCAATTATGGCTAATAAAGCCGTAACCGTCGACCTCATTGTTTTTATGCATGAATTTGTATCAATTAGATCATCATTCCTGAAATCAAACCTCTGCACACCTTTATCGCACGTCCCTGAAGCTTTTACACACATCAATTCTACTGTAGTTGAAGCCGGAGTCGCCGGAGACCAAGCTCGCGCAAGTCGGATTCCCGTTTACTCAATAACCACCAATTCGGCATCTATTATGGTAATCAAGCATATCCTTAACTTTGTTTCAGTGTTTAGAGTGAAAGAAATATCCTAGTCAGGGCTTAAAACATCGAATCGACCATGAACCGATTTCTAGGGTTCATCCCAATACGGTTGGATCGAACCATACTCTAAACATGATCTTAATTCAATTAATTGGTACAGTTGGTTTCGAAATTCGATTCTCTATAAAAGCCCCATGTTAATTTTAGCAAACAACATCGAATTTTACTCAATCCATAACCTAGGGTTTATTCAATATAGGATTTGGGGTTTTTGATCCTAAGAAACACCTCAATCAAATTAATCTATACCAGAAGATTCGCAATATCTTATTTAGTAAAAGCCCTAAGATTCCAACTTGTGTTATTATCGAATTCGATCTAAATTGATTGGTGTTCTTGATCAAGGGTTTCGGCCCGTTTTTTCTATATTCAAACGATCTTAAACTCGTTAATTTCGTAATTAAATCTAACTAAAGACGCGCCATGGCTCGATTAATGAAACCCCTTTACCGTTGTCTTTAATCGTGATCAGATTCGAGGGATTTGGGACAGGGCTCAATCGCGATTGATTATGGGGGAGAAGCTCACTGGACTTTTTTATTAAAAACATTCGAATTCGAATACCGATGCGAATAATTACCCAGACCTGTTGGTTAAAGCTGTTGACTGATGGGGACTAGACCCGGGTTCGAACCCTCCTCCCTTGTTTTCTTTTTAGATGCTCATTTTAATGATGTTTTGGATTTAAAATCATTTTCTATATTATCATAGTTATATATTAAAAGGTTTTAGTCCGGAAAATCATTCATAGGCTCGGGTTTGGAATATTTAACGCATTTTTTTATTATTGTTCACAATGTTATAATAATACATTATATTATTATTTAATCCGTGTTTCCAAATAAAATAATATATTTATATATTTTTTCAATCCGTGACCCCGGTTAAAATATTAGTTATTTAATTATTGTTTCACTACGTTTGTAACTATGGGGAGACGTTTCAAATGTATAAATAATATATTTATTTTTTTATGTACACGTATATGTCCCCGAATAAAATAATGGATTTATTATTCTTGTTGTATTTGTTTATGGTGTCGATTTGTTAAATTAAAAATAATATATGTATATATATATATATATATATATATATATATTATATCCTTAGGCCACTATTTAATGGCAAAAACGCTCGAATATATCCATTTTATATTATTTGTCATTCGTCGCGAAACACATTTAACTTAATTATTATATTAAGAAACTCTTATTCCCGTGGACACGTTCGTCTACTCCTTGATCATTGAAACGTTTTTAGAACGTTTAACATTATGTGTCGTCGTCACAATTCCCGTTATATCCCTAATAATTATGTTGTAATTCTAGGGCATTCGTGAGCCGTTTCGAGCTAACACTTGAGATTCAAACCTCATACTTGTGTGATACTACCTACTACGCAACTCAGGTGAGTTTTCACGGCCCCTTTTACTGTTTTAAACTGGCGGAGAAAACATGACGTAAACACTTTTGGTTTTTTTTGTAATTCATATATGTTATCACTTGTTTGACTATTCGTACACATCTATCATTAAGTCCTCACATCGGACCGTTAATATGAACATAGCGAGGTAATTTGAGTAGTACTACTGGGTTTGACAAACCTCATCCACGTTAGTCGCGCTAACTCGACTAGAGGTCGAACGAGTGCAACATTGACCTAAACATGCACCATGGTTGATAGGCCTGGTAGGAGGCAAACACATAAACAGTCAGCTTTCGGTTGCGAGCACATTAATTAACATGTATAAGGGTTAGCTACTTGTTGATTTATATATTGAATGTACATTAACCTGTTAAACATTGTTACAAACTGAAACCTGTGAACTCACCAACCTCGTGTTGACATCTTTTCTTTCATGTTTTCTCAGGTCGATAAGTTAAGCCTCATGTGCACTTCTAGGACATGCATGGAGTCCTATATTTAATTTCTTATTTAATAATACGTTTTGAACCGTTTCTATTTATTTCTTTTGGACTGGACTTTTGGGCGCGTTTGTTTTGCGCATTTACTTTCATTTATCGCTTTCGCATTTACTCTTATCGCTTATGATATTTCTATTTAAGTCTCATATAGTGTCGTTCAATGTAACCAATGACTGAGATCCTTGTTTGTCACTTCCCAAACGGTAAAACTCCGTTAGTGGAATTTGGGGTTGTGACACATGATTTGATTTTTATACGGTCGAACGAGTTGTGTTTTGATCGGGTATGTTTTGAAACTTCAATACGGAAGATGTGATTCGTGTTTGCTCAATCAGATGACTAGAGTCACAGCCAGATAAGTGGTTATGCGAGTTCTTTCGGCCGAGTGAATGGTCAGAGACGGGGTCACAGAGTTGATAGAGCCATCATTAGCCTAAATTCTAAGGGAACATGTAATGATCCAAGAAAGCTAGTGGTGTTCGCTCAAGATCGCAGCCGAGTCAATGGTTGTGCGAGCTCTTATGACCAAAGGACTAGTCGAGTATAAGGTCGCAAGAATGTTCGAGCTAGGAAGGAGTCAAATAACACAACTAGAGATCAAGAGGAATTCCAAAAGAATCGAGGCAAAGAAGGCGTGTTTGACCTTGAAGGCTTCTTTATTTCGAGTTGGAAACTAGAGGGTGATTGTTGGGCTTATGTACCTACTCAAACAAGTTGGTTTGGGTTCGGTTGGTCCAAGCTACAAGATGTTAGCTTAATCTGCAAGATTGGCGGATTACTTAATCTACAAGCTAGTGAATTACTTGGAGTCAAAGATTTGTCCAATACGAGTCCAAAATTACAGGGGTGATTGTTGGAAATTATGGACCCGTATTCGAGTGTAGGTGAATATGGGAGGACCGTATTTACGTGTAGGTAAATATGGAGGGGCTAGTTTGACAAGTTGTGGTTAAATTAGTTAAGTTTCCTAACTGCATTGTAATTAGTATGGTAATGTCTTGGCTAACAAGTTAGGGTTAGTCTATATAAAACATGTTTGGGTTTGACATTGTAATCAAGTGTTAACCGTGTTAGGGTTTCATAATGAGAGTTAGAGAGATATTGTAATTGGTTTTTTGAGTTATATTTTTCAGTTATAATAAAATTCGTGGAGAGTTATTCCAATTATCGTTTGTTTCAGTTGAGTTATAATCGATTCAATCCTTCACTTTTCACGTTTATAGGTTTGTCTATATCTAGAGGTTCATCTACATCTAGAGATGCTTTATCTTTTAGATTGTTACGGATTTTAGTAAAGAACCTTTTTGTGACATCATTTCAGCTTTTAGTTTCTTTTTCTTTTTTTCGTTTGAAATGACCGGATTCATACTTCCTAATTCGATTTGACAAAAACTTAATAAAAAATTAAGCAAGATTTATCACAGATTAGAGCCAATTTACAAATTAAAACAAATTAATAAATCCAAGTTAATCAATTAATCAAAAAATTAAGCAAAAAATCCAGTTGAATTATACCTGGGAATTGTGATAGCATACAAGTAGAAGTGTAGAACTACATTAACCCAAGTTTCTAACTTCCAAGTAGAATTGCTTTAGTAGTTCAGTCAATCTACCATATAAATGAAAATCCGAATCTGTCAATTTACCTTATAAATGAAAATCCAAGTTTCCAACTTCCAAATAAAATTCGATTATAACTACATAACTAAAATCCAAGTTTCTAACTCCAATTGATTCTTAAAGGAAGAACAGATAGTAGATTTTGAATTTCAAAGAAAATAAGCGATAAAGTGAAGATTAGAGAGATGGATTTAGCTATTTAAGATTACATATATAAAGAAAACAAACCTTTCATTCTTCAAGAAATAGAGACGTTGGAAGGTTAGAGTGACAATGATGTTCTTGATCATCGTCGCGCGGTTGTCAGGTTGAGCCGTTGAGGTTGTTTTCCAAAGCAACTCTTCGTCTCTTGCCCTGATCCTCACTTCAGTATTCATCGAATAAATCATCAAGTAGTAGAATGCATGCAGTACTTGGTCTTGATCAGTCGTTCCATTAAGGCCAGTCCAAACCATACACATGTATATAACAAAAAATAAAATTTTGAGGCCCTTATAATTTGGTTGCCCAAAAAAAATGTTTTACTTGTTTTACCCAAAGGTTGTCCGTGCCTTCTTGTTGTGGTTTTTCCTTGAGGATATTTGTAATTAGCAATTTATATCTTTAAATAATATATAAAAATATGCATATTTAACCTTTTCAATTTCTGTTTGCAAGTCTAATATTTTCCTAATTAGTCTACTCACGTTATCTAAAATCAAATATAAATGTTTTTTTCATCTTTACGGAAAAACAAAAAAGAAAAGAAGTTTAATGGAATAAAGAATAGTTATTCGGAATTTAAATCACGTGAAACTACTTTATTTTGTAATATTCTCAATCTGAAAAGATTTGATGCCGATCATTGACTTCTTAAATATTACAACGACGTAGGCCCTGTTTGGTAGCCTTTTAATGGTTATTAAGAGGCTATCTCTTAATGGTTCAAAGCCTTTTAATAGTTAAAAGGTAGGCTTAAGTCTGAATGGTTAAAAGGTAACATCTTAGTGGTAAGTTCTCACAAGTTACATGGCCCCTTACCTCTTAATTATTAAGAGGCTTTGAACCATTAAGAGGTAACCTCTTAATATCATTAAAATACTACCAAACAGCCCCGTACTTGTTGTATATTCTCATCAACTAGGTTAGAAACCCCGTGTATTATACGGGTTAAATAAATAAAATGAATAAATAAAATGTTATATACTTAATAATAAATATTACATATTACATATTTATGACATATTACATAGTATTTTGATACAAATTTTATAAACGTATACAGTTACTTTTTTAAAATGTTTTATAAAAAGAATAAAAATAAATGTTCAATTTCTAAAAATATTTTATAGAAATCATTATTATTTAATTGGAGAGATAGGTGGAAAACAAAACAAAATTATTAAAAAACAATTAAAGAAAATTATGCAATTAATTGGAGAGAGCGACGGGAAAATTTATCTTACAAAAACCTTTATTTATTATAGAGTATAGATTAAGGGTTAAAGTGTTAAAAAGAATGAAAACATTGCGACAATAGATTTTGTAAGAAATTTGTTAAAATTGGCCGTTAGCGACAAATTTTTGAAAAAAGTGTTTGTTAGAAAAACACTCGTAGGAAATGTTTTTTCTGACCCGACAAAGACTTTCATTGGTAATTTCCGACGATTATGTTAAATAAATAAGTTATTTTTTAATAAATTTTTCGAAAAGCAAGAAATCTTAGGGTTACTTTTTTTTGTCGGAAAGTTGTCGCTAACTTATGAGAAATTTCTTTTATTGATAACTTGTCAGAAACTTTTATCGAAAATATAAATGTTTTCTAGTAGGGTGTTCCTTTTATACGACTTTACTTTTAGTGACCAAGTATATGTTATATATCATTCACTTATGATATTTCACCTATCCTAATTTTATATTCATCTAAATCTGCTTAACTTTGAAGTTTTAATACATTGTGAGAAATTGTGTCATGTTTCATAAGCCAGTTTACTTATTTTACATGTGCCATTTCTATGTATTCAAGCTACAAGAAAGTCGACATATCCTGACGCCTTTTTGCGACGACATGTCGTCGTAAAAGAGCATTTTCGATGACTTGTCGTCGCTATAAGTTTTGTCGGCGTAGCTTCGTCGGTAAAAGTCCATAATGTCGTCGTAAAAGCGTCGTCGCAATAGATCACCTTTTTGCGACGACATGTCGTCGCAATAGGTGTTTATTTTATTCGACATGTCGTCGCAAAAAGCCTGGATACTATTTTTTTTAATAATATACAATTTTCCAGAAAATAAATCTGGAACTCGAAACTGGATAAAACTAAAAATTTGATACCTAATAACAAAAATCGTAAAATATTATCACAAATACAAAAGTTACAAGCCGTTATAATTTTACAAACGATAATTAATGCTTACTGAGTAATTAAAAAAGTCAAAATTAAAAGTCATAAAACCTTATTTACGACGACATGCATGTCGTCGTAACCAAACTTTTTGAAAATGTCCGCTCAAATACCGTCAAATCCGACGATTCAACTCTATCCGATGCACGGTGCTTAGAACCCCTTACAAGCTCCACTACAAGAAATCTAGACAGTTTCGTCAGGGCATTCTCTACGACATATGTCGTCGAGACAGGGTAACAAATTACGATGACATGTCATCAGCGATGGTCTGATTTTACTTTTTTACTTTTTCATCTTTTATCGACGCCATGTCGTCGTAACTAGGTATTTTGACTTTCTTAATTTATTTAATTTTTGTTTCCTAAACTTATCCGAAAATAATAAATAAAAAAGAAAAGAAAACCACCCTATTACGACGACTAGTCGTCGCAACAAGGTTTTCACTAAGCGGCAAAATATTTCATTGTGTGCCAATTTTCCCGCTCAACTTTTACAGACGACATGTCGTCGTAAAAATGGTACTTTTCAGCAAAAAAAAAATGGCCTACTATATTACGACGACATGTCGTCGTTAAAACATACCTATACCGACGACATTAAGTCGTCGGGACAGCCTCATCGTGATAGGTAGTCTTTCTTGTAGTGAATATCACCCCAATTCGGATGCCTTATGCCGAACCATTGCGATAAAGAATATCTTTAACATTTGCATATTTAGTCATTTAGTTTTAGAATCTAACTTTATATTTCTTATATATTGAATTTTATTCATTTTTATAATGTACTTTGATCTAGCAGTTTATTTTATTTACTAAATTAGTAAATATTTTATTTGAAAATGTGGTTACTTAGAAAAGATTTTTCTCAGGTAGAGGATGTTGATTATCATGAGACTTTTCTGGTTTTTAAACTAATTATATATTTTTCGTACAATATTAATTGTTGCTTTCACTCTTGTGGATGAAACTTTAAGCAAGTTTATGTGAAGAATGCCTTTTTACATGTAGGATTTAGGATGATATTCTGATACTCGGTGGCGGATTCAGAAATTTTTTTTATCGGGGTTGGAAAATATTTAGGGTCGATTGTCAATAACTAAATATTAGTTTTTTTCGACTCGAGTCGAATATGGTCGGGACGGGTCACACAATAATACGATAAAAAACAAACAAAACCATAGATGAACAATACTAATACGATGTTTGTCATTAGAAATGCATAATAAAAAAACAATATATCCCTATAATTGTTCTCTATCTTTCTTATTACAACCACTAGGTTAAAATCTCGTGTATTACACGGGTAGATAAAATATAATATTGTATATCTAGTAATAAAAAGTTTGTAATTTAAAAAACTCGTTTATTACACGGATTGATAAAATATAACGGTATATACTTAGTAATAAAATGTTTATATCTTTAAAAATCTGTATATTACACGGTTTGAATACATTAATTTTTATAATTTGACTTAGATCACTATTTAGTTAAAAACAAAAGTTACATAATTAAATTTTAAAGTTTCTTAAAATAAATTATAATTTAAAAAAAATGTATTTTATTAGTATAATTAATATTTTTTTAAATATAAATCATTATTAAAAAAATAAAAAGAGGTGTATTTAATAAGAGAGAGAGGAGGAAAAAAAGTGTGAGGTTGAATGTGAGAGTGACAAGTGACAAAAAATTTAGTTTTTATTATAATAGGGATTAAAGCCATCAGTAACAAACGCATCTTTGTGATCCCCAACTAGGTCCTTAAACAAGTAACAATAAAAACAAAATACTCGATCGGCTTTAATACTATATTCTAACCAATTTGGATAAGTTTTAAACCAATCACTATTAAAACGCCTTGCCTCGTGATCAACCCATTTTTTTGGAAAATCATGACATTTTGGTTGACATGATCCTTTAATTAGGTAAGTTCTTCTAATTTCGTCTCGTTGATTAGGGTGATAAGATGAAATTGGTGGACGTTCGGTGGGATCTCATGAAAGATTATCTAAATCTATGAAAGTGGGAGTCTTAGAAGAAGAAGACTCAACTTTTCTTTTAAGAAACCTTTTAATATTCATAATCCTAAAATTGAAAAATTAAACCCAAATCAACAAACAAGCTTCTAGTCTACACAGGAGATCGTCGCTTGGTCCACATCACATTTAAAATGCCGCTTTTTTTTCAATACTAAATTAGGTTTGGTATTGGGTTTATTTATGGATTTATGTGTAATGTGTTATTTGAGCCTATTTTGTTTTAAAGTTATTGAGTTAAAGTTAAACTATTAAATGTTTGGTTTAAAAGGTTAATAATTAATGGCTCATTTGTTATAGAATTAAAGGTTTGGTTTAATTGTTTTTTTTAATCTATAATCCAAAAAAATATTTCTTTTGGGTCGATTCCAAAATTTTATGGGAGTCGGCGTCAAAATTTTATGGGGGTCGATTGGAAATATAACATATATATAACAAAAAAGAAAATTTTTTAACGGTGTCGGCCGACCCGGTAATTTCTACACAGGTCCGCCAATGATGATGCTATTTATCCTCTAACATGTTTGCTTGATTTTAAGGCGATAGATTGTTTAGGTCATTTGTGACATGGTGCGAAGATCCAATTGTAGAAGATGGGTTGTTGTTTGGTACATGCATGGTGTTGAATTGGGCTCCTTTAACATATGAAAAATGGTAAAGGTGGTATAGAGATGTTTGGATGTACCTTCTTGAAGAGTGGGCAATTGGTGAGGGAGTGACCCTTTTGATGGCACCGTTGGCATTTCCCTAGAAAGGGACGAGTTTCGACATTTGATTGAGGAGTCGGTAGTATACTGGGTGTGGGTTGTGGGGAGATTGTATGTCCTTGTCGACCACCCCAGTTTTAACATTTGATAACAAAAACTTATAAAATCATATTTACAATGGCGGAAACGTTTACAAAAAAACACGATAAAAAGATCCGATCTTTATCCGACAGTGATCCGATTACACAACGTTTAGACAATAATAAATAAATAAATAAAATCATAGGGTGTTTAGGGTTTATACATTTGACGAATAACCGGTTCGAAACACTCGAGTACAAAGAACGTCACGCTAGATGACTATAACGAACTCGTCTCACGAAAACACCTAATCGCAAAACTCGGTTTGGCTGCGTAACAAGGCGGCAGCGACGGCTGGTGGTGGTGGGTGGCGCAGCGGCGGCTCCCTAGTGGCCGGCAGCTGATCGCGTCAGGATGGGAGGGGGTTTGGGTTTTCGATTTTTTGCAAGAGAGGAGGGAGACCAAAAACTTGTTTAGGGTTTTGACTTAAGCATGTTTATATAATAAACCAATTACAAGTCAAACCTCGAGTAATTAATGTTTAACTACTAACTAATTAACCCTTAATTAGTTTTAGTCCTCGTAGTTTATAGTTACAATAATTATAAACAATGCTTGCATAAACTGAACACGTTTTATATTTAACTATTAAATATGAAACCCATTATTATGTATATCACTAATATATATATATATATATATATATATATATATATATATATATATATATAATCTAATTCTGTATATCGTTAGTTAATTATTCAAGAGGTCCTGGGTTCAAGTCCCACTTGTGACAAAAAAGGGGTCTAAGTTGGGCCAGTGGGTTTTCTCACCTATGGTGGGTTTCCTCCTATGGGGGTGGAGATGATCGGGTTGGCCAGTGGCCCGTCAGTGATCCAAATTGTCGGTCAAAAAAAAATATTCGAATAACTAAATACGTGATAGTCATAAAATATTTCTCTAAATATTTAATCCACCAAATATGTGTTTCGTGAAATAACGTTTAACAATTAAACGATGTAATTTGTTCTTTGCCCAAAGTGTAACTTTTCAGATCGTACCTCGATAGCAACGTTGGTATTAATAATGATCGGACATCCAATATCTAACAATGTTATATAACAAAAGGTGTATGTTTAGTGAGTTGTTGCATGATATAATCTTTGGAGTTGGTTATGATATGCATGTATGTGTGAACAATGTGTGTTCAGTGAGTTGTGTGTTAATGATTTGAACGACTTAGCTAGAGTTAGCATTATAAGTGAGTTGTATGAATTGGTTATACAAGTGAGTTGGTGTGAATAGACGAGTATAGATAATGTTACACGAATTTTTTGTGTGTAATGAAGTCTATATGAGAGTTCACATGAACGAGCATGTATAACTATATCGACATGGATGAACTTATATAACCATATCTATGTAAGTTAGTTGCTAAAGGTGTAGGGATGTATGTGATCAGTGGTGAGTTAAACATTGGTTTAAGCTAAAGAATGGATAAAAAAGTATTCTAAAGATTATTAATAGAAATGTTGAGCCAAGGGATGGTGTGGCCAGTGGGTGTAGGGATATGTGTTAACTAGTGTATGTGAGTGTATCATAACGGTGGCAAATCAGTGAGTCTCATGTTGATAGTGCGTGTAGGCCCAACTATATCCAATACCCATGTGTAGCTGACATTTGATTTTGTAAATTGTGAGTTAATTAATTGTGAGTACATAAAGTTAGATTAATGAGTAGTGTGTGTTGGGTGTGATCTGAGTACTAGTGTAGTGTGTGTAATGTATTATTGTGATATGTTCAATGGATAGATTATCTAAACTTAATCATTTAATAAAGAGTTTTTGAAAGTATTAAATGATGTTTTGATAATGAATGTAGGTTTTAGAAGTTATAGACTCATCAGCGTTAGATGTCCCATTTTAATACGTGTTTTAGGATGAGTTAAGGTATGATGTGATGTGGCATGACATCTTCGGGCTATCTAACAAGGGTGATTGACATTAGAATGAGTTTAACATGTGGGGTTTTAAAGTGTGATTAATGTAAGTTAATAAAGTCTTCTGTTGTGTATTGTAAGTATATCTAACAAAACGTTGTGCCATGGTTTCGGAGGGTGACATACAACAAAGTAAAAATTATAAATTACACTGATCAAATAGTTAGTATGAATTATTGGTGACTATCAAGAACACTCCTAGTAGGCCTTTCACTAGCGTGGTGTTAGGGTTTAGCGACATATGCAACACGGCACTTAAGGGCGCAAATGGATGGTGATGTGGAGCTTAAATAATTAAATAATAATAAGGAGCTTTTAAATATTTTCCTCTATTAAAATTCTAAATTATATATATCCCTAATCCCTAACTTTAATTACATATTTCTTCAATTAACTTAAAATTACCCAATTGCACCTCACAAATATTTAGGAAGGAGGTATATGTAAATAGTACTTTAATTGGTTTATTAAGGGTAAAATGGTAATAAAATAAGTTATTTTAAATAAATTGGATAAATATGTTATATATGTTTTAGGAAGAGGAAATATGTAATTAAATTTTAAGGTTAAGTAAATATATAATAAATGAACTTAGAAAGATAATATATTTAAATGCCCTTAATACTAACAACCCCAATCTCATACGGTAACAAGCAAAATTTAAAAAGAAATAAATTATGTACTTTTGTGATCTCTAACGGTAAAATTTTATAATATATAACTTTTTTTTTCCAAAATCACTTTAAATACAACTATAGAACTTCATTTTTTTTACAAAACCTACGATACTTCTTTCTTCAATTCTCCATTATATTATGTTTTAATTTTTTAGCCTACAATTCAAACACAAAATGTGCTACAGTGATAATGAGATTCCGTCTTTTTTTTAACATCAATTTGGATTATTGACGGGTCACTGACTTATCCGATTATCTCTACCTTCTCAAGAGGAAACTCACCATAGGTGAGAAAACCCTCTGTCCAACCTGGACCTCTTTTTTGTCACAAGTGGGAGTTGAATCCAAGACCTCTCCATTTTAGTGAAGTCTTGGATATACACATTTGTCACTAGACTAAGCTAGTGGTTGTGATGAGATTCCGTCTGATTACACCTATTTCAATCCCCCAAAATGTCATTTATCCAATATAGCCAAATGCAATATGAAGAACTAAAATCTGATCTTATGGAAAACATTGCCATGAAAGTGATGGAGCATCATATCGATGAGGAGTCAAGTTCTTCACGGCAAAGAAGGAAGCGTAAATATATAGAAAGCCCCAATGGCATTTCAACGTCATCCGAAAAGATTCACAAGTTTATGTAGTATTAAAGCTCATCAATCACTTTGAAACGATTTAGTGGAACATATATGGTTTAACAAAAACTAATTATATTTATGATTTTTTAGTTATGTAATGTTTAATTTTTTGTAATTTTTTAAATGTTTAATGTTTCTAATTTTTTATTTATAAAATATATTTTATTAAAAATGATTTTATTATGAAAAATAAATCAAAAAAGCGGTGATACTGTTGAAATGTAAGGATTTTTATAGAGTTGAAAAGAATAGAGCCGAAGCAAGCCATGGGAAGGGTGGGATGGAACCGATCAGAAGGGACGTTAGATGTTTTAATCGATCAAAAGCGAGAATCAGAAGGTTAGGGTTGGGATCGATAGAAAAGAATGGGATAATATCATATATACCCCTATAAACATGGGATAATATCATATATACCCCTATAAACATGGGTAAATATCATATATACTCAACCAAAACTAAAAATATCATATATACTTAATTTAAATAATTTGTTACTTTATGACCATTATACCCTTATCCATTATATGATTTTTTATAACCTAACTTTTTAGTTCTATCCGATACGTAAAAGATCACATGTTCTCCTATTCTTGATGACGACTATCGCGATTCTCCAAACACGTTCAGAAGGTATCAATTCGGTAGGAATAATTGCGAGAAAGTTTCAAAATGTTAATACTATAAAAGAAAATTAGTAGAATTATAAAAAAAATAAGAAAATTTAAAATAGTATTTTGAGAAAACTATTGTTTCTGGTTAAATATAAAATTGTAAAGTTAAAAATGAGTAAATATAAAATTTCAATGTTTAAAATTGGTAAATATGAAATAGAGTAAATTACAAATTATGTCCTTTAACTATAATCAAAATTACAGTTATTGTCCTTTGGCTTCAATAATTACACTGGACGTCCTTTTTTGAAACCTTTGCACACATTTAGTCCTTTTCACTAACTCACATCCAAAAAAATAGTTAAGTCTGGTCATGTGCCCCTCATGTGAGGGGCATTTGTGTCTTTTTACAATCTTGTTGTCTAGACCTTCCTTACCCTTTCTCTCTCTCTATTCTCACTAGCTCTTTACTTTATCTCTGTCATCATTCCCTCCTATTTGGGACCAAGAGCATCGCCACAGGAACACACGAACACAACCGGTAGCCTTCAATCCCCTTCGTCAGCCAGTGACATTGCCTGAAATAAGCACACCCCCGCTGCATCATCGCCCAAAAACACCAACCAACTAATCGGAAAAACTCTCTTTGATCTGCACATAATATACACAAAGGTCATTTTTTTTTCACAAGCAAATGGTCTCCATTTCATTGTTCTCTCTTTGTTTAAAATCAAACAGTGCAAGGAACAAGGAATAAAAATTAGAAATTACAAAGAAATCATCAAATTGCTCGCAAGTGTTTCAGGGGGTGGCAAAATGCATTCTTAATTGCATTCTTGTTTCTTATCTGAGCCTATTGTATCTTAAATCAATCATCTGGGATGCTACCATTGAGTTGATTATGGCTTAAATCAATCACCAACGAAGATACGACCGGAATCCATTAGAAGAACATGATCTCAGATCATGAAGTAAGCAAACTCTTGAGCAATATAAATATGAGCAGTGACATCAACCACCACCACCTTCTCCGGCCGGCCGGCCGTAACAGAACACGAACATCACCATCGCCTGAAACCGCCTCGCCGCCATCTCCGAATCTAAAAAACGATCGTCACCATCATCCCCACCACCATCATCTGAAAAAACGGCCTTGGCCACTTCCACCACCATCTCCGGATCTGAAAAACAGCCACAGCCACCACCACTACTCGTTTTTATGGCCATATCTGAAAATTGCCCATTGATTTAGCGAGTTACCAAAAAAAAATGGTCCCCTGATTAAGCGATCATCTGGGTCACGGTGGTGATGTAAAGATTAGGGCTTGGAGGTCTAAAAGAAGAGAGAGATAGAGAAAACATATATAGAGAGAGAGTAGATATAAATATATATATATATATATATATATATATATTTTCTTTATTTAATTTGTTAATAAAAAATAGTGATGCATAGTTGATAAAATGACTAAATTACCCTTGGATTTAACAGCAAAAGATAACCTAGTTAGTGGAAAGGACTAAATGTGTGCAAAGGTTTCAAAAAAAGGACGTCCAGTGTAATTATTGAAGCCAAAGGACAATAACTGCAATTTTGATTATAGTTAAAGGACATAATTTGTAATTTACTCTATGAAATATTAAAGTTTGAGAGAAATAAGGGTAAAATAGTCATATTTTAAATTATTTTTAATGAAATGGGTATATATAATATTATTACATGTTGTAAGGGTATATATGATATTTTTAGTTTTGATTGGTTATATATAATATTTTTCAAGTTTGTAGGGGTATATATGAAATTGTCCCGATAAGAATAGTCGTATTTCTTGTAAGGTTAAAAGGATAATTTTATAAAAAAGGGATATATATGTAGTTTAAGTTTCGGGTTAGATATATATGTAATTAGGGTTAAAAATAGAGAGATATATGTAATTTTAGCGTAATATAATTAGCGACTCTACCACATAATGAAATGTTGGGGTAGCATTTATTTTGTGAGGCACTTTTATTTTAGATCTACCGACATCGTCCGTAGAGGTGGAAGTTGGATCAGTTGACCAATATGGGTGGGGGCTCCGATCCGATAAGATTACTAGATCTAGATTCACAATCAACTGTAGCACAAGATGACAAAATGTCCAACATTTTTGGATTTCCAAGTGGTATATATATAGAGTCCTCGATCAGATTTCATACCACCAGCTACAACTAGTCTAGTTCGTACTAGTCAAATGGCTACTATATCGTTAAGTCAAAGGTCAACTACTTTTCGCCATCCGAAAAATGGCTCGGTGGTTGAGGAGATCTGTGGGCTGATTCGGGTTCACAAAGATGGCTATGTCGAGAGACCTCCGGTTGTAGCTCATGCTTCTTGCATGATCCCCTTGGGGCTCGAGGTTACAGCCACGGATGTTATGATAAACAAGTTTACTAACTTGTGGGCGCGTGTGTACGCCCCTAGCAACAAACAACTTTCATCAAAAAGGCCGTTGGTGGTTTACTTTCACGGAGGCGGGTTTTGTGTGGGATCGGCTTCTTGGGCTTGTTATCATGACTTCTTAATAAATCTTGCCCGGGATGCGTGTTGTGTTGTTGTATCGGTGAATTACCAGCTTGCCCCTGAGAACCGGCTCCCTGCTGCCTATGACGACGGGTTCAATGTCATTATGTGGCTAAAACAAGAGGCTTTAAAGGGAACCGTTAATGAGCTTAAAGGGTGTGATTATCCAAGCTTATATCTAGCAGGTGACAGTGCTGGTGCGAACATTGCGTACCATGCCATGTCACGGCTAGTGTATAGGCCAATCCTGTCACCAAAGGGGATTATTCTGATCCAACCTTTTTTTGGTGGAGAATCAAGAACTATGTCCGAGAAGCATTCTACACAACCGGTTAACTCCGCGCTAACACTACCGGCTTCTGATACGTATTGGCGGCTCGCACTCCCAGTAGGGTTCACGCGAGACCACCCATGGTGCAACCCTCTTGCAAGGGGTGCACCGAGATTGAGTGACATGAGGCTTTTCAAGACGTTGGTTTGCATGGCTGAGTTAGACATATTGAAAGATAGAAACTTAGAATTCACGTCTGCCCTAGCCGGTTTGGGTGCACCGGTTCAGTCTGTCATCTACAAAGACGTTGGACACGCGTTTCAAGTTTTGCATAATTATCCACTTGCTCAGACCCGGACCCACGAGATGATGGCCCATGTTAAGGCTTTCATCAACCCGTAACTCGTGTTATGATGGCTCTTACATTGTAAAATCTAGAATAAGGTTTATTTTTTTTATGTTGTTATTTAAATGAATTATTTTAAATAAAACTTTGATGTATTATGCTAAATGAATTGTAACCATGACAGAACTTCGCATAAAGCCAGCCACAAACCATAAACAGAAAAGTGGAAGAAATAAGTTAATAACATGCCGATTCATTGTTCAAGAAGAGAGGGACTTCGATTTCAGTCAACCAGGTCTGTCGATTGATAGCTTAATAGCCCCAATCATCGCTGGCCGTAATTAGTGCTCCACGCCTCAATTCCCAATCCCAAATGCGGTAGAATTAAATTCCAGGTGAGATCAGGCCCAATTTTACATGTATGTGTTTTTTTTTTTTCAAATTGGAGGCCCTACTTTCTTGGCGGCCCCAATTCCTAGCTTGACCCACCAAGCCTATTGGGCCGGCCCTGATATTTATATACGTAGCGTAATTCATATACGTTACGTAATTATGGTGCTGATTTATATCGACACACATACACCTCGCTCTCAAAACACGTGTCGTACACTAATGACTTCCTATGCTCCGGAAACTAAAAAATGGCTTTGTACAGTGATATATGTTTTAGTTTTGGAAGGAGAATGAAATAAAAAGTTCTATTTTCCTTTTTAAACTTTGAAGAGAATCTTTGGTAGGAAGGCATTTTGACTAGATACAAAGGAATCCATCTTTAAATAATGGGGCACTTTACATGGAGGATAAAGCATATAAACCAAAACAACATTCTTCAACTTCTAGTTCTTGTTAGTCAACTGGTTTTAAGGCTATCAGAACAAGGGGAGGAACTGGCCACCACGCCTCCTTAGTTTTTTCTTGAAAGTATTGATTTTGGCTCACTAGTTTTATTTCATATTAATAATACTATTTGGGCCCCTCCTAATCCAGATCAAAAGTCCAAAACCGTTACACAAATCCACAAAAAAATAGTTTTTTTTTTAATTTTTTGCTCAGAAGTATTAATTTTGGCCCACTAGGTTTATGTCATACTAGTTATAGTCTACTGACCAAAAGCCCAAATCTGTTGCACAAATCTGTTACACAAATCCATTAAAAAGTTTGGACTTTTTATGTGTAGTATTTTCGGCCTCCAAATTTAATTGTTCAAGTTCCGTCACTGAATTCATAACCATATTTAGCGGTTGTTAAGCTATGAGTAGTTAGCCAACACTTTAACTGTTCAGTTGAATAGTTAGTTTCTGTTATTGTATAATTCATATATTACATAAAAAAGATGTAGCATTGATGAAATCACTTGAGTGAAACGAATTTAAGAATCGAATCACCTTCATTATGATGCTTATGTTATTGTTCTTTCTAATCTTGCCGATCTGATCGGACTATTTGGGGGTCGAGGTCGTATGGCAGGGTATTTTGTTGGCCCAAGTACATTCAAACAAGATTGCTACCAGATGAATAATAAGAAAACTCAAACTTTGCTATGTGATGGAACAAAAATAATTGATTTATGTGAACTTCATTCTCATTCTTAATAAAAACCTACGTACATGACCCTTTAAATAAGATAAATAAACCTATTACTACCTTAATTCAAACACCTAAAGATCCAAACATCCCTTGGATTTGTCACTACTTACTAGATAATTACCAAATTATTCAAATAAACCTTCAAAACAATAAATAAATAAATAAATAAAATACTCATACTTATCTCCTAATTAAACTAAGACTTGCGAATCCTAGTTTTGACCCTCCAGGAACTTTCGATCAACTTTTGATTAGGGGAGTTCAAAACCAGATATCCGAAATTTCGGATATCCGAAAATTTCGGATAGTGGATTTCACTATCCGAATCCGTATCCGAAATTTCGGATATCCGAAATTTCGGATAGTAAACCGGATATCCGAAATCTGGAAAAAAAAATTGGCAGAGTTTTGTTTGAATTTTTAAGAAATAAACATGTTCAAATCCCAACAAATACAAAGTTTCAAACTAAAAAAATAACAATCCAAACAAATGCAAAGGTAAATAAACAAGTTCAAAACACAATCCAAAACAAGAACGTTCAAAACAACATTGCTTCCTTCTTGAATCTTCCATCAAACTTTTCCCATGCCAATCTACCATTGATTCAATCTTTTAATCAAGAATCTACAAGTTTTTGTACTCAAGGATATAAAGTCAAACAAAAAAAGAATTTGACATCAAATAAGGCTAATTCCTTCATACCATGATAAGTTATTAAAGATACCTTAAGTAACTTCGAATGTTTCATCAATTGTTTCATCAATGATAATGGTAGGTTGTTCCAAAACTAAGTCCTTCATGCCTATAATAGAAAAGGAACATATTAAAAATTCATATATATAGAAAAGCTAATTCATTCATGCCATGACAAATTATTACTAACCTTCTTCCCAGCTCTCGATTTCAACAATGGTATCTTCTATCATAATTGTGCTACTATTAGAAGCACGCAACCAATCTTGTGCACACACCAACGCTTCCACCATTCTTTAGGTTAAGGAAGTTCTAAAACAATCAAGCACCCGTCCCCCGGTGCTAAAAGCCGACTCGAAGGTAACCGTAGAAACTGGAATTGCAAGAATATCTCGAGCCATCTTAGTAAGAACGGGATATCGGCATTGTTAAAATTTCCACCATTGTAATATGTCAAACTGTGGGTCTTTAGGTTCAAAATTGTCTCCTTCAATAAACTATCAAATCTAATTTAACATTCTGCAAATCAAACAAATATCCATTAACAATTGAAACAATCTAATTAACATTCTACAAATTAAATAATCTAATAAACAATCTGTCCATTAACAAATGTCCATTAACAAAAAATAAATGTCCAAGTTCACTGTTCAAAAAAAAGGTCCATTAACAAATCAAACACCACATTGAAAAGGAAATTATGCAAATCTAAGAAATTCGGAAAAAAACTTATGAATATTAGTATTACCTTGTTTCAATCGCTGGAACACTCGAAAAAACCTTGAACCGGCCGGAAGAGACGCGTCGGTGATGGAAGAGGCGAGGACTGAGGCCGATGGCGGAAGAGGCGGCGGCTGAGGAGGTCGATGGCGGAGGCGGGTGGAGTTTTAGGGTTTGTTTGTGTCGTAGAAGAAGGGGGAGGCGACAATGTGTGGGTTTTTTTGTGTGGCTGCTGCAATGAGAAAGAAGAGATATATAGTTAGGGTTTTAAATAATAAAAATAATCAGAAAATATATTTTGGATATCGGATATTCGAACTATCCGAAAATTTTCAAAATCAATATCCGAATCCGAAAATTCGGATATCCGAATTTTCAGATAGTTCGGATTCGGATTTTCGGATAATTCGGGTTCGGTTTCGGATTCGGATATTTTTGAACACCCCTGCTTTTGATGACAAGAATAATTCAAACTCAAACTTTCACATTTGACCTAGTTGATTTCAACTATTCCAAAACACCCCCTTGAACTTTCTAATGTGAACAAACCATTAACCCTTCGTATTTGACGCGCTTATCGCTGCCTCATTAGTCATTTGTGCATAATCCAATAGAACCTGAACTTGGCAGTGGCCGTAGGAGAGACTGTTCATTACGATGTTACATTTTTCAATCGCAAAGCAAATCAAAACTAACTCTTCTTGAGTATACTTTGTTGGTTCAAATTTATTTTATTCTAAAGCATGAAAATATTCTAATCTTCCTTTTTTGGTTTTATAATCGGTTATTCCAATTTCTACATACCTTTATCTCAATAAAATGATCAGGAACTCAAATTTAATTAAATTTCTTACACATGTAGGATCGATGTGCGATTTATTTTTTATGATTCTCAAAGAATCGATTTTCAGATTTTTGAATACACGTATTCAATTTCGGTAGTCTAAATGAATTGAAGCAATGTTTCAGATTCGTTTTCCGAAGATCAAAGTAATTATATTTCAAGATGTGAATCAATATGATTTGTAAATTCTTCAGGGACGATTGAGAGTTCGTTAATGAATCCTTTGAGTATCATCACATATTATTCAAAAACCAAACATTCAGTGAACTCAATCGTTCGATAAGAAGTTCGTTTATCAAATAAACGATCGAACATGACCAAAATTTTGTGTTCATTTAATTATGGGAACGAACATGAACACATGTCTCATTCGTTTATTTATGTTCGTAAACATCCGGTTATGTGTGTTCATTTAACTCCGTTTATTTAGTTAGTTTATGTTCATTTATGTCTATTTATTTATTTTGTTAATAAGTTATTTAGATTTTTTATTACCAAGTCCAATTGTATATGCTTTAAATGTGTTAAGGTTAGCCCAATTGTGACCCAAACATGATAATAAGCCCAATTCTTTTACCTATTGAAATTTGAATTGGATGAATTATTTGAGGAGCTATTGAGCGGCGACCACTCCACGTCTCCATAGTCAAATCTAGGATTTAAACAACATGCAACAAGGTTCACGGTCCAACACAGTGTTTCTCGAAAGGGTTGAATTATTGATTTTGTATACATAGTATAAATTTGAACATTAATTTGAGCTTATGTATTTTTTTTTTTTTTTTTACAAGTTTAAATACAGATAACGGATTTTTGGATGAAACATGAATGGTGATGGATGATTTTTGGATGAATCAAGATAGATTTTTTGTTGAATTATGTACATTTGAACGATTAATTTACACGTGTTTGAATGAATCGTGATGTGTTAGACTTGTTCGTTTATGTTTGTTTGTTTACGTACGTTTGTATTCGTTTACGTTCATCAACTTTTTGTTTAGCTTTTTAACGAGTGAACACGAACATGTCCCTTTTCTTAATGAACGGACATGAACAAAGAAATTATATATGTTCGTGTTCATGTACATGTTCAGTTAAAGGTTCAATTTGATTTAATCGGTAAATGAAGCGATGTTTCAATTGATGAATGTTTAATTGAGTTCTTCTGGTTTAAGTCAGAAACAATCAAATAATCCTTCGATTGTTATGATTCTGATTTGCGTACTTTGATTCAAGGTTTAGCGCGAGGTTTCGACGAAGAATGGGAGTTTGTTTTGAGAACGATATAACGAAGGGAGAGATAAATGATTACAACGTGGCTCTGATGTCAATTGTTGGTAATCAAAGACTAATTAGAATGATCAAGATAAAAAAAGACTTAGGAACTAAGATTGCACTCGATTGTTAATGTCGATAGATTACAATTTGTTCATCATCACAACCCAATATATACACAATGAATCGGTACTTTCAAACATAGCAATTTGTTCATCATCACAACCCAATATATACACAATGAATCGGCACTTTCAAACATAGCAACGTTTGGTAAACACCTACCTAATCTAATTACAACTTAAACCCTTACATAATACAATACACAATTTTGGCCCATAATTATAGTTTATGATTATAACACTAAGACCGTAAACTTTATATATACTACTATATTAAATATATTGGATGGACATGCTTGTAATTTACCAAAAATTTTAAGACACCTAATACAACTTGTTGTGTTTTACAATGCATAAAATATGTTCAATTACCATTTAACCTCATTTTTACAATTAAAGCATAACATTCAATAATTATCATTATTTAATGCACATGAGATTATTTAATTCACTACGTTAAGTATTATTTGATTTATAATACATAAAATTAATATTTAAATTTACATTTATTATTTTTATTTTTATTTATAACTAAATACTATTTAAATTAAGTATTACCTTATTTAAATGCGTAAGTAAATAATTACTAAATATTTACATACTTATAATAAAAATAATAATAATAATAATAATAGTTAAATATAATCAGTGTTTAAAACGGTTCGAGTTATGTATTGAAAATTATTTTCTTTTTGTCTGGCAGATGTTAGCGATTCAAATTAATCCTTTGACATAACAAGTTGTGGGGATTTATAGCCTAGAAACTTATTTTCCTCTCTTTCTAATTTGATGCGTGTATGTATGATATGATGTTGATATGGTGGGTCATAAAAAGGAAAACGTGGTTTCAACTCCTTTTGATGGCTTCTACTAATTTGCCAAATTAATCCCTCTATTTCTATATTGTTCTTAACAAGCTCCCAAAGTTTGATTATTTAAAAACTTGGATGTTACACTTTGGTAATCAACTTTTGTAAAAAAATATATTGCATCTAAAGGATGGCATTAGGGCTTGAAAATGAACCGACGTTCAGTGAACAGTTCGTGAACTGTGCGACGGGAAGTTCGTTTATGTTCCTTCGTTTAATAAATGAATGAATATAAACAAGAAATTGTATTCGTTTAGTTAAATGAATGAACATGAATAGATGTCACGTTCATTCATTTATGTTCGTGAATGTTGTTAATGTGTTCATTTATGTTTGTTCATGTTCGTTCGTTCTTTAAAGGTTTTTATATATTATATTTTATCAATTAAAAATATTTGTTAATTGTGTTTGTGATGACTATTTCAAGTATGTGGAGATAATTATGTCAATTACATCATGTTTGTTTTTGGTGGATTCCGTGTAATGTTAATTTGAGATGAAAACGTTGATTTTATTTTCAAATGAATTTGTGTTACGTTTGTTTACGTTTGTTCCATAGAATTATCAGACGAACGCAAACGAACACGAACAGGGTCATTTCTTTAATGAACGAACACGAACATTAAATCTCATTCAGTTATGTGTTCGTGAACATGAAATTTCATTAATAAACGAATACGAAAAGGTCTTGTTTGTGTTCGTTCAGGATGTTTGTAGTGGCGAAGCTTGAAGAAAAACGCGGGGGAGGGGGATTTTTTTCCCCTATCAGGGGGTCGGAACTTAATACCTATAAAGTTTTTTGTCGAATACGTATAAATTAACATTTGTGAGCGAAAAATCAGGAGGGCCGGGGCCCCCCGAGCCCTCACTAAGCTTCCCCATGGATGTTTGCTTCCGTAGATGACATATCTTATGCTTTAATTTATTGTATTTTGAATATAAATATATATTTTCATACTTTTACCATACAATTTTCTGTAAATTACTATAAAAGGTTTTAAAAGATACGAGTGTTACATCTCTTGACGTTTACATCGCTTGTTTTAACTTTTGGTGCTATTTGGGGTTATGAAACCCTTAATATACTTGGCACTTCTTGTGACTATTTGTGTGTTATCCACCTCTAGGTGAAGGACCAACCAAGAACATTGATAAGGATAAAAGTTACACAACTTATGAATATTTGTCAAAGAAAATATTTTGTACATAAAACATATTTCTTCATCATTAATTATAACAAGTGTTTTAAATTGACTATGAACCTTTTAATGATATTGACATGTTTAAAATATGAATATTTAAGATAGAATTATATATATCTCCTATTTTTAATCCTAATTACATATATACCCAACCTAGAACTTAAATTACATATATCCCCCTCTTTTATAAAATTACCATTTTAACTTTACAAGAAATACGACTATTATTATTTCATCGATCCCAACCCTAACCTTCTAATTCTCGCTTCCGATCAATTTCAACATCCATCGTCGATTCTAATCAATTCTATCATCCAGTTGGTATATATGTAATTAATGAAAGGGATACACGTAAATAAAATTTTGAGTTTGGTATATATGTAATTAATGAAGTTTTTAGGGGAATATATGTAATTTCTCCAATAATTAGTGATAGAAACATCCTACATTAAACATAATTTTTTTATAACCATGAGAACTCATTACCAAAAAACTCACAGTACAAGCATCGTATCAGTCTTCAAGGGTTTATGGAATAAACCAGTGAAAACATGAAATCATGTGTCAACAAAGAGGGCCAAATTAGATTTGATAATAAGGGCACCTAACCGAACCTTATATACTTGTTTTGTAATCAAGTTCATGTTTAAAGGACCAAACATGTTAATTTAAAAGTCATAAGACGAAATTGCAAGTTTAACCATAATAGGACCACTAATTTTGTAAATTACCCCCCAAACAGTATTCCAATCTCCAAAATCAATCATCCCGAATCAAACCTGATTCTAGAACAACAAAAGGATAGAATATTTAAATCAACGCATGGCATTCAACATTGCAAACTTTACCACGGGGTTCCACGGTAATCACAACACCAAACCTCATCATCATCTTCTTCATAAATCTCACAACTCCAATTCGTCTTTTGAACCGACTGAAACGAAGCTTTTGAATTAAGTTAGATTCTAGGGTTAGGGTTGTAGTTCCGTCAAGAAGAAGACGACGACGAAGTGCAGGTGTTAATATGTTGAAGGTCGACGAATTAACGGCGGAATTACGAGATATACTGAACGCCGATATGGATCACGTGCAACAGAGGCGCCGTGCACGTGAGGCCTTCAAGGATATTCAGCTTAACATTGATCATCTTTTGTTCAAGGTGATTTTATGCTTTTTTTATTGTAGCAACAGTAATTGGTACCGATATAATTTCAGATTTAAAATTATGCACAATTTCCATCACTGTTTGAGGAAATTATAATTTTGACTATATTGGGAAATTTGACTATTTTATGTGTAAATTGCATGAATTAGAGCAATTAATAGGATGAAGGTTGATTTCTGATATCCGTCCCAAATGTTTCAGGTTTAGGGGTTTCTCATCGGGTTCGGGTTTTTCTGCCATCCCTGATGTCCATTTCTTGAAAAAGTTTGGATTTTTGGGTTGATATTTCATGTTTTTGACGTTTTTGAAATAACACTTATACTGTTTATTTTTGGATGTGTTATAGACAAAATATGATGGATTGAAGACAAAGGAGGTAATGACATTAAATGTTATGTTATCATTTAACTATTGGATCCAACAACTTAAACAGTGTTCAACTTGATGCTGATGGTATCACTTGATCTCATTTCCCCTGTTTTTTTTTCTAGTCATATGAGGTGAACTCTAAAGGGTTGGAGATTTTCTCAAAAAGTTGGCTTCCGGAGACGAGTTCTCCAAAAGCAGTGATTTGTTACTGCCATGGCTATGGTGACACGTGCACGTTTTTCTTTGAAGGTAACATGTTTATAACATGTTGTAGAATTAAATGATTAATTACTTTGTTTTTTTTGTTTTTGGTGATTATGAAAGCCCGTTAGGAAATACTCATAGACCCCACCAATACCTTGCTAACTAGTGGGACCAAGTAAAGTACAACTTACGCCGACAAGTGGCCTTTAAGATTAATTGCTTTGTTTTTTTTGGTCACCACGAGAATCCATTAGGGAAAACTAACAGACTCCACCGATAATTTGCTAACTAGTGGGACCAAGTAAAGTACAGCTTACGCTGGCATTCAAGATTAATTACTTTGTTTTTTTTGTTGGTGACCATGAGGAACCCATTAGGGAAAACTCATGGGCCCCAACGAGATCAAGTAAACTACAGCGTAAGGTGGCCTTCAAGATTATTTGCTTTATTGAGGACATCTACATTGTAATCAAGTATTTTGATGCTTACAGGAGTTGCTAGAAAGTTTGCTTCATCTGGATATGGTGTTTTGGCCATGGATTTTCCAGGATTTGGTCTTTCAGAAGGTCTTCATGGCTACATTCGAAGCTTTGATGGTCTGGTTGATGATGTCATTGAACATTACTCGAAAATTAAAGGTAGGGGTCAAATCTTAGAGGTGTTTGGGCTTGCGTTTTTAAATAAATTTTCAGATTATTGTGATTTCAAGTTATATAATTAATTTCTAATGTTTCGATAGACAACTTCTATGTCTACAATCACTCTCAAAACACACATCCAAACAACCCATTAGTATAATAACCTCCACGGGTCCATGTTACGTTTGGATGCTAAATTTCTAATATATTTAACCAAATTCATGATATTTCTGGGGTCTAGATAATCCAGAATTACGCGATCTTCCAAGATTCTTGATGGGCGAGTCGATGGGTGGAGCCGTGGCTCTAAAGGTGCACTTAAAGCAGCCCGACTTCTGGCATGGTGCAGTTCTTGTTGCGCCTATGTGCAAAGTACTATTTTGCCCTTGCCTTCATATGTACAATAGTAATACATGCATACAACATAACTAATGAAAAGTATTGTAGATTGCAGATGATGTTGTTCCACCATGGGCAGTAAAGCAATTTCTCATAGGTGTTGCAAAAGTTCTCCCAAAGTATAAACTTGTTCCACAAAAGGATCTAGGCGATATGGCATTCAGAGACCCGAAAAAGAAGCCTCTGGTTTGTTTAAAGTTTGCTGATTTAACTTGCTTGATAAGTAAGTGAAAAACTTTATTTAATTATTTATTGTATGCAGACAAGCTATAATGTTATTGCTTACAAGGATAGACCGCGTTTGGGGACAGCTATGGAGCTCTTAAACACGACCCAAGATATTGAAAATCAACTTGAAAACGTATGTGTTCTTGATTATTGGACGTTTGGACGTATATTTTAAAAGTGATTACAATCCTGACATGACACATATCAGTTGTAATATGTAAAAAATAGGGGTGACAATCCTGACACGACACAAACCTGAAAAAAAAATAAACTGGTTAAGGTTGGGTCTAAACGGGTTTGGGTCATAAATTGGTCAACTAACACATTTAACAAATGGGTCATGTTTGGGGTGGGTGGGTGTTGATAAGTGGGTCGACTCACAAAACCGTTTAAGATTAGAATTAAAAATACAAAAGAAAAGTTATAAATTATATATTTAACCCGATTACAACCCGCCAGCCTGTTTGACCCGTTTAGATAAACGGGTTAAACGGGTCATGTCTGGGTTACATGGGTTAAGCGGTTGAAGCTGATGATTTGACCCTAAATAATTAGAAAGTCAGTTTCAAACACACATATATGATATTGATATAACTATGACAATTGAGGACTGTTTTAGTTTGTATATTTCATGTGTTTTGTGTTATATAATAATGTGGCAGATTTCATTGCCGTTGTTGATTCTACATGGAAAAGCTGATATAGTGACGGATCCTTCTGTCAGTAAAGCCTTATATGAGAAAGCCAGGAGTTCAGATAAGAAACTCAACTTATACGACGATAGTTATCATGCCCTTCTAGAAGGTGAACCTGATGACGCCATTCTTTGTGTTTTTAACGATATTATTACATGGCTCGATGAACATAGTGCTACAAAGTGACTGGTTCACCGAGCTGTGCTGAAATTAAAAAATATATATATATATTTACAGAAAAATAAGGACACATTTTTTTGGTTACAATTGAAGTACCAAAACTTCTGAAGTGTTAAAGTTTTATTTAAAAATTGAATGTATTTTTTGTTCGTTTTATGTGAAGCATATTTAGTCCTTGGTATTTATAGGTTCAACCATAGTGTGTGGTAAATACCCTTTTTTTATGTATTTTGGTTATGTATTTGTGTTTTGTTTTACATAAAATGTGTATGTTTGTAGTGAGTGAGATTTGACTGAAGTGACTAGTTGATTCATTATGTACTCATAGAACAATGCATATCGATTCTACATTTTTGTCCCCACGGGACAATAGTTTCTTTGTCGCTATTTCTTTGTTGCGTGTGAGATTCGACCAAAGTGACTTGTCTATTTATGTTGTACCTATTGAACAGTGCACGTCTATTTTTTTTTGTATTCCTTGTGGTTGAAGATATTCGACTGCATCGATTAGTCTCTTCATTATGTGCTCGAGGAACACTACACATTGCTGTTTCTTTCTTTGTTTGATGCGTTGGACAAGTGGCTATGAAGTCATTTAAACTTCATTTAGAAAAGGGTAATGGATTTGAGGTTTGGTGGAATCAAAGGATTAATCGTTGTTTGTGGTTGGTTCATGATTTTTGAATCAACTACTAATGTGAGCGGTGATAGGCATGTCTTTATGAGCTATCATCATGTTGCAAGACGTGTTGCAGTTAGTGATCCCACCATCAGGTAGTCGTTATTGGTGTGAGATTAGTAGAAGTTTCATGCTTCAATGGGTACACTTTAATTTGAGAAATGTTATACATGTTCCTACCATCTCAGAGTGTGAATGTTTGTTAGGAAATGGTTGAACATGAATACACGATACATCTTGTGTAATGTTTGTTACGAAATGGTTGAATATGGATACGCAATACATCTTAGATGCACGCTCATGATTACGAGTATCTCAGGGCATGCCCTTTTCGGTGTTGTGGGAGTAGTATTAGATGGATTGTATCACCTAACCCTCGCAATAGACCATGCAGACGCTCTCGACTTACCATGACCATCAACATGGTCAATGTAATGATCACCACAACTATCAAATCCAATCAACATGTGCACGTGAAGTTGCAACATTTCTCAACTATGGATATGGAAGTCCTTAATAAGTTGGTGGTCGAGGTGAGGCCGGTAAAGCAAAAACCTAGGAGGAAACTTAACCCATTGAGAGCACCATTGACGAATGGTCAAACCTAGGAAGCTGACTTGAGTCCTCAAGAAAAAGCCGAGGAAAGTCATTGGATTGCCACTACCATAGATGAAGTTGCATGTCGTCAAACCTAGTAAGTGAAAAGCATCTACATGGTGTTAGACCATTACTGTGACAATATTATCGATGGTCACACGTCCTTGTTATATGTTAAGTCAAGAACGTTTGCGGGAAGCAGGGGCAGATCTACTATATAGCCAAGGGTACGCGTAGTGGAAAATTTATTTTATTTTTTACCGTTTTTATATTTTTGATTGCTATAAATACAATTACATACCAACTTAAAAAAAAAAGTGTCCACATTAGCACTTTTGAACATTAGGAACGTCACTTCATCAAATTTTTGACCCATTTAAGGGTAATAAGTTATTTTATTTTTAAAATCTTTCACATGTACATGAACATATTTTAAAACAAGTTCAGGAACTTCATTATACTAACTACTAAGATTGGGTTAAAAGACAACTTTCATATAACATAGGAAAGTAAAGCATCTTGCTCTTTATGGTATTAACCTTCAAGTAAACACGTAATACCATCAAACATTATAGGCCGCCAATGTTGCTTTTAGTTAACCTTACCACTAACTTATCAAGGTCCTAACACAGCTAGATGATGAGAACGTGTGACCATTACCAGCATCATCAATGTAATGGTCCTAACATGATGTGACCACATGCATCTTCATTCGTGGTAGTGACAATGGGTTACCCCCTCCCTCACCGTGCACATACACACGTGTTTGCCCTTAAGTCATCATCAAAGGTTTGACCATAATGCCCTGCTGCTCAAGGTAATTGTTTCACTGCACTGCTTTTGTGTTTGAAAATGCTACAAGTAAAAGCTTTAAGTAGATAACCATGAGAATGACAAACACATGTACGTAGTGCTGACCATAGAGAAAGAGAAAGACAGTGGATTATGCAGCATAACCGCCTTATGCACCACAGTTAAAGCAATAGGTACAAGTATTTATGCAATTTAGCAGTTCTCTACTTAAAAGTTGTTAATGTATTAAACGACCCTATATATATATAAATATTAGCGTAGAGGTATGACCACACAAACGAGATTAATTTCATTGTAGAACAGAATGGAAAATTCATTTCAGCAGCAACTGTTTGTACATGAACTTTTTCTCCAAGAAGATGAATTTGATTTTTGTCATAAAAAGATAGGAAAAGTTGAAACTGTAAGTAGACATACCCATCTCCATAAGAAAGATTGACTTGTGCCCTCGCCATTGCATCCACCGTAACTTATCCTTAAGAATAAATAAATCATTAGTTCTGCAACACTTGCTTCCCATATTCTCTTGTGACGTGGATAGACATAACGACAAATCTGCAACTAAAACATATAAATTCACATAACGACCCGAAATATGACACGAACAGGACACGAAAATAGTAAGATTTTGGGTTGTCACCGACTCACTTCTAACCCATTTAGTAAACAGGTAGTGTTCGGGTCGACCTGGTTAATCAGATCGTCAACCCGTTTACCAAATTATTTCTTAAAAAACATACCGATTAACAGACCTGTGAGTCTCAGATACTTCATGTTGGAAGAGGAGACCTCTGATTTTGGTCTTCAAAAATCCCATTTGTAATATCAGTACTATGTACATTATCTTTTTTCCCATGATCCAAAGACGTTGCTTCATATATTCCTACCAAGTTATTGGTAAAAAGCGGTTTAAAACAAAGACAACAATATTCAAAAATTTTAGTCATTGATGTTTGTTTAATATGAAAGTGATGCCCTTGTACATACCAAATCCTAACAAAGTGCAGCAAATCAAAAAGCCTGGTAATGAGAAGTCCATTTTGTAGAAGATTTCCATGACGATCAAGCATCCTCCCGCAACCAAAATATGTCTTGGAGAGGAGAAAACCATATGCAGCCTAAAAATAACGTTCACTAATATTATAAAAATATCCTAGATAGGCCAAATGAACATAAAACATGTGTTTAGGATACCTTTCCTCAGCAATGCTGTCCACATAAAATATTAAGATTATGCCAAAGAGAATGGTGCTTGAAAAAGCCCAAAGAGAAAATGGTAATTCCACTTTGGGTGAACCCTGTATGTTACATTAAGTGGTAAAACAGAAGAATATATCATTATATCTGGTAAAAGTAGCAATACGTGTAGCTAAACTTACTACAATCATGTCCCACATGGCCACAGGAAAGAGAAAGCACGTTGCAGAGGCAATCGTTATAGCATGAAGCCTCCTTTTCAGTTGATTCTTGGAAAATAATAAAGGCAGTACTTCAAAAACTCCATTACTGTGATAGGCAATTAGAAATTACACAAAATGTTTTTAAATAAGTACATACCTTGAGTGAGATACGTCTTGCGATTACCCTTCTCAATGCTGATAAGATTCCAGCAATGATAGGAGCAACCATGCTTTTCATATCCAATAATTGCTCTGTCTGACCCTCGCTGACATGGCTATCACTAAAAGGTATTTCTTAGTTAAGTCTATCATCAAGGAGAAAAGTGTTTTTGTTTATTTATGTATTTTATTTGAGGGGATGGGGAATAACTGTAACGCAGTTGTCCGCCCCTTCACATCATAACAAATTTATAAATAATATCAAAGGTACAATTAGTGAGAGGATATAGAATGGAGAATATGTGGCCATGGCCCATCCTTGAGACAAGAAGTAGAACGAAGCTAACATTGCAAAAAGCCCACCAACCTGTGTAGCAAAAAGATAAGACTAGAAATACAATACCATCTTTTACCACCAAAAAAAGTATTGGAACAAAAAGATTTCTAATTATTTCACTATCAGGACCAGAACAAAAAAGTCTTTCCATCTTACAAACAATATAAGAGTTTAGTAACACTGCCTTGGTTTTAAAAGGCGTGGGGCACACCGAGGCGATAGGGTCCCAAGAGCTCATGGGTGCAATAGCAATTCTCAGTGTTTATATTTCTGATAGGTTTCTATCATTACATACCCAAAATTTAGATGGTAAAACCTCTATATACGATTGAATATATAGATAACCTCGATGTACAGCCTAAAAGGCTATATGTACAACCTAAAATAAGCACAAAATCTGTCCATGTACAAGAGGCACTCCAGAGTCATGCACCTCATGCAATTTTGACCTTCTCCTCACTCCCCGAGTCACACGCCTCATGAAAGCCTATCCCCTCATGCAGTCAAAATGCAATGACCAACTCGCTTGAGGGCGCCTTGCGGCTAGGCGCGCTTTTAAAAACTAAGACTGATTTATCGTAACGAAACTAATTACATGTATATTTACCTTTTTCAACATATGCCCTCTCCTCCCATATAATGCTGCAGAAAGAACTCCAAGAACAGCACCTGAATACTCCGCTAGAATAGCCCTGAATTTAAACTTAGGAGTTAGGACTCAGAAAATGTAAAAAAGATTTGTTTGCAAACTAGATATATGTCAAGGAAGTAGAAAACATTATACTTTTGGACAGTTTGTTTGGTTATACAAAATAGCCATTAGTTGCACAATGTAAGCACCAGTATGAAGATTCCATGCTAAAAATCATATGGTAAGTCTTATATTCTTATCCATTCTTAGTAAACCATGTGTTTCCCAATGTATTAAAATCCTCTCAAGTTGAAATTAACATTAGTCATGTTCTCTCACAAACAAAAAACTGTGGTTTTCACAGAGAGTCAGAGAGACATAATTTCCATGAAAAAAGGGGCCCACTCATTTTCTTGTGAGACAACATAACCGGAGACTGGTCTTGTCGATCTCAACTTGAGAGGATCCCAATCCATTTCCCAACAGTTACATCTGTATCTAATTGTACTACTTTGATGTTTACTTACATCTGTATCTACCAAACATACATAAATACATATTGCATATCCTACACACAATCAACACTGAGAATTGCTATTGCACCCATGAGCTTCAATAAACCCAACGAACATCAATGAGGAATACGAAGCGTTACCAAGTTTACCATCATGCAGAAAAACCTACCTAACAGGACCACAAGATTTGAGGCCTACTCCCCACAAGATATAGTATAAAGCTGTAATCCCACCATTAATAACCGAAGGTACAACCTGAAAGTAAGGGTTTTGCCTTTATGTAAAACCTTTATAAACAGAAAAAACCAAACTTCTACACCAGGATTATGCCTTAAAAGACAAAAATCATTTTACCTGTGTATTTGATAGTGGTCTCCCCCTCCACGGCTTTTGTAGAACTAAAAAGATAATTGCTGATGGAGCAACACAACTGAAGATAAAAAGTACAACAGAAGCTCCTGTCTGAGACAAATATCTGTACATGGAGTACACTGACCATATCCTCAAGAAGTTTCCAATAACATGGATTATTTGCAAGGGAGTATGCCTGTTATACATGTGTTAACCAGTTAAACTAGCAATAAGAAGCACAACTTTAGCATAGGACCTGTACAAGTACATTTTACTAACAATACCAGATTCACATTAGAATACAAACGGACACCCGATGTGTCATCATTTACTCAACCAAAGCCCTAGAAAACTGGATTTCTAGCATGCTCCTTCAATTGTAATTGAAATTTGGATCATTCAAGTAAAACTACTAAACTTATGAATAACTATTTCAACTGATGTGTGATCATTTACACTAAACGACAACGATTAACTAAAAGAACAGGACATAATGCAATTGGAATAAGATGCTTAGAGTATTTAAAGCTTACTTTCTCATGTGGAACATTAAATTGCCCTAATAATATGTCAGAAGAGCAGGACATTAACCTCAGTGCATAGTGATGAATGTGTACAAGCAAGCTAAATCAACATAACACATAGAGCAACATAAAACCTCAATCAACAAGACCTAAAGGCAATTTCATTCTCTTTTAGGTCATTTTATCTCAATAATCATTTGCAATAACAAATTAGGGTTGACACAGGTCGTTAGTCACCGAATTCAAGGACCAGATAACTGAAATGAAATCAATAAAAGGAATATACCTAAAATTAGACGCGTGAGAGGAGCCTCGATCATCTGGAATATGATTTGGGGACATCATCGTGCAACAGTGAAATTAGAACGAAACCGCAGTGATTAGAAGCTCCGGAGAGTTGAAAAGGATGCAAAGTCTATGAGCGACCAGGAGACGTTGCTTCGAGTTGCAAATTTCAGAAACGAAGTTGAATCTCGTGAGCAACAAGACGACACTCCACCTCCATTCCTCCCATCTTGGGCTTAGATCTCCATTACGCGTTTGCAACCGTTGGGCCTGCGGGTAAAAGCTCTGGGCCAAGCCCATTTCATAAAACCGGATCCATATTAAAACCGGTTCAGATCAAGCCGAATAAATTCAAAACTGGATCCCGCGAAACTGGTTTGAATTAGAAATCGGTTTATAAAGGGAAAACATTGGTTTGGTTTGAAACCAGGTTTAATCTGGTTCGGTTCGTTTTAATTGGTTTCAACAAATACTTAAAACCAATTTCAAATTGGTTGATCGGATCGCTTGAGACCGATTTCATCCAAACCGGTTTCACTATTCCAGTTTTGAATTCTGAACCAGTTTGAATGTGCATGTCTATCCTACCCTTGTGAAATTTGTTTTTTCATCCTCCAAAATAAAATAAAAGGATTATAAAAAAATCGCTATACATGGAATCTTTTTTTAAATATCATTTAAACATATTTCCCTTCATTGTTTATCATGCAAAGAAGATTAAGACTACTCTTGAAGGTATTCGTTCCAATTTTTTCTGGGGAGGGGATGAAGTTTACAGGTGTAAACGAGTAGAGGCCAAGCCTGACACTAATTGAGCTCGGCTCGTTGGATTATCTTGAAGCTCGAGCTCGGGTCGATTCGAGCCTATAGATTTTGGATCGAGCTCGGTTTCATTCATGACAAATAAACATGCAAAATCTCGGCCCGAGTTCGTTTATAGGAAGCCTTAAACGAGCCAAAATTTGGCTCGAACTCGATGTGGGGGGTTAAATTGAATAATATATTAAATAAATAAGAAAATAATATAAAATTTTACTAGGCTCGTTAAGGCTCGCGAGCCTAAACGATCTTAGAAGGCAAAGCTCGAGCTCGGGCTCGATAACTAAACGAGCCATATTTTAGGCTCAAGATCGGGCTCGTTAAGGCTCGGCTCGTTCGAGCTTTTTACCGATCCGATCTCGAGTAGCTCTCGAGTCGGCTTGATTCGTTTACACCCCTAGGATGAACAAGGGAGAAAACTGACTTGGGTCAAATGGGATTTAGCTTTGACGGACAAACAAATAGGAGGTTTTGGTATTGGAAGTCTAAATGCCCTTAATCTTGCTCTTATTCATAAATAGAAGTGTCGGTATTTGAATTCGAGTAACTCTTTATGGGTGCGGATTATAGATTCAATCCAAAACAAGAACGTAAACGGAAACAAGGAACGTCAAATTTGATTTTGGCTAACACCCAATTTATCATTCAAGAAACTACTCAAAACTTGAACATTACAACCCCCTAATACCCAATCATGGTATATAAGATACGCATATAGCTAAACATACAATTAGACTATATCTAGGATTGATCTGCGTATATATCTAAACAATTCCAAAACCTAACACATTTAGAAAACTAGATAAATACTAAATTAATTAAACCCAACTTTGACCTACACGTCAAGATCGGTCCCTCCATATTCACCTACGCGCGAATACGGTCCGATATTTTTTCGGACTCGTATCAGATAGGTCTTCAACTCCAAGCTTCTCGATCATCTCCTTGAACTTGTTCCTCCCAACAGCTTTTGTTAAAATATCAGCACGTTGATTAACGCCACTCACATGCTCGACCATAATATCTTCATTATCAACACATTCTCGAATATAGTGATAACGGGATTTTATATGTTTACTCCGCCCATGGAACACCAGGTTCTTCACGAGAGCTATCGCCGATGTATTATCCACACGTAACACAACCGCTTGAAATTTCTTCCCAACTAGTTCACTTAACAATTCTTTGAGCCAAACAGGCTGACATGTGGCTGCACTAGCCGCCATATACTCCGCTTCACACGTTGACAATGCCACGGTATTTTGCTTTTGAGAACACCAAGTGATTGGAGAAGACCCAAAGTAAAACACGTGTCCCGTAGTACTTCTCTCATCGTCTTGATCAATGTTGTGACTACTATCACTGTAACCGACCAACACATTCTTTCCACGAGTATAAGTAATGCCATAACCACAAGTACCTTTCAAATAACGAAGGATTTGCTTAATGAGAGATGCATGAGATTGCTTTGGGCAATGCATGTACCGACTCACAACCCCAACCGAATATGCCAAGTCGGGACGAGTTTGTAACAAGTACCGAAGACACCCGACAATCTTTCGATATCTAGTAGCATCAAAGTCTTCTTCATTTTCAAAATTAGAGACTTTCACATTCGGATCCATGGGAACTTTTGTTGGATTGCAATTTTCCATACCGGCTTCTGTTAGAATTTTCTTTGCATACGCCTCTTGCTTAATTTTTATCTTGTCTTTGCCTTGAGCAACTTCAATTCCAAGATAATAAGTAAGCATTCCCAAATCTGACATCTCGAAGTTTTTAGCCATCTCGTGCTTAAACTCCATGATTAGATTTAACTTGGAACTCGTCACAATTAAGTCGTCTACATAAACACCGACTAACAACACATCTGTTCCAACTATTTTTTGATATACGGCTTGTTCTTGCGAGCACTTGTTAAACTTCATATCTAACAAAATACCATTTAACTTTGTATTCCACGCCCGCGGAGCTTGCCTCAGCCCGTACAATGCTTTTGACAACTTGTATACCTTGTGCTCTTCACCCCCTTTTATGAAACCATCCGGTTGTATGACGTATACCTCCTCTTTTAACTCACCATGTAAGAATACGGATTTAACATCAAGATTATGTAATTCTCAACCTTCATTTGCTGCAAGAGATAATAACAATCGAACCGTTTCAAGTCGAGCCACCGGTGCGAAAACCTCGTCAAAATCGACTCCGGGTTGTTGAACATAACCCTTTTCCACGAGTCTCGCTTTGTGTTTATTTAGTGAGCCATCCGAGTTTCTCTTAACCTTGAAAACCCATTTCATCCCAATTGGTTTTGCACCACGTAGTAACTCGGTTAAAGCCCACGTATTATTTTTATTTATCGAGTCAATATCTGCTGGCATTGCTTTCATCCACTCCAGTTTCAATTTAGCATCATCAAAACGAACCGGTTCATCATCAGCAAGTAATAAGAAGTTTTCATCAATTATACTAGAATTTAAAACATAATCATTAAATCGTACCGGGGTAACCGCAGCACGACTAGATCTACGAACGACCTGCTCGGGAGTAACTGAACCACCAAAACTGGTCCTGTTGTTACTCGAATTACTGCTCTCAGCAGTTTGAGCTTGGTCTTGACTCTGATCAGCACCTACACCTGATGGGCCTGTTCTCAAATTTGGGCTAGATTCTGGACTGTTAAAAGCCCATGGGATGTTCATTCCAGATTCATTATTTTTTGCTTGTTTCACTATTACTTTGCAAATCCGATGAGCCTATGCTATCATCACTAGGCCCCGTATTAACCAAACCATCTCCAGTATCAATTATTCCATTAAAATCTACCCAAAACATACCAGGTGCTAGATCTTCCTCATCATTTTTTGCACTGTTGTCAACCCAATTCCAACCATGTTTTTCATCGAATTTAGTATCGTCGTCCCGACTCACGACAATTCTTCGAGTCATTGGGTTGTATAAATGATACGCCGCCGAGCCTTTTTCACTCCCAAGATAAACTAGACGAATCGAGCGATCATCTAATTTTTTAGGAATACCACCAACAATTTTCGAATACGCCAACATCCAAAAACTTTGAGAAATCTAAGATCCGGCTTCTTTCATTTCAACATCTCGTACGATGTTTTACTTTTTAACGCTCGTGTTAGAGTTTTGTTTATCACATTGGTTGAGTGCCTCATCGCCTCCCCCCACATATAATTCGGAACGTGTCTCGCCTTCATTATGCTTCGAATAATCTCTAATAAAGTGCGATTACGCCTCTCCACTACACCGTTTTGTTGAGGGGTGTATGGAGCGGTTAAGTGCTGGATAATGCCTTAGTCTTCACAGAACCGATTGAATTCATGAGATGTAAATTCTACCCCATGATTGGTTCGTAACGTCTTGATCTTATGCTTGGTTTCCACTTCTATCATGACTTTGAATTTTTTGAAAGTGTCAAACGCATCACTTTTTTCCTTCAAAACAAAAGTCCACATAAAACGTGAAAAATTATCAATTAAGACAAAAATATACTTATTTCCCGCTATAGTATTTGGAGAGATTGGACCGCATAAATCTCCATGAATAAGTTCCAAGGCCCGCGTCGCCTTGAATGAAGTCGACTTCGGAAAAGGTTGCCTCGTTTGCTTCCCGACCAAGCAAGATTCACATATTTGATTTTCATGATTGATTTTAGGCATCCCCTTTACCACCTCCTTTTCCACCATTTGTTTCATTGTCTCGAAACTCAAGTGTCCAAGTCTCGTGTGTCATAACCAATTTTCATTATCAATTCGAGCTTGCAAACATACGGGTTTTACCAATTTTCAGATTAATTGTATAAAGACGATTCTTGGAGCGAGTTACATTCATTAACAACCTTCCTTGACTATCATGCATACGTAGTTAATTGTCTTTCATACGAATATCACAACCGCACTCCGTTGCTTGCCCTAGGCTAATAATATTACTTCGGAGACTTGGGATGTAATAAACATCGGTTAATAATCTTTGCTCCCCCAGTTTTCCTTCAAGTAAAATAGACCCTTACCCGCAAATTTCTACTTGAGACCCATCCCCGAATTTAACTTTGCCACCAACATGCTTGTTCAATTCAGAGAAGAAGGATATGTTACCCGTCATGTGGTTACTTGCACCGTTATCCAAGTACCACAAGTCTTGTTCACTCGAACCATTCTCGTAATTTTTTGGAATAACTTTTTCTTCATTCAAAAACACCACTTCTTGAATGCTTTGAGCCATAAAAAATGACGGGTCTATTTCCTTTGCATCGGCCAAGTTTGCTTGGTTATCTTTCTTTTGCTCCGGACACCTCGAAAAAGTGGCCAAACTTGTCACACCGATAGCATTGAACTTTCGAATAATCCTTGTTTTTACCTTTTTGCTTATCCCCATCGTTGAACCCTTCTTGTGATCCATGGCTCTGACAAGAATGGTCACGGCTGCGTCCACCACCACGTCCACGATACGAGCCCCTTCCGTGTCCTCTACTCGATTCGCGTGAGTTCTGTTTAGAACCCGATTGGGAATCAGAACTATTAAAAAAAAGTTTTCCTTGAGTACCTTGATTATTCAAGTGTGATTCTTCGTCTTTAATACGCTCTTCATAAGCTTTCATTCGACCAACAACATCATCGAATGCAATAGACTTCAAATCAACAAGTTGCTCAACCGAGGCTACCATAAGAATGAAACGTTTTGGTAACCCATTGAGAAACCTTCTTACTAACCTTGCTTCCTCGATTACGGTTCCAAGAGACGTCGCCTTTGAAGCGATCCTCGATAATTTGCTTGCAAATTCATCAATGGTACTTGGATCCTTCATCTTCATCGCCTCAAATTCCGTCATAAGAGTTTGAAGCCTGGCTTCACGTACCCGATCAGCTCCAATGTGTCGAACTTTTACCGCATCCCACATCTCTTTCGCCGTTTTCAAGTTACCAACTTGCAAAAGCAGATCTTCGGGTATTTACTGAAACAACATGGCGATTGCCATGTTGTTCTTCTTCACATCTGTTCCGGTTCCTGGTTCAATGGCCTCCCATACGCCATGAACGTTAAATATTGCTCGAATCCTCATCGCCCAAATCGTATAATTTACTTAATTCAACATCTGACACTACAAAGATGTATTCGAATTCGATTTGTCATTAGATCCGCTGCCACCGTCTCCTTCAACCATCTTTTTTTTTCCCGGTTGTAAGTTAACGGTGTATCACGTGTTGGACTTTCCAGCGTATAGAAGCTCCTTCTGATTCACTGTTTCCGATCACCCCTTTTTCTCGATTCAAGTCGACACACCAGCAGGACAATCAGCCGCTACAAGAGCTGCTTCCAACCTGCTTTCGTTCGACGATTGACAAGACAATCAGCAACCACAAAGGATCGCTTCCAACCTGTCAATTCTGATTTTTAGAGAACCGTCGGCGTAGTACAGCAACAAACCGCAGCAACCTTCCTTGTTGCTTGTGATCTGTTACCGTCGATCCCCACCCCTTAATCGCAGGTTACATAAATCAAAAATCCCAGGTGGCTCTGATACTAATTCTAGTTTGGAATCGGAAATCAGATCAGAGCAAAACAAGAACGTAAACGGAAACAAGGAACGTCAAATTTGATTTTGGCTAACCCAATTTATCATTCAAGAAACTACTCAAAACTTGAACATTACAATCCCCTAATACCCAATCACGGTATATAAGATACGCATATAGCTAAACATACAATTAGACTATATCTAGGATTGATCTGCGTATATATCTAAACAATTCCAAAACCTAACACATTTAGGAAACTAGATAAATACTAAATTAATTAAACCCAACTTTGACCTACACGTCAAGATCGGTCCCTCCATATTCACCTACGCGCGAATACGGTCCGATATTTTCCAACAAAAAACTATAAATTATTTGCATGACAAAGATTTAATCCCATTGTTGGCTATGAGAAAAATTGTCGGAAGGGGGGATAACACTCCTTTTTGGCGTGATCATTGGATCGGGAATGACCCTCTTGAAATTTCTTTCCTTAGATTATTTAGTCTTGAAAGCAATAAAGATTGTTTAGTTAGTGATTGTAGATTTGATTCTAATTGGAGATGGGAGTGACGAAGAGAAATTAGGGGGGCTTTGAATAGGCACAACTTCGAATTCTGTCGGGACTAATGGAACAATTCCGAGGGTCAAATAATATAGATTTTTGGTTTTGGGACTTCGAAGATCAAGATGGTTTTTGTGTTAGAGATGTGAGGAAAGCTATTGAAAGAAAGACTCTACTGGATACTCCCTTTCTACTAGATGGGATAAATGGTGGCCTAATAAAATGAACATTTTTGTTTTGAAGTTGCTTCTTGACAGACTTCCTATGAAGGCTAATATTAGCCACAAAGGTATTGATATCCCGTTCATCATGATTATGTACCCTTTTTGTACTACAGAGGTTAGAGAGAAAGATCATATATTTGACGATTGTGGGGTTGCTTCTTCAACGTGGAGATCGATCATGCGTTGTTGGTTAAGAGTGACGGCTCTGAATGTTATGAGACTGAATGACTTTTTACCTTGGTTTTATGTTCAGTTAGCAATTTTTAACTTAAATAAGTTATAATAAATTTATTTGCTATTAAAAATAACTCTCATATTCATATGCACAAAATATTATTCCAAATAGTCATGACCATTGCTTAATTTCCCACCACCACCACATGCGTTTTAAAAAAAAATCAATTTTGGTCAAAACAGTCGTGTACTTTGCCATTTGTTTCAAGGTGATTTAGACATTTCAACAATGGTATTCTTTAAAACCCTACCACGTGCAAGAACAGTCATCAAATTAACTTTTCATCAACTTTTAGTTTCGTGACAATCACATAAAATAATAACACACTTACATAATCGCTTTGATTGTTATATTTTTTTCCATCAGTCATTAAAAATATGTTTTTTACTAAATTGTCGTTGTTAAAAACATGCTTTTGTTCCATTTCTATTAAAATTTCTTCTTTCCGAGCAATTATACAAACAAAGAACACGTATCTAGGTCAGTATAATGTTGATGATTTTAGTATCATTTAACTATTTTGTTTATTTCATCTAATTATATTTACTTAATAACCAAATAAAAAATCATAATAAATCATCAAACAAGTTGGTAAATATAAGATACACACTAGTTTGAGAATTTTATGATTTCTGATCATAAAGACACATTTTTGTTTCAAAGGGGCGAAACCCGCTGAACAACATGGGTTTGGGGACAACGCCCCTGGTTAGCAGGGTCCTAGGGGTGGCAACCCGGTCTAAAGGGTAACCCTCTGGCTGGGGTTAAGCTAATATTTGAAAATGATTGAAGATTAGCAACTCTGGTCATTCGGACCAGACTTGGTCAAACGGAAGGTCGGACCTAAGTTGGTCATCCGGACCTGACTCGGTCATTTGGACCAAACTTGGTCATCTGGACCAAATTGAAGTATCAATTAAAAAAACTTTCAAACGGTTAACGGTTGTGGTGATTTTCAGCCAACATTCGTGATATTTCAATGCATCGGTTCACCCCTACATATAGAACTCAATTTGGTTAGTTTCGACACACGAAAAATCTTAACAAATTTCACATTTTCGTACTTCTATCTCTGATTTTTATCTGATTAAATATTCGTGTATACCAATTAAATAATTCAATATAAAAGTGATTACACGATTATCACATAATCCAAGTCAACGTCAACACGAATTCCTATTCCTACATATAATCTCTATCATAGCAAAGCTATTGATAGAGTTTAGCAAGGGTGTCCGACAAACCTTACATCAATCCTAGATTCCTAGGGCATAGAGAGGTTGCTACCGTTGAGACCCCAACTTCTTTCCGAGCAATTAAGTGAACAAACATAGACTCAAACATAATACTTTGTAAGCCCGAAAAAGTTATGTGCATTGACAATTAATGATTCCGAATGAATGGTACATTTAGCCAAAAATGTCAAGTATTAATGTACATTAAGGGGGAAAACCGGACAGGTTAATTTTTGCATGTCGAGATCAAGCCAGTGTTGAAAAATATGGGACACTACCATATTGGCCCCAAAATATATCAAAAATATTTATTTTTGGTTTTATTCTCGCTAAGTGACACCGTAAGTTTTCAATATTTAGTGTTTTATACATACACTAGTTTTAAACCCCGTGTTACACATGGAAATAAAATATAATATAATCTAGGGTTATTGGATTTTAATAATCCCACCTTTTACCAATTGGCCAATAATAATCCCAACTGAGAATATTCTTACCACTAGTCCCTACTTTCAAACTATTTTGTTACATTGGACTTCCCGTTAAAAAAACTTAACGCCGTTAGATTTTATATGGCGTGGACATCTGCAAACTGCCGGAAAGTCGAGCCAAGCTAGCAGTGGTCTCGTGGTGGGTTTTGAAATTGGCTTTGGTGGTGTTTAACTAGTCTCGTTGGTCAGGCAAGTCCAAACAGAGATAACGGTAGTGTTTAACGAGACCAGTTAAACACCACCAGAGCCAATTCAAAACCCACCACGAGATCACTGCTAGCTTGGCTCGACTTTCCTGTGGTTTGCAGATGTCCACGCCATATAAAATCTAACGGCGTTAAGTTTTTTTAACGGGAAGTCCAATGTAACAAAATAGTTTGAAAGTAGGGACTAGTGGTAAGAATGTTCTCAGTTAGGATTATTATTGACCAATTGGTAAAAGGTGGGATTATTAAAATCCAATAACCCTATAATCTATTAACACGTACACTTCTTAAAATATGTCTTTAAATAAATGTAATTTGACATGACAGTTACAAATTATGTTAAGTTAATTTTCAAAAACATTTTTTTAACTATGTATTATTTTTTATGTAAGTAATAAATGTAATTCATATTAAATTTATTTGATTAATGATATAATAGCTATCCATAATTAAAAAATAAGTATCCATAATTAGATTTATATTAAGTATATAAAAATATATTTTTTTAATATCATTATTTAATAGGGTCCGCATGTTATTTAATTCGGGTAAACGGTTTGGGCGGGGAAAAAAGTGAGATTGAAGGATAGAGTGACACCAAAAAAATGTAATCATTTATTATGTTAAAGACTAGTTTTAAACCCCGTGTAACACACGGGATGAAACGTTAAAATCATATTAATAAATATCTTAACATATTTTTTTATACAAATTTGATATCAAACTTAATTAAAAAACTATTAATTAAATATTAGCAAACTTTATTCTAACACATATTTTTTTAAAATACAAAAGTAGTATTTTCAAATTTTATATATAAAACTAAAATGCTGGTTTTTTATTGATGAAAATTTTTAAATATTAAACTTTAAAAACTCATTTTTTTAAAATATCCTACTTTTTATTCTTGCTTTTTTTTAATATTCACTTTTGATGATAAATTTTTAAAAAAATGTGAGTCAATGGTTATAATGATGAAATTGATTTGGTAAAATGTTTATTTATGTAATATTTTTTTAAAAAATGAGCTAAATATGAAAATATTGTATGGAAGATGTAAATGTGGTTTTGAGAGAAAAATGGATGTGAGGATGAATATGGTGTTGACAAGTGACACAAAATTTAGTTTTTTTATTATAATAGGGATGAATAAAATAATACATATACAAAAACTAAAAATTTTTAGGCTCTTGATCTAAATTAAGAAAGATTTAAACACTATAACTAATATGAAACATAACCAATTTTTTCAATTGAAAAAGAAAAATGCTTGTAAAATTTGTCTATTTAACTTGAAACATGTTAAATGATTCTTTCTTTCTTTCTTTCTTCAGCAATGAGATGTTTTAAAAACTACCTTACACAAAATTTTCAAGAAAGTTGAGCTTTTTGAAAACCTTTTTTTTATAATGTGATTTTATAAACTTCATTTCTAGTGTGTTCGGACTTGGGAAGTCCGACGTCATATGCCTCGAATTCTTGAAAATGAGTGTTCTCTTGCAGAAAATATTCTTTACTAGAATTCAAAGCATATGAAGCTGTAAAAACACACCATTACCCAATTTGCTAAACCCAGAATTAAGATTTTTTTAACTTACAAGTTTTCTCAAACCATATAACCTAGAAACTAAGAAAATAAAATAAAAAAAATGTTCTTAGGGTTAGATAAGACGGAAAGAAAAAAACTAAAAAAAATCTAAGGCCGAGTGTAATGTAGGGCTGGAAATTTCTAATAAAAACTTGTTAACATGTTATGACACGACACGTAATTAACATGTCTCGTGTTTGACCATAACATGTTTCGTGTCTTAAACAGGTCGACACGTTAAGACACGGTTAAATTCGTGTCTAAACAGGTTAAAGACATGTTAACTTGTTCAGACCCGTTAGTGGCATGTTAACATTCTATTTGCATCCAGGCTCAGCCCCAAGTCCAACACTCCAAGACTTGTTAACATATTAAGACCTGTTAGTGACATGTTGACATGTGACCTTTTGACAACTTTTCTTTCATTACATATGTGATATTTATTCTCTCTCTAAACAGTTGACCTGTTTATAAACAGTTCGTGTTTGGAAAAAAATAACACAATTAGTTATCGTGTCGTGTTCGTTTCGAACACTACAGGTCATCATGTCTTATTGATGTCGTCCAGACGGTCTATAAAAATAACTATCAAACCTAACCTAGACTCCTAAGTAATAAATGGAAAACCTATAAACTAAACCGCACTGACAGGCAAGTGAACCTATCGAGTATAGCACAACTTAATGGTAAACCAAGTTATCGAACCATAGAGACACTGGATACTAATACTAGACTCTGACTCGGACTTAATATGTAACACCCAAAATAAAAAGAAAAAGAAAATTCAAAATTTCACTCCCTCGCGGTACGCGAGGGAGATTTTGACAAAACCTCGCGGTACGCGAGGGGACTTCTTATGCGCCAGAAAATCACCTTCTCGCGGTACGCGAGAAGATTCCCAACCAAGCCTCGCGGTACGCGAGGGAATAGTACACGCGTCAGGACCAGAAAACACGTGTCATTCACCCTTGCCACCAGCCGACACGTGTCATGCTGACTCAGCACCGTTCGTGACACCTCATCCTCTCGCGGTACGCGAGAGATTTTCTTGGACAGTCTCGCGGTACGCGAGAGACTGGAAAATCAGCCTATAAAAGGCCTTCAACGGGATTGAAATTCTGTACAGTTTCCAAACATTCCTTATACACAAACCCGATCTCTCAAAACTCTACGACGTTCCAAGCCGCCGTCCAACCTTCCAACGAAACCCTGCTCAAGCCGTAGTTCCGTCCAAATCCCGCGAAGTAGGTATTATTAAAACTATTCATATATATATATAGCCGCAATTATATATATATTCTCTCATATATATTCTCGTTAATCGTGTCTTCCCTAGGAAGAAACGTGTCGAGGTTCTGCTCAAATTCCGAAGCCTACAACCCTACCAGCCATCAAAATCAAGGTGAACACATTCAACGCTTTTCAAACGATAAAACCATTTTATTTACGAAAACGGCATGAAACAAATTAAATGCTTTAATCATAAGGGTAATCTACGTGATAGCATTCAGGCCATAAGCATACGTAGATTTGATCAAATGGTATACATGTGACGGGTGAAAGTCCGGTCCGTGGCTGGGTACAGATCATGAAAGGGGGTATCATAAGACTGAGGATATGGTTCCTTAGCAGATTATACGAAGGACGAGTTCCTGAGTATCATATAAGACTAAGAACAAGGTTCTTAGCATCACGACCCTGGGAATAGGCTATCAGTCTGAGACATAGAGCTCAGCCAGTTGACCCCATGGCAGTTAACCCAGTGTATGTAGGTGGTATATATTTCAGGTGAAAAAGACTGCTGAATGTGTAGATTTACCATACAGAAACGTGCTTAAAGGCTTTAATTTGGTTTATGTTAGAAATCATTTTCGTGTCAGTTAAATGTGATTCACCGGCTTTATGCTGATGTTCATTTTCAAAACGTTTTTCACAGGTAGTGAAAGAAATCATTAAATTCAGGGTGGTGCAGTAAAGACAAGATCTTTAGGCATATTTAAATCCCTGTGGCAGACTAATACAAGACCAAATGTTGGAACGGACGTAGATCCTAGACATTTTAAATGGCTTGTATTATGTAAATTAATTCAGCAGATGTACATTATATAATAGACTTTTGAATGTCTATTATCATGAAATGAAAAGGGACGTGGATCCCAAGTTTTGACAAAAAGTACAGAATTAACCCTTGAGGTTATTTACATGACATTTCATTACAAAAAGGGCATCAAGTAAAAACAAAGACTTCCGCTGTCCAAATATATGGGACCTCATTCAGATACCAGCATTGTCTCGCGACGCCCGGGCAGGGGTAGCCCGGGGTTGTGACAGGTTGGTATCAGAGCCACATTTAAGGGTTTTAGCAAAATTAGATACTTGTATGATAGTATCTTAGCTTTAACCAATAGTTGTGCCTACTGAACGAACGGTAGGAAGATGCCTTTAACATAACCAATAAATTTCAGGATGACAGATCCATACTATTACCCTCATAACTACCCAAACTTCTTTCCTGGAGAATCATCTAATCAAGTAGTACCAAGCTATGATGATTATGTCCACTACCTACCGACTCCGGAGAATTGGAACAGAATGGTCGCAGAACAAGTGGAGCAGACTCAAGCAAGGCTTGAACCTCTGAGGGAAGAATCAGAGTATTCAGTGGAAATGGAAGATTCAAGAGAATCTTTACGTCCTGTTATGACATCTATGCCACTACCTCAATCGTTAGACATAGTATACCCTACCGGAACAATTCAAGAATATCCACCCAGTCCAAGTGAAGAAACTCCACATTCGATTTCTGAATCCGACAAGGCTGCCGTTTGTGAAGGCAGTAGTGGAAAGTATTTCTTTGATCCTATTCCAGAACATCCTGTTTTCAAGGAACCTTTCTTCTATGTAGATCCCTCCGATGGACGTCAGTATGCAACCGACGGAAAAGTCGTGTGGTCTGTTAACTCAGCATATCACGATCTTAGGATGGGACACAGGGAACCACCTCCTTGTTATGGATACCATGATGAACTGCCAAAATCAATTGATGAACACCTCGATCGTGCTCTTAGAGAGGCTGACGATCTACGTGCTGCACTGTACTTCACCAGACAAGTCGTAGTTAAAAACGAACAAACTATATTTGACTACGAACTAGCCCAGGAAGACAGGAAGTACGCAGAACAATGGGTGGCAGATCAGTTGATCCAGAAAGGTGCAATGACCGAGACCCTGGGGAGATTCTATCAAGATTTGGGAGATGTGCTTCTCGATTAAAGTTAATGATAGTATTTGTATAATTAGCTAACTTTAAGTGATATAGATGCATATCTATATTTCTGTATTTGTAACAAATAGATGAAGTTTAAGCGATAATAAACTTCAAATTTTGACCCAAATTCTTGTCTTGTATTCTTAGATGTCTCAACAAAATAACAATAGCGGTCCAGCTACCTACATTACCAAGGAAAAAGGAAAAGAAATTAATAATAATCCTGAAATAGCTACTCAACAACCAGAATTGCAACAACTGGTCAAACAAAGCATTAAAGAAATGCTTCCTGCCATAATAAAGGAAGTACAAGAAAACATCAAAACTCCAAGCTATGTAACCTCTCATTCAAAAAGAACAGAAAACCCTTCGAAAACCAACACAGAGCAAGTAGCAAGCTCTCGTAGAACTCAAACTTCGAAAAGATCCAGAACATCAAGCAATAAGTATTCTGAATCTGAAGAATCGTTAAATCTAAGCAGTGAGAGCTCAGAAGAAGAGAAAGAAACAAAAAGGTATAGACAAAAAGGGTGTTCTTATAAAACCTTTCAGGACTGTAAACCTTACGAATTTAAGGGCACCGAAGGCGGTATTGCTACTCTTCACTGGCTAGAGAAGATGGAGTCAGTAATAGCAATTAGCAAGTGTGCTAAGAAAGATCAAGTACTGTATGCTTCAAACTCCTTCAAAAATGAAGCGTTGGAATGGTGGAATTCAATCATTTCTGCCAAAGGGAGGAGAAAGACCAATGCTATGGATTGGAAAGAATTTCGGGCAAAGGTGAAAAAGAAATTTTGCCCCAAGACTGAAAAAGAACAAGCTGAAAGAAAATTTCTGGAGCACCGAATGGTGGGTACCAATGATCGAGAGTATACTACCAAATTCTTTGAATATGCTCGATTGGCACCTCACCTGGCTAAACCTGAATCGGTTCTCATAACTCGATATATTTACGGTTTAGTTCCAGAGATCCGTGATTTGGTAAAGGTTGTCTCACCAAAAACCATTGAGTCCACTGTAGAATTGACCGGTACCATGACGGCTGGACTAATCAGAAATATAGAGGAAAAGAAGAAAGTCGAATCCTCTATAAAATCAAAACCCGAGGCCAAAAGATTTAGCAAGAACTTTGGGCAAAAGGGGTTACCATTTAACAATCCACCATGCAAAACATGCGGACGTAGGCATAGTGGAAAGTGTGTTTTTGAAACTCCATTCTGTAATCATTGCAAGGTCTCAGGTCACACTACTGAGAATTGCTTCAAGAGAAAGGGAATGATTACTTGTTTCAATTGTGGAGAGCTGGGGCACATCAGCACTAATTGCCCTAAGTTTGCAAGGACCGGAAGAGCTGGAGGATCAGGAGCCAAGATCACTCCAGAAAACAAAAAGACCGTACGAGCTTTTGTCATGAATGCTAACCAAGCTGAGAGAACGCCGGACGTAATTACCGGTACATTTCTTCTTAATAATGTTTATGCTAAGGTCTTATTTGACTCGGGTGCGAACCGGAGTTTTATAGATTATAATTTCTGTAATCTATTAAACGAACCATTAAGTCCCTTAGCTGAAACATATGAAGTAGAAACAGCGAACGGTGATTTGATAAAAATATCCCAATCACTGAACAATTGTTACATTACATTGGCTGGTTTCACTATCCCAGTACAATTGTTACCAATGTCAATAACTGGCTTTGACATTGTTTTGGGGATGGATTGGTTATCCAATAACCAAGCCGAAATCCTTTGTAATCAACAAGTTGTAAAACTCGTTACACCAACAAACAAAACTCTAACTATCCAAGGTGATAAACCCACAAAACCTATCCAGATAATCTCCATACTTAAAGCAACCAAGTGCTTAAGAAAAGGATATCTGGCATGTCTGGTATCAATTACTGCCTTGGAAAAGGAGAAGAAGATAGAATCAGTACATGTAGTATCTGAATTTTTAGACGTTTTTCCTGAAGAACTGCCTGGATTACCACCAGAACGAGAGGTAGAATTTCGAATCAACCTTGTACCTGGTGCAACTCCAATTGCCAAATCCCCGTACAGACTGGCACCCACAGAAATGGCAGAACTCAAGAAACAATTGAATGAACTTCTTGAGAAAGGTTTTATCCAACCAAGTTCTTCACCCTGGGAAGCTCCAATTCTCTTTGTTAAGAAGAAAGACGGATCAATGCGCATGTGTATTGATTATCGGGAACTGAATAAAGTTACCATCAAAAACCGATACCCGCCTCCACGGATTGACGACTTATTCGATCAACTCCAAGGAGCTTGTCATTTTTCAAAGATCGATCTTCGTTCAGGTTATCATCAGTTGAAAGTGCATGATAACGATATCTCAAAAACTGCATTTCGAACACGGTATGGACATTTCGAGTTCACGGTTATGCCATTTGGACTTACAAATGCTCCTGTCGCATTCATGGACATGATGAATCGTGTCTGCAAACCTTACTTGGATAAGTTTGTCATAGTTTTTATTGATGACATACTTATTTATTCCAAAACCCAAGTTGAACACGAAACTCATCTTCGAACCATACTTGAACTTCTTCGAAAGGAAAAACTATATGCTAAGTTTTCCAAATGCGGATTTTGGTTAACGGAAGTACAATTTCTTGGTCATGTCATCAACATGAACGGAATTCAAGTAGATCCTTCCAAAATCGAAGCTATATCCAAATGGGAAATTCCCAAGTCACCCACCGAAATTCGTAGTTTTCTGGGATTAGCGGGATATTACCGCCGGTTCATTCAAAATTTTTCTCGTATAGCAATCCCACTCACATCCTTAACTCGGAAATCTGTAAAATACGAATGGGGACCCAAACAATCTGAATCTTTTGAAACCTTGAAACAAAAACTGACAAACGCACCTATCTTATCCTTACCAGATGGTATTGAAGACTTCGTAGTTTACTGTGACGCCTCACATACTGGTTTAGGTTGCGTATTAATGCAACGCAAGAAAGTCATTGCTTATGCATCTCGTCAGTTGAAAATTCATGAGAAAAACTACTCAACCCACGATCTAGAGTTGGGCGCTATAATCTTTGCTTTGAAATTATGGCGACACTATCTCTATGGGGTTAAGTTCACAATCTACACTGATCATAAAAGTCTCAAGTACATATTTAGCCAGAAGGAGTTAAATATGAGACAAAGAAGATGGATGGAAATCCTGAATGATTATGATTGTGAAATTTGTTATCATGAAGGAAAGGCAAATGTAGTAGCAGATGCCTTGAGCCGAAAAGAAAACGTCAAGCCAAAGAGAGTACGTTCTCTCAGACTTGAACTACAAATTGATCTTGTAAGTCAGTTAAAAGAGGCACAAGAGTTAGCTTTGAAGGAAGGTAACTTTGAAAAAGAAGGAATGAAAGGAATGCTTGATTTACTGATCAAAGGTGAAGATAATATCCTTCGCATGAATAAACGTATTTGGGTACCAGTTACAGGTGATCTTCGAGAGCGAATCCTCGAAGAAGCACACAAGTCCAAATATACCATGCACCCAGGAAGTGATAAAATGTACAAGAACCTCAAAGAAAGTTACTGGTGGATTGGTATGAAAAAGAACATTGCTATCTACGTAGCAAAATGTTTGACTTGTTCCAAAGTCAAAGCTGAACACCAAAAGCCAGCTGGATTATTGCAACAGTTAGAATTACCAGTTTGGAAATGGGAATTGATAACTATGGGCTTTATTACAAAACTTCCTCGAACCACTCGTGGAAATAATGCAATCTGGGTTATCATTGACCGTTTAACCAAATCAGCTCACTTTCTATCTATCAAGGACACCATGAGTATGGACAAAATGGCGCAAATTTACGTTAATGAAATTGTAACGTTACATGGTGTGCCTCTATCCATAGTGTCAGATAGAGATAGTCGCTTCACATCTCGATTCTGGCAAAGTTTTCAAACAGCTCTAGGAACTCGATTGAATCTTAGCACTGCTTATCATCCACAAACTGATGGGCAGAGCGAAAGAACTATACAAACCCTAGAAGATATGCTCCGAGCCTGTGTGATAGACTTTGGAGGTAATTGGGATGATCATTTACCTCTAATGGAATTCTCATACAACAATAGTTATCACTCAAGTATTCAGGCCGCACCATTTGAAGCATTATACGGAAGAAAATGTCGAACGCCCGTATGTTGGTCAGATATCGGAGAAAATCAGCTATCAGGACCAGAGATAGTCCAAGAAACTACCGATAAAATCTTGCAAATACGAGAACGTCTAAAAATGGCTAGAGATCGACAGAAAAGTTATGCAGATAAACGAAGAAAGCCGTTAGAATTTCAAATCGGTGACAAGGTGTTATTAAAAGTTTCACCTTGGAAAGGTGTTATTCGTTTCGGAAAGAAAGGAAAGTTAAGTCCACGTTTTGTTGGACCTTTCAAAATCATTAAACGAATCGGATCTGTTGCCTATCAGCTTGAACTACCAGTAGAGATGGGTGGGGTACACGATGTATTCCATGTATCAAACCTACGTAAGTGTTTAGCTGATGAATCCTTGCTTATGCCTTTACAAGATGTGGAAGTAAATGAAAAGCTCAAATTCATCGAACGCCCGTTACAAATTGAAGACCGACAAATCAAAAAGCTTAAACGAAAGCAATTGGCGTTAGTCAAAATAAGATGGGATTCCAGACGTGGCCCAGAATATACTTGGGAACTTGAGTCAGAAATGCGCAAAAAGTATCCACATCTCTTTCAATGAATCTCGAGGACGAGATTATTCTAAAGGAGGGGAGGATGTAACACCCAAAATAAAAAGAAAAAGAAAATTCAAAATTTCACTCCCTCGCGGTACGCGAGGGAGATTTTGACAAAACCTCGCGGTACGCGAGGGGACTTCTTATGCGCCAGAAAATCACCTTCTCGCGGTACGCGAGAAGATTCCCAACCAAGCCTCGCGGTACGCGAGGGAATAGTACACGCGTCAGGACCAGAAAACACGTGTCATTCACCCTTGCCACCAGCCGACACGTGTCATGCTGACTCAGCACCGTTCGTGACACCTCATCCTCTCGCGGTACGCGAGAGATTTTCTTGGACAGTCTCGCGGTACGCGAGAGACTGGAAAATCAGCCTATAAAAGGCCTTCAACGGGATTGAAATTCTGTACAGTTTCCAAACATTCCTTATACACAAACCCGATCTCTCAAAACTCTACGACGTTCCAAGCCGCCGTCCAACCTTCCAACGAAACCCTGCTCAAGCCGTAGTTCCGTCCAAATCCCGCGAAGTAGGTATTATTAAAACTATTCATATATATATATAGCCGCAATTATATATATATTCTCTCATATATATTCTCGTTAATCGTGTCTTCCCTAGGAAGAAACGTGTCGAGGTTCTGCTCAAATTCCGAAGCCTACAACCCTACCAGCCATCAAAATCAAGGTGAACACATTCAACGCTTTTCAAACGATAAAACCATTTTATTTACGAAAACGGCATGAAACAAATTAAATGCTTTAATCATAAGGGTAATCTACGTGATAGCATTCAGGCCATAAGCATACGTAGATTTGATCAAATGGTATACATGTGACGGGTGAAAGTCCGGTCCGTGGCTGGGTACAGATCATGAAAGGGGGTATCATAAGACTGAGGATATGGTTCCTTAGCAGATTATACGAAGGACGAGTTCCTGAGTATCATATAAGACTAAGAACAAGGTTCTTAGCATCACGACCCTGGGAATAGGCTATCAGTCTGAGACATAGAGCTCAGCCAGTTGACCCCATGGCAGTTAACCCAGTGTATGTAGGTGGTATATATTTCAGGTGAAAAAGACTACTGAATGTGTAGATTTACCATACAGAAACGTGCTTAAAGGCTTTAATTTGGTTTATGTTAGAAATCATTTTCGTGTCAGTTAAATGTGATTCACCGGCTTTATGCTGATGTTCATTTTCAAAACGTTTTTCACAGGTAGTGAAAGAAATCATTAAATTCAGGGTGGTGCAGTAAAGACAAGATCTTTAGGCATATTTAAATCCCTGTGGCAGACTAATACAAGACCAAATGTTGGAACGGACGTAGATCCTAGACATTTTAAATGGCTTGTATTATGTAAATTAATTCAGCAGATGTACATTATATAATAGACTTTTGAATGTCTATTATCATGAAATGAAAAGGGACGTGGATCCCAAGTTTTGACAAAAAGTACAGAATTAACCCTTGAGGTTATTTACATGACATTTCATTACAAAAAGGGCATCAAGTAAAAACAAAGACTTCCGCTGTCCAAATATATGGGACCTCATTCAGATACCAGCATTGTCTCGCGACGCCCGGGCAGGGGTAGCCCGGGGTTGTGACATAATATGATTTGGTTTAGGGGTTTACTACACTAAAGATTAACTAAGAATGCAATAAACTCAGAACGACTCAACTATCAAGAGACAAAAGCTAAGATGAAATCAAGATTAGGAAGAACACTACCTAGGTCGGAATCCTACTTGCAAAGCACAACTTCTACCGGTTCTGGAAACTATGATAGATCTGGGGTTCTAAGGATGACCGCTAAAGACAACCTAGTGGATCCCTAATCACTCTCAGGGTGTCACCAACTAAGCTACCTAAAGTGTATTAAACTCGCCAGATTGTTGGATCACTTCTTAGGTATTTCCAACTATGACACTGTACCCTAATGGACAGATTACCTCTCAGTCTCACCACCCACCATACATTTAAGGAATGCACGAGGTAATCCTAGAATAACAACTATGATTCAGACTAGCAACAATCACTAGACACCTAAACCAACTTCCTCTCAGATAGTTGACACTCGGATTCCTAATGACGAAGACTAACAGACTAATTCTCACCTATCGGGTATTGAACTAGGACACACACTTAATTCTAATCAGCAATCAATGACAATCCCTATGGTCACTACATCTAGCAAACCACCGAAATCACAAACCCTAAGATCTATGACCTAGATACTCTAATCAAACTGGCAGACAACCACAATCAACGCAATGAATTGAAATCAATCACACAATCAGATTCAAGCATGCATATGCATCATAATTATCATACTAAGATTGTTTACAAAATCATTAATCCATCAGTTGAATCCAAAACCGAATAAAAATCATAGCTTTAAACAAGTGTTCATCGTTAACCTAGGCAGTATTAAGTTTTTAGCCAACAATCATTCTCAAAACAACCATGACAGAAGTATTCAAGCAAAACATTGGTTTAAACAATCAATTTAAAGATAAAGATGCAAACTTGCAAACCGAAAACGCTTAAACAACGAACCCGGATCTCAAAGCCTTCACCCTTTCACTTCAATCGGCTTCCTTGCTCCCAAAATCGCCACTTTCTCTCTTAAGACGGCTGGAATACGAACTCCCATGATAATTGCATTACAATTCTATTAAAAAGTCGATTAGGTTTTTTTTTTCTCGGATTTCTAATCCCTCGCGTACCGCGAAATATGTTTCCATGGTCTTCGCGTACCGCGAAGACTTGAATTTTCCCATTTTTTCACTTTTTCACTTTTGAACTTCGGGCTTCATTCTCGTGCTCGGTTTCTTCGGGTTTTCATTTGTTATCATCATGAGCACCTGAGAACATAATAAAGACTCAATACGAACCAAAAACGACTCAAAACATATATAAAACTAAGTGAAACGACACGAAACATGGCGAAAATACATGTGTGCTTTGCAACACATCAAACATCCCCACAATTAACCTTTTTTGGTCCTCGAAAAAGTCTACAATTGAATCATAACTGAGATCTGACTTTAATATAAATTACCAATTAGTTAAACATACTCACGCGTTAAAAAGCAACAACCAGTATTTCTGTCCGATTAAACCCAACCGCCAACTATCTAGCCCCCGTAATGTGTTCTAATTCCATTTTATACAACAATCATTCAATCTACGTGACTCACACTTAAAAGTTACAGCTCTACCTAATCCCGTCTCACGGTCATGTTTAGGCACGGGTTAAACCATGTAGATTTCCCCACCACGTTAAACTAAGATTTACAGATTTTTAGAAATCAATGGATTATGGAATGAATGGATGGAACTGAGCGTTAATTTAACATAAGAACTTTCGTCTAGAGGTGTCTCAACCAAGACACTATCCCGGAAGCTAACACATAGACTAGATTCTACACGTTTAAGCACATGAATCTCACTTAGGGGTGATTCTCTAAATCGCCATCCCAGGGGGAAACACATAAGCAAGACTCAGTTTTCAAATTAATTAAGGTCGTAATTATGAACATATGGATTTATGGAATAGGCGCCACCAAAACTCAAATTTATTCTCATAAAAAGAGAGTGGTGTGCAATGAAATTTTTAAAAACCTCTAAATATTAGCTTAACGTGGTACCTATCACCCTATGTTGACAGTTTCAATATTACCGACACCCTAAGATGAGTACCCACAAGATATTATGATTTTATTACGTGATTAATCCTAAGTAACACTCACAGGCTATTCAATTCAGCCGGGTCTACCAAAACATCACTAATTAGACGTGTTTTCTATTATTTATTTCATTTAAACAAACAAGAAGATCTAGTTGTACTATCATTTTTCATTTATTGTGCAAAACTTATACTTTCAAATGACATTTTTCAAAAAAAAAATTTTTTTTTGTATTTTTGTAAAGACACAAACTAGCTAGACTAGACACTCACATCCCCACACTTGAAAGACACATTGTCCTCAATGTGAAGCAAGACACAAGTAAAAATAAAAAATAAAAATAGGAAGCGACTTAGCTAGTAATGATAAGTAAACAATCTGCAGCTTCGTTCTTCCTCGTGTGCACCGTATAGCATTTCGGTCGCGGTTGCACAACTCTGCTGGGTTGCCTTTACACAATAATAGAAGCATCGGTCCCGCCCGAATGGAGATTGAGTACGGACAGGACGAACAATACCTGCAAAATAAACCTCACAACAAACCCGCAACATTAAACTGACACAAATAAGAAACTCACTGACTTAAACTGACTTACAATGACTCTGGATAGATATGCAAGGACTCGTTCCCGATATGTGGCAAACACATAGACATGAACACCACGACAATGGTGGATCATCGGTTATGAACTGGTTTCCATGTTTCCCATGGTCATGGTGGTCGGGAGTGAATGATATGATGGATGATGGTGAATGATAATGGATTATGGTAGTGGTGAATGGTCGGTGGTGTACTAATGGTAGGATATATGGTGGTTAATGATGATGAAGGGTCATGAGGTGGGTGGTGAACGGTAGATGACATGATAATTGATGATGTGGATGGTGGTGGCCACGTGTGTGGGTGACCATGGGAAAACAAGGGCAAAGAAGGCAAATCCAAAGGAGCCTCTCGTACTGCGAAGACTCCTGGACAGTTCCTCGCGTACCGCGAGGAACAAATGTTTAGGCCGGTCAAGTTTCTTGTCCCTCGCGTACCGCTAGGGATTGCCTTCCCTTTCTCGCGTACCGCGAGGGAGGGTCAAACACAAAAAGTTAATTTGTTTTTCACTTTTTATACTTAGAATATTTTTTACCTTCTAAAATCTTTTTCACCCAAACCCTTAGAAACCCTGTTCCAATGATCGAAACCAATGTAAAACATACCTGGAACTTCGTTCCCAATGATTTCCCCGATCCAAATCAAGCGCGAATCCCTGCAAGACACAACACACACAAAACACAATACCGAAAAACACCAAATTTGACGCGGACTCAAACCAAGTAATGCATACAAATTCTACATCACGGGCACTTGCCCGAGAATCAAACAAACCTATCAGGAGGCTTCTCTTTGATCCTAACCGGTACCGCCTTCATCCTACGCGGTCTACCGGTGTTCCACATCATTAACACAATCATACTTCTTCCAAAAAATGAACTCATTTTACATGTAGCCATCAAATCCTTCCACCACAGTTTATACCTACCCGGCCCGAAGATAATATGAAACATATAACCAAGCAAGTTATCACTCTTAAACATCCCCGCACTTGGGGTTTGCACTATCCTCAACCTACATGAATCTATCAAAGTACGGGTTCTCTTACGGGGTGGCCTAGACCTAGGGATACTAGTACTCGGGGTCGGAACAACGGTCCTCCCCTTAAAATAATGAATGTGTAGAGGTTCAGGAATGAGATTTTCTATGGATGTGACCTCTAGACCTCTACCAGGATCATCAGGATCCTCTACCATCTCCACCAACTTCCCCACACTTGGGGTTGTGCCTATGATCTCATCTAACTCTGCCATCATCTCTAGTAGATCATCAGGCATCTCATCGTCGTATTGGTCTAGTTCATCCAATAACTTCTCCAACTCTACTCCCAATCGGGTGGTTGTTCTAATTTAGGGGAGAGTTCACCAACTGCTAACAGTGGATCAGAGTCCTAATGATAGTCCATGAAGGAATCAAGCATGCATACGAAGTGGCTATGCTCGGCAACATCCTCCACAGATTGGGTGGCATCAAATATTAATGACTCATCCCCCACACGAAGTGTGAGTCTCCCATCAAAGACATCGATTACTGCCTTGGATGTGCACAGGAATGGGCGCCCTAAGATGAGTGGGACTCCGTCATCCACCTCCATGTCTAGAATGACAAAATCCACGAGTAAGACAAATTTGCCTACTTTCACTAGAAGATTTTCCATAATTCCCCGTGCATACTTGACTGAACGGTCAGCCAAGGCTATGCTCATGCGCGTCGGCTGTGGTTCACCTAGGTCTAGCTGCTTATATAAGGAATAAGGCATCAGATTTATGCTAGCACCTAGGTTGGCCAACGCGTGGTGCAAAGGCAAACTGCCTAGGAGACATGGGATCATGAAACGACCCGAATCTCCCAGTTTCTTTGGCAGCTTGTTCTGCACCACCTCAGAACATTGCTCATTAAGTGAGACTTTAGAGACCTTCTCGAGCTTCTTCTTGTTGGAAAGAAGATCTTTAAGGAACTTTCCATACTTTGGCATGCGCCGGAGGGTCTCTATCAGTGGAATATTGACCTTTAGTTGTGTTGAACAAGTCAAGGAAGTGACTGTGTTCCCTAGCTTGCTTGAATGGCAGCAAACGTGCTGGATAGGGAACACTAGTCAGGTCAATCTCGGGGGTCTTCATCTGCACCCGTTTCTTCTTCTCCTCTGCCTTCTCGGCAGACACCTCAACTACTATCTCCTCGTCTACCAGCTCCTCGACCATCTTTGCATCGATCTCAGCGAATCGAGCCTTCCAGTGAATCTTCTTGACCTCCCCAGGTGACGGAATGTTGTATAAACTGGAGTGGGAGTCATCCTCTACAACCTCTTTCTCCTCCACACTCCTAACCGACACGACCATAACTGAAGCGTTGGAGCCTGAAGATTGATCTCCCTGTCGATCCTTCAAACTCTTAGCGATGTCCTCTACCGTGCGTTTCAGATAATGGAATGCCGACTGTTGATTCTTCAATAGAGCGTCGTGGCTATCCAATCTCTACCTAGCATCCCTGTCCTGCTGGACTAAGTGGGCAAGAAACTGTGTCTGCGTCTCAAGCATCTCCTTTACCGTGGTCATGTCAACACTGCTTCCCGATCTAGTTCCTGTATCTCCTCCTCCATTCTGCTGAAACTGCTGGCGACCATTAAACCCCGATGGGTTGTTTCCAGATCTCCATCCCGAGCCAAAAGAATTGTAGATGTTGTACCCTCGGTTCTGGTATTGGTTGCCAGCATAGCTCACCTGCTCTTGATTATTCACTGGGCAATCACGTGTGTCGTGGCCTCCCCTGCACACTTGACACTGCTGAGCACTGAGCTTCAGCTCCTTTATCTCGTTGGCCATTGAGGCGAGTACAGCGAAAGATGTTTCCATGGTCTTCGCGTACCGCGAAGACTTGAATTTTCCCATTTTTTCACTTTTTTCACTTTTGAACTTCGGGCTTCATTCTCGTGCTCAGTTTCTTCGGGTTTCCACTTGTTATCATCATGAGCACCTGAGAACATAATAAAGACTCAATACGAATAAAAAACGACTCAAAACAAATATAAAACTAAGTAAAACGACACGAAACATGGAGGAAATACATGTGTGCTTTGCAACACATCACTTATCGTGTCGTATTTAATGTGTTATGCCAGCCCTAGTGTAATGGACTCACGCCCGAGGTGTGTCTCACCCTCTACATAGGCAAAGTCCCTCACACCCCTGTCATCTCCCCACATTTTCCCAACCCCCTGTGGTCTGAACCGCGCCATTGCCCCTTACGCCCCACTGGCGCGGTGTTCACGCCCCAAAATCGCCACCACATTGGCCTAGGGCATTGCCCCTTTCATATCCATTACACTTAGCATAAGGTTGGTTTCGGGGTTTGAGAAGATGTGTAATGCAATGATCTTGATTCCTTGGGTTATCAATTGTGAGATTAAACCGCGACCTGCCACCCGTAGTCTTAAACGAGTTCAATGATTTGATTTTGGGGTTGTGTACCCAAGAAATCGCATTTTAAAGCACAAAATAAAATAAAAACACAATGTTGAAAAGTAGTTACTAGAACGCTCCATTTCTGAAACAAATGTTCACTAGAACAAAAAAATGTCATTTATTCATTCTATGACTAGGTTAGAAAAAATATCAGTATACAAAATTATTAAATTTGTATATATGTATCTTATAGGTAAAAAATGTATCTTATAGGTGAAAAAATGTATTACATATACTAACAATAGAAAACAAAATAAAAAATATGTAAAAATTAATATTTTTTTTAGTTTAAAAAGTAAATAAAATGCTATTCAATGTAATTTGACTTTCATTTACTATTTGATTGAAAACATAAACTAAGTAATTACATTTAAAACTTTCTTATAATATGAGATAATTAAAAATAAATGTGTTTTATTAGTATAATTAATAATTTATTTAAAAATATTTTATTATTGAAATATGAAAGTGTATTTATTGTGAGAGAGGGGCGGGAAAATTATTATAAGGATAAATATGGATGCGACATATGTCACTGAAAAACCTTTATTTATTATATAGTATAGATTTTATTGACAATCTATAAAATGTATATTTTAAAAATGAAAAAACATAATAAATAAATTTTAAAAATTATTAAGGACATGTTTGGGATTGCTTTATTGACTTTTGTAAAAAGTTATAAAGAGTTTTAAGAAGTAAATTCCCCTTTACTTTTTAAAAACTCATTTTCTTCCATTTAAAAAGTTAAAAAGAATAACAAAAGGTATATTTTTCAAACACCTTTTTAACTTAAAAAAATTAATAATTACTTTGAATAAGTAATCTCAAACACCCTTAAATTATTAAAAAATTAAATTGAGATGGATAATATTTTTAAGACTAAATTACAATTTTTGTCCTTAATGTTTGTCAAAATTATGGATTAAGTTATTTAAAATTTTAACTTTCACTCATTGTCCTTTATTTACAAAAGTACTTACGAATTTTGTCCTTTCCACTAACATCAGTTAAGTTTTTCAGTTAAATCACCGCACATGAGGGCATTTTAGTATTTTTAACTCTAAATGGTAATTTGTAATCCCCAGGAAATTCCGGCTTCTATTCCGACGTTTGTAACCCTTTTTATTTAAAGTTTTACATAAATAAAATCATCTTATTCATGATTGTCTATACATATATTAGGTGCATTTACTTCAAGATTTAATGAATATTAAATTAAAATTATAAATGACTAAATCATATTAAACCTACATGAAGGTATATATTATATTATTTCTTAAATCTATATAAACATGCAAATACAAATGTTATATAGTAACATAGATTAAATCATATAAACTATAAAATAAGCAAGTTTTATAAAATCATTTTACTTTAAAAAATATATATATGTATATATATATATATATATATAAAGGAAACATTTAAGTTTTAATATAAAAATTATTAGAATTTTTAAAATCTATAAAACATCAAATGATTTTATGTTTTACAAAGTTCGGGGTTCAAACCGTAATTTCTGAAACCTTATTATTTTTTTTTAAAGGCAAGTTGTTCATGAAATGATAAACAATTGAAATTCGAGGGACTTAACTACAAATTCTTTTGCCTTCTTCCCCATTACACCGATTTTGACTTTTTAGAGTCAAACAAACCGAAATTTAATATCAATCGATCGAATCAATGTAAGTTAACTACAATTAATGTTACTAAATTATAGTGCGGCCGTTTTCTAATAGTTTTAACAATGCGATTTGTTGGAAATCAATGATTTGTAGACGATTCCAATCCCGTAACCGTTTCAATCAAGTGGGTAATCAATTCGCGTTGTCGGCTTGAAATTAGACTATAAAATCCACTCCTTCACACTCGAAACAACTCGCACACACTTCCTATACTTCCAAACTCACTGTAATTCCCCTCTGGATCGCGATCGAGTATCAAGAAACCGAGTTCTAAAGCCACAATCGTTCTTCTCGTTTCGCAACCGATTCAGGTAAAATTTGATACCCACAATTTCGTTTTGATATAGGGAAGAAAAGCCCCATAAAAGCGGGGTCGATCACTGGCTCAATCGACGGAATCGGGTGGCTTTGGGTTTCGAATTAGGGAAGAAGACTTGTGCGGTTGGGAGTTATATACAAATCGCGTATGGTTTAAACCAAGGCATACGCCCAGGTCTACTGGTCCGGTGTTGGTGTGTCTTGTTGGCTCCCAGCAGACCCGGGTTCGAGTCCCGTGGTCTGCAATGTTTTTTTTTAGTGATTTTAAAACCGAATTTCAACCTCATTTTTCTTATAAAAAAATTGTTTTATAAAACTCCCGAGACTCGGAATATTTTTACGAACCAAATTATTAATCTTAAATAATTATTTAATAGTTTTAGAGAATTAAAAACTAATTAAGAAACTATATAATCGTTTTAATTAAAAACATTTATTAACTACTTTTAATACACAATTATTTAGTATAATCTATGCTCTTTATTGTCCATTTAACTAATTAATTAATCTAAAACATATAAACTTTTAATCTAAATACGTATATATTCAAGTAAATATTATTTAAATACTTATTCATTATTTTGTAAACAAAATAATTATTCATATATATATATATATATATATATATAAACTTGTATTCAACCCTTTATTAACGATCATATTATTTTTGTTATTAAACAAACATATTATTTTCTTATTAACAAACATATTATTCACAACAAATAGATACATACTTATTCAACCTAGTTCAACCTTTACTACCTAAATCTTTGGAGCATATCATTGATACGTATATAAATGCAAACATAGGTTAACCTTGTGGTTAGCTAAAAAAACTTGTGCAACTTCACGTACTTGTGATTTCAAGCTACCGAACCAATGTGAGTTTACATAGCCCCTTTTTACTATTTTTACTTTTAGGGTGAAACATGATTTCAAATACATTTACATACACAATTCAATACCCTGTGTTCATATGCTATGGTCTTTATGCTTATGTCTTAAACTACTTGGTGACCATTACATGTGTTCATGTCAGTACAATCATTAACTTGTGTGGCAAGCCTAAGGTAGTACCTTTTATGATCATTTATACGGGAATCCGATACATTACTTAACACGAACCTTGGCGGGTTAGTGTTACATTGAGAACTTCACGCAATCCGGGGGATTGTGCATACATATAACATGGCTTGATTGTACGCTTGGAACCCTGTGTGTTTTCACATATGTGCTTTAGACATGCTTTGAACATATTGAATTGTAATCTATACTAACTCTTTTGGTGTCAAAACCTATGTTTCTCACCAACTACTTGTAGTTGACAGTTACTTACATGTTTCAGGTGCACCTGTTTGAGGACTACTTGCTCACCTAGGATTTGGACCTAGTTTAATTTAAATTATGTTTTGAACGTTTCATTTTCCTCTGTAAAGGATGCTTTTAATTTGAATAATAAATATTATCATATTTAATAGATGATCATGTGCTTATGAACAACCGCGTCAGCCCCGGCGTATAATCCGCCGCCGGCCGGGGTGTGACAGATTGGTATCAGAGCCATGGTTATAGGGAATTAGGTTATTAGACACATGACCTAGACTATAACCTAGGAGTCCCAAACATGAGTTTAACTCGTGTCTCTTATTAGGAACTCCACTCTATCTTTACTATGCATGCTTACCTACATCTATCTATTTTTGATTATCTGATACAACTCCATGAACTACAACATTTAAGAGTCTACATGAAACTATTTGGAACTACTTGAACTACACTTGGACTTAAGAGTCTAATCCGAATGAAACTCTCGTCAAAGGTATGTAAGTTCTAACTAATGAATGGGAACTTGTGCAATCCGGAAGGGTGGATGCCTGTATTCTAGGAGTTCTGTCTAGGAAAGCATTTCGTATAAATCCAAATCAACCGATGGACCAGTTATGCTTTCCTGGGAATTCTTGGGATGAATGTCCACTTATAGGCTAACGCATGACTTCTCAAACATTAGAAAGACTTAAAGTACCTTGATAAGCCAATGTGCCCATTAGGGTACCATCTATGTTTCACCTAACATCTCATGATTAAATTGCAAACTCTTGTACATGATTCACATCTTATGAACTTTTTATTCACCCGTTTGTAGAATGCCTCCCCGTCATGAGCGTAGGAACAACCTCACCGATAGGATCATCCAGCAAATGGCTACAATCCTACCAACTATGGTCAACCAACTGAACCAGAATGCTGCACCAAGGAATCCCACGTGTACATTCAAACACTTCAACTCCTGCAATCCCACCAAGTTCTACGGGAACGAAGGAGCCACTGGACTCCTCCAATGGTTTGAAAGCATTGAGGAAACCTTCATCAATGCTGACTGTCCTGAGGATCTGAAAGTTCGTTATGCTACTAGTGTCTTCCAGAAGAGGGCACTAACATGGTGGAATGGAGAAAAACGTAACCGCGGGATAAAGGTTGCACTAGCCTTGCCTTGGGCTGATGTGAAGACACTCATGACAGATGAGTTTTGCCCCCGTAATGAGGTCAAAAAACTAGAAGCTGAATTCTGGGATCTCAAACAAGACAGTGGTGAAAGCCTTACCTACACCACTCGCTTTCATAAGCTTAGCCTCTTGGTGCCCCACATGGTCACTCCTCTCTCCCGAGCCATTGAGAAGTACATCAACGGTCTGCCCATGCAGATTCAGGATACCGTGTTGGGTAGTAACCCAGCCACTCTTGAAGAAGCTATCCGTTTAGCTGCCACACTATCAGATAACCACGTTAAGGCAGGGACTTTGTCCAAGAAGGGTGCTAAGAAAGTCATTGAAAAACCCACCACTGAAACCACCAAGGAAACCAAAGCTGAGTCCTCCTTCAATGGCAAAAAGAGGAAAGGCAGGAACTTCGCCATCATCACTCCTGCTGCTCCTCTAGCCCAAGTGGCACCTACTGCCTTCAACCCCAATAAGAAGCCGTATGTGGGAACCCTACCAATGTGCAACATCTGCAAATTTCATCATACTGCAAACGTCCCATGTCGTGTGTGTACCACTTGTGGGCATTATGGACACTGGGCTAACACCTGTCGTGCCCCATCGGCTAACCAAATCTACCAACCTGCTATTCTTGATCCTGCTGCTATCGCACAGGGTCGTGCTTGTTACGAGTGTGGTGACCCAAATCATTTCAGGAACCGTTGCCCTAGGTTGGTCATTATGAACCAAGCCAACATGAATCAGGGCAACATGATTCAAGGGAACGGGAACCAAGGTAACATGATCCAAGGAAACAGGAACCAGGGGAATATGAACCGGGGAAATGTGAATCAGGGGAATGCAAACCCTGCTGCTCGTGGACGTGCCTTTAACATCAATGCCAACGAGGCTCAGGCCAACAACGATGTGGTGAACAGTACGTACCCAATTAATCACCAATATGCTTCTATCCTGTTTGATACTGGTTCTGATAGGAGTTTTGTGTCCTTTGAATTTGAACCACAACTTGCTATGAGTCGAGCTAAGCTAGACAAACCCTTTGACATTTTAGTAGCGGATGGTTATTCTGTCACATGTGACACCATTATTAGAGATTGTACCTTAACCTTGAGCGATCATGATTTTTCAATCAATCTTATTCCTATGGCTCTCGGAGGTTTCGACATCATAGTAGGCATGGACTGGCTGACCAAGCACCATGCTGAAGTTGTCTGTTTTGACAAGTATATCCGTATCCCTCTTGACTCGGGTGAAATTTTGAACATCTATGGTGAGAAACCGTCAAAGGGACTCAAGCTTATGTCTTGCACTACCGCACAGAAGTACCTACGGAAGAAATGTGTGGCATTCTTGGCCCATATTGTGGAACGAAAAGGCAAAGATAAGAGTGTCCAAGGTATTCCTGTAATCAAAGACTTTCCTGAAGTTTTCCCCGAAGACTTACCTGGTCTTCCTCCCATACGTCAAGTTGAGTTCCGTATTGACTTAGTGCCAGGAGCAAACCCCGTGGCCAAGTCACCTTATCGTCTTGCACCATTAGAAATGCAAGAACTTTCAAGTCAACTCCGAGAACTTTCTGACAAAGGATTTATTCGTCCTAGTGTTTCCCCTTGGGGAGCACATGTTCTATTCGTCAAGAAGAAGGATGGTTCTTTCAGAATGTGTATCGACTATCGGGAACTTAACAAGCTTACCGTGAAGAACCGTTATCCACTTCCGAGGATTGACGATTTATTTGATCAACTTCAAGGCTCGACTTATTTCTCTAAGATTGATTTTCATTCTGGTTATCACCAGTTACGAGTCCTCGAATCCGATATCCCTAAAACAGCCTTTCGTACTAGGTATGGCCATTACGAGTTCATGGTTATGCCCTTCGGACTAACCAATGCACCCGCGGTATTCATGGATCTTATGAACCGCGTGTGTAAACCGTACCTGGACAAGTTCGTAATCGTCTTCATTGACGATATTCTCATCTATTCAAAATCAAAAGCAGAACATGAAGAACACTTGCGTTTGGTTTTGGACCTCTTGAAAAAGGAGCAATTATACGCTAAGTTCTCCAAATGTGAATTTTGGCTAAAGGAAGTCCAATTCTTGGGTCATATAGTCAACGAGAAGGGTATTCACGTGGATCCCGCTAAGATTGAGGCGGTGAAGAACTGGCAAGCTCCAAAGACCCCTACCGAAGTCCGCTCATTTTTAGGTTTAGCGGGCTATTATCGTCGTTTCATAGCAAATTTTTCAAAGATCGCGGTACCTCTCACAACCTTAACTCACAAAGGCAAACCCTATGAGTGGGGACCAAAACAAGAGGAAGCCTTCCAAACCTTAAAACAGAAACTGTGTGAGGCTCCTATCCTGACTCTTCCTGAAGGAACCGAAGATTTTGTCGTTTACTGTGACGCTTCCCACTTAGGCCTTGGTTGTGTACTAATGCAGCGAGGCAAAGTGATTGCTTATGCGTCCCGACAACTCAAAATCCATGAGAAGAATTATACGACGCACGATCTTGAGTTGGGTGCGGTCGTATTTGCTCTTAAAATTTGGAGACATTACCTATATGGTACCAAATGTGAGGTTTACACCGATCACAAGAGCCTCCAACATATTTTCAACCAAAAGGAACTCAACATGAGGCAAAGGCGTTGGGTTGAACTCCTAAATGACTACGACTGTAATATTCGGTATCATCCTGGTAAGGCGAATGTAGTGGCTGATGCTCTTAGCCGTAAGGAACCTATCAAGATCCACAGCATTCGAATCCAAAATGATATTCAAACTCGCATCCTAGAAGCACAACATCTTTCTGTCACTGAAGGAAACATGTACAATGAAATGTCATGTGGTGCTGAACTCCAACTTGAAACCAGACCCAATGGATTACTTTACTTTCTAAATCGTATCTGGATTCCGGACCGTGACAACCTTCGTACCTTTATCTTGAACGAGGCTCACAAGACTCGTTACTCTGTGCATCCTGGTGCAGACAAAATGTACATGGATCTTCGCACTCAATACTGGTGGCCTGGTATGAAAAAGGACATTGCCTTATATGTGTCCAAATGCCTTACTTGTTTAAAGGTTAAAGCCGAACACCAGCGTCCATCCGGTTTACTTGAACAACCCGAGATACCCGTGTGGAAATGGGAGTGTATTGCATTGGACTTTATAACCAAACTCCCACACACATCTGATCGCGGTGTCAAGGTCAATCAAAAACATTTATAAAAACTACTACTTATCTACCTTAGACTGTAGACAGGGAAGTAGGGTTGTCGAATCCACAGGGAATCAGTGGAAAGTTCAATTGTTTAGATTAACAAATTAGAATAAAAACACACAGATCAAATAAAGATGTAACCTCCTCCAAACTTCAGGTTCTAGGTTTCACATAAAATTCAGTTGTTCAATTGGACACCACATAGACATAGTGTTGGAAAATTAGTTGAAACAGTAATTGAAGACAGATTCTTTGTCAGAAAACCTATACAACTAGTTTCGTCACAAACCAGTATAATTCAATCACCCAATTTATGAATGCCAAGTTACCCCCTTTAGTCACCCAACCCTGCTACTAGGTTTTGTCATCAACCGAACAAGATCGTAAAGCAAGCAAACTCAAAGCATAATCATAAACTGTTTAAATCAACTAATACATCAATCTCTCAAGTTATTGTCAGAAACTAACAAGATCCAAACATGAATAAACTGAATCAAATACAAAAACCTATACGAACCGTCCGCCTGGAGGAAGCCACAAGTGAATCACCCACTCATGGTGAGGGAGATCATCTTCAATCTTCAAGTGGGTGTGTGAATCCTCTCAAAATCGCCTAAAAGTGTGGTGTAAGAGATTGCTCTCGATTTGGGGAAGAAACCCCCAATAAAACCTAAAAATCGGCTGTTTCCCCGAAGTTCCGCGTCTGAAACGTACCCAGCGTAGGCTTACGCTGGGAGGGCGTAGGCTTACGCTGGGAGGGCGTAGGCTTACGCCGGGCCTCTGATGCGGCTGTGAAGAAAATGCTCAGGCGTAGGCTTACGCTGATGTGGCGTAAGCTTACGCTGGTGGCGTAGGCTTACGCTATGTGGCGTAGGCTTACGCTGGGTCTGTATTTTGCCCCGTTTTCTCCGTGTCTCTTCCGACTCTTGCATCTCTCGCCTAATATCTTCCAAACTCATACTTTAAGCGTCCAAAACCTGCACATGCACAGCTACACAAAACCTTTGTATTCCACATATTAATTTGCATAAATATAACATATTGCACCTTTTAATACATGAAACTTTGGCCACTTATCATATCCCCACACTTACTCTTTTGCGTCCCGAAAAAGAATTATGCAATGGAATCATAATTGAAACCTGCTCTCATAATCTCATACAATTAAAACATAATCACGTATTGACTGTAACAATTGGTATTTCTATCCGACTAAACCCAACCACCGATCTATTGAGCCCCCGATTATGTGATCTACTATCCTATTTATTACCAAGCAACAGTTTCTCTATGGGTTTCACATTCAGGAAGCTACAACTTAGTCTAATCTCATCTCAAAGTCATGTTTAGGCACGGGTTAAACCTTATAGATTTCCCACCACTATAAACACTAATTTACGAGTTTTTAAAAATTATGGGAATATGGATCGATGGATGCATGTTTTTTTCTTTATATTATTTTATGAATGAACCTAACCCAGTGGTGTTTCAATCACGCTGGAACACGATATATGACACGTAGGCTGCAGTTCTTGAGCCATGAAGTACATAAGCTTCGGAGCATGGGTGTATTCTTCAAGTCACCATCCCGAAGGGAAACACGTACTCCTAACTTAGTCATCCAATATTGATCACTTAAGTCCCGCCCATGGGTGTATCCTTCAAGTCACCATCCCGAAGGGAAACACGTAGGCTGAACTCAAGCTCTCAATTTTGTTTAATTAAGCTCATGCAAGATGGATTATGGATTGCGGGCGTCACCAATTTTCGGGTTTATTTTCATAAAAAGAAAGTGGTGTGCCAAGTAATTTTTAAAAACTTATAAATTTTTGCTTATAGTGGTACCTATCACCCTATGATGACAGTTTCAACCTTGCCGAAGCCCCTAAGATAAGAACCCACAAGACATCCTGAATTGATTGTCAATTAACCCTAGATACAATATCAGGATATTTAAGCTCTTTAGATCGGTTGGGCCTACCAAAACATTACAAATCAAACGCGTTTTCTATTTATTATTGTTTTTAATCACAAAAGCATAGTTTCCAATTATATCTATCATTTTCCATTTAGTTACAAAAATTCTGATCCAAGGACATTTTTGAAAATTTTTAAATTTTTATGGATTTTTCAATTTTTTTATATATATATACTTTTTTCTATACAACTCAGTCTCCCATCCCCACACTTAAACTCTACATTGTCCCCAATGTAAGATGAGAGACGATGAACATAAAAATGCAAAAATAAAACTATATACAGAATTGGAAAGCACGCACACTCACTTGACAACCCAAGAAAATTCCCCACACTTGGCCGGCTCACACACAAAACAAAGAAAACAAAGAAATGATTTCCTAACTCACTTTCGTAGGAATCACGGATGCATTTAGCATATGCATCAAGCCTTTTAAACCCCTCGGTAGCCTGAGTGGACGAGTTGAGTCTCGTGAGGGTTTCTATTGAACACACCCGTAAAGTTCATTTAACTAGACAAGAATGTAAAACATACCTTAGGCTACCTCCTAAGAGTGCTAAGTTTAACGTCCTCAGCCAGACGCAATGTACCTTGCTTGCATCATGGTGGTCGGGTGGGATGTTTGCAGTCCTCCTTCCTTGCACTTAAGTTCCTCTCATCATCATATGTTCTCCAAGCCTTCATAAACAGAGAAAAAAATTCTTGATCTACATCATGAACTCGCGGTTTCTTCCCTTTTCGCTTTCTCTTTCTGACCCTTTTCTTCCCATTGTCTGGAGTCTCACCATTCTTCATCTCAGCTGACCTGTCAAACACAACACAAGCATTCTCGACTGTGTGATTCACCTTTTCAGGTGATCCACATTTGTTAGCTTTCGGGGTTGGCAAGTTTGAAAATATTTTAAGACTCATTTTCTGAGCCCCAAACCTCATCCTTACCGTTCCCTCAGCACAGTTAATATTTGCCTGAGCAGTGGCCAAGAACGGTCTACCCAAAATAATAGTTGGTTCTGTGTTCTTGACACAATCCAACACCAAGAAATCAACTGGGTAATAAAACTCTCCTACCTTCACAATCACATCCTTTACAATCCCCCGAGGATGTGCGGGAGTCTGATCAGCCAACACCACGGTGGTGTTAACTCTCTGTAATGAACCAAATTCATGCTGATCATACAGACTCCCTGGAATTATGCTCACAGATGCTCCAAGATCCAGTAATACTCTATCCATTGTAATTTCACCTATTTGAATTGAAATAATAGGTGCCCCTGGATCTTGGAGTTTCGGAGGAAGGGTACCCGTAAACACGGCATTCACACTGACACTCAATTTTACTTGCTCGGGACATTTGTGCCGTCGTTTTCGGGTACTCAAACCTTTTAGACATTCAACATTATCAGGATCCTGTTTAAGCGTATTTAAAAATAATGAGTTAATTTTACGCTTCTCAAACTTTTCCCATCGTTCATCCTGTGTTGGATCTTTTTCTTTTAAAAACGGTTTGATTAGGGCATCTGGAAACGGGATTTTTACAGGTTTATTCACATTTTCAGTTTTCAAATTATTCTGTGAAATAAAATCTTGATTAGGGTCGGACTCAGATTCACTATGCTCCACCACTCTTTCTACAACCGGTGGTGGAGTCTGTTCACGAGCAGGATATTCCAATGAAAAATCGAAACTCACATCATTGAGGTGTGCACTGGTTGTGGTTTCAGAACAGGAGGACTGATGTGAACAGCGAGGCTTACCTACTTCCTTGATGAGTGACCCGACAATCCCAGATAGGTTGGCAACTAGATCTACCAAAGCTTGATGAGCTTTGTCCTGGCTCTCCTGTTGCTGCACCATTGCTTGTATCATCTTGGCCATCTCCTTCATATCTGACCGGATGATATCCAGTTCAGATTGATAGTTGTCTTGTTCAGGTGGCCTGCTTGGGTGGTAGTCTTGGTTGTAATCGTCCTGATAGTTTGGGTACTCAGGACCACCACCATATTGATTGTATCTTGGGCAATCTTGTGCCCAGTGGCCAGTGATGCCACAGTTACTGCATGGCTCATAGTAATACTGGTTATCATGATAATTTCTGTCCATGCTGACCTGCACAAGTAGCACACCCAAGTAGTTCTGAACGATAAAAATAAAACAAAATAAAACAAAAAAAATAAAAACAAAAGTAAAGAATATATTTTTGGGTGTTTGATAAGAAGTTTGATAAGAATTAAAATCAACTAAAGATAATAAACTAAAGCAATAGAACTAAGCGCACCGATTCCCCGGCAGCGGCGCCATTTTGATCGCGGTGTCAAGGTCAATCAAAAACATTTATAAAAACTACTACTTATCTACCTTAGACTGTAGACAGGGAAGTAGGGTTGTCGACTCCACAGGGAATCAGTGGAAAGTTCAATTGTTTAGATTAACAAATTAGAATAAAAACACACAGATCAAATAAAGATGTAACCTCCTCCAAACTTCAGGTTCTAGGTTTCACATAAAATTCAGTTGTTCAATTGGACACCACATAGACATAGTGTTGGAAAATTAGTTGAAACAGTAATTGAAGACAGATTCTTTGTCAGAAAACCTATACAACTAGTTTCGTCACAAACCAGTATAATTCAATCACCCAATTTATGAATGCCAAGTTACCCCCTTTAGTCACCCAACCCTGCTACTAGGTTTTGTCATCAACCGAACAAGATCGTAAAGCAAGCAAACTCAAAGCATAATCATAAACTGTTTAAATCAACTAATACATCAATCTCTCAAGTTATTGTCAGAAACTAACAAGATCCAAACATGAATAAACTGAATCAAATACAAAAACCTATACGAACCGTCCGCCTGGAGGAAGCCACAAGTGAATCACCCACTCATGGTGAGGGAGATCATCTTCAATCTTCAAGTGGGTGTGTGAATCCTCTCAAAATCGCCTAAAAGTGTGGTGTAAGAGATTGCTCTCGATTTGGGGAAGAAACCCCCAATAAAACCTAAAAATCGGCTGTTTCCCCGAAGTTCCGCGTCTGAAACGTACCCAGCGTAGGCTTACGCTGGGAGGGCGTAGGCTTACGCCGGGCCTCTGATGCGGCTGTGAAGAAAATGCTCAGGCGTAGGCTTACGCTGATGTGGCGTAAGCTTACGCTGGTGGCGTAGGCTTACGCCATGTGGCGTAGGCTTACGCTGGGTCTGTATTTTGCCCCGTTTTCTCCGTGTCTCTTCCGACTCTTGCATCTCTCGCCTAATATCTTCTAAACTCATACTTTAAGCGTCCAAAACCTGCACATGCACAGCTACACAAAACCTTTGTATTCCACATATTAATTTGCATAAATATAACATATTGCACCTTTTAATACATGAAACTTTGGCCACTTATCAACATCTCGTGGTCATGATAGCATTTGGGTAATCATCGACCGCTTAACAAAGTCTGCTCATTTCATACCCATACGTGAGGACTATCGAGTTGAAAAACTAGCTCGGATCTATATTGCTGAAATCGTTAGTCGTCACGGTGTGCCTCTCAACATTATTTCTGATCGTGATGGACGATTCACCTCCCGTTTCTGGCAATCCCTACAATCAGCTCTAGGTACTCAACTAAATCTTAGTACGGCTTATCATCCGCAAACTGATGGTTAATCTGAGCGAACGATTCAAACTCTCGAAGATATGCTTAGAGCCTGTGTTATTGACTTCAAGGGAAATTGGGATTTACATCTACCCCTAGTCGAGTTCTCGTACAACAACAGTTATCACACGAGAATTAGCATGGCTCCTTTTGAAGCACTTTATGGCCGGAAGTGCCGCTCTCCTATCTGTTGGACCGAAATTGGTGAATCACAAATCACTGGTCCTGAACTTATTCAAGAGACTTCCGACAAGATAATGTTAATCCGAGACAACCTTCTGGTAGCAAGGAGTCGGCAAAAGAGCTATGCCGACAAACGTCGAAAACCCTTAGAATTTCAAGTTGGCGATCTGGTTCTTCTCAAGGTATCCCCTTGGAAAGGCGTAGTTCATTTTGGAAAGAAAGGGAAACTTGTTCCAAGATTCGTAGGTCCTTTTAAAATCCTTGAGCGGATTGGGAAGGTAGCCTACAAATTGGATCTACCTGAAGGACTCAGCAACGTTCATCCGACATTTCATGTCTCGAACCTAAATAAATGCTTAGCTGACGAGAATCTCCACATACCACTTGACGAGGTTCACATTGACGAAACAATGCACTTCGTGGAGAAGCCCGTGGAGATCATGGATCGAGAGGTTAAGCAACTCAAGCGAAGTCGAATTCCAATCGTTAAAGTTCGATGGGAATCCAAACGTGGCCCTGAGTTCACTTGGGAACGTGAGGATCAAATGAAAGCCAAATACCCACATCTGTTTCCAGGACCCTCTTCTTATTAAATTTCGGGACGAAATCTCCTAAAGTTGGGGAGACTGTAATCCCCAGGAAATTCCGGCTTCTATTCCGACGTTTGTAACCCTTTTTATTTAAAGTTTTACATAAATAAAATCATCTTATTCATGATTGTCTATACATATATTAGGTGCATTTACTTCAAGATTTAATGAATATTAAATTAAAATTATAAATGACTAAATCATATTAAACCTACATGAAGGTATATATTATATTATTTCTTAAATCTATATAAACATGCAAATACAAATGTTATATAGTAACATAGATTAAATCATATAAACTATAAAATAAGCAAGTTTTATAAAACCATTTTACTTTAAAAAATATATATATGTATATATATATATATATATAAAGGAAACATTTAAGTTTTAATATAAAAATTATTAGAATTTTTAAAATCTATAAAACATCAAATGATTTTATGTTTTACAAAGTTCGGGGTTCAAACCGTAATTTCTGAAACCTTATTATTTTTTTTTAAAGGCAAGTTGTTCATGAAATGATAAACAATTGAAATTCGAAGGACTTAACTGCAAATTCTTTTGACTTCTTCCCCATTACATCGATTTTGACTTTTTAGAGTCAAACAAACCGAAATTTAATATCAATCGATCGAATCAATGTAAGTTAACTACAATTAATGTTACTACATTATAGTGCGGCCGTTTTCTAATAGTTTTAACAATGCGATTTGTTGGAAATCAATGATTTGTAGACGATTCCAATCCCGTAACCGTTTCAATCAAGTGGGTAATCAATTCGCGTTGTCGGCTTGAAATTAGACTATAAAATCCACTCCTTCACACTCGAAAAAACTCGCACACACTTCCTATACTTCCAAACTCACTGTAATTCCCCTCTGGATCGCGATCGAGTATCAAGAAACCGAGTTCTAAAGCCACAATCGTTCTTCTCGTTTCGCAACCGATTCAGGTAAAATTTGATACCCACAATTTCGCTTTGATATAGGGAAGAAAAGCCCCATAAAAGCGGGGTCGATCACTGGCTCAATCGACGGAATCGGGTGGCTTTGGGTTTCGAATTGGGGAAGAAGACTTGTGCGGGTTGGGAGTTATATACAAATCGCGTATGGTTTAAACCAAGGCATACGCCCAGGTCTACTGGTCCGATGTTGGTGTGTCTTGTTGGCTCCCAGCAGACCCGGGTTCGAGTCCCGTGGTCTGCAATGTTTTTTTTTAGTGATTTTAAAACCGAATTTCAACCTCATTTTTCTTATAAAAAAATTGTTTTATAAAACTCCCGAGACTCGGAATATTTTTACGAACCAAATTATTAATCTTAAATAATTATTTAATAGTTTTAGAGAATTAAAAACTAATTAAGAAACTATATAATCGTTTTAATTAAAAACATTTATTAACTACTTTTAATACACAATTATTTAGTATAATCTATGCTCTTTATTGTCCATTTAACTAATTAATTAATCTAAAACGTATAAACTTTTAATCTAAATACGTATATATTCAAGTAAATATTATTTAAATACTTATTCATTATTTTGTAAACAAAATAATTATTCATATATATATATAAACTTCTATTCAACCCTTTATTAACGATCATATTATTTTCGTTATTAAACAAACATATTATTTTCTTATTAACAAACATATTATGCACAACAAATAGATACATACTTATTCAACCTAGTTCAACCTTTACTACCTAAATCTTTGGAGCATATCATTGATACGTATATAAATGCAAACATAGGTTAACCTTGTGGTTAGCTAAAAAAACTTGTGCAACTTCACGTACTTGTGATTTCAAGCTACCGAACCAATGTAAGTTTACATAGCCCCTTTTTACTATTTTTACTTTTGGGGTGAAACATGATTACAAATACATTTACATACACAATTCAATACCCTGTGTTCATATGCTATGGTCTTTATGCTTATGTCTTAAACTACTTGGTGACCATTACATGTGTTCATGTCAGTACAATCATTAACTTGTGTGGCAAGCCTAAGGTAGTACCTTTTATGATCATTTATACGGGAATCCGATACATTACTTAACACGAACCTTGGCGGGTTAGTGTTACATTGAGAACTTCACACAATCCGGGGGATTGTGCATACATATAACATGGTTTGATTGTACGCTTGGAACCCTGTGTGTTTTCACATATGTGCTTTAGACATGCTTTAAACATATTGAATTGTAATCTATACCAACTCTTTTGGTGTCAAAACATATGTTTCTCACCAACTACTTGTAGTTGACAGTTACTTACATGTTTCAGGTGCACCTGTTTGAGGACTACTTGCTCACCTAGGATTTGGACCTAGTTTAATTTAAATTATGTTTTGAACGTTTCATTTTCCTCTGTAAAGGATGCTTTTAATTTGAATAATAAATATTATCATATTTAATAGATGATCATGTGCTTATGAACAACCGCGTCAGCCCCGGCGTATAATCCGCCGCCGGCCGGGGTGTGACATAATTCTTGTAATTTATCTAGATTTTTTATATTTAATAAATTGTTTTACTTATTAAATAATTGTTACAGGCACATATATACATGCTACAAACACATACACAAAATCACGCCACCACCACCGTTCATCGTCATCGCCATCGCCATCGCCACCGCCACGGCCACGGCCATCGCCATCCATCACCATCGCCGCCCAACGCCACCACCATCGTCGTCCACTACTCCTTCTCTCATTCCCCAACTCCAAAATCACGACCCGTCCCCTTCTTCTCCCCTTTAATCTTCATCTCCAACCCCACCAAGATGACAAGAACACCAACACCGTCGGCAATACCACCACCCCCACCATCCCCCTTCCTCTATTGTGGTCTCCCTCTTCTCTTCGCCACCCACCACCACCACCAAAGCCCCTACAACCACCACCAAAAATCACTGTGTGCGAGGATATGGAATCAGATCGGACACAACTCCTTTTTCCCTTTGCATCGTGTTCTCCAGCAACACCACCGCCGTGTCTTCCTCAACGCTCGTCGCTACCTCCACTATCTGTGAACCCTCCAACCAATCTGAATTCTTGCAACTCTTCCACCAAACCCTAGGTTGGGAAATTGACGACGTATCGTGATACTACGAAGGAGCTTCCACATAATTTGCTATTTGATTTCAAGGTAATGTAAAATTAGGGATTTTATTAAAACTAGGGCATGTAACCTTGACTCAAATCTATACATACTAATAAATAAAGGTTTTTTAGTGTCACGTGTCATCTCCACATTCAATCTCACCATTTTTTTCCCGTCTCTCTCTCTTCTTTAATGCACTTCTATATTTAAATAATAATATATATTTAAAAAAAGTATTAATTGGAATAATACAACACATTTATTTTAAATTATCCCTTGTTATAAGAAAACTTTAAAATTTAATTATGTAACTTTTATTTCAATCAAATAGTAATTGAAAGTGAAATTACATTAAATAGTAATTAACGTATTTTCGAAACCTAATTATATATTAATTTTTACATTATTTGAGTTTGTTTATATCCGTAGTATATGTAATATATTTTTACACCTGTGAAATATATACATAAAGATTTAAAAAATTTAAATATTAATATTTTTCACCCCGTGTATAAACACGGGACCTAAACTAGTATTTGTATAAAACATTGCAATTAAGGCAATGAGACTTCACATCAGGGATGATTGAATGGGTTTTGCAATGGTACCCCGATTAAACCCCATGAAAGTCAAGGGGGGGGGGGGGGGTTAGACATCGTCGGCCAAGAAAACGGTTGGTTGTCACGGTGCGATGGGAGGGAAAGGGGGTTGCAGATCGCTTTTAGTTCGAATGCACTACCAGATCGTCGGAAGAAGAAAAAATGGGTGAAGCTGTGGTGGTAGTTGTGATAGCGGAGGCGATCGACGGACGTGAGTGGTGGTCGACAGGAAAGATAACCGGAGGGTTAAAATAAGCCTGGTATCATCATTGATTTAGTTATATATAATATCTGTAACAATGTTTTTAATACATAAACTAATTTATTAAATATAAAAAATCTAGATAAATTACAAGAATTACCCTTTAAAATTAAAAAGGCTAAAATGCCGCAATGCACGAGATTTAATTGAAAATTTTAACTGATGTTAGTGAAAAATACAAAATTCGTAAGAACTTTTACAAATAAAAGATAACGAGTGAAAGTCGAAATTTTAAATTACTAAATTCATAATTTTGACTAGGGGAAAAAAATTGTAATTTAATCTATTTTTAACCACTTTTAAAATCATAACAAGGAATCTCATTCATCCACGTGATTTCTATAACCAAAATTCATATCAAATCCCATTTCCTTTTCAAATTTCATACATGGATTTAAGAAGACGACAGATTCCTTCAAATTAGAAATCGATCGGTGCCACCAAAGCAACGGAAACAACAACACTCCGGGGTCCACCTCACACCTCCGCTTCAGATCGACTGTAAATTTCTCTCTTATTAGTTCATTCCATTTGTTAAAATTCTATCAGTTTCATCGTCAATTGATTACAAGCATTACGTTCACGAGTAACATACTGTGTTGATTTAGGAATTCTGTAATTGAATCCAAGATGCAAGCTATAAACCTCGGTGCGAATGGTTTCCGTGTTCACAATCGCCCTAGGGTTTTATCAGCTTCGAGTCAGTTGAAGAACGGAAACGGCACTGCGTGTGTGATCGGTACCGGGAGGGGTAATAGTTTCGGATTGAGACTCCGGTCTAGTCATATCGGCGCCGGTGTCGGTGCCGGAAGTGTGTTTCGCTCGTCTTCCAAGTCTAGATCAGTCAGAGCTCAAGCCTCCGGTTTGTTTTGTTGAATTTATGCATAACTGTTTGGTATATTGGTGTTTGACCTAATGTTACTTGCCCTAAGTTGTTCTTCATAACAGTTGAATGTGATCGGAGATTTTGAATTCATTAGGTAATTTTTTTTTATATTCAAGTAATCCAAGTGAGTTAGGGAAATAGTATTATCAAAAGTAATCTTTCTCAACTGTTCACCTTTTCTAGTTCTGGTGATGATTGACCACAATTGGGCATAAAAAGTTAAAAATAGTTGATTGATAGAAACTTGATGCAATAAAACTTTGGTACAATCTTTACTTTTTAACAAGCTGCATAATTAACCAAAATGTAGATGGAGACATTACTCCGGTCCAGAGCCAATCAAAGTCTTCTGGATCAGTTTTACCTTATGTTGGTGTTGCCAGTTTGGGAGCCATATTATTCGGATATCATCTAGGGTACGCGGCTTTATACCTTATGATTCCTACATATCATATAAGATTTAAGCGTATAATTGATTAATTTCTAAGCTGTATCTGTTTAAGGGTGGTCAATGGTGCGCTCGAGTATCTTGCCAAAGATCTTGGTATTGCTGAAAATGCAGTTTTACAAGGCAAGTTTTACCATATCTTGACATTATAACTGACTTACATATGTTATGGGGTTGTTTTTCATGGGTAGTTTTAGTGCAGGATGGATTGTTAGCACACTTCTTGCTGGTGCCACTATTGGTTCCTTTACAGGGGGGTCTCTGGCTGACCAATTTGGAAGAACGAAAACTTTTCTACTGGATGCAATTCCTCTTACAGTTGGAGCATTTCTCTGGTTTGATATTGTTTCAGCTTTTATTCTTGTATTTGTTTAGATGATAATAGACGCGTGTAAATGTGTAATATAATTTTATTTTCCAGTGCAACGGCTACAAATGTACAGACCATGATAATTGGCCGCCTGCTTGCTGGCATTGGAATTGGCATATCATCTGCCATCGTCCCTCTATACATATCTGAGGTAAACCTGTTGCAGCTTTTTACTAGCTTTTTATTAAACAACAATTTTACATTTCTCACATGAGTACATGACATCTTTGTTTTTAGATATCACCAACTGAAATCCGTGGCACACTTGGATCTATCAACCAACTGTTTATTTGCATTGGAATCCTTGCAGCTTTGGTGGCTGGACTACCCTTAGCTGCCAACCCCTTATGGTGATTTTCCCATGTTTTCTAAACATTTCATGGAAAATGTTTGTATTTTTTTCATCATTTCATGTTCATTTTCCAGGTGGAGAACGATGTTTGCAATTTCAGCTATCCCTTCTGTTCTATTGGCATTAGGAATGGCAATTTCTCCAGAATCTCCTCGTTGGCTTGTTCAGGTTTTGCATAAAACTAGTTTGTGGTGTTACCACTTTTGTGTAATTTACTTTGTGGTGTGAACAATGATTAATGACCGGAGAGTAAATTATTTACTTGCAGCAAAAGAGAACTGACCAAGCTGAGAAAGCGATAAAAACATTATACGGTGAAGGCAAAGTTGTAGAGGTTATGGCTGACTTAAGTGCATCTGGTCAAGGTTCAGAAGAACAAGATGCTGGTTGGTTTGATCTTTTCAGCAGCCGGTATTTCAAAGGTAACATTAGTACATATATAAGATAACATCATTTATTTTAGCACATCCTTTTGTTATTAGATCATGCAACATTGACATGCATGTGGTATGGCAGTTGTGAGTGTGGGTGCAGCCCTTTTCTTGTTCCAACAGTTGGCTGGAATAAATGCGGTTGTATACTATTCAACCTCCGTGTTCCGCACAGCAGGAGTTGCATCTGATGTTGCAGCCAGTGCTCTTGTTGGGGCTGCAAATGTATTTGGTCAGTCATTAATCACAATTTTCTTTATGGTCTTTTTGATTGACAATTATAACTTGCAATTGACACTTCATATCTTAATTTCATTGCAGGCACAATGATCGCATCTTCTTTGATGGACAAAAAAGGAAGGAAAAGTCTTCTGATCACAAGCTTTTCTGGAATGGTATGCTATATTGCTATGCACTTACATATCTCATAATCTCCCAAAATCTATACTACATTTTGAATCATTGGTACTTCTTTTTTTTCTTAAGGCTATTTCAATGTTGCTGCTGTCATTGTCCTTCACTTGGAAAGTTTTGGCACCGTATTCTGGACCACTTGCTGTTATCGGGACTGTTTTGTATGTTCAGCCAACTCAACTTTTAGCTAATTAAATAATTAAATGAATTATGACCAACGTTATTCATCAATATTCTGCATTTTCACCAATAATTCTACAGATACGTGTTATCATTCTCTCTTGGTGCGGGCCCTGTCCCTGCTCTTTTACTACCCGAGATTTTTGCCTCCCGAATCAGAGCAAAGGCAGTTGCCTTGTCACTTGGAATGCATTGGGTAATTCATAATTCTTTTTCATTTCCCTCATATCAGTCCACTAGATTAATATTACTCAAGTATTTTAATTATTTTATTTACAAATGGTGTTACATTATGGTTGAGCAGATATCAAACTTTGTGATCGGCTTGTATTTCTTGAGCGTTGTAACTAAATTTGGCATAAGCAAAGTGTACCTGGGATTCGCATCTATCTGTCTTCTTGCTGTTCTGTACATAGGCGGTAATGTTGTTGAAACAAAGGGGCGATCATTGGAGGATATTGAGCGTGAACTTAGCCCGGCTACCTGAGGATGTCCAGATTTTAGGTGTTGATTTTGATTGGAATAATAAGGCACAGCTTTTGCAGCTGATTAATCTTGATGCAGGCTACAATTCTATCTTACAACGTGATTTTATTGTTCGTGTTCTAAAACCTACCCGCATTGTAAATTTATGGGTTTTTTTTCTTTTTGGCAAAGGAGTCTTGGGTTTTCAGTATTTTTTATTTCCGTTTCGATCGTGGAGCTTTCGTTAGTAAATGCCTCTTGTGCAGTTCCATCTGTGAAAGCATAACAAAATATTGATCACACTAATCAGTTTAGTCACTTGAAATCATCTGCACAATATTTGGATATTTAGTGTCCAATGTCTGTGTTGCGCACTGTCCCTGCAAACAGTGACAAACATGTCTGATTGAACTCGGATTTCTTCGACAATCCTTCAAACAATAGAGTGAAAATTAAGATACGAAGTTAAAACTACACCTGGACTTAATTTGGTGACATCAATGTTGTATGTTCATGAAGTCGCTAAGTCACAAAGATAATCTATCAAAGCAAGTATTGAGGAAACAAATTTTAAACGGTCAGTTGACATTAGCTTACCGACCTTTTTTTTAACAGCCAACGTATATGGCCACCTAGGTAAATCCAGTGGCGAAAGGTCACACACGCCCGCGAACGCAGAAAGCATTGGTGACCCCGCCCACCATTCCAGGGGAAACCCACCACCCGAAGGCCCAATGTGAAAAAACTTCTGGCCTACATGAGCATATTGCACCAAGTGAGATTCGAATTCATCACCTCCACATTAGAAGACCATGGGGGTGCCTCCTCCCAAACCAATTGATATAGGGCTCTTTAGCATTAGTTTAACAACCTATCTTCTAAAAATTGGTGAGGAGAGTAGTAACCCTCACAGTAGAGGGGAAGAGGAAGACCAAAACTAATATGTGAGGAGCAGATTAGACGAGATTTGTTAGACTTGCATGTATTCGAGGACATGATTGATGATAGGAGCTCTTGGAGAAAATGATAAAGGCTAGAGATTTCTAGGGTAACGTATAGATGTAGTATTAGATGAGATGTAGTATTTTGTCGGGTACTTTGCTTAGGCTGCCTATAGTCATAGGGATCAGTGTTAGCTACTTTTCTATGTTTGATAGTAGTTTGTAGGGGTGTGTTTAGTTTTAGGTGTGCTTTTTAGTCTTAGGTGTGTCTTTAGGGATATGTGTGATTTTAGTCTTAGGTGTGCTTTAAGGGATATGTGCGCTTTTTAGTCTTAGGCATGCCTTTAGTCTTAGGGTTTTTTATGCCTTCCATGTCTAGTACTTTTTGTTATTAATAACTAGGGGTGCTCCAAAATCGGATATTCAAAAATTCCGGATAATTGATTTCAGTATCCGAACTTCATACATGGATTCGGATATCCATTTGTTGGAATTTTGAGAGTTAATTAATGTCCAAAACAACCAAGTAATTGTGCAAAGAAATTAAAGTCCAAAACAACAAAGAAATTAATGTCCAAAACAACCAAGTAATTATGAAAAGAAATTGATGTTCAAAACCTCAATTGACAATCGTTACGAATGTTTAATCTGACAGGGTTCACCATTTGGAAGGGAGGTGGGAGACGAGACACATATGAAAGAAACCGATCGATATTCGAATGACTAAATAGTAAATATCTAATAGTAATAAATAATTAAGTATAAGTGTATAACTAATAAATATATTTTATAAATTAATTAATAAAAAAATCGGATGTTTGGATATCTGTTTTTTTAATTACTATCCGAATCCGATTCCGATTCCGAAAATACGGATATCCGGGTTATAGGATAATTGTGTTTCAAAACTTTGGGTTGGAAAATTTGACCTTTTCATTCGGATCTTTTTGAACACCTTTATTAATAATGTCTCTTAGGATACATATTTTTCATTGTATGCTTTTGTATTTTTATAAAAAAGAAAAAGAAAAAGTGAGGTTTTTAAGCCGAGGGTCTCTAAAGCAACCTCTTTATCCCTTGAGATAGATGTAATTTTTGCCTTCACCTCACCCTTTCCAGGTCCTACTATTGAAGTAGAATTTTGTTGGGTAGATTTGTTTGTATGTTAGTTTTAGATCATGCAATTTCTTGTATTTTTAAGGAATTTGTAAGATTTATAGAATCTCTTATGAAAATTGCAGATGTCAACTGCATACAAGTTATCGGCTACCACATGCACATCAACAACACCAAACAAAACAAACATACCAAGTAAAAATTCAACTCAAAAAGTAGGGTCGAGGAGGGTGAAATGACAACAAGCCTTACCTCTATCCCAACGGATAGAGAGACTACTTTCAAAGAGACCCTCAACTCTTAAAAAGTTCACTTTTTTTTTGTTTTTTTACATCATACAACATATATTAAAAGTTTAAGGGAAAAAAGTGAGTCGAAAAGGGTTTGTATCGTGGGCTTGTATGGACTCGATACTAACGAGGTGTTGGCTGTGCATTTGGATTTTGTTGTTGTGGATTTGGAGTTTGTTGTTGTGGATTGGGTTGATATCATGGTTGGGTTCACTGGTTTGGATCGGTGGATTGAAGGCCTTGGCGTGCTCTCTTTTGGATTTAGGCCTTATGGATATGTATCTATGTGGAATGCTGTGGAGGACTTATGTAGCGTTTGGTATGTATGAATGAGAGGTGAAATTGAATGGACTATTACGATATAATGAAAAAATGGTGTTTGGTTTGACGATGAAATGGAATCACCCATTTCACAAGGAATGTCATTCCTTCTAAAATTTTCAAATTCATTCCATCCACCCCCTTGTTTTGTTTCATTTCATCCTCTCTTTCACCCTTTATCACCACCACACCCTCCTACCGCCACCACCCACCACCCACCACCGCCATCTCTCGTTGCCACCACCACCGCCATCTCTCGTCGCCACCACCCACCGCCACTGCCACCGTCACCACCGTCCACCACCACCTCCCACCACCACCACCACTGTCGCCTCCTCCACCACTTCCTACCACCCCCACCTACAACCATCCACCACTGCCCACCGCCGCGCCATCACCCACTGTCACCCTACCACCACCCAATGCCACCACGCACCACCACCACCGCCACTCACCACCGATTTTATTCGTTCGTTTTTTCTAGTCTACCAAATAACATAAAGTAATGATTTATTCCATTCCCTTATGGTAACCAAACAAGACAATGGAATAGAATGGTCAATTTCATTCGTTTGTCAATTTCATTACCTCGTTCATTCCATTCACTCGTCCATTATGTTACCGCATAACAAACATACCCTTAGTGTGTATGTGGGTTGTGTTGATCTGTTGGAAGGTATGGTTTGTTCTGTAAGTAGAAGACTTTCAAGAGGGGGAGTATGATACAGGAACATCCACGAGTTTGCGTGAGTGTTCGTTCAGTATCCAGTTTGACTGAGGATCGATCCACATAGAAAAGGAAGCGACTGGGTGAGGAGGATCCATGTGCATGGAGTGGCGACGGTGGTCGCTTAAATGTGGATAAGATTTGATCACCATTAAATTCAAATTATTTAAACTATTATTTTTCCTATATTTTGGATTTTTGTTTCCTATTTTCGCTACGTTTGTTTTTCTATAAGTTAGGATTTATGGTTCATTGTTGGTTAGTTGATTATGTTTTTGAAGAATTTGTAAGCTTTAAACTTGCTAGTCAAATCATTCGATTCAAATCGTTTGAAGATAATCATTTGTTTCTTGAACGATTTGAATACGTTTCTACTTGTGCACTAGATGTAATACAAACATATAGACATTACATTTGTATAATCACATTACTTATCATATTATTTTACATTTCAAAATTAAAATAATTATTAAATATTTAACCATATAAATTAAATTAAATTAAACTAACCAAAAATATGTTTAAAAAAAACAAGTATAGTAACCGCACGTTACATCAGGTGGATTTTGAACAACGTATTGCATCGATGCATTTGAACCTAAATAAACATAATAGTTTAGAAGTTATAGTCTAAAAATAGTTATAAAAATTTAAATTATTAAAAATAAAACAAAAAATTATTTCATAAATTAATTAAAAAAGGAATTATGACAATTGCAGGGTTGTGCTAGTTGCTAACATACGCAAACCATTAAGGGTGTTGGGGGCGCCAAGCTCGATCACAATCGAGTAGGCAAAACCTCAATCGAGTAAATGGGTACACCGCCCCCATTAACTCGAGTTCATCCGGGTAGGGGTGTCCGAGTAAGTTGGCCGAGTTAGTTTACTCGGATGAAGCCACCCTCTCTCTACTCTTTCTCTACTGGACCCACCACTTTCACTCACACCTTTTCTATTTATTTATTTTTTTAAAAGTGGGTGAGTAAATGAGTAGGTGTTTCCAATGAAATCTGGGTAAATGAGTAAATGAATAGTTTTGAGGTGATAAAATTATATTAAACAGTTTTGATGAGTAAATGAGTAAATGGTTTAATGGCCCCAACACCCTATTCAAACCTGGGATCACAAGTGAGAGACTAGCGTGCCAACCACCAACCACGATGCCAACCACCAATCTTTATCCACTATCTAACTCGATACATATACATATACTAAAAAAAGACGAACAGTAAAAGGAAATAAAAAAAATGCATTAACGACTTGTGCCAGATACAACAACATACAACAAGACTTATATCATTGACGTGTCCCAACCAAATCATGCCACGTGGCCGACACTATAGACGCGGACCACATAAAATCTTTACTATATAATAAATAAAGGTTTTTCATGCCACGTGTCGTCTCCATATTCATTCTTATCATTTTTTTCCCTTCCCTCTCTTATTAAATGCACTTCTATCTTTAATATTTATATATTTAAAAAAAATACTAATCTTTATATTAATAAATCTCTTGACATATTTTGACAAGTGTATATGTTAACAGATTATATTGTGAGTTTTTAAAAAATAAATTTTTCACTACTTAATATATAATATTATATTTATTGAACCCGTTTAATACACGAGATTAGTTATACATAAAGCGCTGATTTTTCTTCAAAATTGTTATTCTAGGGTTGTACTTGATGCTTAATCAGCATGCCTCCAAAGGACCAAAAGCCAACACACACCCCACCCCACCCCACCCCTCCCGTCCCGTCTAGTTACTATCGCCATCTTTCTTTCCGAGTCCCCCATCCACTTTCCATTGTCTTTCCACCTTCAAAGTTGTCTCTTTAGTCTTGTCAAAACCCCACCGACCGGCGCACCCTTCGCCGGAATCTCACCCTCCCAACTTTACTTTTCTCAACTTATCACTCTCCGATGGACGAGTACTTAACACCTTTCGTGGAAGAGACCACCTTGTACAACCAAATAGTGCTCGGAAGTTTACTGCCGGGAAAATTGTGGACTCCGATCCCACACTTCGTCCAAGGCTGGTTGCGTAGCTACATTGCCGGCACACTTCTGTACCTCATCTCCGGCTTCCTCTGGTGCTTATACATCTATCACGTTAAGCGTAATGTTTATATCCCCAAAGGTCAGATTGCACACCATGTGTTTGATAAAATGTCTGGCTTAGTTTTTTTTTTCTTTTTTGTTGTTTTGTTATTATTATTGCATATGATTTGAACCACATGTTGAGATTTATAGATGGTTGTAAACTTGTAATCATTAATTGTTAGTTTTCTTTTAGGGTTTTGTTTGAATTGAATCTTTAGCTTATGACAGTGATTATTTAAGCATTCTAGATTTTTGGGATCTGATTCCATTTGCTTTTGGAAAGGAGTTGATGCGCGTACACCACCTCCATCACACACCAGCGCACCTGTCACATCATATGGGCCGTATTGGGTAATACAGATTCATATCGTCCTTAGTAAAGAGAACAAAGTTCCGGACATGTCACATCAGTCACGTTGAGACATCCATACGGTCTGTATTGTAGGTGAGAAAATGTAATACAACCAGTATTGTATCTATTATACGGATGGGGGATGGTGTGCCGATAAGATTGCCCTTTTGGATGGATATCTGAAATCAGGAGAGAGAGAAAATGACAATTTGATTGTTGCTATATCATAATAAGAAAGGAATTTGAAATAGTGAGGATTGCTGATGGATTAGATTTGCTCTGCTGCCCTTAGTTGAATGATGTAGCACATGTTGCTTTATATTGTACCTAACAATGTGTGCGAACACTTCCCGGTTTAGAGAATCATACGTGAGTCTGTCCAGATTCAAATTTGTAAAATAACAGCTTTTATATGCAATTACTTCAAATTTCCACCTTCTGTTCTTAGGCCTTGAAATAGTTAATTGTGGTGTAAGTTGTTTCTTCCAATGATGAAAAGCTGTGAGATTTGAGAATTAAGAAAACAACTCATTTGACACTCAAAAGTCAAATGTGGGTTTTCTTTGGAATGATGTAATGTAGGTGTTCCAGAAGTAGTAAAGAGGGGAACTTATAGGAGACGAGGAGATATACGGCATTGTTATTAACCAATGGTGATGTGGGTTCCATCTGTTAGAGCTATTATGTTAGTTTTAGCATTATCATGTTGGCAATCTTGCGGGTCCCATTGGGAGCAACCTCTGAGGAAAGGTCTATCCTCATCTCACCCTCCCTAGACCCTACCAATAGCTTGTTATCTGGTTTTAAAATGCGCACATCAAGAGGGCATAATGCGCACATCACATGATGAGGTGATGAGGTGATGAGGTCACGTCACTTCGATGCAATTCCATGATGCGCATTTGATGTGGTCAGATGCGAGATGCGGTCTGATGCGACACTTATGCAGTTGACTGGTGTTTGAATAAATTAAACCATCAATTGCAACAGGTCTGGGTTTTTCAAATCTAACTGAACAAACCTGACCATCGATTGAGCAATTGGTTTGAGTATCTGAACAAATTAGACATTTGATTGACCAAATATGACCAAGGATGATGAGAATATCTTATATTTTAGTGTTTAAAAGTTGACCATTTAAAATAATATCTATAAAAAATCTTAGTATTTTTTATTAACAAACGCCTCACATACGTGATGTGCGCGCATCGGCTTTTGGGATTAAAATGCATCGGAGTGCTACACGCTTTTTAAAACCAAGCTTGTTATAAGTGGGATTTTACTCAGTAAGTTTGTTTATTTGTTTGGTATGTTGGCAATCCGTGTGCTTTTACATGTATAGGTTTTAGGCCCTTATATCTTTTATAGTTAGTTGCTATGTAGGATTGTAATCAAAGGCGCAAGTGGCGCACGCCTAGGCGAGTCTTTGAACCTTTGACTACCTAGGTTAGTTGATCTAGTTTGGTGGTTATACATAAATGCGCACTTCATATAAAATCCGGTAGTGTTTTATTCAATCTTTATTGGCTTGCACTCTTGCAGATGCTATCCCTACTAGAAAAGCAATGTATATGCAAATATATGTTGCAATGAAGGCCATGCCGTGGTACTGTGCTCTTCCTGCAATCTCTGAATACATGGTTGAAAATGGATGGACCAGATGCTTTTCAAGGATAAGCGACGTTGGATGGGCTTCATACGTTTGGTACACAGGACTTTATTTAATATTTGTCGAATTTGGCATCTACTGGATGCACAGAGAGTTGCATGATATTAAACCTCTTTACAAATACCTCCATGCAACTCATCATATATACAATAAACAGAACACCCTTTCCCCATTTGCTGGTGTGTACCCTTTTTCTTTTCTTTCATTATGCTTAAATGATAAAACTTCAAAATTTAATCAGTTTTTTTTTTAAATCAGGGTTGGCATTCCACCCTCTAGATGGGATACTGCAGGCAGTGCCACATATAATTGCTCTATTTCTAGTGCCAACGCATTTCACGACGCACATTATGTTAATATTCATAGAAGCTATCTGGACAGCTAACATTCATGATTGTATTCATGGGAAGTTATGGCCAGTAATGGGTGCAGGGTACCACACGATTCATCACACAACATACCGTCATAATTATGGTCATTATACAGTTTGGATGGACTGGATGTTCGGTACCCTTCGCGATCCTTTGGAAGACGAGGCTAAGAATATATAAAAATAAGCATTATTTATCTTGGTGGGCAGCTGATTTTAGAATCTGAAAAACTGTTTTCAGTGATGGGTGACTGTGACTCCTTTTTTGTTTGTAAATGATTGAATTGGTTGATGATGTTAGGGGGGAAGAGAAGAGGTCTGTGGTGGTTTCCTTCTAGTAGAAGTTTTGGATTTATCTTATCTGATCTGGACCAGGTCTATGTATTTTTATGATTTTTTTTTCTGGTTTTTAGAGTTTGTGGTGACATGTGTGAACAAGAATTATTACTCTCTTGTTTCTGCTTAGAGAGGTGGTCTTGAATTTGTTGTGAATCAAGTAAAAGTTGATTGTTTATATGACTATTTTTCTTGGGTATGTTTTACCATGACATTTAACAAGTTTAAAGGGTAATTTCTCTTTCTCACACACTGACACACATACATATACAAAGGAGGGTTCATGAGAAACCATATGACCGGGCATATAGATCTTGGACATCACTTTCTTAGAGATAATTTGCAAAAAGGTAGTATATCCTTTCTTAGTGTTCCTTCGGATGAATACGTAGGGAATATATTCGCTAAACCCTTAAAACGTGAAAATTGTCTTGAAAATGGTTCTTGGTATGCTAGAACACAACCCGTAAGCTTACACGTCATGAAAACTGACTGATTACGTCGTGCGGAATATCACTGTTTAGATAAGTTTCTTGTTCACATCTTTTCACTAAACAAAGCTTCTTCGTTTGTTGATCTAACCGACAATATTTATCCACATCATGTAAGGGAGTTTTACTCTAGTTTTTGTTTCAATGAAACTTCATCTACTATCAATTTAACACTATACAACAAAGTTTGGTGTTGGTCTTTTGAAGAATTTTGTGAACTTCTGCAAGTTCCTACTTTTGGACCAAAAATCTTGGACTCTTCTCATGATCTCTCAAACTTACAAATCATTCCTCAATGTGAGATAATTTCCCAAATTTGTAGACCTTCAACCAATCCATTAAGGAAGTACATCAAGAGCATCCATGCTTCATCTACTCCTCTTGAAAAATCCTTGAACCTAACTTCCATCATTAGTGAGATTAAGCTTCCTTACCCTTTATGCTCAATGCTTTCTTCAACCGAAGTAAGGAAACATTTTGAAGAACTCTTCAAGGTGAACTATGGTGCATATGGAGCTTAATCTAGTGACGAGAATGAGGGAGTAATCACAAGAGGAGATTATCATATTATTTGAGAAGGACAAGAGGAACAAAAGTAATTATTCAATGAACTCCTTGGCTATGTCAAAAGAGCTCTTCATTCCTTCTCCAACTCAACCAACTTCATCTTCCTATCATATCTAAGGTCGAAAGTAAAATTATACATCCTCTCAAGCAAATTCAATATGGATGTTATAAATTTCCTTATGTGGTTGTTCTCTAAGACAAATTCTTATGACTCGAATACTTTGGCCCTAAAGTGGCGGACCCAGAAATGTTTTTTATGGGTGTCGGAGGTTTTTGGGGTCAATTGTCTAATTAAATATTAATTTTTTTTGTCCGAGTCGGGTCGGGTCACATAATAAAACGATGAAAACTAAAAAAAATATAAACGAACAATAATAATATGATGTTTGTCATTAGAAATGCATAATTAAAAAACAATATTTCTATAATTGTTCTCTACAGGTTTTCATTTTTTGAAACCGAACCATTACATAATCTATAGGTACATTTTTAAGCAACTCGTTTTCAATATAACAAACACAACTATCAACTTTTTTTTCAATAATTAATTAGGTTTAAAATATTTAAATGGGTATTCGGTTTATTTATGAGTTTATGTTTTATTTAGGCTTATTTTGTTTAAAGGTTATTGAGTTAAACTATTAAAAGTTTGATTTAAAAGTTTTATAATTAATGGGTTATGCCGTTATAGTATAGGTCAATTGTTATAGGGTTGAAAGTTTGGTTTAATTGGTTTTTTTTATTAAATCTATAATTCTAAAAAATATTTCTTTAGGGTTGGTGTCAAAATTTTATAGTATAGGTCAATTGCTAAAGGTTCGCTCCCAAAAGAGGTTCAGTCGCAAAGTTCGTTGCTAATCTTGCGATGGAAATTCCGGTCGAAAAATCTGTCTCAAGAATATTTTGGTCACAAACAATGATTGCAAATAAAGTCAAACAATGACATTGAATCTGTATATATTTTTGTTGCTTCTATATAATTTAGGGGATATAAAAACCACATTACATAAGAAATAAAAGATGATGTTCGATTAAATTCAATCTCCGGCCATCCTTGAATCAGAAAACCCCGGATTACCACCGTCATCCACCACAATGTCAACCACCTCCGGTTTCTGAACATTCAACTCCTCATTCTGTATCCCTCTCAAACCCTCCACCACTTCCCTCATCGTCGGCCTCATATCCCTCTCTCGTTGCAAACACCGGAACCCTAATTCCGCCACAAGCGTCACCACCCGCCTCACCAACCCATCATTCTCAAACCCAATCCTCTCATCAACCAACTCACCCAACTTCCCATTCTGAATCCGATCCACCGTCATGTTAGCCAAGTTAACATCACGCGTGTGCCTGCTCGTGTCAACGGCACGCAACGACGACAACAGCTCCATCAACACCACTCCAAAACTATATACATCACTCTTATCAGTCAACCTGTAACACTGATAGTATTCAGGGTCAACATACCCCGGCGTCCCTTGGGGCGCCGTGGACACATGTGTAGCATTGATAGGAAACAACCTCGATAACCCGAAATCCGCAACTTTGACGTGGAACTTCATGTCTAATAAAATGTTGCTTGTTTTCACGTCGCGGTGAATAATGTCCGAATCGTGAAGGTATGCTAATGCTTCGGCTGTTTCTATCGCGATATTGAGGCGTAACGGCCAGCTAATCCAACAAGTGGCTAACCTTCCGTGTAGATGATCGGCTACGGTTCCGTTGGCGACGTACTCGTAGACTAACAGAAGCTCTCGGCTTCGTCGAGAAGTGCAGCCGTGAAATTTCACTAGGTTTTCGTGATTTAACATTGTTAAGATCTCGACCTCGTTCATGAACTGCTCGACGCGCTTGAGACTGTTCTGGTATAACCGTTTAAACCGCCACTTCTCGGCCGTCTTTGAGCTTGCCGTAGTAGACGGTTCCGAAACCACCGTCTCCGAGTTTTCTTGAGTCGTTGAAACCGTCAGTGGCTGCTTCCAGTTCGTCGTTGGTGAACACGTGAGTGCCGAAATAGGTGCTGTTTCCGATTTCTGTTGTGGTGGTGGGAAAGTTTGTTGAGATGGTTGTTAGGCTGTTTTTGGATGGAGTTTAATTGGGTCCTTTAGCGCGCCTTTTTTTCCGTTTGCAAAAGAGGAGTCCGGATCCTATTCCGATGGTAGAAAGAATCCCAGCAGTGATAGGAAGTGCTAGAATAAAAAAGAGTCAAATTTGCAATGTTTTCAGAACCGGACCGGACGTCGAACCGGTCTCCTTACCGGTCCACTGGTCGGACCGGTCCGACCGGTCGGACCGGATTTAAGAACCGAACGACGTCATAAATATTATAAAAATATATCAGTCTAAATAGCTTTTAATCCTTTCAAAAACCACCAACAAGTCAATTCCAATAATTTTAAACTAACAATTACCTACGAAATAAGAAGCCAAGAGACTTAAAAAAGATTAAAAAAAAATTAAAAAAAAAAAATAGTCAAGCGGTTCAACCGGTCCGACCACCCGGTTTCCGGTCCGACCGCCGGTTCAACCGGTCCGACCACCGGTTCGCTGCAGAAACGGTTCAACACATGTAACCGGACCGGTCAGACCACCGGTTCCCGGTCCGACCGGTCCGGGTTTCAAAACATTGCAAATTTGTTAATGTATAATATAAATTTATATAATATTAAAAAAACTTAATTTTAAATATATCACAATCATAAACAAATTTTCGTTAAATCATTTTTTATTTCAAGTTTTCTAAAAAATCTCAAAAAACCGAGTAACTTTTGACCACATCACCACCAAAATAAAAATCAATTTTTTTTTGAATGACAACATCTAGATATTTTAGGATAATTGGGTTTTTTCGGTGCAACACCTAGAACATACATGACAGCTCTCCACAGAAGGAACCCCAACTTGGTAAACCCTCTAACCACAGACCCCTATTTTTTTTATTGTAACTTGGATTCGAATACGATTGGAAAGACCCCGGGTTACCTCCAGGGCAAAGTCCCTTTGGTAATACAAATCAAATAGAAGTTTGTTCCTTTTGCATTCGATTTGCCCATAAATCAACTCTGGTTTCATATAATCAAAAGAATGAAAGTCATACCTATAGTCAGGGACCTGTTTTTAGGTGAGGAACTGGATTGGCTTGTGTTAACCATGGTGCAACTATCTGCAATCAAAGGTGAACCAGGGCAGGCACACACGGTTTGATTTGTATCATAACTGTAAAAACAACGACCGTTAGACTCGCTACATTTGCTGCAACCCATGGTATCCAGCTTCCACCTGACCTCAAATCCTTCCCTCAGAACCCGATCCAAACCACTTGAATTCACCAATCCAGTAGACCCGATTCCCATAACAGGAACTGGAACGATCACACTCTTGTTACATATTCCCGGGCCTTGTTCTCCAGGCAACACCAAAACCTTATCTATCCCCGTATCATCACAAGAAAATGCGTCCCCATGAAGATTCAAAGAATCCGGGCACCCGTATAGAAAAGTGATATTCATGTAATTTAAGGGGTAATAAAAAAGAGTAAATTTCGTTTTTGGCCCCTGTGGTTTGGTCTGTTTAACCCTTTTAGTCTAAAAAGAAATCTTTTAACATATCAGCCCCTGAGGTTGTATTTTTGTAACCATTTCAGTCCATCACACTAACCCTGTTAACTTTTTCTGTTAAGTATAGGAATATTTTAATCATTTCATTTTTAAATGAACTAGTTTAACCTTTTCAGTCCAATAAAAAAAATTTAAGCTTTTTCATAAAAACTTTTTTTCTACCTTTTTAAAAACGTTTTTTTTTTACTTTTTTAAAATCATTTTTTTAGTTTTTTTTTCATAAAAACGTCTTTTTTAACCTTTTTAAGTTTTTTTTAACTTTTTTAAGAATAATTTTTTTAATATTTTTTCATAAAAAACGTTTTTGAATACATTTTTTTAGTTTTTTTTTTATAAAAAACGTTTTTTAGCTTTTTCGTAAAATGTTTTTTTAACCATTTTAAAAAAGCGCTTTTTTTTAATAGTTCACCATTTAAAAAAAAACTATTTTAAAATAGTTAAAAAATATTTTACGAAAAAGCTAAAAAACGTTTTTATAAAAAAAAACTAAAAAAATGTTTTAAAAACGTTTTGTTTGAAAAAAAAATAAAAAAATATATATCTTTAGAAAAGTGAAAAAAACATTTTTAAAAAGGGTCAAAAAAGACGTTTTTACGGAAAAAAAACTAAAAAAATGATTTTAAAAAGGTGAAAAAAACGTTTTTGAAAAAGTAAAAAAAAGACTTCACGAAAAAGACTAAAAAAAGTTTTTATTGGAGTGAAACATTAAACTAGTTCACTTAAAAATAAAATGACTAAAATCTCATATACTTAACAGAAAAAAGTTAACAGAGTTAGTGTAATGGACTGAAATGGTTACAAAAATATAACCTCAGGGGCTGATATGTTAAAAGATTCTTTTTTGGACTAAAATGGTTAAACAGACCAAACCACAGGGGCCAAAAACGAAATTTACTCTAAAAAAGATTATGATTAATAGTGGTGTTATGAAATCTTGGGGACAGATTGACTCCATTACATCTTCTCTAATGATCTTCAAGATCTGAGACGAATGGTCAATGCTCAAAACATGGTAAGTCAGGTTGTTCATGTCGATAGTAGGCGAATTCCTGCCATTACAGTTGAGCTCAAAGCCCGGATACCCACAGTATCCGGGGTCTTCATGTCTTGTGAACGGGTATTGGACCCCGGAGATGGTCCCACAGGTGAATGACCTGGCACAGTTCTTATAGGGTTCATACTGCAGGCTGCTTGAAGCTTGGGGAGCTACAATTACAACTAGCAAGGTTATGATGATTAGAAATGATGGGAACTGAGAAAGATTTTGGAACTTCATCGAGAATGCGTTAGATCGTCGTGTTTTAGCCTCGATTCTTATATTAACGAAGGTCTGTTGGTACTATAGTCAACATTTATGCACCTAATTACTCAACTAACTGCAATTATATATCTTATTTGAGTTGAAATTTGTTCAATATAGGTGAAGGTTTGGTGGACCTTTTTGGAAACTTGATTAACACTATTAACCAATACTTCTGTCACATATTAGTCTGTTAATCTAAGATCTAAATTGTTTTGGTCCATAAAGACATAAAGATAAATCTTGTTGAACAAACTGACCTTAGAAAGTCAAAGCAAGCTCAGCTACTAGCCCATTAGCAATTCTATTCGGGGCGTATCCGGTACTTGACTTACCTCCCGCATTTGTGCAGGGTTTGGCAACGTACATATACGCAACCTTACCCTACACTTTGTGCAGGAGGCTGTTTCCCACAGCTTGAACCCATGACCTTATATAACTTGTGAAAGATTTATGAGTATCATGAATAGTAAAATGGTGCCCAATCGAGGGCTGCCACGTGGCAGTCTCTTTTTTTCTTTTTATTTTCAAGATCATGTTTAAGTATATAAATGAACTGAATAGAAAGATTAACTACCAATAAAAACCCAATAAGATTTCAGCCACACGTTCATTTCCAATTGTCAATACAAAGTAGGTACAAGATAGTGACAACATGGATTCATATGATCATGAAAAGGTGATTCAGCACTTTAGTAATCACAAAAGGGAACAAAAAGAGCAAAAGACAGATCAATTTTCCTAATTTCATTATGATTTCAAGTGATTTGTTTATGAAGAAACAATAAAGATGATCATCACAGGGTTTCATGGAAGATCAGCACTAACATTTTGAAGCTGCTTCTTTTCCAGCATATCAGAACATATCTGCCCCATCATGTGGTAGAACAGATTAAGATCAGATAACTGCTCAATTGTCATCTTCTCCATTACAACTCTTGCTAGTTTCTCTCTTTCTTCATTCATCTTCAATCTCTGCATGTATGAAGACGCATTCCTCACCGTTGCGCCCATCTGCTTCAACCTATTCTCTTGTTGCAAACTCAATGCTATATTTGACTGTAACCAATTCAAAAAACAAAACCACCATCATTGGTCAATCTAAAATAGAAAAATTAGATTAAATTATTCAATGGGTTGAATTGAATCATCAATCATATATTCATACCTCGAGAAATTCGGCTCCCGGTTTGAGATCAGACTCGTTAAGTTGACGAACATTATCGCCTCCTTCATATAGGTTTCTTGCAAGCGAGAAGCTACGAACAATAACATTTCTCTTTTGCTCCAATTCTTTATCAAGTTTTAAAGACGATGGTACTTTTTTTATGCTATTGAGCTTCTTTTGATACGCTACCACTGCCTTCACAAATTCCTGCAACCAGATAAATTACATTACATTTCCAGATCTTACAGATAAACTACATCACAATATCACATTTCCATGCATGAAATGGTTACCTTATAAGCAGCAGTGCATCCAGGATAATCGAATTCATTTGAATTCGCTTTCCTCATCCGCTCAGGATGAAACTGCAACCCCATTATAAACTTACCCTCTTCCGGATTATAAGCATCCGGATCATAAAACCCTTCGATCAAACCATCTGGCGCGTACGCCATGGGCTTGAACCGTTGTGCTAGCCTCTTGACTCCTTGGTGGTGATAGCTATTAACCCGAATCTCCATACTATCTTTCAAAGAATCTTCAAACCATTGATACAAAGGGGTGTCCTCAACAATCTCAACAACATGCCGGTGCCCATCATAGTTATCGTAATCCATATGAACCACTTTCTTCTCATACGAACAATTTTTTGTTAGTTCTTTGCCGATGTCTTGGTAAAGGGTACCTCCACATGCTACATTCAATACTTGTGATCCTCTACATATGCCCAAATAAGGTATGTTTCTTTCCAGACAGTGTTTGGCGAGCGAAAGCTCTATCGTGTCCTTTTCCTTGTCGATGGCGGTGTCACTGGCGTGCAACCGCCTGATTTCCTCCAGTTCGTCTTTAGATAAATTGGGTTCTTCATCTTCGTACAACGATGGGTCGATGTCTTCCCCTTCGCACAGAAGCACACCATGGATCGGCTCAAAGCTGTGCAACAACGTGTGGACACCGGCCACCCGGGGTACAATAACGGGAACAGCTCCATATCCGACTATAAGATCCAGATGATATTCACCTAAAAGTTTAACGATTTGGCTTTAGTACTGCCACGTCTCTTTCAAACTCTATGCTATTATGTATTATTGATCAACTATTAATATAATATAGATAGCAAACATGACTAATATATTTTATCTTATCACAAATATAAAAACAATAAATCTTATTTTCCTAACAAACATGCAGATTAAACAGTGGCAAGTCGCCACTAATACAATTAAACCCTAGCCCAGATCTATCTCTTATCAACGGTCAGATTAAACAGTGAGGAAAGTGGCTAGTGTCGCCGCTAATATCAGTGTCGCCGCTAAAGATGCCGCTGCTAATGCCAACTTTTCTTATAGTGATGACTAATATATATCATAAATATAAATACAATAAATCTTATTTACATGACTAATATATATTTTTATCTTATCAAAAATATTAATACAACAAATCTTATTTACATGACTAATATATTTTTATCTTATCATAAATATAAATATGACAAATCTTATATTTCCGTAACAAACCATAACTAATATAATTTTAAGGGTTAATATTTTCTATCTAATATATATCTCCAACCGACACGATTCCTCATGTTGTTCGTAAAAGGAGATTAGATCATCAACAAAGAAATCGATCGAAATGCCATAATTGAATTATGTTAATCAACAACAGGATAAATCATTGAATTAAGGATACGAAAAAAACCTAACCGACGAAATCAACAAACTTGTTCTTGCGGAGGCTCCGCCTAGACACGATTATGACACGTGGTAAGATGCCGGCGAGATCGGCGGTTGACATGGCGGTGTTTGTTTAAGAATCGAATTCGAAATAGAGAACGATGCGCCGCGTCTGGCTGTATATATTTATAAGTTTTTAATTGATGATATTGCAAGGTGAGAATGTGGTGTATATATAGGGAGGAGGATGTGGAAGCCAAGCCAAGTGGGAAGGCGTAGGGTGTGCTGGGTAGTCACGTGAGTCAGCTGATGTGGAACAGGAGAGGCAGCGGGTCAAAAGTCAAAACTGAGGGCATAGTGACGTGGCTAGGTTCTTTTGGATATCATAATTAAATATACTACCGGTGGAGGTTTTATCCATTTATAGTTGTTGGCTCTAGTTGGATCTAGGGATCGGGGAATTTTTTTCTTAAACGGTGGTGCTTATACTAGTAGTTTCACAAGCGGTGTCGTATTCGATTTAGTTACATAAATGGTTTTTTCACGCTTGCTAACCACGAATTGCATGATTCCATGATTACTAACCACGAATTGGTGTGATTCCATGTTGCCAACCACGAATTGGTGTGATTCAGTCTTTTTTTTTATTAATTCGTGGTTGGTAACCATGATTTCTTCAATCTTGTATTGCCAAGCACGAATTGCCAAGCACAAATTCAGTTGCCAACCACGAATTCATTCACATCTTGTTTCCCAACCACGAATTCATTCACAGCCAACCAAGAATCTCACTAATTTTGGCTTTATCTCTATTGTTTTGTTTGTCACGGGTTATAAATGACTTGATGTATCACTACTACAAAACTACAAATATATGTAATTATTTGACTTGATGTATCACTACTACAAAACTACAAATATATGTAATTATTTGACTTGATGTATCACTACTTCAAAACTACAAATATTATTTGTATTTTTGTTTCACATGTATTTGTTTAGTAGCTAGTAGGTTTCACTTTTTGATCAAAGCCAGGAATTCTTCAATAATGATATCACATGATATCATTACAAATACATTTTTATAAGTAGCATATCTTGTTTCAATTTTTATCAAATCACATTTTCACTTTTTATCAAATCACATTTGTTTCACAATTCACACATGGAACCACAAGTGTTTCCCGGTCCTAGTTGTCCAGAAGTATTATTCCTTGAAAGAAACCATAGAGCTTATCAGTTGTTTAATTCATCATCCTATAGTCATGAAGCACTTATTCTTAGACGTGCTGATCGGAAATTCTGGAATCACTTTAAAAATTTTGAGGTTCCAGAAAATGTAATGTTACATATACGAGAATCTTGTTTTGGTGGTGTTTTTTACTGTGGTTACCGAAAGGTGGATAATCACTTGATAACCACACTTGTAGAGAGGTGGCGTCCAAAAACCCACACCTTTCATTTTAAATTTGGAGAAGCCACTGTTACATTGCAAGATGTTCAAGTTCTTTGGGGTATGCAATCACCGACAACGTCGTTTCTGGAGAGGACATAAGATTATCGGAAACTCAGTGGAAAAGCCGTTGTTATGAAATGTTGGGTTTGGATCCTGCATTTTGTCATTTGAAGGGTTCTCTGCTTAGGTTATCTTCTATAATGGATGAACTAGAGAAGCCGCTTCCTGAGTCCACTGTATCGCCTATACAACGAGCAAGGTTATACATCTTACATTTATTGGGAGGAACCCTATTTCCTGATTCTACTGGGAACCACGTATCTTTACATTTTTTAAATCATCTAGAGGATTTAAAAGAATGTGGTCGGCTAAGTTGGGGGAGCGCTGTTCTTGCTAGCCTTTTTAGAAACCTCTGCAAAGCATCATCCCCGCAAGCCACAGAAATTTATGGGCCGATGGTATTGTTACAGTTATGGGCATGGGAGAGAATACCATCAATTGCTCCCATACGAACAGAAGATTATGCTAGAGAAAAACTGTATGATGCACGGTAAGTTAAAAACAACATATATTATATATGTTTATTTTTAATTATTTATAAAATCAATTTTATACGATTTTGATAGGTGGAGTGTTCCTTTAAACTTCAGAGAAGCAACAAGTCATGTTCTTGTTATGTTTCGTTCACAATTTACATCTTTACAAGCGGATGAGGTAATTTAAATTATATACATTTCTTTTTCATTATAAAAATATACTAATGTAATTTAGTTTCAATTTTGTAGTTCATATGGACGCCATACTATGGGGTTATGTTGGATCTACCGGAGATGTGTAGAAGCGACCACCTTAGTTGGATGTGTGATACCACTCTCGTATTTTGGGACGTTGTTGAGGCCCATATAGCAAGTAGGGTAATGCGACAGTTCGGTTTTGCTTAACCGATCCCTTCTAATGTAATGTTCGACAAGATCGAACATGAAAATTTGCATAAATCTAATCGTAAGGGCAAAGGTAAAGATTGGAGACAACGCCATCATAAATACATTACAAATTGGGAGTCTCGGTTAGAGCGTGTTGTCGACGGTGTCCCTGCTAATACGGTTTTTGCAAGTAATGAGTATTTGAATTGGTATTTTCCACGTACTGTTTTATTCATTACTAAACCTGGTCGTCATCATTCTTCACAATCGCATCAAGATCATGGTGGCAGACTTGAACTACTGGTAATTACATTTTATTATGATTTTTTTGTAAATTAAAAACTTTAACATTTATGGTTGGTTATTGTAGGGAGATGGAATGAGTCAAATATATAGAGCTACAGGAGAATTAATGGGAATAGATTCACAAAATACACAATTTTTGCAGCCTTTACAAAATATGGCGAACCAATATATGGGCTTGCAAACATGGGAGAACATATTTATTGCCCAAGTTCACATGTGGCTACGAACAACAGTCAATATTCTTTCCCAACTGAACCCTTAGATATGGTTCAAAGTGTGCGTAGACGCGGTGGTAGACGAGGTGGCATCCATGGTGTTGGTAACCAAGATGGTGACGATTTACAAAACCCTGATCGTGATGGTCGAAACCAAGAATCTGAACACCAAACACAAAATCTAAATTTGGAACTAGGCGGTTCATCGTCTAATAATGTTGGTTTTGCACAATTTTCAAACTTGATGGGTAATTTTAGTCAAGCTTATTATACACCATCACAACATACTAGTCCCCCATTAACGTATAATCATTCAAACGATTTTGTGAACATGGTCATGCCTCAAAATATCAACACCGACACCATAACAGATCAACACGTACGACCATCTGTAACCCCTATTCCATTCCCAAACTTTGATATTAGTCAAAATCCAAATCTTACAGATCAAGAAGGGCGGCCTAGACGGACTTCTAAGCCACCTTGGTGTGGCACGCATAGCAGATTAGATCGTCATTAGATTTTAAACATGTTTTGTTTTATTTAAGTTTAATTTTTTATTGTATGGTAAAAGTACATGTTTTGTTTTATTTAAGTTTAATTTTTTATTGCACATATTTTGTTTTTTTGTAAATGTCACGTGAATCTGATGCAAGTTGGATCTATTGTCTTATAACCATTATAAATACTGCCATTCACATACATCACACTTTCATTGATCTAAATTTAACACTTAAATAAACATGTCTTCTAGTGCACCCGGTAGTGACATACCGGCACCGGTAGAGAACCATTTTTTGAGAAATAATGAGAACTGGTCTAGAAATGTTGTCCAATTCTTTTACAACGGAGATAGTGATTGGTGTAGGGTTCATTGTATGGGCGATGAAGTACTTGACTGCGAATTTTGGGGTATCCTTTTAGGGCTTTGTGGAGACGCTTTTATACATGAGATTGTAAGTATAAAAAATTTATTCATGTCATATTAACGTAGATAGTAATTGGTGTAATAATTGTTTTTTTTGTACAGCATGTTCGCGCTTGGACAAGAAATCTTATGTATTGGAGGTTATATTACATATTAATAAGCGATGAGTTGCCGAGGGGGAATCGTTGGACTATTCTACCGCCTAAATTTATGGACCTAATAACTGACGGACATCACGATTCATTTCAATATGGTGATGGGACGAACCAGCTGTATCCTGCACTTTGGGAGGTCGAAACGGTAAAGTTGTATAATTAATAAATAATTATAATTTATTATAAATAAAGAATAATTATTTATATGTTTTAACAGGCATTTTTACCTCTATCTCATGATGGTGTCAACTGGTACCTTTTTAAGATTTGTATGCATTCACTACAAGTTCATGTAATTTATCCATATGATTGTGTTGCAAATACATGTGCTAATTCATGGTGCATACATCGTGGTATTCACCGAGTATTTTTGGAATTCGAGTTACATTTTAGATGGTTTCTACAACGTATTTTGTTTTTTCAACGCTCTGGCCTACAAGAAGTAGAGACTTTAGAACATTTCGGGGAAAGTGTCTGGCCTCCAAATGGTGTTTGACCTCCAAATGGTGTTCACATTGGTCGAGATGCGGGAGTCGTAATATGTATGTTATTACGTAGGCTAGTACAAAACAGGTCATTAGTGTGGGAGGAAGATAGTGTTCAAAATGCTTGTCTAAATTATAGACGTTTTATTGCAGATCAATTATATGGTAGTCGTATATGAACACCAATGTAAGATTGTCATTCAACTTTATGGAGATGGAGTCACATGAAATGTAAGATTGTGTAAGATTTTGATTCCTCATGTGTAAGATTGTGTATTGTATAAAGATTCTCATCATTTAATATTGTGTAAGCTTTTGACCGGTTGGGACATCTCTTAATGTTCTTATCAAATACTTTTACATACAAATATTAATGTACAAAGATTCTCATCTTTTATTATTCTCAACAAAGACTTTTACATAAAACATTAAAGTTACATTTTTTGAAACAAATATAAGTTACATATCTTAATTCCATAGAAATATCAGATAACATTATTGGGCAAGAACACATCAACATAAAATCTCCTGTTACGACCGGTTGGGACATCTCTTCCTGTTATGACCGGTTTCATTGCAGATTCCGCACCTACGAGCGACAGATTCTTCATGGTAATGAACATCCATCTCGTTATATATCCTACGTGCTCGTCTCCTACCACGCGATGTGACAATTTTTGATTCGTCTGCTATAATCCTCCAACCAGGATCTATCCATAAAGCAGGATGAGGTAGCGGGCGAAAATCACTCTGATATTGTTGTAGATATGTTGCATTTTTGTATACCCTATGAACATGTCATGAGGTCTTTCACCTCGATGACGACAAATGGAAATTGCATGTGAACATGGAAATCTTTCAGCTTGCCACTTTTCGCATGAGCATTTTTTGTTTTTATATTGGACAATATAATCGTTGTCACCATCTTGATTTGTTTGCATCATTGAGGTAACCCTGTACCACCCTTCTTCTTCATTAAACTCAGTTACAGTGTGGTCTTGACCCCGTTTGTCACGTTCATCAAAGGTGTGCCAAACACGTGGGGGTAAAGATGTTTTACAATGCTTTGCAATGTCAGTATGGTTTCGAAATTGTTGCACGACTTTATTAAACGTATAATCAATACACGCCTTTATGGGCAGCACCCTAGCTCCACGTAATGCGTTGTTTAAGCTCTCTGAAATATTTGTTGTTAAGTTACCCCAACGACTATCTTTTTCATCGTGCATAAGTGTCCACTTATTGAAACCAATTTGTTTCAAATACTCCCAAGCCTCAGGATTGATCTTTTTCATTTGTTGTATACAGCTTCGATACTTTCGACGTTGTGTGGTGCTACCAATAGACCAACATAGCCTTTTTAAGCTAACATTCTTGAACTTCTTCATGAAGTTGCTCCTAACATGACGCAAACAAAAACGATGATATGCAAGTGGCTCCTTCCACATATCAAGATTATTCATTACATGAATAATGCCTTTGTGTCTATCTGAAATAACACACAATCTTCTCCTAGTTAGACTAGCAATATGTTTCCATAACTGTATAAAAAACCAACCCCAGCTATCATTAGTTTCCTCGTCAACGATTGCATAAGCTACTGGCAGTATATAGTTGTTTGCATCTTTTGTAACTGCAATTAACAACTTACCACGATATGATCCCGTCAAATGTGTACCGTCTACGCATATAATGGGCCGACAATGTTGAAAAGCTTTTATGACAGGCCCAAATGCCCAAAATACATATTTAAATGTATTGTTTTCACTTGAACCATCTGTTTGATGATACCATTCCACAATAGTGCCATTATTTGATGACATCAGAGTTGCAATGTACTTAGGTAACTCCTCGAAATTAGACTTCCAGTTACCATAAATACTATCAACAGCTATTCTCCTAGCTCGCCAAGCCTTAATATATGAAATATCAACCTTCAATGTTTCCTTTATGTACGCCTGGATTTGTTTGACAGGGAAAGCAATGTCCGCACGAACCGCATGGTTGATGTATGCTGCAACATTTTTAGATGTAAGGCTTCTATTGTTGTTGCGAATGACTGACCCATAACAGTTGTGAGACGCAACCCATTTTACTATCCTCCACATGGTTTCACCATGCTTCACACGTGCATACACATACCAGTTACACGGAGGAGCGTATGGAAGGTTACTTGTTTGACAAGCGACTGTGGTGTAACATCTTGCCTTCCATTTTTGAGGTCTAGTTTCAACTACTATTAACTCTCTATTACAGGCAACATTCCACTTTCGAACAGCATACATCAACTCAGTTTTAGATTTAAAGTACATACCAACTCGAATTTCATTTAACTCATTGTTCCACAAATCTATGTGGTCATCTTCTTCAAAACCACCAGCGTCGTAATCTCTTAATTCCTCAACATCATCAGAATAGTTCACCGGGCTTTGAGAAAGCCCTTGAACAATTCCGAGATTATATTCTACTGGAGTTTCACCGTAGCCGTCGTCATCAGTTTCGTCAGTGGACATATTTAAATCCTCTCTTACATCTTCAGAATCTTCAGACCTTAATTATTCAACAATGTTATCCAAGACTTCTTCATCGTCACCATGAATAGTGTCATCAACTTGTTCATGTGAAATATCTTCTACTATGGTATGTTGGTTTGACGGGCCGGCTTCAAAAGTTGATGGGGATTGTATTGGATCATTGTATTGATAACAAGGGGGTGTTGGTGTTATTTGGGGTGCCATTGAAACAGAAACACTACGAAGCAGATCCATACATCCGTCTCGTTGGACTGACATTATTGGCTGACAATTAACGTATATGTTAGCCCTGAAATTTGCTTCTGCTTCTGCTAAATAATACATAATATCTAAACTTGCATCACTAGAAATATAGGATGCTTCAGATATCCCTTGAAACTGATAATATAATAATAATCCTAAGTTAAAAGATTCTTTTTGAACACCAAGATGATTATAAACCATACGAAGCAATTCTTCATATCGGATTTTGTGGTGAATAATAAAGGAAGTCGTTCGAGTAGATTCATCTGAGGAAACAACTCCGTTATCATACGAAAAATTACCACCAAAGAATAATCTAACAAAAAACGGACGAGTTAAGGACATTATGAAAGAAAGACTTAAAAGAGTTTGAAATATTTGAAAGAGTATGAAAGAGTTGAAAGGGTTTGAGATGGTTTTTGTTGAAGTCTAATATATATTTGTTGAGCAAATCTTCTATCACATTTTTCACCCACAGTAATCAGAAAGATTCTTTATAAAAATAAAACTGACAGAGATTCTCTTGTTTATTCATAAAAAATAAAATTTATAGAACAAAATAATAAAACAATAAAAAAATAAAAGAAAAATTAATACTCAATTTTTGAGAGAATTCAACATTGTTTCGAACCAATTCGTGGTTGGCAACCATTGTTTCCAACCAATTCGTGGTTAGCAACCCTTAGGAACCACAATTCGTAGTTGGCAACCCTTAGGAATCACAATTCGTGGTTAGCAACCATAATTCGTGGTTAGCAAGCAATGTTTTCAACCAATTCGTGGTTGGCAACCCTTAGAACCACAATTCGTGGTTACCAACCACAATTCGTGGTTAGCAAGCAATGTTTTCAACTAATTCGTGGTTAGGAACTAAGTAAACACACAATTCGTGGTTGGCAAGTATGGAAACACCACAATTCGTGGTTGGCAAGTATGGAAACACCATTTGTATTAAATTTTCAAATCCAACACCTATTGTGCAAGTACTATTGCTATACAACACCATTTAAGAAAAAAATTCAGGGATTGGGAAGTGGGAAACATTTCCTCTTTCACTGTTCACTACGTATTAATTACCAAAAGCCTCATACTTATAAAACTACATTATTCATCAATATACAAGTGTTCAATACACTATGTATAACTTTTTAATGCAAAAAAAAAAAATTCAATGCACTAAATAATAATTATTATTATAGGGGGAATAGTATCCCACCAATAAGGGGGTGACAAGTGTCAGTTTAATTTTTTTATTATTTTTATTTTCTATTTCACCTCTCATACTATATATATTATACGCTTTTAACTCGTTTATTTTTCTAATAATTTCGTTTTTCCGTAATTACTTCCGTTCATTAGTTGATATTAAAAAACAGAATACGCGGTTTTTTTTTAGTTTTTTGTCAACATACCGGTATAAATTTTATTAAAACGGAGATGTATTCAAAATCGAGTAATTTTTTTTCTATCGTATCCTATAGCAAATATGTGTTTCGACGTAAGTTTGTCCTTACAAACCAGCAAAACCGGGTAAAAATCACACTCCCGCCGCATAGCGCGGGTAAAAAAACTAGTTTATTTTATTTTTCTTTCATTAGTGTCCTTTTTATTTTGAAAATAATAATCTATATTTTTAAAACCTATTTCTAATAATTTTTACTTTCATTTCTATTTTCATTTCATTATTTATGTCTTAGTTAGGGTATCAAACATTGAATTAAAAATTATATATATATACTAGGTTAGAACCTCGTGTATTACACAGAATGAATAAAAAAATATTAAATAATTATTAATGAAGATTTAGAAAATCCTAAAATTGTTTAATTGGAAATAATGTTTAATATTTCGAAATAAATAAAATATAAAACAATAAATAAATTTATAAAAATAACTAATTAAAGCAAAAGGTCATATTGTATAAAGTATAAAATTTTAATAACCTTAATAAAGTAATAATTATAATTCAAATTTTATATTAATTTTTCTAAAAAAAAGACATTAACATAATTAAATTTTAAAATTCAAACTTACTTAAAATAACAAAGTGGCCTAAGAAGTTGACATGTGGCAAAAATGGCCTAAAAGTTTGATGAGTGGCAAAAATTATGTTGCTTTATTATAATAGGTAGATTTTTTATTAATTAGAGGTAGAATTATTCAAATAGCTTGTAGCTCGAAGTTTGTTTGAGAAAGCTTATAAAAAAGTCGCTAGATATCAACTAATGTGTTTTAAAGTTAGACATTATGAGCTCGTTTGATAAAGAAAACCTTTATGATATAATGCAACTAATAGGCAACATAAGAAAAAAACATTTTATCAAAAGCTCACGTATCTCACACCCAATCCATCTCTCTTTTCATTTTCCAAAAGACAAACCTAAAAGACTACAATCGGTCTCTCTTTGTTTGATTTGCGACCTTGTCCATTAAACGATTCAAGACCATGTTTCGCCAAGTGGTTATCGTCTCCTTGCTCGACATTCTAGTCTATGGCCATGTACTCAAGCGATATTATTGCAACCACTCGCTACCCGTTCTCCGAATATGTCACCAAATCTATGGTTGTTCCTAACATTGATCCACCAATGGTTTTACCCAACATAGATTTCATTTGTGATTTGTTTCGATTGTGTGTGATTTTTTTTTTTTTGGAAAAGGACAGTGCCCTGGCAATTTATTTTCAAACAAAAACGAAATACAAACTCAGTTTAGTAACCTCCCGGGACATTTCCCCAAAGGAGGGTTTGCTTGATTATACAGGGTTTACTTGGATAGAATGATTTGCTTCGATTGTTAGGGTGAGTAGCTTCTTATCCAACTTGCTTCGATCCACCAAAGGTTGTTCCAAACACATTTTTCTTCAATCTCAAGTCTCGGCTTGTGGAGCCACGAGTGAGCTCAAGTTGTAAAGAACTGAATTTGAGCGTAATTTTCAGCTTGGTAGAGAATCTCGAGCCGATCCAAGCTTGCTCTTATACTTTCGAGCTTGAGCCCGTGTTAAGCTTGGTAGAAAATTTGATTTTGTATTAAACAACCCTATATATATAACTCATTGTTCAAATTTATTTGAAGATAATAATTGATTTTCTGTTAATAACCAACGATTGATAAGTAATTTTCCTTGTGTGGATCTTGGTCCTCGATTAAAGTTCAAAAGATTTGATGTTTTTTGAACTATAGTATTTATCACAATTCAGAGAAACAGAGAGAAAGTGTTTAGCTTTCTCCCATTTTTTCTTACATATAAACAAATTGTCATGTGCATTTTTTTTACAAATTACATTATCAAGAGGACGTATACAACTTATTGGGAAGGGGTGGATATGCACCCTCTAAGCCAGCCAACTTTTCATTAAAAAAAATTAAAATTTGTTTGTAAAGACTAATTTAGACTAATTTCGAAAAGGGGAAATGACACACTAGAAAACAAAATTAAAGGCAAAGTGCCACACTTTAAAAAAAATGAAATATCAAAACCACGTTTTGACTTCGATCGCTGGAATTAAGAAAAACTATTCGACAATTCCATTATTTTGAAATTTTTTACATAAAAATTTTGTTGAAAAATTATTTTTTCTTATTTACTTTATTTTTTAATATTAATTTTATTACTTATTTGGGTAACTAATTTAAAATAATTATTAAAGTTAAATTGACTTTATTAATCATACAGTCAGAACACTAATATAGTTTCTTGTTTTATTTAACTCAATCAATCCATTTTTTACCACATCTAGCAGAAATTCCTAGATCCGTTTAGTATATACTTAATCATTTTTTATCAATTAACATTTGAATGGATATTTGAAAGAATATGCCCCAAACTTTATCTAAAAACGACCTAACATTTATTACACAAATAGCTTATCAGTTTGAACCAAGTAAAAGACAATGTTAGGTAGGTTATAGACACTATTATAATGATTTTGATAATTTTATATATTGTGGAATTTTATTATAAATGTTACAGATTGTAATATTCCTACTATCTAGAAATCAATTAACATACTAAATTCACAAGCCAAATTCCAAATTTTCATCTTATTTGTTAAAAATATCATCCAGATTATTTGGAGCCCCACCTGACCTTTTTTTTATTGTGCATGTGGTATATTAATTTGAAAAACCTTCTATTAACGTGTTTATGAGAACGATATCCTTTTTATTTCTATTCCAGATCACCTAGGAGTTAAAATGACGACCCCTTTAACTTATTACACTTAAAGAGGACTAGAGTTCGAGATTCACTGGTTCGGAACTCTGCTTCAATCAGTTCGTGAATAGTTTTACAAGCTCGACTAGGGTTTGATCCGTTTATTATTTTTAATTTATTTATTTAATTATATTTAGTTAACATATGTTTTGTTTTTTAACTATTAATTTTACCCGACGCAAATTGTTTTTAACTAGTAATTTTACCCGCCGCGCGTTGCAGCGGTGTCAAAACGTACCCGGAATCGAATTCCCGTGATCCGCGGCGTGAACCGGATATTAAACGGTAGAGATGGTTAAAAAAAACATAGTTGGGTAAATAAAAAACATATGAGGTTATGTCTACTCGTTTATCCCTTAAAAAAATGTAAAAAAAAACAAAAGTAAAAAAATGTTTCGACGTTGACACTAACGTATTTAAGTACATAAAAGTAACGTACAAAACTGAGATGAATCGGTTTTAAAGACCGAACCACAAATATAAAAATGTATTATGTCTCTCATATTGTGGCTAATAACTAAAAAAAGAATAATCAAAGGAAAAAAAAACAAAAAAAATGTTTGCTAGTCAAATGGCTCGAACACTTGACTTATAGACTAAACAAAAGAGTTATGGAACTTGGCCAAACCACTACACCAAGATATACATGTGACCATATTTTGGAACAACTATTGTAAAAAGCACAAAACTTTGGGGGTTGTTGGTGTATATAAAAATATTTATATAAATATATATTATATTATAAAAATAAAGTTATGTTTTATGCTCACAAAAATAATCAAACTCGCACGATGGATGATGTATAAAGTTTGGACTCAAGCTTTTTTTCAAATATGTCCTATCTTAGATTCGAACTAGACTCAAGTTTGATTCGATTCAAACTTTTAATAGAATAACTTTACAAAATTTAAGTGGTTTTATTTTATTTAAAAATGTAATCCGAAGAAGATCCATACGTGTAACGATTGAGAAGTATAAATCTACTAAAAATAATATTAAATTAAAATGATTATAACTTAGAAATTTAGAATTATGTATACATACATTTCACTAAGGGGTGAAAAGTTCTAGCTTATGATTGTTGGATTTCGACGGTTTTACCACGTGTCATCGTTTGATTGGTTGTTTTATTTATTTATTTTTATTTTTATCAAAATAGTTATTGTATTAAAGATTTGTATTTGAGGAAATTACAAGATATGTTGAATGGTCCACCAATAACATCTCGCACACCACATTCCATCCCATACTCGGGTTCGAATCTTGGTGTGTGCGTGTTTTTTTTCTTACATTTTTTTTGTGTTTTAACATCTTAGGTTTGAAGATTACAAGAGGCTAGCCTAACTTTTATACTTTCACTACCACCTTTTTTTTTGTTTTTTTAGAATAAGTACGTGCCCCGCCGCGAAGCATGGAGGGGAGATTTTATTCCAAATTTTTTATCCATTTTTTTGTTATTTCAATTTCTTTAATTTGTTTTTAGTTTATTTTTATCATGTTCTTTTAATGTTTTAAAATATACAACCGTCAAATACGACTATAAGTATAAAAAAATTACTTGTCCCATCGCGTAACGCATCATTACCGTGATTTATTGCACCGTCACATAGCGTTAGTCCCCTGGTTAGAACTATAATTTTAATGGCCCAAACCTTTTTAGGAAAATATATTTTTTAAATTTAAAATATATTTTATGGTGTTTATAAACGTGTTAAATTTGATATTTGATTAACTATTATTTTTTTCAATGCTCTTTGTTGACTATTTAACTCCTAATGTTCTATTCTAGTTTTCTTTAGCATTTTATTGTTTCTTATCACACCCTCTAAGTTAAACACCACCGTAGTTTTTGTTTGGATTTTCTGGAAAACAAGACCAGTTAAATATTACTAGAGCCGATTTCAAAACTCATCATAAGATCACTGCTAGCTTGCAGGCTCGACTTTCCGATGGTTTACAGATGTCACGTCATGTAAATTCTAAGGACATTAATTTTTTTTAACAAGGAGTCCAATGTAAGAAAATAGTTTAAAAGTGTGGACTAGTAGTAATAATATTCTCAGTTGGGATTATTATTGGTTAATTGGTAAAATGTAGGTTATTTAAATCCAATAATCCTAATAATTATATAGATAAATAGAACGAAATATATTTTTATATAGATGAAAATTTTGTTTTAAGCATGTATATAGGCATATATTGGAGTAACTTGTTAATTTTAAATAAACTAACGATATAGGCAAAAATAGTAGCATTAGTAGTAAGTTTTTCTTGAATTTGGCAAATGTGAGTACATATAGTACATATATTGGAGTAACTTGTTAATTTTAACATACACGTACCATATCTTAAATATTTTAAAAATCGTTTCAATAAACACTTGAATACTTGATATAACGTAAACAAGAGAAATGAAGTGTCATCGATCAAATTAAGCCGGGTATGCATTTTAACATACACGTACCATATCTTAAATATTTAGAAAGGTATTATAAGTTGTTCTTTATTTACTAAACCGAACGTTCGGGGTACATATGGTAATGCATCTTAACTAGTTACATTGTCTTAGATTTACATTTAGGAATTGTAACATGACACGCTTTCGCAACCTTTTTGGCATTAGGGGACTTGACATACTTTGCAAATTTAGGGTTTTTAATGTATCCACACATGCAAGGCTTCTGCGCCTTGAGCTTGGCACAACACAATGGCGGCGGTGGCGTTCCATTCGTGATGGATTTCAAGCATGGCAAAAGCTGAGTGGGTTCACATGTCACGGACACCTCAGCCGCCGCGCTCTGTGTCGCACCAATTACCAGTATGGCCACCAACAATGGAAGTGCAACCATGACTAACAACTTCTTCATCTTTGAAATGTTGTATGTTTTATGAAAATGTGATGTTTTTGTGTGATTTATACATGTTTTAAGTACTTACGTGTACGAATGAGGATTAGAAAAACACATCATGCATGAGCATTTTTTATTTATCGACATAAGATAGAAATAAAATAGGGATTCTATGACACATGAATTTGAAGGGCCTATATCAGAAATTCTGAATCTTATTTTATTTATTTATTTTATTATTTTGACACGTGATGCAGAATTTTGGTGAATATTGATTGTTATTATTTTTCAAGTTTTATTTAACTGTTTTATAAGCGTAAATTAATTGTTGGATTATTATTATTATTATTAATATTATTATTATTCACCTAGCTTTTCCTGGTTATTAAGGACATAACAGAATTAATTCAGTTAGAAATTTGAAGTTTATTCACGTTCTTTATTTATAACAAACTTTTCATAGATACGTACTTCCTTGGCTTTTGCACACAAGTTGATAATCTTCAACTTCTTGAAAGACATGAGTTCATTCTGTCTTATCTTTTACCTCTTTGTGCAATAACATAATATTAGAGATTATAAGGACCCGTTTAATTCATTGAATTAAAGAAAATTGGAATTTAAAACATTCCTTTCAAAATGGTGTTTGGTTGGTAAGGAAATGAATTAGAATTGGAAAATATTTACACACTCATTGAAATTCAACTTTCCTTCCTATAAACCGTGAAATTTTAAACATTCCATTGAATGTTCATACATTACCAAAAAGCCCTTATAAACTTTCAAAGCTCTTATGCATAATCGTAGATCAAAAATGGGGACACCCAATCAATTTTCTTTTCGTTCTTATTATTGAATACAACTGATGGAATGCACTTTTTTTTGGTCATTTACATATTTCTCCTTTCTAAGTTCATTTATTACATATTTACCTAACCCTAATTTTAATTACATATGTCCCCTTCGTAAAGCTTATATATTACATATTTATTCAATTCTTTTAAAATAACTTATTGAATTACTATTTTACCCTTAATTAACTTATTAAAGTACTATTTACATATATCTCCTTCCTAAATATATCAATTTACATATATCCCCAATTTCAACCGAAACCAAGTCGATGTTAACACGAACATATCGAACGCTAATAAATCTAATTGAAGTCGAAGTTTTTTGCATTTTTTGCATCAAGAACCAAAAGAGAACTATAGAAATTACGAAAAATACATACAAACTAAAGTATCAAGAACCTAATGAATCATAAAATGTATTTTTTTTCTTTCAGAAGATTATGTACAGAATATTTTGCGTACCTTTTCTTTCAAAAATGTATTGAACCTTCTAGAAACAAAAAACCGATTGAACCTTCCCGATTGAAACCTGAAAGTAGCCTCCTGCGACCGATTGAAACCTGAAAGTAGCCTTCTGCGACGCGACCGATTGACCCTCCTGCGACCAGACCCTACTGCGACCGGTTGACCCTCCTGCCTGCGTGCGTCGACCAAACCGCCTTCGCCCCCTCCTGCCTGCGTGCGTCGATCGAAGAGGTTCCTTCCTGCCTGAGTTTCTGATTTTGAGTTTCTATGGAACAGACTTCACATAAAGAGTTTTTAGGTTAGAAAACATACAAGGGTAAATAGGTAAATGTGTAAACATTAAGTAAATATGTAATTATTTTTTATGGTTGGATATATATGTTATTAAGGAGGTTAATTGAAGAAAATATGTAAAAAAATCCTTTTTTTTTCTCTTAAACCAAAAACCCCATGAAATTCTATTTTTGTGTTTATTTTTTCCGCAACTGTTGTTCAACATAATGGAACAGAATCAATTTTTTTAAGTTTCTCTTTCATAAACACACATGTGTTTAGACTCCAACAATTTTTAGTTTATCTCTAGCTGATTACTATGTAATCATGAACGAAAACAGGACCAATCTACAATTTATTAAGGGAATGATTTTCATGAACTTAGGCAAGACAAAGACCAACCTACTGTTTTTTTTTAAGATGATGTTCTTTGAAATGTGAGAAAATTAGGGTTGGGAGGGAGAGAAGGATGAACGACTGAATCAGGGTTCATTAAGGGTAACTGTGTCATATTAACTTTTTACATTCCTAATTTTTTTTAATATTTTTACCAACCAAAAAATATGAACTTTTTCATTGGAATTAATTCAAATTCCTTTAAATTTCAATTCCCTTGAAACATTCCAATTCCCTTGAAACATTCCAATTCCTTCATAAATATTATGTGCCCCCTTAGTTAGAGGTGCACAAAAAACCGGTTTTTATTTACCCGGTCCAAACCGGTACCGGTTCGGGTTAGGCTAAAACCGCCGGTTTGAAGCATTCTGGAGGTGATCGGGTTGGGGACCGGTTTGTGTGAACCGGTTCGATAAACCGGTTTAAACCGGTTTTTGGGTTGCAAAAAATAGCCGTTAGAAAACGGCTATATAGCCGTTGGGGTCGATTTTAGCCTTTTTTGGCCCCATTGGCACTCTTAAAACACTATAAATAGGTGGGGGTGTTTAGGGTTGATCACACCTCTCTTTACACTCTCTAATCTCTAAAACCGCTCAAAAACGCTCTCTAAACTCTAAAAAAAAAAGCATAGCAAGTTTTGGTGTTGGTGGTTCCTCAAACGAAGTTACCGTTGTGGAAATTCGAGCAACAACGAGAAATCCGGCAATTTGGTGCAATTACGATCTATGTTTGTTGTCAAACGGGAAAGAACGTGCTCGGTGCAAGATGTGTGGTGCGTTTTTGGGGAAAGATTCAAACACTAGTTTGAAAACGCGTATGGAAAAATCTTGCCCGTCCTTGAAGGGAATTCCAAGTGAAGGTCAAGCCTCGATGACAAGCGAAGGAGGAATTTGGAACTTTGATCCAAATATTGTTCGAGATCGAATGGCGAGATTAGTGATTCAAGAAGGATTGCCATTCAACCACTTTGACAATCCGCGCTTGACAAGGATGATTCAAGAGATACTCCAACCACGTTATCATCAAATAAGTCGCACAACCCTTAGACGAGATTGTATAAAAATGTGGAAAAAAGCAAAAAAAGAATTAATTTTGGGTTTTGAAAATTTGAAAACCGGTGTAAACTTAACCACCGATGTTTGGTCGGCTCCACATGGTATACCCGATTCGTACCTTTGCGTTACAGCGCATTGGGTTGATCCCAATACGTGGCAAATGATGAAGCGTACAATCGCGTTTGACTTGTTTGAATATCCACACACCGGCGAAAATTTATTTTATATATTGGATGGTGTTATAACCGAATTTAAATTACAAAATAAACTTTTTTCAATGTCTTTTGATAATGCATCTAATAATACAAATGCGGTTCAAAAACTAAAAATTAAATATAAACCGGTTTGCAACGGCGTTTTTTTCCATAGTCGATGTGTCGCACACATCATTAACTTGGCGGTGCAAGCCGGGATTGCAATTGAAGAGGTTTCAAACTTAACATATATTTTTCGACTAATGCTTAAAAATATTTTTAATAACAAAAAAAGATACCATGATTATATTAGATTTTGTCGTGAAACGAATAATCTTTGCTTAGGTCCGAATTGGGACGTTGAGACAAGATGTAACTCAACTTATACTATGTTTTATAGCGCTTTACGATAAATAGAAACTTTAGAACTATTTCATGAAATGCTTGCCTCAAAACCTCGTCGTAAAATTCTAAAGTTTCCTTCTACGAGTTGGGACATTTTAAAAGACGTAACCGAATTGCTTGAAGTTTTCAAAACCGCCACCACTTTTTTATCCGGTGTTTATTATCCCACAAGTCTATTAACTCTAAAACAAATATATTTAATGGCTAACAAGTTGTATGAACTTGAAAATAAAAGCCCTATTTTTACAAAAATGATAGAACCGATGAAAGAAAAATTAGTGAAATATTTTAAAGAAATGCCTCCCGTTATAACTTGTGCCGCCGCGTTAAACCCTACCATAAATGTTTACGGGGTTGAAACTTTGATTGATAGAATTACTTACGCTTTGAATTTGGATAGTGAAGACATCCATTTTGCACAAGTCACAAAAACATATTTTAACAAATATTTACAAGATTTATTTGATGTTTATTTACATAAATATGGTACAACTCCGACTCCACATGATACAATGGGTACATCATTAAGTGGTAGCTCGAGAGATGTTAATTTGAATTTATATAACGAAATGTTAAATGAATTTAGTAAACGGGGCTCGAGGTACCACCCCGAGTAGCGAACTCGGAAGGTATATTGGCACAAACTTTTTAGCGTTTATACATTCTACCGTTTTTGAGGAGTTTGATATTTTGGCTTGGTGGAAAAAAAACGAAGTTTCGTTTCCGATTCTTTCCGCCATGGCCCGTGATGTACTAACCGTCCAAGCTTCCACGGTAGCTTCGGAATCTGCGTTTTCATTTAGTGGCAGGGTCTTATCGATACGAAGGACTAGACTCACCCCCTAGCGATGGAAATGTGCATTTGCTTGATTTGGATGCGATGGATAGGATACAAGACCAAACTTCTCTCGAAGACGAAATTAAAGCCGAAGAAATCATACACAACAACGAGGTTGATCTTGGAATATCCGAACCAGTCACCGATGAAGAACTAGCCGAAGATGCAAGGCTACGAAGCTCCAGTTCCGAAGACAACGCCAAGAATAATCAATCAATATTTCAAAAAATAAAAATATATATTGTCATTTGTAATGTTTTAGAATTTTATAATTTTATCTTGTCATGTTTTTTAATTTCCGAACTTTCCAAATATTAATAAACGTTGAACTTTATGTTTTATATTTGTTATATATATTTTTTTGATTTTATATTAAAAATATAAAATTTCTTTGAATTTTTTTTTTTTAATAAAAACCGGTTTATAGGGCAAACCGGTTTGTAACCAACCCTAACCGGTTTGACCAGTTAGACATTTTTCACCTCCAAAACCGGTTTTACCCGAACTGGTTTAGAGCCAAACCGGTTTTGACTTTTCGTTAACCAAACCGATTCGGTTCGGGTTGAACCGGTTTGGGTTAAAAAACCGATTTGTACACCTCTACCCTTAGTGATTGGCTCAATCTTTTTGAAGGCATAAAACGATCAGTTATTTAACATTGTCAATCACGAATACTTTTCACATATAAACAGTCAAAACTTTTAACAAAACAATAGCACGGCAAGAGTGCAAGACGAAACTCTTTTCGCAGTGTAGGGTGTGCGTGCGGGGTGGGGGATAATGATAATAGTCTAACAAGTTATGACGTATTTATAAATTTAGAAGTTATATCGTTTTTCAATATATAACTCGTGTAATACACGGGGTTATAACCTAGTATATAAATAAATAAATCATAATACAAAATCCTGGCTTAAAAGTTAAAACGTTCTAAGGCCTTTGGGCCTCTTGTGGCCTGGTTCATCAGGTTTTTCCCGTGGACCGTAGTAGGTAAGGTAATAGCCCAAATCGTCCAACGTTATAAATGGAAACATTTAAGAAAATAAAGTGTTAAATGTTATTGCTATGCCTTATTTCGGTATATAATATTTAATTTATAATTAAAGTAATATACTCTATTTTTTTGAACGACAAATTTGGATCATTGACGGACTACTGGAGTATCATCGTGCCACCAGTGGTATCACCTAATCATATTCCAACACCAAGTCATCTATTCAGGAGGAAACTCAATTTTTCTAAAAAAATTCCTTGTGAGATTCAAACCTAGGACCATATTATCATTGAGCCTTATCCCACTATCAAAATGTCGCTAGACTAATATCCCTTTGGCTCTATGACAATTATTTGAAAAATGATAACTTATCATCATTAACTAACTCTACTCAATCTTAAATATCTAATCAATTATACATTATTAAAACGTGCTTCGTTAGTAATATTATTTTGTATATTTTCGAAATTTGTTTCTTACTATCTTCATTCTTCAAGAACATTCAAATGCTCTTGTTGTTTGGTTTGATGTTCTTAAACAACTCTCACACATTAGATGGTGGTTCGATTATACAAAAAAATAAGTTATTGTTTGTAAAACTAATATTTAATTAACTTTGTTAAATTTTCAGGTTTTGGTAATAAGAACAAAAAATAGTATATCTGAAAGAGTTTTTTTTTTTTTTTTTTTACTAAAACTCACTTTAACTTTAATATATGTGATTGTATTACTTTAAGAAATTGTAAACAAAATATATGCATCATCATATTCCCATGTGTTAGCATTCTTAGAATTTTTTTTTTATTTTATAAAATGGACCCGATTTTATAATTTATTTTGAGCCACGAAAAAGGTTGAGCCGACCCTTACACACCATCGACAATGTATCATCTAAATGTAAAATCCGAAAGGTTCACACACTAATAGCAAAAAACCAGACTCAAGATTATCTAAAAAGTTTAATACAAACCAAAAATCATCGACTTCAATTACATAACCTACATTTATTGGTTTCAAACACAAACCACACATAAGACCAGCAAAATTGCACATTATGTGACAAAACAAACAACAATCTATCCAAATCGTATATTCAAACCAAATTGCCCTAAAATTGTGTGTGTTTATATGCGAATAATATGTTTGTTTAGATCTAAATCATTTTTTTTTTATTAGAAAATGACAGCCTTTTATTGAATAAAGTTGCATTTATTATTAAGATGTAACCTTTTTAGGTTGCAACCTATTTTAAACACAAATGCAACATCTTTTTATGTTAAGTACAACTTTTTCTATACTTTAATGCAACATTTATTATAATTTTATGAGTAAAGTGTTATTTTCATACTATTGTTTGATCATTTTAGCCACTTTAATTCAAAACCTTTTATTTATTTTTTCTTCGTTCACTATTCAAAATCTAGTCATTTTCATCCACTTGATTAACTCAATCTACATTTTAACATTAAATCATTACTAACCCGTCTAATTTTCATAAACCGTAAAAATGTATGGTTTTTTTTTCGATCAGAAAATCTCATGTGTCTTATTATTGACTTTTCCTCGAAAGGTAAATTAGTCAATTGTCTATCCTTTTTTAATCAATTTACTTAAACTACTCCCCTATTTTTTTTTGTACTTTAATAACTTTTTATAGAATCTTATTTTTTTTATTATTATACCATTGAAATAAACAGTTTTATCTTTAGGGGCAATATAGTCTTGCTATGTATAAAAATTTTATAAGTATGTTATTACATATATGTAATGAACAATTACACGTGTAATGTGATCATATGTTTAATTGTCCATCCAAAAAACCAAGATATTAACGTGTTCATCTAACTTGTTCGTCCAAAAAAACAAAATCCAGAAATTTGTTTATTTTAAAAACAAAAACGCGTAAATTTCTTCATTAAAAAACGGAAACCCAGAAAATTGATATTAAATTTATGTAATATGAACGGTATTGTCGGTTTCTTATATTGGCAATGGCGTTTACAATGTTAACAAAAGCAAGTGTGGTCGCTAAATCTTGTTTTTTTGGGTAAAAATGGCAGACATACCTCTCTAGGCATGAGTGTCTTGGGAATGACCGTGCAATAGAAACAACACGTGTTTATCCCTTTTGCTTTTGATACTTTTGGGTTCCTAGCACCGGAGGCAGTGGAATTCCTAAACAGGGTTCAACGAGTCGTGCATAGTAATATTTCGGCCCCTAAGACCCAAAACTTTGTTTTTAGTAGGATCGGTTTTGCTATTCAAAAGGGGGTTGCAGCGCAACTTGTTGCTCTTTTACCTACCACTTTATTGTAATCGTCCTTCTTTTCATTAATGGAATATGTTCATAGAAACAATAACATGACAAATCAATATAATTTTTAGTTTTCGATTAATATAATCTTTTACAAACATAAAACACACCTTCTATCCATCTTACCCAATAATATGGCGACCACCATCATCATGAACACCATGTGAAAACTCCATACCCCAATTCAATGTTTATTGAAACCTGAAAAATAACACGATCACTGAATTAACTCAGTCATAAAACCCACTTTGATCTTGTCACTATAAATAGGGTTTCTCTGTTTCAACCAATTTGCTTATTGATGACTCATGAAACAGAAGCCTGAAAAACGAGATATGTTTCCTTTATTTACTAAAGACAGCTCCATTAATAAGCTAAGTGAAGGTTGCATTAAAAAGAAAGAAATATGGAGAAACCAAAGATTAAACATGTGGGAGGATCCGAACAAACTCTTCTTTCATTTCCCACGTATGGAGCACTGAGTCACTTACGTAGTTTGAATAAGGTAGGTTGCACGCGACTAGGAAGGCTACCACCACGTGTCAATTAGTTGTAGCAGGCTCAAAGTAGCAAATTCTGATACATATGAAATTATGTCATGATTTGTTGATGTTAATTACTCTTTAATTTACCGTTGGGTTTGGTGACCAGTGATAGAAAAAAATCATCTAGGCATATTAAGGTTTGATAAAGTCATGAATTCAATTACCACTTCTATATGAATTAAGAAATTTGCTTTTAAAAAAAATAAGTTTTTAATTCTTGGATAACAAATATAAATGATTAAGAAGGTTTTAAAAGTTGGGTAACATTTAATCATTGAGTTTTTAATAATGGGTTTTAATGTTTTAGGTCACAATTAATGTTTTATAGGATAGGGTAGTGTAGATTAGGATGCGAATAACATTTAATCATTGAGTTTTAAAAAAAAATACATTAATAAAAAAGGGAAGTAGAAATCACCCTCATCACCACCCCCCGCCAACTACTCCGCCATCGAAGCAACCCTAAAAACCGACTCCATCTCTGTCATCGACATCCCCTTCCCAGATAACATCGTCGGCTTCCCTCCCGGAGTAGAAATCACCGACAACCTCCCATCCATGTCATCATTCGTCAACTTCGTACAAGCCATCCAACAACTCCAACCCCGGTTCGAACAACTCGTCCGGACCCTCCCTCCGGTCACTTGCATAATCTCTGACGGCTTTTTAATCTGGACTCAAGACTCTGCCGATGTTTGGCCCCACCCCCTAACGGCTAGAAAGCCCCTCCATGCCAGTGGAAATCTCCACGGAAACTGACCGCGAGCGTGGACCACTGCCAGCAGGCCTTGTGTTCCACGCTGGCCACCCCACCAGCTCAGCCTCCACGGCTGTTTCACGAGGGTAGTCCCCTCGGCCTTAAGTATGACTCCTCAAATTAATTTTTTTAAGGCGAAAATCTCATAGAACCATCTAGCAAAAGACTAGCAAAATAGTAAAGAGAAAGAGAAAAAATACAAACCAAAAAAGAAAATACACAAAAAAAAAGAGCGAAATAATTACCACACGAAGGCAAATTAAGTTGATTACAATTCATTCATTCACATCGTTTGAAAGGCAAATTCTATGTACATATGGAAACCAACCATAAATGGAAAATTACAAATTGATCTTCACCATATAAAAAGATTTTTTTTAAAGTGTTAAAGAAAAACTTATTCATCAAAATAGATTATTTAAAAATTATTTATTAAAATGAGTGTTTTTATGAAAACATTCTTTTTCTTACTCCCGAACATATTAGATAAAAAAGATTTCTATTTGAAAAAAGTTATGGACAAAATTTCTAATAAAATTAGAAAAAGAAAATTTGTTAGGTCATGGTATTTTATAATTTTTTTTATATTTTATAATTCTTTTTTAAATGTTTTCTGTAATTTTTTTTCTAAAACGTTTGCTAGACACGTTTTAGTATTTCATTTAAAATTATCTTTTTAACGTTTTTTTCTCTCTACTTTTTAAATAATTTTTATATATTTTTAAAAAATGTTTTAAATTAATTAAAAAAATGTAACAAGAAAAAGCATTCAAAAAATATATTGTTTGCTCGTCGTATTTTCTAAAACGTTTTAACGAATGCATTTCTACTTCCTATTAAAAATGTCTTTTTATATATCGTTTGGTCGTGATATTTTATTAAATTTTATATCCTACGAGACGAAAAAAGAACATAAAATAATGATTGAGTGGATTTTTAGAAAAAGATAGAGAGTGTAAATAGCAACACTCTTAAACTATGATTAAAACAATTTTTAATGCTTTCGTTATAATTAATGAGGAGCTTTTAATGTTTAGGTCATAATTAATATTTTTATAGAGTAGGGCGTTGTAGATTATGATGCAAATAGCAACACCTTTAAACAAAATACCGAGGTTGCCTGGGCTAGGAAGGCTACACCCATGCGTTAATTAGTACGGTCGCTAAAAAATTGCCGCCAAATTGATCGGTAAAACGAGGTCGCAAACATGTGGTCATAAAACCGGCAGTTGCAAACCGGTCGTAAGAGGAAAACGTGTTATGATATCGAAAATGATCGCTAAAACAAGCGAGAATGATAAACGAGATCGCTAAAACAAGCGAGAATGATAAACGAGATCGCTAAAACAAGCGAGAATGATAAACGAGATCGCTAAAACAAGCTAGAATGATAAACGAGAAAAAAAAAATAAGAGAGAATAATTTGGGGTAAAACTGATATTATTTGATTGATAACTTGAATAATGTTATAAAGAAGCTATTTATAGACAAAGCTAAACAAACTACTGAACCAGACGAACTTAATAAGTTCGCCCCTATACTAAACAAGAGAACTTAGTAAGTTCGCTAACACCCCCCCCCCCCCCTCAAGTTGGAGATATATACAACCCCAACTTGGAAATGATATCTGAATGCGGTTGACTAGCCAAACTCTTTGTGAATAAATCCGCAAGTTGATCAGAAGTCCGTGTGTGAGAAAGCAGAATCAAACCGGCTTGAAGCTTCTCACGGACAAAATGACAATCCAACTCGATATACTTAGTTCGCTCATGAAAAACTGGATTCTTAGCAATATGAATAGCCGCCTGACTGTCACATTTGATAGGAACAGGAGTAAGATTATCAAGCCGAAACTTCACAAACAAGCGAATCAACCAAGCAATTTCCTGTGTGACACGGCGAAGAGAACGATATTCAGCTTCAGCAGAACTAAGAGAAACAGTAGGTTGCTTCTTGGATTTCCAAGAAATAGGACTGCCCCCAAGAGAAATGAAATAGCTACTGACAGAACGCCGAGTATTAGGACAAGCTGCCCAATCAGAATCACAATAAGCAGACAAAGACATATCATGAGCATTATTAAAGAACAACCATTGAGAACAAGTGCCTTTGACATAACGAAGAGTATGCCACGCAGCATCCCAATGAGGAACACGCGGATCACTCATAAACTGGATGAGAAACTGAACCGCAAAAGCAAGATCAGGCCGAGTATGAGTGAGGTAATTGAGTTTACCAACAAGTCGACGATAGGCCAAAGGATCATCAAGAACTTGACCTTCGTTGAGCTTGAGTTGTAAATGTAAAGGCAAAGGAGACGAAACAGAAGAAACATCGTCGGTAGAAAACTCAGTCAGCAAATCCTTCGCAAATGTGCGTTGAGTCATAATAAGACCAGAGGGAGATTTGAGAACCTCAGTAGTTGAGAGTGCCAAGATCCTTGATCTGGAAAGTGGAATGTAAGAAAGCCTTCAAAACAGATATCTCTTGATCATTATTACCAGTAAGAAGAATGTCGTCAACATAAACAGCGACATGAACAACAGAATCCCTCATCGAGAATAAAGAATAATCATTGGAAGACCGCATATAACATTTGGTCTTAAGAGCATCAGAAAGTTTTCCATACCACTGCCTTGAAGCTTGCTTCAAACCGTAAAGAGACTTCTTGAGCTTAAGTACATGATCAGGAGAGGATAAAGGCATTCCAGAAGGAGGAAGCATATATATGTCTTCGTCAAAATCCCCATGTAAAAAAGCATTATCAACATCCAATTGATATAAACCCCATTGTCGTTTAGTGGCAACAGAAATGAGACTACGAATAGTAGTCATCTTAACGACAGGAGAAAAAGTCTCATTAAAATCAATTCCTGCTTTCTGAGTATCACCACGAACAACCAAACGGGCTTTGCAACGTTCAACAGTACCATCAGCATTATACTTGACTTTATACACCCATATGCACTTAATGGCCTTTTTACCTTTAGGTAAATGCATAACCTCCCAAGTTTGATTTCTTTCCAAGGCATTAAACTCCTTAGTCATAGCTTCTTGCCAAGCAGGATGGATAACAGCCTCCTGATAAGAAGAAGGTTCTTTAACAGAATCAAGATTTAAAAGGAGTTGTTGGGAATCAGGAGAAATATCAGAAAGATTAACAAAATGAGAAGCTTGGCAAGCACTCGACAAAGTATGAAAACAAGACGAATCGACAGAAGAAGTAGAATTACAAACATAATCCTGCAGATGAGAAGGAGGAACAGAAGAACGAGTAGATCTCATGGGCTCCGGAGGTGGAAGAGGAGGAATAGGAGAAACAGGAGGAGTGGAATCAACTTCAGGAGCAGCCGAATAAGATGAAGGAACAACAGCTGGATCTGTCTCCTCAAACAAATCATTTAGAGAAGGGAACAAATAAGAAGGATCCGAAGAGTGTAAAGAAGGGAAAATGTGCTCAAGAAAAATCACATCCCGAGAAACAAGAACTTGTCGAGTGTCAAGATTATAAAGCTTGTAACATTTCTTTCCAAAGGGATAACCAATAAAAATACAAGCTTGAGCTCGAGGCTGAAGTTTATCTCGTCGGGATGTAGAGGTAGAAGCATAACACAAACACCCAAAAGTGAGAAGATGGGTGTATGAAGGAGCTTTACCAAAGAGCATCTCAGAAGGAGATTTTCCCTTAAGAATCCGTGTGGGGGAAATATTAATCAAATGAGTAGTAGTAAGAACGCATTCACCCCAAAAAGTTATCGGTAACTTGGATTGAAACATAAGAGCACGAGCAGTTTCGAGAAGATGCTTACGTTCCACCACCCCATTCTGTTGAGGAACCCCAGGACAAGTAGTCTGATGAATAATTCCCTTCTGTTTAAAATACTCGGCATGATGAACACCTGAACCAAGTTCAAAAGCATTATCAGATCGAACACGCTTCACTTTAGTACTGAACTGAGTCTCAACCATTTCAATGAAACCTTGAAGAATAGTAAAGGCATTTCCTTTAGTAGTCAAAAGATGAGTCCAAGTAGTTCTAGTAAAATCATCAACAATGGTGAGAAAATATTTATATCCATCAAATGTAGTAGATCGATACGGTCCCCACGTATCAATATGAATAAGATCAAACATTTGAGAACTGGATATACGACTAGATGCAAAAGGCAGTTTATGATGTCTAGCCTTAGGACAAATAGAACAATCATCAATAGAACAATCATGTGCACCAGTAAAAACATTCAATTGCTTAAGTTTGTACAAAGGTAAATGACCAAGACAAGTATGTCAAAGTTTCAAAGAAACAACAGAATTACAGTGAGAAAAATAATCAACTGTAACAGAGAAAAGTTTATTTTTATTCAAAAGATAAAGGTCGTTGAGAAGATCTCCCAGGACCAACGGTCTACTCAGCGAAGGGGCCTGCAAGAAACAAGTAGTTTCAGAAAACTGAAAAAGACCCGTTGTATCCCTACAAAGTTTAGGAACAGATAAGAGATTATGTTTGAACTGAGGCACAAAGAAGACATTAGAAATAGAAAACGTCTTAGTAAGATGAACTGTTCCGACTTGCGTAACAGTTAAGACATGCCCGTTTGGAAGAAGAACATAAACGGGTGAGTTAAGCAATTGAACATCAGAAAGTAAATGGAAATCAAAGCACATATGATTACTTGCACCGGTATCAATTATCCAAGTAGTATCGACCGTAGTTGAAGTGCAATCAATAATACCTGCAAAATTTGCAAAGCTGAGTGGTTGAACATTAGGAACACCACCCTAAACCCCAGAATTCTGCTGAAAAAGTTGCAACAGATTGTGGTACTGTTTAGAAGAAAGAGCATTATGAGCTCCATAAGTAGGAACAGTAACCCCAGCATCAGAAACATCAATAGCAGCAGCTTTGGGTCTAGTAAATTTGAAATCTTTAGGAACCCAATTAAACGATAACATTTGCTGGCATCATGTCCTGGCTTCTTGCAATGAGAGCAAACAGAACCTTTTCGAGCACTGGAATTCTTTGGAACTTACACAGAAGCATTCTGAGGAATAAACTGAGCCGATGAATGAAGCTCCCTCTGTTTCTCATCTTGAATGAGAAAAGCATAAGCTTCATTGATGGAGGGAAGAGGCTTCATCATGATAATATTCTCACGAATCATGTCATAACAAGGGTTAAGACCCATCAGAAACTGCATCAAACGTTGATCTGTTTCGTGCTTAGCCATAAGTTGGGAAGTACCACATGTGTAGGGAGGAATAGGCTCGATTGCATTAAGCTCATCCCAAACAACTTTGATTTTGGTAAAATATGTAGCAACATCATCATTCCCTTGAGAAATAGCAGAAAGAGACTTCTGCAATTGATAATACTTGGCCCCATTACTCTGTCCATACCGGTCAGTTAACTCTTTTCCAGAGTTGTCGAGCAGTCTCAACATACAAAACACTCTCACTGATATCACTGGACAAAGTGTTCAAAATCCAAGAAATAACCATATCATTGCATCTTTTCCATAACTCCAGATTAGGAGAGGAAGTAGGTCAGACAACAGTCACATCAACAAAAACCAATTTTGTTCTTAGCAGATAAGGCAATGAACATGGCACGTTTCCAGGATCCGAAAGAAGAGCCGTCAAATGTTTTAGAAACAAGTAAGAGACCCGGATGATCAGATGAATGTAAGAACAAAGGATTAGAAGAATCCATAGGAACAACAACTGCGGGATCAACAGTAGGAGGCATGAAAAGCAGAAAGAAAATGAAGACTGGAATAAGCGAACTTGTTAAGTTCGCCAAGAAGCGATCTTGTTAAGTTCACTGAGGAAAGGAACAGAAGTTCACCCCTAACAAACTATCTCGACAAGTTCGCCTGCACGAACAGAAAAATGGGAAATCGATCCAGAAATCATCATAACTCAAAATCAGAGAAGTATATGAAGAAATCCAACCGTAGGAATGATTAGAAACAAAAAACGAAGGTTTTGAACGGATCAAAACAGGAAACAACCCCCAATTGACACAAAAAATGAGAAAACGAATGAAACAACAAAGAATGAGTGTGGAAAAAAAGGAAAAAAATCACATAATCGAGCATATAGGCTCTGATACCATGTTATGATATCGAGAATGATCGCTAAAACAAGCGAGAATGATAAACGAGATCGCTAAAACAAGAGAGAATGATAAACGAGAGAAAAAATGAAAGACAATAATTGGGGGTAAAACTGATATGATTTGAATGATAACTTGAATAATATTACAAAGAAGCTATTTATATACAAACCTAAACAAACTACTGAACCAAAGTTCGCCCCTATACTAAACAAGCGAACTTAGTAAGTTCGCCTACTAAGTTCGCTAACAAAACGGTAGCAAAAAAACCGCAAAATGTTTAGATCGCGGTGGTTTTAACCACCACAATTCCGGTTAAATCCGTTTAAATCAGTTAACTTTCTCAATTTTAATCACACCACCGGTACCGGCTAACTTTGTTTCATTACCAATACAAACATTCAACTTACATCAGTAGATGAGTTGCATATTACAACTTATTTTAAGATACATTATAATTTGATCAAGTGGAAATTAAACATTACTTCTAGCACTGTGGAATTGTAACTCCACACTGGCTAGCAATCCTTTGGGCAGTCGCGGGGCTGACAAACTGACGGAGGCTCGGGTTCTGGAGGTACCCACAGAAGCAAGGCCTTTGCTCCCTAATCTTACTGCAGCAGGCGCCCGATGGTGCCTGTGATGACGAGATCGCACCAGCACACGGCATAAGTTCCATGTAGTTGCAAGTCACCGCCGTGGCTCCAGGGATTTCGCCCATAAATATCATCATCGCGGCACTAACCGCGATTACTAAGCAGATCATGGTGGGTGCCTTCATTTTGGGTGGTTGGTTAGAGAGATTTTTTTAAGTGTGGTACTGCTTCTAAAGAGGGGTTGGGGCATGATTTATAGACCATTGGACCTGATGGGCTGATGGCTGCTTTGTGGTTGATGATATTATTGGTTGTCACATTACAAAGGTTTAGTCAAGATGGAATAATGATAAAAAAACATGTTAGTGTGGAAAGTTAAGTCCAGTGAGAAAAGTTGTTAGAAAGTGGTTGAATTTAGGTGCTTTTGTTTGAATATGTTTTATGACTAATGTAACGCATGTGGTGTTACCATTATGCACAGGGAAGAGTTTAATATGTGTGGCTCTAGATCTTTTAGAGTATCTATCACGAGGGTACGCACGTCTTGTTACCGTTTTACACAGGGAAGAAATTAATATTTGTCACTGTAGATCTTTTAGAGTACCTATGACGAAGGTGCGCACGTCTTGTTACCGTTTTACACAGGGAAGAAATTAATGTGTCACTGTAGATCTTTTAGAGTACCTATGACGAGGGTACGCATGTGTTGTTTACCGTTTTGCATAGGCAATGACGGTGGAGCACGCTATGGACGGCCACATTTAACGGGTTTGTCCGTGGCTGTTTTTTACGAACCTGTTTGGCAGGTCATGGACGTGTTTAATTTTCGTTTTATTTCTCAAAATATCTTGTCAGGTCCCCAATTTCTTTTTTAAGAGCAACATTTTACTCTTAAATAGCATATAACTTGTACATGTTTTTGAACCTACACAAACGCAATCACCAATGTCATTAGATCATAAGGGCATAGTGTCACGTAGGGCTGGCATAACATGCTAGATACGACACGATAAGACACAATGACATGTTGTGTTCAACATGAGCACGACACGATAACTAATCGTGTCATTTTTTTCAAACACGAACACGACCTGTTTAGAAATAGATCAGCTGTTAAGGTACCTGTTTAGAGAGATAACAAATATAACATATGTAATGAAAGAAAAAATGTAAAAACCTCATAAAAAATAAAAAAAAATCGAATCATAACATCCATTATTATAATAAATCATAAACCTTTTTAAAACAAAAAAACATAAATTAAAAGTCAAATCAAAACATAGATGCAAATAGGATGTTAAGTCTTAAGATGTCACTAACGGGTCTTAACAGGTTTTAACCTGTTTAAACACGAATTTAACCATGTCTTAACGTGTCGACCTGTTTAAGACACGAAACTTGTTAAGATCAAACACGGGACATGTTAATTACATGTCGTGTCAAAAATTGACAGCCCTAGTGTCACGGGCCAACTGTTTGAAGATCGTTTTGCTATGGTTTGTACTTGAACGATTGGGTTTGCTGGCTAGTCCGGACTTCATCGAGGACGGCCTCAATGGGATAGACGACATGAACATGTCTAGGTGTGCTTGCACACCAAACACATCACTGGTCACGAGTTGTTGCCGCTCGCCTGATGAGTCCAAGGTAGGACAAAACCATAAGACCCTGATTATAAATAGGGTGGATTGGTTAGCCTTGGGCCAACCCAAGACGCTACACGAGCCTCGAGAGATGACCCAATGACAATAGTCTCAAATCCGCAATTCTTTCTATTTTTAGGGTTATTGATTTATTTATAGTAATAGAAAAATTGAAAATACCTCTTTGATTTCAATAATTTCATGAAAAATACCCCTATGTGTTTTCATTTATTCTTTTATGCATTTAATAACTATTTATATATTTTTGAGTAAATTACAAAGATTGTCCTTTTTTTTAGAAACTTTAGACATATTTCGTTTTTCCAAGTTAACTTTTTTCTATTAAATATAAAAATATGTCTCATATTTTTTAGTAATCTTAACACATAAATACTTTTGAGCATAGAGGCAGGTTATATTTTATACCATTTTGAACGGTATTTCATTCATTATTTGTCAATTTTTATTTATACATTTCCCAAGTGATCTCAATATTTTCTCAGAGTACATAATTTGTGTACATTATTTCACATATATACACAACTTTCTTTCTCCTAAATGACTATCTTCATGTATAATCAAAATTAAGAAAAATTAAAACAAGAAAACAAACCAAGGATGACGTATAATATGCATGATCACATGTTATGCTACGTGACTTGTACATTACACACAAATAGTTGTACATGTTTTTCTTTCTATGTTCTTGGATGGAAATAACAACCTAGATCCGATTTGGTTGAAAGGGTAGAAAGGCGAACCACGTAAAACGATTTGTTGCTGAGGTCTCACGGATGGCCCAATTGTTTACGAGTAGGAGAGATATCAAAATAAAATCCTTCTTTGTAACAATTGGCAACATCCGTGGGACAATAACAAAAATCCATGTATGTAAACATATATAAGTGAACCAAAAATAGAAATTTGGACTTGAGATTAAGTGGGTGAAGCCGAGAAGGCGTGTGTAGAACAATTTTTATTCTGGTTTAAGGTTCTTTTTATAGGGGTAAAACCCTAACTGGCCGGTTTGAAATGGGCCGAAAATTCCATCTTGTATCAAGTGATTTATTTAAATGGCATGAGAAAACACGAATATGAGATTGAACTGATTTATACCTTTAACTAGAAATCTAGTATATTAAGTCCTTTTTATATTATAAAGTAGGAGATAATTGATTTAACTCCAATAGCAATCTACTATATTAAATCCTTTTTTTTAACGTCAAACGCCCGGACATCCGGGATCATCCTGGCAAACAGATCACATTTCCGTTTGAATAACGGAAGCGTGGTGACCCGGCCTCACACCACCCAAAAGGAAACCCACAAATGAGAAACTCACTGACTCAACCTGAAACATTTTGACCTAAGCGAGACTCGAACACATGACCTCTCATTTAGAAGGTCATGAGGCTATCACTTAACCAAAAGACTCGATGGTTATTAATTTACCACACCGATCGGTTCATTTTCATTTAACTAAAAGATCTTGTTAAATGCACCTTTGTATGGATGTATATGGTTTTTCTTGTAACATCAATGACAAGAATCAATTCATTTAAAAAGTAAATATACATTTATTATTTTATACCAGCTACTTTTAATCTTTTGTCAGTCGTTATAATTATAGTACTTTTATTATATTTTAAATTAAAATTATAAAATAGATAGACTATTTCTAAAAAATAAAGTTAACTAATATTAAACGCATATAAGTACTTGATTTATAAAATGTTTTCTATTATTCTTATACATATGCTTTATAACTGTTAGATTTGTTTTTACAAATGTGAATTAGTTTTATTTGTTTTTTGAACAGCAATTGTGAATTACTTGATCATTTTTGTCTCATTACTTTTGTTCTTTATTAAAAACTACTGAGTTGGTCATCGAAACTTTTTTTGATAGCGCCATCTACCCGATCTACCTCAAACACTAATTATATTTTGGTATTGTTACTATTATTATAAGCTTCAAACCTAGCTCACGAGTTGAACCAAGCCTAGCTCGAGCTCAGCTTGTTTACAAACCAAGCCGATCCAAATCAACAAGTTTACAACCATAATGATTTCAAGCCGAGTTTTTTCAAGCAATCTTCGAACCTCGGTTAAGCATCCAAATTTTAACACTAAAAATAATATTCATTATTTACCCAACTTATCCAAAAAGGCCATGGAACAAATGATTTAATTTTTTCAAGTAAGGAAACTTCTCTATAACTCGATTACCTTAGGATTTGACCTAAAGACTTGTTACATTACTTAAACCATTTTTTCATCAATATTTATTAATAGTATAACTGGAACATCGATATTTAAAGTAATTTATGATTTGACAAACCTGATAATGTAAGTTCATTCTAGAAAATCAAGAGTTTATAAACTTTTATCAAAATCATCATTAGGATGCTCTGATTGACGTATATTATTTGTACTTGTATGCGGAAAATCTTGCTAAAGTTTTAATACTAAATCTCTCATTAAAAAATAATAAAAATATACAAATAAAATTTAAATTTCAACAATATATCGTCTTTTAAATTCAAAATTTAAACTCCAATTTTTAAAAATTTCACTTCTTAATATTTTGGCACAATTAAATTTAAAAAAATTTAAAACTAATAAATTAGAACTGAAACTTGTAAACATGTTTTTTGAAGAAAAAAAAATCTCATCATTTAAAAAAAAATTAAAGATTAAAGTATAATACACTTTTAAAAGTAAATAGTTGCAAGTTTCTTAATTTTATTGAAAACTAAGTATTAAAATTAATCAAAATAAAAAATTTGTTTATAAATATAAAATTTAATTAAAAAACTACTAATTAAATATTAATAAACTTAATTCTAACACATATTTATTTAAAATACAAACGTAGCATTTTCAAAATTTATATGTAAATTTTAAAAAATCTTGTTTTATTATAATAATTTTAAAAAAAAATCATTTTTTTAATAATACAACTTTAAAAACCCGCTTTGCTAAAACCTCTTGTTTTTTAATTCTGGATTTTTATAAAGTATTTACTTTTGATGTAATTTAAAAAAAATGTGAGCTAGTGGTAATAATAATGAAAATGTTTATTTATATAATTAAAAGAAAACTAAGTATGAAACTATTAAATGAGGATATAAATTTGGTTTTAAGGGGAAAAAAGTTGTGAGATAGAATATGGTGATATCAAGCGGCAAAACAATTTAACTTTTTATTAGAAATCTATATCTATATCTATACATACTAATAAATAAAGGTTTTAGGGTGACACGTGTCATTCTCATATTCATACTCAACATTTTTTTCCGGCTCTCTCTCCTATTTAATTATACAAGTTTCCATAAAAAAAATTATAATTTTTGTTTGTTGTCTTTCTCTCCTATTAAATAATAATGATTTTTATAATTATTTTTAGAAAATATTTTTTTAATTAAAAAATATCTTTGTTCATAAAATATTTTTTATAATTTGAACATCTTTTTCATTCTTTTTATAAAACATTTTAAAAAATAACTATATAACGTTTCTAAAATTTGTATTAAAAATTTATGTAATATGTAATATTTGATCTTTATTACTAAGTAAATATAACACTGCATTTATTCACTCTGTATAATATACAGGGTTTCTAACCTATATTATAATAAATGAATAACTATACTTGTTACGTGTCGACTTATGATAAAATTTAGATTTTTATTTTTCATCTTTCTCCTATTGAATAATTATGGTGTTAAACTATTAAATATCTAACATGCATTCTAATACTTGATTAAAAAATACTAAATCATAAGAAAATTTTAATTATTTCTTATTTTACAAATGACTAAAATAATATCAAAAATACAAATCTTCATAAAAAATATTGTTTTATAATAAATTGTTTTTATTCAACCCATGTAAAACATGGGCTTTAACCTAGTCTATACTATATAATAAATAAATGTTTTATCGTCACGTGTCACCTCCATATTCATCCTCACAATATTTTTCCCGCCTCTCTCTTTTATTAAATGCAAATCTATTTTTTTAATAATAATATCTTTTTTAAGAAAACACTAATCTATACTAATAAATAAAGGTTTAAGTTGGACACTTGTCACTTACTCGTGTCTTCTCACATTGGTTTTCTCGTCTCTCTCTCCTAATAAATGCACATGTATCTTATTAAATAATAATAATGATAATATAAATCTATACTATATAATAAAGGAAAACCATAGGGGACACGTGTCACTTTCTGGTTACTCATCACCTTTATTTTTTCGCCTCTCTCTCCTATTTAATATTAATTTTTCTGTTTCTCTCTCTTATTAAATAATAATTTTTATATTAATAAATAAAATTTTATGGACACGTGTCACTTTCTGGTTGATCTTATCATTTTTTTCATGTCTCTCTCTCATATTGAATAATGATATTAAAAGAATTTATTTTTAGTTTTTTTAATATAACTCTAATTACGGATACTTATTATTTAATTATAAATAGTTCAACCGATGTAATATACCGGTTTATTCAATACATTAAAAATATAATTTTTTTATTACTAAAATACACGGGTTTTTAAAAATATATAATTTTTATTACTAAGTATATAGCATTTTATTTATTTAACCCGTGTAATACACGATATTTAACCTAGTATATTATTAAAGAAAAATACTAATTATATTAAATAAGAATATATATATATATATATATATATAATAGGAAATCAAAGTATAACTAATTAAAGAAAAATACTAATTTGTTATATACACACATTTTCACTTGATATATCTCGAGACGATCATAATAGTCTGACAAATTAGACGATCATAATAGTCTGACAAGTTATGACGTATTTACAAATTTATAAGTTATATCGTTTTTAATATACAACCCGTGTAATGCACGGGATTCTAACATAGTGAGATAATAAATAAAGGTTTCTTAATGACACGTGTCGTCTTCACATTCTTTCTTATAATTTTTTTTCCGTATCTTTCTCTTATTAAATACATCTCTATCTTTTCAATAATAATATATTTTTAAGCAAATTACTAATTATACTAATAAAACATATTATTTTAAATTATCTCATATTATAAGAAATTTTAAAATCTAATTACCTAACTTATTTTTTATTCAAAGAGTAAATGAAAGTCAAATTATTTTGAATAGTTATTAATTTATTTTTAAAACTCAATTATACATTAACTTTTACATATTTTTGGATTTTGTTTTCTATTGTTAATATATGTGATTACATTTTTTCACCTATAAGATGTATATAAAGATTTAAAATTTATATGTATTAATATTTTTTTCACCATGTGTAGTACACAGATTATAAGCTAGTATGCAATATAAGGTAGTATAGATTAAAAGGTAGTGAAGCCCGCGCTTCACGGCTGGTGTGAAATACCATCACATTACTCTTAGGTTTAGTACTTCACAGTGTAACACTCTCACTAAAATCAATATGATTCAGTTGATGTGAAGTTGACGGATTGATTTCGAACATTTTTAATCTTGGATTCAAAACTTTAAATTTTAGCTAGGTTTGGTTGGCTAACCATTAAACCCACGATAGTGAATTTAGCTTGGGCCTCCCTTTTATAAGACATGGGACGCTCGAAGTTTTGTTTAACTTGGTGATGTAGGATAGATCCCAACCATCACATGAGCACTTTTGATCATGCATTGAGTATACTAAGGTAAGCATACAATCCATTTATACAACTCATTCTTTCTTTCATTTTTTATTCTCCACCGATGTGGGATAAGTACATATGCTATGTGCTTTGTGTTACTATACGTGGCAATGGGCGGCTTAAACAACAAAAATAAGTTAACTAAAAGCCATATGAATGTTCTCCTTCTATAACCACAATTCCTTTGCAAATTTTCTTAACAGGCGATGGGGGATAGAAAAATAATTGGTTTATGAACTTTCTTAGAGTTCAAACTCGGTTAATCTTGTTCAACTCGGTCTACTCAGCGAGCCGACCTTGTAGTTTTCTCCACCAATTGATGAATAAAAAGCAAAACTTTACATTACTATAACTCATGGGTCGATTAAGCAACAAAAATAAGTTAACTAGAAAAGCTTGCTGGGTATCTCCTTTTATAACCATATTTCCTTTGCAAATTTTCTTAACTATACGATATGGGATGCTATGAACTTTCTTAGAGAGACAAAATTGTAATTTGCGAGATGGGTTATGCATTAACACTTGTAACAAATATAACAACTCTTTTATTAAATATCTTAAAACTTTAGTGAAATTACAACTTTACACACTCTATATGCTTTATATAGTAATATAGATATAGGTATAAAAATAAATAAAAAAACAAAAGGCTTCATGAAAAGGAAAATAAAATAGATATCATATCTTTGTGTTATACATACTAGGTTAAAATCTCGTGTATTACACGGGTTATATATATAAAAGGTTATGTATTTAGTAATAAAAATTTTAAATTTTTAAAAACCCGTGTTGAATAAACCAGTAAATTAAATCGGTTGAATAAAATATAATGTAATTTGTTAACAAACACATTTTTCAAAATATGTTTTTAAAAAATGTAATTTGTCGTGACAGTTATAAGTCTGTTAATTTAGTTTTTAAAATATTTTTTTCAACTGGGTATTATTATTTTTATTTAATAGATAAATATTAGTTCATATTAAGTTAATTTGATTGATGATATAATAACTAATTATAATTAAATAATAAGTATCCGTAATTAGATTTATACTATATAATAAATAAAGGTTTTAAATGGACACTTGTCACTCTTTTATTCATTTTTCTAAAAAACAATTTCCGTCTCTCTCTCCTATTAATTTTACAAACTTTCTTTAATTGTTTTTTTATAATTTTTTGTTTCTCATCTCTCTTTTCTATAATGAAGTTCTATAATTATTTTTATAAAAATTTTTTCATTTAAAAAAAAAAGGATTGTTCATAAAACATTTTAAGAAATTGAACATTTTTTCATTATTTTTATAAAACATTTAAAAAAAATTATATAACGTTTCTAAATTTTTTATTACCAAATGTATAACATTGCATTTATTTAAACCGTGTAATACACGGGGTTTCTAACCTAGTTTATTAATATAAAGATTATTATATAATAGGAGAGAGAGATAGAAAATCTAATATTTATTAGGAGAGAGAGGCGAGAAAATAAAACTGAGGACTAACCAGAGAGTGACACGTGTCCTGAAGATATTTTCTTTTATTAGAGTAATAAGATATGGGCACGTGCTTGCGCACGTTATTTTCATTTCGTTTGTGATTATATTCAAGTAAAAACTTAGTTTTTGATAAAAACCTATCTCAAAATATAAATAAAATAAACTAAATACCACACTATATTACTAACTAGATTAAAGTTCATGTTTTACATGAGTTGAATAAATATAAATTGTTATAAAACAGTATTTTCTATGAATATTTATATGTTGGATGTTATTATTCATCTGTTAAATAAAAAACAATGAAGATTTAAGAATTATAGATAAGAAATAATGAATATTTAAGAATTATAAAATTGTATTTTAAAATAAGATATAATTGAAGTTTTTTTATGTTTTAGTAATTTTTAATAAAATATTACAATAAATTTTAGATATTTAATTATTTAACATCATCATTATTTAATAGGAAAGAAAGACGAAAAACAAAAATGTAGATTTCAACAGCAGTGTAAGGCCCCTTTCTTGGGTAACCTCACTTGTTGGATTTACTCATAAATATAGTCATCAAAACTGAATAAACTATAACTTCTAAAACATAGCGGAAGCGTACATCATTTTATTACATAAACAGCGGAAGTCTTAACATATAAAAGAAACATTGTTCTAACACATTAGCAATTAAACAAGATGTCAGTCTTGTGTCAGGTAGCCTTTATGCCTTCGCCCATCTCTCTTCATATTACCTGAAGTGCATACTAAAAGTCAGTTAACGCTGGTAAGTTCTAGTTTAAAGCAATTAGGTATAAACATCATTTCTTTATAAGTCTATATATATATATATATATACACACACTAGCTTAGACCCCGTGTAATACACACGGGTGAAAAATATCAATACATAAATTTCTCAAATTTTATTTACGTATTTTATAGGTGTAAAAATGTATTAATGTATACTAAGGATATAAAACAAAATTCAAAATACATAAAAAATAATATATAATTGGGTTTCGGAAATACATCAATTACTATTTAATGTAATTTGACTTTCATTTACTATTTAATTGAAAATAAAAATTATATAATTAGATTTCAAAGTTTTTTTTTATAATAAAGGATAATTTAAAATAAAAGTGTTTTATTAGTATAATTAGTAATTTATTAAAAGATATGAGTGCATTTAATAAGAAAGAGAGGCGGGAAAAGAATGATGAGATTGAATATGGTGACGACACGTGGCATACAAAAACCTTTATTTATTATATAGTATAGATATATATATAAATATATAAATACACATTAACACATCATTTGCCTTCATTTAACATTCATTTGCGAGTACATAAATATGTATTCACCTTTATTTTCATTAAACATTCATTGGTCATACACATAAGGGTGATCAACTCGTCTTTTACAACGTATGTCACAAATACATACGTCATTAAGCTACCGTCGTAGCCCCTTTACTCGTCCGATTCTAGAAACCGTCCGCCATTAAACCGTCCATCTTAACCGTCCTACCGTCGTAGTCCGTATATTCGCCTGTCTGCCCTAAGGCATCCGTTTCTCACGCGAACTATTATTTATGCAACCGTTATAAGGCAATTCATTCGTCCGTCCATTAATGTCTTTCATACGTCCTAGCTGATGAAGGAATGTATTTTTCTCGGTTGCAAAATAGTCACGTGGTCGTCCGTCTACCGAAGTAGCCGTTATCATCGAAGCGTCCATAAAGTTTACATACATTCATAACATGCAATATATAAAAAATAAAGCAAAATTTCATTCATTTACGTTATGTCATTCTTTCATTCATTCTTTATAAATATATGTTTCATTCTTTGTTCATCATTCATTTTAATACATCTATGTATATATCACGCAGGGGCGGATTTAAGGGTAGGGCAGGGGTATCTGCCGCTACCCCTCAACTTTCGATACGTAGCGAGATTTTTTTTATAACCGTTTTATGTTTCCGATACCCCTAAACGAAATTTTAAATACCCTTGAAATTAAGATGAAGAGAAAATAAAAAATATACATAACATTATCATCGGCGGAACCAGAGGGGGTCCAGAGGGTCCGGTGACCAACCGGCGAGCCAAGTTCCCTTCAATACGGGTGTATAGCTTCGTCACTTATTTTACGTTGACCGTCTACATTATTGTTTACATTGAGTAGTTGAGATGAGAAGAGAAAGGATGAGAAGAGTGAAACTGTTACGTAGGTAGATTTTTTTTCTGAAGACGACGGCTCAGGTAGTAGCAATGGTTGTGTTAAGAAGGTTAAGATGAAGAGAAACTAATTATAAACCTAATATCAATTTGCTAGACCTCTTTAAAACTTATATGATAGCCCAATATCTTATTTTAAAATTTACATTTGAAAAGATTCAAGTAAATTTACATTTGAAAAGATTCAAGTAACTAAAAGGTAAAAAGAAAAAGTCACATTTAGAGTAAAAAAAATAATCACTCTCAAACTTCAATAGCTAGTCTTACATTTTGTTTATTATTTAGTAACTTAATATACAAAGATTTTATTTGATTCTTTTAATTTATTTGTTTTTCCTTTTATTTAGTTTATGATTTATTAAGTTTTTTTAATAGTTTTTCGGTTCTTATTGTGTGTATATACATAAAACTGAAAAAATTATCACGTAGAAATATTTTTTTCTAAATGTATTTTGTTTTGATAAAAATACATAATGTCATTAATCCTTTATATATAATTTAAAGCAAACTTGTAATACATGGAATGTTAAAGTAAAAAAAATTTCGGACCTCCCAGTTAAAAAGTTTTGGTTCCATAACTGTTATCGAAGTTTTTCGGCGACAAACACCTTGCCTGTTGTATGTGTTTTTCTCTGTGTAGAGAAAGAGACGAAGTGGGTTTATGTTGCGTAAAGGAGGAGAATATTGTGTGAAATTAGAATTTAGAATAAAGTTTAGTTGCTTCTTTTAGTTGTTATAACAACTTGTTATTGTGTATTTGATATTTAGATTATAGGGAAGATGAAGGCACATATTACATGAATGTAAGGAAAAAATTTTGTTTTATTTACGTGAATGTAAGGAAAAAAATTTGTTTCATTTAATTGAATGCATGGAAAAAAAAATTGGCTTGATACCTTTGAATTTTTTTCCTAGATCCGCCACTGATATCACGTATGATCACATTGACATTCATAACACTTATTCATTTAGTGTATATTGTTCAGCCTCAAAACATTTAAAATGATTTGCATATAACATAAAGGGGGCACATAGAACTCACCTGATAAGCGAGTCCTGAGATACTATCATTGTCAGTAGGCGTCTCTAGGCGTCACACATAATCTGTATAAATCATTCGTATATGATTAAGATAACTGACATAACTGATACTTCGTTTCTATCTCTAGGGTTAAGCGAACTAGACACATTAATATCAAATCATTCTGTCCGAAATCTCTATGTCCGAAATCTATTTTGGTCGAAATCTATTTCGACCGAAAACTAATCATTCGAAAAGTATTTCTTCCCATAATCTTTTGTTCGAAAACTTCTTGCCCGAAAACTATTTCGGTCGAAATCTCCTTTCGACCGAAATCTATTTTGATTGGAAACTATCATTCGAAAAGTCTTTCTTCCCATAGTCTTTTGTTCGAAAACTATTTCGGTCGAAATCTCTTTTCGACCGAAATCTATTTCCTTGAAAACATTTACCTCTAAAAGCTATTTCGGTCGAAATTTGTTTCGACCGAAATCTAATTCGACTGAAAACATTCCGTCCAAAAACTATCTATACCCAAACTGTAGCGAGGACGTCTAAGTTGTGAAATACTCTTTATTTAATTCTAACGAAAATCAGACAGAGTGCCCTTTGTTTTTATCTAAAACCCGACAATCTAGATTGTCTATTTCCATTGCCAAATCATAACTCACAATTATTCATAATCATCGGGTTTTTAACTTCTATTATCAATATTCATCTTTCTATATTTTTTTATCAATTATTCTTTATAAAAATATAATTAACCTCCTGTCGGTTATCATTTATTAAATAAAATCACGACTTTACGTCCTCAAATATGACGTTAGTAACCCGAACCAATAATAGTAATTAACGTTCTACGGGTTTTAAAGGGTATACCTTCCCGAATACGATCCCGAATTATAGTCGAGACCCGATCCGATTCGTATCCATCATCGTCATCATTATATAACCATCATCTTCATCATCAATCGAAACTACTATTATCTAATCATCATCACCGAAGCTGTTGTTACTGCTGAACCACATACCCGAAACTATCTTTGAATCACCATTTCCCGAAACTACCGTATTAAACTCCCCTTTAATCGAAACTACCCTCTTGAACATCACATCTACTAATTATCATCATAGCTTCCTTATCATCCTCGTAGATCATCATCAACTAACAATCACCACCATCGAAACTACTGTTGTCCTAACTTCGTCACCCTAGTTCTCCTCTGACCACCCGAAACTACCATCGTGGAGCTGCCGTACATCACCGCCATAACCTGCTAGTCGTTATGCCACCATGAACCCCTCACAACCACCATTGTGACCACCGTGAAACCTGTGTAAACCTCGAATCACCATCATGTAGCTTCCATTTCCACCATGCAGGGCCGGCCCAATAAGGGGTGCAAGTTGGGTCGTTGCACCGGGGCATGTTTACGAGTGTGGCATATATTTTATACATTTTTTTATATATATTATAAAAAAATAATTTAAATACCTTATAAAATCAGAAATAAGTTTTAAATCTGGAAAATATTTGTGTTTTAATTTGGGCCAAAAAAAGTTTAAAATTCAGTGTTTTAATTTTTACACTAGGCACATATTTGTGTTTTAAAACTTAAGTGATTAAGTCTAATCCAATGATCCAAACTTAATACCTAATTGCAAAACAATGAATCTGTGAATCCTTTTACGTAACGTAACAACGGAAAACTTTTCTATGGTAGTTTTATTTTCTATATTGTTTTAATTACAATTATCGCCGTATTATTGAATTTTTTATATACGTGCATATTAAGGGGGGAATGGGGACATTTTTCTTATGTTGAGCTGGATACTTAATTTCTTGGGGACGGCCCTGCCACCATGACAGCCTCCACCACCTCTGTGAGCTTGCACCCAAACCTTCTTTACCGCCGACGAGTTGCACGCGATCCTGTTTCCCGGGTTGCGCCATGTTATCATTCTCCCTCTCCTTCTCCGACTAATCTGCCGTCACCGGAGCGCTCAACCCGTTGTCGTGAGCTACCGAGCGACGGCGTCCCTTTGTGCAATGAAACCAAGCTGTGTTCTTTCATACCATACGTGCAAGATGTAAAGCTTATCGATCGGATTAGGGTTTTCAAAGGTGGAGAGGTGCGTGAGTGTTGCAGGCCAACGAGAGGAAGAAGGGAATGAAGACAATTCATGTTGGCGGCTGGTTAAATGAAAGAATGGGTTTTAGGTTTAATGAAAGTTTCAGATTGGTCCTTTGACTTTAATGAAATTACACTATCGGCTTTTAGATATAATTAGTTGTTGAACCATCGTAACATATTTTCTTTCTTTTCTTTAGCAACATTAGTCATAATCAAAACCTCATGTTATAAGTAAAAGATAATTTGGGATCTTACAAGTAGTCAACACGTAACAAATATAGTTATTCATCTATTATAATATATTAAAACTTGTATATTATACATGGTAAATAAATACAGTGTTATATGCTTAGTAATAAAGATCTAATATTACATATTTATGACACATTACATAATTTTTTAAAATAAATTTTAGAAATATTATATAGTTATTTTTTTAAATGTTTTATAAAAAGAATGAAAAAATGTTCAAATTATAAAAAATGTTTTATTAACAAAGCTATTTTTTAATTAAAAAATGTTTTATAAAAGTAGTTATAAAAATCATTATTATTTAATAGGAGAGAGATGCGGGAAACAAAAATTACAACTTTTTTATAGAAACTTGTATTATTAATAGGAAAGACAGGCGGGAAAAAAATGTTAAGGATGAAAATGAGAATGACATGTAACACCCCAAACCCTTTATTTATTAGTATGTATAGATTATATGAAATACATTTATCAAGTTTTTAATAAAAAACTAAACAATATGCTAAGATAAAACACCCAAAAAGAAATAACATTTGGCTAAACGTTAATATTATACGTTTTTGCTCTTTATAAAATTACATTTTAAATTTTTTATACATTTGTAAATCTTAGAAAAAAAGCTTTAATTTTAAAGGTCATTTTAAACCATAAAATATGTTTAGCCATCTTATTAAAAAAAATCAATTTTGAGTAGAACGAGCCTAATTTTTTTGGTTCAAGCTCAAGTAGGGGTGCACAAACCGGTTTCAGGCTAAACTGAATCGTTTCAAAACTGTTTATGATCTAGTCAATGAAAGTTAAATCTGGGTCGGTTTTAAAACTTGTTTATAAAGAAAAACCATATCGGATCGTATTGGATCTGATTCAAAAAACGGATTCAAGGTAGCGGTTCACCCTAAACCGAGTTCTCTATATGCATAAATCGGATTCAAACCGACAGATCAACCAACCCAGTTCACTTAAACCGGTTTTGATTCGGTTTACGATCTGATTTCGGATCCGGATCCGGTTCGGGTGTGCGCCTCTAAGCTCAAATCTATACTATATAATAAATAAAGGTTTCCCATGTCACGTGTCGACACCATATTCATTCTTATTATTTTTTTCCCACCTCTCTCTCTTATTAAATGCACATCTATTTTTTTTAATAATAATATACTTTTAAAGAAAATCATAATTATACTAATAAAACATATTTATTTTAAATTATCTCTTATTATAAGAAATTTTAAAATATAATTATGTAACTTTTATTTACAATCAAATAGTAAATGAAAGTCAAATTATATTAAATATAATTAATGTATTTTTGAAACCCAATTATGTATTAATTTTTACATATTTTGAATTTTGTTTTCTATGCTTTGTATATGTCATACATTTTTATGCCTGTAAACTATACATACATAAAAATTTAAAAAAATTTATACTGATATTTTTCATTCTATGTGTATCCACATGTTCTAAACTAGCCTATTTTATATAATAGTTGGGCCAGCCTTCTATTTGTTTTAGTTGCATTTCATATTTCATGCAACATTTACTTTTTACCCCAAAGTTGAAACCAAAATCATATTAAAATATACTTTTCTTATTTAAAAAAAGGAGGGAGTAATTAAAAATAAAAACCACCTCCGGAGCCTCCTATGATGAACCTCCATGTTGGAAACCGCCATCTGACGTGGTATCTCCATCCTTCGCCAACAAAAACCACCATTTTCGTCTTCTCCCCCTCTTTCTGCAACTCCCCGTTATCAAATTCTCTCTATTGCCGCCATTGTTAAAACTCATCATCATATCAACAATGATCTGCTCCAATTTTCCACCATCTCCAAAATCATCCAACCAAACCAACTAATTCAAGGTATCAACATCATCCCTACCCCTTTCACTATCGATGAACACTTAACATAATTTTTTTTAAAGATCTAGATTTTATTTAGAAAATGGTTGGTATGAAAGCGTGTGATTAGGCATGGTACCATTTAGCATTTAATTTCTTTTGATTTTCTATTTAGTTTTCATTCAACATTTAATTTCGTTTTTCTATGATAAGTAATAACATATATTATTCTTAAAAGAATCTAAGTACGTGGATTTGTTTTATTTATTTATCGTCTCATGATTCATACAAATTTTATTAAAAGAATCTAAGTACGTGGATTTGTTTTATTTATTTTCGTCTCATGATTCATACAAATTTTATTAAAAACAAAGTTATACCACTAATTTCATTTTTCTCTAAAAATATGCATTATTCTTAAAAAAATCTAAATAGGTAGATTTGTTTAATTTATCTTGTCTAACGTTTCATATAAATTTTTCTGAAAAATCGACTTATATTGTTAATTTTGTTTTTCTTTGATAACTTCGTATTCTTACAAAAATCGTATATGTAGATTTTTTTATTTAGTTTAATTTTTGTCTTACGTTTCATACAAATTTTATTGAAAACCGATTATGTTAATTTCGTTTTTGTCTGATAACATGTAGTGTTCTTAAAAAATCTCATACGTAGATTTGTTTTATTTATTTCCGTCTATATTTCACAAAAAAAATTATTAAAAACTATGTTATTCTATTAATTTCATTTTTGTCGATAACATGTAGCAGTCTTAAAAAATCTAAACAGATTTGTTTTATCATTTAAATTTTATTGAAAACCGAGTTGTAATTGCTGCAAGACTAGAACAATGGATTCGCAGCTGTCGACACATACGATTACGTCTCACGGACTCGCATTAGCCATGACTCACATCCATGACTGGTTGATTCTTTCACTACTATTAACAATCATGATCATTCTAAGCATTGTTCATCCTTTCAACTGTTATGTCGGTAAAGACATGATGACTGATCTCACGTATCCAATGAAGGACAGCACCATCCCGTTTTGGACCGTTCCCGTGAGTTTGATTTGACTTTGACTTTTCAATCTTTCTACATGAACAAAAATGGTGGTTTATTTTCTTATTTGCTGTTTGGTTTGTTAGCTGTATGCAGTTTTCTTGCCAATAGCGGTTTTCGTAGGGTTCTATCGTCGTAGACGAGATGTTTATGATCTTCATCATGCTGTGTTAGGTGATTAAATGTATAATTTTGACTTTTTTTGTCATGGTCAATTGAATGGATGATCTTTATTTGTTGCTGCAGGGCTTTTGTTCTCGGTTTTTATAACCGGTGTTATAACGGAAGCGATAAAAGATGCGGTTGGTCGACCCCGTCCTGATTTTTTCTGGCGGTGTTTTCCTGACGGAATAGATGTACGCGTGTTTAGGGTTTTGTAAGGAGTTGGGTGGTCAAAATCGGGTCGGGTTGAAAAAGGTTGTTTTTTAGTATGGGTCGGGTTGGGTTGTCCCATAAGAAACTTTGATTACGATAATAGTTAAAAAGGTTATATATAACATACTTTTTGATTTGTTCCTTTTAAGCTAATTTAAATGCAACCCAAAGCAACACATTTTTAATTAAAACTGGTAAAACTTTCACCTTTACTCAATCCTTCGTTAAACTTATTTTATAAATAATTAATGTGTAAATTATGATTAAAAACAATATTACGATAATAATACGAATTTGAATGTATAACGATTCAAGGAAGATATTCGCATTAAAAACATACTTTGAGCGATTTTCAACCTGTTCGATAGACCCATTTGATTTTGTTCCCTTTTATGCATTTTTTTATTGACCCGTTTAAGGTAAAACACAACTGAAAGCGACCCATTTTTAATCAAATGGGTCAAAACTGTCACCTGTACTCAATCCTCTCATAACTTTCTTACCAATGATGTTTTTGCTTCTAAATATCGTCTCAGCTATACGATCAATGGGGAGATGTTATATGTCATGGTGATATCGACGTTATAAGACAAGGCCACAAGAGTTTCCCGAGCGGGCATTCTTCGTGTGAGCAAACAAAACCGCGTTACATACTCTCTATCAGTAATTACACGTACAATTTATTCACATTCTCATTGCAGGGTCTTTTTCTGGGCTCGGGTTTTTGTCACTTTACTTATCTGGAAAAGTAAAAGCATTCGATCGCGAAGGCCATGCTGCAAAGCTATGCATAGTTTTCTCCCCTTTGCTTGTTGCTTGTCTTGTCGCCATTTCTAGAGTCGACAACTATCGACACCATTGGCAGGATGTAATTGGTGGTGGTCTTATAGGTACATTCTTTAACCCAAGGTCTTATAAGTTATAACTAACTTACTAACTAACTAACTAACTGTCTTCATTGTTGCGCGCATAAAATAAATAAAAACGCGTGTTATGTCTTGCAGGTATCACAATGGCAGTGTTTTGCTACTTGCAGTTCTTTGCACCACCCTATCATTCTGAAGGGTGGGGTCCGTATGCGTTTTTCCGGGCTTTAGAGTCGTCGTGTGCAACCGCTCAAGTTTCTGGGCTTCCCCCGAGTCACAATCCGAGTCGTGATACTGTGGGCCAAGTAGAGATTGGGCAACGAGGGGTCGGGAGGGGAAACAATTCGGTAATGGTGTGCTCGTTTGAGGGTTCAGATATGTCGCTAGATGATCTTGAATCGGGTAAGCGGTAGTTATGATGTACGGTTAATGTTATGTGTTCGGATCATGGTGTAAATCACTTTTCGGTTTTCGGTTGTAAACTTGTAATTTATTTGTATGTAGCTCAATCCTTCCTGTCTACAGAGGTTTAATGTAACCCCCCAATGTTGAATGTAATGTTGTTGCTGACAAATTTTTCGTTTTTGGTCGGATCAGATCACATAGTAAAAATAAAATAAAATGTAGAGTTCATATTCTCATAATTAACGATCATCAAAGCACTAAAATTCAAACCAATTATCAATGAACACAAACTGAATATCATAAACGTATAGATTAACATATTTCCTTATTTTGTATGTAAATATTTTAAAAATCTACACAACTATAAAATCAATTATAAAACAACTTTATATAAACAATATATTAAACTTCTTGATCATTTATGTTCCTTTGTTAAAAATCTTATTAAGAAAAACTAGTGAGATAAAACCTAATGAAAAGAAAAAAGAGTGCAACTTATATAATACTCCCATCTGATTTTGATATGTATCTTTCAAGTGGCGTGTAACGATCTTCTATGAAAGTTGCTCATATCTTCTGTAGTCAATGGTTTCCACTTGATCCCTTGATGTGCAATTCTTTATGATCTTCATGAAAATTTTCCATTGCTTCCTTACGTGAACAAATGCCACAAGATCCACATTTGTATTGTGTTACATTACTTGCATCTACAGAACTAACCAAACTTGTTCTGATGTGTTCGTAAAAAAACTCATACCTTTCGTACCTTAATGGTATCGAAATATTTGTTTCAACTAATTCCAATGTCTCCCCTTGGACACGAGCTATATCTTGATAATGAATTTAAATAAATAATATATCTAGTGTCATATAGCTAGCAAGAAACATTAATGCACGGTTACACTTAACTATAGTAATTCCAAACCAAGATTTTTTCACTCTTTGAAAATGGTCATTCTCCGTATCAAGCAACTTGACGACCTTAACGTGCTTAGATGATAAACTTTGTGCATATTAAATGTTTCAACATCTTATTAGTTATATATATATATATACTAGCTTAGAACCTATGTATTACACAGTGTGAAAAAATATCAATACATAAAATTCTTAATTTTTTATATATGTCTTATAGGTGGAAAAATGTATTACATATACTAAAAATAGAAAACAAAATCCAAAAATATGTAAAAATTAATATATAATTGGGTTTAAAAAATACATTAACTACTGTTCAATGTAATTTGACTTTCATTTACTATTTGATTGAAAACATAAGCTATTTAATTAGATTTCAGAGTTTCTTATAATAAAAGATAATTTAAAATAAATGTGTTTTATTAGTATAATTAATAATTTATTTAAAAATATATTATTATTGAAAAAATAGAGGTGTATTTAATAAAAGAGAGAAGCGGAAAAAAATGATTAGAATGAATATGAAGGCGACATGTGGCATGAGAAACCTTTATTTATTATATAGTATAGATATAGGGACATGTTCAATTGAGAACCATCATTTTGGCAAGAACCAAAAGAACCATACATTCTTACACAAATGCATACATGCATCCTTACGTTATATATGCACAAATGCATATATGCATCCTTATATTTGTATAGAAATACATGGTTCTTTTGGTTCTCGCCAAAATGATTGTTCTTAATTGAACATGTCCCTATATATATATATATAACTTTCTTGATTGATAAAATTATCATTATACAAATGTTCGATCTCTTTAGGATATGCAATAATATTATCAACATATATTATAATAGTTGTAAAACACGAGACTGTTTTTTTTTTACAAAAATACATATGGACCATATACATCATATTTACATTTTTTATTTCTCGATAACCACCGAGACTAAGTCGCTTATACCACATTCGACCCGACTATGTCCATATAATATATTTCTCCATGTTTTATATAAATGCTTCGGACATTTACAATCGATCAGGGACTTATTTCTATACCGACCAATTATGGATGTGCATTCACTCTTTACGAGTTTTGGTACACAAACTTTATCATTTAGCAAACTAATTGAAAAATCGCTAACATTCAATTCATTTCCAATCCATATTGTATCATTCTTACTTTGAGATGTCATAATCATGTGTTCAATTTCTTTCATGTATGTTTATTGACACACAAGTATTACATCTTTAAGATATTTCAAATTACTTTTCAAGTACTTAATTGATTTAGGAAACTCATCAAGAGTTCCAATCATATTCAACTCAATAACGTATACATACCGTATTTGGACCTGAATCTGTATACAACAATCATAGAGTTCTCGATAACTTTCTTTACATGATTTTATATTTTATGTAAATTTCAGTATCATAACATTTATAAGACGCATATCAATTCTAACTTTGCATTACCAGACTAATGCGGTGTTAGGAAAAATTGCATCCACCACTAGAAAAACATCTCCTAATAATCAATCATAGGTCTTTGCGAAATCCTTATGCTACCAATTTTGCCTTGTTTCTTTCTTTTACTTTTTCACATAATTATTTTGCACAAACGACCTTGCTTATATCCAACATATTTCACAACTTCATGTGTATTGACAAAAGTCTAATAACTTTCCATTTCATTAGAGAATTCATCTCTGCCTTACTTGCGTCTTTCTATTTTGGTCAAACATTTATATTTCTCCTTCAAAGGCAACTTTTAATTCTTGATCCTCATCATTTTCATTATTTCATGTGCTTTGTTACATACAAAAGTATCATCGACGTCGATTTTATTCGATTCCATACCTCAAGTTTCTAAAGTTTTAATTTATCCATTCAACTATACCCCTCAAATTTCTAAATTCTCAAATTTACCCATCAAATTTCTTTTTTTCTTTTTACATTCATTTGTAAAAATTACGTTTTTATTTGTTTATTTTATTTTTACTTTTTCATTAACTTATTTAACGAATTTTTCGCTCCAATGTTAGCTCCTATTCGCATCGCGATTTATCTATTTTTTCATTTCCAGAACCAAGTTGCAGCATCATACGTTTCTTTTATATACTTAGTTACGTTAATGTCAACACCACAACATGCATAACGAAGTTCGCAACCCTGTCGTATCGCGTGGGTTTAATTTCTAGTTAAAAATAGTGTATATTATTATTGTTGTTATTATTTCATAATCTCCAAACAACTATAAATATTCATGTGGAAATAAATGTTTTCTTTGTTGGGGGAGGGGATTGCAAGAACAAACATTAGGGGGTGAAGGAAAAAGACAAACACCAAACTCGTGAATAAACAAAACCACAGAGGGCATTCCTGTCTTTTCATACAAAACCCTAAATCATCCCGTTTCCTTTATCAATCCTGAATCCTCCTCTTCATCGCCGTTCTTCAATTCCCAAACCCTAGACACAGCAGATCGAGGGAGAGAGAGATGAAGTACAATCCCAGAGTCACCAGCTCTCGCCGGAAATGCCGGAAGGCGCATTTCACCGCGCCGTCTAGCGTCCGCCGTGTGTTGATGAGCGCACCTCTCTCCACCGAACTCCGGGGCAAGTACAACGTCAGATCCGTCCCCGTCCGCAAAGACGACGAGGTCCAGGTCGTCCGTGGGACCTACAAAGGCCGTGAAGGTAAGGTTGTGCAGGTGTACCGTCGCAAATGGGTGATTCATGTGGAGAGGATCACTCGTGAGAAGGTGAACGGACAGACTGTGAATGTAGGAATCAATCCGTCAAAAGTTGTGGTGACTAAGCTGAAGCTTGATAAGGACCGGAAGTCGTTGCTTGACCGGAAGGCGAAGGGCCTTGCCGCTGATAAATCGAAGGGGAAGTTCACCGAAGAAGATGTTGCTGCTGGTGCCTCTCTCCAAGAGATCGATTAGGTTTTCGTTTTCTGATTCTCATCTTTTTATTTTATTATGTTATGTTATATTGAGGATTGTTTTTTGAAATTCGTGTTGTTGATGCTACAGATTTTGCCAGGTTTATGCGATTAATCCTACTCTTTTATGAATTTATGCTTTGCACTGCTCTTAGTTTGTGTGTTTGAATCAACGCAGAGAGGATTTAGGTTCTATTTAAGGCGGTTATTTGTTGCTACATGGTTTAGAAAATTGAATATGAAATTAGGAGTAGGTAGTGACTAGCAGGAAGATTGTCATATTTTGAAGTTTTTGGTGCTATATTTGGGAGCAGAATTTCGTTTGAACTAGACTTGATTCTACTATGATTCTTTGGAGTTAATGTTCTTCATGATATAAAGAACTCTAATGATTGTGAATCATGAACGTTTACTCACTGTATTATAAGTTTTTGCATATGCATTTACCCTAGGTAGGCTAAGGTGATAGGCGCACTCAATGCGCAAAATGTAAGCCTTGAGTTTAGGTGCATCGGGTTTAAAGCAAGGGTTGATACAAGCAAGGCGCACAGTGTAAACGTAATTTTTAGCTTTTTAGACATGTTTTAGGCCGGTTTAGACTGGTTGAGGCTGGAATAGTCTGGTCCTTAACCCTGGTTTAGACATGTTTTGGCTGTTGTAAAAATAGTGGTTTCTTTTCTCATTGTATTTCTAGTATGGTCTCGTCTTTCAACTCCAACTTCATCTTCTCGAAGTCTCAAATTCGAAAGAGATCATTTTTATTGACGACGGAGGCAGGAAAACGCTGTTTCTAACACTGACTTTATGTTGAACTCGCAGTCACTAATCTGAGTCCTCAATTTTATGTTGAGTTCGACATCCCTCCTTCACGAATCCAGTTATAGCTGTGTCTGTTTTCTTTTCTCCCTAGAAACATCTGGATGCCACTCCTTTGCCTGCTTAAATACTCCAGCAAACCTTAAGTTGGGGTTTGGGACTACGACTTCAAAAGCTGAATTCGGGTCGGTGAACCCATTACAACCTATTTTCCCTGAACCTGTTGTCAATGAGGTAGCTGCCCATTTTAACCCAAATGCGAAAACGTTTTACCCATTACAACCTATTTTTCCTGGTTTGGGTCGAGATTGCCATACGTAACTCTTATGGTATGCCTTTGAATCTGCATCTGCCTGAAGTTGTTTGTGATGGTATGAAGAAATGGCGCAATTTTTTTTATTATTGTCAGTTATTGTGGTTTATATCATCTTTTTAAATCCCTAGCTTCATAGATATTTTTTCCCAGTTAAATGTTGTACATCTTTCTATGTTGATTTTGGTTTTGGTGATACAAATTAGGGGTTATAACAAACACAGCATGGAAATAATTATGATTTGGGTTGGTATGTGCAAATTTTATAATAAAATGTCTTCGTCAAGCTTTCGAGCAGCTCTTTCAACTGCCGCCTAATCCCCCGAGAGCCGCCCAGGGACTGGACTCCACCAAGAGGTTCTTTCTCTCACGTCATTTCGCCCGCCCGTTTCATTTCCTTTTGCCGAAGTTCGTTCAGTCGGTAAGCATCCCGTTAGCTCTTCATATTTCCTAGCCTATCTATCCCCGCTATCTCCGAATTCTGTAAGCCGTAGGAAGTCCGTAAAATGTGAATAAAGTCCTCACGCGAAAGTTCATCTATTTTTGGTTGATCTAACTGAAACTTTTAGTAAATGCAAGTCTTGTTTGGGTTATATTTAAAATTTGGGATATGTTTTTTATAATATATGCAAGTTATGCGTTTAATCTCATAACTTGTTTACAATTTAATTTTAACTAAGTCGCAACCTGTCAAACTGTTTAAATATATAAATTTCTCTTGTTTAGAAAAGCATGTTGAATGGGTCAGGTTTTTGGTTACATGGGTTTACGTTTATTTGAGTTAAATTTGAAGCCTTTTATATAGTTAAATGTTTAGATTGTGTTCGAATTCGTCAATTCCTAACCCTTACAATCTTCTAATCTGACACCAACGCCATCCAAAAATATAGTAATTGAAAGGTCTGTTATTCATGGTTTCATTTTACTTATAGTATGTTATGAGATATTAGTCATCCCTAAAGAGTATTAGGGTCGAGGGGGTGGGGCTCGGGTTGGTGCTTGAGTAAGCGGCTACACCACCGCAACCCTTTTGGGTTGGGCTTCAGGTTGAAATCACGGGGTCGTGAAGTCGGGTGAAAGGTGACCGTTGGACCAAGAAAGTGATCGTTGGAATGGAGCCGTTGAGTGGGACTGTTGGACCGAATTTTTATTTACCTTTTAACGCTATAAATTCAACCCTTTTGTTACACATTTTTAATACAAAAAAATATTCTCCTTTACTAGTCTACTATTCTTCTACTACACTCAATTGGATTCAAGAAAACAACTATCATCCACCTGTAAAACATAAAGACCAAAAGTGTGTTCGAGTCAAAGTGAACCGACTCCACTCAATCGTTTCAATATTACGCCAATTCTACCAACATTCTCTATCCAGTCGTCCATGCCCGTCCACATTGCACTGAGTCATTTTGTACTTCTACAAACAGAAAGACCATCGTTTCCATACTATCAAAATCTACAATTTCGTAACCCAATCCAACTCGTTCCACAATATGAGGTGGAACAAACCGAAGAACAATACTATGAGGTGGAACAAGATGAGGTGAATGAAAAAACTTGGTGGAATCAAACGAACATTCCATCAACTAAATTCAGAATGAAGCTCGATGAATACGAAGATGTTTCGTTTCAGCGGACTACACATCCAAACGATATACTCTAGTTTAATTTAATTTTAAGTTATTATTAAGTTACTAATTTTTATTTAAAAAATATGTTGAAACATCGATGGGCTATAGGAAACAGTGATATGAATATAATGAAGAAAGCGTTAAAGGTGTATAAAAAACAATATGATAAGAAATGTTTCTCTTACATCATTGCATGGGAGGTTGTAAACGACAATAACAAATGTGAACCCGTTTCGGTTATAGGTGCTGAGTTTGAATCTCAATCTCAAAATATCAAAAACATTGGATTCGGGCAATTACACAAGTTCAAATGAACAAGCAAGGTCCTCAACCTAAATGAAAACTCAACACCGACAGATAGACATGTAAAGGGAAGAAAGTTGCCGTGTCATCAAACAAGGGCAAAAAAAGTTTGATGGATATTGTTTCTAACTACAAAATGATGAAGGAAGAAGAAAAATAAGAAAAAAAAAAACTTCGAATGAAAATGACCGAATCAAAATTAAAAAAGAGAAGAAATGACGTTGGCCATGATAGAAGAAGAACAATGAGACTGTCCGACAAGAACAAATGAACCAGGACCTTAAGACGTTTATCGAGCCGCATGACAATATCGACGGACCGTTCTTACAAATCGTTCTACAACACAAACGGGACATAGCCAAAAAATATGGTTGGTCTTGCAATTTTTAGGTTTTTATTAATTTTATTTTAGGTATTTTATTTATTTTTTGATTTCTTTATTTTACCTTTTTAGTTTTTTTAACGGCAATTTGGATCACTGACGGGCCACTGGCCTACCCGGTCATCTCCACCCCATAGGAGGAAACCCACCATAGGTGAGAAAACTCCCTGGCCCAACTTGGACCTCTCTTTTTTTGTCACAAGTGAGACTTGAACCCAAGATCTCACCATTTTTTGTGAAGTTTTCGTTATACATCTTTGCCACTAGACTAAGCTAGTGGTTGTATTTTACCTTTTTAGTTAATTTTAATTTTAACTTTACCCCCTCCACCGTGGCATTAGTTAAAGGTGTAATAAGGCAGCAACAAGAAGAAAAATCGTAGGGTGATTAGAAAAGCCAACAACATCAATGATTCAAAATGTAAGTCCACACCTATTCTTGCACATCACGCTATTTGAAATGAAACACAAACCCACTCAACCTCACCTTCATTTTTCTCGTGTCTAATTTCTAATTAATTTCTTTCCACTTCAAATACCGACACTCACATGAATCCAAAGAAACATTATAAACAACAAATAACTCGTAAGGTCGTCTCTAAGATTACAGAATGAGGCTCTAAAATATAAAATTTTCTTTATATTTATATTATACATATATAAATTCGTTTATACGATATAAGTGTTATAATAATATCTCTAGAATATATTATTAGGCCACTCTATCACATATAACTACTAATAAATTTATAATTTTTATTTAAGTATGTTTATCCCGTAAACCAGCCGAATCAATAATGATCAGAGCCCCGTCACGTAACATTTGTGATAATTTGTTTTAATTTATTTTAAACAGGGTTAATAATTATAAATGTCTTTCAATCAATTAACAAGAGGTTTAAATGTCCACATTTCAAAAAGTTTTTGTGTCAAAAACACATCAACCTTGTATTATTATTATATTACACATAATCAACACTACAATAAAATGGTAGATAAAAATAGACTAAAATAAGACATCCTCAAAACAATAAATTTAAATATGTTTATTCTTTTAACACGTTTAACCTTTATTTTTTGTAACATTTTATACAAATCTTATATCGGACGTAAATAAGAGAGATGATAAGTTCATAGAAAATTATCTAACTCAAATACAATCAACGCAATTTTAGAGTATAATTTGTGAGAGAAGAATGGTACGGTTAAGCATGCTAATTACTAAATAAGATTAAAAAGAAGTGTAGAGGAATAGTAACATTTCCATTCAAAGTAGGCCACATCATCTTTATTTTTATTTTTGTTCTATTTTCAACTTCCAATATATAATGTACGCTTTTAACCTATTTAAATTTCTATTAATGTTCGTTTTCTTTTAATAACTTTCGTTCGTTAACTTTTTTCAAAGAACGGAGTGCGAGATCGTTTTTAGCTCTTTTTTGTCAACGCTCCGATATAAATTTATTTGAAAACGAAGTTTTATTTAAAATCGTAGCCTATATCGAGTGCCGTTACCGATGTGACACCGTGACGAGCCGAACCTATTATGGGCGAACAACATCATTGCTGATATTGATATTATCGGAATCCGTACGGTATTCGCCTTATGGTTTTCGACAACCCGAACCAGTCATTTTTTTAATTTGTTTTTTTCCCTTTTTTATTATTTATTTTTATGTTTCCTTTCTATTAACATTATTTTAACGTTACGCCTACGTTTTCGTTTAAATTTTATTAAGGATGGGCCCGACACCGTTTTCTATGATAATGGAATGCGCCGTTTTCTTAAATTTTTTTGTCAACATTCTGGTTTAAACTTTATTGAAGACGAAGTAGTATTCAAATTCAAGTGTTTTTTTTTTGTATCGTACACTATAACGAGTCTGCGATTCGATGTAAGTTTTATTCACGCAAACGAGTCAAAACAATCCGTTGCGAAGCGCGGGAATAAAAACTAGTTGCTAAACAACATCAAAATATTATATTTTTGTTATTCACATTAGATAAAACGGGACATTGTAGGTTGGTGAAGAGGCCAGTTTGTTAGAAGTGGACGCACTGCATTGCCGTTGTGAAGGCGCTTTGTTCATCTCTAACGGTTTCAACGTCCGCCTCAAGCAACTCTCTCACCGTCCGATCTTAATTATTATCCCCTCATCAATCCCCACCCTCCATCTTTTCTTTCTTTACCAAACCTACCCTACCCGCGACACACCTGATCACTAACCCACCTTCTTCTTCTATACCGCTCCCCCTATCTCACACCAGCAAACTCAACTCACAATCCTCATCACAGCAGTTTCAGGTATCAATGTTCTCACCTTTCTCCGATCAAATTATTCAATACTTTGAAATCTGCACATATGTGTTGAGAAATGTTTGTTTGTACGGATGTGAATAACGTTTCAGTTTAATTCTGATAATAATTGATGTTTGCGTACCGATTTTTCATTCAAGGATATGATTCCGATGTGTTGTTACTTGTTTGTGATTTTGTTGCAGAGACGATCAACACAGGCTGATCGACGGTACCGGCATGGATAATGATAGTAATAACTTATCTAGAAATCTATTTCTGTCTCCTATTGCATCTCATAGTGATCAATTTGGATTCGATTTTGCTTCTGGTGAATTATTCAACCCTACGTCGTTTTCTTCCTCAATTTTCGCGCCAAAATCCGTTTCTCAGTCACAGTTGTCGTTCTCTTCTCTCTCTGACTGCTCGTTCGATGATGATGCTTTGAGCGCGAATTCGATCGTTTCCGAGAATCGCCTGAATGAAGCCAGCTTTATTGTTGAGTACCAGCAGCTTTATAATAGCTACACGATGTGCCTTGCGAGCCTACAGGATTCCGTCAAGGAGGTTGACGCTCTTCGTCAAGAGAAGGAAGCTCTTCGCCTCGCGAACACCGATTTGGTGCGGAGATTGAACGTGTTCTCGAATGCTACGAGGAAAAAATGTCTCCTCTCCTCTGTGCGTTCATCTCCGTCTCCGATTGCTCCTTCGTCAAGCTTAATCGGAGACTTCAGCCGTCTCGGTATCGGAGCAGCGGCCTCAGTTAAAGTAGTTCCTAGCGAAAGTCCAAACAGCGTGATCGAACGAAATCAAATCACGAGGATCAATGCCGAGAGAGATTCAATGCCGAAAAGTATTTCTGTTCGTTCCCAGGGTTATCTGAAATCGATTTCTTCTAGTCGCCAACAGACTGCAAGTGCTTCGTCAGGTCAATTGGTAAGTGGCTATGTAATCTAAACGATATCACCATTTTCAATACTTAAATTCGGTTTTTAATCACTTCTAAGTAATGTGATATTTTAGGAGTAACTAGGGGTGTGAAAAAAAACTCCCGAACCATATCCGTAACCGGAAAAAGCCGAACCGAATTGTGAAATTCGGTTTTTAGTTCGGTTAACGGATACACATTATTTTAAATTCGGTTTATACATTTTTTTGAATTTGATTTATTCGGTTGAATTTGGTTCGTTTAGGTACAATCCCAATACAATTTGGTTCAGTTAACGGATAGGCCTAAAAAAATTAAAAACCGAATAAACCGAATACCTACACGTTTACCACCCTACCCAAAATACATGTCAATTTCTTAAACACGACGAGTAAACTAGAATTTATAACAAGTATGCAAAAATTATTAGAAAATCCATATTAGTGTTGACACGAGTTGACAAAAAAAAAGTTAAGTGGGTTGGGGTTTGAGTTGAACGGGTTTGGGTCATAAATGGGTCGACACATGAATGGAACAGGATTAACCAATTCCACATAACGCATTTCACGGGTCATGTTCTTTCAGTCGTGTCATGTGTTACTGAACATATTATATTTAATCGTGTTAAATGGGTTGTGTCGTGTATAACCAAACATGTCTGTGTCCGTCTTTTAGAAAATGACACATTTAGTTAACCGTGTCGTGTTCGGGTTTAATACTTGTGTAAATCGTGTCGTACTGTGTCTAACTCGTTTAACAGAACACGACATGTTTTGCCAGCACCACTTCAGATCATCTACATTTGCTTAAATAGACGTTATCATTGTAATCTAACACAGCGGCATGTGCGTGTATCTGGTGAGAAGAAAACAGGGGGAGGACTGGAGTTTGATGTATACAACCAGGGGATGTCAAAAACTGAGGTATGCAACAAGTGGCAGGAGACTGGAAGCTGCCCTTACGGAGGCAACTGTCAGTTCGCACACGGAATAAGCGAGCTGAGACCAGTGATAAGGCACCCTCGCTACAAAACCGAGGTGTGTCGGATGGTTCTTGCTGGTGGCATTTGCCCATATGGTCATCGGTGTCACTTTCGTCATTCCCTTACTGATGAAGAAATGGTTGTGGCAGTGAACCCACGCTGATCATGTTGTGAATCGGATGGGGTTATGTATATCAAAGGTCTATTTACAGTCTCTTAATTTCAAGAAATCTAAAATAAGTAGTTGTGTAGAGTAATTAAGTATATATACCTTGGAACTGATGGTTATTAATGGATTATTATACCACATTTTTGTGATTATAGCTACTGGTATGTACAAGTTAAGATGCCATCTTACTGTTCTCCATTAGGTTCTTGTGGTTAATTTTGATTTTGGTCTGCTGCATTTTGTGTTTATATCCTTAAATACACTTTCACTTGTATATTTACAAAAAAAATTATTAAACTCACTCCTAAAACCATTAAACCATACTATAGATTTTTAGTTACATTTATTTGCTGTTTTTCTATATTTTTAAGTAATTATTATTATTAGAGTAACTGCAGTTTGGATCGATGTCAGTCAAAACCAATGTGGGGGACCGACGTCAGTCGTAACCAATGTAGGTCCAGTTATGCGATGAACGGATATGAGTGAACAAGCCTCAAATGTGTCGTGACACTACATTTTGTTTAGTACGAAATATAGCCGACTCTAATGTATACTCAAGTAAATCTACAGTTGATTACTTCCATTGTGATGTGTCGGAATGTAGCGCCGGCCCTTACATTTAAAAAACGACTCTTTTTCTAAATGCATTGCAAAAACCTCATAGCAAGGTTAACAATTTAACATAATTGTTTTCTGACCTTCAAGCCTAAAAAGAAGTTTGGAACCAAACACTAAAACAATCATTTTGTTTAGTATGAAACCATATAATATAGCAACCAACATTCCCCTAAGTTTTCTAGTAACAGGTTCTCATGGTTACAGAATAACAAAAAAAGATACATATATGCATATTCGGTCTAATATTATCTGGTCTCTATAAAACTTCAAAAGTAATAAGATTACGTCTCCCTTCAATGGTTGATTCCTTTTTTTTTAATAAATTATACATGCTCTTCCATATGTATGCTAAATGAAGTCCAAACTTACATACCTCAGTTTTTGTGTTGCATCCGACCGCTTTCTGCACCAGCATACGGGTCAATCGTGACATTTATAACAGCAGGCTTCCTTGAAGAAAAAGATTCGGTGAGAGCAGATTTAAGCTCATCTGGGGTGCCAACAAGATAACCTTTTCCGCCAAAAGCTTCAATTAGAAGATGATAAGCGGCACCAGGGACAAATGATGTGGGTGCTGGATCATCCTTATAGGGCCCAGTAATGTCTTCAGGGTTTCTTCTGTCACCACCATATACGCCACCATTGTTGAACACTATTACCACGACAGGCAACTGATAACGAACCAATGTCTGCAAAATTTTTAATAGTATTTAATCAATCAAAATTAAAATTCTAAGGATTTATATCTCAACTCAGCTAAAGTCCATATGGTCCTTTCAACAATTGCCCCATATCTAATACAATGATTAGTTGTAATAAGATGGTTACGGGCCAACATGATGTTTCATCTTTCAACCCAAACATGTTACCAAATCCGTTCGACCCGCCCATTTTGACACCTTTATAAAACATTTATAGTTGCGTAAAGGGTAATAAAGAAAGCAAACCTCGACTTCCATAGCACTAAACCCAAACCCAGAGTCACCTTCAACAGCAACCACGAGCCGGTCAGGTGAAGCCACTGCTGCAGCAATGCAATAACCCAAACCAACTCCCATCGTCCCCCATGTCCCAGCATCCAACCGAGTCCTGGGCTCCATTTGCACCAAAACAGACCGACCCACATCCATGGTGTTAGCCCCCTCCGACACCAGTATAGGAGCAGGACTACCCAACCCAATAATCGCATCTCTAATAATCTTCATTGGTGTCAAGAAATTAAACGGCACAACAACCTTACCCAACTGACCCTCCATTCTTGACACATTCTCCTTCACCTTATTCGTAATAGCTTCAATCCAAGGATGCGACCGCCCAAAACAAAACGGGTCATCCTTAATCTCCTTATTCAACACTTTAACAATCCTTTTCGCATCCCCAACCAACCCTAGTTCCGGCTTCCTAAGCTCAATTTCCGCTTCATCTACATCAATCAAGATAAACTTAACATCTTTCGACCACTTCGGCGGTTCCCCAAAGTGCAACAACCAATTCAACCGCGCACCAACAACTACAGCAACATCACATTTACCAATCGCAAGCGAACGTGCAGCCGTAGCTGCAAGCTCATGCGAATCAGGCAACAAACCCTTACCCATCGGTGTAGGTAAAAACGGGATCCCGGTTTTTTCAATCAAATCCTTGATCTCATTTTCAGCCCTAGCTAAGGCTGCACCTTTACCAAACACAATCAATGGCCTCTCAGCTTTTCTAATCAATGATATAGCTTTTGCTATTTTGTCATTTGGTATATTTGTAACTGATTCTGTTATTCTGTTACGTTCTGCATCATCTAACAACTTGATTGCTTCTGATTCTGTTACAGTTTGGTGGAGTACATCCGAGGGGATATCTAAGTAACATCCACCGGGTCGACCAGACCCGGCTTGATCAAGTACACTAAAAACAGAATTAGGTATTTCATTTATATGTTTTGCTTTAACAGAAAACTTAACGAACGGTTTTACCGCGGCGATTTGATCGAGTTCCTGGAAATCGCCTCGGCCTAGGTCGTTCTGATCGCAGGATCCAGAAATCATGACCATTGGCCAGGCGTTGGCGGCGGCGTTGGAAAGTCCGGCGAGGCCGTGGACGCAGCCGGGGCCAGAGACGGTGAGGAGGATGCCCGGGCGGCCGGTGAGGTATCCGTAGGCTGAGGCGGCATATCCAGCGGATTGCTCGTTGTGGAAGGCGATGAAGCGGATGCCTAGGGCGACGGAGCGATTGGCTAAGGATGTGACGGGGATTCCGACGACGCCGAACATGTGGTCTACGCCGGCGCGTGCTAGGGTTTTGGCGACGAGGAGATTGCAGTCGATTAGGGAGGATTTTTCAGCTGATTCGGCCATTAGGGTTTTGGAAATCAACAATGAAGCAGTTGGAAATTGGGGGAGTAGTAACGAGTGAAGATGAAGAGTATGTGGTGAATTGGGTGGACTGAAGTGGTTAAAATAAGGGTGGATCTAATCTGATCTGATCTGATCTGATGGGAATCAAAATCGAGTTTGGCTACTGGATCAAAGCCGCCAGCGAAGAGGATGATGATTCACCGTTGCAAATGAGATTTTGATTCCTCGTTTACAGATTCAAACAACTTGATTTTTGTTAAATAATCTATATTCATATCTATACTACATCATAAACAATTATAGAATAACACTTGTTAAAATTGTAGGACTCTTTATTATTATTTTATTAACTATACTATTTTATATAATTAAATTAATTATTTGATTCAATTTTTATTTACATATTTTTTAATATAAAAATGTGTTTATCATCAATCAGGGGCGTCTCGAAGCCCAAACTAGCATCGACGGTCGCTTGGTACCCGTTTTCATGGGGCCCAAATTTTTTTTTAAAAATATGTGTATATATGTAAATAATTTGTTTTAAATTACTGTTATTACAATTATCATTGATCTTTGGAAAAAATATATATTTAAGGGCCCACTTTTTTATACTCGTCTAGGGCACCCGAAACGTCCCTGTCATAAATTAATTTGTTCAATCATATTTTTATGAACTATACAAACTGAAAATAATTTTATAGCCAGCTAAGAACCAAATAAAAAGTTTTTAATCATATATTTACATATTTACATTGTTTCATTTTAACGAGTGTATGTGTTAAAAGATTACATTATATTTTATTCAGCTGATGTAATACTGTGACAACCGTGACTTTTACGGTCAACACCTGTGTTCGACGAGTTCGTATAATAATAGTATTATTATGTTGAAATATACTTTCATACGAAAAGAACTCGTTAGTGAACGGAAGATAATAGCAAAATTTATTTTGGTGTTATAATGTCAAAAAGTTGATCAAGTTCAGGTCTATACGTGTTAACACTCAGTCGAGCAGTTTCGTAAAATTTTATTTTTATACGACAATTGTTTTGATGGATTTTTTCTGAAAATGTGATTTAACACCCAAATTTATTTATAAACAGTAGTATTTATACAAAAAGTTTGATCTGAAAAATTTGGTAACCAAACTCTTTATAGATTATTTATTAAAATTACTACAAGTTTAATACATGAAAATTGAGAAAAATATCTCTGAGTATTGGAAAAATTTGGAATTTGGTCAGTAATTAGTTTATGATAAAACATGATTCTTGTCCAAAATTCGTGAAATTTGGAGTTGTCTAAGTAGGTGTTTGATATTTATGAAATTTTAACGATTGAATTTGGGATCATATACTTCTGGACTACATTAGGACTTGAAACTTTTAATGAAATCTCATATGAACCTATCACTAATCTGGTAAAATTTTGGTAAAGTTTTGACAAGTTTAACTATTTTTTCAGAATTTGTTAATGTTTAACAATATTATATTCATAATAAATAATCTGGATATTGAAAAATTATGAAACTTGGTCAGAAATTATTATTTATGTATATTATCAATTTGTGGAAGTTTCAAGTAGTAACTTTATGTCTAAGTATGGTTTTGAAATTTTGGTCCATTAAAACGTTATAAAAAGTTACTATTTTTGGGAATTTTTGTATAAAATTGTTTTTATAAAACGTTTTAGGGGATTTTGGACAGAAGTATGATCATATTAAAAACATAAATTTGGACTTTTAAATTGGGTGCTAATATCACACTAAAACCCTAATTTCGGACGTATCGGATTTTCAAACCGTAAACCGGACCTTACGCGCGTAACCGCGTTTTTGATCAAACGAAACCTTGACTTGAGATTTTATTATATATGACTTTATAACTACTGATGTTCTTTATTAAAATCTAAAAATTAAGGTTTTAAGGTCACGAATTTATATAAAAGTCGTTTTACAATTTCTAACAGTTCGTACGCGTATGCACGGGTTTGGGTATGCAACCGATTACATAGCCACTTTTTGTTTTGTTGACTTGGTCACAACATGTAGGTGTCCTAAATGCATTGTTTGTGTCCACTTGACTAGTAGGACCTTGTTAGGACTCAGATTTTATCGGTTTTTGTCGACTGTGTCGCATCACTCGCCCGCATTGTCCAGGTGAGTTTCACGGCCCCCTTTTTACTTACTGTTTTACTGTTTTTTAAGGAAATCTGTTTTATTTTTTTTAGTCACATGTTACATGATACATTGATTACATGAGTTGTTTTTTTTTATAATGCCTTAAAGTCCACAATTTTAAGCAATCAATTAGCTGAGCGTAGCCGTTGGGAATTTTGAGTAGTACTACTTGGGTTGACACTCCCGCTCATGGTTTGGTCTCGCCAACCAGACTTGTAGGGTCACTTGGGCGCAAAGTTAGCCAATTTTTTTAGGCGGTTGTTTGCATTAGACTTCCGTATGGGGTACTTTGTTTTTATTTCGTCGAGGCTTTGATTGCGGCTCATGGTAATATGTTGTCTAATACATGTGTACTCGATAAATGGATTTTTGATCACTTTGGATTTTTATCCGAAACTTTTTATAGAGTCGCAAAACCTGCGAACTCACCAACTATTTATATAGTTGACCCGTTTTCGAAACATGCTTTCAGGTAAACAGAATTGAAGAAGAGATTTTTATGAGGGCTCGCTTTTGGATTAGAACTATTGTTTCTAGTCATGATTATATACTTTGGTTGTAGTCAGGAATTTAGACACTTTGTACTGTTTTAGAGATTTTTCTTGTATTTGTACTTTCGTTAGAAGCATGCAGTATGGTTCAATGTAATGCACAATTTTTCTTTAAGTTTCTCTTGTACTTGTGTTCAATGCGATATACCGGTTACATCCCATACTTCCGCCTTGTTGGGGTGTGACAAATACACGGGTTTATTCAACCCGTGTATTACACGAGTTTTAAAAACATTAACTTTTTATTATTTAAAATTACATTTATTCAACCCGTGTAATACACGAGATTCTAACCTAGTAATTTATATGAGTAAATTGTTATTTTCATCTAAAAACTTTGTTTGTCTAATTTGTATATTTGTGGTTTATAAAACTTGACATTTTTATTAAATCAGTTAACTTCATTCATATTTTAACGTTAAATGTTGGGTATTTTGGTATTTTATATATTTTTTTATTTAATCAATATTTAAACCCTCAATTATTTCTCCATCTCTTTAAATTGTATTAACTCTAATTACCCTATTACGATCGTCCAAATGGTCATCATCTTCTTAATCTCGATCGTCTAAGTGTCCATCTTCTTCTTGAATTATGATCGTCCATGTGCGCATCATCTTCTAGAATTATGATCGTCCGTGTGACTATCATCTTTTCTTGAATTATCACATGTGAAAACCATGAAAAAAATCCCTCAGCTTAATTTTGACGGATTTAAAGGGTTACGAGTTATTATTTTAAATGTTTTTTCACAAGTAAATGCATTGGAGAAAAGTATATGAACTTTAATATTAAAAATATTGGGTTGAGAGACTTTTGGTATGTTTTTTTACATGTGCATGGACTCATATTATGGGCGTGAAAAAAAACAACGAAAACGAAAAAAAGAACAAAAACGAACCATATCCGTAACCGGAAAAACCGAACCGAATTGTGAATTCGGTTTTCGGATATATTTTTTTCTAAATCGGTTTTCGAGTATAAATAACAATTAACTATATTTGTAAGTTTAACCGAATAACTGTATCTGAATTGTGAATTCGGTTTTCGAGTATACCAATTTTTTTAGATCGTTTCATTCGCTTGATTTTGGTTCGGTTAGGCATATTTCTAATTCGGTTTGGTTAGGTTTTTAGATAGACCTAAAAAAATTTCAAAACCATATAAACCAAACGAATCAAAAACCGAACCGATGAATATCCTTATTGTATATGTAAAAATTATATTAAGGTACTTTTTCATAAAAAAAAACGAAAAAATATGTTATTTCTTTTGTGATATTAACCTTTTTATATTAGTTATAGGTTAGAAAACCCGTATAATACACGAGCGAATAAAAAAAATTAATGTAACATCCTAAAAATAATAAACGAATAAATATAGCGAGACCGGTGATTTAGTCAGAATATTTAAACAAAAAGGGAGCGGGCTTGGGCTCGACTTCAATGGGCCGAGGGAAGCCCAGGTATATAAGAGGCAGGGCAGCTCTCTTCTCTGCTCATTCCCCCACTCACGCAACTTCTAGAGAGAGAAATGAGAGCTCGGGTCTAGAGAGAGAAAGTTGACGAATTGTCCCGGAATTGAGGGAACACGTTACTGCTAAGCTCGTGAGAAGAACCTCCGGATCAGAATCTCGATACAGGTAATGATCTTGCCTAAATCTGAATTTTTGTTCGTTTTTGGGATTTTCAGGTTTTGGCTAAAAAGGTAACGATTTTGCGGATGGAACTTGAAAATGAGCTTAGGTATAGCATCTAGAATGAAAACCGAACGTTTTGATCTAAGAAAAATTGAGGTACTGACTCGATCAGACTCGCATGCAAAAACTTCAGATTTTTGGGAAGACGATCTGTGCAGGCCCATCGAAACTACTAGTGTCGATATGTGCAGGCCCATCGAAACTACCTAGTTTCGATATGTGCAGACCCATCGAAACTACTAGTTTCGATATGTGCAGGCCCATCGAAACTACCTAGTTTCGATATGAGCCCACGATCCGAAGTTAAGATTTACACCTAAGTTACTTATCGAAACTACCAAGTTTCGACATAAACAACCTATCGAAACTAACAAGTTTCGATATAAGCAAATCCATCGAAACTACTAGGTTTAAGCATAGGGATGTCTAGTGTCATCTAGGAGCACTACCTTACAAGTATGGCTTTATTATAACAGATCGTGAGTGACATTAGTGACGCTCAGTAGCCAGCTAAGAGTATTTCAGAAACAGCTTATCAGGTGAGTTCTAGAGCCCTCTATTAAATGTTTTGTTAAATGTTTTGGGCTGGTGTGCATACTTACGAAATGATGTTTTAACGAAACGATGTTTACGAAAGGAAAGGTTATGAAGTGTTTTTGCCAAAAAGGTTTACGAATGTTTATGAACGGTCTAAATGAGGAAATGTTTAATGAAAAGGGAAAGAGGTAAAGGTTTAAAGAAGTCATTATAAATCTAATTTGTCGAATGGATGGAATTGACGAATGAAGTCTGGGAATGTGATTCCCAGCCTTGTGGTAGATTATGGACAGCGAGCCATAGTTACCATAAGAACAACAGGGCAGTGTCTTGGTGGCCTGTCGATGGTTTTGATGTTGTACAACTGGTAAGAGAGTAACGACGGTTACTCGGGTGATGACGATCATCCTAAGTGAATAAGGTATGGGAAATCAATGACGGCGATACGTAACGGTTGATTCCCAAAGGAAAGATGCGTGTTGGGCAACGACGGCGATACGTAACGGTTGACCCCACGTAGTGAATGGTTGGGCAATGACGGCGATACGTAACGGTTGACCCCACGTAGTGAATGGTTGGGCAATGACGGCGATACGTAACGGTTGACCCCACGTAGTGTATGGTTGTGGCAATGACGACGATACGTAGTGGTTGCCCACAACACCAAAGGTTCCTTCGGGGACACTGTGACGCGTAAAGTAAGATACAGAATTAGATAACGATAATGTATGACTTAAATGAATGTTAAAAGTTTTAACGAACGATCCGTTCAACGGTGTTTATGATAATGATGTTGATGATGATATGGGTACGAAACCTTTTTAAAGATGTTAGATTATTACATACTTTTGAGAAAGGTTTTACTAAATGAATGAATGATATGTTTTTGGCAAATGTTAATGTTAAAGTTTTTATGAAATGCTAGAACTCACCAGCGTAGCTGACTTTTTAGTGTGCATATTCAGGTTAAGGCAGGTTATGAGTATGGACTGTGATGCTTGGCTAGCGAGAGGAGTTACCCGGCTGACTATGAAGACGGGGCATCCTGTTATGTTTTAGTTATGATGTATTTACGTTTTAAACAACGTTTACGCTTCCGCATGTATGAACAATGATGACGTTATGTTTGAATGAAATTTTCCGCTGCGTTATTTGATATTCATGTTTAAGAACTGTTTGTGAATGAGTAAATCCAACAAGTGGGGCCTCCTGGGTTTGGGGCCTTACAATTAAATATATAAATAAGGTTTCTAAAAGGACAGTTTAGTCATTTTACATAAACGTAACAAATTTTTAACGAAGTTAGTGCTAGAATTCAAAGTTGTAACCAAAAAAACCATGCAAAAAACTTGTAACTTTTTAAACTTATACCTCAAATAGGGGTGAGCAAAAAACCGAATTAAGCGAACTGAAACCGAATTAATCGAAAAAACCACACCAAAAAAACATACCCAAATTAAAACCGACGGTTTTGGTTTTGTATTTTTTGAAAATCGAAAATTACGGTTTGGTTTCGATTTTGTATCTTTTGAAAACTGAAAAAATCGAACCGAACATGTATATATACTTTAATTATATATATTGTGTGCATGCATATTTCATAATCTTCTATATCTAATAAATAAAAATAATGGGGGATATGAGTCAGTTTTGTAGGCCATGTAAAAGTTGGTTTTTCTCGCCCCTCTCTTTTATTAAATATTGGATGTCACGTGTAGACTTCTGTTGAAGTCTAGATTTTGATTTTCCATCTCTATCTTCTATTAAATAATAATGATTTTCTTGAATTTGGTAAACAATATGATTAAAAAAGTATATGTTATGTTATTTAAAATATATTTTAAAAATATTTATTTAACTTGTGTAACACACAAGTTTTAACCTAGTATATATATATATATATTATTTTGTTATTTGCTTGTAAGTTAAAAGTATGTATATATTTGTGTTACACGTATTTGCATTGATAGCAGCTTATTATTTATATTTATTGAATTTATAAATTATAATTTTATTTTTTATGTTGAATATTTTTTAAGAAAACTAATTATTGTTGTAACACAAAATATTTCGGCCAAAATATATGATAATCATTAGTTAATACAAAAAATTAGGCTCAAAATTTCAAAACCAAATTCATTATTTTTGGTCATTTTTCTTTTACCGAAAAAAATCAAGCCCAATTGGTTTTAAAACCGAAATCGAACGTTTTAAAAAAACCAAAAACCGAAACTTTCAGTTTTGGGTTTGATTTTACCCCAAAACCGACTCAAACCAACCTATGCACAAACCCTAACCTCACAAATGTGAGTATGGGCAGCTAGATAGATTATTTTTATTAATAAACTCCAGATTAAAATGTAACACATTAAAAGAAAAGGTTTACCCGCTTAAGGGATATCGATTCTCCCAACCTAAATCCCTTGTGTTGAATCATATATCAAACTCCATAATTAAGTTTATTAAATATGAGTCTTGTTGTATTAGTGAGAGATAATACTAACTTGGCATGGTTATTGAGTTGTGAGGATAACACTATCTTAATATAGTGTATAGTTGTTAGAGATTACTATCTTGACATAGTGAAAAGTGTAAAAGTCATTATTTTGATATGGTGTGTTGAATAAGGTGATCACTATCTTTAATTAGTGAGACGTTGTACAAGGTGATCGCTATCTTCTTACTAATGAAACGTTCATGTATCGGTGATCCCTCGTGTTTAAGGGAGACGACTAGTGGAGCAAACTCTCGATTGAACCTAAGTTCCCCTAGATACACTTGTTCGTATACCGTTATATAGTTGATTATGCTCCATAAAAAGTCGTGGCTTCAAACAAAGATTCTATAAGCATACATGTTTTAGTAGAGCAAAATCTCAATTGAACCTAGATTCCTCGAGATACACTTGTTAGTATACTGTTATATAGTTGATTATGCCACATAAAAAGTCGTGGCTTCAAACTGAAATTCTATAACCAGATATGTTTAAGGCATGCCTAATTAGACAATATATATATTTTAAGAAAGGTACATCGTATGAAGATAAATATTCGGTTTCACTTGTATCAATTGTTAGCAAGTGTCTTTGTTGTCTACATCACTTGGTGGGCACACGTTTCATATACGAAACCCCCATTACCATCAATGTTAAACGTAGATGTGTTTACAAGTCAAAGTATAAAATAATCCAAAAAATCTGTTTTGAAATAAAAAAAAACTGACACATCAAGTTCATTATGTTAATTTATCATCATTTGTAATAATATAAACATCAATCGTTATCAATTATTTATATCAAAATAATTATTATACTTTAGAAACTATATTCATTGTACCGCACGAAACATATTTTACAACTACAGTTTCTTGCAATATTTATAAGAAACATAATTAGTTCGATATAGAACTTTAAGAAAGACAACATAAAATAAAATAACTAATCCGTATTAACCACTTGTACCTTGTGCAAAATTTGTTGTACCACACCATTAGAAGCATCACCGCAGCCAGATCAAAAGTCTTACTTTCTGGGACGCGGGATTCTCACCGTCAAACCGTTCATTCCAACTGTCCTTTCATTTATTTTATCCTTATTATAATATTTTTAAATTTAAATTAAATTATTCTTTAATATTTTGCCAAACATTCATCTCGGTATATATACCAACCCCTCTCTCCCTCCCTCATCCTCAAATCACATCTTCGAACTTGATTACTATTCTATAAAACTATGTATTTTCGTTAAACTCGCTCAGCTTTCTTCGAGGTATTCACCGTCGCCGCCATGGGCAAGTACGCTTCCTGTACCCTAACCAAACATTCAAAGAGCACAAAAATAATCTACCCCGATGGCAAAATCCGCAAACTCCAGCAACCGATCAAAGCCGCAGAACTCATGATGGATTCACCGAACACATTTTTGGTGAACTCCAAATCGCTTCGGATTGGAGCTCGGTTCTCTGCCTTAAATGCAAATGAATATCTAGAGATCGCCTCCGTTTATGTCATGTTCCAGATGAACAGACTCAATTTAGTCGTCGCCACTGCTGATTTGGCGTCACTTTTTCTTGTGGCTAAATCCGGTGTCAATAAAATAGGAAGCTTGAGGATCCTGCCGGAGAACACACCTACACCGCCGAGGTTGAGCTTAGAGGAAATCGAAGAGTTTTCTTTTTTACGGACATATAGATACAAAATATTTTGTATGTATTCTTTTTTGCTAAAGCAATGAGGGAATTACAATTTTTATTTACTCTGTATGTAACAATTGATTTTTTTAGAAGTTGCAATGGAGCGTTACTTTTTTTTTAAACCTTTTATTGTTTATATTTATTGAAAAAGCATTTTGAATGTTAAATCATACCGTTTTTAGCAACGCATCCTCAAGATCGGGATCAAACACGAAAATGTTTCATATTTATAAGATCACGAAGGACACTGATATAAATTTAGGAGTAAGATTTTATAGTGACTTGTTTCTTCAGGTTTAGAATGTATGTTTGTTAACCCAGTAGTTTAGAGATTTGTTTATTTCCCCGCGATGTGAAACTTGTAATGAAATTGCCAGCCGGTTGATTTGATGAATCCTAGGCCCGATGATTAGACTAGTCGTGAATATGTCGTCAAATCATCGGGCCTGGAATTAATTAAATGTAAACGTACTTTGGGTCACTATCCAACTGTGTTGACGAAACATTCTGCTCGACCTCTTATTACAATGTGTCGCAATGAAATTCCATCATGCATATTTTATTAATACTGGTTTAGTGGGAACAATTCAACTTATTAGCTTATTAATAGAAGTATCCAATTAGAAATAAACCTTTTATATTAAAGAGAGTTCAATAACAAATCAACTAGTTTATTTCTAACTAAATACGATGTTAACAGTTCTAAATCATGATTGATGGGATTGAAAGTTTTTTTTTCTTACGATTTTATGTCTATACAAAGGAATAAATGAAAAAGTTTAAACACAAATGGCCTCCTACTCTAACAGGCTCGATCCTCCTAACCTTTCAATTGTGAAATAAAATATCACGACGTATGTATCTAGGGAACAGTCGTTTCAAGGGATGACGTTTTTATGTTTTAACTTTTTTTTGTTATTTTTTAATTCAGTTTTTTTAGTTCAATCCTTTTTTAACATTTTTTATATTTTAGTTCGAGCCCAGGACTCCGCTACGAAACGAGAGCATGAAATGCTGGTTTGTTGCATTTCATTTTACTATGCATCAAACACTATTTCAAGTTCTTAAAACTCCGTGATTTTTAATTTTAATCATGAAACGGCTTCTAAATCATATCTTCATACAGTTTCATGTATAAATATCGTGAAGGTTATCTCTCAAAAAAACTAATAACGGGAAGATGCACACACAAACATGATATCAACAACCTCCATTAAAGAACAAACTTAACCAGACAAGAACTTAATTCGTACGGTTACAAAACTAAAACAACCCAAGAAATTTATAAAAGTTTCTTGGTAACAAGTTTTTATTCATGTAGATACATTTACGAGATCCTTAAATAGGAATAGCTCTATTGACGGTGGGGTAAACGACGGTAGCAGGGTGAGCCATGATACGCCGGCCTTTCATGTGGCGGAAACAATACACCAACGCTCCCACCGGCCACTCCACTATCGCCGCCGCCGCAAACGCCAAGAACCCAACCGTCGGCCCCACCACCTTGCACCGGCACGGGTTACTCTTGGTTCCACACTGCACGCATATCGGAACTCCAACTGCCATCTTTAACTCTAACTGACGATGAAATCTGATGTTGGTTGTTTGTTTGTTTGTAGAAAGTGATGAGTTCGGTGTGTGATTTATAGGGTTATTTGTGTAATTTTATAATGGATTAGGATGCCACGTGTTGTGATGTGGGAGTGCTGTTGGGTATACGTGGCGTGTGGCTAAAAAAACTAGGACACGTGGCAGCAGGTTACTGAAGGCCATGCGGGATTCAGGGATAGATAATATATAATATATTTTATATTTTATATTAGTTATAACCAATGTACGATACATGGTGAAATAATATTAATATATAAATTTTTTAAATATTTATATACCTATCTTATAGGTGGAAAAATGTATTACATATACTAACAATAGAAAATAAAATAAAAAAAATATGAAAAAATTAGTATATAATTGAGTTTAAAAAATACATAAAATACTATTCTATATAATTTGAATTTCATTTACTATTTAATTGAAAACATAAGTTAGGTAATTACATTTCAAAGTTTCTTATAATATGAGATAATTTAAAACAAATTTGTTTTATTAGTATAATTAATAATTTGTTTAAAAATATATTATTATTCAAATATGAGAGTGTATTTATTATGAGAGAGAGGCGAAATTTTTTTTATAAGGATGAATATGAAGGCGACGCGTGGCAGTAAGAAATCTATATTTATTATATAGTATAGATTATTTAGAGCAAAACCTTTCAGGATAAATTATTTGGGTTTTATGTTTTTATTAAATTTTCATATTTACAGAATATTCTGTGTTTTTTATGTTTTTTTGGTATTTAAATTATTTATCGATTAATTTAAAAATTAAATAAAATAAAAACAATTTATATGTTGTGAACTACAAGTGCCGTAAAATGCATTTGTACATAATACATGGACGATAATTAAAGTAGTGGGAGAGAGAAAATGTAGCGGTTATGTATCCATCTTAGGTATTACATTCAAAGCACTATGTACAAGCATATAATGCGCTTCTCACAATTATCAATATATTATTGGTTATGAAATTAACACATATATATATGTAATATATATAGAGGATGTATCAAAAGAAAACCAAGAGTTTTTTTTAAAAACTCTTAAATAAATTTGGGACACACATTTATTTTCTTAGTTCTCTTGAAAGTAAAGTAATATCTCATTTTGAGAGTTCTTCCTAATAGTTTACATAAATCCGTCACATACGAGGCTCGAACCCTTGATCTCAATGGTAGTTTTACCACTTGACTCTAAATGATTTTACCATTGGACCCAACCCTACTAGCGTGTCCGCTTAGTTAACACATATTTCACTCGAGAAAGAAAAATATAGGAAACAAAAGAAATTGTTCAAGAGAGATATTAGAGGGTTGTTGAGAAATTATATTATAGCTAAAGGATTATCACTAGATACAACTCAAATTCTGGTCTTTTACAACCCATAGTGGTGATTAATCATCCTTCATTATTATTTGTTAGTTTCTTTTATCAAGTTAGTTTCATGTTCAAATTTAAAAGCTAATAATTGTGACATCTCTTAGTCTATAAATTTTAATTATTCCTAACATGCTATAAACAACCGGTTTATATTATCTTCTTGATAAAAGGGTATGCATGTATGTGTTGATACTTGAAATTTGTCTATTTTGACATAAGATTAATTTATTAAAAATAATGTTTTAAATCTTAATTATGCTTTTCAAATGGGATGAAATATGTTTGAAGTTATAATACATTTTGTTACTTAATTTGGTAGACTGATTGAACCGGTCGCCGGTTTTCAAAACCACGATTTTGTGGTTCGGAAGCTGAATAAGTATCAGTTTCATGATCCAAACTCCAGTGAAAGTCATCAACCAGAAACCCTGGTGTTCCTTGTTTGCTCGGAGGATCGATTGATTGAACCATGGGAGATCCAATCGTATCTTCGGTAATCAATCTCGTCATGGAGAGATCCACTTCATTAGCGGCACAGGATTTCGCGGTGCTATGGGGCCTCAAATCGGATCTCCGATCTCTACGGACAATTTTCACTCAGATCCAATCGGTTCTAGGCGACGCCGAAGTCAAACAGAGGAAGAACAGGGCGTTACAGGATTGGCTGCGGAAGCTCAGAGCTGCATCGTTCGAGGTCGAAAACGTTTTGGAAGAAGTATCCACCGAAGCTCTGCTGCGAAGGCTTCATGTAGAAAGAGGAATAAAAAATAATGTAAGTACGTTCTTCTCCGCTAGTAATCCAGTCAAATTTCGTGTTAAAATGGTTCAGAGAGTGAGAGAGATAAGAGAATTGTTAGATGCGATTGCCGCCGAGAGAATCAATTTTGAATTGGAAGAAGGTGTTACTAATTCGGAAGTTGTTACTGAGATAGAAACTAGAACAATTAGGTCAATCGGTTATGAGATTGTAGGAAGGGATTATGAGAAGGAAATGATTGTTGAAAAGATATGCAGTAATTTGAACATTCTAGGTCATGATTTTGTTAATGTTTATGCGGTATGGGGCGTAGGAGGTATAGGTAAAACTACACTAGCGCAACTGATTTACAAGGATTCAAGAGTAGATAAGTTGTTTGATTTGAAAATCTGGTTACGTGTGTCGAGTCATTTTAGTGTAGTTAGGCTGCTTAGAGAAATTTTGAACTCGATAGAAGGCGATTCGTGTGATTTCTCACACATGGAAGTGGAACCATTGCACCAATTGGTTGAAGAGAGATTGCAGAGAAGGAGATTCCTCCTGGTTTTGGATGGTGTTGAAAGTGAGAGCACGAGTGAATGGAGTGGATTCATGAAAGAATTGGAGTGTGGATGCAGAGGTAGTGTTGTTATGGTAACGACTCGAAGCGTGGAAGTTGCTGATATGATGGCTACGCATCCTACATTAATACATCCGCTGAGTAGCTTATCGGAAAATGATTCTTGTTTGTTGTTCAATCGTTATGCATTTGACGTCCAAAAGGAGCCTGATGGTATAGAATTTGAGGCAATTGGTAAAGCGATTGTGAAGAAATGTGAGGGTTTGCCTTTAGCACTGAAGGTCGTAGGAAGCTTAATGTGCCACAAAAGTTGCATAAGTGAGTGGTTATCTGTTCTGCAAAGTGAAGTTTGGGATTTCTCCAGTGAGGGGAGTCATATCTTACCGTCTTTGAAGTTAAGCTATGACAACTTGCCTGCACACATGAGACAGTGTTTCGCTTTGTGTTCAATATTTCCAAAAGGCCATGAGATGGATAAACAGTTGTTGGTAGAGCTTTGGGTGGCGTATGGCTTTGTTCCATCAAGAGGAGATGCTGACTTGTATGATTTAGGTGAAGAGATTTTCAATTCTTTAGTTTGGAGGTCTTTCTTGCAAGATGTCAAAGAATGCATCTTTGAGGGTTTGACCACATGTAAAATGCATGATGAAATGCACGCCCTTGCACAGTCTGTTATGAAATACGAATGTTCAAGTATAATGTCGGGTGAGATACTGAAATTCCCAGAAGAGGTTCTTCATTTGTCTTCTAATGACATCTTATATTTCTCAAATGAGGTGATGGCAAAAGCAAAATCTTTACGATCTTTAATTACTTTTGGAGGCTTTTCAAATATTGCCACCCCTGATCACATATTTGAGCAGAGATATCTCAGAGTGTTACATTTAGGATCAAGCTCTGATATGCTAACAAATTTACCAGAGACAGTTGGAAATCTGAAGTTTCTTAGGTATCTTAACGTCTCACGCTCAAAAATAGTTGCATTACCTAACTCCATTGTTCAACTCCAAAATCTACAAACTCTGAAACTGACATTTTGTGAAAATCTATGTGAGTTACCCGAAGGCATTAGGTACATGAGAAATCTTCGACATTTGAATATACACGGGTGTTCCTCTCTTGACCATATGCCACTTGGAATGGGACAGTTACGCCACCTACGCAGGCTCAGCACATTTCTTGTGGGCCAGGGGCAGGGGGTCCAGATAAGCGAGCTGCAAGAGTTGAATCTTTTAGGAGGAGAGTTTAGCATAAAGGGACTTCAAAATGTAAAAAATGCATCTCAAGCGGAGACTGCTAATCTGAAACGGAAACAGAATATAAACTGTTTAAATCTATCATGGGACTGGAAGAACAACGGCAGCAAAGACGACTTACCAGAAAGCAACTCGGAAGAGGTTTTAGAGGCTCTTCAACCCCATTTGAATTTAAAAATGCTAACAATATCAGATTATCAAGGCTCACGTTTCCCAGATTGGATCGCGGGTATAGTCAATCTTGTTAGTATTACATTTGAAAGTTGCAAAAAATGCGAAAAATTGCATTCTCTTGGGAAACTACCCTTCCTTAAGGTTCTTGAACTGAAAGGAATGGATGCTCTTAAGCATCTAGATGAAGACCTATTTCCTTGTTTGGAGAAACTAGTCATTACCGATTGCCCCTATTTGATTAAATTGCCTTATTTTCCAAAACTGAATTCATTACAAATTGTTGGAAGTAATGAGAAGCTTTTTAGATCAATGAGGAAGCTTACTAGTATTAGATTCTTGGAAATCAAGGGTTTCAAAGAGATGAAGTGTCTTCCAGACAACACGATTAGCAATTTAACGGCTCTGGAGGAACTGCTAGTCTGGGATTGCCCAAATTTGAGGTGGTTACCAGACGGGATTCGAAATCTTGAAGCACTAAAGTCTCTGGTTATTGGGGATTGTGAGTTAGTGAAGGTAAGCTGTGAGAAAGGGGTAGGTGTGGATTGGTCTAACATTGCTCATATTCCGTACATTAAGATCGATGATGAAGTGGTGCAGTCCTTGGACACCTGAATGATGAATGTGATGGATGTAAACAGTAATTTTCTTCACTTATGGATTCATGTACTTCTTCAATTATATTTATGAAACCAAAATTCATTGTGTTTTGAGTCAACAATATTAATAATTGTGGTTCTTGATTTTGACTTTTAAAAAGTCATAATTGTAGAAGTCCAAAAGTTTCAAATTTCAATTGCATGAAAAGTCAGTATTTATCAACTGATTTTGTAATTCAAAGAACTTGTTTATCATCCGATTGATTCGAATTCGCATCCACCCCGTTTCTAATCTGATCATAAATTTTACTTTTGCCGATTATGACCCGTTTTTCAATAAATTGGTTGTGGGAAATTTTTGTTAGCCATGTGTGATTTGAGGCGAGCTACACAAATTATACAACAGCTCAAAATGAGTCACTCATATAAAACTAGCTAAACTTAGAACGGTCTAAATGGGCAAGCACTACCCACACCACCACTTTCCCCAACTATCAGTAACTGATGATATGACCATCATTGCCCTTGCCATAACTTCTACCGCTGCCATCACCAGGTCACAGCGAACACCATTAACTTCACCACTGGCAATACCGCCACATCACTCACCAGTGCCCTTGCCCGCCTTCGCCATAGAAACAAATATAGTGAGTGAACATACCGACACTTTTTTTCTAGAATGACGTGTTTCAACCCAAACCAAATTGATACTTTTTTTAAAACAACACGTTTTGACCTGAACTCGTTCTACCTGTTTTGCAAGGCTCAAGAAATTTAGATAAAATCGATCTTGACTAAGATACAAATTATTATGCAGATATGGACATTGTATTTTCTGATACCCAGACAAGATTGTGAAAGCCCTGTGAAAAAGAAGCAATGTAGAATCATGGTGGAAGCTGCAATATCTAAACATATAACCAATGCAACAACACAATAACTGAAAACATGCAACTATAACATCCATTGTATTCAAGATTAATAAATAAACCCCTTTGCCTGTTTCAAATTTAACCACCAAACTTCAGGAATAGATATTGATTATTGTATCACTTGCATCAGCTCATGATCTAATACAAATTTATGATATACACCCCAGTTGTACCAATAATCTTGATCAAATCTGTATATATACCCGATGTTCCATCAAAGAGCTTTTCTGATTCATAATGATTTGATTGTTTTCTGCTGCCACATTGCAGTGTCGGGATCAAACCTCAGTTCCCAAGTAGGCCAGTAGTGCAAGTCCTGTTTCAATGTTAGCACACGCGGTTTCCCATTGAGGTGCACCGTTTTTAAACGGACGAATTCCCCATTTTCTATTTCCTGTTTACACCATGAAACGTGAATCAACTCTCGATATTATAAACGATAACATTTTGGTGTAACTGGAACAATAAAATTTACCTTTGTTACATTTACAAAGGCTTCCAAATTAGGAGTTGGTTTCCCATTAACTTCTACAATCCATTGAAGAGCGTATAGACCGTATCTATGCACCGGACTCCCATGAGACCACCTGAAAATATACAACCAAAATCAACCTGTTTATATATAACTGGGTAGAATTTAGGGGTGGCAATTCCTGACACGATCCGAAACAATACACGAACACGACACGAAAATAATCAGGTTTTTGTTGTCATATCCAACCCTTTCGATAAAAAGGTGTTTGGGTTAACCTGTTTAACCCGTTTAATAAACAGTTTGGGTTGACATGTTTAACCCGCTTATTACCCGCATAACATGTTTACAACTTGATTACACCCTGTCAAGACGTTTGACCTGTTTTAGATAAATTGGTAAAACGTATTGTGTTCACGTTACACGATTTTAAGTGTGTCCAACTTAGGTTTGACACGAACAAATATACGGGTCGTGTTCAGGCTCACTAATTTATCTCGCCAACCCGATACAATTACCACCCCTGCTCGAAATTGCCATGTGTACAAGAAAATGAATAGATGCATACCTTGTCACGTAAACACCATGACCTTCATCAGGCAGAAAACCGAGAGCCCGCACTGCTGGGTGAGGATCCTGTAGAAAACACCCACACCAATTAATGACACGCGTGGTTCCATTTCCATCTCTCACATCGGTTCCCACAAGTACATCAATTTCAATCCCCTGAGAAATCACAAAGAACCATCATCAACATCTCTTTTCATTTCTCGAACATGTGGACCAATAATCATTTCCCACATCAGCTAACCTGGCGAAACACAGTCAACTCAAGTTTTCCTTCCATGTCATCACACAGATCCAAGGCTTGACACGCGTCTTCAACATCACGAAAACACGTAACCGGCTTTTTATTAATAGCCAACACCATATCACCTTGTGTTAATAGATTTTCAGCTTTAGACCCTGCTAAACAACCTTTGACCCGTAAGACTTGACGTCTAACAGGATCTTGTTTCACAAGAACTTGGATCCAGTGGTCACTCAATCCAAAGCTTCTAGCCTTTGAAAGCAAAGTAGGATAAAGCTCAACCTCCAAAATCCTAACCAGAGGCATTGGTCTTTTAATCCCGTTTATGAGAAGAGGTTGTCCTTTTGCACCAGATATAATCTTTTCAAGTATTTGGCTTACTGAATATATAGGAATACCCCTAACAAACTGATGATCTTCAGATGAATTAGCCCCATATTTCAGCTGCAAATAAGAAATATATCAGTTCAGTTCATACTCCGGGGTGTAAACGAGACGAGCCACTCGAGACTGGCTCGCTAAAAACTCGAATCGAGCAGACCTTACAAGAGCATGAGCTTTAATTAGGGCTCACTTAATAAACAAGCTCAAGCCTGAGCTTCACATCGAGTTCAAGCAGACTGGCGAGGCTAAACGAGTCTTTTATTTATATATTTTTTATTTAGAAATTTTAAATATATACTTACATAATAACTATTATTATAAATAAGATTATGATCAAAATTATTATAATAAACTAATACCTTAATGACCAAGTCTCCTAACCCTACCTTTGGAAATTATTCTAGACACCATACAATAAACAATTGTTACCAAATAAAAGATGATTACCAAAAACTAATAATAACCCTAAATAATTAACCAAGTAACCTTCTCCAAAATGGACTGACCCAAACATTGACCTGTGACCCATTCGGTTACATGTGAACAAACCCGATTAAGTCCAACAATGTTATATATAATATTAATATTATTAATATATATAGAAGTAATTATAAATATATATGAATTAATATAATATATAATAAACGAGTCAAGCCCGAGCCAAGCTCGAGCTTTAGAAATGGAGCTCTAAGCAAGTTGAGCTTGAGCTCTCTTAAACTAAACGAGCTCGGGCTCGGCTCAATTACACCCCTATTCTTACTCATGAAAAAGTCAAAAAGAGTACAAACCTGAGTTGAAAAGCTTCCCCATATGGCTTTAACCCTTCCTTGCTCATCAGTTAGCACTCCTGAAAAACTGCTCCCAAAATCTGCACGCAGAAAGTTGATACATAGCTACAAGTTCAAGGTAAAAAAAATAATAAAGTGTGTGTGTGTGTGTGTTTTAGAATAGGTACCGGTGTCGAGCTCAATTACTTCCATGTTGGTTGCTCTGTAGCGTGGAGAATCGGCTGAGCTAATGTTTAGGGCAGCAAACGGGTTTGTAACCACAGATTTTCTAGATGTTGCTTGTAAACTCCTACTTAAGCCCACTAAATAGACGGATTCGCCCCGTCTTAATGCAGGTTCTGAAATTAAATGAGAAAATGTAATCAACATTCATATGGAATAAATTATAAATTTGTCAGAAAACATAATCATAATTCATATTAACATACCTGTAAGAAGCTGAGCAGCTCGCACTGCAGAAGCCCCTGCAGGTCCTAGTGCAGAAGGGTCGTATGCAACAAGCGCATAGTTGTGAACGGGATGGAGAAAGACGACCTAAAAATCGGGATAAAAGTCAACTAAAGTGGAATTGATAATAATCAGGCTCGAATAAGACCAAAAAGGAAAGTCAACCTCGCCGGGAATTTCCACTGGAAATGCAGCAAAAGAAAGCATAATATCAGATGCTGTTATGGCAACAGTGTTCTTGTCGACTGCAACCAATCCCATGTCTTCAGAATGATGTATGACCACCCCGGTTCCAAAAAAATGCTGTGAGTGGACCCCATCAAGCATGCACGATGTTGGTACAAAAACCTCAAACATGACAAGTGCCGGCTCTATCTCATGCTCAGCAACCGAACCATGCGGGTCCCTCAAAATCGCATCTTCCTGGGATCTTGGATCTTCATAGATATCAACCATATTTCCATCTTCCCTTACTTTCCGTTTTTTAACTCCACAGTCAGATTCATCTTGATCATGTGGTTCAGTTTTTAAACTTGTTTCCATACTTATAACACCATTGACAGATTGTTTGCTAACATCTGGCAGAACCGGAATTCCTATCCAGAGACCGGAATCATCATCGCGAGTGTAAATCTCAGGGGCGGGATACCATTCATGCCTGTCCATAGTAAGTAGAACAGACTGCAGCCAAAAGATACCAATTTGTCAGGTTTTAAGAACAAGCACACATGACATCTGTTGATGATATAACACTGCATGTATGATATATTACCTTCCTCCTATGACGATCCGTGTAGCTTATATATTCCAATGGAACCCTGGCTCCTCTAGAAAGTGTAGATAGAACCCTGATAAAGTCTTCAAGGTGTGAAATCTCTTCACCTGCAAACTTCTTTATAATGGCATGCCTTGGAACTCCAGCTCTATAAAGCATATAACTACAGACACCACAATAAGTCTATTTAAATGAAAGAATCCTACCGGTTCACTTTGAGCAGGATCTGTAAAACAACATACCCGGGTTCCGAGACATACACAAGACCACAATGAAAGCGGAAATTCCTAGCCTGTTTAAAAAGAAAACCGGTTTAAAGCTTCTATAGAGGTGTCAACGAGCCGAGCCATCTACTCGAGATCGGCTCGATAGAAACTCAAATCAAGCTGAGCATAAACGAGGGCTTCGAGCTTATATTGGGGCTCGTTTAATCAACACGCTTGAACCTGAGCTTCACATATCGAGCTCGAGCAGGCTACCGAACCTAAACGAGCGTTTTATTTAAATAATGCTTATTTAGTGTATTAAAATAATATATATATATATAGGGGAAGGATCAAGAGAAAACCACAAATTTAGGCGAAAACCAAGAAAACCACTAAAACAATGTGTAATACTATGGGATACGTATACGTAACCGCAATTTTTTTGTTTTCTGTTTACGTATATGTAACACTTTGGGTTACGTATACGTAAGCCAATATTTAAATGATTTTTTGGTAAAAAGGTGTAATATTACATTGATACTCTTATAAAAAAATAAAAATAAAATGAAATAAAAAATAAATATTATTATATTAATTGGTTAAAATTGATTTTTTTTAGTGGTTTTCTCGGTTTTCGCCTAACTATGTGGTTTTCTCTGGAACCCTCCCCTATATATATATATAATTATGATAAAAATAATTAAATAATATATGTTATGTTGTATGTACAAACGATAATTACAAATATATAAATAAAATGATAAAATTATTAATATTAATAAATAACAAAGGAGCCTAGCCTGAGCAGAGCTCCATCTTGAAAAACTACTCATGAGTCGAATTCAAGCTTTAGAAATAGAGATCTAAACAAACCGATCTCGAGCCCGAGCTCTCTTGAGTTAAACAAGCCGATCTTGAGCTTAAGCGAGCTCGGGCTTAGCTCGGCATTCTATAATAAGAGAAAAAAAGAGAATGATTGCAAAAACAACAAACAAATTTAAAGATAATAGACCAACCTGTTGATAGGAAAGAGGATGTATCACAGCACCACTAACTTCCAAGAAGTAGTTTGGAGTTATCGAGTGCAAGTCCTGAACCTGAAGATCAAGATAGCATACGGGTTTGGAAAAGATAATGATAATGATAATGATATCGATATCAACACATAATCCAAAAATTCAAGTAGCTTACCGTCAATTGAACAGTAAAAGGTTTGCCACCTCTTTCAAGTTCTAACTCAACATTTTGGCCTACGCTGTCATCAAGTAGAGACTCCATTTTCAGAAACTGAGTAATAACCTGCATCAAGATTTGGAGCAAGTCAAATGGTAAATTTTGATTTTAATTTACATGCATATAAAGTGTGTTTTATAATTTATAGCACAAAGAATATGCACCTCTTTGTTCATACGAACAAGCACATCACCTGGCTCTAACTGTTTATGAGCTGGCCCACCCGGCACCTACAGAATGCTCATGATGTCATCAGCTGCGAACATACTGATGAACGTATACAATCTAGTAATTCACTGATAGAAGTGAAAAAAGACTTACTACAGAATCAACTACAAGCATTCCAGTTTCGCTTAAGGGAGACGCATGGCGCACCAACTAATTTAATCGATAACTAAGATTAGGGTTCAGAGAGAACAAGAAAACCAAAAATACCATAATAATAATAATAATAACAATATAAATAACAATAAAATAATTAAAGAAAGTGTGAACCTGCTCTGTTTCACTTTGCAAACCAAGGCGACGGGTCTCATCAAATCCTTTGTGGAGAAATGTTGTCTGCATCACACATATCATGCAACATTAAGCATAAATAGGTCATAGGTATGTACTATGTCGATTGTAGACAATTGAAAAACCCACAAACCTGAAGTGTACCACGGAGGATTGTAACAGCCTCCCATTTATCTTGAAAAGAATTTCTTCCTTTCTGCAAGAAATTCAAAGCCCTAACCACCTGTAAGGTCACACAATAATGTTTTTTTTGTGAACTTGACATATTGCTTCTTCAAAACATTACAGAAGAAGACAGTTTGATGATGCTGAGCTGCATATAGAAATAAAATATACATATTATTTATTTACTCGTTCTAAAGGTAAGAAAAATGCTGAAGCACTTGAAGACTTGCTGCCAGCATTCAAGGCAACTGCTCGTCCTTGCCAATCGATGACGGGGGAACCACTTGAACCACCTTTAGTACCTGAAGCCGCCTGATGTAAGCACAGAAATTAAAAGAAACAAAAAAGTCAATTTATTATAATAAGATTGAGTTGCAACGATCAAATTTGGTATCGACTATCTGCACAGAAACAAAAAAAGTCTACACATTTCTATGAACTTGAGTTGCAATAAGCAGATTTGCTAAGATATACCTACAACAGAAAATTCAACAAACCACAATAACCTTATATGAAAAGAAATATTTTTGTGGGCCACGTAATAGGAAATGATAAAAGAAAATAGAAGGTAGGACAAAAACAAAAATGAAAAAGGGTCAGTAATTGTGCAGAAGTCTGCAACAACATTTTTGCTTAACCTGCATGTAGAATGTATTGAAATCGTTGTAGCCATCCCTGCAGCAGGCAAAAGACTTTATAGTTAATACTTCATACATAGTGGTAAAATTGCCATATGTATTTTAAGCTAGGTTTTATTCTACATATATCTGAATGTAAATCGTATCAGTTTGATGAAATTCAGATGCATAGACAAAGAAATGTTTTTTATAATGTAACATCAGCTGACTACTATTCAAAAATCATGTAGTCACAGTTACTCTTTATTCCTTCCTTTTTTAGTTGAAGTACACATGATACGATATAAGTTTCTTTACCTCATTTAGTACTCCCACTGCAAAGTTATAAGATTTTTGACTTAAAATTTAATGTTTCCATAAACAGATGAGAAGCATAAAGTGTGGTTCCTATGATGCTGCACATTGTATACTCTGCAAAGGAATCTTTTTTTATGTAACAGTGAGAACTTGCCACCGGAAAACTCACGGGGCCCCACTAATGCCCCACTAACCAATGGAACTACGTAAAATGCAGCTTGCGCTAGGCAGGTAGCCTTCAAGGGGTTAATGGCAGAAACCAATGAAAGTTGGATTCATACCTCTAGAGGGAAACTGCACAGTAATCTCGTGCTCAACATAGCCACAAATGGTTATGATCAATAAAAGAAAAGACAAAAAGTGATTGATAGATGCATATTCATTACTAGGTCAAAAACCCTTGTATTACACGGGTTGAATAAAGGAAATATTAAATAGTTAGTAATGAAGATTTAGGAATTATAAGACAAGACGGTATTTTGAGATTAGATACGATTGAAACTAATTTAAATAGTTACTAACTATATCTATTGAGGTGTATTTATAATACCGGGATGGAGAAAAAATAAGCGGGAAAAAGAATCTCGGGCTAACATAATTGTAACATGTGACGAAACCAGTTACTTATTTATTACGTATAGATTCACTAAACATGTAATGTACACCACAAGAATAGAAGATTAATAGATAACTTAACCAGTATAAACACAACTTCAATCACATAAAAGAGGAAAATATGGTGCAGCACATACTTTTTATAATGTGGAGCATCTCTATCCAAACGAGCAAGGGTACCAGCCAAAATAGAGACCTATAAATTGAGACCAAATGTGAACAATAGTACACATGAAGAATATTAAACAGATGGTACCTAATATAAATTAAGCTGCTTAGCAATTAAATTGCACAGCGACAGCACAGTCCTAGATCACTTTCATTACTAACAACTCTAATTTCAAGAAGTAATATTGTACATGTAGAATATTATATACCTTCTCTCCACTATCATTACCAACAACTCTAATTTCCAGGCCAACACAAGCAGCATCTGGAGCAAGAGGGATCTCCTCATAGCTTAAAAATTGAATTGCAGAGGGATCATAACGAAAGAATCCAAAATCATGAACCTAAAGATTGGAAAAGAATAATGTCAGTATCATGCACAAAAAAACATATATTTAGACCCATAGATTCAACAATGCACAAATCATACTTTAAAAAAGTGAGCAGGTGCATAACTTGAAGTTTTATACAAGAATATGTTGACTTATGGAGCCTAATGATGTTTCCGTGTTGGCAAGAGCTGACAGTATATTGGTCAGCTTATGGTATCAGCTCAGGGCAGATTTAGTACAGATGATTTCTAGTCTAAGGGTGGCAATCGTGTCTGGTAGGCGAGTTGAAATTGATGAAACCGACATGGTCATGTCCATATATTCGCCCGACATGGCCATGTCCATTAACTGCTTTTTGTCAAAGACAACCCTGACCCAGAGACACTTAAAAGTTAAAACCATGTAACACGAAAACAACCCATTTATATAAACGGGTCAAACAAGTTGGCAAGTCAAAAAGAGTTGACGAGTTACAAAATGAGTTGTGATCAAGTTGTAAATGGGTTAAATGGGTCGTACACGGGTTGGTATGTTGAACTTATAAATTAATAATTTTAATTTTAATAGTACAAGCCGAACGTGAGCTGTATATTAATTGGGTTGGACAAGTCAATCCAAACATGACATGTTTATTAAACCGGTTAGAATAGCCAACCCAAAACCCCATTATTTTCGTGTCGGTAAAATAAAATCCGACAACTTTGATGACCACAATTTTGGTTTCTGGGAAATGCAGATATTTTGGTTTCTAGAAAATGCAGATCAAAGATCACTTGTTCTAGAAAAAACTGCATGAACCAATCAAAGCCAGAAAAGATCGAAAAATTCCAAGTGTGGTCAGGATGTTTACGGCGAAGAATGTTGCTTACAACATCGTCAATGAAAAGACTACCTACAGTCTACAGACTCATCAAGACGTTGTCTAAATCCAACTCTCCAACATGGATGAAAAGCCATCGGCTTCAAATAAAGGTCATTTCAGTGTTTGAAGATTAAGGAAGGTGCTTTTTTTACAGATCACGTGAACAAATTCAATACGATACTATCCCGATTAGTTTATTTGAATATCACATTCGATGAAGTACAAACACTCTTATTGTCTTATTTGCCCGAGAGTTGGTCTCGTTATTGCAATTTGGAGTCTAGAACTACTAAGCTTACTTTTGAAGATGACAATGGGTTCTGTGAGTCATGTGCTCTTGGCAAACAGAAGAAGGCTAGATGGGATTTATACTGATGTTTGTGACTATGCCAGTTTCATCAATAGGCAGATTCAAGTAATATGTCACATTCATTGATGAATCCACAAAAAAGGTATGGGTTTGCTTTTTGAAATATATATAGCAGATTAAGTGTCTCAAGTAACATAATGGGGATGAATACATCAACAAAGAGTTTACCGATTATTCTGCCAAGAATGAGTTTAAGATGCTGAAAAAAGTTACAGAAACACCTCAGCATTTTAGAGTTGCTAAGACAATGAACAGAACACCAAATGAAAGGGAAACGAGCATGAGGCTTCATGTAGGGTGCCAAAGATGTTATGAGCGAATTCTGATATGCTTTCGTATTTTGGTGGTTGTTTTGATTCAGAGTTTGGGTTGTCAGTTGGATATCCAGGTTACATAAGAGGGTTGTTCTTTTAACCATTGAAGCAAGCAAAGAGCTCATATGGTTGAAGAGTTTCTTATCATAGTTGGGCAAAAAAACATGAAGACAGTCTTCTTTACAAAGACAACCAGAGTGTGGTTCATCGTGCAAAGAATCTAGGGTTTCCAGCATGACAAAGCACATTCATTTAAGATATCATTTCATCAAATAACTGATGAATGATGGTATGGTATGTTGCCCTTGAAAAAAATTCTTGGTACGAACATGGTTTAAAAAAACGGTCGAGGCGTACGCCTCACAAGGTATTTTGGTACGTACGCCTCACTAGGGCTGAGGCGGTCGAGGCGGGCTGAGGCGGTCGAGGCGGGCTGAGGCGGGGCTGAGGCGGTAGAAATGGAAAAATTTGACTTTTGACTGGACTTTTGACCCATTTGAGCTGTGTATATCATTTTATTAACGAAATACACAACTCAAATGGGTCAAAAGTCCATAATTAGAGTCTGGTTCTCCTTAATTTGACCTATTTTCTCATTCTTCTCCTTAATTTGACCTAATTTCTCATTCTTCTCTCACACATCACACCTAGGAAAGGTTTGGAAGGGGTTGATGTAGTCAACAAACAAGATACAAACATTGTTTGATGTTTAGTATTTTATTTTTTGTAAGATATATAATTTTTATATTTATTTTTTAATTCCGTCTCGGGCTTACGCCTCGGTTCGCCTCGAGGCTTACGCCTCGTGAGGCGAAGGGAAAACGCCTCGAGGCGCGTTTCCGTTCTTTTAAACATTGGGTACGAAGAATCATGCAGATATGTTTACTAAGGTGGTGACAACAATAAAGCTTGGTAATTGTAAGTTGTATTGTACTGAGTTCAACCATAGATGGTAATGTTTTCCTGTGTTCCTTATCGTCTTAGTTCTTTATTTGTCTTGCAATTGTTACTGTGGGTGTTTCTTGGGTCGGATGTTTCCCACCAAACCAGTCCTAATGTTGATAAATGAATATCAAGTTATAGAGGACGTGATTCAACATTTTTATGAGACCAATTGGGCTTCAATTTAGTAACAAAAAAAAACAAAGTGCAAATATAACAAAATGGTTGTACTCTAACTTATGAAGCACAAGGAGTTTGAATGGCTACTTATGATGTAATACATTTTGAGTGTTTTTTGCATATCAAAAGCATACTGAAAACAATTGTAGAGTTCAAACCATTGAATCACTTAACTATCCAAGATAGTAAAACCTATGAAGCAAACATTTTAACATTTAACCAACTCACCGGATCTCTGTAGATTGGATGGACCGGAATCTCTTCTCGATTTACAAACATAGCTTCGGCTACTACAGGACCTACAAATTTATGATCAATCAGGAAAAGGTTACAGATTATAAAAAAAAACTTTACAATGTCTCTATAACACTAAAAAACATTAACATTTAAACTTTGTAATAATGTTGAATCTTAGAACCCTAACTTTAATTTGGGGGAAAATGGCGACTTACCTGGTTTAACCACATGACGATTGGTGAGTATAATTCCTCGGCTCTTGTCAACAACAAACCCCGTAGCGTAGCTTGCACCTGCCGATTCAGTATCAAACGCGCGGCAGGCGGTGGTTCGGAGCACTACCACCGCCGGAACCACCTTCTGCAGAGCCTTCCTCCAATCCTCAGCGGTAGCTACGTTGTCTTTGAACGGAGGATCGATTTCCATAGATAGTTCATCCTTCACTCCCGAAGGCTCTGATAGTAATATTTCCGATGATTCGCCCATCTCCTGAAGTGTTTAGGAATTCAACTGACTCGTGATTTAGGGCTAATGTGTGATGTGGTGTATAAGGCGATCTATTTTGAAGATCTTATGAGTATATACACACAGAAGTAACTGTTAATTATGAGCCGGTGTGTGGCGGCCGATTGCCGGTGTACGATTTCCGGTAGCCGGTGGGCAAACTCCGGTGACAGAAAAGAGAGTTTAGAGAGATTGGGCAGTTTACAATCGACTGACAACGACATGACATGATTGCCTTTCAATTGGCCTTCTGGGCTTGGGCTTGTATTGGGCCTGGGTCTGGGTCTAGAGAGAGCAGTAATAAGAGGCCAATGGTGGGTTGTTTGGATTCTAGCCTACCTAGAGCCTAGAGAGAGATGCACAACCCAGTTTTTTTTCAAACCAGTTTGGGTTTAATCAACAAAGTCAAAACCTGGTTTTGGTTAAATAATCGGGTTGAAACCGGTTCTTGAAAAGGGTTTAACCGGCTCAGTTTGAGTATTGAACACGGAAGTATTTGGGCTTTTATTGGGGCCAGTGGAGGATTAATGCTTTGTGGGTATACTACTTGGAACCGTTTGTGGTCAGGACGTGTGCTAAAGCCCAAAAGGAATTACTTTTACTATGTTTATAACTAGCAATTAAAACCCGCACTACACGGCGAGCCACGTATTGTATACTAAATCAAAGCGTTAAAACGTATGAAAGAAAAAAAAAATGAAAACAACTCATAAAAAAATAACAAAACATAAATAAAAGAAAAAAACCCGCCACCCCCAGGGATCAAACCCGGGTGGACGAGGGGGGCTGAGACTTAAAAAGGGCGCGATGACCAACTCCACTTACCATGTTTCTTGATTTCTATTGGAGAAAAAAAATACACAAAAAAACGTAGGAGTCTAAAAACCCTATTAAAATTGACACGTGGTGTAGCCGCCTAAGCCAACCAATCGCAATCACCTATTGTTCACATGGACTGAAACCCAATTTGAATTGTATGAGTTATAATTTCCTTTGTTTAACCCATACTTTTATGGCCATTTTTTATTTTCAGTTTTGTAGTATATTTTGTTCGGGTTCTATTTTCCTATCAGGGATTCGGGGATAAGTCCAAAGGGAAAAATAGAATGCCATTGTTTGCACTATCTTTGTTTTTTAATAAAATTTGTCAGGGCAGTGTCCTTTCCATAAACCGGGCTCAAACCGATTTCAACCTATATGGTGCCAAACCGGCAGTTATAATAAGTTTAGAACCAGTTTGAGTGACGAGCGATTTGAAACCAATTCGGGTTGGGTCTTCGATTTCGGTTTGCAAACTGTGGCGAAGCTTGAAGAAAAACGTAGGGGGGGGTTTCCTGTCAGGGGGGCCGGAACTATAAAATTTTCATCCGGATACGTATAAATTAACACTATTGAGCGAAAAATCGGGGGTGTTTGCAAACCGGTTTTTTTGCACAGCCTACTGCTTACGTTTAATGGGCTCTCGGCCCACGGTTTGAAATGCCCAAAATCATAAAGAAGGATTGTGATGGGGAGAAAGGGGGTAGCAAGTGGTGTTCTAGTGGATGCAAGATAGAGCAATGAGGTGGGTGGGGATAGAAAAGATGAGGTGAAGTGATGTGTAAAAAAGATTAAAGAATGGGGAGAGGAAGGAAGAAGGATGATGACATTCTTATTGTGTGACTTCCTGCATTTTTGAGATAGAGTTTTAAGTTATTATATTAGAAATAATAAAGAAGAAATGAATTCATTAGAAAATTCATATTTAATTGTATTATATGTAGTAAACTATGTTTTTAGTTATATTTAACAGTTTAATGTTATCTTATCATTAAATAGTTTTTTTCACCTGATCCATATTTTCCCCCCATTGAGAATTCTTGTATTCTTCATTGAATACAATACATGTTTACGTTGAGGGACGATTGGATTTTTGGGTCTCGGTGTATGAATATAGTTCTTAACATGATAGTTTATGATCATACAAAGAGTTATATTGTAACTGAATACTCAGTTTTTTAATAACTTCTTAAAAAAAATGGATATAGCTGACGAAAAGAGTCGTCACTAAACCTTCTATGATAGGTCAGTTGTTGAACCATCAGTGAAAGTGTCATCTCTTATCAGCCAGTGAAAGCGATCCATCTTGAATGGTTTGTTGGTGATTTTACCACGATGATCCGACCATGATTTTGTCGGTAATCAGTCGGTGAAGGTTTAGTTGGTGATCCCTTGGTAAATTCCGGCGGTGACATCGTTACCCACATCATGCTTACCGTCGAATTATCACCGACGGCTGCCACTTTTACTGAGTGATTTCCGACAAGATACATTCGTCCCTTCATTTTGTAGTGTAATAACACAAGCGTTTTCTTGTATAAGTAGACATAGCCTTTTTATTTTTGCTAGTTTATTTGTTGATTTTTTTTTTATTAAAGTTATTAGTTTTGACTATCATGCTTTAAAATTTATTGGTTTAAAATAAACCAAATTAAAAAACAAAACAAAACAAAACCCTAACTTATTACGTTTCAATTTTTACCACTTACACTCACGAGAAAATCACTTTTCAATAACAAAATTTGTTGGTCAAAATCAAGATCTAGATAATGTTGGAAGATTTGGATATCATAAAACACACATGATTCCTATGCAAAGTTGCAAACCATATAAAAATCCACCGGTCAAAGTCTTCAATTTCAGTTTATACCGTTGTGAATTAATTCGAAAGTTCCAATTAAAAATGATAATATTCACATTATTTTTTTAACAAACTTTTTAGATCACTGACGGGTCACTGTCCCACCCGATAATCTCCGTTACTTGAGTATCTAGGCTGACACGTCCCCGAAGGGAAGCTCGTACATCAGTTCGTCCTCATCAGTCTCGAACCTGAGACCACCTTCTGGAGGAAACCCACATTAGATAAGAAAATCCTCTGGCTTAACCTGAAACCTTTTTTTTGTCACAGACTTGAACCCATAATATTCAAATTATTATTTACTTTTTGAAATAGACGGATATTATTTCCTTATTTTTCCATTTTCCTCTTATTTACATTTATCATTAATATTACAAGTTAATGGTTTCTTAAATAAATTAGAAATATAATTGGCATTATATTAAGTAGCAATTGTATTCAATACATATTATTCAAATTGTTTGTTTTGTTTTTAAACAATAATTAGTAGGAGAAGGAGTTTCCGCGCGTTGCGGCGGCTTCCGATCGATAGTGATAGCTTTTACACATGGCGTCTTAAATTACGGAAGAAGATAACGTCCTTGAAAGCAAATAAAATATAGGCAAAACCTTTAGATAAATTCACCCTACACGAAAAGAGCGTATAAGATTTATGGTTATAAAATTAAAATACAACTAGAATTATACTCCGCGCGTTGCGGCGGGTGGCGCGTTGCGGTGGGTGGCGCGTTGTGATGATTCAAAATGAAACGTAGGTATAAATAAGCACGTCTCGCGCGTTGCGCGGAAATTAACGTGCTCGAAGTATTATAAGATAAAGCAAAAAAAATTACGTAAACTCACCCTGCGTGAGAAGAGTGTATAAGATTAAACCCAAGAAAAAAAGAAAATAACATGAAAAAAGCTTTAAAAATAATTGAAATTGCATCAAGGGGGAGGCTTGTGAGTTTTGAACCCACATCCCTTGAATAATTCTAAACCAAGCCTACCAATCTTCCAAACACACATTTTTTATTTTATTTCCTTAAGTAATCTTTTAAACAAATGTGAATGAGAAAATAAAAAAATAAATACCAAAAGCATGCATAACATGCTTGCACATTATGCATAATAACATGTAAAATTTGAATAGTGATTTTCACTCACAACTCTAACTTGCTTTTTAATATTATATATAATTTTTTTTTGACATGAAAGCCTTTAAAACCCGCATTGCCTGCTCAAGCCTAAACTACGTCAAAGCCACCTTTTGGTTTCCATTTCTTGCAAAAACTTTTTAAACCAACCTAAATATGAAAAAAAATTAAAAATAAAAATAACAAAAGAATGCATCAACATGTTTATGCATTAGGCTTATCCACTTGTACATTTTGAATAGTAAATTCCACTCGCATACAAATCTTGCCTTTTAATAGGTATTAATTTTGATACGAGTTGTTAATTTCAAGTTTTCTATATATGTTGATAACCAAGATCATATCTACTAATTTGCATTATTATTATGTAAATACATAATTATATTATATACTAATACTAATGATAATAATATATACTACGAAATATAATTAAAAAGACGAAAATTAATAAATCTCAACAAACTTTTGATTTCGTGATAAGCATCAAGATAACTTATAATCAACTTTCAAATTTTGAAAAAGGAAACAAAAACAAACCAGATCATGATCATGATCCACTTGGGATTCTTCCCTTATATAACACCATCATAAAACACAAAATAAACACTTTAAACACCATCCTGCAACACACAGTAAACCCTAAATCGTGCATCTTAATTCCTTCGACAGGACGATGACCGACGGCATAGAATCTCACCTCTCTGCCATGGAAAAAGGCAATCTTTCATTGAGCATCTCCACAAACCCTAAAATCCATTTAGCTCAAAAGGTATATTGTTCGATAATCTCGAATGCAATTTACATGAAGTTTATTTGCGATCATAAATCAAGTTCAGCTTAAACTTTTTGGGGTCTAAAACGCATTTTAAAATCGGGCAGAAAAAGTTCTTTTGCCTAGATCCCAACACGTGGGATTATGTAAAAAAATTGTATACGATTTCTAAAATACACAAAATCACATATATTATAGTTGAAGTGTATTTTAGTGAGAAACTCTTTTAACTATACTGATTTTTTACTCTTTTTATCATAACCTGTAAATTAAATGAAGATAATTTTTAAAAATTGAAAGCACCTTCAACTTATTTTTGTTACCGTCGAGTCGTCTTTGTTATGAATTAATAATTAATGTTGTTTATTCATTTTGTTGTATAGTTTTTAGCAGAACTCATCGGCACATATTGTGTTATCTTTGCTGGTTGTGGATCGGTGGCGGTTAACAACCTTTACGGCGGCACGGTAACTTTTCCCGGCGTGTGTGTGACCTGGGGCTTGATAGTTATGGCCATGATCTACACCGTTGGCCATGTCTCCGGCGCACATTTTAATCCTGCTGTCACTATTACTTTATCTCTTTTGGGGTTGTGTCCATTTATAGAGGTATTTAATTTATGTTATAACTTTTGTGCTAATTTTTTAAATAATTAATGAACTTTTATTTATATATATATATATATATATATATTTGAGTAACATTAAACCTGAATATCTATTTTTATACATAGGTGGCTTTTTATATCGTGTCACAACTGTTGGGATCGATCCTTGCTAGTGGAACGTTAGCGTTGATTATGAATGTGACTCCTGAGGGGTTTTTCGGAACCACACCAGCCGGTTCCACCGCGCAATCGTTTGTTGTTGAGATTGTTCTTACGTTTATCCTAATGTTTGTTATCTCGGGTGCTTCCAATGATGATCGAGCGGTAAATTTTCTATTTAATGTAATAATGTACTTTTATTATAATTAATTATATTTTTTTACTAATTTATTGATTTGATATTGCAGATAAAAAAGCATGGAGGGATTGTAGTTGGAATGACGATTATGTTAAATGTCTTTGTGGGAGGGTAATTCTTTACTCTTAATTAATATTTTCCTAATCGGACCGATTTCTAATTAAATCGTTTTTTTATTGGTCCATTAGTTGAGCCGTTTTTAAAAATCAAATACCCTTATAACTAAATAAAAATAAAATATGAAACTATTTATCTTTTGATATAGATTTAGAATGTTAATAAAATATGAAGGTTGAAAAAATAAAATACGGAGCAAAAGTATTAAATGAGATTTGAAAGAAAAATACATTTTTTTTTCTTCTAAAAATCCAATTTGATCACCGATTCGATTTGTTGCTTCAACTGGTTGACCTTATAACCGGTTGGTAGGGGTGTACATGGGTCGGTTTGGGTCTGTTTTAGGGTGAAATCAAACCAAAAACAGAAAGTTCGGTTTGGGTTTTTTTAAAACCGTTCCGTTTCGGTTTTTTCGGTTCGGGTTTCGGTTTTAAAACCAGTTTCAAAAAAATTTGAAATTTTGGGCCTAAAATTTTTTTAAAGTATTTGTATATGTTCGGTTTGGTTCGGTTTTCAAAAGATACAAAACCGAAACCAAACCATAATTTTCGGTTTTCAAAAAATACAAAACCAAAACCGTCGGTTTTAGTTTGGGTCGGTGTTTTCGGTTTCGGTTCGGTTATTTCGGTTTTTTCTCACCCCTACCGGTTGGTTCAAATGGAGGCGAGATTACGGTTCAAAAAACATTTTTAGTGTTTTTTTAATTAATATAAAATGGACATTTGGAAATTAAAGATTTAATGAAAAATAAATTTCAGGCCTATTTCTGGAGCATCAATGAATCCGGCAAGAAGTCTTGGACCGGCGATTGTGTTGTTGAAGTTCAAAGGAATCTGGGCGTATATATTTGGTCCGATAGTCGGAGCGGTGATCGGAGGGTTTGTTTATAAGTTGCTGAAGCCGACGAATAAGTCTTTTAGTGATATCAAGAAAATAAATCGGTTATCATTTAGAAGTTGAAATCGTTTTGGTATATTAAACCTTTTTTTCCTTTTAATTTGTTAGATGTCGTTATTGTTTCTTTTAGCATGGGATTATTTTATTTTATGAAAATTTGGATGATTAATGATATGTATCATTTTCTTTACTTATGGCTTCGATTTCACTTTTTAAAAAAAATTGGCATTGTTTATTTATTTATATATACACATTGTCACTGCGTGAAGTGACGAAAACAAGAATTTTGTATATGATGCAAAATGTTGATCGATTAAAAATGTGACTGGGTAAAACTTTTTCACTTGAATGATTTACATTTCTTTTTTTCATAGCTTGTAACATAAACTAGCAAATGAAATTAACAAAAGAAAAATAATATAATCAACAAACAATCTAACAATAACAAACAATATAGCATAAGCAAAGAAAAATGAAATTAATTTAAAAAGAATTATAACAATTTTAACTTAAATACTAGGAAAAAAACATTCAAGTTACAAATTTAAAAGTTTTAAATTTTGATTATAAAAATCAAGTTGTTTTTTTTATTGTTGGACCCATCTGATCTTATTTATTAAAACGTCCTAGTTTCTTTATCTTTTAAAATGTAAGAGCTTAATTTTGGTCTTAGTTGTTAAAAACCTTACCGCTATAGTGACAAAGGCACTTTCATTATATAAAAATATTATTTTACAAACCTTGTTTTGAAATATATATTACAACGGATCTAGGGATTCTTTTCTCCGGCTAGCCTCGTCCTTGAAAACTTCATTCATTCTGAGTGTTTTTCGCTGAAATGTTTTGAAAACGTTTTTACATTAGCTTATGCTACGTAAATACACTACTTTGTTTATTTCCAAATCCATTTCTTTTATTTATAAAACTCTTTGGTTCCTTAGTTCATTTTTTTCCAGGCACCACATGCCACCGTGACACTTCGGAAGTTACATATGTCACGTCATTCAATTCATTTTCTAGTCACCACAGGCCTAGTGACTCTTCAGACGTTACCTATGTCACGTCATTTAAATCATTTTCCAGGCACCATGGGCCCTCGTGACACTTCGGACGTTACATATGGCACATCATTTAATTCATACGAGGTCCTTTAGCCTGTAGGCGGCGCACGACCCCTTGTTTCTCAGTCTCACAAGGTCCTTTTCGCCCATAGGCACGACCCCTTGCTTATAGTCGATTAGGATCTTGGATATCATAGACTCTTAGCCTCCCAATTTATCAAGCACACATATACAACATCTTGTCATATACTTTCATCAAGCTTTAGAAACGAGTCCTTATCCTAAACTCTTGTAAATAGGGTGTAACAACGGTGTACCCACCACCCCCTTTATATATATATATATATATATATATATTTTGGCTCTAAGGAGAATTGTTTAATTTTGATTAACAAATTCTTAAAAAAAAATCATAACTAAAACACACCCATATGCTTTTAAAATTTTAAATAACAAACATTATATTTAGCTTTGAAAGTTTTAATTTAAGAGTTAAGTATATGGACAAGTTTTTGGATTTGATCTTTATGTTTGAAGAATTATGTTAACAGTCTTAATTATGTATAAACGTAACATATTTAGTCTATAGTGTTTATGACACTTAACCTATCTATTAAATATTTTGAAAATAATGAAAATATCCCTAGACAAAAAACTATAACATAACAAAAAAAATTACAAAAAACCCTATATTTTAACCCGTAGTTGTTAGCGGCAACACCACTTTTTTACTTTCTAAAAGCCTATTTTTTAATGTAGGGGTATTTTGGTCAATTTTAAAATATTTAACAGAAAAGTTAACTGTCATCCACTTTAGGGACCAAAAATGTTACATTTATGCATAACTTGAGATTGACAGTGTAATTTTTCAAACTTAGGTACCAAATCCAAAAATTGAACATACCATAGGGACCAGTGGCGGATGGAGGAAAAATAATTCAGCGGTATCAAGGGTATTAAAAATTTCGTTCAGTGGTATCGGGAAACATAAAATGATAAAATTTTCCACTACGCGTCAAAAGTTGAGGGGTACCGATAGGTAACTCTCCTCATAAGGTAAATCCGCCACTGATAGGGACTATCAGTATACTTAACTCTTAATTTAATTGCCAACTCTTTCACATAACTGCCAAGTGTTATTACCAAACGTAATTTTAACTAAATTCTTCTGTCTCAAGTATGAAGAATTCAGATTTTGTTACTCTGAAGTCTGACCTAAGGATGCATAAAAACAAACTTTAAAAGATTTCATGAAGCTCTCTAGTTAACCTTTCTCAACTCACTAAACAGGCCCTACAAGGACATAGAGTAACGTTCACATGCTTCAAATCCGATCCTGTAAAAAATTTTAAACTTTAACCAACTTACATTTTTTATTTTACTCCAATACATTGCCTAAACTTGACAAACATAACCCATCAACCTTATTGAAACGTCCTAGTTTCTTTATCTTTTAAAGTGTAAAAGCTTAGCGTAATTCTGGTCTCAGTTGTTAAAAACCTTATCGCTATGATGACAAAGGCACTTTCATTATATAGAAATATTATTTTACAAACATTGTTTTGAAATATATATTACAAAGGATGTAGGGATTCTTTTCTCCGGCTAGCCTCGTCCTTGGAAGCTTCATTCATTCTGAGTGTTTTTTCATGAAATGTTTTGAAAACGTTTGACATTAGCTTATGCTAAGTAAATACACTGCTTTGTTTGTTTTCAAAACCATTTCTTTTATTTATGGAACTCTTTGGTTCCTTAGTTCATTTTTTTCCAGGCACCACATGCCCCCCGTGACACTTCGAAAGTTACATGTCACGTCATTCAATTCATTTTCTAGTCACCACAGGCCTAGTGACTCTTCAGACGTTACCTATGTCACGTCATTTAAATTATTTTCCAGGCACCATGGGCCCTCGTGACACTTCGGACGTTACATATGGCACATCATTTAATTCATACGAGGTCCTTTAGCCTGTAGGCGGCGCACAGCCCCTTGTTTCTCAGTCTCACAAGGTCCTTTTCGCCCATAGTCACGACCCCTTGTTTATAGTTGATTAGGATCTTGGATATCATAGAATCATAGCCTCCCAATTTATCAAGCACACATATGCAACACATATACAACATCTTGTCATATACTTTCATCATGCTTTAGAAACCAGCCTTATCCTAAACCCTTGTAAATAGAGTGTAACATTAGTGTACCCACCACCCCTTTATATATATTTTTTGGCTCTGAGGAGAATTGTTTAATTTTGATTAACTTAAATTCTTTAAAAAAAATCATAACTAAAACACACCCATAAGCTTTTAAAATTTTAAATAACAAACATTATATTTAGCTTTGAAATTTTAAATAACAAACATTATATTTAGCTTTGGAAGTTTTAATTTAAGAGTTAAGTATATGGACCAGTTTTTGGATTTGATCTTTATATTTGAAGAATTATGTTAACAGTCCCAAGTTATACATAAACGTAACATGTTTAGTCTATAGTGTTTATGACAGTTAACATGTCTATTAAATATTTTGAAAATAATCAAAATATCCCTAGATTAAAAACTATAACATAACAAAAAAAATTAAAAAAAACCCCTATATTTTAACCCCTAGTTGTCAGCGACAACACCGCTTTTTTTCTTTCTAAAAGCCTATTTTTTAATGTAGGGGTATTTTGGTTATTTTTAAAATATTTAACAGAAAAGTTAACTGTTATCCACTCTAGGGACCAAAAATGTTACATTTATACATAACTTGAGATTGGCAGTGTAATTTTTCAAACTTAGGTACCAAATCCAAAAATTGAACATACCATAGGGACCAGTGGCAGATTGAGGAAAAAAATTCAAGGGTATCAAGGATATTAAAAACTTCGTTCAGGGGTATCAGGAAACATAAAACGGTAAAATTTTCCACTACGCGTCGAAGGTTGAGGGGTACCGATAGGTAACCCTCCCCATAAGGTAATCCGCCACTGATAGGGACTATGAGTATACTTAACTCTTAATTTAATTGCCAACTCTTTCACATAACTGCGAACTGTCATTACCAAACGTCATTTTAACTAAATTCTTCTGTCTCAAGTATGAAGAATTAAGATTTTGTTACTTTGAAGTCTGACCTAAGGATGCATAAAAACAAACTTTAAAAGATCTCATGAAGCTCTCTAGTTAACCTCTCAACTCACTAAACAGGCCCTACAAGGACATACAGTGATCCTGTAAAAAATTTTAAACTTTAACCAACTTACATTTTTTACTCCAATACATTGCCTACACTTGACAAACATAACCCATCAACCTTATGAATAAACTTCTAATAATACAACAAAATTAAAGAAGCTTCAAACTTTGTTTAAAAACAAATTTATGGTGTTACAACTTGCAACACCTTAGCCACATCACACATCGGTATGAACAGAGCCATAGATGAGATAGCGCGTTAACTAGAGTGCATCGCTTTACCAGGCATGAGAAGTTTTGGTGACACTAGCACAATGAGTCACATTAGAACTCCACATTTAAGCGTGCTTGGGTGACAAATGGTGTCAGGACGGAAGACCTCCTAAAAAGTTCTCGACTCCTAGTTGCCTAAAACAAAGTCATAACCAAGTGGAGGCAAAACGAACAATATAATAGCCTTGGTAAGAAGTTATATTTGCATGGTTGTATCATCCAAGCATCCCTATTTTCATAGATATGTTTTAACAACGAAATGGTAGTTTCAACAGAAGTACAATACAAATCAACATTCATCAAGATGATCAAAATCGCAACAAAAATAATACCGAATTTAGATGCCTATTCAACGGCTTCAGTTCTCCTTCTCTTCTTACTTTCAGGCTTCATTGAATTACCTGCAACTTTCCTAACTTCATCTTTTTCTAAAGTTTTGCAACTTATATCAGATTTGGTTGAAGCTTCTTGATTTGACCGGTTTTTCTTCAGATTCCGGTGCTTTTCAAAATATGCAGGATCATTAAAAGCTGCAGAAGCGCGGCTGAGGTAAGCCGACACCGATTGTGAAGCTCCATTGTCAGAGGTTACAAAATCTGACAAGATATCAACGGATTTGAAGAGATTAACAGGTGTTGTAGATACAAGTTTTCCAGATACAGTCTTCATCTGAATCCAAACAAAATGTCCACACAAATTCAGACAAATATGAACATACAATAAACCCTAATTCAGATAGAACATACAACAAATTTATGAAAATACTTAATTCAGATACAAAATACGTAACCAAACATGGTAACCACTTCCGAATTCATTCAGTAATCACTTCATAATCTTAATTTTGATAGAACAAAGCGATAAACCCTAATTCAAATAGAACATACAAATTGATGAAAATACTGAATGTAACAATTGAAATAACAAACCTGCAATCGGTGACGGTGGAAACCGGTGAGAAATCTGAGAGAATCGAAGATGACTGAGAGAGAAACGATTATGATTTGAGAATTGAGAGTGCAAAGCGTTGAACATGGCATGGATTTTACACGGATTTTGTATCAGCCCATTGGGCCGTGAACATGGCCCAAGATATATTCATGTCATTCTCCATTTAGCCTGGAGGAAGTGCACAATGCGATTCACCGGTTTAAAGTTAAAACCGGATTGCTATCAAACTGGTTTGGTTTGTAACCGTTTTGACCGGTCTGAAACTAGTTTTTGATGGTTTTTGACCGGTTTGGTACGGGTTAAACCGGTTTTAGTCTATAGGATTATAAACCGGTTCGGGTCGGTTTTGTTCCCACCGGTTTTTTGTGTACCTCTAATTTAGCCAAGGGTTTGTGAGAGCCATAAATAGTAACACTTTTGATGAATCAGAGACCGTCAAGTGATAAGTTTTGATTGTCTTCTTTTTTTGATTTCTCACTTCTGTGTTTTATGCTAAATATATACGGATAGAGAGTATAACACAAAAAGGAGGGACACCTTAGTTGTAGGGCGCACGTTTTGCTTCCATCATGGTTTTTTGATTTTCTTTTCTTTTGATTTAAATTTTTTTTTCCTTTTTGTTTTAATTTATAGGGGTACTCTCGTATTATCGGTATTCCCATTATACACACGACACACCAAAATATAGTACAAGAGGTTCCAACACTCAAACGAGCGTTATAACACAAAGTGTTCTAAACGGATAACTCCCCACTCTGTACTCTTTCTCTCTCTAGGAATTCTAGAGTGAGAAAGAGATGGAAGCAAATGAGCAACTCAAACTCTCAACCTGGTATGCTATATATAGAAATTCGGATCGCACCACGTGGCAAGTGGTATTAATATAAAATTAGGCTTGAAGCATGGACGTGCACAACCTAAGCACGGGCGTGCGGACAAATTTTTTTTTAGACCAGGCGGTACGTGTACCGCCCTATTCAAGTTGTACACAACCGTGTAAATCCTTAAGCTCCCATTTCGTGATTTAAAAGTCCAATCTCAATTCCTAAATCCATTTTCTCTTTCCCTTGATGCTTAACATCCAATTACCTAATTTTTCTCTTTGAAACTTCTCCATTTTTTTATCCCGACTATAATCTGGGTTATTAATGTTTCGAAAACTGAAGTGTTACATCCAATCACTTCTAATCATCATATACATATAGAGATACTTATATCATTTTGTCATCAATTGTATGTTTAAACATACCCAACCATATACCCCCAAATTAACTTAATCAGGTCAAAATAACACACCCATTCATTTCTTTTGACCTAATCCTCCATTGATTGTCATAAACAACAATTAGAATACACCAAAGAAGTTACTTTAAATCATACACATCAACATTAATCATAAAAATCAGATAAACTCAAAACCCCAAATAGACATGCACATGGTTCAAATCTCAAATGGGTTTTCCATGAGTTCTAGCAACAACAATCCACCTAAACACGCAAGGATGTCTATAATAAAGTATCATTTCTTTTAGAGGTTAAGAATCTCTTATCTTGTTGCAAGTAAAATATTATAAGATTACTTTTTTAGTATTCCATTTAAAAATGATTAACGTTTCTTTGTTTCAACGAAACAAAAAAGATAAACTAAAAAATGGTTAAAAGATAAAAAAATGTGAATTGTTACTTTTGTTTTTAAATAAAGTATCATTTTTTATACATGTGGTTTTTATTTTATTTTTACAAATAAACGTGTTATATTTTAATAAACGTTTTTTTTTCTTAAACAGCTATTTTTGTGTTTTTTTCTTGATTTTTAGCCCTTTTCATTAAGATTTTTTTGTTCTTCTTCAATCTTCACCAATCACAATGAGATGGACGATGACAGGTTGTCAACTTGAGAAGTAGCAACAGAGAAAACAACAAAAGTATTGATTATTTTTTATTTAACACAATCCATAATCAAGTGGTAGCTCTTGTTCATGTTTGTGTGGCACTATATCAATGGTTATGCCGTGTAGGGTGGTGACTCATTTACGTGTCTATTCAATAGGTGGGGCCGTGAGGAGATAATGGTGAAAGCGTTTTTATCAGAATGGTGTCAAGGTATCTTAAATGGTGCCTCTTTCTGAGACCACATGTAGTAGGTTGACGCCCACTTATATATTAGTTACAAAGGACGTTAAACACCATTACACGTGAATGAATGGGAGCGCAAGAGAGATATACGTAGAGTTAAACTTTGTTTTTCAATTTTTATTTTTTAGATAATCACGTGTTGCCATATCATCCATCTTTATTTAATTTTTTTAATTAAACCACTACACACTTTAAAGAGTTTAATTAGTGAGAGCCTCACTGATTATATGTGACATGGCAATCAATTTTTCAGTTTTTAGTTAAACCACTACACATAGTATAAGAGATCAATGGTTCTAGTCTCATGGTGGACGGTGGTATAGAATTTAAGAGTAGTTTAAATTGTCGTTCAAACGAATGATAAAGTGATTCACTAGATTTGTTTGTTTGTTTGTTTGCTATTTCATTTGGTTAAAGGAATGATAGGGTGATTTTTCCTTTTATTTTCCTTTTTTTATCCATATAAACTTATTTTATAAAATGATTATAATTATTAGATGTAAGGCGCAATGCAAATTTTTGTAGGTGGAATAGAGAGGCAATATTGTCTAGGAGAAGGAGAGAGGAGGTGAGGATTATTTGTGCTCGACCATGGAGAGAGAATGTGTTTGTGAGAGGGAGAGGAAATGCTAAGGTAAATCCGTCCGTGAACGGCTAATTTACACATCCACTATTCATTCTCATAATTTTATGCATGTGTTTACTTTTAGACTAGAACCTTTAACTATTTAGAAAAGAGACTACAACTACAATAATATAGTTATTTGTTTAATTTTAACGGAGTCTTATTCTTTTACAGATGATCTACTAGAGATGAGAATCCGTCCGTGAACGGCTAATTGGCACCCAGTAATCATCCTTATAAATCTGCACCTTTGTTTACTTTTGGACCGGACTAGAAAAACCTACCACCACAGTAATATAGTTATTTGTTTAATTTTAGACATTCTTTTACGGAATATGTTCAACTTATTCTTTTACGGATGGTCCACTGGTGATGAGAACTAGAGAGTAAATGCATCACAACTACTCTACATACGTGTTAGATTTGTAATGGAGTTGGTAGTGATTTATATTCCAGAAGCTTCAAAGAGAAGTATTTGATTATTTGAAAATTATAGTTTTTATTGTGAAAAATATCAAAATGGATATTTTGTCTATCTAAATAAAAAAGTGGAGGCTAAGCCTTTTGAATTTAAAGGCTTAGCCGGGTTAGTACCGACTAAATATTCTTTTTGATATTTTTTAGATAACTATGTCCATTTTGGTATTTTTCCCTCTTTATTCCATTACCATTTTGTCTAATTTTTGAACTTTGATCGTTTGATATTTTATTCATTTGATTTTAACATTATTTTCAATCTTGTTAGCCACGAGAACATAATAATAAAAAAAAGGTAAAAAACATCATAATGTTATGTTATGATTCACCTAGTCACTACTCACTAAGAGCACCTCCATCGCTGAAGGTTTTCTGCGTCCGGATCTACATGGCAATGGAGGTTGAGGAGAGAGACATGAGAGATGGAAGAGAGAGATTGTGAGCCATCCGGATTTTCGGATGAAAGACGGACTAAGGTTGTGAGGAAAAGGGAGGAGAGAGGAGGGGGAAATCAGTGGCGGACCCAGTAATTTTTTCCATAGGGTCGGAAATTTTTGCGGTCGATAATCTATCGTTAAATATTAATTTTTTTAGTCCGGTTCAAGCCGAGCCGGGTCACTTAGTACACATATTATCACTAATTACAATTACCAAAAAGTACATATGGTATAGCTTATAACAAAATAATATTATAAGAAAAATTCAAGACTTAAAGAAAAATTAGGAAAAAGTTACCTAAAACCGTGAGGAGGCAGCGGCGTAAAGCTGTGAATCGTGAATCGACTAGTAGGGCTAGAATCGTAAATTCATGATTAGCGAAAAGGTTTGAAATCATGAAGATGCATGTCGAGAATCGTGATTAGCAAATTATTGTACTTCAGATTGCGTGAAGCGCGAATATGAAAGGTCGAGACGTTGATGGATCAGGATTGTCGCTACTTAGATTTTTTATCATGTTAAATTGTTTAAAATTTTAAATGAGTAATGAGTTAATTAAATATGAGTTTAATTGTCTAAATGGGTAATGGGTTAATTAAATATGAGTTTAACTATTTAAATGACTTAAGTTTATAGTCTAGTTTATTCCAAATGTCCAATCAAGTTATTAATTTAAATGGAGGTCGGTGTTAAAAATTAAATTTTCTTGGGGTCGGTGTTAAAAAATATTTTTTTTGGGGGTTAGTCAAAGATTTATAGGGGTCGGTGTCAAAATTCCATAGGGGTCGGTCAAGATTATATCGAATATATAACAAATAGAAAAAAATTCATCGGGGTCAGCCGACCCACCTAGCAAAGCTTAAATACGCCAATGGGAGAAATGGATGGCAGGGGAGAAAGAGGAGGGGCCGGATGGAGGGCGGACACACGTTCACTTTCCCAACGATGGAAGTGCTCACATTCGAACAAACTTTTGACCAGGATTAAAAGAAAAACAAGACATCTAGCTAGCTAGAATGATGACTATTAAAAAAGAAAACACCTACTTTATAGTGGCACGTTAAAGTTTGAAACGAGCTGAGTTTAAACAAGTTGGAGCCGAAATCGAGTTTATAACGATTAACGAGACTCATTTATATACAAGCTCGAACCCAAATTTCAAATATCGAGCTTAACTAAGCTTGGAAGCATAAACAAGTTTATCATAAGAAAGATATGATATATTATATATAAAAATTATTCATTAGTCAAGTTCGGACACAAACTCAAGCTCTCCAAAATTATATAGAGTTGAGTTCGACCTTACACAAATTCCGTCTTGTAAGAAATATAAGATAAATAGAAAGAGCCAACATAATTTGATAATGACATTAAAATGTGGGAAACAGAAGAAAATGACAATCATCATAAATGGTACTCACTACTATTTATTTAAATACAGATGGACTCATGTAACACTCAAGTCCATTATCAAATTACATGGATCAAGATAAGCTTCACGTAGCAATAATCTCAAGCCCCGGGATGGGCCATTTAGTACCCGTATTACTACTCGGCAACCGTCTCGCCACCCATCACCACCTCCACATCACCATCCTCGCCGTCACCACCCAAACATCACCCGTCGAATCAAGCCTCCTCACTTCCCTCACCGCCGCCGCTCACATCAACATAATCAAAATCCCATCACCGGACATCTCTAACCTACTCCACCCGGACGCCGCCGTGGTCACCCAACTAGCCATCATGATGCGGGAAGCCAGAACCGGTATCCGGTCAGCCATATCCGCCATGAACCGCCGCCCACACGTCCTAATCTGCGACCTCTTCTCTAGCGAATCACTTCCGATAGCCGACGAGTTTCACTTGCAAAAGTACGTGTATATCCCTACCCATGCACGTTTTGTCGCGCTAACGACGTATTTACCTGTTCTTGATAAAGAGGTGAAAGGTCAGTACGTCGACCAGACGGAACCCTTAAGGATTCCTGGGTGTGTTCCGGTCTGGGGTCAGGACGTGCCTGACCCTATGCTGGACCGGAACACCAGACAGTATAATGAGCATGTTCGGATGGGAATTAATTTCACAACTTTATCTGATGGGATTTTGATGAACACATGGAGAGATCTGGATCGTAGATCTCTCGATGCGTTAAAGTATAACGGAATCCTACGGTCTGTTGTGAAGGTTCCGGTTTATGATATTGGACCGTTGACTAGAGATGTAGACCCGGCCGGTTCAGATGAAAACGAAGTGATTGAGTGGCTCGACATGCAACCGTTTGAATCCGTGCTTTTTGTATCATTTGGGAGCGGAGGGACACTTTCGGCTGAGCAGATAACCGAGTTGGCTTGGGGTTTGGAGATGAGCCAACAAAGATTCGTCTGGGTGACACGTCCACCTGCTAGTAGCGCCCATGACGGGGCGTTCTTCACCTCAGGGTCCGGTCCAAATAAACAGCCAGACTTTCTTCCAAAAGGGTTTTTGGACCGGACCCGAAAGCAGGGTTTAATCGCCCCGTTATGGGCACCACAGGTGAAAATACTAAACCATCGATCAGTAGGTGGGTTTTTGACACACTGTGGATTGAACTCGGTTTATGAGAGCATCAGAGGAGGGGTGCCGATGATTGTGTGGCCGTTGTACGCGGAGCAGAGACTCAACGCCACGCTGTTTTCGGAGGAGCTGGAAGTGGCGGTCCGGCCTGCGGTGTTGCCGGCGGAGAAAGAGGTGGGGAGGGAGGAGATAGAGAAGATGGTGAGGAGTTTGATGGAGGGTGAGGAAGGAAAGATGATGAGAGAGAAAGTGAAATTATTAAGGCAAAGTGCCAAGGAAACATTAATGATTAACGGTTCATCCTATAAATCAATGTGTGAGTTCATCAGTTGTTGCGAGATGAAGATGAAATCTGTGTAACTAGCTAGTTCCAATAAATGAGGAATTAGTGACTATCGATAGGTGTTTAAGTGTTTTTTTTATGTGTTCGAATTATAAATATTACTTTTGTATCGGGGAAATAAAATGAAAGTTTTTCAGGATCAAACCCGTAATTTCTTAAAGTTAGGGACCATATACGTAATTTGATCAAACCATAAAGACCATCCGTGTAATTAACTCTATTATTTTTTAGTATTCTTAACAAAAATGTCTATAAAAGTATAAAACATACCCATCTTTCCTTCCTTGCTGCCGACATAAGAAAGTGCTATCAAATAAAATGTTATTAAAATGTTCTCCTTCAACCCAAACTTTACAACTAATTATTTTAGCGTCCTTCACATTTAAGGGGTCTTTTAGAATTAGTTGGCATCCCTTAAAAAGAAAATACTATAGTCCTCTTGAGCAATGTTTTCAGAACCGGACCGGACAACGAACCGGACGTCTTAGAGGTTTACTGGTCAGACCGGTCGGATCGGATTCAAGAACCGGATGACGCAATAAATAATATAAATATTCATAAAAATATATAGAAAAATATAAAAATTCCAAATACTACATATACAACCATTTAAACAATTTTGAGTCAAGGACGAGGGTTGTAGGTCTGTATGAATTTTAATTCTTTTGAATCTTCAATTTTAATTTTGATTAGGGTTTTGGAGGACCTGTGGCAGCGTATAAGTTAAAAGGAAAGAGTCAAATTGAGTTAAAATTGTAAATAGAAGTAAGTAGGAGGACTATAAGATAAAAAAATAGTAAAAAATTTTAAAAATAAAATAAAATTAAACTACCCGGTTCGCGGTTCGACCGCTGAACCGCTTGAACCGCCCGGTTCAACCAGCAAACGGTCTCAGAGCATGTAACCGGACCGGTGGAGGTCCCGGTTCCCGGTCCGACCGGCCGGTCCGGTCCGGTTTTCAAAACATTGCTATTGAGACGCCATTGTTGGAGGGATCGAAAAAAGAACAAGATGACATTAATGCTTGAAATACTTTTCAAGAAATAGTAGTTGAAGTTGGTTGGGATCCTAATAATGATGTTATTTTAAAATTTGAAAGATAAAAGGTTTTATACCACAAAGAAAGTTTAGAAGTCTCTCATTGAACCTTCAAGAAACATGGAATATTTTGGTTGGTGGGCTTTGTCAAGTTTTTAATTTTTTTAATTGTAAACGCACACACGCTCTAAATCTACTTTTAAATCTACACCATTTGTTTACGACGTGACTAGAATCCACAACCTTTTAAAAAAAGAACACCATGCAACACTCCTAGGTACCATTAAGCCAAATGTCCTTTGGTGGGCTTCGTCATCTTAAATCTTGATCCTAATAAATAAATATTATTTATGGTTGATGGTGTTATGTTATTAAGTATTCAAATATGTATACATTTTCATATTGTGAAGAGAATCATAACATAGTTTACATACATATATATATATATATATATATATATATATATATATATATATATATATATATATATATATATATGTATACTAGTTGGAAACCCGCGCGATGCGGCGGTGGCGACAATTTACAGCGCGATACTCGGTTTCTGTTAGTTTATCAATCCTCTCGTGATAAATTGGTGTGGTCTATCAAGATAGTTGTTAGCAAGCAATTTAATACTATGTTTCTTCAACATTAAGGATATTCGATTCTAAAAGTAAACCTGTTTAATATGGACACATATATTTTGATCATGTTTTGACCCGTTTAATATTTACATATATATTTTTACCATGTTTTGACCCGTTTAATATTAAATCACATATTTTGGACCCGTTTAATATCATCAGATATATATTGACCATGTTTGACTCGTTTAATATTAAATCACATCTTTTTGACATTGTTTAGACCCGTTTAATATCATCACATATATATTGACCTTGTTTGACCCGCTTAATATTAAATCATATACTTTGACCCGCTTAATATTAAATCATATATTTTGACCCGCTTAATATTAAATCATATTGTTGACCCGTTTAATATCATCACATATATATTGACATTGTTTGACCCGCTTAATATTAAATCATATATTTTGACCCGTTTAATATTAAATCACATATTTTTTACCCCTTTTTTGACCCGTTTAATATCATCACATATATATTGACCCGTTTGACCTAAGAAGTCAAACTGTTCCATATTGAATTTTTAAATAGTGACTCGGTGAGTTATTTTTCAAAGCATCACTACACTATGGTTGACCTCATAAGTCAAACTATGGCTATATTAAGTGTGATGTTGCTGAACCAACATAATTAATTTCATGTTCCCAAAATTGATCAGTACTTCATATTAAATCCCTAAATTAGATGCATATGATTTAGCAACACAAAACATACATAAAAGTCAAATAACCATAACAGTTGTCATACCAAATACCATCCAAATGTCAAAACATGTATATGTCGTTTGGTATGTAAATCCAATTTTTCTCTCTTGCAGCATGTACTTCTTTAAGTACATCTGTGCAGACTTTCAATAGCTCCAATGCTGAATTTTGTTTTTGGGAAATGGGCAACTCTATTAATAATTAACAAGCTCCAATGTTGAATTGCATCTGGATGATGTGGTGAATGCTGTGATGGCTAAAGGGAGAGTTGACTTTTTGATAAACTGAACCATTTGAAGAGGCTTGAGTTAGACACTTGGTGGGGAGGATTTGAACCCGAATACTAAAAAGACAGAAGCCTTCCCAAGTATACCATATAGTAGGAGCACAAAATAAAATACGTAACGCATCAGAAAAAAAAAACATAAATTCTAGCAATCATGTTAAATAGTATACATCAGGAAAATACATACATTAGGAGTTTATATTTATTTTTTAATCGTGTAACTAACAGCAATAGTTGAAAGATTTATAAAACCTAGAAGCTTCGATTTGAAGCATTCCCATTCTAGCAGTATTGTTTGAGATTCAAAAAGAGTATGAGAATATAAGATAAAATAGCCATACCTGAACTGTCTTACTTAAACTTGCCATTACATTTGGAATTCCACCTTCATGATCCAATGCCTTTCTAGTTGGGCCTTTATTCATAGCATTAAAGCACTGGTTATCAAGTAAACATGCATGAGAGCTAAATGTGGCAAGTTATACATGTTTATTGACAAACGGATTGATATGGGTTATGTTTTGCTTAGCACGGGTCAAATGTAGAAACTTAATAAAAGTGGAAAAACTAAAACAGATTCAAGGGGTCAAAAGTCATGCAAAGTACACTTACAATGCATAAAACCTCTTAATCCTTTGTCATCAAAACAATATCGTTTTAAAAATCAATATTTACAAAAATCAAGAAAGGAAATTACAAAAGGTGTCTGCGGTTCTACCCAACTGGTATTGACATGTACTAATAATATTTATTTTTTACCCGAACCTGTAGTGTGGAGTAAACTTTGGTAACTAATATAACCGGTGGATGTTGTTTTACCTTTAATCGGTGCCTAACCCGAGTTGGTGGGGCCATGACAAAACTAACTCAAGAAAGAAAATACCTCATCAAGGAGATCTGGATGGATCCCGAATGTTTTTCAGAGCTTCAACATCAGGTCTCCTACCTCTTGTTCTTTCATGTAGCATTTGATTATACACAACAAATAAAGAGGCATCTACATCATATTCAGCTTCCCATTCATACATTGAAATTGAACCATCTCCTAAAAAAAGTTTAGTGGTGTTTAACTTATCCAGAATATAATATGAAACTATTAAAAAGATCAAAATCTTTAAACACACAAATGCATTGAGCATACAAATAAAGATAACCAACTAATATCTGATGAACAACACAAATAAATTAAAAAAAAAAGGCAAAACTCAAGATTTATTGAAAATGTACAAATCAATTTGCATAATTTTTATCTCCATCCTCAACAAAATAATCCTTTTACCCAAAAAGTCAACATAGAAGATGAACATATAAGCACAAGTACTGTTCCTTCAATGTTTTTGTTAAACAGGGATGGGTTTGAAAACTTGTTAATCATCGGACCACAAAACAGAAGAACAAAGATCTGTGGAAAATTGAAGGCCAGATTAGGGTTCGGAAGAAAATAACCGAAATAGTCAAAATACAAAGAACAAAAGAACACAAGATAGCAGACTTCAACTCAAACTCAAATTCTGATAGGGAACACAACAATCTAAATAACTTAAGAAAATTGAAAATTCAACCTTGGAATTACCTTTGAATGGAGTGCTGATGCACACAAAACCAAATAGTCTCAAACATTGCGATTTTACTATAACAAATAGTATAGTAATAGTAGTCGCGGAAATTATCAATAAATTAATATTTCAAATGTTTCCAGAATTCGATTTGCATATAGAACGAAGGTATCATACGAAGTAACCATCCATTCGATAACCGGAATGCTTAAGTATTTTCCAATTCTGACCAGTTCTAAACCGTCCTAAATATTTGACCCGCTAATAACTGCAAAAAGCAAAAGTATTGTGTAAATATTTGCTTAATTATGAGCTGATCTGTAGCAAAAGTGCAAAACAAAATCATAATTTCTCTACCACAAAACAACACAAGCATGACACACACCTTTCTTTACGGTAAACTTGTTGTGAACTTGATTAACAACAGCCAAGCTGAATTGCGCATATCTACTCCAACCATGTGGCAAGGATGAAGAATCAGCTGCATCTAAGTTCACAGACAAATGGTCCATGTTGTTTCCCTTTGGAAATATAAGCAAAGGCCTGACAAAAATACAAACACAATCCTGACAAATGGTCCACATTGTTTCCCTTACGAAGCAAAAACATAACAGATGCTACGATTATTTACCATTTATATCCACCGACAACAAAGACATCAAAAGAAAGATTTTTGTTGTTCTCACGAGATAAATTCTCAAACCTAAAGGCCTGAGGCTCCTCAACTGTTTGATTCTTTGCTGTGTTAGCAACTTTTGGTTTTCCCACAACTAAAAGATCCAAATTTAAAAATGTGTACATTATGCAAAAAGGTAACTAAACATATTTTAGGCATTAGAAATATGTACATTATGTAAAAAGGTTTGTCTTAATTTTTTTGTTAAATTACTATCAAATCCTCCCAATTTACATTATATAGTAGTATAGATATAGATATAGATATATACATATATATTTATTTATATAAAGACATAAGGGTGAAGGGGGCGTTCACGGGTAGGCGCTTGCGGGTTCGCGGGTACCACGGGTACACCGCCGCCGTCTACTCGGGTAGGCTTGCGGGTAGTGGGATGTGGGTATATTTACCCGAGCTTTCCTTCGACTTGTGCCATTGCCAAACGGCTATATAGCCGTTACTTCATTTAAAATTAAAAAAAAAACTTTTTTTTCCTATATATATACAATACAATTATACCATTAAAATCACACCCAAAAATATTTTTTTCTACCATTTTTTTCTACTATAATGGATCGCGAATTGTTATTTCCTCATGAATCATCCGGTGACTACGAGTTGCTATTTCCTCACGATAGCGGGTCTAGTCTCCATTTTTTGACGAATATTGTCGCCCAAGCCGAACAAGAAGACACGGCAACCTCTAAAAAAATATATGTGCCACGTGATCGTGAACAAGCTCTTGAAACTCTAATGAACGATTATTTCGTCGACGAAAATCCAAAATTTGATGAAGGTACGTTTCGTGAAAGATTTCGGATGTCAAAACGTTTATTTTTAAAAACTGTTGCGGATATAGAATCAAAATTTGAATGGTTCCAAGAGGGCTTAGACGGGAGGATGAAAAAGAGTTTCGTAACGTTACAAAAATGCACATCTGCGGTCAAACAACTCGCGACCGGTAATCCTCCAGACGAATACGATGAGTATTTAAGTATGGCTTGTAGGACCTCACGTGAATGCCTAGAATATTTTTGTAATGCCATAGTTATACTATATGGTAAAGAGTTCTTACGAGGACCGACAAGCCACGGCGTTGCACTTTTGTACAACACGCATGAAGAAAAACATGGCATTCCGGGTATGCTCGGTAGCATCGATTGTACACATTTCGTTTGGAGAATGTGTCCAACAAGCCTACGTGGACAATATATGCGAGGTGATCACCAATACCCGACGATCATGCTCGAAGCGGTGGCTTCTAATGATTTGTGGTTTTGGCATGCGTTTTGTGGTCCGCCGGGCTCAAACAACGACATCAATGTTCTACAACAGTCTCCATTATTTACCGACGAGTAACTTGGAACCGCGCCTAAATGTCCATTCCATGTCAACTCCCAAGAATACAAACGTGGATACTATCTTACGGATGGTATATACCCTACTTGGTCTACGTTTGTGAAATCGTTCGCATATCCAACTGATCCAAAAGAAAAGAAGTTTAAAAAGGTGCAAGAGTCGACAAGAAAAGACGTCGAACGAGCTTTCGATGTTTTAAAAGCTAAATGGGGTATACTTAAGCGACCCGCTCGCTCTCGTAAGTCGGAAAAGATTAGGAATGTGGTTTATGCGTGCATGTTACTCCACAATATGATCATAAAAGATGACGGAAATGCAATATCACCGGTCTACATTAGGGATCCTCCGATTAATCCAGTTATAGACGATAATGTCCTTCCGGAGTTGCACGATGCGAGTACACATTTTAGGCTACGATTTGATCTTGTGAAACATGTTGATAGCACGATTCATTTGGATGACGAAAATTAGATTGACTTTATGTATTTTATTTTTATTCTATGTAATATTTTGTATTTCTTGTTATTTTTATTTTATTGAATAAATAAAATGTGTTTTATTTATTAGTTTTAATTTAAAAAAAGAAAAAAAAATGAGGGTATTAGCATTAGGGTTGTGTCCCTATCAATTTTGGGTATTAGGGTAGGAATATGGTTAAAGTGAGGTGACACATCCTTATTGGTTAGTTTGGTGTGGGTAAAATTTTGGTGAGGGTTGTGCCCCATTCACCCTAAAATGTGAATATAAGTATATATATATATATATATATATATATATATATATATATATATATATATATTAATAAAAATTATTCAATCCAAGCAATTTAATTCAATGATATTTTAAGTATATGGATCAGTAATCTATACCTGATAAATAAATTACTAGATGCGACAGGTGTCACAATTCTGTAAGCGCACGATTCTTTTTTCCCGTTTATTTTTCTTTCATTACTAACTATTTAATATTTCGTTACTTACTATTTAATATTTTTTTATTAATTTTTAAATCTTATAAATCTTCATTACTAATTGTTTAATATTTTTTATTTAATGTGTGTTTAATATAAAAAAAATGAATGATTGATTTCTCATGTCATGTAAACTTCACATTCAAATGAGGCCGTAAGTTTCCTTACGGTCCCTCTTTGGACTTTAATGTCTTCATCTTCATATGGTATGCTCCCCTGTCCTCCAAAAATGAATGGTGTCAAGTGTCTAGGGCCCCTTTACTCTTGGAACCGTAAAAAAGATAACAAAAGAACATAAATTACAGGATTGTCTCATTTGCGCATCTTTGTGTGTGTATTTTTTTATACCTTTATCATTACGTTTTTCTCTCTTCTTCACTCACAACCATTTAAAAAAAATATTAAAAAATTTATACAGATGAACAATGTTTCCTCAAAATATACAGAAAATTTATACATTTTCTCTCTCCTCCACTTACAACTCACTCACAAACATATGCAAGATCTTCGGTGAATGCTCTTAGTACTTACTTATCTATACTCTCTAATAAATAAAGGTTTTGATGAAACACTTGTCACTCTCCTATTCACCATTAATTTTTTTTCCCGCCTCTCTTTCCTATTAATTATACAAATTTCGTTAATTGTTTTTATAATTTTTTGTTTCATGCCTCTCTTAATAAATAATAATGATTTCTATAATTTTTTTATAAAACATAGTTTATTTAAAAAAAAGTTTGTTCATAAAACATTTTTATAAATTGAACATTTGTTTCATTCTTTTTATTAAACATTTTTTAAAAATAACTATATAACGTTTTTTTCTAGAATTTGTATTAAAAATATATGTAATATGCCATAAATATTTAATATGTAAATCTTTATTACTAAGTATATATAACATAATATTTATTCAACTCGTGTAATACACGGGGTTTCTAACCTAGTAAACATGTATATTAAAGTAGTAATTTTAAAGAAGAGAACTTAAAATTACTACACTTGGATTGTGTCGAGACGAACATTGATTGAGCCATTTGCTGTATTGTGTGCACACCGATTGAGGGAAGGACTCTGTTTCTCCATCCACTACTACAACTCGTACGGTTACTGTAATTTCTAAACACCATAAGTTCGGTTAAGTCCTCATAGATGCATTGGTGGTATATTTTTTATAAGGATTAAAAACCGTGTATGCATTTATCGTTTTTAAAATCAATTATTTTTAAAGTCTCTATACAAATCTCAACTTAGTTACTCATGAGTCTTTCATATTATGTTAGTAAGATTGAGTTGCGGTAATATACTAATATGTGATTGTTTATGGATCAAGATAATTTTGTCTCTAGGAGATGCTATATGCGGGCTATGTTTATGTTGAATGTCCTAAATCTGGCTCAACATATGGCTTGGGTTTGGGTAGGTTTCGGGCCAATGACTTGGGCTTGGGTAGGTTTTAGGCTATTAGGCCCATTCAACCCACCACCCTCTTAAGAAAGAGGGCAATAACTTTATAAATAATTTCTTGTCTTCCTAGTTTCTACTAGGGGTGCAAACGAGCCGAGCTGCTCGCGAGCTACTCGAGATCGGCTCGTTAAAAAGCTCGAAACGAGCCGAGCTTAAACGAGCTCGAGCCTAAGAATAAGCTTGTTTATTAAACGAGCCCGAGCCCGAGCTTCACTTATCGAGCTCGAGCCGGCTCGCGAGCCTTAACGAGCCTTTTATTTATATAATGTTTTTAATATATTTAATATATATTTATAAAATAATAATAATAATTAGTATATATAAAATTAAGATAAATATAATTAAATAATATGTATTATGTTATATATAAAAACTATAATAAAATTTATATAAAAATAATTATAAATATATATAAATTAATTAATATATAATAAACGAGCCGAGCCCGAGCCGAGCTCGAGCTTGTAAAGCTACCAACGAGCCGAGCCCGAGCTTCAAAATTAGAGCTCGAATCGAGCCGAGCTCGAGCTCGAGCTCACAGTAAGTTAAACGAGCCGAGCTCGAGCCTAGTCAAGCTCGGGCTCGGCTTGGCTCGTTTGCACCCCTAGTTTCTACCCTCCCTCTTGCTTTCACTAGAGCTTCTCTCTTTATCTATGCGTTCTCTTTATCATAATATATTAGAGACCCGTGTACTACACGGGCTTGAATAATAAAAACAATATGATTAATAAATTTGTAAATATTTCTATCGTTTTCATTATTCATGAAGCAAACATGGGAAATACAGGCTAGTATGATGCATAACATTTGATGAAATCCTTGACAACTTACAATTTAAAAAATATTGGGATTCGAGTCCAAAAACTGGTGTGTGCTCTCACGAATGACGTCTCATGAGTATAAGTTACATCACTCAATGGAGCGAACACCCAACTTCAGTCTACTGTTGCTGTAGATCACCTCCATCCCTAGGCCGCCCGCCCATCCTTCCCCGACCTCTTCCTTTGAATTTGCCTCCTCCACCACCACCCATGTCGCCACCTCCTCTCATGTACCCACATCATATTTTTAAGTGCAATAAATCACAGTAATCAAACAGGTGCCAAATTTGACCCGTTTAGTTATGAATGGATTAAATAAAAAAAAGAACTAACCACGATAAGCTACATTCCCCCCACGACCACCACCTCGACCGTTGTTCGGGTAACCGTTCTTACCTATTGAAAACAAAATAATATTAAAAACTAAAGTGATACAATGTCGAATTTAATGTTTATAATGTAGGCAGAAGTTAATTACCTTGATGGTTTCCATGACCACAAAATAACAAAAGGATTATGCTATCTCGGTGAAGTAACTTTATTAACTTGATCATACTAAACAACAAAAATTTATGAACTCCATAAAACCTTAAAACAGGTATGAGAATCTGAGTAATTAGATATAAATACAAACAAGATCAGAAAATTGAAACGTCAAAAGAGATTAGACTCTAGTTTTGCAACCATATATTATTTGAATCACCCAATGCGTCAAAGCGTGTTATTTTCATATGGGTCGACCTGAGATAAAAAAACTTTATGTTCGAAAATACTTATAAGTGATTAATATGCCATAAATTATTACAAAGATAATATTTTGAATGGGTTGAGTAACGGGTCAAAACATCTTTAGGTCAAAACATGCATTTTTTGTATGGGTTGAGTTGACATGAAACACTTTTTGTCCAAAAAGAACTTTAAAAAAATTAACGTGTCATGTATGATTAAAAAACTATATCATTTCAATAATAATTTGGTATTTTCTTTAATAAAACAATTTTATGCTAACTGAGGACATACATTAGAATCCTGCCTATAAAACATCTGCAGAAGTTACTTCTGAACCGTTCTCAGTAGGAAACATCTTTGTGCTTATATCCTTGTACGATTAGGTTAACAACTTAACCACACTTGTTAACCCTAGCAACTGCAAGAGTTCTTTTTATAAGTACCTGGTCTATGAATAAACCAAGTACGCCCTTCAGCTTTATTTTATGTTCATATTCCAGTTTAGTAACACATGTGCCCTCGAACCTTTATCTGTTCAAAAATAAAGCAAATTAGTAACTTGGCACTTATTTAATTAACCTAACATTGAAAATGACATTATAACCCAAAAAGAATGTGCAGGTTAAAATACCTAAATAAAAAGATATGTTAGTGTTATGATCAACTCGACAACCTCCCTCCATTTGAGACACCATCAAAGCAAAATTAACAGCACCCTACGAAAATCAACACAAAATCTTAATCGCAATTTTTAGAAAGACATTTTATTCAAAGTGAAATACCATACACCCAATTTATAAGGAATTATGGGACAGTTTATGGCACATGGATACTGGAATAAAAAGAAAAGTTGCACCCACCTGTTTGGAGTAAATTATAAGTGAGAGGTCAAAAATGGCAAAGATAGTATGTGTTTGGTTTGACTGTTTGAGGGCATGGGTTCTTAAGAATCTCTGAATACTTGCCAATTAATTCCCATTCCTATTCCAGTCTACCTTCATATCCATACCCATAGGATTATAAATTGCAAACCAAACGCCACCTAAAAGTTCTTCTACACCATGTTTGAGTCTAATATTTCTTATAATTGTTTTTCTGTTTATATCAGTTAAACAAAGACATAAGGAACCAACCAAAGGAAATTAATCAGTTAATATCAATTCAAAAATGTATGCCAAAAGTGATAAATTATCTATTTTAATATGATACATTACCAGAGCCAACAACGAATTGATAAATAATTTCTTGTCTTCCTAGTTTCTACCCTCTCTTGCTTTCACTAGAGCTTCTCCCTTTATCTATGCGTTCTCTTTATCATAATATATATACATATATAGGTTATGACTTATCGAAAACCAACTTGATCTTCGGATGGTGGTCCCCGATGTTATAGCCTCGGGCTCCTTTCTAACGTGTTATCTCCATGTTGCAGCTTTGTCAACCAAACTCTAATAATGATATATCATTGCTGATATCAGTTGTATCAATTGTTGACACCATATGAGGAACCATGCACAAAAAGATATGAATTCGGCCTATACGTGAGCAAACACATCACTATTGATCGTATTTAGGGTGATGGTCATATGGTTGCAAATCCACGTGAAGAGGGTATGGAAAGACGTATAGATTATGAAGGTGAGTTTTTGTATCTATTGCACCATACTACTTTGAATTATCTCAATTAGATTGCAGCCGGTACATCCTACGATAACTTTTTATTCACCAACACCGAGACTTATTAAAACACTCGAACCACACACATCAATTTGGGTTAGTATGGTGTACCACCACTATTGCAAGATGTATATGTCAAATCTGATTATATATATTACTAGTTTAGATCCCGTGTTTACACACGGGCTGAATAATATTAATACATAAAATTTTTAAATTTATATATATATATATATATATATATATATATATATTACAGGTGTAAAAATATATTACATATACTAAGGATAGAAAACAAATTCAAAATATGTAATAATTAATATATAATTGGTTTTCGAAAATACGTTAATTACTATTTAGTACAATTTGACTTTCATTTACTATTTGATTGAAAATAAAAGTTACATAACTAAATTTCAAAATTTCTTATAATAAGAGATAATTTAAAAAAAATGTGTTTTATTAGTATAATTAGTATTTTCTTTAAAATATATTATTATTAAAAGATAGAAGTGAATTAAATAAAAGAGAGAGACGAAAAAAAAATAGTAAGAATGAATATGAAGATGCCAAATGTCATGAAAAAATATTTATTTATTATATAGTATAGATTCGGATTTCTCCATGCTACACGTTATTATACTTCCCATATGTCCCTCATATGTGAGGGGACAACTATATTTTTCAAATATTTTTATACAGTGGATGATTATTGTACTTTTAGAACATTCTTATATGTCGGATGATTCTTACACTGTGGATTAGAGGTGCATAAATCGGTTTTTTTAACCCGAACCAGTTTGGTCAACGTTTGGTCAAAACCGGTTTGGTCATAAACTGGTTCGGGTTAACCCGGTTTACAAGCAAGGAAAACCCAACCCTATCAAACCGGTTAGGATAGGGTCTAAACCGGTTTGTGGGTTAAACCGGTTTTTAATTAAAAATTCAAATTAATTCAATATATTTAATAGAAATTCAAAAAAAAATTATATAACAAATATAAAACATAAAGTTCAACGTTTTTGATATTCGGAAAGTTCGGAAATTAAAAAACATTACAAGATAAAATTATATTGAGAGTTTAGAGAGCGTTTAACGAGCGGTTAAAGATATTAGAGAGTGTATAGAGAGGTGTGATCAACCATAAACCCCCACCTATTTATATTGATTTATGGGTGCAAATGGGGCCAAAAAAAGGGCCCAATAGCCTCCCAACGGCTATATTACCGTTATACAACGGTCCCTTTTTTTCCAGTGCATAAACCGGTTTATAAACCGGTTTCCCAAACCGGTTTGGACAAACCGGTCCTCAACCCGATGTTCCACTGATTATCTTAAACCGGTGGTTTTTGCTTAACCCGAACCGGTTTGCCTTGAACTGGTTTTTCTTAAACCGGTTTGCCAGGTTAAACCGGTTAGAAACTTCAAACCGGTTATTTTGTGCACCTCTACTGTGGATGATGATTATGTTTACCGGATTTTTCTAGCGCCAACCTCAAACCGCAACACTTCTAGCATCGCCAACACCAAGCCAAAGCCCCTTTAGCATCACCATGACCGTTATATAACTAATTGTAATTTTTCTACCACTAAAAGCTAGAATTGTTACACTATTTCTACAACTATTATTTTTTTTAAGGCAAACTCACAACACTCTTCAAACCTCCACCTAAATTTACGCTACGCCCGCCGTAAGACTAAAACCTTTAACTACTTTGAGAAGTCTCCAGCTATTATATAACTTGCATACTTATATTTTGATAACGATAACAATTATGTCACCAATATCCAATTCTAATCATATTAGCCAAAAAAAGTTTAAATTCAAAAAGTTTGATAAATTAGTTATTTAAATGAATTGAAGTAGACGAATGTGATGCATTTCATACGATTTCGAGACTTTCAAAAAATCATTAATAATAATTAACAATTCTGATTTTAAAAAAGTTTAACAAAAAATATATCGCTATTTAATTATATTATTTCTTGAAAAATATAATTAAAGGATTTTTTTGATTATATATAAAAAATAATTAACGAAACATCAACAATGCTGGAATAGCTCAGTTGGTTAGAGCGTGTGGCTGTTAACCACAAGGTCGGAGGTTCAAGCCCTCCTTCTAGCGTAATTTTAATTATTTTTTTGCTTGAGGTATTAATTAAATAAATAACTACTTTTTTTTCTTATAAATCGTCTCCACTATCAATAAGATTTTTAATAAATTACATGTAGAAAAACTTAAAAACTTTTCTAGAAAACAATTTGTTCGTTAGACCGATGGTTGAGAGATAATCTAATTAAACGACTCACACGATCTTGGCAACATCCCTCATTAATCCCCGGTTCTTGTTACAAAAATCCATGTACTCTTGATAAGAAATGAACCCGTCTCCATCAGTATCAAGTTCACCCATCATGCGTTGGACTTCTTCAGGTGATACTGAGCCGAGCGTCTTCAAAGCTTCTCCAAGCTCGGTTGACGAGATCTTCCCGTCTCCGTTGGCATCAAACCGCTTGAAAATTCTCTCAAGGTTAGCCTGGTCCTCGTCTGCCATTTCGGTTTTGCAATGGTCGTACCGAGTCTTTTTTTATTTATGTGTAGGATCGGTTTGGTATGATTTTAGTTAAAACAAAATTAACGATGGTGTTGGCTTATATAATGGTAGTTTAGGACCAATATTGTGGTTTGCCTTGGAGATTGGAGTGTAAACAAATAATGCATCATTAGATTGTCCGAAAAGAAGGGGTTAAATATGGTCCATACACCTTTATACATGCTTCGAAGGACATATTTGAAAATTTTTCTTTTTCTTTTTCTTTTTTTTATTTTGTGCGGTTATTGATGTTTTATTCCCTTTTTAGTTATTGAAGGGTATTTATTATTTTAGATTTGTTCTTTTATCCTTTTTATTATTATTTTTGAACAACGAACAAACACCCTTAAATTATACTCTTAAAATTCATGTATTCTCACTTTAAAAGACTTGCACTCACACTATTTTAGTGGAAATAAATACCAGATGTTACTAGACCAATATACGATTGACTATTTTTTCATTAATTAGCTTATCACTTCTAGTAAATGTAAATTTATTTTGGGTTTATTTTAGATGGGAATAATTATGCTAATTTCACTTGGACTTACATCAAAGAATCTTTGAGTACCTTGAAAACACATTCCTCACTTTATATTTTATACTTCTATCATTCCTTATATCTCGTAGGCCAATGAGTTATCCACAATCTATATGTTAGATGATTATGCCATAAGGCGTCGTAATTACAAATAAGTTTGGTGTCATTGTTCATTGCTTGCAATCATGGTTGTATGACTTGCTTCCCACTTTGAAGAGGTCCTCGAGAATTTTTGAGCCATTATGTCAATATGCAGTGGCGGATTTACCTTATGGAGAGGGTTAGGAAAATTTTACCGTTTTATGTTTTCCCGATATCTATAAACGAAATTTTTCATACCCCTGAAATTTTTTCTTAGATCCGCCACGGTCAATATGTCATGGTGCAATTTGAAGGAGGGTACCCAATGGCAACTATTATGCCACTATGGATCACCATAAATGGCTGTCTATAGTTGGTTGACTAATGAGATAACATCGAAAGTTTGGGTTTAATGTGTCAAGTTATAAATCAAGTGGGTTGGAAGTGTGAGTGCTTATATAAAAAACTAGGTAAAGAAGCTAGGAAAGTTAGAAACCATGACAGCCTCACAAAGATCGTAGTTTGAAGTTATGGAGTTTGAGAAAGAAACACACAATAAGAGAAGCTCGACAAGGATCAATGGTTAGAATAGACGCAATTGTTTAAGTCCGTTAGTTAAAGAGTGCCGAACCAAACTGAATCCCCAAGTTAACATGATTGTGACCGAAAACAGTGTCGTATTAGAAAGTGGATAAAGTAAACAAATTTTATAAATGTTTTTTTGTAAAATTAAAAGAATGCTGAATTGGAATTTAGTTGAAGGTTGGGCACATGTCGAGTTCCAATTAGGTGAAAGGTTATGTGAACAGGCCTTGTGACACAGGTGTTTAGTAACACATAACAACGTTTGTAAAACGCTATGGGTATAGTAAAACTATCATGTGATGAGCTATGTATCAAGGTTAAGGAATGTTAGACCGTGTTTAACAGTTTAGACGTGCTAAGGTGAGTTTGTATGTGCCCTTTTTAAATGTTTTAGGTTGGATTAACTCCCTTTTTTTGTTAAATGTCATGCACATAACTTGTTACCTGACGTGTGCAATTAGTAATATAAAAAAATGGTGCACATATTTAGTTTTAAAGGGTAATCACCAATAAACCACACACGTATAAGCAAGTATTCCTAACGTAGCTTAATATAGCAGTGACAATAACCGTTCATCAATTTGTGGACACAGTGGCTCCTGATACCAAACCTTATATCAATATTTAACCGATGAATTAGAGATTTGTTTGTTAAACTAATGACTGCAAAAGGAAACAAACTACGAATACTAGAAAGCTTTGTGAAAGTCAGATTGGAGAGACAACCATTTAGACTCAACTTATCTAAGTTGGAATGAATAACAAGATTGGTTTTACTTATGAAAATTGTTTTGAAAGTTTTGTTATTATGAAAATTGTTTTGAAAGATTTGTTATTAAGAAAAACAATGTGTGAAGTGCTAGAACAGATTAGAGCTCGTTAGGGTTAATCCCACGAAACTAGAGGAGTAGTGCTATAAACACACAACAATACCGTAACCAAATGAAACAAGTTTTATTACTAATTTCTTATAACTTAGATTTTCTCTATTAGATCTGGACAAGAAGACCCCTAATGATTTACAACACATGATCGGATCAACAAAGAAAACAATGACAAGTTCAAGACTCTTTTAATTAGATATATTCCCTAGATAGCTCACAAGTTTTACCATTTTTAATTCCGATTAAACTATGAAGCCTCAGGTTAATAGTCGACTTTGTAACCCAAGGATAGAACAAGCTGAATCTAGCATGAATACTTCATAGAAAGACCAACAAGACAACACAAATCAGATCTAAAACCAATATCAACATGCAATCAGATACATTATAAACTCATGATAACAAACTGACTAAAATCACATGATCATAAGTTCAAACAATCCAAACATCAAACCAAACAGAGAATCATCTTGTCCATACGTCTATAAGTGTTTAGTCGGACATTGAAATGTAAAGCAAACATAGCTCAAAAGTAAACATGATAAAAAGATAGACGAAAAATGAAAGGATAGCAAACCGAGCCAACCTACGTGTATATACATAAAACGGATGGCTAGATCTTTAATCTCTCAGTCTCTGCAGGTCCAGATATCTTCCTCTACTCCCAATCATCCTTCATAGCCTCCAAGTTGTGATCCTTACCCATGTGGTGTCATTTTGCTTAAATAGGTTCACATTAGAGTTTTTGTACCCGTCGTATGGGCCACACGGTCCGTATGCTCATTAGTTGGGCTGTAATGCCTAAGTCTTCATTGCACGTACCTTGTCAAAAGGATACGTGTTCTTGCATGAACGTACGTGGCATACCATATGTGGTGTACGGGCCATACTCTCATCATGGTTTGACTTCTTTCTTCCATCTTTTTTCCAACAGCTTCACATCTTCTCATAATCCTTCATTTAGCACCAAAACCTACAAATCAAACATAAAGCACGATTATGTACCTGCTCCTATCAGATTTGCACTAAAAACAACTCAGAATGTAGGGAAATATGCATGAAATAAATGTGTTATTTGGAACACATCAAATATCTCCACACTTGAATTTAGTTTGCCCCTAAGCAAACTCTCATGCATTGAACTATACAACCTTTGACCTCGACCTAATGCTATCCTCGTCCCCAATTCACAACCAACTCTTGAGACTTGCATTTGTGTTGATAAATGAACCTTAAATTTGTGTTTAGTAATGATAATGAACCTTGAATTTGTGTTGATAATGAACCTTGAATTTGTGTTGATAAATGATCCATGTTCGATTTCGTTTCCTTTTACAGGATGCTTATGTTTAGTACTTATGTATGAACATCGAATTTGTTTTAAATTTCGTATGAAACAAGCATGTTGCATGATTCAAATATATGTTTTACTATCTGAATCCATATACAAAATTCAGATATCCGATTTTAAACACCCATTTGATTTGACATACTCGTTTTCTAGTTTTCTTGCTAAAACATTTTATTATGCTAATAATCTATACTATATAATAAATAAAGGTTTTTTAGTGTCACATGTCGTCTTCATATTCATTTCACCATTTTTTTCCGACTCTCTCTTATTTAATGCACTTCTAATAATAGTGTATATTTAAAAAAAATTAATTATACTAATATAACACATTTATTTTAAATTATCCCTTATTATAATAAACTTTAAAATTTAATTATGTAACTTTTATTTCAATCAAATAGTAAATAAAAGTCAAATTAAATTAAATAGTAATTAACGTGTTTTCGAAACTCACTTATATATTAATTTTTACATATTTTAAGTTTATTTCTATTCTTAGTATATGTAATATATTTTTATACATGTAAAATATGTACATAAAAATTTAAAAACTTTATATATTGATATTTTATTCCGTATGTATACACGATATTTAACTAGTATTTAAATAAATCGCAGATTTGGTCATATATAGTCAAAATACCGTTCGGAAATCAGAATGGTTGGTAATTTGGCCTACCTCTTTAAATTGGCACCATGTGCGCTTTTACGACACGTGTCTCTAAGTGTCACTATTGCAACCTTTTAAAAATACACAACATAACAACACAACGATTCTGAATTCGTCGCTAAATCCGTTTACGTATCCGTCACGACTCCATTCTCATCGAAGTCGTTGCAATGGCTGCCATCATTGCTCGCTCTCTTCGTCGTCCTCTATTCTCTTCAATCTCCAAACATCTTCTTCTTAAATCTCACATACGTCCGCCCTCATCTCCTTCCTTCTTCCACCGCCTCCCTCCTCCTCGCACCACCGTCCTCCGCCACCCCCGCTCACCTTCATTCTCTACGTCGACGGTCGCCGTTGATAATCCTATACTGAAGACCTTCGAGTTTCCTCCGTTTGATGCGATCGACGCCAGTCACGTTCGACCGGGGATCCGCGCGTTGTTGAAGGAGCTTGTAAGTCTCTGATTGGTTACGGATTTGTGTGTTTGATTGTTGATTTTGGGGGAAATATAACAGGACGGTGATTTGATAGAACTGGAGAGGACGGTGGAGCCGACGTGGCCGAAATTGGTGGAGCCGTTGGAGAAGATGAAGGATCGGTTGAGTGTTGCTTGGGGAGCTGTTAATCATCTGAAGGCTGTGAAAGATAGTTCTGAATTCCGTTCTGCCATTGAAGATGTCCAGGTTTATTTCATTTGATTTGGGAGGAGGTGGATGTTGTGATGACATGTAATATTGTTTTCAGAACCGGACCGGACAGGTGACGGAACCTGTATTTTACCGGATTTATTTAAGAATAGGATGATATCATAAAATAGTATATATATATATATATCTAATTTAAAATAAAATGTGAAAATATTTTATGTTTTTGTGTGGATTTACAATTTTAATAAAACATAAAGACTTAAATAACTAAAACATGAATCATGGAATACTAAGTCAATTGGAAAATGATATTTTAAAGGAAAAAAAATTAAATAAAAGAAAACTATTTAAAATATGGTAACCGGACTGGTAACCTGCCGGTTCAAATGGAAACGGTCTAAATAGGCATAACCGCACCGCTTCTATGACCGGTTCCTGATCCCGTTTTGAAAACACTGGTTATGAAATTGATTATATTCTGTTTGCAGCCTGAAAAGGTTGAATTTGACCTGAAATTGGGGCAAAGCAAACCTATATATAATGCTTTTAAGGCTATAAGGGAATCATTTAGCTGGGAAGGGTTAAGTGATGCTCAGAAACGCGTTGTTGAATGTAAGTATTATTCTGTTGTGCACATTACTTGGTTACTCCGACGCATTTATGTCCCAAAAGGGAGGCACGCACACCACGTACGCGAGCTGTTGCTCCGTTTACAACAAAATAAGTTTAATTTACTATCAAAAGCTGCATTTCTCTCGTATGTTTTTACGTATCAAACTTTATATCAAGTAAACCTTTCATAGTTTGGGCATGCATTCAGTTGTTTTTACATATAAGACCGGTTTTTGACCAGAAGTACATGATGAGCACCTCGAGCCTTTTAAAACCAAGCGCTTACGTAAATTGAAGCATCTTGGAGTTCATCTTGTGGTATCTGTAAAAGCTTCCTTGCGTCACGCATTGGACAAAAGTAAAATAATACTTGTATGTTATGAAATTTGTAACTGAAGTCAAAACCTGTCACACCCTGCTTTCAAAGAGACTAAATTTGAGTTTTTGGTCATTCATATCTAAGAAGTTAATACCATGCTTTACAAAAGTTCACTAATCATAGCGAAAGCCATTATAATCTATTATGATAAAAAGCTACACATGATTTTCTTCGAAAGAAATATGTATGAACTTTACAAAATATGAATGAATTTCACAAAATTCTCCATCTATCATTAAAATATACCGAAATAAATTCTTTCCCATCTTGATATCAAGTAGTGTGAATTTCGTCTGACACGTGTTCACTTGTGTGCACATGCAGCATCACTAAAGGAGGCTGTTCTTAATGGTGTCTCCCTTGAGGATTCTAAGAGAGAAGAGTTTAATAAAATTCAACAGGTGTGCTCTTTTATTATTCAAGGCAGTCACAATTTTCTTTATATTGTTTGTTCAAATTAAAATATTTTCACAAGTATTTGACTATAATTATGTAGCTCTTTTGAACATTAGCACTTGACCATTCTTATCACTGATGTGCAGGAGTTGACAAAACTTTCCCGAAAATTTGAGGAAAATGTTTTTGATTCCACTAAGAAGTTTGAAAAACTCATAACAGATAAGAAAGAAATTGAAGGATTGCCAGTTACAGCTCTTGGTTTGGCTGCACAAACAGCCTCATCTAAGGTTCTTAAACAAATTTCATTATTTGTGTATTTGTTCCAATGCTTTATTAATACATCAGTGTCCCAGTTCTTATTTCATTGTACGTATTTAAACCCAGGGTCATGAAAATGCGACTGCTGAAAACGGGCCATGGATGATTACATTGGATGATCCAAGTGTTTTGTTAGTCATACAGCATGCTAAGAACCGAGCTTTGCGGGAGGAAATTTATCGCGCTTATGTAACCCGTGCTTCTAGCGGAGAACATGATAATACTCAAGTTATTGAACAAATTTTAAAGCTTAGGTTGGAAAAGGCTAAGCTTCTTGGCTATAATAACTATGCCGAGGTTTAAATTTGTGTTTGTTCTTGCTATCTAGCCAGCTTCTTTATTTTATTGGTTTGTTGGTTGAAAACTTGAAATTATTATCAGGTAAGCATGGAAACCAAGATGGCTACTGTTAGTAAAGCTGAAGAGCTACTGGAAAAGCTCAGGAGTGCTTCCTGGAATGCCGCAGTTCAGGGTAATATACCAAATATATATGTGTGTGTGTAGTGGGGCGTTCTTTTCAGAATCCATAGTATGTTAAGAATTGCGAGAACCACATTAACCCTTGTACTATTTATTATACAAATTGACTAAGGGGTTGTTTGATAGCTTATTAATGATTCCATTAAGAGGCTACCTCTGAATCTGTCGGATGTAGAAGGTGTTTGTTTCAGATTTTGCCAGCCTTTTAATAGTACATCCAACATCTTAATGGTTCAGCTCAAAAACAATATTGAACCATTCAGAGCTCTTAATGAACCAAACAGCCCCTAAGATGCATGTAGATTTCCATACATTTAAGATTTTTTTTAAACATACGGTATTGATAATATTGTGTCTAGGCATATGTGCACATTTTAATACCTAGTTATAAATTGACTAAGATGCGTGTAGATTTCCAAACGTTTAAGAATTTTTTTTTAAAACATATGGTATTGATAATCTTGTGTCTATGCATATCTGCACATTTTAATACCTAATTAAAAAAATTCACGAGATAAAATTAAAGAAAGAGTGGGGAAAGATGTATAAACCATTTCTTTTTCAATTTTACCCCTTTCATTGAAGTTATATGTACGCGTGCTTATGTGGTTCTCAACATGTTATTGATTTTGAAAAGAACGTGCCCCTATATATATATTATATATGCATATACGTATATATATATATATATATATATATACGTATATATATATATATATATATATATATATATATATATATATATATACATACATACATAGGATTAGGATCAACTAAATGCGTCGAAAGGTCTAAAAAGTGTATGAATAGATATTAACCATTGATCAAGGGGAATCAAGGGCTTTGGTTGGATGGGTGCCACGTGGACTCCATTCTCACGCAAATTTTAGCAAGGAGGGGCAAAAGGTAATAGTCATCATTTGTTGACTTTTTTCTTGTTCCACCATTTCTTTAAATGTGAATAACTTTTTTATACGTCAATATTTAAAAAAAAACTATACCATAAAACCGAACATTTTTTTCTTTAACTTGAGTTTGGTATTGCTATATTTAAAAAAATCAAAATTTTAAAGCGTGTTGAACTATATAACGGGCGTCCAAATTTTTTTAACAGTTCAGATTGAACGGTGCATCCAGATTACAACGCGTGAGTAATCGCTGCCATAAATTCAGGTTTTGTTGGACGCAATTACCATCCACCCCTTGTGGCGAATCCTGATGGCTTCCTACGCTTTTTAGAGCTTTAAGCCTTTTTAGTATATCCTGACCCTATATAGTCAATTAGTTGCTGCCACAGTTGTATTGTTTATATTTATTCGATAAAAACTTCACTTAAAATGCTTAGAACACACTCATTATACCATTTCCTTCATATCTGTAGACATGGAAGACTCAGGCAATTCTCCAAAAGTCAAGGTGCTCCTGAAGCTGATGAATTGACCCATTGGGATACTGTCTTTTGGAGTGAGAGGCTGTGTGAATCAAAATATGAAATAAACGAGGTTATTTCTCCCCGTATCATGTTTACAAATTCTGCAGCTCAGTGTTACTACTATCTTTTCTCAGACATCAATTTCTTGATACTGCAGGAAGAACTGCGACCTTACTTTTCATTGTCTAAAGTCATGGATGGTCTTTTCAACCTGATGAAGATGCTATTTGGCATAGATGTTGAACCAGCTGATGGTTACGCGCCAGTAAGCTATCTATTTACTTTTTGTTTAAACCATCAGGGCGGGGCAGGATTCAACTTGTTTCATTCTAACGCGTTGTTATATGTTTAGATTTGGAATGCTGATGTCAAATTTTACCGCCTTAAGCATTCATCAGGCAAACCTATTTCATATTTTTACTTTGATCCGTACATTCGTCCAGCTGAAAAAAGAAGTGGTGCATGGATGGATGAGGTTGTTGCAAGGCGTGTACTGTCACATGACAAAACCTCTGTTAGGTTACCCATTGCCCATATGGTGTGCAATCAAATGCCACCCGTTGGTGATAAACCAAGTCTTATGACATTTCACGAGGTACATATGATTGTATTACATAATAAGGAAGTTATTTCAATTCGGGAATATTCCACCCGAAAATAACCAACTTTTTTTAGTGTTCCACTAAATTATATACGTTTTTTCCAACGAAAACCACTTAAGTTTCAGTATTGTTCCATTTTTGTGAATTTTTTTTGATAAATGTTAAAAGGTTTTAATAATAAGCGAGTTAAATGGAACATATATGAAACTTGGTACTATTTAGTGAAAACTATTTTCAATTTTAATGTGAAGTAGGAGGTAATTGTAAAGGAAAAAATATTCACAAATAATAACCAAGTTTCGTAACTGTTCCATTTAAGTCAACTTGGAGAAAAAATCACTAAATAGTAGCTAAGTTTCATACATGTTCCATTTACCTCGATTTTAAAAAATTTAAACATTTATAAAAAAAATTCACAACAATGGAAAAGTAAATGAAACTTGAGTGATTTTGTAGTTAAAAAAGTACGAGTGACTTTATTGGAACAATCTTGAAACTTGTTATTACCTCATGATTTTATGGCTGTAAATGTTATATATTTGAAATGTTTATGCCGCGTCATATTTGCAGGTTAAGACTGTGTTCCATGAGTTTGGTCATGCACTTCAACATATGCTAACAAAACAAGACGAGGGACTTGTTTCTGGTATCCGTGGCATAGAATGGGATGCTATTGAATTACCTTCTCAATTCATGGAAAATTGGTGCTACCACAGGTCATATATCATCAGATTGTAGTTTAAGTTGGTTTAGTCTCTATCCTAATTACATAATCAACCAGGTGTATTATTTTTAAATAAATATAATAAATGAATGTTTTAGTATTAGATCAATTGTAATTATAGATAATATAAGGTAGTTTGTGTAAATATGGTTATAGTATATTATACATAACCTGCTCTTGTAACCCAATTCCTTAGACATTTTCAATATAATTTACAATTACACACACTTAAGGTGTTTCACTTACAGGTAGACACTGATGAATATGGCGAAACACTATGAAACAGGCGAGTGTCTCCCTGAAGACATATATCAGAAGCTTCTTGCTGCGAGAACTTTCCGTGCTGGCAGCCTTAGCCTTTGTCATGTGATTAAAACTTTCATTTTCTTTTCCCAGATTAATAATCAGTTATTCATGTAGAATATGTTATTTTGTTTATATTTGTAGCATACAAAAGTAGAAATGATAATCAATTTTTATATTGTTTTGTAGATAAAACTTGCAACTGTTGACCTGGAGTTGCATAGCAAGTATGTTCCTGGTGGGTCTGAATCGATCTATGATGTTGATCGAAGGATCAGTGAAAAAACTGAAGTGATTCCTCCACTTCCAGAGGACAGGTTTCTTTGCAGTTTTATCCATATTTTTTCAGGTTGGTTGTATATTATTTTATCATTTTGTCTATGCTAATTAGTTTGCAGATGGTTTTTTTTATAACTTATCATCATTATTAGTCAGCTAACGGGTCAAAACAGGTTCAGGTCAAAACGGGTCTAACCAAAACAGGTTTGGGTTGGAATGGGTTGTTGTAGAAAAGAAGTATCAAAATGGATTCACCCACTATATTTGTTTTATTTTATGGCTGCTAGTGGCAACTGCGGGCAGAAGCGGTGGTACATGGGGCGTAGTCACTGGCGGTGGGTGGTGCTGTCCCATTTGGAGTTTTAGACCCGTCCTAAGTTAGCTAGTTTCACAAAAGTTGCCTGTTTCCCATTGTATAATTTAAGTGACCCAAATAAATCATTTAGCTAACAAAAATTTCCAAACTCTACCCGTTTATTTAAGAATGGGTCATGAATCATGATTGTTAAATATGCCTTCACATTATGATTTTGTCTGGCATTAACAGGCGCGTATGCTGCAGGATATTACAGTTACAAGGTATCTTTTGTGGCCTGATTGTTGTGAAGTTATTATGGTTTCACCAAATCAATTCACAAGTAAATAATAGATTACTAGTTTTACAATGTTAGTTTATTTCTGATTGTGAACACAATTTCTACAGTGGGCGGAAGTGCTGTCTGCTGATGCTTTCTCTGCATTCGAGGATGCGGGATTACACGATGAAAAGGTATGGTATGGTTTATGTGAATGCACATAATATTTTCCTTTGCTATGCTATTTCACAAATCAGTGTTTATGACTTGTTATTTATTCTAGATTCATAATCTTTGATTCTTCTGTGATGTTTTATGTGTGTTTTTTTATTCACAAATGACCATTTTCTACTGTCACAACAGGCAGCCAGAGAGACGGGGAACAGGTTCCGTGAAACTATTCTTGCACTTGGAGGTGGAAAAGATCCACTAACGGTTAGATCTTTCAGAGTTCATAATATATACATACACACACCCTATACAGAGATTCATTACAGAACACAAAATTATTGTGGGAAAAAAAAACAAACCTAAATTGTTTAAATTTTTAATCATTGGTATTGGTTCATATTTTTTAAATTTTGCATTTCTTGTATAAAAGCAAACCATCAAACTAACTTTTTATCATTCTTTAATTTTAAAAGTTTCTAAGATTGAAAAAAATGTTTTCAATACAAAGAAAAAAGTATTTGATTGTTTTTTTAATCTAGTCATTTTGTGACACTTGATTAACTTGACGATAACGGTGGAATGCAAAATACAGGTTTTTGTAGAATTCCGTGGGCGTGAACCCTCACCCGAGCCATTGCTCAGGCATAACGGGCTGTTACACAGCGCGACATGATTCATGATCTGGCTCTAGCTCAACAGGGTTTATAACTTTATATACTATTTCTCCTTTTGAATATCAAAAAGAAAAATGTAATACGAACTTAAAAATACATATTACCAAAATGAAGATGGCTCTTTGTTCGGATCATCACATTTTAATGTTTTGTAATATATTTGATTATTTGGTACATTAATGAACCTAGTACCCCTGATGTGGAGTCTGGATCATGGTTGCTTGAATGAAACCTAACCCAATCCACGGCTATGATCATAGTTTGGGTGGCTGTGGCAGCCATGGGACCCCAATACCTTCAAAGATTAGATCGGAAAACTATAATTTCACTTGGTCAAATTGGCATCTAAAATAAAAATATATTATTAAATTACATTACTTACTGTTCGTAAAGTAGAAAGACCTCAGGCTAGAGTATAAGTGCTTTATGCATATTCCTGACATAAGCTATTTTGTTTTTTATATAGTTTTACACTTGAACATTTATATCGGATCTACTTTTGAGCTCCTAAACTTTTAAAAAAGTTTTTTTTAACTTTTCTTTTAACAAGTTTATACTACAGCCCATGAACTTTAACAAAGTTATCGTTTACACATTGATATTTTTTTTTACCAATCGAGTTACGAGACGTGTCATACGCACAATTGTAGCTGAGTTGTGCGTGATAGTGTACAAGTTATCTAAGCACTTGCGTACAACGTTGTTATGATTTTTTTTTGAATTTATACATTTTTTTAAACGGTTTTGTTTTTTTTCTTATAATTTTTTACCTGTTAACTTTTTTTAACGGCTTTGTTACGGTTTCGAATTTTTTACCAAGTTATCTAAACCTGGCAATCTTGACCCAAACTAGGGGAATAGGTTGGTTTGGGTAAATAGTTTTTTTCTATTTTGGGTTGAATTGGGTAACAACATAACAGAGACGGGTTGAGATGAGTAGTACTTTAACAAATGTTGGGTCAAGATAAGTCGTCTAAAAACTATGTAAATTTAGAATTGGTTCAAACGGGTAACAAAAGTTAATGACATGTTTGGCGAGAAAATCACTTAAGATTAACACCGACACCACCACTCACCGCCTCTTGCATCACCACGACGCCCGTCACTGATATCCGTTGCCGCAACCCCACCACCAGCCACGGAAAAAAATATAGCAAATTCGGGACTTTTTTTCTTTTAAGAGAACTCATTTCAAAACGAGACACTTTTTTGTTACATCTCATTCTAATCCGAAACAAATTGATACTTTTTTTTTAAATTGACCCGTTTTGACCCGAACTTATTTTGGTCATAACTCGTCCCGACCCGAACCAATCCTGTCCCAAACCCGTTTTGACCCATTACCCAACCCAACCCAACCCATCTGTTTTGCCAGAGTTGGACTTTTTGTATAAAGTTTTTGGAGTATTCCTATCTTTTTCCTCGTAACACGTGAGTTTACGTAAATGTTTTGTTTTTTTTATATAAAGTTCAAAGTATATTTATTTATTTCGTAACTGATAACCTTTTTAAAGAATTTGTTTTTTCATAGCTTTATTTTATAAGATTTTAATTACATTAATTTTTTTCTTCACGTTTAACACTTCAAAGCATGCGTGAGTACAATTCTAACTATTAATTAAAAAACCAAAAAAAATGACAATCTTTCACGGGGCAAGGGAACCGTGTGACTAAAACCTGGCACCTTTTTGGATATCTCTCTCATATATTTGCTTTTTTATAAAATATTTGATTGCAAATTTAATCATTAATGAGCATAAGATTCAATCCCTACCACCACTATTAATTTTTACGGCATCGCAAATGAGGTCTTTTAAGCTGATGCACCAGGGTTTTACCCACGCCGATACAGGGTTGGAGCCTCGGCTCTCCTTCAAGCCCGGAAGGGGCCGTATTAGGTGGGGTTTTTCCTTGAAAGCTCTCCAACTCTGACGCCAAGTGGGCCCGGTTAAGACAACATATTGGCCGGAGTTGAACGAGGCTCTCCCATATAATAGGGGTGCGACGTCACACATTCCCTTTAAAAAAATGAGCATAAGATTCTCAAAATCCAAATCTTTATGGGTTGGAGAAAAATGAATAATTCAAGTACGAAATGAAATTGTTTTTTCTTTGTTTTTGTTTTTACAAATAAAAAATAAAATAAGTAGTATGTTAGATATAACTCTAAAAATCTATACTATTAAATAAAGATTTTCATGACACGTGTCGCCTCCACATTAATTCTTATCATTTTTTTTTCGTCTCTCTTTGTTATTAAATGTACCTCCTATTTTTAACAACAATATATATTTAAAGAAAATATTAATTATACTAATAAAACATAATTATTTTAAATTATCACTTATGAAACTTTAAAAATCTAATTATTTAACTTTTATTTTCAATCCAATAATAAATGAAAAACAAATTACATTAAATAATATTTAGTTTATTTTTAAAACCTAATTATATATTAGTTTTTGTATATTTTGAGTTTTGTTTCTATCCTTAGTATATGATATATTTTTACACGTGTAAAATATACACATAAAGATTTAAAAATTTTATTTATTGATATTTTTCACCCGTGTGTATACACGGGATCTAAACTAATAATATAATATATCTATCTATTATAATAAACAAAATATTTAGATAACTAAAAATAATTTTTCATTGTTTTTTTCTTATCCGATTGAATTCTATGTATACTACGAAAATAATTCAATCTGAAAATAACTATCATGGTTGTTAGAGAATTCAAGTCACATCATATACACGAACCAGAATTCGTACACGTTCAAGGGTGGCTCGACCACATAAAAAAATAAGTTAAAGCTTGGGACCCATGTATATTAGAGCATCCGAATTTTAAGGTTTAATTTTTATGTTTTGACGAGAAAACACCTCCAACTCTTATGTGTGTTTTTATGCCTTTTAGAAATCGTATAAAAAAAGTATGTATCATTATATTCACACGTGTTAAGATCTTAAGCAAATATGTGTATATATATATATATATTACGAAAAGGGCCTCGATTTTGTAATCCGTTTTAGGCCCCCAAAAAATTTAAGCCGACTCTCCTTTGCCAAATAACATTAACATTGGTGTAACTAGCTGAGATGAGCACAACATCACATTTATTCACAAAAGCTCATTTTAGAGCTGACCCTAAACAAGTGTCGGCTGGGAGACTGCTCAGGGCCCCTTTTTTCGTGGACCCAAAACTTTAAAGTTATATATAAATAAATATATAAGTTACATAATAGTTTAGCCTAATTTAAACTCATAAATTTATTTTGTTTCTTGCTCATTTATAAAATTAACGTCAACGAACATAGGACCGATACTGTTTGGTGAGAGAAAGTAGTTGGAAAGCAAGGAACAAAGCGTTATTTGAGAACCATCCGGCTTTTGTTGCAAAAATCATTGAAGAAATCAAGATCCTTGGATATCTATGGATTAAAAATAGGGGTAAAATGAGCTCCTTGGAGTGGAAAGATCGGTGTTCCTTCAAAATTTAAGTCGTAGTCATTTCAATTGTTACTGTATTTGTAGTGCTAAGGCTAGTTCTTAATCTGTGTATGTTTTTTATTTTTCTGTATTGCTTCACAGTAGCCTCTGACTTGACTTTGTTTGAATGAACGTTCCTGTTCAAAAAAAAAGTTGGGGATTTTAATGAGATTTTGAACTACCTTTACACGTTGGTCAAGTTTTAAATGTGCATCAAATATTCTTTTTTAAACCAATTGGCAATTAAAATTCCAATTTCCGTACAGGCGACTATGTCAAAAGGGGAATTGTAGTCGTGTTTTGTAACAACCATAACGTGTCAAAAGGGTGGTTTAACTCACCCGCTATATTTGCTTTTATGACAACCAGTGACGAAAACGGCGACATCAGTGGCAGTGTATGGCGGTGGTGTAGTCAATGACAACTGATGGTGGTGACGGCAAACAGTGGTGGTGGCTTATTTAGATTCGTTGTATGTTAGACCCTTGGTATTATGATTTAGACATAATGTTCTACTCTGCTTTTACTAAGCTTGTTAGAGAATGTTTTACTTTTCATGCTTAATTTTTTATGCATTTTTTTAGGTGGGGTTTAACATTTGAAAAGACTGAATTATCCTCACGTTGATGGTACATGAGATAATTTTCCAGTAAAGCCAACTGGAATTAACGCCAGGGCTAAAGGTGCAACCAACTCACAAATGTTTGAGCTAAATTTGTAATTTTTCAATACCGAGGCCAAACGTATAGTTTGATAAAACCATTGGCCATTTGTGTATTTAACTCTCTTATTTAATTTTTTCCATTTTTGTTTAGTTAAAGATACTGGTAACTGAAAGCAAGAAGAGTCCAGTTTATTAGTTTCATATAAGTCATATATATAGGGGTGAGCAAATTTCGGGTATACCCGTCTAAGACCGAAGTCCGGCCCGAAAAAACCCTTAACCCGGACCGAATTATAGTACACGGGTTTTCATTCGGTTTTGTTATTTTCCAGTTTTCGGGCTCGGGTTCGGGCCCGGGTTTAATCCATAAACCCGAATAAATGTTCAGGCCCGATTTAGTATAACAAAATCCTTATTTTATGTTCAGCACAAGCGTAAATGCTTCAAATTCAAACTTTCATTCGGTTTTAGTATAACAAGCACAAAATCCTTATTTTATTTGAATTATTTAGTCCTCAATTACAAAATCCTTATATTATCTTTTAGAGACTTAGTATTTTTTAAATTAAGAATAAAGATAACTACAAATCACAATCATATCTTATCTTAAAATAAATTTAAAAAAAAACCCTACATATGCATTATATATTCGATCAGAAACCTGTTAATGTGCATTGACACATAAAACTGGTATCACAACAGAAAGCAACAATAGAGGTTACAAAAACTTACCTTCCGGCTTCAGCACAAAAAAGAAGAAAAAAGGTTAGTTTATGATTTTAAAACTAATATACAACTTGTTTTGATTGGCATGCCTTTTGGATTTAAAACCTTGACTGATCTTTGACAATCACAAAAATCTTACAATAGACTTTCGACCTTACAATAGAAGAAAAAAGGTTAGTTTATGATTTTAAAACTAAAGCAGCAATAGACTCTCGACCCGTTTGACCCGATTTACCAGTTTCTTTTTTGGTTAAATCTTTTTAGCTTAATCCATCTGAACAGTTAAGAAAAACCTTAAAAACTGAATCAACCCATTTGCAGGTAAATGGGTTGAAACTACCAACTCTAATTATAGCTCATAAACCTTACAAGAAGAAAAGTTACATGTTTCGTCCCTCACATAACTTCGAAAATGTGAATACCCATTTGCAACAACATCAAGATCATCAATACTGAAATTGTATCTCTTTTCAAGAGCCAAATATAGTACCTGAAATTAGAACATGTTATCCAATATCCATGGCTGTAAACCCAAAGCATTTTACGTGTTTGAAATTGGTACCTTTTCTAAACCGTGTGACATTAATCTCTCTAAAGTATGGAATAATGCATCGGTGAGGTCATCACTGTAAATTACATCAGCAGCTACCAGCAAAGATTTCGATGTCTGAATAACTTGTATATAATCTAATGTTCACAAATATGCTACCAAAATTTAAAAGGTAATTCTGTTGACATTCAAATGTCAAATATCTAATTCTGATTCACACTAATTCACCAGCTACTATATCAATGGCATGCTTTTTGTTTTTTTATAAGAAATTGTGATTAAAACATATAAGCAATTATTTGATCAGCATGTTTTTTGTTTTTTTTTTGTTGTTTTTTATTAGCAATTGTTTATTATAACTTGGTTTGTTTTTCTTGTTGATTAAGGTAAGATGGATCCTCTGAATGTCGAGCACTTATCAAGTGACGAATCTCACGGGGGAGATAAAAGGAAGCAAAACAACCGGCACAAGAGAATACAAATCAGAAAAAAAGTAAAAAGACGGAACGTTCTTCAGTTTGAAAGGTGTTTGATACTAAGTATACTGACGAGGATGGGATTCTAAAGGCAAGATGCAAATACTGCAAGAAAGGGATGCGTTGCAACACAGGAAAAAACGGCACAAGCGCACTGAGACGTCATATTAGAATATGTCCAGAAAACCCGGACAAGATGAAGGGTTAATCCAACTTGTTTGTGAAAATGGATGATGATGTTGCGGGTGAGGGTAGTGTGAAAACTTGGAAATTAAGTCAGGAAAAAGGTAGGAAGGCAATAGCCGAGATGATAATATTAGATGAGTTACCGTTTACTACAGTCGAACATGAAGGTTTTCGAAGGCTAATGGAAACAGTGTGTCCAAACTTTAAGATACCAAGCCGGTATACGGTATCTAGAGACTGTGCAGAATTATTTTTAGATGAAAAGGCAAAGCTAAAGTGTTATTTTGTCCGGAGTAAAACTAGAGTGTGTCTAACAACCGACACGTGGACGTCGATACAAAAGATAAACTACATGTGTGTGACGGCACACTTTATTGATGACAACTGGGTGTATCACAAGCGAATCATCAATTTCAAACCAATATTTAGCCACAAAGGAGAAGATATAGCTCGAGTATTAATTCAACGTTTAAGAGAGTGGGACATTGAATATGTTTTGGCTGTGACTACAGATAACGCCACATCTAATGATGCTGCCATGGCTATTCTAAAATCTAAATTACTAAACCAATTGGTTGAAGGAAAATACTTGCATGTCCGTTGCATGGCACATATAATAAACCTTATTGTTAAAGAAGGTCTGCAAGAAAAGGAAGGGGCAGTCGATCGTATAAGAAATGCGATCCGATATGTTAGACAAACTCCTAAAAGATTGGATGCATTTAGGCAATGTGCAAAGGATGTTAATGTTAAAACTAATGCAATGGTGGCCTTAGATTGCCCTACGAGATGGAACTCGACTTATGAGATGTTGGATACGGCTGAAAAGTTTGAGAAAGCTTTTGTGGAGTATGACATGAAAGATTCAAACTACTCAAGAGATTTAGTTGAGGTTCCAACAATTGCTGATTGGATTTACGCGAGACAACTAGCGGGTGTTTTAGAGTTGTTTAAACGCAAAACCATCAAAGCTTCTGCTTCGACAAAGGTATTCCTATTTCCTATTTCAATTTCTGATAAATAATCTTAATTAATAAGTTCAACTGACACATGTTACAAACAGGTGGTTGTTAATGAATTTTTTAAAGATGCAATGAATATTGATAATCACCTCCGAACGATGAGGGCTTCAAAAGACTACACGAGTAAAAGAATGGGTGGTTCAATGCAGGCAAAGTTTGAAAAATATTGGAGGAATGATGACAAGTTTAATAATATGTTGTACTTTGCATCCATATTAGACCCTCGTTTGAAGGTACGTGTGATAGCATATGGTTATAGTAGAATATTTACAGCTGAAAAAAAAGAAAAGGAGACGGAAGATGCCATTAAGAATAAGGTTACTGAATTTGTTAAACCTATAGTGAAAGAGTTGGAGGTACTTTTTGAGCAATATCGAGTAAATTATGAATCCACTAAATCTCCTACTAACGTTTCACAAAGTGGAGTAAACGATGATCAGTATTCACAAGTAGATGATGATTTTTTTAAGGACTTTAAATCGGATGGTGGTTTTAGCTCCTACACCACTAAGTCGGAACTTCAAATTTACCTTGATGATAAGGAGGAAGCTCTTTACCCAGGATTTGATATCCTTCAATGGTGGAAAGTTTCTGCTTCGAAATACCCAGTATTAGCGAATATGGCGAAAGGTATGTTATTATTACAATAATTATATTCTATATAGCTATTAATTTATTTTTACTATTCATATCACTTTTTTGTGTTTGTTATTGTAGACATATTAGCTATTTCTGTATCTAGTGTGGCTTTTGAGTCGGCTTTTAGTACTGCCGGAAGAGTTGTGGAAACCTTTAGAAGTTCTTTGTCCACTCCGGTTGTTGAAGCACTTATATGCACCCAAGATTGGATACGTAAGTCAAGTAAAGAAATAGACGGTGTTGAAAACTTGGTAGACTTTCATGATCTTGGAAAAGGTAATATGAGATTACAGAATTTTAGATTTGTTAAGATCGATTAAATATATAACTTTCATTCTTTTATTTTGTAGAAATTGCTGATAGCCTTGAGCCGAGTCACATAGTGGGTGCGGATGAAATGGAAAAGATGAAGACGGCTTTTTATGTTTTTATGTCATTGTTTCATGTGATTCAATTAATACTTTATTATTTCTTTCTTACATTGGGTTGAATTCTTTTTAACTTCATGAACTACGTAATTCTTAACATTTGTATTTAATTTGACACAACTTATTTATGTTTGATGATGACTTAAAAGTTATACATTGTCAATGTATATTTGGTTATTAAATTCAAAATTATATTTAGAAATTAAACAAATTCAGAACCTGTGACTTTGGTTTATAATTTTGAAAAGTAATATAACTAGGAAAATATGAGCCTTGTATTTTAAGCCAACGAAATTGCAGGACTTGGTTGATAAACCCAAAACTTGTACTTCTTGGTCATGTTACCTATTTAAAGTTATTTTATAGTTTTCTTGGTTGAATTACACATTTGAAATTATCATATACATAGTAATTATGAAATTGCACTTTATCACATAGAATTCTAACTTAATGTTAAAATTGCTAGACTCAGGTTACATTTTGGTTTTATTTATAAACGTGTAATTAGTTATACTCATAAAATTCTAATACTAATTTTTGCACAAGTTGAGCAAGTGTGATTTGGGTTTTTTCTAAGTAAATGAAAGACTGAAAATGAGTTTGGACAGGTGGGCTCGGATCAATGAAGGTGGATCAACAGTGGACAGTTCTTAGAGCTTCCATGAACTCTTAGTCTTTATGAATTGTATTATTTGGTATTTGCATATATTGCTTATAAATACAGTGCACGGAAGCGATTGTGTTTACAATTTTCCCACGAAAAACATGTTCTGAACCAAACCCATTTTGACCTGTGCAACCTGCCCATTTTGCCAACTCTAGAGCGCATGTGAAGAAGATATGAATAGACAAAAATAACATACCTTGTGGAGTATGAGAACAGATCCTACACAAATACCCTTTCTAAAGTCTCCCTCTGTAAGGACTTTGTGATTAATAGTGCCAGAAACTGTACCTGTAGGATACTAAAGCTTATAACATACAAATAAACAACAGAATATTAACTTAACCTGTGCTAACATACAAAATTTAACAAATCCTTACTTTCAGTGCTACCATCATATCACCAAGCTCATTTGGAGTACAGGACTTGATAACAGCAGCAACCTGATACATACCAAATATAATTTATAACTAATGTATGAAAGAATGACAGATTGTGCTCATTTGATTGTGAATCTGTGATGGTAGCTACAATCACATCTAAAACAAAAATCCAACCCCCTAATGAATTTTATAACCATTTGAACATGTTTCAAATAAAAGAGCTAATAACAGAAAATCAATCCCCATAGCGAGCAACAAATTCAGTAAACTAGCACAATTAAATTAGGGTTTTTTTATATGAAAGTAACCAAAAATGAAATCACATGAAAATATGATTGATGATCAGAAGTGAGAAGCATGAAACCTGATTAATACAAGATTGAAGCAGAAGGGAGGTTGGAAGTACAAGTCGGCTACCGAAAGTAGTCTCCAATTGTGTATTCGGTGATGGAGAAATCAGGCGATTGAGGATGAAAACGGTCGGTCTGTGGCTCTCACATGGATTTGCATTCAGGCGATTGAGGATGAAAACGGGTTTTTAAACAAAACCCTAACCCGTGAAACCAGAACCCGAAAAACCCGTTAACCCGTATATATGCTTAGGTCCGGTCTTCGGGTGCTAAATCTCTGTCAAACGGGTTTCGGTCCGGGTCGGGTATTGCACATTCGGGTCGGGTTTCACCGAGAGCTCACCCCTACATATATACACTAAACTGGTGTTTATAATTTGAATATATTAATAATTGCAGGAATTATTTTAACGTGACATGCATAAATGTGTGAATTTTAGCAAGAGTATTTGTGTCAATTTAATTACATAGTTTTTGCAACATTATACGTAAGATTAGAAGCACCATACAATGATTAAAACGTAACATTATAATAGGATAAAGTCATCGTTGTAATGTGTATCAAAGCTCATTATAAAATATGAGTATAACTAGAAAGTTGGATGCGTGTTGTCGTAATACATTAGACGCACCAATGTAACGATTTAGACTAATCATTGAAACATGGTTAGATGCATCGTTGTAGTTAACTATGGATCGAACCTTTTAGAAGACCTTTTTTTTTAATTTAGCAAAACTATTATTATTATTATGTTAAAAGGAAACGTTAAAAATATATATATTAAATATTAAAAAAATTATGAAAACTATTTTTAGTTTAAATTTAGATAAAAATTCCTATGGGTACATGCATTTCGTATTTCTTATTAATTATAATATTACGACTTTGTCAATCTAAGTATTAAATTAATTCTTTAAATACCTCCTTAATTACTTCGGGTCCATAACGGCATCCTTTTCATGCAATTTGTCTCATCTTCCAAATGATTACTGTTAATACGACTCATATCATATCACGCTCATGTGCACCGGCTGTAGGTTTTAGGTCCACTTCTTCCTCTGCGCTCCGGCGTCTTCCATCGCCACCGCCGCCTCTGTACGGTAAAATCATTCTTCTCCTCCTCTTTTAATTCTAGTTCTATTCACAGATCTGAAATCTTAGCGCAAAATAAAAGCTGATTCTGTAGTTAGAATACTTGGCTTTGATTTGTGAGTTCATCTTATTTTATCGGTAGAGTATATGAGATTTGAGCCTAGGCTTTCAACGTTAGGTTATCTCCTAAGTATTTGATTGTGATTTGTGTTCTGATCGGAAATCCGAAATTTGGAGCTGCGTGTTCACCGTTCACTTTATCAGAAACATTTTCATCATGTTTTCAAGGACCGGACAGCGAACCAGTCTCCTTACTGGTACTGGTTGAACATGATTTAAGAACCGGACGCCGTTATAAACAGTTTGAAAATTAAAACTATTTATATATGCCTGTGAAGCAGAATAGAATATGAAGATGTTATATGTTTTAGTGTGAATTTACAATTTAACAAAGTATGAAGATTAAATAAATAAAATGTAAATTGTACTATATTAAATTAATCAGAAAATGAGATTTTGAAAGAAAAAGAAAACAAAAAAAATATTGAAATCCGGTCTGGCTGGTTCAAACGAAAACGGTCCAAATAGGCTGGTCTGGAGCTGAGGATTTAGGGGCCCGGGACGAACTAGCAAAAATGGGCCCAAACGATAAACATTCTTAATGAGAAATTCTTTATTAAGACAAAAAAAATTTCGCAATAAACATAACAAAATTATAGTTTTCAAATGACATACTATAATAGTTTTAAAAAGTTATATATATATATATATATATATATATATATATATATATATATATATATATATATATATATATATATATATATATATATATATATATATATATATATCGGGGCATGTTCTTTTGAGAACCAACCATATGTTGAGAACCGAAAGAACCGCACAAAACGTGTACATATCGCTTTAGTGAAAAAAGTAAAATTCAACAACAATGTTTTATTTATCTCTTCCCACTCTTAGTTTGAGTTTATCTCCTCTCTCCTGAATTTTTTTAAGAAAAGTATAAAAATATGCATATATGCATTCATTTGTGCATATAGTGTGAGTGCATATATGCATTTAAAAAAACGACCATAAATTCGAGGTCTTTTAAAACCAAACCTTCAACATATTTAAATGTACATGAATTCTAGTCAATTTATATTATAAATAGAGGAAGAGTTAATGCGGTTCTCACGGTTCTTAACATATTGTTGGTTCTCAAAAGAACATACCCTTATATATATATATATATATATATATATATATATATATATATATATATATATATATATATATATATATATCTACATAATATATATAAAAAATTAAAAATTTTGGGCCCTCCGGGAAAGCGGGCCCTCCCCCATGGTCAACTCCGACCTTGCAAATAGGCATAACCGGACGGATTCTATGTCTGGTTTTGGTCCCGTTATGAAAAAACTGATTTTCATGAAATTGATACAGCTTATCATAGCTTTCTGTTGATGTTTAATCTTGAATTTGAACAGAAATTCTGACTTGATTATTACCATCATATTCTCGTTGAAGAATCACTCAATTGGAAAGCTAATTCCCTTGAACAATGGCTAGCTTTCTGTTCACTGTCATTGTTGTTCTGTGCTCTGTTTCGTGGTTTATCGTGGTTAACACCGAGGGAATTCGAAGGTCGTCTAATGATAATGAAACAAAACAGTTACGGTTTGATAAAAAGAAGGGCGAGTTTAGGATTCTGCAGGTGGCTGACATGCATTATGCTGATGGCAAGAAGACTCCCTGTGAGGATGTGTTACCTAACCAGTTAGCCCATTGCACTGATCTCAATACAAGCGCTTTTATCAACCGTATGATCCAAGCCGAGAAACCAGACCCATTGTTTTCACAGGAGATAATATATTCGGTTTTGATGCAGAAGATGCAGCAGCATCCATGAATGCAGCCTTTGCCCCTGCTATAAGTTCAAAAATCCCATGGGCAGCTGTTTTAGGGAACCATGATCAAGAATCATCATTGTCGAGAGAAAGTGTCATGAGCCATATCGTTGGAATGAGGCACACGTTGTCTCAGGTTAATCCGTCTGGTGTGGATGTTATAGATGGTTTTGGGAACTACAATCTTGAAGTTCATGGAGTCGAAGGGTCAAGTTTTATGAATAAATCGATCCTCAACTTGTACTTTCTTGACAGTGGTGATTACTCTACAGTCCCCTCGATTCCTGGCTATGGATGGATCAAACCGTCTCAACAGTATTGGTTTCAACAGACGTCTAAAAAGCTTCAAAAGATGTCAAAAGCACCTGGGCTTGCTTACTTTCACATTCCATTGCCTGAGTATGCGTACTTTGATTCATCAAACTTCACAGGTGTGAGACAAGAAGGGATCAGCTCTGCTTCTGTGAATTCCGGGTTCTTTACAACTTTAGTTGAAGCAGGTGACGTGAAGGCGGTTTTTACTGGTCATGATCATTTAAATGATTTTTGTGGGAAGTTGACTGGGATTCATCTTTGTTATGCTGGAGGGTTTGGATATCATGCCTACGGGAAGGCTGGATGGTCAAGAAGAGCAAGGATGGTTGTGGTTTCTTTAGAAAAGGACTCACATGATGCTTGGGGTGCGGTCAAGTCCATCAAAACATGGAAGCGGCTCGATGATGAAAACCTAACTGCCGTTGATGGTCAGGTTCTTTGGAGCCAACATTCATCTGGGAATCGTAGGAAAAACCCTATCGTTCATGGTTTGAATGATTGAGAAATTTCAAACAAGATCTTAGTTTTTGTTTTGTTTACACTAAAAAAGGTAGAAGATCAATAAAACTTATATGCATCTTTGTCAAAGTTCAATCTTTTTATTAGTAATACACAATTGCAGAGTAAGCAGATTGTGTTAGACTCTTATATGTAACACTTGTTAGTGCTAGTTCTTGTTGCTAGAAAGAATATATAAATCTTTTACTTTTCAGAAAATGGATTTATCATGGTATGATTTGTCATGTTATGGTTCTTTTTTTTTGGTATGATTTGAGAACATGTCATGAGATTTTCAAGGTAAGAGGCCGAAAAGGCGCTGCTCAGGTGGTGTTCATGGTCCGGTTTTCACGGTTTTTGGGTCAAACCGTGAGCCAAATCGTTAGTAACGGTTTTTTATTATCAAAAACCAAAGTCAAACCGTTGAAAATTAAAACCGAACCAAACCAAACCGTTACTAACGGTTTGGTTCCGGTTTGGACCTTTATACAAAGATGTAAACATCAAAATTTCTCCAAACATAAAACTGTGAAAATTTATATATGCTAAAAGTTGTCTAGAATTATATATACATACATTTATACAAGATGTGAATAGTAGTATCATTTGATTGGTTATTATTTTTCTTAATTTAATATTCCCTTCATGGTTTCGATTGTTCGAGCAAGACCACACATTTTCCTTTTTTTTCTTCCCCTATTATTTTTAGGGTACTCATCATTTTGTAACTTTTTATTACTGAAACAAACATGATTTACAATAGCATACCATTATTGGTCCACATGTATTTTTTTGTGTGCTGTAAGCTATAGAAGCTATGTTACCATTGTGTTTTCATGGCAAACCTAACCGTTAATGAGTGAACAACATCGTTAGCGGTGTTGATTTTGATCGTATTCAGTTTCGGTGTTCGCTTTTATGGTTTATGCCGAGTCGAAGCGGTTACGACCAAACTCCATCCGTGTAATGCAAAGAAAAACGACCGCTCTCCCCCACGAAGCGCGGGGTAAAACTACTAGTTTAAAACAAAGTTGTAATGCTACATGGAAAAAAATACAGTCCAAAACAAACCTTCTGTTGTCTAGACTTTTAAAATGTATGGAAACATGAACAAAGATGTTGAAACTACATTTACAGGTCAATAAACAAGAAAACATACATGTCGTTATTACATTTTACTTGAAGATTATAATAAAGCTAACATAAATAATTAAATATGTTTAATATGAAATATTTAAAAAACTAAAATATAGTTAAATCTCACGGTCCGGTCCCGTTTAATTCGACCGGTTTTTTCATATAAACCGTAAACCAAACCGTTCGATACGGTTTGGAATTTTTGAAACCGACCGACCGAAAGTAACACAAAAAACCGACCGTGAAACCAAACTGATGACCGGTTTGGGCGGTTTCGCGGTTTTAAGCCGAACCGAGGTGAGGCGGCGAGGCTATTTTGTTAGAAATTGTGATTAAGCTACGATTTGCCTAATTCTATTGGTTAGCATAGAATTGACGGCTCCAATAAGTTTAATATAACGAGTTCTCGTAGTTAAAAGTTTGATTCGTATATACATTTAATAAGCAAAGACAAGAGCATTGAACTAAGAGTCAAATCTGACTTTGAGTTCATTAACCGAAATCAACTCATCAAGGGTACATAAGAGTCAAAATGATCATTTGATTCTAATCAAGTATGCACAGTTTATGATTAAGAAATGTGAACAAGAACTCACTAGTAAACTTGATCACTGTCCTCATCAGCATCAGCACCACTCGTATAATCAAAAAGGTCGTTCAACGCTGTGGCCTGTTGATGTTGGAACTCATTAATCGCATCTTTTGCACCAAAAACGAGCGCGTTTTTTGCAGCTTTAATTGCAGCCTTTCTTTCAGCAGAGTTCTCCTGCTTCATCACTTTACTTTTATCAAGCTTTCCAGCCTTAACACTTGCTGCCTTCCTGTTCGCTTCTCTACAGTTTAACAGGTCAATATACTTCTCATGCAAAGCTTTGTTTTTTACCTGTTTTAAAACCGGAGGGCTCACTAGTGTTGTTCCATATGAACTACTAAATCTTGAAACACTCTTTTTATGGACTGTAGGAGACCTTTTGTGCACATCATGTGTTTCTTGGTTGCGATCAGGTGTGGTAAGTAACGGATTAATGTTTAAAGATGGGTTGAATGTAGGCTCCAGAAGTGTGAACAAGTCTGATTCGGAATCTTGTCCCACTTTATACTGATTTTGTAACATGTGTCTTACAGTTCTCTGGGCTATATGACTCTTCTGCTTGCGGTATCTAGGTCTCTTAGTAGCAGGACTTGAAGTGTTGAGTAGTTTACTTGCAGAAAGAGAGGGGTTTTGTGTATTTGATACTCGAGCTCTGGTACGTGGACGAGGTTGAGGTGGTGTCAAATGACTAGCATGTACTTTGTCAAAACATTCCTGTGCGGATTTTCCAGGGACCTGAAACACATACAGTGGTAGAAAAACTAAACCTCAAAAGATGTAAAAATCCATCATTATGAAAAGAATGCAATGTTCATACACATAACTAAGTTTGACATTGTCAAAAGAACATGAAAAAAGCAAGATCACATGGTTGTGATATTATGCACATAATTTGGCTCCAACTAGAAGTGCGGTGTTCAAACCTCAACTCCTCCAAATTATTATTTCTATTACTTTAACCTTCAAGGGGGTGACGTAGTGGTAAGCGCTTGAGTCCCTCTAGCAGAGGTCTCAGGTTCGAATCTAGCTTCCAATGTTAACCCTAGGTAGTCGAAAGCGCTAGGCGCAATTGGTCGCCTAGGTGTTTAAAAAGCAAGGCACGCATTATAAAACAGGCTACGTTTAGGGGTTTCAGACATGTTTTAGGCTGGTTCCAGATTAAATTTTTAGATGATTCATACCAGTTTTATTTGTTTCAAACCAGCTTTAGTTATTTAAGACCAGTTTTTGCAAAATTTGGCTGGATTTTTTCCAATTTTTTTGCCCATGTGCGCATTGATGGATGCAGAGCGGTTTGACGCAGAGCCTTTGACTACATAGCTTTAACCCTCTTGAAGGTCACCTGCCCAGCGCAAGCTGCGTTTTATCCAATCCCGTTAGTTAGCATTGCTAAGGTCCTGTGAATTTTCCAGTAGCGGGTTCTCACGATTACCAAAAACATCTTGGGAGATATTTATGTATAAACATCAATTTTATAATGAGTAGTGAATTACCAGCCTGGAAACCTTCTTCCAGAAGTGTGGAGTGGGCTTTGCTTCTAGGTAAGCTCTCTCCAATGCCAATTCTTCATCTTTGGTCCAACCTTGAGTGATCCCCATGATGTTCTCAAACTCATTTCTTGTTCTTTTAACCCCAATATTCTTTTGCTTTTGGTTAAAATCTGTCACATTCACAGGTCCTTCATGCACCACAACAGCAGTGGTAACATCATCTCGATGTTTGATTTTATCTCCGTCTTTTTTGGATAATTCTCCATCCAAATCTCGGGATTCAATGATTGCCAATGTATCAAATTTATCGGGATTATGGTCACTGTTTTTCTTACTGTGTTTCACTTTGTTCTTTGGTGATGTACCCTCAAACGGTTTACATATATTGACACCCTCTTCATGTATCCGTTCACCTGATGAACAGCCATGGCTGGTATTATCTAAATCCCTACAACAAGAACTACGCGTTACCCGCTTCTCCAATTTCCCTACAAATTAAAATTATATCTCAAATTACTACCATATAATAACAAAAAAGGTAGCACATTTACTCATGAAAGTAAGAAATAGTTCAACTTTTGAGGTCAAAAGGTTAGCTCATCCTCCATTTCATTATGAAAAGCATTCATTAACCATCATGCTAAACTCTGCAACAATAAGTACATTAGGGTTTTCTTGGTTGTAAAATGCGTGCATCACGCGATACGTTGATAAGATCGCATCGCCGCATGCAGTCTAATATTACACAGTATGCAGTTGACCAGTATTTCAACAAATTAAACCATTTACTGAAATAGGTCTAACCTTTTCAAATCTAATTGAACAAATCCCACCATTGATTGAACAAATCTAGCCCTCTATTAAACAATATTTTTGAGTATTTAAACAAATTGGACCATCAATTGAACAAATCTTACCACAGATGACGTTATATTTCATATTTTAGTGTTTAAAAGTTAACAATTTAATATATTACTGTTACATATTTGTGAGCTAGTGTTTGTTGACTTTCACCTGAACTCACACAACGCGTCTACAGCTACATGATTACTGTAAATACAATACCTAATTCATCCAACCATTGCCAACTAAAACTCTAAAACCAAAACTAAACAACAAATTGCTTACCGATTCTCCGATCTGAGCCACGTGGCAACTTCTCCACACGATTTAGTCTTCTAGAATTACAAGATTCATCGAGTTTCTGCAAACATTCTTTTGATTTAGATCTGTGGCTTCTCCTCCGGGGAGAATCCTTCTTCTTTGCAGTCGAGGAGAGAGGTGTCGCTGCAGAAAGGGAGCGGGTCCTCCGGTGTGGCTCCGGGTTAGGGGTTTTAGGGTCTACGGTGTCTGCGAGCACAATTTGGAGAAATCTAGGAGATCGCCGGAGGATAACCGGCGGCGTTGTCTCCTCCTTGGCGGAACTTGCGTGGGGCATTTTGTCGAACACCTGGTGTACGTTTGATTCGAAGAATATAGGAGGAGAGGGAAACCGGTGGTGGTACAAACGTCAAGCTTCTAAAAGTGAAATATGGAATGAAGCCCATAACATTGGGCCTTGGATAATTTAGGCCCAAATGCTATATTTGACTATTTGGGATTTTGAGAAGTAACATACTAACATCTTTATGACTTTTATCTATTCTTTCATATATTTTCTTTGTTCAAATTGTTTTTTATGTGTTTTATAAAAGTATAATGTTTTATAAAAATACAGAAAATTTCATGTTTTCTAAAGAGATTATTAAAAGAAGAGTAAATTACTCGTCCATGTGGTTTACATGATTTAACACAAATACGTCTCTAACATGAATTTTTAACGCTTTGAGTACATGTGGTATACAATCTGTAACACTCTGAGTCCCTGGACTTAACTCCGTCCAATTTTAAGTTAAAATTTTGGTGAAATGTCCGTTGTACCCTTTTACTGTATAACAGTCTGCGTTCCTGGGAAACATGTAATATTTGTTTGCGTCCTTGTCTGAGTCCCTGATGGCTAGGGTTGGGGTGGGGGACTCAATGTGATAACTAGGGTTCTATAAAATTACAAATGACCATTTTACCCCTGGTCGTTTAAAAACTTAACGGATTTTTTTAACGAAGTTAGGTCTAGAGACTCAGAGTGTTACATATTGTATACCACAGGTACTCAAACCATTAAAAATTTGTCTTAGAGATACATTGTGTTAAATCATGTAAACCACAGGGACTCAAACGGTAATTTACTCTTAAAAGAATAAACGGATGTAAAAGTTAAGTATATACCTTCTATAGAAATAAAAAAATGTTTTACCTTCTTTTAAATTACTTTATAAAAGGATATACACATATGTAAAAAATGAAAAATTTACGTCTTGTTTTTTATAAAAAAACATTTTATAGGTTTTATAATTATATTTATATATAATTAAGTGCGGTATATAAGGATTGTGTTTTTATTTCACGGTCGGCTTAACATATTTTGTGGCTTAAAGCGAACGTTAAAATTGAGGCCTTCTGTGAAAATTCTATAAATATATAAAAAAAATTAAAATGTGATATAATGGGGCGTCAAAACGAATAATATTGATATAAAAGTTGTGAAATTACCATTTCTCTCTGAAAACATAAAAGTTGATAATACAAATTAAAGTAGTTTTTTTTTAATTTTTGGGGCCATACAAATTTAGAAGACTAAAGCGGTTGCTTTTGTTGTACTGTAAAGCCATCCATGTTTTATTTATTTACCAACTATAATTAAAGTATGGTGATATGTGTCTTGGCGGATCATCATTTATTTTCTTATTTATAAGATCAAGTGGTATACCATGTGTGAGACCATTCGTGAGCATGTATCACGGAGTGAGGGAGTTTTGCACACCGCCCCCTTGATGGCGTGAAGGGGGGTGTGAGGGTTACACGTGAAGATCTTCACGGGAAGAAGATAGCATCTTGAGTAATTTGTGTTTGTACCTTGTGCTTGCAGAATTGTACTATTTATATAAAACTAATATATAATTATAAAATGTATTTAATGCTCACACCATCCTCACTCACTTGGATATTTCCCTACCTTCACTCACTTGATTTGAGAGTTGAAAAATATGATGTGGCGCCACACGGCAACCACTTTTTTCCTTATTAAATCTTCACTCACTTGGTTATACCACATGCTATAAGAAAAAGGATGGACAGGAGAGAGATTTTTTTTTAAATAAAGATCGGAAGATTTGTTGTATTTATGCATTTTTAAAACTGATTTTGATACATTTCGCAAAGGTTTGTAGGGTATTTATGAAGTTACGTTCTTTTATGTAAATTGATTGTGTCATGGGTTTTTCTAACATTTGATAAGTTTTACAGTATTTTGACTTCGTAGGAATAAGAATAATTTCGCAAGGGATTTGTGTAATTAAAATTTGTTATTTTCTTCATCCAAAACTTGAACCCTCACTTAAATAACATAAAATATTAATAAATCGAGAAACATGTAAAAAATTTCGTTGTAAACAATTTTAGGTTTTTGTTTTTTATTAATAAATTGAAGATGATGAAGTACAACCAGATCTTGATTTGGTGGGGGTCAGTCCCGGTCTAAAAAATTTTCAAAACGTTTGGACCAGGGACATGTAAAAAAAATCTGGGCCTCTATTGAAGTGTAAAAATTGAACTTTGCGTGTTTAGCATGATAAGTGATGCAATAAAACAAATCTAAGCAACATATTTTGGAACATGAGTTTCCTAAAATGTCATGTTCTTTGTTCGGTAAAATCATTAATGCATATACTAGATTATTGCATGACCGATTATTTCATCTATTGTAGTTTCTTCAACGTAATATATTGATAACTTGAAAGTGAGAATTACGTTCTAAGGGAGTAACAAGATTCATGTCGATTACCAAGCACAATGCAGATGATACAAGTTAACAACTTTTCAATTTACTTCGGGCCTCGTGGGTTATCGGGCCTGAAGTCGTGGCTCACTTTATCCCCTCTTATGGGCCGGCCCTGGGGTTAGGTTCAATTTAGGTTTTTGTTTTTTATTAGAAGTGGACCCACATTAAACACAAAACAATATAATACGTGTACGGTGTACACACGAGTCATCGGCCCAAATGCACTAAAAAGATTTATGAAGGTGAATCAGTAACCAACCCCACCCTCGCTGAAAACTAGCAAATACCATCCCTTGATTCTTTTTTTTTAATGGCATACACATCCCCTTAAATATGCTTATTATTTATTTATAGGACTTGAATCCACATTATTTTGATAAGGATAAAGATCAAATGTCACTAGGTCAGAAGGCAACCGGCAATACCATCCCCTGATGAATCCAATTTTTGGAAATATGATCAACCCCCTTAAAAATGTGCTTCATGTTCCCAAAAATTGCAAAAAGATTGAGAAGTTAAATTTTTTGTAAGAGGAATTGTATATATTCCTCTCTAAACTTGTAAAATTTGTATTTTTTTTAAAACATAAATTTTAAATAAATAATGTAGAATGCTTTTTGAGCTTGTTTTTAAAGAAACATACAATTTTAAAAAAAATTAGAACAGAATATATGTAATTGCTTTCTTTTCTAAACCATATAATCATATGGAAAAAGTAAGATGGGGAATGAAAAATCACTTTACTTGATTTGATGGAAAAATTAGGTCAAGGAATTAAAATAGGCAACAAAAGAAAGAAAATGCACCTTCATTTTATTTTTCAAATCTCAATCTATTGCCTAAATTTCTTGGATCCACCTTTTTTTTGTCATTTAGTATTCAAACATTTTATGTTTTTATATTTTATATGATAGTAGCTTATACCCCGTGTCCACACACGAGATGAAAATATCAATACATAAACTCTTAATTTTTCATATATATATTTTACACTAGTTTAGATCCCGTGTTGACACACGGGGTGAAAACTGAAAAATATCAATATATAAATTTTTTAAATATTTATGTATATATTTTACAGCTATAAAAATATATTACACATACTAAGGTTATAAACAAACTCAAAATATGTAAAAGTATTATATAATTGAGTTTTGAAAATACGTTAATTAGTATGTGATTTAATTTGACTTTCATTTACTATTTGATTGAAATAAAAGTTACATAATTAAATTTTAAAATTTCTTATAATAAGGGATAATTTAAAATAAATGTGTTTTATTAATATAATTAATATTTTCTTTAAATATATATTATTATTAAAAAACAGAAATGCATTAAATAAAAGAGAAGGGCGGGAAAAAAATGATGAGAATGAATATAGAGGCGACACGTGACACTAAAAAACCTTTATTTATTATATAGTATAGATGTGTAAAAATGTACTACATACGAATGATTGACAACAATATTCAAAATATATAAAAGTTAATATATAATTAGGTTTCGAAAATACGTTAATTACTATTTCATGCAATTTGACTTTCATTACTATTTGATTCAAAATAAAAGTTACATAATTATATTTCAGAGTTTTTATAATAAAAGATAATTTAAAATAAATATGTTTTATTAGTATAATTAGTATTTTAGTTAAAGATATATTGATATTAAAATATAAATGTGTATTTAATAAGAGATAGAGACGAGAAAAAGATGATGAGAATGAATATGGTAACGACACGTGGCATGTAAAAAACCTTTATTTATTATATAGTATAGTATAGATATAGATGATGAGAAATAGAAACATGAATAATAGATTTTATTACTTAACTAGTATATGCCCCGGCGCGTTGCGGCCGTAGTCCGCTGCGACACGTTAAGCAACAAATGTTAAACGAATTTGAACTTTATATAAAAAAAAGCAAAGCTACACCGTTAAATAAATCAAAGTTTTCGAAAAAGCTAAAAGAACGGGCACCATACCGCTTCGAAATTTAAAAGAAAAAAAATCTAAACAGTTAAATAAATAAATAAAAAATTCAAGAGCCAATCGCGTTGCGGCGTGTTAACTCGTAAGTAGCCACACGCAATACATTGCAAAAACTAATTTTTTAACTTTTTTAGAACTTAATACTTTAATTTAGTAAAGTTCAAATAACTAATTTTTCAGTGATAAATAACAAATTATATTAATTGTTTTTATTAAGCATATTAGTTTGAAAATCATTATGTTTAAAAAAAGGAAAAAATAAACAATAATATTCATGAAATTGAGAGTTAATTCTTAAAATGATATTGTCAAGTTTTAGGGGAATCTCATTGTGATTAATAAAAAGAAAAAAAATATTAAATAAATTAAGAGAGAAAGATATTTAAGTGAAAGAGAGTTTGTGTATCCTAGAAAAAGACAAAATATAAACATGCAATGGCTATTTGTAAGTTATGCATGAGTAGATACTATTATGGTAATTGTTAGTATTTGAATATCAAACAAATATTAAAATCTAAACATAGAAAATGAAATAAAACGATGGAAATGAATACACTTTACTGTGCGAAAAAAAAAGATACAGAATTGAATAAACTCTCCTCTCTACAAGCAAAAAAAATTAAAAAATGTGGAATAAAAAAATATAAAAATAAATTACTAGCATTTTCTGGTTGCAAATAATATATTTTTATATAAAAAGTATACATTTATATAACTATAATCATGTAGTTTATATCAACTTCGTAGAAGTTTGAATCCTTGACCTTCAACTATTTGTTCCATATCTCTTCATTCGTTTGTATGATTTAGTCGAAAGTATATAGACAAGTATACAAAGCTAAATGAATTCATGACGTGTTTACATTTGGGTCACAATTACATGAAACGTCACCACGTAGTCGTGTAACGTTATAAAAGATTTCGATAGTCATGTGACATTATATTGAAGGCGGATTAGTGCCATGACTAGGGGCGGATTCTGGCTCATGCATGGCACGGGGTCAAGTGACCTCTCGTGTTTTTTAAAGTTAGAATAGGAGTGACATAAAAAACAATAAGGTGTAGTTTTTTTTTAACAGTGATACTAACTTTTCTATTTCTATTAACAAATTACAGATAATAAAAGTTAACAATACTATCAAAAATAGTGTCCCTTTAACGTTTATATATACATATATATATCTTTTTCGAAAGCACAATCATTCCAGAACCGCCAAATAGCCACCAAGACATCATCACTATCGCTTCAATAATCAATTTCTTCTGCTTAGGAGTCGAACCCGAATCCAACCAAAAAACCATATCCCGAGGATCCCTAGAGAAAGAAAGAGAAATGTTCAACCAAATCTTAACGCATCTTCAAAACTTCACAGAAAATAAACAAATAATCATGGTTTGGAAAAACTCCATTCACCACTTGGTAAATTTAATGTCGAACTCATTTATCCTTAACCAAAAACATTTGAACACATAACATTCATCCCAAATTTAAAAAAGTAAGTTAATTTTAGCAATAATTACAATTCAATCCTTTTATGACCTATTTTAACATTCACAATATCAATTCAACTATTAACCAAAATGAGCATAAGAGTGGATTTGAGCTTAAACCGCTCATTTTCAGCTCAACCGGATCTGTTTCTTTATATACCTTAAAAATAAATTTGATCACCAACCATACACTTTTAAGTTGCGAACACTTTCAGAAGTATAACTGATCATTCGAAATTAATTTTAGCTATTTTTTCAATTAGTTCGTGAAATTCACATTTGAGTAAATTTTTGTTACAAACGCTATTTTGCCTTTTCAAAATTCATAATTCATGCTTTGGATTTTCATCAAAATCTTACTATTCTAATAAATGAAAATCTCTTTAGTACACGTGGTACTCTCTGGTTATTGCTCATCTTTATTTTCCGCCTCTCTGTACTATTAAATATAAGTTTTTCTATTTCTCGCTCATATTAAATAATAATCTTTATATTAATAAATCTATTTACAAATACTTATTATTTAATTATAAATAATTATTATATAATCAATCAAATGAACTTAATATGAACTAACATTTATCAATTAAATTAAAAAATTAATACTCAGTTGAATTTTTTTTTAAACTAACTTAACAGACCTTATAACTGTCAATACAAATTACATTTTTAAAAAAATATATTTTGACAAATGTGTTTGTTAACAAATTACATTATATTTTATTCAAACACTGTAATATACTGGTTTATTCAACCCGTGTATTATACGGGTTTTTAAAAATATAAAAAATTTTATTACTAAATATATAACATTTTATTTATTTAACCCGTGTAATACACGGAATTTTAACCTAGTCAATTATATTAGAGATGTTAATCAATGTCATTCAATGATATTTATAAGGGGCAATTGCCTATTTATAAAACAAAATCTATTAAAAATCCATTTAATTCCTTTTTTTAAATAATGTCTAATTTATAAAGTTTTATTAATTTTTATATATTAATTCCATTTTTCATAATATTTTTATTTTACAATTTTGTTTAACATGCTAAAATAGTATTTTAGATTTTATTGTCAAAATTGAAACATATATGTTAACTAACCTTAAAAACCGAGAGATTAGTGAAAATTGCACCACAAAACACTTCAAAAACGCGAAATCGCCAAAGAGAGAGATGAGAGAGTTTTGTTTTGTTTTTGGGTGAAAATGGGAAGGAGAAACCTGTCTGCTGGGTTAGGGGACGCTGAGACCTATACCGACGACATGTCGTCGGTATAGCCTAGATTATCGGCGCCATAGGATCCTGTGCCGACGACATGTCGTCGGTATAGGTCTTCTTAGAGTTTTGACCGGTTAATAAAGTAAATGCCCTATACCGACGACATGTCGTCGGTATAGGGTTTTCCCAAAATTGTTTTTAATTAAAAAAAAACCCACCGACGAAAACGTTTTAATAAAAGAAAAAAAATAGAATTTAACATATACCGACGACATGTCGTCGGTATAGGGTTTTCCCCAATTTTTCACCGGGCGCCAATTTTCCCTCCATACGGCTCAACCCTGTGCCGACGACATGTCGTCGGTATAGGGTCTCGCTTCTCAAAATTTGTGATTAACCTATCCCGACGACATGTCGTCGGCACAGGGTGACCTATGCCGACGACAAATGTCGTCGGGATAGGTTCCGTCGGCATAGGGTCTTTTTCTTGTAGTGTCTTAAAAATAAATATAAAACAATGTTTTCTTTAATCAATTTATTCTCGCCCCTCATTCTTCATGACACCAACTCACCATCATTGATCACCGGTCCTCACACCGTCACTTTGATCATAAAATAGAGATAATCACATGCAATATACACAACAATTTCTTCCCACATCGGCTCCAATTTGTGTGTTTGCTTGGATTCATGTGTGTGGTGTTCGATTTTGATATACAAGGGTGTGTTTGCTTGGATAATTTATGTTCTTTTTTTCTAACGGCAAGATGCTAGATAACATTTATGTGGCGTTCATTTTTCAAGTATGTTTTCTTGGTTTCAATTTAGGATATACAAGGGTGAGGCATTAAACGCGATGGTTCATAGGGTTAGTGACGGATCCGAAAATTATTTTACTACTGTCATCATGTTTTAGTGTCTCGATGTCGGAGTAACTAGAATTATATTATATGTTTAATGACAAATATATTGATTTTTTAAGATCTTAAGCACCAAGGCCATTTGATTGGAAACAAATTATTCATAAACTACTTGAAAACGTGTAAACTAGAAAACAATATTAGAAGTTCCTCAACAAAATATAAAACATATAAAAAAAACATACCCATTGCAACCATGTGTCATCTTTTGTTTCTATCACGTAAATAATTTATATGATAATCGTTTAAAACCACATTGTCTCACTCAACTTTTGAGGTGTAAAGATATATAAATTACATGTATAAGAAGATTAAAAAAAAAGACTTCCGATATCATTTGTCTCTGGTACCCTTACACTAGGTCCATCCCTAATAGGAGGTGACACTAGATGAGGAGGTAAGGTTACATATACTATACAAGTAGTATCAGAGGTTTACATATACGTTACACATGGTGTCATATATACATGATACATAGGATTACGTACATGTAAAACTACGTCAACAAAAAATAGAACTATAGTTGTTACATATACATTACACTATGTTATGATTTTCATTTGATCTCTACCCCTATATATTTATATGCATACACACATTATAATTTATAAATTATATGTTTATTTGAGAGTGGTTATCACGGTTATCACATAAAATATTGGTTATCATTTGGACCGCACAGTAGTAATATAAATATAAAAATGAATCATAAATAAAAAGAATTTAAGATAAAAATTAGAATTTAAGAATTAAGTTAGAAATCAGTCCTAACTCTTTTTAACAAATATCTATCACTCACAACTATTATTTTAAAAACACGGGACCTCTCTTTATATAAATACTAGCTTAAAACCTGTGTACTACACAGGGTGAAAAAATATCAATATATAAAAATTTTAAATTCTTATATATATATCTTATAAGTGAAAAAATGTATTACATATACTAACAATAGAAAACAAAAAAAAACATGTAAAATAAAAAAAAATACATAAAATACCATTCAATACAATTTGACTTTATTTACTATTTGATTGAAAACATAAGTTAGGTAATTACATTTCAAAGTTTCTTTTACTATGAGATAATTTAAAATAAATGTGTTTTATTAGTATATATCATAATTTGTTTAAAATATATTATTATTGAAATATGGAAGTATATTTATTATAAGAGAGAGGCGGGAAAAATTTTATAAGGATAAATATGGAGGCGACACGTGGCATTGAAAAACATTTATTTATTATATAGTATAGATATATAGTATAGATTCCCAAATAAATATAAGATTAAGATAAAAACAACATAAATTATAGATTTATATCGGTTATTGACATACTCTAAATTCCAACGTTTTTATTCGCACCTAATCCCATTATTTTTAAAATTAAATATCTAAACTTTGGCCGAGCGCGAGCTTGTAAGATAGTGTAAATTATTTGTCTCAATAGCCGGAAATCTATATCTATACTATATAATAAAGGAAAACCATGAGTGACACGTGTTATTTTTTTGTTACTTCTAAACTTTATTTTTCCATATTTCTTTCCTATTAAATATTAATTTTTCTGTTTCTCTCTTTTATTAAATAATAATATCAAATAATATATCTTTATATTAATAAATAAAATTATATGGACACGTGTCACTTTCCGGTTCATTTGTATCATTTTTTCCCCGCCTCTCTCATATTAAATAATGATATTAATGTTGGGATTCAGTGGTGATCAGTTTTAACTTTTGTAAAAACGGGTTTTGACAGAGAAATTAATTAATTCAGTTAATTAATAAATACGCAGCGGAAAATAAAATCATAACCTATTTAACAGCACTGACAAACCGAACAGGATCTGTTTATGAACACGCAAACACAAAAAAAACAATTAATCTACTGATGAGATTAATTATACCTTAGTGGTTAATGATTAACCGGTTGAGACACCTAGGTACAACGAACCGATGCTAGATCACGAACCGAAACATGAGAACAGGTGACACCGAGGATCGTCGGACAAGGCGGCGCACGGTGGCAGGGCTGGTGGCCGGAAAGATTAAAGGTTGAAACCTTTTTTCCTTTTGTCGCAACCAAGAAGTAAAAAAGAAAACTTCTTTCTTTTTGGCGGCCGGCAATTCTCTTGTTTTGTTACAAAACATATTTTAAGTTTATTATTATATAATAATAATAAACCCTACTAATTGTTTTCGGGCCTATAGTCCAATACGAGATGCAAAAGCCCGAACCCATTTAATTGTTTTAATGAAAGATTAAAACAATATATATACAATTATTATTTATAAACTAGTATAAATAATAATTCGCGTCTAACGAATATATATAAAATATATCGTCTCGCTAACAGTTCGTAATTACCAGTTAAGCGGGTTAAGTGGGTTTAATATTCGTTTCCCTAGGTGTAACTCTTACGGGTCACAACTCAGTTAGTAGTGTTAAATAATCATGACCGGACATATAATTCCAACAGTCTCCCACTTGGACGTTCTTCGATTAAGTTACTTAACGCAGACAGCCAGCGGTGTTCTAGCTACACATGGTTGCCCCTAGCAATGTATGACACTTTAAAGTCATTAACCAAAACATCTTGCTATTGCAAGACAATGGACTTATGATAATAGTTGTCATTCATCCTTTCTGTATAAAACATCAATTGAACCAATGAGACATGGATTTAGTTCATTCTCATATGGCGTTCAATTATTATTGTTCTCGATCAAGAATCAAAGTGGTCCAATCAAACACACAGTAAGTTTGGGTAAGGCCTTACACTTCACCAGTTTGAATCAACGAGGGCGCCACGATGCTTATCTGTTACATATAATGCAAGAGTACAGAATCCCTTATTGACTACATACAACTCCCACTGAACTTCAGAACTATTCCTAATCAAAGCCTTTATGACTGGCAGTTACGCGACAACGTTTGACAGTGATTAAAGAATGGTTCTTGGTAAACGGCAGTTCTAGTACGTATCTCAGGTCAGAGGATACTAATGAGTATACCAATAGCAAAACATCTTATGACAAAGATCCATGAAGATGATTTGATGCGAGTTACATCCAACGTCATTCAAAATGAGGCCTGTGAAGTTTGGAGTCAACTCCTTGAGCCGAAGTTCAGAAAAGTCTTAATTCAGAGACGTTCCCATGAGTCTGACCGACTACGGATAATTAAGAATACAAGATTCATGGATTAAACGTATTAAAATCGAACACAGTTATAAGAATTCAGAATTGCATTTAAATCAGTAAACCAAAAGAATTCAAAAGTACAACTGTTTAAATGTTCGCACATTCAAAATACTAAATCAAAACATATCACTAGCAAATCTAAGACCAATAGCATCTCTGTAAAGATCATGCTTTTCCTGAGTCATGGGCTTAGTAAACGGGTCCGCTAGGTTTTGATCTGTGTCTACTTTGCTTATCACGATGTCTCCACGTTCCACAATTTCCCGTATATAGTGGAACTTTCTTTGAATGTGCTTGGCTTTGTGATGAGATCTGGGCTCTTTGGCTTGAGCTATAGCACCTGTGTTATCACAAAGTATCTCGATTGGTTGGCGAATACTCGGAACCACATCGAGGTCAGTAATGAATTTCTTCATCCAAGCAGCTTCCTTAGCAGCATCGATGCGGCTATATACTCAGATTCGGTGGTTGAATCCGCCACTACACTCTGCTTGGAGCTTTTCCATGAGACAGCTCCTCCATTAAGAGTGAATACGAAACCTGACTGTGAGCGAGAGTCATCTCGGCCAGTTTGAAAGCTAGCATCAGTGTAACAGCGTACAGTGACCTCCTCTTTCACTCCTCCAAATATTAAGAATATGTCTTTGGTCCTTCTTAAGTACCTCAGTGTAACATCAATGAATTCCCGACCATATTTTTTTATATTTATTTTATACAATAATGATACAACATTTAAATCTCGTACTTGTTCAGACAACATATGCCACATTTATTACTATTTTAAACTTATATCAATTCGATTCTTCAAAACCTTGCATTTCATATTATTTCTCTATAACTCAATTAAGATTATTTATGATTATATATATATATATATATATATATATATATATATATATATATATATATATACTACAACATTGAATAAACCATTATTACCAATTAGGATTTCATACAAAAAATGAAATTTGTCCCTTTATAAAGCATATATAAATAATCATGTAATGAATAAGTTTTATAAATTATTAACATGATTCTAAAATAAATAAAAAGAGATTTTTATTAGTTAATGTGAATCCTTAACCCCCCCCCCCCCCCCAATGCCAAAGAACCCCCCTAACCCAGTTCTGGATCCTCTAAACTTGTTTGAACCCCCCCCCCCCCCTCCCCCCTCATCTTGCAACCGGACCTATTCTTGAAATTGAACCCCAAAGCAATCAATTTTGACTTTGATAAGTTAACCCATACGAATTCGTTTGCAATTGCCACAATCTCATGTGCATTAATTACTTCTGATCATGCATAAACGTTACTCGATCAATTTCAAGTGATTCTAGCCAGGTAATTCAAAGGAAATCAAACAATCTGGCCTTTCCCATCAACTTTGACGCCGGGAGGTCAACCGTCGCCTTACAATCACAAAACTGTCGAATTCATGGGAATTAACCTCATCTGATGGTACAGAGACGTTATGCGACCAATGTTTAACGCGTATAATGAATCAATTGAATGGTAATCATAGGTTCTCACTCGAACCATCTTGAAACCGTCACCACGTCGAACCTCAATCCATTCACGCGTACCATATGAAATTGGATCCATATAATCAGTTTAACACCTTCGCGGCAATCCTTACTCACTTCCAGAACCCACGAATTACTCCAAGTCGTTCAGGAAACACGATTTTCGCCCGAAGGAAATCGAACGCTCGACTCCAGTGGGTCTCTCTCATCTCACAACCATTCCAGGTAATAAACCCCTCCTTCTACTCGTATTGATTCACTTAAGGAAAGCCCCATGGTTTGGGTTGCAAACCTGTGACCGATCGAGTCTGATTTGGGGGATTAGGGTTTTCGCGTTTGGGATAGGTGGGGAAGAAGAAACCTCAGAACCCTCACATTAAAACGAATCGCTCCTGATTTCTTTCAAGGATTGATGCCCAGTCCGAATGGTTAAAGCCCTTTGCTATCTGTCTAAGGTCACGGGTTCGAACCCGGTAGACCGATTTTTGCTTATTATTTTACTTTTTGTCCTCACATCATATGTGTGTTTACATACTTACATATATTAACACCCGAACCGTTTTATAAAGATAAAATGGTAAGATATGTATATATATATATATATATATCTATCCTCATTTTATAACAAGCCATAAACAATATATATATATATATATATTATTTGTTGAGGATACATTATTTTATAATTTCATCTCATCGTTGTGTAAATTACACATTCTTTTATAAACAATAAAAAGAAAAGTCTATTAACTAACCTCTTTATAAATAATCAAGGGATGTAATTATTATCTTGTGGTAAATAAATATGTATATACCATACACTCAAATTCTCTAACAAATTATTTATTTAAGAAAAATCTCCAAATATACTTAGCATAGGTATGCTTATTTATATAGTAATGTTTATAAATCAAATTTTGAATAATCATTTAAACATTATTAATCCATTCTTAAAACATAAATGATTATATAAAGAATGATTATTTATAGAAATACTTTTATTATTAGATAAATAATTATACCAATTTCATTTAATTTCTTTTGAAAATTACTTATATTAATATTAAACATCTCTTTTACTTATCAATTAAGTAAAAGAAATTTCTTTAAATAAATAACCTTTTTACATAAAATAAATTATTTCCTAATCCACCATTTATTTATTAATTATTCTTAGAATAGTTATTTAAATGGGTTCAAACGTATTATTATAATTAATTAAAAATTCTAATAACTTCTAATTAATTTTAGAACCTACTATATCATTACTATTTCAATACTTGTAATAAACCTATATTCTCCTAAAAACTTGTACAAATCCGATGTCCGACCCCAAATCCCTAGAATCTCAAATGCAGTTAAAATTTCTTACTTTCATTTCCATTAGACGTACTTTAAGTCTAGAATACAAATTAACTGTGTAGGTTGATTGTGAGGAATTCTCACGAGGCCTATTCACCATTTACAATTTGTACAACACACTAGTTTCGTACAGGTGAGTTTACATAGCCTCTTTTTACTGTTTTTACTTTTGGGGTGAAACATGTTATCAACTCTATCTATTTAAACAATTCAATATCTATGTTCTTGTGCTTGATCTTTATGCTTTATATTTGAACTACTTGGTGACCATTGCATGTGTTTCATGCCAGTACATTCATTAACTTGCAGCCCAAGCCTAAGGTAGTACCATAATGATCATTTATATGGGAAACTGAACCTATAACTTACCACAAGACCTTGGCGGGTTTTGTTGGGTATCAACTATAACTTAGAGCATCCGCTTACTCCCTTTTTCAAAATGGTAATCAGTGGGATTGCGTATCCAGTTTTCTATTATCATGCTTGAATTGTACGCTTGGAACCTTGTATGTTATCACATATATGCTTTAGACATGCGTTGAACATATTGAATTGTAAACTTATACTTAACTTTTGTTTGGTGTCAAAACCTATGTTACTCACTAACTACTTGTAGTTGACATTTACTCACATGTTTCAGGTGCACCAGTTTGAGGACACTACTTGATCACTTAGGACTTTGGACCTAGCTTTAGTAAAGATTAAATTCAAATTATGTTATGTTTTGAACGTTTCGTTTTCCATTTCCTATGTAACGGATGATTTTAAGTTGATGAATAAATATTGTCATTTAATAATAGATGATCATGTGCTTATGAACAACCGCGTCAGCCCCGGCGTATAATCCGCCGCCGGCCGGGGTGTGACAGATTGGTATCAGAGCCATGGTTATAGGAAATTAGGTTATTAGACACACATGACCTAGACTATAACCTAGGAGTCCCCAAACATGAGTTTAGCTCGTGTCTTTTATTAGGAACTCCACTCCATACTCATTTATACACTTACTTACCCACATCTATCTACTTCTGCCTACATGAACTACAACAATCTAAGGACTACATGAAACTATTTGAAACTACATGGATTACTTGGAACATATTTTTAGTCTATAGCCTATAACCTTAGGGTACCTTGGCGTAATTATTCTACATATTATCTAGTGCATTACATGAATTATCTTATGTGCTATATTACTTGATAACCTACATGTTTACAAAAAAAAAAAAAAAAAAAAAAAAAAAAAAAAAAAAAAACGCTACTCATGTGATACCTTATTTGCTACACTATTTGAACTGTTTGCACAATACCTATTTGATATCACTAAATGCTATCCTAAGTTTTGACATACAATAAAATTTTCAAATCCCGTCAAAGTTTTAGGTTCTGAAAATTAGTAGAGAACATGTGCAATCCGGAAGGGTGAATGCCTGTACTTTAGGTCTTCTGTCTAGGAAAGCATTTCATATAAATCCAAATCAACCGAAGGATCCGTATGCTTTCCTGGGAATTCCCGAAGTGAGTGTTCATCTATAGGCTAAAGCATGTCTTCTTGAAAGTATATGAACTCAAATCACTTTGATTTGTCACAGTATTCATTGGGTTATGCCTCAAATGAATGCAACCCAAACATCATTCGCTTAATTATTATAATATGATACACAAGTCTAAACCTCCTATTTGATCCTTACACTTGATCATATTTAAGGCAACTATACCTCTTCATCCTTATGCCTTAGAAATTTTATCACCCTTATTATCATTTGCAAAGGATTTCAACCCTTAAACCTTACCATCCAAGGAAAGGAAGCTGCTTGAAGAGGTGAAGCACACCCTTGAACCACAAGACACAATCCCTAACGATTCTCACCATAACCATGAGTTCAAATAATAATGTCACTTGTACATGATGGCTGGAAGAGTGGGTGTAACTCCATGAAAGATTCTGACTAAGGAAAGACTGAGTACTTTAGTGTGTCCTTTGTGACCCACCTCTCTTTCCTGGGAATCCTTTTCATGGGTACACTACTTATAGGTCAAGTGTTACTCATGATATATTATTACAAGAACTCGGTGTCATGATTGGTCAAATTTTAAACTCATGCACCTTTGAACTTAACAATTTACCATTAAAGTTACGACCTTTTCGTGCTAAGCATGGTCTCTTACCCTCCCTACTCCCCTGAGAATCAACCCGAAGCAGATTCAACACAAGAGGAAGACTTTGGGTCCTCATCATTAGACAACCGGTCATCGGTATGACTAGCTGCCAGATCCATGTTTGACTGCAGAACAGATTGGCTTAGGAGCAGACTTGAGACTCCGAGCACCTGAATCACCTCCGAGAGACCTTTATTTAGCTCCTAACCTATACCATCCAGATCCAGGAGCAGGATAATATACAAGGAACCTACCAGTGCCTTAGGAGTTCCAGCTGATACCGCTCACCTATACGTAAGGACCGCAGAGTTTCTAAGGCAAGGAATAGAGATCAGGGAATACTTGATGCACATACGGAAATAACTAGGGCTGAAACCCGGTTTGCAATAACGAAGGACCACAACATGTCGTCTTAGTGCTCATCTACTTTCTGGTGAAGAAGTATCTGTGACGTTAGCCGGATATTCCATTTCGCGTTTCCTTAAAAAATAAAAACTGAAACCCATATATCCAGTACCCAAATATGAATGCTATTTTAACTCTCTTTAATGATTGACATTTAAACCGTCTTTGTAAACTAATCATTTTGCTATTTTCTGACTTGACTAACGTAGTTATTTTGTTCAAACCAAACCTTTTATCAAACACTTGATTTATAAATCTTATCATAAATTATTTACAAACCCCTTATTCTTGTGAATGTACTTAATGCAAATTGATTTATAAAAACATTTATCTCATCATCTTAGTTAATAATTAATTATGAATCGATTAATTATTTCGTTACGACCTCTTAAATTCTTGGCCTGATTACAAAATAATTTGGCCATTATTTTCTTTTGCAACATTGTCTTTATGAAAGCTAAATAAATAAAAAGGTTTTATTTACCCAGTTACCTAGTTATTCAATCTGTTACTTTCAATTATTAATTTACAAACAAGGATGAATTTCAATTACTTGTCATTTACAAACAAAAAGCTCAAATCAGATACTCGTGTGCGTATTATTCTAAATACCTATAAATCTTTCTCATCACCTTGCACCTTCGAAAATGTATGAACTTACTACCACTTCGAAAACATGAATCATTTCACGTAGGCGTTAACCACCCGTATAAACCTCAACAAAAATTAAAAACTTGAAACCAACTACCTACAACACGCTTGTCCGCAGCACTCGATCACCGACAAGATTCGACAGTTTACATTTCTCGTGAGGTTCAACTATTTACATACGAACGTTCATAATATACCTGAGACTAAATTGGTTGCATTATCGACGCAACTTGACTGTTCAAGTTATACATGAAACTTGGTTGTATACAAAATACATGATTATTTACATTATACATGAAACTTGATCACTTGCAATATACATGAAACTAGATTGATCATATTATAGATATAACTTGATTACTTACAATGTACATGATACTAGATTGATCATATTATAGATGTAACTTGATTACTTACAATGTACATGATACTAGATTGATCACATTATAGATGGAACTTGATTACTTGCAATATGCACGATACTAGATTGTTCACATGATACATGATACTTGGTTATTTACAATATGCATAATACTAGATTATTTACGCTATACATGAAACTTGAGTGTTTACATTACACACGAAACTAGATTGTTTACCTTGTTTGCAATTTATTTGCCCACTACATACATGAGGCATGATCGTTCAATTTATCCATGAAACTTGATAGCTATAAACTTTGAGCTACTCGGGGTTTGACGTATTCTTGTTCAAACATGAGGGAGCTATAAACTTTGAGTTACTCGGGGTTTGATGTATTCTTGTTCAAACACGAGAGAGCTATAAACTTTATGGGTAACCTAGAAGGTATACCATCTACTTAGGGCACCCATGTATGGGGTTGTATCACCTTGTTAGTCATTACTCCCTGATTGACTTTACCATCTATACACACAATTACTTATTAGCAATTCATGCATGAAAACAATAATAAACTAAATGTTTCTGGGTGTTTCCCCCACCTCTGTATCCACACACAATAGAATGATATATACGGACCATACGACGATTTGAGTAATTACGGGTGCACACGTAATTATAAAAATCAGCGCATGGAAAACATAGTAAATTCTGTCGTGTGCGATGACATAAAACCTATGGTGAAATACACTAACGAAACTAACGGGATATGATAAGGGCATAGTAGATATACCGCTGGTACATCCTATATATATATGTGCTTCTGTCATATTGTAAGAAGTAACGTTGTCCGTATTCATGTAGGGATTTCCTATTACTCTGACCTTGACTAATAGTTTTGAAATCCTTATCCAGTGACATCACTCGAACATCTTAGACTATATCTTAAACAATTTTAGATCTAAAAGTTTCCATCATCCTCATTACAAGTGATGCATTCCATCATTTGAATCCAAAAAAAAAAATCATTTTCGGGCAATCTTTTCCTTATTCCTCCTCAAACTAAATCCACTACCACGGAGTCCAAAACCTGACACAATGACCTGACATGATCTGGAGTATCAGACCGGAACTCTATCACCAACTATACCCCTCAAAACGACAATCAAAGCTCATTGAAAATCCAAACCCTCACCTTCCTGTTTCAGTAGCCCTCATCAGTTGAATTTCGGGACGAAATTCCCTCAACTAGGGGATACTGTAACATCAATGAATTCCCGACCATATTTTTTTATATTTATTTTATACAATAATGATACAACATTTAAATCTCGTACTTGTTCAGACAACATATGCCACATTTATTACTATTTTAAACTTATATCAATTCGATTCTTCAAAACCTTGCATTTCATATTATTTCTCTATAACTCAAGTAAGATTATTTATGATTATATATACATATATATACTACAACATTGAATAAACCATTATTACCAATTAGGATTTCATACAAAAAATGAAATTTGTCCCTTTATAAAGCATATATAAATAATCATGTAATGAATAAGTTTTATAAATTATTAACATGATTCTAAAATAAATAAAAAGAGATTTTTATTAGTTAATGTGAATCCTTAACCCCCCCCCCCCCCCCCAATGCCAAAGAACCCCCTAACCCAGTTCTGGATCCTCTGAACTTGTTTGAACCCCCCCTCATCTTGCAACTGGACCTATTCTTGAAATTGAACCCCAAAGCAATCAATTTTGACTTTGATAAGTCAACCCATACGAATTCGTTTGCAATTGCCACAATCTCATGTGCATTAATTACTTATGATCATGCATAAACGTTACTCGATCAATTTCAAGTGATTCTAGCCAGGCGATTCAAAGGAAATCAAACAATCTGGCCTTTCCCATCAACTTTGACGCCGGGAGGTCAACCGTCGCCTTACAATCACAAAACTGTCGAATTCATGGGAATTAACCTCAATTGATGGTACAGAGACGTTATGCGACCAATGTTTAACGCTTATAATGAATCAATTGAATGGTAATCATAGGTTCTCACTCGAACCATCTTGAAACCGTCACCACGTCGAACCTCAATCCATTCACGCGTACCATATGAAATTGGATCCATATAATCAGTTTAACACCTTCGCGGCAATCCTTACTCACTTCCAGAACCCACGAATTCACTCCAAGTCGTTCTGGAAACACGATTTTCGCCCGAAGGAAATCGAACGCTCGGCTCCGGTGGGTCTCTCTCATCTCACAACCATTCCAGGTAATAAACCCCTCCTTCTACTCGTATTGATTCACTTAAGGAAAGCCCCATGGTTTGGGTTGCAAACCTGTGACCGATCGAGTCTGATTTGGGGGATTAGGGTTTTCGCGTTTGGGATAGGTGGGGAAGAAGAGACCTCAGAACCCTCACATTAAAACGAATCGCTCCTGATTTCTTTCAAGGATTGATGCCCAGTCCGAATGGTTAAAGCCCTTTGCTATCTGTCTAAGGTCACGGGTTCGAACCCGGTAGACCGATTTTTGCTTATTATTTTACTTTTTGTCCTCACACTCATATGTGTGTTTACATACTTACATATATTAACACCCGAACCGTTTTATAAAGATAAAATGGTAAGATATGTATATATATATATATATCTATCCTCATTTTATAACAAGCCATAAACAATATATATATATATATATATATTATTTGTTGAGGATACGTTATTTTATAATTTCACCTCATCGTTGTGTAAATTACACATTCTTTTATAAACAATAAAAAGAAAAGTCTATTAACTAACCTCTTTATAAATAATCAAGGGATGTAATTATTATCTTGTGGTAAATAAATATGTATATACCATACACTCAAATTCTCTAACAAATTATTTATTTAAGAAAAATCTCCAAATATACTTAGCATAGGTATGCTTATTTATATAGTAATGTTTATAAATCAAATTTTGAATAATCATTTAAACATTATTAATCCATTCTTAAAACATAAATGATTATATAAAGAATGATTATTTATAGAAATACTTTTATTATTAGATAAATAATTATACCAATTTCATTTAATTTCTTTTGAAAATTACTTATATTAATATTAAACATCTCTTTTACTTATCAATTAAGTAAAAGAAATTTCTTTAAATAAATAACCTTTTTACATAAAATAAATTATTTCCTAATCCACCATTTATTTATTAATTATTCTTAGAATAGTTATTTAAATGGGTTCAAACGTATTATTATAATTAATTAGAAATTCTAATAACTTCTAATTAATTTTAGAACCTACTATATCATTACTATTTCAATACTTGTAATAAACCTATATTCCCCTAAAAACTTGTACAAATCCTATGTCCGACCCCAAATCCCTAGAATCTCAAATGCAGTTAAAATTTCTTACTTTCATTTCCATTAGACGTACTTTGAGTCTAGAATACAAATTAACTGTGTAGGTTGATTGTGAGGAATTCTCACGAGGCCTATCCACCATTTACAATTCGTACAACACACTAGTTTCGTACATGTGAGTTTACATAGCCCCTTTTTACTGTTTTTACTTTTGGGGTGAAACATGTTATCAACTTTATCTATTTAAACAATTCAATATCTATGTTCTTGTGCTTGATCTTTATGCTTTATATTTGAACTACTTGGTGACCATTGCATGTGTTTCATGCCAATACATTCATTAACTTGCAGCCCAAGCGGGTTTTGTTGGGAAACTGAACCTATAACTTACCTATAACTTACCACAAGACCTTGGCGGGTTTTGTTGGGTATCAACTATAACTTGGAGCATCCGCTTGCTCCCTTTTTCAAAATGGCAATCAGTGGGATTGCGTATCCAGTTTTCTATTATCAGACTTGAATTGTACGCTTGGAACCTTGTATGTTCTCACATATATGCTTTAGACATGCGTTGAACATATTGAATTGTAAACTTATACTTAACTTTTGTTTGGTGTCAAAACCTATGTTACTCACCAACTACTTGTAGTTGACATTTACTCACATGTTTCAGGTGTACCAGTTTGAGGACACTACTTGATCACTTAGGACTTTGGACCTAGCTTTAGTAAAGATTAAATTCAAATTATGTTATGTTTTGAACGTTTCGTTTTCCATTTCCTATGTAACAGATGATTTTAAGTTGATGAATAAATATTGTCATTTAATAATAGATAATCATGTGCTTATGAACAACCGCGTCAGCCCCGGCGTATAATCCGCCGTCGGCCGGGGTGTGACACTCAGGATGTTCTTGACTGCAGTCCAATGGCAATGCCAGGACTTTGCTGGAAACGGCTAGTCATGCTTAGAGCATACGAGACGTCAGGTCTAGTGCACAACATAGCATACATGATAGAACCAATAGCTGAGGCATATGGAATTGCTTCCATTTCCTTAATTTGAATGTCCGTGGAAGGAGATTGCGATTTGTTCAACACAGTGCCTTTAGTCATCGGAACACCTCCTTTCTTGGAGTTTTCCATCCTAAAGCGTGTCATCATTTTGTCTATGTAAGTACTCTGACTTTAGCCCTAGAAGCCGCTTAGATCTATCTCTGTAGATCTTGATTCCTAGAATGTAAGCAGCTTCTCCAAGATCCTTCATTGCAAAACAAGATCCTAACCATTGTTTGACTTTGTCAAGCACAGGGATGTTGTTTCCAATGATCAGTATATCATCCACATACAAGATGAGAAATGATATAGTGCTCCCACTAGCCTTTCTGTAAACACAAGGCTCATCTTCATTCTTGACAAAACCAAATTCTTTGATTTTCTGATCAAAATGAAGATTCCAGCTTTGAGATGCCTGTTTAAGTCCATAAATGGACTTATTCAGTTTGCAGACCCTACTAGGATACTTTGGGTCAACAAAACCATCAGGCTGAACCATATAGACATCTTCAGAGAGATGTCCATTAAGAAAAGCGGTTTTGACATCCATTTGCCATATCTCTTAATCATGGTACGCGGCTATGGCAAGCAGTATCCTGATCGATTTGATCATAGCAACAGGTGAGAAAGTTTCATCATAGTCAATACCTTGAGTTTGAGTGAAACTCTTTGCAACTAGCCGTGCTTTATAGGTTTTGTACATTACCATGCATGTCGGTTTTTCTTTTGAAAATCCATTTGCTCCCTATTGCCCGAGAACCGGGGGGTAGTTAAATCAATTCCCAGACCTGATTATCACGCATAGATTGCATCTCGGCGTTCATGGCTTCAAGCCATTTCTCGGATTCAGGATCTGAGATAGCAGATTTGTAGTTTGTAGGTTCGTCATTTGACTCGGCTACTAACAAGACTTTAGAAGCTTCAAGATGCCATAGGTATCTATTAGGTTCTTTACGAGACCTGCTACTTATGCGAACGCTTGTGTTTATGTCTGATTCATCAGCAACAACTTCTTGTTGATCAGACGCTCCGACTTCTTCAGCGGTTGTTTGTGTTTCTCGAATTTCTTCAAGATCCATAATATTATTTCCGGTTCCTCGATTTAGAATATCTTCCTCGAGAAAGCGTCGTTTCCTTTTGATGGAAACAATGTTTGCATCAGGATGATAGAAATAATATCCGCTTTTGTTGTAGTAACCGACGAAAACAACTTTTTCGCATCTGGGATCGAGCTTGTCATCAGAATCGCTGGTAACATATGCATCACATCCCCATACTCTAAGGTAAGACAGATTGGGTTTAGACCCGTGCCATATCTCATATGGGGTTTTGTCCACCTTCTTAGTCGGTGCCAGATTTACAAGGCGGGCGGCGGTCATAAGAGCATAACTCCAGAAGGAGTGAGGCAAGTTAGTTCTACACATCATCGATCGAACCATATTAAGTAGGATTTGATTTCTCCTCTCGCTCACGCCATTAAGTTGGGGTGTGCGATGAGGAGTGGGCAGAGAAATAATTCCGTGCTCCTTCAGATGATTAAGAAATTCTAAGCTGAGATACTCGCCACCTCGATCTGATCGAAGTGTCTTAATAGATTTATCGAGTTGTTTCTCTACTTCGTTTTGAAATTCTTTGAACTTTTCAAATGTTTCATGCTTGTGTTTCATAAGATAGACATAAGCATATCGACTATAATCGTCAATAATTGAAACGAAGTATCTTTCATGATTTCTAGACATGGTTCTGAAAGGGCCACACACATCAGTGTGTATAAGGCCTAGCAGATCCTTGGCTCGTTCACCAACATGGATGAAGGGGTCCTTTGTGAGTTTTCCAGCTAAACAAGACTCGCAATTGTTAAATGATTCCTGTCCGGTAGGTTCAAGAATTCCCTCGGATTGGAGTCTTTTAATGCGTGCCTTGCTTATGTGGCCAAGTCGACAATGCCATAGAAAAATATCATTAATGCCAGATTTGATACGTTTAGAAAGATTATATATGTTATTGTCAGTTTGAACGTCAATCTCATAAATACCGTTTTGAGGTTTAGCCTCAAAGTAAAAGATATCATTTAAGTAGGCAGAAATAGCAATACCATTAAAAACGTACTTAAATCCTTGTTCAAACAATAAAGAAACTAAAATAATGTTTCTGGTTAAACCAGGTGCAAACAAACAATTGTTCAAAACAAGCACAAGGCCAGAAGGACATGAGAGATGATACGTTCCAGTTGCAAGAACTGGTACTCTTTTCCCATCTCCAACGATGAGTTCCATGTCGCCTTGTTTCAGCTTCCTCCAACTTTTAGGCTCCCGCGAGACATTAATGATGTGGTATCCACATCCAGTATCAAATACCCATGTGTTGCTTGAAACAGTAAAAATTTCAATAACATAAATGAGAATACCTGAAGAGGTGCCCTCACCACTGGCCCTCTTCAGCTTCAGCTTGGCTAGATATTCAGGACAGTTACGTTTCCAGTGTCCCATTTTGTTACATTCAAAGCATTGGCGCTCCTCAAGAGGGGGTGCTTTTGAATCTTTCTTGTTATTGTTGGTGGCAGGCTTGGCAGCAACATTAACCTTTTTCTTGCCTTTGCTATTATAACCTCTTTTCTTGGGGTTAGGTTTTTTAACACCAGCAGATCTGACCATCAGAACTTGATTTTTCTTTCCTTGGATATTCATCTCGGCCGTTTTGAGCATACCATACAACTCGGCCACTGTCTTCTCCAAGCCATTCATGTTGAAATTCATTACGAATTGAGCATAGGAGCTTGGGAGAGAGTTTAAGTTGAAATCAGTAGTCATGTCATCCTTCATGGGATATCCAAGTTTGTTCATCTGGTCGATGTACCCTTTCATCTTAAGTACATGAGTACTAACAGGCGTGCCCTCTTGCATCGTTCAACGAATGAGCTGAGACATGGTTTCATAGCGTTCTTGCCGGGCTTGTTTCAGGAACATGCCCTTAAGTTGCTCAATCATGTCAAAGGCACTCAGGTCCTCCATGCTCTTTTGGAGCTCACGGGACATGCATGCTAGCATAAGGCAGGCCACCTCAGTGGCATCATCTCTTTGTTTTTCCCAGTCCTTACGAGCGGCAGCCGTGTTACCATCGGGTGCCTCAGGGACTGGTGCATCGAGAACATAGAGCTTCTTGGCCATCTTGAGAACTATTCTCAGATTGCACTGCCACGAGAGAAAGTTGTTGTTATCCAGCTTTTCATTCTAAAGGATAGACTTGAGAGCGAAGGAGTTATTAGTATTATTATTTTCAGTAGACATCTGTCAAGATAAGAAAAGAGAATAAATTAGTATAAAGAAAGTGAAAAGTCCTTATTAATTTATGACCCAATTACAGAAATTAGAATAAGGAGTGAGAATCTAGCTAAATCAGTCACTAATGGTAGCTGTGGCATACAACATTAGTAAGTGGTAACTAGACTGGCAATTAGTGTCAATTGTGGAAAGATGCACAACTCTGAGGCCGTTAAGACAAGACATGTCTATGCAATGATACGTTTAGCCTCATATATGCCCACTTTTAATCTCTTAACAGCTGGGGCATGTAACAAGAGAGAAAAGTAATAGTCGTCCTAAAACAGGTACTTGCGGAAGGGCCGGATGTGTCAACGAAACCCTTGTGCCTTGGAAGGATAAACTACGCATCCAGTGCGGTGCTGTGGTTCCAAACATCGATGTTTCGTTTTATGCTCCAAGTGTTCCTTATAATAGGATGACATAGACCATTGGTTTTAAATATGGGTTACAATTTTAGTGTTTACCGAATAGGGTCAAACACAACGAATGATTAAATCATACGTGTGTTGCAAAAGCCAGTTTTACTATTTAAAGTCATGACAAATTTGATGAGCCATTTCATCTCTCAGGACACTTAATTTTAAATAACCTATTAAAACTAAGTTTGTCGCGACTTGAATAACCAGTTAATAGTTGAAAACTATTAAGTTATAAGTTTTGAAATTAAATTTAGTTTAAATTGCAAAACTTTAGTGGTTATTTATTTTATAAAAACAAGCTAGTTGTTAATTTTTATAAAATTCTACAAGTTGTAAAATAAGAACTTGTGGTGACAGATTGTGACATTTTAAAACTCCTTTTAAAACGTTTGGTGTTTGGTTGGTTTAAGTTATAAAAAATTAAAAAGCAACCATAAAGCAAATAAATATGTAAATCTTTTAGGGCCAAGTTTGTTTGATCTTGCTAGAGCCAGTTAGCAAGACCAAACGGGTCACGGGGTCCACAAAATTAAAACAACCACAAGGATGGACTTCCGTGCATCTAGTCATCTCGGATGACTCCCACTGACTCCATGATTCCTGTTGCGTCTTCGGGTTTTTATTACATTTCATAAAATACAAAATTACATAAAATTAAAAGCCTATTCTATTACAACTTTGAGCCATCAAAAGTGGGCCAAAACCATAAAACCAAAAACTAAATAATAAACACAAACAACTCAATCACATTGGTCGGGCCAGATTTACATATTCAACACAATCACATACGGGCAATAAATTTGGTCAAATAAAATAAAAAATCGACCAAATTAATAAACAAAAAAATTGCCCCAAAAAAACAGATCAGATCAGAAACTTCAAGATAGTTAAAGTTTGTGATTAATCTAACCGGTGAAACCAGACCGGTTCCGATTTACGTGTTATAACCCAGGCTCTGATACCACTGTGGGGATTCAGTGGTGATCAGTTTTGACTTTTGTAAAAACGGGTTTTGACAGAGAAATTAATTAATTCAGTTAATTAATAAATACACAGCGGAAAATAAAATCATAACCTATTTAACAGCACTGACAAACCGAACAGGATCTGGTTATGAACACGCAAACACAAAAAAAATAATTAATCTACTGATGAGATTAATTATACCTTAGTGGTTAATGATTAACCGGTTGAGACACCTAGGTACAACGAACCGATGCTAGATCACGAACCGAAACACGAGAACGGGTGACACCGAGGATCGTCGAACAAGGCGGCGCACGGTGGCAGGGCTGGTGGCCGGAAAGATTAAAGGTTAAAACCTTTTTTCCTTTTTTCGCAACCAAGAAGTAAAAAAGAAAACTTCTTTCTTTTTGGCGGCTGGCAATTCTCTTGTTTTGTTACAAAACATATTTTAGTTTTATTATTATATAATAATAATAAACCCTACTAATTGTTTTTGGGCCCATAGTCCAATACGAGATGCAAAAGCCCGAACCCATTTAATTGTTTTAATGAAAGATTAAAACAATATATATACAATTATTATTTATAAACTAGTATAAATAATAATTCGCGTCTAACGAATATATATAAAATATATCGTCTCGCTAACAGTTCGTAATTACCAGTTAAGCGGGTTAAGTGGGTTTAATATTCGTTGCCCTAGGTGTAACTCTTACGGGTCACAACTCAGTTAGTAGCGTTAAATAATCGTGACCGGACATATAATTCCAACAATTAAAAGAATATATTTTTAAAATTTTAATATAAATCTAATTATGGATACTTATTATTTAATTATAAATAGTTCAACCGATGTAATATACCGGTTTATTCAACCAGTGTATTACATGGGTTTTTTAAAATATAAAAGTTTTATTACTAAGTATATACCATTTTATTTATTCTTTTTTTTAAACATGTGTAATACACGTGATTTTAACCTAGTATAATAATAAAATTAAATAAATTTAACAGGATATTTAACATAAATCAAAGCAAAATGCCTAAATCTATCAAACAAGATTAACTACATTTCTTTCTCTAGACGACTTACTTCAAACATTTATATATCTTATAGAAACTAGGTTATAGACCCGTGTATTACACGGGTTGTATAATGAAAATTAAACGATATAATTATATAAGTACTTCTAATGACTGATAATCTGATATTACATATTATATGGTAGACACTTAACATTCTTAACACTGTCGATTTCAGTGTAGAGTTCTTTAACAATGACTGATTTTCTCACCTTGTAATTAACCTGAAGTATTTATAGATTGGAAATTAGAGAATATTTAAAACCTCCAACTTCAATATTGTAGTACTTAAAATTTGGTTAAGTTAGGAAACTAAGATTAACTTAAAGGAAGAAATATATTACAATATTGAATCTTATAGAGCCGATAAGTGTAAACCCAGAAAGGATCATCTATAAATTAAACACATTCCTTCAATACAAAAATACGAAAAAAAGAAGTCTTCATATACTAATCAAGCTAAAAGTAGTCTGAGTTCATGACTTTCTTTTGTGGGTTCATTTCAATATAAAATGCATGTCATAGTGCTATCTTACATCCGTATTTATATAAAACTCACCAAAATCACATGCATGTCATGTCAAAGCTGACTCACGTGACCGTTATGAGTATCAACCTCATCTTTTAGTACCAGGTTATCCTACCTACTTTCTGTTGATCTTTGTCTTTCTTTTTCAAGGGGGACCTTGTTAGTTGTGTTTGCTCAGGTCTCAAACATTATATCTGCAACAAATTAATAAGTTATTATTGTAAGAATGTAACCTAGAGGTCCCAGATTCAAATTTCAACCAAAAATCCTGCTTTTACAAGCCTCATTACAGCTACAGTTTATTCAAATTAAAATCACTTCATAATAGATTCAAATTTCAACCAAAAATCCTGCTTTTACACGGCATTGCTATGAACCTCGGAAACTGATCTCCGGCCATTATCACCGGCAAACTCCGATCATCCTCTCGCTGATTTTCCTGTTCCAAAAATCAAAATATAACTATATATAAGATGATGTCATCATACAAGTACTGTTGACGAAAAGTTAATACTACGTATGCGTGTCACATCAATCGTTTCCGTAACAGTTGGCCAATATTAACCGTATGAGTGAAAAACACTAGGGATGAGCTTTTTTACGTCAAGTGTCGGTACCGTTAAGTACCAAACTAGTAACTGACTAACCGACAAAAAATACTAGTATTGGTACCGGAATTTGATTTCCTAGTATTTCGGTATCGGTAATTTTGTAATCTTTTATATCGGTACCGGTAAAACCTTGATTTTCTAGTATTTTGGTATCTGTAATTTTCATTACTAGTACCGGTAAAAACCTTGATTTCAATAATCAAACTAGTAACCGACTAACAGACCAAAAATAATAGTATCGGTACCGGTATTTGATTTTCTAGTATTTGAGTATCGGTAATTTTGTAATTTTCGATATCGGTACCAGTAAAAACCTTGATTTTCTAGTATTTAGGTATCGGTAATTTTCGTTACGGGTACTGGTAAAAACCTTGATTTTCTAATATTTCGGTATCGGTAATTGCGGTGTACCAATAAGACTGCCCTTAGTCAATTAACTTACAAGGTAAACAGGTTTAGGTTTGGGAGGTGAGTGGTCGGAATCAGGATCGTCATCGGAAAATTCACCACGGAGGTGACGAAGCTTGTCCCAATGGTAGCAACAAGCGAAAATGCCGCTAAGGGTGAAAACAACGATCAGAAGCAACGCGGTGCCGAGCGGAAAGCCGATGTTTGGGTGAGACGAGTAGTCGTGATGTTGCGGTGGCGCGTGGTAGGGAGCTTCCATAGGTGGTGAAAAATGAAGCAATAATTAATTGGTCTCATGGGTGGCAGCAATTGTGGTGTTGCCGGAATTTCTGCGTCTGATAAGACACAGGATGGGAGGGGTGAGGAGGGAGTGGGGGTTGGAGGTGTATATACAACGGAAGGGGGTGGGGGTGCGTGGGTAGGCTTACATGGAAAGGGTACAGCTGTTCGTACCTGCTACGCTACGGAGGGAGGAGTTTTTGGTAGCGGTGCCGGTGGTTGGTAGGGTCGTCCTTTTATTTTTTTTATTGTTGATTTCTTGGAATCTTGAAATAAGCTTTTATTATTTTAATTGTTATTATTTTTTTTTTTTATAGGCAACTTTCATTTTTAAGTGGCAGTCGCATCTTCAAATCGGAGACCCGCACCTCTCAACCTGACCACTACGTTGTCTGAACCGGGCCCGCGGGTTCAGAACGAGAGGCTTCGGCTATCACCGGGAAACCATGGAGCCTGCTGCCACTTGACAACAGTTGCGCCGCTACACGGACCAAGACCCGCTAGCGTAACGCACTCCGGACTAATTTTAATTGTTATTTGATCATCCAAACAAGTTATGTAATTATTATTATTATTATTATTATTATTAATTATTATTATTATTAATAACTAGTCACATAAAGAAAAATTACAAAATATAAAAATGGATATACAAATGATCAGTAACTATCACAAACTTTCTCCAATTGTAGGGGTGCAAACGAGTCGAGCCGAGCCCGAGCTTGACTAGGCTCGAGCTCGGCTCGTTTAACTTACTGTGAGCTCGAGCTCGAGCTCGGCTCGATTCGAGCTCTAATTTTGAAGCTCGGGCTCGGCTCGTTGGTAGCTTTACAAGCTCGAGCTCGGCTCGTTTATTATATATTAATTAATTTATATATATTTATAATTATTTTTATATAAATTTTATTATAGTTTTTATATATAACATAATACATATTATTTAATTATATTTATCTTAATTTTATATATACTAATTATTATTATTATTTTATAAATATATATTAAATATATTAAAAACATTATATAAATAAAAGGCTCGTTAAGGCTCGCGAGCCGGCTCGAGCTCGATAAGTGAAGCTCGGGCTCGGGCTCGTTTAATAAACAAGCTTATTCTTAGGCTCGAGCTCGGCTCGAGCTCGTTTAAGCTCGGCTCGTTTCGAGCTTTTTAACGAGCCGATCTCGAGTAGCTCGCGAGCAGCTCGGCTCGTTTGCACCCCTATCCAATTGTCATAAAAATCCCATTTGTTGGTAGTATACACCGATCATTTGTGATGCCCTCATCTCAGTATTACTGTCACTGTAAATTGTAATTCAAATATTTAATATTGATTTTCGTTGACCAAACATCACATATCTTTATCTCTACCTGATTATAAATTGAAACCTTTAGTGATTTTGATTCAAATTTCATGGGTCCAAGCATTCAGCAAGATTAAAAAATAATGCTCTCGTCTCAGTATTACTGTCATTGTAAAGTTGGGATTCAATTGTTTTCTCTACTTTAACAATAGTGGATTTCTCACTAAAACATCTTGGATACCATCTAGTTGTTGCAGTGTTCAAAAGCTCATCTTTGCATCAATTATTGCCTTTATCTTTAATCATAATTCTGCATCATTATGTCACACCCCCAAATTTATTACTTAATGAATAAATAAATTAAGGTTGCACCGATTGGTAACATTACAAAACAGCGAAAACTAAAATAAAAACTTCAAAAGTGTTGAACACCTTTACAATACTAACAGAAATAATACATTGACTAAATACCCTGTAAATCAACACGACTTGAGGTTAGACGACAGTGCACCATCACAATGATGCATGATCTAAAAGCCTATCTTGTTCAAATAAGGTCTTCGGCTTCTAGGGTTCAATCCAAATGGTTAACCAATTCCAATCGTTTCATAGATATGAATTACCTGAAAAAATATACTTAAAGTGTCAACACAAAGGTTGGTGAATTCATAGGTTTGATTGTATCAATGTAAAGTAGTTTTTCTTGAAAACGTTGATAATGTATGCGTGGCCATAATATGAAACTGTTTTCCTTGAAAACACTGACAAAACATTTGCACGTAAACGAATGGCCAAACTATTTGTATGTAAACGATTGGCAAAACCAATTTGCACGAAACAGATTGGCAAATCCATCTACATGAAAAGATTCAATGTATATGATAAACAAAACAAGATAATCATATCAAGTTGACCCATCGTAACTATCTAGGTATACGAAGTTTATTTCCCATGAGTTTTAACCAAACCAAACACAGGTGTTTCGCCCCTTGCTCATTCCCCACAGGCTCATAAGTTAAGACAATGTGCAGTCGGGCCATACGGACCCTTGGTTAGCGCGACTAACCATGACTGTGATGTCAATTCCAATAGTACTATTCACAATATCCCGGCTATATGAGTTAATGGTTAATAAATTGTTCACGTAGGGGACTTTACGAGCTCTTCCACGATTGTCTCATGTAAACATAAATGGTCGGTGATGATTCCTTGTTTTATAACGTATAAAGCAAATATGTTTATGTTTTCTCAAATGTATCAAGTATTTTTGTTCCCAAATGTATCAAACGATGATGTTTTATGTTTTCAAACGTATTATGCAAGCATGTTTCTCCCTAGCTATTTCTAAAGCATTTAAAAGTTAAAAGGGGGTAATGAACTCACCTGAGAGATGCTAGCAACAAAGCCGAAAACGGAAATAGACCCGACTTATATACGTCCTATAATACATAAGGACATCATAAGTCTTAATGAATTAACCTCTAGCATTACAAGCTGACAAATTCGACATTCACCTAACTTAACTAGACTCGATTGAAAAATCACTTGTGTTTGAACATGCCACTCGACGATCCGTTGGTGATAAGTCATGAAATAATACGAAAATATATATTTATAAAGTATATAAATATAAATGATACAATTATCGTAACTCGTCCTTGGATTCTCGTTTAGAAATAATACGTTCAGTTAAACGAATTTAATATATCGACTCGAGTCAAATGGTAGTGAGTATATAAATATATGAAAATTTATATTTATTCTAACAAAAGACCACGTTCGAAAATTCAAGTATTTATATAATATTTCAATTAATATTTTATTATAACAATACTTATATTACTCAAAATAAGTTGAAACTTATGAGATCGTATTCCTCGAACACATTTATTTACACAAATATAACGTTTATACTTACGAAAACTTTACGAATGAAATAAAGGATTTTATTTCTCGACTAGAATTACATACATATTTATAATGTTTATATAAATAGAGTTCATTTATATATAAAATCCACCAAGTTACCATTAAGGTTTCCAAGCCATGAATCATTCCAAAAATACTTATATATATGTGTACATATATTCTTTTACAATATAATACGTCCAACATTCTAAACTAGTGTTTTTTAGCTATCATTTTAACAAAACATGATTTTAAGATTAAAATTTTAGGTTCTTATTAAAGTTTACTCATCTTATGTTTTTAAGGTTTTCCAAATATGATGAAGTGATATATTTTACTACTATTATTAGTAAAACTTATATTTATTTTAATAATTCTCTTTATATGTTTTAACTAGTCCATACAATGTAAAGGTCCAAAGATGTCCAAAAGGCTCAAGTCATCCCAAAAACTTCAAATGTCCAATATATATATATATATATATATATATATATATATATATATATATATGAGTAAAGTGTCATTTTCGTCCATTTGGTTTGGTCATTTTAGCCATTTTCATACAAAAAGTTTTTTTTAGCTTTTTCGTTCCTGACCTTTAAAAATCTATCCATTTTCATCTAGTTGACTAACCCCGTTAAATTATTACCGTTAAACCAGGGGCATTTTCGTATTTTCAAAACTCCTTTTTTATTCTCATTTATTATTTCCTTCTTCCCCTCCCCATTGCAGTCTCTTGATAAGAATTTCGGCTATAATAAGAATTCTGTAACGACATATATTCACCCAAACACTCTAAAAACCAACACCTATTTAGGGTTTTGAAAAGGGATGGGGAGGGGAAAAAGGAAATAATAAAAGAGAATAAAAAAGGAATTTTGAAAAGACGAAAATGTCCCCGGTTTAACGGTAATAATTTAACGGGGTTGGTCAATTGGATGAAAAATTGATAGATTTTGAAAGGTCAGGGATGAAAAAGCTAAAAAAAAAACTTTTTGGATGAAAATAGCTAAAATGACCAAATCACAGGGACGAAAATGACACTTTACTCTCTCTCTCTCTCTCTCTCTCTATATATATATATATAGGGGAGGGATATTCTAAGAAGTCTAAAAAGTATTTTAAAAACCTCACCACCATCCCTCCCAAAAGCCTAAAACCCCCACCCCACCCCAACCCAACCCCCCCCCCCCCCCCCAAAAAAAAACCTAACCCATAATTTTGTAGTTTTTCTTAAAAAAAATTTCATGACTTTTTTAACAATCTCTTTGTTTGTAGTTTTTCTTAAAAAAATCCATAATTTTTGAAAAGTTCACTTTTATATAAAAGTTTTTATATAATTTCTTAACTAAAAACCAAGACTTTTTAAAAGAGAACCTTGTTTATAATGTGGATCCAAGAGTCAAATTTTTATGTTTAACTAACTGTGAGTGAAAGGTTTCATGCATGGACTGTATGTCATGCATCTAAGAAATTTAGAAAAGGATGAAGTTTTTAGTTCTTACAAACAAGGAGAATGATGAAGCAAGAAGACGGAGAAGGAAGTTCCAAGCTCAATTTTTTTATTACACCACCTTGAAGATCATCTTGAAATACACTAAACTCTTGAATGTAGTTTGAATTAATACGAGGATTTGTATGGAATATGCTTGCCGTGGGAATTGAGACCAAAAAGGGAGTGAAAAAGTTGATTTGAACTCTTGAGTGAAAAAGAGTGAAAGGTATGGTATAATAATAAAAAAAAAAGTCAAGGCATGGTTTTTTATGTGAATGGAAGAAAAATGGTCATGTTTTACCAATTCAAGAAGCAATCAAATGGAGTGGGATGGGGCCAGCGCATTTCGGCCGAGAAGGAGGGTTTCTAGGGGGGTAGGGGGGGGGGGGGGGGGGGCGTTTGGTGATTAGGTACTTATGTAGATGGGTTATGACATTAAACCGGTTATTAATGCGTTAGATCTCGGTTAAGGTTCGAAACGGTAATTTAATACGGTTTTTGATTTTTTCATGACATTTTAAGCTAAAGTTAACTACTTTATGTCTAGTTTAGTGAAAAATACTTAATTCATGTATTGTATAGGTTATAGATATATTTTATTGCGTGTAGTTACGTTTAGGGTTGACGGTACGCGGTGAAATCTTCGATTTACGTTGTTACGAATCGTTTTATGAAATGTGGACTTTAAAATGTATTTTTGAATGTATAAACATATATTTCATATATTATGGATCTTTGGACATTTAGGTTTGTCACCAACAAGGGCGGATTTACTTCATTTGCAGGGGGTGGGAAGACACCTACTGAGAATATGTCCAGTAGGGTTAAAAAACTTTAATTTTAAATAAAAAATAATCAGGCACCCAAGCTCTAGCGACGGAATTAAAGGGGCAGGCACCTTAAGTCATTTTCGTAGTTTGAATGATCGGAAAAGAAAAATATTCCGGCAAAGAACGGCGGTGCTAGCTACTGGTTCAAAGTTACTTTAGAGAGATAAATGAAGAAGGAAGAAGTACTACTAGTAGAGACGACAGGGAGATTATGAGTAACTAATATTTTTACTTTTTTGACTAGGTTATGTAGGGCTAGAGATGGAGTGATCTATGTAAAAAGAAAATCTGACATCTTTATACTCTAATCCATCAATTAATTATTTAATTTTTTAAAAACTTAAATTAAAATATAACATCTAACTTTTGTATGTAATTTATATTAGTTTCTTTATTTAGTTAAAAAATCTATTTTTTATTTTTATTTGTATTACTTTATCGATTTACTTGATTCAATATTTATTAGGGTGAAGGTGAAAGATGAAAACGTATGTTTGGGATTTAATTTGGGTTCGGGTTCATTCGGGAACACCAATGCAACCTATTTGTGTCCATCCGGGTAAATATGAGGTGACAATATATGGTTGGTTGGTTGTAAAAATATTTTCGAGTAGTTTTGGGTTGTACCTCTTCCACCCTTACTTTCTTTACTTTTCAGACACATATATACATATAATTTATCAACCGAATAAATTATCATTATCTGGCCTGTTTTGACCGGTCAATTTTTGTTATCTTTGACCTGCTTTGATCGTTTCATTTTTTTGCACCCGCGGACGAAAAATCCTGGATCCGTCACTGGTCACCAACGTTCGTATTAGTAGGGCCATGCGTATACGTGACCCAATAATTCCTAAAATTACCAAAGTAAGGAACAAATCAATACATGGTTATTGCTAGACTCTAGGACCATTCATGCTATTAAGTCAATCAAGAAACTTGAAAAAGTAAACGTGTTTATATTATGTACGGATATTGACCTGGAAACGTCAGATGTCATACATTACCACCTCCCTTTTTCTTGTTTCTTGATTCAAAACAGTCTATAATTTCTTGAAGTAACACTTTCATGTTTGATGAAAACGTTATTTTCTCTGCTTTAACAATGGAAGGGACGACGTAAATGAAGATATTGGTAGAGATTTTAACGTATGGCGTAGTTATTCAATATGTTTCGGGAAATCTTAATGTACGTGTAGTTATTCGGTATGTTTCGGATCATTACGGAAATACATTTTTCACGAAACGCGGAAGGTCAGTAAAGGTAGAGAAAGAGGTATGTGATGTTTGGTACTTTGGTCAACTAATTTGATGCTAATGTTTTCCTTTAACACATGATTAAAACTTCCATGCTACTTCAGATGTCGTGAAGTTAACAAATGCGTTTCCGACATTCAAACAACGCCTACATAAATGAAGAAATTAGTAGGGATTCTGTAAGAGGTTCTTCAATATCCTCAAATAAATTTGAATTTTGTCTTTCACATGTACGTTGATCGAACACCAAAAAGTCAAAAATCATGTTTCCTTTATTTGTGAACACAATTAGTACAGATTTGAACGTAACTAATAACATGACAGAAAAGCTTTTCACGACTCGTTTGATCTTAGTTATTCATCGGTAGACCTTTACAAACACTACAACAACAGAGATGTCTGCAAGGTAACAATAGGACACATGAGCTTTTCACGACAGAAAAGCTTTGAAGGTAAAATGGTCATGCTCTTTAATTTATTTGTTTGTAACATCAGAACATAATCGTGATGAAGAAATTACAATTGAAAAATAGTAAGGATTTTAACGTAAATGAAGAATTAGTAGGGAATACGTAAAAGAACAAATTAATAGAGATTTTAATGTATGATAAAACATTTACAAGTGAAATAACATGCATAAAGTACAACTGTGATTTTGATCTTAGTTATTCTTGGTATTAGAAAAGATAGAAATGTAAACAAGAAACAAATAGAAATATGAAAGATCTCGAACGAATCTTACTAGAGCCATCTCTGGTCGGTTCAAATAATTTTGACAGGCTCGTTATTTTGATTTTTTCGGTTTCGTGACTTCAAATAATAAAAAAAAATTCATCAATAACTCAACAACAATATGGGTCGTATGGTATAATACAACCTGTATGTAACAACGTCAGGTGATCGTATCGTACATTACAACCCGTATAACAATAGTCAATATTGTATTATATGACCCGTATGTGGTTATGAATGATTGATGTTAGATAGCTTTTGTCGTTTGAGTAAAAGGAATACGACGTATAATACAATATGACCAGTATTAAATTTGTGTGAATAACAATTTCGTGTGATAAGAGCCCATTTCTAAGTTGCAAATTGCTTAAGTGAAATAATACAATATTGTTAATTAGTTTATTGTTTTTTAATTGAAGTGGTTCATTGTCCATGATATTCTAGGTTGATTGTTTAGATGGAACCAAGTATATATAGAGTTATTTGTTTATTCTCTTTTGCTAAATTTTTCAGGTCAAAATGAAAATACCAAATCGGGCAATTAAAAAAGATTTTAAAAAATAAAGTAGAACCGCCATTCGAAGAAGGGCCGATATTTAATTTTATTTTATTTTAAGCTTTTAAAATGGTTGAACCACTGTCCGTCACTCTCAAATATGTACAGATTGCTCCTAAATTTTCAATGTATAAAGATATTTTATAGGAAGGACAAAACATATATATATATTTTTTTATCATAACATCCAAATAAATAAATCGTCCAAAATTTAAATAAATCGTATAAAAGTTGTACGGGCCGGTCTAGGAGTAATAGACAATTGAAGTTTATTTTTTTTCCATCACATAAAAGAAAATTAAAGATTAAGTTTTCACATCCAAATAAACATTTTCTTTCAATGAGAGCTAGATATTTTAAAAGCCAAAAAATTCCAACTTTTAAAAATGTTGGTAAATTTTAATAAATATAAAATAAATACAGTGAATTCTAGGTTTAGTCTTATAAAGTTTAAGGAATTTTTTTTTAAAACCCTATTTATGAATAAAGTTGATTAACATTCTACACGCGTTAATTTATTATATTTAAAAAAATATACGTTATGCTCTATGCTAAACTTATCTCATGAGATTCAAAAAAATCACAATGTAAATGGATGCTTTATTTTCAAAAAGATTTAATGTAATCCAAAAATAAAAACTTGAATTATAACAAATAAAAACAACGATGTAGGCAAGAAGATACAAACGGCATACTACATATGAATACTTATCAAAGTGGCTTTGTTCTAATAGTATTTCAATAACTTTCAAATAGGAGGTCGTCGGTTAGAATCCAGATCACAACAAGAAAAAGATTAATGATTAAATCAGATATTCTATGTATTATTTTGAGAAAACCCAACTATCCTAGATACATTAAAAAAAACATATGAATACTTATCTAGTAGATAACACACGAGGGCAGACTTGTCAGCAAAACACGTGGCACTTTGTAAACTTGGGTTATGAATATGTGGCAGTTTTATTTCCGTTTACAATTAAATATACTATTTATTATTCGAAAAAATAGGGTAAAAATTGAATTAACCATAATTGGCCTTTGGGGGGCCTCAAAGGTTTCTGGTCTCCTCGTTAAATGTATATTCTTTATCCAAAGAAAATATCTTCTGTGTTGCAATAAGATATTCATGTTAGTCAAAATATATCTATATCTATAATAAATAAATTTTTTTAATGTCATATGTTTTTTATATTTATTTTTATTATTTTTTTACCATCTCTCTTATTAAATATATTTCTATCTTTTAATAATAATATATATTTTTAAAATAGTAATTATACTAATAAAATATATTTATTTTAAATTATCTTTTATTATAAAAAATCTAGTTATGTAACTTTATTTTCAATCAAATTATAAATGAATAGTAATTAGCGTATTTTCAAAACCCAATTATATATTAATTTTTATATGTTTTTAAATTTGTTTTTTTTTTGTAAAATATATAAATAAAGATTTAAGAATTTTATGTATTGATATTTTTCATCACGTGTGTAGTACACGGTATCTAAGCTAGTATACATATATAAATCTATATCTATACTATATAATAAATAAAGATTTTTTTCATTCTACGTGTCATCTTCATATTCATTCTCATCATTTTTTTCGTCTCTCTCTCTTATTAAATACATCCTTATTTTTAATAATAATATATTTTTAAAGAAAATAATAATTATAGTAATAAAACATTTATTTTAATTTTTTACTTATTATAAAAAAACTTTGAAATCTAATTATATAACTTTTATTTTCAATCAAATAGTAAATGAAAGTCAAAGTACATTAAATAACGTATTTTCGAGACCCAATTATATATTAATTTTTATATAATTTGAATTTTGTTTTCTATCATTATTATATGTAATAAATTTTACAAATGTAAAATATATATACATAAAGATTTAACAATTTTATGTATTGATATTTTTTACCTCGTATATAATATACGGGTTCTAAGCTAGTATAAATATATATACATGTATGTATAAGATAATCTAACATGAATTTTATAATATAAACTTATGCAAAAAAAAACGTGATTGATGAAGATCACATAATTAATTCAAAGGAGGATCTTTTATACATTTTGTGGGGTTCCTGAATCGGTACCCACAGGAATACCGCCTCTCCCTATCCTTGGTACCAAAAAAATGCATCCGAATTCGGGATAGGTGTCCCAAATGAGTATCGAAGTGTGTATGTATGTATGTATATATACACTACTATATAATACATATTAGAGTGACAAAAAGGTCATTTCCCCTAAAACTCTTAAATTTAAGAGTTTTACAACTCTTAAAACATGATGTACAACTCATAAAGCTTTAAATTCCCCCTCTTCAATCAAACAACTTTGAAACACTAAAACCCTGATCCCATTTCAAAATTCGAACACCATTCTTTCTCTCGCTCTCAAAAACGGTTGCTTTGAAACCTTAATCCCATCGATTTCTTCTCCTCAACCACACTCTGCTACCATCGCTCTCCCCTCAAACCTTCCTCGAACAAAAAATGGCAACATAAATCTTAAGGATAAAACTTCACCACGGCTCCAATCGATGGTCATCAAGGATTGTAAGGCTCTCTCCGAACTTGAAACCCTGATGTACGCTCTCTCCGAACTTGAAACTACATTTCGAGACCTAGCCACCGACAATGATTTCCAGGTGATTCATAGTGTTTTTACTGTCTTTGATTCTTAGGGTTTTTATTATCCGTCCATCGTGAAGTCCTTGCAGGTAGGTAAACCCGATCTAGAATTGTGATTTGGAGTTTCAGTGTTGCCGTAATCATCATGATGAACAAATGGTGGAGTTTCAATGTTGTCGTCATCATCATGAACAAATGGATTTTTCAGGTATAATTTCTTTTTCTATGATTTATTTGTGTTATATGTTTATTTTTGTCAATTAGTTATGGTATTGATATTAATAATTAATTTCTTTTTAAGCTAGATAACTAACCACGACAATCGTAAAGGATTTTGTTTGTATTAATGTCACTTTAGGTCATAGTTGTCAATAGCGACCATAGCGATCGCTATAGCACGCTATGTAGCGAAGCGTACTATGGTCGCTATATGGTGTTTAGCGAATGAATAGCGAGCATATAGCGAATATTCTTTTTTTTTTACTTTTTAAAAATTATTTTTTAATTTTTTACTTAATTAATATAAATAGGGTTGCTAATAACCCTAATATATGAAGATTTAGATGATTATAGATTATAATTGTTACAAATCCTATAATAATTGAATATAAAATATTTCTAAAATTTTCTACTAGGTCGCTAAACGTGAAATAGCGCCTGCTATTTTATTGCTATCGCTACGTAGCGTATAGGTGGCTTGTCACTATTTACCGCTATTCTCTATTGACAACTATGCTTTAGGTTTTGATTCAAACTTGAACATCTACCATATAATTTGGCCATTTGATTTCAAATATTCCAATATCTATCTCTTTGTTTTAGAAAAAGAAGATCAAATTGTGACAAACCGATTAGCCTCAATTGCTCTTTGAATCCCGACAATACTGGAGCTTTAACTTGTTCATGATTAATTCATGAACACTAACCGAACGAAATTTCATGTTCGTGTTCGTTCATTAAGGAGATGGATTTATTCACGCATGGTTCACGAACAAAACCGAACGAAGCCTTGTTTGGGACTTTTCATGTCAACCTTAATGCCTTCCGAAATGAAATTTAATAAGATCATTTTATCATCAAGTTTTATGTACCTCTATCAAACTAATAACTAATCTAACTTCACCATTAGTTTTTGAAAAAGAAATAATCTGTTTATTCCAATTTTAGTTCTTTTGGAGTCATTAAACCCTAACAAACCGGTGTTACGTGTTTGTATCTTATAACATGAAATAAATTATAGATAAAATTCAAAACCATGGACGCTTACATGATTTAGGATTGAGAAATTAGAAGCCCTAATCGAGTAATCGTGGATGTCGGAGCAGCTGCCGAAACTTGAAGCCCTAATCGAGTAATCGTGGAACATAACTACAGAAGGCTGTGAGAATATGGGAACGCCACATAAATAAAAATAAGGTTTCCTACTTTACTTAGTTAATGTTTGGGTAGTAAAATAAAGTAAAAACTAAAAAATATAAAAAGTTTAGATAAAACAAAATAGAAATATACAAAATCTTTAATGAACAACATAAATGTAACACTATAAATTCAAACACCGATTATTTAATCATTAAAACATGCGAAAGCATTCGTCCCAAGAAATATTTTTTTATTCTTCGCGTGTCGCGAAAGTCCAAGGCCCCTCCCTTCGCGTGTCGCGAGGGAGTCCAAAAAGGCTGGCCCGAGAACCACCCTTCTCTGGTTTTCGCGTGGCGCGAAAGCCCCCAGTAAACAGAAAGTTTCTAAAACTTTCAGCTTTCAACACTTAGCCAAATTTCCAAGTTTTTCCATTTTCACATAAAATTTTCCTAACACTTGGGTTTGGGTTAAAACATTCAAAGCACCATAACTATACACAAAAGTACAAATTCATGTATCGGTTTACACCCATTTTATAGACTTATAATTACACCCAAAACCAGCAAAAACACGTACGAGGACCCATCTTTCTCCATGGACTTGACATCGACTACACTGGAGCTTTTCCTACATATCACCACATATAAATCACCATTAGTAATGAAGACAAATCACAACAACAAGGTATAATTATTTCAATTTCACCCATTCACCCATTATACCCGTTTCCACCCAATTACTCCTTCGGCAACATGTCACTTGCATAACACCTTACAAGTTTCATTTTTTCCTTATAACCATCCCATAATAGACAACATTTCATTTTCATTATGGCACAAGGCCATAACTCCTTTACCTTTCCAACATGGTACTTAGACCATAATTTTCATCACATTTCCATTATGATACTTAGACCATAACTTCACCACATTTCCATTATGATACTTAGACAATAACTTCACCACATTTCCATTATAGTATTTTAACTATAACTACATTTATTCACAAGTTCATACACTTTCATGCACATTCATACCACATAACATAATATGCAAACATACTACACAAGTATCACCATTTATCAACAATACTAAGTAAGTGCAAGAGCACTTACCTTTTGGATTCGAAGATCCCGCTTCCCTTTCTCGATAGGCAATTTGATTACCTAAACACATACACCTAGTTTAGTAATCTATCATGTTCCAACATTACATTTAGTTGGGTTCTCAACCCATTCACCTATTTCCAACCCAAACTGACCGTTTGAGTTATACTCATATCCAAACACCCTTTTACCACCCAAATTCACTTACTTGAGTTTCATTACCATTTCTTAACACTAACTTTTTCATTCAATCTTTATCATTAGATTAATTTGGTGGTCTTTCAAGTGTCTAACGTCATTTAAACACTTACTCATCATTAATTTAACATCCTATTATCATAATTCAAAAACCCCCAATTCATCTCACAAGAACCCTAATTTCTCATAATCAAAATTAAAAGATTCTAGGATGTTATTCACCACTCTTTACCTTTAGATTAGCTAGATTATCAACCATCTAACACCAATTTAATCCCATGCATCATAAATTTTGGATTTCTACAAAACCCATCTACGAACCCAACAATGGTGAACTAATATGGATGATTAACACTTATTTGATGTTAGGATGATGATGTGTAAGCCAACACATTCACAAAGCAAGCCTCAGTTGCACAATTTTTGCTTCAAAACTCTTGTTCTCCTTTTTCTCTTGCAAGCATCGACCCCCACACCAACAACATAAGAAATTCTGGATTTTGACTTCTCATTAGTCAAATATGGCAGATTTTCCATATTTGCAATTTCAGTCCCTCAACTTTCATTTCATGCGAAAACTAGTTAAAAACTAACATAACCCCAAAATTAACTTGAAATCCACTTGTTTCAACTTATTTCTAAAATATTATTTTCGCCATAATATTAAATAGATATATTTATTTATTTAAAACGAAACCCGGATTTTGGTTCGTTACAAATAACAAACCAACGTAAATGAACGAACGTTCACGAACACAATTGAACGAACGAGACATTTGTTCATTTAGTTAATCGAACGGAATTCCTTGTTCATATTCGTTCATTTAGTAAACAAACGAACGTAAACGAATTTCCCAACGGACGGTTCACGAACTGTTCGTTGAACGTTCAGTTTGATTACACCCCTAGTCGGACCAGGTGGATCCAAGAAGTGGTTAATAAATGAGACTAATGGTATTTAGGGGAATTAATGCTAGAAAACCCTTTGGCTTCTCACCTAAAAAAACTATTTGGCTTCACCTTCACGTCTATTTAAGTTCTTATGTTCTAGTTTTAGGTTTCTCTTGTTTTATTTGAATTACTTACGTACCTTGTAACTATAGATTTTCTCATCGTAGAACCAGAGCCGGAGGATGATGAGGGACCTCGGGATTAACCTCAAGGCCTATTGACAGATCTGGTCGAGGAAGCTTGGCTAGGAGTGCGAACAGATGTCAAAAAGGAAGACACCTGTGATAAATGAATCACCAATGAAGGATGGAGGAAAAATCCACGGGACCAGGTTCTGTCTGAGTTGCACTAGGATTCGGGTTGGAGACAAGACGGGTTGACGGTCCATCCACCGACTTCACCTTCGGTTGTGGCATGTCTAGTGGACCCATTTTAAGGCCTTCATCAAAGATACCTACCACACTTATGGCTCTTCAGGTTGTTAAAAATGGAGAAAGCAACCAGCCACCAAAGTTAATTTTGGATCCTCACTGGGTCTTCGAAGCGGGCCAGCCTAAAATTGAATGGCTTATCACTTGGTGCAATCATCCGTTGAACGAAGCGAGTCAGAAAAGTTATGACTTGTTGGCGCATCAAAATCAGATTCAGACCCCACCCAATGGGTCGGACCAACTAGATCCAAGAAGTAGTTAATAAATAAGACTAACGGTCTTTAGGGGAATAAATGCCAAAAAACTCTTCTGCTTCTCACCGATTTTTTTTTGCTTCACCTTCATGTCTATTTAACTCTTTGTCTTGTTTTATTTGAATTACTTACGTACCTTGTAACCGGACATTTGTCCATTAATCGTGTTGAATATTGAAATATTTCATATTTTGTTGATGCTCAAATCCGATATCTGTCACTAGAGCTAAAAAACATCACACACATACTTGTATGGCTTGTATGGCCATTTTTTGCGCTGTCATACGAGGCTAGGGGTGAAGAAGAGGATTTGTGTGTAAAACTAAAGAAGTTTGAGAAGGGGACGCTTTATGATGAACATATATTGTATAATTTGCCTTTATATCTTAAGTGTAGTGTAAGGAACATCACGCCGCAAAGTGATTCGACCCCTCCCCAGACATGCGTAAATACATGAGTTACGTCGAGCACTCGGTATTCAATGTGTCCGATTTAAAAGTTTTAACCATAAACTACCTTGTTCTAGCTTGAGAGGATTTCATCCAACATACGAACCAAGTTTTATAAATGTCTTATTAAAATAACTTAAAACTTTTTTTATTTTTCTAAATTAACTCAACTTTTATTAGATATTCAATTTTGTGAATTTTCTAATAATTGTTAATATTTTTTTTATAAATTAAGTGACATAAATGAAACACATATGAATTTTGGTTGCTATTTATTGATTTTTTGTTTCAATTTGACTTAAATTGAACAATTAGAAAACTTGGTATTATATTGTAAACTAGCTTTAAACCCGTGTGTTACACGGTGTAAACCTTAATATTATATTGATAAATATCTTTTGTCTTTTTATATAACATTTGATGTTGTATTGGTAATTTTTTCATACTGTAAAATGTTAAAATTATATTGATAAGATTATGAAAACATAAAAAAAATACATGAAAACAAATTTCATAAATGATGTTCTTCGTAGACGCAAGATTAAATCAAATGTTAAATGAAACTTACAATGATAAACAAAATCTTTAAATACTTCTTTTTTATAAATGTTGTTCTTCGCAGACCCATGTATTACACGGAGTTGAGTATTAAAAATGATGCAATAAAAAAAATCTGTAAATGCTTCTTATAATATATAATTACATATGACATGTAATAATGAAAATTAATAATTGTTACAATTACAATTTACAAATTAGCATGTAAGCTTTAGGACCTGATGTTAAAATAATTGAATAGAAAATTTCTTAGTAGTATTAATCGAGATGAGGTGGAAGGATCAGATTCTCCTACTCAACCACGTGTTCTTGCTATAAGGCTTTATCTATGCTCATCAAGTTGCTTAACATAAATCATAAATCAATAATAATATTTTAGTTGATAAGTGTACATTTTGTGAAGTTGTTCTTTATGTCTTCTTTCGTCTAAACTGATAGGCTATGTTAAATTTTGAGAAAAATAATGCAACCGATAACATCAAAGTACGCTATTAATTAATAAATCCCCTAAAGTTGGCAAAAGGTGCAGGTTAGGCGGGTCAAAATAGGTCGCAAAACATTTTAGTTTTAATTTCGCATGTTGATTTATTGATGCAGTTTTTCATATGAAAAATATGAAAAACTGAAATTACAATTATGTATATAAAAGTTTACAATAATAAATAATTTAGAATGATTCTTTGCAATTTTCTTATGTTGACCAAGTAATGTTTAGCCCACTCCACTAAGTTTTGCATCATGCAATTATAATTATAGTCTCATGCTTCGAGTTTTTTTTTTTTTTTTTAAAAGAGTGTAGTTGACAAAAATATTTATCAAATAGGTGTAGTTAGAAACTAATTTATCAAAATAGGTGTTTTCCTTTATTTTCTTATTTTTAACTAATATAATAACCTTTTCTTTTATAAAACATTCATTTTCTTAAATGTTTTTTTTAAAACCGTTAGCTTTTCCTAAATGTTTTTTTTAACACCGTTTGCTTTTTTTATACGTTTTATCTAAGCTAGGTTGTTTAACTCTTTTTTTTATGACTGTTCGCTTTTCTTCTCTTGATTTTTTTAAACGTCATTTTTAAAAACGTTTGTTTTTATAACGTCCGGTTTTTAAACATCCATTTTAAAACCGTTCGTTTTTTTAAATATATTTTTTTATAACTGTTCGTTTTTTAACTATCTTTTTTATAACTGTTTATTTTCTAAACGTTTTTTTTTTCAAAACATTCAATTTTTTTAATATCTTTTTCTAAAACCGTCTTATTAAGAAAGGAACGGTTTTAAAAGGACGTTTAGAAAAAAATGAATGCTTTAAAAAAACGTTTAGATAAAACGAACGGTTTTAAAAAAAGACGTTTGGAAAAAAACGAAAGATTTTAAAAAAGACGTTTAGAAAAAAAAAACGGTTTAAAAAAAAGATTATAACTGATTATAGGCTTCAATTTGACATTGAAGTTCATATTCTTTTCTGCTGTCGTTTTCTCCTCAAGACACAAACTCACCTGCACTTTTAGTTTGTTTGAGTTTAACCTTTGATACGTGGCTTCACAATATAGTCTCCATAGAATTTTAATTGAAATTTCAATTGCTCAAGAACATAAGTTTTTGAAATGAATAATTTTAAAAGAAATCGAGAGATGTTTAGAAAAACGAACGTTCAAAGAAAAAGAATAAAAAACAAACGTTTTAAAATAATGTTTAAAAAAACAAACGGCGTTAAGAAAATTTAGAAAAAATGAACGGTATTAAAAAAAATTGAAGAAAACGAACAGTTTTATAAAAAATGTTTTTAAAGAAAAGATAGTAGATTAGTTAAAATAAATGAAATCAAGAAAATAATCATTTTGATAAATAAGTTTCCAACTACACCTATTTGGTAAATATTTTTTCCAACTACACCATTTTGGAAAAAAAAAACTCCTGATGCTCCTAACCCTGTTATAATCTCTAGCTTCAGATCTTTGTTCATTAAATACACTTAAAATTACATTTATCCTCTTACTTTGACTTTGACTTCTAATTTGAGTTTGGCTTTGACTTCATAGAAGGCCAGTTCTTGGGTTGTGGTTCAAGACAACTTAGGATGAGCTGAAATAATCAATATAAAATTTAATTTGATATAAATGTAAACTATTGTATTGAACATTTGAACCTAAGCCATCAATATTTTTAAGGTGCACAACCATAATCATATACACATTTAAAGTAATTTGATTAGTTTTTACTTGCCTTGTCTAGCAAAATATTTGAGGATTTCACATCCTTGCAAATGACATTACTGTCCCTAGTGTGCAAGAAAGCAAAGCCTTGAGCTGCTCCCATTACTATTTTAACCCTTGTGTCCCATGGAAGTGGTTCTGCATCTTCTGCAAAATCCAATTTAAAACAAATAAATTGTTTATAAATCTTAAAAAAAAACTAAAAAGAAGTTACATGTTTGTTATTAACCTACTACAGTTGTGAAGAGCTGCCAAACAACAAAAATGACTCTTCATCCCATTATTCAAGATCAAGGGTAATCTAGTTAACATCAAATTTATCATGTATAATATATTTAGTACTATGGTTACCCTTTGTGAGTCTAGGCAAATGGCAATCTATTGCATCTATAGGAATGTAGTATTGGTCCCATTACACTATTCTGAAAAACGGGTTTGATACAGACCATGCTGTACTTTTATTTCCCCATATATTCAACTGCAATATTCAAATCAAGACACACTTCATAGTTCATACAACACAGCCCAAAACAAAAATCCAATCTTTTTTAAAATTCATCATAGGATTCAAATATAAAAATCAAAAACAGTGATCCATCAATTTCTTTGATTCACCTTTTCAGAAAAATCATCTTATACCCATTTCAAACAGCAAAACCCCATGAAAAATCCAATTTTTTTTAGTTAACTTGATTCCCAACTCATAAAAATCATGCCATACCATCTTCAAACATAAAAATCCAAAAAAAGACCACTGTGTAACATGAAGAAATCTAGAACAATAAACACTCACTTAATCCAAAACAAATAAATCGCTTTTAATCGGAATCCGTTTTGACAAGTTACCCATCTTTCCATTTACTTTTACATGGTTTGATTTGGGATGTCACTTGTCACAAACATGTCAAATGAAAAGTTTGAATTTCCATTAGATCTTTCAATTTTCTTCTACAGAGGTTAATTTATAGTGTAGTTTATGGTGTTCGATTTCTAAAACAATACAACAGGAAAGTTTGAATTTCAGGGACAAAGGTTCCTATTGCATAACACAATCTGAAATCTAAAATCAAAATTTTCTTTATTAAGAAGTTCCGATTGAATAACAATTGTATAAAATGACAAAAGAAGTAAAATAATCGACTGTATCTGGACAACTTACAAGAAGCACACAAGTTCGGACGCTTTAGGGTTTGGAGAATATTGCGGCTGTGGAAGAAAAGAAAAGGGTTGATTAATCTGGTTGAGGAGCTCCGATTACATAACAAAAGTGAAAACTGACAAAAGAAGTAAAAATATCGATATATACCTGGATTGAATACACCGCCGTTTGAGGTCCTTGATATGGAAGAGAGTTATTTCGATTTAGGGTTTTGCAGAAGCTCTGGAAGAGAAGAAAGGAAAATGGGATTTTGAACGTATAAAAAAAATTAGGGTTTTAATGTAACGGGTTATGACCCGCGAAATAATGCAACCACGGGTAGGAAATAGATCCGCGTGTAACTTTGTGTATAAAGTGGTGGTGTGGTGGGGGGAACAGAGTTGAGAATGCAAGTGGCAAAAAAAAAAAATTAGGTTTTTATTAAAATAGGGATTTTTTTCTATACTATTACACCCTACTTTAAGTTAATTTAGAAAAAGAGTAAATTATCATTTGTGTTCATGTGGTTTACATGATTTAACACAATGCGTCCGTAACACGAATTTTTAACGCTTTGAGTACCTGTAGTATACAATCTGTAACACTCTGAGTCTCTTGACCTAACTTCGTTAAAAAAATTCCGTTTAAATTCAGGTGAAATGTCCGTTGTACCCTTTTACTGTATAGTAGTTTTGGGAAATTGTAGTAGTTTCGGGTGAGTTAGGTCCAGGGACTCAGACAGAGACGCAAACAGATATTACATGTTTCCAGTGACGCGGACTGTTATACTGTAAAAGCGTACAACGGACATTTAACCTGAATTTAAACGGAATTTTTTAACTAAGTTAGGTCTAGGGACTCAGAGTGTTACAGATTGTATACCACAGGTACTCAAAGCGTTACAAATTAATGTTAAGGACGCATTGTTTTAAATCGTGTAAACCACAGGGACACAAACGGTAATTTACTCTAAAAAAATAATTACTAAATAACAACCAAGATTCATATATATTCAATTTAGCTCAGTTAATTTTTACAACTTTCATAAAAAGATTTAGAAGATTAAACCACTTAATAAATAAAAGTTTAATGAATTTATAATAAAAAATATCTTTAAATAATTTTAATGAAACACTTTAAAAAAAACTTGGTTGGTGTGTAATTTTCTTAAAAAATAAAGTAAAAATAACTTGTTACACCTTAAACTAGTGAAGTTCCAAGTGTGAAAATATTTGTGTGGTTACTCTTTATTACGTAAAAAGATATAATTTTGTATTTAAATTAAACATGTAAAACAATTGATGAGCCACCGTTCCACGTTAGTAAAAGAGTACGTGATATTTACATCAACACAAAATCTACTTAGTCTCCACGTTATACTAGCAACTGACGTTTAAAATAAAATGATAAAATCCGCATTGACCAAAATATGTGCTTTCATACAAAACCACATCAAGCCAACGTTAGTCGTGTTCCATACTAATATTAAGCATACAATTTTTGTACACACATACACGTGCGTACGTAACTAATTTTAAACAGATAACTATAAAACAACATACACACTTGTATGTATTATATTAAATATTAAATGTGATACATACGAATATATTTTAAATAGAGAACTACCAATAATTAGTCACTGCTGGGATATTGAAAGCGTTTCGATTCCAAAATTGTCAAATTCACATGTAAACATCTCGACCTAATGAGCAAGTTCATGTTCCATTCAAAGCATGGTTTGATCCAACCGCAACCCCCAATCGCTTTGTGTTGATAGATTCATAATACTTGTCTTCCCCATAAACGCGCCTGGAATTAAGAATACCAACACCACAAACTCAGATCAGCATGCAAAAGAGTAATCGTAAAAGAGACGCATAAAAAAAAACTTAAAATGGTTTTTGATCGTCTGGTAAGTGGTAAAGAGAGAGTTATTCGTGTCTTTAATATTAGAGGTGACAATTTTGACGCGTTAACTTGTGACATACGCTATATCGGCCAAGTTTTCTGATCTGGTCACAGCTTTTCCTTCAGGGAGCTCCAAAGAAGTATGATGCATTATCATCTCTTTCAATGTGTACTTAGTGCTTTTGCTATCATAGTCCCATAAAATGCTCTGAAACCAAAAAAAAATGATCTATGGTCGTTAAAAGGCTTAAATACTAGGGGCAGTTTCATATATACCCCTGAAAACTTGTATAATATCATATTTACCCAACAAAAAAAATAATACCAAATATACCCATTCAAAACACTTGTAATTTCATATTTACACATTTTATTAAATACAATTATAATATGACCATTAATATTATACACTTTTATTTCTCCTCACAACAAACTCTCATATCCTAATGCAAGTTTTAAGGAAAGGGTATAAATGTCATAAATATGAAAATTGGTATATTTGATATTATAATCTTTTATTGGAAATTATGATATTATACCAAGTTTTGAGATGAAATAAGAAATTATCCCACATTTTATTTTTAATTTAGAACAGTAATAATATATGTGAAAATCTGATAAAAAATCGCAACATAGATATTAACTTGTGATTATTTCATATACCTTCCTAACATACTCTCTTTTCACAACTTCAATAGGTGATCCTACAGGATGGAAAATAGAAGCATTCCAAAGAGCTCCTCTAGCCACCATCACAGACGAGGCACCTACAATAAAAGGTTATTAGCAAAAACATTTTCACACAAAATATAAATAATTTTTTGCTTACCCGTCACAGCCCGAATGCGCTGAAAATCCTCATACTCAAATATATCACCATTGACAATGACCGGAATAGAAAGAGCATCTACAACACTTGCAATTTCACTCCAATTAGCAGGATCTCTAGGTCTATCTGCAACTCTTCTGCAATTCACTTAACAAGAAACATAAAAAATATTACCAAATTGTTAAAATCAACAGAAAGTTTATCAAGTAAATAATAAATTATTACCTTCCATGGACAGCTACAGCAGAAACCATGGTTTTTTCGATTCGCCTGGCCAATTCTACGGTATCGTGAGTTGAATTTAACAGGCGTATTTTGCATGTTACTGGTATAGACAAGTTCCTCTTTAATGTTGTCAAAATCTGGACTCAAAATTCAAGTTTTTGAAGGATCAGCTATCGATTATAAATATTAAATAAATAAGAAATGAATACCATGACTTGCATACATCATGGATGAGGTCTGGTTTCTTCAATAGTGCAGCTCCCATCCCTCCACTAATAGAGAAGGCCTTGGGGCAACCCATGTTGATATCTATAGCTGCAACATCTTTACATCTGAGTGAAGTAACACAATTGAAATTATTATGTATTTTTAATAACAAAAGAAATGATTTCATGACTTTCTTGTATTAGCTACAACTAATAATGGGATATTGAAATGATTCGACCTTTAAAGATGTTTAGAACATTTTGGCATCCTGAATTCAGATATTGTATGTCATTCAAAAGATCTGATTAGGGTTTAAGAAACATAAAACCATACAAAAATCTAGCACTTTTTTTCTGAGATAAGAATATGCCACAAGTTAACAGACAGTTCACTATGATCGGCCAGCATGAGTAGGCACAAAAAATAATACACAAATAAAGTTGGACAAATCATTGATGTAATGGTGAACCATACCTCCTGTTGAAACAGGATAAAGTATTTGAACATAACACATTGAATAAAGAAACTTACACTAACTGAGCAGCAGTCAAAGCCCTAACAGCATCTGAAGTGCCCAATTGAAATACTACCTGATTTCTTTCTTGATCACATGTTCTAAAAACAACATTCTCTGTACCCTTCTCCACTATATCAGTAGAACCAATAGCATCTAACACATATAAACAAATCAGAATAGTTAGTCACTTTTTTATCATAAATATTGCGTTTTACTATAGCTAATTCTACACGACATACTTAATATCATATACATTGGAATTAGAAGCTGACATGATATTTTACTTTTGAAGGTGAGCGAGTTGTTACGGCCGTTAGCAATTTGTAATATAAGATAACCCTGTTTTCCTTAGTCCTGGATGATATATGTATACTTTGAATCACAATAACTACTCCATGTGACAAAAGTAGAAACCTATCAATAAATTTGGAACAGATCTAGCAAGATCACTCATCACCATAATTAGGTAAAATCACATAACTCCTTTTGTCCCATAAATATGTAACAATTTCAGCATATGCAAGTATGGATGGAAAAGACAGCTTATGCATTTGAGTTGGCGATGATCATGTAAAAATTCGATAAAAAAAAGTTTAACTACAAGTAAATAAAAACGAATTGTGTTACTGCAACTATATTTACCATTTATGCGTTGTTCACATTTGAGTAGCTTATGATCAATAATCTCCTCCCCGTATGTAATGTCTGCACCATATTGAGCTGCCAGCAATCTGAATGGCAATGTTCCCTGACAAAAAAAAAGTTGCATAACTAAACCCTATTTATAACTTCCTGAAACTACAATTTACCAATTGCAACAAAAAAATTACAGGAAAGGAAACCCTAAATTGGTTAATGCTTTTGTTTATACCTTTCATACATGAGCCAATAGAAATATAGTATAATCACCTTGTCTATAGCTCCCTCCATCATCAAGGATAAGATTGACTTAAAAGTTTCAAACTTGAATGCAAAAGCACATTTTGATCGTGTCGATCAAATCTAGTCTTGGTTTTAAAAATCGAGAAGTGCACCGAAGCGACAAGGTCTAAAACTGAGGCCCAAAGAGCAAAAGCACACCGCTTTTTGTACGCGAGATGCAAGGTGCTTATATAAATTCTTTTATATTTCTCACAGATTTATATATAATTTAACATATAAATTACCATACATGTATAGCCTAAAAAGTCTACTGTACAACATCCTGACGCACGAAAAGTGCCATATACATGAAGTGCGCGCCTCACCTGCACCTTAATCTGTTTTCTTGTGCACCTTTTGTACAGAGCTCGCCTTACCTGAGGCGCGCTTTTTAAAACCAAGAACCTACCCCTTTTCAAATGCAAAATGGATATGGTTACTTGATTAAAATTCGACACCGGCATCCTTCGATTTCTAGTACTTGTTATGGTGTTAAGTTCCCTAACCTAATTTTTCTCACAATTTCAAATTCCCTATAAGTTTTGAAGTTCTAACTAAATTGACAACGGAAGTTAAACTTAGATTGAATCTCGGAAGTAATAATTCATATATTCTTATCAATCCTGTAATAACTTCTAACAATTTAAAAACTAAACCCTAGGAAGCTTAAAAACGGTGTGTGGTAATAAGTGAACAATAATTGAATCGGAAAAAAGACTTACAACTCGAACCATTGGAGCAAGAACAAGTTTATTTCGGTAGTCCATCTTCTCCGGAGAATCACACTCTCGCCGATCGATGGCCGGAAGTGTAGACGGAATTTGGTCAGAGAATCCTCCGGGTCAATGAAGTTGACCAATTTCACCCGGTTGGTATTGAACAAATTGGGCTGTGGATTTATGTATGTGGAAAAGCCCAATTTGGAAAGAATTAAAAAAAAATTATTTTTTTTTAACCTTTTCTGATTACTATTTTTTAAGTCATTTAATTTTCTACTAATTTGATTTTTTTTTCCAATAATTGTCGTTCGTTAACTTAAAAAAAATTGAATACATATTTGAATTTTGTTTTTCTTGACATTCTGGTATAAATTTTGTTGAAAATAGAGATGTATTTAAAACAGGGTATTTTTTGTATCAAAAGCTGTAGCGAGTACTAATATCGTGACGAAACAAACCGATACCGAACGAACAACATTGGTATAAGTATTCATTCTCTTTACGTACTTAACAACATTAATGTCACCGCCACAAAGCATGACAGATTTTTTTTTAATAATAAAGTTTTGAAGACGTTAGTTCTTTTTACGGTTTAATACATATCAATGTGTGAGTTTTAATACTACTAAGTATTCAAATAATAAGTTTTATCAATTGCATAATTACGTTAATTATTATATTATCCTGTGTAGTTTCAATTCACATCAAGATCTTTATCTTTTTTTTTTAAATTTCAAAATTTTGTAAATAGAGATTCTTTAAATATAGGGATCCATTTTTATAAATCTTTATATTTTTTACTAGTGTTTAAAAAAGAAAAAAAATAATAAAATAAATGTTTGTGAGAGAGATAAAGATAAAAACAGCATGAAAGAATAAAACAAATTTAGATGGAGATAAAGACAGAAATAGAAAATTTAGTTAAATTATAGAGATTAAGATAACAAGTTGATCTAAATGATAACAACAAATATAATCACTTAATCAAATCATTTGTAGCAAAACAAACCGCATAATGGTTTTATTATAGCAAAATATTATTTGACCCTCTGAATAAACAAACAACAAGTATTGGTTTCATCTTATATAAAATATTTAAAAGAAAACTATCATTTAATAAAAATGTAATAATCACGTATTACTTTTAAACCAATTATTTTTTAAAGAAATTTGAATTTAGAGAAATTGAAATTAATTAATTATGATCAAAATTTACATCGTGTTTGATTTGTAATTCTTTATGATGAACTAGGTTATAGACCCGTGTATTACACGAGATTATATAATATAAATTACATAACTAAAGTATTTTTATTTTAAATAAAAATAAAAGTACAATTACAATTCACAAATCTTTAAATACTTCTTTGTACACGATATTTGTTGTTTTGTTCGTAATTTTACCAAATTAACAATGAAGGGCATTAGCACGTTTCAAAACTTGTTCCTGGCGTGTCGCACTCGGGATTATCGGGTATAAAGGGTTTCCATTAGACACATCGTGTATAGTAAATCATGACCTCCAGCAGCAGAATCGTGAAAGAAAGTCAATCCCGATTTAATGAAAAAATACAGTTTATTATACATGAAGATTCAAGATTTGTTGCCACAATAATAAAATCAAATATATTGTTTCGATAGCCTTTTTTCTAAAGCGACCTGTTTCAGTAGAGGTGGGCAAAAAAACCGGTTTGGAAATCCAAACCGGTTTGGAAATCCAAACCGGTTTCAAACCGAAACCCGACCCGACTTCAAACCGGTTTAGTGGGAACCGGTTTCAAACTGGTTTGAACTGGCGATTTTGAACCGGTTTACTTATACATACGATTTACCGGTTTAGGAACGGTTTTTTTAAACCGGTTTGCCAAACCGGTTTAACGGTAACTTTCGAAAACTAACCGTTGGGATAACGGCTATATAGCCGTTTTTGTTAAATATTTATTTTTTAATTTTTTTTTTTAATAAATCCGGTTTAAACCGGTTCACCAACCCGAACCGGTCCAGAACCGGTTCAACAGGTTCGAGATTTTATATTAAATAAACCGGTTTAACCCGAACCGGTTTAGTCAAAACCGGTTTAAGGTTTGGTCAACGCAAACCGGTCCGGGCCGGTTTGGAACCGGTTCGGTTCAAAAAACCCGGTTTGTGCACCTCTAGTTTCAACCCAAGCCCATTTTGACCCGCCTGTCCGGGCTTAATTTAAGGCTTTAAGCTTTGGGGTTGACCCGTCCATGAGATCCAACCATTCTTGACTTGATCCAATTGAGAATCTGGAATCCTTGTGTTTCTATATAATAATAATTCAACCCATTCCTTCCAAGGAGGTCTGCAAGGATCCAAGAATTTTGAAACTTGAGGCAACATTATTGATTTGTATAAATTTAATACCTTTAATCGTTGAAAGAGTTCATTTACTGCAATATATTGGCTAACTTGGACTGGTCGTATGCCTTTTTGTCTGAATAACTGTTCAGGAAAATTATTAAAATCCAAAGTTAGTGAAATCATTCAATACACTACATATCTATTCAATCTAGATAGTAAGTTCAACAAAAAGTTTGTTACTGTAGTTTGTATTATGAAAAAAATTAACTTGAATGTGTGATCAAACATCTCAATTTGTATGATGTGAATAATAAAACACAGTTGAAGTAGAAACTTGTAAAAAATATGTAAATGTATCATCTGAAACATGTGGAATCCACTCGAACAGAGGATGATATGATATAATATCAAAATGAAACATTGCAGCCATTTTAATGAAGAAAATTCATCAAAATAATGCATGTCAAGTATATCCAAATTAATCAAAAAATCACAGTGGCAAATCAACAAGTTGTTAAATAAATAAAATCTATATAATATGAAATCAAAAGGCCATAACCATTAGAAGATAAAAATGTCATTTCGATAGGTTCAGGTTAGAGCGGAGCGATTTAAAAAAAAATATTTGGATTCGGGTCATGATGGTTCAGGTCAGCGTTGCAGTTTAAGAAACAAAAACACACAAACAAAAAAACTGTACATCTCAAATCAAAATTATTTTTTTTACGAAGCTTTCACATATCAAATGGAACAAAACAATTGATCTCAAGTTCAATCACAGATCAATTTAATTTGCAAAGCAAAAAAAACAATTAACAATGCACCATTATCCTATATCAAAATGGGTCTGCTGTAATACTCACATTCCTCTATGTTATGGCTTCTTGAGATAACAGAAATCAAAAGCAGAAATCAAAAGCAGAAATCAATTTAATTAGCAAAGCAAAAAAATGACACATTATAAAGTAAAATAATTTGTTGTAAAGACTGTTGATACTAATCAATAATTAGTATAACTTAATGGTATGAAAACATTGTTTAAGCTTCCAAAAAATCAGAGAAAGATAACATAGATGGGGCAAAACGTACTGTCAAGCAAAAAATAAACAAAGTTGAACACTGTCACATGTTTGTAAAAGCTTTAGAAATCTGAATGAATAAACAAAAATCAATCTGTGACACATTCAACTTCATCCTTCGCAACTGTAACAAAACCCTAATATCGATATCTGGCAGAAGTTGTCAGGATTTTGATACAACATGATTCAAAACCTAAAATCAAACGCATTAAACGATTCATAACATACCGGATCAGATGCAAAAACTTTTGGGATCGAAGGTCAAGCAAGCCGTGTATGAATACCTAAACAAAGATAAGCGAACGGCGATTCAAAACCTAAAATCAAACCCATTAAATGATTCATAACATACCGGATCAGATGCGAACCATGAAGTAACCGATTTAGAATCGTGAATGAGAATCAAAGATTGAAGGATGAAGTCAAAGCCAGGCGCCAATTCGGAGAAGGAGAACCAGGTCGTAGCGGCGATTAGAATTAGGTTTTGAATGGATGAAATAACGGGTTAGAAAGAATATATTAGATCCGAAAGTGGATCATCGGACGGGTAAGGGTATAGACCCGCGTGTACATAAGAATGGGTTAAAACTCTGTTGGCGAGAAAACATACGGTGAGAGTGAAGGAGAGCTTGCCAAATGGCAAAACTTATAATCATTTATTAAGTTAAGCACTATATTAAAAAATTCATGTATTACATGGGCTGAATAATAAAAATAAAAAAATTTATAAAATTATATATATTTCTCATGATTGAAAATATGAAATTATGTATAAAGTATTGATTTAAAATAACCAATCAATAATATTGAAAATAAAAAAAAGATAATTATAATCCATCAATTTTCATAATTTGAAAGTAAAGGATTTTAATGTTTCCATAATATTGAATTTTTTTTAATTATATTCAATGAAAATTAATGATTCGAATTGATGTTACCATAATTTTCGTTGACTAAGTTTGAGCGGGAAAACTTTAGTTGACCTTATAAAAAGATGATATGTGGCAACATAAGATAGTGATTTATTATATAAAGGACTAGTTTTAAACCCTATGTAACACACGGTGTGAAACATTAATATTATATTGATAAAAATCTTAACATATTTTTTATATAAATTTGATATCAAACTTAATTAAAAAACTACTAATTAAATATTAGCAAACTTTATTCTAACACATATTTATTTAAAATACAAAAGTAATATTTTCAAATTTTATATGTAAAATTGAAATTTTGGTTTTTTATTGAAGAATTTTTAAAAGCTCGCTTTTAGATAATAAACTTTAAAAACTCATTTTTTTTAAATATCCTATTTTTTATTCTTGTTTTTTTTTAAATTCACATTTGATGATAAATCACCTTATCACATACACTCATCTTCATCGTCATCATTGTTCTTCATCTCAAACTCATCTTCATCATTGTTCTTCATCTGAAACCCATCCTCTTAATCGTAATCTAAAAATCAAAGAAAAAGGAGAGGGAGATATTTCCTCGTTCACGTTTTTTCTTAGGCCATCCGTAGCACCGGCGTGAAGAGGGGTGGCGTGAGCCACATCAGTCTTTCACGCCCAGGAACATCGGGGCCCTAGGCATGAAGGGGCGTGAAGAGGGGGCGTGGGACATTTCACGGGCACTTCACATTACCAACACATTCTCCAACCTCTCCAACGGTAATATTACAATTTAAAAAAGAAAATTACCATTTAAAAAAAAATTAACCCCAAATCTAATATAAATTAGTTGCGTAGACTTAAGACTCACTTTGCTTTCACGATTTGACCTTGACATTCCACCAATGAATTCATCTTCTGCTTTGCAGCTACACATTGGTTGGTCGAGACTCAGGATTTCGTTTAGCGTTGTGGCCTGTAGATTAGAATCGTAAAGCTCACCCTAATTTAACATCTGCTTGAACTCCCGATCTACTTTTTAATTAAATAAAAAACTTATCTAGCTAGAGGAGTTTAGAAGATTAGTATATTCATTCCCTTGTTACTTTCTTTCCAAAGCCCCGCATGAGCAAGCCAAGCTACTCTCCTGTATTTTACATATCCATACGATTGAGTCCTTGGGTTTCCGAAATAGTGTAAAAAGAAGTGCTTCAAATCATTGCTATTTGACTCGGACCTGTTCTAAAAAGTCGAGGTATTTCGAATTGTTTGTTGACACGAACAAAGTCAGGGAAAACCTCTGAAAATTTTTCAATATTGAACCTTGGACATATAATAGTTCCGAATCAAATCTCTTTAGAAAGAAGATCTTTTGTCTCATGGTAGCCTGCTCCAGTCCCCTTACGAAACTTTCGTTATTGGGTTAGCCATACACTTCACATGTTTCTAGCGATTCACATGGCATTAATGCGATGCTTTAACCTCTGAGCTAAGCAGGCTCACATAACATAAATTCGACATGTATTGGAATTTAATAAACTTTTAGAATCTTTGCTATTAACTATTTGAATTCTTGGCTATTCATATTATTCATAATTAATATGAATATATTAAAGAATAGAATATCTAATTTCAAATAACTGTTAAATATTATAGAACATAACGATTAATCTAGCGATATAGAATTTTTATTTTTTTTATCACGATTAATTTATCACGATTAAATATTAAATATTCTTTTTTTATTTTTTTTATTTTTTAATTCCTTTCTTCAAACAGCACAATAAATCATTGGAACCCAAATAATCCATTTTTTTCAAACCTTCATCACCCAAACAACCCTTTCAACTCGAACAACGACCCGAGCAACCTTTTCAATCGAAACGTTGAAGATGTTTACGTTCCGAGTACGTCACCGGAACCAAACCTTTTTTAACAAATTCCTTGTGGATTTAATTTTCAACAAATGCCCATTCCTACACAAACCCCTCTCACACCGGATTCAATACCCGAAACACAAGAATTTACCATCCCCGAGACACAACCGTCTACTAAACCGAAGAAACGTTCACATAGAAAGAAACAACCAACGACCGTCGACACAACCAAAGATCCGACTCGTGTTGTTGAAAGGTGGACGTCAGAAGAAAATTTTGCTTTGACTATAGCTTGGGTAGACGTGTCGAAGGAACCAAAAATTGGTTAGGCGTTTAATTTTTTTTTATAAATTGATATGTTATTTTTAATAAAATTGTTACTAATACTTTTTGTTTAGGAAATAATCAAACAGGAAATGATTTTTGGTTGCGTGTTCGTGAGAAATTTCACAAGGCAATGGGGGGGGGGGGGGGGCGAACACCGGAACCCGGACAAGATCTCGGGTAAATGGCGGGACTATAACCGCAAGCTTACTAAGTTTAACAACTTTTGCAACAATCACTACAATAATCGTAAAAGTGGTCAAAGTGACCACGATATATACTTAGAAGCTTGTGAGGAGTACAAAGCCGTATTGGGTTCGACTTTTACTTCCCATAAATCATGGGAGATTATTAGAAATTCTCCCAAGTGGGGCCAAGTCCCGTTGATGTCCTCGTCGTCTAAACGAACTAAAACGTCGTCTACCGGCGATTATTCGCCTGATATCAATTCAAGAATTAATCTAAATGATACCGATGACGAAGTTGAAGCACCGGAAGAACCGGTTCGTCCGCCCGAAAGAAACAAAGGTAAACGGGTTGCTTTTTCGTCAACACCGGACACCCGATTTGAAAAATTAGACGAAAAGCTTGAAAAACTACTTTCTTTTATACAAGATAAACAACAGCTACAAGATATCAAGTTTCTAAGTATGAACTTCGACCACCTTACCGAATACGCTCGTAAACTAGCGGAGAGGCGAAAAAAAGAAACATACGAACGTCAAAACATAAACGACGAGGATGACGACGAGTAGTTTTTTGTATGAATGTAGTTTTTTTTATATGAATGTAGTTTTTTTATAAATGTTATTTTTTTTAATGTAATTTTTTTAATGAATGTACTTTTTTAATTACTTTAATTTAATTTTAGTGGTATTTAGTTAATTATTACTTAATGATTAAAAATTAAATTTCGGGCGTGAAACCACTAAGCACCTTAGTGAAAATGGGCAGTGAAAACTCTTGTGCTAATGTGGTGGTGACGTGGAGGGGCGTGAAAAAGAGGGGCGTGAAACCACTACGGATGGTCTTAGACACTTTTCTTCTATTTTACAGGCTTATTAATTGTATTTTATTTAATTTTAATAAGTTCACTTTTTAATGTTACTAAGAGGGATGGGAGTGGTACCCTCCCAAACAAAGTACCCTCCCAAATTATACCAATCATGAGATGCCACCTCAATTACCCAAAGTATCATCTTAGATGGGAGTGGTACTCTCCAACCCTCTTATTTTTTTTAAATAAATTAAAACAAATAAAATTAATAAATAAAACTTTAATTAATTAATTAAAAATACATAATAAATTAAAAGACAATAAATAAAAACAACTTAAAAAAACAACTAAAAATTTAAAAATCGCATGGCCAAAGCCCCTTAATCACCTAAGTTCATGGGTTCAAATCTCAATAAAAGAAATTTGACGTTAAAAAAAACTAAAATTAAATGCCTTTCAAAAAAAAAATTAAACTAAAATTAAAATGCCTCCTTTGACTAAATGGTTGACCGGTCCATCTGAAAGCCCCTCTTCCCAGAGGCTACTTCCAACAGTTTGAGCGGGTTTCAATACCCGCTTGATTTTACCCGCTGAACCCGCCAAGGGTGCGACGGTGTACCCGCCAACCCGTTGGCTACCCGCCTCTTACACGTGCTCCACTGCCAGTCCCCTAAAAGCCATCTTGCATTGCACTTCTTTTCTTTGCTTGGCTCAACGATATTTCCTCGTTCAGAAAGTACCGATACCGATACCGATTTAGAGGAAAACTGGGTACCGAATACCGTACCGAAACTATTGGTTCGGTACCGGTTTTTTGATACTTTACCGCTTTAGTACCACTTTGATGTTTTCCCTTTTTTTTGCAAAAATAATAAAAATTAAATATGTTTACATCTTTGGTGTATATCACTTTTTTACTTGTAGACAATTTTATAAATCAAAATAATTGTAAGTTAAAAATTTACTCTAGACGTAAACATTTTATTGTTCAGATAAAAAAATAAAAAACACTATTTGGTTTGGGTTCAAATGAAAATATTCATGAAAATGATTCTGTTTAAAAAATGGTATACTTTTGAATTAGGAAATACCAATTTGAATATTTGATTACCGATTTTAGGTTGAAGTCTAATTAGAGATTGGAATTTGAGAATGACAATTATTCATAATTATCTCTATTTGATAAGCTAATAAGTATGGAAACTCTAAAAAAACGATTCACATTCCAGTATGAAAACTAGGGATGATACACAAATATTTGAGAACCGGTACCGAATTGACTCGGCCGGTACAGTACCGATAAACTACCTGTATTTGGGAACGAATTGACTCGTTCGATACGGTACCGATACGCTACCAGTATTTGAGAAAAAAATCTCCCATCCGTATTCGTAAGTTTTCTCATTTTTCTTTTGATCAGATTTCTTTTTTTCTCATTCTTGGTTTGGTAAGTTTTCTTGTGCATTGTGCCACACTGCTTCTATGTCGGTTTCTCTAGAAACCAAATCCTCGGTTAAAGAAAAGAAAGGGTATAACATTAAACTATTATTAAACTTTAATGTCAATGACATAAAGCTTGGTCCTTCTCCCCCTTCTAGAATCCTTTTAGATATCTTAATGGCTAAAGAGGTTGGGTGTAGTGGTTGAGGTGAGATCTAAAGTTCCAAGGGACTCGAGTTCAATTCCTGTCACCACCATTAATTTCTGAGGCATTGCAAATGAGGCCTAGTTCTTAGTCTGATGCACCAGGGTTTTACCCACGCCGATCCAGGGTTCGAGCCTCGGCTCTCCCTCAAGCCCGGAAGAGGCCGTATTGGGTGTGATTTTTCCTTGGATGCTCTCCAACTCTGACGTCAAGTGGGCCCAGTTAAGACAACATATTGGCCGGAGTTGGACGAGACTCTCCCATGTGACGGGGGGTGCGACGTCACAACATTCAATGTTCGCCGTTAAAAAAAAAGATAATATCTTAATGTTTTTATGCTATAAATCAATATATTCCGCACATTATTATATATAACAATGTGACATGATAAAAATTGTGCTTATTTTGTAATTATTGGTAAATTGTGTGACCACTTGTAACTTTATATTTTTAAACTTACGTAAAATCAAAGTTAACTGTCAAAATCAATATAGAATGTGGTTATTATAGAATCTGGTTTAATATAAGCTATGCGATATACTTTATTTTTTGCTTCCATCTATTCTATTTCATGTTAGCGCCACATCACATAACTATACTCCACTCACTCCTCTTCACTCCGTCAAAGAAATACTTCACTCCACACTTCATTATATATATGAGGGAAGAGGCAGCGGCAAGCGAGGAGATTTGCATGGAGAAACCCCAATGAGTTCCTTTCTGGATGCCGTCGCATGGAGGGGGCGGTGTTATCGACGGCCCCTCTCTCCACCTAGACCACTCCGTGGTGTTGCGGCTTTCACACCGCATAATGTAAAGATAAAAAAATATAATTTTATAATCTCAGTTACTTCTAGATACCGAAAATTCGATGGACATCTTCGTCAAAAAGAAGTAATTATTATATTATTTTTTGGAAGAAAAATACAAAAAGAAAGCCTGGGACAAAGAGAAAAAAACATGAAGTTGAGAAATATAAATACAACATATTATTTCACTGTAATCAGATAACTTATAACTATTTTTAAAAGATTCTTAAAAATTAAAATCTTTTTGTTTCTCATATAACAACTAATTAGTTTTTCTAAACAACTTCTTAAAAAAAAGGAAATCAAGCGTGACATAGTAGAGTAATTGAAAATTTAATCACATTTCAACACTTACAAGTTAAATTAAGAATATCATTCCAAAGTTGTAATAACTAATTAAAGTGATCTCATTCTGGTTATTTTTTGAAACTTCCGGTTCTCATATTTGCTAACCATGATAAAATCTCGTGTATTACACTACTTAAATAAATATAATGTTATATATTTAGTAATAAATTTATTTTGTTTTTACAAACTCGTGTATTATACGGGTTGAATAAAATATAATAGCGTGCAAAGTCGTTTATGGGTTGGCCTCTTTCATAACCACAACCGCTTGATCGGTTTATTTTGTCGAGTTGCACCAAAGTTGTAACACCCCGAATAAATAGGAACACATAAAAGAAAAGTAAGGCGGGCCTGGTCAAGGGTCGACCCATGGGCTCGAAATAAGGTAGGGAAACCCTTTCTAATCAGCAACCACCAACCTTCCATCCTCATTCTTTCCATGCGCAACTTCTAGAGAGAGAGAGGCCGGCTCTAGGGAGAGAAAGCGGGGAAAGAGACTCAAAATCTCGGGAATCATTTGTTTGCATCATAGCAATGGAAACCGGACTCCAAGAGGTAAGCATCGCTTCTAAATCTGAGTTTTTACACATTTTGGGGTTTCAGGTTTAAGTCACATAAAGGCATGGTTTTATGAATAAAACTTGAAACAAATCACATATTTGAACTCATGGATGAAAAATAAACTTTTTGAACGTAAAACGTTCAAGGCTTGCTCGATTAGAAATAGTTGGCCAGATCTAGGGTTCTGGTTGGGAAGAAGATTGATGCTGTCGAAACTACTTAGTTTCGACGAAACTACTTAGTTTCGAGTAGTTTCGACATAAGCCAGGCATCGAAACTACAAAGTTTCGATATACATGAGTGATTGAAACAACTAAGATTTACATAAGTTACTTATCGAAACTATTAAGTTTCGATATACAAGACTGATCGAAATTACTAAGTATGTCGAACCCTAAGTATAGAAATGTTAAGTGTCATTATTCATCATCTTATTTTGTATGACTTGATTATACAGATCGTATGTGACCTTAGTGACGCTCTTAAGCCAACTTATATATTCTTGGGAACCCGCTTATCAGGCGAGTTATATCTACCCCATATATGTTACGTGCAAATCATTTTAAATATTTTGGGGTTGAAATGTATACACTAATCGTAAAACCAATGTTATGAATACCAATGTAATCATACGTGAAGTACTATGCATCTTAGTGTCGCTGACCATTGGCGTTTCTTGGGGACTACGCTTCGTCTTCCCGACTAGTGTCGCCCCAAGAAACTGTGTCGCCAATTAGTGTCGCCTAAAGAACCCCTTCATGTTCCATGCCCGTTTTTTTATCCAAAATTACAACTTTTTACGTCCAAAACGTTTATCTAGCTAAGCTAGATCCAAGCTTTAATAAACTTTTAAAAGGTGAAAATTCAATCTTTATGTTAGAAACCTATAAAAACCCTAAAATCCATTTTTCAAACAGAAACTAAGATCTGGACGGTTTGTTACCTGTTTTGAGCCTAACTCTTTGATCCTTAGCTTCCGTTGATGATTATGATCAATCATTGAGCTTCTCAACTTGCGCGAATCCTGACTTTCTCTTTCTAAAATTTCTTGCAAGTGGGAGAAGTGAGGATCAAAGGGAGGTGGCAGCTAGGTTAAGCCTCCCATTCCCCATTCGTCTTTCATCTTTTGTCGTGTCTACCCCTATCTCGTTCCTTCATTTATTCTTTTATTTCCCGAGCCCCGTTCGTAAATACATGTTTATTATTATTATTATTATTATTATTTTGGGATGTTACATTAAAAAACACGTCAATTGTACGGGTTGAATAAACACGTGTATTACACAGTTTGAATAAAATATAATATTATATGTTAACACATACAACCTTCAAGAAATGTCTTTTAAAATGAACTTTGAATGACAGTTATAAATTCTGTTAAGTTAATTATTTTTCAACTCGATATTAATTATTTTATATAATTGATAAGTGTTAATTCAGTTAAAATGTACTTAGTTCTTTAAATATCTTTTTAGCAAAGATAAGTTAACTTAAATTATAAATTCATACACAAAATAAGAAATAAAACTTGGATTTTTTAACACCACTTATTATTTTTATTATTTGTCATATTGTACTTTTACCATTCAAACCATCCAACCACATTAAATCTTTTAAAAGTTTAGAAATCACTTATAAAAAAATAATTATTTATTATTATTCTTCCTTTTTTATTATTTTAACAAATATAATTTTAAATTAATATTGAAAGTCAGAAATTATAACTATTTATAATTAATTTTATAGTAATTTTATTTGGTTAATAATGTAATAACTATCCATAATTAAATAATAATAAGTATTCAAAATTAATTTATATTAAATATCTAAAAGTATATTATTTTAATATTATCATTATTTAATAGGAGAGAAAGAGATGTGTAAAAATATAAAATTTTAGATAGTGTAGAATTGTATCATGTGTTATTTAGCATTTTCATTTATTAGATAGTATATAGATCTATACTATCTAATAAATAAAAATATTTTGTGACACATGGTATGATTCTAGGCCTTTTCAACTTAGATTTTTTCGTTTCTCTCTCCTATTAAATATATAAATTTCTATAATTGTTTTTATAATTTTTTGTTTATAGGCTCTCTCTCTTATTAGATAATAACGATTTATATAATTCTCTATTATAAAATGAATTTTATTTAAAAAAAAAGTTTTGTTAGTTCATAAAACAATTTTATAAATTGAACATTTCGTTCATTCTTTTCATAGAACATTTAAAAAAAATAACTATATAATGTTTTTGATATTTATATTAAAAAACTATGTAATATATTATAAATATATAATATGTAAACTCTTATTATACATTATATTACTCAACCCGTGTAATACACGGGATCCTAACCTAGTATAGATATAAATAATGAGTCTTTTGTATTTTTAGCAACTTAGCATCACTAGAGTCAGAAATGCTAGAAACTATTGATGTAAATAGCAACTAAACCGAGGGTCAGAATCTCATGAAAAATATGTTAAAGCTGACCATATATAGTCCATGCGTTCATCACTTGTCTTTGTTTTCAGAAGTGGCACATTGTCAGCTTGTATTTCCTCTATTATGTCTGTCAAGTAGATGGTAATAATGCTCTCTCATGTGACGAAGCTTGTATTTCCTCTATTATGTCTGTCAAGTAGATGGTAATAATGCTCTCTCATGTGACGAAGGGTGTGACGTCACAACATTCAATGTTCGTCTTTAAAAAAAAAGTAGATGGTAATAATAACAAGTTATATATATTCAAAGGATCAAGATTCAAAGGTAATGATCATACTGAACAGGTTGACAAAATATAAATACATAGAAGTTCGGCAACATCAATTTGACACGTTTGTTTAATCAATATATATTTGTTTTAGATGAAAAAGTAAAACGCCAAAGTATGCTAAAAGTTAGATTCCTTTTTTACTTCTTCTGGAAAGTGAAAATACACATATGAATGCCTATTTTCGTTATATTTAATTCCGAGTTCATCAATTCTGACATAGTAGTTTTTTTTAAACGGCCAACAAACAGAGATTTGTCTAGTTACTCCGTACGAGGTGACCCATTAGTAAAAGGTCACCGCCAGCTGGCCCAACCCAGCCGTACGGAGCCCTTAAGAGCCCCAAGTTATCTACAGTTCAGAGAAAAACCCAATCACCCGAAAGCCCACTGATGGTAAAACCCGGACGCCCTCAGGATCGAACCGGAGATCACAAAGATCCCGGTCTTCCTTCATTGAGCCAACATGCCCCTTTCCAAAGTGATGCCTGTGGGGATAACCTGGGCCTTTTTTAGAGAATCCAGGCTTTCTACCACTACACCATATTGGAAGTTGCAATTCCGACATAGTAGTTACACCAAATTAACTAACAAAGAGGTATAATACCTGTGAAAAACATGCAGGCTGGCATTTATAGATTTGAAAGAGATTGATGATCGGTTACCGTTTATAGCAAGCTTCAGTTACTATGTATAGGAACTTTTACCAACGAAAGTTCATGTCGCAAACTGCCCTCACCAAAAAACGACGAAAAAGATTGGATTGGGGATGTTTGTCGGAAAATAGTTCCCCTAGACAATGACATAAGTTGGACTCACCCGCGTCAGGTGTCTCTCAGTAATCCGTCAGTGATAGTTTCTTTTTTCTCGTTAGGCTTCGCTGGCATACTACCTAGGGATTACATAAAACTTTTGTTTTTTTTTTTCCAGTTTTTAGTGGAATTTATCATTTATCTGTTCGATAATTCGTCGTCGTAGGTGATACTCTTTAAGGTTTTATGAAAAATAAAAGTAAATATGAGATATTTTTCGGTACATGGGTGATAAGTAACAAAATATGATCAAATTTCTCTATTAATTTTATTTTAGTAGATTGATGAATCAACATTAAAATGATATATATACCAGTCCAATATTTAATCTTTAAAAAAAGCCTAAGATGAGTTAAGTTGGTTCTAAATTAGGGTCAGTAAGAAACGGATTTAGAACAGAATATCCATAATAGAAGTTGTACCCGACTCGTGATTACCCTATAAAGGGTATGATTACGTGTATTATATTAATCAACAAATAGTTATGGGTACGTATTGACCTGACGGCAGCCATACCCATGAGACCACAATAAAAAAACCATTTTGATTTGAGTAAGAGGAACAACCATTTTATATTTAGCTATAGAAACAACCATTGATGTTCTATAAATATTCTTAAGTATGTTTGGACCATTTGACACTAAAAAGCTTTTTGGAGACTAGCACTTAATGGTCTAGGCAGATTTAATGATTCGTTTTCTTATAAAACATAATTAGTTAATGCAAAATCACTTCAATTTATATTCTTTTAGAGTAAACACAAGTTATCTTACAACAATTAGAAGATGACTAAAATAGAGCATACATGTTTAGCTAAATTAGGGTATCAAACCATAAATCATTAAGTAAACAACCTCATTAAGAAGTGTAAAATTACAAGAATCATTTGAAACAAAAGAATCATCCTAATGTGACTATTACAATTATTAGCATCAATCAAAAACTAATTTCGAAAAGATACGATAAAAAACCATTTGTTTTCAAGTAACAAATCATCTCAAACGTAATCAATTGCAGACTGTAGGGTTGAACACTTGTTGACCTAGAAAACGACAACCGAAAAATATGAGATATCTAATAGATAATAAAGGAATACAACACCACAAGTGGAATACTCGATCTGATCATTATTTTTGGGCTGATATACGATTCCATCTTTGTTACCTGTGAACCCGTACTATACCCGGTTTATCCACTTACCCGTAACCAACCCGTTCCGTACTATACGGTTTGTGTGTATCAACCTTTCCCTCAAACGGGTACAAATACGGGTCAGGTATATATATCTGTAAGGTGCGGCTGAGACCCGTTTGAATACTCCTATTCTCAAGTGGCTGACAAATAAAAATAAAAGATAAAAAGAAACAAACAAAAAAAAATAATGGGTTTCTACTAAAAAAAAGCCTACACATAAAAAATCTAAGAAAAATATAAAAAAAAAACATGAAATGCGCAACCAGCAAAGTAAAAAACCTGGTCATTTGATTGAAACTAAATAAAATTAACCACTATATCATAAAGTTATTGGGGTTGGTGGTCCAATAACAGAGACAAAGCCTCTAGTAGCATTTAAAGTTTGAAGATCACGGGTTCAATCCTCACTAATGCCATGATTAAAAGAAATTTGCCGTTCTAAAAAAAGAGAAAAAAACAATATATCATAAATTGCTTTAAGCAAACAAATTAACAAATTATATATAGGGTCCTCTTGAAAACCTATGGGTAAATCAAGTTTTAGTAATAAAAGAACAGTGAGTAAATGAGCCTATGACACATTAATTCCTCATCGACTCTGAATATAATCATAAAACTATACGTGACTTACAATGATAATATGATTTCATATAATCCTTAACGTAATAAATGATTACATTTTTTGCCACATGTCGCTCTGTCATTCAATCTCACTTTCTTTTTCTCGCTCAAACCATTATCCGGATTAAATAACACGCGAACCCTATTAAATAATGATATACTTAATATAAATCTAATTATGAATACTTATTATTTAATTATGGATAGTTATTATATCATTAACCAAATTAATTTAATCTGAATTACATTTATTAGTTATATAAAAAAATTATTACTCAGTTAAAAAAATATTTTAAAAATTAAGTTAACATAATTTATAACCGTCACGTCAAAGCACATTTATTTAAAAAACATATTTTAACGAGTATACGTGTTAACAGATTACATTATATTTTATTCAACCCATTTTAATACACGGGATTATAAACTAGTAAGAGGAATAAAAGGCTATATGGGCATCTCTAATATTTACATTAAATACACACAAAAAGACTTTTTTTAACGACCAACAAATACTAGCTATAAGCCTATAAGCCTATAAGCATGACCATCCGGTAAACTCATTGGCGAAAGACCACCTACGCCTACAAACACAGACAACGCTGGTCACTCGGCTCGCCCCCAAAGGCCAACTGTGATAAAACATATGGCTCACCTAAGCTTATTGCACCAAGTGAAACTCGAACCCATGACCTTCACGTTGGAAATGTTTTGTGTTAAACATTTCCACCAATTTTCACTTTTGTTACATTCATATTAATTTATTTCAGTTAAACTGTTTTATTTAGAAATGTAGAAATAAGTAAATAAATTTAAATAATTTTATCTTAAAGAAATCAGTTTTTATAAGTTAAAATATAAGTTTTTATAAATTAAAATATAAGTTTTTATATATTAAAATTTAGGTTTTTTTACATATATTTCCCTCTATAAAACTTTGAAATTACATATATATCCCCAACACTAACTTTGAATACACATTTCCCTAATTAACTTAAAAGTATCCAATTGTCCCTCACAAATATTTAGGAAAATGATATATGTAAATAGTATTTTAATTGGTTCATTAAAAGTAAAATGACAATAAAATAGTTATTTTAAATGAATTGAATAAATATGTAATATATATGTTTTAGGAAGGGGAAATACGTAATTAAATTTTATGGTTGAGTAAATATGTAATAAAGGAACTTAGCAATGTGATATATGTAAATAATAAACTTAAGTTCTTTTCTTTAATTATTATAAACTAAAATTTACTTGTTAGTTGTTTAACCCATTTTTATATAAATAAAAAAATAATAATTAATACTTAGATCACTCACACTCACACGGGTATATCCCTCCCATGTGAGAGTGGTGTGAGAAAGTTGGTGGGTGAGGTAGCGCCCACGTGGCGTGCACTTTTTCCTCACACCGGTCAAACGGTATACCCCATGCGCTTATCATTTACCATCGATCCTACCTGATTTAGAAAGCGAAGCATATCGGTGAATGAACTCGTTTTACATAATTTATTATTTAATTAGGTTAGAAACCCATGTATTTAATAGGTTGAATAAATCTAACTTGTTGTAAACCAACAATTTGTATGAAGATTTGCATGTTGAATCTTATCATCATCGTCGTCTTTCCTATCATCAAGGTTAGTATTGGTAAGCTTCAATTTCACGTGGATTCGTATTGCCTTGATAAGAATAGATTGTTTGCTGGGGCATCTCTAATACAGCTGGAATGTTGGACAGACGCTATTAGCACAATATTAACGTAAACATCATGGAGAAAATTTCCTATGTTTGCTGCTAAGTAATACAACACTTTTGTTGAATGTTTCAGGTGTATTAGAAAGCCCATGAAAAGTGTAATAAAATTTTAACCTCAAATCATAAAATTCCTTTTAAACTTGAGGGTGAAGATAAATTAACTGAACAAAATCTTCTTAAGAAATTTTCTGTTGAAGAATAATGATAGTAATTCTAGTGGAATTATCACATTAAACAACTCTTTTTTCGTATTAAACATCACTAATCTAGTATAATTGAACAAAAATCAGAGAAAACATTGTGTGGATCAATGTAGAGGAAGATAAACTAGTTTTGAGTTAAAAAAAGAATGTTATGTTATTTGTTAGAAACGATTATAAGTAGATTTATAGAAAGGAGAACATGTACAAATGTTTGAGCAAATTTGATACTCCACTGAGAGATCGCCCTAACAAGGACGATTTCTCCTATTACAAGGGGGTGGTGTGAACACCACTTTTAAAAACAATTCTGATTTTTATGATTATCATATCAAATCGTGAGCATTTTAAAACTCTACTATGAGACATAATTATTTGTTTTCCTAATATATGAAGCTTAAAGAACTTAGTAGTGGTCTTGAATTTAACACTTTCTAGGTAGTCTAACAAATTATAAGAGCACCTCGAACGCTGGAGATTTTCTTCACCCGAATCTATGTGGAGGAGAGAGACAAGTGAAATAGAAGAGAGGTTGAGAGGCGTTTGAGATTTCGGATGGATGCAGATGAGCTTTGTGAGGTATAAGGAGGATAGAGAAACGGATGAGAAAGATGAGAGAGAAAGGAGGTGGTGAGGTGGTCTCGTCTATTCCATCCAGCTAGTGTTGCTAGTGCTCTAAGGCTACGTGTAATGTGCATCGAAGGGAGGGGCATGGATGATGTGGTTAGTGATGGGGCGTTGAACACAACCCCCTCGAGCGTGAACGGGGCGCTTTGGGCGATGAGACAGGGGCAAACAAGGGCGTGGGGCGATCTCATGTGTATGTATATGGGATACTGAAACCATTACACACTCTAATGATTCTCATTAATGGTTTCATTCCTGCCTACGAGACAGTGACGTGACGCGCCGCGCCGTTTATCACTTTTTAGTAAAATCATTACACATAGCCTAAGTATGCCTATATATGTAGACCGGATACGAAGCTTCTCATGCATGATATATGTTTTCGCATTTTGAAACATTCTTTTCTCTTGGAAATTTCACGTTGTAAACTTTTGAAATATTTTAGAGAAGTGTAGCATATGCAAGTTCATCTTATGTAATAGATATACTTAAAACTCTGTCTGTCCTTACAGAAAATTAACACTGACATATTTAAGCATGGATATCCCTTCATCTTGGCTACTGGAACCGGTGAGTAAAAGCTGCAGGCTGTACCTTCACACACTTCAATTTAATATGATATATATACTCCTGCTTTATTTTCTACAAATTGTTTGCTGAATCTATATTTTAGGAAACACAAGATCAAGTTCATGAATCAATATCAGATGAAGAAACCTTATGATCATCAAATGGAGGATTTCAGTGTTGATTCATTTTCATCAGATAGCTACACAGAAACCCCATCTTTTATTGATCAATCTTTTCAAACTCATAACTACTGCCTCCAAGAACCATCCAATATCAAACAACCAGTTAACAAGAAACAGCTTCTGATGCTCCAAACTCTTTCATTATATCTTTTGGTGATATAAAGCCTAAAGGTGAGTCCCATACATTTAGTTATGATCCATACGCTTTCAAAGCAGCCGGTAAGACAAATGTTCGGACAAGTGTCAGGAATCCGAATCAGGTTCAAGATCATGTCTTGGCTGAGAGGAAGAGAAGGGCAAAGTTGGCTCAGCGGTTTATTTCTTTGTCTTCACTCCTTCCCGAACTGAAAAAGGTACTAATGACAACTTCTAATGATGTTTGTAGTTTATTAATGATCTAGCTAATTAACTCTAATTTGGTGTTAGATGGATAAGGCAACCGTGTTAGAAGATGCAGCTAATTACATCCAAGAACTTCAAAATCACGTGAAGGAACTCGAGAGAAAGAAGATGCAAGAATCAGGTATAACTTGTAAGAGACCGAGGCTAAGTAGTAGTGATGATAATTATGGCTCGTGTTCTAGCGAAGCATAAGTTGAAGAGAGTAGTGGCGTTTGCGATCCAGAGATCGAAGTGAGGACGTCCGGAAGCAGTCTACTTGTAGAAATATACAGCCAGAAAAACTGCATATCATTACTCAAAGTGCTAAGGGAGACGCAGGAGCTTGGTTTATCTATCATCAGTTGCAGTACCATGCCCTTTGCTGAGACCACTCTTCTTGTCACTATTGTTACTCAGGTTTACATTGATATTGTTGTATATTCATCATCATAATCTAGCATTCTTTTTCATGAATATGAATGCATTCCTTAGTACTTTCTTGTCCCCCTAATATGTCCCTTTGACTGATCCCTTCCGAAAATGTCCCCTCATATACCGTCGGAATCGACGGTATAACATGGTCGTCGCGACGTTGTTTTCAGCCAACCATAGCCCGCCATGTGTCCAAATTGCCGGTATGTTTATAAATACCGGCGGGTCCGCGGGTATTTTTTTACAAAATTGTTGAGATAAGATCTCATTGTATTTATAAAAAACCATTAATTTTTTTCAAAAAGATTTTATTTTATTTTATTAATTTTTTAAAAAATTGTTGAGGTGATTTTTTTTTCAAACGCCGTTAGATTTTTTCCAAACACCTTTGTACGACGGTATAACACCGTCGGAAGACTATATAACACTATAGGATTTTTTCAAACACCGTAGAATTTTTTTTTATACCGTCGGACGTCAGTATAACACCGTCGGATTTTTCAAACACCAAATACTGTTGGTTTTTTTTTAAACACCGTTGGACGACGGAATGGGACATTCTCGAAAAATATAAGTCAACGAGACAAATTGAGGAACAAGAAAAGTAATGAGGACATTTTGGGATTTTCCATAATTACTAGGTTCTGATTCATTTCATTGGTTTTTGCAGAAGAGTGATGACTTCATTATGTCATCAGCGGATCTTGTGAAGAACCTACAATTTTTTTTTTTGATAGGCAACTTTCATTTTTAAGTGGCAGTCGCATCTCCAAATCGGAGACCCGCACCTCTCAACCTGACCACTACGTTGTCTGAACCAGGCCCGCGAGTTCAGAACGAGAGGCTTGAATCTCAAATTAATTCGGTGTCTTAAGTACTCTTGAAAAGGGAAGACAGTCCCAAGGGCAACAAATTAATTATCATTTTCTTTTCATTTCTGCATTATACTACTTAATCTTAATTGTTTCTGATGTCAGCCATCTTTTTAAAGTTCTTGTGATGTATTTTGAAAACACCCTTTGACAATTTATGTAGTATATATGCTAGAAACATGGTTTGAGAGGTTTGAGAATTGTACTAGGCTGGAAGGAACAAAGTCTACCATCCCTTTTTGTGGTTTTGAAAAATTTTCAAATAGAATGAGAATATAGTATAACGTCACACCGGATACTAACCAAGTTTCTATACGTTAAAGATACTTAAACTTTTTTCTTACTAAACAAACCTTTCAAGTTTTACTATTGTTTTATTTTTATAAATTCTTTTATATATAATTGTAGAAATTAAGTGACCTAGTGAAACGAATATAAATCTTAGTTACTATTTAATGACTATTTTTAATTTTAACCTAAAGTAAAGGTAACTGTAAAGAAAAAGTCACTAAATAATAACCAAGATTTATATTATTTCATTTAGATTATTCAATTTAAACAATTATAAAAAATTTCATGACAATTGAAAAGTATTAAAACTTGAGTGGTTTTATGAATATAAAAAAAAATCTGAATAACGTTATTAAAATAATATTGAAATTAGCATGGTCAATATTCATAAACTTTCCCAGGATAGTGGCATTTAAGTGTGACATCCTAGATAAATCACACACCATAGATAAAAAAGTTAGGTTCATAAGTAATTGTCCGCCTGATATATCATCAATGCGTTTTGGACGTAATAATCGATTGTATATGAGAGTAGAACTCCATAGTTAAAATTGCTCGGCTGAGAGCAATCCATGGATGAGTGACTTCCTTAGAAGTTTTAACTCGGCAACACAAAAACAAATTCATGTGCTCCTTATTGGCAAATTTTGTTTAAACAATCAAATAAATGTTATATTAACATACAAATGAGATTTGAACGATATGTTTGACACGAGCAATTGCCACTAATGAACGGAAAAAATAATAACACAACACCAAAGATAAAACTATATTTTGGAACCCAAAACTTGATTGAAGCCATAAAAAGAAACCACTTAACTCAAAACATCAATCAACCGTCAACCTTATGATGAGGCTATATGAGCTAGCACATTTAACCCTAAAAATCATGAGCTGAAAAACTAATAAATTGCTACAAAACTCACATAAGTCTCCCCCTCCACATCCGTTGTGCTCCCCTTTCTTCGTACGTGGTCGTCCGTAGCCACAGACGTCTACCTTAAACAAAACATGTCGTCCTGCCCTCTCTCTACCACGAGGGACTTCTCTTCTCGATTGCAGGTACTCTTAGCTCGAGTCTTTTCAACCTTGTGGGATTGAAAATAATTTAACAAGCCATTATTTAAGAGAAAAAAAAATAGATAACTGGTAGAAGATGGTTAGGTGGAAGAACTTATTATCTGCAACCTTGATTGTAAAAGTGATGCCTAGTTTTATGATATCTAGTCTGTATGTAGAAGATGGTTAGCTGGTGGAAGAACTTATTATCGATATAGTTAGCATAACAATTTAGAGAATAAAAAATTTGCTTCCAACCCATGTCAACCTACACACAAGAGAGGGATAAACTTCATATTCAATTAGGAATCATTAATGTGGCGATGATTAAGAAATAAAAATTCACAATTCTTCATGTTGTTGGACTAGGAAAGGGTTTATTCGGTGGACTTCTAGTTATTCCATGATGAACACAACCCCATGGGTCCTTGAGATATAAGGATATTGTAAATATTAATATAAATTAACCAATATGGTATATCTTATGTAAAGTTTTTATCTTTTATATGGTTCTCAAGTATGTCTAGAAAGATGTCATTGAATTGTTGTAATAATTGATACCCGGGATGTGTGCGTGTGTTAAATTGAGCCATATATAGCAGTATAGCACTATTTTAGTTTGAAAAAATCACACCCTTGTTGATCTTTGGCGTTTAAAGTCTTGAGCGACTTCACCGAAAAAAATTTGGAGGTGTCCTCGAGCCATATAGCCACCTCGTCTGAGGGGGCGACTCCAACTCCATGCTTACAACCCAATATGATCCTGCAAAGAGTAACAAATATTAATTTAGTTCATGGAAAAAGGCCGTATTGTAGGAACTGGCTCATGGAATTTAGTTCTAAAGAATTTAAACACTTCCTTCTATATTTTCTTCATAATGGTACACCCAACACCGTTAATAGTCAAACTTGGGATCGAGTTTCTCAAAGCTTTACTTTTGATTATTCCATGGAAAAAGGCCGTATTGTCGTCGCCATATGTGGTCCATCGGATCCTAGATAGTTGTTTCGAATCCTTTATATTATTAGTTTCCACCTCCAAAATTTCTTTTTGCACTATGCCCTAACCCAAGACTCTTCATCTATCAAATTTCTTTCTTCAAAAGTATGATCCAGAATTTTCAATTCCTGGTTCAAAGTTTCTGAAAGCTCGTCTTCTTTGATTTTATTAACCTTAACCCATTTTTTTATTTCTTCCCTAATGTACTTTAATTTCCCAGGCATATGCTTGTAATTAGGCCCCATAAAAACATAAGAGCTATTTGCCTTATGAATAATGGAATCGAAATCCAGGCGATCTAACCAAGAGTTAAAGATCCAAAACGGCTTGCACTATAAGAAAAAGACTCTGTGCCGACGCCGCCTATACCGACAACAATTGTCGTCGGCATAGGTCACCCTGTACCGAAGACATGTCGTCAGTATAGGTCAAAACCAAAATTTTGACAGGGACACCCTATACCGACGACATGTCGTTGGTACAGGGTTGAGCCAGATGGGGGAAAAAATGGCGCCCAATGAATTATTGGGGAAAACCTATACCGACGACTAGGGTTATTTTGATTTTATTTTTGTTTTTTTAATATAATAATGTTTTCGTCGGCCAAATTTTTTTTTTGTTAAAAAAATTATAAAATGGCCTATACCGACGACATGTCGTCGGTATAGGCTTTTTTACTTTATTGACTAGTCAAAACCCTACGAAGTCTACACCGACGACATGTCGTCGATATAGGTTACCTATTGCGCCGACTATCGAGCCTATACCGACGACATGTCGTCGGTATAGGTCTCAGCGTGAATTAACCCAGGAAACAGCTTTCTTCTTCCCATTTCGACCAAAAAAACCCCAAACGCCTCCATCTCTCTCTCTCCGACGATTTCACGTTTTTTTAGGTATTTTGTGGAGCAATATTCACCAATCTCTTCGGTTTTGAGGTGAGTTAACATCTATTGTTCAACCTTAACAAGAAAATCAACATGTTGGTGTTTTTTGCTTAATTTCTTTGGTTTTTGTTAGGTGTTTAAAGATTTAACCATTTTTGAAGGATTTCAAGCTTAGAGGAAGCTAATTTGCAAACTTGATTAGTAATTTTTTTACAAATTTGGTTTAGATGTATGTTTTTCTACAAATTAGGTTTAGATGTATGTTTGTATGTATATGTTTGTGTTTATTTGTATGTATGTATATATGGTTTAGATGTATGGTTTTATAAATATTTATGTAATTTTATGATGAAATTAGGTTTATATGAAATTTGAGAATTTGGGCATTTATATATTTATGTTTGTATATAATATGTATGTATATATGCGTATGTGTGTTTGTATGTATTTGTATTATGTTTATGTATGAAATTGTGTTTATGTATGTAATTTGAGAATTTGGGTATTTGTTTATGTATGTTTGTAAAGGCTATGTATGTATATACATGTATGTGTGTTTGTATGTATTTGTATTATGTTTATATTTATGTATGGAATTGTGTTTATGTATGTAATTTGAGAATTTAGGTATTTTGTTTATGTATGTTTGTAAAGGCTATGTATGTATATACGTGTATGTATGTATTTTTATGTATGTAATTGTGTTTGTATATGTAATTTTAGAATTTGGGCATTTATTTATGTGTGTTTGTATATAATATGTATGTATATTTGTATGTATGATTATGTAATTGTATGATTTGTATGTATATAATTGTGTATGTATTTATGTAATTGTGAATGTATGTATATATCTTTGTATGTATATGTAACTTTATTTAATTTTGTTGCAAGTTCGGAACTCATTGCGGTTGGAGAGGCGTGAATAACATCTTATTTGTGTTTTTTTAAGGTACGCATCCCGACTTTTATACCTTTATGTACGTATCATGTTGTGTACACTAGTATGTTTATTTAGGATAACTCTTTAGAATATACCCGTCCGAAATTTATCTGATAGAGATAAATTTTGGATTGTCCCATTTGGGACTGCTTTTTGAATATTCTATCTTATTTAGGATATGTATATATTTTAACGGGTTGACATTTAAGAAAAAATTGGTAGATATTTCTCCTTACTCCTTCGAGTTTGCGGTTTATCTGCGTACTTGGGGAGTTAAGGTGAAATGCTGCTGATTTTTTCTTAAATAGTCAACTCGTTAAAATGTATACATATGAGATAGAATATTCAAAAAGTGGGTTAGGATCCACCGCCTTAGAGTACCGATCAAATCACATACATTCGTTTATATCATTTATTACATGCAAGTATATGTGTATGCTTATAACACAATAGATATGACAATTGATAAAAGCTGGGTTACACTGGGAAATCGGAATTCTCCGACTTTCTTAAGCGGTCTTCGCAACTTTATAGAGACGGCCAAGAACCATGTCGACGGTCGAGATAGAGCGTTTTGCCCGTGTAGACGTTGTTGTAATGCGTGTCGACAGGATTTGAACACGATATATGGCCACATACATGACCGTGGGTTTCTACAATCATATCAGAATTGGATTTATCATGGTGAACAACATACTCGTGTGGCGGAGATAGCATCACTTTTTGCCCCCAAGAACAACACCAACTCCTCCAATAACTACAACAACAAATAATGAGATGTTTGATGCCATAGATGATGTGATGGCTTAGCAAAATACAAATGAGGATAATATAGATGAAGATGGAACTAGTTTAGACCCAGAGTTTGAGGCGTTGTTTGAGGAGCTAAATAAGGAGTTATACCCCGGTTGTAGTCAAATGTATCCCTTAAACTTCATAGCCAAATTGATACATATCAAAGTTATCAACAAATGGACGAATAGTTCGTTTGACCAACTGTTAGAGCTTCTACAAATTGCAATGCCGAAGGAAAATCACGTTCCAGGATCACACTATGAAGCTAAGAAGAAACTGCGTAAGATTAGGTTAGGATATCAGTCTATCCATGCTTGCATTAATGATTGTGCACTGTTTTGGAAGGAGAATGAATCAATGCAAAACTGTCCGGTTTGTAATGAGAGTAGATGGGTTGATAAAAACACAAAGGGGAAGAAAGTACCACATAAAGTGTTGCGCTACTTTCCTTTAACTTCACGGCTTCGACGAAGGTATAGTTCAAGATTAACGGCAAAAGAAATGATCTGGCATAATACTGGACGCTCAACGGATGGTATGATGCGACATCCGGTTGATGGGAAGGCATGGCAAGATTTTGATGAGAGATATCCGGATTTTGCTAAAGAACCAAGGAATGTCCGCTTAGGTTTGGCTGCCGATGGTTTTAATCCGTCCGGTAACATAAGTCAGACTTACAGTATGTGGCCGGTAGTGTTAACAACATATAATACAACACCGTGGTTATGTATGAAAGAGTCTTCTTTCATGTTAACCTTGCTAATTCCCGTGCCTAAATCACCTATTAAGGACATTGATGTATACTTAAGGCCGTTGGTTGATGAGTTGAAAATGTTGTGGGCTGAAGGAGTCCAGGTGAGAGATGCATCAACCAAAACTGTATTTAGGATGCATGCTGCACTGTTATGGACTATCAACGATTATCCTGCTCGTAGTAGCTTGTCTTGATGGAGTGGTCAAGGTTATAAAGCATGCCCTACGTGTAACGTTGACACACCTTCGTGCGCTATAACGAATAAGATAGCTTTTGTTGGACACATAAGATTCTTGCCTAGAAAGCATAAATGGAGGAACGATCTGTCGTTTGATGGCAAGAAAGAGACAAAACATCCTCCCCGACGATTGACTAATGCTCAAATATTAGAACAACTAAAAAAATCTCCTAGATCGTGTTCCGGGGAAACATCCAATGTATGGAGGGGTAAAAAGAAAGCGCCTAACATCAGAGTTGAATTGGACTAAACGAAGTATCTTCTTTGAGCTCGATTATTGGTCTTCTCTGCTTTTAAAACACAATCTTGATGTTATGCACGTGAAGAAAAATGTGTGTGAGAGTTTATTGGGTACTTTGTTGATGAACGTTAATCAAAAGACACACACAAAGCCCGCAAAGACTTGGAAAATATGGGTATTCGACATAACCTATGGCTAACACAAAATAACAACAAGTTGTACCAACCACAAGCTCTTTACTCTTTCACACCCAGTGATCGAGAACGCTTTTGTCAGTTTATTCGAGGAGTGAGACTGCCTGATGGATTTGGATCGAATTTAAAAAATAAGGTACTTCCCAATAATTCAAATATAATTGGGTTAAAGTCCCATGATTATCACATCCTCATGCAACGATTGTTGCCAATAGGGGTACGATCGGGTCTGCACAAAAATGTTTTAACAACAATCAATGACGTTTGCACATTCTTTCAAAAAATTTATGCACGATCAGTAGATGTGAAAGACATGTATGAAGCAAATGAGGAAGTGGTTAAGATATTATGCAATTTGGAAATGATATATCCTTCAACATTTTTTGACATAATGGTTCATCTCATTCTTCATTTACCCGAAGAAGCTATTCTTGGTGGCCCTGTGTATATGAGATGGATGTATCCTTTTGAAAGATACATGAAAAAGCTCAAAGCATATGTTAGAAACAAAGCCAAACCTGAAGGCTCAATTGCGGAGGGTTATGTTGCAGATGAAGCCTTGACATTCTGCTCTATGTATCTAGACGATATGCAGACCAAATTTAACCGACCAGATAGAAATGCAGATGCTGGCATTCCCAAAAGGCAGTTTCAAGTGTTTTCTTCACAATGTCGACCAATATCGAAAAAGAAAATCAAGGCGCTCTCTGAAAATGCCAACAAATCATTACAATGGTTTGTGTTGAACAACTACGATGAAATCAAAGCCTACAAATCGAAAGTGTTTTTATCCATCTACCCGTGATAAACTATTATTATATTTTCATTTAATTCTACTAATTTAAGTTTTGTTTTGTCCATCTACCAGTGAATTTGAATCTAAATTTCTTGAACGCAATATGCAAACCGATTTTTCTTCATGGTTAAAATATGAAGCAAATGTATTTCCATCTTCATCTTCATATTCTACACCCGATAACAAAGAATTAAGGGCATTGGCACATGGTCCCTTGTACGCATCTTCTTACACTGCTTGCATAGTCAATGGTGTTAGATTTGTGGTACAAAATCATGATTCCCGACGCACTACTCAGAACAGTGGTGTGGTTACAATAGGAGAAGACGATACTCCATTTTATGGTCAACTAGAAGAGATCATAGAGTTGAACTACATAGATGGTTACTCGGTTGTACTATTCCGTTGTAAATGGTTCGACACGAGAGGTAAAAGATTAATTAAGCAAAACAATACTACTATAATTGACATTGGCCGTGATTGGTATGTTGGCAAAGAATGGTATGATGATGTCCAATATATATTAGCCACACAGGCTAAACAAGTGTTCTATCTTCGAGATCCTTCTCGAACCACTGGCCAATGGAGGGTTGTTGAGGACGTTCACCATCGGAAGCTTTGGGATCATCCTACTGTTGTTAATGAGATAGATATATTGCACGACACTCAATCAAATGATTATACTTTGGTTGTCGACACCGGATGCGAAGGTGGTGAATCAAGTCACGTAGGTGGTGAATCAAGTCACGTAGGTGGTGACCAAACTCCAATTCCCCATGTTGATAGTCAATCTATTACACGGGAAACTCAATCGTTTTTTGGTAACTTGGTTATCGACTTAGGCTACTTGCATATGCGTACAACTTTAAATGAGGGTGGTGACCCAAGTCATGTTGCCTCGATTGATCTCGATGAAAATTTTATTAATGATGATGAAGAAGATGCATACAATTCAGATGATGAAGACGAACTAAATGACGACGATGAAGAAGATGATGTTGTTGACACACGTTATTTTAGTGATGATTCTGATTGAATGTATGTTAAAAATGTACTATTTGTCTTTGTTAATTAATAATTATTTGTGCTTACTAATAAATTTTGTTGTAGGAAAAATGGCAACAATGGCGCAATCACACGGTGGAGATGGTGGAGACGGTGGAGACGGGGGTCCGTATCACTTCGACTCGGGTTGTGCGACTGGATCTGGTGGTAAGTTACTTGTTATTGTTTAATAGATGTCTTTATAATTTCCTAACTTTTGAATGTCATGTGTCAATGTAGGTAGTTCCTCCCAAAAAAGACGATCTAAAGGCAAAAACCTAAAATTGTATAAGAAATTTGAGCAAAATGGGAGGAAGCCTCTTCCCATTGATGTAGAACTTCATGGCGGGGGGTACAAGTTTATGGGTCCCAACGCTTCGGATTTTATCCGTGCTATCTCGTTGGAGGTTGAAAAGGTTGTTCAGCCATATTATCCAAATTGGGCTAAGGTTCCAGTTGAGAAGAAATGGGTCGTATATCCCACTCTTATAGTAAGTATAGATGTTTTATAATTACTTACAATTTCATAACTATTACATTTATAATTACTTTCCATTTGTAGGATTATTTTGATCTGGACTCCTGGAGAAACACTGATAAGTAGCGAGGCGTTGAACTCGGAATCACCGCCGAGTGTCAGAGGGCGTATAAAGATCACAAGAGAGTGTTGAAAGTTCACTTCGAGGAGAATGGGGGATACGATGATGTGGAGGCGACGATGAATAATCCACCAGAAGATGTTGATCAAGAAACTTGGGAGACTTTGATTAATGAGCTGTTTTTAGATGCGAGCTATAAAAACCGCTCGACGAATAACAAACAAAATTGATCGCAACAACGTTACCCAAGTTACCATGGCAGCAAATCATACGCCCAGCGCCGACACATGGAGGTATGAAAATACAATTGTTAGTATTATATAAACATGCTTATTAATTCTTAGTGATATTCTTTTTGTTTTTCACAGGGTACCAGCCCAATTGATGTGTTCAAATCGACCCATTATAAAGAAGGGACCGGTTGGGCCAACACGAATGCATCATCCGATTATGTAAGTCAAATGATTTTGTTGTTAGACTTACTAGACTTAGAACATCCAACTATAAATTAAAACGGGTCAAAATGACCCAAACACACTTTAAGAGACTTAAAATATCCAGCTTTAACTTTAAACGGGTCAAAATGACATAAACACACTTTAATAAACTTAGAACATCCAACTGTAATTTTAAACGGGTCAAAATGACTCAAACACGCTTTAATAGACTTAGAACATCCAACTCGAGCCCAATTGTTGAATATTTTTGCTAGTATTATTAGTATTTGTTATTGTTAGTGTTGGTTGATTGGAATTTGTGAATTTGGGTCGTTTATAACTTATAGTTTAACAGGTTGGTTATCCATTTTACAGCAGTTATGCTGTCGAATTTTAGTAAAATAGTCAAGTGATTGTTTATTACATTGTTTAATGCAGGACCGAATCCAAGAGGAGTATACAAGATCCTCTGCTGAGTCTGGTGGTGACTCGTCTGCTGTTGATGATATTGCATGCATGGAGCGTGCATTGGGTCATCGGCGTGGCCATATCCGGGGTGTCGGTCGTGTGGTGATTAATCCCACACCGGATTTGTTCAGTACCCCCCCTCCACAACCACATTGGCAAGAAGTGGATGAGCGTGTAACTCAACTTCAACAACAAGTCCAAGATCAACAACAACGCGAAGCCCAACGAGATGAAGAACGTCGTGTGCATAATCAACAAATGCTTGAAATGCAACGACAAATGGATGAAATGCGTCGAATGTGGGAACGCCGAACTAGCAGCGACGATAATTAGCTTGAAGTTGTTGCGCCTTTACCTTGGTTGTCGGTGTTATTGTTGAATGTTTGAACAATTTTTATGTTTGTGTGTCGGACAACTTTATGTTTGAATATTTGATTTGTGTGTCGAACAAGTTTTTGTATCGAACAATATGTTTCGGATTTCAATTTTTGAATGGTTTGAATTATCTGATTTGCAGGTTTTGGTAATTAGAAATTAAATATTTCTGAAAATTTTTGAAAATTTAATAAAAATAAAAAAATACAGAAAAACCTATACCGACGACATGTCGTCAGCACAGGTATTTTTCAAATTTAATTAAAAAATTGGAAATAGCCTATACCGACGACATGTCGTCGGTATAGAATTTCTTTTTGAATTATTTAATTAAACCATATGGCGACAACATGTCGTCGGCATAGGTCGACCTATGCCGACGGCACCTATACCGACGACATCTTTGACCTATTGGGACGAGGCAATACCGACGACATGTCGTCGCTATAGGGTCAAAAAAATCGTCGGGATAGGGTGATATTGTTGTAGTGTTGGGACCAAAATTAATGCAGTTTGTGATAAGAACGAGAGGAAAATGATCGGATGATAATCTGGGCATAGCAATGATGCACGCTTCTGGCCATGCACCAAAAATTAATAAAACTAGAACTCGATCAATTTTACTAAGTTTTATCCCGTTCCCCGAAGAGTAAGTGACACTTACCTATGTTGTAATTAATTAATAATAATAACTAAAAAAGGTAAAAAAAATAATGAGGTAAACTTCATTTAAAAGGATAATATGCACGTAATTAATGAGGGGTACAAAATGTTACATTACCAATTCTCTCATTTAGCAATGTCCGACGAAATCTAACCTTTAACTTCACTAAATGTCACAACTAACCCCTTAACTTTTTAAATATTACTTTAACCCCCCTAAGTTCTAAAGTTTTGAATTTACCCCTTTCGTATATATAATCACATTTTTTCTTGATAAATTTTGTTCGTTAATTTAAAATAATAATAATAATAATTTGTTGTTGTGTTAAATTTGTTTTCTTGGTGTGCACGTATAAATTTAAAAAAAAATTGAGTTGTATTCAAAATATGGTATTTTGTAGGTATCATGGGCTATATCAGTTGATCGTAACGTGCTGGTACCGTGAAGAATGACACTGACACTGACTGAATAGTATCGGTACCTTTATATAATTTCGATCTTCACAACCGAGTGGCGTACTTCATACGTTTCTTTTTATTTATTTAACCACGTTTCTTTTTATTTATTTAACCATGTTTCTTTTTGTGCTTAGTCATGTTAACGTCACCGCTCAACCGTTTAAGATCTATCTCCTGCCGCAAAGCGTGACCCTAATTTTATCGTTCAACTCATTTATATGAGTCCGTGAAAATCTTTTGGCTAAAGCAATTTCTTCCATTGTATCTGGAGTTTGGACTCTTCTCATTCTCCTGGGGGGATTCGGGAATACAAGGACGGGTAGATTTTTTATTTTATATAATCTCTATGCGTACCAGAGACTGAGAGTATTTGTATCCAGATAAATTCTTAAAATATACTTATAAAAAATAAAATGTTTTATTTTATATTTAAAATTTTCAAACACCTTAAAATATACTTATACGATTCAAGTAAAAAATGTTAAAAAAAAACATAAAAAACAATAACATGTTACATGTAACAATAATATGATGGCACGTACACAAAGATAAAAAATTACCAACAAAAACAATTAATAACTTAAATCATAATTTGTAACTATCATTTGATAAAAAAAACATTACATTTTTTTAAATTAAAGTTTTATTTCGCACTTAGAAAGTGCAAAATGAATTTAAAAAAAATTCTTGACGGTAAATGACATAAATGCCAGCAACACTTTGAACGCTTTTGTTTTCTATTTTAATAATTTTAAATATTTTAATTGTATAATTACTTTTACTTATATTTTGTTTTTCTCTTATAACTTTTAAAATATAATATTTTTAAAATTTTCGAATATGTCATTGCGATTTAGTTGTTTTTATCTACGTTTCGATATAAACTTTACGAGGATTTAAGTCAAATTCAACAGAGTATAAAAGTCAAAATAGAAGTTTAGTTAATTTCAGCAAATTACTCAAAGTACATGGGCTAATGATGAGTAGTGGGATACTTCAACAAGTTATTGCACATTTAGAAGATTGGTTGTTAATTCTTGTTAACCAAATTATACCCGTGTTCTGTGACGAATTCGTTAATAAAATTTAAATGAAAACGTATGCGCAGCGGTAAAAATAATGTTACTAAAAGAGAAACATAAAATAAAATAACAAAGAAGCAAAAACAACAAAAGAAAAAACTGCCGGTTCGGGTCGTCGAAATTCATAAAAAGCGAATACCGATAATACCAATACCGACAATGACGTTGTTCGCTCATAATAGGCTCGGCTCGTGACGGTACAACAGTGGTAACGGTACTCGCTACAGACAACGATACAAAAAAACTTGATTTTGAATAAACTCCGTTTTCAAAAAAAAAATTATATCAGAACGTTGACAAAAAAAACTAAAAACAGCCGCAAACTCCATATTTTGAAAAAAGTTAACGAAAGTTATTAAAGGAAAATGAAATGAGTTAAAAGCGTATATTAGTATAAGGGTTGAAAATGAAAATAAAGAAAAAAAAACTTTATCCTTTAATGGTTCGTGAGAGTACTTTACTATTCATAGGTTAGCAATTGTTTAGTTAGGAATGGCTGATTTGGTGATAAAAGCTAGCTAGATTTGGTTACTCGCTTTCAGTTCTTGTAATTGCCAATTCTTTCAATTAGGTTTTGTTCTTATAATCGTTTGAAGTAGTAATCAAAATCGTTAGAGTGTTCTTGAGTGACTATCCTTTCTTTGGTGTTTGATTTTATCACGAACTCAATGGAGGTTCAGTATATGAAATGAATGCTTACATGATTTTTGCTTGATGCAAATGGAGGTTCAAGAACACTCCAAATCCATCAGATTTCAAAACTTGACTTATCCTCTCTACTTTCTCTCTTGAAAACTCACGAACCCACAAACACATCTTGTGTGATTTTCGTGAGACCCCCTCCCCCTACCCTAAAATTTGACTTTGTTAAACTACCATTCAAGGCCCTAAACTTCCAAATTCTGACTCCTTCCAAAGTTAATGAAATGCATCATTTAAAACAAATCCTTCACTTTGTTTTATATTGCTTTCACTTCTATAATATTATTTAGGAAAATAACATTATAATTTGGATTTTTGGTTTGTTACAGTTGGCAAATCGGATAATATATGTGGTATGAGAGGCTGAATGTTACAAATGATATCATAACCACTCACATTTTGTTTTGTTTCAGATGGTGATGCAAACCTCATCGAGGACGATGAGTCCCAAGGGGGTGTTTGTAACAACTTAGGCAAATCTCACGTCGTTATGTTTCGTTCTGTCCATGAGAGAGATGTTAGGTTCATAAGGAATATCTGGGGGAAATACCGCCAACCCTTTTTAGGCACATTGACTATGGATGAGAGAAGAACTCTACAGTTAAACGTTCATGTTTGAATAGTACTAGGGTGGCTGACATCTTAGGAAGTCTCTATCTGAAAAATCAAAAACAAATCCGTGAGCTCCTATAGGGTAAAGCGAATAATATTAATGGTTTGAGAGGTCGTATCATTCATTTCCGGTTATTTTTGGTGTTGGGACTTGTTTGACTTTTAACTTTAATATTTTTGTATCTTCTTAGTTTTATATATCTAGAAATTAAAACAAAATTTAATAAATAACTAGGATTTGTCGCAAGGGTACAACGTGATTTCCGGTTATTTTTGGTGTTGGGACTTGTTTGACTTTTAACTTTAATATTTTTGTATCTTCTTAGTTTTATATATCTAGAAATTAAAACAAAATTTAATAAATAACTAGGATTTGTCGCAAGGGTACAACGTGCAATCACCCATCTTTTGGTTCGATCCGGAGAGTTATTGTTAATTGGTGTGTGGATGATTTTTAACTTTTAATATTGTGATCCATGTTTAAGATAATTTATTTTTCTCTTATAACATTTTAAAATATATTTTTTATTTTGAATATACCGTTACGACAATTTTTTATATACGTTTGAGTATAAGTTTTATTGAAAACCGAATTGAGTCAAATATAATATATATATATATATATATATATAGGGGACGGTTATCGTATAAAGGGCCCAAATCATACGAAGCGTACGAAGGGCCACTAACCGTCCGATTAATATGATCTAGGGTTGGGGATGACGCGGTGGTATAAACGTAATTACTTAGAAAAATTTAACGCTTTGTCCAAGTAAAAAATGGCATAAATGTCAATTTGTACCCGCAAGCCTTGAGTTTTTTTTAATAATCACGTAATCACGCAAAAAAAACGTGATTTTTTTCACATAATCTCGCAAAAACGAGATTTTTTTACCTAATCACGCTAAAAACGTGATTTTTATTACGTAATCACGTAAAAAAAGTTTTTTTTTTTCTAATTACGCTATCAAGAATGATTTTTGTAAAATTCAACAATCACGTTTTTTTGAATTACTTTGTGATCTTGACTGAATATGCCAAACCATTGATTAGTAAATGAGCCACGTGGTTCGCTATTTCTGTAGTATGTTAAAGGAATATTAATTAATATATGCTCTCAAAATATTTTCGTGTGTCGCCTTAATAACCTGCAAATTTTTTACACCTGCAGTGGAGATGAACAAGCTGGGGGAGGGGAGTAGGGTTGGGATTTAATATTTGAATTAAAACGTGAATTTACGTGGATTTCAAACGTGATTTCAAGCGTGGATTTCAAACGTGAAATTCAACTTCAAGTTTCGCATTAACCTGCAAATTTTCTAAACCTGCAGCGGAGATGAACAAGCTGGGGGAGGGGAGTAGGGTTGGGATTTAATATTTGAATTAAAACGTGAATTTACGTGGATTTCAAACGTGATTTCAAGCGTGAATTTCAAACGTGAAATTCAACTTCAAGTTTGATGAATTACGCATTATCCTGCAAATTTTCTCAACCTGCAGCGGAGATGAACAAGCTGGGGGAGGGGAGTAGCGTTGGGATTTAATATTTGAATTAAAACGTGAATTTACGTGGATCTCAAACGTGATTTCAAGCGTGGATTTCAAACGTGATTTCAAGCGTGGATTTCAAACGTGAATTTCAACTTCAAGTTTGATGAATTACGCATTGTTAATTTCGTACATAGCTCTCAAATTACGTTCGCACGATCATTAATTGTAAAAGACGAAAATATCCTTCCCACTAAAATTAAAAAGGAACACGCGGCGCATCGAGATTACTTCGTACCCTTCGTACGCTAAGAACACTTTGTATTTAATACTTCCCATATATATATATATATATGGGGAGGTTTATTGCAGAACACTAAATTATTGCGAGAACAAAAAGAACAAACTTAAATCGTTTAATTTCTTGATATATGATTTATATTTTTAAAAATTTGTACTTCATACATATAAATATGCATGTTTATATACATAAAAACCCATTAAATATTTTTTTGAATATGTTTTTATACATTTAAAAGTTTACTTACACATGTGTAGATTATGTGTAGGTAAATAACTTATACATCCTACACATGAATTACACATGTGTAGGTTGTTTAAAAAACGAAATTTGTTCAATTTTTTTTATAAATTTCTTGAGAGATGAATAAACATTGCATTTATATTATTTTCTTATATTTAAAACTTTTTAAGATTAAAAAAATGAAGGATTCATTTTGTTACTCACGTTCTCGCAATATTTAGTGTTTTGAATTGAACTTTCCCCTATATATATATATATATATTATCAATGTTTTGACATAAATATTATTCAAAATCAAGTCAGGTCAGATGTGATATATTTTTACTTTTTTTAATCCGCTTTCGTGGTTTTTAATACTCGTTTTTATGACGTAACTTTTTTTTCTTAATTTACATTTTGATATTCAAAACCGAGCCGCCACAACTTCTTACACTTCTCTTTATGTAATTAACCATGCCGATGTCACCGCTATAACGCACGATAATGTCCACTAGTTTTTATTAAAATAATTATATTATATCATCATTTTAAAAAGTCCGAAAAGGAATTCAAAAACATTTTTGATTTAAGGCTATGAGTAATGGTGTAAGGGCCAAACCTAGTAAGCCGACGCATCAAAGGATAACTGAGTTGTTCAAGCTCGAAGATAGCAAATTTTCATTTTGAATGAAAGATTGGACTTTGCGAGAACATTGAACGAGTACTAAAGTTCTCCGGCGTGAACTTGAGTTTTCGCAGGGCCAAGCCCATCTAGATAGCGAATACGTTGTAAGAGTTATAAATAGTTTGCTTATTTTCGTGTTTTAGGGTTAGACGGGTTGCACGAGTTTACTACCGTATTAACCTTTGTAGTCAGTGCTTTGATTAACTGAAGAAAGCATTTAACAGTGATTACGCTCATCCTTTTGATAATTCTTACTGTTTGTGTTGTTTTGGATTCCGCCTGATTCAACACTCTGCTGAATCCGTGTTATTGAAGATCCTACGTGAGTGACCTTACAAATAGTTTCACTAAAAAGTGAAAAACGTCATGCCACGACATTACCACGCAGGGAGGAGTGGAACCACTGAATAGAACCACTAAAATATGTAATTGGTTTCTTATCCATCATTAATTTTTTAATAATTAACTAAACATTGTTATTAATTATTTAGTCTTTGTATAAAAATTTGTTTTTCAATAAAATACTAATATTTATTTAAAAAGAGGACAAAAACAATACAAATATTAATATAATACTTTATAAATATTACAAAGGGAAAAAACAATACTTTACATAAAACTCTAATATTAATTAATCATTATAATGTGAATGATTCCTTTAAATATGCTCCACCAAATTCATACGATCTTTGTTATGTGTTTCTCTGTTGTGCATGGCGTTATAAATTGTTTGTTTCTCTTAGGCTTTTAGTAGTACAATTGTCTGTTGGATGTCATCTTCATAGTTTTGGCAAATCACTTTCTCCTTTTACTCCAATATCATATCATGTAAAATCACACAAACGTATATAACATTCTTTATTTTATCTTTTGCTCAAGTTCATGCCGTATTGGCTACGATAGCCCATTTTTTCTTTAGAAATCCTAATGCCCGTTCAATAATATCCTCATATTAGAACATTAATATCCTCATATGAATCTGATGAAGTAGGTGAAATTCTATATTTTTAAAAATATTGGAAAGTGATTACACAGAATTTAAGAGTAGAATTAAAGAATTTAAAAAAAAAATGATTGTGATGTTATTTATAGGTTTAAGTTCGAATTTTTATTGTTTTTTATTGAAGTTAATGAGCCAGCGAGTCTCTTGGCCTAGACTTACGCAACGGTACGTCAAAACCCCTCGATAACACACTAGAGAACGGGTGTTAGCCCATTAATATAAACAATTAAATATTATTTTCTATTAATGTACTTGTTCTTTTTCTAGATACCAAATCCAACAGTGACCTCGTTGATCATAAAGAAACTATAAAATTAAACTATCATTGAACTTTAGTGTTAGTGATATAAAGCTTGGTCCCTCTCCCCCTTTTAGATAATATTTTTATGTTTTTCAACTATAAATAAATATATTTTTCACATTATTTTGTATCACGATACAAATTTGTGCTTATTTTGCAATAATTGGTTAGTTGTGTGACCACTTGTAACATGAGCAGTTATTTGTGGGGTTCGGTGCAACTTTGTATTGTCACCCTTCAAATTTATGGTTGATTTTTCAAATTGTAAACTTTTATGGCACGTACAAAATATATTTATAATAAAATAAGATTATTTTATATTCTCTTTTACTTCTAGAATCGAAGGTTCCATGGCATAAATAGTCAAAAAGGAATAATTGTTATATTGTTGACTATGGTAGAGCACAATGTCAGAATATATATACACGGAGAATCAAATACAAAATTGTTTTAGCCTAAAAACGTTGGAATTAATCATGAAATGACATGAAATTCGAGTTGTTTCATGTAAGACCTATTTTTTGAAAGATTTCACTTGTTAGATTTACTTATAAACATATTCATTTTATTCTTGTATTTATATGTTTATCCTTTATTCATTGTTCGTTTTCATATATCACGTATGATCATATTAACATTCATAACATCCATTCATTTAGTGTTTACACTTCAGCCCCAAAATATTTAAAAGGATTTGCACGTAACATATAGGGAGCACATAGAACTCACCTGCTTTCCGGTGTTTAACCCGAAGGTGATGTTTTAGCTATTGTTAATGCCTATACCGATCTGCACATAAGTCAAAGTATAGTTTCTATTTTTTTATGTAAGAGTCTGTAGTTTTGTGGGTATCACCGAGATTGTCGGCTAGGAGAGTCGCTAGCCACACTCATGAGTGTCGCCTGAACTTGCGTTTAGGACTCCGTGTCGTGTAATGGGTCGATACTCAACGTTTTTCTTAGAAGGTCGATTTTTAGATGGTCGACTCTCAGACAGTCGACTCTCTTCTTCTTCCTCGCTGAGAGTCGCCACATGCAGGTGGCCGACTCTCAGCATTTGCAAGTCTGATTTTTTATCCAAAACTTTAACTTTTTACGTTTAAAACGTTTATCTAGCTTCCATGAAGCTAGATCTGAGTTTTAATCCACTTTTCATATGTAAATATCCTTCCTATGTACAAAATTGTCACCACCAAATTAATGCAAAGATTGTTTCTCAGCGTTTTTATGCTAATAGGATTTTGTACCAGAACTATCCTCTCTCTCTCTCTCTCTATATATATATATATATACACACACACACACGGTGTAATACTCATTACTATAAGTATCTATGAACTTGGCTACAATACACACACACATTTTTATAGTGGATTTAAACGTGCTTATAATGAACACAATAACAAATAAGATTATAACCATTATTCCTTATTTAGAAAAAATGCATTTGTTGAATGTTCATACGTTTAAATTCTAATACAAAACAAATCTAATCACTAGCTACACTATGCCCAATCATTCTAGCATGCTCTTCATGTTTAGCTTGAGGCATGAATTTTCTAAACGGGTATGCTAGAATATTGTTAATCCATAAAACCCGACATCTGTTTTAGGGCAAGAAGATATAAATGTGTGATGATGGGCTAATATTTGGTGGGCTTTGCCCAAACTTGTAAAGATGGAAGGAAGGATTAAACCCCAATTGCACGTTTGATTAGTCACCATTCCATCTTTGTGACAATTCGACTTTTTAGGTTAACTCCGTTAACTATTCCGTTAAGTTTTCGGTTAAAAACTTAACCTCGTTAACTAAATCTAACCCCAAGGACTGATTCTGTTACAAATTCAACTCAAAACTACAGGGACTAGTTGTGGAAATATGCTAAATTAAATAATTTGACCCCTCAAAGTCAAAATTAACAAAATTGGTTCTGTTGACTTTTTGAAGTCAAAATTCGCGACTTCTTGATTTCCAATTCTCGTTTGATAACCGAAATCGATCGAATGTAGTAATTGATTAACACTTAAATGCCATAATCGTTCATGATTGAGCTTTAACCGTAGACATTAATCAAATTAAACTCGAATAATGGAAATTAAATCCAAAACCGTCGACTTATTCCAAACGATCACCGAATTCACAAAATTCTTGTATTTCCCTCACAAATTATACACCTGCGAATCTTGTTCGAGTCCCTCAGAAGAATTTCCATACACCAGTCGCGCCGGAGAAGCAACCAGAAGCATCAAAGATAAAACCGCAGTCGACGAACTCAGTGTTAGTCGAGCACTATTAATCCAACATCCAATCGGGTAATTGAAACATTCATTTGATTCGTTTTATGTTGTAGAATGAAAGCCCTATCCTAATCAGGGCTTACATTATCGATTTAATCATAATCCGATTCTAGGGTTCATATGAAATCAGATTTGGGGCTTTTGATTCTAGACTCGTTCTGAATGCAATTAAATCATACCATTAGTTTCTAAATCTTCAGTTTAATGAAAGCCCCATGTTAATTGAATCAAAAAACATCTAATTTTACAAAATCCAGAATCTAGGGTTCATAGGTTCACGTTTTAATCGAACTCTATCTTAGACTCAATATAAATGCAATTAAACTTCATGGATAGACTCGCCATCATCCATCCTTTGAAAACCCTATGCTAATTCGAAGATATAATATCGGATCAGTAATGAACCAATTCTAGGGTTCATCACATTTTGGGTTGAATCGAACACCAGTCAAACTGTAATCTCAATATAATTAAAATACATGGATAGAATCGGAATCTAATTCTCTTTAATAGCCCCATGAATCCAGCCTCTAACATCATCAGCTTTTATCAAATTGATCCCCCGTTTTTAAGTCTAAGTCTTGGCTTTTCAAACTGAATTTTAATTACCTAAAACTTAACGATTTTTGCAATTGAACTTAGCATTAGACTCGCAATCCATAGGCGAGCAGAACCCCTATGCTTTCGAAACCAGTCGCGATCGAATTCATAGTGTATGGGACGGGATTCGATCTGGGAGCATATGGGAAGGAAATCACGTTTGATCAGGATGTTAAAAGCAATGGGTCTCGGGTTTGTTTGCGATGACCCTAGCGGGCGTGATGGTTTGGTCAGTGTGTGCGTGTGGGAGGGACCCGGGTTCGAGACCGGGCTCCCACAATTATTTTTGGAACATTTTTCTAGAATATTAAATTAATAAAAATCAAACCTTATAATATTGGGTTATTATATAAATGTGTTTTTAGCCCGGAAAATAACCCGTAGGCTTGGGTTTTGAATTATTAGCATATTTTTATAAATTATACCCGCTTTTAGAATTTATACATTATTATTATTATTAAGTAAAAATAATATGTTTATATTATTTTAAGCCGTAAATTCGTATAAAATAATATATTTATATTATTTTCAAACTATGACCCGTATTATTAAATAATATATATTTATATTATTTCGAATCATTTTATAACGCCGTGTATCAATAGAGATTAATTAATAATATAATTAATTATATTATTCACTCGTATATATATATATATATATATATATATATATATATATATATATATATATATATATATATATATATATATATATATATTATTAATTGAGTCATTCGTCGCGTAAAGTAATTCCTAATCTCGTGGATATGTTCGTCCACTCTCGTTTATTAGAGCGGTTCTTTAAGACGTTTCTTTCCGTGTCACAGTCACAATTCCCATTATCATTCCTAATTTATGTGTTTATAATTTTAGGACATTCGTAGGTCTTTTGAGACTTACACTCGTGGTTCCAACGTACCTCTAGGGTGAAACTACCTTCAACGCAAAACAGGTGAGTTTCACGGCCCCTTTTTTTACTTGTTTTACTATTGGGGGAGAAACATGCTTACACACAAACATATTTTAATTGTTTTCCTGTTGAGGAGAAACAAACATGAACACCAACTATCATACTTTTACTTGTTTTCCCCGTGGGGGAGAAACAGGTACGCAGACATACATTATTTTACATGTTTTTCCCGTAGGGGGGAGAAAACATGACACAACTATTTTAGATTATTGTAATTCATATGTTATTACTGTTGAGGCTAAGCGTGACACACTATCACAGAAAGTCCTCATCATACATCGAACCGTTAATATGGATCTTAGCGAGGTAATGTTTAGTAGTACTACTGGGTTTGACAAGCCCCACCCGCGTTAGTCGCGCTAACTCGATTGGAGATCGAACGGGTGAAATGTTAGCCTACTCACATTTGCCAGAGTTGATAGACCTGGCAGGAGGCATACAAACACAAACAGTCAGCTTCGGTTGCGAGCGCTTTAGTAAGACATGAACATAGGCTAGCTACCTATAGATATGCATATTGATTGTACATAATCTGGCAAACACTCTCTTATTGCAAACTTGAAACCTGTGAACTCACCAACCTTATGTTGACACTTTTTCTTACATGTTTCTCAGGTCGCTAAGGCACAGGTTGCACACTTAGGACATGCATGGAGTCCTACTGTCATATAATCCATTTCAAACATTTGAAACAATTTACTTATTTACATTGATTGACGGCTATTGCGTGTAATTACTTTTGATTTTATATTAACGTTTACGCTTCCGCATTAACTCTGAACTGTTATGTTTTGACATTTCAAGTCCCATATAGTGTCGTTTGATGTAACTAATGACTGAGATCCTGGTGTGTCACCTTCCAAACGGTAAAACTCCGTTAGTTGAAATTGAGGGTGTGACAATCTTCTTCACTAAAAACGTTTACAGCGAGACAAAGAGCATTCTAGAAAGAGAAAGTCAAGATTCATTCCCAAATTCTTGAAGCTTGCTCCCAATCTGCTTCTCCATCGTTCTAAAAGAGGAATACACGAAAAACTGTTGCATTTGAGGTAAAGATCTAATCTAAAACCTCTTATTTCAGTTTAAACGGGTTATGGGTAAAACTAGTGTTCTTACGTGTTAATTGTCAAATAAATACTAGATCTAGCTTCAAGGAAGTCAGATAACAGTTTTTGACGTAAAAAGTTACAAACCTGAATCGAAAACGGGATTGTTAGGGTTTTGTGTTCATGTGGCGACACTATTCGGGAAGAAAAGGTGTAATCCTGAGGATGCCAATAATTAGCAACCCTAATAATTGGGCGACACTCTCATGTGGCGACACTGAGAGTGTTGCCATAGCCATGTGGCGACACTAGCTTTCAATGACAGTAAGTCCAGAACACAACTTCTCGCGACGCTGATTATGTGCCTGGCGACACTAGCTGAAATTTATAGAATTCGCGTGATGACTTATATGCATATCGATTAGTACGCTACCCTTAGTAGACATTCAATTCAAGTTTACGTACCGTCAATCGGGTGAGTAAAGAATCCTTATTTACTTGTTTTAGGGTGATCTGCATACTCACACGAAAAGTTTATAAAATGATAGTTTGTGAAAATAAATGCTAATGAAAGATAATGTATTTGATCTGGAATGTTTACGAAATGGAAATGTTTATGAAACAAACGATTTACGAACGAAATGATTTATGAAACAAGAATGTTTACGAAATGAAATGTTTACAAATGAATGGTTTATAAATGAATAAAAAGGGTTTACAAATGAATTGAATGTTTTACAAAAAGAAAAGCGCAAACGTTTTAAGAAGTCATTACACATCTAATCTGCTAAGTTAATGAATTGACGAATGAAGTCTGGATACACACTCCCAACTTTATGAAAGTTTATGGATAGTAAACCATAGTGCCATAAGCACAACAGGGGCGGTTGTGCTTATATGGCCTGCCAATGGTATTTCGGTTATACAATTTGTGATAGAAATGACGACGGTCATTCGGGGTTAGCGTGACACGTGAAGCAGTGTTATGGACGTACAAATAGGAAAAACATTAAACTTTAGCAAATATACAAATATAGTGTGCATTTCTACAATTTTAAGAACATTAAACCTTAGCAAATATACAAATATAGTGAAAACAAATTCCATGTACGTGTAAACATTAAACTGACTAAGTAAAACGTCACTTCAAACCTTTTCTAGAAAGGTAAGCATCGCGAGTTAATAAAGAGTTATCACAGACATGGTTGTGCAATTTTGTACGTGTAAACATTAAACTGACTAAGTAAAATGTCACTTCAAACCTTTTCTAGAAAGGTAAGCATCTCGCGAGTTAACAAAGAGTCATCACAGACATGGTTGTGCAATTTTGGAATAATTAATTAATTAGTGTAACCTTTCTGAGGTCGGCCTTTCCTAGCACTAATCCCGTGAATGCATTTTTATCACTACTCATTCTGAGGTGGTCATAGGTGACGGTTATAACTACTTTCTCATCAAAAGGTGTCATATTTTCATAGGTGATGGTCGTAAAAACAATTATGTTTCTACACAAATGATTTGAAATAATCAAATTATACAACATTTTACAATATACGTCTCTGGGTTTTACTTATTAAATTTATTTTCGTCAAACATATTGATTTGTTATTGGCGATGGCTCAAAATTGGCCTTTGTCGATTGTTCAAGAAAATATAGCCATCGCCAATGCCAGTGGCCATGGCTTGAGAAATAGGCAATGCCAATGGCCAGCGATGGCTTGAGAAGTCAGACATCATCCTCACCACCAACTAACACAACTAGAGGTGGGGAAAAAAATCTCCTTTGCCAATGACGAAGGACCACCTTGTGAAACCAGATCAAGAAAACCCTTGTTATGATGCAAAACTTTAAAAACGAGCTCTCCGTATGTTACAATCAATCAAGCGGAAAGCAGTTGTAATCACCAAATAATTAAGATCCAAACCAAACGTTTACCAATCTTATTACTGAATCAAGAAGTACGAATTTACAGTGAAGGAAATGAACAAGAACTCGCAATAGAATTCAATACCAAATACCTAACCTAATTAGTTGACTAATTAACCCCTAGTATTAAGCTAACACACAACAATGACCAAGAAACATGATAACTAATTAGGTCATGAAAATGAGATTCAAACAAGTGAGAAATTAAGTTAAAAGACATTATACTATTAACACAACAACAGGGTCAGAAGCTCATGATGAAAATATTACCCGTTCATCCTTATGATTAAAGGTTACATTTTCACTTTGGGACCATAGACCATAAATAGTCCATGCGTTCATCACATGTCTTTATTTTCTGAAGTCGCAAATTGTCCTTATGTATTTGCTTTTATTTCTGTCAAGGAGATAATAATAATAATTATAACAATAATAATAATAATAATAATAATAATAATAATAATAATTAAATTTATATATTCAAAAGGATCGCATCAAGTCCACTCAGGTCGGCAACATCATTTAATAGGGAAAATTACCAAAATGGACATTTGACCAGTCAAATTTATTAAAATGGACACATTTTTTCAGCCTACTTTGATATGGTCATTTAGGCAAAAACCTGGCTGAAGTAGGCTAGTTCAGCCGACTTCAAATTCCATGCCAAACCAGTTTTTTTTAGATGTTCAGCCAACCAGAAACTGACACGTGGTTGCGCTGATTCCCAAGGCAGCTAAAGCCCACTTCCAAGCAGGCTCAACCGACGTGTTTTTTTTAACATGCTATATGACTTTTCTTAGCCCACTTGATTTTAGGCTGCTATATGACTTTCCTTAGCCGGCTATTTACGTTTGTTTAGCTCACTTGAATACATAAAAAAATAGTATAACTTTGCTATATCGCTTTCCTTAGTCTACTTAATTTTTGCTTTGCTATATGACTTTCCATTTTGGTAATTTTCCCCATTTAATATGTTTGTTAAAAAACGAGTCATTTATGTGGGATCGAAAAATTTTGTCCAAAGAAAAAAAAATGGATCCAGAAAAAAATATATAGGCTGGTTTAAAGAAAATAATAAATAATTCTAAAACAAGATTAAACGATATAATATAACTTGAAAGGTATATTTTATTACGTAGGGTTCGGATATACATAACCCTACTCTTATTTGTCGTTTCTCCTACCTGAAAAATTAACTTTTAAATTTGTCATTTTACTCCATTTGAAAAATTATTATTTCTAAAATCATTATTTCTAAAACTATTATTTTAATTTTAAAAACACTTCCTATAAAATAAAATGTATACTCCTCCCCTCTCCTTCTTATCGTACCACCCCTCATTTTACCCTTTTTGAATAATCATTATTTATAAAATCGTGTTTTTAAGTTTGTAAACTTTCTATAAAATAAAAACGAGTTAGGTCATACATATCTCTCCTCCTACTTGTCGCACCTCCCTAAAAAAATAACTTTTAAACTTGTCATTTTACCTCATTCGAAAAATTATTATTTCTAAAACCGTTTTTTAAGTTTAAAAACACTTTCAATAAAATAAAACGTATACCCCTCCCCCTCCTACTTGTCGTACCCCCTCCCCATTTTACCCTATTCGAATAATCTTTATTTATAAAACCGTTTTTAAGTATAAAACCGTTTTTAAGTTTAAAAACACCTTCTGTAAAATAAAAGCGGGTTAGACTATACATACCTCCCTGAAAAAAATAACTTCTAACCAACAATAACTAATTAACAAAAAGACAAAAGTAAGAAACAAGAAATAAAAAGGTTTGAATTGTATTTATTTAAAAATTTAACGAAGGGGTGCAACAAGTAAAAATCAGTGAAAGGAGTTATGTATATTACGACCCTTCTTAAATATGGTACGTCTAGTGTGTTTTCATCTTATAGAAATATATTAAACTAGTATTTTTACCCTGTGAAGCGGGGGAGCACGGTCGTTTTTCACTGCATTACATGGCATGAGTTTGGTCATTATCGGCTCGAATCGTAGAAAACCATAACAGCGAACACCGATATTGAACAAGATAATACCAAAACATTGTCAACGATATTGTTCGCTCATAAGCGGCTGAGTTTGTCACTACCCCGCAACAGTAATGTCGCTCGCTACAACGTACGACACGAAAATAAACTCGATTTCGAGCACAACTCCGTTTAAAAAAAATTATACCGGAGGTTAAAAAAATTGAGCCGCACATTTCAAATTTTTTTAAGTTAACGAACGAAAGGTATTATAAAAATGATTAGAAAACAAAACTGGTTAGAAGCGTATATTATATATAGGATAAGGTTTAAAAATGAAAATTAGGAAAAAGAAAAAAACTCGTCAAACACGTGGACCACTGAAATATTGCTACTGGTCATGCAAATACAAATTCAAAATGTATAGGTTTCATAATTGATAACTATTTCCCAGTGGTCTGTTTGGAAAATATTGAAGTTTAGTGTTCCAACTCTAAAGCAACGGGAATTCATTATTCAACAAGACTTCTTTTTAATCTAACTAGTATACGTGCTTCGCGGCGGTGTCGTAAGTCACGGTTGTATATCTTAAAATGTTAATACAACGGTAGTGTTAAAATTTATAACCTAAAAATAAGAGAGATTAAAACACAACACTAAAAGAACAAACCTAAAAAATATAGAAAAAAAACCTAAAAAAGAAACAAAAAAAATAAGTTGAAAGAAAACTAAAAAATAAAACCCAATAAATCTGGAAAAAGAAAAAAAAAACATAGGTGTTAACAGGACTCGAACCTGGGTGGTAAAGGAGAGCATATTACCACTAGGATACAATTACTTTTAAGTTATGTTCGTAATTCCTTTACATTTAAAGTTATATGAAAGTTTGAGAGAATTAAAAAAAAAATCACTTAGTGGCTACCACATGGCAATCACTGATTGATCACCTCCAAGACAACCGGACTCGAACCTGGGTGATAAAGGAGAGCATATTACCACTATGCTACAATTACTTTTAAGTTATGTTCTTAATTCCTTTGCATTTAAAGTTATATGAATGTTTGAGAAATTAAAAAAAAATCACTTAGTGGCTGTCACATGGCAATCAGTGATTGATCACCTCCAAGACAACCGATATATATTTAAAGAAAAAAAATACTAATCTTACTACTATAATAAATGAAAATCTTTTCAGAACACGTGTCACTCTCTGGTTACTCATCATCTTTATTTTTCCGCCTCTCTCTCTTATTAAATATTAGATTTTCTATTTCTCTCTCCTATTAAATAATAATCTTTATATTAATAAATCTAATTATGAATACTTATTATTTAATTATAAATAGTTATTATATCATCAATCAAATGAACTTAATATGAACTAACATTTATCAATTAAATTAAAAAATTAATACTCAGTTGAAAAAAAAAATGTTTTAAAAACTAACTTAACATACCTTATAACTGTCACGACAAATTAAATATTTTGACAGATGTGTTTGTTAAAAATTTACATTATATTTTATTCAACTGATGTAATATACTGGTTTATTTAACACGTGTATTACACGGGTTTTTAAAAATAAAAAAAATTTATTACTAAATATATAACATTTTATTTATTTAACCCGTGTAATACACGAGATTTCAACCTAGTTATACTAATAAAACACATTTATTTTAAATTATCTCTTATCATAAGAAACTTTAAAATTTAACTATATAACTTTTATTTTCAATCAAATAGTAAATAAAAGTCAAATTATATTAAAAAAATAGTAATTAACGTATTTTCGAAACCTAATTATATACTAATTTTTACATATTTTGAAATTGTTTTCTATCCTTACTATATGTAATAAATTTTTACACATGTAAAATATATACATAAAAAATTAAAATTTTTATGTATTGATATATTTCACACCGTGTGTAGACACATGATCTAAACTAGTTCTCTGATAAATAAAGGGTTTGGTGGGACAATTGTTACTATATTCTATGTATTAGCTTTAACCTCGTGTGTTACACGGGGTGAAATATTAAAATTATAATGATAAATATCTTAACACCTCTTTTTATACAAATTTGATATTGTATTGGTATTTTTTAATTTTGTTAAATGTTAAGATTATATGGATGAAAGTAATTAAAACATCAAAAAATACATGAAAATACAATTCATAAGTGTTGTACTTTTTACAATACATTAAAGTACATGTCAAATGAAACCTTACAATAAAGATTTACAAAGTTGGAAATACTTCATTGTATACAACATTTGACGTGGTTTTTTTAACTTTTTCATGTTTAACACCACTAAATGTAACAAAGAATAGAGTTTCTTTTCCTCAATAACTGAAAACACCCGTTCTTAAAAAAGGTCACAAATGGTGCGAACCTGTAACATCCCAAAAATAAAATGACAGTTATAATAACGGAATAAAAGAACGAGGCATGACGGGCCGGGCCGGATGGGCTAGAAGGGGAGCCTCCCCTATAAATAGCCAAGGTCATCACCATTTCTCTCATTTGCAAGTTCTAGAGAGAAAAACCGTAGAGAGAGAAAGTTGGCGGATCGACCCGAGATTTCAGCAAAGTGTTACTCCATAACTCGTGAGAAGAACCTCCAGATCAGAAGCTCGATTCAGGTAACGATCCGACCTAAATCTGAGTTTTAGTTTGTTTTTGGGTTTTTCGGGTTTTGGGTGAAAATGCAACGTTTTTACGGATGAAACTGAAAGATAAACATAGAATTGAGTTCCTTAATGGAAAACAAACGTTTTGGATGCAAACAGGTTCGAGATCTTGACGTGATCATACCTGAATGCGAAAGTTAGGGTTTTGCGAAGAAACAAATCGTGCGCACTTACCAAGTGCGCACGGAGCAGGTCCTGCGTACTTATCAAGTACGCAGGAAGAGGGGCACTGCGTACTTATCAAGTACGCAGGCAGCAGGGTTTGCGCACTTGCTAAGTGCGCAGGCATCAGACTGATTAAGTAAAGTTAGTATGTATAGAATGGTTAAACCGTTAGAGTCGGTATTGGTCTGATGTGTATTTAATAAATCAATTCAGATCGGAAGTGACGTTGTTGGACCTTGTTTAGGACAACCCAAATTAGCTTAACAGGTGAGTTCTAGAAGCCCTCTTTTAAATGTTTTAATTATGTGTTTTGGGCTGGTGTGAATACGTAACGATGTAACGATTTTATAAAACGATGTTTATGAAGGTTGTATGTAACGTTTTATAAAATGATGTTTATGAATGATGTTTTAGAAGGAAAGGTTATGAAGGAAGTGTTTATGAAATATTTTGCCAAAAGAAGTTTATGAAGTGTTTTAATGAATGAATGAATGTTTTTAATAAAACGTACGAATGCTTTAACTGAAGTTTTTGAAGTAAAAGAAGCGAAGGTTTATGAAAGTCACAAACAAACGAATCTGCCAATATTACTTAGGGAATGAAGGTTAAGGGATGGGAAGTATGTTATGGGCCTTTACCTTTTAGGGGCCTTTGTGGCTGGCCAACTGTTGTAAAATTGGGGCGATGACGGTCGTCAAGGGGATTATCGTGATCCTTGAAGTTTGGTATGATTTACCTTACGGGATAGTCGTGCTTGAAGTTTGGTACTTGTGCCCTACGGGACGCAGTGCTTGAAGTTTGGTACGTGTCATCCTTGTGATGCCGTGCTTGAAGTAGTGTTGAATAACCTAAGTATAGTGTTGAATAACCTAAGTATCGGGCCCTAGGAGTTCTTCACCCGAAGGACAGTACGGTGATTGATGGGCCTTGTGGTAGTGATCTTTAGGTTATTCAGCCAGTATGTAACGTTTGGATTTGACGGTTACAAGAAGGCGCAGATTCGATATGTTCGTTGACTTATGTTTATGAAGTGTTATGTTTTGTTATTGCATTACTTTACGTACGCTTTTTTTATTAAATGAAGTATGAAGTTATGTTTTTGGCAAATTATTTGAAGTTAAAGTTTTATGTTAAAACTAGAACTCACCAGCGTAGCTGACTTTTTAGTATGCACATTCAGGTTAAGGCAGGCTACGATGATGGAAGGTGATGCTGGGCGGCTTGATGAGTTACCCGAATGATACGAAGACTGACATCCTGTTATGATTAGAATATGTTATGTTTATGTAATAGACTATGTTACGCTTCCGCATGATGAACAATGTAATGGTTATGTTTTAATGAAGTATTTTCCGCTGCGTTATTTTGATATTCAAGTTTAAGAATTGTTTGTAAATGAGTAAATCCAACAAGTGAGGCCTCCCGGGTTTGGGGCCTTACAGAACCTGATTGAATTCAGTAGAGAGTCAAAGAAATCAAATATAATCAAACTGGTAAATGATTTCTACGTTGTTTTTCAGTTATATTAGTTTTTGAAACTCCATTAGTCTTTTTGTAGAAACTTTAACTTTGATGTTGTACCATATTTACAAATATTTAACATGTAATTAAATTTATGTATCAAAATTAAATTATTATTTTTTTAATCTCGCCTATTTTACGGAAAATCTCACAAAATTTTAATATTTAATCTCTCATTTAAAATAAAATACAAATATACAAATAAACTTTAAATTTCAACAATATATCGTGTTTTAAATTCAAATTTTAAAACTCAAAAATTTAAAAATAGCACTCCTTAATATATCAACACAATATAAATTTAAAATTCTAAAATTAAATATGAAAAAAGTTAAAACTAATAAATAAGAATTGAAACCAAACATATTTTAAAAAAAAAAAATCTTGTCATTTAACTAAAAATTAAAGTTTAAAATATAATACACTTTTAAAAATAAATATTTATAAATTTCTTAATTTCAATAAAAATAACTATTAGAATTTAAAAATCAAAATAAAAAATTTATTTATAAGTATCAAATTTAATTAAAAAACTGCTAATTAAATATTAGTAAACTTTATTCTAACACATTTTTATTTAAAATACAAAAGTAGCATTTTCAAATTTTTTATGTAAAATTAAAAAATCTTGCTTTTTAATAATAAAATTTTAAAAGAACTCACTTTTTTTAATAATTAAACTTTAAAAAGTCTCTTTTTTTAATCTCCTGATTTTTATTTCCTGCCAAGTGGAAAATAATTTAGTTTTTTTAGAAGAGAGATTTTTAACTTTTTTAACGACTCTGTCCTATTAATTATATAAATTTTCTTTAATTATTTTTATAATTTTTTGTTTCTTGTCTTTCTCTTCTACTAGATAATAACGACTTTTATAATTCGTTTTATAAAACAGTTTTATTTCAAAAAATAGGTTTGCTCATAAATTATTTATATAAATTGAACATTTTTTCATTATTTTTATAAAATATTTTTACAAAATAAATTTATAATGTTTACAGAATTTGTATTAAAAAAGATTATTGGATTTTATTAATCCCACCTTTTACCAGTTAGCCAATAATAATCACAACTGAAAATATTCTTACCACCGGTCTATACTTTCAAACTATTTTCTTTCATTGGACCCCTGGTTAATAAAACTTAACGCCGTTCGCTTTTATATGACGTAAACATCTACAAACCGCCGGAAAGTCGAGCCAAAGCTAACAGTAGTCTCGTGGTGGGTTTTGAAATTGACTCTGGTGGTGTTTAATTGGTCTCGTTAAACACCACCGTTATCTCAGTTTGGACTTGTCGGAAGTATGAGATTAAACACCACTAGAGCCAATTTCAAAAGTCACCACGAGACCACTGCCAGCTTGGCTCGACTTTCCGACTGTTTGCAGATGTCCACATTATATAAAATCTAACGGCGTTAAGTTTTTTTAACGGGGGGTCCAATGTAAGAAAATTGTTTGAAAGTACACTACTAAAAAATGAAAATTTTGCTACAGCGGTTTCGTAGGAAATTTGCCGTTAGCGACAAGTTTCTGACAAAAAAATGTTGGTTGGAAAAAACCTCGTAGGAAATGTATTTTCTGACAAAGTGCCGGCTAAGTTTCCGACGAACTAGCGACAAAAGTCTTTCGTCTGTAATTTTCGATAATATTCCGACGATTATATTAAATAAATAAGTTAAAATACTTAATAAATTTGTCGGAAAATTGTAGGAAATCTTGTGGTTACATTTTTGTTTTGTTTTGTCGGAAAACTGTCACAAACTTGTGGGAAATTTATTTTGTTGGTAGCTTGTCGGAAACTTTTGTAGCAAAAATAAATGTTTTCTAGTAGTGGTAGGGACCGGTGGTAAGAATATTCTCAGTTGGGATTATTATTGGCCAATTGATAAAAGGTGTAATTATTAAAATCTAAAAATACATTAAAAACTATCTAATATGTCATAAATATGTAATATATAAATTTTTATTACTAAGTATACAATATTGCCGCGGGTTTCTAAAAACCTATTAATATATAAAAGCAAACACCATGTAACAAATTAAATTAACCCTTATTAATTAATTAAAATAAAATTTAATTTATAATATTTGATTTATCAAATTTAGAAACAAGCCAGTAAAATAGAACCGAGAAGCTGTGGGCCTTTGCTAAAAATAGTTTTGTTTAAAAGAAAAAAATTAGAGACAAGCAAATAAAATAAAATAAAATGTTTTAATTTTATGCCTTGTGGTGCTTTCCCTTCCTCCCCCAGAATCAGACAATGTATGTAATCAATATTTATTTGTTTTACATGAAAAAAAAGTAAACGCAAAACGCAAAACGCAAAAGAATGCTAAAAGTTTAATTCCTATTTAAAAAGTAAAATTGATTAAAACAAGAACGTTTATAACAGGTAAGTTGAAGTGGGTAATTTTCTCACGATGGATAAGGATGGGTTTGTTTGTAAAAACTTTGTCTCATTATTTTATAAATATTAATACTTAGATATATATGGATTATTGGATTTTAATAATAGCACCTTTTATCAATTGATCAATAATTTAATAATCCCATATTTTATCAATTGACCAATAATAAATACCAACTGATAATATTCCTACCACTGGTCCCTACTTTCAAACTATTTTTTTACATTGGACCTCCCGTTAAAAAAACTTAACGCCTTTAGAGTTTATATGACGTGGACATCTGCAAACCGCCGGAAAGTCGAGCCAAGCTAGCAGTGGTCTCGTGTTGGCTTTTGAAATTGGCTTTGGTGGTGTTTAACTGGTCTTGTTAAACACCACCGTTGTCTCTGTTTGGACTTTTCGGACCCACGAGACCAGTTAAACACCACCAGAGCCAATTTCAAAAGCCACCACGAGACCACTGCTAGCTTGGTTCGACTTTTCGGAGGTTTGCAGGTGTCCATATCATATAAACTCTAACGGCATCCAATGTAAAAAAATAGTTTGAAAGTAGGGACCGTGGTAAGAATATTCTCAGTTAGGATTATTATTGGCCAATTGGTAAAATGTGAGATTATTAAAATCCAATAATTTGATATATATATATACTATATACTATATAATAAAAAAATATTTTTCCATACCACGTGACACCATCATAATAATTCTTATAATATTTTTCTCGTCTCTTTCTCTTTTATTAAATACACATTTATTTTTTAATAATAATATAATTAAAAAAAACACTAATCTATATCTATATCTCTCTTAAAATAAAAAATTAAATGGTTTTGACAACTGTTATCACCACAATCCACCTCACAAATTTTTCTCCCAAAAATCACATATAAATACATTATTAATTCTATCCATATTTAGTTCAAATTTTTTTGAAAAATTACATAAATAAACATTTAATCAAATTAATTCACGATTATTACCATTGAATCAATTTTTTTTAAATTATCATCAAAAGTGGATATTTTAAAAAATCAAGATTTAAAAAATAGAAGATTTTAAAAAAAAAGTTTTAAAGTTTTATTATTAAAAAAATGAGTTTTTGAACTTTTATTATTAAAAAACAAGATTTTTTTTTAATTTTACATATAAAATTTGAAAATACTACTTTTTTATTTTAAATAAATATTTGTTAGCATAAAGTTTACTAATCTTTAGTTAGTAGTTTTTTAATTAAGTTTGACATTTATAAATAAATTTTTTATTTTTATTTTAAATTTTATTAGTTAGTTTTTAATTAAAATTAAGATAATTATAATTTTTTTTAAAGTGTATTATATTGTAAACTTTAATTTTTTTTAAATGACGAGTTTTGTTTTAAAATTTTTTTTTGGTTTCAATTATAATTTATTAGTTTTAATTGTTTTCACATTTAATTTTGGAATTTTAAATTTAAATTGTGTCGATAGATTAAGGAGTGCAATTTTATTTGTATTTTTTAAAAAACGATATATTGTTGAAATTTAAATTTTATTTGTATTTTTTATTTTATTTTAAATGAGATATTAAATATTAAAAGTTTAGTGAGATTTTCTGTATAAAAGGCGAGATTTAAAAAAAATAATTTAATTTTGATACGTAAATTTAATTACAACTTAAATATTTGTAATTATGTTACAACATCAAGATTAAAGTTTCTATAAAAAGAATGATAGAGTTTAAAAAAACTAATAAAATGAAGAAACAACGTATGCAAGAAAACCGTTGACCAATTTGATTAGGCCATCCATAGTGGTTTCACGCCTCTCTCTTTCACGCCCCTCTCTTTCACGCCCCGCCACGTCAGCGTCACATCAGCACAGAGGTTTTAACTGCCCAGAATCACTAAGGTGCGTAGTGGTTTCACTGCCACGTCACCCACTACTTTAACGGGTGAACTTTTGTTTTTTAGTTTATTTTATTAAGGTTTTTTTTAACAATTGATATTTTTTTAAACAATTAGTTATCATCCGAAATGTCAATGCAAATACGTTACAAAACCACTTACGAGTTCAAAAATAGTTTTTTTTTAAACAACTCCGTTTTATTTAAAAATTATATCTAGATGTTCAGAAAAATAAAATAAACAAGCCCATGTATTTTGTTTTTATAAAATAATTACCGAAAATAAGTTATTTGAAAAAAATCAAATTAAATCCTAAACTAAAAATCTAATTAAAAAAAAAACAAAAGGGAAATTGTGTGTTGTATAATTCTCATCGGTGGAAGACCCTTTGCCCCTTTACGGTAAAAGGGCTCATGCCCACTTTCACGCTCGTCGGGCTGGTGTTTCATGCCAGTGAAATAGCCAGGTGGCTCACGCCACCTCCTTCACGGCCCCACTGCGGATGGTCTTATCTTTGACTCCATAACGGCTTCAATCAGGTCCGCAACATTTGTGACATTTTTTTGAACGGTTTTGCCTATTTTGAGGTTTCAGTCATTAAGGAAAGAAACTATATTCTTTGTTTCATTTAGTGGGTGTTAAACATGAAAAAGTTATCAATACCACATCAAATCTATACTATATAATAAATAAATGTTTTACGAGGACACTTGTCACTCACACATGCATTCTCAACCTTTTTTTCCTGTCTCTCTCTCCTATTAACTATACAACTTTCTTTAATTTTTTTTAGACTTTTGTTTCCCGTCTCTCTCTCTCTCTCTCCTATTAGATAATAATGATTTTTATCATTACTTTTATAAAACGTTTTTTATTTAAAAAATAGGTTTTTTCATAAAAACATTTTTTTTATTTGAACACTTCTTCATTCTTTTTATAAAATATTTTTAAAAAAACAACTACATAACATTTTTAGAATTTATAAATCTTCATAAAAGCTTATGTTTTATAACAAGTTGTATTTATTCAACCCATGTAATGCATGTGTTTTAACCTAGTATTGTATATAATGAAGTCTTTTCAAATTTGTAAATTATCATTGTAAGGTTTCATTTGACATGTAATTTAATATATTACAAAAAATACACCACTTATTAAATATATTTTTATGATGTTTTGATTATTCTAATCCATATAATATTAACATTTAACAAAATAAAAAAGTTACCGATACAATCTTAATGTTTCACCACATGTAACACATGAGATTAAAGCTAGTTATATAATAAATAAATGTTTTTTATGCCACGTGTCGTCAACATATTCATTCACATCATATTTTTTCCGTCTTTCTCTTATTAATTGCACCTCTATTTTTTAATAATAATAAAATTTTAAAAACAAAATACTAATCTCTATTTTAATAAAAAATAAATAATTTTGCCACTTGGCATCACCACATTTAATCTCACAAATTGTTCCCTCCAAAAACCACATTTATATCCTACATTTAATATTTCTGTATTTAGTCTTTTTTTTGGAAAATTACATAAAATAACATTTAACAAATCAATTAATCATTATTATCACTAACTAATATTTTTTTAAATTATCATTAAAAGTGAATATTTAAAAAAAAAAGAATTAAAAAATAGGATTTATTAATTAAAATTGTCATTAAAGTTTTATTATTAAAAAAATATTTTTTAAAATTTTATTATCAAAAAATAAGTATTTTTTTAATTTTACATATAAATTTTGAAAATACTACGTTTGTATTTTAAATAAATATGTGTTAGAAAAAAGTTTATAAAAATTTAATTAGTAGTTTTTTAATTAAATTTGATATTTATAAATAATTTTTTATTTTGATTTATAAATTTTAATACTTAGTTTTTAATAAATTTAAGAAACTTGCAAATATTTATTTTTAAAAGTGTATTATAATTTAAACTTTATTTTTTTTAAATGTCGAGGTTTTTTTTTCTTCAAAAAATATGTTTACAAGTTTCGATTCTAATTTATAAGTTTTAATTTTTCAGTATTTAATTTTGAAATTTTAAATTTAATTGGGTCAAATTTGTTCTTGACTTGAAGAATATGATTTTGATTTAGGATTTGGAGAAAGGGGAACGACGTTGGTACCTGTTTCAGATTTGAGTATGTGTGATTTTGATCCCTGTTTGCATTGAATCTGAAGGAGAAGGGGTAGTGGTGGTGGGGATGGTGGGTTGGTTAATTACACAAATGGTCCCTTGTATATGAAAACTTACTTAATTAGCCAACATATGTGAAATGACTTAATTACCCTTCAACTTAACAAAAAAACTAACGGAAGTTAGTCTTAATATCCAATATTGTTACAAAACTGAAAACATAATACCCATATTTGCAACTTGAAACCCTTAGTACCCATACTTGTTACTTTTCACAAACCACAGGGACTATCCGTGTAATTAACTCTATATAATATTATATTTTATCAACCCGTGTAATACACGGGATTTTAACCTAGTTACTAATAAAAAAATTTATTTTAAATTATCTCTTATAATAAGAAATTTTAAAATATAATCATGTAACTTTTATTTTCAATCAAATACTAATGAAAGTTAAATTACATTAAATAGTAATTAACGTATTTTCAAAACTAATTATATATAATTTTTTTCATATTTTGAATTTTATTTATATCCTTAGTATATGTAATACATTTTTACACCTGTAAATTATATACAAAAAGATTTAAAAATTTTATGTATTAATATTTTTAATATCGTGTATAATACACGGGTTCTAAGCTACTATAATAATAAATGTATCCATTACAATGATAATATGATTTTATGAAATAATACAAAAAAAAAACTTTCTAACTCTAATGTTATTGTTTCACCAAATTCACTTTTTATACTTTTAGATTAATTTATTTCGGTTAAATATTTTACATAAAAGGTAGAAGTAATTAAGTTAATGATCATATCTTAAAGAAATTATTGTTTACACTAATAGAAAACTATAATATCACCGACAAGACATTTCGTCGGTGATATGAGAATCCATTGATGATACTTCGTCGGACAAACCGGCTAGGATTCCTGACAGATTACCGATGAAAACGTTTACGAACTTTAGAAGTTGCAAGTTCTTATACTTATTGATGGTTGATACTTTTTATTTAATAAATTTTATTAGTTTTAACTTTTTATTAATTTTATTAACAAAAGTTTAAATTTAAATTTATTTTATAATATGTCATTTATGTTTGAAATTCAAATCTTAAATTTTGATTTTATTTTATATAATTTTTTTTACTTCATAGTAATTTTATTTTAAATTACTTTAAACTTAAATAAACACATGAATAATAAAAAAAACTAAACCGTAAGAATATCAAAAATATTCTAATTAGAATAAAATCAAATACAGTTTATGTTTCTAAATAAACCATAAATAAAAAATCACGAGCAATGTTTTTAAAACCTGACTAGACATCGAACCGGTCCACTGGTCGGACTGTATTTAAGAACCGGATAATATTATAATTAAATTAAAAATAAAAAATATATCAAAAAAATTTCATAACAAAATGTAGTGTAGCTTGATATTATTTATTCAAGAATAATAAAAATGACAGTTGCTATTAGTTTATAATATTAAATGATATTAAACTTTTTTATAATTCAACTATAAATAATGAATTTAATCTAAATATTATGAATGTATAATTATTTAATATTTTTTATTTGAATGTTTAATTCTTTTAGGTCCAAAGGATATGAGAAATTTAGAATATATATATTTTTTAAGTTGTTAAAGACTTCTAATCTCCTGTCCAAATTCAATACATAATAAACAATCAGAAAATTAACAATTCACTTTAATTGAGTTGGCAAATATTAAACCTTCAAATATCTGGTAACTTGGTCGTGAGTTCGAAACATTCAGGTTTTAAAAAAGGAAAGCTTCATCAAATAGTAACCAAGTTTTCTAAGTGTTTCATTTAAATCACTCAAAGTTTTTTTGTTCTTCTAAAGTCACTCAACTTTCACTAAGTGTTCCAATCCTATGTAATACTTATATAAATGTGTAAATTTTTTAAAATTGAATGAGGCAAATGAAATATATATGAATATTAGTTACCAATAAGTGAAAGTTTTATTCCAGTTAATTTAAAATATGAGGTAATAATGAAGAAAAAAATTCACCAAATAATAAACAAGTTTCAAAATTGATATATTTAAGTCGAATTGAAAAAAAAATAATTGCTAAATAGTAAACAAGATTCATATATGTTTCATTTATCTGATTCAATTTTAAAAAAATTAAAGATTTATAAAAACATTACATAGGATTAGAACACTTGGTGAAAATTGAGTGACTTTAGAGAGACAAAAAAACTTTAAGTAACTTAAATAGAACACTTAGAAAACTTGGTTACTATTATATTAAGTTACCCCTAAAATAATATATTCGTTTCTACTTTTTGACTCCTAAACAACTCATACTTTTCGTTTCTCAAAGTTGGTTGTCCCACATCGCTCCCATAAGCCAAAATGCTAAGAGTCATTCCTCTATATAAGAAACCAACTCCACAGAAAACCAAAATCCGGTTCAGTTGGGTTCAATTCGGTCCGTGATTCACGGTTCGACCGTTGGATCTCTTAGGTCGCCCGGTTCTTTGTGAAACGGTCTCAGAACATTCAACCGGACCGGCGGAGGCACCGATTCCTGGTTGGACCGGTCCGACAGGCCGGTTCGGTCCGGTCTTAAAAACATTTGCTATGAGTGGGGAAGGTCTCGAGGTGGTGTTAGTCTTTGGCCCGTACATTAGGGCTCAACCACTAGTTCAACTAATTTTGGACTGTCTTTAACAAAGTTTCTTTCGTCCATCATTATCATTATAATGTTAAACAGATGGAGGGGAGTTGACATCTGAATATTGTAGCCACACCCTCGATGTGCCGTAGATCGGTCATTCCTCTCGCTCTCTCTCGTGCATTTCATTGTTTGTATAAGTGCATATTTAGGTGAAACAAAATCAATCCAAGTTACTAATGGAAGTCTCAATCCAAATTCATACACTCATAAAACTAAAATCTTATAAGTTTTTAAATGAAAACTAAAACCAAAGTTAACCAAATGCCACACAATCACATTAAAACAACCTAAAATATACAAGTCTAGTGAGTTCAAATCAATTACACAAGTCTATCAAATACAAACATACATTCATAACACTAAAATATTATAAGTTCTTAAGCAAAAAGTAAACAAAAAACAACCCAATGTCACACATACAATCACATTAGAACAAACCTAAATACACAATTCTACCAAATACATACATAAACTAAATAAATATCTACACATACACGCATACATACATACTAAATTACTAAAATCAAATACCAAAACTAATATTAAGTACCAAATGGAAAGGTGGTGCAACAACACTTGTGGCGTGGTGCGGCGAAAATGATGTGGAGTTTATACGATGAGAGAGTAGAGGGAGGAGTGGAAACTTACGGCTCTAAACCCGAGAGGCCTCACTTATTGGATTTACTCATCAACACATAGCTCATAAACATAAAACATTTAATACATCGCAGCAGAAACGATTAAAACTTTAACATACCGCAGAAACATAACATGTCTAACACAACTATACTAATACAAACTAGAACTTGTCTTGAAATAACATAAACTTAAACATAAACGTGATGCCAGACTCTGGTCTTCTGATAACTTTTCTCGCCAAGCCAAGCATCCTCATCCGTCTACAACTACTTACACTTAACTGATATGCATACTAAAAATGGAAAGAAGATGAAATGGAGAACTAAGAAGTGAGGGTGGAAGGCAAGGGTTTTGATGGACCCTTGGCCCATTTGCTTCCCTCCTAATTGATCCACTCGCGTCACGAACCAAGGTAGACCCACCAAGCCCTCTTTTCCTTGTTTTAATGTAAATCCCGTGCCCCCGATCTAATGCTTTCGAAATACGGGATGTTACAGAAACCAAATTTAAAAAGAGAGGGAAATGAATTTGGACGACTAATCAAGTTTATTTTGCCAAAAGACTATCGATTATAGTACCAATGAAAATTTCATCGGTAATTTGAATTACTGCTAGATCTTTTATCATTAGTTTTATTTTTATTAATGCTATTAATTTGTTATTATGATTGTGATTATGATAATTTCAGGAAGGATTTTTATTCTCAGTGACTGTTGTCATAAGAGTAACCGTCGTTACTCTAATTCTCCAGTTGCAACATTACCAGTTAAAGTGCCCTGCCGAGCACCGTCCCCATTATTCACATGGCAAGCATTCAACTCATGCAATAACACTGCAATAGGCTTCGGTTAGCATTAGTATCTTGGACTACACTACTACCTCAAGACTTGCTTCTGTTTAACCATCTGACAGATTTTAATGTATTCGACTTATCTTTTTTGTTTCTGTTTGTTTATAATACATATAGTTAAATAAACATGTTCTCGGTTCTTTCTCTTGTTTATAAAGCATTTAGTTAGATAAAGATTTTCTCTTTTTTGTTTTTGTTTATAAAACGTTATTTAAATAAACACCTAATAAGCTAGCTCAAAGATACTACCAACGGTCCATCGACGTTACTCACAGATCTGGATTGAAAGTAAAAAATATATCAGGTCTACACTTTATATCTCAGCGAAACTAGGTTAGTTTTGTTTTCTATAAGTCATCGAAACTAGTCAATTTCGCTTTCTAAATCACAGCGAAACTATGTTAGTTTCGCTTTCTATAAACACAGCGAAAATAGGTTAGTTTCGCTTTCTATAAACACAACGAAACTAGGTTGGTTTCGCTTCCAGTGAACTCAGCGAAACTATAGTCAGTTTCGCTTCTTAGCTATTTTCGCTTGGTCGTATTTCTCAGCAGAAAACTAGGGTTTCTGCATGGAAATGGCGGGTTGTTTACTAGTAAGTTATATAATATAACAGCATAGTTATAAATGTTTTCTGCGCGCATAAATGACGCAAATATCTCTCGACATGAAATCAGTATCGTACACATGACGTATTTTCTTTGCTTCCTATGTTTTTTTAGGCAAAAGTAACTTTGGTATAGTCGAACATTTCTTTCTCTATATTAATACACGCCCCCAAAAGAGAAATATTTCAGAAAAAAAACCGATCACAAACTAGTCTTTGTTTTCGAGAGGTAATTCCTTTGTCTCCCACTTTAGGGTTCAGTCTCACAACTACTCTCTCATCTCATATAAGTTCAAAGCGAAGTCTGATTTGATAATTATCACATCAAATCATGAATATGTCTCTCGATCCTAGTTAAAACACAATTTAGTATGTTTATTTCAATTCTTTGTTTTCATATATTGAACACTTTCTAATTGTTGTCAAACAGTCTATAACTACGCTTATGTTTTTCATCATTAATCTCCTTGAAAAGTGTAGCATATATCTAATGAAAACAATCTGTATTTACAGTGAACTACCACTGACAAGTTCATCTAATGGACATGCATTCATCTTGGCTACAGGAAATGGTAAGTAAAAGCTGCAACCTGTAAGTACATACACCGGATTTAATTTATTTATTTATAATTTTTTAATTTATTTGTTGAATCCATATATGTATGTTAGGAAATGCAAGATCAAGGGTTCGTGAATCAATATCAGATGAACAAACCTTATTGTCATCAAATGGAGGATTTCAGTGTTGATTCATTTTCATCAGATAGTTACACAGAAACCCCATCTTTTATTGATCAATCTTTTCAAACTCATAACTACTGCCTCCAAGAACCATCCAATACCAAACAACCATTTAATTTTACAAAGGCTGATCATAGTATAATTAATAAGAAATTTACTCCAATTGAAACACCAAAGCCAAAGCTAGTTTCTGATCAGGCTCCAAACTCTTTTACTATATCTTTTGGAGATGTAAAACCTAAAGATGAGTTGCTTTCATTTACTGATTCTAACGGTGAAACCGCATCCGGTAAGAAAAAAGCTCCGACGAGTGTTAGGAATCCGATTCAGGTTCAAGATCATGTGTTGGCTGAGAGAAGGAGAAGAGAAAAGTTGGCTAAGCGGTTTATTTCTTTGTCTTCCCTCCTTCCAGATCTGAAAAAGGTACTAAAGCCAACTTTAGTAGAAACTCTAGAAATTAGTTATACATACACCCTTGACGTTCTAATCTCAAAAGGCTGTTTGATGTCTTACCGAACGGGTTAGGAATTACGGCATAGCCCCTGCTTTTCAAACGGCCGTTTATTAATAATCTAGCTAATCTATTAATGATCTTAATAATAATCTAGCTAATCTTTGGTGGCAGATGGATAAGGCAACCGTGCTCGAAGATGCGACTAATTACATCCAAGAACTTCAAAACCGCGTGAAGGAACTAGAGAGAAAGAACATGCAAGAATCAGTTATAACCGTTAAGAGATCGAGGCTCAGTAGTAGTGATGATAATGGCTCGTGTTCTAATGAAGCAAACTTTGAAGAGAGTAGTAGCGCTTGCGATCCAGAGATTGAAGTGAGAACGTCCGGATGCAGTCTGCTTGTAGAAATCTACAGCCGGACAAACTGCGTGTCATTAGTGAAAGTACTAAGCGAGATGCAGAAGCTTGGTTTATCCGTCATCAGTTGCAGCAACATGCCGTTTGCTGATACCACTCTTCTTGTCACCATTGTTGCTCAGGTTAACATCGATTTGTTCAGTACAAGGATTTGACCCTATCCTGACGACGCATATACTGACGACATGCGTTGTCAGTATAGGTTACCCTATACCAACGACATGTTGTCGGGATAGGTGCCATCAAAATTTTGTCTGATGAAACCCTGTCGTCAGTATAGGGTTGTGACAGATGGAGGAATATTTGGACAACTAGATGGAGGGTATAGGATTGCAACGTTGCATTTATTATCATAAATATTAATATATGAATGCATTTATCTTAGGGTCTTCTGCCACCCCTAAAACTTAAACGATCGTTTAAAAGGTAGGGGTAGGCGTAAGCCTAACCTTTAAATGGCCACAAATCCTAAACAACCGTTTGGAAAGTAGGGGGTATAACATACGCCCTAATCTTGAAACGGCCATTTGGTAACCCCTTAAACAGACGTTTGAAAACAGTGTGGGATTAGAATGTTAGTGTACTATACATGTATATCATATGCCCTTATTTTATGGGTTCTTTAGTAGAAAAGATATATAATTTCTGATTCATTTTGTCTTGGTTTCTGCAGAAGAATGATGATTTCATTATGTCACCAGCCGATCTTGTGAACAACCTGCAACAAGTTGTTTAAACTCTAATTAAGTTGGTCTTTTAAGTACTCTTGAAATCTCAACAAGTTAATTGTCAGTTATATTGTAGTGTTCTTCAGTCCCATTACAATATATAAGTTGGGTTATACTCTTTAAATGTTTCCCTTTCCTTTGATGTTTTTGCTGTTTTTCCATGCTCCTCTAGTTTTCTGTATTAGTCCCTCTAGCTCCTTGCTAGTTGGGTTGTTTTAATGAAATCTTATGCCTTCCAAAAAAAAATTACAATATATAAGTTAATTTTCTTCTGATGTTTACTAGGGTTTGTGTCCACTCTATTAAGTTCTTGTCATGTATTCTGAAAACACATTCTGACACTTTTGTTGTACGTATTAGGGGTGTTCAAAAAAATCCGAATCCGAATCCGAATTATCCGAAAATCCGAATCCGAACTATCCGAAAATTCGGATATCCGAAATTTCGGATATCCGAAATTTGGATATCCGAATTTTCGGATTCGGATTCGGATAGTGATTTTCGGATATTTCGGATAGTTCGGATATCCGAATATCCGAAATATTATATTTATATATTTTTTTTAATTGTTTTTATTATTTAAAAATAAGAAAATTTGAATCAAAACCCGATATATTATATTTATATATTTTTATATGTATATTTTCTAATGTTTTTTAAGGTTTTTAATTGATTTTGTAATTTAAAAATATTATTTTTATATATTTTTTTATTTTTTTTATATTTTCGGATATCCGTTTCACTATCCGAATCCGTATCCGAAATTTCGGATATCCGAAATTCGGATATCCGAAATTTCGGATACGGATTCGGATAGTGAAATCCACTATCCGAAAATTTCGGATATCCGAAATTCGGATATCCGACTTTGAACACCCCTAGTACGTATGCTAGTACCATGCTTTGAGAATCTCACTACCTAGGGAGAAACAAAATCTAGTCAGTGTGCTTGAAGATCTGAGTAGAGCTCGGATGTATCCTAATTAAGTAATTGACTGTTGTGAAAGTTTCTATAAATTTTAGGAAGAAACAAAACCACTAAGTTCCTATATTGTTTCACTCTTGTGAAAGTTTTTATAAATTTTATAATTTACATTAGAAAACTTAATTATTATTTAGTGACTAATATTTTCATGTTTAATAGTAATTATGACAAAAAAAAATTATTACATAATAATCAACTTTCATAAATATTTTACTTAGATCATTTAGTTTAAACAATTATGAACACTTTAGTGGTTTCTATAAATAGCAAAAAAATACAAGTGATTTTATTAAAACAATATTAAAATTAACTTATCCATATAAGTAGAACTATATGTTTGCATATTTCGTTTAACAAACAAATAAATATTATTAATAATCAACATACAAAAAAGATTTGAGCGATATGTTTGACACGAACAACTACAAGCAATGAACTAAAAACACCAATAACATAACTAATTAAAGGACTTGATTGGAGCTATAATTAAAAAGAAACAACTGCAACCGAAAACATCACAACCTTATGATGAGGCGATGAGCCGAAAACCATGATCCAAAAAACTAAATTACCCATACCGTGAATCAATTAAAAATGTGCTCCAAGATGAGCATCCAATGTGTCGAACAAGATGGAACTACCGAACAGAGCCACAAGCAAACTAACCTTGATAGGAAAATTAAAGCAAACAACAATCTTGAGCACTACTAAAAAACTGAACTGTTTTCGTCAAGAGAAACATGTTTGCTAGTATGTGGCGTGCATACCAAGAGGTACCATGGAAACAGTAGCAAGTGCTAGGCATTTTGGCGCCAAAGAGCCGAGAAAAGAAAGGAACATGTTTGGTGTGAAGATTTAATCTTGATATTTATTAATATTATTTTATTAATTGTTGTTTGAATTTGTATTAGAATAGAATTGAGTTTGTTTGTTTATTTGATTATTTAATTAAGTTTGAGTTTGGTTAGGATTAGTATAGGTTTAATATAAATAGATGGTTATGATTTATGTAATTGTAGTGGTATTTGATATTAATAAAAGGTGTCGATCTTTATGATCAATATTGTCGGTGTTTTATTGTTCGAGTTTGATCCAATTATCCAACAATTGGTATCAGAGCCTAACAAGTTCGTGATCCAGGTACGTAACTACAAGAAATCACAGCAAGAGATTCGAAAGAAAGCAATAGGTTTGGGTTTGCGGCTGTTTTTGGTCGAGAGAAGCAAGCAAGCAATTGAAGGAATGAGTCATTGTTTCTTAAAATAAAGTCAAAGAAAGAAGTTAACCACGCAGGTGAGAATTAAAAGCACCAGTCAAGTTTGTGGCTGGAATTAATTTGAAATTGAAGCAGCCACACACCTGATTGGAGCCGCATACAAGAAAGAGAAAAGGTGAAGAAAAAAAAATAGTGTGAGACGATTAAAGCAAGCGGATCGTGTAAGACGATGATGATTAAAGGAGGTTCTGCATGAGCCAGGGTTCTGAGTGAGCCAAAGATTGAGATCAAGGAGAGGTCCTGTGTGAGCCAGGATAGAGAAGCTCTGTGCGAGCTAGAAGATCGAGTTCTGTGTGAACTAAGGACGATGAGTTTTGTGTGAACTAAGGAAGAAAAGTTTTGCGTGAACAAAGACTCTGCGTGAATCGATTGAGAAGAGGAGACCAAATATAAAAAGGTGTTCTACGTGAGCGGGTTCTGTGTGAACAAAGAGAAATAAATCTGTGTAATTCAGTGGAACGAAGAAGGGTGGGTAGAGAATTTCTATGTGGAAAATAAACATGGCAGAAAAGAATGTGAGACGATGGTTGCCGGTGGCACAATGGGTATTACAGGTTCTACGATTGAAGGGTATCAACCAAAGAGGCCGAATGAAGATGGTTAGTATTTCATTGGCTATGGATGGTGTTATGGGGGCTATGAGTATTCTAGTGGCTACTAGTGATGATGGTGCGACCACCAATTGTGGTAATATGTTTGTCGGAGAAGATTCGGCAAAGGCGGAAGTCAAATCGCAAGTGTTTGAGTCTTGTGAAAAATCGTTTTTCCAATCAGATGAGATAAGTGACGAAAAAGAGAATGAGGCAGTAGTCGTGATGGAAAATAATGTCAAAATCTCGTCGGTTCAAAAAGTAGATTATATTAACGTAAATAAAGAGTTGGATGCTAGAAGCCAAAGTATTAGGCGTGTGAAGAATAACCAAGCTGATAATTTGTTTCATGATGAGCCGCGAGACATGCCAAATAAATCAGGTGGTAATGAAAAAATTAGAGATAGTGGGTCGGATGTGCATCTCAAGCACATGAAACGGAGAGATAAAAGCAAAGAAGGTAGTCCAAGAATCAAAATTAAAGAGATGCGAGTATTATTACGGATCGAAGATCTAGGAGGTACAAATTCAAGATTAAGGGGGAGAATGAAGATTTAATCTTGATATTTATTAATATTATTTTATTAATTGTTTTTTTGAATTTGTATTAGAGTAGGATTGAGTTTGTTAGTTTATTTGATTATTTAATTAAGTTTGAGTTTGGTTAGGATTAGTATATGTTTATTATAAATAGATGGTTATGATTCATGTAATTGAAGTGGTCTTTGATATTAATAAAAGGTGTCGATCTTTATGATCAATATTGTCGGTCTTTTATTGTTCGAGTTTGATCCAATTATCCAACATGCTGGTCAGTCAACACGGAATTAAACTGTTCAATTTCTCATAGATATGTTACTATTATTTTTAGCCATCTTTTTTCGATGGTGCACATTTAGTAAGTTCTTATTATGTATTTTGAACACATCCTTTGGCATTTTTGTTGTATATATGCTAGTATCATCGCTTAGAGAATCTTAGTAGCAACAATATCTAGTACGGGTGCTTGAAGATGTGGGAAGAGCTTAACTGTATCCCTGGGTACCCAAGCATGGTGTGAATTGCTGTAATTTATACTGTAATTTAGTAGTAAAAGTAGAGTAGATTTATTGTTAAAAAAATATAAGAATGAGGAGATGCATGCCTGATTCAAAATAGCTACTCTGGGAATATATTTTGTGTCAATTGTAACAACAATGCAGTAAGAATGAATATAATTGGAATTAACGGATTCTTATTAGAACTTAACAGTGCTTAGCATTACAAACTAATGAAATAGTAAATCAAGACTCAACAAAAAGTTACTATGTCGGTGATCAGATGTAAAACAAAAATCAAAACACACTAGGATTTGGGACTTTTATGGGTATTTTATTCAAAGAAACTGAAAGTGTATACAAAGTGGATCTAAAAAAAAAAAATCATCTACTACTACTGCTTCTAAGCTACTTTATGTTAAAGATAATTAAAAAAGTTGACGTTTGTGTTTAAAAGTTGAATAATAATCGGTAGAACTAGTCACGTGACTGTTACCGATTTTATTGGATTAGTTAAGTCTTTTCTGTGATTAATTAGTATTATTGAGTCTTTGAGTCCGTTGTAATCATCTGCTATATAAGCAGCTTTATCATTGAGTAATATCATTGAGTTCTAGTCCATCAGAGCTTGGCTCTAATTCAATCAATTGTGTGTGCTAAAGTTATGTCGACAATAGCAACTTGTTTCTCTCAACCTAGCTACTCTGCCCGTGTTCAAGTGAGTGTTGGTTCGGTAATTATTGAAGGGAAAAATACGAAAATGGACATTTGACCAAGAAAATACTCAAAACAGGACTATTTCATGGACATTGGTCATGACAGCCGGCTAAAGACGGCTAAGCTAGCCGGCTAAAATTTCCGTGCCAAAATTCCATTTGTTAGAGTACGAACCGATAATATGGCGACACGTGGCAGGCTTAGCCGTCTAAATAAACAGTTTTAGCCGTCTAATGCATTTAGCCGTCTAAATAAACAGTTATAGCCGTCTATTAGACGGCTTAGCCTCCGAAAATATTTTTTAAAAATTTTCAGAGGTTTAGCCGTCTAATAGACGACTATAACTGTTTATTTAGACGGCTAAATGCATTAGACGGCTAAAACTGTTTATTTAGACGGCTATAGCCGTCTATTAGATGGCTAAGCCTGCCACGTGTCACATGCTTATTGGCTCGTACTCTGACAAATGGAATGTTGACACGGAAATTTTAGCCGGCTAGCTTAGTCGTCTTTAGCCTTTTCGCAAAAACAATGTCCATGAAACAGTAGGCTAAATAAAGATGTCCATTTTTAAGTATTTTATCGGTCAAATGTTCATTTTCGTATTTTTCCCATTATTTAATCGGGACAAAACTTTTTGGATGGTCAATATTCTAAGTTTATCTTGCTTTTATTTTCTTTTATTTCATGCGTCTTTTGGTCTTTTATCTTCCATTAAATTTAAGATTAGTCTTTTTGAATCTTCCATTAAAGTTAAGATTAGGCTTTCAGAATTCAAGTTGTTTCTTTTGTTCGATCATGTTATAAATGTTGGGTTAATCGGGTTCGTTCACGGGTACCGGGTAAGGTGTATGGGTCATGCGGGTCACGGTTCTTGGTTCAATATATTCATGGTAATATGGAGTTTGAATAATAAAATAACTTGTCAAGTCTTGACCGAGATTTTGGGATGACCGGGTTTCTTGCGTGTGAACGTGTGGGATTGGAACTTAGAACAGCTCTAAATATAAGGAAGTAGTGGGCTTTACTTTGCATGTTTTTTTTGTTTTCTCAATATATATAGCAGTAGTATTTTGCTTTTATATGTCTTTTGAAGAATTAATACACAGAAAAGACTTCCCAAAATTGTGTGTGTGTTTCTTGAGTCTAGTGTGTGTTTTCTTGGGCCTGAACCAACAATAAAAGCCCCTTGATAGTGGAATAAAATATGAGAGTTGAGAATCCAATTTTTCTTGTGTTGTGCATATTGTACCTATAGTTACCAATTGTTTCTTGCCAACAATTATTATCAGAGCACTAGGTTAAAACTTGTTGAGGAAGAGCAGCAGAGGCTATCGAGACATGGCAGATGATGGTGAAGTTGTTCAACCAGGCGGCACAGGTGGCGTGACGACACAAGTTAGGGAACACAACGGTGTTTCTTGCCAATGTCTGAAGCTCTCTTCAACAAGTTATCATTCGTGGGAGATCATGATGGAAGCCATCATGGATGCACAAGGGCTATGAGAGGAGATCCAACCACAAGAGGGTGAAGAAGTGGACAAAAAGAAGAACAAACATGCAAGGCCATTTTTGTTTCATTCGTTACCTGAAATGTGTTACTTCCGATTGTAGAAAATCACCAATCCAAAGATGTCGGGAAGCGTTACAAGTTCGGTATCTAGGGGCCGACCGGGTACAAAAGGCCCGGCTCCAGACCCTACGACTTCTGAGAATGAAGGACACGGAGAACATCAAAGAGTTTACAAGGAAGTCTGTTGGATAACATCGAATTCGGTGCCCTTGGAACCACTCTAGGAGATACCGTCATTATTCGGATATTATTCGATTTGGTACCAAATAAATTCCTCCAACTCGTGGCCTGTGTAGATGATTTGGAAAGTATGCCTTCCGAAGAGGCTGTAGAAAGGTTAAATGCATACGAAGAACGTATGAGAATACGAGCCGGTTCAACTGAAACTCAACGTAAACTTTTGTTTTCTAAATATTAGCGAAAAGGAAAACCAACAAGCACTAAATGGTACAAGAGTTGGACGTGACCAAGGAGTCGGTTCAGGTGCAAGCCATGGGTGTGGAAGAGGTAACCGTGGTCAAGGGAGCTGGGGAAACTAGAATTTTTATGGTAGAAACAAGGAACATGTTAAGTTTTATAATTGTCAAAACTTTGGACATTATGCGTCAAAGTGTAAAGCCAAACGAAACAAAGAAGACGAGGCGAACTTAACATAAACTGTAGATGATGAACCTGCCCTTCTCATGACCAAAAGTGTGATAAGGACAGACAAAATTCTTTTAAATGAAGAAAAGGTAATCCCTAGCCTATATGATCAAGATTCAAAGGAACCTAGACTATGGTATCTCAACAATGGGGCAAGCAACCACATGACTAGAAAAAAAGAATTTTTCACCAATATTGATAGTGAGATATCAAGCATGGTTCGGTTTGGTGACGGGTCCACTGTAGGGACTAAATCGGGCCTTGTAACCGTAAGGTACATTAAACTACCCACATTCTCTTATATTATGTTTCATTAACCTTGTTTTCTACACCATCCCTTGTTACCAAAGTTCCAGGATCGATCAGGTTCTTGACAACATTACCTTCTTACAATCGAAATCTTCAAGAATCTCCTTTGCATACTTTTGCTGACACATACTAATTCCTTGCTCGTATTATGTTACTTCCACTCCAAAAAAATGCTTCATTTTTCCAAGATCAGTCATTTCAAATTCATACTTCATTGATTTCTTAAAACTTTCATAGATCATAGAATCATTTCCCGTGTATATTAAATCATCCACATATAAGCTAACTATGATTATCTTGTTCCATACCCTTTTGATGAACAAGGTGTGATCATAATCGCTTTCATCCATTTAGATTCTTTGGATGCTTCTTCAAAGCTGGTAGGATCTCCGAATGAGCTATACATTGCCAAATCAACTTCTTTATCGGATATTCCTTCCCTAGTTTCGTAATCTATCTTCCAACCTAGACTGGACATAGTTCTTTTCGGAGTTTTTGCACTTGGCCTTGATGGTTAACTTCCTTCTTCTTGTGAAGTAGTATCTTCAACTCTAGATGTATTGTTTGTTCTGTCAACATTGTCCATATTTTCGGTTTTACCCGTAGGTCATTGTTGAATGGGTATACCACCCAATTGATCTAGACAGTTTCCTTCTGAAGGCTCAACACTCCAGTTTCAATGTCTTCCTTTTCAACTTTATTATCCGGAATTATTAATTCTAATGGACCTAATTCTTCCATTTTCTAATCCCATTTTTTATGTTCTTCAAAAACCACATCCATACTTATAACTATCTTTCTTTGAACCGGATAATAGAATATATATGCTTTTGATTTTGTACTTATACCCAAGAACACACATTTGTTGATTTTATCTTCTACTTTGGATCTTAGTTGAGCCTGGACATGAATAAAGACAATACTTCCAAAGATCTTAAAGTAATCTACATCTAGTTTAGCTTATGACCAAACCTCTTCCAAGACCTTGTCTTCTATGTAAGTCCGTGGTCACACATCTATTCAGAATGTGTGTGGCCCAATTTGCAGCTTCTGTCCAAAACCATTTTGGCATTCCCTTTTCACATAAGAGGCATGTAACCATGTTCATGAGCTTCTTATGTCGACACCCATGCATTCCATTTTGTTGTGGTGTGTATGCAACAATTAGTTGTCTCTTAGTGCCATGTGATTCACAAAAGTCATTAAACACTTTTGAAGTAAATTCACCACCCCGGTCACTTCTCAAACCTTTAGTTTTAAGTCCAGTTTCATTTCCAACCATAGACTTGAATTTCTTGAATATCTCAAAACTTTTATTTTTCTTAGCCCAAAAATAGGTCTATTCCTTTTCTAGAATAGTCATCAATTAAAACCATGGCATACCTTTTGCCACTTGATGAAGCCGACTTGATTGGTCCACATAGGTCTGTGTGGATTAGTTGCAGTTTGTCAATTTCCTTCCAAGTACTTCTTTTTGGAATCTTCTCACTTTGTTGTTTCCCTAAGTTGCAAATAAACTTCACATATTCTATTTTGTTCAACAATATGAGGTAGGCCTTTCACCAGTTGTCCAAACTGCATTGTTCAATTGGACTTGTTATTCACATGCACAAGTCTCTTATGCCATATTTGGGACATACTCTCTTCATCAACTTTTAGGCATCTACTTTTGATGGGCTTCATGATATCATTCACAAGAAAAATCCTATTCCGGGTCATCTTAGATATAAATATCAGCCCTCGTTGTGGGTGATAGATTTTGCACATTCCTTGTTGAGTCATAATGGTTAATTCTTTCTCCTGGAGTTGTCCTATACTTAATAAGCTTGAGGTAAGTTGAAAAGCATTGTAATCTCTTCTCACCGCCTAGAGTACACCTTCTACTTCTAATCTGATCTCACCGGTCCCCTTTACAATTAACTAGAGATCATTGCCCAATTTAACACTGTGCTTGAAACTTTCATCTAGGTTAATGAACCATTCTTAGGTGCCCGCCATGTGATTAGAGCATGTTGAGTCTAAGAACCAAATACCTTTCTGTTTTCCCTTTGATACGTCACCATGGGTCATGAGAAGTAAGTCTTCACCTTCATCAAACTAAGTATAATTTACTGACTTGTCTACCCTAGAACATTCATATGAAAAATGTCCCATTTGATGACATTTGAAGCACTCCACTACTGATTTGTCAAAGTCGGGTCGAGCTCTTTCCTAACCACGTCCCCATCTCCGACCGAAAGATCCTCTTCCACGTCCTCGTCCATGACCACCGAATGTATCATTTTCTGTTTTTAATACCTAATCATTTGTGGTTCTCTTGTTCAATTTATGTTCATGTACGAGTAAGGAGGTTTGTAGTTCATCTACTAAAAAAGTGTCGATATCTCTTGACTCTTAGAATACTACAAATTGAAATTGTTGGTTAGGGAACGAAGGATTTTCTGAACAACCTTCACATCTGGCATGTCTTCTCCAAAATTCCGCATGCCATTGGCCACAACATGACCCTGCTGAAGCAGTCGATGATGTTTTCTCCATTACTCATCTCCAAGGTTTCGAACACCCTTCTTAGCTGCTGCAACTGAGCGTGTTTTACTCGAGCATTGCCTTGATACTTAGTCTTCATAGCTTCCAAGATATACTTTGTCAATGGATTGAAACAAGTAATTGATCTCTCTACTCTCTTTGATTTTGCTTGTCAATGGATTGAAACAAGTAATTCCTCGCCTTCAAGTCTTTGATCATCATCACCTCCATATTCGTTCTTTGAGTGGATGTCATCTGTTCTCCTTTCTTGGGAATCGTAAACCCTCTCCCGATGACAACCCAATATTCTTTGGATCGTCGCAGTGTTTCCATCATGACAATGCTCCAATGATCATAATCTCCATCAAATCGGGGAACACTCAGGACTTGAAAATTTCTAGTTACTTCCGCCATTGATCTCTCTACTCTCTTTGATTATCTCCCAAGAGTTGTGCTCTGATGCCACTTGTAATGCACTAGTAGATATCAAGTTTCTCACACAATCATCTGATAATTTATTATTCAACGAAGGGCGAAATAAATAGCGTACAAGATCGTAACAGACTTCATATTGTAAACCAAAATACTAGGAAGAAAGACTTGACTGTAAACCCTAAAGGCCTCATCAAACTAGCTAGACTTATCAAACACACGTGCATGAGCTTTAAACACCACATGCGGGACTAGACTTGGGATCAAGCCCATTATCAAACTGACCCAGTGACAAATACCCATTAACCATAAACCCATTACAGTTCCGTGAATATGGTTTATTTTTCATAATAAAAGAAATAATAATAATTAAAACACAAGCGGTTAGGCCTGAAGTCCCAAGGGAGGCCTGAAATCTTAAGGGACTCGGGTTCAATCCCTGTTACCACCATTAATTTTTGCGGTATCACAAATGAGGCCTTTTAGGCTGATGCACCAGGGTTTTACCCACGCCGATTCAGGGTTGGAGCCTCGGCTCTCCCTCAAGCCCGGAAGGGGCCGTATTGGGTGGGTTTTTCTTTGAAAGCTCTCCAACTCTGACGCCAAGTGGGCCCAGTTAAGACAACATATTGGCCGGAGTTGGACGAGACTCTCCCATGTGACGGGGGTGCGGCTTCACACATTCAATGTTCGCCTTTCAAAAAAAATAAAAAAAAATAACAGCAATTGCAGTTATGTAGTTTTCGAGGAGAGAAGAAGAAGCAAAGGCAGCAGCAGCCTTGCTGCTGTGGCGCGCAGACCGAGAAGTATCAGGGAAACAGTAAGCAAGTGGTACGCATTTTTGGCTGCACAGACGACAAAAGATCTAAGTGATAGGCATTATTGATTGTCGGTCAACGCACGAAACCAGTTTTGGGAGTGACAACGTTATTTTGTTTAGTATTATGGATGACTAGTTTTGTGATTAGTAATTTGTTTATTGAAATCTTGATTGAGACTATAGTTTGATTTTTTTTTGTTTTAACCTTTGTTTATTATATTTGTATTTGTATTTGAATTTGATACTTAAATGTTTATATTGAATTCCTTAAAATCGATTCGTATTTTATTATGATATGTTAGTATCTGGTTGTTTTAATTTTGAGTTATTATACATTATTCAATTTTGTTGGTTCTATACAGTTAAAAGGAGCTTGGACGATGGGCGTAACCGTTGGTAACACTCGATGAAGGTATGTCGTGGTCATAATCATCGCTTGGTGAAATAGCTTCAATAAGGTTTCACGTTTTAAGACTGGTTCAACAAAATATGTCATGATTTGTAGCTAAAATTAATTATTCATAGGTGTTTGGATTCGTGTTTCAAAATGATTATTGTGGTTTTATAAACATAACTTAGAATCAAACTAAGTTGTTAACCAGTGGATATGAAAAATAATCAATTTTTTTTACCAAACTGTAAAATTTCTACACTATTTTTTTATTCATTTGTGTGCAGATGGATTGATTGTAAGGATGAGAGAAAGACGAAAAAATCCAAAATTAAATGCATAAAAAATGACACGTAACATAATAGTTAGTGATTTATTAGAATAAATATATATAAAAGAGGGTTGAATTCAGAACACAAAACATTGAGAGAACATGGGAACAAACTAAATGAATTATTCATTTTGTTAATCTTAAAAAAAATTGAAATATAAGAAAACTAGTAATTGTAACCATGCTTTGCGGCTGGAGCATTGTCACACCCCAAAATCCACTAACGGAGTTATACCGCGAGGCATGTGACAAACCAGGATCGTTGTCATTAGTTACGTTGAATGACTCTATATGAGTTTTAAAAATACCATTAAATATTGAAGTAAATGCGGAAGCGTAAACATTAATATTAAATTCAAAGTAATTGCACGCAAAAAAAGCGCCAAGTAATGTAAATAATGTGTAACAAATCATTGATCACTTAATGATAAAACCAATGCGACTCCATGATGCATCATAGTCCTGATGTGTACCATAGTGACCTGAGAAAACATGCTTAAAGTGTCAACACAAGGTTAGTGAGTTCACAAGTTTGTAAGTAAATAAAATGTTTGAGTGTTTGCAAGATCCACATACATAAGTCACACCTATTGTTAGCAAGACAAAGTACAAGTTACTCTAAGCGTTCGCAACCGAAGCTGACTGTTTGTGTTTGGATGTCTTCCACCATTGCTAACATCAACAATGGCAAATGTTTAGGACAATGTTACACCCATTCGACCTCCAGTCGAGTTAGCGTGACTAACGCGGGTGGAGCTTGTCAGAACCCAGTAGTACAACTCAAAATTACCTCGCTATGTTCCAATACTAACGGTTCGAGAGTGTAAGGACTTAGTATGTTATGTTTGCGCTTAAGTAAACAAGTGGTAATGAAATATTATGTGGTCCGTGTTTGTTTGTGTGCATGTTTCTCTCTCAACAGGAAAATAAGTAAAAGGGGCCGTGAAAATTACCTGAAAGAGCGTGCTAGACAAAATAGCAAAAGCGAAAAGCCCAGTTGTAACTCTAAATCAAATATAGGTTCATAAGAGTGTGTTCGTGTTGGTTCCTAGAAACCCAATACTCCAAACAATTAACATTGTTCAAGTGTTTGTAAAATGTTTGTTGAGTTGACTCTGTTTGACTTTGACCCAGTTTGACCATACGACCCGTTGGTGACCCAAGTAATATGTTTTATTGTTTAGTTGTATTATACTACTATGCTAGACAAGCAAGTTACATTACTTTCTACATACAGTAATCATACAAGTTTGAGTGCTAATAAAGTTTCTATTTATGGCAGGTACTTAGCACGTTTCAGTTTTCAACAAGAATTGTTTCTAACATGCTTATATAATCTATATAACATGTAATCATTCAACATATATCAACATACATGCTTAGTTTCTAGCTTGGCACGTCACATAACGATAAAGTTACTAACTTTGGAAAGTTGTCCTATAACGCATGAGTTCTACCATTTGTCATGTCAAATCACCTTAGGTAATCACCATAAGCATCATACTATCTTTAAATACTAGCATGCAAGCCTATTGCTCAATATTGACACATTCGGTTCAATAAAGTTTCCATATTTGGAAAGTGTACTAACATGTACGTTTTCTAGGTTTCGTTACGTTACAACATATTGTTTATGTTCATATCATAACACGTTCACATTAGACAACCTATGTCTAAACATGCAGCTTCTCGTCTAAGTTGTATCTAACTATGTTTATTCATCATAACAACATAGTAGTGTCATTTAAAATCAACATACAACTCAATAGCATATAAACCAATTTACAAAATCCATAAAGTTTCTATTTTTAATAAGGTTCGGTTTATCATGCGGGTTTTTGCCAAGTTACAATTCTAATTGCTTTCATATGCATAACTAAGCATACTAACATCATTCAAATCATTTTACTATGTGCTAGCATCACAATCAAAATAAAGTTTTCAATAAAGTTTCTACTAATAGTAACTTCATGATTTCTAGCTCGATTTTCATGATTTCAACGAATCAAATACATTACTACGTAATAACTAGTGATACCACATCATTACATTAACATATAACAAACGTTTAACGATCGTGTCTTGTTTATCAAAATTATTGTTTGGATGGACTCGGGTCTGTAATAAACAATATAAACTCAGAAAAATCGCAACAATGGATAGAAAGATTACTTGTATGCGTTGTCATGTGTTAGAATCCTTCACTGAGAATACAAATCTTGTTTCGTTCATAACTCGACCATCCGAACTCCGTTTCGCTCGATCCACATATCCATGCGTTCGTCTTGTCACACTTGACCTTAGAAAATTATCGGTGTCGGCAGCCGCCGCCACCGCTGCTGCCAGAACGCAGATCTGTCTTTCAGCACCTTCGGTTTTGCGCGTCAAGTACTCGAGTAGCTCGAAACTAACTCAAACGAACTCCGTTTTAAGCATATAATATGTCCACGTGTTCGTATCGCCAAACCCTTTCAAACCCACCGGTCGCCGCCGTCGGAATCTGCCGCTTACGTCGCCAGAAAACGAAACAGTGCCGCTCGAAACCATATCAAATGGACTCCGTTTTGGACGAATAATGTGTCCACGCGACCGTCTCGTCGAGCCCTTTCGGAATCTCTGATTGCCGCCGCCGGAATCCGCCACTACAGTTGCCGGAGAAACAAAACAGTGGCTAGATTTGCGCGGCTCATAACCTTATTAAGCGAACTCGGATTTGAGCCCACAATATATCCACGTGACCGTGTCGCCAAGCTCTACCACCCTGTACGATCGCCACCACCGGCCACCGCCGGAGCTGTCGCCGGAGACGTGAACAATGGTCGAAAAATCGTAGAGAGGGGAGGGAGAGGGATTGCGACGGCTAATGGGGTGGAATGGGAGTTAGGGTTTTCAAGTTTGTTATTTAAATGGTAGCCATGGGTTGTAGGATGCCCCATGGATGATCCATGGTGTTTTTTTAATGAAAGTTTGGGTTTTAACAATAATTATCCTAAACTTTAATTTTTATAAAAGTTTCACTTTTATATTTATTTGTCTCATAATTAACTTCCGTTAATTATATGTGGTTTTCACGAAAGTTCGTTAATTTATCAAATAAATCACATAACACATACGTAATTCATATAACACATAAATATAGATTATTTATGTTAGTTATACTGTTCGAGATTATTATTTTGTTTGTTCACCAACGTTCGGGTCTAGACTCGTGTGTTTTGATAATTCTTTGATTTGTCTCTACGTGAATGTTCGTGTAATAACTGACACACATAATTAACCTTAACTATGTGTAATGCATGAATGTACGTTCTAGATAACAGATTTTGACGGAATTAACAGAGTTTGTGTTAACGGGTTTAACCTGAAAATACAGGGTGTCACATCATCCCATTGTTAACAGAGCCATGGGTTATGGACTGTAAGCCCCACACCTTTAGTGGAGCTGAAGGAGCTGTCGGACTACTCCGTTGGTTCGAGAAAGTAGAGTCGGTATTTGCCATGTGCAACTGTCCCCTGGCCAATCAGGTCAAATTTGCTTCTGGCACTTTGGAGGGCCCGACTCTCACATGGTGGAACGCTCAGGTCCAAATGTTGGGTCTAGCTATGGCTAATGCACTCCCGTGGGAGGAATTTAAGACTATGATAAAGGAGGAGTACTGTCCTCGGGATGAGATTCAGAAGTTGGAAGAAAAATTCTGGAACCTGAAAATTAAAGGTTCTGAAATTGAGCTATATACCACTCGCTCCCATGAGCTTGCTACCATGTGCTCACATATGGTGACTACTGATTACAAGAGGATTGAGCTGTACATTGGAGGCTTAGTACCTCAGATTCAGACTATGGTTACCTCATCCAACCCTACTACCATCCAGCAGACTATCAGACTCGCCCACAAGTTAACCGATCAGGCGGTGACTCAAGGGACTTTACCTCCGAGGGGTTCAGTTTCTAAATCCACCGACAATCATAAGCGCAAGTTTGATCACAACTCCAACTCTCACTACAACTCCAAGGGACCCCAGTTTAATCAGCCGCAACATCAGCATCGAAAGTTTGTGCCTGCTAAGAACTTTAATCAGACAACATCTTCAGGTCCGAATCAGGGTGAATATGTTGGGAGGTACCCTAAGTGCAACAAATGTGGCTATCACCATACGGGCACTTGTGACTGACTGCGTTGCCAGCGATGTGGAAAGATGGGCCACGCTGTGAAAGACTGTAGGGTTGCACTTCCGAACAAGCAACCATTTCGAACACAGGGTGGATAAGTAAAGAACTGGAACTCAACAATAATAAAATTCTGAAAAACAAAGACAGAATATTGATTCTGAACTCTGATGAGTTGAGGAAATTAATTTTTAGCGAAGCTCATAAATCCAAATAATATATTGTTTTAAATTTATAATAAATAGCATGCATGAAAATTTTAAATTCAGAATATGAAATTTTAAATAACATTTAGTATTTTTCAATATCTTAAATAATATATTGTTTTAAAATTATAATAAATAAAACTTTAAATAGTTTTAACTTTATAATAAGTAAAGTTTTAAATAGGTAACAGTTTTATAATTTACATAAGTAATGAGTTAAGTATATATATATATATATATATATATATATATATATGTATATGTATATATACTATATATAATACATTTGAGGTGGACAAAGATGTCTTTTAACACTTTTTAAGAAATTTACTTACACACTTTTTTAAGCATAATGTACAACCCTCTAATGCTTAAAAAATGAAAATGGAAGTTATTCATACAGTAACTACCTTCTCATCTCATGATTTTAAACGGCTATAACTTTTTCATACGTTAATATTTTAAAAAAAATTACACTATAAAAACGAGCATTTTATTCTCTTTAATTTGAGTATGATATTGCTATAGTTTTTTTCTAATAAAAAAACATGCCACGTGATTACAAGTGTCTGTGTTCTCCGCCGCATCGCGCGGACACCCTTTATATATATTGGAACGTTGGTAAACATCGATACGATACAACCATGTTTCAGTCCAACGGATAAACATTGATATGAAACTTAGAATTTTATAAAAGAATAAATAATAAATGAAAAATAAAAAAATAAAATCGTTGGGCCGATTTAGACCGCCTACCTGTATATTGGTACAATTAGAAGAAATCGCATTGGTAGACCAATCGATCAACCCCGATTTTTACAACAATGTTAATAAATAATTGAACATGTCGAACTTATATTTATATTAACATGTCTTAATCTGAATTGTTATTGGTGTATTAGTGAGTACTTTTGTTAAAAAAAATAAATATGTTAAAAATAATTATATGGTTATACACAGTCTTATTAGTTATGTTCTTCAAAATTATTGTAAGTTTAGCTATACATTATACTTTTGTAAACTGGATATTTATCAATTATTGTGATATATAATATAAGAAAACATTAAATTATTTAAAGATTATAAAAGTTATAAAAAAAATCATTAATCACCTATTTAAAAACTTGCTTGAAAAACTATTTAAGTCTCCGATATTAATAAAATATTAACAATAAGACAACATTTTTTCCTAAACTCAAATTGGTGAAATAATTTTATTAGTTGATTGTACGAGTTAAAAGTTGATTTTTATTTAGGATGTCATTCTTTTAATCTATATTTTATAGAATAAACTACATGTTTCGTCTTCAGATATCTTAAAAAATGCAACTGACTTCTTTATTTTAAATATTTACACAAAACATCATTTCATTTAATGTTTCACACATTTCCTTTAATGTTTCACACATTTCGTTTAATGTTTCATACATTTCGTCTTTTGATGAGTGAACCATTATCTCAGGCAGTTGATCATTTTACTTACACATCACGTAATTTACTCAAAAAATAATAAATTAAAAAAATAACCCAACTTTAGTTTGAACCACTATGTGCACACCCCTTAAACGACCAACCTAAGTGCTGTGTTCCCCGTCGTATCGCGCGGCCCCCCACTAGATAGTATGCACAAATAGTAATTATTTCAAAACAAAGTCCACATAATAATGTAACAGAATTAACATTATTTTTTTCAGTCCCCAAACCTGCTTCATTCGCTGAAGCAATCAAACAGAACCAGATTTAAGAAACTCACCATACAATATATGTAGTAGTCAAAGTGGAAGAGATAAAAAAAACTATCTTAATATTAACTTATCTATAACATTCCTGGTTTTTTTTATCAAACACATGTAACAGACTTAACATTATTTCTCGATTTTAGTGCGCCGCATCGCATGCGGGCATTATATTAGTATATATATATATATATATTAATAATGATTTAATGTAATAATTTAATATATGGTTGTGAGGAGCCAGGAAAAAAATCAAATTACCATTACACGTAATCCACCACACAACGAATATTGTGTTGATTATTAACCAGTACAGTTATATAATATGACATCAAAGTTGTAAATTTTACACTAACACAACTTATAGTCATATAACTGTGTTATTTTTGCGCGTATAAATGACCGAAATGCCCCTTTTGTGACACAGGCTCTACATGCATCTTTCACGTGTAACATCCCAAATTCTCTTTTCTTAAAACCCGAGGTTTCGTTTAGTGCAAAGGTTATCAAAGAGCGAAAAGTATGATACGGTGACTTAACAACTAATTAAAATGAAACTTCTACAAAAGTGGAGGGGAAAAAGAGTAAATTCCTTTAAACCTAAAATTCCATTTCATGAAACCAGCCGCCACACTCGTTGATCTTCATTCTCCTTCCCATCCTCGCCAAACACCTTCCTCACCGTCGTCGGACCTGCAATCCCGTCATCCTCACCCTCGTTAAACCCTAAATCGGCCAATTAAACGCCATTTCATGCACGAGCTACTTGGAGAAGCCACGGGGATGATGACGCGCTTTGGTTCACGAAGGAGAAGTGAGAGTGAGCTGCTGCCATAGCTCCGGCAACAGCTGTGGGTCGTGTATGGTGGTTAAACGAGCCTCGTGGCGGCGATATGGAAGAATGATAGATGGTGGTGGCTGTACGAGTAGGGCGGTGTGGGGGGGGTGTTGTAGCAGCTTCACGATGGTAGTATGATGGTTGTATCGGTCTTTCATGGTGGATGATGGTGGTGCGAATGGTGGTTCACAGTGGTGGTGGAACGGTGGTGTTGATATGGCAGCCTAGTGGTCCTAGCGGTTCATGAAGGTTCACGGCAGTGGAGACTGTTAATGGTAGTGGCACAGTGCTAACGGTGATGGCAACAACAGTGGTTCACGGTGGAGGGTGGTGGTGCTAGGGTGGCGTTATGGTGGCTCGTTTCTGGTGAATAACAGTCCCATGGTGATGAGGTTATGACAGTAGGGAGAGCAAGCAGTTCGTGTTGTGACATTTCGTATGGCGACGATGTTAACGACAGCTCCGGAAGGTGAACATTACGGTGGCGACATGGTGGTTTCAAGTGGTAGTCCATGGTGATGGTAGTTCACAATGGTGAATGCAAGGTAATTGGTCACAGTGGTTAACAATGAAAGTATAGTGGTTAGTATGATTGTACGGGTTCTCCGGTGATCGGAGCTTAACAGTGGTGATGAATCCATGGTTATAGTTTCGATAGTTCACGGCCCTAGTTTCGGGAGATGGTCCACGGAAGTAGTTTCGGTAATGGTGGTACACCATGGAAGTTTCGATGATGAGCATTATGAGGTATAGTTTCGATGGTGATGAATCAAATGATAGTTTCGATGATGAGCATTATGAGGTATAGTTTCGATGGTGATGAATCAAATGGTAGTTTCGATGATGAACGCTATGAGGTAGTAGTTTCGGGGGTGATGAATCAAAATAGTAGTTTCGATAAGATGATGATGGTGGGTACGTGGGAGGATGAATGGATGATGGTGATTAGATGATGATGATACAATGATGGTGACGATAATGGTAATACATGATGATGATGTTGGCGTTACTTAAAGGTAGTTCGTAGTGGGTCGAGTGCGGGTATCGTCGAAAAGAGCGGCTCGGGTCTAGTCTCGGTTATAACTTACGGGTCCATGTTCGAGAAGATCGTGTGTAACCTTAGTGACGTCCAGTAACCAGTGATAGTATCTCAGGACCCGTTTATCAGGTGAGTTCTTATTGCCCTTTTTCCTAATGGTTTTGGGCTGGCATGCATACTGGTATAGTATTTTATAAAAATGTTATTTTTATAAAATGAAAGGCAAAGTATAGTATTTTATAAAAATGTTATTTTTATAAAATGAAAGGCAAAGTATAGTATTTTATAAAAATGTGATTTTTATAAAATGAAAGACAAAGTATAGTATTTTATAAAAAAATTATTTTTATAAAGTGAAAGACAAGTATAGAATTTTATAAAATGTTAATTTTATAAAATGAGAAAGGAAGGCATAGCTTTTTATAATAGGATCACTTTTATAAAAAGAAAGTTAAAGTGTTTAAGAGAATAGTACTATCTTTGAAATGTAAATTTCAAGAAAGTAAAGCATAGTAATGAATGGTAAAGAAGTTGCATCTCGGTGCAGCTTGACAGTGACAGTGACAGATACCGTGTTATATGCTTATGTGTTATCGTGTGCTATTTGTCTATTTGAAAGTTTCTGTGATTACATTTCTATTTGTGTAATAGTGTAATTGCATTGCATCGTAGTTGCATAGTAGAAAGTCCTGCAGGCATGCTAAAGTAGAAGTCTCACCCTGAGGTGTGAGCAATGCTAAAGGAGTCTTACACTTCGGTGTAAGCAATGCTAAAGGAGTCTTACACTTCGGTGTAAGCAGTGCTAAAGGAGTCTTCACTTCGGTGTAAGCGAGAAAGACCTACCCTGAGGTGTGGGCAATGCTAAAGGAGTCTTGCACAGAAGTGCAAGCGAGAAAGGAAGTCCCACCCTGAGGTGTGGGCAGCGCTAAAGTAAAAGTCTTACCCTGAGGTGTAAGCGAGAAAGGGATCTGGTCCTCGGACCATGATCCATATGTGATAGTTAAAGTATGGTAAAGTCACTCGTCTTGTACAAGTGAAAAGATAGACAGAAAGAGTACAGGAGGACACCCAAATGGGTTTCCTCAAATTTAAAGTTTATGAAAGACAGTAACGTAACAGTTTTATAATTGTAACGTTGTAAAGTTTTTAAAGTAAAGTTAAAGTGTTTTTAAAGATAAAGAAAGAAAAGCTTATTTTATTTTATAAAACTAAGCTACCTAAAAGAAAGAGTTTTTTTTTTTTCAGTTTAAAGTAAAAATAGAACTCACCAGCGTTAGCTGACTTTTAGTATGCATGACAGGTAAAAAGGGTAAAGCTAAAGAAAAGTGAAAGAGCCATGTGGGCTGGATAGCATGGGCATCAGGTTGCTGCGCTGAAGACTGACATTTCCTATTCCCAATATGCACGGTTGAATAAAGTTTTAATTGGTTTGGACTTTTATGAATGATTTGAATTAAAGACTTCCGCTGTAATAGATTCTGATTTTCGGTTTAAGAACTATGTTTGTTATGTTGTGTGCCAACTATGAGATGTACCCGTTTTGGGGCGTTTCAAGTTGGTATCAGAGCCATAGTTTGAGAGATTCAGACATTTGCGATAATGTCTGAACTTAAACTGAGAATGGGACAAAGTAAAGAAGGAAAGGAATGTCAGTCAGAGCAGCCAGTCCATGGAAAGATAGTAGACAGAAGGTAGTCAATGTCCTAACATAGAACAGAGACAATAATGCCTTAGTACCGATAGTTGACAGTAAATGCTTTAGCATAGATAGTACATAGTACGTGCTTTAGCATAGACAGTAAAGGGTAGACAGTATGTGCCCTACAGTAGGAACTCTGAACTTGAATGCAAATGTTACCTTGAAAGGGAATGTTCAGAACCTGAGAAGTAAGGTAAATTAGTAATTTCATACCGGTCTATGTAATTAGTAATTTACATTACTCGAGGTGTTCTAAATAATTACCTATCATGGGAACATGAGTACTTCTTGTTCAGGGGGGGGGGGGTAGAAATGTTACTGGATAGTGGAGAAAGAGAGAGTACATGACTAGTTATGTTATTTTATAGAGATGTCCAAGAGAGTCTTGCTATGTGCAAACTAAATCAGAGGAGTCTTGCCTAGTGCAAGCAAAGCAAGGAACAAAGAAAGAAAGAATGAGGAAGTCAGAGTGAGGACCATAATGGTCATAACGATAGAACACCGGCCAACCGACATGTAGAGGGAAGTAAACACTCATGCAACGATTCTAAATCCTGATGAGATAAGGAAAATGAGAAGGGGAAACAACATAACCAACCACAGTGCATAGTATGATGGGAGGCCGACTTGAGAGCCTGAAGTTGGAGTGACTATAGGTGTGGAACTTGCTTCAATTTGGGATTCGTCTTGCCAGCAACCCTACCCGAAGCTATGAAAGAAACCAGAAAGGGGATGAAGGGAAACCCGAAAGACAGAGAAAGAGGAGGAGATAGAGCTGTTGGAGAGATTAATAACGGGAACTCAAATGCTGAACTTTATAGAAATGATTATAAAGCTTTCCGAAGATGTGATCCGCAGATACTGGATGGGAAGGAAGCGGTTATTGGTACCCATTGTTGGATAGAAAGAATGAGTGTGGTTATCAACGCGAACGTTGTTACCGAAACTATTGTTCGTAGAACCACGAAAGTGATAGAGGCGATAGATGATTGCTTGATAAGAACTAAGGGCCATAGAATTTCCTATTAGGTTGTCTCTGACAGCCTGAAGAGGAATTGTTACAGTTTTGGAAAGAGTTTGGCTCGCTGCCAACGATGTCCACATAGTATGTAAAAGAAAGAAGGTTCGTCCCAAAACTTCCGATGGTAGTCTAATTTCAGGATATGGGGATTGAGAATGTACAGTGCCTAATGTCATCTCGATGATCGAGGCTGAAAGTTTAATGAGGAGCAACTATGAGGCTCACTTGGCGTATGTTGTTAATGATAGAAGGAGAGTTACAGAGTTGAAAGATGTACCCATGGTGTGCGATTTTCCAGAGGTATCCCTCGTGGACTTGCCTAGGATGCCACCTGATCGGGAGATAGAGTTCAGACGAGATGTGAGTTCAGGAATCCCTAATTTACTGTTTTAGGGTGGTGTGTATACTCACAGAGAACGTTTTATAATAAATGTATTTTATTACTAAAACGAGAATGTTTGCAAAAGTATATGTTTACAAGGAGAATGGTTTATTAAACTATATGTTTTTAAACAAACACAGTACAGACAGAGAACGATTCTAGATACAGTGCTTTCAAAGAAAAGGGTGTGGTTATAGCAAAGTAAAGGTTTATATAACTAAATGTTATAAACAAGCAGAGAAAGAACAAAGTACAGGTTTATATAACTAAATGTCTTATAAACAGCAGTGAAAGAGAAAGTCAAATACATTGTCTAATCTGTAAAGTATCGATGCCACAGCAAAGTATTGAGATAGTTGCATAGACTTAGAAACTAGAAATAGGTTCCTATGGCAGCGTCATGGCCCGAGTTCATGACTGCCATAAGAACAACAAGGGCATTGCCTTTGTGGCACTGTCAATGGTGATGGTTGTACAGCTTGGTATAGTGAGTAGCGACGGTTACTCAAGTGATGACGGTCACTAGACATAGGTTCCTTCGGGAACAACTACAGGTTCCTTCGGGGACAAGTACAGGTTCCTTCGGGAATAACTACAGGTAGCATAGGTTCCTTCGGGGACATACAGAGACGCTACAGTATGATACAGATTTAGACATTTAATGTATGACTTTAATGACAGAGCACAGAATATCTAAGTATTAATCTGCATGTTGAATTATGATTACTTACTTAGTAGGTTTGAAGAATGTTTTTCATTAAACAAGTTTTATATGATTAACATTGGAAAGAAATGTTTTACACCCGTTGAGACCAGAAAGGAAAGGGATGATCAAGTATCACACACGTGTCTTCTATTAGTAACAAAAATCTATGGACGTAATTTTGAAAGAATCACATACGGAAAGAGCTAACTATCACGAAAGGATATAGAATGTATACTGTCAGTCATAAGGGAATGCAAACCCTAAGACCATGCAGTGATATGTAGTAAAAGCGGTGCACAACAGGCTAATGATGAGAAAAGTAAAACCATGACGAGTATGCTGAAAGACACTCCTAAGTGTTAAAGAAATACAAGAGAGACACTCCAAAGTGTTGAAAGGAGTTCATGGCCCGCTAAGCATGACAAATCCACACAAGTGCGTTGTAGGCTCGAGTTAAGTCCACACGCGAGTGGTGCATCAGAATAAAGTAGGTTATACTACTTAGTATAACATCCGAGATGTTAGTTACAGAAAGATAGAGGCAGTAGGAACATGCAAACCCTAACTTCGTGCAACATATGTATGGCATCGAATGTTCATCACTATGATGATCGACACGAAATCGAAAGAAGCCGAGATACTGCCTAGTCGCGAGGTACTAGGTTTTGTGGTGTTTTAAGAAGCGGCGAATTTCGAGGACGAAATTCTTATAAGGAGGGTAGACTTGTAACATCCCAAATTCTCTTTTCTTAAAACCCGAGGTTTCGTTTAGTGCAAAGGTTATCAAAGAGCGAAAAGTATGATACGGTGACTTAACAACTAATTAAAATGAAACTTCTACAAAAGTGGAGGGGAAAAAGAGTAAATTCCTTTAAACCTAAAATTCCATTTCATGAAACCAGCCGCCACACTCGTTGATCTTCATTCTCCTTCCCATCCTCGCCAAACACCTTCCTCACCGTCGTCGGACCTGCAATCCCGTCATCCTCACCCTCGTTAAACCCTAAATCGGCCAATTAAACGCCATTTCATGCACGAGCTACTTGGAGAAGCCACGGGGATGATGACGCGCTTTGGTTCACGAAGGAGAAGTGAGAGTGAGCTGCTGCCATAGCTCCGGCAACAGCTGTGGGTCGTGTATGGTGGTTAAACGAGCCTCGTGGCGGCGATATGGAAGAATGATAGATGGTGGTGGCTGTACGAGTAGGGCGGTGTGGGGGGGGTGTTGTAGCAGCTTCACGATGGTAGTATGATGGTTGTATCGGTCTTTCATGGTGGATGATGGTGGTGCGAATGGTGGTTCACAGTGGTGGTGGAACGGTGGTGTTGATATGGCAGCCTAGTGGTCCTAGCGGTTCATGAAGGTTCACGGCAGTGGAGACTGTTAATGGTAGTGGCACAGTGCTAACGGTGATGGCAACAACAGTGGTTCACGGTGGAGGGTGGTGGTGCTAGGGTGGCGTTATGGTGGCTCGTTTCTGGTGAATAACAGTCCCATGGTGATGAGGTTATGACAGTAGGGAGAGCAAGCAGTTCGTGTTGTGACATTTCGTATGGCGACGATGTTAACGACAGCTCCGGAAGGTGAACATTACGGTGGCGACATGGTGGTTTCAAGTGGTAGTCCATGGTGATGGTAGTTCACAATGGTGAATGCAAGGTAATTGGTCACAGTGGTTAACAATGAAAGTATAGTGGTTAGTATGATTGTACGGGTTCTCCGGTGATCGGAGCTTAACAGTGGTGATGAATCCATGGTTATAGTTTCGATAGTTCACGGCCCTAGTTTCGGGAGATGGTCCACGGAAGTAGTTTCGGTAATGGTGGTACACCATGGAAGTTTCGATGATGAGCATTATGAGGTATAGTTTCGATGGTGATGAATCAAATGATAGTTTCGATGATGAGCATTATGAGGTATAGTTTCGATGGTGATGAATCAAATGGTAGTTTCGATGATGAACGCTATGAGGTAGTAGTTTCGGGGGTGATGAATCAAAATAGTAGTTTCGATAAGATGATGATGGTGGGTACGTGGGAGGATGAATGGATGATGGTGATTAGATGATGATGATACAATGATGGTGACGATAATGGTAATACATGATGATGATGTTGGCGTTACTTAAAGGTAGTTCGTAGTGGGTCGAGTGCGGGTATCGTCGAAAAGAGCGGCTCGGGTCTAGTCTCGGTTATAACTTACGGGTCCATGTTCGAGAAGATCGTGTGTAACCTTAGTGACGTCCAGTAACCAGTGATAGTATCTCAGGACCCGTTTATCAGGTGAGTTCTTATTGCCCTTTTTCCTAATGGTTTTGGGCTGGCATGCATACTGGTATAGTATTTTATAAAAATGTTATTTTTATAAAATGAAAGGCAAAGTATAGTATTTTATAAAAATGTTATTTTTATAAAATGAAAGGCAAAGTATAGTATTTTATAAAAATGTGATTTTTATAAAATGAAAGACAAAGTATAGTATTTTATAAAAAAATTATTTTTATAAAGTGAAAGACAAGTATAGAATTTTATAAAATGTTAATTTTATAAAATGAGAAAGGAAGGCATAGCTTTTTATAATAGGATCACTTTTATAAAAAGAAAGTTAAAGTGTTTAAGAGAATAGTACTATCTTTGAAATGTAAATTTCAAGAAAGTAAAGCATAGTAATGAATGGTAAAGAAGTTGCATCTCGGTGCAGCTTGACAGTGACAGTGACAGATACCGTGTTATATGCTTATGTGTTATCGTGTGCTATTTGTCTATTTGAAAGTTTCTGTGATTACATTTCTATTTGTGTAATAGTGTAATTGCATTGCATCGTAGTTGCATAGTAGAAAGTCCTGCAGGCATGCTAAAGTAGAAGTCTCACCCTGAGGTGTGAGCAATGCTAAAGGAGTCTTACACTTCGGTGTAAGCAATGCTAAAGGAGTCTTACACTTCGGTGTAAGCAGTGCTAAAGGAGTCTTCACTTCGGTGTAAGCGAGAAAGACCTACCCTGAGGTGTGGGCAATGCTAAAGGAGTCTTGCACAGAAGTGCAAGCGAGAAAGGAAGTCCCACCCTGAGGTGTGGGCAGCGCTAAAGTAAAAGTCTTACCCTGAGGTGTAAGCGAGAAAGGGATCTGGTCCTCGGACCATGATCCATATGTGATAGTTAAAGTATGGTAAAGTCACTCGTCTTGTACAAGTGAAAAGATAGACAGAAAGAGTACAGGAGGACACCCAAATGGGTTTCCTCAAATTTAAAGTTTATGAAAGACAGTAACGTAACAGTTTTATAATTGTAACGTTGTAAAGTTTTTAAAGTAAAGTTAAAGTGTTTTTAAAGATAAAGAAAGAAAAGCTTATTTTATTTTATAAAACTAAGCTACCTAAAAGAAAGAGTTTTTTTTTTTTCAGTTTAAAGTAAAAATAGAACTCACCAGCGTTAGCTGACTTTTAGTATGCATGACAGGTAAAAAGGGTAAAGCTAAAGAAAAGTGAAAGAGCCATGTGGGCTGGATAGCATGGGCATCAGGTTGCTGCGCTGAAGACTGACATTTCCTATTCCCAATATGCACGGTTGAATAAAGTTTTAATTGGTTTGGACTTTTATGAATGATTTGAATTAAAGACTTCCGCTGTAATAGATTCTGATTTTCGGTTTAAGAACTATGTTTGTTATGTTGTGTGCCAACTATGAGATGTACCCGTTTTGGGGCGTTTCATCACGGCATCATCTTAATTTCTATTTAATTTGGTGTATATGGATAGTGTAAGGAATGAAGCTCAGTTCTCAAACAAAGTTGTCAAAGTAGAAAGAATTACTAATGTCAAAAAATCAATTGGATAATCTGACTTGGAATGATAGGGTTGGTTTCAACTTCGTACGAATGTGATTAATGTATTGTAATTGTCGTTTGTTGTTCTGGTTCTCTTTCCCTTTCTTCCCAGTTGCCTGATTCTGGTCTCTCCTTTCTGTGTTGTATGCTGATTTTGGTCTGTTTGTTTAGTTGGGGCTTTCCCTGCTGTTTATAAAAGTTTTCCTTTCGAAAAAGACAAAAGCCAAAAGCCAGTTTATAGTGGAACCTTCCTCTTATGTATATATATAACATGTTGTTATACAATTTTGACGGATTTAATACACCCGTATCCAATAATGATGGATCTCATCAAATAACTGGAACATGTTTGATGTTTTCCGACATAAGCATATTTTAAAATTTAAAGTTCTCCAATGCATTAAAAGGAAGCAAATTTAATTTATTTTGGTGCATATTTGTTATAGTCATATTCTAGCTTTTTCGTTTTTAGAAGACTAATGAAATCTAATCTTTTGCAAGTCAAACTACGTACAATATATAATAATTGCAGAAATAACACTTCACTAAAACTATTAACATAATTAGTGATTTTTGTTTTTTATGAATGGAACCATTGTGAAATGGAATAATACTCATCCCAAGATATCTTGATTTCAAAACGACAATGACTTGTTGATTTGGGCAATTTGACTCGTTCAAAATCAATTTCCTTTATGGTGAAGACAAACCATTTTCAATCATAAAAGGCTAAAGCATCCACACTCATGGTTTTCTTCTAGTAGATTGGCATTGCAGGGGAGACAAAATCATTTTCTGCTAAAAGTATCCATGCATGGTCATCTTCTCAGACGTTGATACTTGGGAATATTGTATTTCTGCTTCATGGAATTTGTAACTTTTGATATGATATTGTCAATATAAGTTACAGAAATTCCAGTATTGATGTTAGTTTATAATATTTACTATATTCAAATTAAAATGAAATCCTTACAAATTTAAAGGTTTCATTTCCACTAATAAATAGTGGCAAAATTCCAACACTTTATGCTATGCCGTGCATCGTGTTCGTCTGTGTGTATTGAGCTTTCAGCGCCATGCTCTTTGCTTCGCTTTATAAAAGTTTTCAACTGTTAATGACAAATATGTATCTATGTAAATAGCTGATAAAAAATAGTTTTTTCGTTATATTCATATTAAATAAATTAGTAAGTTAGAGGAAGCATGTAATTGTGGATTCAGTTGAAGTGGTTTTGTTAGTTTATCTCTTTGTAAGGCAATTGGTACGGTCTATAACTGATTTCATAGAAAATTGCAGCGTCTTGTTAAATTCTTTTACTGCTCCCTTATTTCAAAACCAAAACTGAGCTCCAAATTCCCAACAAATCCGGCACATCGCCATTGGATAACCAAGTTTTATAATTTTAAAAACTATTGTATGTTTAGTAGTTTTCATTTAGCAGAAAATGATTTCCTGATCAAGCATCAACTTTGTATGTGTTCGTAGTGAGTTAATTTCGTATTCCACTTTCAAGTGTACAAAGTAAATCCGACTAGTTTAGCAAATGTGTAACATATACTATAGAAACTTTGGACCGGGTAATGCCTTTGTTAACATATCAAGAACATTATCATCAGTATTAACTTTGTCTATCTCCCTTTCTTAGAGTTTATGACATCTCTGATGATATGTAACCTTGATTGATATGTTTTGTTCTCTAATGATACATCTGATTCTTTGATAGTTTTACTACACCTTGGTTATCACTCAAAACCACTACATCCATGATCTTGCACCTTGGTATATGTATAGTATCTCCTACTTCATCACTTGTTTGTGGAGAACCTGTGCTTGACAGATAGAAGTTTTAAGCAATTGGAGTTCTCAATACATTACTCTTATCCATGACGAAATTATGCAAGACCTGCTTCATATAAGCACCTTGAGTTAACTTAAGCTTCCTTAGTTCTTTTTCCTTGTGAATTTCAGAAAATGTTTTTAAATGTTAAAAGATCAAATATAACAAATGTTAGAAATAATTGTTACCCAAGTTTGAAAAATTAATGGGTCAAAAGTGTATTTTAGGTAAAGTTGTGTTTTAAGTCATTTATGTAATTATGGTAAGTTAGAGGGACCTGATGTGCAGATTATAACCCTAAAAATTGTTTGATGAAAAGTTACGATGGTTCATATATGTATATATGCAAGCTACTAGAACAGATTGTAGGCACCCAATTAATCACGAAATTCGTTTGATTATGGATATGCAAAGATGATCCCTATGGGTTCTATATTGGTATCAGAGTGTAAGGCTCAAAGACGATCCAATCATCTGTTGCAATCCAATCAAGAATTCGTTTGCATTTCTGGTAAAACTTTAATTTTCCGTATTCTTCATTTAATCAGAGTGTTGTTTTCATTTTGATCAGATCAGTGTTAATCTTAGTCAATTCCAGAGAGCCAATCAATAGGAGTTTTCGTTGTGTAGTCGGTTTGGTGATACCGATACGTTTGTCAAGAGAAAGAAAGGGGTTGTCTGTGAATTGAAAGAGGGAAGAGGCACAATTGTCAAGAAGACAAAATCGGTGTATGCGTTTGAGTTAACGTTTGTGAGTGTGTTGGATCATGGTGGAAATTTGAAGAAGTGTTAAAGGATGATTCGATCAAGTTTCAAAGAGAGAGATTTATTTTAGTGAAAAAACTGGTGAAGAAAAATCGATGGCAGAATGTGGTTCTATATTCAATTGAAGAAATTAATAAAGATAGAATGGTTGTTGGTATACATGGGAACATCATAAAAAACTAGGAACACGTTAGTTGTTGATGTCCATGGAACCATCAGAGAAAAAAAAATAAGTCAAGGACAGAAAACTATGAAATGCTTGGGTTATTTGTTGTTGTTTCTATTATAGAAGTGTGTTACGCTATTGGTACCGGAGATTGTTACGGATCATGTACAAGTTCAGGAGAAGGCCAGGCGTGTTCATGTGTGTATGGCGCCATGGTTGAAAGCAATATTGAGTCAAGAGTATTGCTAGGAGATTGCTAGACAGGAACATGGTTGGATTCAAATAAACTTGTAGACGGAATTAGGAAAAATATGAGAGCGTGATAAGCAACAACAAAGAAAACACGGAACAAGAACAATAGAGATATGGAGAAGGTTCAAACGTGGGTTAACACTTAGGAGGGCGATTGTTAGAAATAATTGTTACAAAGTTTGAAAAGTTAGCACGTCAAAAGTGTATTTTAGGTAAAATTGTGTTTTAAGTCATTTATGTAATATGATAAGTTAGAGAGTCTTAATGTGTAGATTATAACCCTAGAAACCGTTTGATGAAAAGTCAAGATGGTTCATATATGTATATATGCAAGCGACCAGAACAGATTGTACGCACCCAATTAATCAGAAAATCCGTTTGGTCATTACTTGTTCTTGTTGATTTGTTTTATATGATTTCTTGATTATGGATATGCAAAGATGATCCATGTGGGTTCTATAACAAAACAATTTCTTTAATTTAAGAACAACACTGATTGGTTTCTTATGAATAACTAGATGATATGAAGATGAAAAGTGTCTTGTTAAATCCAAAAAAACAAGGGTGTATTACTTAAGGGATCGTGTTGGCCCAACTAGGTGTTATGTTTTGTAAAAAAAATTTAATCGTAGAGTCCGATTTGATCTTAGGGTTATATTACAGATTTTACCTGGTTATACTATATTTTAAGGAGACCAGGGTATTGTCCGCACGTGGTATTGTTTCCCACGCTTAAAGGTAAGTGTGGATGATAGTAGTTATACATATCTATCGGTTTCGATTACTTTAATTATTTTTTTTTCGAAAGGCAATTACTTTAATTGAAAATATGTTTCTTTGTCCTCCCACAGAGGTTGTGGTCTCCATATCCATTTCATTGCAGGTTTTTTGAGTACATGATTTGCTTTTGTCCACTCTATTTGGTCTCTACCATTTGACTGATTGGTGTTATTTAATGTGTTGTCTTCTAGAACTTGAGGCGCCCAAAAGGCATTTTAAAAAGAGATACATAAAAACTAAATTTTCTGTAATAGTTTATATATGTGCTTATACTTATGCATTTGCGGATATAACTTATTGAGAGGGGGTGGATAGGCACCATGTAAGTCAGACAACCTTCATTAAAAAATATAAAATTTGTTTGTAAATACTAATTTAGGCTAATTTTGAAAAAAGGAGGGGCACACTACAAAACATGGATAACGGGGTACACTGTAAAACAAAATTAAAGACAATGATACTCACAAAAACAAAATGAAATATCAAAACGTTGGTTTGAGTTCATTAACTGAAAATAAGAAAAACAGTTAGACATTTATATTATTTTGAATTTTTACATAAAATGTTTGAATATTTAGCTGAGAGATTAATATTTCTTAATGTTAATTTTACTACTTATTGGTTAACTAATTTAAAATGATTATTAAATTTAAATGAATTTTGTTAATCATGCTATACAGTTTCTTATTTTATTTGACCCGGGTCATTTTTTATATCTTATAGTGAAAATTTCTAAATTCGTCACTATAGCTAAACTAGTACAATTCTTGAGTGCATCTAGAAATCGGTAGAAATGGTGGCAACAAAGTAGTATAAATTTAACATGGAAGAAGAAAAAAAAAAATTCTTGAGTGCATCTAGAAATCGGTAGAAATGGTGGCAACAAAGTAGTATAAATTTAACATGGAAGAAGAAAAAAAAATTAGGACACATGCCACATAACTGACACATCATGAAACACAAAAGCGATATAATTAACATGTAAATATTTGACCCGGGTTATTTGCTTTTGATACTTTTAGGTTCCTAGCATCGGAGGCAGTGAAATTTCTAAACAGGGTTCAACGAGTCGTGCATAGTAATATTTCGGCCTCTAAGACCCAAAACTTTGTTTTTAGTAGGATCGGTTTTGCTATTCAAAAGGGGGTTGCAGCGCAACTTGTTGCCCGTTTACCTGGCACTTTATTGTAATCGTTCTATTTTAATTCATATATTGAAAGATTTTGTTCTCATAAAAAAAAAATATATTAAGTATCTTTAAACTATGTTTTTAACAATTGGCCCTACTTATGGAATGAGTTGTCACACTAAGTACATCATATATATTCGTTAATAACTTTTTAATATAAAAATTATTTTTTATTTTGCTAGGTATCCTGAAAGAGAGAGTTTAGATAGTTATAAAATTACTCATACTACGCATACCAAGTAAAAAATAAAAAAAATCGTGAGAGATGCAGCTGCAACATTTAGGCACCATGGAACCATTAAAAAGAGATGCAATCATGGGAAGGTTTTTTGCATTTTTCGTATAAAAATACTTTGAAATTGAATTTCTACAAAGTTACTGAAATTTTGAAATACAAGGGACAAAAGGCAAGTGGACAAATTGCTTTTTGCGGACCATTTTCTCAACCGTTATCTATCCTTTTGTCTTTGTTTGTATATAAAATTTAAATCATGAGAAAACTTTATGTAAATAAAAAAATTAGAAAATTTATATAGACAATTATGTAGTTTCTAAATACATTTTATTTGAGAGAGTTAAACTGGAAGAACCATTATTATTAGTTTCCTCCCTTTTTATAAATCTTTAAACTTTTTAATACATTGTTATTTAAAAAAAATATCATAAAATCAAACATTTTTTTTATCTTTAATTTAAATATAACATTGTTATATTAAAAACTAAAAAAAAGTAAACATTTTGTAGTTCGGTAATCTTGGAGATTATACATATCTCATATTACATATGTGTAATTTTGCAAACAACCGGAAAGTCGAGCAAATCTAGCAGTGGTCTCGTGATGGGTTTTGAAATTGGCTCTCGTGTTGTTTAACTGGTCTCGTTTGTCCGGCAAGTCCAAACATAGACAATGGTGGTGTTTAACGAGACCAGTTAAACACCACCGGAGTCAATTTCAAAAGCCACCACGAGACTACTGCTAGCTTGGCTGACTTTCCGGCGGTTTTGCAGAGGTCCACGTCATATAAAATCTAACAACGTTAAGTTTTTTTTTAACGAGGGGTCCAATGTAAGAAAATAGTTTGAAAGTAGGTACCGATAGTAAGAATATTCTCATCTAGGATTATTATTGGTCAATTGCGAAAATGTGGGATTATTAAATTTCAATAATCCTAACCTAAATTCTGATTATATATTTATTATAATTATTAGTTAGTTTTTTTGTAAGGGTGGTGCTAGGGACACCGCTGGTTTTTTTTTTCACACCTGACCTAACCGTCACGTATAGGCCTAAAGGTGACGGTTGTGACCCAAACGGTCACGTTTCGGCCTAAAGGTGACGGTATGTCTCTCGTGAGTCCGGGAATAAAAAGGACACTGATGATACGAGGTTGATATGAGGTTGTGCAGCCTGGAAAAAGGAACCCTAACGGTCACGTATAGGCCAATACGTGACGGTTGTGTACGAGGTTGTTTTGAAAGAAAGTTAACGTTGACAGTGTTGTCGGACACCTAACCTAACCGTCACCGTTGGACCTGTACGTGACGGTTAGGTTGCAGATTCAGCTTATATTAAGACAACTCTCACCACTCACTCACACACTAAACCCAAAATCAAACACAACTCTCATCGCATTAAACCCACAATCCACAACTCTCACCACTCACTTTCATCACACTAAACCCACCATCATACACAAACCCGACACTACCATTTTCACCATAATTAAAAAGAATAGAAAGTATAGATGAAAGAGCGTGTTTGAGTTCTTGGTTGTGGTTATTTGTTGTTGGGACACCCAAGTAATATTGCCCGACACCGTGTCGAGTTCAGGAGATCCTTATCAGAAGTCGAAGCTTCCAGATTTGAATGAGGAGCCAACCTTCGAAGATCTGAACCAGGTTTAACAAGTCTTTATTTTATTAAGGGTTCTATTGGGACGGGTAAACTTAGTGGTGTGCAAGTTTTTATTTTAAGTCGGGTATCTAACCGACCATTATGTTTTAAGGAGTATTTCGTATTCGGGAGTCACCCTTCGTGGTGGGGGAGGGGGGGGGAACCCAACCCGTTGAATACATACGGTCAAGAGTCGTCGCAGCAGCAACCATTACCGAATTACAGTCAAGAGGCGTATATGTCACTATTTGGACCGACGGATTACGGTCAAGGGTCGTACCGGCCACAACCAGAACCGGATTACGGACATCTCTCATATCGGTCACAACCAGAACCGGATTATGTACATCTCTCGTGCCAGTCACAACCAAAACCGAATTACGTACATCTGTCGTGCCGGTCACAACCAGAACCGGATTATGAACATTTCTAGTACCAGTCACAACCAGAACCTACACACGTGTCAGATAGTTTCCATAGGAATGACACAGATGACAGTGAGTCATCCGTTCATTTGAAAGGAAACGATGGGGATGCGAAGAATGCATTGGACGATGATCGCATACGCAAGGCGACAGTTTCATATAAAACAGACAAAGTATGACAACAACTCTTTCGTTCGTTTAAATTGTTTATTTATTTGTTTTATGTACTACGTTTTAAGTCTGACCTTGTAACTATTTCAATATTTTAATTCTCGTGAGGATTTGGTGGATTGGGCTAAGAAGAGAGGACGCGAGCATGGGTGCGTCATTGTGGTCAGTCAGTCAAGGAAAAAAGATGTGGAACTTGGATGCAATCGTGGTGGGGAACCTAAATGCAGGGGCACAGTCAGGCGTACTGGGAGCATAAAAAAATCGTGTCCATTTAAGCTCGAAGGGAGGTACATCGAAAAGAGTAATAGTTGGAGGTTTGACGTGACAGACGAGACACATAACCACGATCCTGTTGTATTTGAGGAGGGCCACGCGTAGCTTAGGATGATGTCCGCCGGGGAAATTGATCTGGTTGAGAGGTTACACCGGCAGCATGTGCGTGCACGTCACATTATTGCAGCCGTATGGGAAGAGTTTCCCGGTAGCAGATGTGTTGTTCACGACATATACAATGCCACAGCGAAGATTAGGGCTGAAAGTAAAATAGGCCTTACACCAATGCAGGAACTTGAAAACTTACTACAATCTGAAGAGTTCGTGTATCACACCCGGAAGAATCCCTCCACTAATGTCGTGGAAGATATTTTCTTTTGTCATCCTACCTCCTATAAAATGTGGTGCGCCTTCCCGCACTTGATGTTGGTAGACACGACGTACAAAACCAACATGTACGACATTCCTTTTGTTCAGTTTATTGGTGTGATGTCGACATCGAAGTCGTTTTGTATTGCGCACGCATTTATATCGAGGGAACGACAGGAAAACTTCACATGGGTCCTTGAGCGGATCAAATATATGCTCGATGGGTGTGTGGAGCCACGCGTCATTGTCACAGATAGGGACCTACCCCTGATGAGTTCGTGTGACTTGGTCTTCCCGGGTGCTTCTAAAAACCTATGCAGGTGGCACATCATGGAGAATATCACCAGAAGGTGGAAAAGACTTTTCAAAGTCAACATTTGAAAAGATTTTTCATACTGGTGGAAGGTTCTGTGTGAATCTCCCACAGAGGCGTTGTACGATTATAATCGCAGGATGATGGAGGAAAAATTAAATGAAGACGGTAAACAGGGTAAGATTTTCATACTTAATGTTTCTATAAAAATCTATTTTTTCATTTCATAATTTTTCTTTTTTCTTTGTTTCAGAGGTCTGAGAATATATTTGTAATAGTTGGTTGGGTCCGTACAAACAAAATTTTGTTTCTTATTGGATGTACGACCGCCTCAACTTTGGTGAACATAAAACTAATAGAGTCGAGGGACAACACGCCAACTTTAAGAGTTATCTTACAGGGACCAACAATACGTTGCACACACTTGTCGGATATGTCAGTAAAGTTGTACGGGGCCAGGAGATTGAAATCTCCAAAACCTTCGAGGAGTCCCGCATTAAGATATTAAAGGTCCATCGACTGCAAGTGTTTTCCGGATTACATTATAAGGTGTCTATTAGGTGTCTTGAACTTCTTAAAAAAGAGATGACGATAATGGAAAGGATGCTGGATATAGGAGGTACGTGTGGACACCAGTTGTCCACGTCCATGGGCTTGCCATGTGCTTGTCGTTTGGTGGAACACATCAACCAAGGTTATCTATACTTGAAATACATTTTTTTACCGTTGTCATATGATTGCCTATTGTTCACTAACTATTTTAATCCAGTCACACCTATTCCACCCGAAGCGGTAGACGCACACTGGAGGAAGCTTGATTTCAAGCCGGCGTACACCTAGGCGCCAGAACCCGACTATGAAAAGAAGTTTCACGACGTGAAACAAAAGGTTATGTCGTCACCCAACCCTCACGTAAAAAGAAGTTTGTTTAAGAAAACGTATGAAAGTATACAGGCAAAACAAAAAAGAAAGAGCCTGAGGTACGCCAGGACCCTCGTGTCGTCCACATCTTAATCAGCAACAGAGAAAATCGGACGCCAAGACGTCACAGAAAACTACGCCTGACACCGCGAGACACAGCTCGTATACTACAATAGAACAAACTATGCCTGAACCGGCGAGGCACAACTCCTATACCCCCAGTCACAGTTTAAGACGCCTAACAACCGTCCTAATCGGTTAAAGGCTGCTTCAAAGGTACAACAGACAGGAGCTGACCTAGGGTTTCCTTTAATGTTGAAACCTAACCATGTGTTGAAAATTATTCGGTTTAAGGATAGCCTCCCCCAATGGATTCACAGTACGTTTAAAAAATAAAAGAAGTGCGGCCAGATTGTAACTGCAGTTTTCGGGGGATCGATGTGGCTTTAGGAAGGGACCAAAATGAGTGGGCGTGGGTTAGGCGAAAAATGCTGACGGAAATGGACAATAACATTTCGTATTGGCGGCCCAATTTGAACCGCGAGATGCCTGGATTCTATGACACTGTTCGTAACAGCTTAGATTGGTTTGACACGGTTGAACCCGCACCCAAGAATCGTTGGCTGAGCTTTCCCGCCCATGGACTCATAATTGCTCAAACATTCAATTGTGTTGTACATCTTATAGGCTTATTTGACAGCCAGTCCTTTTTCCCGGTGAGAATACGACCAGAACCGTGGTTTGAGTATCCAGTTGTAGCACTAGCCGTTGTTAACCGCGATCACTTTATTACCCTAAAACTGGTTGGGGATTACCCAGTGCCGAATGTGATATTCTATTGGCCGAGATATGCATTTACAGACGCACTGGAATGACAAGTTATGTACCAGGATCGTATAAACCAATACGTTAGAATGATGGATCGGCTACGAGGCCACTAGCCCGTCCCCACTATTACTATATCAGGATAGCCTATGTATTAATGTATCTTTGTAGTGGTTATAAAATCTTACAATGTATAATATTTTAAGTATAAACACATCATATATCAAAAGTGTCAACACATACATATTAAAAAAAAAAGGAAGGGATGACGGTTCACCCTATACGTCACATATTACATTCATGCATGCATAACAGTGACAGTTTCACCCTACACGTGACGGTTACATGCATGTATGTATATACGAACGTATAAGGGTGACAGACCGCCCTATACGTGACATATGCATGTATATACGAACGTATAAGGGTGACAGATCGCCCTATATTTGACATATGACCACCCTGGAACAAATAACACCGGAGCCGGCTGTTGCCGCGGCAAACCACACCAGCATATCTTATTATGATATTATCAACGTTTTTCTTCCGTTCACATTCACGTTTGGTTCCAATGTTGAGTCTCGAAAAATTCCGATGGAGACTCCATCATATCTGACCACATATTTTTTATTTTAAAAATTATTGACTTTATTGTATTCAAACATAAAGGAAACATGGTATTTGACATTTTAATGTTTGACCAGTAGCATGATAGAAGTTGGATGGGTATAACGGTTGTGCGTGAAGATTTAATCGACGTCGATGCTCTATTATTAGTTCTATTAATTTACTAATAATGGAGAATCGAAGTCCATTAAATCCTCACTCACAACCATTTTACCCATACAACTTCCATCATGCTACTGGTAAACACTAAAATGTCAAACACGATGTTTTCATGATGTTTGAATACAATAAAATAAATAAGTTTTAAAATAAAAAAAATGAGCTCATATATGATGAAGTCTTCATGGGAAATTTTCGAGACTTTACAAAGAAATTAACCGTGAATGTGACCGGAAGAAAACATTGATAAATAAGCCTTGATAAATAATTGTAAGGGTATGTATTTCAAGTACAGATCAGAAGAAGACATACCGGTGTGGTTTGCACCGCCAAGAGGTGGCTCTGGCGAGATTTGTTAGAGGATGTTCACAGTTGTAAAGTGTGGGTAGGGCGGTGGTCTTCTTCTCCGGCGATGGTGTTCTTCTCCGGCGGTCGTGTGTAGTGAAGCATACGAGAGAGAGTATACCCATGTAAATATGCTGACTCTCTGCGTAGTGAAGTCTATATATAACGGATGCAACCGTCACATATGGACCTACCCGTGACCGGTTACCTTTTTTGGGATGCACATAACGTTCACATATTGGCCTACACGTGACTGTTTACCTTTATTGGGATTCACATTTGCCAGAGATGTCTGTCACCGTATTAAACATCGCCGTCATGTTTGGCTCTAACAGTCACCGTATTAAACATTTTCCAGAGATGTCTGTCACTGTAATAAACATTGCCGTCACGTTTGGCTCTAACGGTCACATGTATTTCACATTTTCCAGATATGTCCGTCACCGTAATAAACATCGCCGTCACGTTTGGATCTAACGGTCACGTGTATTTCCAAACTATCACGTTTGGGTCTCGCGGTCACCGTTATTATTTATTATTATTATTAGGTGCCATTTACAGGCTAACGATCACGTATATCCGCAATTTTTACGTGACAACTAGCTCTATACGTTACCGTTTCGAGCTCACCTTTTGAATTTTAGCTCACCTTTCGACCTATCCGTCACCTTTTGATGTGTACGGGTCAGTTGTCATTACAGTTTATGTGGACCTACATACACATATTGATCTCAAATCGTCTTCAAATACGTTCGTATACATACATATACTCATACACAACCATATTCTCATCATCGATTACAGCCATAGGTTTAGGAACTGTAGCAACATCCATAGAGGCTGATGAACAGAATCGTGACATCAAGAGAGGCTAATGAATAGAATCATGACATCAAGAGAGGCTGATGAATATACGTACATACATACATATAGTCATAATACATACATAAAGGCATACATACATACATGTATGTATGAATGCATATATGTATGTACGCATGCTTGTATGTATGTATGTATGTATGCCTGTATGTATGTATGTAATTTGACTATATGTATGTATGTAAGTATGCCTGTATGTATGTAATATGACTATATGTATGTATGTATTCCTGTATGTATGTAATATGACTATATGTATATATGTATGTACGTATGGATGCATGTATGTATGTATGCCTGTAAGTATGTAATATGACTATATGTATGTATGTATGTATGGATGGATGGATGCATATATGTATGCATACATGTATGTATGAATGCATATATGTATGTATGTATGTATGCATGCCTGTATGTATGTATGTATGTATGCATGTATGTATGTGTGTATGCATGTATGTATGTATGTATGCATGCCTGTATGTATGTATGTATGCATGTATGTATGTATGTATGTATGCATGTATGTATGCATGTATGTATGTATGTATGCCTGTATGTATGTATGTATGTATGCATGTATGTATGTATGTATGTATGCCTGTATGTATGTAATATGACTATATGTATGTATGTAATGAAACGCGAACCGTACACACCCAAAGGTCACGGATAGGTCGAACGGTGAATGCATGCATGTATGTATGCATGCTTGTATGTATGTATGTATGTATGTATTTATGTATGCATGCATGCATGTATGTATGTAATATGTGTATGTAAGTGCACATAAACGGTAATGAAATGCGAACCGTACACACCCAAAGGTCACGGATAGGTCGAACGGTGAGTTAAAATTCAAAAGGTGAGCTATTATACGCGACATTTAGAACTAAACGTCACGTAAAAATCTCCATAATACGTGACGGTTAGCCTTTAAACGACACGCTAATAATAACAATAATAATAAAGGTCACAGTTAGGTCTATACGTCACGTTTGGGCCCATACGTTATATATAGTTGGAGAATAACCGTCACCCTAAGGCCTCGTCCATTGTTGGTTCATAACCGTCACGTTTGGACCTAGATGTGACGGTTGTAACTATTTTTTTGGTTCATAACCATCACGTTTGGACCTAGATGTGACGGTAGATATTATTCGGGTGACACAAACCTGGCAAAATGTGTATCCCAATAAAGAGGTCGCGGTCACGTTTCAGTCCATACGTGACGTTTAGGTCCATATGTTATATATAGTTAAAATAGACGGTGTCTTTATTTGGTGAGACAAGAGGGAGGTGTTAATTTGGTGAGACAACAGGAGTGATTCACCGAAAATGAGGTGAGACAACGGTGGCTGGCTTGAGGTAAAAGTAATGTAAATACATTTAGATACATACACGATGAATACGTGTATGCTTGGCTCCCTGTACGCCATTTTCAGAGCCTGCCGATATCTCTGGCGGCCTCCGTAGATGGCGTATGGGGAGTCAAGCATATGTCCCTTCATGTACGTTCTATTTCTCTTTTTTGCATGTATGGTTATCAAAGTAATGTAAATACGTTTAGATACATACATACACGATGAATACGTGTATGGGTCACGCGCACCTAACCGTCACCGTTTGTTGATATTAACACAACACAAATCCTGGCCCGGGTCACGCTTACCTAACCGTCACCGTGTGTTGATAGAAACACAACCTGCACCTAACCGTCACCACTGGACCCAAACGTGACAGTTGGATTAGAGACATCTCTTGCAAATGTGAATCCCAATAAAGTTGAACGGTCACGCTTTGTCCCATACGTGACCGTTATGGGAATCCCAATAAAGTTGAACGGTCACGTTTGGTCCCATACGTGACCGTTATGGGAAGGGATACCGGTCACCGTTAGACCCATACGTGACGGTTGATTCGTATCCGTTACTTATAGACCTCACTACCATAGAACCGTCACCATGATCAACCATCTGTGACCGCTTCCTCCGTTTCCCCCACTACCACCGCAACCACCGTCTTCCTCACACCACCGTCTTCCTACACCACCTTCATCGTCTTTCACACCGTCCACCGCTACCACCGTCTCTCTCACACACCACCGCAACCACCGGTGACGAGGACCGCCGAAGAAGAAGAGCACCGGAGACGATTACCGGAGACGATTACCGAAGAAGAAGACCACCGGTTTACGGTTTAAGGTTTAGGTTTATGGTTTTCAAACGATTAATAACTTAGATTTGTTAGGTTTTCCCTTAAATCTAGTGTAGGTTTATGACGGGTTACGACGGTTTACAGCGGTTTACGGTGGTTTACGGTGATATATGTGTATATATGTGTGTTGTATATGTGTATGTATGTGTGTGTGTATTTGTGATATATGTGTATGAATGTGTTGTATATTTGTATGTATGTGTGTGTATATGTGTGTATGTATGTTTGTGTGTATATGTGTGTATATGTGTTGTATATGTGTATGTATGTGTGTAGTAGTAGTAATAATAATAATAATAATAATAATAATAATAAACTTTAAACCGTAAACCTAAACCTTAAACCGTAAACCTTAAACGTTAGTTTAACAAACATTTTAATTAATTATAAATACGGATTTATGCGCAGATATGTCTGGTTCCGATGATGAGCAGGAGTTTATTTTAGGGATTGACGACAACCCGCACCTTCTTTTTGAGGCGGGTTCGCCGACACACCAACGGTTTTTAACTCTTAGAGGGAGGACGGTGGAGCCTAACACCGTTATGTCACGGGAGTGGTTAGATGAGGTTGGTGAGCTAGCGAGGGCCACGTCGATTATTGGAGATGATGGTCCGTGGGAGAGTCTATTTACTATGGGCTGGCCCGCACACCGAGAGCTTACCATCGAGGTGCTCTACATTTGTGTTCCGGCTGCGTGAGCCGGGATTTCCAGAGCTGGACGAGACTGATATTAAGGAGGAACGGGAGGAGGCAGAGGTTACTTTCCGCATGTTCGGGGTTTGGCATCGTATGTCCCTTAGACGGTTTGCTGTTGTCAGCAACCTCTATACCGAGGAGGAGACTCGGGAGCCGATCTACACCACGACTATCTAAATGGGGCCAGATGACGCACACCGGGTCTGGTGGCCTGCGATTGGTGACCATGCGTTTGGGGCCGATAGCAGGGTCTCTCACATACGAGACCCTCTTTATCGTTACATGCACCGGTTGATCGCCACATCCATCGCTGGACGTGGCAGGGGCACCGATAGGGTCACCGCCATAGACCTCTTCTATCTTCGGTGTCTGCTCACACACACACCCTGCCACCTCGCTCGTGGTCTGGAAGATTACTTTACCGGTTACCATCTCAGGCAGGCACGAGGGGCGTTGGTCGGTGACAACATCATGTCGCAGATCGCCAGAGGCCTGGGATACGCTCATATGATGGCAGGGCTACCTATGCCTCCGGTTTTCCCACGCGTGGCGGGTTGAGCCACGGCGACTAGGATGAGGATCGCCCAAAAGTTCCCGGACGGGCAGTGGCGTTTGGTGAGGATATATGATGTTTTGGAGGCCTGGGTGCCAGAACCGTTGGTGGACCCCAACCCACTGGTTACGCAAGAGGTCCAGCTTGAGCAGCTTCAGGAGGTGCCCGACGGAGGGGATGAGCCGGTTCAGCCGCCAGTCCAGCCGGTGGCCGAGCCGGTGCCGCCGCAGCATCCTCCACGTGTGTACCATGTCGTGCGGTTGCCTGCCGCCACACTGGATATGATTCGGGATACTTAGGCCTGGGTCACGCGCACCGAGGATATGCTGCAGTGGATCATCGACCACACGGTCGCGGACTATCGTGCCGCCGGTAGGCCGTTGTTGAGACCACTACCCCGGCCGTTGAGTGACGATGGTGCTAGCACGTCCGGTGCAGGTGGGTCAGGTGCGGGTGCGTCCGATGCAGATGGTGATGACGAGATGGAGGGGTAGATAGATTGTTTAGATAGATTTGTACTTTTGTTTTATGTGTACAAAATCATTGTATTTATGTATGTAGTTTTATTTATGATGGTTATGTTGTGTTTATTTGGTTGTTTGTAATGGTTGTATATGATGTTTATATATGTGATTTTATTTACGAGTAGTTTAACACGCGAAAAAACTCTTAGTTTTACATCTCAAATCGAAAATTAAAACAAAAGCTAGTGTTATAATAAAAAAGACGTGACTGGATTTTAAAAACTGTAACTACCGATTTTACATCTCAAACCGATAATCGAGGTAACCGGATTTTAAAAACTATAACTACCGATATTTACAAACTTTTAACGTGATAAAAACAAAAAACCAAAAGAAAAAAAAATGAGTCGTTATTCACTTTTTACATCACAAACCGATAATGAAGGTGACCGGATTTTAAAAACTATAACTACCGATTTTTTTCAAACTCTTAACGTGATAAAAACATACATATATAATTTAAAAAGAAAATAAGTAAGGGGTGACATTTAGCCTTATATGTGACATATACACCACCAAAACCCTAAAACCCAACTCAACCCTAAAAAAAACCCACCAACATATCCCGACATTCTCTGGCGCGCTGATTCCAAAGTCTGGTGGATAAGGGTGACGGATTGCCCTATACGTGACATTTGGTGCCCTAAACGTCACATTTAGCCCTATACGTGACGGTTAGGACAGGTGCAGTTAAAAAATGAAACGGTGTCTCTAAAATTCCCTTTTTGTAATATTGAATTTCTTTTTTTCCATTACCAAAAAAAAATAGAAAAAGAAAAGCTTGTTGGGTATTCCAATCAAATCATATATTCAAATAAAAAAATTAAAATACATTCAAGATTTATCGATACTTCTTCTTTGTCACCTATAAGTAGATGAGATTACAATATCACCTTTACGAGAAAAGAATTTGGGGAAAAGCCACAACACAGATCTAAAGAGTTTTAACAAGGTAATCTAATCTATTATTATAGTTTTCCTTTTGCTTGTGATAACTTTAATATCTTGATAACAGGATCATTTAGGAGATCTGGGATGCAATTTGATTAAATAACAAATAATCATCTGCTAAATATTGCATAAAACACATCTTATCACAATTCTTGAATCATCTATTATAGAGGTGCTTGTCGTGATTATGTTGCTACTGGCAATTACTGACTCGAATGTATACATTGTACTGTAATTGTTCATTTACAAATTAAAAAATTATGTCTGAAACCTTAATAAGGTACTGTTTTGGTTTATTAGAGACCACAAAGAGTGTTTTAGTGGATATCTGCTACCAAATATTGTGGTTGGTGTTTGGACGATTCTAATTAACCGAGTCTTTCTTTAGGAAGGTCGTTACATTTAACAGTTACATTAATTTTTTAGGAAAAAAACTGATTAAAACATTTGCAATGGATATCCCATACGCGACATGGTTGCCGGAGCTGGTAAGAGTATCATCCACTACACGTCTTTATTTAGGAGTAACAATGGTTGTTAGTAGTGACTGTTTTCTTGTTTTAACTTGCCAATGATAGGATATGGAAGATCTTCGCGAATTCATTAATCAACAACAACAAACACATCCATATAGTGACTTTGTCGACTCATCTTCTTCACAAAGCTTCAAAGGTTACCAGAATCTAGTCACAAGAGACCAATCCATTAATACAGCCACCATTTTCGGAGATTTCGACAAACAAGACAGTTATAAGGCTACTAAAACAAGCCCTTTTGCTCCTGTTGGTAGATCTTCATCCAGCACTTTCACTCTATCTTTTGGAGACTTCACCTCACCAACAGCTATAGACCAAAGTCAACTCTATGGACTTCTTGGATCCATAGAGCTCCCTAAAAGAGTTTCCAACACAAGAAGAAACCATAGACAGGCCCAAGAGCATATCTTGGCTGAAAGGAAGAGAAGGGAGAAGTTAACTCAGCGCTTCATTTCGTTGTCTGCTCTTCTACCTGAAATTAAGAAGGTAGTTATTTTTTTTGATTGGCTAATTTTTGTTATATTACCTCAGTCCATGTCTCAAGTGAGACTAGAACCTAACACCATTTGGGTGAAGGGTATACACCTTTCTTCTTCCAAATTATAATTCTGTAGTCATTAGTTGATATGGTAGAACATTGTTGCATCTCAAAATTGTAACATTAGAAATTATATTCTATTTTTAATACATCTCAGATAAAAGTTTAGTTAGTAACACTCATGTTAAGCTTTACATGATACGGTAGCAAGAAAGTAACTTACAAGTAGAGTTTGTTATGTATACTAGAAATTAAAAGGCGTCTTTCTAATTAATGACTTGTTATAAATCCAATATGGGATCCATAAAAAACAGTTAGTATGTGTTAAAAGTTTTACCACCCACCTTTGGACCCATTCTTATAATCCACTAGACAACTATATGGTTTAAACTCGAAATTTTTATTTGAATTCGGTTCGAATTGAATTGTGAGTTATTTGAATGCGATTCGAATAATGAACACGACTAGTGAGTGCATTAACATGAAGAAGACGTTACCTATAAACATCAAAATGTGAACCAATTAATTATGCATCGTGTACGGTGTAGCCCATGTCCATACCTCATGCAATTATGCAGAATTTTTTTAAAATCATTTTTGTTTCTAGGTGGTCCGCTCATTCAACTAGAGGATGTGAACAATGCAAAAGAAAATCACGTGCCCTATATGTAAAAGATGATGTTATGAATCTTTTATTGTTATTTTGCACTCTTCTCATCCGCTAGTTAATTTGACTAGCATATCACCACATCCACTAGTAAAAGAAGTGTGACACCTAGAAATAAAAATGGTTTTGAAAAACATCTAAAAACCATATATGTTTATAATTTTAAACCACCTAGATAAAGAAAAAAAAAACCCGTAGGATTACTAGTCTCAACATAATATATTCAATAAAACTAGAGCTTTATGTTTAAATTTTAAAGTGACCATCTCCAACTGAACCTTTCTAATAATCTGTTATTGTAGATGGACAAGGCCACAGTGCTGGAAGATGCAAGTAAATACATTAAACAACTTCAAAACCGAGTGAAGGAACTCGAAGAAACATTAATTAGCGAGAAAAATACCATCCAGGAATCAACTACTTCAATGGGGAATGGTCATGAACTCGAGGCGTATTCTTTCGTTGAGACAAACTCTTTACCTTGTGACACCACTTATAATCCTGGGATTAAAGTTAGAAAATTAGGAAGCAATGTACTAGTTAGAATTTACTGCGAGAAAAACTCGTCACTTGCATTGAAAGCCCTCGCAGAATTGGAGAGACTTTGTTTCACTGTCACGTGTAATAGCGTTCTTCCAATATCTGGTACCGCTGCTCTGATAACTATTATAGCTCAGGTACCATTTAGAAGTTATATACTTTATGATGAACATATTCTTAGTCAATTGCTTTCTAGTGGTATTATTTTTGGCTAAAAATTTGGGTTATTTTTTCTCATTATTGTGTGTAGATGAGTGAAGAGTTGGTCATGACAGCCAAGGATCTTGTAAATTGCCTGCAATTATCTCTTTCAAATTTCCAGGATGACATGTAGCTGATTTGAGGAATGAATTTGGGAGTACTGCAAGTTCCTAACCTCCTTTTTTTTCGTACTTATGAAAGTAATATGGTTTCAAAATAATATGTTCATGTTCTGAGATAGTTATTTTTTCATTCTAATCTTTTTAGTGGTCGGATAGCTAGTTATTTTTTCATTCTAATCTTTATAGTGGTCAAACATTTTTTGTTATTATTATTAGTAGTAGTAAGTGTGACAATTATGAATGTTATTTAATTATGGGTTTAATACCGTTCGCCATTTGATGCAATTTAGGAATGAATTTATTTTCTTAATTAGTAAATTGGTTCTTAAAGGACTTTCTGAAAACTACAAATGAAAACGCATAGAACAAAAACTCACAAAATGGAGAAGATGTAGACTTATCAACATATTCATGTATGTGCAAATGAATGATGGATATCAGCAAACTTCAATTAGAAACATGTGGAAAATGATTACAAGAGATCTTGGTTTTGACTGGAAGACATCAATGAACTTGAGGTTAATCTATGTGCAATACTTGGAAGTCTTGGAATTATGAAGTGTTCAAGAAAGGAAGTTGCACGTGTTTGAAGAAGATGAACTACAAAAGGAAGAAACTTTTGAAAATGCAGCAAATAAGAAAAGAAAGACTAGCCGGTGCAACTATGGCGTATAATATTTTTTGGGTTGTACAAGTTATTATGTTTTATAAAAAAATTGTAAGCTTTAAGCTTTCCGATTGTATCATTCGGTTCAAATCTTTTGAACAATACCTATGCTTATTGAGCTATTTGAATACACTCCCGTGTGTGCATCAAGTGCTATAAAAGCTTTGGTTGTTAAAATGGCTCTCCGTGAAGATTAATGGCGTCCAGTTTGTAGATTCGTTGGACGAGGCAACGACAAAAGTATTGGTGATCATGTACACGAGAAAAATTTTCTATTTGTAGATGCGCTAGATGAGGCAGCTAAGGAATATGTTCCGACTTACAACACCTAGAGAAGAGAAGGATCTTCTATTTGTGGATCCAACGGATGAGTTAGGAAGGAGTTCTTTTCGACTTACGGAAAGCACATGTTGAAGGAAACTGAACCTGAGTTCTATATCCGAGAATGAGGCTTTGAGAACACAACAAGATCAAAGCAAGTCCAACAACATGATTTTTACAAGATTAGAAGTAAGTTTTGCAAGTTTAAAGGCAAGATCAGCAATAACAAATTCATTGAAAAAAGGTAAGCTTTTAACGGCAAGTTCGAATGGTCAAGGAAGAGGACGCGGAGGAGGTTGAGGAACCAAGGACAAAAGTGAATTTAGGCACTATAAATTTGGTGAACTTGGTAACTTTACATAGGAGTGCACCAAGTAGAAGGATAAGGAGGAAGAAGCTCCTCTCCCTAATTTTGTTTTAGTGTACACGCGATCACTTAGCGATACTGGTATTATGTATGCTTTAAGATAAAACAACTCTATTGGATGGTTAAGCATGGATCAAGCATCAAGCATCAGAGAGAAAGATCAAACACATGTCTTGTTTTATATGTTGTAAATAGTTATAGATGTAATAAATAAGATTAACTTTTCGGTGTTACTAATTTTTCTTTTACTCTTAACACTACCACTAGACTACCGACCCAAATGGCTTTTAGGTCTTAATAAAATAAGTTTTTTAAAATAAAAGTTTTGGGACGTTATTTCTGATACAAATTCTGAAGTTTTAAATCAGGGTATGCATAAAAAGGTAGTAATTAATAACACAAACTAAAAACAAATAACATAATTAGTGAATTTTGTATTTTGTGAATGGAACCATTGTGAAGAGGAATATACCCATCCCAAGATTTCTTGATTTCAAAACGACAATGACTAGTTGATTTGGGCAATTTGACTCGTTCAAAATCATTTTTCATTACAGTAGAGACAAACCATTTTCATTCATCAAAAGCTAAAGCATCCATTCATGGTTTTCTTCTAGTACATCGGCATTATAGGGAGACAAAATCATTTTCTGTTTTAAAAGCTCCTTAAAGTATAATACATTTCTAGTACTATATAGTGAAAATAGTTTAGCTTATATATATTATTCATAAAATTCACTTGCGAATCTTGAATTTCTGCTTCATTGAATTTGGATCTTTTGATACGATATTGCAAATATGAAGAGAAAAAACTACACAAATTCTAGGAATGTTAGTTTATATTAATTAACTCTTCATATTCTAGGAATCTTTTGATACGATATTGCAAATATGAAGAGAAAAAACTACACAAAAGGGAATCCTTACAAATTTATACGTTATTTTTATCCAATAATATATAATACATAAGTAATATAAAGTAGTTGCACTTTAACGATTATGGAGGGATAACAAAACAGAGAAAAAATTAGTAATTTAGTGAATAGTTCAAAGGACAAATTTATATCAACCCAAAAAGATGATTAAGATATGGAAGAGGAGATTGAGATGGTTCGGGCATTTGCGGAGAATACAGATGACATAACCGGTACCATTGTTGTCAACGATCTTTATGCTAGGGTTTTATTTGACTCTGGTGCAAACTAATTAAAGTTTCATAGATTATACGTTTTGTAAGACTGTTCTATCCGGAATTTAATCCAAATCTCCAATTCCTTAGATGATTGTAAGACTGTTCTATCAGGACATGTATTACCTGTACAATTGTTGCCAATGACATTGGTGGGTTTTGACATTGTCCGGCACATGGATTGGTTATCCACTAACCAAGTATGTATCCTTTGCGACAACAAAGCCATAGAACTTCGTGTGCTAACAGGTGAAACGATAACCATCAACAGTGATAAATTATTCAATCCCGTTGGAATAATATCACTACTGAAATGCAATGAAGTATCTAACAAAGGGATGCCTTGCATACCTAATTTCCATAATAACCGACAACAAAGAAAGGAAGAAAGAAAATGTGTCAGTGGTCGCTGAGTATGCAGATGTATTTCAAGGCATAGCGTCCGAACGAGAGGTGGAGTTTAAAATCAATCTAGTACCGAGAACGGCACCAATTGCTAAATCCCCATACATATTGGCTCCAAATGAAATGGTGGAACTAAATAAACAATTGGACGAATTGTTAGAAAAAGGATTCATAACACCAAGTTCTTCACCTTAGGGAGCCCGGGTCTTGTTTGTGTAAAAGAAGTACGATTTAGTACGTATGTGCATTGGTTACCGTGAACTGAACAAGGTGACTATAAAGAATAGGTATCCGCTTCTAGGAACTGAGCATGTTACTTTTCTAAAATAGATCTACGTTCAGGATACCAACAGTTAAAAAGTCAAGAAGAAGACATATCAAGACTGCATTTCGAACGAGATACATACATTATGAGTTCGCTATTATGATGTAAACGGCTTGAGATCGACAAAAGAATTATGCTGACAAAAGACGAAAGTTGATATAATTCAATATAGGCGACAGTGTATTACTAAAGGTATCACCTTGGAAAGGTGTAGTATCATTCGGTAAAAAAGGGAAAGTTAAGTCCACGCTTTATTGGACCATTTAAGGTACTAAAATGAATCGGACATATCGCTTACCATTTTGAATTACCATAAGAAATGAATGTAGTACATGATGTGTTCTATGTATCAAACATACACAAGTGTTTGACAGATGAATCTCTAGTAATGCATCTATAGGATGTAGTGGTAAATGAAAAGCTGAAATTTTTATAACATAAAGGGGCATCAAGTTAAGAAATTAAAAAAGAAAAGACAGGTGTTGGTCAAGATGAAATGGAATTCCAGACGTGGACCTGAGTAAACGTGGGAACTAGAGTCCGAAATGAAAAATAAATATCCACGTCTTTTCCATTAAATCTTGAGGAAGAGATTGAAATAAAGGTGGGGATGATATAAAACCATTCAAATTATGGTCCCATTTATGTAAGAAATAAAACCCTAGGGGTTAGTTATGCAAATAAACCAAAGTTCAAGGATTAAAAATGAAAAATCAAGAAAGTAGCTCAGTGGCGGACCGCTAGCATGAGCTTAACAGTCCGCTGCGTTGGGAGGAATCCTTAGCCAAAAAGGAGCCACGTGGCCGATGACTAACGAGTGTATTTTGACGCGTGTCATGGATAGCGGACCGCTATCCATGCCTTAACGGTACTCTACGCCGCAAAATAAGGATGGTCCGCTAAGGGTTTGACGTTTGTCGGATTGATACAAGCTTGGGTGGTAGCAGACCTTACACCCTGGCTTAGTAGTCTGCTAAGCTCCCAAATCCAACTTATAAACTTGGAATTTAAGCTCGTTTCTTTTGCTCATCATAACTCAAACGAGTTTTATACCATCTAATCATTAACCCACTTTTGTAAACAAGCCACACTCACGATAAATCTCTAACACTTGCTTTAGTGACGCATTTTCTATAGAACGCTCTAGCAAACGAAGAAAACACTTAGGTAACGGAGATAAGGTGATAGAGTGCTAGTGCCACGCTTTTAAGCTACTACTAACGTTAGCCGTTGTTATCTTCCAACAAGGATACATTTATTACTTTCAAAACTTTCAAATGTTTACATTTACGAAAATGACAAAACATGTCTTAAATACTTTAATGCATAGGGGCTTTCTATGGATAAACATTCAGATCATAAGTATACGTAAAGTTTGATTGAATAATATAATTGTTATGGGTGCAATTCCGATAATAGAGTTGGTAGTAAGATTGATGTAAGACGGAGGTTCTGTGAAGCCACACGGTAAGTAAGACTGGAATCCAGCAATCAAATTATAGAGGGAGATATGAGTGCATACAGTGGTTGTACTCTCAGATGAAATTGCACTACTGAATGAGTAGATTGTCCCAGATATGGTTAAAAACTTTAATATTGTTAATGTTGAAATATTTCCGTGTCAAAATAAATGTATTTACCAGCGTTCGCACTGACGTTTTATTTTCAATACCGGGTCCTCCTTTGATGGTTTAAGCGCTCCACGTTCACACCCACGATGCAGGTTAGATCCCAAAGACTCCCACCCCCGTAGCCGGTTAAATCCTTTTCAACAACAACTTAATTTTTTTTTAAAGTTATTAATTTAATTTTAGGTTTTTTCTTTTATTTTATTTTTTAATTTTTTAACTTCTTATGTTATTTGACTGAAAATATAATTATATCTTTTGAAATAATAAATTTAATTTTTTAATTTTTATATTGTAACTAAACTGTTTTTTGTACTATATTGTTTCAACTTTTACTTTTTCGCGAGTCGAATATGAGCGACTTTATAAATTTTAAAACTACGTTTAACCACGCGGATAATATATCACTAGTTACTAAATTAGTTTGATAATCACCGACTTGAAAAGTCAGAAAAGTAATTCAAAAACATTTTTACTCCATAAAAAAAACAATTCAATATTATATTCTTTCAATATTTTTTTTCTAGAACCTATGACAGCTGAAATCAATTCTACAGTGACCTCATTGATTGTAAAAAGAAGTTATAATATTTAAAGTATTATTAAACTTTTAATTGGTCAGTGGACAGTTGTTCTTTTTCTGGTCCCTCTTCCTCTTCTAGAATCCTTTTTCAATAACATTTTAATGTTTTCAACTATAAATGAATATGTTCCACATATTATTTTGTGACATGATAAAACTTTGTGCATATTTTGCAATAATTGGTTACTTGTGTGATGACTGTAACATCAAAATTATTGGTGGGGTTCGATGTTACTTTATATCATGAAACAACCATCGGCCCTTATTGCCACACATATATTCAAACAAATTTATGGTTGATTGTGAAACTGTAAACTTTTAGGGTACCTACAAGATTATTTAGTTGTCAACACTAGAGGTGCACAAAAAAACCGGTTTGGAAATCCAAACCGGTTCCGAACCGGAACCCGAACCGCCCCCTAACCGGTTTTGTGTGAACCGGTTTCAAACCGATACGAACCGCCAGTTTACAACCGGTTTAACCTATTTGTACAAAAAACCGGTTTACAACCGGTTTTTTGTGAACCGGTTTGAGAAACCGGTTTGGTAAACCGGTTTGAACCGGTTTAACGGTCAAAAAAAAAAAATAGCCGTTGGAAACGGCTATATAGCCGTTGGGACCAATTTTTGACCGTTTTTTGACCGTTTTTTGACCCATTTTAACCCCCAAACACATTATAAATAGGTAGTGGGTGTTTTGGTTAAATCACACTTCTCAAACGCTCAAAAAACGCTCAAAAAATTTCAAAAAACGCAATGGCAGGTTCTTCAAGTTATGGTGTTTCCTCTAACGAAGTTAGCGTTGTGAAAATAATACCAACAACGAGGAACCCCGCAATTTGGTCAAACTACGATCTATGTGAGTTGTCTAACGGGTTGGAACGTGCTCGTTGCAAAAAATGTGGTGGTTTTTTTAAAAAGGAATCAAATTCTAGTCTAAAAACTCATCTGGAAAAATCGTGTCCGAGTTTGAAGAATATTCCAGGTGAGGGTCAAGCATCTATGACAAGCGAGGGTGGAATTTGGAACTTCGATCCAAATATTGTTCGAGATAGAATGGCGAAATTAGTTATTCAAAGAGGTTTGCCGTTCAACCATTTCGACAACCCGCTCACGACGAGGATGATTCAAGAAGCCCTTCAACCACGTTATCATCAAGTAAGTCGTAGTACTCTTAGACGTGATTGTCTAAAAATGTGGAAAAAAGCAAAAAAAGAATTAATTTTAGGTTTTGAAAAATTGGAAACCGGTGTGAACTTAACCACCGACGTTTGGTCGGCTCCACATGGTATTCCCGACTCATATATTTGCGTTACCGCTCATTGGGTTGATCCCAATACGTGGCAAATGATGAAACGTACAATCGCGTTTGATATGTTTGAATATCCGCACACGGGTCAAAATTTATTTCACATTTTAGATGATGTGATAACCGATTTTAAATTACAAAATAAATTATTTTCAATATCTTTTGATAATGCCTCAAATAATACAAATGCGGTTCAAAAATTAATATTAAAATATAATCCGATTTGCAACGGCGCTTTTTTCCATAATCGATGTATTGCACACATCATCAACTTAGCCGTGCAAGACGGGCTTGGGGTTGAACCCGTTATTGAAATAAGTAATGCATTTCGAGTCATGCTTAAAGACGTTTTTAGCAGTAGTAAAAAAAGATACCATGAATATATTAGATTATGTAACGATACGGGTTTGATTTGCTTAGGTCCCAATTGGGACCTCCCAACAAGATGGAATTCAACTTATAAAATGTTTCATAGTGCTATACGTCAAAAAGATACTTTATCAATTTTTCATGATATGCTTTCCTCAAAACCGCGTCGTAAAATTCAAAGTTTTCCGTCTACGAGTTGGGACATTCTTGAAAATTTAACCGAATTGCTCGAAGTTTTCAAAACCGCCACTACTTTTTTATCCGGGGTTTATTACCCCACAAGTCCCTTGGCTCTTAAACAAATATTTCTAATGTGTAACAAATTAGCCGAACTTGAAAATAAAAATACTCTTTTTACGACAATGATAAAACCGATGAAAGAAAAATTTGTTAAATATTTTAAAGAAATGCCTCCGGTTATAACTTGTGCCGCCGCATTAAACCCTACAATTAATGTTTACGGTGTTGAAACCTTGATTGATAAAATAACTTACGATTTGGATTTGAATTCCGAAGATATTCATTTTTCAACCGTAACAAAAACTTATTTTAACAAATGTTTGCAAGATTTGTTTGATATTTATTTACATAAATATGGTACAACACAAACCCCACATGATACGATGGGCGCGGGCGCATCAAGTAGCAGCTCGAGGAATGTGAACTTAAATTTGTATAACGAAATGAGAAATGAATTTACTAAACGGGCTAGAGGGTCCATCCCGAGTAGCGAACTCGGAAGGTATACGGGAACAAACTTTTTATCATTTATGAGTCCGGATGTTTTTGAGGACTTTGATATTTTGGCTTGGTGGAAAGGAAACGAATCTACTTTTCCGGTCCTTTCCGCCATGGCCCGTGATTTACTAACCGTCCAAGCTTCCACGGTAGCTTCGGAATCCGTTTTTTCTCTTAGTGGCAGGGTTTTATCTATTCGAAGAACTAGACTCACTCCCGCGGCAATGGAAATGTGCATTTGCTTGAAAGACCATTTGGATGCGGTAGATAGGAGACAAGATAGGGCTTCGCTTGAAGAAGAAATTGAAGTTGAAGAACTCATACACGAATCTGAGGTTAACCAAGGATTGGCGAGCCCACTTACAAATGAAGAACTCGCCGAAGATGATAGACTACGAGGATCCACTAGTAACTCCGAGAATGACGGCTAATATTAAACAAAAAAACTCCAAAAAATAAAAATATATATATTTTTTTCTCGTATTGTAATGTTTAATATTGTAATGTTTTGTGATTTCCGAACCCTTACAATATGAATAAACGTTGAACTATATGTTTTTCTTTTTCTCGTATTGTAATGTTGTAATATTTTTTAATTTATTTTAAATTTTTTTTTTTTAAAAAAAAACCGGTTTAAACCGGTTCACCAACCCGAACCGGTCCAGAACCGACCTGAACCGGTTCAATAGGTTCGACATTTTATACTTGCAAAACCGGTTTAACCCGAACCGGTTTGGGTCAAAACCGGTTTAGTGTTTGCGTTGACCAAACCGGTTCGGGCCGGTTCGAAACCGGTTCGGTTCAAAAACCGCCTTTTGTGCACCTCTAGTCAACACCAATATAGAATCTTTGCAGATCATTCAACTATAGAAGACAAAGGATATAATTTTATAATTTCCATTACATCTAGACACCGAAGGTTCCATGGCGTACTTTTGGTATAAAAAGATAACTATTAATACTAATTACATTTGTTCACAGTAGGACAAATAATTAAAAGCTAAATAAATATAAATCCTCTTTAACTCATATCTTACTAGATGACTAGGATTTAGACTAATTTTACGTCTCACATCTTCCTTGAATGTTAACAACCTTCTCCTTTTGGTCTGCTTTCTAATCAAAGGCCACTTAGTTAATTTGATTTTTAAGTATTGGTGTAGAGTATCGAATTCGAATTTTATATTCCTATTTTATCAAAATTGTTTTCTAGTTTATCTTTTATTTTGTTTAGTATAAATATGAATACATGGTTGTTTAATTTCTTAGTTTACTATGTTTTTAGTAAAGAAGTTGCAAAGCTTTAAGCTTTCTTAACTGAATCATTCGGTTTCAAGCATTTGAAAAAATCATATGTTCTTGAGCCATTTGATTGCATATCAATCCGTATCATTTGGTATCAGAGTTTTGGTTTTCAAATGGCTCTGCGTGAAGGAGACTATTTTCTTGCTTGTAGAATCACCGAGATAGGCAACGACATACGTAGTTGTAATTCACGTGCCCGGGGGAAGAGCCAGGTTTTCTGTTTGTAGATTCACCAAAATCCGGTTGTGATTCATCGCAAGGAACCATGAGTCAAGAAGGAGAGTCCATAGATCAAGAGATGCACATGTGGCGTGGAATCGTCTGTCGGTGTTGACTGAGACTTCCTCTTAGACAATAGTTAGAGACGAGTGTTTCATTATGGGGGTAGGGTGAAGACAAAGGAAATTGTCCCAACTTACGGGACTCGAGGAAGAGATGGATTTTCTATTTGCAGATCTACCGGATGAGGCAACAAAAGGAATCTGTTCCGACTTGTGGGGTGTAAACGGTGGAGGAAATCGAACAAGAGTGTTCCTTATCCGGGACTGAAGCTCTGGGAAAGAGGAGTATCCTTTCAATGGGTGCAATCTATCCGATTCCGCATCATTTGGTTGACTTTGAAAAGTTAGCAAGACTCGTGGTCGAGTCTTTTCCAAAAAGGGGAGTATGATGCAGGAGCATCGAATTCAAATTTCATATGAGATCATATTAATAATATCTTTTATTATTTATTTGAATTTCAAATTCCTATAATTTTATTATAATTGTTTTCTAGTTTATCTTTTATTTTTTTAGTTTAAATAGGGATACATGGTTTTTTTCATTTCTTGGTTGATTGCGTTTTTAATAAAGAATTTGCAAAGCTTTAAGTTTTTTTAACTGAATCATTCGGTTTCAAACCTTTGAATAAATGATGTGTTCTTGAACCATTTGATTGCATATTAATCAGCATCATCATTTTTATTTGAACCCGCGGTTATATTTTATACGTAAAATAAGTTTTATATGCATGATCATACTTAAAAGTTTATTTATTTGATCCCATCTATTTCTTCTTTCTTTAGCATAGTTTCTTTTGAGATCAAACAACAATGTCGCCTCTTAAAATAAAATTTCTTGGTTTACGCCCCCAAAATTTATGCGTCGAGAATATTTTTTTAGGGTTCTTGTCAATAATATTTGACTTTATGTTAGAGGACTAGATTTTTGAGGGTTCAACTTAAGTCATTGATTTTCATAAACACCACACACACATAGAGATTATTTGTTAAGTTAAAAGTATATACACACGTACATTTATAAGCATCAACTAGATTTTTTAAATGTTTAGTTGATTTGTAATATTCTTGTGAATTTTCTCTATTTCAATTGTGTTAGTTTTTCACATTTGTTTATTAATACAACTATTGCCATGTAGCTCGCAAAATATGATGATTATAAAGCATTGGGTTTGTTTTTCGTTTATGCTCATGTTAATTCTAGTAATGGTAACATTACAAGGATATTACCCTGTCCCGATGTCGTCTATCCAGACGACATTTGTCGTCGAGATAGGCTACCCTATACCGACAACATGTCGCCGGGATAGGACATTTCAAAAATTTGGTAGGTGAGACCCTATGTCGACGACATGTCGTCGGTACAGGGTTGAGGCAGATTGGAGGGAAAACCGGAGCCCAATGAATTATTGGGGAAAACCTTTACCGACGACGTGTCGTCGGTATAGGTTAATTTTGATTTTCTTTTTACTTTTTTTACTTCCATTTGTAGGAATATTTTGATTTGGACACCTGAAGAAACTCTGGCATGTGGCGAGACAATGAACTCAGAATCACCAACGAGTGTCAGAGGGCTTATAAAGACCATAAGAAAGAGTTGAGAGTTCATTTCAACGAGCATGGGGGATATGATGATGTGGAAGCGGCGAGGAATAATCCACTAGCAGATATTGATCAAGGAAGCTGGGACATGTTGATTGATGAGTTGTTTTTAGATGAGGCATATAAAAACCGCTTCGAGAATAACAAACAAAACAGAGCCCAACAACGCTACCTAGGTTTCCATGGTAGCAAATCATATGCCCATCGCCGACGCGTGGAGGTATGAAATATAATTATTAGTATTAAACAAAATTCTTATAAAAATTTTTGGTGATATTATTTTTGTTTTTCACAGGGGACCGGCCATATTGACGTTTTTAGATCGACCCATTATAAAGAAGGGACGGGCTGGACCAATGAGACTACATCAATAGATTATGTAAATAAAATAATTTTGTTGTTAGAACATCCAAGTTTAACTTTAAACTCAATCAAAAAGACCCAAACACACTTTAATAGACTTAACATATCCAACTTTAACTTTAAACGGGTCAAAATGACGCAAACACACTTTAATAGATTTAAAACATCCAACTTTAACTTTAAACGGGTCAAAATGACACAAACACACTTTAATAGACTTAGAATATCCAACTGTAACTTTAAACGGGTCAAAATGATCAAAACACACTTTAATAGACTTAGAACATCCAACTCGAGCCCAATTGTTAAATATTTTTGCTAGTATTTTTAGTATTTGTTGTTTTTAGTGTTGGTTGATTGGAATTTGTGAATTTGGGTCGTTTATGACTTATAGTTTAACAGGTTGGTTATCCATTTACAACAGTTATGCTATTGAATTTTAGTAAAATAGTCAAGTGATTGTTTATTACATTGTTTAATGTAGGACCGAATCCAAGAGGAGTATACAAGATCCTCTGCTGAGTCTGGTGGTGGCTCATCTATTGTCGATGAGTTTGCATTCATGGAGCGTGCATTGGGTCATCGGCGTGGCCATATCCGGGGTGCTGGTCGTGTGGTGAGTAATCCCACACCGGATGTGTTCAGTACCCCCATCTACAACTCCATTGGCAAGAAGTGAATGAGAGTGTGGCTACTCTTCAACAACAATTTCAAGAATAAGAACAACGCGAAGCCTAACGAGAGGAGAACGTCATGTGCATAATCAAAAAATGTTTGAAATGCAACGCTAAATGGATGAAATGCGTCGAATCGGGAACGTCGAACTATCATTGATAATAATTAGCTTGGAGCTGTTGCGCCTATGCCTTTTATTGTTGGTGTTTGTCTTGAACAATTTGCATATTTGTGTGTCGAATAAGCTTATGTTTTGAATGTTTGTATTGTCGGACAAGTTTGTGTGTCGAACAATTTGGATGTTTTGGTTTATGCTTCGGATATTAGTTTTTATCGGATTTGAATGTTTGAATGGTTTATATTTACTGATTTGCAGGTTTTTATTTTTAGAAATTTAATATTTCTGGAAACAATTTGCAAAATTAAAAAAAAAAACAGAAAAGGCCTATCCCGACGACATATTGTCGGCATAACTCTTTTTCAAAAATTATTTAAAAAAAATCAAAAACCCTATAGAGATGACATGTCGTCGGGATAGGTTTAGTCTATTCCGACGATATGTCGTCCGTATAGGCCTAAACCCTATACCGAAGACATGTCGTCGGTATAAGTTTTCTTTTCGATTTATTTAATTAGACCCTATACCAACGATACACTTGGGCTATTGGTACGAAGCATTCCCGACGACACTTATGCAGACGACTTGTCGGCGGGATAGGCTATCCCGACGACAAGTCGTCGGTATAGGGCAAAAAAAATTGTCGCTATAGACGGTTACTGTTGTAGTGTAAGTAATTAATTATTAGGATTGTAAAAAAAAGTAATTTTTATTATCAAAAAGCAGATCCAAACCCTTGAAGCAAGAGGTAGATTTAATTTATATGAGTTTTACAAGTGATAAATAAGTTATTTTTTTTTAATTCTTAGTATATATGAAAGTAACACTATAGAAATAGGATAATCTTTCCATTCTTTCTAACCCTAAACCCTTTGAAAGGTACTTTCTCAACCTAAACTTCATTTTACATGGTCCTGTTTTGCTTGGTATATATGGTCCCCTGTGTCTTCCGAGAAAAAGAAGGGAAAAAAGAAGGGAAAAAAAGGGTTCCCACAGTTAGGAAAATGAAGGGAAAAAAGGTAAAAAGGATGATCTTAAGAGATGAGGCACAATAGTCGTATAAATAGATAATTATGGTTGTTAAATAAAAGAGAACAAATAAAAATAGAGAACTTAATATATACATGGTTATAATTGTTGGAGTAATCCTCAACAAATAGGTATAACATAAACTTATGTATACAATGTCCTAAAGGATATATGCACATCCAGGTAATAATACTATTCCCTTCATCAAATACAAAAATTAAGAAAAAAGAGTAAAAAAACTGTAGCAATATTAACACTGATATCTTTATTTGGAAATAATGAATAGAGTAAATAAGTAGTTTTATGAGTTTAGCTCTGCTATGCAAAGTTTATCGTATGATTTTAGCTATATATGACATCTTTTTTTTCATTTTAATAATCTCATCTTTTATCAATTGGTCAATAATAATCTCAATTGAGAATATTCTTACCACCGGTCCCTACTTTCAAACTATTTTTTTACATTGGACCCTCCGTTAAAAAAACTTAACGCCGTTAGAGTTTATATGACGTTGACATCTGCAAACCGCCGGAAAGTCGAGCCAAGCTAGCAGTGGTCTCGTGGTGGCTTTTAAAATTGGCTCTCGAGGTGTTTAACTGGTCTCGTTTGTCCGGAAAGTCCATACAGAGACAACGGTGGTGTTTAACGAGACCACTTAAACACCACCAAAGCCAATTTCAAAAGCCAACACGAGACCACTCCTAGGTTGGCTCGACTTTCCGGCGGTTTGCAGATGTCCATGTCATATAAACTTTAACGGTGTTAAGTTTTTTTAACGGGGGGTCCAATGTATAAAAATAGTTTGAAAGTAGAGACCGGTGGTAAGAATATTCTCAGTTGGAATTATTATTGAACAATTGGTAAAATATGGAATTATTAAAATCCAATAATTTTTTTTTAATAATAATTTTGTGGCAAGATGTCCTTTCAGAACGTAGCTAAAGCCTCGATATGGTTAATAATTGTAGAAATGTGGATTTCGTTTAGCTTTGATTCTCTAATAATCGCAAGTGTTCGCTTTCAGATTTAATAATTTCATTGTTACAATAATATTCAATCGGATAATAATTAGATATTTAAGAACGAAAATGTGAAATTCTGTTAGCTAGGAATTTCGTGTTTGTGCTACTGACCAAAATTGACTTCTTTATAGGGATAAACGATACAGTTATTCGTCATGACGGTTATTGGTTGAAAAATCATCACAACCGTTAACCATTTATAAACTAACAATTGTTTTAGTTTACTCCGGATGACCAACTTACTCTGAATGGCCAACTTGTTCTGAATGACCAACTTGGTCCAGATAAACTAAATCAACTGATCCGGATGAACAAAAACAAATCTACCCTTGATAAACAAATTAGTCTGGACAACTAACTTTCACCAGTTTTACATTTGCAAATCAATGTTCAGATTTGAATAAAAGTATTACCAGCTGTTAATCCTAGTCAGAGGTGCTGCCTTAGACCCAAAGGGCTTCGCCCCTTAATATAACAATGTGTCTTTAACAAAAATCCTAAAAAAATCAATCAATTGTGCACTCCACACTTTTCAACTTGATTGATGTTTCATTATAATTAGTTATTGGATTATTGGATTTTAATAATCTCACCTTTTACCAATTGGCCAATAATAATCCCAACTGAGAATATTCTTACCACCGGTCCCTACTTTCAAACTATTTTTTTACATTGGCCCCCGGTTAAAAAAATGCAACGTCGTTAGAGTTTATATGACGTGGACATCTGCAAACCGCCGGAAAGTCGAGCCAAGCTAACAGTGGTCTCGTGGTGGCTTTTGAAATTTGCTCTGGTGGTATTTAACTGGTCTCGTGGGTCCGGAAAGTCCAAACAGAGACAACGGTGGTGTTTAATGAGACCAATTAAACACCACCAGAGCCAATTTCAAAAGCCACCACGAGACCACTGCTAGATTGACTCGACTTTCCGGCGTTTTGCAGATGTCCACGTCATATAAACTCTAACAGCGTTACGTATTTTTAACGGGGGGTCCAATGTAAAAAAATAGTTTGAAAGTAGGGACCGGTGGTAAGAATATTCTCAGTTAGGATTATTATTGGGCAATTGGTAAAATGTGTGATTATTAAAATCTAATAAACCTTAGTTATTTGGTCATTGAGTAAATTCAATTATACAAAATAGCTTAGATAATACTAAAATCACCAACAATAATTGATAATTGTTGTTTGTATTATGTAAATACGGTAACTTCACTAGGGGAGGGTTCATGATAAAATCACATTGTTATGAGAAAACCACTAAGAAACCAGTTCTAACTAATCATATAATAATAATTTTTTATTTATTTATAGAGTATCTAAGTAGTATTACACAATTTTACAAAAAAATCATTTTAACTATTAGGTTATGTATACGTAACACATAATGTTACATATATGTGTAAATAGAAAAAAAATGCAGATACGTATACGTAAAATGATTTTTTTTTTTTTTTTTTGTAAAATATGTAAAACTATATTAATACCCTTAGAACAAAATTATAAAAAATTATAAATTATTTGATTGGCAATTGATAGTTTTCGCATAATTATATGATTTTCTCGTGATCATTCCCCTTCTAGCATCATTAATCCGTCGGAGAACGCATTATCCACACCTTGTTTTACTCATCGAGTATCATTGATAAAAAAACTGACGGGAATTACCTTCACTGACGTATTAGCCCGTCTGTGAAAACCATTTATTGTTTTCTAGGGTTTATAATGCTTACCTATTGAAACTTTACCTTAACACAATCGAAGTAAAACCTGAAAAAGAATGAAACCTATAGTTTTAAATGGTGATTAAATAATTTTAATATGAAATGCATTGTTGCATTTTAAAAGAAACAGAAGAGTATTTTCGAAAGAAACTAATTTTTTCATTTAATTTGTGTTTAGCATACACAACTTTTAAATTCATAATGTTCGGTTAAGACAATTACAAACAATAAGATATAAATAGGAAGTGATATATAATCTAGAGTAATATAGATAATGGTAAGCTAACATGTTTAATTGTTGACCTCAAGGAATAATCTAAAGGATTTTCAACAATAAGTCATCGTCAATACCTAGTCAAGTGAACATATAATAATAATAATAATAATGAATGCTAGAAAAACAAAAAAAAAAGTGAATAATAAATATACTTGTAGCGACTCCTGTCAAACCCAAACGTGAATTGAAATTAAGAGGGTTTGAATAAGGATTGCTTACTATCATCCACTACTACAAAACCGTTCTTTAGAAACAGCGATAATGGTTTTTAGGAGCCGTAATCGCTCAAAGTCGAGACATGTCGTCGAGACTAGTTAATTTCCTTAAATAAAAAATGTTTAGTATTTTACCAGGTAAAAAAAAAATGAAAAAAAATATAATTATCAATTTCGACGACATGTCGTCGAGATTAGTAGTGGATAAGCGCCAAAAGTTCCCACCTTTTCCCGCTTGACCATCTCCGACAGCTTGTCGTCGATAAAATGTGAAAAAAGTGAAAAGTGGGTTCAGACCATCTACGACGACATGTCGTCATATTTGGTGGCTCTATCTCGACGACGTATGTCGTCGAGACTGGTTCGACGAATATGCTAAGATTTCTAGTAGTGTCCATTCTCTTGCAACTTTATCATGACCGTTTAACCAAGCCTTATGACCAACCCAAACTCAGTTTTCCTCTAGTAAAACACTACACTGTTTTGAAAACGAGTACTTGACCTTTTGTTTAGGAATCATAAAGGAATCAAAAGACTTCCTTTTGTTTGTTTTAAACAGAGATTAATAGTGATAACCAAGAGATTGGTAATAACCAGAGTACCCTCTCAGTAACCTTTAAATTAGGCTGTTTAGCCAAGCATAATTATGATAAGACAGTAATTTATGAAGTGAAAATATAAATTTGCAAAACACACCTTTATTGCAAAACACACCTTTTTACAATGCTTATAGCACACTACTTGCTTCTTGCACACTTAGGGTTTTGTTACAGGTATTTGAGAGTGAAGTGTATATGCTTCGATGCTCCCAAAAGAAACGAAAACTACAAACATATATAGGCGGATTCAGAAGACATATGCCCTCGAATATTCGCCTAGAATCATTACACAAACATGTGGCCGACATATCGTACAATAATGGCCATTATTTTAATAAAAGCATCCACTATCTTTTACTTTACAGCTTTGCATACCTATCTTGAGTTATTGGTGGGGTCCAATTTTCATTGATTAGGTATAAAGCTTGATTCCACTTTAAGCTTCTATTATGGAGTTGTTGTCGCCTAGCAATTTCGTCATTCAGTGCGTCACCTTCTAGAAACTTGCTTTGGGCTGAAAACATTTTTCTTGTTTTAGATTGGGATCCGGCCCAATTCGTTGCATAGGGTCTCAAGTTCACAAAGCAGCTTTCGGGCCCTTTGATTTTGTTTTCAGACTTCTGGCCAGTGGTCTCCCCAGAAGTTATCACGGGCTGACTTTGAAAGACAGACTTGGGCTTTGAAGTCCAAAACTGCTTGGAGATTTCGCATGGCTGCAACTGATTCTTTTGCTGCTTCTGATTCCAATTGTTGTGCGACTTCAGTGTAGGCACTTCCTGCGTCATCTGAGATTGGGAGTGTATTGGCTTTGATTTGGTATCTTCTGTACAATGCCCCTGGTTTCGTGAATGAGAATGGTCTTTCATATATTCTTGGCAATGGTTTGAAATCTGGATTATTTGATCTAATCCATTCTTCTCTTTCTTTGACCGAACACCTTCTTCCAATACCTCTTCTATCATGTTCAGGCTCTTCATTAGAACTTCCTGAGCTTGATCTGTACATTCTGCAAAACAGAGATTTACCAGTCTTGATAAGGCATCTGCCAGGGTATTCTGTTTCCCTTCCACGTGTTCAATATTTATTTGGACTCCCGTTCCCGTGATTATATCAGCGAACTTTAACCATCTAACCCTTGATGCCTTGTTACTATTAGTTTTGTTATAAAAACTTATAATAGCTTGGCAGTCTGTTCTTAGGGTTATCTCCCTTTTGTCAAGATAATATATTTTTAATTTTTCTAGGGAGTTTATGCAAGCATTGATTTCTGCATCGATGGTAGACTGGATAGTTTTTAACTTTCCGCCTGCGTATGCGCTTATTTTCTCGTTCTTCTTTGGATCCATTTTTCTTCTTTTCCATTTACATACTCCTCCCCATCCTTCCATGCAACCATCCACTTCGATTACGATGTATGCATCTTCTGGTGGTATTTCCAGGTCTGACAATGTTTCAACTTGTCTCTTGATTTTTCTAATTATTTCATAATCAGAGGGCTTCATCCTTTTATCACCATGGGGCTTTGTTTTTTCGTATAATGGCCCAAGAAGTGAACTTAATTTAGGGATGTAACTTCTTGCATAGTTTAAGATTCCTAGGAAGGATCTTAACCCTGTTTTTGTCTTGAGTTTCTCTTCTTCAAAATCACATATTTTTTTGATTATATGTGGTTGTAGCTTTATCTTGTTCTTCCCGATTATTGCTCCTAGGAATTCAACTTCTGAACAAGCAATCTACATTTTGGTTGGGGATAACACCAATCCCTTTTCCTGGCAGATTTGAAGCATTACTTGTAAATACTTTTCATGATCAGCTTCATTCTTTGAGAATACCAGAATATCATCTATGTATACCGCAATGAATTCCTCTGTTCCTTTGAAACATTCATCCATTTTTCTTTGAAAAATAGCTGGAGCATTCTTTTAACCAAATGGCATGACTAGCCATTCATAAAGCCCTTTTGGGACTAAGAAAGCTGTCCATTCAATTGAGTCTTCTGCCATTGCAACTTGATGGAACCCTGATTTAAGATCGAATTTTGAGTATATTTTTGCTGTTCCGATTCTTTGTATCAGAGTGTTGATACCGGGTAAGGAATATTGGTCTTTATAGGTATTATCGTTGAGGGTTTGATAATTAAAGACCATCCTTTATTTTCCTTTAATTTCCTTTCCCGTTGCTGGGTCAATAGTAGTTCCCGATTTTACCATCATTGTCATAGTTCTGTGCCTGCTTTTGCTTGGACGGATTACTCCCAGTTTCAGGAGGGCATCAACATGTTTCTGGAAGCTTGCTTCAAGAGCCGGTGTTACATGTTTTAATGGTTTGTCTTGTATTTTTATCAATGGATTGATGATATCCAGCCTACAAGTTTCACCATTCTTCCTCCAATGTTTTAGAGGTTCTTCCCCAATATACCCTTGGTCTCGAAGCTTATTTAATATTGGTTTGAACCTTGCTTTCAGCTTTTCTGAATCTTGTTTAGAGAAGAACACCGTTTCTTGTAGTTCTTGGTAAAACTCTTCGTCCATATCAAGCTCTTCTATGGCTGCCGTGTTTACCTCCGTTGTTTGATTTGTTTTTAACCTTGTGACCTTTTTATATAAGATTACTTCATCACCTTCAATTCTGATTCCTCCATTCATTGATCTTGTAAAGTTGGTACCGATTAGCATATCAATGCCATCTCCTGTTCTCATTTCCAGGGCATAAATTAGAGGGATTCTAAATTTATTCCCTTCTATTCTGAAATTTCCTGCCTTCATCTTTTGATTTGAAGGTTGTCTTGAATTAAGGCCATTGAAATAAACGGTTCTTTCCATTGTTTCTAGTGAACTTACTGGAACTGCACTCTTGTTTATACAACATGATGTGGCTCCGGTATCAATGATAGCTTTAACTTTGAAGAGTTTAATATTTGGTCTATCAAACTCTACTTCAACATTATAAAGCTGGTTATTAATTATCTTGCGGACTTTTGTCTGCTCGCCTTCACCTGTTTTCTTTGCTGTATGGACTTCATCTTCTATTAGTGCATTTATTTGCTGTTTTGGGGGGAATATTTCTTCAAATCGAGAGGGAAGTGCTTAACAGATCTATTAGAAACAGATTCGGAGAAAGTTACAGAAGAAGTCTTGAATCAGAATTAGATCCAGAACAACAACTGGAAGTTTCAAGACAAAGAAGAGCTGAGCTGGTACCAGCAGAGGTACTCTATGGAAGTAACATGCAAACTGTCAGGCACAGAGTCTACCAACACTACTCGGAACAAAGAATATTGCGTGTTGGTGAAACTCAAACAGAGCTCAGATTAAGTAACCCACAAAGCCACCAAAGACTCAGAGAATCCGGAATGCAACATATCCACCTTGGTATGTTTATGATCAGACTACATACCTTACACAGAAGAGGAGCTGGGACAACAGCCCTTGTGGTCTTAAGAGACACAAGGTGGATGGCTGATAGGCAAATTATCGGAACCATGGAAGTAGATCTATCAGCAGGAACACAGCTGATATACATGGTACCTGACATGGTACTAGGAATAGATGACTTCCACAACCATGTACAAGTTGCCATACAAACTCATGGGTACAATGAATGGCAAGGGGGAGAAAGCAACCTACTAACAACAGTAGGGCTTGTGGGAAGAATATCAAATACCAGCTATACTAAGTGTTTGTGTGTGGTCTTGGTTTTTGGGGTAGGTTAATATAAATTTTAAGGTTTATCTTTTAAAAGGGTTTTTCAGAAACCGCTTCAAAAAATAATTTATTGAAGGGGATTTTTAGAAACCACCTCAAAAAACTTTCTAAATAAGTTTTAATAGAAACCGCTAAGGTTTTTTTAGTCGATTTGTATTTTGGAATTTGTTTTTGAGACGGTACTAGTGATTGTCTAATATACTATCTTAAGATAATCAACAGGGGAGGTGACAGGGATGGTCACCCGTGAAGATAAGGAGAGAGGAGGAGGAGAAAAAAGAAGGTTTGTCACACAAGCATTGCTCACGTGGAGGTGCGCTTCGATGATTTTGCCTAAACAAATCAAAGGAAATATTATCGTGAAAATTGCCAAACTAAACATGACTTTTCAATTTCCTCAAACGAAACATTGATTTCTCAACTTCCACAAACTAGACATTCCAAAATAGGCGGAATATTCAACAAAGGGTGCGAATTTTGGTAGAAAATTCGAATCACAATAATCCTCCATTCACCTCACACACATCTCTCTCGCTCTTTTTTCTAATCAAAATCGTCATCGACGGCTGCCACGTCTTCTTCGAACCAACACTAGTCCGTTGTTGCAACCACTCTTTACAACTACTCTTTCATCACTGCTGCCGCCCATCACGCCGATCCCTTGGCAAGCTATTCTCATTCCAAGGTAACACTCTAAGAACTTGAAAACTTATGGAGGTACTCGTAATATTCAAAACAAACACTGTTTGCAGCCATGTTTAATCACCGGAATATTTCCATTTCGCCGGCGTTCGCCAGAATATTTAAAAAAACCGGCGTCTTCGCTAAAAAAAGTGCGTCTTTTTTTGTCCATTTTTCCGACGGTTTCTTCCGACGATTTTGTAATGTTTAATTAAAGGCATTTAAAAAGTCAATATTTACTTTGAGAATTTTAAAAAGTGACATGTTATTTTTGGAACTTACCTATTATTATTTCCCATGCTTGCACCATCAAATGTGAAATAGATTTAAAAAATAGGGAAAAGGCAGGTTTTTGTAGGCGATATAACAAAATTTAAAAATTACTTTTCCATCACGTGCCTTAACCGAGTATAAAACAGTAGTCAAGGGTCCAAGAATTTACTACAAAACGCTTAAAGTATTTATTCTCTGGCTTATACTCCAAAACAGTAGTATTCCAAAAAAAGCTGATTAGAAACCAGTCTTTGTTTGTGTTTCAAGGTAATTCCTTTCTCTCTCATCTCATCTCACTTCTCATTGAAGGCTTATTTTCACATCAAATCATGATCATAATCTTTCCTTAATCATAAACTTATTGAGTTTAACACTTTGCAACAAATTACATGTATGCTTATGTTTGACTATTTTGTATCCCCAAATTTCATATTATTTGATATCTTGTGTGAGATATATCTAATGAGAAGTCTACTTCTACTTGCAGCTAATTAAAACTCACAAATTCAATCCATGGATATTCCCTCATCTTGGCTGCAAGATCAACAGGTAAGTAAAATTTTATAAGAATCATACCATATCATATATAGATACTCATGCTTTAATTTGTTTGTTGAACTATATTTTAGGAAATGCAAGACCAATGGTTCATGAATCAGTATCAGATGAACAAACCTTATGATCATCAAATGGAGGATTTCAGTGTTAATTCATTTTCATCAGACAGTTACACAGAAACCCCACCTTTTATTGATCAATCTTTTCAAACTCATAAGTACTGCCTCCAAGAAACATCCAATATCAAACAACAATTTAATTTCACAAAGGCTGATCATAGTATAATTAACAAGAAATTTACTCCAATTGAAACACCAAAGCCAAAGCTAGTTTCTGATCAGTCTCCAAACTCTTTTACTATATCTTTTGGAGATGTAAATCCTAAAGATGAGTTGCTTTCATTTACTGATTCTTACGGTTTCACAGCCGGTTTGAAAAAGGTTCCGACGAGTATGAGGAGTCCGATTCAGGTTCAAGATCATGTGTTGGCGGAGAGGAAGAGAAGAGAAAAGTTGGCTCAGCGGTTCGTTTCTTTGTCTTCCCTCCTTCCAGATCTCAAAAAGGTACTAATGCCAACTTCTAAGCATAAATCCTAGAAAGTAACTGTTAAATTATTCGTCCTCAAGAGGACATCCTAGTGGCTAAGTGGTATGCGTCACAACCTACAAAAGGTTAGGGGTTCAAATCCTAAAATACATGGATGGCTTTACAGTACAAACAACTAAATCAACCGCTTTAGACCACCAACTTTTAACGGCCCTAAAAATTGAACAAACTAATTTAATCTAAATTTTAACGTAAAAATATAAGTGATAATTTTTCAAGTTTTGTGTTTCTAGATAGATGATAATCTATCAAATTTTGTGTTAACGGTAAACGTTTTTCACGCTCCATAAAATTATATATTTAGAAAACTTTCACAAAAAGCCACAGTTTTGATATATGTTGAGACATATCTGCTAAAAGATATATGTGTATCCATCCTATAAAATCTAGGTGTTGCTGTTAAAAAAAACAAAAAAAAATATTAAATTATTATAATGATCTTTGTGGTTTATTAATGCTCTAGCTAACTCTTTGTTGTTAGATGGACAAGGCAACTGTGTTACAAGATGCAGCTAAATACATCCTAGAACTTCAAAATCGTGTGAAGGAACTCGAGGGGTTATCCGGCCTAACAACCTGTAAGAGATCGAGGCTCAGTAGTATTGATGATAATGGCTCGTCTTCTAACGAAGCAAACTTTGAAGAGAATAGTAGCCATAGCAATTCAGAGATCGAAGTGCGGATGTCCGGGAGCAATCTACTTGTAGAAATCTACAGCCGGACAAACTGCGTATCATTAGCGGAAGTGCTAGGCGAGATGCAGAAGCTTGGTTTATCTATTATCAGTTGCAGCACCATGCCATTTGCTGAGACCACTCTTCTTGTCACCATTGTTGCTCAGGTTAACAACTTAACAGGTTCAGTTGTTTTGAACCTCTAACTGATAACTGAAAATAAACTACAGTTTTCGTCCCTGAGTTTCAAAATACCCATCAAACCCCAAGGACTAAAACTACAGTTTCTAGAAAATATAAAATGCATACATGAACATGGTTCTGATTCATTTTCTTTTGGTTTCTGCAGAAGAATGATGACTTTATTATGTCATCTGCGGATCTTGTGAAGAACTTGCAACTATTTGGTTGAACCTCTAACTGAAAATAATTACAAAGAAAATGATACTAGATTTTGGTAGAAGTTAAACATCTCAACAAGGGTCCCCAACAGTTTCAGTTGTTTTATTTTTCTTGACTTTAATTATATGGGGAGTATAGCTGTTATTTTTCTTGTCTTTTTAGTTCATGTCTTTGATTCGGTTGTTACTCTAAGTTGAACTTTTACTTGGTGCAAATTCATCATTTTCTTTGCAGTTAGTTGTTGAGATTACTGTTTTTCTATGACCAAAGTTGCAAATTTCACCAAGGAATGACTTATAAGTAGTCGATATTTGTTGGTAATCTAGAAGAAACCAAATTGAATATGAAGAACAAGATTGATATACAAACTGAATTTATTAAGGTTTGCGATTACCGTTATCTGTTTAACATCGTTCGCTATTTATACATTTTGAAACGGTGCGTCCTAAAACAAACGAGGTTTAGGAAATAACGTTCATACTCTGACACTAATTACAATTTTACCCTTACATAATACAATACGACCCTTTGACACATAAACCTAGTTTACAATAAAGACTCTAAGACCCCTACTTGGAATAATATAACAAGTTTAGTTTAAAACGGATACTTTCCTTTCAATTAAACTTAGTTTAAGTGAGGTCTTCATCCTTCGAGATCCGGTTTGCATCACCGTAGCGTTGGTTCGTCATCCTCGTGCCGGACCAAGTTTGCCTCCTCCTTATTCTACCATTTTGGACATTCAAGCTTGAAATGTCCAAGTTCATTACAATTGAATCATTATGTGATCTATGTTCTGAAGGACTTGATTTCCTCTTTTATGCCAACTCGATACCTGATGGAGCCAAGGTTACAATATCAATGGTTAAAGGAGAGAAAGTAGATGCAACCGAGTACCGGCGAGTAATCGGCAGTTTGAGATATCTAACACACACAAGGTCGGATCTTAGCGATAATATTCTATCGGAGTAGCTAGTCGCTTCATGCAAGAACCCAAACAAAGCCACATTCAACTTTTGGGCGGACGGTCTATGGATTCACGTATGATCAATCGGGAGACTCAAATAGAAATTGTTGGTAACAATCGGTATAATAGACTCGAACACAATCAATATTGTGGGGATCTCCACGACTCTTTTCTGTTTTAGTAAACATACAACCTAAAGATACAGTAGACCTACTATCTATTTATAAGTAACAAATTAGATGGATATGTTTCAACTTTTGAGGAGACGGTCTGCACCTCTCCAAACCGCTCGTTTTTCTTTTGTCGGAACAGTTGCAGCAGCGCTGCGCCGCTATTGGATAATTGGTAAAATGTGAGATTATTAAAATCCAATAATTCTTTTTTTTAATAATAATTTCGTGGCAAGATGTCCTTTCAGAACGTAGCTAAAGCCTCGATATGGTTAATAATTGTAGAAATGTGGATTTCGTTTAGCTTTGATTCTCTAATAATCGCGAGTGTTCGCTTTCAGATTTAATAATTTCATTGTTACAATAATATTTAATCGGATAATAATTAGAGATTTAAGAACGAAAATGTGAAATTCTGTTAGCTAGGAATTTCGTGTTTGTGCTACTGACCAAAATTGACTTCTTTATAGGGATAAACGATGCAGTTATTCGTCATGACGGTTATTGGTTGAAAAATCATCACAACCGTTAACCATTTATAAACTAACAATTGTTTTAGTTTACTCCGGATGACCAACTTACTCTGAATGGCCAACTTGTTCCAAATGACCAACTTGGTCTAGATAAACTAAATCAACTGATGCGGATGAACAAAAACAAATCTACCCTTGATAAACAAATTAGTCTGGACGACTAACTTTCACCAGTTTTACATTTGCAAATAAATGTTCAGATTTGAATAAAAGTTTTACCAGCTGTTAATCCTAGTCAGAGGTGCTGCCTTAGACCCCAAGGGCTTCGCCCCTTAATATAAATATGTGTCTTTAACAAAAATCTTAAAAAATTCAATCAATTGTGCACTTCACACTTTTCAACTTGATTGATGTTTCATTATAATTAGTTATTGGATTATTGGATTTTAATAATCTCACCTTTTACCAATAATAATCCCAACTGAGAATATTCTTACCACCGGTCCCTACTTTCAAACTATTTTTTTACATTGGCCCCCCGTTAAAAAAATGCAACGTCGTTAGAGTTTATATGACGTGGACATCTCCAAACCGCCGGAAAGTCGAGCCAAGCTAGCAGTGGTCTCGTGGTGGCTTTTGAAATTTGCTCTGGTGGTATTTAACTGGTCTCGTGGGTCCGGAAAGTCCAAATAGAGACAACGGTGGTGTTTAATGAGACCAATTAAACACCATCAGAGCCAATTTCAAAAGCCACCACGAGACCACTGCTAGATTGACTCGACTTTCCGGCGTTTTGCAGATGTCCACGTCATATAAACTCTAACGGCGTTACGTATTTTTAACGGGGGGTCCAATGTAAAAAAATAGTTTGAAAGTAGGGATCTCAGTTAGGATTATTATTGGCCAATTGATAAAATGTGTGATTATTAAAATCCAATAAATCTTAATTATTTGGTCATTGAGTAAATTCAATTATACAAAATAGCTTAGATAATACTAAAATCACCAACAATAATTGATAATTGTTGTTTGTATTATGTAAATACGGTAACTTCACTAGGGGAGGGTTCATGATAAAACCACATTGTTATGAGAAAACCACTAAGAAACCAGTTCTAACTAATCATATAATAATAATTTTTTTTATTTATAGAGTATCTAAGTAGTATTACACAATTTTACAAAAAAAAAATCATTTTAACTATTAGGTTATGTATACGTAACACATAATGTTACATATATGTGTAAATAGAAAAAAAATGCAGATACGTATACATAAAATGATTTTTTTTTGTTTTTTTTTGTAAAATATGTAAAACTATATTAATACCCTTAGAACAAAATTATAAAAAAATTATAAATTATTTGATTGGCAATTGATAGTTTTCGCATAACTATATGATTTTCTCGTGATCATTACCCTACTTGCATCATTAATCCGTCGGAGAACGCATTATCCACACCTTGTTTTACCCATCGAGTATCATTGATAAAAAAACTGACGGGAATTACCTTCACTGACGTATTAGCCCGTCTGTGAAAACCATTTATTGTTTTCTAGGGTTTATAATGCTTACCTATTGAAACTTTACCTTAACACAATCGAAGTAAAACCTGAAAAAAGTCTAAGAATGAAACCTATAGTTTTAAATGGTGATTAAATAATTTTAATATGAAATGCATTGTTGCATTTTAAAAGAAACAGAAGAGTATTTTCGAAAGAAACTAATTTTTTCATTTAATTTGTGTTTAGCATACACAACTTTTAAATTCATAATGTTCGGTTAAGACAATTACAAACAATAAGATATAAATAGGAAGTGTTATATAATCTAGAGTAATATAGATAATGGTAAGCTAACATGTTTAGTTGTTGACCTCAAGGAATAATCTAAAGGATTTTCAACAATAAGTCATCGTCAATACCTAGTCAAGTGAACATATAATAATAATAATAATAATAATAATAATGAATGCTAGAAAAACAAAAAAAAAGTGAATAATAAATATACTTGTAGCGACTCCTGTCAAACCCAAACGTGAATTGAAATTAAGAGGGTTTGAATAAGGATTGCTTACTATCATCCACTACTACAAAACCGTTCTTTAGAAACAGCGATAATGGTTTTTAGGAGCCGTAATCGCTCAAAGTCGAGACATGTCGTCGAGACTAGTTAATTTCCTTAAATAAAAAATGTTTAGTATTTTACCAGGTCAAAAAAAAATGAAAAAAAAAATATAATTATCAATTTCGACGACATGTCGTCGAGATTAGTAGTGGATAAGCGCCAAAAGTTCCCACCTTTTCCCGCTTGACCATCTCCGACAGCTTGTCGTCGATTAAAGGTGAAAAAAGTGAAAAGTGGGTTCAGACCATCTACGACGACATGTCGTCATATTTGGTGGCTCTATCTCGACGACGTATGTCGTCGAGACTGGTTCGACGAATATGCTAAGATTTCTAGTAGTGTCCATTCTCTTGCAACTTTATCATGATCTATGAAGTGTTTGTGTGTGGTCTTGGTTTTTGGGGTAGGTTAATATAAATTTTAAGGTTTATCTTTTAAAAAGGTTTTTTAGGAACCGCTTCAAAAAATAATTTATTGAAGGGATTTTTTAGAAACCACCTCAAAAAACTTTCTAAATGAGTTTTAATAGAAACCGCTAAGGTTTTTTTAGTCGATTTGTACTTTGGAATTTGTTTTTGAGACGGTACTAGTGATTGTCTAATATACTATCTTAAGATAATCAACAGGGGAGGTGACAGGGATGGTCACCTGTGAAGATAAGGAGAGAGGAGGAGAAAAGAGAAGGTTGGTCACACAAGCATTGCTCACGTGGAGGTGCGCTTCGATGATTTTGCCTAAACAAATCAAAGGAAATATTATCGTGAAAATTGCCAAACTAAACATGACTTTTCAATTTCCTCAAACGAAACATTGATTTCTCAACTTCCACAAACTAGACATTCCAAATTAGGCAGAATATTCAACATTTTGGTAGAAAATTCGAATCACAATAATCCTCCATTCACCTCACACACATCTCTCTCGCTCTTTTTTCTAATCAAAATCGTCATCGACGGCTACCACGTCTTCTTCGAACCAACACTAGTCCGTTGTTGCAACCACTCTTTACAACTACTCTTTCATCACTGCTGCCGCCCATCACGCCGATCCCTTGGCAAGCTATTCTCATTCCAAGGTAACACTCTAAGAACTTGAAAACTTATGGAGGTACTCGTAATATTCAAAACAAGCACTGTTTGCAGCCATGTTTAATCACCGGAATATTTCCATTTCGCCGGCGTTCGCCAGAATATTTAAAAAAACCGGCGTCTTCGCTAAAAAAAGTGCGTCTTTTTTTGTCCATTTTTCCGGCGGCTTCACACTATTTGTTAAATGTTCCGACGATTTAGTAATGTTTAATTAAAGGCATTTAAAAAGTCAATATTTACTTTGAGAATTTTAAAAAGTGACATGTTATTTTTGGAACTTACCTATTATTATTTCCCATGCTTGCACCATCAAATGTGAAATAGATTTAAAAAATAGGGAAAAGGCAGGTTTTTGTAGGCGATATAACAAAATTTAAAAATTACTTTTCCATCACGTGCCTTAACCGAGTATAAAACAGTAGTCAAGGGTCCAAGAATTTACTACAAAACGCTTAAAGTATTTATTCTCTGGCTTATACTCCAAAACAGTAGTATTCCAAAAAAAGCTGATTAGAAACCAGTCTTTGTTTGTGTTTCAAGGTAATTCCTTTCTCTCTCATCTCATCTCACTTCTCATTGAAGGCTTATTTTCACATCAAATCATGATCATAATCTTTCCTTAATCATAAACTTATTGAGTTTAACACTTTGCAACAAATTACATGTATGCTTATGTTTGACTATTTTGTATCCCCAAATTTCATATTATTTGATATCTTGTGTGAGATATATCTAATGAGAAGTCTACTTCTACTTGCAGCTAATTAAAACTCACAAATTCAATCCATGGATATTCCTTCATCTTGGCTACAAGATCAACAGGTAAGTAAAATTTTATAAGAATCATACCATATCATATATAGATACTCATGCTTTAATTTGTTTGTTGAACTATATTTTAGGAAATGCAAGACCAATGGTTCATGAATCAGTATCAGATGAACAAACCTTATGATCATCAAATGGAGGATTTCAGTGTTAATTCATTTTCATCAGACAGTTACACAGAAACCCCACCTTTTATTGATCAATCTTTTCAAACTCATAAGTACTGCCTCCAAGAAACATCCAATATCAAACAACAATTTAATTTCACAAAGGCTGATCATAGTATAATTAACAAGAAATTTACTCCAATTGAAACACCAAAGCCAAAGCTAGTTTCTCCAAACTCTTTTACTATATCTTTTGGAGATGTAAATCCTAAAGATGAGTTGCTTTCATTTACTGATTCTTACGGTTTCACAGCCGGTTTGAAAAAGGTTCCGACGAGTATGAGGAGTCCGATTCAGGTTCAAGATCATGTGTTGGCGGAGAGGAAGAGAAGAGAAAAGTTGGCTCAGCGGTTCGTTTCTTTGTCTTCCCTCCTTCCAGATCTCAAAAAGGTACTAATGCCAACTTCTAAGCATAAACCCTAGAAAGTAACTGTTAAATTATTCGTCCTCAAGAGGACATCCTAGTGGCTAAGTGGTATGCGTCACAACCTACAAAAGGTTAGGGGTTCAAATCCTAAAATGCATGGATGGCTTTACGGTACAAACAACTAAATCAACCGCTTTAGACCACCAACTTTTAACGGCCCTAAAAATTGAACAAACTAATTTAATCTATATTTTAACGTAAAAATATAAGTGATAATTTTTCAAGTTTTGTGTTTCTAGATAGATGATAATCTATCAAATTTTGTGTTAACAGTAAACGTTTTTCACGCTCCATAAAATTATATATTTAGAAAACTTTCACAAAAAGCCACAGTTTTGATATATGTTAAGACATCCCTGCTAAAAGATATATGTGTATCTATCCTATAAAATCTAGGTGTTGCTGCTAAAAAAAACAAAAAAAATATTAAATTATTATAATGATCTTTGTGGTTTATTAATGCTCTAGCTAACTCTTTGTTGTTAGATGGACAAGGCAACTGTGTTACAAGATGCAGCTAAATACATCCTAGAACTTCAAAATCGTGTGAAGGAACTCGAGGGGTTATCTGGCCTAACAACCTGTAAGAGATCGAGGCTCAGTAGTATTGATGATAATGGCTCGTCTTCTAACGAAGCAAACTTTGAAGAGAATAGTAGCCATAGCAATTCAGAGATCGAAGTGCGGATGTCCGGGAGCAATCTACTTGTAGAAATCTACAGCCGGACAAACTGCGTATCATTAGCGGAAGTGCTAGGCGAGATGCAGAAGCTTGGTTTATCTATTATCAGTTGCAGCACCATGCCATTTGCTGAGACCACTCTTCTTGTCACCATTGTTGCTCAGGTTAACAACTTAACAGGTTCAGTTGTTTTGAACCTCTAACTGATAACTGAAAATAAACTACAGTTTTCGTCACTGAGTTTCAAAATACCCATCAAACCCCAAGGACTAAAACTACAGTTTCTAGAAAATATAAAATGCATACATGAACATGGTTCTGATTCATTTTCTTTTGGTTTCTGCAGAAGAATGATGACTTTATTATGTCATCTGCGGATCTTGTGAAGAACTTGCAACTAGTTGGTTGAACCTCTAACTGAAAATAATTACAAAGAAAATGATACTAGATTTTGGTACAAGTTAAACATCTCAACAAGGGTCCCCAACAGTTTCAGTTGTTTTATTTTTCTTGACTTTAATTATATGGGGAGTATAGCTGTTATTTTTCTTGTCTTTTTAGTTCATGTCTTTGATTCGGTTGTTACTCTAAGTTGAACTTTTACTTGGTGCAAATTCATCATTTTCTTTGCAGTTAGTTGTTGAGACTACTGTTTTTCTATGACCAAAGTTGCAAATTTCACCAAGGAATGACTTATAAGTAGTCGATATTTGTTGGTAATCTAGAAGAAACCAAATTGAATATGAAGAACAAGATTGATATACAAACTGAATTTATTAAGGTTTGCGATTACCGTTATCTGTTTAACATCGTTCGCTATTTATACATTTTGAAACGGTGCGTCCTAAAACAAACGAGGTTTAGGAAATAACGTTCATACTCTGACACTAATTACAATTTTACCCTTACATAATACAATACGACACTTTGACACATAAACCTAGTTTACAATAAAGACTCTAAGACCCCTACTTGGAATAATATAACAAGTTTAGTTTAAAACGGATACTTTCCTTTCAACTAAACTTAGTTTAAGTGAGGTCTTCATCCTTCGAGATCCGGTTTGCATCACCGTAGCGTTGGTTCGTCATCCTCGTGCCGGACCAAGTTTGCCTCCTCCTTTTTCTACCATTTTGGACATTCAAGCTTGAAATGTCCAAGTTCATTACAATTGAATCATTATGTGATCTTTGTTCTGAAGGACTTGATTTCCACTTTTATGCCAACTCGATACCTGATGGAGCCAAGGTTACAATATCAAAGGTTAAAGAAGGAGAGAAAGTAGATGCCACCGAGTACCGGCGAGTAATCGGCAGTTTGAGATATCTAACACATACAAGGTCGGATCTTAGCGATAATATTCTATCGGAGTAGCTAGTCGCTTCATGCAAGAACCCAAACAAAGCCACATTCAACGTTTGGGCGGACGGTCTATGGATTAACGTATGATCAATCGGGAGACTCAAATAGAAATTTTTGGGAACAATCGGTATAATAGACTCGAACACAATCAATATTGTGGGGATCTCCACGACTCTTTTCTGTTTTAGTAAACATCCAAACTAAAGATACAGTAGACCTACTATCTATTTATAAGTAACAAATTAGATGGATATGTTTCAACTTTTGAGGAGACGGTCTGCACCTCTCCAAACCGCTCGTTTTTCTTTTGTCGGAACAGTTGCAGCAGCGTCGGGCCGCTGGGAATGTCATTCGTACTCATGAAGTTACGGGATCCCCATTTACATAACAATTACTTCCGGGAATGTCATTCACGGAACTAGATGAGGTGGATGCCACATAGGATGGTTCCGGGAATAGGAATCACATAACAACAAAAACCAAAATAAATACAAGAAATCACTCATTTCCATTAAAATTCTCAATAAACACTATTTCAAAAAAAAAATTGCCATCGATGCAACCCCCCAAACCCGTCGATGGCCACCCCCCAAAATAAATACAAGAAATCACTCATTTCCATTACTGGACTATACCTCCACCTTGCCTCACTTTCTTGTCCTCTGACCGGCCATTTGTTTTTGGCATGGCTCCCACTACCTACCTCCATGTGTCTCACCGTGTTTATCAACAACCGGCTGGTTGGCATCCTCGTGGACTCCGGCAGTACCCATAACCATATTCATCCTCATGTTGCGTCATTGTTGAACATCGCCGTTGACCCCACACCACCTCTTCCGGTTCTCGTGGGCAATGATGAACCCATTTCACTGCCACGATTTCCACCCTCATCTTATAATGGGCTTGGTGATACTTCGTTTAAGGTGCCATTATTGATTTATTTCTTTTGGCATTCATAGGCTATTGAACTCATATTGGGACCTGTAACCACTAACTTTTCTATTCCATCGATATGCCGGTCACCCTTCGTGTTTTACAGTTGCCTGCTCATCCAATCCGTCCGGCGTTACTTTTGCCGACCTTGAGGACAACATCTCACCTCAAGTTACATTAAATGTCACATTGACTGAAAAACTAGTTCATGAACCATATCGACTTATCGGATAAAAAATGTGTCTTCAACTTTTCATCAAATTATTTTTCTCTTTTGTCTTTGACTTTGCAGAACTAAATTACATTAAATGTCACATTGACAGTACACTAAAAGAATTTTCATGTATATCTGCACCCTTTTCGTTATCTTATAAGGAATCCAAGGACGGATCTACGTTTTTTTAATCTCCATATGTAGCATAAAGTTTTATTTTTTTCTTTTTTAATATGATAAAGTGTAGGTAATAATAAAAAAGTGTATACAAAGTACAAGCGTGCACCAGTTAAGGGATGATACATGATTTAGTATATGCAAAAACTAACACAAGCGAAATGCACTATCGTGATTGTCTTCAGACACCTCTCCAACAACATTGGATAGAACAATTACGGAATCCTTTCCATCAACGTTAGAGGTGTCTACGGTACAAGAAACTAAAACAACCGCTTTATTCCTCCTCCGAATTTTAAAGGCCCAAAAAGTTGAAAAGGTACTTTAATATATACTTTAAGATGAAAATATATGTGATAAACAACTAGTTTTTGTACTACTAGAAAATATATATATTTTCTACAAAAGGTTCCAACAAATTACCAACAAAAGAAATTTTTCACAAGTTAGCGAAAAATTTCCGATAAAACAAAAAAATAACTATACGATTTTCCTACAATTTTTCGACAAATTTATTAAATAAGTTAACTTATTTATTTACTATAATTGTCGGAAATTACCGACGAAAGACTTTTTCACTAATTCGTTGGAAAATTAGTCAAATTTTAGTAATAAACATTAATAATTTTCACCCGTGTGTAGACATGGGTTTTAAAGAAGTTTTAGTAATAAACAATAATATTTTTCGTTGACTATTTTTTTTTATCTGGTCATAAATTCATATTGAAAAGGACGGTGTCAAACACTATTTTTCATTTATGTCAAACACTATTTACAATCACTAGGTTACAAAGATTTATACCCAATACTTCAATAAAATGTGGAGGTTTTGGTCGAGTTCAAGTCTCATCTATGGCAAAAAAAGGGAGGTCCAGGTTGAGCAATCTAGTTTTCTTACCTATGGAGGGTTTCCTTTTGAGGATGAAGAAGATAATCGAATGGGCTAGTGGTCCGTCAGTGATACAAATTACTGTTCAAAATTTTTTTATGTTCATGTATTAATTTAACTAGAAATTTTGCCCGCGCTCTGTGGCGGGAAGCGGGTATTAAACGGTTGAGGTGGTGACATTAACGTGACTAAGAACAAAAACAAACGTGGTTAAATAAATTTTGACATGCGCTCCGAGGCGGTAGTCGGACCTTAAACGGTTGCGCGGTGACGTTAACGTGGCTAACCACAAAAAAGAATCATAATTAAATATATAAAAGAAATGTATGAAGTTACGGCAAGTCGGTTGTGGAGATAAAAATATAGATAAAAAACAGTTAAATAACGATTCCGATGTTTTTCAGTCGGTGCCAGTCTCATTTTTCATGGTACCAGCAACTCACTATTAGTCGATCTAACCCACGATAGCTAAAAATACAATATCTTGAATACGAATCCGTTTAAAAATAAATATTATTCCGGGACGTAAGAAAAAAAAAACAAACGCGAAATATATGAAAGGGGTAAACTCGAAATTTTAAAAACTTGAGAAGCTCAAACTAAAGACTTAAAAAAATAAAAGTTTTTATTGTGTCATTTGGATAAAAATGTTAGTAATTTTAATTTAGGTAAGAAATTTCAATGTGACAAAAGTTGAAAAAAGAAATTTCAATGTGGCAAAAGTGAAAAAAGGTAAACTTCACTGTTCTTAAGGGTTTCTCTTTTAAAGTTTTTTTTGTAATTGTAATTGTAATTGATATTTGATTACTGAAAAAACCACCGTTGCCCTCTGTTAGCCGACTTAGAACATTTACATCCCGTTTGGTATAATTATGTGAGTGAGTTTTGTATATTTTAAGGAGTGGTTTAAAGTGGTTGTGAGTGGAGTAGAGAGAAAAGATATAAGTTTTTTGTAAATATAAGGATAAAAATAGTGGTTTTTAGTATAATTATAAGGATAAGGATAAAGAGAGAGAAAAATAGGGATAAAAGATAGAAAAGATAGTGTTTTTTAATGTAATTATAAGAATAAGTATACCGAATATAAAGAATACGTTCTTATATAATATCTTAAAATGAGTGATCGGTATTAAGAATTTAAAAGAAATTTTTTATTATTTTATTATTTTTATTTTATTCAGGGTTAATATAGTTGGTTAAGGCCCTTACCCTTAAGTTGCAAGTCATTGGTTCGTTCCACGATTGCATCGAACTCCCTTACTATATACTTTTGCTTTAAGATTGGGCCGATGTGGGCCGATGTGGGCCGATGACAAAGTAAAATTTCATTAAAATACCCTGATAACTTTTTGATTTGGCTCCTTTGTCCACACCCTTTTAATCATGACCGCAGTATTGAGTTTAATTAAATTTTATTTATATTTTAATTAAATTTTACATTTGACTAGTTTTTACCCCCGCGCTTCGCGGCAGGTTGATTTACTTGTTTGCGTGAATAAAACTTACATCGAATTCAAAACTCATTATAGCGTATGATACCAAAAAACACTCGAATTTAAGTTGAACTTAGTCTTCAATAAAATTTAAACTAGAACGTTGACAAAATTTTTTTAAGAAAGCAATGCATTCCGTTTTTCTACTCAAAGGAACTCCAAAGTCTTGATTCCTTGAATGATTTTTGTAATAGAAATCAGTTGTTTTTTGAAAAGATGTTGATTTCTTGCTTTCCATATTACCCAGCACGCCAATAGTATTACCGAGTGAACCATGCATTTCTTAAGATCATGCAACCCTCCATACACGTGTAGATGAAACATGTCTTTAATATTGAAGGCGTAAATCGAGGGAATATTGCACCAAGAAAAGATCTTCTGCCAAATAGGTGTAGCAACGTTGCATGATGTGAAGATATGATTCACTGTCTCGTCTACCTCTCCGCAGTAAACACATGATAGTGAAGGATAGTGAATGTTTCTTCTTTCAAGGCCGTCTTCGTAGGTATCCTTTCTAATTCAGTCCTCTTTCCAAAAGCATTATTTTAATTGGTAAACAGTTGGTCGCAACGGTGGTGGCAATGGTGGTAGTAGAAGTAGCAGTTGTGGCAGTAGCACTTCTAGCAATAGCAGTAGAAATAGCATTAGTAGTAGCGGCAACAATAGGAGCAGCAGTAGCAATAGCAGTAGCGGCAACAATAGGAGCAACAGTAGCAGCAACAACAGCATTAGCAGTAGTAGAATTAATAGTAGCATTAGCAGTAGCAGAAGTAGCAGCAGCAGCAGTAACATTACTAGCAACAGTAGCATAAGCAGTGGTAGTTACAGCAATAGTAGTAGCAACAGTAGTAGCAAGCAGCAATAGAAAGAGGAGCAGCATGAGCAGCAACAACAACAGTAGGACCATCAGTAGGAGCAGCAACAACAGTAGTGATGCGTGTAAACTATATATATTTTTATAAGTATTTTTCACACAATTATAGTTTTAAAATGGGTTTTCACCAAACACTAAATACATACAATAGACAAGTGTACCTATCTAATAACAATATAGCAAATGTAAGAACTGAATACCAATTCGTAACCGATTCTTACCATGTGGGTAGTTATGAAAGTAATAATATTCTATTTTGTAAAAAAAATAATTCACAATAAAACAATTAAAAAAATAAGTATAAATGACAAAGTACTCTTTATTAAGTTAAATAAATCTATACTATATAATAAATAAAAGGTTTTGATATGCCACTTGTCACTCTCTCATTCATCCTCAAGTTTCTTTTTCCGTCTCTCTCTTCTATTAATTATACAAATTTCCTTTAATTATTTTTTCTCTCTCCTATTAAATAAAAATGATTTCTATAATTTTTTTATAAAACGTTTTTCATTAATATGTAATATGTAAATCTTTATTACTAAGTATATATAACATTGCATTTATTTAACACGTGTAATACACTGGGTTCCCAAAGGTTAATATGAATTAACATTTATCAGTTAAATAAAAAAGTTAATATTCAGCTAAAAAATGTTTTAAGAATTAACTTAACATAATTTAGAACTGTCACGTAAAAATTTATTCAACTCGTGTAATACACGGGTTTTTAAAAACATAATTTTTTATTACTAAGTATATAACATTACATTTATTCATCCCGTGTAATACACGGGATTCTAACATAGTTGAGAATATTTAGAAGTCGATATCCATTGCATGAAGCAGATTAGTAGATATTTATTTGATATGAAGTACAATTTTTCTTCACTACATTAAAATTGAAAAAAAAAACGGAAATAAGCATAAAAACAAGCGTTTTACAATTTTCTAACGTCTTTAAAACAAACATACTTTAATTGTTGTAATTTTATTATATGTATTGGCATTACATTTTATATATTTACTCTAGTCAAGTTCTTTATCCTTTTTCAAAATAGAAATGAAATCTTATTTTTCTAACTCATATAATATATAAAAGTGGCCGTAAATAAAACTTGAACACAAATTGATTTCATAATTAATAAATTTTGTTTTTTACAATTGGAACCATTATGAAGAGGAATAATATCAATCCAAGATTTCTTGATTTCAAAAGGACAATGACTTAGTTGATTCGGAGGTCTTGACTTGTTCAAAATCATATCCCTTTATAGGGGAGACAACCATTTTCAATCACAAAAAGCTAAAGCATCATCCCTGGCCTTGATGGCTTTCTTCTAGTACATTGGCGGCATTATAACGGAGACGTAATTATTTTCAATTATAAAAAGCTAAAGTATCCATGAATGTTTTTCTTCCAGAAGTTGGCACTTTTTTACGTTTCATAGTATTTGTAACTATGTCATTTTACTTGATACTTGAATAGTGTAAATACTTTTCTTATTTATATTATTCGTCTAATTAATTCACTTGTGAATCTTAGTTTTGTGCTTCATGGAATTTGGAACTTTTGATACAATTAATACTGTACTATTCTTTAATTATCGGCTCATGATTTCTGTTTTTTCGGGGTATTTTTTATCGCAAGGCATGTTTGAACTCCTTCGGGGGGCATGCATTGTAAAAACCTCCATGGATTCAAGTACTGACATGATTTGGTTAGGGACATTCTTTTTGACATTTTCAGGCGTGCCGGGATTTCTATTAAGAAAGAAGCACCCGTGATTTTTTTAACCGACCCGTTGGATGAAATATCAACACTCAGACAAGCTGACATTTTGGTTTTTGGTTGGAAAGGAGTGCGGATCTAATAGGGGTTTCCCCTCTTGTTGGCTTGAGGGATACTATTGTTTTCAAGGTGGGTCAGACTGCTTTAAAAACTGGTTCATGTAAAGTGACCAAACACGAGAAAACGTCTCTTGACAACCGACACAAATTTATTCAATTTGCATTTGATACTTTTGGTTTCCTTGCGTCTGAAGCTGTGGAGCTTTTTAGTCGTGTACAGCGGGTTATGCATAGTTATGTTATTACTCCAAGATTTTTGAATATAATTTATAAAAGACTTGGTTTTGCTATCCAAAAAGAGTTTACGAAATAGTTTGTTGTCCGTTTTCCTTTTATTTCGATGTAATTTTTATGATTGGTTATACTATAAAGTTATAATATCGTAAATATAAAGGAAAATATTACATAAATTCAGGAATGTTAGTTTCTATTTTTAACTATTAATTTTTATAGGTTTGTTTGTGCTAATAAACAATGGTAAAAAACACCAACACTTTTTCCATGTATAGATTCCATTATTTTCTAATCCATTAATTTTAGCACTTTAACGCACATTGAGGGGCTAATAGAACCGAGAAAAAAGTTTAGTCAACGGTTCAAAGGACAAATATATATATTTTTATAAAAAGCTGATTAACTTTGTATGTAAAAGTAGTTTAATTGTTATACTTCAATTTAATAAAATGAAGAAGCACAGCAAAAGAGTAACGACAGTTCTGCATAGCTCAATTTATATAACGTAATAAAACATGATTTTATTTGAACACTGTTTCATTTTTTTTTATTTCACCAAATCTAATCCACTTTCCCTGAAAAATAAAACATGGTCAAATAAAATAATAGAACCCAGACCTAGCAACAAACCGGCTTCAATAATAATTTTTTTTTGATATTTAGTTAAGATTAGAGAGTTGTTGGTTATTTTAGTGTAAATAGATTGACTTGTTATCAAAGTGATCATAATGTACATCAAACAAGTTAGAAAGTGCGGAGTGCAGACTTGTTTAAATTTATTATAATTATAAGTATTTAGGAACCTCATTGTGTGAACGAAATAGCGGAAACAATCCAATTGTAAACGAATAGAATTAAATTTAACGAACGTTAATCAACGATTGAATGCTTTACAAGAATTAGAAATTACATAAATGAAGACAATAAGAACTCTCTCAGGAATCGAACTAACCAAGCAGATGCTTATCACTAACATGAATCCCCATTTCACTAACAGAAATAACAAACAACTATCAAGCACTACAGTTATGTTGCTACAACGAATATGCTAGGGGTACTCGCTGCTTCAACAAATACAAGTCAGAGTGAGGGTCTTGATGTTTTCGCTTGAATCAGCTGCTTGAGGTATCTGCTAAGAACAAAGCACCGTTAGTCTCACCGTAGGAGGGGGCCTCCTGCGATCAGCCTCCGGCGTGAGAATAAGATAACGGTTTTTTGAGAACGATAAAGGATCTTGGAATGAGATTAGTTAGAGTAAAAGTGTGAGAGTGAGAGGTGAGAATGGACTTGGGACTTAAAGAGTCCAAGTCCTTCTCTTATACCTGAGTCTGCTTTTGGCTTCATGCTATATGCGGGAGTATCCCCTTCTCTTTTCTGTCCCTACAGCAAGCCCTTTCCTTTTTGGTGTAAAGACTCAAAGTTCCCTATAGGGACAAAGGTCTCTCTCTTCAAGGCCATTAAGACACGTTGTCTTATAGCCTTGACTTCCTGGAGAATCCAAACGGGTTGTTGTCACCTATGTCACAACACCTCGTTGCTTGGGAGACATGGCCTGGTGGTTCTGCTTAGCACGTATGCTTCATTGATGAAGCCGAGCTTCGTGATCATACCCACGTCATCAAGTTACAACCTTGAACTTTAAAGAATGACTTAAACAACCCCTGAAGTATGATAACTCTACAAACAACAACCAAACTTCATAACACTTTGAATTAATTACACGGATAACCCTCGTGGTTTACACTGATTTCACTTATGGCCCCTAGGAATAAGAAACTACATATTTGGACCAATAGTTTATACGTTTGTAACAAAAATGGCCCCTGAAGTGGATGTCAGTTACGTTTTTCATTTAAATTCATGTGAAATTTCTAAAACACCCCTAATATTAAATATATATTTCGACTACGAATTGAGGTGGTATTTACAGGGGTGTTTAGCTCCATCATAAGTGCATTAACAATGCGATTAGAACTATTTTCATGGAATTTTGAAGCTTGGATTATCATGGACGCGGGTTTTAGATTTGGGTTTTCAAAATTCGAAATTGATAATGATTTTCAGTTAAATACTCATTCCCTTCGATTGATAAAGCTTAGAAACGAGTTAGAAGGATTTAAACATTCTAGATTTTTTCGTATTTAAAGAATTGGATGCGATTTTGACTTTTGTAAAGTCAAAATTGGGGATAAGCAGGGTGGGGAAGAAATGGGGTGGGGGAGGGGTTTTAATTTTGAGGTTAGGTGGACCCCACTAATTAAAAATATTATTTTAAACTTTAATTTTATTTTATGCTTTTAATAATATTATATTTACTATTAGGGGTGTTTTAGTCATTTCAAATGTACTTAACTGAAAAACTTAACTGACACCTACTTCAGGGGCCATTTATGTTACAAACGTGCAAACTATCGGTCCAAATATGTAGTTTCTCATTCCTATGGGCCATAAGTGAAATCAGTGTAAACCTCGGGGGCCATCCGTGTAATTAATTCTAACACTTTACTTCATCTTTGTTGACTTTTACTTTTACTTTTGTAACATCCCAAAATGTCGAGAAATAAAGTTAACGAGTTCAAGCGGGCCGAAGTCGGGCCGGGTCAGTCACGAACCGGGCTTGGGGAGGTCTCCCCTATAAATAGCCAAGGTCACCACATGTTTCTCTCATTTGCAATTCTAGATAGAGAAACCCGTAGAGAGAGAAAGTGTCGGAATCGCACAAGATTGCACCCGCTCGTGTCTCTTGCACTCGTGAGAAGAACCTCCGGATCAGAAGCTCGATTCAGGTAACGATCCGACCTAAATCTGAGTTTTTAGTTCGTTTTTGGGTTTTCGGGTCTTGGGTGAAAAATCGGACGTTTTTGTGGATGAAACTGAAAGATAATCATAGAATCGAATTCCTTAATGGAAAACGAACGTTTTGGATGCAACATGTTCGGGATCTTGACATGATCAGACCCGAAATGCAAAAGTTAGGGTTTTCGCGAAGAACAGGTCGTGCGCACTTGCTAAGTGCGCACGGAGCAGGTCCTGCGCACTTGCTAAGTGCGCAGGAGGAGGGACCTGCGCACTTGCTAAGTGCGCAGGAGGAGGAACCTGCGCACTTGCTAAGTGCGCAGGAGGCAGGGTCTGCGCACTTGCTAAGTGCGCAGGCAGCAGGGTCTGCGCACTTGCTAAGTGCGCAGGCAGCAGGGTCTGCGCACTTGCTAAGTGCGCAGACATCAGGCTGTTGAGTAGAGATTAGTATGTTTAGAATGGTTAAACCGTTAGAGTCGGTAATGGTCTGATGTGTATGTAACTACTCAATTCAGATCGGAAGTGACGTGGTTGGACCCTTGATTAGGACAACCGAGACTAGCTTATAAGGTGAGTTCTAGAAGCCCTCTTTTAAATGTTTTTTTATATAATGTTTTCGGGCTGGTGTGTACACGTATGAAATTTTGTTTTATAAAATGATTTTTATGAAACTACGTTTACGAAAGGAAATGATTTGGAACGAAGGGTTTATGGAAAGAAAGTTTATGAACGGAATGTTTACGAACGAATGTTATAAAGAAATGGTTTAATGAAAAGGTAAAGGGTTTTGAAAGTGAAGGAAAGGTTTTATGAAAAGAAAACAAATATGGGCAAAGGTTTTAAAGAAGTCATTACATATCTAATCTGTCGAATGAATGGAATTGACGAATGAAGCCTGGGAATGTGATTCCCAGCCTTGTGGTAGATTATGGACAGTGAGCCATAGTTACCACAAGAACAACATGGGCAATGTCTCTGTGGCATGTCAATGGTTTTGATGTTGTACAACTGGTAAGGGAGTAACGACGGTTACTCGGGTGATGACGATCATCCTAAGCGAACGAGGTAATGGGAAATCAATGACGGCGATACGTAACGGTTGATTTCCAAAGGAAAGATGCGTGTTGGGCAATGACGGCGATACGTAACGGTTGACCCCACGCATTGAAGGGTTGGGCAATGACGGCGATACGTAACGGTTGACCCAACGTAGTGTATGGTTGTGGCAATGACGGCGATACGTAACGGTTGCCCACAACATTAAAGGTTCCTACGGGGACATAGAGACGCGTAACGATACAGATTTAGATAATAATGTATGACTTAAATGAATGTTAATGTTTTAAACAAATGATTGTGTTTAAATATGCGAAGGTTTACGAATGAAAGGCCCTGTTTTCTTATACGAATGTTAAACCCTATTGAATGTTTGAACGATGAACCATTTCTTAAAACGAACGAAAACTAGAACTCACCAGCGTAGCTGACGTTTTTAAGTGTACACATTCAGGTTAAGGCAGGTTATGAGGATGGACGGTGATGCTTGGCTAGAGATGAAGAGTTACCCGACTGCTTTTGAAGACTGGCATCCCGTTATGTTTAGTTATGATGTAAATATGTTTTAAACTATGTTTACGCTTCCGCATGTATGAACAACGATTAAGTTATGTTTAAATGAAATTTCCGCTGCGTTATCTGATATTCATGTTTAAGAACTGCTTGTGAATGAGTAAATCCAATAAGTGAGGCCTCCCGGGTTTGGGGCCTTACAAGTTGGTATCAGAGCAATAGTTTGAGAGATTCGGACACTCCCAGTGTCTGAACTTAAACTTTGAATGGGACCGAAAGCGGATGGCAGTACGGGTAACTCGAGCCAAAGCACCAGGTATGTAAAGTAGAGTATGTGTATATAGTATGCCTTAGAAAGAGTTAGGAAAGGACTTGTGTTCTGATGGAATCACAAAGGTGGTCAAATAGAAATCAAAAGGTAGTGTAATGGTTAATTACAGATGGCTAGTGTATATTAACATCTTACAGTACTTATTGAATTTTATTTGTTAACTAGCGTGATGACATTGGATTTCTTGTCTAATAGAACGAAATGGCAAGGAGAGGGAACGGAAGGCGTGGTGGCCGTACCGGCGGTCGAAATGGTGGGCGTGGCAGGATTCCTGCGCGCCAAGAACACAGTGAAGAAGGAAGTGTTCACACTGAACCGGCGGTTAGTGTGCATGAAGCTGAGCAGACACAGGTTGAAGAGCAACCTTTCACTTTTGAACCAGAAGTGAGAGCAGCAATAGCTCGAGAATTCACAGAATTGATGAAGAATTCTCTGCTAGGTCTGTTGGCTAAAGCGTTGAAGCAGGTCAATGGGGCGGGTGGGTCTAGCACGGCAATTGGTGCTCAGAACAATGAGACCGACAATGCACCGCCTGCTCGCGGATGTGATTATAAGTCCTTTAAGGCATGTGACCCGCCGATACTCACTGGAAAGAAGGACGCGGTGGCTACATTTGATTGGGTGATCCGTATGGAAGCTGCTATTCGTCTGAGCGAGTGCCGAACGGATCAAGTGGTAAAATTTGCTGCTAACTCCTTGAGGGAGGAAGCATCCCACTGGTGGGAAGGTGTACGTCAGGCAAAAGGGAGCGAGATTGTGGATGCAATGATGTGGGCTGACTTGAAAACTTTAGTGATTAAGAATTTCTGCCCAAGGAACGAGATTGAGAAGGTGGAAAGGGAATTTCTGGGTTTGAAGGCCGGGAACATGACGCACCGGCAATACACAACCCGATTTAATGAACTGGCATGTCTGGTACCACGCCTTGTCACTACAGAAGAGAGAAAGATTGCCTGTTATATTCAAGGGTTGCCGGACCAGGTCCGCACCTATGTTAAGGCAAACGCCCCTACTACCTATGATGTGGCAGTAGAGCTAAGTGGCGTAGTATTTGACGATCTGGCACTGAATGTTGTTGCCGTTGAAGAGCAAAAGAAGAGACCGAGCTTCTCAAACAAGCGAACTGGGGGAAAGATGTTTGGGTCTCGTGATAAGAGGGCTCGGGTGGGTGAGCCGACTGTTTGTAAGAAGTGTGGAAGGGAGCATGTAGGTGAATGCAGACTGGGATCTAGCTTGTGCTATAAGTGTGGCAAGACCGGGCACTACTCTCGAGAATGCCCGCAAGGCTACAACTGTGGGGATTTCGGCCATATGAGCCGAGAATGTAACAAGCCCAGGATGGGGGAAACCGGGAAAGGAAATGGCCCGGAAAAGAAGGGAGAAGGATCTCGTGCAAAGACTCGTGCGTACGCACTGACGCAAGAACAAGTCAGGGCGGATCCCGATGTGGCGTCAGGTACATTCGTCCTTGACAACACTCTTGTTTCTGTGTTATTTGATTCGGGTGCCGGTAAGAGTTTTATATCTGCGTCTTTTTGTAAACGAGTGAAGTACACTGTTAGTAAGTTAGAAAGGGCCTTTAGCGTAGAAACCGCAGAGGGTATAACTGCGAGAGTGACCGATGTAGTCGACAACTCCACGATAAAATTAGAAGGTCATAGGTTCCCTGTCAGATTGTTTGTTATGGTTTTGGGAGGGTTCGATGTGGTGTTGGGTATGGATTGGCTAACTGCCAATGAAGCGCAAATTATATGTAAACGAAAGATAATCCAACTCAAGGCTCCGGATGGTAGCAAAGTCGAAGTCTTTGGAGATCGTGACGCCCCGATGCCAAACGTCATCTCAATGATTAAGGCAACGAATTACTTGAGGCGCGGATGCGAGGCTTATCTGGTATATGTGATTGACAAGTGTAAGGAAGTGAAGGAACTAGACGATGTACCCGTGGTACGCGAGTACCCGGAGGTGTTTCCAGAGGATTTGCCTGGGATACCACGCGATAGAGAAATTGAGTTCCGAATTGACTTAGTACCAGATGCCCAGCCCGTGGCTAAGGCTCCATATCGACTAGCACCAGTGGAAATGAAGGAACTTATGGTCCAACTAGACGAGTTACTTGAGAAAGGATTTATCCAACCGAGCATCTCGCCGTGGGGTGCTCCGGTGTTGTTTGTAAAGAAGAAAGATGGTTCGATGAGAATGTGTATCGATTATCGCGAGTTGAATAAACGAACGGTGAAGAACAAGTACCCTTTACCAAGGATCGATGACCTGTTCGACCAGTTGCAAGGCGCAAGTTGGTTTTCGAAAATCGACCTTCGGTCCGGGTACCATCAGTTGAAGGTGAGGGAAGAAGACATACCGAAAACTGCATTTCGCACGCGTTATGGACATTTCGAGTTCCGCGTAATGTCTTTCGGATTGACGAACGCCCCCGCAGCGTTCATGGATTTAATGAATAGGGTGTGTCGACCGATGCTGGATCGATCGGTAATTGTGTTCATCGATGATATCCTTATCTACTCCAAGAATGAGGGTGATCACGCGTGTCACTTGAAGGAAGTATTGGAAGCTCTAAGGAAGGAGAAGTTGTATGCTAAGTTCTCCAAATGCGCGTTCTGGCTTAGGGAAGTCCAATTCCTAGGTCACGTCATTGGCCCGAACGGCATTATGGTTGACCCAGCAAAGATAGTAACGGTAAGTGAATGGGACATTCCTAAGACGCCAACTGAAATCCGCAGTTTCTTAGGATTGGCGGGCTACTATCGGAGATTCATCCAGGATTTCTCGAAAATAGCTTCGCCATTGACAAAGTTGACTCGGAAAGAAGTAAAGTACGAATGGGGTTCGACCCAAGATGAGGCGTTTAAGAAATTGAAAGAGAAGCTAACACAGGCTCCAGTCTTGGCCCTTCCCGAGGGCAGTGAAGACCTGGTGGTATACTCTGACGCGTCGGGTCAGGGATTAGGGTGTGTGTTGATGCAACGCGGTAGAGTGATTGCATATGCGTCGCGGCAGTTGAAAGTTCACGAAGTCAACTATCCGACTCACGATTTGGAACTTGCTGCTGTCGTATTTGCATTGAAAATATGGAGGCACTACCTGTACGGGGTAAAGTTTACTATTTACTCCGACCACAAAAGTTTGAAGTACTTCTTCGAACAAAAGGAGCTTAATATGAGGCAGAGGAGATGGTTGGAACTCCTGAAGGACTATGACTGTGAAATAATGTACCATCCTGGAAAGGCAAACGTGGTGGCTGACGCTCTAAGCCGAAAGGATGTGCCTACTCCTATTAGAGTGAAAGCTTGCCAGTTGGTGGTAACATCGGATGTGATGAGCGAAATCGAAAGAGCTCAAGATGAGGCACTTAAAGAAGAAAATATAAAGAAAGAAAGGATGGTTGGCCAACAGGACAAATTGGAATATAACACCCTAGGTGTTAGGACACGTTTTGGACGGATATGGATACCTATGGGTGGCGAACTTAGGAGCAAAATCTTGGATGAGGCTCATAAGTCTCGTTACTCTATCCATCCCGGTACCAATAAAATGTACCAAGATCTGAGGAGGGAATACTGGTGGCCTGGAATGAAATGTGATGTGACGAAGTATGTAAGCAAGTGCTTGACTTGCTCGCAAGTAAAGGCTGAACACCAGAAACCGTATGGAAAGATTCAACCACTTGACATACTAGAATGGAAGTGGGAACACATTACCATGGACTTCATAACTAAGCTACCTCGCACAGCTAAAGGTCATGACGCCATTTGGGTAATTGTGGACCGTTTAACGAAGAGTGCTCATTTCCTACCTATTCGCGAGGCGTTCTCGTCGGAGAGGTTAGCAGAGGTATTTATCAACGAAGTAGTAGCACGGCATGGGATGCCTTTGACGATCGTATCTGACCGGGACACACGATTCACATCGAGGTTCTGGAAAAGATTTCACAAGGCGATGGGTACGAGGCTGAATATCAGCACGGCATACCACCCGCAAACGGATGGTCAGTCCGAAAGAACCATTCAGACTTTGGAGGATATGCTCCGTGCTTGTATTATTGACTTCGGTGGCAGTTGGGACAGCCATCTGCCGTTAGCCGAGTTCTCCTACAACAATAGTCATCACACGACGATAGGCATGCCGCCTTACGAAATGTTGTATGGGAGAAGATGTAGAACCCCGGTTTGTTGGGGTGAGATTGGACAGAAGGAATTAGGAAGTCTCGAAGTCGTAAGAGAGACGTCAGAAAGGTTTGATCAGATCAAAGCACGAATGAAGGCCGCACAAGATCGTCAGAAATCCTATGCGGATAGACGACGAAGGCCTATCGAGTTTGATGTTGGGGACAGAGTAATGTTGAAAGTGTCCCCCTGGAAGGGAATCATTCGATTCAGAAAGAGAGGAAAGTTAAGTCCGAGGTTTGTCGGACCGTTCAGGATAATGGCACGGGTTGGTGAAGTCGCTTATCGGTTGGAGTTGCCTGATGAGTTAAGTGGGATTCATCCTACCTTCCATGTATCACACTTGCGAATGTGTTTGGCGGATGAATCGGCTCACGTACCACTTACTGACATCGAGGTCGACAACAGCCTTAATTACATCGAAGAACCCGTGGCTATCTTAGACCGAAAGGAAAAGCGTTTGCGTAATAAAGTTATTCCATTGGTTAAAGTCCAATGGAGGCACCGAAAGGGATCGGAGGCTACATGGGAAACGGAGGCGGAGATGAGGGAGTCGTACCCTCAATTATTTGACTTGTGATAGGTTTCGGGGAGGAAACCTATTATAAGGGGGGTAGACTTGTAACATCCCAAAATGTCGAGAAATAAAGTTAACGAGTTCAAGCGGGCCGAAGTCGGGCCGGGTCAGTCGCGAACCGGGCTTGGGGAGGTCTCCCCTATAAATAGCCAAGGTCACCACATGTTTCTCTCATTTGCAATTCTAGAGAGAGAAACCCGTAGAGAGAGAAAGTGTCGGAATCGCACAAGATTGCACCCGCTCGTGTCTCTTACACTCGTGAGAAGAACCTCCGGATCAGAAGCTCGATTCAGGTAACGATCCGACCTAAATCTGAGTTTTTAGTTCGTTTTTGGGTTTTCGGGTCTTGGGTGAAAAATCGGACGTTTTTGTGGATGAAACTGAAAGATAATCATAGAATCGAATTCCTTAATGGAAAACGAACGTTTTGGATGCAACATGTTCGGGATCTTGACATGATCAGACCCGAAATGCAAAAGTTAGGGTTTTCGCGAAGAACAGGTCGTGCGCACTTGCTAAGTGCGCACGGAGCAGGTCCTGCGCACTTGCTAGTGCGCAGGAGGAGGGACCTGCGCACTTGCTAAGTGCGCAGGAGGAGGAACCTGCGCACTTGCTAAGTGTGTAGGAGGCAGGGTCTGCGCACTTGCTAAGTGCGCAGGCAGCAGAGTCTGCGCACTTGCTAAGTGCGCAGGCAGCAGGGTCTGCGCACTTGCTAAGTGCGCAGACATCAGGCTGTTGAGTAGAGATTAGTATGTTTAGAATGGTTAAACCGTTAGAGTCGGTAATGGTCTGATGTGTATGTAACTACTCAATTCAGATCGGAAGTGACGTGGTTGGACCCTTGATTAGGACAACCGAGACTAGCTTATAAGGTGAGTTCTAGAAGCCCTCTTTTAAATGTTTTTTTATATAATGTTTTCGGGCTGGTGTGTACACGTATGAAATTTTGTTTTATAAAATGATTTTTATGAAACTACGTTTACGAAAGGAAATGATTTGGAACGAAGGGTTTATGGAAAGAAAGTTTATGAACGGAATGTTTACGAACGAATGTTATAAAGAAATGGTTTAATGAAAAGGTAAAGGGTTTTGAAAGTGAAGGAAAGGTTTTATGAAAAGAAAACAAATATGGGCAAAGGTTTTAAAGAAGTCATTACATATCTAATCAGTCGAATGAATGGAATTGACGAATGAAGTCTGGGAATGTGATTCCCAGCCTTGTGGTAGATTATGGACAGTGAGCCATAGTTACCACAAGAACAACATGGGCAATGTCTCTGTGGCATGTCAATGGTTTTGATGTTGTACAACTGGTAAGGGAGTAACGACGGTTACTCGGGTGATGACGATCATCCTAAGCGAACGAGGTAATGGGAAATCAATGACGGCGATACGTAACGGTTGATTTCCAAAGGAAAGATGCGTGTTGGGTAATGACGGCGATACGTAACGGTTGACCCCACGCATTGAAGGGTTGGGCAATGACGGCGATACGTAACGGTTGACCCAACGTAGTGTATGGTTGTGGCAATGACGGCGATACGTAACGGTTTCCCACAACATTAAAGGTTCCTACGGGGACATAGAGACGCGTAACGATACAGATTTAGATAATAATGTATGACTTAAATGAATGTTAATGTTTTAAACAAATGATTGTGTTTAAATATGCGAAGGTTTACGAATGAAAGGCCCTGTTTTCTTATACGAATGTTAAACCCTATTGAATGTTTGAACGATGAACCATTTCTTAAAACGAACGAAAACTAGAACTCACCAGCGTAGCTGACGTTTTTAAGTGTACACATTCAGGTTAAGGCAGGTTATGAGGATGGACGGTGATGCTTGGCTAGAGATGAAGAGTTACCCGACTGCTTTTGAAGACTGGCATCCCGTTATGTTTAGTTATGATGTAAATATGTTTTAAACTATGTTTACGCTTCCGCATGTATGAACAACGATTAAGTTATGTTTAAATGAAATTTCCGCTGCGTTATCTGATATTCATGTTTAAGAACTGCTTGTGAATGAGTAAATCCAATAAGTGAGGCCTCCCGGGTTTGGGGCCTTACAACTTTCTTTGACTAATCCATACTTCAACACTAATACACAACACATTGTTTCTTTGGGAGAAACCCCTAAGAAATGGGGGTTACATGGGGGCAAAACGCCCTGGCCCATTGGCGAGGGTCTAGGGACAACGCCTCTGGGAGCGATGTCCAAGGGGCGGTATCCTCTGGCTAGGGTTAATGGAAAATCTATCAAAAATTTATTTTCCAAAATTTTGCATCAAAATTTCAATCTGAAATTGATTCACACGACTCTTAGAAAATCCGGAATTTGATATACGGAACCTACTAAGATTGAATCAATTTGGAAAAGATGAAGAACCAGTTTTCTGTGAAATAGATGACTAGCAAAGTCAACAAACTAGAAAAATTTGAAGGACAAGGTTTTTGAAGATGACAAAATAAAATGCAGTCCATGGTAACTACCCTAAAAGTTGCCTACGTTTTAAACACTCCCATGCCAGAGATGATGGTGAATGAAGATCTGCAAGAGATCAGAAGGTGATCCAAGTAGGAGAACGATGACTACATTAGTTGTGGTCACATCTTAAACGATATGTCTAACCCTCTATTTGATGTTTATCAGAATGTCGACTCTGCAAAAGAAATGTGAGATTCCCCGGAATCCAAATACATGGCTAAAGATGCTTCTAGTAGGAAGTTTCTAGTTAGTAATTTCAATAATTACAAAGTGGTTGATTTAAGGCCAGTCATGGAACAATACAACAAACTGTTAACTATTTTGGGAATTTTGCTCACCATGATTTGAAGATGGATGAATACATCATGGTTTCAATTATAACTAACAAACTGCTACTTTCTTAAAAATATTTCATACATACTTTGAAACATAAGAAGGTGGAATTGACTCCAGTTAAACATGGAAACCACTTTAGTTGTTGGGATTTCCCGTTTAGTTTTAGCTTTACAAAAATTAGATCCAAGCCAAAAACGCAGCGGAAGTCTTAATCAAAATCATGACGGGAATACGTAACAGCGATCCGGTTGCTAGAACAGTAGAAACCAAAGATTGAGAGAATATATTTAAAATGTATTTATACTTACCTTAGATCTTATTGATGTTAATGGAAGACTCGACTACGGTATCGACAATGAGGCAACAACGAACGGTGCTAGCCAATACACGAAATCACCAAACTGAACGTAATATTTTCTTGTTGTTTCGTTAGCCCTTGCTCCCCTAGTACCTGCATCATACAACTTTAGGCAAGATGTCTTGAAGTGTCATTCTGATGTAAGGTCAAATATTTCGTGTTTAAGAGTCTATTTCATACAGTTTTATGGATGTTACTTTGTATATAGAGCCGGTTTTACGTTGGTATTTGTATTTGGGTCTATTACAGGTGATTGGATGCTAAGTACGTGTTTCGGGAAACATCTGCGATGAAGTAGAATGATTGGATGCGAAACTAAGCAAAAATGGCGGATTATCAGGAAGTTCTATAGTGCAAAACTTGACATAAGCATATCTTGAGCCACAAAATTAAACCACGGGGCCCATAATATATCGATTTGGGGTGTTTCGACGAGCCGGATATGAAAATTTTGTTAGGAGCGTAGCTTACGCCCTCCCCGGCGTAGCTTACGCCCTAGAGCATTTTTCGAGAAGCGTAGCACAGAGGAAAGAGATTTGGAGTGAAGGGGTGAGCGTAGCTTATGCCCCTATAGGCGTAGCTTACGCTTCCTACAGAGAAAAAGGGGATTTTAAGGGTTTTTGACTATATGTACAATCCTAAAGCCCTACGGCCGTCATTATTCATTCCCTGGAGCTTCTTGGACGACTTTTGGGAAATATTGGGTGTTGAGAAGCTTTCTAATTTGTTCGTTGATTTTTTGTAACTCCGGATTAAGTTTTGAAGGTACAATAATTATGCGTAGCTAATTCACTCGTGGTTGTTCCCGGGTGTAGGATTACTTTCGTTTGATGATTTTTCTGGTTTTATACTTTGTTGGATTAGACTTGTGATTCAATCGTTTGGTTAATCGCAGTCTTTTGTTTTTCCTTTATTGATTAAACGGTTTTGTTCATTGAGATTTGGTGTTGTCATCAGTTAATCGGTTTCTAATCGTGAACCATTGATTGCATTAGGTTTTATGTTCTAAAATTGATAGAGAATTAACTAGGGATTCATCTTGTGTCAATTATTTGGTTTTTTAATCGTAAATCAACACAGTCAAATCACCGTGTTGTTGTATATTTATCAATTGTAGGTATATTACAATTCATGTCTATGTGAAGTTCAACAAGTATCTATCTAGTTTATCATTAATGTGTGTAGTCTGAACCTGGGAGCGATCCCTTTTCTCATAATCACTTTTAAGTTAACTTTGTTGCTTTGGTAATAGTTTTCTAAATCAGTAATCAAAGTCTAGTAGTTTCTGCATTTTTCTTTAGTAATAATCAAATAGCATTCTCCATGAATTCCTTATGACTTCGACAACCTTACTTACCGTACTACAGTCTAAAGTAGCTAAGGAACAGTTTTTAATTATATTTTTGATTAGCCTTCGACACTCGAATAAAATGGCCCTGTTGCCGGGGAATACGTGCGCAAAGTGCTATTTTTGATTTACATTGTTTAGTGCAGTACTACTATGGTGTGTTGACTTGTGCATGTCTACGGGTTTTTGCATACACGGCGTTCAGGAAGAACATTACCAATCTTGTTTGGTGGTGAACGAAGACAACAGGATATGACTGCTACCCATTATCAGCAGGGACTCAGAAATCACCCTAATCTCAGGTATGGTAATGCTTCTAATCAATTGGACCCTAATTTTCAAGGTGTTAATGTGTATGGTGGAGGACAACCACAACAACATCAATACCAGAACCGCTAATAAGGATACAATTAGGGCAGATATCAGAGGAGCCAAGGTAATCAAGATTATCAACAAAGGGGTCAGCAAGGGTATCAAAGGAACTGTCAACCACAGAATCAGCAGAGTGGAACTGCAGGAAGTGAGGAACTAGGGGGTAATCAATTCACTGCCCTTATAGATACAATCAAAGGGTTGAAGAAAGAAAATGAAGATGCATTCAGGGAATTGAGAAAGGATAATGAGGTCCGGGATAATACGGTGAATGTGATAGCCAAGCAAGTAGGGCAGCTAGCGGAAGAGATGTTGAAACGAGACCCGGGCAAGCTACCAAGCACTACCCAAGTCAACCCGAAACATAAAGGGTCGAGTTCAAATAATGCTTATGTTGGTGTAGTAATTATCTCTCATGACAGTCAAGAGGGTGATTCGGAAGAATAAAGTGAGAAAGGAGCACCTTTTATCCCGGTTGAAGTTGGGGGAACAAAGGTAAATCAGGCACTCCTGGACTATGGAGCAACTCTTAGCATTCTCCCGGGCAGTCTATATGATCAGTCAGATCTAGGTCCTCTACAGCAAGTTAACACCACCATGGTGTTAACCGATTTGACCCGAAAGCGTTCACGGGGGATGTTGAGAAGAGTAGTTGTGAAGCTAGGGGATTTCTACCACCCTGAGGATTTCTTGGTGCTTGATTGTGCACCCAGTCAGAAGAAAGAACAATCAAGAGTCTTGCTCGGAAGACCATTCTTAGAGACTGCCAATGCTTATATCAATTGTAGAAACAACACATTGAGAATGAGTTTTGGAAACCATGAGTTTAACTTAGACATGCTTACAAATTCATTTATTTATTTTTCTAAAGTTAAATGTTCAAAAGCAGGTAACACTAACAAGTGTCCGCCTTGGTCCAAATTGGATGAGGCTGGCACAAATGAGAATGGTTTGATTGTTGACAGGTTTGAATTGAAGAATGAGGTGACTGAGGCTGTGGATGCAGCAACCCACAAGTGTGGGGATGATGGAATCCAAATGGGAAAACCGCCATGGAAACATCAGGCAGAAAGTGCAAGTAATCATAGCAACTCGGAGGCAGGACCTTCAGGGTCACAGGCAAGATCAAAGAAATCTCCAAAGTTTATGAGGCAATCATATGAAACCGGAGAATCTTAGGTGATGCAAGATGAAGAAGAATTCAATGCTGTGGAACAGGCATGGAACCCAAAATTGAATGGGGATGATTATGACCGAGCATGTGTAGAATTTGGTAAGGCTTTTGTGTTCCAACCACCGTAACGAAAGTCAGGTACACTGCGTCTGGCTGAAGACGTTAAACTTAGCGCTCTTAGGAGCCAGCCTAAGGTTAATATGTTTAATTTATTGTCTAGGTAAATGAACTTTGCGGGTGTGTTCAATAGAAACCCTCACGATACTAAACTAGTCCACTCGGGCTACCGAGGGGGTTTAAATGGCTTGATGCATACGCTAAATGCATCCGTGATTCCTACGAAAGTGAGTTAGGACTATATTTCTTTTTTTTTTGTGCGAGCAGACCAAGTGTGGGGAAGTTTCATGGGTTTTCAAGTCAGTTTGGTGTTTGAGTTTGTTTTGAGTTTAACTTTACAGGTTTAGATTGATCCACCCGTACTCAATCTCCATTCGGGTGGTGATATTCAGAGCTTGTGGTGATTCTATTATACAAGGCAGCCCGCGTGCATCCGTGGATCACGATCGAGAATGAAATGCTATACGATCGTCTTACCAGCTAAGTTTGTTTTGTTTTTGTATTTTGTTTTCATTTTTGAGTCGCTCTTCCTACATTGAGTACAATGTCTAGTATAAGTGTGTAGTTTGAGGAGAGACCTTAGTCCAGGTATGTATTTGAGTCATACAATCACAAAAATCCATAAAGTGTAGGTAGGCCCAACCGACTTTAAAGAGCTTAAATATCCTGATAGTGTATCTAGGTTTAAATGAATAATTAATTCAGGATATTTTGTGGGTTCTCATCTTAGGGGTGCCGGTAAGGTCTAAACTGTCAATATAGTGTGATAGGTACCACTATAAGCAATAATTTATAGGTTTTTAAATTTTTGGCACACCGTTTTCTTAAATGAATAATTAATTCGGGACGCAAAAGGTTAAGTGTGGCGATGTGATGTAAGGTCAAATATCCCGTGTTTAAGAGTCTAGTTCGTACAGTTTTATGGGTGTTAATTTGTATATCGAGTCGGTTTTACGTTGGTATTTGTATTTGTGTCTATTACAGGTGATTGGATGCTAAGTACGTGTTTCGGGAAGCATTTGGGATGAAGTAGAAGGATTGGATGCGAAAATATGCAAAGATGACGGCTTATCAAGAAGTTCTTTAGTGCAAAACTTGATATAAGCATATCTTGAGCTAGAAATTGAACCACGGAGCCCATAATATATTGATTTGGGTTGTTTCGACGAGCCGGGTATGAAAATTTGGTTAGAAGCGTAGCTTACGCCCTCCCCGGTGTATCTTACGCCCTAGAACGTTTTTCGAGGAGCGTAGCACAGAGGAAAGAGCTTTGGAGTGAAGGGGTGAGCGTAGTTTACGCCCCTATAGGCGTAGCATACGCTCCCTAGAGAGAAAAAACGGGATTTTGAGGGTTTTTGACTATATGTACAATCCTAAAGCCCTAGAACCGTCATTATTCATTCCCTGGAGCTTTTTGGAAGACTTTTGGGCAATCTTGGGTGTTGAGAAGCTTTCTAATTTGTTCGTTGATGTTTTGTAACTCCGGATTAAGTTTTGAAGGTACAATAATGTTTATGCATAGCTAATTCACTCGTGGTTGTTCCCGGGTGTAGGATTACTTTCGTTTGATGATTTTTCTGTTTATACTTTGTTGGATTAGACTTGTGATTCAATCGTTTGGTTAATCGCATTCTTTTGTTTTTCCTTTATTGATTAAACAGTTTTGTTCATTGAGATTTGGTGTTGTTATCACTTACTCGGTTTCTAATCGTGAACCATTGATTGCATTAGGTTTTAGGTTCTAAAATTGATAGAGAATTAACTAAGGATTCATCTTGTGTCAATTATTCGGTTTTCTAATCGTAAATCAATACAGTCAAATCACCGCGTTGTTGTCTATTTATCAATTGTAGGTACATTACAATTCATGTCTATGTGAAGTTCAACAAGTATCTATCTAGTTTATCATTAATGTGTGTAATCTGAACCCGGGAGCGATCCCTTTTCTCATTATCACTTTTAAGTTAACTAAAGTTTGTTGCTTTGGCAATAGTTTTCTAAATCAGTAATCAAAGTCTAGTAGTTTCTGCATTTTTCTTTAGTAATAATCAAATAGCATTCTCCACGAATTCCTTGTGGGTTCGACAACCTTACTTTTCGTACTACAGTCTAAAACAGCTAAAGAACAGTTTTTAATTAAATTTTTTATTAGCTTTTGATAAGCAATCACCTTGCTCTTCGCAATTAAAGCAACCTTCTTGTTTGTGGGATCGATGAAAGGTTAAACTACAAGAAGGAACTCGTGGCAACCCTGATAGAAAGGAGGAGAGGTTGAGAAATAGTGTTGCTAGCAACGTTAATTGTATTTAGAAGCACATAATAGGGTTGATATCTACATAGGAATTAGGGGTGTTATTCGGGTTTGTTAATCGGGTTTCAGGTAGATCGGGTCGGGTTGTTCGGGTTTTTCATGTTTCATATTATAACCGATAACCGATCCGTATGCTTGTCGGGTAGATCGGGTTCGGGTAGTTCGGTTGTCGGGTAGATCGGGTTGGGTAGTTCGGGTTTTACGTTAATCTATAGTTTTTCATAGATTGCAAGTTATCAGTTTACGTAACAAACCAATTTCTACCCACCCTCAACTTAAACGTCCGTTTAACGGTTAAGTTGCTAAATGAAACGATTGTTAGTGTCGAAACAAAAAATAATAATTTTGCTTCTGTGATTTTCCCACGTAGCACCACCACTCACCATTTTCTTTGTCACTTGTTTAATCACCAACTTTCTCGATCGAATTATATATACAAATCAATTGTATGATTTTCATAAATGGATATAAATAATTCAGTTGTGTGATTCTCTGTTTCGTGGATATAACTAAGAGAGAAGAAAAATAAGTGGTGGAGATAATCGGTGGTGTTTAGAGGTGTTTCTACGACGGTGGTGGTTATTAGCTAACGGAACTCTGATATCAACGGTGATGAAACCCGGTTAAACGCGGCAGCTCAAAGAAAACTATATAGTGGGATATTAATCGGGTTATTCAGTTTAATCGGTTCGGGTTATTCGGGTTTTTGATGTATGAAAGTCTAACCGATACCCGACCCTACTAACAATCGGTTTGATCGGTTTTCGGGTTAATCGGTTACAGGTTATTCGGGTATGAGTTTAATCGGTTCGGGTGAAATCGGGTCGGGTCGGGTTAATCGGGTACGGGTAAAATCGACAGGCCTAATAGGAATTGGAAAATGAAAGAGAAAGTGCTACATGTGGCTATTTGACGTGTAACAAGTTTCAAGGACGAACCCTAAAATAAGGGGGTAGACCTATAACATCCTAAAATTAGGACATGTGTGTTATTTAAAGTAATACGGGGACTGAAAGTGTAAAGAAAAGAGATTGCAGAAAAAAGGAACGTTAAGGTGAAGTTAGTCAATCACGAATAAAGGTGAAGAGTAGTTTAAGTCCAAAAGGTTGAATCAATTAGTATATTCGAAGGAGGTTAAAATTTGAAGGAGGTTAAAATTTGAATGCCTAGAAGATTTGTTTTCTCTTGCAAATACAAAGTTTCGTAGTGTAATTTGACCAAATATCAAACTAGGAAGGGCTAAGGGGGTAATGAGTACCTAGATTACCCTAGAACTAGACTAGGTTCGTCTCCTACCTTTTTCATTTGCAATTTTCGGATTTTGATAGTAAGGTAGAGAGAGAGGGGGCATGAATTCCCGTTTTTGAGTGAACTAGCAGCAGATCGGATGATCCTTGGAGATCTAACTGTGCAATCGACCTCAAATTTGGGAAGGAGCTTTGCAATACACAGTCAAAGACTTTCACTACCGGGTTTCTGATTTAAAGGCCTAGAGGTTGGGTTTTTACCGCCCCGAGCAGAACAGTGCGACAGAGAATTTCTGACGATGACAGATTCCATTTGTGGCAAAGGGCGGCGCAGGTGGAACTCGGCGACCCTTCGCGTGGCCGTGTGAATCACTCAATTCCGATTTCGTTTGATATGGTTTAGACCTCAATTTGTTTTGGTTCAATTCGGGTATGAGTCGCGTCTATCCTTCAACAACACGAATCGATGTGTTTATTAGTATTTGGACACGGGAAATGGTTATTGCATTGAAAAATTATTTGGATCTTCATCGATTGTATTGGAATTTAGAATGCCTATTGAATTAGACTAAATACCATCGTCTTAAGAATAATACCTTTCTTCTTCATTTCACAAGTAAAACGAAAAACAACCCTTAATAAAACTCTTGACCACTTTTACTAATGAACACGACCAATAAACATATTTTTTTATTCAATAATATATAGACCAAAAGTGTAAGATACTTCTTTTTCATCAAAATCAAAACTAATATCATACTACCTTTCCATCAAATATAACCGAAGTGTATGTGAAATACTATACACATGCATGTGACGTAATGATTTAAGTATGTAATTAAATACAAGCTAGATTTGAAGTGATCACCGTTCCCTTTCTTAAAATGAGAGTAACATTCGGTTGTTTATCATACCGGGGACTACAGAAAACGTAAAAAAGCGGACTATGTTTTAATTGAAATAAAACTCGGTTGTTTCTATTAAACTGGACACTATACAGACTTTGATTTTTATAAAAATTGAGTTTTTATTGTCGTAAATAATACACAATTTTTTAACTTCAACCACACAATGTGTATTTTGAACAGGGTTATTTGCCGACAAACTAGGTTCGATTATTTTGTTTACCACGTCCACGCTTGTTATATTAAGAGTAAGTTATACTCAATTTTACAGTAGTAATTAAATAGTGAACATACTTTTCACGTGAATATTATGTTTTTAATCCAAGTACACGAATGTTGAAATAAAGAATCGAACAGCCCTAGTAACCAAAGTTCCAAAGTAATATAACAATATGTCCTTGATGTCATAAGCTTCTAGAAATTTTCCCATAGGGTGCAATAGTTCAATCTTTGGTCTAATTAACTAGTACGTCCTTATTATATCATGTTGTAATTAGTGAGATTAGAATGTATTATTATTATTATTATTATTATTATTATTATTATTATTATTATTATTTTTGTCTAGCTAGTGACATGTTTTGTTTCTTTGTTAGTATATCTGATTTCCCATAACACAGAAAGGTACGTGTTAGTGGAACTAGTTAGGAGTGCTTGCAACCCACCGGCCCCCTTCCCATGCTCACTTGAGTTTGAACCCTATTGTAGTTATAGAATTATCAACACAATCACAATTTACATACACGTAAGGTTTATCTTGGTATCCGAGCCAAGGAAACCTCATCGAATTCATAGCCGTTGTCGTCGCCGATCGATCACAATCGTGCCACCACTACCGTTCATTATCACAACATACAACTGATGTTGAAAACCACCACACACAATCCTCACATATTACAATCGTGATCCAATCTGCTGTGAAGCCGCTACTTCTATTAACAATCGTGACTTAGTTCTTGTTCATTGTCGATCACAACTGAGACATGGTTTTCATTTCCAATCACAATCATATCTTGTTTTTGTTGCCATCGATGCCACTTATTCAAGCTCTGGTTAGAATACTAATATATCCTATAAGTATTGCACGAAAGTAACCGTTTCGTGCGCACGTGATTGGTATAACTTTTGTTTCTTTGTCACGCAAAAGTCACAACTTTCGTTTTCTAGTTCACGAGAAAGTTTATTAGTTTCGCACGGAAGTTCCTGATTTGCACGAAGGTTCCTTCTTTCACACACAAGTTTCATACTCGAAAGTTTACAGTCTCAATGGCCACTACACTGAATTTAAATCAACTAAGAAAGCTTTTCACAACTCACAAAAATTTGCGTTCACTATGTCTCCAACAAACTATGGCTACCGAAAACTACGATTGAGCCATTTCTAATCACTAACAACCTTTTTGGCTATGTTGATGGTTCCATTCCCTATCCGGATAGAACTTTGGCAACGGGATCTGATACAACAGCAGCCTAGACAATCAATCCCAGTTTCTCTCAATAACAATGTTATCCTTGAATTTCAATATTTCTTTTTTGTTGTTTAGAAGAGTTTACAAGCTCTAGCCTGCTCACCAGTGGTGGAACTTAAACAAATAAATTGGGGGTGGGGTACGAAAATAATACACATAAAAAATCAAATTTTTAGTGGATTTGTAAAACAGATTTGGGCTTTTAGTCTGGATTAAGAGGGGCCAAACACTATAAATAATATTTAATAAATCTAGTAGGCCGAAATCAATACTTCTGAGCAAAAAAAGTAGGGAAAAGCCCAATTTTTTTGTGGACTTGTGGAACATATTTAAGCTTTTGATGTGGATTAGGAGAGGCCCTAACAATATAACTAATTTGAAATAAATCTAATGAAACGAAATCAATACTTTTGAGCAAAAAATTAGGGGTGGCCTAGGCCTCCTCGTGCCCCTATTAAGTTCCTCCCCTGCTGCTCCCTGGCCCTAGTGAACAAGGTCTCTACTCCATTCGCTTTCCTTAACTTCGGGCTCCTCATAAGAGCTCCATCTCTGCTACAGGGACTTCGTACGCAGTTTGGCTCATATGGCTTGGTCATCTATAGCCGTCATACACCGAATCTTCACCATGTGGGGTGTTCTCAATCTAATGGCATCTCATCCCTGTTTTGGTCTCATAAACAGATAAAAAAAAGTTCAATGAATATCATAAACAAGCCCATGTTTGCTTGCTGGTTTGTTAGGTAGCATCTTGTACATGGTTTGCTAGTCTGTTGCTAGTTTTATTTCAATATTGAATTTCTTCTTTACCGTAAAAAAAATAAAGAAAAAGAAAAGAATCTAAAAGTATGTTTAGTTATTCAGATATTTAAATAAAAAAGTTAAAATATTCCTTCTTGAAGTCTTCTTTGTCATCTATAAGTAGGTGAGATTACAATATCATCATTCCTACGAGAGAAGAAATTGGGGAAGCCACACAACATATCTAATAGCTTTTACCAAGGTAATCTATTCTCTTCTTGGATTTCTGGACCTGTTTGCTGAAATTTCTGAAAAGAAATATAAAATCACCATTTCTTAAATAACACATAAAACAAATCTAATCATAAAATTCTTGAGTCATCTGCTATAGACCTTTGTAAGATGGTAGCATCAAAGTTCCAGATCAAATGGGTAAAACTATCTTTTAACCTGGTTTATTCCTTGACTATGATCTGAAACACTCTCCCAAGAAATTCTAACTTTTGGTTAAAGTTTAATCTACTATATAGACTCTTCTATTTGTTAATGAGTCTTCTTATACTTTGTTTCTAAAATACTTCATAATTTTACTATCTTTCCTATTATTTTTGAAGTCTCTCGTATCTAAAACTGTGCACAGTACAAAATACAATTAGTTTTTGTAAAATGTGCATCTTTACACTAGTTTATTGAAAAAGTATTATCGGACAACCTTTGTTAAAAATTTATCGTGACCCTCAATCTCGTGTTGATCTGTACTAGTTCATTAGTCTTTTTAAATCTGCAAATTCCTCAGCATTTTCACTTTTTAAATTTGTTTTCATGGAGTAAAAATTCTTAGCAGAACGCGGCATAACATGTTTTGCGTATATCTTTGGTTTTACTGCATTATCTTGAGGAACATTGTATGCAGTGGATATTTGTTACCAAATAGTATATCATGGTGTTTAGTGAGCTTAATTGTTTTAGGTGTTTGGACGATTCTGATCGAGTCAGTTTATGGGAAAGCTATTACATCAAACAATTTATTTCTAAAGAAAAAAAGAAACTGTTAAAAAGGTTATATCAATCGATTCAGAACCAAATCTTCTGACTAGAGATGTTTTTGGTTATCTTGCAGGACACATATCACTTCCTGATACGTTCTTAATAGATCAATCAAAGTAACACACACATTGTAATGGATATCCCATACGCGGCATGGTTGCCTGAGTTGGTAAGAGTAGCTACATCTCTATTTAGAATACAATACTTTGTTTGTATTAAATTGTTTGATGTTTAACTTCAACTTGTCAATATAACAGGATATGGAAGATCCTGACGAGTTCATTAACCAACATCAACAAACTCACCCTTATAGTGAGTTTGTGGACTCATTTCCTTCACCAAGCTTTAAAGGTTACCAGAACTTTGTCACACGAGACCAATCCATTAACGCAGCCACCATAGTCGGAGATTTGGACAAACAACACAGTTATAAGGCTACAACCAGATCTTTTGCTCCTATTGCGGGATCTACATCCAGCACGTTCACTATATCTTTCGGTGGCTTCACGTCACCAACGGCTACAAAACAAAATCAACTCTATGGAGGATACAAATTGGAATACCATGATGTAATAGAGTGCAAAGAGGATATGAATCTCAATGAGATTCTTGGATCCATAGAGCTCCCTAAAAGAGTTTGCGGCACGAGAAGAAACCATAGGCAAGCCCAAGAGCATATCTTGGCTGAAAGGAAGAGAAGGGAGAAGTTGACTCAGCGCTTCATTTCTTTGTCTGCTCTCCTACCTGAAATTAAAAAGGTACTTATTAAAAGATCATCATTAGTACACTTTGTTGTTTGAAGTTATAATTTGGTAATCATTAGTTGAAATGGTACAACTCACATCTCATAACTGTAACAATTGAAATTAAATTCCTTGTTGAATAGATCTGATAAGAAATCCAAACCAGTAACACTAATTAATTGATACAGTAGAAACTTATCGTCTCTCATAAATAACATGTCAGAACTGTAGCATGAAATGTTGGGTTGGCTGAAGTAGAAAGTAATACGTGTAGTTAGTTTGACACGTTATATGTGTGTACGAAATCGTGTGATCACTTTCAGATTAAAGTATTGCATATATATACGAAATCTTCAATCGGATAAGAACAAAAAGTGAATACTAAACAACAAGATGTAATTTCTAGAAAAACAAAGTGTGAAATTCGTTGTTGAAACATCACAACGAACCATTGTAACTCATCATGAAAAGCCATGATAGCTAATTGCTTTTACTCATGTAGTTACATCAATAGGACATTTACTAGTAAGAAAGTTACTATCGACTACTTAGTTTCATCTAATGTAAAATTGTTGTTGATGTACTCGGTTGCTACCTATGCCTCAGTTGCTACCGATGTTCAAAATTTCTACCGAAACTTTAGTTTCTATGAAAGCTTTATAGTTACTACCAAAACCTCAGTAGCTACCAATGTTCAAAGTTTCTACCACAACTTTATACTTGCTCCCAAAACTTTATAACCGGTTCTTTATTATCATCATTCATGCCACTTTTAACCATCCTTGTAGACTCCCGTGAGGGTCTTAGACCTTTAAGGGGGCGGTGGCTCCTTAGAACCCCTCCATAGTTTAAGCGTTTCGGCCTAAACAACCTTAGAGGTTCCATAGTTACAAAAAGAGAAAATTGTGAAAATGTATATTTTGAAAAAAAAAAAAATGACAAAATATACATTGACTTTTCAAGTTTAAAAAATTATCGAAATCCAAATGCCACCAATAGCTATGCGACACGTAAGTTAATTTTTATTTAGCCGGCAAATTTTTTAAAGGCTCACTTTTAGCCGAGTTGATACACGTGGGATGCCACCGGTGTTGACACCTAGCCGGCTAGATTTAAGCCCTCAAAATTCTTTTCACCTATCTATATACATTTTGTCAACTTTTTTGAATTGAGTATTTTTTAAAATTTAAAAATTCAATGTATATTTTGTCAACTTTTTTGGTCAAAATGTGTATTTTGATGATTTTCTCTTACAAAAATTAGAAAAGTCTTGATTTTAGCATGCATTTCACACCTTCTAACTCTAGTCAGTATATATTCTAACCTTTCATTTGGTCTTAAATGATACGGTTTTACCAAATGACATTGCTAACACTTAAATCACCAACATCCTTTATGAATTCCTTTCCCAATTTAAAACCTAGAACCTCATATGAATGTTAGTAGGTCTTGTAACCCAACATCTAGTAATTCAAATACTTTTTAATACGATGTTCATTGCCATAGCGCCTTGCTAATCTAGTAGACCGTTCTTAGAAAACATTTTTTATTAAGTTACCTCTACACATCAAAATGAGAAGAAAAAAAAAGATTTTTTTCACCCACCTTTGGACCCATTATTATAATACACTAGAAAAATCACATGGTTTAAAATCAAGATATATCATGTATTCTAAGTAGACTTAATACATCAATGTGAATAAGTTGTTACCTCTACACATGAAAATGAGAACTAATTATTTATGCATGGATGCACCACATTTTCATATAGAATGTAAGTCTAGGATTACTTGTCTCTCAACATGATAATATTCAGTAAAACTAGAGCTTTATGTTTAAAGCTTAAAATGATCATCTCTAATTGAATCTTTCAAATTATTTGTTAATATAGATGGACAAGGCTACAGTGTTGGAAGATGCAAGTAAATATATCAAACACCTTCAAAACCGAGTGAAGGAACTAGAAGAAACATCAAATAGCTTGAAAAATATCTACCAGGAATCAACCACTTCAATAAGGAAATCAATGTTTCATGGTGTTCATGAACTATATGCTTCTTCTTTTGATGAGACAAACTCCTTACCTTCTAACGCCGCTTATAATCCTGGGATTAAAGTAAGAATTTTAGGACACAATGTACTAGTAAGAATTTACTGCCACAGAAATTCGTTGATTGCGTTGAAAGCCCTCACTGAGATAGAGAGACTTCATTTTACAGTCATGTGTAATAGCGTTCTTCCAATATCAGGCACTGCGGCTCTGATAACCGTTATTGCTCAGGTATATACTTAATGATCATGAACATGTTTTCAGATAATTGTATTAGTTTTTCTAAAGGTTTTGGCATCTGTTTCATCATTTTGTGTAGATGAGCGAAGAGTTCGTCATGACAGCCAAAGATCTTGTGAAATGCTTGCAGTTATCTCTTTCAAATTCTCAATGACATGTAGTAGATGGGAATATTTAAAAGTTTAGTAGTATAAGTACCCTCCTTTTTGTATTCGTACTATATTTAGATAAGAATGTGGTTAGAAAATAATATATTTCTCATTTTCTGGTAGATATTTCAACGAAATTAGCAACTTTGTAGATTTGCATCTCTACTTTAGTCGAATTCTAGTGTACCTCTTTTTCCAACAGAATCTTTTTGTCTCTGCTCTAAAACTATATCAAGAGGGAATAGAATTAAAAGAAGGGATAATTCCAAATATAAACATTTTATCAGTATTTTTCCTTAAAACAAACATTGAATTTTCAACTTTCACAAAAAAGATGCCAAAACCACCGGATTATTCACTAGATCCGGCGAAATCGCCAACTTATGTATACGTGTATTTTTGTTTCTCATTTCGCCGGATTATTTTGAAATTATAACGAAAACGCAGGATTATTTTGAAATTAGAGCGAAAACGCCTGTTTATTTTGAAATTTTGAACGAAAGCACCGGATTATTTTGAAATTAGAACGAAAATGCCGGATTTTTAAATTTAGAACGATCAAATACACATGTATGTTTTTGATGACCACATGTAAGTCAGCGATTTCCGACGATTTTGGCATGTTTATTTTATGAAAATTGAAAATTCAATGTTTGTTTTGAAAGAAAACATTAGTAAAATGTTCATTTTGGAAATTTTCCCTTAAAATAAACATAACTAATTTCAATGGCTTTACCTTTTAAGATAAAAATTCAAGAAATCACTATATGATATTGCCTAGCTACTACTATGGATGCTTTCTTAGATAATAGCTTTCATATATATGATGAGAGATTTGGAAATCCTATATAATTGAGCTGTACATGCAGTTATTTGATGCTAGATCTTGTTATTCGTTCTATTATGGGCATGTTGCACGCTATTCTTCCTGCTAAATTACACGATTTGGATAATCCCATGAAATATTGAGTACATCAACTGAGTAGTTTAATATCACAACTCATTTACCCTTCTCGTGCTGTCATTAGAAAATATATATAACACTTCAATTCTATGTTCTATAATATTTTTCTAGAAGTCATGTGATTGAAACATCCACCATCAAAGTACGAAGCATCATTGAATGGGTGAATGCTTCGTATTAGGAAAGATGCATATGTGAAGTAAGTGTCCATATTCTTGGACCTCATTACTAGAACTATTTACTTCTACAAAATCAAACAAAAAAGTTTAAAATCAAAGTATTTTAATGTTAAAAAGTGTGAGGATGCAATCTATAAATGTGAAAACCGTCACCTAACTAAGTAAATTGTTACGTCAAAGATAAATTCAAATCTCAATACACAAAAAGAAGGTTATTGAGCAAAACAACACATGAAACAAAAGGGGTTCAACCACATTTTATTAATTATTGTTTGTTTAATTTGAATCATAAGTTTTCATAATCAAGTTCCCCAAATCATCCTACCCTCGCTAGATTCCTTCCCAATAGCCCAAACCAAAATCAATTTCCTGAGATAGTTAACGAGTCTTGAAATAAAATACCGAAACTTACCTACTTGTCGTGAATGAAACAAAACAGTAGCGATTAGCTGCGGTGGTGCTTGACGAAAGACAGGTCTCAAGGGAGCCCTTGATGTGTGGTTGGTGGACGCATAATATCAGTCGATAGCGGTCCAAAATTTGTCGAATCTTTGGTTTAATATAAGAGTGGTTCTATTCCTAATAATGTTTTATTTAAGTTTGAATTTATTGGAAACCCCAACAACATTTTCACCCATATCTTTTGAAGTCCACAAATGCATTGTTACACGTGATCGGCATAAGGTATTAGTTCGATACGTTAAAATCTCTCTAATCCATGGTATCCACTAACTGTAACGATAACCAAAGTGGTAACTCGACGGACTGATCCGTAACAGTGTCACCCTTTATTTAATAATCACCTACATTTTTAATGTATTTTCTTAAATGTGCAAACTTGAAGGATCACACATTTCTGGTTTCGCATTGTCACCCATTTTATTTGAAACTAGTTTTACTGATTTTTCCTTTAACAAAAATATGAAACTTCTAAGATGCATAAGAGGTTGTGAAGTTCCACCTCCGGTAAGTGATTTTAAAAGGCCTTTAGATGAATACCTAAACGCAGTTGAGTTGTAACGGACGTTTGTTGCAAAATTAAAACAGTCGTTACAATATAATGGTTGATGATACCTGTTAAAATCAACTTTAACAGATTTTATTACGAGTCGTTGTTCAAGTGTCGTAGGACAACCATTTGGTTGTAGTGCGTACGTCTGAGCTCACAAAATGACCAAACTGACGTCTAAATCCACATTCAAACGGTCATTTGAATGTGATTTGACCGTAGGGGTAGTGATTAGATTTGTTGGTGTGGATCTCCTTTCATATTAGAGCAACTAATTATTAGATATTTTAAACTATAACCCTATGCGGCCTAGTTAACAGTTGAATTAGATCTTATGATTTCCAGTTTTGTTGAATTGGACTTGCTGCATAACTAACCCGTTTGACAAGCACGCTTAATTATGTTTAATATGGCCTGTCAAGTTACATACTTTTTTATATAAAAAATACCTTTTTATCAATGTTAAAAAGAAGATCAAGTATGACATGATGATATTGAATTTATTCAACCTGAATTTTAATAAATCACAAACATTGTAAATAAGTATGGTTCGATTGTAAAAAAAATATTAAATAACTGAAACTTTAAGCACCAATATTTAGGGGCCCAATTTTTTAGCGCTTGAACGCGCTCCATTTTTAGTCGTTCTTTCTCTTTGATCACAACACACTCAACTTAATTTGAAGCAGTCAGATTTTCTCTTGGAGCTTTTTTTGTGTTTCTTAAAATCAACGTGAATGTGTGATTTAGACTTTAATATTGTTAATTTTCAGGTTATGACAACTAGAATAAAAAATCAGTATACTTTAAAAAAAAATCCATTAAAATCGACTGATCTAACTTAATGTGTGATTGTATGTCTTTTATAAACATACACAAAAGTGATGTTTTTTAGAAATCCTATATAAAAACTGTTTCATGAAACCTAACCCTGAAATCAATGATAATCCTTTTAAAATTTCGATGTAAAAAGTAGGATGTGAAAAAGTAGCATTTGAAAACTACTTTAATTTCAGTAATTAAATCTAATTATAGTGAAAAAGAAGTGTGACAACCAATGCTGTCTAATATAATTATTAACCTCCATCATATTCCACCTTTGATTTATTCGACTCGATTGTATTAATCATGTGCATCATTATTTTGCAGTTCTTTCAAAGAAACAAGCAGCCTTATCATAAAGGTCCACTTTTCCGTACAAACATTTCCGATGACGACGTTAATGTGAATCGAACCCCATAAAGGTAGCTACTGTAAAGTTAAATTAACATATATATGTTTGAAAGAATAAACTCCCTGAATTGTATCACATTATTCTCTCATGACAAACAAAATGTTATGTGCTTTTAATTTGTGGTCGTCCTGATCTTTATTTCTCTTTTGCGTCGTTTTTTGGTGTTAATTGTCATATGAATCATTTTCGTAAGTTCAAAAGTTTTGGAAACTACATATAATATGTGAATTTGTTTGTTGTCGGACAAACCTCATTGCTATTATGAAGGTGGAAGTACAAGAACGCTACGTCATATAACATCCGTAAAATCCCTACAATGCTTTTGGGTCGAAAGAATAAAAGAGAAAGATCGTTGGCTTATTGAAGTTGGGCTTGGGGATAAACCCTGGCAACCCCCTTCATCAGCCCTCGTTCTCATCTTCATCGCCATTTTTTTCTAGAGAGTGAATAAATTAAAAAAATTAATTTTGTGGCAAATTTGTCGCTTAGTTATCGGAAATGGTATTGTCGGTATTTTGTGTCAAATTTAGTGACAAACCATCTTGTTGGTATTTTGTCGGAAAAATATTTTCTACGAGGTTTTTTTCCGACAAAAGGTTTTTGTAGGTATTTTGTCGCTAAACAGCGGTTCTGACAAATTTCCTGTGAATTTTTTTGTCGGAAACAGTTCAGTTTTCTAGTTGTGTGTGAAGAAAATTATTGAAAATGGAACATGTTCAAGCTTGAAAATAAATATCAAGTCTAACTTAGGGAATTCGTTTACATATAATCTAGAATATTATTGTTATTATTATATGTTTTATTATTATCCGTAGTGACGTTAGTTGTGGGACTTAAGTCAACAGTGGTTGTAGCTAACTGCCGCCTCTTCAAAAGGGTGCAAATGATTAATGTAAAATGATTCTGTGTTGTTGCATATGCTCAATATAAAATATTCTGTACTCTCTTTTTTTTTCGAAAGGCAAACTTTATCAAGAAAACGCCCCAAAGGCAGCCAAATAATTACAACATAATTACACAAAGTTAAAATTACACCAATCTAGTCAAGAGATTGAGAGAGGTTTGAACCGATTATTAAACCAAAGGTACCCCAGAGTCTTGATATCCTCCGTTATTTTCCTAGGATTGGCTTCCGTGTTGGAGAAGTGAGACTTGTTTCGAGCTTTCCATAAGCACCAACAAGCAATCACCAAAATGCCATGAATAATGACCTTATGAGAATCCACCTTTGGAACCCGCTTATAAGTTTCAAAAATGTCACGGACCGAGAAGAAAAACAAAGGATCAATCTTACACCAGATGCTGATATGGTGCCAAACAACCGAGGCAGTGAAGCAAGAGGTGAAGAGATGATCCGCGGTCTCCCGATATTCACCATAGAGAGGGCACGATAGAGAACTAAGATGAATATTCCTTGCATTAAGGGCTGCTAGGGTGGGAATACGATTCATTTCCGCCCTCCAACCAAAGATATTACATTTATAAGGCACCCAGTTGCACCATTTGAACTTGAACATACCCGGCGAGCAATTATTCTTAAGAATCAAATGCTTGACCGACTTAACAGAGAACGTTTTGTATTCATCACCCTCTCAAATCCACTTGTCTTCATCAATCGGCGCTTGGACTTGGCAGAGAAGGCTTTGACATTGATGCCATTCAGTGAGCTCGACTACTGTTTGCGGGGAATGAGACCAACGCCAATTCCAGGAGATAACTTGATTTTCCAGAGTGTAGCATTCCCGGATCCTGCACTTTTTCTTTTTTTCTAATGTGAACAGATTGGGAAAGGTAATTCTCAATGGGGTATTAGAAACCCATGGGTCAAGCCAGAAATAAATTTTGTCACCCGAACCGAGTGCACCTCTGATGTAGTTCGACAAAAGAATACCATCCAACTTTAAATTTAAAACCAATCTGGATATGTTGTTCCAAGCCCCCGAGAGTGATTTTTTCAGCGACACCATGGACCAAGAAACACGGGAGTTGTGGAGGGCAGAGATCACTTTACGCCACAGGCTTTGTTCCTCGGTTTTAAAACGCCAAGCCCATTTAGCAAGCAAAGCCTTGTTTATATCTCCAAGTGGGCATAAGCCCAAGCCGCCATCTTTTTTTGGCTTAGTGACCCTTTCCCAAGCAACCCGGTGAATCTTTTTTGAAGCTTCGCTTCCTCCCCAAAGGAATTTCTTACGGATAGATTCAAGGTCGTTAATAACTTTGCAAGGGGCTTTGTAGAGGGAGAAATAATAAGATGGGAGGCTTTCCAAAACAGATTTAAGGAGAGTCAATCTTCTCCCGTTGGAGAGAGAATTGGCTTTCCAAAGAGAAAGCTTTTTCTCGAAAACTTCTTGGATCGGACCCCAGTTGCAGATCCTATTCATGTTCGCCCTCACCACAATGCCCAAATAAGAAAAAGGGAGGGAAGACCTTTTGCAGCCAATCGTGGTAGCCAATAGGTCAATCTCATCGAATTCAAGTTCCACTCCATACAAGTTAGACTTATTCAAATTAATCTTTAGCCCGGAGCATAGATGAAATCATCGGAGAATCCTGGCAATGTCGGCCATATTGTTTTTCAACCCGTCGCCAATTATAATGGCAGCGTCTGCGTATAGCATGTGAGTAATGACCGGACCACCATTTGGGGTTTGAAACCCATGTAAATAACCGGCTTCTCCCGCCTTGGCTAACAAGCTAGAGAAAGCTTCCATAGCAATAAGGAAAAGAAAAGGCGACAGCGGGTCGCCTTGGCGGACACCCTTTTCACAGTTGAATTCAAAAGAAGGGGACCCGTTAACAAGAACCGACGCGCTAGCGGAGTGAAGAATCCCTTTGGTCCAGATGCACCACCTTTCTAGGAAACCCATTAAGCGCATGGTAGAGGTCAGGAATTCCCAGTTGACACTGTCGAAAGCCTTTTCGAAATCCAACTTTAGGAACCGAGTTTTGGTCTTGGTCTTTTTTGCATAAGAGATTAACTCATTAATTATTAGAGGCCCGTCTAAGATAAAGCGACCATTCAAGAACCCAGATTGAGCTTCGGAAATAATTGAGCCGATAACCGATTTGAGACGATTTGCGAGAACTTTGGAGAAGACCTTTCTAATAGCCCCAATCAAGCTAATCAGACGGTACTCATTTAGATTGGTTGGGTCTTTGCATTTGGGAATGAGAGCGATAAAAGAGGGGCTACAACCAGGGTTTATGACCCCGTCCTCATGGAATTGATGCATGAGCCGACAAAAGTCATCTTCAAGAATATCCCAATAAGTCTTGAGGAATTTGAAGTTGTCCGGCCCCGGGGCTCGGTCCGAACCACAGTCCCAAACAGCCCCTTTTATTTCACAGGCAGTGAAAGGCAGCACCAAAGAATCAGCGTCGAGGGTCGATAATGACTTGAAGTTGAGCCCTGTCCAAGTTTCAAAACAGATTAATTTCCTTCATAATATTCCTGTACCCTATGACATCTCAAAACAGATTATTGACTTAGATTCCTAAACAAGATTTATCATATTTATTTCTTTTGTTGTTCCTAAAGAAGATTTATCTCCAACATTTCTATCTGTGATTTGCATCGATCAATGAACAACTCAAGACCATTCCAAGTCAACGTACGGCACAGCTTAGTGAGGGGCCCCTTCCCAATTTTTCGCTCAGAAGTGTTATTTTATATGTATTCGGCCGAAAATTTTATAGGTATTAAGTTCCGGCCTCTCTGATAAGAAAAAAAAATTATAGGATTCTGTCGTGGCCCCACCCCCTGCGTTTTTTCTTCAAGTTTCGCCACTGATCCAAGTAATATAAGAATTTATAACAAAACTTTTAAAACAATGACGAATACGCATTAAAGTACGGAGAGGACAATTAAAGTAACTATATACAAATAATTCATGGTAATTGACTTTGCTAGCGAAAAGGGGGTAGGTTGCAGCGCAGTTTGTTGGCCGTTTACCTGCCACTATATTGTAATCCGCTTTTCTTTATGATCAAAGTATAAATTGCGAGTTTCGATTAAAAAATGCATGGTTGTTATCCTAATAATTAATATATCATATTTTAAATAAACTATGAACAGATAAATACAAAACCTGTTAGGGCTCATGGTTCTTCTTTGAGAATTTGGTGTTACTTATAAATGCATGAGATTAGGATAGATCTCATACGTGAGAATCAATTTTGGGAGAAGAGGAAGAGATCTAGAGACTCTTAATTAGCTAAGGTACGTAATCTAATCTCCTATAAGCCAAACCTATGTTTCTTGACCAGGTCTGTCTTTGATGAAAAACCCTAATTTCTACAGAAGATATTAAACGACACTTGTATTAGATCTGATTGAATTCATTGTCAACTCATTTAGAACCCTAAGGAGTGTTATAAATTGCTTTTGGACTGCTGAAATTCATTCTTTTGTCAAACAAGTTATCAGATTTGGAACATATATATAAAAGTATATTTAATTACTTGTTAACCAAAATATTTTGATCTAAAAGTTGAATATGACTGAATTTGTTGCTATAATTATGTTGATGTTAGGAGGATTTACAAATTATACTGTTTTAGATTGGATTGAGTTATTATTTTTATCTGCATGATCTGTAAATCTACCTGAAGTCAATTTGCAACTGCAATTATTTGAAGTATATTTTGGGGAAAAATTAAAGTCAAAAAGTTTCTTTAAAAGTAATTTAACTCCATGTTTGTATCTGAAGGAACGGATACTCCCATTGTACGCAGACTCGATTATAATCTCGTTCCCATCGTCTTAAGATTCATATCAATACATTTCTCATTTTGCCAAAAATAAAATGTTTCTAGAAAATCTTTGTTTCAGACAAGAACTCTTCACTCACCATATGTGTTGATTCTGCTGTTCTTTAGCTTATCATACTTATTGAATTTAACATTTGGGAGGATCATCATTATTGAGTCCATATTCTGGAATCCAACTAAGCACTTGCTTCAAGTATAACATCCTAGGATATAAATGATTTTTGCATTACAAACAATACTATTTACATATGTTTTGATCTTGACCTTAAATATTAGTTTGGTAATCAAATCTTACTACTCTAATAAATGAAAATATTTTCAGGACACGTGTTACTCTCTGGTTACTCATTACCTTTATTTTTCCGTCTCTCTCTTCTGTTAAATATTAGATTTTCTATTTCTCTCTCTTATTAAATAATAATTTTTATATTAATAAATCTAATTACGGATAGTTATTATTTAACTATAAATAGTTATTATATTATCAATCAAATTAACTTAATATGTACTAACATTTATCAATTAAATAAAAAAATTAATAATCAGTTGAAAAAAATGTTTTAAAAACTAACTTAACAGACCTTATAACTGTCACGACAAATTACACTTTTTAAAAACATATTTTGACAAACGTGTTTGTTAACAAATTACATTCTATTTTATTCAACCGATTTAATATACTGGTTTATTCAACCCGTGTATTACATGGCTTTTTAAAAATATAAAATTTTTATTACTAAATATATAACATTTTATATATTTAACACGTGTAATACACGAGATTTTAACCTAGTAAAACATATATAATAACTTCTTGGTTTTGAGATATGTTTTACTCAAAATATTACTTAATTACATCAAACATTAGTTTAATTTGGCTTGCTAGCATTCGAATTTAATTTATTTAATTAAATGCTTCAAATGTTTCGGTTTAAGTTCTGAAAAACCATAAGTTTTGGATTATAACAATCAAGTTTGCTAAAGGATTACTTAATTTATTGTCCACTCATAAATATATATATATATATATATATAGAGAGAGAGAGAGAGAGAGTAAACTGTCATTTTCGTCCATGTGGTTTGGCCATTTTAGCCACTTTCATCCAAAAAGTTTTTTTTAGCTTTTTCGTCCCCAGCCTTTCAAAATCTATCAATTTTCATCCAAATAATTAACCCTGTTAAATTATTACCATTAAACCAGTCATTTTCGCCTTTTCAAAACTCCTTTTTTATTCTCTTTTATTTTTTCCTTCTTCTCCTATCCATCCCTTTTCAAAACCCTAAATAAAACATCTTCCTCCCTGTATGCAAACCAGAAAATGATGCAAACAGTGTTTATTCACGCTGATTAGGTTAACAACAGGTGTAATTTGGCATGATTATGGATTTAAAATAGGTAATTAGAATTTAGAACATACCGCTGCTTCTTTAGTTTCAGAGTTGGTTCTGGCAACCATAAGACGATTCACTACGTCTATCAATCCGGCATAACCTGGCTTCTCCGAATCCCATCCTACTTCTTGTAATCCAATTTCGTGATACGAAATCAAATCATTTTATTCCTTTCATAATTGCTTGTGCTACTATTGATTCTGTTATTTTACCTGCACCATCTTATTGCGGAATAAATTGAGGAAAACATGATCCATCGTCGTTTGCATCTGTTGAAGGGAACATTTTAGTTCATCTGTTGAAGGAATTCAAAACCATGCAGGAAGACAATCTATTTAGGGTTTTGAAAAGGGATGGGGAGGGGAAGAAGAAAATAATAAAAGAGAATAAAAAAATGAATTTTGAAAAGACGAAAATGGCCCTGGTTTAACGATAATAATTTAACGGGGTTAGTCAATTGAATGAAAATTGATAGATTTTGAAAGGCCGGGAACGAAAAAGCTAAAAAAAACCTTTTTGGATGAAAGTAGCTAAAATGGCTAAACCACTTGGACAAAAATGACGCTTTACTCGTATATTTATCTCATGCATTCTTTTAGAGGATAACCAATTTTCTTGTGGGTTGTTACACGGAGGTAGATGAATTGTGAAACTAATATTGTAGGAAAAGAACAACTACTCATAAAATTTAGGATATCTGTCTCTAAAGAGTTTTGCTGTGTTGCAGGCCTTTAAGCTTTGAGATATCATATAATTTGAGCAAGATAGTCCAAACACGTGCATAATGGATAACCCGTCCATGACATGGCTACCAGAGCTGGTAAGAATTATTAGATCTTGATTTGAAATGACCGGAAAACAATCTTTTAGAGAACACGCACTTAGATTAATATGATATTCTACCACAATTATTACGTTTCATATAATTAGAGTTCCTTTGCTAACGAGTCAAGCATACCTATGGGCTATATATATGTCATTGTTTTTTATTTCAGGCCTATATGGACGACATGTCGTCGGTATAGGTCCACCCTATGTCGACGACTTATCGTCCGGATATGTTTAAGGTCTATACCGACAACAAGTCGTTCCTATAGATTTTAATTTAGAATTTTTTTAATTAACCCTATATCAACGACTTTTTTGACCTATTGGTACGAAGCTATATCGACATGATTTATGGAATCATAAACAATTAAACTAGGTTATCAGTATTAGCTAAATATCATGCATATAAATGTTTGAATATGCTATATATACCATCAAGAACTTTATATCTTTTAATTTGTGTTAATATGTTCTATACTTTCAAGTTTCAACAAAATCATCACATATAGGAAATGGAAGGGCCTAGTAATATCATGAAACATCAACAAAGACCTCCTTATTATAGTGACTCGATGGATTCGTTTTGTACCCAACCCTTCAAAGGTTGTCCAAATGTGGTCACAACAAACCAGTCTATCCATGTAGCAACAACTAATAGTGATGTAGACAAACAACAAGATCATAAGGCAACTACAATTAGCCCTTTTGTTCCAAGCCATTTGCCGTCAGCCAATACGTTCACTATATCTTTTAGAAACCCTACATCATCACAAGATTTAAATTACCGGGACGGAGTGATGCCAGAAGAGGAGACGAGTCTAAATGAATATCTTGGATCCATTGATGGTACCACAAGGTTTCAAAACACAAGAAGAAATCATAGACAACTTCAAGAGCATGTCGTAGCCGAGAGGAAGAGAAGAGAGATATTGGCGGAACGCTTCATTTCTTTGTCAGCTCTTCTTCCGGGACGAAAAAAGGTACTATCATATTATTGTGCGTTATAGTTTTAACGTAGAAAAACACTTTATAGGTTGAATATAGAGTTGATATTGAGATCCCAACATCTCAAAGCTCTTGAAAGAAAATAACTTTAATGCTAAAACTCAAGACCAAGCTCTGATCAATGTATCATGTATAAACTCACGAATATGGCATAATGGAATTCAGTGTATGGTCACTAATTTGGGAATTTTATGCATGTTACATATAAGTCACTGAATAGTAATTAAGTTTTATGAATAAAATGAAAATGTTGATTTACTCTTTTTGAATTTCAATTTCACCATGTCCATAAAATGAAATCCAAATAAAAGTAACTCGTAACATGATAACTTCACAAGATTGAAACATGTGAAACTTGAGTGACTAAAATGAGACAAAAAAAAGTTTGAGTGACTAAAATGAGACAAAAAAAATATTTGATTGACTTAAACTGAACAGATTAAAACTTAATTACTATTCTGTAAAGTTACTCCTTCAGATGGACTTAGAAAAATGGTTTTGTTTTCTATGATCAGATTACCTATAAACCGTTTTGAATTCATACATCACCTAGAAACTAAAACCATTTTCCTAAGTCCACTAGAAAAGCAAAAGTTCCTAATCTGGCATAATGTATTTCGACATATATATAATTATTGATCTGGCATAATGTATATGATCATATATCATGTTATTATGATTATCAAAACCATTTTCCTACACATTTTTCTAACAATCTATTACTATTAGATGGATAAAGCTACTGTGTTAGAAGATGCCAGGAAGTATGTACTACAACTTGAAACACGGGTGAAGGAACTAGAAGAAACATCAGCCAAAGGAAAAGATATTATTCATGAATCAGGTGTTTCCATGGGGATATCCAAGTTTTGTGGTGGTCATGAAGATGTGGCATCTTCTTCTGATGACACAAATTATTTACCTAGTAGCAATCCTGAGATCAAAGCAAGAATTTCCGGAAGCAAAATGCTAGTGAGAATCTACTGCATGAAAAGTTCATCAATAGTATTGAAAATCCTAACTGAGATGGAGAGACTTCATATTACCATTGATTGTTGCAGTGTTCTTCCTTTCGGCAATGCTCATCTAATTACCATCACTGCTCAGGTATGTGAGTAAATTGAGTAAAGTGTCACTTTCGTCTATGTGGTTTGGCCATTTTAGTCTCTTTCATCCAAAAATATATTTTTTTATTTTTTCGTTCCTGACTTTTCAAATTCTAGCCATTTTCATCCACCTGACTAACTCCGTATGCATTTTAACATTAAATCATGGGCAATTTGGTATTTTCAACTGCCTTCTACTCTCCTATGGACTTGAACCTTTAACGTGTTGGGAGGGACCCTTAAGTTGTTAATACCTTGATACCATTCGGCTGCAAGCCCTTTGGTATTAACTACAATATTTAATTACTCTTAAAAACTAATGATTAATGACTTTCAAAATGCTAGATAGAAAAACTATACTTTGAATATAGTATATTTTAATTACGGACTAAGCCAAGCATTAGTAAGCCCGATAAATTCATTATTTCAATATAACTTCCTAGTTTTTTTGGGAAGAATAATAACTTTTATTAAAATATGTTCAACTATAGTTTCCTTGTTTATGTACAGATGAATGATGAGATGGTCATAAGAGCGAAATATCTAGTGAAATGCTTGCTGTCAACTCTTAGAGATTTCCATTGACATCCACGTTAAGTTGACGAGATCTTGGAGAGGCAATGAGACAATTAACCTCCTTTTTCTTTGTATCATTCGTTAAATATAATGATAATGTCTCACATGTAACCAGATTTTGATGCATTGATATTGAAAGTGTAATGTGGAATTGACCCACTTAGAACACCCGACTACCAACTTTGCTACCCATTACCAATATCACTACCGAGCACCTTTAACCTTGAGTTTTTTTCGGTGAAATGGTGTATATTTGGATGTGTAAAGTGTTTATGGGTTTTGCATGAGTTGAATTTGGAATCTGGGTAGTCCGCTATCAGAGATAGCAGATTCAATTAAAGTACAACCGACTCTGATTCTTGATATATATAGCGGATTCGGTTTGACTCCGCTTGCTAATAAACCGGATTCGGACTCCGCTCCTTGACGTAGCAGACTCTTCGCCGGAGATGAGGTGGCAGCCGGATGGGGTAGACTCCGCTTTTTGAGTTAGCGGACTTGACTCCGCTTGTTTGACCAGCGGACTAAAATGTTTTTAGATGAAAATCTCTGTTACCCTATGGTCTTGTCTCCAGGCTCGAATCTTACTGTTGATGTGTTTCAGCTTTATTTTTTTTAATGCATCTGCGAGCATGCAGCAACGCTACACTACAAGCCTCCACTAAATCCGTTGAGTCCGCTTTCTATATAAACAGAGACACACAAAATTATCAATCCCCACACTTGCATTGTTTATTTAAAAAAACGAGTAAAATCCTTAAGGTTGATTTTTTTTAGTTTTGTTTTAAAAATTGTTTTGTTTTAAAACCATTAAAAATTTCATAAAACCTTGGTTTTTTAGTTTTAAATTTTATAAAGATTTTTAGGGAGTTTTTTTAAAGTTTCTTTATTTGAAAAATGACTTATCAGTTACATCCAGGGCCACAAATTGGTGATGTTTTATTTCTTGAAGATGAACACATGGCTCACATGTAGTGGAAAAACGAGTTGCAAAATGAAAATCCTTTTTTACATTAGACGCGGTGATAAAAAATTTTGGGTGCATCTCCGGGATCATGGTATTACCAATAATGTGAAGGAGATATTAAATGTTGCCAGGTTTGGTGGGATTATTGATTGTGATTACCAGAGCATTGATCATCCATTTCGTTCTGTATTCTCCGTACGTGCCTCCTACCACCTAGTGTTGTAACTTTAGACAAGTCTCCTTGGATACACCAACCTGCACCCCTCCATAGATCCTTGTGAGGAAGTGGGTGATAATGCCTTAAATATTGTTGACGATAGGTAATGGTGTAGTAACGAGAATCAACAATTTCATTTGCCAGTCCATTTCTATGACGGCAGACGGTTATAGCATGCGAGCATGAAAATCTCTCCATTTTCCATTTACGAGATGTGCATTTTCTTTCTTTTATAATTAACGATGTAGTTGTTTCCACCTTCATCGTTGGTTTCCATTCGCGACGTTACCCTGTACGTCTCTTCTATGTGATTATACTTGAATACCATGTGGTCTTGTGTGCGTCTATTACGGTTATTAAAGACGTGCCACATGTGGGGGGTAAATTAGTGTTGCAGTTGAAGGCAATTTCAGTGTGCTTAACATACTGAGACACATCTTTCTGAAATGTATAGTCGATACACGCTTTAATCGGCAACAACTTGGCTTCACGTAAAGCATTATCCAAGCTCTCTGAACTGTTTGTGGTTAGGTTACCCCAACGACGATGACCACGATCAAATTGAAGAGTCCAATGGGTTTTTGAATATTATTCAAGTATATCCAAGCATCCTCATTAATGATTTTCATCTCCGTTACAGCAACCATATACTTTCTAGCCTGGGTGGTGCTTCCGATTGCCCAACAAAGTTTCTTTAAACTAGCACTCTTGAACCTTTTCATTAGGTTGCTTCTAACATGACGGAGACATAAACGATTGTCACACCCCCAAATTCCACTAACGGAGTTTTACCGTTAGGGATGTGACACACCAGGATCTCAGACATTAGTTACTTTGAACGACTCTACATAGGACTCAAAATGGAAATATCTTTTAAATCAGAGTATCAATGCGGAAGCGTAAAGAAAGTAAATGCGCAGAATACACGCGCCCAAAACCAAAGTTCAAAAGTCCAACCAACCAAAATACAATACAAAGAAGTCATAAAATATATCATAAGTAAAATAGTTGAATCCCTTGCATGTCCTAACGTGCACCTGTGTCTTAGCTTAGCGTCCTGAGAAAACATGTAAGAAAAAGTGTCAACACGAGGTTGGTGAGTTCACAGGTTTCAATAAATAAGTAAGCGTGTACCAGATTTATGATCATTCAATATGTATCTATAGGTAGCTAACCTATGTTCATGTTTTAGCTCAAGTGCTCGCAACCGAAACTGACTGTTTGTTTATTGCCTCCTGCCAGGTTCTATCAATACTGGCCATGTGAATAGGCTAACATTTCACCCGTTCGATATTCGATCGAGTTAGCGCGACTAACGCGGGTGGGATTTGTCAAACCCAGTAGTACTACTAAACATTACCTCGCTAAGATCCATATTAACGGTTCGAAATAAGATGAGGACTTTCTGTGATAGCATGTTACACTTAGCTTTAACATTGATAGCATATGAAATACAAAATCTAAAATCAGTTTAAGCATGTTTTCTCCCCAAAGTTAAAAGCAGTAAAAAGGGGCCGTGAAACTCACCTGCTTGGCGTTGAAGGTAGTTTCACACTAGGAGTAAGTTGGAACCACGAGTGTAAGTCTCAAAAGACTTACGAATGCCCTAAAATTATAAACACATAAATTAGGGATAAAATATGGGAATTGTGATAGCGACACGGAATGAGAAACGTCATAAGGAAACGCTCTAATATTCAAGAGTAAACGAACGTGTCCACGGGGATAGGAATTCCTTAATTTATAATTAAGATATATATATACGTTACGCGACGAATGACAAAAATAATAATAAATATAATCGAGTGTTTTGTCATTCATAAAAATTATGAAAATAATATACTTTAATATATTATTTTTATATTCGAAAGGATATTCTAATTACTCATTTATGGTACAAAATAATAAATATATTATTTTTATGAACGTAGCAATGCGAGTAAATAATATAACTAATTATATTATTATTTAGTTTCAAATGTTATACGAGGTTGTAAAACGATACGAAATAATATATATTTATATATTATTTAATAATACGAGTCACGGTTTGAAAATAATATAAACGTATTATTTTATACGAATTTATGGCTTAAAATAATATAAACATATTATTTTTACTTGAGAATATTAACAATAAATTATTTATAAAAGTGGGTATAATTTATGAAAATATGTTAATAATTCAAACCCGAGCCTACGGGTTGAGTTCCGGGCTAAAACACATTTGTATAATATTATAATATTACAGGGTTTGATTTTTATTAATTAAATATTAACAGAAAAATGTTTAAAAATAATTGTGGGAGCCCGGTCTCGAACCCGGGTCTCCTCCCCCACACACCAACACTCTAACCAACCCTACCCGCTAGGGAATCGCAATGATATCCGGTTCTGATTTGTTTTAACGCGAAAACTCCCCATGTTCTTCCCCCCTTTACGCGATCCGAAGCAGAATCCCACCCCAACCTCGACGAATTCGACTTTGAATGTTAACACAAGTTTAGGGGTTTTGTAATGTGTCACACCCCGACCGATGGCGGAATCATCGGGGCGGGACATGTAAGACTGTTCATGAGCTCAAGGTTGACTAAATTGTAATATGTTAAATCAAATTCCATTCAAACAAATACGAATCAAATTCCATGTACATAATGAAATACAATTTGTTTTTGAATTAAGATTATCTAGGTCCAAAGCCTATGTGTAGCATGTCTTGATCAAACTCATATGAAAGCACCTGAAACATGAATAAAATAGGGTCAACTAAAAAGTTGGTGAGTATAACACAAGTTTGTACATAGATAGCATATAGTTTGTAAACCAAATCCTTTACAAAACATGATAAAATAAGGCATTTATGGGGAGCAGCTATTGTGTAACCAAATGTACAATCAAACCTTGTAACTAGCATGCAAAACAAAGTGTGTTGTCGGTTTCAATCACCGCGTACCATGGGTGGGTTTGTCAGACTCAATAGATCCATCATTGAAAACCGTCGGCTTGTATAGTTAATGATTGCACATAAGAGCATACAAAGGTTAAACACACCTAGCACTCGGGCACAAAGCTCAAATTTTTGCACACATGTATGTAAATAGGATTTTTGCACTTGTGTTGTTTGTGTAAATGTAATTGTGTAATGTGTAATGAGTATAGAGTTCATGTTCCACCCCAAAAGTGTAAAAGAGTAAAAAGGGGTTGTGAATACTCACTTGATTCGAAGGCGTAGCTAACACAAGATACTAGCTAGCAATAAGATCCTTGCAATGCACAATGTTAACCTAGAGTGTAATGTATATTGTATTAATAGTGCACAAAGTCTATGTCAAAGTTTAGGGTCGGATTGGAGGAGTGTATAAGGTTAGGGATTTGAACTTGAAATGTATTGTATAATATGAAAGATTTGAAATGGGTATTTTTGGAACCTTTTGATTAATAAATAACTAAATAATTAAATAATTTATTATTTATCTAGTTATGAAGATAATGTAGACGTTATAGGAAATTAAGTATAAATAAATAAATGTTTTTGTTTAAATATAAATTAAATTTTATAGGTTTAAATAAATAACTTTTATTTATTTTAGAATTTAAAACTTGATCTTTTCAGAGAAGTTAATATAATTTTTATAAAAACGATTATTTTTATTTGAAAAATTAATTTGAAATATTTATTGTTTTAAAAATATGAAATTAAATATTCTGTCAAAGTTTTCTCACACACACGACCGTGCCAGGGATAAGGCACGATCGTTCTAGGACCACGGGCGCGACCGCGTTGATCAAGGACGCGACCGTGTTGATCAAACGGATGACATAGCAAGGCTGCTCACTAGGCACGACCGTGCCTGCGCCAAGCACGACCGTGTCTAGGGTTCGGATAGCACGACCAGGTCTAGCCAAGAGGCACGACCGGGTCAGAGGGCGAGGCACGACCGCGCTGGAGGACTAGCGCGACCGTGTCTGGTCCAAAACAGAGACGAATTGTCTAATTCTTATGATTTCAATGCTGGAAACCTTAGGGCTTTCATCCATTAGGTGATTACGAGTCTATTGGTATAGATTAATTGTATTTAAAACGTGTCCAAAGTATTATTCGATTAAATCATTTTTAAACGAAACTTAGATTCGGGTTTGCGTACATTTCGATATTGTAAGCCCAAATCAGATTAGGGCTTTTGATCTATAGTCTGAATAAATTGAGAAAAAGGATTCAATTACCAGGAAGGACAATGAATTGGTAGCGGACGAGTTCCGGCTATGACAGGCTTAGTCTCCGGCGTCTCCTGCAGCAATTCCGACTGAACCAGTACTCTCGGGAGTCTCTGAGAGGATTGATGGTGCAATGGATCGGGGAAGCTTCGTTCCAGAATATAAGAATTTCGGTTCAAACGAAGGGAGGTTGATTTCTCTGAGGCTAATCGGATTTCTGGACTATTGGTTGTAAATGATAGTGTAATTGCTTTGTCAAGGGATATTAAGTGGAAATCAGTTACGGGAAACCAACGATCGGGCGATTAAAGCTGCAGTTACGTTTTCTCAGACATGAGGCGCGACCGTGCCAACACAAGGCGCGACCGTGTCAGACTAGGCGCGACCGTGCCAACATGAGGCGCGACCGTGTCAGACGAGGCGCAACCGTGTCAACATGAGGCGCGACCGTGCCTACTAGGGTTTCTGGTTATTTACAAAATCAGCCCTTGTAACTTCAGCTTTGACAGAATTAGCTTGGTTAGGATTTAACAGAACACCTAACGGGATTACTAACTGAGTTAACTCTAGGAGGTGTTACCATGTGATTTGAGTTCTAAAACTTTGAATTAAAATACGATCGGCTAACAATTTAATGAGGCGTAGGTTTGAATAAGTATAGGGTTTAATGTCGTATTGTTATTTTATTCATTACCATAAATTCAAACAGGGTCGAAAAATCAGGAATGTTACAGTCTCCCCATGTTAAGGGAATTTCGTCCCGAAATTTAACTAATGGAGGGTGCTAAGATCAAGAAGGAGGATGGAGTTTTGGGTTCTCGGGTAGTTTTGAGTGTTGGATCCTGGGGTGTGTAACCGTTGACATGGCTTAGGCCTGATACTTTGAATATGAAGAGTGATAATGAATTTTTGTTTCGAAATGAAGATTGTCGAATAATAATTTGAATTCTAAATATGAGATGTATTACTTGAAATGGATTTGGAGGGATTTCAAAATTTAGAGTTTGTGTAAGATATAGTCTAATATACTTAAAATTGTGAGTGGGTACAAGATTTCATAAACATTGGTCTGGGTCAAAACTCCACGTGACACGAACAACGCTACTTATGATAATATGATAGGACACTTATATATAGGAAGTACCATCGACGTATCCACCATGCCCTTGTCATATCACATCAGTTTCGTTGTCACATATCATGATAAGTTTTAGGTCACAACACACGCCAAAATTTCCCTATAGTTTCCATGCGCTGATTTTTATAATTCCGTGTGCACCCGTAATTATTCAAATCATCGTATGGTCCGTATAGATTGTTTCGTTGTGTGTGGGAAAGGGGGGCATAATTTCACTATGATCACATTGTTTACACATAGAAAGTCGCTAACAAGTAACTATGTCCCTAATCAGGTCAGTTTGCAAACTAAAGAGTAGTAAAGTAGTAACACTTAAAGTTTCTTAGTTGGCTCGTGTTTGAACAAGAATACGTCAAACCCCGAGGCGTTTCAATGCATCATGGTCTTCAACTTTGGTGTACAAAGTGCATGACCATGTCTTGTGTATAATGAAATCGATCCATTGCAATAATTGTAAGCAAATTTTTGTTTCGAGTATATAGTAAGCACACAAGTCTCATGTATGATCTAGTGTCACGTAGTTCGTAATCAAATAAGTCTCATATATATAAAGTAAACAATTTATCGTCTTGTATTTTGTAATCGATAAACTATAACGTGTAATGTAAACAACATAGTATTATGTGTATCGAAGGAAATGGATCTCATGCATAGTGTTAGCAACGTAGCATCATGTATCTTGTATAGTGTACACCATTTGGTATAAAGTACTTTGTAATCAAATGTGTTTCATGTACAGGGTTGTCAATATAGAATTATGTATCAATGAAGCAATTCTTATGTATCACGTATATTGCAAACAATCTAAGTTTCGTGTATCATGTACTCAATCCAATAGCATATGTATTGCAAATAAACATGTTTCGTGCATTACGTGATCAATCGAGCAAATTGTAATTTGTAGGCAAACTAGTTTCATGTATTATGCAATTTGTGCAGCATTGGGTATATTGAGGTTTTTTTTTTTTTTTTTTTTTTTTTTGAGTTTCATGTATCATGTGGTTGCGTTGGATATATTGTAAACGTGTATACGTGAGTATTGAACTTCGCGTGCGATGTGTACTAACGGGTTTTGCATGTGATCGAGTGCTGTGGTCAAACATGTTGTTTGGCGTTCTTGCATCATGTGGTAGTTAGGTTCAAGTCCTCAAATCTCAATGATGTTGGTGAAAAGGGTTAACGTCTACGTGGTATGGTTCGTCTCTTGAAGTGCCAAGTGAAAGATAACGAGGAGGTTTTGAAAATATTCGGGAATTGTGTTTACAAATACGGGTCTTTGTTTGAACATAGAAAGTTGGGAAATTGTTTTTGGTTGTAGACATATAAAGTAGTGAAATCCTTAAATCGCATATTTTAAATGAATATACAATTTATGAGAAAATATTTTTAATTTAAAATTTCAACTTTTAACTAAACAAGTAGTAGCATATTAATTTAGCCAAAATTTGAAATTATTTACTTTAATGAATAAAAATCATAATTATTTATCAGTAGAAAGAAATTAATATTTTTATGAAAATGGTTGCATTAACCTTCCCTATTAGGTGAAAAAGTTTTATGAAAAATTTATGTTTTTGATATTATCTAAAAATTTGATAAACATTTTGTTTAAACAAGATAACGAGGTTTTGTTTAAATCACAAAATAGGATGATTTATTTAACGAAAAAGATTGTTGGTAACGTACTAAACCATGTTGAATGAAAGAAGTGATATTTGAGAAAATTTGATGGGAATATAACAGGTGTAATTTACGCCCTACGGGTCAAATCAATGAACAATAACTGTAGAGTTGAAATATATGGAATTGATTAAATGCTGAAATGTTAAACATTATTCAAAACATAGGGAAATGGTTCTCAAATTGAAAATTTAAAGGAAATCAGTAGAAGCTTCTTCTAACGTCTCAGATAGCTTTCCACTAGGAAGAAGATAATCGCCAGGATGAGCACCGCTATGGTCACTCGAGTAGTAGATCTAGCTTCAGCCCTGGCGGTCTCCGTGCGGTGTTCTTGAACTTCCTTTTCGAGGATGGAGATTAACTCCTTTTGGTACCCTAGTTGGTTTGCTAGGTTATCCATTCTTTGTCTTTGCAAGTCGTGTATCATTCCCTGCTCTATCCTTTGTCTCTCGAATTCTGAATTTCTTACATATTGATGGAAGTCATTGGTTGGAATTCCCATAACACCAGGAGGTGCCATGTTGTGTCTTACCCAAGGGTTAGGAAGGTACGGGTCGGGCATTAGGTATGGGTCGCTTAGTGGGGGTGGCAATTGATTATGGGGGTGAGGTGTATGATACGGGTTTATGGGTACGGGTGATCCAGGTGTTCGAAGTCTCGGTTAGGTGTTCCTAATCCCGTACGCCCTTACATCGAACCTTGGCCTAGCAGTTGGGGGTGTTGGTGATCGATATACGGGTGTCTCAGTGTCTTCTTCCCAATCAGATTCTGATCCAGGACGGTAAACCGGGGAGGGAGGAGGGTAGGAGTCTATGTCTAGCAGTAAACAATGAAAAAGTTGTAAGTGATTATGAAATATGAAGTGTCAAATATAGGAGTTCTTATGGGTTTTAGAGTTTGACTAGTCATAACGCCGAACCTTCACGATAATATTTTAGAAATGCACTTGACCTATAAGTAATGTATCCCTAAGGAGAATTCCCAAGAAAGAGGGGTGGGTCACTAAGACACACTTAAGTACCCTATCTTTCCTTAGCCAGAATTCCTCGTGGGTTTACACACTCTTCCAGCCATCATGTATTAATAATACTATTGTTGGGCTCATGGTTAAGATGAGAATTGTTGTGGACTGGGCTTTGAGGCCCAAAAGTAAGGTTTATGCATTTAAGTGGGCTTCTTCTTCTTGAAGGATAGATGGGCTTCTTGGTTTATTATTGGTGGACCTTAGGCCCAGTAATTTAAGTCTTTGTTCATAAAGGTGATGGTATCATGTATGGGAGTCCAAATGTGTATGAATAATTTTTGGTGTGTATATGTATGTGTTAAACTTAGGATAGTGTTTTAAATAATTTAAGTAGGTAGCTAAGAATAGGAGGAAAAGTTGACAGGAAATGTGACACATAAACTATTGAGTATTGTGTCATGTGATGTAATCATATAGTATAACATATAAAGATATTCACATAGGAAATAATCATATAGTATGTAGGTAGTAATGAGTGTAAGCATAGGAGTTATCAAGTAGTGTGACACATAAGTCATCATGTATTGTATCAAATGGTGTAAATACTTATGATATCATGTAAAAATAATCACACAGGAATTGAAAAAATGTAACATGTAGTAGCATGGCATTGTATGGGTGTCCTAAAGTTATAGTCTAGGTCAAGAGTGTCTAATAACCTAGTTCCCTATAACCAAGGCTCTGATACCAATCTGTCACACCCCGACCGATGGCGGAATCATCGGGGCGGGACATGTAAGACTGTTCATGAGCTCAAGGTTGACTAAATTGTAATATGTTAAATCAAATTCCATTCAAACAAATACGAATCAAATTCCATGTACATAATGAAATACAATTTGTTTTTGAATTAAGATTATCTAGGTCCAAAGCCTATGTGTAGCATGTCTTGATCAAACTCATATGAAAGCACCTGAAACATGAATAAAATAGGGTCAACTAAAAAGTTGGTGAGTATAACACAAGTTTGTACATAGATAGCATATAGTTTGTAAACCAAATCCTTTACAAAACATGATAAAATAAGGCATTTATGGGGAGCAGCTATTGTGTAACCAAATGTACAATCAAACCTTGTAACTAGCATGCAAAACAAAGTGTGTTGTCGGTTTCAATCACCGCGTACCATGGGTGGGTTTGTCAGACTCAATAGATCCATCATTGAAAACCGTCGGCTTGTATAGTTAATGATTGCACATAAGAGCATACAAAGGTTAAACACACCTAGCACTCGGGCACAAAGCTCAAATTTTTGCACACATGTATGTAAATAGGATTTTTGCACTTGTGTTGTTTGTGTAAATGTAATTGTGTAATGTGTAATGAGTATAGAGTTCATGTTCCACCCCAAAAGTGTAAAAGAGTAAAAAGGGGTTGTGAATACTCACTTGATTCGAAGGCGTAGCTAACACAAGATACTAGCTAGCAATAAGATCCTTGCAATGCACAATGTTAACCTAGAGTGTAATGTATATTGTATTAATAGTGCACAAAGTCTATGTCAAAGTTTAGGGTCGGATTGGAGGAGTGTATAAGGTTAGGGATTTGAACTTGAAATGTATTGTATAATATGAAAGATTTGAAATGGGTATTTTTGGAACCTTTTGATTAATAAATAACTAAATAATTAAATAATTTATTATTTATCTAGTTATGAAGATAATGTAGACGTTATAGGAAATTAAGTATAAATAAATAAATGTTTTTGTTTAAATATAAATTAAATTTTATAGGTTTAAATAAATAACTTTTATTTATTTTAGAATTTAAAACTTGATCTTTTCAGAGAAGTTAATATAATTTTTATAAAAACGATTATTTTTATTTGAAAAATTAATTTGGAATACTTATTGTTTTAAAAATATGAAATTAAATATTCTGTCAAAGTTTTCTCACACACACGACCGTGCCAGGGATAAGGCACGATCGTTCTAGGACCACGGGCGCGACCGCGTTGATCAAGGACGCGACCGTGTTGATCAAACGGATGACATAGCAAGGCTGCTCACTAGGCACGACCGTGCCTGCGCCAGGCACGACCGTGTCTAGGGTTCGGATAGCACGACCAGGTCTAGCCAAGAGGCACGACCGGGTCAGAGGGCGAGGCACGACCGCGCTTGGAGTGGCGCGACCGTGTCTTCATGGAGCACGACCGCGCTGGAGGACTAGTGCGACCGTGTCTGGTCCAAAACAGAGACGAATTGTCTAATTCTTATGATTTCAATGCTGGAAACCTTAGGGCTTTCATCCATTAGGTGATTACGAGTCTATTGGTATAGATTAATTGTATTTAAAACGTGTCCAAATTATTATTCGATTAAATCATTTTTAAACGAAACTTAGATTCGGGTTTGCGTACATTTCGATATTGTAAGCCCAAATCAGATTAGGGCTTTTGATCTATAGTCTGAATAAATTGAGAAAAAGGATTCAATTACCAGGAAGGACAATGAATTGGTAGCGGACGAGTTTCGGCTATGACAGGCTTAGTCTCCGGCGTCTCCTGCAGCAATTCCGACTGAACCAGTACTCTCAGGAGTCTCTGAGAGGATTGGTGGTGCAATGGATCGGGGAAGCTTCGTTCCAGAATATAAGAATTTCGGTTCAAACGAAGGGAGGTTGATTTCTCTGAGGCTAATCGGATTTCTGGACTATTGGTTGTAAATGATAGTGTAATTGCTTTGTCAAGGGATATTAAGTGGAAATCAGTTACGGGAAACCAACGATCGGGCGATTAAAGCTGCAGTTACGTTTTCTCAGACATGAGGCGCGACCGTGCCAACACAAGGCGCGACCGTGTCAGACTAGGCGCGACCGTGCCAACATGAGGCGCGACCGTGTCAAACGAGGCGCAACCGTGTCAACATGAGGCGCGACCGTGCCTACTAGGGTTTCTGGTTATTTACAAAATCAGCCCTTGCAACTTCAGCTTTGACAGAATTAGCTTGGTTAGGATTTAACAAAACACCTAACGGGATTACTAACTGAGTTAACTCTAGGAGGTGTTACCATGTGATTTGAGTTCTAAAACTTTGAATTAAAATACGATCGGCTAACAATTTAATGAGGCGTAGGTTTGAATAAGTATAGGGTTTAATGTCGTATTGTTATTTTATTCATTATCATAAATTCAAACAGGGTCGGAAAATCAGGAATGTTACATAATGCATGGTATTGCGAATCCGTGGACCGACTCAATTGCACAATCATGAGTTTAACACGGTTTTAATTTCGGTTTCAGAAGTCGGAACCCTAGTTTTTAATTTAAAATCAAATCGATTAATTCCGATGATGTTTGAAGTTGAATTCATGGGGCTTTTACTAATTAGAGTGATGCGAAACTACCCCCATAGTTTAATTGCGTTGAGACTGTGTTAAAAATCAAAAACCCCAAATCGATTTTAAGCAAAACCTAGGTTACGGATTATGATCAATTTGATTTCGATTGATGGAATAAACATAGGGCTTTTGATTGATACATGATTGCGAAACTGAGGGTATAAATTAATTGGATTGGGGTTAAGCCTAAGTTCAAAACCCCCAATTCGCAAATTGATGAACCCTAGAATCGGGTTTATGATTAATTCGATAACGAAAGCCTTAATTAGCATAGGGCTTTCAGTTTTTGGGTAAAAAAGAAAGTGAGTGTGATGTCAATTACCAGAAAGAGGTACGAATTGAAGGTGCTCGACCAAAACGTATTCCGACTTGCGTGACTTTCCTTCCGGTGACTCCGACTCTGATTCCGATTGGATTAGTGCGTGCAACAGTTCCACAGATGATCGATTTAAGTGGAAAGGGGTTCGATTTCAAGTATAGCGATCAAATTGATACGCATTTGAGTGTATAGGAGCCGAATACGACGGTTACGACTATTAACGTCCATTATTTGCTTTAATTCGAGCAATGATGTTGAAAGCATGTTCGTGATCGACCGAAATCATTAATGATATGCGTTACTAATTTGCATTTGAACAGTTTTGCGGTTAAGGGTATGAATTCGGATCCCAAATATGAGGGTTTGACTTTATAAAGTCAAAATAGGGTTCATTTAAATTGATTTTGACTTTGGGAGTCAATTAATCAAATTTTGAAACTTGGCAGGACTAGTTCCTGTAGTTTGAGGTTAAATATTAACCGAACCGGTCCTTCTGGTTTGAATTTAACTGAATTAGCTAACGGGGTTAAGTTTCAGTTAGTACATTTAACGAGGTTTGTTAACGGCGTTAGCATGAAAAGTCGGGTTGTCACAACGATGATACGCATTCGGCTCCATCCACCCTTCTAGATTGGTCATTGAATTAACTGTTCCTGCGTGTCGATCAGAGATGACACACAAAGGTCCCATCGTTTCATTTACAACATGTTCCCTAAACATCTTAAAAAACCAAGCCTAACTTTCATTTGTCTCTTCGTCGATAATTGCATAACCAACCGGAAGTATATAGTTGTTCGCATTTTTTGAAACTGCAATAAAAAATTTACTTCGATAAGGTCCTTTCAGACGAGTGCCGTCTATAGAGATAAAATGTTGACAAAGATGAAACGCGTCAATAGAGGGCTTAAATGCCCAAAAGACGTATTTAAATGTGGCACATTGGGATGACCCGTGTAGATGATGTAGCCACTCAACAACAGTGCCTTTATTTGAGGCTTTTAACGCTCTAATGTACATGTGTAATTCATTAAAGTTGGAATCCCAACTTCCATGAATATTCTCAATGGCTATTATGCGACCTAGCCAGGCCTTTCAATAAGTAATATCAACGTGCAACGAATCCTTTATAAGAACTCGAACTTGTTTCACTAGAAAAGAAATATCAGCTTGAACTGCACTTGATATATAAAAGGCAACATCCTTAGACCGCGAGTAACGATTGTTGTTGCGTTGAACTGTTCCGTAATAGTTGTGTGCAGCAACTCATTTTGTTAGTTGCCACATGTGTTTATTCTTCTTTAGGCATGCACTGGCTGCCCAACGACATGGAGGGGTGTTTGGGAGAGGTTCGTTATATTTTGGGCCCTTGGTGTAGCATTTAGCTCTCTAACAGGTTTTTCTCATCTCCGTAACGATCACCTCTCGATTACAAGCAACCTTCCATGACAAAATTTCTTCAACCACCTCTTGTTTAGAACTGAAGAACATATCAATACGGATTTGATTGGATTTAGGGTTCTATATATCCATTCGATCCTCATCATCAAAAACAGGAAGCTCTGAATCTTTTAACTCTAAAACTTCATCATAACCTTCCACTTACCCAGTAGGAAATCCTTGAGAAATTCTGGAGTTGTATTCTCCGGAATCGTCATCATCATCATTATTTACTAGGTTGGTATAGGTAGACGGGCCGGCTTCATAATCTGTGGAAATTTGGGAACGCATAAGTTCCATAAAAATGTTATGCTGGACGGGAACATTAGCCTCAACAATCACAAAAATCTGACACCAGTCATTTACTTCATTTGCTGCTAGAAAATACAACATGCGTACACCTTCTTCCTCTAACAAATATGAACTTGCATGAACTCCTTGAAACGTGTAGTATAAAACCAACTTTAAACTATATAAATCTCTATCTAGTTGAACATGATTGTGTATCGTATCAACTAGTTCGGCATATGACATTGAATCATAGCGAACAATAAACGAGGATGTTAAAGTAGATTCATCACAGTTAACAACCCCATTTACGAAAGAAACTTGACCACCCTAATAAAGTTTAACAATAAGTGGACTAAAAGATGACGCTATTAGGTATTACAGGCTTGGGATTCTAAAAGTGAATATTATTCAAAAATATGTTCATATACATTGGCATTATTATAAACGAATAAATTAAATATATCAAATATGTAAGTTATAAAAATGAGTTTTATACTTCAAAAGTGTTTGAATAATTCAATCGACTTGGTTAGGGTAAAAGTTAGTTCGCTTGCAGGGATAGCGGACTCACTTTAATGATATAAAACTTGAATACACCGGTTCAACTTGAATACAATTGATCACCAGTTGTATCAACTAGGGTAACAGAGATTCCTGATTCAGACATTAAACAACATTTGAGTCCGCTGGTCAAACAAGCGGAGTCAAGTCCGCTAACTCAAAAAGCGAAGTCTACCCCCTCCGGCCACCACCTCATCTTCGGCGAAGAGTCCGCTATGTCAAGGAGCGGAGTCCGAGTCCTCTTTATCAACAAGCGGAGTCAAACTGAGTCCGTTATGTCAAGAAGCGGAGCCGGTTGTATTTTTCTTGAATCTGCTATCTCTGAAAGCAGACTGCCCGGTTTCCAAATTTAACTCATGCAAAACCCATAAACACTTTACACATCCAAATATACACCATTTCACCAAAAAATTCTTTAACCTTCGGCAGTAACCATGAACTTCACTACTTGACATCATCATTGACTTAAGCATATATTTAATAATCTCCACCTTAGTGCAAAGTCAATTACAACTAAGTTCACCAAATGTGAAACACATCCAAAACACTATAGAAACTTTAGACCTCGTAATGACTTGGTCAACGTATTGTAACATCCCAAAAATAGTAAATAAATAAATAATAACGCAATAGAGATTTAACCGTTAAAAATGAAAAGAAAATGGATGGGCTTGGACTCGGCTCCAACAGGCCGAGGGAAGCCCAAGTATATAAAGGTCAAGACAGCCTAGGACTATCATTTCTTCCACAACTTGCAATCTAGAGAGAGAAAGGAGAGCTCGGGCCTAGAGAGAGAAAGTTGACGGATCGAACCGAAATTGAAGGAGCACGTTACTGCTGAGCTCGTGAGCAAAACCACCGAATCAGAATTCCAATCCAGGTAACGATTCGACCCTAAACTGAGTTTTTGTTCGTTTTGGGGTTTTTCGGGTTTTAGCTAAATAGGAGACGTTTTTATAGATGAAACTTGAAAATAAGCTTAGAACTAGCATCTAGAATGAAAACCGCACATTTTGATCAAAGAAAATTGTAAGATTGGCATGATCGGGTTAGCATGCAAGAATTTCGGACTTGTTCAGGAAACAGGTCTTGCGTACTTATCAAGTATGCAAGAAGGATGTCATGCGTACTTATCAAGTACGCATGAGGAAGATCCTGCGTACTTATCAAGTACGCATGAAGAATGTTCTGTGCACTTGTCAAGTACGCATGAACCAGGCCCTGTGCACTTGCTAAGTGCGCAGGCATCAGGCTAGATAGTGAAGTCAGTATGTTCGCCTAATTCTGTATGATTAAACCGTTAGGGTCGGGATCGGGTCGGATGTGTATTTAACTACCTAATTCAGACCGTACGTGACGTTGTTGGGCCTTTGTTTAGGACAACCAAGACTAGCTTATCGGGTGAGTTCTATGTGCCCCCTTCTATGTTATGTGCAAATCATTTTAAATGTTTTGGGGCTGAAGTGTATACACTAAATGAATAAATGATATGAATGTCAATGTGATCATACGTGATATACTAATATATTTATATATATATATATATATATATGAAAATGAATTATGAACAAAGAATGAAACGTATGTTTACAAAGAATGAATGAAAGAATGGCATAACGTAAATAAATGAAATCTTGCTTTATAATTATATATATTGCATGTTATGAATGTATGTATAGGTTATGGACGGAAACGAGGCTAACGGCTACTTCTGAAGACGGATGACCACGTGACTATTTTGCAACCGGGAAAAGTACGTTCCCTCGCAAGCTAGGACGTACAAAAGGCATTAATGGGCGGTTGAAGTAAATGCTTTAATAGTATAACGGTTGCATAAACAATAGTTCGCGTGGGAAACGGATGCCTTAGGGCAGACGGGCGAATATGACGGACTACGACGGTAGGACGGTTAAGACGGACGGCCGAAGGTTGGCCGGACGGTTTTAAGGCGGACGGTTTCTAGGACCGGACGAGTAAAAGGGTTACGACGGTAGCTTAAGGGCGTATGTCTTTGTGATATACGCAGTAAAAGACGGGTTGATCACCCTTATGTGTATGACCAATGAATGTTAAGGAAAGTAAAGGTGAATGCATATCTATGTAATCACATAAGAATGATGAAAGAGAAGCAAAAGCTATGAATACGTATTTATATAAATGTATATATAATTATGCATACCTTTAAAGAAATAATGTTCATACCTAATCGCTTTAAACTAGAACTCACCAGCGTTAGCTAACTTTTAGTATACATTTCAGGTAAAGAAAGGAAGGGTCGTGCGAAGGCGTGATGGTTACCCGGCAAGCGACTGACATCCCACTCTTGATTGTTAATTAAAAATGTTGTGTTTTTAATTGTTAAGACTACCGCTGTTATGTTATGTATTTGAATGATGTTTGTTTTCACTACTCTCGAATGTTTTAATTTAAGTTCAGTATTTATGACTATGTTTATGAGTAAATCCAACAAGTGAGGTTACCCGGGAAAGGGGCCTTACACGTTGGTATCAGAGCAATAGTTTGAGAGATTCAGACATCCCTAAATGTCTGGACTCAAGCTGATTATGGGACCAACGCACGGAAGTCAGTATGGGTAACCAACGCCAACGCCAGCACGGTAAGTACCAAAGTTAATTCACTTGGATAAGAATAGATACCTTAACTTAGAACAAATAGATGTCAATGTCATAACCGATTTGAAGAGTTTGAACCTGAAAAGCAATGTAAATTAGTAATCACAAACCGGTCACTGTAATTAATAATTTACCTTGCTCGTACTGTTCCAAACTATGATCTGAAGAAATGAAATTAGTGCATTCCCTTTATAACTATCAGGAAACTAAAAACTATGGCTGGTGGAGGGAGGACCGGACGCCGAGGCTGTCGCACTGGCCGAGTAGGTAGACCTCCGTTGAATCAAAGACTTGAAGAATAAGAGAGTGTGCACGCAGAACACACTGAGAGTGTGCACGAAACAGAAGTGACCCCAACTGGGGACAATAATCAAGGGCCTCCACAGTTAGAACCCGAGGTCAGGGATGCTATTGCCCGCGAAGTTGTACTCACTCTGAAGAAAGTATTGTCTGATCTACTATCCGAGGCACTAAAGAAAAGTAGAGAGGAGGATGAAGGAGACCATGAAGAGAAAGTATATGACAGTGATGGGGATGAAGTGAAGATGGGATCAAGCAATCGTGGGTGTACCTACAATGGTTTCAAGGATGGAGACCCACCCAAGTTCGATGGGAACAAAGATTCAGTGGCTACGTTCGAATGGATTGAGAAGATGAACGCTGTAATCAACATCATCGAATGTCGACCGGAGCAGGCGGTTAAATATGTCGCTCATTCTTTCACCAATGAAGCATTAGGTTGGTGGAGAAACATTCAAAGAACAAAGACGCCAAACGCTCTTGCCAGAATGACATGGGAAGACCTGAAGAAGCTCATAATCCAAAAGTTTTGCCCACAGAACGAGATTGATTGTGTGGAGAACGAGTTCCTAAACTTCAAGGCTGGCAACAAGACTCATCGCCAGTATACTTCAAGATTTAATGAGCTGGCCCAACTGGTACCACACTTGGTAGAAACTAAAGACCGTCTAATCAAATACTATGTCAAGGGTCTGCCGCAAAGGGTCCGGGTCCATGTGAAAGCTAACCTACCCTCGAACTTCGAGTCGGTAGTGAATCTGAGCCGAATCATCTACGGAGATTATGCCAATGAGGACCTGGCGCCTGAAACATTAAAGAGAAAGTGGGAGAACCCGTCTAGAGGCATCGGAAAAGGGAATGTAGCAACTGAAATTAAGAAACATCCCAAAAATGAAATGAAATTGGTCGAAGGTTGGCCGGACGGTTTCTAGGACCGGACGAGTAAAAGGGCTACGACGGTAGCTTAAGGGCGTATGTCTTTGTGATATACGCAGTAAAAGACGGGTTGATCACCCTTATGTGTATGACCAATGAATGTTAAGGAAAGTAAAGGTGAATGCATATCTATGTAATCACATAAGAATGATGAAAGAGAAGCAAAAGCTATGAATACGTATTTATATAAATGTATATATAATTATGCATACCTTTAAAGAAATAATGTTCATACCTAATCGCTTTAAACTAGAACTCACCAGCGTTAGCTGACTTTTAGTATACATTTCAGGTAAAGAAAGGAAGGGTCGTGCGAAGGCGTGATGGTTACTCGGCAAGCGACTGACATCCCACTCTTGATTGTTAATTAAAAATGTTGTGTTTTTAATTGTTAAGACTTCCGCTGTTATGTTATGTATTTGAATGATGTTTGTTTTCGCTACTCTCGAATGTTTTAATTTAAGTTCAGTATTTATGACTATGTTTATGAGTAAATCCAACAAGTGAGGTTACCCGGGAAAGGGGCCTTACACGTATCAGCAACATTATTGTTACCAATCTTGACAACCTTCACCTCCTTCGCAATGTTTGTTTCTCAGTAGCAATTTTCGCAATGTGTGCTTCACTTGAGAAGGATGCTTCTTCCCTTCACTTCTTTTTACTTCTAGTTATTTGGATTGAAGGTTCATGAATCTTATTAGACCCAAACTCTTACCATCGAATCCTCTTGCCTTCATGTAGTCAAACATCTTATTTCTTTCTACCATTTGTATTTTATTGAAGGAAATATTCTTCTTTGATTTTTCTTTCTTTTCACTTTCTTGTTATGCTTTCTTCTTCTCTATTTTCACCCTTTCAAATCCAATGAACTCTATACAATTCTTTATTGGACATCTTCTCGAGCTTATCCTTATCACACCTTCTTTCTTTTAGAGATTCAATCCATTCTTCTCTAATTTCTTTGGCTAGTTTTTCATCTTTCAAGGTGAACTTTGAGGACTTTGCTTTATTTTCTTGCATTTATGTCTTCTTGCTCTTTAAGTTTCTCATATTCCTTCTGCATTTTCTTTGTTGGTTCTGAGGGCCTTAGTAGTTGATTCATTGACATCAGTAGTAGCAGAAGTTGTTAATACTGAAACCTCATCAGGGGCTTCATTAGCATTGAGAGACGCTTTAACATTATGAGCAACTAAAACTTCAGCATATATGGATAGTTGGTTGCTTATAGATCCAGATTCTACTTATGTTGGAAAATAAACTTCATCGTCTCTCCGTTCTAGGCTCATGATCTCTTCAGATATTCCTATAGTTTTATCTTTCTTCAAGCTTGTCATCGGATCATCACCATAAAAGGAAACACGTACAATCTTCTGCATGTTTACCTATAAATCCTCAAAAATATGTGATATATCATGTCATATATCTTTCAAAGAAATCAACATCCTTGATCAGTACTTCTTTGATGTTGTTAAAGAGAAGTACTTAGTCATTGCTGAGAAGGATCTTGATGCCAATGGGATTTATGTATTCCCAGCTGATAATCTCCAAACCTTCTCATAACTTGTTGTAGACCATGCCTTTGAAATACAACAGTTGTGTGTCATCCAATCCCTTATAAGGAATTATCTGTATTTGAGCATTCTGCCTTTGAGTAGTTGTGCAATAGAATTATCAACACAAGCTGTTGAGATGATGTCTTTATTGACTGCATTTTAGCATTCTGCCTTTTCTTCTTCTTCTTCTTCCTCTTCAAAGTACGTGTTAACTATTTGAAGATCGTTTTACTATGTTTATACTTGAACACATGGGTTTGTTAGCTAGTCCGGACTTCATCGGGCATGACCTCCGTGGGATAAATGACGTCAACATGCCTAGGTGAGTTTGCACACCTAACGCATCACTTGTTGCTAGTTGGTGTCGCTCGCCTGATGAGTTAAAGGCAAGACGAAACCAGTAGACCCTGACCCTAAGCGGGATGGATTGGCGGGTCCTAGGGCAACCCGGGGCGCCACACTTGGCCTCGAAAGATGACCCCATAACTAGTGGTATCAGAGCAAGTCGATACGTGGGCATGTTAAAACATGACTGAATCGCGAAAGTGATCCTAAAGGGATGGCTAAGTAATGGAACGTTTGGACGGTTATTGGCTGAAAAACCAATAGACCCTGGCCATAAGCGGGATGGATCGGCCAGTGCTCGGGCAACCCAGGGCGCCACACTGAGCCTCGAAAGATGACCCCATGACTAGTGGTATCAGAGCAGTTCGATACTCGGGCATGTTGGAACGTGGCTGAATCGCAAAAATGATCCTAAAAAATGGCTAAGCATTAGAACGTCATGACGGTTATTGGCTGAAAAACCGCACTACCGTAAATCCATAAGTGTTAAGTTATTTTACTCCGGAGAGGCAATCTACTCCGGGGGGAACAATCTACTCCGGATATGCAATCTACTTCGGATGAATAACCTACTCCGGACACGCAATGTACTCAGGAGGAGTAAACTACTCATGAGTAAAACTGGTCTGTATGATCAAACTGGTCCGACAGACCATCCTTAAACAGTTTTCACTTCCATAGTCATTTTCTGATGTATAACAAAACATAAGAAATATAATTTTTCCAAGCTGCCCCAGCTAGGGGCGTGCCCCTTGGACCCCACATGGGTTTTCGCCCCTAGGACCATGCTAACCAGGGGCATTGCTCCCAGACTACCGTTGTTTAGTGGATTTCACCCCTTTCATACAGCAATAGCACCAGAGGTCATAAAAGATTATCAAACAAGTGTATACTTCACACTTAACAACTTGTTTGATATTTTATTATGATCACTTCGCATTTTGTTATTAAGTAAACTCAATTACACAAAATACTTTGATAACACTAAAATCACTAACATTTTTTTCTATATATAAAGAAAAACCAATTGACAAGCAAATGATCTAGCAAACAAAAATAGTGAAATCGGAGTGTGATTATGGGTTTAAACATCCGAAGTTATAATAAATGAGCCTAAATTCTCTCTTTATGCGTTGGCCCTAATCGGACCAAAACATTGTTAGTCAATATAATGAAACGGTTGCTTTAGAAAGGTATCAAATCATTTATTAATAAAAACAGATATAACTTCAGTGAATAATCAAATCTAAAGTGAAAAGATGTGACGACCATTGTTGTCTTATTCTTCGAACTATCAACCCAACCCTATGAAATCTAAAGCGGTATAAAGCACCTTTTCAAATGATCTTTAACAACGTGCATGCATGTTGTGATTGAAGAACAAAAGCCCCCATCACTTCACATGCATCTTCTTGGCTTCTTGTTTCTGTCTCCAAAACCAAAGTTATTTGCTTTTGATCTTTCCTTGTCGGTATGCCTCTTTGCTTTTTGTGTTAAAAGTTTTTTTTCTCTTTGTCTTCAATCAAAATTATTATTTTATTTAATTTGTGTAAAGTAACTCCTTTTTTAACTCCACGTTTGTGACAAGGGAAGTTCATGATAAAATTTTAAATATATGTGCAATAATTGATTTTAAATCCAAATGAATTAGGCTTATTGGTATTAATTTGGTATGATGGATAATGATTTATCATACTACTTATTTAATTAAATTTAGGAGAAACTACATAAAATGCAAACTTTTATTTTCTATTTTTAGTAGTTAATTAACTTTTACCGGGGAGTTTCAAATAAAAAATAGTTTTTCGCTAACAAGTCTAAGAAAATGACAAACACACTAATAAACGATATCAAACGAACTCCGATTAAGCTCATTTCAGCGGCCTTGGAACCGTCTCGTCAAACTCTATCATCTTAGCTTTTAGGGTTTAGATTTTATGTTTGAATTTTAGGGTTTTAGCCTTATGGTTTAGCCTTAAGGTTTAGATTTTAGGGTTAAGGTTTTTTGGGGGTGGGGACAGGTTTAGGTTTTGGGGGTGGGTTTAGGTTTTTTTTTTTTGGGGGGGGGGGGTTGGGGTTTAGGTTTTTGGAGGGCTGGGGTGGTGTTTTAGGCTTTACGGGGTGGGGTTGGATGGGGGGTTTTAGGTTTTTGGGGGTGCGGGTGGAGGGGGTTTAGGTTTTTGGGTCCGGGTTAGGGTTCGATAAGACGGTTCCAACACCGCTGGAATGAGCTCAATCGGAGTTCGTTTAACCCACTTCTTAGGATTTATTAGCGAAAAACCACTTCTTAGTGGAAACTTCCCCAACTTTTACTTAGAATTGTAAAAAAAGTGCCCTGTATTACCGTTTTCAACAACCAACTTTACATTTTATTACCGGTTTTATTACTGGTTTTTGTAACTATTTAATCTTTTATTTTTGTTGGGGATGGGAAAAAAACTCGAGACTGATGAGAAAACCGGAAACATCTGTCACAGGTATTTGGGTATGGGACTGAGTATAGGATCAGTATTGAATTTTTCGTAGGTATAATCTTAGGTGATATCCGGTCTGATTACCCGAAACCATATACATGTTTATCCGATCAATATAGTTGAATTTTTTTTCCTTAACCTTTGTCTAGTAATGTTTCATTCTACTAGGTTTATTATGTGAAATTTTTTTTCTATTAAGATATGTACACTACAAGGATTTCACTCTAAGCCGACGACGCCTCAAGACGATATTCGTCGTCGGGATAGGTCACCCTATACCGACGACATGTCGTCGAGATAGGCCAAACCCAAATTTTGGTTGGGGAGACCCTATACCGACGACATATCGTAGGTACAGGGTTAAGCCAGATGGAAGGAAAACATGGTGCCCAATGAAATATTGGGGAAAACCTGTACCGACGACATGTCGTCGGTATAGGCCAATTTCCATTTTCTTTTTCATTTTTTTAATTTATTAAATTTTTCATGGTAAAAAAACAAATTAAAAAAATCTGGAAAACCCTATACCGACGACAAGAGACCCTGTCGTCGGTATAGGTATCAGCGAGAATAAACCCAGGAAACAGCTTTCTGCTTCCCATTTTCAAAAAAAAGGGAAAACTTCACAAAATAGTAACCAGGTTTTCAAGTGTTTCATTTAAATACCTTAAAGTTTTTTTGTCCCTTTAAAGTCACTCAACTTTCAGTAAGTGTTCCAATCTCATGTAATATTTTTATAAATGTTTAATTTTTTAAAAATTGAATAAGACAAATGAAATATATATATATATATATATATATATATATATATATGAATATTAGTTACTAATAAGTGAAATTTTTATTCAATTAACTTAAGATAAGAAGTAATATTAGTCGAATTGTTATATATTAGTCGAATTGGAAAACAATAATCGTTAAATAGTGAACAAGATTCATGTATGTTTCATATATCTCATTCAATATTCAAAAATTTAAACATTTATAAAAATATTACATAGAATTGGAACATTTACTGAAAGTTGAGTGACTTTAGAGGTACAAAAAAACTTTGAGATATTTAAATGTAACACTTGAGAAACTTGGTTACTATTATGTAAAGTTATCCCAAAAAAACCCAAATCATCTCATCTCTCTCTATTTGGCGATTTCACGATTTTTGGGTCTTTTGAGGAGCAATCTTCACCAATCTCTTGGGTTTTGAGGTGAGTTAACATCTATTGTTTAATCTTCACAGGTAAATCAACATTTTTGGGAGTTTAATTTCTTTGATTTTTCTTAGGTATTTGAAGCTTTCACCATTTTTGAGGGATTTCAAACTATTTGAGGCTAATTTGCAAATACGTATTTAATAATATTTATTTATATTTTTTTTGTAATTCGTATTTTAATTTATTTTTTTGTAATTCGTATTTAATAATATTTATTTATATTTTTTTTAATTCGTATTTTAACTATTTGAGGCTAATTTTGAAGCTTTCACCATTATTAATGAAATAATACCAAAGCCACCCCCAAAATCCTAAATCCATCACACTCACCACCAAAAACCTAAACCCCTCACACACCCCCACCCAAAAACCTAAACCTTAAAGCTAAACCGACTATTTTTTCGAGTTTTTTTTTAACGAGGACGACGTGGGAAACAAGTTCTCCGAACCACTTTTTTAGTTTTTGATTTATATTTTGAGTTATGATTTTTTTATTATTTTTTTTACCTTTAAAAAGAAGTTCTCTAGTTCTCTCTTAAAATGTTATTTTTCTTATGAACTTCACCATATATATGTGTATATATGGAAGGGTTAGAATAGAAACCCATTTAAGTTGAGAAAACTCAATGTAACTTATTTTTTTTTAACCATTTATATTATTATTTTCGACACCAAAAAACCCAAAAAACAAAAAAACGCCAAGTACTTTTTAAAAAAAAATCTTGAAAAAATAGCTGAAATTAACGTTTTTTTAAATATTGGTCAGCATGACGTTAGCAATAACATATATAACAAATGAAAAAAAAATCATGTTTTACATACGTAACAACGTTCAGCAATTTTATAAAAAAAATTTATAAAAAAATCACTTGGCACTTTTTTGATTTTTTTTTTTGCCAAAGGTTATAAAATTAGATATAGAATCTATCTAAAAATTTTTTTTATTTTTTTTAATTTTTAGTTGTTACATACGTTAGTAGAGAGTTTCCATTGTTTTCTCAACTTAGTGGGTTTTCTCGATATACTTACCCTATATATATATATAGGGGAAGGATCAAGAGAAAACCACAAAGTTAGGCGAAAACCAAGAAAACCACTAAAACAATGTATTATACTGTGGGTTACGTATACGTAACCGTAATTTTTTTGTTTTCTATTTATGTATACGTAACACTATGGGTTACGTATACTTAAGCCAATATTTAAATGATTTTTTGGTAAAAATGTGTAATATTACATTGATACTCTTATAAAAAAAATAAAATTATAATAAAAAATAAAAATTATTATATTATTTGTTAAAATTGTTTTTTTTAATGGTTTTCTCTGAAACCCTCCCCTATATATATATATATATATATATATATATATATATATATATATATATATATATATATATATATATATATATATATATATATATATATATATATATATATACATATATATTAGTTAGAATGGAAAGTAAATAAATGTACCGGAAAATTGCAACGGCTATCTTTTAAAAAAACTAGCGGTTATATCTGATATACGTGGGTATGCCCGATATCTGAAGGTTAATTACCTGATGAGTACTGGGCCGGGTATAGAAATACGTTTTACAAACGAATACTTGACGAGGATTACTAATACCCATTCCAAACCCAGCTTATCGCCGTCGCTATAATTTATGCATTTGTTGTAATAAGTTCAATGTATTTTTTGTATGTAGTTTTGGTATTATTTCATTAATAATGCAGTACGCTAGGTAATTTGTTTAATAACTAGGGTGTGATGCTCGCGCTTCAGTTTATTCTCCGATGATGATTTAAGTTGGTTAACATAGATTTTAACTGTCTATAAAGCTTGCATTTACATAAAAGGTGCGCTAGTATTTACATGGCCAGAAGTTTAAGGAACATTTGATCTAGTAACACGTTACATCTACGTTAGTGCCTTGCCAAAAGAAGCTTTTAACAACCTGCGTAAGTCTGGATTTCCAAAAAAAACATGAGCCAACATGAGTTGGTTAAAGATGCTTGTCTAAAATGCAGCTACAGGTTGTTCTAATCAGATGTGCGGCCTCGCTTTCCTGCTGAACTACCTGATTACGTTAATCGTTATTTTTACTATTCATAAGTATGCATAATATATTTGTTGCTGGGCGGAGGTCATGTACCTGGGTTGTCGAAGAGCACATCTTTTGACTATTTCTGAGGTTGCTGGATTGTCAGGCGGATCTGCCACAGTGACTGTCCCATATGTGGTTTTCTTTGAACTAAATTTCTAAACTGTTGTATGTAACACTTGAGAACTAAATGGATGAAAGAATGCTAAAGGTTGTTTAAAAATACAAGTTATTTTTTTTTTCAGTTTTATCATTACACTATGTTTTAAGCATGGGAGTGACTATGTTTATCATGTATGTAGTTTTGTTTGGGTGGTAGTCTCTATTTGATGCAAGTGTCAGGTAACAATCGGTTAACTGTCATATTCTTCCAACAGTTGCAAAAATTCCAAACACCCAAAACAAAACCTCAACCGACAACTGTACAAAGTTGAAGATTAATGAAAATATCAGGTCGTATTCATGAATTTTTTGCTAAAATGGACTATGGGGTATTTGGTAATCACATTTAAGGCTTCTCTCGGTGGTGTTACACATTTGGGGTTGTCGCCCTTCCAAAGGGCGACGGGTTTCAAGTTATCTCTCCAATCATTTGAAATTTACTGTTTGAGTCAGAGGTACCAGAACCTGTCGCCATTCCAAAGGGCGACAGCTTCCAATCAGCCGTCCACCTCAGCTTGGTAGCCTTGTCATTATCCTAGTCAAACCCGTCGCCATTCCAAAGGGCGAGAGGTTCAAACCCGTCGCCATTCCAAAGGGCGAGAGGTTTTACTTTTTTATGACATGTCCCATCAACCTGTGAAACCTCTCCCATCCAAGCAAACCCGTCGCCAATGGGATGGGCGAGAGGTTTGAAAACGAACCAGTACCGTTCATATCTAACAGAGTTGTCAAATCAAATAATTAAGATTCAAACCCGTCGCCAATGGGAAGGGCGACAGGTTGAATTTATTTTTTCCAATCTGTTTAGTTAATACTGAGTGGTCAAATCAAATAATTATTTTTCAAACCCGTCGCCAATGGGAAGGGCGACAGGTTTGAATGTCTACCTACCCCAATTAGTTCAAACATCCCCATACGGGCGTAGGTCCTAGAACCAAAACGTGGTGCGCAGATGAGGGAAGAACATAATGCTGTAACACGTGGAACATAAGCAAATGATAAAAGATAATGACCAGGCTTGAAAAATAATAAAATAATTATTGACCAATTGAAATTTAAAACTATTCACGTCTTGTTCTATTGTATATAGTTATTATTATTATTATAATAATATACTTATAGATTAAATATATATACAGTTGTTTATAAGATAAATAGTTTTGATGTAAACAAAAGAGCAGCTCATTTGCAAGTGTGAATGAGTAAGGACTGAGGACGACAGGGTGTTTATATATTAGTTTGATGCAACTGCTGCCTGCTACTGGGGCTGCAGCTGCTCTTGTGGGAACACCAACAATGGGCCCATTAAGCTGAACCCACAACTTAGCCCATCTTATTATGTATAGTCTATGAAGTCTTTGGATGTACTTTGTGGGCTTTACATGTACCTTATTTATGCTATAGCTCTTAATTTTCTGCAATTATCTTATAATTGGTCTTAAGTTTAATTTGTGGGCTTTGGTCGTCATTAACTAACAGGGTTTAGTTTGGAGGCGTGTGTATGGTGGAGGTGTAAAAACACCGGTTTCAAACCTGACCATGTCCGCCTAGGCAAACCGGTTCGACCCAACCTGATCGGGAACATATTAAGTAATGATTTTTGGAAACTGATTTTTGAAAACTTATTTTCAGACTCTAAATAAACATATTTAGATTGAAAACAAATGTTATAATAGATTAATTTTTAGACTCTAAAATAAATATATTCGGGGCTAAAATGACATGATATCTGAGATTTTTTTCAATTTCTAAAAAAATAAGTTTAGGACAAAAGTGGCGTGGTATTGAGAACAAAATATGTTTAAATTCACTACTTCCCAGACTATGAAACAACTTATTAGGGACTGAATTGATATAAATTCACTAACGTAATGAAACGTATTGAGAACAAAATAGAGGCAGTTTAAAGGATGATTTTTAGTCTCTGCGGATACATATTGGGGATTGAAATGTATCGGGAACTAGAATGACGTGATACCGGGGGCATAGATTGAAGACTGAATTTATTTGTATTGTAGGAATGTTAGTTCTTGTTGGTAACATAGGACTGAAAAATCAGGACTGGTCCTGAGGATTTAAGTGCCTCGGCTGAGACGGCAAAAAAGGCCCATACGAACAAATATATAAACTAATTTTTTTTAAACGACGATTAACGTTATAACAATAAACATAGAAAAAAGCAAAGCATCAATTCGCCTTAAAAAAAAAGCCTTTGACATTGGATTTTAAGTTTAAACTAGAAATTTTGTCCCACGCTTCACGGAGAAAAACGGACCTTAAATAGTTGAGACGGTGTCATTAATGTGGCTAAGGAAAGAAAAAATATTCGTGGTTAAATACATAAAAGAAATGTATGAAGTTACGACGGCTTAGTTGTAGAGATCGAAACATATATAAAAGACAGTTTATAACGATATTGATGTTTTTCAATCAGTGTCGGTCTCGGTCTCGGTCTCATTCTTCACGGTCCCCGCACGTTACGGTGGTGCGGTGCGATTAAAAGAAACGTATGAAGTTACGGCGGATCGGTTATGGAGACTGAAACATTTATAGAATACATTATTATGTCCCAAACGTCATGGTTTAAGAATTTAAAAAAGTAATTTAATAGAATAAAAGTCAAAAGGAGAAAAAAAATAGGTATGAGAAGGGGATGGAAACAGTGACCTCCAACTTCAATACCATAGCATTTTCTAACTCCTCTAACACAATCTTTTGTTTTAATATAAGAATAAAAATATTTAAACGTTAATGCTTTCCAGAAAAAGAAAAAAAATTGACCGGAACAATAGTAATAAGCCACGACGTGGCCTGCGATGGGAGGCTCACTGACCATGCAAAATGTGGTAAAGATTAAAAGTTCTCAACCATTGATATTGGGTTTTAAGTTTAAATAGGTCCAACCATTATAAAGATTAAAAGTGGACAACCATTATAAAAATTAAAAGGACCCAATCATTATAAAAATTAAAAGGGCCCAACCATTATAAAAAGGGCTCAAAATATTTTTAAGTTTTTTATAAAAAGTACCAAATATGTCAAAACGGTATTTAAAATTTTATAAAAAAAACATATATATACACAGGCCCCGAAAAAACGGGCCCTGGTCGACGGCCCGGGTTAGCCTACCCCAGGGCCGGCCCTGTGAAAAATCAATCCAAGATAACAAATAAGTACTGATTTTGAAGTATCATAGACTAATTTTGACTTAATTCTTTGCAAATAATCTATCAATATGGATTTCACCCATCAATCTTTCTTTCCTTTTTTTCACACAGTAGAGTCCGTCGTTATCTTAATCTAAGCGATTCATTTGTAAAATTTTTAATATCAATAAACTGTATCATAATTTTTATTTTCATTTTGACTAAAATTCAAATGAGACCAAAACATCATTTTGACTGAGCATCAATGATTTTGCAATAAAACTATTATTATTTATTAGCATGTATTTCCAACACGGACTTAAACTTGACTTTGACCATCACTCACACAACTGTAATTCATGTGTTTCAAAGTCAAACAAAGAATTCCCACCACCACCATCACCATCACCCTTAATTTTCAATCTTCACCGTCCGATCATCCGGCTGTCAAGTCAAACAAACAAGCGACTCCACCACATTTCCCATGCTCCAACCTAATAACCTCCGTGACAAAACCCTAACAACATCCTCCCGGTCGCCCTGCATCACCATGTCATGATTTCTCATCTCCGTTGACCATGACTCTTTGTAACCATCACGTCTATGCGAATATTCATTAAAGATAAGTTGCACTGTATGTTGTTCATATTTTTAAATTTTGAACAAAACAAACCTTGTAAGTGGTATTTTCTATTCTTCAAAAAGAAATTGTAAAATCTAAATAAACCGGTATCATCTATCGTATTTGTTAGGAAACTGTTTATTGCTTAAATAAGAGAAATTTTAGAGACACCGTCTGATTTTTGAACTACACCTGCCCTAAACGTCACGTATAGGGCTAAACATGGCGTATAGGGCACATAATGTCACGTATAGTGCAATCCGTCACCCCTATCCACCAGACTTTGGAATCAGCGCGCCAGAGAATGTCGGATATGTTGGTGGGTTTTTTTTAGGGTTGAGCTGGGTTTTAGGGTTTTGGGGTGTATATGTCACGTATAGGGCTAAACGTCACCCCTTACTTATTTTTTTTATATATATGTGCATGTTTTTATCACGTTAAGAGTTTGAGAAAATCGATAGTTATAGTTTTTAAAATCTGGTCACCTCGATTATCGGTTTCTGATGTAAAAAGTGAATAACGACATATTTTATTTTTTCTTTTGGTTTTTTGTTTTTATCACGTTAAGAGTTTGTAAAAATCGGTAGTTATAGTTTTTAAAATCCGGTCACCTAGATTATCGGTTTGAGATGTAAAAATTGAATAACGATTTATTTTATTTTTCTTTTGTTTTTTGTTTTTATCACGTTAAGATTTTCTAAAAATAGGTAGTTATAGTTTTTAAAATCCGGTCACGTCTTTTTTATTTTAAAACTAGTTTTTTTTAGGTTTTCGGTTTGAGATGCAAAACTAATAGTTTTTTTCGCGTGTTAAACTACTCGTAAATAAAACCACATATATAAACATCATATACAACCATTACAAACAACAAACAAACACAACCATCACAAACACAACAAAACCATCATAAATAAAACTGCATACATAAATACAATGAGTTTGTATACATAAAACAAAAGTACAAATCTATCTAAACAATCTATCTACCCCTCCATCTAGTCATCACCATCTGCATCGGACCCACCCGCACCGGACCCACCTGCACCGGACGTGCTAGCACCGTCGTCGCCCAACTGCCGGGGTGGTGGTCTCAACAACGGCCTACCGGCGGCCCGATATTCCGCGACTGTGTGTGTCGATGATCCACTGCAGCATCTCCTCGGTGCGCGTGACCCGGACCTCGATGCTCGTGCCCCGGGCCTGAGTATCCCGAATCGTATCCAGTGTGGCGGCAGGCAACCGCATGGCATGGTACACGCACGGAGGATGCTGCGGTGGTACTAGCTCGGCCTCCGGCTCGACCACCGGCTGAACCGGCTCATCCCCTCCGCCGGCCACCTCCTCAAGCTGCACAAGCTGGACCTCATGCACACCCACTGGGTTGGGTTCCACCAACGGCTCGAGCACCCAGGCCTCAAAAACATCATATCTCCTCACCAAACGCCACTGCCCGTCCGGGAACTTCTGGAAGATCCTCATCCCGGTCGTCGTGGCTCAGCCAGCCACGCGCGGGTAAACCGCAGCCATAGGTAGCTGTGCCATTGCATGATCGTATCCCAGGCCTCTAGTGATCTGCGACACGATGTTGTCGCCGACCAACGCCCCTCGTGCCTGCCTGAGATAGTAACCGGCATAGTAATCCGCAGACCACGAGCGAGGTGGCAGGGTGTGTGTGGTGAGCAGACACCGAAGATAAAAGAGGTCTATGGCGGTGACCCTATCGGTGCCTTGCCAAGTCCAGCGATGGACGTGGCGATCAGCCGGTGCATCTAACGATAAAGAGGGTCTCGTATGTGATGGACCCTACTATCGGCCCCAAACGCATGGTCACCAATCGCAGGCCACCAAACCCTGTGTGTGTCATCTGCCCCCATACAGATAGCCGTGGTGTAGATCGGCTCCCGAGTCTCCTCCTCGCTATAGAGGTTGCTGACAACAGCAAACCGTCTAAGGGACATACGATGTACAACCCCGAACATGCGGAAAGTAACTTCCTTGTCCACACGTCCCTCCACAATATCAGTCTCGTCCAGCTCTGCCAATCCCGGCTCACGTGGCCAGAACACAAATGTAGAGTACACCTCGAGGGTAAGCTCTCGGTGTGCGGGCCAGCCCATAGTAAATAGACTATCCCACGGATCATCATGTCGAATAATCGTTGTGGCCCTCGCAAGCTAACCTCATTAAACCACTCCCGTGACAAAACGGTGTTGGGCTCCACCTTACTCCCTCTAAGAGCTATAAACCATCGGTGTTCCGGCGTACCCGCCTCAAAGTGAAGGTGAGGGTAGTCTTCAATCCCTAAAACAAACTCCTGCTCATCCTCGGAACTAGACATATCTACGCATAAATCTGTATTTATAATTAATTAAAATGTTTGTTAAACTAACGTTTAGGGTTTACGGTTTAAGGTTTAGGTTTAGGTTTACGGTTTAAGGTTTAGGTTTACAGTTTAAGGTTTATTATTATTATTATTATAAGATTATTAATTAGGGTTATTATTATTATTATTATTATTATACACACATATACACACACATACATACACATATACAACACATATATACACATATACCACACACACACATACATACACATATACAACACACATATTCACACACATACATACACATATACAACACATATATACACATATACCACACATATACACACACATACATACACATATATACACATATACCACCGTAAACCACTGTAACCCGCCATAAAACGTCATAAACCTACACTAGATCTAAGGGCAAACCTAACAAATCCAAGTTATTAATCGGTTGAAAAAGATAAAATTAGGGTCGTAAAATTACTTACCTGGGCGCGGTAGTCGTCTCCGACGATCCTCGTCTCCGGTGGTGTGTAAGAAAGACGGTGAAGACGGTGGTTGCGGTGGTGTGTGAGAAAGACGGTGAAGGTGGTGGAGGAAGACGGTGGTGTGAGGAAGACGGTGGTGGCGATGGACGGTGGTTGCGGTAGTAGTGTGAGAAAGCGGTGATGGTGGTTGATCGTGGTGACGGTTCTATGGTAGTGAGGTCTATATGTAACGGATACGAATAACCCGTCACGTATGGCGCTACCCGTTACCGCTACCCCTTTATTGGGATTCCCATAACTGTCATGTGTGGGTCTAAATGATACCGTTCACCTTTATTGGGATGCACATTTGCAAGAGATGTTTGTCACCTAAACGTGACTGTCACGTTTGAGTCCATACGTGACGTTTATGGACCAAAAATATCAACAACCGTCACGTTTGGGCCTAGCGGTGACGTATATTGGCCAAATGTCACGTTTGGGCCAAACCAATGCAAAAAACCGTCACGATTTGTGTTGTGTTACTATCAATGTTTTCAGTTTCTTAACTTGTAAAGCATACACAATGCAAAAAAGAGAAATAGAACGTACATGATGGGACATATGCTTGGCTCCCCATACCACATCTACGGAGGCCGCCTGAGATATCGGCGGGATCTGAAAATGGCGTACAGGGAGCCAGGCATACACGTATTCATCGTGTATGTATGTAAATGTATTTACATTACTTTTACCCATGTGAAGTTGTCCTGTCGCTCCCTCGATATAAATGTGTGTCCAATACAAAACGACTTCGATGTCGACGTCACACCAATAAAGTGAACAAAAGGAATGTCGTACATGTTGGTTTTGTACGTCGTGTCTACCAACATCAAGTGCAGGAAGGCGCGCCACATTTTATAGGAGGTAGGATGACAAAAGAAAACATCTTCCACGACATTAGTGGAGGGATTCTCTCGGGTGTGATACACGAACTTTTCAGATTGTAGTAAGTTTTCAAGTTCCTATATTGGTGTCAGACCTATTTTACTTTCGGCCCTAATCTTCGTTGTGGCTTTGTGTATGTCCTGAACAACACATCTGCTACCGGGAAACTCTTCCCGTACGACTGCAAGAACGTGACGTGCCCGCACATGCTGCCGGTGTAAACTTTCAACCAGATCAATTTCCCCGGCGGACATCTTCCTAAGCTGCGCGTGGCCCTCCTCAAAGACAACAGGATCGTGGTTGTGTGTCTCGTCTGTCACGTCCAACCTCCAACTATTACTCTTTCCGATGTACCTCCCTACGAGCTTAAAGGGACATGATTTTTTTATGCTCCCAGTACCCCTGACTATGCCACTGCATTTAGGTTCCCCACCACGATTGCATTCGAGTTCCACATCTTTTTTCCTTGACCGACTGACCACAATGACGCACCCATGCTCACGTCCTCTCTTCTTAGCCCAATCCACCAAAATCCTCACGAGAATTAAAATACTGAAAGAGTTACAAGGTCAGACTTAAAACAAATAAATAAACAATTTAAACGAACGAAAGAGATGTTGTCATACTTTGTCTGTTTTATATGAAACTGTCACCTTGCGTATGCGATCATCGTCTAATGCATTATCCGCATACCCATCGTTTCTTTTCAAATGAATGGAAGAGTCACTGGCATCTGTGTCATTCCTATGGAAACTATCCGACACGTGTGTAGGTTCTGGTTGTGACCGGTACGAGAGATGTTCATAATCCGGTTTTGGTTGTGACCGGTACGAGAGATGTCCGTAATCCGGTTCTGGTTTTGACCGGTACGAGAGATGTCCGTAATCCGGTTCTGGTTGTGACCGGTACGAGAGATGTCCGTAATCCGGTTCTGGTTGTGACATGTACGAGAGATGTTCGGAATCCGGTTCTGGTTGTGACCGGTACGAGAGATGTACGTAATCCGGTTCTGGTTGTGATCGGCAGGAGAGATGTACGTAATCATGTTCTAGTTGTAACCGGCATGAGAGATGTACATAATCCGGTTCTGGTTGTGACCGACATGAGAGATATACGTAATCCAGTTCTGGTTGTGGCCGGTACGACCCTTGACCGTAATCCGTCGGTCCAAATAATGACATGTATGCCTCTTGACTGTAATTCGGTAATGGTTGCTACTGAGACGACTCTTGACCGTAAGTATTCAACGGGTTGGTCCCCCCCCCACCACGAAGGGTGACTCCTGAATACGAAATACTCCTGAAAACGTAATGGCCGGTTAGATACCCGGCGTAAAATAAAGACTTGCACACCCCTAAGTTTACCCGTCCCAATAGAACCCTTAATAAAATAAAGACTTGTTAAACCTGGTTCAGATCTTCGAAGGTTGACTCCTCATTCAAATCTGGAAGCTTCGACTTCTGATAAGGATCTCCCGAACTCGACATCGGTGTCAGGCATGAAACAAAAAAAACAGCGGTGTCCCAACATGAAATAACCACAACCAAGAACTCAAACACGAACTTTCGTCTATAATTTATGTTCTTTTTAATTATGGTGAAGATGGTAGTGTCGGGTTTGTGTAGGATGGTGGGTTTAGTGTGAAGCGAGTGAGTGGTGAGAGTTGTGTTAATATAGGGTGAATCTGCATACTTAACCGTCACGTATAGGTCCAACCGTGATGGTTAGGTTAGGTGCCAGACAACACTGTCAACGTTAACTTTTTGTCAAAACAACCTCGTACTGAACCGTCACGTATTGGCCTATACGTGACGGTTAGGGTTCCACTTTTGCAGACTGCACAACCTCGTATCATCAGTGTCCTTTTTATTCCCGGACTCACGAGAGACATATCGTCACGTTTTGGCCAATACGTGATGGTTTGGGTCACAACCGTCACGTGTAGACTTATACGTGACGGCTAGGTCAGGTGTGAAAAAAAAACCCAGCGGTGTCCCCAGCACAACCCTTAAATAATAAACGGATTGCTAAAAGGGTGACTTTAAAAAAGTTAATAAAACAGTCATTGACTTTTGTTCCCATCATAGGCAGAGCCAAAACAAACTAATAGAACGATGACAAGTAAGCCTCTCCACATAATTATGGACGTTTAACATCAAATATAGCTAAATGCATAAACAATGCTCAACAAGGAGCTAGGCTTTTACCGACAAAGACGGGTGTTGAACTTGCATCCAATCGAACCTTACAACACTTGAGAAACACACGGTGAGATTGCAATAACCAGTCCCACGATGATCTTGACCACATACAATTACCTCGTCTAGATTTTGTTGAGCAATTTCATTCTCAAACACATTAGCGGTTAATATCTAGTTACCAAGTTAGACAACTCGTGTCAGAATCGTTTAGAAACAATGTTCACACCATGTGATTACAATCTATAGCATTCTGAATGTGGTAGTAAGGCTTTAATAGTAAATTTAATACTTTAGCTCACATGAATTTCCAGCATATATACTTTATCCATATGATTTAAAGATTGTAAATGAGATACACTATATACCTTAAGTATGAGGATGTTTACCTATAGAACTAGAAGGAACTTCTAAGGGCATCAAGATATTGTGTAGGAACTAATGAATGCGTTCTATAAGTCAAAGGCCAAGTGCTATATATAACTACCAGAAGCCTTTTCACTTTGCAAGGGAATGTTGAGCTTCCAAGAACCCTCCTACACAAAGCTCAACATCGTAGAGAAAAGCTTCATGACTAGGGAAACACATTACTAGAGTTTCGCGATAGACAAAGGAGCAACATATGCTTTAATGGCTGATGAAACTAAGTTAACTAACACTCTATGCTTTTCTGAATGTGGAAAACTTTTGACTACAAAAACTAATTATATCTCAAAACTTATTGAAAATATTGCAGAATTAGATAATGACGACAAGGCGTAATAGACTAAACATAAAGATACAATTTCAAAATATAATGAGAAAATTAAAGGTCTTTGACGACGTATGATGAAAGGATCATACATAAGAGGCCTAAAAGAAATAAATCTAACTTCTTAACCACCACGAGGGCCCACGAGAAGAGAGAACCAATAAGAAAGGGGCTGTCACTATCATACGGTTAGAGGAAAGAGAATGTAAAAATCTTATAAATAGAAGGTGATCTCATAGATGAAAGGGATCCAGGGGCTTGTACTTGATTGAATTCGGGAATTATTATCCAAGTGGAGTTTTTACATCTCTTCATTGGCGCCATCCCGGTCGAACAATAGTTACAACGGTATCCTGAATTCAATCTTTGCTTGCAATGGATAACATACAATCAGATTATGAATCCGATGAGGAGGGAAATCACATTACAAACACAGGGGCACCAACAGGAGATTCACAGTCTCAAGTTGGTCTTCCTATGATTTCTTCGCTGAAGGAACGTTTGGCACAAGCTCAAAACCATCCAGCAGATGTGTTGCCAGCAGCAGCAGCATCTCATCTTCACACTTTGCATACTTATACACCTGCCTCGTTGCCTTCGCAGGCGGTCTTTTCATCCCCCATACCGCCTCTAATCCTAACTACCATTCCCACCCAAGTTACCCGGGACCTCCCACAACCTGCTATACCTCCCAGTTTCCCACATATCACCACATCTGGTATACCCATTTATAATCTGCCGCAACTCATTACAACCACTGCTGGAATACCTCCCCTTCCCGTTTCCAATACCCCGCTTCTTCCCGGATCTCTCCCTTACACCACGCCATTACTCGTAGGTAACGAATGGTGGATGGAACAACAGCGCCGGGCCCGAATGGACGAGCAATTTTGGGAAGAAATACGCCTGGTAGAACTCCGGAACCGTTTAACATTTGAAGAAACCGCTTATGTCACACCGGGGGGATTTACATCTGCATGCACTACCGGATCTCTCGCCGGAGGGCAGTCCGTTCCTCTCACCCATCCGTACAGCACGCAAGGACCTCCTCCCGCACTCATACCTGCACCCGGGAATACTCCTCTAGTGGACGTCCATCGCCCGTACCGACCAACAGCTTTGTTAACACAATCTAAGTTCGCACCCCGAATAGCTCAAGCAGAAATACTTCGTAAGTTAAAAATGCCATCCACAGTTGGGAAATATGATGGTACCACAGATCTGGATGATCACATCAATGTTTTTATTAGTGCTGGCGGGGTAGAGAGATGGGCCCTGCATGAATGGTGTCACATGTTTGTTCAAACCTTGGTCGGGACAGCTCGCCTTTGGTACGATAGTTTACCTATAGGCCGGATCGACAGTTTTGATGAATTCTTGGAAAAATTCATGCAACAATTTAGTCAGCAAAAACGACACACGAAAGACAAGACAGAAATACTTCACATCCGGAGACGAGACGGGGAATCGGTGGAAGATTTCATTACTCGGTATAACAAAGAAAGTTTGCAAATAGTCGGGGCCGGGGAGGATTTAATGATCGCAGGTTTCATTCAAGGCGTCCGACATGATGAGCTCATCCGTAGGCTCCATGGCCGGGACGGTTTACCAAAAACCATGGAAGAACTGATGACTGCCGCTCGTGCCTTCGTCCGAGCAGAAAGATCCGTCCGGAGCGCTCATGAGTATGATAAAAAGGATCAGCGAAGCGATCGAACGGGAAGACAGCCACACCCCTCCAGACAGACTCAACGTTTTCGGGGGCCTAGTACATGGACGAGGCCTCTCCCGTACACCCGCTCGGAACCTGTTAGATCTGTCAATACCTCCACAAGGTTTAAGGATAATCTGGAAAGCAGGGGAGTTGCGTGGATTAACAAGTTGGTCAAAAGCCCCCGGGAAGTTCTTTTAACAGAAAAAATAACATTAGAACCCCCGCGACCTCTCAACCCAAAGTCCGTACGAGATCCCAAACGGTATTGTGATTTCCACAAAGACACTGGGCATGACACGGATCAGTGTTGGCATTTACAAAAACAAATTGACATGGCCATACAAACCGGCAAACTTTCCCATCTGTTAAAAGAAATTCATTCAGGACCACCGGGAAGAAAGAATACAATCAAAAAACCGGTGCGTGACTTATGCATGATAATGAATGAGGAGCCATCAAGCTCACGGGGTTATAAACACGGGGGCGCGCGACTGGAATCCTGGATGGAACAACCACTTACTTTCCCGCCTGTTCAAGGGGGTGCCTCGTCCACCAGTTCAGTAGTAATCACAGCGTTAGTAGGTGATTACCGCATCAGTCGGATTTTAGTCGACAGTGGAGCTTCAATGGACGTCATGTATGAGCAGCTTTTCAGACGTTTGGATATGGAAGATCAAAATACCTTGGAACCTACCGACGTCGATCTCATAGGGTTTTCCGGGGAATCCGTGGTCCCTTTAGGACAACTCACATTACCAATGACCCTAGAAGAAGGCGCTAAAATCCGTACGGTCCTCGTGACTTTCATAGTAATCCCGGCTGTTTCAAAAAATAACTTGATACTCGGACGACCAGGTTTGGCGTCTTTTCACGCAGCCGTGTCCACTGTCCACTCCGCTATCGCATTCCCAACTCCCAAGGGAGTAGCGGTGGTGTATGCTGACCAAATCATGGAAGTATTACAAGCGCAAACCAGCCGGACATCGTGTAAAGATCATTTTGACACTCACGTGAAAAGTACATATGAACCGGAGAGGTGGATTATGAATCCCGCATACCCGGAACAGATAATTACCATTGGACACACCTTAAACACCGTGGGGCGAGACCGTTTGAAGCAGTTGTTACGAAACAACATAGAGGTTTTTGCATGGAAACCGACAGATATGAAGGGAGTTCCACGGGAATTAGCTGAACATCGCCTACATGTATACAAATCTGCTAGCCCGGTAACTCAAAAACGACGGAGGATGGGCCCGGATAGAAGCAGGGCAGCTGTGGATCAAGTCCGGGATCTGGTTAATGCGGGGATCCTCCGATAAGTCCGTTATCCTTCATGGATCGCCAATCCAGTAATGGTAAAGAAAGGAAATGGTACCTGGCGTATGTGTATCGACTACAAGAATCTAAATAGTGCATGTCCTAAGGATGCCTACCCCTTACCAGAAATTGACCTGAAAATCGACTCGTTAGCCCATTTCCGTTTCAAATGTTTTTTGGATGCTTACAAAGGCTATCATCAGATTCCCATGGTCGAAGACGACGAAGAGAAAACAGCTTTTATCACCGATGTCGGCGTCTTTTGTTACACAAAAATGCCGTTTAGATTAAAGAATGCAGGGGCCACTTACCAAAGGCTCATGGACAAAGTATTCGAGCCTCAGATTGGAAAAAATTTGGAGATCTATGTTGACGACTTGGTCATCAAAAGCCATGATGAAACAAATCTCCTAAAGGACATCGCTGAGACGTTTTTAAGGTTGAAAGAATCCCGAATAATGTTAAACCTGGGGAAATGTTCGTTTGGAGTAGAGGAAGCGAAATTCCTCGGTGTGATGGTCACCAAGGAAGGTTTCCGGGCAAATCCGGAAAAAAGTTTCAGCTATCACACGGATGCCTTCCCCGTCATCCATCAAGGAGGTGCAAGCATTGAATGGACGTTTGGTGGCATTAAATCGATTTCTGTCTAAGCATGCAGAAAGATCTCTACCTTTCATCCAAACTCTGAAAAATTGTCTCAACAAAGCACAGTTCCAATGGACGGACCAAGCAGAGGAGGCCTTCCAGCAGCTAAAACTGTACCTTGCGAAATCCCCCCCCCCTTTTTTATAGAAAAGAAGAGAAGACAGACGGTCGGATAGTGGTTTCCTAGGAAGGGTTATGGGACTGATGGATGAGACGTGCGACAAGTTTGAAAGAAGCGTTGCCCGCACGTGTCAAGCTTCTCCATTTAAAAAAAAATAAAGAGTTTTTATAGTCAATTTAATTTTTTGAAGAAACAAAGAAAATCAAATTAACTAGGGGGACTTGACGACGTATGATGAAATGATCATACATAAGGGGCCTAAAAGAAAGAAATCTAACTTCTTAACCACCATGAGGGCCCACGAGAAGTGAGAACCAATAAGAAAGGGGCTGTCACTATCATACGGTTAGAGGAAAGATAATGTAAAAATCCTATAAATAGAAGGTGATCTCATAGATGAAAGGAATCCAGGGGCTTGTACTTGATTGAATTCGGGAATTATTATCAAAGTGAAGTTTTTACATCTCTTCAGTCTTCAAAAAGAAATCTCCATTCAAAAAATTTGTATACCATGAAATTGATACTAAAGACCTTATTACCAAACTTGTAAAGACTAAATAAGAACTAGCCACCAAGAAAGCAATTGCAAAGAGTTGGTTGAAATCTTCTTATAGTCTTCAAAAGGTGCTTAATACATAACTCCATAGCCAAACCAAGTTTGACATTGGGTATACACTTATTGAGCCTTTTAGTGATCACATTTCATTGCCTAAAGAAGAATAAGAAGTTGGTACATATGCTCCTATCCAATATCCTAGTGCTACCCAAACAAAAGTTGAAGAACTAAAAAGTGATTTAGATGTTAAACTAATAAAGTTCTTTTCAAATGTATATTAAACCCTAAACTCTTTTTAAGGTAGCAATGAACATGAGTTAAGGATTGTGGTGACTGCATTGCATCAAAACCTAAGTATGAGGAAAAGACAAAAAAAAATGTGTGTGGGGGGGGGGGGGGGGCTTGAGTTTAAAGAGAAACGTTTGATGAAGTAATGGGGTGATGTCAAAAAACACGTGAGTGTACACACTAAGGAGAAAGGCAACAAATGTTAACACCTGTGTTGTCACTTTCGCAAAAAGAGCTTCGAAGTTTTAAAACCTAGAAACCATATATATGGAACAAAAAACCATGTTGCTATTGCCTGCTACTACAACTTACTGAACAAATAAAACTTTTATCATATTAATAAAAAGGTTCAAGGTAGTAAGCAAACAAAAACAATTGTTAGTGTTACCAAGTTAAATGGGTTGGTAGGAACCCAAGTTCCTACTGATAGACAATCAGTAGAGACCAAGGTGCCTACAAACACCCAAAAGGCACAAATAGGTGACAAAAAGGCCTAAGAGAAGGCAAAGAACGAACAATTGAATTGTTGATAAGCTATCAATAGCAAAACTCATTCATGTTGATAAGACATCTACAACAACTATTGTTCGTGCTAAGATCGATACATGTTTTTCTTTTGCCATCTCCATAGGAAGGGTTTGCACTTCCTACCTCATACTGTTGTAGCCCACTAAGGCAGTAGAAAAGACAATTATCGTCCTAAGACATGGGATCTCAATAGTAATGGTTGTGAACTCTTTCACATACTCTTGGATCATCCAATTGTGTTACGATTATGTACCCGACTCTTCACTTCATCGTTGCCATTTATTATATAATTGCTTCTTAAGTTCTCAAACAAACTCAACCCAGTTGTCGATGTACATGTACCACGAACATGCCTCCGTCTTCACAATGATATTGAGGTATCATTCTAATACACCGTAACTGTCTTCATCTTGATCACATCATCCATGATGCGTATCCTATTTAGGTACAACTCTATTCCCCATATAAAGTAATCAACCACCCTCACATCTCTTTTACCAAGAAAAGATGAGTTTTGGGATTTAGTTCTCAATATGGTTTCGTTAAGGCAACCACTAGCCAATTCCTTCTTACATATGGACAAGTCTGCTTGCACATACTCTACATGTTGGAACAAATAGAGAGCTCTAAACTCTCATTCTACCATCTCATGCATCCTGTGCCTTAGCAACTAACGAGTCTGTATTGTGAACCTTTCGTAATCTTGGATCTCTTTACTTGAGCATCCTTTCATCATGTTGATGGCGGACTTTGCTCCGTCTAGAATATTATCTACTTTTAATGTTTTATTTAGTTTGTTTCTATATCTTTTGACATACATTTTATTAAAAACTAAGTTGTATCTAATATAAAGTATTTTTACTTTTATGTATAAGCTAGTGTCATGACTAATGACGTAGCGTTCATGAATGACACCATTAACTTAGCAAGTCGTGACATTACGTTATTTTATTAGTTGAGAAATTTATATTTTAGTTTTTATCTAGAAAGAATTATATAAAGACATTTGTTGAGAAAATATTCTAACTATAACTAAAAATCGAATTCACTATTAAACTTATGCCCCCTGTAAATGTCAGGGGCGGCCCTTAGGGGGGGGAGGCGATCGTTTGGGGCCCGGTCTCCTAAGGGCTTGTAGTTTTTAAAATTCTTTATATATATTATATTTATATTTTTTTTATCATCAATGAGATTAACGGCAAGAAGTACCAAAATTACAAACTAATGGCAGGTAGACGGGCAACAAGCTGCGCCGCTACCCCCTTCTGAATAGCAAATCCTACTCTACTAAACACAAAGTTCCCCCCATAAATATATGCGGTGTTACTGCTGACCACCCGCTGAACCCGCTTAAGGAACCGCACCGCATCAGGGGCGAGAGCGCCAAAGGTGTCAAAGGCAAACGGTACGAACACGTGCTGATTCACAAGGCAAGCTTTTTCGTGCTTAGCTACTTTACCCGCCTCTGCCTTGTAAAAGGCTCAACTTGTATTATCCATTTATTATATAAACCACTTAGAAATTAAAAAAGAATCGATACTTGTATAATCCATTTATTTTATTAATTCACTTAAAAATTAAAAAAGGTCCACCAAAAGTATTTTCACATTTTTATTTATTTTAATCAACTCCACTATTTAATTTATAACATACACCAATTTCATTATAATTAGCAATGAAAATTTTTAATAATGGTTATACTAGGGCCGAAGTTTTAAATTTTTTTTATATTATATATATATGTGTTTTTTTAAATATATATATATATATAAGCCCAATTGTTTATAAATTTGAACCAAAAACCAATAAATGAAAAAAAAACTATATATATATATATATATAAGCCTAATTTTTTTTAAAAATCTATATATATATATATATATATATGTGTGTATATATATATACATATAAAAGCATGTATTAAGTTTTTTATATATAATTATTGAGTTTATATCATAGAGCCCGCTTTTCTTTTACATGTCTCAGACTCAAAACGTTTTAAGGATTCTCGGGACCGGACCTGATAATCATATTTTATAATTGGTTCAGTTTTCCCAAAGGAACTACATAGAAAAAATGATTTTAAAACATGCATTGAACGTTAAATGTAAGTATATTAAATCGCGGAGGGAACAAAGTCCACAACATTTCAAACGAATCCATGAAACATGCCCGGAATTTGTGTGGTTTAATTTGGTACCATACCCAATTTTCCTTTCATATTTATTCAAGCCGGCATTCCATTTCAATTCATTTCTATTCTTTTTTTAAATATTCAGTGTCCACCAAATGTCTAAATATATACTTCTGTCCGTCGTCCTACATATATGGTTGGGACTTGGGTTAAATTAAAAAAAAGGGTAAAAGATCCTTTATGTTTTATCAAATTATGAAATTGATAGTTTTTTATATTCACTCATTGTTCTTTATTTCATAAAGTTTTTACGAATTTCGTCCATTCTACCGAAAGATATTAAGTTATTCAGTTAAATCCCCTTATCTGCGTTATACATAAAGGCATTTTAATCTTTTTTCCCTTAAAAACAAAATTTGTATTTAACTAGATTTTAAATTGTAATTTAGTCTAAAAACAAAAAATCATTTAATAACAAATTGTGGGGCCCAGTAAAATCAAATTTTGTAATTTAACAAGGACATCAACTTCACTTGGTGATCTCCCTTTCCCGCATCTCTGGCTAGGGATGAGCATTTGGTATTTACCGGTGCCGGTAAAGTATTGATACTATATACAGATAAACATTTTGTAACAAGTAATCGTATCGTACCGAATTTATATTTAATGAAGTATACTATTTAACTTATATTAGATATTTAAATTGTTTCATGTTATTTTATCATCATTATTTGAACAACCCATTTTGCCCCCTGTCATAAATTTCTAGATCCATCACTATTGAAGATTAAACATATTTAATTAGAAAAGTTAAACATGTCGCCCCAAAGACAAGGGTGTCTCAGAGTCCAAACTTGCATCGATGATCGCTTGTGCCCGTTTTCGCGGCGCCCAAATTTTAAAAACAATTATGTGTATATATATAAATAACTTTTTTAAACTATAACCAAAATAAGCAAATGAAAATTTTGTTAAGAGACCCATAAATAAAAACCAAAAAAAATATTTAAATATAAAACTATTATCAACTATTTAACTATTATCATACTTATTTAAACCAAAAACTTAAATTTGTTAAGAAGCCCATAAACAATACTACTTTTCTTTTAAATGCTAATGTGGATTTTTAATTAAAAAAGATCAATTAAATATTTATGTGAAACAATTAAGAACATTGTTTTGGTAGTCGTTATTTGCAATCCTCGACTTTTGCAATCCCAAAATTGACGATTCAATCCACGATTCAGTCCCAAAATTATTCAGTCGGTAATTGAATAATAACTGATAGCCATATTGTTTTTGTTACGTGAATATTAACTTTGTTCTGTTTATTGTTTAATTTTGTTTTGTATTTGTTTATCGCCACGATAACGTTTTTCTGTTTATTGTTATTACAATTATTATCAATCTTTGGAAAAAAAAATTATATTTAAGGGCCCATTTTTTAGTACTCGTCTGGGTCACCTGAACAAATACAAAACAAAATTAAACAATAAACAGAACAAAGTTAATATTCACGTAACAAAAACAATATGGCTATCAGTTATTATTGTTATTACAATTATTATCAATCTTTGGAAAAAAAAATTATATTTAAGGGCCCATTTTTTAGTACTCGTCTGGGTCACCTGAAATCTCGGAGACGTCCCTTCCCAAAAAAGACATGTTTATTAAACTAGTTAGACATGATAACAAAAAATCTTACTATTTTAGTGCCACGCTCGTACACAGTTAGAAAGGAGCCTCGTGGTACTTCATGTAGGGATGGTAATGGGTCGGGTTTGGGACGGATTTAGGTAATCCTTACCCAATACCCGGTTATAAAATCTTGTCTCATACCCGGCCCAAAACCCGTCGGGTTTGTATCGGGTAATTATCCGTCGGGTATTGTGTATACCAGCGGGTTTCGGGTAAACCCGTTAGTTTTTAAAAAATACCCGTTGGGTATAATAACCTAAACCCGTCGGGTAGCTATCGACTATACATAAAAATTGTAACTAAAATAAAAAAAGAAATAAATAAAATCGTGTCGGGTATATACATTTAAAATAAATACGGTATATATACTTAAAACAAGTACGATATATATACTTAGAATAAATAAAAAATAAAGAAAACTATGTCGGGTATATAATCGGGTAAACGGCTATAGGTTATCAGGTAATCGGGGCGGGTAAATGGGTATATCATCATATCCCATACTCGTTCCAAACCCGCGGAAAAATTCAGAAGTAATCCCAAACCCGATCCCATACCCGATTACATGACCTCACACCCATCCCAAATGTTTCGGATTTTCCCATCGAGTTCAAGTTTCATTGTCATCCCTAACTTCATGACACCGCAATTGGATTAGACTTCTACCTTGATCAAACTCTAGCTTAAGATCGATATATCTCGATTCAAAAATAAATTGAGAAAAATAATTGCAATAATAGGTACATCCCTAGTTATGAATTATGATACAATTTTATTACATTTAAAGATTTACCATTAAGTGAATGAAGTTATATCAAAATACTTTTTGAACATATTTTTAAAGCTTCACCCATAAAAAAGTTTCTCAAGCTTCCTATTAAAATCACTTAAAAGATTTTATAGTCATTTAACTTTCATTAGGTCTATTAGTTTTATGTTTTAAACGTTAAAAAATATAAAATTAAGTTAATTAAATTGAATATTGATTAATCTTGGTTTTTATTGATTATTTTCTTTCGATTTGACTAAAACCGAATAATAATTTGGTTAATATTTAAGTATTTTTTTCTTTTTCACGGTAGCTCCTAATTAAAGTTAGTTTAAAAAAGTAATCACCAAATAATATCCAAAATTCATTTATATTCCATTTCTGTCGGTTAAGTTTAAAAAAACTTTAATTTTATAAAAATGTTTTATAATATTAAAAGAACTAATGAAAGTTAAATAAATTTATAAACTTCACAGAATAATAACAAGTTTCTCAAATGTTTTATTTTAATCAAATAAAACCCTTTGTTAAACTCACTCAAGTTTCCTTTATTGAAATTATCAAGTTAACATGTTATTTTTTATCTCATTTTATGAATACTGAATTTCATTTTCATCATATCAATACAATAAAAATCCAAAAAAATAATAATAATAAACTTTAACCTTGTAATTATACAAAATTGAAACATGTCAAACTTAAATGATTTTGAAATTAAAAAAATAAATAAATGACTAAAATATATTAGATAAAAACTTCTTATTATTTCACAAAGTTACCTCTTCATAAGTTAGTTGATAACTTTTTTAGATTTTAGTAAAATACCATTATTTTCAATAAAAATCATTTTACAACTCTTTCTTGAATAAATAGATATACCACTTAGAAGTTTGATTCGTTCAAAATCTACAAATATCAACAACAAGCAATGCATTTGTATTTTGAATTCTTCAAATATATATATGGACGTGATAGTTACAAAGCACCCCAATTTTCACGCGACTTCAACGATACCTTCTCTCTCTCTCTGGCTTCATTCCCCGTCAAATGCGCGAACCCCATCTCCGATCAAATCCATGGCGGCGACCACCAAAACGCCGCACCCACTTGTAAACCGGAAAACCAGAGCGTGTTTCTCATTCGCCGCCTACTCCAAAGACCTCATCGCTCATCTCCACCACCACTCCAACGTCCCCATCGCCCACGGCCTCACCCAACCCGAACTATCCACCATCGAATCCTCATTCAAGTTCACATTCCCGCCTGACCTCCGCGCTATTCTCCACGAAGGACTACCGGTCGGCCGAGGCTTCCCCGATTGGCGATCGTCTTCCCCTCAACAACTCGATATCTTGATCAACCTCCCAATCTTGGGACTATGTAAAGAAGTGTTACGAAGAAAATTCTGGTACCGCGGGTGGGGTGACCGTCCGAAGGAAGACGATGAAGCGGTTGAGTTGGCTAGACGGTTCTTGAAACAATCTCCGGTTCTTCTTCCGGTTTACCGGAATTGTTATATCCCTACCGTCCCGTGTTTATCGGGAAACCCTATTTTTTACGTGCATGGTTTGGAGGTTAAGTTGTGTAGCTATGATATCATTGGGTTGTTTCATCAAATTGAGTTTAAAGAAGGGGTTGTGAGTGGGATGAGATTAGGTCATCTTTTGAGTGCGCCCGCATGGGCGGCTACGGAGGCGAGAAAGATAGGGTTTTGGACGGAGCTGGTGGAGCTCCGTCGTGTGGAAACGACGAATGGAAAGAGGTGGTGGGGTGGGAGTGAATTGGGGAGGTGTTTGGAGAATGTGCGGTTGAAACTGAGAGACGGCGGGTGGAAGGAGGAGGATTTGGATGAGATGATGAACGACGGTGACGAGAAATCATCGTCACCGTCGTCGCGGTCGTCCTTAGCGTTATGGTCATTATCTACTGATGATGACATGACGGTGCATGGCGACCGGGAAGATGTTGTTAGGGTTTTGTCACGGAGGTTATTGCGTGGAGGTTGGAGCATGGGAGAGGTGGTGGAGTCGCTTGGTTGTTTGAGTGAAATGGAGGATGATCGGACGGTGGAGATTGAAAGTGGTGGTGGTGGGGATTCTTTGTTTGACTTTGAACACACATGAGTTACAGTTGTGTGCGTGATGGTCAAAGTCTAGTTTAAGTCGGTGTTGGAATTCTTGCTAATAAATAATGATAATTCTCTTGTGGCGAATTTTTTTCTCCCAATAATAGTTTTCTTTTTGTTTTAGCAAAATCATTGTCATTGATGCTTAGTCTAAAAGATGTGATGGTCTCATATGAATTTTAGTCATACTAATAATTAATATGACTATTAATTCAATACATTAATTTTTTTAGTATTATCAACTATAACTTTTTAGTTTATTATTTTTTAATAAAATCATTTGCAATGGGCGTTTTTAGAACTCCATAGACATAAATGTGGACTCACGGATGTTGTAGCCCTTGGCCATCCATTGCATGTCTATGGGCATTTGAGAAGGTAGATCAACTAAGTCTCATACTTGGTTATCGTACATGGATTACATCTCTGCAACCATGGCTTCTAGCCAGTCAGATTCCGAATCTAAAATTGCAGTATGGTAATTGGCGAGCACGATTTGATCCACCAAAAAGACATCGTCGTTTTCCATGAGATAACCATGTATCTCTAGTTCCTGACGATTTCTACTAGATCTGCGGACGCTTGGAGTTTCAGCCGGTTCCTGAATCCCTACAATTTCAGGTTCAACAACTCTTTGTTGATTAGTATTCTCAACCTCTAGTGAAATTACTTGTGGCTCCTGGATTTCTTCTAGATCCAAAGTATTCCTAGTCATGGGCCTGTTTCCATTTTTTTTTCTTATTGCAATAGATAGGTAGAGAAGAGAGTTCATGTTGTGAAGAAAATGGAAGAAATAGAAGATAAGAAAATGATACAACTTAATAGGAAAAGGGGCGGAGGCATAACGAATTGAACCAACACCACTAGTTTTAAAAGCGTGAGAGAATCCCACTAGTTTCTAATTAATTAGAAGTGTTCAATCTTCATGTGGTGAAGTCCTCCTTTCCAAATCTTGTAGTTCTTGAATGGCTATACAAAACCAACTCATGAGTTTTAAAAGCTACACTTGTTTAAGCCATCTTGTTATTTATTATTGTTCTTCTATTAGGAGCTATGTTATTAAAAATAAAATTACTATTCTCAAGTAATAGTTCGTCTAATAATATTTTAGAGTTCTATCTCTACTCCTTCTAAACCTAAATTAGATGATTTGGATATTATTTCTTGGGATCCCACTCAAAGGATCAAAACTAGATTAGAAGAAACAAGGAGGAAATATTAGTTAACTGAAAATTTGTGAGCGCTTATATAGTTTGTCATATAAAAAGATAGACTTGCTAATTTGACTAATGAAGATGTGACTGAGTGTTTCAAGAATGAAAATACATAAAGGGTAAAGAGTAAAGGAGTAACTATAAGATGTAATGTGTTTTTATCATATTTGATAAAGTATACTATTTAAGTTATATTAGATTGTTTATCGTCATTCTTTGACCGAAGTCATTTTTACCCTCCTAGCTGAAATTTTTAGATCTATCATTGTTGAAAATTATAGCTCTTTAATTGAACGAGTTAAGCATGTTAACTTGAAGAAGACATGTTCATTAAACTATTTAAACAAAATAACAAAAAAACTGACTATTTTAATGTTTAGTACGTGATCAGAAAGATTTCCCATTGTACTTCATGAAACCATTGTTAGATTAGACTTCTAACTTGATTAAACTGTAGCTCTAAGAGAAAAATAACTACAATTGATACACTCCTAATTATGATACAATTTTTTTTTTAACAAAAAATCCTAGATTTTCTAGAATAATAGATGGCAACCTGTGTCCCACATAATTTAAACCTCAACCTTGTGATTATAAGGTACACCACGTAATCACCAGGTTGTCCCCGTTAAAGACATGATACAATTTGATTACATTTAATCAAGTGATGTTATACTAAAATACGATTAAAAACAATACCTTTAATAAAAAATTATAAATAAGAGTAACAAGTTTCTAAATATCTCACTAAAATCACTTAATTTTTTTTCTCTACAGTCACTTAGCTATTCTAAACTAGTAAAATTTTCATATAAGATTATTTATTTATTATTTTTCTTTCAATTTAACTTGAACAAACTTAATTATTATTTAATATATTTTTTTGAAATGCGAAAATCGCATAGAACCAGCTAGCTAGAGACTAGCAAAACAGTACAGAGAAAATAAAAAAAAAGACATATCAAGAAAGAAAAACACACGAAAAAGTGGAAAATTACCGCCCAAATAGTCTAATGACTAAAAATTAAAAGAACACCAATTATCTCAGACCAAAGTAGACAACTTAGCCTGGTTTTTTAACTAGAGGAACCCCATTGTTTTTATTTATTTGATAATTTTTGAAATCAGAATCTTTTGATTTTCGAATATGTGTTTGTTCCCGGCTTTTCAAAAGAGAGTATTTTTTTAAGTAGTTAAGATATACTGTTTCGCACGCTCCTTGCACGTGTCCCTCTTGGCCCTAGAAGCCATGATTCCACTATTTATGAAGACAATTCCATCATTCCTTCTTCCCTAATCGGAAAAATTCAACTGCCTAAGACGTAAACTAGAGAGAGATGGCGTCGGCGATTGTGAGATCTACTCTTCGAACGGCGGTCCGAGGTGGCGCACGTGTGAATCCAGCTTCTAAGAGGTCATTTTCCTCCGGCGCATCGGCTGAAGAAGAAGCTCGTAATAACAATTTCTACGCTGTTAATTTTTTTTATTTTCCGTCATCTTTTAAGATTTCGATTTTATTAGATGTTGTTATCTAGCCTAATCGTATTATACTCCGATCTGCACGATTTCAGCTTGTGAGATTTAGGGTTTCAATTTTCTCAATTGTGCATTTTAGGGTTTGAATTCCAGAATAGCTTAATTGAATCAAAATTATTTAAATCTGTATTATTTGATTATCGAAATGAGGACAAATTATGCTGTGTTAGCTAATGGATTTATTTGTGTATGCACAGGTGAGGCATCAAAATGGGAGAAAATTACCTATGTAGGAATCGCGGCCTGCTCGATTCTTGCATTTGTTAACCTGTCTAAGGGTCATCCTCATTTCGAAGAACCCCCTGTAAGCTTGATATTTTTGTTGTAATTGTTGGTTGTATATATATAGGCGTTCGTTACAGAACCAATAATATGTTGAGAACAGCGAGGCGCGCTTTAACCCTTGTGCTAGCTGTTATTAATTTGACTACGATGCATGTAGATTTTAACATGTTTAAGATTTATTTCAGAAAAAATATGGTGTTGATGGTCTTTTATCTAAATGCTCATATGCATATGTGCACATTTTTATACCTTAAAAAAGAAATCAGCAATGAGTAGATAAAATCAAAGAAGGAGTCGAGAGTGAAATTAGATCATTTTTTTTATTATTATCCTTTCAGTGAAGGCCTATGAACACGTACTCACACGGTTCTTGTTGTTCTCAACATAATACTGGTTTTGAAAAGAACACGCCCATGCTTATTCAATTGGTAAGTTGCTTTGATTGTTAGTGTCTCTATTGTCAAATAAGCTTGCATTACTTGACATTTGCTCTGTGACACTAACTCAGTTGTAATATACTGCCTTGGTTCTTGTGTCAATTAAGATCTTATGTTATGCCTGCGTGTGTGTAGGCGTATCCATACTTGCACATTCGGAACAAGGAATTTCCATGGGGTAAGCTTTTTGTAACCTAACTATAGATGTGTGGTGTAGTGGTTAACTACATTCTTGCTTTCTTTTAGTTAAATCTTCTTTCTTTTTCAAGTTAACTTGTATTATATAAATATCATGTCATCAGCAGCCTGGGCTTTTGTGACATTTGGTGAACAATGAACACAGTTGACCACTTGAACCGTTATTGACCACTTTGTGTTTTTTAGGGATAGGTTGAAATTCTCTTGGTTTAGTGCTTATTTATTTTTTTGTTTTCGTGTTATGATATGTATTACTTATGTTTGTATCTTATTCTTGGTGTTCACTTGTATTCTAGAATTTTATGAAATGAATCAGCATAATATTTCTATCTATTGAGCCAATTTTATATTTGCTGAACATCAAAACATGAAAGGTAACAGGTTTGATATTTGATTGGCTTGTATAATTAGTGCATTGTGTATATATGCACTAGAAGTTGCATCCTAATTATCTAGATTCACAGCTGTTAACATGCTGTGACTCTTGTTTAATGAAGATATGGTTTATTGATCAAAGATGATGATAATCTGATATGAATAAAAGCATTTAGCATCTAAGAAGGCATTGTTACTCTCTCTCCCTTTCCTGTAGTCTATACTATAGATCGTGTGGGAAAATTTTCTGGTATTATGGTAAGGTAGTTAGTATACGATGCCATTTGGTTCAGTACGTGCCTTATTGACATAGATTATGGAACATAGATTATTGACATATGAATTAAAACATTTAGCATTTAAGAAGGCATTGTTTCTCTTTCTCCCTTTCCTGTAGTCTAAACTATAGAACGTGTGGGAAAATTTTCTGGTATTATGGTAAGGTAGTTAGTAAATGATGCCATTTGGTTCAATACATGCCTTATTGACATAGATAATAGAACTGTGGTACAGTTCTCTCTCTAGAAAGAACTTTGGTCCCTTTGCTTGCCAAAATAATGTCTTCAGTGACCTGTTAGCATTTAAACTTGGATCCAAATTTTAAACAATCCACACAAGCTTCCATGAGATAATGGGCACTTTATAGTATGTGTGTCAAATTGGCTGGGTACTTGGCTTGGTCTGGGCTGCTAACTATTTTTTAAAGCAATTTTTTTATTTGATAAGTAATTAATTTGTTAACTATGATTACAAAAACTTTAGTATTATGATAAGTGTCTGAATCTTTCAATAAAAACGGTTAAGGAAGTAATGTGAATTAAAAATAGACTTTGGATGAATTTTGATTTTCAACGCATTCGACCCATTTGGCCCGCTCTTCTTTTTCTACATTTTTAGTGACCCGTTTGAAATAGAAAACACAACCCAAGTCACCTAGTCATAATTAACGGGTAGAAATGGCCACCTCTAGCAGAAACAATGTTCATTGATCATTAATGGTTACTATGTTGTGATACATATTTCTTTTATTAAAGTTATTAATCGTTACTGTTACTTTTGCAGGACCTGATGGGCTCTTTGAAGTTAAGGAACACCATTAACGCCCCAGACGACCTTGTCGAGGGCATTCAGAATAATGACGATCATCATGTTTCTGTTTCATTTGGTTTATTTTTGTTATTATCGACATTGCTTTCTAGTTGAAGTTTATACTTGTATTTTTCACCTTGCAAGGTGGATTACTTTTACTTTGCTTCTCACTGGCAAATAAGAGTTTGTAGCCTTGAATGAATTGCTTCAAGACTCCATTTGATGTCTTCTTAAAATCCCCCCATCTCAATAGGAGACATTGAGGCCTAATCCCCTTAATTGGGATTTAACTACCAATCAAATCGAGAACTATCCAAATTACGTCATCGATCAATCCAAAATCATTGGATCAGATGAATTGCTACAAAAACTTGGAGTAAATTACTTTCAGTCGTTCTTGTCTTATGTTGTAATTTCAGCTTTCGTCTTAGGTATAAGAAATTACGTTTATAGTCCATACTGTTCACTCAATCTGCACAATTCTCGTCCTTCCGTTACTTCTTAGGTGTTAAGGGGGGTATAGGGTGTGGATGAAGATGTGGCGCCGTACTTCAGTTAGGTAAGGTTCGGAGTTCAGAGGTTTACCACTGAGGAAGAGATGGATAAGGCGATTGAGCTAACTGGGAGGAAGGAATCGACATCAAGAGTATACAATGATCTCAAGACTAATTTGATTCGCGTATTGGGAAGAGATGCATTCTTATTTTTTTTTAATTACGAATATTGAATGATGTGACATCGCAACCCCTTCATTTGCATGTCATATAAACTAATGTGGAGGGCAGGGATCGAACCTGGGTCACTAGGAAGACCAGGTCTCCCCCTTACCACTTCATCACTAGCTCATTGGCAAATGCAAGCTTATACTAACACGGTATACCTTGTACCATAACTAATCATGTGTTATTTACCACAAATACATGCTTATAATAATGACCCGTTTATGTTCTAATCCCAAGTAGAATGCTAATTTGTAATACCTTAGTCAAATCCTTGGCTCATAAGAAATGTTTGACCTCAAATATCATATACGTATTTTGGACATATAGGCTGTGGGCAGTTAAGTATGCTTGTGTGAGAGTAATTTTAGGATGGTTGACCTCTAGGGAAGTCTCCACTTGGGTAACCAAGGTGTTATTTACCACAAGTACATGCCTATCATGACATGTTTGTATTCTAAATAGTTCTTTACGTACAAAATGTCATTTTGTAACACTCTAGGCAAATATGCTATCAAGTAATGAACGACCATAAATACCACCAATGTGTGTGGATGAGAGAAGAATATTACAGTTAAGCATGTTTAGTGGGGTGATTCTAGGCCAGGAAAAAAAAAGTGAGGGCCAGATGCTACAAATTTGCTAAAGATTTGTGGTTGTTTTGCATCCTTTGACACTATTGTGGTTTGTTGGTGTCATTATAGTGGTCCTTTGAAGGAATGGTGAACATCAAAACGATCATGTGTAGGTTTTGTTAAAGATTTGTAAGACACTAAGCCCTTTATCAGCCAGCTTTTAATGCAAAGTAACTACAGGTTAGCAGCTAGGAAAGACATGCCCCGTGTCTTCTTTCCTAGCTACAGCGGGTAGGAGATGTTTTAAATTGATGCATCCATCTTTAGTCGCCAGAGAAGCTGCCTTCACTGGCTACACGTGCTAGCTGACTTCCCCTTCTCCTAACACAGGGACCAAAGAAAAACAAAACAACAAAAACAACATTCTCTACACCCTGCGGGAGGAGAACGGAGTGAGTGCAGGCCCTCGCCCAACGATAGATTGTGTTTGTGTTCAGTACAAGGTATTTAGTTATGATGCCGCTCCTGTTTTATTGCTTATTTAGGGCCTTTAAAACCCGTTTTTCACATATCTTAAATGGGTACCTATATTTTGATTGAAATAAATCACTCTGTGTCTTAAGTCAAGATTGTCATAGACTGTTTTCACCTAAAACCGCATGTTGCTAAGAGATGTATTTGTGTGAGAAATAAAGCTATTTACAGTCATAGTTTCTGAAGTTGTTAAGACATGTCGGGTTATGCGAGTTAGGGTAATTGGTTTTTGAATACTCATAATATTACTACCCGATAATTGAATCGAATAAGGACTTGAGTTAATCGGGCTTGGGTAAATCGGTTTTGGTTCCAGGTTTGGGGTTTGGGTTTGGGAACACTAATAAGCCGAGGTCCGTGGTCCTTTATAAATATTTATTTGCACCGTAGTTTCCTTAGGAACATATACATTATTGTTCGCACATATTTAACCTATTACTACACCACTTGGTCTTCATATTCCCTGATTTTGGTTATTTATTTATGTTGTGTTTCTTTGATTGCTTTTGGTTTTGTTGATCTTGTATACTCTAGTGTTTGTGTTTAGTTGAGTAAGTTAGATCATAACACAAAACACTCATTCAAAGTATTCTTTGTATTTCTGTATTTAACTTATTACATGGTATCAGAGCAATTCTCCTGAAATGTAATAAAATCACTTTGCTTGCTTCCGCTGCTACTCTTGTTATTCTCCGACATCAGTTAGTTATTTCTATTTCTTTGCAAGCCACGGATTCATGTTCTTTTGTCAAACGGTAAATGATAATCAAATGGATTATATCAAGAATCTACACAAAAAGGTTAGGAAAGAAGAGTTGAGACGGATGAAATCAGAAATCAGAAATTGAAATTGACGATACAAAAATGATATTTTTATTTTTGATTTTCCTATTCAAATTATGTCAAATTTATCTAGTGGAATCATTCTTCAAATCAAATTCCGAAGTGGACTTCTTTGGCCCAAGTGCCTTGTTTCCTACTATAAAGCCCACTGATTTTTTGTCTTATGGGCCAACAAATATTGGAAGCCCAATCAACTCTACTTTTCAACAGTATTTTGATTATTCATTTGGCACTCGTGACGTGATTAGAGGTGAACAAAAAAACCGGTTTGAAAATCCAAACCGGTTTCGAACCGAAACCCGACCCGGATGCAAACCGGTTTAGTCGAAACCGGTTTCAAACTGGTTTGAACCGGTTTAATGTTATGTACGAGACACCGGTTTAGAACCGGTTTTTTTTTAACCGGTTTGCCAAACCGGTTTAACGGTAATATCCGAAAAATGACCGTTGGGTAACGGCTATATAGCCGTTTATTGACCGTTAAACCCTATTTTTGACCGTTTTTTTCACCCATTTTAACCCCCAAACACATTATAAATAGGTAGTGGGTGTTTTGGTTAAATCACACTTCTCAAACGCTCAAAAAACGCAAAAAAATGCTCAAAAAACGCTATGGCAACTTCTTCAAGTTTTGGTGTTTCCTCTTCCGAAGTTAGCGTTGTGAGAATCATACCAACAACGAGGAACCCCGCAATTTGGTCAAACTACGATCTAGTGAGATGTCTAACGGGTTGGAACGTGCTCGTTGCAAAAAATGTGGTGGGTTTTTTAAAAAGGATTCAAACTCTACTTTAAAAACTCATATGGAAAAATCTTGCCCGAGTTTGAAGAAAATTCCGAATGAGGGTCAAGCATCTATGACAAGCGAGGGTGGAATTTGGAACTTCGATCCAAATATTGTTCGAGATAGAATGGCGAAATTAGTTATTCAAAGAGGTTTGCCGTTCAACCACTTCGACAACCCGCTCACGACGAGGATGATTCAAGAAGCCCTTCAACCACGTTATCATCAAGTAAGTCGTAATACTCTTAGACGTGATTGTCTAAAAATGTGGAAAAAAGCAAAAAAAGAATTAATTTTAGGTTTTGAAAAATTGGAAACCGGTGTGAACTTAACCACCGACGTTTGGTCGGCTCCACATGGTATTCCCGACTCATATATTTGCGTTACCGCTCATTGGGTTGATCCCAATACGTGGCAAATGATGAAACGTACAATCGCGTTTGATATGTTTGAATATCCTCACACGGGTCAAAATTTATTTCACATTTTAGATGATGTGATAACCGATTTTAAATTACAAAATAAATTATTTTCAATATCTTTTGATAATGCCTCAAATAATACAAATGCGGTTCAAAAATTAATATTAAAATATAATCCGATTTGCAACGGCGCTTTTTTTCATAGTCGATGTATTGCACACATCATCAACTTAGCCGTGCAAGACGGGCTTGCGGTTGAACCCGTTATTGAATTAAGTAATGCATTTCGAGTCATGCTTAAAGACGTTTTTAGTAGTAGTAAAAAAAGATACCATGAATATATTAGATTATGTAACGATACGGGTTTGATTTGCTTAGGTCCCAATTGGGACCTCCCAACAAGATGAAATTCAACTTATAAAATGTTTCATAGTGCTATACGACAAAAAGATACTTTATCAATTTTTCATGATATGCTTTCCTCAAAACCGCGTCGTAAAATTCAAAGTTTTCCGTCTACGAGTTGGGACATTCTTGAAAATATAACCGAATTGCTCGAAGTTTTCAAAACCGCCACTACTTTTTTATCCGGGGTTTATTACCCCACAAGTCCCTTGGCTCTTAAACAAATATTTCTAATGTGTAACAAATTAGCCGAACTTGAAAATAAAAATACTTTTTTTACGAGAATGATAAAACCGATGAAAGAAAAATTTGTTAAATATTTTAAAGAAATGCCTCCGGTTATAACTTGTGCCGCCGCATTAAACCCTACAATTAATGTTTACGGTGTTGAAACCTTGATTGATAAAATAACTTACGATTTGGATTTGAATGCCGAAGATATTCATTTTTCAACCGTAACAAAAACTTATTTTAACAAATGTTTGCAAGATTTGTTTGATATTTATTTACATAAATATGGTACAACACAAATCCCACATGATACGATGGGCGCGGGCGCATCAAGTAGCAGCTCGAGGAATGTGAACTTAAATTTGTATAACGAAATGAGAAATGAATTTACTAAACGGGCTAGAGGGTCCACCCCGAGTAGCGAACTCGGAAGGTATACGGGAACAAACTTTTTATCATTTATGAGTCCGGATGTTTTTGAGGACTTTGATATTTTGGCTTGGTGGAAAGGAAACGAATCTACTTTTCCGGTCCTTTCCGCCATGGCCCTTGATTTACTAACCGTCCAAGCTTCCACGGTAACTTCGGAATCCGTTTTTTCTCTTAGTGGCAGGGTTTTATCTATTCGAAGAACTAGACTCACTCCCGCGGCAATGGAAATGTGCATTTGCTTGAAAGACCATTTGGATGCGGTAGATAGGAGACAAGATAGGGCTTCGCTTGAAGACGAAATTGAAGTTGAAGAACTCATACACGAATCTGAGGTTAACCAAGGATTGGCGAGCCCACTTACAAATGAAGAACTCGCCGAAGATGATAGACTACGAGGATCCACTAGTAACTCCGAGAATGACGGCTAATATTAAACAAAAAAACTCCAAAAAATAAAAATATATTTTTTTTTCTCGTATTGTAATGTTTAATTTTGTAATGTTTTGTGATTTCCGAACCCCTACAATATGAATAAACGTTGAACTTTATGTTTTTCTTTTTCTCGTATTGTAATGTTTTGTAATTTTGTAATATTTTTTAATTTATTTTATAATTTAAAAAAAAAAAAAAAAACCGGTTTAAACCGGTTTATCAACCCGAACCGGTCCAGAACCGAACTGAACCGGTTCAACAGGTTCGATGTTTTATACTTACTAAACCGGTTTAACCCGAACCGGTTTTGGTCAAAACCGGTTTACTGTTCGCGTTGACCAAACCGGTTCGGGCCGGTTCGAAACCGGTTCGGTTCAAAAACCGGCTTTTGTGCACCTCTACTCGTGATAAAAATGAAACCAGGCCCAAATACTTTACCAATTGGACTCCGAGATGGTCCATTGCCTCTTCATCGGATGCATATCATTCGGCTGGAACATGTATTCCGGACTCCGGTGCTATATAACTCACATGACATCAGATATTGCTATAACTTATGATGCGGCACCCTACATTGACACTGAAAGTGTTAGTGATAGGCAATGGTATTGCTTATGCTGGGACGTGTAGCCCGGTTGTAAAACCAACCACTACCAGACTTGTTTTATCTGTTGCTTTCTCTTGTGGTTGGGATATCATGTAAATGGATGTTAATAACTCATTTCTTCATTATGATTTATCAGAGACTGTATATTTGGCACAACACCTGGGTTTGTTGACTTCACTTGACCACATGTAACATCCCAAAAATAGTAAATAAATAAATAATAACGCAAGCCGGATTGAAACATGAAAAACTAAAGACGAAAAGAATGAAAGGAGAAAGGGATGAGCTTGGGCTCGGCTCCAACGGGCCGAGGGAAGCCCATGTATATAAGGATCATGGCAGCCCTCACTCTCCTTCACCACCCCATTTGTGCAAAGTTAGAGACAGAAAGGAGAGCTCGGGTCTAGAGAGAGAAAGCTCGGGAATCAAGCTCAAAGTCGCGGGAATCATCACTCCACATCGCAGGAACGTTTAGCAACAATGAGGAAAGGAAAACAAGTAACATTCATGCTCAAATCTGATTTTTTAGTTAAAAATGGGTTTTAGAGTTCTAATAGGTTTTGAATCAAAAGACGACATTTTTACGTTTGAAATCACATAAAAAGCATGTATCTAGCTTCATGGAAGCTAGATACAAGTTCTGAACATAAAAAGATCGAAGCTTGAATCAAAAACGATGAAGTTGATGAAAATCTGATGCGTCGCCCAAAAAGTCGGATGAATGGGCCGAAAACTATTTTCGACCGAAAAGTGACTGCGGACATCTATGATTTCGTTCAGAACATTTTGGTCGAAAAAATAATTCGAACCCCAAAGGTTTCAGGCAGCACATTTCCGTCGAAAAATGTCTTGGACATCATAGATTTCGGTCAGAACATTTCGGTCGAAAAAGTGATTCGAACCCCAAAGATTTCGGGCAGTACATTTCGACCGAAAAGTGTTTTTGGACCAGGAGTTTTCGATCAAAAGACGGAGGATAAAGAAGTTTCCAAGTAACTAGCTTCCGGTCGAAAAAAATTCAATCGAATTAGTTTTCGATCGAAATAGATTCGGGCATAGAGATTTCGGACAGAAGAATTGATATTAAAAGTGACTAGTTCGCCTGTCCATCAGAATAAAAATGTTAAATGTCAATTAGGTTCATTATCTTATCTTGTATAACTTGATTATGCAGATTGTGTGTGACCTTAACTGACCCTCCTAAACCAGCTAAGTGTATTCAGAAATCACCCGTCAGATGAGTTCTATGTGCCCCCTCTATGTTATGTACAAATCATTTTAAATGTTTTGGGGCTGAAGTGTATACACTAATTGAATAAGTGTTATGAATGTTAATGTGATCATATGTGATATATACCTATATATATTAAAATGAATGATGAATAAAGAATGAAACGTATGATTATAAAGAATGAATGAAAGAATGACATAACGTAAATGAATGAAATCTTGCTTTATATTTTATATATATTGCATGTTATGAATGTATGTAAACGTTATGGACGCTTCGATGACAACGACTACTTCGGTAGACGGACGACCGCGTGACTATTTTGCAACCGGGACAAGTACGTTCCTTCATCAGCCAGGATGTACGAAAGGCATTAATGGACGGTTGAAGCAATTGCCATATAAAGAAAGAATGGTTGCATAAACAATAGTTCACGTGGGAAACAGATACCCTCGGGTAAACGACGGCCTACGACGGTAGGACGGTTGTAAATCATGACGGACGAACGAAAGTGCCGGGCGGTTGTAAGAATAAAAGGACGGACACTAGTTGTCGGACGGTTGTAAGTATGGCAGGCCATGATGATGGACCGTAGCATTTGTCTTTGTGATATACGCAAACAATGTAGGGCTGATCACCCTTATGTGAATGACCAATGAATGTTAATGAAATTAAAGGTGAATACATAATTATGTACTCGCATATGAATGATAAATGAAGGCAAATGATGTGTTAATGTGTAATTGTATATAGTTATATATATATATATATACCTACTTATAAAGAAATAATGTTTATGCCTAATTGATTTAAACTAGAACTCACCAGCGTTAGCTGACTTTTAGTATACACTTAAGGTAGCAAGAAGAAAGGACGTGCAAAGGCGTGAAGGCTACCCGGCATGAGACTGACATCCCACTTTATTTTATGTTAAGACAATATTTATGTTTTAATGTTAAGACTTCCGCTGTTATGTACTCAAAATTTTGAATGCTTCTGTTGTGTTTGAATGTTTTAATATGAAGTTCAGTATTGATGACTTTGTTTATGAGTAAATCCAACAAGTGAGGTTACCCGAAAATAGGGCCTTACACCACATCATGTTTGCTTGCTCCAGAAGGCTCTTTATGGCCTTAAGCAAGCACACCAAGGGCTTGGTTTTCCAAGCTATCTTCTACTTTGGTTTTTGTTAGAGTATCTCAGATACATATTTGTTTATTTACTCTTGTAACTCTGTGATATGCAATGTTCTAGTTTATGCAAATGATATTATTATCACTATCGGTTCTTTAGTATTTATGACATCATTGATTAAGCGCTTACATTCTCGGTTTGAGCTCAAGGATTTGGGTATTTTGAGTTTCTTCTTAGGGATCCAGGTGACATTATCTAACGTTGTTCTTCATCTCTTACAGCAACAATATCTCTTAGACAATTTACAACGCACTAGCCTTAGCCAATGTCGGACCTCGTCTACCCCTATGGCTTTCGAAAGTCGGTTATCACAGTGTTTAGGTGTTCCTTTGGATGATTCTTCACTCTACCGCAACAATATTGGTGCCCTTCAGTACCTCATCTTGACTTGTCTAGAGATTTCCTATGCTGCCAGTAAGGTCTCTCAGACACTTATTGACTGACACTGTATCGCAACAAAGCGCATTCTTCGATATCTTAAGGGTACTGTCATTAATATGCTATCTATTCAGAGGTCTTCTAGTCTTGCCATTCATGCCTATTCTGATACCGACTAGGCCGATTGCCTGGATGATTGTTGATCTATCATTGGTTACTGTGTGTTCCTTGGATATAACCTCATGAATTGGAGTTCCAAGAAACAACATAAAATTACGAGATCCAGTATGGAGGCGGAGTATCGGGCTCTTTCTCACACAACAACTGAGATTTGTTGGATTATGTCATTATTAGAGTTATGTTTACCTTCTAAAGGTCCACCCACTCTATTGTGTGATAACAATGGCGCTACCTATCTCGTTGTCAAGCCAATGTTTCATCAACTTATGAAACACATTAAGATTAACTTACACTTCATCGATGACATGGTGCTCTCACAGGCTCTTACAGTTCGATATGTTCCTGCCGCTCTTCAGTTGGCGGATCTACTACCAAAGGTTGTCTTCCACTCGGTTTAACACCTTTCGGTCTAGGCTTCACGTTATTACAATCGTTTAGCTTGCGAGGGGCATACTACTGCATCCTTTGGTGTTCAGGGAATGTTTATTTATTTATAACTAGCTTAGACCTCGTGTATTACACACAGGGTGAAAAATATCAATACATAAAATTCTTAAATCTTTATGTATATATTTTACAAGTATAAACATGTATTACATATACTATGGATAGAAAACAAAATTCTAAATATTTAAAACTTAGTATATAATTGAGTTTCGAAAATAAGTTAATTATTATTTAATTTAATATGACTTTCATTACTATTTGATTGGATATAAAAGTTACATAATTAAATTTCAAAGTTTCTTATATCAGAAGAAACTTTAAAATAAACGTTTTTTATTAGTATAATTAATATTTTCTTTAAAAATATATTATTATTAAAAGATAAATGTGTATTTAATAAGAGAGATGCATAAAAAAATTTATGAAAATCAATATGGAGATGACACGTGCCACAAAAATACCTTTATTTATTATATAGTATGGATATGGATATAGATGTAGCAGACTCCTATATACTAGTGTTTGTGTTAAACACTTTGATTGAAACCTTTTCATAAATACAAAACACTCATTCAAAGTAATAGTTGTATTTCTATATTTGATTTTTTAAATAATCAAATATTTTGATTGAAACCTCTTCATAAATATATTGTGAAGCTTTAGAATGTCTATATTATTAGTCAAACTAAAGCGTTAACTTTTTAGAAGGGTAGAATTTAGTCCAATTCTATAATTTTACTAATTTATTTGGTTGAACACATTTTCCAGTACGATTTTCATCTGAACATAAATCAACGGTGATTATAATCAGTTGTAAACAATTTTAAATTTAAAAATACATTTTTTTGTAACACCTGGAATTTTTCTATAGAAATCAGGGGCTAAAGATGCCAACGAATAAAGTCTAAGGGTTAATTTGTATGTTCTCCAAAGATGGAGGACTGAAAATGGAAATTTTGGAAGGGAGGGAGATAGCGGACCGCTATCCCGGACAATAACGGTCCGTTATACAGGGAGGAAGAAATAACCGGGTAATGACACGTGTAATGTGACTCATCAGGACTCGTGGTCCGATAGCGGACCGACATCTATAACCATAGCGGTCCGACACATAGGATATCAGTGCGTCAGATAAAAGCTTTCATGTGGTAAGGTGTATCATGATAGTAATTCATGTGTCGACCAAGCCTTCAGTTTCGGGGCGGTCTACTGTTCAGTTTCGGTAGTAGACTATTGTCTAGTTTGGACAGTATGGTCAGATTGCCATCTGTTTCAGTTATAGCAGATAATGGAAATGCTTGTTATCTAGCTATGATACAGATTATTTCAAGATATGTTTTCAGTCGATGATATTGTGAACCCTAATTTCGAAACCAAATTATTCTAAAAGAGAACTCACCAACTTATGTTGACCAAGTTATTTTCAAAATCTTTTAGACAGGTTAGTAGACGGCATTCCAGATAGATGGTTATTACGGAGATTGGTTGAGGGAATACTCTGATAAATGAAGGCACGCTTGGAAGAGCTATAAGTCCTGTCAGATGGTTAAGTTTGTAAAAGATGTATGGTTTACGATGTAAAATAGTTTAGTCATTAATGAAGAAGATATTATGACTTAGCTTCCACTATATGTTTTTAGTATCAACGTCACAGTAACTAAAAGGCGACCTAGTTATCTGACAAACGGAATATTCTGTCTAGGAAAGGACGGTGTATAAATCTCTCATAGACCCGTCGTCCTTACCTGGGAACATCTTTGTTGGAGGTACTACTTTGGTTAGATAATTGTCCTGTGTTACGGATGTGATAAGTTAATGAAATAGGTTTTATGGTTTAGCTTCCGCGGTGTGTTCTGTACCATGCGTCACGACTAACCGGTGCCTGGGACCGAGGTGTGACAAGTTGGTATCAGAGCCTCAGTTTAAGGGATTTAGATACTAAGAAGAAGTTAGTATCTAGACTTAAACTAGGATTCTGTAAGATAGTCTGGAATGCCATATGATAAGCCTTAGGATTGAGATGTTGACTATCGCTATGACTTATAATGGGTAATACTAAGAAAACAGAGAATTAATTACATTAATGATCAGATGTTTTTAATTTCTGATTTTCTGGATCATTACTAGTTATACGAATTCTGATGTCATACATCTGTGTATAGGTACAAAATAGCAGGAAGAGGTAGAGGACGCGAAGGCAGTAGGGGTAGGACTCCTAATACTAGATCTCGTACTCGTAACACAATGAATGATGACCCGAACATAGAAGCAGATACCAATGTTGAGCATGAGCAACATACAGAAGAGGTGATCATGACGGAATCCCAGTTTCAATGAGCAGTGACATCTGAGGTCACCAAAGTGCTCCAAACAACATTACTAGGAATCCTTGACGATGCTCTACAAAGAAGGATGGGCTCCAACAGTCAAGGAAATAGGAATGAAGGAGCCAGTGGTGCAAACCCACGAACAGAGAATGTTACTCATCATGTAGGAAATAATAGTGGTACTACCCGAACCCCTGAAACTGTTGTGATTACAAACCAGAGCACTGGAGGGAGTAACCAAGGATGCACGTATAAAAATTTTAGTGATTGTCATCCCAAACCTTTCAACGGCAAGAGGAATGCCATTGCAACAATGCAGTGGATTACCTCTATAGAGGCCGTGATTAAAATGAGTGAATGCAGACCTGATCAAGCAGTCAAATTTGCTGCACACTCGTTCAAGGAAGATGCACTTGACTGGTGGGAGTCAGTCAAGCAAACTAAAGGAGAAGAGTATACTGACAGGATGAAATGGGAAGACTTAAAGACATTACTAATTAATAGATATTGTCCCCAAAATGCGGTAGATAAGATTGAATTAGAATTCCATCGGTTTGAAGCAGGAAGCCTTAGTCACCAAGAATACACCAACAAATTCAATGAGATGGCCAAACTGGTACCACATTTGGTAACTCCTGAATCCAGGATAATTTAATGTTATGTGCAAGGACTACCATCGAAAGTTCGAACCTTAGTAAAAACTACTGCACCCGCGACTATTGATGCGGCGGTACAACTTAGTGTAGTAATGTACGATGAGATAGAAGCTCAGGAGACGGGTAACAAGAGGAGCCTGGAGAATACAACCTATGAACCCACTAATAACAGGATTCCAAGAAGAGAAACAGAGAGCCTGGGAAAGGATGCTCAAAGAAATGAATGCAGTCGATGTAATCAAAACAGGGCATATATCAAGATATTGCCCCAAGATTAGATGCCATAACTGCAAGGCAACCGGGCATTTCAAGAGTGATTGCCCTAAAAATCGACAAGATAATTAAGTAAGTATTACTTAAACGAATGAAAGGGCTTATTTAGTACTCATATAAATTAGTAGTATATTGAGAACATCAATATTAACCGATTTCGAGGACGAAATCTCTTTAAGCAGGGGAGATTTGTAACACCTCGAATTTTCCTATAGAAATCAGGGGCTAAAGATGCCAAGTAATAAATTCTAAGGGTTAATTTGTATGTTCTCCAAAGATGGAGGACTGAAAATGGAAATTTTGGAAAGGAGGGAGATAGCAGACCGCTATCCCGGACCATAACGGTCTGTTATGTAGGGAGGAAGAAATAACCGGGTAGTGACAGGTGTAATGTGACTCGTCAGGACTCTTGGTCCGATAGCGGACCGACATCTATAACCATAGCGGTCCGACGCGTAGGCCCGAAGGCAAAATAGTGGCCGGAGGCGGTAGCGGACCGACATCCCCCTAGAAAACGGTCCACTATGGGTCCATATGTGGCCTATAAATAGAAATCAATGGCAAGAGATTTTGAAGCATTCACACACACTCACCAACACACACTTAGTCTTGGGAATCGTGCCAAGTTTCCGATACGCGTTTAGAAGTCCGATTTCTAGTCTTACGCCTTTTAATTTCAAAAGATAGTGTTGAGGTAAGGTTTCGACAACTTGGTTACTAATCACTAAGCTTTGATAATATATTATTAAGCTTATTCTAGATTTCAATTAAGCAGTTAAATATAGGTCGAGGTGCTATCCGAAGTGTTCAACATATTATTGATACGATAAGCTGAGATACTGTCGAGGTGAGTTCATCTATCTGTGAAATGTTTTATGAATGGTTTTGATTATGAAACAATATCAGTGCGTCAGATAAAAGCTTTCATGTGGTAGGGTGTGTCATAATAGTAATTCCTGTGTCGACCAAGCCTTCAGTTTCGGGGAGGTCTACTGTTCAGTTTCGGCAGTAGACTATTGTCCAGTTTGGATAGTATGGTCAGATTGCCATTTGTTTCAGTTATAAGACAGATAATGGAAATACTTGTTATCTAGCTATGATACAAACTATTTCAAGATATGTTTTCAATCGATGATTATGTGAACCCTAATTTCGAAACCAAATGATTCTAAAAGAGAACTCACCAACTTATGTTGACCCAGTTATTTTCTAAATCTTTTAGACAGGTTAGTAGACGACATTCTAGATAGATGGTTATTACGGAGATTGGTTGAGGGAATACTCTGATAAATTAAGGCATGCTTGGAAGAGCTATAAGTCCTGTCAGATGGTTAAGTTCGTAAAGATGTATGGTTTACGATGTAAAATAGTTTAGTCATTAATGAAGAAAATATTATGACTTAGCTTCCACTATATGTTTTTGGAATCAACGTCATAGTAACTAGAAGGCGACCTTCTGACCAGTATGTAGTTATCTGACAAACGGAATGTTCTGTCTATGAAAGAACGGTGTATAAATCTCTCCTAGACCCGTCGTCCTTACCTGGGAACATCTCTGTTGGAGGTACTAATCTGGTTAGATAATTTTCCTGTGTTACGGATGTGATAAGTTAATGAAAAAGGTTTTATGGTTTAGCTTCCGCTGTGTATTCTGTACCATGCATCACGACTAACCGGTGCCTGGGACCGGGTTGTGACATTTTTTCTTTTCAAAAGTCAATCCCACCAGTTTGAAGTTAATACCATTCCACCCAATTCCTATAGTTGAAAATCATTAGTGGATGTAATTTAATCTAGTGAGAATTTAGTTTCAAATTTAGTCAACAAAATCATCTATTTGACAAGTGGGGTCATTTTTAAGGAAAAAATCACTAGATTTTTCTTAATTTTTATAATTATCATGTTTTGACTAGGATTAACATCCAAAACACATTTATAGTTATTTTTATCAATTATACTCTTGTTAACTTAAACACTTTCCTATCATGTTCAACTTTATGTCTTATCCATTCTTAAGTCTAAGCCTACTACCTTTAGAACAAACATAATCGGTATGATGGGATGCTATATGCACATAGAAATTACTGCTCTACACTCTAAACAAACTTGGACTTTAATGCATCTTCTTTTTTAGGCTAACATTTTTTGTTATAAGTGGGTTCATAGAATGAAGTGACACCCCGATGGATCCATTGGTAGACATAAAATTGTAACATCCCAAAACCGATGTCTACTTTCGTTTCGGGTACGGAAAATAAATAATTAAAGATCGAGGACCATTAGGAAATATACGAGGTAGAAGGAAAAGGGGAGGGGGAGAGGGTCCACAAACCCTAGCCGCCACCCTCCCTCAAGTCCATTCCACAATTTCATAAAATTTTCTAGAAAGAAAAGGAGAGAAAACTAGAAAGAAAGCTTCAATCTTGACTCTAAAACCTCCCATCTTGTTAGATTTGCGCCTTGGGTTGATTCTGGAAGAGAAGGAGGAAAGTGTCCAAAAACTTGTTAAGAATCGAGCCTTAATCTTCTGTTTATGTTTGAAATGGGGTTTTATATATGAAAATCGATTTTTTTCGTGTAAAATGGACTAAGAACCTTAGATCTAGCTTCATGGAAGTTAAACAAATGATTTGGACGTAAAAAGTTATGATTTTGGATAAAAAAAAACGGGGCATGGTTAGTGTTGTGTTCATGTGGCGACACTGTTCATAAGGCGACACTAGTCGGGCTTAAAGCACTAAACTTAGGCGACACAAATGAGTGGTGACACTATGATAGACGACACAAGTCCATAACACGAGTTATGGTGGCACTGTTACCAACGACAACTCGATAGTTAAACAGTGATAGCAGAATTTGTGAGTTTCTATTGCCTGTTTTGTAAGTTTTGGGTTGATGTGCATAATTTGAAAGAAAGTGTTTGCTTAATGAAAGTTAAAGAAAGACAGTGACAATTTTCTAAATAACAAATGTTTTATGTCAGAACAGATAGAAAGATAAAGAACAAACTTATAATTGAAATCAATATAATGATAATACCGAATGCTAGTGACATAAGCCATGTTATGTGCTTATGTGATAATCTGTGTTATTTGAATTGATTGTTTATGTGTAAAGTTTGAATGATAATGTAACAGTACAGTTACTGATAGTGATAGTGATAAAAGTCTTGCTTTGTGCGAGCATTGATAGAATCCTTGCAAGCACCGATAGGAGTCTTGGTTTCCACCCAAGCACTGACAGAAGCCTCGGATTTTTGTCCAAGCATTGGCATAAGTCTTGGCTTCACCCAAACATTGACAGGAGTCTTGAATTCATCCAAGCATTGACAAGAGTCTTCGATTAATTCCAAGCAGTGATAGAAGTCTTGCTTGGTGCAAACACCGATAGTTAAAAGAAGTCTTGCTTTGTGCAAGCACAAAAGGGCCTTGTCATAAAGATAATGGCCAGAAATGTATGACAGTGTTAATGAATTAACCTTATATTATATAAAGTTTCGTTAATAAAGAAAGTAAAGTGACAGTTGATGGTAATGAAAGTGATAGTTTTGAAAGTAAATAAAAGAGCTTTTAGACGTTTACCTAATATGTATAACACGAATGAAAACTAAAGAAAGGTAAAGTTTATGATTTTGAAAGTAGAGACAGAACTCACTCAGTATATGTGACTTTTAGTATGCATACTAGGTTATAAAATGATAGATCAGAGGAGTTGCTAGAGCTCGGATAGCATGGATTGAAGGGTTGCTCTTCTCAAAGATTGGCATTTCTTTATCATGATAGTTTCCCGAATAATGATGTTAAAGTTTTAATCTTTTGTGTATTTTGATTGTTTTGAACAAGTCTTCCGCTATAATAGATATTCCAATTTCTAGTTTAAGAACTATGTTTGCATGTTTTGTGTCAACCATGAGACTACCCCGGTTTGGGGCATTTCAAAAACTTGACGCCAAAATATTTTTTTAGACAGAGAGCATTGATTAAAATGAAACATTTAGTTTTGTTGTTAAACTAACCCATTATTATGGGAGCGCTGGAGGCTTTGCAACAGTTGTTTATGTAGTTATATTCTCAAATTTTCCTTAAATATTTTGACAAATTGAGATATTTATTGGGGATACAAGACACTTTCGTGGTTGTATACACTTATCTTAGAAGCGTTAGAACTATTGCAATGCAATAGCTTAAGTTAGTTAATATCACCATTTATAACTTTCTATATATTCTAGAGTACATAGGGACGATCCATTACTTTATTGAAGTACTCTGCAGCTTTATGGTATTTGGTTTTGACTCACCTAAAGACTCCCTATGTTTTCACATGGTTTCTTAGTTTTGTTGGAAACCTACTGTTGGCCTGGCTGGCACTAAAATGTATCCTTAGGTATTTTAAGGGTACTAGCTAGCCTTCACAGTTTGGGTCTCTGTTGCTCTTATACTACAACTCTTGATAGATATGCTGATGTTGATTGGGTGAATTCTGCTAATGATCGTCCTAAATTACTCGATCATGGCTCTAGTCTTATTAGTTGGAGTTATGAAAAATCTATCAAACCTGCATACTGTAAAATTCAAATCCATAAACGTTGGTGAGGGGAACACCATTTACCATCAAATGATGTCCCCATGGGTGGAACTAGTAAGGAGGTATTGGGGGCAGCCGCCCTCCATGAAGTTTTTTTTAGTGTTATATACAGGTTAAAATCTCGATTGCCCTCCATAAAATTTTGAAATAACCCCCCTCCCCCCCCCCCCCCCCCCCCGAAAAAAAAACTAGTGTTATAATTACGTTATATATATATATATATATATATATATATATATTGATAAGTGACCAAAGTTTCATGTATTAAGAGGTGCAATATGTTACATTTATGCATTTTGATATGTGGAATACAAAGGTTTTGTGTAGCCATGCATGTGCAGGTGTTGGAAGCTTAAAGTATGATTTTGGAAGATATTAGGCGAGAGATGCAAGAGTCGGAAGAGACACGGAGAAAACGGGGCAAAATGCAGGGTCAGCGTAAGGCTACGCTGCTACAGCGTAAGCCTACGCCGAAGGCAAATTGCAAACAGAAGCATCAGAGGGTCGGCGTAAGGCTACGCCATATCAGCGTAGGCCTACGCCTAAGTAATTTCTTCACAGCAGCTTCCAGTGGACCGGCGTAGGCCTACGCCCTCCCAGCGTAAGCCTACGCTGGGTGCGTTTCAGACGCGGGGTTTGGACGAAACAGCCGAATTTCAAAGGTTATTTAGGTTTTTCTTCCCCAAAATTCGAAAGAGGCTTTTACACCATAGTTCTTGGGCGATTTTGGTCATTCGAGGAGGCTAAGGAACACAATTCTAACATGCAAGTGAAGATTGATACTCGAAATATTGAAGAATCGAAGATGCATTCCACAACCATGAGCGGCTAATCCACCGGTAATCATTCCCGGGTGGATTGTTTGTAAGTTTTTAGGGTTTTATCATGTGCTAGCTTTGAGAAACAATTCTTGTAATCGTTTGGTTTGAAATACTTGAATCTTTGTGTTTAGTATGGTTATGAACTCACGGGAGTCGATAAATTCTTGCACCATTGACCCCGTTAGATGATAATTGCTATGAACTTTGATTTTTGTTGAATCTATTGATTAATCTAATTCTATATTGCATACATTTGTCTCGATTTCATTCGTGAATATTGTTTTACACTATTTGCCGATGATGTATGAATGTTGATGTTCTTGGTTAGATTTGGTTAATTAGATTTGAATAACCATTCGATTGTTTGAACTCAAATGTTGGTGTGATAATCCTTAATTATTTGTGAGCTTGAAACCCGGGTGTGATACCCTTTTTAATTATTGTTTACAACTTAAACCGTTTTGTTTGGTACTTGATTTGTTTGTTGAGTTTATAAAGTTTTCACTTAAATCATTGATTGTGTTTGGTCAGAAAGACCCGTTGTAACTTCATAATTTGCATTGTTAATTGAAGTTGAGCACCGACCACAAACTCTTCGTGGTTCGACACCCTTCTTACCCTAACTAGTTTAAGGTGATTAGGACACTCTATTTCTTTATCTTTGACAGGTCCCTTCGACACCGATCAAATTTTGGCGCCGTTGTCGGGGAGTGTGTGCGCTTGGTGTTTTATTTTAATTGACTCGTTACTTTTTGTTATTTGTTACTTGTTTTGTTTAGTTAATCTTCTTCTATTTTTGTGTTACGCGTGGTGTTTGTTTGTGTGTGCAGGTGACAGATTAGTGCATGCGTACCCGCTCATCTGGGAGAACTTCACCACTTGTGTTTGAACCGGAAATTGAGAGGATAGCAAGGCAAAACCGAACCCAACAACAACAAAATTTACAACCCATTTTATCAGAACCATCATCCATGGATGGTCAAAGCAGTCATTCTGGGACTAGCATAAGAAACCGTGGCCCAACTCCAAACAGAGGTCCTATCCCTAACCGCCCACCAACTCCACCTCACCGAACCTCAACCCAAACCCCACCTATACCTATCAATAACAACCAACCCCGTGGGTCGGGTCCAGTTCAACAAAACCGACCCGTTAACATCCGTACCAATCCCACGTACCAAGGAAGAAGGGGACCACAACAAAATCAAACCCCTCCCGGAAACAATGAGAACGAGGGTTGGGAGGATGAAGATGGTGAATATTTTGGGTATGCTGATAATGAAGATGTTGGGAATGGTGAAGAGTTTGGCGATTACGAGTATGAGGATGGTGAAAGGAGCATCTATGGAGAGTACAATGAGGGGCAAGGATTTGAAGATGAAGAAGAGGTGAATTATGTTCACCAAAGACCGAGACAACCAATGGGGCGAACGGGTAGACCCGCTAGACCTGTTTATCCTCCTAGACAAGAAGAGAGGAGATTTACTGGGGGCTACATTAATGAAAACCGAAGACAACCGGTAGCCCCTATGAGTGGAGTTAACGGTCGCTTTCGACCGGCTATTTCGGAAAATGCTTCTCCAATTGTTCCACCAATTCCCGGAATGAGGCGATTCAAGTCAAGGCCAAATTACATCAACGTTCTCCCACATTTTCATGGTATGGTCACCGAAGAACCATACACCCATTTAGCTGAGTTTGCTGCCATCTGTAGCACAATTGGGGATGAAAACTTTGACAAAAATGAGGTCAAACTCTGACTTTTTCAGTTTTCCCTCAAAGATCGAGCAAAGCAATGGTTCATCACATTGCCGGCTAATAGCATCTACACATGGGATGAAATGCAACAAGTTTTCTTGGATGAATATTACTCGGTTGCGAAGACAGATGACTCCCGAATTGAGATTCGGACTTTTCAACAACAAACAGGTGAACCTTTACATGAAGCTTTTACCCGTTTCAAGGAGTTGTTGAGGAAATGCCCCCACCATCAAATTGAGTTGTGGGAACTAGTAAAGTGTTTTGTTGATGGTTTGACTCAAGAGGAGAGGAAGTACTTGAAGTCCACCAGTAATGGGACATTGTTGTCTAATCCCAAAGAAGATGATTGGGATTTCTTAGAAAGAATGAGCCAAAGTTCAAAATCCGAGGCATCGGCTAGCTGAAGAGCCAAACACCCAATTTCAAAATCTGCCCCGGACTATGAGACGAAGGAGAGGTTAGCCTCTATGGAGAAAGAATTGGCCAATTTGAAAAGAGGAGAGAAAAAGGAAGTAGCGGGAGTGAAAACCCGTTTTGATGTTTGTGAGAGTTGTGGGGATTTGGGACACAAGGCCATAAGTTGCCCATTGCAAGATGGTAGACAAGAAGAAGTGAACCAAGTTTTTGGTGATAGGAAACCATATGATACAAACTCAAACTCCTATCACCCGAGCTCGAGGAATCATCCCAACTTCAAATACGAGGATGCATCAAACCAATTGAACCCAAATTTCCAAGGTTCAAATCAAGGTACTTCGTCATACCAACCTCGTCAACAAGGGAACTACAATTCAGGCGATTACCAAAGGAGTTCATATAACAATAACCGGAACACAAATTACCCCCCAAGGAATTACAATCAAGATCATCAACAACAAGGTGGATCATCGGGGGGTGATGACGCGGTTAATTCAAAACTGGATGCACTGTGGAGATGATGAAAGAGTCAAAAAGGGAGAATGAAATGAGAGACAAGTCTTTTGTGGCGTTGGAAAGACAAGTGGGGCAAATGGCCGAAGAAATATCTTTGCTAAAACAAAATGAAGGTAAACTGCCAATTGACAACACATTGAAGCCACAACATCATGTTAGTGCAATTGATGTGGCTCATGGTAATGAAGAAGGTGAAGAAGGAGAAGAGGAGGAAATTGAGTTTGGAGAACCCTTAGTTCCTATTCAAATTGGGGAATTCAAAACTAAGTTGGCACTGCTAGATTATGGAGCGGGGGTGAGCATTCTACCGGGGAGCGTGTATGACCAATACAATTTTGGTCCATTAGAAGAATACAACACCACGTTGGTGTTAGCAAATGCTACATGCACACGTCCTCGGGGGAAATTAGTGGGAGTGGCTGTGAAGATTGGAGAATTCTACTATCCTGGAGATTTCTTAGTGCTTGATTATGCACCACTTGCTAAGGAGGAGCCATGAGTGATTTTGGGAAGACCGTTTTTGGCAACCGCAAATGCACAAATCAATTGCCGAACCGGCACTGTTGACATGACCTTTGGGAAGCGTAAGTTGAACATTAATATTTTTTCAAATTCATTTACATATTCGGTTGAAAATAAGTGTTCAAAAGCAGTCACTACTAACGTGGGTCATCCTCGCGCCAAGGCAAAGGAGGGTGACACCAAAAACAAAGGTATCATGTTTGACAGGTTTAATGTGAAAGACGAGCCGAAGGCAATCGAGAAGAAAACTGAGAGGTTGAAAGATGAAAAGAAACCACCCGACCATGTCCAACATCCGAACGAGAAAGTAGATTTGTGTGATGTGAAATTTACGAGAGATGAATCTTGGAGTTGGAGTGATAAGAACCGAAGTGGTGAAGGAGCTAGTGGAAGCAATTTTGTGTTTCAACCTCCATAAGGAGGTAATGTCGGGCTGAGGACAATAAACTTAGCGCTAACCGGGAGGCAACCCGGCTTGTGATTGCTTGTATTTTGTCTTTGCTTTGTTTTGTTTTGTGTGTTTTAGTTTTCGTCACCATAGCAACACTCAAGTGTGGGGAAGACTCATGGAAGACTTACGAGTCCATTTTTGGTGATGGTTCAAGCACTCTATGATCACCTCTAATCAGGTCCACGTACTCTTTCTCATATTTATGTTGCTTTGATTGAACGGATTTGTTTTTGTTTGTTTTGGTGTGTTTATGTTTGAAACTTGGTTGATTGTGATTGGGTTGGTGCTTATGGTTATGGGAATCGTTGAGTTGGATATTGGGAGTTATTGGGTATTGGTTATTTTTGCACCCACTAACCGCACTTTTACATTTCATAACTATTTACATTGGGACAATGTAAGGTTCAAGTGTGGGGATGTGGAAAATCTTGGAAACCATACAAATTTTTTGAAAATTGTTTTACAAAGTGTTTGGTAGAGGTTTTTGGTCATGGTTAATTCATTAAGTTACTCGATTAAGTTTTTCCAACAAATGTTAAAAAATATATATATATATAATAAATTGGAAATGTTGGAATTGGGAGTAACAAAGTAGAAGGTGATGGTTTGCATGCACATGTCGGTAACCTATTTTCCACCGTTTTTGTGAGACTTTGAGCCAAATTGATTTATATTCTCTTATTTGAGTGTTTAGCCACTTTGTTTCATATTTTAGAACTTGCATATTGTTAATACATGTTGAAACCTTGAACCAATTGATTGTGCAAAAATGATATAGGCATTAGGAGAAACCTTTTTATTTTTAGCCGTTTTTATGCCTTTACCCGTTAATATCCACTAGATACCCATTCTGAGCCTATACCTTTTCTTTTGACAAAATCCACAACATTCACCCATTCACTTTTTAGCCTTTTCTTTTTAAACCCGTGAGTTGGAATTCAATTAACTTAGTTTACTGTAGTTGCAGTTGCAAAAAAAAAATGAATGAAAAAGAAATACAAAAATAGTATTGGGTCAACATGTGTCCAAAGGTCTTGAATATTAGTCGAGCTACAATAAAAGATGTTATTGGGTCAGTTTAACTCAAGTTTCATTTGATAGTTTGAAGAAATAAGAAATTTAGTGTTGATGGGTCATTTATACCCATGGTAGAATTTTGAAGGTTAAAGAGTTAATTTGTAACTTCATTAGTTGAATTCCACTCACCTTTAGCCACTTTAAAAATCCTTATCCATACACGTAACCCTAGCCTACATTACAACCCTTAAAAGACCTTTTGATTTGTGCGTTTTAGTTGTGTTAGTAGGTGGAGATGTGATCAATATGCAAGCCTATAATAATGTGATTCATTGTTTGGTTTCGAGTGAAAAATACTAGCACATCATCGCTAGTCCATATATGAAGCCGAGTGAAGTGATTGATTGTGAGGGGTGTGTGCATGCAAAGCCATAGCTAGATATGAGTTAAGCGCGTTCCAATATTTCCTTTTGTTTAAAAAAATTCATCGATGGTTTGTTGGATTGTAATTCTATTGAGAGTTTAATTTTTATGAATTTTGCGTGACCGTGGACCTTAACTTATGTTTAGTGAAAACAATCATTTAAGAATTTGTAATGTGAATTTAAAAGCAAATGACTTTGCTTGAGGGCAAGCAAAACTCAAGTGTGTGGATATGATAAGTGACCAAAGTTTCATGTATTAAGAGGTGCAATATGTTACATTTATGCATTTTGATATGTGGAATACAAAGGTTTTGTGTAGCCATGCATGTGCAGGTGTTGGAAGCTTAAAGTATGATTTTGGAAGATATTAGGCGAGAGATGCAAGAGTCGGAAGAGACACGGAGAAAACGGGGCAAAATGCAGGGTCAGCGTAAGGCTACGCTGCTACAGCGTAAGCCTACGCCGAAGGCAAATTGCAAACAGAAGCATCAGAGGGTCGGCGTAAGGCTACGCCATATCAGCGTAGGCCTACGCCTAAGTAATTTCTTCACAGCAGCTTCCAGTGGACCGGCGTAGGCCTACGCCCTCCCAGCGTAAGCCTACGCTGGGTGCGTTTCAGACGCGGGGTTTGGACGAAACAGCCGAATTTCAAAGATTATTTAGGTTTTTCTTCCCCAAAATTCGAAAGAGGCTTTTACACCACAGTTCTTGGGCGATTTTGGTCATTCGAGGAGGCTAAGGAACACAATTCTAACATGCAAGTGAAGATTGATACTCGAAATATTGAAGAATCGAAGATGCATTCCACAACCATGAGCGGCTAATCCACCGGTAATCATTCCCGGGTGGATTGTTTGTAAGTTTTTAGGGTTTTATCATGTGCTAGCTTTGAGAAACAATTCTTGTAATCGTTTGGTTTGAAATACTTGAATATTTGTGTTTAGTATGGTTATGAACTCACGGGAGTCGATAAATTCTTGCACCATTGACCCCGTTAGATGATAATTGCTATGAACTTTGATTTTTGTTGAATCTATTGATTAATCTAATTCTATATTGCATACATTTGTCTCGATTTCATTCGTGAATATTGTTTTACACTATTTGCCGATGATGTATGAATGTTGATGTTCTTGGTTAGATTTGGTTAATTAGATTTGAATAACCATTCGATTGTTTGAACTCAAATGTTGGTGTGATAATCCCTAATTATTTGTGAGCTTGAAACCCGGGTGTGATACCTTTTTTAATTATTGTTTACAACTTAAACCGTTTTGTTTAGTACTTGATTTGTTTGTTGAGTTTATAAAGTTTTCACTTAAATCATTGATTGTGTTTGGTCAGAAAGACCCATTGTAACTTCATAATTTGCATTGTTAATTGAAGTTGAGCACCGACCACAAACTCTTCGTGGTTCGACACCCTTCTTACCCTAACTAGTTTAAGGTGATTAGGACACTCTATTTCTTTATCTTTGACCGGTCCCTTCGACACCGATCATATATATATATATATATATGGTGAAGTTCATAAGAAAATTAACATTTGTGGAGAGAACTAGAGAACTCCTCTTTAAAGGTAAAAAAATAAAAAAAAAATCATAACTCAAAATATAAATCAAAAACTAAAAAAATGTTCCGGAGTCCTTGTTTCCCACGTCGTCCTCGTTAAAAAAAAACTTGAAAAAATAGTCGGTTTAGCTTTAAGGTTTAGTTTTTGGGTTTAGTTTAGATTTTAGGTTAGGTTTTTGGAGGGGGTGGGTGGGGGGTTTAGGTTTTCGGGGGGTGGGTTAGGTTTTTAGAGGGAGGGTGGGTGGGGTGGGGTGGGGTTAGGTTTTTGGGTAGGGTTGGGGTGAGGGGTTTAGGTTTTTAGGGTGTTACTACACATATGCATTATTACGTTTAGAGTTAGGTTTTTCAGGATAGGGGGTGGGTGTGGTCGGTTTAGGTTTTTGGGTGAGGGTGGGTGGGGTAGCTGGGTTTAGGTTTTTGGGTAGGGGTGGCATGGTTTAGGTTTTTGGGTGGGGGGGTTTAGGTTTTTGGGTGGGGGTGTTTAGGTTTTTGGGGTCGGTGTGGGGTTTAGGTTTTTGGGTGGGGGTTTAGGTTTTTAGGGGTGTGTTAGGTTTTTGGAATGATACTACACATATGCAATATTGAAAATAATAAGAAAAAAAAACGACGAGTTAATTCTTATTTTTTATAACGTTATTTATACTCAAATGAAAGATAAAGAAATTCTTGATTTAATGGTGCAATTTTTTTAAAAAAATAACAATGTATGCAAAAGATAGAAATGTTTAAAGATTTATATATTTTAAGTTTCAATTTTACCCTTACTGTTTAAAATTCCACCTATTCTTTTCTTAGTGGTTATCTAGTTCTCTTATTAAAGTAAGTTCTCTCATCAACTCAACCCTATATATATATATATATATATATATATATATATATATTTCTGGAAATTCTATTACCTGTTTTTTCTTTTCTATAAAATCTTCAAGTCTAGTGATTTTATTATTCATAATCTCTATTTTTAATTTGTTTACTTCTATAGCCAGCTCTAATTTTTCGAACTTTTCGTCATATTCGTTTGTATTTTTGCTTGTGTTCTGGCTAGTGTCCGGTGGTTCTATGTTATGAATATCTCTTATGCAAATATGGCAGATTTCTTTAAAACAAATATTGCATTGAGATCTTTTGTCTATACTTGGGTAGTATTCACAAATGTAACATTTAACATAATTGTTTCCTTTTCTGTGTTTCTAGTCATGCTTACATTCTTCTGGATTTGTGTATGTATATGAGATTTTTGTTACTAGTTCATTTTCTTCACTATATATACTGTATTTTGACTCATTATCTGTGTGGTCTGTATCTAATGCTTCAATTTCATAGTCTTTAATTTGTTCAACTAAATTGCTTATTTCTATGTTTTTGTTTCTATTTGGACATTTATTAGCTAAATGTTCTGTATCTCCACATATAAAACACTTGCATGTTTTAGTATGAGGTTTTCTAACATATTTATTTTGGTATTTTTTGTATGGTTTATACTCTTTATTATATGTAGTACTTTTTCTAATTTTCTTTTTTCTGTCATAATATCCGTAGGCTTGTGGAGTATAAATTGTTGTTTTACAAAATGCAAATGCATTTCTTTTTAGTTGCTCTTGTAAAGCAACTTCTTTACATTTTTCTTCTAGGATACCAAATGTAAATGTTATTCTAGGTCCAATTCCTATGTTTTCTATATTTCTGTATTGTAATTTCCAGGCTTCATGTATACTTTTTCCTAAATCTCCTGGTAGTTTTATAAAATATTTATCACAAAGCTATCTTCCATAGCTTGTCCTGTTTGTGCTAATAATCATGTGAAATCTAGTGTAAATTCGTTTATATATTTCATATCTGCTATACTTAGCTGTTCTAGGTTTCTAATTGCTGTATCTTGTAGTAAACTATTATTTTTTGTTGGGTCAACTCCTAAAATAAGAACTTTTATCTGAGAAGTGAAATTGTAAGGATTATCTCCTATGGCTTTTGATTAAAATTTCTTTGTCCATTTTTTGTGGTTTTACTGTATAATGGACCTACTAATTTTGAAAGATTTGGGATAAACTTTCGAGCATAATTTACTAAGCCTAAAAAAGCCTGAATTTGTTTTAAATTAGTAAGTTTTTCTGGAAAGTCTAAAATTTTTGTAGAAATATGTTTTTGTAATTCGATCTTTCCATTTCCGATTTCTAGTCCTAAGAAAGAAAATTTTCTTTTGGATAATTCCATCTTTTTCTTAGATACTACTATCCCATTCTTTTTTATTTCTTCAAATACTTGTTGAAGATGTGTTTCGTGTTCTTGGACTGTTTTACTTGCTACTAGTATATCATCAATATACACTAGGCAAAATTTGTATTTAAGAAATAAATTGTCCATGAATCTTTGAAATATTGAAGGAGCGTTCTTTAGCCCAAAGCTAAGAACGTTCCATTCATATAACCCTTCAGAACATGTGAAGGCTGTCCATTTTTTAAAATCTTCTTCTAAATAAAGTTGATTAAAACCTGATTTTAAATCAAATTTAGAAAAGATTTTGTTATTTTGTATTAACTGGATTAAGCTATCTTTATTAGGTATATTATACCCATCATCTTCTGTATTGTCATTTAATCTTTTGTAATTATAGACGACCCTAGCTTTCCTTCTTTTTATTTCACTATGGTTTTTTACTATGAAAGCCGTTGATCTGTGGGGACTTTCGGATTTTCTGATTAGTCTTTGTTTAGTCATTTCGAGTATCTGTGTTCTAAATTCTTCTTTGTCTAGGGGACAGTAATCTATATTTATATTTCTTATAGTAATGTCTGGATTTTTTATTTTAAACTTACAGACATATTTAACTTTGGAATTTGTAATATTTTCTCCAATGAGTCCTAGTCGTTCTAGGTGTAAAATCACAGGATGATTTATACTTTTTGTTATATCTTGTCCTTTTTCTAGTTCAAATCAAACCCTTAGAACTACCACTAGTAACATATTACATAATTATAGAAGTGGACGGATGCAAAGAAGGATGGTGAGCAGTTCTCCTTTGCAGACCTAACATTCATAGTTATAAAAAAGAGAAAAAAATATGTTCATACCACAGTGGAAGTTTTAAAACTGGATCCACTTGGACCAGCTTAGATTTTGAAATACAAGCATTAATCAATGCTTTGGAAAAAATTAAATTATTTTTACACAAAGATTTTACAGTCAGAACAGACTGTGAAGCTATAGTAAAGTTTATTAAAAATGATCAAAGTAAAAAGACTAATAGGACAAGATGGGTAAATCTGTAAAACATAATACAAGGTAGTGGATACACTATACAGTTTGAACATATCAGAAGAAAAGATAATGGGGTTTTGACGTCATTGCTTGCGTCTGTGTAGGTTGTGACGTCATTGCTTGCGTTTTTCTGTAACTATATGCTTTGCAACTGTCTCCCATTTGTTAAAAATTTCAATTTTTGTGCCTCGAAAAATTATGTAATGTGTAAACTTTTGTGGAGGCTGATTTTGTTTTTCAGGGCATTTGACTCCCTGTTCGCTAAAGTAAATACTTAGCGCGTTTAAAACATGGACCTTAAAAGATGATGCATGAGGCATAGTTTGAATATGCCATAAATTGTCCAGGAGACATTGTTGTTTTTCTGTAAGTTTTATCCCTTTATTGGGACGAAACTTTGTGTGTGCGTCAAGGCATGTTTGTAAGGCATAAGAGCCAAAAAAAATGGTAGGATTGTGGGGGGAAGTGGGTTTTTGGATTTTTTTTATGGATTTATTTTTTGTAAAGCATGTTTTGGATAAAGGTATCTGGGCTTTGTGAAATTTGTGGGCTTTGAGAGGGTTGTGCAACTTTAAGGAAATATGGAGGAAGTTGTCTAGTACTTTGTAAGACTGGGGAAGACTGTAGTAAAGCCGCTTGTCTAGAGCTGTGTATTTTTTCGGCTTGAAAAGCTTGGCTCATAAGCTTTTCTGTTTCTTCATCGTCATTAGACGAGATGCTCATAGGGGATGGATGATGTTTAAACTGTTTGGGTCTTATGACCATCTTCTCTTTTCCTTTGAGTTTCTTATCTATCTGAACAAGGCAATTTGTTAATATTTCTAGATAATAAACCAGCTATCCCATTATCTTTTCCTCTAATATGTTCAAACTGTATAGTGTATCCACTACCTTGTATTATGTTTTGCAGATTTACCCATCTTGTCCTATTAGTCTTTTTACTTTGATCATTTTTAATAAACTTTACTATGGCTTCACAGTCTGTTCTGACTGTAAAATCTTTGTGTAAAAATAATTTAAATTTTTCTAAAGCATTGATTAATGCTTGTATTTCAACCACATTGGAAGTTTTAAAACTGGATCCACTTGGACCAGCTTAGATTTTGAAATACAAGCATTGATCAATGCTTTAGAAAAATTTAAATTATTTTTACACAAAAATTTTTAGTCAGAACAGACTGTGAAGCCATAGTAAAGTTTATTAAAAATGATCAAAGTAAAAGACTAATAGGACAAGATGGGTAAATCTGCAAAACATAATACAAGGTAGTGGATACACTATACAGTTTGAACATATATTAGAGGAAAAGATAATGGGGTTTTGACGTCATTGCTTGCGTCTCTGTAGGTTGTGACGTAATTGCTTGCGTTTTTCTGTTACTATATGCTTTGCAACTGTTTACCATTGTTAAAAATTTCAATTTTTATGCCTCGAAAAATTATGTAATGTGTAAACTTTTGTGGAGGCAGATTTTATTTTTCAGGGCATTTGACTCTCTGTTCGCTAAAGTAAATACTTAGCGAGTTTAAAACTTGGACCTTAAAAGATGATGCATGAGGCATAGTTTGAATATGTCATAAATTGTCCAGGAGACATTGTTGTTTTTCTGTAAGTTTTATCCCTTTATTGGGACGAAACTTTGTGTGTGCGTCAAGGCATGTTTGTAAGGCATAAGAGCCAAAAGAAATGATATGATTGTGGGGGGAAGTGGGTTTTTGGATTTGTTTATGTATTTGTTTTTTGTAAAACATGTTTTGGATAAAGGTTTCTGGGCTTTGTGAAGTTTGTGGGCTTTGAGAGGGTTGTTCAACTTTAAGGAGATCATTGTATCTCATTTAACTATACTGTTTACTAATGGTAAATTTATAACTATGAATGTTAGGTCTGCAAAGGAGAACTGCACCCCATCCTTCTTTGCGTCCGTCCACTTTTATAATTATGTAATCTGTTACTATATATATATATATATATATATATATATATATATCACGATAAAATTCTGCCACTAGATGTCCCCATAATTGACGACACGATCTTTTTTTACCAGAGTTCTATCACCCGCCTATACTCGCCAATAAAAAGTTTGCTAAGCCATTTTTTTTTAAATACAAACCGATTATGTTCTAGTATCCGTACATCCCACATCTACCATCTTCTATTACTTCTACATTTGTTACTAGGTTAGAAAACCCCGGCCTATATTACGAATAAAGAAAAAATTAAAATAATAATTAGTAATGATGATTTATAAATTATAAACGATTGAATAACTTAATTGATGGACAAAATTTTGAATTAAAAAATTTATAAATAAAAGTTGAAACGAATTATTATACTAGTTGTTTAAAATAGTTAATTAAAATGTAAAACAGTCTTGATGATATAATAGTTATTCGTAATACAAATTTATTTTTTGAAATTGATAAGTAACGTTAGAAATTATAATTATCCATAATTAATATAATATTAAGTTTATATAGTTATTATATAATAATTATCCATAATTAAATTTATATTAAATATGCATAAATATATTGTTTTAATATAATTATTATTTAATAAAAGAGAGAACCGGCAAAATAAGGGTAATAAGCCACCGGAGATTCACACGTGCTCTCTCATTTAATATGAGAGAGAGGTGAGAAGATAATGATGAGCAAACATCAAAGAGTAACACGTGTCCTCCTAGTTACTCATTTATTATAACAAAGTTGACTTTATCAACACAAATATACCTACATAAACATATATACAAAACCAAATTAAGACATTTTCTTGTCAACATATTATTTACAAGACAACATAACTACACTTTCTTTAGAAATAGAGAAAACAATACGAGTACAAATTCTGCAATCTTTCTACAATATATATTCTATATTATTTCTTGACCCCTAACCTGCAAGACAAGCCCTTTGACTCTAAAAGGGTGGGGCTGTGCATGAATGATTTAATCAACACACTCCATATATAAACTTAATTAACAAGCCGCTGACGAATTAGTGAAGGGGTTAAAAGAGTATGGTTTAGGAGCCACTGTAAAAGAGCTTTTGGTGGAGGCAGAACTGGTGTCGCCGATCCGTTCACAAGAAGGACACATGGTGAGGGTGGCCGCAGGCAGCTGCATGTACACGGGTTGTGACACCTTTTGTGCTTTCAGTTGTTGAATCTCCTGCCGGAGTCTTTGGTTCTCATCAGTTAATGTCTTGCAGCATTTCTTTAAGTACTCGCAATCCACCTCAGTTTGCTTCAGTTTCGTTCTTCAGTTAGATTAAAACAAAAAACAAAGATTTCCTTCAGTTGAGTGCTTAATTTATTTCCTTCCGTTCACTACCAAAAAACTGAAAATTCCACGACATCAGATTTCTTGGAAAATTTGTCGAAATTGTCCATTAACGACAAGTTTCCGACATAAAAGTGTTTTTTTGGAACAACACCGTAGAAAAAAGTCACGACTAATTTTCCGACGAATTAGCGACAAAATCCTTCCGTCGGTAATTTTCGACGATTATATTAGTTCCAAGTGTCTTTTTTAAAGTTGTTGTACCTTTACGGAGTTAGCTACCCCTATATGTGAATTCGACATGTTCGCTCCGGTGACAAGCGTACTCCGTAGAGTTGGGAAAGTTTGGGGAAATTATCTATGGACTTCGCTTGCCACCCAAGCAAAAATGCTGAGTTAGCTTATATGGGTACGTAACGAACTGTCAAAAAAACGTCTAAAAGTACAACTTACTATAAAAAAAACTCAGCTTTTTTTATTTTTTAAGAATTATAATTAATGGTAATCTAAATCAGAAAAGTAAAAAGATTATGTAGAGAAAGATAAATACTACACCCTACAAATTATCCATTTAAGAGGCACTCAACAAAAGTTCAATAAATCTTGAAAATGACCCAATGTATTATTGTCATGTGTTGTTAGAAGGACTTTGAGGAGGGTATAACATTTTATGGTTGAGAAATAAAACCTTGCCCTCCTGTTTTGGAACCAGACTTCAACTTGTCTGGGCCTTAGCTTTAAGTCCCTTGCAAGCTCTTGCTTTTGTTTCTGCTAATGTTCAACACATATCATTGTTAGTTTTAAAGCAAATTAATTGATATGATTATGAAAGTTTTAAAATAAAGCAAATTAATTGATATGATTATGAAAGTTTATGGTACGGAGCTGATACATGACTTAGCTGACTCATACTTGGATAAGCTTGAGAGACAAACGGAGTAAAAATGGTTCAACTAATTAAAAAGGGCGTAATTAAGTAATGGACGGAAACGTCTCGACGGGCTGGATCATCTGTCTGTTCCAACTACCGGACCCTGCGATTTCCATTATCTAGGTCGGGTTTTCCCAATTTTCGTAAATTTAATTTATTTCCGTTTCTATGTAGAAGCGCAAAAATCTTTGAATTGATTGTATTTCATAAGTTTATTTAGAAATATCAGTTTTATAATTTTGACTAAACGTGTCATATTTAGATTCACCATATAAAGTGTTTTGATATAGCGGACTTTCTCTATTGTTTGCTTCCGTTCTGCGTCACTAAATAAAAAGAAAAAAAGAAAAGAAAACACAAAATCTTACAGGATTTAAAGTTGTGTGAAGCTTGAAGGCTTCCTCTAGAAGTCCAGATTGAGCTTTAGTTAACCTGAGTTTCTTCTTCCCATTCAAACCACCATCTTCATCTTCTTCACCACTAGTGTTTGATTCTTCACTTGCAACCTCTCTCTCCCTCTTCGGACTAGCACTAGAGAATGATGGACCACCACATGAATCACCGGAAAGAGCCAAGGTTAGAGATGGTTCAAGAGGGTGATCGGAACTCGGGTTAGGTTTCTTGATGGGGTTCGTCATGTTTGCTACCACCGATGATGTTGAACTAAGGCGTAGTTCCAGTGCATGTTCAGTGTTGGCAAAACGATTGAAATCCATCTGAAATAAAGATATGTTGGGTTTGAGAATTGGCAAGAATACGGAGGAGGAAATGAGAGAATATAAGAAATAATTGGTGGTTATGATTATTAATAAAGAAATAAATGAATGGTAGAAAAAGGAATATGGTGTGTTTGTGAAAGAAATATATATAACTAATTATCCAATAATTCTCTATCTACGATCTACACATATTAAACATATTAAATTAATGTCTTTATTTATTTTATGTATGTATATTTAAACGACAAAAGTCCTCAAAATCCGGCTTGAAACCGACTCTTGGCGTATGAAACGCCGACTTGGGCGTATGGTATGCCACCCCCCAAGTCATAACGCTGGTATGTTTCTGCAAATGATGAGCAAAACGCACAAACTCATACGCTGGTTTGATGACGTATCGTTATCGTATAGTGACAGTCCGTCACTGGTCCAAAAGTTCAATTCCTTACTTTCACTCCTATCTTCCATGTACTCACTCTCTTATATAATCCTTCTAACTTTACATAATGCTTCAAAACATGTGTTTAAGCTCCATTCACATGCAATTTATAAACACACACAAAGCTTATGTGTTCCACATGATTAACAACTAAATATACACCGTTAAACACAAAAAGACTCAAACAATCGCTCACTCATTATCAAGATAATGATAATATTCTTATTAGAAATATGGAAGATTGTTGTATGAGCATGGCTTGTGATAAGAGTTGGCAGATCATTGTTTGTGGGTTTATTGGAATGCGTGTTCTCGAAATTTAGAGTTAAGAAGGGTCTACAATCTTAGACTTGATGTGGGTCCATGTTTTCATGTTGAATTTTGCTTCATTAATTCGTTATTTTTTTCGAATTACTTAATTATGTGAAATAATCTTGTAAAAAGATGATTCACCAAGAGCAACAATCAATAAGTTGCGAATGGAATTGTAAGTACCCTTTTGAAAACACATTAGTTGATTTAATTGTTAGAATTTATATATGTTTATTGATTAGTTCCTTACAAATCAATGTTCAAGCTTGTTCATGTCACACTCTTTCTAGTTGTTAGGACAATTCTTTGCAAGCAGTGTAATCCAGTGATGAAAATGACTTGATGGTTCTTCTTGATTACCAAATCAGGATATATAAAGTGACTCCCTATAGCAGGAAGTTATAGCACATTAAAGACGATTGATGATGCGACCTCAATATCTTGTAATGTATCACACAAATGAAATACCAATGTCAACTAAATTTCTCAAGCATTTGTTGTCATTGATGATACATAAACGGTTGAGGATTCGGCTGGTTGCAAAGGTCATCAAAGATTTGATCCTCGTGAAGAAATTAGGTGCAAAGTTGGTTACATTCACACATATGTGAGAGGTATAATCATTGTGGATAGCAGAATAAAATTGAAGAGGACTGTGTTTTGTCTTCATGTTTGTTCTGCTATCCACTAAAATTGCTCCCCTTGCATATGTGTAAATATAGGAAACTTTCCATCAAACATTTTTATGAGAATCAAATCTTTGACGACCCTTACAAACCATTCAAATCCTCAACCACATGCTTGTGAAATCGAGTTGACAGGTGGTATTTCATTTTTGTCTAATCCCTAACCTTTCATATATCAAACTCTTAAGTTATTAGAAATACTCAATTATGATGTATTAACTCCCTATTATAATCTTGTTTTTAGAAATTTCCTTACGTTAACGATATAAAAGTTGAATAGAGGCTACAATATTATATTCCCCTTGCATATGTGTAGATATAGGAAAATTTCCATCAACATTTTCGTGAGAATCAAATCTTTGACGACCCTTACAAACCATTCAAATCCTCAACCACGTGCTTGTGAAATCGAGTTGACAAGTGGTATTTCATTTTTGTCTAATCCCTAACCTTTCATGTATCAAACTCTTAAGTTATTAGAAATACTCAATTATGATATATTAACTCCCTATTATAATCTTGTTTTCAGAAATTTCCTTACGTTAACGATATAAAAGTTGAATAGACGCTACAATATTATATTGTATTTGATGTATTTATAACTCCATATTGTAATAAAAAAATTATTTGCTTTATTTGGTTCACAGTAGTTCTATTTCATTATGTTTACATTTTACTTTTTAGAATTTATAAATATTTTGCAGGAAGTATGTACAGTAAAATAAAATATTGTTTTATTTCAAAGTTAATTAAATTCTGACAATCCACTGTAAATAAAAAAACAAACTGAATTAATTTCCCTAACAGAGTGAGACCATATGAATTGTCCCTTTTGTACGTACATATTAGAGATATATTAGAGATAGTGTCTTTTGCTAACTTCCATAAATTTAAGGGCAATGAGGATATGATACATATATGTTTAATATTTTTGCGATAACAAGATAATAAGAAATGAAATTAAGGTGGCGGATTTTGATTGGGGATGCAATTGAAGCCAAAACTTAGCTAAAATAGAAAGTTTGATGAGGTGTTAAGGGGCCCAACTTACATGATTATATGTTTGAAGTTTCATACACATAATAAAGACCATATCCAATAATAAGGGATTGTCGGCTCATATATATTCTTTTCATCACAAAGTTAGTTCACATATATTTCTTTAAAATTAAAAATTATATATATTTCAACTTGAAATACATGTACTATTTTAGAAAAGTGGGTGCGGTGATAAAGACATATAGCAAATTAGTGGTGGACAAGTATCAACTTGTGTAAAATACATTTAAAGATTTGTTTTAATATATGCCTGTCTTTTATCACTAATTTCTTATAAATTTTATCAGCAATTATCATATTTTTCTATATCAATTTATCATGGATTCTAATTAAACAATCTGTAGTTTTTCATGACCAATTAATAACTATCTTTCGATTGGAGTGTTAATAGACATCAACACACAAGTGGCAACCTCAAAGTTTAAAGAGAACTTATGACATGTCGGTGTATATATATTACGGACTCGTAACGAGAAGGTATTTGGCACTGGCACGTATCAATAAACAAGGCACGCAAGGATGATCAAGGTGTTGGGATTCACTTGGGCAAAGACTAGAGCTAATCTCCCTTCTGTAGAATGGTCAAAATGGTGTAATTTCACTCTCGTTTAACGACCATATGCATTTTTTTTTGCATTTTCACACAATTTATATTAGGATTGCTATAATTTATATTAGGATTGCTATAATTTACATTGCCCAAAAATATTTAATAATAAATTAAAAATAATTAGTTATAGTTAATTATAATTAGTTATAATTAATTAATAATAAATTAAAAATAATTAAATTACAATTAATAAAAAACTAATAAAAATGACCATAAAATTAATTAAAAATAGTTAAAATACAATTTTAAACAAACATCACCCGTGATCTGTGACGTATTGTGGAAATATAGATCTATTAGTAGCCATTATTTTCTTAAATCGTTCAATACAATCACTGTATATTTTTTCCCATTCTGCTGCATCATTTCGGTGCACATTCCAAAGTGCATTCGGCGTGGGAATAGGAAAATCTCATTCTAACTTGACGTGGATGAAATGAGCCATGTTGACGTGAACTAACAATACGATTTGATGTTGAGCGTGAACGTTTGGACCAAACCACAATGAAAAAAATGTTTGGTTACCGGCGATGATTAAAATATGAACAATCACCCCAAATTTTTCAGCAATTAGAAGTCCTGTGTATGTCATCGACATCCAACGACTAACTGGTGCGGCTTTCACATCCTGCCAATCTATCGTGTGACGTAGCTTATCATATTCTTAAAAGGCGACTCTGTCAAAAACAGTTCTTCACCATTCTTCTTTATTGTCCATCTCCTGTAGAAGTAGTTGTCGGATAAAAAGCCACCGGTTTTCATTTAACCCTAAGCCCAAAGCTACCGATCGAAAACCACAGTTACTGTCGGGATTTACATCATGTATATGTGAAATGTACGGATAAAATAAAGATGGTATCGAATCCTTAAAACAATTTATATTGTTAACCGCATCTTTCCCCATAATCAACGGAAACCCAAGATGAGCGTTATCATCTTGTGGTTGCTTTCCTTTACCCTTCGTTGAACGACAGTGTTGAATAACCGAACTCGCTTGTCTAGAGTCTTGTGACGCAATGTACGAGCTGTGTCTCACAGGGTCACATTTGCTTTGTTGGGATCCTGTGAATGAGTTGTTTCTCATGAAATCCTGTTTCCTTTGTTGTTGCTTTTTCAAAGTTGGACGACCGCGGGTATCTTCTTGTACCACAGGCGCTTTCTTGTTACTTTTTCTCGAAAAGACCACCCCTTCGATTCTCGACAGCATAATTTTTTTGACCTGATCGGGTTGTGACATAATTTTGTTTCTCACTTGACCAAGTATTTTATCCACGTCTACATTTTCATTATCGACAAACGACGGTTTTAAATCAAGTTTCCTCCGGAAGACGTTCACCGCATCTAGCGGTATTCGGCCACCTATATTAAAACGAAATAGTCAGAACAGTTTGGAAAAAAAAAAGATAAATAGTCAGAACAGTTTACCTGTAGCTTCGATATTTACCAAACGACAAGCACACGGCAACCCACAACTACTGAAAAGTTGGCAAACACACGTTGCATTTTGTTTCCGTATATGTGATAACTTGTACCACTCATTTTCTAACAAATTTAGAGCTTTATGTGAAACTTTACCGTGCAGGTTATCAAACAATTCAATAGCTATGTGGTTATCCATTTTCCTTATGAGGCTTGTTCCAAACCCAAACTGTAATTGATAATATTGATCTGTTACAATTTCATCAACAAACTCAACAAGTCTATCTAGCGAGCTGTTAGCATTTCTAAGATAGCTCTTTAGGAGAGAATGCTGGCTCTCGACTCGGTTCGTTGTATGTTGACCAAAATTGTGGTTTCTGTTGGACCAGGCGGATACAAACTTTTCTTCATACGGGTCCAACAAATTTTTAGTCACATAATCTATAACTCCTGGAAAAATGTTATATATTGAATAAATATTTAAATATATATAAAATATTCAATACTGAAAATATTAAATATTCAAAACTTAGTTCCTCGTTTGGCTGCATACAGTTGTTCGTAAAGCCGGTTGAAGTTGTATATATCTGACGTGTGAGACTCACACAATACCGACTATGAATACTTGAAATTTGCCTAGTCTTCGTCTGTAAATGATGTCCTGCAATGTTTTGCGATATTCTCGTGTATGTCCACCGACATAGGTTCTTGGAACAGTCCGGAAATATTTTATCACACGCGTTCATAAGAGCTTTATCCCTGTCTGTTACTATCACACGCGGCTCCATACACTTTTGCAACATTGCTTTTATTTGCAGTAGCACCCAGATGAAGTTTTCCTCCCGTTCTTTTAATATAAATGCATGAGCGACGCAAAACGACTGGTGTGTGGAGGTCACACCGACCACTTGGACAAATGGAAGTCTATACATGTTTGTTTTGTACGTCGTGTCGATCATCAACACCTGTACGAACGCACGCCACATCTCGTACGATTTCGGATGAACAAAGAATATCTCCTCCACAATATTTGTCGCAGGATCTTCCCGAGTATAGTAGACGTATTTTTTAGAAGAAATCAGGTTTTCCAGAACCTGCATTGGAGTTTCACCGACTCTCGTTTCGTTTTTTATCTTTTGTATCGCATTATAAATGTCCTTTTTAATACACCTACTCTCTGAGTTTTGTTCCCTTATAGTTGCCAGAATGTTTCATGGCAACATGATTTGCGAATACAACTTCGCCACCAAAAGTTGTTCCGACTGAGACAGTCTCCTCGCACACGAGAGCGCCTCAAGATGTTGACTAGGATCGTGGTTATGACGGTCATTCTTCACCATTAATTTCCAATCACCAGTATTGGTACTCTCCTTCCAATTTAAAGGGACAACTTATTTTCTTGCTACCGGCACGTCTAACGTGGCAGTAGACGCACGTTCGCCGTAACGGTCACACACAAGCCACACCTTGATAAACGGTTCCGTCGGATCGTTGCCTTTTCTCCTCTATCGTCGGTTGATAAGGACGTAACCATTCTCACGTCCTCTCTGGACAGCCCAATCCACCAATTATTCACGAGACTGAAAATTCTGGTCAGTTTTATATGACACGTTTTGATGGTTTTGTTCCTCGTCTTCGGAGTCGTTGGTTTGTTGTGTCGGGTAAGAGACTTCACCGCACACGAAGTCGTCAGTTTGTTGTGTCGGGTAAAAGACTTCACCGTATACGTAGTCGTTCGTGGGTTGTGTAAGGTAAGACGGTTCACTGTATACGAACTCGGGATTGCTTAATGGCTCGTTCAAATCTGGAAGACTTACCCGTTGATTAGAATAAATGTCGGACGAGACCTCCTCCCAGTTCACCTCTTGAATGCCAGAACTTTGTGGGTTGTTTTCCAGCGACTCGTTAGAATATACCTGAAAACCGTAGTTACCATCCCACCACCAAGACATGTTTATAATTTTTGAGAGATTGTTTGAACGATACGTTCGAATGAAAATTTTGCATGGTTAAATACACAAAATTTGGACCCTATACGCATCGTGTAGGGCAATACGGTGCGTTTAGGATTCGAGTCAAACCTCGTATACGCATCGTATAATGCAATACGATGCGTATAGGGTACGAGGTACTTTCTGCAACTAGTCAACCATCACATCGCTATACGCCGCGTATAGATCTATACGGAGCGTATAGCAATGTGATGGATGACTAGTAGCATGAGGTACCTCGTACCCTAAACTACATCGTATTGCACTATACGATGCGTATAAGATTGGAGTGACCATGTTGTATGAGGATGTCGGGCATGAGAAATTGTGAAGGGCTATACGCATCGTATTGCCCTATACGATGCGTATATGGCCAAGTCCAAATAGTAATTCTCGTGTGTCATTAGTAGTGCCCTTTTTTTAATCTAGTCATTTTTTGTCGTGAAATACTCAACATACGAGTCATATGGGTGCATACGACCCATATACATAAATAATAACATATGAGTTCATATGACCCATATGTGCATTTTTTTAGTAAGTTTACGAGTCATATGGGTGCATACGACCCATAAGTGTATTTTTTTAGTAAGTTTTGAATGTAGCCACAACCTATATTGTTGGAATTTTCACCCCCCGTATCGTGGGAATTTTCATCACCCGTATTGTAGGAATTTTCAACACCGAAAAAATTGTTGTTATTAAAGAACGACATTGTTAACGAAAAATGGTTTATATCAATGAGAAAGAACTCTGAATGTTTTTAACTTTGAAATATGAATGTTTTAACCCGGTTTATATGATCGTTTTAACTGAATATTGGGTCGTGTCAAATAATGGGCACACATTTTGAGAAATCTAATATCGTGTCAATCACTCGTTTCTCGAGGAATTTTATATCTTTATATTGATCGGCTAGTTTATTCACGAATATTCCGTTGTGTTAAATAATATTCTTGAATATTTGTTTCTTTGGACACCATATGACTCGTATGCGTGTATATGAGTCATATAGGGCACCATACGCATATGACTCGTATGTGTGTATATGGGCCGTATAGAAAGACACGAATGACTGATGTGATTAATGCAGAACTTGTCTTGTGTTGGAGTTCATATATGACCCGTATGAATGCATATGACCCGTATGCAAGGGGTCAAAAGATCTAAATGGGAGTACTGATAACATAACCCATTTAAAAAAGTTGCTATAATCTAGTTAAAAAGGTTGAGTTTGGGTCAACTAGCTTGCATAACCCATTAATTAAACAAGTCGACGCATTAACCTATTTAAATTTATAATAAAAAATATATTTTATAAGGTTAATTGACCAACACATTTACGACCATTTTATTATTTTAACTCGTTAATACAATATGTTTACATCCCGCCAGTCTTTTTAACCCATTTATAACTGTTTGACTCTTTTAAATAAATAGATTACAATTATGTGTTTGGATTCATTGATTGCTATCTTTTGCACAAACAATTGAACTTGTCAACCTAATCCCCATTAACCAATCAATCTATTAGTCCCACACTATTTTCACCCTTGATTTATGTATGTATTTTTCTTCAAATAAGTTTTAAAATTAAAAATAGAGAGGTGGTACCCACAAATGATTTGGTTGGATGAGATTAGATTGAGAGATTGAGAGATTGATGATTGTGGTACGTAGAATTTGGCAATAATTGAAGGTTTGATTTCCTAGGATAAGATTTTTTCTTTTCTCTTTAGTCTTTTTCTTTTTCAGTTTTTGAATATCATTTTCTTTCTTTTTAAATTATCTATTCACTTCTTTTTCCCATGTATAACAAAATGTAACAATCAATTTGACATATAAGATATTAAATAATTTATTCAATGATTGAGCATATATCACGCATCTTAAAAAGTAATTAATTTATATTAAATTAAAAAAGTATTTTGCTTATTGAAAACACTTTCATATAGCATTTGTTTTGATATTTTTTTTAATTATTGTACGTATTTTGTTATTTTCTTTTGGTTATGGTTTTCTGGTTGGAGGTCGTTTGATGACGTGATACATTATCTCATAAATTTATTCTAATTCTTAGATGGTAAAAGTTGTAACGTATTATTCGTATTCCCATTTGTTATTTGTGTGAAAAATGATGAAATAAAAAGAAAGAAGATATATTCTAATTTATGAAATCAAAAATATATAGTATATGATATATAAAAGTTTTTTAATGCCACGTGTCAACTCAATATTAATTCTCATAATTTTTTTCTTTTATCTCTCTCTTATTAAATGCACTTCTATTTTTGAATGATAATATATTTTTAAAGAAAATCATAATAATACTAATAAAACACATTTATTTTAAATTATATTTTATTATAAAAACTTTGAAATCTAATTATGTAACTTTTATTTACAATTAAATAGTAAATGAAAGTCAAACTATATTAAATATAATTAACGTATTTTGAAACACAATTAGGTATTAGTTTTTACATAATTTGAATTTGGTTTTTATCCTTAGTATATCTAATATATTTTTACACATGTAAAATATATATAAAGATTTAAATAATTTTATACTGATATTTTTCACCCGTGTGTAGACAGACTCGGGTTCTAAACTATTAAATTAATACAAGATTGGAATCAAGAGTCCTTTTTATCACCTTTTGTCCTTGAAATGAAATCATATATATTGCTTATGTATACTTTTTACTAGCTTTTTTCTTTAAAATTTGAAAGTTAAATACTTCATTATTAAGATAAATTAAACTCTTGAGTATTAAATAGATGGATAAAAAGTTGTCAACTCAAAAAAGATAACAAAAATTAAGAAACCAGTTACCTTTTTGCGTCAAAAGAAAAAATCTTGATAAATGAAATAAAATGTCCCTGAAAAATATCTGGTAAGATGTCTCCCCTCTATTAGATAATTATAATAAGTGTATATTGTGAGCGGTTTAAAAAAAGAACTTAAATAAAATAATTTTTTAATAAATTATATATTAAAACTAATAATAATATAATACATTTGGTGGTGACAAATTGGTTGGTTGAAAGACAGATAAATTGACTAGTTTAATGTGGGATAAGAAGGGAAGCGCATTGCCTGGTCAACTCGAGGCACAAACGATTGGCAATATTGCACCCACGCTCAACTACTATCGGTTAGGTCTAAAATATTTGTGAATTGTGACCAATAATTACGAAAATTAAAAGTCTCTTACATATTAATATTTGTTGTTGATGTTTATTATTATTATTATTATTATTATTATTATTATATTGTTGTCATGATATAAAACTAAAATATTTTATATTTATAGATGGTTAAAAGTAAAGGTTAGAATTCATGACACGATACGAATAAGATATAAATCAATTAGGTTTTGGTTAGAGCTAGAATTGACCATAAAACTAACATACTTTTAAACATGTTACGTTCGGGTTGTTCTGCTTAACCCAATTAATTTAAACATGTCGACGCGTCAACCCGTTTATGATACGTTTAACCATTTATTATAACCCGCAAACTCATTTACATCTTAACTATAATCCGTCAACCCGTTTGCAACCCCTAACACGTTTAGATAAATGGGTCAAAATAGGTCATACTCATTTTATGTATCTACGGGTTAAGGTTGATGTATTTGACAATATTTTGGTCTTGTTTGGTTTAACGACAAACACGAAACCCGCCAACCGGACATGATTACCACCCTTAAACTGAAGACCTGGACAACTCACGTGCAACCGATTTTTGTCTTCAAGGAGTAGCTGACGACCTCAACCGAGCACAAAAATATAGCGATCAATAGTGGGCGGTTTGTGAAACAAAACTCAGAAGATATAACGGATTTATAGGTTAATTAGATTAGAAATTAACAAGTAAAGCCTTTGTTAGCATGTTTATATTTTAAAAAAATAAAAAGTACTACCTAATAAGTCGAACGAAGATTAACAAATATATAAAAATTTAAAACTAACAACATGAATAGGGTTCATTTTTCAAGTGGGTCAACGTAGGAAAAAGAAGGAAAAGTTTTAAAGTGACCAATCACAAGTTTGGGCTTTAAAAGTTAAAACCCATCAACTTTAACAGGCTAAAAGCCGAGAACGATCAACCCATTGGCAAATGCTACCCAGCGGCCCAATCATCTGAGATACAATTATACAAAGACAATTTATTTATTTATTTTTGAGTTAAGTACACGGATAGTCAGTGTGGTACGTTCAACTTTTGTATTTTGTCATTAAGTTTAAAAAATTACACCGTCAGTCCTTAAATTGTGCATATACGTAGCATGTTTAGTCTATGTATTACATGACAGATAACTTTTCTATTAAATTTTTAGAAAATGGCCACAGTACCCCTAGATTAAAAAAGAAAAAAAAACATATTTTAAAAAAAAGTGGTGGTGCCCCTTGAAAACCAGGGGTATAAATGTAGGTTTTTTAATTTCTTTTTTTTTATATTTTAATCTACGGGTATTTTGGTCATTTTCAAAATATTCAACAGAAAAGGTAATTGTCATACAGTCCAAGGATCAAACATGTTACGTTTATACTAATTTGGAGACTTACAATATAATTTTTCAAACTTAATAACCAAATCAAAAATTTAACATATCATAGTGTACTTTTAAGTCTAATTTTTTTGTGATGAAAGCACACAAGTAGACAAAAGAGAATCAAGAATGTATCTACCTGTTCATGTTAAGCATTTATTAACTTTTTTTTAAAGTAAGTTAGGGGTGCCCGTACGTATACCTCAAATTAGAATCACCCTATTAGGGCCCCATTTCCCATACACTGTTATATGTTTATAGGCCCATTTCCAATCCTTGAATCCAATTTCCACCGTCCATTCCAGTAAGTTTACAAAATGGCGATTGGCATGATTCCATTCCTAATCGAGAGAAATGAAACCATCGGTGCAATCAGTGCTATCGAGAACCGAGACCACCGAGAACTGAGATCATCCAATCGAGACACGAGACTTGAGAGGCTGAGACCATCAGTATTTAGTGCAATCGAGAGTTCGAAACCCTGCATCAGTTAACCCGTTAATTGCAAATCTTGAGTCTTGATTGTTAATTTACATAAGACTTAAGAGGCTGAGGCCATCTGCATCAGACCGTCACTGAGGTACTTGATTTTTTAATTCGATTGTTCAATTTGGGTGACATTTATTTATTTAATTAAGATGAAATCCGTTTGTTTAATTTTGGTGAATTTGCATTTGCTAATTTGGGTGAAACTAGTTTATTCATTAGGTTATAATTTGGGTGGATTTGCATTTGCTATTTTGGGTGAAACTAGTTTAGTTATTAGGTTATAATTTGGGTGAAACTAGTTTAGTCATTAGATAATAATTTGGGTGAAACTTGTTTAGGCATTAGATTCTAAATTGATTAAGTTCCATGTCGAATGGAATGAATGACACTACAAGAATTTTGACATATAGCAACGACGCCTATAGCAACGACAAAAGTCGTTGCTAAAAAAAGGGATATAGCAACGACATGTTGTTTCTATAGTTTTTTCCAGGATTTTGACTTTCTTTTGTGGTGGGAAAATTTGCCGCCATTTTTTTGTCGTTACTATAGATTAAATACACATTTTTTTCTTTTTTTGTCCTTGATTAGTAAAAAAATAAACCTAAAATGTCAATTTAACGTATAGCCACGACAAGTCATTGCTATAGGTTAAATACATATTTTTTTCCTTTTCTTTTATTCTTAATTAATAAAAAAATAAATTTAAAATGTCAATTTAAGTTATAGCCACGAGAAGTCGTTGCTATAGATTAAATAAATATTTTTTTCCTTTTGTTTTATTTTTTATTAATAAAAAGAGAAACCTAAAAAATAAATTTAACCTATAGCCACGACAAGTCGTTGCTATAGGTTAAATACATATTTTTTGAATTTCTATTATTTATTATTAAAAAAAGAGAAACCTAAAAAATCAATTTAAACTATAGCCACGACCAAGTCGTTGCTATAGGTTAAATACATATTTTTTGATTTTCTTTTACCTATTATTAAAAAAAAGAGAAACCTAAAAAATCAATTTAACATATAGCCACGACCAAGTCGTTGCTATAGGTTAAATACATATTTTTTTTTATTTTTTTTATTTTTTATTACTAAAAATAGAAACCTAAAAAATCAATTTAACATATAGAAACGACAAGTCGTTGCTATAGGTTATATACATTTTTTTCTGTTCTTTTATTATTGATCAACAAAAAGAAAACCTAAAAAATCAATTTCACTTATAGCCACGACAAGTCATTGCTATAGGTTAAACACATGTTTTTTTAACTTTCATTTATTACGAAAAATCCGAAATAGGTGCACATAGGGGGGAAGTAAACCGCCAAATTCAAGTTACATAACCACATACATAATGTTTCAAAAGCCTTCATTCCATCCATTTTGTTCAACGAATTCTAGAGATAGAGAGATATCTGAGAGAGAAAAAGAATATAGATAGAGAAGTTTTCGGTTTTGGATCTAGATTGCTCTAATTTCGTTCTCCATCGCTTGTTTGAGGGTTTTCTAAGTGTAACACTCCGAAAATCTACCTTTAATGATTCGGACTAATGGGTGACCCGAATCTCGAGTAAACGAGACGGTTGATGAGGTTTTTCATGTGAAACTGGATTTAAGGAATTAAAATGACCCAGTTAGTTGTTTAACGAGCAGATTGAGTTAGAAACACGTTAAACGAAAGAAGGACTCGAAACGTAACTTGTGGTATTTATATACCACATTTACGCAAACCCTAGATCATTATTGACCTAGGAGTGCTTGCGGCAAAGAAAGAAACGAGATAAGAGGGAGCCGACGACGAAGTGGGGCGGCCGGACGGGAAGAACAGCGACGGTTCGACGACGGTTTTGAACCAACGGCTTCCGAACATCATTGAGGTAATCCTCGTTTCGTTTATGCACGCTCGTATAGTTATTTTCTTTGCTTCCGAAAACCATTTAGCCCATTGTGGATTTAGCGATGCAACGATGGCCGATAATGGCTTTGACGATGATGCCCGGTGACAGCTGTATTTAAACGACTAGGATTTACATACGGGTTCTTGTATTTTCATCTCGTGCATTTCGATCTCGAACCATTTTTTTAAGATAATCCGTCTCTTTTCCGTTGTTAAAACGCATCCTTGAATAAAATCTTAATCATTCCTCTTATTTAACTGGGTTCGAGTCGTTCACCAACCCGTACCATAAACATAAGAATTACCGGGATGTTACAGGGGTAGGGTGGGGGGTTTAGGTTTTTTAGAGTGGGTTAGGTTTTTGGGGTGGTACTACACATATGCAGTACCTTTAATGAGAAGTTTTTTGGTTTTCTCATGAACTCAACGTTATATATATAGGGGAAGTTTCCACTAAAAAGTGATTTTTCGCTAAGAAACGCTAAAAAGTGGGTCAAACGTCCGATTGAGCTTATTCCAGCGACGTTAGAACCATCTTATCGAACTCTAACCCGGACCCAAAAACCTATACCCCCCCCTCCACCCACACCCCCCAAAACCTAAACCCCCCTCCAACCCCACCCTCAAAAACCTAAACCCCCCCCCCCTCCAACCCCCCTCCCCCACCCCACCCCTCCAGAAAAAAACCTAAATCATAAAATTTAAACCCTAAAAGCTAAAACCTAAGGCTAAAACCTAAAATTCAAACGTAAAATCTAAACATTGAAAGCTAAAACCTAAACCTAACATGGTAGAGTTCGACGAGACGCAACGCCGCTGAAATGAGCTCAATCGGAGTTCGTTTGATATCGTTTATTAGCGTTTTGGTCATTTCGTAACGAAAAAACTAATTATTTGAATCTCCCTTCTATATATATAACTTTGTTTGTTAAAAACAAAAAAAAAATAGCTTTAACTTGTTGTACACTGTATAAAATGTATGCGTTATAATTTATTAAAAATTAAAGAAATATATTTGCCCATTCTACACCAAAATTTTAAATTTCCCTCTAATTCGATCAATTTCCCTCCATGTTTTCCTCAAATCCCCCGTTATTTCTCTTAAAATTTTTTAATTTTAGTCTTCCCCTTTAAATCCCTTTTTTTCAATTCCCCCCTTTCGATCACTGCCAGATGCGGGAACCGTCAAAGAGAACGAGACGGAGAGGAGACTCGTGATGGAGGTCACGGCCCCCTAAATCCATGAGTGATTCTGTTATTAGACGATTGCTCTAAACTGGTATATTACATCGGTTGAACTATTTATAATTAAATAATAAGTATCCGTCATTAAATTTTTATTAAATATCTATATAAAAAAATCTTTTAATATCATTATTCAATATGAGAGATATGGGAAAAAAATAATACAAATGAACCAGAAAGTGACGCGTGTCCATAGAATTTTATTTATTAATATAAAGATTATTATTTGATATTATTATTTAATAGGAGAGACAAACAGAAAAATTAATATTTAATAGGAGAGAGAGGCGAGAAATAAAGATAAGAAATAATTAGAGAGTGACACGTGTCTTCCATAATTTTCCTTTATTATATAGTATATATTTAAAGCTTTATTTAGTCATTTGTTTGTTAAAATATGTGAATTCTTTTGGTTATTGATTTCTTTATGTAATTTCCATGTGAAGCAGGATGTATACTGGAAAATCTCATTTTTCTCTTAGACAAAGAAGGGTAATGTCATTTGCAATATGAAAATTTGACCACTTATTATCCTTTTGACTCATTTGTGTGACATTTTTGTATGTTCCTTGTTTTAGTTTTATCATGCCATTAGACTTGGGTGCAAAGGGAAGCTGCCAAATTGGTGTCAATATTTCTACTAATGTTGGAGGGTTGCGCCTAGTACATTATGGTAAAGAGTACGCATTTTTACTAATGAAAATTTGACCACTTATTATTATCCTTCACATGACTGTTCTTGGTATTCTTTTATCATTTATTTTCATTTTAAGTAATTAAACTTACATAATTAAGCATATGTATTATCATTTAAAGATACACATTACAATCCTTCACATGACTGTTCTTGGTATTCTTTTATCATTTAAAGATACACATTACAAGCCAAGTAGCAGTAGGGGATGGCAAACGATGAGGCATTATCAGACTATGTAAGTAAAACTTTAATGACACGTTTAATTGTTTATGTAGGAAAAGATGAAATATGTGGCGAAGATAATGGCAGAAAGCGATTCGGGTGATTTGTCACCATTTGATGAGAATACAGCTATGAAGAAAGCCTTAAGTGAAAGGTGTGGGCGTGCACGGGGTATTGGTCGTCGTGGGAAAAAGAAAAGCTCTAGTTTATCGAGTTACCCCACTACTCACACCCATATTGGCAACAACAACTTAAAGAACAACTTCAACAATAACAAGAACGCCAACAACATGAGGAGCAAATATCCCGGATGAAAAAAGAATTTCAAAAACAAATGGAAGACATGCGACGAGAATTTGGTCGAGATGATTAGCTATTTTCGTTTAACGTGTATTAACTAATGATGTTTTGAACTATTCCAACAAATATTTTGATTTTTGAGATATTTTGTTTGATATGTTTGATATTTATATTATTTGCTATACACACACACACACACACACATATATATATATATATATATATATATATATATATATATATATATATGAAAAAATTTTAATTTGATTTCTTTTTTAATTATGAGCTTATAGCAACGACATGCCCTTGTTATAGGCCGAAATAATTTAACTAATTTTTTTATTATTTTTACCTATAGCAATGACATGTCGTGGCTATAGGTAAAAAAAAAATTTAACCTTTTATTTTAGACCTATTGCAACATTTAGTCGTTGCTATAGAGTAAAAATAATTTAATTACATTTTTTTTATTTTTATCTATACTCACCACATGTCGTTGCTATAGGTAAAAAGTAAAAAAATAAAAATAAAATGTTTTTAGTTAAATTATTAAATAAAGCCTTTTTTATTTATTAAAATTAGTTTGACGATTAGCCTATAGCAACGACTAGTCGTTGCGATAGGTTTAAGATATAGCAACCACTCTTATAGCAACGACAGAAACATCTGTTGACCAACTATAGTCACAAACCCTATAACAACGACATGTTGTTGCTATAGGTGTTTTCACTTTATAGCAACGATTTGTCGTTGCTATAGGCTTGAAAAAAGACGTTGCTATAGATCATTATTCTTGTAGTGTGAGTCGGGTTATTCAAAAAAGGGAAAAAAGAGTAGATTAGAAGCGTTAAATGAATCACAAAAAGAGTCTTTTTAAAATTTTTAACAATCACAAAAAATAATGATCAAAACTCTATGAATAAACAACCATCAAATGTTAATGAACCGCCAACTATAAACTTTTTTTAGTTTATTATTGCGGGTCTAAAACCCGGATAAAGGTCCTAAAATTATAGTTTGCTTAGAATCTCAAAACGGTTGAGCCACACTCACTTTATGGTGTAAGTTTCTTTGACATCAAGCTTCTTTATGATTTATTGAAACAATGTTAAGGATAGGAAACACAAAATTTCTTGTCAACTTTGTTGTCATCTAATAGGAAATTATTGAACTTTTTTTTTGTTTTGAAATCATTGTTCTTCAAAAATATTTTATAATTATCATATAACTTTGAGAACCACTATTCAAAAAATTAGGTTTTTAATATCCCATAATTTTAAAATGGATAGCATATTACAAGCTTTTGTAAGTACTTGGAATATGAATTGGCGCGAATGCAAAAATATCAAACTTGTAAGTCTATTTGTTTTTAAATAAAAAATTACTAATTCATGTATTATTCTTTTATTATTAAACTTTTATCGTAAAAAAGAGTTGGTAAATCTGGTGATAGTCTTAGAAGTTGTTATTGATTTTTTTAGAGTTAATTACATAAATGGCTCATATTGTTTGTTTAAATTGCACGTTTGGTTCATAGATTTTAAAAATTACAAACTTCTTTGATCTGGTAACGCTTTTAGTCATTGATGTTAACACCAGTTAGTTTTTAACATAAATTTAGCATATGTGTCATCTACGTGCCTTACGATTGCAAACTTAACCCTAAAATAGAGTTAACTTCAGTATAAAATTAGTGATTTTTACTAATTTTTATAAACTTGAGGGTCAAACGTGCAATTTGATCAAACCACGGAGGCAATTTTTGCAACTAACTCGATTTTTTATTACCTAGCTAGGAAAGATTTAGGAACGTTTATTTCAAATTTGGTGAAACATTTATCATAAATAAACGCACAAGTACAATAATAGGATTGAGAGAGATAAAAAAAGGGACCAAGTTGTTTTTGATTTGACCTATTTTAGTAAATTCTTGGTATGGGGGTGATGGAATATGAGACAAAAGTGTCTTGTTCATTTTGTCCAATCTTGTCTTCACCAAATTATGCATCAAAAGACCAAACTTACAAACTTGCCCCTTCAACCCATATATCAAGGTTATCCTAAATACTGACTTGAAATGTTATATGTATAATAAACATATTTGTTTTTGTTTTTTCAATATAGTTATTAAGCATGGGAATGAATCGGAGATCCCAAAGCGATCACAATTCATCAATTTGAGGTCATAACTTTGATATGATAATTGGTATTATGAGATGACTTAAACACATCATTTCTTCAATCTTCTTCCATATAATAGCATTATGTTTGTTCATCATTATGTTCAATCTTGTTGTAGTTTTATACTACCAAAGTTTGAGATCACATTGTTTGGAAGTCTTTCTAAAAACTTTTAATATCGACCGGATTTTATTACATTTATTTTTTTTAGAATAGAGGCTTTTATTAAAACAAAAACTTAACAAGAAGCTAAACAGAATAAGAAATTACATAAATAATAAAGGATTTTTAAACTACTCTATCCACTTTAAACTATACTTCTTTATTACATTTTAATTTAATTTTTCTGAATGGAATAGAACCAATCTTTCCAAAGCAACAAGATTTTATTACATGGTTTTTTTAATTTTGGTTTTGTAGACAAGGTTTGATAAGATGTTGGTTTGGTCAAGTGTTTTGGTTTCCATACATTTACATCTACACGTGGTTTTGCGTGGAAGCTTTGTTATCTTTATGACAAATTTATCAATATTGTCTTCATCTCTTACCTACATTTCATGTCAATTACTTTAAAAAAGAATCTTTATCTCTAATGTACGTAATACATGACTAGACTACGTGACATCTAGTTTACTTGAATTCATTCAAGTCACAAATGAGTGATATCCACAGTTGGACACAATGGCTCCTAATAATTAACACTTGCTATTATCTGATCAGATTAAAATAAGGGTGGATTGTGTTTAAACTAAATAAAGTAAAAGGAAATAAAAGATAAATAGTAGTGCATAAAACTTTAACTCTAAACAGTGTATCACTCGGGTTTGAATTCACTTGGTTTAATTATAATAACTAATTGTCAATACTGGTGTGTTTAATGAAAAGGGGGTGAACAACTCTTTGGTTGGGTTACTGTTCTAATGACCGTCTGAAATGCTAACAGGCTCCCGCAAATGTTAGTCTCTTGCTCAAGTAATTATTCGAACTAAAATTATCCGCAAGTGTTCTGATCTGGTTTCCAAGACACGTGACTTATTGGAAAGTTGGAATGCACAACCCCCGCAAACTCGTTCATTAAGAGTAAATAACTAATTGATTTATGTTTCTTTAGTGATAAAGTGGAAGTGCTCCATGCAGCTTGGGTTCCCAACCACAAATACCCACCAAAATCAATAATCCGTGGTTAGCAAACTAAGAAACACCATTTGTGAAATAAAAAAAAAATAACACCACTTGAGAAATAATAATCTCAAACAACACCATTTCAGCAAAAAAAACCCGAGAACGTTCACATGGTTTGGAGATATTTTGAAACATCTCAAATGGCGACTTATTGTTTAGGAATTTCGTGGGGAATTGGTTAATAATATGTGTGGTCGTCCTAAAACATCAACTCAAAAAGTGGGTATCTGCAGCAAATAATATGGCAAGACATATTTCAGTGATGTGGTGATATTTGCATTTGCTCGACCAATTTGTTGAGGAGCGTATGGACACGCAGTTGATTATGAGTGTCATTTTCCACAAGTAAAGTTTGAACTTGTTGGTTTACCATCAATTTAAAAGGTTTTAATCCTGAACGAGAACTACGCCTGCACTAACCTAAGGAAAACTGTTAGTACCTAAAAAAACCAGGCTTTGCCTTCAGTGGCTAAAACCACATGAATCGAGAGAAATCATGAACAAAAAAAATGACATAATAGCGATAGCATCTGTAGTAGCAATGGGAACTGGACCCCATAAATCATAATGTATCAAATCAAGGACATGTAATGATCGTTTCATATTAACCTTAATTAGTAACTGGTGTCCTTTTAAGAGTTCTCAAGAAGAAAAAAAATACTTGGTTTAGGTAAAACAGAAGTAACACATAAATATCCAAACTTATTTAACAAGTAAATAATGTTAAAGGTTACATGGCCTAACCTACAATGCCAAATCTCATAAATTGCTTGAAGTCTTGTAAGTGTGTAGGATATTATGTTTGATTGAGTGGACGAATTAAGAAGATTGATTAGCCTCAAGTCAGATAACATAATCTAGTTTGGGAGCGGTCTTGCCATCAACAATAGTGGTTTCTGCAGGCAATTCAATGGTGTCATCAACATAATCACTTAATTCCTGGCAGGATAGAACTTGGTTTCAACATAAAAGATAATTAAAAAGAAGAAAGTTTGATGGTTAAAAATGTGTAGGAGAATGGAAATGGGGAGATAGGCATCGACCGAATTTGAAGGGGGTGACAGTCGGACCTTTGAGAGTAGTAGTACGGTGGCGGCCATTAGGGGTTGAGGGTAGTATTAGGTCATAGCTTTAAAGAGGAGATGAGTATAGTTGGCTGCTAGGTTTGCACCGATTTGAGTTGGGAGAGAGGAGGTGGGGAGAGAGGATGAGCGAGAGTGAGAAAAAGAGATGATCGATATCAAGTTGATACCATGTAAGATTTGTAAAAATTCACCACAAGTGAGTTATATGTTATCGATGAATATATAAGGTTACAGTTAGGTTAAATACAAGGAAACATGATCAAATACAATTTCTTGTTATTGAAGAGTTACTATGAAAATGCAAGGATTGAATCGATTATAACTCAATCAAAACAAACAATAATTGGAATAACTATCCAAGATTTTTATTATAACTAGAAAATATAACTCAAAAAACCAATTACAATATCTCTCTAACTCTCATTATGAAACCCTAACCTGGTAACATCTATTTATAATGATAAAACCTAATAACCCTAACTTGGTCATTAAGTTACCTAGTAAAAACCCCTAACACTTGGGTTGGACTGTTTAATGGGCCAAACAACAATTGAGCCAACAATCACCCCCCCAATTGTTGTATATGAATCACCCCCTAATTTCCGACTTGTAATAGGCGCGTCTTCAACTTAAATTTTGTTATCTTTGTCTTGATTCTCCCGAGGCACTTCTTGATCTCTTGCAGTGTTCTTCGGGCTACACTTAGATTGAACAAATACATGCTTCTTGTGATCACTACACGTTCTTCCTTGGGCTTGAATCTCTTGCTTGACTTTTCCTTTGAATTCTTGAACTTTCTTCCTTGGACTTCGAACTTTGGAACTTGGATCCTTGATTGGAATCTGACTTGTACTTTGCTTATCATCTTTCAGTCCAACTCTTTGAAGATCCCGACCTGAAAAGTTCTTCGCTCCAATTCTAGCTTGTATACCGGGAGTTGCTATCTTGATACTAATCTTGTATAATTCTTGGCCCTTGTCACCTTCATCAAAAGCTTTCCTGTATCATCATGAACGGTTAACACATCATGTTTCATGTGGATATCCCATCCAACTTTCGTTGCTTGATCAAGACTTATGATGTTGCTACGTAGGCTCAGGATGTAGTAAACAACGGTCAACATGCGTTGCTCCCCTATTTTCCCTTATAACAATACCGACCCCTTTCCCTAAAATATCAATACAAGATCCATCTCCGAATTTCACCTTTCCCGTGACTCGTTCATTCAATTCATAAGAATAAGTACGATTACCCGTCATGTGATTCGATGCTCCGTTGTCGAGATACCAAGTGTTTTTCTCCATCTGCTCGGTATTAAAACATTTTGGTATTACCTTTTCTTCGAAAAGGAAAACGTATCTTGATCACATCTCATCATAAACAAAGCGGGATCCTTGACTTCGATCAAGTTGGCCTTATCCCGTTTCCTCACAACTTCTTCTTCTGATTTCTTTATACGATCCGGACAATGTGACGCGAAGTGACTGAATTTATCACAACGATAACATTGAACATGTGATATATCCTTTTTTTCTTTTTAGCGATCATTAGTTCTCCCTTAACTCGAGTTCTTTGATCCATAATCTTGATCATCATCTCGACATTGTCTTCTTACTTGGTTCTCATGATCTCGGTTTGTGTACCGATTACCAAAACCTGAAAATTTTGATTTGTGAAGCATAAGCTTACCTTGGGTCTCGGTCTCCTCTTCTTCACTGACCCGTTCCTCGTATGCTTTCAGTCGTCCCACAACGTCTTCAAACCCGATAGTCTTGAGATCTAAGACTTGTTCAATTGAAGCCACAATCTGAATGTACTTGCTCTGGGGAAGGCTTTTGAGGAACTTCTTCACTAACTTTGATTCCTCAATCACCTCTCCCAAAGTCGCTGCCTTTGATGCCGAACCAGAGAGCTTCGCCACAAACTCGTCTATAGTCTCAGTCTCCTTCATCCTCAGTCCCCTTCATCCTCAGTCCATCAAACTTAGACATGAGCGTTTGCAATCTTGCCTCTTTAACCCCATTGGCCCCCAGATTATGCGTCTTAATCGCGTCCCAAATCGCCTTGGCCGTCTCTAGGTTACCCACTTGCAAGATCGTAGTCTCCGGGATCGATTGAAACAACAACGCAATTGCCACGTTGTTCTTGTCGGCTTCAACCGTACCCGGGTCTATGGCGTCCCAAACCTTATGCACGTTCATGATCACCTTCATCCGCATAGCCCATACCATATAGTTGGTAGGGTTAAGCATGGGACATTGGAACGCCGTCATGTTTCCACTCCCACTGCTTATCGTCGGAGTTTCTTTATCACCCACGAAAGAATCTAACACTTATCAATTTTATTCCACAAAACCCAACTAAAAACCTTAATTATTTTTGTTTTCTTTTCTTTTGTCCACGTACAACACAAGAAATAAAAAAATAAAAAAAATTTCAAAGTTGCCACTATTTGTTCTGATCGTTCCCAATTTGATTGTTTGAAAAACCCCAAAGTCTTGGATCAACTCAACCACACAATATTTATGGTTGACCAAAAACACACAGTCAACACCACCGATCACAATCTAGAACCGACGATCGCTGAACGCACAAGACCTTCGATCGCTATTCCGCCATCACTTCCCCAAGCGTCGCCGAAAGTCTGATCGCACGTGGATTTCGAACTACAAAATCAAACACGACCCTAGTTTCTTGATCACAACTTTGATCGCAAAACAAAAAAAACTGACTCTTGATCACGTCTCTGATCAAGTCCCAAAATTTCGATCACGATCACGGCTTTGATCGGTTGATCGAATAAAAACTAGAAAGGTATTTCGGTCACTCCACGAACTTTGACTAATGGAGATCTTTGTCGATCCACGAACTTCTGTCAATAACTTCTTTGATCGACCACGACTTTCGAACGAAATCACCAAAAACAGGTGAGCAAGAGCTTAACCGCTCTGATACCAATTCAATGATTGAATCGATTATAACTCAATCGAAACAAATAATAACTGGAATAACTCTCCAAACCTTTTATTATAACTGAAAAATATAACTCAAAAAATCAATTACAATATATCTCTAACTCTCATTATGAAACCCTAACCTGGTAACATATATTTATAATGATAAAATCTAATAACCTTAACTTGGTCATTAAGTTACTCAGTAAAACCTCTAACACTTGGGTTGGGCCTGTTTCAGGAGCCAAACAACAATTGAGCCAACAAAAATAACTAAATATTTTTAGCTTCGACCTCGGATGATGCTTAAACGAATTCTAAACATGTTACCCCTCAGATCTAGAATCCGAAACAACTCGGGAATAATCCGAAACAACTCGGGAATACTAGATGTGGTGTAGCGCGACAACAAAGGCCGAAATGCTACATTAATAATTGTTGTCATTTGGAATACATTGAGTCGTGTCTACACTGGATTAGTTATTTAAAAAAGAAAAAAAAACATCTATTTGCATTTAAAAGGATTTAAAGCGTGTAATTCATAAGTTTGACAAAATGAAAGTTGACCAGTGTTTGGTCAAAATTTCTTTGTTGTCCGTAGAGAGAGTGAGAAAAGAGCATAAGCCATTGCCTTGTGAAGCAAGATGTATTAAATATATATTCGTGGACTTTTGTTCAAGTTTTCTACTTTGTAGTGTATAAGGTTGACATTAGTTATAATAGTTTGTCTTTATTAATGACTCATCCATATTGTCATATTTTATATTCAAATAGTTGACCAAACTACTCGTGTTGTATGAATTCCGGTGAGGAATAATTGCCATTGTTCAAACAAGTCAAATGTTTTTATCATGGGCAAAAGATCCATTTTGTTGGCGGCACGGATCCTGCGTATTGCAAATGTTGTTTTCGAGATTTTGGCTGCAAACAAGATCTGTGATCCTTTGTAGCATGTGATTTGTGTTTATAACAATATTTATATTTTTCATTTTATAGTATCTCTATTCATATATATTTCACAATTTTAGAAATATTAAATTCCAAATCTCTAAGCTCTATTAAGATATATAGCACATGCCTAATTATTAACTCAATATGAAAAACAAAACTTTTGTTTAGAAGTTAAAATTGAGAAACTAAATGTGTTTACAAGCACAAATAAAAACAAAAGAGCTAGCTAGTAGTTAAAAAAGCATTTTGTTGATATTGATTAATTAGTTATACATTCATTATATTTCCAATGTAGTTTAAGTTAATAATGAAACTAATTACTTATATTTACGAAATAAGAAAATGTTTATGATGAGATAAAAGCAATAATAAGGTAATTCGGTGCAATGATAGACTCAAGACTTCCTATAATGAAGATCTTGAGTTCAAGTCTCACCTGAAACAATTAGGTTGAGCCATGTGGTTTTCTAAGTTATGGGTTTTTTCTAGGTTGGGGGTTCGATTCTAATTAGTAGGGTAGTTGGGTCTAATTTAAATAACACTTATCTCCGAGACAATTCTAGGGTATGCTTTAAATTAAAAAAAAAAATTAGTAAAGGTGGTGTTGGTAGGATCCGGCATGGGCTGTTAGCCGCGTATACTTCAAGGGAAAATAACTTGGTTATAAAGCCAAAGTCTAGGTAGCCTAACATAATTGACTACAGTGGCGGATCCAGAGTGTTTCTTAAGCGGATGTAAAAAATGGGCTGGCTTAAATCAAATAGGGTCAAAATTGGGTTCGCTAAAAACAAGTCGGGTCAAAAATGGGTTAACTATAAAAAGAACAAGTCGGTTAAAACGAGTCGGATAAAAAACACTTCGTACTTATTTACTCAAAAACTGGTTGACGATAAGTTGGGTTTACTCAATTTAATTAAATTTTGATTGATACCTACTATTATTATATGAGATGTTAATTTTATAATTTTTTAAAAATTTGAATAGAACTTATTTTGTAACTTAAGGTCGATCAAAGGGAATTCGTTTAAAATAAATTAAAGGGATTTAATGTTAATTGTTAAACTTTTAACGTTCAAATTTGTGATTGTGTTTCCCATACAAACTTCTTTCTAAATTTAGTTCTTCTTAATTAATTGTTAATATCATCTTCTCTCTTTACTTTAAAACTTCATCTTCTTCATCAAACTAATATTTTTCATTAAAGCTTACATGAAGGTTTTCATAACAACATTTCTTTATAGCAAATAATCATCAACCTCTTCAGTTTTCTTGTCTCTCTCTCAATCATTCGGATGTAACAGGTGCCTCCTAAGTATCTCTGAATGGGCACGCTTAAAAAAACTGAAAGTTTTCTACTTCTGAGATGAATTTCAGCGGGTGCCTCGACCCCCGTTGGAGCATAAGTAAATCCCCCCATGATTGACTACAAATAATTTCATTTTAATATTACCATCTAAATCTATAGGTATTTTGAAAGTTACAAACTTGTTCATAGATAACAAATAACTTCAAATAGTTATGTTAAACATGTGGGATATCATACTATTAATAATAACGTACGTTTAATACAATATAAATACAAAGTAATTAAACACAACAAAAAAGTTACACAAACTAAACCAAAAAACAGGAATCTTACCATTATATTATAGTACTATTAGAATCCAGTGTATTACAAGGGTTGAATAAATGTAATATTAAATACATAGTAATAAAATGTTTATGTTTTTAAAACCCATGTAATACACGGGTTGAATAAACCCGTGTATTACATAGCTTGAATAAAATATAATGTAATCTTTTAACACATACACTCGTCGAAATGGAACATTGTGAATATATAAATATATGATTAAAAACTTTTTATTTGAATACTAGCTAGCTATAAAAAATGTTTTCAGTTTGTAGAGTTTATAAAAATATGGTTAAACAAACTAATTGATTATAAACACATTTTTAAATTAAAAAATGTGTAGATAAAAATTGAAACAAATAATTAATTTAGTTGCCTAAAATAGTTGAGTTGATTATTAATAGGAGAGAGAGGCGGAAAAATGAGAATTAGCAGGCCTAGAATTGTAACAAGTGTCCTCTCATTTTACTTGTTTATTATATAGTATAGATAACTTAAATGGAAGTGTCGGTGGCTTTTGTCACCGACTACTCACTCCTCAAGTTTGAGAAAATGAGAAATTTGACCCTTAACATTATAAATTGACACTTTAACCTTCTCAAGTTTCTAAAGTTTCGCGTTTACCCCCTGTAGTATATATAATTTAATTTTCCTCTATAACTTTTGTTCCTTAGTTAAATGTTTTCTTGACGTTATAGTATAACTTAAATGGAAGTGTCGGTGACTTTTGCCACCGACTACTCCCACCCCGCAAGTTTGAGAAAATGACATATTTGACCCTTAACATTGTAAATTGACACTTTAACCTTCTCAAGTTTATAAAGTTTCGCGTTTACCCCCTGTAGTATATATAATCTAATTTTCGTCTATAACTTTTATTCGTTAGTTAATTGTTTTCTTGACGTCCCAGTATAAATTTCGTTAAAAATGGAGTCGTATTCAATATAGAGTATTTTTTAGGTGTCGCGGGTTATATTGACTAACGGTAACGCGTTGGTACCGGGAAGAATGAAACCGACACCAACTGAAAAACATTGGATCCGTTATCTAACTATCTTTTATCTATGTTTCGATCTCCATAACAGAGTCGTTGTAACTTCATATGTTTCTTCTATGTACTTAACCACGTTTCTTTCTGTGTTTAGCCATTTTAATGACACCACCTCAACCGTTTAAGGTCTTCCTCTCGCCGCCGCGGAACGCGAGGCTAATTTTCTAGTTCTAATTAATAAATAAGAACTTCTTTACTATGTCACAGGGTCTTCTCTTAGCCCTCCATTTACATGCGACACCCTCTTATACAATCTGATTGTAATTTACCCGAATCTTAAAAAATTGCGGATCCTATGACCCATGCCCAACATAATCCGGATCCATGTTTGTAGGCATAACCCGTTAGAAAAACCCTTATCTCGCTATCCACACTCATTTCCTCCACCTTTCCAAATCTCTCTATCGACACTCATCTGCTCCTTTGTATACTGAAGGTCTTTTTTTATTGGAGATGGAGTCTACTTAATTGAGCCCATTTTTGTTGTCGGTTTACCGCGTAGGAGGCAGATTCTTCGGTGACGAGATGTGTCTCCGGCTGCAAGGAGCGAAGTATATTTTTTTATTCTACCTTTGATTGTAGACGCTGATCTGCTCCTCTGTATATTGAAGTTCTTTTTTGATCGGATATGGAGACTACTTTATTGAACCAATTTTCGTTGTTGGTTTACCATGTAGGAGGCGGATTCTTCGGTGATGATGTGCCTCCGGATGCAAGGAGTGAAGTATGGGATGAGCCGGTTATTATTGTTTTCGATTTTTGAATTTAATTAAGGAATTTTTCTTTTGATTCGATGTTTGCAATAGTCTTTTTGAGATATGATGCATGGTGCCGGACTTTAAATCAATTTAGGTTTTTTTTGGGGGCTCTCCCATGGAGTAAGAACCTGGGTTGGCAAAATATGGATACATGCCGAGAGCGGAATTAGAACAAAAGTCTTGGATGAAGCACTCAAGTCACGCTACTCGATCCGCCCACGTACTACAAAGATGAATTAGGATCTAACAAAGGTTAAATGGTGGCCATGAATGAAATTCTACATAGTGAAGTATGTGACTAAATGCCTAGCTTGCTCACAAGTCAAGACGGAACACCAAAAGTTGTATGGTCGGATGCATCCATTGGAAATACCCGAATAGATATGGGAACACACCACCATGGATTTCATAACTAAGCTACCCCATACAACTAAGGGCTATGACATTACTACAACAATATCACCCTATCCCGACGATTTTTATGACCCTATAGCGACGACTTGTCGTCGGTATAGGTATAGGCTATACCGACGACATGTCGTCGGTATAGATGTCGTCGGTATTGCCTCGTCCCAATAGGTCAAAGATGTCGTCGGTATAGGTGTCGTTGGAATAAGTCGACCTATGCCGACGACATGTCGTCGGCATATTATTTAATTAAATAATTCAAAAAGAAATTCTATACCGACGACATGTCGTCGGTATAACTTCTAGACTTATCCGGACGACAAATCGTCGGGAAAGACCCAACCTATACCGAAATCATGTCGTCGGCATAGGTTTTTCTGTATTTTTTTTATTTTTATTAAATTTTCAAAACTTTCCAGAAATATTTAATTTCTAATTACCAAAACCTGCAAAACAGATAATTCAAACCATTCAAAAATTGAAATCCGAAACATATTGTTCGATACAAAAACCTGTTCGACACACAAATCAAATATTCAAACATAAAGTTGTCCGACACACAAACATAAAAATTGTTCAAACATTCAACAAATAACACCGATAACCAAGGCAAAGGCGCAACAACTTCAAGCTAATTATCGTCGCTGCTAGTTCGGCGTTCCCACATTCGACGCATTTCATCCATTTGTCGTTGCATTTCAAGCATTTGTTGATTATGCACACGACGTTCTTCATCTCGTTGGGCTTCGCGTTGTTGTTGATCTTGGACTTGTTGTTGAAGTTGAGTTACACGCTCATCCACTTCTTGTCAATGTGGTTATGGAGGGGGATACTGAACAAATCTGGTGTGGGATTACTCACCACACGACCGACACCCCGGATATGGCCACGCCGATGACCCAATGCACGCTCCATGCATGCAATCTCATCGACAGCAGACGAGTCACCACCAGACTCAGCAGAGGATCTTGTATACTCCTCTTGGATTCGGTCCTGCATTAAACAATGTAATAAATAATCACTTGACTATTTTACTAAAATTCGACAGCATAACTGCTGTAAAATGGATAACCAACATGTTAAACTATAAGTTATAAACGATCCAAATTCACAAATTCCAATCAACCAACACTAATAACAACAAATACTAATAATACTAGCAAAAATATTCAACAATTGGGCTCGAGTTGGATGTTCTAAGTCTATTAAAGAGTGTTTGAGTCATTTTGACCCGTTTAAAGTTATAGTTGGATGTTCTAAGTTTATTAAAGTGTGTTTGGGTCATTTTGACCCGTTTAAAGTTAAAGCTGGATATTTTAAGTCTCTAAAAGTGTGTTTGGGTCATTTTGACCCGTTTTAAGTTACAGCTGGATGTTCTAAGTCTAGTAAGTCTAACAACAAATCATTTGACTTACATAATCTGATGATGCATTCGTGTTGGCCCAACCGGTCCCTTATTTATAATGGGTTGATTTAAACACATCAATTGGGCCGGTACCCTGTGAAAAACAAAAAGAATATCACTAAGAATTAATAAGCATGTTTATATAATACTAACAATTGTATTTTCATACCTCCATGTGTCGGCGCTGGGCGTATGATTTGCTGCCATGGTAACTTGGGTAACGTTGTTTTGATCGGTTTTGTTTGTTCTTCGTCGAGCGGTTTTTATAGCTCGCATCTAAAAACAGCTCATTAATCAAAGTCTCCCAAGTTTCTTGATCAACATCTTCTGGTGGATTATTCATCGCCGCCTCCACATCATCGTATCCCCCATTCTCCATGAAATGAAATTTCAACACGTTCTTGTGATCTTTATACGCCCTCTGACACTCGACGGTGATTCCGAGTTCAACGCCTCGCCACTTATCAGTGTTTCTCCAGGAGTCCAGATCAAAATAATCCTACAAATGGAAAGTAATTATAAATGTAATAGTTATGAAATTGTAAGTAATTATAAAACATCTATACTTACTATAAGAGTGTGATATACGACCCGTTTCTTCTCAATTGGAACCTTAGCCCAATTAGGATAATATGGCGGAACAACCTTTTCAACCTCCAACGAGATAGCACGAATAAAATCCGTAGCGTTGGGACCCACAAACTTGTACCCCCAGGCATGAAGTTCTACATCAATGGGAAGAGGCTTCCTCCCATTTTGCTCAAATTTCTTATACAATTTTAGGTTTTTGCCTTTAGATCGTCTTTTTTGGGAGGAACTACCTACATTGACACATGACATTCAAAAGTTAGGCAATTATAAAGACATCTATTAAACTATAACAAGTAACTTACCACCAGATCCAGTCGCACAATCCGAGTCGAAGTGATACGGACCACCGTCTCCACCATCTCCACCGTGTGATTGCGCCATTGTTGCCATTTTTCCTACAACAAAATTTTTTAGTAAGCACAAATAATTATTAATTAACAAAGACAAATAGTACATTTTTAACATACATTCAATCAGAATCATCACTAAAATAACGTGTGTCAACAACATCATCATCTTCTTCATCGTCGTCATTTAGTTCGTCTTCATCATCTGAATTGTATGCATCTTCTTCATCATCATTAATAAAACTTTCATCGAGATCAATCGAGGCAACATGACTTGGGTCACCACCCTCATTTAAAGTTGTACGCATAGGCAAGTAGCCTAAGTCGACAACCAAGTTATCAAAAAATGATTGAGTTTCCCGTGTAATAGATTGACTATCAACATGGGGAATTGGAGTTTGGTCACCACCTACGTGACTTGATTCACCACCTACGTGACTTGATTCACCACCTTCGCATCCGGTGTCGACAACCAAAGTATAATCATTTGATTGAGTGTCGTGCAATATATCTATCTCATTAACAACAGTAGGATGATCCCAAAGCTTCCGATGGTGAACGTGCTCAACAACCCTCCATTGGCCAGTGGTTCGAGAAGGATCTCGAAGACAGAACACTTGTTTAGCCTGTGTGGCTAATATATATTGGACATCATCATACCATTCTTTGCCAACATACCAATCACGGCCAATGTCAATTATAGTAGTATTGTTTTGCTTAATTAATCTTTTACCTCTCGTGTCGAACCATTTACAACGAAATATTACAACCGAGTAACCATCTATGTAGTTTAACTCTATGATCTCTTCTAGTTGACCATAAAATGGAGTATCGTCTTCTCCTATTGTAACCACACCACTGTTCTGAGTAGTGCGTCGGGAATCACGATTTTGTACCACAAATCTAACACCATTGACTATGCAAGCAGTGTAAGAAGATGCGTACAAGGGACCATGTGCCAATTCCCTTAATTCTTTGTTATCGGGTGTAGAAGATGAAGATGAAGATGAAAATACAATTGCTTCATATTTTAACCATGAAGAAAAATCTGTTTGCATATTGCGTTCAGGAAATTTAGATTCAAATTCACTGGTAGATGGACAAAACAAAACTTAAATTAGTAGAATTAAATGAAAATATAATAATAGTTTATCACGGGTAGATGGACAAAATCACTTACGATTTGTAGGATTTGATTTCATCGCATTTGTTCAACACAAACCATTGTAATGATTTGTTGACATGTCGTCGGTATAGGCTATAATGTCGACGCTGTAGGTTGCCTGTACCGACGACATGTCGTCGGTATAGGCTTCGTAGGGTTTTGACCAGCCAATAAAGTAAAAAAGCCTATACCGACGACATGTCGTCGGTATAGGACATTTTATAATTTTTTTAATTAAACAAAAAAAAAATTTGACCGACGAAAACATTATTATATTAAAAAAAAATCAAAATAACCCTATATCGACGACATGTCGTCGGTATAGGTTTTCCTCAATAATTCATTGGGCGCCATTTTTTTCCCCCATCTGGCTCAACCCTGTACCGACGACATGTCGTCAGTATAGGGTGTCCCTGTCAAAATTTTGGTTTTAATCTATACCGACGACATGTCGTCGGTATAGGGTGACCTATGCCGACGACAATTTTCGTCGGTATAGGCGGCATCGGCACAGGCTCTTTTTCTTGTAGTGCGTGATTGTAGACTGGCTGACAAGAGATCTCACTTATGCATATTCGTGAGACACATACTTTTGAAAGATTGGCTAAGGTACTCATCAACGAATTCGTAGCTCATCGCGTACCATTGTCAATCGTATCAGATAGGGACACACGATTCACGTCAAGGTTTTCAAAAACGTTTCACGAGGCTATGAGAACAAGGTTGAATACCAACACCGTATATCACCCCAGTCTGAAAGGACTACTCAGACACTAGAAGACATACTCTTACACGAATAATTATCACGCCAACATATGTATTCCGTCTTAGGAAATGCTTTATGTGAGGAGGTGTGAAACCCCTGTGTGCTGGGGGTGAGATTAAGCAGAAGGAGATGAATTAAATTCTCGAGGTTGTCAAAACTACCTTAGAAAAGATTAATCAGATCAAAGCACGGATGTAGGCTGCACGAGAATGAAATAACTCATACGCCAACAAAGGTCGTCGACATATAGGGTTCGATGTCGAGGATAAAGTGTTTTTGAAGGTTTCCCCATGGAAGACTATTATTAGGTTTTGAATTAAGGGAAAGTTAAGCCTTCGGTCCATCAGACCATTAGGATTTTTACGGTTTGGACTTACCATAGAAATTGTGCGGAGTTCACCCTACGTTCCACGTGTCACACATGCGCAAGTTTCATGAAGAAAAGTCAACACCTGTTCCACTTAGGGACATCGAAGTGGATGGATGACTGAGTTACATCGAACAACTCGTGGCCATCATCGATATGAATTTTAAAAACAACTGCGTACCAAAAGGGATTTAACAAGGAGGACTAAAAGGGGTTGAGACACAAAACCTAATACCCTATGTCTATAAAATGTCACTACTCCTCTCTTTTCTTGTAAAAAGCTTGTTTGGGCAAAGGGAAAGAAGGGAAGACAGAAAGAAGCGAAGACGGAAATCTTGTTTTTGAGATACCTAGCACTAAAGATACAAGGATTCCAAGAGATCTAACAGTCTAATCGACCTCAAATAATTACAGGAGCTTCAAAACACTTAGAAGAAGAATTTCACCGTTGGGTTTTAATTTTAAAATCATAGAGGTCAGGTTTTACTTCCCTGAACAGAAAACTACAAAATGGCGGTTTTCGACGACTGTTTGGCTTTCCGGTGATGTCAGCGGAAGTTTCGGCGGCGGAAAGTGGTGGCTTTGGTAAAGCTCAATGAGACGGTTCTGTGGCTGCTGGAATCGCCCAATCGGAGTCCATTTGAGTTAGTTTCGAGCTACTCGTATGGATTCAAGTGAACATTCAACATTGTCTTGGTGAGGTAAGAACTTTCCGTAAAGATTACGTTTTTAGCAACAAATTATGAATGATTTATGGATATATGATGATTTTGAAATATTTCAGGTAATAAAAGTTTGGCAACACCTTTATAAGGGTCTTTGTGGCTAACCAACGGTTAAAAATGGGAATGACCTTGAATATCTCGTGGCTCCACTTTGTAGATGTCAACATCAGATATGGTTTGCCGCAAACTTTACGCCTCGACTTCTTCATCCGTCAGATAAACCCTAAATCCGGGAGCGAGTGAAGAAGTTGCTGGTGCCGAATTAATGATTGCTAATGCCATATACAAGTAATACTACGGTTCTTGATTGTAACTTCCATAATCTCTAAAATTGAAAGAAGAAAAAATGGAGAAGGTTTTATTTAGGGTTTCAATGAAAGTTTATGAATTAGTTTATGAGGGAGACCCATTAGGGGAAGCAAATTAGTTTATGAAAATTGATCATAAAGTTTTTATACGATTGTGAGACCTGAGAACGTGGGATTGTGGGAACCTGCTAAAAAATATTGGGGGTTACAGGGTTGTAGGGATTACATGGAAGTGTTTGTAACCTCCGGTGTCCTGAAAATGGGTTACCCGCCGACTTTAGACGGCTCAGATTGTGTTTCAGCTTGCTCTGACGGTTATGATTGATTTTGACAACAGTTACACTCACCGTTGTCAATATTATACACAATATGAAATAAAAAAAAGAGCTCTACCTTCTTATAGCATCTCCAATTAAGACCTTACGTGGCCTTTCCTTATCTCCTTTGTTGGAGTTGCTAGCTTACACGTCCATTTTCTATAGACTCCAAAGGAAATCTCCTCTCTCTCATCCCCCTCACACACTCCTCACGGATGACATTCATGTGGAGAAACACACCCCTTCCCTCTTTCCTACCAAGCTCCGTCACATACATCCTGACGGATGACCTGCACCAGTGGGCGGCGGCATATCTAGGTAGAGTGGAGGGGTTGCCAACACCCATTTTTTTTTGTTATATATATAATCTAATCACGAGCGACCCTCGATAAATTTTGACATCGTATAATTTTTTTTATACTACAACGAAACCCAAAAAATTAATTTAAAACTTTTTAATAATGTACAAATATAAACTTCTTAATTATTATAAACTAGTTAACAAATATACACATATTACAAATTAAGGAGGAATTTCATATATCCCTTTATAAACTTGCAAAATTGTAAATTTCCCTAAAACACAAGTTTTCAATAATGCTTTACTATTTAACCAAATAACATTTGACGTTAAGCCTATCTATTCTCTTCTAAACAATAATTAGACTTGCCAAACTCTGTCCTTCTCCATCGAACGTAATAAAAAGAAACTCAGATGTACACTCAAAATCTCAAAAATATTTCTGTGACCTAACTCACGAGCCAATAAAAATATATTTTAGCAAATATCCGAACAATGAAAATTTTCGATACCTATAAAAAAAATTACTGGGTCTACCTCCACAGACACCGGTTGAAGGTGCTCTTACTATATTTGAACAATGTAAACTTTTATCGTGTCAAGTCAAATTAAGCGGGTGATTCTTTCCTCACAATAAAGCCCATGCCTTTTCTCTAAAGAACAATAATTGTATTTCAAGAACGAACATAGTTATATGTCATCTTTATTTAATTATACGTCAATAATTTATTTTACAACGATATAAAAAAACATTGAGTTCAGTTCTCTGCATGAAATAAACCTCAAAGGGCAAAAAAAGAGAAACTCAATACGGCCATATACTGAGATAAAAAAAAAGCCAATTACAAAAAAAAAAAAAAAAATCCACACATCCGAATACAACTTGTAAACTGATCGTCATTCTCGACTACGAACCGTTCTTCCCCGACCTTGCAGTGGTGAACGACGACGACAGCGAAAACACCCACTTGGGCAGTGACTTTGGCTTTCTTGAATTTCGGTTGTGACGGCTGTGGTTCGTTTTCTTGACCGTGGACTCTACAAACGAACTCAGACGTTGCATGGCCAAAACTAGGGTTTCTTTAGACATGTTTGCAAAGCAAACCCTAAACCATCCCGGTTCACTACAATGACATGATGAACCGGGAGATATATTCAATCCTACTTCATACACAATCTTCTTCCATAACTCCATTTCCCCTTCAAAAGTTTGTGCACTCAATAAACGTCTCATATCAACCCAACTAAATAAACCTGCGTTGCCTTTCAGGCATCGAATACCGGATTTTTGTAGGGTCTTTTCGAGCATTTCATGCCTTTGTTTCAACCTTCTTCGATTCTCCGTTAGATAATTTTTTGTAAACTTTTTATCAGATAGAATCTGAGAAAGTAAGTATTGAGTTTGAGATGAAATTAGCCCAAAGCTTGACATTTTTGTTGCGGCTGAGACAACAATATCATCGTTGGAGTAAATCGCTCCAATTCGAAATCCAGGCAAGCCGAGATCTTTAGAAAGGCTATAAACGATGTGAACTTGTTTCGCGACGTCAGTGTCCATAAGAGTCTTGTTCTTTAGGACCTCCATGATACTTACAAAGCTCGGAGAGCTAAAAACAGTGCCCGAGTAGATCTCGTCACTAATGAGATGGAGATTCTTTGAGGAGATAAAGTTGACGAGAAGCTCGAGCTCATGCAAGCTCAGTGACGTACCCAACGGGTTCGAAGGGTTTGTGACTAACACACCTTTCACTTTTAGGTTCTGCTTTTGGGCTCGTTGATACGCGTCTTCAAGGGCCGATTCTGTGATTCTAAAACCGTTTGAGCTCGAGCAGTGAATTGGTACTATCTCAGCTCCGGTTCGCCACTTGAGATCTCTATCGAACCTATAATAAGAAGCAAGAAATCATTAGTTTAATTATTTTTTGTGAAATGAGGTTGATAGCTAGCTGTGTTGAACACGGACATGAACTCACCCTGGATAATACGGCGTCGGAAGAAGAAACGCGTCACCAGGATCCGCAAGGCAAAACATGAGTGTTTCATTGGCCGAGGTTGCACCGGCTGTGAGTACAAGATTGTTTGGGTTAAAAGTTACTTTGTTTTCTCTAATCTCGGACATGAAATCAACCAATGCCTGTAAAATCAAAACATTTACATCAAACCGTTAGTAACTATCATGTTCAGATAAAATATATTAGTTAAGATTTGTTACGTAGAAAACATTTATCAAAACTATCTTCATCATAAAACATATATAGTTAAGATTTGGTACGTAAACATATTAGTTACAATCATTTATATATTAGTTAAGATTTGTTACATAAATCTTTGAATAGTAAGGCTTCTCCACATCACACCCTCTCCAGATCCTACTTTTTAAGTGAGATTTTAATTTGTTACGTAAATATATTAGTTATAATCAGATAAAATATATTATTTATTTACCAAATTTGTCATTATTCTATCATTAATGTTATTCAACACAAAATTAAAAAAGATGCTAATTTATTTTTAGTTTAAATCGTTAAGGATCTTGATGATTCTCAAAATAAATTTGTTGCCTTGCATATTTTTAAATAATTTTATTATTAGTTAAAAAAAGTAATAGTTTTTATTCTAGTCATGCAAGGGTATGTTTAAAGGTAAGCTTACCTTCTTGAAAGCAGGAAGACCATGATAATCTTGGAAGAGTGCAATTTCTTTGAAACCAAAGTTGCTTTGAGCAGTGAAACCGGAAGCACTCGGGTTGTTGTTTAGCCATGATTCAAGAAGATCAAAAGATACTTGATTCTCAGCTAGACCCATCTGGATTATACCATTGAGATTGTTTATGGGGTGATAAGGATTCTTTTCATATTCCTCCCATCCAAGAAAGTATGAAGAATCTTGGCCATGGGAGTTGCATGTAGCCATTGAAGACAACATGATATCTATTAATTAATTAATTAACAGTGTGTGAAAGATATATGATCGGAGAGAATTAAGAGAGGGTTGGGGTTGGGGTTGGGGTTGGGGTTGGGGTTGAGGTTGAGTGAAGGGTTTGAGAAGGTAGGTATAAATAGGAAAGTGAAGGGTGACAGCTGTAAATATTGAGAATGCCACGTCACCCTATTTGACCTGGGATTTGTAGGTCGGGATTTTAAACAACAGACAAGGGTTTGTTTTGAAATGTTAAAAAATGTTCCGCACGCTTCAAGAATAAAAATCTAAAAAGAACTCTGCGAGAGTATGGTGTATTATTTTAAGTTTTATTTTGAAAAATGGAACATTTAATAACGATTGTTGTATGTCTGATATTAAATAATCTTACTACTCTAATAAATAAAAATCTTTTCAAGACACGTGTCATTTTACTTTTTTGTTATTCCTTATTTTTATTTTCTCAACTCTCCCTCCTATTAAATATTAGATTTTCTATTTATGTCTCCTATTAAATAATAATATTTATATTAATAAATTTAATTACGAATACTTATTATTTAACTATAAATAGCTATTAATGATACAAGTTTCTATTAAAACAAATTATAATTTTTGTTTCTCACCTCCCTCTCCTATTAAATAATAATCTTTTCTATAACTATTTTTATAAACATTTTTAATTAAAAAAATAGCTTTGTTCAAAAAAAATTTTATAATTTGAACATTTCTTTCATTATTTTTATAAAATATTTTTAAAAAATAACTATATAACATTTTCTAAAACTTATATTAAAAAATTATGTAATATTAGATCTTCATTACTGAGTATATATAACATTGCATTTATTCACCCTGTATAATATACAGGGTTTCTAACCTATATTATAATAAATGAATAACTATAGTTGCTACGTGTCGACTTCTTACGAAATCTAGATTTTTATTTTTCTCCTATTAAATAATGATGATGTTAAATAATTAAATATCTAAAATTTATTATAATATTTTATTAAAAATTAATAAATCATAAGAAAGATTTAATTATATCTTATTTTAAAATACAATTTTATAATTATTAAATCTTCATTATTTGTTATTTCACAGATGACTAATAACATTTAACATAAAAATCTTCATAGAAAATATTGTTTTATAACAAGTTATATTTATTCAACTCATGTAAAACATGGGCTTTAACCTAGTATATAATAAATAAATGTTTCTCACTACCACGTGTCGCCTCCATATTTATTCCTACAACTTTTTTCCCGTCTCTCTCTCTTAATAAATACACTTTCATATTTTCAATAATAATATATTTTTTAACAAATTATTAATTATACTAATAAAACACCTTTATTTTAAATTATCTTATATTATAAGAAATTTTTAAATTTAGTTACCTATATTATGTTTTCAATTAAATAGTAAATGCAAGTCAAATTACATTGAATAGTATTTTAATGTATTTTTGAAACTTAATTATATATTGATTTTTACATATTTTTTTGATTTTGTTTTCTATTATTATTATATGTAATACAATTTTCTACCTATAAGATATATATATATATATATATATATAAAGATTTAATAATTTTATATATTAATATATTTTCATCCTGTCACAGGTTCTATGCTAGTAATATTTATAAATAAATGTTCAATGTAAGGGAAAAATAATTAAGACTTGGGTGTTTTTTCTAACTAAAAAAGTCTGGGTAAATTTATTTAAATGATGTGGCTATGATGGTATTTTTTTGTTAGTTGTTAATTTACATATATATTTGATATGTAAATTAATAACCTTTTTAAGTAAAAATAGTTAATGTTCATTATAATTTATTTTATTACTACCCTAAACTTATAAAGGTTTTCTTTTTTTCTAAATGTATCAATTTTATTACCAATAAATAAATGAATTTTCTTGTTTTAGTTATTGTTATTAGAAAATGTTATAAGCATCTAATCAATATTTAAACATCCATCTTTTGCCAAGTCAAAAAGTTGCATTTCATATTAATTTCCAAGTTTGTATTAAAAAAATACAACAATTAAGCTGTAATATTCGGATTCTTTATTTTCTTTTTGTCCATATCCCACAGGGAAATTGTCAAGAAACTGTGATAAAACCTTATTTAATACACAATACAGTTGTGTTAGCCATTATCACTATCTTGCTTCGTTTGCATGGCGAAATCAAAATAAAATAAATAAATTTGGAAGCAACCATGCAACTCCTACAATACTAACACACACGTACGTAAATATAATAGTGGTTAATTAATTAAACCCTTAGGTAAAGAATTGAATGAAGGATAAAAAAATAGAAGTAAAAACATATATGGATTGTTATATATTTGAATAAGATGTGAATTTAATGCAAATTTTAATTAATTTTAAATGATAGCTACATATGTATATAGTTTGTGTGTGTTTTGGTGTGAGGTGGGGGTTATGAAAGTCCATTTCCGACAAGAAATCATGAAGAAAAAGGTAAACCCTCAAAGGCCATGCATCCCATGCCCCGTCACCATGCAGTGGTCTACCTGCTTCCTAACCATTATATGGGCCATCTCTCTTTATGTCGACCAATTTTTTCCTCAAAATTTGTAGTTTGACCCTTAAAGTCAACATCTACCCATTAAAAAACCGGAAAAATCAGTCTTTTGACTATATATTATTAAAGTGTATGTTTATATTTTTAATAAATTACTAATTAAATCAAAGTTGTTTACTAAAATAGTTATTCACCCTTTTTAAAAATTTATCAATTCGATTTTTACACGCATTTCAATGGTATCCATATACAACTTAACATTTGACAACTTTAGCCAAGAACTTAGGGAAGAATTGTGTCAATTGACTCATAAGAAGGTTTTGCGACAATTATTGGTGTAAAACTTAAAAACTTTTGCATTGTATGATTCCGTATTCGTATCGTTGGTTTGTATCATTGGCTGAAAAATGCATGACTTTTGAGCCATATTATAACGTACCAGTATCTTATTGGTTGCGATCAAGGGCGGAGGATATAAGGGGCCAGAGGGGGCCCTGCCCCCCCTCCCGATTTTTCGCTCAGAAGTGTTAATATATACTTATTCGGTCGATTTTTCGCTCAGTAATGTTAATTTATATGTATTCGGCCGAAAATTTTATAGTTCCGGCCTCCCTATATGAAAAAAAATTCCCGCCCCCCCCGAAAATTTTCAAGCTCCGCCACCGGTTGCGACATATCATCCGGTGCAAAATGCACGCACAAAGTTACATAATCTTGAGAAATGTGGCTATTTTAATTAGAAGTAATCATTTATAACATTCAAATCGAAATTAAAAAGTCAATGGCTAGGTCTATAGCAACTCTTAGCATATTATTAATAGTTGTAATTAAGGAAAATACCAAACTAGACCTCCAATATAGAAACTTGACAAGAATTACCATAGTAGTTTATGACACTAGAAGTAACCCCTTAACTATTGGAGACTTGTCACTAATATCTCAACAAACTCCACCTTAGTGAAGAGTCTTCAACTAGCAACGCCTTTAATCAAGATATACCCAAAAGTTTCAAACAATTTAGAAACTTCAATCCACCCAATGATTTTGTGACCATACCAGCTGCATTACCAGAGTATTCACTGCACATACCTTGACTCTTTTAGAGTTAATCACCTCTCTAATGAAATGCAACCTCACATTTATGTGTTTAGTACGATCATGAAACATAGGATTCTTTGACAAATGAATTGCCACTTGATTGTCAAACCAAACATTGGCACAATCAACATCAATTCCTAGATCAGAAACAAACCCTTTCAGTCATAGTGCTTCTTTAACTGCCTCTATTAATGTAATGTAGTTTACTTTAGTGGAGGACAATGCAATAACATGCTAAAGAGAGGATTTCCAACTCACCAAGCTTCCACACACCAGAAAACTATAGCTTGTCACTGATATACCTTTGATCAAGTCTTTGGCAAAGTCAGCATCCACATATCCTGGTACTTTAAACTTAGACTTACGATTTTGACCAAACAGAAAACTGGTGTCCTTTGTACCACTCAGATACCTAAGGACCTATTTAGCACCTTCCAAGTGCAATCTCCTTGGTTTACTAAGATACCTGCTCAAAACACTTACTGCATACCCAATGTCTGGCTAATTACAAACCATCAAATACATTACGCTACCAACTGCACTTGCATATGGGACAGAATGCATTATTTCTTCCTCTTCCACCGTCCTTAGAATACCATTACTTGACAATCTGAAATGTGGAGCTAATGGAGTAGAAACATGTTTGCTTTGACTTATTGCATAATTCTGTAACACCTTCTTTAAGTAAGAAATGAGTCAACCTAATCAAATCAAGTTCTCTATCCTTTGATATCTCCATTCCTAAGATCTTTCTAGCCATTCCCAAATCTTTCATATCAAGTTCTCTCATTAGCATCTTCTTAGTATTCTTAATTTCAGATTTATGCCTACTTGCTACTAGCATATCATCAACATAAAGTGGCAAATAAACATACTCTCTATCACTACAATTCCTCCGGTAGACACATTTGTCATATACACTTCTATTAAAACCTCGAGACACTATGTAATCATCAAATCTAGGAGACTGCTTCAACCCATACAGGAATTTCTTTAGCAAGCAAGCTTTGTTCTCTTGGCCTTTGACTTCAAAAACTAGTGGGTTGTCTCATATAGATGGTTTCTTCTAGGTTGCTATAGAGAAAATCTGTTTTCACATCCAACTATTCAAGCTCCATATCATAGGCTGCAACATGTGACAACATAACTATAATGGAAGAATGCTTCTCCACTGTAGAAAATACTTCATTATAATCGACACCTTCCCTTTGGTTTAAACCTTTGGCGACCAACCTAGCTTTGTACCTAGGAGCGTCAACACCTTGAATCCCTTCTTTCAAATTAAAAATCCATTTACAGCTTACTATTTTCTGATTCTTAGGTTGATCCACTAGAATCCAAGTCTCATTCTTTTGAAAATATTCCATTTCCTCATTCATTGTTTGAATCCATTTAACCTTTTCTTCTGTATTTACGGCTTCATTGTAAGGCCCTTTTCCTGGGTATCCTCACTTGTTGGATTTACTCATAAACATAGTCATCGGTACTGAACTTTTAATAAAAAAAACATCTGATATAGCGGAAGCGTATCATTCAAAAGACAAACATAGTAGTGGATGTCCTAACATTAAATGTAAACATTGTTTTAGCATGTAAGCAGATAAACGGGATGTCAGTCTTTTATCAGGGTAGCTTTCACACCTCCGCACGTCCTTTTTTCTTATTACCTGAAGTGCATAAAAGTCAGCTAACGCTGGTGAGTTCTAGTTTAAAGCAATTAAGTATAAACATTAATTCTTTATAAGTATATATATATATATACAAATATATAAATACACATTAATGCATTCTTTGCCTACATTTATCATTCATATGGGAGTACATAAATATGTATTCACCCTTTCTTTCATTAACATTCATTGGTCATACACATATAGGTGATCAACCTGACATAATTGTTGCGTGAGTCACAAAGACAAACGCCATAAGAACTACCGTCATAGTCCGTTACATAAACCGTCCGGCCCTAGAAACCGTCCGTCGAAACATAAATCCGTCACACCAACCTTCGGTCGTCCGCCTTAACTATTATTTATGCAACCGTTCTTCCTTTATAATGCAATTGCTTCGACAGTCCTTTAATGCCTTTCGTACGTCCTAGCTGATGAAGGAACGTACTTGTCCCGGTTGCAAAATATTCACGTGGTCGTCCGTCTACCGAAGTAGCCGTTATCATCGAAGCGTCCATAACATTTACATACATTCATAACATGCGATATATAAAATATAAAAAAAAATATTTCATTCGTTTACGTTATGTCATTCATTCATTCGTTCTTTTGAACATACGTTTCATTCTTTGTAAATCTTTCATTTCATGTATATATATATATATATATATATATATATATATATGCATTTATACGACACGTATGATCACATTGTCATTAATAACATTTGTTTATTTAGTGTATACACTTCAGCCCAAAAACATTTAAAATGATTTGTACATAACATAGAGAGGGCACATTGAACTCACATGACGAGTGATTTCTGAATACTCCTAACTGGTTTAGGAGTGCTAAGTAAGGTCACACATGTAATATCTGGGATTTTTACGACGTAACTTTTCCTAAACTTCTACACGTTAAAAACTTAAATTTTTATTAAAACTATTTTCTTGAACAATAAATATTAAATTTATTTAATATGGATTTAAGAAAAAACGATCATACTTATATGTGTGTTTATAATTTTATAAAAATTATAATTAACAAACTTACTTAACTTATAAACTTAAATATTCGAAATCTTTTTTTATAAACTTATAAAATGATAAAACTTATTTAAATTTATAAAATAAAAACATATATAATCGTTTTTATAAAGTCAGGGGGGCTAAACCGTCATTTTGGAAACTTGTTTTAAACTAAGAAGTTAACTTTTAACATGAAATGTTAGACCAGAAACCTCAGGGACCTGTTTTGCCATTCACCAAATAATCCGGAACCCAGAACCGATCATGGGTTCGAGTCCCGCATCACCCGTTTTTCCACTCCCATTATCCGAAATCGCAAATCCGACTACATTCAACGAACCTCGAGTTACACCTCGAGCGTGCGTCCGTAACCCGAGGTGTCTCGGTAACCAATTTCGATTTTAATGACCGCGTGAGGCTCGAATGCGAAGCCATCGGCTCAACCCCCATCTCCCCAACCAACTGAGCATTAATGGCGAAATCACCTATAAATACCGACCTCCGAAGCTCATCAACATCACCCTTCAACTTCCTTCACTCTCAAATTCCCCGATTAACACCTGCGTTGGACGATTTAAAGCCGCGACAGTCAACCGGAATACCCACCTCGTTCTCCTTCGTCCCGACTTCAAATCAGGTAATTCGAAATACCAATCCACTCGCTTTTACTCTGAGATCATTAGCCCCTTATCAATTTGTATGATCAGGGGGCTAATCGATGTGTATTTGATAGATTTTGATTCTAGGGTTCATATGGGTATTGGGGATGAATCTGGCTTGTGTTTAAGTATTTGATTTCCTGAGTTATACTCAGCGAGACCCGTAGCCGGGATGGTTAAATGCGTGTGTGTATACTTGACCCGGTCCCAGACCCTAGTTCGAATCCAGGGGGACCGGTTTTACCCATTTCGTTTGTTTCAGCCTTTTAAAAAAAATAGTTTTTAAACTTTTAATAATTTTTATAAATTATGTTAAACCTAAAAACAATTTTTATCTACACTTTTACATTCTGGAACATTTTTAATTAAGTAAAACTTAGTTAAACCTATAATTAATTAAATCTTTAATTTTGGTTTTGAATCCATAAAATCTATAAAAAATACTTTTAAAACCTTTATAAAATTTCTATAAACATAAACCTATTGTTTATATAAAATGTGAGAAAATAAATATGCTTTAATTATTTTCTAAACTTTTGTAAACTTATAAACTTCATAAAGACTTTAAAACATTTATACTTTTAAAAACATAAACTTTAAATTAAATACTTATACTTATAAAACTTACCATTTGAAGTAAACATTATAAACTTATAATTTTATTTAAACTTTAAAGACCTATAATCAAAATCCCAATTTGAAAAGAAAATTATTCATACCTTATTTATTTAATTATTTATAAACTTATAAAACTTTATAAACTTGTAAACCTTAAAAACTATTAACTTAAAAATATATATATGTTATCTTATTGAAACTACAAGATAATAAATATTTAATACCAAAATGCTTTGATAAATCTTAAATGATTTATATTAATTAGATAAATATTTAGATAATTATCTATCCTTAATAGTCATTTATTCTTGAAGTAATTGTTATAAAATCTTAATTATTATTTATCCTTTAAAATAATAAATATCATTTTATATGTATTCTTTAAATAATTATTATAAATCTCTAATAATTATTTATTCTTCGGATAATTATGGTTAAACCTTAATAATTATTTAGTCTTTCATTTAACAAATACATCAACCCCATTTACGAATACTTGGAAAACTAATTTTTACTTAACATGTGTAATTAATAACTGCAAAACTTTTGAATAATTAATAATTATTCTAAACTATAAACCTATTAAACTTCGATATTCAAAAACCTTCATTTGAAACTTGATCCTAACTTTATACACACAAATCATCCCGTCACCCGTTTGGAACCCTAGTCAAATCTTAGACCCTAGATCCTTGTCTTAGACTTTTTACTTAAATCTTTAGACTTATATTCTTAGACTTATTGTGAGGATTTTATCCCTCTCCAATTCTTGCAAACTCTTGTCGGATACTCTTCATCATCCAAGTGAGTATACTTAGCCCCTTTTTCCTTTCTATACTTTTGGGGTGAAACATGTTCAAAACTTTAAACTTATACAATTCTTGTACAACTATGACTAGATACTTATTCTTATGTTAAACTTGAGACTTGTATGCTTAGATTAAACTTAAAACTAGCATATTCATTAACTTTGATCAAGCATATGGTAACAATGATAGATCTATTGCATTTGACCAATCCACCTTGATTGATTGACCCTTCGGGGGGAGCCCTTGGTGATTGTTACTGAATTAAACTTTAAACTTGAGACTTATAAGGGTAACCTGCGGGTTATGCCTAAACTTGGTTGGAGGGTTGAAGTGCACAATGTTTAAGATACTTGTTCTCATACTTACATTATAGAATGCATATATCATAGTGAATTGTAACTCTTTCCAAATACTTATTAAACTGTGTCAAAACCTTTGTATCTCACCAACTATTTTGTAGTTGACAGATTCTTTCACATGTTTCAGGTTCTACATCATGAGATTTGTTTGTGATCACATAGGACGCTTTGGACCTAGACTACTTATTAAAGAAACGTTGTATACTTGTTATTTCCTTTGTATTGAACCTTTGAATCTATTTATTAATGAAATATTGAAACTTTAATAGTCAACCTTGTGCTATTGAACAACCGCGTCCGCCCCGACGTATAATCCGCCGTCAGTTGGGGTGTGACAACACACAATCTTTATAATCAATTCATACAAGATAAGCTAATGAACCTAACCGACACTTAACATTAATTTCAAATCATTTTGTCCGAAAACTGCCCGAAATCTATTACAGTCGAAATCACTTTTCGACCAAAATGTTATGTCCGAAATCTTTGATGTCCGAAATAACTTTTCGACCGAAATGTTCTGATCGAAATCTTTGATGTCCGAATTCACTTTTCGACCGAAATGTTTTGATCGAGATTTTTAATGTCCGAATTCAATTTTCGATCGAAAATAGTTTTCGGCTCATTCATCCGAGTTTTCGGACGACGCGTCAGATTTTCATCATCTTCATCGTTTTTGATCCAAGCTTCAATCTTTTTACGTTCAGAACTTGTATCTAGCTTCAATGAAGCTAGATACATGCTTTTTATGCGATTCCATACGTAAAAATGTCGTCTTTTGATTCGAAACCCATTAAAACCCTAAAACTCATTTCTTAACTAAAACTCATATTTGAGCACGAACGTTACATGTTTTCGTTTCCTCTTTGTTGACAAACGTTCCTGAGATGTGGAGTGATGATTCCTGAGACTATGAGCTTGATTCCCAAGCTTTCTCTGTCTAGACCTGAGCTCTCCTTTCTCTCTCTAAGTTTGCGCAAATGAGGATGATGAAGAGAAGGTTCTGATCTTGCTCTTTATATACTTGGGCTCCCTTCAGCCCATAGGGCCAGGCCCGAGCCCGCTTGTCTCCCTTTTTATTTTTAAACCCATTCGTTTATATTATTTTGGGATGTTACAAGTCTACCCTCCTTAAAGAGGGTTCGTCCCCGAAATCATTTATCAGTTAAACAACTGAGGGTATAGTCCCCTCATTTCATCTTCTTTATCCCATGTAGCTTCTAGCCCTTTTCTGTGTTTCCATTGTATTTTGACTAAAGGAATCGACTTATTGCGTAGCCGTTTTTCAGCTCGGTCAAAAATGGCTATTGATTCCTCTACATAATTTAGACTGTTATCCACTTCAATCTCTTCATATGGTATGTGCGCCGTATCATCAGCAAGGCACTTGCGTAAGTGCGACACGTGGAATGTAGGGTGAATCCCACTGAAATCATCGGGTAGGTCAAGTCTATAAGCAACGTGACCTACTCTTGCTAAAATTTTGAATGGTCCGACAAACCTTGGACTTAGTTTGCCACGTTTTCTAAATCGGATAATCCCTTTCCAGGGCGACACTTTCAATAGGACCATGTCCCCTACTTGAAATTATATATCTCTTCTTCTCTTGTCCGCGTATGATTTCTGTCTGTCTTTAACGACTTTCATGTGTGCTTTGATCTGGTCAAATTCCTCAGAAGTAGCTTTGACCACTTCGAGACTTGCAAAATCTTTTTGTCCAGTTTCCCCCTAACAGACCGGGGTCCTACATTTCCTTTCATACAGCATCTCAAATGGCGGCATGCCAATGGTTGAGTGATAGCTGTTGTTGTATGAGAATATTTCCAATGGTAAGCGACTATCCCAGCTCCCACCAAAGTCAATGATACAATCCTGGAGCATGTCTTCTAATTTCCCCCTTTCAGATTGACGATCGGTTTGAGGGTGGTAAGTGGTGCTGATGTTCAATCTAGTGCTCATTGCTTTATTGAATTTCTTCTAAATCTTGATATGAATCTAGTATCCCTGTCTGACACAATCGAAAGTGGTATACCATGTATGCTCAAAATTTTCTTGATAAATATCTCTACTAGCTTTTCAGACGAAGAAGCCTCACGTATTGGAAAAAAGTGAGCACTCTTCGTTAAGCGATCGACGATCACCCAGATGGTATCATTGCCCTTAGCTGTTCGCGGTAGCTTGGTAATGAAGTCCATTGTGATCTCCTCCCACTTCCATTCTGGTATTGGCAAAGGTTGCATTTTACCGCATGGTTTCTAGTGCTCGACCTTAACTAGTGAACATGTTAGGCACTTGCTCACATATTCAGTCACATCATTCTTCATGCCGGGCCACCAGTACTCTTTCTTCAAGTCTTGATATATTTTGTTCATCCCAGGGTGGATAGAATAGCGAGACTTATGGGCCTCATCAAGGATTTTGACTCTAAGCTCACCAATCTTGGGTATCCACATCCGGCTAAACCGAGTTCGTACACCGTATTCATTAGTATCAAAATTTCTTTGTTGTCATACTATTCTTTCTCGTTTTATATTCCTTTCCAGCAGTGCTTCATCCTATGCTTTTGCTATCTCATTCATCAAATATGGTGTTATAATTAGCTTTAATTCGAATGGATGTTGACTCTTCCTTTCTGCTTAAGGCGTCAGCCACTACGTTTGCCTTTCCTGTATGGTACAATATCTCGCAATCATAGTCCTTTAGTAGCTCTAACAATCTTCTTTGCCTCATGTTTAATTCTTTCTGTTCCAAGAAGTACCTCAGGCTTTTGTGATCGGAGTAGATTGTGCATTTAACTCCATACAGATAGTGCCTCAAAATCTTTAATGCGAAAACTATTGCCGCCAACTCTAAGTCATGAGTTGAATAGTTTACTTCGTGAATCTTTAACTGTCGCGAGACGTAAGCAATTACCTTTCCTTGCTGCATCAGTACACAACCCAATCCATGACCCGAAGCGTCAGAGTAGACTACCAAGTCTTCGTTTCCCTCAGGTAGGGTCAAGACTGGAGCTTGAGTTAATCGTGTCTTTAGTTCCTCGAACGCGTTGTTTTGGGTTGGACCCCATTCATACTTCACTTCTTTACGTGTTAGCTTTGTCAATGGCGAAGCTATTCTCTAGAAAACCTGAATGAATCTTCGATAGAACCCTGCCAGTCCTCGAAAACTTCGTATCTCTGTTGGCGTCTTTGGAACGTTCCATTCCTTTACTGTCTCGATCTTTGCAGGATCTACCATAATGTCGTTTGGGTTTATCACATGACCTAGGAATTGGACTTCCCTAAGCCAGAATGCGTATTTGGAGAATTTCGCGTACAGCTTTTCCTACTTTAGCACCTCCAAAACCTCTTTTAGGTGACAGTGGTGGTCACCCTCGTTTTTTGAATAAATGAGAATGTCGTCTATAAAATCTATCACTGATCGATCCAACATTGGTCGACATACTATATTCATTAAATCCATGAACACTGCTGGTGCATTGGTTAGACCGAAGGACATCACGAGGAACTCGTAGTGTGTGACAATCTGACTTTTAAAATTAACTCAGTTAAACTTCCCGTTAAATTCCTGTTAAGTTCTAACCCTGTTAACTCAATATCAAACTTTTAAGGATCAATTCTGCCATTTTCTTAATCCCAATCTCACATGAAATCGCAGGGACCAAATATGTAATTAAACCAAATTCGATTTAGTTGACTTTTGAAAATCAACAGGATTGTTCTTGAATCAAATTCGAAGCCCACGATCATTCCCGTTGCAATCCGTAACCGTTATGCATTTGATTGTCATAATCGATCATCATTAAAACATTAATCACAGTAATGGAGTCGAATTAATACCAATTAATCTCATTATTGGATTTTAAAGCCGTAACCATCGGCCATGGTCGCGTTTACCTCAAATTCAATCACGATCCTCCCAATTGATCATCTGCACACCTCAGTCGAACAACTCAAAAGCGATCCCACGCATCTATTTGGCCGGAATCGCTGCAGTGGTCACCGAGAACCGAAGTCGTCGCCGTCGGCATTCGTTTTAGTCGAGTCCCATCAATCCTTCATCCAATCTGGTAATCACTGATACCTATAGTTTTGCTTTTTCATCTAGATTGAAAGCCCTATCATTATCAAGGCTTACATCATTGAATTCTGGATGAACCCGATTCTAGGGTTCATACAATTGTGGTTTAATCGAACCCCTATCCAAACCCCTTTTCAATCAAATTAAATCCTTTCATTAGTTTTGCTATTATCAGGAATATGAAAGCCCCATGGGTATTTTGTCAATTATCATCGAATTGATCACAATCCGTAACCTAGGGTTTGTTCATCTTCGAATTTGGGGTTTCGATCCTAGGGTTAATCAAAATGAAATTAAACTATACCAATAGATTCGCAATACCCTAATTAGTAAAAGCCCTATGATTCCAAATATTTTTAATATAAGATTTGGTGAATTTGAATCCGTGTTTATAAAACTAGGGTTTCGGTTTTTGAAACTAGAATCAAAGGCTTTAAACTCGTTGTTTTTACAATCAAAACCACCCACTGATTCGCCTATACTCGATTAGCAAAACCCCTATACTTTCTTGTTCGATCATGGTCGGAATCTATGTATTTGGGATGAGGATCGATCGTGGATGGGTTTGGGAAGGGGGAACATTGGAAACTTTGATTAAAACCATTTCAAACCAATTTCGTTTGTGATTTCCCTAGTGAGTGTGATGGTTGAGTCGTTGGGCATGTAGGGGAGAGACTCGAACTGTTTTGTTTTTAAAAACATTTTTTATTAATATTTAAATAGAAAAATCAAACCATATATTATTAGATTAATATATTATAATGTTTTAACCCGGAAAACAACCCGTGGGCTCGGGTTTGACTTTATAACTTATAATTACTAATAATTCCACTTTTAAAATAATATATTTATATTATTTTCAACCCCGACTTCGTATGAAATAATATATTAATATTGTTTTTGACTCGTAACTTCTATTACTAAATAATATATATATTTATATTATTTCGCTTTGTTTAAATACCTCGTGTAATGTTTTAAACTATTCAATAACATAAATTGTTATATTATTTACCCACGTTTATTTGCTCAAATAAAACTAACATATTTATTATTTTTGCCACAATGATTAGTTATTAATCATACGAACCTAAAATAATATATTAAATTATATTATTTTTCTAACTTTTGTAAACGACTCGAACGTACGAATTTATTTATTTATATATTTATTATTCGTTATTAACGTTCGACGCTTAATGTAACTACCTTAATTATTATATTATGATATACATATATAGATATATCCGTAGACACGTTCGCTCTTAAATCCTTAGAATGCGTTAAGGCGTTCAATCTTTCGTGTCGTCGTCACAAATCTCAACTTGTCCCTAATTTATGTGTTTATAATTTTAGGGCATTCGTAAATCATTTGAGACTTACACTCGTGGTTCCAACTTATCTCTTGTGTGATACTGACTACGCTATTCATGTGAGTTTTCACGGCCCCTTTTACTGTTTTAACTTGGGGGAGAAAACATGACTAAACGATTTTGGATTTCTCTTAATCCGTATGTTATCAATGTTAAATGCTAAGCGTAACACGCTATCACAGAAAGTCCTCAACTAATATCGGACCATTAATATGGATCTTAGCGAGGTAATATTTAGTAGTACTACTGGGTTTGACAAATCTCACCCGCGTTAGTCGCGTTAACTCGATTAGATATCGAACGGGTGAAATGTTAGCCTACTCACACCGCCAGTGTTGATAGACCTGGCAGGAGGCAATAAACAAACAGTCAGCTTCAGTTGCGAGCGCTTGAGCTGAACATGAACATAGGTTAGCTACCTATAGATACGTACTGAATGAACTTAAATCCGGTAAACGCTTATTTACTTATATTGAAACCTGTGAACTCACCAACCTCGTGTTGACATATTTTTACATGTTTTCTCAAGTCGCTAAGCTAAGACACAGGTGCACGTTAGGGCATGCATGGGATTCAACTGCTTTAATTATGTCTATTTATGTTTGGTTGAATTATTCTATTGTACTTTGCTTTGTTTGGACGTTTGGACTTTGGTTTTGGGCGCGTGTATTTTGCGCATTTACTTCCTTTATGCTTCCGCATTGATACTCTGATTTGAATGGTATATTCATTTTGAGTCCCATGTAGAGTCGTTCAAAGTAACTAATTTCTGAGATCCTGGTTCGTCACTTCCCAAACGGTAAAACTCCGTTAGTTGAATTTGGGGGTGTGACAGATTGGTATCAGATACATTGGTTATAGAGAACTAGGATTGCATACTAGACTATAGCCTCACACATTAGTTACATGTCATTTGGATGTTTGGCACTTATACATATTGTGACAGGAACATGTCGTCAACTCCACCTCCATCACCTAAGGCACTAGGACATAAGGCACCTATCCTACCATCCCCGGAGCCCAAAAGGCGCCGGACTACTTCCAGTGACCATTCAGTTGACCAAGGTGAACCGAGTAGCGCACGAGCAATGGATTATAATCTCAATTGGAACGTATACCCGCAAATGATCCAAAGGTGGATCGAGATGGGAAATGTTCCATCACCCTACTTTGGTTCTGCATCCTCATCATCCCTACTACCTAGCTTGCCATGCACTATGGAACAAGCTTTCGCAACCTTCGTATCTTATAAGTCGAAGGAATTGAGTATTGTACAAGATGCCACCGAGGAGATACCTAAACTTCTGAAAAATGGACCCCAAATAGAGGATAATAAGGTACGAATAGAACTCTTGACTACCGAACTAGCTGCAACGGACCATGTCCATAACCTTTTAGTGGATCGTGTGGCACATCTAGAGACGAGGGCCGACACTATGGACGATGATATGGAAGGAGTTTTGGAGAGATTGGCTGCTATGGAAGCTCAGCTACATGTAGCAAACCACACTGCTGAAGGTCTTCAAGAGAGGGTGACCCGCTTGGAAGCCCAATTACAAGCCGCTTTATTTCGTGAAGAGATTCCACATTCTGATGGCGAAGAGGAACCTTTTGAAGAAGAGCCTTTCGAGGAGGAGCCCGTGGAAGAGGAACCGGTAGATATAGACGATGCACAATCGTATGTTTCTTCCGATGACGAAGATGGTTGATGATCTTCCTATTCTATCTTCCTTTTCATGTTTGTTTTTGCTTATGTTACTTCTCTTTTCAAACCTAGATGGGTAAGGTTGTTCCCATCCAATTAAAGCATGAGAAGTTTAATATTTGAGTTATTTATTTTGTATCCTTACAATTTATTTAATTTTCAAAATATTAGATGTTGTATCTCCTTACTCATACCTGAAAAATGTTTAATATGTGATATATTTCTCATTGTTTTTCATTTGTGATTGTGAAGAATCATGTCTGGGAGAGGACGCGGAGGCCGTGCCGGTGGTCGGGGTACCATAACATGACGGCAGCAGAGCTAGCAGCACTGATAAATGATAGTGTGGCAGAGGCTCTGGCAGCACAGAATGCTGCAGGTAAATGCTTTAGCTATTGACTAATGATGTCCATCCATCTCCTAAAAACATCTTCCTAAATTCGATAATTCCAATCCTATTTTTATTTCTAAATCCAGGCCAGCAAAACCAACAACCAGCCTGCACTTTCAAGGCATTCATGGATTGCAAGCCCCACGCCTTTAGTGGAGCTGAAGGAGCCGTTGGACAACTTCCCTGGTTTGAGAAGGTTGAATCGGTAATTGCCATGTGCAACTGCCCCGTGGCTAATCAGGTGAAGTTTGCTGCCGGAACTTTGGAGGGCCCGGCACTCACATGGTGGAACGCCCAGGTCCAAATGTTGGGTCTGGCCATGGCGAACGGACTCCCGTGGGAGGAATTCAAAGCAATGATGAAAGAGGAATACTGTCCTCGCGATGAGATCCAGAAGTTAAAGGGAGAGTTTTGGAACTTAAAGATGCAGGGTTCTGAAACTGAACTCTACACCACACGTTCCCATGAACTGGCTACTATGTGCCCGCATATGGTAACTCCCGATTACAAAAGAATTGAGCTTTACATTGGAGGTCTAGTGCCTCAAATACAAAGCATGGTGACTTCATCCAATCCTACCACTATCCAACAAACCATCCGACTTGCGCATAAGTTAACCGACCAAGCGGTGACACAAGGAACCCTACCTCCGAGAGGTTCAGTTGCCAAACCCACCGACAATCACAAACGCAAGTTCGATCACCATCCCAACACCCACAACCACTCCAACCCCCACTCCAAAGGACCCCAACCCAACCAACCCCAGTTTAACCAACCACAGCAGCAACAACATAGGTTTGAGCCTACCAAGAACTTCAATCAGTCGACCTCTTCTGGTCAAAACCAGGGTGGTTACGCAGGGAAGTCTCCGAAGTGTAACAAGTGTAACTTCCACCACTTTGGGTTCTGCAATCGTTGCCAGAGGTGCGGCAAAATAGGTCATGCTGCTAAGGACTGCAGGGGTGAGTTACAAACTAAACAACCTTTTCAACAACCGGGATCCACAAGGGGTTGCTTTGAGTGCGGAAAGGAAGGGCATATTCGAAAGAATTATCCTCAATTGAAGAAAGGAGGTAACGGAAACCACAACCCTAACCAGAATAACAATGGCAATGGTGGTAATAATGGAAATGGTGGAGGAAATGGTGCGAAGGGACGAGCCTTTGTACTAGGATATGGAGAAGCCCGTTACGACCATAATGTGGTCACCGGTAAGTTCCTCGTAAATAATTACTTTGCTTCGGTCCTTTTTGACACCGGTGCTGATAGAAGTTTTATATCTAAGAAATTTAGTAATATGATAAAAGGAACTTCATCTCTATTAGAAGATAAGTATACAATAGAGATAGCTGACGGCCAAATAATTGAGGCAACTCACATTCTCAAGGGATGTAAACTTGAGCTAGCTACACATATATTTGATATCGACCTTATGCCAGTCATACTTGGTAGTTTTGATATAATCGTCGGCATGGATTGGTTATCTAAAAACCAAGCCGAAATTATCTGTCGTGAGAAGATTGTTCGTATACCTCTCCCGAATGGAGAAACCCTTTCCGTCCAAGGCGAAAGAGTTGGTGCAGTCATGGGCATTATATCTTTCATGAAAGCACAAAAATACCTTCGAAAGGGGCATACGGCTATTTTGGCTCTCGTTGCTGAACAGCCATCAAAAGAGAAGAAGATTGAAGATATTCCCATCGTGCGTGAATTTTTGGAAGTATTTCCCGAGGATCTGCCCGGTCTACCACCGCACCGTCAAGTCGAATTCCAAATTGATTTAGCACCCGGAGCAGCACCGATTGCTCGGGCACCTTACAGACTGGCACCCAGTGAATTGCAGGAACTGTCCACTCAATTACAAGATTTGTTGGATAAAGGTTTCATCCGACCTAGTTCATCACCGTGGGGAGCTCCGGTACTATTTGTCAAGAAGAAGGACGGAACTTTCCGTATGTGTATTGACTATCGGGAGCTGAATAAAGTCACAATCAAGAACCGCTACCCTTTACCCCGCATAGATGACCTCTTTGATCAACTCCAAGGATCAAGTTTCTATTCCAAGATAGATCTTAGGTCCGGCTACCATCAGTTGAGAGTCTGAGAAGAGGATATCTCAAAGACTGCATTCAGGACGAGGTACGGCCATTACGAATTTATGGTCATGCCTTTCGGGTTAACCAACGTACCTGCGGTATTCATGGATCTCATGAACCGTGTGTGTAAGCCTTACCTTGACCAATTCGTTATCGTTTTCATCGACGACATCCTCATTTACTCTAAGAATAAGGAAGAACATGAGGAACATCTACGCCTAATTTTGGAATTACTTAAGCGAGAGAAACTGTATGCTAAGTTTTCCAAGTGTGAATTCTGGATCCGGGAAGTTCAGTTTCTAGGGCATGTGGTTAACGAAAAAGGAATACATGTCGACCCATCAAAGATAGAAGCCATCAAGAATTGGGAAGCACCGACGACTCCGACTGAGGTGCGACAATTTCTGGGATTGGCTGGATATTACCGTCGATTCATCGAAGGATTTTCCAAAATTGCTCAACCCCTCACGGCTTTAACTCAAAAGGGTAAAGCCTATAATTGGGGCGACAACCAAGAGTCAGCATTCCAACATCTTAAACAGAAACTCTGCAGTGCACCTATTTTAGCTCTTCCGGAAGGAACCGATGATTTTGTAGTGTATTGTGATGCATCTATTCAAGGTTTGGGTTGTGTTTTAATGCAATGCGAAAAGGTGATCGCATACGCTTCACGACAACTAAAAGTCCACGAGAGAAACTACACCACTCATGATTTAGAGTTGGGAGCCATGGTCTTCGCACTTAAGATATGGAGACATTACTTGTACGGTACCAAATGCACCATCTACACCGATCACAAGAGTCTTCAGCACATCTTCGAACAGAAAGAGTTGAACATGCGACAACGTCGTTGGGTCGAACTCTTAAACGATTATGACTGTGCGACTGAAAGTAGTCAAGAGACCGGTGTCAGGTTATGGAATAATAGAATGCGGTATATTAGTACTCAGGCCTGGTAGAGTTGAACAAACAACAGTTAGTGGGAAACCTTAAGAGCTGTGATACAGGGTTTTATGAGCATTGTATTCTAGGAAAATCTCGCAGAGTCAGATTAGCAAACATGTGCATTCTACAAAAGGAATCCTAGATTACATTCATGCTGACCTGTGGGGATCTGCAAAGGCAGAGTCATTAGGAGGGGCTAAGTACTTTCTTTCTCCAATTTATGATTATTCCAGAAAAGTTTGGGTGTTTGTCTTAAAGCAAAAGGTTGAAACTTTTAGGAAATTCAAGGAATGGAAGGCTCTAGTAGGGACACAAACTAAAAGAAAGGTGAATAGATTGAGAACAGACAAAGGCCTGGAGTTTTACAATGGATTGTTTAATGTGTATTGCAAGGAACAGGGTATATCAAGACATCTGACTGTTGTGGGCACTCCACAACAGAATAGATTGGCACAAAGGATGAACATAACCTTACTCAATAAGGTGAGATGTTTGTTATTTGGATCTGTTATGCCAAAGAAATTCTGGCCATAATCTTTTTATACTTCTGATGTTTTAGTGAACATGTCTTCTTCTTCAACTATAGATATGATGACTCCTACAGAGAGATGGTCAGGGAAACCAGTAAACTACAACAAGTTTTGTTGTTTCTCTGAGTACCAGACAACACCAACATTGATCCTTTAATCACCTTGGACTTACCATTCTTAAGACTCACTTGGTGACTATTACTCTCAAATGTCCCAAGTGAAATTAAGATTCTTCTTTAAGTTTGGAATGTACCTTACACCTTGTAAAGTTACTTATTAGCCATTATTCATTTTGAAACAAACTGATCCAATTCGCTAAACTTGGCAAGGTCTACCATCACCCAATTGAACTACACCTTGAGTTTCCATCTTCAGTTCTTGAAAGAACTCCTTTCTTGTTGTCATATGAAATGAACAGCTTGAGTCCATTATGCATTGCCCACTACCACCAGAATTTGATACGACCAAGACCTCTTCACTAACATACCCTTCAAAATTGGCTTCAGGAGAGTGATTTCCAGTACCTTTTGTGTGACTATACTCCCCTTTATTTTTCTTGTTTCTATCTGGACAATCCTTCTTTAAATGTGTATCAGTATTGCACACAAAGCATCTTCTTTTGACTCTTGATTTAGAACTAGCGTGATACTTTTGTTTGATAAATCTTGACTCGGTCCCTTTAACAACCAAGCCATCGGAACTCTTCTCTTTAACCGCAACCCTTCTTTTCAATTATTTTGAATTCATGGCTGACAAAACTTCATCCATGGACAGTGTATCCCTACCAAACATCAAAGTGTTCACAAAGTGTTCATACACTTGTGGCAATGAGGCTAAGAACATGATTGCTCTATCTTCATCAACAATTATCACTTCAATGTTTTCAAGATTCAATATGAGTTTATTAAACTCATATGTGTAATCCTCTAAAGACTTTCCTGGATTCATTTGGAAAGCATATAGTCGTTTCTTAAGGTATAATCTATATGCAATGGATTTTGTCATATACAAACCTTTCAATTTGGCCCACACACCCACAGTAGTGGTTTCCTTGGAGACTTCTCTAGTTATAAATAATATGTGTGGTCGTACTAAAAGTCTCAACTCAAAAAGTGATTGGGGCATTTGCACCAAATAAAATGGCAGTAAATGTTTTGGTGATGTGATGATGTTTGTATTTGCTCGACCAATTTGTTGAGGAGAATATAGACACACAGTGGATGATGAGTGTCATTTTCTTATGTTTGAAATTATTTCTTGATTTGTGAATATGTATTTTGATTGTCGATACAGAACATGACTATAGTATCAACTGTAACTTGTTCACCAAATTGCTTGAGTTTTGGTTCATAGGTGCATTTAGGTCGGTCAAAGGCATTAATCGCAAGCACTCTATTTGTATTTTGAATTCTTGTTGTGAGGGATTTGGTTGGTTAGACATAAGTGTGATTAGATCACGGGCACTTATGGATATCATAAATCTACACGTTAATATTTTTATCATCATAATATGCAATATATTATGATCGGGCACACGTTAAAGCACAATAATTCAGTTGAAATTGTGTAATGACTAGCTTGAGGTGGTTGATACTCAAAAGGAAAATTTTATATCATGTTTTTAATCGTTATAGATTTACAGGATCTGAAAGAGAAATAGAAACAACATTAGAAATCTTCATCTTGTTAATCCAACCTCACAATTAATCCTATACGATCCTAAGTGTATATTAATCTAAGATTTAACTATTAGCATCCCAATTTTCAGTATATTATTTTATTGACAAATTGGTTTTTAATAATCTAAACCATGACTTAATAATAATTCAAACTAACAGTTTGGCTACTGATAATCCTAACTTTTACTTTTGTCGTCAATGACAGTACCACTAGCATAATCATCATATATTTACACTCGATTTCGCTAGCTTGAACGTTTCTCTATTTCATTTAAAATAGTCATTTTGAGAGAAAATAGGTGTAAATCGAGTGTAAATATATGATGATTATGCTACTGGTATTGCTATTTACAACAAAAGTGAAAGTTGAGATTATCACCAATCAAACTGTTACTTTGGATCATTATCAGCCAATAAGGCAATAAGTCATACTTTGGATTATTAAAACACAATTTGCCTATTTTATTTTATGAATATTCTGTTTTGTATATTAATGATAACTTAAATTACATTGGCATCAGTCAAAAACCAAAAATTCTTAACTTTCATGTCTAAGTAAACTTCAATAAAAAATCTCTGCATAAATATCTCTTAAACACATGAATTATATATGAAGAGATGAGAATCAGCGACAAACTTTGTTATGTTAGTGTGTGTTGTGTGTGTTTATGGTGACCCAAGAGGAACAACCAAGAAGGATTTATGGTCTTTAAGGAAACTTGAAGATGAAACTGAGATTAACTCTTACCAGCTTTTCCTAAAGATTTGGACTGTTCAATCTCCAAGTGGTATGATACCATTCATCCAAATTTCATCCTTCGAGTTTCAAGTGGGTTTACGAACCAACATACAAATTTCTTGAAATTCTTATAGTAATTATGGCATCCATAGATATGTGTTTACAACTTATTTGAGTTCATTGGTTTGAATATGTAGCATAACTAGAGATAAAATATGTGTGTTCTTGAAGAATTTAACGCTACTAAAAAATTGGAGCATCTTCGATGAATATTTACCAAGGATGAATCCATCGGAAAAATACCGATGAAATCCATCAAAATCTAGTTTTTCAAATATTTTTTTGGATTTTGGTAGACACCGTCACTAACTGGTAATTACCAATGGACAGTGGCGAATACAAGAACTTTTTTATGGGTATCGGAAAAAATTTCGGGGTTCGGATTTCTAAAAAGGGATTTTCTGTCGGTCAGGTCGTTGGAATTTTTTTTGCCAGATTGAGTGGGGTTATCGAACTTTTTTATTAGACTGAGTTATGCTATTGATTTATTTTAGTTTTTGAATATAGATATAAGTTTTTTTTACTCGGTTCACAAATTCATAAAATTGAAACTTTTAGCGTATTCGTAAAACTTAAATTTAAATCAACATATCTAAATACTAAACATGAAAGATTCAATTATCAAATAATTAACAAGTTTAACATAGTAAACTTCAAATATCAATCTATAAACTAAAGATGAAATATTCAATTACAACCACTAGTTTAGTCTAGTGGCAAAGGTGTATGTCCAAGACTTCTTCAAAATGAGGAGGTATAGGGTTCAAGTCCCACTTGTGACCAGAAAAAAAAAAAAAGGGTCCAAGTTGAACCAAAGGGTTTTCTCACATGTGGTGAGTTTCCTCCTGTGGAGGTGGAGATGAACGGGTGCATCAGATGGCCCGTCAATGATCCAAATTGCCGTTCAAAAAAAATTTACCCAAATGAGTACTCATATAATCAATCAAGCATCTAATATTCTAATAAATAATATATATAATAATCAAATAATAAAATAAAATTTACAGTAAAAGTTCAAAAAAAATAATTTATTTGAGAAATCATTCATAAAATACCTAAATTGGGGTTGTTTGTGTTTTTGATACCGAATTCGAGAGCGTGAAGAGGCAACACTTGACAAGGCCGATTAATTGTTTAGAACAGAATAGATGAGTTTAGGGTATAAAATTTTATTCAGTTAAATGGTTAGTGGCCTTGTGGATTTAATTGTTTATAAGGATTAATGGATATGTTTAATTAATTAATTTATAACATATTCATATTTGTTAATTAGTTTACATTTACAATAATTAATATATTTATATTTCCAAAATTCTAGCTTTTAAATTATGTTTGGATTATTGGATTTTAATAATTCCACCTTTTACCAATTGGCCAATAATAATCCCAACTGAGAATATTCTTACCACTAGTCCCTACTTTCAAACTATTTTGTTACATTGGACTCCCCGTTAAAAAAACTTAACGCCGTTAGATTTTATATGACGTGGACATCTGCAAACCGCCGAAAAGTCGAGCCAAGCTAGCAGTGGTCTCGTGGTGGGTTTTGAAATTGGCTCTGGTGGTGTTTAACTAGTCTCGTTGGTCCGGCAAGTCCAAACAGAGATAACGGTAGTGTTTAACGAGACAAGTTAAACACCACCAGAGCCAATTCAAAACCCACCACGAGACCACTGCTAGCTTGACTCGACTTTCCGGTAGTTTACAGATGTCCACGCCATATAAAATCTAACGGCGTTAAGTTTTTTTAACGGGAAGTCCAATGTAACAAAATAGTTTGAAAGTAGGGACTAGTGGTAAGAATATTCTCAGTTGGGATTATTATTGGCCAATTAGTAAAAGGTGAGATTATTAAAATCCAATAATCCATTATGTTTTTGGTATTGTTTTGGTGAAACAATGGTGTCAAAATTTATTGAAGTCACTCAGGATTAATCGTATATATAACAAATAATTTTTTTCCTATGAGGATCGGTCGACACTGATCTCAGCACTTCACCGGTTGATGACCCCAAGTGTGAGAGTAGAGTGTTCGAGGTGGGAAGAAGGGTCGTCGCTTCGGCTCTTAGACCACTCACAATTTATACAATGTCATTACTAGTGATATCACTACTTACCACACCGGACGATCTTACAATTCATACAATGTCATTGCTAGTTATTCTACGGAGGTATGCACTTATTTTTACGTAGTGTAATTATTTTTTCTCATTAACAAATGTAATTCGTTTGTTTAATATTTGTAGAACATCAAAAATTGTTGCCGTGTAATAACCTTAATAGCAAGTGTAGGTGGCAAATGCCACCCACCAATCTCCCTATCAACTATATTGAAATGGTAAAAATCACATTCAACTTTGTAAAATGTTATTTTGACCTCTCAAGTTTTTAAAATTTCAAGTTTACCCCTTATAGTATAGTATAATCGGATTATTCCTTAATAACTTTCACGTTTGTTTGTTTATTTTATTTTTCTTGACGTCCCGATATAACTTTTTTTATAACAAGGTCGTATTCAAGAGAGTATATTTTTTTAATTATAATGGATTATATTGACTGATGGTGACGTGCTGGTATCATAAATAATGAGACCGTCACCTACTGAAAAGCATTGAAACCATTATCTAACAGTATTTTATCTATGTTTCGATATTCGCAACTGACTCGCCGTAACTTCATACGTTTCTTTTATGTATTTAAATATTACTCTTTTTGTGCTTATCCACATTAAGGCTCGCCTCCCGCCACTGAACGCGAGACAAAATTTATTCAACCACGTTTCTATTTATACTTACCTACGTAAAGACACCGTCTAAACCGTTTTTAAGGTCCGTTTTCTGTAGCGGAGCATAGCAAAAAATTTCTAGTTAAACTGAAATGTAATATCTTCTTCAATGAAGTAGGAGGTTAAGCGTCAAATCCTAAACTTATCTCCTTGAATGTCAATTATTCTGAAAGGGGCTGATAAATTATTGGATGCAAGTAAGACAAAAATATATATAGTGAGCGACTGAGTGGGGAAACCGGTCCAACATCTAAAAGCCGGTTCTTCTCAGCTTTTGGCTTACAAACCAAATCTTTGCGTCTCTTTTTGTATCAATTGTTTGTTAATTTATGTAGAGAACAAATGACTAACAGCTCAGTGAGCTCACTGTGTTCTTTGATGGGTGTTTTGGTTCATTTTTGTGAACCTACGAAGAAACAAGTTTCTTCGACCGGCCCATTGGTACTTTTTGTCATCTTGTTTTCTTTAATTATAATATCATATTTTGTTAACAAAATCGGTGACATAATGGTATTTGTGAAGTTTTAATATTACCTGCGTGCTCCATGTAGGTCCATATACATTGTAGTTTACAAACATTACCATGTTGATTAGTTTTTTTTTATAGAAAGGGTGAAACTTTAACTATTTGATGTATTATTAAGAGAAAATCATCAAAATATACATTGAAAAGTTAACTTTTTGAAAATATATATATCCACTCTCGACCAATAGATTGTTGACACCTCGACAAAAATCATTATGTGGGATACTTCCTAGCCGGCCAGGTGGCATCTCAAGGGACAGCCACGTGTATAATCCCGGTTCTAGTGGAGCTGCTACCACCCTAACCGGTTCCTCCTTGGCCGGTAAATACTCTGACAAATAAAAATGTGCCACGTGTCATGCATGAGCTATCAGCTTACCGGCCCAAGCTGGTCCCGACTCCTATATAGCCGGTCCCGACTCCTATATAGCCGGCTACGCAACCTCCACCAATCTAAACGCTCCATGTAAGCAACTGTAGCCGGTTCTTTTATTTTTGTAGCCGGTACAATAATGTCGGCTAAGGAGTAGGAGGCCGGCCACTCCTCTGCCGGTAAACTACCAAATAAAAATCCCAAGGTAATACTTTGTACGATAAATCCCAGCTTTTCTCCTCTTCCATTCAATTTTCAGTATTCTTCCATAACTCTTCAATCCTCCCGAAGAAATGGATCATTCTTCCACATGCTTTCTTTTACCCGAACAATTTATAAATAAACCCCCGGATTTTAAACATGCCTCGGAAAAATATCTTTGAAGTTGGAACTGGTGAACTCGAAAAAATTTGGCAATGTCCACAGGGCGGTGGTGGGGTCAAGCCCTGGTTCATACCCCCCGTCAATTAGGTAGTTGGGTTGCTTCTATCTGAACACAGATCCCCAACTACTCCATTCCCATTCACATCTTTCTTTTCTGCCATATATTTCTACCTGTGTAATTTTTATATTTGATCAACAGAGAACCACCCGTGTAATTTTTATATTTGTTCCACATATCACCACCCGTGTAATTTTTATATTTGAATTTTTTTTTTATGTTTATGTAATTTTATATTAAAGTTATATGAATGACTATTCTTGTTTTGTAACATCCCGGTTTTTCGTTTAGAAAACGGGTATGTATATTTTGTAAATAAAGGTTCTCGGGTACGGGAAACTTGATGGGAACATGTAGGTCCTGAGCAGATCCGAAAAAAAACACAGATCTGCGGAGAAATCTTCAAACAGTCCGGATCGAGAGGCGGAATCTCTGGATCCGGTATCACTCTCGAATCAGAAATGGTAGAGACGGGTGCGGGAATCACAAACACGAACAGAAACATATGAAAATGAAAAGAACAGATAATTGAAAGCATAAAACGTATGATTCTTTGATTGAAATGAAAATTAAAAGGCTCGATCATACACTAACAATTATCTCACCCCAGGGTGAGCTCCCCCTGGGGTGGTGATTCCCTCTACAGACACACACTCACTCCTAGGGCATAATCTGCTATAAATAGGAGGCCAAGCACATGCGCCTTGTTTTCCAGGCCACCGCCAATGGGCCTGAAAAACAGATATCGAAACTACCTAGTTTCGATTGAACAAATGTTCAACCGAAACTAGTAGTTTCGATTGAACAAAAGTTCAACCGAAACTAGTAGTTTCGATTGAACAAAAGTTCAACCGAAACTAGTAGTTTCGATACTGTAATTTCGATTGACAGCATCAGTCTCAAAATTATACCCAACAATCTCCCCCTAGACTGATGCTATCAATTCTTGTCCGACTCTGTCTTTCGTCTTCATAGATTGACTGATGATCCAATGCCTTTCGTTGTGAATCTCCCCCTCAAGTGTAGACCCTCCTATCTTGTAGGCAAATGATAAAGGTTTGAATCCCAAGTATTTAGCAGTAAATAACCATCTTTCTACAAGGATTCTTGACATTCTCGAACACTTGATCAACTTTTGCCTTCTCTCCTCCTAAAAAAAGGTCAATTTCAAGCAAAGGCTCACTTTGTCTTGCATCTTCATAACTCTGCTGATAATTTGAAGTCTTTCGTGGTAATTCTCCCCCTGAAGTGTAGACCCTCCTATTTCTAGGCAAAAGATAAGGGATCGAATCACCATGTAATCAACAACTAATGATCCGGTTTGTCACAAATATGCTTGACTTTGTTACCCGCTGCCCAAACTTGAACTTTGATCAAAGGAATTACGGCTGAATCAGGCAGAACATCGTGTATATTGCCGAAGAAACGAAATTTTCGAAAACCCAAAAAAGGATGTCTCCAAGTTTTCTTCCAAAACTCCCCTCCTTCTATGCAATATCCTGTTAAAAAATTTATCCAAGAAAATTTTCAAAAAAAACTCTTTTTTTTTTTTTTTTTTGGAAAGTACTTGGACAGTTCTGCCTGTAGTTTCGATAGGCTCTACTTCAGTCGAAACAAGACTAGTTTCGATAGAGGCAGTATCGAAACAAGAAGTTTCGATAGAGAGATTCTTCAATCGAAACTAGTAGTTTCGATAGGAGATTCTTCAATCGAAACTAGTAGTTTCGATACCCTCTAGTTTCGATAGCCTAGTTTCGACAGCCTAGTTTCGATGTCTTCTACTTCTGATTTAGGGCAACACCAGTAGTTTCGATAGAAAATGTTCAGCCGCCACATAGTTTCGATTGACCATCTTCAACCTTCAGCTACTTCGATACCCCCAATCCAGGTCTGAAAAATGCTTCAAGAGCCTTACATCTTCAGATTTTGAAAGTGGAAATGTAGAACAGCAGTCACAAACCTGCTACACATCGATTTCTTCATGTTTAACGTCTCAATGGCGGGTTTTTCTCTGTTTTTCGAGCAGATTCGAGAGCAATAAGAGCCATCATGGCTCTGATACAACTTGTAGGTCCTGAGCAGATCCGAAAAAAAACACAGATCTGCGGAGAAATCTTCAAACAGTCCGGATCGAGAGGCGGAATCTCTGAATCCGGTATCACTCTCGAATCAGAAATGGTAGAGACGGGTGCGGGAATCACAAACACGAACAGAAACATATGAAAATGAAAAGAACAGATAATTGAAAGCATAAAACGTATAATTCTTTGATTGAAATGAAAATTAAAAGGCTCGATCATACACTAACAATTATCTCACCCCAGGGTGAGCTCCCCCTTGGGTGGTGATTCCCTCTACAGACACACACTCACTCCTAGGGCATAATCTGCTATATATAGGAGGCCAAGCACATGCGCCTTGTTTTCCAGGCCACCGCCCAATGGGCCTGAAAAACAGATATCGAAACTACCTAGTTTCGATTGAACAAATGTTCAACCGAAACTAGTAGTTTCAATTGAACAAAAGTTCAATCGAAACTAGTAGTTTCAATTGAACAAAAGTTCAACCGAAACTAGTAGTTTCGATACTGTAATTTCGATTGACAGCATCAGTCTCAAAATTATACCCAACAGAACAGTACGTTAGCATTATAAAAATAAATAGGCGGGGGTTATGGTATAATTAGCGAGACTTGCGGGGTCATTTTTATAAAATGAAGTGAGACGGGCCAAGCTCTGGTGAGGAGCCGTGGGACGCAAGGGCCGAGCCCAGTCCGGCACGAACACCCCTATAGGGTTACGGCAAGGGGGTGAGTCTCCCATTTCTTGTTGCGGCTGCCGAGAGAAGAAGGGGAAAGAGAGGGAGGCCGTTCATCGCGATTTGGTCAATATCAAGGTATAATCACAAGCCTCTAATCTTCGTGTATGTGTTTTAAGCTTCAGTTAATCGTAATAACTATTTTATGATTCTAGGGTTTCGAAGGAAACGTGAGTAGGAAGAAGACGAGTTCGTTGGTGATTCGATCCACTCGAGTCACCCGGATTAGACGTATAATCTTGTGAATCTAGCACGTTATTATCACTTTCATTTTGTGTATGTTTTCGGGCTAGGGGAGGTTCGGGCGAACCCACTATGGGTGGCCGGTGAGTGTAGCGAACTCGGGAAAGGACCGGTTTGGGTAGGGACAGCGGAAGATGGTGACCTGGGTGATAGCTGGACGCGGCGAAGGGGGTGTTATCTAGTGGTGACAACAGCGAAGAAGGACCCGTAGGTCGGTCACGGGGCTGCAGTGGCATCGGGAGGGGCGACAACAGGAAGCGGCGGTGCCGGCCAGGGGCTGTTCACGACGGGTGAAGACTCGGGAGGCCGGTGCGAAGCCGACAGGGGCTGGGGTGACACAGTGATGGCCGTGACAGGCCGGGGGAGACGAAGAAGACGCGACGACAGCATGGTGGACCCGTGGCAGCGGTGGCCGGATGCGGCGGGTACCGGGTGGAAGTTATTGGTGGCCACGAAGGGAGCCGGAGTTAGCCGAAGCGTGTCCGGTGACCACCATGATCGTGTATGGATGCGTGTTCGTGTATGGGAAGCTTGCATGGTGGTTAGGGTTTTTGCATGGCGTCATGCATATGCATGTGATCATGCGTAATGTTGGGATAGTCGAGTGAGTGAGCGAGTGGACGAACGTTGAGTCGTGTATTGACTCGTGTATTGTGTAATTGTTAGGTACGAGTTCGAAAGACGAGCACGGGAAGTTAGCAAGTTCTAGTGATCGAATTGCGTCTAGCAAAGCTGAGTTTCTATCGCCCACTTTTAAATGTTTTAATGTTTTGGGCTCGAATACATGCGTAGGTTGTTAACATTAAGTGTAAGATAGGTGGCGTTGTGCGTTAAACGCACGTGTTCTAAATCTTGTTGCGTATGCATGGGATGCATGGGAACGTGTCACGTACTTATTGACGTGACGGGGATTGAGTGCAAGCTTGATATCGGGTTGAGTTTAGTCAACGGGTTTACGAGTCTGGCGGAGTCAAACGAGTGATTGGGTTTGTCGGTATCCTCGGATTAGGCAGGCGGGAATAAATTGTGCGTCGTCGATATTAAACAATCATTTTGTTATAACCCATTTTATGAGTTGATATCTTTTGAGACTTAAACTATTTTATGACGAATTTGGGGAATGAATATCCTGAATAAATTACTATAGAACTCACTCAGCGTAGCTGACGTTTTAGCATGTATTTCAGGTAAAGAGAAAGTGTGAGCTGGCGGCTTCTAGATAGCGTTTGGTTACCGTGATTGTTGTGATGACATTTATTTCCGTTATGACGATTGAACTATTTAGATATTAGTACTTGATTGACTAGTGTTTGAGATTTAGGTCGTTGACCAAATGTTTACTGTTTGTTTTTCTGCTGCATTTATTGAGACAATTTGATGTCATTTACTACTGTGCTTACGTGTATGCCAACGTGTCGGGTTCCCAGGATTGGGGCCTTACAAGTTGGTATCAGAGCGGTGGTTTAAATAATCTGGGCATCCTCGATGCCTAGACTTAGACTGAGAATGGGACCAATGTGTAGGGAATGTCATCACGTGTAACCAAAAGCCAGAAGCGCCAGGTATGAATTAGTGTATATGTGTGTGTGTGTTAGTAGGCTAAGACAGGGGCGTTATGCCAAGATGCAGTATAGGGATGGTTTAAAACCTGAAAGGCAAGGCAAGCGGGCAATGGCGATTGGGCACCGTCATTAACAAATTGCACTGCTCAGATTGTTTTAAATGATACCAAAGTATTGCTCTGTTTGTTATTAATTTCAGTAACTGATGGCAACTAAGAGACAAACCGCTGGTAATGCTGCTAGTAGGGGCGTCGTGAGAACGCTCAGGACGACAATGCTAATCACGAGGAGGTGTCGGTTCATGCGGAACCATCAGTACATATTGAAGCTTCGGTGCATTCTGAGCCCAAGGAGGGATTTCAGTTCGAACCTAATGTCACACCCCGGCCGGCGACGGATTATACGCCGGGGCTGACACGGTTGTTCAAAAGCTCATGATCATCTATTTAATGTGAAAGTATTTATTAATCCATATTAAATTATCCGTTACAAGAACAATGAAAAGTTACAAGTTTAACATAACATCAATCCCAATTTATTAACTAGGTCCAGATCCTATGTGAGCAGTAAGGGCCTCAAGCAAGTACACCTGAAACATGCGAGTAAAAGTCAACTACAAGTAGTTGGTGAGCAACATAGGTTTTGACACAAAAACTATAGTTTAGATAAAGTTTACGATTTAGAAGATTCTAATGCAGATCTAAAGCATATCTAAGAACACATAAGGCTCCAAGCGTACAGTTCAACCCTGGTAAATGAAATCTAGCTGCCACAATCCCACGGATTGCCGTTTTGATAAAAAGGGTTAGATAACACCCGAAGTTTTATAGTTCACGTCCAACATGGGGAGATACACCCATGCTAATAGTTCACATCCATCATGGGGAGATACACCCATGACAATAGTTCACACCAACAACAACCCGCCAAGGTCGTGTGGTAAGTTTAGTTTAGTTTCGGTTTCCCCTATAAATGATCATGTTAGGTACTACCTTAGGCTTGCAACACAAGTTAATAAATGTACTGGCATGCGTTCATGCAATGGTCACCAAATAGTTCAAGATATAAAGCATGTAGATCATAGCATAGAATCAAGTTATTGAATCGTGTAGATAAAGTAGTTAACACATGTTTCACCCCAAAAACAAAAGCAGTAAAAAGGGGCTATGAAAACTCACTCAAATTGTAGCTAAAGATGATAGAGTTTTGATGAGCTGGATGAGTATGGTGAGATATACTCACAATAAACCTACAAGATAGATTGTATTCCAGGTTTAGGATAGATCTCATAAGATAGTGAGATTTTGGGATTGTTGGGGTTGAATGTGAGGTTACAATAGTTTTGGGTGTACAAGTTATTCATAAGTTTATCTAGGGTTTGCTAAATTTAGTTTGTATAATAATTGTGATCTCTGGGGTGATACAAATTTATACATTTAGGTTTAATTAGAAAATTCTATACATAACGTTAAAATGACTGATTAAATAATCCTGTTAAAGACTTATAAAGTAAACAGGTTTTACGTGGAATAAATGAGATTTCTATAATTGTTTATTTAGAACAAACATTTAAGTATCTAAATAATTATTCTTGTCAAAGATAAATATTTTTTTTGTATTCAAAAGGTTCTAATAATTAATATTAATAAACCTTATCAGTTCGTCTAAATGATCTATGTACTTTATTTATTTGGAAATTTATATCGTTTTATAATGAGTTTTTAAATAAAGTAAGTAACTTAAGTTTACATTTTCTGATTTTTATAAAAGAGAGGTTTATATAAATGATCATATTTTTAATTGGGTTTTCAAATATCTAGACTACAAAAAGTTGGTTATCCAAACATTTAAGATTTTTTTAATTAAAACAAAAATAGATGGATGTTATTTCATAGATTTCAGTTTCATAAATTTATAATTATGGGATTTATATAAATGTTATTTGAAACTCTTACATATTAATAAGATGTTAAAACGAGTAAAAGTAGGTTTTTAAATAATTGGTTTTATGAAATCGAAATAAATTGTTAAGCTATTCCAATAATCCCCTTATATAAAAAAAAGATTTATAAAAAGTCGCTAAATAAACTTTAAGCATAGTTAATGGAAATAGCATGATCATTTCTCTAAAATAGCCACTTAGGTGTCACTACAGGGTTACAAATTTTTATAAGTTTGGGGTAGTAAGGTTTAGGCAACTGAATTTTATAATTTGATTAATAAGCGATACTATTTTATAAATAAAACGACGTGATTATTTTATCTAAATAACCACCTCTATACCGCTTATTTAGGAACTTTAACCTTTATAATACATTTTTTTTGATAGATTACAATAGATAGAATGTTAATCCTCATTTCCGGAGTTTATAGAGGTTACAAGATATTTTTATAGAATTTGTAATAATTAAGTTGGGGTTTAAATAATTTAGTTTGTGTCATAAGATAACAAGAAAAAGGCTTAAAAAAAAGAAAAAAGGGGTAACGGGTCTCGAACCCGTGACCTTAGTTGTGGGAGGGTAGCGCTTTAACCGGTTCCTCTGGGCATTTTTCCTTGCAAGAAACGAGCTTAAGAATCCTTTAAACAACTACCCCCAAGACCCTTCTTCCCCAATTAGCCAAACCAAACCCTAGATCCCAAATCCACCAAAGTAATCACCCGGTTCATAGGGCTTTTGATCAAGAATGGAAATCGAGCAAGAGCAAGTACTATACCTGTGATTTGGACTAAAATCCACGGAGAATGGGAGTGTTCTTGCTCCTGTAACAGTCACGATCGGGAAGGAGAAACGGGGACGAATTGGGTTCGATTTCGAGTAGTAATATGATAGGGAGAGGTTAGGGGTATGAACTAACGAGCGTGTACTGTCGAATCCGATTCGATTAACACGTTTTCGTTCATAAATCATGCCTTTCAAGTCCCAAAACCGAAATCTTGATTTCATCATTAATGTCCCATAAATTCGAGGTGATACTCGAATTAACTCTACATAAGTGAGGGAAAATGAATGGCAATACACGTTGGGGACGATCTGGATTCATAACCGCAAGGATCGATAGCCTTGAATGTCGATTTTGACTTCTTGGAGTCAAAGTAGAGCACAAGGAACTTCCATGGTTCATTATTTAGATCAAGGGGGTTCAATTGATTTGAGGTGGTTCAAGGGCATTTAGATGGGTTCAAGGCTTATTTACATTATCTAAATTTATCTTCTCTACCAAAAAAAAATCCTCTTTTTATTTATATAAGTTCTATATCTAGAAGGTTTTCAATTATTATTTGTTTGATTATGAACCTACAAATAGGAAAAATTCATTTTATGAAGTTACAAATGGTGTAAATGTTAAATATGATTATGTTAAATATTTATGTATATATAGTTACATATAAGTAATGCGTATAAATATAAAATGTATCAATACATTATCAATGCTCACATGTTTTGTTTTTGGTTCACTACTATGATAAAGTATACATATTTATATACTTGTGTACATATGCATACATATATTTGATAGGTGGTAATGTGTACTAGTAAGGTTGAAAGCTTGGATTTCTACCCAACAGGGAATAGTTGTCAGTGTGACTGGTACGAGATGGAGTATCACTATTGTTTAGAATAAAAAAAAATAATAAGGTCGGAAATTTCTCGGGGATTACAGTCTCCCCTACTTTAGGAGATTTCGTCCCGAAATTCAACCGTTGGGGGTTACTGAATCAGGAAGAAGATGAAGGTATTGGATTCACAATGAGTTCTAACTACTGGTTTAAGAAGTACAATTGACAATTAGATTTAGAAGGTCAGGTATGAATGATAGTAGTGGGTCTAGTTCGAAGAGGATCGAGGGGAGAATTGTCGAAGGATGTTCTGAGTCCCAAAGATGGAATGCATCAGTTGAAGTGGGGATGATGAGGATTTGATGATTAAGATTTGTTTAGAATATAGCCTAATGTGCTCAAGGATGTCACTGGGAGATTTCATAAACCTAGGTCACGGTCAAAACAACATAAAACTTTACGTGATATGAATGACGTCACTACTGACAATATGACAAGAACACTTATATATAGGAAGTACCAGCGACGTATCCACCATGCTCTTATCATATCACACTAGTTCCGTTATTATATATCAAGATAGGTTCTACGTCACGATACACGACGGAATTCACTATATTTTCCATGCGCTGAACTTTATAATTACGTGTGCACCCGTAATTACTCAGTTCATCGTATGGTCCGTATAGATCATCCCATTGTGTGGGTAAAGAGGGGACACAAAATCACTTAGCACCTATTTTTTTTCACATATGGGATGCAAATAAATAACTGCTCCTAGATAGTGAGGTCAGTCAGAAGCTAATGAGCAGTAATGTAACACGACTTAGGGTTTCACAGTTTCCTCATGTTTGAACAAGGATACGTCAAACCCCGAGTAGTTCCAAGTTTATAGTTATCAACTTTCAAAGTTAAGATGAATGACCGTACTTTATGTATACAGTCTTGTTTCGTATGTACCGTGGCATTAAATCTCCATGTATAACATCAATGATCTATTATCATGCGTATTGCAAACAATCAAGTATCGTTCATCAGGTAAATAAGCTAGTATCTTGCATATTGCAAACGATCAGGTACCATGCATTAGGTAAACAAGCTATTATCATGCATATTACAAATGGGTACGATTTGAGTATCATGTGGACAATCTGGTATCATGCGTACTGTAAACAACCAAGTTTCATGTATAGTGTGACCAATTAAGTTTTGTGTATTAGGTCAACAAATTTGTTTCCACGTATAGTGTGAATGTAGACTATCAAATTTCATAGATGATTGAGTTTGGCAGACAAGTGTGTTGTTTGACATTCATGTATTGTGCAGGTAGTGAGTATTTTATCAATTTTGTTGATCGGAATTTGTCCTTGTTTGTAAATCTTATAATTTAAATCAAGATAGTGAGTTGATTAGCCAGTTAAATGAGATAATTAAATACGAAACCTTATTTATTAGGATGGCTTTTATTTATACAAAACCGGGTAATGGTTAAAAGGGTCTTTTACTTATCAAAAGTTTAAATCAAGTCGAAATCAATTATTTAGCCGAGGTAACGAAATAATAATTGTGTCAGATTTCCTGACAAGATAAAAAGCGTTTATAAATATTTCATAATCTAAATACCATTTACGACTCCTGATGAGGTTTTCGAGCCTTAAAGGGGTGATGTTTTGGGTGGTTTTGATGAAGGTATATCGAGCGTTAGATCAACAAGTGATGCTATTTAAGTATTAGGGTCAAACTTAACCATTGAAAATCGTCAAATGCAAAAATTCAAACATAAGTTTTTAAACTGAAATTTAAAGTCAAACATATAGAGCCTGGCTAACGCCTTAGGTAACTTTCCACCAGGAAACAGACGAGCACCAAGATGAACATCGTGATGGTTACGCGAATAGCAAATCGGGACTCGGCTCGAGCTATCTCCGTACGTGCATCAAATATCTCTCGGTCTTCTTTCATCATGTCGAGGCTGGTGCTCAGGTTTGCAATCAGGTCTTCCTGGTACTGCACCTGACCTAAAAGGCTGTCTATTCGCTGGCTTAACAGGTCATGCCTTATCCCCTGTTTCATCCCTTGCCTCATAAATTCTGCGGTCCTCACATACTGGTGAGTGGCATCCGCTGGAACGCCTATAGCACTGGAGGTCCCTATAGTCTGCCCGATTCTTGAGTTTAGGTGATAGGGGTCGGGTGTTAGGTAGGGGTCTCTCGGAGGGGTAGGTAGCAGGTTGTGTCGATGGGGTGCTTGATAGGGATCTCTAGACGAGTGTGGTTCAGATGCTCGCAGGCCGGTGTTTCTCATCCAATCTGCTCTTATGCCAAATATAGACCTGATAGATGGGGACATCGGTGGCTGGTGGTTTGGTGATAGAGTTCCGGTGTCTTCCTCATTTTCTGACTCTATCTCGGGAGAGTATACTGGGGAGGGAGGAGGGTAGGAGTCCATTCCTGGCAGGGGCAAAAATAAAATATTGTGAGTGATAGTTAAACACTAATTGTTAATGAATTCAGAGTTTGACTTGACATAACGCCGAGCTTGCACAGTAGTATGTTAGGAGTAACACTTGACCTATAAGTAGTGTACCCACAAAGAGGATTCCCAGGAAAGAGGGGTGGGTCATAAGGGACACACTTAAGTACCCAGTCTTTCCTTAGTCAGAACCTCCTATGGGTCTACACCCACTCTTCCAGCCATCATGTACTAATAACGCTATTGTTTGGGCTCATGGTCATGTTGAGAATTAGTATGGGGTGGGCTTTGAGGCTTAAAGGAGGGATTACTTCGACAGGCTTTAGAGGGTGAGTGGACTCATTTAGTTTCTTATTAATGGGCATTGGGTTCGAAGGATAAGTTTTTTTTTTTTTTTTCACAATTGTTGATGGTGACATAATTCTTTGTGTGTAATGATGAGGGTGTATGAAGTCTTAGAATGAACTAGTGCATGGCAAGACTTAGGGTGATATTTGGTGCAAACAGTTAGGTAATGTGTGGATTAATCAAATAGCGTAGCAAATAAGGTGTCACAGGAGTAGTATGTAGGGTATCAAGTACATAGCACATAAGGTAATTCATGTTGCATCATGCGATGTAATATGTTATATAGTATATAAGATAATCACACAATGGTACCCTAATGTCATGGACTGTAGGCTGGGAGCATGTTCCATGTAGTTTCAAATAGTTTCACGTAGTTGTATCAAGCATTCAGAAATGGATAGATGTAGATAAGTATAGCATATAGTGGAGTTCCTAATGAAATACACGAGTTAAACTCATGTTGGGACTCCTAGGTTATAGTCTAGGTCATGTGTGTCTAATAACCTAATTCCCTATAACCATGGCTCTGATACCAATCTGTCACACCCCGGCCGGCGGCGGATTATACGCCGGGGCTGACACGGTTGTTCAAAAGCTCATGATCATCTATTTAATGTGAAAGTATTTATTAATCCATATTAAATTATCCGTTACAAGAACAATGAAAAGTTACAAGTTTAACATAACATCAATCCCAATTTATTAACTAGGTCCAGATCCTATGTGAGCAGTAAGGGCCTCAAGCAGGTACACCTGAAACATGCGAGTAAAAGTCAACTACAAGTAGTTGGTGAGCAACATAGGTTTTGACACAAAAACTATAGTTTAGATAAAGTTTACGATTTAGAAGATTCTAATGCAGATCTAAAGCATATCTAAGAACACATAAGGCTCCAAGCGTACAGTTCAACCCTGGTAAATGAAATCTAGCTGCCACAATCCCACGGATTGCCGTTTTGATAAAAAGGGTTAGATAACACCCGAAGTTTTATAGTTCACGTCCAACATGGGGAGATACACCCATGCTAATAGTTCACATCCATCGTGGGGAGATACACCCATGGCAATAGTTCACACCAACAACAGCCCGCCAAGGTCGTGTGGTAAGTTTAGTTTAGTTTCGGTTTCCCCTATAAATGATCATGTTAGGTACTACCTTAGGCTTGCAACACAAGTTAATGAATGTACTGGCATGCGTTCATGCAATGGTCACCAAATAGTTCAAGATATAAAACATGTAGATCATAGCATAGAATCAAGTTATTGAATCGTGTAGATAAAGTAGTTAACACATGTTTCACCCCAAAAACAAAAGCAGTAAAAAGGGGCTATGAAAACTCACTCGAATTGTAGCTAAAGATGATAGAGTTTTGATGAGCTGGATGAGTATGGTGAGATATACTCACAATAAACCTACAAGATAGATTGTATTCCAGGTTTAGGATAGATCTCATAAGATAGTGAGATTTTGGGATTGTTGGGGTTGAAGGTGAGGTTACAATAGTTTTGGGTGTACAAGTTATTCATAAGTTTATCTAGGGTTTGCTAAATTTAGTTTTTATAATAATTGTGATCTCTGGGGTGATACAAATTTATACATTTAGGTTTAATTAGAAAATTCTATACATAACGTTAAAATGACTGATTAAATAATCATGTTAAAGACTTATAAAGTAAACAGGTTTTACGTGGAATAAATGAGATTTCTATAATTGTTTATTTAGAACAAACATTTAAGTATCTAAATAATTATTCTTGTCAAAAATAAATATTTTTTTTGTATTCAAAAGGTTCTAATAATTAATATTAATAAACCTTATCAGTTCGTCTAAATGATCTATGTACTTTATTTATTTGGAAATTTATATCGTTTTATAATGAGTTTTTAAATAAAGTAAGTAACTTAAGTTTACATTTTCTGATTTTTATAAAAGAGAGGTTTATATAAATGATCACATTTTTAATTGGGTTTTCAAATATCTATACTACAAAAAGTTGGTTATCCAAACATTTAAGATTTTTTTAATTAAAACAAAAATAGATGTATGTTATTCATAGATTTCAGTTTCATAAATTTATAATTATGGGATTTATAAAAATGTTATTTGAAACTCTTACATATTAATAAGATGTTAAAACGAGTAAAAGTAGGTTTTTAAATAACTGGTTTTATGAAATCGAAATAAATTGTTAAGCTATTCCAATAATCCCCTTATATAAAAAAAAAGATTTATAAAAAGTCGCTAAATAAACTTTAAGCATAGTTAATGGAAATTGCATGATCATTTCTCTAAAATAGCCACTTAGGTGTCACTACAGGGTTACAAATTTTTATAAGTTTGGGGTAGTAAGGTTTAGGCAACTGAATTTTATAATTTGATTAATAAGCGATACTATTTTATAAATAAAACAACGTGATTATTTTATCTAAATAACCACCTCTATACCGCTTATTTAGGAACTTTAACCTTTATAATACGTTTTTTTTGATAGATTACAATAGATAGAATGTTAATCCTCATTTCCGGAGTTTATAGAGGTTACAAGATATTTTTATAGAATTTGTAATAATTAAGTTGGGGTTTAAATAATTTAGTTTGTGTCATAAGATAACAAGAAAAAGGCTTAAAAAAAAGAAAAAGGGGGTAACGGGTCTCGAACCCGTGACCTTAGTTGTGGGAGGGTTGCGCTTTAACCGGTTCCTCTAGGCATTTTTCCTTGCAAGAAACGAGCTTAAGAATCCTTTAAACAACTACCCCCAATACCCTTCTTCCCCAATTAGCCAAACCAAACCCTAGATCCCAAATCCACCAAAGTAATCGCCCGGTTCATAGGGCTTTTGATCAAGAATGGAAATCGAGCAAGAGCAAGTACTATACCTGTGATTTGGACTAAAATCCACGAAGAATGGGAGTGTTCTTGCTCCTGTAACAGTCGCGATCGGGAAGGAGAAACGGGGACGAATTGGGTTCGATTTCGAGTAGTAATATGATAGGGAGAGGTTAGGGGTATGAACTAACGAGCGTGTACTGTCGAATCCGATTCGATTAACACGTTTTCGATCATAAATCGTGCCTTTCAAGTCCCAAAACCGAAATCTTGATTTCATCATTAATGTCCCATAAATTCGAGGTGATACTCGAATTAACTCTACACAAGTGAGGGAAAATGAATGGCAATACACGTTGGGGACGATCTGGATTCATAACCGCAAGGATCGATAGCCTTGAATGTCGATTTTGACTTCTTGGAGTCAAAGTAGAGCACAAGGAACTTCCATGGTTCATTATTTAGATCAAGGGGGTTCAATTGAGTTGAGGTGGTTCAAGGGCATTTAGATGGGTTCAAGGCTTATTTACATTATCTAAATTTATCTTCTCTACCAAAAAAAAATCCTCTTTTTATTTATATAAGTTCTATATCTAGAAGGTTTTCAATTATTATTTGTTTGATTATGAACCTACTAATAGGAAAAATTCATTTTATGAAGTTACAAATGGTGTAAATGTTAAATATGATTATGTTAAATATTTATGTATATATAGTTACATATAAGTAATGCGTATAAATATAAAATGTATCAATACATTATCAATTCTCACATGTTTTGTTTTTGGTTCACTACTATGATAAAGTATACATATTTATATACTTGTGTACATATGCATACATATATTTGATAGGTGGTAATGTGTACTAGTAAGGTTGAAAGCTTGGATTTCTACCCAACAGGGAATAGTTGTCAGTGTGACTGGTACGAGATGGAGTATCACTATTGTTTAGAATAAAAAAAATAATAAAAATAATAATAAGGTCGGAAATTTCTCGGGGATTACACCTAAGGTTCGCGAAGTAGTTAAGAAGGAAGTGGCTTAGATGATCCATGAGTATCTGCCTGATATCGTGAAGGCAACATTTGAAGAACTCGAGACGAGAGTGCTAGGGGAGGTGGAAAAGAAGAAAATGTTATCTCGAACTGGCGGCAACTGTGACTACGGGCACTTTAAAAAGTGCGATCCGCCTAGGTTTGACGGGTTAAAAGATGCAATTGCCATGTATCAGTGGCTTACCAAAATGGAGTCCACTATCTCTATCAGTGAGTGCAAGCTGGAGCAGATAGTGAAGTTCATTTCTCATTCTTTCTTTGTTGAGGCTTTGCACTGGTGGAACTCGGTGAAGGAAAGGAAGACTGCTCAGGAGTTGGAAGCTATGACTTGGGAGGATCTGAAGGGTTTGGTTAAGAAGAAGTTTTGTGCTCCGGGAGAGCTGGAGAGGGTAGAGAGAGAGTTTCTGACTCTCAAAGTAGGAAAATCGACTCATCGTGAGTACACGTCAAAGTTCATAGAGATGGCACGTCTGGTGCCACATTTAGCGGGAAGTGATAAACGATGGATGAAGTTATACATAGCTGGTCTACCGGATCGTGTTAGACATTTAGTCAAACCTCAGCAACCTTCGAGTTTTGACGGTGCGGTGGATCTTAGTGGGACTTTGTACGATGATGGCATGGGAGCAGAGGTGCAAGAGAAGAAGCCAAAGGATAAGAAGTGGACCGTACCCCTCAAAAGGTTCGGTAAGGATTCAAGGGTTCCTTTTATGAAGAGGGCTAGGACCGATGGTCCTGATTCATGTCGTAAGTGTGGTAGAGTGCACTCGGGTGAGTGCAAGGCGGATGCGAGTTCTTGTTATAGGTGCGGTAAGGCGGGACACTTTGCTAGAGATTGCCCGCGCAATCCTAAGTGTTACCAATGTGGGGGGTTTTGGCCATTTGGCAAAGGAGTGCAAGGTTGGTCAGGGAGCGGGGTCGAGCAGGGAAGCAGTCCCAGTGAAGAAAGAAGACGAGAAGCCTAAGGCTAAAGCAAGAGCCTTCACCATGACTGCAGCTGAAGCCAAGAATGACCCTGATGTTGTTTCAGGTACTTTCTCATTAATAATGTACCGGCTTCTGATTTATTTGATTCGGGGGCAAGTAAGAGCTTTGTAACCCCATATTTTTGCAAGAGTCTGTGTAGGACAACTAGGATGACTGAAAGTCCGTTTAGTGTTGAGACCGCAGTGGGATCACCCATCAGAGTTGTTGAAGCGTTAGACGACTGTTTTAATGATCTAGAGGGTCATAGGTTCCCTGTTAGATTATTTATTATTGCTCTAGGAGGGTTCGACGTTGTGTTGGGATGGATTGGTTGGCCGCGTTCGATGCGGACATTGTTTGCCGACAGAAAAAGATAAGGTTAAAGTCCTTAGAAGGAACGGTGGTGACGGTGTATGGCGACAGAGTGAGCTCTCTACCGAGAGTTATATCTATGATGAAGGCGGTGAAGTCGTTGAGGCGTGGGCGCGGGGCATACTTAGCTTATGTCACCAATACAAAAGCGAAAAGCATGGACTTGTCAGAGGTTCCAGTGGTTCAATAATTTGCGGATGTCTTCCCTGATGACTTGACAGGAGTACCACCGAAATGAGAGATCGAATTCCAGATCGATCTACAGCCAGGATCTCAGTCGGTTGCTAAAGCTCCGTATCGATTGGCACCGATAGAGATGAAGGAGCTCATGGAGCAACTTCAGGACTTGTTGGACAAAGGGTTCATAAGACCAAGTATATCACCATGGGGTGCACCGGTCTTGTTTGTGAAGAAGAAGGATGGTAGCATGCGTATGTGCATTGACTATCGGGAGCTCAATAAGTTGACGGTCAAGAACAAGTATTCGTTCCCGCGTATCGATGACTTGTTCGATCAACTACAAGGAGTAAAGTGGTTTTCACGTATAGATCTGAGGTCGGGATACCATCAGCTGAAGGTTAGGGAAGAGGATATTTCGAAGACGGCATTTAGGACACGATATGGACACTATGAGTTCTTGGTTATGTCCTTTGGATTGACGAATGCTCCGGTAACATTCATGGAATTGATGAACCGTGTGTGTCATCCAATGCTGGATAGATCAGTGATTGTGTTTATAAATGATATTCTAATTTACTCTAAGAGTGAGGAGGAGCACGGGGATCATCTACGAGAAGTGTTAGAGACGTTGAGACGAGAAAAGCTTTACGCTAAATTTTCAAAGTGTGTGTTTTGGCTGCGGGAAGTGCAGTTTCTGGGACATGTCATTAACCCAGAAGGGATCATGGTGGATCCTGCAAAGATTGAAACAGTGGTGAAGTGGAACGCTCCTAAGAATCCAACGGAGGTGCGTAGCTTCTTAGGGTTAGCCGGTTATTACAGGAAGTTCATCAAGGACTTCTCTAAGCTGGCAACACCATTAACTAAGTTGACTCGAAAGGGAGTGAAGTTTGCTTGGGGATCGGATCAAGAAGGTGCATTTCAAGAGTTAAAGAAACGGTTGACTGAAGGTCTAGTGTTAACATTACCGGAAGGAACGGATGACTTAGTGGTGTATTCGGATGCGTCTTATTTGGGGTTAGGTTGCGTGTGATGCAACGAGGGAAAGTGATTGCGTATGCGTCAAGGCAATTAAAGACGCATGAAGTGAATTATCCTACCCATGATTTAGAATTAGCAGTGGTGTTTGCACTCAAGTTATGGAGGCACTACTTGTATGGAATCAAGTGTACGATCTACACGGATCATAAGAGCTTGAAGTACTTCTTCGAGCAAAAAGAGTTGAACATGAAGCAGAGGAGGTGGTTAGAGCTAATTAAGGACTACGACTGTGAGATCCTTTACCATCCGCGAAAGGCAAATGTGGTTGCTGACGCGTTAAGCCGCAAGGAGGAACACACGCCAATTAAGGTTAAAGCGTGTCAACTAGTAGTGACGTCAGATTTTCTGGCATTACTAAAGGACGTACAGACGAAAGCCTTGAGAGATGAAAGGCTAAAAGAAGAAAAGATTTTTGGATAGCATAAGCTGTTGACTGAGAACAGTCAAGGGGTGTGGATCAAGGATGACCGTATTTGGATACCAAAGTTTGGTGGATTTAGAGAGCAGGTACTATACGAAGCGCACAAGTCAAGGTACTCGATACATCCGGGAACGACCAAGATGTATCAGGACATGAAGGGCAACTATTGGTGGCCGGGAATGAAGCATGATGTGATCCAGTATGTGAGCAAGTGTTTGACATGTTTGCAAGTTAAGGCAGAACATCAGAAGCCTTATGGCAAGATCCAACCTTTAGAGATTCCAAAGTGGAAGTGGGAACATATTACAATGGATTTTATTATGAAATTGCCTAAGACGGTTAAGGGGCATGATACTATTTGGGTAGTAGTGGATCGGTTGACGAAAAGCGCTCATTTTCTACTGATTAAGGAAACTTTCTCATCGGAAAGGTTATCCGAAGTGTTTATTAATGAAGTTGTTGCTAGGCACGGAGTGCCGATTTCTATTGTATCCGACCGGAATACGAGATTCACATCCAAGTTTTGGAAGAGGTTCAATGAAGCTATGGGGACGAGACTGCACATTAGCACTGCGTATCACCCTCAGACTGACGGACAGTCAGAGCGGACGATACAAACGTTGGAGGACATGCTGCGTGCATATGTGATTGATTTTGGAGGTGCATGGGATGGTCACCTACCGTTGACGGAGTTCTCTTATAACAATAGTTATCATGAGACTATTGGGATGCCGTCGTATGAGATGCTTTATGGGAGAAGGTGTAGAACCCCGGTGTGCTGGGGAGAGATCGGACAGAAAGAGATAGGGAGTTTAGACGTTGTAAAAGCAACCTCTGAGAAGTTAGAGCTAGTGAAGAAAAGGATGAAAGCTGCTCAGGATTGGTAGAAGTCTTACGCCGATAAGATATGGTGACCTATAGCGTTTAATGCAGGAGATTATGTGATGCTTAAGGTGTCACCCTGGAAGGGCATTATTCGTTTCCAAAAACGGGAAAGCTTAGTCCGAGATATATTGGACGATTTATGATAGAGGAACGTGTTGGTAGTGTCGCCTACAGACTACATTTGCCAAATGCATTGGCAGGGATACACCCAACATTTCATGTGTCCCATTTACGGAAGTGTTTGGCGGATGCTACAGAACATGTACCGTTAGACGATATTGTGGTGGATGACAAGCTAAATTATGTAGAGGAACCAGTGGCTATACTAGATAGAAAGGAAAAGAGACTGTGAAGGAAGGTGATCCCTATTGTTAAAGTGCAATGGAAGCACTGTAAGGGATCCGAAGCTACTTGGGAGCCGAAAGCATATATGCGTGAACGTTATCCGCATTTGTTTCCAGATGACGTAGGTTTCGAGGACGAAATCTCTTTAAGGGGGGAAGACTTGTAACATCCCAGTTTTTCGTTTAGAAAACGGGTATGTATATTTTGTAAATAAAGGTTATCGGGTACGGGAAAATTGACGGGAACAGTACGTTAGCATTATAAAAATAAATAGGCGGGGGTTATGGTATAATTAGCGAGACTTTCGGGGTCATTTTTATAAAATGAAGTGAGACGGGCCAAGCTCGGGTGAGGGGCCGTGGGACGCAAGGGCCGAGCCCGGTCCGGCACGAACACCCCTTATAGGGTTACGGCAAGGGGAGTCCCCCATTTCTTGTTGCGGCTGCTGAGAGAAGAAGGGGAAAGAGAGGGAGGCCGTTCATCGTGATTTGGTCAAGATCAAGGTATAATCACGAGCCTCTAATCTTCGTGTATGTGTTTTAAGCTTCGGTTAATGGTAATAACCATTTTATGATTCTAGGGTTTCGAATGAGACGTGAGTAGGAAGAAGACGAGTTCGTTGGTGATTCGATCCACACGATTCACCCGGATTAGAGGTATAATCTTGTGAATCTAGCACGTTATTATCACTTTCGTTTTGTAGATGTTTTCGGGCAAGGGGGTTCGGCCGAACCCACTATGGGTTGCCGGTGAGTGTAGCGAACTCGGGAAAAGACCAGGACAGCGGACGCGTGACGACGGTGACCTCGAAGAAAGCCGGACGCGGCGAAGGGGGTGATGTCTGGCGGTGACAGCCGCGAAGAAGGACCCGCAGGTCGGTCGCGGGGCTGCAGTGGCATCGGGAGCAAATGCAGTCTGTTGTGCCGGCCGGGGGCTGTTCACGACGGTTGAAGACTCGGGAGGACCGGTGTGTAGCCGACAGGGGCTAGGGTGATGCGGTGATGGTCGTGACAGGCCGGGGGAGATGAAGAAGACGCGACGGCAGCATGGTGGACCTGTTGCAGCGGTGGCCGAAGGCGGCGGGTACCGGGTGGAAGTTATTGGTGGCCACGAAGGAAACCGGAGTTAGCCGACGCGTGTCTGGTGACCGCCATGATCGTGTATGGATGCGTGTACATGCATGGGCGGCTCGCATGGTGGTTAGGGTTTTTGCATGGCGTCATGCATATGCATATGCATGTGATCATGCGTAATGCCGGGATAGTCGAGTGAGTAAGCGAGTGGACGAACGTTGAGTCGTGTATTGACTCGTGTATTGTGTAATTGTTAGGTACGAGGTCGAAAGACGAGCACGGGAAGTTAGCAAGTTCTAGTGATGGAGTTGGTCTAGCAAAGGTGAGTTTCTATCACCCACTTTTAAATGTTTTAATGTTTTGGGCTCGAATACATGCGTAGGTTGTTAACATTAAGTGTAAGATAGGTGGCGTTGTGCGTTAAACGCACGTGTTCTAAATATTGTTGCGTATGCATGGGATGCATGGGAACGTGTCACGTACTTCTTGACGTGACGGGGGATTGAGTGCAAGCTTGATATTGGGTTGACTTTAGTCAACGGGTTTACGAGTCTTGCGGAGTCAGACGGTGATTGGGTTTGCCGGTATTCTCGGATTAGGCAGGCGGGAATAAATTGTGCGTCGTCGATATTAAATATCATTTTGTTATAACCCTTTTTTTGAGTTGATATCTTTTGAGACTTAAACTATTTTATGACGAATTTGGGGAATGAGTATCCCGAATAAATTACTATAGAACTCAATCAACGTAGCTGACGTTTTAGCATGTATTTTAGATAAAGAGAAAGTGTGAGCTGACGGCTTCTAGATGGCGTTTGGTTACCGTGATTGCTGTGATGACATTTATTTCCGTTATGACGATTGAACTATTTAGATATTAGTACTTGATTGACTGGTGTTTGAGATTTGGGTCGTTGACCACATGTTGACTGTTTGTTTTTCCGCTGCATTTATTGAGACAATTTGATGTCATTTACTATTATGCTTACGTGTATGCCAACGTGTCGGGTTACCGAGATTGGGGCCTTAAATGTTTAAATCCAATTTAACAGCTTGTATTTAGATTAAAGTTGTATAGTTTAATCATGAATGACTATTTATATTAAAGATGTATAGCTTAATGATGTTTATAATTATAATTGTATTATATTAGGTTAAATACGAATGTGAATTTAATTTAATTTAAATATGAATGAAACACAAATTTAATTTAATTATAAATATAAATGAAACATAAATTACATTAAGAAAAGCATGAAATTTTTCAATAGTTAATACGAAATAAAAGCAATTATTATTACAATAAAAAAAATCCAAGTCTTAATTAATAGTTTTTTTTTATTTTCTTTGTTTCTTCTGCACTAATTTGGAGTTTAATCGCCAAATCATTTTTTGCTTTCAAGAATCCCGGGAAGAAGTCTGTTAATCTTTGGCAAATTTGAGGATCATACCATCCAATAAACCGACATTGTGATCCCTGTACAACAGTTTTTTTTAATTTAAAAAAAAATTATAAAACAAATATCAATTTAAGCATAAAAATACTTACATTAACTGGACAACCGTAGAATCTCCGGCCCAGATTTATGTTAGTCCACGAAGTTCGTAGAATTGCTGGTTGGCCACAATTATAAAATACCATTTTATGTTAGTCCACGAAGTTTAGTGAATATACCCACTATCAAAAGAAGGAATTTAAAGGGTCAAAAAATTTTGATCATAAAATTAAAAATTAAATTTCTCCTATATTTTTTAAAAAATAAATGGCTATTTAATATCTGGGTTGCCGATAGTATTCTCCAATAGATATCTGACACGTGTCCCTTTACTCCAATATCTAAGTCGGCCATAGAGTAGTCGTGCCTATAGTCGGGTTGCGAATAGATCTTCAATAGATTGCTGACACCTGTCAATTTTAAGCCGGGTTATACTTAAGGGTTTACACTCGGTAACAATTCCTAGTTTACTCTTGGTTTTGATTTCAAAGGTTCATCAAACGATTTTGTCAAGGAGATCAAGTGAAGGGCGATTTGGAGTTGATATTGTGGAGGAGATCAACGGAACGGTGATTGTTTAGAGGAGATCACGGGAGCACTCGGAGGCTATTTGTATTTATCAGAGGACCTCTCCCATGATAAATTCGAAGATAGTAAACTTTGAATATTTAAGTAAAAAACTTAACATTTGAGAAAGATAAGGGCATGTTCCTGTTTGTTTTTAAACCAAATTCGTTTAATATTGAAACTTTTTTTTTATTTTACCGGCTAAAAAGTAGACGGAAGGCTATATGGTAGCCGTTAAGATATACGTATACTTTTTCTGGGCCGGCTACACAGTACTTCGTAGGCTACAAGGTAGCCGTATGATTTTATTTTACCCGACTACATGGTAGACGACCGGCTGTGATATTCGTAAATTTGAAGCTTTTTCTGGGACTGCTATACAGTAATTCGTAGAGGTAGCCGTAATAAATTGTTGTTTTTTTTTTAATGTTAAAACTTTTTTCATTTATATATGTATACATAAACGCTATAAATTATTTTCAAACATAATGACCAATTCAAAAGAAAAATACCTATACCATGATGATTTTTATCCACAAACGTGGATGATTAGATCGGTAAATGAATATGACCAAACGTTGGTTGTTGAAAGTCTTTACGAAGACAAGCCAGATTATTTACTCTCAAAGTATTTCATGGGGGTCATTTTACAGAAATGCCGAACATAATTTACAAAGGTGATATTACTTTTATGGATTTTTTAAAAGTTAAAGAATTTAAAATTTGGAATCTACAATGTATTATACCAATGTTCGGATATGGTTTCACACCACCTAGATTATTGTATTACTTCAAAACACCAACCGAAAATCTAGATAGTGGACTGATACAGCTAAGGAATCAGGAAGACACAAGTTGGTTAACTTCTTTCATTGGAGTTAATGATGTTAGAGAGATTTCTTTATATGTTGTTAAAGAAGAATTAAATACAAATGTTAAAGATTATTCTGTATGTTGTAAGAAAAAATTATTTCAGTAATTTTTAGATGTAAAATTATTTCACGTTCTTTTAATCATAATGTTAAATAAAAGTGTGTTATTTAAATGATTACTTTAATAAAACTGTGTTATTAAGAAAAAAAATTAATATTGAAATCATTATTTTAATAAAACTAATTTATTAATAATATGAATTCAATCTCATTCATAAGAAAAAATTATTTCAGTCATTTTTAGATGTAAAATTATTTCATGTTCTTTTAATCATAATGTTAAATAAAACTGTGTTACTTAAATGATTACTTTAATAAAACTGTGTTATTAGGAAAAAAAATTAATATGGATATCAATATTTTAATAAAACTAATTTATTAATAATATGAATTCAATCTCATTAATAAATATTAAAATGCAAGATTCACATGTGAATGAATATTACTGTTTAAAATTCACAAATATGTAAGCTTAATGTAGCAATACATCTTTTCTCATATTCACACTTTTTGTTTTCTATAAAATTAATTATTGACTAATAAAATACAACAAATTGTATTTTGGTCCATTGGTTAAGACGTGTGGCGCTTTCATAACAAACTAAAGTTCAATCTTGGCAAAGCATTTTTATTTTATTTATTAAGTTGAAGTTAATTTTCCTAATTATTTTAAAGGTTGTGGTTTAGTAGTTGAGGTAAGGCTCAAAGTCCCATGAGACTGGGTCCGAGCCCTGCACCACTATTAATTTGCGCGGATCGTAAATGAGGCCTAGCTCTTAGACTGATGCACCATGGTTTTACCCACGTCGATCCAGGGTTCGAGCCTCGGCTCTCCCTCAAGCCCAGAAGGACCGTATTGGGTGGGGTTTTTCTTTGAAAACTCTCCAAATCAGATGCCAACGTGGACCCGGTCTAAACAACATATTGGCCGGAGTTGGACGAGGCTCTCCCATGTGACGGTGGGTATGACGTCACAACATTCAATGTTCGCCTTTCAAAAAAAAATTTATTTTAACGGCTTTTGTTATTTCTTTTATTTTTATTTTCTCATATTCAACTTTGGTTTAAAAAGTTGATGCATTAAATGAAAACCAAAAGATGGCTTTGGCGCAATGGTCTTCATTGTTTACGCTTAAGCAGGCGACGCGGGTTCAACACCCTCAACCCTACCCCTTGGCCGGTTTTAAAGGCTTTCATGCCAAAAAAAAAAAAAATTCATGTGTTATAATTTATAACCATAAATCTTATTAACTCTTTTCACGTAGGGTGCGTTAATTTCTTTAACGGATTAAGACGCCGCAACGCACATGTGTAAAAGCAATAACTATCGCTCGAAATCCGCCGCAACGCGCGGGGCCCTCCTTCTAGTTCATATTATTAACCTACTAAATCTAAATTAATTTAAATATCAATTCTTTTAACATTGTTTTTAAACTTAAATTTAATTGTAAATAAACTGATTAAATGATAAACAAAAAAAATAAACTCTAAATTAATTGTAAAGAATTTAAGTAGAAAAAAAAACTAAAATAAACTCTAAATTAAATGATAAACAAAATAATAATTATATAACTTACAAATAACATTTCAGAAAATCATAAAATAATTAATAAAAATTACAGGGATGGTGATCAATCGATCAAATATAAAAATTACATGGGTGGTGATCGGTGGTAACGAGGAAAAAAATATAAAATACGGATTAGGGTGGGTGTCTGTTCTAATATGCGCAAGACAGCTACCCCCGGCTAAACGAACCACCGAAAACGAAAGCGGGGCTGTGAAAACAAGGTTTGCCACCCCCCGCCGCCCTGCGGGCATTGCCAAAAATTTCCGAGCTCACCAGTTCCAACTTCAAAGATATCTTCGCAGTAATGCCATGTTTCGAATCCCGGGTTTATTTATAAATTGTTCGGGTAGGAGGAAGCATGTGGAAGGATGGTCCCTCTCTTTAAAGACAAAAGAAGATTGAAGACTTGAACAACACATTCTAAAAAATCGGTTAAGGCTTGGCAAAGGAAGTTTTAATTGAAACGGAAATAAATAAAGACCGCTTGGGATTTTTATATGGTAGTTTACTGGCAGAGGAGTAGTCGGCCTCCTACTCCTTAGCCAGCATTATTGTACCGGCTACAGTTGCTTACATGGAGCGTTTAGATTGGCGGAGGTAGCGTAGCCGACTATATAGGAGCCGGGACCAACTTGGCTAGGCTCGGCTTGGGCCGGTAAGCTGATAGCTCATGCATGACACGTGGCACATTTTTATCTGTCAAAGTATTTACCTACTACGGAGGAACCAGTTAGGGTGTTACCGGGTCCACTAGAGTCGGGATCATACATGTGGCAGTCCCTTGAGATGCCACCTGGCCGGCTAGGAAGTATCCCACACAATGATTTTTGTTGAAGTGTCAATAATCTATTGGTCGATAGTGGATATGTATATTTTCAAAAAGTTGACTTTTCAATGTATATTTTGCTAATTTTTTTTTTGTCAAAATGTACATTTTGGTGATTTTTCCTATTATTAATGATTCATCAACAATATGTATGTGTTAATTAAATCAGCAATTAATATTTTTACTAATTAAAATCAACTCATTAGTAAATTAGTTAGACATGTACTTGGTTTATTAGTCGAATCGCAAAGCCAGATATTGTATTGATCCCATCATCAAACTAGATTTCCTTACTAGTGTGGGGTGTGTTCGTTGATGAATGGTGATGGAATCATACTCTTTGACAATCGTTTTAGGTCGTTAAAATGATATTTATATCGGTTTTGTGAATCAATATTTATCTCTATATAGGACGATAAAATATTGATGTATGAAATTGCAAATAAATGTTCATTGTTTGTGATTTTTTTAACCATGTGAACCGCTGTCAGAAAACTCAGAGGACCTACCAATACATTGCTAACCAACGTGAGCAGGTAAATTAAAGCTTGTGATGAGCATGTGACCATCAAAAGTTTGTGTTACGAACATAGTCGAAGCAAGATTTGAACCGAAGACTTCTGCCGGAGAGGAAATAGGTGCTTACCATTGTTTCACCTCTTGAAGATCTGTTCATCGTTTGTGATGCAACTAAGAGAATCGGTCGATCTTTTGACGATACGAGTAACTTATCTTCGCTCCGCTTTTTCAATGGGTTAATTATGTATGAACTTGACAAAATAACTCTAATTTTAAATAGACGAGTAATAAATTTTAATTTGTTTTAGATAAATATCATTGAATCACACATGGTATACTATAATACAAAATGCAACATGGACCATTTCATGTAGGGTAGTACAAGTGGCTAGAAACTTTTGACTTGTTCAAGATTTAAGAATCAAGATATAAATAAGGTGTAGAAGAAACATCTTATATAATTGGAAGGTATGCATTATGTTGTGCTTCTATCTGGATATATTGTTTAATTTTCTTGAGGTGTATGTTATATATTTTAACCGAGATTATCAAAGGTAAAATAAAATATTAAATTTGTTATTGTAGGATATATATATTAATTAACTTTATATCTCTTCTTAAAGATTTTAAAAATCCAATTTAATTATCACATTTAGGGGAATGATTTATTAGTTTGAAAGCTAACCAGATATATAAAACAAAAGAGCATACAAATATAATGAAAGGTATAATAAATATAAGAACATAAAAAATGGTCGACCATCTAATAATTCTTATCCATGTGTTACATTCCTATGTTCACATGACACTCCATGTTTGCCCATTCCTAGCATTCATTTCTCTCTTAATTTCTTGTTGTTTGAGTCACGTGATTATGATCCTAAATGATGACGAAAAACGTACGAACCCATTAATATCATATTTATTGAATAATAAAATCTTCTTATACATTCTAATCTAAAAATCACGGTTGTCCGATGGTCAGTCGTGCGAGGAAAGCTTCCCCGGTAATGTTTTTAAAATCGGATCGGAAATTGAACATGCCGTCTTAGAGGACCATTATAATGGTGAACCGGTCGGACCGATTGACCATATTTAAGAACCGGATGACATTATCAAAGTATAAAAATTAAAACTATGTATATAGATACAAAATATAAAACATTTTTTTGTTTGTTGAACAACAAACATATACAGAGAAAAGATGAAGTCTCTATATTACACAAATGAAGATTAGCTTACAAATAAAAAAAAAGCAACATTAAATAGAAAGATAACTGAGCCTATGCTAAAACCCATAACAAAGTCCATAACAACTTATTATACTAACATTGTTTAGATGTGAATTTGTAATTTTAGTGTCAAATAAAAGCTTAAATAAACAAAATATACAACTTGGAATAGAGGTGCACAAAATGGTTTTTGAGCCCGAACCGGTTTCAACCCGACCCGAAACTGGTTTGGTTTGAAACCGGTTTTTTGAACTAAAAACTCAAACCTATACAAACGGTCCGGGTAGGTTATGAACCAGTTTAATTTAGCCCTCAAACCGGTTTGAAACTGGTTTTTGAAGTTTGAAAATTACAAAAATACATATTCCATATTTATAGGTTTTTTTTAGTTTGAAAATTACAAAAATATAAAATACGTTACAATGAAAGTTAAGAAAATACGAAAACCGGTTCACCCAAACCGGTTCCAGTGAAAACTCCTCCAAACCGGTGCCAAACTGGTGGTTTGAGTTGGGTTCAAACCGGTTTCCTAGGTGAGCTCAAACCGGTTCCGAACCGGTTTGGAATCCTAAACCGGTTTTTTGTGCACCTCTAACATGGAATACTAATTAATCAGAAAATGAGGTTTGAAGAAAAACAAAACAAAACGACAATAAAAAAAATTTGTAATCATGTCTGACCACCGGTCGGTTCAAAAGAAAGCAGTTTAACTACATACAACCAGATCTGCTATGTATCTAGTCTGCCCGACCGATCGGTCTTGTCCGGATTCTGAAGACAGCCTTCCTCAATACTTTAGTACATCTGGCTACGGATTTTGAAGTATACATTTGACGGACGGATATAATATAAAAATATTTTTTATATTTTTTTTTTGTATGTAGTGTGTGGGCATGTTATTATGTTAATATAATCTATGGGTTTATGCATAAGAGATGCTCTAACGGCAATAACTATGCTCGGATATTGATTAGGGTTGTTCACGAACCGAACCGAACTGAACCGAGCGAAGGTCTGCTCGAACTCGGTTCGTTTACAAATCGAGCGGCTCGGTTCGGTTCAAATTTACAAATCCGAGCGAGAATGTATTGCTCAAACTCGGTTCGATTTATATCGAGCCGCTCGGTTCTGTTCGTTTTCGCTCGATTTCAAAAATTCAAAGCTTGAAAATCCCAAAAAAAATTCTTCATCTTCAAAATCTGAAGCATGTAGCATTCAACCAATAAACATGACATTTTCAAAATCCAAAAAACATACAAAATCCAAATCCAAAAACATACAAAATAAACATGTATCCAATAGTTTGGTTTAACGCCCAACAATAACTACTAGTAAGTGAAATAATATTAACCTTTTTTTCAAAACGTCATTTAATGTTCAGTAAGATGAGGGGTTTTTAGAACTTAAAAAGGTTAAAAAGATATGTTTCAATATAAAAAATATATATATAATAAATTAAAAAATAATTCGAGCCAAACTGAACGAGCAACGAGCGAGGGTACCTATGCTCGTGCTCGGCTCGTTTACAAACCGAACCGAGCGGCTCGGCTCGTTTTTAACCGAGCGAAAATCGAACGAGCGTATTTCCAATCTTTTTTCAAGCGAGTATCAAACGACTTTCAAGTGTTAAGCTTTTTGGACAGCCTTAATATCGATTGAGCTTCTTTTATTCCTTAAAGTATTATCTCATTGCTCATAACTCATCCTTATAATTTAAAAAAATATATATGTTTTTCACATAATTTAACACTTCATTTCATTTCCTAAAATATTATTTAACTTTAGGGTGACATACACACATGTTCTACAGACCAAAAAGAAAAAGTAAAAAATGAGTGAACACACCAATAATAGTATGTTACTATTTAGTGATTTTTCTAATTTTTAAATTTAACCAAAAATAATAGGTACATATAAAACTCAATAAAGAGTAATAAGATCTTATAATCGTTCAATTTAGATCAGTCAATTTAACCATTATAAAAAATTCATACACTACTAGAAAAAATCGTGTTTCCGACGCAATGTTTTGTCTCAGATGCATCGAAAACACCTAATTCGACAAAATTGCGACAAAATCCTTCTGTCAGAAAAACCTCGTCGAAAATAATTTATAAATATATTAAAAGATATTTTTATTTTAGTTTTTAAGATTATTAATCGTTTTGTTGGAAATGTGTAGCAAATTGCGACGCATTTGCGACAAAAATAATATCAATTATTTATAAATATATTAAAAAGGTATTTTTATTTTAACTTTTAAGATTATTAATCAATTTGTCGGAAATGTGTAGCAAATTGCGACGCATTTGCAACAAAAATAATATCAATTATTTATAAATATATTAAAAAGGTATTTTTATTTTAACTTTTAAGATTATTAATCATTTTGTCGGAAATGTGTAGCAAATTGCGACGCATTTGCAACAAAAATAATATCAATTATTTATAAATATATTAAAAAGGTATTTTTATTTTAACTTTTAAAATTATTAATTGTTTTGTCGGAAATGTGTTGCAAATTGCGACGAATTTGCGACAAAAGTAATATCAATTATTTATAAATATATTAAAAAGTTATTTTTATTTTAACTTTTAAGATTATTAATCGTTTTGTCGGAAATGTGTAACAAATTGCGACACATTTGCGACAAAAACAATATCAATTATTTAAAATTATATTAAAAAAAGTATTTTTATTTTGGTTTTTAAGATTATTAATCGTTATGTCGGAAACGTGTAGCAAATTGCGACACATTTCCGACAAAAAACAATATCAATTATTATAAATATATTAAAAAGCTATTTTTATTTTAATTATTAAGATTATTACTAGTTTTGTTGGAAATGTGTCGCAAATTGCTACACATTTGCGACAAAATCAATATTAATTATTATAATTTAGTTAATAAGGTATTTTTATTATAATTACTAAGATCTTTTTTGGTTTTGTCGGAAATGCGTCGCAAAGTGCTATGCATTTGCGACAAAGGCTAGGGTTTTCATTTTCGTCAATATTTTGTCACAAATGTGTAGCAATTTGCGTCGAAAATATTTCGTAGCAAACTCATTTTTTCCTAGTAGTGATAACACTAGAATAATATATAAATTTAAGTGGCTTTTATGGTTAGTTTGAAGTAATTTTAGTGAAACAATATTAAAACTTTATTATTATTTTATTGTTTTATAATTTTATCTTTTATTAAATAATTTGATATGCACAAACCCATTCCTTCACCTATAAATTAAACTTCTTTTGCACAACATTTCATTCATCAAATCAGAGAAAATATGATGATAATGTTATAGATATAACATTATAGTTTTTTAGTTAATAATCAAACACCTTAATTTCTTATTATGATAATAATTCACAAATATAAATCAGAACTTCTAAAGGAACTTGTTATCTTCAAAATAAAACAAAATATAGATACGAGAGGATGGGACCAATGTCGGTGTAATGAAGAAAATGGGGCCCAAGGGACCCAAAGGAAGAAATATATAAGGGTCAAGAGGGGACAAGGTGACAACTTGGGCCCTCCTTTGTTGTTAATATTCACGTCACTCTACATGTAACATGTACCAACTAGCACCTAACCATCTAAAGTCTAAGCCCTACTATGACTAATAAACCCAAACAACAATCTTTTCGACTTGGCCTGGTCTAAAGAACTTCGACTCGCGCCATTGTGGACGATGATGTTTGAAAGTTTAAGCAATTATTGATTGATTATATGCTATTACTAGTACAAAAATAACCAAATGCAGTGATGATTCTAAACCATATACAGCGGTTTCAATTTTATGTATATTTATTACATCAAGACGTATGTTAAGCAATTGATGTTGTTGATGGACATAGTTTTGATTCATGTATACACTCCCTTCACGAGTTGGTTTTGGATAAGGATTTAGCCTTCGTTTTTTAGAAGTGTAATGTTTAGGTGTGTTAACAAATGAACATGACAGAGAAAAGATGGAGTCTCTATATTACACAAATGAAGACTAACATTCAAATGAACTCAAAGCAAACATTAAATAGAAAGCTAAATGGGCTAATGGGCTAAGGCCCATATCAGACTTATTATGCTAACATCCCCCATCAAACTCACAATGCAATAGCAATAAACATTGAGAGTTTGTCACACAAAAAACGAAACCGAGATGTCGATTGAGCCTTAATGAAAACATCTGCAAGGCTGATGGAACAAAAGGAAGTGAGATGGTCCCGAACTGAAGATGATGACGAGTAAAATGACAATCTATCTCAATATGTTTTGTCCGTTCATGAAAGACAGAGTTCTGTCATAGAGGGTCAGAGACAGCCTCTTTATATGATTCTGGTTCAGACAGATGATGAATACCCGCGATAAAAGAACTAAACGAAGCAGAATATGCAGAGTATGCAAAATCTGGTAATTGAGTAGACTTACATGCACGAGTAGACTTTCTCGAAGGTGGAGGAGAATCAACATTGGTGTTAGATGACGTGGAAGGTTCATGAATTGGCACATCATGTGCAACAGAAGTATCTGGAGCAGGCATATTAGGATCAACAGACGAATCAGGAACATCAGAGGTTGGGATATCAGTGTCGCTAGCAAAATGATCAATGTTCTGAAGATCTGACTTTGTTACATCATGTGACTTAGTTGGAATCGAATAGAAGGGAATATGTTCAAGAAATGTAACATGACTTGATACATATTACTTCTGACTTACAGGATCAAAACAACGATATCCTTTGTCCCGTGTCATATCCTTTGTGGCCACTGCCATAGCCTAAGAAAACACATAATGCTGACTTATTTGTCAATTTGTCTCGTTCAGCATGAGGACGGAGAGCAAGCAATTACATCTAAAAACCCGTAACTCATCATAATGTAGGCGTTCACCGAAAAGACTTTCAAATGGAGATATTCCATCATTGTGAGAAGTAAGGAGCCTATTAATCACATGTTGTGCGGTCAGGAGTGTTTCTACCCAAAAGACACTAGGTACCTTAGCAGATAAAAGGAATGAACGAGCGGTTTCCATAAGATGGCGATGTTTCCTTTCAGCAACACCATTCTGTTGAGGAGTGTCAGTACAAGATGATTGGTGTATGGTACCATCTGATGCAAGCAACTGAGTAAAATCATTAGAGGTGTATTCACCCCCTAAGTTACACCTGAAACACTTTATCACAGTAGAATGTTGCATTTGAACATAAGCCCTAAATGTTTTGTAAATGTTAAAGAACTCAGATCTACGTTTCGTAAGGTACACCTAGGTAAAACGAGTGTAATCATCAATAAAGGAAACATAATAACGTGAACCGCCCTTAGTGGAAACTGGTGATGGTCCCCATACATCAGAGTGAACAATTTCAAATGGTGCAACAGAATGAGAAATATTTTTATCAAAAGGTAAAGCAGAAAATTTGGTAGGTTTGCAACCACTACAATTAGAAATATCACAAGTTTGCAACTGACCTAAAGCACCTGAAGAAACCAAAAAATTTAAACGAGATGCGGACACATGTCCCAAACGAGAATGCCAAATATAGAATTCAGATGACAAAGGACTTAAATGAAAAGAAGATAAATCAACACTAGAGGCAGCAACACCAGGTGCAGGCAATTTGAGTTCTTCTAAGACATATAAATCTCCCACCCTACGACCGATCCCACTCACCTTCTGAGTGTGTTGATCCTGCACAACACAAACAGTGTCACAAAAGAAAACCCAAATTCCAGACTTACACAACTTACTGACTGAAGCAAGATTTAAGGCAAGCTTCGGAATATAATAGACATCATTGAGAGACACATGACGGGTAGACACAAATCCAACACCCTCTACCAACATGGATGTAGCACTAGCAGACATGACAGAAACAGGCGAAACAGGAGACAAAGAAAGAAATGAAGGCATATAGGGAGACATATGATGTGAGGCAGCAGAATCCAAAATCCATAATGATGACGAAATACCTGAGGTACCAGATGAAGACAGTCCCGCAGCAGCCATAGCGGTAGGGTTGGCGGCAAGGAACTGTCTGAACTGTTCAAATACTTGCGGATCCAAAGCAGATGGTGGTTTGTTCATTTCTATAGATGGTGGTGTAGCAGCAGCAGTAAACGGAGGTGGTAGTAATGTCTCTGTTAGATTTTTCGGTCGAAACCAGATAACCAACAGAAGTGGACGTGCGAGATGAAATTTGTCCACCTGATCTGTTCTGTTGTGGAGGCTTCTATAAGGTAGAATTCCTTCTGCTAAATAATAATGGACATTGAGACTTCCAATGATTTTTTCTTTTTCAGAATGCACATTCATCAAATGCAACTTTAGCACCTTGTCTAGGCGGATTAGGGGGAACAACAAACATAGCTGGAGTAGTAGTTACTTTAGGACCTTTATCAACCTGAGATTTTAACCGAGTTTCCTCTGCAATCAACTCGTGAACAACTGAATCAACTGTTGGAAGAGGGGAACGACGAAGAATCATTCCACGCAGTCCTTCAAAATCTGAACGTAATGCCATAAAAAATTGTACAGATTCCGTAAGTGCCATTCTGTTGAAGAGCATATTCTGTTGAAAAACGTTGTTCCTCCATTCGAACAATATAAGGTTTAAACTCCTTCAATGCTACAGATTCCGTAAGTGCCAATTGATCCCATAAATCTGACATGGCTCCATAGAAATCTTGAATGCTCATCTCATTCTGTTGAAGAGCATGGATATCAAACTCCAACTAGTACTGTTTAGCAAAGTTAGACTGAGTATATAACTTTTCCAAGTGATCCTAAACTTCCTTAGCCGTGTCATATTTAGCCAACTGAATACCAATGGATTGACCTACAGAGTTGTTGATCCAAGTTATAACTTTAGAGTTATCTGTTTCCCATGTATCGAGAGCTAAGGCATATTCAGTAGCCTTAGACTTATCAGTAGGCTTTCCCTTAGTACCTGTTACATAACCCCACATATTTTTCCCTCGAAGAAAGTTTTTCATTATTTAACTCTAGTAAGTTTAGTTTTTACCATCCAGACGAGTACTAATAGACTGAAGAGAGTCATCTTTCCCATCCATATTATCAAAACAGAATAACCGCAAAATTGAATTACCACAAACTTCAAATTACCGCAAACCTCAAACACCGCAAACCTCAAATACCGCAAACTTTGTAGCCGCAAACTTCGTAATCGCAAACTTCGTAACCGCAAACTTCGTAATACCACAAACTTGGTAAAACCGCAAACTTGGTAACCGCAAACTTGGTAAAACCGCAAACTTGGTAAAACCGCAAACTTGGTAACCGCAAACTTGGTAAAACCGCAAACTTGGTAAAACCGCAAACTTGGTAACCGCAAACTTGGTAAAACCACAAACTTGGTAAAACCGCAAACTTCGTGAAACCGCAAACTTCGTAAAACGGGACAGAAACGAGGTCCAAACCTGTCAATCTGTCCAGAAGCTCTTCCAAATACACAAGTCAGTTCAAATAAAACAGAATCCGTAACTTTGATACCTCACGAGTCAACGAAAACCATTGTAAGCTGAGCAGGCGCGGAAACGAACGAAACAACCTTCAACAACGAACAAACCAAACAACGAATCAACAACGGAGCGGAAGCGACAACAAAAATCTTCAATCAAGCATGAATCGAGTAGGCTTTGATACCATGTTAACAAATGAACATGATAGAGAAAAGATGGAGTCTCTATATTACACAAATGAAGATTAACATACAAATGAACTCAAAGCAAACATTAAGTAGAAAGCTAAATGGGCTAATGGGCCAAGGCCCATATCAGATTTATTATGCTAACAAGGTGGATATTGTCACAATACTTCAAGTTCATAATGTCATTCATGAAGGTTATATTTAGGTTTTGGAAGTATCTATGCAAGAGATGAAGTTATTAGGATCTTTCAAGATAAAGGTGGAAGCATTATGAACCATCCCATGCAGTGGCGGAGCTTGAAAAAATAAGTAGCGAGAGCCGAAAGTCACGAGACCCAAATTTTTTTTACTATCGCTATGTTTCGGGTTATATGTTCGGGTCGACGATTCAATTCGGGTCGGGTCAAACAAATCAACAATAAATAACTCTAAATATCTAATTATCTATGATGCTGCGAAAGAAGTGGTAAATACCTGGAAGAAAAATCCTCTCTATATTGTAACTCCTGGATCATTCTTCATCCATATGGCATACACATTCTGGACTCTTGTTCGTGTTGCAGCTCCCATATGCTCTAGAAGCTCCAATGTAACCTAAATAGCAAGGGCAAAACCAAAATATTTATCGCTACATATAACTTTAACATTAAACCTCAAAATCAATTAGAGCAGATATATGCAATATTTGTAAAACTATTTCTCACCAGTCACCACTTTAGCAAACATGGTAGATTGAATGAGTTATGATACATACATCACGGCCTCAAATATCAACCGAATCCAAAGACCAACATCATAAGACACAAATTTACAGATAAAGAGGTTTTATCTATATATGATTCACTACATAACGGTCAGCGATACACACATCGCTTTAGGTTAAACCAATAATAAAAAATCACTTGCATTAATAATATGTCCCTAATTTTCTAACCCTAATATTTAAGAAATCAATAAATCATTCTTCAATAATATACAATAATCCTAGTAACAAATAACAAGAAATCAAGAATTGATTAATTGAGCGAATTCTAACCTTCGCCCTGTTCAACAGCCGAACAACTTAACAAGGAACACCACTGAGGTAGGAGAGGAGGCGGCGAGCGGCGGTAGCGACTGGCGAGCGGCGACGATTATGGAGCAGAGCAGTTCAGCGATTTGGGGATGGGGGGAATACGGGACTGGTCGATTAGATTGACTCAAGAGGCAAATAATGTTAGATTGTTAGGGTAATTAATTTGAATTTTTCATTTCCACCCCCCTAAACTTACATTTTTATTTTTTAAATGCACAATCTATTTTTTTATTTCGTACTCATAACTTATCGAATCAATCAGAGAGCATTGAACTGAAATTTTTAGGGCCAAAAAATCAGAGGGGGCCAAAAATTCTTTAGAGAAAAAAATCAGGAGGGGCCGGTTCAATAAGTATAAAATTTTTCGGACGAAATCGCGAAAATTTACACCACCAACGGAAAAAACGGCAGGGGCCGGGGCCACCCCTGCCCCTTGTAACCTTCGCCCCTAATCCCATGTTCTATGTTCTAGAGTGCGAGTGTATTTGAAGTGTCTACATTGGTTAGGGATCAATCTTAGCACAACCCGGTCGGTGTTTTGGGCAAGAGATTCTTAAATCATTTTGGATTGGACTTTTGTGGACTCTATTCAAGTAACGATCCAACACTGATTTTGTACACTTTTAATTTTGGTGAATGTTATCACCAAAAGGTTAATAAGAATTATATGATTACAATATTGTTCACTTTTGATGTCTAATTATAGTTTAGGGTGTTTATTTGTAGAGACACTTTAATATATACTTCTACAAACTTGAAAAATACCATCTATACTTAACAAAAACTAAATATATCATATATATACCCAATTTAAATAACTTGTTACTTTATGAATATTATATGATTTTTTATAATCTATTTTTTTAGTTTTATCCAATACGTAAACAATCACTCGTTCTCCTATTCTTGGTAACGACTATCGTGATTCTCCAAATCCATTCAAAAGGCATCGATTCAAAAGAAATGATTGAAAGAAAGTTACAAAACGCTAATGCTATAAAAGAAATTTGGTAAAATTATAAAAAAAATATAAGAAAAATTCAAGATAGTTATGATCATGGTTGGAAAAATAGGGGGTGGATCAAATAAAAAGTAGGTTTTCGCTAAGAAATCTAAGAAATGACCAAAACGCTTAGAAACGAGTAGACTTTCTGGGGGTGGGGGTTTAGGTTTTTGGGGGGTGGGGTGGTGGATTTAGGCTTTTTGGGGTGAGGTTGGAGGGGGGTGTAGGTTTTTGGGGGTGCGGGTGGAGGGGGGTTTAGGTTTTTGGGTCCGGATTAGAGTTCGATGAGACGGTTCCAACACCGCTGGAATGAGCTCAATTGGAGTTCGTTTGACCCACTTCTTAGCGTTTATTAGCGAAAAACCACTTTTTAGTGGAACATTCCCTAAAAAAATAACATGTGTTGAATGTTATGATCATTAAGGTCATGAATGAAATAAACAAGTTATCAAAAGGACCCTTTATGTAAAAAAATAAATTAGTTATATATATATATATATATATATAACTAATTTTTATGTAACAACTCAAACACCATTTAAGAAAACTAAAATAATATGTATATACATGTATATGAGAGAGACCTTCAAACTCCGTCTACTCTCCTGTCTGGAATTCCAGACCGTTGAACAAATGACATCAAGCAGGCGGGTACCTCGATCCGGTGGTGATGTCCAAAAGCGGACTCCACGTGGATGTCACCTCCTTGTTTAAAATCTTTACGCTCTTATATGTTAGGTTTGTAAACAAGAATAAACGAACTCAATTGGTGATTTTAGAATTGACTAAACTAGTAGAAAGTGATTAGGGTTTATACAATTGATGAATAAAAGGTATTACATTTCGTTTTAGACACGTTAATGGTTAAACAAAAATGAAAAATTAATAAACAGACCTGTAAAGAATTAAAAATTAACTTCAATGTTTTGTCTTGAATGGGGACCAAACCAAACCCGTGTATGTATGTCCACTTGTTGGTTTCAAATTTTGGGCTTTTAAATTTAGTTGGGTTCATTGACCCACACAAATCAATTAGGATATGTTAAGTTGAAATGATAGAAAAATACTTCACCCTTTTCTATTAATTGTGACAAATATTTATATATACGACCCAACATAACTCGTGCTCTTAATTTTTGATAAGTTAATAACGTTGAATAATACTACCCACTTGAATGACCTTAAGAAAACAATGAACAATTATTGATCTTCTGATTCTAAAGACCTCTAATATCATCGATAAAATTACCACCAATGCATAAGGATCTCTTTTTTCGTATGTGTTTAAATTATTAGTCAGTGATACTCGCCTAAACTTCATGCTAGCCAAATCAAGTATTTTGTTGTCGTTTTCACCTCGTATATGGATACTACATGAGTCGGCGATTAGGCTAGAAACTCATATGGTTTTCTCGGCCAGCTTAGGCTAGTCAGCGATAGTCTCTACATTAAAGTATCAACACTAAAGAGCAGATAGCAATTAAAATCTAAAATTATGGACTCAACCCGCATAAAGTTTTATGCATAATCTATGTGAACTAACAGTCTCTATATTAAAGTATCAACATTGATTACCAGATGATAACATATAAAATCTAAAATTCTAAACCAATGTTTTCATAACCGGACCGGGCAACGAACCGGAGGCCTTAGAGGTTCACTGGTCCAACCGGTCCGACCGGATTTAAGAACCAGATGACATCATAAATAATGTAAACATTCAAAAATATATAGAAGAAATGCAAAAAAGTCTGCAAATATTAGTTAGTGCTCAACGAACTAGATTGAATTATTATTCCAGTTTTTATGCCATATAGAAGGGATATAATGTGTGTATATATATATCAATTTTGTAAACTCTTAAGTTTTATACCTACTGCTATCTTATGGAGTAATTACATTTTGGAACCTCAAATTAACAAATATCTTGTTGGTGTAATTGGTAAACTTATTTATATATGTCCTTGAGGCAGTGGCGGATCTAGAAAAAATAGTTCAGGGTAGCAGAATTTTTTTTACCGTACATTCATGTTAATGAACACAAATAAAAACACGATAATAAATGAATTAAAACGAGTACGTAATGATATATCCTCTTCGGTTTTTGAAAGCTTGAAATCGAATCATTACATCGTCATCCGTTACTTTGTCAAATATTTCTCTTTCGATCGCACAAACTAGAGCATTGTTCAAATACTCGGCTCTCATTCTATTGCGTAAATCCGTCTTGATAAGCTTCAATTTAGAAAAACATCTTTCAACGGTTGCGGTTGCCATCGGTAGAACCAACGCTAGCTTCAATACCCGATAAACCAAAGAATATTCCATCCAATTTTGCAAATCTGTCATCTTCCTTTATGCAGTGATAAAAGACTTTAAGCTCACCCAAAAGACACTCTCTATCATTCACATTAAAATCATCCGAATACATCTCAGAAAATGTCACAATCTTAGATATGTCAAACTTAGAAAACCAATAATAAGAATTTAAACCCGACATATTTTCTATCAATGTAGTTGATACCTCATTGAAGCGGGGGCTACCCCTCCCCCATGGGTAGGTCCGCCATTGCCTTGAGGTCTCGATATCAAATCTCTTTATTATATGTTTTTCATGCAAGATTTTCTCTAGTCTTATTTCAAAGCAATGAAAATGTTATCCCACATCGGTCCATACATAAAGTTGTTGGTCTCTCTTGTATGTATAAATGATTCAAAATAGAGGGAACTCGTCCCACATCGGCCCTGAGATAAAATCTGAGGCACCTATCCTTTGTATAAATACATAAACCAATGTTCAAACTTCACAGCCGGTTCACAAAATCTTAAAAGAGATAACTTGTCTGACCGCTGGTTTTCGGTCTAACTGCCGGTTTCTTGTCCGACTGCCGGTTCATTGTAGGACCGTTTTAACATATAGAACTGGACTGGCCAAGCCTCCTTTAAACATATAGAACTAACCGTCGGGTTTCTGGTCCGACCGACGGTTCATTGTAGGACCGTTTCAACATATAGAACTGGACTGGCCAAGCCTCCTTTCAACATATAGATCTTGAATGGCCAAGCCTCTGGTTCCCGGTCCGACCGGCTTGTCCGGTCCGGGTTTCAAAACATTGTTCTAAACTCAACCCAACGCAAAGTTGAGAATCATGTTACCAACTAAAATCCGACTATTATAAATAGAAATCTCATTATAGTTATAAATTATCTATTCCGAGTTCTTAAAGTTATAAAATATCTCTATTCCTAGGCTTCTTGACATTAATACAAACTAAACTCAATTTCTTATAATTTGAAATGTCCAAGGCACACACAAATATATTTTTTTTTCAACTAAAACTGCTACTTTATATTATGCATCTTTTACTAGTTACTACAAGCTAGAATATGCACACATATTTTGGACAGAAGTTTACAATTTCAAGCATATATTTCACTCTAAGGTTTTACCTAATAATAAGCTATAATCGTTTTCAACCGATATCATTACGAGCCATTCTTTGAAGGAGCTCGGTGATATGCACACTAACCGGAAAGAACATTTGCCTCACCCCTTCTGCTTTAATCATAGGAAAAATGATACCCGACTCACCCTTGTTCACAATAAAACAATCATTTCTTGTGTAAAAAGAAACTAAAATGATCTTGAAGTTTGATAGAAAAAACAAGAATCTTGATTACTCACCAGAATGAACCCAACGCCGATCCATAATCGCTTAGGGGTAGGCCAAGGTAGCAGAAGGTGACCAAAGACATAAACGGCAACAACAAAGAAATGAAGGACTAACCCAATCGGGTGCGGGTTTAGCCCAGAAAGTAGGCCAACGGACCCGGTTGAACACGCACCTCCCAGGCTCAAATAGTCGAAGCAAGCTTCTCGCATTTCTTTCACTGCTTGGTCAGGAGATGCTCAAAACACCTTGTATAGAGCCCCGGCTAATGTATTCATTGTAGACGCCACCGGCTACATAAAATAATAGCACTCTAACTAACTAACTCTAATGGGAGTGTTCACGGTCCGGTTTGACGGTTTTTAGTTCAAACCGTCTGTAACAGTTTTTTATTATTGAAAACCGAAACAAATTAAACTGTTGAAGTGTTTACAACTGAACAAAACCGAACTCATTTGGTTTCACGATTTTGGATTTATTGTGCGTTTATAAAAATGAATAAAATAAAATAAAAATAAAAATAAAAAAACTGTCAAAATTACATAAAAACAAGTTGTAAAAAAATGCATAAAACAATATCTAGAATAACTAGCACTAGGCACAAACCCATTTATATTGTGGGTTGCCCACTACACTTCAAGTTATTTAATAGACTTGGCCCAGTTTCATTTTTACTAAACCTAATATAAAGTATAAATAATCAAATATATTTAACATAAAACAATTAAAAAGATAAAATATATTCAAATATTACAGTGCGGTCCGATTTTATACGGTTTGAAATTTTTGTAACCAATACTTCTTATGAATTCCATTCTTTTGATAGACGAACTTTAAATACATACAAGTTTTATCCTTCTAAAGAATTAGAATTTTTTTTATTTAATGCCTCTTAAAATAATTTGGCCTAATTTCTCATCTATTTTTGGATATTGATGCATGTTTATGACCGGTTTGATTTCCTTATCATAGTTTTCCATTCCATTTAAAGTCCAATGAAGCCATCTAATATTCTAAGTCGTTTGCTTTTTTGCTTGGATTATATAAATAACCAAACACGAGTTTGGAAAACTCTAAATTTGAACAATGTAGACCATTTTAATCAAAACATTAATCCGTGCGAAGATCGTCTTTTGATTTCGTGAGCAATCAAAGCCGGCTCAACTAATTTGGGGGCCCAAGCGACCTAAAAACTTGAGTCCCTTTTCCAAAAGTCATGTAGTAAACTCCTCTCCCTTTTGTGTTCATATCGGCTTCTTGTTTCTGTTTTTTTTTCGTTTAAAATAACCGAATTTATCTTTTCAATTTACGATTTGACATGAAATGAAGAATAACTTATTACAAAGTAGGTCAAATTCATAAACACTTAGAGATGAACAACCAACAATCATATATTTGTCACAGATTTATCACAGATTCTAACAATTTAACTAATAAATAACTCCAATTATCAACACTTTGTCACAGATTAAGTTGTTATCACAGATTTATCTGCAAGTTTTGTCAACTTAGATTATAACATATTTAATCAAGAGACCTACTAATGTTCAAATTTACACAGGCCGCTTAATATTTAATTGGAAACGCATTTAGTCGGCCCAAAAACACATATATAAAATCATTTTTATAAGAAATTTGGGGCTTAAAACCTAGCTTGGTTGACAACACACTTGAGCCAGACAAGCAATGATCATAAATTAGACATATGAGAAGCATATTAGTTTTTATTATTATATTAGTTCTAAGTGATTTATTATTATTCCTTTATGGAAAACGTAACTATCTTTTTCAAGTCTAGATTTTTTTTTTTAAATTACATGAATAATCATTATTGTTTATTTAATCTATTGTGTTTTGATCCACCAAAAATGACGATTTCCAGATGCTTTGGGCTGAAAACAATGTGGACTTAGGACTGCTTCAGGCCCATTCACTTGTTTGCCGTTACTTATTGTTTTTTCAAAACCCAAATTGAAGGTTTTAAAATTTTAACATTTTCAGAGTTCATATATCATCATAAAACTGAAAGCTTAAAGTATATGATTTATTACAAAATCTATTTATTTAGAGTTCATATTATCATCATACAACATTTTCAGAGTTCATTTTCAGAGTTCATATATCATCATAACAACCCCCCTAACTTAAAAAAATGAATTTATTTCGAACTGTTTCGAAAAGACGAATGTTTTTCATGATGGTCATGTTGATGATGAATGAATGACGAATCAATAAAGAATAAATTATGATGAACAGTTTTTAATGGACAACCTAATTCGCAAGTACGCATTCTATTTGTCATGAATTACTAATTTATCATGTGTACTTGCTTGGTTGTTGACACATCATTCAAACGACGAATATTCTTGTCTTGACACTTACATTATTGTGTCACTGTAGCATTTACTGTTCTATATTATTGTTTTCTTCACTCTATATTATGCTGGTTATCTCGTCGTTATTGCTCAATTGTTAAAGGTTCGTTCCGACCATATGGTTCTTCTTTATGAGAAGGTTCGTTTGGACGGTAATGTTTATCCGAGTGCTAAGGTTCGTCTTGACAATAAGTGTTAAGGTTTGTACGGATGATAGAGCTCACCCATATGCTAAGGTCTCATATTCGTTCGGTATACGTACTAATTACATGTTGGATTCGTTGTTTTCCACAGAGGTATTTGTATACCCGTTTATGATACTATGTGATCAAAATTTACCACTTGAGATTCCCATTACTCGATATCCGTTGTTAAACTCAAGCAAAAACCGATTTGAATATCAAATACCCTTTGAGATTGCCATTGCTCGATATCCGTTGTTAAACTCAAGCCAAAAACAACTTTGAAATATCAAATATTCAACCACACCTTATAAAATACTTGTTACTCTAAATTCGATTGTTTTCTGACCGAGTGACCGATGCTCCAAGACTACGACGGGCTACTTCAAACCATCTCTCTTGTTGTCCTAGCAAGTTACAGACACGGTAATTCTCTAAACATGATGTCTTTTAGGTTTCGTAATTCGTGATAACTAGATATCTTTAATAATTGTGTAAACACTTTCGGATTGATAATTATTTCGCTGGTACTCACAAATATTCAATCGGATTTCATGCACCCAATTCTGCACAAATTGTTATCTATTTATAGGGTTGAATCGGTGTATTGAACCACTGCAACTCTTCCAAAAATAACCACCACAACTAACAACTGGCGACAACTTTTATTAATCGCTACTTCAAATTGAACTGGAATCCAAATTGGTATGGAAAGATCAAAATGGTACGAAAGACCAAGGTTGATACGGACGACCAAATTTGATATGGCCAAATTCCATCGATATGACCAACGTTGATACTTCAAATTGAACAGGAATCCAAATTGGTATGGAAAGATCAAAATGTTTTAGTTTCAAACCGGTTCAAGCTCCGAATACCTCAAACCGAAGAAAACCTGACGGTTCAAAACCCACCCAAACATATTTATGGTTAAACCGGTTTTTTCCCCACCTCTACCCATGAGCAACAAAATAGGTTTAAACGTGATAGGAATCGAGGATTTCATTCTAAAATTAAATCACGTGTTACCCAACACTTTTGTTGTGCCAAAAAGAAAACCGTTTATGATTTTTTTCTGCTTTCATGATTTATATAAAGACTGAAAAAAATAATAATATAACCAAAATTTATTTTAACTATTTTCAAAATATACTTAAAATTTAATCAAATTTTTATAATTAACTATTTCACAAGAAAAAATAAAATAAAACAAAAAACTTAAATTAAGCACACCAAACTTCAGATTTTACAAAGTTTATCCCCAAAATTATAAATAAAATAAATTAATATTCAGGCATTAACCGACTGATTTTTCCATCTTCTTCATCATCCATTTTCCGGTCCGTCACTCTCAACCAAACACACACCACCGTAAAACTCAACACCAAACTCACCAACCCACTCCCCAATCCAATTCTGACAATCTCCACCACCGACAACCCTTCACTCTCCACCGGACCCAACGGGTACCCATAAAGATCCTCATTACCCGAAAACGAACCCGCGTTGAAACCAGCCAGGCTCGCCGGAATGACACCGGAAAACTTATTATTAGACACATCAAAAACCCATAACCGCGACAACGACCCAATCTCAGGTGGGATTTTTCCGGAGAGAAGATTGGAGGAGAGGTTGAGGATGGCGAGGTTGACGAGGTGCCGGAGTTCAGCCGGAATTGGTCCGGTGAGGGAGTTGTTAGAGAGGTCTAGCGACTGGAGGGTTGTGCAATTGGAGATGTACGGTGAGATTGAGCCGCGGAGGTTGAAGTTATGTAGAGAGAGTTTGTAAATCCGGCCGTTGTTGCACGTTGCTCCGGCGAGTTTTGACCGGAATCCGGAGCATGGGTTTGCGAAGTTGGGTGTGGTCCAATTGATCAAGTTGGGGTTTGGGTGGTGCATGGAGTGGAACAAGTTTGTTAAACATGATTGATCATTAGGGTTTGGTGATGATGGAGGGAAGAAAGTGTATATTAGGAGTGATATTAGTGTGAATCTTGAAAAGCCCATGAAAGACTAAGTTTGGTTGATTTGGGGGAAGGGTGGAGAGTTTGATTATGGAGTTTGCATGTGAAATGGATGATGAGGAAATGTTTATAAACTTGGAGTTTATTAAAGGAGTTGCGGTTAAAGCTACCATCAAAAAGCAAGTTAGGAGATAGGAGGATGACTTGCATGTTTTATAGGTGTTGTATTATGTGCAAGTTGGTTATATTCAGTGGCGGATACAGAAATTTTTTGTAGGATAGGCAAAATACGGGTGAGTAAAAAGGGAACAGATGAAAAAAATGAAATGACAATAAAATAATATAGTTCATCAAATATTCAAACACAATATAAAAATACCTCGATTACAATTGTCCTCTACGTGTTTTCATCTTTTGAAAACGCCCGATTACATCTTCATTAGTAACACTGAGAAGTTCATCTACATCTACCGCACAAATTACGCAAGCGTTCAAGAAATCATCACCAATACGATTGCGCAAACTTGACTTTACACGTTTCATCACCGAAAAACTTCTCTACACAGATGCAGTTGCAACAGGCAAAACCAATGATAACTTTAATTGTCGATAAACCAAAGGATAAGATAAATGTTTCCTCGTCTCCACCATCACTTTAGCAAGTTCGGTGATACCATTCAAAACGAAATTGCCAAATCAACTAACAACTAACATACTAACATACACAATTACATAAACAAAACATTCAAGACTTATTTAAGAGGGTAAAAGTTTAAAAGATACACACACCTTGTTTAACTTTATGTGAAGACATCATCAAGAAGTGATTAAAAAGCCTGAATTGTTGTAAATTAACAACTAATTTGTATTAAAATCGGGTTATCATCTATCAAGAGATAAAAAAATAATGTAAAAAAGCTTGAAAACTTACCGGTTACTCAGAAATTAAAAACCGAAAACCCTAGGGGGGCGATCGGAATTGGAGGTTCTTGATAGTAGCGATCCAGATTTGATGTGGGAATTGGAAGGGACGTACGTAGCTGTAACGAACCAAAATCCGGGTCTCGTTATAAATAAATAAATATTTCTAATTAATATTATGGTGAAAATAATATTTTAGAAATAAGTTGAAACAAGTGGGTTTCAAGTTTGTAATGGGGCTATGTTAGTTTTGACTAACTTTAGAATGAAATGGGTGAAGTGGAAAGTTGAGGGACTAAAGTTGTAATATGGCAAAATCTGCCATTTGACTAGTTAAAGTCAAAATTAACTCATTTTTGAGGTGTTAGTCGTTCAAGAGAAGAGGAGAAGAAGAGAATTTCGGTTTTGGAGCTAAATCGCGGAATTGAGGCTTGTTTTGTGAAGGTTTTGGCTCACACAACACCTTCATAACATCAAGTAAGTGATTCTCTTCCTCTTGATTTCACCATGAATGTGTTCTTGGTGGGTTTTGGGTGAAATCCGAAATTATGTATGCATGTGATGAAATGGTGTTAGATTATTGATAATCTAGCTAAACTAAAGTTAAAGAATGATGATTAACATCCTAGAACCCTTTGATTTTGATTATGAGAAGTTAGGGTTCATATGGTGGAAATTGGGGGTGTTTGGATCATGATGCTAAAATGATGAATTAATGAAGATTAAGTGTTTTTAAGATGTTAGACACTTGAACAAACACCAAATTAACTTAATAATAATTTTTGAAAGAAAAATTAGTGTTAAGATTAAGATAATGAAACTCAAGTGGGTGAGTTTGTGGTGAAAGAGGGTGTTTGGTTATGAGGATAACCCAAACGGGTCAATTTGGGTTGGAAATGGGGAAATTGAGTTGTGGACTCAATTGTAATAGAATTTTGATGTATGTTAGATTACTAAACTAGGTGAATGTGTTTAGGTAATCTAATTGCAAAGCTAGAAGGTGGTGCGGGATCCTCTAACTCAAAAGGTAAGTGCTTTGCACTTACTTAGTAATGATAGGTGGTGGTGATGTTCATATTTGAATTTCATGTTGGTTATTCAAATATCTTATATGTGTTTATTGGTATGTGGATGAAATTAGTTATTTAACCTATATGGTGTGAAAATTGACTTGTGTGGTAAAAGTCAAGTTTTGTATGCATAATGTAGTTGGCTATGTGGTATATGGTCAAACTAAAATGTAGAATATGTTGAATTGGTGTAAATGACTATGTGGTATATAGTTAAGCAAAAATGTGGTATGTGATAAAGTAGAGTAAATGACTCGTGTGGTGTAAAGTCAACTAAATGTGGTAAATTGAAGAAAGTGACTTATGTGGTATATAAGTCAACCATTGTGGAATAATGGTGAAGTCGGTGTAAATTGACTTATGCGGAATATAAGTCTAACCATTGTGGAATAATGGTGAGATTGGTGTAATTGACTTATGTGGTATATAAGTCAAGCCATTGTGGAAAAATGGTGAATGTGGTGTAAGTGACTTATGTGGTATATAAGTCTAGTGTAAGGGGCCTTATTTGACCAAATGGGTGCAAATGGGTCAAATGGGTCAAATGGGTGAAAAGGGTGAAAGCAAGTTGTAAATACTTGTTTGTTATGTTTATATCATTACTAATGGTGTTATGTCAATGTGGTGATGTAGGGAAAGCTCCGAGGTAGGTCAAGGTCAAGTCCAAAGCGCGAAGGGATCTCGTATGCATTTTTGGTGGTTTTAAGGATTTGGGGAAATTACTTGTAATTTGGTGATTTGATCCTTAAACTGTAAATTTGATATTTGAAAACTTAGTTTGGATGTTTGGGGTCAAAACCCAAGTGTTGGAAATTTTTGGATGTCAAGTGATTTGATAAAAGTTGGAAAAATGACAAGGTTTTGAAACCTGCAGCTGAAGGGAAACTCACTGGAAATTTGGTCTCTCGCGGTACGCGAAGAACCTGGGAGGATTCTCTCGCGGTACGCGAGAGACAAAATCTCCGGTTTTGCCTTTCTGAGTCCCCTCGCGGTACGCGAGAACTTGCAGGGAAGTCTCTCGCGGTACGCGAGAGACCTGGGTTTCCGGGTAAGTATTTTGGGACTCCCTCGCGGTACGCGAGGGAGGTGGCCCGTGTGCCTCGCGGTACGCGGGGGTTTTAAAAAAAAAAAAAAAATCTTGGGAAATGCTTCCGCTTGTTTAAACGTTTAATTGTCGGTGTTTTAAAAGTGGTGTGTTACAACTTGGTATCATATGGTGAAGATGAGATAAATGATAAACGTTTCATCTAAATGAATCAGTGACTATCTTAGATAGTGGGCGAACTAATTGGTGCAAAAGTAGACAAACTGCATATCGTTGTCAAAGGAACCATTAAAGTCGGAGATAACCTTAGGGGAGTAACGAGGGCGTATAGAGTTACTACATTAAAGTGAAGTCGTTCATGATGACAATTTCATCGTCTCTTATTGACGAAATTTGAGAGTCTCAAGTGTTAGCACTTGGTGGTGACTTGAAGAAAGAGCGGATGGTTGCTTATGTTGATAAACTTGGTGAAAATAGCATGGGCTTGAAGACATGCTTTGGTAGGATTTGGATTCCTAGGTTGTCAGGTATTTTGACAACTATTTTAGATGAGGCGCATAAATCCAAATATCCTATCCATCCGGGGGCCACAAAGATGTTTTATGATTTGAGGTGTCATTTTTGGTGGCCGGGTATGAGGCGTGATGTTGTTAAGTATGTTGAGAGGTGTCTCACATGCTTAAGGGTGAAGGCGGAACACCAAAAGCCGTATGGAAAGCTCCAACCGCTTGAAATACCGCTTTGGAAATGGGAGAATATAGCTATGGATTTGATCACTAAACTACCAAAGACTCGAAAGGGTTATGATGCGATATGGGTAGTAGTGGATCGGTTGACGAAGAGTGCACATTTCCTACCTATAAAGGAAACATACTCTTCGGATAGATTGGCGGAAATGTATGTGAAGGAAATTGTGTCACGTCATGGTGTGCCGGTGTCGATTATATCGGATCGTGATACGAGATTTACTTCTCGATTTTGGAAGAAATTCCATGAGGATATGGGGACTAGATTGAATCTTAGCACTGCTTATCATCCACAAACGGATGGTCAAAGCGAGCGAACGATTCAAACGCTCGAAGATATGTTGCGAGCGTGTGCTTTAGATTTTGGTGGTAGTTGGGATGACCATTTACCGTTGGCGGAATTTTCCTACAACAATAGTTACCATTCTAGTATTGGTATGCCGCCTTTTGAGGCATTGTACGGGAGGAAATGTCGATCACCCGTGTGTTGGGGTGAGATTGGTCAACGGGAACTTGGTAGTAAAAAGGTGGTCGAGGAAACTAATGATAGTATCGACCAAATTAGAGCACGCTTGAAAGCGGCTCAAGATCGCCAAAAGTCCTATGCGGATAATAGGAAGCGAGCGATTGAGTTTCAAGTGGGGGACTTTGTGCTTCTGAAAGTCTCTCCTTGGAAAGGGGTGATACGGTTTAGGAAACGGGGGAAGTTAAATCCACGTTTCATCGGACCGTTTAAAGTGATAGCAAAAGTGGGTGCGGTAGCTTATCGTTTGGAACTACCGGAGGGACTAAGTAGACTTCATAACACATTTCATGTGTCTCATTTGCGAAAGTGTTTGGCGGATGAATCTACTTTTGTTCCATTGGATAATATTGAGTTGGACGAAAAGTTGAATTATGTGGAAGAACCGGTGGCAATCTTGGATAGAAAAGTGAAGCGTTTACGCAATAAAGAGATTAGCCAAATTTTGGTGAGGTGGAAACATAGAAGGGGAGCGGAAATGACTTGGGAAACCGAGGAGGAAATGCTCAAATATTATCCGAACCTTTTTATGTGAAGTCGGGTTTCGGGGACGAAACCCAAATAAGGGGAGGAGATTTGTAACGAACCAAAATCCGGGTCTCGTTATAAATAAATAAATATTTCTAATTAATATTATGGTGAAAATAATATTTTAGAAATAAGTTGAAACAAGTGGGTTTCAAGTTTGTAATGGGGCTATGTTAGTTTTGACTAACTTTAGAATGAAATGGGTGAAGTGAAAAGTTGAGGGACTAAAGTTGTAATATGGCAAAATCTGCCATTTGACTAGTTAAAGTCAAAATTAACTCATTTTTGAGGTGTTAGTCGTTCAAGAGAAGAGGAGAAGAAGAGAATTTCGGTTTTGGAGCTAAATCGCGGAATTGAGGCTTGTTTTGTGAAGGTTTTGGCTCACACAACACCTTCATAACATCAAGTAAGTGATTCTCTTCCTCTTGATTTCACCATGAATGTGTTCTTGGTGGGTTTTGGGTGAAATCCGAAATTATGTATGCATGTGATGAAATGGTGTTAGATTATTGATAATCTAGCTAAACTAAAGTTAAAGAATGATGATTAACATCCTAGAACCCTTTGATTTTGATTATGAGAAGTTAGGGTTCATATGGTGGAAATTGGGGGTGTTTGGATCATGATGCTAAAATGATGAATTAATGAAGATTAAGTGTTTTTAAGATGTTAGACACTTGAACAAACACCAAATTAACTTAATAATAATTTTTGAAAGAAAAATTAGTGTTAAGATTAAGATAATGAAACTCAAGTGGGTGAGTTTGTGGTGAAAGAGGGTGTTTGGTTATGAGGATAACCCAAACGGGTCAATTTGGGTTGGAAATGGGGAAATTGAGTTGTGGACTCAATTGTAATAGAATTTTGATGTATGTTAGATTACTAAACTAGGTGAATGTGTTTAGGTAATCTAATTGCAAAGCTAGAAGGTGGTGCGGGATCCTCTAACTCAAAAGGTAAGTGCTTTGCACTTACTTAGTAATGATAGGTGGTGGTGATGTTCATATTTGAATTTCATGTTGGTTATTCAAATATCTTATATGTGTTTATTGGTATGTGGATGAAATTAGTTATTTAACCTATATGGTGTGAAAATTGACTTGTGTGGTAAAAGTCAAGTTTTGTATGCATAATGTAGTTGGCTATGTGGTATATGGTCAAACTAAAATGTAGAATATGTTGAATTGGTGTAAATGACTATGTGGTATATAGTTAAGCAAAAATGTGGTATGTGATAAAGTAGAGTAAATGACTCGTGTGGTGTAAAGTCAACTAAATGTGGTAAATTGAAGAAAGTGACTTATGTGGTATATAAGTCAACCATTGTGGAATAATGGTGAAGTCGGTGTAAATTGACTTATGCGGAATATAAGTCTAACCATTGTGGAATAATGGTGAGATTGGTGTAATTGACTTATGTGGTATATAAGTCAAGCCATTGTGGAAAAATGGTGAATGTGGTGTAAGTGACTTATGTGGTATATAAGTCTAGTGTAAGGGGCCTTATTTGACCAAATGGGTGCAAATGGGTCAAATGGGTCAAATGGGTGAAAAGGGTGAAAGCAAGTTGTAAATACTTGTTTGTTATGTTTATAGCATTACTAATGGTGTTATGTCAATGTGGTGATGTAGGGAAAGCTCCGAGGTAGGTCAAGGTCAAGTCCAAAGCGCGAAGGGATCTCGTATGCATTTTTGGTGGTTTTAAGGATTTGGGGAAATTACTTGTAATTTGGTGATTTGATCCTTAAACTGTAAATTTGATATTTGAAAACTTAGTTTGGATGTTTGGGGTCAAAACCCAAGTGTTGGAAATTTTTGGATGTCAAGTGATTTGATAAAAGTTGGAAAAATGACAAGGTTTTGAAACCTGCAGCTGAAGGGAAACTCACTGGAAATTTGGTCTCTCGCGGTACGCGAAGAACCTGGGAGGATTCTCTCGCGGTACGCGAGAGACAAAATCTCCGGTTTTGCCTTTCTGAGTCCCCTCGCGGTACGCGAGAACTTGCAGGGAAGTCTCTCGCGGTACGCGAGAGACCTGGGTTTCCGGGTAAGTATTTTGGGACTCCCTCGCGGTACGCGAGGGAGGTGGCCCGTGTGCCTCGCGGTACGCGGGGGTTTTAAAAAAAAAAAAAAAAAAAAAAAAAAAATCTTGGGAAATGCTTCCGCTTGTTTAAACGTTTAATTGTCGGTGTTTTAAAAGTGGTGTGTTACAGTAGCCTGGGGATGGAAGCATTCAAGCATGGATACTGTCAAGCCGTTCAAAAAAACCTTGGTGGGCTAGGTTACTCGCTGGGCCTTCTACGGATGTGGGCTCGTTGGGCTTTAGACGGTGGGCAGTGGCCCACCCTTGCTGGGCATTGAATCCGCCTCTGGTTATATTTCTGGTTCACGAAATTTAGTAGAAGTGAAATTGGAATTGGAATTGGAATTGAAATTAGAATTGTGTTTTTTTAATGTGTTTGGTTCGAAGAATTTTGAATTGGAATCTCAATTTTGTAGTTATGTATTTGGTTGTGAAAAGAATTGAAATTAGATTTGAGATTAATTCTCTCAATTTCATTTACGTAAAGAGTAAGGGGATTCAACGATCTTTCCAAAATATGAAGTAACTCGATCAAAGTAAATGGACCCTTCGAGTACTCACGTGTCACATCCGCCACCTTCACTGTTGTCGTCGCCAACTCCACGTGTTTGAGTATATTTTGAGTTTTATACGTTTCTAGTTCCTTAATGTTAAAACGAACATGCCTTAAAATAGAGTATGAGTTTGATGCAATTCTAATTCGTAAATATAAATGAAAAGTGAAAATAGAAAGCAGTTATTTATTTGTTTTTATGAAAAAATAAACTAATTAGATCTAATGTTTTTTTGAACGACAGTGAAATTTTATATAAACAAAACTAACTAGCAAGACGCTAGAAGGCAAATAACAACTAGCATTACTTGAAATTCATATAGTTTTGTAACCACTCTGTCTATTAAATTTTACATTTACTTTTCCTATTAACAAACCAGAGTAAAGAAAATGTCATCACTTCGGGGGTGTTTGGAATTACTTATTGAAACTACTTATGACTTTTGGAGAAGTCATTTTCAAAAGTAAGGAGCTCCTTACTTTTGAAAATGACTTCTCATCTCACATTTTACATCTCATTTTAAATTACCCAAACAAACTTATAACTTATTAACTTATTACAAAAGGTAATAAGTCAATAAGTAGTTTTGAAAAGTAATCCCAAACACCCCCATAAAAAAGTAACGTTTTTACTCCGATTCTTCAAAAATACTTCATCATTCCTAAGCTTCCAAACCCCCATCAAACCACAGATGCAATCGAGCAAACAAGGCCCTTCTTATCTCTCGTGAGATTAGTATTATCTAGCCAATCCATTAGATCTAACGGGAACCTGATCGACGGAAATGAGACATTCAACCAATCAGACACTAACTCCCAAATCCACTCCACAGTAGCACACTCACCCATAATATGATTAACCATCTCGTATATATCATTACAAAGCAAACATGACACATTTGGAACATCCATACCTTTTCTATTCAGATTACTCTTTGTAGGCAACCAATTACCTAGCACTCTCCAAACACAAATGTTCACCTTCAGTGGTAAAGAACGAAACCAGATCGTACGCCTCGACCCGGTCGGGAACAAAAATCCATCAATCCTCCCCCTGCATCTCTAAACCGAGAACTCGTTCATACCTTCCAACACCCACACCCTGCGATCCGAATCTTGAAACAAGTTCACTTGGTCGAAAGTCGACCTAAGTTCCACAGACTGCTACTGCTCCACAACCCCCCCCCCCAACCTGCCACAACTACACACCCATTGACCTCCTCCGATTCAAATAACCTTAAGAAACTCTCAGCTAGACTTTTAACTCCCGTCTCAGGATATTATAATTCAATTTATAGCATAGTACTTCTAGATTCGTTATTTGTTCCTGTAAAAATATTAGATGCTAAATTGGTTGTGGAAACGTAACAAGTTTTAAAAGTACATATATTCCTAGTAGGGCACGGTTCGGTGCGGTTATTGGCATTTCCAGAACAGAAACCGAAACTTCAGTTATGGGCATTTTCAAAACCGAAACGATCGAAACTTAGGTTATGGATGGTTCAGTTAACCGTCGGTTATCGGTTAATTAACCGCTATAGCCCAAAAAAATTAAAGTCATCATAAAGAGGCTAATTTTGTTATAATAAGCGACGTGGGACTGTTTTTTTTTTGTTTCTTTCACTCACTTCTCTTTGTATTTGGTAGGTGGAACACTCCGTTAAGGAATACTCATAAGATTGATAATAATGTATTACTTTTTTCCTTGCTCGTTTCAGTTCCCTATTTTGCTATGTTTATAAATTCAACTAGTGATAAAGAACATGAAGAATAATATCTTATTATTGTTTGGCTTAATATAAGGTTTTTCAAGTATTAATTTGAGTTATGAAGATTATATCAAGATTCCTTCTTTATATATCCACTTGTAAGATTAAAATAATCCAATTCTATGTATCTATATAAAGAAATCAAAACAAAATATGGAGTACGAGACTACACATGTTTCATTGAAATATCTTAAGAGTTTCGTTTGGCTATTTACTTTACACATGTTTCTTTAAATTGTTGATTTATGATCTAGATCCTTATGAACTTGTTATTTTGTCATTTGTTAGCTGCATTCATTTCAATATTTCAGCTAAGTTGGAACCTCATCGTTCATTAGATACCTCTTGCCATTGCATGTTGATTAATAGACAATTTATGACGTGTTTTCCGTTCACACACAAATAAGAAAGTTTCTGCATTAAAACATGTGGGAGGTTAACTGGAATTATAGCAAAAACACTAGTGGTAATTTAAATTTATTGTAAATGGATTACATTCTGTTCGGTTCGGTTCAGTTAATAAGGTTATGGCACGCACCATAACCAAAACCAACCCATAAATTTCGGTTAACCACTTATGGCTTAACCGAGCCGTCGTTTAATTGATCAGTTAGGTTAATTCGGTTCGGTTAAGTCGGTTAATTCGACTATGGTTCGATTAATTCGGTTATTTGCTCAACTCTAGTTCCCGGTACTTACAGACCACTTTTAACCAACTGAGATGTCTCGTTAAAAACATTGATAATAAAACTTAATGAGACAAACATTGACCAGAATCTAACATGATCTTAGTTGACCAACATTGACCAGAATCTAACATTGGGTGTTTTTGTTTAAAAAAACTTGTACGTATATTGATTAAGTGTGCAGGTTAGGTTTGAGGAAGGGGATGGGATTAAGGGTGGACCCATGAGTTATATTTGTATTTAGTTTTTTTGGAGTTAAGAAACTTTCATTGTGTTGCCTTAAGTTGTAGGTTTGTGTCGCCAGAGAAAATGGTGGTGGTGGTGAGAAGAGAGAGGTAGAATATATAACATTTTTTAATCATTTGAGTCCCTAAATGTATTTTAATCATTTCAGGAAAAAAAAAGTTAACTGTTAAATCTAACGACGTTAGCCATCTCAACTCAAATGTAGTAAAAAATGATAAGTCATGGTTCAAACCGAGGTTTTGAAACATAAGAGACTCAAATAATTAAAATAGACAAACGTGAGGGACTCAAATAATAATTTACTCAAAAAAAAAGTATAAAAGAGTAACCCTTTGAAGGTTGGAAGGATATTGATGATCATAATGAAATATATTTATAACATTTTTAAATAAATTAATTTTTCATTTTTCTTTAACTAATAAAAGAACTACTCATTTACTATGGTATAGTGGCCCGATATATGTTGTATCCTGGTGCTTTGTTTCTTCTTAAGGTTGGTCTATGATTACAATCTTTGTAAGGCCTTCTTTTTTTTTTCTCAAATTCAAATTATAAATACTCATATCTCCATCAATTATGACACGGATCCAATCATAATTAGTACCTAATGTAATGTTGTGTTCTATTAGAAGACAACCAAGAAAGGGTTAGAAAGGTCGTCTTCTATTTGCATATGAATATAACTAACACATGGCTTCAAAGGTAAAAGGGTGTACATGTCTAACCAGTTACTAGTTATACTGAATATCATGTCGAATAAATATACAACATGTTTCTCATAACCTACAAAAATGTCAAGCTCCTTGTAATAAGGATCATGTAAGATTTGGACCACTTTGTAGATGGAGTGGTCCATGAAGAAAAGGATTGAGACTAGTAGCGATGTTAGAAAGTATGTAAGATTTATGAATTTCATAAAAATTATTAACATATTTATTAAAGAGAATATATATAGTGGTTATAGTTTATTGTAATAGTTTTATCATAGTTAGGTATGTAATTTGATTAGGTTTCTTTAATAATCACCCTCATTGTAACTGTATAAATATTGATCAATAATACACAATATCTTATGAGTTTTCATTATTTTGTATGGTATCAGAATTTAGGGTTCATGAATATTTCTTTAATTTCTCTCTCTTTTCTATCTCTCTCCATCAGTTTTACCATCAAATATTGGTTGGTCGTCGACTCTCTTACCCCAACATTCCACTTGTGTGACGACTTCTTTTCTCTCCTTCTCACTCTCGTCCTACCCTGAGAATGTGTGTACAGACACGCATATTAGTATTTATTTAATTTTTTCTTCTCTTCATGCCATCACAGTCGATGTTCTTGTTGTTGTAGTTGTAGTTCTTTTCACCCTAGCCCTGCTATAGTGTCTCATGGCACCACAGTCATAGCTCATGTTATTGCAACCATAACTCTTATTACCATTTCCCTACTTTCGTGTTTCTTACAGCCGCCACTCTGACCTTAGATCTGTCTCGACGCATGTCGTAACAACGTTTTTTTACTGTTTACGTTTTTACGAGTTAATTTTTTTTTCGAGGCTTCATGCTAACACTATACTAACATGTTCATTATTTTTTGCTCAAGTCTGAGTGTCTGAATCAACTCCCGTTCCGACCGCAAGGGAGTATTAGGGAACATATATTAGTTAGAGTTTATTGTAATAATCTCTATCACAATTAGGAGATATGATATGGTTATGTTCATTCGTAAATATCCTCATTGTACTCTTATAAATATTAATGAAAAATACACAACATCTTATAGAATTATCATTATTATTTTATATTAATTTTGAAGGTAGCAAAGTGTTTAAATTTATAATTTTATATTAAACCTTTTAGTTTTAACGACTCCTAATCTACTACTAAATCCACTTAACATGCCTACTATAACAGTATTTGAATCTTCGACCTCCAAGGAAAAAAGCACCTGTTAGATACCCGTATACCATTAGAAATTAAAAGGTTTTTAGACCACAAATAGAAATGTCTTGTTTTTATTTAAGTTAATTATTATTTTGGTGCAATATGGTCGACAATGTATGCATCAGTAAGCGTGCGTGCTTCTTTTATCGCATTTGCAAATTTGCATGGTGTCCAAGGACAATGACATTTCACAAATTACAATAATACCTCTCCCCAATTTATTTTCTTATTATTTTATGGATATTAAGTTTTTAAATTATAAACTATATAAATGTTCTTGTGGTAGGTATATAAATTTATATACGACAAGTAAAATGAATAAAACTAATATTTTCTTCAACCTATTTGTTTTATTGAATTATTATATTTTAAACTCAAATCATAAGCTCGTGAACCTTGGAGAACCACAATAATATAAACGTGGCTTTCATCAATTCGTTAAATTCTTGCAATAATTAAGGTCTAGCATTACTTAAAGATTTAATTATTTTTTGGTTCCTACAAATTCGGTTATTGTATCTATATATTTCTTATGAAACTGGTTCCGTAAGTAAGCTAGTCAGTTTTGATCAAACTAACATAGTAACATCTGTTCTTATCGACGCCAGATTTCAGTCGTTTAAAATCCTTACGTGCCCCCACACGAGGATATTTTTTTCATCTCATAATTTTTACCTCTACTTCATTTTTATCTCTTCTACTCTAACATATATATTATTGCTTATTTTGTTTCTAACATGATATTATGGTTATTGTGTTCACATGGAATCACTTGAGCATCAAATGATTCTATTCATGTGTACAAAGATAATTATTTAAAATTAAACAGCATGGGTCATGGGACCTAAGTTTTGTTCACCTCTATATTTATAGGGATCAAAATATGGATATTTTGGTTAGGTCATCCACAAATGCATGTTATATTAAAGTCAATTAACAAGTTCAAAACAATTTTGAAAACTGAAATTATTATTTCGTGTTAGTTGATTATTTGTTATTTATAGTTATTAAATTTTAATCATTTATTATTATAATTTATAATTCTTAAATCTTTCTTATTTTTTCTTATTACATAAATGGCTAATGACATCTAACATACAAATTTTTAAATGGCTAATGACATCTAACATACAAATTTTTATAGAAACTGTTTGTTTAAAAAAAATAGATTTATTTAACTCGTGTAATACATGGTTTCTAACCTAGTTGTTATTATATATTTTAGTTTTAAAGAACAACAATAAAAAATTATTCTTTTTATTAAGAGAAAAAAGAAAAAGAGAATTAACCAAAATTTGGGCTGGGCCCAAAGATTTAGAGAGAGATTCACGAATCCAGTTATCCAGGTTTTTTGGAGCTTTTACTTATTAATTTATTATAACTTTGAACTTGAATTCCATAATAACTTATACTAAGAAAAAAACATATTTAAGAAAAAAATATATAGAAATAAAATAATTTAAAACAAATACTTAGAAAAAAATATAGAATAAATTAAAAGGTTTTTATACATAAAACCTTTTTATAACAGCTTCTAGCAGAGCATCATAAAGTCGAGAAAAACAACGCTTGCAACGCTATATCCATCGATATCGTTATCATTTTTAATCATTTCCGTCATGCACGTTTATGCTTAGCCATGTTACCACAATGACCATCCATCCATCGGTTTGATTATAGCGAAAAGCACAAAAAATCTAGCATCGTATAACCTTGTTACCAATTAATGAAACCATAGAAACAAAAATAAATTTGGTTAGCACGCAAATATAAATCTTGTTATACTGTTAAATAACAAGCCTATCATGAAACTTGACACTCATACCATGGATTTTGTGAAAGCAAAAAAAAATTTTAACTTATATTTATTTATTAATTTATTTTTTTGTTGTAGATGCCACTAACAATTTCAATAATTGAATTCATAGATCATTGGGCATGTGTTTTTGGCTTTGTGGCTTCAATACTTTGTGGTATTTATTTATTTGAAAAAAGAATTTGGTCAAATGTCTTTATATTTTACAAAAAAAAAGGAAAAGGACACAAAAGTGCAACCCCTCCCTTATCGCTTATCAAAGTTGTTTGTGGTTTGATTTAATTTTCTTTAAGTAAAGTACATATTCTGTAATTGAGTTTTGCATAAAATATTATGTTTCATCTAACTTTAACACTATTGATTTTTTACGTTTGATGTTTTATACTATGTATCAGGTCTTAACGTCAGTTACCAACTCCATTAGTTACCTTCACATGCTGATCAAGTGAGGGGTAATTTAGTCTTTTCAAATAAGCTACAGTTTTCGTACATGAGGTTTGCATAAAACATCAGGTTTCGTCCGCCTTTAACACTATTGATCCCGGACGTTTGATATTTTAACATTATGCGTCCCTGATCCTAATGTCATTTATTAAGTCCGTTAGTTACCCCCCACGTGCTCATCACGTGAGGGGTAATTTGGTCTTTTCAACCCTAAAAATCACCTATTGGTCAGGTGATATATATCCTCACGTACCCTCGAATTTCATGAATTTTGTGTTTGGTTTAACTGAATCTGGCTCCGAACTGCAATCTGTTTCGCCTCAAAGCTCCGCCATGCCGAAATGACATATTTTCACGTTTAGTGATGACGATTGCGTAACAATTATGCTAGTTCTTATGTGGGATTCCGAACTTGTGTAGTAAAATAAAAAAATATAACTTTTCATTCTTATTATGGTTAAATTTCAAATCATTGATTAATTATTTAACTTAGTATTAAAGCTTTACAAATTGTATTAACAAATGTAAATGAACTCAATGCGAAATATATATATATATATATATATATATATATATATATAGGGGAAGGTTAAATTCAGAACACTAAATATTGCGAGAACATAGGGAACAAAATAAATCCTTCATTTTTTCAATCCTAAAAAGTTTTTAAATATGAGAAAATGATAGAAATACAATGTTTATTTGTCTCTCATAAAATTTATAAAAAAATATGAAGAAATTTCTTTTATTTATACAAGCTACACATGTGTAATTCATGTGTAGGATGTATATGTTATTTTACCTACACATAATCTACACATGTGTAGGTAAACTTTTAAATGTATAAAAACATATAAAAAAATTGTTAAATTGTTTTTTATGGTTATAAACATACATATTTGTTTGTATGAAGTACAAACATTTAAAAATATATACCATGAATGAAGAAATTAAACGATTTGAGATTGTTTTTTTTGCTCTCGCAATAATTTAGTGTTTTGTAATAAACCTCTCCCTATATATATATATATGAATGAATGATCATAAGAAAACTCAATGTTCATGAGAAAACAAAAAAAAACTACTTATTTAAGGTAAAAAAAATTATAACTCAAAAAATAAATCAAAAATTAAAAAACTGTTTCGGAGACCTTGTTTCCCACGCCGTTCTCGTTCAAAAAAAAGTAACGGGTTTTGCTTTTGGATTTAGTTTAGTTTTTAGGTTAGGTTTTTGGAGGGGTAGGGTGGGGTGGGGGATTTAGGTTTTTGGGGGGGTGGGTGGGGGTTCATGTTTTTGGGGGGTGGGTGAGGGGGTAGGTGGGGTGGGGAGATTAGGTTTTTGGGGGTGGGTTAGGCTTTTTGGTTTTTTTTTTTTGGGTTTGGAGGGGTGGGGTGGGTTTAGGTTTTTAAGTGGAGGTGGGGTGGAGGGTTTAGGTTTTTGGGCAGGGGTGGGGGTGGGGTGGGGGGTTTAGGTTTTTGGGCGGGGGTGGGGGTGGGGGTGGGGTGGGGGGTTTAGGTTTTTGGGTGGGGATGGGGTGGGGGGTTTAGGTTTTATGGGGTGGGTTGGGTTTTTGGGTGTACTACACATATGTAGTATGGGTTTTTTGGTTTTCTCATAAAAATAAGTTTTCAAGTGAACTCACCTCTCTATATATATATATATACTAGGTTTGATTCCCGTGTAATACACACGTGGTGAAAAATATCAATTCATAAAATTCTTAAATCTTTATGTATATATTTTACAGGTTTAAAAATGTATTACATATACCAAACCAAACCAAACGTACCCAGTATAATCCCACACATAGCTAACGCTATTAGTAGGGTCTGGAAAAATGTATTACATATAGTAAGGATAAAAAACAAAATTGAAAATATGTAAAAATTAATATATAATTGAGTTTCGAAAATACGTTAATTACTATTTAATATAATTTGACTTTCACTTACGATTTGATTGAAAATAAAAGTTACATAATTATATTTCAAAGTTTCTTATAATAAAGGATAATTTAAAATAAATTTGTTTTATTAGTATAATTAGTATTTTCTTTAAAAATATATTATTATTAAAAGATATATGTGTATTTAATAAGAGAGAGAGAGGTGGGAAAAAAATGATAAGAATAAATATGGAGGCGACATATGGCATGAAAAAACATTTATTTATTATAGTATATATATATATAATAAATACATAAGATTTTCTTATTATATAAGAAAAAATTAACTATTAATAAAATCTTTCAATAGTTTGAAATCTCCCGATCAATAATTATATAAAAATATAAAAAGAGATGTTGAAAAGCAACGTGTTATCTTATCTATAATAAATAAATGTTTTTAGTGTCACGTGTCGTTTTCATATTTATTCTTATTATATTTTTCTCGTCTCTCTCTCCTATTAAATACTAATCTAATTATGGATACTTATTATTTGATTATGGATAATAATTATTATACATTAACTAAATGAATTTAATATAAACTAACATTTATCAATTATATAAAAAAAATAATACTTGACTGAAAAAAAATGTTTTAAAAATTAACTTAACAGAATTCATAACTGTCATGTCAAGATAGATTTTTAAAGACATATTTTGACGTGCGTATGTGTTAACAGATTATATTATAGGTGTAATACACAGGTTTATTCAACTGGTGTAATACATAGGTTTTTAAAGACATAAATTTTTCATCACTTAGTATATAATATTATATTTATTCAACTCGTGTAATACACGAGAATCTAACCTAGTTTATGATATATATTCGTTTTCTATACCTACTCCATTCTAGTTTTCAACACTTTTATTTATCGTTGAGACTTGAGAGTGAATTTCTTCTTTAAAAAGATTGATTACGCCATCAACTACTTTATTTCATTCTTTACAAAAAAAATGATTACGTAATCGTCATTTGGGAGGAACATCAATGTCGCACCTTAGACTATCCCTGATGATAGGGTGAAGGTGGTGGATTTTCGGTGTCACATAGGTGCTACATAGACTATGACTTCTCTCACCCTCACTCAGGTGTGTAATGATGGGGTGAGAGCCTATAACATTTTCACCCTTAAAAATATCAATTTCTTGGCTTCTCCACCCTCGTGAACACCACCACCTTGCACTCTCACGCCCACCCTTACCCGGGTCCGACGCGGTGTTTTATGCCCGTGATAGGTGAGGTGGCACCACGCCCCCACCCTCAAAGAGGTATTACGAATAGTCTTAATACCAGTTAGTTATAAGTCCTTCCGTTTATATCACATGTTTACATATTTTTTTATAAGCAATTTTATAAAACTAAAAAGAATAATAAAATATATTTATAATTTTTCCGAGGATTATTGGATTTTAATAATCACATCTTTTACCAATTGGCCAATAATAATCCCAACTGGGAATATTCTTACCACCGGTCCCTACTTTCAAACTATTTTTTTACTTTAGACTCCCCGTTAAAAAAACTTAACGCCGTTAGAGTTTATATAAGGTGGAAATCTGCAAACCGTCGAAAAGTCGAGCCAAGCTAGCAGTAGTCTCGTGTTGGCTTTTGAAATTGGCTTTGGTGGTGTTTAACTGGTCTCGTTAAACACCACCGTTGTCTCTGTTTTGACTTTCCAGACAAACGAGACTAGTTAAACAGCACCAGAGCCAATTTCAAAAGCCACCACGAGACCACTACTTGCTTGGCTCGACTCTCCGACGGTTTGCAGATGTCCACATCATATAAACTCTAACGACGTTAAGTTTTTTTTAACGGGGGGTCCAATGTAAAAAAATAGTTTGAAAGTAGAGACCGGTGGTAAGAATATTCTCAGTTAGGATTATTATTAGTCAATTGATAAAATGTGAAATTATTAAAATTCAATAATCATTTTTCCTATACACCTATATTTCCATCGTTATTTCAAGTATCTTAAAAACTATTTCAATTTTTATATATTAGAATGTCTAGAAAATCCATATCTTTTCAAACATGCTTTTAAAAAAGTTAGTTACTTGGTTATTTATAGAAAGATGAGGTTCAAATGCTAACCAATATTTATTTGATAATTATGATAACCACTCTCAAGCATAGTGTTACGTACATGTAACAATTATCATTATGTTAATGTTACATATATGTAAACAATATGTGTCACGTATAAGTAACTTTATTTGGTACGTATACGTAAGATTCATCATTTCCGTATTTACGTTCAAAATATTTATTCAAGATTATCACGTAAAAAATTGGTTAGTATTTGAACTCTTCCCACTTCTAAAAAAACGTAAACAATATTTACAAAAACTGTTTGTTTTAAACATTTTCCTATTTTATCTACACGACAAGTATTTTAACTTTTTATTCATTGGTTAGTATTTTAAATTTTTGTATTAGAATGTCTAGAAAATCCATATATTTTCAAATATGCTTTTAAAAAAGTTAGTTACTTATAGAAATGTGGGGTTCAAATGTTAACCAATATTTATATGATAACCACTTTTAAACATAGTGTTACGTATATATAACAATTATCATTATGTTAATGTTACATATATGTAAACATTATGTGTCACGTATATGTAACATTATTTGGTACGTATACTTAAGATTCATCATTTCCCTATTTACGTTCAAAATATTTATTCAAGATACTTAAATACTATTTTAACAATAAAAAGAAAAATATATTTATAAATTATGTGATTGTTTTATAATGGTTAGCACGGTTATCATATAAAAAATTGGTTAGTATTTGAATCCTTCCCACTTATAGAAAATGTAAACAATATTGACAAAAAACTGTTTGCTTTAAACATTTTCCTATTTTATCTACGCGACAAGTATTTTAACTTTTAATGATAGTAGACACGAAATTCATTAGTTCTGACTTGATGTAACATTGTAACCTTTGTTAGGTCAGGCCCCTTAGATCCACACACAATATACGCAAAGACAAAATGAAGAAATGTAAGCTTTTTATTCAATAACAAATTAAAGCCTTTCTTATAGGCAATCACATGCATCATACTCAACGTAAACAAGAATTGTTCAAATACAACCCACTCTAAATTCACCCAAGGACCCGGGAGACTTGACTTATTCATTTGGCCAAATAAACCATTAAAAAAGACATGCTAATAAAAACAAATTGCAGACCCATGACGCAATTGACCCATTAACCCGCTGAAGACTTAGAAGACTCTGTTCGACGGCCTTTGATGAGAACATATGAAATATTAAACTTCTCATAATCAAAATCTGTACAAACAAAAATGTGTCAATGGGTCATATATATAGAGGCTTTCAAGACCATGAGTTGAGGGATTCATGGAACGTGTACAACATAAACATGAGTACTCCTTTTTAGCCGCTTTTAGTGTAACAATATAGTGAAAAAAAGCCGCCGCTAACCACCCTGAGAATGGTGATCGTCGAATTTAGATGGTCCATATTGCATTTCAGTTTGATCCGACGGTGAGAATCAATTTTAACAATGGTGTAATTGTCGAATTTAGCCAGCATACGAATCAAGCGTTTCAGCTACTATTAACAGAAGGTTAGTGGGCGTATGACTTAAAAGCTGGGCCGTTCTATACGCCCAAAGTCGGTCTAAGTGTGAATTTTAAGGAATTTTGGCCCTATACCAACCCTAATGCTAGGGTTACGAATACACACCTTCCTTGAGCAAATTTAAGACAAAAGGGGGCGATTTTTAGGGTTCTCAATCATCCCAAACATCATTCAATCCATGAATTCAGTTCCTGAATCAATATCTGAAGTTGTTATGTTGATTATGCGAGGCTAAATCACACGTGGTTGTTTCTGGGTTTAAGATTGTGTTCGTAGATAGATTCAACATGTTCATAGTTGACACTAGATTTGATTTTAACTCAATCTTTTGGTTAGTTGTTTTCTTTTGTTTATTTGGGTGTTTGCTTAAATTGTTTGGTTTATAGAATTGGTTTGTTTTCATCAGTTACTTGGTTTTTAATCTTTGTTTTGATTAATCGTGAACCATTTAATTCAATAAGGTTTTAGTCTTTGAATTGGTCTTTATTTAGTATTTGCCAAATAGCATTCTCCACGAATTTTTCGTGGATCTGACAACCCTATTTCATATACTACAGTTCACGGTAGCTAAGAACACAATTTTAAACATATTTTTGATTGACCTTCGACTAGCGATCACGAAGCTAAACACATTATTCTCACTGTCAATAATATAATCTAAACCATCTTATTTCAGGCGTCTCTTCCGTCCACATTTTAAGAAGAAGCCTTAAACAGGGTTGTTCATACCCTCAACTTTTTACCTACTACCACCCTCTCATTTCATGCACCTTTCGAGGTTTTATCCTGGTTCTTTCCCCCCTACGTCAATCTTCATGTGTTTGGGTGCTTATGTTATCCAAATCTTTCCTCCATCACTCTCCATAAACTTACACCTTACTCATCTACATGTCTTTTTCCTCGGTCCATCATCTAATCATCACATGTATCGATATATGGAACTTGTCACTTTATAGATTATCATTTCACATCATGTTACCTTTGACGAGTCACATTTTTCGTTTGCTACCTTTCACTTACCTTCTTCCCCGTATGAGTACACCATTTTTGTATCGTTTGGTGACTCCTCTTCTGCTCGCGGCTCAGCCTATTCAGCAGACTCGACTGTATCCTCGCGGTTAACTCTTGGCTCAACCACGTCCTCCGGATCGGCACCTACACAAATCCGCCCCATTCCGCGACCTAGTAGCACCCCTGGCTTGGCTAGGCATCCCATTCCAGCTGTCGACTCTGTTCCACCCTATCACTCATGATTTGGAGACTTTGGACACTTTGCCTCCACCATTCTCCTTCAGTGTGCCACTTCTTGGTGTTAGTCCTCCTGCATCAAGCACTGCATCAGCTGATGACCCTCAAGCATCCACGGTTGGTCATCCCAAGACTATGTGGTCTCGGAATGGATCTCGCTATCCTTTTCGGTTACTCAACCTATCCGCCACAATTGAACTGTCTCCTATTCAACGAACGACGGCTCAGGCTATGTTTGACCCGCATTAGAAAGCCGCAATAGGATTTTAAATGTATGCGCTTCTTTATAATGGCACATGGGATCTTGTCCCACGTCCCTCGTCCTTAGTGTGACAATATTGTTGGTTGTTGTTAGCTTTACCACCACAAATTTGACAACAAAGGTAAATTTGAGAGATACAAAAGCCACCTAGTGGCTCAAGGCTTCTCTTAACAATCTGCATTAGATTTTGATAAGACATTTAGTCTTGTTTTCAAACCCGCCACCATTCACACAGGTCTTAGCATCGTTGTCACAAGACGTTGGCCTATTCATCATTTTGATGCCGAGAATGCCTTTCTAAACAGTGATTTAGCCAATGTTGTATATATGAAACAACCACCTGGATATCTTAACTCTCGACACCCTGAGCACATGTGCAGGCTTCACAAGGCTCTCTATGGTCTTAATAAGCACCTCGTGCATTGTATCATCAGTTTGTTATCTACATTACCTCAATTGGGTTTCATAGCAACAAGTCCGATAACTCCCTCTTCACATTTCGTCGTGGTCAGGAATTCGAGTTGTCATCTACCTATTGGTATATGTGGATGGCATTATCCATTTTGCTTCCTCACCAATTCTTGTTACTTATATTATCTCTTTGCTCTCTACCGATTTTGCAATAACTGACCTTGGTCCGTTATCTTTTTTCTGGGAATTTTGGCTATTCGTTATGCATCTGGTTTGTTTATATCCCAAATCACCTTTGCTCGGGACATCCTTGCTCGTATCGACATGGCCACTTGCAACCTCTACATCACTCCCGCTGATACGCAACCAAACTCTCATCCATCAGTACCCCTCTATCTGATCCCACTCTACATCACAGTCTAGTTGGAGACCTGCAGTATCTCACGTTAACTCTTCCAGACATTGCATTTATTGTTCAATAGGTTTGCCTATTCATGCATGACCCGTGTGAACCACATTTTAATGCCCTGAAGCGCATCCTTCGCTATGTTCAGGACATTCTTAGTCATGGTTTACAATTGCGTCCATCATTTGTTAATCGTCTAGTCTCCTACACTGATGTGGACTGGGCTAGGTGTCCTAACACTCAACAGTCTACTTCAGGGTTTAGTGTCTTCTTCAGTGATAATTTGGTATTTTGTTCATCTAAACGACTCCATGTCTTTTCCAGATCCAACACAGAAGTTGAATATCGCGGTGTTCCCAATGTTGTTGATGAAGCAACATAGCTTCGTAATCTTCTTCTTGAGTTACATGGTCAGACTTACGTGTTACATGTTCACTCAGCTCACCAGTTTACATATATCTTTACCAAAGGTTTACCATCACATCTCTTCCTGAACTTCAGATCCAGTTTAAGCATACAGGAACACCCCTTCCCTCCGGCTCAGTCTGTGGGGGTGTGTTAGATAGAAAACCTAGGATAATATTATAGCATAGTATAGGAATTGTATTGTAAATATTTTATTTCCATGTACTCTTACTGATGATCAATATAGGGCAACCCTAATTTGAGGATTTCCACGATAATCAACACCTCTTTTTGCATAAGTAAATAAGATAGCAAAATCTCTACCAAAAGAGAAAAAGAAACTAAAGATCCATGCTTTCTCATATCTCTTTATTCGAAGACATGCGCACTTTGCCATACATGGGTGCATGTGCAACAAAACTAATGAAGCAAAGTACATGATGGAACAAAAGGGCGAGAATGATGGGATTCCATTCCTCACTACCGAAGAGTCAAAAACAAACATCTATTCTCTCTTTTGTAGCTTCCTTTCGAGAGAAATATTTTATTGTTTTAATAAAGAAAGGTTTACTTTTAGATAGTTGGGGTTTATTTACTAGTCTCTGATAAATTAGCCGAAAGTCCAATCCTACATTAAAAAAACACTTTGTGAACTTTAAACTTTGACAAAAAAATGATTAATAATTCAAATTACTCACCATAAGCAGCGTGCAGATAATTGATCACAACTAACAAGCTTATCGATATGGTTGATCACAAATTATCCGAAAGACACATTTTTTATTAGAATAATGTTGAATTTTTTATTTTTACTTGTATGGGACATTAATTATATAAATTTCTATTGATTTTAACTCTTTTATATTTTATTCATAATCTTTAAACTGTTTTTAAGTGTTGTGTAAGATTTTTGCACAAATGGTTTCTAAGCATAGTAATATTAGCTACAATAAAACTCTCTTACAAATCAAAATTGGTTTTAATATACAATATAATATAATTTAAGAACAATATTATCATTTCTCACATATATAATATGTCGAAATATATTGAACTCCATAGCTAAATGCGCTAAAATAAGTATTATAAGATTCATAATATATTACACTAGATCTTGTCAAAGCTGGTAAAACTTTTCGCTCTAATCACTAACGTTGTAACTTACGTCAAAGTTTGAGACGCCCAAGACAAATTTTACTGTGTAGCGTATAAGTGTTCTATGCAATAGTTCATTATTTAATGCAGATGAGATTATTCAATTTACTATATTAACTATTATTTTATTTATAATACTTATAATTAAGATTTAAATTTAAATTTACTATTTATGTTTTTTATAACTAAATACTATTTAAATTAAATATTATCTTATTTAAATACTTAAGTATATAATTACTAAATATTTACATAGTTATAATAATAATAATACTCAAATATAATCAGTGTTTAAGACAGTTCGGATTATATTGTGTTTTTCCAAAAGAGGCTCAGTGATACCCGCCGCTTTGCGCAGGCCAACCCACTAGTTTTTAATAAAATAAATCAAAATGTGTAAATTTGAAAATTTTTTAACCGAGGAAAAAAAATATACAATTTTAGATTTTAATTAAGTAAACATGCAATTAACAAGGTGTAGAGTATGATATATGCAATTCTTCTTATTTAAAAAATAAAAAAACTAGTACAAAATAACATCAATTATGGCGTTTTTTTTACCGCCATAAATGAGAGTGCCATAAAAGGATAAATGACCGCCATAAATTGTTTTTCTATCTTTTTTTGGAATTAAATAAATTATTTTAACCAAAAACCTTTTATGGCGGTACTCTAAAATATAAATAAAATATTAACACCAAATATGGCGGTTACAAAAAAACTATTTGCGTTCTTTTATTTTTTTTCATTATTTGTTTTGTAATTTAATTACAATTTAATTTTGATTATATGTTTTTATTCCGGCTAGATACGACAGACCTGGATATATACATGCCTACTATAAATATAAGAAATTGCATTTATACAGAACTCTACAAGCATTACTATCAATATAAAGAAATTGCATTTATAAAATAGATAGTATTTAGAACAAAAATTACTGCATCGTTAAAATTCCTGTTTCTTTTCAACAAAATCATACAATAGCTCCTCACTTCCATTAAGCTTCTATCACCACCAAACTTGAGTTCCATTAAGCTTTCGTCGCCACCAGTAGGTTTCCGGCCCATCCCTAACAACCACCTGTGTAAAATGAACAATTCAAATACTTAGAAAAGCAACATGTCACATAGAAAAAAAACAAGTTTAATATACATGAAAACATAGATACTAAACTAAATAACTGTTGACTATTGTTCAAAACTTCAAAATTGTAACTATACAAATTTTAACCAAAATTTCAAATGAAAAGGTAGTATTACCCTTTTGAAATGTACACATGTTTATACAAAATAAACAATCTAATCTAAGTTATATATTTTGTATATACTTACCTTTATTCATCTTCATAGTCCATAAAAGTTAATACAAACACCTTTAATACACGTTCTACAAATTCATCGATTTCCATTTGACGAACGAGGCTAGGATCGGGAAGTAACTAAAACAGTAAAATAGAAAAAATGTAGCTTACAATTCAATATACATTTTAGTTAAACTTATATTAATGTAAATATACTTACAAGATGCTCTCTGTTAGTAATCACAAAATCATAAATAAACATCATCACACAATAACCGCATTCCCATGTGCTAGCTTGTTGACGACACTAAATAAAGTAAATTAGCAATTATTTAATCAAAATATAAAAACAAACAAACAATAAGAAAACGAATACAGAACTTACATCAACCATTTTCCACGATATTTTCTTTTTTGTGGCCTTGTCGAATAAGTCCGTAATCAAGTAATATTCAGAATTCTTTGTACCTTTCCGTGAATCAAATATGCGACCCGTCCAAGTTTTAGTTATTGGATTATGTTGAAGTAAAATTAATATCCAGTGACCCCTACGTAAATGAATTTTTTTTAACAAAATAAACAATTATGTAATATAATAAATAAAGCATCATAAGTATGAGAAACGAATATAATACTCAAGACAATGCGGTGCCAAAAACCATAGTTTGTCCTTGTGAAATGATATGACACTTCTTATATGCTTGATCACGAACTCCCTCTCACTTGAGACAAGCCTACCTTCAATATGACGAGGGTTAAAATATGATGTCTGATGTAAACCATCATGCATATACATACCTAAAATAATATAAAAAATTATGATAAGGTTAGTAACACTCGGTTATATTTCCAAAAATAATAGAATAAAACATTTAAACAAAAACTAGTGGAACTTGCATTATAAACCAATGCATAATGCAGACATCCAGCCAACCGTTGACACATAGTTGTATAGCCGCCTCTACTTCAACAATCTCATTAAGAGGTTCCTCATACATCCCAGGCGACGAAGGAACACCTGTAGAGTAGGTTTCGTTAGTTTTATGCCCCAATTGTTGTGCTAATGTATATATGCTTTAAGGCCTTGATCTTGCATGTTCTAAAAGTTTTGCAATCTTTTTTTTTCATTTTCAGATTCAGAAGCAGGAACGGTGGCGGTATGTTGAGAAACATGAATGGACTCTGTATGTTGATCATAAACATTAACGGGTTCGGTATGTTGATAAAACTAAACATGCTTGGTTCGATTCTGAGAAAAGTAATCATCAGCAAGCTACATTAACCAATAAAGCTATTAGTAGTAAATACACACACACACAAACACACATATGTATAGCATGATTACCAATTCATAAAAACCCTCATCGCTCGTAATGCATACGAGTATTGTCGATACGCATCTATTTCATTTGGCATCGTTTGTTTATCAGATGTTGCCCCAAACTACATTGTCAAAAAAAATTATTTCTTATACCAACTAATTATAAAAAATAATAATGTATATTAAAAAGTGCCTCTGGCCTATAATCTGTACTCGAAGAATCACGAGACGGTTCTACAGTTTTATATGATCTGTAATCCGGCACAGAGACACTATGACGTAGGGATTCGGTGTTTAAAATCTGTACATTGTAAAAAAACTATTGGTATATCAAATACAAAATCAGTATACAATTACTCTTTATATTAAATATACCTTTATAGATTTCCTAGGCCACTGAATAAATTTTCCTTTTGCTTCCGACATATAATTTACTTCATCGGGAATACATGACTCAAGCAAGAGAGGCATTTGTGCACAACCTTCTTCAACTCTATCTACTTGAACTTTAACCGTAACACCCCAAATTTTAAAGGAAATAAAAGTCCAGGGGCTAAAGTGCATTTGCCCCAAATTTGGAGGACCAAAAGATGGAAAAATCTAAAAATGGACAAGATGTCGGACCGACATCCACTTTATTGGTCCGACATGTAGGGAGAAAGGATTCAATCGGGAGATAACACGTATTGGATGACTCACCTTGGGGTCCGACACGTGTAAGTGGATGTTGGACCGACATCCAGGCACATATCGGTCCGACATGTAGCGAGCAAGGCAAATAGACCGACAGAAAGATGTCGGACCAACATCCCCAAAGATATCGGTCTGACATAAGTCCCGATTCAGCCTTATAAATAGATGGTCCTTGTGGTTCATTTGAGAAACCACACACCAACACCAAAACCATCACCTTCACACACACGACTCCCGAGGAGCCCCGAACGACGGTTACGAGCACGGTGGTTACGAGTGTGGTACGCTACGAGTGCGGTTCGGATCCGAAGAGACATTTAAGCGAGGAACGAGCGTAGGAAACAACCCGAGACTATAGTAAGTACACTGGACCCGTACCTTAGATAAATGTTTATGTGAATTATGTGAGTATGTGTTTTGTGCTATATGTGGAACTAAGGTACGGGGAAATAAAAGGGTAATGACGAATTAGTCTAAACACTAAACGGGAATAATGGAGTAGTCACGACGTATCCAAGAGGTGGTGGATACGCCGCTGGTATTTCCTATATATAAACCTCTTAGTACTTCGTGGTGAAGCCATTATGAACGTTTAGGGGTATAGACTAAATAAAAGTAATAAGAATATAGTAAATGTACGGGAGAACTTCCGACCAGTATGTACTTATCTGACAAATAGAACGTTTTGTCTAAGGAAAGAGTGGTGTATAAATCTCTCCTAGACCCGTCACTCTTTCCTGGGAACATCTCTGTTGGAGGTACTACTATGTGAGGATAATCACCCCAGTTTACAATATATGATAAGTACAAATAAGGGATGGCTTAATTCCGAAATAAAGGAATATCTGTGATGTATTATAGGGGTGGTGGGTACGCCGCTGGTACACCCTATATATAAATCTCTTTAATACATCATAGAGACGCCTTTACGAGGAATTAGGACAAGAATGGGATAAAAGCATGAGGGAGTCATGTTATTAGATAAATGATGAAAGCTTAATCTTAAGCAAAGGAGTACTCATGAGATGTTAAAGGGGTGGTGGATACGCCGCTGGTACTTCCTATATATAAACCTCTTTCACATAACATGATGAAACCTTTGTAAGGGATTAGAGCAAAAGTAAGATAAAAGCATGAAGAGATCATGCTGTTAAATGAGAATTAAATGGGAAAGCTTAATTCTAAGTAACGGAGTATTCATGGGACGTTAAAGGGGTGGTGGATACGCCGCTGGTACTTCCTATATATAAACATCTTTAACGTAACATGGAGAAACCTTTATAAGGAATTAGAGCGGGGATGAAAGTATGACAAGAAATCATACTACATGTGCGAATATGCAATGTGTGTTAAATGGGAATATGTGAATGCATGATAGATGATCATGCTATATGTGTAAATATGATTGTATGATGGGAACGAGTCTAAGTCTTAAAGTTTAATAACGGAGTACTCATTAAGTGCTAAAGGGGTGGTGGATACGTCGCTGGTACTTCCTATATAAGCCTCTTTAGTGCATTATGGGGAAACAGTTAGGAAGTTTTAAGGTGAGGACTGGTTGGGAAAACATTGGGAGGCTGTGAGTCTATGATACTCAAGATCCCAATGTAATGAGATGTCCAGCTTACGGAGCGGGTCTCAATAAGAAATGAATGAAATGAGATGTCCAGCCTACGGGGCGGGTCTCAGAGATGTCCAGCCTACGGGGCGGGTCTCAGAGATGTCCAGCCTACGGGGCGGGTCTCCAATGAAAAACTCGGACCGGAGATACGGTCTATGATGGTTGCGAGGGGGTTAGCACACCCATAAAATATACGAAAAGCGTGGCCGGAGGTACGTCCGGAGATGGTCACGTGGGCTCGAGAGCCCCAGAAAACTTGAACAATAAGAACCTAAAGGGTTCATAATAAAATGAACAGTGCAGTGTACTTACTTAGCATAAGCTAATCCAAAAACGTTTTCCAAACACTGCAGGTTAAGAGCATGTGGAATGAGGCTTCCTAAGAACGTGGCTGATCGGAGTTGAAGAATCCCTATGTAACATGATGTAATATTTTATGTAAAACAATATTTATAATAAAATATACCTGTGTTACTTTAGTGACAAGGTTTTGAAAAATCTGGGACCGTTTTCTGCTATAAAACTCTGATAAATTAATATAGTAAAAGTAGGGTGTTTCATTAACGAACACGTCTTTCATTGGACGTCCATGTAGAGTCCTCTCAGTAGTAAAATGAACAAGGCCCTTACCTAAAACGAGAGGAGTAGGGGGTCGTATGGCCATAGATGATCACATTTTTCAACAGACTGCAAACATGTAAGTGGTTTACAGTAAATATATTTAAAAAATAAATAAATAAACAAACTTTAACGATAAACTATCTCGATATCGGTAAGATCATTGCACGAACTACCGGACGTACGACTCGAGCCACAAATACATGGGCTCGTCGCAGCCGCTGACTCTCCGACCTGACTTTGCTTCTTCTTTGTTTTGAATCCTGAACACAAACATTTGATTAATATAATTATATAAATACTTACCAGATCTTCAAGTGTTCCTATAAATTCACCTTTTGATTGTGGGTTAGGTCCAAGTCCATACAAATTTGTTACGGGATTCAAACGAGCTCTACTGACGAAATACATTTTCGAACCGTCGTCTTGAACAACATCTAATTCTGGATAGCTTTTAACAAGCTGATTCCATCTACTTTCAAATACGGTCTCCAATCCATAATACCCCCAACGCCCTATATGAGTAGGGTCAATGTTTTTTGCTGCACTCATTCTTGCTTTTTGACTTTTTGTCTTCATAAAATATAATAAGTGTTAGTAGTAATTACAAAATATAATAATATTAATAATGATGAAAATAATAATAATAATAATAATAATAAATAATTCACAAATACCTGAAACTCTTCTTTTGAAGCATTTGCAACAAAAGAATCCCAAATTTGTCGGTCTATATTTTTGTAAACTTTAAAGGGTAACGTAGTTAACTACAAGATAGCTTCGGAAGTTTCACATTATAACTTTCCTCTTTCTGTAACACCCTTAATTGGAAGACCAATTATTAAAACATTAAACACACGTGGAAGCATTTATCCCAATAAACTTTTTTTACAACCTTCGCGTACCGCGAGGGGTCAGGCAACTTCCTTCGCATACCGAAAAGGAGCTCAAAAACACCATGCCCGAAAGACAAGTCTCTCGCGTACCGTGAGACATCTTGTCCAGGTCTTCGCATACCGCGAGGAGGCTGAGTAAACAGAAAATTAGCTTTTTCTCAGATTTTCAATACTTAGCCAAATTTTCCATGTTTTCACCAAATCAACAAGACACCAAAAATTCCCAACACTTGGGTATTTGACCAACATTCAAACATCATTTACACATCATTTTTAAACACCAAAACACCAAATCATGTACCAATTTACATAACATTTTAAGGATTTTCCTTCAAACCCCAAAATCACCAAGACACATACGAGAATCCTCCTTTCGCCAATTGGACTTGACTCGGACTACATCGGAGCTTTTCCTACATAACACCACATGCATCACCATTAGTAATGAAGATAAACATATCAAACAAGTAATTACAACTTGTTTTCACTCATTCAACCATTTGACTCGTTTGCACCCAATTTGTCTTTAGGCTACAATTAACTTGCATTTCATCTTACAAGTTCCATTCTTTTCATTTGTCAATCATAATTATCATATTTCCATTTCCGTTATAGCACGTAGGCCAAAACCTCATTTCCATTATGATACTTAGATCATAACCTCATATCCCATTTCCATTATAGTACTTATACCATAACCTCATTTCCATTATGATATTTAAACCATAACCTCATTTCCATTATGATACTTAGATCATAACCTTATTTCCATTATGGTATTTAAACCATAACCTTATTTCCATTATGATACTTAGATCATAACCTCATTTCCATTATGGTATTTAAACCATAACCTCATTTACACATATCCATTATGGAATTTAAACCATAACCTCATTTACACATATCCATTATAGTATTTCAACTATAACTACATTCATTCATTTACACATATCCATTATAATATTACAACTATAACGACATTCATTCATTTACACATTCTAGTTCATACACATTCATTTCAACAAATTAGTATGCACAACATAACACATGTACCACTCTTTATCATCAATACTAAGTAAGTGCAAAGGTACTTACCTTTTGTGTTAGAACATCCCGCAACACCTTCTTGGTTCACAGTTTGATTACCTAAACATATACCCCTAGTTTAGTAATCCAACATACATCAAAATCACATTATAATTGGGTTCACAACCCAATTTCCTATTTCCAACCCAAACTGACCCGTTTGGGTTATTCCCATATCCAAATACCCTCTTTCAATCCAAACTCACCTACTTGAGTTTCCTTTCCATTTTCTTGACACTAATTTTTCATTCAATATTTTTCATTAGGTTAATTTGGTGTTCATTCAAGTATCTAACACCATATAAACACTTAATCATCACTAATTCAACATTCTATCATCATAATCCCAAACACCCCCATTTTCTCCATATGAACCCTAACTTCTCATAATCAAAATCAAAGGGTTTTAGGATGTTAATCACCATTCTTTACCTTTAGTTTAGCTAGATTATCAGTAATCTAACACCAATCAACCACATGCATTCAAATTTCTGAATTTCTACAAAACCCACCAACTAACACATTCAAATGTGAAATCAATGGAAGATAATCACTTACTTGATGTTAGGAAGGTGTTTTGTGAGCCAAAACCTTCACAAATTGAAGCTCAAATGCAAGATTTAGCTCCAAATCCGTTCTCCTTTTTCCTCTCTTAAAATGAACAACCTAACACAATGAGCAAAAGCTCAATTTTGACTTCTTTTAGTCAAAATGACAGATTTTCCATATTACCCTTTAGCCCCTCAACTTCCAATTCACTCATTTCATTCCAAAATTAGTTAAAAACTAACATAACCTCATTATTAACTTGAAACCCACTTGTTTCAACTTAATTCTAAAATATTATTTTCACCATAATATTCATTAAAATTATTTATTTATTTGAAAACGAAACCCGGATTTTGGTTCGTTACACTTTCTCAAAGTAGTGTGTTTTGCGTGGTCGTCGGGTATCTTCCACGTCACCTACAATTAATTAAATAAAGTTAACCATAAAAAGTAAGAAATATAATTTATAAAATTGAAAAGAAAAAAAATGCAATACCTTGATATATTCCCAAATACGATCGTAGGGTTTACTGTCTACATCTTTGGCGACTTTGTTAATCGGAATTCTATTTTTTAACTCCGCCCCAACCCAAGACATAAAGTCCGCAGCTTTTTCGCCTATCGCTATGTCATTCGCGTTAAACTTGACTCCAGACTGATTAGAAGACGAAAGTTTCTTTTTACATGTGGAAGCTCCCCTCTTTCTATTTTCGGTCATTTGCAAATCCATCCTTCTAAAGCTGAATATAATCAAGAAATTTGAATGTTTGATAATAAAGCTACTCCAACACCTAGATTTTCATATAACATTTTCACTATTTTTTAATAGGGAAAACTTCACTCAATAGTAATCAAGTTTCTCAAGTGTTACATTTAAATACCTCAAAGTTTTTTTGTCTCTTTAAAGTCACGCAACTTTCACTAAGTGTTCTAATCATATTTAATGTTTTTATAAATGTCTAATTTTTTTTTAAAATTGAATGAGGCAAATGAAATATATATGAATATTAGTTACCAATAAGTGAAATTTTTATTCAATTAACTTAAAATAGGAGGTAATAGTGAAAAAAAAAGTTCATCAAATAATAAACAAGTTTCAAAATTGTTATATTTAAGTCGAATTAGAAAAAAAATAATTGCTAAATAGTGAACAAGATTCATATATGTTTCACATATTTCATTCAATATTCAAAAATTTTAACATTTATAAAAATATTACATAGGATTATTACATAGGATTGGAACACCTATTGAAAGTTGAGTGACTTTAAAAGGACAAAAAAAATAAAACACTTGAGAAAGTTGGTTACTATTGTGTAAAGTTATCCCTTTTTAATATTATATGAGTAACACTATTTTGAAAGTAGTCTAATTTAAAACTAAGTAATGAGGAGGATAAGTTTCAAGTTTAACAAACAAGAACTCTCCAGGTCTTAAAACTATTTTAATTAAATCAAAATCATTTTTCTGTATAAAAACTTTTTTCTTAATCTTTCATTAAAATTATACAGTCAAACAATATATCCGGATAAAAAGTTCTTTTTTAACTTCAAAAGAATCATATTTAAAGGTATTGTGTCCATTTGCACAACACGAAACATGCAGTTATGAAGATCTGGTTGCAGTTAATGACCAAATTAACCCTCTCTAGACCATCAATGACTCAAATAACAGACATAATTAACAAATCACGCTCTTCAATCTAGATAACCTCCTCTTCGTAGTAAAACCTAATCGATTGAACTAAAACATGAAGTAGTAAACTAGTTAAGTAAAAATTTTAGGGCCCCCTTCAATTTTGACCTAACATGGACACACATCAATTTTTACTGTTATATAATAAATGACAGGTATTTTCATAGCATAAATTGAAAGAATACTTTACTAAAATTTTCATATACTTCAATACATTGATTTTTTATTATATAATTTATTAATCAATTTGCATATATTCACAGGTTAGCGATTACACCATCTGAATTGAATTTGTTTGGTTGATTGGCTTTCCTGGTTGCAGAGGGAAGTTGTAGAGATCGATTCAATTCCATGGACTTAAGGCTGTTGCTTGTTTCCAACTTTCCTCTTGCTAGTTTCCAAGACCCAATTAGGCTACAGCTGTATTCCTTTAAATTGAATTTTGAATTTATATAAATATTAGTTTTTAAATAAATACTACTATTTTCTGATGTAAATTTATTTAGAATATATTTCCATAATAATTTTTATCTTTTACTATTAATTAAAATATTTATTATGTTATCCGTTTCTTAAATCCGGTCCGACCAGTGAACCTCTAAGGTGTCCGGTTTACTGTCCGGTCCGGTTCTGAAAACATTGGCGTTTAGTTAATTAATATTGATATTTATTTGTATATGATCGCATATGTATATTTAATAATAAGAATTTATACATGCTAATAAATAAAAGTTTTGGGGTGACACATGTCATTGTCATGTTCATTCTTAACATATTTTTCCCGCTTCTCTCTCATAATTAATGATACAAGTTTCTATAAAAAAAAATTTGTATTTTTTGTTTCCTATTAAATAATAATGATTTTTAAAACTATTTTTATAAAATATTTTTTAATTAAAAAAATAGCTTTGTTCATAAAACATTTTTATAGTTTGAACATTTCTTTTATTCTTTTTATAAAACATTTTAAAAAATAACTATATAATGTTTCTAAAATTTGTATTAGAAAATTATGTTTTTTTAATTATTAAAAAATTATGTAATATTAGATCTTTATTACTAAATATATATAACACTGTATTTATTCACCATATACTGGGTTTCTAACCTATATTATATTAATTGAATAACTATATACTTGCTACGTGTCGACTTATGATGAAATCTGGATTTTTGTTTTTCGTCTTTCTCTCCTATTAAATAATGATGATGTTAAATAACTTAAATTCTAACATATATACTTGCTAAATCATAAGAAAATTTCAATTATTTATTATTTCACAGATAACTAATAACACTAAACATACAAATATTCATAGAAAATACTATTTTATAACAAGTTGTAATTATTTAACTTATGTAAAACATGGGCTTTAACCTAGTTAGCATATATAACGATCTCAGAGCGTAGCTCAAATGATACATCAATCATGAAAGTGTCTTAACGCACGTCTTCAATTCATCATTGTCTTTCCTGCATAAAATGAAATTTTATTAATAAATTTACTTTAATTTAATTAATTATATAGAAAGAGTATATATAGATATATCTCTATATCAAACCTTGATCATTTAGTATGGCCTCGTATGTCGACAAATATTCCTTCGTCGTGGTCAGCCCGTAGGTATGTGGTGCTAACGGTGGCACAGTCATTGCCCGGTTGAATACCGACGGAAAACGGTGGTAGTTCGTCAAACTGGTTGTATTCTTCCTCGTCATCAACGTTATCAACACCAAGAATACGTCGTTTTCCTTGCAATACTATATGGTATCTTGGTTTGCTCGGGTTATTGACAAAAAACACTTGTGTAGCTTGAGTTGCGAGAATGAATGGTTCTGATGTATACTCATCTGTTGAAAGGTCGACAAGTGTAAAACCATGTTCATCAACTTTAACACCTGCACGATTATTGACCCACTTACATCTAAACAACGGTATAGTGAATGAAGAATACGACAGCTCCCAAATTTCTTGTATGACACTGTAGTATGATTCTTCGGCGATTATTAATCTTGTATTCTGATTATTTTTGTCGACCGTTGTACTTGATGCTGTTTGTGTAACTCCGCTATTTTGTGTTGCACTTTTATCATCTTGATTTTTAGTGTAAAATGTATAACCGTTAATATCATACCCTTGGTAAGATGTTACTCTAAAATCTGTCCCGTTCCCAAACTTCTCCACTTCTGAATCAACATTTGGTTGACCATAAGTTTCCTTCACCTTATTCTTCAACCATTTAGAAAACCCATCATTATGTTTTTTTTGTATACCATATATCTGACTTGTGTAAGTGTTTCGACCGTAATATTTTCATGTATTCTTTAACATAGGGATCAATACATGTCATGTGTTGTAGAAATGTAAAATGAGCAATTTGTACATCATCGAATGGCGGGGTAATTAATTTCATACCAAGTACTCCCACACCTGTAAGTCGACCTGAATGACGAGATTTAGGAACACCAATACTTTTGACACCTTCCAAATAACCTGTAAATAAATAAACTATTACACTGTAATTTATAATTAACAAAACTAAATTACATTATATATGTTATGATATCAATACCTGTACAGAACTCGGTCACCTCTTCGGAAGTATATCCTTGAACAATACTACCCTCAGGTCGATTACGGTTTGTCACATAACCTTTTAGCACACCCATGTATCTTTCAAAGGGGTACATGTAACGTAGAAATACAGGACCACAAGCTTTTATCTCTTTAACGATATGAGATACTAGATGAACCATTATATCAAAAAAGGACGGTGGAAAGTACATCTCTAGCTCACAAAGGGTAATATAAATATCCTTCTCCCATTTATCCAAGACTTCGGGATCAATAACCTTTTAGTTAATCATGTTAAAAAACAAACAAAGTTTTGTGATTGTATGTCAGACTTCCCCCGGTAACAATCCACGAATTGAAATAGGAATCATATGTGTCATCAAAACATGACAATCATGAGACTTCATACCAAGCAATTTACAATCTTTCATCGACACCAGCCTTTTAATGTTTGCAAAATAGCTAGTTGGAACTTTAATATCGTGCAAACATTGACAAAACTTTCTTTTTTCTTCTCTTGATATGGTATGACACGCAGGTGGCAGAATAAAACTATTGGCTTTCTCAACAGGGGCAAGCTCTTTACGTATTCCCATTTCTTCCATGTCTTTACGGGCATTAATTCCATCTTTAGTTTTTCTGAGGATGTTTAACAATAAACCCAATAAACTTTCACATACATTTTTTTCAATATGCATCACATCTAGACAATGTCGAACTTCTAGACTTTTCCAGTAAGGTAAATCCCAAAAAATTGACCTCTTTTTTCCAATTGCCTTTTTTATCGGTACGAGTTCTTTTTTCCAACACGGTATTTAAATTTTGAACTCTTGAAACCTCATCAAAACCTTTCCTAGTCCTTCTGGTCTCGGTGTTTCCATCGAATTCTTCTGTAAGTCTTCGATAATGGTGATTTGGCGGAAGAAATCGTCGATGTGCCATATACACAGTTTTTTTGCAATGATTTAACCTTATCGAGCTTGTTTCATCTTCACATACGGGACAAGCTTGCTTACCTTTCGTACTATATCCTGACAAATTGGCATAAGCTAGGAAATCACTTATAGTGCAAAAAATCATGGCTCGCAACTTAAAGTTCTCCTTTTTATAAGCATCATACACGTCTACACGTGGGCTCCATAGTGTTTTTAGGTTATCAATTAAAGGAGACAAATAAACATCAACGTCATTACCAGGTTGTTTTGGTCCCTGAATTAACAACGACATCATTATATATTTTCGTTTCATGCATAACCACGGTGGAAGGTTGTAGATGCATAGAAGAACCGCCCAAGTGCTATGACGGCTACTCATGTTTCCAAAAGGTTTAATACCGTCTGAACTAAGACCAAATCGTATATTTTTAATCTCGTTACCAAAATCGGGAAAATCATAATCAATATTTCTCCACTGAGGTGAATCTGCCACTTGTCTTAACTTTTCATCATCTTTACGCTCATCAGAATGCCAACGCAACAACTTTAATTATTTAGGATTAGCAAATAAACGTTTTAGTCTTGGTATAATAGGGAAATACCACAATAATTTAGCCGGTGATCCGTTTTCGTCACATCGTCGTAATATTCACCAGACTCATGTTGACGCTTGTAACTCGATACACCACAGGTAACACATTTATGGGTTTTTTCAAACAGATTTCTATATAACATACAATCATTCGGACATGCATATATTCTTTCAACTTCTAATTCCATTGGACACATCAATTTCTTAGCTTGGTATACAGATATGGGTAACTCGTTGTCTTTGGGAAGCATGTCATGCAATAACTCCAATAGACTTGTAAAACTCTTATCGCTCCATCCGTAGTTCGACTTTAAGTTAAACAGTTTCAACACAGCCCTAAGCTTAGAAAATTTTTCACAACCATCATATAACGGTTTTCCCAAATCGGCAAATATCTGTTGTAGTTTTTCTTGATCATTGTCGCCAGTATTTGTTTCCAAGTCATTGAACATGTCATTTAAATGATCATTGCCCTCATTTAAGTTATCATTATCATCACTAATATACGGAGCATTGTTCTCATCATTGTTACCATCTATTGTAATCGACGTTGTGCTACGATTATCAAGTGATTCTCCGTTTTTTAACCAACAAGTATAATTAAACATAAATCAATTCTTAAACAAATGATACTCGATTTCTGATATTTCCTTAAATTCTGAAAAGTTTTTACATTCCATACAAGGACGCGGAATGGTTTCGTTTCCTTTTTTCACACGATCCTCTTCAGCGGTCTTAAAAAAACTTTGCATGCCGATCACAAACATTGGGTTAGTACGTCTAATTTCGTACATCCAGTGGTTACGATCCATCTGAAATAAATAAACAAACAAAAAACATGTATGACTGAATAAATTTGATATGAATGAATCAACCAAAATTAATCTAATATGGTGAATCCTAACCCACTTTTTGATTGTTCCATCTCATATATATATACGTTATAACGGGTTGATTATTTAAAAAAACCGATAGCATTTCTCCTTAACTCCTCAAGTTTGCTATATAGCAAGCTTGATGGAGTAAAAAGAAATTAGTTGTTTTTTTTTTAAATAATCAACTCGTTTAAACGTATATATATCCTAATGAGACACAACAATAAAAAAGCAGCCCCTAAAGGGACAATCCAAAATTAATCTCTAATAGATTAATTTCAGACGGGTATAATCTAAAGGGTTTCTAGATCTAAATGAATATATACAAATATATAACAAATAGTTTAAATTAAGTTAAAAAGAGATGATTATGATAAATGTTATCATTGTTTTGGAAGCAAGTTGAATGAATGAAAATTTAATGATTAAGAAACTCTCAATAAGACTTGAATCTTGATCAATCAAGAAACTATGAATATGAATGAGATCTGAATGAAACCTGAATAAATCCGGTAACTAAAATATTTTAAATAGATTTGAAAATATAACTTGATAAGAAAGAATAAGAATGACGGCAGGATAGGGTTAAGAATTAACACACATATTTATTATGATTATTATATTCATTTAAATTATTTTAGAAATAATGGCGCATAATTTAGCTTATTTTATAATTTATTGGGGTTATTAAATTGAATTACGAAAAAATAGAATTTATGGGGGTTAATAAGCATTTATGGCGGTTATATATACATTATTTTCCGTAAATAAATTGCTTTAAGCATTTATGGCGGTTATATATAAATTATTTTACAATTTATGGCGCCTAGTAGAATTTATTGCGGTGATCCCATAATTAAAATTATTAAATAAATAATTTTCTGGCATTTGTAGAGGTCATAGTGAAATGCCATAAAAGGTTGTTTTTCACCGTCATAAATAGTGTTTTTTTAACTAGTGAAAATTATAAAATTAACAATTGCCAGTTTAAAAAAAATTATAAATAGGACATATCGCATATATGGTCGCCAATAGGACCAATGGCTAATAGTTACGGTCACAATATCAATCGCAAATCGGTTTGGTCGCAAAATCTTTCTCTAGTTTATAGTTTTGGTCACTAGTAGTTTCAGTCGCAAAATAGGACACGTCACAATTTTGTCGCAATTTGGTTGCAAATAGGACCAGTCACAGAAGTTTCAGTCACTGACTTTGCGTCGAAAGTTCCAGTTGTTAAATTGATCGTAACAATATTTCAATCGCAAAAGTCATTAGCCACCAGGGTTTAATTACCGTTGAAACCGACCACAACTATCATTTTACAACAGTTTCACGACCATTTCGTCGCAATGAATGTTCGTTTATTTTAGTATCTAATGTTAAAATTTAGGCAGATTGGTTTTTAATAATCCAAATTATGATTCATTGGCTGATAATAATCCAAACAAACAATTTGCCTAGTGATAATCTCAACTTTCTTTGTTGTCAATGACAGTTCCAGTAGCATAATCATCATATATTTACATTCGATTCTCACTCGATTTCGCTCATACGTTTCTCTATCTCATTTAAAATCGTCCTTTTAAGCGATAATAAGTGTAAATCTATGATTATTATGCTACTGAGACTAATGTCATTGACTACAAAAGTAAAAGTTAATATTATCACATGTCAAACTTTTAGTTTGGATTATTATCAGTCAATAAGTCATATTTTAGATTATTAAAAACCAATTTATAAATCTAGCGTCCAAAATTTTCTACTAGTTAGTATAGCCCAAGGAGATAATCACCAACGATGATGATCAAGATGAAGATGAGAGACGATAGCATATGAACTTTATGTTTATCAACAAACATGAGCTACAACGGTATTTATAATGTCAAAGAAAAATAAAGTTAATGGTGTAAATAATGCAACTTTCTCCCTAGATAAATTTGGCTTACGTTTAATTACTTCAAAAAAGTAAAACTAAAATAATATGCTAAGAATATCCATTGTGCCATGAAAAAACAAGTAGTTTTAACTTTGTTGCCCACTTGATTAATAGTTTAGTGAATGGGCTAAAAGGTTAAGCACTTGATTAAGTTAAGTGGTAGGGGACGATGTATACACATTCTCTTTGTTAATTGTTGATTGGATTACGTCTTACCCATCCTTATATATGTCTTGTTATTCTAATAAGTAATAATTACTATAATTTAAGCACCTCAAAAAAGTTAACTCATATTCACACATTTTTAATTAATTAACTAGCTTTTTTTTATGATAAAGTCTCCATCATCATCCAACTTGTTACCAAAACAAAATAAAATGGATTTGAATATGGTATGTTGTCATATATACTCAAGTTGAAGGATTTTAATTGAGTTTCTGATAATCAAGTAAAAATATGTAAATGACTATTTAACTTATGACAAATAAAATTAAGATAATACAAATTTATTTACACCAAATTCAGTTAAAAACTATTTTGAAGGATAGAAATATCATTTGCTTTTTTTTATTTAGAAAATAGAAAAATTAAAAAGTAACCAAACTTTAAAAAAAATTATTCATCATCTAGCTTGTTTTTCTCACAAAATAAATTTAACATGTTTAGACTTGTTTTGTCAACCATTCTTGAACGACAAATTCACACACACTGTAAATCTATACGATTTTTCTATGACGAAACTAGAACCACAACCTCTTAAGAAGGAAACGATGCAACACGACGGGACTAATTTCGTTTACTTGATTCCAGCTTCCCGCTGCTTTATGTTAATAAAACTAGTGTTCTACCCGCGCGCGTTGCGGCGCAAAAAACCGTTAAAATTAAAGTTCTAAAAACTTTATACAATCAAATAAAAAAAACTAACATCGATGTTTTCAATTCCAAGGTTCACATGTTACTGTAGTTTCAATATTGGTGAACTGTAAAGATCTTGTGAATGTTAATTTTTTGAGTAATTATACTTGAACTATTTAAAATTTAAGATGTCGTGTATTATAATATAGTATAGATTGTTGCTTTTTTGTGATAAAAAAACTTGATTATAAAATCATTAATTTGAATGATTGATATTTTATTAACATTGAAATAGACAGAATGAACATTATTACTTATTTATAACCTTTTCAATTTCCTGATTACATAGAATGTTTTTTTAATTCATTTAGTGATGATGTGATTGGAGATAAAAATAAATAGATAAATCTGTATTTTATATATTTTCTTCTTCTAATTAGACTTGCTATGATAATATATATACATATTATATACCTATATAGGGGTATGTTCTTTTGAGAATCAATAATATGTTAAGAACCGTGAGAACCGTATTAACTCTTCCTCTATTTATAATATAAATTGACTAGAATTCATGTACATTTCAATATGTTTAAGGTTTGGTTTTAAAAGTCTTCGAATTTATGGTCGTTTTTTTAAATGCATATATGCACTCACACTATATGCACAAATGAATGCATATATGCATATTTTTATACTTTTCTTAAAAAAATTCAAGAGAGAGGAGATAAACTCAAACTAAGAGTGAGAAGAGATAAATAAAACATTGTTGTTAAATTTTACTTTTTTCACTAAAGCGATATGTACACGTTTTGTGCGGTTCTTTCGGTTCTCAAAATATGGTTGGTTCTTAAAAGAACATGCCCATATATATATATATATATATATATATATATATATATATATATATATATATATATATATATATATATATATTGGTTTTAACTAACCACCAATTTTTATTAGTTTTAATGTGCCCTTAAAAATATAAATATAATAAACCGTACTAGACCCATTTATATGACATTTAAAAACTTAATCTATTAAAAACGACATTTCATGTAGCCCAAACGACAATCAAATCAGATTAAACAAAGCAAATAACAGGTTACCAAAGTGCTTCTAGGCCATGTCAATGGTACTAAAGTGTTAATAATAGGTGTCTCTTTTGAAAGAGGTCAAGAGTTTAAGTCTTATACTAAATAAAATGGTGTATGAGTTTATTATTAAAAAGGATAAAAGGTTGAGGCGCCTTGTTGCATTATAAAACGTACTCCGATTCGCCTGCGATGGTTTCTCTAATTAAACCTTAATAAAGTTTCATCTAATTCAAATAATTCAATTCATGGAATCGACATTGCTAAAATCTTAGCCAACTGGATTGTTGAAGTTACTGATTCAGCCATTAGTAATGAGTAATCAGCGTTTATTAAAGTATGACAGATTTTAGATTGTTCTTTGATGGTTTAACAAGGTGAAATTATTATTTAAAATAGTTTTCAGAAAGCCTATGATTCTTTGAATTGGGATTACTTGGAAGTTATTATGTCTATATGGGATTTGGGGTTAACCCGGTGTTCTTGGATAAAAGCATGTTTAGTTTCGGCTACTTCTTCAATTTTGGTTAACGGTAACCCAACTAAAGAATTTCAGTACAAAGGGGTCTTAGGTAGGGAGATCTTTTGTCTCCTTTCTTATTTATTATAGCCATGGAGGGTGTTCATGTAATTATTCTTGACTCGAATGAAGCTGGGTTTTTTAGAGAAGCTAAAATTGGGAAAGACAACATTCAAAACTTTCACATTCTATATGTGAGTGATGTATTGATTATGGGGGAATGGTATTTGGATAATATTACAAATATTGTAAGGATTCTTAATTGTTTTTATACTTGGTTTCTGGATTAAAGATTAATTTACACAAATCTAATTTACACGGGGTGGATGTTACGAAAGAGGATGTGGACACTTTTGCTTCTATTTCCGGATGTAAGCTAGGATCTTGGATGTTTACTTACGCGGGCCTTTCGATTTATGCAAACATGGGAAAGGCTATTAATTGGCATTTTATTATTGATCAGTTTCGTACACGGTTGGATAAGAAGAAAGGGAAACTTCTTTCAATTGGAGGCAGATCGGTTCTTGTCTCTTCCGTCAGGATTCATTTATTGTTGATACAGAAAAAAAGGGGTTGGGAGTCGGTAGTTTGGAAGCTTTTTAATGTGCCTCTTCTTTAAAAATGGTGTTCGATGTTTGTGAAAAACCCAAATTATGTATCCATTCATGGGAGTACAGTGGGTATGTTTCAAGATTCGATTCCTATTGTAGGAGGAGGGGCCTGGAAAATATTTACGATGGCTTATTTAAAGTTACCTGAAGCGGATATCGTTCCTTATTCTACTTTGAAGAATAAATTGGGAAACGAGGAAAATACTCGGTTATGGATTAATGTTTGGATGGAAAATTCAACTCTAGCTTCGAGATTCCCTAGAATATTCAATTTACAAACAGAAAACGATTGTTTTATCTCTTCTTGCAAGTGCAAGCGGATGTGGTCTTTGAGTTGGGGGGTGCGAGCCGACATGAGGAGTGGAGAAACCCTAGTTGGTTGATCTTGTTCTAGCCTTAAACGATGTGGGATGGCCAGTTCTATGGATAAATGGGTTTGGGATTTGGAGATTGATAAATCGTTTTCAGTAAAATCGGTGGGGCATCATATAGACAATGTTATGCTTTCGATTGGAAATTAGGCGACTAGATGGAATAGATATATTCCAAGGAAAATGAATATTCTAGCTTGGAGACTACTTTTGAATTGGCTTCCGACTAGACGAAATTCGGTTAATAGACATATTGATATTGCTTCATCATTGTGCCCTATTTGTTCGAGCCAAGTGTAGACTGTAGAGCATCTTTTTACGGAGTGTGATTTTGCTAGTAGACTGTAGTTCTCTTTTTAAAAAAGTGGTTGCACATTGATATTCATCCTTCTTTCATTCCAAGTTCAGTTACTAATTGGTTTGATTCCATCAGATTGTCGGAGAGTAAGAAAGAGCTCATAGATGCTATTGTTTTGTTAGGCTAGTGAGAGATTTGGAGGTTGTAGAACAAAAAGATCTTTTCTAAAGAAAATGGATTAAAGAAAGAGTCTTTATTTAATGTTTTGATTGATGATTTGTTTTTATGGTTCTCTAGTAGGAATTGTATGAGTCGAGTGGCTTTAAAATCCACTCATTTCTGTATAAATTATCTTTTTTTCTCATGCCTGATAGGTCGTTTTAAAAAAAGATTTAAGATTACTTCAGTATTTTTTTTTTCATATTTGCCATATTTTATATTATATTATAGACTAGAGTTAACTTTATGATATAATAATACATATATTATACCATATATTATAACCTTACAATACAAACGAGACAAATATGGAACACAAAAACAAGTGAAAGAATCTAAGCTCATATAAATTTGGGGTTAGCACCCTCCTCAAATAGGAATATGATATCTTTGTTTGCATTTGCTCCGTGTTGGTTATGCTTTAACTGTAAATAAATGCAGTGTTTTAGTTAACGTCTTTTAAAAGGTTATTTGTTAAAGAAATTGAAGTACGTAATGCAATTTTTTTTCCACAAATAATATAGTATAAAAAGGTTATTAACGTTTAAAAAGATTAAAAAAAACTAAATAAAAATCAACAATAGTTGATTTTTCCTATTTTACCCCTTTATTTTCTTTTAAAACGTCCACGTCACCCTCCAGTTATCTCAACCATTGATTGTTTCCATCAAAGGTCATGATTTCTTCTCAAACTTTTTAGACAATATACAAATATCCCGAACTTTTTTTCCAAATTCATTTTCTCACATCTCTTTCTATCGCTATTAGTTACAATTACACTACCCCATCACTCGTTACTCTATATTAGATCTAATTTTTACACACCAAAATCCTTCATACGTATGCTTACAACTATATGTCGTTGCTATAGGGTCGTTGTATTAGAAATTTTTTCTTATAATATATAAATTAAACAATAAAACTCACATATTAAAAATAATATAATTCACATATATATTAATTAAACATTATTAAAATAATATTTTAAAGTAACAAATCAGACAATTATAGATACAAGCACCAAGGTCCAAACTGACTTTTCATTTAATAAGCCAAACATTTCATAGTGAAACTTTACAAAATGGCAATTCTGGTTTTGACAAAAACCTTCAATTCCAAAACTTAAAGTCCCCATTAATTACCTTCCTCCAACTACTTGATTTCTTTACAATTATATATAAATATATAAATTAAGTTACTAATTTTCCATACCCATAGTTATAAATTCACTTAGTAAAATATGTATAACTTATTAATAATCTTTATTTATGTAATTAATGATGGAGGGTTTTGTTCGTTAAAAGATGTCACGTTATTATTGCATGGCCATGCAGACGATAACAACTGGTTGGGAAGCTGCCACACAAGCATTACTTGATGCAAGTCCCATAGTTTCTGCCGGAGCATCCCTAATTCTGACCGGAGGCGCTCGTTTTCCTGCCGGAGAGTTTGTTCTTGCCGGCTAACAAACCGTAACCGATTCATTACTTCTCGGTTTCCAATCTTATGCCGGTTCACTAGGTTCCTCAGATTCTCCAAGTGCTTTTGTTTTCTCATGCGGGACCTGCGTGCAGACTCTCGGTTCGATATCATGCGTCTCTGCTTCCGGTCATCGATCGGGTTGACCACCGCCGGAGTTCCCGCGTCGGTGCCGGAGAAGAGTGGTTGTTGATCAGTTGGGTAAAGAAAGGGGTTTTGGTGGATATGGGTGTCCCAAGGGTCAAACGTGGTTCCGAAAACAGAACCGGAGGGGGTTTGTTGACCGGCCGGCGGGATAACCGACGATAACATTGCCGGAAAAGTGGGTTTATATGGTGGAGGGAAGTGGGAGGAAGAAAGGGAAGAAATGATGGGTTGGAAGCTGGTATTTAAAGGCAAACATGAAGGGTATTATGGTCAAGAAAATGTTTTTTATAAAGTTTTTAAAGGTTAAAATAATATATGGTATTTTAACCGCAAGAGCAATGATTTTTTGATTTTAGTTACGTAGGGTTAAATGTGAATGCTTTTGAGTCAGCCGGCACTCAAGTGGGCCCTACCATGGCTTTTATAAAAGGTAGTGACATAAGCAATATGGGCCCTTAGGGTTTTGTGTTTATGGCTTAATTATGAAGAAATAAAACAGGTGTACTTGCTACATTACTGAGTTTATAAAAGGTAGTGACATAAGCAATGGGCTGGCCCGGTGGAAGCATGTAGGATACTGAGTTCATATAAGCGGTAAGCCGTGGGTGGCGCGGCTCTGGATCAACGCGCCAAGCCAATTTACGTACGATATAAACGAGTGACTTTGAACTCGGCTCTTTTAACTTTAAACGTTTGAGTTCTTAATATATTTAGAGTTCTTAAAATTCAAAATTCAAAACATATAAACCACTGATAAGAGTTCTCAGAGTTCTTAATATATTTAGAGTTTTTAAATGATCATAACCCTATTAACATAATATATATTATAAGATTTTTGGTGACCTAGCCCGCTAAAAAATCTCAAATGCCCGAAAATCGAAATATAATAAAAACATTAAAAAAGTTTATTGGGTAAGAAGATGTTTAATTTACAATGATTTGAATTGAATGTAGTAGTAGGGTGGTTTTTTTGGGATAAAGGGCATTGCCCGAAAATTTAATAGTATGGTTGAGTTATAGTTAAAAATGGTATTTAATCTAAAAAGAGAAAGAATTTCTGGGTTTGACATGTATCGTTTTATTGTTATTGATGGGAGGGCATATTGGTAATCGTGTCAAATACGTCAGGTTATTGTATTAAATATTTTTTATCATTGTGATTTATTTATTTATCATTGTGTTTTACGTTTTAGATAATTTCGTGTTATTTTTTTCATTGTTTTATATATTATATATAACATAGTGATGAAAAATATTTAACACAATGACCTGACATTAGAAAAATATTTGACATTAGACACAATAATAAAAAAATATTTGACACAATGACTTGACATTAGACACAATAACCTGATATTAGACACAATAACGAGCAATAAATCACAATGAGTTAGAAAACGTAATTTTTTTCGTTTTTTGTATATAACGACATCATACTCGTTTTAAAGATAAAAAACGCTCGTTTTTATGGTATAATTTTTTTTTAAATAATGTGGTATGTAAAAGTTATGAACGCTTATAAAGGGGTGGGGACTTGATAAAAAGTCAACAAAAGTGGTAATTACTAAAATAAGTTTAAATCTTTTCACCTTTTTTAGATTTAAAAACCTTTTTATTTAAACATAATCATGTAATAGATTTAATTAGTTACTAGTTTAAGTACGCTTACTGTATTTAATTATACTCTATTATGATTTGTGTGTAAGATATCGGTTTACCAATTCAATTATACATATTTAAATAATAAAAACTCTTTATGAAGGTTAATCATATTAAAAAAGTTCTAGAGTGATTGAATCGACAATTATATTTAAGTATAAGAGCTTTTATCATAAAAAATAATAGAAAAAAAACATACATGAGGTATGATTTTAATAATTTTTTACCCTATTCAATTATTCATACTAAAAGATAAAATGGTTAACGTTATCGAAGTTTTTTTTAAATGTTTTTATTAGTATATAATATTGTATTTGTCTTAAAAATTCAAGAGTAGTCTCCAAGGTTGCTATGAAGGGGTGGGGAGGGATATGGCCAAATACCTTTGCGACTTCCGGTTTGGGGTCGGGGTTCCAAACGGGGCTGAGGCGGTTCTTCATAGTGCGAACAGGTTCGTGAATGCTCACCACCGAGACGGGTCGCTGGCTATGCTTACCGTCGATTTCTTGAATGCCTTTAATCTTGTGGATAGAACTGCTCTTTTAAATGAGGTGAGGAAAATGTGTCCATCTATCTCTGCTTGGGTTGATTTCTTATATGGCCAGCCAGCTAGACTTTATGTGGGGAATGATTATATTTGGTTCTCCACGGGGGTTCAGCAGGGGGATCCCTTATGGCCTCTCCTTTTTGCCCTTGTTTTACACCCCCTTGTCCTCCGGATCAGAGATCGCTGCAAGCTTCTTTTCCACGAATGATACCTGGATGATGGGACCCTTATTGGAGATGCTACTCAGGTTACCAAAGCTTTAGACATCATTAGAGTGGAGGGCCCCTCTTTGGGCCTCCTTGTCAACATCAAAAAAACTGAAGTTTTTTGGCCTACATGCGACGGGGTGAAGACTCGAGAGAGCTTATTTCCGCGGGAAATTGGTAGGCCGCTGCATGGGGTGAAACTCTTAGGTGGTGCTGTCAGCAGAGATGGGGAGTTTATTAGTGGTTTGGCCCTCAAAAGAGCCAAACGTGCGGTTGACCTGATGGGATGCATCAAACGCCTTCGGAACCCTCAGAGCGAACTCCTCCTGCTTCGTTCGTGCATGGGGGTTGCTAAACTGCTGTTTGGGCTCAGGATTTGTCAGCCTTCTTATGTCGGGGAAGCCGTCTCTGTTTTTGACACAGGTCTTCGGAAAACGATTGAGGACATTGTTGTTTGTGGGGGTGCCTTTTTTGGGGACCTCCAATGGAGGTTAGCTTCCCTCCCGACCCGCTTTGGGGGTCTTGGGATTTGCTCGGCTGGGGACGCCTCTTCCTACGCTTTTGTGGCTTCAAGGGCCCAATCTTGGGTTCTTCAAGACCACATTCTTCGTGAATGTGGTGGTGGGTTGTTTGACTCTGATTACAGGGGTGCGTTGGACACTCTGTATAGTTCTCTTCCCGATCTTGATATTGACGGTTTATATATTAAAGACACCGCCCCCCTTAAAGCCCAGAAAATTTTGGCGAATGTTTTATATAGTGAAATTGTCAAGACATTTGAAGAAGTTCGCTTTGTCCCCGCGGCAGCGAGCCGTGCTCGAGTGTTTGCGAGCCCCCCATGCTCAGGATTTCCTGTCAGTTGTTCCCATCGAAGGTTTAGGGCAATGTATGTCGCCAGTGGAATATCGGGCTATCCTCAAATACCGGCTGATGGTACCCCTTTTCCCTGTTGATGACCCGTGTCCCGTTTGTCGGAAGGCTTGCTTAGATTCTTTTGGGGAGCATGCTGTCCATTGCAGAGAATTACCGGGCTTCAAATACCGACATGACCTAGTTCGAGATGTGCTTTTTGATGTCCTTAAGCGGGCAGGGATCTCGGCTAAAAAGGAAGCCCCGGTGAACTTCTTGACCGACTCATTAGATGGGAGATCAACCCTTCGGCCCGCTAACATTCTTGTTTTTGGATGGGAAGGAGGGAAACACGCATGTGTCGATTTGACAGGTGTGTCCCCCCTAGTTGGGATAAGGGACCATGGGTTTAAGGCGGGTCAGGCGATAAACAAGGCAGAGGCGGGTAAAGTAGCTAAGCACGAAAAAGCTTGCCTCGTGAATCAGCACGTGTTCGTATCGTTTGTCTTTGACACCTTTGGCGCTCTCGCCCCTGATGCGGTGCGGTTCCTTAAGCGGGTGGTCAGCAGTAACACCGCATATATTTATGGGGGGAACTTTGTGTTTAGTAGAGTAGGATTTGCTATTCAGAAGGGGGTAGTGGCGCAGCTTGTTGCCCGTCTACCTGCCATTAGTTTGTAATTGTGACGGTCATCTCGTTATCAAACTTTGAAATTATTATATATAATAATATATTTTAATTGAAAAAAAAAAGTTTATATGATTTGACTTTTACGTATACGCTTAAGTTATTATATCTCATAAACTTTACAATAGCTTTAGTTTTAATTGGAAGTTAGTTTTAAACTTTATGTTTTAGATTCCATTTTAATATGAGAGGTAATTCTTTATTTAGAGGAATGTTATAAAACAAGGTCTTTAAGTCCGAGTATTCTCCGAGCAATCGCTACAAGGTAGGTTGTCGAGACCCGAGTACTCTAGGTCTAGGCCGAGTACTCCCCGAGTACTCTCCGTCTAGACCGAGTACTTCTCGAGTACTCCCGACTCCGACTAGGGAACGCCTACCGACTTTCACGACCATGATTTAGAGTAGTATTTTAATCTATATCTATACTATATAATAAATAAAAATATCTTATGTCACGTGTCGCCTCCATATTTTTTCTCACTATTTTTTTCTCGCATCTCTCTCTTTCTTATTAAATACACCTTTTTTTAATAATGATTTATTTTTAAAGAAAATATTAATTATATTAATAAAACACATTTATTTTAAATTATCTTTTATTTTAAGAAACTTTAAAGTTTAATTATGTAACTTTTTTTTAACCAAATAGTTAATGTAAGTCAAATTATATTAAATAGAAATCAATGTATTTTTGAAACATAATTATATATTAACTTTTACATATTTTTAAACTTTTTTAAAAAATCATTAGTATATACAATACATTTTTCACTTATAAAATGTACATAAAGATTTAAAAAATTTATTCGTCCTGTGTAATACACGGGTTTTTAAATATATAAAATTTTGTATTATTAAGTATATAACATTATATTTTATCAACCAGTGTAATACACGGGATTTTAACCTAGTTATAATATATATATATATATATAATATAACACCTTAGGCTAATTTATATCGGTCGAACATAATAGATGTTAAGTAATCTCCTGAAACTGTTGGTCATCTGGTGCAATGGTAGTCTTAAGACTTCCTATAGTAGAGGTCTGGGGTTCAAATCCTGGTCACAGCAAAAAGGGGTCTGTGGCCAGGTCAGAGGGTTTATCCAGTTTGGGGTTCCTCCTGGGGTGAGCTGCCCATGTTAGGTATTGCCCCGGAAAAACTCAATTATTCTAAAATATCTAGGTGTTGCCGTTAAAAAAAAATCCTGAAAAGTTTATACTTGAAGAACAAAAATAAATTCGTTAGTTATTTCTAGACAAAATAATAATATTCGTTGGTACGAGGGCATTCTTGTTTTGTTACCTATAGTTTAGTTAAATATACATAACAATATTCATTACCTCGTTCATTTCATTCACTCGTTCATTTCATTACCCCATACCATACATACCCTAAAATCACTACCTTTTGTCTCTCATTTTCAATTATATAATACTTTTTATACCTTTATACATTTATCTTTGTAATTACACTAAAAATCACTACCTTTATCCTTATATATACAAAAAACGTATATCTTTTCTCTCTTCTTCTCTCACAACCAATTTAAACCACCACTACAAAAAAAAGCCATTTAATGGCACACGTTTTTAGTGGCATTTAACTGTTGTGCCACTAATTTAGAGTTTTAGTGGCACTTTACGTATGTCATGTTTGTTTAACACATACTTTTAATGACATTTAACTTTTATACAACTAATTTACGTTTTTAGTGACACTTAATTTATACCACTAAAAATTTAGAGTAAACTGTCATTTTCGTCCCTGTGGTTTGGTCAAAATTGCCACTTTCATCCAATAGTTTGTTTTTTTGTATCTGGGTCCTCGTGGTTTTAAAATATTGCCATTTTCATCCTCGTGGTTTTAAAATATTGCCACTTTCATCCAGTAAGCTAACACCGTCCGTTTTTCTCAATTAAATGAGGGGTATTTCAGTCCTTTTACATATTTGTTTTATTTCTTCATCTTTTTTACTCTCACTTTTTAATCATAGAAACAAGCGACGGAGGTGTTCCAGTGGTGCTCGTCGAAAACTGGTCAGGAAAAGAGGAAGAAGGCCAGCAGGTGGATGATTAAATTAGAGGTTAAATTGGGGATGATTAAAAAGTGAGAGTAAAAAAGATGAAAAAATAAAACAAATAAGTAAAAGGACTGAAATACCCCTCATTTAACTGAGAAAAACGGACGGTGTTAGCTGACTGGATGAAAGTGGCAATATTTTAAAACCACGAGGATGAAAATGGCAATATTTTAAAACCATGAGGACCCAGATACAAAAAAACAAACTATTGGATGAAAGTGACAATTTTGACCAAACCACAGGGACGAAAATGGCAGTTTACTCAAAAATTTAAAAGAATCGTTTGAAAATTTTCTGTTTCCCTCGTTACAACTTTTTAATAAAACTAAAATTTCACTCCACTCAAATTTCTTCCCTCCCGTCCTAAATTTTTTAGGACTTATTCTAAACCCTAACTTCTACCTTTCCCACACATATTCCTGCTCCAAATAAACGTCAGATCTTCAGCCCCCAAATTATATTTAGGGTTTTGTCATAGCTTCTTCATCCAGGTCACAACACTGCGTTTTTCCTTTCATGTGAGAGTTGTATCAACCTGCAGAAACAAAAATGGAGACTTCGCTCCCATACAGTGGAGATTCCACCGCCCTTAGAGTCAATACGAACAGGAAGCCTCCTACGGTGAGGTCCGCCGGCAATGCCAGCGCCCTCAGAATCCATGCGAAGCAGACGTTTCATATCGATTCCAAACTGCAGGTACTTCCGATCAAACAAATTATCTTCCTCCAATTTGACTATTTCGTTGTTCGTTTGTGCTTTTGAGTGATTTCATGTTTTCCGTAACCAATTCCGCTTGATTTCTTCACCAATTTCGTAATTATTAGCTATTGATTGTGCTTCATTTTGTATTTATTTGGAAGAAAGGATTTAAGACTTTGATTATTGTTTTTAGCAACTAATTTAACGAGAAGCAGAATTAAATTGAAGGAATGGTTGCCTTGATGTCTCTGTATTATTTAGGTTTAGATGGATACTCTAGTGTTCTTCGCCAATTTCGTAATTGTTAGCTATTGATGTCTCTGTATTATTTAGGTTAAGAAAGGATTTAAGACTTTCATTTGCAAATTGCAATATATTATCATCGTGTATGTCTGTTTCTTGGGCACCATCATGTATTCGTGTATGTTGACTGTTGGCTCCCATGACCATTATCATCATCACCTTTTGCAAGTTGCCATGTATTTTCAGTTTATCATTGTGATTTGTGTCGTATCATTTTGTGAGATTGCTATTTTAAGACAGAACTTGAAGAATGCTAATTTGACTAGAGAAGGTGGATTTGGAAGTGCGTACAAGGCTGATTAGAATCAAGGAAGTAAGAATCCCGTTTGAATTTTGCAATTATTTTTATTAGCATAAGATGATTATATGCATTTTAGAGCTGATTTGTGTTTCTGTGATGCTTTTGAGTCTTAATAGTTCAATTTGATGAATGAGTCTTAGATTCTGTTTGTTTCAACTTAATTTTGTAATATAGCTAGTTTGAAATAACAATGGTGGTTGAATTATACTTTTTAGGTAGGTTACTTGTGTAGTATGATCTTGCTGTCATGGCTTCTGCTAGCTAATTTTGTTTTGTATAATTGCAAATTGATTTTTTTTTGTTTGTATAATTGTTGTCATTGCTTTGATGCAACGTGCTAGCTAGTTTTTGTTCTCACAAATTTGCAGTCCCGTTTAGATAATTGTTATCTGCTTATTGAAGAAATTCTACACGTCTTTCTTTTTAATTTGGATGTTTGATTATCTTGAAATCATTTGAAGGTTGAAAAGCTTTTTCATGTGTTATTCAAGATAAAAGAATGACTTGATCATTAAATCTTCATGACATATATGGGCTGATTGTTGAGGTTCCTAGCAAACGGTTGATTAATAATTACTCCTTTTCTTAATTTTATATAGTTCAGATCATGACTCAAGTGGAAAACATTACAATCTAGATGCTAGATTCTTTAATAATGCCTTGTGGTTAACAAATAAAGACCATGAAAAATGCATGAATGTTTTGTTGAAGTAACATGCTGCATATGATGTTGAAGAGGTTTTTTCCATTTTTTGTTTTCTGCAAACTGTATTTACAAGGGAAGTAACATTTTGTAAAACTGTATTGACAAATTCATCTATTAGTGACTAAAAGAGGGTATTTTAGACATTTGAGTAATGACCAAACACTTATAGTAAACTACATGTAAAGTAAATTGATGTAATTTTTATTGGATGTATAGTGTCTTGATTACTATCCTACTCCACACCTTCAACAACTGGATGGAACATGAAAGGCAATTCATAGGTTCAACATATTAATTTCAATGTTGTGAGTACAGAAGATGTTGATGGCCATATCAAGTTTAAACTTTAAACCATAAGTTTCAGAGATAATTAGATCTATAAATAATGCTTTTTTATGTCAGATCCTAGGGGGTTCGTTGACATATCCAAGTTTTGACTTCATGAAGTCAAACAGCTGAGATCATGTCACACCCCAACCGACGGCGGATTATACGTCGGGGCGGACGCGGTTGTTCAATAGCACAAGGTTGACTATTGAAGTTTCGATATTTCATTAATAAATAATTTAAGATTCAATACAAGGAAGAATAATACGAATACAACATTTAATTTAAGTAGTCTAGGTCCAAAGCATCCTATGTGATCACGAATAAGTCTCATGATGTAAACCTGAAACATGTAAAAGAATCTGTCAACTACAAAATAGTTGGTGAGATACAAAGATTTTGACACAGTTTAACAAGTATTTGAAAAGTATTACAATTCACTATGATTCATGCATTCTATAATGTAAGTATGAGAAAACAAGTATGTTAGACATTGTGCACATTAACCCTCCGACCAAGTTTAGGCATAACCCGCAGGTTACCCTTATAAGTCTCAAGTTTAAAGTTTAATGTAGTAACAAACACCAAGGGCTCCCCCCCGAAGGGATCAATCAATCAAGGTGGATTGGTCAAATGCAATAGATCTATCATTGTTACTATCGGCTTGATCAAAGCTAATGAATGTGCTAGTTTTAAGTTTAATCTAAGCATACAAGTCTCAAGTTTAACATAAGAATAAACACGTAGTCATAGTTGTACAAGAATTGTATAAGTTTAAGAATTGTGAACATGTTTCACCCCAAAAGCATAAAAGGAAAAAGGGGCTAAGTATACTCACTTGGATTGATGACGAGTATCCGACACAGATAAGTATTTGCAAGACTTTGAGGGAGAATATCCTCACGACAAGCCTAAGTATGCAAGTCTAAAGATTTAAGTAAACGTCTAAGACAAAGATCTAGGATTTCAGGATTCGACTAGGGTTCCAATGGGATTGATTGTGTTTATGAAGTTTAAATCAAGTTTAACCCAACTTTATAATAAAGGTTTTGAATGAATGTCACAAGACTTGAATATCAAAGTTTCATAAGTTTGTAGATTAGAATAATCATTAAAATAATTATTTAGAAGTCTTATAATAATAATCCAAATAGTTTTCTAAGTATTCGTAAATGAAGTTGAAGTAATAGTTAAATGAAAGACTAAATAATTATTAAAGATTTATAATAATTATTTAAAGTATGGATAATTATTAAAGTTTATCAATAATTATTGTAAGGATAAATTATAAGTATTTAAAGAATAGGTAATTATTAAGGATTATTAATAACATTTAAAGAATAAATAATAGTTAAGGGTTATTAGAAATTATTCAAAGAGTAAATAATTTACTATCTACAAGAATAATTATCTCAATTAGAATAATCACTATAAGTCGTACAAGATTTATTAAAGTATTGACTTGTAAATAAATGATGTTTGAAAATTGTAGTTATAAGATTAAATAAATAATGTTTAAAAATGTAGTTTAAGTAACAATAAATACTTATAAGTTTATAAGTATTTTACATTTATAATTTTATAAATGTTTTAAATTGAAGCTTCCATTTAAGTTTTACGAAACTTATAAATAAATAAAATATATTCATTTTCTTGTTTCAATTTGAAAAAATAAATAAGTCTTGAGTTAAATAAATATAAAGTTTATTTATTTTATAAGTTTACAAGTATTTTGATTTTAGGTAGAGTATATTTATTTTCCTGTTTCAAATCAATTAAATAAATAAGCTTTTACTTAAATATAAGTTTTGTAAGAATACACAAGTTCATAAATTCATATTACTCTATATAAGTTTTTTTTTTAAAGTTAGGAGTATTTTTATAGCTTTCAAGTATTTTAAAACTAATTTTAAAGATTAAAATTTATAAGTTTTAATTAGGTTTAAATAAATAAAATGTTTCTGAAATGCAAAAATGTAAATAAAAATCGTTTTTAAGTTTATATAAGTTTAACAGAATTTATAAAAAAATTACAAGATTTAAAGGTTGTTTAAAAGGCTAAAAAAATGAAAAGAGCAAAACTGGGTCGGCCGGATTTGAACCCGGGTCGCCCAGTTCCCACACAAGCGCCTTAACCAACCCGGCTACGGGCCTCGCTGGTAACATAATCAACCCATAAATTTTTAAACAACCGTTCCGGTTATCCCCCCCAAATCCCGAATGAGCCCTAGAACATAGATCCTCAAATGCATATCGATTAGCCCTTTGTTAGTTGAATTAAACATGGGGCTTTCGATCAACATAGGATTACGAAGAGAATGAGCATTCGAATTACCTGAATCGATGAAGAAACGAGTGAGAACGGGTCTGTGGTGGTCATCGGCGGTCGTAGCTTCGAATCGAAGAATGTAGGTGATGAACGACTGAATTGAGAGTGGAGAAAGTTACTGAGGTTTCTAAACCGATATTTATAGGTAATTCGGTCTTTAATGCGCGAACGGATGGGAAGAGGACGGTTGGGCCGATCGGAGTAAAATCTGGCTTCACGCGTTGTCTCGGCCGAAATGGGTCATCAAGACACCTCGGGGATGGGTCGCACGCGATAGAACGAGCCCGAGGTTCAATGAACCTGGACGAAATCGCGATTTTCGCGTGAAAATGGGAAAAAGCGGGGGTTACAGGTTTCGAACCCATGACCGTTTCTGGATGTTGTGGTTTGGGGAAATGACATAATCAGTCCCTGTTGTTTCGAACGTTTATCAATTTATGATAAACTTTTTTTTTGTTAAGAATCAGTTTTGGGAATTGGCAGTTTTAGTCCCTGAACTTTATAGAATGATAAGATGTTTTATTTATAACATTAAATAGGTTTCATATTTATGTTAGTTATATAAAAATAATTTATGAAATTAGTTTATTGCATAAGTTTATAAATATAATTATAAACTTTTAAAGTTTTAAGGTTTTAATGCATATGTATATATATACTTTTAAGTAAGTATCGTATATATATAAAAAGTTTTTTTTTTTTTAACTATATTTTAGTTAAAAATCGATTATATATATTAAATAGTTTCTAATAGAATTTCAAATTCGAAACGATAACATGTATAAGTGTTTTTAGGAAAATTTCGGTCGGAAATCTTTGGATATTACAGTCTTCCCTACTTTAGGAAATTTCGTCCCGAAATTAAAGAAGAAGGATTTAGTTCAGGTTTTAAGCCTGTAGTACGCACAAGAATAATGAGAAAGATACTTTACTTTCCCAAATGAACTACGGGTTACGTTTAGAGTTCTAAATGAGATGGAATGACATGAATAATATTACGCTCGAGTTTCTAAGTTTTCAAAGTATATGATTGCCAAGAGTTTCCCTAAGAAGCATATAGTTTCATTGAAACATATGAAGTTTTGTTTTCAGAAATGTATTTGAGAGAATAACTTATAAACTTACATTCAAGGTTTAAAGTGAGATGCATCATTCAGAATGGATTCGATGATAGTTCAAGAATTTGAGTTTGTAGACTAATACGTCTGAGGATTGCTACGGTACCTAAGTTCTGTGGCTCCCTTTTACGATAAGTCTTAGATTATAGCACACCACAGAGTTTACTATGTCTTCCCATACGCTGATTTTTCATGCTTACGTGTGCACCCGCAAGCATTCAAATCGTCGCATAGTCCGCATAGGTCCTTCCGTTTGTGTGTGGATCAAGAAAGAGTACAAGAATTTGTTTAACTCACGACTAGAGTTTCCACATAAGAGTGATCATTGATTAACGAGTCCCTTAGAGAGAAATGTCATTCAATAATTAAAGAGAAAGAATGTGACAAGATTTAGAGTTTCAAAGTTTCCTCGTGATTGATTAAGAATACTTCAATCATTGAGTAGTTTAAAGTCTTTACACTTTCCTCGGGTTTGATCAAGAATACATCAAACCTTGAGTAGTTTAAAAGTCTTATATGTTCCTCATGTTTGAACAAGAATACGTCAAACATGGAATAGTTTAAAGTTTTATACGTCCATCGTGTTTGAACAAGCATACGTCAAACATTGAGTAGCTTAAAGTCTTATACGTCCATCGTGTTTGAACAAGCATACGTCAAACATGGAGTAGCTTAAAGTCTCATACGTCCATTGGGTTTGAACAAGCATGCGTCAAACATGGAGTGGCTTAAAGTCTCATACGTTCATCATGTTTGAACAAGCATACGTCAAACATGGGGTAGTTTAAAGTCTCATACGTTCATCATGTTCGAACAAGCATACGTCAAACATGGGGTAGTTTAAAGTCTCGTACGTTAATCATGTTTGAACAAGAATACATCAAACATGGAGTAGTTTAAAGTCTCATACGTTCATCATGTTTGAACAAGAATACGTCAAACATGGAGTAGTTTAAATTGTGTTTGAACAAGAATACGTCAAACATAGAATAGTTTAAATTGTGTTTGATAAAGAATACGTCAATCATAGAATATTTTAAATTGTGTTTGAACAAGAATACGTCAAACATAGATTAGTTTAAATTGTGTTTGAACAAGAATACGTCAAACATAGGATAGTTTAAATTGTGTTTGAACAAGAATACGTCAAACATAGAATATCCTTAAAGTCTCTTAGTTTAGCTTCAGTGTGTAGAAGTATACGATTACGTTTTGAGTATAAAGTGGTTATCTAAATACTCTAGTGTTTAAGAAAGGTGTGGGACAGCGTTTGGAACAGGATTAACCGTTATACGCTTTCTCACAGAAGATTCGAGTTGTCCAGAAGATTAGTGGATCCCGATGTTTGGTTTAGATAGGAGTCAGGGGATGTACTCTGCTAAAGAGAGTAATGTCCTCCTTCCTGCTAGTGTCTAGTATCAAGAGTGAAGTTTTCTCGTATATATGGAATGTACGTTTATCAAGTCTTATAGGATTTGGTTAAGAAGGACACACAAAGTTTTCAAGACTAAGAATCCAAGTATAAGTTTGAGAATAGGATAAGTCAGTTGAGTTTCAAGTTTCAGTATTAAGCTTTACATGATCCTTTATTGATCATGTTTGGTTTTAAGAATACGGGATTGAGTATTTGTACAAGCTTTACATGACTCAAAAGTCTCTGACCTCATAGTTGTGTATACGAAGTTTAATGTTTTAGCAACGTGTATTTAAGCTTTTAGTCCCCGTTGTGATTTATAGTAAGTCTTTTACGTGACAAGAGTTGAATGAGGAAAGTCTCCAAGCATAGGGTGACGGGAAAAGTTTCGATAAGGTTTATGATAGTGTGTTTACAAATGATTTATCTTGATTCATAACAGAAAATATAGTTTTCTTTTGTATAGAATGTAATTAAGATGTTCAAAAACGACGAGTTAGGCATCGATAAGTAGTACAAGTAAGATTTATAAAAGATAGGTGTGATTGTCAAGCGAAAAGTTGGTTAAGTTTACAAGTGTTAAGTCTATACAAGAAGTAAGGGTCATGGTTGTTTAGGGTAATGATTCGTAATTCAGGTTGTTTTTTGAAAAAGTGCTTACGAATTACAAGATTTGTTCAAGATTTATTCCTCAGGTACACGTGTCACTTAGGGTTTTTATAGTTTAAATGCTACGTTGTTCATTATCTCTAATACTAATGCGGGCTGCTCTTGACGGAAGTGTTTGGGTGAGAGGGTTAAGTTTGTAATGATGAAAGAAGTGTCAAATTAACAAGTGATAACAAGATGAAATTTCAAAATAACTTTCATTAGATGTTTCAAAATTTGGGCTTCTAGCCCTTACATAAGACAAAATTTAAAATTTAATAAAAATGGAGGCTTCATGCATGTCTTAAGTAGCTCTCCACCAAGAAACAGATTAGTACTACCACAAGTACTGCTAGGGTTACTCGGATGGCAAACCTAGCCTCTGCCCTAGTGGTCTCGGTGCGGTGCTCGAGGATTTCTCTGTCTTCTTCCAAAGTTACGATCTTTTCTTCCTAGATCCAGATTTGATCGGCCAGGTCGTTGATCCTTTGGTTTAACAGGTCGTGCCGAGCCCTATGCTCTATCTCCCTCCTCATAAATTCTTCGGTTTCCAGAAACCTAGGAATGTTAGGCACCGGGATCCCCATTGCCACGGCAGGTACTCCGTCATGCCTAGCCCTTAGCGTAGGGGTAGGTGCTAGGTACGGGTCCCTTGGTGGTGATGAGAACCGGTGGTGAAGATGAGGTGGTTGATAGGGATTCCTCGGTGGTGATGTCCTAGGGTTTCTGGTCCAATTGGTGTTGAGCTCAGCTCTTGCCCTAGCATTAGGGTAGGGACTTGGTTGATACACCGGTGACTCGCTACTCTCTTTGCGGTCGGACTCTCCTCTTGGACGATACACTGGTGAAGAGTGTGAGTGGGAGTCCATTACCTAGCAAGAGTAGAAAGAAAAGGTTATAAGTAAGTTGATCAAATATATTCAAAAGTTTTTATACATAATACTGAGTTATCACAGTAATGTTTTCAAAAATAGTTTTAATTGGAAGTTGGTGGGCTAACGAGGAAGATTCCCGGAAGAAAGGGGTGGTCATCAGGACTCACTTAAGTACCCTATTTCCCTAGCCAGAACTTTCTCATGGGTCTACAACTTCTCTCAGTTGTTGTCACCGATGTTTGGGTTTATGGTACTATGTCGAGGATTTCATTGTGGGTTTAGAGTCTTAAACGTGGAGCTTGTTTATTCTATAATAGGCTTCTTCCTCTACAAGAAAATTACTTAGGTTACGAATTTCTTTGTTAAGGTACTTTGGGTTTAAAAGACGTTAAGTTTTGTTTACAAGAAACGGTGATGTGTAAGTTTTAAGGACGTATGAAGGTTTTGAGATTAAAAGTGTAACAAAGTTTTGAGTTAGTCATAAAATGAAGTTTGCTTGAGTGACGAAAAATGAAATGAGACACAAGGGTTTCCCCTTATGTGCCAAGTTTATAAAATAATGAAATTTATAGGAGAATTTGTAGAGTAATACATAGTTTTAAGGGTTGTATTACAACGATCACGAAGTTTATTGGGTAGTATCTATAAATATAAGTTTATGTATGTAGTATAATCTCGTAAGAATTTCTCCTTGAAAGTAACTCCTTCAGGTCATGACGAGTAAGCGTGCTGTCATGTGACAAGACGGGACTTAAGAATCATAGAGTAAAGGTTATAGAGGAAGTTTTTAAATCATGAATTTATGAAGTGTATAGTATTTGAGATAGTACTCATTTAGTGCATATCACTAAGTAAGTACTTTGACATATCAAGAGAGGTCTAAGCTCACTAATGTTTTAGAGAAGTCATGCATTCCTATAAGTGGATACTTATACCAAGAATTCCCAGGAAAGCATACGGGTCCAACGGTTAATTTGGATTTATACGAAATGCTTTCCTTGACAGAATTTCCCAGAATACAGGTATCTACCCTTCCGGTCCGCGCAAGTTCTCACACATTATCTAGAACTTAAATATTCTTGACGAGAGTTTAGTGGTGGATTAGGCTTGAAGCCTAAGAACGTGTCCTCGATGTAGTAGCCTCTTGTAGCACGTAGGTAAGTAGATACGTAGAATCTCCAAGCGTTCACGTATAAGATTTAAGAATAGAATGAGGAGAAAAGTTCCTAGTAAAGGACATGAGATAACTCATGTTTGGGTCTCCTAAGTTATAGTCTAGGTCATGTGTCTAATAACCTAATTCCCTATAACCAAGGCTCTGATACCAATCTGTCACACCCCAACCGACGACGGATTATACGTCGGGGCGGACGCGGTTGTTCAATAGCACAAGGTTGACTATTAAAGTTTCGATATTTCATTAATAAATAATTTAAGATTCAATACAAGGAAGAATAATACGAATACAACATTTAATTTAAGTAGTCTAGGTCCAAAGCATCCTATGTGATCACGAATAAGTCTCATGATGTAAACCTGAAACATGTGAAAGAATCTGTCAACTACAAAATAGTTGGTGAGATACAAAGGTTTTGACACAGTTTAACAAGTATTTGAAAAGTATTACAATTCACTATGATTCATGCATTCTATAATGTAAGTATGAGAAAACAAGCATGTTAGACATTGTGCACATCAACCCTCCGACCAAGTTTAGGCATAACCCGCAGGTTACCCTTATAAGTCTCAAGTTTAAAGTTTAATGTAGTAACAAACACCAAGGGCTCCCCCCCCCCCCGAAGGGATCAATCAATCAAGGTGGATTGGTCAAATGCAATAGATCTATCATTGTTACTATCGGCTTGATCAAAACTAATGAATGTGCTAGTTTTAAATTTAATCTAAGCATACAAGTCTCAAGTTTAACATAAGAATAAACACGTAGTCATAGTTGTACAAGAATTGTATAAGTTTAAGAACTGTGAACATGTTTCACCCCAAAAGCATAAAAGGAAAAAGGGGCTAAGTATACTCACTTGGATTGATGACGAGTATCCGACACGGATAAGTATTTGCAAGACTTTGAGGGAGAATATCCTCACGACAAGCCTAAGTATGCAAGTCTAAAGATTTAAGTAAACGTCTAAGACAAATATATAGGATTTCAGGATTCGACTAGGGTTCCAATGGGATTGATTGTGTTTATGAAGTTTAAATCAAGTTTAACCTAACTTTATAATAAAGGTTTTGAATGAATGTCACAAGACTTGAATATCAAAGTTTCATAAGTTTGTAGATTAGAATAATCATTAAAATAATTATTTAGAAGTCTTATAATAATAATCCAAATAGTTTTCTAAGTATTCGTAAATGAAGTTGAAGTAATAGTTAAATGAAAGACTAAATAATTATTAAAGATTTATAATAATTATTTAAAGTATGGATAATTATTAAAGTTTACCAATAATTATTGTAAGGATAAATTATAAGTATTTAAAGAATAGGTAATTATTAAGGATTATTAATAACATTTAAAGAATAAATAATGGTTAAGGGTTATTAGAAATTATTCAAAGAGTAAATAATTTACTATCTACAAGAATAATTATCTCATTTAGAATAATCACTATAAGTCGTACAAGATTTATTAAAGTATTGACTTGTAAATAAATGATGTTTGAAAATTGTAGTTATAAGATTAAATAAATAATGTTTAAAAATGTAGTTTAAGTAACAATAAATACTTATAAGTTTATAAGTATTTTACATTTATAATTTTATAAATGTTTTAAATTGAAGCTTCCATTTAAGTTTTACGAAACTTATAAATAAATAAAATATATTCATTTTCTTGTTTCAATTTGAAAAAATAAATAAGTCTTGAGTTAAATAAATATAAAGTTTATTTATTTTATAAGTTTACAAGTATTTTGATTTTAGGTAGAGTATATTTATTTTCCTGTTTCAAATCAATTAAATAAATAAGCTTTTACTTAAATATAAGTTTTGTAAGAATACACAAGTTCATAAGTTCATATTACTCTATATAAGTTTTTTTTTTTAAGTTAGGAGTATTTTTATAGCTTTCAAGTATTTTAAAACTAATTTTAAAGATTAAAATTTATAAGTTTTAATTAGGTTTAAATAAATAAAATGTTTCTGAAATGCAAAAGTGTAAATAAAAATCGTTTTTAAGTTTATATAAGTTTAACAGAATTTATAAAAAAATTACAAGATTTAAAGGTTGTTTAAAAGGCTAAAAAAAATGAAAAGAGCAAAACTGGGTCGGCCGGATTTGAACCCGGGTCGCCCGGTTCCCACACAAGCGCCTTAACCAACCCGGCTACGGGCCTCGCTTGTAACATAATCAACCCAGAAATTTTTAAACAACCGTTCCGGTTATCCCCCCCCAAATCCCGAATGAGCCCTAGAACATAGATCCTCAAATGCATATCGATTAGCCCTTTGTTAGTTGAATTAAACATGGGGCTTTCGATCAACACAGGATTACGAAGAGAATGAGCATTCGAATTACCTGAATCGATGAAGAAACGAGTGAGAACGGGTCTGTGGTGGTCATCGGCGGTCGTAGCTTCGAATCGAAGAATGTAGGTGATGAACGACTGAATTGAGAGTGGAGAAAGTTACTGAGGTTTCTAAACCGATATTTATAGGTAATTCGGTCTTTAATGCGCGAACGGATGGGAAGAGGACGGTTGGGCCGATCGGAGTAAAATCTGGCTTCACGCGTTGTCTCGGCCGAAATGGGTCATCAAGACACCTCGGGGATGGGTCGCACGCGATAGAACGAGCCCGAGGTTCAATGAACCTGGACGAAATCGCGATTTTCGCGTGAAAATGGGAAAAAGCGGGGGTTACAGGTTTCGAACCCATGACCGTTTCTGGATGTTGTGGTTTGGGGAAATGACATAATCAGTCCCTGTTGTTTCGAACGTTTATCAATTTATGATAAACTTTTTTTTTGTTAAGAATCAGTTTTGGGAATTGGCAGTTTTAGTCCCTGAACTTTATAGAATGATAAGATGTTTTATTTATAACATTAAATAGGTTTCATATTTATTTTAGTTATATAAAAATAATTTATGAAATTAGTTTATTGCATAAGTTTATAAATATAATTATAAACTTTTAAAGTTTTAAGGTTTTAATGCATATGTATATATATACTTTTAAGTAAGTATCGTATATATATAAAAAGTTTTTTTTTTTTAACTATAGTTTAGTTAAAAATCGATTATATATATTAAATAGTTTCTAATAGAATTTCAAATTCGAAACGATAACATGTATAAGTGTTTTTATGTCGGATCCTAGGGGGTTCGTTGACATATCCAAGTTTTGACTTCATGAAGTCAAACAGCTGAGATCATATCTGGAATTTCCACACGTGGCTCATAAAATGAGCCTGCTTGAAGATGATCTCCATTTACTGGTATGTAATTAGCTAATTTTACCTTCTCAACTTTGATTTTCTTTATATGTTATTTTTTTTGTGTATGTTATTATTGAAATGTATTTTGATAGTAGTCAGATTGTTTTAACTGTACTTACAATGAGAGTAACATTTGCGTAAATAGTTATTAACATTTTATTTTAGTTATTTTTGTGAGTTAGATTCACATGCTGGATGCTGCATATGATGGTGAATGCATGTTTGTTTTTTTTAGGAATGAAGACATGAGAATGAAAGTGATAAATGGTGTTTGCTCTAAAGAATTTCAGGTCCGCGTTCTTTTCTAAATCTGATAAAATTCTTTACAGGATCATGTTCTTTTCTAAACTTGATAAAATATGTAAAACGCCACTCCATAGATATGTATATTGTATGAATTGCTTAAAATCTCTCTCAATTTGAGAAGATAGACATGCACGGGGTTTGAGTTTTGACCCGTTCAACCCGTTTTCATTTTTTGCTAATTTTTTTTAATTAACTCGTTTTTTTGGATAATCTCAAGTTAAATAGTGGAAGTTGTATAAAAATTATTATGAGTGCTCTAACTTTGAATTGTTTTTTGGCATAGGCAAATATGTTGTAATTTGAAACACCATGATTGGGATTCTCTTATTCTCTTGATAAACGGGTTAGGCTTTCTTTTTCTACTTGTTCTTCTTTGCTGGGTCAAATAATAGTGATAATTGTTTTCATGTTGAAACTTGAAAGGTCTTTATTCACTTAACAGGCAACTGCTAGTATCATTGATAAGAAAGAGTTAACATGATGATCATTTTATTCACTTGAAGATTGTAAAAGTGGTTCATGAACACGATGAAGTTTTGAGCTTTTATTCAAATATTTGTTAGTTATGTTTTTATATATTTGATATTTAGACTTAATCTTGCACTTATTAGACGTTTGTAAGCAATCATTTGGAATATGTTTGGAAGACGATCGAACTTTTAATTGAAGTGATTATATTCTGATTTCTACATTTTATAGTTTTATTTTCATTTTAAATTATAAATAAATAATTATTTTAATTATCAAAATTAATATGATAAATGTTAAATGTCAATAGTGAAATTTAATTTGATGTGTTTTTTGTGGCAAAAGTTATGTGCCACTAAAAGTAGTATGGATATTTAACTACAATTAGTTTTTAGCAACACAAAAATTATGCCACAAAAGCCTAAAGTTTTGTAGTGGTAGACTAAAAAAGTGTCACTAAAAGCCCAAAGGTTTGTAGTGGTAGACTAAAAAAGTGTCACTAAAAGGCTTTAGTGTTAGCGTTTCTAGTGACACTTTTTTTGTGTGTCATCCATTCCTAAAAGGGTCTTTAGTGGCACTTATTTGGTTTTTTGTGACATTTTTTGTATGCCATTGAATGGCTTATTTTTTGTAGTGCACTGTTTAAAATATACAAAACTCACTCACAAACTTATACCAAATCGGCTGTGAATGCTCTAAAAAGAATTATAGTTCTCTCACCACCTCTATCGCCACCACCACCACTTACTCCGCCACCATAGTTACCGCCACCACCCTCATCGTCCCACTACCACCATAGCATTCACCACCACCACATTCAAACTTCTTTAATAACTAGGTATTAAACCCGTCCGCGTTACGGCACGCTAAACCGTAAAATAATACAATAAAAGCAACATGTCAATAAGCGTATATAAATAACAAACAAAAAAATATCATAAAGGAGAAATCAATACAATTAGTAAAATAACAAGAAAATGATTTAATATTTGTAAAGAATGAAACCAAGATTCTTGGAAGCATGAGGCCGACAGGAATTGATCCAGTTACAAAATTGTTGTTTTCTTTTGTGTGTGATCAAGCGAGCTTAATTTGTTTCAAAAGATGGTAGTTAGTTAATATATAAAACATCTTTTATAAAATCGTTCCTTTATTAAAAAAAATATAAAATCGTTCCTTTATTAAAAAAAATAGTAGATTAATTAATATATAAATATATAGACATATAGGGGTAGAACTTGTCAAAAATCTTTTCTGGAATGATGTAGTAGTTATTCAAGATTGAAGATACTTTAAGATTGAAGATACTTAATAGTCAAAAATCACTTTTGGGTCATCTATTATTACCCTCGTTCCCAAATGCCTCAACCCTACCTCGTTGGATGATTAGAGTCTGATCGCCTTGGTTGTGTTAGTAAGGTCATTTCTAAAATCCTTGCTAACCGGCTAAAAAAACGTTATTGTCTCGGTAGTCTCTGAAGAACAGTCGGCTTTTATTCGGGATCATAACATTTTGGACGGGCCTTTGATTATTAATGAAGTCATCTCCTGGAGTAATAGTGTAAAATCAAAACTCTTCTATTCAAAGTGGACTTTGAAAAGGCTTTTTGACTCTAAAAATTGGGATTTCATTGATTCTGTACTACTTCAAATGCAATTTCCAGACCGTTGGAGGAAATGGATTCGAGTTGTCTTAAAGTCGGCTAGGTCTTCAATTTTAATTAATGGTTCCCTTACCTTTGAATTCCAGCCAAAGGGGCGTCCGTCAAGGAGATCCTTTGTCACCCTTTATCTTCATTTTAGTCATGGAAGCTTTCACAAGTTTCATGAAGAGTGCTTGTCCGACTAACATATTTAATGGCATTCAATTGCCAAATGGGGGGCCTCTCCTCTCCCACCTTATGTACGCGGATGATGTCGTTCGTTTGGGTAATTGGTCTAATGCGAATACCCGAAACACTACTCGGATCATGAGATCCTTTTTCTTGGCGTCGGGACTAAAAATGAATTACAATAAATCTACCATATTTAGAATCGGTGTAGATAGTGAAGATATGATTCAAGCCGCCACTGAGTTCAATTACAACAGAGGTACAATCCCCTTTAAATTTTGCGGTCTCCAAGTTGGGAGTAATATGAACCTTGTCAAAGCATGGGACCCGGTCATCACAATAATTGAAAAACGTCTCTCCTTATGGAAAGCTTCCACTATATCTATTGGTGGAAGATTCACCCTTTTGAAATCAGTTTTAGATGCCCTCCCGACGTATTACTTTTCTCTATACAAAGCCCTGAAGAAAGTTCTAGAAAAAATCGAAAGCCTTAGGAAACAATTCTTCTCGGGAGGTTCTATGAAAAAAAAATCCATTGGATCCATTGGGATAAGGTTACAGCTCCTAAGGAGGAGGGGGCTCGGGTTGGAGACCTTAGAAGACTTCAATATAAGTCTACTTTATAAATGGTGGTGGAGATACAAGGTTGAACAAAATAGAGTTTGGAGAATTGTGATTAAAGCCTTACATGTTAAACATAATACTTGGGCTCCTATACCAAGCAACAGTTATCTCTCAGGAGTTTGGAGATCGATAGTAAACCTAAACCTATCTTTATCTAAGACAAATCTCTTGTTGATACATTCTATTGTGGGAATGTTAGGCAATGGGGAGACACTGAGGTTTTAGGTGGATCATTGAATTGGATCAGCTCCATTGATAGTTTCTTTTTCGACCCTGTTCAAATTAGAGTCTGATAAATCTTGCCTAGTACGGGATTGGTGCTGAATGTCAGGTAATACACTATCACTTAATTGGTCATGGAAATGATATATTTTTCTACCTTTTAAAATGCAGGATCTGAGTAGCTGTGGCTCATTAGTGAACCAATCAAATCTCAACAACCTTCCCGGTAAATGGTCGTGGACGGGTAGCTCAGATGGTACATTTTCAGTAAGGTAGCTTAGAATCTCATTTGCCTAACAAAGGGTACAACCTCCGAGACAACCGTTCAATTGGAATAATTGGCTTCCCCTCAAAGTAAATATATTCGGATGGAGGACTACTACAAATAAGATATTCCCCTCATTAGTGTGTGTATTTTGTGGCGAGGGGGACGAAATGGTAGACCATGTATTCACAACATGCTATTCGGCAACCTTAGTTTGATAGAAATTTGCAGCTTGGTGCCAACTTCCTCTGATATTGATCGAAGGTCTTGAAAACTCAAAGAAAAAAATGGTTCATCCAGTTATATTATTAGTGTGTTGTGTGATTTGGAAGACTAGAAATAAACACTTGTTCAAGAACAATCCAATATCCGTTGCACAAATCATAGAAGAGATCAAGATCTTGGGGTTCTTATGAGACAAAAATAGGGGAAATTGTCCACATTGGAATGGGAAAATTGAGTTTCTTTTAAATTCTAAATTTTAGTGTCTTCTGGTTTGGTTGTATGCTTTCTGCTTATTACATTTTTTTCTTTCTTGTGTTATTATCTGCTAGCCTCTGGCTAGTCTTTGTTTCTTAACGAATTGCTCCCTTTCAAAAAAAAATATTAGATCAATAAATCCATTGCTAGTTTTGTATTTAGAGTAAATAATGTTATACATTATGGTTTATAGGTAATTAATTATTTAAAGGTGAGGAGGAAAGAATTAAAGCGGTTTGTGCCTTTGTGGTTTGATGGAAGTGGTTCCTTAATTGTTGCAGATTATAATGATTATCATAATAAAGTTAATTATCATGTTAAAAAAGAAGATAAAAGTGGCTTTCCAAAAGATGATTCCCCAGTTAACTAAACCCAAAACCCTTCACACTTCTTTTAGTCGATTTTTATGCACAAAACATAATCAATATCAGAATGATAAATTTAAAAAAAAAACAAATAAAATTATGGTTTATTTCTCACTAGTGCATATTATGACCATGTTAATCTAATCCTTTCACATTCATATTCTTATTATATGAAGATCGTATGGATTATTTCAAAAAAGTTGGTGTTAGTGTGAGAGCCACTAGTAGAATGACTCTTTGGTTAAAGAGAATGCGATGTTAGTGGTTTGCTTTGGGATTTGACATCTTTCAACTCAATGTCATGGTCATGAGCAAACCACTAATTAAATATGAGAACTTTGTTACTCATATCGTCCCGGTTCTTTTATTGTTTTAGCGCGACTCTTTAACGTATGAGATAATTGTTATGACCTGTCTAAACTTAAGTCGCAAAGCTGGAAAAGTCTAGAATACTCAACAATTCATGATTTAATTTAATAAAACTCTTATCCTTATTATTGCTTTTCAACTTTTGGAACATTAACTTTAGTCCTTAAGGTTAGCTATTTGACATCTTTAGTCCTTTTAGGTTACCTATTTGACATCTTTAGTCTTTTTAGGTTAGCTATTTGACATTTTTGGTCCTTTTAGTTTATAGAGTCAATACAAGGTGTCTCCTCCATTCATATGTTCTAACAAACTTCAAATCTTGCTAGTTTAATGGTTTTAAACAACCTATAAATATCTAAGTCAGTTGAAAGTGTCATAAAATATTAGAACTAGTTTCAAACTAGTCAAATTAGTTTTCACATGGATTCTTTATATCTTGGAGTAAAGTTAGCTTTAAAATGTTACTATAACATGAAAATGAAAGATGGTGGTATTAAAGTTTGAACCTTTAGAATGCAAAAGCCATGCTATATATTCATTAAATTAGCAGCAACTCAACCTTTTGGTAATTGGATTTTATCATGAAACTAGAGGTGGTCCTGAGGCTCTATGACCGTTTTGACTGGCAAAAAAATCCTTATTATAATAAATGAATAAATTTATCTGTCACGTGTAAACTTATGGTAAAGCTTAAATTTTTGTTCTCTCTCTCTCACTTGATTAAATAACTCTATCTTCTTTTAAATAATAATTATTTTAAATAATAAATATCTAAAATATATTTAGTATTTTGTTAAAACTTGTTAAATCATAAGAAAATATCAATTATATCTTATCTTAAAAAATAGTTTTATAATTCTTAAATTTTTATTATTTGTTATTTATAATTCTTAAATCTTCATTCACTAGTGACTGATGACATCTAACATACAATTTTTTATAGAAACATTTGGTTTACAATAAGTTGTCTTTATTCAACTCATTTAACATATTAGTTTCTAACCTAGTTTTTATTAATATAGGTATTTAGTATCGCTATTTACTCATATTTTTTACGCCCCACCTACATTTACAAAAGTATAAATTAAGGTTTCTATAAACTAAAACTGCCAAACTAGTTAATTTCTATAAATTCATATGTTACCCATGAAAAAGCTTCTTGTATATGTATATTGTTATTTCACTACAAGGAAATGACCCTGTGCCGAGGTTGCCTATACCGTCGTCGGCATAGGACACCCTGTCGTCGGTATAGGTGAAAACCAAAATTTTGAATGGGACACCCTATATAAGAGAGTATTTATTCATATGCTTATGTATGTTTGTATGTATATGTAACTTTATTTAATTTTGTTACAAGTTCGAAACTCGTTGCGGTTGACGAGAGGAAGAACGTCGTACACATAATCAACAAATGTTTGAAATGCAACGGAAAATGGATGAAATGCGTCGAATGTGGGATCGCCGAACTAGCAGCGATGATAATTAGCTTGGAGTTGTTGAGCCTTTGTCTTTGTTGTTGGTATTTGTCTTGAACAATTTGCATATTTGTGTGTCGAACAAATTTATGTTTTGAATGTTTGATTAGTCGGACAAGTTAATGTGTCGAACAATTTGGATGTTTGGTTTATGTTTCGGATATTAGTTTTTATCAGATTTGAATGGTTTATATTTAATGATTTGCAGGTTTTTGTTTTTAGAAATTTAATATTTCTGGATAAAATATTAAAAATTAAAAAAATATAAAAAAAAAACAGAAAAGACCTAGACCGACGACATGTCGTCGCTATAGGCCTTTTTAAAAAATTATTAAAAAAAACAAAAAACCTATACCGACGACATGTCGTCGGTACAGGGTTGGACTCTATACCGACGTCGGTAAAGAATTTCCTTTTGAATTATTTAATTATACCCTATAGCGACGACATGTAGTCGGTATAGGCTGACCTGTGCCGACGACACCTATACTGACGACAATCTTGGGCTATTGGTACGAAGCAATCCCGACGACATCTATACCGATGGTATAAGCTATCCCGACGACAAGTCGTCGCCATAGGGTAAAAAAAATCGTCGCTATAGGGTAATACTGTTGTAGTGTTTCAAGATTCTTTAACGATGACAACATCATATATACACTTGGATAGTTCATGTACCTAAAATCTAACATTAAACACAAAAAAAATTAAACAATATTTTACACGGCATCAAACTCCACGGACCGCTTAATAGGTGCAAATACTGTGAAACCAATATACTTATAACAGTCAAAAGAGTTTGTATTGAGAAGTTGTGACAAAAGGGTCAATTTGTGGTCGCCAAATTGACCACGATTTTTTTTTGTCAGTCTAGACGTAGACTTTCAGATTTTATAAAAAAAATTTATAAACTAATGGGCATTGCCACATTGGAAAGCACCTATCAGAGTATGCCATGTGGTAATTTCTTGTGACAGGCGCAATGCATCTGATCTCTTGTCATATGGTTCGTTATAAATGACAGTATATTTCATCTTAATTATTTTATAAATGCATTGATTTACTACAAATATATTTTTTTTTATTTGTAGGTTTAAAGTGGGATCAAGTTTAAGTACAACCACTAACGGCGTAAACCCAAGACTTTCACAAAATGAAGAGGTCTTGGGATCCAAAATGCCGTTCAAAAAAAAATTAAGCAAATTAAGTAAGCTGCAAGAAATAGTGGGCTGCAAATAACATCAAGTGGGGTTGCTACCAGGCCGAGAGGAATACAGAATTGTGGGCCGACTAAATTGCAAGCCCAAACACAAATAGTTGAGAAAAAGAGGAATTGTTTCGGCTGGAAAATAAATAGCATATGGGCTCAAATTAATTGTTCCCACTTTGGAAATTGCAAAAGAATTACATGGGCATTGCCGTGGTGAAAAAAAAAACAATTTTGGTGCAAGAATGTTGTGGATGTGTTTATTATGTATTAGCTTACGACCCGTCTACTACAGACAGGTGAAAGATATTAATACATAAAATTTTTAAATTTTTAGACATATTTTACAGGTGTAAAAATGTTTGTAGTAAATCAATATATAATGAAATTTAATCATGTAGCTTTTATTTTCAATCAAATAGTAAATATCATCAATGAGATTAACGGCAAGAAGTACCAAAATTACAAACTAATGGCAGGTAGACGGGCAACAAGCTGCGCCGCTACCCCCTTCTAAATAGCAAATCCTACTCTACTAAACACAAAGTTCCCCCCATAAATATATGCGGTGTTACTGCTGACCACCCGCTGAACCCGCTTAAGGAACCGCACCGCATCAGGGGCAAGAGCGCCAAAGGTGTCAAAGGCAAACGGTACGAACACGTGCTGATTCACAAGGCAAGCTTTTTCGTGCTTAGCTACTTTACCCGCCTCTGCCTTGTTTATCGCCTGACCCACCTTAAACCCATTGTCCCTTAACCCAACCAGGGGGGACACACCTGTCAAATCAACACATGCGTGTTTCCCTCCTTCCCATCCAAAAACAAGAATGTCAGCGGGCCGAAGGGTTGATCTCCCATCTAATGGGTCGGTCAAGAAGTTCACCGGGGCTTCCTTTTTAGCCGAGATCCCTGCCCTCTTAAGGACATCAAAAAGCACATCTCGAACTAGGTCGTGTCGGTATTTGAAGCCCGGTAATTCTCTGCAATGGACAGCATGCTCCCCAAAAGAATCCAAGCAAGCCTTCCGACAAATATAATTGAGTTTCGAAAATACGTTAACTATTATTTGTACTAAATCAATTTATATATAATTTATACGATACACACATGAACACGATCAGATTTGGAGAACTCCTCCCGATTTGGATTTTGTAACTATCTCATAATCTGATAAACAATATGAAGGTAAGAAAAATGTATTATAGACAACACCTCCATGAAATCAACACTGAAAATTCTTAAATCCATTTCAAATGGCACATATTCCTCACATCTATGCACATTTTGAAGCCCTAGTTTAGACTTCAAGAAACTGTAAACACACTATTTACCCCAATGTAGACAATTAGTTCATCGATAAGAAATCAAAAGAAAAAAAAAACTATAATCTCGGATGTCATGCAACATCAATGTCAACAACATCAAGCCAATCATTAGATTCTTTCGTTTCAAAGTTATGATCGCTTACTTGTCCCAACGAATCTTTCATTGAAGAATCAGACGCGTGTGCTGCTTTCATGTAATGTATAGGGATGTTCCCATCATCATCGTCGTCATCATCATCTTCGAGATCACTAAATGATACATCCTCATTACTCTCAATGAGAATTGTAACTCTGTTAGTAACAGTTTCTGAGCTTCCTTCCTTTAACCAATTGACTTCATCTTTATCTTCACGTGACTCCTCTTGAACCACAGATTTGTCTACAATCTGAACATCATCAATCTGGATGGGGTGTTTTACAGTCTCGATTACAGTTGCATCAAAAGGGGGAGATTTTGTCTTAGAATCAAACATGTTTTCGGAATAAGAACGATTCTTCAACCCGTGTGTTAGCAAGGCTCTAGCTTTCACAATCTGCATAAAGAAATAGCATACCCCAGTTTAACATGATGAAATCAATCGAAATCTAAAAACGTTGGAAAACTTTTTCGAAATCATTGTTTTACTCCATGATATTATAAAGCTAGCATTAGCAAGGTGAACACTACTAGAGTAGAGTTATTCTACTACACTAAAAGTGGATTTACACTCCAAAATCTATCTAGCTTGGTTTAAAAAAGCGTGAGGCGCTCCGAGACGTTTTGGTCCCAAAATCCGAGGTGCGCGTGATCCGCCTATGTACAACCAAATAAGCATTTTTTACAACCAAAAGTTGCGTCTCTCATTTGTTTTACATATCAACCAAATTATCAAGTAAACCTTATAATTTCTTCATCCCTTTGGTTGTTTTTACACATAAACCTCGTAGAGACCTAATTTTGACCAGAACTCCATGTCGCGTGCCTTTTTCAACCTAATGCATTTTCCTAAGCACAACTTTTTTACCCTAATGCGTTTTCCTAAGCGCACCTTTTTAAACCAAGCTATCTAAACATATAAGGTCAAATAAAACCGACACAGAACATAAAGCATATAAAATACCATCACTTGTAAAAATTTTAATCAACATGGGAAGTCAGCATTGCTCCAATTAGACTTACCTTGGGTGTCGAAAGAACATCAGCAGCATCACGTTCGAGCCTTGGATGCAAAAGTACAAAATATATCTTCCAGAAAGAACTATCAGTCATATAATTTGGGCACAGCTCAATCCTTAAAGCACTCAATCTAGGTGCTAAACTTTCAACAGCCAAAACATGCTCTTGTTGCGCATCAGAGAGATCAAAATCTGGAGTTAAAAAGTCTCATAATTGTTCAATCTCGATACTACCATCACCAAACACCAATTAAACAATCTCTAGTTCTAAAACACAACCAATTTAAGCATCAAATAGCACAATAACGGATATATATAGGGAGGATTCTATGCTAAACACTAAATGTTGCCGGAACACGTAGAACAAAATGAATCCTTCATTTTTTTCAATTTTAAAATTTTTAAACTATAAGAAAATGATAAAAATGCACTGTTTTATTCCTCACATTAAATTCAAAAAAAATATGAACAAATTTTGTTTATGTATGCCTACACACGCGTAACTCGTGTGGTTAATATTACCTACATATGTATAAGTAACATCCAAATACATAGTTTAAATTTTTCATGTACATAAACATACAATTCATATATATTTGACTATAAGTAGTACAAAATTTTAAAAATATAAATCATTGATAAAAATTTAAATGATTTATGTTTGTTATATTTGTTCTCAGTGATTCAGTGTTCTTTCTGTAATGATACTCCAAATAACAAGAAGTCAAATCATTAATCACAAGTTTCAAATTGGATTGAATAAGTTGTTTTACCTTCATCCTCTGGTAAAGGAAACTCCAGCCACGTTTCAGGATGCATAGCAATATCACTAGCAAAAGCCACAACTTCATCCGTAACACCAACGGCATCGTCAGTATCACCGTCACCGTCAGTCGAATCGTAATCGTCGTCCTCCGATTCCAGCAGAAGAAAATCATTTATGTTGTTAGACAGCTTCGAAATTCCACTCCGAAATCTCCCTCCGATCTCAGCGAAGTCTCTGCGTACTCCAGAGATCGCCGCCAGATCGGACGGCTCCGATCGCTCGTTAAAGTGTCCGGCGGGAACCGGAGGGACGATTAATGACGCGACGCCCCAAAATTGACGAGTTAGGGTTTTAGTGATCTCCGATAAGTCTTCGTTTACGCCTCTTCGTGGAGATTGAGGCGAATCATCATCGGAAAGTTGCGGTTCGGGTTTATGATTAGATCGAGATAACCATGACATTGTATAACCGCCGATTGCGGGATGAGATGACCACCGCCGGCGGTAATCTGTAATATAGTTCGACGGAAGAAGGATTGGTGAGGTGAGGTGAGTTGCTTCTAGACGAGATAACCGATTCTGTTTCACGAAATCTGTTACTTTTCAGAGGTGCTGGTATAATGGAAAATGAATAATTATTGATATCAATGGAAGATAAACTTGAACTAGAAGAAAGATTTCAAGAAATATTGATTAAAGTAAATCATGAGAATTTGATAAAAAAAAATTATAAAATAAAATCTTAACTTTGTATATTAGAAGGTACTAGTTTAGATCCCGTGTCTACACACGGGGTGAAAAACATTAATATATAAATTTTTTAAATCTTTATGTATATATTTTACATGTGTAAAAATATAATATATATACTAAGGATAGAAACAAATTCGAAATATGTAAAATTAATATATAATTGGGTTTTAAAAATATAATTTAATTTTCATTACTATTTGATTGAAATAAAAGTTACATAATTAAATTTCAAAGTTTCTTATAATAAGTGATAATTAAAAATAAATGCGTTTTATTAATATAATTAGTATTTTATTTAAATATATATTATTATTAAAATATAAAAGTGCATTAAATAAGAGAGAGAGACGGAAAAAAATTGATGATAATGAATATGGTGGCGACACGTGGCACTAAAAACCTTTATTTATTATATAGTATAGATATATTGTTTAGAGTTTAGGCACAGGGTATACATGAGCAGGGTTGTGTTCTTATCCCTCACGCCACGCCCCTCTCAAACTATCATCTGCATTGGGGCTGTTCACGTACAAGTTTTTAAGTTAAAGTTTGAATAAGTACTTTGTTAAGTACCGTTAGAGTCAGTCAAGGATGTCCTAGTCTATCGCCTTTTTTTCAGTATTGTTTGTTACTTTATCGGTCTATTTAATGTCTTGTACGTCCCTTTCATTTGTATTCAGAAAGCATTTGGCAATCAATCAAGTTCAATTGTGTCGACTAAAGTATCTGTTTTTTATCATTGTTTCTTGCTAACACACCAATCAAATGTCAAATTCCATTTACTCACATTCGTGAGCCCACTCACGCCGAAGTGCCTCTCCTCTCACGCCCTCTCCACTAACGCCCCTCACACAAGAGGGAGGCGGTGTTTTCACACTAACACCATGTCACATAGGCACTCATGTCCAATATATCTCTCCCCCTTAGAGATCTAGAAAACAAGTTCTTGGACGATGTTAGGAACGTGAAAGACGAAGGAACCGACGTGGAGGAGTGAGGGGGAGAATATGTATACGAACTAGGGGTGCATCGGTTTTTGTTTCAAATCGAACCAAAATGAACCAAAATCAAAATTTTGGTTTTTTGGTTTTACTTATAGATTTGGTTCGGTTATGAGTGGGGCTTTAGTTTCACATTTGGGCTTGAAATATTTTAGCATATAAAAAATTAGCCAAAAAAATTGAATCTAAAACTTTTGGCTTTAACCACCTATTAATGAATTTGGGTCTGATATTTTCTGTCCAAAATAATGAATTTGGACCGGACAATATATACAATAACAAACATTCAAGCAAGTTCGGGGTGGTTCGGTCTTGGAACGAGATAGATATAACTGAAACTGAACCGTAATTTTCAGTTTTTTGAAAAGAAGAGACTGAACCATTGGTTTGGTTTTGTCAGCCATTTCAGTTCTGGTTCGGTTACTCGGTGTCTACTCATCCTAACATGGGCGGTCCATAGAGGAGATGGGTTAATAACCATAATTTTTTTTTTCAACTCAAAAGAAATACAAAGCGAGCATGATACATCTGAATTTTCAAGTTCTATTAAAAAAAATAATAAAACGATCCAGTCATTAATATTGACTGAAACTATCATTTCTTTGATACCACAACACACACTCGTTTGCGTCTATCTCCTAATATACAACAACCTGAACAATATGTATACTGTCGGAGACAGATCACGCGCCCAGGGTTGCATAGGATTAATGGTGTTTTGGGTTTATGAAGAAGAAAGTGACGAAACTAATTTAGAGAGTGCTCCTCTTTGTTATTTTTGAAAGAAAAAAAAGTTGCATGGGCTCTTTTTTATTTAGAGTGATTGATTGAGAGCAAAACAGATTTTCTCACCCTTTTTTTTTACTAAAATGAAGCTTTATTTATATTTTATATTCTTAAAAAATAAATCTCCATGTCCATTATTAATCTTGTAACTAACATCAGTAATTGACAAAACTTAATTGTTATAAAAAAATATTCAGGTGTTCAAATCAAAATTATTATTTTATATTAATAGCACGAGTTGAAACAGTCAAAGTAGCGGTAATGCACAAACAACATAAACTGAGTGTTGGCCGTCATCAGTAGAAACTAGGTGCATAAATGGTCCAAGCCCCAATCCCCGGATCGACTAGGCTCAAGTTCAGATTATTTAACTTATAGAGAGCTCGAATTTGAAGTCAGCTCGTTTCAAACTCTATTTCTAAAATCGAGTTCGGCTTGTTTAGTATTTGATAATAATTTTTTTATATATTATTATATATATTTTATTATAATTTTCATGTATAATATAATATATATTATTTAGTTATTTTAATCATAACTATATATATATATATATATATATATATTAATTATTATATGAATATCTATTCAATATATTAAATAAAATTATATAAATAGCAGGCTCGTTTAGGCTCGCGAGCCAGCTTGGGCTCAGTAAGTGAGGCTCAAGCTCGGGCTTGTTTATTAAACAAGTTTATTTTCAAGCTCGAGCTTGTTTAAGCTCAGCTTCATTCGTTTATGCATCCAATCTAAACATTCCACTTGTGGTATGCTTTAGGGTGATGGGGGTCATTAACCCATCTACTCATTTATTCATCAAAATTGTCCAATAAAATTCTGGCATCTCAAAACTACTCATTTACTCAGATTTCATTGAAACACCCTACTCATTTACTCACCAACTTTTTTTTTAAATAAACATTTAAATAAAAAACATATTTTTTTATTAAAAATACAAAAGACAATAATGTGACATATAAAAAAAATGAGAAATTAAACATAATCGTCTTCCGAATCGCTGCTGGCCCACTCCAGTAGTGTAGCAAAATGTTCAACAAGATCATATCGTAGTCTAAAGTGTGTCTCTTTATCCCGCAATTCATTAATTACACCATCGTCTACTACTTCATTGGTTGGAGGGTCCATCACGTAGCTGGGTGAGATTGCATTTCCGTCATGCTTTAAAATCATATTATGCAATATGATACATGCATAAACCACATTTGGTATTTTTTGACGTTTATGTGACCGTTGCGGACGATTAATTATCCCCCGTTTAGATTTTTAAACATCAAACCCGCGTTCGACGTCTTTTCTAGCCGACTCTTGAACTTTCTGAATATTAATAGATAAATATTCATCATATTCGTCAGGAGGGTCACCTGTAGCGAATTGACGAATAGCAGAAGTGCATTTCTAAATCGGCGTGAAGCTCTTCTTTAACCTCCCGTCATACCCTTCGTGAAACCAAGAAAACCTTGAATCCATACTTATATCTCTTACAATGCTTAAAAACAAATCTTTCGGTAAGCGAAATCTTTCGTCATACCCTTCGTGAAACCAAGAAAACCTTGAATCCATACTTGGGGCGTTCGACGAAGTAATCCTTCAACAGAATTGTGTTAGCAACTTCACGATCACGATGTACACATTTTTTCTTTGATTTTGCCGTATCCTCAAGCTCACTAGCCGCAACTGCAACTTTGGACAAAAACTCAATGTCGCTTGATTCGGAAATGTCGGAAAGAAAATCATCAAAAACACTATAATCGGATAATCCCGAAGGCAAACCAAGAATGCTAAAATCGGATAAAGACATTTTGTTAAAAAATTTGAGTTTTACAAAAATATATGGATGAAAAAAGTGAAAAGAGTGATTTGTTTAAAAAATATATGTGTGTGAAATGTGGGTATATATAGGTAAAAAATTAATACATTTATTAAACCACCCAACCCACCCCCCCCCCCTCCACCCCCACCAACGGCTAGAACCCAAGGCTTCAGAGTAAATATACTCGTTCATTGAACTCGGCCCCTACTACTCGAAGATACCCGATTAAATGGGGGTGGTGTTCCCCATCTACTCGGATTGCCTCTCTCTTACTCGGCCCAAGCCGAGTAAGGCGCCCCCGTATACCCTTATATACCTTTTTTTTTAAGGAAATAAATGAAATTGTTCTATTTTGGTGGTTATGCTTATGCATGGTGGTTCGAAACATTCCTCACACCAGGGTTTTTTTGGCAGCTATGTTCTTCCCATTTAAAGTGTTTTTTTTTCTTTTTTCTTTTCGTTTACTGCATTTGACCGCCTTTAGCGGGTACTGTTTCTGCCTATTTCCTTTTTGGTTTCTTACGTCAAAGTTTAGCTAAGGTTTTGAATTAGTTATTTTCATACGCGTTTGAAATTTATGATTATAATATGTTTACGATTGATCTTTTTCAGTTGGGTTTTGATTTAATGATTTTGGGGGGCTTAATGAACACATTGGACAGATGATATGAATGCACGACAGGTTTTTTAAATTGGGTTTGGATTCGCTTTGGGTTAGTGTTTTATTTTGATTGATATGAAAGGCTTATGCCTCCTGCATAACAAGATTACAATTTTAATGTTACAATTGGGTTTTTTTTCGGGTAACGGGTTACACTCATCTGGTTATCAAAACAGGTTGTGTAGACCCACATCCTTTTTTCTTCTTAGAAAACCTGGTTTTGACAATTAAGGTATGATACAGGAACGGAAGCAATCAAATGTCTAGAAACTCAAAGATTAAATAAAAGCTTCAAAAAACTCAAAAGGAGTTCTTACAATATCAAATAATCATAAAACTGACTAATATCAAACCCTGGATCCCAATTTATAGAGTAAGATCTTAATTCAAATAGAAAACAAATAAGATAAAACTGGAATTGAAATTCAAATAAAATAATAAAAGATATTATCTTGATCGTCTTGATCTCATATCATTTTGAAATTTGAATTCGATGCTCCTGCATCATACCCTCTTTCCTGGAAAAGACTCGACCACGAGTCGTATATAAACCACCTGGATCAAAAGGAACATCAACCCGATCCTTATTCATTATCACCATGAACTGTTTGAACAACTTAACTTCACGGGTCGTCCCGCCTGGCTCAGAACCTATAGCACCTGGATCCAACTCTGGATCGGATTCAGCTCTTGGGTTGTCACCCGCATCATTCTCCCCGTCTTTGAAAAAGACTCGTCCTCAAGTCTTGAGAACTTTGAGTAGACCAATCAACTCCTTTAGATTAAATCCCTCCCCCACGTGAAAGTTTCTTGGACTACCTGAATTAGAAAGACCACTACCCTTTGCCACCGCATGAACATCATGAACAACCGTAAGATCACCTTCAACAATCAGAGAGGCCTTTAAAAATCCATCAAAAATACTAGCAGGCGTATTTGCATATTATGTCATCCCTCGATTCAAAGATTTCTTATTCGAACCCATAATTTTTTTCGTCGCACCAAGATCGAATGTAGACAAAAAAATTAATCCACTGCAACGGTTCACCCCCTTGAATGACAACCTTATTCAAGGCTCTTGTAACCCATACATATTCTTCTTTGCTCACCTCTTCATTCCTATATATATCGAAATAAGGAGGTGAATGATAAATAATATCGCCGTCTTCAGAATGCTCTTCTTTCCCAACGTTCTCATCCCAGATGACAACCTTTGGGTCAGTTTCCGAAATTTTGCGACCATGTGAATTTAACACAACTTGACCACTGCCTCTCCCGACGAATCTGCAGTTAAGAAGATAATCTTCTCCACAAGTAGTCATTTGATACAACCAAGAGCTCTGATACCAACTGATGTAGGAACGGAAGCAATCAAATAGCTAGAAACTCAAAGATTAAATAAAAGTTTCAGAAAACCCAAAAGATGTTCTTACAATATCAAATAATCATAAAACTGACTAATATCAAACCCTAGATCCCAATTTATAGAGTAGGATTTTAATTCAAATAGAAAACAAATAACATAAAACTGGAATTGAAATTCAAATAAGATATAAAAGATATTATCTTGATCTTCTTGATCTTATATCATTTTGAAATTCGAGTTCGATGCTCCTACATCATACCCCCTTTTCAGGAAAAGACTCGACCACGAGTCTTGTATAAACCACCTGAATCGAAAGGAACATCAACCTGATCCTTATTCATTATCACCACGAACTGTTTGAACAACCTAACTTCACGGGTCGTCCCGCCTGGCTCAGAACCTATAGCACCTGGCTCAGAACCTATAGCACCTGGATCCAACTATGGATCGAATTCAGCTCTTGGGTTGTCACCCGCGTCAAGGTACTTTAAAATTTCCCTTTTTTTGTTTTATACGTGGAGTGAAAAGAATTTATTCGGTTCAATGGATGCAAGGCTACATAGTGTATAGCTTCAAATTCATAGCATGATGACGTTTTGCAAGTCTATGTGTTGACCATTTATATCACAATGTGTGACCCACATAAATTCTCCATTTAGTATACCTAGGGTAATGGGTAGGATATACCGGATACTCTTAAAATTATGTATTTATCGTATCACATGTTTTTTATATAAAAAAAATGGGATAAATTGGAAGAACAAACAGTGGTGGGCCGAGAAATTTTTTTCATGGAGTGCGAAAACTTTAAGGGCTCGATTGTTATCACAAAATATTTTTAAAAAATCGGTCCGAATGGGTCGGGTCACATATTAAAAAGATAAAACCAAATTAAATTTCTATTACATAATAAAAATACGTCAATCATCACTAGAAATCCATAATAGAAATACAATATATCCAACATTGTTCTCTACAGGTTTTCTTATTGTTGGGATTTGAGGCGGGTTCTTCAATCAAACGATAAATCAATTATCAAATTAAGCAGCAGAGATTAAACGAGAACACAAAGTAAGTAATCAATTATCACATCTTTCATTATCATTAAATTCGAAAGATTACAGACAGACTACTCCCCCTCAACTGATTATCCGCACACAGTACAATGACCACACACACTTAGATGTTTCAGTTGTTTATCTTCAGTCATTTATGAATAGGAGATCGTTGGTTTGGTACCTTCGAATTCATATCTTTATTTAGTGAAGAATTGATAGATCCGTTATCATCTTTTGGTAATCATCGGTTCTTTCACGTTCAACACTTATTTTGAAACCTAGCCATAACAACATGTAAATTAATATAGTTTTTACATTTACTAGTATCAATCAATTACCTTTTTACGACCAATTTCCTCTTTTTATAATTGCATACATGATAAATAATATGTATATAGGGGAATGTTTCACTAAAAAATGTTTTTTCGCTAAGATATGCTAAAAAGTGGGTCAAACGACCTTCGATTGAGCTCATTCCAGCGGAGTTGCAACCGTCTCATCAAACCTTAACCTGCCCCCAAAAACCTAAACCCCCTCCACCCGCACCCCAAAAACCTAAACACCCCTCCCCTCCAACCCCACCCCGAAAGGCCTAAAACCACCACCCTCACCCCCCCCCCCCCCAAACCTAAACCCCCCACCTCCACCCACCCCCAAAAACCTAAACTCCCCACCCCCACCCCCAAAAAAAACATAAATCCTAAAATCTAAACCCTGAGGCTAAAACCATAAAATTCAACGCTAAAATCTAATTCAACGCTAAAATCTAAAGCCTAAAAGCTAAGATGATAGAGTTCGACTAGACAGTTCCAACGCCGCTGGAATGAGCTCAATCGGAGTTCGTTTGATATCGTTTCTTAATGTTTTTGTCATTTCTTAGACTTATTATTAGTGAAATATCACTTTTTATTTGAACATCCCTTTATATATATATCATATAAAATATTCTTAATTTATACATACGTATAGAACAAAATAATAGGATGATGAATAAAAAATAAAATAATTGAGTTAAAGAAAATTGGTCTTGTTAAGATAGTGCAAATCCTCACAACTTACGAGTGTAAGTGTACACTATGGTCAAGATAGTATAAATCCTCACAACTAGACACTATGTCAAAATAGTGTCACCTAACCCAATCATACACTTTATCAAGATAGTGATGATATCAACTTTTTTTTTGAAAGGCGAAAATCAATATAACCAGCTAGATAGAAACTAGCAAAATATTACAGAGAAAGGGAAAGAAAGTAACATACAAACGAAAGTAAAAATATCGAATAACAGGGATGGCATGAGAACCGTCCAAATAACCTAACAACTAAAACTGAAAGAACACCAACTTTCCCAGTCAAAAGTGTCCAATTTTACCCTATTTTTTAACCAAAGGAACCCCACCGTTTTAATTTCTTCAATGATTTTTGTGATGTGAATCGGTTGATTTTCGAAGATAAATTTATTTCTAGCTTTCCAAAAAGCCCAGCAAGCCAGCAACGTGACCGAGTGAACCAGTTGATCCTTCATAGCGTGCCTCCCCCCACTTGTTTTTGCATAGAACAAATCCTTGACCGTGAAAGCGAAGATTGGTGGAAGCCTACACCAAGAAGAGATTTTTTGCCAAATGATCGAGGCAACATAGCAAGCTGTGAAGACATGATCTACCGACTCCTCCACCTCTCCACAAAGAACACAAATCGTTGATGTGATATGAATATTCCTCCTTTGGAGCGCCATTCATGTCGGTATCCTATCTGCTAGCATCCCCCATCCAAATATATTTATCTTGAGTGGTAACCAAGCATTCCATGAAAAAGCCGGTCTCGGATCCAGCACTCTCTGAATGACAAAAGAGGCCCTGATTGACCTGACCTAAAATGAACCGTCTGAATTGACCACGACCACGTGTCCCTCCGATCACACAAATGGACCTGATTTAACTCCAAGCGACATGCCTCCAATTCCTGCAATTCACACGGAAGCAAAGTATCTATAATCCAAGACCATGTAAGAGTTAGAGAAGTACCCGACAAACGGCACCGGTCCCGGAAAAGGCAAGATTTGTTCGCTTCAATTCTGAATAGGGCCGGAAAGGAAACCATCAGAGGAGCCAAACCAATCCAGTGATCCATCCAAAACCTTATGCTTTCTCCATTACCCACTGACCCCACTATCGAGTATGGCAAGATAATATTTGATTTGGAGAGGTACTGATTAAGGTTTGCGATCTTATTCCACACCCCCGAAAAGACTTTGTTACATGGTACCATGCCCCAAGATGAGTTATTTTCATGAATAGCATCAATCACTCGCCTCCACAGCCTTTCTCCCTCGACTTTATACCTTCACCACCATTTAACCAATAGATTAAGGTTGAGGTTTCAAGAGTTCCTAGACCGAGCCCACCCTTATCCTTTGGGGCAGTAACGGTTTCCCACTTGAACCAATGGATTTTCCTCTTCTCCATAGATCCTCCCCAAAAGAAAGATTTCCTAAGACTTTCAATTTTTTTAATGACCGTCTTAGGAGCTTTATAAAAAGAGAAGTAATACAAGGGGAGTGCATCAAATACTGATTTCAGGAGAGTAACCCTACCCCCAATCGATAATGTAGCAGCTTTCCAAGTAGATAACCGATTTTCAATGGATCGGATTACTGGATCCCAAGCCTTAGACGAGTTCATTTTGTTGCCAACTTTAATATCGAGAAATTTGAAAGGGACATTACCAGTTGAACAGTTTATCATAGAGACAAGATTTTGACATATTTTAGGTTCCACTCCAATCCCCAAAATGGCAGTCTTGTTGAAGTTCATTTTGAGGCCAGACACCAAGGCAAATGCCCTCATGATGCAAGCTATATTCCTGATGTTCGATTCCGACCAATCCCCCAACGCCATAACATCGTCTGCATACATAAGGTGTGAAAGACATGCCCCCCGGGGAGAAAATTGAATACCCTTGAAGATGTTGGCCCGACACGCGCTTTTCATGAAGCTTGAGAGGGCTTCCATTGCAATAATAAAAATGAACTGAGACAGTGGATCTCCCTGACGGACACCTCTGTAGCATTGGAATTCAAATGTAGGCGATCCATTAACAATAACCGATGATATAGAGGAAGACAGTATGGACTGTATCCATCTTCTCCATTTGACCGGGAAACACATTTGTTGCATCACCGAGTCCACAAATTTCCAATCTAAAGAGTCAAAGGCTTTCTCCAAATCTATTTTGAGAAGCAGAGATTTTTTATTGCACCTTTTGTTCCACGATATGATCTCATTAATGATCAGGGGGGCATCTAAAATATATCTGCCACTAACAAAAGCTGATTGTTCCTCCGAGTTAATCAATTTTTTAGACGATTAGCAAGGGTTTTAGAAAATAACCTTACCAATGATGCCAATCAGATTAATAGGTCGGAAATCCTCCAAACCATTAGGGTCGGGGCTTTTGGGGATTAAGGAGATAAAAGAAGAGGTACAGCCAAGACTGATCTCACCAACTGTATGGAAGTGATCCAATACACGCACGAAGTCCGTTTCAAGAATACTCCAAAAATGTTTAATAAAGCTAATGTTAAATCCATCCGGATTCGAAGCTCTATCCCCGTCACAATCCCATATGGCTTCTTTGATTTCTGTGTTTGAGAAAGGTGCAATAAGTCCATCGGAAAGGGATGGATCAAGAGGATTGAGGTGTTGACATAAGAAATCCGGGCGAACAGGTAGAGGGTTTTTGAACTTGTTTGCAAAAAAAATTGTGGATCTGTTTAACTCACACACACAAGTGTAGTGAGTAACCCATACAAATATATCTCAAGATCTGGTAACAAGCTACCACAATCTATACTATATAATAAATAAAGGTTTTTGTATGTCACGTGTCGTCACCATATTCAATCTCATCATTATTTTCCCGACTCGCTCTCTTATTAAATGCACCCATATCTTTTAATAAATTAAAAATTATACTAATAAAACACAATTATTTTAAATTATCCTTTATTATAAAATTTTGAAACCTAATTATTTAATTTTTATTTTCAATCCAATAGTAAATGAAAGTCAAATTACATAAAATAGTTATTGATGTATTTTCGAAACCTAACTATATATATTATTTTTTACATATTTGGAATTTTGTTTTCTATTCTTAATATATGTATAGTAATACATTTTTACACTTGTAAAATACATAAATAAAATTTAAGAAATTTATGTATTGATATTTTTCACCCTGTGTGTATTACACGGGGTGTAAGCTAATAATACAACATAAGAATAAAGATGATGAAAGTTGAAGCACACCTCTTCTTTTTTGCTCTTTGATCCTTACTTGATATTTGATCTTATCAAATGATATGATAATATGATAGGAATGAGAGAAAGATTTTTTTCTAAATATTTTAAAGTGTTTAAAGTAAAAGATATGAGTGTAATGCATGGCCAAAGCCTCAATTTATAGACCAAATGCAAAGACAAAAAAGCATCCTAGATTGCCTAAGTGGTGGTTGACCGCTCTATCCTGGACCACTTTTTAGTCTACGATTTGGACGTTCTAGGTTGTCCAATTTTACACTCTAAAGTAATTTTCAATTATGTAAACCTATTTTTAACTTTACTAAAAGTATCATTTAACCTTATGCAGTTTTAGTAAGGTTGTATATTAAAATGGTAAGATTTATTTTTGTATTTTTTAAAGTTGCAAAGACCTTTGACCTTATTTTAGAAAATGTTTTTGATCTTTTTCATTTACTATTATATTACCTTTGTCGTTCACTGTCATGATTGAGGGTGACGGGTTCTTGTTGACTTCGTCACCAAACCTTGATTATCACCATTTAATTGTGTCATGTTGATTTCATGTTTATTTTCATACTGATCTTTGATTAACATTGAGCATTTGTAGCATGTGTCGGTTTTGTGTTGGTTTCTTCAACGAGTCTTGATGTTTTTAACTTGTTTGATTTTGGACTTAATGATTGACTTGAGTGTTATTAGTTACTTGCATATGACATATGATCAACTTTTATTAAGTAAATAATATCACATAATATTTTTATCATTATCAAAATGAGGGTTTGCAAATTTTCATTTCAAACCATTGTTTTCCTAATATATTGGTAGGATGATCTCATCCCTACTACAAATATAAAATTGGGTTTATTTTAATTTTAAGAACACCGATAGATAGTGAGTCTTAAAGACGTGGCCACGTAAGAACCTTCACACCATGCACGGGCTTTACCCCTCTCATAGCCAAAACCATCTTTAAAAACACCTAAATTTGGGACCTCTCTCTCCTCCCCCTCCTCACACATAACTTGTTTTGAATGTTTTTACACAACATCCATCCTCCTTCACTTCTCCATATTGTCCCCTCTTTCTTAAAAAACGGCTAAAACCGGCCTATTGGTGGATGATGTAATGTAATTAGTTGTCATTTCTAAATATATATTTTCATATTTACTTGAAACAACCTAAAATGAAAGTTAACTGACTTGTTATTGTTGATCAATTATCATTAATCATTAATTGTATAAAAGTATATTTTTTAACAACAATTCTTTTACTTTTAAAACCATCTAAACTTATACTTACAGGAATTTGAACCCACACTGTTTTTATGAGAGACAAACACCAATACTACTAGGTTACAAGGCTACCGACATATAAAGTTATTTCTTTTTTTTTAATTAAATACATTTTTTTTAAATCAGCCTTTTGTTTTTTACATTCTCAAAACATTTTTTCATATATGCAAATCACAACATGTGTGCGTGTGTAAGCAAAGAAGTGACCTTTCACGTGTCGTGTTGAAGCAATGGGTGACAAGCCAGTCTCACCCCTTCCGTCTGTATTAGAAGTGTGGTCTCAATCTGAATGAGACTTGGTTCTAATCAATTTTATTTAAGATATATTTTACATTTTAATCATCAAAATATCTTTTTTAAGATATATTTAAGATATATTGGAACCGGTTGGAACCCACCGGGTAGGGTTCTTCAACCCATAAACAGGTTCCGGTTCTTACCCGGCCGGATTTGTACCCGATAAAAAAAAACCGGTTTGGAACCAGTTCTTGGGCCCAACCCGGTTTGTGCACATCTAAATTACCCTATTACAATCGTTCATGTGACCATCATCTTTTTAAATTTCGAGTCCGTGTGGTAATTCAAGAAATTGATAGTCACAAAGACGATCAAAATTTCAAGAAAATGACGCTCACGAGGATGATCAATTACACACCTAGATATAAGATGAGACAAACCTAACCATGGTTTTTTATATCTAAACGGGCTCGGATTGTTGTCTAAACACACACATCTAACACATTATACTAACGTCAAAGATCATACGGCCTGTATGATATCACAAAGGTCTGGTCTACCCTTTTAGGACTAGTGTTCTGATAAAACATAATCGAGTTTTTTTTTAACGACAATTTGAACTCAATACCTCTTCATTTTAGCGAAGTCCATCGAGATACACCAAAGGCTTCAACTCTCTTTTCATTGACAGGTCAGCATTGATTTGGAGTACAGATTGGTCCAATCCTCATCCTCCTCTTCATACAAACTGTCAACACACAGTGTACAAAACATAATGGATTCATCCACCCACACGCCACAATCATTCACCACATTTTTAGTCAAGAATCAAAACAAACATCACCACAGCATCCACTCCAACCAAAATATCAAAATCAATATATTTATATTCCAAAATTGAAAACCGAAATAATATTTCAAACAAAAAAAGGTCATTATTTTTAATTTTTTACCATCTTTGGCTCCAAATATATACACAACAATCATCATCTAATGGTTTTTGTTAGCTTGCACTTGGATATAAAGATTGAATCTGTATAATTCAAGCTGCATAGCTTCAACAGTTCCGCTGACCGTTGCTTTAGCAACGGGTCACAACCACTTTGGATAACAAGAAGCAGTTTTGCCGCAAGTCCCACCTCGACCGCGATCGACGAGTACTCCTCGGGCGAAACCTTACAGACCGACCATAAAACGGATAAAGCAAGCTGTGTACAGCTTTCAGAAACCCGCATCAACACCTTGACCATATTCGGTATCGTGTTTGCGCAACCGCTTAAAGCAAGATTCCCTTCCGTTACCGTTGAAATCGCGTCTAGAACGAACAATGTGAGTTCCAAACATTCGGGATTCGTGTCTGGCAGCAGTTCCACTAATTGCGGAACTGCTCCTATGCTGACGAGCAAGATTTTGACTTGTTTATGCCAGCATATGGATTTAAGCAGCTTTAAACCTACTAACTTCCCATTCGCATTCACATTCGCGTGTCGTTTATCTCTAACGAGTCTCATTAACCCGACTAATAAACTGTGACTAAACACGATTTGAAAGTCGAAAAATTCTTCTTCCATGAATGTTTGGATCAATTTAGTGCAATTGATCTTGGTCTCAATAGACCCTTCATTTAACAAATCTATTACCAATGACACTTTCGCAGGCTCCATCAATTTGAACCTTGATAAAGAATCAAGTGACAAATTAACAAGAATTGCCACCACTTCTGAGCCAATAGCGTGAGACGTATACGGTCCGAGTAAGGAGGTGAGAAATGTCACACCTCCTTTCTCCACCACCGCGTCACGCGCGGTGGTGTGATCCGTCACAATCCGCCGCAGCGATTTCAACGCGTGTACACGCGCTTGACCTTTCACCTTCCTGAGTGTGTCTAACATCTCCAAAACATTTCCTTGCACATCTTGTGATTTCTTCTTCATTTGTGAATACTTTTGTGAAAACCATGTATGGATGAGCTGATAAAGCGTCTTGTTTGGAGTAACTGAATCATCCCAAAGCTCTTGCATCGTTGTAGGGCAGGTGAAATGGCCCAAATTGAACCATTTTAGAATATTTGACCGCTCGTATGTCTGCCCGGTGCAAAGAGTCACCGGGTCTTCCATTGGGTCAAGTGAGATCGGGCAGATGAACACCGATGGAACATCCGGCAGATCCAACTCCTCGATCATTTTATTCAGATCTAATTTTTCAGCAAATCCGCCGCCGAATCCGACTCCGCCGCCCAACACACCGTCTTTCACGGCGGTGTCGAGATCTAAAACCTGCGCCGGACACACAGGCATTTTCACAAACACTTGGTGTGTATAAAATTTTGATTTACAAAACAAACCTCTTCCTCTCAATTGCAGCACATTAGATCAACAATTGAATCCACAAACAAACAAATTCAATAAAATGGAGTGTGAATTCTTTTTTTTTTCTACGGTCAAAAGACTCATGACCATCAAAGCAAAAATGATGGAGAGAGAGAAAGAGGGAATAACAATCGAAGTGTTGCACGTCGTATTCAAAGGTATAAAAGGTTTGAATCATCAAACCAATAGGAGAACAGTCAATGAATAAATAATTAGTCCACACAGATCTGTTTGCTTTATTAAAGTAGGGTTGGTTTAATTAAGGGAGCTATTATTTATACACCCACTCTCTCTTTTTTCACACCACTCCCACATCAAATCAATTACATCAAACTACATCAAATCTATTTATATATTTTTTATTATTTATTTATTTACTTTTTTAACTTAAATTAAATTTATATCATTAATTAAATTAATAAAAACTTAAATAAAATCAACTTGTAAAATTATGTAAATTGTAAAGTTACTTTTATATTTTTATTTATTTACCTTTTCAACTTAAATTAGATTTATGTAAAATTAAATAAATTAAAAAAAACTTAAAAAAAATCAACTTGTAGAATCTTGGCTCGACTTTCCGGCGGTTTGCAGATGTCCCGTCATATAAAATCTAACGGCGTTAAGTTTTTTTAACGGGGGATCCAATGTAAGCAAATAGTTTGAAAGTTGGGACTGATGGTAAGAATATTCACAGTTGAGATTATTATTATTGGCCAATTGGTAAAAGGTGGGATTATTAAAATCTAATAATCCAAAGTTTTATATAAATTATTAGAATATATCTTATGGCGTTTACATTTTTTTTATAAAAATGACAATGTTTTTAATTTATTATTTTTATAAAAATAACAGCTCAAAATACGTTAATCCATTTAAAAAGAGTGAAGATGACTTTAACATTTAACAAGCACTTTTATTAAATTTAATATAAAAATATAAAGTAAAATAACTATAGATTGTCTTCTCATTATTCTTTTTTTTTAGATATTCCCATCATCATCACCTTATAAACCCATCATCATTATTAAAAAGGTGAAAACAATATGGGTGTATTTGACTTTTGTTTGTAGAGGTGTACAAATAGAGCCTCCCTTAATTAAAAGAATCAAAAGGGGATTTCCGATTTAGAAATAAATAATAATTAAAATTGAAAGAGACCCAGGGTGAAAGAACCTGTGGAGATCATAAATTTTGAGGATTAAAAAAATGAACTAAAGGGGCTTTGTTCGGAATGTATTTGAATGTTTTTTTAAATAAGAGATGGTTGGTTTGAATTCGGGTCATATCAAAATAGGTCTGTGACCAGGTCAATAGGTTAATCTAGTTTGTTGTTTCCTCTTGAGATTGTTTATCCTAGATGTTGTAAGTGTTACCCTGAGAAAACCAAATTAACTAATAGCATTCTCAGCCCGTTCTTTATATTCAATATCCTTATACTTATAATTACAATAAAAAACACTACTTTTTCTACCTTTTATCTCTCCTTATTTTTATCCTTATAATTATATTAAAAACCACTACTTTTATCCTTTTTTGTCCTTATATTTACAAAAACCTTATATCTTTTCTCTCTACTCTACTCATAACTTCTTTAAATCACTCCATAAAATATACAAAATACACTCATATAATTATAAAGAACGGGTTGTTAATGCTCTAAAAGTGATGTTCAAAAAAGAAAAAAATATGAAATTGAGATGAGAGAGAATGAGGCAATCTTTAAATTAAATGCCCTCAAGAGTCAAGTCTCAACACACGTCAATTAAAAAAATAACGGGTATATTAATATCAAGATATCGGATTTATTTTTATAATGAATTTTTATATATTTATTTATTTTAATTTATTTTTGGGTTTGGGTAAACCGGAAAGGATGAAGAATGGGGCCGGTAAATAAGCCATCGAGCGCGCTCACCACTTGTCGACTTAATGTTTACGTAGCGTATTATTCGCAATTGGCTTTTAAAATTTAATACGTTTTTCAAGAAACAGGAGAAAGGAGAATTTATAGAATTAAAATTATATTTTAATAATATAAACTATTTTTTTTTTGAATGGCAGAATTATATAAAAAACAAACAGCCAAGCCGGCAACAACCAACCTGCAAGTTACAACATGAAATAGAAATACATACAACAAGTTTATAGCTTAAACTTACACTAGCTATTCAAATCAATAGACTTATAACCAGCTCTATTATTTGCCCACATAAAACTAACACTCTTTAGGTATTCAAAAAGTCATTGAATGGACGCCTTCTTCCCCCTGAAGATTATCCCATTTCTTAGTGCCAAAAATAATATAAACTATTAGTGTCAAAAATAATCTTTACTACCAATTTGACCAGTAGCAGTCTTTTTTATTTTTTTTGTTTTTTTAAACGACAAATTTCTTTACTTTTATGGAACTTGAACTCAAAACCTTTAGACTTAGGTGCTCTAAGATGTTTTGCCTATCACTGGTCCACAACCCCAGTGGTAACTTTCATTTTCTTTGCAAAGGGTAGTCTACGCCACCAACCTCAATGGTAACTTTCACTTTGTTTGCAAATGTCAATCTCAATAACGTAATTATTATAGGTTTACACTCAATTTATATATATTTTCGTTCAAAATGATGTTTTTGAGCGAGATGAAAAACGTATAAGGAAAATTAAGTAAAAATCAAGTATAAATCTATAATTATTATGCTACCAGACTCTTTTTGGCAAAGAAAGTGAAAGTTAAGACTCTCACGGTCAAATTGTGGATTATTATTTACCAACAAATCATAGTTTAAATTATTAAAATCTAATTTTATAATAAAATAAAAATTATTTTTTATTAGGATTAGAATTTTGGAGTATCTCGTTACAAATCTATACTATATAATAAATAAAGGTTTTTCATGCCACGTGTCGTCTCCATATTTATTCTCATCATTTTTTTCCCGCTTCTCTCTCTTATTAAATACATCTCTATTTTTTTAATAATAATTAATATATTTTTAAAGAAAATACTAATCTTTATATTAATAAATCTCCTGAAATATTTTGACGAGTGTATGAGTTAACAGATTATATTGCATTTCACGGGTTTATTCAACCCGTGTAAAACATGAGTTTTTAAAAAATATTTTTTTTACTTAATATGTGATATCATATTTATTCAAACCGTGTAATACACGAGGTTTTAACCTAGTTATATTATAAATTGAGTAATATAATGTATTTTATTTGGCTACAGTTCAGTTCCTAATTAAATCTATTTTAAGACGGATCTAACTTTAAATAAACATTATATAAAAAAATTGTTATAAAAAAAACTATAATATAAATAAAACCAAAACATTAAAGAAACTAAATAATTAAACATGGTAATTTGGAAGATTGCAAATAATAGGATCCGGGTTTTTTTTATATTTTTTTTTATAACTATGAATTAATTCGATGACGCAGTAATTGGAGGTGCCCCACGTGGGAAGCTGGTTCAACAATAACGCCGCACGAGGACTGGGGTTAGCCAGCCCGCACGAACCAAGGCCAAAAAAAAAGTGAGCATATCTCGAACCAAGGCCACACGGGGACGGGGTTCAAGATACCTCTCATACAGAAACTTTCACTATGACCCCTTTAACTTTCAATGTTTGCATTGGCGAAGGGGTACTTTTCAAGATGTTAAAGACAGTCACTTGACTTTTAAAGAATTGTTACCATGTTTAATTAAATTTGATGTTTGTTAGTTTGTGTATATATGTTGATCATAAAGTGTAAGTTATTATTGGAATTTTAGATAATTTCAGTTACCTGGACTGATCTAGTGAAAAACAAGTTATACAGACATCTAAAGGCCAAATCATGGTGAGGCACGCACAAAAAAAATACGTATCTGTCACTAAAGACAAGTTTTGTCCCTTTGTGTATAATGATGATCTAACGCCTAAACTTTGTAACCTTACTCTTAGAAATTGTGGAGAACTTTATGACATTTTAATACCTTATATATAAAAATTTTAATCATGTTCAAGAATTATTTTACTTCATTTTACTTGGTCCAAACAATTATTATTGTTTCAAGACGAAGAGTCGGACACAAAGTCAAACACATTCGGGCACCAAGCTCAAGAAATGACACGCCCGGAAACATAAGTCCTGGATCTCTTTAAATGCATCACGAGCATCAAGTTCTGAGACCAACAGTTATAAATCTACAAGGTTTGTACAAGCACATCGTTATAACTGGGCAAACATAAGAAGTGGATGAAAGTAGAAGAGCATGTAACGCGACTCTATTACACTCACGATGTATTATTATAATCGCAACACAATATAAATTATTGAAAAACTTACCACTAATTAATAATTTATTAGACAATGCTTGCAAAGGAGTTTTAAATCCAAAACAGGTTTTATTGAAAAAGTTTTCATTAAGCCAAATGATCGAAAGATTGAAATCGGAAATAAAAAAAAAAGAATACAGATACCTTTATACCTCAGCTCCTTTGTTTCGTCGACTGGACGACCCCGATTACACTTTATGTATAAAGAAAGTGGAAAAAGGAGAACACAGTCGAGAAGAGCACAAAGATGACATATGTGGTTTAATGAGAAAATATCAGGTAGCTGCATGGCACTATTCTTGTCCTTCATCCTTAAAGAGTTTAATAATGTATAATTAAACAGTTTATGCTGCAAAATGGATAGTTCTGATACCAGTGTACTAAAGGTGTCAAACATATGAAGATGTTGAGCACTCTTGACAATAGGGAAAAGTTGAGGGATAAAAGTTTAAAAAATGGTGGAATATTATATTGTGATAAAAGTTGGAAGTGATGTGTCGTGTGGGGTCAGGGTTTGAGTTCCTTTTGGGCAAATCAATAAAAATGAAATATATAAAAAAAAGGAAACAGCTTGAGCATGACAGTGTGTTGGTTTGACTGTACTGAATTTGGCCATTTTTTGGTCTTTTGTTTGACCGAAAGTTTTATGCCCGGTCCAAGACGCACCCCACTTCCATCCATTTATTTTATGACACGTTACCTTGTTTCCTCCATAGATCTATAAATCTATACTACTTCATAAAAAAATAAAATTATATGACACGTGTTAACTTCTTGTGTATTCTTAGCATTATTTTCTTATATTTCTTTCCTATTAAATGATATATTAAAAAAAAATTAAATATTCAATATCAATCTAATTATAGATACTTTATTTAATTATGGATTATTATCATATCATTAAACAAATGAATTTAATTTGAATTACCATTTATCAATTACATAAAAAAATTAATACCAAGTTAAAAAAAATATTTTAAAAATTAACTTAATATAATTTATAACTGTCACGTTAAAGTAGAAATATTTTGACGAGTGTTTGTATTAAAAGATTACATTAAATTTTATTCAACCCGTGTAATACACGGGTTTTAAAATCATATTTTTTTATTACTAATTATATAACATTATATTCATTTAAATCGTGTAATACACGAGATTTTAACCTAGTGATGTATATTTCATTATTTCAAATGATTTGTTCATTCTATACAAAGTATAGGTTAATTTGATAAATGGATAAATTAAGGTAGCATTGTTTGTTATTTTTTTATTATATTTTTTTTATTATATACTATGTTAGAATCTTATGTATTATATGGGTTTATAATTTTATGTACTTAGTAATAAAAAAACTATGTTTTTAAAAATCTGTGCATTACAACGTGTTTAATAAAATATAATGTAATCCGTTAATACATACATGTTAAGTATGCATCAGAACGTGACCCATATCATTTTAAGATTTTTATTTGATTAGTATAATATTTTTTTTATTAAAGGGCTATACTGTTTTTAATTATACATTTATGTTAAGTCGCGACTAATTCGGTTTTTATGAAAATTATGAGTGATAAAATGCGTTGGTAAGATCGGATTGTGTGGCTTTAAAAACATGTCAAAATGGTATTATGTTCAATACGGTTCATCAGTTACATTTGTGTTTCTGGTGGTGATGATGATGTTCGTGGTGGTGGCGGCAATGATAGTGGTAGTGGAGGTGACGTTGGCAACGTGGGTGGTGTCAACAGTTGTGGTGTTAGCGGTGGTGTCGAAGTTCACCAGTAGGTGACTCGACATGGAGGAAACGAAGGTGGCGTCAACGAGTGTGATGGCGTCAATGTTGACCGGTAGGAAAGTCGTTGGCGATGGCGGTGACAACAATTGTTGGTCCCGTTTTGATAAGAATAAGACGATTAATGATTTCAAAAACGAATCACAATTGTGCGAAATAAGAAATCAAACTATCACATATAAGATGAATGAAAATTATCATAAAGAAATCAAAGTTGTATGATTACAATACTAGAAGAATTATCACATATAAAATGAATGAAAATTATCATAAAGAAATCAATGTTGTATGATTACTAACAATACTAGAAGAATAGTATATCGAAATGATGTTTTCACTTAAGCTCACTCATTCTTTGCACTTTTTTTTTTGAGAGATGTACAAATCACACTTCCAACTCATAATTGTTATGAATGTTAACTATTTGTTCTATTATAACATTCAGTCTCTCATACCAACCAATATTGTCCGTTTTGCACTTTAAGAGCTTACAGATTTATTTTTGGTTACCCGAGTGGAGACTTCCTACGATGTCACCCATCCTAGTATCACTCCCACTGTCCCACGTGAGTATGTTTAATAGTAGAATTCTCCTCTCATCCACATCCATCACACTCAAAACGTGTTGGTGATATTGGAGGCCTGATATTTCTTATGAACCTAGCATCTCTAATGTTTACGCCCGTTGTGGAATTTGTCTGGGGTGTTACAAGCATCCCTATATAGACCGATTGTCTACTCTAGTATCCGTGACCGCATGGTGAGCAGAACTAGATCGATTGTCTACTCTAGTATCCATGACCGCAAGAAGAGTGAATATGTCATCTACTATGTGTATATGTTGCGGCGATTATGACGAAATAGCCGAACATGTCTTTATCTCATGTAGTCTTGTACAAACTATGTGGACCTCATATCACAATGGTATAACGTACCTCCAATCTTTGCTTTTGGAATTAGGGATATGTTGCAGCTCCATAGTCTTATCCGAGTCCCAATCAAGAAGAAGAATTCGATTAAATCTGTAATACTAACAATAATGTGGTGTTTGTGGAATACATGAACAAAAGGAGAGTTCCATTAGCAGGCTGATCGAAGAAATTAAAATCTTGTGGTAAACGGGTTTGAAATCGATCAAAGGACACATCCATAACTTGGGAGCGATGGTGTTTTTTTAATCTTTGATGACAGGATGAGAAAGCTTCTTTGCTGCTTGGAAGCTTAATCATCTTTGTTTCTCATTGTATTTGGAGGTTTTTGTTGAATGGATGTTTACTCGTCCCTTGAATTTCCTTTGTAGAGCCTTTGGCTTCTCTGTTTATATATTGGTTTTGGATCAAGTGGCCATTAAGTCAATTATGAAAGTGGAAGTCAACCTTGAGTGGAGCTAATTAGAAATTAATAAAGATCTATTTGTAACACGAGATTTAATATGTGACTCTTATAATCATTTATCTTATTATTAAATGATCAAATATAATTATTTATTTATTTAATAACCTATGATTAGTCGATGGGCCTAATTAGTCTTAATGGGCCACTAATGGGTTTCCTTTTGGGTGTACATATAAATAGAGAGTTAATTAGAGGGAATAGACTAATCTTCAATCTATTCCGTCACCACTAAATCGTCCCTCTCTCTCAAACCGTGAGCTCTCACGAACTCACCTAATACCATCCTAATCGTACACCATAAACGGGAACCCGATCCAGATCAGAGATCATGTCGTCTTCCCTATCATCAGTGAACTTAGCAGTTATGTTTTAATATATTGTTTTCCATTACATAGTCACAAGAACTAGTCAACATGTGGTATCAGAGCAGATGTTGATAAATCAGTTCTTGTTTCTTTCCCTAATCTGGAATTAGAATCGGAGAACAAAAGTTCTGCTAAAATCCATAAGAAAATCGTTTTTATTTAACCTTCACGGTTTTCTGTTTTACAAATAATATCATGTTTTTTTTATCTCATAAAACTCGAGATCATTAATATTTTTGAAATTTGTTTAATATTATGTTCAAGATTTCGATTCCAGTCCTTAATCTGATATTATCAAAGATCAGTTCATAAACTGTTCTTCGTGTTCATCCTTAATTTTGATGAAAATTCCCTTAATTTGGGATTAATAATTATTTTTATTGTGTTTTCCTAAAAAAATCTTGTAACTTTATCTCCAAGTTTCAAATTAAAATTTATTTTATTATTTTAAATAAAGAAACTTGGATATACTTAATAACTTAAAAGATTTTCGAAATTTGAAATGCAATCAAATCCCTTAAATTTCGCACTGCCTTAGCGGGTTCTTTTTCACGGTTTTAGACCTTTACGGTTTATGTTTACAGGTTTTTTATTACACGGTCTATGCTTCACGGGTTATGTTTCATGGTCTATGCTTCACGGGTTATGTTTCATGGTTTAGACTTCACGTTTTACTTCACAGTTTATGATTCACGGCTGTCTCAGTTCACGGGTGTTCAAGTTCACGGGTGAGGTTAACGGTTTAAGTTCACGGGTTGTTTATAGTTCACGGTTTGTGAAAATGAACCGAGAACCTTCCAGGATCCATGAACATTTTGTTGAACCGTGAACCCTTACCTGAGCTGTGAACCCTTAATGAACCGTAAACCCTTACATTAGTCGTGAACCCTTAATGAACCGTGAACCTTAGCTGAACCGTGAACTTTTGCTGAATAGTGAACCGTGAACCCTCACTTTGTCGTGAACCCTTAATGAACCGTGAACCCTAATGGAACCGTGAACCTATCATTACTTATGTGCCTAAAAAAGTTCGATCCGCGCTAACAGGGGGGTTTGCTATTAATAAATGCTTTAGTTTTAGTTTTGTTAAACCTTAAAATTAAATGTTTTCAAAACTTGTAAAACTTACTTGAATAACACATAATACTCCACTTCTGTCCAAAGGTGATGTGATTCTTGTGTATACTTATTCAAGCTTAAATAAGCATTACAACTTAGTGCTTGTCATGATATTAACTTAGAAAAACATGATAAACTTACAAACACCTAAAGTTTCACTTCTGCCCAAAGGTGATGTGTCATGCTTGTAAACTTTTTAAGTCTAATTAAGCACTATTTTGCCTAAAATAACTAAGTGTTTCTACTTCTGCCCAAAGGTGATGTGTCACATTTAGTTTTCGCGAAGCTAATTATGTGCGTACTAAACAAATGTTTCACTTCTGCCCAAAGATGATGTGCTACATTCTTACTACACATACTTGTAATTAAAATTGTTCCTAATACTAAACAACTGTTTCACTTCTGTCCAAAGGTGATGTGTTACATTGTTTAAGTAGAACCTAATAAATCTATTATTTTGGTGATTATAATAGATATTTATCACAACTTCATTAATATAATGGTCCTTATTTCCGCATGCCTTAGTTTAAGTTACCCCATAGACACTTTAAGTTCTTCTTTAGCAATTAGTATCATAATTTTTCTCGTATAAAATCCACTGCAGCCCATAACTTGGGAATCAAAACTTTGAATGGCATGGACTTCTCTGCTTGGAAAGATTCCCTGATGTTGTCTCTCGGCTTGATGGAATTCGATCACGCACTTGGCAAGCCTGCACCGGGTGAACTTACTGACAAAAGCACTGCTCAAGATATAATATCCGAGAATTTCCGTCATACTTTTTCCTAATCCTTGCACGTATCAAAAATTTAAGTCTTGAAAACTTGTTTAAAATCTATTTTTTTTATATAAACCTTAATTTGTTTGATAAATATATTCATTTGGGGTATGTATATATATATATGTGGACATAAGATTTATATAAAAATATATATATAAATTCATGTATGTTAACTTTTTTTTAAAACTTTATAAAGTTTACAATTATCATTATTATAAATAATATAATTTTATCTTGAGACTTATAAACTAATGAATTATATTATAAAATTATAAAATAATAAAACTTTTGAAACTTTAGAGAGATTTATAAAAACAAAACATATTTATTTTTATAAAAGTCCAGGGACCGAAACAGTCAAATCCTGAAACTTGTTTTAAAACTAAAACTATACTTTTAACCTAAAATGTTAAACTCGTGAAACATCAAGGACATGTTCTGTAATTCAACCAAACTCCCAGCTTCAGAACCGGTCGCTACTTCGAGTCCCGCAAGCGACGGTTTTGAGCTCAATTTATCCAAATTCGCGTTTCCGTCCAGATTCATTGAACCTCGGGCATCCTCTCACGCATGTGACCCGTCCCCAAGACACATTGATGACTAATTTTGATCGAGGCCGCGCATGGAGTCGGAATTAACTCCGACCGGCTCAACCACCCACCCACTACCCGTTCACGCATTGAATGCCAAAATCGGCTATAAAATCGAACCCATTAGCCTTGGCGACATCACACCACATCTACTCGAACTCTCAATTTGTCTGAATCGAACTCGTAATCACCGATTGGAGTCTACGTTGGCCGACTTCAAAACCAGAACCGATCTCCCTCGATTCCGCATCATTTCAGGTAAACTCGATGGTCAATCGACTCGAAATCTCTCGACGATCAAAAGCCCTCTGTTTAATTCCATTAACAGATGGCTAATCGATATGTATTTTGTGGATTTAGATTTCCAGGGTTCATGTCAATTTGGGGATAATCAAAGCATCTGTTTAAAAATTTCTTGTTCGGATATATTACCACCGAGACCCGTAGGCGGGATGGTTAAGTGCATGTGTGTGTGGATGACCCGGGCGAGACCCGAGTTCGAATCCGGGATCCATTTTATTTTTTTTTATCCATTTCCAAGCAGTTTTTATATTTTTAATAAATTTTATAAATTCTGCTAAACTGTTATAAACTCAAAGATGATTTTTATTTATACTTTTAATTTTTGGAACTATTTTAATTAATTAAAACTTGTACTAAATATTCCTTTAAAAATAGTTCTAAACCCTTAAAAATTATAAAAATATTTTTTAAACTTTATAAAACTTATGTTCTAAACAAGAGGTACTTTATAAAAATTCGAAGCTGGAAATTTGTTATTTATTTCCTAAATATTACAAACTTATAAACCTTATAACACTCGATAGAAACTTTAAAAATATTTATAAACTTGTAAGCTTTATAAACTTATAATGTAAACGTTATAGAGAAATCCTATTTAACTTTTTTTATAAATACTTATTATTTATTTAAACCTATAACCACAGTTTAATCATTATTTAACTATACGTGTTTTAATAAATACTTAATACTTAAATGCTTTAATGAATCGTAAATGATTTATATTGACTCTTTTCAATTAGATAAATATTTTAAATAATTATCTATCCTTAATAATTATGTATTCTTGAAATGATTATACTAAAACCCTAATTATTATTAAAAAATTCAAAATAATAATTATCATTATATATCCTTTAAATAATTATTATAAATCTTTAATAATTATTTGTTTCTTGAATAATTATGGTTAAACTTTAATAATTATTTAGTCTTTCATTTAACAAATACTTCAACTCCATTTACGGATACTTATAATACTATTTTGATTATTACTTAACATGTGTAATTAATAGTAGTAAAACTTTTGAATAATTATTTTAATTATTCTAAACTATAAACTTATTAAACTTCGATATTCAAGTCTTGCGTCATTCATTTGAAACCTTTACTTTAAACTTGATCTTATGAACACAAATTGTTCTAATCTCCCATTTGGAATCCTAGTCGAATTTTGAAATCCTAGATCTTTTGTCTTAGACTTTTACTTAAATCTTTAGACTTGCATACTTAGGCTTATCGTGATGATATTCTCCCTTAAAGTCTTGCAAATACTTATCCGTGTCGGATACTCTTCATCAATCCAAGTGAGTATACTTAGCCCCTTTTTCCTTTCTATACTTTTGGGGTGAAACATGTTCAAAACTTTAAACTTATACAATTCTTGTACAACTATGGCTAGATGCTTATTCTTATGTTAAACTTGAGTCTTGTATGCTTAGATTAAACTTAAAACTAGCATATTCATTAAATGGTAACAATGATAGATCTATTGCATTTGACCAATCCACCTTGATTGATTGACCCCTTCGGGGGGGAGCCCTTGGTGATTGTTACTGAATTAAACTTTAAACTTGAGACTTATAAGGGTAACCTGCGGGTTATGCCTAAACTTGGTTGGAGGGTTGAAGTGCACAATGTTTAAGATACTTGTTCTCATACTTACATTATAGAATGCATATATCATAGTGAATTGTAATTCTTTCCAAATACTTGTTAAACTGTGTCAAAACCTTTGTATCTCACCAACTATTTTGTAGTTGACAGATTCTTTCACATGTTTCAGGTTCTACAACATGAGACTTTATCGTAATCACATAGGATGCTTGGACCTAGAATGCTTAATCAATTAGACTTATATTCTTGCTATGTATTTGATTTATTCCTTGTATTGGAACCTTGAAGTTATTTAATAAAACTATTTAAACTTTAATAGTCAACCTTGTGCTATTGAACAACCGCGTCTGCCCCGACGTATAATCCGTCGTCGGTTGTGGTGTGACAGATTGGTGTCAGAGCCTTGGTTATAGGGAATTAGGTTATTAGACACATGACCTAGATTATAACTTAGGAGACCCAAACATGAGTTATCTCATGTCCTTTACTAGGAATTCTCTCCTCATTCTTAAATCTTATACGTGAACGCTTGGAGATTCTACGATTCTACTTACCTACGTACTACAAGAGGCTACTACATCGAGGACACGTTCTTAGGCTTTAAGTATAAGCCACCACTAAACTCTCGTCAAGAATACTTAAGTTCTAGATAATGTGTGAGAACTTGTGCGGACCGGAAGGGTGGATACCTGTATTCTGGGAAATTCTGTCAAGGAAAGCATTTCGTATAAATCCAAATCGACCTTTAGACCCGTATGCTTTCCTGGGAATTCTTGGGATGAGTATCCACTTATAGGAATGCATGACTTCTCTAAACATTAGTGAGCTTAGATCTCTCTTGATATATCAAAGTACTTACTTAGTGATATGCACTAAATGAGTACCATCCCAAATACTATACACTTCATAAATTCATGATTCGAAAACTTTCCTCTGTAACCTTTACTCTATGATTCTTATGTTTCGTCTCTTCAAGAATGGTCGCATGACAGCATGCTTACTCGTCATGCCCTGAAGGAGTTACCTTCAAGGAGAAATTCTTACGAGATTATACTTAAAAACTACATACATAAACTTATATTTATACAGATACTACCCAATAAGCTTCATGATCGTTGTAATACAACTCTTAAAACTATGTATTACCCTACAAATTCTTCTATAAAGTTTCATTATTTTATAAATATGACACCTAAGGGGTAACCCTTGTATTTTTACCTTACCTCCTTAACACTTAACCAAGTTTCATTTGATAACTGACTCAAGACTTTTATACATCTCAATACTTTCATACGTCCTTAAACTTCATGATCCTTGTAATACTAGCACATTTAAAACCATGTATTATTTTATAAACATGACACTAAAGGGGAAACTCTTGTGTTTTCATTTTATCACTCACAACTTCATTTGACGATTTACTCAAACTTTGTTACACTTTATTACATCTCGAAACTTTCATACGTCTTTAAAACTTACACTTCACCGTTTCTTGTAAACAAAACTTAACGTCTTTTAAAATTTAAAGTACATTAACAAAGAAATTCGTAACCTAATTAATTTCCTTGTAGAGGAAGAAGCCTACTATAGAACAAACAAGCTCCACGTTTAAGACTCTAAACCCATAATGAACCTCGACATAGTACCATAAACCCAAACACCGGTGACAACAACTGAGAGAAGTTGTAGGCCCATGAGGAAGTTCTGGCTAGGGAAATAGGGTACTTAAGTGAGTCTTTATGACCACCCTTTCTTCCGGGAATCCTCCTCGTTAGCCCATAAACCTTCAATCAAAACCATTTTTGAAAGTATTACTGTGATAACTCAGTATTATGAATAAAAACCTTTTGAACATATTAAATCAACTTACTTACACACTTAATTTTTCGTTTAAATTGTATTATGTAAGGGCTAGAAGTCCCAATTTTGAAACATTTAACGAAAGTTATTTTGAAATTTATCTTGTCATTACGAACTTAACATTTCTACCCAAACACTTTCGTCAAGAGTAGCTCACGTTAGTACTTGAGATAATTAACGACGTTGCATTAAACTATAAAAATCCTAAGTGACACACGCATACTTGAAGAATAAACTTTGAACAAACCTTCTAATTCGTAAGCACTCTTTTAAAACGACACGACTTATGAACCACTGCCGTAATCAACTATGATCCGTACCCCTTATATAGACTTAACACTTCTAAACTTGACCTATTTTTCGTTTGGCAATCATAGAGACCTTTTATAAAGTCCTACTTATACTACTTATTGTTGCCTAACTCGTCGTTTTTGAACCTCTTGATTTCATTCTATACAAAAGAAAAACTATGCCTGTTGTTATGAAACAAGATAAATCATTTGTAAACACACTATCGTAAACCTTATCGAAACTTTTTCCCGTTACCCTATGCTAGGAAACTTTCCTCATTCAACCATTGTCACATAAAAGATTTGCTATGAATCACAACGGAAATTAAAAGCTTAAATGCACGTTATTAAAAACATTAAACTTCGTATACACAACTATGAGGTCAGAAACTTTTGAGTCATGTAAAACTTATACAAATACTCAATCCCGTATTCCTGAAACTAAACACCTTCTAAACCACCAAAGGAAGTATGTCCAATAAGGAATCATGTGAAGCTTAATACTGAAACTTGAAACTTAACTGACTTATCCTATTTTCAAATTTATACTTGGATTCTTAGTCTTGAAAACTTTGTGTGTCCATCTTAACAAAACCTTATAAGACTTGATAAACGTACATTTCAAATACACGAGAAAACTTCATTCTTGATACTAGAAACTAATATGAAGACACCGCTCTCTTTAGCAGAGTACCTCCCTAGTCTTCTCTTCAAACCCAAACATCGGGATCTACCTAACCTTCTAAACAACTCGAATCTTCTGTGAGAAAGCGCATAACAGTTAATCCTGTTCCAAACGTTGTCCCACACCTCTCTTAAATACTAGAGTATTTAGATAATCGCTTCATACTCAAAACGTAATCGTATACTTCTATACACTGAGGCTGAACTAAGAGACTTTAAACTATCCGATGTTTGACATATTCTTGTTCAAACACAATTTAAACTATTATATGTTTGACGTATTCTTGTTCAAACACAATTTAAACTATTCTATGTTTGACGTATTCTTGTTCAAACACAATTTAAACTATTCTATGTTTGACGTACTCTTGTTCAAACACAATTTAAACTATTCTATGTTTGACGTATTCTTGTTCAAACACAATTTGAGCTTCCCCATGTTTGACGTATTCTTGTTCAAACATGATGAACGTATGAGACTTTAAACTACTCCATGTTTGACGTATTCTTGTTCAAACATGATGAACATATGAGACTTTAAACTACTCCATGTTTGACGTATTCTTGTTCAAACATGATGAACGTATGAGACTTTAAACTACTCCATGTTAGACGTATGCTTGTTCAAACATGATGAGCGTATAAGACTTTTAAATTACTCAAGGTTTGATGAATTCTTGATCAAACACGAGGAAAGTGTAAAGACTTTAAACTACTCGATGATTGAGGTATTCTTATTCAATCACGAGGAAACTTTGAAACTCTAAATCTTGTCACATTCTTCTCTATTTAATCATTGAATGACGTTTCTCTCTAAGGGACCCGTTAATCAATGATCACTCTTATATGGAAACCTTAGTCGTGTGTTAAACAAATTCTTGTACTCTTTCTTTATCCGCACACAAACGAAAGGACCTATGCTGACTATAAGACGATTTTAATGCTTGCGGGTGCACACGTAAGTATGAAAATCAATGTATGGGAAAACATAGTAAACTCTGTCATGTGCTATGATCTAAGACTTATCGTAAAAGGTAGTCACGGGACTTAGGTACCGTAACAATCCTTAGACGTATTAGACTACAAACTCAAATCATTAAACTATCGTCGAACCCATTCTAAGTGATGCATTTCACTTTAAATTTTGAGTGGAAATTCATCAGTTATTCTCTCAAATATACTTCTGAAAACAAATCTCCATATGCTTCGGTGAAACTATATACTTATTAGGGAAACTTCTGACAGTCTTGGGTTGTGAAGCTTATAAACTCAAGCGTTATCTTATTCCTATCATTACATTCCGGTTAGAATTCTAAACGTAACCCAAGGGTTACTTATCTTCCTCATTATCCTTGCGCTTATCAATTCTTGAAAATCAGTAAGTCTTCTACTTTAATTTCGGGACGAAATTTCCTAAAGTAGGGGAGACTGTAATATCCGAGAATTTCCGTCATACTTTTTCCTAATCCTTGCACGTATAAAAAATTTAAGTCTTGAAAACTTGTTTAAAATCTATTTTTTTAATATAAACCTTAATTTGTTTGATAAATATATACATTTGGGGTATGTATATATATATATATGTGGACATAAGATTTATATAAAAATATATATATAAATACATGTATGTTAAATTTTTTTTAAAACTTTATAAAGTTTACAATTATCATTATTATAAATAATATAATTTTATCTTGAGACTTATAAACTAATGAATTATATTATAAAATTATAAAATAATAAAACTTTTGAAACTTTAGAGAGATTTATAAAAACAAAACATATTTATTTTTATAAAAAGTCCAGGGACCGAAACAGTCAAATCCTGAAACTTGTTTTAAAACTAAAACTATACTTTAACCTAAAATGTTAAACTCGTGAAACATCAAGAACCTGTTCTGTAATTCAACCAAACTCCCAGCTTCAGAACCGGTCGCTACTTCGAGTCCCGCAAGCGACGGTTTTGAGCACGATTTATCCAAATTCGCGTTTCCGTCCAGATTCATTGAACCTCGGGCATCCTCTCACGCATGCGACCCGTCCCCAAGACACATTGATGACTAATTTCGATCGAGGCCGCGCATGGAGTCGGAATTAACTCCGACTGGCTCAACCACCCACCCACTACCCGTTCACGCATTGAATGCCAAAATCGGCTATAAAATCGAACCCATTAGCCTTGGCGACATCACACCACATCTATTCGAACTCTCATTTTGTCTGAATCGAACTCGCAATCACCGATTGGAGTCTACGTTGGCCGACTTCAAAACCAGAACCAATCTCCCTCGATTCCGCATCATTTCAGGTAAACTCGATGGTCAATCGACTCGAAATCTCTCGACGATCAAAAGTCCTCTGTTTAATTCCATTAACAGAGGGCTAATCGATATGTATTTTGTGGATTTAGATTTCTAGGGTTCATGTCAATTTGGGGATAATCAAAGCATCTGTTTAAAAATTTCTTGTTCGGATATATTACCACCGAGACCCGTAGGCGGGATGGTTAAGTGCATGTGTGTGTGGATGACCCGGGCGAGACCCGAGTTCGAATCCGGGATCCATTTTATTTTTTTTATCTATTTCCAAGCAGTTTTTACATTTTTAATAAATTTTATAAATTCTGCTAAACTGTTATAAACTCAAAGATGATTTTTATTTATACTTTTAATTTTTGGAACTATTTTAATTAATTAAAACTTGTACTAAATATTCCTTTAAAAATAGTTCTAAACCCTTAAAAATTATAAAAATATTTTTTAAACTTTATAAAACTTATGTTCTAAACAAGAGGTACTTTATAAAAATTCGAAGCTGGAAATTTGTTATTTATTTCCTAAATATTACAAACTTATAAACCTTATAACACTCGATAGAAACTTTAAAAATACTTATAAACTTGTAAGCTTTATAAACTTATAATGTAAACGTTATAGAGAAATCCTATTTAACTTTTTTTATAAATACTTATTATTTATTTAAACCTATAACCACAGTTTAATCATTATTTAACTATACGTGTTTTAATAAATACTTAATACTTAAATGCTTTAATGAATCGTAAATGATTTATATTGACTCTTTTCAATTAGATAAATATTTTAAATAATTATCTATCCTTAATAATTATGCATTCTTGAAATGATTATACTAAAACCCTAATTATTATTAAAAAAATTCAAAACAATAATTATCATTATATATCCTTTAAATAATTATTATAAATCTTTAATATTTATTTGTTTCTTGAATAATTATGGTTAAACTTTAATAATTATTTAGTCTTTCATTTAACAAATACTTCAACTCCATTTACGGATACTTATAATACTATTTTGATTATTACTTAACATGTGTAATTAATAGTAGTAAAACTTTTGAATAATTATTTTAATTATTCTAAACTATAAACTTATTAAACTTCGATATTCAAGTCTTGCGTCATTCATTTGAAACCTTTACTTTAAACTTGATCTTATGAACACAAATTGTTCTAATCTCCCATTTGGAATCCTAGTCGAATTTTGAAATCCTAGATCTTTTGTCTTAGACTTTTACTTAAATCTTTAGACTTGCATACTTAGGCTTATCGTGCGGATAATCTCCCACAAAGTCTTGCAAATACTTATCCGTGTCGGATACTCTTCATCAATCCAAGTGAGTATACTTAGCCCCTTTTTCCTTTCTATACTTTTGGGGTGAAACATGTTCAAAACTTTAAACTTATACAATTCTTGTACAACTATGGCTAGATGCTTATTCTTATGTTAAACTTGAGTCTTGTATGTTTAGATTAAACTTAAAACTAGCATATTCATTAAATGGTAACAATGATAGATCTATTGCATTTGACCAATCCACCTTGATTGATTGACCCCTTCGGGGGGGAGCCCTTGGTGATTGTTACTGAATTAAACTTTAAACTTGAGACTTATAAGGGTAACCTGCGGGTTATGCCTAAACTTGGTTGGAGGGTTGAAGTGCACAATGTTTAAGATACTTGTTCTCATACTTACATTATAGAATGCATATATCATAGTGAATTGTAATTCTTTCCAAATACTTGTTAAACTGTGTCAAAACCTTTGTATCTCACCAACTATTTTGTAGTTGACAGATTCTTTCACATGTTTCAGGTTCTACAACATGAGACTTTATCGTGATCACATAGGATGCTTGGACCTAGAATGCTTAATCAATTAGACTTGTATTTTTGCTATGTATTTGATTTATTCCTTGTATTGGAACCTTGAAGTTATTTAATAAAACTATTTGAACTTTAATAGTCAACCTTGTGCTATTGAACAACCGCGTCCGCCCCGACGTATAATCCGCCGTCGGTTGGGGTGTGACACAAGACATTATCAAACATGAGAAGTGGTCAAGGTGTAACCGCATGGCTCTTGTCCTAATGAAGAACTCTATCAGTCCGATCATCTGAGGATCTATACCAGATTCTACAGATGCTAAGACTTATGTGGCTTCTATGGAGGATCAATTCAAGGGAACTTCAAAGGCGCATGCTAGTACTCTAATTCTGAGCTGGCGACTGCAAAGTATGACGGGATCAGCGGTATTCATGAGCACATCATGATGATGAATGACATGTCCCGTAAGCTTAAGGGATTAGACATGGAAATCAGTGACGGCTTTCTTGTGCACTTTATCATGACCTCTCTTCCTAAGTCTTTTGAAGCTTTCAAGATTAACTACAACACACAGAAAGACAAGTAGACGATGAGTGAGTTGATTGCAATGTGTGTCCAAGAAGAAGAGCGTATGAAGCTAGACTGACCGGATGTTGCTTATCTCACGTCCGCTGATTCAAAGAAGAGGAAGGGCAATTTCCGTAAGAAGGAATCTTATAACGTCGAGAAACAAGATGCAAATGGTGCATCCAAATCTAAGAACTTCAAAGGGAAGTCGCACTGCAAGTTCTGCCGCAAGGCTGGACATAGGCATAAAGACTGCCCAGACTTTAAGGAGTGGTTGAGCAAGAGAGGTAATCATCTTTATATGATACTTGAGTCCTATAATTTAAATGTTCCAACTAATACATTTCGGTTTGATTCTGGTTCTATGGTTCATGTAACCAACTCTTTACAAGGATTCCTTACAATCCAGAAGCTGGAAAGAAACCGAAGAACACTTAAGATGGGGAGTGGAGAAGAACTAGTTGTCAAAGCTGTGGGAACCTTAGAAATTATTATGAAAACTGGTTTATGTATTAAACTTTATGATACCTTATATATTCCTGAGATTACTCGAAATCTAGTATCAGGACCAAAGTTAAACATTGACGGTTTTGTTTGTTCTCATGGTCATGACAAACTTTCTATTATGTTAAATTCTTAAGTGTTTGGACGTAGTTATCTGGATGATGGTCTCTATAGATTAGAACTATATGATAATTTTTCCAAGTCTTTGTTATCATATAACATTAATGAAAGCTTAACAAATACTAAACGAAAGCGAGACTTAGAAGCTTCATCCATGTTGTGGCATCATCGCTTAGGCCACATTTCACGAGAACGCTTATCTCAACTCGTGAAGGATGAAGTGTTACCATCACTCGATTTCATTGATTTTGGAACATGTGTCAAATGCCTTAAAAGTAAAATGACATCAGCAAATAAGAAAGGTGCCACTAGAAGCTCTAATTTATTAGAACTCATTCACACTGATATTAGTGGCCCTTACCCCGTTGCTAGTATAACAGGACATACTTCATTTATCACTTTTATTGATGATTATTCTCGTTATATGTACTTGTATCTTATTAAAGAAAAATTTGAATCACTTGTGACTTTTAAAGATTATACAACTGAAGTTGAAAAACACGTTGATCTTCAGCTAAAAGTTATGAGATCGGATAGAGGAGGTGAATATTATGGCAGACATACTGATGTGGGTCAGGCTCCTGGTCCATTTTATTAGTTTTGTAAGGGCCAGGGGATCGTGAACTAGTACACCATGCCCGGTACTCCTCAGCAGAACGGTGTTGCTGAGAGAAGAAACAGGACCCTAATGAACATGGTACGCAGTATGTTAGCCAACTCAGGTTTACCTTTATTCCTCTGGACCGAGGCCTTAAAAGCAGCTGTTCATATACTCAATAGAGTTCCTTCATAGTCTGTCCCTAAAACTCCTCATGAACTCTGGACAGGAAGGAAACCGAGTCTTAGATATATGAAAGTATGGGGTTGTCTTGCCGAAGCTAAACTCTATAATCCTTTCTTAAAGAAACTTGACATGAAAATTGTCACTTGTTACTTCATCGGTTATCCTGATCACTCAAAGGGTTATAGATTCTACTGTCCTTCTCATGTCACTCGTATTGTAGAAACCAAGCATGCCAAATTCCTTGAGGATTTCAAGGTCAGTGGGAGCAGTGAAAATCCTTATCTAGATTTAGAAGAAGTACACGACACCGGGGGGGGGGGGTGAGAGATACGTCGCTTACCTTAACTCCAATTACTCCTCTTATACACCACGTTGCACCGCACGTCACTACACCACTTCCTCCTCCCTCGGATCTTAATGCTACTCCTTTTATACCAGAGAATGAAGGCACATCAAACGACCATCATGAAGACAATGCTGAACCCGATAATCAACTCACGAGGTCATCTAGGTCCAAAAGGCATACTAACTTTGATGATTTTGTTACTTACCTGACTGAAGCTGAAATGGATGTCGGAAAGTTTACAGATCCTACTTCTTATCATGAAGCCATTAGCAGTGATCAGTCTTCTGAATGGAATAAAGCCATGATTGACGAGCTTGACTCCATGAAGAAAAATGATGTTTGGGATTTAGTTGAAATACCCAACGGTGCTAAACCCGTAGGATGTAAATGGGTATACAAAACTGAACTACTTCCGAATGGAAACATTGAACGCTATAAAGCGAGATTGGTTGCAAAGGGTTTCACTCAGAAATAAGGAATCGACTATCAAGAGGCTTTTTCTCCTGTTTCTCGAAAGGATTCATTAAGTATCGTGATGGCCCTAGTAGCTCACTTCGACTTAGAGCTACATCAGATGGACGTTAAAACCGCTTTCCTCAACGGCGACTTGAACGAAGTCGTGTTCATGAAACAGCCTGAAGGTTTTCAACCTGAAGGTCAAGAACATCTAGTCTGTAAGTTGAAGAAATCCATATACGGGTTGAAGCAGGCATCACGTCAATGGTACCTAAAGTTTGATGAAGTCATGAAAAAAAAAAGTTTCCTGAAGAATCAAGTGGATCAATGCACCTACCTCAAGATGAGTGGGAGCAACTTTACTATATTTTTCCTTTACATAGATGATATTCTATTGGAAAGTGTCACACCCCCAAATTTATTTACTTATTAAATAAATACAGGTTGCAACGATTGGTTCATTACACGATAGCGGAAGCTGTAATAGTGATTTCTAAGACTTGTATACATACACAAATAGTAAGAATAAATAGTACAATGATCTAAGTTTTTCTAGATCAACGACAGACTTGAGACCGGATTATCTATGTCCTTCCAGCTAGGAATTGTTCCAACATAGTTAGCCTATTCCAACCGCGCCATGGCTAAAGGTGTAACATCCGGCCCCTCGTACCAACAATATTATCCGCTTTGCCCACTAAGAGCTCACGGATTTGTTTTTGGTTGCCCGGGTGAAAACTTCCCAGGGGGTCACCCATCCCTGGATTACTCCCACCCGAGCACGTTTAACTGTGGAGTTCTCCTCTCATCCACTACATTAAGCCCCAAAACGCGTTGTTGATTTAAGAGGCAGGACATTCCTTATGAACCAAGGATCTCTCCTGTCCACGGCCGATGTGGGATTTGCCTAAGGTGTTACAATCACCCCCCCTTTGGACTCATCGTCCTCAATGAGGTTTGCCCCACCATCCCAATCAGAGATGTGGGATTTGCCTAAGGTGTCCCTCTGAACACCCCCGGGGACTCACCATACTCGATGAGGTTTGCTCCACCATCCCGAACGGCACAGGAGTGGCTCTGATACCATTTGTAACATCCGGCCCCTCGTACCAACAATATTGTCCGCTTTGCCCACTAAGAGCTCACGGATTTGTTTTTGGTTGCCCGGGTGAAAACTTCCCAGGGGGTCACCCATCCCTGGATTACTCCCACCCGAGCACGCTTAACTGTGGAGTTCTCCTCTCATCCACTACATTAAGCCCCAAAACGCGTTGTTGATTTAAGAGGCAGGACATTCCTTATGAACCAAGGATCTCTCCTGTCCACGGCCGATGTGGGATTTGCCTAAGGTGTTACAAAAGGTTACCTGAGAAACATACTTGAAAGTGTCAACACAAAGGTTGGTGAGTTCACAGAGTTTGTTCATTTAGTACAGTTAGTTTTCCCCGAAAACTTATACATGACTTAGCCGTCATAAAATAAGTAGTTTTCCTTTGAAAACATGCCCATAACTTTACCGTCATAAAATAAGTAGTTTTCCCTTGAAAACATGCCCATGACTTTACCGTCATGAAGTAAGTAGTTTTCCATTGAAAACATGTCCATGACTTTACCGTCATAAAATATGTAGTTTTCCTTTGAAAACATTACCATGACTTAACCGTCATAAAATATGTAGTTTTCCTTTGAAAATATTACCATGACTTAACCGTCATAAAATATGTAGTTTTCCTTTGAAAACATGCCCATGACTTAACCGTCATGAAATAAGTAGTTTTCCTTTGAAAACATGTCCATGACTTTACCGTCATAAAATATGTAGTTTTCCTTTGAAAACATGTCCATGACTTTACCGTCATAAATCCAATGTTTAAACATGATCATTTTCCGATCAAAACTCTTTGTATGTATTACCAATGAATCCGAATACTAATCCGATCAATTGACCCCATTTGTAAACTTGCAAGGAATACAAAACAGTATGTAATGTACGAGACCGTAACCAAACCCCAACAATTTAGTGCCTCCCCTCGCCTTTCTGCGAGTAAGATAATATGCGGTCATTCGGCCATTTGGACCCCTGGTTAGCGCGACTAACCATGACCGGGAGCGTCACCCCCAATAGTACTATCCATATGATCCCGGGCTAAGTCCATAGCTAATGGTTACTAATTTTTATTCCGAGTACTTTAAGCGCTTTATTTTTCCCTCAATACACACATACGGTCTGATCATTAGTTCATTCATTTACATACGAAAATTCTTTATGAATATGTTTCCACCCCAAAACATTTCAAAAGCTTAGAAAAAGGGGTTAGTGAAACTCACAAGAAGTTAAACCCGAATGTTCATGATGTCAAACGTGTAAGCAAATGTAATTCATGTTTTCAAAACATAACAAGTAAGTATGTTTCTCCCCCCGATATTTACAAAACATTAAAGAGTTAAAAGGGGGCCGTGAACTCACCTTGTGTTCGATGAAATCCTAGCAAAATAAGTAGCAACTAGCAAGGTCCGTGAATATGTGAGCCGACCTAACCATTCCCTATGGTAAATAAGATACTTTACGGTCTAAACACTGTTTCGAATGTGTTAGTTGATCGTGTATATGATTCACCCAATTAGTCTCGACATGAATACTAGTTTATATTTCCGACAGTTTTGACATGACGACTGTCAATGACGAGTTGTGACAATCATATACATTTATATATACTTATATAAATAAGTTATGTATCTCAATACGTGTCTTTACGTTTACACAACCACCTCATGGTTGGAGTTGAAAACAAATATATAGTATGGAAGGTAAAACTTTTACATCAAAATAGCCTTTATTAATATATTCGGGTTTTTAAGTCAACTTGTGTCGTGTTTTTAGTCATTTTATCGAACTCAATAATTTATGAAACTTTTACCACACTCAACTAAGTGTATTGACTCTATAGAAATGTATGGGTCATAATTTATAAAGGGGTTTAAGGGTTTTAAACAAAAATCATAACACAAAGATGTTAACAGCTTCGGTTTTGTCGGGTAGGTCTCGGAAATCTTGACGGTTGGGGGCCAAAATGTTAGTTTTCTGATAATAGGACATATGGGTTGTAATTCCAACACAAAATACTAGTTTTAGAAAAAAGAATCAAGTCATTTGAACCATTTTTGAGTGAGTTATGACCCCATGAAATCGACCTTAGAATTCTGTCCAAAAAACTCAGATTGTACCCATTTTCTTATATCGACCTTTTAGGGTAACAAAACTCCACCAAAAATCACGAAATCACTTGTGATGGATAGAGGACTCTTGAAACTAAATTTTAGACTCAAGAAACGTCCAATTTGGTTTAGTTTTGATTAAGATACGACCCTCCAAAGTTGGCTAAAAATTCTGCCAGCAACATGTTTGTATAAAATTGTGACTTTTTCTTTGAACAATCCATTATTTGGGTGAATCTCCTACACAAAACAACTTGTAGGATCAATAAAAGCAAGACTTAGTATGAAGAGACTCACTTAAAGCAAGCAAGGAGAAGGACGGAATGGTGTAGGAAGCTTAAACTCTTGAAATCACCCTTGAAACAACTACTCTAGCTCAATTTCTCTATGTTCTAATTCTTGGTTATGAAAGATGCAAAATGTGTGTGTGTGTGTCGACATATGTAGGTGGAGAAAGAGAAAGAGAGTTTGAGTGTTGGTTCTACCAACATTAATGCAAGTTATGGTTGAAAAGATGGGATTTGACACTTGCTTGAGTTTCTAGTTGAATGGGCATGGAGCTTATGACACAAGTGATGGAACCATGGAAGATTTTGTGGTGAAGGAGTTTAGCCCCACATTCTTGGCCGAAATTGGTCATGGGGGTGGGGGTTGGGCCTTGTTCCACTTGTTAGTTATATTCTAAGTATTAGTTAGATAGTTTTTTTTAGGTAGTGTAAACTTGGTGGGTGATCCCGTGATCTAATACCCGGTGTAGGAACTTTTAGTGATTAAAACTTTATATCTATATACCTAGATATATATATATATATACATATGTATATAATTATTAGATGAAACGAGGGTTGAGTATAGATCTCAACAAGTCATCATCATTAAGATTTGATGCTGGAGTGGAGTACAAGCAAGGATATAATGATGGTGATATGATCTTTATGTTGCTTGCATCTTTGGTCATAATTATGATGATTATGACGCTTGAGTGTTGTGCAAGCAAAGCAATTGTCACACCCCCAAATTCCACTAACGGAGTTTTACCGTTTTGGAAGGTGACAAACCAGGATCTCAGACATCAGTTATTTCAAACGACACTATATGGGACTTGAAATGTAATAACATAAAAGTTCAAGGTTCAGAGTGTATATGCGGAAGCGTTAAACGAAAATAAATGCGCAAAACAACGCGCCCAAGTCCAATTACAAACAAAAGATAAATATTATTCAGTAGATAATTATTTCAATTGGAGTCCAAGACACATGCATGACTTAACGTGATCCTGAGTGCCAACCTGAGAAAACATGTAAGAAAACAAGTCAACACTAGGTTGGTGAGTTCACAGGTTTCAATCATTTAAAGTAAAGCGTTTACGGATTATGTACATTCAATATGCATATCAGCAGGTCGCATGCCTATATTCATGTTTTACTAAAGCGCTCGCAACCGAAACTGACAGTGTGTTTGTTTGTTTGCCTCCAGCCAGGTCTATCAACTCTGACTAATGTGTTAAGGTCAATATAACACCCGTTCGACCTCCAATCGAGTTAGCGCGACTAACACGGGTGGGGTTTGTCAAACCCAGTAGTACTACCAAAATTACCTCGTTCATACCATATTAACGGTCGATGTGTGTGAGGACTTTTCATGATAGTGTGTTATGCTTAGCCTCAACAGTGATATCATATGAATTTCAATAAACCAAAAAGTTGTGACATGTTTTCTCCCCCAAATAAAAACAGTAAAAAGGGGCCGTGAAACTCACCTGCGTTGCGTAGTAGGTAGTATCACACAAGTATGAGATTTAAAATCTCAAGTGTTAGCCTGCACAGCTTACGTATGCCCTGAAATGATATAGGATTGATGGAGCTTGACTAAAACAGGTGCCGACCTTGAATAACTTGATCTCCGGCGACCTGAATTGCTTCTCCGATGGAAATAACGCGTGCAACAGCTTCAAGTAGATTCGAACAGAGCGTGCAGTGTGTTTTCTTGTGCGAATTATGATCGAATTTCTCGAATTCGTTGGATACATGATGTTGGTCGGCGGTTACGAAGTAATTAGCCATTATTTGTTTTAATTTGACAATTGATGATGATTAATTGGATGGTTATGACCGTTAATGCAGATTACGTGTGAGATCAGTTACAAATTTCAGTAGAAATTGGTTATGGCTTGCGAATTTGGATCAAAGGTGTCCGGTTTGACTCTTGAAAGTCAACCAAATCAAAATTGTGTAATTTACAGAACTAGTCCTTGTGGTTTCATGTCTTAGGGTTTGAAACTTGGCAGAATTGATCCCTGAGATTTGAACTAGGTTACTTAGGTTATGAATTGGTTAAGTTTGACTATTAAAAGTCAACAGGACAAAGTCAACATAATAGTTTAGGGGTATTACACAACTAGTCCCTGGAGTTTAAGTTTGGGTTATTGACAGAATTAGTCCCTGAAGTTATAGGTAGGGTTAACTAGGTTAACTTTAACTGGATTTAATTAATAGGGTTAAGTTTTTAACAGAAAATTTAACGGAATTGTTAACGGAGTTAACATGAAAAGTCGGATTGTCACATCATCCCCTAGTTGAAAGAATTTTTGTCCCGAAAATAAAAAAAATAAAAAATTTCCCGGGTGTCACATCATCCCCTAGTTGAAAGAATTTTCGTCCCGAAAATTAGAATAATACCTTAAGAGTTTGAAGTGGATTGCTTGAACAGATGCGGATACTTGCGTATCATCTGATCCTCGCGCTCCCACGTCAATTCCGGTCCGCGTTTTGAATTCCAACGAACTCTGACAATAGGGATTTTACTGCGTTTCAGCGTTTTGATTTCCCTATCCATGATTTCTACCGGTTCTTCAACGAACCGCAGTTGTTCATCGATTTGTAGTTCCTCAAGAGGAACTACTAGTGCTTAGTCTGCTAGACATTTCTTCAAGTTCGAGACATGAAAGACATTGTGTACACCACTAAGTCCTTCAGGTAGGTCCAGCTGATACACTACTGGCCAATTCTCTTCACTATCTTGAACGTTCCAACATAAAGAGAATTCAGTTTACCTTGTTTCCTGAAGTGAATTACACCTTTTCAAGGTGAGACTTTGAATAGGAACATGTTGCCTATTTGAAACTCTAACGGTTTACGACGCTTATCGGCATAGCTCTTTTGATGCTCACGAGCTGCCGCCATACGGTTTCAGATTTGAACGATCTTTTCAGAGGTTTCGAATATATGTTCGGGACTTGTAAGTTGGCTATCCCCAACTTCAGCCCAACAAATAGGAGGTCGGCATTTACGTCCGTGCAATGCCTCGAATGGTGCCGCCTTGATGATAGTGTGATAACTATTAATGTAGGAGAACTCCACTAGAGGTAAGTGAGACTATTGTGCATTCATGAAGGATATGATGCCCATAACAGCACCACTCCTTTCGCCTTGGACGGAGAGGATTTTTCCATTAGAAAGAGGAAGGCGAACGATTTTTCTCGTGACAGACAATCTTGGCTTGGTTCTTAGATAGCCAGTCCATTCCGACAATTACGTCGAAACTACCGAGTGTGACCAGCATGAGGTCAATGTCAAATTTATGACTAGCCAGTTCAAGTTTACAACCCTTAAGAACATGGGTTGCTTCTATTACTTGTCCGTTGGTTATTTCTATGGTGTATCTGTTTTCTAACAGGGTTGGGGTTTTTCTTAGTAGGTTGCTAAGTTTATTATTCATGGAATTCCTATCAGCTTCAGTGTCAAATAGTACAGAAGCAAAATAGTTGTTTAGAAGGAACTTACCGGTAACCACGTTGTGGTTATAACGAGCTTCTCCGGATCCTAGCACAAAGGCTCGTCCCTTTGCACCATTCCCTGCATTATTGCCTTGGTTTTTATTATTGCTTTGGTGGTTGTTGTTGTTGTCGATGTCACCCTTCTTTAATTGTGGACAATCCTTCCGGAAGTGTCCCTCTTTTCCACATTCAAAACAACCTTTGGTAAAACCCGGTTGTTGGAAGGGCTGCTTGGCTTGTAATTCCCCTCTGCAGTCTTTGGCAGCATGGCCCACCTTGCCACACCGCTGGCAACGGTTTTTGTCACAAGAACCGAGGTGGTGGTAATTACATTTGTTACACCTGGGGTGTCTCCCAATATAACCACTTTGATGCTGACTTGAAGAAGTCGACTGGTTGAAGTTCTTCGTAGGTTCAAACCTACACTGTTGTTGTTGCTGTGGATGATTTGACTGAAATCCCATGTTGTTATTGCTACTGTCAAACTTCCTCTTGTTGTTGTCAGTAGACTTGGATGATGACTTCCTGGGAGGTAGTGTCCCTTGGGTAACGGCTTGGTCCGTCAGTTTGTGAGCAAGACGGATGGTTTGTTGAATGGTAGTGGGGTTGGATGAAGTAACCATGCTCTGGATTTGTGGTACTAATCCACTGATGAACATTTCAATTCTCTTGTAGGGTGGTGTGACCATGTGAGGACACATCCCCGCTAATTCATGCGAGCGAGTGGTGTAGAGCTCTATTTCAGAACCCTCCATTTTCAGATTCCAGAATTCTCCCTCGAGTTTCTGAATTTCATCCCTGGGACAGTACTCTTCCTTCATCAGGATCTTGAAATATTCCCATGGTGATGCATTGGCCATGTCCAGACCTAGCATCTGGACCTGTGCATTCCACCATGTGAGGGCAGGACCCTCTAGAGTTCCCGATGCAAATTTGACTCGGTCGACTACAGGGCAGTTACACATGGAGAACACAGATTCAATCTTTTCAAACCATCGGAGTAATCCGACAGCTCCCTCAGCTCCACTGAATGTGTGGGGCTTGCAGTCCATAAATGTCTTGAAGGTACAGACATGCTGATTGTTCTGTGGATTGTTCGCTTGCCCTGGATTAGAAAGAGTAGGTTGGGTTTAGGAAAGAGTGGAATAAATGTGTACAGTTGGTTGTCTAGAATTAACGGTTAACAGGTTTACCTGCAACGTGTGCTGCTAAAGCTTCAGCAACACTGTCATTAATCAACGCGGCCAGTTCGGCTGGTGTCAGGTTGATTTTCCACGACCACCGTTGCGACCGCCACGTCCACGTCCGGCCATGATTCTTCATATTCACAAACACAAGAAATGAGTAAATACATCGCATATTGACATCACTCAAGTGTAAGCAAACAGAAGGAGATGTGTAAAGACATGCAGGTTTATGATTTTAGTACAAGGCTAACTTAAATCATAAGGCCATAGAATAAATGGTTCAACTCAAACAGTTCACTAAGATTTTATTGGAATGGGAACATCCTTACCCATTTAGGTTTTTATTTGAAACATAAAGAAATGACAAAATAAGATAAGATAGATGGAATGGAATATCAAGCTCCACTGCCGGTGGATGAGATGACTGACTCAACATCATCCTCTTCTACTTCCTCGGGCTCATCCTCAGGCTCAAAATTGGGTACTTCGGCTGTCTCTAAAGCAGCTGCAAGTTGTATCTCTAATTCTCCAATTCTTTCCTGAGATTCTACTTCAGCCTCCTCGAGTGCATTCACTCTAGCCTGCAACGCCCTTACCTCGTCCACTAATGCATTATGCAAGCGGTCAGTGCTTGCCAGTTCTGCTACTAGCAGATCTATCCTGTGATCCGTTTGTTTCTCTCCTCTTAACAAACCTGTGATTGCTCCTGCTGCGTCTCTCATATTCCGGATCTCTCGATCCATAGTTGCTACAAATGCTGCAAAGGCTTGCTCCAAGTGACAAGGTAATAATGGTAAACGTGGTCCTGATGATGACGAAGCTCCAAAGTACGGTGATGGAACTCGTTCCTGTCTAACCCATTTGCTCAGTAAACCGAGGTACCAATCCCAGTCACTCCCATTCCGGATATGCATGGGCTCTCCATACACAATAGAGTTATCAATGGGCTCAAGCCTACGCCTCTTGGGCTCCGGTGATGCAATGGCAGGAATGTCATGTTCCTGATTGGCAGGTGGTGAAGATGGTGGTGTAGACATAATTCCTGAAACATAAGGAGTAAGTGTCTATGCCAAGTAACTAATGTGTGTGGCTATAGTCTAGAATGCAGTCCTAGTTCTCTATAACCAATGGCTCTGATACCAATCTGTCACACCCCCAAATTCCACTAACGGAGTTTTACCGTTTTGGAAGGTGACAAACCAGGATCTCAGACATCAGTTACTTCAAACGACACTATATGGGACTTGAAATGTAATAACATAAAAGTTCAAGGTTCAGAGTGTATATGCGGAAGCGTTAAACGAAAATAAATGCGCAAAACAACGCGCCCAAGTCCAATTACAAACAAAAGATAAATATTATTCAGTAGATAATTATTTCAATTGGAGTCCAAGACACATGCATGACTTAACGTGATCCTGAGTGCCAACCTGAGAAAACATGTAAGAAAACGAGTCAACACTAGGTTGGTGAGTTCACAGGTTTCAATCATTTAAAGTAAAGCGTTTACGGATTATGTACATTCAATATGCATATCAACAGGTTGCATGCCTATATTCATGTTTTACTAAAGCGCTCGCAACCGAAACTGACAGTGTGTTTGTTTGTTTGCCTCCAGCCAGGTCTATCAACTCTGACTAATGTGTTAAGGTCAATATAACACCCGTTCGACCTCCAATCGAGTTAGTGCGACTAACACGGGTGGGGTTTGTCAAACCCAGTAGTACTACCAAAATTACCTCGTTCATACCGTATTAACGGTCCGATGTGTGTGAGGACTTTTCATGATAGTGTGTTACGCTTAGCCTCAACAGTGATATCATATGAATTTCAATAAACCAAAAAGTTGTGACATGTTTTCTCCCCCAAATAAAAACAGTAAAAAGGGGCCGTGAAACTCACATGCGTTGCGTAGTAGGTAGTATCACACAAGTATGAGATTTAAAATCTCAAGTGTTAGCCTGCACGGCTTACGTATGCCCTGAAATGATATAGGATTGATGGAGGTTGACTAAAACAGGTGCCGACCTTGAATAACTTGATCTCCGGCGACCTGAATTGCTTCTCCGATGGAAATAACGCGTGCAACAGCTTCAAGTAGATTCGAACAGAGCGTGCAGTGTGTTTTCTTGTGCGAATTATGATCGAATTTCTCGAATTCGTTGGATACATGATGTTGGTCGGCGGTTACGAAGTAATTAGCCATTATTTGGTTTAATTTGACAATTGATGATGATTAATTGGATGGTTATGACCGTTAATGCAGATTACGTGTGAGATCAGTTACAAATTTCAGTAGAAATTGGTTATGGCTTGCGAATTTGGATCAAAGGTGTCCGGTTTGATTCTTGAAAGTCAACCAAATCAAAATTGTGTAATTTACAGAACTAGTCCTTGTGGTTTCATGTCTTAGGGTTTGAAACTTGGCAGAATTGATCCCTGAGATTTGAACTAGGTTACATAGGTTATGAATTGGTTAAGTTTGACTATTAAAAGTCAACAGGACAAAGTCAACATAATAGTTTAGGGGTATTACACAACTAGTCCCTGGAGTTTAAGTTTGGGTTTTTGACAGAATTAGTCCCTGAAGTTATAGGTAGGGTTAACTAGGTTAACTTTAACTGGATTTAATTAACGGGGTTAAGTTTTTAACAGAAAATTTAACGGAATTGTTAACGGAGTTAACATGAAAAGTCGGATTGTCACAGCAATTATGATGATGATGATGTGATTGATTTAGATGTGGTATAATACCTAAAATTTTTACCCGCTTTAATATCTTTAATTATTAAAGCCTCTCACATTTTGTGTAGTTTGACTAGCTTTAATAATCTGCTAGTGAATTTCCTTATATATGTTTTTATGTTAAAGTGTCTCCCTAGACTTTTACTGCCAAGTTCTTGTTAATCACCAACGACCGTACTTTACGGGTTATAACTGTTTACTTTTCTAGTAATTCTTAAAATTTACTAGACATGAAATAAACTCCTTTGCTAGACTCCTAGACTTTACTTAGTCAAAATGAACCTTCAAGAAATATATACTATGAACGTGTATTTATGAAATATAGATATTAACCTGAAATGTTGGGTGTCACATTCTCCCCATGTTAAAGAGAATTTCGTCCCGAAATTCAGTTCTTGTCATTCTGACTTGGAGTGTTTGTAAACAAGGACGGGTACTTGGATTTCATTTTATCTTCCCGCTCCTACGTATACTCGGGGCCGCGCTTTGAATTCCAACGTACCTTGACCAGCTTAACACGGCTGCGCCTTGTTCTCTGAACCTTCTAATCTGTGACTTCAATCGGTTCCTCAACGAAGTGCAACTTATCATCTATGTGAATCTCATCAGGCGGTATATTTAATGACTCGTCTGATAAGCACTTCTTGAGATTTGACACATGAAACGTATCATGTACGTTGCTTAGTTCTTGTGGCAACTTGAGCTTGTATGCTACAGGGCTAACCCTAGCCAATATTTCAAATGGTCCTACGTACCTAGGGTTAAGCTTGCCACGGTTGCCAAATCTAGCAACTCCTTTCCAAGGTGAGACCTTCAACATGACGCGGTCTCCAACTTGGAATTCTAATGGTCTTCGTCTGTTATCCGCGTAACTCTTTTATCTATCACGAGCGGCCTTCAGACGATCCTTGATCTTGAAGTGCTTGTCAGTAGTCTCCTGAATAACCTCAGGACCGGTTAAATGCTTGTCGCCAACTTCCGCCCAACATAGCGGTGAACAACATTTTCGACCGTACAAAGCCTCAAACGGAGCGGCTTTGATGCTGGTGTGGTAACCGTTATTGTATGAAAACTCAGCCAACGGCGGTGAGTATCCCTATTTCCTCTGAAATTGATTACACACGCACGGAGCACATCTTTTAAAGTTTGGATGGTCCTTTTACCTTGATCATTCATCTGGGGATGATATGCAGTGCTCATGTCAAGGCGTGTGCCCAAGGCTTCTTGTACAGACCGCCAGATTTTTGACATGAATCAACTGTCCATATTAGAGAAAATGGAAACTGGCATACCATGCCTAGCCTCAATTTCCTTAATATTTAGCCTTGCACGCTTCCTACTTTTATTTGTCTCCTTGATTGGTAGGGAGTGAGCGGATTTCGTCAAATGACTGATGATTACCCATATAGTATCATAGTCGCTAGATGTTCTAGGTAGATTTGTAATGAAATCTATGGAATTCTCCTCCCATTTCCATTGAGGAATCTGCGGTTTTTGTGTTCACTCAGGTGATTCCTAACATTCTGCTTTCACTGTCGGGTATCTCCCAACATAGATAGCAGTTTCTCCTTTCATGTTTTGCCACATAATGGAGTTCCTCGGGATCCTTATACGTTTTATTTGATTCTGGATGAACGGAGTACTTGGGATTATGGACTTCATCCATAACCTCCCACATAGGCTACCGATACCTGGTACCCAAATTCTATCTGTATCATCCAACTTAGGCTTCAATTGTTTGATTCCATTTACTTGATAGTCGGTATTCGAAAGAAAAGCGAATACTTCTCCGACTAACAATATTAAACGTGCAAGAACCCCTTTATTTGATTACCTTCAATATGGTAGGGTTATTTGATACTCATTCCGGATGATGAAAGAAATGGTGCCTGAGAACCTTTGAGTGTATGCTGACACATACCCTCTATTCATCTACGCACTATGATGCATAATAGCCAGATCCCTATAGATCTTAGAAAATATTTACTCGACGAGGTGTTCGGGCTTTAGTTGAAAATTGAGTAATAATAACACAATATGAAAACGAATCATTATGTTTGTCCCGCTTATGCTTTTTGAAAGCATTTTCTTAGACTAAAACTTTATTCTTATTTCAGGTTTTGTGTTATCTAGGATCTTCCATTAAAATGGGTCATAATTGATTTAATATTTCAAGATTCCTTGTGTGCTCTCACTAGCAAAGTTCGAGTCTGATCACCACTTTACCCTTTGCTTGTACCACCTTTCTGAGGCAGACCAGCCTTTGGGTTGTAACGTCCTGATATGTAAACTCATGGCTTGACGACCATACTCTCGAAGTATGTAAGTCATACAAAGTTCTATGTTTGTTTGGAATATTCATATTCCGTTTAGGTGAGGAAATGAACAGCGATACTGTGAGAATGGTCTCATCGAATTAGTGCTTTCCCCAAAATGGACTACGGGTTTGTCAACCCATTAAGTTGGCAGAAAGAGTTGATGGCCAACTACTAGCCATACAGTGTGTCTGCACTTCCTTAGTGTTTGAATGGTGCTTTGGTGACTTATTGTTACGTATTCCACTCATATAGGTTATAGCCTCAAAATCCTTAGCACAAGGATAAAATTGAGGTAATGAGTGTTAAACATCGAAAACTTTATATTCTTACTGAGCCTGCGTTAAGAGGTCATTTCTTAACAATAGATGATCTAGAGCTTCCTAATTATAGAAAATTAGGAGCGAAAGATGTGATAACGCCTCTCCTCTAGGCTGAAATCTGGGATCCATTCAACAAGATGATTTTTGGGAAAGTGTGGGTACAAAGGGTATCAAACTATCCTTCTCGAATCTTTATGGACAGTGGTCTATAGTGAACAACTCATACTTACGTACCTTATGCATATCGAGAGCTAATGAGATTAGCAAGAAATTCCGCATTTGGGAAACCTTCAAAAGTTTTGTATGTCGTTTTTCTGTTAGTGCGACAATAGTCATCAGTCCACACTTAGGTTTCTTTGGCATTCGCTTGAGCATCATCCCCGACCTATTCATCACCGGGAAAATAGTAGGACTTAAAGGTGTACTGAATGTCAATGGTTGCGAGAGCAACCCTGTTTGACCAATATTATGAAATGTCAGATTGCCTACTTGTCTCCTGTTGAGCTCCCACAACACCCCATAGGTGCTATGTGTATGTGGGTCAGAAAGATAGCGGAGCTAGTGCATAGCACTCCTGGCGTAACTTTCAAGTAACTGTGAGATTAAATTGTACGATAGATCCCGAGATTACGCTATAATTTCCCATAATAATTTTGCAATTATTGTAATTTTGGGTTGTGGTAATGCTCAATTTGAAGCCATCTTGATAAGCAGAATCTCAAAGAATGAATGTGTGAAATCCTTCGCCGTTCAGGATTCACTAAGGATTGGTTGAATTCAATTTGAATTTCTCTCGTTTCTCCCGAACCAGGAGAATACTTTGTGGAAACCTATTTGAGAAGTCCGATTTGTTAAGATCCAATCCTTAATCAAGTGACTGAGAACATGGGTTGATCATTACCTTGGACAGCAAGACTCACTAAAGTTCCCATACATTGCAAATCATGATTACGTGTGCACCCGTAATGATAATTTACTTTGAATGATCCCTGTAGTGTTCCTTCTATCCCCAACTTTTAGTTAAAAGGATTTGAAATGATCATTAGGTCGTGTTTACACACTTGTGTAGGAGTGTGTATTGTTCTATCGGATTACTCTTGATTATGTGTACCAATACCCATGAGTCTGCCGAATCTGGCTGTTACCGGATGAGGTTAACGGTAGAGAGGCACCACCAGTGTCTCTCAAGAATAAAATGTGTATGAAAGTCAGGCACTATGTGTAGGGCAGAGATCCTCAAATTAGTGTCGAGCAACTCATGCTCCAAGTATGTATGTACGTATGGATCCACATGATCCTGATGAATGTCTGGGTCTCCTGACCCATGGAGTTCTCCCCCGTTTAGTCCTGCTTATCCACCTTGGATTCCCTTCGGTCCGGGCAATCCCGTCTGCCACATCTCATGGCGAAAGTCTATTCTTTCGATCCAGCAACTCATGAATTAGAGTATTTATACCGCATATACGTCAGAAAGAAAGTTGCCTCCCCGGCTAGAGTAGTTGTCGGTGGAGTGCAGGTATAGGTACAGATTTTGGTACGGGTTCAGCCTGTTGTGATACCAAGATCGGTAACTGACGACTGTTGCCGTCGTCGCCCCAGCTCAGCTCGTAACTCGATCTTCTAAGGTTGCAGTATGCTGAGTACCCGTTATTCTTGACTCGTAATCCGAACAGTAACATGTTGTAAGTGTTTATTATTGCCACATTGTTGTATGTGTTTAAGTGTTCATTACATGTGCCATGTAATTGTATTAGTGTAACTAATGATACCCTAGTGTAACTCTATACACTAATAGTCTACACAAGTTGTTCGGCAACGGTTGGAATTCCTATACTCAAGTTTTGGGTGTTTTTAGTGTGATGCAAGTCTTAGAAATCTTGGTCCCTAAATGAGTCCGGTTAGAGCCTAGGTGTCACTAAGGAAACCTAATTCGCTAAAACCATTGCTCTGATACCAATCTGTCACACCCCCAAATTTATTTACTTATTAAATAAATACAGGTTGCAACGATTGGTTCATTACACGATAGCGAAAGCTGTAATAGTGATTTCTAAGACTTGTATACATATACAAATAGTAAGACTAAATAGTACAATGATCTAAGTTCTTCTAGATCAACGACAGACTTGAGACCGGATTATCTATGTCTTTCCAGCTAGGAATTGTTCCAACATAGTTAGCCTATTCCAACCGCGCCATGGCTAAAGGTTACCTGAGGAACATACTTGAAAGTGTCAACACAAAGGTTGGTGAGTTCACAGAGTTTGTTCATTTAGTACAGTTAGTTTTCCCCGAAAACGTATACATGACTTAGCCGTCATAAAATAAGTAGTTTTCCTTTGAAAGCATGCCCATGACTTTACCGTTATAAAATAAGTAGTTTACCCTTGAAAACATGCCCATGACTTTACCGTCATGAAGTAAGTAGTTTTCCATTGAAAACATGTCCATGACTTTACCGTCATAAAGTATGTAGTTTTCCTTTGAAAACATGTCCATGACTTAATCGTCATAAAATATGTAGTTTTCCTTTGAAAACATTACCATGACTTAACCGTCATAAAATATGTAGTTTTCCTTTGAAAATATTACCATGACTTAACCGTCATAAAATATGTAGTTTTCCTTTGAAAACATGCCCATGACTTAACCGTCATGAAATAAGTAGTTTTCCTTTGAAAACATGTCCATGACTTTACCGTCATAAAATATGTAGTTTTCCTTTGAAAACATTACCATGACTTTACCGTCATAAATCCAATGTTTAAACATGATCATTTTCCGATCAAAACTCTTTGTATGTATTACCAATGAATCCGAATACTAATCCGATCAATTGACCCCATTTGTAAACTTGCAAGGAATACAAAACAGTATGTAATGTACGAGACCGTAACCAAACCCCAACAATTTAGTGCCTCCCCTCGCCTTTCTGCGAGTAAGATAATATGCGGTCATTCGGCCATTTGGACCCCTGGTTAGCGCGACTAACCATGACCGGGAGCGTCACCCCCAATAGTACTATCCATATGATCCTGGGCTAAGTCCATAGCTAATGGTTACTAATTTTTATTCCGAGTACTTTAAGCGCTTTATTTTTCCCTCAATACACACATACGGTCTGATCATTAGTTCATTCATTTACATACGAAAATTCTTTATGAATATGTTTCCACCCCAAAACATTTCAAAAGCTTAGAAAAAGGGGTTAGTGAAACTCACAAGAAGTTAAACCCGAATGTTCATGATGTCAAACGTGTAAGCAAATGTAATTCATGTTTTCAAAACATAACAAGTAAGTATGTTTCTCCCCCCGATATTTACAAAACATTAAAGAGTTAAAAGGGGGCCGTGAACTCACCTTGTGTTCGATGAAATCCTAGCAAAATAAGTAGCAACTAGCAAGGTCCGTGAATATGTGAGCCGACCTAACCATTCCCTATGGTAAATAAGATACTTTACGGTCTAAACACTGTTTCGAATGTGTTAGTTGATCGTGTATATGATTCACCCAATTAGTCTCGACATGAATACTAGTTTATATTTCCGACAGTTTTGACATGACGACTGTCAGTGACGAGTTGTGACAATCATATACATTTATATATACTTATATAAATAAGTTATGTATCTCAATACGTGTCTTTACGTTTACACAACCACCTCATGGTTGGAGTTGAAAACAAATATATAGTATGGAAGGTAAAACTTTTACATCAAAATAGCCTTTATTAATATATTCGGGTTTTTAAGTCAACTTGTGTCGTGTTTTTAGTCATTTTATCGAACTCAATAATTTATGAAACTTTTACCACACTCAACTAAGTGTATTGACTCTATAGAAATGTATGGGTCATAATTTATAAAGGGGTTTAAGGGTTTTAAACAAAAATCATAACACAAAGATGTTAACAGCTTCGGTTTTGTCGGGTAGGTCTCGGAAATCTTGACGGTTGGGGGCCAAAATGTTAGTTTTCTGATAATAGGACATATGGGTTGTAATTCCAACACAAAATACTAGTTTTAGAAAAAAGAATCAAGTCATTTGAACCATTTTTGAGTGAGTTATGACCCCATGAAATCGACCTTAGAATTCTGTCCAAAAAACTCAGATTGTACCCATTTTCTTATATCGACCTTTTAGGGTAACAAAACTCCACCAAAAATCACGAAATCACTTGTGGTGGATAGAGGACTCTTTAAACTAAATTTTAGACTCAAGAAACGTCCAATTTGGTTTAGTTTTGATTAAGATACGACCCTCCAAAGTTGGCTAAAAATTCTGCCAGCAACATGTTTGTATAAAATTGTGACTTTTTCTTTGAACAATCCATTATTTGGGTGAATCTCCTACACAAAACAACTAGTAGGATCAATAAAAGCAAGACTTAGTATGAAGAGACTCACTTAAAGCAACAAGGAGAAGGACGGAATGGTGTAGGAAGCTTGAACTCTTGAAATCACCCTTTGAAACACCTACTCTAGCTCAATTTCTCTATGTTCTAGTTCTTGGTTATGAAAGATGCAAAATGTGTGTGTGTGTGTGTGTCGACATATGTAGGTGGAGAAAGAGAAAGAGAGTTTGAGTGTTGGTTCTACCAACATTAATGCAAGTTATGGTTGAAAAGATGGGATTTGACACTTGCTTGAGTTTCTAGTTGAATGGGCATGCAGCTTATGACACAAGTGATGGAACCATGGAAGATTTTGTGGTGAAGGAGGGTGGCCCCACATTCTTGGCCGAAATTGGTCATGGGGGTGGGGGTTGGGCCTTGTTCCACTTGTTAGTTATATTCTAAGTATTAGTTAGATAGTTTTTTTTAGGTAGTGTAAACTTGGTGGGTGATCCCGTGATCTAATACCCGGTGTAGGAACTTTTAGTGATTAAAACTTTATATCTATATACCTAGATATATATATATATATATACATATATATATAGTTATTAGATGAAACGAGGGTTGAGTATAGATCTCAACAAGTCATCATCATTAAGATTTGATGCTGGAGTGGAGTACAAGCAAGGATATAATGATGGTGATGTGATCTTTATGTTGCTTGCATCTTTGGTCATAATTATGATGATTATGACGCTTGAGTGTTGTGCAAGCAAAGCAATTATGATGATGATGATGTGATTGATTTAGATGTGGTATAATACCTAAAATTTTTACCCGCTTTAATATCTTTAATTATTAAAGCCTCTCACATTTTGTGTTGTTTGACTAGCTTTAATAATCTGCTAGTGAATTTCCTTATATATGTTTTTATGTTAAAGTGTCTCCCTAGACTTTTACTGCCAAGTTCTTGTTAATCACCAACGACCGTACTTTGCGGGTTATAACTGTTTACTTTTCTAGTAATTCTTAAAATTTACTAGACATGAAATAAACTTCTTTGCTAGACTCCTAGACTTTACTTAGTCAAAATGAACCTTCAAGAAATATATACTATGAACGTGTATTTATGAAATATAGATATTAACCTGAAATGCTGGGTGTCACAGAAAGTAATAGTTTAGATATGTTGCATGAGTCAAAGCGTTTACTCTAGCATACCTTCGACATGAAGGATCTTTGAGAGGCTTCTTATGTTATAGGCATCGAAATACACCGAGATAGATCTAAGGGCATTTTAGGATTATCTCAGATTTCCTACATCGAACGGGTCCTCACACGTTACAATATGCAACACTGCTCTCCTTCTGTAGCTCTAGTAGTTAAGGGAGATGTTTTCGGTTCTTTCCAATGTCTGAAAACAAAGGTTGAAAAAGAGCAAATGAGAATGATACCTTATGCATCAATAGTTGGGAGCGTCATGTATGCTCAAGTCTGTACTCATCCGGATATCGCTTATATTGCTGGAATTCTTGGTCGTTATCAGACTAATCCTTGCCTTGATCACTGGAAAACAGCTAAGAAAGTACTTCGATATCTGCAAGGGACGAAAGACTATAAACTGACTTATAGAAGAAGTGATAATCTAGAAGTGGTTGGTTATTCTGATTCTGACTTTGTTAAGTGCAAAGATGAAAAGAAATCCACTTCAGGGTACATCTTTATGTTAACCGGTGGATCTATCTCTTGGAAGAGTTATAAGCAACAGTTGACCATAACATCCACTATGATGGCAGAATACATAGCTGTGTATAACGCGGCCTGTCATGGAATGTTGCTAAAGAATCTGATCACTTGACTCAAAATAGTTAATTCCATTTCTAGACCATTGAAGCTTTATTGTGATAACTCAGTTGCCATTAGTTTCTCGAACAGTAACAGTTCTACTGGAGCTGGTTTATATTTTGATACAAAGTACTTGTTTGTACGTGAGCGAGTTGAGAAAAATAATCTTTGTATTGACTATATAAGTACTAAAGTTATGCTTACGGATCCGATGACTAAAGGTCTCCCACCTAAAGTTTTCGAAGAACATGTTTCGAAGATGGGTTTTTCTAAAGACCTTATTTAGTAACATAATGTACTTACTTACGTTTATTAATGCAATTTCCTCAGTTATTTGAATTTGTTTGTCTCTAAATATGTTATGCATGCCTAACGACATATAGACATTGATTATACAAGTCAACGTTAAAGTGCTTACTTATAAATTTGATCTTAAATTTACTTAAGTTTTAAATTGGGATTGTAGTATGATTAATGGGTGTCTTGAGTTGTATATCTATTCAATCACTGTATTTCTCTATTACAGTTTTGGTTTAAAACTAAAATGAGTATTAAATCTGCAGACTTACTAATGCTCATAATAAATGCTTAATCAACCAAGTAGGAGAATGTAAGACGAGATTTAATATGTGGCTCTTATAATCATTTATCTTATTATTAAATGATCTAATATAATTATTTATTTATTTAATAACCTATGGCTAGTAATTAGTCGATAGGACTAATTACTCTTAATGGGCCACTAATGGGTTTCCCCTTGGGTGTACATATAAATAGAGAGTTAATTAGAGGGAATAAACTAATCTTCAATCTATTCCATCACCACTAAATCGTCCCTCTCTCTCTCAAACCGTGAGCTTTCACGAACTCACCTAATACCATCTTAATCGTACACCATAAACGGGAACCCGATCCTAATCAGAGATCATCTCGTCTTCCCTATCATCGGTGAACTTAGCAGTTATGTTTTAATATATTGTTTTCCATTACATAGTAACAAGAACTGATCAACACTATTGGGCCTTAAAACACAATTGTTTGTGGAGACTCAAGCCCTAGTCATGAAATTGCTATTTCACATAATCATTAAGTTGGGTTATTTCTATAAAAATGGACCAGTTGTTTTCATTACTAATTAACCTTCTTTCTTCAGTGAGCGACAAGTAGGGGTGTTTATCGGGTCGGGTTGCGGGTTTTTTAGATTACTCGGTTTGGGTTATTCAGGTTGGGATTTTTTTGGTTGAAACCACAATCCGAACCTAATCATATTTGAGAAAACCTAATCCGAACCTAAAACCACATTGTAATTCGGTTTGGTTTTTTGTTTGAACCTAGCAAACCGAATTAGCAACAAAAAAAAATGTGGGTAGTCATAACTTATTCGGTTTAAACAACACAACATTTTAGGATAGTCTAACAAAAACATACCTTCATTAAATAATGATTTATAATTCATATATGAGTATTGGTTATTGATATAAATGAATTAAGTTAACCATAAAATATGGATTAAAATAGTGGTATAACCCAAATCGGGTTTTTCGGTTCAAACCAAATTCAAAATCTTGAAACCTACACCAAACCAAAAACCAAATATGTAATTCGGTTTGGTTTTAAACGGTTTCGATTTCGATTCGTTTATCGGTTTAATCGAGTTAAAATCAAATATTCAACACCACTGGCGGCAAGTGAAGTTGAAGCAATATATTTTTTTAGTTATACAAGGGCAGAAACGGTTGTGTAAACGATGATGGGCTAAGTTGCAAAGTATTGTTTGTGTCATACCTTTGATTTCAAATCATTCGATGGTAAAATGAAATTGAAATCACAAATCCATGGAGTTGAGTGGACTTCTTTGTATTAACTATTAAGATCAATGTTTTTATAACATATCGATCATCAAACCAACCGCCTTAAATAAGTTAAAATTTAAAATTATATAAATATAACTAATTTAAAACAAAATATAGAACTTTTTAATCTTTTAATGTGAATTTGTTATGAAGCCTTAAATAAATAAAATTTAAAACCTAAAATAATAAACGAACTAATAAATGAGATTTTGAAGGAAAATTTTGAAATCCAATCCTGCCATTTGATAACCAGTTCGATCGGTATTCAATGAGTTCAAATAAACTGGATAACGTCGTAAATAATTTAAAAATTAAAACTATATAGATATAACTAGTTTAAAACAAAATACATTACTACTTTATCTTTCGGTTTGAATTTGGTATGAATCCTTAAATAAATAAAATTTAAAACCTAAAATAATAAACGAACCAAGAAAAAAAAATCCAATCCTACCATTCGATCCAGTTTATGGTCAAACAGTTCCACCGGTATTCAACGAGTTCAAATAAGCAGATAACGTCGTAAATAATTTCAAAATCAAAACTATATAGATATAACTAATTTTAAATAACATACATAACTATTTTACAGTCAACCAATTCGACCAGTATTCAACGAGTTCAAATAAGGATGGTTTAAACACACTCTACCAGACTATTCTAGAACCGGTTCTTGATCTAACTTAATCCGGTCAGATTTTAAAAAGATTGATTAAGGTTACTTCTTAAAATAAAAATTTTCGATTTGATTTGGTCTGATTTTATAATTCTCCTTCTAATGGCTAGGGTGTAAACGAGCAGAGCCGAGCTCTCGGCTCGTTTAACTTTCTGTCGGCTCGTGGGTAGTTTTTCAAGCTCGAGCTCGGCTGTTTATTATTTATTAATTAATCTATATTATTTAATAAACAAGTAAACTAAGAAGACACACGTCACAATTCTAGGTCTTATCATTCTCATTTTCCAGTCTCTCTCTTTTATTGATAATCAACTCCACTATTTTAGATAACAAAATTAATTATTTGTTTCAATTTTTATCTCCACATTTTTTAATTTAAAATTATGTTTTTCATCAATTAATTTGTTAAATCAAATTTTTTTGAATTCTACAAACTGAAAACAATTTTATAGCAACTATGATTCAAATAAAAACTTTTAATCATATATTTACAGGGTTAGGTTATAGTAAAAAGGGTTTTAAAAATAAGAAGGGTAAGAAGGATTATAAGCTTGACATGTGTCATTTATTGTTTTTAAAGGGAGGGCATAATGGTCAATGTGTAATATACCATGTCAATGTGTAATACACCAGGTCAATGTGTAATACATCAAGTCAATGTGTAATACACCTGGTCAATGTGTAATACAAGGTCTGATATTACACAATGATCAGACCTGATAATACACAATGAACTGATATTACACAATGAGCATATTACACAATAACCTGACAAATTTGAACGAGTTACACAATGAGCTGAAAAACATAAAACACAATGATGAAAAATATTTGACACAATGAACTTGTATTACACAATGACCTGACTAATTACACAATGACCTGACTAATTACACAATGAACTTGTATTACACAATAAACTTGTATTACACAATGACCAGACGTGGTATTACACAATGAACTTGTATTACACAATGAACTTGTATTACATGATGAACTTGTATTACACATTGAACTTGTATTACACAATTAACTTGTATTATAAAATTAACTTGTATTACACAATGACCTGACTAACTACACAATGACCAGATATTACACAATGACCAGACGTGGTATTACACAATGAACTTGTATTACACGATGAACTTGTATTACACAATGAGCCAAAAAACGTAAAACACAATGATAAATACATATAACACAATGATCTTGTATTACACATTAAACTTGTATTACACAATGAACTTGTATTACCCAATGACCTGACTAATTACACAATGACCAGACGTGGTATTACACAATAAACTTGTATTACACAATGAACTTGTATTACACGATGACCTGACTAATTACACAATGAGCTGAAAAACGTAAAACACAATGATAAATACATATAACACAATGAACTTGTATTACACATTGAACTTGTATTACACAGTTAACTTGTATTACACAATTAACCTGTATTACACAGGGAACTTGTAACTTGTATTACACAATGACCTGACTAATTACACAATGACCAGACGTAGTATTACACAATGAACTTGTATTACACGATGAACTTGTATTACACAATGACCTGACTAATTACACAACGAGCTGAAAAACATAAAACACAATGATAAATACATATAACACAATGAACTTGTATTACACATTGAACTTTTATTACACAATGAACTTATATTATACAATGATCTTATATTACACGATGAACTTGTATTACACAATGACCTGACTAATTACACAATGAGCTGAAAAACGTAAAACACAACGATAAATACATATAACACAATGAACTTGTATTACACATTGAACTTGTATTACACAATGAACTTGTATTACACGATGAACTTGTACTACACAATAACCTGACTAATTAAACAACGTAAAACACAATGATAAATACATTTAACACAATGAACTTGTATTACACATTAAACTTGTATTACACAATGAACTTGTATTACACATTAAACTTGTATTACACAATGAGCTGGAAAACGTAATTTTTTTTTGTTTGTAACGACACTATACTCGTTTTAAAGATAAAAAAACGCTCGTTTTTATGGTGTAATTTTTTTGAAAAAATAATGTCGTATGTAAAAGTTATGAACGTTTAAAAATGAGATGGGAACTTGATAAAAAGTCAACAAAAGTGGCCAAGACTAAAATACTCTTCCAACAAATTTTTCTCCTACAATTTAATCTCAAACATTAAATCTTTTCTACAATTTGATCTAATGGCTCTAAATATTTCTCACCCTTCTTAGAATTAGAATCCTTTTTACCTGAACCTAATCCTATATTTACATATCACATTCTTCCATTTTGACGAGTGTATATGTTGATAGATTACATTATATTTTATTACACGGGTTTTAAAAACATAAACTTTTTATTAGTAAGTATATAATATTACATTTATTTAACCCGTGCAATACATATGATTCTAATCTAGTTTATATATATTTATAACGTATAAATTTTATTATAAAGTTTTATACAATATAATATATATTATTTAGTTATTTTTATCATAATTTTATATATACTAATTATTATTTTATAAAAATATATTTAATATATTATTTAAAAAAATATATAATAATAGGCTCGCGAGCTGGCTCGAGCTCGATAAGTGAAAGCTCGGGCTCGTTTATTAAACAAGCTCTTGTTTAGACTCGAGCTCGATTCAAGTTTTTAATGAGCCGATCTCGAATAGTTCGCGAGCCAGCTTGACTCGTTTACACCCGTACTTAGGGTCTGTTTGGTATGGGGTAATGGAATGGACGAGAGAATGGAATGAATGAGGTAATGAAATGGACAAAGGAATGAAATGGACCATTCCATTCCATTGTCTTGTTTGGTTACCATGAGGAAATGGAATAAATCATTACGTTATGTTGTTTGGTAGACTAGAAAAGACGAAGTAATAAAATCGGTGGTGAGTGGCGGTGGTGATGGGTGGCGGTTGATGGCGGCGGTGGTGGTGGGCGGTTGTGGGTGGTGGTGGGGGTGGCGGTGGTAGGAGGTGGTGGTGGTGGGAGGTGACGGTGGGCGGTGGTGGGTGGTGGTGACGGTGGCGGTGGTGGTGACGGTGGCGGTGGTGGGAGGTGGCGGTGGGTGGTGGTAACGGTGGCGGTGGGTGGTGGAGGCGGTGGGACATGGGGGTGGGTGGTGGCAGTGGGTTGCGGTGGTGTGGTTGTGGGTGGCGGTGGTGGCAGTGACGAGAGATGGAAGTGGGTGATGGAGGCGACGACGGTGGGGGTGGATGGTGGAGGCGGTGGTGGGAGGTGGTGGTGGTGGGTGGTGGTGGTGGTAGGAGGGTGTGGTGATAATAAATGGTGAAATAGAGGATGGAATAAAAAAAAAGGTGGATGGAATAAATTTAAGGGATTTAGAGGGAATGACAATCTTTGTGGAATGAGTAATTCCATTCCATCATCCAACCAAACATCATTTTTTTTATTTAATTATAATCGTTCATTCCATTATAGCTCTTATTCCTGCGTAACAATCGCTACGTTATGGCTTCTCTTACCCCCCCACCGAAAACAGATTGTTCATTCCAAGTCTGACACAATGAAGAGAAAAGAGAGACAACAAAAGTTTCATGATTCCCTGCTCAACATGCTCTACGCTCCACCATTACCACCACCTCATCACAACCAATTTGACGACCAAACCCTAAATTTCGCGCGGGAGATCGTCAATTCAGATTCTCATCATATCAGTTAGGTCATTCTTCCTTTATGCAAATTGCACTCACTTTCTAACAAATCTAACTACACGATTAATATTCTAAACGTGCGTAAATCATACAGATACAGATGAATTGGAGGAAGAAGATGAAACAAACCTGTCGGCGTCAAGCGAAGAACAGGGCGAATTAGGGTTTCAAAAGCTCACAAGAGCTCAGAGAAAGAGACTTCGAAAACAGAAACTTAAAGAAGCTGCTTCCCGCCGGAGACAGATCATCGGGCCGCAGTTGCCTCCCGGTGATCAAATCGACGGTGGAGTTAGCGCCGTTGCTGAACACCAACACCCGGAAGGTGTTCGACGAAATGCCGCAGAGAAACCCGAGAGCGGAAATGATCTCAATCATAGTAAGATCTCCAAAACCCTGTTCGATTTATCAAAATCAGGGGCGGCTCGACCGTTAAAAAAAGAAAAAAGAATAGAAAGCTGAGGCGTCCCAAATTTTAGGGTTTAACTTAATTTAATCGTCTAGTGGCAAAGGTGTATGCATTCTCTAAAATGGAGAGGTCTTGGGTTCAAGTCCCACTTGTGACAAAATAAAACAGGGGTCCAAGTTGGGCCAGGGGGTTTTCTCACCTATGGTGGGTTTCCTCCTGAGGGGGTGTAGATGATCGGGTGAGTCAGTGATCCAAATTGCCGTTAAAAAAAAACTTAATTTAATTTTCAGATTTTGACAAGGCCAGTAAAGTTAGTATAAAGTTTTTTTTCATAAAATTCACTCCAGCTCTAATACGTGTGACTGTGTGTCTTTGTAGAAAATCGTATACAAGAAACGTATGTCATCATATTTCCACGTGTTAGAATCCTAAACAAGAAAATGTATATATATTTTTTAGGAAAAAGGGGCCGGGTTTAGGATCTGTTTTAGGCCCCCAAAAAGGTTTGAGACGGCCCTGATCATAATTGAAACTCAATTTTTGGAAATCAGAGTTCATGTAATTGCAATATTTTATCAAGCAGGCTGGTTTTAATATTTTAAATTCTTGTTTGTAAGTTTTTTCATGAAACTGACAGTCTGGTTGTGGTTATGCAGGAGGAGAGGCATCAGCTTGTGTCAAAGTAAAACATAGAAGGATGTCTAAGAAAAATACAAGGGACAAATCAAAGATGCCTCCAACCAATTTCAGCCATGGAGCTGCAAATCACGGTGCACAAAGTTAACCCTTTACCTGAATCTTCATCCAATTTCATAAGAATTGATTGTAAGTTCTTAGCGTTAATGCAAAATTAGTGATTAGTTCGTTTGTAATCATCTTAGAATAATGGGGGAAAATCGTGTTTTGATATCATTAGGTATCTTAAACTATAGTGAGTGTTGGCATTTGATTTGGAGAAGGAAGATGATTGATGATATTATTAGGTATCTTAAACTATTAGGTATCCTTAGGGCATCCGCAATGGGGCATGTGAGGGTCTAAACGGACGCCTCTGTGGAAGAGAGAGGGAGGATGATTGATGCATGTTACAAATTTATATGCTTTTAGGTATCTTTAGAGAGTAAATTACACTGGTGGTTCAATCTAGTTATGGGTTTAAATGGATATTGTAACTGCGGTATGGTGTTCATGGTCTGATTTTAGTGGAGTTTGTTAAACCTTGAGTCAAATCGTTGGTAACGATTTTTAAACTCTCTTAAACCAAAATCAAAGGTTTGCCAAAATAAAACTTATATCAAACCAAACTCGACGTAAGAACTGTTTGTGCTTAATGGGTTCTAAACGAAAAATGCGAAAAAAAATATATATAAAATTTAAACATAATTCAACAAATATTACATATATGCCTATGTATACAACCATGTAAGTGTGTACAAATATATAGATACGTGTATAATAATTATGTGGTACTTGTGATTCTCTACTTAAAAATGTTTTTTTATTGAACACTCTCTACTTGTATCTATATTTGTACACAACTACACATTATACGTAGGGACAAAGCCACCCTATGCGTTTACCCATATAACAGAAAATAGACTAACACGGTAGTTTTTCGATATGTGGCCCTTATAACTAACTTGTGCAAGGGAAATAGCGAAGACATTATTTGGTTGGACTTGTAATCATGTAGTCGTTTCACTGAAAGGACCCGAATTCAAATCCTATAATGTTAATTTTTTTAATTATTTTATAGTCGGACACTAAAGTAAATAAAAGTAATAGAGTAAACTCCCGTTTTAGTCCCTGTGTTTTGCACTAATTCCCTATTTTAGTCCAATAGTTTAAATTTCTCTTTTTTAATCACTGTACTTTCATTTTTGTTTCAATTTAAGCCAAATGACTAACACCGTTAGTTTTTTCTGTTAACTTTTTTTAATTGACCGTAATATCCCTGTGAGATAAAAGAAAAACTATCCATACTCTCTCTCCACACACACATTCTCTCTCTCTACTTTCATATATTACGCTCACCCACCACCACCATTTGACCGCCACCCGCCGTCGCCACTGCCATTGCCACCGCCGCCACTGCTAGATCTCGTCACCCTGATTCCAATGGTGGTAAAGGTTCCCTCTGGTTCATGGCTATGAGGGTGGAAACAGCCTCAGAAGACGACTACGGCTAGGTTTCCTCCGCAACGACGACGGCGACGGTAGGGAAGAAAGGTGGAGGCCCAAATCACCAACACCACTGCCACCACCACCCTCCACCACGTTTTTCCAGCCACACGCACAGGTGGAGGCCCAAATCAGATCTGAAAAACCAAGATCTTGTGATGCAATTCTTCTTCACCTCCTCTGTTTTCCCCAAATAAACATACATTTAGAGAGAGATCCGACGAGAAGATGTTGGATCTAAAAACCAAGAACTTTCATTCAAAACAGTTCATATTTGAGTAAAAAACTTGATAGTACCAAAATCAATACACACACTAACGTAATCGACAAGATATTGGAGCTCTGCAATGCGAGCGTTGAAGGATAACATTAAAGAATCCAGGGATAAACCTGATTGCTTCACATCTTGTGACAAACTCCTAACCGATGACACCTGGTTGTAAGGGTATGCTTCAATCTCAAGCTTCAATTCTCATAACACTTACTCCACATCACGAATTAACCGTAATCAAATTTGGGGGAGAGGGCTTTGTTTGTAAAGGAGAAGATCCGGCAGAGGCTGAAGTAGAGGTCGGTATTTTAGGGTTTTTTTTTAGAAGAAGAAAGTGGAGGTGGGTATTTTTAATTATTAGAGTATTTTTGTTTATTATTAATATGGGTATTTTAGTCTTTTTAGTTAAAACTTAACAGAAAATTGGATGGAGATTTGTGGATTGGCTAAAAAGGAGACAAATGATGAAACTATTGGATGTAAATGGGGAATTTGAAACTATTGGACTAAAATAGGGAATTGGTGCAAACCACAGGGACTAAAACGGGAGTTTACTCAAAGTAATAAGATTTGTGCTGGTGTGTTGGGGACAAGTTTTGCTCCTAGACCTCTAGTAGAGGTGGAAATCTTGAACCATTCTTAAAAGAATGGGTTGATTTTGGTAAAAAATCAATTGTATATGGTCAATTTCGGTCATATTAGATTAGTCAACGGGTCAATTTGAGTCACCTCAGATTAGTTGACGGGTCAATTTGAGTCACATCAAATTAGTCAATAAGTCAAAATGTATTATAAAACTTGTTAACTTAAAAATAGTACAAATGGGATAGCCACCCCACCACCCATCGCCACCCACTCTACAGCCGCGTCGCCGCCACCCCTCCCGCCGCCCACCAACGCCATATCAGCGTGTCGGAGCCCCTCGTCGCCCCTCCCCCGCTGCTGCCTCCTCCCGCTGCACTCCTCCCCCCACCACCACCAGCACCACCACTTCCCACTAGCACCACCCCTTCCCACTAGCACCACCCGACGTCCTGCTGCGTTCGACGCTTTGCCGCCAACACCCCCCGACGCCATGATGCCACACACCCGCCACCCTCATTCGCCGCCAACCACCTCCACCGCCTGTCGCCGCCACCCGCATTCGTCGCCAACCACCCCCCCATCTCTTGTCGCCGCCACCCGCCACCACCCCGCCCCAACCCTAACCCCACCCACCCTACCCCAACCCCACCCACCCGCCCGCCACACCCCATCACGCCGCCACCCGCCGCCACAATCCCACCCCACCCGCCACACCCCCACCCCCACCCCCACCCGCCACACCCCACCACTTCGGCACCGCTTGTGGGCGCCACCTACCCCACTCCAACCCCACCCACCGCCGCCACCCTCATTCGCTGCCAACCACCCGCCACCCCCTGTCGCCGCCAACAACCCGCCACCGCCACCGCCCCCACCCCACCCACTCGCCACACCCCATCACGCCGCCACCCACCCCTCCCTACCCCACCCCCACCCCCACCCTACCCCACCACACCACTTCGCCACCCGCCTGTCGCCGCCACCCACCCCCACCCACCACCTCCCACCGTATTGGTTGAACCGATTTTGACTCGAACCCAACTGATAGTTTAAAAAAAAAACCTGTTTTGACCCGGATTAATTTTGCTCTAAACCCGTTTTGACCCGAAGTCAATTTGCTCCTAACCCGTATTGACCCGAACTCGTTCTGACCAGTACCCGTTATGACCCGTGACCCGAACCCGCCCACCCCGCCCAGTTTGCCAGGCCTAACCTCTAGTATAAAGGTGTAGACGCGAAGGAAACAACCTGTCAGGAACTAATTGTGTTAAGCTAGTAGTCAATAATTAGTTAAACGTGTATAGAAAATTCTTTATCCTTAAACAAAGCTTTAGTGTCGGTGTATTCAATTTCTTAAATGAAAAACTAAACTTGAATTGATATCACCTTAAAGTCATACAAACTAAATCAAATTGGAAACCCTATATTTACACTCAAAACCTCAAAATATTCCGTTGACCCGACTCCATACGACAAAGAACAGAGCCGCTAAAAAATCTTTCTTGATTGACTTATGAACCGAAAATTTGTGGCGCCGGTAAAAAAAGTTTATCTGCCACTGTGTATACGTGTATAAATATGGGTATATGACGGGGATGGTTCCCCTAAGAAGAGCTATTTGACTAAAAAACCTAAGAAACAATCTCATCCATTCAATTAGATGATCAAGGTTATGGATTTAAGTGTAGGAAAATAAGAGGTGGAGGGCATTCTTGGGAAACCCACAAATGTTGATTTTTTTCAAATCCCCCCCCCCCTTTTTAAACGTACATAACCTTTTCATACAACCTTATTTTTTTTATAAAAATTACACCATAAAATCGAGTGTTTTTTTTATCTTTAATTCGAGTATAGTATTGCTATATTTTACTGTAAAAACAAAATCGACACTTAGTGAAATTGTTCTATTTTACGTAAATATGTTTGTTTCTAGTAAAACAACACAATTAACCGTGCTGCATTGTAAAACAACATAATTAACTGTGTTGCTTTATCATAAAATAACACCAAAAGAATACGGTTAATTGTGTAACTTGCTTTTCTTAGCTAACCAAGCATAAACAAACCAGCACAACAAAACTAGTATATCAAAACAACATAAAACAAAACCAGTACAAAACAACATTTGATGCATAAGTTTTTTGTTGCCTACCACTGAACCGTTTTTTGGTGTATGGATGTTTTAAATTTTTATTTTTAAAGAATGCTACCAAATTAAACACATAATAATTGACTAAAAGTAGCACGCATTAAAGAAACCAGTACATTTGTGTAAATTGTGTTGTTTAACCAGAAACCGGCAAATTTTTAATGTGATAAATTGTGCTGTTTTACTTGAAACAGCACATTTACGTAAAGTAGCACAATTACATTAAGTGTCGTTTTTGTTTTTGCAAAAAGATATAGCAATACTATACTCAAATTAAAGATAAAAAAACGCTCATCCAATTCAATGGATGAGATTACTTCTTAGCCAAATTAGACTTCTTATTTGAACCTCCCCCGATATATGACTGCTCCAATTTAAAATGGAAGGGCTTTTTTTTCTTTTAACTAAACCCTGAACCAAACCGCCCGCCCGCCCTAGTTTGAATGTTTTAAAATGATTATTCAAATAAATAAATAAATACATTAAGAACACAAACCATGAACTAAATTGATGCCCAGTTTTATTGATTTATATACCCATGTATTACATGAGGTCGTTTAATAGAAAAATAAAAATACAATAATGTGTAGTGAAATTGGATTTCAAATTTTATATTAGAATTTAAATTAAGAAATAATTAGAATTCAAATTTTATATTATTTCTTTTGAAAAAAAACAACATAACATAATTAGATTTCAAAATTCAAATTTACTTAAAATAGGAAAAATTAGAAGATTTTAGTAAGAAAAAATATGGTGATGACACGTGGCATTCTTTCTAATCATTTATTAGAATAAGGATTCTGAGTAGAACAAGTGACGTCCTTAGAAAAATACAAGGCTGTATAAATATAAAATATGGAAACCGCTTTTATGGGCATGGAATCGTATATCTTCTAGCGAAATGTGGGCCCAAGATATCAGGCCCATTTAGTTTTTTTAACGGCAACAATAGCGGTCACCAGCAAAAATAACCCAATTACAAAACGCCCACCCGTGTTCGATCCCGAGGCCCACTTAGTTGTACACTACAGGTGGACAAATTGTATTTTTTTAACAAACCGGTTCGGGCTATAACCGGTTTGTTTTTTTAATTACAAACCGGTTCGGGGCACAACCTGGTTTGTGATGGAAAAATTCGAACCTATACAAACCGGTTTGGGCCGGGTTGAAACCGGTTCAGACCGGGTGGAAACCGGTTTGAAAGTGCGAGAACATGAGCTGGTATACGGGCCCGGTGAACTGGGTCAGGTTCTAACCGGTTTGGGCCAAACCTCTTTTTAGGGGTACCGAATCAAGTTATAAACAGGTGCGGAAATCCTAACCGTTTTTTTTTCATCACTATTTGTTATGCATAAAAGCAGTAAGCACCTTTCAAGTAGATATACCGTTTGATTTACAATTATTTTGATAAAAATATTTAGTTTTAACTTAAATATCTAAGTTGCTTTTACTTAGGAGTACAAGGAAAATCATTGGCTAGAAAAAAAAACTACTTAAATTAATAAATTAAATTAAAAAAAAAATTAAAAATGATTTGATTAAATAAACAAAAATTTACAGATAATTACAGAAAAAATAATAAAAAAATAAACAACTTGAAAAAGGAAAAAGAAGCTGAAAATAAGGTAAAGGGAGGGGTCGAACCAAGGTAGATGCTGGGGAGTAATGGCGCGCGCTACGAGCTCCATGAACTCATTCTCTTGTTACTAACTTCGATTAAATTTGTATATACGTTAAAGAAAAAAACTACAGTTTAAAAAAAGAAATAAACCCACAGCCTGTCACGTAACATACTATTATGATTAGGGGTGTTCAAAGTCGGATATCTGAATATTCGGATATCCGAAATTTCGGATTCGGATATTTAAACGGATATCCGAAATTACTAGCTACAATATTCAAAAGATCTGAATTCAAGATTAAAAGACCTAAAATAGATGAGATTTTTTACTAATATGAGATCTACACTAGACTAGAAATCAAATATACCTTCAATTGGTTGAGTAGCATCACAAGTAGCTATAAGGATTCCCAAATAATAAAAGAACAGTTTAAATGGAGTTGATCTCTTCATCTTCTATCAATAAACAAATAATAATAACAAACAGAAGAAGAAATAATCGGAACAAAGAAATTTTACAATCCAGATGAACAAATTACCAGTGGTGGAGAAGAAGCGGACTAGCTGAGTAGCAGTGGTGGTGCGGTGGTCGTCGGTGGGTGGGAAGCCGGAGTAGCGGTGGTGGTTGTCGGCCGGTGGTGCGATGTACGTTGGTAGGGTTTTTCAATCGTGGGAGGAAACAAGAACTGAGGATGAGGATCGAGATTCAACTGCTGGTTAACTCTTGTTTAGGGTTTAAAAAAAAGAATTATTTTTAATTTAAAAAAATAATCTAAATGTAAAATTTCGGAATTTCGGATATCTGAACTATCCGAAAATTTTGAAAATCTCTATCCGAATCTGAAAATCCGGATATCCGAATTTTCAGATATTTCGGATTCAGAATTTCGGATAATTCGGGTTCGGTTTCGGATGCGGATATTTTTGAACACCCCAAATTATGATCGATCGGTTTTGCGATGGACCAATAGAAAAAGGGACGTGTCTTTCCATGTGTTGATCAAACACGTATATTATCCCTCAAACTTCCTCCTCAAGTTTGATGAAAAACTTACTTTTAGCCCCCCACACTTTAGCTCATGAACTTTACACATTTATAACTTTTACCACACTTTGAGTGTCACATAAATATGGAAGTTAAAAAATTGAATTATTACGAAATACTTTTTATTTTATTTTTTTATATCTAATAACTATTCATTTACCCGTTCTCGTGACCTACATGTGCGAAAATTGATATATTCATTTTCAGTTGTACTTTGTTTATTTTTCGCAAAATTGTTATGGTTCTCATTTCAAATAAGTATTCTTATTCTTATTATAACTAGGGGTATTCATGTCTAGGTTTGACGGTTTAGCCAAAAACTCAAGATTTTCAGAAACAACAAAACAAACATGCCGATTGATTGGGTTTGCTAGACTTACCAAAACGGTTTAGGTTTGACGGTTTGAAAGTTCTAACCATGAGTTTGTATTAAAAATTTTAAAACGATAACTACACTCCATTAATAATATACACATATATGCAAATTTCATAGATAAAAAAATGGTTAAACGATTGATGAGTTTACTCGACTGATTTCAAACTCCAAACTGTTAACTGAACCATTAGACCACAAACACAACTAAAATGAACCGTAAATCAAACCATTAAACCTGTCAATTTGTTTCGATTTGAACAATTAAGTCAATTTTAACTGTTTATATTTACTCTTAACTAAAAAAAACAAATATTTCATCCAAACAAGATTTAACTATTAATAAATACAGGAAATAAAACACCGTGGAAGTTACAAAACCAAAGATATTGATTTGAAATTGAGTTTAAAAGGTTGATTTTCCAAAACTGAAAATATGAAATATTTAATGTTTCATAACCAATAAAGCAAAAGTGAAGAGACCATAAACTTGAAGGACCAATAATGAAACTTCAAGTTCGTAGACTCGATGCTCAGCTGTAAAGGGCGCGTCAACCGGGTTCATAGTTTTGCTAAAAAGCCCAAAATTCTAGGGTTTGAATCAGGTGTAACAAACGGATGCCGGAACGCTCACTCTGATTTCTGTCGAACGCTTTGTTTCCGACGTAATCGCCGGAATATTCCTACCGGTAAACACGCTGAACCGTTGTACATTTATGCAGTTTTGATTTCTTCAATGCTTGTTTTATTATGAATAAATATCGAGTAGAAGTGATGTAAATCGGTTCGATTTTGATTATGATGCTTGCTTTCATGCATAATTCTGTAGTAGTTTGCTATCATCATTTTACACATGTATTCAGAATATCAGAGTGATATTTGTGTGTATTCTGGTTTTAAGCTAAGCACTGAAGATATTGACTTCGTTATATTGATCGTTCTCTGATGATAGGTTCATAATTAGTTCAGAATTTCGGTGTTACTCTATTTGATCATAGATTGTTATTTTTGGCTTTCTGGTATTCATATCTGGTTTCAGATTTTCAGATGTTTGTGTTTCATGTGATGCATACTACAGTTAGGGCATACTTTTAGGGTTTTCAGCACTTAGAAAGTGAAAATGGAAAATGCTGGCTTTATCATCATGAAATTTGGAATTATATTGATCGCTGGACGCCTGAAGGGGACGAATCGTAATAGTATTTTCCTGTGATTAATTGTAATGGAACAATAGATCGTAAGATGATTAATAGAATGGATCATCTGTCTTGTTACCTTGTGCATTAATGGTTTAGGATTTGTGAATGGATTGTACATTTATACTAATGATATTCGTAGTAGTCAAAGGCACCAAAGGCGCGCGTCCAGGCGATGCGAGGCTCAAAATTCTAGCCAAAATATGCAAAAAAAATCTGTCAGAACCAGCCTAAACTAGTCTAAAACAGCTTAAACTAGACTAAACCAGCCAAAACATGTATATAGCAGCTAATAATGGTGTGGAATACACCTGCGCCTTACCGGACCCGCGCTTTTAAGCTCTTTGTGCCTAGGCGTTAGGCTCACCCCTTGCACCTTGAGCCTTTGACTACTATGATACTATTGCTGATACAGACTAAAGAGGACCCGTTTTAAATATTTCTTAAAATCATGGAGATTGAATATTTGTTCCCTCTGATGTTGTTTTCTGCTGGGACTTTGGATAATGCTTTGTGTGTTGGATGCCGATTATGTGGAGGCTTGGCCAAGGGAGGGCAGCCGGCTCTAGCCTTGGTTCGGCCCACTTGATGTTAATTTTAGCCAGCCCTAAATTATTCTGTTAACCCTAGAATTAGTCTTTAAACACATAGCTTTGTAATTGTAATTCCTTGAACACCTGAATAATAGTATACCGCTAGTTGCAACCCGTGGACATAGGTCACACCGACCGAGCCACGCTAAATCTCGTGTCTTTCATTCTCGTTTATTGTGAGTGTGTGCGTGTGATAACCTAACATTGTGGACTTAAATTTTTTCTTTGAAATCTAGGAAAGATTTTGAAATTCCATAAATGGGCGCTCCTAAGCAGAAGTGGACATCAGAAGAGGAGGCTGCTTTTAAAGCTGGAGTCACCAAGCATGGCCCAGGAAAATGGAGCACAATTCTCAAAGACCCAGAGTTTGGATCTGTCTTGTGTCTACGTTCCAATGTCGACCTTAAGGTTCAAATCAATTTTACATATGTACATTCGGTATTGTATACATTCAATCATAAGTAGAATATGTTGCATGCAAGTAACAGTAGATTGATGATTTTGTTTTCTCTGGTGCAGGATAAGTGGAGAAATTTGCACTCGATGTCTAGTGGATGTGGATCCCGTCAAAGGGGTAGACCTGGAAAGTCAAAAACACAGCTGATTCACATGCCTGAAAATACTTCCATTGCTTCTAAAGAAGAAGATGACATGCAAATTTGTCTTCCTGATCCTCCTACAGCATTAGCTGAAACATTGCAAAATGGTAGTTCTAAGACGCCAATGCCAAGGTCATATCAACTCTGTCACTGTATCTGTTTTCCAAGTATGTTGCATACTTATTTTCATTTGCTAAGCCATTGCTACTAGTTAGATGATCTTGAAAGGATCAAATTTCCTAAGAATATGTTAGTTATAAGTCTATTTACTATTAAATCCTTAATATTTACATTCTTCTGGACAAGTGGAACAAACAAGGTGCGGTTTCCTAACTGAGATTATAGATTTATAGTTAAATCCTTGTCACTGACTAATGTAGGTTGGAAAGCCTTATACTGGAAACCATAGCTAACCGGAAGGAGTCACGTGGTTCTAGCCGTGCTGCAATTGCTGAATACATAGAGGTACTTCCAAGTGTTCATGTTTTGACACACCTCATTCTAATTCAGAAATTTGCATACATGATTAGTCAGTTAATTTATATTCATTTCTGTTTGTAACTTGTGCTTGTTCATCGCTTATTACAGGAGAAGCATTCAGCACCTCCCAACTTTGAAAAATTGTTGAAAGCAGAGTTGAATAGTTTGACAGATAGTGGGAAATTAATTAAGGTAAGCAGATTCTTTCTAGAATTAATGGAGGCATATAGTCTGATTAATATTCTTGCTTGGATCATACAGGTAAACCATCGATACAGGATAGCACCAATTTCAAATTTGGATTTAAAAAAAAATCAATCCCCATTGCATCTAGAAGTAAATCAAGAATCTTGCCCAACGAGCACTATCAAGATTCTGACAAAAGCAGAAATCGATGCTGAGTTGGAGAAGATGAGGAGCATGACCCCACAGCAGGCTGCTGCCATGGCTGTGAAGGCGGTTGCAGAGGCTGAAGCTGCTATTTTAGAAGCTGAAAGGGCAGCAAGGGAAGCAGAGACCGCAGAAGCTGATGCAAAATTAGCCAAGGTGTTTGCTGCTGCTGCAATGCGGGCACTCAAGCAAACCACCCTTTGTACATGGTAAAACGCTAATGTCAAACTGGTCAACTGACTGGTAGCAGCATTGAAGTAAGATGGTAATTATAAGGCAAATTGGATTTTAATAATCCAAACTTTAACTTGTTGACCAATAATAATCCATACAGTCAATTTAACTAATGGCACTCCTAACTTTCACTTGATTTCAACTCGATTTCGCTCACAATGATGATTATGAGCGAAATGGGAAACGTACCCTCCTTGTAAGCAGAATCAAGTGGAAATTTATGATGATTATGCAAGTTAGATTGTCCTTGACAACAAAAGTGAAAGTATAATTGGTCAATGGATCATAGTTTGGATTATTAAATTCCAATTTGACTAATTTTAAACCTTAATAGCAACTATTTGTTCATATGCAGACTTCAGTGACGATGAAACATGGTTCTCAACAAGATGTGCAACAGACTCGTGTTGAGATGTGTGCAGGCCTGTTAATTGTGAAGGTATGGATTGGTGAGTATAAGTAGATACACACGTGCTTCTGTTTTTTCGGTTTTGGAACAAGTTTGCTGTATTTGAGACGGAAATAGGTTGTGTTTGGGCTATTGGCTATATATGAAAGGTGGCAAAGTGAATGGGTGGGCGGTTTGAGCAACATCTTCAGTGTGTGCAAGTACATCTTGGTATGGATTGGATCTAACCGGGTTGATTCGAAACACTTTTTTTGCCGGAAATCTTCTAAACTGTTAGCATGTCAAATATGATTAACCTACTTTCTAAAAAAGATTTACTAAAACCCACAGGAAAGTTTAGAATAATGGCGCTAAACCAACTGCGCGATTATTTTGAACAAAGATGACCCACAAGAAAGTTGACTCAATCCCTATGAATATCCATCTATCAATATTAGTTGAAAAAAAATGTTGTATTATTATAAGGTTCACACCACCTCTCTTTAGGGGTAAGAGGTTTAATCCGTATTATAAATCGGCCTCTTTTGTAAAAGAAATACAATTTTTTTACTTAGGATATTAACACGTGAGAATATAATGACATATTTTTGTATACATTTCTAGAAGACACAATCACACGTGCTAGAGTTGGAATGATTTTAGTGAATAGAAAATCTTTTCAAGTATACTGATTTTTTTTTATTTTTATCAAAACTTGTAAACTAAACGAAGTTAAACTCTAAAAATTCGGGGTCTTTAAATATGGGACCCAAGTTTTAGCTTAAACTTTTATATAGAGCATCATAACTTTTTTAATATTGAGTCGTTTTTAAGTTAAATTGTTTGATATGTCCATATAGGTAGTGCATGATAGATTATTTTTTTGTGAACGGCAAACTCACGCACTTTAAATCTACTCCTAATTTACACAACTTGTCCATGTGATGAACCCACAACCTCTTGGTAATGAGACATCGTACAACACATGAATACCATTAGATTAAATGCTCTCTTGGTAGTGCATGAGAGATAATATCTTCATATAGGTACTTTAATAAAGAACCACAAGAACCGTATATAATAGTGTAGTGAGAGAGAGGAGGGGTTGTTAGAAAACCGTTGTATATCACGTTTTAAATAATAGGTACAAGTGTGATTTTTACTGTTTACAAATTGTACACATTTTTTTTATTTATGCCTTTTTGATTCGTACACTTTTAAAAAAGTTTAAAAGCATTCATAAGGGTGTTGGGGCACCCTTTGGGTACCACGGGTACATCGCCCCTATCAATTTGGGTAAGGCCACAAGTAGGCGAGTTCGGGTATATCTACCCGTGAATGAAAGTTTGGTTTGAGGGTGTTTGATTTTGGGGAATTAATTAAAAAAAAAACACTTTACGGTATTAGGGTTGGGTTTGGGTAAAAATGAGGCGTCACTTTCTCATTGGGTTTTTTTTTAGCGGCGTGGTCTCAACTGACACGTCCCACCAGGGGAGGCTCGTACAACAGTTTACCCAAACAACCCCCAAAGAATTCGAAATCTACAGAGGGTGTTCATAGTTTTTATGAAGTGTACCTTACAAGATTCGAACTCATAACCTTCATAGAGGAGAAACCCTTTAGGAAAACCCCCTCTGACGACCAAGACAGAACCTTGATGACCATTAGATATTTTCTTAAGAAACTTTTTGGGTGAGGGTTGTGCCCCCAATGCCCTAACATTTGACGTTATTTTTACTGAATTTGATGTGAATAAAGCCAGAACCATACATGCATGTCAAATACAATGTACCATAAATATATAACAAGTTTTCTCCCCCGCGCTACGCGGTGGGAGTTAGGTAGTTATCGGTTTGGCTCGTCGGCGGGGATAAAACTTACGTCTAAACACAAAGAGAGGCTCATTACTTCAATTAGTCCCCATGTTCCTCGAATGGATCTCTTAGTTGTTGAGAAGGTTGCCCAAAAGCGGTATATAAGGCGTACACAGTAAAACTTACAAGTAAACAAGATATAAAGATGGCGACTAGGGTTGCTGTTTCCATTATTATATAATTTCAAGACCACAATGGATCTATGATAAGATCGTTTATTTACAATGGGATGGTATACAAAGTCAACAGATTTCAATGAATACAATAGGATTTATGGCTACACAAACTGTTGAGAACGGTTCTAGGTCTGGTCCAAGACGAACTACTGTAGGGAATTTATCCTTCTAGCATACGATAAAAAAATACTCGGATCGCTAAAAAAACCCTGTATATCCCGTTTAAAAAAGTTAATGAACGAAAACTATTATAAAAAAAATACTCAACGAACTTTTGTTATAACTTTATAAAAAAAACCTTTACTCTATTGAAGTTTTATAGCAAATTCTGTAAAAAACAAAATTTTGAGTCAAAATATAAAGTTGTGACAAATCTATAAAAAACAAAACTTTTGTGTCAAAAGAAAAAAGTCAAAAATTAAAGTTGCACAAATCTATAAAAAAAGTTTTGTTAAAACACAAAAAAGGTGAAGTGTGTGCAAATCTATAAAAAAAAGTTTTGTGGTCAAAAAAGCAAAAGGGTTGAAGTTCCCTACTATTCTTAAAAAACAAAAAAAAAGTTGTGGTAAAAAAACCAAAATGAAAATATTTTAGACACCATTATCAAAAGAACAAAAATACGTGGCCAAAATGAGAAAGTATAAAACTCTACTATTCTAACGCAATTGTCATTTAAAGCTTTTTGTTAATGTTCATGAAATAAAGTAAAATATATTATACAATAGTTATTAGATTAAACTAGGGGATTTATCCGCCTCACGTTGCGGCGGCGTCAAAACGTACAGCAACTCGTGCCGCCCCAAGTTGCGCCGACGTCGAAACGTATAATAACTCGAACCACCCCGTGTTACGGCGCCGCGTCGAAACGTAAAACAACTCGAACCGCCCCGCGTTATGGTGGAGTTTGGTCGAGTTTTCCCCGCGCAATGCAAACCGTATATACAATATATTTTGTGGCAAAACTATAAAAAAAACTTGAAAAAAAATCTAGGGCAAAACTATATAAAAAAACTTTTAAGAAAATACTTGTGGCCAAACTTTAAAAAAAAAGTTTTGAGGGAAAAAAACAAAAAGACAAACTACACTGTGAAATGTAGTTTGTCTTTTGTCTTTCAATATAGAGGATAATAAAGCTATAAGTACATTTATCAAATAAAATAAAGTTATAAATATACTGGAAAACTTGAGTATCAAATTTAAAATATTAACCCACCTAGCTAATCTTTTGTCTATCCTTATCTTTCTAAAATATTAGAAACATCATTTTCTCTCTTGTATAAGAAATGATAATGGAAATAGTAACACCAGTGTTTTTATGTAAAACATTTCTATTATTATAAAAGTAAAGTCTAACCGTTTTAAATAATTTACTATAAGAAAATGTCAAATATAAGGTTGTTTGGCTATTTGTTAAAGTCTTGTGGCCAAGAGGATTATAAGGAAATTTGGTTCTACTTCCTCATTTTCTTCTTAAAATTGGTTTTGAAGCGAATGTGAGAGCAAGGGCCCAAATTTTGAATGCAAGTTCTTAGACACGATTTCTGAACTAAAGTGGTGAATCTGTATCTCAAATTTGACATCGCAGCCCTACTGTTTGGTGAAGATTTCTGTATCCAAACGAGCCGTAGAACTATCCCGTTGTTGACCGTATTTTTTTTTAATTCAGTGTTGGCTAGCCCATTTTATATCAATAAGTATAGATTATTATCAACAAATAAGTTATAATTTAAATTATTAAAATCTAATTTTCTAATTAAATATAATCACACTTTCATATTTTCTCAACGATAATAATGAAAAGATAACAGGTGAGAGGTTTTTAATGTTAGTTTTGTGATATCCACTCATAGGATTGGTGGCCCCTAAACCTCCTATTATTTGTCTATCATAAAAAATATTATATTAGTATTTTAATTGAACTAGTGTTGAACACGCGCGCGCTGCGGCGCTTTAAACTGTCATTGAAATTTGTGTGTTCAAAATTTTATATAATAAAATCAGAAGCGTTTACATTCTGATTACTTCATATTGAAAATGTCTAAATACAGCAGGCTCTAACGGAGATCCAGATCCAACTTGTTCTACGAACAGTGAAGTTTCTCTGTTTCCTTTCTTCATTGCACATGTCCCATGTTAAGTTTGAAATGATCCATGAGAATTACGTACCAGATCAGATCAAATGAACCGGAGAGGTGATTCAAACCTTCTAAGAGTCCGGATAGGATTGCCAGTGAACACAGGCTTCCTCAAAGTTGTCATCAAGCCTAGGTAATAAGATCCGGAAAATATTATAACTGAATCTAAATTCGTTAAGGAGAGATAATAAGTATCCGATAAAGATGCTAATGAAGAGATATGTGCTGAAATAAGAAGTATTTATAAAACATTGTAGTTCACATTTACTACTGAATACAGCTTCTATAATAAAATGCTAACATTCCCAAAATTTCAGAATTCAGTCATCATGTATGAAAAATATTAAACTATAGAATTCAATAATTATTACCACTCCAGATAAGTATGGAAAGCCACTACTCCAGATCTAAAAACTGAAGGAATCCATGTGAATTTGAATATGAAGAGTACTCCTTTGAATCTCTAGAATTAAAAGCGGACTCTTTTATTGGACGATTTTGTAATAATTAAAAAGGTCAAAAACAGTTGATGGTCAAAACAAAATTTTTAATCAAATGAATTGCCATGTTGATGATGTGTCGTAATGAAATATTAGAGATATGCTAACCTTCTTAAAAAGAACATTGCTCATTAATTTTTCAGAGAGTTGAACATATTTTTCACAAGAAACCAAATCAAATGTGGGTTTGACTAAAAGTGGTCCAAATAAACATCCAATTAAACTTTTTATGTACCTTATAAGCACACAAATCTGATGTGACATCAATTGTTTCTTCAACTTTAGGACCATATACATGGGGAGAAACATGTTTCAAACAGTGTTGCTTCAGATGTTCAGTGGCCTCAGCTGATCCATGCGCCAACACCTAATAAAGAAGATATTATATTTTTAACAGTTTAACAACAATTACAATAAATAACTTTCTATAATTTCAGTACTAATTAAATAAGTAAAGAAAAATAGCATTCATACAAGTTTCAAGGGAGCGACATGAGAAAGAATTGATTTGATTGACCGACCATCAGAACGCCCTTCAAAATCCATGTAAACCAGTGAACATTTGACTTGGACCTGAGACAGACAGAATACCAATACAAGATAATAAATAGAAGTTGAATTCATTGTGGTAAATTCTATCTAGCATTGCCTTCAATTACCGAATCTCAACGGTTGATCCGATAGTTTACCTTCAGAACCACCACCTCCGCTGTTTTTACAATTGTTTTAAATAAAAAATATAAACCATATAAGGGATGCTTAAGGTCAGAACGACAAACCAAACCGACTGGGTTGGATGGTCAACCAAATGCCCACATGATTAATGAGAATGGAAATTAACCGCCCTAATTCCAAATATTTGTTCGACTAATCATGAAAAAACACAAAATTTGGAACTTGCCATCAGAAGCATACATCAATAGATAAGCTCTTGTTTGATGTAAGAATATAACAAATATATAAAAATATAATAGTATATATTTTCTTTTTCATTTCTTTCAACCGAGTATTCTATATGTTTTAAGAAGCTAACAAAAGAGAAGCCAAAAGCAACCTTTCATAAAACTTTGAGACATATATATTGAAAATGTTAAAATACTTTCAGATGGATAAGAGAATTCATCTTTTTGTTCACTTTCAAATAAAAATCATGCCCACGCCCACATGCTCATAGAGCCCAATTTAAACACCTACATGATTTTCAGTCCTGCAAATGAGCAAAAATTGACTTGTAAAGCAAAACTGATATGTTTTCAGTCCTTTTTAACTTCAAAATTGACTTGTAAAGCAAAACTGATAGACGCAAACTTTGGATCCAAAAGAGAAATTATCTGCATTTTTTACTAACACATTGCACCGTGAACCAACACTCACGAACAACTGATGTGTTAAACCCAAAACCACAAACGAAACGAATACCTGAACTGATGTTTGTTAAGTGCTTCTCCCACACAGATCAATGCAACTGTAGATATTTGCATATGTCCAAAATGAGTAAAATCTATATTACAATTGAAAGATTGATGGAATGAAGACAAAATTACATGGTTATTGTGATGTGCCAGCCTTTATCTGCAATCTGCAAACGACAACCAATTAAAGAAAACGAATCAGCGCAAACGTTCGAAATAGATTAAAGAACAAAAACACGCAAATATATGTTTTGCTTTACACAAATTTAACATAATAAAAAACCTAAACAAACATGGTTACATCAGCTACATGATATCACAACCACAATAAAAAGATGTAGCTGAAAGCCAAATAAAGTGACCAAAGTAATTTGATCTGCACAAAGTAATTTGACCTACACTCTAAATATGATAAAATCGGTTCAAATTTTGCACTAAATTGCATACGGGTCTCCATTCGTGATATCACAACCACAATAAAAAAAAAATTTAAATAAAGTGACCAAAGTACCTGAAAGCCAAATGATCCGTCAGCAAACGTTGTAGCTGCCAATAAAGGATTAGAAGGAGAAAAAAGTACCTGAAAGCCAAATGATTCATGAGCAACAAAATCAGTAAAAAAAACATGTTCTCTTTTCATTTTTCTATAGATAAAAACCAAATTGGGGCTAAAATTAGGGTTACATAGAAAGAATATAGGTTCTTTGATTAGAGAAGGTGTTTATGTGGCAACCAACCTGATTTAAGCCTTAGTACCTTACCTCTCACCGGAGCTACCCCTGTTTTCAAACCATAAATTCATCAGCTAATCCTGAGTAACAATAGAACTGCAAAACTATTAGTGAAACCTAACTACTGTGAAAGAATTTCCCTGAGGTTTTGTTATTAATGAAAACTCGAACACACACATAGATAGTGAAAGAACAGATGAGATACCATTGGCTTCCTGCCGGTGATGACTGCCACCGCCTGTAGACCACCCGTCCTCCGCCAAATTAGGTCTGATCTCGTCGACAACGGTGGTTTCGTGAAGATCGATTGCGATTGTAGAGAGAGATAGACTGGGAGGCGACGAGGAAACGGAGCTTAGCTGTGGGTGACCGTTCCGTTCTTAGACCTGACCTAGTCGACAACGGTGATTTCGTGAAATCGATCGCAATTGGAGAGAGAGAGAGGGTGCCGACCACAAATGGAACTTCCCTGTGGATGGGAAATCGTTCTTATCCCATCAAAAAGGTCACAGACTTGTAAACCATGCTTTGCGACTTATACACGCAGTAACAACTTGTACATGCTGTTTTACAGCCTGTATATTTACTATTCACCCTCATGGGGTTTAAATAAGATTGTAATGCGGAGATACCCACGTGTGTATATTTAGCATAACAATTTCCTATATGTCGCTTTCAATTTAAAATTGGTGGCCCCTAAACCTCCTATTATTTGTCTATGATAGAAAGCAAAAAAAAAAAAACTATATAAGTATATTAATTGATCGCGAGATACCCACGTGTGTAAATTTAGCTTCAAGTTAATTACACGGATGACTTCAGGCAGTGGCGAAGCTTGAACAAAAACGCAGGGGGAGCCGAGATTTTTTTTCCTATCACTGGGGGCCAGAACTATAAAATTTCTGGCCGAATACGTATAAATTAACACTATTGAGTGAAAAATCGACCAAATACGTATAAATTAACACTGCTGAGCGAAAAATCGGAGGGGGTTGGAGCCCACTCTGGCCCTCACAAAGCATCGCCCCTGGCTCCAGGGCCGGTCCCGAGAATCCTCAAAACGTTTTGGGCCCGGGACATGTTAAAAGAAGCGAGCCCCATAATATAAACTCATAATGACATAATAAAAAACTACAACAAACGAGTAACGATCATGCATAACGAATAATGAATTACGCTGCCGACTACCGTTCTTGCCTCCTTCGTCTTTTGAGTTCCCTACCCGCTCTAGCCCACATATTTTGTTATTTTTTAATAAGTTTGAAAATCTAGTGGACCTTTTTTAATTTATAAGTGGGTTAATATGATAAATGGATAATAGAAGTAGTGAGTCTTTTTTAATTTTTAAGTGGGTTAATAAGATAAATGGATAATACAAGTTGAGGCTTTTATAAAAATATATAATATATATATATATTTTTAAACTACGGGCCCCTTAAGAGACCGAGCCCCGGACGGTCGCCCTCCCCGCCAACCCCCCCCCCCTAAGGGCCGCCCCTGGATGGCTCTTGTGACATGCGTATATTGCAAGTTTGATTCTCACGCTTAAAAAATTACATTCCTGATCCATGTGTTTGCTATTTTGTAACATGGATGGTCTATTACTTGGATGAATGTTTAGTTTTTCTCTCAAATTTTTTTAAAAAGACCAAAATACTCTTTATTAATAAATACAAAAGAAAGTAAAAACCCTAATTATCTGTAAGCCCCACCAGTACCCAAAAATTTCATCTTCATCCCACACTCCCTACCATGGATCCCTTGACCATTTGATTCTACCATCACCATTAAACCAATATCCCTTCTCAAGTTCTCATCTTTTACAAATTTAGGCAGATTGAAAGAAGCTATCCTGACCTCCCTTCAGTTGAAGGAAGACATCTTCGCCGAGATCTGCTCCCCACATATGCTTATTCGACTTCAAAGTATTAGAAAGTTAGTCCACTTGTTATTAATTTTTTTTTTATGTAATTGATAAATATTAATTCATATTAAATTCGTTTGGTTAATTATATAATAACTATTCATAATTAGATTTATATTAAATATTTAAAAATATATTTTTTAATATCATTATTTAAAAATATAGGAATCGTTCATATAAAATAATAAAAACACCTTTAATAAATCTAATTACAATACAACAAGAAAATAAAGTTGTAATCAGAGTACAACAGCTGAAGCCGTATGTATTGTTGGGGATGACCTATAGCACCTGTAAGAATACATAGAGAGTAGAAGAGTACGAAGAACATAAGCCCTTGATGTGTGTTGTTGGTTAACATGTGTGTTTTGGGATGATTAATAACCAATAAACATCTTAGCTCTGTTTTAGACGCGGTTTTGTTCGTTGCAAAGCCCTAACAACATAGAACACAAACCCAAAAAAAGTAGGCAAAAAGACAAGTTGATAAAAAATCATTTTTGTAACTTAGTGAAAAACACACGTTTTCACCAAAAAATTTCCAGCAAGAAAATATATACAATTTATTAAGATAAATAATTTAGTTATGAAATAACAAACGTAAAATGTGAACCCCCTTTAAAAAACGCAATGCTGGTTGATTGTTGGAGATTATTCAAAGAACATCTGAATCATCCAAGTAAACTATTTCACAAATTTTCAAAATAAAATAACTTTCTTTCACAACTAGCAGTTGAGCATATTCTCCACCAAATCCATGATCAATATTGGACCATTTTTATCCAAATATATCTCTATACACAACAATTAAGTACCAAACAACAGTTAACATATACGTTAACTAACATTATTTACATTGATGACTTGAATCGAAACTGAAAACAAGTAACATACTTCAGCCACAGCGGACAATTGGGCGCTAGGCCTGGAGATACCCTTTGGCTTCCAAATAAGAAATCACTTTCTCGGCCATAGCCTCAGGCGGAGGACAGACCTCGCCTTCTTGTTGCAATACAATCTGCACAAACAAAGGTCCATGTTCATTAAACCAAACATAAGTAATTGAATTACGGGTCAAGTGCAAACTTTGCGTGCATACCTCAGAATTTAGTGGAGCTTCATACGGGTCATCGATCCCAGTAAAGCCTGTAAAGATGGTAACCACCCAAACCCAAATAGAAGAATATAAGAAGACCCAAATCACCCATGAAAATGGCATAATAATCAAAGCGCGTTGAATTTACCTTTGATCTTTCCAACCCGTGCGAGCTTGTATAAGCCTTTTGGATCTCTAGCTTCACATACACATAGAGGGATGTCCATAAATACCTGTCATTTACAAGCCTTGTGAGTCATGGCAATGGCTTCTAATCAAGAAAAATATTTTAAAAAAAAACCTCAATGAAGTCTCCATCTGGAAGCATAGATCGACAAGCATCGCGATCTTTTCTGTAGGGAGATATCGCGCTAGCTATGCAAATAAGTCCAGCATCCGCAAATAGCTTAGCTACCTCTCCTAAGAAATTAAAGAATATCAAGATTATTATTAGAGCCTAAACACCTATGTAGCATATTAAAACCAGATTGAGAATCAAAGACTGATACAAGTTTCAAAATTCAGAAGAAGAATGATCAGAAACAGGAATCCCACCAATTCTTCTAATATTCTCTGCACGATCTTCTGCTTTGAAAGTAAGATCAAGGTTAAGACCATGCCTAACATTATCACCATCAAGAACGTATGTCAATTTTCCTCGAGCATGAAGCGCTTTAGTTAATGCGCAAGCCACAGTGCTCTTCCCTAATTCATTGAACCAGAACACAAACAAATCACAGAAAACAGCTATAAGTAAATAAATTCAGGAATAAAACTGATAATTACATGAATCGAAATTCAAAATCAATTCCAATGTTCTGTCTGCTTGATCACATCACAGAGATAGAAAGACATTGAAACTCACATAGTTTAACTAACATTACATTAAGGCCTTTCTTATACAGACAACAAACGCAATACGGGCCGTATTGCTTATCAATTTTTCTTATACCGGCCGTATAAGGTGTGTTTCCCCTCATACCGGCCGTATAGCATTTCTGACTGACACATAAGTGACTGATGTGACAGTGTACACCACTCACAGATGCAATACAGGCCACGATGATCAAAAGCTAAGATTAAAGTAATTTGACGTAATCTAAACCCTAATAATATTAACTTAATGAGCAAAGTTATAACAATTTGACCTAATTTGAACCCTAGTGTATTGACTTAATGAACAAATGAATAATAATTTGACCTAACCTGAACCACTGAGGCCAGTAATCCAAATCACACAGCCTTTCTGCTGAAGCAACTCCTGCCTATCAATTTTCTCAACTGAACATTTATGCCAAACGATATTCGCAGATCCGCATCCAATCGTCGACTTTTCTAAACGAATCGAACCTACATGAATCCGACTGTGATACTAGTAAACTTCATAAAAAAACGATACGATTACAACGAGTTTTGAGTTTTTACCGTTCGAATCATCGGAACCGTTCGTAACTGCACGGCCGTTGGATTTAACTTCAACATCGACTGTATATGACGGCATTCTCGAACCTTCGATTGCTTTGATTGGCGCTAAATTGTTCAAAGCGGACGCCCTGTTCCGTCGGCGTTCAGACGGCATCGCCGGGAAATTCGCAAACCCTAGCTTTGTCGGTTGGCGGTTAACAGAGTCAAATCCCGACGACGAAGTGAAAATCGATGAGATTTTTCCGGCTGCAGTCATTGCGTCGATTAGAGCGCGAAAGAATCAAAAATTCGGAATCAAATGTAAATAAATTTATAAAAAGAATCTGTGATTCGAAAGCTTGTTATAAATATTGCAGGAAAAGAGGAGAAATATGTGGTTAAGGTGTTGATTAGATTTGCCAGGATTGTGGATTTTTATGGCTGATTTCAATGATGTCCGGTCTCCATATGTGCCTGCTAATGCCCGGTTCTTCAATGAGTTTATTAGTCATGCTGGCTTGGAAGAGTATAATATGGTTGGCCGCAAGTTTACGTACGTGTCCGACAATGGAAGGAAGCATAGTAAAATTGACCCGTTTTTGGTGTGTAGGGGTTTCTTTGATCTCTGGCCGAACGCTTATGTTGTGGCGCATCCGCGAAGCTACTCTGATCACTGTCCCATCTCCTTAGCCCCTGTGGAGGTCGACTTTGATCACATCCCGTTTCGTGCTTTTAATTCCTGGTTTGGTATTCCAGACTTCTGTGAGTATGTGGAGGGTTGTTGTAGATCTTTTTCTTTTGCTGGTCCAGCTGACCTTGCTTTGGCCACTAAACTTAGGTTGCTGAAGTTTCGGATCAAAGTTTGGTTGGCTGCTGATAGGGAGAACCGGGAGGGCCTTTGTAAGGAGTGGAAATCCCAGGTTGATGCAATTGAGTTGGTTGCGGAGTCTAGATTGTTAACTTCGCAGGAGGAATCGATCATGTTGGAATGTAAGTGTCTTCTCCTTAACAGTGAAAAGTTAAATATTCTGGATCTTAAACAGAAATCTCGGATAAAGTGGGCGGTTTAGGGGGACGAAAACTCGGCATTTTTCCATGGTATTATAAATGCTAATTCGGCCAATAATCGGATTCATGGTTTAAATGTTAATGGCGAGTGGGTTCTCCGGCCGACTGTGGTTAACGAAAAGGTGTTTGACTTTTTCTCTCAAAAATTCCAGGAGCTGGTGGAGTCAAGACCGTCTCGGGAGTGCCCCAATTTGGCTAAGTTGTCTGATTCGGAGGCTGCGATGCTCACCCATCCTTTTTGTTTGAATGAGGTAAAGGCTGCCGCGTGGGAGTGTGCGGGTGACCGTGCTCCGGGTCCGGATGGATTCAACTTCGCTTTCCTAAAAAAGTTGTGGCCTTGCTTACAGTTGGATTTTATGAATCTTTTTGAGGAATTATTTGTTAAGGGTGAGCTGGGTAAGGGGTGTAATTCCTCTTTTATTGCTTTGATTCCGAAATCAAAGGACCCTTCAGAGCTGCGTGATTTTCGTCCTATAAGTCTTATCGGTTGCATTAATAAAATCATTTCCAAAGTCCTCGTGAACAGATTGAAAGGTGTGGTGGGGAGGCTTATCTCGGAGGTTCAATCTGCGTTCTTGGCGGGTCGGAATATTCTAGATGGTCCTCTAATGTTAAATGAGCTCTTTTCCCATATGAAGAAATCAAGGTCGAAGGGATTCTTCTTTAAGGTGGACATCGATAAAGCTTATGATTCGTTAAACTAGGGGTTCCTTGACTCCATTATGGCCCAGGTGAACTTTCCGGTCACTTGGCGAAAGTGGGTTATGGCCACGGTGACGTCGGCTCGTGCATCGGTGTTGGTTAATGGCTCCCCCACCGAGGAATTTCCATGCTCCCATGGCTTGCGCCAAGGGGATCCTCTGTCCCCGTTTTTATTCGTGATTGCGATGGAAGCTTTGTCCGGAATCATGAAACATGCATCTTCAATAGGTTTATTTCATGGTATTTCGTGTTCCTCACAAGGACCGGTGCTGTCGCATTTGATTTATGCTGATGACGTGGTTTTCCTTGGGATTGGGTGCAGCTGAATGCGATAAATCTGATTAGAATTTTGAGATGTTTTTATTTAGTCTCGTGTCTAAGGATTAACTTGGCCAAATGCAGTTTATTTGGTGTGTGTGCTGATCAACATGAGTTGACGGGCTTGGCCCAGATTTTAAAGTGCAAGGTGGGGAGTTTTCCATTTACCTATTTGGGTTTGCAAGTCGGTGCCAATATGAACTTGGTCAAGAACTGGGAGCCGGTTGTGAGTATGTTTAAAGCTCGGTTATCGTTGTGGAAGGCTAAGTCTTTGTCTTTCGGGGGTCGTGTGACTTTAATCAAATCCGTTCTTAACTCCTTGCCTACGTATTTCTTCTCTTTGTACAGAGCTCCTATTCGAGTAATTGATCGTTTAGAGCGATTGCAGAGAAATTTCTTCTGGGGTGGCGATTCTCAAATGAAAAAAGATTAAGTGGGTTGCTTGGAAAAATGTCATCAGATCTAAAGAATACGGTGGATTGGGTCTTGGTTCCTTGCGAGACGCTAATCTTGCCATACTAGCGAAGTGGTGGTGGCGATTTAAATCGGACAAGTGGGGTTTATGGAGGAAGGTTATTTGGGCTGTGCACCATAGCTCTAGATCTTGGGCTCCTATTCCAGCTAGAGTGTCTATTCCTGGGCCTTGGAAGCAGATCGTTAACATTAACGGAGACCTTATTAAAGCTAATTTGGATCTGTCAAAGACCGTTATTGGGGGCGGGTCATCCATTATGTTTTGGTTGGACTGCTGGTTTGGTCTGCCGCCGATGTGCTTCCGCTATCTCCGATCGGGTTTACTCGTCTTCGGCTGGGCCGGTGTTTCATTGGGTTTGGAAGAGGGCGCCGGCTACTTTTGATGAAGTCTGTGAATGGAATGTCATGATGGCTGAGTTGGGCACAGTCTCGATCCCGGGGGGAAGGGATAATTGGGTGTGGGAGCTGGACCGTTCTGGAGGTTTCTTGGTTCGAAGCTTAAAGGGAAGATTGGCGTGTCCCGACCTTGAAGTTTCGGCTAGACTGCCGATTTGGAACAAGTGGGTGCCTATGAAGGTTGAGATTTTGGCTTGGCGGACGTCTTTATATCGGCTTTCTACCCTTGTTTCTCTCGCGGCCAGGAATGTGGATGTGCAATCCATGTCGTGTGGCCTATGTGGTGAGTTCCTGGAAACTACTGAGCATCTTTTTGTCAACTATGGTCTTATTCAATTCTTATGGCAACTTCTTGCTCAGTGGATTCATATGCCTCCGATTTATGCTTTCAGCTTTGGTGATATGTTAGATTTGCACTCCTCTATGGATGGGTCCCCGGTTAAGAAACGTATGTGCCACGCGGTGATATTGACTTCTGTTTGGTGTGTTTGGAAGGCTTGTAATAATTTCGTGTTGAATCACAAGCCGGTGGCTCTTGCTAAGATCGTGGAGGATATAAAGGTTTTGGGGTTTTTGTGGGTGTCTAGCAGGGCTAAACAGGTTTGTGTGTCTTGGGAAAATTAGAGGTCTTTTTCCTTTTAATTGTTGTTTTTGTTGGTTGCTGTTCCCTTTCTTGGGTTGGTTGTAATGCGTTTTCTAGCTCCTTGCTAGTGCGCTTTTCTATTTGTGAATAAATGTTTCGTTGGTAATTAAAAAAAAATTAGATTTGAATGGACGGTTCTGATTAAGTTTGAGAAGATGAAAGATCTTGGGGGATCTTCAGGATTCAATCAATCCCACAAATGGGGAATTTTTTATTTATTTTTTAAATATGGTTGATATTGATCAAAGGAGTGGCTTGAGGCCTAAAAACCACACGTGATTTTATAAAAAAATAGGTGTGTTTGGTAGTCTAAATTTGGAATTTAAATCTACTTTATTTTTCAGGGTCATAAGACCATCTATAGTGAAAGCGTGAGAGGGGATGGCGTGAGTCATATAGGAATTTTATGTTCAGAAACACCGACCCCTAGACATGAAAGGGGGAGGAGGGGGAGCCTGGGGCATTTCACGGGGGCTGATATTGTATTTGTTTGACTTTTTGATTCAAACTATTATTATTATTAGTAGTTCTATTATTATTATTTCTATTATTATTATTAGTTTTATTATTATTATTAATATTATTATTAGTTTTATTATATTTATTATTATTATTAATTAAATGCGGGTCGAGAAACCACTACGCATCTTAGTTTAAATGGGCAGTTAAAACCCCTGTGCTGATGTGACGCTGACGAGAAGGGGCGTGAAAGAAAAAGGGCGTGAAACCACCACGGATAACCTACGAATGAAAAACAACATCTCGGTCTGGGTGGTGTGAAGGAGCTGAACTATTTATGAGTTTCTTAAACAAACTCAAACTTTAGTCTATTTTGGAGTTTATTTGATAAAGAGTAAATTACGTTTTTGGTCCATAAACACTTTCAGTCTAAAAAAGAATATTTTGATACATTATACCACTAGGTTAGAAAACCCGTGTATTACACGGGTTAAAGGTTTTTATGGTTGTCTAGCAGGGCTAAACAGGTTGGTGTCTCGAGAAAATTGGAAGACTTTTTCCTTTTAATAATTGTTTTTGTTGGTTACTGTTCCCTTTCTTGGGTTGGTTGTAATACGTTTTCTAACTCCTCGCTGGTGGGCTTTTCTTTTATGAATAAATGTTTCGTTGGTCATTAAAAAATAAATTAGATTTGAATGGACGGTTAAGATTAAGTTTGAGAAGATGAAAGATCTTGGAGATCTTTTGGATTCAATCAGTCCTACAAACGAGGCAATTTTTTATTTATTTTTTAAATATGGTTGATATTGATTAAAGGAGTGGCTTGAGGCCTAAAAACCACACGTGATTTTTAAAAAAAATAGGTGTGTTTGGTAGTCCAAATTTGGAATTTAAATCTACTTTATTTTTCAGGGTCATAAGACCATCTATAATGAAAACGTGAGAGGGGATGGCGTGAGTCACATAGGACTTTCATGTTCAGGAACACCGACCCCTAGGCATGAAAAAGGTGGGGGGGGCGTGGGGCATTTCACGGGCGCTGATGTTGTATTTGTTTGACTTTTTGAGTCAAACTATTAATATTATTAGTAGTAGTTCTATTATTATTATTATTAGTTTTATTATTATTATTATAATTATTAGTTTTATTATATTTATTATTATTATTATTAATTAAATTTGGGTCGTGAAACCATTATGCATCTTAGTTTAAATGGGCAGTTAAAACTTCTGTGCTGATGTGACGCTGACGTGAAGGGACGTCAAATAAAAGGGCGTGTAACCACTACGGATAACCTACGAATGAAAAACAACATCTCGGTCTGGGTGGTGTGAAGGAGCTGAACTATTTATGAGTTGCTTAAACAAACTCAAACTTTAGTCTATTTTGGAGTTTATTTGATAAAGAGTAAATTACGTTTTTAGTCTATAAACACTTTCAGTCTAAAAAAGAATATTTTAACACATTATACCACTAGGTTAGAAAACCCGTGTACTACACGGGTTGAAGGTTTGTGTGGGTGTCTAGCAGGGCTAAACAGGTTGGTGTGTCTTGAGAAAATTGGAGGTATTTTTCCTTTTAATTGTTGTTTATGTTGGTTGCTGTTCCATTTCTTGGGTTGATTGTAATATGTTTTCTAGCTCCTTGCTAGTGCGCTTTTCTTTTTATGAATAAATGTTTCGTTGGTTATTCAAAAAAAAAATTAGATTTGAATGGACGGTTCTGATTAAGTTTGAGAAGATGAAAGATCTTGGGGATCTTCAAGATTCAATCAGTCCCACAAATGGGGAATTTTTTATTTATTTTTTAAATATGGTTGATATTGATCAAGGGAGTGGCTTGAGGCCTAAAAACCACACGTGATTTTATAAAAAAATAGGTGTGTTTGGTAGTCCAAATTTGGAATTTAAATCTACTTTATTTTTCAGGGTCATAAGACCATCTATTGTGAAAGCGTGAGAGGGGAAGGCGTGAGTCACATAGGACTTTCATGTTCAGAAACACCGACCTTTAGGCATGAAAAGGGGGGGGGGGGGCGTGGGGCATTTCACGGGCGCTGATGTTGTATTTGTTTGACTTTTTGAGTCAAACTATTATTATTATTAGTAGTAGTTCTATTATTATTATTAATATTATTATTAGTTTTATTATATTTATTATTATTATTAATTAAATGCGGGTCGTGAAACCACTACGCATCTTAGTTTAAATGGGCAGTTAAAACTCCTGTGCTGATGTGACGCTGACGTGAAGGGGCATGAAAGAAAAGGGCGTAAAACCACTACGGATAACCTACGAATGAAAAACAACATCTCGATCTGGGTGGTGTGAAGGAGCTGAACTATTTATGAGTTGCTTAAACAAACTCAAACTTTAGTCTAGTTTGGAGTTTATTTGATAAAGAGTAAATTACGTTTTTGTTCCATAAACTCTTTCAGTCTTAAAAAGAATATTTTGACACATTATACCACTAGGTTAGAAAACCTGTGTCCTACACGGGTTGAACAATAAAAATGACAAAATTCATAAAATTGTATATATTTATAATGACTGAAAATCTGAAATTATGTATAATTATTGATTTAAAATAATAAATCAATAATATTGAAAAAAAAGATAATTATAATTCATAAATTTTCATAATTTGAATGTTCCCGTAATATTGAATTTTTTTTAATTGTATTCAACGAAAGTTAATGATTCGAATTGATATTACTGTGATTTCTATTGACTAAGTTTGAGCGGTGAAAAATTTAATTGACCTTATAAAAAGATGACATGTGGCAACATGACATATTGATCTATTATATATGAGTTTGTGTTTACCGTAACCATTGCAGTTCCTAACGTTATATCTTTTGACATTTTCTGTTTAATCTAAAGACATTTTAGTCATTTCAGTTGTAAGGGATTAGTTTAACTCTTTCAGTAAAAAAAATAATTTTGTTTATAGTTTTTTTATAAAAACTTTTTTTTAACTTATTTAAAAACGTTCTTTTAAACTTTTATGGTCAAGGTTAACCATTAACCGATAACCGAACCGAATTAACCGAAATTAACCAACGGTTATGGTTAAGGTTCTTTGATTAACCAATAAATCGCTTAGAGCATTCCCAACTCGTTCTTTATATTCCGTATCTTTATCCTTACAATTACACTAAAAAACACTATTTTTTTTACCTTTTATCTCTACTTTTCTCTCTTTTTATCCTTATCCTTATAATTATACTAAAAACCACTATTTTTATCCTTATATTTCCAAAAACCTTATATTTTTTCCCTCTCCTCCACTCACAACCACTTTAAACCACTCCTAAAAATATACAAAACTCACTCACATAATTATACCAAACGGGTTGTGAATGCTCTTATGGTTATGGTTAAAGGTGTCTTATAACCGAACGTTAACCTAACCAAACCGATTCAACCCAATATATGCACAAAGTATAAGTGATTTAAACATCAAAAGTAAGCATAAGTGATTTAAACATCAAAAGTAAGAACATGTGAGTGTTTTCTTCTTGCTGAATATCAAACTCATTCTGATATAGAATCATCAAGAGTAAAATCCACCGAGGAATTTCCATGCTCTCGTGGCTTGCGCCAAGAGGATCCTCTGTCCCCGTTTTTATTCGTGATTGCGATGGAAGCTTTGTCCGGAATCATGAAACATGCATCTTTAATAGGTTTATTTCATGGTATTTCGTGTTCCTCACAGGGACCGGTGCTGTCTCATTTGATTTATGCTGATGACGTGGTTTTCCTTGGGGATTGGGTGCAGCTGAATGCGATAAATCTGATTAGAATTTTGAGATGTTTTTATTTAGTCTCGGGCCTAAGGATTAACTTGGCCAAATGCAGTTTATTTGGTGTGTGTGCTGATCATCATGAGTTGACGGGCTTGGCCCAGATTTTAAAGTGCAAGGTGGGGAGTTTTCCATTTACCTATTTGGGTTTGCAAGTCGGTGCCAATATGAACTTGGTCAAGAACTGGGAGCCGGTTGTGAGTATGTTTAAAGCTCGGCTATCGTTGTGGAAGGCTAAGTCTTTTTCTTTCGGGGGTCGTGTGACTTTAATCAAATCCGTTCTTAACTCCTTGCCTACGTATTTCTTCTCTTTGTACAGAGCTCCTATTCGAGTAATTGATCGTTTAGAGCGATTGCGGAGAAATTTCTTCTGGGGTGGCGATTCTCATGTGAAAAAAGATTAAGTGGGTTGCTTGGGAAAATGTAATCAGATCTAAAGAATACGGTGGATTGGGTCTTGGTTCCTTGCGAGACGCTAATCTTGCCATGCTAGCGAAGTGGTGGTGGCGATTTAAATCGGACAAGCGGGGTTTATGGAGGAAGGTTATTTGGGCTGTGCACCATAGCTCTAGATCTTGGGCTCCTATTCCAGCTAGAGTGTCTATTCCTGGGCCTTGGAAGCAGATCGTTAACATTAACGGAGACCTTATTAAAGCTAATTTGGATCTGTCAAAGACCGTTATTGGGGGCGGGTCATCCATTATGTTTTGGTTGGACTGCTGGTTTGGTCTATCGCCGATGTGCTTCCCCATCTCCGATCGGGTTTCCTCGTCTTCGGCTGGGCCGGTGTTTCATTGGGTTTGGAAGAGGGCGCCAGCTACTTTTGATGAAGTATGTGAATGGAATGTCATGATGGCTGAGTTGGGCACAGTCTCGATCCCGGGGGGAAGGGATAATTGGGTGTGGGAGCTGGACCGTTCTGGAGGTTTCTTGGTTCGAAGCTTAAAGGGAAGATTGGCATGTCCCGACCTTGAAGTTTCGGCTAGACCGCCGGTTTAAAACAAGTGGGTGCCTATGAAGGTTGAGATTTTGGCTTGGCAGACGTCTTTATATCGGCTTTCTACCCTTGTTTCTCTCGAGGCCAGGAATGTGGATGTGCAATCCATGTCGTGTGGCCTATGTGGTGAGTTCCCGGAAACTACTGAGCATCTTTTTGTCAACTGTGGTCTTATTCAATTCTTATGGCAAATTCTTGCTCAGTGGCTTCATATGCCTCCGATTTATGCTTTCAGCTTTGGTGATATGTTAGATTTGCACTCCTCTATGGATGGGTTCCCGGTTAAGAAACGTATGTGCCACGCGGTGATATTGACTTCTGTTTGGTGTGTTTGGAAAGCTCGTAATGATTTCGTGTTCAATCACAAGCCGGTGGCTCTTGCTAAGATCGTGGAGGATATAAAGGTTTTGGGGTTTTTGTGGGTGTCTAGCAGGGCTAAACAGGTTTGTGTGTCTTGGGAAAATTGGAGGTCTTTTTCCATTTAATTGTTGTTTTTGTTGGTTGCTGTTCCCTTTCTTGGGTTGGTTGTAATGCGTTTTCTAGCTCCTTGGTAGTGCGCTTTTCTATTTATGAATAAATGTTTCGTTGGTAATTAAAAAAAATTAGATTTGAATGGACGGTTCTGATTAAGTTTGAGAAGATGAAAGATCTTGGGGGATCTTCAGGATTCAATCAATCCCACAAATGGGGAATTTTTTATTTATTTTTTAAATATGGTTGATATTGATCAAAGGAGTGGCTTGAGGCCTAAAAACCACACGTGATTTTATAAAAAAATTAGATGTGTTTGGTAGTCCAAATTTAGAATTTAAATCTACTTTATTTTTCAGGGTCATAACACCATCTACGGTGAAAGCGTGAGAGGGGATGACGTGAGTCACATAGGAATTTTATGTTCAGGAACACCGACCCCTAGGCATTAAAGGGGGAGGAGGGGGAGCCTGGGGCATTTCACGGGCGCTGATGTTGTATTTGTTTGACTTTTTGAGTCAAACTATTATTATTATTATTATTAGTAGTAGTTCTGTTATTATTATTATTATTATTATTATTTCTATTATTATTATTATTAGTTTTATTATTATTATTAATATTATTATTAGTTTTATTATATTTATTATTATTATTAATTAAATGCGGGTCTTGAAACCACTACGCATCTTAGTTTAAATGGGCAGTTAAAACCCCTGTGCTGATGTGACGCTGACGTGAAGGGGCATGAAAGAAAAGGGCGTGAAACCACCACGAATAACCTACGAATGAAAAACAACATCTCGGTTTGGGTGGTGTGAAGGAGCTGAACTATTTATGAGTTGCTTAAACAAACTCAAACTTTAGTCTATTTTGGAGTTTATTTGATAAAGAGTAAATTACGTTTTTGGTACATAAACACTTTCAGTCTAAAAAAGAATATTTTGATACATTATACCACTAGGTTAGAAAACCCGTATACTACACGGGTTGAAGGTTTTTGTGGGTGTCTAGCAGAGCTAAACAGGTTGATGTGTCTTGAAAAAATTAGAGGTATTTTTACTTCTAATTGTTGTTTTTATTGGTTGATGTTCCCTTTCTTGGGTTGGTTGTAAATTGTAATGCGTTTTCTGACTCCTCGCTGGTGGGCTTTTCTTTTATGAATAAATGTTTCGTTGGTCGTTCAAAAAAAAATTAGATTTGAATGGACGGTTCTGATTAAGTCTGAGAAGATAGAAAGATCTTAGAGATCTTTAGAATTCAATCAGTCCAACAAACGAGGCAATTTTTTATTTATTTTTTAAATATGGTTTATATTGATCAAAGGAGTGGCTTGAGGCCTAAAAACCACACGTGATTTTATAAAAAAATAGGTGTGTTTGGTAGTCCAAATTTGGAATTTAAATCTACTTTATTTTTCAGGGTCATAAGACCATCTATAGTGAAAGCGTGAGAGGGGATGTCGTGAGTCACATAGGACTTTCATGTTCAGGAACACCGACCCCTAGGCATGAAAAGGGGGGGGGGAGGGGGTGTGGGGCATTTCACGGGCGCTGATATTGTATTTGTTTGACTTTTTAAGTCAAACTATTATTATTATTAGTAGTAGTTCTATTATTATTATTAATATTATTATTAGTTTTATTATATTTATTATTATTATTAATTAAATGCGGGTCGTGAAACCATTATGCATCTTAGTTTAAATAGGCAGTTAAAACCCCTGTGCTGATGTGACGCTGACGTGAAGGGGCGTGAAAGAAAAGGACGTGAAACCACTACGGATAACCTACGAATGAAAAACAACATCTCGGTCTGGTTGGTGTGAAGGAGCTGAACTATTTATGAGTTGCTTAAACAAACTCAAACTTTAGTCTAGTTTGGAGTTTATTTGATAAAGAGTAAATTACGTTTTTGGTCCATAAACTCTTTCAGTCTAAAAAAGAATATTTTGACACATTATACCACTAGGTTAGAAAACCTATGTACTACACGGGTTGAACAATAAAAATGACAAAATTCATAAAATTGTATATATTTATAATGACTGAAAATATGAAATTATGTATAATTATTGATTTAAAATAATAAATCAATAATATTGAAAAAAAAGATAATTATAATTCATATATTTTCATAATTTGAATGTTCCCGTAATATTGAATTTTTTTTAATTGTATTCAACGAAAGTTAATGATTTGAATTGATATTACCGTAATTTCTATTGACTAAGTTTGAGCGAGAAAAACTTTAATCGACCTTATAAAAAAATGACATGTGGCAACATGACATATTGATCTATTATATATGAGTTTGTGTTTCTGTAACCATTGCAGTTCCTAACGTTATATCTTTTAACATTTTCTATTAAATCTAAAGACATTTTAGTCATTTCAGCTGTAAGGGACTAGTTTAACTCTTTCAGTAAAAAAAAATAATTTTGTTTAAAGTTTTTTTATAATTTTTTTTTTTAACTTATTTAAAAATGTTCTTTTAAACTTTTATGGTCAAGGTTAACCATTAACCGATAACCGAACCGAATTAACCGAAATTAACCAACGGTTATGGTTAAGGTTCTTTGCTTAACCAATAAATCGCCTAGAGCATTCCCAACCCGTTCTTTATATTCCGTATCTTTATCCTTACAATTACACTAAAAAACACTATTTTTTCTACCTTTTATCTCTTCTTATCCTTATAATTATACTAAAAACTACTACTTTTATCCTTATATTTCTAAAAACCTTATATTTTTTCTCTCCTCCACTCACAACCACTTTAAACCACTCTTTAAAATATACAAAACTCACTCACATAATTATACCAAACGGGTTGTGAATGCTCTTATGGTTATGGTTAAAGGTGTCTTATAACCGAACGTTAACCTAACCAAACCGATTCAACCCAATATATGCACAAAGCATAAGTGATTTAAACATCAAAAGTAAGCGTAAGTGATTTAAACATCAAAAGTAAGAACATTTGAGTGTTTTCTTCTTGCTGAATATCAAACTCATTCTGATATAGAATCATCAAGAGTAAAATCCAATAACTGTATGAACAACTCAAGGCTTATCTACTTCGGCATGTTATGATGTAGAATCATCAAGAGTAAAATCCAAGCTTCACGTCGCTACACACATCTAGCTTAAGGGGGGCATATTAGAGTTGTTATGATCGATCCCTTTGGCTATGCATTTATTGGAGCTTTTTATGGTGATCTTTTTTATTTTCTTTGTAACATTTTTTATAATATTGTTTTATGCTTTCACATATGCTTTCACATATGCTTTCACATATGCTTTCACATCCTTCCGATTGATGATTGTGCACTGTATCCTATCTCATTTTATGCTCTGAGAATCTGTTTGTCGGTATAGTTCATCGGTAGTTCACCGGAGAAGAGGGTGTTCATCGGAGAAGAATAGGGTAAATTTTGGGTGAGATCAAGGGTATTATTGTCTTTTTATTAGAAAAGATAACGACATGGGTACAAAGAGAGAGAGAAACCAAACCACAGGGGGGAAAATTGCACTTTGTTTAAAACAGGTCGCAAAGTGTCAACGGACCTAAACCACAGTGGTGCAAATTACAGTGGTGCAAATTACAGTTTACTCTTGTGATTATATAAACCGTGAAGGTTCCGCTAAAAAAATGAATTTTTGTTAAAAAAAACTGGTTCAAACGAACTCCAATTCAACTAATTTCAGCGGTGTAGGAATCGGCTCGTCGAAATAAAGCCTAGCGCTAAACCATAAATCCTAAAAACTAAACGTTAAAGCTAAATCCTAAAGCTAAACTCTAAAAACTAAACTTAAAAACCTAACCACCCCACCCCATCCCATCCCATCCTCCAAAAACCTAAACCCTCCGACCCCCCCCCCCTTCAAAAAAAAAACCTAAATCCCCCCCACACCACCTCCGAAAAACCTAAATCTCCAACCCACCCCCGAAAAACCTCGACGAGCTGATTTTTATGCCGCTGGAATGAGCTCAATCAGAGTTCGTTTGACCCGGTTTCTGTTAAAAATGAAATCATTTTTTGGGTTTATTAACGAAAATTCATTTCTTATTTAAACATCCCCCTATATAAATAAAAGTATTAACTTTTGGTTTTCTGATCTCTTTTCTAATAAAAAGCTAAATGGTTTTATCACTTGACATCACCATATTCCATCTCACAGTTGTTTCCTAAAAAACCACATTTATATCCTCCATTTAATACTTTCATATTTATTTTCTTTTTAAAAAAAAATACATAGATAAACATTTTCATCATTATTACCACTATCTCACATTTTTTTTAAATTATCATAAGTTAATACTTAAAAAAAATCAAGAATTAAAAAACAAAAGATTTTAAAAAAGAGAATTTTTAAAGTTTTATTATTAAAAATAATTTTTTTAAATATTATAAAACAACAAGATTTTTTTTTAATTTTACATATAAAATTTGAAAATACTATGATTGTATTTTAAACAAATATGTGTTAGAATAATGTTTACTAACATTTAATTAGTATTTTTTTAATTAAATTTGATATTTATAAACAAATTTTTTATTTTGATTTATAAATTTTAATACTTAGTTTTTAATAAAATTAAGAAACTTGTAAATATTTATTGTTAAACATGTATTATAATTTTTTTAAAAAAAAAAAAAACATGTTTACAAATTTCAATTCTAATTTATTACTTTTAAATTTATCATATTTAATTCTGAAATTTTAAATTTAATTGTGCCAAAATGTTAAGGAGTGAATTTTAAAATTTGGAGTTTTAAATTTTGAATTTAAAAGATGATATATTGTTGAAATTTAACATTTATTTGTATCTTTTTATTATTTTTTTAATGAGAGATTTAGTATTCAAAGTTTAACGAGATTTTCCGTATACAAGTACAAATAGTATTCGTCAATCAAAACATTTTGATAAAAGTTTATAATCTCCTGATTTTCTAAATGGACTTACATTACCAGGTTTGTTAAACCATAAATTAGTTTTAAATGTTGGTGTTCCAGTTATGCTATTAATAAATACTAATGAAAAAATGGTTTAGGTAATGTAACAAGTCTTTAGATCAAATTACAAGGTAATCGCGTTATAGTAGCGAATATTATATTTTGAAACAACTTTGATCATCACAATTTTTACCTATAATTGGTTTAACATGTTTAGACAAAACAATTTCACTAAAACTTCAAAGGAAAAATATACAATTGTTGTATTTTTACAATGCCCATGAACACAAGTTTAGGGCAATCACTTTCAAATGTTGGTTTGTATTGAAAGATCCAGTGTCTATTTATGATCAGTCGTATGTTACAATATCAAGAGTTAAAAGTAAAGATGGACTCAAGCTATTAATCTTTAGTAAAAATGGAAAATTACCAATACCACGTCAAATTTTACATACAATGAAGTATTTTCAAATTTGTAAATAATCCTTGTAAGATTTCATTTGACATTTAATTTAATGTATTGTAAAAAGTGCACAACTTATTAAATGAATTGTAAGGCCCCCTTTCCCGGGTAACCATACTTGTTGGATTTACTCATAAACATAGTCATAAATACTGAACCTAAATTTAAAACATTTGAATTCAATCATTACATAACGTAACATAACATGACAGCGGAAGTCTTAACAATTAAAAACATAACATTGACTTAACATATATAAAAGTGGATGTCAGTCTCGTGCCGGGTAACCATCACGCCTTCGCACGACCCTTCCTTTCTTTACCTGAAATGTATACTAAAAGTTAGCTAACGCTAGTGAGTTCTAGTTTAAAAACAATCATACACATCATTTATCTTATCGTCAAGTATTATATATATATATATATATATATATATATATATATATAATATACGTGCATTAACATACTCTTTGCCTTACTGTTCTCACATAATATTCATACTGAGTATATACATATGTACATACATACTTACTTTGGGGAGAACATTCATTGGTCATACACATAGGGGTGATCAACCCGTCATACTTGTCGCGAATGTATCAAAGACAACGCAGTGAGAACTACCGTCGTGGCCCTTTTCATAAACCGTCCGGCTCCAGAAAACCGTCCGTCGAAACATAAATCCGCCCGGCAACCTTTGTCCATCCGCTCTTAAACCGTCCTACCGTCGTAGTCCGTTCATTCGCCCGTCTGCCCTAGGGCATCCGTTTCCCACGTGGCTATTATATATGCAATCGTTCTACATGTAATAAGGCATTTGCTTCGACCGTCCATGAGTACCTTTTATACGTCCTAGCTTGCGAAGGAACGTTTTTGTCCCGGTTGCAAAATAGTCACGTGGTCGTCCGTCTACCGAAGTAGCCGTTGTCATCGAAGCGTCCATAACGTTTACATACATTCATAACATGCAATATATATAATATAAAACAAGATTTCATTCATTCACGTTATGTCCTTCTTTCATTCATTCTTTATAATCATACGTTTCATTCTTTGTTCATAATTCATTTTCATATATAAGTGTATATATATATATATATATATATATATATATATATATATATTCGTATACCACGTATGATCACATTGACATTCATAGCATTTATTCATTTAGTGTATACACTTCAGCCCTAAAACATTTAAAATGATTTGCACATAACATAGAAGGGGGCACATAGAACTCACCTGATGAGCTAGTCTTGTCCTGTCCTAACCGCGGTCCAATGAGTGCCACACACGATCTGGATTGATTAATTACACATACATCAGACCTAATCCCGACTCTAACGGTTAAACCATTCTGAATTAGGCGACTATACTGACTTTACTAACCGGCCTGTTGCCTGCTGCCTGCGCACTTAGCAAGTGCGCAGGGCCTTGTTCATGCGTACTTGATAAGTACGCAGGTTTTGCTTCCTGTGTATTTGATAAGTACGCAAGTTTTGCTTCTTGCGTACTTGATAAGTACGTAGAACGCTCTTCTTGCGTACTTGATAAGTACGCAGGATCTGCTTCTTGCGTGAAAAACCCTATCTTTCGCATGCGGATCTGATTGTGCCAATCTTACAACTTTCTTTGTTCAAAACGTGCGGTTTTCATTCTAGATGTTAATCCTAAGCTTATTTCAAGTTTCATCCGTAAAAAACGTCACCTATTTAGCTAAAACCCGAAAAACCCCAAAACGAACAAAAACTCAGGTTAAGGTCGAATCGTTACCTGGATTGTGATTCTGATTCGAAGGTTTTGCTCACGAGCTCAGCAGTAACGTGCTCCTTCAATTCCGGGTCGATCCGTCAACTTTCTCTCTCTAGGCCCGAGCTCTCCTTTCTCTCTCTAGATGTTGCAAATGAGAGAGTTGAGACTTTCTTGGCCCTTATATAGATGGGTTTCCCTCGGCCCGTTGGAGCCCAGCCCGAGCCTATCCATTTTTCTTTCATTTTTGACGATTAAATATCGATCACGTTATTTATTTATTTATTTACTATTTTTGGGATGTTATAAGTCTACCCTCCTTAAAGGGGTTTCGTCCTCGAAATCGTTTATACGTTAAACAATTGAGGGTATAGTACTCTCATCTCGTCTTCTTTCTCCCACGTCGCTTCTGACCATTTTCTGTGCTTCCATTGTACTTTAACTACATGAATCGACTTATTGCGTAGTCGTTTCTCAGCTCGGTCAATAATGGCTATTGGTTCCTCCACATAATTTAGACTGTTATCCACTTCGATCTCGTCGTAAGGTATGTGAGCTGTGTCGTCAGGTAGGCACTTGCGTAAGTGCAACACGTGGAACGTAGGGTGTATTCCACTAAGCTCAACGGGTAGGTCGAGTCTGTAAGCAACTTGACCCACTCTCGCTAAAATCTTGAAAGGTCCGACAAACCTTGGACTTAGTTTGCCACATTTTCTGAATCGAATGATTCCTTTCCATGGTGATACCTTTAACAGTACCATGTCCCCTACTTGAAACTTTAAATCCCGTCTTCTCTTATCCGCGTATGATTTCTGTCTGTCTTTTGCGACTTTCATTCGAGCCTTGATTTGATCAAATTTCTCGGAAGTCGCTTTGACCACTTCGAGACTTGCAAAATCCTTTTGTCCAATTTCCCCCCAACAAACTGGGGTCCTACATTTCCTCCCATACAACATTTCAAATGGCGGCATGCCAATAGTTGAGTGATAGCTGTTGTTATATGAAAATTCTGCCAATGGTAGATGGCTATCCCAACTCCCACCGAAGTCAATGATGCAGGTCCGGAGCATGTCCTCCAAGGTCTGAATGGTCCTTTCAGATTGACCATTTGGTTTGAGGGTGGTAAGCAGTGCTGATGTTCAGCCTAGTGCCCATCGCTTCATTGAATTTCTTCCAAACCCTTGACGTGAACCTCGTATCCCTGTTGGACACAATCGACAGCGGCATACCATGTCTGCTCACAATTTCCTTGATAAATATTTCTGCTAGCTTTTCAGACGAAGAAGTCTCACGTATTGGCAAGAAGTAAGCACTTTTCGTCAAGCGGTCGACGATCACCCAAGTGGTATCATTGCCTTTAGCTGTTCGCGGTAGCTTGGTAATGAAGTCCATCGTGATCTCCTCCCACTTCCATTCCGGTATTGGTAAAGGTTGCATTTTACCACATGGTTTCTGGTGCTCGGCCTTAACTAGTGAACACGTTAGGCACTTGTTCACGTACTCAGTCACATCATTCTTCATGCCAGGCCACCAGTACTCTTTCTTCAAGTCTTGATACATTTTGTTGTCCCAGGGTGGATAGAATAGCGAGACTTATGGGCCTCATCGAGTATTTTGCCTCTAAGCTCGCCAATATTAGGTATCCACATCCGGCCAAACTTAGTTCGTACACCGTATGCATTTGCATCCAAATTTACTTGTTGTCCTACTATTCTTTCCCGTTTTATATTTCTTTCTAAGAGTGCTTCATCTTGTGCCTTTGATATTTCACTCATCAAATCAGGCGTTATAATCAGCTGACACGCTTTGATCCGTATAGGTTCCGATTCTTCCTTTCTGCTTAAAGCGTCAGCCACCACGTTGGCCTTGCCTGGATGGTATAATATCTCACAGTCATAGTCTTTCAGTAGCTCTAACCACCTCCTTTGTCTCATGTTTAATTCCTTTTGTTCGAAAAAGTACTTCAGGCTCTTGTGATCAGAGTAAATGGTGCATTTAACTCCATACAGATAGTGCCTCCATATTTTTAATGCGAAAACTACTGCCGCTAACTCCAGATCGTGAGTTGGGTAGTTAACCTCGTGAATCTTTAGTTGTTGCGAGGCGTAAGCAATTACCTTTCCTCGTTGCATAAGTACGCATCCTAAACCTTGACCCGAAGCGTCAGTGTAGACTACCAAGTCTTCATTTCCTTCAGGTAGTGTCAAGACTGAAGCTTGGGTTAATCGTGTCTTAAGTTCCTCAAACGCATTGTTTTGGGTTGGACCCCATTCGTACTTTACTTCCTTATGTGTTAGCTTTGTCAGCGGCAAGGCTATTATCGAGAAATCCTGAATGAATCTCCGATAGTATCCTGCCAATCCCAGAAAACTTCGTATCTCTGTTGGCGTTTTCGGGATGTTCCAACCTTTTACGGTTTCGATCTTTGCAGGATCCACCATAATGCCGTTTGGGTTTATGACATGACCTAGGAATTGGACTTCCCTAAGCCAGAACGCGCATTTGGAGAATTTTGCGTGCAACTTTTCCTGCTTTAGCACCTCCAGAACCTCTCTTAGGTGGCAGTGGTGATCACCATCGCTTTTCGAATATACCTGTATGTCGTCTATAAAACTATCACTGATCGATCCAACATGGGTCGACATACTCTATTCATCAAATCCATGAACGCTGCTGGTGCGTTGGTCAATCCGAAGGACATCACGAGAAACTCATAATGTCCATAACGCGTGCGAAACACGGTCTTTGGTACATCTTCTTCTCTTACTTTCAACTGAAGGTAACCCGACCTAAGATCGATATTTGAGAACCAACTCGCACCTTGCAGTTGATAAAAAGGTCATCTATTCTAGGCAGGGGGTATTTGTTCTTTACTATCCTCTTGTTTAATTCGCGGTAGTCAATGCACATGCGTATACTGCCGTCCTTTTTCTTTACAAATAGTACCGGAGCGTCCCATGGTGAAATGTTCGGTCTGATAAATCCTTTTTCTGTTAATTCTTCTAGTTGAGACATCATTTCTTTCATTTCTGACGGAGCCAATCGGTAGGGGGCTTTGGCAACGGGCTCAGCTCCTGGCAGTAAGTCAATCTGAAATTCTATTTCTCGATCAGGTGGCAACCCAGGTAGATCCTCAGGGAATACTTCCGGAAAGTTGCACACCACGGGTACATTCTTGAGTTCTTTCGTTTTCATTCTATCGTCGATAACATACGCCAGATAAGCTTCGCAACCGCGCCTCATGTAACTTTCGGCCTTGATCATCGAGATGACGTTCGGCATCGTGCAATTCCAATCCCCATAAACCGTAATTGGACTGCCGCTAGGAGCTTTGAGGTGTATCCTCTTACGTTTACATATGATTTGAGCTTCGTTGGCAGATAACCAATCCATACCCAATACTATATCGAATCCTCCTAAGGTGAGAAGGAATAATCTAGAAGAAAACTTATGGCCCTCTATTTCTATGATGCAATCCTCTGTTACTTGGAATACTGCCGAATTTTTACCAACGGCAGTTTGTACGCTAAAGGCCTTTACTATGGTGTTGATAGTGCAATCTAGTTTACGACTAAATGCATTGGATATAAAGCTTTTACTAGCACCAGAGTCAAATAAAATAGCAGCATGTTCATCATTTACTAGGAACGTACCTGACACAACATCAGAGTTTTCCCTTGCTTCGTCCTCGGTCAGGTTGTAGGCTCTAGTCCTAGCCTTCGGTTGTTCCCTTTCAGCTTCCTTTTCCTTTCCCGAACCGGATTGTCTGGTTTTCCTGCAATCCCTAGTCAGGTGTCCATATCTTCCACAACGTTGGCACTTGACGTCCTTTAAGAAATCTCGAGAGTAATGCCCCGGCCTCCCGCACTTAAAACACATGGTTGAGCCAACAAGACATTCTCCTTGGTGTTTCTTTGAGCATTTCTTACAAACGTCATACCCTTCTGCCCTAGGCTTCTTCACCTCAGCGGTGTAGTTTTCCTTCCCGTTTCCTTTGAACGAGTTCTCCCATTTCCGTTTCGGAGCTTCGAGAGCTATGTCCTCGTTAGCATAATCGTCATAGACGATTCCAGACAGGTTGACTACCGACTCGAAGGTCGAGGGTAGATTAGTTTTCACATGAACACAGACCTTTTGAGGTAGGCCTTTCACATAGTACTTGATCAGTCGCTCTTCAGTCTCTATCAGGTGGGGTACCAGTTGAGCGAGCTCATTGAACCTGGAAGTATACTGGCGGTGCGTCTTGTTGCCAGCCTTGAAGTTTAGGAATTCATTTTCCACTTGATCAATTTCGTTCTAGGGACAGAACTTTTGGATTATCAGCTTCTTCAGGTCTTCCCATGTCATTCTGGCAAGAACGTTTGGTGACTTTGTCCTCTGAATTTTCCTCCACCAACTTAGTGCCTCATTGGTGAAAGAATGAGCAACATACTTAACAGCCTGGTCCGGTCGACACTTGCTGATGTTGATTACAGCGTTCATCCTCTCAATCCATTCGAACGTAGCCACTAAATCCTTGTTCCCATCGAACTTGGGTGGGTCTCCGTCCTTGAAACCTTTGTAAGTACACCCACGATTGTTTGATCCCACCTTTACTTCATCCCCATCACTGTTATACACTTTCTCTTCATGGTCTCCTTCATCCTCCTCTCTACTTTTCTTTAGTGCCTCGGATAGTAGATCAGGCAATACTTTCTTCAGAGTGAGTACAACTTCACGGGAAATAGCATCCCTGACCTCGGGTTCTAACTGTAGAGACCCTTGATTGTCTTTCCCAGTTTGGGTCACATCTGTTTCGTGCACACTCTCGGTGTGTTCTGCGTGCACACTCTCTTCCTCTTCATGTCTTGGATTCAATGGAGGTCTACCGACTCGGCCAGTGCGACCGCCTCGGCGTCCTGTTCTTCCTCCACCAACTATAGTCCCTAGTTTCCTGATAGTTATAAAGGGAATACATCAATGCCATTCCTTCAGATCATAGTTTTAGAACAGTACGAGCAAGGTAAATTTTTAATTACAGTGACCGGTTTGTGATTACTAATTTACATTTCTTTTCGGGTTCAAAACTCTTCAAATCGGTTGTGACATTGACATCTATTGATTATAAGTTAAGGTATCTATTCTTATCCAAGTGCATTAACTTTAGTACTTACTTACCGTGCTGGCGTTGGCGTTGGTTACCCATACTGACATCCGTGCGTTGGTCCCATAATCAGCTTGAGTCCAGACATTTAGGGATGTCTGAATCTTTCAAACTATTGCTCTGATACCAACTTGTAAGACCCCCCTTTCTCGGGTAACCATACTTGTTGGATTTACTCATAAACATAGTCATAAATACTGAACTTAAATTTAAAACATTTGAATTCAATCATTACATAACGTAACATAACATGACAACGGAAGTCTTAACAATTAAAAACATAACATTGACTTAACATATATAAAAGTGGGATGTCAGTCTCGTGTCAGGTAACCATCACGCCTTTGCACGACCCTTCCTTTATTTACCTGAAATGTATACTAAAAGTCAGCTAACGCTGGTGAGTTCTAGTTTAAAAACAATCATACACAACATTTATCTTATCATCAAGTAATATATATATATATATATATAATATACGTGCATTAACATATTCTTTGCCTTACTGTTCTCACATAATATTCATACTGAGTATATACATATGTACATACATACTTACTTTGGGGAGAACATTAATTGGTCATACACATAGGGGTGATCAACCTGTCATACTTGTCGCGAATGTCACAAAGACAACGCAGTGAGAAATACCGTCGTAGCCCTTTTCATAAACCGTCCGGCTCTAGAAAACCGTCCGTCGAAACATAAATCCGTCCGACAACCTTTGTCCGTCCGCTCTTAAACCGTCCTACCGTCGTAGTCCGTTCATTCGCCCGTCTGCCCTAGGGCATCCGTTTCCCACGTGGCTATTATATATGCAACCGTTCTACATGTAATAAGGCATTTGCTTCGACCGTCCATGAGTACCTTTTATACGTCCTAGCTTGCGAAGGAACGTTTTTGTCCCGGTTGCAAAATAGTCACGTGGTCGTCCGTCTACCGAAGTAGCCGTTGTCATCGAAGCGTCTATAACGTTTACATACATTCATAACATGCAATATATATAATATAAAACAAGATTTCATTCATTCACGTTATGTCCTTCTTTCATTCATTCTTTATAATCATACGTTTCATTCTTTGTTCATAATTCATTTTCATATATAGGTGTATATATATATATATTATATATATATATATATATATATATATATATATATATATATATATATATATATTCGTATACCACGTATGATCACATTGACATTCATAGCATTTATTCATTTAGTGTATACACTTCAGCCCCAAAACATTTAAAATGATTTGCACATAACATAGAAGGGGGCACATAAAACTCACCTGATGAGCTAGTCTTGTCCTGTCCTAACCGCGGTCCAATGAGTGCCACACACGATCTGGATTGATTAATTACACATACATCAGACCTAATCCCGACTCTAACGGTTAAACCATTATGAATTAGGCGACTATACTGACTTTATTAACCGACCTGTTGCCTGCTGCCTGCGCACTTAGCAAGTGCGCAGGGCCTTGTTCATGCGTACTTGATAAGTACGCAGGTTTTGCTTCCTGCGTACTTGATAAGTACGCAGGTTTTGCTTCCTGCGTACTTGATAAGTACGCAGGATCTGCTTCTTGCGTGAAAAACCCTATCTTTCGCATGCGGATCTGATCGTGCCAATCTTACAACTTTCTTTGTTCAAAACGTGCGGTTTTCATTCTAGATGTTAATCCTAAGCTTATTTCAAGTTTCATCCGTAAAAACGTCACATATTTAGCTAAAACCCGAAAAACCCCAAAACGAACAAAAACTCAGTTTAAGGTCGAATCGTTACCTAGATTGTGATTCTGATTCGGAGGTTTTGCTCACGAGCTCAGCAGTAACGTGCTCCTTCAATTCCGGGTCGATCCGTTAACTTTCTCTCTCTAGGCCCGAGCTCTCCTTTCTCTCTCTAGATGTTCCAAATGAGAGAGTTGAGGCTTTCTTGGCCCTTATATAGATGGGTTTCCCTCGGCCCGTTGGAGCCCAGCCAGAGCCCATCCATTTTCCTTTCATTTTTGTCGATTAAATCTCGATCACGTTATTTATTTATTTACTATTTTTGGGATGTTACATGAATTTTCATGTATTTTTTGATGTTTTAATTACTCTCATCCATATAATCTTAACATGTAACAAAATAAAAAAGTTACAAATATAATATCAAATTTGTATAAAAAGAGTTGTTAAGATATTTACACACGGGGTTAAAGCTAGTTATAAAATAAAAATGTTTGTTAGCAGTGTTAGGTTTAATTATATAAAAGGTGTCTTCATATAAATAAAAGATAAAGTCGTTACATGTCCAAAAAGACAAAAAGATATTGACATGTATTTAAAATCAATGGTTGTTATGTCTATTCTTAAGAAAATGGGTGTTGAGACTATCGTTCCATTGACCCTTGAAACTAGAGGTGAACAAATTAGGTTTTCAAGTCGAACGGTTTGGTCAACAAAGGTTAAAATCGGTTTGAAACTAGTTCTTTGACAGGTTTTGTTCGAGTTAGATAGGTTTCAGTCTATAGGTTTACAAACTGACGGTTTGAACCACTTTCAAACCGGTTTAACAATTGGTTTGGGTTGGTTTGAAAACCGGTTTAGTCATTGACCCTTGAAACATAATAGGGGCTTTTATTTCTTTACTATGGTAATTGTTCGCATAATAGGCCCTCACTAAGTTGTACCCCCTAGACAAAACTAATAAAAGGACCGACATGAGAGAGGTGTTGAACGCATGACCAATGGGAGTACGAGATACTTAACAAGCAAGCTAGGTTACCATTTGTTTATGATTCAGAGATAAACATATATAAACGATATAACACACAACAAAATTTGATGAAGTTACTATTCATTTATTAATATATAACTTAATACAATAATTTGGTTAACCTGAAATTAGACTTTGTGAAATTTTATATTCCTCAAAACTTTTGATCTTTTTTCATACATGTTTGAAGGGGTTTAACTTTAAGTAATTACTTTGGTTATGAGTATGTGTAGCATCGAAAATATCCACACTTAAACCGTTTACAACACTTTAGACCATTTGTAATAGGGGCGTGGTCTACCTAGCTCTTTCATGGACGTGTTAAAAGATTATCACATTCCTCAAAAAATTTGATCTTTTTTCATACATGTTTGAAGGGGTTTAACTCTAAGTAAATTATTTGGTTATGAGTTTGTATAGAATCATAAATATCCACACTTAAACCGTCTACAACACTTTAGACCATCCGTAATGGGGGCGTGATCCACCTAGCCCTTTTGTTAGGTGGATTGATAATCAAGAAAGAGAAAAGGATAAAGCTTGGTTTGATCTAACTAGTTCGATATAATGGTTAGTGTTCAGTTTATTATTTGTTTGCATGTGAAGTGTAGGATCCAAGCCATGCCTAGTATAAATACGGTTATGTATTTGGTTTATGTGTGGTGTTTGATCAACAGAAAAGCAATAGAGTCATGGCTCGAGTTTTAGTCACAAAAAAACCGTGGTGTTCGTGTGTTACTCGATCCAATTTTTTTCTAACAGAAAAATCATCCACAAGTCCAAAGTACTATCTACCCTGTCAACATGTTTGGTATGCGTTGTCATGTAGCACGAACTCCGTAACCTTTGTAATCTTGACCTCCGTTACAGCGAGTAACTAGGTGATGCGGGTGAGTAACTGGGAGAGGCGGCGGAGTAGCTCGGTGAGGTGGGAGAATAGCTGGGGGAGGTGGTTGAACTATATCCAGAGGAACTTGGACTGTATGTTGGTGAGGTGGGAGAATAGCTGGGGGAGGTGAGGGAGTAGGTTGAACTATAGCCAGTGGAACCACTTGGACTGTATGTTGGTGAAGTGGGACTAAAACCAGTTGACCAAGGGCTGTAATCTGGAGAAGAGTGACCCCAGTCAGGTGATGAAGCCGCAGAAAACCCCATCCCGCCAACATAAGGCGAAAACTGCGCATCATTCAACGGTGACACTCTCAGATTCGGGCTCCGAAGAGACATCCTCCTTCCATCATGATAAGGAGTAAATGGGAGCGGCCAGGTGTCATCCCGATGTCGAGACTGTCCATATAACTAGGGAGCTGAACATCAAAAGCTTGCTGCAGCATCTGCTCGTTTAATAACAGCGCACAATCTCCGGTTCCTATAGGAGCAAGCTGACCCAACATTATATTTTCAGTAACTCCCCGAAGATAATCAGTTTCTGCGTACGCAGCAGCGCCAAGAAGAATGTCGACTGTTTCTTCAAATGAACATCTCATCATTGGCCCGGTATCATTCCTGTTGATCCCATGACGCGTTATGGCCATAAGGTGACCGCGATAAGTCATGGTATCACATAATATAGCCAGATGCCTGTAATTTACATATGACCCGTCGAAGGAGATCAGACCCGAAGCTCATCCAGTAAAGTCCTCCTAACAGCTTCTATCCCAAGGACTTCAATCACCTCAATCAAATGATTACTTGTTGTTCTCAAGGCATCAGCATCCTCATGACACATAACAGCCAATAGATTCACACCTTCGGTATCAAGCATCCATTCAACTTCCGCCTTGAATCCTTCATTCGTATCAAATTTATTAACTCTGCCAGATTTAATGAACACCTTGTTGATGTCGGGAATCCCACAAAGAGCCATTTCTGTCAGCATATTACTTTCGATTCTCTTGAGGAAGATGTCATCTTCAGCAGACTCGCCTTTGGGAGCCTCGTCATTCATGATGCGTATTCGCAGAATCAATTTCTCAGCATTGTCATCATTGAATATACAGGTTAAATCATCATCAAACTCGAGGTTTATCTTCTCAACAATATCCGCCATGCTCAACTTCTTATCAACCATCATCTCCCGATTCAACTCGATACGGAGTAGCCAAGGAGATATCTTATCTGGGTCGATTTCTTCATCCGGCATTTCATAGTATGATTTCACAAAATCAACATCTTCTTCTATAATCGTGCTCATGGGGTCCGGGTCATACCATATTTCAGTATCTTGAGTCACACTACGCAGAGTGGTGTACTCAAGCGCACACTGAACATTCTTGGCCCTATCCTTTGTCTTGCTGACATCAAGCTTCAAATATACAGACAACGACGGGGTTTTAATCTTTTTAGCAACATTAATAATCTCTCTCAAACGGGGTACTCCGAGGGTCACGTTTTTGGTGCTCACACCAGCATAATGGAAAGTGTTTAGAGTCATTTGAGTGGCTGGCTCACCAATGGACTGTGCAGCAACACATCCAATCATTTCTCCAGGTGCAACAAGCGACTGTATAAACCTCGACTCTATTTCACCAATAACCCACTCAAACGCTTCACGAGTGAGCCTGTACTCACTCAACACCCTCTTACTAGCAAACGTGCTACGAAGAAGAATGTTGAAGAACAAAGTTGCATTCTTTTGAGCTTCAATGCTCAACATATCATCACCCGAAACAACCGGCAGCCTCTCTTGAAGCTTATCAACAGCCTCCACGACTTCCATCGGGTGTATATCTGAAGGCTGCCTCAAATCAACCTTAAATGTCTTTTGTGCATTCCAAATAAGGCGTTTAAGATTCACAGGCATCGGCCATGAGTTATCACCCGTGGTTGCAATCTCAGTTCCGAGCTGAACTCGGTCAGCTTCGAGTTTTTGTACTTCTGCATCAAACACACTCCGGAACTCCCAAATAGTTTTCAGAAACTCAACGTGTTCTGGCAACATGTAACTTGGATTCCAGTTCTGGTCATCGATCTCATATTTAAAAAGCCGATCAAACTCCCGTTTTGTAATCTTTAAAGAATCGAGTTTCTGATTCTCGATCCAAATGGCATCCATACCATCTTCCCCGTACAGAAACTGGATAACATCCCCGAGGGAGTTCCGGACAGTACCATCATACTTCACCATGATATCTTCCATAGCTTTTACCAACCGCCTTTGAATATAACCAGTTTCAGATGTTTTCACTGCAGTATCAATCAAACCTTCTCTACCACCCATGGTATGAAAAAAGAACTCTTGTGGTGTCAACCCTCGTAGATAAGAATTCTCCACAAACCCACGACTTTCGGGCCCGTAATCATCCTTTGTGAAATGATGAAGCGTCCGGTCTATGAAACCGTATGGAATTCGCTTACCCTCCACATTCTGCTGTCCCACACAAGCAGTCATTTGTGATATATTGATGAAACTTCCTTTAGAACCTGCTGTGACCATTGCCTTGAAATTGTTGCTTTCTGATAAACTTTTCTGGGCGCTACTTCCTGCGTCATCACGAGCCTTGTTTAGTACCTGAAAGCAAAACCATGTGAATGGTTTTAGAAGGCCCAGGTGCTCCAAGGCGTTCGCATCACGTACACGAGGCGTAGGTTTTCACATGTTCTAAATTACTTCTACATCATATTTTCTACCTTGTAAATGCTTAAACACCAATATCAATATGGTTCAATTACAAAGTCTGAAAAACAGAGTGAATGCTTGCAATCCAAAACATAAGACTGATAACTAAAATTAATACCGGCAAATTAACTAACATATGTTATAATTATAACAAGAATATTTTCTGCCTATCACACATATATTGAGAGTTTGTAACTACTAGATAAATCTATTAACATTAATACAATACATGTTAAACAAATATATAGATTTAATTACAAATATTAAGATTATGAGATACTTTATTAATTCTCATTTCTCAAGAATCAAAGTTTAATGTATTATCATCCTCAACATCCCTTACTGCCATAAAACCACTGGCCATCAGAGTCTATTTATCATCTTCTAAGACTTTTTAGTGAAAGAAATAAACTGACAAGGACCCTAACCACAAGGACCTTGATGTCATGAAGGTAGACAATGAGAAGGAACCCTTAATTAATGATTCAGGAGATGTGGATGGGCAAAATAACGAACTATAAAACCATGGATTGATGTTTTACAGACAAGGCAAAAAGTGATAAGATTCAGAAAATCCTTAAAAGACTCGAATTGTTTTTTGAAATCCTCAAATCATATGCAAAAAGGTTCTGTACTTTTGTTTCATTAGTCATTTATCTTTTGAGATTATGCCAAAATAATGAATATAGCTTCTTCCCCTTTTCTTTTATGCTAAACACTCATTGATACAAGAAGCGGCCCGATGCACAAAGGCGTGCTATTTCAGGAAGACGGAGAAAAGCGCACGCCTTGATGCCGCCTTATGTACACCCTCAACTCAAGTCACTACGATACGGTAACCTAATCGACTGGATGTGCCTGGCGCCTAAGCGCGCCTCGGGCATGCTTTTCGAAACACAGGAGGTGGTAAGAAGAGTTACACAGGAAATGAGCCACTATCAAGATCATAGAGCATAATCAGGTACCTGGTTGACTCTGTTTTCGAACGACTCCATCATCGTCCGACCAGGCTCCGCTTCCAACTGTTTATCTTGAGCAGCCCTAATAAGTTCTTTCACCTCATTCTTGGCTTTGGAAATAGTTTCATTGACCGTTTCCATAGTGGATGCATCAGCAATTGTGTCTCCAATGCCAATGCTGAACCCTTGTTGCAAAAGCCAGTAGTTAACAAGCCACTGGGTATGTCCAAGAAATTTGCTAGCAGCATCTGGACCAACCTCCTCCCTGCAACATTATAATAACAAATTACATGCATGCCAACTAGCTACAATAGAAAATATTATAGAAATCCAGAAAACACACCAGATGACATGTATAAGACTTCCTGTAGATGCTCCAAGGGTTTTTTACAAAGAGTGCCAGTGATAACCTCTCCTTTCTCTATTCGAACTAGAGTGTCACCAGGCGTCAAGTGTCCTGTTTCGGTTTCCGAATGCCAAGCCGCTGTTCTAATGAGATTAATCTGCTTTGGAATAATGTGATTGAACACCTGTTTTCCTGTCCATAGGGGCCTAGGTTTCAAAATGGTAGGTGTTGGTACTTTTCCATTAAAATCCTCCCACCACATCAATATGTTCATAAAAACATCCTGCATATGTAGAGAGAATTAAATCACTGAGTATACCATGAAAAGACAAGCACAGTTAGGTCACATTTGGTTTGCAATCAAGAATCACTATGGGTGACGGTTTGATGAGTGTCAATGGGAATGGAGTTCTCTACCCATCCCATTTTCTCAGACTCATAAGCATAAACCAAACATACCCAGACACTATCAAACCCATACCCAAAAACCAAACACCCCTTTGTGTGCACCCCAAAAAAAGGCTTGACAAGCTTGTAATTATCACCTTCTCAATGAAGGTATCTCTCTTGGTGACTTTCCGGCAACCTAAGAGGATATCCTGCACAATACCCATAACCAGGCGATTTGCTTGAGGCGAGACAATGCATTTAGGTACCATCATCAACTCAAGAACCTCTGCTCTTGTTTCATATGACTGAGGTACGTGCATGTTCATTTCATCTCCATCAAAATCAGCATTGTAGGGTGAAGTGACTGATAAATTTAACCGGAAGGTGGATCCCGGCATGATCTTAATCCTATGCCCCATTATTGACATCTTATGCAGACTTGGTTGCCGATTGAAAAGAACAAAATCCCCATCATTCAAGTGTCGCTCCACCTGTACAATGATAAGATCATCAAAGGATGGCAAGTTGACAGCATTAGCTGTTCAAATTGAGCACACAAATAAATTTGAAGAGACAATAGACAAGCAGTATTTATTGCTCTATCAAAACTAGGATCAAAGAAGGTACATGCCTTGTATCCAAACTCCAGATGATGATCACTGTTTTTCTTCAAGTAACGAAGATCAAGCCTTTGACCATCTTCCCTGATAATATATTTAGCTCCAGTTTTACCAGGAGGAGGATGGGGACCATACTCAACAAGTTCCTTCAACCTAATATAAAATGATAAACAGAAGTCAGAAAACAAAAAAATCAAATGGAAAGGGTAGAAAATCAGTAGAAGAGCGTCCCTAAACGTGTGCAGACCTTTCTATGTTATAAGGAGTGACCGTCTCAGGATAAGTAAGATTAAGAGCAATACTCCATGGTACTCCCAGTTGATCAATGTTAATGGTTGGATCTGGAGTGATGACGGTACGTGCTGAAAAATCAACACGCTTCCCCATCAGGTTGCCTCTGATCCGACTCTCCTTTGCCTTGAGCCTACTGCATATTGATTTGATAGGACGACCTGACTGCTGTGTCGCCTGTGGGGTAACCATAACCAAAATTCTATGTCACAGCAATGTAACAATACTACAATCAGTGTATAGTTTGACATGAACAGAGACATATGCATACCCTTGGCTGACCCGGAAGCTCATTGTCAAAATAGGTAGCAACATGAAACTGCAGTAACTGGGCAAATTCAGAGATTATGTGAGCAGGAGCTCCATTCCTCTCTTGCCTCCTCAGGTTCTCGTTGTGTCTGATTATCATGGCCAGTTGATGAGTTAAATCATCCTGTTTCAGAAATGAGTACAAGATAGATAAAAAGTGAGATGAGGTCTGACAAGGTGCTAAGGACATTATGCTTATATCCGTCAGGACATTAGTTTCCCTTCTACAGTTTTTCTATTTTGTTTTTTTAGGGAGGGGGCGCTAAAACATGCTAACATATTTATTCAAGAAACTTGCCTCGCTCCGAGCTGAAGGGTCCATCATCACGGATGGTCTTACTGGAGGTGGTGGTATTGGAAGGACCTGCAGGATCATCCAATCTGGACGAGCATATTTGGGGTTCAAGCCCAGCAACATGCAATCTTCATCACTTATTCGCTTTAAAACACCAAGAACCTGGAGAAATATGATGCTAGTAAGCCACTACAAAGAAAGAATGATATATGACAAGTCCAAGAATGATACTCTTTCTGCAGAAAGCTGCTGTTTTCGTTCAGCTGGCTCAGGAAGCCGTTCAGAGTCATCACTTTTCTTCTTCTGAAGCTTGTATTCTGCAACCATTTTCATACCTTCAATAGTAATCATGGGCTGGTGGGCCCCACAACCCCCTCGGCTCTTCCTAACTGGCTCATCACCGTTCTGGTCTTGGGAATCAATCTCATCACCACCCTCACATTTACTATTGCTCTTGCATGCTTCTAATATCTTCTTAAGCCTATTTTTTGGGTTCCTTATCTTTTGAGCTTGCTAGAAAAAAGAGGAGACTTGTAAGAAATTTTCTTGCATCCTGATGCTACAAAACTTATCACCTAGAGGCGGAAGTCTTGAAGCAGTGCGGGATGGACAAGTTAAGCTGGAACTTCTGGACTTGGGCTTGGAAGAACGGACGGGATCTCCGGGTCTTGAAAAGGTGATCTGCAAAATAGGAAACATCGTGAGCCTCGCCACGAGCAGAAGGAGTTTTCTCCTCGTGACCACCCTCCGGCGTGAGAATAAGTATGTGGGTAGTGGAAGGTAAAAGAGATATAGAAAAGAGAAATAAGTAAGTTCGGGTATTGTGAATAATGTCCCTCTCTTGGAGTTTGATGAGACTATTTATAGGGTCTTTATGATCGGAATGTTTGGACTGAAATCTTTTAAAGGTTGCCTGCAATCCAACATCCCTATCTGCTTTTGCGTATATATCCGTTATCTACTCTTTTGGGTTATGAGGGCTCAGGGTGCATTTAATTACCATTGTCTCTATAGTTGACTCCTGCTTCTTATGCACAGATTCCGTACCTGACATCTCTTGTTTTATTAGCTGACTTCCCTTTTTATGTTACTGGTAGCTAACTGACTTCTTTCTATTATAGATTCAGGTTTCCTCATTAGTGTTGTCTTTATAGTTGACTCTCATGTCCAATGAGAGGTTGTCTTAATTTAAATAGTATTATTTTCTAGTGTGAGATTATTTCCTTCGTAACTCCTCTAATATTTTCTAAGTGTAAAGACTGACCGTGTTTGATAACCGTGATACGCTTTGAACCGCTGCTAGTACTTCCGGCTTTACGATCGACTTTCCCATCCTTGTTGTACTTAGGCCGTGACACACCTTCAGCCGCGGCAGGTGGTCCTCCCTTGCACTCTTTACAATCGACCTTCCCCTCCTTGTTGCACTTGTGCTTTGAGCCGTGACACGCCTTCAGCCGTGACACACCTTCAGCCGCGGCAGGCTTGGTGTCCAGCAGCGAAGAATGGCTTCTCACCCGCGGCAGGCTCTCAGCCGCGGCAGCCTCTCAGCCGCTGCCGGTAACCTATCATTTTCGTGATGCTTGATCGTCTATCCCCTTCAAGTCCCCCCAGTCCATTATCATGATGTGCGAACTCATGATGGTGGATTATATTCTCTTGAGTCGATGCATCATCCTACCTACTGCTATAGTACGATCTGTCCCATCATAGGTTGAATGATCTAATCACATGTCCCTTCCTACAAGCCTACTTTCCCTCTTGTTTTTTGAATTTTGAATTTTTCCTTCTAATTTGAAATTCAAACTCTTTATTTTCCCCCCCATTATTTGCTATATATAGATGCTTCTTTCCTTCATTATTTTGCATACTCCACAAGAGAAAAAGTTTCTCGATTCGGTGCCAGCCGCAGCACTGCGTTGATCGAGTCGGTCGCGTTAAGGCTGTCTTTTCCTCGTCTTGGTTTGTTTCGCCGGTTCGTTGTTCTTGTCCTTCTGTCGGCTTCCGCTTAGCACAACTTGGCGGGTTAGTTCTTTCTTCTTTGTTTTCCCTTTATTATGGAGTGTCGTAGTGATATGGATGTTCAAACGTCCGTTATTACCACTAAGTTTTTAGATGCCTTTGTCAAAAAATATGGTATTGACCCTTCTCTAGAGCCCATCGTTCCTCCGTCGGGAGCAACCGTTCGTGATGCCCCTTCGGGGATGATATCCTTGTATACCGCCTTCTTTTCGTTTTCCAACTTTCGCATACCCGTTAGCGTATTTCTTGAGTCGGTGTTGATCTATTACGAGATTCACTTATCCCAAGTCATTCCCTTAGGACTGATTAGAGTATATCACTTTGACATTTCTTGTCGTGCCCTTAGGATCGAGATGGATATTCATTTATTTAGAGCGTTTTACAAACCAACTCGGGTGGGTGATTGGGTTACTTTTGAAAAACGAAAAGCTCCCTATCCTAGTCACACCTTTCGTCCCCCCACTAGCTTGAAAAGGTGGAAAGATCATTTTTTCTACATCTCCGCTCGCGCGATTCCGTTTGAGATGCATTGGTCCCTGCCGAAAGAATCGCTTAGGGATCCCATTCCCAAATCTCGTGAATATCTTAAAGTTGATTATGATAAGCTACTAGCCGTCCCGACGGCTTTGCGTCCCTTTTCCGAGCATTTTCTTGTAATGGTTGGGATTAGTCGTAACTGGGATGATTCAACTGTTCGACCCGTACTCCGTTATAATGGGGAACGTGAGTAACTTCCTTTTAAATTTACTTTCGTGGTTTTGGCATCTTACTAATGTATGTGTTTGTAGGAATGGGTTTGTTTGACCGCATGAAATTGTCTACGACCGAACCGATTGAAGAGGACGTGGTGCCCGTTAAGCCGGGCCATAAGACCATTTTGGAAAAAACTGAAGATTTCATTATTCCCCCTTTAGAGTCGGGGTCGAGACGTCCTAGCAAGAGGAAAGTTACTGTGGGTGATACATCTGGTAAGGAAGTCGCGGCGGGCGATGAGTCGCCGGTCGCTCCTGGTGGTAACTCCACCTTCCAGGCTGATCACAATTATAGTTCCGAGGACGGGTCAAACCCGACAATTGATTTGAACCATGCTAAGTGTTTCTCTGGTTCTAATGTTGAAATGAGTGCCCCTTTTGTCCCTAACTGGAGTTTTCACAATGGTACCTTGGTCGAGTCATCTGAGCATTGCCGTGAGTTTATGTATTATGCGCGTACTCCTGCTGATCGCGCTCGTTATAAGAATATGTCGAACAAAGAGGTGACTGATGTTGGTTTCTCTTCTGCGGTTTGCCTCCTCAACTCCTATACTAGTACTAACGAGCGTTTGCTTGAGAGTGTTCAAGCCAATCGTGATTTAAAAAGAGACTTGTCTCGTGCTCAGGAGAGACGTTTGGAGTTGAAGGCTGAAAATCAGTCACTAAAGGGTGCCTTTGATGGTGAGCGAACTGTTTTTACTTCTCAGATTGCTGCTCTTCGCGGTGAGATTTCGTGATTGGAGAGTGAGAGGTCTTGGCTTATTTCTACAGGCATGCGGCAGGCCTTTGAGAAGGTTCGCAACAGTGATGAGTTCTTGGACATGTTAGGAGATCTTAATTCATTGGCTGATAAGGTTGGGTACAATGGTGGTTTGAAAGAAGGTGTGGGGCTAGGCAAGAAAGCGAAAAGGACTCAAGACTCTAGTCAGATTCATGTGGATGCTCTTGATCAGCTTCGTGAGCTTTCAGACAAGTTTGATAATTGCCAATTTCCGATGTCTGCGTCCATAGCTAGCATGGTTGGTTCTACGATTGCCGATATCCAAGCCTTTCTTGCTCCTCCCAAGTGATGTTTGTCTTTGTGTACTGCTCATGTGTGGACGTTATCACTTTAGTTTCTGTTGTCCCTGCGTGGACGTTTATCTTTATTTTATGTTGTCCCTGCGTGGACGTTTATCTTATGTCGTCCCTGCGTGGACATTTATCTTTAGTTTCTGATGCCCTTGCGTGGGCTTTTATCTTTAGTTTCTGTTGTCCTTGCGCGGACGTGTATCCTTGTAACTTTTAAGTAGACTTTTCCGTTTATGCAATCTAGTATTGTTTGTTTTTAAGATCTCTTTATTTCAGTCTGAACTTGGTCAGCTTATTCGTCTGTCCAGTCGTGGCTGGAAGACTTAGATTATTTTTCAGTCTGATCTTGGTCAGCTGATTCGTCTTTCCAGTCACGGCTGGAAGACTTCGATTATTTTTTAGTCTGATCTTGGTCAGCTGATTCGTCTGTACAGTCGCGGCTGGAAGACTTAGATTATTTTTCAGTCTGATCTTGGTCAGCTGATTCGTCTGTCCAGTCGCGGCTGGAAGACTTAGATTATTTTTCAGTCTGATCTTGGTCAGCTGATTCGTCTGTCCAGTCGCGGCTGGAAGACTTAGATTATTTTTCAGTCTGATCTTGGTCAGCTGATTCGTCTGTCCAGTCGCGGCTGGAAGACTTAGATTATTTTTCAGTCTGATCTTGGTCAGCTGATTCGTCTGTCCAGTCGCGACTGGAAGACTTAGATTATTTTTCAGTCTGATCTTGGTCAGCTGATTCGTCTGTCCAGTCGCGGCTGGAAGACTTAGATTATTTTGGTTTGCTCAACATGGTTTCTTGAAAAATAAAAACAACGGCTTGTGAATGTAATCCATGGTGTTCGCATACACCTTGTTTCAAAATTTATTACAATAACTGGTTACATGTGTCTTACATATAACATTTCCGGAGCTGGGCTCCATTCCATGATCGTGGCACGTCGCTTCCATCTAAACGAGCCAACTTGTACGAGCCGTTTCTTCCTACCTCCTTGACTTGATAGGGACCTTCCCAGCGTGGCCCCAACTTTCCCTGATCTTCCGTCCTACTAGCTTTATTGCTTCGGAGCACATACTCTCCTTCTTTGAATAACCGTTTTTGTACTCTGGAGTTGTAGTATCTTTCAACTTCTCTCTTGTACTTTGCTTCACGGATTGCAGCTATCATCCTTCGTTCTTCCAAGAGGTTCAGGTTCAATCGTAACTCCGAATCATTGTCTGTTTCGTTGACCTGGAGGACACGATGTGTTGGCATGATTATCTCTGCTGGTATCACTGCCTCGGTGCCATACGTTAAACTGAATGGGCTTTCCCCGTTACTTGTCTTTGGCATTGTCCGATGTGCCCACAGCACATGTGGTAGCTCTTCCAGCCACTTTCTTCCTTCGTCTCCTAAGCGTGTCTTTAATCCTTCCACAATGCTTCGATTAGCTCGTTCCACCTGACCGTTTCCCTGTGGATGTGCCACGGAGGTAAAAATCTGTTGTATCTTCATTTCCGCGCACCCTTGCTTAAATGGGTTGTCCGCGAATTGTTTTCCGTTATCTGTTACTATAAACAACGAAAGACCAAACCGACAGATAATGCCTTCCCAAATAAATTTTTTCACCTGTATGCCCGTGATGGATGCGAGAGCTTTTGCTTCCACCCATTTCGTGAAGTAGTCGATTACCACTATCAAGAACTTTATCTTTCCCTGTGCTTTTGGGAATGGCCCGACTATGTCCATTGCCCATTTTTGAAAGGGCCATGCTGCTGTAAAGGGAACCATCTCATTCGGCGGTCGGTGGCACATTGGGGCATGCTTTTGGCAACTCTCGCATTTCTGGATTTCTTCGACGACGCTCTTGTGCATACCTGGCCAGTAGTACCCCGCACCCATTGCCTTTGCTACAACCATCCTTGGGCCTGCATGTATTCCACATATGCCGAAGTGGATTTCCCGGATTACATAGTTAGCTTCTTCTTCGTCGAGGCACCTCAAGAGAGGTCCTAGGTAGGACTTTCGGTATAGGCATCCTTGTTCTATCTCATATTGCAACGCCTTCGTTCTTATCTTTCTTGCTTCGGCTCTATCATCCGGGAGCGTCCCATTTGTGAGAAACTAAATGATGGGAGTCATCCAGATTGGGTTCTCCGCTCCTGTGATTGTGCTGATCTCTGTGTCTACAATAGATGGGGATTCTAGCACTTCTACCCTGACTTCCTTTGCTAGATGTGTGAAGGTGACTGAGGCCAGCTTACTAAGAGCGTCGGCTTTCTTGTTTTTGCTTCTTGGGATGTGTATGACCTTACATTCATCGAACAATTTGATTATGTCTTGGGCCTTCTCCAGGTATCGCTTCATCGACTCTTCCTTAGCGTCGTATGAGCCGTTGATCTGGTTTGCTACGAGCATTGAGTCCACATAAGCGTGTAGTTTTCGTACCCCCATCTTCTGAGCCAATCGTAAGCCTACGAGTAACGCTTCGTACTCTGCTTCATTGTTAGAACTTTTGAAATCCAACCTTAGTGCGTAGGTCAGCTCGACCTGGTCTGGTCCCACCAGTATCAAACCGGCCCCCGAGCCTTCGTCGTTCGAGGCCCCATCTGTGTGGAGGTTCCAGGTGCCGTCGACTTTGCTTTCCTGGTTACTTTGTGCGATCTCTTTGTGCACGTTTCCTTCAGGTGCTATTTCTACCAAGAAGTCGGCCACTACCTGACCCTTTATTGCGGACCTTGGTTTGTACCTGAGCTCGAACGCTCCCAGTTCGATTGCCCATTTTGCTAACCGTCCTGAGATCTCCGGTCTTCTCAGCACTTGTTGTATTGGGTGTTCCGTTTGTACTTCAATGTTGTGAGCTTGGAAGTACCTCCGTAGCCTCCTTGAGGCGTGCACTAAAGATAACACAAGTTTTTCCATTGGTGAGTACCTTGTTTCTGGATCTTTTAACGCTCTGCTGATGAAGTATATAGGGGTTTGAACACCACCCCACTCTGTCATCAAGACCGCACTTACAGCCGCTCTTCCGGCAGATAGGTACATTGTCAGGTTCTCTTTCGGGACTGGGGCTGTGAGCGTTGGCAACCGGCTCAAATACTTCTTCATTTCTTCGAACGCCTTTTCTGCTTCTTGTGACCATATGAAATTCTTTTTACCTAGGCAGTTTCTTAGTGTCACCATGTATGGTAAAGTTCTCTCGGCATGTTTGGATAAGAATCTGTTCAACGCGACCAGACGTCCGTTGAGTGTTTGCACATCCTTAACAGATTTTGGTGAGGGAATTTGTAGCACCGCCTTCACTTTTTCTGGGTTTGCTTGAAATCCGTCTTTAGTGACAACTATACCCAAATATTTACCCTGCTCCACCCCGAATGAACACTTCTTTGGGTTCAGCTTCATGTTGACACTTCTTAGGGTTTTGAATGTTTCGCCAAGGTCACCCAACAACCCTTCTTCGTTCTTGCTTTTCACCACCAAGTCATCTACATAAACTTCAAGATTTTTACCGATTTGCTCACTGAAGGCTGCATCCATCAATCGCTGGTAAGTAGCTCCAGCGTTCTTTAAGCCGAAGGGCATTTTGGTGAAACAAAATATCCCGACGCTGGTGTAGAATGCTGTCTTGTCTTCATCTTCTTTGGCCATCTGTATCTGCCAGTAACCTTTATAAGCGTCCAAAAAACATTTTAGTGGGAAACCCGCCAGAGCATCTACTTTTGAATCGATTTCTGGGAGTGGGTAACAATCTTTGGGGCACGCGGCGTTAAGATCTTTGAAATCTATGCACATCCGCCACGTCCCGTCTCCCTTCTTGACCATGACCGGGTTGGCCACCCAGGTTTGGTACTTCACCTCCCGTACTATTCCTGCACATAAAAGCTTCTCAACTTCTGCCAATACTGCTTGATTTCTCTCTGGCCCTAAATGTCGTCTTTTTTGTGCCACTGGCTCCTTTGATTTGTAGGTGTTCAAACGGTGCTCTGCCGTATTCCTTGGGACCCCCTCCATGTCTGAAGGCTGCCAAGCGAAAACGTCTAGGTTGTTGAGTAAAAACTGTTTCAATATTTTCTTTGTTTTTTCCCCCAGCTGGCGTCCGACGGTTATTTTCTGCTCTGGGAATTCTGGGTTGAGTGCCCACTCTTCTTGTGTTTCGCCTTCTTGTTTGCTTATGACTTTCGGGGCCACTGTGGTGGTAACCTTTACACTTTTACAGTCTTTAGTTGAGTATAAAGTTACGACACCTGTTGGTGTTGGAAATTTGATGGCTCCGTGGACGGTGGAGATGACTGCCCCGAGTGCACATAAACCCGGTCTTCCCAGAATCACATTGTGACTTGATTGAGAACGTACTATGAGGAAAGTCATTGGAACTGTTCGACTTCCCGTTTCGTTTCCCATTGTCATCTGAAGCTGTATTTTCCCTAGTGGTTGCACCACCTCTCCGGAAAAGCCAATCAGCTGGTGGACTTGTGTGATGAGGCCTTTCCGCACTTCTTCATCTAATTGCATGAAGCAACGCTCATACATAATTTCGGATGCGCTTCCCGTGTCCACGTAAATTCGTCGTACTTGGTGACCCGTAATGTCAGCGGATACATGTAGCGCATCACTTGCAAAATCTCCGCCTCTAATTGGGGGGAAACTAATTCCCTGTTCCATCCACGGCTCCATGTGGTCGTTACTTCTCTTCACGCCTGTGTTGCCTGATGGTCGACTCACCATTAAGATCTCCTTTCTCTTTCCACTTGACTGGGGTGTCGTCTTCAGCTCTTTTAGCAGGTGTGCCAACTTGCCTGTCTTAATTGCTGACTCGATTTGCCTCCTTAGGGAGAAACATTCATCGGTGGTGTGCCCATTGTCTTTGTGGAATTCACAATACTTGTCTGTGGCCTGGCCTCATGGGAGCTGGTTTCACGAAATTAACATTCTCTGTTGCTAAGATCTCGCTTGGTGTTTTATGTGACATCCGACATTTTCAGGTTAACTCCGTTAACTCAAACCTCGTTAGTTCAAACATTATTCATTTCAAACTCCATTAACTCAGTTAGTTGCACGTACATTGCATTTAATCGCACACATCGGATCGCACTCGAGTCTAACCCGGAACGTTGGTGATTAGTCGGACATTAATATTACGAACATTAATAATTTATATTTTATATAAATTACGAGTTTTATATAATCTTATGTGATTACGTGAATTATGTGAATATTACTGTTTTCGTATGTGTTTATCGAATATTAACCGCATACAATATTTTTATAAAATTTGGAGTTTTTATAAAAATATAAATCGAAGATTTTAATTATTAAATAGTTATTATTTAAATAATTAGAGCCTATGGGCTTTAATTAAGCCTAAAGCCCAACTTAAAACCCATTAACCATTAGATAAGGATAAGTTTAAAAAAAAAAAAAAAAAAAAAACATAAACCCTAACTACCACCCCTTGAAACCGTCGACCTCACCCCCTCTCCCTCTCTCGACCGAATTGAAGAAGCAAGCCAAAGAACCCCCGTTCGATCTCCGATCTCGCAATTGAACGTGTATTTGGACTCATCTCGACATTCCTAACGTTTCTACGTAAGTCGTTTCGTTAAATTCCGTCACTTTTTGATCCCTAAATTTTAGGTCAAACCCTAGTTCATCCAAACATGAAATTTTATAATAAAAATGTTAACTTTGTTATTGTTTTGCATGTATTTGTTGATTTTATGGTTAATTGCAAAACCCTAGATCCGTGTGGTTAGTAACTTGTTAAATATTGAAACTTTTTGATTATGTGAAGGATAGGAATCGCATGCTAGACGTGGATTATGATTTGTATAGTTGTAATTATATTAGTTGAAAGATTTAGAATCGATTTGATGTGTTAATTTTGTGATTTGAGCGTGTAATGGACAAGTTACTAAAAAGGGAAACTTTTTAGGTTTTCTAACTTGCATGCTAGACATGGTTAGGATGATGTGATGATGGTTATGAGCTAGTTGATACATGGTTAGACGAATTGTGAAATCAGATTTTGAATACATAACCCGGTTTTACAAACTTTCCAAATAAGGAAACTTTAATTGTCAAAAGTGGTTAGAACTTGCTAATTAGACATGCATTATGTGGTTTAATGATTGGTACATGTTAGTTAAGACATAATAACCTGTTGTAACGTGTTAGGTGTTTGAAATCACGCATGCTAGTCATAGGTTACTAAAGATGGAAACTTTATTTGGAATTGTGATATACATGTTAAGTTCTATGCAATGGTTATGTGATAGGACGATCTTGAACATGTTATAGTAGTCTTACAAACATATTAACGATGATAATTTCACGAGACACAAACCCCAAACATACTTTCTATTTATAGAAACCTGCTATTTATAGAAACCTGCTATTTTTGGAAACTTTCTATTTTTGGAAATCATGCTTGTTTGATTAGAACAATTAGGATTTGTTGCTAAGTGTTACAGCATGATCATTTGTGTATAATATAGAAGTATTATACTGAACAAACGTTAAATCACTAAACGGGTCAAACTTGGTCAAACTTAGTCAAACTTGGTCAAACATGAGTCAAACTTGTAAACTCTTTTCAAACACTTAAACAATGGGATTGTTTGGATACTTAGGGTTTGTATCAACTTGCACAAACATACACTTATAAACCGGTGTTTATAGGTGGCAGTTAGTCGTCAAGCATTTTAGGTTCGCTTTCTTTCGCACATACTCTAAGGTGAGTTTCACGGCCCCTTTTCTTACGTTTTAAACTTGGGGGAGAAAACATGAGTACGAACATTTAGATCTTACGTTTCTTTTATATCACTTGTGTACTAAGCGCAAACATATCACGAAAGTCCTTACTTATCGAACCGTTAGTATATGGGTTAGCGAGGAAATCTTGAGTAGTACTACTGGGCACTGACAAGCCCCACCCGCGTTAGTCGCGCTAACACGACAGGTAGTCGAACGGGTGTAACATTTACCTAAACATTTACCATTGATTGTGATAGTCATGGTGGAAGGCAATTCAAACATACAGACAGTCAGCTTCGGTGTCGAAACACTTTAGTAACATGTACTAGGTTAGCTACCTATGATATAATTGAATACGGTATTATCTAGTAAGCTTTACAAACATATAAACCTGTGAACTCACCAACCTAGTGTTGACACGTTTTAGCATGTTTTCTCAGGTAATTAAGGTACAAGCACGAGCTAAGGCATGCATGCATACGAAGTCTATCATTTGCAAACTCAAGAATTATTTACTTTATTTATTGTTGGTTTATTTATTTTAGCGCAACTGTTTTGGCGCATGCTTTTCATTTAACTTTTCGCTTCCGCAAGTCTTACATTAAATCAGTATTTTCATTACTAGTGTTGCATCGTGACTATGAGCAATACTAGTGGTTTTTATTAAACTCATATAGAGTCGTTCAACGTAACTAATGACTGAGATCCTGTTATGTCACGCCCCTAACGGTAAAACTCCGTTGGTGGATTTTGGGGGTGTGACAGATTGGTATCAGAGCCAGGTTATAGAGAACTAGGAAATGCATACTAGACTATAACCACGTACATGCATTAGTTACACAGCACTTACACTCAAACATGACACTCACTCATCCCGTTACAGGAAATGTCTACCCCACCCAATTCACCAGCATCCCCAGTCATTCAGGAGGACGATGTTCCTACAGTACATTTGCCAGAGTCGAGGAGACGTCGACTCAACCCGATCAACACCACAGTAGGGCATGACGAGCCTATTCATGTGCGTGTCAGAGGCAACACGCAGGACTGGGATTGGTATCCCGATAGGATCAGGAACTGGATCCGCGAGGAGGAAGTCCCACCTCCACTCACTACTGACATTGCTTCTTCTTCTTCATCATCTTCTGTACGAGCTTTGCCACCATTGCAGTACCCTTATGAGCAGGTGATAGCTGCCTTTGTGGCTAGGATGGACCGGGAGATCCGGAACATGAGAGATGCAGCTGGAGAGATTACTAGCATACTTCAGCGAGAGATGGTGATGAATCAGAGGATCACCAAACTGACTACAGATTTAGCAGCAACTAATACAGTCCATGAGAATTTAGCAAATGGATGTGTGGATATGGAGGACAGGCTGAACACTGCAGAGTGGAACCTAGATATACTCCACACTAGGATTGAGCAGGTTGATGCACGACTTGCAGCAGTTGAGGCAGCAGGAGTTGCACCAGAGGATGTACCAGAGGATGCACCTGCAGGAGATCAGGATGAGGATGATGATGATGCAGCATCCGATGTTACATCAGTTGGCAGTGACATTTGATCATCTATCTTCATTACTTACTTACGTCTTTTCTTTTGAACCTAGATGGGCAGGGTTGTTCCCATCCAACAGATGTTTCTAGAATTTTGATGTTTGGTTGAATTTAGTTGTAATCGTTACAATTTATTTTATCAAGTATTACTATTATTGAAATGTTAGATGTTGTGGTTTGAATTTCTTTATTTACTTGCACTTGTATGATGATAAAAGGCGATGTATTTTTCTCATTATTGTATGTTGTGAATGTAAAGATAATGTCTGGAAGAAGAAATGGACGTGGTGGACGCACCGGAGGACGCGGTGGTCGAGGAAACATTAGCATGACTGCGGCCGAGCTTGCGGCACTTATAAATGAGCATGTGGCTGAAGCAGTAGCAGCTAGTCAAGCCACTGCTAATGCTGGAGGTAAAGCAGAAATTTTTCCGGCTCTAGTGAGTCATCATCCATTCTAAACTCAAATTCGAATATAGTATTCTTAAAGCACATTCTTGTTTACAATTCAGGTCAGCATAACCACCAGCAGGTTTGCACATTCAAAGCATTCATGGATTGCAAGCCTCATTCGTTCAGTGGAGTCGAAGGGGCTGTTGGCTTACTCCGCTGGATGGAGAAATCTGAATCTGCGTTTGCAATGTGTAACTGCCCGCCGCACAACCAGGTGAAGTATGCATCTGGCACTCTTGAGGGTCCGGCCCTTACTTGGTGGAACTCACAGGTGCAAATGTTAACTCTGGAAATGGCAAATGCTTTGCCATGGGATGAATTCAAGTCTATGATGCGGGAGGAGTATTGTCCCCGCGATGAAGTACAGAAACTGGAGGGCGAATTCTGGAACCTCAAGATGGAGGGATCCGAAATTGAAGCTTACACCACTCGTTCGCATGAACTGGCGAACTTGTGTCCGCAAATGGTAACACCTTCTTACAAGAGAATTGAGAAATTCATCGATGGTTTGGTCCCACAAATTCAGAGCATGGTGACATCCTCTAATCCGACTACGATCCAGCAAGCAATCAGGTTGGCTCACAGGCTGACCGATCAGGCAGTAGCTCAGGGCACCCTACCACCTAGAGGTACACTATCAAAGACAGCTGACAACAAGAGGAAATTTGACAGTTCATTCCCCAAAACCTTCCAGTCAAACCCACCTTCTCAGCAACAGCAACAACAACACCGTAAGTTTGAACCGTCAAAGAACAACAATCAGTCTAACTCTTCTCAGCAGAATCAGGGTTCTTATAATGGCAAGTATCCGAAGTGCAACAAATGCAACTTCCATCATCATGGAACATGTGACCGGTACCGTTGCCAGCGGTGTGGAAAGATGGGCCATTCGGCCAAGGATTGTAGAGTGGACCTACAGAACAAACAGGCACCACCTGGAAACGCACCCAAAGGCTGTTTTGAGTGCGGTAAAGAAGGGCATTTCAAGAAGGATTGTCCGCAGTTGAGGAGAAACGGAAACGGGAATGGGAATGGCAACAACCATCAGGGTGGTAACGGGAATGGTAATAACCACCAGGGTGGAAATGGTAATAACAACGGAAATGGTGCAAAGGGCCGAGCATTTGTGATTGGATCGGGAGAAGCTCGGAATGATCGGAACGTGGTGAACGGTATGTTTCTCTTAAACGATCATTATGCTTCTGTACTTTTTGATACTGGCGCCGATAGAAGTTTCATATCTAGAGAACTTAGTGATCAGCTAGAAATAAACCCAACTTTATTAGAACACCATTATACCGTAGAGATAGCAGACGGTAAAGTAATCGAGGCAACCCACATTCTCAAGGGATGTCAGTTAGAACTTTCTGGTCACAAACTCGACATCGATCTCATGCCAGTTACACTTGGCAGTTTTGACATAATTGTGGGCATGGATTGGTTATCTAAAAACCAAGCCGAGATCATCTGTAGTGAGAAGATCGTTCGTGTACCCCTTCCTAGTGGATAAATCCTATCTGTTCAGGGCGAAAGAAGTGGTGCAGCCATGGGCATCATATCTTTCATGAAGGCTCAGAAGTGTCTGCGTAAGGGTCATACCGCGATACTGGCCCTTGTTGCTGACAAGTCTACAGAGGAGAAAAAGTTAGAAGATATCCCAATCGTTCGTGAATTCCCAGAAGTATTTCCTGAAGACCTACCTGGTTTTCCACCTCATCGTCAGGTCGAATTTCATATTGACCTAACACCCGGAGCAGCGCCTATTGCTCGGGCACCCTATAGACTAGCACCAAGCGAGTTGCAAGAGCTATCCACTCAACTGCAAGAGTTGTTGGATAAAGGTTTCATCCGACCGAGCTCATCGCCATGGGGAGCTCCAGTCCTATTTGTTAAAAAGAAAGATGGAACTTTCTGAATGTGCATTGATTACCGAGAGTTGAACAAGGTAACAGTCAAGAACCGCTACCCACTACCCCGTATTGACGATCTATTCGACCAACTTCAAGGGTCAAGTTTCTACTCAAAAATCGACTTAAGATCTGGATATCATCAGCTGAGAGTTCGAGATGAAGATATATCCAAGACTGCATTCAGAACTCGGTACGGCCATTTCGAGTTTTTGGTCATACCATTTGGATTAACCAACGCACCCGCGGTTTTCATGGACCTCATGAACCGTGTGTGTAAACCTTACCTTGACCAGTTCGCCATTGTTTTTATTGACGATATCCTCATATACTCTAAGAGTCAGGAAGAGCATGAGGAGCATCTGCGTTTGATCCTTGAGCTACTGAAACATGAACAGCTGTACGCAAAGTTTTCCAAATGCGATTTTTGGATTCGCGAGGTTCAATTTCTAGGACATGTGATCAATGAGAAAGGAAAACATGTCGATCCAGCCAAAATAGAAGCCATCAAAAATTGGGCAGCACCAACAACTCCGACCGAAGTTCGGCAATTCCTAGGATTGGCCGGATACTACCGTCGTTTTATCGAGGGATTTTCAAAGATTGCTCAACCTCTCACCGCCCTAACCCAAAAAGATAAACCCTATAATTGGAGCGAGACTCAGGAATCAGCATTCCAGCTACTGAAGCAGAAACTATGTAGCGCACCCATCCTATCTCTGCCAGAGGGAACGGATGACTTCGTGGTGTATTGCGATGCATCTATCCAAGGTCTCGGTTGTGTGCTGATGCAACGTGACAAAGTTATTGCATACGCTTCTCGACAGTTAAAAATCCACGAAAAGAACTACACGACTCACGATTTGGAGTTAGGAGCCGTGGTGTTTGCACTCAAGATATGGAGACATTACTTGTACGGTACCAAGTGCACCATCTAAACCGATCACAAGAGTCTTCAGCATATTTTTGAGCAGAAAGAGTTGAACATGCGTCAACGTCGTTGGATCGAGTTATTAAACGATTATGATTGTGCAATCAAGTACCATCCGGGCAAAGCTAATGTGGTAGCCGATGCCTTAAGTAGAAAAGAAACCAAACCCCGACGGGTTAGAGCATTACAACTCACTATCCATACATGATTACCCGAACAAATCCGTAATGCCCAACTGGAAGCCTTGAAAGAGGAGAACTTAGCGTTGGAATCTACACGTGGTATGGAGAAACAACTTGAGGTTAAAACAGATGGTATTCGTTATTTTGCGGAACGAATATGGATACCAGTATATGGAAACCTAAGAGATCTAGTCATGGATGAAGCTCACAAATCCCGATACTCTATTCATCCGGGATCCGACAAGATGTATCACGATCTCAAGGTTTTATATTGGTGGCCGAACATGAAATCCGACATAGCCACCTACGTGAGCAAGTGCCTAACTTGTTCTAAAGTTAAGGTGGAATATCAAAAGCCATCCGGATTACTCCAACAACCGGAAATACCAATGTGGAAATGGGAGCAGATTTCCATGGATTTCATAACCAAATTACCCCGAACCCCTACTGGATGTGACACAATCTGGGTGATAGTGGATCGCCTAACAAAATCAGCTTATTTCCTTGCTATCAAAGAGACCGATAAAATGGAAAAGTTAACTCGTCTCTACCTTAAAGAAGTAGTATCTCGACATGGAGTGCCAATCTCCATCATTTCCGATAGAGATGCCCGATTCACCTCACGTTTCTGGCAATCGTTACAGAAAGCTCTAGGCACACGCCTGGATATGAGCACAGCGTACCATCCTCAAACAGATGGCCAGAGTGAGCGTACCATTCAAACTCTAGAAGACATGTTACGAGCCTGCGTAATTGACTTCGGAAACAGTTGGGAGACTCACTTACCTTTAGTGGAGTTCTCTTATAATAACAGCTATCATACGAGCATCAAAGCAGCACCGTTCGAGGCTTTGTACGGACGGAAATGCCGATCACCACTTTGTTGGGCTGAAGTTGGAGATAGCCAACTTACGGGTCCTGAACTTGTGCACGAAACCTCAGAGAAAATAGTGCAAATCCGAAACCGTATGGCGGCAGCTCGTGACCGTCAAAAGAGTTATGCAGACAAGCGCAGAAAACCGCTAGAATTTCAAGTGGGTGACAAAGTCTTATTAAAGGTCTCACCGTGGAAAGGTGTGATTCGTTTTGGGAAACGAGGAAAGTTAAATCCGCGTTACGTTAGACCGTTCGAGATAGAGAAAAGGATCGGTCCAGTAGCATATCGACTGAACCTACCCGATGCACTCAATGGAGTACATAATGTATTTCATGTATCAAACCTAAAGAAGTGCCTATCAGATGAGACACTTGTAGTTCCACTCGAGGAGTTGGAAATTGATGAACAGCTACGTTTCATTGAGGAACCCGCTGAGATCATGGACCGAGATGTCAAGACACTCAAGCGCAGTAAGATACCTATTGTCAGAGTTCGCTGGAACTCGAAGCGTGGACCGGAGTTCACGTGGGAACGCGAGGATCAGATGATGAAAAAGTATCCTCACCTGTTCAAACATTCAATGGCAAACACGGAAGGTACTAACTAAATTTCGAGACGAAATTTCTTTCAACAAGGGGATGATGTGACAAACCTAAACTTTTTGTTTCAGACGTTACGGACTTCGTTTAATTTTCGGGACGAAAATTCTTTCAACAAGGGGATGATGTGACATCCGGCATTTTCAGGTTAACTCCGTTAACTCAAACCTCGTTAGTTCAAACATTATTCATTTCAAACTCCATTAACTCAGTTAGTTGCACGTACATTGCATTTAATCGCACACATCGGATCGCACTCGAGTCTAACCCGGAACGTTGGTGATTAGTCGGACATTAATATTACGAACATTAATAATTTATATTTTATATAAATTACGAGTTTTATATAATCTTATGTGATTACGTGAATTATGTGAATATTACTGTTTTCGTATGTGTTTATCGAATATTAACCGCATACAATATTTTTATAAAATATTTTTATAAAAGTTGGAGTTTTTATAAAAATATAAATCGAAGATTTTAATTATTAAATAGTTATTATTTAATTAATTAGAGCCTATGGGCTTTAATTAAGCCTAAAGCCCAACTTAAAACCCATTAACCATTAGATAAGGATAAGTTTAAAAAAAAAAAAAAAAAAAAAAAAAACATAAACCCTAACTACCACCCCTTGAAACCGTAGACCTCACCCCCTCTCCCTCTCTCGACCGAATTGAAGAAGCAAGCCAAAGAACCCTCGTTCGATCTCCAATCTCGCAATTGAACGCGTATTTGGACTCCTCTCGACATTCCTAACGTTTCTACGTAAGTCGTTTCGTTAAATTCCGTCACTTTTTGATCCCTAAATTTTAGGTCAAACCCTAGTTCATCCAAACATGAAATTTTATAATAAAAATGTTAACTTTGTTATTGTTTTGCATGTATTTGTTGATTTTATGGTTAATTGCAAAACCCTAGATCCGTGTGGTTAGTAACTTGTTAAATATTGAAACTTTTTGATTATGTGAAGGATAGGAATCGCATGCTAGACGTGGATTATGATTTGTATAGTTGTAATTATATTAGTTGAAAGATTTAGAATCGATTTGATGTGTTAATTTTGTGATTTGAGCGTGTAATGGACAAGTTACTAAAAAGGGAAACTTTTTAGGTTTTCTAACTTGCATGCTAGACATGGTTAGGATGATGTGATGATGGTTATGAGCTAGTTGATACATGGTTAGACGAATTGTGAAATCAGATTTTGAATACATAACCCGGTTTTACAAACTTTCCAAATAAGGAAACTTTAATTGTCAAAAGTGGTTAGAACTTGCTAATTAGACATGCATTATGTGGTTTAATGATTGGTACATGTTAGTTAAGACATAATAACCTGTTGTAACGTGTTAGGTGTTTGAAATCACGCATGCTAGTCATAGGTTACTAAAGATGGAAACTTTATTTGGAATTGTGATATACATGTTAAGTTCTATGCAATGGTTATGTGATAGGACGATCTTGAACATGTTATAGTAGTCTTACAAACATATTAACGATGATAATTTCACGAGACACAAACCCCGAACATACTTTCTATTTATAGAAACCTGCTATTTATAGAAACCTGCTATTTTTGGAAACTTTCTATTTTTGGAAACTTTCTATTTTTGGAAATCATGCTTATTTGATTAGAACAATTAGGATTTGTTGCTAAGTGTTACAGCATGATCATTTGTGTATAATATAGAAGTATTATACTGAACAAACGTTAAATCACTAAACGGGTCACCAACGGGTCATCGGGTCAAACTTGGTCAAACTTAGTCAAACTTGGTCAAACATGAGTCAAACTTGTAAACTCTTTTCAAACACTTAAACAATGGGATTGTTTGGATACTTAGGGTTTGTATCAACTTGCACAAACATACACTTATAAACCGGTGTTTATAGGTGGCAGTTAGTCGTTAAGCATTTTAGGTTCGCTTTCTTTCGCACATACTCTAAGGTGAGTTTCACGGCCCCTTTTCTTACGTTTTAAACTTGGGGGAGAAAACATGAGTACGAACATTTAGATCTTACGTTTCTTTTATATCACTTGTGTACTAAGCGCAAACATATCACGAAAGTCCTTACTTATCGAACCGTTAGTATATGGGTTAGCGAGGAAATCTTGAGTAGTACTACTGGGCACTGACAAGCCCCACCCGCGTTAGTCGCGCTAACACGACAGGTAGTCGAACGGGTGTAACATTTACCTAAACATTTACCATTGATTGTGATAGTCATGGTGGAAGGCAATTCAAACATACAGACAGTCAGCTTCGGTGTCGAAACGCTTTAGTAACATGTACTAGGTTAGCTACCTATGATATAATTGAATACAGTATTATCTAGTAAGCTTTACAAACATATAAACCTGTGAACTCACCAACCTAGTGTTGACACGTTTTAGCATGTTTTCTCAGGTAATTAAGGTACAAGCACGAGCTAAGGCATGCATGCATACGAAGTCTATCATTTGCAAACTCAAGAATTATTTACTTTATTTATTGTTGGTTTATTTATTTTAGCGCAACTGTTTTGGCGCATGCTTTTCATTTAACTTTTCGCTTCCGCAAGTCTTACATTAAATCAGTATTTTCATTACTAGTGTTGCATCGTGACTATGAGCAATACTAGTGGTTTTTATTAAACTCATATAGAGTCGTTCAACGTAACTAATGACTGAGATCCTGTTATGTCACGCCCCTAACGGTAAAACTCCGTTGGTGGATTTTGGGGGTGTGACATTTTAATTAGTGGTGGGAGACTAACCGTGGATCCGACGCTGGGCCTTGGTGACGGTGAATACCGGGGTTGGAATGATACGTTCCGCTGTTGGAATCGTGGTTGAAAATGAGGTTTGTCCCATGTCTTTTGTGGTGTCTTCCTTCTAGGGACATCCCATGTGGTTGTTTTTTTCTGCGTGCGATCTTTCAACCAATCGCTCGCTTTCCTTCCCGGTACAAACGCCTTAGCTCTTTCCAACATGTCTTCCACTGTCTTTGGGTGGTTTTCATGGAATCGCTCCACCAACTGCTCGCTTCGAACTCCGTGGATAAAAGCCGAGATGCGTATGTCTTCGCCAGCTCCCTTTACTTGCATGCTTTCTCTTACGAACCTGGGAATGAAGTCTCCCACTGATTCGTTGTCAGCTCTCTTAATGTTGTGTAGCTCTGTAGGGTCTTTGATGGATCTTCGTTGTTGGCTGAAGTTCTTTAAGAAACTATCCTCCAACTGTTCAAAGCTTCCTATCTCCCCCACTGGAAGGCTATCGAACCATACCCTCGCTGCTCCCGTCAGTGTTTGCATGAACATATGACACCACACCGGGATGGACCATTGTTCCACCTCGGCTGCACCTATGAAAATGGCGAGATGATCGTCTGGATCACCCATACCATCATATTTCCCCACATTTGATGGCATTTTTAGTTTTGGGGGAAATGTGAATTCTGCAATTTTGTTGATAAACTTGGATCTTGATCTTGCTGTGGATGGCCTGTATGGCTTGCTGTAGTCATCTTCGAAATCTAGCTTTCTTTTGGTTGTTTCTTGACGTACAACCTCATTGTTGTGTAGGTTGTCTTTCTCTCCGTCATCTTTCTTTGGTGAGTTGTCATTTTCACCATCTTCGAACTCTAGACGGGTTCGAATTTCTTTTAACTGGCGCTCTTTCTCTTCCATCTGTAACAAAGCGAGAATCTGTTGGCGATTCTGCCTCAAGAACTCCGGAGTGACGACTACTTTGTCATTGCTTTGTTTTTTAGGGTAATCGAGACTGCTATTTTGGTTTTTGCTTCCCTCCCCTGGTAGCGTTGCTACCGTCTAGGTTCAGGATGTCAAAAATTCTGTTTTCATTGTTAGGAGTTTCCTCGCCCCCGTCCATGGTTTTTTTTTTTTTGTTTCAGAGAACGGGATGGCGCCAAATGTTGCTACAAAACTTATCACCTAGAGGCGGAAGTCTTGAAGCAGTGCGGGATGGACAAGTTAAGCTGGAACTTCTGGACTTGGGCTTGGAAGAACGGACGGGATCTCCGGGTCTTGAAAAGGTGATCTGCAAAATAGGAAACATCGTGAGCCTCGCCACGAGCAGAAGGAGTTTTCTCCTCGTGACCACCCTCCGGCGTGAGAATAAGTATGTGGGTAGTGGAAGGTAAAAGAGATATAGAAAAGAGAAATAAGTAAGTTCGGGTATTGTGAATAATGTCCCTCTCTTGGAGTTTGATGAGACTATTTATAGGGTCTTTATGATCGGAATGTTTGGACTGAAATCTTTTAAAGGTTGCCTGCAATCCAACATCCCTCTCTGCTTTTGCGTATATATCCGTTATCTACTCTTTTGGGTTATGAGGGCTCAGGGTGCATTTAATTACCATTGTCTCTATAGTTGACTCCTGCTTCTTATGCACAGATTCCGTACCTGACATCTCTTGTTTTATTAGCTGACTTCCCTTTTTATGTTACTGGTAGCTAACTGACTTCTTTCTATTATAGATTCAGGTTTCCTCATTAGTGTTGTCTTTATAGTTGACTCTCATGTCCAATGAGAGGTTGTCTTAATTTAAATAGTATTATTTTCTAGTGTGAGATTATTTCCTTCGTAACTCCTCTAATATTTTCTAAGTGTAAAGACTGACCGTGTTTGATAACCGTGATACGCTTTGAACCGCTGCTAGTACTTCCGGCTTTACGATCGACTTTCCCATCCTTGTTGTACTTAGGCCGTGACACACCTTCAGCCGCGGCAGGTGGTCCTCCCTTGCACTCTTTACAATCGACCTTCCCCTCCTTGTTGCACTTGTGCTTTGAGCCGTGACACACCTTTGGCCGTGACACGCCTTCAGCCGTGACACACCTTCAGCCGTGGCAGGCTTGGTGTCCAGCAACGAAGAATGGCTTCTCAGCCGCGGCAGCCTCTCAGCCGCTGCCGGTAACCTATCAATTTCGTGATGCTTGATCGTCTATCCCCTTCACATCCAACACAAGGATGCACACATGGAGCGGGTTAACAAGTTTAGAAGTTAGACTAGTCGCAGCAGAAATGTGAGAGCGTGCAGCCTAAACAACATCAGAGAGAATGCACAGACTCAATAACAAAAGAGGCTATCTACTTCCTGTGAATCCACATGGTGTCAACAGATTTCAGAAAATCTAGAGACGGAAATAGAATCTTGAAAATAGAAATAGACCATATATGTTGCTATACATCATTTTTCTCTGTGCGAGTTCTTCAAGCAATATGTATGATGCAAGAAATAGACATGTGCACATTGCTCAGCTCTTTGGTTTCAATATCCTTCCCCTTGCCATCTTATATGGAAAGGTACAAAAAAGATTGTACATTTATTGTTAGGGAGAAAATCTATTTACAGTTGAAACTATTTAACAGGACAGGTAATGCACAATGACACCATTTAATTGCATGCCCTTTGACAGTCAATATAGCAGCAACCCAGCAAGAGACTCGAAAACATCTAAACATCTAACTATACAACAAATATAGGCCTGACATGTCAGATGTAGATTGATGATTATAAACAGAACTCATGTTTTAGTTCAAGTTATATATCAAACTTGGAATGATGCACAATAACAGGTTATTGAAGCTTCATCAATCTTTGTATAGAGTACCTCATCTGCAAGGATCTTTGAGCAACTGAAGCATACGCATCGCATTATCCCGAGTAGAGTCTTCATAAAGCCAATATGAAACATGGGTTTGGCAAGCTCAAGATGCCCAAAATGACCAGGGCAGTCCGCCATATTGGCCGTACAAGTCTCACATTTTACCTTCCTATCAATAGTCCCAAGCCTCGGGTCACTAAGCCCTGCTATCTTTGGTTTCCCGAGCTCAGTCGTTTCACCATGCTCTATATGCACAACAGACATTTGCCTCTGCAACAACAAAACCTAACAAATTAAGCCAAACTGAATCTTAAAGTGTTCTACTACACAAAATTCATTCAGCATCCAAAAACCATCTAGTTCACATAAACAAGTGCAGGAAGCATGGTTTTAAAGCGAGCAGCGCACTAAAGGCGGCGCACTCGAGGTGCGCTTTTTAGGCAAATAGAAGGCATAAGGCGCAGGTCTGAGAGGCGCTTTCCTTACATGGACTGGTTGTGCTTGAGAAAGTTGTACGATAGGCATTTTAGGCTGTACATAAGTTATTTATATATTAAACCATATATATAGATTATTTGCACGCCTCTCGGCTATTAAAACCTAAGGCAGGACGTTTCATTTACTCATAGTCAAGTGATTCCGGCTTACAGGACAAATCTCTAACCATAAACCCTAAATTTCTAGCAAAATCCTGTTAAACTGAACAAATAGTATCCGGTTCAACGTCCACAAACAAATAACCGAACAGCTTGTTTAATTTCGTCTGCAATGGCAAGAAGAAGAGTAACAGAAAGAGAGAACTGATTATTACAATTTCATCGGGACTGAGGATGCCGAACTGAACCAGCCGGACTTTCGCCACTTCTGCCGGAGAGTACGGGAACCGTATGTCCATTGTTGATCTATACACAGATCGGCGAAATTCTCGGACGAAGAAGCTAGGGTTTGAAATACTGCAAAGCGATTGAACAAGATTGAAATTCTGATTAAGAATTTAGTTTGATCAAGATTTTAATTATGAATTAAGAGTGAATTTGATTTGATTTGATTTGATTTAATGGTTAGAGTTAATCAGCATGAATTTAGCGTCATACGCACTCGAGAGTTGTTTGCTCTCGGGAGATAACAAAAGCGTTGCATATTGAAAGGAATGAGGGTGAGAGGTATATTTATAGGCGAATAAAGTCGGTTTTTAAATATGTTTTCCGCAACCGACTATAATGTCCCTTGTGGTGATGAAATCCCTATTTTTTTTAACGGTGTATATTGAATCATGTGATATCGATTCCCCGTCATACGGGAGAGTCTCGTCTAACTCCGGTCAATATGTTGTTTTAACTGGGCCTATTTGGCATCAGAGTTGGAGAGCATCCAAGGAAAATTCCCACCCAATACGGCCCCTTCCGGGCTTGAGGGAGAGCGGAGGCTCGAACCCTGGATCGGCTTGAGTAAAACCCAGGTGCATCAGCCTAACTAGACATCATTTGCATGCCGCAGAAACTAATGTGGAGAGCAGAGATTGAACCTGAGTCACTAGGAACACCAGGTCTCTCCCTTAACACTCCACCACTAGCTCATTGACGTGATGAAATCCCTACTATTATCTTTTTTTTAACCGCAACCGACTATATATAAATATGTTTTTAAATGAATTGGTTTTAGTTAGCGTGATATGCAAGATTAAAAGATAACAAACCCAAAAAAATAGGTTAAAACCCCATTAGACTATTTATTATAGAGCATTTTACATGACCTCAGCGTCACGTCTTCATATTTCATTCTATATTATATTTATTAGGTTAGAAATTTGGTGTATTACATGGGTTAAATAACGTAATAAAGATGTACATATTACATATATATGACATATTATATAGTTTTTAATACAAATTCTAGAAACGTTATATAGTTATTTTTTTAAATGTTTATATAAAAAGAATGAAAAAATGTTCAATTTATAAAAATGTTTTAAGGACAAACCTATTTTTTTATAATAAAAAACGTTTTATAAAAATAATTTCATAAATCATTATTATTTAATAGGAGAAAGAGACGGGAAACAAAAAAATATAAAAAACAATTAAAGAAAATTTGTATAATTAATAGAAAGGGATGCGGGAAAAAAATGATGATGCATAGGAGAGTAACGAATGTCCCATAAAAACATTTATTTATTATACTAGTGTTAGAACTCGTGTATTACACGGGGCTAAATAAACGACATAATGTGAAATAAAAAACGATGAATATGATTTATAAATGTATAAATATTTCTTTTTATGCAATGTTGGATGTTTTATTTGTCTTTTTTCATCCTTATTTAAGATTAAAAGTTTTAACTTGTCTCTAATTTTAACTCTGAAAAGTGCCACATGCCCATAAGTGAAAACCGGTGGCCTCAAAAGCAAACCAAGCCTTGATAGTGAGACTCTGACTCTTATTCATTGTCATGTATGTATATATATAACTGAAATTAAAAATTATATTACATTACATATACAATAATAAAAATTACAATTCATAAATCTCTATATTGTTTTAGTTATGTTTAAAAAAGTGTATGCGGGTTAACCCAACCCGATCATGCTAAAAATGAGATTTGTTTGACCTGAACCTATATTGAATCTTCACCAATCAGATTACCAATTCGCCTATACGGAAAAAGACATGAACAAATATATTGGATTAATTAACATATGAGCACAGGTTAATCCTTTAAATATTGATTAATTCAAAAAATTAGTGAATGATCTTACAGGTTCTCTAGTTTAGAGGGTGTTTGGGATTGCGTTGGAAAACTGCTTATTGACTTATTGGCTTTTTCAAAAGCTAATAAGCTAAAAAAAGTGTTTGGCAAACATAAAAGCACTTTTTGTTTTAACTTTTTGATAAAGCTAAAAAGTTGTTTTTTAAGAAGCCACAAATTCCTGGCTTTTCAAATTGCTTTTGGCTTTTGCAATAAAATATTACCAATCTACCCCTAACAATTTCTAACAAATAAATATATAAAATATAAAAATGTCTTTTTTGATCATTTTACGTGAATAACCTAAGCCAAACACTTTTTTAAAAACAATTTATTGACTTATTGACTTTTTCCACCACAAAAGCTAATCCAAACACTTATTTAAAAACTGTTTTTCAAAAAGTCATAAGCTAATAAACACTTTTAACAAAAAACACTTTTAGAGTTAAATAAGCAATCCCAAACACCCTCTTAGTCAAAGCAACATAACCGCTGGCTATCTAGGCCTTCAAAAAGTGTTCCTTCACGTCTCCTGAAGAACACTACCAAACATCCATTACCATGAACTCAGGAAGCTTTCTTGTAAAACTGTTTGTCTGATGCCCACCGGTTTTGGATTTTTTTTTATAAAAACATACAATTTTTCCAACATTGAGATGGTTGCTAGGTTAGTTACCCGTGTACTATATGAGTTGATTAAAGGATACAATGTCAAGTAAAAAATGATGTTCATAATATGATCTGATGGACGAGTTAACTAAAAGATACAATGTGAAGTAAAAAAGATGTTCTAGGCTACTTGGGAAGAGATAAGCTACAGAATGCATATATGTGATAAAAATTAGAGTTGCAATTATCAAGTAGTAATTTATTTACTCAGTTCAATAAAAATTGCAACAGTTAGTCCACCCTTCCTTAGAGCTGTAGCAGCCCGAGCCTCAACATCTTCATCATCTGATTTTGACTCACCACTGCTAGTCCACTATTCCTCATTGCTTGCTTCAACCTCGATTTAAGATAAAGAAGTAATTCTTCACCTGATTCTCCATGTTCTTCGTTTGGTTCGCTCACTGAATCATCTTTTCCCTTTCAAACTCATCAATCTATAGTCCTGCACCATTGCAAATTTGCAAAATAATTATTCAATTTAATTTCTAAATAATTTATCATTTTCGCATTAAAAAATGTTAAATTGATAACGTGTTCGCATCATACTAATGAAGGATGTTCAATGTAAACATACCTCGAACAATTGATTGCCTTTATGACAAGTGTCCAGAAAAGAATAAATCAAGCTCAATTGGATACCATAAGACCCGTCCGAGTAAATCCCCATCGACACCCATGTTCCCTTACTCCTGAAATGGCAAAATAAAATCAAGAAAATTATAAAGTAGGTTTTTAATGCTTCATATTTCTTAGGATCAATCAACAATGCTTCTTACATTTTCATTGTGTATTACACGGGTTGTATATTGAAATTGGAAGACGCATTGTGTATCGTGTTGTAAGTTAAAAACGATATAATTCAGAAATATGTAAATACTTCTTATAACTGAAATTACATATTACATGTAATAATGAAAATTGAATGACAATTATAATTCAAAAATCTCTAATTCATAATCTAAATTTTCTTCCAACTCGTTTGAACTGATTGATCAGTTTCCCATATTTCATTTTTAGTTTAAACTTTACCTTCACCCGTTCTCACAAGTTCACAAAAAAAAATGGAACCTAAGGATGATATATTTGATGCTGAAATCACTAAACAACTTGTTGTGCCAATAGCCAACAATCCAAGAACCTTAGTGACCGGGAAAAGGTGTGGAACCCTGGTTGGATTAAGAGCTTGTCCTGCATCATAATTTGAAATTATACAAAACCACTAAACTTACAATCATTTTTTCACTACAATAATGTGATAAGCTTCAAAAATATCCACACAAACAGGATCCCTAAAAGCAATGCAACTGACGTAAATTTTAGAATCATTTCCCTCTGCAACAAAATGCATCCAATTCAAGCAAAATGGTAAACAAAAAACCCATATCAAAATTTTCTTTAAATTATTTCATTCATCCCAGTAACATGGTTAACTTTGATGATTATGGATATCGATGGCTTGTGTGCAATGGAAAAAAAAGGAGGTACATGCCATCAATGTCATGGTTTTATTAAATCCACAACTTTAAATTTTTATATTTTACAAGTGATTGCATATGTCCATTATTCATTCATATTACAGAATACAATTCTAGTGAATATAAAGAGCTCTAATGGATGTATTTTCACTAAAAACACAATAAAATAAAACACAAATGACATTTGATAAGTAACCAGTTTAAACAATAGGATAACTGCGTGGGTAAGATGAGGGAATGCTGGAATCAAACCCAGTTGAGTAGAATTCCACACCAGCAGGTAGAACACACTGCATTAATTAAATTAAATAATAAAAAAAAGAACATTCCCAAATCTAATTAACACATATCAGGAAAGAGAAATGAATAGAAGATAAGATATAGTGCGGGTCTAAATGGACTGGGTTGGGTTGACCTGAACACATCAATGTCAAAAGTTCAAATTTTCTTATAAATAGTTACATTATCTCAATATTAACTTACTAATCGTTTAGCTTGTTTCCTTTAATGTTTTTTTTATATTACAGGTTTATCCTGTTAGAGATAAAACATATCCAGAATCGACCCGTTCATCAGTAAATGAATCAAAAATGCATAGGGTAATACAAAACAACTGAATCTTTCTAGCCTGCTTTGCTTGTGACTTCTGATCTACTACATGATCTGCACCGGAAGAGGACGTTTAACTGAAAATTAACGTGGTTATAGGAACACAAAATAGACAAAAGATGCATCAAACAAAACGTATATAAATAAATATTTTTAGCAAAATCAGACCAAATTATATGTTATTTTCTTGTAGTTAAAATTCTACTCATTTGAAGGGAATCCCAACATGACACACCTTTGAAAAAAATACTAGGCAGAGAAGGTATCATTGAGAATATTATCAACATCACAACATGCATAAGTGTTAGATCCACACATCTAAAAGAAAGCATAAGCACCAATATATGAAAAAAAAAGAAAGTATTCAGGGGAACAATTCCACTGTGTCATTTTGCACATTTCCTTGTATAAGGCATAGGGCTACAGAAATCTTTAACACTGTCCACTAATCTACCATATTTTATTTTTTAAGGTTTAGTCTTAAAACTTATTAATTGGCACAAATATATAATCAGTTTGTAGCATGTGCCATAAACTAAAGTGAGAGTGGCCTAAATTATGGTGGTCATAATTTAGTGTTCTTGCCCGCAATAGTAGCTGATTGCATTCACCAATTCTAGTTCAAGAAAACCCTAAATTGGGAACACACACTAACGAACTTGTGCTTCAAATTTCAAACTTACTGTAAGCACTTCAAAGAAATTTGTATGATAACAATAACAATGAACATAATAATAGTTTACAGAAAGGATCGTATATTACAGGAAACAATAGAAATTAGAATTGTGCAAAATCGGCTTCTAATGAATTGAAACGGGAACATTGGGAGAAACGTAAATGAAATGAAGATGAATACCTAATTTATAAACGTAAATGCTTCTTCCCCAAAGCATCATGTTTCTTAGGATCAATCAACAATGCTTCTTCTTCAATATAACATCTAGACAATTAAATCAAACAAACATCAACCAAAACACCAAAACGGCCTACATAATCTAAAGTAAATAACAAATCAGTCGTTCATATCTAGAAATTAGGTTACCTTTAACCATCGATTTTGATTCCTAAACACTCTGGAAGGTGGACACTTCAAGCAAAGCACCTCCCCATCGGGTTAAGTTCTGTTCGAATAAAGAAAAAAAAACAAATCTGAATCAGAAACACCGAAGCATAACCGGATTGAAACCCTAAACTTGGTATCGAGAGGGTATCACGAGGATTAGGCCACTTCCGCACTCTGATGAGTATACTCAAAGAACACAAGACGATTGTGTCTTCCGATTGAATCCATCTCGGATCAGAAGGTCATAATCATCAAATCTGAAGAAATCGACTCTACTCGCCTCCATCTACGCCTGATTTATCAACAGATTCAAAAGAATTACGCGACGAAATCGAGTGATTGAAACATTAAACACTGAAATTGATTGGAATAAACAAACCTGGCGAAATCGATTGACTCAGATGCAACTTTGAGAGGATCCAACGATTATGCAGATCGAATCAACGTGAAGAGATTGAGTAAAAAATTCCAGATGTGAAAAATGTGGCGTTAGAATTAGGGTTAGAAGGCAACCAGGATGAAACAGGATGGGCATGTCGGGTTATAAGATCCGCGCTATAGGTATATGGGTAAACAGGCAATGGGCGGGAAAATAAAGTTGAAGTTGAATGTGGTGTTGACAAGTGTCTCTAATTTTACTTGTTTATTATATACTAGGTTAGTTCCCGTGTATTACACGGTTAATGAAAAGAAACATATATTATTCATAAGTGTCTAAATAAGAATTACTTTACATAGTGAAAAAAAATAAAATTACAATTACATTCACAAAACCAAATTACATAAGGTAAATTTTTTAGATTCTATAAAGTTGATTTTGATTAATTGTTATTTGCTTAACAAAGATAAGTTGTTCATTTTTTTAAAAAATTGTCAATTTAATTCTCTAATTATAGTAAATTTGCGAGAGTTAATTTTTTGATTTTGTTATAATTTAAATAATACAAAGTTCAAAATTTTCAAATCAAACGATTTTTAAGTTCTAGTCAAATGATATTAAATAATTTTAGCAATTATATTTGTTAAGCATTTATTATTTGTGAGAGGTTTAAAATCTTAAATTATAATTAAACTTTAGGTGGAAAAACCATTTTACAAAAACCTTTATTTATTAGGGAGTATAGATTAGTATTTTTTTTTAATTAGTTATATTTTGAATTCTTATTATATATTCTTATTTAATATAATTATTATTCTTCTTTAATAATATATTTATAATATCATTATTATTTAATAAGATATAGGTGCATTTATTAGGAGAGAGAGGCGGGAAAACCAATGTGAGGAGGCATGAGAGAGTAACATGTGAAAATCAAAAACCTTTATTTATTAGTATGTATAGATGATAGATAGTATAGATATAGATATAAATGTTTCATTTTACTTTATTTTTAACTAGGTCAAAACCCATATATTACATATGTTGAATAAGGACAAGTTGTTGTAAATCAAAAGTTTCTATGAAAATTTATATGTTAGAAACCAAGTGTATTACACAGTTTTAATAAATGTAATGTTATATACTTAGTAATAAAGATTTACGTATTACATATTTATGACTTATTACATAGTTTTTTAATACAAATTCTAGAAAAGTTATATAGTTATTTTTTACATGTTTTATAAAAATAATTAAAGAAATGTTTAATCTATAAAATGTTTTATGAACAAACCTATTTTTTTAAATAAAAAATGTTTTATAAAAATCATTATTATTTAATAGGAGAGAGAGTCAGGAAACAAAAAAAAGTTATAAAAAAATTAAAAAAATCTATATAATTAATAGGAGAGAGAGACGGGAAAAAAATGTTGAGAGTACATATGAAAGTGACAACTCTAAGGTTTGGAATACCTGGAAATAGGTTTTTGTAATACCCACCTTAATTACCGAAACCAGTAAGAATTGGAACCGGGTACATAGAGTCCGGTTTTCAACCAACATCCGGACCTGAAACCAGAACCGGTAGGAACCAAAACCGATTCTTAAAAATACCCGATGTGTGCACCTCTATTCATCTTAGAAAAACTAGTTCATTCTCTACCTTGTTGATAAAATTTTATATGAATTATTTCACAAGACAATAAATATTTGCATTTAAAAATTCGTTACACTATTGCAATCCAAAATTTACGCTGTACCTTACAATTTTTTTTAATTATTATTATTATTATTTGTTTTTATTTTCTACTAATTTGGAAACACATGCACATGAGAGAAAGATGAACCTGGTCATTCCGTTTCCATGACAATCGGATCAATAACTACCATTTCGGATCACTCCACTCTGCTTTCCCCAGCTCCAACAAACAAACCATAACTTTTTACGACTTTCAACAATCGCAGAAATTTCTCAATCTTTTCAATTTCTTAACACCTATGCACATGTCATGTCCGCTAATGAAGAACAACAAACGAGTGCTGATTGTAACGTTTGATGCGTTGAACAATTGATCGCGTTGAGTTTGAACGAAAGGGGAGGAGATGGAGACCAATTCGAATGAGAATTCGGGGAAAGTGAAACCGAAGCATTCGTCTAGAGAACTGTTGAAGAAATGGAAGGTTGTTGGCGGTGTTGTTAAGAACCCTAAGCGACGGTTTCGTTTCACTGCTAACATGGCGAAGCGAAATGAGGTTGCGGCCATGCGGCGTTCGAATCAGGTCCGGGTTCTTGATTCACCAATTTTGTTTTGAATGATTGGCTTACTAATAGTGTGTATCTTGACTGATTTGCAGGAGAAGTTGAGGATGGCGGTTCTGGTTTCGAAGGCTGCATTGCAGTTTTTACAAGGTGGGTTTTGGTACTGTGATGTAGAGCGGAAGCAAAGATAAATAAGTAGATAAAACTCTCAAATGAAACTGATATAAAACTGAATACTGATATAAAATTGAATTTACAAAACCGGCTCATAAATAATAAATTGACGACATAAATAAACATGTAAATCAAGGCAAATAGTAATTTCATGTGTTTTACACTAAAAAGGAAATATACTAAATTAGCTAAAATTTAAGAAAATCTTTAAATGACGAAATCAGAGCCTTTATTGAAGGATTTTGGGTCCGACAGCGAGGGCTCATTGAGACCTTTCCATCCGCTGCTTATGGGACCTGTAACTCCATTCGTAGCCCAAGTTATGCCCGTTTTAAGTTTGGGCTTTTTCTGTCATGTTTTCCCCTGTCTAGCTAGTGCAAGTATGAGTCTGCTAACTCCTGGATCAGCTCGCCATGAAACGATTCGAATTATGTCACATAATGTTTCTTCTTATTCTCGTACTTTCATGATAATCGAGTGCAGGGGCAGAACTAGATGATTACACAGTACCTGAGGAGTTCAAAGCCGACGGTTTCCACATCTGCGCTGATGAAGTAGGTTCTATTGCAGAAGGACACGACTCGAAAAGGCTAAAACTCCATGGTGGAGTTGATGGCATTGCAGAAAAGCTCAAGACATCAACAACTGATGGACTTCATACTGATAACCACCACAGGCTGACCCGAAGGCAAGAACTTTTTGGAATTAACAAATTTACAGAAGCTGCACAACGCAGCTTTTGGGTGTTTGTTTGGGAAGCACTTCAAGATATGACCTTGATGGTCCTTGGTGCATGCGCCTTTGTCTCTTTGATTGTAGGAATAGCAACAGAAGGTTGGCCCAAGGGAGCTCATGACGGTCTTGGCATCGTGGCTAGTATCTTGTTGGTGGTTTTTGTAACAGCAACAAGTGATTATCGTCAATCGTTACAGTTTAAAGATTTGGATAAAGAGAAAAAGAAGATATCTATTCAAGTAACAAGAAACGCGTACAGGCAAAAGTTGTCGATTTATGAGCTGCTAACCGGTGACATTGTACATCTTGCTATTGGAGATCAAGTCCCTGCAGATGGGCTCTTTCTTTCTGGTTTTGCAGTGTCTATTGATGAATCCAGTTTGACCGGTGAAAGTGAGCCGGTTATGGTTAGTTCTGAGAACCCGTATCTGTTGTCTGGAACCAAGGTCCAAGATGGTTCATGCAAAATGTTAGTTACAGCGGTTGGGATGCGAACACAATGGGGAAAACTTATGGCAACTCTTAGTGAAGGAGGAGATGATGAGACCCCATTACAGGTTAAACTTAATGGAGTTGCTACAATTATTGGAAAAATTGGTCTTTTTTTCGCCATGGTGACATTCGCAGTTCTTGTGCAAAAATTAGTAGCGCGCAAGATAATGTTGGGAACTCACTGGAGATGGTCAGGTGATGATGCTTTAGAACTATTGGAATATTTTGCAATCGCGGTCACCATTGTGGTTGTTGCAGTTCCTGAGGGGCTTCCATTAGCTGTCACATTGAGCCTTGCATTCGCCATGAAGAAAATGATGAATGACAAAGCACTCGTTCGCCATCTGGCAGCCTGTGAAACAATGGGATCTGCAACAACTATTTGCAGTGACAAAACCGGGACATTAACTACCAATCGAATGACTGTAGTGGAATCCTGCATCTGTATGAAAATCATGGATTTAAGCAAACAGGCCGTCACTGAGATCCCGGATACTGCTTTAAAGATTCTTCTACAATCAATATTCACTAATACGGGTGGTGAAGTTGTAATTAACCAACATGGGACGTGTGAGATACTAGGAACACCAACAGAAACCGCGATACTGGAATTTGGGTTGTCACTTGGTGGTGACTTTCAATCTGAGCGTTTGGCATGTAAAGTTCTCGGAGTTGAGCCGTTTAATTCTACAAAGAAACGAATGGGAGTCGTGTTGAAGCTTCCGGAAGGAACTGTAAGAGCTCATTGTAAAGGTGCTTCAGAAATAATCTTGGCTGCTTGTGACAAAATGATTAATGCAAATGGTGAAGTTGCTAATCTTGATGAAGCATCACTTAACCATCTAAAGGGTGTCATTGATAAATTTGCTAGTAAAGCTTTGAGAACACTATGTCTTGCTTATATAGACCTCAACACTGATGTTTCTACTGACACGCCTATTCCAGCGTGTGGGTACACGTGTATTGGGATTGTAGGGATCAAAGATCCCGTCCGTCCTGGTGTCAAGGAATCAGTGGCTCTTTGTCGGGCTGCTGGTATAACCGTGCGTATGGTTACAGGAGACAACATAAATACAGCAAAGGCAATTGCTAAAGAATGTGGAATACTAACAGATGATGGTATTGCAATAGAAGGTCCAGATTTTCGCGAAAAGAGTCTAGATGAATTGTACTGGCTAATTCCCAAGATCCAGGTACATTTTTTCCTTACCAGTTGCTCCAAGGCCCGCCCTCCTTTTTTTGCACTTAATATATGGTGTTAAAATTATATAAAGTTGAATATGTAAATTTGATTCGTTTAGGTGATGGCGCGATCATCTCCTCTTGACAAGCATACGCTAGTGAAGCACTTGAGAACAACATTTAGTGAGGTTGTGGCGGTTACTGGGGATGGAACAAATGATGCACCAGCACTTCATGAAGCAGATGTTGGGCTTGCAATGGGAATTGCTGGGACTGAGGTCAGCAAATAGAATATAGATATTAATGTTTTACTAACCTTATTAATTATTGTTTTACCAGATGGATGTAAAATTTATTCATTTCAGGTAGCTAAAGAGAGTGCAGATGTTATAATATTAGATGATAATTTCTCTACAATTGTAACGGTTGCCAAATGGGGACGATCGGTCTATATTAACATCCAAAAGTTTGTACAGTTTCAGCTCACAGTCAATGTTGTTGCTTTGATAGTCAACTTCACTTCAGCTTGTTTGACAGGTATAACTCCTAGATTAGTTTTCTTATACCAATTTATGTTCTTAGACCATCTCCAATGGGCACGCCCTTGAGATGACATGACAGCGCCCTTCCAAAGAAATGCATTGAAAAGAAGTGCCCTCGGGTGGAAGGCCCTTGCACAAGGGCGGGTGTAGTGCGGCTGATTGTGTTTGTTTTCGTTTTTTATATTTAGGTGGAGTGCATTAATGACTTGTACACCATGTGCTTTAGTGACTTGTACACCACATTTATTTTGAAGTTTAAATGTAGTAATTCGGTAAAATAACAAGTAATTTTTTTATTTCTTTATACAATATATAGTTTATTTTTCTCACAAAGTAATTGTAACTCTTATAAATAATTTGATTCAGCATAAAAAACAATTTGATTATGAAAAATAAATGTAAAAGGTAGTGATGATGTGGAAATGTAAGGATGTATGTAGGGTGGAGAGAAAATAAGTGTTTTTGAAGGATGAGTGAAAATCTAACGTGACAGCTGACTGAACGAGTTTGTGTGTGTTTTTAAGCTTTTGCATTGCAGATGTCTTACTGTTTTATTTATCCTTCAGGAAGTGCTCCCCTAACCGCGGTCCAACTCTTGTGGGTCAACATGATCATGGATACATTGGGAGCCCTTGCATTAGCAACCGAACCTCCTAATGATGAACTGATGAAGAGACCGCCCGTTGGAAGAACGGGTAAATTTATCAGCATTGCTATGTGGAGGAATATATTGGGGCAGTCATTATACCAGTTTATAGTGATATGGTTACTTCAGTCGAAAGGAAAATCATTTTTCGGTCTTCATGGAGATGATTCTAATTTGATCCTTAATACCCTCATTTTCAATGCCTTTGTCTTCTGTCAGGTATATATGACTTCTCACAAATTTCTTCCTTTCTATCCAAATTTTGACATAAATGGTGTGTTTGGATTCACATTTGAACATTATTGTGACTTCAAGTCGCGGTGATTGGTTTTTTCCAGATATTGAGTGTAACAATCTGTTTTGGTCACACGTCCAAACTATGTAGTAAATTTTTTTTTGAAAAAACAAGCTCAAATCTATAAAAAAAAACGTGTCTGAACCGGCCTAAACTAGTGTAAAATGGTCTAAACCAACCTAAAACATGTCTAAAACAGTCTAAACCAGCTTAAAACCTGTCCAAAACAACTAATATGGACTGGAATACACGTGCGCCTTCTTGTCTTGGGCGTGCGTTTTTCAAGCGTCTAGCACCTATGCCCAAGGATCACCTTTGCACCTTGTGTGCACCTTCAGCCTTTGACTACCTAGTATCCAAACACTATTTCCTACACTTATTTTATCATTATTGATTATTTGTTTAATATCACACAATCAGTTTCAAAACATTCATCCAAACACACCCTCATGTGAAGTTAGCATTACTATATTCAAATTGTGATCAAGAACTCTTATTGGAATAACAATTTTATGCAGCTATTTAATGAGATTAACTCCAGAGAAATGGAGAAAGAAGATGTTGTAGATGGCATATGGGACAACAATGTGTTTGTAAGTGTTATCTCAGCAACATTTGTTTTCCAGGTGATTATAGTCGAGTATCTAGGCGCCTTTGCAAATACGTCACCACTAACAATCGTGCAATGGTTCTTTAGCATCGTTATCGGGTATTTAAGCATGCCAATTGCTGTCTACTTGAAGAGGATTCCTGTTTTGTTTACACAGAAAGATCTTATCCTTTAGCTTTTTAGAAGCTCAGAGTGTAGATTGTTTACAAGTAGGGTAGGGGTTGGGGTTGGGGTTGGGGTTGGGGTGGGGTGGGTTCATGCCAAATTTACTCAAGAGAATGTGCATTTAAGTATCTTGATGATGAATCTGTTTATGTATACAAAGGTTTGGGGTTAGTTGTGTAGTTGATCATTTTACCATTTATTAGTTTTTCTATAGAGTTAGGGAGTACCATGTGAATTTTATGTTTTGAATGAATGTGATGTAAAGTTCTTTCCTTAGCTTCTAAATCAAATCTCATATTGATTATTATAGTTTTAGTTTTTCGCTTTTAATGGACTTGTCACCACATATTTCTGTTCAGGCTAGAGATTATGGGACATAAAAAACTTCACAGTTAAACGTGTTTGAGTGAGAGTAATTTCAGAAATGTCCATCCATGTAACCAGATACAAATCTATAAACTTTTATAAACAAGTTCATTAATATTGGTTGGTATAAAAGAGCAAATGTTACAAAGTTGATAATGACGAATATGCCCTAGATTTACATGAGATGATGCATGACACAACCGAAACAGAAATATCAAGATCCAAACTTGGTTTTAAACCAAAAATGAGGCGATGGGTTCCGAAGGCAAGACTCGATGCATCTCGTATGCGAGGCACAAGTGTTTATATATTTTTTTTATATTTCTTATAGGTTTATATAATTTATATATAAATAACCTATATATATATATATACTAGGTTAGTTCTCGTGTATTACACGGTTAATAAAAAGAAACATATATTATTCATAAGTGTCTAAATAAGAATTACTTTACATAGTGAAAAAAATAAAATTACAATTACATTCACAAAACCAAATTACATAAGGTAAATTTTTTAGATTCTAGAAAGTTGATTTTGATTAATTTTTATTTGCTTAACAAAGATAAGTTGTTAATTTTTTTAAAAAATTGTCAATTTAATTCTCTAATTATAGTAAATTTGCGAGAGTTAATTTATTGATTTTTTTATTATTTAAATAATACAAAGTTCAAAATTTTCAAATCAAACGGTTTTTAAGTTCTAGTCAAATGATATTAAATAATTTTAGCAATTATATTTTTTAAGCATTTATTATTTGTGAGAGGTTTAAAATCTTAAATTATAATTAAACTTTAGGTGAGAAAACCATTTTACAAAAACCTTTATTTATTTGGAAGTATAGATTAATATTTTTCTTTAATTAGTTATATTTTGAATTCTTATTATATATTCTTATTTAATATAATTATTATTCTTCTTTAATAATATATTTATAATATCATAATTATTTAATAAGATATAGGTGCATTTATTAGGAGAGAGAGGCGGAAAAACCAATGTAAGGAGGCATGAGAGAGTGACATGTGGCAATCCAAAACCTTTATTTATTAGTATGTATAGATATGATTTAATATACAAATAACTCCTATGTACAACCTAAAAAGATACACGTACAACCACCTCCCGATGCACAAATTCTGCCCATGTACAAGTGGCGCGCCTTAAGCCTTTTTTTCGTGTGCCTCAAATGCACCTCTTTAACGCCCATTGCCTCTAGCAGTCAAAAACGCCAGACCTTACATCTAGGCGCGCTTTCTAAAAGAAAGGATCCAAATGGACTTGAAAAACTATTTGTTCATGGACAAGATTTTGTAATAACAAAGTGAAATTATTTGTATTGTTGATTTTTGTTTTCATTTCTTTGATACATCAAATAATAAGAACCCACATCAACTATTGCACCCGTGAAAAGAGGGTCATTCCACTTGCCATAAAGAGACTCAAGGAAAATCACAAACAAACCAAAACCTATTACACCTTTCATACTCCATTATTTGATTATTCTTGGCCACAAAACAGATGCATCTAATCAAATCAAATCAAATAATGACACCCTCCATTTCCCCACACCTCTCTTTAAAAGTCAGCATCCAAAGCCTCTCAATTTCACAGTGATATATACATACAAATAGGACAGTCTTTCACCAGAGCTAAAGCTTAAAAGGCCATTGAAAAAGACAATTGAATTCAAGAAAAAAAGGGAAACAAAAACTTCACATTTAACAACCCTTAATTGACACAACTTTGGCCACTTTTCATTGTATGTTAAACTTTACCATCCATCATCCTCTAGACTACCCCACACCCCTGTTCACTAGTTTCCACTAGCACAACTTTCTCATATTCTAACCCTTAAGGTGTACCTTCAAATCATATCATACCATATGTTGGTAGATTCATATTCTAAAAAACTCAAATCTTATTCGGTCAAGATCACCCGATCAAATCCAATCAACAAATCCATGTCTCGTCTAATCCAAACGCCACTACAATCGTCTACTAATCTTCTGTAAAGGACGTTTTTGTTCTAACCCGTTGTATGTAAGCTTCCTCTTGACGCCAATGTTGGAAGGTCGGCTCCAATGATTGCTCAATAAATCAAAGGAATTAGATTCGGGGGTGTTGGTCTTTTTAGTCTCAATCTTCTTGAAAAGATTGTAGCAATGATATATACATTCCTGCTTGTGAAAGACGAACGATATGTCAAATGAAACCACGAGCAAGTAATGTTGGAAAAAACAAAAAGTTTGAAAAAAAGGACTTGCTTTTTCAAGAGAGTGAAGTGATGACACAACACCAATCTTGAACTCCAATGTGTTTCTTGGTAATTGATCATGACAAGCTAATAACACTGCTGCTATTGCAACAACAGATGGCCTATGATCCATCAAATTAACCTCTGTAAAATGAAAAACAACTCAAGATAATTAACAATTTCAAAACTTTAACAAAATCCCAAATCAAATCAAGCTTAAAGATTAAAACTTTAAAACTACCTTTGGAGAAATCAAGAATCAGCCCAACAGCTTTGGATACCAGAAACTCATTACAATCAAATTCATCACAAATCTTGGCGAAGAAATGATGAAGATAAACAAATGGAGTGATGCAACACAATTTCCATTCTAATGTTGCTAAAACCATCAACTCCATACTTTGAATCACACTGCTTTCAAAGTTGTACCCTCCTTGTGCTTTGTAGTGGGAAAATGATGGCACACTTTGTTCCTCCATTTTAGCAGCCAAAGATAAGCATGCAATCCCCAGCAATTGAATAGCCCATTCTTTCCCATTCTGTAATCACAACCTCTTAATCATAATTAATCCTAATAATTACCGCAATTCATTAGCTAATGGGTTCTAACACTTTGAATTTCATGCAATGTTTTCAGAGATTTAACAACCGGGTGACATCATAAATATTTTAAAAAGTAAATTATATATGTATAACCAGAAAACGAGATTTTGACTTGAAAAATAATTAAAAAAAAAATATCTGGTTCGACCGGAGATTTTGAATAAAAAAAATTAAAAATACTTTTTCGTCCGGTCCGGTTAATCTGAAAACGGTTCAAAGAGGCAAACCAGACCGACTAGGCACCCGGTTTCGGTCCAACCGGCCGGTCAGGTGGTGAAAACATTGATTTCATGTCAAACAAACTATCTTCACTTACAAAATTAATAAAATATTTACAATCTTTTGAACAAATTGATGACTACATCTCAAAACACATAATTATCATAAACTCTAAAAAGAATGTGGACTTAATAACAGAAAAAAACTGAAATAATCAATATTTTGGAAAACACAGGTTTGACCATAAAAGTCAACACTTACATCAATTAATCTTCTTGAATTAAACCGATCAAAGTATGTCAAAGACAGATAAGCCGTACGAATATGAAACCCTAAAATCTCCCTAATCTGCATCAAACAAACAAAATCAATCAATTTAAAAATCTTCATAATCATCAAATTCAATATTCATACACTGAAAATCCAATTGATAGCATCTAATCGAGCACATTTGAGCCAATTTCCACCATCTTCATCACCGCAAACACATCCATAATCATTAGATTCAGCTTCTCTCTCGATCAACGATCGTACGTACTGATCGTCGTCTGATCTAGGTTTTGAAACGCTGGTTTTGGCTTCGATTAACGACGAATCGTCTTCTTCACACAAGAGATTTGGTAGAGAGAATGTGGTGTCGGAGTCCATTTTTGAGGGAATTTGCAGAAGTTGAAGTGAAATTGATGATGAATTTGTTGGATTGAGGAAATCTAGAGGGAGAAAAGGCGCGAAATGGGGGGAGCTGGTGTGGAGTGCGATTTCTGTGCCGCCAAATGGTGGGTGTGAGATATATAGGAAAGTAGTGGGTTTATTGGAAGTTATATTAGCTGTTGATTATATGTTTGTTAAGTGTTAATTACTTAGTTATATGTGAAGCATTTAATAAAGTACTAAAAGTAATAAATATAGTAACATTTTAACTTTAAGTTTAGAAAAGAAGGTTTAGAATGTTGTTTAACACACTAATGAGTAATTACTAAAAGCGTTTGAAGTTTGGAAGAGATGGATGATCGACTGTGTCATTATGTTGTTTGGACTCGGGGTTTGTAAGATGGTTGTGATTGTGGTGTAAAATAAGAGGCGATGATAATGTGCTTTTTTAAAGCTGGAAGAACGTTAAATGTAAGAGTGTTATTGGTGTTGGCTGAATTATTGCGGGTTGATTATTTGAATAGTTAGTGTTTAAGGTTGATTTGTGAATATGAGTAATAAACGGTGATTTGGTTACAATTTAAGGAGCTATTAATGAACCTTTTTAGTATTGATGTTTTGTTAATTGTTTTTGTTAGGGTTTATGTATTTAACTTGACATTAGAAGAATGAGAGAGACTTTTTAACAATTATTGACTCAAGCGCAAATGAATCTTTTTAGTAATTGTTGCCTTTTTTAATTATTTTTATATCTCATTCGAAATTAACAATATAGGTTTATATGTTTAGCGTGAGATTAAAGGAATCGATTGGAAATGAATGGATAATGAGGAAGTAATAAGTACTTGAGAGTAAAAAATTTCTAAGAGTGAAAATTCATTTCATTTATGGAAATAAATAGGGAGATGGAAAATTAAAAACTTTAAGAGTATTCTTATCAGTTTCTCTATCCCCATCTCTATAATTACGTATAAAACTCACTACCTTTCCTCTCTCATTTTTAATTAAATAATATTTTTTATATCTTTATCATTACTTTTTCTTTCTCTTCCATTCATTACCACTTTAAAAAATATTAAAAAAATTATGCAGGTGAAAAGTGTTTTCTCTAAATATACAAAAAAAATTATACATTTTCTCTCTTCTTCACTCACAACCACTTTAAACCATTCTCTAAAATATGTAAAACACACTCACACAAATATACAAAAACTGATGTGAATGCTCTAAATGTTACATTTTTAAATAATTTTCCTAAAATCTAAGTAGGAACTTTTTTTAAAAAAAAAGCTACTAACTTAACGCTCAATGTGTTAACGAGTCACTCGTTTATAAACAATTCATGTTCAAGCTAAATCGTTTAATAAAAAAATAATACTAGGCAACTTAAAATCTAATTATTTTTATATGGAGTTATCTCCTTGTTAACCATATTGCTATATGTATAATACAATATTTTTGTATTTTGAGTTATCTTAAAAAGTAAACGCTTTTTTAAATATTTTAAAATTGAATTTACTTATTAGTCCACTAGTAATTATTAAAACATATTTGTAAAAGATTTTCAATATATTTCTTTAAAAGATAAGTTAAATCAAAAGTTTTATTTATTTAAAATCGTGGTCCTGACCTATGATAACTACGTGATTGTAAAACCACAAAGAAGTTTGTTTAAAGTATACTACCATCCAAGTTTTTTCCACTTTGCATAAAATATATATTTTTGGATGACCGATAAGAAAACTAAATAATATATATTACAGGAAAGGGATAGAGAGAAAATCATAAAATTACAAAAAAAAATAAAAAAAACCAGTCTCAACTAATAAAAAAAAAGTATCTTGTTTTTGTATTAAACTAATAAGGGTATTTTACTAAAATTATGTATATTTAATTATAGTAATTTTATATTTTCTAATCAAAATCCCATGTTTTTAGATAATATGGTTCGATCATATCTTCAACATTTTAATTAAAAGTATTGTTCTAAACAAGTGTGACTTGTTAGATAGTTTAGAGAAGACAAATTTCAAGTTTGATAATTGATATTCTTCTTGAAGAGCAAATACCCATTTGAAATAATTGATGATATGAAAAAAGTTTGTATCGTTTTCTATCATAAAGTAATGAGAATTGATGGTTCATTTTTCATCCAATTGTTTCGTTCACCTTTTATAATTTGTATTCTTGTCTCAAGTTTGGTTGCCTGGAATAACCGATAATGAAATTAAGTTCCCATTATTTTGGACGGCTTTACCTACGCATTTTTAGATAACTTTTTTCGCTTTAATTTCATCCCATTTTTTAAAATCCAATAAGCTTAAACCGTGAAATCAAACCGTTGGTAACGATTCAGTTTGGTTCACATTAAACTTAGTAAATTGGTAGCATTATTCTTAGGGGGTGTTTGGGATTACTTTTTGAGCTCCTTATTGACTTAATAACTTTTTAAAAAAAGTTAATAAGTTAAAAGTTTGTTTGGGTAAACAAAAAGAAGGAAAGAAAATAAAGAAGGAAAAGTAGTTTTCAAGAAGTAAAACCAAGTTACTTTTCAAAACTCCCTATTAACTTTTTGCAAAAGTCAATAAGGAGTTTTCAAAAGTAATCTCAAACATGCCCTTAATGATCTAGTTCTTCATAAGTTACCTCTTTCTCATCAGACTGAATGAATATCTTCTCGTAATTTTGTCTACGCACAAATTCTTTATAGTTTCCACGCATATTTTGAATGTTTAGAGTTAATTAATCTTGTTCCAGCATCATAATTAACAACTAATAGTCTAGCATGTCATAAACTAGAATACTCTAGCATGTGAATAGAAGAGACATCATTCTGATTTTTCACAGCTTTATAAGGGATTTCACATTATTCCTTGTTAACTTTCATTCCTCGGTCTATATAAAATCATAAGAGTTATTTCACCATCCTAAGACCTTAGTATTTGGGAAAGTCTCATAAGTTATTATGTTTTACACAAAATCACACACACACACACACACTCACACACACTTAACCTCATCAGTCAGTTTGGGATCACTGCTCATTTGTCTTTGATATCCAAAGCTTCACCTTTAACTCATAAGGACTTCATCATGAGTTTTAAACTGATCCACTTTTATGAACACATTCATCACCAACACGATGAATGATACTAGTATACAATCACTATTGTCTTGTATTAGAGTCTAATAGACTCACACTAAATAACATGGCGTTCACTAAGTTCGCCTTAAGTAACATAGATTTCCTTTGTTGTTTTCTTGAAGTTATGTATTTTGGGATACTCTTTCAAAATGAAGGACAAATCCTCCACATAATTTCAACAACATTGAAGGTGGTAGATGCATCTACAAGTTATCCTTCATCATCAACGATGCATCTTCTAATGAATCTCACAAAATCATTAAAACATCTATAATAACATATATTGTTTTTATGTTAGAATTCACACTTGTGAATTTACACGATGACTTCTAAAGAAGTACATAGACATCTCATGCTTGTGTATTTCATCTTAATATACTCACCACATTCTATCTTGATGTTATACATTTGATGTCTCATCCCATACCTTTATTCATGGACACAACTTTCAAGTTCTTTTTAAAGTCTGTTCTTACACTACACGTTAACATCATATCCACATAATAACTCGGTGGATACTTGACGTTTAAAAAGCTTTAAATACTCATCTTGCGCCCGTTTCATTTCTTTGTATAATTTTGATAACTTCGTTATTCCGAAGTATCCAATATATATAAAAAATACTACAATATGTCTAACTGAAAACAATAATATGCATAATATTTTATTAATACTATTTTCATAGATACGCAGATGATTTCTAGACATCAAATCTCATGGTATTACTATCTTGAGCATTTTCATCATTTGATATGTTAATAATGTCTCTAGACTCATCCGAGAGTTTGAATCAACACAACTCTCCCACAATGCTTTCAATAGCATTGAATGAGAACGTTTCTAAGATTATAAATCATGTAATCATCTTCAAGTGAGATCAAATATCTATCTGCAATCATCTTCTAGCATATATACCTTAATATGTTGGGAATATGCACATCTCTCAAAGCTAGGGTACTCCATGTAGACAACCTCACTTCCAATTCTAATTGTTGAAATCCGATAACCGTCAATTGTTGTCACACTTCTATTAATAGCGTATTATTTCTTAAAGTTGAACCGACTTCCACATGCATGAACAATGGCTCTAGTAATTAAGAACCATCAACGAACAGCAAGTGTTCGCGGGATTTCTTATGTCCCCAAATCTTTCCATGGTGATCTTCTTGTGACATGTTCTGAGCCTCAATATAAGTCTCTATCTCTATGCACACAATATTATACATTGAGATTCTCCCACATTAAATAATCACAAATCTGACGACATATTGTTTTATACAACAAAGAACTTCAGTCTTGAGTATAATATTCGAATAATTAAATTTTGTTCCAAAACTACACCAAGTCATTTTATATACCAACTACTTCTATATTGAATAATAGGTCCTTTTTCAAAATACCAATTTAACTAGTTTGTGAAAACAACCAACTGGTTTCTCCAAACTATCCTTTTGAAAGTGTATTTCATGGTAAGCTACTCCTTGCTTGAGTAGTAAATCGTTTTTAATTAACAAAATCCAATTCTAATATTTTGATGCAAAATACTTTCTAATTGCATTCTAAAACATTACTTAATTTTACAAAACATCAAAACATGATATTAGGATTATAAAACAATTTTGAAACTATTTATATTTTCTGTTTTTGATGTAATCAATATAGTCAAAACATACCAATTTTACCAAGGGTTTAGAAACTAAACTATATTTAACAACTTGCTAGAAAAATAAACTTTCATACAAAATGTTTAAAACTGAATTGTTTAATCAAAACATTCATTTGGTAAGACATTATTAGGATTTAAGATTGTACAATTATCTTATCAAACCAATTTATAAATTTGTATTACAAATGTTAATAATTTATTTGCAAGATTGTAAATTTCAAAATAAATTTAATATCAAAAGTTAACCCAAAATCATTTAAATCGGGTTATAACCAATCTCAATGAATTATAAGCTTATGTTAAGGTCACGCGTTTGACACAGTTCTCTTTTTCGCCCGCTCACGAAATTGCCGAAGATGACCATTGAGTTTGAATTTACATCTTAAATAAATACATCTATTTACAAGAATTTTTAGTGTGTTTCTATAGAGATTGAGAGGTTTTTGAGCATGTTCATGCAACATGCCTTTCAGTAAGAAGTGAGTTTTCGATAGGAACCGGGTAGTAACATGTCACAACAACAACAACAACAGCGATCCGCAGGAACTTCTTGTTGTTGAGCACGAGCTGGAATTTGCTCAGAGTATCTAGAAGCTCAGTGGTAACTCTGATCAATAGCATTGATCCTCAGACAGTCAGAAGCAACATAGTGTAAAGTGTGCCATCAAAAAGCGTCATTACATATATCGCCCCACGGTCACCTTGCATGTGCACACGTGTATAAGGGTGCTTTTCATTATTTAGGATCCCTACTTATTCCTTATTGCTAAGGAAACAATATCCAAGATAAACTCCTATGTGGGATATAAGTTCCAATCCATTTTCTTATAGCTTTTCTATTTAAAGTACTTTAAGTATTGATGTCTCATTCATTTTAGCTCTAGTTTATACACACCTTAGTTTGTTATGTAGTTCTCATCAAGAAGATCGCAAACCAATTAAATAATAATGAGTTTAACAATAATTACATATAATTATTTATGTATAAATACAGTGAAAAACATGTTTTAAAATTGATCATAGCTATCAGTTTTTCATTCACAATATTTTTCAAACTGATGTTACATTTTTAACATATCAATTATAAAAGTTCTTTAATAAAATCGATGGAAATGATGTAACATTAACAAAATATTATTTGATGCTTTAAGAAACATGAAATGAAAGGATGGGGGAGAATGTATCCTTCACAGGATAAAAGACATGACATAATAATGGTTTGTTTCAAATATCCAACACACTTATATTCAAGGCCCTAGTCTCCCCTTTTCAATTATTTAGTATTTTCATTTTTAACTAATCGTTTTTTTTCTTAAAATACATATGTTTAAAATTAGAAAAGTGAATTATTTGCTTGATTTATATAAAAAAATATTTACTTTATAATAATCTTTGTAGATTATAATACATATACTATTTTTCTATGTGTTATGTCTATATGTTTCAGGTAAATTAATAATAAGAACAAAAAAAAATCATTTGATTGCTAGGACTATATTAAGCGGTCTTAAATTAAAACATGAAAAAAACTAATTTGAAATAATTATTTTCATGTATCACATAACTAGAAAAACTAAGTTTCAAAAAAGTAGATATTCGATCCTAAGTGTAAGCTTGACCTTGCACTTATGTATTCTTTAATAAATAATCAGTGATAGGTTAATAAACGAGATTGCAATTCATATTCTCTTTCATTATTCTTTTAACAGAGTATAGATAAATATCACTTCTGCTGACACTACTAAAAAACTGAGCAATTTCCATAAATAACCATTTGCGACTAATTTGTGACCGAAATAACGGTCACATATACCTCCGTGTGTAATGCTCTATTGCGATGCCGGTTATTTATCGACCGCTTTTGCGGTCACAAATATTGTGACGGATTTGCGACCAATTTCTTTTGCAACTGATTTGCGACCGCTGGTTATTTCTAGTACTATAGTACTATATACATTGCCAATACTTTTCAAACTAAGGGATATGATCTATAAACAACTTCAGGTTTTTGATAAGAATACTTATGATTACAACAATTTTTGGTACATCTATACATAGAACCGTGAAACACCTTATGCTAGGGTCCGACATGGGATGAAAGCCGGACAGGCTTTTAATGGACCGATAATTGGAACTCATTGCATGGTTTTGTTCACGCATGGTTCTGATCGGTCGGATCGATTATTGGAACTCATTTCTTCGGTTTGGAAGGTGATGTTTGGTTCAAGAAATTCTTCCATGTGGGCTGTTGGATCAAAACCCTACAAAATCTTTGCAAATCACGAACATAAATATACAAATCAATGAAAGACCGTAAGATATTATGTATTATTATTCACTTATATATAAGAATACAAGAAGGATGATTACAAAGAAAATATAATCAAGTCTTTATCTTTTAATAATGGTAAAAACAATTAAAATAAACCCTAACTAATACTCCCTCCCATCAAGTGGGAGGAATTCACCAGCTCTGATTGGAGAGAAAAACAATTAATATGTTAGCATAAGAAGAACATACAAGCAGGATAAAGATAAGAAGAAAAAAATCAATAGAAACATAAAATAGTAAGAAAACGTACTCTGTGACAACAAATGACAACGACGAATCTAAGACCATGGTAGTGGTGACAAAGGCAAAATAACAGGACTATGGTGACGAGAGTTATGAATGTAGCAGGACAACAACACTGACAAGAGAAAAGTACATAAAAGCTGATATGTGTGTACAATGCGTCCACGGGGCATGACGTGAAGGTGAAGAAGAAGAGAAAACTTTCTTTTGAAAACTTTCTTTTGCCTCTTTTAAACTTTTCACTAAAACATAACTTTCGTCATTGTTTATTAATATAAAATATGTAATAAACACTTTTCACTAAGTATGCACACCATCATTAAAGTAGGCAAAAATGGGATTAGGACTCCCCGGTATCTTAGTTGGACTTGAATCTCACACAATCTGAATAACCATAACAATTTAAAGCATATCAGACTTTACTCAACACTAACCGGTTTCACTACTTCTGATCAGGCGGGCATCGGATAAGTTCACCTCTTATGGACACAACGAACTTATCAAGAAAACATATCGAGTTTCTTAATAAAAGCCTTGGCGAACTTAGGCTAAGTTCGCCGCCATAGATCCAGGCAAACATGCCATCTTCGCTTGATCAGGACCGACGAACCTAGTAAGCGAATTAGACAAGTTCGCTACATTCAAGTCAGGCGAACTTGCGTGCTTTTTCTTCCCCACTCAAACCCTAACTTGCATGAACATGGCAGCTGAATCCGATCAAGGCTCGAACTTTTTATGTCCAAAACATTGGTTTTCTATTCAGGAGTCTAGATCTAAGATTTGTTTCCATTTTCATACGTAAAAATCGTTACTTTAATTACCGAAACTAAAATCCACCAAAACGAGCTAAGAACGAGCGTTAGGACAGAGACCTTACCTCGTATGCGTCTTAGCTTGCTGGTGGTGGTCTCCTCTTTCTCTTCTTGCTGACCTGAGCTAAATCTCGCGATCCTTGCCTTCTCTCTCTCTAACTTATCTCTAGGTTTGCATGAAATGAGAATGCTATATGGGTGAGGGCTAAGTTTGTGGTCTTTAAGGGGCCCAACCCCCCCCCCCCCTTCACGGCCCATGCGCCCAAGCCTATCTCATTTCCCTTCCTTGTTTTAACGTAAATCTCCTGCCTGATCTAATGCTTTTAAAATATGGGATGTTACACTAACACTAAGAATCTATCTTTAAGAAGATATATTATAACTAAGATCCAAATTATTCACGACAAAGACACGATGGATGGATGGATGGATGGACATGAGCGCAAAACAAACGTAGTAGATCTCACGGAAACAATGCATTAAACGTGTAGGGTGAGAATATTATATATGAAGTCCTTTGTGGTTGCCAAGAACAAAGTCATGCACATGCCTTGTTGCTTGAGATAGTGAAACCTCATTGGGACTTGGGAGCGATCATATTCTAAGAAAGGTTTTGTAATACCTTAAATTAATCTTTACATTAGTCATGGACATACTAAAACAAGACATGTCTTATATTTTAATCAGGAAAACAATGAATAATTAAGTAGATAAACTCTACATATAAGCTGGTTCAATGAACATATCTCTAACCACACTTTTAGTGCATATATATATATATATATACTTATGACTTGTACAATAAAACTTATTACATTTGATGATCGAACACTACTTGTGAGAAAAATGTTACAAACCAAAAATATTTACATAATATTGATATTATTTATATATATCCAAACAGATCAGTGAAAGACACATATATAGTATTTAAACAAACAATAAAATAATACTGAATATTTGAATGAGAGTGAATATATCATTTTACGAAGCACGTGAGCAAGGAATACATGATGGGGGTTGATTAGTTGGGAGCGTTATCACGTGTTAATATGGGTCACACTGACCACCTTACGCTCCTCATTTATCCTTTTCACATTTCTTTTTCTATTAATTAAACAACTCTCAATTCATAGCTACTCTAAAGTGCTAGAAAAAGATGATCCACTCTAAAGTTTACTTTGTTTTTATGTATTAACTCAACATAAGTATGCTATTAAACTAAATATGTGTAAGACTCACTTTAATTACGTGACCTTCATTTATTATTTATTTATTAATTGATTATTAACCTAAATACCTTTATCACTTTATTGTTAATTATTCGATAGACATAATTACTCTTACTATTTTAAATAGGGTTTTCCATTTGGTGTATATAAATAGAGAGCTTAGAGCTTATTAGAGGGAATAGACTAATAACGAAATAACTAACAGCATCAAGGATCCCCCCCCTCTATAATTCGTGAATCTCCAACTCACTTTAGTCATCCTAAGGATACACCTTAAACGGAACTCGATCATCATCAGGAACATGACGACTTCACTCTCCACAGTTACTTGATTATCAGGTACACGTTTATCATCTTGTTTTAAATTATTATGTTAAGAGAATTGATCAACATGTGATTTCATTCGTACTAAACACTTACATAAATAGAGAAGACTCTTGCAACTTGAACAAAAGAAAAATGCCCACTAAGACCATTATCCCACTACCTGACTCAAAAAATAAAAAACAACTCATGACCTATTAAAAAACCGTAAACTGCATTTGACTAAAATGACTTGCTCGTGACTTTACCCGTGTAGGAATTATTTCCAATGTTGAATCTTTCATTGATCTCTTCCCCGGTATATAGATACAAAGATATCTCATATTTTTTAGATAGGATACATAACAATAAAAGAGATTTATATGGAATTATAATTCTGTATTAATTCCTAATATACATATATCCTATTATACCTCTGCAGTCGAAGTGGCAGGTGGATGTATGGTGAGACTAGATTTGAAATCATTGAATAGGTCTCTAACATGAAGTAAGCCAACCTGACCCCGCTAAACTGCATGAAAACAAAATGTATGTCTAGCTAGATGTGTTTAGTTCGTTGATGCCGGACTGGATTCCCGGATAGGTAGATAGTACTAACGTTATCACAAGATTAGCGTGGCATGCCGGAATGGATTCCCGGATAGGTAGATAGTACTGACGTTATCACAAGATCAGTGTGGCATGCCAGAATGGATTCCCGGATAGTACTGACGTTGATGCCGGACTGGATTCTCGGTATTCAGCTTCCGCACTTGATCTAGAAACAGTTGTTTGACACTTGGATGGCAAGAATATGAGATTATTTCTGAAGTGGAACGTTATGTATCCGGGCAACCCGCCCAATCGGCATCGGTATAAACCTGTGAGGAAGGTACCTTTGTAGGTCAGAGTGTAAGGCCATATGAAGAGGTTAATTGTAGATACCGAATGATTCTCTTGAGGGAGTTCTAGTGGTCCACCCATGGGGAGTGGATATGTATGCAAATTTGTTGGACAGTATATGAAATATTGGGACGGGTAAGTATTATGTATTGTAGGGCGTCTGTCGAACTCCTGTATAGTGTTGGGTTATCAAACTTTGGGCTGGAAGAGTTACTGACTTTAGTGTCGGGTTTGCATGCCTGCACGCTCGATAATATCACATGTATACATTTGTTAAGAAAGGAACATGGTGTTGCCTTGTTGAGCGAGTAACTAAGTGGGTCAAGGTCTTTCATGGCAAATTCACCTGCAAGTAGGGACGTAAGTTGCACACGAAGGTTATCCGAAGATGTAACGAGTAGGATGCCATCAACATAAATGAGTAAGTAAGCCAATGCACGTCCTTGGTGATACTTAAAACGTGAGTTTTCATGACTCTGTGTGAACCCCAAGATGGTGACGAAGTCTGTGAAATGTTGGTATCATGCTCTTGGTGTTTGCTTGCCCATAGAGTGACTTCTTGAGTAAGCAAACGTGACCCGAGTAATCACAATGTCGAAAACCCGTTCATTGATACATGTATACCGTCTCATTTAGATTCCCATTTAGGAAGGCATTTGTGACATCTAATTGATGAACCATCCAAGATTGAGAAAGGGAAAGTGTTATAACTGTTCTAATGGGTCCAGTTTCACGACTGGACTGAACATGTTTGCACTGTCCATGCCAACATGTTGGTTTCTTCCATCGCATATCAATCTCGCCTTGTAGTGCTCCAACGACCCATCGGGCCTGTATTTATGGAGAAAAAGCCACATGCTACGAATAATATTCATATGTGGTTAGGGTGGAACTAAATCCCATGCACATCTTATGAGCATTAACCTCGTCAGCCTTGGCATTATATCATTCTAGACAGGGCAATCTTTGGGTTTTTGGGAATGGGCAGGATAGAAGAAGAGTTAAGATTGAAAAGCTATTTGTGTTTGGTTATGTCGTCCATTAATCGTGTTCTTACTGTTCGAGCGGGAGGTTGGTTGTGGGTCTAGGATGGGGGCGAGACAAGTTTTTGTGGTGAAGAGACATTAGGCTGGGGAACAGTTTTGGGGCGTCGAGAGTAGGTTCGTTGGGGAGGAGAGGATTTGTTATTGTTCGTAGGGTGAGTTGATTGTTGTGAAGGGGGAGGAGTGGGATGGGCTTTGGCTGATTGTGGTGAAAGGAGGGGGGACGGGCTTGGGCCATAGGGTTATTCCCCTTATTAACCGTGAATAGAGAAACTGCTCCTCTAATTCCGTGAGCCGTTAGATCATTTCATAATTAATCCTGACCGTGTTAATTATTACCGTTTCTCTTATCTGTGTGCCTCAGCTGTAGAGGATTAATCCTCCCCATTTATTTTTTGAAGCGGTTCTACGGTTCTCTCCCCGATCATCTCCTCCCACGTCGCCTTATCTTCCAAATTGAAACCCTCAAATCCTCACTTCCGTTCCAAATTGAAATCCTCAAAACAAAATGGCTTCCTCCGTCCTCTGATATCTCCGGTCGATCACGTTGGTGTTCCGGTTTATGCCATCACAAGCCCAGGTATGTATTAGATGCTTTCTCTTAATTTAAAATTGAATTGAAAATCGTTAGCCTTCATGTCAATTTTCGATTTGATTGCTAATTTTAGTTTTGTTTGTACTGAATTTGATTTCAGGTCCTATGGTTTATGGATGCTTGTAGGTCTGTTTTGAATTTCAGTACTTTGGATGTCTTCATTAGGGCACCGACTTACCATACCAGCGATCCAGACATCAGCAATTCAACATCAGGTAATATATAAATTCCAAAAACTGAGGATTAGCTATTCATGCAATAATAATTTTTTATGCATATAATTTGAATAACCGGTACTGTGTTGATTTTGTTGGGTTGTCATACTCTCTGTTTATAATTTTTTTGAAAGCAGTTAGCTTCCTGATGATGCAATCTATTTGTGGTGATAATGTTTTAAATTTTAGTACATATTTTGCATAGGGATTTTTCTGTGCTAATAGAATTGTAAGTGATCCTGATACATAATTTTTTAATGTGTTGACGATGGAAGAATTTGTGGTGATTTGTTAGACACGTGGATACATTGCAATTTGCTTTATTAATTTCTAAATACATCAACAGAATTGGTCACTTCGCAAGGATATAGACATGCTCAATCTTTGATGGTATCGAAGATTGGAAGGTGCTTATTGCACTAGGAAGGTATACCATCCTTAATTCTAAAGACATTACGAGTGAAATATATAATTATAACCTCTGATTTGCATGAATGATAACTCTTAAAGCTTTGAACAAACAATTCATATATGATGGTTTTTATTTACATATAAATGGTTAAACAATTCAAGTTGTTTAATATAATCTTTGTACAGGAAAGAGTTGAAGAGGAGAATGAAAGCTTATGTTGAACATGGCTTGGTAGAAACTGAAAATCACACAATTTGTTGCCAGTGAGGTTTACTCAGACACCATTTATATTATTTAATGTTTATAATAGTTAAAATGAATGATATAAATTCTTGGTATGGTGAATATTGTTGCACCAGATTTGATGTAATTTGTGAAAGATGAATGGTTGATCACACCAAATTCAGTGTCCTGGTTGGAGATAATTTCTACGCTAAGACACCTATTTGATATTAATGGAGATGGTCCTGAATGAACATGTAATGTTTCTAAAAAAAAAAACGTCATTCCATTTAGTAATTAAATTTGGTGTAATTTTTGTTTTAATACTTATTTGTGTTGATATATAGATTATCAGATTAATTACATACTCGTGCTTACCTAAACTATATGGGTAACGAATTTGGGCATCTGAGGTGAGTTATCTAAATTTATTTCATTATTATTTACCTTCAAAATCTACAAGAAAAATGCAATAATTGTTGTTTGTATTTGATAGGAAGTCGAATTCCCTATGGCAAGTAATGGATTTTCTTTCTCACTTGCTAACTGGGATTGAGACCTACTTGCTAAGGAAGGGGTCCATCAAAACTTGCTTTCTTTGATAAGGTATTTAGTTTTTTGAACTCAAATGTATAGGTGGGTATTGTGACCCGTTTATAGGTAAATGGGTCAATTTGGGTTATACATTTACAATCTGAAAAAAATGAGTTATAAATGGGAATTTTGCAGGTAAAAGTGCCTTAGATCACTTCTGTCAACACGTTTTTTAATTCGATTTATTCGTCCCTCTAAATGCAACGATCATAGCTCAACAACGTTGTTTGTTCATGAAGACTCGTATCATGAATCAAAATGATTTGGGAAGTTGTTGGAAAGTTTGACGGTGAATCAAATCGGACGCGGCCCATGGTGATTTTGATTACGCAAAAAATCTCACATCACTTTATTTAGAATGTCAGATTATTTACTCAAAAAAATTTATTTGTTTAATCATATTTGACACAGATATATAAAAATTAAAAATTTAGGACAGGAAGTGTTTTGAATTAACCCATGTGATGATGCAGTTGTTGCAGATGGAACAGATAAAGAAATTGAAGATATGCGACTGGCACGAGCACCATATAAACATTGAAGATTTGCTGAATTTTGTATTCCTAAACACAATTGTTTACTTTTTTATGTCTTTAAAAAATGTTTTTTTTTGTTCAAGGATTTCATAGAGAAGTTAAGCTGCAAGCTATTTGTGGTGGCTGACGTCTTTTACCGAAATTCCACTTGAAGTGGAGAACATTGTTTGTTCACTAAACCCGATTTTCAAGATGCGGCTGCAACAGTTGCCACTCTTCTTAAAGGAAAGGGTCAATGTGTTGACTTAGTTTTGGGAAACACACCACTTAAATGGTAAGTGGCATTTATAATTTCTGGTAAGTTGGTGCATAAAGTTTAAATATTAGTATAATCTTTCTCCATCTAATGTGTCCCAGGGTGTTCAAGTGTCCAAAACAAATAAATGCACAAAGATTAATAATCGTAGGAATGTACTTATGTTTTAATTTAAAACATGTTTGTTCATATTTATGAGTTTGTAGAACTAACTAAACAAACGGTATTCGATCAACTGACAAACAAGTATTTTATTGAACCAAAGTTATTTTTCTCTCTGTAAATTGCCTATTTGTCTTATATTTGTTGAAGCATTTTTATAAGTTAAAATGGATTATCTATCTCTAAAAGGTGTTTCACTTATTTTAATTTTATATTTTGAAAGTAGTCATTGTTTGAATGGGTTATTTTTGTGTACATATTGGTTAGTTTAATTAATTACACAACTCAAAATATATCTTTGAACTATATTTCTGCAACTGAAACTAACATCTTCATTTTTTTATTTTACAATTTGAAGTTTTAAACAAGTTAAATCAGTTCTTCATCTTCTTAAGATGTGAAGCTTAAACTTGGGCTCGCGGGGTAACTTTTACTTCTTTGCTAATGTTGGATCTAACAATGATAATTATATTTAAATTTGTTTTATATTCATTACGTGTGTACATAACGAAGTTTGTATGTATATATGAATGTATGTATACATGCGCACATGTATGTGTGTATGTGTTGCTTGTATGATATGAATTTTTGTGCTTTACTTAACGGGGAGCTTTGTGCTTTACTTTGCTATATTACTACCTTAAAAACCTGATCATCGAACGGGTATAAAAGTAATAACTAATTGAGTTGTGATTGTATAAGTCAACTTGTCTGATTTTGCTTACAATTCAAACAAAGAAAACTATTCCATATTATAAAATATATCAAAGTGCCCCGGCCACCGGACGAGTATAAAACTAGTTGGATTGGTGTGAGACCAAAGAGAAGGATGTATGATGTTGGTAAGGATGTCATACGAATGGGTAGCCGTTTTGGATTGATTGGCAAAGGGGGAAATTTTCTCACCAAACATGACATGATGGGAATGATGAATTGGTGAATGGCTAAGTCAAGAATTTGTACCCCCGATGGTTTGTGGGGCCCAAGGAATACGTACAGGTTTGAACGGTGGTGAAGTTTGTGAATGGTAATCGATGGAAGTAAGGGATAACAGAGGCAACCAAACATAGGGAGATGGTGATAAGAGGGTCTTCGGTTGTAGAGTAATTGAGTAGCGCTTTTGTAGTGATGGGTTTTGCTAGGTAGAATGTTTAAAAGGTAAGTGGCCATTTGGTGCTAATAGGTGTTGGGAAGGAGGCTTGGGTAAGGAGTGTCCTGACGATGTTATTAATGGAAAGTATTTTATGCTCGGCTTTTCCATTTTGGGAGGAAGTGTGTGCGCAAGAGAAATAGAAAAACATACCGCTTTCTTCACAAAATTGTTGAAACGATGAGTTCGCATATTCTTTGGCATTATCACATTGAAACTGTTTTGTTTTCCTTTCAAATGGTGTTGATATTAGAGACGGTGACGGTGGGGTGAAAAGTAGAAGATCGGAGATTGAAGGGATTGGTGGTAGAAAAAAATGGCCGGCTGCTAGGATTAGAAAGAGGTTATCGATACCATGTAGGAATTATTTCCAATACCCCAATATATAGATACAATGATATCTCATATTTTGAGATACGATACATAACAATAAATGAGATATACATGTTTTATACTAATTCATAACATACATATATCCTATTAACCCGTCCAAACAAAACAACACCCACTCCGGCTCCATGACCCGTACCCAATGACTCAACTTTGAACCCATCAAGATTAACCCAGCCCAACATTTGATTTTGAACCCATCAAGAATAACCCCTATATTCGCACATTCAATTCATCTATTCTAACCTTGTTGTCGACAAAATACACATTTAACAAACACTTGGGGTACCCAAATATGATTTGAGAATATGATGGAAGTGTGAATTATTCGAACACCAAAAATAATACAATAAGACTCGGTACACGTGTTTAGAGAAGATGTATTTATTTAAAAGTAAGAAAATACTGCAATAATAATCAAGTACCAGAATATTTGAACTGAACCCATCGGCATCACTCAATATATGCTTCGACAATAGACACAGGCACAGGAATTTTGATGATATTGTAACGATGAAACCCTGCTTCTTCCAAAATCCTCTTCCAGTCAACTTCTGTCCTTTCTTTGGCACCATCAAAGTAAGTTAGCATTAGCATATCCATACTAATACGTGCCTCATCAAAGACATCATCTCCTTCTTGACTCAATACAATATCTACTATAATAACTTTCCCATTTCTTTTCGTCATGGATTCTTGACACTTTTTAAGAACTCGTACATATAAATGTTATAACTTGAATTGATTCTTTTCTATTAACAATATGGATATAAATACAATTACAATGCTAAAGACTAGGAATTACATTAATTATGCTAAAGACTAGGAATTAAATATATCAGTTAAGGAAGAATAAAAACATTCTATAAATAATTACAAAATTCAAAATGATTTGAATTTTGGCTCTCAACTCTTTGGATGTGGTTTGATATGCCCCCGCAAGATGGACGACCTTGAGAGAAGGCCAATCTTGGAAATAAGAGATTGATACCGAGGTTTTGGTAGGGGTTTTGTGAGGGCGTCTGCAAGTTGGTCATCCCCTGAAATGTGGTTGACTCGTATTGTACCGTCTTGGACCTTTTCTCGGACGAAATGGAAATCAAGAGCTAAGTGCTTCATTCTTGAGTGAAATACCGGATTAGCCGAATAGTGCGTCGCACTTAAGTTGTCATAGTAGATGGTAGGAGTTATGGTTGATTGATGTCCAAGTTCATATAGTAGAGAAATTAACCATTGTACTTCGGTTGTGGTTGATGCTACGGCTCGAAATTCGGCTTCCGTGGATGAACGAGCTAGGGTTGGTTGTCTTTTGGAGCTCCAAGAGATGGGGTTTGAGCCTAGATAAACAATGTAGCCGGTTGTACTACAGTAGGTGAGTTTGTCACCCGCCCAATCGGCATCGGTGAATGCGTGGAGCTGTAGTGGAGAATTACGGCGGATCAAAAGACCATGATGCATTGTACCATGTAAGTAGCAGAGTAATCTTTTTAACGCAGCCCAATGTAAGTCTGTGGGAGAGTGCATAAACTGAGATAACCTATTAACGGTGAAGGCTACATCCGGGCGAGTCAATGATAAGTATTGTAAAGCTCCGACAAAGGCTCGGTATTCGGTGGGAGAAAGTAGAGGTTTTCCATCAAGCTTGGTAAGTGGGTCGGAGGTAGACATGGGTGTGGTTGCCGGCTTACTTTCACTCATATTGGCTCGATTTAGAAGATCAAGAATGTATTTGCTTTGAGAGAGGAATAGGCCGTTGGAGTGAGGAATAACTTCCACTCCAAGGAAATAAGACAAGATGCCAAGGTCCTTGAGAGAGAAACGGTTGGCGAGAGATTGAATGAAGGTGTTATAAGAGTGGAGTTGGGACCGGTGATGATTATATCATCGACATAAACAAGAATGAATATTGGGGATGAGGTATGTTTTTGGGTGAATAGGGAAGGATCTGAAACAGTTGGTGTGAAATTGTTTGATAGGAGGTGGTTCTTTAGTTCTTCGTACCAAGCTCGTGATGCTTGACGAAGACCATATATAGCCTTGTTAAGTTTGCATACATGATTAGGGAAAGAAGGATTAACAAAACCCGGTGGTTGAGACATGCAGACAGATTCGTTAAGAGTGCCTTGAAGAAAGGCATTGTTTATGTCAAGTTGGCGAAGGGGCCAGTTATGGGATGTTGCTAAGGCAAGGATGAGACGGAGAGTGGCGGGTTTGACAACGGGACTAAAGGTTTCACCGTAATCTAAGCCGGGGCGTTGGTGGAAGCCTTTGGCAACTAGTCGTGCTTTGAGGCGATCAACCGACCCGTCTGGTTTAAATTTGGTTCGGAAAACCCATTTGCACCCAACCAGATTTGGAGCGGAAATGGACGAAACTAGACGCCAAGTATTGTTACGTTGGAGGGCATCATACTCATGTTGCATGGCCATGCGCCATTGTGGTTGTTTGAGAGCTTGGGTAATGTTGGAAGGTTCTGTGAATGGTTGAGCAGTTGTTGTGTAGAGAACAAAATTATCATTATGATATTTTGGGTTTGGTTTTCGGGTGGTACGGGTGACTGGGGGAGATGGGATAGGAATGGGTGGGGTGGGTGAAACCGTGACAGGGGTGGAATGAGGAGAAGTAGCTGTGTTTTCATTTAATGTGGTTGACGTGTTGGTTATATTGGTTTGTGGGAGGGAAGAGTTGGCAGGTGTTGGAGTTGTGGGTTGGCGGCGTTGGTAGGTGATTAAGGGTGTGGCTGAATTTGGAGTAACAGTAGTATTGGGTGGGGATGAATTGGACACATTAGTATTTGGCACATTAGGAGTTTGCACAGTAGGTTTATTGGGAAGAATATGGATTAAAGGAAGAAATTGGTCAGGATGTGGGGTAAGGGGAGTAGGAGTTTTAATAAGAGTTTCATAGGGGAAGATATGTTCCACAAAGTGAACATGTTGTGAGGTGTAAATCCGATTGGTTAGTGGATCAAGAAGGTGATATGCACTTTGGGAGGAGGAGTAGCCGACAAAAATGCAAGGTTTGGAACGAGGTTGTAATTTGTGGGTTGTGTAGGGACGTAGCCATGGGTAGGATAAACAACCAAAACTACGTAGTTTTGTATAGTTGGGTTGTTGATTGAATAGACGGGTGAACGGAGAGTCATTTTGGAGAGTAAGGGTGGGTAATCTATTAATAAGATAGGTAGAGGTGGTGAATGCAAAAGTCCAAAATTTGAGAGGTAATTTTGCATGAGAGAGGAGAGAAAGGCCCGTTTCGACTATGTGACGATGACGTCTTTCCGCATAGCCGTTGTGTTCGGGTGTATGAGGAGGCGAGTTGAGATGGGAGATGCCACATGAGGTAAGGTGTTTAGCTAATTTGATGTATTCACCTCCATTGTCTGAAAATAAAGTTTTGATTTTAGATTGAAAATGATTTTCAACAAGGTGTTGAAACTTAATAAATGTGTCAAGAGAGTCCGATTTGTGTTTTAGAGGATAGATCCAAATATATTTTGTAAAATGGTCGACAAATATTATATAATATTTAAATCCATCAAAAGATGTGATTGGTGATGACCAAACATCGGAAAATAATATTTGTAATGGTGTTGTAGAGGTTATGGAAGAGATGTGAAATGGAAGTTTGTGACTTTTATTGATGCAACATGAATTACAATGATTTTGAAAATTAGAAATAGAAGATACATTAGATGCTAGATGTTGCAAAACTTTGGAATGTGGATGTCCTAGGCGATGGTGCCAAAAGGAAGCCTTATTAGCTTGCATGTGAAACACTTGAGGTGTTGGACTTGAAGAGCGGAGCACGTAAATGCCACGACTAGCGGTTCCCCGAAGGAGTGGGAGGCGGGATCGGAAGTCCTTGATAACAAAATTGAAAGAAAAAAAATTCAATTAGTATAGCGTTATCAATGCATAAACGAGATATGGAAATAATATTACGTGAGAGGGATGGGACACAAAGAACATTTTTTAATGTGAAAGAGACATTTGAAAAAGAAAGAGTGATAGATCCAATATGAGTTATAGTAAGTGACGAACCGTCACCGATGATTAATTCCTCGTTACCGTCATACGGAGCATGGAGGGATAAAGCATTGAGATCATTTGTGATGTGGTGAGAGGCTCCACTGTCAAATAACCAAGTAGGGTTGGATGTGTTGTTGCCGGTTACACTCATCATGTGTGCTTGAGGTTGATTATTGGACCTTTGAAAGGGAGGGAGAGATATCTGTGGATGTTGCCTTTTGAAGGCTTGGCAAGAAGTTAGGGAATGCCCTTTGGCATAACACCATTGACATTTGCCTAGGAAAGGCCTAGAGGTGTTGGGATTTTTGGGAGTAGGAAGCAGGCCAGGACTATGGGAATAGGGTCGTTGATTCCATGGTTTGGAGGCAGGCCGTGTGTGGACAGCGTAGGCACTGATGGGCTGGTGTAGGTTGGCAGCAGGGGGGGTTTGAACAATGTATAATTCATGATTGATTAACTTTTCATGCAGTTCGTGAAATGAGATAGGGTTGTCACGGGCATGAATGGCTTCAATAACAGGTTTATAGGACTTTTGATCGAGACCATGAAGAATTATGTCAGTGATATCTTCGGTGTCCATGGTTTTTCCAAGTATGGATAGTTCGTCTACAAGTGTTTTTACTGATTGCATATACTTGGTGATGGTTTGGTCTGTGGTTTTTGATAGTTGTTTCAAACGATGTTGCAACTGTTTGATGTGGCCACGTGATGGGGAGGCATAGGTGTTGGAAAGGATTTTCCAAGCATCAAATGAGGATTGAGCATTGCTAACTAGAGGAACAATTGTAGGGGAGAGACTACCAACCAGGGCGCCAAAGAGCAGGCGATCTTGACGGAACCATTTTGGGTAGTCCTCGTGAGGGGTGGATACTCCAGCGGCTGTAACAGTTGGTGGGGGTGGTTTGCATGAGCCGTCTATGTATTTGTAGAGGTCCAGGCCATGAAGAAGGGCTTCAATCTGAGTTTTCCAACTCAAATAATTTGTAGCAGTAAGTTTTAGGGAGGGGGGAAAAGTGACGAGGGTTAAGATGGATGCGATTGGAATGGAGGAAACAGGAGAGGAAAGATTGTTGTTTGGATCGGACATGTTGCCGGAAATAGCCGGAAGTAGGGGGATTGGCCGGAGAAGAGAGGGGGTGGCGTAAAAGTGGGTGTGATCAGAACCTCTCTGATACCATATAAATGTTATAACTTGAATTGATTCTTTTCTATTAACAATATGGATATAAATACAATTACAATGCTAAAGACTAGGAATTACATTAATTATGCTAAAGACTAGGAATTAAATATATCGGAAGAATAAAAACATTCTATAAATAATTTCAAAATTCAAAATGATTTGAATTTTGGCTCTCAACTCTTCGGATGTGGTTTGATAGTACACACTTGTCATCACCCCAGTTATGCATTATTTTCTGTCATCCATGGAATTCCAACATTACAAACTGAATTGATCGATATATGTTATATATAAAATGTTCCATGTTACAAGCTGATCGAATTGGGCTCAAATGATGTTTTTAGTGTATGCAAATCGTACATATTAATGGTAGCCCCAAGACTTCACATAGTGGAGGTCTTGGGTTCGAATCTTGGCCACAACAAAAAAGGGGTATGTGGTCAGGTCAGGAGGTTTACTCAGTTGAGGGGTTCCTCCTGTGGTGGCCTGCCTTGGATGTTCTAGGTGTTGCCCCAGGAAAACCCAATTATCCTAGAATATCTAGGCGTTGCTGTTCAAAAAAAAAATCTATATCACAAACATGAATACGTACCTTGATAAAGAATGAATCTCCCTGGGGAATGTCTGTAAACATGTCACCTCCAACATGTGTAACTCCTTCATATGCTGATGCATATGAAACAACATGAGGCTAGTCAAAGTTAACACCTTTAAGATGTGGATATCTTGTTTCTCACTTAATGCCACCCCAACACCACCACCAACATCAACCAGAGTTCCCTCTAGGCTACCAAAATCATAACATGACATGATTGCGTCCATATCGATCCTTGTCAAACACGCCATTCCATCATTGAACCCCTTATTGGCCTGTGGGTTGCCACAAAACAGATCCCATGTTGAGACTCCAAATGTTTTGAATGCTGCCGTACCCCCCTCTTCAATCGATCGATTTAGGTTATATAAAGGTGAAAAAATAAGGGGATCGGTGATAATCATCGCATATGCTGCCATGTTATTCGTTGTATCTTGCAACATAAATTTAGAACATTAGTTGATGGAGTAGAGTGGTTCTTCGCGCTCTGGTTTATGCACCCATCAAAAATTTGTTTGTGGACCAAGAACCTCATGAGACGTGAGAGTCCGTTGATGTTTAGTGACGAAGAGCTGATCCCATTTGCGATTTCGGACAAGGAGATTGGTCCATCATGACCGTTGATTATGCCAGCAATGTTGAGGTTCAAGGCACATCTTAAAGCTGCACTACTTAAACCGCCGTAAAGATTGTGAAAGAACCTTGCTTGGACTTGGATCATTGCATCATCTTCATTACTAGTTGTTATTGTACTCATTTTTAGGTGAATATATTGTAGGAAACAACAATGTTACTGTTGATGTAATGAGTATGTGGTTAGAGGATGTAATATGTTCAGTTTAAATAGGCAATAATGCAACAAGAAATTTTTTGCATTTTTTGAAAGTTGTTGCATGTTACAAGCCAACTCCAAGTTTGCTAGCAGACAAAATGTGTAGAATTTTATTTTCCTTTTCTTTTTCTGATCTTTCAATTTTATTTTTCTTTAATAATATTACCGTTAATTTAAAAATATATATATAAATACACGGTTTTGTTTATTTTTTTTATGACGTTTCGATAAAACAGTGTTATATTCAAAATAAATTATTTTCCTTTTAATTTATAAGAAAAAAAATATTTTATTTTTGAATATAACTTGATTCTTAATATAATTTATATGTGGAAAAAGTTTAAGGAGAAAAGGTTATCAAGAAAAACGAAGCTAAATTGAACTTGGAGTTCGTTTCCATGTTAACAAACTAGGAGTTTTGCTTCCCTTGTTAGTAAACTTGGAGTTCGCTTGCCACCTTAGCGGACTCCAAGATTCTTTATTCACTTTTGCAATTAACCATTACATCACTTCTTGCTTTCTAATTATTCGTTTTAATGATTCCACTAAAGCCTCTACTATTATCTTGACAGTTTAAATAGGGAAAACTTTACTTACTATACGCTTCTGATGCTTTGTCTCTGAGTTACCTGTACTGGCATCTGCTACTAGGTCTCATTCTCAGTTTAAGTCTTGAAACTTTATCTTTACTTTCTTTGTTAATAAAATGACTTTTTTTAAAACTTTACCTTTGTTCTTTAAAAAAATACAGCTTTACTATTCATATACATTTCATAAGCATCATTCATAAAAAAATACTTTCTTTAAAACTTTATCTCGTTTCTTTTTCCTTATATTCATGTAAAATCCCGAGCCCGATCTATTGCTTTCGAAATTCGGGATGTTACACAAAGTATTCTTGATGAGGGAACTATTCACAACAAGGATGAAAGATGGAAGCTCAATTAGTGCACACATAAATGATTTGAATTCAATTATGTCTATATTATCATATGTGGGAATGAAGTTTGATGATGAGACTCAAGTTGTGGTGTTGCTATCTTCACTGCCTGATAGTTGGTCTAGGACAGTGACCGCTGTTACGAGTTCTGTAAGGGTCAATGGTATGACATTTGAGGGGATCTAGGATATTATGTTGGGTGAAGACATTCGTCGGAAGAGTACTAATGTTGGATCATCTTTTGAGATGTTACATGTTGGCAGAGGAAGGGAAATTAGCAGGAATAATGGGAGTTGGGGAAGGAGTTCATCTAAAACTCGAAAAAATGTAAGTGTTGGACTGTAATGAGATAGGACACGTAAAAAGTCAGTGTCCAGAGAGAGGTAATAGTGTTGGAGCAGATGGAGAATCTGATGACACGTTGGTTTGCTACCTAGAGTCTGCTACAGATGCTTGGGACATGGATTTTGGTGCTTCATTTCATGCTACTCACTGTAATGAAGCAATGAAGAATCTAAAAAAGAAGACTTTGGGAAGGTACGACTTGGTAACGAGGAAATCCTTGAAATAACGAGTATAGGATACATTGGTCTGAAAACTTCTTTAGGAAGTACATGGAGCTTATGGAATGTCAAGGTGATTCCAAGACTAGAGACAAAGTTGATTTTAGTCAGGCAATTGGATGAGCAGAGACTAGATGTTATGTTTGATGGTGGAAAATGGAAGGTGATCAATGTGAATCTGGTTATTAATGGTCCCTTACCTCTTAATAGGTATTTTTTTAATATAAGCCACAACTTCAACATAATTCTTTAAAGTAATTGGCCTAATATTTTGTGGTACATATTTCACGGTTGTTATTAACTTGTTTATCCAGCCCGTCAGAATCTCGAGGCCCATCAGAAATTTCTTCATCACTTATTATTTTCTTCATGTGGACACGTGGAAGCTACATGGTCCATATTCAATAGCCCACTAACATTTGTTTTCAAATCCATCAAACTAATAGGGCTTTGTCGCTAGAATGGAAGATTGTAATGTAATACATTTTTAATAAAGTATACGGTAACTTTATTAATTAAGTTTTAAAAGTGTCTCAATTAGGTGATTTAATACGTATTTTATACGATATACATCCTCGAATATACTATGATAAGTGATCTAATTGGAACACTTTTAAAATTTGATTACTATTATGGGGTGTTTTCTCTAAATGTATTTGATTTAAAATAAATATATTTTTTATATTAATGTATGTAAAAAGTAACTCTGCTTTCATTTAGTGATAAATTAAAAAGTAGGGCTGTTCGTTGAATTATAATTTTCCTAGTTAACGGATTAGTTATCTCTAGTTTTTTTTTAAAATGGCTCTTAATTTATTCCTATTAACAATCTATACAATACTTGCAGGATTTTAATTCTTTACTTCTTGAATAAAAGGAAGACACACCACGCACCATTATGTCCATCAGGGATTTAATTGAGATTTTTTTTTAAGTGAATTCAAAATTTAGCAAAATTCAAATCTCTATTCTAATAAAAAATTAATTTTTTTTGTCACTTGTCACTCTCACATTCAACATATCTTTTTTTAATAATGATTTATATTTAAAGAAAAAAATTAATTATACTAATAAAACTTATTTATTTTAAACTATCTCTTATTTTAAGAAACTTTAAAATTTAATTATGTAACTTTTATTTTTAAGTAAACAGTGATGTAAGTCAAATTAAATTAAATAAAAAATTAATATATTCAAACCGTATAATATACGAGTTTTTAAAGATATAAACGCTTATTACTAAGTATATAGCGTTATGTTTAATCAATCCATGTAATACACAGGTTTTTTAAAATATAAAATTTTTATTACTAATTATATTTATCAACCCGTGTAATACACAAGATTTTAACCTAGTTAGACATATAAAACCAAACCGAATTAAAACATAAAACAAAAATTACAAGTAACATAGACTTTTCAGAAAAGAGTTATTAGATGCATTTAAGATAAAGAAAGAATCTAACATAAAAATATCAAATTGATCACGCAACTCAATTTTGATTTCTAGCCATTTAACACTAAAAGACTTTTCATAAAAGAGTTATTATACGCAATTTAGGCTCCGTTTGATTTACATAATGTTTTGGATGAAATTGGAATCTAGCAATGAAATTGGAATATGAGAGAAATGAAATTAATTCCATTAAAAATTCTTAATTTGTTTGGTTTGGGAATAGAATTGAAATTTACAAAAATTAAAATTACAAAATTACCCATATTCTTGTTTTGGTCAATTCGTTTCAGGTTCAATCATTCAGGTGCTAGCGATTTTGTTTCAGGTTGTTAATTTTGTTTGATTTTGGTGTGTTTCAAGTTTTAGTCGATTTGGTTTCCGACTGAAGGTTTGGAGATGGCAGCTTCAAGATTTGTAGCAACTGTTTATCACCATTGATGATTTGGTTTTTAATGACGATTAATTTATGTTGGTTCGTCACCATCTCTATGGCTAATTTGGTTTTTGATTCATGATTTTCGTAACCTGCCATTCGATTTCTGTTTCCACCTTGCAATTCAACTTGTTTTCGATTGAAGCTTGATTTCAATTGAATCAAGGGTGTTGATTTAATCAAGAAACTTTTTTTTGATCAATTGAACCAGGTATGAATCGAGGGTTATTTTTATCGATTGAGCAAGGAATGAGTTTAAATGAAGCAACTTGTTTTCTTTAATCGATTGAATATCAGAGTGTGGGAAGAAAGGGTAATTAGTAATTTTTAATAAATTTTGGATGGAATGATTTCCAATTCCAGTTTCAATTTTTATGGATTCTGTAAACGAAACGGGGCTAACTTAGCCAAAGACTTTTAACCTTGAATTACAAATAACAAACAATTTAACATAAAAAAACAACTAGAAGGTTAAACCCGTGCTCCATGGCGGGTGTCGGGCCGATCGCTAATAAAATATATACGAAAATGTAATAATAGGTTTAGTTCGTCACAATACCACAACGGTTACGACAGCCACTATAGGCCACAATACAAAAAAAAGACGATCTTGAATATAACTCCATTTTCTAAAAAAATCTAAATTAAAACGTAATAATAGGTTCGGTTCGTCACAGTACTACAACGGTTACGGCAGTCGCTATAGGCCATGATACCAAAAAAATGTGATCATGAATATAACTTCGTTTTTAAAAGAAATTTATATCGGAATGTCGATAAAAAAACTAAAAACATCTACCCGCTCCGTTTAAAAAAATCTAAACCAAAACGTATTAATAGGTTCAGTTCGTCACAATAACACAACGGTTACGGCAGTCGCTATTGGCCACGATACCCCAAAAAAGACTATCCTGAATATAACTCCGTTTTAAAAAAAAACTTATATTGGAACGTCGACAAAAAAAGCTAAAAACATTCGTCCGCTCTGTTTTTAAAAAGAAGTTAACAAATAAAAAAATTAAAGGAAAGAGAAATTATTAGAAAACTAAACGGGTTAAAAGCTTATATTATATATAATATAAGGGGTGAAAATGGAAAAAAAAAAAAAAGCAAGATGTGACAAAAATTCACCGGAATTACTATTGTTCAACCACAATTTCCTTTAATCTGTACTAGAAATAAGCCCGCACATTGCGACGGGTTTTCGAACCTTGTTATGCATATTTCAGCGGTGACAATAACGTGAATAAGTATATAAAAGAAACGTATGACGTTGTCACGACTCGGTTCTGGATATCAAAAAATAGATAAATTACAGCGCGAATAAGAGTTAACATTGAAATGACAAATTCGTTAAATAAGTTTGTAACAAAGACAAAATAAAAATAGGAAAAAGTAAATTTTATAAACAAATATAAAAAAGTTAAAAGAAAAAAGAAACGAAATTTGGGAAGTAAACTTGAGAGTTTAGAAATTTGAGGAGTAGAGTTAAGAACTTTTTCTAGATGTAAACTTGAAACTTTAGAAACCGAAGTTGTATATTTAAAAATTTAAAAAGTTCAAGGATATAATTTAAAATTAGAAAAAGTTGAAAGTTTAGTCAGTGATGTTCGCTATTGACACTTGAAAATGTGTTGTGTAATTATAATTCTTCTAGGTGTTGTTTTTGGACTTTTGTTTCTTTTCCTAGAAGATGTGAGATTTATTGTAAAATAATAATAACAAAGACTTTAACATAAAATGACAAAGAATTTATAATAAAATAACATTTATTCATAGGTGGGGATGCTTCTAGTAATAATCAACAGCAACTCTATGCAAATGCTTTCCAACTTATTTTCAAAATTGCATCACCAGCAGCCGTTGAAACTCACAAGGTTGGTTAAAGCCATCCAAGACCAAAACGGCTTGGGTGTCTTTTTCAAATTAACATTAACAATCAAACATTCATTAATGAGTTGAACACTAAGGTACAAATTGGGAAGCACTATGTACCGTCGCCGCCAGGTTTAGGTTTTGCCTTTGCGGGACCGTAGGTGGCGGTGGTGTCGTGATGTTAGTCGTGTGTGTGTGGTCGATGTCAGGACTGGTTGTGCCTTTGTTTACTCTCTTGACAGATTTGATTTAATCAACGGTTTAGGTGGTATTTTTTCTTAGCTGGACCTAGCCGATAGTGGTGTGGTGATGGCGACAACGCAAGCACCAACTAGTTGTACAACATGACTTGTGGTTTGTGCAGTCACCCGTTTGTCTTTTAAATAAGATTTACTCTGCATAATTTCCTTTTTTAGTAATGGTACCCATTTGTTATGTACAATTGGGTAGATTAGATAAAAAGTTAATGAAATTTGGTCTTATTATTTATGTTTAATTTATACTTATATAGCATCAGACTTTTCATATGTTTGGGATTTTTACAAAGGATTTCCTTTTAACAAAGAGGTTGGGATGGCGACTTTTAGTAAAAAATTTGTGAAAATCTGCATCTTGGCGGGGCAATCCAGGTACGGTGGTGGAAGCATTGTGGTTGTGGAACTGGTTGTGGCCCCTTGTATTCGGCCAATTTTTCACTCAGTAGTGTTAATTTAAACGTATTCAACCGAAAATTTTATAGTTCCGGCCCTCATGATAGGAAGAAAAATCCCGGCCCTCCTGCGTTTCTCTTTAAGCTTCGCCACTGACAACATACATGTTCTGGATGCATATAACGGGGAGAAGGTTAGCAATTACTTTCCTTTTTTTATTCTTTGATTGTTTTTATATTTTTGTTTGTTAGTTTTTGTTATGTAGAGATGTGCATTTAGTGTGGATGCTAAGATGAGATTTAATATGTGGCTTTTATAATCATTTATCATTAAATGATCAAATATAATTCTTTGTTTATTTTATAACCTATCGCTAGTAATTAGTTGATGGGCTTAGTTACTCTTAATGGGCCACTAATGGGTTTCCTCTTGGGTGTACATATAAATAGAGAGTTAATTAGAAGGAATAGACTAATCTTCAATCTTCTATTCTATCACCACTAAATCTTCCATCTCTCTCTCCAAACCCGTGAGCTCTCACGAACTCACCTAATATCATCCTAATCGTACACTCTAAACGGGAACCCGATCCAGATCAGAGATCATGATGTCTTCCCTATCATCGGTGAACTTAGCATGTATGTTTAATATATTGTTTTCCATTATTTAGTTAAAAAAACTGATCAACATGCTTCTCCAGACACAACAATTGAGGCCACAATTTACGCCTGATGGTAATGTTAATTTGCATCTACACTCAGTTTGAAATTTTTTTAAACATGTATATGTTTTGCTAATCATACAAGCTGTGTAAATCCTCAAACAAAAAAAATGTCAAAGTTATAACTTAAAAGGGAAGAAAAGAGCAACATTAATAAGAAAGCTTAGACGCAAGCAAATAAGCGTTATAGACAATAATGGATACAATAGCTTGCTAGGTTCGTGTAAAAGATGAAGACTTTAGCGCATCAACATTTGTTTAGGCATCACCTACAAGACAGAAGAACAATGCATTACTAATTAATATTAGAAGTTTTGCTTACGGAAGCCTGCTTTGTTTCAATGGACATGTTTTGGTCTTGATTTTCTTAAATGGTGAAAAGATGTCACAATAATGATGTTAAAAGGCCTAACTATTAGCTTTAAGTCAGATCAATTCTACTTTTTAAAGCTTAATACTTACATTAATATACATATTACATTCGACCGTTTTTACAAATCGCTTTGTTAGCGTTGGGTCTTACTTCAACCGGTGTGCGGAATTGCCATATCAGAAAGAATGTTGTTGATAGTCATTGTTGCTTTGTGCATTTGATTTGCTGACTCACATTTCTATCTCGACTGTTTGTCTTCTTTCCTCTGTGGTAGAGCAACTCCCCGGAATGACTTTCTTTGCAAGTTTCCCAACATGCTTCTTTTAGTTTTATTAAACGGGTCGAACAGTTTACTTTTTTATTAAATGGGTCAAATTGGTCATTTTTTTTCCAAAGGGGCGACTTTTATTAAGTTGGTCGGTGGGAACCATTTAATAATTATGTTGTAATAACCTTAGTTGCTTTGAACGTACTAAAAATTTTGAAGGGACTTGGTCATGCTTCCTTTAGTTTCATAAAGCGGGGCGACAGGCCATTTTTTATTAAGCGGGCCGAACAGTTTAGTTTTATTAATTAGTAGTTATGCATGTTTTTATTTCCCTTTTTTATAGGACAATTGTAAGCCTATTAAAGGCCTTTAGGATTTTATTTGAATGCATGAAATGAGTATTGTTTAAAAATCCTATCTTGGCGGACGTACCTTGGTGTTGGCGGGTCGGTCGACACCGTTGGAAAAAAAAATTTAGTTATATATATGAAGTGTATTTCCGAGCGATCCCCATAAAATATTAACAACGACCCGTTAAAATTTTGACGCGTTGACGTAGAAAAGAATATCCGAGCGGTTAGCGACTGTAGACAGTAGATAAGAAATTGCAGTCTTGCATTAAAATTGAATGCGAATTGTGAAGTTGGAACTTGGAATCGATTTGCTAAGAGATAGAGCTCTAGAGGCAGGAGGATTTGATTTGAATGTGAATTGAAGGTTGGTGTCTCAGTCTTTCTAACTCTCTCTCACACACATTCTCTCTCTCTAAACACTCACATACACACTCTGAGTATCTGTCTCTCTAAAGTTTATTTACGTTGATCCTAAATTCCTGATTTATTAACTTTTGGAACAAATTTCTTTTAATAAGTTAATTGAATTTATGTTTGTATTTCACTAGTGATTAGTCAAAATATGAAACTTGTTTGTTAATTTGTGTTTAGTTTTTCAAATTTAGGAAAATGGATATTGAAAAGTTTCTTCTGGCTTCATCTTCTATAACTCTCGTTTTCATAAATTTGGATAATCTTTCACGGGATCCCTCTGAACGACCATCAATTTTATCTTATCACCCTAATCAACGAGACGAAATTAAAAATGTTTACCTAAATAAAGGGTCATGTCAACCAAAAGGTCACGATTTAAAAAAAAATGGTTGGTTTCGAGACAATGCGTTTTGATAGTGATTGGTTTAGAACTTATCCAAGTTGGTTTGAATATAATATTAAAGTTGATCGAGTATTTTGTTTGTTTTTTAATTGTTTTATTATGTAACCCGACCCGGACCGAAAAAATTAATATTTAACAATTGATAATCGACCAAAAAAAATCTCCGACCTCCATAAAAAAGAATTCTGGGTCCGCCACTTCTGTCGATACCTTGCTCTAATCTTGGCTAAGACCCAAGAGCCACATATCAGATTACAGAGTTTTGAGGCGAATCAGACTAAGGAGATTTGGAGGCGAATCAGACTAAGGAGATTTAAGTACACAAGAGACTTGGTCATGCTTCCTTTAGTTTTATTAAACAAGGCGAACAATCTTTTTTATTAAGCGGGTCGAACAATATAGTTTTATTAAATTGGTCAAACGGGTCATTTTTAGGGGGGTTTAAGGTGGTTGTGAGTAGAGGAGAGAGAAAATGTATACATTTTTTGTATATTTGAAGGAAATACTGTTCACCTGCATAATTTCTTTAATATTTTTTGAAATGGTTGTGAGTGAATGAGAGAGAAAATGTAATGATAAAGATATAAAAAAATATTATTTAATTAAAAAAAGAGACAAAAGGTAGTGATTTTAGTGTAATTATGGGGATGGAGAAATGAATGCTTATGTGAATGCTCTTATAATAAGAGATATTTTAAAATAAATGTGTTTTATTAGTATAATTAGTATTTTTTTACAAAATATATTATTATTAAAAGATAAGGATGCATTTAATAAGAGAGAGACGAAAAAAAATGATGAAAATGAATATGAAGACGACACGTGACATGAAAAAAAAAAACTTTTATTTATTATATAGTATTGATGTCTACACCATTATGGTATGACATTACTATTTCATTTGTAATAACACTCATCTGCAAAAAAAATTATTTCTCATTTTCATTTACACAAGTTTAATATTTCTCACAAATTATGCTTTTAATATCTTAGATAACGATTCAAAGTTTCAAACTGGACTATGGAGTGTTCAAGAGTAGTAAGACTTTACATTTTAGCTGCAAGAAGTCCATTCTTCTACAAGGTAATATCTCAGTGTTCAAGTGGATTTATTTTCTATCAATTCATGATTCTCACAATTGTATTATTTTCTTCATAAAGTTGTGAGTTTAATTCATTTAGTTAAACAACCTGGTTTTACTTTATTCGATTGAGAAACCTTCGGTTATTGGTTTATTATCATTAACAATTGGTAATCACTGGATTTTGTATTGTTCGGTTCGTAATTGTCTAGATTATACTTTGATTGTGTCATTATTCGGTCTCATATCGTTAATCAACACAGTTTTTTTTCTTTAGTCTCACAATTATATATCTTTTGAATTATCTAAGCGGTCAATTTCTATGTGGATTCCATTTTGACACTATCTAGTTACACGATTTGCTTCATAAACCTGAAACCCGGGAACAACCCCTTTTTTCTAATTGTTTTAAAACCAGTTTTACTTTTGCTTAGTTTTGCAATCAGTTTCACAATCAACCACTTTCAAAACATCAAGTTACTTTTCACTGCCTAGGTTAATTAGTTTTTCTCAATCTGCATCCTCCACAAATTTCCTGTGAATTCGACAACCCTACTCTTTATACTACTGTCTAAGGTAGATAAGAACCTAATTTTAAACATATTTTTTATTGATCTTCAACATGTGATTGGCTGGTTACATTCAATGTATTTATTTAGAAGTAAGAAAATACCACAAGAACAACCAATATCTTGGAGAACATGTTGGACATGCATTTAAACAACGTTGGCATCACTCCATATAAGCTTCTATGATGGAAACATGTGTGGGAATCTTAATGACTTTGTAATGAGGAAACCCTGCTTCATCCAAAATTCTCTTCCAGTCAACTTCGGTCCTTTCTTTCCCACCAACAAAGCATGCTAGCATTATCATATCCATACTAATACGCATCTCATCAAAGACATCATCTCCTCCAGGATTCAGGATAATATCCACTATAATAACTTTCCCGCTTTTGTTCGTCATCGATTCTTGACAATTTCTAAGAATTTGTACACACTTGTCGTGACTCCAGTTATGCAGTATTGACTGTGATACAAAACATAAATATATGTTACTTCATTTATGTTACAAATTAGAAGTTTTTACCTGCTTACTATTGTTTTGATGCAGTAATATTTTCAGCCTACACGATGCATTTGGTCAAATGGTGTTTCTAACTTTCTAATGTATGCAAATCATATAACATATTGGTATCTTGTTATATTTCTAACTTGAAGCAAGAGGTCAAATTTTAAAATGGTACTCATTATGAAAGTTTCTTTTTAAAGTTTTCTTCTCTATAATTGTAACATTTCATAACAACTGTCACAAAATCAGATTCAAATTTCTATGATTCCAACTCTAAATGTTTAACCAAAAATTTCATAATCTTCAATACAAGAAATAGAACAAAAAACTCACACAGATCAACTTGACGATCTGTAACTCTCGAAACAAACTCTCAAGAAATACAAGAAGATAATCTATGCAAGGAAACCCTAATCTGAATAGAAAGATGATGGACAGATCTAGGGAAAACCAAAGAGAGACTCCAAAAAAGCAAAGATGTTATCCTAATTAAGAAAAAAAACAAATTATACTATATAGTAAAACTCATGGGTTTTGTGTGTGTAGTGAACACTAATGAACTTTCACACATGAGTGTTGATAAGTATTTTGTTAGCTTTCTTAGGGCCCGCCCCCCCTCCCCTAATTTTTTGCTCAGTAATGTTAATTTATACGTATTCGACCGATTTTTCGCTTAACAGTGTTAATTTATACGTATTCAACCAAAAATTTTATAGTTCCGGTTCTCTAATAGAAAAAAAAATCCCGGCCCCTCCTGGGTTTTTCTTCAAACTTCACCACTGCTTGGTGGTAAGTAAGTTCTTAGTTGTTATAAAACAATACGTGTAAAAAGAAGGATAATGTATGCTTACTAAGGTTACGTTAAAAATCTAAGAAAATTCTACACAAGTCAAGAGGCTTCAAGAGAAGGTGTTGTAAGATAACGTAAGGCTCTTGAAGGTATAGGACTTGAAATGTGTGTAATGTTCCCTGTACCTTTTTGCCCTTTGAATCATTATTACGAACCTGAGATTTCATGTTTGTAATCTTGGAAGTCAACTTGTTTTCAACAAATGTATAACTAGTGGCGGATCTAGAATAAATGTTAAGAGATAAAGAAAAAAAAATTGACCGTACTTTCATGTAAATAAAACAAACAAAAATTTTGCTTGTACTTTCATGTAAATAAAAAAAAATTTGACCGTCCTTTCATTTAATGAAATAAAAAAAAATTACCATACATTCATGTAAACAAATTTTTTTTTGACGGTAACATACGACTGACGAAACGGACATTTGGCCTGGCTAAAACCCAATACCTCAAAACATTTAATAAAATGTTGGGACTTTTTATAAAGTATTGGTTTTTTATAAAATTTTAGACTTTTTATTAAGTGTTGAGCTTTTAATTTTTTTTAAGGGGTAACGTAATTTTCGCTCAAGGGTAACCGGATGAATAAAACCGTAAAAAATAAAACTATTTCACTTTGTGTAAAAAGTTAAGGGGTAGCGCGGGCTACCCCCAACCCTTAGCTACATCCTCCCCTGTGTATAACGATGAAAGAAACTGAAAGTAGGATCGGTTATCATTATCGGTTAACAAAGTTTGCCCTACTTATACACATACAACCATCACCTTCAAGGGATACGATGGTTCATCCATAACCGTCGTGTAACTGTCTTCCTAAGAAGTTGGGATAACTTCCTAACATAACTGCAATTCGTATCCCACGTTTAGCGGCTGTTGTGCGGATTGTTTGTGGCCTCCGACCCAATAAACCAAACCAACTAAAGAGTCATTAAGTGTTTACATCAAGCCCAAACATAAGTAAATAAAGTTGTTCAACTAAACGAGCCCAATACGTATAAGAGATTAATAATGGGTTGCATCACCTCCCCTAATCTCTTAGGTGTATTGTCTTTCACATCTTAAAGCTCTAGTGACGTCTTCATCATCACAAAGTGAGGATGGAGTCTTTTTCCGCCGGTTCGTTCTCCTCCTCTTTAACATCGAACATGTTGATTCCTGGTCCACTTGTTCCACATCCAGGTGGGAAGTCACGAACTGCACTAATGCTCCTCCTTTTGCATTTGAGCTTCTTGTTTCCTTTAGCTTGTATCTCGTCATTCCTTTCTTGATCTGTAGCAACTTGGTCCCGCATCATATAGTACTACCACTCTATTAAGTGTAGATAATTAACATATGCTTGAGTTCTTTTTTCCTTTGTTCCATGGGTACCCAAGTTTTGTTGCCATTAATCCCCATCTACCTGTCCGGGTTACTTGCTCAAAGCCTCCCTCAGTGTGTATGAGGATGTGTAGATCAAGTAGGTTTATCTCCTTCTCATCCTTCAAGCATGGAGGTTCGTCCCTAGCCTTTTCTATTTCAAGATACTCCTTTACAAACCGTTTGATCAAACGAGTGAATTCTGATTGCTTCATCTTTGATCAAAGTCTTCTGTATCTTGACAAGTTCAAGAAAGGATAAGCAACTCTCTAGGCTAGGTTCTTCCTTTTATCACTAAAGATGTGTCCCTAAGAAGTTTCAGGTAGTTAACCAATGCTGATTTTTCTTTGAGAGTTGTTTATGACTGGTTTTTCGGGTTCTAGTTTTTATCTGAACTTGGTATGTTGGTGGATTCTCTCCTCTCGTCATTCCTTTCTTGATATGTAGCAACTTTCTTGTTTTTATGCAAATTTTACACATTTGTATTTAATATTCTTTTACACAATGTAATTATGTATATATTTTTTTTGTAAAGATATTTTGGTAGTTTGGATAATTATTTGTTCTGATTTGTGTATATAGGTTTTACCCATGTTTATTTGATAATTACACATGTTTTTCATATTTTTACACAAATATGTTCTTGAATTGTTTTTGTTGGATCCGGATACATGGCACAAGTACAGATTAAAAAAATGTTAAAATCATGATTTAAATAAAAAAACAAGGCCACATGTATTTTTTTTAAAAGAAAAAGAAAAAAAAGATAAATTTACCTTTCTACCATTCTAATATATGTAGGCCACACAATTTTTTCAATTTAATTGAAAACTCAAATTTAATTATAACCACAAAATTAAATGAGTTCCCGGATTTATTTTAAGGGTTTTTATAATAACTCAGGATTTACTACCGATACAACCCTAAATGGGGAACCCAAAAGGGAACTATTCTCAACCACACATTTCAAACAAGTTAAAAAAAAACTAAATGCTAAATGTTAAAGACTAAACGTAAAAGATAAATGTTAAAAACTAAATCCTAAATACTAAAAGTTAAACGTTAAACATAAACGCTAAAAGTCAAAAACTAAACCCTTAAAGGTAAATTCTAAAGCTAAATGCTAAACACTAGAAGCTAAACCGTAAAAATAAACATAAAAACTAAACCCTAAAAGCTAAACCATAAACTAAACTCTAAAAATTAAACCCTAAGACTAAATCCTAAAGTTAAGTTAAACTCTAAAACTAAACATTAAAGCTAAACCATAAAAACTAAAACTAAAGCTAAAACAAAAGAAAAAAAAAACAGCGAAACAATAGATAAAATGTGTTTGAATCGGAAATATTCACAAAATCAAGTTCAGCGCAATGTTTAAATCTTAGTGAAAGTAAGGTTGAGGTTAAAGGTTAAGCGGTGAAAAGTGTTTCCTTGTTCTCCTTTTTTTTTGGTGTTCCTTATTGGTTAGTGATATTGTTCACTAAGGAAAGTTATAAAGTTCTTTTTTATGGATTTTTTTTAAAGAGTGTTGGTGAGAAAAATATTTTTTCTAATGATGTTGGTTGAAATTTATTTATTAAAATGGGGGAAAACATATTTACTATTTTTTTCTTTTTAAATCATACTCAAACTACCGACTCCTTCGGAATTCAATCTGCCCATGCGATTCAATCACTGACTCGGATTGTTCTCGTTCATCAGTGACCCCACTTCAGAATCAATCTATTGATTCAATTCCCGTTTGATTCAATCTGCGGACGATTAGTTGACTGTTTTGTGCATAGTATGATGGAGATGGGGTCTATAAGAGGTCGGCTTCGGTCTGGAAGACGGCGTGGGGAAGTGCCCGGAGTTGGGTTGACCACGTCGTGGTCGAAAGAGTCGGTAACAATGTAACCTTAATAACACCCTTTAAGGGTTTTGGTAAATAATTTTTAACCAACACTATTTTGTAAATAATTTTCTTAATAATACCCTTTTTGAAAAAAAAGTCTTTTTTTTATGGACCAACTGGTAGGGTGGTTATATTCACAGTCCATCACAATAATACCAGACCAAAATTAAATGCAATTAAAATCTAAAAATTAAAAGGGGAAGTCTAAAAAAGTTATATTTTATGGACCAATTGGTAGGGTGGTTATATAACTATACTAGCTTATAATCTATGTACTACTCAAGATTAAAAATATCAATACAGAAAATTATTAAATCTTTATATATATATATATATATATATATATATATTCCTAAGTGTAAAAATGTATTACATATACTAAAAATAGAAAACAAAATAAAAATATATGTAAAATTAAATATAACTGACTTTCAAAAATACATTAAATACTATTCAATTTAATTTGACTTTCGATTATTATTTGATTGAAAATATAAGTTAAGTAATTACATTTTAAAGTTTCTTATAATATGAGATAAAATAAAAATAAATGTGTTTTATTAGTATAATAAATAATTTGTTTAAAAATAAATTAGTATTAAAAATATGAAAGTGTATTTATCAAGAGAGAGAGACGGAAAATAATTTGTATAAATGAATATGGAGGCGACACGTTCATTGAGAAACCTTTTATTTATTATATAGTATAGATATAGATAGATTCACAACCCATCACAATAATACCAGACCAAAATTTTAAATGCAATTAAAATCTAAATAACTTCCAGAGTTAAAAATATTTTATTAGTGATTACTAATTGTCACACATCAAATTAACTTAAAAAATGTGATCTTCAAGTCTATACAAAAAAAAATTATCACCGGGAGGAATAAAGTTTTATAACTGTAATATTAAAGTCATTTAACATTTTTTTAATTATAAAAATTGTTTAAGTTAGGTTTAAAGAATAGTATACCTTGATAAAGAATGAATCTGCATGTGGAATGGCTGTAAACATATCACCTCCAACATGTGTAACTCCTTCATATGATGGTGCAGATGAAACAACATGAGGCAAGTCAAAATTAATGCCTTTAAGATGTGGGCATGTGGTTACAATCTTATTTATAGTCACCCCAATACCACCACCAACATCAACCAAAGTTCCTTTTAGGCTATGAAAATCGTACGTTGACATGATCGCGTCAAGTTCAATCCTTGTGTAACACGCCATAGATTCATTGAAACCCTTATTTGCCTGTGGATTGTTCGAAAAAAGATCCCATACCTCGACTCCATATGTCTTGAATATTGCTGTACCCCCATCTTCAATGGATAAGTTTAGGTTATAAAACGGTGAAAAAGAAAGTGGGTCTGTGAAAAACACTGCTATTGGTGCAAGGGTGTCCCTCGTATCTTGTACGAGAAATTTAGAACACTGGTTGAGCGCGTAGAGTGGTTCTTCGCACTCTGGTTGATGCACCTCGTCAAAGATTTGTTTATGGACCAAGAACCTCATGAGACGTGAGAGGCCATCGACATTTAGTAATGGAGAGCTGACCCCGTGAGCGATTTGAGACAAGGTGATTGGTCCATCGTGACGGTTAATCACGCTAGCAATGTCGAGCTTCACGGCGCAACGTAAAGCTGCACTACTTAAACCACCGTGTAGATGTTTAAAGAACATAGCCTGGCCTCTGATTATTGCATCGTCGTTGTGTTTAGTTGTGTTACTCATTTTTGGGCAAATGTGGGAAACAAGATGTTCATAACGCTATATAATAAAAAGTTAGGTCACTAAAGTCAGAATTGTTACACTAAAAGAAAACGGGGGTTTTAAATCAAAACAAAACAATATTTATCTTTTTTCTTTTTTTGGTGGTTAATTATTAACTGGGTTTCTCTAAAATTACCATTCTACCCCTTTAGTGTTCACAAGCGTTTGTGTTTTAAAGCTTTTTTGTAATTGTAATTATAGAATTAAATTTTAAACTTTTAATTAATATCTTTTTATAAAATGAAAAAAAAAATCATCCACCACTGGCGTAATAGCCAACTGCCAACGGCAGTAGAACTTTTCGTAGAACTCCAGAAGTTGGTGGCGTTTTAATAATACTCTTATTTAAAGACGATGAAGAAAAAGTATCAACAAGGCATTACAACCCTTTTTACGTTGAGTACAAGCTCTATTTTTGGACTGCTTTAATTATCTGTTTTTTTCTCTTTTTCACACCCCAGATTAGGGTTTTCCCTTCACCATAGAGCCAGATTACGTTCTCTCTCTATCTCGATCTTTGTCTCTACATGGTTTTAACATCTAATTTGGGGTTTTGAAATTTAGGAATCTTGGTGGATAATTTGGGGAGTTTTTATAATTGGATGGTAAAATGGTATGTTAGAGATTATTAAGTGTTTATGTTGATTATAGACACAAAATTAATTGGAATTTACAAACTATTGGGTGAAATAAGAAATTGGTGATTTGGGTAAGTCGGGTGATAAACCTAAACGGGTCAAGTGGGGTAATGATGATATTAATGTTGTTTAAGGGATTTTAGGGTTTGGTTAAAGTTGAATTGACCAACATAAGTAGGGAAGGTTAACCATTAGATTAAAAGTGTTATGAATCACTAGTGTTACATATAATGGGATCATTAGCTTACCAAACAAGAGTGTAGTTTAAGGTGTTCAAGTTACTAAGGTGGAAGAACAACCGAGGACATCTAAAGATAAAGGTAAGTGTTTTCACACTTACTTACTAGTTGGTAAACTTATTGCTTACTGATGAGCGTGAAGTATATATTTTTAATAAAGATTTTTCATAAAAATGTCGGTTTTAAAAGATGGTTTTCATCTAGACTACAATACACACACAAAGGCAAGTGCACCTATCGATGGATAATAGAGTTTTGATAAGAACCGGATGTCAATCTATGGACACAGTTAACGTCTCAACCCAGATTTTTAATTAGATCAAGTGACTAGTGAAAAAGTTATTGAATTATTTTTGTCAGACCCCCAAATTCCACTAACGGAGTTTTACCGTTTGGGAAGTGACAAACCAGGATCTCAGTCATTAGTTACATTGAACGACTCTACATGGGACTCAAATGAAAATATCATATTAATCAGAGTTTTAATGCGAAAGCGTAAAGAAAATAAATGCGCAAAACACACGCGCTCAAAAAGTCCAAAAGTCCAACCCAAACATAATTCAAAGAAAGTCCAAACAATTTAATAAAACACCAATCAAAAGGAGAATCTCATGCATGTCCTATGTGTGCACCTGTGCCTTATCTTAGCGACCTGAGAAAACATACAAGAAAAGATGTCAACACGAGGTTAGTGAGTTCACAAGTTTCAGTATATAAATAAACGTTTACCAGATTATTGATCATTCAATATGTATCTATAGGTAGTTAACATATGTTCATGTTTAACTTAAGTGCTCGCAATCGAAGCTGAATGTTTGTTTATTTGCCTCCTGCCAGGTCTATCAACCCCGGCGATGTGAGTAGGCTAACATTTCACCCGTTCGATCTCCAATTGAGTAAGCACGACTAAAGTGGGTGGGATTTGTCAAACCCAGTAGTACTACTAAACATTACCTCGCTAAGATCCATATTAACGGTCCGATGTGTGTTGAGGACTTTTAGTGATAGCGTGTTACGCTTAGCTTTAACATTAATAACATATGAATACAATATTTCAAAAATAGTTTGCGACATGTTTTCTCCCCCAAAATAAAATAGTAAAAGTGGCCGTGAAAACTCACCTTGGTTAAGTAGTGGATTGTATCACACAAAAGATAAGTTGGAACCACGAGTGTAAGTCTCAGACGACTTACGTATGCCCTAAAATTATAAACACATAAATTAGGGATAAGTTAGGATATGTGATGACGACCCGAAAGTTAGAACATCTTAACGCTTTCTAAGGATTTAAGAGTAGACGAACATGTCTACGGAATTATATAAATTTCTTAATATAATCATTAAGGGAAAAGTGTTACGTGTCGTACGTTAATAACGAATAATAAATAAATACATTCATACGTTAAAGTCGTTTACAAAAGTTAGGAAAATAATATGGTTTAATATCTTATTTTTAGGCTCGTATGATTACTAGTAATCATTGTGGCAAAAATAACAAATATATTATTTTTAATCGAAGTAATAAACGGGAGTAAATAATATAAATATATTATTTTAAAAAGTGAAACTATTAGTAATTATAAGTTATAAAGTTAAACCCGAGTCTACGGGGGTTTACGGGACTTAAAACACATTAATGTATTAATATAGGGATTGAATTTTTATAATTAAATATAAGTAAAAAGTCCTAAAAAAAGAATGCAGGAGACCGGACTCAAACCCGGGTCTCCTGCATATGGGTCGAGTGTCTTAACCAAGTCTGCCCGATAGGGAATCGCACAAGGATACGGTTTCAAATGATTTTAACATACAAACCAAGTGTTCATCCCTCCCCATACACACATACGATAGAATCTAGACTTGAATCCAACGATTTTGACACTGAAATGAAATCAAAGGTTAAGGGTTTTGTAAACCGGTTGTTTGCGAACCTGTGTATGCGTTTAATTGAAAAGTTATCAAGTTTAGATCGGTTAAAAACTCATTTGAAATCCCGTAACCCAAGCTTTTGAACTCAGAATCACACTGAAAGAATTTTATGTTAGAAACTGATGAAATCATGGGGCTTTTACTCATTAAAACATTTCGAATCTATGGATGTGGTTTAATTTCATTAAGGATGTGTTTAAGATCAAAAGCCCCAAAACCGATTATGAACAAACCCTAGTTATTGGATCTTACACAATTAGATGATGTTTGATTCAATAAACATAGGGCTTTTACTATACAAAGGATTGCGAAGCAAATCATGTATATTAATTGGATTTAAAACAGGTCAGGAGTAGAGTTCGATTAAACTGAAATTGTATGAACCCTAGATTCTGGGTTTTAATCAAATCGATGATATATGCCCAAATTGGCATATGGTTTTCAATAGGTAGACTCATACGAAGCTAAGGGTAGGTTAAATTACCAGATTTGATGACGAATTGATGGCTCCCGACTAAAACACAGTCGCGATAATGATGGGTTGGTCCTCGGCGTCCCCTGCTGTGTCTCCGGTGATACTGATGTGTGCAAAAGCTTGAGTGGAGTTCGAATGAGGTGTGCAGGCGTTCAATTCGTGAGGATAATAGGAGATTTGAGCGAATTTGATAATCGTTGGTGATAGGGACGACGGTTATGGGTTTAATGGCCATTAATTGGGATTAATTCGAACGTAATGCAAATGATTAAGGCTCAACGATGATCGGTTATGGAATTAAGGATCAAATCCATTACGAATTTGAATTGATTTCTGTTTTGTGTTGAATTTGGGATTCAAACTTGCGATCATTGACTTCCAAAAGTCAACCAAATCAATTTTGGATTAATTGCAACCTTAGTCCCTGACTTTCATGTATTTAAGTTTGAATAGTGACCAAAAATGGTCCTCGAAGTTTATAACAAAGTTAACAGGGTTAAGATTTAACAGAAAATTTAACGAAATTGTTAACGGAGTTAACATGAAAAGTCGGATTGTCACAATTTTCTTGTTGGAATGAAGATTATCTTTTGTATTTTCTGAAAAAAAATGTAATTTGAGTAAAAGTAATAATTTTTAAAAGACAACCATCTTAGTTTGGAATCCACTCATTAATGTATGTTAACCTCTTTTCATATGGCTAAAGTTTACTATAATGTTAATGTTCTTTGAAGTAGTAGAACCAAAATCCATTTAAAGATTATAATTCCCTAACCATTAAGAAGGAATTCAATGAGTAAATTACATGTCATCCACTTAAGATTAGTTTAGTTAGATAAAAGAGTGTAAGTTCTTGACTTATGATATTATAAAACAAAGCTATATAAATTTTAAGAGCGAGTCATCGTCACTTTCGATTAGTATAACTTTTATTATAGAAATAACACAACATTGTTCTTCGTTTTTCCAAATCTTGACCAAAGGGTTGTATGTTTTCTTGTTTCCTTCACAAATAAGGTTACAAAGATTATTCCTAATTCTTAGCTATAACATTTTAACAAAAGATGTTAAGTTTATAAATAAATGTTAGTCTCATAAGTTTTCCAACATGATATGATTTCCAATTTATAAACCTTAATTTGTTCCACAAACATTTAGACATGCAAGATCTCCAAGAGGTTAACACAAAATCATCATTACATTAACATAATAAATTAGCCATAATCATGAGTTCAACATAATTAATTGAGTTTCATCACAATAAGATGGTTGAAAAGATGTTTAGTTCATAATTAGCTTACACACAAACATAGTACAAATGAGATACATGCAAGACATAGTGAGTTTAAGATGTAACCAAAGCTTCTAAAGGATGAAGATGATATCTTCCAAATGAGATTATGAAGATGGAATATGTCTTCTTTGGCCTTCAAATGGTCTTCTATAGCTGCTACTTCGAATTTGGTGTTAGTGAAATTTCTCCCCCCAAAGGCCAACTTTTTCACAAGAACCAAATGACTCTATTTATAGTGTCAGAGAACTAATGTACGGCCCGTGCCTGGTGGGGCACGGCCCCTCTGCGTGCATCGTCTGACCGGGCGACAACAGTACTCTGGTACGGCAGAAAGTTGACCACGGGGGATGCCTGGGGCATGGCCCGTGCTTCGCTGGGAGACTTTGTCTTTTCTTCTGGGTGAGGGCACGAGGGCGTGCCTGGTGGGGCACGGCCCGTGCTTCAGCTTCTGCCTTGGCCAATTTCTTGTATTTTCATCGTCTTTTCGCTTGTTTAGATTTCCCTGAAACTCAAATACAAGTTAAATGAGCGACAAATTAACACATTGTACAAAGAAATTGCTAATAAATGGGATGCAAATTATGTGAAATACATGTATAATTTAGAGCACATCACTTACACATGTATTGTATGATTATGTATGTGTTTTGTATGCAAACAATGGGGATGTGCATTGGCATGGTTGGGAAGTCTTGAACTTCCATAGTTGTTGTATATGGGATCTTAGAATCCCAATGGGTGATGATGAAATGAGATCACGAGTCTTAAGGGGTGATTGTGTTTGAAGTCCTTGAACTTCACATTTGGCGGTGTAATGAAGTCTATGAACTTCAAATTGATTAACGAGTGGATTAAGATCTTTGAATCTCACGGGTTATCTTGTAATTGTATTAATTTGGGGCGGAATGAAATTCGAAAACCAAAGGCATATGTGTAAACATTACTTTGGTTGATTTGGGGTGCAATACCATGAGTTTAGTGGTTAAACCAAATGAACCAAATCCGAAAAACGATTTTTGGCAGGAATGTACAAGGGGCGTAGGCCTACGCCCATGCCTCTACCTTATGCCCGTTCCTACTCCCACTTTAGGGATTTTGGCATATTTAAATTGGGGGAAAAACACTACAGAATAGTAACCAACTTTTAAAAATGTTCCAATTAGGTCAGTCATCATAATATACTCATAGATTATGAAAATTCTTATCTTTTTGGCCAAGAACTAGAAGTATAAAATTTCCTGTTTTTAAATATATATGTACTTGAATATCAGGAAAAACGGGTGGATTGGGCTAGTTGGGTAATGGGTCAAAACGGTGGTTAGTTGGGTAATGGGTCAAAACGGTGAAACGTTTTGTACAGGTCAAAACATGTTGGGGTCGGTTCGACCCAAAATATATTGAATGACCTAATAGAAACAATTTTGAAACTTGGTTATTATTCTACAAAGTTACCCCTTAACTTGTTTGTACCATTACTAACTTAATATTTTGGTGTTTTTGGTGTAAGAAAAGCTCTAGTATATGTTCGGGATCACTATTGTGGATTGGATTTCTCACTTTAAGTTGGACATGTTTGTGTTCTCTTGGTATCGGGTCACGTTATTTAAGAGTCAGGGAACTTGTAGGAACTGTTCGCCAAAATATAAATACTAACACTTGTATAATACCGAATTACAATACAAAAAATGGAGAAAACTAAAATTACAGTACTTTTACAACGGAAATAAAGAAAATTATAAAACAAGAAAACGAATACAAAATTCGTGACCGGGCTTTGTGTTTAACACGGGTTAAATTCAGCTATAAATACTCAACTTTGAGCATCGATATTTCATTAATCTTAGCTCCATTTTGGACGCGATTTGTTTCCTATAGAAGGTCTCATGTAAGAGAACACAAACCCAGAAAAAAATAATAAAATTAACATCAGTTGCATATATTTATTTCTGTCCCAATTTGATAAAAAAAAAATATTTTTGTAACTGAGTGAAAAAACTTATTTTCACCCAAAACTCCATTAGAACTGCCATTGACGTATCATCAAAAGGCTGAGAGCTGTGATTTACAAACCACATGTAGTCTTAGTGGTGCGGTTTTGTTTGCACTTGGTAGTTTATTAAAGGAATCTATACAGTCTGGGATTGATCAAATCATATTCTTGAGAAAGGGTCGTAAATCATGCATTAAAGGGCTGTACTATAGAGAATGGTATCCATGGTTTGCTTGAAGGAAGGGTTTTGTACATATAAAAAAACAAATAAAAAAAATGTGATTAGGATAGTTGGTGTAGGGTAGATAGACATCGAGGCATACACATTAGGGTTTGAAATTTTGGTTTGGTTGGGTGGGTTTCAGGCGGGGTGGTGGTACTAGGGTCTATTATATTAGTAACATGTTTAAAAGATAACTTTTAGCTACAGTATCAATTTTTTTTCCTGAAATAATCAATTGCTAAATATTAATTTTGGCCTATAAAACACAAATGAGAATCTAGTTCACATGGTTGAGTAGAGGTGCTTGAAATGCTGCTTTTGTTTCCATTCACACTGGTTCGAGTCCGTCGGTTGCTTTTTTTTCCCACTTTACTTAATTTTCTTTCACTTATTTACGTTTAGTTAAGGTCGTTATGGGTTTACTTTATTTTATACTTTTGGTATTCCTTATGTTTTCCAAACACACGTTTTGATATTTTATGTCTTCGGTCTCTGAAATACACACTTAGGTATTTCGTATCGTTTAAGACTTCTCGCCGTAACGCGCGGCCTCAAAACTTCTTGTTAATATTACTAATAAATTAATTTTAGTGGATTGGATTATTTCGTATCTATGGATTCCCCATCTAGTTAGCCATTCATCGTACATAAATGCATTTCAATTCTTTTGGTTGATGATTGATTTCTATTTAGGCTATAATATCGTAAAATTTAAGATTATTGGATTTTAATAATCTCGTATTTTATTAATTGGCCAATAATAGTTATAACTGAGAATATTTTTATCACCAGTCCTTACTTTCAAACTATTTTCTTACATTGTACCCCCTGTTAAAAAAACTTAGCCGTTAGATTTTATATATCGTGGACATCTGAAAACCGTCGGAAAGTTGAGCCAAGCTAGCAGTGGTCTCGTTGTGAGTTTTAAAATTGGCTTTGGTGGTGTTTAACTAGTCTAGCTTTTTCGGAAAGTCAAACATAGGCAACGATGGTGTTTAAGACGAGTTAAACACCACTAGAGCCAATTTTAAAACCCATCATGAGACCACTGCTAGCTTGGCTCGACTTTTCAGCAGTTTGAAGATGTCTACGTCATATAAAATCTAACGGCGTTAAGTTTTTTTAACAGGGGTTCCAATATAAAAAAAACAGTTTGAAAGTAGCGACTAGTGATAAGAATATCCTCAGTTGGGAATATTATTGGTTAACTGGTAAAATGTGGGATTATTAAAATCCAATAATCCTAAAACTTATTATAATTAATTATTTAATTTTTAATATCATAAAACTTAATTTAATTATGATTAAATATTTTTAATTAAAATAAAACTAGTGGGTTACTGATGTAGCGTTAAATATTCCGTGTATAAGAGTCGAGTTTTGTACGTTTTAATAGTGTAATTGTGTTTATCGAGTCAGTTTTATGGGTGTTTTGTAGTTTGAAGTGTTACAGGTTAAATGTGCTAAAAACCGAAACTTTACGAGTCATATATGTGAAGGCACGAAGCCCGGGAAGTCAAAGCAAAAAGTCAAATTCTTGGAATTTAGGATCTTCGCTCCACGCGAAGATCAGAGGAGATGTTTCGCGGTACGCGAGGGCCTGAAAAAGCCTACCCGACTATTTTGGTTCTCGCGCCACGCGAAGACCCGGCCAGATTGTTTCGCGACACGCGAAGGAAGGGTTTTACGACAAAATTAACCTAATTTCAAATAAAAACCATTGTGATTCCCATTCTCGATAATTCTTCTTTCCAGCCGACCCAGAGCTTCTCTTAGGCGATTTTGAGCATTGTTTGGCCGGTTGTTCTTAGTTTTGAATGTTTATAAGTTCTAGTTTAATTATTTTGATGTTTTCAACAATAATGAGTGGCTAAATGCTTTTGTGATCCCTCCGGGTGAATGATGATGCTTGTACTTGCATGATTTCAGTAGATAATCAGTATTGGATTGAAGTTTTATGAACCATTTAAGTTCTTTGAATTCAATTGTGTGTTTGATTTATTAACAATTGCACGTTTTCAATTTATCGCATCTATCGTCGTTTCTTGGTTTTCTTGCATCGGGAATAATCCGGTTTTGTGATTGAATTGATTATTGTGTGGTTGGGTTAAACAATTTAAACAAGGTTATTTCTATGTAATCTCTGATCTGATTTGAAACTGAAATTGTGCATGTGTCTTGCTAAATCTGAAACCCGGAGTGGTCATTCTTTCTCCAACTGTTTTCACAAATCAAGTTAATTGTTTTTTACAATTCTAAGTCTTTTAATTAATAAAGTTTTGAGCTTTGGTGGTAATTGAATAGTTTTAAATTGAATAGCATTCTCCACGCGTTCCCTGTGGAGACGATACCCTACTTCCCTATTACAGTTTAGGTAGATAAGTAGTGAGTTTTATAAATATTTTTGATTGACCTTGACACCGCGATCAAAATGGCGCCGTTGCCGGGGAACTTGTGCGCAAAGTGCTTTTTTTGATTTGTTTAGTTCAGTGCTACTAATTTTTATGCTTAGTGTAGGGACAGTTTTTATGCATACTAGGCGCTCAGGAAGAACATCACCATTGCTTTTTGTTCCAAAAATAAAGAGAACAACAAAAGAAAACAGGAAACTTCAAGGAACAGTCCAAACAATCCTTGAAAAGCTCGACAGTCCTTCTATAAGGATGTCAAAGAATCAACCCATGAACCAACACCCTAATCAAGGTGGGTAACAAGACCCACCAATCCCACCACTTCTAAATCTCCTATTTCCCAACCAACCATACAACAAACCAAACCAACCACATGATCAACAACCACCAATTCCACCAAATCAAAACCAACCGCCAAACCAGAATCAACCACCACCCCCCAGATTCCAACAACCCCCACCTCAACTCGTATTCCGAAATCAACCATACCAACCCCATGATAGCCACCCAAGCTACTCTGATTATGAAGATGAAGATAGCCACTATCCACAGCATGGTTCTCAACATGAGAACTGGAACGAAGAAGAAGAGTGGTACGATTTAAACCACCAGGAGGCATTCCCTCCCCAGAATCAGAGGCAGAACATAGATGGATGGGTTCAACCACCACCGAGAGCAGATTATGGGTTTCCACCGTGGAACCATCATCAGGGGTATATGGGTAAATTGGAATGAGAAAACAGGTATAGACATCCCAGAAACATACAACCACAGAGACACGATCAAGGGGTGGACAGTCACTTCCGCCTCGCTTTGGCCTTAAATGCTTCCCCTGTCATTCCACCAGTTCGTAGGGGGAATGCATTCGAGATCAGACCGGGTTGTCTTGGGATCCTCCCACACTTCTATAGGAGAGCTATTAAAGAGCCATACACACATCTGTTCGAATATGAGACTACTTGTGGGACCATAGGTGGTCAGGAGTTCACTATTGATGAGGTGAAACTGGTGCTTTTCCAATTTTCACTAAAGGACGGGGAAAACAATGGTTTTTATCTTTGCCATCTGCAAGCATTGCCACCTGGGCAGATTTACAACAGCAGTTCCTCGATGAGTATTTTCCACCTCATAAAACCAATGAGGCCCGAGCTTCTATAAGGGATTTCAAGCAACAGTCAGGGGAGCCTTTCTATGAGGCATTCAAGAGATTAAAAGAGTTGCTTCAAAATTGCCCACATCATGGGATACAGAAGTGGGAGCTGATTCAAGCCTTTTGTAACATCTATGATTTTTCCGACCATAATTTTTATTTTTATTAATAAACACTACGTTTAAATTCTATTCAAGCATATTATGTACACAAATATATTCATGTATTGGGGTTTAAACCTCGTAAGAATTTTTTTTTTTTAATAAAGATTGAAATCGAGTTATAAAATATACACATACACGTATTGGTTTACGAATATAAACATAAGTATATATTTGATTTCATTGAATAAATCATTTTTTTATATAGTTTTATGAAATTCTTATTAAATGCTAAACAAAAATAAAGTTATAAATATGTATATAAATAGTTTGAACCCCCCACACCCATAATTTTGACTTTGACCACCAACTTCGGCTATGGTTGACTCTCAAAAGTCAAACCAGCCGAGATGTTCACCACAAGACCCAATTCGATCAAATCGGGCTGTCATGGAATTCTCATTCATGTAAAATTCGTGATCACACCATGCCCCAGCCCATCATCACACTAAACCGATCGATTGAGCGGCATAATTCAATTTTTGAACAAGTTTGACTCGTCCGAGTCAAACCGAGCCCAATCCTTTCCAAATCAGGAAATTAGAGCAAAATCAATCCCGCAAACTACGCCCAAACGATCCTCGAATGCATTCAGACCAAGTACAAGGCCCGATACATTTCTAATTGATTAGACTTACGCGTTAATCGTCCCCGACAGCTGTGATGTGCACCGTTTAATCAAATCATACGAATACGTTGAGATTAATCAAATTAAATCCATTCCTCACAGTCACGTACCCTCACCTAGACTCTCTGGAACTCTAATCGCGCTTCTCTTCACTCTCGGTCGGCGAACAAACACCAAGAACAGCGGCCTCTGTATCTCAGTCGTGCACACTCGTTCCTTCGTCAATCCAGGTACAAATGGTCTCATTCGATTCGTAATCCCCTACCTATCGAAAGCCCTCTGCCAATTCGTAATGGCATAGGGTATCAAGAACAACTGAAACTAGGGTTCTTGTTTATATGCATACGTTTTCTGAATTGGGGATTTGATAAATTTACGTTTTTGTATTTAAATTATTTTGTTTCAGTATAATCAGCGAACCTCCCGGACCGACTGGTTAAGACCAAGCACCATCGGACCCGGTGGTGTGGGTTCGAAACTCACGGCCCGCATGACCGACCGGATTTTTGCACCTCATTTAAATACCCAAACCCGGTCACGCCTCAGGCGCGTGTTAAATAAATTCACAATCAAACCTATTACAAGATCCGACCCTTGGTCCAGCGGTAAAACCCACCGGATTCCCTAGCAGACTCGGGTTCGAACCTTTGCGACCTGTTTGTTTTTTTTAACCCGTTTTCCAAAACCCTAAAAATTTTATAAAAATTATTTTTATAAACTATGCAATATTTTTAACAGAATAAGATCAGATTTATAAAATTTCAATATAAATTCGTTTTTATTTTGAATTATTGGTTAAAAATGGTAGATTAAATATTTAAAACAAAAACTTAGATATTTAAATTAATTCCCAAATAAACACAATTGATTTTTTTAAATCTACAAAATATCAATTTTAATTAAAACAATCAAGTATATATTGCAAGAATAATAAATAGATAAAATTTATTTATTTTAATTTACACTAAAAGATTAAATGCACAGTTTATTGATATTTTTGATACATAAACTACACAATTTTATATTTACACATAAATAAATAAAATAAAATAAACATTTTATTTATTTAAATTATACATCAATAAATTTTACATACTTTTATAAATAAGTAAATAAAGTAACAATTATTTAATTGTTTATTTAAATTATATTTAAACATAATGTCTACACTATTTTCTAACTAAATAAATATATAACACTTATTTGATTTATTTAGTTAATCAAACCCTAAACCTTAATTCAATTATTTCAAAACCATTTATTAATCTTTCATTTTACACAACACATCTTCAAGTACAAACCACAATCTCCTACGCTCCTATACAACTCTTTGTACACACATCCAATTAAACCCTAGACTTAGACATATACTATCGTACACATTATTAATTTAATATATATTACACACTAGGTTAACGTGGTGAGTTACAAGGATCATTTTGCTACCTAGTTTCGCGTGCTAGCTACACCTTTGAATCAGGTGAGTTTACATAGCCCATTTTTCTTATTTACATATTTGGGGTGAAACATGATTACATTCAAACACTATTTACAATTACACACGTACAATTCTACAATATGGTCATATGTGTTTATTTGTGCTTTATGCTTGAATGCTAATTGTTAAGGCTACATATACATGATATACACGTGCAAACACAAATACATTACTTCAGGCTAACATGTGTTGTTATGCCCTACATTAGGATAACATGTGTTGTTTTGCCCTACATTTACATCAGGATAACATGTGTTGTTATGCCCTACATTAGGATAACATGTGTTGTTATGCCCTTCAATTACAAAGTTTCATTTGTGCATCTAGCTTAACTTAGATTCTCCATAAATGCTTTATAAACCATGCATCATATGAATTGTTCACAAAACATTTGAACTTTACTTGTGGTGTCAAAACCTATGTATGCTCACCAACTATTTATAGTTGACCATCTCATTTTATCATGTTTCAGGTACAGTTGTTTGAGTTATGATTCAAGCTACATCACTTAGGGTTGAGGACCTAGTTTTAAATTTTAATACAGAGATTCATGTTTTCTTAAATTCTTGTAAATGATGTAAATGATTACTTGAGTTATGAAATGAAACTTACTGTTTAATTATTACAACATTAGCAAACCATGAGCTTATGAAGAGTCTACATGTCCCGCCCCGACGTTTCCGCCGTCGGTTGGGGTGTGTCACCTTTTATGATGGGCTATTACCTGAGGATGTGAGAGATGTCAATGCCACCTGTGCAGGTTCCTTCTTTGAAAATCATGTGGATGTTGACTGGGATATTTTGGAGAAGATGGCAGTGACATCAAAGAGGCAAGCTAATGCCAGCAGGAGAGCAAAGACGGGAGGAACTGCGAAAGCAGTGGATTATGAAACTCAAAAGCATCTGGATGCCATGGAAATTCAAATGGCGAGGATTGGTAGGCCGAGTGGAAAAGAGGTGTCTAATGTTTCTCAAGGATACCCGGTTTGTGATGGGTGTGGTGATTTGGGCCATACTGTGGAAAGTTGTCCAAGGGAACAACACACTACCATCCGTGACTCAGAAATCATCGTACGATAATGCAAATAATCAAATGAATCCTAACTTTCAAGTTCCTGATGTGCAGGTTGGGAGTCAGCAGCAGTACCAAAACCGCCAACAAAGTTACAATCCAGGTGGGTACCAAAGGAACTCAGGTAATCAGGGGTACCAACATGGGGGGCTATCTGCAGAGAAACTACCAACAAAATCAACCCCAGTAGAACAAACCTACAGTTGACGGTGACCCGCAGCTTGCAGCCATAATGGAGTCCTTGAAAAAGATTGAGCAAGATAAAGAGATCCAGATCAAAAATAATGAGTCATTTGAACGACAACTGGGTCAACTAGCTAAGAAATTGTCGGAAATAGTAGGGCGAGCTCCGGGGAAACTCCCAAGTGATACTAAACTAAACCCACAACATCAAGGAGCAAGCTCTCCTGGGACAAAGAATGCGTATGTTAGTGTAGTAAGTACCCAAGAAGCCAGAGAAGAGAGTGAGTTAGAGGATGAAGATGAGCAGGGAGAGCCCATTATCCCCATTGAATTAGGAAGGTTGCAGGTTGAGCAGGCTCTGTTAGCTTATAGGTCTAGTGTCAGCATTTTACCAGGGAACTTATATGATCAATATGACCTTGGCCCATTAGAACAAGTTGGCACTACGGTGGTGTTATCGGATTTGACAAGGAAACGGGCTCGAGGAATGATTAGAGGTGTTGCAGTAAAGGTAGGGGAATTATATTACCCTGAAGACTTTCTAGTGGTTGAGTATGAATAACCAGTGAAGGAGAAACAACATAGGGTAATCCTGGAAAGACCTTTCTTGGAAACTGCCAATGCGTTGATCAACTGTAGAGACAACACCGTCAACATGTCATTTGGTAACAGGGATTTTAACTTAGACATTCGTTCTCTTACTTTTACATACTTTTATAAAGTTAAATTTCCTAAAACAGGTATTACTAACAAGTGTCCCCCTCGGCACAAAGTGTATGAGGGTGGCACAGATAAACGTGTTGTGCTTTATAGGTCAGAAGTGAAGAAAGATGAAGTAGAGGCAGCAAACCCCAAGTGTGGGGAGGTTGGAAGTCAAGTGGAAAAGCCACCATGGGAACCTTTGGTGGAAAGTGGAAATAATCACACCAGATGTGGAGCAGGATCATCAAGGTCACCAGGGAGGTAAGAAACCTCCTAAATTCTTCAGGACTTCATATGAAACCGATGACTCTTGGGTAATGCAAGATAAAGAATAGTTCATGGATGTGGCACACATGCAGAATCTGAACCTGAACGGTAATGACTACCAAAGGGCATGTGCAAGAGTATTTGGAAAAGGAGTTCGTGTTCCAACAAACATAACCATAATGAGGTACACTGCGTCCGGCTGAAGACGTTAAACTTAGTGCTACTAAGAGGCAACCTAAGGTTAGTTAACTTAAATTTCTTGTCTGGTTAAATGAACGTTGTGGGTGTGTTCTATAGAAACCCTCACGAGACTAAACTCATCCACTCGGGCTATCGAGGTGTTTAAAAGGCTTGTTGCATATGCTAAATGCCTTCGTGATTCCTACGAAAGTGAGTTAGGTTGTCATTTCTTTATTTTTAGTTAATTGTATGCAATTGGCCAAGTGTGGGGACGTCTATGGGGAGATTATGGTTGGGTAGAATGTGATTCAGAGCAATACACAAACCCATAGGGGGTAGGATGTCGTTGTAGAGTTTGTACAAAATTTTGAGTTTTTCGGTATAGTTTTGCGTCTTTTCTAAGTTTTTGCAGGGTTTCGTGGCAATTCGGGTGTTAAAAATCATCAGGAAAGACATTCCAGGTATGTGTGCATATAATCTAAGTGTTGGAATTGGTTTTTGAAAAGTTTGAAAAATTTTGAGTTTAAAAAGGTGAAAAATTTTCTAACGCAAAAATAAAAAAATTTTCAAAACTTTATGTCAAGGACCACTCTTCGCGTACCGCGAAGAGTTGGTGGCCAATCTTCGCAACACGCGAAAGACAACCAAAGGGGCCGGACAATTTTTTGTCCTTCGCGCCACTCGAGAGATTTCTCCCTGGTTTTCGCGACACGCGAGAGCCCCTGAAACCTTAATTTTTTATTATTATTATTTGAGTCGTTCGAGTCCGTCGGGTCTTTTATTTTTCTTTGAGTCATTATATTGAGTCGATATGATGCTTATGGGTTTGTTTCGAGTTTATTTTGCAGGTTTGGATTTAAATTTCCCGTACTCAATCTCCATTCGGGGGAACGATAGTCCGACTTTTGCTTGATTCTTTTGTACAAAGCAACCCGCTTGTATCCGTGAAGCACGATCGCGAAGAAATGCTATACGATCGTCTGTCCAGCTAAGTTTTTATTATTTTTGTATTTTATTTTCGTTTATTGTCGCTCTTCCTACATTGAGGACAATGCAGAGTTTAAGTGTGGGAAAGGGAGACCTTATCCAGGTCTAGTTGGGCCTTTTATTTTGAGTGAGTTTTGAGTCGTAAAAACACATAAAAATTTAAATTTTTTTGAAAAATGTCTTTGGATTAGAATGTTTGCAATTAAATGGAAAATGATAGTACAATTGGGAATTTGCGTGTGGAACTTAAATAAATAATAATGATAATCAAACATGTCTAATTTGTAACGTTTTGGTAGGCCCAACCGATTTAAGAGCTTAAACATCTTGATAGTGAGTCTACTTAATTGGATAATTAATTCAGGATATCTTGTGGGTTCTCATCTTAGAGGTGTCGGTAAGGTCGAAACTGTCAATATAGGGTGATAGGTACCTTTATAAACAAAAAATTATAAGTTTTTAAAATTATTTGGCACACTGCTTTCTTTTTATGAGAATAAATCCGAAGGTTGGTGACGTTTGCATTCCATAGTCCATCATTTAATGAGCTTTAATTAATTGATTTGAGATCATAGGTTTTGCCTACGTGTTACCCTCCGAGATAGTGACTTGGATGATACACCCATGGGCGGAACTTAAGTGATCAATATTGGATGACTAAGTTAGGTTTATGTGTTTCCCTTCGGGGTGTGACTTAAAGGATACACCCATGTTCCGAATCTTAGGTACTTCATTGCTTAAAAACTGCAGCCTACGTGTTATATATCATGTTCCAGCGTGATTGAAACACCACTGGGTTAGGTTTGTTCATATAACATTAATAAAAGCTCATATGATTCATTCATCGATCCATTATCCATTTTAATTTCTAAAACTTATAGATTAGTGTTTATAATGGTGGGGAATCTATAAGGTTTAACCCGGGCCTAAACATGACCTTGAGACGGGATTAGGCTGAGTCGTAGCTTTCTGAGTGTGAGACCCATAGATTGACTGCTTGCTTGGTAATGTATAATATATAGATCACATAATTGGGGGCTCGAGAGTCGGTGGTTGTGTTTAATCGGACAGAAATACCGATTGTTACAATTAACATATTATGAAATCTATGCTGTGTAAAATAAAAGTAAAATTGCAAGTTTCTTGATTATGATTCCATTGCATTATTCTTTCTCGAGATGAAAAAGGTCAAGTGTGGGGATGTGATGTAGGGTTAAATATCCCGTGTATAAGAGTCGAGTTTTGTACGTTTTAATAGTTTAACTGTGTTTATCGAGCCAGTTTTATGGGTGTTTCGTAGTTTGAAATGTTACAAGTTAAATGTGCTAAAGAGCGGAAGTTTACGAGTCATATATGTGAAGGCACGAAGCCCGGGAATTCAAAGAAAATCAAAGTCAAAGCAAAAAGTTAAATTCTTGGAATTTAGGATCTTCGCGCCACGTGAAGATCAGAGGAGATGTTTTCGCGCGACGCGATGAAAAAGCCCACCCGACCATTTTGGTCTTCGCGCCACGCGAAGACCCGGCCAAATTATTTCGCGACACGCGAAGTAAGGGTTTTACGACAAAATTAATCTAATTTCAAATAAAAACCATTGTGACCCCCATTCTCGATAATTCTTCTTTCCAGTCGACCAAAAGCTTCTCTTAGGCGATTTTGAGCATTGTTTGGCCAGTTGTTCTTAGTTTTGAATGCTTGTAAGTTCTAGTTTAATTATTTTGATGTTTTCAACAATAATGAGCGGCTAAACGCTTTTGTGATCCCTCCGGGTGAATGATGATGCTTGTACATGCATGATTTCAGTAGATAATCAGTGTTGGATTGAAGTTTTATGAACCATTTAAGTTCTTTGAATTCAATTGTGTGTTTGATTTATTAACAATGGCACGTTTTCAATTTATCGCATCTATCGTCGTTTCTTGATTTTCTTGCATCGGGAATAATCCGGTTTTGTGATTGAAATGATTATTGTGTGGTTGGGTTAAACAATTTAAACAAGGTTATTTCTATGTAATCTCTGATCTGATTTAAAACTTGAATTGTGCATGTGTCTTGCTAAATCTGAATCCCGGAGTGGTCATTCTTTCTCCAACTATTTTCACAAATCAAGTTAATTGTTTTTTACAATTCTAAGTCTTTTAATTAATAAAGTTTTGAGCTTTGGTGGTAATTGAATAGTTTTAAATTGAATAGCATTCTCCACGCGTTCCCTGTGGATACGATACCCTACTTCCCTATTACAGTCTAGGTAGCTAAGTAGTGAGTTTTATAAATATTTTTGATTGACCTTGACACCGCGATCAAAATGGCGCCGTTGCCAGGGAACTTGTGCGCAAATTGTTATTTTTGATTTGTTTAGTTCAGTGCTACTAATTTTGAACTTTAGTAGTAATTGAATAGTTTTAAATTGAATTAGCATTCTCCACGCGTTCCCTGTGGATACGACACCCTACTTCCCTGTTTACATTCTAGGTAGCTAAGTAGTGAGTTTTATAAATATTTGTGATTGACCTTGAGAATGCGATCAAAATTTCACTCTGTGGCGGTTTCAAAACGTACATAAAAATAAGCAAATCGCAAGGGTCCATTTCCACCTGGCGTTAAAAAAAACGTTGTAGCAGTAAATTCAATAGTAGTGAAAAAGTTACCTCGTATACGAAAATAAAGTTACTATCATATAAGTTAACTCGTATACGAAAGTAAAGTTATTAAAAAAACATACACAATTTACCTTGGCACGTTGCGGCAAGCGCGAAGCGACATGTTAAACAACGGGCGAAAAACAACTTCCAACTTTATAAAAAATAGGAAAATTAAATTGTTAAATAAACAAATCTTTGAAAAAGCCAAAAAAACGAACACCAAACGGCTTCGAAACTTTAAAAAAGTATTTGAAGAGCAACGCACGTTAGCAGCACGTTAAAAAAACATAATACATTAAGATATTATATAAAAACGAAACGGTAAAAAAAGTTATCTTGTACGAAATAAATAAATGCAATCGAAACTTTATATAAAAAAAGCAAAACCCTTACGCAAATGCACGCATTGCAGCGAAATAGTTAGTGACATTACAAATAATTTATACAACAAAAAATGAAACGTTGACAAAGCTGTTAGAAATTGTTTACCGTTAAAAACTTGGAAAACGAAAGAGAAACCGTATAAAAGTAAAGATTTAAAACAATTTCTAATGACATTATATGTAAGTGCTTACGCAACTTGTACACTATCACGCACAACTCTGTTTTGAATTAAACTTAAATCGTAACATAGATAAAAATAAGAACGTCGCAATGACCTGACTAATTACACAATGAACTTCTATTACACAATGACCTGACTAATTACACAATAACCCGACGTGATATTGCACAATGAACTTGTATTACACAATGACCTGACTAATTACACAATGAACTTGTATTACACAATGACCTGACTAATTAGACAATGACAAGATATTACACAATGACCGGACGTGGTATTACACAATGACCTGACTAATTACACAATGAGTTGAAAAACGTAAAACACAATGATAAATACATATAACACAATGAACTTGTATTACACAACGAACTTGTATTACACAATGAACTTGTATTACGCAATGAGTTGGAAAACGTAAAACACAATAACACAATGAACTTGTATTACACAACGAACTTGTATTACACAACGAACTTGTATTACACAATGATCTGACTAATTACACAATGAACTTGTATTACACATTGACCTGACTAATTACATAATGAACTTCTATTACACAATGACCTGACTAATTACACAATGACCAGACGTTGTATTACACAATGAACTTGTATTACACAATGACCTGACTAATTACACAATAAACTTGTATTACACAATGACCTGACTAATTACACAATGAACTTGTATTACACAATGACCTGACTAATTACACAATGACCAGACGTGGTATTACACAATGAACTTGTATTACACAATGACCTAACTAATTACACAATGAGCTGGAAAACGTAAAACACAATGATAAATACATATAACACAATGAACTTGTATTACACAATGAGCTGGAAAACGTAAAAAAAAATTTGTTTTTGTTTATAACGACATTATACTCGTTTTAAAGATAAAAAACGCTCGTTTTTATGTTATAATTTTTTTGAAAAAATAATGTCGTATGTAAAAGTTATGAACGTTTAAAAATGAGGGGGGAACTTGATAAAAAGTCAACAAAAGTGATCAAGATTAAAATACCCTTCCAACAATTTTTTCTCTTACAATTTAATCTCAATCATTAAATCTTTTTTACAATTTGATCTAATGGTCTTAAATCCTTCTCACCTTTCTTATAATTAGAATCCTTTTACCTGAACCCAATCCATAATAATAAAACTAAAAACATATAATAATAATGTTAATAATAATAATAATAATAGAACTAATAATAATAATAAACTAATAATGATAATAATAATAAAACTAATAGAAATAATTTTTTAGTAAACCCTGGTTTTAGTCCTTGTGATTTGAGTTAATTCTCTATTTTAGTTCATTAATTTTAATTTCTCTTTTTTAGTTATTGTGGTTTCATTTTTGTTTCAATTTAAGTCAGATGACTAACACCGTTAGTTATTTTCTATTAACTTTTCTTAATTGACTGCCCTGTGAGATAAAATAAAAACTATACCTACTCTCTCTCCACACACACTTTCTCTCTCTCTCTCTACTTTCAGATATTACTCTCACCCACCACCACCCTTTGACTGCCACCGTCGTCGCCGCTGCCATCGCCACCGTCCCACCGCTAGATCTCGTCACCCTGATTCCAATGGTGGTAACGGTTCCCTCTGGTTCATGGCTATGATGGTGGAAACAGCCTCAGAAAACGACGACGGCTAGGTTTCCGCCGCAATGACAACGACGACGGTAGGGAAGAAAGGTGGGGAGTACTTGGAACTTTAGTCGACGTCGGAAAAAGGGGGAGGAGACGTAGTAGCCGGACCGATTTTCCGACCATGGAAGTTGTTGAGGGAGAATAACCAATTTTGGGAACTCACCAACCATGGAATCCCTGGACATGTGTTGATGGCCACATTTCTACTTTAGACAATTTATTTCTATCAAATTCATCGTTGATCAAAAGGGGAAATTAACATACATTATCCCTAGCTTCAATAATCTTTTCTACACAAGAAATATTCTCGTACATTGCAAACCCACCGACGTCTCTTCACCTGCTTCTCTTCCGGCGTCTCTTCGCTGGAGCTCCGTCTCTCTCTCTCTCTCTGTCAAAACCCACCACCACCCTGCTCCTGAACTAATTTAAGTTATGGCCGGATTTTTGTGAGTGGAGTAGAGTGGTGGTGGAAATGGAGGTGGATGTGGATTTTAGGGTTTCTATGGAGAAGAAAGAGTGGTGGGCATTTTTGTCATCTGTATTTTTTATTAGTAGTAGAGGTATTTTTGACTTTTTATAAAAAAGTTAACAGAAAAAAGAAACGGTGTTAGAGGTGTGGTTTTAATTGAAACAAAAATGAAACCACAGTTACTAAAAACATATATTAAAACTAATAGACTAAAATAGAGAATTTACCCAAACCATAGGGACTAAAACAGGAGTTACTCTAATAATAATAATAAAATAAATAATAATAACAATTTGACTCAAAAGTCAAACAAATACAAGCTCAGCGCCCGTGAAAAGCCCCACGCCCCCCCCCCCCCATTTTCACGCCCCTTTCACGCCAAGGGGGCGGTGTTCCTGGGCGTGAAAGTCCTATGTGGCTCACGCCACCCCCCTTTCACGCTTCCACTACGAATACTCTAAGTAACTAGTGGGTTACCACCCGCGTTCCGCAACGGATTCTTTACATAGGTAAAAATAAGCAAATCGTGACGGTACAGTTTATGTGATGTTAAAAAAACTCGTCGAAGCAGTATATTCGATAGTAATGCAGAAGATATGTTGTTGTATACGAAAGTGAAGTTATTCGAACAAAATCTACATCAAAACGTAGATAAAAATTAGCACGTCGGCGACACATTATGGCGGGTCAGTTTAAACGTAGTGTAACACCCATAATTGGAACACCAATTATTAAAACATTTAAACACACGCGGAAGCATTTATCCCAGATGGTTTCTGGTGCTCAGCTTTAACTTTAGAGCAAGAGGTTCGCGGAAGCTTAGTGATGAAGTCCATGGAAATTTGCTCCCATTTCCATTGAGGAATTTCGGGTTTTTGGAGAAGATCATATGGTTTCTGGTGCTCAGCTTTAACTTTAGAGCAAGTAAGACATTCCCTACATAGAGGGCGATGTCTTTCTTCATTCCTTGCCACCAATAAAACTCTTTCAAGTCATGATACATCTTATCAGCACCGGGATGAACAGAATAACGGGATTTATGTGCTTCATCAAGGATAAGGGTTCGGAGCTCACTTGACTCAGGGATCCAAATTCGACCCATGAAGTAAAGGAGATCATCGGATTTGGGTTCCAAGTGCTTTTCGGCACCACAATCCAACTCCTTCCTTAACTCATCATTTGCAACAACTTGTTTTTGGGTTAGGAGGATCTTATCTTTGAAACTGGTTTGGACCAACATTCCCATGGTTCGCATACGGGTGGGTTTAATTCGGTCTTTACGACTAAGGGCGTCAGCCACCACATTAGCTTTCCCCGGGTGGTAACGGATTTCGCAATCGTAGTCACTAAGTAATTAAACCCAACGTCGCTGCCTCATGTTGAGTTCTTTCTGGTTCAGAATATGTTGAAGGCTCTTGTGATCGGTGAAAACCACACATTTAGTGTCATAGAGATAATGTCTCTAGATTTTCAATGCAAAGACCACCGCACCCAACTCAAGGTCATGAGTGGTGTAGTTATTTTCGTGAACCTTGAGCTGTCTGGATGCATAGGCTATGACCTTGTCTCGTTGCATCAACACCCAACCAAGACCTTGGTTTGAGGCATCACAATATACAACGAAATCATCATTGCCGTCGGGAAGACTTAGAACAGGGAAGTTGCACAACTTCTGCTTAACAGTTTGGAACGCATCTTCTTACTTTTGTTCCCAGACGAAAGGCTTATTTTTCTGAGTTAATGTAGTGAGAGGCGGGGCGATCTTCGAAAAGTTCAATATGAACCTTCGGTAGTAACCTGCCAAACCTAAAAAGGATCAGATCTCAGAGGGAGTAGAGGGTGTACTACAATTCTTGATAGCGGTGACTTTGGCTGGATTGACGTGTATACCCTGGTCGTTGATCACGTGACCCAAGAAATGAACTTCTCTAAGCCATAATTCACACTTGAAGAATTTATCATAAAGTTGTTCCTTCTTCAAGAGTTCCAAAATCAGCTTAAGGTGGGTTGTATGATCTTCTTTGGTTCGGGAGTAGATTAAGATGTCATCAATGAAGACAATGACAAATTGATCCAGGTAGGGTTTGCAGACACGGTTCATGAGGTCCATGAACACCGCGGGCGCATTGGTTAACCCAAAAGGCATAATCATGAACTCATAGTGTCCATAACGAGTTCTAAAAGCAGTTTTGGGAATGTCCTCTTCATGGACTCGGAGTTGATGATACCCAAATCGGAGGTCAATCTTCGAGAAACAAGTTGCTCCTTGCAGTTGATCGAACAGGTCATCGATCCTAGGTAGCGGGTAACGATTCTTGATGGTAAGCTTGTTTAGTTCACGGTAGTCGATGCACATGCGGAAGGACCCATCCTTCTTCTTGACAAAGAGAACCGGACCTCCCCAAGGTGAGAAGCTCGGTCTAATGAATCCCTTGTCCAGCAGCTCTTGCAGTTGGCTAGATAGTTCTTGCATCTCAGAAGGGGCTAGGCGGTACGAAGATTTGCCAATAGGATTAGCTCTCGGTAAAAGATCAATCTGAAATTCAACTTGTCAAGTTGTAGGGAGTCCATGCAAGTCATCAGGGAATACTTTCGGAAAATCTCGGATGATCGGTATATCTTGTAATTTCTTTTCTTCAGATTTCGCCACCACATGTGTCAAGAAAGCATAGTATCGCTTCCTTAAATAGCTACGTGCCTTCAAGCAGGAGATGAATTTCAAACTTTTGCAAGGTTTCTCTCCAAATATTTTCAAGATCTCACCGGATGGTAAAGGGATACGAATGAGTTTCTCCGAACAGTTGATTTCCGCATGATTGTGGGATAGCCAATCCATTCCCACGATGATATCAAAACTCCCAAGAGTGATGGGAATCAGGTCGATAGAGAATGTGTGATCGTTGAGAGTTAGGGCATAACCTCGGACAACGGAATGCACAACAGTTAGTTTGCCATTAGCTATTTCTATAGTATAAGCAGGTTCAAGAGTGGTACGAAAAGTTTCAAGTAAAGGTTCAAATTCTAAGAAGACAAAGCTTTTATCCGCTCCGGTATCAAATAAGATAGAGGCATAACGATTATTGATGAGAAACGTACCGGTAACCACATCATTGTCATTTTTGTCCTCGGTTGCTCCTATGGAAAAAGTGCGAGCACGTGCACCTCGATTATTGTTGTTGAGCTTCGGGCATTGGTTTTTGTAGTGATCAGGAGCACCGCATTTATAACAGGCCCTACCATTGATGATGGCAGGAGTGGCAGTTTGGGTAGTAGCAGCCTTTTCAGCTACGCGACAAGCGTTAGCAAAATGACCAAGTCTTCCACATTTAGTGCACGAACGACGTTGAACAGTAGTAGGGTGATGGTATTGGCACTTTTCACACAGTGGGTGAGGTCCGCTATATGGCTTCCTGCCAGGTGCAGGTGCCACTTGGGCAACAAGAACAGGTGGGGTAACCATGGCAAAGCTTTTAGAGGTCTTTTGCTTCTTGTGGCGATACTCAGGCTTTTTCGCCACTTCCTCCTTAACTCTCTTGTCACCTTTCCTGAATAGAACTCCAGACTTAACCAGATCATCTGTTGAGGACGCATATAAACGAATAGCAGCTTCAAGTGTTGTTGGACTACTACCCATGACAGTACCCCGAATTTGAGGCGGAAGGCCTCCAATATAACGATCAATCATTCGGGTCAAGGGTGTAACCAGATGAGGGACTAGGATGCAGAGTCCATGAAAGCGTGTGGTGTACACCTCACTCTCCCCACTATCCTGGGTAAGGTCCCACAGTTCAATCTCCAACTTCTTCATCTCATTGCTAGGACAGAACTCCTCGATCATAATTTCCTTGAGCTTATCCCAAGTCATAGCAAGAGCTCCTTCCCTACCCCGAATTTTCTTTTCAGCATTCCACCAAGTCAGTGCCCTCCTTTGGAAGGCACTTGAAGCATATTTTACCTTAAGTTCATCGGGGCAGTCACTCATCTCAAATGTGTTCTCCATGCCTTCAAACCATTGTAATTGCCCTGTTGCACCTTCAGGTCCAAGGTACTTGTGTGGGTTACAAGAGTTGAAGTGCTTGAAAGTACAAACACTCCCACTAGATCCTCTGGTGGAGTTGTTGATTTGAGTGACAATAGTGGGTAAGACCGCAGCAAGTTGTTGAGTGAGCAGGGTAGCTATGGCGGTGGTTTCGGCGGAGGCTTCACCGGTGTTAGCCATGGTGTTATCAGGATCACGACGAGGATGCATTCTACGAAAAAGAAATCATAAGTTGGTAGTTATGATAGACATTCAAGAAATAAAAGTGACAATATTTGTAAATAAAATCACTCATTCATTAATATTAATGTCTTACAAGATAAATAAAACATATATTTAAAACATATATGTTGAATTACGAATGAAATATAAAGACAAAACTGACTAGTCAAAATTCAAGATTCGGATGAATGATACTAGTGAGACGTGTTTTAGCCTATAAGTGAGCACTCACTCCAAGGGTCCCCAGGTAAGTGCGACTCGTAACGAGCGTGCCTCACTTTCCTTTGACAAGACCCCAGTGTACAGGCGCTCACCCTTCCAGATTACACGTGTCTCTAGTATCACTATCCAAGCCTTTGATTTTGATGAGAACATTATGGATTGGGCCTTGCCCAAGAGTTGGATTCAGCTTCACAAGTCAGCTTTCTTTTCTTGAACGGGAGTTAGGCCTCAGAAATGGTTCCAACATGGCTCTCTTGGTCTTCGGATTCCGAATCGCTTGATATGTTGATTACTTCAGGCTTCTTTGTGGGCCGGCTTGTCGCATCGGAGATTAACTCGGGCTTGACATTATGTTTCGAGGGTAGCAGGCTTCCAGAGAAAGATGATTGTGGTGAGATTAGCCTACTCCAACTAATTGGGCTTTGGGACCCATCATCGAAAATAAGGCTTGAAATGCTAGAGATGTCAGCAGAGTACGAAGACATACTAAAGATAAGAGAGTTAGTGGATTAGAATCACATAAGCATATAAGTTTCAAAGGGGAGCTCTAATTTGGTCAATACTACCAATAGTTTCATTGGCCACCTCTTTACTTCCAAGCTCCCGTTAACCAATCTCACCCCAACACACGGGTGTTCTACATTTCCTCCCATACAATGACTCAAAAGGAGGCATACCAATGCTAGAATGATAGTTATTGTTGTATGAAAATTCCGCCAACGGTAATGGTCGTCCCAACTACCACCAAAATCCAAAGTACACGCTCGCAACATATCCTAGAGCGTTTGAATCGTACACTCGTTTTGACCATCCCTTTGTGGATGATAAGCGGTGCTAAGGTTCAATCTAGTACCCATATCCTCATGGAATTTCTTCCAAAATCGAGAAGTAAATCTCGTATCACGGTCTGATATAATCGAAACCGGCACACCATGACGTGACACAATTTCCTTCACATACATTTCCGCCAACCTATCCAAAGAATACGTTTCTTTTATCGGAAGGAAATGCGCACTCTTTGTCAACCGATCCACTACTACCCATATCGCATCATAACCATTTCGAGTATTTGGTAGTTTAGTGATCAAATCCATGGTGACATTCTCCCATTTCCAAAGCGGTATTTCAAGCGGTTGAAGCTTTTCATACGGATTTTGATGCTCCGCTTTTACCCTTAAGCATGTGAGACACCTCTCCACATACTTGACTATATCACGTCTCATACCCGGCCACCAAAAATGACACCTCAAGTCATAAAACATCTTTGTGGCCCCTGGATGGATAGAATATTTGGATTTATGCGTCTCATCTAAAATAGTTGCCAACACACTTGACAATCTAGGAATCCAAATTCTATCGAAGCATGTCTTTAACCCCGAGTTATTTTCCTCAAGCTTATCAACATAAGCAACCACTCTTTCCTTCTTCAAATCACCACCAAGTGCTAACACTTGTGCCTCCTGAATTTCATCAATGAGAGATGATGAAATTGTCATCTTAAATGACTTCACCTTGATAGGTGCGTGGCTCGTCTTCCGACTAAGCGCATCCGCCACTACATTTGCCTTACCCGGATGGTAAAGTATCTCACAATCATAGTCTTTAACCAATTCAAGCCACCGCCTTTACCTCATGTTAAGGTCTTTTTGGTCAAAGAAATACTTGAGACTTTTGTGATCCGTATAAATCGTACACTTAGCCCCATACAAATAATGCCTCCATATCTTGGGCGCGAAAACCACGGCTGCAAGCTCTAAATCATGGGTAGGGTAATTCACTTCATGAGTCTTTAATTGCCTAGACGCATAGGCAATCACTTTCCCCCTTTGCATTAAAACACACCCCAACCCCGAATGCGAGTCATCCGAATATACCACAAAATCTTCGGTCCCATCCAGCAAGGATAAGATAGGCGCCTTAGTCAACTTTTCTTTCAAGAGTTGAAAGGCAGATTCTTTCTCGGGACCCCATACAAACTTTGTCTCTTTACACGTTAACTTCGTCATTCGCAAGGCAATCCGAGAGAAGTTCTCAATGAATCGCCGATAATAACCCGCCAATCCCAAGAAACTTCTAATCTCCGAAGGCGTCTTCGGTGATGACCAATATTCTACCGCCACTATCTTGGATGGGTCGATTGTGATTCCTTTCTCATTCACCACATGACCCAAGAACTGGATCTCACGCAACCAAAATGCGCACTATGAAAATTTAGCATAAAGCTTTTCCTTTTGCAACACTTCAAGAATTTCACGAAGATGAAAGGCATGATCACTTTCACTCCGCGAATAGATGAGAAGATCATCGATGAATACCATCACTGAACGGTCGAGGAATGGCCTACACACCCGGTTCATAAGATCCATGAAAACTGCAGGTGCGTTGGTCAAACCGAATGGCATAACCGTGAACTTATAGTGACCGTAACGAGTGCGAAAAGCTGTCTTATGGATGTCTTCTTCCTTCACTTTCAACTGATGGTACCCGGACCTCAAATCAATCTTAGGGAACCATGACGCCCCTTGCAATTGATCAAAAAGATCGTCAATCCGAGGTAGAGGGTACCTATTCTTCACCGTCAACTTATTCAACTCTCGATAATCCATACACATCCTCATGCTTCTGTCATTCTTTTTAACGAAGAGAACGGGTGCACCCCAAGGCGAGACACTTGGGCGAATGAAACCTCTGTCTAGAAGCTCTTGCAATTGCTCCATTAACTCTTTCATTTCCGGAGGTGCCAACCTATAAGGTGCTTTGGCCACCGGCTTTACACCCGGGATTAAATCAATCCCAAACTCCACTTCCCTTTCCGGTGGTACCCCTGGTAACTCATTGGAAACACATTTACAAATTGGTTTACAACCGAAACATCGCGAATATCTTTCACCCTTTTTACCACATCCGAAACACAAGCCATGTATGCCTTGCACCTATGCATCATGTACTTTGTTGCCTTAACATAAGAACACATCTTTACATTACATTTCTTTTCACCTTCTATGTAAATGGACTCACCCGATGGGGAATCGAGTTGTACCGCCTTAGGTCCACATAGAATATTCACTTTGTTCTTAGACAACCAATCCATTTTCACTATCACATCAAAGTCTCCTATGGACATAGGAATTAAGTCTATAAGGAACGTTTCACCCCCCGCCCTTAACTTGCAATTCAACTCTTATCATTTTCCGCCTCGATTTCTAAGGGTTCATATAATTTTCTACTTAGAAATGAAGGATGCTTAAAAAATTTCAATGACACAAATGAAAGACTAGCCCCCGAATCAAAAAGAACTAGTGAAGGTAAAGAGTTAATCTTGAATGTACCTGACACCACCTCCGAGTTGGTCTTTGCCTCTTCAGCCGAGATGTGGAAGGCTCTACCTTTTGGTCTTGGTACCTCTACCTTCTTCTCACTTCCACCTTGATTTAAGTCGGGACAGTCCGCCCTATTATGCCCGGGCTTGTAACAGTTATAGCATATACGAATCTGGCTTGTGCATTGACTAGCCATATGCCCCGGCTTCCCACATTTGTAGCAATTCAGTGTCCCTTTTCTACATTCCCCAAAGTGCTCTTTCCCACAAACTTTACAACCACGGGGAGAGAACTTGCCAAAAGGCTTCTTACTAGGGCTCCCGCCCTTTATCTTCTTCACAACTTGCTCCACAATCTCCCTTTTTCTCTTCTCTCCCCGAGCCTCTTGCCTCCTCAACTCCACCTCTATTTCCCAACACCTATTTATCAAATCCACAAGTGGTGAAAGAGGATGGAGATATGCTATCTCTGAACTCCACTGTCAGCATAGCATAGAACCTGTCAATCTTCGCCTTCTCAGTCGACACCACGTCCGGACAGAACTTGGCGCGATCAAAGAAAGCCCCAGCCAATTCATCAGTTGACTCACTCGTTTGTCTCATGAGGAGAAACTCCTCAGTCATTCTATCCACTGTGGCCTGAGGGAAATGATATTTCAGAAAGGTCGTCTTAAACTCCTCCCAAGACATGGAGGTCACTCCCAAATCACCCCTCTCCTTTCTGAGATTCAATAACCACTCTTTCGCCTTCCCAGTCAGTAGAGGCACACTAAACATCACCATGTCCTCGGGCTTACACTTAGTAGTCTCAAAATTAGACTCCATTTCCACCACCCACCTGTGGCTAAGAATCGGGTACACTTGCCCATCATACTCTTTGGGCTTAATCACCATAAACTCCTTAAGAGTACACCCTTGTGGTACCCTCTCCTTTTCTTTCAAAACATCCTCTAGAGTGAGCTTAATAGCCCCTCTCATTTCTTCCATCATCAAGGTTGTGGCTTGCTCGAAGGCCTTAGCCACCTCCTCTTTTATCATTTCTTGGATTCTTGGATCCAACGGTTCATTACTCGCTTCTTCTGCCGTCTCTAAACTGAGAATAGAACCAAAAACATCTTAACACCTTTCTACTTTCAATACCCTAGGTATCCATTTCACGTTCACTATTATATGTATTAAGTATATATATACCTACCTATATACATAAATACATATATAACCACCTTCACCTAATCCTTGCAAATGTTCTTTGTTATATGGTTATCATAAAGTCCCTTGCACATTTCGTCTTATTAAACATATTAGCCAGACATGTTTAATAATACGTCATGCCCAATTGTAATTACCATCTCCATATAACAAGTCACAAATGAAGTTTCGGCACACATAACACCTTATCAACATTCATCAAACATATATACATACACCATATATATATATATATATATATATATATATATATATATATATATATATATATATTAACACTTTAACAAATCATTACTAACCTTTCATTTCCGCAAGCTCCGAGTTTTACTCAAGTCCTTCATGGATTCTCGTATCTTTTTTCCCACATATCAAGAGCATCCGGATTGAGTTTACACGCGTAAGCATTTATCCCAATTTATTTTTACACCCTCGCGTACCGCGAGGGACTTGGGAACTCCCTTAGCGTATCGCGAGGGATTCCCATTTACACTATGCGCATGGAGGGTCCTTCACGTACCCCGAAATGGCCTATCCGCAGGAAGATCTCTCACGTGGCGCGAGAGACTTCATTCCCTCCCTCGCGTACCGCGAGGGACCTGAGTAAACAGAAAGTTTACTTAGTTCGCCCAGTTCCAACACTTAGCCAAATTTCCACCTTTTTCAAAACAACTTGACACTAAAATTTGCCAACACTTGGGCATTAGTTTCAAAATATATATACACCTTTATAAACATCATAGCAAATTGTAACACCCATAATTGGAACACCAATTATTAAAATATTTAAACACGCGCGGAAGCATTTATCCCAGAATTTTTTTATTTTGTTTACACCCTCGCGTACCGCGAGGGACTTGGGAACTCCCTTCGCGTACCATGAGGGATTCCCATTTACACTGTCCGCAGGGAGGGTCCTTCGCGTACCGCGAAGACCCTCTTGCCGAACCTCGCGTACCGCGAGAGGCCCCGAAATGGCCTATCCGCAGGAAGATCTCTCGCGTGGCGCGAGAGACTTCATTCCCTCCCTCGCGTACCGCGAGGGACCTGAGTAAACAGAAAGTTTACTCGGTTCGCCCAGTTCCAACACTTAGCCAAATTTTCACCTTTTTCAAAACAACTTGACACTAAAATTTGCCACTTGGGCATTAATTTCAAAACATATATACACCTTTATAAACATCAAAACATGTTTCTTGTATCAATATACAATGTTTTTAAACCCGGACCGGGAACCGTGACCTCCACCTGTCCGGTTACATGCTCTGAGACCGTTTGCTGGTTGAACCGGGCGGTCCAAACGATTAAGCGGTCGAACCGGGTAGTTTAATTTTTTTTTTTTACTGTTTTTTTATCCTTTAGTCTTTCTACTTACTTCTATTTACAATTTTAACCAAATTTGGCTCTTTCCTTTTAACTTATACGCTGCCATAGGTCCTCCAAAACCCTAATCAAAATTAAAATTGAAGATTCAAAAGAATTAAAATTCCTACAGACCTACAACACTCGTTCTTGACTCAAAATTGTTTAAATGGTTGTATATGTAGTATTTGGAATTTTTTATATTTTTCTATATATTTTTATGAATATTTATATTATTTATTGCGTCATCCGGTTCTTGAATCCGGTCCGACCAGTGAACCTCTAAGACGTGCGGTTTGTTGTCCGGTCCGGTTCTGAAAACATTGTCAATATACATTCACATCCAAGGATTTTCCTTTAAACCCTCCAAATACTCAAAAACGCATACGAGAATCCTTCGATGCTCTGGACTTTACTTTGACCTATATCGGAGCTTTGCCTACAAAACCACATGAACATTTCACCGTTAGTAATGATAATAAACATAACAAACAAGTATTTATTACTTGTTTCCACCCATTCACACATTTCGCCAGTTTGACCCGTTTACACCCATTTAGTCATTCAAGGTTCATAACACTTGCATTTCCACTACAAGTTTCATTTCTTTCATTTAACATTCATAACCACCATTTCATATCCATTATGGCTCTTAGGCCATAACCTCATATCCATTATGATACTTAGATCATAACCTCTTATCCATTATGGTATTTTAACCATAACCTCATATCCATTATGATTCGTAGATCATAACCTTATATCCATTATGATTCTTAGATCATAACCTCATATCCATTATGATTCTTAGATCATAACCTCATTCATACATATCCATTATAGTTTAGCACTATAACCATATTCATTCATTTCACATTTCCGTTATAGTAATTTAACTATAACTACATTCAGTCACATACCATTATAGTTTTACCACTATAACCACATATATTCAATTACACGTATCCATTATAATATATTTACTATAACTACATTCATATTTGTCACATACTAGTTCATGCCATCATCACACATATACAATTTAACACATTGTATGCATACATATCACATTTTACACCATTTATCATCATTACTAAGTAAGTGCAAGACACTTACCTTTTGAGTTAGAAGATCTCGTTCCACCTTCTAGTTTCGCAATTTGATTACCTAAACATGCACCTAGTTTAGTAATATAACATACATACATAATCACATTACAATTGAGTCCACAACCCAATTTTCATTTTCCAACCCAAACTGACCCGTTTGGGTTATTCCCATAACCAAACACCCTCTATCAACACAAACTCACCTACTTGAGTTTTATTTCCAATACCTTGACACTAATATCTTAATCAATAACTTTTATTAGGTCAAATTTGTATTTGTTCAAATGTCTATTACCACCTAAACACTAATTCATCATTTTAGCATCATGATCCAAACACCCCCAATTTCCACCATATGAACCCTAATTTTTCAAAATCATAATCAAAGGGTTCTAGGATGTTAATCATTACTCTTTACCTTTAGTTTAGCTAGATTATCTACAATCTAACACTAAATCACCACATGCATACTCGATTTTCGGATTTCTTCAAATCCCACCAAAATCACATTCAAAGTGAAATCAAAATAAGGAAATCACTTACTTAATGTTAGGAGAGTGGTGTGCAAGCCAAAACCCCCACAAATCAAGCTCCAAATACACGATTCGAGCTTCAATCGAGTTTTCTCCTTTTTCTCATCTTGAACATAAACGACCTCAACCACAATGAGGTTATTTTGAATTTTGCTAGTCAATATGGCAGATTTGTCATATTACCACCTTAGTCCCTCAACTTTCATTTTACCCTAAACTAGTTAAAACTATTATATCTTCATTACAAACTTGAAACCCACTTGTTTCAACTTATTTCTAAAATATTATTTTCACCAGAGTATTTTATTATTTATTTAAAAACGAAACCCGGATTTTGGTTCGTTACACGTAGATAAGAAAATGTCGCAACAGTGTATTTTGAGATGAGCACCTGATGGTTTAAAAAACGTTTAAAACAACCAGTTGGTTTTAAAAATAATTTTACGAAAATTCACGTCAAATCGTAAATAAAAAAGGGCACGTCGCAATGTCAATTTTAAAAATTTAATAAAACATCATAGTTTAAAAGTTCTAAGAGTAAATCATTTTCCTTTTTTATTATTAAAATGGCATATTCCGCGTCGGGTTCGAAATGTAGATACAGATAAGGTTGTAGTACGTGTACGTACGTGAAGCACCGGGTTAGGGACGTTATTTGTTTCTTTTTATGAAAGAAATTGTATTTAACTAAAAATAAAAGGTTGAATACAAAATAAGTTGATGTTCATACGTACCACGTTGCGGTGAGTAACGTAAATAAAATAAAAAAAGAGGAACCCCGCAACGATATATTTGGAGATGAGAATTGAACGGTTTAAAACAATTGATCGGATTAAAAATGGTATGAAAATTCACGTCGAAACGTAGATAAAAGTAGGCACGCCGCAACGACAAATTCGAAATTTTATAAAACATTATATTTTAAAAGTTGTAAGTGGAAAACATAAAAAAAACTATGAAAACATTGGATCCTTGAAGCAGTTTTATTGACAAGTACGTTTAATGTTTGTGATAACTTGTAAATTACCAGCTCCGTTTCGAATGAAATTTACACCGAAACGTAGATAAAAATAAGCATGTCGCAATGATATATTAAAAAATTCATAAAATATTATATTTTAAAGGTAAACCAGAAAAAAAAACAAATGAAAAATAATTATAATATAAAATCATAAATTATAAAAAAAAGTAAAGTTATGACGGCGCTGCAAAATTGAATATGCATTTCTAGCGAAGTCTATTCAAATTTCATGCATTAGGAATTATAAAGTGTGGATTAAGAATGAGTTTTTTTAGGTTTTGTAAGTAATAGAAGGTATTATTTAAAGATACAGAAAGTTAAGGGTGTTTAAAAAACCATACGAGTAAATATAATTCTACGATGATGGTGGCATAAATGATACTTGGAATAAACTAACATGACTCATATGCATATTTAATTAAATGAAGCACTAGAAGAAGAAAAAAAGAGCTAGGAGAGCATTGTAGGTGTAAAGTGAAATATGAACGTAAAACTGAGGCGGTAGGTATTAGCTCTGGCAGCCACTGATCTCTTTTCTAATAAAAAATTAAATATTTTTGTTATTTGACATTAGTATATTCAATCTTATAATTTTTCCTCCACAAATCATATTTATATACTTCATTTAATACTTCAATATTTAGCTTTTTTTAAATTACATAAATAAACATTTTTATCATTATTATCAATTGCTCACTTTTTTTAAATAATCGTTAAAATTTAAAAGAAAATCAAGAATTAACAACCTGACTTGCATATGTAACACGCTGAATTTATATGATTTTTTACCAAAAACGGGATTTTTGGTTAATTTTTCAAGACTTTTTAAAAAAAAGTATTCAGCGCTTTTTTTTAAGTGACGAAAATGTTAATAAAACTTACATTTTTTAAAAAAAATTGAAAGTTACATACTGGTTTCACGAGGTTTCACAACTCAAAGGTGGTTTAATTTTATACTTTTCCCATATATATATATAATGTATTTATAAAAGTTTAATAAATTGATAAACATGTAAACTTATTAAACTTTCAAATTTTAATTTGTGGTTAAAAACGTGAGACCAAAATACCTTACAAACGGAGTCGTTTGTGGAAAGAACGCCAGTTAGACGTCTCTGAAGTTAAGGACGGCTCTATTACAAATTATGGTTTTAAATATTATATGGTTGTCACTTGTATCATGGAAATCTTTTTGCTAGGATTTGAGAGTTTTATTTTATTTTTTAATTTTATTTTTGCCAATGACTTGCAAGAAAGCTTATGAAAATGATATAATTGTGTAAAATAATATGAACTTATAAATGGGGAAAAAATGGGTAAGCTTATTATTTATGTAGTTATTTTATGTTTGTATATAACTAGAAGGATTTCCTCGTGCTTGCCCCTACAATGTGGTATGGTTTCGAATCGTGCGGTGCGACGAAAGTGTAAGGTTAAATGATATTTATGTTTAATAAATTGATGTTAAAAAAATATAACTAGTAAAACTTCCTCGTGCGGTGCGACAAAATTGAATTTAGAAAAAAAAAGCAAGAAACAACAAATTGAATATAAAAGTTCTGCAGGAACAAATATGAAGTTGTGAACTATAAAATTAGCTTTAAAAATAAAAATATATTATATTTAGCCCGGTTCAGTTTTAAATAAAGTTCACATCTAAACATAGATAAAAATAAATATATCGTAGCTATATATATTCGGAATTTAAGATAACGCTACATTGATGTGAAAATGATCGTAAAAGAACATGAATGTAAAATTGATAAACATGTAAACTTATTAAACTTTCAAATTTTAATTTGTGGTTAAAAACGTAACGGAGTCGTTTGATAAGACGTTTGTGAAAAGAACGCCAGTTAGACGTCTCTGAAGTTAAGGACGGCTCTATTACAAATTATGGTTTTAAATATTATATGGTTGTCACTTGTATCATGGAAATCTTTTTGCTAGGATTTGAGAGTTTTATTTTATTTTTTAATTTTATTTTTGCTAATGACTTGCAAGAAAGCTTATGAAAATGATATAATTGTGTAAAATAATATGAACTTATAAATGGGAAAAAATGGGTAAGCTTATTATTTATGTAGTTATTTTATGTTTGTATATAACTAGAAGGATTTCCTCGTGCTTGCCCCTACAATGTGGTATGGTTTCAAATCGTGCGGTGCAACGAAAGTGTAAGGTTAAATGATATTTATGTTTAATAAATTGATGTTAAAAAAATATAACTAGTAAAACTTCCTCGTGCGGTGCGACAAAATTGAATTTAGAAAAAAAAAAAGCAAGAAACAACAAATTGAATATAAAAGTTCCGCGGGAACAAATATGAAGTTGTGAACTATAAAATTAGCTTTAAAAATAAAAATATATTATATTTAGCCCGGTTCAGTTTTAAATAAAGTTCACATCTAAACATAGATAAAAATAAATATATCGTAGCTATATATATTCGGAATTTAAGATAACGTTACATTGATGTGAAAATGATCGTAAAAGAACATGAATGTAAAATTGATAAACATGTAAACTTATTAAACTTTCAAATTTTAATTTGTGATTAAAAACGTGAGACCAAAGTACCTTACAAACGGAGTCGTTTGTGGAAAGTACGCCAGTTAGACGTCTCTGAAGTTAAGGACGGCTCTATTACAAATTATGGTTTTAAATAGGATTATTGGATTTTAATAATCCTTACTTTTACCAATTGGCCAATAATAATCCTAACTGAGAATATTTTTACCACCAGTCCCTACTTTCAAACTATTTTCTTACATTAGACCCCCTGTTAAAAAAACTTAACGTCGTTAGATTTTATATGATGTGGACATTTGCAAACCGTCGGAAAGTCGAGCCAAGCTAGCAGTGGTCTCGTGGTGGGTTTTGAAATTGGCTCTAGTGGTGTTTAACTGGTCTCGGTAAACACCATCGTTGTCTCTGTTTGGACTTGCCAGAAAAATGAGACCAGTTAAACACCACCAAAGCCAATTTCAAAACCCACCACGAGACCACTGCTAGATTGGCTCGATTTTCGGACGGTTTGCAGATGTCCACGTCATATAAAATTTAACGGCGTTAAGTTTTTTAACGGGGGGTCCAATGTAAAAAAATAGTTTGAAAGTAGGGACTAGTGGTAAAAATATTCTCAGTTACGATTATTATTGGCCAATTGGTAAAAGGTTGTATTATTAAAATCCAATAATCCTTTTAAATATTATATGGTTGTCACTTGTATCATGGAAATCTTTTTGCTAGGATTTGAGAGTTTTATTTTATTTTTGCTAATGCCTTGCAAGAAAGCTTATGAAAATGATATAATTGTGTAAAATAATATGAACTTATAAATGGGGAAAAATGGGTAAGCTTATTATTTATGTAGTTATTTTATGTTTGTATATAACTAGAAGGATTTTCTCGCGCTTGCCCCTACAATGTGGTATGGTTTCAAATCGTGCGGTGCGACGAAAGTGTAAGGTTAAGAGATGTTTATGTTTAATAAATTGATGTTAAAAAAATATAACTAGTAGAACTTCCTAGTGCAGTGCGACAAAATTGAATTTAGAAAAAAAAAAAGCAAGAAACAACAAATTGAATATAAAAGTTGTGCATGAACAAATATGAAGTTGTGAGCTATAAAATTAGCTTTGAAAATAAAAATATATTATATTTGACCCGGTTCAGTTTTAAATAAAGTTCACACCTAAACATAGATAAAAATAAACATATCGTAACTATATATATTCGGAATTTAAGATAACGTTACATTGATGTGAAAATGATCGTAAAAGAACATGAATGTAAAAAACGATAAAAGTTTAAATATTACATAATTAAAGTAAAATATATTTAAAAGTTTAATAAGTTGATAAACATATCAACTTATTAACTTTCAAATTTTAATATGTGGTAAAAACAAATGTAAAGTCAAAAACGTCTTACAAACGGAGCCTTATAATAGAGTAAACTGCAATTTTTGACCCTGATGTTTCAGCAAAACATCATGTTTCAACAAAACATCATGTTTCAACAAAACATCATGTTTCGTCCACATGTAACACATTTGATCCCCGGCGTTTGACTTTTTAACACTTTGCGTCCTTAGTCTTTAACTTCGTTAACTTTTTTGTTAGTTTTTGTGTGAAATTACTGATATACCCTGATGAAGAAGATGTAGTTAAAGGTATATCGGTGATTTCAAAACAAAACTAACTAGAAAAATTAACGGAGTAAAGGACTACGGACGCAAAGTTTTAAAACATCAAACGTCGATGATCAAATGTGTTACAGGTAGACGAAGTCGAAACCTGATATTTTGTTTAAAACTCATGGACGAAAGTTGTAGTTTACTCCGTATGATGAGTTGTTTGTCGGAAGAATGTCACCTAGACGTCTCTAAGGACGGCTCCATTACAAATTATTTTTTTAAAGATTATATGGTTGTGACATGTAAATTTGAAATCTTTTGCTAAGATTTGTAAGGACAGCTCCATTACAAATTATGTTTTTAAATATTATTTGGTCGTGACCTGTATCTTTGAAATCTTTTGTAAGGATTTGCAAGTTTTATTTTTTGATTTTCTTTTTGCTAACAACTTGGAGGAAAGCTTGTGAAAATGATTTCATTGTGTAAAATTATAAAAACTTTTAATTGGAAAATTTTATTACTTACTAGGTTAGAGACACGTGTACTACACGGGTTAGAATAATAAAAAGCGATATAATTATAAAGTGTGTATAATATTTCTTATAACTAAAATTACATATTACATATAATAATAAAAAATAAAAAGTTACAGTTTTAAAACACGTGGAGAAAAAACAAACATTAAAGTTATATTGACATCATATGAAAACTAAAGTCCGGATGTTTATAAAACTCTGGCTACTATTGGGGTTGGTGGTCCAATGATAAAGGAAAATCCTCTAGGAACACTAATGTTTGAGAAAGTCATGGGTTCAAGTCAATAGTAATTAAGAAATTTGTCTTAAAAAAAATAAAACTCTGGCTCCATCTTTTTTCTGTAAGAAATGATAATGGTTAGACAATTATAATAAGCCTGATTAACTGCAGTCATAGACTCACAGCTCTGTTGACCCTCTTATCCACAACTGCTACAGATTCTGCTTTCTCTTGCTGCATTGGCAGCCCGCTTACTCCCAGATTCAATTCCAAATTAGTAACAAAAAGGTATAAACTCAAACATGTAGATTTGTCATATATTTAATTATAAACTTTTATTCTCAGTTTTATTTTTCAAACCACATATATATATTTATTCTAAGTTTTATTATTGTTAGTTATTTTAAGTTTAGTTGTGTATTTTATTTTTAATTAATGAAATTGTACTGATGTACATTTCCATTTAGTTTTAAGTTATAGTTGTGGAAGGGGCCGAGCACGGGTTTGGTATTGATGTACATTTCCATTGCGGTTCACATGCTTAGGGGGTTTCAGCTCATACCAGAATTTTAGCCGTTTTGACCCAGGCTTGTTTTGACCCATTACCCAACCCGTATAACCCATCCATTTTACCGGCTCTTAACATTTATGTACCTCATGAACATCAGTGCCAAGGATTTTCCAGTCAAATCCAGCATCTTCTAACTTGATTCTACCATTTAAGTCATATTCTGCTACCAGTGAAGAGTGTCATCCGTGGTATATGACTATTATAGTTTATAAAAAACAAAAAAGGATAATAAATATCATTAGAAATAAACTACAATTAGTAAAGTTTTAAACTCCAATGTATACTATTTGTTAAAATAGAATTCCCTCCGAAGAATTATCCAAAAGTAGCTTGTTCATTGTTTTCCATCAGAATTGATGAAATCGACATCATCCATAGGCATCCCACAATCATGGAGCAAGCGAAGCATTTGTTTCCATAACAATTCATACCTAGAAAATGCAACATTGTATTATTATTAAATAATAAAAGAGTTAATAAATATGATAAGAAGGTGCAAACCTATAAAAAATAACAATATATATTTAATATAAGTCAAGACGAAAAAATGTTAGCATAGGAGACAAATGCATATTCATCACAATTATGTAAGCCTGAGGAGCTCTGGTATTTTAAAGCTAATCTCTATCCTATCTAAATTATTGGGTAAATCAAGATCATCACCTATAAAATTAAAATCAAGATAACAACGATTAGATAGTGTAATTGATATGATCAGGAAGCGTTAACTTTAATAGAACTCTTACTGTTGCTAGTTAATATCATTCGACGCTTTGCTGTCTCTGCAAGCTATTGTAAACCATGATCTTCATAAGCAGTTACATCTACATCCTCAAAAAGGATTAGAGTTTTTAGTTCCATTTTGTGAATTCGCAGCAGACACACAAACATCTTTTGAATCATCATCATCATCATCATCATCTGATAAGGGTATCAATTCTATAACTTTATTTGGTTGGGGTTGACTTGGATTTTCAAAACTGGGCATAGAGCTGGAACAACATAACAATTTTCATACACTGTGATTGAACAATGACAAAAGTAAAAATATGTAAAGAATAAGTTTGACAAACCATTGAAGCCTGTACGGCTTCACCAATTTTTTGCTTGACAAGTGCACCAATTCTCCAATCTGATGAATTCACCTGAAATGTCAACCATCTTATAAGGTATTTGTAATAATAAAACACTAATTGATTTAACTTCAAAACTTTCATAACAACTATATTGGAAAACAAAGTCTTAAAAACTAATTAAATATTAACTTACTTCAATAACTTGAAACCCTTGCTATAAATGGCTGCAGAAATTTCCCATAAAAACTCAAAATATGAATTACTCTTTAAACCTCTGGATATATCTTAATCAATGGAAGAACCATGGGAGATTTCTCACTATGAACCAGCTTATAGGGTTTGTGGTTCTTCCATTGAAGGAGATTTATGACTCTGCACAAAAAAGAAACCCTAGATGTAAAACAATAGAAGAAGGTTTAAATAAAATAAACCCTAGATGAGAAATTGAAAATGGTTTGATAGTTACCTGGGATTGAGAATCAAACTGAACACGATGAAGCAATAAGAAACATAGCAGACGAATACCAAGGAAAAGATACCAAGAAAAACCATGATAGAACTTAAAACTTACCTGCGATTGGGAATCAAGGAAAAGATGATGAAGATAGAAAAGGCGCATCAGATCGGAAGAAAGATTAGAGTTTGAGATAAAAAAGAAATAAAAAAAGAAATAAAAAAGAACTAGTAGAAATTCCCCTACAAAATTATGTTGTCGTGAAAATAAACTTTAAAAGTAAGTATATATTATATTTATTAGATTCGGTTTTGAATAGAATTCATATCTAGACATATATAAAAATAATCACATTGTGACAGAGAGCGTTATGTTATTGTAAATATGAGTGTTAACGAACATGAAAATGGATGTAAAAATAAAAGAGAAAATATCTTATATTTAATCCGGCTCAAAAATAACCACGTCGTAACGATATATTCAGAATTTAAAAAAAATTGATATTTTAAAAGTTATGTTAAATAATAATATAAAAAATTAAAACTTACATGTCACGTGAAGAATAATAAAAAAGAAAGAAAGAGAGAAAAAAAAAAGTGTGAATTGAGGGAGTGGACCGGCTAGGTAGGGGTGAGCAAAAAACGGTTCTGACCCTCAAGAACCATAGACCCGATCTTTAGAACCGTGGGTGAGCAAAAAGGGTCGGTTCAAGGTTCTGAGATTTCAAGTTTTAAAGGGTCCAGGTCGTTTCCGGGTAGAACCGTGGGTTAGAACCTTGGGAACCTTGAGATTTTAAACGAATAAAAAAAACCTAGATTTTGTCGGGATTAGGGAACCAATTAACCAAACGAAGTTTACTTGTATAATCGTGAAAAAAAGAACCGCACTACATCTTCTCTCTTCAACATAGAACTGACACTTTATCTTCTTTTAAAGTAAGAATTGCTCTTCATGTTCGCTTCATTTTTATTAAATTTGTGTGTATGTACGCGATTAGTTTCAATATCTCGAATTGCAATTAGAATGTATAACATGGGTGAAAACTGAAAACCTACTTTGTATGTATTCGATTAGTGCAAATAGAATAGAAAATGGATAACATGGGTATGACACATACATGGCATGCGATTACTCATATTGCAAATATAAAACCTTACTGTATGTATACATTGCAAATATAAAACCTAATGTATGTATACAACATTATGATATACACTTTTTTTAAACAGATTGGATACAAAAATATCTCGTGTGATGATAATTATGGAACCGTTGATAAACAAGCCAGAAAAAGAAAAGTGACACATTGAAGGGTCGGACCCTTGGACCCTTTAGACACTTACCCGAACCCTCCTTATAGGGGCCGGTTCCCGGTTCCAGACTTTTCAATTTCAAGGTTCCGGTTCCGGGTCGGGTTGGTTCGGTTCCTGAAGGGTCGGTTGATCACTCCTACGGCTAGGTGGGGCGACATTTCCTTGGAAAACAAAATACTAAACATTTAAAACGTAAATTGAATAAAAAAAATTAAGAGTTAAATACGGTTTTAGTCTGTATGTTTTAAAATAAATAATTATTTTAGTTTAAATTTGTCTTTTGTGGTTCAATAGTTTCAATTTTAGTTCAATTAAAATCCAGTCATATGAAATAAACATCACGTTTGTCAATCTCTGATTTATCTAAATTCAATCTTTTGTTTTAGATTATCAACCATATGAAATAAGATTTGTAAAACACATTAGAAAAACACTTGATCGAATACCCAAATATGATTCAAAAATATGACCTCATTTATTCAAACACAATAAACATCAAGTATTTATTTAAAAGTAAGAAAATACTACAAGAACAACTGCAAGCACCCAAATATATGTGAAAACCTGATGGAAGTACGTTTAAAAAATATTTTAGTCGATCTGATTGCCATTACTCTGCATAAGCTTCGATAATGGACACAACCGAAGGAATCTTGATGATATTGTAATGTCGAAATCCAGCTTCTTCCAATATACTCTTCCATTCTCCTTCGATCCTTTCTTTCCCGCCATCGAAGCATGCTAGCATTATCATATCCATATTAAGACGCGTCTCATCAAAGACATCATCTCCTTGAGGATTTAGGACAACTTCTGCTATGATAAGTTTTCCACTTCTTTTGGTTATGGATTCTCGACAGTTTTTGAGAATTTGCACACACTTTTCATCACTCCAATCATGTAGCATTGACTGTGATACATAGAATTCCAACATTAAGACAAATCAATATTTATTAACCACAATTTTGCTTAAATATGCATTGACTTTTATATGTGTTCAAATAGATAATCTGAAACAACCAATGAGAGTAGGACCAATAAGAAGAGATAGCTCCATCATAGTTGTACACCAGTAATCCGGCACTTCACACCCCCACGCACCCATGATCCGACACCTACATAAATCTGGCACATTCACAATCCACTAAAAGTCAATGTCAATCCGGCTCCTTCACAACCCACACTCCATAAATCTGACATCTTCACAATCCACACACCTATAAACCGGCACCAGCCTCGCAGCCTAGACGCCGATAATCCGGCACCTCCACAACTCACTTAAAAGTTGGTGCCTATTTTGTTAAGTTTTTAGTCAACTTGTCTATTCTCATTATTTTCCCTTATATTTGCTAGGTATTATATATTTAATAATAACTAGAATTACACCCCGCGCGTTGTGACAATTCGGTTACGATCGAACCAAAATGTAGGTAGAAAAAAGCACGTCGAACCGAAAAAGTATGGTGATTTCCAACGTGTTACGACTTGCTTCACGTGTTATGGCAAAGTTAAAAAAATAGAAGAAAACAAAAAGAAAAAAAAGCGTTAGGCAAAGTTAAAACACAAAAAAGCTTCATTACTAGGGATAGAACCCGGGTGTGGTGTGCGTGGGGCAACTTAATTAACTAACCAAGTTATATGGAAACAATTCTAGAAAAAGCAAATTAACATGTTACCTTCCCCTCATAATGGAAAGTTACCTTTTAATATTATTTAAATTATATAATAATAAGCTCATTTATACTCGCAAGCCTAATTAAGTCGTTGGCCCCGAGCGTGTTTATTAAACTCGGCTTGATTCAAGCTTTCAACAAGTCGATCTCGTGCAGTTTACTAGCAGTTAAAACATTTGCATGTTAACCATATTTATAGAAAGAGTAGTACCTTGATAAAGATTGAATCTGCAGGGGGAATGGCTGTAAACATGTCACCTCCAACATGTGTAACTCCTTCATATGCTGGTGCAGATGAAACAACATGAGGCAAGTCAAAATTAACACCTTTAAGATGTATATCTTGTTACAATCTCACTTATTGCCATTCCAACACCACCACCAACATCAACCAGAGTTCCTTTTAGGCTATCAAAATCATAACTTGACATGATCGCGTCCGTGTTGAACATGCCATCGCTTCATTGAAGCTCTTTCCGACCTCCGGGTTGCGGCAAAGAAAATCCCATAACTCGAGTCCATGTGTTTTGAATGCTGCTGTACCCCCATCTTTAATGGATATATTTAGGTTAAATAAAAGTGAAACCATGATTGGATCTGTGAAACACATTCCCATTGGCGCGAGTGTGTTCTTCGTATCTTTTAACAGAAGTTTAGAACAAGCATTCAGCGAGTAGAGTTGATGATTCACCTCATCAAAAAACTTCTTGTGGACCAAGAACCTCATGAGTCGCGATAGGTCTTCCGTGTTTAATGATGGAGAGCCAATCCCTTGAGCGATTTGAGACAAGGTGACTGGTCCGTCATGACGGTTCATTACGCCAGCAATGTCGAGCTCCAACGCGCATCGTAAAGCGGCACTGCTTAAACTACTGTGTAGATGATGAAATAACCATGCTTGGCCTTTGATTTTTGCATCCTCTTCTTTTGTAGTACTCATTTCTAGGTGAATGTAGGAAATGAAAATGTTAATGTGTTTAAAAGGGTCCAATATGTTAAGTTTAAATAGGCACTTCACAATAACCACACCAACCTACACACTATTTATTTCATTGTTTATTTTCTTATCTAACTTCTTTTTTCATTCACATATATAAATAATAAAGAGTTTGGGTCATACTAAAAAGGAAATTTTGTCTAAAATCTGTAAAAAAATACATAGTGTTTTAAATTTTAAGCATGATGTTCTTTAATTTTCACATATGTTCAAAAAATTAAAACATAGACACCATACCTAAAATTTTAAATATCATGCCTAGATTTAAAACACCATGTCAATTTTACACTTTTATAAAAAATCTCCTTTTTAATATAACTCACCCCTATAAATAAATTAGTGCTCTTAATAAATATACAAGACTTTAGAGTAAAGTACACGGTTAGAAACCCGTGTACTACACGGGGTTGAGTACTAAAAGTGATAAAGTTCATAAATCCGTATATACTTCTTATAATACATTTGGAAATTCATAAAAAGTAAATAATTCATAATACATTTATGTAAACTAAATAATTCATACTTTTACATATTACTTTGATCTAAAATAACCCAAGCTTCTTCTCCACATTATCCTTCCGTGTACTTTACTCCTTAAGATAAATGAATTTGATTTAAATAATGTAAATTTGTGGCACATTGAAAAGTATGGTAAAACGAAATTAAACTTAAGGCATTTTTATGAAATAATGGCACATCATAATAACAACTTTTACTTCAAAAGTTTTCAAGAATTACATAAAACTATATGGATCATGACAATGTTACAAATTGAAATAAGATAGTATCGGGTACAATATCACAACAAAAATATTTAGTCGGAGCGGTTTAAAAAACCCTTGCAACATAACTTTGTATTGAAACGATTTTAGAAGTAAAAATTAACTACCTAACAACAACATTATCAGCCAATGAGCTAGTGGTAGAGTGGTAAGGGAGACGCCAAGTGGGCCCGGTTAAGACAACATCTTGGCCAAAGTTGGACGAGACTCTCTCATGTGACGGGGGGTGCTACGTCACAACATTCAATGTTCGCCGTTCAAAAAAAACAACATTATCAAGTATGGGTACGTTAAATACAAAATTAATTTTAATTGTAGAATCATGAGAATCGTATAATACACAATACACGTGTACGTAGTGTGACTCATATATATGTTAGAGAATTAGAAAAGGAGTGAGGTAAGTTGTATCATAAAATTTATAAATATTTATGTGTTTTTTATACTACTAGAAAACATGATTATCCCTTAAGGATATTTACTGACGGATTAATCCGTCGAAAATAGACCAACAGAATCCACCAAGATCCAATTTTTTTAATTACTTTTTTGCATTTTGGTAGACCTCATCAGCGATCAGTATAAGTTTTACAGATAAAGCCGTCAGTAAATATCATCAGATTTTTGTGGATAAAATTTTTGACAAGATTCCTGTCGGGCGTTTGCAATCGTTAGGAACTGAAATTTTCGTCACTAAATGCTCCTATAAATAGCAACAACCGAGGCTTTTAAAAAATGGCAACTGAAACCAAACCTTTATCTGTAACTTTCTTTAAATATCCTAGATTGTAAGCATCGAGTTTCTTAATTATGACAGATCGTTGTTAGAGAGTTTGCAAAAATTGGTGGTCTTAAAATTTAGATACTTTGTCATGTGTGTGTATTGTGCCAAAGGCACATCATATTGGCATGGAACTGTTAAGCTCGGATTGTAGACTATTACCTATCAGTAAATTCGTCGAAAAAATCAAATTACCTACGGATAGCCCGTCGGTACTTTTAGTGCTATTATAACCTGATAATCAAGCACATCGAATTTGCTAGAGCACCTATAATGTATCATAACTTTATATTCACGTTATTTATTATAATAAACTGTTTAGGTTTTAATATCGTAAAATTATATTTGAGAATGTTTAAATATTTTTAACTAAAGTAAATTGTTTTTGAAAGTTTAATAAGTTGATAAACATACCAATTTATTAAACTTTCAAATTTTAATTTGTGTTTAAATACCTGAAGCCAAAAACATCAAACAAATGAAGCCGTATAATTATAAGCTTATGAAAACGATTTAATTGTGTAAATTAATAAGATTTATTTTTCTAAATATTCTTTTTGCTAACAACTTGCAAGAAAGCTTATGAAAACGATTTAATTGTGTAAATTAATAAAATAAAATAAAAACTTTAATAGCGTAAATCTATTATTTATGTAATTATTTAATGTTTGTATATAACTAGTAAAATTTCCCAGCTCGGTACGACGGGAATTGAATTCAGAAATAAAAAAAAAGTAACAAACACTAAATTGAGTTTAAAAGTTGTGCAAAAACAAACATATAAAGTTACGAGCTACAAAATTATAATGTCGTGAACATGAACGTTAAAACTAAAATCATATTTTATTTGAACCTGTTCGGTTTTAAATAGAACTAGAAGTATGCCTTGCGCGTTGCGGCGGAAATAACGGCCTCAAAAGTTTCTAAAATAAAGCAAAAACATTTACGCAAACTAACCCGTTGTGAGAAGAGTGTATAAAATTAAACATAAGAAACAAAAATAACGTAAAACACACAGGAACAAATAAATAAAAAATAGCATAAAATCCCTTAAAACCGGTCATGGGGACTTGTAGATTTCGAACCCGCGTCGCATAGATAACGTTAACGCCCGGGTACCACTACTCCAACCTGAGATTTTGCTTTTCATTTCCTTCAACAACTATTTAAACCCAAAAATACTTTGAAAATAAAGAAAACATGCATATTTGTGCCACTTGCTTAATTAGTTGTAAACAATTATTTAAATTCAAAAAATACTTAGAAAAAAAAAACCATGCATCAAGGGCTTATACCACTTGCTTAGTTAGATGTAAATTTTGAATAGTAACTTCCCCACACATCCAAAACTTAAATTTTATTATATATCTAATTTATATAGAAACGTAGATAAAAATAATCACATTGTAACGGTATATTTAGAATTTAAGAAAACGTTCAAAATAGGTATTAAGAAACATGAAAGTAAATGCAAAAAACTTTAAAAGTTTAAATATTACGTAATTAAAGTCTTATATTTAAAAGTCTAATAAATTGATAAGCATGTCACCATATTAAACTTTCAATTTTTAATTTGTGGTTTTTTTTTAACGGCAATTTGGATCACTAACGGGTCACTGGCCCTCCCAATCATCTCCAACTCATCAGGAGGAAACCCACTTTAGGTGAAAAAACTCCCTGACCCAATTTGAATTCCTCTTTTTGATTTTGTCATATGTGTGACTTGAATCCAAAACCTCTCCATTTTAAAGACCACCAAGCTAATTTATGGTTAAAACCTTACAAACGAAGTTGTATAAACATGTCCCTCCCTCCCTCCCTCCCATCCTCCCATAGCATAGCTCATTAAATACCCTCGCTCCCATAGCATAGCATAGTTCATTAAATGGAGGAAAAAATAAAAAAATAAAATTCTAGAATACAGTGAAATTAAAAACGGGTCTATATACTACATATAGTAAATGTCATTTACTTTTTTTTTAAAGGCAAACTTTATTAAACAAAACACGCCAAAACCTAAACCGGGCAGGCAACAACCAGACCAAAAACAAAACAATAAAACCTTACATCAAGTTAAAACTACACCACTTATCCCGCGTTAAAGAGTTGTTCTTTGATCTATTCGAATACCACAAGAAACCAGACCAAAAACAAAACAATAAAACGATTTGATGCTGAGGATGATGTCTTCAATCTTAATGGGCTTGTCCGAGAATCTCTTTTCATTCCTAGCAAGCCAAATGCACCAACAGGTAACCATAATTATACCATGGAAAACTTCTTTAATGATCTCCCCTAAACCGGCATAAGAATGGAGCTCCAAAATGTCATTTACTATCTTCATTCTAAAGAGACCCATTAACCATCCATCCCACCCAACATACTCACCGACACTCCTTATTCAATATCTTACTTCTCTACTATTCTTTTTTATACTTTTATTTCGTTTATAAAAAGACTAGGTTAGAAACCCGTGTATTACATGGGGTTGAGTACTAAAAATGATAAAGTTCATAAATCCGTAAACGGAACTAAATTTAAGGCATTTTTATGAAATAATAGTGGCACATCATAATAACAACTTTTACTGCAAAAGTTTTCAAGAATTACATAAAACTACATGGATCATGACAATGTTACAAATTGAAATAAGATAGTATCGGGTACAATATCACAAAAAAAATATTTAGTCGGAGGGGTTTAAAAAACTCTTGCAACATAACTTTGTATTGAAACGATTTTAGAAGTAAAAAATTAACAACCTAACAACAACATTATCAAATATGGCACGTTTAATACAAAATTAATTTTAATTGAAGAATCATGAGAATCGTATAATACACGTGTACGTAGTGTGACTCATATATATGTTGAGAATTAGAAAAGGAGTGGGGTAAGTTGTATCATAAAATTTATAAATATTTATGTGTTTTTTATACTACTAGAAAACATGATTATCCCTTAAGGATATTTACCGACGGATTAATCCGTCGAAAATAGACCCACGGAATCCACCGAGATCCAATTTTTTAATTACTTTTTTGCATTTTGGTAGACCCCATCAGCGATCAGTATAATTTTTACAGATAAAGCTGTCGATAAAATTCCATCAGTTTTTTGTGGATAAAATTTTTTGACAAGATTCCTGTCAGGCGTTTGCAATCGCTAGGAACTGGCAGATTATCTGTAGAAATTTTCGTCACTAAATGCTCCTATAAATAGCAACAATCGAGGCTTTTAAAAAATGGCAACAGAAACCAAACCTTTATCTATAACTTTCTATAAATATCCTAGATGGTAAGCATTGAGTTTCTCAATTATGACAGATCGTTGTTAGATGGTTTGTTAGAATTTGTGGTCTCGAAATTTAGATACTTTGTAATGTGTGCGTATTGTGCCAAGGGCACATCATATTGGTATGGAATTGTTAAGCTTGGATTGTAGACTATTACCTATCGGTAAATTCGTCGAAAAAATCAAATTACCTACGGATAGCCCGTCTATACTTTTAATCCTATTATAACTTGATAATCAAGCACGTCGAATTTGCTAGAGCATCTATAATGTGGGTTAGGTTATAGTAAAAAGGGTTTTAAATATAAAAAGGGTAAGAAGGATTCTAAGCTTTACATGTGTCATTTTATTATTTTTAAAGGGAGAGCATAATGGTCAATTTGTAATATACCAGATCAATATGTAATATACCATGTCAATGTGTAATACACCAGGTCAATGTGTAATGCAAGGTCTGATATTACACAATGATCAAACCTGATATTACACAATGATCAGACCTGATATTACACAATGAAGTGATACTACACAATGAGCGTATTACACAATGACCTGACATATTTGAGCGAATTGCACAATAATGAGCGAATTACACAATGAGCTGAAAAACGTAAAACACAATGATGAAAACATATAACACAATGATGAAAAATACACAATGAACTTGTATTACACAATGACCTGACTAATTACACAATGAACCTGTATTACACAATGACTTGAATAATTACACAATGAACTTGTATTACACAATGACCATATGTGGTACTACACAATGAACTTGTATTACACGATGAACTTGTATTACACAATGACCTGACTAACTACACAATGAGCTGGAAAACGTAAAACACAATGATAAATACATATAACACAATGAACTTGTATTACACATTGAACTTGTATAACACAATGAACTTGTATTACACAATGAACTTGTATTACACAATGACTTGACTAATTACACAATGAATTTGTATTACACAATGAACTCGTATTACACAATGACCTAATATTACACAATGACCAAACGTGGTATTACACAATGAACTTGTATTACACAATAAACTTGTATTACACAATGAACTTGTATTACACGATTAACTTGTAATACACAATGACCTGACTAACTACACAATGAGCTGGAAAACGTAAAACACAATGATAAATACATATAACACAATGAGCTTGTATTACACAATGACCAGACGTGGTATTACACAATGAACTTGTATTACACAATGACCAGACGTGGTATTACACAATGAACTTGTATTACACATTGAACTTGTATTATACAATGAACTTGTATTACACATTGAACTTGTATTACACATTGAACTTGTATTACACATTGACCTGACTAATTACACAATGAGCTGAAAAACGTAAAAAAAATTCATTTTTGTTTATAACGACACTATACTCGTTTTAAAGATAAAAACGCTCATTTTTATGGTGTAATTTTTTTAAAAAAATAATGTCGTATGTAAAAGTTATGAACGTTTAAAAGTGAGGGGAGAACTTGATAAAAAGTTAACAAAAGTGGTCAAGACTAAAATACATTTCCAACAACTTTTTCTTCTACAATTTAATCTTAACCATTAATTCTTTTCTACAATTTAATCTAATATCCCTAAATCTTTCTCACCCTTCTTACAATTAAAATCATTTTTATCTGAACCTAATCCTCTATAATGTAACATAACTTTATAATCACATTATTTATTACAATAAATTGTTTAGGTTTTAATATCTTAAAATTATATTTGAGAATGTTAAATATTTTTAACTAAAGTAAATTATTTTTGAAAGTTTAATAAGTTGATAAGCTGCAGCATACCAATTTATTAAACTTTCAAATTTTAATTTGTGTTTAAAAACGTGAAACCAAAAACATCAAACAAATGAAGCCGTATAATTATAAGTTGTTTGTGGGACGAATGCCACCTAGATGTCTCTAAAGCTAAAGACGGCTAATCAAAGATTATATTTTTTTGGAAAGTAATCAAAGATTATATGATGGTGACTTGTATTTTGAAATCTTTTGCTAGGATTTGTAAGACTTATTTTTCTAAATATTCTTTTTGCTAACAACTTGCAAGAAAGCTTATGAAAACGATTTAATTGTGTAAATTAATAAAATAAAACAAAACTTTTATAGCGTAAATCTATTATTTAATGTTTCTATAACTAGTAAAATTTCCCAGCTCGGTACGACGGGAATTGAATTAAGAAATAAACAAAGGTAGCAAACACTAAATTGAGTTTAAGAGTTGTGCAAAAACAAACATAAAGCTACAAGCTACGAAATTACAATGTCGTGAAAATGAACGTTAAAAGTAAAATTATATTTTATTTGAACATGTTCGTTATAAATAGAATTCATATAGAAACATAGATAAAAATAATCACATCGTAACGGTACATTTAGAATTTAAGAGAACGTTCAAAATAGGTGTTAGGTAACACGAAAGTAAATGCAAAAAACTTTAAAAATTTAAATATTACGTAATTAAAGTCTTATATTTAAGAATTATTGAATTTTAATAATTTCACCTTTTACCAATTGGTCAAAAATAATCCTAACTGGGAATATTCTTACCACCGGTCCCTACTTTCAAACTATTTTTTACATTGGGCCCACCGTTAAAAAACTTAACGCCGTTAGAGTTTATATGACGTGGACATCTACAAACCGCCGAAAATTCGAGCCAAGCTAGCAGTGGTCTCGTGGTGGCTTTTGAAATTGGCTCTGGTGGTGTTTAATTGGTCTCGTTAAACACCACTGTGAGAGCCAATTTCAAAAGCCACCACGAGACCAGTGCTAACTTGGCTCGAATTTCTGGTGGTTTGCAGATGTCCACGTCATATAAACTCTAACGGCTTTAAGTTTTTTTAACGGGGGGTCCAATGTAAAAAAAAGTTTGAAAGTAGGGACCGGTGGTAAGAATATTCTCAGTTGTGATTATTATTGACCAATTGGTAAAAGGTGGGATTATTAAAATCCAATAATCATATGTTATATATAAAAATAACTGAGTTTAAAAAATAAATTAACTGATGGGACATGTACAAATTATAATTAACAATTATGAGTCATATAAACTGAGTTTAAAACCTCATTAACAATTACTCCATCATTGGCAATGTCCAAATTAACAATTTTACCTAATAAAAAAACATACGGCAATTACTCCATCAACAGTCGTCGACGTCGTCTTCTGTCTTCGAAATTCAGTCGGAAAGTGAGGTTTGTGAATTGACTTTTTTTGAAGAAAAACCAAACCTAGTGCTATTACAATTTTCATTATACTAATGAATTTTTTTTCTTCATATATTTAACGTTATATTTAGTTTTTTAGAGGTCAATTTTCTTTAGTCGTGTAGGGCCCCCGAAACCTTAGGGACGGCTCTGATTCCATTAACCATCCACCCCGCCCATCGTATTCACCGACACTCCTTATTCAATATCTAACTTCTCTACTATACTTTTTTATGCTTTTATTTCGTTTATAAAAAGATGTGTGATTTATTTGTAAACTTCAATATTCAAAACTACATTCTTTTAAAGAAAACTTTAATAGGTAAAATGAGAAATTTTATCATAACTAAGACTACAGAAGTATATTTTTCAGATATAACTAAATAACTAATACGTAAAAAAATAAACAAAAGATTGATAGATTGAGTTTATAGAGTTCAAAAAATAAATGAACTATTGATATATACGGATTATAAAGTTCATGATGGGTTTAATAGTATGCGTGGGTTAATTATATTAACTAATATAATCTGAAAAAACAATCAGGATTCCGGTGAGGTTTATTTTGATATCCAAATAGAGCTCGTGTTTTCAAACGGCTCTAATAAAATAATAAGAGCAAATTTCACTTTTGGCCTTGTGTGGTTTGACATGTTTAATCATTTTAGTCTAAAAATAAATATTTAAACATTTCTGTCTCTGAGGTTGTAATTTTGTAACCATTTCAGTCCATGACACTAACTCTATTAACTTTTTCTGTTATGTAGAGACATTTTAGTCAATTTATTTCTAAGTGAACTAGTTTAACTTTTTCAGTTTAATAAAAAAATTAGACTTTTTCATATCAACTTTTTTTCTACTTTTTTAAAAACGTTTTTTTTTTGTTTTTTAAAGTCATTTTTTTAGTTTTTATCCCGTAAAAACTTATTTTTGAACCTTTTTAAAAACGTTTTTTTTTGTACTTTTCTAAAAATATTTTTTTAATTATTTTCTTAAAAAACGTTTTAAAAACATTTTTTTATAAAAACTTTAAAAACGCTTTTTATAAATAGTTCAATATTTTAAAAACTAGTTGACTTAAAAAATTAAAAAAAAACGTGTTTAGAATAGTTAAAAAAACATTTTACGAAAAAGCTATAAAACGTTTTTATAAAAAAATGTTCTTAAAAACTTTTTTTTATGAAAAAAAAAACTAAAAAATATATTTTTAGAAAAGTTAAAAAACGTTTTTAAAAAGGTTAAAAAAACTTTTTTTACGGAAAAAAAACTAAAAAAATGATTTTAAAAAAAGTAAAAGAAAAACGTTTTTAAAAAAGTAAAAAAAAAAATTTATGAATTTTTTTTATTGGACTGAAAAATGTTAAAAAAGTTTACTTAGGAATAAAATAACTAAAATGTCCTATACTTGTTATGGGCTAGATTTCAAAGAGGGATCCTGAATGAAGCATGATACAGAATCCGGTATCCTGAATATTGTTATTAACGGTTACTTGTCCATCGTTTTAATCGCAGGGAAAACACTCGTAACGTTATGCTTGTCTAATGACTCGCTCAAGGGACGTGGACCACGTGAGAATTATGCACGATGACTTGAATAACGGTCACAAGAAGAAGATAGGGTCAAAACATTTATTTTCGGATAGTTAGTTGAGATCATTTTTTGTATTTAATTAGCGACATGATCGTATAGGAACACACACAATATACTCGCAACCTTTTGTAACACTTAGCAAACGATCTTATTCGCTCTCATTGTACTCGATAATTTCTATTTTTCACAAGTCATCAAGGCAGCCCAACGTTTAGTCGGCTCCCGAGGTTTTATGCCGGAGATTATCAAAGATCAAGGGCTTTCCTCGTAAACACTCGTGTTGATTTTATTACATATTTGACAAGCATACTACCTTACTTTCGAAATTTAGTTACAAAGTTAGTTTATATAGTTTTTATCCAAAACAATGCTTAACAGAAAAAATTAATAGGGTTAGTGTAATAGACTGAAATTATTACAAAAATCCAACCTCAGGGGTTGATGTGTTAAAAGATTTCTTTTTTTATTAAATAGTTAAATATGTCAAACCACAGGAGCCAAAAACGAAATTTACTCAAATAATAAAGTTTGGTTCTTTTACTAACAATCGGGGCTCTATTTCAAATCTTTTGAGAAAAAAATAATCTAACAAGTAAAACTTGAACCTGTAACATTACTTGATAGATCGTCTTAGATACGTTTTGTATTCTATTAACGTTAGGTTGTACTAATTACTCTATATCATTATTGTTTATGAACGTTAGGTTGTACTAATCACTCTTCAACAACTAATGTCAATTGATAACTAGATAGCTAATATGCACACCAAATAAATGAATGATATATTGGGTATATAGAGTTCACAATTAGTTTACTACTATATGCGGTATAAACATATTATATAGAGTTCTTAATTCGTTTACCAGTATTAATCAAAACTTAAAAGGTTGTAAATTCAAACCTTGTATAAGGCAAAAAAAATCGCCGTTAAAAAAAACTAACAAAATCCAAAAAAAACAGTTGGGCTTCCGGTGCGACTTATTTAACATCCAAATTGAGTCGAGCCTTCTGGTTGAGTGGTAGCTCCATTACCTATTTAACATCTAAATAGACTAGACTTATTTATCACCGAGCCTTCTAGTTGAGTGGTAGCCCCATGACTTTCCAAATGTAAAGTCATGGGTTCGAGTATCGCTTGGGACAAAATGTTCCAGGTTAAGTCATAGGGTTTTCCCAGATGTGGGTTTCTTCCTAGGTGGTATTGGGCCAGGTCACCACGCTTCTGTTCTTCAAGCGAAAGGGTGATCTATTTGTCAGGGTGATCCCAGGTGTACGACCGAACTTTTCACACAGATCTGATAAAACAAAAAGCTCCGTTTTCAATTGGAGCTCTATTTCAAAGCATCTTTTAAAAAAATTAACCTAACTTTTTCATACAAAAATCAATCAGATGTCTCTAAAAATTCAAAAAAAAAATTGAATAAAACAAAATTTTCATTAGAAGAATCCTACTATAACAAATTGTCAAATTCTAGTTTATAAACATCAAGAGTAACACATCAAAAAATAATAAATAATCATACATTAATGATGGTGGAATATAATCTTTTATATTGAGTAAAAAACTTGACAGTTCAGACTATATTTTCTTTATAACGGCGAATTTATTTATTCACGTGGAACTTGAAACTAAAAGCTTCAAACATATATGCTACGCTATAAGAGTCTTTTCTTACATTTTAAATTTTTTTAAATGTAATATAACATGTTGTCTAGCAAAAATTGGACTCTTACATTTTGAAAAGGAAAATTTAATATAATATAGTCCGGTTTTTTTACTATAAAACGAGTTCTACTCATCCGATGCAAAATTATCAATAAACTTAATTACGTGTTGATGACAAAAATCAACCCATAATTTTGTTAATTGGCAAAAATGACCCTCAATTTTGTAAAATTTCACTTTGACCCTTTCAGGTTTTTAAAGTTTCAAGTTTACCCTTATAGTATATATTATCTGACTTATCTTTAATAATTTTCGTTTGTTTGTTTAGTTTTTTTTTTTCTTGACTTCCCAGTAGAGGTGCACAAACCGGTTTTTTTGATGGTCAACAACCGGATCCAATGGAACCGGTTCCGGATCGGATCCGGTTAAGAGAGTGGAGACTTTGAACCTATTGGGACCGGACCGGATTTATGGAACCGGACCGGACAAAAAAAACCGGTTCCACCGGATTTTTTTTTTTTTTTAAAAAATAAAAAAATTAACAAAGATACACTATAAAATACATGTTTTATTTATTTTGTAGCTTTTTTTAAGTGATTTAACAATAGTTTGTAAAAAAAAATACAAAAAACGTAATTGAATCACAAAATAGATATTATTTATTATGTTTTCAATCTTCTTCGTCGTAGTCTTCGTAACATCGGTTTTCATTCTTCTTCGCTTAAGATACGTTGGGCTTCATCATAAGCTTGTTCTTCGTCCGAAAGTGGATTCGCCGCCCCTTGTTCTACTTCGAATTCATGTATTTCTTGTTCAATGTCAAGCTCGCCTTCTAGTTTTGCAACATGTTGTACACGTTCGGCGGCATCCAAATGGTCCTTCAAGCAAATACACATCTCCATAGATTCCGGTGTAAGCCTCGTTCTTCGAATAGATAAAACCCTGCCACTAAGAGAAAAAGCAGATTCCGAAGCTACCGTAGAAGCTTGGACGGTTAGTAGGTCACGTGACATTGCGGCTAGAACGGGATATTGGGATTCCCTTCCTTGCCACCAACTCAAGATATCAAAGTTTTCAAACTCTTCGGATCTTAGAGTTGAAATAAAGTCGGTTGCTTGATATCTCCCAAGCTCGCTACTTGGTGTTGTTCCACGAGCTCGTTTAGTATTTTCGTTTCTTAAAGTGTTAAATAAATTTAGCATCGGGTTCCTTGAACTACTATAACTTGAACCCGAACCCATTGATTCACGTATGTTTGATGGATCACCACTTCCACCATATTTGCGTAAATAATAATCAAACATATTATTAAAAGCCGAATTGAAATCTCTTATTGCCTTTGATTCAAAATTTGGGTCTTTCTCGAACATATTTAAATCATCCAATATTGATCCAATTAATGTTTCAACACCGGTTACATTAATCGTTGGGTTTAAGACGGCCGAACATGTAACAACGGTCGGCATTTTCGAAAAATATTTTTTAAATTTAGCTTTCATAGGTTTTACCATTTTTTTCAAAAATAGGGCCGTGATATTCAAACTCTTTTAATTTATTACATATTAAGTATAATTGTTGAAGTATTAGCGAAGATGTGGGATAATAAACTCTCGATAAACATGTAGTTGCATTTTTAAAAACCTCAACCAAATTAGTTAGTTTCTCGATCATATCCCAACTTATATTATCAAATTTTTGTGAACAACGTTTCTTTTGTACAAGTTTATCATGGAAATGTTTTAAAGTAACTCTTTGCCTTAAGGCCGATTCAAACATTTTCCATGTCGAGTTCCATCTAGTAGGTACGTCCCAATTCGGACCTAAAAAGATGGAATCCGTTTGTTGGTGTCACACACCCAAAATCCACCAACGAAGTTTTACCGTTAGGGGCATGACATAACAGGATCTCAGTCATTAGTTACGTTGAACGACTCTATATGAGTTTAAGAAAATCACTAGTATTGCTCATAGTCACGATGCAACACTAGAAATGAAAACACTGATTTAATGTAAGACTTGCGGAAGCGAAAAGTTAAATGAAAAGCATGCGCCAAAACAGTTGCGCCAAAAATAAATAATTCAACAATAAATAAAAATAAATAGTTCTTGCGTTTGAAAATGATGGACTTGAGATGCATGCATACCTTAGCTCGTGCTTGTACCTTAATTACCTGAGAAAACATGTTAAAACGTGTCAACACTAGGTTGGTGAGTTCACAGGTTTCAATGTTTGTAAAGTTTACTAGATAATACCATTTACAATTTATATCATAGGTAGCTAACCTAGTACATGTTACTAAAGCGTTTCGACACCGAAGCTGACTGTTTATGTTTGTACTGCCTCCCACCATGACTATCATAATCAATGGTGAATGTTTAGGTCAATGTTACACCTGTTTGACTACCTGTCGTGTTAGCGCGACTAACGCGGGTGGGGCTTGTCAATGCCCAGTAGTACTACTCAAGATTACCTCGCTAACCCATATACTAACGGTTCAATAAGTAAGGACTTCCATGATATGTTTGCGCTTAGTACACAAGTGATATAAAAGGAATGTAAGATCTAAATGTTCGTACCCATGTTTTCTCCCCCAAGTTTAAAACGTAAGAAAAGGGGCCGTGAAACTCACCTTAGAGTATGTGCGAAAGAAAAACGAGCTTAGAATGCTTGACGACTAACTGCCACCTATAAACACCGGTTTATAAGTGTGTGTTTGTGCAAGAGAATACGAACCCTTAGTATCCAAACAATCTCATTGTTTATGTGTTTGAAAAGAGTTTACAAGTTTGACTCATGTTTGACCAAGTTTGACCCGACGACCCGTTGGTGACTCAATGTATGAAGTAGTGTTTGATTAATATAATACTTCCATATTACACACATAAGATCATGCAGGTAACACTTAGCAACAATTCCTTATTGTTCTAGTATGCTAGCACAGTTACCACATATAGTAAGTTTCTATATTTAGCAGCTTTCCATAATTAGCAGGTTTTCATAACTAGTAAGTTTCTATAAATGGCAGTTATGTTCGAGACTCGTGTTTTCTAGAAACTATCGTTACTAATTATGTTCATAATATGAATCTAATACGTCTTAGATGGTTAAACATGTAACACACACCTTGATCTTTAACATGTTGATCACATTTCAATTTAGGGTTTCCTTTTATAGTCGGCTAAAGATAACATGCATGGTTTCTAAGATTTAACACATTATAACACGTTATTTCATCATTGTTAACATATAACTATCATAATATACTAACATGCATATCAAACTAGCAAGTTATGACTACTTTAGTCGATTAAAGTTTCCTTATTTAGCAAGTTTGTAAAACCGGACTAGGTATTCAAAATCTAACTTCACAAATCATGTCAACATGCATCAAGTAACATATGAACATCCTCATATCATTCAAATCACTTCTAGTATGCAAGATATAATTCCTAAAAAGTTTCCATTATAAGTAAGTTAGGGTTTTTAAGCTTGTTTAACGAGATTTAAAGTACCAAATCCATCACGTATGATTTATCTAACATAATTATAATCATAACAAGTGTCAAACATCTCTAACATGCGATTTCTAAACATCACATAATCAAAAAGTTTCAATATATAACAAGTTACTAATCACATGAAGCTAGGGTTTTACAAATAATCATATAATCAACAAATACATGCAAAACAATAATAAAGTTAACATTTTTATTATCAAAAATCCATGTTTGGATGAACTAGGGTTATGATCTAAAATTTAGGAATCAAAAAGTGATGAAATTGAACGAAACGACTTACGTAGAGACGTTAGAAACGCCTAGACTAGCACGTATCTACTTCCGGATTCACGATCGGGGTCGAACGAAGACTCTATGGTTGCTTGATTGATTCGGCCAAAGGGGGGGGGGGGGGTTCTTGAGGTCGACGTCTTTGATGGTGGTTAGGGTTTAGATATATATATTTTTTTAAACTTTTATCCTTATCTAATCTTTAATGGGTATTAAGTTGGGCTACGGGCTTCCTAAAGATCCATAAACTCTAATTAATTTAATAACACTTATTTAATAACCAAAACTTTCGATTTTTTTTATTTTTATAAAACTACTAACTTTTATAAAAATACTAAATACGATTTACACATGATAAACACGTACGAAAACGTTAATATTCACATAATTCACGTAATCACATATAAATCATAAAAACTCATAATTTATATTAAATATAAATTATTAAATGTTTGTAATATTAATCTTTATTAATCACCAACATTTCGGGTTAGACTCGAGTGCGATCCGATGTGTGCGAACTGACTGACACATTTAATTAATTCTAATTAAATGCAATGTACGTGCGACTAACTGAGATAACTGAGTTTGTAACGAAAAATGTTTGAACTAACGAGGTTTGAGTTAACGGAGTTAACCTGAAAATGCCGGATGTCACATCATCCCCTTGTTGAAAGATTTTTCGTCCCGAAAATTAAACGAAGTTCGTAACGCCTGAAACAAAAAGTTTAGGTTTGTCACATCATCCCCTTGTTGAAATAAATTTCGTCTCGAAATTTAGTTAGTACCTTCCGTGTTTGCCGTTGACTGTTTGAAAAGGTGAGGATACTTTTTCATCATCTGATCCTCTCGTTCCCACGTGAACTCCGGTCCACGCTTCGAGTTCCAGCGAACTCTGACAATAGGTATCTTACTGCGCTTGAGGGTTTTGACCTCTCTGTCCATGATCTCAACTGGTTCCTCAATAAAACGTAGCTGTTCATCAATTTCCAACTCCTCGGGTGGAACTACAAGTGTCTCATCTGATAGGCACTTCTTTAGGTTTGAGACATGAAATACATTGTGTACTCCATTGAGTGTATCCGGTAGGTTCAGTTGATATGCTATTGGACCGATCCTTTTCTCTATCTCGAATGTTCCAACGTAACGCGGGTTTAACTTTCCTCGTTTCCCGAAACGAATCACACCTTTCCAAGGTGAAACCTTTAATAACACTTTGTCGCCCACTTGAAATTCTAGCGGTTTTCTGCGTTTGTCTGCATAATTCTTTTGACGGTCACGAGCTGCCGCCATACGGTTTCGGATTTGCACGATTTTCTCTGAGGTTTCATGCACAAGTTCCGGACCCGTAAGTTGACTATCTCCAACTTCAGCCCAACAAAGTGGTGATCGACACTTTCTCCCGTACAAAGCCTCGAACGGTGCTGCTTTGATGCTAGTATGATAGCTGTTATTGTAAGAGAATTTCACTAAAGGCAAGTGAGTCTCCCAACTGTTACCGAAATCGATCACACAAGCTCGTAACATGTCTTCTAGGGTTTGTATGGTACGCTCACTTTGGTCATCTGTTTGAGGATGATACGCTGTGCTCATATCCAGGCGCGTGCCTAGAGCTTTCTGTAACGATTGCCAGAAACGTGAGGTGAATCGGGCGTCTCTGTCGGAAATGATGGAGATTGGCACTCCATGTCGGGATACTACTTCTTTAAGATAGAGGCGAGTTAACTTTTCCATTTTGTCGGTCTCTTTGATAGCAAGAAAATGAGCGGATTTGGTTAGGCGATCCACTATCACCCAGATTGTGTCACATCCAGTAGGGGTTCGGGGTAATTTGGTTATGAAATCCATGGAAATCTGCTCCCATTTCCACATTGGGATTTCCGGTTGTTGAAGTAATCCGGATGGCTTTTGGTACTCCACCTTGACCTTTGAACAAGTCAGACACTTGCTCACGTAGGTGGCTATGTTGGCTTTCATGTTCGGCCACCAATACAAAACCTTGAGATCATGATACATCTTGTCGGATCCCGGATGGATAGAGTATCGGGATTTGTGAGCTTCATCCATGACTAGATCTCTTAGGTTTCCATATACTGGTATCCATATTCGTTCCGTGAAGTAACGAATATCATCTGCTTTAACCTCAAGTTGTTTCTCCATACCACGAGTGGATTCCAATGATAAGTTCTCCTCTTTTAAGGCTTCGAGTTGGGCATTGCGGATTTGTTCGGGTAATCCTATATGAATAGTGAATTGTAATGCTCTAACCCGTCGGGGTTTGGTTTCTTTTCTGCTTAGGGCATCGGCCACTACATTAGCTTTGCTCGGATGGTACTTGATTGCACAATCATAATCGTTTAATAACTCGATCCAACGACGTTGACGCATGTTCAACTCTTTCTGCTCAAAAATATGTTGAAGACTCTTGTGATCGGTGTAGATGGTGCACTTGGTACCGTACAAGTAATGTCTCCATATCTTGAGTGCAAACACCACGACTCCTAATTCCAAATCGTGAGTCGTGTAATTCTTTTCATGGATTTTTAACTGTCGAGAAGCGTATGCGATAACCTTGTCGCGTTGCATCAACACACAACCGAGACCTTGGATGGAGGCATCGCAATACACCACGAAGTCATCCGTTCCCTCTGGTAGAGACAGGATAGGTGCGCTACATAGTTTCTGCTTCAGTAGCTGGAATGCTGATTCTTGAGTCTCGCTCCAATTATAGGGTTTATCTTTTTGGGTTAAGGAGGTGAGGGGTTGGGCAATCTTTGAGAATCCCTCGCTAAAACGACGGTAGTATCCGGCCAATCCTAGGAATTGCCGAACTTCGGTTGGAGTTGATGGTGCTGCCCAATTATTGATAGCTTCCACTTTGGCTGGATCGACATGTATTCCTTTCTCATTGATCACATGTCCTAAAAATTGAACCTCGCGAATCCAAAAATCGCATTTGGAAAACTTCGCGTACAACTGCTCCTGTTTCAGTAGCTCAAGAATCAAACGCAGATGCTCCTCATGCTCTTCCTGACTCTTAGAGTATATGAGGATATCGTCAATAAAAACAATGACGAATTGATCCAGATAAGGTTTACACACACGGTTCATGAGGTCCATGAACACCGCGGGTGCGTTAGTTAATTCAAATGGCATCACCAAAAACTCGAAATGGCCGTACCGGGTTCTGAATGCAGTCTTGGATATATCCTCATCTCGAACTCTCAGCTGATGATATCCAGACCTTAAATCGATTTTCGAGTAGAAACTTGACCCTTGAAGTTGGTCGAATAAATCGTCAATGCGGGGTAGTGGGTAGCGGTTCTTGACTGTTACTTTGTTTAACTCCCGGTAATCAATGCACAAGCGGAAAGTTCCATCTTTCTTTTTAACAAATAGGACTGGAGCTCCCCATGGCGATGAGCTCGGTCGGATGAAACCTTTATCCAACAACTCTTGCAGCTGAGTGGATAGTTCCTGCAACTCGCTTGGTGCCAGTCTATAGGGTGCTCGAGCAATAGGTGCTGCTCCGGGTGTTAGGTCAATCTGAAATTCGACCTGACGATGATGTGGAAGACCAGGTAGGTCTTTAGGAAATACTTCTGGGAATTCGCGAACGATAGGGATATCTTCTAACTTTTTCTCCTCGGTGGACTTGTCAGCGACAAGGGCTAATATCGCGGTATGACCCTTACGCAGACACTTCTGAGCCTTCATGAAAGATATGATGCCCATCACTGCACCACTTCTTTCGCCCTGAACGGATAGGATTTCTCCACTAGGAAGGGGTATACGAACGATCTTCTCACTACAGATGATCTCAGCTTGGTTTTTAGACAACCAATCCATGCCCACAATTATGTCAAAACTGCCAAGTGTAACTGGCATGAGATCGATGTCGAGTTTGTGACCAGAAAGTTCTAATTGACATCCCTTGAGAATGTGGGTTGCCTCGATTACTTTATCGTCTGCTATCTCTACGGTATAATGGTGTTCTAATAAGGTTGGGTTTAATCCTAACTAACCGCTAAGTTCTCTAGATACAAAACTTCTATCGGCGCCAGTATCAAAAAGTACAGAAGCATAATGATCGTTTAAGAGAAACATATCGTTCACCACGTTCCGATCATTCCGAGCTTCTCCTAATCCAATCACAAATGCTCGGCCCTTTGCACCATTTCCGCTGTTATTACCATTTCCACCCTGGTGGTTATTACCATTTCCATTACCGCCCTGATTATTGTTGCCATTTCCATTCCCGTTTCCGTTTCTCCTCAACTACGGGCAATTTTTCTTGAAATGCCCTTCTTTACCACACTCAAAACAGCCTTTGGGTGCGTCTCCAGGTGGTGTCTGTTTGTTCTGCAGATCTACTCTACAGTCTTTGGCCAAATGACCCATCTTTCCACACCGTTGGCAACGGTACCGGTCACATGCTCCATGATGGTGAAAGTTACATTTGTTGCACTTCGGGTACTTGCCGACATAAGAACCCTGATTATGTTGAGAAGAGTTAGACTGACTTTTGTTCTTTGACGGTTCAAACTTACGGTGTTGCTGTTGCTGTTGCTGAGAAGGTGGGTTTGACTGGAAGGTTTTGGGGAATGAACTGTCAAACTTCCTCTTGTTGTCAGTTGTCTTTGATAGTGCACCTCTAGGTGGTAGAGTGCCCTGAGCCACTGCCTGATCGGTTAGCCTGTGAGCCAACCTGATTGCTTGCTGGATCGTAGTGGGATTAGAAGATGTCACCATGCTCTGAATTTACGGGACCAAACCATCAATAAATTTCTCGATCCTCTTATAGGGAGGTGTTACCATTTGCGGACACAAGTTCGCCAGTTCATGCGAACGAGTAGTGTAGACTTCAATCTCAGATCCTTCCATCTTGAGGTTCCAGAACTCGCCCTCAAGTTTCTGCACTTCATCACGCGGACAATACTCCTCCCGCAGCATAGTCTTGAATTCGTCCCATGGCAATGCATTTTCCATCTCAAGAGTTAGCATTTGCACCTGGGAGTTCCACCAAGTAAGGGTTGGACCCTCAAGTGTGCCAGATGCGTATTTCACCTGATTATTCGGTGGACAATTGCACATCGTGAATGCAGATTCAGATTTCTCCATCCAGCGGAGTAAGCCAACAGCCCCTTCAGCTCCACTGAACGAGTGAGGCTTGCAATCCATGTACGCCTTGAAAGTACAAACCTGCTGGTGGTTATGCTGACCTGAATTGTAAACAAGAATACGCTTTAAGAATACCATATTCGAATTTGGGTTTAGGATAAATGATGACTCACTACAGTCGATAATATGTTGCTTTACCTCCAGCATTAATAGCGGCGTGAGTAGCTGCTACTGCTTCAGCCACACACTCATTTATGAGTGCCGTGAGCTCGGCTGCAGTCATTTTAATGTTTCTTCGACCACCGCGTCCTCCGGCGCGTCCACCACGTCCATTTCCTCTTCCAGACATTATCTTTACATTCACAACATACAATAATGAGAAAAATACATCGCATTTTATCATCATACAAGTACCAGTAAATAAAAAAATTCAAACCACAACATCTAACATTCCAATAATAGTAATACTTGATAAAATAAATTGTAACGATTACAACTAAATTCAACCAAACATCAAAATTCTAGAAATATATGTTGGATGGGAACAACCCTGCCCATCTAGGTTCAAAAGAAAAGACGTAAATAAGTAATGAAGATAGATGATCAAATGTCACTGCCAACTAATGTAACATCGGATGCTGCATCATCATCCTCATCCTGATCTCCTGCAGGTGCATCCTCTGGTGCAACTCCTACTCCCTCAACTGCTGCAAGTCGTGCATCAACCTGCTCAATCCTAGTGCGGAGTATATCCAGGTTCCACTCTGCAGTGTTCAGCCGGTCCTCCATATCCACACATCCATTTGCTAAATTCTCATGAGTTATATCAGTTGCTGCTAAATCTGCAGTCAGTTTGGTGATCCTCTGATTCATCAACATCTCTCGCTGAAGTATGCTAGTAATCTCTCCTGCTGCATCCCTCATGTTCCGAATCTCCCGGTCCATCCTAGCCACAAAGGCAGCTATCACCTGCTCATAGGGGTACTGCAATGGTGGCAAAGCACGTACAGAAGATGATGAAAAAGAAGAAGCAATGTCAGTAGTGAGTGGAGGTGGGACTTCCTCCTCGCGGATCCAGTTCCTGATCCTATCGGGATACCAATCCCAGTCCTGCGTGTTACCTCTGACACGCACATGAATAGGCTCGTCATACCCTACAGTGGTATTGATCGGGTTGAGTCGACGTCTCCTCGCCTCTGGCAAAGGTACGGTAGGAACATCGTGCTCCTGAACGACTGGGGATGCGGGTGAATTAGGCGGGGTCGACATTTCCTATAACGGGATGAGTGAGTGTCATGTATGAGTGTAAGTGTTGTGTAACTAATGCGTGTATGTGGTTATAGTCTAGTATGCATTTCCTAGTTCTCTATAACCAATGTCTCTGATACCAATCTGTCACACCCCCAAAATCCACCAACGGAGTTTTACCGTTAGGGGCATGACATAACAGGATCTCAGTCATTAGTTACGTTGAACGACTCTATATGAGTTTAAGAAAATCACTAGTATTGCTCATACTCACGATGCAACACTAGAAATGAAAACACTGATTTAATGTAAGACTTGCGGAAGCAAAAAGTTAGATGAAAAGCATGCGCCAAAACAGTTACGCCAAAAATAAATAATTCAACAATAAATAAAAATAAATAGTTCTTGCGTTTGAAAATGATGGACTTGAGATGCATGCATGCCTTAGCTCGTGCTTATACCTTAATTACCTGAGAAAACATGTTAAAACGTGTCAACACTAGGTTGGTGAGTTCACAGGTTTCAATGTTTGTAAAGTTTACTAGATAATACCATTTACAATTTATATCATAGGTAGCTAACCTAGTACATGTTACTAAAGCGTTTCGACACCGAAGCTGACTGTTTATGTTTGTACTGCCTCCCACCATGACTATCATAATCAATGGTGAATGTTTAGGTCAATATTACACCTGTTTGACTACCTGTCGTGTTAGCGCGACTAACGCGGGTGGGGCTTGTCAATGCCCAGTAGTACTACTCAAGATTACCTCGCTAACCCATATACTAACGGTTCAATAAGTAAGGACTTTCATGATATGTTTGCGCTTAGTACACAAGTGATATAAAAGAAATGTAAGATCTAAATGTTCGTACCCATGTTTTCTCCCCCAAGTTTAAAACGTAAGAAAAGGGGCCGTGAAACTCACCTTAGAGTATGTGCGAAAGAAAAACGAGCTTAGAATGCTTGACGACTAACTGCCACCTATAAACACCGGTTTATAAGTGTGTGTTTGTGCAAGAGAATACGAACCCTTAGTATCCAAACAATCTCATTGTTTATGTGTTTGAAAAGAGTTTACAAGTATGACTCATGTTTAACCAAGTTTGACCCGACGACCGTTGGTGACTCAATGTATGAAGTAGTGTTTGATTAATATAATACTTCCATATTACACACATAAGATCATGCAGGTAACACTTAGCAACAATTCCTTATTGTTCTAGTATGCTAGCACAGTTACCACATATAGTAAGTTTCTATATTTAGCAGCTTTCCATAATTAGCAGGTTTCCATAACTAGTAAGTTTCTATAAATGGCAGTTATGTTCGAGACTCGTGTTTTCTAGAAACTATCGTTACTAATTATGTTCATAATATGAATCTAATACGTCTTAGATGGTTAAACATGTAACACACACCTCGATCTTTAACATGTTGATCACATTTCAATTTAGGGTTTCCTTTTATAGTCGGCTAAAGATAACATGCATGGTTTCTAAGATTTAACACATTATAACACGTTATTTCATCATTGTTAACATATAACTATCATAATATACTAACATGCATATCAAACTAGCAAGTTATGACTACTTTAGTCGATTAAAGTTTCCTTATTTAGCAAGTTTGTAAAACCGGACTAGGTATTCAAAATCTAACTTCACAAATCATGTCAACATGCATCAAGTAACATATGAACATCCTCATATCATTCAAATCACTTCTAGTATGCAAGAGATAATTCGTAAAAAGTTTCCATTATAAGTAAGTTAGGGTTTTTAAGCTTGTTTAACGAGATTTGAAGTACCAAATCCATCACGTATGATTTATCTAACATAATTATAATCATAACAAGTGTCAAACATCTCTAACATGCGATTTCTAAACATCACATAATCAAAAAGTTTCAATATATAACAAGTTACTAATCACATGAAGCTAGGGTTTTGCAAATAATCATATAATCAACAAATACATGCAAAACAATAATAAAGTTAACATTTTTATTATCAAAAATCCATGTTTGGATGAACTAGGATTATGATCTAAAATTTAGGAATCAAAAAGTGATGAAATTGAACGAAACGACTTACGTAGAGACGTTAGAAACGCCTAGACTAGCACGTATCTACTTCCGGATTCACGATCGGGGTCGAACGAAGACTCTATGGTTGCTTGATTGATTCGGCCAAAGGGGGGGGGGGGGTTCTTGAGGTCGACGCCTTTGATGGTGGTTAGGGTTTAGATATATATTTTTTTTTAAACTTGTATCCTTATCTAATCTTTAATGGGTATTAAGTTGGGCTACGGGCTTCCTAAAGATCCATAAACTCTAATTAATTAAATAACACTTATTTAATAACCAAAACTTTCGATTTTTTTTTATTTTTATAAAACTACTAACTTTTATAAAAATACTAAATACGATTTACACACGATAAACACGTACGAAAACGATATTATTCACATAATTCACGTAATCACATATAAATCATAAAAACTCATAATTTATATTAAATATAAATTATTAAATGTTTGTAATATTAATCTTTATTAATCACCAACGTTCCGGGTTAGACTCGAGTGCGATCCGATGTGTGCGAACTGACTGACACATTTAATTAATCCTAATTAAATGCAATGTACGTGCGACTAACTGAGATAACTGAGTTTGTAACGAAAAATGTTTGAACTAACGAGGTTTGAGTTAACGGAGTTAACCTGAAAATGCCGGATGTCACAGTTGGCACAAGTTTCTATAGTTTATATATCTTTTTTTGCTTGTGCTAAAAACTTCACGTAACATCACTTTAAAATTTTCTTTTACGTCTCTTATTTCTTGGACGTTTAGACCGTCTTGCACAACCAAGTTAATGATGTGTGCAACACATCGACTATGAAAGAAAACACCGTTACAAGGCGGTTCATATTTTATTTTTAATTTTTTCACCGCGTTTGTGTTATTTGAAGCGTTATCAAAAGATATTGCAAATATTTTTGGTTGAATTTTATAAGTTTGAATGACCGAGTCTAAAATATAAAATAAGTTTTCACCGGTATGTGGATATTCAAAATAATCAAACGCAATCGTACGCTTCATCATTTGCCACAAGTCCGGTTGAACCCAATGTGCGGTAACGCAAAGGTACGATTCGGGTAAACCATGTGGAGCGGACCAAACGTCCGTTGTTAAGTTAATGCCGGTATTTAAATTTTCAAAACCTAAAATTAATTCTTTTTTAGCTCTTTTCCACATTTTTAAACAATCTCTTCTCAAAGTAGAACGACTTACATTTGTGTAACTCGGTTGAAGCGTCTCTTGTATCATCCTCGTCAAGCGCGGATTATCAAAGTGATCAAAAGGCAATCCTTCTTGAATGACGAAATGTGTCATTCTCTCACGAACCCTCTCGACATTGTATTGCCAAACTCTTTCATCCCTACCAATTTGAGTTTGATCTTCACCTTGAGTGTGTTTTGCGTGACTAGCAATATGTTTCCTCAAAGTGCTATTTCCCGCTGCACCCAAAATTCTACCACAACGTTTGCAACGAGCCTTTTGCGAACCGTTCGACATTTCGCATAAATCGAAATAAGTCCATATCTCTTGGTTTCGGGAGCAAGGAAGTATTGACACCACCGTAACATCGCTAGTAGAACCACCAACGGAATTTTGAGTGCTTGCGGAAGCCATGAGAGCGTTTTTTTTTCTGCGTAAAGTGAGCGTTTTTTTTGCGTTTTGAGAGCGTTTTTGAGTTTTGAGAGCTAGAATGTTGTGGTGAACTAACTCATACACACAATACCTATTTATACTAAGTTTCAAGGCTTAAAAACCAAAAAAAAAACAAAAAAAACGGCCAAAAAAAGGCTATATAGCCGTTTTTTTTTTCTTTCAACGGCTATAACCGGTTCCAAATTGTCCGAAAAAAAACCGGTTCCATTTTGTCCGATTTTTATCCGGTCCGTCAAAAAAACCAGAACCGGTTCTGGATCCGCCGGTTCTCACAAAATCCGGTCCGGTCTCAAAAAAACCGGTTCTAGACGGATCCGGTTTCGGATAATCCATCGGATCGGATTCGGTTCCGGTTCTTTTGAGCACCTCTACGTCCCAGCATAATTTTTGCTAAAACGGAGTTGTATTCAAAATAAAGTATTTTTAGGTATCATGAGTTATATCGACAATGATGACGTGTTGCTACCATGAAGAATGCGACCAACACCTACTAAAAGACATCGATACCGTTATCTAACTGTCTTTTATCTATGTTTTGATCTCCAAAGTCGAGTCGCCATAGTTCATACGTTTCTTTTATGTATTTAATTACGTTTCTTTTTGTGTCTTTTTAAGTTCCGCCCCCCGCCGCGGGGCAAAACTCATTAAACCACGTTTCCTTTTGTGTTTAGCCACGTTAAAGTCACTATATCAACTGTTTAAGTTCCGCTTCCCGTCACAGAGCGCGGGGCAAAATTTCTACTTAGGTATTAAAACTCATTTTTCTTTAAACCCAAAACATAATAGGTATCGGTTGATATTAAATTGTTCAATTGAGAGGTTGTGTAGAAAATGTGTTCGTCTCAAATGGTTAGAGAGTTAAAATCTGTGTTGTGTATATTAAACTTGTTGTCCCTTAGCTATATTGAAAATTGTATCTTTCATCTTTTATCGTCAATAATTCCACTAGTTATCCTTCACATTTAGTGTTTGTAACAAATTTCGTCCTTTTGATTGATTGAGCGTTAGATGTATTAAATCAAGACATGTGCAAACATAAGAGCGTTAGATGTATCGCGTTTAGTGTTTTGTAACGGATTTAGTCTTTTTAACCCTTCTACTTAGAAAAATAGAAAGTGTAAAAGCTCATATACTCCCTTCTTGTTCATCCCTCCTTGCCCTAACCCAACATCACGAAATTTGCTATCCAAGCTTAGGAATCGACGCATCCCAAATTTTTAGGGTTCCTAATTCATTTTTTTAAGGTTTTGTTGGAGGATAGATTTTGGTCAAAATCAATTTTGCTCATGTTTGATTTTGGCCAAAATCGAATTAGTACCACCGCTGCACAACCACCACCCCACCTCAGTTGGTCTGGTTCTTTGAATTTATTAGAAGTTAAATGGAGCCAACATAACCTCTCAATTCGATAACTGTCTTTCAGCATTTAGAGCAAAGATGTGATAATGATGAATAGGATGTGGTGTGTTAAAACTAAATTTTCATTCTTTTGTTTTCACTCATTCGACCTTAACTTTTGAAGATCTTGAACCAAGAATCAATTGTTGAATGAAGGGTTGATCTTGGAGAAAGAGCTTCAATGGCAAATATGTTGAGAATATTTTTGATGGTGGATTAAGGCTAAGGGATGAAAAAGGGGGTAATTTGGGTTATACTTTTAGTATTTTATTAAACAAAAGGATTAAAAAAAAAACTAACATCCTCTTACGTGCATTACACATGACTGGATTTAACAAATACATCTGACGCTCATTCACCAGAAAGATGAAACTTATGACAAACCACTAAACGTAAAGAATGACTAGTGTAATTATAAAGACAAAGGGACGAAAGGTGAATTAATGAAAACTTGAGACTTGCTACCACAAAAGCAAGAAAAAACACATTTTTCACAAACAAGATTTAAATAAATGACAAGCAGTCAAAAAACTTACCACTGGATATAAGTCAAACATGAAACATTCATCTTTTAACAGAAAATGAAATAAAAAATACAGTTTTACAATCACACAGCATGTTTTCTCACGAAATAAAAAACAAAATTAACAGTAAATAAAATAAAAATAAGTATCAACAATCGATCCATGGCATAGAGGGAAGAGAGGTACCGATTAGTTTTCATTTTTCGTCACTATGCTCGGGTCCTGCTGCTTTCTGCATTTCTTATTGGGTAAAAATATGGATGTGCCTGCAGTTTACCAAACCATAACAATATTTTTAAACACGAGTAATAACTGTCCAGCCAATGATCTGATCATATTCGAAAACATAGCTCAATAGCTGAATAGCATGTAAAGAAAGAAGCAAATTTACCATTGCTTCTTTGGCAGTGGGCCTTTCTTGATGATCATACCGAAGCAGCTTGTCAAGAAAGTCAATTGCCTAGTCAACAAACAAGCATGCGTATAAAGAACAAACACAAATGAAACGATGGTTGATTAAGTTGTCATATATGCCAAAGGATGTTTCCTTACCTCGGGAACAGCTAAATGTTGGTTATCAGAATTTATGAACTTTGCCCAAGGTTTCCTGCTATGCCTGCATCAGTTGACAAAAATATGACCTTTAACAAATGAAATTAAAAGCTTTAAAATGGAATTTAGCATTAAGGACCAACCTCCCAACAAGGGCAACTAGATTGGGGTCTAGCTCTAAGTGATATCTCTGTAGATAAGTATTTAACTCGTCTGTCCCTAAAACCTATCAAAAAACAAATGAAAAATATAACAAGCAGTCGAGAACAGCGTGATTGTAAACACAATAACACACACATACCTTAGCAATTTTGACTAGCTGATCATAATTGTCATGTCCGTAAAAAAATGGTTCCTTACGAAATATCTGTACAACACAACCATTTCATAAAAAGCATTAAAACATAAAAGACAATTTATATGAAAATGTGGGAGACCAAGCTACAGTGCTCATAAAACATGCATCAAGGCATACTAATATGTATATTTCTTAAGGGCAAGTATCAGAAATAATTATCTATTAAGTAGTAGAAATAGTTTGTTCATAGATTATAGACTCAGATGATTGAAGGAGAAAAAGGGTCGCATAGAACTAAAAGTATATGTGCTAAACCGTATGCAATGGATTCAGAAATTTCATCAACATAAGATAAAGATGCAGAACAACATGAAAAAAAAATAAAGATCCGGAAAATATGATCACCATTCCAGCGAACATGCAACCAAGGCTCCATAAGTCTAATGAGTAATCATAATCTTGCAAGTCCACAAGGAGTTCTGGACCTTTGAAATATCTGCATTTAACAAAAATAAAAATGAGTATATACATAACTTATTGGATTGAAAAAAGGTGAAAACTGAAAAGTAAGTAAAGAACTTACCAGGAATATTATATAACAAGTGAACTAATAATTTAATCAAATAAAGGGAGAAATATACGGACCTAGATGCTACACGAACATTATATTCTTTGCCTGGATGATAGAACTCTGCAAGTCCCCAATCTATAAGACGAAGCTTGCGTTTTTCATGATCGATCATCACATTGTGAGGCTTTACATCTCGATGCATGATTCCTTGAGAGTGACAGTAATCTAAAGCCTAGCACAATCAATACAATGTATATTAGAAACATATAAATAAATAAAACAAAGCCTCATAATTCATAAATGTATATTAAAGAATTTAGTTGTTTAGAAACAAAAATTACAAAAGTCCCAGCTAAAAACCCAAACAATCAGCATACACTCTAAGGATGACCTGTTGACTTGTGGGACAAGTTAATAAGAAGTCAATCACCGATACAGTAGAGTAAATAAACCTGTAAAAGATTATTGTAAATAGAGTCTAGAGCTCCCAAAATTGTGTTATGTAAGACAGAATTTGAACAAAGAAGTACCAAAAATTACTATAAGTAAATCCTAGTTAAGTGGTTGACGAATAAACGACAAAGAAGCAAGTTCTTGACATGCTTACCTTTAAAAGTTCATATATATAATAGCGGATATCAACATCAGAAAGTGTTGGATAGAGCACTTTGAAATCAGTGTTGTTCACATATTCAAATATTAAACTTGGTGTTTTTGATTGCTGATCTCTAACAATATCCAGCAATTTCACAATATTTGGCCCACCACAAAGGTTCTGTAGAATTTTGATCTCCCTCTTGATCTGCGTGCAAATAAATATGAATCATCAATTCAATGATGAAACAAATTGCAAGTTTATTAAATAATACAATATGAAAAGAGAGAAATAGTAAAAGTAATGTTTCAAATCTGAATAAACGGACCAAGTGAATTTTCCTGTGGCACCAATACATGATTTTCTTTTCTTGTAACCATAAAGACATCACAAACTCGATTATTGTTTTTCTATATTGGAATCATATAGAATGTATATAATGCAAGTATCACTAAGCATCATTTGTATGGTACCAAATAAAGGGTGTTTGTTTGGAGATGCTCAACATGTCCTACACACACCTGTAGAACCAAATATCATCGCACATCATGCTTGACCAACATTCAGTTTTGCTACAGCAAAGCTGGTGAATAAATACAAGTTGAAAACTCTCCATGTACAGTTGCCATAATTATTAAAGAAAAACAGTATGTTGAAATAATTCTGCCTTCCTTTTGATAGCTAAGCTCTACTCAGGAGTCCCAAAAATACAACCAAATCAACCACTCTCTATTATCCTTCCCTGCATATTTTCCAACAATGATCTTTAGCTTTAACATGCTAGCTAGCTAGCTAACAAAAGAGTTGGTAGAAGCACAACTAACCACCTTTACCATAGGTATATCACCTCATTCCAGGTTGCATTTCCCTACATTTAAAATCTAGTCGAACTATCATAATCACATATGTGCCAACTTTATTTATTTGATTCTTCAAGAAACCCCAACAATATTCTTGAGTTTTTTTACGAGAAAAAGAAACAGGAAATGAGAAAATCAAAAAAAATAGTAGTGCTCTTGAGTTTCATGAAAAGAGATGATGAAAGAAAGGGAGCGAAAAGGATGGAAGATGTGACGAGTATTCCTTCCAAAACTTTTCCTCCCATGTCTGGAGAAAGGGCAGAAAGGAAGTTATAATTTTTCTGCAATGACAAAACATATGCTTAATTATAGAACTTTAAATTATCAAATCCTACACAAAAAGGCATATAGTTGTAAATCATAAGCTTTTCTTCCTTTTTCTCCAACTCAAGTCTCAAGAAAATGTTTCCTTTCCTTTCTTACCTCTTCTATCCTTTTCTCTTATTTTTATTTCTTTTCTTCCACTAAAACTTGAGAATGAAGCGTTAGAGATGAAATTTTAAACTTCAAGAAACCCAAAAGCATGTGATAACATAAAAAGCAGTGTCGTGTCAACTCCACTAGCCAACTAAACCATATACATGACATGCTTACCAGCAATGTCATGCAACACAAAACTTCCAAGCCTCAAAATAACACAATAGGGGTCAAATCCATAAACATATTACCCTTCCTGGCTAACATTACAAGTAAAACTAACTAACGAACAATTAGGTCATACGCGCACACTTTTTTACCTAAACAACAATGTCCTTTTACTCGCATTATACTGGCAAATCCTTACAAAAGTCAATCGAAACCTGAGGAAGGCAAAACTAAACCAATATATCTACAGGCTATAAATCTGATGACTTAATGTATGTTCTCCATTACAAATGTGTATAAAAACTAAAAAGCATTAACCTACAAGAAACAAATTGGGGATAAAATCATACAATCAACAAATAACCTAACCTTCTTCTTCTTAACAGGCTTGAGTATTTTAATAATGCATTTCTCATCATTAGCACAGTGAAATCCCTCAAAAACCTCACTGTATTTCCCCCTCCCAACCTTCCTCACCACCTCATAATTATCCTGTTCCCTGTAAAATATCAAATAATCAAAATCACACAAAACAGAAGACAATAATCAACAACAAAAACAATAACAGAAGTCAAATCAGATCCCTAACCCCCACTGAACAGTCAACGTCTCGTAGTCCCAATACTCCTTAGGCCGAATAACATTAACATCGGCATAAACCCTAGCTTTCGACGGGGCTCCGGGACGGCGGATAGCTTTTCCGATCTTCTGCGCCATGGTTTCCGGTAGAGATTGCGTAGGCCGGAGGCTGGAAAACGGAGGTGAAGGTGAGGTAGGCGGCTGGCGGATGGTTTGGTTTTGATGAGGATATTTGTGCTTCTGTTTTTGCTTGCGGTTGTGGTTGTGGTGGTGGTGTGGTTGCGGTGGAGCGACGGAGGCGATGCGACGGAGGAGTAGGGTTGCGAATTTGGGGGTGTTGATGGAGGAGATAAATTGCAGCGAAGGCATCAAACGGAGTTATAATCGAGAACAAGACTCAAGGTCGTAACCCTTTTTCTTTAACATTTTTCCTACATAATTATTATGGCTCTATTTCTTTGACTTCTTTAATTCTTTTTACTTTTTACTAAGTTTTATTTAAATTGAATTAAATGTTTTTGCCAAATGAAATAAAATCTAATATTATTTATGTCGAATTTGTATGTTTTATATTAATTTATCTTTAATAGCTCACCGGAATATCAGTGTTGTGTGAAGTGTATTGTCATCTAAGCATTTACGTATCATTTTAAAAGACAGTGTTTAATAGCTAGAAAATTGAGTGTATTCCAAAAGGATGTTCGATGGGAGCATCCACCTATCTTATGTAGAGTTTGATTGTCAAGAGTTTATTAGGACCTTGACGGATTTTTGTTTGATCTTCTTAGGGGATTCTTAGAAAATAAGTGAGAGAGAAAAGGGTGGTTATATATAATTAGTGTGTTCGTAGTTAGTAATTTGTGGGTTTGTGTTCTCCTTTATTAGAGTTTTTCAACGAGCTAAAAAGTGACTAATTTTTTTAGTTTAGGTGAATAAGATATCGATGTTGAAAATAATGTGTTAGAAATGTAAATTGAATTAAGAAATTAGGTGAAACTTGTCACATAAGGAAGAAGCCAGTATGTTTGGCGAGCATGTTCCTTGGTTTTACCTTCACACCTTCGTGTTTCTTCTAATTGGATTAAAAAATTTGAACTCGTGTGTAACCACAACTTGCAGGCACAAATGATGAAATAAAATTTTCGGGCTCGTGTAAGATAAATTTGCTTCGCCCCGTAACTTTTTTCAAACCAGTTTCTCAACGTTTGTTGATAGTATCTTATTGTCAAGTCTTAGTTTGTCGTATCAACTAAGATTGCAACATTTAACTGTATTAGATACCGGTGTTAATTGTAATACTTGCAAGTATCATCAACAAAGCATTTTTATCAATCTTCAACTGTTTATTAAAATGATTAAATTGCATATTAAAACGTTTAATGCACTTTAAATTCGATTGATGCAACTTAAAATGATTGGTTCGTTTTTTTTACTTAGGCTATAAAAACCGAGTTCTCTAATTTTGTCATGTACAACACAAAGACATCACGTACATACAGTATTTGTTGTATTCTCGCCCAAAAACAACATAAATTACGGTGCATTTTCATGTAAATTTAGTAAACATGTGACAATATTGTTGCTCTGGTTGTACCTAGAAAGAGTACGTGTATATACACAAAAATCTCTTTTAAGGGAAACATGCCCTTAACTCAATTATTTTTTTCTTATCATTTTAATACTATTGTCGACTCGTCTTCAGTTCCCTGAACCCTGCACATGCGGGAGCCTTGTGCACCAAATTGACTCATTTTCATTTGTTTGCATTTTGTTAATTTCATTTCTATACGTATTATTTTATGTGGTAACTTATCAGTTATGATTTATGAACGATATGTTCCCACATCAGCAACTTATATTGATCCAAATTCATAAGAACCGCCTCTCACTTCAAATTAAATGATTTAGGATTACGTTTTTAAGGACTCAGTCCTAGGTTTAGTTTTCGAAAATTCATATATGACCAAAGATAAACCTTGAAATAGACACTCATAGCTATCGGCATCACATCTATTTATAAAGATGTCCCAAACTAGAGAGAAGATAAATGTTAGAGATTAAAACTCGAGCATAGAAAGGATGATTTAAGAGATTACATATACTTGTTATGATCTTCTAAGGTATAAAATTGCAATACATTATAATGCACAATTGCACATTACAAGGGGTTTGTTTTTCTTATATTGCTGTAATAATATATGCTTATAATCAATGCTCATCAACGATCTCTTAACTTTGATATCTTGCCCAGCCTTACTATGATTACTCAGTTATTCATGAAAATATTATACAAAATTCTACGAGAACATAAATGTTGCATTTAAACATCGAAATCTATACTATATAATAAATAAATGTTTTAGAAGTACACTTGTCACTCACACATTAATCCTTAACATTTTTTCTCGCCTCTCTCTTTTATTAACTACACAATTTTCTATATTTTTTTATAATTTTTGTTTTCCACATCTCTCTCATATTAAATAATAATAATTTCTATAATTACTTTTATAAAACGTTATTTATTTTTTTTAAATAGTTTTTTTATAAACATTGTTTTTTTTAATTTGAAAACTTCTTCATTCTTTTTATAAAACAATTTTAAAAAATAATTATATAACATTTTTAGAATTTATAAATCTTCATTGACACTGATGTTTTATAACAAATTTTATATATTCAATCCATGTAATACATGGGTTTTAACCTAGTAGATAATATTAAGATGAAACACTATAGAACCAAATGTTGCATTTAATAGAATAAATAACATAAATTATTTTGGTGTAAATTATTGGTTTTTTTAACCTTTTAATTGAACTAGAAATGTTGCCCCGCGCTCCGCGGCGGGAGGTGGAGTTTTAATAATTGAGGCGATGACATTAACATGGCTAAGCAAAAAAAGAAAAAAACGTGGTTAAATAAATTTTGTCACGCGCTCCACGGCGGGAGGCGGATCTTAAACGGTTGAGAAAGTGACATTAACGTGGCTAAGCACAAAAAGAAAACTTGGTAAAATACATAAAAGAAACGTATGAAGTTATGGCGACTCGGTTGTGGAGATCGAAACATAGATAAAAATACAGTTATATAACGGTACCGGTGTTTTTCAGTCGGTGTCGGTCTCATTCTTCACGGTACCAGCATGTCACCGTCAGTCGATGTACGTAATATAACTCACGATACTTAAAAAGTACTCTATTTTGAATACGGCTATGTTTTTAATAAAATTTATACCATGACGTTAAGAGAAAAAATTAAACAAACAAATGAAAATTATTAAGGAAATATCAGGTTATAAATTCTACAGGTGATAATCTTGAAACTTTAAAAACTTAAGGTGATTAAAGTGATATTTTATAAAGTTGATGGGTCATTTTTACCATTTAACAAAGTGGAGAGGTTGGAGTAGTCGGTGGCACACTTCCTTTTAAGTAGCAGTATAATTTGATTCTCACGTTTATTATTCACTAGTAATTTTGATATAAGATTAATTAAACTTTTTTTTAACAAAAATTCTTAAAATTTCTAAGATAAGTGTATCACAACATGGACCCTACGAGATTTAAACTCTTAACTTTTTTATCGTAAGATACACCAGTTAACCAATGTCCGTTTGAAAGAAGATTCATTATACTTAACAATTGGAATGATTGTTTAATCCTTTGTATTTTAATTTTTAAATTATTTATATATTACATATAAAAATCCTAGCAATAAATGATCATATATAAGATCCAGAAAGATTTTTTATGACAGATTTTTCTACGATAAAGATAAAAACTTTCATGATCACATAATTGGAGCACAAGTGGTATTTTATATTTTCAAGTATAATATATATATATATATATATATATATATATATATAGGAGGGTTAGGCTAGAAGGGGAGGGTTAAAAAAAAAACCACAAATTTAGACGAAAACCAAGAAAACCACATTATTTCAGACAATTTTTTTATTTACATATACGTATCCAAAAACATTTTTTTTTATTTACGTATACGTAACCACAATTTTTTTGTTTTACGTATACGTAACACTATGTGTAAAAATGTTTTTTGGTAAAAATGTTTAATATTACACTGATACTCTTTTAAATAAATAAAAACAAAATAAATATTATTATATAATTGGGTAAAATTGGTTTTTTTAGTGGTTTTCGCCTAACTTGTGGTTTTCTCTGCAACTCTCCCCTAGGCTAGAAAGGGAGAAAAGCCTAAAAAGTGTAGGAAGTATTCTCAGCTCGACACGTGTCCAAAAACAGAAAAGAAGGGAAATGGTACTTGTGTCAAAACACCAGATCATTAAATCAGCACATGCACATGCAAGTCACATGTCATTTCCCCCCCATTTTTTAAACGTCCGTAACTTTTTTATACGTCATTATTTAAAAAAAAAATATATCATAAAATCGAGAGTTTTTTTTATCTTTCCAACGAGTATGGTATTGCTATATTAAAAAAAAACCCACCAACTGGGTGTTGTTTGAACTTATGAGTTTTTATGGTGTTTTATGGAGTTTACACATGGTTTTTGAAATTATGCATTTTACACATGGTTTTTATATTTTAACATCTATATACATGTATTTTATGATATTTATGTTTATGGTTTTTTTGTTTTGTCATGGTGTTTTACACTTTTGGCGTAAAATTTCAATCGACGATTAGTTTTTCATTGTGTTTTATACTTTAACTTCCATATACATGGTGTTTTGCCATGTTTGTGTTTATGGTGTTTTACCTTTTTTTAACGTCTAGTTCAACATAAATTATACGTCACAGTTGTAAAACACAATGACAAACTAAATCGCCATGTGAAAACACCATGAACAAAAACACCATGTGGAAATTTGACGTTTTAATTTGTCATTGTGATTTTGAAAACACATGTTGAAACTAAAATGTCATGTTGAAAGAGTTTATAAAGAAACTAAAACGTTATGTTGGATCATAATTTATCATTGTGATTTATCAAAGAGTTTATAAAGAAACTAAAACACCATGTTGAAATCTGTCATTTTGAAAACACCATGACCAAAAAACTAAACGTCATGTTGAAGTTGGCCTCTAGGTGTAAAACACAATAACTAGAAAGACTCTATGTTGAAAAACACCATAATCTAAAAAACTCTATGTTGAAAAAACACCATAGATCTAAAACATAATGTTGAAAAAAAAATTCACTTTCAATGTTATTTAAATAAAAACGATTTAAAAGAATATATATAATAAAAAAAACTAATTGTAATGTTGAAAACACCATGAACAAAAAAGCTAAAACGCCATGTTCAAAATGGCCACATGTGTAAAACACTATGACCAGAAAAGTTTTATATTGAAAAACACTCAGTTAAAAACACCATAGCTTTAAAACACCATAAATATAAAACACCATGTTTGGTAAAACCCACTTTAATGTTATTTAAAAAAGCGATTTAAATATATATATATATATAATAAAAAAAACTAATCGTAATGTTGAAAACACCATAACCAAAAAAGCTAAAGCGGCATGTTGAAAATGACCCACATATGTAAAACACCATAACTAGAAAAACACACAGTTAAAAACACCATAGATCTAAAACACCATGTACAAAAAAATCCACTTTAATGTCATCTAAACAAAAACGATTTAAAAGAGTATATAAATATAGCAATACCATACTCGTTGGAAAGATAAAAAAACGCTCGATTTTATGGTGAAATTTTTTTAAAAAAATAATGACATATAAAAAAGTTATGGACTTTTAAAAAAATTGGAGAAATGACATGTGACTTACATGTGCACTTTTTGACTTGGCTCTTCCCATAATACCCTTCCTGGTGCTTTTCCACTTGCTATTATTTACAAAATTGTCACCGCGTGAATCTCAGCCACAAATCACAAAGATCTTGTGGCTGAGATTCCTTCCTACACTTTTTAGAGTTTTGAGCCTTTGTAACAGAACCTCTACCTATATATATATATATATATAATATATATATATATATATATAATATATATATATAGGGAGAATCAAATAAGAATTATGTTTTCGCTAATAACTCTAAGAAATGACCAAAACGCTTAGAAACGATATCAAACGAACTCCGATTGAGCTCATTTCAGCGGCGTTGGAACCGCCTCGTCGAACTCTATCATCTTATATTTTAGGGTTTAGCTTTTAAGGTTTATATTTTACGTTTGAATTTTAGGGTTTTAACCCTAAGGTTTAGCTTTTAGAGTTTAGATTTTATGGTTTATGTTTTTTTGGGGGGTGGGGGGTTTATGTTTTTGGGGGTGGTTGTGGGGTGGGTTTAGGTTTTTGGGGTGGGGTGGTGGTTTTAGGCTTTTTGGGGTGGGGTTGGAGGAGGGATTTAGGTTTTTGGGGGTGCGGGTAGAGGGGGGTTTAAGTTTTTGGGTCCGGATTAGAGTTCGATGAGACGGTTCCAACGCCGCTGGAATGAGCTCAATCCGAGTTCGTTTGACCCACTTCTTAGCGTTTCTTATCGAAAAACCACTTCTTAGTGGAACATTCCCATCTATATATATGTATAAAATTATTTATCATTCTTAATTTTAATGTATAAAACATAAACTGATATTTTTAAAATATAGTTTGATTGTTAAGTTTAAAGCAAAACTTCACACACATAGCGAAAATATGGATTAAGGGGGGTGCGAGTGGAAGACGGGTAGTCAGAGGGTTGGATGGAACACCGTCGCATCCCCAGTGGGCCCAGCGGGTAGTGGAAGGCGGGTTCTCTCAGCGGCTACATATACCCGCTAGAAAATGGGCATTTAACCCAACACACGGTGAAGACACAGCTACATCATCAAGGACGTATGTACAGCGTGATCGTGAACATGCTCTAGAGATTCTAAAAAGAGATTATTTTGACGAAAACCCAACACACGAGGAAGCGATGTTTTGAGATAGATTTCGGATGTCGAAGTGGTTGTTTTTAAAAATAGTTGGCGACGTAGAGACTAGGTTTGAATATTTTCAAGAGGGTGAAGACGCTAGGAAGAAGAAGAGTTTCACGGCACTACAAAAATGCACATCGACGATTAAACAACTCGGAACCGGTAATCCTATCGACGAATTCGACGACTATTTAAGTATGGCTATGAGAACCTCAAGTGAATGTCTAGAGTATTTTTGTAACGCCATAATTCAAATATACGGTAAAGAGTTCTTACGCAGACCGACAAGTCACGACATTACACTTTTGTACAACGCGCATGAAGTAAAACATGGTTTTCCGGGTATGGTCGGTAGCATCGATTGTACACATTTTGTTTGGCGAAATTGTCCGACAAGTTTGCGCGGACAATATATGAGAGGCGATCACCAATACCCGACGATCATGTTAGAAGCGGTGACTTCAAATGATTTATGGTTTTGGCATGCGTTTTGTGATTCACCCGGCTCTAACAACGACATAAATGTTCTCCAACAATCGCCATTGTTTACCAACAAGGAGCTTGGAAACGCACCTAAGTGTCCATTTGTAGTTAATGGACAACTATACAAACGTGGATACTATCTTACGGATGAGATATACCCTACTTGGTCTACGTTTGTTAAATCGTTTCCATATCCAACAATCCCTAAAGAAAGGGCATTCAAGAAGGTGCAAGAGTCGGCAAGAAAAGATGTCGAGAGAGCTTTCGGTGTGTTAAAAGGAAAATGGGGTATACTTCGTCAACCAAACCGGCATTTAAAATTGCCGAAGATTATGAATGAGGTGTATACGTGCATGATATTGCACAATATGATCTTAAAGGATGACGGGAATTCAATATCACCTGTCTACAAATAGGATCCTCCAGTCGAACCAGTTATTGACAATAACGTCCTTTCAGAGTTGCACGATGTAGCTACACATATTAGTCTTCGATTTGATCACATGGAACATATTGCGAGAAACACCCCGGATTTGGATGAAGACGAAGAGTAGATGAATTTTTATTTGTTGTTATGTATTTTTATTTATTGTCTTTTAATTTATTATGTATTTTTAATTAATTAATTAAAGTTTTAGTTTATTAATTTTATTTATTTTAAATATTTTTTTTAAATAAGAGGGTTGAAGGGTACTTGGAGGGTATCACTCCCACCATAGATGGTACTTTGAGATGGTACTTTGGCTAATTGAGGTGTCATCTTGTGATTGGTGTAATTTGGGAGGGTAGTTTGGTTGGGAGGGTACCACTCCCACCCCCCTAAGTGGGTGTTTGGGATTAACTTATTAACTTTTATAAGTTAAAAAGTTATTTGGGGAATATGACTTTTGCTACTCATTTTAACTTTTTAAATGACGGAAAATGAGTTTTTGAAAAGTAAGAAAGAACTTATTTCTCAAAACTCATTATAATTTTTTATATAAACCAATAAGGAGCTTAAAATAAGTAAATCCCAACATGCCCTAAATCCTTAAAAAGTGAGCAAATCTATAATTTATAACAAACCTTAAAAGTAACCTACATGTATATGTGCAGAGGGTTTTGGGGCATTTGTATTGGTGAAAAAATAAAATATAAGAATTAAGTAGTTACACTTCTAATTTATTTAGAAGTTCTAAATAAAATACTTTTCTTATTGTTGATACATCAACTGATATTTTTGTATAAATCAATTGGTATTTCATATATATCTAAACCGAACCAAACCAGATTAAAACAGGTTTCAAACTAAATCGGGTTTCTCCCCTTTATAAAACGGTTTATAATTCGATCCGGTTTGGACCAATTCAGTTTTGACTTTCTTGACTCGATCCAAACCGGTTTTAAAACCAATCCGGTTTAGCCCAAAATCCGGTTCCGTGCACCTCTAGGCTCAACAAGTTTTTACAAAAAATTTGGCCAACTGCTAACTATAGTTTTAGGGAAAAACCAACCAAACTAGTTGGGTTCCGATTTTGACAGTTTGATGATTCAGTTTTAGACGTTTGACAATTTTAAACAAAGTTTTTTGTTTGTCTTCAAAAACATAACTTTGTAGTAATTTTTTAAAAATGATAAGAATAGTTCATACATAACACAAAACTTCATGTTTCTAAAATGAATATATATATAAATAAATAAACAAATGTTAAACGGCCATTTCTGTTGACATGGCTGTTATAAGTTATGAACTATAAACCATCAAAACCGAAATGTATATATTTCAAACCGGCAAAAGTAGCCGATTTGCTTTACTTTGAACGGTTCCATCTGTTTCAAACGGTTTGTGACAAAACTACTATCAGTTGCAATTTACAAAATAGAGCGGTGTTGACTGTTGACTATATCTCCATTTGGATTCTTTCATTTGGGCTTAATTGTATTTGTGTTCTATCAGATTCTTTTTCTTTAGGCCTCATTTTATTAATTGGGTTTTTGCTTCTTGTGCCTGTCTACTATTAGGATTTTCAGTGGTCATGGAAAAATAAGTTAGTTTAAGATATTTTAGGGGAAAAAAACGTGTTAAAACCTATAATTTAAATAAAACATGAAAGTTGAGTGACTTAATTGAAACATTTTTTAAACTTGATTGATCTAATTGGAACACTTTTAAAACTTGGTTACTATTCTATGAAGTTACCCCATTTTACCAACAAGAGTTAAATAAATAAAACATAAAAGATTAACTAAAATAAAGTTAACCATGTTAACCCAAAAAACCCTCCCGACACGAACCATTGGGTGCACCGGTTGTGAAGGCGAAGCTTCTGTTCCTAGGTTTATTGGTTAAATCTATTGGATCTTGGACCATGTTGAACAGGGCCGTTCCTAAGATTTTGAATGCTCTCTGCGACTGGTAAGCCCCTCAACCCCATGTTGAACAATTTGATGATAAACAGTCAAACCTGGTTTCCCATGATTTTTTTATCTGAATTTATGGTGAGAAAGAAAGCATATCTTGGAGGAGACACTACTTTTGTCTTCATTTAATCATTTTTATTTGGAAAATTTTTTGCCTTCCATTATGTCCCAAGTCATAACCTTTGTCCTTTCAATTCATTGTATGGTGAAAACACAAGGAGAATTGATTGAGACAGACCATCTAACTATGTATCAATGTGGTCTCAATAGTAGGAAATTGGCCATTGCTTATGTGTACTTATTTTTATCTTCTGTCGGCATGCTTATATAGTTATGTGTATAACTATATATCAATGTAGCACATTGGGTTTTATGGGTATAGAGAAAGAGAGAGCGAGTGCGTGCGTACACGCTTCAAACGGAAACAATTAAATAATTAGGATCATCTTATTCGTAAAATGTTCTATAAGAAAATAGAATTTTGAAAATGAATTGGAATTTACGGGGATTGGAATTTGCTAGAATTGGAGTTAATTCCAAAGAAAATTTGTATGATGTTTAGTTTGTAAATTTATGAATGGAATTGAAATGTAAAAAGGTTAAATTGACAAAATTACCCCTTCAATCCCCCATTTCATAGCCACTTCTAATCTCTCCTCTCTCCATCCTCACTTGGTTGGATCGGACAAAAACAAGTAAAAAGGTTAATGTTCTTTTGATTTAAATTCTTTTGACAATTATTATTCGAGTATTATCAACTATCAAGTAAATGATAAAGGACAAAAACAGACTTGTGAGCTACAACCGCACTTATATATATGCCTTCATGTCCAGTACTAAAGTAAAATTACGTCAATGCCCCTGGAAAAGGGCATGTGTTTTTATGTAGCTGTTGGAACAAAGATTAGTGCGGAACTAACCAATGAGAAACAGACACGTGCGTGTCAAAATCTTGATCGTAGATCTTATGAAAGCAAAGTAATCGAAAATGGTGGTAGGGTAGGATTGGAAATTAGGAAAGGCTCATGTAAATCCGAAAAGGGGGGCCCAGGCAAAGGATTTTGCTAGATTTCTTCTCTATTTCAATTTCCCAATTAACGATAAGGGAAGTTCAAATTAAAAAAATGTGTTTCTAAGTCTTAACTTTTTTGGTTCGACTTTTCATAGACTTTGTCCTCAACTTTTATTGTTTAATGGTTATAATCATTCTACACCTAATACCTGTCTAGTTATCGAGTGGTAGCATTTACATGTGTGTTTAGCTTTGAATTAAAGTTACTTTTGGTCCAGATTCAATAAACATAAAAAAAAAATATTATGTCAAATACCGAGTTTAACTGGGTGACTGAAGACTGTCTGATGATGACTTGGGAATCTGTCCTCTAAAAAATGTTAATTTGTCGTCAAATGGTGGTGGAGATTCAAGTGTGAAGAAGCTAGTTTATGGAGAAGATTCATCGCGACGGTTCATTATACGAGAAATAGAACCCTTCCTGGAATATGGGGTACCATAGCCAATTTACAGAAACATTTGGTTTTTTCTAGCATTCAGCTATGTAGTGCGATCAAAGGTATCGTTGGCAACGGCTGCAAAATCAGATTCTGGCTCGATGCGTGGTGCGGTGACCAGCCCCTTAAATCTTGTTTCCCTAGGTTATTCTACCTAGCTAAAAGTAAACATTGTTTAGTTGTTGATCGATGTTACATGGAGAATGGTGTGGTGTGTTTCAATTGGGATTGGAAACAACGAATAATTAATCTTGTCTTGGTTAGCGACTTGGATGAGTTGATCAGAGGCCTTAGCTCGGTATCCCTAAACAATAACAATGATAGATGGGTGTGGTTAGGAGACAGATTTGGAGCGTTTTTAGTGGCTTCTTTCAAAAAGCTTTTTCCCTCTGTTGACCCTCTTCCAAACATATACATTCTGGCCTGGAATCAATGGGTCCCGTTGAAAGTTAACGTTTTTGGTTGGAGGGTTCTTCAAGATCGTTTACCGACCTTAGATTCTTTGATTAAGAGAAAGATGATGATAGGTCCTAATTTGTGCAGCTTATGCAGGTCTGAAGCAGAGTCTTCTGATCATCTTTTTTAGCTCCTGTTATGTGGTTTCCGCCATTTGCAAGAGCTGAGTAGATGGTGTAAAATCCCTCCTATTTTCACCTTTTCCGTCCATGACGTGTTTGATTTGCATAACCATGTTGGGGGAGTGGTTTAAAAAGGAAGATTATTCAGGCTATTATCTTGGTGGCATGTTGGTGTCTTTGGAGGGCTATGAACCAATGTATCTTCTCGAATGAGTCGGTGGCGGTGGAGAAGATAGTGGGAGACATCAATTTTTTTAGCTTTCTTTAGATTACTAACCGTTCTAAGGTGATATTGTTAGATTGGAAAAAATGGATCCGCTTTGATGTGTAAGCTTCTTGTTGTTTGCTAGCCTTTTTAATGAATTTTGCCGTTCAAAAAAAAATACCGGCTTTAACTTTTTCATTATTATAAACTCAACTTGACATGCCTTAACAATTACATATAACCAGCTATTTATAGTTTTATACTAAACTAAAACTAATCATAACCCAACTCAAACTTAATTAAAATCTATATCTATATCTATATACTATATAATAAATAAAGGTTTTTATATGACACGTGTCGCCACCATATTCAATCTCATCATTGTTTTCTCGCTTCTCTATCTTATTAAATGCACCCATATCTTTTAATAAATTACTATTTATACTAATAAAACACATTTATTTTAAATTATCCTTTATTGTAAAAAAACTTTGAAATCTAATTATATAATTTTTATTTTCAATCAAATAGTAAATGAAAGTCAAATTACATTAAATAGTAATTGACGTATTTCCGAAACCCAGTTATATATTATTTTTTACATATTTTTTACAAAAGCCATTGGCTATTGAAGCCTCATCTATCTTTTCCCCAAGCCCTCAATCTTCATGGTCAATGGTCACAAAAAGAGCTTCAACGGCTACATCCAAATCAAAGAGCGTGAACACGCCGTGAAAAAAATCACTCTCCATGAACACGCCATGAATTCTTTTTGAGGGGGCGGTGTTCGCATGACCATCACGCCGTGAAGCCTTTTCCACATCGGATCACGCCGTTGTTTTTCATCCCATACCAGATGCTCTAAAGTTGCATGATTGACATTTACGTATAAAAATATCCCACAGTTAGGAAAATGTAGCCAAGAAAAGCAAATAGATAGTCATTGGTTGGGGTACCAGACTAAAAATGTCGATGCCGTTGATATCCTTAATTTGATAAAAGTCTTTGGCAACAAGTCAGGTATTATAGTAAACAAATATCTGGAGTGGTCATTCTTCGTTACAGGTTGGGTTATGGTAGTAGGATTTGGTAGCACGGTGCAAAAGGTCAAACATAAGTTGATATCGTAAGAAATGTCATCGTTAAAAGGAGAGAGAGGGAGGGAGGGAGAGGGGTTCACTATTTTATATATTATATTATTTTTTTATTATTGGTTTTAGATTTTGTGTTTTCTATTTTTAGTAGCAAAGGATATTTAGGTCATTTTACATCTGATTAACAGAAAAACTTATTTTCCATCAAAGTTAAATACCACCGGTATTACATTTTGATAAACATGTGAACTCTTAATGTTTTTTTTCAAAATTAGGACCTATACCCGTGTAGTTATCATATATCTATATCTTACTTTTATAAAAAAAATATATATATTAGAATATAATATTACTGATTGTAAATAAATAAATAATTGATCACAGTTTCCTTTGATAATTTGATTCCATGTTGATCTGAAAGTGAAAGAGCATCAAAATATCATCCAATAAAAAGCCAAAGAAAATATAAAGTTAAAAGAATAGATAAATCCGCGAAAACACGGAGCCGCTCTCACCCAATACTTTGGAATCCACCCACAACCACCCACTCACTCTTAACCTAACCACGGTTAACTTAACCACACCTCTTTCCTCTACAAATCCCCTCATTTTCCCCCATCTCTGCGGCTTCATTTCTCCGCCTCCATTGCCGGAACCTCACCGTCTCCCTTCTTTTTCCGGCAAACAACACAAAAGTAAACCGATACTCGAATTTCAATTTTCAACCATGAGTTGCAACGGATGCCGTGTTCTTCGAAAAGGATGCAGTGACAGCTGTATTCTTCGTCCTTGTTTGCAGTGGATCGATACTCCGGAAGCTCAAGGTCACGCCACCGTCTTCGTCGCTAAGTTCTTTGGCCGCGCCGATCTCATGTCCTTCATCTCCGCCGTGCCGGAAAATCAACGTCCATGTAAATCACCGCACTCGAAAACCTAATTAAGTTTGCTTGCGTGTGTGTGTCTTTCGTTGAATTGAATTGAATTCATTAATTTATGACTGACACGATGCTAGGGTTTGTGATTGATGCGATTTATCTAGTTTTGATTCAAATTGTTATGGAGTTGATGATTCGTGCGTGTTTGTTTCGTTGAATTGAATTGAAGTAGTTCGTTGATTTATAACTGACTCGATGCTAGGGTTTGTAAATTGTAATTGACGAGATTTTTCGATTTATCTAGTTTTGATTCAAATTGTTATGGAGTTGATAACTGATTTAAATCCGCCTGTGTTTTTGCATCTGCAGCTCTTTTTCAATCGCTGTTATTCGAAGCTGCCGGCCGGACTGTGAATCCGGTGACCGGTGCCGTCGGACTTTTATGGACGGGGAACTGGCACGTGTGTCAGGCATCGGTGGATTCGGTTCTTCGAGGCGCCACGTTACGGCCGATACCTGAGCTGCTTGACGGATTTCCGATGACGTCAAAACTCGGTGTTTCTTCTGAAATAGATGTGAAGCTTCAGGATCCGGTGACACATCCACGATCGAAGGTGCAGAAGCGCCGGCGAGCGTTTGAAGCACCGTCCGACGTAATACAGTATCAGGATCTCGATCTAGATCAGAGTTTTCCGGCGATAAAAAACATGCCGGTGAAACGGCGGCATGGAAGTCCGTCGATGAATTCTGAAGACTCCTCTGTGACTACGACGTGTTTGGACGGCGGTTTAGGAGATTATAATTGTACACAAGAAGGAAGAGAATTGCATCTGTTGAATCTGTTCAAATGATGAGATCGACCGTCAATTTTGATTTTGTATGAAGGATATGTTTTAGGCCGGATTTTAGATTCCGGTGACTTTTGTAGATCGCCGGTTCAGGATTTCCCTCCGTCCTATATTATGGGTTTTGTAAGGAGGGGAAAATGAAAGTTCGCCGGTGATTTCTTTTTCATCTTCAGTTTGCGTTTGGAAACCGGAAAATAATAATAAATTATATCTTTTATTTTCTTGTAAGTTTTAGTTTAAAATATGATATATACCGATCGGATTTGTGATAAATAACTCTTTGAGTGAGTCAAACTCTAAATAAAATAGAAGGAACTTTGAAGAATTCTAAAAATAAATTTAGACTAATTTATATTTCATTCATATCCCTAATTCATAAAACATAAGCCCTTTTATATAGGCTAACAAAAATTAACTTACCACTAAATTCATAAGTTACAAGTACTCCAGTAACTTCATATTACTAAACATACTTAAAGGAAACAATTAATTGATATAAAGGAAATTGATTGCTAATGGTGTTGTGGGATTTGTAGAGGCACGTAACAATCCCTTCCGCTTGAAGAAACCTTGCCCGCAAGGTTGAGAATCCAAACATGACATGGGCGAATATCCCACGGAGGACGCCACTTGGTTCTTCTCGTAGCATTTGAAGCGGTAATAACAAAACTCCATGGCGACCGCCATTCAGAGTTCCCGGTTACCCCTTTCATCGATGTCCTAGTTGTTTTTATCGCAATGGCATCTACGGTGGTCACCCTTTGGAATTCTTGAACAATATGATTGACCATTATGTTCTTGGAATCCTTACGGCTAACAAGATGGAAGAGAAGAACATTTTGTTCCACTACACGAGAAGCTTTCTTGTTCAAACCAAAAGTGTTGACAACAACTTTTGGGTTCGGGCTTGAGACCGTTGTGGGTGCGGAATAGGCGGTGGTTGAGGAGGGTTGTTGCAGTGGCGGAGCTGGTGGTGGTAAACGAGGTCGGTTCTTGAGAAAATCAATCATCTCAACAAGCATTGATTCGATTCGGTCCAACGACTTGTTCCATTCTTGAGCGTCCATAGGAGTGGATCAAAACCGCTCTGATACCAATGTTATAACCCCAATGGTAGAACTCATCCCAAAAGACTAGTTTGATGGGAGAGGGAACCATTTGAGTTATAAATCACACATTTGTTGCCCATACAATCGATGTGGGACAAGTCTCATACCTTGCAATGGTTCAGTCCATAACAATCGACCCTCCTTAAGGGACAACGTCCTCGTTGGTCACGGCTGGCTTCCTCTAGGCCACCACTCCATGTGCCACCACTCCGAGTTTGGCTCTAATACCACTGATATGTACCGATCGGATTTGTGATAAATAACCCTTTAAGTGGGTCAAACTCTAAAGAAAATATAAGGAACCTTGAAGAATTCTAAAGATAAATTTAGACTAATTCATATTTCATTCATATCCCCAATTCATAAAACATAAGCCCTTTATATAGGCTAACAAGAATTAACTTACCACTAAATTCATAAGTTAGAAGTACTCCACTAACTTCATATTACTAAACATACTTAAAGGAAATAATTAATTGAAATAAAGGAAATTGATTGCTAATGGTGTTGAGGGATTTGCAGAGGCACGTAACAAAATACTTTTATTTAATTATTAGAATTATAGTTGATAATAATTAATAAAACTATAATTATGTGATAGAAATATCAAATATAATTGTTTATACATATGTTGTCACACCCTGACCAATGGCGGAATCATCGAGGCGGACAATGGAATGATTGTTCAAAAGCACATGATAACTAAAAAGTTGCATTATTCATTAATTAAATTTGAAGACAACAAAGATCCAATTACAATACATTTCAAATAACCTAGTCTAGTTCAAAACATTGATTTATTTAACTAGGTCCATAGTTCTTAAGTGGAGAAATCTTTAGCAAGCAATCACATATCCAAACCTGAAACATTAATTAAATCAAGTGTCAACTAAAAAGTTAGTGAGTACATAGGTTTTTGTAGTTCCGATAAGTAGCAGATAAAAACGTTTTGCAACTCATTGTTTATCTTGTTAAACATAGTATATATATTGTGTATCATTTATCTAATCACAATTCAAACCTTGTTTGACGCGCTTGAACATAGCACAACAGCTAAGTCCGGTATGTTTGAATATAGTTACCCACTATATCCGGTATGTTTGAATATAACACGCGGCTATATCCGAGTATGCAGTAATAAACACCCTAACCGGGTGGGCTGGTCAGACACAATAGATGTATTAATATTACTGTTGGTTTTCTTGTGTTTAAATGTATGTACACCCAAGATAATAAGCATATAGTCCACATGTATAACACGTATAAACAAAGAGAGTAGCATGTATAATGTTTCACCCCAAAATGCGTAAAATGTAAAATAGGGGCTATGTAACTCACCTGGCTAGCGGATGTTTTAATCCACGAGTGCGGGTGATAAGCACGTTGAGAACTAAGCACGTTGAATCCCTATGTGGATAAATAGGTATTATTGTATGTTTTGTATGTGCGAATTCGTATTTAAATATGTATAGGTTTACAACAATATTTCTTAACATTTATTTGTATAAAATATGGTAAAAAGATGATAATGGTTTTGTAAAACTTAACATCAAATATATATATATATATATATATATATATATATATATTTTAATCTTGTTAAAATATTATATTTTAAATAAATTGGTTATTATGTTTATTGTATTTATATATAATAATAAAAGAAAAGTTTCTATTTATCCAATTATGTTATTATTAACATATATTAAAATTTATTTTAAATAATTTGTTATTATGTTTATTGTATTTATATATAAAAAGAAAAGTTTCCATTTGTCTAATTATGTTATCATTCTTTACATTAAAATTTATTTTAACGAGTTTATAAAAATATAGGGTTTATTATTTTATAAAAATTTGGGTGGGTTAAATATGTATAAAAATTTGCTTAATCGATTTTAAAATAAACGAACGAGTAAGCCGACTCGTTTTAGTTTTTATTGTATAAAAAGAATATTAAAATAAGTTAAAATAAATAAATAAAAATAAATAAAATAAAGAACAGAATAAAAAGTTTGGGCCGAAGGCCAACCGGGATCGAACCCGCGACCTACAACACAAACACATACACGCATAACCAGCCAGGCTACTGCCCATCGCTGGTTATGTGTGTACCGTTTAATTAATAACATACAAATGCGAACTGGTCCTCGGCAACCGGCAAACCGTGTCCGAGGACATTGGTTTGCCCGGTAATCGACGGTTTATTGCCGCGATTTCGATTAGGATAGTTTGCCTGAGGGTAACAGAAGGTAACTGAACGAATTTGAGGCTCGAACCTGGTCGCGAAGGATCTGGTCGACAGGTTTTTGGTCCGAAAATACCAAGATCGTGATTTCAAGTTTCGGGATGGAATTAGGCCCTGATATTTTGGTCAAAGCTTCACTCAGAGACGACGAATGCAATGGTAGTTTCAATTTTGAGTGTGAGTGGGTGGAGGGGGGATGGCGAGCTCGTGCAGGTTCGGTAATGGCTTTTTATAGCCGAGCTCGATTCTGATAATGAGACAAGCAATTGAGCATGTCCCGACACTCGTCTGGACGAGACGAAGCTGTCGAGCCATCTTGCAGGCGTGGAGGTTGACTGTCGGGGCCGAATTTGTGGCGTGGGTTTTCGGCCACAAACACGATCGAACTTTCTGTATGTCGGGGAGACCAATTGGTCGGGGGCTATTGTTCGCGTTGGGACGACGAGGTCGGGGAGACCAAATTCGGCTGTCGAGGTGTAGGGGACAGTCGTGTCGAGGAGTCGCCGGAGAAAAGCTCGGACCGTCGGTCAATGGGGAAGACGGCCGGAAACACGAATTGGAAGTTGGCAAAACCAGTCCCTGGAGTTTGTTTTTGATTTAAAATAGTCCCTAAGAGTTATTACAAATTGGTCCCTGTGGTTTGATTTGTCCAGAAACAGCCCCTTTAACAGATTTTGTCTTAAAGCCCTTTTTGTTTCATTATTTTCAAAAAAACCCCTCAACTTTTATAAAAATAATTTCTTTAATTTCTTTTAATTTCAAATATATTTTATAAACTTATTTTATTATTATTATAACTAATTTTTATAAAAGTTATTTATCTTATTTAATTAGGTTATTTTATTAAATATGAAACTTTTAAATTTAGATTTTTATGTAAAATTTTATATAAGTTTTAAAACTTATAAAATTTTAATTAATTCAAATCCGTAAAATAAAAATACCTGTTTGTATAAAACTAAATAAAACACTTGTATTTTATTTAATTTGAGAATGATTACATGATAATTATATTACAAGTGTGCGAATGAAAAACCCGAAACGTCACATATGTTCTTAAATAATTTTTAAAATTTAAGTTCTCTGTTAACTAAATCTCGTATTAATATTAAGTGTTTGGTTTCTTGTCGAGGGTTTCCGCTCCACGCCAAACCAAAGATGGGTTGCACCATCCACTAAGCTTGTCACAAACAACATTGCTCAATCTTCCTCTTTAAAAAACAGGAGGTGATCAATCAATACCGCACTATGAGTTACATGATTCATCTCGTCACCTCCCATCGAGCGCTTATCAGTTTAACCTTCCAAGTCCGTGTTGGTTCTCGAAGATCGTTTCCTATTTTTGACATTATTTGAATGTTGTTCACATCTTAGAGTGGCTCCTAATGATCTTAATTTTCATTGTGAGCATCTACATAACATTCTTAAATATTTATATATATATTTTATATGTGTAAAAATGTAAATAAAGATCGTGTGATTGTAAATTATCATATAAATATCATTACTCATATCAAACTTATAAAATAATCTTGATAGATGTGATTGTGAATTATCTTGAAATATATAACATTATGTGAATATGTATTGTGGAATTCTTATTTATATATAAATAATATCTTGTCAATACAAAGCTGTACACATAAATAAAATGTATTTTTATATTTTCTTTTCATGGTCGAACATAAAATTCTTTTAGTCTCATACTTATATCATTCGTGTTAATTTCTTAATTGTAATTAACTCGGAGAACACCTTGCGCTTCGCGGCGGTGTTGTAACTTGCGGTAATGTTAATAAAACGGTAGCATTAAAATTTGTTACGTAAATTAACAGAAATATAAATTGTTCTCACATACTAAAAAAATAAAGAAAATAAACCTATAAACAAACTAAAAAAAATAAAACAAAAAAGTATTCGGTAAAGAATGCTAAAAAAAGAAACCAGAAAAAATGCAGGAAAAAACTAAAACTAAACAATGTTGCCACCCAGAATCAAACCCGGGTTGATAGTGTAGAGGGCGCGCCCTTACAGTTGGAGTAGGGAGGCATTTGTGTTGAAATTCCTCCAATAAACACTTTATACAGATAAAAATAGAGGTAAATGAAAAAAAAAACGAATCACTAGGAAGGAAGTACGCCAATGAGCTGGTGGTGGAGTGGTAAGAAAGAGACCTGATGTTTTTTGTGATCCAGGTTCGAATCTTGCCCTCCCTATTAGTTTCTGAGGCATGCAAATGAGGCCTAGTTCTTAGGCTGATGCACTAGGGTTTTACTCACGCCGATCCAGGGTTCGAGCCTCGGCTCACCCTCAAGCCCGGAAAGGGCTGTATTGGGTGGGGATTTTCCTTGGATGCTCTCCAACTCTGACGCCAATTGGGCCCGGTTAGGACAACATATTGCCGGAGTTAGACGAGACTCTCCCATGTGACGGGGGGTGCGACGTCATAACATTCAATGTTCGCCGTTCAGAAAAAAAAAATAGGAAGGAAACACTGTAGACACCTTGCTAAAATGTATATTGTTATAATTAGCTCATATAAAATATTCATTTAAGAAAATAAATATGAGGAAAACAGATATATAAATAGATAGATAAATATCTATATCTATACTATATAATAATAAAAAAAATTAACGCCACATGTCGCATCTATATTCATTCTCATCATTTTTCACGTATCTCTCTTATTTAATACATATTTATCCTTTAATAATATAGTTTAAAAAAAATACTAATTATAGTAATACAACGCATTTATTTTAAATTATCCATTATTATAATAAACTTTGATATTATCTTATTATGTAATTTTTATTTTCAATCAAATAGTAATTGAAATTAAATTAAATTAAATATTATTTTACGTATTTTCGAATGCCAATTATAAATTGATTTTTAGATATTTTCAGTTTTGCTTCTATCCTTAGTATGTAATACATTTTTACACATGTAAATATATACATAAAAATTTGAAAAATTTATGTATTGATATTTTTCATCTTTTGTGTAGTACACACGTTCTAAAACGGTTACATAGTATAGATTAAAAGACACAATACTAATTCCATTACCTTTTTGACACGTCATGCCTTTTGTTTTATTTTATTATTTTTTTTTAATTTTCATTTTTACCGCTTATGCTATATACAATACTAGTTTAGGTCCCGTGTCTACACACGGGGTGAAAAATATTAATATTTAAAAATTTTAAATCTTTATGTATATATATTTCACAGGTGTAAAAATATATTATATATACTACGGATATAAACAAACTCAAAATATATAAAAATTAATATATAATTAGGTTTCAAAAATACGTTAATTACTATTTAATGTAATTTCACTTTCAATTACTATTTGATTGAAATAAAAGTTACATAATTAAATTTTAAAGTTTTCTTATAATAAGGGATAATTTAAAATAAATGTGTTATATTAGTCAAATTAATACTTTCTTTAAATATATATTATTATTTAAATATAGAAGTGCATTAAATAAGAGAGAGGGGCGGAAAAAAAATGGTGAGATTGAATGTGGAGATGACACGTGACACTAAAAAACCTTTATTTATTAGTATATATAGATACGTTTTTTTACTTTTTTTTCTAATAAATTCGTTTTTCATTTAATAACTTTAGTTAGTTAAATTTTTCTTAAAAACCGAGCGGGTGCTACTTTTTGTTTATTTTTTGTCGACGCTCCGATATTCATTTTTTTAAAACAAATTTATATTCAAAATCGAGTTTTTTTGTATCGTTGCCTATAACAAATGTCGTAACCGTTGTGGTACTGTGACGAACCAAACTTAGTATTACATTTTCATTTAGATTTTTTACCAATGTTTTGTCGACGCTCCGATATATATATTTATTTTTTAAAAACGGAGTTATATAAATAATCGAGTTTTTTTTGTATAGTCACCTATATTAAGTGTCATAACCGTTATAAAACTGATACGGACCGAATCTATTATTACGTTTTAAATAGATTTTATTAGAGACTCTACCGGCTAGTTAATAATTATAATATAGGCTATACTTCATTCAAATGCATGATATATATTTTAGAAGACCAAATTTTGCACTTTCTTTTTAGGGTTAAGGGATAGGTAGAACCATAGAAGACGACTATTGGTGGGTTTGAAGAGCCATGTTGATATATGCATACTATATTTATATATTTGGCATCAAAAAAGACCCTTAAATATTTTATTAGTTGCTTACTTGCCTCCAAGTATAAGTAGGCATCTTATACTCATTTTCATTCCTTGATTATTATAAGTGTTAGTGTTTTCATTTGTACGACTATTATTAGCTAATTTTCTTGTATCACTTGGGTTTTGATGAACCTTGGTGTAAACTAATATTTTAAGTTAGTAAAATGGTGTGTTTATGGTTCTTGGTTATCTTTAATATGAACATCCTTTATGGACGTGAGTACTTGGTCTTTTGTTATTACGAGTCTTAAATCTTGTGGGTGCTTTAAGTAATACATGTTGTTTAAACATCCATTTGACGTTGTACGTCGTTATACAAAATTATTGATAATATACTACACCCAGGTGGTAAAGATTTAAACCTTTGTTGGTTTGGATTAAGTAATTAAGCAAAGCATTATGAGTGTTAGTTGAACCTTCTGTTTTGTGCCGGTATTTCTTCCATCCTCCTGTCTTGGCTTGCAGGGGACTCGATTGGAGCCATGGTGTTTAAGGCTTGAGGTAAAATACGTATTTATTTAAATTATGTTATAGTATAGATCTCTTTATTACGACCTTGCGGTGGTTAGTGTGTCATATCATTCAATAATTTTAAGTTGTTAATGGGTGGCTTTGATGTGGTTGTTCATTCCAACTTTTCAATGAGTCATACGGTGTGGTAACCTTACCAGGAGCCACGCCAACTGGGTAGTTTTAGTCAGAATGATTTCCGGAAGAAGTGTGACGACGGGCGGGAGCCTCTTAGCCTTTAACCGGTTATTCGAATGGTAACCCGACCAAGGAGTCGTTCATCCCTTTTACTATTTTGACCGCAGTATTATACTATTTCTAAAATATTGATGTACTACATAGCAAATCCAAACTTAAGTGATATATTGATAGTTTTCTTCACTACTATTTATCTTTTATTCTTTTATTTTCTTTAATTTAAACAATATCCACCCAACTTTTACTTTGGCGAGATAAGACAATACAGAAAGTTGATTAGTGAAAGACACTATGTCCGTTGGTTCAATACTTAGTTTTGCTTATACTATATAACACTGAGATACTTGCCTTTTGTATGTAGTTATTTAAAATAATAATCATTTTATAAATTTAAAATCTAATAACCATATTAAAAAAATAAACTCCAAAAATATATAGCTAACACCACACACATCATATCATATAGTTTCTAATATATAGTTCAAAATAACATGGGATCAAGGTTCCCGATCCTTATATGATGACGAATAATATCTTATTATTCTTCTATTTTTTTAATTCTATTATTAGCGTGGTTACATACATAATGATATAAATGATATTTATAGTATATATAAGTGTCCCTTATCGAATATGAGTAGGTTCGTCCGTTCTAAAACAATGGCAGCCATCCCTCAAATTTGTAGGCCTTTTTATTCAAAAATACCTTTTTGAGAACAGAGAAGTCAAAATGTCACTATTTTGGGCAGCTTTATGCTCCATCAAAATTTCATGGATGTCCCCACCCCATATGTTTTTGTAATAGCAAAGGCCTGAACAGTCGATATAAGTCTAACAAACGGATCACTTTTTCTTCTGAAGAACAGAAGCGTGATGACCCAGCCTTATACCTTTCAGGAGAAAACCCATAACTGGAAAAACCTCTGCTTCAACCTTGAACATTTTATCCCAAACGAGACTCAAACCCATGACTTTCTATTTGAAAAGTCAAGAGACTACTATTTAACCAGAAGGCTCGATGGTCCTCCACTCCTGTATGTATATTTGTGTTTTATAAATCTTTTGTTATAATATTAAACAAGTTATTTAAATGATTTTCTGAACAGTTTGAAAATTTTCAAAATACTAAGTTCAATACTTTAAAAGAACTTATAATACTAATTTACAATTAAAGTGTGGTATAAGGTGTGAAAAAAAAGGTAGTATATCAACTAGTTATAAAATCGTTTGGTTCATCTTGAGTCTCCTTGGTCCTTTATAATCTGTTTTGTTACTTTATCTGAGAGTATACATCATCCAAGCATGACTTCAAATTAATATTGATTTAAGACGTTACTTTGAAAATTGAGTCCTCACACCCGAGGATCGATATAGTTCCCAATCACAACTATAATGTAGCAAGACATGGCATCTAAGAATCTACTAATTCCTACCTGACCTTAGGAAGTAAGTCTACAAATCCGAGAATCAAATACTTCCAATTAGGTCAGTTTTTTAGGTTTATATGTGCCTTTAGTTTTGGATTTGCCTTTAATCGTAAGTGTGCCTTTAGTTATTCGATGTGTCTTTAGTCATAGATACGGTTTTAGTTTTAGATGTGTCTTTAGTTGTAGAGGTGTGTTAGTCTTAGGTGTACTTTTAGCCTAAGAAGCTTTAGAATTAAGGATTTTTACTAGTGAATTCTTTTATCTTCAGCTACTAATAAATTTTGCTAAGATATAATGCCATGTTAATTTCTAATATGTTTTTTTGTCTTCTATGTTTTTATTAAAAAAGAGATTTTTCAAGCCGGGGGATAGAGGTAAGATATTGATAATTTCTGATAGAGGTAAGACTTGCACTCATCTCACCATTCTCAGACCCTACGTTTGATTATGATTTTGTTGTGTATATTTATAGTTAAACCAAGCTATGATGTGATGTCAAGACTATATCATGTTGTTAGCATCAATCATCAAGTTATTAAGGTCATAACAATATGGGAACATATTAAATTAGCATAACATAAAATATTTGACCATCTTCCACATGTTTAATGTAATGTTGTTGGAAGGATAAAAATAAGGGGATCATGAGGAGTAATAAGGTTTTTTCTAGCGTTAGATGATGAAACATCATATCTCCTAACAATAAATATAAAGTTAACATAATCATCGTATATATACACTACCTTTATTTTTATCATTGATGGTAGAGAAAAATGAGCAAAGTAGAAACCCATAATGAACATTATATTTAGTTAAGTTCATGTGCACTCACTATATTAACTAAATATATTTATTTAATTGTTGGTGGTAAAAAACACTAATATAATAAAAGTTGACGATAGACGTTATCTTCATTTATTTTCGTTTACGATCATTATATTAACTAAAGAGTAAACTGTAGTTTTTGTCCTTAATGTTTGATGGTTATAACAGGTTCAGTGCACCCTAACACTCTGAGTCCCTCACGTTATATTTCTTAACGCTTTTAGTCCAATTCATTAACACCGTTAAGTTTTTTAAGTTAATTTCTTCTTAAATGACCAAAATATCCCTCTTCTTTCCCACTCCACCATCACCAGCCACCGCCACCACCACCCCCACCCCCACCCACCGCCGCCGCCACCACCACCGAATTCACGATAGACGTTATCTTCATTTAATTTGATTTTACTTTATTTAAAATTTATTATTAACTTCATTTATTTATTACATATCACAATTTAAACAAACAATTTCATATCTAATTACTTTAGATTGTTTAAGACTAATGTCATCTATACAAATCTTACATCGTGATTGAACAACATGATACTGAAAATTTGAATATAAAATCAAAAAAAATAATATCATAACATGAAACAAATATGTGAAACAATAAATCTTACGCATTTTATAGTCGATACTATCCTGCTTCATAAAAAAGCTAGACACTTCATAAAACAGTAAATACACGATAAAAATACATATAAACCTATAAAGCAACACATCTCATGACGATTTGAAAGATTTTTTGTAACATGATTATAAAAGTATACGATAGTTATTTTCGTGATACTTTTTAAAAATATTTTTATAATTCATAAATTATAAAAATCTTGAAGGATGTTGTCACTAGTCTTTCACTGAATACCTACTTTATATACAGGAAAGAATATTTGGGTTTCAATGGATAAAAATATAGCGACACATGGGTATGACGTGTAGTCTCAACCTAAATTGGCCCACAATCCAATTAATTATTAAAATATATAAAAAAATTAATGATGATGATAATAATGGAGGAATAAAGGGAAGGAGTGACGAGGAATACACCAGCATTCATTTTCATTTTATTTAATATTATTTAATATTTATTATGATAACGCCAAAGACGACAGCTTCCAAGCTTCTTGGTGCATACCCCCTTTTCTTTTCTTTTTTTTTCTTTTATTTTTTCTTTATAATAAATCCACATTTCATTATCGTATTTTTATCATCAACAAAATAAGTCTAAGACACACTACCCTGGTTTGGACAAAGGGATCATGTAGGCCCAAACGATCTAATTGGTCGAACATGTGTTGAACCACTCATGTTTGTAATACAAGTGACAAAGACGGAATGGCATAACGATAATTGGGTCTCTATGTCTAGATCGAAGCATGTCTGTATACTTAAAAAGACAACATATTACAACGTCAGTATTGAAATATGTTCCTAAATGGTCACACACACCAAACAATTTGGATGCTATCCACCACCGTCAAGATGATAAACAATTTGTTCAATAAGAATACAAATTATAAAGACATGATCATAATATATATATACACATTCGTTGCATATAAATGGATAAGAGTACACAAAGGGTGAATGAAAAATGAGAAGCATGGGTGTCCCTAAGCCTTCTTACAGCCAAGAATACCAAGAGGAACATAGACAATGGCTTTTGTCATTGTTTATTCATACCTTTAGTACTTATGTTAGACTATCATGGGCAATCTTGTATTATATGATTAGTACATATCCTACAACATTTCTATTGCTTTATTGTCTCAACACTCTTGTTCTTGGAGTAGCCTTTTAAGTGTGATATACTAGCTTGCAAACTTGCACTAGTGAGGGGTTAAAGAAGGTGTTCTTTGCTTCTACTTTCATTCATCTTAACACAAGTGGTTGAAGACTAGTATCTTCTTGGATCATTCTTGTTGCTTGGTTTGAATTCATTTGGAGAGGAAGCATTTGGTTCTTTTGATCTTCTACGTCAAAGATCTATAATTTCTCTACAAAGGTTGTAGGTCTAAACACCGTACATGTGGTTTTACAATTTTTTGTATCTTACATGTGGATCCATCTATTTTGAAAGCTTTTAAAATAGTTGCATGTTTAAGTTTCAGTTGCCTAAAATTATATAAACTGGACATGTAAAATCCAACAAGTATATATCATTAATGATCAGGGTCGTCCATGAGATTTCGGGTGTCATTTGCGAATAGAAGAAATCTGCCACTAAAATATGAAGTTATATACAATTCATTAATCCGAAGATAATTATTATAACAATAAACAAAGCAAAACTATTGTAGCAAAGTAATCTATGTTAAAAAGTTAAACGAATCGTGAAGCTCTCATAATATTCTTGGAAACAAAGTTGTTGAACAACCCTTTATAATCCGTACTCTCTATTTAATCAATCTTGATGGCTATCATTATAATATAATTAAACTAATAACTATCAATATTCAATCATATAATCATTATTATATAATCCAATTAAAATCTTCAGAAACTTACTTGATAAATGATCGATCGATTGAAAGTGATTATCGATTTCTGATTTCTCCCCTTTGTTCGAAATCTTCTTTTTGATTGAAAATGATTATCAAAACCTCTGATTGTCTCGAATTCTTGAATCTTGATCAGTTGATTACCGTCGTTTGAGTCATGCAAAAAACCTAAGTAATCTGGATAGCTCGAGTAAGTAGGGTATCGTATCCACGAGGAACATTCGCTCATTGTTATACGTTCAAATTGATTATTTATATTAAACCTAATTACCTACATTAAACCTAATTACCTACATTAAACTAACTTAAAGATTGATTGATTGATTGATGTATAACAAAAACTCAACTTAAATTATTAACATGCAAATAATTAAAAGATATGATCGCACCCAAGTTTCAAATTAAGAAGCACACTCTTATTTACTTGTGTTGATATATAAATGTAAGACTAAGTAACATGATTGTGTTGCCTAAACCGAATAATAACACAATTAAGATGTTATCCAAACAATTACCAATTCAATTTCAATCAATTCAACTAAGTATCAATTGTTAATGATTCAAAAACCAATGACTTTATGGATTAACAGTTAAATAAAAGAAAACCAAATCTATACTATCTAATAAATAAAAGTTTTTCTTGTCATATGTCGCCTCCATATTCACCCTCATCGTTTTTTTCTCGCCTCTCTCTCCTATTAAATACATTTCCATCTTTTAATAATAATAATATATTAAAAAAATACTAATTATACTAATAAAATACATTTATTTAAATTATCTTTTATTATAAAAAACTTTGAAATCTACCTATTTAACTTTTATTTTCAATCAAGTAGTAATGAAAGTCAAATTATATTAAATAATAATTAACGTATTTTTAAAACCCAATTATATATTAATTTTTACATATTTTAAATTTATTTTTTATCCTTAGTATATGTAATACATTTTTACACCCGTAAAAAATATATATAAAATTTTTAGAATTGTATATAGGATATTTTTCACCCTGTGTGTAATACACGGGGTCTAAGCTAGTTGGTTAATAAAACAAATTAAAAAGACACAAATCGAATTAATCAAATGATTACAAAAAGACTATGTTCTAGAACTGGTAAAATCAGAGATGAAATAGTTACTAACTCAAACTCTACATGACTAGGTTGATCACAAATAAGTCAGATGCTGTCATTATCAAATTATTCATTTAAAATTATCAACTAAAGTTCCCTTAAAAATAAAACAAAAAAACTTTACTTGTTCTCATCTCGATTCGTATGCAAAGTAGCAAAATCTGATACCTTTCTTTCTCACGACTCTAGACCTGGCAGTCTTGACCCAAAATAGAGGAAATGGGTTGGTTTGGGTGAATAACTTGTTTATTATAAGTTGAATTATGCAGCATCATAACACATAACATCTTGAATGATCAACACCTTAACACATTTCAGGTCAAGATGACCCGCATAAAAAGGTAAATGGGTTCAAACGGGTCAATAATACGTGTGACGAGAAAATCGCTACCGCCTACACAACCACCAATCCCACCGCTTGTAATTAACCAACAAGATTTATTAAGTGAAACGAAAAAACATAGGTTGGTCATCATATTTCAAAGTAACATGAGGTTTGTTCTTGTTTTCATAAAATAGCAAAGTAAAGAGAGATGGTTAAGTGAGATTTGTGAAAAAGTAAAATAATGAAACACACACCTCATAGTCTCACACCATCGACATTCAATCAGTAAATGTTGAGACTCGTTTCGATGTTTGAGTAACAATTTATCTAACAAATATATTGAGTTTATTAAATATTTCTTAATTGTTAATTTAGTTTAAAAAGTCTCCACTTTTGGTGGTCTATACTCTACCGACCACTAACACCACCACCACCAGCTGCTTTTGCACCACCACAACGTCACCGTCAGCCGTCGCCACAATGCCACAACCAACCGCGAAAAAAATTATAGCAGATTTTGATAATTTTCTTTTCTAATATGACTAAATTTCAACCCAACCCACTTTTTAGTCCAAGCCCATTCAAATCTAAAGCAAATTGATACTTTTTTTAAAAACGACCCGCTTTGACCTGAATCCATTTTGCTCATCACCCGTCATGACCCGGACATGTTTTGTCTTGTTATCCAACCCGACCCGACAGGAGCAAGGTTGCTGCCGCCTTCTTTTTCACGCACACAGCCACCAAGGGCTTTTAATTCCTTTTATTTTCTGCGATTTCTCCTAGCCCAACAGCAGCCCACGAATCCATTGGCCCAGCCCAGCCATTCTTAATTTTAAATGAGCCCAATCATTATGTGTTTAGTTTAATTACATCAGCACAACAAATTCTTCATTTCAATCCAATTGTTTCTTTTAACTTCCGATCCACGTGAGTCATGGATTAATTCAAAACAATGATAAACAAATGGATTAATTTAATTTAATTTAACTAAATTCACTAATTGATCAAATCCGTTAATTGATTTGTAGATATTAACTTAGTTAATGAAATTTAATTTATTCGATTAAGCCCAATTGTGTGGTTAAGTTTGTTTTCTCTTTAAATATAAAAACACATCAAAGCAATATATTTTATTTTATATAAAATCAATGCATTTATCAGATAATTAACATAAAATAAAGTGTAATGAACCGACCGGTTTAAAAAACGTTTAACTTTTAAATGGGTTACTTAAACAATTTACAATTTTAGGTGTATTAAATGGGATTAGACAGGCTAAAACTAAAAAAAAGAACCATCAACAATTGTTTCATCTATAATACATCAATACTCACGTGGATGGATTAGATTTTTTTTAAATGTTACTAGTATCAGATATACATGACTTGAAGTTAGGTTTCATGATTTTTAAAGTTTAACAGACATATCTTAAAGCAGATGCAAGAAAAAAGGATTAATGTACGATTAAGTTTTTACCATCATTAGACGTGAAAGATCATAGCGAGTAAAAATTGATATGCCACTAAATTCTCACATCAATGGTTTAATAAAAAAAAATATATAATTTTTTTTTATTTATCCAAAGTACCGAACCAACGGATGCATGGTTTCATTTTTCAACACCCAATCAGAAACCTAATAAATCCACTTACAACTTCACACGTGTAATAAACCACATGTGTCTTTAACCCCTCCCCTCGAAAAGAAGCTTCCAAAAAACCCCAAACTCACTTACGAGCCCTAATCTCTTTCGCCTTCGCTCGATCGATCAATCAATCACGCCCCTTCGATCCATTTCAATTTCAGTAAAATTCTACTCTAAACTCAACTTCCGTATTTGATCAATCAGGTTAGCTTACTGTTCTACTTTCCCCTTTTGTTTTTTTATCGAATCTTCAGTTCTATTACATTGCTCGATTCATCGTCTTCAATTCGCGTTTCTGGAGCGGCAATAGATCATGAGGTTTATGTTTTTTAGTTGTAATCATCACTTGTTTGTGTGTATTGTTGGTAATTTTAAGTTGGTTGAATCTGGCTGTCAGAATTTGTGTGATTTGTTTTTGAGCTAAATCAGGGCACGATTAATGAAATTGATGATGAATTTGATCTCATGAAGTAATGAGAAGTTTTGTTTGGGTTGATTTTTATGTGGATTTGATTGTCTTTTTGCAGAATTTTTGTAGGTGAGTACAGTTGACTTAAAGTCAAAGAACAGTCAAAACTTAGAAGTTTTTTCGAGGGATGTGGGGGGTGGATTGTTTGGAGACATATTTAGAGAAGATGTTTTGATGATTTTGAGACATTGAATAGAGTACCAAAATGCCAGCGGTGCGGCATTGTTCTAGAATTGATACTTTTGAGCTTAAACTTCAAATGGAAAGGAGTCTTGGTGCACAAAAATCTGATAAATACTTCGATCTTCTCACGAGATATCTGAGTTTAAAGCTTGGGAAATCGGAATTTGATAAACTCTGCATCCGTTTGATCGGTAGAGAGAACATTCGTCTTCACAATGAACTTATCAGGGCAATTTTGAAAAATGCAACTGTCGCCAAGACACCTCCTCCAAAGCAAGTCAAACGTGACAATCCGTTGACTTTCAAAGATCCGAATGGCGGTCTTCATTCGATCTGCAGAGATGTGTTCCCCCAGTCTCCCAGAAAAGGACGGACTCAAAGTTTTCGTGAAAGAAAGTTTAAAGATAGACCGAGTCCAAATGGGATTGATGACGAGGATCATATGGCTGAAGATTTTGCAATGGCACGTGGTATCAAGCCACTGATTGAAGTTAACTCTGAGCATGATGCATTAAACCGGATTGGTTATAGAAGAATCCCAATAACAGCTCCATTTGGGGTTAATATGTACTCGAATGGAACACGAAAAGTGGCACATAACGATTTAGGTTCTGGTTATTACACGGAGATGTGTCATTACAGTGGTCAATTTCTAAGTAGAAGTTCTTTAGAGAACAGATTGAAGCAGAAGTTGAAAATGGAGGGTTTGGATATCTCTATGGATTGTGTTAACCTATTGAATAGTGGACTGGATTCTTATTTGAAAAGGGTTATAAAACCAAGTCTGGAGCTAGCTAGCTCAAGGTTTTTACACGAGCCCAGAAAAAGGTTCACTGCCTCTTTGTTAGATTTCCAGATGGCAACAATGACCAACCCCAAGATGCTTGGAGAAGATTGGTCTATACAACTCGAGAAGATTTGTTCGTCTGGTTTTGAACAATAAGTAATATGTTGTTGGATTCTAGAAGCAAAACTGTAAATTGTGCGTGGAGGAAGAGTAGGAACCCACAAAAGTTTTGGATAACAAAGATTTAGGTTGTATATACATCTCAATGCTGATTCTTCGGGACAGGACTGCTGTCCATTCATAAGTTATGACTACTTTGTAAGATTCCTGGCCGCTTCAAATATTCTAGTGGTCTTTAATCATTATCTATAGTTTACTCAACTTTCTTGTTTACCATCTGTTTATAGATCTTTTACTCTTGAGTTGTGCAAGCTATAATTATTATAGTCAATTTGTTAGCTCTTTTCTGATCAAAATTGTACTTTTGGGCAATGATTTCTGTCACTGTTTAATTTATTGTGAATAAACATACGTTTGTTACACTCTTTCCACCTCAAATATGGTAAAAAGATCCTGAATATTCATTTCGAACTGATTGATACCATTCTCCTCACCTCATATTATTATTGGTTTTGTTAAGTTGGAAAGACATCTAATGGCTTGACTTATTATCCTTGGAGGCTTTAAAGCCAATGAATATCTATCACTCTTGCAAGATTTACAAATTGCAGATTGTCAAGACTGCTAATCATAAAAAAGGTTCAAACTTGCCGATCATATAAAGGTTTTGTAACATCTGGCCTCTCGTAACACCAATATTGTCCCCTTGAAATCTTTCCCTTTTTATATTACTTTCTTCTAAATTTTGTTTTGCATAGTCAATACACGTAAGTATTTGTGTATATCTTTCATTTTTTGTTGTTTTGACAAGTATGTTTCTTACACCCATCAATTATTGTTCTCTTTTTCTTATTTCATAGATTAATAAACATGAAATACTCTTCATTGTTTTGCAACATGATTGACCCAACATAAAAAAATATATATGTGTGACTTGTGTTAGTCAACCATTTCTTTGGTTATCTTTGTTTCATAACAAGCTTTTCCAACTTCATATGTGAGTAGAGGCGATTATTATATACCATTGATCTCCTTAACCAGTGTTTTAATTATGTAAGTATTCCCATCTATCCTTTTGCTGCATGAAATTTTGGTCTTACAGTCCATGTAGGCGAATTGTTTGACAAATAAATACAGTGTTTAATTGTTTTAAGTTCCCTATTATTATTATTATTGTTATTATTATCATCATCATCATCATCATTATTAATATTATGTATCATTATAAGCTATGATACTATAAACGAGACAAGGGAGTTTATGTTATAACAGAGGAAATACTTCCTGTATACTTTTGTATCATTTCATTCTTGTAAAAATTCATGTAATTAGCTCAGTTATATTCGAGTATAATATCAATTAAATGCAGAACAATCTCGCCTGATATTCCCGTTTTGGCCCTTCTTGACTCCAACCCGACCTAGTTTAGTCATGGCTGCAACAAATGCATTACTGAAAGCTTGCGGGCTGGAGGCCCATGAGTTCACCGTCTGTTTTGACCTCGAGTCAGTGAAGAGAACCTGGTCAGAGGTAAACAATCCCTTTCCCTGCTGCAAATTCTTGAAATAAACGTTGTCAAATGTTCTTGGCGTGTTTGGATCCATATTTACAGCTATCCTCGGGTCAACATTCTTTGGACACTGTTGCTGCAATTGGGCTGCATAACTTGGGCTTAGAGTTGGATCCACTGGGCTCTGCTTGCTGAAGTTGTATATCCTGTTTGTGAATTGGTTGCAGTGGGAAAATCCAAGTGTGTGCGCACCTGGATATGGTAATTAACATTGCACTTGCTCAGATCAGATTGACCCAAGAACATTTTGTTCAAAACAGATTTTTCATAAAATAATTAGTGTGTCAAATAAGATTGCAAATTACATAATTTTAGCAACAATCTATTTTTTGTATATATTCAATGGGGAAGATTGACCCCTCTGACCCATCTTACATTCTTACCTATTTTCCTTTAATCTATTATTTTTATTTTATAATCTTTTAATAAACATGACCTGAATCGACCCGTTTATTGTTTTTTATTTAACTTGTTACCTGAGAGAGCAATCATGTCGGCTTGGGTCAACCCGTTAGCAGCAAACATGGCATTAAGCTGATCCAGATTCATGTTTGGTTTGGGCAGCTTCCCACCCACACTGGATGCAGTGGAGCTCAGCCCATCTAATCTTCCCAGCTCCACTGCATACGATGGTCCCCCCGCCTGCAACCACAACCACCATTAATCATTATAATATCCAAACTACTTTAAATGTTTTTTTTTTGTGACCCTGGGAACCTGTTGCCAGTAAACCCACGGGACCCACCAATACCCTGCAAACCGGACAAATCAGGTTAATCACAGCTTGCGCTGGGTAGGTGGCCTTTAAGAAACAAAATCAGTTAGTACCATCATAATAACATCTCGTGTAGCCATGGAGAGAATATCAGCACAGGAAACCTTATTTCTGCAACTCGGGACAGCATCAACCGCAGCTTTAGCTTTGATAACCGTATCAAACCCGTCTCCAGCCAACGACAGGTTATCCTGGTGGTCTTTCTCTGCAGTGTTGGACCCACTAGATGCTATCATAACCGAAGCATCACACCCCTGAACAAAACAATCATGGAAGAACAAACGAAGAGTTCCCGGGATGGTGACGAATGTCTGTCGAACCTTTGCTGTGACAGCGTTGCGGACAATCGTTTCTACATTCGGGCAGATGTTTGCATAGTAGTTCTGTTTGAGTTGAGCAAAAGCTAAGCTTGGGAAGATGATAAGAAGTGAAAAGAGAGCCAATACTTGAATAACATTGACCCGACCCATAATGAAGGTGTATGTGTTATGAAGATGATGGTAGTAAGCTTTATTAAATAAAGAAGGCAAAGGCAAATCTCAAAGTTGTGGGCTAGCACTCAATTTCATGAACAATGCAAAGAGAAATCTTTGATTTTTATTTATTTATTTATATATTTATATTATGTGATATGATTGAGTCGTGGATGACTAAATCTAGCAAACTTTTTATAATAATATATATTTATTTTTGTTCAATATATCAAACCATTGGGAGGAAGTTCACAAGTTGGTGTTTAGGGTTAGTGGTGCACAAATCGGTTTTTTAACCCAAACCGGTTCAACCCGACCCGAACCGGTTTGGTCAACGAAAAGTCAAAACCGGTTTGGGCCCAAACCGGTTCGGGTTAAACCGGTTCGAGTAATGGAAATATGTAAACCGGTCAAACCGGTTCGGGTAGGTTTTAAACCGGTTTGTCCTTTAACCGGTTTTTATAAAAAAAAAATCCAATTAAATTTTATATTTTTAATATAAAATCCATAATAAAATATAACAAAATTAAAACATAAAGTTCAACGTTTATTAATATTTGGAAAGTTCGGAAATTAAAAAACATGACAAGATAAAATTGTAAAAAATTACAAAAAATATAACAAATATAAAACATTAAGTTCAACGTTTTATTTTTTGGAATATTGATTGATTATTCTTGTGCGTTGTCTTCGGAACTAGAGCTTCGTAGCCTTGCATCTTCGGCTAGTTCTTCATCCGTGACGGGTTCGGATATTCCAAGATCAACCTCGTTGTTGTGTATGACTTCTTCGGCTTGAATTTCATCTTCGAGAGAAGTTTGGTCTTGTATCCTATCCATCGCATCCAAATGGTCCTTCAAGCAAATGCACATTTCCATCGCTAGGGGTGTGAGTCTAGTCCTTCGTATCGATAATACTCTGCCACTAAAAGAAAACGCAGATTCCGAAGCTACCGTGGAAGCTTGGACGGTTAGTACATCACGGGCCATGGCGGAAAGAATCGGAAACGAAGCTTCGTTTGTTTTCCACCATGCCAAAATATCAAAATCCTCAAAAACGGTAGGAGGCATAAACGCTAAAAAGTTTGTGCCAATATACCTTCCGAGTTCGCTACTCGGGGTGGTACCTCGAGCCCGTTTACTAAATTCATTTAACATTTCGTTATATAAATTCAAATTAACATCTCTCGAGGTACCACTTGATGATGTACCCATTGTATCATGTGGAGTCGGAGTTGTACCATATTTATGTAAATAAACATCAAATAAATCTTGTAAACATTTGTTAAAATATGTTTTTGTGCCTTGTGCAAAATGGATGTCTTCACTATCCAAATTCAAAGCGTAAGTAATTCTATCAATCAAGGTTTCAACCCCGTAAACATTTATGGTAGGGTTTAACGCGGCGGCGCAAGTTATAACGGGAGGCATTTCTTTAAAATATTTCACTAATTTTTCTTTCATCGGTTCTATCATTTTTGTAAAAAGATCGCTTTTATTTTCAAGCTCAGACAACTTGTTAGCCATTAAATATATTTGTTTTAGTGTTAATGGACTTGTGGGATAATAAACACCGGATAAAAAAGTGGTGGCGGTTTTAAAAACTTCAAGCAATTCGGTTACGTCTTTTAAAATATCCCAATTTGGAGACGGAAACTTTTGAATTTTACGACGAGGTTTTGAGGCAAGCATATCATGAAATAGTTCTAAAGTTTCTCTTTGTCGTAAAGCGCTATAAAACATAATATAAGTCGAGTTCCATGTGGAGCCGACCAAACATCGGTGGTTAAGTTTACACCGGTTTGCAAATTTTCAAAACCCAAAATTAATTCTTTTTTTGCTTTTTTCCACATTTTTATACAATCTCGTCTAAGGGTTGTGCGACTTACTTGGTGATAACGAGGTTGGAGTGTCTCTTGAATCATCCTTGTCAAGCGCGGATTGTCAAAGTGGTTGAACGGCAATCCTTCTTGAATCACTAACCTCGCCATTCGATCTCGAACAATATTTGGATCAAAGTTCCAAATTCCTCTTTCGCTTGTCATCGAGGCTTGACCTTCACTTGGAATTCCCTTCAATGACGGGCAAGATTTTTCCATATGCATTTTCAAACTAGTGTTTGAATCTTTCCCCAAAAACGCACCACACATCTTGCACCGAGCACGTTCCTTCCCGTTTGACAACAAACATAGATCGTAATTGCACCAAATTGCCGGATTTCTCGTTGTTGCTCGAATTTCCACAACGGTAACTTCGTTTGAGGAACCACCAACACCAAAACTTGCCATGTTTTTTTTTTGAGTTTAGAGAGCGTTTTTGAGCGGTTAAAGAGCGATTTTAGAGATTAGAGAGTGTAAAGAGAGGTGTGATCAACCCTAAACACCCCCCACCTATTTATAGTGTTTTAAGGGTGCAAAAAACTCCAAAAAAAGGCCAAAATCGACCCCAACGGCTATTTTTTGCCCAGCTCGAAAACCGGTTTATCAAACCGGTTCCTAAACCGATCGCCTCCTGAAATCTCCAAACCGGTTTCAAACCGGCGGTTTTTGGGCAACCCGAACCGGTTTGGCCCAAACCGGTTTAAGCCAAACCGGTTTGCCGGTTTGGACCGGGTTAAAAAAAAAAACCGGTTTTTTTGTGCACCACTATTTAGGGTTGAGATGGTTTAGTTGATTTTGTACATATATTTTCATAATTTGTCAAAAACCTTTCTTTATTATAATCATAACTTTTTGATATTTATAGAGTTAATTTATAAAAGAAAGTAAAGAAGGAATTAAAGTTTTAATTATTTTTATAATATAACATGCCTATGAGTAATGCTAGATCATATCAATCATTCTCCCACTTGGTGGACTTCCTATAAAAATCTAAACATAACATGAGAGGTTTTTAACAAAAATGGATAAAAAGATATAACATTACTTAATGCATAGGTATCACCACCCATACGACCATACTTCATTTCAACAAGGCAATTCATAGATTGATATGATTATACTAAATTATGCAGAAAATGAAAGTTGAGGTTTACCCATTTTTGTAATGAACCATTCTTTACTTGATATTCGTACATGATAATTAGGCTTCAAACGAATCGAACGACACGGACAAGGCCTTGGTTCACTAATATTTTTATGTGTATGAACTGTTCACAACATTAACCGAACGAGATTTCCTGTTCGTGTATGTTCATTAAGGAAATTTCATGTTCACGAACACTAGCCGAACGAGATTTCATGCTCGTGTTCGTTTGTATTCGTCTGATAATTCGATGTAAGGAACGTTAACGGACACAAACGAACGCAAACGAAAACAAACGAACACAGGTTCATTTGAGAACAAAATCAACATTTTCATCTCAAATTAACATCACATAAAATCCACCAAAAATAAATATAAATTACTTGACATAATTATAAAAAAACACAATTAACGAATATCTTTAATTGATAAAATATATAATATAAAATCATAAAGACCGAACGAACATAAACAAACATAAATGAACACATTACCGAACGTTCATGAACATAAATGAATGAAAACGAACTCTGTTTATGTTCGTTCATTTAATTAAATGAACAAACTTTTCTTGTTCATGTTCGATCATTTATTAAACGAACGAACATAAATGAACTTCTCGCTGAACGGTTTACTAACTGTTCACTGAACGTTCGGTTTGTTTGCAGCCGTATTGATATTAAATAATTTTAGTTTTGGATCTATAACAAAATAACTTTATTACAAGAATATGCGTAGTAGAAAATATAATATTATCAATCTTATTAAATCTATATTTATAGATACATGTACATTAATTTTATATACTTGGAGGGATCATGAGAAAATCACATAATAGTTATACAAAAATAATGAAAACTGACAAAACCAATTAAATAATTTATTATTTTTTTAATTTAGTTCTAAGGATATTAATATAATATTACACATTTTACTAAAAAGTCATTTTACGTATTGTGTTTTACTAAAGAATCGTTATCCTTTACCAAGAATTGACGACCTTTTTGATCAACTTCAAGGTTCATCGTGTTTTTCCAAAATTGATCTTCGTTCCGGTTATCATCAACTTCGTGTCCTTGAGGAGGATATTCCTAAGACAGCCTTTCGAACGAGATATGGTCACTACGAGTTTATGGTTATACATTTTGGCCTAACTAATGCACCTACGGTATCCATGGACTTAATGAACCGTGTGTGTAGACCATACTTGGACAAGTTCGTAATCGTTTTTATTGACGATATCTTGATCTATTCTAAAACTAAAAAGGATCATGAAGAACACCTACGGTTAGTGTTAGACCTCTTAAAGAAGGAGAAATTGTTTGCCAAATTTTCTAAATGTGAATTTTGGCTAAATGAAGTCCAATTCTTAGGACATATAGTCAACTAGAAAGGAATTCCCGTGGATCCCGCAAAGATCGAAGCGGTGAAAAACTGGAAAACACCAAAGACTCCTACATAAGTCCGTTCATTCCTTGGTCTAGCCGGTTATTACCGTCGTTTCATTTCCAACTTCTCCAAAGTTGCGGTGCCCCTCACAGCCTTAACTCATAAAGGCAAGCCTTACGAGTGGGGACCGAAACAAGAAGAAGCCTTTCAAACTCTTAATCAAAAGCTTTGTGATTCTCCAATCTTGACTTTTCCTGAGGGTAACAACGACTTTGTGGTTTATTGTGATGCATCTAACTAAGGTCTCGGTTGTGTCCTTATGCAACGAGGCAAGGTTATTTCCTATGCGTCACGACAACTCAAGATTCATGAAAAGAACTACACAACGCACGACCTCGAATTGGGTGCGGTTGTCTTTGCTCTCAAAATCTAGCGACACTACCTCTACGGTACAAAGTGTGTGGTTTTCACAGACCACAAAAGCCTTCAGCACATTTTCAATCAGAAAGAACTCAACATGAGGCAACGTCGTTGGGTTGAGTTACTTAACGACTACGACTGCGACATTCGTTATCATCCTGGAAAAGCGAATGTTGTAGACGATGCCTTGAGTCGAAAGGAACACACCATGTTACATTGTGTGAGAGTTCAAAACAACCTTCAAATCCGCATTCTTGAAGCCTAACACCTTTCGGTCACCGACGGGAACATGTACGACGAAATGGCATGTGGGGCTGAACTTCAATTGGAGACTAAGCCCAACGGCTTACTCTACTTCCTGAACCGTATCTGGATTCCTGATCGAGATGATCTTCGTACTGTCATTTTAAATGAAGCTCATAAAACTCGATATTTGGTTCATCCCGGTGCAGACAAAATGCACAAGGATCTTGGTTACCAATACTGGTGGCCTGACATGAAGAAGGACATTGCCATGTACGTAGCAAAGTGCCTCACTTACTCTAAAGTCAAAGCCGAGCACCAACGTCCATCTGGTCTCCTTGAGCAACCCGCGATTCCTGTATGGAAATGGGAGTGTATAGCAATGGATTTCATTACAAAACTACCTCGTACACGCATGGTCATGATAGCATCTGGGTAATCGTTGACCGTCTAACTAAATCCGCACACTTCTTGCCTATCCGTGAGGACTATGGAGTCGAGAAATTGGCACGGATTTACATAAATGAAATAGTCAGTCATCACGGTGTGCCACTTAACATTATCTCTGATCGCGATAGTCGTTTCACTTCCTGTTTCTGGCAGTCTTTACAACCTGCTCTCTGTACTCAATTGAATCTCAGCACAGCTTACCATCTCCAAACCGATGGTCAATCCGAGAGAACCATTCAAACTTTAGAAGACATGCTTAGGGCATGCGTTATTGACTTCAGTGCTAACTGGGATTCACATCTATCTTTGATTGAGTTCTCATACAACAATAGTTATCATACGAGTATCAACATGGCACCTTTTGAAGCTCTCTATGGTCGTAAATGTCGTTCTCCTGTTTGTTGGAACGAGATCGGTGAAGCACAGATCACCGGACCTGAACTTATTTAGGAAACATCCGACAAAGTCCTCGGCATTCTTGATAATCTTTTAGCAGCTAGAAGTCGGAAAAAGAGCTATGCTGACAAGCGATGAAAACCTTTAGAGTTTTAAGTCGGTGACCTCGTACTCCTCAAGGTATCACCTTGGAAGGGAGTGGTTCGATTTGGAAAGAAAGGAAACTAGCACCTCGTTTTGTGGGTCCTTTTAAGATTCTCGAGAGGATTGGAAAGGTGGCCTACAAGCTTGAATTACCCCAAAATCTGAGCAACATTCATCCAACTTTCCACGTCTCTAACCTCAAGAAGTGTCTTGCTGACGAGAACCTCCGCATACCTCTCGACGAAGTGCGCATTGATGAAACTATGCACTTTGTAGAAAAACCTGTGGAAATCATGGATCGTTAAATCAAGCAATTCAAGCGTAGTCGTATTCCTATCGTCAATGTTCGTTGGGAGTATAAACGTGGTCCAAAATTTACTTGGGAACGTGAAGACCAAATGAAAGTCAAGTACCCGCACCTTTTCTCTAGACCCTCTTCTTAAATTTCAGGACAAAATTTACTAAAGTAGGGGAGACTGTAATATCCAGGTTTTCTGATGTATCAATTCCGGTTATCAATTTGTTGTAACCCATTTATTTCAGATTCTAATGAACGTATCATTTCCAAATCTTTACACGTATTAGTAAATAGACTTATATATATATATACCTAAAAATATGTGTATATATGTATTCTACAAAAAAATAGATTTAAAACCCCCAAAGAAACTTTATAAGTTTATATTTGTTATTAATATAAATAATAAACTTTAAATCCTTAATATTAATAAACCCATAAATTATTACAAAGATATGAAACTTATTTAAATTTATAAAATAAAACGTGTTATTTATTTTATAAAGTCGAGGGTTTAAACTGTCATTCTTGAAACTTATTTTTAAACTAAAATACAAGTTGCACATAAAATGTTAAAGGTGTGAAACATCAGGGACCTGTTAGGCAAACAACTCAAACTTTCGGAACCCAAACCAGTCGCGAGTTCGAGCCTCACGACACCCGGTTTTCACCTCCTTTTGTTCGTAAACGAAATCCCGGCCAAATACGTTGCACCTCGGGTTTCCATTCACGCATACGATCCTACCCCGAGGTGAATCAATGCAAAAATTCAAATGTAAACACGCGTGAAGCCGGATTTTGATCCGTTTAAGGTCAACCGTAAACCCCCAACTAATCTAGCATTAAATGACGAAATTGATTATAAATACCGGTAGAAACGCATAGACGACACCAGTCCCAAACTTCCTAAAATATCAATTCGTTCATATCTTACCCACACTGCTTGATTGAAGCCTGAGTCGGCCGTTTCTAAACTCAGACCTGACCTCGTCCATTTCGATATCGTTTCAGGTAATTCAAAAGGCAAAGGCCTCGTTTTCGTTTATAGATCAAAAGCCCTTTGTTTAATTTCACTGACAGAGGGTAAATCAATCCGTATTTCGGGTTTGAAAATCTAGGGTTCATACGGATTTGGGGGTTGATTGGAGATGGTGTTTAAGTATTTTATTTTCCAGGTTATAACTCAACGAGGCCCGTAGTCGGGTAGTTTATGCGCGTGTGTGTTGGCTCAGGCGGCCCAGGTTCGAATCCGGTTGGCCTGAGTTTTGAACTTTTATTTTTTTATGCATTTTTAATCAGTTTTAATATTCCCTTTTAATTTTATAAAATCTGATGTACTTTTATAAACTTAAAACTGAATTTTAATTATACTTTTATTCCCAGAAAGTATTTTATTTAATTAAAACTTGGTTAAAGCTTATTTAATCTTTAATATTAAATACTTAAAAACTCTAAACTTTTATAAAACTTATAAAATAATCTGGAACTATTTTATAAAATCAGAAAACTTGATTTACTATTTAATTTCTATAATAACTAATTTATTTATATTTTAAACTTTGAATTATTTTATAAACTTTAATTAAACAGAAAACTTGTGTAAATTTTATAAACTCAGAAAATTTATATTTTTAAGTTGGGAAATCAGAAACTTTCAAACTTGTAAGATTTATAAAACTTATATTTATTTAAAACTCAAAGCTTAAGTATTTACTTAATTAAAATAGAAAAATAAATACATTTTATTTAAAAATTCGAATATTTATAAACTTAGGAACATTAGTAAAACGTTAAGACATTTATAAATAATAAACTTATTATACACTTGTAATTTACAAGAAACCTTTGTTATAAACTTATAATTGTAGTTTATTTAATTAAACTTTTAAACAACTTTCTAAATATTAATTTAGAAGTTATTTTTACTTAATGATTAAACACTTTAAATAATTTTAATTGATTTATATTAATCAATTTAATTAGATAAAGTATTCAAACTCTTTTAAATGATTATTTACTCTATTATAGATAATTGTGGTAATTAATTATGCATTTAGGTAATTATTGTTACTCTTTGATAATTATTATCTATTTTAACCCTATTAAATAATTATTTATTTACCTTAATACTTATTTATCCATTTCTAAATTTATATTTTACTTATGATACTTGGGAAAACTACTCAAAATCGTTATTTTATAATACTTGTTCAAAACTTACTATAACTTAAAAACTTAATCATTCTCATCTTCTCATTTGAAACTCTAGCAAATCTTAAAACCATAGATCCTCGTTATAAACTTTTATGATCAAATTTTAAACTCTAGACCATGTTAGTAGGTTGTTGTGAGGATATTCTTCCTCAACGCTTCGTTACACTTAAACTTTATTGGACACTCTTCATCAATTCATGTGAGTATACTTAGCCCTTTTTATTTTGTTTTGATTTATAAACTTGAGGTGGAACATGTATCAAACTTTTAAACTTATACAATTCAATTTCAACTATGCTTATATGCTTCTATGTGTTATAGGCTTTTGAGACTTGCATGCTTAAATTAAACTTAAGACTGGTATATTCATTAACTTTGGCCGAGCCTACAGTGACAATGATAGATCTATTGTATTTGACCAATCCACCTAGATTGATTGACCATTCGGGGGGAGCCCATGGTGATTGTTGTTGGATTTAAACTTAAACTTCTAAGGGTGACCCTCGGGTTATGCCTAAACTTGGTTGGAGGTTTAAAATGCAAAATGTTTAACTTGCTTGTTCTCACATTTATACTTAGATGCAATAACATAGTGAATTGTAAAACTTTTAAAGACTTTGTTAAACGGTGTCAAAACCTTTGTATCTCACCAACTATTTTTTGTTGACAGTTTACTTAACATGTTTCAGGTGCTCAAGTTTGAGGCTTATCATGTGAATACCGATGCTTGGAGCTAGAGTATCTATCAATTTAAACTTATGTTTTCTTTTATGATGTTGAACAATATGTTACTGCTTTTCCCTGTGTTTGAACCTTTTTAATTTTATTAAAGGAATACTTCAACCTTATTAGTCAACCTTGTGCTTTTGAACAACCGCGTCCGCCCCGACGTATAATCCGCTGTCGGTTGGGGTGTGACAGATTGGTATCAGAGCCTTGGTTATAGGGAATTAGGTTATTAGACACATGACCTAGACTATAACTTAAGATTCCCCAAAACATGAGTCATCTCATGGGCTTACTAGGAATCTTTTCTCTATTCTACTCTTCAATCTTAAACCCTATATGTACATGCTTATACTTGGAAAACTTACATCTACTTACGTATTACAAGAATCTACTACATCGAGGTTGTATACTTAGGTTTCAAGTCTAATCCAAAAACTAACTCTCGTCAAAAGTATTTGAGTTCTAAACAATGTATGAGAACTTGTGCGGACCGGAAGGGTGGATGCCTGTATTCTGGAAAATTCTGTCAAGGAAAACATTTCGTACAAATCCAGATCAACCGTTGGACCCGTATGCTTTCCTGGGAATTCTTGGGATGAGTGTCCACTTATAGGAATGCACGACTTTTCTAACATTAGTGAATTTAAACTACTTCCGATATGTCAAAGTACCTATTTAGTGACATTAACTAAGTGGGTACCATCTAAATGTCTTATACTTCATGACTTATATCCTCATTCTATAATCCTTACTCTATGATTCTTACGTCCAAAGTTTTCATTTTATAGTATGCCTCCCCGTCGTAGCCGAAGAAGAGTCATTGCAACCCTCATTGCTCAACAAATGGCTAAGGTCCTACCTACCCTGCTTACTGAACTAAACCAAGCCGCAGCTAACAACAGTGCTAACTCTGGATCCCTCCAGTCTGGTTCAAACCCTCTGTGTACCTTCAAGCATTTCAACTCTTGCAATCTCGCCAAATTCTTTGGAACTGAGGGAGCCACTGGTCTCCTCCAATGGTTCAAAAGCATGGAAAGCACCTTCTTGAAGAGCGATTGTCCTGATAACCTTAGAGTTCGTCATGCTTCGAGCGTCCTACAAAAAAGGGCACTAACGTGGTGGAATGGGGAGAAACGCAATCGTGGTGCAGACGCTGCTATGTCTCTGACTTGGGAGGATTTCTAGGAACTAATGATCGAAGAGTTCTGCCCAAAGAATGAGATGAAAAAGCTCGAGGCCGAATTCTGGGATCTTGCTCAGAATAGTGGAGAGAACCTGGTTTATACGACACGTTTTCATGAACTAAGTTTACTAGTGCCTCATATGGTTACTCCTCTGTCTCGGGGTATTGAGAAATACATCAGCGGGCTGCCTATGAAGATTCAGGACATAGTGTGGGGTTGGAACCCTGCTGTCTTTCTGCTACTCTAACAGACAATCATGTGAAAGCAGGAACTTTGTCCAGGAAGAGTTCCAAAAAGCCTGTTGACACTCCTACTCTTGAGCCTACCAAAGTGGTCAAGACTGAATCCTCGTTCAACAAGAAGCGTAAAGTCAAAAACTTTGCAGTGGTCACACCGGCTGCCCCTTTGACACAAGTTGCTCCTATCAAGAAGCCATACGTGGAGCACATCCTCAATGTAACACCTGCAAGTTTCATCATCTAGCTACTATGTCGTGCCGCTTGTGCAACCTTTATGGCCGCTATGGACACATGTCCACCACATGCTTTGCCAATAGGCCTCCAACGGTTCAGGGAAATCGTCCCAATGCTCCTGCACTACCAGCTTTAGCAAATGGTCGAGCTTGTTTCGGATGTGGTGATCCGACCCATTTCCGTAACCAGTGTCCAAAGCTCACCAATGCGAAACCGGGAGCACGAGGACGCGCCTCTAACATCAACGCTAACAAAGCTCAGGCCAACACAGAGATGGTCAACGGTACGTTCTTAGTAAATCAACAATATGCTTCAGTTTTATTTGATACCGGTGCCGATAAGAGTTTCGTTTCTTTGGAATTTGAATTACTACTTGCTAAAAAACGCTCTAAGTTAGAAAAATCTATTACGGTAGAAATAGCTGATGGAAATCACATAACCATTGACTTCATCATTCGTGACCGCGTTCTTAACCTTAACGACCACGACTTCCCAATTAACCTTATCCCGATGCGTCTTGGAAGTTTTGACATAATAGTAGGCATGGATTGGTTAGCTGAACATCATGCTGAAATCGTGTGCTTCGAAAAGTGTATCCATATTCCCCTATCACCGGGGGGTATCTTACAAATCTATGGTGAAAAACCATCTAGCGGTCTTAAACTCATGTCTTGTACCACGGCTTGTAAGTACCTGCGAAAGAATTACATAGCATTCCTAGCTAACATCGTAGAAAAGAAGGAAAAGGGAAAGAGTATTCAAGACATCTTTGTCATTCGTGACTTTCCCGAAGATTTGCCAGGCCTTCCTCCCGTACGTCAAGTTGAATTCAGAATCGATCTCATTCCGGGAGCAAACCCCGTAGCAAAATCACCTTACCGTCTTGCACCTTCGGAGATGCAAGAATTAGAAAGCCAATTACAAGAGCTTTCCGAAAAAGGTTTCATTCGTCCTAGCATCTCACCGTGGGGAGCACCCGTTTTATTCGTGAATAATAAGGACGAATCCTTTCGCATGTGTATTGATTATCGTGAACTCAATAAGCTTACCGTCAAGAATCGTAATCCTTTACCAAGAATTGACGACCTTTTTGATCAACTTCAAGGTTCTTAGTGTTTTTCCAAAATTGATCTTCGTTCCGCTTATCATCAACTTCGTGTCGTCGAGGAGGATATTCCTAAGACAGCCTTTCGTACGATATATGGTCACTACGAGTTTATGGTTATGCCTTTTGGCCTAACTAATGCACCTGCGGTATTCATGGACTTAATGAACCGTGTGTGTAGACCAAACTTGGACAAGTTCGTAATCGTTTTTATTGACGATATCTTGATCTATTCTAAAACTAAAAGGGATCATGAAGAACACCTACGGTTACTGTTAGACCTCTTAAAGAAGGAGAAATTGTTTGACAAATTTTCTAAATGTGAATTTTGGCTAAATGAAGTCCAATTCTTAGGACATATAGTCAACGAGAAAGGAATTCACGTGGATCCCGCAAAGATCGAAGCAGTGAAAAACTGGAAAGCACCAAAGACTCCTACATAAGTCCGTTCATTCCTTGGTCTAGCCGGTTATTACCGTCGTTTCATTTCCAACTTCTCCAAAGTTGCGGTGCCCCTCACAGCCTTAACTCATAAAGGCAAGCCTTACGAGTGAGGACCGAAACAAGAAGAAGCCTTTCAAACTCTTAAGCAAAAGCTTTGTGACACTCCAATCTTGACTCTTCCTGAGGGTAACGACGACTTTGTGGTTTATTGTGATGCATCTAACCAAGGTCTAGGTTGTGTCCTTATGCAACGAGGCAAGGTTATTGCCTATGCGTCACAGCAACTCAAGATTCATGAAAAGAACTACACAACGCACGACCTCGAATTGGGTGCGGTTGTCTTTGCTCTCAAAATCTAGCGACACTACCTCTACGGTACAAAGTGTGTGGTTTTCACAGACCACAAAAGCCTTCAGCGCATTTTCAATCAGAAAGAACTCAACATATGGCAACGTCGTTGGGTTGAGTTACTTAACGAGTACGACTGCGACATTCATTATCATCATGGAAAAGCGAATGTTTTAGCTGATGCCTTGAGTTGAAAGGAACACACCATGTTACATTGTGTGAGAGTTCAAAACAACCTTTAAATCCGCATTCTTGAAGCCTAACACCTTTCGGTCACCGAGGGTAACATGTACGACGAAATGGCATGTGGGGCTGAACTTCAATTGGAGACTAAGCCCAACGGCTTACTCTACTTCCTGAACCGTATCTGGATTCCTGATCGAGATGATCTTCGTACTGTTATTTTAAATGAAGCCCATAAACCTCAATATCCGGTTCATCATGGTGCAGACAAAATGCACAAGGATCTTTGTTACCAGTACTGGTGGCCCGACATGAAGAAGGACATTGCCCTGTACGTAGCAAAGTGCCTCACTTGCTCTAAAGTCAAAGCCGAGCACTGTAATCTCCTGGAAATTTCCGGCTTTTATTTTAACTTTTTCGACAATGTAAGTTCATTATTTTGGTGATCGCATTTATAAAGAACTTTAATTACCTACTTCAAATTCATAAGTAATAAATATTTATGTTATATGCTTTGTAAATAATTATCACCATCCTATTCCATAAATATATAGGTACATACTAAGTCATTTCTAAAACTATATATATACACACATGATATAAACAATTTATTATGAAAATATAACATTTCTAGTATTTTTAAATTACTAAAGGTAAATAAAACAAATAAATATATAATTATATCTATAAACATATTAAATATGAATTATGATGAAATAAAGTCATGAACATAAAATTTATGAGCACTTAAGTTGAAATATGTTATGATATTAAAAACTATTTTTCATATTTTGCAATCTTAATCCCTATAAAAAATTAAATTTTGTAAATAAGCCCATGATACTACCTTATAAATAGACCCTCATTCTTCCCTCATTCTCACACCATATCAAGTTCTAATCCCTCTCTCAAGATTCGAAGTCGTTTCCATATTCATAAGTAAGTTCTTCTTATATTCTTGCTTTTTCATACTTTTCCTTTAAAAATCTCTCATAACTAGCTAGATCTATGATCCCTAACATGTTTATGTTATAATCATAGACCTATCCAAGATCAAAAGACCTATTTTAATTAAAATTGTGTCAAACTTTTATTTAAAAGCTTGGTTGATCTTTCTTACTACTTTCAATTTAAAAAATTATGTTTTTTACTAAAAATCCTTATTTTCAAGTTAAATTATTTAATATTCAATTTCTATCTTTACATAAACTTATATTTTCACTTTAGCCCATATACTTTCCAAACACAAACTAAACTTGGTTAAGTATGCAAATAGAGTAAATTTCAAACCAGTATGTAGTTATCTGGCAAACATTAAAGTTCTGGCTAGGAAAAGACGGGGTTCTGATCCGACCAACTCTTTCCTGGGAACTTTTCTGTTGGAGGTACTACTCTGGAATGATAACCATTCTAGTGTACAACAACCACTTTCAACTAATTATGATTATGATTATAAACTCATTTCTTTATAAATATTTATACAAACTTTTATATAATTTATTTTTATTATATGAGAACATTTAAAACTCAATTCTATACTTTTAATTAATAATTAATTATGGTTTAATTATTAATTAATTAAAACATTATTATACTTTAAATTTTGGTTTAATTACCAACTAATTAAATCATTATTTTTAACACTTGTTTTTCATAAATCAAGTGAAAGGTTTCATTCATTTATTTATGTAGTAAATTATTTAATTAATCAACTAATTATTACTCATTTATTTATTCATATATCTATCTATTAATTTATACAATTACAAATAAAAGAAAACTAGTCATTTATTTATTTGTGTATTTATTTACAAACAAAAGAAACCTAATTATTTATTCATACGTTTATATAATTATTACAAACAAACAACATCGTTATTAATTCTTTCACTTATTACAATACAAATATTTATCAAAGATTTACATAAAATATTATTTGCAACTCAAATAATTATTTTATTATTAAAATGAGGACACTCATATCAATCTCCTCGCACAATAGGATTCTCTATTTCAGTTGTACAAATCATTGATATATATGTTCCATCAAACATAGGTTAACCTTGTGATTAGCTAGAACATTTGTGCAATATACTTGTGTGACATCCAAGCTACTCATTACAAGGTGAGTTTACATAGCCCCTTTTTACTGTTTTTGCTTTTGGGGTGAAACATGTTATCAACTTTATCTATTTAAACAATTCAATATATCTTGTGCTTGATCTTTATGCTTTATATTTGAACTATTTGGTGACCATTGCATGTGTTTCATGCCAGTACATTCATTAACTTGCAGCCCAAGCCTAAGGTAGTACCTAACATGATCATTTATATGGGAAACTGAAACTATAACTTACCACAAGACCTTGGCGGGTTTTGTTGGGTATCAACTATAACTCGGAGTATCCGCTTGCTCCTTTTTTAAAATGGCAATCAGTGGGATTGCGTATCTAGTTTTCTATTATCAGGCTTGAATTGTACGCTTGGAACCTTGTATGTTCTCACATATATGCTTTAGACATGCGTTGAACATATTGAATTGTAATCTATACTAACTCTTTGGTGTCAAAACCTGTGTATCTCACCAACTACTTGTAGTTGACAGTTACTTACATGTTTCAGGTGCACCTGTTTGAGGACTACTTGCTCACCTAGGACTTGGACCTAGTTTAATTTAAATTATGTTTTGAACGTTTCATTTTCCTATGTAACGGATGCTTTTAATTTAAATAATAAATATTATCATATTTAATAGATGATCATGTGCTTATGAACAACCGCGTCAGCCCCGGCGTTTAATCCGTCGCCGGCCGGGGTGTGACAGATTGGTATCAGAGCCATGGTTATAGGGAATTAGGTTATTAGACACATGACCTAGGAGTCCCAAACATGAGTTTAACTCGTGTCTTTTGTTAGGAACTCCACTCTATACTTACTATGCATACTTACCTACATTTACCTACTTCTGATTTCTTGATGTGACTACATGAACTACAATATTCAAGGGTCCACATGAAACTATTTGGGACTACTTGAACTACATGAAACTTACATTTAGACTTAATAGTCTGATCTGAATGAAACTCTCGTCAAAGGTATGTAAGTTCTAACTAATGAATGAGAACTTGTGCAATCCGGAAGGCTGGATGCCTGTATTCTAGAAGTTCTGTCTAGGAAAGCATTTCGTATAAATCCAAATCAACCGATGGACCAGTTATGCTTTCCTGGGAATTCTTGGGATGAGTGTCCATTTATAGGCTAAAGCATGACTTCTCAAACATTAGAAAGACTTAAAGTACTTTGATAATTCAATATGCCCATTAGGGTACCATAATGCCTCCCCGTCGTGAGTGTAGGAACAACCTCACCGATAGGATCATCCAGCAAATGGCTACGATCCTACCAACTATGGTCAACCAACTAATCCAGAATGTTGCACCGAGAAATCCCGCGTGTACATTCAAACACTTCAACTCCTGCAACCCCACCAAGTTTTACGGGAACGAAGGAGCTACTGGACTGCTCCAATGGTTTGAAAGCATTGAGGGGACTTTCATCAATGCGGCCTGCCCTGAGAACCTGAAGGTTCGCTATGCTACTAGTGTCTTCCAGAAGAGGGCACTCACATGGTGGAATGGAGAAAAACGAAACCGTGGGATTGAGGTTGCACTAGCCTTGCCTTGGGCGGATGTCAAGACACTCATGACAGATGAGTTTGCCCCCGTAATGAAGTCAAGAAACTAGAAGCTGAGTTCTGGGATCTCAAACAAGACAGTGGTGAAAGCCTTGCCTACACCACCCGCTTTCATGAGCTTAGCCTACTGATGCCCCATATGGTCACTCCTCTCTCGCGAGCCATTGAGAAGTACATCAATGGTCTGCCCATGCAGATTCAGGACACTGTTTTGGGTAGTAACCCAGCCACTCTCGAGGAAGCCATCCGTCTTGCAGCAACCCTGTCAGACAATCATGTTAAGGCAGAGACTCTATCTAAAAAGTGTGCCAAGAAGACTTTTGAGAAAACCACCACTGAACCCCCCAAGGAGACCAAGTCTGAGTCTTCCTTCAATAACAGGAAAAGGAAGGGCAAAAACTTTGCCATTATCACACCCGCTACTCCTTTAGCCCAAGTGGCCCCTACTGCCTTCAACCCCACCAAGAAACAATATACGGGGACTTCACCACTTTGTAATACCTGCAAACTCCACCACCCTGCTCACGCACAATGTCGTCTGTGCACTACTTGTGGACGTTATGGACATTGGGCTAACACCTGTCGTATTCCACCAACTAATCAAGTCTACCAACCTGCTGCTCATGTTCCTGTTCATGTTCCTGCTGCTATCTGAAACACACCACTTTTATCAACAAAACTTTAACGCGCGGAAGTCTTAACCCAGGAATTTTTTTTTTTTTACCCTCTCGCGTACCGTGAGAGAATCCTTCCTGGACTCTCGCGACCCGCGAGGGACCCTTTTTCTTAGAATGTTTCCAGTTTTCAGCAGGTTTTCATACTTAGCCATTTTTCCAACTTTTTCCAAAATACAAGACAACAAATTTGCCCAACACATGGGTTTTAACCAAAAACCCCTTCAACAACATGATCACAACCCAAAAACATGTTTTGTTTATCAAATTACAATCAAAAAGGGGGAATTCCACCAAATCATCAAAACATGAAAATATGCATACGAGGATCCGCCAACGCCTTGGACTTGACTTTGACTACCTCGGAGCTTTTCCTACATTCACCACACATATCACCATTAGTAATGAAGATAAATTCATAACAAACTAGTAAATTCCTACTTGTTTCACCCATTCACCCATTTGACCCGTTTCCACCCAAATTGTCATTTAGGCTACATATTCTTGCACCCCTACTACAAGTTTCAATTATGATCAACACATGATCCATTTCCATTATGGCACAAAGGCCATAACTCCATAACAAACAAGTAAATTCCTACTTGTTTCACCCATTCACCCATTTGACCCGTTTCCACCCAAATTATCATTTAGGCTACATATTCTTGCACCCTTACTACAAGTTTCAATTATGATCAACACATGATCCATTTCCATTATGGCACAAAGGCCATAACTCCATAACAAACAAGTAAATTCCTACTTGTTTCACCCATTCACCCATTGGACCCGTTTCCACCCAAATTATCATTTAGGCTACATATTCTTGCACCCTTACTACTAATGGTGATATGGTGTTGATCATAAATGAAACTTGTAGTAAGGGTGCAAGAATATGTAGCCTAAATGATAATTTGGGTGGAAACGGGTCAAATGGGTGAATGGGTGAAACAAGTAGGAATTTACTTGTTTGTTATGGAGTTATGACCTTTGTGCCATAATGGAAATGGATCATGTGTTGATCATAATTGAAACTTGTAGTAAGGGTGCAAGAATATGTAGCCTAAATGATAATTTGGGTGGAAACGGGTCAAATGGGTGAATGGGTGAAACAAGTAGGAATTTACTTGTTTGTTATGGAGTTATCTTCATTACTAATGGTGATATGTGTGGTGAATGTAGGAAAAGCTACGAGGTAGTCAAAGTCAAGTCCAAGGCGTTGGCGGATCCTCGTATGCATATTTTCATGTTTTGATGATTTGGTGGAATTCCCCCTTTTTGATTGTAATTTGATAAACAAAACATGTTTTTGGGTTGTGATCATGTTGTTGAAGGGGTTTTTGGTTAAAACCCATGTGTTGAGCAAATTTGTTGTCTTGTATTTTGGAAAAAGTTGGAAAAATGGCTAAGTATGAAAACCTGCTGAAAACTGGAAACATTCTGAGAAAAAGGGTCCCTCGCGGGTCGCGAGAGTCCAGGAAGGATTCTCTCGCGGTACGCGAGAGGGTAAAAAAAAAAAAAAAATTCCTGGGTTAAGACTTTCGCGCGTTAAAGTTTTGTTTTTTAAAAGTGGTGTGTTTCACGTATTTGCTCTTAAAATTTGGAGACATTACCTATATGGTATCAAATGTGAGGTTTACACCGATCATAAGAGTCTCCAACATATTTTCAACCAAAAGGAACTCAACATGAGGCAAAGGCGTTGGGTTGAACTCCTAAACGACTATGACTGCAATATTCGTTATCATCCGGGTAAGGCGAATGTCGTGGCCGATGCTCTTAGCCGTAAGGAACCTATCAAGATCCACAGCATTCGAATCCAAAATGATATTCAAACTCGCATCCTAGAAGCACAACATCTTTCTGTCACTGAAGGAAACATGTACGACGAAATGTCATGTGGTGCTGAACTCCAACTTGAAACCAAACCCAATGGGTTACTTTACTTTCTAAATCGTATCTGGATTCCGGACCGTGACAACCTTCGTACCTTTATCATGAACGAGGCTCACAAGACGCGTTATTCTGTGCATCCTGGTGCAGACAAAATGTACATGGATCTCCGTACCCATGTAACATCCCAAAAAAAAAAACGACAGTTAAAATGACGAAATAAACGAACTAGGCATGTCGGGTCGGGTCGGATGGGCCGGCGGGCTGGAAGGGGAGCCTCCCCTATAAATAGCCAAGGTCACCACCCATTTCTCTCATTTACAACTTCTAGAGAGAGAAACCGTAGAGAGAGAAAGTTGGCGGATCGACCCGAGATTTCAGCAAAGTGTTGCTCCACAGTTCGTGAGAAGAATCTCCGGATCAGAAGCTCGATTCAGGTAACGATCCGACCTAAATCTGAGTTTTAGTTCGTTTTTGGGTTTTTCGGGTTTTGGGTGAAAAGGCAACGTTTTTACGGATGAAACTGAAAGATAAACATAGATTTGAGTTCCTTAATGGAAAACGAACGTTTTGGATGCAAACAGGTTCGAGATCTTGACGAAATCAGACCTGAATGCGAAAGTTAGGGTTTTGCGAAGAAACAGGTCGTGCGCACTTACCAAGTGCGCACGGAGCAGGTCCTGCGTACTTATCAAGTACGCAGGAAGAGGGGTCTGCGCACTTGCTAAGTGTGCAGGCAGCAGGGTCTGCGCACTTGCTAAGTGCGCAGGCACCAGGCAGGTTAAGTAAGTTAGTATGTTTAGAGTGGTTAAACCGTTAGAGTCGGTATTGGTCTGATGTGTATTTAACTAATCAATTCAGATCAGAAGTGACGTTGTTGGGCCTTTGTTTAGGACAACCGAGACTAGCTTATAAGGTGAGTTCTAGAAGCCCTTCTTTAAATGTTTTAATTAAATGTTTTTGGGCTGGTGTGCATACATACATAATGATGTTTTGAAATGAGGTTTACGAAACGATTTTTACGAGATGATGTTTATGAAATGTTTTGCCAAATGAAGTTTACGAAAGAGATGTTTTGTTTAATAAAATGTACGAATGCTTTAACTAAAAAGAGGTAAAGGTTTTATGAAAGTCACGAATGAACGAATCTGCCACGAGTTCCTACGGGAGCTAAGGTATGTATGTATGTATGTATGTATGTATTGGCCTCACCTTACGGGGGGCCTTTGTGGCTGGCTAACGGTTGTACAACTGGTTGATGATGGGGTGACGACGGTCACCCATGGGATTACCGGGATCCCGATGGAAGGTACTATTCCTTGCGGGGAAATAGTGCCTAAGTTATGTTCTGTCTACCTAGAGGTAACGAGCCTTAGGAGACATATGTTTGGTCTACCTAGAGGTAACGAGCCTTAGGAGACGTATGTTTGGTCTACCTAGAGGTAACTAGCCTTAGGAGACGTATGTTTGGTCTACCTAGAGGTAACGAGCCTTAGGAGACGTATGTTCTGTCCACCTAGAGGTAACGAGCCTTAGGGGACCTGTGTGATGGATGACTTAGAGGTAACGAGCCTTAAGTTCATCCGCTGGTACGCGATGTATGGAATTGACGGTTACGAGAAGGCGCAGATTCGGTTCATGTTGACTTATGTTATGATGTTATGTTACGATGTTAAGTTATTGCATGTTTTACGTACGCTTTTGTTAAACAAATGTATGTTATGTTTTTGGCAAAATGTTTATGTTAAGGTTTTATGTAAAGCTAGAACTCACCAGCATAGCTGACTTTTTAGTATGCACATTCAGGTTAAGGGCAGGTTATGATGATGGACGGTGATGCTTGGCAAGCGAAAAGAGTTACCCGGATGATATGAAGACTGGCATCCCGTTATAAGTTGTTTATGTTATGTTTATGTATTTGATAACGTTACGCTTCCGCATGTATGAACAAGTTTTAATTATGATGTATGAATGATTCCGCTGCGTTATTTTGATATTCAAGTTTAATAACTGTTTGTGAATGAGTAAATCCAACAAGTGAGGCCTCCCGGGTTTGGGGCCTTACAACCCAATACTGGTGGCCTGGTATGAAGAAGGACATTGCCCTCTATGTGTCCAAATGCCTTACTTGTTTGAAGGTTAAAGCCGAGCACTAGCGTCCATCTGGTTTACTTGAACAACCCGAGATTCCCGTATGGAAATGGGAGTGTATTGCCATGGACTTTATAACCAAACTCCCACACACATCTCATGGTCATGATAGCATTTGGGTAATCATCGACCGTCTGACAAAATCTGCTCATTTCATACCCATACGTGAAGACTATCGAGTGGAGAAACTAGCTCGAATCTATATTGATGAGATCGTTAGTCGTCACGGTGTACCTCTCAATATTATTTCTGATCGTGATGGACGATTCACCTCTCGCTTCTGGCAATCCCTGCAATCAGCTTTGGGCACTCAACTAAATCTTAGTACTGCTTATCACCCGCAAACTGATGGTCAATCTGAGCGAACGATTCAAACTCTCGAAGACATGCTTAGAGCCTGTGTCATTGACTTCAAGGGAAATTGGGATTTACATCTACCCCTAATCGAGTTCTCGTACAACAACAGTTATCACACGAGCATTAGCATGGCTCCTTTTGAAGCACTTTATGGTCGGAAGTGCCGATCTCCTATCTGTTGGACTGAAATTGGTGAATCACAAATCACTGGTCCTGAACTTATTCAAGAGACTTCCGACAAGATAATATTAATCTGAGACAACCTTCTGGTAGCAAGAAGTCGGCAAAAGAGCTATGCCGACAAACGTCGAAAACCCTTAGAATTTCAAGTTGACGATCTGGTTCTTCTCAAGGTATCCCCTTGAAAAGGTGTAGTTCGTTTTGGAAAGAAAGGGAAACTTGCTCCAAGATTCGTAGGTCCTTTTAAAATCCTTGAGCGGATTGAGTAGGTAGCCTACAAATTTGATCTACCTGAGGGACTTAGTAACATTCATCCAACATTTCATGTCTCAAACCTAAAGAAATGCTTAGCTGACGAGAATCTCCACATACCACTTGACGAGGTTCACATTGACGAAACAATACACTTCGTGGAGAAGCCCGTGGAGATCATGGACCGAGAAATTAAGCAACTCAAGCGAAGTCGCATTCCAATTGTTAAGGTTCGGTGGGAATCCAAACGTGGCCCTGAGTTCACTTGGGAACGTGAGGATCAAATGAAAGCCAAATACCCACATCTGTTTCCAGGACCCTTTTCCTAATCAATTTCGGGACGAAATTTTCTAAAGTACGGGAGACTGTAATCTCCAGAAAATTTCCCGCTTTTATTTTAACTTTTCCGGCAATGTAAGTTCATTATTTTGGTGAATCGCATTTATGAAGAACCTTAATTACCTACTTAAAATTCATAAGTAATAAATATTTATGTTATATGCTTTGTAAATAATTGTCACCATCCTATTCCATAAATATATAGGTACATACTAAGTCATTTCTAAAACTATATATATACACACATGATATAAACAATTTATTATGAAAATATAACATTGCTAGTATTTTTAAATTACTAAAGGTAAATAAAACAAATAAATATATAATTATATCTATAAACATATTAAATATGAATTATGATGAAATGAAGTCATGAACATAAAATTTATGAGCACTTAAGTTGAAATATGTTATGAAATTAAAAACTATTTTTCATATTTTGCAATCTTAATCCCTATAATAAATTAAATTTTGTAAATAAGCCCATGATACTACCCTATAAATAGACCCTCATTCTTCCCTCATTCTCACACCATATCAAGTTCTAATCCCTCTCTCAAGATTCAAAGTCGTTTCCATATTCATAAGTAAGTTCTTCTTATATTCTTGCTTTTTCATACTTTTCCTTTAAAAATCTCTCATAACTAGCTAGATCTATGATCCCTAACATGTTTATGTTATAATCATAGACCTATCCAAGATCAAAAGCCCTATTTTAATTAAAATTGTGTCAAACTTTTATTTAAAAGCTTGGTTGATCATTCTTACTCCTTTCAATTTCAAAAATTATGTTTTTACTAAAAATCCTTATTTTCAAGTTAAATTATTTAATATTCAATTTCTATCTTTACATAAACTTATATTTTCACTTTAGCCCATATACTTTCCAAACACAAACTAAACTTGGTTAAGTATGCAAATAGAGTAAATTTCAAACCAGTATGTAGTTATCTGGCAAACATTAAAGTTCTGGCTAGGAAAAGACGGGGTTCTGATCCGACCAACTCTTTCCTGGGAACTTTTCTGTTGGAGGTACTACTCTGGAATGATAATCATTCTAGTGTACAAAAACCACTTTCAACTAATTATGATTATGATTATAAACTCATTTCTTTATAAATATTTATACAAACTTTTATATAATTTATTTTTATTATATGAGAACATTTAAAACACAATTCTATACTTTTAATTAATAATTAATTATGGTTTAATTATTAATTAATTAAAACATTATTATACTTTAAATTTTGGTTTAATTACCAACTAATTAAATCATTATTTTTAACACTTGTTTTTCATAAATCAAATGAAAGGTTTCATTCATTTATTTATGTTGTAAATTATTTAATTACTCAACTAATTATTACTCATTTATTTATTCATATATCTATCTATTAATTTATGCAATTACAAATAAAAGAAAACTAGTCATTTATTTATTTGTGTATTTATTTACAAACAAAAGAAACCTAATTATTTATTCATACGTTTATATAATTATTACAAACAAACAACATCGTTATTAATTCTTTCACTTATTACAATACAAATATTTATCAAAGATTTACATAAAATATTATTTCCAACTCAAATAATTATTTTATTATTAAAATGAGGACACTCACATCAATCTCCTCGCACAATAGGATACTCTATTTCAGTTGTACAAATCATTGATATATATGTTCCATCAAACATAGGTTAACCTTGTGATTAGCTAGAACATTTGTGCAATATACTTGTGTGACATCCAAGCTACTCATTGCAAGGTGAGTTTACATAGCCCCTTTTTACTGTTTTTGCTTTTGGGGTGAAACATGTTATCAACTTTATCTATTTAAACAATTCAATATATCTTGTGCTTGATCTTTATGCTTTATATTTGAACTATTTGGTGACCATTGCATGTGTTTCATGCCAGTATATTCATTAACTTGCAGCCCAAGCCTAAGGTAGTACCTAACATGATCATTTCTATGGGAAACTGAAACTATAACTTACCACAAGACCTTGGCGGGTTTTGTTGGGTATCAACTATAACTCGGAGTATCCGCTTGCTCCCTTTTTAAAATGGGAATCAGTGGGATTGCGTATCTAGTTTTCTATTATCAGGCTTGAATTGTACGCTTGGAACCTTGTATGTTCTCACATATATGCTTTAGACATGCGTTGAACATATTGAATTGTAATCTATACTAACTCTTTGGTGTCAAAACCTGTGTATCTCACCAACTACTTGTAGTTGACAGTTACTTACATGTTTTAGGTGCACCTGTTTGAGGACTACTTGCTCACCTAGGACTTGGACCTAGTTTAATTTAAATTATGTTTTGAACGTTTCATTTTCCTATGTAACGGATGCTTTTAATTTGAATAATAAATATTATCATATTTAATAGATGATCATGTGTTTATGAACAACCGCGTCAGCCCCGGCGTTTAATCCGCCGCCGGCCGGGGTGTGACAAGCACCATCGTCCATCTGGTCTCCTTGAGCAACCCGAGATTCCCGTATGGAAATGGAAGTGTATAGCATTGGATTTCATTACATAACTACCTCGTACCACGCTGGGTCATGATAGCATCTGGGTAATTGTTGACCGTCTAACTAAATCCGCACACTTCTTGCCTATCCGTGAGGACTATGGAGTCGAGAAATTGGCTCGGATTTACATAAATGAAATAGTCAGTCGTCACGGTGTGCCACTTAACATTATATCTGATCGGGATGGTCGTTTCACTTCCTGTTTCTGGCAGTCTTTACAACCTGCTCTCGGTACTCAATTGAATCTCAGCACAGCTTACCATCCCCAAACCGATGGTCAATCCGAGAGAACCATTCAAAATTTAGAGGACATGCTTAGGGCATGCGTTATTGACTTCGGTGCTAACTGTGATTCACATCTACCTTTGATTGAGTTCTCATACAACAATAGTTATCATACGAGTTTCAACATGGCACCTTTTGAAGCTCTCTATGGTCGTAAATGTCGTTCTCCTGTTTGTTGGAACGAGTTCGGTGAAGCACAGATCACCGGACCCGAACTTATTCAGGAAACATCCGACAAAGTCCTCCGCATTCGTGATAATCTTTTAGCAGCTAAAATTCGGCAAAAGAGCTATGCTGACAAGCGACGAAAACCTTTGAGTTTCAAGTCGGTGACCTCGTACTCCTCAATGTATCACCTTGGAAGGGAGTGGTTCGATTTGGAAAGAAAGGAAAACTAGCACCTCGTTTTGTGGGTCCTTTTAAGATTCTCGAGAGGATCGGAAAGGTGGCCTACAAGCTTGAATTACCCAAAAATCTGAGCAACATTCATCCAACTTTTCACGTCTCTAACCTCAAGAAGTGTCTTGCTGACGAGAACCTCCGCATACCTCTCGACGAAGTGCGCATTGATGAAACTATGCACTTTGTAGAAAAACCCGTGGAAATCATGGATCGTTAAATCAAGCTCAAGCGTAGTCGTATTCCTATCGTCAAAGTTCGTTGGGAGTATAAACGTGGTCCAAAATTTACTTGGGAACGTGAAGACCAAATGAAAGTCAAGTACCCGCACCTTTTCTCTAGACCCTCCTCTTAAATTTCAGGATAAAATTTACTAAAGTAGGGGAGACTGTAATATCCAGCTTTTCTGATGTATCAATTCCAGTTATCAATTTGTTGTAACCCATTTATTTCAGATTCTAATGAACGTATCATTTCCAAATCTTTACACGTATTAGTAAATAGACTTATATATATATATATATATATATATATACCTAAAAATATGTGTATATATGTATTCTACAAAAAAAAATAGATTTAAAACCCCTAAAGAAACTTTATACGTTTATATTTGTTATTAATATAAATAATAAACTTTAAATCCTTAAAATTAATAAACCCATAAATTATTACAAAGATATGAAACTTATTTAAATTTATAAAATCAAAACGTATTATTTATTTTATAAAGTCGAGGGTTTAAACTGTCATTCTTGAAACTTATTTTTAAACTAAAATACAAGTTGCACATAAAATGTTAAAAGTGTGAAACATCAGGGACCTGTTAGGCAAACAGCTCAAACTTTCGGAACCCAAACCAGTCGTGAGTTCGAGCCTCGTGACACCCGGTTTTCACCTCCTTTTGTTCGAAAAGAAAATCCCGGCCAAATACGTTGCACCTCGGGTTTCCATTCACGCATGCGATCCTACCCTGAGGTGAATCAATGCAAAAATCCAACTGTAAACACGCGTGAAGCCGGATTTTGATCCGTTTAAGCTCAACCGTAAACCCCCAACTAATCTAGCATTAAATGACGAAAATGATTATAAATACGGGTAGAAACGCATAGACGACACCACACCCAATTCGTTCATATCGAACCCACACTGCTCGATTGAAGCCTGAGTCGGCCGTTTCTGAACTCATACCCGACCTCCTCCATTTCGATATCGTTTCAGGTAATTCCAAAAGCCAAAGGCCTCGTTTTCGTTTATAGATCAAAATCCCTTTGTTTAATTTCACTGACAGAGGGTAAATCAATCCGTATTTCGGGTTTGAAAATCTAGGGTTCATACGGATTTGGGGTTGATTGGAGATGGTGTTTAAGTATTTTATTTTCCAGGTTATAACTCAACGAGGCCCGTAGTCTGGTGGTTTATGCGCATGTGTGTTGGCTCAGGCGGCCCGGGTTCGAATCCGGCCGGTCTGAGTTTTGAACTTTTATTTCTTTTATGCATTTTTAATCAGTTTTAATATTCCCTTTTATTTTTATAAAATCTGATGTACTTTTATAAACTTAAAACTGGATTTTAATTATACTTTTATTCCGAGAAAGTATTTTAATTAATTAAAACTTGGTTAAAGCTTATTTAATCTTTAATATTAAATACTTAAAAACTCCAAAATTTTATAAAACTTATAAAATAATTTGTAACTATTTTATAAAATCAGAAAACTTGATTTACTATTTAATTCCTATAATAACTAATTTATTTATATTTTAAACTTTGAATTATTTTATAAACTTTAATTAAACAGAAAACTTGTGTAAATTTTATAAACTCAGAAAATTTATATTTTTAAGTTGGGAAATCAGAAACTTTCAAACTTGTAAGATTTATAAAACTTATATTGATTTAAAACTCAAAGCTTAAGTATTTACTTAATTAAAATAGAAAAATAAATACTTTTTATTTAAAAATTCGAATATTTATAAACTTAGGAACATTAGTAAAACGTTAAGACATTTATAAATAATAAACTTATTATACACTTGTAATTTACAAGAAACCTTTGTTATAAACTTATAATTGTAGTTTATTTATTTAAACTTTTAAACAACTTTCTAAATATTAATTTATAAGTTATTTTTACTTAATGATTAAACACTTTAAATAATTTTAATTGATTTATATTAATAAATTTAATTAGATTAAGAATTCAAACTCTTTTAAATGATTATTTACTCTGTTTTAGATAATTGTGGTAATTAATTATGCATTTAGGTAATTATTGTTACTCTTTGATAATTATTATCTATTTTAACCCTATTAAATAATTATTTATTTACTTTAATACTTATTTATCCATTTCTAAATTTATATTTTACTTATGATACTTGGGAAAACTACTCAAAATCGTTATTTTATAATACTTGTTCAAAATTTACTATAACTTAAAAACTTAATCATTCTCATTTCCCATTTGAAACCCTAGCAAATCTTAAAACCTTAGATCCTCGTTATAAACTTTTAGGATCGAATTTTAAACTCTAGACCATGTTACTAGGCTTGTTGTGAGGATATTATTCTTCAACGTTTCGTTACACTTAAACTTTATTGGACACTCTTTATCAATCCATGTGAGTATACTTAGCCCATTTTTGTTTTGTTTTGATTTATAAACTTAGGGTGGAACATGTATCAAACTTTTAGACTTATACAATTCAAACTCAACCATGCTTATATGTTTCTATGTGTTATATGCTTTTGAGACTTGCATGCTTAAATTAAACTTAAGACTGGCATGTTCATTAACTTTGGCCGAGCCTACAGTGACAATGATAGATATATTGTATTTGACCAATCCACCTAGATTGATTGACCCTTCGGTGGGAGCCCATGGTGATTGTTGCTGGATTTAAACTTAAACTTCTAAGGGTGACCCTCGGGTTATGCCTAAACTTGCTTGGAGGTTTGAAATGCAAAATGTTTAACTTGCATGTTCTCACATTTATACTTAGATGCAATAACATAGTGAATTGTAAAACTCTTACAGACTTTATTAAACGGTGTCAAAACCTTTGTATCTCACCAACTATTTTTAGTTGACAGTTTACTTAACATGTTTCAGGTGCTTAAGTTTGAGGCTTATCATGTGAACACGTAGGATGCTTGGACCTAGAATATCTATCAATTTAAACTTATGTTTTCTTCTATGATGTTGAACAATATGTTACTGTTTTTTCTTGTGTTTGAACCTTTTTAATTTTATTAAAGGAATACTTCAACCTTATTAGTTAACATTGTGCTTTTGAACAACCGCGTGTCCGCCGTCGGTTGGGGCGTGACAATCAGTACCTTTCGCAAGCAGCCACTTAACGACCCCCACACTAAACTCTTTCGACTCCGCCCCGATCCACTCCCATTTGTCCCTGTTTTTGCCTCACTCGATTCCACCCAGCAGCTGGAAAATCTGGTCCAACTGCTGCTTTTCTGGCCCGTCCGCAGGAGCCCGTTTCCATCTCCAATTATGGGTCGTATACTCCCCTTCCGCCTAGCAACGATCCTTTATTTTGCACCTTTTATCCATATCAAGTTGGAACAGGAGAGGGAACACCTCCTTAAGAGGCTCTTGAGCAGCCCATGGATCCAACCAGAAAGAAATGTTTTCCCCGTCACCTGGAATACCTTTGAAGAAACGTCGGATCGGTAAGTCTTCAACGACCGTTCTCGAGATAACTTTGACTATATTATTCCAAACCCCACCCAAAGTTCTGCGAGAATGAATAAAATCTCAATTCCTCCTACCTGTGTGAAAAGCCTCAACCACCTTTCTCCACAAACTTTTCGGTTCAACCTTGTAACGCCACCCCCATTTGACTAACACTGCGACTGTAATATTTTTTAGTCTACTAATGTCAAGCCCCCCATCGCTTTTGGCTATAGTCACACGGTCTCATGCAACCCAATGGATTTTTTGGACTTCATTCGACCCACCCTATAAGAACCGTTTTATCTTCTTTTCAAGGTCGATCAACACTTTGTTGGGAGCTTTGTAGAGAGAAAAATAATAACATGGGAGACTTTCAAGAACAACTTTGATGAGAGTTAACCGCCCACCAATAGAAAGATTATTAGCCTTCCACATTGATAATCGGCTCTCAAACACATCATAGACCGGTTTTCAATTGTTAATGCGGTTCATATTCGCCCCGACCATGATACCCAAATATTTGAACGGAAGATTCTCTGCTTTGCACCCAACCAACCCGGCTTTTGATTCCACTTTTGTATTTTCCACTCCAATGCCAAAGAGATTTGATTTGGATAAATTAATCTTTAGACCAGAGCACATATAGAAAACCCATAGGATCCTAACCACTTTCACAATATTATCAAAAGACCAATCTCCTAGAATAATGGCATCGTCCGCATAAAGAAGATGAGTTATAATAGGGCCATTATTCGGTGTTTTAATGCCTTGAATCCAACCTTCATCACTAGCCTTTTGCACCATACATGAAAGAGCTTCCATCACCATAATAAACAAAAACGGCGAGATAGGATCGCCTTGCCTCATACCTTTTCTGCATTGGAATTCGAAAGTAGGCGTGCCATTAACCAAAATAGACGATCTAGCCGACCTGAGCGCCCCCATAATCCAAGAACACCATAAAGGTGGGAACCCCATTTGGGTCATGATGTCCACGACGAACACCCAATTCACATTGTCATACGCCTTCTCGAAATCGATTTTGAGAATAAAAGCTTCCTTGTTCTTTTTGCACCAGGTGATAACTTCGTTACACTTGAGCTTTGTGATTTGACGAAACCATGTATCAAAAACTAACTTTCTAAATGTGGATCTTAAAAGTGTTCTAATAAATAACCTTGCTAGATTCAATATCCACATGGGGTTGTCTTTTAGGTATATGGATTTTCACTAGAGCATGAATAGCTGGAAATTTTGACTTTTTGGTTTACCAGATGTATCTAGTTTTTTTTTCCCTAATCCTTGTAAATAAATCATCCTTTATACTTCTAGTTCATAATTTTCAATTCGATGTGACGATGATCAAGATGAGACATAAAATTAATATTAAATATTTGGGATGGGAATAACATATAACAACCATTTATAGGATAATCTAGGAAATGTACTCTTAGTATTTTTAACCAAGCAAGTAATCACACAAACGCCAATCTGTGACTTGATAACAAGCACACAACTCTAGGTTTCTAGTCGATGCATAAACTAAAAACATAAAATACTCAAATGGTTCACAAGGTGTATGTATATGAATCCCCTTGTTTCTTGTACAAAAATGAAAGGAATTCAGACCCTATCTTGTTGGTGATGAACCAGTGATCAACTTTCTTTTTTAGCAGATAACACATGTAATAACCTTTGCTTCAAGTATCTATTGGTTCTTTAAAGGATGGCCATATGAGAACTCTATAACTTTTCACACCACCCTTAGACCCAAACGAAAGGTGCCAAGTGTTGGTAATTTTAATGTCATCTAGCTATTTTGTGTAATTGAGATTACTTAATGACCAAATGAGATGTCATAATGAAACATCAAATAGGTAGGGAAGTATTTAGTGCACACTTGTTTAAGAATCTTATAATTTATAGTATTTAAGATACACCGTTAGTTCAAACATAAAATTTTTGGGCTACACAGTTTATTAGTTACTTATAAAATCTTCAACATTAAAAAATAAACATTATAATTCATAACTCAATAACGAATATGTATAACATATATGAATGCACACAATATATTATAAGGGGAGAGTTCCAGAGAAAACCACAAGTTAGACGAAAACCAAGAAAACCACTAAAAAAACCAAATTTACCCAATCATATAATAATATTTTTTTTGTTTTATTTTATTTTTATTTATTTATAAGAGTATCAATTTAATATTAAACATTTTTACCAAAAAACATTTTTACACATAGTGTTACGTATACGTAAACATAAAACAAAAAAATTGTGGTTACGTATACGTAAATCAAAAAAATTGTTTTTGGATACGTATACGTAAATAAAAAAAATTGCCTAAAATGATGTGGTTTTCTCAGTTTTCGCCTAAATTTGTAGATTTATCTTGATCCCTCCCCTATATTATAAAAGTTTATATGCATATATTCGGTTTTTTCCGTTTTCAAAAAATATAAAACCAAAACAGAACCGTAATTTTCGGTTTTCAAAAAATACTAAACAAAATCGTTGGTTTTTAGTTTGAATCAGTTTTTTCGATGCGGTTTTTTGATTAATTTGGTTTTTTGCTCGCCTCTAATTTTTATGGTAGAATTGCCTTTTTGAGTTTTGACCATTCTGTAAGTACAAATTGAAATGAGAGTGAACAAACCTATTGCTTGAAATTTATTTAAAATCTTCTTAATAGTTTTTTTAACAATTTTTTTACTTATTCTTATAGTTTTTTTTCCATTCGTTTTAACATTTTGTTTTAGTATCCGCCGCATAGCGCGAGGATCACCCCTATATAGTTCCTTACTAGGTTAAAATCCCGTGTATTACACGGGTTGATAACATGTAATATTATATACCTAGTAATAAAAAAATTGTATTTTAAAAAACCCGTGTGTTACACGGCTTGATAAAATAAAATGTTACATACTCAGTAATAAAAAGTTATATTTTTAAAAACATGTATTGTCACACCCCAACCGACGGCGGATTATATGTCGGGGCGGACGCGGTTGTTCAATAGCACAAGGTTGACTATTAAAGTTTCAATATTTCATTAATAAACAGATTCAAAGGTTCAATACAAAGGAAATAACAAGTATACAACGTTTATTTGATAAGTAGTCTAGGTCCAAAGCGTCCTATGTGATCACAAACAAGTCTCATGATGTAGAACCTGAAACATGTGAAAGAATCTGTCAACTACAAAATAGTTGGTGAGATACAAAGGTTTTGACGCAGTTTAACAAGTATTTGGAAAGAATTACAATTCACTATGATATATGCATTTTATAATGTAAGTATGAGGAACAAGTATCTTAAACATTGTGCATATCAACCCTCCAACCAAGTTTAGGCATAACCCGCAGGTTACCCTTATAAGTCTCACGTTTAAAAGTTTAATTCAGTAACAATCACCAAGGGCTCCCCCGAAGGGTCAATCAATCAAGGTGGATTGGTCAAATGCAATAGATCTATCATTGTTACCATAGGCTTGATCAAAGTTAATGAATATGCTAGTTTTAAGTTTAATCTAAGCATACAAGTCTCAAGTTTAACATAAGAATAAGCATCTAGTCATAGTTGTACAAGAATTGTATAAGTTTAAAGTTTTGAACATGTTTCACCCCAAAAGTATAGAAAGGAAAAAAGGGCTAAGTATACTCACTTGGATCGATGAAGAGTATCCGACACGGATAAGTGTTTGCAAGATTTGGAGAGGGAGAATATCCTCACAATAAGCCTAAGAATACAAGTCTAAGGATTTAAGTTTGTTTCTACAAGTCTAAGGCAAAAGATCTAGGATTTTGAGATTTTGACTAGGGTTCCAAATGGGAGATGAGAATGATTAAGTTTATAAAGTTTTAATCAAGTTCAAATAGAGATTTTGAATGAAAGACATCAAAGTGTAACAAATTTATTTGTTTGGAATAAAAGCCTTACAATTACACCACATAGGTAATCTATTAAAGTTTTCTAAGTATTTATAATACAAATTACTTGTAATATAAGTAAGTTTAAATAAATAATGATACTTATAAGTTTGTAAGATATTAAATAGAATTTCCTATAATGGTTATGTCTTAGTTATAGGTTTATAACTATTTTTAAAGTCTAAAAGGAAAACCATAAGTTTATAAGGCTTTAAATAAAGTTTGCGTTTAAAATAATAAGTTTATAAGTATTCAAATTGTATATGAATTTACACATATTTTAAATAAAGTTTCTTAAGGTATTAAAGTTTACAAGTTCATAATATTTAAAGTTTTCATTTAGTTTCATAAGTTTATAATTATTTAGGAAGCAAATAAAGTATAGTTATTTCTAATGTTTTATATAAACAAATAGATTTATGTTTATATACATTTTATAAAGTGTATAAATTTATAAATTTATAAGTTTCTGCTTTTTAAATAAATTCTATAACTTTTCTAAGCTTACAAAAATTATATAAGTTTAAAAGTTTACAAGTTTATATTAAAGATTAGAATAAAAGAACTCTTTTAATTTAAGATACAAATAATAAATTAAGTTATTTTAAATAAATAGTTTTTGTGAGATTATAAATTTTATAAAAGTTTTAAAAGTATTTTTATGAATTTAAACCAAAATTAAAGATTTAATTAATTATAGGTTTAACTAAGTTTTACTTAATTAAAAATGTTCCAGAATGTAAAAGGGTAGATAAAAAACGTTTTTAGGTTTATATAAGTTTAACATAATTTATAAAAATTATTACAAGTTTAAATTTGTTTTTAAAGAGGCAAAAAAAATATAAAAGGGCAAAACCGGTTCCCTGGGTTTGAACTTGGGTCTGTGACCGGTTCGGACATACACACGCTCCAACCACTGGGCCATGAGTCTTATTGATGTTATAACCCAGGAAAGAAATATTGATAAAAACAAACTCAATTCATCCCTAGTTTCCTTATGAACCCTAGTTTCCAAATCCCCCGAATCGAATCGTATCACCCTCTGTTTATGAGATTAAACAGAGGGCTTTCGATCCTCTCATGAAGTCGATCGTAATGGGTTCAAAGATTACCTGATTTGGTGCTAAATCGAGCGAGAACGGGTAGAAGCCTCGACTTCGGCTACCGCGGACTGTAAATCGACAATGCAGGTGACGAATGTTTGAATTGAGTGTTTAGGAAGATTGAGGGTGATGTTGTTGAGGTGTTTCGGTGGATAATTATATCCGATTTCACGATTTAATGCCGGATTAGGTGGGCGATTTCGGATGGCCGAATGTGTTAAATCGCGAGTCACGCCGGTGCCAAACTCGAAGTCGAGCATTGATGGATGTTGGGTTTCGGTCGCATGCGGGAGGCGAACCCGAGGTTCAATGAATCCGGACGAAAAATCGTGGTTTCGCAAAAATAGGGGAGGAAACGGGGCTGGGGGGTTTCGAACTTGGGACCAGTTTGGGTCTCGGGTGTTTGATGAAATTACACGAACGGTCCCTAAAGTTCCAAGCTATTGACATTTTATGTTTAACTTAAAGTTTGAGTTTCAATTAAGTTTTTAAAATGACAGCTTTAGTCCCTGGATTTTTATAGAAAATAATTATGTTTTGTTTATTTGTAAAAATAAAATAAGCTTTATAAGTTTTATCATTTTACAAATTGACAACACAATTTCTAAGATTTAAGATTCACAATTTTAAGTATTTTTGAAGTAAGTTTATAAATTATTTACATAATTACAAACTCATGTGTTTTAAGAATTTTATCAATATTTTGTTTATAAAACTCACATATATATACCTATATGTATAAGTATGAATGTTTTCTTTAAAACCATATCAAATAAATGAATATTAATTAAATTAATATCTATCATTTATGTTTTAAATCAATACTACGAGAAATAGCTTGGGAAATGTTTGATCGGAAAATAATGGATATTACATGTATATTACACGGTTTGAATACATTAATTTTTATTTAAAAACTTACATCCATATTAGTTAAAAACAAAAGTTACATAATTAAATTTCAAGGTTTCTAAAAATAAGAGTATATTTAAAATAAACGTGTTTTATTGGTATAATTAATATTTTTCTTTAAATATAAATCATTATTAAAAAAAGAAGTGCATTTAATAAGAGAGAGAGATGAGAAAAAATGATGAGAAAAGATGTGGATGCGACATGCGACATAAATGATTTTAATTTATTATATAGTATAGATTAATATTTTATTTAAAAATATATTATTATTAAAAGATGAATTTGCATTTAATAAGAAAAAAATGTGAGAAAAAAATAATAAAAATGAATATAGAGATAACACGTGACTTTAAAAACCTTTATTTATTATATAGTATAGATGTAGATTTAAAATCATCAAAGAAAATAGACGATACAAGTATTGTAATTATTGCTAAATTGAAGGTCCTATGCGCAATTTCGTGATATTTAATTTGTTTTCACCAAAACCACCCCGGTTTCGTCTCGGCTCCCCTATCTGCCGCCTCCTCCATTCGCCGTCGCCGCTCTGCACCAGACGCCTCTTTCTTCCACCGTAAGGTTCAGGTCTCCGTATATTCTCCGTATTCTTCAGACCTAATAATCTCCGTTCTTTGTAAGTACTTACTTTTACTTGTAATATCTGCATATTGCATTGATGCGTGATCCGCTGCTTTTTCTTTGGATTCAATTTTTTTTTACGGAATTAGGGTTTTGGTGAGATTCGAATTGATTTGAATTATGTTAGCTTGCAAATGATTATTAGATGGTTGAAGGTATTAGGTTAACATTTCTATTAATCTCGCGAATTATGTCTCAGTTTTGAAGTTAAGTGATTGATAAATCACTAGATTTCAGATAGTTGAAGATGTTTGAATTTGTTTGATTTATGTTAGCTTGCAAATGATTATTATATAGTTGAAGATATTAAGTTAACTCTTTTATTAAACATGTGAATTACGTCTCAGTTTTGAAGTTCAGTGATTGACCAATCACTAGATTTTAGATAGTTGATGATGCTTGAAGTTCAATGTTTGAATTTGTTTTTATTTTAGCTTGAAAATGATTTCAGATAGTTGAAGATATTAAGCTAACACTTTTATTAATCACGTGAATTATGTCTAAGTTTTGAAGCTCAGTGATTGTTAAATCACTAGATTTAATGATTTCAAGGAAAAAGATAAGTTAATCGAACATGGACACAATCTTTTCCCGATTTCAAAAAAGTTCTATCCATGGGACAGGGATTAAGTCTTTTCAATAGTTCAATTGAATGCACTTGAAATTTCAAAATCCTCAGTAGTTGATCCATGGGCATGGAATAATGTCAACCAAAACAAATACATTGAAATCTTTACAATAGGAAATATATAGGCTCCAAGGTTTTGTGTAGTTTTGATGAACTAAAGTTAGAATCTAGGACTAAAAAACGTTTCAAGATTCTTCATCTGTAATCCATTATTGTCCTCTTTTACATAAGATAGATATTCATTTGCGTGACTATGTCTGTTTAGTTGACAAAATACTACAAATATAGATATATAACTCTCGATGAGAAAACAAATGTGCTGATACACTTTTTATTAGTGGCAAGGAGGTTGTTTATAAAATCATCTATGGAAGGACACAAATCAACGTTGAGATGTTTGGAGTCAACAGTTTAAATTTCTTAAGCTAATAGTTGATTTAGCTCCAAATTATCTACTGCCTAATTTTAAGAGAATGCTTCAAGTATTTTGCTGCATAAACTTTTCATGTTTGAATGCTCATCTGTCACAGTTTTAAATGGTCTTCTTATTGATATTCGAATACCTACAGTCTTGTTACTCGTTCATCTTATAGATCATACGTGAAAAATATGGGCAAAAAAGCTGGTGAGCTACATATAAACGCGAAGAAGTTTGGTGGTCTGGCAAAACCATGTATGAAGGATATGGTGACTTATCTTGGCTGTTTGTCTCTTAATCATAACAGTGATGATAAATGCGCCCGTCAACGCCAACTACTAGATGCCTGCATGGAGACTCAGGTGCAAATTAACAAAAAAAACGACAGTTGAGGGGAGGGGTGTTTGGATTTGCATTTTTAATCAGAATATTTGATAACCAGTTTTCAGTGTTTAGATAAACATCTTCTTCTGATTATCATTTTTGGATCAAAATCAGTTTCATACCGAGTGCAACAAAACTGATTATCAAAGGATAAAACAAATTTACCTATTTATCCAATGTCGTTTTTGGTAATTTTATCTTTTGGTTTCATAAAAGATAAAGTTTTTTCAAACAATCACAACAACTGATTTTTTTATTACTACAACCGTAAAAAACAAAAGCAGATCCACAGACCATCTCCAACAGCTCCTCACACTGATTATTACACTTGCCTGAGTACTTTGGGCAATTTGACGATGAGATGTAAAGTGACATTCTTTTGTTTAGTACTTAATTTGTTCGTGATTATCTTTTTGCAGACGGGCAAAAACAGAAAACCTTGGGGAACCCTTAATTACCACTTGCAGAGGCTGAACAGAGGAAGAAAGTAGGTACTTAGTGCAGATTTTCAGGCATGTTGGACAAATCTTTATGCTTTATTTAGCAATTTTGACAATGATCATAAATGGGCCTGTGATTTTTGCATTTTTAGACATAGCAAGAGCTATTCAAGCATTGGCTACATAAAAACCATAGACATATCTTTTAATTTATTGACCCTTGAAACATGTCTGCAAGTGTTTAGTTATAACTTATGATTATGTGTGGATTCAGAAGAGAATGCCCCTAGTATTTGTGTGCTTAGTACATGGTTAGGGACACTTTTAACCCTTTTGGGGGTGGTGAGATTGTTTATTAAAACTGTTTATCAACTTATTGCGTTTTGATACAAGTTGTTTCGAGGGCGTTTAGAATTGCTCATTGCAGCTACTTTTATGATATAATCTTTGTGAGCTAAACATGTCGTTTGAATAAACAATTTCAAGTTGTTTATTCTAAACTTTTAGAGTAAATTACACTTTACTTTCTTTATGTATTTACCAAATTTTAGTTTACGTCCTTTGACTAAGCCAATTACAGAAATTGTCCTTTATGCTTAAATTTGTTTGCACGTTTCGTCCTTTTCACTAGCGGGCGCTATTTTATTTATTTATTTATTTTTGTTAAGTCCTATCATGTTCTTTGTAACTATTCTTGTATTTTACTTAAAATAGAGGACTATTTTTGTATTTGGTTCTTTTATTTTTATAAAAAATAGAATTACCACACCTTACCTGCCTAATCTTCATCTCAATCGTTGAAGGGTTTGAACGCCGAAATCCTCTTTTTCCGGCAAGTGTACCCCATGTTTCGACTGTTCATACTGAAGCAGAAGACCAGATCTCGAATTTGAAAACCGAGATGGATGATTATCAGGATGGATTACAGTCTAAAGGTACTAGATCTATGTAATTTGATTTCACCGGTGGTTCATCGGTTAACCAAGCGACGTCTTTTTGGTGAACCAACGCCTTAAACGTCGCTTGTGTCAAGGACAGCGGAAGAACGAACAGACCGTCCCTACACCGGCACGAAAAATAAATTTGCGTCAAGGACAGCGGAAGAACGAAACCATGCTTCGATGTCATTTCAAATACAATATCTTAATTATATAAATTTAGTATGAAATTAATTATTGATAGTTATATTTCTGATCTTACTTATGAGTTTTGAAAAATAAATTTGTATTATGGGTAGTTATTATCATCAAGTTTGTTTTTACATTTTAATCAATTCTATTATTTTAGACAATTGGATTAATATTTCTTTTCAATTTTTATCTATAAATTTTTTAATCACAAAACCAACGATCAACTGAAATGGACTTGAATGGAGCTAAGCACAAAACCAACGATTAACCTATGTCTAACTGAATTTACTGAACTGTCTTTCCCCATAACCAAAAAAATTGAACAGTTTCTAACCGAAACTCATCGTTTAAAAATTCAGAAAACCAAAACATCGTTTATAGGTTTAGTTTAAAACCAACGATTAACCTATGTCTAACTGAATTTACTGAACTGTCTTTCCCCATAACCAAAAAAATTGAACAGTTTCTAACCGAAACTCATCGTTTAAAAATTCAGAAAACCAAAACATCGTTTATAGGTTTAGTTTAAAACCAACGATTAACCTACGTCTAACTAAATTAACTGAACCCTCTTTCCCCATAACCAAAAAATATGAAACGTTTCTAACTGAAACTCATCGGTTAAAAATTCAGAAAACCAGAACATCGTTTATAGGTTTAGTTTTGACGCATAACCAAATTGAGCCATGTGCACCCTAGTTTGACAAGAAGTCAAAAGGTGGAAAAGATGCAAGTTCCTAAAATAGTCAACTATGAAGGTTTGGTCGGCTCAAGTAAATATGACTGGCTCTAATTAAGTCTGGTCAGCTCCAACGAGTCAAAAGCTAAAGAACTTGATGACAGGATACAGACGGTCGAAGCATGGTTTGATCGTAGATCTACTGTTTGGCGTTAATCATACACAACCGTAAAACATTCAAGATAGATTCAAACACCGAGTAAGACCGCCTTTATACTTTTAAAAAGAAAGAACTGTAGACCATTTGTGTAATTACCTCAAATATAAATCATAATCGGCCTTTCGAATAAGACCACCTTTATATTTTATATTTACTTTTTTCTAATAGAAAAAGTAGAAAGAACGGGAGGTGCCAGAAGTTTTAATGTTTATGTGATATAAACTTCACACCTCCCGTTTGTACAGTATCGTCACGTCACCACAATAGAGTTTAACCACCAAGTTCCCAGATGTGTTGGTGCGGTTCCTTTACACCTAGGACACCTATTATATCGCGATCTACACAACAGAGCCAACTAATTCTATAATATTTAACAACACTCCCATTTACTAGACATATCATGTAAAATTGTGTTTTACATCAAGACATTAATTATTTACTGATGGAATTGTATGCACATATTGATTATAAACACAAAAACCATCAAAACAGCATATTAAGCTACTGAATGCCTTCTATCTTTATCAGGTTTATTCCTGCCTCTTGTACTTGAAGGCAAAAACCCATCAGCATGAAGAAAAGGTGTGATCTTTCCAAGTTTCTTGGTCACTGAGCTTATCAATGACCTTTTAGGCAACGGTGGCTTACCCGCATCGGTCTCATTTGCATTGTTGACCTTCGGTTTATTGGCAGTTGACTTCTCGACTTCCTTCAATCGCGTTTTCATCTTTAAAAGCTCAAACTTCAGTTCTTGATTTTCTTTTTTTAAGCTTGAGATTTCATCTGATACTGATTTTTGAGTGTCGGGGGTCGCTTGTGAGCTTACATGATCAGTGATCAGGCTACTGTCTATTTCCCGTAGCTGTTGCTGTTCATAGTAGAGAAGTTGAACAACGGTTTGAACGGGAAGTCTTTCGTTTTGGGATGCATGGGCTCGGGCTTCTCGGGATAGCTTTTGACAGTCCATCAAACTGCAAACTTTCTTTCGGTCCATGTCACTTAAAGCTGGATGAGCCTGAAAATTTTGAATATAATAATTTGGTCAATATGCAATTCTAGATGTTGAAAACACATGAAGTTGAGATATAATTTGACCATTTTCCTGCATTATTCATTCTATATTTGCTGAATCTCATCTTTGTTTACTATATATTATGACCAGCAATCACATATGTTCTATTATATGAACCTAAAATTTTGCACATTTACTTATTTGGGTTGATTTAGGTTTTATCTCTAATGGGTCAAATAAAAAATTAGCTAAAAACAAACGTGTCAAATGGGTCGAACCAGTTGAAAGACTTGATGCATATAACCTCCTAATAATTTTACAACAAATTAATATCTTCAAGTAATACTTGTAATTTGGTAAATGATAACTAAAGGGCCCAGTATAGATACACCACGCCCATCATCTGTACAGGCTGTATAGATGGTGAAAAAGGGTTATACGGCCCGTATAGCCTCTGTCAGTGGTGTGCACCATCACATCAGTCGCTTATGTGTCAGTCAGACACTCTATACGGCCTGTATAGCCTTCTCTCATAGGCCTGTATAACAGAAAACCCTCTTATGGGCGAAAAAACACTTCATATGACCTGTATAGTCATATGGGCCGAATAACACGTTAGTGGTGTCTGCACAATAGTGTTGGGCTTGATTCCCGACTCTAGCAAGCCGGCTAGGAGTTGGGCCGACCCATTCACATGGAGGTGTTTGAGTTGGGGTAGCTAAAGAGCCTTGGAGTGCAAGACAAGCAATAATATTTAATTAATGGTGGATAATTATCAAGAGTCCAAAATGGATTATGTTAGGATTAGTTATGGATAATTATTATGTAATTAATTAAATAGAATCCTATTAGTAGTCTAACGTGATAGGTTAGCTATATATATACCGTGTAGGGTATCATGGATGGTAATCAATTAGCCTATGTAAACCAAGTCAGGGTTTGCTACTTGTAATCAAGTTTTAGAGTGAGATTTCTTGATATAATAAACGTGTTTGGGTGTTTAGCCAAATCATCGTTATAACTGTTATCAATTCATGTTGAATTGATCCGAGTCGATTTAGTGGCCATTAATGTTCCAGCAAACTCATCAATCGACTCGGTTTCTTTCATTCGTACCGATTCGAACTCGGTCCGGAACGTTTGCAAACGAGCTTCTTTGACACCAAACAAGTTCATATCTTTTATGTCTATATAGGGGGTGGTGTTCGTTTAGTTCAAGCCATAATTAAATATGAAAAGGAGAGCATACCTTCAAGTAAATATCAATGGCTCTATACATTCCATCCTCTGTCACGCGTACTTCCATCGGAATACACTCAGCAAAATTTATAAATTTTGAAACCAGCAAATTCCGGTCAGAAGCTATTTTAGCAAGAAAGCTCTCCATTAGCTTCCCAACATTCTCATTTTCGTTTTGTAACGGATAAGAATCGTTCATATCACCCGAATCCTTAGAATTACATTCTAAGTAATTCATCATGATTTGTTGAACAGTATCAACATCAAACAGTGTGTCACCATCAAAGCAAAAAGAAGGGATTAATATATCATCTAAAACCGCCTGCCCGAGCTGTAAACTCATTCTTTTCTCTAAATCTAGCCTGCACGCAACCGTTGTGTCTAGATATTTGGCAGCCCGAAGCAGCATTGAAAGAAAGCTTATTGACATTGCATTTTTTTCCCGTGGTAAGAGGCCAACTATCGTCTCTAAAACAATCCTCTTCTCATGTTCTTGTTTTGGCTCAAGATTTTTCTTAGATTTTCCATAGATCTCCTGTTTGATTAATAGAAGTTTGTTCAAGATATAGTGGTAACTACACAAGACTAAAAAGGGTATACTACAAAACCATAAGTTATATCATAAATTAGAGGTGGTAAGGCCGAGCGGGCTGGACAACGGATCAAAACAAGTTTAGGTTGAAACATGTCATTTTTAGTAGGTTGGGTAAGATGTAGGGGTGTGAATTTCTAACACGACACGAACCTGACACGGATTCGGGTAAGTTTCGGGTCGAACGCGTTTGGCTAAACGGGTCGTGATTGTATCAACACAACAAGTTCGTGGGTTGACCCGTTTAACCCATTTATTTTTGAATGTTTTTTATGTAAAAACTTAAACTATTTAGATATTTGTATTCCAAAATTTATTAGAATAAAAACCAATTGGCATAGTTTAAACATAATTGCTTAAAAAAAATGCAAGTTTAGAATTTTAAAGTGTTAGTATGCAAAAAATAGTTTTATTTTCGGGTCAAATGGGTCAAGTTCGTGTCAACCCGTGAATACACGTGTCGTGTTCGGGTTCATGTATGTGACACGATTTTCGGGTTCGACCTGCCAACCCGCGAACACGGCCCGTTTCACAGCCCTAGTTAGATGACCCACAAACACTTTTTTGTCCATATCTTAATTTTGTTATAAATAATTAATGTGGTAAACATGATTAAATAATAATCTAAATCTTGGAATAAAACTTATTTAAGAGGTTGTATGCATTAAAAAGAGACTTTTGGGGCGACTTCAACTGTTTCACTCATTTTCCCTTTTAGCGAATTTATTTCATTTTCGACCATTTGAGATAAAACACAATCTACATCAACCCATTAATTAGTAAACGGGTCAAAATGGATCTTAGTATCTTACCAAACCTCGAAGACATTTTTGGGCATAAAGCATTAGAACAGGGCCAAGTGCAAATTGTTTGAATCCCTTTGAAACTAATGCAAGAAGAACCCTTTTAAATATATCAATTCTAAGACCAATCAAGTCTTCAGCCCACCAATCAACAACATAAACTTGACTTTCTTCAGTGACCATGCACGTGATAGTATCTACGCAACGATCAATCAATTTTACTTTTTCAGATAGTGGTAAGAGATTTGCTGATGCTTGCAAAATGGAAGCTGCACCAGATAAGTTTTTAAGCGCGGTTTCATTTAAATACGCTTCAGTTATTGATACCAGGTTCCCAACTGCATGTTCTTCTGTCATTTCAAGATATTCTGCCACACATCTTGCCATTGCGATGTTTTCTGTGCATAATTCTAAATGCGCTTCATAACAAAACTTTGCAGCGAGTTCAAATCCTTCGGGCCCTCCGGGGACATCAGGGATTTCGACTACAGAAAGATCAGCATTTTTGGTGTCTGATAACAGTTTCTTTATGTAACCACACTTTGAAACTAAAGGAAACTGCAACCAATAAAGAACTAAGTTTTAGACATATTTATTGATGTTTCAAAACCAAATTTGAATCATTATGTACAACAAGTTGAGAAATTATATATGAATTAGAGTTGTAACAAGAGAATACAAAAAGTGTACCTTGTGTATTGGAAAAGAAACACCTCCTACACAAACAATAACATCACTCGGGATATCTTGGGATGAAATCCTGCAAATTTTATAAAAATTAATAAGGTCTTCAAAATTGTTTCTTACTAAAATACAAACAAACAAAACAATAAAATCCAACTCATAGCATAGCTATTTGTAGGGCAAACCTTTCATCTATCTTAGGGGATACAGAGGCTCTCCAATTTTTTTTTTCGTGTACAGTTTAATAATCCAGATAACATAAAATATCCGTTTATTACTATATTTAGTAAATTCGAATGAGTAAATTGATAAATGAAGATTAAATCTACCACCAAATGAATGAAATGAACACCACAAAGTAAGTAGTTTAGAAAGCAATTTAAAGCAAACCAGTCACTAATTCTCTTCATGGCATCAGAAGTAAGATCCTTTTTTGCAGCAGGCATGTTAAGTGCTATTGCCAGCTCACCTCCCTCTTTATGAACATCAACCATGGTGTTGATTTTACACCTCCCTCAAGCCTAATCTTTTGCAAAATTATGCACATTTCACTGTGTGATTGCATAAGGTTCAGTTGAATGAAAACAACCTGTGTACTTATCAAGAAGTTTGTGAGGTTATGATTGTGGTATGTGTGAGTGAGTGAGTGTGTGTGGTGGTGGTGCAAATGGATTTGGGACAGTTTGACAAAGATTGGAACTTGGCAGTTTCTGTGAGGCATTTTATCAACCACTTAACAGGCATCTTTTTACACAGTGATATAAACATGTTAGCAATCAAAATCTTGGTCAAATTGAGAAGCAGGTTTATTAAATATGCTGGGAAAAACATAGATTGAGAATTGTGGGTGGTAATCTTTGTTGATGATGATGATTCTTGGCCACGCTAATGGGTCAAAAAGTTGGTTGAGGATTGGAATGGACTAACAAGGTGAGAGGGAAATTTGGTCCCGGGTTGTGGAGGGTAGTGATGAAAGGCAATTCTATAAGATTTTATTCCAAACTAGTAACCATGTTACAAAAGAATAACAATAATAGATCATTTTAAATGTTATTTTCTAACAAAATTACAAATAAAATCATTTCAAATATTAAATATTTGAAATAAAATAAACAAAAAAAACAATCTTGGGCTCACAGAATTTTAACATGTGGTGCAGTCAGTTACTTATCTATTAGGTATAACTTAGTGTGTCAAATATGACTAAAATTTATATTATTGTGATTATAATATTGTAATCTGAATATAATTATTTGAATGAAATTTAAACTTAAGCGACTTTCAACCGATCTGCCTTCTCATTTTAGACTACTTTTATTTAACTTTTAACCGTTTCACCCGCTAGAGGTAAAACATAACCCAAATCGACTCGTTAACAAGAAAATAGGTCGAAGTTGCCACATCTACAAAACATATATAAGCATATATAAAGAGCTAAAGGAAAGCCTCATGTGTCATTAAGGTGTATATATTCGCTGGCATAGTATTTAAAAACCTAGGAAGCCATTTCTAACCCTCTTCAACTCAATGCAGATTTCGGATACCGTTAAGTCTAGTCTGAAAATTTAAATTAAAAGGTGGATTTTTATTAATTGATAAAATAACGCACGATTTGAGTTTGGACAAAGAAAACTTTCATTTTGCCAACGTTACAAAACATATGGTAACCCATCTTCCATACATGGTTCAATGGTTCGGGATCGGGTGGTACTTCGAATAAGAACACAATTCTTAATTTATACAACGATTTGAGGAATAAATATAGTAAACGGTCTCGGGGTAGCACCCCATGTAGCGAACTCGGAAGGTATATTGGATCGGATTTTTTATCCACTATTAGTCCCAATGAGTTTGATGCTTTAGATATTTTGGCTTGGTGAAAATGAAAGGAATCCCAATTTCCGGTTCTAGCTGTCATGGTCCGTGATTTACTAAGCGTCCAAGCTTCTACTGTAGCTTCGGAATCCGCATTTTCTCTTAGTGACTGGTTTTATCCATAAAAAGAACGAGACTCCTTACCATGGCGATGGAAATGTTCATTTGCTTGAAAGACTACTTGGACGCGATGAGACGAATTCAAGATTCTACAACTCTTGAAGACGAAATTGAAGTCGAAGAAATCATACACGAGGGAGAGGTGGAACAAGGAAAGTCGTTGCCACTAACTGATGAAGAACTCTTTTACAATGAAGCGCAACGAAGTAGTAGCAATAGCTTCGACGAAGAATAAACACCAATCACTAAATAACAACACCGGTTAAACGTTAAAAATAAGTAAATATTGTAACGTTTTTTTTATATGTTTTTGTAATGTTTTCGCATTTTCTATATTTTTATTGCAATGTTTTTTATTCTTTTGTAATTTTCAAACTTCAGAAAAACAAATAATCGGTTTGGGATTTCCATGCAATAAACCGGTTTCAAACCAAACTGGTTTAGCCTCAAACCGGTTTGGACTTGGTTTAACCAAACCGGTTTCGGTTTGGTTTGAAATATGTGCGGGTTAAAAAACCGATTTGTACACCTCTAGTCACGTGTTGTGGAATGCACTCCTTGTAACATCCATCCTTCATATCCATTTACGGATCCAAGACAATGTTAGGAGGGGAGGTGGGTCGGGGCAGGGCTAGGCGTCCTGTCCGATTTTGATTTTTTTTAAAATAGTTTAAGCTTTGGAGACCCTGGTTCATTTGAAAAAAAAACATATAAAATACTAATTAAATTTTAAAGTTCAAAAATCGATGTATTTATCAATTAAAAACTAGAGTAAAGTACACGGATGGTCCATGTGGTTTACCAAAATTTTGGATTTGATCCTAGCTTTTTAAAAGTACATAGTTGGTCCCTATGGTTTACACTTTATAACACATTTAGTCCTCAAACTTTGCCAAAAGTACATGTATGGTGCCTATGGTTTGCACTTTGTAACGCATTTAGTCTCTAACTAGGACCTTCTAAAACCTTTAGATTTGCTGATTGAGGACTAAATGTGTTACAAAGTGCAAACCCTATGGACCATCCGTGTACATTTGAAAAGCTAGGGACCAAATCCAAAATTTTGATAAACCACAGGGATCATCCGTATACTTTACTCTAAAAACTATAACAATTTTAGTTTTATTCCACTAAGACACTTTAAATAATTAACTATTAATTAAAAGAGTAAACTTCGCTTTTGGCTCATGTGGTTTGGTCAAAATAACGGTTTTGGTCCAATAGTTTTAATTTGACTTTTTTGGCCCATGAGGTTACCTAATTTTCTCAATTAGGCCCCTGGCACTAACTCCGTTAGTTTATTCTGTTAAAGATAAAGCTATTTTAGTCTTTTTGCTGATAAGGACTACTTATGTCATTTTCATAAATTAAACACAGGGACCATTTGTGTAAAATAATACAAAAAAAAAGTTAAAACCCTTTCTCATCATCATCTCTCACACATCATCGATAGAGAGACCAGGAGAAAGGCCGCCACCACGTCCGGCGAGTTCCGGCAGAAGTGGATCTGCGAGTTCCGCCGCCACCACTAGTGCCACGCACCGGTGACGTGCTCCGCCTACCTCTGCCACGCACCGGTGACCTGCTCCGCCTCCCCTGCCACGCGCCGATGACCTGCTCCGCCTCCCTTGGCAGCGACGGCACTAGTGGATCTGCTGCTTTCAGGCGACGATGATTATTTTCGACCAACCCCTTTCAGGCGGTGCAAAGAGGGTTGCCGACGGGGATTGACGGTGGGGGTAGGGTTTTTGATTGGTGGTGTTGTTTTAGGTTTGGTGTTAGAAGCTTGTTTTGCTTTTGAGATTTGAGAGATATTAGAAACAATGATAGTTGATGGGGTTAATTGATGGTTCTTGTTCTAACAATCTTGATTCATAGTTTTTGATTCATAGTTTGATTGTTGCAATTTGGCAAACTTATCTCCACCCTTGAAAAATTCAGGTTAAAGGTGATGATTTTGCAAGTGGCAGTGGTTGTAGGTGGTGGTGGTGGTGGCGGCGGCGGCGGGAGGGGGAGGAGGGAGAGGGGGAGGGAAGGACGGGAGGGGTGGGGTGGGGGTGACAAGTTTGATTAAATTACACACCTAGTCCCTTTAATAATTTGAGTATTTTACATAATTGGTCATTATATGTATAAAGTCTAAAATGCCTTTACATTTAACAGAATAAATTAACGAAGTTAGTGTCAGGGGTCTGATTAAGAAAATTAGGTAACCACATGGGTCAAAAAAGTCAAATTAAAACTATTGAACCAAAACCGTTATTTTGATCAAACCACAAGGGTTAAAAATGAAGTTCACTCTAATTAAAAACATATTTTATATTACTTATCAATTAAGCACCAATTGGAATTGGTCAATCATAAAAACTATTAAGAGAATGAAGCTACAAGGATAGATCAGAGGCGGTCTAAGGTTTTAAATATTGTGTTAACTTTTGTTCTTGTCTACAAAAGGGTCAAAAACCACTAACTACGGTTTCAGGACCACAAACAGGCAAGCTGCACAAACCGTTAAAACCTGTCAGTTTGGTTTACACAACCGTTTCCATGTTTCAAACCGAACCATTAAAAAAGCCAACCTGCAAAAACCGAACCCATGAACCGTTTCAGTTTATTCTCCTTTTAAACTATAAATAGAACAAGAAATACAAAAAGTGGCTGTTCATTTGAGTCAGACCAGCCAGTGCACCGAGCCTGACGAGCTCAAGCTCGTAATCTTTCCACTGTCAGGAGCCAAGGGTCCTCAGATCGATGTGGGTTAAAACTTATAACATTTCAACAGGTGCAAAATAAATTCAGTTTGATCATCAGATTATATCTTTATTGTTAGGGCCAAACTGTGATTCTTTTAACAGAAGAATTGTAATATAATCATCAAGTTTTCATGATAAAAAAGACACATAATATGGCGGCAAAACTGTAATTAACATAAGTCTGCACACACTTCAACAAGGTAGTTTATCAATTTTGTGGTACTTCTGTCTTCATGTTATATATGCTTTTATTTTACTCCATTCAAGAACTTATAACTTCGACTAGTTAAATAGTGTTATAATTTATTGGTTATTGATATAAATGAATTGGACTAATTATAAAATATGGATTAAAATAGTAGCTTAGAGTTGACCCGCGAAATGCAATTGGTCAACGCTACCATTTCTAAGTCCGCATGACCTCTCTTAGTCTACACCTGCAAATGTTTGTGAATTTACTTAATAGAAACAAGTTCAGAGAATACAAGCTAACAAAAGGGCTATGTTTAACAAGTCCAAGATGACCAGTGCTTCTCATCTAAACAAAGTTAAACACGCCTTAGTGTGAGTATCCAACACTCATTATCGTTTGACCTGACCTTGTGCCATAAGCTGACTAACGACTCTTAGTCACAATCTAGGATAAACCTAGAAATAAGAGTTGTTATAGCCATTTACAACAATATATATTGTCATGAACAGGGCCGGAGCTGAGGATTTAGGGGCCTGAGGAGAGCTAGAAAAATGGACCCCAAACGATACAAAATTTAAATAAAAAAAAATCATTATCAAGACAAAAAAAAATTTATAGCAATAAACATAACAAAATTATAGTTTTAAAATGACATGCTATAGTAGTAGTTAACCGACGAATCGTGTAGATCTTCTAGCATTATACATACAAAATTTTAAAAAATATTAGGCCCCTCGGAAAACGGGCCCTGGACGGTCGCCCTCCTTGCCCATGGTCATCTCCGGCCCTGGTCATGAACAACAACTCAACTCTCAAATTGTTCAATAAAAATTTCTTCTTACAACATCCATTTAATTTAAAGTTATATATGTATCCAAATACTCATTTTGCATACATCAAAATCACTATTGCTTTATTTATTTCCATAAACAAGAGATGTAATTAAAGCTATGCTTTGGAAGTCATATGCTTACAACCTAATTGAATGCCTTTATTTAATTTAATTGAATGCCTTTATTTAACCTAATTGGTATCAGGGGCGGCCCATTGTGTCTGTGGGCAACACACTTGTATTGAGGTTCTGTCACAAAGGCTCAAAACTTTAAAAAGTGTATGAATGAATCTCAGCCACAAAATCTTTGTGATTTGTGGCTGAGATTCACGCGGTGGCATTTTTGTAAATAATAGCAAGTGGAAAAGCATCAAGAAGGGTATTAAGGGAAGAACCAAGTAAAAAAAGTGCATATGTAAGTCAAATGCCATTTTTCCCATTTTTTTAAGACGTCCATAACTTTTTATACGTCATTATTTTTTTTTTAAATTCACCATAAAATCGAGCATTTTTTATCTTTCCAACGAGTATGGTATTGTTATATTTATATACTCTTTTAAATCGTTTTTGTTTAGATGACATTAAAGTGTGTTTATTTGTACATGGTGTTTTAGATCCATGGTGTTTTCAACTGTGTTTTTTCTAGTTATGGTGTTTTACATATGCCATTTTCAACATGCCTTTTTAGCTTTTTTGGTTATGGTGTTTTCAACATTACGATTAGTTTTTTTATTATATATATATATATTTAAATCGTTTTTTTTAAATAACATTAAAGTGGGTTTTACAAAACATGATGTTTTATATTTATGGTGTTTTAAAGCTATGGTGTTTTTCAACATAAAGCTTTTATGGTCATGGTGTTTTACACATGTGGGCATTTTGAACATGACGTTTTAATTTTTTTTGTCATGATGATTTCAACATTACAATTAGTTTTTATTATATATATATATATATATATATATATATATATATATATATTCTTTTAAATTATTTTTATTTAAATAACATTGAAAGTGAGTATTTTTTTCAACATTGTGTTTTAGATCTATGATGTTTTTTTAACATAGATTTTTTTAGATTATGTTGTTTTTCAACATAGAGTCTTTCTAGTCATTGTGTTTTACACCTAGAGGCCAACTTCAACATGGCGTTTAGCTTTTCTGGTCATGATGTTTTCAAAATGACAGATTTCAACATGGTGTTTTTGGTCATGGTGTTTTAGTTTCTTTATAAACTCTTTGATAAATCACAATGACAAATTATGATCCAACATGACGTTTTAGTTTCTTTATAAACTCTTTCAACATGGCGTTTTAGTTTCAACGTGTTTTTCAGAATCACAATGACAAATTAAAATGCCAAATTTCAATATGGTGTTTTTGTTTATTGTGTTTTCACATGGCGATTTAATTTGTCATTGTGTTTTACAACTGTGACGTAAAATTTATGTTGAACTAGACGTTTAAAAAAAAGGTAAAACATCATAAACACAAACATGGCAAAACACCATGTATATGGAAGTTAAAGTATAAAACACAATGAAAAACCAATTGTCGATTGAAATTTTACGCCAAAAGTGTAAAACACCATGACAAAACAAATACGCCATAATTTATGTTTATGGCGTTTTTGCTTCTGTCATGGTTTTTACACTTTTAGCTTAAAATTTCAATACCATAAACATAAACTTGGTTAAGCATGTGTTCGAATTAAAGTGAGTTTTCAGCATGTTGTTTTACATCTATGGTGTTTTCAACTGTGTGTTTTTCAACATTGAGTTTTTCTAGTCATGGTGTTTTTCAACAAAGAGTTTTTTGGGGTCATGGTGTTTTACACCTAGATGCCAATTTGAATATGGCGTTTTAGTTTTTGTCATGGCGTTTTCACAATGACAAATTTCAACATGATATTTTTTTGGTTTTTGTAGTCATGTTGTTTTGACGTGTTTATGTTTATGGCGTTTTGCTTCTGTTATGGTATTTTGCATTTTAGCTTAAAATTTTAACGCCATAAACATAAAACACCATAAAAACTCTCAATTTCAAACAACACTCAGTTGATCTTTTTTTTAAATATAGCAATATCATACTCGTTGGAAAGATAAAAAAAGCTCAATTTTATGGTGAAATTTTTTTAGAAAAATAATTACGTATAAAAAAGTTATGGATGTTTTAAAAAAATGGGGAAATGACATGTGACTTGCATGTGCAGATTCCTTCATTTGTTTAAAGTCTTTTGACGCAATTGCCCTTTCCCTCATTTTTCCCCATTGTACACGTGTCGTGTTGTGGTTCCTTCATACACTTTGTAGGGTTTTAACCCTTTATAGCCTAACCCTCCTATATATATATATATATATATATATATATATATATATATATATATATATATATATATATATATATAATTTTTGAAGCTTTAAAAAAATAAATATATTAAATCTTTAAAGAAAACCATTTAAGCACAAAAATAACTTCAGATTATAAGACTTTTAATTATTTTTGGAAAATTACTATAGAATTTAAATTCAAAATATTTTTTAATTAAGGTAATTAATAATTTGAGAGATTTTCACAAATTTTTTTTAATTTCTTCCTAAACTAGAGTCGATTTCCATTTTTCTAAAGTAAAAGGGTTGACTTTTGAGTAATTTCTTCTTAAATAATGGAAGGTAATCAATAAAAGCGGAAATTAATTTTGGAAACACACCCTAATTCCAGCAAATAATAACGGATTTATATAAACAATACCAAATAGTTTTCATTAATATCAAATAATCAATCAGGCCATTATCAACATTAAACTTTTGGAAACATTCCCTAATTGGAGCAAGTAACAATCACGGCATTAAAATTCGTCGTTCCATTCCATTTAAATACAACTTTACTCTTTACAACAGAATTCATACAAATACTCTATTTTAATTCATCCGTCTTCACCGATTTAAGCATCATGTAGGGTCCTCTTCGTTTGACAATATCCATTTTCCTTGTAACTTTTTTATTGTTTCTTATTGTATATCTATGTAATTTAAATAATTAAAAATTGTTTGCAATTTTGTTAATTTTATTGTCTTTGTTCTTTAGCCCGTGTAGTACACGGGTTTATAACCTAGTATACATATATATATATATATATAGGAGAGGGTTCCAGAGGAAATCACAAGTTAGGCGAAAACCGAGAAAACCACTAAAAACCCAATTTTACCCAACCATATAATTGTTTTTATTTTTTGTTTTAGTTTATTTTTATTTATTTATAAGAGTATCAATGTAAGTGTTACGTATACGTAAACATAAAGAAAAAAATTGCGGTTACGTATACGTAAATAAAAAAAATTGTTTTTGAATACGTATACGTAAATAAAAAAATTGCCTAAAATGATATGGTTTTCTTGGTTTTCGCCTAACTTTGTGGTTTTCTCTTGATCCTTCCCCTATATATATATATATATATATATATATATATATATAACTTTTGAGGCTTTACAAAAATAAAATTATTGGGCCTTTTTAAAAAAGTAATATTGGATCAAATATAACAAGAAAAAACAATTGGACATTTTTAAAAGTACGTTAGGCTTAGAAATGTTAAATGTGTTTCGGCCCATGAATCTAATCCAACCTAACACTTTGTAATTTTGTATTAGGCTTAAAAAAACGTTCCACATGGGCCTTTTTCTTCGGCTCGTGTAGGGCATTCGAATCCTCGGGACCGGCTCTGATTGGTATATAACATTTAAAGTGTTATTTCTCTATAACCGCGTCGCGCTCCCGAGCGAGCCATATGTATCTATGAGCTATGTGAACACCTAGACAAGTACTTATTTGATAACGCCTGATAATATGTAATCTTAAATATGTGTGTATACTTTATATAATTTGACTTATCAATGAAGCACCAATTGCATAGTCACAGAAACAGTTAAAGAATGCAGTTACAAGGAGAGATCAGAGCCGGTCTAAGCTTTTAAACAATAGAGTAGGTCCGGTCTAAGATTTTAAACATATTTTTAACTTTTGTTCTTTATCTGTAAAGAAATTGTGGGCCGAATCGCTAACTACGGTTTCAAGAAACTACAACCGAGCACCCTGCAAAAACCATTAAAACCGGCCAGTATGATTGGTTTACATAGCGGTTTCAAAGTTTTAAACCGAACCATTAAAAAAGCCAACCTGCAAAAACAGAACCGTGAAGTGACGAAACCGACAACTTATTTCAAATGGAATCTGTTTATTCTCTCCTTTTAGACTATAAATAAATAACCAAAAAATGGGTGTTCATTTGAGTCAGACCAGCCGGTGAATTTGAGCCTCATAAGCCCAAGCTCGTTATCCTTCCACTGTCAGGAGTCAAGGGTTCTCGCAGCTCTGTGAAACCAGCCTAACGTGTCACACCCCCGCCAAGGCGGAAACACGAGGGGCTACGAAATTGAATCATTACACATGGAATAAAGAAAGTACTAAGGAATTTATTGAAAAACCGATAGTCATTACATCAAGTTTAATTCAAATAAAGCAATTAACCAAATAGTTTCATTTTCAATTTAAGTCTATGCTAGGTCCACTAAGCCTTAACCTTGAATCCTAGCGTGAGCACGACAGCAAACTAGTTTCCATTACCTGAAAAACATGCTAAAATAGGTCAACTAAAAAGTTGGTGAGAACATAAGATTTGATAAATATAATACAATAGGTAACCAGAAACAATCATAAACAAGTTTCAAATTCCAAGTAATTTAAACTATCATATATGAGTTCACAACCAACCCTAGTGATCGATAGCTCTCCCGCCCAACACCTTGTCAGGGTGTTAGACTATAGTATAAGTGTCAAGAATGCAGTTTCTGAACACCCAGCTCCTTCCAAGTTGATCAGAATCCACAACTTGAAGGACGCTCGGAATTGATTGGCATGCATCAACCCGAGAACTGAATGGGCTAGTCAGGCCAATAGATCTATTTACGTACTCCCGTGGCTTCCCTGGAGTTAATGGTTGTGTAGTTTTAGAAATAAGAGAGACTTTGTAGTAAAAATGACATTTACATCATGTATAAATCAGTTTAATGTTACTAGAATTAGAAGTTTGTTATTGAATGCAAAGTATAGTTTTGACTCAAGACTTGGTTTCAGTTTTGATATAAGAGCATGTTTTCCACCCCAAAATAGAAAGCAAAAAGGGGCTATGAACTCACCTTGCAGCAGGTGGGATTGATCTTGATTGCTGAAGTAACTTGGTTTAGAAGATGCCTAAATAAGTTCGAGTTTGAGTTAGTTTACAGAATCGTGGAAAGATGAGGGGTTGTTTTGTAATTAGAGGAAAGTAGTCATCGTATACTAGAGTAGTTATCGTACTAGAGTAGTACCTCCAACAGCAAAGTTCCCAGGAAAGAGTTGGCCGGATCAGAATCCCGTCTTTCCTAGCCAGAACCTTACTGTTTGTCAGATAGCTACATACCAGTTTGAAGTTTACTCTATGTGTACACTTTAACCGAGTTTAGGATGTGTCCGGTAAGTTTGGGAAAAGATAAGGACTAAAGTGCAGTTGTGTATTTAATAAGGATCAAAATAGCTGAGTTGAATACTAGAAGGTTTTAAATAGGAATCAAGTGTTATAGTGAAAATATAATTCTAGACGTAAAAAGGAATTAAGAAAATCAAGTTTTTAAGTAAAATATTTGAACAAGTTTTAAAGAGTTTATAAAATATATTTTGTAATTCTTGTGTTTTAAAGAAGAAAACGCGATTGTTAAATAACGCTTAATAATATATACATAGTTTCTAATTATTAGTTTTAAATAAAACATAACTTAAATTTTTAAACGAATACATGACATATTTTATATATAAAAAGATATAAACAATTTATTTATGTTTATTTAAAGAAAATATGCTATTTTAACAGAAAACACATTTTATTTTTACTAAAATAAAACATAATACATAGTATAATAGTAAATTGAGAATTCTAAAAAGATTTTGTTTGCTAACATTCATTTATTTAGAAAACATGTTAATAATTTTTTTATTTGTTTAAGAACATACTAACGTATGTATTATGGAATGCTTTTATGTGTGTGTGAAAAGAACCAAACAAAAAAAAAGAAAAGAAAGAAAACAGCCCCTAGGGCTCGGAGTGCACCATTTGTTTAGAGTTTCACAAACAAAATATAAGAACTTTATTAACCCTTCACCATCTTGTTCCTCAAAACATCTGACACGAAACCAAATCAATACCAACCCTAAAATTCGATTTGATTTAGAAAGAAACAGAGAAGTTGCGAGTAGAATGGAGACGATGTACCTGGAGTCGAAAACCGCACGGATTAGAGGTCCAAGTCGTTGATGAGTTAAGACCGGTGAGCTCCCTTGCGTCGATCGGAATTGGGGGAAAGAAAAGAACGGATTTTTTTTTGTGGTAAATTCGATTAGGAATTGATGTGGGTATTTATAGTGTGAGTAGCTCCACCATAAACGCATTAACAGTTGCGATTTGAACGAAAATCGGGGATTTTGAAGCTTGAACTATCATGGTTACGGGTTTCAAATTTGATCTCAAAGGATCGAATTAGCTAACCATTCTCACGAATTTCTCGTTCCTCTTGATGGATAATGATTAGAAACGAGTTTAGAGGGTTTAAACATCCCGAATTTGATGGATTTTTGGTTGACTTGGATGCGATTTTGACTTTTAAAAGTCAAAATTGCTCTTGTTGCTTCCAGGGTTCAAAGAAGATAAAAAGGAGGGTTCAAATAGGGGGTTAAAATGTTTTGGAGGGGGTTAAACACAAAATAAGGGTTCAAAACCTTTTTATTACAATTCTTTTTGATAATTAATCAATTAAATTCAATTTAAACATTTAAATTTTATAACTTTCACATTTTTATAAATAGAAATTGGAATTGATATATTAACTAAAATGAGGCAAAACGAACTCGTACATTATGCCGAAGTAGAATTACACGAAATAAAAATCATACTATTTTTTAGAGATGTCACATATCGTAGTGCCCCTTAGTCTAAAAAGGAGGGTTCAAATAGGGGGTTAAAATGTTTTGGAGGGGGTTTAACACAAAATAAGGGTTCAAAACCTTTTTATTACAATTCTTTTTGATAATTAATCAATTAAATTCAATTTAAACATTTAAATTTTATAACTTTCACATTTTTATAAATAGAAATTGGAATTGATATATTAACTAAAATGAGGCAAAACGAACTCGTACATTATGCCGAAGTAGAATTACACGAAATAAAAATCATACTATTTTTTAGAGATGTCACATATCGTAGTGCCCCTTAGTCTAGGATCGAAGCAACCCAAGCCTTCGCTCAAGTCGATCCCAAACCTTTAGAGATGTCACATATCGCAGTGCCCCTTAGTCTAGGATCGAAGCAACCCAAGCCTTCGCTCAAGTCGATCCCAAACCTTCGCTCAAGTCGGGCAAGCCACATTTTGCCAAGGAGACCCAACCGAACTGGTCCAAGTCATAGTCGAACCCACATTAATACACCCACTTGGGTTACAGGCAAGCACTACCAAGCCCGGTGACAGTTAACCTATAACGGGTTAATATAAAGCAACCTGAAAATCTTCCTCAGACCGATGTGGGTTCAAACTTATAACATTTCAACAAGTGCATCAAACTCCTGGTGGTGCAAAATAAATACAATTTGATCGTCAAATTATATCTTTATGGATCATCAAACTCCTGGTGGAAATAATGGCCCCACATAAACTTGACTCAAACACCTTGCTGGATAATTCCAAACTTAACCTATAATTATCTTTAACCTTACTAGATAAATACCAAACACATAATAACTTTAACTAACTTATTCAAACTAAATAACTAATTATAGTCAGACTCAAAACGTAATCACGGACCCCATGACCCATTCGCAACAAACTATGACTCTTCTAGACTAACCGACTCAATGACCCACTTGAACTCAAACTCTAACTATTTATATGTAAAATTAAAATTTTGGTTGTTTATTAATAAAATTTTAAAAACTCGCTTTTAGATAATAAACTTTAAAAACTCGTTTTTTTTAATATGCTATTTTTTTATTCTTGTTTTTTTTAATATTCACTTTGGATGATAAATTTTTTTTTAAAAAAATTGAGTCAATGGTTATAATGATAAAATTGATTTGATAAAATGTTTATTTATGTAATCTTTTTTTTAAATAAGCTAAATATGAAAATATTAGATGGATGATGTAAATGTGGTTTTGAGGGAAAAATAGATTTGAGAATTAATATGGTGTTGACAAGTGACACAAAATTTAGTTTTTTTTATTATAATAGAGATTCTAAACAGTCATAGAAAATTTAACACGTAATTTTATCAGATAAAACATATTATATCTTGTAATTAAATAGATAAATAAGAATTTAGAGGTTTGATTGACTTGTTTTTCAAATGTTCTGAAATACATAAATGATGAAATTATTAAAAAAGTGGGAGAACATTTGGGTAAGACCAGGCAGTTTTGCTGAGCAGGATTTGGTCTCGTAGAACTATGAAGCCAGCCTAACGCAATGCCCCTTAGTCTAGGATCCAAGTAACCCAAAGCCTTCGCTCGAGCCACATGAACCAACTCTCAACTTGGAACGGGCAGGCCAGGTTTAGCACCAACAGACCCAACCGAACTGGTCGAAACCACAGTCCAACCCACATTAATACCCCCACTTGGGTTACAGGCAAGCGCTACCAAGCCTGAAGACAAAAAAACTCAGTAACAAGTCATTATAAAGCGACATGAATACCTTCCATAGACCGATGTGGGATCAAACTCCTGCTGATGCAAACTAAATATACTTTGCTAGGAGATGAAAATATTTTGGTTACTAAATTCCTTATGCTATGATGATTTCTTCTCATGAAAATAAATATAATAATTCTTGATATTATATGTTATTAATATACCAATTTGTGAAACTAACAACACGAAATTTGGAAATAGAATTTTGTTTAAAAGAATTTGTCATGGTTAAAAAACCGTAATTAACATAAGTCACACGCACTTCAACGAAGTAGTTTATCAATTTTGTGATACTTAACCTTTAAGGGGTGCACAATGGTTATCATATGATTCCTCTCTAGTTGAAGTTTCAGGTTCGATTCATGCTTCCATTGGTTTTCCGTTATTACCTCTTGAAGGTCACCTGTCTAGTATGAGCTGGATTGATTTGATCATGTTGGTTAGCTGGGTATTGGCGAGGGTTTTTAGTTTTCTGGTAATAGGTTGTCATGGTTAAAAAATGTGATAGTTTTGTCTTCATCTCGAGGTTAGACGGAGGGGCGAACAGAGAAGGCCGTTTAGATACTCTGCCAGTTTCTCCGTAAAAAGGACGAACAAAGAGGGGCGTTCGAGTTATTCTCCTCCATTGGTTAGCAGGATGTTGATGGGGCTTTGTGAGTTATCCGGGTTCTCACGGTTATTAAAAATATATTACGGTAGTTGAGATATTAAATAGGTTATTTAATGATGAAAAATTGTGACTACAGGTGCTTGGGACCGATGAGTTAAATGCATATTTGAACAAATATCAGTTAGAGGTTGAACCTCAACTTGAGGCTCTTGTTGGAAGGTAAAAACTGCTCTTCAAACGAGTTTCTAGTATTTTTTCTGTTTTTTTGTGTGTGTGTGTTTTCAGATGACACGACAAATAAACCTTCATTATATCATTTCTCATTTGAATTTCTTAAATTTTTTTTTTTTTAGCATTTTAATTTCAAATAAACAGAAGTCTTGAACAAATCAAATTGATTTTTAGTTTATTAATATGACTAGGTTAAGGCCCATGTTTTACATGGGTTAAATAAATATAACTTGTTATAAAATAGTATTTTCTATGAAGATTTGTATTTGAATGTTATTAGTCATCTGTGAAATAACAAATAATGAAAATTTAAGAATTATAAAATTATACTTTAAAGTAAGATATAATTGAAATTTTTTTACGATTTAGTAATTTTTAATAAAATATTAAAATAAATTTTAGATATTTAGTTATTTAACATCATAATTATTTAATAGGAGAGAAAGACGAAAAACAAAAATCTAGATTTCATCAGAAGTCGACACGTAGCAAGTATAGTTATTCCTTTATTATAATAGAGGTTAGAAACCCTGTATATTATACATGGTGAATAAATGCAGTGTTATATATACTCAATAATGAAGATCTAATATTACATAATTTTTTAATACAAATTTTATAAACGTTATATAGTTATTTTTTAAAAATGTTTTATAAAAAGAATGAAAGAAATGTTCAAATTATAAAAATGTTTTATGAACAAAGCTATTTTTTTTAATTAAAAATGTTTTATAAAAATAGTTATAGAAGTTATTATTATTTAATAGGAGAGAGAGGCGGGAAACAAAAATTAAAAAAAAAATTTATAAAAACTTGTGTCATTAATAAGAGAGAGAGGCGGGAAAAAAATTCTAAAATGAACATGAGAATGACATGTGACACCCCAAAACCTTTATTTATTAGTATGTGTAGATATAGATTTGTGTTTGGAGGGGGAAATCTTCGTTATGATGAGCTTGTAGTAGGGGTTTTCATGGAATGGTTTGATACGGTTTTAATGAAAATTCTAAGTCAAACTGTTAAGTATAGAAATAAAAAAGGACACGTTGATAGGTGGCCAGACCAGACAAAACAGTTCTGTTTGTGCGGTTTGAACTGGTTTTTTTTTAAGTTTAGAATTGTTAGTTTGTATTTAGATTTTAGAAATGATGAAAATAATTTATGAAAATTATAGATATATATAGCTGCATATTCTAAAATTTAAAGAAAACTAATAAAGGTAAACGGTTTGGTTGTATAAGGTTCAAGTTAGGTTACATGAGGTTGCCTGGTGCTACTAGGATCGTGGTTGTTTGGTTAATTTAGGTTACTTGTTCGCGTGCTTCCCATGGTACTTGAACGGTTTGGTTGTATAAGGTTCTTGCGTCAGTATGTCCGTGTGGAGCGGTAAGCATCCCTTGACTCTGTAAAGGGGGATAGTATGGAGCATACGACCAGTATGTGTATGAGGAGGCTGCCAGAAGTTGCTTTTATGGCGTACCCTTGGTTGTGAGGAACCTAAAAAGACTGGGTTACTTGTAAGGCACTTCATATAGTTAAGGGGTGAAAGAGTGAGTGGATATGACGTTGTGTCTATTAGGCCTAAGGTTTATGGCGCCCGAGTGGAGCTACTCTATGGTGTACCCTTCGTTCTAGTCATCATTGTCCTCATTATAGGGTTTAACTTATATTGTAGGTGTCCTCGTCTGTTGTGCGTTGTCTTTTCATGACATTAGCCATCCATATCAACAACCTTAGTCATCTATATCAACAACGTTAGTCCTCGTCTGTTGTGCGTTGTCTTTTCATATACGTTTAAAAGTCTTCCTTCCTTCCCTTCCTGCTTCTTCATTGGTTCCTTCCCTTCCCCTTGGCGTCCCCACTGATCAATTTTCATCAGATACTAACGAGAATAAATTCAGACACCCTACCAAAAGTAGATACACGATTATGTTTCACGTATTTTATAACTACACGTAATTAGTATATGATTTTAGAGGTATATCACAACTAAGAAAATGTTCCACTTGCGTAATTTTCTCTTAATTTATCTTGTTAAGCTTATTAATCATTACAATTAGAAAAAACAAAAAGTGATACAAAAGGTGTTAACCTAAACTTTGTTGTTGCCGGTGGAGATACCATTTCGTTGTTGATAAGGTAAAAGGAGGAATGGAATTCCTATGAATCTTTGATTTGACGGAGATATGGAGCGATATTCTCCATATACGCCCACAAACTTTTTTTGTTTATTAATTACAGTACTCTATTAATTATTAATATTTCTTTTTTTTTCTTACATATTCTTACTAACTCATTTAGCAACCGACCAAACACAACCTGAACTTTGGTATATTGTCAAAAGTAACCCTTTAACTTTCTAAAATATTATTTTAACCTCCTTAAGTTTTTAAAGTTACTTTTCACCAATCAAAACTTACCCCTAACTTTGTTAAACTGACAAAACTAACACATTAACATTATAAAATGTAACTTTAACCTTTTAGATTTCTATAGTTTATAGTTTACCCCCTGTAGTATACATAATCTAATTTTTTTCTCAATAACTTTCATTCGTTATTTTTAAAAAAATAATGATAATTTGTGTCTGTGTTTAATTTTTTTTTTCTGGCATCACGGTATAAATTCATAAACACTCAAAATGAAATGTCTGCGTCGAATCATTTTTTTCTTTTTCATATATCATATGCACCCCCTTCATTTTCATATTTTCAAATAATAACCCTCAACTTTTTAGAAAACCTAAATATACCTCTACAAATAAACTATTTGTTTTTGTGTTTAATATTTTTTTCTTTGCGTCCCGGTATAAATTTTGTTTTACTCATTTTGTTTAATATATTTTTCTTTGCGTCTCGGTATAAATTTTGTTTTACTCATTTACATGTGTCTTACCACAAGTTTTTTCCAACGCCACACCACATGTCACCTATCTGTTAGTCCATAGTTTTTTCTTGCTTTTTTCTTTGTTTTTTTTTAACATTTATTTCTATTGGGCTAATCAAGTCTCCGTAACTTCATACATTTTTATGTACTTAATAAAAAAAAATTGTGCTTATTCAGATTAGTCACTGTCTCAATTGTTTAAGGCCTGCTTCCCGTCGCAGATCGCGGGGTGCTAACATCACCGTATTTAACGACGTTAGTGTCACAGCCGCAACACGTGTAGAGAGATTCACAAACGCACGAACTTAATTATGTAGTTAACCACGTTAATATCACTGTACAAACCCGACACAACGCGCGGATCATAATTTCTAGTACCCCTTAATTAGTCAATTTGCTTTCTAGTACCCCTCAATTAGTCAATTTGCTACAATTTCAACAACCATCGTTGAAAAGGCCAACATGCCGTATTCATAATATATTATAATTTAAAATATAAGTCTATTTTTATTAATAAACAATGTCATTTATTTAATTTAAATACCTAAATTGTCGTATTGGCAATAAAGCATAAGGTATAAACACTTATTTCATCATTCTTTTGTTTTCTTGCAAATATCAATAATGCATAGGTATAAACACCCATTGGACATTATTATAGTTATTATTTTATAATTATCACTAGGTTAAAATTTCATATATTACACAGTTTGAATAAATATAGTGTTATATACTTACTAATAAAAAAATTATATTTTTAAAAACCCGTGTCAGGTTGAATAAACCAGTATATTACATTGGTTGAATAAAATATAATATAATTTGTTAACAAACATACTCGTCAAAATATGTTTTTAAAAAATGTAATTTGTCGTGACAGTTATAAGGTATGTTAAGTTAGTTTTTAAAACTTTTTTTCAACTGAGTATTAATTTTATTAAAAAACTAAAAATAAATTCTTTTAATATCATTATTCAATATGAGAGATGCGAAAAAAAATGATACAAATGAACCAGAAAGTGACATATAATTTATTCATTATGTGTCCATATAATTTTATTTATTAAAGATTATTATTTAATAGAAGAGAGAAACAGAAAAACTAATATTTAATAGGAGAGAGAGGCGAAAAAATAAAGGTGATGAGTAATCAGAGATTGACACGTGTCCTCCATGATTTTCCTTTATTATATAGTATGGATGTATTTATTCCTATTGGATTTGAATAATCTAATATTCAGTTAATTATGTTTATGAGTTCCTTTTTTTAGTTATAGATTTTTTTTTAGATTTTCTTTAACTCCTTTTTTTTCTATTTCTTTTTTTATTTTCGTTTTGGGTTTTAAGTTATTATGATTGTACCTACTATTTTTTTAACCTTTTAACGTGTTTATGTTTATATACATTTTCGTATCAATTTTATTCAAAATCGATCCGTCAGCGAGATGTCTCGAGTGCTACCAACGACATGGGTTCGATCCCAACACCCCACTCCCCCGGTTTCCGGTTCGGTTCGTCCCATTTCCAAGACACATTTCAGCTTAAAACTTTTTATTCGTTTTTGCTTTTTTTTTTAATTTCTTCTATTATTTAACTAAAAGTATAATTATATTTTTTTAAATGCTAATTTAAATATTTTAATTAGTGAACTTTTTTTAAGTTTTCTTTTACAGTTTTAGTTTCTTAATGATTCTTTTTATAATTTATTTTAAAAATATTTTGTTTCCTCTTATAATTTTTAAAATATAACATTCTATAAATAAATGCTAAGTTTCCATTTGTAAATGCTACAATATAAAACCAAAGTCGTTTTCTTTAATATTCTACAACTATAAAATCCATTTAAATATTTTCATTAACGTTGATGGATTCCTTTGTACATATAAAATCCTTTTCTGGTGAATATTTTATACTCAACAAACCACACTATTTGGTGAGATCATTATAAACTATAATACACTTGCAAATAAATATAGTTAACTCTATATGTATGGGAAGTGTTTAGTAAAAAAATTACTTTAAATAGAAAACCATGAAAATCATAAAAGAATTTGTACGGACGTATGAAGTGTTGAGCAAATATATTGAAAGAGTGAATTATACGATTATATAATCGTTTTATATATTACAGTTAAAAAAATTTATATAAGTATTTATACAGCTTTTATAGATCTTGACTATGATTATGAGGAGGGCTGACAATTTCTGACACCACACTTTTACATGACACGACACGAAGTTAAACACGTTTGGGTTTGACTTAAACGGATATGGGTCGTAGGCAGGTCGATACGATTAAAATCGTCTCTAAACGGGTTCAACGTGCCTGACCCGTTTATAACACGATTAGACCCGTTTAACTAATCGTGTTAAATGGTTAACAGGTTAACACAACCTGTTTTATTATATAATTTTACTAGTTTAGATCTCGTGTATACACATGGGATGAAAAATATTAATAAATAAAATTTTTAAATCTTTATGTGTATATTTTACAGGTGTAAAAATGTATCATATACTAAGGATAGAAAACAAAACTCAAAATGTGTAAGAACTAAAATATAATTGGGTTTCGAAAATACATTAAAGATTATTTAATGTAATTTGATTTTCATTTATTATTTGATTGAAAATAAAAGTTAATGAATATATTTCAAAGTTTCATAAGAGATAATCTATACTATATAATAAATAAAGGTTTTTGTATGCCACGTGTCGCCTTCATATTCAATCTTATCATTCTTTTCACGCATCTCTCTCTTATTAAATGCACCCATATCTTTTAATAAGTTACTAATTATACTAATAAAACACATTTAATTTAAATTATTCCTCTATTATAAAAAAAAACTTTAAAATTTAATTATGTAGCTTTTGTTTTAAATCAAATAAAATAAACGAAACTCAAATTAAATTAAATAGTATTTGACGTTAATTATATATTATTTGTTTTTCATGTTTTGAGTTTTGTTTTCTATCCTTAGTATGTGTAATACATTTTTACATCTGTAAAATTTAAGAAACTTTTGTATTGATATTTTTCACCCCGTGTGTATTACACGGGGTCTAAGCTAGTTTAAAATAAATGTGTTTTATTAGTATAATTAATATATTATTTAAATATATATTATTGTTAAAAGATGGATGTGTATTTAATAAGAGAGAGAGGCGGGAAAAAATGATAAGAATAAATGTGGAGACGACACGTGACATGACAAAACCTTTATTTATTATATAGTATAGATATAGATACTTTAAGTGGTTAAATATATAAAATTAAATTAGAATATTAGATAACCCATCATTTAATTTTCACTTTCCAACGCTAACATTGCAGTTTCAATAGGGCTGGCAATTTTTTATACGACACAACACGAAGTTAAACGAGTGTGGGTTTGAATTAAACGTATATGAGTAATAAACGGATCACCACGATTAAAATCTCGTCTAAACATGTTTACTCTGAACTCAAATAGACATGTTTTGCCGGCCCTATGTAAGGACAATCTATATTAATTAACTAGATTATACCCCGTGTACTACACACGGGGTGAAAAATATCGATACCTAAAATTCTTAAATCTTTATGTTATATTTTAAATATGTAAAAATATATTAAATATATCAAGGATAGAAAACAAAATTCAAAATATATAAAAACTAATATATAAATAGGTTCCAAAAATATGTTAATTACTATTTAATGTAATTTGACTTTCATTGATATTTGATTGTAAATAAAAGTTACATAGTTAGATTTTAAAATTTCTTATAATAAAGGATAATTTAAAATAAACGTATTTTTGGTATATTATTATTATTTTTTAAATATGTTATTATTAAAAGTAGAAGTGTATTTAATAAGAGAGAGAAGCGAAAAAAAAATGATAAGAATGAATATGAAGGCGACACGTGGCATGGAAAAACCTTTTATTTATTATATAATATAGATTAAATATAAATAAATAAAATAAAAAGAATAAAGAAATTTGTGATATTTATGTTACGTTAAAACTTTCAAAAGGAACCGTTTATTGGAGTAGGTCCACGTCAAAGGCGGCCCACCATTCCTCAACTGCTTGCATTGAATTCCACAGATTCGTCCCGTTAAACACGCTTTAAATTTGTTTCTTCACTTCAAAGTAATTCAATTTTATTGGTATAATATACATACTAAAATTGATTTGTATTCGTTGTATTTTATGTTTTATATCCCTTTTATTTTTAATATATTTAGTTTACTAGTTCCGAAGGCTGTGGAATTTCTAAAGAGATTCAACTGGTCGTGCATAGTAATTCTTGGACCCCTAGGATCCGAAGTTTTGTTTTCAGTTGGATCGATTTTACTATCTAACAGGGTGTTGCGGCACAACTTGTTGCCCGTTCACCTGCCATTTTATGGTAATCCTCCTGTCTTATTGTGAAATGCAAAATGGACTTTTCTCTCTAAATTTTTTAAAAAATAAGTAATTTTTAATGGTGTGAAAATTATCTAGATACAAAAAACATGTCATTAGTACTTTTTTCATTTATATCCTGATTAGTAACAGTTTTAACTAATTTATTTATAAACAGGTCGTTTTATGTTTTATTTTACGAGTCAAATAAGTAATACTAAAAAGTTTAATTGAACGTGTCAAGATTTGTTCAAATGGATTTGTAACCATACAACCTTATAATATATTATATATATGATTAATGTATTATAAAATATTTTTTTCAAAAATCAATTCAAAAAGATTAAGGTCAACCGTTCACGTTTATATCAATTAGAGTAAATTATAAATTATGTCCTTTACGTATATATAAAATTGCAGATATTGTCCTTTGACATCAATAATTATATTTAATATCTTTTTTTTATAACTTTTGCACATATTTCGTCCTTTTCACTAACTGTTTTTAATTTTTTCTGTTAAATTTAGTTATGTACAAAACATATGAGGGTAATATAGTCATTTTATCATGTAAAGGAGCAAGTGTGTAATTTATAACCAAAATTTATTTTAAAAATTCTCACCCTCTCTCTATATCTACTCTCTCTCGAGCACAGGTAAGCAGGTTTGATGAATCCAACGAGTCTCAGCCTACATTTTTCACCAGTTCACAAGAACATGCACCAGTTCGATAATTGACTGGGTTTGGAGATTTGTAAACAGAGAAAGTATTCTCTTTTTTCCTAAACAGCTTGAAGATATTTATTAAAAGCTATTAATAAAAACACTAACGAAACTTGAGATCTAGAATCAAAGGTATCCTGAAATTAGGAAGAGGAAACTCATCAACACATAGAATTTCATTTATTTATTAGGTGCCATTTTCATGATAATCGATCTTCAGATCTAGATTCAGAGTTATCGTGAAATTGGGTGTTTATCACCTGCAGAAAGAGAAAAATTAGATGGAGAGTGATTTGTATGTAGCACGCAAATACGGAGAGAGATCTGATTGGGTTGATTAAATGCAGAGATCGCACGCTGGAGAAGATCGCCCCGCAGCCGGTGATTCCGACGTCCTCTGCATCCTCCGCCAACACCACGTACCACCTGCTCTGCTGATACGGACTATCCACCTTAATCCATGGACCCGTGGCACACCCAGTCAAGAAGCTTCTCCGCATGCACGTTTCCACTTTCTTCATGTTTCATTTGAATGTTTATTTTTTATGTTTTATTAATTAGGTGAGTGGGTAGTTAACACCCATGATCTAGTACATGCATGCATTCACGTTTCCCTTTTGCCTATTTAAGGCCTTATGTTATTTAGAATGAGGGAAGATAAAAAAACCAGAAAATTGCTGCAACAAGTTTGTCTACTTTATGTTTTAATTTTTAGTTTACGTAATTTAGTTTAAGGAGAACGCCGATCTCGAATCCGGCTCTATCATTTGGTGCTTTCATTGAGAGCTCATGCCGCCCCGTAAGGATTCCGCTACCATGGATGACCCTCTGCAAGCCTTGACCGAGAAACTTGATCAACTTATCACTGCTACAACCTCTTCTTCGAACCAAGCCGCTGCCAGTTTCACCGCCCTCATCAAAGCTACTGAATCCCTTGCTAAATCCACCGAAACCCTCCATACAATGTTGACCTCCCAAACTGAAACCACAGCCCACTTGGTCACTGCTGTTGCCAAGCTCCATGAAACCCCCTCCTCTGCCGCTTCAGGTTCCACACCACCGCCTCACCAGCCCCCACATAACCCGCCGCCTCAACAGCCACCACACACACCGCCGCTTCAACAGCCACCACATAACCCGCCGCCTCAACAGCCACCACACAACCCGCCGCCTCAACAACTATCACACAACCCACCGCCTCAACAGCCACCACACACCCCGCCGCATCAACAGCCCAAACCACCCAAAATCACCCTTCCACTTTTTGACGGGTCAAACCCTCTCGATTGGATCTTCCAAGCTGAGAATTACTTTACTTTTTACCACGTTCCGATACCCCCAACGCCTTAGTCTAGCCGTCTTCTACTTCACAAAGGATGCCTTAAGTTGGTATAAACACTTAGCCCACAACAATTTGTTGGGGCCATGGCCGGATTTCAAGCGGGCTTTGGAGCTCCGTTTCGGTCCGTCCACGTACGAAAACCATCAGGCTGCCCTATTCAAGCTTAACCAAACTACCACCGTTACCGCATATCAAACCGAGTTTGAACACCTTGCCAACCGGGTCGTTGGTTTATCACCCGAGACCCTCAAGAATTGTTTCATCTCTGGTCTTAAACCAGACATTCAAAGCGAGCTTGCCATTCTTCATCCGCACACGTTACATCAAACATACGGCTTGGCTCGTTTAATCGAAGACAAGCTTCAAGCCGGGATCCTTGCTCCTACTATGGAGAAAGCCCCCGTCCTACATACTCAATCGCCCTCACCATCGGTTTCCCTCCCTGTGAAGCGTCTGACCTACACCGACATACAAGCCAAGAAAGCCGCTGGCATTTGCTTTCACTGTGACGACAAGTTTCAACTGGGGCACCGTTGTAAAACTCCTCAATTGTTGCTGTTTGAGCCCGTTACCAACCCACCAACATCTATGGGTCGTGAGGACACGACCCGTTTTAACAGTGCGGGTATTGATACGGACTATCCACCTTAATCCATGGACCCGTGGCACACCCAGTCAAGAAGCTTCTCCGCATGCACGTTTCCACTTTCTTCACGTTTCATTTAAATGTTTATTTTTTATGTTTTATTAATTAGGTGAGTGGGTAGTTAACACCCATGATCTAGTACATGCATGCATTCACGTTTCCCTTTTGCCTATTTAAGGCCTTATGTTATTTAGAATGAGAGAAGATAAAAAAACCAGAAAATTGCTGTAACAAGTTTGTCTACTTTATGTTTTAATTTTTAGTTTACGTAATTTAGTTTAAGGAGAACGCCGATCTCGAATCCGGCTCTATCATCTGCTATGCCGGATAATCCTTCAGCCTCGTCCCTCCAAATACCATCGCGTTTTTCTGGACCTCTAGCACCACTCCGGACTTTAGGAACACCGTTGCACTGTGAGATGAGAGAAGACTCTCGTGCTTCGTGGTGGTCACCGGAATAAGGTGTGGCGGTGGCGGATCCAGGAATTTTTTCTAAGGGGTTCACTGTTTTTATATGCTCCAATTTTATAGGGCCGAACATAAAAAAATTCGGTTCGGTTCGGTTCGGGTCGGGGCGGGGAGGGGCGGCTCAACTATTTTGAAGGCCTAAAGCGAAGAAAATTTTTTAGGCCCTTTTCCAATTTTTTTAAGTTTTTAGTTATGGTTTTCATTTGACATATACTAATAAGGAATAAGATTCTAATCAAGTTTTATCAAACAATCAATTTATCTAATCAACTTAGCAAATTTAACAATGAACCATATGAATAGCAATTAACAGTGCACAAACCAATGAACCATAACAATTACAATCAAGTATTAGCAATCATAAGGATTTTGAAATAAATAGGGTGGGGGTAACTTCTAAGCAATGAAAGGAAACAACTAACCTGATTACAACCAGGATAAAGAGGAACAAGGACACTGTGAGCTTGGCAATCCTAAAGTTTCAGGAGATTTCATTTTCTTCAATGTCACCTAGATAAGTATTGGTAGGTTAGCAAAATGAAACTTACAACATGGAATTATAGATGGTGATCGGAAGTGTTAGTAAGAACAAGAAACCAATGCCCATCACAAGAAGCAGAAAATAACATACGCCTTGAAGTACTATTTCTTGGACTACTACAACATTAATGCGAGATGATGATTCATATGGGTTCATTTAGTCAAACTCCGAATCTGATAGACACACAATATGCAAGTTCAATAAATAAACATTACACCGCTTATTAAGAAGCCTCATTCGGTTCGGTTCGGTTCAGCTTATTTACAGTCCTGATTCAGCTCAACCGAAGCCCAAAAAAATCAATTAAACAACTAAAAGGCCTGGCCCATCAAACGTAATCAGCTTAAAAAAAAGTTTTAAAAAATGTTGGTGAAGGGATTCGAACCCACAACCTACATGTTTTAATAGAGAACCTAAACCACTACACCACTTGTGAAACTTTGTAAGGGGGTTCACCCCAGTTTTTTTACCTAACGTTACACTAAAATTTCGAAACTCGAGGAGTTCCTGTGCACCCCCCGGTTAAGCTTAAGTCTGCCCCTGACCGGAGGCTGTAGAGGGACTGTGGTGGTATATGCTAGTGTTTGGTGGGTTAATGAAAAAGATGAAGTGTGGTGGGGTTTAAATGGTAAATGACAATATTAACCTCGACTAAATTTAACAGAAAAAGTTAACATCAGTTAGTAGAAAGGACGAAATGTGTGTAAAGATTTCAAAAAAAGAACATCCAATGTAATTATTGAAGCCAAAGGACAATATCTGCAATTTCATATATACTTAAATAACATAATTTGTAATTTACTCTATCAATTAACATCATAATTATTTGACTAATAGTTATTCCTTTTAAGTTTCTAGCAAAAAATTCTTAAAATTTCGTTGTTGTCATGACTTGTAAATTTTCAATCGTGTTATAACTTGGTGGACGATGAATAAGTGATAAAACTTCATGGATATTTTAATTAACGGCTTGGATTAGATAATACGAGTTTAATAATGCTTAAAATATTTTGTTTAAAATTATTACTTCAAAAGATTCATACCACTACGATTATGTCTTTTATGCACATGAAGAGCATCCACATTAAGGGAAGGGCCATGAATGTCACGAAGTCCTCTTGTTTTATCAATTACCCAATAATAATAATAACTGAGAATATTATTATTAGCAGTTATTATTTTCAAACTATTTTCTTACATTGGATTAACCGTTAAAAAAACTTTTCAGCCTACTACATGAGGAACCCCAAACTGAGTAAACCCCCTGACCTAGCCATAAACCTCTTTTTTGCTGTTGATAGGATTCGAACCCAATACCTCCATTATGACCAACAGTTATTATTGACCGATTGGTAAAAGTTAGGAATTAATAAAATCTAATAATTCTTAAAAATAAACAATAAATAAAAAAATTTCACTCGCTTTCTCTCCAAGTTCACACTCCCTTTCTTTCTTTTTGGTCTTTTACGCTGCAAGAAAATAATCAAATCCATCCAACAAACAACTACAACGACATTTGCAGTCAGTCCTCTCTCTGTGTGTAAAATCGTGTTTGTATGTGTGTGTGAGAGAGAGAGAGAGTAGTTCTAGAGAGAGAGAGGTGGTTGAGTTTCGATGTTGGAGTCGTGTTACAAGCCACTGGAGCGGTGTTTCGGCGGTGGCGGCGGCGACGGACTTCTATGGAACCTAGACTTGAAGCCGCACGCATCCGGAGAATACTCCATTGCCGTTGTTCAGGCGAATTCATCGCTCGAAGACCAAGCGCAAGTGTTAACTTCACCCTCCGCGACTTACGTCGGCGTTTACGACGGTCACGGTGGTCCCGAAGCGTCTCGATTCATCACTAATCACCTCTTTGCTTACCTACAGAGTAATTCACTTTTAGTAACCCTAATTTTATTATGAATTTGCTTTTTTCGGCTTTTGCTAATTGCTATAGTCTGATTGTAAGAAATTTTGACCTAAATCTGTTAACACTTAAACTGGCCTGAGAGACGTCGCTATAAAACAGTATATTCTGCTTTAGGTATAACTGTCTTCGTTCTGATCTGATCGCCCGGCCGCCGGCGAGCATTCACAGTTGAAGATCAATAACTAAATTTCTTCAAATTCTTTGCATCCACTAGATTAACCTAACTAGGAGTAGTGAAATCATTGCAACAGAGGCAACTAGATTTCATTTTAGTGGAAAATTGATCAATGAAACGAGCAAAACTTGAATCGATTTCGACACAGTTGAAATACAAGGTCATATTCAGCAAACTAGAGGCATAAATTCACCAAAACATTCAACATACATCTGTGGCTAAACAGCGAGAAGCGCACAAAAACTGGTGCGCTTTCGAGGCGCAAAAGCGCATTGCTTTTAGTTTTAGTAAGCGAGGCTCAAATTATTGTATAAAATTTTAATTTATTTTTCATAGGTTTCTAGCATGATTTACTCAAAATTTAGACACAAATAAGCTCTATATGTGGTTTAATGTCTAAATAACTATATGTACAACCTCACCTACGCCTTTTGTACATAGCTTGCTTTGCCTACACAAAAGCGCTAAGACCTGCGCCTTATGTCGCATCATTTGCGCTAAAAACAAGACATGATATAGTTGGAAGATATACCAGTCTCTTAACAAAATAATCCAATTTTTTTATGATCTATTGACCATCCATATTAATATCTCAGAATTTGCCGATGAACGTGGAGGATTATCCAAAGAGGTAATAGAAAAGGCATTTGATGCAACTGAAACAGATTTCTTGAGTTTAGTGAAAGATTCCTGGCTGGATAGACCCCAACTTGTATCAGTAGGTTCATGCTGTCTTGTTGGTTTGATCTCAGACGGTACTCTTTTTGTGGCAAATGTTGGTGACTCAAGGGCGGTGCTTGGTCGGCAAGTATCAGGTGGCAGAATGGTAAATTCTTCAACTGTTGTGGCAGAACGGTTATCCAATGACCATAATGTTGGGGTTGAGGAGATCAGGAAGGAGGTCAAAGCCCTTCATCCTGATGATCCACATATTGTAGTGTATACTCGTGGGGTCTGGAGGTTAAAAGGCATTATTCAGGTACTAATATCTAGTATTCCTGGCTTTGTTATGTGTATGATATGATTCAAATGTTATATCAGTTCATTTATGATTTTTTGTGATTAGGTGTCAAGATCAATTGGAGATGTCTACTTGAAGAAACCGGAGTATAACAGGAATCCTCTATTCCAGCAGTATGCATCTCCTATACCTTTAAAAAGAGCTGTGATGTCTGCAGAACCATCAATATTGACCCGCAAGTTGAGGCCACAAGACCTGTTCTTAATTTTTGCTTCAGATGGCCTGTGGGAACAACTCAGTGACGAGGCCGTTGTTGAAATTGTTCATAAGAATCCAAGAAATGTAAGTTTTTGTTCTTCTCTAAGGACTTGGAGAATATAACGTAGAGGTGGGCAAATGGGCGGGTCAAGTAACGGGTCAAAACAGAAGTTGGATCAAATTGGTAACTCTTTTTGTGGGTTGAAACAGACGGCTGGGTTGGCCTGAAACACTTAGTCCAAAAGTTTGTCTTTTGGTAAATAGTTAGTGTGTCAAGTATGATTACATTCATGTTGGACGAATCTTGACCCACTTAATCTATTCAACCGGTTTCCTTTTCAGCTAACTTTATATCCATTTCCCCATTAAAGATCAAACACAACCCAAATCCCGACCCATTAACCCTTGACAACCACTTTGATTTATTTCAGGGAATAGCAAAGAGATTAATCCGGGCTGCAATCGAGTCGGCTGCAAAGAAAAGAGAGATGAGATATGATGATATAAAGAAAATTGAAAAGGGCGTGAGGCGCCATTTTCATGATGATATTACAGTGGTGGTTGTCTACCTTGATTACAATCAAGGATGGCCCGGGAGCGGTAAATTCCAAGACGATATCACTACCACCCCTCTCGATATATTCACTTTCAATTCAGATAATGCTGACTTCTCTCCATAATCTTGCATACCAGCTTACACCATGTTTTGTTCATACAATAAACCTTAAACACCATGGTCTCAAGATGGGTAGGTGTGCTTTTATTCCAAATTTCCAATAAATAATTTTGATAAAACCAGGTTGTATATAGTTTCTATCTTTGATAGGTGTTGGCAGGGTGTGTATTTAGTTATAGAAGGTTGAGCTGGATACGAGTCACGGGCCTTCATGAAGTGGCTCAAACCGCCTTCTCATCACGGCTCATGAAAACAGTGGTCCGGTTCACAAGTCACATGCTCTGGGGTGTCTGAGAGCTTCTAAACTATGATGGGTTTAAGTATAACTATATATCTATAGGTACTAGTTTTTTGTTGTCTTGGTACTCTTTCAGAGATGTTGACTTCAATAGTCAACTACTGGAATATTGTTTGTTTATTTTCGCTTGAAAGAGAAATATGACATATAGCTATACTTGTAATATTGATGAGGTGTTGCTTAATAGACTTAAACCGGCCCAAATTGCTTGCTACATAGTGCATCCTTAAAGTCAGATTTTAGGCTCTGCATGGTAGCTGTGTCATTAGTGCAGAAGGCATATGCCAGTCAACTTATCTTCCTGTGTTGATATTCATCAACCATGAGTCGATCCGCTAGTGAGTTACTTGGGAGCGACATGCTAAAGCTTATATTGGGGCTCGTTTAATATGAGAGCTTGAGCCCAAGCTTCACATATCGTGCTTGACTAGGCTCGTGCGCTTAAATGAGCCTAAACGAGCATGCTATTATATAGTGTAATAATTATGTGGCCTTTAGTTATCATTTATCTAATTAAATGATCATTTACCTAAATACCCCTATGAGTTAAATGGTGATTATTCGATGGACGTAGTTACCATTACTATCATAAATAAGATTTCTCTATAGATGTATATATAAATAAAGAGATTATTAGAGAGAACCAACTGATGAACTAATCACCATTCACCACATAATTCGTCTTTGTCTATCTAATTCGTGAGATCTCAATCTCCCCTTGAGTATATATAAATAGAGAGATTATTAAAGTCGATTTTTTTAAAATAAAAATATAACAAGACTATACTCAAATTAAATACAAAAAATGCCCGATTTTATAGTGTAACTTTTTAAAGAAAATCAGAGCAATTACAAATTACATCCTTTTAAATATTACCTAAATTTTAGTATACGTCCTTTAACTAAGGAAATTTTAGTTATACGTGCTTTAAAAAAATGGAGGAATTTGAAAAAAGTCAACAAAATTAGACTATTCCAAATTTACCTTTCCAGACTTTTTTCACGCACAATAATCCGATCCATTGGATTATCTGGAACCGGAATTTTTGAAATCGGACCTGATTTTTTTGGAACCGCCGAATCTGGGACCAAATATATGGTTTTCCAAGAGACCGGATAAAATCGGACAAATTTGGAAGAAGAAAAAACCAGACACAAATAATTCGGAAAAAATTCGGATCCAATCGGATATTTTGTCCGATCCGGTTCCAAGTAGGTTCCAAATCTCATACCCCAAAACCGGATCCGATCCGAAACCGGTTCCACTGAATCCGGTCTTTGACCAACTCTGACTTATCCGATCCAGATCCGGTTCCACTGAATCCGGTCTTTGACCACCGTTGACTTATCCGATCAGGATCCGGTTCCAAAAAAAGTCTGATTTGTGCATCTCTAGGCACACCCTTCATCTTAAGCCTTGAATTCCTAGATCAATAGTCCATAATCCTTCATACCTTAGCACCATAACAATCATTTGTATTTAAATCTTGAGTAAATCACACAAATTGTCATTTATTTTTATATGAAATTACACTCTATGTCATTTGACTTCAATAACTACAGAGATTGTCCTTTTTTTGAAAATTATGTACACATTTTGTCTTTTCCACTAACTGGTGTTAACTTTTTTGTTAAATATTAACATGTTAACTTCATTTTCTTCATAGACCATTATACCTCATGTGCAAAGCCCATGTCAATACTTAACGAAAAATGTTAACACCATAGATGCTCCTGCATCACACACAACGTCCTTTTAAAAAAACTCTTAGTAATTTCAACTAAAGAAATAGATGGTTTGAGTAACATTTTTGACGTTTGATTGTGCAAAAGACCATAGTGTAATTTATGATACTTAAGGATAAAAATGCGATAAAAGTAAACCACAAATACCATCCGTGTAACTAACTCGGTTTTAGCATTTAATAATTTTAATTATAAATTAAACACAAATATTAAAAAAAAGATTATGGTGGGTAAGCGTCACGTTTAACCCTAATGGCTACTTTATATATATATATATATATATATATATATATATATATATATATATATATATATATATACCGGAGGAGGATCAAATAAGAAGTTGTTTTCGGCTAAGAACTCTAAGAAGTGACAAAAACATTAAGAAACGATATCAAACGAACTCGGATTGAGCATTCCAGCGGCGTTGGAACCGTATCGTCGAACTCTACCATCTTAGCTTTTAGGGTTTAGATCTTAGCGTTGAATGTTAGGATTTTAGCCTTAGGGTTTAGCTTTTAGGGTTTAGATTTTAGGATTTAGGTTTTTTTTTGGGGTGGGGGTGGGGGTGGGTTTAGGTTTTTTTTTTTTTGGGGGGGGGGGGTGGGGGTGGTTTTAGGCTTTTCGGGGTGGGGTTAGAGGGGGGGTTTAGGTTTTTGGGGGTGCGGGTGGAGGGGGGTTTAGGTTTTTGGGTCCGGATTAGAGTTCGATGAGACGGTTCCAACGCCGCTCGAATGAGCTCAATCGGAGTTCGTTTGACCCACTTCTTAGCGTTTCTTAGCGAAAAACCACTTTTTAGCGGAACTTTCCCCTATATATACCTGCCTTCACTTTCTCTCAAATAAGTTATGGATCAAAATAAAATGATTGCGCCTAGCAACAAGCATAGTCCATCGTCTCCGGAGATGATCGAACCACCGCCTCCGCCTAGTGAAGCTCTTGGACCTAGGGGCTTTCTGTCTCCCAATTCGTCTGCCGCCGTTGCCGATGAATCCGATAATGTAAGATGTTTGTTCTTGCATAGAAAAAAAAACCCACACATATAAGATGTAATCTTAATCTGACTTTATAAACTTGTATTATTTAATTGTCAATATACGTGTCACTCAGTCAGGGTGGCTCGACTATAAAAAAAATAACGCTCAAAGGCCCCCGAACCCTCAATTTTTAGGGTTTACCTTGGAACCTCAAAAAGGTTCCTGCACTCGATACAAACATTCAACTTTATTTTTAACAGCAAACTCACACGTACTCAGATCGAACACTTTTCAATATTGAAATATAATTTAAATTCAATATTTGGATTCTTTCCCAAAAATGGCATCTAGAAGTTAAACAAACATCTCCATGATTATCTTATCTTAATCTTTAAATTGTAGTGACTGACAATGGTGGAGAACTTAATTGCAGCGTAGAGAAGAGATTTTGAAAGGTCTAGATTTGATGTTCGTGAGCTTGGTGTTTGGATTGGTCGTCACTACCTTGCTCTGAACCCTCTACATTGTTTTCTCATATTTATATACTAGTTTAGATCCCGTGTATACACACGAGATGAAAATTGAATTTTTTTTAAATATTTATGTATATATTTTACAGATGTAAAAATATATTATATATACTAAGGATAGAAACAAACTCAAATTATGTAAAAAATAATATATAATTGAGTTTCGAAAATACGTTAATTACTATTTAATGTAATTTGAATTTTATTTACTATTTGATTGAAATAAAAGTTACATAATTAAATTTTAAATTTTCTTATAATAAGGGATAAATTTAAAATAAATGTGTTGTATTAGTATAACTAGGTTAAAATACTGTGTGTTACACGGGTTGAATAAATATAATTATAATATTATATATTAACTAATATAATTTTTTTTAAACTCGTGTTTTATACGGGTTGAATAAACCCGTAAAATACAATATAATCTGTTAACACATACACTTGTCAAAATATGTTAGGAGATTTATTATACAAATAATAGCATTTAAAAAAAATATATTATTAATAAAATATAGAGGTGTATTTAATAAAAGAGAGATGTGTATTTAATGAAATATAGAGGTGTATTTAATAAGAGAGGGAAGCGAAAAAAATGATGAGAATGAATATGAAGATAACACGTGACATTGAAAAACCTTTATTTATTATATAGTATATAGATTAGTATTTTCTTTAAATATATATTATTATTAAAAGATAGAAGTGCATTAAATAAGAGAGAGATGCGAAAAAAAAAATAGTGAGAATGAATATGGAGGCGACACGTGGCACTAAAAAACCTTTATTTATTATACAGTATAGATTTACTTACTTATATCTTTTGTTCTTTATAACTTATATATTGTTTAACTAGGTTAAAATCCTTTGTATTACACGGATTAATTAAATAAAATGTTATATACTTAATTAGTAATAAAAAAATTATATTTTTAAAAACCCGTGTAATACAAGGGGTGAATAAACCAGTGTATTACATTGGTTTTTTTGAAATATAATGTAATATGTTAACAAACACTCGTCAAAATATGTCTTTAAAAATATAATTTGTCATGACAGTTATAAGTTATGTTAATTTATATTAAATTCATTTGATTGATGATACAATAACTATTTATAATGAAATAATAAGTATCTGTAATTAGATTTATATTAAACATCTAAAAATAAGTTATTTTGGTATCATTATTGAATAGGAAAAAGGAAAGAGAAAAAAACGAACCACAAAATGACACGTGTTCATAGATTTTTATTTATTAATACAAAGATTATTATTTAATAGGAGCGAGAAACGAAATAATTAATAATTAATAAGAGAGAGGAGGAAAAATAAGGGTGATGAGTAACCAGAGAATAACACGTGGCACAAAATATTTTTATTTATTATGTTAGTAAGATTTGCTTTATTAACCGTCTCAATACTTATATCTTTTGTTCTTTATAATTTATTTATTTAATGTAAACTAGTTTAGATCCCGTGTATACACACGATGTGAAAAATATTAATAAATAAAATTTTTGAATCTTTATTTATATATTTTACAGGTGTAAAACTAAAAATATATTACATATATTAAGGATAAAAACAAAATTCAAAATATGTAAAAATTAATATATAATTATGTTTCGAAAATACGTTAATTACTATTTAATTTAATTTGACTTTCATTTATTATTTGATTGAAATAAAAGTTACATAATTAAATTTCAAAGTTTCTTATAATAGGGGATAATTTAAAATAAATATATTTTATTAGTATTTTTATTTAAATATATATTATTATTAAAAATAGAAGTGCATTAAATAAGAGAGAGACGAGAAAAAATGATGAGATTAAATATGAATACAACACGTGACACTAAAAAACTTTTATTTATTATATAGTATAGATGCTCAAAAAGTCTCTCAATAAAACTATTGCTATTATTAGTGTATTTCTAATATTTATATTTAAAATAGTTTAATTGAAGAATTATATTATATCTCTAGTGATTATAACTTGATGACAAATGTCCTTACCAGTAGGAATATGTATTGTGACACATTATATCAAATTTTGCACTCTTACGCTATGCGTTATGGGTTCATCGTAGGTGCGGTGAGGGTGAAGACGCTATACATCGTCGTTGAAGGGGGGCAATGTTGCTTCACCTCGTCACATGCCACTTCACACCACACCCGCCGCACCTTAATTCCTTCTCATAATTGCACAAAGTGCAATGGATGTTTAGTTATTCACCGCATAATTACTGTGGCGGCTCATGTCCAAGGGTGTGTTGCTTCACCTCACTCTCACCGCACGATGCGATGAACTCATAACACAGACTTATATTTGAATCACTCAATCATACGTGCTATTATTTTAATATTAATAATGTCATTTTTATATAAAGAACACCGCGAGAACTAGAAAATTAAGTTTATTTGTATAAAATTCAAGAAACTTAGAAATTGCATTACGAAAAAATATAATTTGTTTTTATTGTTTTCATCTTGTTTATCTTGCCATACTTTTTTATTTATTTATTTACTAGGTTAAAGCCATGTTTTACATGAGTTGAATAAATACAATTTGTTATAAAACATAATTTTCTATAAAAATTTGTATGTTTGATATTATTAGTCATCTGTGAAATAAGAAATAATTGAAATTTTCTTATGATTTAGTAATTTTTAATAAAATATTAGAATATATATTAGATATTTAATTATTTAACATCATCTTTATTTAATAAGAGAGAAAGGCGAAAAACAAAAATATAGATTTTATCATAAATCGACACAAATGAAGTATAGTTATTCATTTATTATAATATTAGGTTAAAATCTCGTATATTACACGGGTTGAATAAATAAAAGGGGTAACTTTGCACAATAGTAAATAAGTTTCTCAAGTGTTCCATTTAAATACCTCAAAGTTATTTTGTCCCTTTAAAATCACTCAACTTTCAGTTGGTGTTCCAATCCTATGTAATATTTTTATAAATGTTTTAATTTTTTAAAATTGAATGAGGCAAATGAAACATATATGAATCTTGTTTACTATTTAGCAATTATTTTTTTTAATTCAACTTAAATATAGCAATTTTGAAAGTTGTTTATTATTCGGTGAATTTTTTTTTCTTCACTATTACCTACAATTTTAGATTAATTGGAATATAAATTTCACTTATTGGTAACTAATATTCATATATATTTCATTTGTCTCATTCAATTTTAAAAAAATTAAACATTTATAAAAATACTACATAGAATTGGAACACCTACTGAAAGTTGAATGACTTTAAAGGAACAAAAAAACTTTAAGGTATTTTAATGGAACACTTAAGAAACTTGATTACTATTTGGTGAAGTTTTCCCTAAATAAAATGTTATATACTTAGTAATAAAAATTTTATATTTTTAAAAACCCGTATAATATACGGGTTGAATAAACCGGTATATTACACCGGTTGAACTATTTATAATCCTTATTCAAATAAACGATTTCAAATAATGCCACGTGTCATTGTAATATTTCTTCTTATTAAAATGTTCTAATTTTTCCTATTTTAAGTAAGTTTAAATTTTGATATTTAATTATCTTAATGTTTTTATTTTTCAGAAAAAATACTATATATTTTGAATACTAATTACTACTTAAATAAAGAAACAAAGAATTTTATTTTTTGTTTTACATATTATTTTAATTTTTTTACATATTATTATATTTGTAGTTTTTTATTAATTAACCTCATATAATACATGGGTATATAACCTAGTTAAATAATAAGTATATCCGTCATTAGATTTTTATTAAAAACTAAAAATAAATTCTTTTAATATCATTATTTAATATGAGAGATAGGTGGGAAAAATTATACAAATGAACCAGAAAGTGACACGTGTTCATAAAATTTTATTCATTAATATAAATATTATTATTTGATATTATTGTTTAATAGAAGAGAGAAACAGAAAAATTAGCATTTAATAGGAGAGGGGCTGGAAAATATGGTGAGGAGTAACCAGAGAGTGACACGTGTCCCTCATGGTTTTCCTTTATTATATAGTATAGATAGGTTTGAAACCCTGTATATTATACATGATGAATAAATACAGTGTTGTATATACTTAGTAATAAATATTTAATATTACATATTACATAATTTTTTAATACAAATTTTAAAAACGTTATATAGTTATTTTTTTAAAATGTTTTATAAACAGAATGAAAGAAATGTTTAAATTATAAAAATGTTTTATGAACAAAGCTATTTTTTAATTAAAAAATGTTATATAAAAATAGTTATAAAATTATTATTATTTAATAGGAGAGAGAAGAGGGAAAACAAAAATTATAATTTTTCTTTTATAGAAACTTGTATAATTAAATAGGAGAAAGAGGCGGGAAAAAATGTTAAGAATGAACATGAGAATGACATGTGACACCCCAAAACCTTTATTTATTAGTATGTATAGATTATTGTATATTATTTTTCATCAATGAAAGTAAATTACTAAAACAATTGTGCAAGTGGCTTGTAGGGGGAAAGCACATTTTAAACAAGGATTATTGTATTTTAATAATCCCACCTTTTATCAATTGGCCGATAATAATCCCAACTGAGAATATTCTTACCACCGGTCCCTACTTTCAAACTATTTTTTTACATTGGACTCCTCGTTAAAAAAACTTAACGCCGTTAGAGTTTATATGACATGGACATCTGCAAACCGCCGGAAAGTCGAGCCAAGCTAGCAATGGTCTCGTGTTGGCTTTTGAAATTGGCTTTGGTGGTGTTTAACTGGTCTCGTTAAACACCACCGTTTTCTCTGTTTGGACTTTCCGGACCCACGAGACCAGTTAAACACCACCAGAGCCAATTTCAAAAGCCACCACGAGACCACTGCTAGCTTGGCTCGACTTTCCGGCGGTTTGCAGATGTCCACGTCATATAAACTCTAACGGCGTTAAGTTTTTTTAACGGGGGGTCCAATGTAAAAAAATAGTTTGAAAGTAGGGACCGGTGGTAAGAATATTCTCAGTTGGGATTATTATCGACCAATTGGTAAAAGGTGGGATTATTAAAATCCAATAATCCTTTAAACAATTAAGATTAATAGTGAAATAATCATTAATAAAAGCAAATGACATCGTTCTTTAATAATTTTTCGCCTGGCGGGCTGAGATGGGGTGTATTCCGACTGCAGTGGCGCTGGGGAACAGAGGGGTTGAAATCGGAGATTCGTCGTGTTCGATGTGTGGGTATGGAGATGAATCGGTGGATCATCTTTTTTCGGCTTGTAACATCGCTGGTATAGTGTGGTCTAAGGTTTGTGGGGTTGAAGAAGCTGGAGATGGATATTTTTCATGGTATAATTATTATTGGGTGTTGGAGTATTTGGAGAGCGAAGAACCGGTTAAAGTTTGAGCAGAAACCGGTGAGGGTGAATGAGATTATGAGTGAGATCAAATCGGGAAGTTTCTTGCGGGTCAATAGTAAGTCCAAGTATAAGCCGATTTCTTGGGATAACTGGTGTAATTTTGTAATTATGTAGTTGTTGTTGTTCTTGGTGCCCCGTCTTAGGGTGGTCATGTTTTGTTTTAATGAAAATTGCCTTTCAAAAAAAAACCATCCAACTAGGGTGTTTATGGTCTAGTATAAACTAGTAAAACTGTGTAAGCCGGATATTGGTTTGGTTTTACGATCGTTTTTTTAATTCCGCTTGGTAGGCTTAGAAATTTTGAAACCGTATAGGTCGGTTTTGTTTACGATTTACATAAAAATCAAGTCGTAAAAAACCATAATGGACCGTAAGAAACTAGGCTCCGTACTGTTGGATAATTGGATCAAACTCGAACAATAAAACACTGATAATATTGATCACAAAGATCGACACTTTTTATTAATATCAAAGACCACACCAATTACATGAATCTTAACCATCTATTTATAATAAACCTATACTAATCCTAACCAAACTTAAACTCAATATAATAATCAAATAAATATATAAATAGACCCAATCATACTCTAATACAAACTCAACCAAATAACTAATAAATTAATATTAATAAATACATATTTAATCAACATTAAACCTTCATTCTCCCTCTTAATCTTGAATTTGTACCTCATAGATCCTCGATACGTAATAATACTCGCATCTCTTTAATTTTGATTATTGGACTATCTTCCTTGCTTTTATCTTTTCGTGTGCTTGATATGCACGTCCGACCCACTATCTTCAATTTTTTTCATTACCACCTGATTTATTTGGCATGTCTCGCGGCGCGTCATGAAACAAATTATCATCTTGGTTATTCTTCACACGCCTAATACTTTGGCCTCTAGCATCCAACTCTTTATTTACGTCAATATAATCTACTTTTTGAACCGACAAGATTTTGACATTATTTTCCATTACAACTACCGTCTCATTCTCTTTTTCGACACTTATCTCATCTAATTGGAAAAACGATTTTTTAGAAGACTCAAAAACTTGCGATTTGACTTCCGCCTTTGCCGAATCTTCTCAGACAAACATATTACCATTGTTGGAGGTCAGAATCTTTGGTAGCCATCAGAACACTCATAGCCACCATAACACCATCCATAGCCATTGAAATACCAACCATCTTCATTCGGCCTCTTTGTTTGATACCCTTCAATCGTAGCACCTGTAATACTCATTGTGCCACCGACAACCATCGTCTCACGTCCTTTTCTGCCATGTTTATTTTTCACACAGAAATTCTCTACCCACCCTTCTTCGTTCCACTGAATCACACATATTCCTTTCTCTTTGTTCACACAGAACCCGCTCACGCAGAACGCCTTTTTTTCTTTGGTCTGCTCTTCTCAATCGATTCACTCAGAATCTTTGTTCACGCAGAACTCTTCTTCCTTAGTTCACACAGAACTCTTCTACTTAGTTCACACATAACTCAATCCCTTGGCTCACACAGAACTCGAACTTCTTAGCTCACACAGAACTTCTCTTTCCTGGCTCACACAGAACCTCTCATTAGTCTCAATCTTTGGCTCACTCAGAACCCTGACTCATGCAGAACCTCCTTTGATATCCAGTTCCTCCTTTTATTTTCTTTTTGATCAAATAAGCCGTGAACTTCTTCACCTGCTTGATTGTATGCTTCACCTAATTTTCCTTACTGCCGCCTTGCTTACGAATTTATGCTTGCTTCTAATTAACTTACGAGCACCACCACCTCCTACTTCAATTTAATTCACTTGCCGTGTATTAATTGAGGCCCTTGGTTGCTAGGTTCCCTTTTTTTTATTAACTCCAAGTCGTCTAGAACCCTACTAGCCTTATTCTCTTTTCTTTTTTCTTATTCGTCTTTCTCTTGATATTTTCTTCTCGACTTACGGAACCAGTAACCAAAGAAGATGGTCAATAATTTCTCCTCGGTTGTGGCCTTCGATTAAGCCAGTCAAGTCTTCTTGATCGGTTTTTCTTTCGGCTCTGATACCAATTGTTGGATAATTGGATCAAACTCGAACAATTAAACACTGACAATATTGATCACAAAGATCGACACTTTTTTATTAATATTAAAGACCACACCAATTACATGAATCTTAACCATCTATTTATAATAAACCTATACTAATCCTAACCAAACTTAAACTCATTATAATAATCAAATAAATATATAAATAGGCTCAATCATACTTTAATACAAATTCAACCAAATAATTAATAAATTAATATTAATAAATACATATTTAATCAAAATTAAACCTTCACGTACTTCTCTACTTTCTGGACTTTTGGCTCTACAAAACTGGGCTTTTTCAAACCATCCTATTGATCAAAAGTTTAATCATTAATCTAACTATTTTTTTTTCATAATGACAAACTAATACACACTCTAAAATTACTTTATCTACACTAATCTACGACAGGATTATAACTCACAACCTTTTAATTAATTTTGTTGATTATGATACACCTAAGGCCCCACAATAATTTATGATGATATATAGTAGCCGTTCAAAAAAAATTAATACATTATGTATTCATAAACTAGTTTAGATCTCGTGTCTACACACGTGGTGAAATATATCAATACATAAAAAATTTAAATCTTTATGTATATACTTTACATGTGTAAAAAAAATACATATTGTAAAGATAGAAAACAAATTCAAAACATGTAAAAATTAATATATAACTGAGTTTCGAAAATACGTTAATTACTATTTTTTAATATAATTTGACTTTTATTTACTATCTGATTGAAAATAAAAGTTATATAATTAAATTTTAAAGTTTCTTATTATAAGAGATAATTTAAAATAAATGTGTTTTATTAGTACAATTAGTATTTTTTCTTTAAATATATATTGTTATTAAAAGATAGAAGTGAATTAAATAGAAGAGAGGAGTCGAAAAAAAAGGTAAGTAAAAATACGGAGGCAACATTTGGCATTTAAAAACTTTTATTTATTATATAGTATAGATATATTTTTTTATTTAAAAAAGTGATTCTAACACATGCAAATATGATGACACACATCTATATCTATATCTATATCTATATCTATACTATCTAGATAAATAAAAATATGCTAGATGCCACATGTCACAATTCTAGGCTATCTAAAATTTTGTTTTCCCACCCCTCTCTCCTTTTAAATAATGAAATATTTTTTTTTATATTTTTATATAATTTTAATTATGCATACTTATTATTTGACTAGTTTAAATCCCGTGTCTACACATGGGGTGAAATATATCAATACATAAATTTTTTAAATCTTTAACTATATAATTTACAGATGTAAAAATATATTACATATACTAAGGATAGAAAACAAATCTATACTATATAATAAATAAAGGTTTTTACTGACACGAGTCGTCTCCATATTCATTCTCATCATTTTTTTTCCGCCTCTCTCTCTTATTTAATGCACTTTTATCTTTTAATAATTACATATATATTTTAGGAAAACATTAATTATACTAATAAAACACATTTATTTTAAATTATTTATTATTATAAAAAACTTTAAAATTTCTTATTTAACTTTTATTTCAATCAATCAAATATAAATGAAAATAAAATTACATTAAATAGTAACTAACGTATTTTCGAAATTCAATTATATATTAATTTTTATATATTTTGAGTTTGTTTCTATCCTTAATATACATGATATATTTTTACACCTGTAAAATATATACATAAAGATTTAAAAGTTTTAAATATTGATATTTTTCATCTCGTGTGTAAACACGGGATCTAAACTAGTTCAAAATATGTAAAAATTAATATATAATTGGGTTTCGAGAATACGTTAATTACTATTTAATATAATTGGCTTTCATTTAGTATTTGATTGAAAACATAATTAAATTTTAAATATTCTTATAACAAGTGATAATTTAAAATAAATGTGTTTTATTATTATAATTAGTATTTTTTTAATATATATTAATGTTAAAATATGGAAGTGCATTAAATAAGAGAGAGATGCAAGAAAAAAATGATGAGAATGAATATGGAGGCGACAAGTGGCATGAAAAAATATTTATTTATTATATTGTATAGATTATGAATAGTAATTGTATCATTAACTAAATAAATTTATTACAAAATTAATTATGATTAGTTATAATTTCTTACTTACGTATCAATTTAAAATTATGTTCGTTAAAATATTAAAAAAGATGAATAATAATGATAAATAATTGTTTCTTATAAGTGATTTATAACACTTTTTCAAGAATTTAATGTGATTGGATGGTTTGAATGGTAAAGTTACAACATGCCAAATAATAGAAAAATTACGGGTGTTAAAAAAGTTCAAGTTTTATCTCTTATTTTCTTATATGTATTTTTATATTTATAATTGTAATTTAAGTTAACTCATATGTGTTAAAATGATAATTAAAAAACACATTACATTGTAATTGAATTAAAATTTATCAATTATGTAAAAGAATTAATACGTAGTTGAAAAAAATTGTTCTAAAAATTAACTTAACATAGTTTATAATTGTCATGCAAAGTTCATTTTTAAATACATATCTTGACGATTGTATGTGTTAACATATTACATTATATTTTATTCAACATGTGTAATACACATGTTTATTCAACCCGTAAAATACATGTGTTTTTAAATTTTTTTTAATATTAAGTATATAACATTACATTTATTTAAACAGTGTAATACACGGAATTTTAACCTAGTTTTTTATATATAATTTATAAAAGACACACCACCACACGTATCAGAGTTGGAGTGAGTTTTCCTTAAAAGAAAACCCATTCAAATATACTGATTCTTTGGCCTCTTTTTTAAACCTGAAAAATAAATAAAGTTATGACCCCTTTAATTCGTGACATCAAACTTAGTTTTACATTTTTCTTAAATTAAAAAAAAACTAGTTTTACTGTTTTTAGTTTTATATTTTTTGTTTCCAGTCGAGTCGCCCTACACCGAACTACAACCCCGTCAAGAGCTTAAAAGAAAAAAATAAAGCGATAAAGAAATATAATAAGACAGGATCTAAATTAAATTAAAGATAATAAAGTCTTGATTTTAAATAAAATATGTTTTGTTTTTAAACAAGGAAAGAGTACAAGTTTTAATTGTTTGGTTATTAAAATGCTAGTGAGTTGTTATTTTGTACCCAAAACAGGTACGTTACAGGTTGTACATAAAGCCAGGCTGTAATGTTTGGATATTATTAAAATTAGTTACTGAAATAAACAATAGAAGGTGCCATCCAACTGTTTTTACCGCACAAATAATGTACCTGCCCAATTAAATATAACACATAATTCACAATTTTTCTTACCGACTAGAGCACCTAGAAGGCGGTCTTCGCTTGGAGGCAGATGGACGCTGCTACACTGGAGCTATAATCCGGCCGGTGTCCGGTTGGAGTTAGCTCCCGGCCGGATGATAGCTCCGGACGTTACAGATAGTGAAATGTGGGCCCTCTTCAATAAACAAGTTTCATTTTTAATTTTAATAATGTTTATTAACAAATTTCATTTTTAGTTTGTTTTTTAAAAATGTTTTATAAAAAACGTTTTTTTAGATATATTAAAATTTCTAACGGTTATAGTCTATCGGATATAAATTAATAACGTATTCCAACCCTCATTTTCATTTCTCAACATTCAATTTTCACTTCAAAGATTATATTTTTAGCAAATATGAGTGGAGGGTATCAATTTCCAGTAAAACCTGTACAACCTGCAAACCCTTCTCGTACAACTGATGAACCATTTAACATGGGCGGATGAATACTGGAATTAGGCATTCGATCACTTCTTTGCCCAACTACGAACTAGGGATGAGCATGTCCCCAATTCAGATTATTGGCACGTCACTAACCCTGGAGAAGAATACGTACCCAATTCAGATGAGGGGTATGTGTATGTGCTCAATTTAGATGAGGAGTACGCCACTGACCCTGGAGAGGAATACGTACCTAAATCCGAAGACGAGGACACAGACAAAGAGCGTTTCAGGTATCATGATCCATTGGAAGACGAATGCTCTTGAGTTTCAGATTGCTTGTTTGATTCAATCGAGAATTTGTAATTTTTAGTTTATATAATTTTATGTCTAAAATAATTAAGTAGTAAATTACCGTTCAATATCCGCTACAACTCCAAAACAACTGTGTACAACTGCGAGTGAATTTATTGTGTTTGAAACTAAAACAACCTTTGACGCGGATAATGACGTTTGGACCGTACCTACCCACCACTATAAATAAATCAACAACACTATCACCAACATAATTCAACAACATGAATTGCACCTCTGCTCATCGCCACCTTCCTCCTCATCTCCTCCGTCGTTGGATCCCAATCTCCATCTCCTGCACCAGCCTCAGGTAACCAATCAATTAATGAATGTTTTTCATTTTGGATTTGATCATTTGATGTTGAAATGAGCGGACAGATCCGATGGGATGTGAGTCCAAGTTCGCGTATAATGTCGAGCTCGACACATGTATTATTTTATTTAGAGTATATTTTGGTTTTAATGTTTTGTTTAAAGTAATTATTTTAGTTTAATAATTTCAATTTGACATTTTTAGTTCTTGTGGTTTGTTAATTGTCTCAATCAACCATACGTTTCTAACATCATCTAACTTTTCTGTTAGTTTTTTATGATACATGTATTATTGAAATTGCAACTACTAGGTCTAGAATCCAGGTCACTAAATCACACAATGGATTACCACTAAAGTAGAAGCACATTCTGTTTAGGATCCCCAACATGAAATTTATATATATACATACACACACATATATAAAAGCCCATGTTTTATATAAGTTAAATAAATACAATTTGATATAAAACAGTATTTTCTATGAAAATTTGTATGTTCGGTGTTATTAGTCATCCGTGAAATAAGAAATAATTAGAATTTTCTTATGATTTAGTAATTTTTAATAAAATATTAGAATATATGTTAGATATTTAATTATTTAACATCATCATTATTTAACATGAGAGAAAAACGAAAAACAAAATTCTAGATTTCATCAGAAGTCGTCAAGTAGCAAGTGTATTATTTCATTTATTATAATATAGGTTAGAAACCCTGTATATTATACAAGGTGAATAAATGCAGTGTTATATATACTTAGTAATAAAGATGTAATATTACATATTTTTCACATATTACATAATTTTTAATACAAATTTTAGAAACGTTATATAGTTATTTTTTAAAAATATTTTATAAAAATAATAAACGAAATGTTCAAACTATAAAAGTGTGTTATGAACAAATCTATTTTTTAATTAAAAAATATTTTATAAAAGTAGTTATAAAAATAATTATTATTTAATAGAAGAGAGATGTGTGAAACAAAAATTATAATTTTTTTATAGAAACTTGTGTCATTAAATATGAGAGAGAGACGAAAAAAAATGTTAAAGATGAACATGATAATGATATGTGACACCTAAAAACTTTATTTATTAGTATGTATAGATTTGTTTCAGAAAACGAAGACCCCAAATATTTGTTTCAGAAAATGGAGGCCCCATATACTTAGGGCCCAAAGCCCTAGCCTACTTTGAGAACAAGGTGGGCTGTCTTTGCCCTTGATAATAATTTTTTTTTAAGTATAAACCCCACCATTCCTCCTTTATCATATTTAGTGGCGTAACTTAAACAATTAAATTGAGGGAGCTAAAAATATTGCATATAAAAAACAAAAATTTTTCACTAAATAAAGACCATAAATAAAAAAAATCAGTTCTTACATATAAACAACAAGGAAAGAAATAATTACAACTCAACTCGACGACCTTTAAGGTTTTAAATTCATCAATAACTGATTTCGAATCAAAGTTTCTAGAAATTTCTCTTTCTGCATATTGTTGTATGTAAATATGAATATGATTCTGGGCGTGTTCCACAACCATGTTTTAATTAGTGGATTTGTGAAAAGATTTGAGCTTTTGATTTGTACTACCCCTGTATCAAAGCCATTTTGTTCTATTTTTTTGGATTTGCTGGTACAACGCCTACTCTTCAATCATCCCACGTAGGATCGATCCGTAGTAACCCCATATCAAGACCATTTTGTTCTATTTTATTCACTTTCCATTTTTATATATATAAACAAAATGACCCAATACCCATCTAGCCTAGGTTCGAAATTTTTTCTCCCAAATTTTTTACTTTAATTTTTTGTTTCTCACCTTTCTATCTATTGTTAATACTAGCTTAGAACTTGTATACTATACACAGAGTGAAAAATACCAATACATAAAATTGTTAAATTTTTATGTATGTATTTTACTTGTGTAAAAATGTATTATACATATTAAGGATAAAAAGCAAAATTTGAAATATGTAAAAATTAATATATAATTATGTTTCGAAAATACATAAATAACTATTTAATTTAATTTGACTTTCTTTTACTATTTAAATGTAAATAAAATTTACATAATTAGATTTTAAATTTTTTATATAATAAGGGATAATTTAAAATAAATGTGTTTTAATAGTATAATTCGTATTTTTTTCTTTAAAAATATATTATTATTAAAAGATAGATGTGTATTTAATAAGAGAAAGAGACGAGAAAAAATGATGAAAAATAAATATGAATGCGACACGTGTCATTAAAAACTTTTATTTATTAGGGAGGTGGGAGTCATGAGCGGGTTCAACTGCGGGCACAGCGGGTACCACTCCCACTCCCATCGGGTAAGACGCAGGTATTGTTAGCGGGTTTTGGAACCCGCCGGAAGAAAGGGGAGAAAGCGGCTAAGTTTAAGGGTAAATAGCGGGTACCACCCCCACCATGAATGATAATTTGGGAGGTAGTTTGTCAAAATGAGGTGAAATATCAAATTGGTGAGCTTGTAAGGGTAGTTTAAAGTGGGAGACTACCACTCCCACCTCCCTTATATTGTAAAGATATATATTTTTTATTAATTTTTTTCTGATTTTTTGTTTACAAATGCTTCATTAACTTAATTTATTTTAAATTTTATACATGATCCAAACATTATACTTTTAATTTCTTTTAAATTTTATAGATGATGTAAAGATTATATTTTCAATTTAAATGCTTTAATTAAGGTTAAAACACAGAATTATTATATAATAATTATTACTATTCCTAATTTTTTTTAATATTTAAAATCTTGTGTTTTAGTACACTCCAAATATAATCACAGTATTGGTATTATCGGATCCGGTATCAGTATTTATTTTTATTGTAATAAAAAACAATCAAACTCCCCACTCCTGCCGTGTGACGTGAGAGAAAAACGACCAGATTTTCGCCATGAAACGCGGGTGAAAAATCTAGTTGTCTTTAAAATTACAAGTTAACATTCAAAAAGTAAAAAGAGTAAACTGTCATTTTCGTCCCTGTGGTTTGGTCAAAATTGCCACTTTCATCCAATAGTTTGTTTTTTTGTATCTGGGTCCTCGTGGTTTTAAAATATTGCCATTTTCATCCTCGTGGTTTTAAAATATTGCCACTTTCATCCAGTCAGCTAACACCGTCCGTTTTTCTCAATTAAATGAGGGGTATTTCAGTCCTTTTACATATTTGTTTTATTTCTTCATCTTTTTTACTCTCACTTTTTAATCATAGAAACAAGCGACGGAGGTGTTCCAGTGGTTCTCGTCGGAAACTGGTCAGGAAAAGAGGAAGAAGGCCAGCAGGTGGATGATTAAATTAGAGGTTAAATTGGGGATGATTAAAAAGTGAGAGTAAAAAAGATGAAAAAATAAAACAAATAAGTAAAAGGACTGAAATACCCCTCATTTAACTGAGAAAAACGGACGGTGTTAGCTGACTGGATGAAAGTGGCAATATTTTAAAACCACGAGGATGAAAATGACAATATTTTAAAACCATGAGGACCCAGATACAAAAAAACAAACTATTGGATGAAAGTGGCAATTTTGACCAAACCACAGGGACGAAAATGGCAGTTTACTCAAGTAAAAATAAACATGGGAGATTAAAAAGGACATGTGAGTTGTTGAATCGTACTTTATTTAATTACATCCATATGGAATTGACCATGACTCATGGCCCAACAAAATCACATTACTCGTCCACCCACTACACAATGACCACTATAAATACCAACACATACTACTCGCATTCCTCCATAATCCAACAAAATGAACCACCTTCCGTTACCACTTCTGCTCATCGCCACCTTGCTCTTCACCTCCACTGCCGTAGTCGACTCCGACACCCCGGCATCTTCCCTCGCCCCATCCCCAACCCTAGGTACTCAAATTTACTCACATCCTTCGTCAATTTCTTGTGCGATCTGTTCCGTTTTGATGTTACATGTCAGGGGTTGCCTAAACGTACCCTACCCCCTAATTTTTAACGTACCCAACCCCTGAAAACATTAAACCAAAAAGGTTTTTTTTTGTATTTTACTTAATAAAAAGAGAATATTACTGATTTGACAAGTTAAAGGAAAGAGTACAACAATTAAATGTAACATATAATTAATTGGAACCTGTTGATTTCAAAATGGATGTGTAGGTACGTATGGATGCGATGCAAAGTGTGGGAAACGGTGTGCGAATGCGGGCTACCAAGAACGATGTCTAAAATACTGCGGGATCTGTTGCGACAAGTGCGAAGGGTGCGTTCCATCGAGTCCGTACGCAGACAAGGCTGAGTGCCCTTGCTATCGTGACTTGAAGAACTCAAAGGGGAAAGCCAAGTGCCCTTGATTAACTCTTCTACTTTTATATTTCAATTTTATATTATGTAATTCTAAAAGAACTATGTCATTAATAAAAACTTTGACTTATTTATATTAATCATGACGGACAACGTTATGTATGTAAAAGGTACAAGGACTCTTTGTCTTAACCTTTTGTTTTATACTGAGCATATGAGATGAATTTTATCTTTATAGCCACTAAATATGTAAATAAATTCAGGGAGTTAATTACAGATACGAGTGAGTCTTAAATTCATCCATCCAATCAAAAATATTACACCTAATATTTTATTTTTATTTTCTTTTTAATTAAATATTTTGTTTAAGCTTTAATTTGATTTTTCTTAAATAACTTATGCTCGGTAATTATTAAAAAAACGAAATACACGGGCTTGTTTATTTTATTTTTCTTAACATCCATGTATAAATTTTAACGAAAACGGAGTAGTTTAAAAAAAAAACTATTTTTCGCCACGTAAGTGGTTTATAATGAGTAGTTTTTTATTTATTCAAGAATGTATTTTTTTATTTTATAATTTAGTTTTTTATTTATTAAAAATAAAAACTTAGTTAGTTATTAAAAAATAAATACGGGCGTGAAACCACTACGCACCTTAGTGATTCCGGACAATAATTACCGCTGTGTCGCTGATATGATGGGAGGTGAAAGAAGATGACGTGAAACCACTAGGAATGACCTAATAAGCGTGTTAATAAAGACAAATTAATACTAGTATATAATTTTACGAGGTTGTGAACTCACAATAAGATGGTCAAAAATGCTTTTAATGTTTAAATGACAAACATGTTTTAATGTTTGTTTTTTAAATTTTTATATTTTTTTAATCAGCACTCACTTGGACCACTTAAGAACGAAACGGTTTCTAAAATCCCTCTCAAGCATCATAGCCCTTTTTAGCGAACCAACATTGAACAAACCTTAGCTATCTCCCTCCCATTTTCACCAGTGGGCAAGATCCGAAAGCAGGGGCGGCTGAAGCTTTTTGGAAGCCTAAAGCGATTCCAAAAATTTGGGGCCTTTTTTTCCGAATGTCATTATTATGAACTTTGGTAGCGACCATTTTGTGATTTTATAAAAGCTTCTAGACTAATTTATTTTAAAGTTAAAAAACTAAATCAAACAAATAAGAAAACTAAGTTATAGGCATTAAAAACTAAACCAAACAAATTAAAACCAAATTGTTTGAAACATAAAGATGAAGAAGGAACCCATAAAAATTATGAACTTACTAAATTCCAAACATATCATAATCAAATGGCAGCAATAGAGTAAACGTACCTTTGTCAACTTCCTCTACATGATTCTTGATATCGTAACCAAATAATCAGGTAGATCGACATTACATTACATCGTAAAAAGTTTAGGGGGTGTTTGGTATGCCGGAATTCAACGAAATTAGAATTTGAATTCCATTCCTTTGGGTGTTTGGTTCGTAAAATTCGTTAGAATTGGAATCTGAATTCCATTCTTAACGTGTTTGGTAGAGAATGAAATTGGAATTAATTCATTCAAATTCCCTCAAATGAAAGATTTCAAATTCCTTCCAACTTGTGAATGAATTCAACTAAAGCAAATGGAATTTCTGACTACCGACCCTTGTCATCGTCACCGACCCTTGCGACCATTGCCGCCAACCCCGCCGCCACCACCATCGCCGCCACCCCGACCATCCCCACCGCCCCCGCCACCTCCGCCAACCGCTGCATCCGACTCCGACCACCGCCGTCGACCACAAACGAAAATTCGACTATTTTTGTGATTTTTTTTATGAAACGAGGCAAACGAAATAAACATTTTGGTTTTTTTAGTTTTTAGTTATTTTTTGTTTTATTATTATTTTTTTATTTTTCTTTATCTTTTTTTTGAGGATTATTGTATTTTAATAATCACACCTTTTACCAATTGGCCGATAATAATCCCAACTGAGAATATTCTTACCACCGGTCCCTACTTTCAAACTATTTTTTTACATTGGACTCATCGTTAAAAAAACTTAACGCCGTTAGAGTTTATATGACATGGACATCTGCAAACCGCCGGAAAGTCGAGCCAAGCTAGCAATGGTCTCGTGTTGGCTTTTGAAATTGGCTTTGGTGGTGTTTAACTGGTCTCGTTAAACACCACCGTTTTCTCTGTTTGGACTTTCCGGACCCACGAGACCAGTTAAACACCACCAGAGCCAATTTCAAAAGCCACCACGAGACCACTGCTAGCTTGGCTCGACTTTCCGGCGGTTTGCAGATGTCCACGTCATATAAACTCTAACGGCGTTAAGTTTTTTTAACGGGGGGTCCAATGTAAAAAAATAGTTTGAAAGTAGGGACCAGTGGTAAGAATATTCTCAGTTGGGATTATTATCGGCCAATTGGTAAAAGGTGGGATTATTAAAATCCAATAATCCTTTTTTTGAGGGGTTTTTTTTGCCTTATAAAAATCCAATTCCTTAATGATTGTTTTGTCAAATCAAATGTATTTAGAAATTCAAATTCCTTTAATAGATTCTAATTCCTTAAAATTCCAAATCCTTTGAACAAAATACAATTCCAAATCCAATTCCTTAAAATTCCAAATCAAATTCCAATTCCAACGAATTGCAGGAACCAAACGCCCCCTTAGTCTTTAACAAAGGAAGCAGTGAATTCACTTTTGAAATACAAGGATTGTATCTGCTCAGAATTCACAAAAGAAAATAGGATTAAAACCTGCATTTATACTAATTGTGTCTCATGCTTGAGTCTACATCAGAAGACTTGATTTTATTAGGAAACCATATCAAACGTATAAAATTTCAATCTCAATCCCTATAAGTCTATAACTTATTCAAAATTGACATATTATTATGAATTAAAACAGGAAATGAATGAAATTAATATCATAAAGTTATACCAACCAAGGCCTAAACTACTTTATATCCATCAAAAAAGTAATCATCAACAGATTTCAATGTATCACGTGAAAGACAATTCTTCTGGTGAAAAAAGAAGGATTTTTAAAACTTTTTGTGATCTGGCAGGAAAAGCAAATTCACCACTTTCATTTGAAAGTGTCGGTTTGCTTATTGGGATCATGGCGTCTGTTGATTCTCCCAATTGATGTTGCATGGTCGATTGCATTAATGATGGGACTTATCGACTTCTCCATGGAATCCTTTCTCTGTCATTAATCCCAAGTGTCTGTGTATTTTACTAAATATAATTTTAGCTCCTCAAAATTTTTAAATATGAAAAATAACCCCTCAAATCTATAAAAATTGACCCCACAATTTTATAAAATGTCATTTTAACACCCCCCATGTTTTTTAAAGTTCTAAGTTTATCCCTTGTAGTATATATAATTTGATTTTTCCATAATAATTTTAGTTAGTTTGTTATTTTTTTTTTCTTGATGTCGCGGTATATTTTTTATTAAAAACGATATTGTATACAAAATAAAGTGTTTTTTATGCATTGTAGGTTATATCGACTGACGGTAACGTATTGCTACCGTGAAAAATGAGACTGACACTGACCGAAAAACATTGGTACCGTTATATAACTGTCTTTTATGTATGTTTTGATATCCACAACCGAGTCGCAGTAACTTCATACGTTTCTTTTATGTATTTTACCACGTTTCTTTTTTTGTGCTTAGCCACGTTAATGTCATCGCCTCAACCGTTTAAGGTCCGCCTCCTGTCGCGGTCGCGAGTGACAAAATTTATTTAACCATGTTTCTTTTTGTGCTTAACCACATTAATATCACCGCCTCAACTGTTTAAGACCTATCTCCCGCCGCGGAGTACGGGGTAACATTTCTAGTTATTTCATAATTCACTAGTTAATACACTATGTATACAAAAGCGTAGATGTAACTACTTTAATATAATCCGATACTTGAAAAAAAAAAGACAATATAACAACTTAACGCGTGAAATAAAGTAATAGTACCCGTTTATGATCAAGGAACCAATATTGTATTATATTGTTAACATCGTGCCCTAATGTCTCTCTATAAGGAAAAAAATGTATTGTAATATTGTAGGTTACCAATATTGCATTATATTATTAAAATCAAGCTCTAATTCGATTTAGTGAGAAAACTTCTAGACCCTATCAACTTAAGATAATGCGAGAAGGTATGAATGTTAACAAGATGTTTAATGTAAAAATGTTGAAAAGGTACAAATAATTAGAAATGTATGTTAGTTGATCTAAAGTGTTGTCAAATTTTACCATGATGACAAAGTGCAATTTAGAGAAGTAGAGAACGTGTGTTTATCAATCCTTAATGTTTTTTCTCTTCATATAATGCAGTTGTTAAGGCATTAAAAGGTTTATAAACCTTGTGACACAAAGCTTGTGTTAGAAGGACTCGACCTATGATTGTGCCTAAGCTAGGGTTAGGTTCAAGATTTCATCACCTACTCCAACAACTTTCTCATCGGTGACGGTGACAACAAGACGAAGAAATGTTGATTGATGGCTAAAAGAATAGATTCTTGTGTTTTCTTGTTCGGAAGAGGCGGAGGGTGGCCGAAGGTGATGGCGACCGGTTTCTTGATTTCGACAAAGAAGGGGATGAGTTTGTGATGGTTGGGGTTTATTTTTAAAAAAATTAAAAATAGTAAGATTTTGAGGGTACATCAACTTAATAAATAAAAACTTGAGTACACTTCAGTTTTTGTCCATGAGATTTGCACAAAATTTCAGGTTTCGTCCCTCTATAACACATTTCATCCTTAACGTTTTATGTTTTAACAGTTTTCGTCCATTGTCCTTTAACCCCGTTAAGTTTTCTATTAGTTTTTGTGCAAATTTACTAATATACCCCTCACCCCTTCTTCTTCTTCTTCATTAGACTCAATAAAATGTATATGAGACTCAATAACATAAATGACACTTTCCTCTGGCGCGACCCCCCTCCAGCCACCGGCACCACCTCCCGCCTGACCGACGACGGGTCTTGGTGGCTCCAACATAAATGGCGGTGGCGGTGGTTAGGGATTCCATGAAGCAAAGACAAAGGTGGATACAAGGTAGCATGCGGCGTCAAGTGGCCTAGATAGCGACGGTGATGATGTTAAACGACGGAGATGATGACGGGATGAGTTTTCCGGCGACACCCCATCTAGGGTTCTACCGTAGCAATGGTGGTGGAGGCTGAGGTGAGACCTAGTGGCAGCGGAAACAGAACGAGGATGGTGTTTCGACGAAGGAAACGGTTTTCATCACGTGAATCCCCTGTCACCTGGTTCGCCGTGGTCATCGTCGTCGTTCTCCGATCAGCACCACCACCAGCAAGCAGTTGTTTGACGAGTGTAAAAATGGAGTCAAATTGCTTCTTGAGTCTGATGGAAGAAGAAGGAGGAGGAGGATGAGGAGGAGGAGAAGGAGAAGAAGAAGAAGAAGGAGCAGGAGAAGGAGAAGGAGAAGGAGAAGGAGAAGAAGGGATATATTAGTAAATTTGCAAAAAAAACTAACAGAAAACCTAACGGAGTTAAGGACCAGGGACGTAAAGTGTTAAAACATTAAAAGTCAGGGATGAAATGTGTTATAGAGGGACGAAACCTGAAGTTTTGTACAAACCTTAGGGACGAAAACTGAAGTTTACTCTAAAAACTTTTAACTTATGTTCGTCATGAACCAAACATGTTACAATATGATATAATACCAACTGCTCTAAGAGATGATCATTTGTATTCTTTGAAACACACTGAGTCATCATACTATAATTTTATAAAATCTGAACAATTTAAATTGAGTTTCTTTTCAACATACAACTCTTTTGAGTAAATATACAAATTATTAATCATAAAACAACTACTGTTATAGTTATTGAGAAACTACTGTTTGTTAAGTTTCCAACAAAAAAATTGCAATTGTATACACAACTGACCAGAAAAACCAACTGAATTTTCCTCATCTCCTCCCACCACCATCGCTGTGCCGCTGGTTTCTAAAGTATCTGAGCAGCGATTGAGCCTGCAAGATAACACAACGATCACACTTTATTTAAAAAATAATAATAATAACAGAAATAAAAATTAAAAAAACTTTACCTTTTCCTTAGCTCTGGGAGTACCCGTACGCGACAACGCTGCCAGTGGCGGGATCGCGCCTTCATGAAGCACCATATTACAAAATCTGTTGCTATTAGTACACAACTGTAAGAGGGCTGCAGCAGCATTCTCCTTTCCTCGAGCCGAACCCAATTCCAACACTTCAACCAGCATAGGTATCGCACCTTCCTGGCCAATCTTGGCTCGACCCTCAGGAATTGTAGAAAGATTTGATAGAACCGCAACTGCCTTATCAAACATCCCGGCTGCAGGGTCCATCAACTCTACAAGAAACCTAACAGCACCCTCCTGCACAATACGGGCTTTGTTTTCGTGAAATGTTGATAGGTTGAACAAAGCTGTGGTTGCATCTTTCTTTCCCCGTGGGGTCCCGTCTCCTAATAAATTAACTAGAGGCCCGATTGCTCCAGACCTCCCGATTCTTCTCTTGTTTTCTTCGGTTAGGGAGAGACTAAAAAGTGTTGCAGCTGAATTTTCTCGGGCCTCTAAGCTCCCGGTTTGGAGGACGTGAATTAATGGTTCGAATGGATCCAAATTACCAATTGCGGTTTTGTTGATCTCGTTTATTGATAAGTTTAGAAGAGCAGTAACGGAATATTCTTGGATAATTTTGTCGGGTGAATGGAGAAGGGTGATTAATGAAGTGATAGCACCACCGTTTGCTATGATGTTTCGTATATCTTTATCATGTCGGGCAAGTAATCTGAGTTCATAAGTAGCATTCTTTACAGTATCAAGTGAAGTGCTACTCAAATCCTCGACTAGTTTTTTGACTTGAGTTTCAACTTCACTGAGATCGGGTCCGGTTTCAGTAACAGAAGAAATGATTCTTGGTCCAAATCTTTCAGATGGTTTGTGCCACATTTTATTCCGTGATCGGTTTCTGAATCGAGGCGAGTATTCATGCTGGTCAGATACCGTGGCTGCAATGGCGGGCTGAGCCTCTGCCACCACCTCTCCTGCAGCATCACTAGTGGCTCCGCGTACCTCCTGCGGTGAAGACTCATTTGAATTATGACAAAGCTCCGGTGACCCTTCGTCCACTCCACTGCCAACTGAAGATTCTTTTCTTGACTGAGATACGGACGACAGTCCACCGGAATCATCAGTCTCATGGTTAAATTCATGCTCATTTCCAGGTATTCCAGGCATGGAATCTTCTGAAGACGAACGGACATGATGTTCCGGGGAATATTCTTCCTGATGGGTCCCACTAGACAAGATTAAGTTCTTCACAGAGTCTGGCAGCTTAACATTGTTGGAATCACACCAATTTGCAATCAGTGCCTTAACGGTGTAATTAGGAATAAGATTAAGGTGGACAAGGGTTTGCATTGTCTTAGGGCAAACTGTAAGACCAAGATCAATCCAACTACTGATACACCCCCGTTCATATGTTTGTCCAGAAGCTACAATTACAGGGTCGGTCATGAGTTCAAGTGATAACGGGCAACAAAAGTCGGGAGGTATTGGTACCGCGTCACCACTTTGTGTTTGTTTCATTTCAATAAAGCAATCATGCATGTAGGTAACAAGATTAATCATTTCCTCGATATACTCTACATCCCTAATCTTTTCTAACTGTTCAGCATTCTCCTTCAAGTTTTCAAGGGCAACCAACTCAATTAAAAGTTCTTGATTCGACTTTAAGCTAAGCAAATCAGCAATTTTTGACCTGATACCAGAGCCAGGTTGAGTACCCTCCACTTGATCTTTTATAGCTTCGGAAAAGATAGCCGATGTCTTTTCATATCCCATTTGCTTAATTTTCTGCACGCAATGCTGCAATCAATATTAAATTATGTTATTTATCAGAAAAAGAAGTGCTATAGTTGATTTAAAAGAGGTCAAGAATATAAAAGTTTAACTAGAATTTATAAGGAAGAATATCATATATATCCAAATCTAATTCTAAATTTCAAATATATCCGTAGAAACTTATTAAATATCATATATATCCAAACCAAATTCGAAATATCATATATATATAACCCTTTTTAGTAATTAAAATATCATATATATCCATTTTAATATATTTTATTAAAAGCAACTCATAATATGACATTTTGCCCTTATTTTTCTCAAAACTTTAAAATTTCATATTTACCTATTTTTTAACTCGGTTGTTTTACTGTTTTTTATTTTTAATGCAGAAACTTATTTTGATTTTCAGCAGTTTTTTACTGTGATATTCAGCCACTTTTTACTATGATTTACGGCGTTCTTTACAGTTTTTTCTGCAATTTACAGCAGTTTTTTTACTGCTTTTTAAAACTAAAAAATCATAAAATATCAGTAAAAACTTATATTTAAGAAGTTTCTAGGGATATATATATATATATATATATATATATATATATATATGAAATTCTCCCAATTTATAAAGGTACCTCAAGTGATGTTGAACTCAGCCCATCAGGTAGTCCTTCACATGATTGTAGCAGGTCAAGGAGGTCTAGGCCATGGGTTTGAACTTTTGTAAGCAATGATTCGATCTTCAAAACCTATAAATTACAAAACAGGTCAATGATAACCTCTGCACAAAACTATTAATTTGAAGCTTGGTAGGGCAAGTTATTAGAACATACAAAGTAAACTTTACTCATTAACGGATGAGAATCTTCAAGAACCTTCCTGAGTTCATCAACATACTGACCCATCCCTGCAAAGTCCTTTTGCACCAGTTGATCTGAAGCCACATCAGTATCAATAATAGCCTCGAGTATCGGCTTAATCAACTTCATTATTTCTTCAATCTTGATGTAATACTTTTCAACAATTTCGCAAAATCTGTTGTCTTCACATGACAGTTCAAGAACACTAGATATGTTTTTTAGAAGTGTTTCTAACAGTGATATCTCCATCGCACCTGTGTATATAAGTAACCATATTGACACTTCATATTTATATCACATAAATGCCACTAGGCCTGTAAACAAACTGAATGTCCAGTGAACTGTTCGCGGGAAGTACGTTTATGTTCATTCATTTAATAAAAGAATGAACATGACCACAAATTTTTGTTCATTTAATTACACGAATGAACATGAACGCATGTCTGGTTCGTTCATTTATGTTCGTTTATATTTGTTCACTTATGTTCGTCGGCTTAAGTTCGTTTAAATACTCATTCAAATTTACTTATTACTGATATTAATTAAAAATCAATTTGATTATTATACTTTAAAACCCTTGAGCCTAGTTTTAAATCAATTTGATATCTTTGTTTACATTGAAATGTTGGATATAAGGAGGATGATATAAAATACTTTAATTTAGATATTCACGTTTACTTTTAATTGATGTTTATTTAAGTTTGTTCATTTATGTTTGTGAACCGTTTGTTTAGAACATTAATAAATGAACAAGAACACGTTCATTTTCTTGATAAACGAACACGAACAGTTAAACGAATGAAGAAGCCCCGTTCGTGTTTGTTCGGATTCTTTACAAGCGTAAATGCCACCAAACTATCAGCTAGATTGAAAAGTAGATACAAACATCACTAACCTATCTTTGCAAACGAGTGACTGGTTAACCGATAGGAGCTTGTTCACATTGGTGATCCCTAAGGATGCAAACTCCACCGATGAAAATCTCTTGGAACGCTTAACACCTACAGGAGTACATACAGAAAAAAGAATTATGATGTAGCATTGAATTAACCATATGTTTGACATTGATGATCTGCAAATAAAATATGAAGATGAATGAAACATACAAATCCTCATCACATCAATAATCAATCAAAACCTAAAACAATGAAACAAACCAGAATTCATCTAAACATGCCCTAAATTGATTCGACTTACGTTTATTATCTGAAGCCACAAAATCAAGCGAATAAAGTAAGATTCAATGTGTTAATGGTTGAATTCTACTACATATATATACGCGAAGACCGACGAAATTTCAACGATAGATCGTAATTGACCGAAATGTCAATTCAAAACGCGTCAAGTACGATTATTGAATCAGTCCATTGGCGATTACGAACAGGACTAAAACAAAACCCTAGAAAGAATAGATGAGGTAAAATTAAGAGATTAGGAGCATACCTGAAGAATTAGGTCCGATTATCGGCGGATTTTTGGATGATTCTCGTGTTGACCATTGAAGAATTTGAAAATTTGTTGCATAATGATTTGTAAGCAGATGGATGTAGCTGTTCTGATTGGATATTTGGTTCGTTTTTAGTATGAATTTGTTGTCTCTCTTCATCGTTCAAGTGCTGTTCGTCTTCCATGTGAGCCCTATTATGGTCAACTCAATGATCTTGAGATTCTAATAGCATGGAATGTTGAGGAATTTAATTATTTTTCCTTGTTCTTTTTACTTTGACTTTTAGTTATATGTATTTCAAAACTAGCTAATACTTCAAATTATTAAATTTTTATCTATATATTTTTCATATATAAAAATATATTACATATATTAAAAAAATAAAATAAAATTTAAAATATATAAAAATTAATATATAATTGAGTTTTGAAAATACGTTAATTACTATTTAATATAGTTTGACTTTGATTTACTATTTGATTGAAAATAAAAGTTATATAATTAGATTTCAAAATTTTTTATAATAAGGGATAATTTAGAATAAAAGTGTTTTATTACTATAATTAATATTTTCTTTAAAAATATATTATTATTAAGGATTATTGGATTTTAATAATCTTACCTTTTGCTAATTGATCAATAATTATCCCAACTGAGAATATTCTTACCACCAGTCCTTACTATCAAACTATTTTCTTACATTGGACCTCTGTTATATAGTTAGATTTCAAAGTTTTTTTATAATAAATGATAATTTAAAAGAAATGTGTTTTATTACTATAATTAATATTTTATATAAAAATATATTATTATTAGATTTTAATAATCTCACCTTTTACCAATTGATCAATAATTATCCCAACTGAGAATATTCTTACCACCAGTCCCTACTATCAAACTATTTTCTTACATTAGACCATCTGTTAAAAAAACTTGACGCCGTTAGATTTTATATGACGTGGACATCTGCAAACCACCGAAAAGTCGAGCCAAGCTAGCAGTGGTCTCGTGGTGGGTTTTGAAATTAGCTCTGGTAGTGTTTAACTGATCTCGTTAAACACCATTGTTGTCTCTGTTTGGACTTGCCGGCAAAACGAGACCAGTTAAACACCACCAGATCCAATTTTAAAACCCATAATGAGACCACTGCTGACACATGCTATGAGAAATCATTTATTTATCAGATAGTATAGATATAGATATAGATATAGATAAGAAGGATGATTACAATAAATTAGCATGCAAACGGGCAACAAGTTGAATTGCAACCCTTTTTGGATAACAAAACCGATCATACTAAAAACAAAGCTTTAGGTCTTAGAGCATTCCCATCAGTTTCCTTATCCTCATCTCTATAATTACACTAAAAATCACTACCTTTTCTCTCTCATTTTCAATTAAATAATATTTTTTATACCTTTATCATTACATTTGCTCTCTCCTCCACTAACAACCACTTTAAAAAATATTTAAAAAATTATATAGGTGAACAGTGTTTTCCTGAAATATACAAAAAATTTATACATTTTCTCTCTCCTCAACTCACAACCACTTTAAATCACTCCCTAAAATATGCAAAACATACTCACACAAATATGCAGAAACTGATGTGAATGCTCTTAGGGGCTAAAAAATTACTATGCACGACCCGATGAACACTGTTTAGATATTCCACAACCTCCAAGGCTAGGAAACCAAATGTATCAAAAGTGAAAGGGATAAACACGTGTTGATTCTCTAAACACGGATTTCGGAACTAATCATTCCTAATAACTCACTATATAACTCACTCAGCGTAGCTGACTTTTTAACATGTATTTCAGGTAAAGAAAAGGAGTATGCTAGCAACTCTTGGAATGGCAAGTGGTTTCCCGGATCGTGATGGACTAGTGGCATTCCCGTACTTTGATGTTTTATTTGGATTTTAGTATTTGAATATTGTTTGTGTTATGGCGTTGTAAAGCCGGATATGGGTTGACTTTGAGTTCCGCCGCATTTGTGAGACTATTTAACGTCTAAAACCATTGTGCTTGTCTAATGTGCCAATAAGTGGGGTTCCCGAATTTTAGGGCCTTACATCTGGAATGGTGGAATTGGGATCTTTGAATCTCATAAGATAATAACTTATATGTTATATAAGGTGATTAGTGTTATGTGTGTACAATTGTATGTATGTTAAATTGGTGTAAAATGTTAATGGTGAACACGTGTAAAAGGTGAGTGAAATTGGTGTTTGAAGTCTATGAACTTCATATTGTTGTAAGGTGTTTGAAGTCACGAACTTCACATATTGGTGTATGGTGGGTGATTGAGGTCAGTGAACTTTACTTTGGTGTAAATATTATCATATAATGGTGATATACACATGTGTAATATGTATATAAAGGTGTTTTAAGTCTAAGAACCTCATCCGAGGGTTATTTGAGGTTATGAACTTCACAATGGGTGAATGAGAAGATTTGAGATCATGAGAATCTCATAAAATGGTGTGGTTTAGTTAATAGGAGGTATACTAAACAAAGGAATATACATAAGTGTTATCTGTATGTAATATGTGGTGTTTGGGGGTTAAAACAAGTCAGGGTTACAAGCATATGAGTTGGCTTGACCAAAAGATAGCAAAAATGGATACGTAAATTTAATTACGACTTAAATAATTGTAAATATTTTACAATATTAAGGTTAAAGTTTTTATAAAAAAACTGATAGAGTTTCAAGATGCTAATAAAATGGAGAAACAACGTATGCAAGAAAATCATTGACCAATTTGATTATCTTCGACTCCCTATTGGCTTCAATCAGGTTCGCACTGTTTGTGAACTTTTTTTCGAACGGTTTTTTTGCTATTTTGTGGTTTCAGTCATTGGGAAAAGAAATTTTATTTTTTGTTGCTTTTAGTGGGTGTTAAACATGAAAAAGTTACCAATACCACGTCAAATGTTTTATACAATGAAGTATTTTTCAAATTGTAAATCATCATTTTAAGGTTTTATTTGACATGTAATTTAATGTACTGTAAAAAGTACACCACTTATAAAATGTATTTTCATGTTTTTTTTGTTGTTTGTTTTGATTACTCTCATCCATATAATCTTAACATTTAACAAAATTGAAAAATTACCAATACAATAACAAATTTGTATGAAAAGAGGTGTTAAGATATTTATCAATATAATCTTAACGTTTCACCCCGTGTAACACAGAGGGTTAAAACTAGTAAATAATAAACAAGCCGAATCCATGTTTTAGAAATAAAGCTCTAAACGAGCCAAACTCTCCTCATGTTTATAAATAATTATGCCAAAAAATACCATGTTTTACTACCAGGTTACATGAATTTAATTATCCATTAGACCCACCATGTCCCGCCCTATCCGATTTAGACAATCCGGACTACGGGAACACCACGTCCCGGACTTCTTGTTGGTGGTGTCCCGCTCGGGATGAAGGGCTCGTTGCCATTGGTGGTGAGGGTACCATCTTTCTTTCACTCGTCCCAGTCCAATCATCATTCATCTTTTTCTTAAAGTATATTCAACAATATTGTATTTTAATTGTATAAAGTAGTAGCACGTTTTAAATTTAATTAACTGATGAATCAACTCTTTTTTATATTTTTTAAATTTTAATTACCTGAATAGTTGTTTTAATATATGCTACAAAATCGTAGCATGCAAAACAAAATACTAAAATGCCCTATTCATGACATTATTTTCTTAGTGTTAACTCGCAATTAAGAATGCTCTAATAACACGTGTTAAAGTTTAATTTTTTTGCCTGAAAATGTCTTCATTGAACTCCAGATAAAAGACATTACCACAATACTAAGATCCATAAAATGATTAATGGCCATTTTATATTATATTTTTTTTAAATATAAGAAGAAAGGATTGTTGCCCACCACAGTATCCATCCATTACTATAAGATGTCCACAGTATCCTTTGGAAATTTATATCCAGTTTCTGGAACTTTAAACTTGATTCATTTTCAGTATGTGAATTCATCGTTAACAAACAAAATGTTAATCACCTTGTTGGCATTGAGATCACAGAGTCTGGAGTTCTAGTCCAGAAAAAATTGAACCTATAGGCCTGTATCGAATGTTAGTTTGCTGTCGGTATCTCCAAAGCCACCTTGTTGTAAAAGCCAAAAATCCGAAAACTAAAACCAGAATGATTCCTATGACTACATCCCTGTAGTTCTGCCACCATGTTCTGCGTATTATTTTCATCACAGTACTTTAGTGTTGGTTAATCTGAAACCACCATAAAATGACTAAATCCATAGATTATCAATTTTTTTGCACTAACCGTTTTTGCCTTTTTTTATAAAAAAAATGTGGTCATTTAAAAAACAAAAATTGGTAGATCTATAAATTTTCCCCAACCATTTCATATTTGTGTAATGGTTATGTAGCTATAAGGTACTTAAAACTAGAGGTGGCAATTTCGACCCGTTAAGCTAAAATATTTAACTAAAATGGAAACGGGTCTAATGGGACGCATTAGAAACAGGTAGAAAGTTATTCAAAATTCATCCAATTCCATAAGATTTTCTTAAAATTTACAAAAATTCTTGAGATTTTTGTTGTAACAATATAGCTTTGCAGTCATGTAACACAAATTAATTATTATTTCCAAAACAAAATTAAAAAAGAAAGAAAAAGTGTTTGTGAGTCGGGCCCAAGCCGGTCAGTTTTGACCCACGCTAGAAATACCATGTTTTGACCCGTTACCCAACTAGCCTATTTTGATACTCCTACTTAAAACAAACAAGCAAAACACATTATTCAAGTCAGCATGCCATACATGTCACAAAAATATGCAATGGATAACAGAATTTAGACGAGAATATATCAGTATACCTATTTGGAGCAGACTCAATGTACCAATTGGATATACGATGTTTTCCAAAGCTTCTAGGAAGGTGAATCTCATCTTCAGCTATTAGAGCAATAATATCCTGCCACCAGACAATAACAAGTAATGAGTGTGTAGGTATAAGATCAAAGAGTCAGCAGTATTATATAAATAACTCACGGATGCAGTCTCTTTGGACATATATTCGGCAGGTTCTGGTGGATTGATGGACCATATTGTAAGGGAGCCATTTCCCTCAGATATAAAATCCAATAAGTAAACCTGGAACCATAATTTACAGACACTTATCTTCATAATTACACTTATTGTGGTAGATAGTAACTCCTGAGCCATGAAGATACCTGTGAACCGTTAACATGCAACTCCATGGCAATTAACTGAATAAGCTCTGTGATGTGGGGCTCCAACTTAGAGTACTTAATATTTAGTGACATGTAAAATATTATGCTTCCAACTCTGGACCCTGCATGGCAATGAAAACAAGAAATACTTGATTAACAAAACCATCATGGATATAATATTATTATGCAATACACAGGACAGATGATATGAAATACATACTATGCGATACTGAACATTCAAACCAAAGGATTAAGCAAACTACACCTATTTGTATGGCATAATAGTAAAATTAGGATGGCACTTGAAGTTAGCCGTTTACTGTACCGGGAGAAATATGATATGGTGGCGGTCCTAATGGAGCCGGAGGAGAAATATCTGGACTTGGATGAGATTTATCTGGTGTCGAAGGAAGCACACCAGAAGAATTAAGTCTTGCCCATAGATCAGAACAATTAGTTTTCAAAAATCCAATCTTGTCATGTTCACGATCATACATAACAAAAGTGTTTCGGACAATAATGCCTGTAGAGAACATAAGACCGCATTCAAACAATTTTGTTCATACGAAAAATGTGAAGAACTTGAGCAATAAAAAGAGAAAAAGTGAGCAACAAGAACAGTTGATAGGCAATTTCAACCCATTTACTTATGAATGAGTCGATTCGGGTTATGATTTTTCTATAATAGGTAAATTTGAAAGAAGTTAGCTTAATAGGAAACAGGTCCTAAATCATTTTCTACTGAAAAGGTATATTATTATTGAAATAAAAAATATTTTGTAATCATTTGACAGTAACTATTTGTAAAATATTTAAAAATTTTGGACGAAAAGCGTTTCAGGTCAACCCATACCAAAAACTACCTATTTCGACCTGTTACCAAACTTGACGGACCCACCCATTTTGCCACCTTTAACTACTGCCCATCTGGTGAACCTGAAATACCTCCTAAAATAGTTGTTGGCTCTTTTGCGTTCTGAAAAATCCCCAGGCAATATGCTCCACGCACCTTTGAGTGCTTTTAATATAAAAAAAAAATGAGAATTGAAATGGAGACAGCAACAAACTTTGGAAATATAACAAAATATGATTCAAAGAAAAATGGAAAAATCGATATAAATGCTTACCCTAAACAAGTAGTTCTCAGGGGATAGTGAAAGCCTATGTCCTCTCCCGAAAACCATTTCAACTGATGGGAAGGTTTCCGGGAGTTCTGAAACATCACTGATGTAACAAAGATTTATTATTACTTCCTACTTGAACAAAATAATTAATCTATGTGATTACTACGACATATCCATAGATCAAAAACAATACCTTCCAGCACCGGAGAAGCAAATGTCCTTATATTTTGAATCAGGACCTCTGATCTGTTTGACAGAGTGGAGTTCTTTCATGATCTGCATGCAAGATTGAAAATTAATGCTAGATATCAAAAAGGACCAAATATCAAGTCATCAATCAGGGATTCAAGGTATTAAAAATACAAGAGCATGTTGAAGAAGATCAAGTACTTAGATATTGTAAATCAATCAGCATTTAACAAACAACTACTTCAATCAAGTAAGATTACATTTTTCCTACTATATACAGTAATAAACTAAAGAAAATACAAATCCAAAGGCTTGAGAGAACCAAATCTTACAGCATCCTTAAATACAAGAAAAGCTTCTTCAGGGATGTAAGCATATGTGGTTCCACTGTCTAAAACTGTTCCATGCTTTCCATCAAAAATACTCGGATTTAAAGGCAACCGCTTCCCAGCAACATGCAACTCCTTCAGGTCAACATTGTAATATGGGCTGTTGCCACCCCGAAACTAGAGTAAATGTACTTTTTTAGAAAAGCACGCAAAGTTTTGTATCTACAAGAATGATAGATACAAAACATACCTGCGTATAGGGTCTGAGTAGGCATACACCATCCCGTAGGGAGGAGAAATACCACCAAGAACCATGGCACCGCCCCCAACATCCATTCCACCATAACATAAAGAAAATGAATCACTTATTACACCTCGGTCAACAAGCTGGTCAATTAGACTTAAATCACCACGGCCCAAACCCATTATTCCATCAGCACGCTGAGTGTATATATCGCCACTTTCCGAATTTTCACAGCCGAAAGTGGCCCGTTGAGGTGAAAGTTCACTTTGGTTGCCAAATGATATAATATCCTCACCAAGAACACCACTGCTAGAACTCATTTCAGCGTATTGCCTTCCATATATGCATTGCTTCCTGTCATTGTCACATGTGCAATCAATATTGCATTTCACATGTCGATACGTGCTGGATGAATCTGGATCAAACTTTGGGTCCTGGTGAGATCAACAATTTAAATTCAGAACCTTAATAGGAAAGAAGAGAAGAAAAGTAAAAAATCACTCTTACTGTTATGCAATCTATTTCCCTAAAAAGTTTGTAGGCTAATATTACTTCTCTAGCTCAACCACTTCAACATATAATTTATTATACATCCTCCTTCAAGAATAAATATAACTAGCAGGTGTGACCTGAATTTTAAAGCAACCAACTACATATTAAGATAAAAGATTATTCTACAAGACTACAGATTCAACATATTGTTGGCGAATTTCAGGGGCTTGGGACGCAAGTTAGGCTGTCCAAGTCGGTGACTAGAAAATAGGCGCCAACGCAAGTCGGCTTAGATCCTACAATATAGCAATTAGTATTGTGATTAAAATTGGATAGCTTAGAAAAGTTAGCCTACAAATATGGATGTCTACCGAGTCATGGTACTGCATCAGAGAGTTTGTAATCAAGTTTTTTGAGATAGATTTTCTTAATTATCAATAAAATCACTTTGGGAGTTAGCCAAATAATCACGTTTCTGTTTACCAATTTAAACTTGAAATATAAGTCAGAATCTCCTTAGCATCTAGCATGTAATCTGAGAACATAGCAGAACACAAGAGGTAGATGCACCTGCACCATCAAAGCATCTAACCAAAGCCCAATCTATAATGTTTGTAAATAAAAAGGAACAGTCATACACTTTGTAATGCTAATAAGATCCAATAACTGAACATGATTGCAGGGTGTTAACAGCAGTGGTCAGTGCTACTTGTTTCACCAACAATGTATAAGTGCAATTCTATATCCCATCCTACTATCACTATGAGAAAGAAGCTCAGAAGAGAAACTTGACACATTACATCAATCAGAAAGAGAACAAAATGCTTCCTAAAGAGTTATTTTAAAGAAAATAAAAAACTGAATGTATCTCAACTCTTATGAACTTATTTTACCTGATGCTTGCCACAATGTTCACAGGTAGAGCATGGAACATAAGTAAGAGTACTCCCTGTATCGACTATAAGAGCAAACTTCTGCGGTGGAGATCCAATCCACAGCCTAGTCGTGTAATACCTAATAATCATCGTTCAAATTAATTAAAAATTTTCCACCTAAGATAAACGGTGCAGTCTATTACATCTGAAACTGAAATGTGATCAGGAACTGACTACAATTTGAAAATTCAAAGTAATCACAGTAATAAACTCAATTACGCTACTCAATAATCGTAAGTTTCCCCAATTAAACACAAAATCTACATGTAAATACATATATAAATGTCAGATACGAGATATTTATATCATTATCGTGTGCGCGCGAATATAGACATATAGATCTAGAATTAAAACGATACGATACCCGGTGATCAGAAGGTCATCATGCAGATCCATCCGCGCGTTAGGCCGAGACGTATCGGATATCCAGAGGTGCCTCCGAGATTTTCCGTCGCCGGAGAACGAAGCGACACGAGAGGAATTAGGAAGCGAAGGAAAAAGAGGTAAAAACACGGCGCGGAAATTGCTACCAGCATGCGGAGGAAGGAGAGTAACAGTCATCGGTTCAACAGCGACCGCAGAAACAAACGAAGACGACGACGACGACCGCATACTATCGAACAGCACAAAAATCAACAGGATCACGGTAGCGGTAGTAGCCGACGCCAGTGCGCAGGTGAATCGCGTCATAATCGGAAGATCACCGATCTGTTGCGCCTGCGTAAATGTACGAAGATCGAGAAAGAATAAGAAACTACACCTTACGTATGCCTTTCTGTTTCTGGAAAATTATAGAGCTAGAATTATAGATGATAGAGACGGTCCAAATTTTCCGTTACGGTCGGATCTCCGATCAAGTCATCGGCGACGGCGACGGCGACGGCGAGCAACGTTTTCTGGCACATGAAAAGCTTCTTCGTTGTCGTTTGAATTTGCCGAAGACGACGTTCACTTGTCCAACAAGCCTTATTACTTTCTGGTACTCGCCTTATGGCCTTTTAGCTTTAGTTTGTTATCTTTAACGTGGTCATTTTCTGTTTTGGGATGGTAACAGGCAGGGTGTAAACGAGCCGAGCCGCTCGTGAGCTACTCGAGATCGGCTCGCTAAAAACTCGAAATGAGCCGAGCTTAAACGAGCTCGAATATAAGAATAAGCTTGTTTAATAAACGAGCACGAGCCCGAGCTTCACTTATCGAACTCGAGCCGGCTCGCGAGCCTTAACGAGTCTTTTATTTATATAATGTTTTTAATATATATTTATAAAATAATAATAATAATTAGTATATATAAAATTAAGATAAATATAATTAAATTATATATATTATGTTATATATAAAAACTATAATAAAATTTATATAAAAATAATTATAAATATATATAAATTAATTAATATATAATAAACGAGTCGAGTCCGAGCTTATAAAACTACCAACGAGACGAGTCCGAGCTTCAAAATTAGAGCTTGAGCTCACAATAAGTTAAACGGGCCGAGCTCGAGCCTAGTCAAGCTCGGCTCGGCTCGGCTACACCCCTAGTAATAGGCGTTACTTATTTTCACATATTGTTTTAAACAAAACTACTTTTTTTTCACGCTTTGCGACGGAAATTTGGTCTTTTTTTGTAAAAAAAAGTTACTATTCATTTATTAAGGTTTTCAATAATAAGGAGAATATAGGTATAAATCTATATACTCTATAATAAATAAAGGTTTTGATGAAACATATTTTCTCATCTCTCTCTCCTATTAATTACACAAGTTTTCTTTAATTATTTTTAATAATTTTTTGTTTTCCGACTCTCTCTCCTATTAAATAATAATGATTTCTATAATTATTTTTATTTAAAAAAAATATGGATTTGTTCATAAAATATTTTTAGAAATTGAAAATTTATTTCATTATTTTTATAAAACATTTTTAAAAAGTAACTATATGACGTTTCTAAAATTTGTATTAAAAAACTATGTAATATGTCATAAATATGTAATATGTAAATATTTATTATTAACTATATAACATTGTATTTATTTAACACATGTAATACACGTGATTTTTAACCTATGTAATTATAAAAGAAACAATTTAGATTGAAAGATGTTTGTAAAATAAAAAAGAGATTGTGAGAGAGAAAATATGTTATTACTTTTTTTAACATCAATTCAGATCACTCACGGGTCACTAGCCCATCCGATCATCTTCACCACCCTCAGAAGGAAACCCACCATAGGTGAGAAAACCCCCTGGCCCAACTTGGACATCTCCTATTTTTTTGTCACAAGTGATACTTGAACCTAAGACCTCTCCATTTTAGAAAAGTCTTGTTATACACCTTTACCACTAGGTTAAGCTAGTGGTTGTAAATATGTAATTACTTATTAGTATGAAATGAATTAAATTAATCTTCATGTAAATTTTTAGATATGCGTAGGGGTGGATCTAAGAGGTCAGTATCTAGTGAGATTGATCTTTTTTTTGAACGGCAGATCTATTCTACTTCTATTATTAAATTACACCAAATATTTAATCACATGCCTGGATTTAAACCCAGGACCTCTCATCTAAGAGGCAAGAGCCTCTACCAAGTGAGCTTAATAATAAAAAATCTTTAATATTTAATATTTATTGTATTTTAAAGGGACCTCCCACATTGGCTTAGTGAGATTGATCTTAACAATGAAAAATCTTTAATATTTATTGTATTTTTTTGTAAGCCCCTTCTTAAATATATGAGAGGCCCTTTATGTAGGGGTGCAAACGAGCCGAGCCGAGCCCGAGCTTGACTAGGCTCGAGCTCGGCTCGTTTAACTTATTGTAAGCTCGAGCTCGAGCTCGGCTCGATTCGAGCTCTAATTTTGAAGCTCGGGCTCGGCTCGTTGGTAGCTTTACAAGCTCGAGCTCGGCTCGGGCTCGGCTCGTTTATTATATATTAATTAATTTATATATATTTATAATTATTTTTATATAAATTTTATTATAGTTTTTATATATAACATAATACATATTATTTAATTATATTTATCTTAATTTTATATATACTAATTATTATTATTATTTTATAAATATATATTAAATATATTAAAAACATTATATAAATAAAAGGCTCGTTAAGGCTCGCAAGCCGGCTCGAGCTCGATAAGTGAAGCTCGGGCTCGGGCTCGTTTAATAAACAAGCTTATTCTTAGGCTCGAGCTCGGCTCGAGCTCGTTTAAGCTCGGCTCGTTTCGAGCTTTTTAACGAGCCGATCTCGAGTAGCTCGCGAGCAGCTCGGCTCGTTTGCACCCCTACCTTTATGTTATGTGACAATCAATGATCAACAAACCGAGAAGAAATAGAGGGAGAAAAGTGGCAAAGGGAGAACCATTTGGAACCTCTGGCGGCGGCCATGGCAATTTCTTGGGAACACGTGAAGATGAACATGTGTTATTTCAATTAAGTTAAAGATAAATTCACATTAACACCTTAGATTCAAGTAAAGTTATAAATTTAATCTTTAGTTGATTTGAATTTTAAACAAGTATAAACTTAAATATTTCTTATTTTTGTTCACAATATTATTTGTTTTCTTATTTCTTAACATCTTTTTTATTTTTTGGTTCACGATGTTATTTGCTTTCTTATTTTTAATTTATTATTGTGTATAATCAATTATTTAATTTTAGTTGAATTACAGAGTTGTGGAAGTTTAAGCACGTTGTTTTCTTTGGGTATGAAGGCTTGATTTACATCGAGTATTATTAATAAAAAAATCATATTCATTATTGTATACGTTTGAGTTTGATCGGAAAATATAGCAAAATTCATTATACGTATAAATTGTTATTTTCCGGTTCATTTTGACTGGACCTGTTTTGAACCTATTATTTTTACACCCACTCATAAAAATTCTTGCATTGGATATATGCATGTATTTTAAAAGTAACTTATAGTAATTTGTACAAATTGTACCCACATAGAATTAGAGTATATTACATAAACAGTGCGTATGGTTTGTCAAAAGTAACATATTTGAGCTACAACTTTTAAAAGTGGTATGTTTGAGATTTGTAGTTGTTATTTTGTGACATATATGTGTCTTAACACTATTTTTTTGTCAAAATTTACTTGTTTGTTGTTGAAGAAATGGTGTTGGTTCATCTAGTCAAAACCCCATTTGATGAATGTTTCGGCGAATTGGGTGAAATATTACACGTGCCAGTTCTCTGTGACCTCCCATGCTTCCGACGATTTCGGGCCATTTGATAATTTCCGGCGATTTTGGCGTGCGTGGAAAATGAAATGGCACTCTTAAATTTGAGGTAAAGAAAAGTTAGACGTTCATACCCACTAATCCTATTCACAAATCTATACATTTATATATTATGAGACTCGAACCCTCAACCACTTAGAAGCAGGGGCGACTCAATCATTTTAGTGGCTTAAAGCGAACTAAAAATTTGAGACCCCTTTTCACGTTTATAGGTTCGTCCATATCTAGAGGTTCGTCTACATCTAGAAGTTGTTTTCCGAAGCAACTCTTCGTCTCTTGCTCTAAATCCCTTTAGATGTTGGGTGTTTTGGCGTTCCCTAATCCTTGCTACAGCCTTTAGCGAATAAGTCATCAAGTATTAGAATACAGGCCGGTACTTAGTCTTGTTCAGTCGTTCCATTAAGCCCAACCCAAACCACACACATGTATATAAAAAAAATTGAGGCCTTATTATTTGGTGATCTAAAGATATGACTTTACTTTCTTTACCCAAAAGTCGCCCCTACTTAAAAAAATACGTTACAGATACGGCTTAATACCACTAAACCATGTAGGACATTTGGTATCTAAGTAATCATTAAAATATTATTTGATGGCTAAAAATTTATTTATTTGATTGCTATTTATTTATTTATTTATTTATTTTCTTTTAAGCTTAATAAATTAATTGTTTTTGACGTTGGTGGCTTGGTGCATCAATTATTACTTAATTCTTATAGTTTGTTATGCTGAAATTTAGGAAATCTGTTTCGTAGAAATTCCATGTTACTAATTTATATTATTTTTAATTAAATATCTATATCTATACTACCTAATAAATGAAAATCTTTGTGGACACATGTCATGATTCTAGGCCTCCTTAATTTATGTTTTCCCGCTTCTCTTTCTTATTAAATATATAAAATGTTTAATTGTTTTTATATTTTTTTTGTTTCTTGTCGTCCTCTCCTATCAAATAATAATGATTTATATGATTCTTTTTTATAAAATGTTTTTTTTATTTTAAAAAAGTTAGGTTTGTTCATAAAACAATTTTATAAATTGAACATTTCGTTCATTTTTTTATAAAATATTTTTAAAAAAATAACTATATAATGTTTCTAAAATTTATATTAAAAAACTATGTAATATGTAAACCCTTATTACTAAATATACATTACATTTACTCAATCTGTGTAATACACGGGATTCTAACCTAGTTAATGTAATAAAACTATATAATTATGATATCATGGTAAGCCAATACCAACCAAACCACCCCCACCCCACCCCACCCCTTTATAAGTTAAATGATGTTGACGAGTCTATATATGCCAATTACAAGTCTATATAAACTATAAATATGCATAAAATTGAAAGTTGACATGAAAAAAAAAGACAAATATTACAAATGAATGTGAATTTTCTTAACAAGTACAACATCAATCATATACTGAATATGCGAGAATAATGACATGTACTATGAACACTGATAAACGAAAAACTATGCACATAAACATACATATGTTGTTTTCTTTTCAAGACGTGGATTGTATCAAACGAATAACTTTTGCGTCCTTTTCAGTACACAACTGACAAGATGCATGTGTGTCATACGTATGCTCAATAACTTTATACTATAAAAGGTTAATTTACCTCCTTGAACAAATCAAACTCAACTTCGAAAAATATAATAGATCCATATTCGTTTACTTATGACCTGGTCCTTTGTCACTAGGACCAGAAGAAGCCGTGTTGTATTCTTGAACTTTTCTCGCAACAAGATGATATGGAGTTACTCTTGGCACAACCACCCTTGTTCCCGCGACCACCTTAGTGGTGGTGGTTGTGTCTAGAGTTGGTACTAGTGGTGGTGGTATGTTTCTTGCGATGGTAGAAGCCGCCAAGATCATGAACACCAACGTGCACAAGCATAGGCTCATTCGGGTTGTCATCGTTTAGTGTGTGTTTCTTGTGTGTGAATGAAGGGAATATTAAGGAGGGAAATGAGGGACGGTGGAGGAAAGAAGAATGGTGTGTGGTTTGTGGTTTGTTAAAGAAGATACTTCTTATTATATAAAGGTTGGGGATGACTAAAGGACGGTGAAGGGCCTTTTAGAATGTTGGGGGTCCATTTGGATGTTTGAATGATGGAGATTTTATTAGGTGTCCCATCTCTTTCATAAATTCCTTTTTTTTACTTGTAATTATCTTAAAAATATACTTCAATTTACTCACTTTTTCTAAAAGATTTCTGTATAATCAATTATGAGTTCCTTAATCTATCTATTTAAATATAGTGTAAGGAAAAAAATTTATCAAATATACATAAATTAATATATACATATAAATTGGTGTATATATATATATATATATATATATATATATATATATATATATATATATATATATATATATATATATAATATGGGTAATGTGAATACACATATTAATATATAACTAGAGGATCGTTCAATACGGAACTAATTTTAGTCAAAACTACAAAAACTGTATACACACTTTGTACAACTTTAGGTGTGATATACAAAACGATTATGTAAGCGTATAACCGTGTTTCTTTCTCTAAATATATCTGACATGCATAACGTACAAATACTTATGTGGTTATTAACTTCTCTCGGTTCTCAGTTTAAAATTGGTTTCGTATTAAACGCGCTATATATTACTATTTTAGTTTTCTCTCACATTTCATTATTTGTATTCCAATTTTTTGGTACAAATTCAAATACTATGTTTGACCAAGAATTGAAAAGGATTTTGGTTGGTGGAGTTTTGGGAATGAAATTTGCATCCCCAACTTTCACACTTGTCTCCAATGCATTTGGGAATTCCCTTTTCTTTATAACCTCTCTTTTTATAAAGAATCAGACAAAACGTCAATTATTATTGAATCATCATGGTCGAGAACTTTTATATAAAAAATATTATCAATATTGTAACTTTATAACTTTTTTTATAAATAAGCTGGTAATGCTATTTTGTACCATTTAATTAACTAAACTAACATAAATGCTAATTTATGACAAACCTTTAAGGAGAATTAAAACCAAGTATATTTGTTCATATGGGTTGAGTTCATGAGAAAACTCGCGAAAACCGACCCAAACGAACACCGATTGAACTTATTCCAGCGGCGTTAGAACCGGCTCGTCAAACTCGATCTAAAGCCTAAAGCTAAACCCTAAAATCTAAATCCTAAAGCTAAACCTCACCCCCAAAAACCTAAAACCCCCCACCCCACCCCCAAAAACCTAAACGCCGAGCCAGTTCCAACGCCACCAAAATGAGTTCATTCAGAGTTCGTTTGGGTCGGTTTTCTCGAATTTTCTCACGAACAAAGAGTTTTATCATAATCCTTCCCCTATAAACCGTTATTGTCAAAAACACTTATTGATAATTTATGCTAATTAGTATAATTCAATTTAAATAGAAATGATGTAACTAATTTATGATGGGTTAATATTTCAAAAATAATAATATACTTTCATACTTTGTTTTTCTAGCCACATAAGTTGCCATGTTTTGTCTAATGTTATTTTAAAATCAAATATATTTTTTGTATAATTCTTAATATCTTATATGTTTATACTTTAAATATACATAAAATATTCCATCTACTGTATGAGGATATGCAAAACAAATTTATCATACAACAAAAACATGCATATACATTATGTATGTGTTAGAGACCAAGAAACATTAAAAACTCATTTTATTTGTTTGTGCTTCATGGGACACCCAATTCAACATTAAAACCCGTGTTTTAAGCGGATTGTATTAGGAGGGGTATCCCGTATTATGTAGTAGTAAGACAAAGGACACAAGACTAGAATCTGATCTCTAGACCTCCACTTTTATGCTTGCATTTTTTCCAACTTTGTTGGGGAAAGGAGAGGAGTGTGAGGTCTATGATGGTTTCAACTTTCATTTAGTTTAGACGTACAACTATAACTAGCTTAAACACAGTGTTGTGATACAGTGCATCAATATTAAAAAAAAACGTTAATTTTTAAATTAACAAATATCATACTCATATTAATGATAATACAACTTTTGATTTTTTGGTATTATCTTTTTAAGTAATCAAGTATATAAAAGTCATTTAAACACACCGTTCTTCCACTGTCGTACATTACTAAGACCCAACAAATAGTACCACCGTCTTTATCATTATCGCCAACTCCTACGCACACACTGCATTCTTCCTAACCACATAAATGTCTATGTATCATCATCCTCTACTTCATCATTTCTAGTTCTAGATTTAAGCTTTTGAGTTTTGTGTATCTAGATCTTCATGTACCTATGTGTGTTCGATTTATACGATTTTATGTGTGTTGGTTTTTTGGGTTTGTGTAAGTGCTTCTATTTGATTTTGCTTAGGGTTTAACATGGTTGTGTGTGTTTGTTTGTCTTGTGTTATTATCTTTCTGAACTCAATTAAGAATTTGAATAAATGTAACACAAACAATCTTTAGGAACATCATGGACGTGATAACTAAATAAAGAACTTTCAAAAAGATGTAAAAAAAATTATAGTTCATAAATAGTTACTATTCACTCGTTGTAGTCTAACATAATTTTTATAATAAATCATATCTTCACATAGTAAATTAAACTATTCTATCAAACAACATTAATTTAATCAATTACAAATATAACTAACGAGTTCTTTTAACCCTCGCTTCGCGGCTGGAGTTTGCTCGTTTTTCTCCCTGCCACACGGTTGGTCATTATCGGTTCGACCGACGGAAACGCACATCAAATCCACTATTTCCTTTTTGTATTTTATTATTTTAATAAAATTTAAAAAATTACCGGTTCGGGTCGTCGAAAACCATAATAGCGAATACAAATACGGGTTCCGTTAATATCAATACCGACAATGATGTTGTTCGCTCATAATAGGTTATGCTCGTCACGGTACCACAACGGTAACGACACTCGCTATAGGCAACGATATAAAAAACTCTCTCCGTTTTCAAAAAATATATATCAGAACGTTGACAAAAAAAACTAAAAACAGTCGTGTTCTCCGTATTCTAAAAAAATTAACAAACAAAAGTTATTAAAAAAACGAAATTAATAGAAAATGAAACGTGTTAAAAACATATATTATATACTAGCTTTAACTCTGTGTGTTACAGAGGGTGAAACATTAATATTATATTGATAAATATTTAACATATTTTCTTATACAAATTTGATATTGTATTGGTAATTTTTTTATTTTGTTAAATCTTAAGATTATATGGATGAGAATAATCAAAATATAAAAAAAAACATGAAAATACATTGTTTAAGTGGTGTACTTTTTAGTTTTTATAATATATTAAATTATATGTCAAATGAAACCTTACAATAATGATTTACAAATTTGAAAATACTTAATTGTATACAACATTGGACGTAGTAGTGGTAACTTTTCCACATGTACCAAAGATTAATAGTTTGAGTTCATCTCTACTTTTAACTCTTGATATACAACATACAGTCGGTTATAAATAAACACTGAAACTTTTAAATGCAAACCAACCTTTAAAAGTGATTGTCCTAAGCTTTTATTCATGGTTATTGCAAAACAAACAACAACTGTATATTTTTCTTTCTTGAAATTTAAATGAAATTCTTTTGTAAGAATGTGTTAACCAAATTTTAGAGATAAAATTGTGATAAATAATATTGCTTTCAGATATAATCTCTGCTTCTATAACGCAATTACCTAGTGATTTGACCTGACGTCTTGTTTCATTACATAAACATTTTTTTATCCGTATTTCTTAGTAACACTTGTATACGAAAAATTTTGCTAAACTTTTAATACTGGATCTCTCATTTAAAAAAATAAAATAAAAAGATACATATAAATTTTAATTTTGAATAAATATGTCGTCTTTTAAATTCAAAATTTTAAAATCTCACTCCTTAATATATTGACACAATTTAAATTTTAAATTTTCAATTAAAACTGATAAATTAGAAATGAAGCCAAACATATTATTTTGAAAAGAAATTGTCGTTATTTAAAAAATAATTAAAGTTTAAAATATAACACACTTTATAAAAATAAATATTTATAAATTTCTTAATTTTAGTTAAAAACCAACAATTAAAATTTACAAATCAAATGAAAAAATTTATTTATAAATATCAAAATTAACTAAAAATCAACTAATTAAATATTAATAAACTTTATTGTAACACATATTTATTTAAAATAAAAAAGTAGTATTTTTAAATTTTATGTGTAAAATTTAAAAAAAATCTTGTTTTTTTAATAACGAAACTTTAAAAACTCGTTTTTTTAATAACAAAACTTTAAAAACTCATATTTTTTAAATCTCCTACTTTTTAATCCTTGATTTTTTTTTAAATTTCAATTTTTTATGATAATTAAAAAAAAGTAAGTCAATGGTAATAATAATGAATTGATTTGGTAAAATGTGTTATTTATATGATTTTCTATAAAAAAAAGGGATTAAATATGAAAAGATTAAATGGAGGATGTAATATGATTTTGAAGGAAAAACTTTGTGAGATTGAATGTGGTAATTACAAGTGGTAAAATATTTAGTTTTTTATTAGAAGAGGGATAGTATAGTGATTAAAATTAAAAATATAATAAAAAATACATGGCAAAGTTTGGATGGATCTTGCACTATTCACGTAAGTTGTAATTTAAACTTACTTTCTAATTCTAATTACCTGTTTAGTAAATGTTTAGATTAATTTATTGTGAACATTTTAAAAGAAATCATATAATTTTTTTATATTTAAATACATGGTATAAAATTAACTATTCCCTTTTATTATTGCTGATGAAAAATTAACTATTCCCTTTTATTATTGGTGATGAAAAAAAGTTTTTCTAATATAAAGTTGCTAAAAGTTTTTTTAAGATCAATAATGTAACAAAAGAGATTAAATAATTTGAATATTTTATGAATTAAAAAAAATACACAACAAAAGGTTTCGTGTTGATGTGTTTCAGTCTATTAGTTAATGTTGGGATTTGTTAGGCAAAATGTTTACAATTCTCGTGATGTTGGCTGGTGGTTTATTCAACAACATTTAAGGAACATTTAAACACATGTGAGGAACACCGAAATACATATAAAAAAGATTTTTGCGTTCATACAACTAAAATTTATGATAAAAAAAACATTATAAATTATAAATTAAATTTAAAATTCATATAAATTTTATAATAAACTTCTTATAGATAATAAAAATGGTTATTTTGTATAAAAGCATTAAGTTTGTTATACGTATAAAACTATCATATAATTTAAAAATAAAATTAAATTAATCATCTTAAATTTAAAACTAAAAATAAAAACAAGAATTTTTTGATTTTTTTAAATTAAATATCACCATCTAGATGCCATGCACAAATTATTTTTTACATTTACCACATCTCATACAACTCTACTATTAACTATTCCTAAATCTCTCATTTAGCAACGTTGCCATGCCACCACTCAATTAAACCCTCAATTATGTTAATATTACTATTTAAATCCGTAGCTTTCAAAAAATTTTATTTGACCCCTTACTATATATAATATATGCTTTTAACCTCATTAGTTTTTTTTCTCATATATTTTTCTACTCAAATTGCCAAAAAAAATAAAATCAAAGGCCTCCCGCAAATCCTCTAAATCGAAGGTTTGTTGAGTTCTAGCCAAAATGAACCATTACCACCACCGTTGTTTCAATATCCACAATTCTACCCACAATATCCCATATGGCAATCATGTTAATTCAAATTACACCGGGTCAATTCATATTTTCCACACAAGATGAACCACCATTTGACCGTTTTGCATATCGTGACCCAAACGTCCACTAACAAAACCTACCATACCGCAACCTAGCCCGTGTTGATGAACAAGAACAATACGGTGAAGATGAAGAAGAAGAAGATTTGGATGACCACAAAGACTCCGTTCAAAATAAAGGAGAGTTCTAAAAACGGGCGCCTCGTTGGGCTTGGACTACCGAAGAAAGTAGCCTTGGCCAAGGCTTTTCTTCATATTTTCAAAGACCCTTTTATCAAAAATCAACAAAAGTCCAACTCGTTTTGAGGTCGAATTCTTGAACATTGCAAGTCGCTACTTGGTGGAAGCAATATACGTGATCCAAATATATTCAAAATGGAAGAATTTAAATACAAAGATGAGTGGGTTCAACGGATGTTTCAAACAAGCGGTACAATTTCTATTAAATTTAAGTTATTAGTATTTAGAAATATTATTTTAACATATTAATTTTTATTTTCTAAAATATATAGCACTATGTATGTACTAGTGGAAGCTCGAATTTTGATGTGGTGAAGAAAACGATTAAGGATTACCAATAAATGAATAAGGGGAAAATTTCCCCTCATGGAAGCATGGACGATTGTAAGAAACAATGCGAAATGGGAACCCTATTCCGTTGATGGTGCGGATTTTACCAAGCATTCACAAAAAAGAAAAAAAAAACATCAGAATCCGGTAACTACACAAGTTTAAAAGAAAAAAAAAAAAACATCAGAATCCGGTAACTACACAAGTTTAAAAGAAAAAAAAACACCGGAAAGTGCATGGCTTCGCGAATCCGTAAACCTAACCCGAGTGGGTTGTGGTGTAACACCCTAGGCAAATCCCACATCGGCCGTGGACAGGAGAGATTCTTGGTTCATAAGTAATGTCATGCCTCAAATACCACAACGTGTTTTGAGGCTTAATGTAGTGGATGAGAGGAGAACTCCACAGTTAAGCGTGCTCGGGTGGGAGTAATCCAGGGATTGGTGACCCCCTGGGAAGTTTTCACCCGGGCAACCAAAAACAAATCCGTGAACTCTTAGGGGGGCAAAGCGGACAATATTGTTGGTACGAGAGGCCGGATGTTACAGAATGGTATCAGAGCCACTCCTGTGCCGTTCGGGATGGTGGGGCAAACCTCATCGAGTATGGTGAGTCCCCGGGCGTGGTCAGAGGGACACCTTAGGCAAATCCCACATCTCTGATTGGGATGGTGAGGCTAACCTCATCGAGGACGATGAGTCCAAAGGGGGGGGTGTTTGTAACACCCTAGGCAAATCCCACATCGGCCGTGGACAGGAGAGATTCTTGGTTTATAAGTAATGCCCTGCCTCAAATACCACAACGCGTTTTGGGGCTTAATGTAGTGGATGAGAGGAGAACTCCACAGTTAAGCGTGCTCGGGTGGGAGTAATCCAGGGATTGGTGACTCCCTGGGAAGTTTTCACCCGGGCAACCAAAAACAAATCCGTGAGCTCTTAGGGGGGCAAAGCGGACAATATTGTTGATACGAGAGGCCGAATGTTACATGTGGCAATGTTGAAGACTTTTATTTAAATTTTTTATTTTTAATAATTTAAATTTAAATTTTTACATATACCGGAAAGTGCATGGCTTCGCTGAAAAGATATGCTCCGCAGACTCCTCCCCCTCGTTACAAAAGGGGCCGGAAACGTCATCAACCTGGACGTTCCTTCTCTTCAAAGCCTTGGAGGTCGGAATTTTCTCCATCTCCGCCCGCCAAGCTAGAAAATTACTCTTTAAAGGAACCCATTTGCACCATTTCATCACAAACCTTTGGCTCGCCTCCTCATCCAACGACAACAACTTCCTCACGCTACTAACCGAGAAGCTTCCAGAGTCAACACCTGCCCAAGACCAGCGGTCCGATAATTGATTAAGATAAACCCCTCGAAGCAACTCCATAAGATGCTACAGCTCAAGGTTCTCTTCGCCCGGGTAGGGGGGCCTCTTCCACCCCCAGACCAGCTGATGGCACCCTTCATTAACCCCCACCCTCTCGCAAACCTTACATCTTTTGGAAGCCTCAAGTCTGAATAAGAGAGGGAATTTATACCGAAGAGGTTCTTCAAACAGCCACGGGTCCAACCAAAAAGCAATTTCTTTTCCATCCCCCACTGTGCCTTTAAAACAATTCCTAATATGAGACCCACCCACCATGGTCCTTGCTAGAACTCTAGCAATATTACCTAAACCGCTCCCATTGATTTTTTGGAAGGGAAGCATTCCCAACACACTCTGCTTGAGTGAAGAGAGCAAATAATTTTCCTCCACAGACTCATTTTTTCCGTCTTATACCGCCATCCCCACTTTATAAGTAAAGCCTCATTCACAGTATTAAGCTTACTTAACCCGAGACCACCTTGATTTTTAGATGCAGTCACCCTGTCCCAGGCAACCCAATGAATCTTATTCACTTGACTCGCCATGCCCCACAAGAATTTTTTAATTAAAACTTCAAGGTCCTTGATAACCTTAACCGGCGTCTTATACAACGAAAAGTAATATATCGGCAAACTTTCCAACACTGATTTTATCAAAGTAAACCTCCCTCCAAATGACAACAGAGAAGACTTCCAGCTGGCAAGACGACTCTCGAAGGTATCATATACCAGTTTCCAGTTATTGATGCGATTCATATTTGCCCCCACCATCAAGCCAAGATATTTAAACGGCGGGGGCAGCCGGTTTGCAACCAAAAAACCTCGCCATATCTTCAGTCTCCTCTACACCCACCCCTAACCCGTATAGGTTAGACTTACAAATGTTAATTTTGAGCCCCGAACACAGGTGGAAACACCTTAAAACTCCAACCACATTAAGCACCTCATCCTTATCCCATTCGCCAAGGATAATAGCATCGTCCGCATACAGAAGATGCGACACAACCGGTCCCTCGTTAGGGAGAGCAATACCCTTGATGACCCCTGCCCCGCGAGCCTTGTCAAGCATACATGAGAGCGCTTCCATCACCACCAAAAAAATGAACGGGGAGAGGGGATCTCCTTGCCTCATGCCTTTACCACATTGGAATTCAAAAGTTGGGGATCCGTTGACCAGGACAGAAGATCTAGCCGATATCAAAATCCCCTTAACCCAATTACACCAACGAGTGGGAAACCCCATTTGAAGGAGAATGGATATAACAAAATTCCAGTTAACATTGTCGTATGCCTTCTCGAAATCAATCTTCAAAATGAATGCCTTAGACATCTTCTTCTTGAGCCACGAAATAATCTCATTCACGATCAGAGGGCCGTCAAGGATGAACCTCCCTTTTAGAAAAGCGGACTGAGATTCCGAGATAACTTCATCCGGCGCAAATCTCATCCGATTTACCAACACTTTAGATAAAGTTTTACTAATCACCCCCACCAAATTGATAGGACGGAAATTGTGGAGACTAACCGGGTCTTTGATCTTAGGAACCAGAGAGATGAACGAAGAACCACTTCCACGACTAATACTCCCGGAGTTGTAGAAATTATTGAATACGTTCACAAAATCTTCTTCGAATAAGGACCAAAAGTGTTTTATGAACTTAAAATTGTAACCGGCGGGGCCGGGAGCCCTATCTTGTAAGGCCCCAAACCTGGGAGGCCTCACTAGTTGGATTTACTCATTCACAAACAGTTCTTAAACATGAATATCAAATAACGCAGCGGAATCATTCATTCAACATAACTAAAAACTTGTTCATACATGCGGAAGCGTACATTGTCAAATACATAATTACGTAAACTTAACATAAACAACTCATAACGGGATGCCAGTCTTCATGATCGACCGGGTAACTCTTCTCACTTGCCAAGCATCATCGTCCATCGTCCATACCTGCCTTAACCTGAATGTGCATACTAAAAAGTCAGCTACGCTGGTGAGTTCTAGCATTTCATAAAAACTTTAACATCAACATTTGCCAAAAACGTATCATTCATTTAGTAAAACCTTTCACAAAAGCATGTAATAATAACATCTTTAAAAAGGTTTCGTACCCATATCATCATCAACATCATAATCATAAACACCGTTAAACGGATCGTTCATTAAAACTTTTAACATTCATTTAAGTCATACATTATTATCTAAATCTGTGTTACCCTTCGTTCCATCATTTAGTATGGTATTGCCCCTAAGGCTAACTGCACGAAGACCGACAATACCATACATTCCGTCAATTCCCTTTTTGGTATTGCCCCCAAGGCTAACTGCACGAGGACCGACAATACCCATTCAGTTGCCCTTATGGCTCTCATGTCCATAAACCGACAACTTCCATCGACGGCCACGGCTCACGGCCAATGACACCGTCGGATCATAATTTAACCTTACATAGGGTCACGTTAACCCCTGAGTAACCGTCGTTACTCCCTTTACCAGTTGTACAACATCATAACCATTGACATGCCACAGAGACAATGCCCCTGTTGTTCTTGTGGCAACTATGGCTCGCTGTCCATAATCTACCACAAGGCTGGGAATCTCATTTCCCAGACTTCATTCGTCAATTACATTCATTCGACAGATTAGATTTGTAATGACTTCTTTAAAACCTTTACCTCTTTCTCTTCTCATTAAACATTTCCTCATTTAGACCGTTCATAAAACATTCGTAACCCTTTTTGGCAAAAACACTTCAAAACATTTCCTTTCGTAAACATCGTTTCGTTAAAACATCATTTCGTTAAACATCATTTCGTTAAACATCATTTCGTAAAACATCATTTCGTTAAACATCATTTCGTAAGTATGCACACCAGCCCAAAAACATTAACAAAACATTTAAAAGAGGGCTCTAGAACTCACCTGACACGCTAATATGGGTTGTCCTAAACGAAGGTCCAACAACGTAACTTCCGATCTGAATTGATTAGTTAAATACACATCATACCAATCCCGACTCTAACGGTTTAACCATTCTAACATACTGACTTCACTTAATCAGTTCTGATGTCTGCGCACTTAGCAAGTGCGCAGACCTTGCTGCCTGCGCACTTAGCAAGTGCGCATGTCCCTCCTCCTGCGCACTTAGCAAGTGCGCAGGACCTGCTCCGTGCGCACTTAGCAAGTGCGCACGACCTGTTCTTCGCGAAAAACTCTAACTTTCGCATTCGGGTCTGATCATGTCAAGATCCCGAACCTGTTGCATTCAAAACGTTCGTTTACCATTAAGGAACTCAAATCCATGATTATCTTTCAGTTTCATCCGTTCAAACCTTACCTTTTCACCTAAAACCCGAAAAACCCAAAAACGAACTAAAACTCAGATTTAGGTCGGATTGTTACCTGAATCGAGCTTCTGATCCGGAGGTTCTTCTCACGAGTGCAAGAGACACGAGCGGGTGCAATCTTGTACGATTCCGACACTTTCTCTCTCTATGGTTTTTCTCTCTCTAGAATTGCAAATGAGAGAAACATGTGGTGATCTTGGCTATTTATAGGGGAGACCTCCCCAAACCCGGTTCGCGACTGACCCGGCCCGACCCGACTTCGGCCCGCTTGAACTCGTTAACTTTATTTCTCGACATTTTGGGATGTTACAAGTCTACCCCCCTTATAATAGGTTTCGTCCTCGAAACCTATCACAAGTCAAATAATTGAGGATTCGACTCCCTCATTTCCGCCTCCGTTTCCCATGTAGCCTCTGATCCCTTTTGGTGCCTCCATTGGACTTTAACCAATGGAATAACTTTATTACGCAAACGCTTCTCCTTTCGGTCTAAGATAGCCACGGGTTCTTCGATGTAATTAAGGCTGTTGTCGACCTCGATGTCAGTAAGTGGTACGTGAGCCGATTCATCCGCCAAACACTTTCGCAAGTGTGATACATGGAAGGTAGGATGAATCCCACTTAACTCATCAGACAACTCCAACCGATAAGCGACTTCCCCAACCCGTGCCTTTATCCTGAACGGTCCGACAAACCTCGGACTTAACTTTCCTCTCTTCCTGAATCGTATGATTCCCTTCCAGGGCGACACTTTCAACATTACTCTGTCCCCAACATCAAACTCGATAGGCCTTCGTCGTCTATCCGCATAGGATTTCTGGCGATCTTGTGCAGCCTTCATTCGAGCTTTGATTTGATCAAACCTTTCCGACATGTCTTTTATGACTTCCAGACTTTCTAACTCCTTCTGTCCAATCTCACCCCAACAAACCGGGGTCCTGCATCTTCTACCATACAACATTTCGTAAGGCGACATGCCTATAGTCGTGTGATGACTATTGTTGTAGGAGAATTCGGCTAACGGCAGATGACTGTCCCAACTGCCACCGAAGTCGATAATACAAGCACGGAGCATATCTTCCAATGTCTGAATGGTCCTTTCGGACTGACCATCCGTTTGCGGGTGGTATGCCGTGCTGATATTAAGCCTTGTGCCCATCGCCTCATGAAATCTTTTCCAGAACCTCGATGTGAATCGTGTGTCCCGGTCAGATACGATCGTCAAAGGCATCCCATGTCGTGCTATTACTTCGTTGATAAACACTTCTGCTAACCTTTCCGACGAGAACGTCTCGCGAATAGGTAGGAAATGAGCACTCTTCGTTAATCGGTCCACAATGGTGTCATGACCTTTAGCTGTGCGGGGTAGCTTGGTTATGAAGTCCATGGTAATGTGTTCCCACTTCCATTCTGGTATATCAAGTGGTTGGATCTTTCCATACGGTTTCTGGTGTTCAGCCTTTACTTGCGAGCAAGTCAAACACTTGCTTACATACTTCGTTACATCACATTTCATTCCAGGCCACCAGTAGTCCTTCTTCAGGTCTTGGTACATTTTGTTGGTACCGGGATGGATAGAGTAACGAGACTTATGAGCCTCATCCAAGATTTTGGTTCTAAGTTCGCCACCCATAGGTATCCATACCCGTCCATAACGTGTTCTAACACCAAGGGTGTTATATTCCAACTTGTCTTGTTGGCCAACCATTCTTTCCTTCTTTATGTTTTCTTCTTTAAGTGCCTCATCTTGAGCCATTTCGATTTCGCTCATCACATCCGATGTTACCACCAACTGGCAAACTTTCACTCTAATAGGAGTAGGCACATCCTTTCGGCTTAGAGCGTCAGCCACCACGTTTGCCTTTCCAGGATGGTACATGATCTCACAGTCATAATCCTTCAGGAGTTCCAACCATCGTCTCTGCCTCATATTAAGCTCCTTTTGTTCGAAGAAGTACTTCAAACTTTTGTGGTCGGAGTAAATAGTAAACTTCACCCCGTACAGGTAGTGCCTCCAGATTTTCAATGAAAATACGACAGCAGCAAGTTCCAAATCGTGAGTCGGATAGTTGACTTCGTGAACTTTCAACTGCCGCGACGCATACGCAATCACTCTACCGCGTTGCATCAACACACACCCTAATCCCTGACCCGACGCGTCAGAGTACACCACCAGGTCTTCACTGCCTTCGGGAAGGGCCAAGACTGGAGCTTGGGTTAGCTTCTCTTTCAATTCCTTAAACGCCTCATCCTGGGTCGAACCCCATTCGTACTTTGCCTCTTTCCGAGTCAACTTTGTCAATGGCGAAGCTATTTTTGAGAAATCCTGGATGAATCTCCGATAGTAGCCTGCCAACCCAAGAAACTGCGGATTTCAGTTGGCGTCTTAGGAATGTCCCATTCCCTTACCGTCACTATCTTTGCTGGGTCAACCATAATGTCGTTCGGGTTAATGATGTGACCTAGGAATTGGACTTCCTTAAGCCAGAACGCACATTTGGAGAACTTAGCATACAACTTCTACTTCTTCAGAGCTTCCAATACTTCCTTTAAGTGACACGCGTGATCACCCTCATTCTTGGAGTAGATAAGGATGTCATCGATGAACACTATTACCGATCGATCCAGCATCGGTCGACACACCCTATTCATCAAATCCATGAACGCTGCAGGGGCGTTCGTCAATCCAAAAGACATTACGCGGAACTCAAAGTGTCCATAACGTGTGCGAAATGCCGTTTTCGGTATGTCTTCTTCCCTCACCTTCAACTGATGGTACCCGGATCGAAGGTCGATCTTTGAGAACCAACTTACGCCTTGTAATTGATCGAACAGGTCGTCGATCCTTGGTAACGGGTACTTGTTCTTCACGGTACGTTTGTTCAACTCGCGATAATCAATACACATTCTCATCGAACCGTCTTTCTTCTTTACGAACAACACCGGAGCACCCCAAGGCGAGATGCTCGGTCGTATAAATCCTTTCTCAAGTAACTCGTCTAGTTGCGTCATTAGTTCCTTCATCTCTACTGGTGCTAGTCGATATGGAGCCTTAGCCACGGGCTGGGCATCTGTTACTAAGTCAATTCGGAACTCAATTTCTCTGTCGGGTGGTATCCCAGGCAAATCCTCTGGAAACACCTCCGGGTACTCGCGTACCACGGGTACATCGTCTAGTTCCGTCACTTCCTTACACTTGTCAATCACATACACCAGATAAGCCTCGCATCCGCGCCTCAAGTAATTTGTTGCCTTAATCATTGAGATGACGTTTGGCATCGGGGCGTCACGATCTTCAAAAACTTCGACTTTGCTACCATCCGGAGCCTTGAGTCGGATTATCTTTCGTTTACATATAATTTGCGCTTCATTGGCAGTTAGCCAATCCATGCCTAACACGACATCAAACCCTCCCAAAACCATAACACACAATCTGACAGGGAACCTATGACCTTCTATTTTTATCGTGGAGTTTTCAACTACATCGGTTACTCTTGCAGTTCTACCCTCAGCGGTTTCTACGCTAAAGGCCCTTTCTAACTTACTGACAGTGTACTTCACGCGTTTACAAAAAGTCGCAGATATAAAACTCTTACCGGCACCCGAATCAAATAACACAGAAACAAGAGTGTTGTCAAGGACGAACGTACCTGACGCCACGTCAGGGTCCATTCTGGCCTGGTCTTGCGTCAGCGCGTACGCACGAGTCTTTGCTCGGGGCCTCTCTTCCCTCTTCTCCGGGCCTTTCCCCTTCCCGGCTTCACCCATTCTTGGTTTGGTGCATTCCCGGCTCAGATGACCGACATCCCCACAGTTATAGCACTTGTAGTGTTGTGTGCACTCACGGGAGTAGTGCCCGATCTTGCCACACTTAAAGCACAAGTTAGATCCCAGTCTACATTCACCCATATGCTCCTTTCCACACTTCCTACAAACAGTCGGCTCATCCACCCGAGCCCTTTTATCGCGAGCCCCAAACATTTTTCCACCAGTTCGCTTGTTTGAGAAGTTCGGTCTCTTCTTTGGTTCCTCGATGGCGACGACATTCAGTGCCAGATCATCAAATATTACGCCGCTCAGTTCTACTACCGAATCATAGGTAGTAGGGGCGTTTGCCTTAACATAGGTGCGGACCTGGTCCGGCAACCCTTGAATGTAGCAGGAAATTTTTCTCTCCTCCGTCGTAACAAGATGTGGCACCAGACGTGCCAGTTCATTGAATCGGGTTGTGTACTGCCGGTGCGTCATGCTCCCGGCCTTCAAACCCAGAAATTCCCTCTCTACCTTCTCAATCTCGTTCCTCGGGCAGAAATTCTTGATCACTAAAGTTTTCAAGTCAGCCCACATCATCGAGTCAAAAACCTCATCCCTCTTAGCCTGACGTACACCTTCCCACCAGTGGGATGCTTCCTCCCTCAAGGAGTTAGCAGCAAACTTCACTACTTGATTAGCTCGACACTCGCTCAGACGGATGGCGGCTTCCATACGTATCACCCAATCAAAAGTAGCCACCGCGTCCTTCTTCCCAGTCAGGACCGGCAGGTCATATGCCTTAAATGACTTATAGTCGCACTCGCGAGCAGGCGGTGCGTTGTCGGTCTCGTTGTTCTGGGCACTAGTTGCCGCACTAGATCCGCCTTCCCCACTAACTTTCTTTAATGCTTCAGCCAACAGACTTGGCAGAGAATTCTTCATCAACTCGGAGAACTCTCGAGCTATGGTGCTCTCACTTCTGGTTCAAAAGTGAAAGGTTGTTCTGCAACTTGTGTCTGCTCAGTTCCATGCACACTAACCGTCGGTTCAGTGTGAACACTTCCTTCTTCGCTGTGCTCTTGGCGCGCAGGAATCCTGCCACGCCCACCATTTCGACCGCCGGTACGACCACCGGTACGGCCACCACGCCTTCCGTTCCCTCTCCTCTCCATTTCGTTCTATAAGACAAGAAATCCAATGTCATCACGCTAGTTAACAAATAAAATTCAATAAGTACTGTAAGATGTTAATATACACTGGCCATCTGCAATTAACCATTACACTACCTTTCGATTTCTATTTGACCACCTTTGTGATTCCATCAGAACACAAGTCCTTTCCTAACCCTTCCTAAGGCATACTACATACACATACTCTACTTTTCATACCTGATGCTGTGGCTCGAGTTACCCATACTGGCATCCGCTTTCGGTCCCATTCAAAGTTTAAGTTCAGACACTGGGAGTGTCCGAATCTCTCAAACTATTGCTCTGATACCAACTTGTAAGGCCCCAAACCCGGGAGGCCTCACTCGTTGGATTTACTCATTCACAAACAGTTCTTAAACATGAATATCAAATAACGCAGCGGAATCATTCATTCAACATAACTAAAAACTTGTTCATACATGCGGAAGCGTACATTGTCAAATACATAATTACGTAAACTTAACATAAACAACTCATAACGGGATGCCAGTCTTCATGATCGACCGGGTAACTCTTCTCGCTTGCCAAGCATCACCGTCCATCGTCCATACATGCCTTAACCTGAATGTGCATACTAAAAAGTCAGCTACGCTGGTGAGTTCTAGCATTTCATAAAAACTTTAACATCAACATTTGCCAAAAACGTATCATTCATTTAGTAAAATCTTTCACAAAAGCATGTAATAATAACATCTTTAAAAAGGTTTCGTACCCATATCATCATCAACACCGTTAAACGGATCGTTCATTAAAACTTTTAACATTCATTTAAGTCATACATTATTATCTAAATCTGTGTTACCCTTCGTTCCGTCATTTAGTATGGTATTGCCCCTAAGGCTAACTGCACGAAGACCGACAATACCATACATTCCGTCAATTCCCTTTTTGGTATTGCCCCCAAGGCTAACTGCACGAGGACCGACAATACCCATTCAGTTGCCCTTATGGCTCTCATGTCCATAAACCGACAACTTCCATCGACGGCCACGGCTCACGGCCAATGACACCGTCGGATCATAATTTAACCTTACATAGGGTCACGTTAACCCCTGAGTAACCGTCGTTACTCCCTTTACTAGTTGTACAACATCATAACCATTGACATGCCACAGAGACAATGCCCCTGTTGTTCTTGTGGCAACTATGGCTCGCTGTCCATAATCTACCACAAGGCTGGGAATCTCATTTCCCAGACTTCATTCGTCAATTACATTCATTCGACAGATTAGATTTGTAATGACTTCTTTAAAACCTTTACCTCTTTCTCTTCTCATTAAACATTTCCTCATTTAGACCGTTCATAAAACATTCGTAACCCTTTTTGGCAAAAACACTTCAAAACATTTCCTTTCGTAAACATCGTTTCGTTAAAACATCATTTCGTTAAACATCATTTCGTTAAACATCATTTCGTAAAACATCATTTCGTTAAACATCATTTCGTAAAACATCATTTCGTAAAACATCATTTCGTTAAACATCATTTCGTAAGTATGCACACCAGCCCAAAAACATTAACAAAACATTTAAAAGAGGGCTCTAGAACTCACCTGACACGCTAATATGGGTTGTCCTAAACGAAGGTCCAACAACGTCACTTCCGATCTGAATTGATTAGTTAAATACACATCAGACCAATCCCGACTCTAACGGTTTAACCATTCTAACATACTGACTTCACTTAATCAGTTCTGATGTCTGCGCACTTAGCAAGTGCGCAGACCCTGCTGCCTGCGCACTTAGCAAGTGCGCAGACCATGCTTCCTGCGCACTTAGCAAGTGCGCAGGTCCTCCTCCTGCGCACTTAGCAAGTGCGCACGACCTGTTCTTCACGAAAAACTCTAACTTTCGCATTCGGGTCTGATCATGTCAAGATCCCGAACCTGTTGCATTCAAAACGTTCGTTTACCATTAAGGAACTCAAATCCATGATTATCTTTCAGTTTCATCCGTTCAAACCTTACCTTTTCACCCAAAACCCGAAAAACCCAAAAACGAACTAAAACTCAGATTTAGGTCGGATTGTTACCTGAATCGAGCTTCTGATCCGGAGGTTCTTCTCACGAGTGCAAGAGACACGAGCGGGTGCAATCTTGCGCGATTCTGACACTTTCTCTCTCTATGGTTTTTCTCTCTCTAGAATTGCAAATGAGAGAAACATGTGGTGATCTTGGCTATTTATAGGGGAGACCTCCCCAAGCCCGGTTCGCGACTGACCCGGCCCGACTTCTGCCCGCTTGAACTCGTTAACTTTATTTCTTGACATTTTGGGATGTTACAAGTCTTCCCCACATCCGAAAACAACCTCTTTGATTTCCTCTCTACTAAAAGGAGCCTCGAGCCTACCCATGTCCATAACCGAATTTTTTTTAATATTATCGCATAACAATGGCGACCGGATGGGAACCCCTTCCACGAATCTCTCTTTGAAGAATGACATCACCTCCTTTTTTATTCTCGATGGTTTGGAGCACCATTCACCGTCGATTGGAAGACCCGGGATCGCATTAGAGGCTTTCCTGTTATTAATCAGGGCATGAAAGAACTTTGAGTTCTCGTCTCCATCGATTTCCCATTTTACCCGAGACCTTTGGATGAGATCCAAATTCTTCCTTTCCTCAATACCTTTAATCAACTTTTTAGATTCCGAGAGCATCCACTCCTCTTCTTCGAATAAATCTCTAACTTCTAAAGCCTCTTCCAGGTGTTCCAATTCCATCCTAGCCAAAGATTCCTCTTCCTCCTCCTTAGCTAGAAACTCGTTTCTCCAAATTTTTAGCTTGCCCCAGATATGCGTAAATTTTTTTGAGAGCGCCATATCTTGGGGGGTCAGAAGAATGAAACTCCTCTGCCGCCTTAGTGACCATTTCCTCAAACCCCAGTCTTCCAATCCAAGAACGATACATTCGGAACGGACGCGGGCCGAAGTTAGAATTGGTAACCGTAATTATCAGCGGGCAATGATCCGACATAGATCCCGAGAGCGCCCTAAGACATGCTTCGGGCCATTTGTTGAAAAATTCATCACAAACAAGAATTCTATCGATTTTGCTTAGTTTATTCCCGTTGTCACGAGCACAAGTAAATCGGTGACCCTGCATATTATATTCCAAGAGGCCACAATTATGAATAAAATCATTGAAGTTACGGGCACAGACCAGTTTAAATTTGGAGTTCCGTCTCTCTTCAGCGAATCAGACAGCATTAAAATCTCCCACCAACATCGTCATATCATCCGCCGCCGCGATGTGATCCGAAATATCATCCCAAAGCCTTTTTTTCTTCGGCATCCCTTGAGGGGTATAGACATTTATCAAATTGATCTTTTGCCCACTTCCAACAATTCTCCCAACAATAACCAGAAAATTGCGCTCTTTCACAACACCATTCACCTCCAGAACCTTATGATCCCATAACCATAGAAGACCTCCCGACTAGCCCACCGCCCCAACGAACTCCATTTTGAAATTGTTGTTCCCCCAAAAACTCGACATATGCCTATCCTCAATTTCCTCCTGTAACGTTTCCTGAAGAGCAATTAGATTCACACTGTTTTTAACCTTCAACTCTCTAATCCATCTGGCCTTATCTCTCCCCTTTATTCCTCTGATACTCACTGAGAGCGTATTCATTGGAACACCGCATTATTTCCTTCGCCGAAGATAGACTCCATAATCAGTTCCCTGTGATCTCCCAAACCAGCACCAACAATAATCCTCATCTCCACAGTAGCTTCGAACTCCTTGTTAACATGGTTGGAGGAGTGGACATCAACCTCTGTGTTGCCGGAGAGAGGCAGACACGGAGCAGCATAATCCGCCGCGAACACAGAGGAATTAAGGTTCTTCACATTTGGCGCACACTCAGCCGTTGAAGGACACATAATGTAATTTAAAGTATAAATAAAGGACAATACGTGTAATTTACTCTAAATGAAATATATTCCATTAAAACAGAACGGTTTCTAAATTATAGTTAATTATTATATGACAGACCAAATATAAAAATATTGTTAAAACACAACAAACTCTGGAATTTTATGATTTATTTATATCATAGGGAAATGGATATTTCCATATAAATATATTTAAAATGCCAATTTGCATATCCAAATCAACCGCATGAAAATGGCGGATCTTGATTTGGTAAAGTGAGATTTTGAGATCTATTTACTATGCACGTGACCAGCCGTCCGTGTGTTTCTAAAAATTCCACGTGAATCTACGCTTGCGTATTTTCGTCTCAAACTGCTCAAAAAGTCTTCGCCGTCCATTTTATATTTTCTGATTTTAATTCCTTTTTATTATTATTTACAAACAGATCAGGTTAAAAGAAGAATAAAAATTTGGCTAAAAATATACGGACACTTCATATTCTAAAAATAGAATTATATAATAATTTTAATGTACGGTTTTGCAATTATATATACTAAATTAAATGGATTATTTTTAAAATACCGAAATTGTTTGTTTTAATCTATTGTCGGTAGGAATTATTTTCGTGTATGCCTTGATCTCGGATAATTGTGGGTTTACTTTTCAGATTGAATTATTTCCGTGGTATACACATAATTTCCGTGGTCTACTCCAAATTAACAAGTTAGTTCAAATTACTAACTTTAATAGTTTTCAGCTCGACCACAATCAAGGGTTGCCGCCCCTCGGACCCCATTTTTCTAGGGCGCTGCCCCCAGACCCAGTTGTTCAGTGGGCTTTGTCCCCTTAATACAACAAAGTGTCTTTAACACCAGAAAACATAAAATCATCAAACAAGTATAAACTCTACACTTACTAACTTGTTTTTGTTTGATGTTTCATTATTACTTATTATTTGATTAGTTTAATTAACACCATCTTCTTATTTGACCAGTTTAATAAACTGGCTACCCAAATTTTGCTCTGTCAACCCCCTTTGTGACCCCAAAAAAGCTCCTTAAAAACCCTAACAATTGTCGACTGGGTCTACTAAGGTTGTAAACGAGTTGAGGCTCGAACTTGGCTCGTTTAACTTATAGAAATCTCGAGCTCAGCTCGTTTCCGGCTCTACTTCTAAATTTCAAGCTAGGCTCGTGAGTCGTTTTTCAAGCTCGAGATCGGCTCGTTTATTATTAATTAATATATACAGGGGAAGGTTACACTAAAAAGTGATTTTTCACTAAAAAACGCAAAGAAGTGGGTCAAACGAACTCCGATTGATCTCATTCCAGCGGCGTTGGAACCGTCTCATCGAACTCTAATCCAGACCCAAAAACCTAAACCCCCCTCCACCCGCACCCCCAAAAACCTAAACCCCCTCCAACCCCACCCTAAAAAGCCTAAAACCACCACCCCCACCCTCCAAAAACCTAACCCCCCCCCCACACACCCCCCCCAAAAAAACCTAAACCCACCCCTAAAAACCTAAACCCCCCACCCCCACCTAAAAACCTAAACCCCCCACCTAAAAAAAAACATAAACCATAAAATCTATACCCTAAGGCTAAATCATAAGGCTAAAACCATAAAATTCAAACGTAAAATCTAAACCTTAAAAGTTAAACCCTAAAAGCTAAGATGGTAGAGTTCAACGAGACGGTTCCAACGCCACAGAAATAAGCTCAAACGGAGTTCGTTTGATATCGTTTCTAAGCGGTTTGGTCATTTATTAGATTTCTTAGCGAAAACTAATTCTTATTTGAACCTACTAATTTTTAAAGGTTTGGAATAAACTTTCTAGCATAATTTACCAAACCTAAAAAAGCTTGAATTTGTTTTAAATTAGTAAGTTTCTCTGGAAAATCAAGAATTTTTGTAGAAATATGTGGTTGTAATTTTTTTTATGTTATATTTGGGATATAGTATGAAGAGCAAGAAAAGACTCTTACGAGAATAAGGGTTTACAAGAGAAATCAGAAAAGGAGAGATTAGTTACTCATAACTGAAAATGATTCTATTGATTATTTTCGGTGTGTCATTACAAATGAAATGACTTGCCTTAAATAGGCAAAGAAGATAAAGCACAAAGCTATAATACAAGAAATATAAAAGTAAAAGAAACAGCTACAAATTAAAGAAACAAAACAACAAAAAAAATTTCTTTTTATCTAAAGAGAAATGTCGGTCAAATAATTGTTGTAGACTTTGTAGGCAGAGACTTCATTGCTTACGTTTTTAACAATCTTCTAGAAATCTCTGTGAGTGTTTGGTATGGAAGGCGGTGTGCCAGTATCAGAATCAAGAATTTCATCATAAAAATCTTTTGAATTTATAATATGTTGTAGTTCAAGAGCTTCTCCTTCACCAATGAAGGGAAGAAGCATGTTCCAATTTTTGTGAGTCCATATCTGTATATAGTGTCCTTCGGCAAGAAGATGATAATTTTCCCAATGAAAGCCAGATGGCAATAAGGGAGTCTTCTGGTTTTGGATAATAAACTGTGTAGTATCTTTTCTTTGGCTAGTTGCTTCAGGGTTTTCTTTGGCAAAACTTGCAAGGTTATCGACCCAGTAAAGTTCTGAGAATTGAATCTCAGTTTGTACAACGAGTCTTTTTAAGTAGTCTTTGCCAGAAAGCTTGTGACTAATGAACATTCTTTTCCTTGCAAGTCTGTATGTGTGGACATTGGCAAAAGGAAAGGAGAAAAAGATTTTGCAACCAATATAGGGGGAAATACATGTGTAGAGATATTTCCAGTGGCTATTACAAACTTTTCTCCAAAAAGATTTATAATTCCTTCTGTTTTTGTGTTTATCTCTAATTCAATATAATCAATCATACCATTATGGTAAAATTGTATAATTAAATCATACGGCATATCTGTTTGTTTAAGATTTATTTGAAGGAGTATGCAAGTTCCTTCACCATTGTCATCTGCTCTTTCAACAACTGTAAGCCTTTTTATACTTTTCTTCATTGAGGGCTATCATCATGATTCTAAGATGTAGCTCATATAATAATAGTGGGAATTTTGTACAAACTTTTTATGATATTATCTGTTCAAATTCTGGAAATTGATCAAACACTTTTGAAGACAAGATTTCCAGGTAGTGTCTAGCATTCTAGCTCTAAAAGCTTCGTAGCTTCTGTAATTTCCTTCTTTTTTCTCAAGCCTTTGTAATAACTGTATATTTTTTACTTCGAGAATGCCAACTTTTTGTTTTAAATTACTATTCTCGATATGATTTTGTATAGACTGTGTATTTTTTTCCTTGCTGTTTTTGCAAACTTGCAATAGTTTCTTCTTGAATCTTTATAATTTGTTCATGACTTGTTTTTGTAACTTGTGAAAAAGTTTGAACCTCTTCTGGTTCAATAAAAAAGCTGTTTATACCAAAGTGTTCTCTGGCTGTTTTCAGAGCTTCTGAAAAGCTGTGATAACCTTTGTAAACTGATCCGGGACACTGTATAAACTTTGTAACTGTCTCCCATTTGTTAAAAATACCAATTTTGGTACATCTAAAAATTATATAATGTGTAAACTTTGAAGGCTTTTTTCAGGGCATTTAACTCCTTGTTCGCTAAAATATATGGTTAGTGCATTTAAAATTTGAATTTTGAAGGAGGATGCATGAGTCATGGTCTGAATATGCCATAAGTTGTCTAGTAAACATTGTTGTTTATCTGTCAGTTTCATTCCACTAATGGGACGAAACTTTGTGTGTAAGTAATTACAGACTTGTAGGGCATAAGAGCCAAAAGAAATAGTGGGATTGTAGGAGGAAATGGGTTTTTGAACTGGTTTTTTATAGGCTGTATTTTTGAAATAGGTGATTGGGCTTTGTGAAGGTTGTATAAAGTTGAGGAAATAGGGAGGTAACTGTCTATAACTTTGTGGAACTTGAGTGTTCTGTAATGAAGCTTCTTGTCTAGAACTGTGTATCTTTTCAGCTTGGAAATCTTGGCTCATTAGCTTTTCTGTTTCTTCATCGTCATTAGATGAAATACTCATAGACAAGGAATTCTTTTTAAACTGTATGGGCCTGATGACCATCTTCTCTTTTCCTTTATGCGTTTTATCCATCTGAACAAAGTAATTTGTTAATGTTTTGAGATAACAAATCAACCATCCCATTATCTTTTCCTTTAATGTGTTCAAACTGTATAGTATATCCACTACCCTGTATAATATTCTGTAAATTTAGCCATCTTGTTCTGTTTATTTTTTTGCTCTGATTGTTTTTAATGAATTTAACTATAGCTTCACAGTCTGTTCTGACTGTAAAATCTTTGTGTAAAAATAATTTAAATTTTTCTAAAACATTGATTAATGCTTGTATTTCGAAGTCTAAACTGGTCCAAGTGGTTTTAGTTTTGAAGCTTCCGCTGTAATACGAACATATTTTTTCTTCTTTTTTACGACTGTAAACATTAGGTTTGCAAAGGAGAACTGCTCCACATCTTTCTTTGCATCCATCAACTTCTATAACTATGTAATCTGTTATAAGTGGTAATTCTAAGGGTTTGATTTCCTTAACCCTTTCTTTTATTATTTTAATCAAGGTACTGTCTTCTTGATTAAAATGTCTCTGTCCATTTTTATGGTTTTCCAGTATAAATGACCTACTAATTTTGAAAGATTTGGAATAAACTTTCTAGCATAATTTACCAAACCTAAAAAAGCTAGAATCTGTTTTAAATTAGTAAGTTTCTCTAGAAAATCAAGAATTTTTGTAGAAATATGTGGTTGTAACTCAATTTTTCCGTTACCAATTTTTAATCCTAGGAAAGAAAATTTTCTTTTAAATAATTTCATCTTTTTCTTGAATACTATTATCCCATTCTTTTTTATTTTTTCAAATACCTGTTGTAGATGTGTCTTATGTTACTGGATTGTCTCACTTGCTACTAGTATATCATCAATATATACTAGGTAAAATTTGTATTTGAGGAATATATTGTCCATAAATCTTTGGAATATTGAAGGTGCATTATTTAGTCCGAAGCTAAGAACATTCCATTCATATAATCCTTTAGAACATGTAAAAGCTGTCCATTTTTTAAAATCTTCTTCTAGATATAGTTGATTAAAACCTGATTTTAGGTCAAATTTAGAAAAGATTTTGTTATTCTGTATTAGTTGAATTAGGCTGTCTTTATTAGGGATGTTGTAACCATCGTCTTTTGTATTATCATTTAATCTTTTGTAATTGTAGACGATTCTTGCTTTTCCTCTTTTTATTTCGCTATGGTTTTTTAATATAAAAGCTGTTGATCTGTGGGGACTTTCAGATTTTCTGATTAATCATTGTTTAGTCATTTCGAGTATTTGTGTTTTGAATTCCTCTCTGTCTAGAAGGCTATATTCTATATTTTTATTTCTTATGGTGATGTCTGGATTTTTTAATTTGAATTTGTAGACATATTTAACTTTTGAATTTGTACTATTTTCTCCTATAAGTTCTATTCGTTCTAGGTGTAGAATTGTAGATGATTAATACTTTTTGTAATATCTTGTTATTTCTCTAGTTCATAGTTTATAAAATTTGTGAGGAGTTACAGAGCTTTATTTTCAATAAAATTTTGTCTTTTATTTTTATTTAACAATTCTAAATTTCTTTTTTCTCCTCTTTTGTAAGCAATTTCATTTGTGTTTTTATATCTTAAAATAGGAAAACTGTAGATTTGTTTGCTAATGGTTATAAAGTTTTTTGTTATAGTAATAGCACCATTTAATCCTAATATGAAATTTAATCTTAGGACAAAGTCTTTGGATTTAATATATTGGGGATTTATATTAATTTGTGGAATATCATATTTTATTCTATAGTTTCCTGCAAAATCTAAAAAATGTATTTCTACTGGTTATAGATAGTGTGTTATGTTGATTAATTTGTCTTCTACAGTTCTTGTCATTAATCTATATGTAAGTGGTTTATGGAATTTTTCATGTGTTAAACTGTGTGATATTACACTTTTAGTTGCTCCTGTATCTACTAGAGCTGTTAAGTGTATTGGTGTATTAGCATCAAGTCACAATCTACACTGTATATTTATCATATTTGTGGACCCATTAGTTTGAATAAGAGTTTGTTCTGGTTCTAACTCTGTGGCCATGTTATTTATTTCTGGAAATTCTACTACTTGTTTTTTCGCTTTAGTTGTTCTTGTAATGCAACTTCTTTACATTTTTCTTTTAGAATATAAAATGTAAAGGTTATCCTAGGTCCTATTCCTATGTTTTCTAAGTTTCCGTATTGTAATTTCTAGGCTTCATGTATGCTTTTTCCAAAATCTCCTGGTAATTTTATAAAATGTTTATCACATAAACTATCTTCCATATCTTGTCCTGTTTGTGCTAATAATCTTGTAAAATCTAATGTGAATTCGTTTATGTATTTCATATCTGTTATGCTTAGCTGTTCTAAATTTTTAATAATTGTATCTTGTATTAAACTGTTATTTTTTGTTAGGCCTACTCCTAAAATAAGGGCTCTTATTTGAGAAGTAAAATTATAAGGATTATCTCATATGACTTTTAATCTGTTTATTTGGTCTGGGATGTGTGCTTTTTTACTTTGTCATATTCTTAGGGCTGTTGGTCCTAGAGTAGTTTCTAGATAGGCAAACATGTCCATGCTATCTTTCTTATTTGTTTCCCACATTCTTACTACTGTTTGTTACCATGTTAGAACTTCATCTACCCATAGTTGTGGTTTATGTTGTTCTAGTAATAGCATACTACTACTATAAATTTGTCCTATAGGTAACATGTTTCATGTTCCTCTATAACTTGACTCTTGTTGATAGCTTGTAGTTGGTTTAGTTCATGGTTCTCTTCCCATGGTTTCATTTGAAGTTTCTCCTATTTTTCCATCATTATAAGTATTTTTCTTATGTTCAAAGTCCATAAAGCTACTTTCGTGTTTATAAAAATCAGAGATCCTTGTATCTCCTTTGACTATATTTTTTACTAACGGTAAATTAAAATTCTCTTGTAGTTTGTTGTAACTTTCTTCATATGTCATTCTTAAAGTAAGCATACATTCTATTATCATGTCGTCCACTTCTTCTTGTATATTTATTTCTGTAAACTTTCTATTTATTATTTGTTCAAATGATTTGTTGGTTTCTTCTGTTTTGAAAGTTGTATTTGTTTCTTCTTTTGAATAATCTAATAAACTGTAATCTATATCCTCTTGCTCAAACCTTGTAAATTCTGAATCTATTACGTATTTATCATCACTTTCCTCATTTTCTGTATCATATATAGGTTTTTCATATTCAGAGTCATCGTCTGATTCTAAATTCATGAAATTATATTGTGGTTCATTTGGTTGTTTTTCAGAACAACTACTTTCTTCATATTTATTATCTTCTTGTTTAAAGTCTGTAAATCTTAAAGTTTGTATTCCATCTATCCCTTCATATATATGGCTCTTTTTTTGAAATTAAAGTTGAGTTTTCTTTTTCTGTTAAATCGCTTATTTGTCATTCTAATCCTGCTAACTCTTTAGGATCTATTCTAACTGGTTAAATCATTTGTATTGATTTTGACGCAATTGTGTTAACTATTACTTCTATGTTTATTTTGTATTTCATTCCTGATCTATTACTAGCCTTTGCTAAGACTCCTACACTTATTACTATGTTATTTCCTTCATAGTTTTTATATCCTTTGGTTTGTAGGGCTATTTTTAGTTTCTGTAAGTCTTTAATGTCTTTTAGAATTCTAGGTGTACAATAGAATAAGAGTGTATTTTGACTTAAATCTATTTTCATTCTTGAAATTATTGCCTTTTTCATTTCTGATTTCTAACTTTTATCTAATATTAGGGCTAAAAGTTTTGTTCCTAAGTTTTTTTTCTTCCTAAAACTTTTATTCCTATAACTATAAGTCCTGTGTGTATAAACTATTTTCCTAATTGTTTAATTCTTTGGATTGTTTCTGGTGAAAATAAGTCTATTTCTACCATTTTAACTACCACTCGTAGACTTTCTTCTCTACTACTTTATATTAATGTTGTATTAACGTTTAACATTCCTGTTTGATATAGAGTTCTTGGATTTAAAATATCTAGTTGATGCTGGTTGTATAAATTTATGTTTTTATCTAAATTTATTTCTTTTTCTAACTGTATTATCTGTTGTGTACTTCTAAAAGACGACCCTTTCTTTAGAATTCTGTTTAAAAAAGTATCTGATGTAATGATATCTTTTATATTACTAGTAGATTTTCTAAATCCTTAAATAATTTGTTTATTCATCGCTTGGTTTCCAATGTTTATATGGTTTAGGCTTACTATCACTTATATGTATTGTGTTTAGTTTATTTATAATTTTATTGATTTCGATAGAATTTTCGTCTACCTCTGGTATATGTTTATCTTTCTTAATATTTTTTGTTTCAAACAAAATTTGATTATTTTGTTCTCTTATGAATTCTAAATTTTCTGTAAGTTTTTTAATTTTGTCTGTTTCCTTGGCTATTAATTGTATAATTCTTTCTAATAAATGTTTATTATTTATAGATTCTTTTTGTAGACTAAATCCTAAATTTATGATAAGATCTGTAATACTATTTAGATGTGTATTATCTGTATGGAGACTATGTGTATGAGGTTTTTTAAATCTACAAATATGATTGTAGTAATTATTATTTACGTTTTTTAATTCGCTTCGCTCTGCAAATTATAGGTTTAAGAATTTGAGTTTTTTGAACACCTTTGATGATTCAATAATTATTTTTAAAAAATCTGATTTCTTTCAGTAAGCACCTTATCTCTTGAGTTTTTCTTTCTTATAATATTTTTCTATATCCCAATTTTATCATAACAAAAGTAAAATAAACAAATATGAAACATATAAATCTTTGACAACTTATCTAGATAAGTAGATCAAAGCAAATTTTTTCCCTAATCTTCACCTAAGCAGGTTTCCATATAAATTGGATTTAAAGACATGTATCTGTTTTAGTCTTTTAGATTTTAGGAAAGCCTTTGATCTTAAATAAATATATATATATATATATATATATATATATATATTATATAATTTTATATGTATTATAATATATATTATTTAGTTATTTTTATAAAAATTTTAATATTTTATATATATTAACTAATTATTATATAGGGTAAGGATCAAATGTTATATAAATAATAGGCTTGTTTAGGCTCGCGAGCCAGCTTGAGCTCAATAATTGAAGCTCGAACTCAAACTCGTTTGTTAAACAAGCTTATTTTTATGTTTGGGCTCGGGCTCGGCTCGATTCAAAATTTTAGCGAGCTGATATCGAGTAACTAACTGGCCAGCTTGACTCTTCACTCCCTAGTAGTGGTGCACAAAAAAACCGGTTTTTTTTTAACCCGGTTAAACCGGTTTGGACCAAACCGGTTCGGGTTGCCCAAAAACCACCGGTTTCAAACCGGTTTGAGGATTTCTGAAAAAAAAATCGGGTTGGGACCGGTTTTGGCTAAACCGGGTTAGGAAACCGGTTTGAACCGTTGGGCGAGTTATAGCCGTTGGGGTCGATTTTGGCCGTTTTTTTGGAGTTTTTTGGACCCATAAAACACTATAAATAGGTGGGGGGTGTTTAGGGTTGATCACACTTCTCTTTACACTCTCTAATCTCTAAAACCGCTCTTTAACCGCTCAAAAACGCTCTCTAAACTCTCTCTAAACTCAAAAAAAAAAACATGGAAAGTTTTGGTGTTAGTGGTTCCTCAAACGAAGTTACCGTTGTGCAAATTCTAGCAACAACGAGAAATCCGGCAATCTGGTGCAATTACGATTTATGTTTGTTGTCAAACGGAAAGGAACGTGCTCGTTGCAAGTTGTGTGGTGCGTTTTTGGGGAAAGATTCAAACACTACTTTGAAAACGCATATGGAAAAATCTTGCCCATCATTGAAGGGAATTCCAAGTGAAAGTCAAGCCTCGATGACAAGCGAAGGAGGAATTTGGAACTTTGATCCAAATATTGTTCGAGATCGAATGGCGAGGTTAGTGATTCAAGAAGGATTTCCGTTCAACCACTTTGACAATCCGCGCTTGACAAAGATGATTCAAGAGACACTCCAACCTCGTTATCACCAAGTAAGTCGCACAACCCTTAGACGAGATTGTATAAAAATATGGAAAAAAGCAAAAAAAAATTAATTTTAGGTTTTGAAAATTTGCAAACCGGTGTAAACTTAACCACCGATGTTTGGTCGGCTCCACATGGTATACCCGATTCGTACCTTTGCGTTACCACGCATTGGGTTGATCCCAATACGTGGCAAATGATGAAGCGTACAATCGCTTTTGATTTGTTTGAATATCCACACACCGGCGAAAATTTATTTTATATATTGGATGGTGTTATTAACGAATTTAAATTACAAAATAAACTTTTTTCAATGTCTTTTGATAATGCATCTAATAATACAAATGCGGTTCAAAAACTAAAAATTAAATATAAACCCGTTTGCAACGGCGTTTTTTTCCATAGTCGATGTGTCGCACACATCATTAACTTGGCGGTGCAAGCCGGGCTTGCAATTGAAGAGGTTTCAAACTTAACATATAGTTTTCGACAAATGCTTAAAGATATTTTTAGTAACAGAAAAAGATACCATGATTATATTAAATTTTGTCGTGATACGAATAATCTTTGCTTAGGCCCGAATTGGGACGTCGAGACAAGATGGAACTCGACTTATATTATGTTTTATAGCGCTTTACGACAAAGAGAAACTTTAGAAATATTTCATGATATGCTTTCCTCAAAACCTCGTCGTAAAATTCAAAACTTTCCGTCTACAAATTGAAACATTTTAAAAGACGTAACCGAATTGCTTGAAGTTTTCAAAACCGCCACAACTTTTTTATCCGGTGTTTATTATCCCACAAGTCCATTAACACTAAAACACATATATTTAATGGCTAACAAGTTGTCTGAGCTTGAAAATAAAAGCGATCTTTTTACAAAAATGATAGAACCGATGAAAGAAAAATTAGTGAAATATTTTAAAGAAATCCCTCCCGTTATAACTTGCGCCGCCGCGTTAAACCCTACCATAAATGTTTACGGGGTTGAAACCTTGATTGATAGAATTACTTACGCTTTGAATTTGGATAGCGAAGACATCCATTTTGCACAAGACACAAAAACATATTTTAACAAATGTTTACAAGATTTATTTGATGTTTATTTACATAAATATGATACAACTCCGACTCCACATGATACAATGGGTACATCATCAAGTGGTAGCTCGAGAGATGTTAACTTGAATTTATATAACGAAATGTTAAATGAATTTAGTAAACGTGCTCGAGGTACCACCCCGAGTAGCGAACTCGGAAGGTATGTTGGCACAAACTTTTTAGCGTTTATGCCTCCTACCGTTTTTGAGGAGTTTGATATTTTGGCATGGTGGAAACAAAACGAAGCTTCGTTTCCGATTCTTTCCGCCATGGCCCGTGATGTACTAACCGTCCAAGCTTCCACGGTAGCTTCAGAATCTGCGTTTTCTTTTAGTGGCAGGGTATTATCGATACGAAGGACTAGACTCACACCCCTAGCGATGGAAATGTGCATTTGTTTGAAGGACCATTTGGATGCGATGGATAGGATACAAGACCAAACTTCTCTCGAAGATGAAATTCAAGCCGAATAAGTCATACACAACAACGAGGTTGATCTTGGAATATCCGAACCAGTCACGGATGAAGAACTAGCCGAAGATGCAAGGCTACGAAGCTCTAGTTCCGAAGACAACGCACAAGAATAATCAATCAATATTCCAAAAAATAAAACGTTGAACTTAATGTTTTATATTTGTTATACTTTTTGTAATGTTTTACAATTTTATCTTGTTATGTTTTTTAATTTCCGAACTATCCAAATATTAATAAACGTTGAACTTTATGTTTTAATTTTGTTATATTTTATTTTGGATTTTATATTAAAAACATAAAATTTATTTGATTTTTTTTTTTAATAAAAACCGGTTTAAACCGGTTTAAGGGGCAAACCGGTTTAAAACCTACCCGAACCGGTTTACATATTTCCCTCTCTGAAACCGGTTTAACCCGAACCGGTTTGGGTCCAAACCGGTTTTGACTTTTCGTTAACCAAACCGGTTCGGGTCGGTTTGAACCGGTTTGGGTTAAAAAACCGATTTGTGCACCTCTACTCCCTAGCTTCTGCCGACCTTTTATTTTAATTTTTTAACTCTTGCTCCATGCTTGCGGCTCTCTTTGGGCTTCTTATGGGCTGACGAAAATTAGCCCAGATTAAAGTGATGGATTAAACTTGAAAGGATTTGATAACTACAAATTAATTCAAAAATCCCAAAACAATAATAATCTCAAATAATTTTCAATTAATTTCATGTGATGCAAAACTAACTGAAATACAAGTTGCTTTCTTTTTCTTTATTTGTTTGTATACGCTCACAATCATATGAATTTAGATTAGCTAAGAGGAAGAATAGTATTATATAAAAATTGAACGAGGTTTGATCGTATATCATTAACATGTCATTATTTGTGTTTTTTTTAATTTAGTTGAATCGTTTTAGCTAGTTTTCTTTGTAACTTATAAAATAATATAACTATACAAGAGTAATTTCATATATACCCCTACAATGGAAAAATATCATATATATAGGGTTGACAATCTGGACCCATTCTTCAAAAATTGGGTTGATTTGGGTAAAAACTCAATTGTATATGGGTCATAATAGATTAGTCAACGGGTCATTTTGAGTCACCTCAGATTAGTTGACGGGTCAATTTGGGTGACCTAAAATTAGTCAATGGGTCAAAATGTATTATAAAACATGTTAACTTAAAAATAATGCAAATTGGATAGCCACCCCACCCGACCCCACCACACCCACCTTACCCCACAAGCTTATTTTGATGCTTGGGTAGTGTGGGGGTGGGGTGGGTAGGAGTGGGTGGCGACGGTGGTGGCGGCGATCAGGCGATGGCGGCGTGGTGGGGTGGGGTAGGTGGGGTGAGGGTGGTTGGGTGGGGTGCGGGGTGGGTGCCGACAGTGGTGGCGGCGATCGGGCGGTGGCAGCGTGGTGGGGTGTGACGGGTGTGGTGGTGGTGGGGGTCGGGGTGGGGTGGGGTGGGGTGGGTGGCGGCGATCAAGCGGTGTAGTGGGGTGTTTCGGGTGGGGGTGGGTGGGGTGGGTGCCGACGATGGCGACGGCGATCGGGTGGTGGCGGCGTTGGGGGGTGTGACGGGTGGGGGTGGGTAGGGGTAGGGTGGGGTGGGGTGGGTGGCGGTGATCAGGCGGTGTGGTGGGGTGTTTCGGGTGGGGGTGGGGGTGGGGGTGGGTGGGTTGGGGTGGGGTGGGTGCCGACGGTGGTGGCGGCGATCGGGTGGGGTGTGATGGGTGGGGGTGGGGAAGGGGGTGGAGTGGGTGGCGGCGTGGTGGTGTGTGACGGGTGGGGGTGGGGGTGGGGGTGGGGGTGGGGGTGGGGAGGGGTATGGGTGGGGTGGCGAAGTTATTTGGACTCGAACCCAATTGATAGTTTTTTTTTTAAAACTACCCGTTTTGACCCGGACTAATTTTGTTCCAAACCCGTTTTGATCCGAAGTTATTTTGCTCCTAACCCGTATTGACCCGAACCCATTCTGACCCGAACCCGATATAACCCGTGACCCGCACCCGCCCGACCCGCCAAGTTTGCCAGGCCTACATATATATCTTTATAAACATGTAAAAATATTATATATACCAATTTTATTTATAACAATTTTACCCTTATTTTTCTAAAACTTTATATTTACTCATTTTCAACTTTAAAAATTCATATTTACCTATTTTTAACTTTATTTTTGTTTATATTTACACATAAACAATATTTTTCTCAAAGTATTACATTGAACTTTCTAGATTTTTTTATAAATAACTTTACTAGTTTTCTTTTATAACATTTATAAATCATCATATTTGGAGGGGACATGTTTTCTTTTATAACAACTATAAAAAAAATGCGATAGAACTAACTAGCAATACAGGGTTCGTTCCAATTCTATAAGTACGGGAAGAGCCCTAACTAGGAGGCTTCTTGCTTACCATCTATAGTAGGCCTTGAAACATTTCCAAATTTGACCAAGTGAAAGACCACCATAAAGGGGAGCATGAAATAGGAGTCCCGGAATCAACAACGAAAGGTGCGAAGAAGGCAATGAAATAGGTGTAGAAAGCAGGCCATCTGAAGGAGGAGTACCAGTGGATAGAGAATGCAATTCAAGTTCCACTATCGGATTATGGACATGAAGCCGTGCTGACGAAACTAGGGCAAGAAAATTACACGTAGAAGGGCCATATTTCACTTAAAATGAAAGTAATTCCACGAACAGCTTTAGAGTATTCAATTCAAGACTTATAGCAGGACTTTCTCTACCGAGAGATGGTTTAGCGCGAGTAGTAGGAAGGGGAGGCATCAAAACAAAGATTGCCCTCTTAAACTCCGTCCAACAATAGGAAATTCCATAGTTGATTCATTGCCATCCACAGTAAGAGGACTCCGATAGGTTCTTATGCCAGCCAGAAAGACTTTCATAGAAGGAGGGGTAACGAATCGTTTAGCAGGAGCTGAATAAGTCTCGAAAGTTGTCGGCTTCACCGGTCAGGCATTCACTAGCCGTTCTTTCTTTTGTTGTTGTATCGCAAAGTCCTCTTAATTTAACTGGAAAAGGTTTCTTAGTAGCGGAAGTAACTAAAAAATAGTAGAATAATCCACTCAAGCTGAGCTATAAAGACCCCTCTCCTGCCTCTGGATTGGAATCATAAACTCCACTTCGGCTGTTCCAGGAGTTGCAGAAAGGAAAGATTGATATGGATTTACCTTAGGTGTCACATAAGCACTCTTGTTGGTGTTTGTGAGCCTTCTCTCTAGTACTGGCCCTTGGACGGTCTCGTCAAGGTCAAAACGCCTTATCTCCAACCCTAGACATCATTCCTTCGATTTGTAGGTCTTTCTCCAGCCCTAGGTGTGCTTCTAGTCACAAATGTGAGCACATAATTAACATATGTTAAAAGACATTTTTGGAGTGTGAAGTAAATCACTCTAGTAAATTTACAAGTGAGAATCCAATAAGTTTTTATGCAATAGCTATTTATTTTATTGTTTTACAATTGCAGTTTACATTAAAGTCCATGGAGGTTGAAATCAGGAACATATTTTGTGGTATAAATCGAACGTTGAAATTAAGGCATTCTGTGAAAGTTTTGTAAATATATAAACAAATTTAAAATGTTATTTAATGGAGCGTTAAAACCTATAATGTTAACAAAAGTTGTGAAAATTATCATTTTTTTTTTCTGAAAACACAGTTGAGAATACAAATTAAACTAGTTTTTCAATTTTCGGGGTCCTTCAAATTTGGGGGTCTAAAACTGTTCTTTTAATTGCGTGTACTAGTAGAGCCACCCCTAGTTGAAAGTTAAACCAAAAGTTGGTTTGGTCTGGTGGTACCCATGGTTTATGTTTTAGCAACTAACGCGGGTTCAAAACCGACAGCCACCCCTTGACCATGCATTTCATGCTACTTTAATATATTTTTTTTATTTCTTAAGTTTTAATTTATAACCATACGTTCTTCTCACATCGAGTAAATTTACCTAAATATTTTGGCTTTATTTTATAAGCTCTAGGACATTAATTTCTTTCGATGCCGTTAACTTCTTTCGTGGTTTAACACCCCACAACGCACATGAATAAAAACCGGTGTAAATTTTATTTGATTTTCGAACATATCTAAGTTAAATTCCTTATGCTGGGACAACTTGTATAAATTTTTGTTGTAAAGTTTGCCTTTTAAAAAAAAAGTTACACGATCACAAATACGGATAATGATACTTTTTAGTTAACTACCACCTATTACCGAACAACGCCCCACCGATCACATATTACCCATAGATTCTTTTAGGGTTCTTTCTCATCTTACTAGTTTAATGATCTTCTCACTTAAAAATCTCACATTAATTCATTATTTAGTTATAAATTCGTTACGACCACATATTTTTTCTAAACTTTAATACGTCAATCGGAGCATGTTTTTCTGACTAAACTTGGACTTTTGTGTCGTCAATTTCATTGTAACCAAACGTCAACGACCACAATTAAACTCTATTTATATTTTCCTTTTCATTACCATCCTTAAAACTACCCTTATCCCCTCTATATACAATTTTATTCCTTTCTTTCTTTTTTAATTCTAAAAATCAAAAAAAAAAAAAAAACACCACCGTCACTACCCTAATCGCCACTTCTGTTCACCACCCCTCCGCCGCCCCTAAAACTACCGCACACTCCGCCGTCACGCTGCTCCAAACCTGCCATGTACTTCCTCACCTCCTCCCTTATCGTCTCTTGCATCACCGACAAAAACTCCTCACTGAACGGCACAAACGGTTTCTCCGGTACCGGAGGCTTGGATCTCGACTGCATCGCCGGTGATGTAACCGTCGGAATCGAACTCCACTCCGCTTTTTTGATAGGATTTACCTCTTGATTGAAGACAGGGGGAAATTTGTGAAGCGGTAGCGCTGAAATCGAAACAGGAGATGTAGGCGGCGGCGGTGGTGTTTCTGTCGGAGACGGCGGCATTAGGTGCATTAGCTGCATCTCCGTCGCCGCCAGCGCACCGTCAGAATCGAGTCCCGGAAGCGAGAGGCTCAACAACGTCGCAGGATCGTTAGCCGGGGGTTGCGTCGGGGACGGAATGGATTTTCCGATCTGGAGCGGCGGAGGGACGACGGCGCATGGCCGAGCAACAGGACGGTACACGTGCGACGAGGGTAAACCCTGCACGCTTGAATCGCTGGTATCAGATCCACTCGGGCTACCCGGATTTATAAAAAAACCCGAAACCGGTACACCCGACCCGGTACTAACAGACCGTTTCAACAACGGTTGTTGGATCGCAAACTCTTTAAACTCTTCATTCGTCATAGACGAACATTTCCGTTTTAACGTCGAGTTCCAGTGGTTTTTAACGGCGTTATCAGTCCGACCCGTCAAAAGCCGGGCAATCGTTGCCCATTTGTTCCCAAACCGGGCATGCCCCCGGAGAATCGTCACATCCTCCTCCGGCGTAAAGGCACGGTGCTCCACCTGCGGCGACAGCTGGTTGCACCACCGTAACCTGCACGACTTGCCGGATCTACCGGGTATCGATTTGCTGATCAGCGACCAATTTCTCGCCCCGTGTTTTTCAACAAGCTGTTGAAGCGTTTCATCTTCTTCGGGGCTCCATGGGCCTTTGATCCGATCCATATCTTTCTTCAAAATTTTATAATTTTATTTTTATTAATTATTTTTGGTGAGGATTTATGAAGAAATATTGAGAGAGGGGAATGAAGGTGTTAAGAGAGAGGGTGAGTGGGGGTTTTATATGGAGGGAAGAAAGTGTGGGTGATATTGGAGGGTGACGGTCTGTGAGATGAGCAAGCGGTTGCATTTGGTGTAAATACAGCTGGCTAACGGACACGCGTCACATCATAGCCTTGCATTGATACTTGCTCTCATCTTCGTTAATCTTTTCTTTCACCTTTCTTTTTCGGCACGCTCCGCTTCGGCGAGTGTATTGCATGTGTTTTGTCGTGTTTAAACACGATGGATATTAAAAGATATTTATGTTTTGTAATTTAAACACGATGGGGATTAAAAGATATTTACGGTTTTGTAGTTGTAAATAAAGGATTAAATCTTTTATTTTTGTATTGATGTAAATTTAGGCAAGCTAGTCTAAATATCAATGATGATGTGGATGTTAAATAATTAATAAAGAAAAAATATTAAAGTTAATAAGTGTGTGGTGAAGCTTCCTTTAAAGTTAATGGTTCGAGCTCCCTTTGAGGTCAATGGTTCGAGCTATGCATGTGATATGTTGGTGTAAATTACTAGGAGTAGCTTCGGGGCCCAAAATGAGGTTTTGTTGTTAAAAAATAAGGTATGTGAGAGGGGAGGGGAGAAGGCTTGAATCCGTCCAAGATCCGGGTGAGAAGGGGTCGGGTAAGAAATGCAGTTGTTTAGAAGGAAAAGAGAACACACCATGTGAGCCTTACCCGTTAGAAATGTCTTAGCATTGGTGCTCTAACCTTTTGAAGAAATTTTTTTGTTGTTAAGAATGGGAGGGGAGAAGGCTTGAATCCGTCCAGGATCCGTAAGATAGAGGAGAGAAGAGGTCGGGTAAGAAGTGCAACTGTTTAGAAGGAAGAGAGGATCCCATGTGAGCCTTACCCGTTGGAGATTGTTTTAGCATTGGTGCTCTAACCTTTTAAAGAAATTTTTTTATTGTTAACAAGGGGATGGGAGGAGGCTTGAATCTATCCAATATCCGTAAGATAGAGAAGAGAAGAGGTCGAGTAAGACGTGCAACTTTTTAAAAGGAAGAAAGAGGACATCATGTGAGCCTTACCCGTTGGAGATTGTCTTAGTATTGGCTGTCTAACCTTTTGAAGAAATTTTTTATTGTTAAGAATATATAGTATAAAGTTAATAAAAAGGCAGGTTTAAGTACTAAAGATATGGCACTACGTGAATTTCTTTTAATTAATAAGCAATTATCATCAACTAATGATAGATTAACTTATAGATCATGTATGATGGAAGTAGCGTTGATGAGGATGTTGAGATGGATGTATAAAAGACACAAGGTTGGATCGAGTATGAAATGAGGTTTTTTGGGAAAGATTAGGAGTGGCTGGTATATCAGATCAGATAAGATAAGGAGGGAGATTGAGATGGTTTGTGCATGTGAATAAGAGACAGATGATGGCGGCGATTAGATCAGTGGAAACTCTAACCATAGAAAGAATGAGGAGTAGATGCAGACCCAAACTGACTTAGGATGAGCGGAATAGGCATGATTTGTTAGATTTGCATATCTCTGAGTATATGGTCGAGGACAGGACTTTGTAGAGACGTAGGATTAAAGTTAAGGACTTTTAAGGGGAGGGTAACATATGGGTCTAAACAGTAATATCCAAGATATTTCCGATATAATTTTTCCTACACCCGTACGCATATCGAGCATTCAAATCTTAAGAAACTTATTCTCAATTAATAAAAACTATTATAATTGGTGTATATATATATATATATATATGGATGTACCTTATATAAATAAAGGGGTATTTAATCTTTAAAACTTTTATAGGGTTATAATTATATAAATAATAATTAATAAGCCCTCTTTTAATACTTAAACATATAAACTAAGAATCCTATAACTTATTTTTTTTAAGATAATAAAGAGAGTATAAAACCTATATTTAGCGTTATAAAATAAAAAAACTTATTTATAAAAGGTCTAAGGACTAAAACCGTCAATTTCTGAAACTTATTTTACACTTGAAACCACTTTTTAACATAAAACGTTAACACCTCTAAACTACGGGGACCGAACTTGTAATTAACCCAAACCCCCGAGTTTGAATCTAGTCCCAAGTTCGAATCCCGCAGTGACCGTTTTTGAACACGTTTATTCGAAAACGCGTGAAACGGACGAATTCAATGCTTCCCGAGCATCGAAGCAGACGTGCGACCCTAGCCCGAGACATTCCGATTATCGATTCCAACTGTAACACGGCGTGGGCTCGATTTTAGAACCGCCATTACTCAACCATGAACTCCCCAACCAATCTAACATTAAATCGCAAAATCGGGTATAAATATCAATAGGGGTTCATCGACGATATCACACTCCAACTCCTCATACCCTCAATTCGTCGATTCGTACCTGCTTTACTCGATTTGAGCTCGTGAACGACCTGCACTGGACCCGACTCTTTCTCCCTCGTCTCAGCATCGTTCAAGGTAATTCGAATGGTTATTTTCCTTCGTCTTCATACTATAAACAATTGCCCTCTGTCAATTTACATTGACAGAGGGATTTCCAACTCGTATTTGAGGAATTTCGTTTCTAGGGTTCATGTGGAAAGAGGATCGATTCGGGATCCTCTTTATGAAATTTCTTTTCCGGATAGTTAACAAACGAGGCCGTAGCCGGATGGTTAAGGATGGTTAAGTGTGTGTGTGGGCAAGCCGGGCGACCCGGGTTCGATCCGGGCAGCCCCGTTTTTGATACTTTTATTTTTTTATACTTTTTCACTCAGTTTTAAATGCTTTAATTATTTTTATAAATTCTGTAAAGTTTTTATAAACATAAAAACGATTTTTAGTTACACTTTAATATTACAGAACTATTTTATTTAATTAAAATGTTGTTAAAACTTATGATAATCCTTTAAAAATAGTTTTAAATGTTTAAAAACTATAGAAATATTTTTAAAATTTTATAAAACTTATAAATTCACAGGAACTATTTATTCAAAACAGAAAACTTAATTTATTATTTGTTTTCTAAAACTAAAGGAATTCTTTTAAACCTTTAATCTTTTATTTAATTTAGAAACTTAAATGAATCTTATAAACTTGGAAATGTTTGTAAAATTTATATATTTTTAAACAGAAAAATTTAAATCATTTATACTAATTTAAAAAGAGAACTAATTATACTTTATTTTATTATTTATAAATTTATAAATATTATAATAGAGAAACTTTAATAAATGTTAAACTTACACTCTTTTGTAAAAAAAATTTATAAACATAAATCTATTTGTTTATATAAATTTTAAAAAGAGAAATAAAGTTACTTTATTTATTTCCTAAATAATTATAAAGTTATAAACTTTATAAAAACTAAATAAAAACTTTAAACATTTATGAGCTTGTAAAACTTTATTTAAACACTTATAAACTTATAACTTAATAGAAACTCTATCTAAAACCTATTAAACTCATGGTTTTCTTTTATTTATAAACTTATAATTAAGATATAACCATATTCTATTTAATACCTTATAAACTTATAAGTGTTATTATTCATTTAAACGTATTTATATTACGAATTAATTTGTATTATAGATACTTAATACTTAGAAACTTAATCAAATCTCAAATGATTTATGTTGATTAAATAAGTAATTATTCTTGTAAATGATTTATTTCTAAATACTTAGAAAACTATTTTAATTATTATTACCTATTTGTGTGTAATAATTGTGAGACTTTTAAATAATTATCTTAAATTAATTATTCTAGGCTACAAACTTATTAAGACATTGATATCCAAGTCTTACATTCAAAAACTTTTATCTTAAACTTAATTTAAACTTTACAAACACAATCAATCTCATCCCATTGGAACCCTAGTCGAATCCCGAAATCTTAGATCCCTTGTCTTAGACTTTTTACTTGAAACTTTAGACTTATATTCTTAGGCTTATTGTGAGGATATTCTCCCTCGAAGTCTTGCAAATACTTATCCGTGTCGGATACTCTTCATCGATCCAAGTGAGTATACTTAGCCCCTTTTTCCTTTCTATGCTTTTGGGGTGAAACATGTTCAAAATTCTTAAACTTATACAATTCTTGTACAACTTTGACTACGTGTTTATTCATATGTTAAACTTGAGACTTGTATGCTTAGATTAAACTTAAAACTAGCATATTCATTAACTTTGATCAAGCCTATAGTAACAATGATAGATCTATTGTATTTGACCAATCCACCTTGATTGATTGACCCCTTCGGGGGGGAGCCCTTGGTGATTGTTACTGAATTAAACTTTAAACTTGAGACTTATAAGGGTAACCTGCGGGTTATGCCTAAACTTGGTTGGAGGGTTGATATGCACAATGTCTAACATGCTTGTTTTCTCATACTTACATTATAGAATGCATGAATCATAGTGAATTGTAATTCTTCTCAAATACTTGTTAAACTGTGTCAAAACCTTTGTATCTCACCAACTATTTTGTAGTTGACAGATTCTTTCACATGTTTCAGGTTTACATCATGAGACTTATTCGTGATCACATAGGATGCTTTGGACCTAGATTACTTAAACTAAATGTTGTATTCGTATTATTCTTCCTTGTATTGAATCTTAAATTATTCATTAATGAAATATCAAAACTTTAATAGTTAACCTTGTGCTATTGAACAACCGCGTCCGCCCCGACGTATAATCCGCCGTCGGTTGGGGTGTGACATAAACTTTATCATATGGGCTTGGATATATCCACATTTGTGGTGGCCTAAGCATGTTGTCGTTTTCTTAGCTGTGTATCTATATGATATTACATGTACTATCTTCACTCACTCACCACTCACACTTATCCACTTTTTCCTAACTTTATTAATATTATTTTAATCAACTGACTTATTGTATGTTGTGTAGATGCAATGTGGTGAGCGTTATGGTACTAATATACTTTTTTTCAGGTCATGATAAGGTTTTTGGAGTTGAGGATCTCCCTAGAAGCAGCCTCTCTATCCTATAAGAAAGGGGTATGACTTGTCTAAATCCCACCATTTCCAGACCCTACCATTAGCTTGGCTATGCGTGGAATTTACTAGGTATGGTTGTTGTTGTATAGATCACGTATGAGGAACACATGTGGTTATATGTTCAGTGGAGAGAGAGAGATGCTCATGACAAAAAGAAAAAAACGCGAAGTGCATACGTCAGGGTATAAAAAGTCACAGGTCGAGAAAAGAAATATTTCCTTCCTGACGTATTAAAAAAATAACTGTCACTTTAATGATTACTTTCCTTCTGACGTGTTAAAAAAATAACGTCACTGAAATGATTACTTTCCTTTTGTCCGAACTATGTATAAATACTTTCACTCTCATCTTTCTCCACTCATACGTCAGGATATAAAAGGTCACAAGTCAAGAAAAGAAATACCATTTCCTCCTGACGTGATAGAAAAAATAACGTCATCGTAATGATTACATTCCTTTTGTCTAAACTATATATAAATATTTTCATTCTTAACTTTCTCCGCTCATACGTCAGGATAGAAAAGGTCACTATCAAGGAAAGAAATATCTCTTTCCTCCCGGCGCATTAGAAATAATAACGTCATTGTAACGTTTGATTTTCTATTGTCCGAACTATGCATAAATACTCACACTTATTTTCACCACTTTAATTGGCAAGTAGAAGCTTTAGTAACAAAATGGGAAGAGAGAAGGAGTGTTAGTCAAAAATAGATTCAAGTTGCAATTGCATGATTAAAAATGTTCGGCTCTAACTAAAGAATTTAAATAAATAGATTCATTTTTAAGGGAGCTAGGGATTAACAAGCTTAAAGCAGACGTTAAGTTTGCAAGTGAGATTGTCACGTGAGTATTCATGTCTTCCATTTTCTAGTTCTGGTTATAATGCATGCAAAGTTGTTTGGTGAAGCATGTTTTATACGTAAAATATAGATTTTGCTTTGTCTACAAAGCAAAGTATTGAAAGTTAATGTGTTCATGAAATTGTAGTGGTAGGGGGCAATCCTGCCACAAGTAAGGAAGTTCAATGTTGAGAGTTGAGTGCTTAAAGCAAAACTCTAAGACCTAAATGGCAGCCATAGTAAGAGGGGGTTCACCACTGTGAGTTTATACTCGAAGCATAACTACATGACCTAATTAGTAGAGCAAAATGATGGGTGGTGGATAAGGCTCATTGGTAGTTGCATGGGAAATTCTTTCATAAGTTAGGGGCTGATTGTTGAGAGCTCAATGGATGTGGCAGTTAGGGTTCATTGCTAAGAGCTCAATGTGTAACTCCATGATTTGGTGGCAGTTATTGCATAACTATAAGGCTTTATTGGCACAAAGTTTTATAGTATCTTATTTGAAGAGGAAAAAAAGGTAAATTAGTGTTGTATTTGTAAACATTTAGTGAAGTTGTCTACTACACAACACACATCATTAATATTTTATAAATATTAAAACATGATAATTATGTTAAAAGCCCTAAAAATATATATACTACACAATACACATCATAAAGTAATCAAACCTAGGAACTCATGCAAATGCCCATTCGCAAAAAGCCTGTAAAGTGCAAATGCGTATATAAAGTCAAATACGATGTTGATGGTACTATTAAGTGTTGTAAAGCCAAATTAACAGCTCGTGGTGATACTTAAAAGGCTGGAATTGATTACATTAGAATTTTCTCTCCGGTTGTCAAAATGACAACTATTCAAATTCTCGTCGTTGCATTAGTTAGACGTGAACAATGTGTTTCTTGCATGGTGATCTTGATGAATACGTATACATGAGTCCACCTCTGGGTATGACTCTATCATCACCCAAACAATCTTTGAAACTCAAGAAATCTATTTACTGTTTAAAAAAAAACTTTCAGTTTTTTGTGTTCTTGCATAGAAGTAGCTTGTTTCTGTTGTAATTCAGATTTTCAGTTAATTCTGAGAATTAGAAAATTCCCAAACTCTTTCTCCATTTAGGGTTATATGTATGTGATGTGTTGGGAAATCCAAGGTGCAAAAATGCTATATTATGAATGGATTTATATAGAAAAACCTAACATAGAAACTACCATTTTGTGTGTTATTTATACAGGGCTCAAACATGGGATTACACACACAACTGGGACGTGTTGATCAAAAATTCTGGCAGCAAAAACTGAAGCAAAGGAAGGAAGAATGCTAATTGGGCGTAAATTACTCCCACCCGGCGTAATTTACGGCAGGCAAGAAAAGTTGGGCGTACAAGACCTCCGTATACAGGCTCGTTTGGCGTATTTAGAATTGACCCGGCGTAATTTACGGTCAGCCGGCATAAATTACGGACAGTGACGGTTGTGAGAAGTTTTGAGCGGTTTTGGAGGATTAGAAAATTCCCAAACTCTTTCTCCATTTAGGGTTATATGTATGTGATGTGTTGGGAAATCCGAGGTGCAAAAATGCTATATTATGAATAGATTTATATAGAAAACCTAGCATAGAAACTACCATTTTGTGTGTTATTTATGCAGGGCTCAAACATGGGATTATACACACAACTGGGACGTGTTGATCGAAAATTCTGGCAGCAAAAACTGAAGCAAATGAAGGAAGAATGCTAATTGGGCGTAAATTACTCCCACCCGGCGTAATTTACGGCATGCAAGAAAAGTTGGGCGTACAAGACCTCCGTATACAGGTTCGTTTGGCGTATTTAGAATTGACCCGGCGTAATTTACGGTCAGCTGGCATAAATTACGGCCAGTGACGGTTATGAGAAGTTTTGAGCGGTTTTGGAGGATTAGAAAATTCCCAAACTCTTTCTCCATTTAGGGTTATATGTATGTGATGTGTTGGCAAATCCGAGGTGCAAAAATGCTATATTATGAATGGATTTATATAGAAAACCTAGCATAGAAACTACCATTTTGTGTGTTATTTATGCAGGGCTCAAACATGGGATTATACACACAACTGGGACGTGTTGATCGAAAATTCTGGCAGCAAAAACTGAAGCAAAGGAAGGAAGAATGCTAATTGGGCGTAAATTACTCCCATCCGGCGTAATTTACGGCATGCAAGAAAAGTTGAGCGTACAAGACCTCCGTATACAGGCTCGTTTGGCGTATTTAGAATTGACCCGGCGTAATTTACGGTCAGCCGGCATAAATTACGGACAGTGACTGTTGTGAGAAGTTTTGAGCGGTTTTGGAGGAGTTCTTTAAGTGTATTCCGTAACTTTTCGAGAAGGGAGAATCCGTGGAGGCTAGAGAACGTAGAGGAGACAAGGAGACTTAGTGACAAAGGATTCCAACATCAAATCTTCATCAAGTGCTTCCCATAATCACAACATATCATCATCATCATCAACCATGAACATGTGTGGCTAAAACATTTGTGATCATAACCAGGTGTAGGTTTATAATTTCGTTAGTTCAATTTGGGTTCTTTTCTGAATTAGACATGAGGTTCATTGTGTTTCGTTAAATGTGATGCTTCTTCATGTTGTTGTTTCTAATACTTGGTGTTAAAACATGCAATGACTTATTTTGATTCATGTATTCTTCTTCATCGGTGTGTAATCGTTAAAGGTTGAATGTGTGTCTGATGTATATGTTCATTGTATTGACAATTGCTAGAGATCACTTCGTATAGATTAACTTTATCGGTATCGTTCGTTATAAGTTTAGTCATACATGTGAAGGTTCTTCAATTGTACATCAAGTATTGTTATAATCAAGATTATGTCTATGTGATCTTCTAACTTAGTAAAGAACCTAGATTACTAATTGTGAATTAAAACTGAAACTTGGTTGTGCTCATTCTCTTTAATTCTGTATTTCAATCTTATTAATTTTAAGTGTATGTTAAATCATAGTAACAATCAATCAAACAACTTTAAGTGTAAAAATGGTTTACAATCAGTTCTTGTTATTCACCGACCACTAACTCTTCGTGGTTCGACACTCTGTTTACCCTAGCTAGTCTTAGGTGATTAGGAACACATAAACTCTTTATCTTTGATAGGTACTTCGACGCCGATCAGTATGTGACTAAACATGGTAAATAGAAGTTTGGGGACAAAAGTGTAAATATTTGATAACCTACATTCACATAAACAAGATATTGAACATGGTAATCACTCATTGGACCGTTACCATATTCTCTTGATTATATATTCCTTACATCATAATCACGTGTTATAGGATCCACAAGTCAGATTTGAATATTAAATTTACAAATAAATTTATGTATTAAATATAACTTTTAGCTCTTTTATATTCTCATCTAATCTAAAACTTTATTATATACTTTACTCATTAGCTCTAGAGTTTGTGGGTTTGTCATATGGTTAGGGAACCCCGTTTTAGATTATAAACGTTTGAAAGGGCATGGGAAGCCTCCTCTTTAAAAATTAAATTGAAATATTAAATATTTAAATAAAATATATTAATTCTATATATTTTATAATAATTTCTTGTTTTTCTAAAACTTCAAAATGCAATTTATTAAACTTTTAATATTATATATTATACTAATATATCCTGTTCCGATACAGATACACAAGTATGTGATTAATTTATAGTAACAAGACGGGTACCATACTGATTAAAAACCCATGAAAACTTTTGTAATTAATCGCAAGCCATTCTCATACGAAATACTTGTCGGCGCAGTTTGTTGCCCGTCTACCTGCTATCCTTATGTAATTTGCCTTGATGATATATAATTATAAGTTTATTATTAAAAAATAAATAAATAAATACTTGTCAGGAATATTTTCAATTTCAATTTCAAATTTTTAATCAGTTTTTCTAGTCGTTACTACCTCAAAATAAAACAAACGTGATAATTTCTTTTTGGTTTTTACAAAGTAAATATAATTTCTTCTTGTTGTATCTCGAAATCCAGAAACGAAGCTACTTTTAATCAAAAGATAGTCTTCCCGGCAAAACTTTTGATTGATATCAAAGTTCTTTGCTCATTATGGGTGAAGATTAGGATGAGGAGAAATGTTATCGACGGGAGCTTATGGTGTCCGTTTGATGTGAACTTAGAAGGGGGAGAATGTCCAAGGAGTTAGACGAGTTAATCAAGGATATCAATGATGTCAGTTTTACGATTCAGATGGTCAATGGAGAAGGAAAGACGTCGACTCGGGGATTTTTTCGGTGTAATCTTTAAGGAAGATCATGATCAGGACCCGACTATGTAGATCAAAATCGAGACTTCAAGTGGGAGAATTGGGTGCCGATAAAAGTAAATTGCTTCGCCTGGAGAATGTTAAGAAACAAGATTCCCTCATCTACTAATCTTTTGGTTCAAGTATTGTGGTTTCTTCCTCGGCTTGCCCTTTTTGCGAGTTAGACGAAGAGGATGTAGATCACCTCTTCTTCGGTTGCACGTACTCAACGGATGTCTCGAGATGGTTGTGCAATAGGTGCGGGCTTTCCCTCTCGACTTTTCATAACCGGTCGGACTTAATTTATTCCGTTGGTTAAAGTTTCCTCGGGGTCCAAGATGAGAAACAAACTGAAAATGGCGCTGCTCGACTCTATAGTTTGGTTGATTTAGAAGGCTTGAAATTCATTACTTTTCAATAGGAAGATCCGTTCTCCTTTAAAAATGACAGTTGATATTATGCTTCTTTCTTTTAAATGGATAAAAATTAGATCGAATTTATGTAATATCCGGAGTGGTATTGCTCTCTAACTTATTTTTATACCTTGTAACTCTTATTTTATCTAGCATATTGCTAGTCTCTTATAAAATTGTCGTCGTTCTAAAAAAAACATCACTTCCATTAGTTTGATCTAAGAGATCTTGAAGCTCTTATATATTATTTTAATTTTATATTTAATTTCCGTCAAGTATCGTATTAAAATCTTTAAATATAATATAATATTATACGATGCAAGTTTATAATATATAAAACGAAATCTTCTATGTAAGCTCTAAAATAAGAATGTTGGCTATTTAAAAGATATCATTGTAAAATTCAGATATTCAAATAAAACATTTCTTAAGAGGATAATATACAGGAAAAATTATCAAAATGGACATTTGACCAGTCAAACTTATAAAAATGGACAAACTTTTTCAGTCTACTTCGATATGGTCATTTAAGCATGAAGCCGACTGAAGTAGGCTAGTTCAGTCGGCTTCAAATTCCGTGCCAAACCAGCTTTTTTCAGATGTTCAGCTAACCAGAAACAGACACGTGGAGGTGTTGATTCCCAAGACGGCTAAATGTCATGGGGTCATCTCTCGAGGCCCCGTGTGGCGCCCTGGGTTGCCCCAGGGCCAGCCAATCCGTCCCGCTTATGATATGGTCTACTGGTTTCGTCCTGCCTTGGACTCATCAGGCGAGCGGCAACAGCTCGCGACCAGTGATGCTTTCAGTGTACCAACACACCTAGGCATGTTCACGTTGTCTATCCCGCTGTGGCCGTCCCCGATGAAGTCTGGACTAGCCAGCAAACCCAAGCGTTCAAGTACAAATATAGCATAACGATCATCGAATATTTGGTCCGTGACACTCTCCCACCACCATTTCATGCACGTCCTCATGCATTCCCGCAATCCCATACTTGTTTGCAGACATAGGACAATGCTTCACCCTTATGATTGAGCATGATTCACTTTGGTAAGAAGGACACTCGGTAGTTTAGCAACAAAGATCTTCGTCTTGACCGTTGAATTAAGTGCATCGGATTAATTTAAGTGGCGCCGATGTTCGCCTAGTTTCCAGTATAGTGACCCGGATGTTATAGCAGACTTCCATCTTCATTTTGCGGCTCTGCTAGACCGCAGTTGCTGAACTTGATCACGACGAGCTTCAATGTTAACTGGATTAGGGCGGCGCTCACGATCCCATACTCGCGGCGTACAAAGACCATCGCCGAAGCGCTCCCCATTTGGCCTTCTCCCACCACCATTGCATAATCATAATCGTCCGCGTCCGGTAAACGCACAACTGGGATAAGTCACGTTCTAAAGTATCCGAGGGTCGACCTGCTCTGATACCACTTTGTCACGGGGTCATCTCTCGAAAGCCCGTGTGGCGCCCTGGGTTACCCCAGGGCCAGCCAATCCGTCCCGCTTATGATAGGGTCTACTGGTTTCGTCCTGTCTTGGACTCATCAGACGAGCGGCAACAGCTCGCGACCAGTGATGCTTTCGGTGAACCAACACACCTAAACATGTTCACGTTGTCTATCCCGTTGTGGCCGTCCCCGATGAAGTCCGGACTAGCCAGCAAACCCAAGCGTTCAAGTACAAACATAGCATAACGATCATCGAATATTTGGTCCGTGACATAAAGCCCACTTCCAAGCAGGCTAAGCCGGCATGTTTTTTTAGTCTGCTATATGACTTTCCTTAGCCCACTTAATTTTAGCCTGCTATATGACTTTTCTTAGCCGGCTATATGCCTTTATTTAGCCCACTTGAATACATAAAAAATATTATGACTTTGTTATATGGCTTTCCTTAACCCACTTGATTTTAGCTAAAACAATTATTGTTTCACTATGTTTTAGCTAAAATCAAATGAGCTAAGGAAAGCTTTATAGCAAAGTCATAATATTTTAATATGGAAACCTACAACTCCCTCTTTATATTTGAAAACCGAATGTGACTTCACTGTTATTTATATCATGAAGCAAGTGTGTCTCACAAGCCAAGTTACAATTACTCAATTTGTTGCCTATACATCTCTCATTTTTATTTGGGAAAATTATCAAAATGGACATTTGAACTATACAAACAAAGGCTAAAATTAAGTGGACTAAGGAAAGTTATATAGCAAAGTCATATTATTTTTAATGTATTCAAGTGGGCTAAACAAAGACAAATAGCTAGCTAAGGATAGTCATATAGCAGGCTAAAATCAAGTGGGCTAAAGAAAGTTATATAGCAGGCTAAAAAAATCACGCCGGCTAAGCATGCTTGGAAGTGGGCATTAGCCGTATTGGGAATCAGCACCTCCACGTGTCAATTTCTGGTTGGCTGAACATCTGAAAAAAAGTTGGTTTGGCACGGAATTTGAAGTTGCCTGAATTAGCCTACTTCAGCCGGCTTCATGCCTAAATGACCATATCAAAGTAGGCTGAAAAAGTTTGTCTATTTTTATAATTTTGACCGGTTAAATATCCATTTTGGTAATTTTCCCTAATATAAAACATCATACGACATTTCTTTAGAGGATAATTTGAAAAAATATAACACGACAATCATTTGTGTATTTAGAAAAATAAAACATTTCTTAAGAGAATAATATAATTTTTTAAAAGAAATTAATATTTCTTTAGATAAAATAATATTTTTATACGTTGCACACTTAAATGGAATATACGACGGGAAATCAATGCTTTTTTTTTTCCTTATGAAAAAGAGTTCTTGACGAGCGGAATTTTGTTAGTATTCTTTACAAGTTTTTATGGTTACTGATAAAAAAAAGTTTTAGAAAAAGTTTGAAGGGGAGATCCACAACAAAAAAGATTATGGGTTTAAACCTTGCACAAGACAATATCTATACTAATAAATAAAGGTTTAAGTTGGACACGTGTCACTTTCTCATACATTCTCACATTGATTTTCCCGTCTCTCTCTCCTAATAAATACGTCAATATCTTATTAAATAACAATGATATTATAAATATATTATTAAAGAGAAATACTAATTATATTAAATAAGAATATATAATAGGAAATCAAAATATAACTAATTAAAGAAAAATACTAATTTGTTATATACACAAATTTCCACTTGATATGTATCTCGAGACGATTATAATAGTCTGACAAGTTATGACGTATTTACAAATTTATAAGTTATATTTTTAATATACAACACGTGTAATACACGGGATTCGAACCTAGTATATATATATAAAAAGGTTTTTTTACATATTTCCTCCTATTAAACTTCTAAATTACATATATCTCCAACTCTTAACTTTAATTACATATTTTCTCAATTAACTTAAAATTACCCAATTACCCTTCATAAATAATAAAAGTAATATATGTAACTTAGAAGTTTAATATGAGAAAATATATATAATTTTTTTTTATTTACTTCATGTCGTTGTGACGCTGTCATTATTTCGAGTCAAGAAAAAAATGTATGTTTTGTATTATCATAACTTTAACGATAATTCCTTTTTATAGTTTTATTGTATTATCGGGGTTATGCGATTTTATTTAGTTTTAAAAATAGTTATTTTTAAAATTATCATGTGGTTAAAGACATTTAAATTTATTTGGTAAACAATGTGTTTAGTAAAAAAAAATGTATTCATAAATAATGAAAAGAAATATAAATATTACTTTAATTGGTTTATCAAGAGTAAAATGGTAATAGAATAAGTTATTTTAAATAAATTGGATAAATATGTAATGTATAGATTTTAGAAAGGGAAATATATAATTAAATTTTAAGGTTGGCTAAATCTTACTACTATAATAAATGTCACTCTCTGGTTACTTCTCATCTTTATTTTACCGCATCTCTCTCCTATTAAATATTAGATTTTCTATTTCTCTCTCATATTAAATAATAATCTTTATATTAATAAATTTAATTACGGATAGTTATTATTTAATTATAAATAGTTATTATATTATCAATCAAATGAATTTAATATAAACTAACATTTATCAATTAAATAAAAAATTAATGCTCAGTTGAAACAAAATGTTTTAAAAACTAACTTAACAAACCTTATAACTGTCACGCCAAATTACATTTTTTAAAAAACATATTTTGACAAATGTGTTTGTTAACAAATTACATTATATTTTATTCAATCGATTTAATATACTGGTTTATTCAACCCGTGTATTACATGGGTTTTTAAAAAATATAAAAATTTTATTACTAAATATATAATATTTTATTTATTTAACCCGTGTAATACACGAGATTTTAATCTATTATATAATAAAAAAAAACTTAAAAAGAAGATATATATAAATGTCGTAAAAAAATCTGTCTTACAAAAAAATGCAATTGAAGAGAAAGTGTTACGATGACGTGGCAAATAGAAGAGTTAAAAATAGAAAGAGTTAAGATGCATGGGTGGGATACAGGCTGTCTGCCCACACCAAACTAACTTAAATTGATTCGTTCTCCGATTCAGCGACCAAATTTGTTTTTATTCACTCCAACTTTTTATTTAAAAAATATATATACGAAAATTATAAATAATATAATCCTATTTTTAAACTTACTTATACAAAATATAACTATATAAGTCTAGTTTGGGCCATTAAAATTCTGTTTTGGTGGTCATGGGTTTTTCAAAAGGGTTTTCCTTTTGTGAAGGTTATGGTTTCGAATTTTGTAATGTGCATTTCATAAAAACTAGAAACATTCTCTGTAGATTTCGAATTCATTGGGGGGTTGTTTGGGTAGATTGATGTACGAGCCTCCCCTAGTGGGACGTGCCAGCTGAGCCCATGCCGTTCAAAAAAAATATAAGTCTAGTTTGGATTTAGTATATTTTAGAAGATAATTAACATTTATAAAATCTAGTATTAATTTTATATACGAAATAATAAATGCTTCTACTAAATATTCTGCATATAAGAAGTAAAATACAATTCAAAGAAATGATTTTGATGTCTTGTACAATGTACAGATATGACTTGTTTTATTGTATTGTATGTATAAAAGATTTAAAAGTGAGTTATTTTCTGAATTATTATTAAGTATATAATGTGTATCTAAAATGTTATATAAATTATTAGATTATATAAAATAATTAAATCATTTGAACAAAACTATAAGTAATGCAATCACAAATTTGAAATAAATAACGTATCAGTTTCATTTGACAAAATAGTAAACAATGAAAATATTTTTCCTACAAATGACGAAACAAATAATGATTTTAAGTTAAAAAATAAATAGAGAATTAGAAAACTCAGTGTAGTTACATCTACTTGTGTAGCATGAGCTTATCTACTCTCTTAGATATTAAAAAGAATAATTAAAAATAAATAAAAAAGAAACAACAAGAACCTCAATATTAAGACCTTTCAAAAATAAAAACAAAAACTAGGGATTAAGAACATCAATATCAGAATTGGTATATATATATATATATATATATCATATTTTTAAATTATTAAGGAAAAAAAAATAAAATTTAAGTTAAAAGAGTCTTACATCAGATTCTTTAAAACTTATCTTTATCGTTAAAATTATAAGGAAATGTACAATAGAATCTTAAATTTATCAATTACTTAACAATTTTTTTAAAATTATAAGGATAAGAAATGAGATGTGAGAAGTTTTTAAAAAATAAACATTTTTTTATGAAATGATGATTTTAGTTAAATTATAAAGATAAAAATAAATAATCTGATGCAAATGCTCTAAAGTTTTGGTCATGAGTAGCAATGATATTTGGTTTCATCTATTTAATTTATGTATTTGTTGTATTATAGGCACATACATGTGGATGTTTAACTAGATTCATTAATGATTTTAAGTCATTATTAGGATTTAAGCAAAATAATTACTTTTAGAGTTAATTACATAAATAGTCCTCGTGGTTTAAGGAAATTAAAATATTTGAGTACTAAGGTTTTAAAGTAATATGTTTGGGTTTTATGATTTCAATTTTTTAACGAGTTCAGGTTTAAAGTAGCAAATGACCAATCGGTAGCAACTTTGTGTTTCGGCAGCAATTGTATTTGATCGGTAGCGGGTAGCAATTGAACGATGTGTAGTAACTGCTATTACTGATGGTAGGTAGTAATTATGTTACTCATGATGGCGGGGTGGTAGTAACTATGTTACTCATGATGGCTGGTAGTAAATTTGTTACTACTGATGGTGTTGTCTCCTAAAGTTCCTACTACATCAGCTACATACTGTTACAACTGTCTTACAGTTTCGTAAAAAGTCGCAATGTTTCACCTTAATCTGTATGATGGTACATCCCACATATAAAGTGATTAAATTGATATGTTCTCAACAACTAATGGCTTTGTTTTTCATAGATAATCCATACTCGTTATTTGGAGGTAAGTCTCTCATATCCAATTAAAGATTTTGGGTACACATAAAATATTGAATTGTTCTTCATATAAAATTCAAAAATCTATCCAAGTCAATCTCAAAATCAAGAAACTTACAACACGCACATGTACTTTTAATCGTAACAGATAAGATGATTATTAATTACATAACCATCTATTACACTCTTATTACGTATGTCAAACACCACCTACGAGTGTTTATGTTATTTCTTGCAATTCCTTATTTGAAATTAATTTAACAACATGAGCTCGCACCTTTAGACATACATACTCCGTTTTTTGTTGCCGATGTGATATCAATTATTATTATTGGATACAAAATGAACTAACAACATCATGAGGATTTAATCATTATTTATATCAGTTCTCTATATTTTTAAGTTTTATATTAACGGTTGATTACATCATATAATTCAGAATTTCAAAGTTTTATATTTTAAATCACGTGATGTTATACAAATTTACGTTACCGATAAAATTAAAGAATTATTTTCCTGAAAAAACCCTCGGCCCATCCTTGTTCGTTTTCATACGTATCTTTTTTTCTTTTTTTTTAACGAAACGTCCGGACATTCGTCATCACCTTGACAAACGGATCACCCTTTCGTCCGAATAACAAAAGTGTGGTGACCCAACCTCATATCATCAAGGAGAAAACTCATAACTACGAAAACCCCTGAGCCAACCTAAAACATTTTGTTTCAAACGAGACCCCCAGGTTATCACTCAATCAGAAAACTTGATGATATAGGGAGTCTATTAAACCGACCTTTCCAATATGATTACCCAAACGTCAGACCGTGCATTGGACTTTCCTAACAGCTAGCTTCCTACTAATTTTTCTTTTAAAATATTTCATTATTTTGACATTCTTTTTCCTAAATAAATTAAATCAGGGTTCATGCAATTAAGCCTTAAAATAACTATTTATGATGTATTTTTTTATCGTAAGACAATTACTTATAAAATAATTTATTATTATTCTAATCGTTAATCACTTAACTTTACTCAATACGTATTTGTAAATACATGCACATTTTATATAATAAAATTAACAATCAATCTATATCTATCTATAATATATAATAAATAAACGTTTTTAATGTCACGTGTCACCTTCATATCCATTCTTATTAATTTTTTTCTGACTCTGTCTTTTATTCAATACACTTTTATCTTTTAATAATAATAAAATATTAATTATTCTAACAAAACATATTTATTTAAATTATCACTTATTATAAGAAAGAAACATTGAAATCTAATTATGTAACTTTTATTTTCAATCAAACAGTAAATGAAAGTCAAATTATATTAAATAGTAATTAATTTATTTTCAAAACCCAATTATATATTAAATTTTACATATTTTAAATTTTATTTTCTATCCTTAGTATATGTAGTAAATTTTCACACGTGTAAAATATATACATCAAGATTTAAAAAATTTTGTTATAATATTTTTCACCCCGTGTGTAGACACGGGTTCTAACTAGTTATTCTATATGTAGAGGTTATGACAGAAAATCAGAGAAACGTCCGATAAAAATGAATCAAAGTTTAATGCTTTTCTTTGGTTTAAATCCCCCGCTCAAAGTCCGTTTGGTTAACATGGGACCAATAATGGTGCTCTATTAGCTTTCTTTGATTTGGGATTTTATTTTCTATTAATGCACTTTTGGTACATGTAAATATGGTGTACCTAGCTTACAACTAGTCTTATCTATGTTATATAATAAATAAATGTTTTTAATGTTACGTGTTGCTTTCACATTTAATCTTATATTTTTTTTCCCGCATCTCTCTCTTATTAAATACACATTCATCTTTTCAATAATAATAATAATAATATATTTTTAAACAAATTATTAATTTATATCTATAGTACATAATAAACAAGTAAAATAGGAGAACACTTGTCACAATTCTAAGCTTCATCATTCTCAATTTCTCGTCTCTCTCTCCTATTAATAATCAATTTCACTATTTTAGATAACTAAATTAATTATTTGTTTCAATTTTTATATACACATTTTTCAATTTAAAATTGTGTTTATCATTAATTAATTTGTTCAATAATATTTTTATGAACTCTACAAACTGAAAACAGTTTTATAGACAACTAGGATTCAAATAAAAAAAAGTAATCATATGTTTACATATTCACATTGTTTCATTTTGACGAGTGCATGTGTTAATAGATTACCTTATATTTTATTCAACCCGTTTAATACACGAGTTTCAAAGCATAAATTTTTATTACTAGGTATTTAACATTATATTTATTCAACACGTGTAATACACGGGATTCTAACCTAGTTTATAATATAACTAGGTTAAAACCTATGTGTTATATCAGTTAAATAAATACAACTGTTATAAAATATCAGTTTTTTGAAAATTTAAATATTAGATGTTATCAGTCAGTAAAATAAAAAATAATGAACATTTAAGAAATTATAAATAACAAGTATAGTAATTCTCAAAATTCGTACATGGAACAAAGCAATCCCGAATACGTATACGGGGGTCAATCTTCGTACGAGGAACAAAGCAATCCCGAATACGTATAGGAGAGTCAACCTTCGTACGAGGAACAAAGCAGTACGGAGTTCGTGTATGGTGATCAACGTCCTGGCCTGATTGTTTCGTATAGAACTAACCAGGTAATACCTTCCTTCACTTATGTCTTCATCCTTATATATAAGTCTATAACCGTACCGTTTTTTCGGGATTTAACACATGACATAAATTTGTTAATTATTTATTAGGTATAGATTCTTAAAGTTTATAATGATAAATCATAAATGGTTAATTCTGTTGTTTAAATAGAAATACATTTAGGACACAATGTTCGGTTGGAATATTCGCAGTTAAATAATTATGGAAAAGAAAAAGAATAGTGTTATACAGCTTTGAAAATCAGAAAGAAAATCTTACACGTTGCCTTTGTTACGTCACCGTCCGTAAACGAATCATTTACACCGTGCCATCCAACTTATTACAATATTTTAATTTTAAAAGTTTTAAATTGTGAAAAATAAAAATATTTTTAAACGGGTAACTGTACAAGTACGATGGTCGCTGTGGTTTACAAAAAATTTGGATCTAATCCTTAGTTTTTTAAAAGTACACGGATGATCAACGCATTTAGTCTCCAAACTTTGTCAAAAGTACATGTATGGTCTCTATGGTTTACACTTTTTAATGATTTTAGTTTCTAATATGGACATTCTAACTTTGGCTGGGACTAAATACGTTACAAAGTGCAAACCACATGTACTATTCATGTATTTTTGAAAAGCTAGGGATCAACTCTAAAATTTTGGTAAACCATATGACCATCCGTGAACGTTAAGGGTGAAAGGGGCACCCAACCCAGGCGAGACTTGAGTTGCCCGAGTAGGCCGGGTTGATGGGGGAACGAACACTGCCCCCTTTAACTTGAGTAGGCCGAGTAGTTGGAGCCGGGTTGTTTGAGGGAGTAATTTTACTCGAATAGGAGAGAGCCGTTGGTGGGTGGGGGGGGGGGGGGTTGGGTGCTTTTAAAAAAATAATTTTTTATATATCTCTCATCTATATATATATATATATATATCTCACTTTCCTCTTTAAAATAAATAACTCTTTTTCACCCATATATTTTTGTAAAACTTTAATTTTTTTTAACAAAATGTCTTCATCTGATTTTAACATTCTTGTGTACTTTTTTTTAATTTTTAATTTTTTTAACAAAATAAACATTTTTAGTTATCTTATGTATTTTTAATTAATAAAAAAGTATGTTTTTTTAAATGTTTATTTTTTTCTAAATGTTGGTGACTAAAATGAATAAAATGAGTAGGTTATTTACAATGAAATCTAAGTAAATAAGTAAAATAAGAAATTTTGAGATGACATAATTTTATTAGACAATTTTGATGAGTAAATTGATAAATGAGTAGGGTGCCCCCTTCACCCTAATCTAATTCTATTAAAGTTTTCATTTTCACTAAATTAAAACATGTAATAATATTTTTTTTTCTTTTTCATGACGTAAAGTAATTTTTTAAAGGGCAACAGTACGTAATTCTATTAAAGTTATTTAAAAATATCATTACATGCTTTAATTTTATAATTTTTTTTACAAATATTAAATTTTCATTACACATTTTTATAATTTTACACAATGTTTTAAAAACCGGTTTTTAAATTGTAACGGATTAGGCTCAGAAATTGTTCAACCGGTTGTGTCGGGTTGTACCGGGTGGTTCAACCGGGTTGACTAGTAAACCTATAATTTCATAAAAATACAACTCTAACTAAAAAAATAATCCAAAAATACATGATTCCATGCTAAAAATTAATCCATAATCAAAAGATAATCTAAAAGCAATCAATTTTTTGATAAAGTTTTTTTTAAATAAAAGTGCATAATTGTTTTATGTCATTGGAGTGTTAGATGTATTTATTTCATGATTGCTTAAAAGATAAAAATTCACCATCATCGTCATCCTCATCAACAAGATTATAACTATTTTCGTTTCCTACAATATTAAATAAGAAGTTTTATCGCTTAAATGTTTTTTAACGGCAAGCATAAGGATGATGGTTAAACATAGTTTTTACGTGGTCCGTTGTTTTCTAAATAGGAGCATATCAATTGATTTTTTTTTTCTAAACTGGGTTGTAGGTAAAATAATTGATTAACAAGCCTTCTGTTTGTGACTTTGTGTGTATCCCGACAAACAATTTTTTTATTAAGTTTAAACATAAAATTTTACTTGTAACTAAAACCGGTACAACGATATAACCCGGTATTACCGGCGGTTCAACTAACATACCGGTTTTCTAATTTACCGGGCTCAAATTTACCGGGCTAGTGGCCGAGACCCGGTTCAACCGGTATTATCGGCCGGTTTAAACCGGTTTTCAAACATTGAATTTTACTAAAGTTTTTACATATTTGAAGTTTTTCATTTTCATTGATGATTTATTTAAAGTTTACCGTTTTTATTAAAGTTACTTAAAGTTTTTCATTTTCGTTTTTATGTATGTTCCGGAGAATAGAATTACCATTTTCAACCGAACCAATAATAAGAAATTTAATATTAATTTTGAAATTTAGTAGAACGCCCTTCATATCGACAATTTTTTTCCACGGCCCCGACCACGCTTTTCTTGAAGGGACATCACCTTTACTCTTGAATCGAACGTCTTCAAGTAATGCTTGGATTGTTTCCTTCCGATCCAAACGTCACCCACTTCATTCTTGAATCTCCAAATCCATTTTATAAGGAGAACCGTGTTCATAATTTTTATGCTTTCCAATGGAATAAGAAAATTAATTACTATTGTATGAAATTTATCTTTTAAATTTATACCGACTTTAAATTCAAATCATGTCTTTTTTTTAGGCAAATTCAAATCATATCTAACAAATTAAATGTAATTGAACTACTGTTAAAAAATAATTTTTAGTTTTAAAAATAAATATATATAGTTTAAGCAAAAGAAAAAGAAAATGAAAAAAAAATAAAAAAGAAAGCTTAATACATTTTGGTCGTATAAAGTTTACAACAACCAAATCCACTAAAATTCCATCACTAGCAAGTTTATAAATTAATTATAAAAGTTACATCTCTTAAAACAACAGATTTAGTAATTCAATAAACCAAGCTGATACAAACACGATTCATTTAGCACCATGCGCTTTAGCAGTTCAGTAAGATCATACTGGTACAAAAACCGGTCGACTGGTAAAATACGGAGGCAAGATCATTTGTCACTATATTAATTGCTTTATTTAGTTTCAGTTAATTAGTTAGGCTGAGGGGAGTGGTTCCACATTTTCACATTTTCACACCCGTCCACATCAGCAGCACATCAGATTTTCCAGCTTTTTCACATTCTCCACATTAGAGGGAAATGGTTTCACATTTTTACACTGTCACGTCATTTTCTTTTTCTAATTTAATTTAATATTAATTTGTTTTAATAATTTAAAAAGTAAATAATAATAAATTAATAACATTAAAAAAAAGAAAAATAGCATTAATAATAAAAAAAAAGGAAAAATACATTAATAATAAAAAAAAGGAAAAATAAATTAAAAAGTTAATACTAAAAATAGACTTTAATTGTTGCCCGAGTCGAGATTGAGCACCAAATCTTGACGAAGATTGTTGTGTATCTCACGGTTGCGTTTGTATTGTTCGTTTACACTTTGTTAAGCCTCGATAACTTCCTCTAATCCAAGTGTCGCTTCAAATTCTTCTTCGTTGAACTCGTAAAGTGCCTGACCATCAACTTCAATGATCATGTTATGTAGGATGATACAAGTGTACATAACACGTCTTATTCTTTCGAGCGTCCACGAATGTGCCAGATTTTTCACTATGTGAAATCTTTGTTTTAGTACACCAAAAACGCGTTCAATGTCTTTTCTTGCCGATTCTTGTCGCCATTTGAAATATTTTCTAGCTTCATCTTTCGGATACGAAAACGATTTCACAAAAGTAGCCCATTTAGGATAAATACCATCAACGAGGTAATAACGGTGCTTGTATCTTGTACCTCTAAGATCAAAAGAACTATCGGGTGCATTTTCATTAACGAAGGTGTTGAATAGTGGGGATTGGTTAAGCACATTTATGTCGTTGTTTGAGCCCGCAACACCAAAGTAAGCATGCCAAAACCAAAGATCTTTTGATACGACAGCCTCGAGCATAATTGTTGGAGTCGGATGGTCACCTCGCATATATTGCCCTCGCCATGCATTTGGGCAATTTCTTCACTCTCAATGCATACAATCTAGGCTACCAAACATGCGGGGTAGCCCATGCACCTCCACGTGATGTTTGTATATTTTTTGAATGTCGCTAGGAGTCGGTTTCCGTAAATATTTTGGGCCGTAGATATTTATTATACCTCCACAAAATTTGTATAAACAAATCCGTGCCGTTTTCTTGGCGGTCTTAATATTTTCATCTAATTCGTCGGCGACAGATCCGTATGCCAACATCCGCATAGCGGTGGTGCACTTTTGAATGGGGTGAACCCTCTACGACTTCTTGCTTCCCATCTTAATTTGAAATAATCAATCTCTCGTTCCAAATTGTTAATAATGCATAAAAATAGATTTCTACGCATACGAAAACGATTTCGGAATGTCTCCACGTTATAAACCGGCTCGTCACAAAAGTAATCATTTATTAAACGCTCATGAGCGGCTTCACGGTCTCGGTTAATAGTGGCTCTTCGTGTGAACGTACGTGTGTTCGAGCTTTCGGCATCGTCTCTAATTATTTCAACGAGAGTAGCGGCAACCATTGGAAAAAAAGTGGAGCGACACCTTCGGATTCGGAAGAGGGTGAATTGAGGGAATCCATTGAAAGTTTGGTTGGAATGGTTTGAAGAGAATTGTTTGATTTTTATAACTTTTAATTTATAAAATGTATATATATAGGGGTAATTAAATTAAAAAAAAATTAAAATTTTCAACCGTTGGGCACGGCTCAATCGCCACCCAACGGCTACCTTCTTCCTCCCACGAGCGTGGTATTCTCCACGGTGAAGCTCCACTAGCGTCTTTCACGTCAGGCGGGAATGGTGTTCCACGCCACCCACGCCGCCAGCTCACCTTCCACGGACCCATTCCCCTCAGCTTTAGTATCCAAATCGATGACACTCACGGTTAAAAACAATGTATATTTTTTTCACTTCCTTTTATCCTTTGTCATGAAGATTTTGCTGTTAAAAGGGAAAACTATATATATAAAAAGTTAATAAAAATTAATGTGGTTTTAATTACGGTTCCAACCGTTACATGGCACGTGGGAAGAGAACATAATCACGTGGATAGTAAGAGACACGTGCGGGTGTCAAGATTAACCGTCAACTTAAATCTTAAAAGTCAAAAATCTTGTTTAATCCTTATCCGATTACTGCTGAAGTCTAATCACCATATTAATATTACCTTTTTATACATATTCTCTCTCTCTCAATTTTATGCACCATATTAGTTTATAATTTGATTGACAAGACATTTAGATTTACATGATTTTCTTAACATAATGTTTGATTATTTTTATATTTATGCAAGGGGTTAATAACTATGTTAATGATTTTTATTTAACTTTAAAATAATTAGTTATATTTTGCTGGCTTCGATTTTTTTCATTTTTAATTAATAAATTTATATCTAAACCGCTAGAAGATAAATCATCTATGAAAGGGACATAGACAATTTAATTTTACGTAATAACTTTGTTGTAAATTACTAATTATATTATTAAAAGGTTAAATTTTATATTTCTACTACTAACTTGTAAAATTATATAATTTTTAAAACATAAATTTTTAATGCATAGTATACTAATACTTTTCAAGCATGATTTAAAAAATATGTAATTTTATAAGTTTTTTAAAAAATATATAAAATTAACCCCATTAGAAATAGAAGAAAGACCATTAAAACAAATCAAAATAAGTCATATTATTTATAGTAATTATAATTTCGTTGCAATTTAACCTACAAAAAAATACTTGAAATCATTGTTTTTGGATTTCTCAGTTTTTTTATTATTACTACTCTTGAATAAAGAGAAACGCAATATACGCTTTTAACCCGTTTAATTTTCAATTAATATCGTTTTCCTATAAAAACTTTCGTTCGTTAGTAAAAAAACGGATTTTTTGTGAAAAACTCAGATTTTTTTTATCACGACCTCATAGTAAAAAAGTTCTAGTTCCGTCACTGGATAAACGGATATATTTTGTGAAAAAAACCGGTTTGTGAACCGGAACTGGTTTAGAAATCGACCCAAACTAAAAACAAAACAGGTTTGTAACTCTATAAGATGATATCGGTCAAAACCTCCTAAACATCAGCTCGGATAGACCATTATTAAAGTTTATATGTGGTAACAAAAGACAGACTGTCCCATGTCCCAGATTATTTTTTTGGTTTTTTTATGGGACAATTTGTCTTTTAACAAAACCAACTTTTGTACTCGCAATAGCTTAAGACAAAAAATAATCAGTTTTGAATATAACTTCGTTTTTGAAAAAAAATTATAACTAAATGTCAAAAAAAAACTAAAGACAATTGTACATTCCGTTTTTTTTAAATTAAACGAACGAAAATTATAACAAGTAAACGAATATAACAGAAAATGAAGTAGGCTAAAAACGTGTATTATATATAGTATAAAAGGTGAAAACGAAAAAAAAAACTTTTATTGATGATTTCTTACGTAAATGTATATATGTTTAATATTGATATATGAAGAGAATATAAGATAATAAAAGAGGGGACGAAAAAGAAAAAAAAGTAAAAGAAAAAAAGATAAATACTGTTCATAACTTAGACGAAATAAATGAGAAGAAAATATAAGACCAAATTTGTTTTTTAGTTAGGGGTATGGTAGTAAAACTAATATAAATTAGAAAAGGAGAAGAAGAAAAAAAATAAGATTTAGCATAAGGTATTAGCAATACGGAAATTGTAATAGTAGTAATTAAAAAAAATAGTTAACTTAAATTTAAAAAAAAATTATATTAAGTTTATATACAAAATTTAGAGTAAAATAAAAAAACAAAGAAACCAAATAATAATGGGTAAAATTTAGAGTAAATAAAATAAAAATTAGTTAATTTAAATTAAGTCTTTAAAAAAAGTTAGTTTAAATTAAAAAAAAGATTGATTTGACTTTTTTAGTGATATATGATAATCATGTGTAAAATACAAAGATGTCAAATCAAATGGTGTAAAATGATTAGTTATAGGGTGTATGAATCATGACTCACTAAAGTAATTTTAATTGAAACAAATATCGATAATCTTTTTGACTTTTGAGCTTATACGATTGTCTTGTACGGTGGATCAAACACCAACTGCACGTGGTATCAACGCTCCTCGATCCTCCTTTGTTCATTTGAATACTAGGTTAGAATCTCATGTAATACACGAATAATATTTTTTATTTTAAATGGCAAATTTCAATAAAAACACACATGCAGCCCGGGCCGCCACAACCAACAAGAAAACTACTTAATCACAAATTTACACCAATGTCTCCATTAGATCGTGTTAAATTTCGACCTACTTCTTATCCATAAGCACCCTATCGAAATGACTTCGCTAAAAATATCTTCAATCTTAGCCTCCTTGTTTTTAAATCTAAGCTCATTCCTAGCTTTCCAAATATTCCAACAAGTGATCAAGACAATACCGTGAAACACCTCCTTTTCCCCTCCTTCAACTCACAAGAGCTATAGAGCTCCAAAAGGTCTCTGAACGAAAAAACAAAGATGTTCGAAACACGGCACCAACTACTCACCTTTTGTCAAATAACCGAGGCTATATCACATGAAGAGAACATGTGATCAGTCGATTCGTCTACTTCCCCGCACAACGCACAGCCATCTCCGTTAACCTCCACATTCCTTCTCCTAACAGCCGAAATAGTCGGAATTCGATCCATCTCCGCGCGCCATGCAAAAATGTTACATTTAGCCGGGATCCACTTACACCACGCAAAAATGTTACATTTAGCCGGGATCCACGTACATTTGGCCAAGTTTGTTTGATCTTGCTAGAGCCAGTTAGCAAGACCAAATGGGTCACGGGGTCCACAAAATTAAAACAACCACAAGGATGGACTTCCGTGCATCTAGTCTTCTTGGATGACTCCCACTGAATCCATGATTCCCGTTGCGTCTTTAGATTTGTCTTCGGGTTTTTATTACATTACATAAAATAAAAAAGCCTATTCTATTACAACTTTGAGCCATCAAAAGTGGGCCAAAACCATAAAACCAAAAACTGAATAATAAACACAAACAACTCAATCACATGGGTCGGGCCAGATTTACATATTCAACACAATCACATACGGGCAATATATTTGGTCAAATAAAATAAAAAATCGACCAAATTAATAAATAAAAAATTGCCCCAAAAACAGATCAGATCAGAAACTTCAAGATAGTTAAAGTTTGTGATTAATCTAACCGGTGAAACCAGACCGGTTCCGATTTGCGTGTTATAACCCAGGCTCTGATACCACTGTTGGGATTCAGTGGTGATTAGTTTGACTTTTATAAAAACGGGTTTTGACAGAGAAATTAATTAATTCAGTTAATTAATAAATACGCAGCGGAAAATAAAATCATAACCTATTTAACAGCACTGACAAACCGAACAGGATCTGGTTATGAACACGCAAACACAAAAAAAATAATTAATCTACTGATGAGATTAATTATACCTTAGTGGTTAATGATTAACCGGTTGAGACACCTAAGTACAACGAGCCGATGCTAGATCACGAACCAGACGGAAGAGAACGGGACGCCAGGGCTGACCGAGAACTGGGCAGGCAGCGGCGGCTAGGACTGGCTTGGAAGTTGCCGGAAATCACCAAACGGTTTTTTTTTTATTTGTTTCGAAAGAAAAACACAAAAAAAATCCTTTGCGACGGCTGAGGACTTCTTATGTCTCAAACATAATTTTAGGTTTATTATATATAATAATAATAAACCCTACTAATTATTTCCGGGCCCATAGTCCAATACGAGATGCAAAAGCCCGAACCCATTTAATTGTTTTAATTAAAGATTAAAACAATATATATAATTATTATTTATAAACTAGTATAAATAATAATTCCCGTCTAACAAATATATATAAAATACATCGTCTCGCTAACAGTTCGTAATTACCAGTTAAGCAGGTTAAGTGGATTTAATGTTCGTTGCCCTAGGTGTAACTCTTACGGGTCATAGCTCGGTCAGCCGCGTTGTCCATCGGGTCGGTCCATAAAATCCAACAATCTCTCACTTGGACGATCCACAATAAATCAACGCAAACAGTCAGCGACACTCTAGCTGCACATGGTTGTCCCTAACAAGGTATGACGCTTTAAAGTCATTAACCAAATATCTCGGTGTTAGTAACAGCTAACTAAAGCAAGACAATAGACTTATGACAATAGTTGTCATCCATCCTTTCCGTATAAAACATCAATTGAATCAATGAGACATGGATTTAGTTCATTCTCATATGGCGTTCAATTATTATTGTTCTCGATCAAGAATCAAAGTGGTCCAATCAAACACACAGTAGGTTTGGGTAAGGCCTTACACTTCAACAGTTTGAATCAACGAGGGCGCCACGATGCTTATCTGTTACATATAATGTAAGAGTACAGAATCACTTATTGACTACATACAACTCCCACTGAACTTCAAAACTGTTCCTAATCAAAGTTTTTATGACTGGCAGTTACGCGACAGCGTTTGACAGTGATTAAAGAATGGTTCTTAGTAAATGGCAGTTCTAGTACGTATCTCAGGTCAGAGGATACTAATGAGTATACCAATAGCAAAACATCTTATGACAAAGATCCATGAAGATGATTTGATGCTAGTTACATCCAACGTCATTTAAAATGAGGCCTGTGAAGTTCGGAGTCAACTCCTTGAGCCGAAGTTCAGAATAGTCTTAATTCAGAGACGTTCCCACGAGTCTGATCGACTACGGATAATTAAGAATACAAGATTCATGGATTAAACGTATTAAAATCGAACACAGTTATAAGAATTCAGAATTGCATTTAAATCAGTAAACCAAAAAGAATTCAAAAGTACAACTGCTTAATTGTTCACACATTCAAAATACTATATCAAAACATATCACTAGCAAATCTAAAACCAATAGCATCTCTGTGAAGATCATGCTTGTCCTGAGTCATGGGCTTAGTAAACGGGTCCGCTAGGTTTTGATCTGTGTCTAATTTGCTTATCACGACATCTCCACGTTCCACAATTTCCCGTATATAGTGGAACTTCCTTTGAATGTGCTTGGCTTTGTGATGAGATCTAGGCTCTTTGGCTTGAGCTATAGCACCTGTGTTATCACAAAGTATCTCGATTGGTTGGCGAATACTCGGAACCACATCGAGGTCAGTAATGAATTTCTTCATCCAAGCAGCTTCCTTAGCAGCATCTGATGCGGCTATATACTCAGATTCGGTGGTTGAATCCGCCACTACACTCTGCTTGGAGCTTTTCCATGAAACAACTCCTCCATTAAGAGTGAATACGAAACCTGACTGTGAGCGAGAGTCATCTCGGTCAGTTTGAAAACTAGCATCAGTGTAACACTATACAGTGAGCTCCTCTTTCACTCCTCCAAATATTAAGAACATGTCTTTGGTCCTTCTCAAGTACCTCAGGATGTTCTTGACTGCAGTCCAATGGGCAATGCCAGGACTTTACTGGAAACGGCTGGTCATGCTTAAAGCATACGAGACGTCAGGTCTAGTGCACAACATAGCATACATGATAGAACCAATCGCTGAGGCATATGGAATTGCTTCCATTTCCTTAATTTCAATGTCCGTGGAAGGAGATTGTGATTTGTTCAATACAGTGCCTTTAGTCATCGGAACACCTCATTTCTTGGAGTTTTCCATCCTAAAGCGTGTCATCATTTTGTCTATGTAAGTACTCTGACTTAGCCCTAGAAGCCACTTAGATCTATCCCTGTAGATCTTGATTCCTAGAATGTAAGCTGCTTCTCCAAGATCTTTCATTGCAAAACAAGTTCCTAACCATTGTTTGACTTTGTCAAGCACAGGGATGTTGTTTCCAATGATCAGTATATCATCCACATACAAGATGAGAAATGATATAATGCTCCCACTAGCCTTTCTGTAAACACAAGGCTCATCTTCATTCTTGACAAAACCAAATTCTTTGATTTTCTAATCAAAATGAAGATTCCAGCTTCGAGATGCCTGTTTAAGTCCATAAATGGACTTATTCAGTTTGCAGACCCTACTAGGATACTTTGGATTAACAAAACCGTCAGGCTGAACCATATAGACATCTTCAGAGAGATGTCCATTAAGAAAAGCGGTTTTGATATCCATTTGCCATATCTCGTAATCATGGTACGCGGCTATGGCAAACAATATCCTGATCGATTTGATCATAGCAACGGGTGAGAAAGTTTCATCATAGTCAATACCTTGAGTTTGAGTGAAACCCTTTGCAACTAGCCGTGCTTTATAGGTTTGTATATTACCACGCATGTCGGTTTTTCTTTTGAAAATCCATTTGCTCCCTATTGCCCGAGAACCGAGGGGTAGCTCAATCAAGTCCCAGACCTGATTATCATGCATAGATTGCATCTCGGCGTTCATGGCTTCAAGCCATTTCTCGGATTCAGGATCTGAGATAGCAGATTTGTAGTTTGTAGGTTCGTCATTTGACTCAGCTACTAACAGGACTTTAGAAGCTTCAAGATGCCATAGGTATCTATTAGGTTCTTTACGAGACCTACTACTTCTGCGAACACTTGTGTTTATGTCTGATTCATCAACAACAACTTCTTGTTGATCAGACGCTCCGACTTCCTCAGCAGTTGTTTGTGTTTCTCGAATTTCTTCAAGATCCATAATATTATTTCCGGTTCCTCGATTTAGAAGATCTTCCTCGAGAAAGCGTCCTTTCCTTTTGATGGAAACAATGTTTGCATCGGGATGATAGAAATAATATCCGCTTTTATTGTAGTAACCGACGAAAACAACTTTTTCGCCTCTGGGATCGAGCTTGTCATCAGAATCGCTGGTGACATATGCATCACATCCCCATACTCTAAGATAAGACAAATTGGGTTTAGACCCGTGTCATATCTCATATGGGGTTTTGTCCACCTTCTTAGTCGGTGCCAAATTTACAAGGCGGGCGGCGGTTATAAGAGTATAACTCCAGAAGGAGTGAGGCAGGTTAGTTCTACACATCATCGATTGAACCATATTAAGCAGCGTTCGATTTCTCCTCTCGCTCACGCCATTAAGTTGGGGTGTGCCAGGAGGAGTGGGCAGAGAAATAATTCCGTGCTCCTTCAGATGATTAAGAAATTCTAAGCTGAGATACTCGCTGTAATATCCAGTACTTTTCCGACATATCATTTTCTTATTGGATGATATTTTCCCGTTGTAACCTTCTATTTCAAGATCAAATGAACGGATCATTTGGTTAAAGTCTAATTCTTAATTAAATATAAAACAACTAAAATATATAAACATGTGTATATCATTTCGTAAATAATAAATTTACAAATTTGAATACTAAAAAAAAAAAATTTCAAATAATGAAAAAACTATAAATTATTTCAAAACTTAGAAAAAGTGTTAAACTCATAAAACAAAATCCATTTATGTAGTCTAGGGGCTAAACCGTAAATTCTGAAACTTATTTTTAAGCAAAAACCAAAGTTAAACATGAAATGACAAACATGTGAAACCCCAGGGACTTTTTGTGTCATTTCCCTAAACACTCTTCCCCAGAACCAGTTGTGGTTTCGAAACCCACAACCTCCGATTTTTGCCTCATTTCGACCGAACTCGCGAAACCGTCCGGGTTCACCGAACCTCGGGCTTGAGCTCGCGCATGCGACCCGTCCCCTAGGTGCCTTAATGATCCAATTCAACCGAGGCAACGTGTGATGCCGATATTTACTCCGATCGGCTCAACCGATTTTCCCCAACCCATTCGCGCATTCAATGCCGAAATGGTTATAAATACCGACCCCCATAGCTCAACATCATCACACCAAACCTCTCTCAAGTGCCAATTCCACAAAATCGTGCCTACATTCCTCGATTTAAAGCCGTGACCGCCGACGACCAAAACCCAACTCATTACCGACCAATTCTACATCATTTCAGGTAATTCCAAATACTAAAGTGTTCGCTTTCATGTAAGCATCGAAAACCCTCTATTTAATTTCATAAACAGAGGGTAAATCGATCGAATTCGGGACTTGAAATTCTAGGGCTCATTCGGATTTTGGGGATCGTTTGAACTTGTATTTAAAAACAAATTTTCTGGTTATAATCTCAGCAATAGCCCAGCGGCCGAGTTGGTTAAGTCTTGTGCCTGTGAACTGGGCGACTCGGCTTCGAATCCGGGCGACCCAGTTTTGATATTTTGATTTTTTTGGCCTCTTGTAATCAAGGTTAATGTTTCAAAAAAATTCTATAAAACTTCTATAAAACTTTGATATTTGGAATTTTTTTTAAACCAAAAAAAACTTCTATAAAACTTTCCTCAAAGTGTTATAAAACTTAAACATGAATTAATTGCTAGTTAATTTGTTTGATAAACAAAGGCTAAATTGTTTTAAACTTTAAGTAATAATTACAATTTTTTTATTACACTTACACCTTCATTAGAAACTTATTTATTTGTACATATTTAAAACTAAATGCCTTACGTAGTTATTTAAGAAAGTAAATACATTTTTTTGAAAAGTGATGCTTGTAAAACTAAAAGCTTTGTAAAAGTACTAAAAGGTTTATAAAACATAATTTATACTTATACATTTATAAATTTGCAAGAAAACCTCTTTGTAAATTATTTAAACTTGTAAACAACATTAAACATATTATTTAGTAAAAATTATAATTTGTGAGAAATTCTTAAATGAATAAATATTTTAGAGAGTTATTTAATTATTTAAACAATTATTTCCTCTTTTAGATAATTATTAATTATGCTTAATAATAATTATCTAAGAAACCTAATATTTGTTATTAATAGATAACATTCTTTTAAATATTATTTAATCCTACTAATTAATTACCATCCTAAATGCTTGCTTATTTTATATTCAATTATGATACTTGGGAAACTATTTAGAAATCTATTTACTTAACACATGTAAACAATAATTATTTGTTAAACTTCAAATTTAATAAAGTAGTAAATCTAAAACTTGTTATGAAACTTCATAACACAACTACTCCCACTTTCTAACCCGAAAACCCTAGTCAATCCCAAATCTTGTAATCTATGTTCTAGAATCTCTTTGAACAACCTTGAAACCTTACACTTATATTCATAGGCTTATTGTGAGGATACTCTCCATCTCCAAGTCTTGCAAATACTTGACTCTTGTTGGATACTCGTCATCAATCCAAGTGAGTATACTTAGCCCCTTTTCCTTTCTATACTTTTGGGGTGAAACATGTTCTAAAACATTAAACTTATACAATTCTTGTACAACTATGACTAGATGCTTATTCTTATGTTAAACTTGAGTCTTGTATGCTTAGATTAAACTTAAAACTAGCATATTCATTAACTTTGATCAAGCCTATGGTAACAATGATAGATCTATTGCATTTGACCAATCCACCTTGATTGATTGACCATTCGGGGGGAGCACTTGGTGATTGTTACTGAATTAAACTTTTAAACTTGAGACTTATAAGGGTAACCTGCGGGTTATGCCTAAACTTGGTTGGAGGGTTGATATGCACAATGTTTAAGATACTTGTTCTCATACTTACATTATAGAATGCATATATCATAGTGAATTGTAATTCTTTCCAAATACTTGTTAAACTGTGTAAAAACCTTTGTATCTCACCAACTATTTTGTAGTTGACAGATTCTTTCACATGTTTCAGGTTCTACATCATTAGACTTATTTGTGATCACATAGGATGCTTTGGACCTAGACTACTTATCAATTAAACGTTGTATTCTTGTTATGTTTCTTTGTATTGAATCTTAAATTATTTATTAATGAAATATCGAAACTTTAATAGTCAGCCTTGTGCTATTGAACAACTGCGTCCGCCCCGACGTATAATCCGCCGTCGGTTGGGGTGTGACAGATTGGTATCAGAGTCTTGGTTATAGGGAATTAGGTTATTAGACACATGACCTAGACTATAAATTAGGAGACCCAAACATGAGTTATCTCATGTCCTTTACTAGGAACTTTCTCCTCGTTCTATTCTAAATTCTTATACGTAAACGCTTGGAAATTCTATGCTTCTACTTATCTACGTACTACAAGAGTCTACTACATCGAGGATACGTTCTGAGGCTTTAAGTCTATGCCACCAATAAATTCTCGTCAAAAGTATTTAAGTTCTAGACAATGTATGAGAACTTGTGCGGACCGGAAGGGTGGATACCTGTATCCTGGGAAATTCTGTCAAGGAAAGCATTTCGTACAAATCCAAATCAACCGTTGGACCCGTATGCTTTCCTGGGATGAGTATCCACTTATAGGAATGCATGACTTCTCTAAAACATTAATGAGCTTAGACCTCTCTTGATATGTCAAAGTACTTACTTAGTGATTTGCACTAAATGAGTACTATCTCAAATACTATACACTTTATAAATTCATGATTCAAAAACTTTCCTCTGTAACCTTTACTCTATGATTCTTATGTTCCGTCTTTTCAAGAATGGTCACATGACAGCATGCTTACTCGTCATGACCTAAAGGAGTTACCTTCAAGGAGAAATTCTTACGAGATTATACTTAAAAACTATATACATAAACTTATATTTATAGATACTACCCAATAAACTTCGTGATCATTGTAATATAACCCTTAGAACTATGTATTACCCTACAAATTCTTCTATAAAACTTCATTATTTTATAAATATGACACCTAAGAGGTAACCCTTGTATTTTTACCTTACCTTCTTATCACTTAACCAAGCTTCATTTGATAACTAAAACTTTTACTACACTTTTATTCATTCCAAAAACCTCCAAGTATCCTTAAAACTTACACATCATCACCTCTTGTGAACCAAACTTAACACCTTTTAAATCCGAAGTACATTACCAAAGGAATTGGGAACCTAATTGTCTTCCCCGCAAGAGAAGAAGCCTGCTAAGGAATGGATGAACTCCACGTTTAAGACTCTAAACCCACAATGAACCTCGACATAGTACCATAAAACCCAAACATCGGTGACAATAACTAAAAAGTTGTAGACTCATGAAGAAATTCTGGCTAGGAAAATAGGGTACATAAGTGAGTCCTCGTGACCCACCCCTTCTTTCGGGAATTCTCTTCGTTAGCCCATCAACTTCCAATTAAAACTATTTTTGAAAATATTACTGTGATAACTCAGTATTATGAATAAAAACCTTTTGAACATATTAAATCAACTTACTTACTTTAATTTTCCGTTTAAATTGTCTTATGTAAGGGCTAGAAGTCCCAAATTTTGAAACATTTAATGAGAGTTATTTTGAAATTTCATTTTGTTATTACTTATTAACTTGACTCTTCTTTCATCATTACAAACTTAAACCCTCTTACCCAAACACTTCCATCAAGAGTAGCTCACGTTAGTACTAGAGAAAATTAACAACGTGGCATTAAACTATAAAAATCCTAAGTGACACGTATACTTGAAGAATAAACCTTGAATAAACCTTCTGAGTTGTAAGCACCCTTTTAAAACAACACGACTTACGAACCGCTGTCGTAATCAACTATGATCCTTACCCTTTATATAAACTTCACACTTCAAAACTTGACCAACTTTTTGTTTGACAACCATACATACCTATTTGTAAGTCCTACTTATACTACTCATCGTTGTTTAACTCATTATTCTTGAACATCTTAGTTATACACTATATAAAAGAAAGCTACGCATTTTTTTATGAAACAAGATAAATTTGTAAACATACTATTATTATCAAAACTTTTCCCGTTACCCCATGCTAGGAGACTTTCCTCATCCAACTCCTGTCACGTAAGAGTTTTGCTATAGATCACAACAAGAATTAAAGACTTAAAAGCACGTTACTAAAACATCAAACTTCGTATACACAACTATAAGGTCAGAGACTTTTGAGCCATGTAAAAACTTATACAAACATTCGAAATCGTATCCTTGAAAACTGAACACCTTCTAAACCAAAGGAAGCATGTACAACAAAGGATCATGTAAAGCTTAATATTGAAACTTGAAATCAACTGACTTATCCTATTTTCAAACTCATACTTGGATTCTTAGTCTTATTGTGTTCGTCTTAACTAAACCTTATAAGATGTGATAAACATTCATTCCAAATACACGAGCAAACTTCATTCTTTATACTAGAAACTAATATGAAGGGGGACACTGCTTCTTTAGCAGAGTACCTCCCTAGTCTTCTCTTCAAACCCAAAATAATCGGGATCCACCTAAACTTCTGAGCAATTCGAATCTTCTGTGAGAGAGCGTATAACGGTTAATCCTGTTCCAAACGTTGTCCCACACCTCTCTTAAATACTAGAGTATTTAGATAACCGCGTTATACTCAAAGCGTAGTAGTACACTTCTACACACTGAAGCTAAACTAAACGACTTTAAACTATTCTGTGTTTGACGTATTCTTGTTCAAACACAATTTAAACTATCCTATGTTTGACGTATTCTTGTTCAAACACAATTTAAACTATTCTATGTTCAAACACAATTTAAACTATCCTATGTTTGACGTATTCTTGTTCAAACACAATTTAAACTATTCTATGTTTGACGTATTCTTGTTCAAACACAATTTAAACTATCCTATGTTTGACATATTCTTGTTCAAACACAATTTAAACTATTCTATGTTTGACGTATTCTTGTTCAAACACAATTTAAACTATCTTATGTTTGACGTATTCTTGTTCAAACACAATTCTATGTTTGACGTATTCTTGTTCAAACACAATTTAAACTATCCTGTGTTTGACGTATTCTTGTTCAAACACAATTTAAACTATTCTATGTTTGACGTATTCTTGTTCAAACACAATTTAAACTATGCTATGTTTGACGTATTCTTGTTCAAACACAATTTGAACTATTTTATGTTTGACGTATTCTTGTTCAAACATGATGGACGTATAAGACTTTAAACTACTCCATGTTTGACGTATGCTTGTTCAAACATGATGAACGTATGAGACTTTTAAACTACTCAAGGTTTGATGTATTCTTGATCAAACACGAGGAAAGTGTAAACACTTTAAACTACTCGATGATTGAGGTATTCTTGTTCAAACACGAGGAAACTTTGAAACTCTAAATCTTGTCACATTCCTTTCTCTTTAATCATTGAATGACGTTTCTCTCTAAGGGACTCAGTAATCAATGATCACTCTTATGTGGAAACTTTAGACGTGTGTTAAACAAATTCTTGTACTCTTTCTTGATCCACACACAAACGGAAGGACCTATGCGGACTATGCGACGATTTAAATGCTTGCGAGTGCACACGTAAGTATGAAAATCAGCGTATGGAAAAACATAGTAAACTCTGTCGTGTGCTATGATCTAAGACTTATCGAGAAAGGTAGACACGGAACTTAGGTACCGTAGCAATCCTTAGACATGAAACTCCAAACTCAAATCATTACACCATCATCGAATCCATCCCGAGTGATGCATCTCACTTTAAATCCTGAATAGAAATTCAGCAATTATCCTCTCAAATACGTTTCTGAAAACAAATCCTCATATATTTCCAAGAAACTATGTGCTTCTTAGGGAGACTCATGGCAACCATATACTTTGAGAACTTAGAAACTCAAAACGTAGTCGTATTCCTATAGTCAAGGTGCGTTGGGAGTCGAAACGTGGCCCGGAGTTTACTTGGGAACGTGAAGATCAGATGAAAGTCAAGTACCCGCACCTTTTCTCTAGACCCTCCTCTTAAATTTCGGGACGAAATTTCCTAAAGTAGGGGAGACTGTAATATCCAGTACTTTTCCAACATATCATTTTCTTATTGGATGATATTTTCCCGTTGTAACCTTCTATTTCAAGATCAAATTTTTTTTTTTCAAATAATGAAAAAACTATAAATTATTTCAAAACTTAGAAAAAGTGTTAAACTCATAAAACAAAATCCATTTATGTAGTCTAGGGGCTAAACCGTAAATTCTGAAACTTATTTTTAAGCAAAAACCAAAGTTAAACATGAAATGACAAACATGTGAAACCCCAGGGACTTGTTGTGTCATTTCCCCAAACACCCTTACCCAGAACCAGTTGTGGTTTCGAAACCCACAACCTCCGATTTTTGCCTCATTTCGACCGAACTCGCGAAACCGTCCAGGTTCACCGAACCTTGGGCTTGAGCTCGTGCATGCGACCCGTCCCCTAGGTGCCTTAATGATCCAATTCGACCGAGGCAACGTGTGATGCCAGTATTTACTCCGATCGGCTCAACCGATTTTCCCCAACCCGTTCGCGCATTCAATGCCGAAATGGTTATAAATACCGACCCCCATAGCTCAACATCATCACACCAAACCTCTCTCAAGTGCCAATTCCACAAAATCGTGCCCACATTCTTCGATTTAAAGCCGTGACCGCCGATGACCAAAACCCAACTCAATACCGACCAATTCTACATCATTTCAGGTAATTCCAAATACTAAAGTGTTCGCTTTCATGTAAGCATCGAAAACCCTCTGTTTAATTTCATAAACAGAGGGTAAATCGATCGAATTCGGGACTTGAAATTCTAGGGCTCATTCGGATTTTGGGGATCGTTTGAACTTGTATTTAAAAACAAATTTTCTGGTTATAATCTCAGCAATAGCCTAGCGGCCGAGTTGGTTAAGTCTTGTGCCTGTGAACTGGGCGACCCGGCTTCGAATCCGGGCGACCCAGTTTTGATATTTTGATTTTTTTGGCCTCTTGTAATCAAGGTTAATGTTTCAAAAAATTTTTAAAAATATGTTAAAACTTTATACTCTTAGAATCGGTTATATTTCTATTTTTAGTTTCAGAAAACATTTTTATTAGATAAAAACCAAAGTGAACACTATAGAAATTTAATATTTGGAATCTTTATTAGTACAAAAAAAATCTATAAAACTTTCCTCAAAGTGTTATAAAACTTAAACATGAATTAAGTGCTTCTTAATTTGTTTGATAAACAAAGGCTAAATTGTTTTAAACTTTAAGTAATAATTACAATTTTTTTATTACACTTACACCTTCATTAGAAACTTATTTATTTGTACATATTTAAAACTAAATGCCTTACGTAGTTATTTAAGAAAATAAATACATTTTTTTGAAAAGTGATGCTTGTAAAACTAAAAGCTTTGTAAAAGTTCTAAAAGGTTTATAAAACATAATTTATACTTATACATTTATAAATTTGCAAGAAAACCTCTTTATAAATTATTTAAACTTGTAAACAACATTGTACATATTATTTAGTAAAAATTATAATTTGTGATAAATTCTTAAATGAATAAATATTTTAGAGAGTTATTTAATTATTTAAACAATTATTTCCTCTTTTAGATAACTATTAATTATGCTTAATAATAATTATCTAAGAAACCTAATATTTGTTATTAATAGATAGCATTCTTTTAAATATTATTTAATCCTACTAATTAATTACCATCCTAAATGCTTGCTTATTTTATATTCAATTATGATACTTGGGAAACTATTTAGAAATCTATTTACTTAACACATGTAAACAATAATTATTTGTTAAACTTCAAATTTAATAAATTAGTAAATCTAAAACTTGTTATGAAACTTCATAACACAACTACTGCCACTTTCCAACCCGAAAACCCTAGTCAATCCCAAATCTTGTAATCTTTGTTCTAGAATCTCTATGAACTATCTTGAAACATTAGACTTATATTCATAGGTTTATTGTGAGGATACTCTCCCTCTCCAAGTCTTGCAAATACTTGACTCTTGTTGGATACTCGTCATCAATCCAAGTGAGTATACTTAACCCATTTTCCTTTATATACTTTTGGGGTGAAACATGTTCAAAAACATTAAACTTATACAATTCTTGTACAACTATGACTAGATGCTTATTCTTATGTTAAACTTGAGTCTTGTATGCTTAGATTAAACTTAAAAGTAGCATATTCATTAACTTTGATCAAGCCTATGGTAACAATGATAGATCTATTGCATTTGACCAATCCACCTTGATTGATTGACCTTTCGGAGGGAGCCCTTGGTGATTGTTACTGAATTAAACTTTTAAACTTGAGACTTATAAGGGTAACCTGCGGGTTATGCCTAAACTTGGTTGGAGGGTTGATATGCACAATGTTTAAGATACTTGTTCTCATACTTACATTATAGAATGCATATATCATAATGAATTGTAATTCTTTCCAAATACTTGTTAAACTGTGTCAAAACCTTTGTATCTCACAAACTATTTTGTAGTTGACAGATTCTTTCACATGTTTCAGGTTCTACATCATGAGACTTATTTGTGATCACATAGGATGCTATGGACCTAGACTACTTATCAATTAAACGTTGTATTCTTGTTATGTTTCTTTGTATTGAATCTTAAATTATTTATTAATGAAATATCGAAACTTTAATAGTTAGCCTTGTGATATTGAACAACCGCGTCCGCCCCGACGTATAATCCGCCGTCGGTTGGGGTGTGACTCTCGCCACCTCGATCTGATCGAAGTGTCTTAATAGATTTATCGAGTTGTTTCTCTACTTCGTTTTGAAACTCTTTGAACTTTTCAAATGTTTCATGCTTATGTTTCATAAGATAGACATAAACATATCGACTATAATCGTCAATAAATGAAACGAAGTATCTTTCATGATTTCTAGACATGGTTCTGAAAGTGCCACACACATCAGTGTGTATAAGGCCTAGCAGATTCTTGGCTCGTTCACCAACATGGGTGAAGGGGTCCTTTGTGAGTTTGCCAGCTAAACAAGACTCGCAATTATCAAATGAGTCATGTCCGGTAGGTTCAAGAATTCCCTCGGATTGGAGTCTTTTGATGCGTGCCTTGCTTATGTGGCCAAGTCGACAATGCCATAGAAAAGTATCATTAATGCCAGATTTGATACGTTTAGAAAGATTATATATGTTATTGTCAGTTTGAACGTCAATCTCATAAATACCGTTTTGAGGTTTAGCCTCAAAATAAAAGATATCATTTAAGTAGGCAGAAATAGCAATACCATTAAAAACGTACTTAAATCCTTGTTCAAACAATAAAGAAACTGAAATAATGTTTCTAGTTAAACCAGGTGCAAACAAACAATTGTTCAAAACAACCACAAAGCCAGAAGGACATGAGAGATGATATGTTCCAGTTGCAAGAACTGGTACTCTTTTCCCATCACTAACGATGAGCTCCATGTCGCCTTGTTTCAGCTTCCTCCAACTTTTAGGCTCCTGCAAGACATTAATGATGTGGTATCCACATCCGGTATCAAATACCCATGTGTTGCTAGAAACAGTAAAAATTTCAATAACATAAATGAGAATACCTGAAGAGGTGCCCTCACCACTGGCCCTCTGCAGCTTCAGCTTGGCTAGATATTCAGGACAGTTACGTTTCCAGTGCCCCATTTTGTTGCATTCAAAGCATTGGCGCTCCTCAGGAGGGGGTGCTTTTGAAGCTTTATTGTTATTGTTGGTGGTAGGCTTGGTAGCAACATTAACCTTCTTCTTGCCTTTGCTATTAAAACCTCTTTTCTTGGGGTTAGGCTTTTTAACACCAGCAATCAGAACTTGATTTTTCTTTCCTTGGATATTCATCTCAGCCGTTTTGAGCATACCATGTAGCTCGGCCACTGTCTTCTCCAAGCCATTCATGTTGAAATTCAATACGAATTGAGCATAGGAGCTTGGGAGAGAGTTTAAGATGAAATCAGTAGCCATGTCATCCTTCATGGGATATCCAAGTTTGTTCATCTGGTCGATGTACCCTTTCATCTTAAGTACATGAGTACTAACAGGCGTGCCCTCTTGCATCGTGCAACGAATGAGCTGAGACATGGTTTCATAGCGTTCTTGTCGGGCTTGTTTCAGGAATATGCCCTTAAGTTGCTCAATCATGTCAAAGGCACTCAGGTCCTCCATGCTCTTTTGGAGCTCACGGGACATGCGGGCTTGCATAAGGCAGGCCACCTCAGTGGCATCATCTCTTTGTTTTTCCCAGGCATTACGAGCGGCAGCCGTGTTACCATCGGGTGCCTCAGGGACTGGTGCATCGAGAACATAGAGCTTCTTGGCCATCTTGAGAACTATTCTCAGATTGCACTGCCACGAGAGAAAGTTAGTGTTATCCAGCTTTTCATTCTCAAGGATAGACTTAAGAGCGAAGGAGTTATTAGTATTATTATTTTCAGTAGACATCTGTCAAGATAAGCAAAGAAAATAAATTAGTATAAAGAAAGTGAAAAGTCCTTATTAATTTATGACCCAATTACCGAAATTAGAATAAGGAGTGAGAATCTAGCTAAATCAGTCACTAATGGTAGCTGTGGCATACAACATTAGTAAGTGGGTAACTAGACTGACAATTAGTGTCAATTGTGGAAAGATGCACAACTCTCGTGTATGAGGCCGCTAAGACAAGACATGTCTATGCATTGATACGTTTAGCCTCATCTATGCCCACTTTTAATCTCTTGACAGCTGGGGCATGTAACAAGAGAGAAAAGTAATAGTCGTCCTAAAACAGATGTTGCGGAAGGGCCGGATGTGTCAACGAAACCTTTGCGCCTTGGAAGGATAAACTACGCATCCAGTGCGGTGCTGTGGCTCCAAACACCGATGTTTCGTTTTATGCTACAAGTGTTCCTTATAATAGGATGGCATAGACCATTGGTTTTAAATATGGGTTCCAATTTTAGTGTTTACCGAATAGGGTCAAACACAACGAATGATTAAATCATACGTGTGATGTAAAAGCCAGTTTTACTATTTAAAGTCATGATAAATTTGATGAACCTTTTCATCCCTCAGGACACTTAATTTTAAATAACCTATTAAAACTAAGTTTGTCACGACTTGAATAACCAGTTAAAGTTAATAGTTGAGAACTATTAAGTTATAAGTTTTGAAATTAAATTTAGTTTGAATTGCAAAACTTTAGCGGTTATTTATTTTATAAAAACAAGCCAGATGTTATTTTTATAAAATTCTACAAGTTGTAAAATTAGAACTTGTGGTGATAGATTGTGACATTTTAAAACTCCTTTTAAAAAGTTTGGTGTTTGATTGGTTTATAATAAATTTAAGTTATAAGAAAATTAAAAGCAACCATAAAGCAAATAAATATGTAAATCTTATAGGGCCAAGTTTGTTTGATCTTGCTAGAGTCAGTTAGCAAGACCAAATGGGTCACGGGGTCCACAAAATTAAAACAACCACAAGGATGAACTTCCGTGCATCTAGTCGTCTTGGATGACTCCCACTGAATCCATGATTCCTGTTACGTCTTCAGATTTGTCTTCGGGTTTTTATTACATTACATAAAATAAAAAAAACCTATTCTATTACAACTTTGAGCCATCAAAAGTTGGCCAAAACCATAAAACCAAAAACTGAATAATAAACACAAACAACTCAATCACATGGGTCGGGCCAGATTTACATATTCAACACAATCACATACGGGCAATATATTTGGTCAAATAAAATAAAAAATCGACCAAATTAATAAATAAAAAAATTGCCCCAAAAACAGACCAGATCAGAAACTTCAAGATAGTTAAAGTTTGTGATTAATCTAACCGGTGAAACCAGACCGGTTCCGATTTGCGTGTTATAACCCAGGCTCTGATACCACTGTAGGGATTCAGTGGTGATCAGTTTGACTTTTGTAAAAACGGGTTTTGACAGAGAAATTAATTAATTCAGTTAATTAATAAATACGCAGCGGAAAATAAAATCATAACCTATTTAACAGCACTGACAAACCGAACAGGATCTGGTTATGAACACGCAAACACAAAAAAAAACAATTAATCTACTGATGAGATTAATTATACCTTAGTGGTTAATGATTAACCGGTTGAGACACCTAAATACAACGAGGCGATGCTAGATCACGAACCGGACGGGAGAGAACGGGACACCGGGGCTGACCGAGAACTGGGCAGGCAGCGACGGCTGGGACTGGCTTGGAAGTTGCCGGAAATCACCAAACGGTTTTTTTTTAATTTGTTTCGAAGGAAAAACACCAAAAAAATCCTTTGCGGCGGCTGAGGACTTCTTATGTCTCAAACATAATTTTAGGTTTATTATATATAATAATAATAATAATAATAATAATAATAATAAACCCTACTAATTGTTTCCGGGTCCATAGTCCAATACGAGATGTAAAAGCCCGAACCCATTTAATTATTTTAATTAATGATTAAAACAATATATATAATTATTATTTATAAACTAGTATAAATAATAATTCCCGTCTAACAAATATATATAAAATATATCGTCTCGCTAACAGTTCGTAATTACCAGTTAAGCAGGTTAAGTGGATTTAATGTTCGTTGCCGTAGGTGTAACTCTTACGGGTCATAGCTCGGTCAGCCGCGTTATCCATCGGGTCGGTCCATAAAATCCAACAGTTCCGGGGGTCCTTCGAACGAGAAAGACTCGCAGGCCTTCAAGACCACATCCTCGTACCCCAGACGGCCCAACCAGGAATTAAAAACCCTGAAAGGACGCATCCCAAAGAAAGAAGACTTGGTCACCAGAATAATCGGGCAGTGATCAGAAAAAGACCGGGGCAGGGCCCTCACACACGCTTCGGGCCAACTATTGAAGAAGTTGGATCACACCAAAAACCCACATACCAGACCGTCTTTCAATCTCCAACGACAGCTGCTCCAAAAGCCGTTTCTTCGCCGGAACCCCTTGCGGCGCATAAACATTCAACACATTAATCTCAGCGCCACACCCTTTAATTCTGCCTCTAATACACAGGAAGTTCCTATTCTTAATTGCCTCTTCAAACAAAAAAACACCCGGATCCCACATACACAACAAACCACCCGATTGGCCTGCCGACTCCACAAAATCCATGCCAAAATTCATATTTCCCCAAAATCTGGACAAATCAACACCATCAAATCTTCTCGCTTCGTTTCTTGAAAAGCTAAAAAATTCACTCCATGGTCCACCTTAATTTTTCTGATCCAGACCACCTTATCGACCCCCCCAAGCCCTCTCAAATTCAAAGAAAGAAAATTCATCGACCCACCACATTATTACCTTCACCCTGGATCGAGAAACTGGTCCCCACATTGCCCTGCTTTAACGGCTCTTCTCAACTTCTTCCGGCACGAAGTCCTCCGCATTACCCGAACCGGCCGGCGACTCCGAAACCACCGAAGTCCCCAAACAATCTGGAATCCAGTCCCCCATCTCTTCAGAAATCCAAATCCGAAAATTCTTATTCTTCCAACTCAACACAACTTCGTCAGATATTCTAACCCCATCTCCCACTAGCACTCCTACACAATTGACGGAGAGATCCTTATCATCGGCCTGGAGCTGAGGGCAATGCAAAACCTTCCCAAACAGCTCACCAATTTCAACAAAAACTCCTTTAGCAGCTAAATGAAGTGGCACTCCCTGAACTTTGAGCCAGGCAATTCGCTCAAATGCAAAGGATTGCCCTTCCCACCTGACCAGATTAGAAAACCAATTCTTCCACAACTCCTCCAAGGTTACCTCCTCCTTGCTACGGAAGGTAAGAATAACCGACAGACCACCTAAGTATTGAATCTCAACTCCACCAACTCCGGAATTGCCAAGAAGATAAGTCAGAGACGTCAACGAATTCAGGTCTACTGAACGACCGACCAACGCCAACCCATGCATTGCCTGAAACGCACTCGTCTCCTCCACCACTTTGACAACCTTCACTGGCGGCACATAATGCGCCTCACCGGAGCCGTCACCTTTTTTGTTTACCAGCAAACGACCTACCTCCCATCCTGAACTGCTCCCAATTTCGATCCTCTTGCATAACCGGGTCCTTCATACCAGATTTTCTATAACTATCCTTTCCTCCCTGTCCCAACGTATCTGCGTAATCTTTAGCTTACATCCTCCCATCTTAATGTTATTCAGGTTCCTCTCCAGCTCCTTGCGATCCTTTACATTCTTAAAACTGATAAACCCAAACCTGTTACCTTCTTTATCTCTCTTCCTGGCGATGTAAGAACCGGCCATCATGCCAAAATCGCCCAGGAAAGAAGCTAGTTCCCAAGGGGAACACCCCACGGGGAGATTGGAAACAAAGAACTTAGTTATAATCCCACCCTGCCTTACTGCTCCGTCTTCCCCTTTCGAGGCCTTCTCTTGTCTTCTCTTTCCGACCACCTCTTCCCATCTTCTGACTCCCATCTTCGGAGTCAATAATAGCAATGTGGTTGGTCTAATTACATTATTAATGAACGATTAATATGAATATAATGTTGCATACTTAGAAATAATTTTTTTTTCTTAAAAACTTATATATTACACGGGTTGAATAAACTCGTTTATTATGCGTGTTAGATATAATGTAATCTGTTAACATTTACACTCGTCAAAATATGTTTTAAAAAATGTAATTTGACGTGACAATTATAAATTACGTTAAGTTAATTTTTAAAACATTTTTTCAACTGCGTATTAATCTTTTTTATTGATTTGATAAATATTAATTTATATTAAATTTATCTGGTTAATAAGTATCCATAAATAAATTTATATTAACTAGGAGAGAGGCCAGAAAACATGTTGAGGATGTACCAGAAAATGACACGTGTCTCACCAAAACTTTTATTTATTATATAGTATAGATATAGATATCTAACATTATTCCTTTTTAATTTAATTTAATTGTTTAAGATTTCATAAAAGTAAAAAAAAAAACATTAACTACTTTGATTAATGTAGAATCAACTAGCATTTGATGCCCACGTTACGCAATGGGTCATGAGCTCTAAACAATATATAAACAATAAGACGTCCAAAAATATTAACTAAAAAAAGTGGATTATAAAATAACAAAACGCCAGTAACAATGTTTGAACTCGGGTGGATGGGAACACGATGCACGGACTTGCCGCTGGGCCAAGTGGAAATTCGTGTTTAATGTCGCACATTTAATCCTTTATACATTAAAAGAAAATCGTGGCAAGGCAAAAGAAAACGCGGCCAATGCATTAGTGACATATGACATCACCATCAAAACCATCCAATAATGAGTTACAAAGTGTTCAATCCATTTCAAAATGTATAAAGTTGTAATTGTTACACTATTTTGCAACCACAGTTATACATTATTTTGTATGGTGAGTTTAGAATGCAACGTAAGAACTTAATCACAAAATTAGGGTTCATGCACATGCTTTTAAAGAAAGGTTCCAGGTTTAAATATGTACAATAGAGTAATTTAAAATCTATACTATATAATAAATAAAGATTTTGGTGTGACACGTGTTATGTTCTGTGCATCCTTAACATGTTTTCTCGCCTCTCTCTCCCATTTAATAATGATATTAAAATAATATATTTTTAAATATTTAATATAAATCTATTTTTGGATACTTATTAACCAAATAAATTTAGTATAAACTAACATTTATCAATTACATAAAAAAAATTAATACCCAGTTGAAAAAAATGTTTTGAAATATAACTTAACGTAATTTATAATTGTCACTTCAATGTACATTTTTTAAAAACATTTTTTGGTGAGTGTATGTGTTGACGGATTATATTTTATTCAACACGCATAATACACGAGTTTATTCAACTCGTGTAATACACAAGTTTTTAAAGAAATAAAATTTTTATTTCTAAGTATATGACATTATATTCAAATTACCCGTGTATTACACGGGATTCTAACCTAGTTATTGATATAAAGTAGAGTATAAATAACATTTGTTATTAAAAAAAATTATAGTATACTTTTATTGAAATTTACACCGATAATTTCCGTGGTAATAACACACAATTTATTTATTTTATAGTTATGTAAGTGAATAAAAGTTCATTATTTCATACTCCCTGGTAATGTTAAATATGTAGGTTACTAGTATAATTTAGTTGTCTTTGTAATCCGTACTACATTTGCATGAAGTGTACTAATAAACATCCTAAGGAGGCTTAATATTTATCATGATATGAGTTAGAGGTGCACAAATCAGTTCTTGGGCTCAAACCGGTGCAGGCTGGACTAAACGAAGTCAAAACCGATTTGTCGTTGGAACCGGTTCGGGTTGGAACCGATTTGTAGTGGGAAAAACCCTAACCGATAGGAAATAGTCCAGGTAGATTCATAACTGGTTCGGGTTGGAAGCGGGTCAATGATGTCTAGTGTGTTAGATTCATCGACGACGAAAACGATGTGTATATCTTCAAAACGGTAATAAGTTCAAATACTGGTCATAATAAATGCTCGTTTAAGGTTAATAGTATGACCTATATTTGAACTTAAACTGATATTAGAATTCACAAGCGAGTGTTTTTGAGTTTTGACAGAATAGAGAACATTTTTGTGCTGGCTTTGTTTTGTGTTGGTTTGATATACCAGTTTTGTTGTGTTGGTTTTGTTTATGCTTGATTAGCTAAGAAAAGAAAGTTACGCAATTAACCGTGTTCTTTTGGTGTTGTTTTATAGTAAAACAACACAATTAATTGTTATGTTTGGTGTTGTTTTATGATAAAACAACACCATTAATTGTGCTGTTTTACAATGCAACACGGTTAATTGTGCTGTTTTACTAGAAACCCGCACATTTACGTAAAGTAGCACAATTTCACTAAGTGTCGATTTTGTTTTTACAGTAAAATATAACAATACTATACTCGAATTAAATGTAAAAAAACGCTCGATTTTATGGTGTAATTTAAAAAAAAAAAATAAGGTCGTATGAAAAAGTTATGTATGTTTAAAAAAAAGGGGAATTTGAAAAAAAGTCAACAATTATGGGTTTTCCAATAATACCTTCTACCCCTTATTTTCCTACACTTAAATCCATATCCTTGATCATCCATTTGAATGGATGAGATTGCTTATTAGGCTTCTTAGCCAAGTAGCACTTCTTAGGGGAACCATCCCATATATATATATATATATATATATATATATATAGTATAGCGTTCAAGAAGGAGCTTTTTGATTCTACTATATCTTCATCTTTACTTGGTGGCTTGTGACTAGCGTCATCTTCTTTCTTATGGATACTTTTGGAGGTAAGCACCCGCCACCCGGTTCCTTTCATCATGTAACACCGTAGGCAAATCATAATCGGTCGTGAACATGAGCGATGTTGAGTTTCGTAAAGAATGTCTTGCTTCAAATATCAACGCATTTTGTGTGTAGTAGCTATGGATGAGAGGAGAAGAACTCCACTGGTTAAGTGTTCGTGTGAAAGTGGTATCTTGATGTATTGGAATAAAATATTCTAATATTCATAAAATATTATTTCCTTCTATAGACCTTTGTTTTCTGCCTATTCGCCACCTTCGTAGCCTAAGAATTTGCTTGTTGCCTTTAATTGCTCATTGTATTTTCTATTTATTATTCCTCTGTATTGTTTTGTCATATATGAAAATAGATGCAAGCCTTTGAACCATGAAACTTTAGATGGTATCAGAGCCGCGATCATTCAAAATAAAACCCTAATCGACCATGCCAGGAAGACGAGAAAACTACCCGAATCAGCAACTTGACGAACCTGCAGCGGAGGATGTAAAACAGAGGGACGCTGCTAAAGATTGCAGTTTCTATGGAAAGGATGGACATACCCGTGACGGTTGTTTCAAGCGAATAGGGTATCCCGAGCGGTGGTCGGGGAACCAAAACATAAAGAAACAAGACCTAAAGCAGCTTGCATTGAGACGAGCCCAAACTCCTTTATTCTAGGTTTGACAAATAAGCAATATGAGATGTTTATGAAACACTTCGCAGAAAAGGGAGAACCGAGAAAGGAAGGTGCAACACCTACGACATACATGAACGGTAAAAAGGATAGCGATGATGACTGGGTGGTGGATTCCGATGCTACCGAACACATTACCCATAACATCGACATCCTTGAAAACAGAACCCAAAACCGTTTTGAAACCCCTGTTGCCATTCCAAACGGGGATGCTATACCTGTTAAAGGAAGAGGTGAATGTACTTTACTAGGGGGAACGAGAATAAAGGATGTTTTGCATGTCCCAAATTTCACTTGTAACCTATTGTCTACCAGCCGCTTAAGTAAAGATTTGCAATCAGCTATAACCTTTTTCCCAGATTTTTGTGTTATGCAGAAACTTCACACGAGGAACTTGATTGGTGCGGGTGAATGCAGAAGAGGTTTGTATCGGATGGGGTTGTTTGGAAATGACAGAAAAGTGATGATGACATGTAATATCCAGTATTTTCCCGACCTATCCCTTCCTAAACCCTTGCACTTATCGTTAATCCGAAACTTGAAATTTCATTAAAACTATTTCCTTAAACAATGATTATTTATTTAATTATTCAAGAAAGAAAAGTATACTTGAAATATACATATATATAAATATATGAGACTTATTTAAATATATATGTATCTTATGAGAAAGGTATTAAATTCCTAAAATTTTATAGGTTTATAGTTATATAAATAAAATAACTAATAAACTTATTTCTAATACTTAAACATGTAAACTAATAAACCTTATAAATTATTTTATAAAATTATAAAATAATAAAACTTATAAAACTTACCTAGTTTTTATAAAAAAAACATATTTATTTTTATAAAAGTCCAGGGACTAAAACTGCCAACTCTTGAAACTTACTTTAAGCTAAAACCCGACTTTATACATAAAATAATAAACACTTGAAATTTCAGGAACCAACAGTGTAATTAACCTAAACTGCTGAGACTGAAACCAGTCACACGTTCGAACCTCGTTTCAACCGGTTTTTCATCCCTTTTATCCAAAAAACGCGTTTCAGGCCATATTCAACGAACCTCGAGCTGCGCCTCGAGTGTGCGACCGAAACCCATGGTGATTCAATGCCCAATTTCAACTTTAACAGCCGCGTTGTTCGACTTTAAATCCGTCGCCTACAACCACCATCTCCCCAACTGTTTCGGCATTAATCGTTGAAATTGGCTATAATTACCGAACCAAACATATCAACGACATCACATTTCAACTCTCTAAATTCTTATTTTCTTCGATTCGTACCTGCATTGATCGATTTGAACCTGAGGACAGCTGCACCTGTTTCGAACTCGATCTCCCTCGTTTCATCATCAAATCAGGTAATTCTTGTGACCATTTCCATCGCTTTCGTACAAGAATCAAAAGCCCTCTGTCAATTTGCAATGACAGAGGGGATTACGATCCGTATTTCAGGGATTTTATTATAGGGTTCATTTGGGAATTAGGGACGATTTCAGATTGTGTTTATCTTATTCTTTTCAAGGTATAAACACCAGCGAGGCCCGTAGCCGGGTGGTTAGATGCTTGTGTTCGATCCGGCCAAGCCTGAGTTTTTTTTTTCCTATTTTTTTATGCTTTTTAATCAGTTTTAAATTCTTTAAAAATTCTTATAAAATCAGTTAAACTTATATAAACTTGAAACTGATTTTTAACTTTACCTTTATATTCCAGAAACTATTTTACTTAATTAAAACTAGTTTAAAAAAATCCTATAAAGATTTAATCTTTAAAATTGGTTTTAAGTACTTTAAAAACTATAAAAACGTTTATAAACTTTATAAAACTTACACTTCAATCAGAACCTATTTTATAAAAGTTAGAACTTAATTTGTTATATATTTTTCTGTAATAAACAGATTATTTGTTTTAAAACTTTAAATTAATTATTAAACTTTAATTAAAACAAAAACTTATAAACTCACACATTTTATAAAATTTATATTGACTTGAATTTTTTCATTTAGTTATTTAAATGAAACAGAAAACTTAACTAATTATTTATTGCAAGAAAATAAATAAACATTGTTACTTAAGATTAGAAATTTATAAACTTCAAAAACTTTTACTTAATAAATTATAGATTTGTACATTTTCTTTTGAACTTATATGTTATAAAAACATAAACTTATTTATTTATTTAAATTGAGAACATGGGAGATAAATATGCTTTAATTAATTTCTAAACTTTTGTAAACTTATAAATTTTATAAAAGTTAAATAGAAACTTTAACTTAAAAACATTTATAAACTTGTATTTTAAAATATAAACTTTAATTAAATGCTTATAAACTTGCAAATTGAAAGAAACTTTATAAACTTATAAGATACTTATTTAAAACATTTATAAAAACTTATAGTTTTATCTACACATTGAAAACATTTATAAACTTATAATTTAAAATATAAACTTTATAAGAAATTCTATTTTATAAACTTATAGAAACTTGATATTTATTTAAACTTATAAACATTATTTATTTACAAGTTAATTTATAAAATAAAAGTTTAATACTTGAAACTTTAATAAAAACCTAAATTATTTATATTGTTTATTCTTACGGATAATTATTTATCCTTGAAAATTACATACTCTTTAAATAATTAATCCTTAATCACTATTTAGTCTTTAAATACTTTATTTTTAATAATTATTTTACTCTTGAAATAATTATTGTCTTTAATCCTTATCTTAAATAATTATTTTAAACAATAATTATTTTAAACTATGAACTTATTAAGCTTTAAAATCCAAGCCTGGTATGGTTCATTCAAAACCTTATTAAAAACTTAATAAACACAATCATTCCCGTCTACCATTTGGAATCCTAGTTAATCTTAGAATCCTAGAATTCTTGTCACTGACTTATAGGATCAAAACTTGAAACTTTAGACTTGTGTTCTTTAGGCTTGTGTGAGGATATTCTCCCTCAAAATCTTGCTACACTTAATCTTTGTTGGACACTCTTCATCATCCAAGTGAGTATATTTATCCCCTTTTCCTTTTGTTTATAAACTTGGGGTGAAACATGTATCAACCTTACAAACTTATACAATTCTTGTACAACTATGCCTACATGTTTATTCTTGTGTTATTATGCTTGAGACTTGCATGCTTAAATTAAACTTAATACTAGCATATCCATTAACTTTGATCAAGCCTATAGTAACAATGATAAATCTATTGTATTTGACCAATCCACCTAGTTTGATTGACCCTTCGGGGGGGGAGCCCATGGTGATTGTTACTGAATTTAAACTTTAAACTTTTAAGGGTAACCTTCGGGTTATGCATAAACTTGGTTAAAGGATTGATATGCACAATATTTAACATGCTTGTTCTCACACTTATACTATAGAATGCATGCCATAGTGAATTGTAATACTTTTCAAAAACTTTGCTAAACTATGTTAAAACCTTTGTATAGCACCAACTATTTTTAGTTGACAGTTTACTTACATGTTTCAGGTACACTAGCATGAGGCTTGTTTATGATCACATATGATGCTTTGGACATAGAACTTGTCAAATTAAACCTTGTATCTTGTTATGCTTTGTTTATTACTTGTTTTGTAAACTTGAAAGTATTAATGAAATTATTTAAACTTTAATAGTTAACCTTGTGCTTTTGAACAACCGCGTCCGCCCCGACGTATAATCCGCCGTCGGTTGGGGTGTGACAGATTGGTATCAGAGCCTTGGTTATAGGGAATTATGTTATTAGACACATGACCTAGACTATAACTTAGGAGTCCCAAACATGAGTTACCTCATGTTCTTTACTAAGAATCTCCTCTTTATTCTATTCTTAAAACCTAAAAACCCTATACATGTATGCTTATACTTATGCCTCTATCTACTTACGTGTTACAAGAATCTACTACATCGAGGTTATACTCTTAGGCTTCAAGACCTAATCCAAAAACTAACTCCCGTTAAGAATGTTTAAATACTAAACAACGTATGAGAACTTGTGCGGACCGGAAGGGTGGATACCTGTATTCTAGGAAATTCTGTTAAGGAAAGCATTTCGTACAAATCCAAATAAACCGTTGGACCCGTATGCTTTCCTGGGAATTCTTGGGATGAGTATCCACTTAAAGGAATGCGTGACTTCTCTAAATGTTAGGGAATTTGAATTACTCTTGATGTGTCAAAATGCCTATTTAGTAATGTTCACTAAATGGGCACCATCTAAATGCTTATACTTCCTGATTTCAAATCCACATCTGTAAATCCTTACTCTATGAACCTTATGTTCATTCTCTTCATGATTTGTCACATAACAACATGCCTACTCGTCATAACTAAAACTAGACTTCAAATCCTTATGATACAATACTTAAAACTATATATACATATATTACCCTACAAACCTCATAATTCCATGATACTTAAGAACCCTTGTGCTTATTCCTATCTTCATATTACCTGGCTAAATTTTATTTGATAACTATCTTAAGCCTTTACTACACTTTTATACATTCCCAAATCTTTATATATCCTTAAAACTTACACACATCACCCTCCCTTGTATACGAAACTTAACATCTTTTGACCTAAGGTACTTTAACAAGAAATTAAGAAACCTACTTGTTTTCCCTAAGAGGAAGAAGCTTGCTGGAATGAATAAACCTCACACTAAGGCCTTGAAGCCCATCCCACAATGAATCTTATCATAATACCATAAGCCCAAACAATGGCACATAATGGCTGAAAGAGGGTGTAGGCCCATGAGGAATTCTGGCTAGGGAAAATAGGGTAATTAAGTGAGTCCTTGTGACCCGCCCCCTTCCCCGAAAATTTTCTTCATGAGCACACCGTTTACAAGTCAAGAGCCATTTCTAAAATATTTCTGTGATGACTCAGTATTATGGATAAACAAACTTTAACTTCATGAAGAACTTTCACATTTGACATTTGAAAATCTCACCATCACTTACAAACTTCTTTCTTTTCCTTTTTCTTGCTAGGCAATGAATTCACACTCACCTCCTTCACCCGTGTACCACCCTGGAGCAGAATCCGATCTTGAAGGAGACAGTGAGTCACCAGTTCGTCAGCCAACAGCCAACAGCCAACATACTAGACTTCCTTTTTCGCAAAGTAAATTTAAAACGGTCGGTTGTTTTGAATTACTACATTACGATATTTGGGGTAAATATCGCCCCCTCCTTTTCTGGAGCAATTTATTTCTTAACAATCGTTGATGATTTTAGTAGGGCAGTTTGGGTGTTTTTGCTAAAATTTAAGCATGAGGCAAGCAAGTGCATAATGCATTTCCAAAAAATGATAAGAACGCAATTTGGGGTATAAAATATACTGCCACAACACATGAGCGAAAATGAGAATGAAACAACCCACCAATTTGTGTCAGATCAAGACAATCATTATGATGAAGTTGCCGAGCAGGTCCGAGCGAAAAGGAACAAAACACAACCAAAGCACTTCGATGATTTTTTCGTTAAACTTCCCCCATCGGTCGACCATGCACACACCTCACCGAGTCAATATTCCTCAACGGTACACCCCTAACCTAACTTTGTCTCTTATGAAATTTTTTCTAAAACTCACAAAGCTTTCTTAGCGGCCATTGATTCCAACATGAGCCAAAGTATTTTCACCAGGCCGTTAAAGATGCGAGGGGGAAAGAAGCCATGAAAAAGGAAATTTGTGCCCTTGAAGAAAATGGTACATGGACCCTAGAAGAACTACCCGAAGGAAAACGGGCCATTGACTCCAAATGGGTGTATAAAGTAAAGTATAAACCGAACTGTGAAGTTGAAAGATACAAGGTGCGTCTTGTGTTCAAATCGTTGTAGGTATTTGAGGTGGAGGAATTCTGGGGGCATTTAAGTTACATTTGATAAAATTTTAAAGGAATATAAACTTTCTATTAACATAACATAAAAGGAATGTTATACTTAGTAGTTTATTGGAATATATTTCTACTTCAATTCCTTCTCCAACCAATCAAACACATTTTTGAACCAAACTAACTCCAACTGAAATTCTAGTTTTGATGAATTTCACAAACAAAACAGATCATTGAGGTCACGATGCCTGTAAAAAGCATTTTCTCATAACTGCTATAAAACCAACATATGGTAGTAAAAAGAATCCCCATTTCCCTTAGGCCTATGATGCTCATAGAGACTCTACACAAATCCTAGATTTATCGGTTAGGGATCCACTTGTCCTCATACGCTTTTATATTTACCGGTTAAGGATCCACGTGTCCTCATGCGCATTTGTATTATTGTATAGTTTACTTCATGTTACATTACTTACATTTGTATATAGTATAAGCACCCAATGTAAATGTTGTATCTATCTGTTCTAATGTGAATGGTAATCATCCCCCTAATGGGGCTCATACCGTACAAGTATAACATAGCATGGGTGACGATATATAAAATTATAATGCCATAAGAAACATGTCCCTTTGTTAAAGTATCATCAACATATATCCATTTGTTAACAAAAATATAAAAAATTACAAGGATACACAAACCTATATATTTTAGTGAAAGCCCCCTAACTCCCTTGGTATACTATGGGGTGTTCAACAACTGGACTCCCAATAATTAATATGGCCAATTTGATATTTTATTTTTCACAATCATACAACTTGTGTCTTGTATGACACAAGTGAGCAACAAAATTTTAATAGTAAGATAAGGTTTTTTTTATGTTCTTTAGAACCATATTAAGCAAGAAAGACCAATTGGATTAAAAAACAGGCCGGTGATGATTTAAAGTTGGGCTCGCTTGGGCCTAACCATTATTTAACGTGCAATTGTTAAATTTGAAATATTTAGAGTAAATTACATGAAAGGTCTCGTGGTTTGTCAACGTTTTGCATCTTTGCTCCTCGTAGTATGATAACGAATAACATAAAAGGTCTCTGGAACATATGTCTGTTAAATTTTCTGTCAAATTTTTAAAAAATTCCAAAATACCCTAAGGTTAAAAAACATTAAAAATAAATTTAAGAGAATTACATATGAAATGTGGGACCCACTTCTAATAAGGTATCAAATCACCCGCTAATCCACTATGTCTTCCTCGTTGAGAACCAGTCCCTAACCCACAATAGCTTCAACCTTTGTCTTCACCACCACCACCACCACCATCTCCGGCAACCACTACGATTTATCTCTCTCACTCTCTTTGTATCGCCCTCTCTCACTCTCTTTGTATATCCCTCTCTCACCATCTCAGGCTTCGAGCCTTCAAAATCGGCACAACCGGAAAAAAAGGATTCAATATCATCACCTAAATCGTCATTCCCTCTTCACCAACCTCGTCGTCTTCACCTCAGCAAATCCACGGTGCAAACACTAACTTTGAAGACAGTGAAAAAAAAAAGCTTAAAACCTCAAAATCATTACCATATCAGACATTAATAAAGACACAAATCGATTCATCACTCGAATTATTAGCCTATTAGATGTATGGAAACTGTGGATCCATTCCGTTTTCAAGTTTAAAGAACCCAAAATTCAACAATTTCTTGAGCAAACTCTTTGTCTTCCGCAATCAAAGAACTCACTCTTTGTCTTCCGCAATCAATACCTCGACGGTGGTATGTGATGCCTACAGTGGTAGTGGAGGCCGAAGATAGTGCCGGTAGTGGCGACGCTGTAGTGGCAGCGGGAGACGGCGAAGTCGTCGGAAGCCACGGGAAGGAAAAGGGGAGGGGGTTGACTGGTTTTGGTTTTAGGTGGGTCCACATTTCATATGTAATTCTTTCAATTTTATTTTAATGTCTTTTTTTTTATTTTAACCTTAAGGGTATTTTATGTTATCCGTTGTCATATCATGGGGAGTAAAGATTTAGTTTTTCATACTTGGGAAGCCAATCCAGGACATTTCATGTAATTTACTCTAATATTTATGATGTTAAAATAGTAAATAATTCAAACTTTAGGGTGCAGCATCAGCAGACACAAACCAATTATATTTATTTATTTTATTTTTTTTAGTTCCCACATACGGCACACACAAGTTCGATCCCAATGAGGCCCCTTAGCCGGTTCATCCTTTAATTTTTGTTCAACTTTTTTTATCTTTACTTAACTTTTTTTTTTACATTTTATAGGATTATTTGTTGACTTCTGTAAACGTTAGATCTTAATTTTGGTTTACTCATTTCAATTGTTTTTGGTCTAATCTTTTCCTTAAATGGTAAATGATTTTTAAAAGTTCACTTACGTTTTCCTTACATTTATTTTTACAAGAATGTTACTTTTTCATTATTTCCAAATATACCGCCGTCATTTGTTTTTTTTATGATCTACGTTTCGATTGTCTTAATGTTTATGTTGGTATGTGGCTTTATATGTTAGTAACAGATCGCCACATGTACGTTTATGTTGCCATGTTTAAGTTACCTATAAGTACAATAATACGTAACATCTCCAACAGTGACAATAGAATAAAACAATACGTCCATCGCAGCATGTGGTGGATGTTCCCTAGTTATTTGGAATTTTGCATAGTTAGTTTGGTTATTTATAGTTTTTAAGTATTTGTTTAGAGTTTAGACATCTTAATCTAACAATCACACCAGAGGTGGCAATTTTACTTTGAAATGTATGTTATTAACTAGAGATGGCAATTTCATCAATAAGAAAATTAATATGGATTCTTACATGAAAATTATTAAGTTTTAGGTTGTGTGTAATGGTGTTGGGTCGTAAATGGGTTGATCAGACTAAGAATGTTCACAACAGGTTTTCTATATCCATGTTCATCATGGGCGGACCTACCCCCAAAGAATGCGGTGCAGGTGCCCTCCTTAAAAATAATTAATGTAGATTACATCATAAAATCTCTATTGTTCCCCATAAAATTTTGGTTAAGCCCTCCGATTGCCCCCCATGAAAAATAATCATGGGTCCTCCACTGATCTCCATCTCTATTATTTAAAGCTTTTTATTATTTTACACCTATATCAAGATCTCTATCTTCATCTTTAAATTTTAGAGTTTAATAAATAAAGATTCTCTAAATACAAATATATATTTTTATCAATCTCTATATTTTTTTGGAGTGATTAAGAAAGAGAAAAAATAATAAAATAAGTGTTTATGAGTGTGAGAGAAATACATAATGAAATATGGGAGATTAAAACAAATCTAAAGATAAATTTGAAAAATTATTATATTTAGTTAAATTACAGAGATAAAGATGAATATCTGATGTGAATGCTCACCTGGGATGTTACATTGGATAACCTAAACGTGTTTTATTTTTTCTGTTTTTGATAGAATATGGTTTACAAGTAAATTAACGTGTTTGGTATAATATTTAGTAACTTTACACAATATTAACCACGTTTCTCAATAGTTTCATTTAAATACTTCAAATTTTTTTGTCCCTCTAAAGTCACTCAACTTTCAGTTGGTGTTCCAATTCTATGTAATATTTTTATAAATGTTTAAATTTTTTAATATTAAATGAGATATATGAAACATATATGAATCTTGTTCACTATTTAGCAATTATTTTTTTTTCTAATTCAACTTAAATATAACAATTTTGAAACTTGTTTATTATTTGATGAACTTTTTTTTCTTCACTATTACCTCCTATTTAAGTTAACTGAATAAAACTTTCACTTATGGGTAACTAATATTCATATATATTTCATTTGCCTCATTCAATTTTAAAAAAAAAATTAAACATTTATAAAAATATTACATAGGATTGGAACACTTAGTGAAAGTTGAGTGACCTTAAAAGACAAAAAAACTTTAAGGTATTTAAATAGAACACTTGAGAAACTTAGTTACTATTGGATGAAGTTTTCCCTAATATTTAAAAGGGAGCTTGTGCAATAACAAAACTATAAAAAAACAATAGTTGTACATATGCATGTTTATGGAAAAAAAATGTGTTACACTTATATAGATGCATGTTTATGTAAAAGGTGATTATTGTATGTGAAGTGTGCAAGATACTATATGTGTATTTTAGGGCTATATTAGTCTATTAAACTACATGTCTACATGTGTTTTTAGACGCACCGTTCTAATGGTTTGGACGTACCATTATATTCAGGGATGGAGCTTGAAAAAAAACACAGGAGGGTCAAGATTTTTTTAACCATAAGAAAACAGGAAATCAGAGTCAATTTTAACCATAAATTAATTTTAATCTAAATGTAACAGTTTCAATTTAATTTGTTATTTGTTTCATGCACATAGTGAGCCATAAATAAAAAATCCCAAACTTAAAATTCATTAATCGTTCCCAGTGTTGTAAAAATCGCGTCTAGGCGACTCGTTAACGACTAATTTTGGCCTAGTCGGTCCAAAAATCGCTAGGCATTTTAAATCGAGCCTAGGCGTTCCAAATCGCGCCTAGGCGGGCAGATTCTGGCGAACATTCCGGCGAAAACCTGAAATTTCCAGCCAAATTCCGGCGAAAACCTGAAATTTCCGGCGAAAACCTGAAATATCCGGCCAAATTCCGGCGAAAACCTTTGGTGTGGTTTAAAAATGAACATTTTTATAAAAATTACATATAAAAATGTGTGTATATATATAAAAAACTGAAAATTACATATAAAAATTCCAATCCGATTAATCCCGCCTAGGCCCCGATTAATCCCGCCTAGGCCTAGGCCCTACCTCACCACCCGACTAGCGCCTAGCGATTTTTACAACCATGATCGTTCCCAATGGAAACAACTCATTTTGGTTTCCATATGAAAACAACTCTTGAAACATTTTATCACAAGATATAGAGTGCAACAAACACATTATTTGGGGGTGTCCAATTTCTAGTTGTTATCTTCAACCAATTTATCGGCATAGCTCAAAGCTTGCTAGAATTCAACTCGTTTACAAACCGAGCTAGTTCAGCTTGTCTCGTTTACAAACCAAATCAGCTTGGTTTGACTCGAATTATTTTATATTTAGTGTATTATATATTTATATATATATATAGGAAAAGGATCATGTGTAAACTCATTTTTGTTGTGTAAATCAAAAAATCAATTTTGAGCCACTAATTTAATTTAACATATAATAATAAGTGGATGAGATTAATTCTGATTATTTTTTTGAAATGAGTGGTTGAGATTATTTAAGGGGTATAAGAGTTATTGTGTCTATCCATTTTTTAATTAGTTTTTAAAAAAACTAATTCTCCCTCTTTCTTTAAACTTTAATAACTTTTTTATGCACTGCTATTTTTTTAAACAAAATATACCATAAAAACGAGCATTTTTTATCTTTAATTCGGTTATAGTCTCGAAGCTTTTTTATTTTTATTTTTAACGTTTTTATTACATATATGTTGCAAGCACTTACATATATGTAATATAAACATAAATGTAAGTGTTCAGACGTTCCCTCCATGTTTTCAAAAACTCCCCCTCTTTTTTAGAACACAGATAGCTTTTTATACAATATCATTTTTCTAAAAAATATGCAACATAAAATATAGCGCTTTATTATCTATAATTCGAGTATAGTTTTGCTATATAATTTTTTTTTTGTATAGATAATATGAACATAAATGATATTGTTCATCCAAAAACCCTGCATCACAAGATCAATTGTTGGTCTATTTATATTTTTTATCTCACTTTTTTTACAGATTCGCTAATTAAATTTAAAATTCATTACACGTAATAATTTAAAAATCTCAATACCTTTTAAATAGAGAATCACATAATTGTTTCAGGGCGGCTTCTAGTGTCACGAGATCAATTATTGTTCTATTTATATTTTTGATCCAACTTTTTTTTACACGTAATATGAACATACATAAAATTGTTCATCCATAAACCTTGAACCATGAGACCAATTATTGTTGTTATTATATTTTTATTTGTGTTCTAAAAATTGGTTGTAAATTAACATTCATATGTAAAATTTATATGAAAACTTGTAATAGCAAGTTATACTTTTTCTATTACATATATGTAATACGATATTATATATGTATGTAACAATAAGATATTACATATATGTAATATGATACTATATATGTAACAATAAGATATTACACATATGTAATATGATATTACATATGTGTAATATGAAATTCCATATATGTAATTTTTTTATTTTATATAATATAAACAATTACATATATGTTCATATTATTATGTAATTGTTTATTACATATTAGATATTACTTATATGTAATATGTGCAATATAAACTATTCTATATGTGATTTTTTCTATCACTATGTATACTTGATTATGCGGTTATTTACTTTAAATTAAGTATGTCTTGAACTTGTAACTACACACACATTCTATGTTATTACATATATATCTAATAGTTTATTACATATATGTGCTAGGTTATTGCATATATGTAATTGTTTATTAGATATATGTAATAACAGTTGTCCAATTATTTTATCGAGACTATAACCGAATTAGGGATAAAAATGCTCGTTTTTTAAAAAACTTATATAAATTTTTTTTAAAGAAAACTAATTATATTAAAAATTTTATTTAAAAAAAAACTAATTAGAAAACTACAAAGCACCATTATGGTTTTCGACTAAAAATTGAATTAAAATTACTAACTAGAAAACTAAAAATCACTAATTAGAAAACTAAAAATCACTAACTAGAAATCTTTAAAAAAATTTAAAGAAAAATAATTAGAAAACTATAAATTAAGAAATTAATTTGTTAAAAAAAAGTAAACATTATATAAAAAATGTATTAAAGTTAAAATAAATGAGGTGAAGTTAGTTTAAAGAAAACTAATTAGATTAATACAGTCATTGATTTTTTTTAATGAAAATAAATTAATTTGGTTTTGAATAAACAAAGTGATGAATTTTTTAGTTTTTTGAATGAACGAATTTATGTGTTTTGTTTTTTTTATGAACAAGTTAGATTAACATATTTTATATCCGTGTTTTGGATAAAAAGTTATTAATCTTCTAAAAAGGGAAAAAAATTTTGAAAAAATGGGATAAACTTGAAACAACTATATTTATGTTTATATTTACATGTATGTAACTGTTCGTTACATACATGTAATAACTGACGTTCAAAAAAAAATTCGAGAGTATATTTGAATTAAAGATAAAAAAATCTTTATTTAATGGTGTAATTTTTATAAAAAAAATATTTTTTTGTTAAAAAGTTATGAATATTTAAAAAAAATGGGGGGAAATTGAATTAGTGGAATCTTTATTATTAAAAAAGTATGGAGAATGTTGCAATTACCAAAATACCCTTTTAATAAAAGAATGTGAATATTAGGTGTCTTTTTCCTATTGGGTTAATTGGTTTATACATGAAAATGTGATTTACAAATGATCCATACCATATATATATATATATATGGTGAGGATCATTTGTTAACTTGTAAACCAAAAATCAAATTCTAACCACACATTTAATTTCATATTTTTTAATCTAATCTCCAAAAGTCAAACACTATATTAAATATAATAAATATGTGGTCAGAATTATATTTTTTGGTTTACACATTTAAATGTGGTTTACATTTTATATTTTTCATATATATATAAAGGATTTTAGTTGTAAGAAGGTGAGAAGGATTTAGGCCATTAGATCAAATTGTAGAAAAGATTTAATGGTTGAGATTAAATTATAGGAGAAAAATTTGTTGGAATGGTATTTTAGTATTAGCCACTTTTGTTGACTTTTTATCAAGTCCCCCCCCCCCCATTTTTAAACGTTCATAACTTTTACATACGACATTATTTTTTCAAAAAAATTACACCATAAAAACGAGCGTTTTTTATCTTTAAAACGAGTATAGTGTCGTTATAAACAAAAACGAATTTTTTTTATGTTTTCCAGCTCATTGTGTAATTAGTCAGGTCAATATGTAATACAAGTTCATTGTGTAATAAAAGTTCAATGTGTTATACAAGTTCATTGTGTAATACAAGTTCATTGTGTAATACCACGTCTGGTCATTGTGTAATACAAGTTCATTGTGTTATATATATTTATCATTGTGTTTTACGTTTTTCAGCTCATTGTGTAGTTAGTCAGGTCATTGTGTAATACAAGTTCATCGTGTAATACAAGTTCATTTTGTAATGCAAGTTCATTGTGTAATACAAGTTCATTGTGTAATGCCACGTCTGGTCATTGTGTAATACAAGTTTATTGTGTAATTAGTCAGGTCACAGTGTAATACAAGTTCATTGTGTAATACAAGTTCAATGTGTAATACAATTTTATTGTGTTATATGTATTTATCATTGTGTTTTACGTTTTCCAGCTCATTGTGTAGTTAGTCAGGTCATTGTGTATTACAAGTTCATCGTGTAATACAAGTTCATTGTGTAATACAAGTTCATTGTGTAATACCACGTCTGGTCATTGTGTAATATCTGGTAATTGTGTAATACAAGTTCATTGTGTAATTAGTCAAGTCATTGTGTAATACAAGTTCATTGTGTAATTAGTCAGGTCGTTGTGTAATACAAGTTCATTGTGTCAAATATTTTTCATCATTGTGTTATATGTTTTCATCATTGTGTTTTACGTTTTCCAGCTCATTGTGTAATTCGCTCATTATTGTGTAATTCGCTCAAATATGTCAAGTCATTTTGTAATATGCTCATTGTGTAATATCAGTTTATTGTGTAATATCATGTCTGATCATTATGTAATATCAGACCTTGTATTACACATTGACCTTGTGTATTGCACATTGACCTGTTATATTACACATTGACCTAGTATATTACACATTGACCATTATGCCCTCCCTTTAAAACAATAAAATGACACATGTCAAGCTTAGAATCCTTCTTAACCTTCTTATTTTTAAAACTCTTTTTTACTATAACTTAACCCTATATATATATATGGGAATGATCATAAGAAAATCAAAATCTACTTATTTAAGGTAAAAAAAATAATAAAAAAATCATAACTCAAAAAATAAATCAAAAATTAAAAAACTGCTTCGGATACCTTGTTTCCCACATCATCCTCGTTCAAAAAAGAAAGAAAGAAACTCGAAAAGTAGTGGGTTTAGCTTTTGGGTTTAGTTTTTTAGGTTTAGTTTAGCTTTTATGTTAGGTTTTTGGATGCGTGGGGTGGGGTGGGGTGGGGGGGTTTAGGTTTTTGGGGGGTGGGGTGGGGGGGTTTAGGTTTTTGGGGGTGGGTTAGGCTTTTTGGTTTAGTTTTTGGGTTTAGTTTAGGTTTTTGGAAGGGTGGGGTGGGGGGTTTAGGTTTTTGGGGGGTGGGGTGGGTTTAGGTTTTTGGGGTGTGGGTGGGGGGTTTAGGTTTTTGGGGGGGTGGGGTGGGGGGTTTAGGTTTTTGGGGGTGGGTTGGGTTTTTGGGTGTACTACACATATGCAGTAGGAGTTTTTTGATTTTCTCATAAAAATAAGTTTTCTAGTGAACTCACCCTTATATATATATACACACACACACACACAATTGTTTGTGAATGATGAATGCTTTTTGCCAATCTACTCATCAGTCATCACTTCATAAAAGTATAAAGCCAATAGTTATATAAATTTTAATTTATGTCCTAGTTTTAGCCTATTACCTAATACTAATTGTTGCCCTCCTTGCCAACACTAAGTCTAGGGGGTGACGAAATTGAATCATTACACATGATCAAAAGAAATTACTATTAATTGAATAGTTGATTACATTGATTACAAAAATCAAACAAAACAAGTAGAACAAATAAGTCTTCTTTTGTTATTTTCTAGCTAGGTCCACTAAAGCATAATCCTTGATCCTAGCACGAGCTTATCAACATCCTAACTAGCTTCACCTGAAAAACATGCTAAAATAGGTTAACTAAAAAAGTTGGTGAGAACATAGGTTTAGATACATACATAGTAATAGATAACAAGATACAAGTCATAAACAAGTTTCACAATTCCAAGTAATTAAACTTTTATACATGAGTTCACAACCAACCCAAGTGATCGATAGCTCTCCCGTCCAACACCTTGTCAGGGTGTTAGACTAAGTGTAAGTGTCAAGAATGCAGTTTCTAAGCACCCAGCTCCTTCCAAGTTGATCAAAATTCACAACTTGAAGGACTAGATGGGCTTGTCATGCCAATAGATCTATTTGCGTACTCTCGCAGCTTCCCCAAATTTAATGGTTGTGTAAGTTTAAGAAAATAAGAGAGACTTTGTATTTAAAAGTGACATAGTATAGCAACATGTATAAACCAGTTTAGCTTTACTAGAATTAGAAAGTATGTTAATGACTGCAAAAGAATAGTTTTGACTCGAGAACTTGGTTTCAGTTTTGATATAAGAGCATGTTTTCCACCCCCAAAGTAGAAAAGTAAAAGAGGGGCTATGAACTCACCTCGCAAGTGAAAGGGTTGAACTTGTACTTAATGTAACTTGGATTGAATGCCTTAAGGATTCCCTAAGTTAAGTTTGCTAAGTTAATCAGAAACAAGGTAAGTATAGTCGAGGGGTTAACAGTGTAATTAGTTAAAAGTGATTGTTGTACACTAGAGTAGTTATCTTCCCAGAGTAGTACCTCCAACAGAAAAGTTCCCAGAAAAGAGTTGGCCGAATCAGAACACTGTCTTTTCCTAGCTAGAACTTTAATGTTTGTCAGATAACTACATATTGGTTTGAAAGTTACTATATTTGTATACTTAACCAAGTTTAGGGAGTGTATGGTAAGTTTGGAAAGTATAAGAGCTAAAGTGAAAATATGAGTTTAGTAAAGATATAAATAAGTTTAATTGAATATTAAAGGGGTTTAATTTGAAAATAAGAAGTTTTAGTAAAAACGTGATTTTTGAAATTGAAAAGAACAAGAAAGATCAAAACCAAGTTTTTAAATAAAAGTTTGAACAATTTTGATTAAATAAGGCTTTTGATCTTGGATAGGTCTATGATTATAACATAAACATGTTAGGAAATCATAGATCTAGCTAGTTAGGAAGAATTTTAAAAGAAAAAATATGAACAAGCAAGAACACGAGAAGAACTTACTTAAAATGGAAAAATTTAAGCTAGAATCTTCTAAAAGATGAGAGGAACGACATTTAGTAGCTAGAGAACCCTAGAGGATTGTTGAGGTGCGAAGAACTAATGGACGACTAAGGAATCTATTTATAGGGTGAGATTAGGGACTTATTCGCAAAATTAAATAGTTATTTGGACTAGGATTGCAAAATATTTGAATATATTTAGTAAAATTTAATTAAAAAGAACTAAAAAAAAGATCACGTCCAATTTAAAAAAAAGGATTAGGATGAAATTGAGATTAGTTAGTTGTTATTAGGATAAGAATTAAGTTTATTAATTAAGATTAGTTTATAATAAAATAATAATTTTTATTTATTTAAGATAAGTTTGAATTAATTTATTCATTTAAATAATAAATATATTTATTTGTAAAAATTTAGAAAGTCTTAATAATAATAATTAATATAAAAATTAATTAGATGATTTATAATAATTAACCAGATTTCGAAGATGTTATAAATGAACCTTGAAATTTACGTATGTGTAATTTTTACCCTTGAAATTTGATTTTAGTCAAACGAAGTTACAAACTTGAATTATTTTGATTAGGTTAGAGTCTAAGACATTCAAAGTTACCATAAGTATCAAGTACAAGAATCAGATAGAATTAAAATAGAATAATCAAGTCGTTCTAAAACGCAATAGAATACTCGTTTTAGACCAGACTCAAAAGTTTGATATGAAATGATATCACAAGTGATACGAGGCATCAAAAGGTTCATAGTATTAGAATTCTCAATAGATTACAAAGTAGAATCATAAGATCAGACATAGAAATCAGGAATGTCACATCGTGGCTTGAAACTTTGCTAAAAAAAAGTTCAAAAAAACTACCTCGAAATCGGCTCGAGAGCCAGCTCGACTCGGATCGTTCATAAACTAAATCGAGCTTGGTTTGGCTCGGCTCGGCTCGTTTACGAACCAAAACATCATTAGTGAACCACAATATAACCAACCCCTGGTTTTTCGAGACGTGCATGGGGGGAGTTTTTTCCATGCAGTCTAAGTCGGGGAATACCCGGGTTGGGGTTGGTACAAGAGGCACACACTTTCACCTTGCTTGGAGTGTTGAGTGTGAGCGCTCCTTGGGATTTCTTTTCAAAGGGATGTGCTTGTTATGGTATAGCCGGGTTGGGACTGGTTGGGATGGTACACTAAGCACACGTGCCACCACTAAATCGAGTGTGACTAAAACTAATACCATAACAGGAGGGATGGGTTGCAATGTCTTGGGAGGGATGGTTTGGGAGGGACCTTTGGTTCATTTGGTCGAGTTCGAGTGGTATGGGAAGCTTTGCACGGGGTCCTGGATTGCTAATCATTTGAGACGAGGATCTATGGTCAAGCCTGAGAGTATCATCCTAACCGTGAAGAGAAGGTATGTGAATATCATCTATGGTGAATTTTGGTGTATGTACAGGTTAAGAAGGGTCCAAGGGCATGTTGGAAGACAAAATGGATATGATATATCTCGGCAAAGGATTAAAAGAACTAGAAGGCGTGCTTGGACCACTCGAAAATACTTTAGAGGGAAGATTCGGAATAGAGAAAACAAGGATACTCCCAAGCTTTTAAAGATTGGACAAGACATTGCCAGGGATCGAAATGCCACCAGAAAGGACAGGAAGCAAGAGGATAAACGGATGCATAATGATTGGTATATAGAAAATGGTAGGTTTTTGTGTTATTATTATTGGTTTATTTGCAGGGTTATGTGGTTTTCTCCTTATGTATTATTTAGAATTGGTAGTATAGATTGGATTGAACTTATAGACGGAATCACCTAAAAAGGTGATGTGTTTGTTTTTTCAGGGTCTAGTGGGTTTCTGGACTTAGGGGTTTGTCCTTCGGCTGGTTGCTAGATCCTCCCCCCTTTGTATGTTTTTTTGTTTGTTTTTAATAAAATTTACTTGGGGTATCGTACCCTTTCCCAAAAAAAATATATAACCAACCCCTATGTTTTCAGTATGTGAAACATGATATCAATAACACCACATGTCCACATCCGTTGAAGATCTATATTCATTGTTTTAGATTTTTAGCATTTAAAAAACCCTACAAGTTGCACACATGAAACGTGAAGCAATTTATAGTTCTTATCTTAATTTTGGAATTAAATATTTTTTAAAGTTATAGTAAAGTTTACTATAACACATGTTTAAGTTATGATGTATTTATATATTAATGATCGTGTAAAAAGCTAAAAAATTAAAATACTAAATAAATGAAGATATCAGTCATGTTGAATTATTGTCAAAATAATTCAAGATACTATCTATACAACTTTTTTATGCATAAATAGTCTCCATTAATTCACTAGTTCCCATCTAAAATCCATGGATGATAACCGGCGTCAGCATCCGCCACCCAAGCGAGTGGTGGTTTGCGGTGGAGGAATAATAGGAGTTTGTACGGCTTACTTTTTGGCCAAGAAAGGCGCAGAGGTGACACTCATTGAGCGATCATCCATCGCCGGAGCTGCATCAGGCAAGGCCGGCGCCTTCCTCGCACTTCATATGTGCGACGATGGACCTCTCTCTTCATTGGCACGTGCCAGCTTTGGTCTCCACTGTTCACTAGCTGAAGAACTTGATGGACCTCAATCCTACGGTTACCGTCCACTTACCACCCTCACCATTTCCGTCGGTGAATCGGAACTACCATCCAAAAGTTCTATCCTGCCGTCGTGGGTGGATGGCCGAGTTAAAACCGGAGAAATCATCGGTACCACGGAGACCACTGCCCAAATCCACCCGCAGTTGTTCACTCATGCCCTATTAGCCAAGGCGGTGACGGAGTATGGGGTCCAGGTTAGTGTTAGATATTAGATAGAATATATATATAGCTGCTATTTAGTATCGGCAATATGTCTGAAAAAAGTATTTAAAAGTAAAAACTTTAGATATCTGTACCTGTCGAATCTTTCATTTAAATTAATTTAATTCGCGAGAAGCTGAATGAGAAGCAATACACGCAAAGTGGAAAACAAGAGGGATTAGGTTCTAAATTTTGATGATATAGTACGTAGCATATCTTATTTTATTAATCATAACTAATATATTCTATCTAATATATATTTACCAGGTTGTGACCGCGAAAGTGGAGGGTATAGCGGTGGAAAAGGAGGGTGTGGTGGTGAAGGTGGATGGTGGTGGTGTTATCGGTGGGGATGCGGTGGTTTTGGCTCTAGGGCCGTGGACAAGTAAGCTGCCGGAGCTGTCGTCTATAGTTAGGGTGTATGGTAAGAAAGTGCACAGTGTAGTACTGGAACCTAGAGACGGTGATGCCATCACTCCTCACGCACTCTTTGCTACTTACTATCCGGCCCACGGAATGGGCCCCATAGATTCGGATTTTTTTCCACGTCCAACAAGTAATTACCCAATCTTGTTTTTTATACCAGTAAACTATTATGTAATTGTTAGACTGTAGGAAAAAAAAATTAAAATTAACAATAAAATAATAATTTAAATAACAAGAATTGTAGATTTATAAATTATAAAAGTTGGCTTTAGGTCTTTCCGTTAAATGATACACGAGTAAAAGTTAATACGCAAACTTGTTATCATGTTTGGGGATGTGATCTAAGTATCTAACCAAAGGAATTTGTCACTAAGACATGTGTGTATAATATAACATCTATGTTTTTTTAAGTTAAGTAAATGATACAGGAGATGTGTACATATGTGGACCTTCGGTAGAAGTCGAGACCCCGGATGGATCAGAATCGGTTTTTCCTGATCCGGAATCAGTACAAATACTTAAAAGTGTGGCGGGTATTGTCTCGAGTTACCTTGCAAAAAACAATGTGACGGTAAAAAGTGAGGAAGCGGGCCTAATGCCTTGCACCGATGATGAACTGCCGGTCATGGGTGAAATTCCAGGTATGAAACGGTGTTATGTGGCTAGTGGACATGGTTATTGGGGTATTCTGTTTGGTCCGGCTAGCGGAGTTGCCATGGCCGAGCTTGTGTTAGATGGTCATGCTACCATTGTTGATCTTGATTGCTTTAGCCCTACTAGATTTACTGCAAAGAAAGTATGACCACTCAATAAAGTTAAAGCGAGTACGGTTTTTAGTTCAGTTTGGTTCGATTTTAAATAATTTGTAGTTGTGTTGTATTTTGGGTTTTTTAATTCAATAAAACGTTATGTTTTTTTGCTGATTTTCATTTTGTTCTCACAGGGCTGAAAAGTCATCTCAAAACGATTTATTTCGTTGTCAAAAAGCACTACTATTATTTTTATATTATAAAAAAAATGTAACGTTAATTGGAAAAACAATATGTTTAAATAAAAATGAGATTAAAACCGAAAATTTAGTCATTTACAACCAGCTGTAATACACGAGCAAACTAAAAAATATGATGGATTAACACTTTAGAATTCTTAGATAATAATAATTACAACTATAAAAAGTTTTATTTAATTTAATAGATGAAGGTTTTTTACATGTTTTTAAATAGTTTAATTTAATAGATGAAGGTCTTTTACATGTTTTTAAATAGAATTCGTTATAAAAGAAAGAAAACACCATAAAATACATTTTAACAAACTTAATAGGTTTTTTTTACAAATACAAATACTCAATTCAATAAATTATTCAATTAAACACAAATTAACAATTAACAAATACTCATATATGCGTATGCCCCAGCAACTCACAAACCTATTTGGTCCAGTCACGAATGCTGCCCGAGCTTGTGTTGTATGGTCAACACTGGCATCATTGATCTTACTTGTCAGTTATATTGGTTACAAACTAAATACGAATTCAGATCTTTACAAGCCAACAATGTATTTTCCAATTTTTCACATCTGGGAATAAAAAAGTTTTTAACATCACCAATCAAGTAGCAACAAAATCTTACGAGACGTGTATTCAAAACGGTTTTAGCAATCACTAACTTGCTAATAAACACTAAAGCAAAAGGAATGATCCGCTGTGAATCTGTGATGTGTGTATTCATATCGTCACATGTACCTTTAAAGATCTGCTCTTCCTGGGTACCTTGGAAAGGGGATTACATCCCTAATATTATCAATCCCTGTTGCAAAAAGAATCATCCTCTCGAACCCTAGACCAAACCCACTATGCTTCACGGTCCCATAGCGACGTAGGTCAAGGTACCACTCGTATGGCTCAAGAGGAAGTCCCATCTCAAGAATCCTGCATGCCCATGTAACAATCATTATGTTTTAAGTGGAGGTTGGGCAGTTGGGTATGGGTTGATAAAAGTAGATTTTTAGTACTAGTTGAAACAGGATGGATGGAGTTGAGTTGACTCTTAACATTTTGAAGAAAAAGATAATAATTGTTTTTGTTAATTATGATTACAAAAACAATATTTTATTACAAAAATAATTCATTCTTTTGACTAGTTTGAAATATAAACACAACCCATATACACCCAGTTATAAGTTACTAGGTTGAAATTGCCACCAATAGTTTAAGCATTAAAATACAGAACTAAATAGGTAGTTTATTATTCTCATACCTTTCTTTGATTACTTCATAATTCTCTTCTCTTTGGCTTCCACCAATTAGTTCACCCACCTATCGGAAAGCACAGAATAATAGTGTTACATGCACAGCACAATATTGCATAATGTTCATAGTTTTCCTACATGATTAAGTCAAAAACATATATTGTTTTTAAAAGCAACACCAATAATGCAATAGGTAAAAACCCTACCTTTGGCACAAGCACATCCATAGCAGCTACCGTTTTCTTGTCCGGGTTGACTTTCATGTAAAATGCTTTGATCCCTTTAGGATAGTTGTATACAATTACAGGTGACTCAAATTTCACCTCAGTCAGGTATCTACACAATGAAAATTAGCAAATAATGAAACAAGGGAACACCGTTAGAAGGTACAAGAAATATAAACGTTTGGTGTTAAAAAATGGAAAAAAGAAAATTGTACTTCTCATGTTCAGATGCCAAATCAATTCCCCATTCTACTTTATTCTCAAACTTATGGCCTTTAGAAACAGTTTCCTCAAGAACTGCTATTGCTTCTGTGTATGAAAGGCGTACAAAGTTGGATTTGGCAACCATATGCAGCCGCTTAATAGCATTTTTATCAAACTTCTCAACCATGAATTCCATATCATCAAGACAGTTGTCAAGTAACCATTGGCAAAGAAACCTAACGTATGCCTCTGCACACTTCATATCATCCTGCATAAGCGTATGAATTTCCATTTAGTAAGGTTAAAATAAACATCAGTGTGCTCGAAATGACGATAGGTTTACATGATCAAGGTCACAAAATGCAATCCGATATAATTTATCAATACCAAATGCATTCTCTTTGAGCTTCAAAAGAGGAGTGCGTTACACAATTACAATACCTCAATGTCAGCAAATGCTATCTCGGGCTCAACCATCCAGAATTCAGCAAGATGCCTTGATGTATGAGAATGTTCAGCTCGAAAAGTCGGTCCAAAAGTGTATACACTACTAAGTGCACAAGCAAAAGTCTCAACTTGGAGTTGACCCGAAACAGTTAAAAAGGCCTGGCGCGCAAAGAAATCTTGACCATAGTCAATCTTCCCATCCTTCTTTGGAATGCCAGGTTTCAGTTTAAACCTCTCTTCAAGCCTTGAAAGATTCTCTTTGGCTTTACTAAGTTCAGCAACAGCAGCAGTTATTTCAGGTTTACCAGCTTTATCAGACTTTAACTTGGCAACTATCTCACCCTTTTCCTTCACAACACCCCTAGCCAAATCAACATCCGTTTGAGATGGAGGAGGGTTCTTGATTAGTTCTTTTTCTATCTTTTCTGCATCGTTTATTAGCGTTGTAACCTGAAACATCTCTCCAGCACCTTCACAATCACTGGTGGTGACGATCGGAGTATGCACATACAGAAACCCGTGTTTCTGGAAGAATGTGTGAGTCGCATAAGCCAGTGCATTACGAATACGGGCAATAGCAGCAATCTGAAATAGTAACAAAATAGAATATGATAAGTGAAACCTTCAAAAAGGATAGCAATTACATTTTTCAGACCTGCAAATATTGACTTCAGAAATTTATCATATGTATTGAAGGTAAGAAAATTGAATAAGAGCTGTATCTACAAAAAAAGCTATAACAAACAGCATGAATATAACATTTCTTGTATTGTTTCATAGCAACTACGCATGTAAACAAACCAAATGTTCAATAAACCGTTCGGCAAGAAAGAAATTCATTTATGTAGTTTAATTAACAAACGAACGAACATGAACACCACTTTTTGATCATCTAATTAAACAAACGAACACAAATACACGTCCCGTTTGTTCATTTATATTCGTTCACTTATGTTCGTTGTTTACATCCATTCAAATACTCATTCAAATTTATTTATTACTAATATTAATTTAAATCTATTCGAATTTCATTATTTAGAATCCTTACACCTAATTTAAAATCAATTTAATATCCATGTTTACTTTTAAAATAAAATGGATGTAAGGATGTTGGTATTTTAAACTTTAATTTAGATATTCACATTTTCTTTTAATTGATGTTCTTTTACCATGTTTGTGAACCGTGAACGAACATAAACGAGCACACACATGTTCATTTTCTTAATGAATGAACATGAAGCGAAAAATATGTTTGTTCGGTTAAAGTTGAATGAAGTTCGTGTTCATTTGATTCGTTTACAGGCTTAATAGCAACTACCATTAATCAAGAGAACCAATTTCAAGTTCTCAACTACATTTCTAATGTACCGTTTATTGTAAATATTCATATTTATTTGAAGCATACACAATCATTTGATTTTTGAAGAAAATAAAATGAAAACTTACAGTATTAGTTCTCGGACGAAGATGAACGTAATCCCTAAGAAATTCAAGCGTCAATCGTGTTTTAGGCAACGGATACTTCGCCGGATCCACAGCTCCAACATCTAAAACCTTCGAAACCTTGAGTTCAATCGATTGCTTGCCCTGCTTATCTTCAGGAGGAATCTGAAGCACGCCTTCCACGTGCAGGCACGTTCCGGTGGGAGTGAACTGCCCTAGCGGCGCAACATCGGAATGAATTATGAGCTGAAGGTTCGCCGGACACGATCCGTCGTTGAGTTCAAGGAAGGCGAATGAGCCTTTGCCTTGTTCGCGCCCTTTCTTCACCCAACCACCGACCTTCAAGGTCTGACCGGCGAGGCCAGCGCCGCCGTCCGGACGGCCTAAAATTGATCGGATCAGAACACGTTGTGAGAACTCGGCTTCTTCAACGGTGTCGGAGATTGATAGCTTGTCGACCTGGAGCGCTCCGTCTTCTGCCATTGTTGGTGGCTTGAAGGCTGAAGAGAATGAGAGAGATGCTTGTTTGTAAACCCTAATTCGTAAGGTGTCGTTAATGTCAAGTTTAGGACATTTGGTTGAAACTTGTAACGCGTGCTGCCCAGTCGTATTTCATTGTTACATATTGACCCCTTAAACAAAGGAAAATTACTCAAATGAATTTTGAGATTTACGGTGTCCTTTTTAACGAGAGAAGTGAAAGAAACTGGATATAAACCGAAAAGAATTTGTATTCTTGAGTTTTTAATAGAATTAAAGTGAAAACTCAGAATTAAAGTGAAAAGATCTTTATTAATCTACATTCTCAACTTTTTTTTCAAAATGAAGAATTTTGAGATAAAGGAATAAAATGCATATATAAGGTTACTCTTTCACTTAACATATATATATTCCTTTCAATAAAATCTTTAAAAAAAATTTCTTTACTTTGAACTCGAGAACATGAAATTAAACTATATCTTTCATTTTCCTTCTGTTTCTTTTCTCTCATTAATTCTCTTTCTTTTTTTTCTTTTTTTTTCTTTCGTTTATAAAACTCGGGAACGTAGCGTTAGTGTAACAAATGAATTGAACACAAGTATAGGGTCAAAATGGTCATTTAACATCATCTAAGAGTGATATAAGGTATTTTAATCATACTCTTCATCAACATCTTGGTAGAAAATAGGTGACGGATAAGATAAATATTGAAGGAAAAAACAAATTGTGTAAGAGGACTTAAAAGAAAGTTATTTCTATCAAAATTAAAGATTTTAAAGAGATTATAGCATCATCTAATAGTGATCTAACGGAGAGTTCTAGGCAGAATAATTTTTAATTTTTTTTTGCAAGAACAGGAAAATAAATCTCAACATAAAATTTAACGTAATTAATGGATAGGATCAAATAGTGATAATATTGAATACAATGGAAAAATATAATCTAGTTTAATTAGTGTAAGGGTGTTTTGTCAAATCGTAGGTGCAAGACTTTTAATTCAAGATGGACAATTACTAAAAGTACCTTAATTACCATGATTTTCTCCCATATATCACCAACAAAAACCGTTACCATCTTCGTTTATTCATATCATAAATGAAATTCAATTTGATCATCCAATATATCAACCATAACATTTAACCATTTATGATTCTCTAGTTTATTGAATAACTAGCTTAAAACTCGTGTCTATGCACATGATGAAAAATATCAGTCCATAAAATTTTTAAATTTTTATGTATTATATTTTACATGTGTAAAAATGTATTACATATACTAAAAATCAAAAATAAAATTTCAAAATACGTAAAAAATAATATATAATTGGGTTTAGAAAATACATTAAATACTATTTGATTTAATCTTGATAACGACGTGATGCTTTAGACGATAATACTGTTTTCATAAACTAAGCAATATATACTAATGCATTCAAATACTTATACTAATAGTACTGTTTTGTAATCATATTTAACTCATCAATTATTTATAAAAACTGAAGTTGACAAAAAGTGTTGACGGGTTAACACAACCTGTTCTAACATGTAATACAATACATGCGCATTCTGTTTTTATCTAAAAAGAAGCAAGTTTCTTTCTGATGGTTTTGCAATTTAACCAACCTTGTAGATAACTTGAGTGCATATGATTACATCTCTTCTATCCAAAACAGTAAAGGGTGTAATTTAAACGAGCCGATATTAGCCCCCTAAGCTCGAGCTTGGCTCATTTAAGTTTAGAGCTCTACTTGTCTCGTTTCGAGCTCTATTTTTAAAGCTCGAGCTCGGCTCGTGACTAGTTTATTAAGCTTGCCCTCGGCTATTTTAAATGTATAATTATTTTTATTTATAACATAATATATATTATTTAGTTATTTTTATCATAAATTTTATACATAATAACTATTACGCAAATATATATTTAACTTATTAGAAAAAATACATAAAAAATAGGCTCGCGAGCCTAGTAAAGCTTGATATGTGAAATTCAGACTCAAACTCGTTTATTAAATGAGCTCTGGTATAGGATTGAGCTCGATTCGAGCTTTTAGCGAGCTGATTTCAAGTAGTTTACTAGCGGCTTGGCTCGTTATCACCCCTACAAAACAATACAACTTGAATGCACATGAGCATTGGCCCATGATTCAACTTCTACACACACTAGGAACAACGGTTTCGAATTCTATTTCACATACAAATCCAAGAACATGAAATCAGCTACAATTTCACTGACAAAATCTAGAAAATAAAAATGAAAATTCCTTCTTAATTCAACAAAATGCACACCAATTAGAAAATGTATCAAGCTTACAAGCTCTTTATACATCTGAAACTCAATTCATGATCTTGAAAGTGAGTATTTAGTTATAGTGATGAGCAATTTGATAATTTATCATCAACAATGGCAGGCTACAAACTAATGAAATCAAAGTAAGTTGTCTGTTTCAACAATCAAATACCAAGCACATATAGTATCAAATGAGAGAAAAAATCAGCCGAACAACAAGAAGATTACCACAAATCTGCAAACGAGTCTCTGTTCTGAATGCAGGAATGCTATTGCAGAAGATCAGGTATTCCGGAAAAGGTCTCCGACAGAAAACCCCAAATCGGAGTAAGAGTTAGGGTTTTGTTCCGCATCAATTTTATGACTAACTAGAAAATTTACCCTGCCGCGAACAGCAACGGTTTAGGCGGTGTCATTGGCGTACCCACCCTTTGTGGGTGTGGGTGGGGTCGCCCGACACCGTTGGAAAAAAAATTTGTTTGTTACATATACCATATAATCTCAAGCGACCCCCATGAAATTTTGACACCGACCCCCATAAAATTTGTTTCGACCAAAATGACACCAAAAAATTTAACTTAAAACTTTAAAATTTTACATATATAAATTTATTAATAATTGTTATAAACTAACCAAACAAATATAAACATCTTATAAACAATTAAGTTCAGTAGGTCAGTAATCATTTAACCCAATAACCATTTACTCTAAGCTTTTCTATTCATTTCTAAACAATAATCCCTCCCCTAGGCCTGTAAACGAACTGAACGAACATAAACAAGGCTTGTTCATGTTCGTTTAACTGTAACCGAACAAATGAACGAACACAAACACTTAAATGAACGGTATTATCTACGTGTTACTCATTTTATCCTAGATAATCTAGGTATTGCTGTTAAAAAAAACGGATTTCAATCCGGCAAAAATATTTCAACTCAAAATATTTCGATGACCTAACTCAATCCGGTGAAAAAAGTTTGATGACCCAACTCAATCTTGTAAAAGAATTAAATGACCCGGCCTGAGAAAAATCCCTTTAAATAAACATTCGAATATCGAAAATTTCTGACCCCATTAAAAAATTTCCTAGGTCTGCCATTGGGTGTCACTAATGTAACTAAGTACAAAAAGAAATGTGGTTAAATAAATTTTGCCCCAAGTTTCGCGGCGGAAGGCGCACCTTAACGTGGCTAAGCACAAAAAAAATCATAGTTAAATACATAAAAAAAAACGTATAAACTTACGGCGATTCGATTGTGGATATCGAAACATAGATAAAAGACAGTTAGATAACGGTATTGATGTTTTTCGGTCGGTTTCGGTCTCATTCTTTATGGTGCCAGCACTTTACCGTCAGTCGATATAACACACGATACTAAAAAAATACACTATTTTGAATACGACTCCATTTAAAAAAAAGAGTAAACTTCAGTTTTCGTCCCTAAGGTTCGAACAAAACATCAGGTTTCGTCCCCTGTAACACATTTCATCCCTGACATTTAATGTTTTAACACTTTTCGTCCCTGGTCATTAACTCCGTTAATATTTCGGTTAGTTTTTATATAAAATTACTTATATACCCTTCTTCTTCATCAGGCCACCACCCATCCTAAATTAAGATTCCGGCAATTTCACAAAATCAATCAAAGCATTCCCAAATTAGGAATTGAAGCCATCAAAACGTTTCTCCACCTCCAAAGATCTGACAATCAAGTTTTCAAGCCTCAAGAAACAATGTGACGCCCCACTTGATTTTCCGATAACGTTTCCGAACCAATCGGTTTTCCAACCTGGTTTACTCGTTTTTTTTCTTTACATTTGATTTGAGGATAAGATTTTAGGGTTCCGTTCCTGATGATTTACACGTTTTTTTAACATTGAATGAGGTTTCATGGCATAAATCGATAATTTCATTCAAACTTTTTTCTTGGTTTTTGTTTTCTTCGATTTGTTACTGTAAGTTTGTATTGTTCTTCTTCGATTTGTGACTGCTATTTTCCAACTTGAAATTCGTGTTCTTCTTTGATTTGTGACTGCAAATTTGTGATACGCCCCGCCGGATAACGAATCCACTCGTCAACCGAGCACCGAAATCTTGGAACTCTTAAACCATCTTGAATATGGGGAGAGATTTGAGTACAACGAGTTGGTCGTGGGAGGGGCCAAATCGGTAATTTCATTTATTGGAGGGCTTGTGTCAATTTTTTTGGACAGTGAAGATGATGATTATGGAGGAACACATGCTAATTTAGGAGGGTTTTTTTTCATCTTGAACAAAATAATGATTATTAGCTCGTTGTCATGCTGCCCTTATTTATGGTGTAGCCATTACTCTTTTATTCCATCAAGAACTAATATTTCTTCAAAAGGACCCCTAATTTCATGAGAAAAAGATGATGAATAATCAAACCAAAGTTATGTTAGGTGGTCGGAAAAACAAACAGGGGAGATGAAGACGACGACGGGGAGGGGTTGGGTTGGGTAACAATTGTTAAATAGTTGGTGGTGTGGGTTGGTGGTGGTGATGGGTGGTAGGTGGTCTGATGAAGAAGAAGAGAAAGGAGGGGTATATCAGTAATTTTACATAAAAACTAACCGAAATTTTAATGGAGTTAAGGATCATGGACGCAAAGTGTTAAAACATTAAACGTCAGGGATCAAATGTGTTATAGAGGGACGAAACCTGATGTTTTGTTCAAACCTCACGGACGAAAACTAAAGTTTACTAAAAAAAAAATTATGTCGGGACGTCAAGAAAAAAACAACAAATAAACGCGAAAGTTATTAAAGAAAAATCAGATTATATATACTACGAGGAGTAAACTCGAAACCTTTTAAACTCGAGAGAGTAAAAATGGTATTTTACAAAGTTATAGATGACTTTTACCATTTCAATAAAGTTGAGTGGGAAGATTGGTCGGTGGCATTTGCCACCAACACTCGCCATTAAGGTTATTTTAATGCCAAGTATGTGTTTTTTTAACATATACACAAATATAGTTTAATGACTAAATTACATTTTTCGTCCTTTATGTTTGCTGAAATTATGGAATTTGTCTTTTAAAGTTTTGACTTTCACTCAATGTCCTTTATTTAAAAAAGTGTTTATGAATTTCGTCCTTTCCACTAACAGAAGTTAAGTTTTCCAGTTAAGTCTTCTCTTTATGAGGGCAACTTAGTCTTTTTAACTTTAAAAGACAATTCTTGCAATTTAATTATTCTTTAACTATTATTATTTTATTTACTTTACATTTTTCTTTTCCTTTTCTTTTTTTTCACCACTTTTATTTTATATATTTATCTTAAATATTATTAATTAAATATTTTTGTTATTTAATATAGAATTATATTATTATAAATTAATTTATTTATTAAAATTTGTTACAAGTAATATCATCTGTATTAGTACTTTTTTTATTATTATTATTATTATTATTTTAACTACTGTTAGTATTATTAATTTTTATTATTATTATTATTATTATCATTATTATTTTTTACGGTTTATATAGTTATAATGATTATAATAATTAAATTTATATAAGAAATCTATAAAAAAAAATTACTTCACTTTTCTTTGTTTTTCTTTTTTTTCACCATTTTTATTTTATAAACTTATTATACATACTATTAAGTAATTAATTTTTATTTTTTTTATTATAAATATAAAATTATATTTTTATTATTATTATTATTAATTTTTTTTTATCTCCAACAACTATTATTTCAACAAACTATATTTCCAACGATTGTAGTTTCAATGGCTATATTTGAAAAAAAAATATTAATAATAATAATAATAAATAATATTGAAATAATAGTTGTTTGAAATAAAAACATTAATAATAATAATAAAAATATAATAATATAGTTGTTTGAAATAATAGTTTCTGGAGATAAAAAAATTAATAATAATAATATAATTTTATATTTATAATAAAAAGATAAAAATTAATTACTTAATAGTATTTATGATAAGTTTATAAAATAAAAGTGTGAAAAAAAAAAAACAAAGAAAAGTGAATTAAATAAAAAAAATTATAAATTTCCTATACAAATTTTGTTATTCTAATCATTATAACTATATAAACCGTAAAAAAAATGATAATAATAATAAAGATTAATAATACTAACAATAGTTAAAATAATAATAATAGAGTACTAATATATATAATATTACTTTTAAAAATTTTAATAAATAAAAAAAAATTATAATAATATATATTTATATTAAATAATAAAAATAATTAATAATATTTAAGATAAATGTATGAAATAAAAGTGGTGAAAAAAAGAAAAAGACAAGAAAAATGTAAAGTGAATAAAATAATAATAGTTAAAGAATAACTAAATTGCAAGAATTGTTTTTTAAAGGTAAAAAGACTAAGTTGCTCTTATAAAGAGAAGGCTTAACTGGAAAACTTAACTTTTATTAGTGGAAAGGACAAAATTCGTAAGCACTTTCCCAAATAAAGGACGGTGGGTGAAAGTCAAAACTTTAAAGGACACATTCCATAATTTCAGCAAACATAAAGGACAAAAATTGTAATTTAGTCTTTAATTTTAAGTTATTAAAAAACGCATATATAAAAATACTTTTAACATAAACTATTCTTTACCCCACGCATCGTGGTGGAAGCGCGGTCATTTTTTCTCCGCATTACGCGGCAGGAGTTTGTCGTTATCGCTTCGACTCATTGAAAACAATAAAAGTGAACACCGAAACCGGATAAGATTATACCAAAAGACCAACTTCCTCTCATAAGCATTTGGGTTTGTCGCAGCACCGCAGCGGTAACGGCGCTCGCTATAGCACACGACACAAAAAAAATATACTCGATTATGAACACAGCTACGTTTTAAAAAAAAAATTTACCAGAACGTTTACAAAAAAAAAACTAAAATCAGTTGTGCATTCTGTTTAAAAAAAACAACAGGTATAAATACACACAAATGATGATCCATATACAACAAGAGTCCCAAAATAAAAGATGTTATGCAGATCACTGAGTTGAAGCTAACTATGGAGAGTCTTGAGAATGAGAGAGATTTTTACTTTGCAAAGTTGTGGGATATTGAAATCATGTGCCAATCTCCCAATATCTCAAACTTGCCTGTAATGTGTCTCCCACCTCAATCAAAATTCAAATTTTGTGAACTTAAAATCGGGTTATAACCGCGTGATATGTCTCTCATTTGCAGATAATTGTTGGCATAAAAAAGATCATGTATGCTGCTGAAGAGGATGCATCAATAGTGGAAGAAGCTCAAGCAATGATTCTTAACCAAGGAGAATACAAGATGAAATCAGATTGTAATAAGAGGAAAAGTATCATAAATCTTGATGTTGATGTGGCTGCAAGTGCTACATTGTCACCAAGGCAAAGGGTAGTACACTGGAGTGGGTCACCTCTTATGACTTACTAATGGTCAGTGGTGGACCCAGGAATTTTTTTTATGGGGGTCGGAGATCTTTTGGGGTCGATTGTTAATAATTTAATATTAAATTTTTCGGCCCGAATCGGGTCGGGTCACACAATAAAACGATGAAAACTAACAAAATCATAAACGAACAATATTAATACGATGTTTGTCATTAGAAATGCAAAATTAAAAAAGAATACCTCTATAATTGTTCTCTATGGGTTTTCATTTTTTGAAACCAAACCATTACTTCATCTATAAGAACTTTTCTAATCAACTCTTTTTTAATATAACAAACACAACTATCAACTCTTTTTTCAATAGCTAATTATGTTTAAAAAATTTTAATGGGTATTTGGTTTATTTATGGGTTTATGTTTTATTTGGGATTATTTTGTTTAAAGGTTATTGGGTTAAACTATTAAATGTTTGGTTTATAAATAGGTTATGGTCAATTGTTGTATGGTTAAAGGTTTGGTTTAATTGGTTTTTATTTATAAAATTTATAATCGATGCAAAATTTTATAGGGTTGGGTGTCAAAATTTTATGGGGGTCGCTCGAAAATATACCATGTATATAACAAAAAAATACAAATTTTAACTGTGTCGGCTACGCCAATGGGTTGTAAAATGCTTTAACTGTAGGAACAAATTCGTCTTTTTATTACAAAATATAATCTCATATCTACATCGAGGATTTCTAGGTGCAAGAAAAAATCTCAAACCATGGTGGTGAGGCTAATGTTACTCTTTTTGGTCTTATGTTGAGGCATCCTGACCTTTAAACAAGACACTACAACACCTCCTTTGTTGCAACACCTCCTTCTAAGACTAGTTTTGTGTGCTATTGAACTCATAATTTATTACATCCAACCGAGATTCAAAGATATCCTTTATCCTACCATCCCTCCTCCATGCCAATCGCCTTCAGTCCACAACCCCCGTGTTAACGGATCCATAACCCCCTGAAGAGCGCCTCATACCATGGAATCAAATCGTAGTTCAAGTCTCGTCATCTCCACAATATGACCTTCCTCCAACAAATTTGTTTCCAGCTTCGTCCCAATCAATGACAGATTATCAATACTCTTAGTTAGAAGTGTCGGTGGCCTTTGTCACCGAAAAATTCTCCCCTACGTTGGTCAAATGGCAAAACTCACTCTTCCACTTTGTAAAGTTTAACTTTGACCCAATTAAAAGTTTCAAGTTTCGAGCTTACCCGCTTAGTATATATGATAATGGCAAAACTCACCCTTCCACTTTGTAAAATTTAATTTTGGCCCCCTCAAGATTTTCAAATTTCGAGTTTACCCCCTTAGTATATATAATCTCATTTTTCCTCAGTAACTTTCACATTTTTTGTTTATTTTTTTTGCTGACGTCACGGTGTAAATTTTGTTAAAAATTGAGTCGTATTCAAAATAGAGTATTTTTAGGTATCGTAAGTTATATCGACTGACAACCGTGACGAATGAAAACGAACCGACTCAAAAACATCGACACCGTTATCTATTTTTTTTATTTATGTTTCGACCTCCGGTAACATGGGAAGGTGGTGTTAGTGTTATTTTTTATTTTTTTTTTAATAAAAGGGTTAAAATGATCCAGAAAAAATATAATGAAAACGACTGTCAGGAAACCCAGAAAAAATCAGTGATACTAGTTTTTTTTACTAATCTATTATTTACTAGTGTTAGAACCCATGTATTACACGCGGTTAAAAATAAAATAAATTTAAAACAAAATACAATTTGAGACTAAAAAAATGATGAATACAATTTGGTTTGACTAAATACTAATCTCATTTGGTTTTGATGTGATTGTGTCATTATTTACATATTTTGTTATATTTATGATATACAATATACAATATACTTTTGCATTTATTTTATAAATAATCTAAACTTTTTTATAATCACTATTTAAAAGTCGTTACATAGTTTGACCCTTATTTTAAGTTTTTATTATTTAATACTAAATTATAATTACTTCATTATGAATAATATTTAAAATGAAAACAAAAATCAATTATTATGACTTTAATTTAATTTATTTAAAACTGTTTTAGATAATAACTCTATATTATGCGTTACATTATTTACTAAAAATACAATTATTCTTTTCATTATATTCCATATTTTTTTCCCTTATTTTTAGTAACTGATATTGATTTTAAATTATATATGGTGTTTTTAATATATTTGACTTAAAAAATGATATTTTTTACCTTAAATGAAATTTATATTATTAACTTTTAAAATGAGATTAGAATTTAATATGTTTGACTTTTGTATTAAATGAATATTATATCATTAACTTTTTTCAAAAATAAATGATTACGAATTACAAACCGTTTTTTATTTCTTGATATTTTTTTCAAATTTTTTGTATCATTAATTTTCATATTTTAATGCTATTTATTTTAGCAATTGATATCGTTTAAAAATTATTTATGGTAAATTTTAATTACTTTATTCTGATTAATTTGAAATCAAAATATCCCAATACTGATGATTTTTAATTATCTAGTGTTAGAACCCGTGTATTTAAAATCAATTATGATAACTTTAATTTAATTTATTTAAAACCGTTTTAGATAATAACTCTATATTATGCGTTTCATTATTTACCAAAAATATAATTATTCTTTTCATTATATTCCATATTTTTGTTCCCTTATTTTTAGTAACTGATATTGATTTTAAATTATATATGATGTTTTTAATATATTTGACTTAAAAAATGAGATTTTTTTCCTTAAATGAAATTTATATTATTAATTTTTAAAATGAGAATAGAATTTAATATGTTTGACTTTTGTATTAAATGAAATTTATATCATTAACTTTTCCAAAAATAAATGATTACGAATTACAACCCGTTTTTTATTTCTTAATACTTTCTTGTCTTTCGCGCCAAGAATATCAAATCCGAACATACTGTGATTTAGAACAAATAAAGAAAACCATCAAATATCTAAAAACAACTAAAAACAATACTAATATCAGAGAAGCATGACCTATATTGTATAATTTCTAGAACACATACCCTATCATCCTTCTATCCATCCAAATAATAGTAATCAACATTTTAACATAAATAAACAATAAAATCCCATCTTTTCTTTAACTAATTCCTTTATATTTGACATTTAGACTACTATAATCTAAGGTAGCCAATCTCTCCACTTTATCCTTATTCAACTTTAACATAAACTAATCTATAACTGTAATTTTAAAAGGTGTAGGGTAGTCAAAATACACCAATTTCAGGGGATGCAAGTTCAAAATACAATAAGAATGTAAGATCGATTCAACATGATTATCATCAAAAACTTAAATTTTCTAAAGATTCACAACCTAACAAATTTGATAATAGATTCAAAAAAATCTCCAGATTCAATGAGATTAAATATAATTATTAGAAAAAAAAACAGATGGATTCGTAAAGGTATCTACTGGACGGAGCGTAAAAGGTGATTGATGGCTCCAATCGATTGTCCTCTGTTTGCTTTAAAGAATAAGTTGAAAACTCATAAAATATCCAGATTCAATGAGATTATACATAATAATTTCATAAAAAGTGATCGATGCGTAAATGTAAGATCGATGAAGAGTAACGATAACATACCGATTCTTGATTTGATTTTGAAGTTTGGTTGTTGAAGATGAAAGACAGAGAGCTTCGATCAGGAAGACGATTATGGTTTTGTTTTGAAATGCAATGATGTGATAAAGGTCTCACCGGGTTTAAATGGTTTTTATATGGTTTTAATCGGGTTGTTTTTAAACCCGCTTCTCGACCCGCGCGTAAACCCGTTTTCTGTCCGATGGATCCAAAAGATGAGGTGAAACGTGGTGCTGACAAGTGACACCAAGTTTTACTTGTTTATTACATATGATAGATGATAATCTATAATTTGATATAATAATATTTCTGGATTTTCTAAAAATACAGTTTTGTTTGTAAAAATACAATTTTGTATTTTACTGAATTTCACAATAATTAAATAATGTTTTAATTAAATCACGGGCATATTCCGTTCCCCCTGCATCCATCCCCAAATCGGTTTCTTCAGACGACGGCAAGATGATGGATCCCGGAGCCAGCCCTACAACAGCTACTCCCAACACCAACGGCGTACCATCAGGTGGTTCGCTGCATCCGACGGACACACCTGCAGCAGCCGTGCAACGCTGGGCGTTTGTGGTGTCACAACGCTACCAACATCTGCTCGACAAGTCAACGCCGTTTTTGCTCTACCGGTGGATCGTTTTCTGTGTCATCGCGATCATCTACACCGTCCGTGTGTTCTTCGTGCAAGGGTTTTACGTTGTCTCGTACGCGCTCGGGATATACATCCTGAATCTCCTCATAGGTTTTCTGTCTCCTCAGGTTGATCCGGAGTTCCAGGACCTTTCCGATGGTCCCGGCCTTCCCTCCCGGAGCTCCGATGAGTTCCGGCCGTTTGTTCGTCGTCTTCCGGAGTTTAAGTTTTGGTAATTATTGTTTCTGTGTAGTGTGTTTAATTACTACAGTTTAGTTTGATTTCTAATTTCTGATTGAATTGCAAAATTAACACAGTGATCAACTAATTTAGGTACATTAGGTTTTATGTACAGTGGTAAACTGATTTAGTTACATTAGATTTTGGTTTAGGTTTTATGAACAGTTATCAACTGATTGAGTTACATTAGGTTTTGGTTTGATGAACAGTGATCAACTGATTTAGTTACATTAGGTTTTGGTTTTATGAGCAGTGATCAACTGATTTAGTTACATTAGGTTTTGGTTTTATGAACAGTGATCAACTGATTTAGTTACATTAGGTTTAGTTACTTCAGATTTAGGTTTTATGCATAACATGTTGATGGTGATATCTTGAATTCAATCAGTGAAACTGAACTTGAGTGTCTGGATTGATAGGATCATATTATTAATGCAAGTGCAAGAGCAATTAGTTCGTAGTTAGGGTTTCTGATACTAATTGTTATTGGGTGACACTTTGGTCACTGATGGATTTGTTTGAAGTTAAAAGTTAAAACATTGTTGATAGATTAGTTGAAGAAATTAAACATCATTGGCAATGAGTGGATACCAGATTATACGATTAGATGTTTTAATATTCTAGTCTACTAGAGTTGTTCTTAAGGTCTTTGAGAAGTAATTGGGTATCTTGTTGCATCATTGTACATTATAAGCTGTCTTTAGAGGTGGCAGTTAACGAGTGAGACGGGCCGAATTTGTGAACTTGGTTTAAAATGAAACTATCAAATGGGTCTATTGGGGTGGAAGTGACATCAAGTGAACTAAATGCTTACAATAATCTCTTTTTCCAAGAAATTAGATTAATTTTTAAATAATATAGTTACTTAATCATATGTAATACATTAGTTCTTTATAGAATGCAAGCGAATGGAACAAAAATATGCTGCCTGACCTGTTCGTTTGCAATAACCAATTGTGGGCTTGCCGGTCTATCTTGTCACTATCGTAAGTAGACTTTACTATAAACAACACGGATGCATTCTTGCACTTTCTAGAAATCTTGAAGAATCATCCTCTTGTTTACAGAAACACTCTTTTAGGTTATTTTACAAGCTTTATATAAAGTCTGATCTTTATTATATTTATCTGGTTTTAGTTTTAAAAAGTTTGAAATTTTGGATGAGGTGATTTGTAAGCAAGACATCATTGGCAGCCTCTAATTCTAGGTGTATCCTGATGCATTTAAGGCTGCAATTGGTTCATGCATTTTGATGTTCTAATTAATCTTTTTAATTTGAATAGGTACTCTATAACAAAAGCCTTCTGCATTGCTTTTGTGTTGACTTTCTTCAGTGCATTTGACGTGCCTGTTTTTTGGCCCATACTTCTTTTTTACTGGGTCATATTATTCACTCTCACCATGAAGAAACAGATACTGCATATGATCAAATACAAATATGTCCCGTTTTCCATTGGAAAACAGGTACCAATTTGCCCCACGTTTTAATTACTTGGTTATACAACTATTTGTTAAGTAATTTCTTTTACAGAGGTATGATGGAAAGAAGGCAAATTCAACCGAAAGTTCAAGTCTTTCTTCTTAGAGAGTGAAAGATTTCATAAGCTTCATTCCTATACTACTCCCGCCACACATTTTAGCTTTAACGGTTTGTTCCTTCTAGAAGATAATTATGTACAGGTTTTTTCATCACCCGTAATATTATGAAGCTTCAAGTTTTCTATAACGGGCTATTCAGTTTAGTATCAAACCCGGCCTGTTTAGATTCCTCATCTAACTGTGCCTGCTTTACGGGTTGATAAATGATAAACAAACAGGTTTTCCAACACCTCACCAAGAAATCTTTATAGATATTTTTTATGAAAAAATTGTATTTTAAGTACATGACTCTTTTGAATATTACAATTATTTACATTTTCAACCCAACAAACAAAAGCTGGAGATCCTTGTAGCAAACCCATGGATATTACACCCAATTATGTGACAAAAAGAAACCATCAAACCATATGCATTCCAAGAACATCAAGAAGGTGGCCTGTAATACCCATAAACACCATAAAACGTCTGTGCAGATGTGAGGATCAACAGAATCACAGCTGCAATAAACGATATAATAGCCCACGGGTTACTAAAATAGTTGTGCATTAAGCTCGCTCTCCAGGAATTCCACCGGTGGTTATAAAACCGGTTAACCTTTTCCGACAGCTCTGAAAGATAACTGTTGTTGATGTCAAAAACGACTTCTTGACACAACCGATTAAACAGATCTGCCACATCAGCATCACTCCCTAACCAGTGCTCAAATATCCCGCAGTAATGAAGGTACCCGACATCCTCCTGGGAGTTTATCAAATTGTCCATGAAGATCACGTACGAGGTAATTTCATTTCCGCAATCTAAATGTGACTGCTCAAATGCAATTAGGTTAAGGAAAAGTGATTTTGTTCCATCATGGATCAAGAGCCGAGGGATCTTTAGAACCCCGTTTTTGAACTTAATATCCCAAAAACGATCGGTTTTTCTTTTCTTAAACTTGATCCCGGCTTCTTTAAGCTCGGTTACACAGTGAATAAGCTGTGTCCTACGTTTATCAGCAACCCGGCTACTATGTGACCATCTTTTCATCCATCTTCTAGGTTCCATTTGCGGTCCTCTCCGCAACAGACTCTGTCTAAACACATGGAGACAATGAAGATAAGTTTGGTCAGATAACGGGTCAAAAGGGGTCGCATACCCGAGTGACGATACCATTCTGGTCTGATCACTTTTACTCAACGGTTCATCGGTTGGCATTAACGGATCGAAAAACTGCAGAGCCAGCCTCGCCACCAACCCTTTCTGATCGGGCTGACCGAATTGCAGCCCTAATAACCGATCAAGAACGAACAATGGTATCTGATTCTCGAGCATTATCATATCCCTTTGAATCGAATGCATCGACCCCCGCATCGCGAAAACGGGATCGTTTCGAGAGTAACCAAGCTTTATAAAACCCTCGGCTGCCCCACGGAAAAGCTCGAGAACAAAACAACTGTCAAGAACCATCATTTCTACAAACTCATTACTGCTGATGGTAATCTGTCCTTCATAGCACTCGCGTGCCCGTTCTTCAAGCTCCTTGACCAAATCAAGATACAGTTTAGCATCCTGATTACCGCGCTTAAGAATTTGGTGAAACGCACGCCATTTATGCCTGTCCATGCCTCGAAGGCGTTTCTTTCCGTGATGGTACGGCCCTAACGAGACGATATTCGGGATGTAAGCTTTATCTTCACCATCGCGTAAGTACTGGGGAACTTTATAGATGCAGAGTTTTCCCCAGGTTCCAGCCACGTCATCCTTCTTGGCAAGCTCCAGCTTCTCTCTGACAGTGATCATCCAGTCAGATTCCGGCGATGTGGGCCCATCTTTCAGGCTCTCAGGCTCACCATTGATGTCAATATGTAGTGCATCCAATGGCTGTTGATACTGTTGATTATCTTGGGTTGGTGACTGGATCAAACGGCTGGAACTTGGGATTCCGGCATCTACTGTTTCTTTGAGTTTGAGAGTAATTAGGTACCAGCTCAAGAGTTCTTTGTTGAACACTGCAACCATTTTTGCTTAGAAGCATAAAATGGACTTTAATTTGATTATGTTATATATTAGATCTGATCTGATCTGATCTGATCCAATAGAAGCATCCCTGATTGACTTTTGGTGGTCAAACTTGCATCTCCTCCACTAAAACCACATTCCCCACCTATGAAAATGATGTGATTTTTTAATATTCTAATAATTAAGCCATGTGAATGTTCATCCATTGTTGATTAAGATTGATCTCTCTTCCTTACCAAAATTATTTGACTTCTATAAATAATTGTAATATTGTATTAGACTTTTCATTGGGTTTTATAATGTTTTTATAGATACATGTATGATGTATTGTGTTAATAATTATCTAAGACGTTTTCCATTAAAATAGTTAAGGTGTATACAAGTCGAGCCGTTCGTGAGTTACTTGAGAACGACACATTAAGAGCTTGAATTGAGCTGATTTTAAATGAGTTTAAGCATGAGTATATGAAGGTCATTTAATAAGCGAACTTGAGCACCAACTTTACATAACAAGCTTGATTAAATTCACGAGCTTAGATGAGCATATTATTTATATAATTATTATTATGTAATACATTAGATATATGATTATATAACATTTACTATCATATATAAAATTATGATATAATAACTAAATAATCTATATTATGTTTGTATATATGTATATATAAATAAAAGAGTAAATTATAGAAAAAGGAAAACTACGTTTATGTATGTACCGACTTGAAGGTTTGGTTCTTAGGGTGGTGGGAGTGGTGAACGAGTAGTGCTCGGGTATGCGGGTGACACCGTCGCACACCATGCGGTTAGTGGTGAACGGGTACAGTGAGCGGGTATAGAAATCCGTCGAAACAATGGGGATGTTTTTAAAAAATTGAACGTTGAACAGCTAAAATAAGGTGGGTTGGAGGGTTTCTTAACATATCCATCATTTCCATTAACATATGTTAATTCTTTTTGCTAGTTTTTTTTCTAAGTGATCATTTTGTCCTCATCAAAGAACCAAATATGTAATTTTCACTGTTCATTTTTTTCTTTTTTTTATTACTTTACTTTTCCTTCTTTTCTTTTAAATTTTTCTCACTTTCATTTATAAACTTATCTTAAATATTATTAATTAATCAATTTAATTCTTTTATATAAAATATAATTTTGTTTATGGATTTCTATTTTATTACAAAAATAATTTTCATTTGCTCAATTTAATTATTTACTTTTTTAAATAAAACCAATAAAAATTAGAGACCTCGTAATATTTTTTTTTCTGTTTATAAAAATTAAAATTTGTTTTTTAAATTAATCTTTTGGGTGTCGTTTTGACCATAAAAATGTGTTTTTTTAAAAGAAGTAAAATGTGACGAACTATTAACATAAAAGATAATCATTGTTAGATTAAAGACCAAGGATATCGTATAGATAAAAAAAATACATTATTATTATAAATGAATAACTTTATTTGTCACGTGTTGACTTATGGTGAAATCTAAATTTTGTTTCTCGCATCACTCTCATATTAAATAGTAATAACTTTAAATAATTAAATATCTAAAAATTATTCTAATATTTTATTAAAACTATTAAGTCATAAAAAGATTTCAATTATAATAAACAAGTAAAATTATGGGACACGTGTCACCTTCTGGTGCATTCTTAGCATAATTTTCCCACCTCTCTCTCCTATTAAATACTATATTAAAAGAATATATTTTTTAAATATTTAATATCAATCTAAGTATATATACTTTTTATTTAATTATGGATTGTTATTATGTCATCAAACAAATAAATTTAATATGGATTACCATTTATCAATTACATAAAAAAATTAATACCAAGTTAAAAAAAATGTTTTAAAAATTAACTTATAATTTATAACTGTCACGTTAAAATAGACATATTTTGACGACTGTATGTGTTAAAAGATTACATTACATTTTATTCAACCCGTGTAAAACACGGGTTTTTAAAAACGTAATTTTTTATTTACTAATTATATAACATTATATTTATTTAACCTGTGTAATACACGGGATTCTAATCCAGTATCTTATATTAAAATACAATTTTTTAATTCTTAAATCTTCATTATTTGTTGTTTATATTTTTTAAATCTTCATTATTTGTTATTTGTAAAATCTTAAAGCTTCATTATTTCTTATTTCACCAATAGCTGATGACATCTAACATATAAATCTCCATAAAAACTGATAGTTTACAACAAGTTAGATTTATTCAGCTCGTGTAATATATCAGTTTCTAACCTAGTGTATGTATATGTATATAAAGTTTACTTGACTATTAACATAAAAGATAACCGATGTTAGATTAAAGACCATAGATATTGTATAGATAAAATATAAATTAGAAAAAAAAATATATAATTTAGAGTAAATTTCAAATTATGTCCTCTATAAATATATGAAATTGTATAGTGTGTCATTACATTTCAATAATTACACTTAATGTCTTTTTTAAGGAATTTTGCACGCTTTCTGTTATTTCCACTAACCGGTGTTAACTTTTTCTGTTAATTTTAAATAAAATTACCAAATTACTCTTACTAATAAAATAGAAAAATGTAAAGAATACACTAACTAACAAATGGACCATTCATGTATTTATCTTTATTCGAGGACTGTATATCTAAACTTGAAAAAGGTAAAATATTAAATAAAAATTGTTTAAGATTAAAAAAATTCACACACAGCCTTTTATTCATGAAGGTGGCCAGGATATAGTCATACAGGTGGCCTGAGTTAGGGGAATTCCAAACAGACCGCACATTCTGAGTAGGGGCCGGATGTTCATAGCACCTTCAGTCGTACCCTTCTTGAAACATACCAGCATTATTATCCCAAACAATCGACTGAACTGTGGATAACGGCGGTCATTGGAGATGTGATTTTTGAATTTGGCAGCATATACAAGAGGGTTTATTTTAATTTAAGGTCCCTTATTTTCATGTTCTCTACATTTTTTATTTTATTAGTAAGGGTAATTTCATTTAAAACTAACTGAAAAAGATAATACAAGTTACTAGAATGGGTCTATAGCGTGCAAAATTTTAAAAAAAATTACCTTTAGTATAACTATTAAAATGTAAGTACCCACCATACAATTTTATATATTTCTCAGTCAGTCTTGTTCACTTGCTTCCGGCTGAAACCACATAGACCGATGCCAACTTTAGAAATGTACACCCATATTGTTCGCACCCGTCTCAACCAGGAAAGAAGAGCATGGAGAAAGAATCAAGATTATGTAGCGTAAAGAATCAAGATTATGTAGTGTAAAGATTCAAGATTATGTTTGTAAAATATTGATGTATGTATATTGTGTTGTTTGTGTTGGAAACGAGGCCCTAGACACAAGAATTTTGATCTCAAAGATCGACTCTTTATTAATAAAACTCAACTCACAACCACTACTTTACATTGAATCCCTAACCATCTATTTATAATAAACACTATACTAATCTTAACCCAACTCAAACTTAATTGAATAATCAAAAAAATAATAACTCAATCCTAGTCTAATACGAATTTAATGAAACAATTAATAAACTAATATTAATAATTATCCATAGTCATGATTAATCTTTCGGTTTGTAGGGCTGGAGACCAATGTTTACGGTTAAACATATTCTTGTTGGGATTCAAGATTTGTTGGACTCGCCTAATTGCGGTGATCCGGCCCCGTGTGATGGATACCAACTATTTATGTAGGTAAAACATGTTATCAAGGCGTGTGAAGTAAAGGTGTCCCTTTCCAAGTGGTTGAGGTTCTGGTCTCATGGTGAATATTGGTGTAGATTTAGAAAGAACATATTAGTAAACATATTAGTAGCGTTTCTTATTATATTATTATAATGTTAAGAAAATATTATTTGATTAAGTTTCCTTTGTAACCATCTTCATTGTATCCCTATATTATCTCTTATAGTTAAGTTATTCTGATTCATGCTCATTTTGTGTAGGATGTGGCTGAGTACAAGAGAAGAGTCCGACAGCATGCAAAGCTGTATCCGCCTAGGCGCTCGCTTTTGATAACTATGATTTCATGGTAGGTGGTGATGTTCTTGTGCACCCCTTTGGTTGTCTGTTTATATTTAGGGGAAACCTTAAGTCTAAGATGCTAGTTGATGACTGATTTGGAGACTAGGGTAAAATTTATTATGCTTATGGGTGGTTATATGTTAATGGTTGAAAAAGGTTTGTGTATTACATCTTGAATATTGGGTTTGGTTTGGTTATTTGAGCTCATAAGGGTGCACCCATGAGCTTGATGGGTGCCGTCACCATCGCCACAACCTTCTGGATCCAAAATTTTAGGGGTTGTTTGGTTCGCATTATGTTTGTGAGGTAATTGGTTGGGATTATAAGAAAACTAAATCTAATGGAAATTTGTAATGTGTTTAGGTTGTAAGTTTGTAAAAAGAATTAGAATTAAAAAACATAAAACTATAAAAGGACAAAATTACCCTTAAATCCACCCGCTCCCCAAATCCCTTGTAACTGGAATCCGAATCTGAATCTAGTTTTAATTCCTTTGAATTTCATGAACCAAACGGAGTTTTGAATGTGACCTTTCAACTCTTTAAGCTCTCGTCGCTGGTTACTATGTTTTCAAGTCATACATTGAATCCTGAAAAAAAAAAATGACACATTAGGATCAAAAGAGCCAAATCAAGTTAGTTTATACTTCTAAATTTTGAATTTTTTTTGTTTAGTTGATACTGATATTATACAATGTATTTAAAACACATGGAGGGGAATAGTAATGTGTACAAGATGCAATGCAACATGTACGACTCTTGCTTCTGGCTTTTATGCGTGTGAGCATCCCCTTTTTACGTCCATTTCTTCTTTCCCCTTTCACACCAGACCAAATTAGGGTTTCCCTCATTCACCATCGTTCCACCATAAGACCCATTACTAGCGGTGAGTGAACACCACCGGCTCTTCCACCGCTGCTCCGTCTTCATCACTTGCTGTCGGATGAGGGAAAAGGGATAGGCACGCCATCTTATCTGCATCCCATCCCCTTTTTTCACCGGCTTCTTCTTTTGCCCTAGCTGGGGGCGAAGAAAGAGGTGACGATCATGAGGGAGGTTCTGTTGGTCTTCTGGGTTCGTCGATTTGGTCCATCGGTGAGTTGTCTATCTATCTCTCCTTTTTATATATTGCCTTTACCGATTACGTACCTATTTCTCTTCCGAGTAGCCGCTTTTACCGATCATTGTTCCCGTATTCTTCGGTACCCTTGGTGGTGGTGGTTCTTCACAGCTAGATCTCTCGACATGTTTCTCTTTCTCTTCTGAGTAGTTTTCTTTAGGTACAGGTGGTGGATAGATGCATTACTCTGTCTCTCCTTTTCTCTATCTTAGTATTACACGTAACCCTAATTTAACCCCCAATTTTGTTTTTATAGCCTTTGATTTTGTATTTCAGATGATGTAGAAGATGAAGATGACGGCGTATGTGGTTTTTAACTAATAAGCCAGATCAGTTCTCGAGCAAAGTAAGGGTTTTTCACTTTTCCTCAATCTTTCAATTATCATACTTGAACAAAAAAGTTGAATCTTGATTTTACTTGATATAAAATGATATCCCCTTGAATTTTGAGTAGGTAATACGTTCTTTGGTGGTGGTTGACTTTTATTCCCATGACTCTCTGTGGTCTATTTTCTTGAGGTATTCAATCAAAATAATTTGTTGTATTTTGGTTTCTTTGAAGCTTGAGACATATTGATTTTCATACATGAATCAATTAAATCGAGATGTCTTTTTAAATCAACAGGAAAAATAAATTGTTTCCAGTTTTGCCTTTTTAAATGTGTTGATAGCTAGATGTTCATGTTTTTGTAGGATCAAGTATGATAGGGGTGTCAACACCTTCTCTCCAGAAGGCCGGTTGTTTCAGGTTGAATATGCTATTGAGGCCATCAAGGTGAACACACTCAAGTTTTGGGCTGTTTTTTCCTGTGTTAATCTAATTGAATTCCATGAAATGACTTGTATGGTTGTTAATTATGATTACACTTGGGTTCTCGAGTCATTGGTTTGAAGACCAAGGAAAGAGTTACTCTTGCTGTTGAAAAGCGTATTACCTCGCATCTCCTGGTATGTCGATTATATGTTCTTTTTTGTCCCTTCCCGCATGCACTCCTTCCCCCCATTAGTGATTCCCCTTTTGGTAGAAGTCATTGGGGGCATTGTCGGATTCCTTTGGTCGCCAGGCCCATTTCATCGTGTAATCTCTATTTATATTTTGTTTTTTTTAAATCAACGGCTAAGTAAACAAAAAACATGATTTCGTTTTTAGATATACTGAAATTTGTTATTACATTTTTTCATGATTCCTAGCAACTTGACTAATATAAATCTACAGTTTGTTATTTTACTATTATCTCACAGAAAGAGCAGCAGCAACGCAAGTGCATCCCAAATGAACACTATGTCCCCACCTTACTTGCAGTAAGCAAAATATAGATCATGTCTTTTAGCAATATTTTATATCCTTTTGTTTCATCATTGTGGATATCAATTCATTATTTCATTAAAAAAACGTATTTTTCTTAAGACATATTTTCAAGGTTTATGATAAAGATAACCCTAAGGGTTATTTTTAGAGTTAAATACATCACACATGCCAAAACTATACATGAATAGTTTATGTATAGAATAACACTTCGAGTGACTTTCAACTCATTCGACCCACTTGACCTGTTTCATTTTCAGGAAAGTTTTGAAGTTCTTTAATTACTGATTCTTATATTTAGAGATGCTTATTGATTTGATTAAATGGGTTTTAAACCTTTCGATGTAACTATGCTACTATATCATCAAAATATCTTAATAAAATGCTTTGGCTTTGCAGGTCGGAGTTCTTCGTTTGTTTGCAAAGGTTGCGGGTTGCGAGTAATTAAAATGGATATATGAATTTGTTTCGAGAGGAAACATATTTCTGATTTATTGTTGAATATGAAGAAAACTTGCCTTATTCTTATTAACACACAAATATCTAAAGTCGATACAGTGGAGCAGATAATGGAAGCCCCCAACAGTCACAAGTCAAGATGGCATGACCGCCGATTGGTCAGCACTCATTTTTTTCCCTGAAATTTATTTATTTATCTTTTTTTGCTTAGGGATTTAGAATCTTTACATGTAGATATGGAGTCAAAAGAACTTTTGAGTAAATGAATTATGTTTGACTTTTGAGTCAAAATGACTGAAGTTTGCATTTCAAAATCAATATGGCTTCTTCACAAAACCTGGAAATTCATAGTTAAAAAATATAGAACGTCATGACATAACCATTGCTCTATTTACTCTCGATTTGAAAGTTTGACTTCCAAAGTCAACTTACAGAATATTTTTGAAAACAATGAATTTTTTTAGTGAACAATTCATCTCTTTTGGTTTCCATTCATTTTTTCAACATTTTGAACTTTCAGGTACTATTTTGACCATAAGTTTTTGGACGAAAGTAGCCAAGAAAATCTGCAATAGTCTTCGTGCGGTGAACTGAGTTTGTCTAGACATTACATTTTTAGGTTCTTAGGCAACGAATTCTGCCATTGGGAATATGTTGACATTCAATGCTTGCCTTTGTTTTATAAATCAAAGACTTATTTTCTCATGGTTTGAGTCTAAGTTTTCTTAATCAAGCTAACTTAACGCGTGACCCGTCGCAACGCAAGGGCTTTGGTCAATGAATATATATGCATGTCTTCTTATCTGAGCACTTTTCTGCACCATTGAAAACTCATGATCCCGCCGGATAGCGCGTCGGGAATAACACTAGTTGGTCTTTATTTGACTGTTGTTTAGGGTTTCAATTTGGGGCTTTGTTTGTGTGTTTAGGTTTGTTTGATTACTTAGATTTGCAATTATGTAAGAATTTATTTTTAGGTTTCTGAAGCCTTTTTTTTACTGGTTTGAAGGACAAGCCGGTAGTTTGGGTTGTGATTGTTTGAAGATTTAAATATCTATAGGAAATACTAGTCACACTTATAAATATCCGAATATCTAAAAAAAAGGCAATAATGATTAATGAGGAATATATTTATACAATAAGCTAGGGTGTTCATCGGTTCGACTTGAATTTTTTTTGGTTGAAACCGTATAATATATGTTTATTCGGTTAATTATGCTATATATAAAATATAGGCTAAAAAATAAATAATGGCCTTTTTGGTTTGATCAAATAGCCATTTATGTAATTAACTCATAAAAGAAAAAAAATATAAAATTACAAATATACTTAACCCCAAAAATTGATGGGGATTAATGTTGGGGGTTAATTTGAAGTTTTTCATTTCTAGAGCCAAACATATAATTTAATCAAATCTCATTTGTGTAATTAATTTTAAGAAAAAAAAAACTATAGTATTATGCCTTAGGGACTCAACTTTTGTAAGGCGAGTAGGGAGATTCAATCCGTCATTTATGGCCGTCTACATAGAGTGCTCGAGATATGGCCGACATTATCAACGTAACTTTTTTTAACGTTAAACTCACACACGCGATAAATCTACTCCTAAATCTACACCATGTGTATGACGTGACTAGAACCCACAGCTTCTTAGAGAGGGGACATTGTGCAATGCACCTGGGTATCATTGGGCCAAATACCCTTTGGTATTATCAAGGTAACTAGTTCACTTCTTATGCAAATTTTTTTATTAGTCTTCGTAATCATACATGTCTAATTGTTTTGATTATCATTTACAATTAGATAAGTGAAGAGGATATTGTTTTTCTAACAATTGGAGACTTCGTATGAATATGATGACAGTGTTGTCCATAAATTATGTCATCCAAATCTTAAATTGCTACTTGTGACAAAAGGACCAAATGGTTGCAGATATTACACCAAGGTAATGTGCAGAATTTGAATAATTTATCGTGTCCGCAACCATTTATATAACCTTTTTGGTTCTACCTTTTGCTAGCTCCCATGTTACCAAGTCTAGCTCTGAGTTATGGAATTGTAACTTAGTACTTTACTTTTACCAAAATAAAATGTATAGATTCTCTTTCCATGTTCTTTTTCAAATGATGTAATATGGGATGTTTGTCCTAGAGCTAGAATGCCTAGCTAAGTCTTCTTTTCCCATTAGCATTATTAAGCTATTTTGCAATGATTGATCTTGATTTTTAGGGTCTTCATATGCTCATGAAAGGGTGCTTATACTCCTACGCAACCCCCTCACATCATACTATCCGTATAATCTCATACGGGTCGTATAGCTTAAAAGTTAAAGCTGGTAGTTTCTGGGAATGTCACATCCAGACATAATACATGTCGTATTGTGTCTCATATAGCCCAATACAACCCGTATTGTGTGTACCATACGACCGTGGTATGTGTCCGGTATGGGGTGGTATAACCCGTAAAAAGCTATATGACTCGTATAGTTATCAGTGGTCTATGTTAGTTGCATGCATGTTTGTAAAAATCGCGATTAATCGCTAATCGGGGATCCACAATGAATTTTTTAGCTTATTGGAACAAAAATCGGTAGTCGGTCAAAGGCGGTCCTAATCTGTCAAAAATCGGTGGCAACCCAGTTATTCCGGCCATTTTCCGGCCACCCTGTAAATTCTGACGATTCCGGTCCTAAACGGATCGAGGATGGGTTAAAACCCGTCTACTTAATAAAATTACACACAAAAATGTGTATATATAAGTTTGAAAATTACATATAAAAATTCTAATCCGATTAATTACTAGTCGGTACTATACCGTCCGACTAGTGCCTAGCGTTTCTTACAACATTGGCAGCCGGTGATGTATTTTTAGCGGTTCCCTCATGAAACTTATATGAGTTTATCATCCACTCATTGTCAAATATACCCGCAAATATATGTATGCAAAAAAAAACATTGTTCAGTAAAGCCCTCAACTTCAGAATGAACGGGTAAGGATGACATAAGTCATGGTCTAATTTGTATCTACACTTACCAAATTCTTTCATTAATTAATTTTTGGTAGGTAACTAGGTACTTCCCAAACCAACATTTACATAATAGTGAACACTTATAGTTTTAATAAGTATACATTCTTTTTTTATATTCTCATCTTTTCCTTTTCTATTCTTGTATTTATTACAATCATACTATTTAAAAAATAATTATGCACAAAAATAAAAAGATATATCAAATTTTGTATTTTAAGGCGACTTTTTTAAACCCTTACTACCTTCGGTAGCAGCCCGAGTGTTCCTGTGAGTAATGCATGTCTTTCCCAATGAGTTGTAACCGCAACGGACTCGAACCCAGGATCCACTTAGATGAATCCCACAACTGGGAAAAAAACTCACTGGCTCAACCTGGAACAATTTGTCCCAAGCGAGACTCGAATACACATGACCTTTCATTAGGAAAGTCATGGGGCTACCACACCACTAGAAGGCTTGTGGTATATCAATTTTTTTTCTTAAATAGTCAGACTTTACCCGCGCTAGGAGGCGGAAGATAACCGGTTTTAAAAAAAATTTAAATGGAAACGTAGACGCACTTAGATAAAAAAACACGTCCTTATTGTAAAAACGTACGTTAAAATATACGAAAATGAACCTAAAAACCGTGTAAAATAAGTAACAATATATCTTTAAAAAGAAAAAAAATCAACATTTTTTAAAAAGAAAAGTTGATGTCACCAGTAAGTCGGGTTGTTTGGGGGGGGGGGGGGGGGTCTGAACCCAGGTTGTTCGCCATTCACGTAAGGGCTCATTGCTGGTGGCAATGGCGATGAAGTGGAAATCATGAGCTTGTAAGGCAGTGTTAGATCAAGATCTCACTTGGACAAAACACGGGTCTGTATTGATTCAAATCCAAAACAATCTTGATAGAACTTTAGTCTTAGCATAGTTAAATGATCTTGAAATCAGTCTTAAACCAGTTGTAAGGATCGAAGCTCATTTAACCTTTGAGGGGTGGAGAGTGGTAAACATCTCATTCCTCTCTAGCAAAAGTCTCTTATTTTGATTCAACATCTCTTTCCTCTCTAGCAAAAGTCTCTTATTTTGATTCACTCCCACGGTGCCGGTTTTAAACCCCTTAAAGGTCACATGACCGACGTAAGCCATGTTTTATCTGGTTTTCACTCTGGTTAGCAGTGGGCGAGGAGTTTTCCTTCTAAGGATTGAAAGCGGGCTCCTATATAATGATGCTAAATACACTAGATGGCGTCGTCATACATGATGTATGACATGACGAAAATCATTTGGGTAGGTTGTAAATGAACTGAATGAAGCATTGGTAGTCTTCGTTCGTTTAGTAATCCCTAACCACAAAGGCTGCATAGGATGCGAAAGATGGCTATTGGCGAAGACAGCGTTGGTGGAACAGAACCACAAAAGGTTGTGAGAATACGGTAACGACGCATAAATGAGAATAAATTTTCCTACTTTAATCAGTTAATTGTTAGGGTAATAAAATAAAATAAAAACTAAAAAATATAAAAAGTTTAGATAAAATAAAATAAAAATATTTGATAAACATAATCAAACAAACATAAATGAACCTTCACGAACATAATTGAACGAACGGGATCTCTGTTCATGTTTAAACGATTCAGAAGTGTTTAGATACCTTTATAAAAAATATTATTAACTCATGTAATTAGTCTAACACGTCCCCTATAATACCATTTTCACTTTATCACATATACCTTGTTAGCAATTCTTGTATATAATACCGCTTAAATTGATCCTCTCTCTCTCTCTCTCCACCAACAAACCCTGATCCACTCGTCAAAAATCAAAATCAAAATCACCTCTCCTCGATCAAATCATCCACCCGCCAATTAAATCTCATCGCTTATATTATATACATCGACCTCACAACTAAAAGGTGTCGGTGCTCTTCACTTTCAATTTCAATTTCAGATCGATGGACGAGAGAAACGGCGTCGTTGGGAAGAGGAAAAACGACGATAGACCGTACAAGGGTATACGGATGAGGAAGTGGGGAAAGTGGGTGGCGGAGATTCGGGAGCCAAATAAACGCTCCAGAATCTGGCTCGGATCCTACTCAACCCCCGTCGCCGCCGCCCGAGCCTACGACACCGCCGTCTACTACCTCCGTGGCCCCACCGCACGGCTCAACTTCCCGGAACTACTCACCTCCGACGCCGGACCGGATGAGTTGTCGGCGGCTTCTATTCGGAAGAAAGCCACGGAGGTTGGGGCTAGGGTTGACGCCGAAACAACCGGTTCACATGAACCCGGTTCGGAACTCAAGCCTTGTTGGTTTGAAGAGAAACCTGACTTGAATAAGAAACCCAAACCTGAACCCGAATCCGGATCTGAGTACCCAGATGGAGAATGTTAATTGGTTCTATTAAACTTTTGTAATTGTTGTTTTCGTTAATAAAAACATTTTCATTATTTCTCTACTTTGCAAGATTTAAATAAGGCTATACAAAAAAAGATAAATTAGATTATTATGCTATTGAGACTGTTATTGACAACAAAGAGTAAAATTTATAGATTATCATTAGTTAAACTGTTAGTTTAAATTATTATCGACGAATAAGTCATAGTTTAAATTATTAAAAATCAATTTGTAAAAAAAATATTATTAGTTTATTGTTGTGATTTTGTGTGAAAATAGTTTAGTTTTGGACGGAAAAGGAGAAAAATATAGGACCACTTTTGATTTACTTTTAAGAATGAAGTTGTCTTATTTTGGATTTTCAGTTACAAGTCTCGTTCAAAATTAAGAATTTTGTTCGTGTAGTTGACATCCAAGGTCACAGAGTTTGTCTCTTAGAAGAACAAAACAAAGGGACACACATGTTTCCTTTTTCATTCTGCCCATCATTAGTGTCCCTTTGTTTGTTTTTGTATGTTTATAAACGGGAAAGTGAATATGGTGTTGTTAGGCATGTAAGTTGTATGTGAAACCAATCAAAACTACGTAGTTTTAACTAAATTCAATTTACATTTTGTTTTATTCTTTTTGTTGTTTATTCTCCATGAATTTTGCCTCTTGTTTATTCAAAACCTAATTTAAATCTTTTTAGTTTTTATTTCAAAACCATCACTATCACCGGAAGTAATTATTTACTTTATGTTTATCCATCATTGAAAATACATCCCTCCCTAGATCAGTTTCGTAATTTCTTGATACAGTAAAAGAATCACCTCTAATATTTTATCACGAATTTCAAATGGCATTAAATAATTTTCAATTTGGATTAAATTCTGGCATTGGGCAGAAGTAGTAATTGCATATGAAAAAGATTAAATAAAATATCATATAATATTATTTAGGCCAGGCAAACTGGGCGGGGCGGGCGGGTTCGGGTCACGGGTCATAACGGGGTCAGGTCAGAATGGGTTCGGGTTAATATGAGTTATGAGCAAAATGACTTCGGGTCAAAACGGGTTTGGAGCAAAATTAGTCCGGGTCAAAACGGGTCGTTTTTAAAAAAACTATCAATTAAGTTCGAGTCCAAACGGGTTTGATCAATACCGTGGGAGGTGGCAGGGGTGGGGGGGCACCTATTATTTGAAGAATGGATCAAGATTACCACCTCTAATATTATTGAATACCAGAATTCCATGGACTTTTTTGACTTACAGTTTGATTTGGAGAATGACTAACTTTTGTTTAATTGGTTTTAATCGCACACTTTCTTTCTGTCTGTGGATTTGGAGAATGACAAGAAGAGGCAAAATTCATCGAGAATAAACAACAAAAAGAATAAAATAAAATGTAATTTGAATTTAGTTAAAACGACGTAGTTTTTATTGATTTCGCATACAACTTACATGCTTAACAACATCATATTCACTTTCCCCATTTATAAAATAGACTTTTTTGGTTTCTTTAAATAATAATAACAACGTTGTTAATAACTAAAGATGGTGACATTTGTGAATATTTTAAAAGATAAGACACTTGTGGATACTCTTAATGCCAAAGGTTTACCGTACATAGTGTAGTCTGGTTGAATGTTTTTGAGTTCGTTGCAAACTTATCGGCTGGTTAGGATGGGTGGTTGTTGAACTGATGGACCGTTAACCATGGTTAGACTGAAAATATAAGATTTTTTTTTTCAGTTTTACAAAATAAGTAAATTATAAACTGCATACCTTTTAGGCTTTTACCCAAACTCAACTCTCATGTACTTGGTCGTAGCCCACACATACACATAGATAGAATTATATCTCTATCGCCTCGACTTTGAAGAATTTGATTCGATCGACACTATTTACTTTTTTTTTGCAAAAAATTTCACCCATTCGGTTGTACTTAGTTTTATCTCACGTCTTTCTTGAGGTATGGGGGTGGGTGATTGCCAAAAAAAAAAAGATGGCCAACTATTTTAATATGAAGCAAGAGTACTTTTTTGATTAAAAATGATGGGATGGCTGCAATTAATATGGGAATGGGCTGAATTATATGAAAGTACACAACTAATTTCTTGAGTTGGAGGGCAGAAAGTGGGGCCAAGGGTGGAGAGAGTGCACTTTGATACCTTTTCCCTAGCCATTCCCGATAGATAGAGGGGGATGGTGTTCCCGCTCTCCCTTCTCGACATCCCTTCACCTTCTTCATAAAACTTCAAATCGGCGGCAACCCTTTCCCGAGCAATTCCTGGCGGTGAGTCCTGAGTGGACTCCCTCCACCCTAAGTATCAAACTTTTGGTTTGATTCTCTTTTAATTTAACTAGTGGATTTTCAACTTCTTCAATTATATTTGTTTAAACTTGAGTTGTGCTTGATTTTTAAACTAAAGTTGTGTAGGATTGATAGCCGATTAAGAGTTAAAGGACTATTTACCATAATTTAGTTAGAATATAAAGAGTTAGTTAAAAGAGCGTAAAGATAAAAAGTAATTAAAAATAGGATTGACATGGGTTATTGGATCTTATTACGTAATCCTCGTGGAGTAAGGTGAATATAGCTTATTTTACTGGAGGCTCCGAGTGAGAACTGTTCTTCCTCTACTCAAATGGAACATTTCGTTCACCCACCACTAGTCGAGCCGCAGGGGATGATAAGTTCACGATGGCTAGAACGATGTCACTTATTAGAAATGTGACATGTAAAATAAGATATGGTTTGATGTTTGTTAAACTTATCTTGGGAATGTATCTCTCTAAAATATGTTGATATTGACACGACATCATCGACAATCAGCCTTGATTATAAACTATGTAAAAGTTATAAAGCCAGAGTTTATAACCTCGGGTAGATTTGAAATATAATTTTTCTTATTTTAATTTTCTTTTAAAATATAATTTAGTTTTTCTTGAAAGTGCATAACATTTTTCAGATAGAAAATGAATCAAAATAATATATGCTAGAGTAAAATGTTATTTTCGTCTCATTGGTTTGACAATTTTAGCATGTTTCATCTAAAATCTTCTTTTTAGCTTTTTTGTTTCTGACTTTTCAAAATCTACACATTTTCATCCAACTGACTAACTCCGTCTACATTTTAATGTTAAATCAAGGGCAATTTGATTTAACGTTAAAATGTAGATGGAGTTGGTCTAGTTATATGAAAATGGCTAGATTTTGAAAAACAAGTGACAAAAAACAAAAAAATACTTTTTAAATAAAAATAACTAAAATTGTCAAAAACATCAAGGAATATGAGAGTTTACTCTATTTCATATTGAATAGCCTAAATATGTTACAGGGTGCTTTTATACTACTTGAATTATATTTTTTTAAATATCAATAAACATGATACAAATTTAAATGTATGTTTTTTTTCTATTTATTATTATTTATTTTAAATAAGCCACCAACCGAACCTACCTTGACTTCTGTTTAACTCGTTTGCAAACCAAACCGGCTCCGCTTGACTCATTTACAAACCAAACTTTTTTTGAGCTTTTTAACATTTTCCTTATAAAATAAGGGAGTGGCTATTTGGACAACCCTTAATTTTATTTGGACATTTTGGGTGTCTATACGGGCCGTACATGGTTCATTAATTACCTCGTACATCGTACCTATACGGCCCGTATAGAGCTATACGGGTCGTATAAAGTGTGCATTTAATGCCGATGAAAACCCTATACGGGTAGTATTGGGCTATACGACCCGTATAAAGGGTATCCAACTACTTTTTGAGGTTGTCCAAATAACATCATTTCATGCTACGTGTAGTCTCCATATTCATTCTAATCATTTTTTTCCACCTATCTGTTTATTAAATTAACATCCATCTTTTAACATTAGTATATATTTAAAGAAAATATTAATTATACTAATAAAAACATTTATTTTGAAGAGTAAAATTTCATTTTTGGCCCCTGTGGTTTGACCTGTTTAACCCTTTTAGTCCAAAAAATAATCTTTTAACGTATCAGCCCCTATGGTTGTATTTTTGTAACCATTTCAGCCCATGACACTAACTCTGTTAAATTATTCCGTTAAGTATTGGGACATTTTAGTCATTTTATTTTTAAGTGAACTAATTTAATCTTTTCAGTCCAATAAAAAAATAAGTTTTTTCATAAAAAAAAACTTTTTTTCTTCTTTTTTAAAAACGTCCTTTTTACTTTTTTAAAATCAGTTTTTTTTCCGTAAAAACGTCTTTTTTGAACCTGTTTATAAACGTTTTTTTAACTTTTCTAAAAAAAAAAATTTTTGTATATTTTTTCATAAAAAAAGTTTTTAAAAATATTTTTTTCGTTTATTTTATAAAAACGTTTTTTAGCTTTCTCGTAAAATGATTTTTTAACTATTTTAAAAGCGTTTTTATTAAATAGTTCAATATTTTAAAAATAGTTCACTTAAAAAGTGAAAAAAAAAAACGTTTTTAAAATAATTAAAAAAATATTTTACGAAAAAAACTAAAAAACGTTTGAATAAAAAAAATGTTTTTAAAACGTTTTTTTTATGAAAATAGTAAAATAAAAAATTAGAAAAACTAAAAAAAGGTAGGAAAAACGTTTTCTATGAAAAAACCTAAAAACAAGTTTTTATTGAACTGAAAAGGTTAAACTAGTATATTTAAAAATAAAATTACTAAAATTCTATATATTTAACAGAAAAAGTTAACAGGGTTAATGTCATGAACTAAAAACGTTAGAAAAACACAACCTCAGGGGTTGATATGTTAAAAGATTTCTTTTTGAGTTAAAAGGGTTAAACAGGCCAAACCACAAGGGCTTTGAAATCTAATTATGTAACTTTTATTTTCAATCAAATAAAAAATCAAATCAAATTATATTAAATAATAATTAATATATTTTCAAAACCGTATTATATATTGGTTTTTACATATTTTAAGTTTTGCTTTCTATCCTTATTATATAATATATTTTTACATCTATAAAATATACAAATAAAAATTTAAAATTTTTATTTATTAATATTGTTCCCCCGATATATAGGGAATCTAAACTAGTAAATTAATAAATTGACACACGGTTTAACGTATCAGCCCCTATGGTTGTATTTTTGTAACCATTTCAGCCCATTACATTAACTCTTTTAAATTATTTCGTTAAGTATTGGGACATTTTAGTCATTTTATTTTTAAGTGAACTAATTTAATCTTTTAAGTCCAATAAAAAAATAAGTTTTTTTCATAAAATTTTTTTTTCTTCTTTTTTAAAAACGTCCTTTTACTTTTTTAAAATCAGTTTTTTTTCTCCGTAAAAACGTCTTTTTTGAACCTGTTTATAAACGGTTTTTTTTTACTTTTCTAAAAATATTTTTTTTGTATATTTTTTCATAAAAAACGTTTTTAAAAATATTTTTTTGTTTATTTTATAAAAACGTTTTTTAGCTTTCTCGTAAAATGATTTTTTAACTATTTTAAAAGTGTTTTTCTTAAATAGTTCAATATTTTAAAAATAGTTCACTTAAAAAATGAAAAAAGCGTTTTTAAAATAGTTAAAAAAACATTTTACGAAAAAAAAAACTAAAAAACGTTTGTATAAAAAAAATATTTTTAAAACGTTTTTTTTATGAAAATAGTAAAAAAAATTAGAAAAATTAAATAAAGTAGGAAAAAAGTTTTCTATGGAAAAGCCTAAAAACAAGTTTTTATTGAACTGAAAAGGTTAAACTATTATACTTAGAAATAAAATTACTAAAATTTTATATATTTAATAGAAAAAGTTAACAGGTTAGTGTTATGAACTAAAATTGTTAGAAAAATACAATCTCATGGGCTGATATGTTAAAAGATTTCTTTTTGAGTTAAAAGGGTTAAACAGGCCAAACCACAAGTGCTTTGAAATCTAATTATGTAACTTTTATTTTCAATCAAATAATAAATGAAAATTAAATTATATTAAATAATAATTAATATATTTTTAAAACCATATTATATATTGGTTTTTACATATTTTAATTTTTATTTTCTATTCTTATTATATAATACATTTTTACATCTATAAAATATACATATAAAAATTTAAAAATTTTATTTATTAATATTGTTCACCCGTTATATAGGGAATCTAAACTAGTAAATTAATAAATTGACACACGGTTTAATTTCTTTGGTTGTTGAAAAATTGTTGGTGCGATTGAAAGCTTGTTCCGTACAGTCTCGTCGGAAATTAGCGGCGGTGCAGGGGATCCGGACGCCACACCAGTACCGATCACCGGAACTTCCACAGGTACAATTTTTGTTAATCTAACTCCTTTTTTTGCGTTTGAATCATTAAGCTTCTTCCTGCAGATTTGTTTGCTGTTGCCTAGGGTTAGGGTTTCATTTTTATTTGAGGAGGCGTTTTTCCACAATCGGTGTTGAATCAACAGATTTGCATAGTGAACAGATTATATTCTGTATTTACATATGTGAATTGATTTATTGACTTATTAACAGATTCTATTTTAAGAGATTGCATTCTGTATAAGTGTGTTTACATATGTGCACCTTGAACAGATTACAGTTGAATTCCAACAGAGTACACTTTTGAATTGTCATTGTAACAACATATTGCATATGTGAATCAAATTTTGTGACTTTTTAATTGTGATTGTGATAATAGTTGGTTAGTTATGTGACTTGAAAAGATTACATTTTGTTGGTTTTAGAATATGTTAAAGAATTGTGTTGTTTGCACTTTGAATTTGTTGCTGCTGCTGCCCCAAAACAGAAACCAAAACCGGGTCAAAAATTTCTGTGGATGAATTCGGTTTTGACTTTATTGAATTCAGTTTGGTTTGGTGTTCCGTTAGTGTTTAACTATATTTTATAATTGACCGAAACCGATAAACACCCCTACTACGTTCGACGATTAGGGTTTAACTATATTTTATAATTGCCCTAAACCGATAAACACTCCTACTTCGTTAATAGAACGAAATACACAGCTCAGATGGGTCAAAAGTCCAGTCAAAAGTCAATTTTTTTCCATTTCTACCGCCTCACTCCCTCACAAATACCGCCTTGCCTCAGCCCGCCTCGACCACTTCAGCCCATGGAGGCGTACTTACAAAAATACCCTATGAGGCGTCGCCTCATACACGTTTTCTACCGCCTCGCCTCGAGGCATACGCCTTGACCATTTTTTAAAACCACGAGGGGTAGATTTTGGCACATTGTTTCATTTTACTTTCAAGTGAGAACAGAAGTTTGGCAGTTTGAACTTCAATTTTAAGGTTGAGATTTTTAGAGTCAGGTTAAATTATGTCTCATTTTAAAGGGGTAACTTTATATTCAACCTTAGGAAACAAGAAATGGTCTAAAGACCAAACTATACCTGTTTGAGTTAACAATGTAAGGTAGCAATGAAAACCCTAACTAGATATGCTGAGTTTTCTTCAAAACAGGTGTTTTAAGGTACTTTATTTTCTTTCTCCATGCAATCTATAGGTGATTTGCAGGCTGTTATGTCTTTAGGACTTGATTACAAGATCACTGTTTCAGTTGCAGTGTTGTAAAAATCGCGCCTAGGCGCCGATTAGTCGCTAGGCGGCTCGTTAACGACTAATTTTGGCCTAGTCGGTCCAAAAATCGCTAGGCGGTCCAAATCGCGCCTAGGCGGTCCTAGGCGGCCAGATTCCGGCGAAAACCTGAAATTTCCGGCCAAATTCCGGCGAAAACCTGAAATTTCCGGCCAAATTCCGGCGAAAACCTGAAATTTCCGGTGAAAACCTTTGGTGTGGTTTAAAAATGAACATTTTTATAAAAACTACATATAAAAATGTGTGTATATATATAAAAAACTGAAAGTTACATATAAAAATTCCAATCCGATTAATCCCGCCTAGGCCTAGGCCCTACCGCACCGCCCGACTAGCGCTTAGCGATTTTTACAACCATGTTCAGTTGTGACTATTGATTTCTATTTGGAAACCTGTTATACTTGCATTAACATCTATGTGCAAATTTGGTCTCTAATACTGTAAATGTCTTCTACATTAGATAAAGTTTGGCACTTTCATTACCTAATGGAACCGTCAGCTGCATTTGAAGAAAAGGTTAAAAAGACGATTTACATTGACAACCTATCGCCCCAGGTTACTAAAGCTGTTCTAGAAAATGCACTCAATCAGTTTGGGAATGTCACGGATGTTCAGTTTATTCCCAACTACTTCGCGTCTTGCAGTGTTTATGCTGCTTTGGTGGAAATGGAATCGATAAAACAGGCTGAAGAAATCATTCGTGAGATGGGTGATTCTCCACTAATGATATCTGGTATGCCGAGGCCCGTGAGGGCCCAAAAAGCCCAGGTTGAGATGTTTGATGATCGTCCCAAGAAGCGTAGAAAGATAGTATGCTATTGGATGGATCCAGACCATCAAAACTTTGAGGTGGCCAAGAAGATCAAGGATCTGACAAAAAAACATGCTGCTGAGGCTGCATATATGATGGAGGTAAATGCTAAGACCATTTATTTGATGTGATCTGAGAGACCCCATAAATGTGTTTGATAACTATTCTCTTGTGCAGGCACAACTTGCAGAGGATGAGAAGCTACATAATCAGCAGAGTGAGACGTTGAAAGCAAACTACAAAAAATACGAGCTGATTGATGGTGCACAATCTGATGGCACTCTGAAGCGTTTGGCAGCCCGTTATGGGACCAAACTCAACGAATTCTGATTTGACGTCTCTAATCTTCATGACATAGGTAACTTCATAGATTTATGCGCAATTCGTGGTGCTTTAAGAAATATATTGTAGTCCGTGTATATCTATGTAACGCCTTTGTATCTGTGAGTAACAATGTTGGTAGCAGGAATTTGGTGTGTTCTAAACTGATAGAACTGTCTAAATCGAAGCAAGTCAGTTGGTTCAGCTAGTTTGAGATTTATGTGGTTCATTTTCATGGTTAGGTTTTGATGATTTTTATTTTAGCAGTTTGGCGACGGCTAGGAACTTGCAATAGGTTGTTTAGCCTTTTTCGTTTATTTTATGACGGTTTTTATTATGTTAGGAATCTTAATAATGATTTAAAATGGGTACAAAATCGTCAAAACCGTCTGACTTGTCCAACCCTGACGACTTAGATATGTTATTTTTTGGAACCGTAGTTAGCGGTTCAACCTAGAATTTTTGTCAAAACCATTCAAATCAGACCGTGAACAACCTAGCAAGAATGATAACGATGGTACAACAATATTATCATGTGTGATACAAGACATTTACAAACATGTTCTTCCTTGCTATATATAATGTCTTTATGCGATACGTTATCTTAATCACTATTAATGATATTTAGAATTTGGCATTTTACACATTGTAATGTTACAAGCTGATTAAAAAAGATTTGAGCATCTTAGTAGTATACTTTTTTTTATCACCTTTGTAATGTAATTTGATGCACAACTTTTTGCAACACATTTTGATTTGTAAACTTTGTTTCAAAGTGCATCGTAATGTAATTTGATGCACAACTTTTTGGTTTTCACATGTAGTTATTATCAGTGTTTTCATGATTGGATCGGAAACCTAGCACATAACCGGTCTGGTTATGTGTAGTTGAACCATTCTTATTTGAATCGGCTAATTACCGTTCGGACCGATGAACTGGGTCGGACTGGATTTCAAAATTTTTTTATTTATATTTCTTCAAAAACTCATTTTCTGATTAATTTAATATTCTAAGTTGCATATTTCATTTATTTAAGCCTTCATATGACATTAAAATGACAAATTAACATCAAAACAAAAAAAATGTTTTATATTTTGTATCTATATACATAGTTTTAATTTTTATATTTTTATGTTGTCATCCGGTTCTTAAGTCCGGTTTAATCAATCAAACCGGTTCGACCAATGGACCTCTAAGACGGCTGGTTCGATGTCCGGGCTAATTCTAAAAACATTGGTTATAAGAACAAGTTAAGATGGTTGTTACTTGTAAAATCTCTACAAAAGTAGTGTTTGATTTCAAGATCAACTGAGAACTACAAACTCAAGTTTATATTACTACCTTCTTCGTTTGGATTATTCTAAGCTAGTTTTAAAACTCTTCTCTATTTCTACTTTATAATGGTATCAGAGCGTTACGGCTCTTTTTTAATACCAAATGTTTTTCCTTTTCGTTTGAATCTTTTTTCTTTTTATATATCAGACACGGGCCATGTCCCTTAATTTTAAAAACGTGGCACAAGGTTATTAGCCCATTAAAATGGTTCAGGGCTAGGATCTATCCGGGATGCAATTTTAGCCGTGCTTGCTAAATGGTGGTGGAGATTTAAAAAGGAAAAGTAATTTGATCCTTACATCATTGCTCTCCTTCCTGGAACTTCGTTCCGGCCAAGGTCTCGTTTTCTGGACCTTGGAAACAAATTAATAAAATCTTGGTTGATTTGGTCCTGCGCGGTGTAGATTTGACCAGACTAATCAAATGTGTCCTTGGATGCGGGTTTAGTATCAGTTTTTGGTCAGACTATTGGGTGGATTTGGAACCATTTCGCCTCAAATTTCCTAATTTTTTTCACCATGGAAAGGTCCAAGCAGTGCTTGGTGGCTTATCGTCTAGTAGTCGGGTTGGGCGGTGTGAGGTGGGCTTGGAGTTGGTCTCGGCCTCCAGAATCGGAACAAGAATCTGCCGAGCTGGCAATGTTGCTGGAGTTATGCCGTCTGGTATCGCTCTCCTCGTGGGAGGACCAGTGGACTTGGGGGGTTCTTGAGTATGACGGGGTGTTCTTGGTCAAAAGTATAAAAACCCGGTTACTCGATTCGAATAGGGAGGGGGTTCCAATTATGTGGTAACTTGGAATAGTTGGGTGCCAAAAAAAGGTTGTAAATTCCGTGGTGTATTCCTGATTTGGGTCTACCTTTTTGTTAGCTCTCTATAATTATTTAATTCCTTTTGTTGGTCGTTTAAAAAAAACAGAAGAATATGAAGCAAGGGAATGAAAAAAAATGATTGGTGGGCCTTGGTTAGTCTTCACCTTCTTTCATAAATGACAGTTTTTGGGCTGGTTCAGCAACCGAGAACAAGTTGTACCTCAATAAGGGTGTTGGGTTGGGGGCGGATTACTCGATTGGGATCGAGTAGGAGAGAGAGGATCGGGTAACATGGGGTACACCGCCCCTAATGGATCGAGTATACCCGAGTAGTAGGGGCTAAGTTGAATGATCGAGTATATTTACTCGGGAGTAGTTGGGTTGTAGCCGTTGGTGGTGGTGGGGGTGGGGGTGGGGGTGGGTCCTTTAAAAAAAATATACTAATTTTTTACCTAAATATACTCACATTCCACACATATTTTTACCTATCTCATCTATATATCGTTCATCTCATCTATATAATTTTACACTGTATCAAAAAAATGGAAGGATCATCTAAAAAGTCAACAAAGCCTATAAAATTTAGGCCAAAAGTTCAATCTCAACCGCGACCCGAACGAACCCAAGCCGCTCCCCAAAGAACCCAACCACCTCCTCAACCAATTCAAAGCTATTTCCCGCAACCTCAATATCCAAACTACTACTCTCAAAGTTCAACCGATCCAAATATGGATCCTAATTTTTTATCTCAATTTTCGCTTGATATGGATCCTAATTTTTTATCTCAATTTTCCTGCCAATACCAAAACCAACCGTATCGTGATCCAAACGAAATCATCCGTTCGGAATCCGAAGACGAAGGAGAAGATGAGGATGTTGATGAAGAAACGGAAGAGGAGTATGTTGATGAAGAAACGGAAGAGGAGTATGTTGATGAAGGAGAAGATGAATAAGTTGAAGTAGAAGAAGTCGAAGTTGTAGATGACCGCGTCAAGCCGAAAAGACAACACAAAAACCGGTTACCACCAAAGAGATGGACGAAAGAAGAAGAAATTGCCGTGGTCCAAACTTATATTCACAAGACACAAAATAAAAGAAAAGGAAATCAACAAAAAAGTGACTCGTTTTGGAAGAAAGTCCTTGCGCATTTTACCGCTTTATTTGGTGAAAACGATCGAATCGTTGACCAAGTGTCTTGGAAGTGGAAGGATCTTAATAAAAAAATGACCGCCTTCAACGGGTGTTACAAACAAATGATAAGATTTATTTTTCAAACTATATAGGTATTTTTTAATTTTCTTATCTAACGTTTCAAATTATAGAAACAAAGAAGGCCGAGTGGTACAAGTGATTTGGAGCTTGTTGAAGCGGATTTAAGCCATTTCAAGAAAGTGTACAAAAGGCTATATACCAACTTGAAATGTTGGGAGGTTGTACGCAACAATGCTAAATGAGAACCCATAGCATTGATGGGTGAGGATTTAGAAGGAAGTCAATCCTCAAAAAGAACAAAAACTTCCGAGTCGAGAACCCCAAGTGACCCGGAGGGTTTTACAAACCTCTTTCCCGACATAAACGTGAACGCCGAACCGCAAGAAGACACGACACCGACAAGGCCAAAACGTCCGGGGAAGAAATCGGTCGAAAGTTCACCGAATCGCAAAATTAAAAAGAGAACAAACGGCGATTGAGTTGATGCTTGAAAAACAAAAGGATCGTGACATCAAAACATTCACCGAATCGCATGATCATCTCGCAGACCCGTACTTGTCGATTGTATTGCAACGTAAACGTGAAATTACCGCAAAGTATGGATGACAATGCACATTTTAGATTTTAAAATTTTATTATCTAGCTATTATTTGTTTTGTAGGTTTTTTTATTTTTAATTATATTATGTTAATTTTTATTTAATGAAATTGTCTTTTTTTTTAAATTAAATGTTTATTTTTTTTACAAAAAAAGTTGGTGAGTAATTGAGTAAATGAGTAGGGCGTTTTCAATGAAATCTGAGTAAATGAGTAGTTTTGAGGTGACAGAATTCTATTGAACAGTTTTTATGAGTAAATGGGTAATGGGGTAAATGACCCCATCACCCTAATCATCTATTGTAGTTATTAGAACATAGTTAAGATGATTCCTTATTTGTAGCATCTCTATAAAAAGAGGTTAATGATTTCAAGATCAATTGAGAAACGCAAACTCAATTTCTATTCATTACCTTACTCATAGATTAGAATATTCGTAGTTTAAATTATCTTCACTATTTTAATTGATGTACCAGTGCATCATACATTAATACCCATTAGAAGTGTAATTTTAAAAATTTGTTAAAACTCGTATCAAACCAAAGAATATAAAATTTTGGGTTTTTTTTAATAAAAACTGAATAAACCCTAAAATCAAACCAAAACTAGATCCGAAACTATTATAAGGAGGATGAGAAAAGGGTTCCATTTGATCTCCTTGATTCCGAAGGAAAGCAGGTTAGATGGGGTGTTGTCGAGAAGAAGAGAAGATGGAAATGACGGGGGAGGCAGTGGCGGCTGTGATGGCAATGGTGGAGGGAACAATGGTGGCTAGAGGTTGCAACGGTAACATGGGTGATTAGAACATTAAAAAGTTAACTAAAACTGAATGAATTTTTTATAATTGACATGTTCATTGTATTTTGATTATTTTACTTGTGTAAATAACGTACACGGTGACATAGCTCCCACATTTACACAGGGCCAGGGAGAGGCAGGATCGCTTGACGATCTGATGTTAACAACCTTATCTTACACTTTGTGCAATAGTCTGTTTCCCATGGCTCCAACTCATAACTTTAAGGTCACAAAATAGCAACCAACATTTCTTGTGTTAGGGATCAAAATTAAAGCAAACAATGAAAATATTGTCGACATCATTAAATAGTTTTAAAAAGATTTACTGAATTTATAGTTTGAAGTTTGAACTAAACCAATGAGATAATTATGTAATAATAATGAGGAGGACGAGACTGTCTTTTTTACATTAACTTTTAAGATTTTAAGGGGCAAAATTGTCTTTGACTAAATACGAAAAAGTAACTGAAATCTAATTATTTAAACAATCAATTTCTTGTTTAACTAAATTCTCAAAATAAAATTTTATTTTATATAATTCCATATTTACTTTATTAAACCTTGAAACCTATATGATATTTCACAAATTAATTATTCAATCTAATTATTTCACAAATTAATAATGAGGAGGACGAGATTGTCTTTTTTATATTAACTTTTAAGATTTTAAGGGGTAAAATTGTCTTTCATGAATTATGTGATTAAATACGAAAAAGTAACTGAAATCTAATTATTTAAACAATCAATTTCCTGTTTAACTAAATTCTCAAAATAAAATTTTATTTTATATAATTCCATATTTACTTTATTAAACCTTCAAACATATATGATATTTCACAAATTAATAGTTCAATCGCTTTACTAGTGTCTGTGTTAATGTGTTGTGCACCCCGTCACATCGGGCATGCAGCTCTCTAGTTAAAATTAATGAAAATGTGGTTTTTAAAAGTTATGTTATATCACAATCCTTAATTAACATAATAAATGATTACATTTTTTTTTGCCATGTGTCTTATATCATTCAATCTCACCTTCTTTTTCCCGTCCAAACCATTTACCTGAATTAAATAACATGTGCAACCAATTAAATAATAATATTAAAAGAACATATTTTAAATACTTAATATAAATATAATTATTATTTAATTATGGATAAGTATTGTATCATTTAACCAAATGAATTTAATTTGAATTACATTTATTAATTACATAAAATAAAATTAATACCCAGTTAAAAAAATGTTTTAAAAATTGACTTAACATAATTTATAATTGTCACGTCAAAGTACATTTATTTAAAGATATATTTTGACGAGTGTACGTGTTAACATATTACATTATATTTTATTAACCCGTATAATACACGGGATTATAAACTAGTATGGTTAATATTAGATTAGTTAACCTTAAAAAAAGTAATCAATAAAAAGATTATTTATATCCAACATTAAATAGTAAACATTATGGTCTTCATTTGAATCCCTCAAACAAAAACGAATCTAATTTTGGAAAACATGGTTTTTTGGTTTAAATGATAAATGCCTTACATTTGGTTTATGAGAAGTAAATGGTTGTCTATATTGGAATTAATAACATACACTCCTTCCAAGTTCATGCATGATCAATCTTTTCACAAATAGAAACTATTTCAAGCATATATAATACCCAATTTTCCCTTAATAAATCACAACAATTTAAAGACTAAATGCAACTAGACCAAATGCTCCAATTGGTTCACCTTTTCTTCCATATATTCCTATACATTAATAGAAAGATGAATATCTAAATACCTAATTTCATTGAAATGAGACTAATTATTTTCATTCTAGATAGGTGTATCATTCATTGTAACACCCATGTATCCTTCAAATGTCATGCATGTATCTTGATGTTATAGTATTTTAGGAAAGGAGAATGAATCTTGCTTAATATTTTGTCCTAAGATATTTTTCGCATGTGATTTTGTAAATGTATGTTGGATAAAGTAATCACTAAGAGTATACAAGTGTGTGATAGGTGGGTCACCGCAGTTAAATTTCAGTTATTAATCTCAATATATAAAATAAATTCATTCTATTTAAATAATATAAAGTTTGTAAATTTGTTCCACTCAATAATCCGCTAATAAAATGTATTGATAAATCGTCAGTAAATTCTTTATCCACATCATGTTTTCCGACAAAGTATCCTCGCTGAAATTCCTTTGTTTTGTAGGTCAATATCTCTTTATATCTACTAACTAGGTTAAAATCTCGTGTATTACACGGGTTAAATAAATAAAATGTTATAGACTTAATTAGTATTAAAAAAAATATTTTTAAAAACCCGTGCAATACATGAGGTTGAATAAACCAGTATATTACATCGGTTGAATAAAATATAATGTAATTTGTTAACAAACACATTTGTCAATATATGGTTTTTAAAAGATGTAATTTGTCGTGACAATTATAAGGTCTGTTAAGTTAGTTTTTAAAATATTTTTTTAATTGAGTATTATTTTTTTGATTTAATTGATAAATGTTAGTTAATATTAAGTTCATTTGATTGATGATATAATAACTATTTATAATTAAATAATAAGTATTCGTAATTAGATTTATTAATATAAAGATTATTATTTAATAGGAGAGAGAAATATAATATCTAATATTTAATAGGAGAGAGAGGCGAAAAAATAAAGATGAGTAGTAACCAGAGAGTGACACGTGTCCTGAATATATTTTCATTTATTATAGTAGTAAGATATTGATATGATAATTATTAAAAATGTTACTATTATATGTGTTATATACTTTATATTGGAATACCATCCTTCAATGACTATACATAGAACTTGTATCATATATTTCAACTAGTATTGTTACTCCGCGCTTTGCGAGGGAGCGCGATCGTTTTTTTTACGTTACACAACAGTAGTTTGGTTGTCATCGCTTTGACTCGTCGAAACCATACAAGCAAACACCGATACATGATACGCTAATACCACAACACTGCTAACGATGTTGGTTCGCTCATAAGCTGTTGAGTTTGTCACGGCATCGCAACGGTAACGTTGCTCGCTATAATATATGACAAAATATATACTCGATTCTGAATATAACGATGTTTAAAAAAATTATATCGGAACGTTCACATTAAAAACCTCGTGTTCCATTTTTTTTTTAAAACGTAACGAACGAAAGTTATCAGAGAATAATAAGATTATTAGAAAATTAATAAGGTTAAAAACATATATTATATATACTATCAGAGGTGAAAACAAAATATAAAAAAAATATATTCGACCAACCATACTATTCCAAGTAGACTAATAAGATCAATGCACTGTTCACTCACTTTCTTTTAACGTATGGTATATAATAGTTCATTTTCGAAATTAAAAAAATGAATATGTTTATGTTGAGTTTAAGGGGCTATCAAAACATAGATAATGTCGGGAACTAATGTTTTTAAACTCGGATCGGATCGGCCGGTCGGACCAGGAACAGTGATCTTCACCGGTTCGGTTACATGCTCTGAGACCGTTTGCTGGTTGAACCGGGCGGTCCAAGCGATTCAGCGGTCGAACCGTGAACCGGTGGTCGAACCGGGTAGTTTAATTTTTTTTATTTTTACTTATTTTTTTATCTTATAGTCCTCCTACTTACTTCTATTTACAATTTTAACCCAATTTGGTTCTTTCCTTTTAACTTATACGCTGCCACATGTACTCCAAAACCCTAATCAAAATTAAAATTGAAGATTCAAAAGAATTAAAATTTCTACAGACCTACAACCCTCGTACTTGACTCAAAATTGTTTAAATGGTTGTGTATGTAGTATTTGGAATTTTTTATATTTTTCTATATATTTTTATGAATATTTATATTATTTATTGCGTCATCCGGTTCTTGAATCCGGTCCGACCGGTCCGACCAGTGAACTTCTAAAACGTCCGGTTCATTGTCTGGTCCGGTTCTGAAAACATTGTCGGGAACCATTACATAATTGAAAATTAGGACCACAATTTTGGCATTTTGGTATATGGATGTTGCAATACATTGTAACGAATTGAATGGTTAGATGTTAAATTCGAATTAGGAGTAAATAAAAAAAATATGTTATACAGTGGGTACATACGAGTGATGACCTTTTTGTGATGGAATTTTCACATGATAGATCTTTTTTAAAGATAAATCACTAATTTTATTTGCATGTTATGGCGGTTAGATTCTCATGTCGCAACGGATCCAATGACAGAACCATCTGAAGTCAAAGTGGTAAAGTTTCCCTTGAGGTTAAGGGTTCGAATCCCGTCTATGACGGATTGATATAAATTATTAGAAGTAGTTTATGGGGCCTAAAATAGGGTATTATTGTTAAAAAAGATATATAACTATGTTGTTATTCACTTTAGCTCGCGTATGAAACTTTATTCTCAAGCTAAAATTACTTCGAAAGCATAGCACCACTTGCATATCCATTTTTCCTTCGCATATCATCGACAATCAATACATACGTGAAATAAACTGATGTATTTTCATTTTCTTCATGAATCTGAGGCGGAAATGACAAAATAATACTTGAGTTTACTATTTAAGGGCATAGAGTTAAAAAATGAGTATCACTAATCCATAACTTATTTAAAAATAAAGAGAAATATTGTATACATATGTGATTTCCTTTCTATAAATGACGATGATCCAAAAATAGTAAAGACGTTTAGACTCACAAGATCAATTGATATTAGTGCTTAGTATAGACCAACTACTTGTCTGAGCGGTGTTGTACAACATTCTTAACTTATCAAAAGATGAAAACATGACTGGTTATGAAACATGACACAAAATAATGCGGTCCACATCTAGTTTAGTGAGTGGTTTGAATTGGACCGATTCTCGTTAATAATTGGTTTTCAAATCTTCTCATATTACTCTATCACCATGGAGACAACCACTAACCAACCACCATATTATGACATTTTCCACTTAAAAAACTACAAGGTCTTCACAAATAGTTTAATAATTTTTAAATGGTTGTGTTCCTTTATCACTTGTTATTATCTTATCAATGCATGGTACAGACATAAGAAAGATGGTGGGGGACATTGTCATTAATTCACTACGATGACAACACTTAAATTACTCACCATACATTTCTAATAATTTGTACTTTTTTAAATTGACATTAAACATCAAGTGCTTGCCTTCTACTAAGCTAAAAATGTTTAGAAGTTGTTTTCATCTTAATAATTTAGCGACTGATATTAACAATAATACAACATTAGTAGCCTACAATGCTTGTTTGTTAAACACTTTTCCCCAATATGGAGAGATGTTGGGGAACAATACTGGAAATTATCAATTTAGTACTAACTTATACCTCATTAAAATAAGTTAGTACAAATACCTAGTAAAGTGTTTACTTTGGCTTCGGGTTTTCACCCACTAACAAATACCTCTTTCTTTTGGTAAACATGGAATACATTTCAGCATGTTCTGCTACGAATGTCGCATTATTTTGTAAAAAAACCAATCATTAAATTATTAAGGTGAACACAACTTGTAGACGTTATCATCTTAATATATGACTGATTATTAACAAAGTGTTCAATGTAAAATGTTGTTGATCTCTACTTAAAAAGGTACTTAACAGTGTTGTGTAATTATAATAAATCTAGCTTACTATGGAAAATAAATGTTATGCAACACTTGTTAATTTTTGTAAAATACGGTCCTCATAACACCAGTGTTATCCGCTTTGCCCAATATGAGCTCACATATTTGTTTTAATTGCCGAGGTTCAAACTTTCCCATGGGATCACCCATCCCTAGATTGTTCCCACCCAAGCACGCTTGACTGTGAATTTCTTCTCTCATTTACAACCAATGCGTCTAAAACGCGTTGTTGGTATTTAAGGCATGACATTTCTTATGAACTCATCATCTCTCATATCCATGACCGATGTTGGATTTACTTAGGGTGTTACAATCACCCCCTTATGGACCCATCGTCCTTGATGGGATTTGTCCCCATCATCCCAATAAGGGATGTGGGATTTGCCTAAGGTGTCCTCTTGAACACCACAAGGGACTCACCATCCTCGATAAGGTTTTCCCTAACATCCCGAATGACATATGAGTGACTCTGATACCATTTGTAACATCCGACACTTGTACCACCAATATTATCCGCTTTGCCACGTAGAGCTCACAGATTTGCTTTGTAACGAACCAAAATCCGGGTCTCGTTATAAATAAATAAATAATTCTAATAAATATTATGGCGAAAATAATATTTTAGAAATAAGTGGAAACAAGCGGGTTTCAAGTTAGTAACGGGGATATACTAGTTTTAACTAGTTATGGAAGGAAATGGAAAAGATTGAAAGTAGAGGGGCTAAAGGTGAAACATGGCAAATCTGCCATATTTGACCTTTAGAAGTCAAAATTGACTTCATTTTGGAGTTGGGTCGTTCAAGAGAAGAGGAAGAGAGGAGAAATCGGGTTGAAGCCAAAATTCGTGTGTTTGAAGCTTGTAACTTGAAGGTGTTGGCTCACACATCACCTTTCTAACATCAAGTAAGTGATTTCTTCCTCTTTGATCCACCATTTATGGTGTTCTTGTTGGGTTTTGTTGAAAACCCGAAATTATGGTTGCATGTGGTAAAATGGTGTTAGATTATTGATAATATAGCTAAATTAAAGGTGTATGAAGGTGAACAACACCATGGAACCCTTTGATTTTGATTTTTGAAAGTTAGGGTTCATATGGAGGAAATTGGGGGTTTTGGGGTTTTGATGAAAAATTGATAAATTGATGATGATTAAGTGTTATGGAGGTGTTAGACACTTAAACAAACCCCAAATTAACTTAAAGAAACTAGTTTGATAAAATTAGTGTCAAGGTATTGGAAAGAGAATTCTAGTGGTTGAGTTGAGTTCTTGATTAAAGGGAGTGTTTGGATATGGAAATAACCCAAACGGGTCAATTTGGGTTGAAAATGGAAATTTGGGTGGTAAACTCAATTGTATGTGTTTTGAATGAATGATTAGATTACTAAACTAGGTGTGTATGTTTAGGCAATCAAATTGTGGGTCTAGAAGGCGGAGCGGAGTCGTCTAACCCAAAAGGTAAGTGCCTATGCACTTACTTAGTATTGATGATAAATGGTGAATTTTATGGATTATGTGTTATGTGGTTGTGTGCATACTTGTGATATGATAAATTGTGAATGATTTAGTTTGTGCAATGAATGAATGTAGTTATAGTGTTAACCTATAATGGTAATGGATCATGTGTTGATCATAAATGAAACGGAGTTATGGCCTTGTGCTATAATGGTAATGGATCATGTGTTGATCATAAATGAAACGGAGTTATGGCCTTGCGCTATAATGATAATGGATCATGTGTTGAACATAAATGAAACGGGGATATGGCCTTGTGCCATATTGGAAATGGATCATGTGTTGATCATAAATGAAAAGGAGTTATGGCCTTTGTGCCATAATGGAAATGGATCATGTGTTGATCATAATTGAAACTTATAGTAAGGGTGCAAGAATATGTAGCCTAAATGACAATTTGGGTGGAAACGGATAAAATGGGTGAATGGGTGAAACAAGTAGGAATTTATTTGTTTGTTATGAATTTATCTTCATTACTAATGGTGATATGTGTGGTGAATGTAGGAAAAGCTCCGAGGTAGTCAAAGTCAAGTCCAAGGCGTTGGCGGATCCTCGTATGCATATTTTCATGTTTTGATGATTTGGTGGAATTCCCCTTTTTGATTGTAATTTGATAAACAAAACATGTTTTTGGGTTGTGATCATGTTGTTGAAGGGGTTTTTGGTTAAAACCCATGTGTTGGGCTAATTTGTTGTCTTGTATTTTGGAAAAAGTTAGAAAAATGGCTAAGTATGAAAACCTGCTGAAAACTGGAAACATTCTGAGAAAAAGGGTCCCTCGCGGGTCGCGAGAGTCCAGGAAGGATTCTCTCGCGGTACGCGAGAGGGTAAAAAAAAAAAATTTCCTGGGTTAAGACTTCTGCGCGTTAAAGTTTTGTTTTTAAAAGTGGTGTGTTTCAACTTGGTATCAGAGCAATGGTTTGAGGGATTTGGTGTGCGAGACACTAAACTCAAACCGGATGCTCTTGATATGGGGGAAATGATACGAGAATCCACGAAGGACTTGACTAAGACTCGGAGCTTTCGGAAATGAAAGTTTAGTAATGATTTAATAAGTGATTATGTATATATGTTGTAAATGCATATGATTGATTGAATAACAAAGTGTTATGTGTGCCGAAACTTGTCTTGTGAATTGTTATATGCATATGATAATTACACTTGGGCATAACGTATTATTAAACATGTCTGGCCAATATGATTAATAAGACGAGATGTGCAAGAGCTTTTATGATAACCATATGACAATGAACATTTGCAAGGATTAGGTGAAGGTGATCGTATATGTATGTGTATAAGTAGGTAAATATATATATATATATATATATATATATATATATATATATATATATATATATATACCCTAGGTGATTTGAAGGTATAGGAATGTTAAGGTGTTGTTGGTACTATTTCTCAGTTAAGAGATGACGGACGAGGGTGACCACCACGAAAATGTTGATGTGAACGAAGAACCGTTGGATCCAAGGATCCAAGATATGATAAAGGAAGAAGTGGCCAAGGCGTTTGAGCAAGCCACAAATCTCTTGATGGAGGAAATGAGGGGAACTATTAAGCTCTCTCTTGAAGAGGTCATGAAAGAGAAAGATAAGGAACCTCGAGGTTGTACTCTCAAGGATTTCATGGTGATTAAACCGAAAGAATACGACGGTCAGGTGGACCCGATACTTAGCCACCGGTGGGTGGTGGATATGGAGTCGAATTTCGAAACGACTAGATGCAGGCCCGAGGATAGGGTAATGTTCAGTGTGCCTCTGTTGACTGGGAGGGCAAAGGAATGGCTGTTGAATCTCCGTAGAGAGAGAGGTGTTTCTGGGGTGACCTCTATGTCTTGGGAGGAATTTAAAGCGGCTTTTCTGAAATACCACTGCCCGCAAGCCGCGGTGGACAGGATGACTGAGGAGTTTCTCCTCATGAGACAGACGACTGAGTCAATTGACGAATTGGCCGGGGCCTTCTTTGATCGGGCCAAGTTTTGTCCGGATGTGGTATCGACCGAAAAGGGCAAGATTGATAGGTTCTATGCTATGCTAACAGTGGAATTCAGAGATAGCATATCTCCATCCTCATTTACCACGCTTGTTGATTTAATAAACAGGTGTCGGGAAAGGGAGGTGGAGTTAAAGAGGCAAGAGGCTAGGGGTGAGAAGAGAAAAAGGGAAATTGTGGAACAGGTGGTGAAGAAGATAAAGGGCGAGAGCCCTAGTAAGAAGCCGTTTGTTAAACCTTCTTCGCAAGATTGTAAGTTATGTGGAAAAGTGCATTTTGGGGAATGTAGAAAGGGTTCTTCAAGATGCTATAAATGCGGAAAGCCGGGGCATATGGCTAATCAATGCCCAAGCCAAGTCCGTATATGCTACAACTGTTACAAGCCAGGGCACAATAGGGTGGATTGTCCCGAGTTAAAGCAGCAAGGTGGAAGCGGGGTGAAGGTTGAGACGCCAAAGCCTAAGGGAAGAGCCTTCCACATTTCGGCGGAAGAGGCAAAGAACAACGCGGATGTAGTGTCAGGTACATTCAAGATTAACTCATTACCTGCACTAGTTCTATTTGATTCGGGGGCTAGCCGTTCATTTGTGTCTTTGAAATTTGTTAAGCATTCTTCTTTTGTAAGTAGCAAGTTAGATGAACCCTTAGAAATCGAAGCGGCTAATGATAAGAGTTTCCTTGTCTTTGACATTTTTAGAGATTGTAAGTTGAGAGCGGGGGGCGAAACTTTCTTTATTGATTTGATTCCTTTGGCTATGGGAGATTTTGATGTTATTGTGGGGATGGATTGGTTGTCAAAGAATAAGGCGAGTATTTTATGTGGACCGAAGGCGATCCAACTTGTTTCCCCGTCGGGAGAGTCCATCTACATAGAAGGTGATAAAAAGGGTAAAGTAAGGTTGTGCACTTATGTGAAGGCGACCAAGTACATGGCACGTGGGTACAAGGCGTACATGGCTTGTGTCGCGGATGTGAATGAAAGAGTAAAGGAGATTCACGATGTACCGGTCGTGAACCAATTCGTAGATGTGTTTCCTGACGAGTTACCGGGGATTCCGCCGGATAGGGAGATAGAGTTTGGAATTGATTTGATACCGGGTGCTAAGCCGGTAGCTAAAGCGCCTTATAGATTGGCACCGCCAGAAATGAAAGAACTCATGGAGCAATTACAAGAGTTTCTTGACAAGGGTTTCATACGCCCAAGTGTTTCGCCTTGGGGTGCGCCCGTTCTCTTCGTCAAAAAGAAGGATGGGAGCATGAGAATGTGTATGGATTACCGGGAGTTGAACAAGTTGACAGTGAAGAATAGGTACCCATTGCCTAGGATTGACGATCTTTTTGACCAATTGCAAGGGGCGTCATGGTTTTCTAAGATTGACTTGAAGTCCGGGTATCATCAGTTGAAAGTGAAGGAAGAGGATGTTCATAAGACAGCTTTTCGCACTCGTTACGGTCACTATGAGTTTACGGTTATGCCTTTCGGTTTGACCAACGCACCTGCGGTTTTCATGGATCTCATGAACCGGGTGTGTAGACCGTTCCTTGATCGTTCGGTCATTGTGTTTATCGAAGATCTTCTCATCTATTCAAGGAGCAAGGGTAATCACGCTTGTCATTTGCGTGAGATTCTTGAAGTCTTGCAAAAGGAGAAACTTTATGCTAAATTCTCCAAGTGCGCATTTTGGTTGCACGAGATCCAATTCTTGGGTCATGTGATTAATGAAAGAGGAATTACCGTTGACCCATCCAAGATTATGGCGGTTAAAGAATGGTCATCACCGAAGACGCCTTCGGAGATTAGAAGTTTCTTGGGGTTAGCGGGTTATTATTGGAGGTTCATCGAAAACTTCTCTCAGATTGCTTTGCCGATGACGAAGTTGACTCGTAAGGAGACAAAGTTTGTTTGGAGTCCCGAGCAAGAATCTGCCTTTCAACTCTTGAAAGAAAAGTTGACTAAGGCGCCTGTTCTATCCTTGCCGGACGGGACCGAGGATTTTGTTGTTTATTCGGATGCCTCGCATTCGGGGTTGGGGTGTGTTTTGATGCAAAGGGGGAAAGTGATTGCCTATGCATCTAGGCAATTAAAGACTCACGAGGTGAATTACCCAACCCATGATTTAGAGCTTGCAGCCGTGGTTTTCGCGCTCAAGATTTGGAGGCATTATTTGTATGGTGCTAAGTGTACGATCTACACGGATCACAAAAGTCTCAAATATTTCTTTGACCAAAAGGATCTCAATATGAGGTAAAGACGGTGGCTTGAATTGGTTAAGGATTATGATTGTGAGATACTTTATCATCCGGGTAAAGCGAATGTTGTGGCGGATGCGCTTAGTAGAAAGTCAAGTCATTCACCTATCAAGGTGAAGTCATTTAAGATGACAATTTTATCATCTCTTATTGATGAAATCCGGGAGGCCCAAGTGTTAGCACTTGGTGGCGACTTTAAGAAAGAACGGATGATTTCTTATGTTGATAAGCTTGGTGAAAATAGCATGGGTTTGAAGACATGCTTTGATAGAATTTGGATACCTAGGTTGTCAAGTGTCTTGACAACTATTCTTGACGAGGCGCATAAATCCAAATATTCTATCCATCCGGGGGCCACAAAGATGTTTTATGATTTGAGGTGTCATTTTTGGTGGCCGGGTATGAGGCGTGATATTGTTAAGTATGTGGAGAAGTGTCTCACATGTTTAAGGGTTAAGGCGGAGCATCAAAAGCCGTATGGAAAGCTTCAATCGCTTGAAATACCGCTTTGGAAATGGGAAAATATAACCATGGATTTGATCACTAAACTACCAAAGACTCAAAAGGGTTATAATGCGATATGGGTAGTAGTGGATCGGTTGACGAAGAGTGCACATTTCCTTCCTATAAAGGAAACGTATTCTTCGGATAGATTGGCGGAAATGTATGTGAAGGAAATTGTGTCACGTCATGGTGTGCCGGTGTCGATTATATCGGATCGTGATACGAGATTTACTTCTCGTTTTTGGAAGAAATTCCATGAGGATATGGGGACTAGATTGAATCTTAGCACCGCTTATCATCCACAAACGGATGGTCAAAGCGAGCGAACGATTCAAACGCTCGAGGATATGTTGCGAGCGTGTGCCTTGGATTTTGGTGGTAGTTGGGACGACCATTTACCGTTGACGGAATTCTCTTACAACAATAGTTACCATTCTAGTATTGGTATGCCGCCTTTTGAGGCATTGTATGGGAGAAAGTGTCGAACACCCGTGTGTTGGGGTGAGATTGGTCAACGGGAGCTTGGAAGTGTCGAAGTGGTCAAGGAAACTAATGATAGTATTGACCAAATTAGAGCACGCTTGAAGGCGGCTCAAGATCGCCAAAAGTCTTATGCGGATAATAGGAAGCGGGCGATTGAGTTTCAAGTGGGGGACTTTGTGCTTTTGAAAGTCTCTCCTTGGAAAGGGGTGATACGGTTTAGGAAACGGGGGAAGTTAAGTCCTCGTTTCATCGGGCCGTTTAAGGTGATAGCAAAGGTGGGTACGGTAGCTTATCGATTGGAGTTACCGAAGGGACTAAGTAGACTTTATAACACGTTCCATGTGTCTCATTTGCGGAAGTGTTTGGCGGATGAATCTACTTTTGTCCCTTTGGACGATATCGAATTGGATGAAAAGTTAAGTTATGTTGAAGAACCGGTGGCAATCTTGGATAGGAAGGTGAAGAAGTTACGTAATAAAGAGATTAGCCAAGTATTGGTTAGATGGAAGCATAGAAAGGGGGCGGAAATGACTTGGGAAACCGAGGAAGAGATGCTCAAATGCTATCCGAACCTTTTTATGTGAAGTCGGGTTTCGGGGACGAAACCCAAATAAGGGGAGGAGATTTGTAACGAACCAAAATCCGGGTCTCGTTATAAATAAATAAATAATTCTAATAAATATTATGGTGAAAATAATATTTTAGAAATAAGTGGAAACAAGCGGGTTTCAAGTTAGTAACGGGGATATACTAGTTTTAACTAGTTATGGAAGGAAATGAAAAATATTGAAAGTAGAGGGGCTAAAGGTGAAACATGGCAAATCTGCCATATTTGACCTTTAGAAGTCAAAATTGACTTCATTTTGGAGTTGGGTCGTTCAAGAGAAGAGGAAGAGAGGAGAAATCGGGTTGAAGCCAAAATTCGTGTGTTTGAAGCTTGTAACTTGAAGGTGTTGGCTCACACATCACCTTTCTAACATCAAGTAAGTGATTTCTTCCTCTTTGATCCACCATTTATGGTGTTCTTGTTGGGTTTTGTTGAAAACCCGAAATTATGGTTGCATGTGGTAAAATGGTGTTAGATTATTGATAATCTAGCTAAACTAAAGGTGTAGGAAGGTGAACAACACCATGGAACCCTTTGATTTTGATTTTTGAAAGTTAGGGTTCATATGGAGAAAATTGGGGGTTTTGGGGTTTTGATGAAAAATTGATAAATTGATGATGATTAAGTGTTATGGAGGTGTTAGACACTTAAACAAACCCCAAATTAACTTAAAGAAACTAGTTTGATAAAATTAGTGTCAAGGTATTGGAAAGAGAATTCTAGTGGTTGAGTTGAGTTCTTGATTAAAGGGAGTGTTTGGATATGGAAATAACCCAAACGGGTCAATTTGGGTTGAAAATGGAAATTTGGGTGGTAAACTCAATTGTATGTGTTTTGAATGAATGATTAGATTACTAAACTAGGTGTGTATGTTTAGGCAATCAAATTGTGGGTCTAGAAGGCGGAGCGGAGTCGTCTAACCCAAAAGGTAAGTGCCTATGCACTTACTTAGTATTGATGATAAATGGTGAATTTTATGGATTATGTGTTATGTGGTTGTGTGCATACTTGTGATATGATAAATTGTGAATGATTTAGTATGTGCAATGAATGAATGTAGTTATAGTGTTAACCTATAATGGTAATGGATCATGTGTTGATCATAAATGAAACAGAGTTATGGCCTTGTGCTATAATGGTAATGGATCATGTGTTGATCATAAATGAAACGGAGTTATGGCCTTGCGCTATAATGGTAATGGATCATGTGTTGATCATAAATGAAATGGGGATATGGCCTTGTGCCATATTGGAAATGGATCATGTGTTGATCATAAATGAAAAGGAGTTATGGCCTTTGTGCCATAATGGAAATGGATCATGTGTTGATCATAATTGAAACTTGTAGTAAGGGTGCAAGAATATGTAGCCTAAATGACAATTTGGGTGGAAACGGGTCAAATGGGTGAATGGGTGAAACAAGTAGGAATTTATTTGTTTGTTATGAATTTATCTTCATTACTAATGGTGATATGTGTGGTGAATGTAGGAAAAGCTCCGAGGTAGTCAAAGTCAAGTCCAAGGCGTTGACGGATCCTCGTATGCATATTTTCATGTTTTGATAATTTTGTGGAATTCCCCTTTTTTATTGTAATTTGATAAACAAAACATGTTTTTGGATTGTGATCATGTTGTTGAAGGGGTTTTTGGTTAAAACCCATGTGTTGGGCCAATTTGTTGTCTTGTATTTTGGAAAAAAGTTGGAAAAATGGCTAAGTATGAAAACCTGCTGAAAACTGGAAACATTCTGAGAAAAAGGGTCCCTCGCGGGTCGCGAGAGTCCAGGAAGGATTCTCTCGCGGTACGCGAGAGGGTAAAAAAAAATTACTGGGTTAAGACTTCTGCGCGTTAAAGTTTTATTTTTAAAAGTGGTGTGTTTCATGCTTTTGGTTGTTGCCCATATGAAGACTTCCCAAGAAGTCACTCATCCTAACACTACTCCCACATGAGCACGCTCAACTGTGAAATTTCCCTCTCATTCACAATCAAAACGATCAAAACACGTTTTTAGTATTTGAGAGGGAACAACTGTGACATCCGGCAATTTCAGGTTAACTCCGTTAACTCAAACACGTTATCTCAAACAGTTATTTCATTCAAACACGATACCACGAACAGTTATTGATTCAAACTCAGTTACCTCAAACAGTCATGCATGCATCACATTTAATTAAGATTAATTAGATGTGTCGGTTTTGCACTAACACTCACGTATCGGTAAATCGTAGAATTACCGGATCACACACGAGTCGAACCCGGAACGTTGGTGATAAGCAATAAATAATAATTCAAGCAATAAATAATTTATAATGAATATAAATTATGTGTTTTTACGTGCTACGTGAATTATCTGTGAATTACGTGAACTTTCGTTAAATCGCGTAGATTTACCGGACTGCTTATTTATCTGCTATTTTATAAAGATTGTATTTTTATAAAATAAATTAGTTAAAGGGTTTTAATTATTAATTAGTTAAAGTTAAATTAAAAGCCCGTAATTACCCAAACCCGTTAGTAAAAGCCCGTACAAGATTTATAAAAAGATTTTTATAAAAGTTTCTAACCTAAATCACTCTCTCTCTCAATCTCGCCGTCTCTCTCTCTCTCTCTCACCCTCTCTCACGAAATTGAACCTGCAACCAAGCAAGGATCGCTCATTCAAGCTTCAAACTTGGAATTAGACGCGTATTCGGAATCCTCGTTACGTTCTAACATCCACACGTAAGTCGTTTCATCCGATTTGATTTCCTTTTGATTATTGCAGTTAGATCAGACCCTAAATCCATCCAAACATGATGATTTTCTTAATGTAGTTGCAAGCTTGATGTGTTTTTGTTAAATATTGTTGATTTATGATGTTTTGCTAAACTCTAGCGATGTATGACTGATTAGTTGTTGATTATTGAAACTAGTAATGTTAGAATAGTGTAGAACATGATTAAAGTCGATAACTTTGCTACTGAAATCGTTGGATTGCATGAGAAACGGCTAAACCCTAATGTTTAATTTACCTTGCTGTCGAACAGGCTATTCGCGTACCGCGAAGACCCACGGGCGAGTCTTTCGCGTATCGCGAGAGACAATTTAGTCGGGCCTGATTTTTGGTCCTCTCGCGTACCGCGAAAACCCAGGTCCAATTCTCTCGCGTACCGCGAGAGACAAGTCAACCGGGCGAGTTCCTAATCTTCTCGCGTACCGCGAGGGATAACCCTCTCATCTATCGCGTACCGCGAGGGATCGTTGTTAACAGAAAGATAATTTAGTTTTTCAGTTTTTCAATCTTTCACTTGTTTTGAATTCTATTGCTTCTTGATGATGGTTTTGTACTTGACATGACATGATAATGTGTGTAAACTTGATTGATGATTATATAACGCGCATGCTCATCATAGGTTGCTAAAAATAGAAACTTTATCGGAACCAAGTCAAACATGCTATGTAGAATAGAATTGTTGTAGGATATGATGATTGCTATGTGCTACTTGAATTGAAACCTGCAAGCATATGATAACAATGATGTGAAACCCGAACATGGTTACTATTTATAGAAACTTACTAATTATGGAAACCTGCCATTAATGGAAACATGCTACCTTTCTAGAACAAATAGGATTTGTTGCTACGTGCTATCGTATGATCAATTGTGTGTTATGTGTTAGTATGCAACTCAAACATTAAAACACAAACGTGTCACCAACGGGTCGTCGTGTCAAACTTGAGTCGCACTTGCAAACTATTTTCTACAACCTTTAACAACAACATTGTTTGGATATATGGGTCTATATCGAACATCACGAACACGCACTTATAGACTACGGTTATAGGTGGCAGTTAGAAGTCCAGCAGTTGCTTCTTAGCTTTCATACTTGCATACGCACTCAGGTGAGTTTCATAACCCCTATTTTACTTGTTTTCCTTTTTGGGGGAGAAAACATGCTTTCAAACATTTCAAATATTATGGGATTCTGTATTACTGTTTTACCGCTTGCGTACTGAAAGTGCACAAACATACCAAACAAGTCCTTACATTTCGAACCGTTAGTATTGGGGAATAGCGAGGGGATTTTGAGTAGTACTACTGGGTTTTGACAAAGCCCCACCCGAGTTAGTCGCTCTAACTATGATTGGAGGTCAACGGGTGTAAAATTTGCCTAAACATTAGCCAGTGTTCGGTAGACATGGCTGGAGGCATTCAAACATACAAATAGTCAGCTTCGGTTACGAACACTTAAAGTAGCAATGCATTAGACTAGCTATCTATCGGTAAACAATAATTACTTTATCTGACAAACATTGAGCATGGGATGCTTGCGTTAAACAATTGGATTTACTTACATTACTTTATGAACTCACCAACCATTGTGTTGACACTTTCTAGCATGTCTTTCTCAGGTCACTAAGGTATCCAAGCACGAGCATAGGGCATGCATGGAGTCTTATCACTATCGAACATTGAATTTACATTATTTACTTAAACTGCATGGTTTTGGGCGCTTTGTTTTGCGCAACTTACTTTTACTTGCATTGGTTTATGTTTACGCTTCCGCAACGTTTTCAAACTTGAACTTTTGTTGTCTCGTGACTATGAGCAGCATTAGTGGTTTATTTAAATTCATATAGAGTCGTTCCGTGTAACTAATGACTGAGATCCTGATGTGTCACCTTCCAAAACGGTAAAACTCCGTTAGTGGGATTTGGGGGTGTGACAGATTGGTATCAGAGACAGGTTTTAGTGAACTAGGAATTGCATTGCATTCTAGACTTTAACCACGCACTTGCATTAGTTACACAACACTTACACTCATACAGTACACTGACTCATCACACTACAGGAAATGTCTCATTCACCCAAGTCACCAGATTCCCCGATCGAGCAGGAACCCGAGGTTCCAACAGTACCTTCACCCGAGCCAAAGAGGCGAAGGATGACGCCCATTGATGATACTAGAGTGTATGGCGAGCCATTCCATGTGCGTATTAGAGACGACACGGAGCATTGGGATTGGTATCCCGACATGATTAGGAGTTGGATCCGCGAGGAGCAGGTTCCACCTCCACTTGCTGCTGACATTCCTACTTCTTCCTCTTCTACTTCGCGAACTTTGCCACCGTTGAGATATCCACCTGAGCAGGTTCTAGCTGCATTTGTAGCTAAGATGGACCGAGAGATCAGAAACATGCGCGAGGCTGCTGGTGAGATCACCGGGCTACTACAGCGTGGATACAAGACTGACCAGAGGGTGGAGAAGCTGCTTAACAACCAGGGAAGGTTGAACACTGTGCAAGACCAACTAGCAGCAGCATACTATGAGTTACGAGATCAAGTGAACATCCAGCGCCTTAACCTCGAGGCAGCAGAGGCTAGGATTGAGCAGCTGGAGGAGCAGCTTGAGGCTGCCAATGCTGCAGAGGTTGAGCAGGAGGAGGAGCAGGGTGAGGATGAAGAGCAGGGTGATGATGAGGAACAGGATGAGGATGAGGATACTGTTTCTGATGTGACTTCAGTTGACAGTGATGATGACTGATAGACTATCTTTTGAGTTATTTTGCTTTTATTTAAACCTAGATGGGCAGGGTTGTTCCCATCCAACAGATATTTCTGGATTTTGATGTTTGATTTAAAGTACTTTGTAGCCTTTACAATTTATTTTATCAAGTATTATTATTGAAATGTTAGATGTTGTGGTTTAATTTTCTGTTATTTACTTATACTTGTATGACAATGATATGCGATGTATTTTTGCTCATGATTTTGTATTTGTGAATGTGAAGAACATGTCTGGACGAAGAGGTGGACGTAACGCCGGGCGTGGTAGCATCAATCTGACCCCAGCAGAGCTTACTGCTATGATTAACGAGCGTGTGGCTGAGGCTTTGGCAGCCAACCCGAATGGAGGTAAATCTATCATCTGTCGACTTTAACGAGTCAACATTCATTCTGAACTCACTTCCGAATCTTATTTGTCCCTGAACGCATTCTTTATATTTAATCCAGGTCAGAACAACCACCAACAGGCCTGCACTTATAAGACATTTATGGACTGTAAGCCCCACACTTTTAGTGGAGCCGAAGGAGCTGTAGGTCTACTCCGCTGGATGGAGAAGACAGAGTCTGTCTTTGCTATGTGCAACTGCCCACAAGCCAACCAGGTGAAGTTTGCATCTGGCACACTGGAGGGTCCAGCCCTCACCTGGTGGAACGCCCAGGTACAAATGCTGACTCTAGAAATGGCAAATGCTTTGCCATGGAATGAGTTCAAGACTATGTTAACAGAGGAGTACTGCCCTCGCGATGAGGTGCAGAAGCTTGAGGTCGAGTTCTGGAACCTCAAGATGGAAGGGTCAGAGATCGAAGCCTACACTACCCGCTCTCATGAACTAGCTACTTTGTGCCCACAGATGGTGACTCCAGTGTACAAGCGCATTGAGAGGTTTATCGAGGGTCTAGTCCCTCAAATTCAGAGTATGGTGACATCATCCAACCCCACCACTATCCAGCAAACCATCCGTTTGGCTCACAGGTTGACCGATCAGGCGGTCGCACAGGGTACACTTCCTCCCAGGAGAGCACTTTCTAAGCTGGCAGATAATAAGCGTAAGTTTGAAAGTTCACATTTCAAGTCTTCTCAGTCCAATCCGCCTCAACAGCAGCATCATCAGCAACGAAAGTTCGAGCCTGCTAAGAGCCATTCACAGTCTAACTCGGCTCAGCAGAATCAGGGATCTTATGCTGGTAAGTACCCTAAGTGTAATAAATGCAACTTTCATCATACTGGGGCGTACGACAGGTACCGTTGCCAGAGGTGCGGGAAGATGGGCCATTCGGCCAAGGATTGTAGAGGGGATCTACAAGCTAAACAGGCACCGACTGGTGAGGCGCCTAAAGGGTGTTTTGAGTGTGGCAAGGAAGGGCACTACAAGCGGGATTGCCCTCAACTGAAGAAAGCTGGTAATGGGAACGGAAACGGCAACCATCAGGGTGGTAATGGTAATGGCAACGGTAATGGTGCGAAGGGTCGGGCCTTCGTAATTGGTTCAAGTGAAGCTCGTAAAGATCAAAATGTTGTCACTGGTATGTTTCCTTTAAACGATCATTTTGCTTCTGTTCTCTTTGATACTGGTGCCGATAGGAGCTTTATTTCCGAAAACTTTAGTAAACACTTAGAGCTGACCAAAACCCCGTTAGAGCACAAATATTCCATAGAAATAGCTGACGGTAAACTAATCGAGGCAACTCATATCCTCGAGGGGTGTAAGTTGGGACTATCTGGTCACAAACTCGACATCGATCTCATGCCAGTTACACTTGGCAGCTTCGACATAATAGTTGGCATGGATTGGTTGTCCAAAAACCAAGCCGAAATCATCTGTAGGGACAAAATCGTTCGTATCCCTCTACCTAGTGGAGAGATTCTTTCTGTGAAAGGCGAGAAGAGTGGTGCCGTCGTGGGCATCATATCTTACATGAAAGCGCAGAAATGCCTACGCAAGGGTCATACTGCGATACTAGCCCTTGTCGTTGACAAACCTTCCGAGGAGAAGAAAATTGCAGATATCCCTATTGTTCGCGACTTCCCAGAAGTCTTTCCTGATGACTTACCCGGTCTTCCACCCCATCGACAGGTCGAATTTCAGATTGACCTAACCCCCGGAGCAGCACCTATTGCCAGAGCACCTTATAGACTTGCACCAAGTGAGCTGCAGGAGTTGTCCACACAGTTGCAAGAACTGTTGGATAAGGGTTTCATCCGACCCAGTTCATCACCATGGGGAGCCCCAGTCCTATTTGTCAAAAAGAAAGATGGGACTTTCCGTATGTGTATTGACTACCGAGAGTTGAACAAGGTAACCATCAAGAACCGCTACCCACTTCCCCGCATTGACGATCTATTCGACCAACTTCAAGGGTCGAGTGTTTACTCAAAAATCGATCTAAGATCTGGATATCATCAGCTACGAGTTCGTGATGAGGATATATCCAAAACCGCTTTCAGAACACGGTACGGCCATTACGAGTTTTTGGTCATGCCATTTGGATTAACCAACGCACCCGCGGTGTTCATGGACCTCATGAACCGTGTGTGTAAGCCCTACCTCGATCAATTCGTCATTGTATTCATTGACGATATCCTTATCTATTCTAAGAGTAAGGAAGAACACGAAGAACATTTGCGCTTAATCCTTGAACCGCTTAGGCAGGAGCAGCTATACGCGAAGTTTTCCAAATGCGATTTTTGGATTCGCAAGGTTCAATTCCTTGGACATGTAGTCAACGAGAAGGGGATACATGTCGACCCATCCAAAGTAGAGGCCATTAAGAATTGGGCAGCACCAACGACTCCGACTGAGGTGCGACAATTTTTGGGATTGGCTGGCTACTACCGCCGGTTTATCGAGGGATTTTCTAAGCTCGCTCAACCCCTCACCGCCTTAACTCAAAAAGGTAAACCTTATACCTGGAGCGAAACCCAAGAATCAGCATTCCAACTTTTGAAACAGAAACTTTGCAGCGCACCCATCCTATCCCTACCTGAAGGAACCGATGATTTCATAGTGTATTGCGATGCATCGATCCAAGGTCTCGGTTGTGTGCTTATGCAACGTGAGAAAGTTATCGCATACGCTTCCCGACAATTGAAAATCCACGAGAAGAACTACACGACTCACGACTTGGAGTTGGGAGCCGTGGTGTTCGCACTGAAAATCTGGAGACACTACTTGTACGGTACCAAGTGCACCATTTACACCGATCACAAGAGTCTTCAGCACATATTCGAGCAGAAAGAGTTGAACATGCGACAGCGTCGCTGGATCGAACTTCTAAATGATTATGATTGTGCAATCAAATACCATCCGGGCAAAGCTAACGTGGTAGCCGATGCCCTAAGCCGAAAGGAAACTAAACCCCGACGAGTTCGAGCGTTGCAACTCACTATTCATACAGGATTACCCGAACAAATCCGCAATGCTCAACTTGAAGCACTAAAGGAAGAGAACTTAACTCTGGAAGCCACCCGTGGTATGGAGAAACAACTAGAGGTTAAATCCGATGGTATTCGCTACTTCGCAGAGCGAATATGGATTCCAGTGTACGGAAACCTGAGAGAGCTCGTTATGGATGAAGCTCACAAATCCCGATACTCTGTTCACCCGGGATCTGACAAAATGTACCACGATCTGAAAGTGTTGTATTGGTGGCCAAACATGAAAGCCGACATAGCCACCTATGTGAGCAAGTGTCTTACTTGTTCAAAAGTTAAGGTGGAGTATCAAAAACCATCCGGATTGCTTCAACAACCGGAGATTCCAATGTGGAAATGGGAACAAATTTCCATGGACTTTATTACCAAATTACCCCGAACTCCAACCGGTTGTGACACAATTTGGGTAATAGTGGATCGTCTGACCAAGTCCGCACACTTCCTTGCTATCAAAGAAACAGACAGAATGGAGAAGTTAACTCGCATTTACCTGAAGGAAGTAGTCTCTCGGCACGGAGTGCCAGTTTCAATCATCTCCGACAGAGACGCCCGATTCACCTCACGTTTCTGGCAATCATTACAGAAAGCTCTAGGCACGCGCCTGGATATGAGCACAGCGTACCATCCTCAAACAGATGGCCAGAGTGAGCGTACCATTCAAACCCTAGAAGATATGCTACGAGCTTGTGTGATCGATTTTAGTAACAGTTGGGAGACTCACTTGCCTTTAGTGGAGTTCTCTTATAATAACAGCTATCATACTAGCATCAAAGCCGCACCGTTTGAGGCTTTGTATGGACGAAAGTGTAGATCACCACTTTGTTGGGCTGAAGTTGGAGATAGTCAACTTACTGGTCCTGAACTTGTGCACGAAACCTCAGAGAAAATCGTGCAAATCCGAAACCGTATGGCGGCAGCGCGTGACCGTCAAAAGAGTTATGCAGACAAGCGTAGAAAACCGCTAGAATTCCAAGTGGGAGACAAAGTTTTATTAAAAGTTTCACCTTGGAAAGGTGTGATTCGCTTTGGGAAACGAGGAAAGTTAAACCCCCGTTATGTTGGACCATTCGAGATAGTGAAAAGGATTGGTCCAGTAGCATATCAGTTGAACCTGCCAGATACACTCAATGGAGTGCATAATGTCTTTCATGTCTCAAACCTAAAGAAGTGCCTATCAGATGAGACTCTTGTAGTTCCACTCGAGGAGTTGGAAATTGATGAACAGCTACGTTTTGTTGAGGAACCAGTTGAGATCATGGACCGAGAGGTCAAAACCCTCAAGCGCAGTAAGATACCTATTGTCAGAGTTCGGTGGAACTCGAATCGTGGACCGGAGTTCACGTGGGAACGCGAGGATCAGATAATGAAAAAGTATCCTCACCTGTTCAAACATTCAACGGCAAACACGAAAGGTACAAACTAAATTTCGAGACGAAATTTCTTTCAACAAGGGGATGATGTGACAACCCAAATTTTTGTTTCAAACAGCTAGCGACTTGGATTAATTTTCGGGACGAAAATTCTTTCAACAAGGGGATGATGTGACATCCGGCAATTTCAGGTTAACTCCGTTAACTCAAACACGTTATCTCAAACAGTTATTTCATTCAAACACGATACCACGAACAGTTATTGATTCAAACTCAGTTACCTCAAACAGTCATGCATGCATCACATTTAATTAAGATTAATTAGATGTGTCGGTTTTGCACTAACACTCACGTATCGGTAAATCGTAGAATTACCGGATCACACACGAGTCGAACCCGGAACGTTGGTGATAAGCAATAAATAATAATTCAAGCAATAAATAATTTATAATGAATATAAATTATGTGTTTTTACGTGCTACGTGAATTATCTGTGAATTACGTGAACTTTCGTTAAATCGCGTAGATTTACCGGACTGCTTATTTATCTGCTATTTTATAAAGATTGTATTTTTATAAAATAAATTAGTTAAAGGGTTTTAATTATTAATTAGTTAAAGTTAAATTAAAAGCCCGTAATTACCCAAACCCGTTAGTAAAAGCCCGTACAAGATTTATAAAAAGATTTTTATAAAAGTTTCTAACCTAAATCACTCTCTCTCTCAATCTCGCCGTCTCTCTCTCTCTCTCTCACCCTCTCTCACGAAATTGAACCTGCAACCAAGCAAGGATCGCTCATTCAAGCTTCAAACTTGGAATTAGACGCGTATTCGGAATCCTCGTTACGTTCTAACATCCACACGTAAGTCGTTTCATCCGATTTGATTTCCTTTTGATTATTGCAGTTAGATCAGACCCTAAATCCATCCAAACATGATGATTTTCTTAATGTAGTTGCAAGCTTGATGTGTTTTTGTTAAATATTGTTGATTTATGATGTTTTGCTAAACTCTAGCGATGTATGACTGATTAGTTGTTGATTATTGAAACTAGTAATGTTAGAATAGTGTAGAACATGATTAAAGTCGATAACTTTGCTACTGAAATCGTTGGATTGCATGAGAAACGGCTAAACCCTAATGTTTAATTTACCTTGCTGTCGAACAGGCTATTCGCGTACCGCGAAGACCCACGGGCGAGTCTTTCGCGTATCGCGAGAGACAATTTAGTCGGGCCTGATTTTTGGTCCTCTCGCGTACCGCGAAAACCCAGGTCCAATTCTCTCGCGTACCGCGAGAGACAAGTCAACCGGGCGAGTTCCTAATCTTCTCGCGTACCGCGAGGGATAACCCTCTCATCTATCGCGTACCGCGAGGGATCGTTGTTAACAGAAAGATAATTTAGTTTTTCAGTTTTTCAATCTTTCACTTGTTTTGAATTCTATTGCTTCTTGATGATGGTTTTGTACTTGACATGACATGATAATGTGTGTAAACTTGATTGATGATTATATAACGCGCATGCTCATCATAGGTTGCTAAAAATAGAAACTTTATCGGAACCAAGTCAAACATGCTATGTAGAATAGAATTGTTGTAGGATATGATGATTGCTATGTGCTACTTGAATTGAAACCTGCAAGCATATGATAACAATGATGTGAAACCCGAACATGGTTACTATTTATAGAAACTTACTAATTATGGAAACCTGCCATTAATGGAAACATGCTACCTTTCTAGAACAAATAGGATTTGTTGCTACGTGCTATCGTATGATCAATTGTGTGTTATGTGTTAGTATGCAACTCAAACATTAAAACACAAACGTGTCACCAACGGGTCGTCGTGTCAAACTTGAGTCGCACTTGCAAACTATTTTCTACAACCTTTAACAACAACATTGTTTGGATATATGGGTCTATATCGAACATCACGAACACGCACTTATAGACTACGGTTATAGGTGGCAGTTAGAAGTCCAGCAGTTGCTTCTTAGCTTTCATACTTGCATACGCACTCAGGTGAGTTTCATAACCCCTATTTTACTTGTTTTCCTTTTTGGGGGAGAAAACATGCTTTCAAACATTTCAAATATTATGGGATTCTGTATTACTGTTTTACCGCTTGCGTACTGAAAGTGCACAAACATACCAAACAAGTCCTTACATTTCGAACCGTTAGTATTGGGGAATAGCGAGGGGATTTTGAGTAGTACTACTGGGTTTTGACAAAGCCCCACCCGAGTTAGTCGCTCTAACTATGATTGGAGGTCAACGGGTGTAAAATTTGCCTAAACATTAGCCAGTGTTCGGTAGACATGGCTGGAGGCATTCAAACATACAAATAGTCAGCTTCGGTTACGAACACTTAAAGTAGCAATGCATTAGACTAGCTATCTATCGGTAAACAATAATTACTTTATCTGACAAACATTGAGCATGGGATGCTTGCGTTAAACAATTGGATTTACTTACATTACTTTATGAACTCACCAACCATTGTGTTGACACTTTCTAGCATGTCTTTCTCAGGTCACTAAGGTATCCAAGCACGAGCATAGGGCATGCATGGAGTCTTATCACTATCGAACATTGAATTTACGTTATTTACTTAAACTGCATGGTTTTGGGCGCTTTGTTTTGCGCAACTTACTTTTACTTGCATTGGTTTATGTTTACGCTTCCGCAACGTTTTCAAACTTGAACTTTTGTTGTCTCGTGACTATGAGCAGCATTAGTGGTTTATTTAAATTCATATAGAGTCGTTCCGTGTAACTAATGACTGAGATCCTGATGTGTCACCTTCCAAAACGGTAAAACTCCGTTAGTGGGATTTGGGGGTGTGACAACAACCCTTATGAATCAAGTTTCTCTATGTCCACAAATAATGTAGAATTTTCCTAGTGCACTACAGTTTTAGTACCCCTCCCCCTCCAACAATAGAATGAACACAAATAATTATGTAAGTGACTAATACTTTAGTTTTTGCCGGCTAAGCCTTTAAATTTAGCCGGCTTAGCCGACGCCTTTTTAATTTAGATGGACAAAATCTCCATTTTAGTATTTTTTTTTTCCAATTTTTTTTATATTGTAACGTTTTGAGTTGATTAGTCATTTTTTTCCATTTAAATAATAAGTTTTAGAAACTTTATAAACAATTGATAGAATAAAAGTGCATCAACCCTAACAAATATAAATCACGTATAAAAAATGTATTTTAGCACCAGAATTATATAATATACTAATGAAATACAATATATATATATATATATATATATATATATATATTCAGAATCTTTTTATAAAATATCTTAAAATATTTAGTTAAAAATTATTTAAACATTTTAGTATAAGATTAAAAACATTAACGAAATATAGACCAAAGGAAATTATTACAAAAACAGCATAGAATTTTAAGATGGGGTTAGTAAATGTCAGACCATAAAAAGCCTTTTCGCACATCCTGGCATTAGCGGCTATAAGGTCCCCAAGAATTCAACCATCACCTTATTATTCTATTATGTTCTTAACATGTCTATACTCTTTTCATAAAATATTTTCAATTTTATACTTTTTTTTACATGCTTGTTCTAGTTATCATTGCATATCAACACTTAAAAGACTTAGCCTCTGAAAGAGGCAATCATAAGATAAAAATTATTAAAATAAATAAACTATAAATTTTTACCAGACTGTCTTTAGAACACCAGGCTTCAAACTTGAAAAACTTCAAATATTATTAAGAGTTGTATACAAGAGAGAGAGAGAGAGAGTAGTGGAGTTTTTCTTCGGATAATTTTACAAGTAATAAGAGTCCCCTTATATAGGCGGGGAGAAAGAAAAAAGCCAAACATACAATGATTTCGTCATGGGACCTACTAGACACATTTGTCAAAAAGAAAACAGTAAATAGCAATTATTTTGCTAACTTTTCTAAAAGGGAATAGTGTGTGGCCATTATTGTGCTAGAATACATAATTTTTTCTTCCACTCCACCTATTATTAGAGTCGACTTTTTGATAAAGCTATTTGTGGGGCCTATTGTGGTCTTTTGTCTTTGAGCTTGCTTGAAGATTCTTCTGGGATGAACGCCTGCTTGTATTCTGCAAGAACGTTGTTGATATAATCTTCATCTATAGGATCAGTATCTTGTCCTTCTTGGAAAATTGAGTCTTCGTCTTCTTCAGCCTGAGAAGATGTAGACATTGTTGAAGGAGATGCTCCTTCTTTTCTTAGATTTTTCATCATGTCTTTCTTCATTTCTGAAAGATAGAAATCCATGTTTTCTTTGTTACTGGTATCATCAGTTCCTTTAAGTGTTTGGATTTTTCTGACAATATGTCTGAACGGACTGGGTGCTTCCTTATGAGGATGGCTGTCATTTTGATTCGTATAATCAGCAATTGTCTTTTTTTATTTTCTCTATGGTATCATAGCTTTCTATGACTCCATCAATGTTTTTGAGGGTCATCTTTTTCCAGAATTTGGTAAAAAAGGTTCTTTGAATGCAAAGAATATTTTGGTCGTCATAATCAACCTCTAGAGACCACTTCCAGATCTATGGATACTGAATTGAATGTAAAAATGTGAAGCAGGCATATTTTTGATGAAATTATCATCTAGCTGAGCCTCTATTAAAACTGGAGAGACTTCTACCCATTGAGTATAAAGGGTTTTGTATAATTCAGGGAGAATATTCACTGAAGAGCCAAATGATTGCCACCATTTATTAAACCAGACTGGAATTTCCTGTCCGTAAATATGAGAACAGATTTTTATGAACTACGAATGTTTTTGTTTCGGTTTCTCATATAAAAATGTTTTATAAAAAACATTTTTATAGTCCCAATAATTGTATCGAATTGGGGCTTTGGTTTGGGGATGTATAAGCTCCATTTCCTTTAATGGAGAAGTTCCACATGTTTCTACAGATATAATCTGTTTCACCACTATCTTACTGAAATTATAAACATCAGGTTGTCCGGCATGATAGTGTTCTATTTCGCAATTTTCTTTTTTAGGAATTTGCTCATAGTAATATCTGGGCTTATAAGCCTCTGAAGGATAGAATCCTGTGTCCATGTATCTGTTTATCAACAGCTATGGATTATCTCTCCATTTGATTTCCTTGTTTTCTAAAAGAAGTATGACTTCTTTATGTGGACTTGAAGCCCAATTTGTGATATCATCTTCTGCTTCATTATAAACAGTTCTAGCATATGATGCTGATGATTCAGGGTCTTTGTTAGATTCCTCTTTTGAGGCTTTATAAGCCAAAAATTCCTTATAAAGGATATTATCTGGTTGTGAAGAAGAACCAGATGATGATGCAATGTTTTCAGCTATAAGCTTACGACTTTCGATTTGGGATATAACCCTCGGTTTTGATTACCTCTTCCTCTATAAGAGGATCTTCCTCTACCTCTTATTCCTTGCTCCCAAGGAATCATTTCTGAAAAAATTATCCACATGAGATCTTTATTTTTTTGTTGTTGTAATAAACAAATTTTAAATTTGCAAAAAGAAATGTGAAGATTAATATTATTAATCATGTTTCTTTTTGTTTGTGATCCTAAAAAATTATTTTCTTGGATATCTCTTTTGGCCACTTCTTGATTATTAATCTGAAGAGTGTGGTATTCTATCATTTCCTGAATTTCTCGGAGAGCCTTTTTAACTGGTCCCTTTGAATGAGCCATTAATTTAAGTATTCTCTGGTAAGAAAATCAGGAAGACTATTGTCACTACCCTTTTTATAAATAATTTCAAAATCAAAAGGGGCTAAATGAGACTGCCATCGAGCAAACATTTGTTTTGAAACATCATGTTTGAAGTCTTTAGCAAACATAAATTTTGCTGCTTGGCAATCTGTTTTTATAATAAATTTTTTATTATATAAATCATCTTGAAATTTTAAAACACATTTTACTATTACTAGAATCTCTTTTGCAATAGTAGCATAGTTCTTCTGGCTGTTATTCCATTTTCCTGAATGAAATCTTACCAGACTTTCTTGTTTATTTATTGGTGAAATTTGTTTCAAGATTCCACCATAGCGTATATCAGAGGCATCTGTTTCAATAATTTTTTCCCAATCTAGGTTGGTTATCATTAAGCAAGGAAGATTTTGAACCTTTTGCTTAATCTTTTGAATGGTCTTAGTATGTTTTTCTGACCATGGCTGAGGATTCTTTTTTAATCTATCATATAAAATGGCAGTATCCTCTGCTAGATTTTTATAATAGGGAATAATATAATTTAAACTTCCTAAGAATCTTTGAAATTGAGTTTTATCATAAATTTTATCTGGAAATTTTGACCCAAATTCAATACTTCTGTTGATGGGAATAATATTTCCTGTTTCAATATTATGACCCAAAAATCTTATTTTAGTTTGGAAAAGCATCATTTTTGGTCTGGAAATAACTAAACCGTTTTTTTAATAATTATATTCTTGAATATATCAATATGTTTAAAATGAGTTTCAATATCTTTAGAAAATACAAGGATATCATTTATGTAGATTATTATGAAGTTACTATATGGAATAAAGATATCATTCATAATATTTTGAAATTCTGACGGGGCATTTTTCAACCCAAAAGGCATTACGTTCCATTCATAATGGCCAGTAGGTACTGCAAAAGCAGTTTTATACCTATCTTTTTTATTTATCTGAATTTGCCAGTATCCTTAAGTCAAATTTTGAAAATATTATGGCATTATATAATTTGTCTAATAAATCTTTTTTATTAGGTATAGGATACCTAATCCAATTTAAATTTTTATTAAGAGGTTTGTAGTTTATAACTAATCTAGGAATACCTCTTTTTTTCTTAGAATGTTTATTAACATAAAAAGCAGTACAAAACCAAGGGGATTTTGATCTTCTGATTAAGTTTTTGTCAAGAAGAGATTTGATATCTTGTTTGCATAATTCCATATATTCATAATTCATTTGACAAGGTCTAGCCTTAGTAGTGATTTTGCTATCGTTAAAATCATCTTCATAAGGGAGAGAAACAATATGTTTCTTCCTATCCCAGAAAGCATTAGGATGATCATTACATATTTGTAACGTAAATTTATTTATTAATCATTTTGACATTATCCTTGAATTTTGGATTGTTTATCCTATCTTGAATTTTTAAAGAAAATATTTTTTTTGTAAAAAATCAATCTGACTTATTTTTGCTTGTAAAAGAGATTATTTTACATTGTTCAAAGTCCTGGAAAAAGGATTTGTAATAAATGAAAAATATATTTCTTTGTTCTGAAAAGATCCAGTTATCCCTTTATTATCAATATGCTTTAAAGAAAATATTTTATTTAGAAAAGGGGTTCCAAGAATAACTTGGCTAGTAAGGTTTTTAACTAGAATAAAACTAGTTAGAATGCAGGTCTCATTATGACAAATATGAGCCTTGGAATCTTATATTCAATCTTTAGTTTTTCTCCTCCCGCAGAACTTAAGTTATGGGAGGTTTTATGAAAGTATCTAGTATGAATAATTCATTCCTGGATACAGTTTAGATCAGCACCACTATCCACTAGTGCTGTAACTGTTATAAAAAAGTTATCTTCAATAAGAAGTTTTACTTTAATATTCCACTTTTGTGTGGTTATAATATCTATAATACTTTCTAAGAATCCTCCTTAAGGAATTTCTTCAGTATTTCTTTTCTGAGGAATTTTAAGCCTCATAATCCTTTCTTCTAGACTTTTATTGTCTTTTTGAAGGATTTTGATATCTATCTTAAGATTATCAATCTCAATTTTTAAATCTTGTATATTAACACGTCTGGAAATTTGATTTCTTTGAGCTAGCTGTCTTTTTAACTCGGCTAGAGAAAAAGGTTTTAAGTCCTGCTGTGGATTGCTTGAGGAAGATGCTTCCTCAGTATTCTGTTTATTTAAATACTCAGAAATTAATTTTTCTTTTATTTGAGGATCATTTATAACTTTCAAGAGATCTAAAATCTCATTGATTAAAACATTAATTTCCATATTTTGAAATTGAGAAATAATTAGATAAAGACCTTCTTCTGATATCTCAGAAGGGTTTTTACAACAGTCCTTTATGCAATTTACTGGATAGTGATCTTCCTCTGTTTCTGAGGAATTAAAACTTTCATCTTCTAAAATATTTAGATTTTCTTCTTCTTCTGAGAATGATTGCTCAGAATTAGTTTCAAAAGTTTTATTTAATAAGACTTCATTAATTTTGTTTCTTAAATCTTTATCTTCGATCTTGTTAAATTTCTTTCGAACCCAACAAGTTTTTGCCTTGTGGCCTAATTTACCACATTTTCTGCATTTTATAAATTTTTTAAAATCATCAGGAAATTCTTTCTTTTCCTTATACTTTTTTCTTTTATAATTATTATTATTATTATAAGGTTTATCATCTTTCCTAAATTTCTTTCTTTTATAATATTTTTTAAGAGAAGAATTTCTTTTCTTGGTTTCTATAGACCTATCAGGTTTATTTTCTCTGCCAAATTGGCCATAGAAATCTTCTAACTGTTTTTTCTCATTTAGAGAATGTTTCTTAATCTATTGGTTAAGTTTTATTTCATTACATAGGCTTATCCCTTCCTGAACACAGGTGCCTATAAGTTTACCATAAGTGTAACTGTCATAATTTATGACTCCTTCTATTCTTAATGTAACATCCCAAAATGTCGAGAAATAAAGTTAACGAGTTCAAGCGGGCCGAAGTCGGGCCGGGTCAGTCGCGAACCGGGCTTGGGGAGGTCTCCTCTATAAATAGCCAGGGTCACCACATGTTTCTCTCATTTGCAATTCTAGAGAGAGAAAACCGTAGAGAGAGAAAGTGTCGGAATCGCACAAGATTGCACCCGCTCGTGTCTCTTGCACTCGTGAGAAGAACCTCCGGATCAGAAGCTCGATTCAGGTAACGATCCGACCTAAATCTGAGTTTTTAGTTCGTTTTTGGGTTTTCGGGTCTTGGGTGAAAATCGGACGTTTTTGTGGATGAAACTGAAAGATAATCATAGAATCGAATTCCTTAATGGAAAACGAACGTTTTGGATGCAACATGTTCGGGATCTTTACATGATCAGACCGAATGCGAAAGTTAGGGTTTTTCGCGAAGAACAGGTCGTGCGCACTTGCTAAGTGCGCACGGAGCAGGTCCTGCGCACTTGCTAAGTGCGCAGGAGGAGGGTCCTGCGCACTTGCTAAGTGCGCAGGAGGCAGGGTCTGCGCACTTGCTAAGTGCGCAGGCAGCAGGGTCTGCGCACTTGCTAAGTGCGCAGACATCAGACTGGTTAAGTAAAGTTAGTATGTTTAGAAGGGTTAAACCGTTAGAGTCGGTAATGGTCTGATGTGTATGTAACTACTCAATTCAGATCGTACGTGAAGTCGTTGGACCTTCGTTTAGGACAACCGAGACTAGTTTATCAGGTGAGTTCTAGAAGCCCTCTTTTAAATGTTTTTATATAATGTTTTCGGGCTGGTGTGTACACGTATGAAATGATGTTTTATGAAATGATGTTTTATAAAATGATGTTTATGAAACTACGTTTACGAAAGGAAATGATTTGGAACGAAGGGTTTATGGAAAGAAAGTTTATGAACGAAATGCTTACGAACGAATGTTATAAAGAAATGGTTTAATGAAAAGGTAAAGGGTTTTGAAAGTGAAGGAAAGGTTTTATGAAAAGAAAACAAAAAGGGGCAAATGTTTTAAAGAAGTCATTACAAATCTAATCTGTCGAATGAATGGAACTGACGAATGAAGTCTGGGAATGTGATTCCCAGCCTTGTGGTAGATTATGGACAGCGAGCCATAGTTACCACAAGAACAACATGGGCAATGTCTTTGTGGCATGTCAATGGTTTTGATGTTGTACAACTGGTAAGGGAGTAACGACGGTTACTCGGGTGATGACGATCATCCTAAGCGAACGAGGTAATGGGAAATCAATGACGGCGATACGTAACGGTTGATTTCCAAAGGAAAGATGCGTGTTGGGCAATGACGGCGATACGTAACGGTTGACCCCACGCATTGAAGGGTTGGGCAATGACGGCGATACGTAACGGTTGACCCAACGTAGTGGTATGGTTGTGGCAATGACGGCGATACGTAACGGTTGCCCACAACATTAAAAGTTCCTACGGGGACATAGAGACGCGTAACGATACAGATTTAGATAATAATGTATGACTTAAATGAATGTTAATATTTTAAACAAATGATTGTGTTTAAATATGCGAAGGTTTACGAATGAAAGTCCCTGTTTTCTTATACGAATGTTAAACCCTATTGAATGTTTGAATGATGAACCATTTCTTAAAACGAACGAAAACTAGAACTCACCAGCGTAGCTGACGTTTTTAAGTGTACACATTCAGGTTAAGGTAGGTTCTGAGGATGGACGGTGAGGCTTGGCTAGAGATGAAGAGTTACCCGACTGCTTTTGAAGACTGGCATCCCGTTATGTTTAGTTATGATGTAAATATGTTTTAAACTATGTTTACGCTTCCGCATGTATGAACAACGATTAAGTTATGTTTAAATGAAATTTCCGCTGCGTTATCTGATATTCATGTTTAAGAACTGCTTGTGAATGAGTAAATCCAATAAGTGAGGCCTCCCGGGTTTGGGGCCTCACACTTAATTTGCTCTTTATTCTTTCAGCAAATAAATGGGGAAGGTCATCTATGAATTTTGACTTCCAATGAGAACTATTAGCCTCGGGGAGTTCCATGACTCTACACAAGAAAGTATCTTTATACCATCTAAAAGATGTCAGAGTTCTACATCTTAGGTTTTGTAGAAGAGTTCTAATATTCTCAGAATCTTCAGACCACCTACATGTAAAATGTTCTATAATATTAACAATTAGGGTGTAGACTGCATTATTTGCAGTACTACTAGTGCCTTCTTCTTGTTTGACACTATTTAAAATCTTATTTTAAAATCTCATTGCTTACCAGAGAATAGTCTTGAAAATAAGATTTTAAATAGTGTCAAACAAGAAGAAGGCGCTAGTAGTACTGAAAATAATGCAGTCTACACCCTAATTGTTAATATTATAGAACATTTTACATGTAGGTGGTCTGAAGATTCTGAGAATATTAGAACTCTTCTACAAAACCTAAGATGTAGAACTCTGACATCTTTTAGATGGTATAAAGATACTTTCTTGTGTAGAGTCATGGAACTCCCCGAGGCTAATAGTTCTCATTGGAAGTCAAAATTCATAGATGGTCTTCCCCATTTATTTGCTGAAAGAATAAAGAGCAAATTAAGAATAGAAGGAGTCATAAATTATGACAGTTACACTTATGGTAAACTTGTAGGCACCTGTGTTCAGGAAGGGATAAACCTATGTAATGAAATAAAACTTAACCAACAGATTAAGAAACATTCTCTAAATAAGAAAAAATAGTTAGGAGATTTCTGTGGCCAATTTGGCATAGAAAATAAACCTGATAGGTTTATAGAAACCAAGAAAAGAAATTCTTCTCCTAAAAAATATTATAAAAGCAAGAAATTTAGGAAATATGATAAACCTTATAATAATAATTATAAAATAAAAAAGTATAAGGAAAAGAAAGAATTTCCTGATGATTTTAAAAAATTTATAAAATGCAGAAAATATGGTAAATTAGGCCACAAGGCAAAAACTTGTTGGGTTCGAAAGAAACGTAACAAGATCGAAGATAAAGATTTAAGAAACAAAATTAATGAAGTCTTATTAAATAAAACTTTTGAAACTGATTCTGAGCAATCATTCTTAGAAGAAGAAGAAAATCTAAATATTTTAGAAGATGAAAGTTTTAATTCCACAAAAACAGAGGAAGATCACTGTCTAGCAAGTTGCATAAAGGACTGTTGTAAAAACCCTTTTGGGATATCAGAAGAAGGTATTTATCAAATTATGTGTCAAACAAGAAGAAGGCACTAGTAGTACTGAAAATAATGCAGTCTACACCCTAATTGTTAATATTATAGAACATTTTACAGGTAGGTGGTCTGAAGATTCTGAGAATATTAGAACTCTTCTACAAAACCTAAGATGTAGAACTCTGACATCTTTTAGATGGTATAAAGATACTTTCTTGTGTAGAGTCATGGAACTCCCCGAGGCTAATAGTTCTCATTAGAAGTCAAAATTCATAGATGGCCTTCCCCATTTATTTGCTGAAAGAATAAAAAGCAAATTAAGAATAGAAGGAGTCATAAATTATGACAGTTACACTTATGGTAAACTTATAGGCACCTGTGTTCAGGAAGGGATAAGCCTATGTGTGACAACCCGAACTTTTCCAGCTAATTCCGTTAACAAATCCAGTTAAATATTAACTTATTTAACCTCAACACAAACTACAGGGACTAATCCTGCCTATATTCAAACTCATTTACACAAAACTCGAAGGACTAACTTGTAATTAACTTATAATTGGTTCCTGTTGACTTTTTATAAAGTCAAACTAACCTAAACTTAACCTAACTAACCAAACCTAAACCCTAAGGACCATTCCTGCCCATCTTTAAACCTTAAAACAGAAAACAGAGGGACCAATTCGGTAATATACCCAAATTCGATTTCTGTTTGACTTTCAAAAGTCAAACTCACGGCTTTTATCCAAATTCGCAATCCTACGATCGTTTCTGTTTGAATTAAAACTGTTATTACATGAATTGTGTCATTAACGGTCATAACCACTGATTTAATCCTCATCATTGTCGAAATTAAACCCATTATTGAGAATTCAAGTTTTAAACCGTCGAAGTAAATGCTAGAACTGTACAATTCGATCTAATTCGTTACCAACTCCCAAATTACCACTCTGAATACTCTAATCGCACCTATCTAATCCTTCTCCACATCCCAATTCGATCAGAATCATAACAGACTCGCCGGAGAACGAAAACGTGAAGTCGGAACTGGGTTTTTAGTCGAGCTCAATCAATTCGCATCTGTTTCTGGTAATTGAACACACCCTCACCTTCGTTTTTACTTCCAGATGAAAAGCCCTATGCCAATTAGGGCTTACAACATCAAAATTAGCAAGAACCCGATTCTAGGGTTCATACATTCGAGGTTTAATCGATTACCAGTCTAGGTGTGATCTCAATTCAATTAACTTACACCTCTAGACTCGAAATCGCCTGTGCAATGAAAGCCCTATGATAATTTAATGGCATAACATCGAATTGGTCATGATCTTGAATCTAGGGTTCATGTGAACTCGGTCTAATCGAATCCTACTCCAGACTCAGTCTCAATCTAATTAAATGGTATGGTTAGAATCGCAACTTCTCACTTGTTAAAAGCCCTATGAATCTAACCCCTGCCAGTATCGAATTGATCAAGATCAAAGATCTAGGGTTCAAGAGTTTCCTGTTTAATCGAATCCTAATCCACACGCGTTTTAAATCAACTTAATTTATACTAACAGTTTCGCAATTGCATTTTTAATAAAAGCCCTATAATTCTAACAAGTTTTATCATCAGAATCATTCGATTTGGTTATGGGTTCACATCTAGGGTTTCGGGATTTCAATCGAATATTTAACCGATCTAAACTTGTTGGTTTTACAATTAATCACACCTGTAGGGTCGCAATACCCCGATTATCAAAACCCCTATGCAATTGTTTCCAGTCGAATTCGATGGCATTTGGACTGGTTTGGACCGATTATTGTTAAGGGGGAAGAACACCCGACACTTTAGTGTTAAAACTAATCAGATCCGGATCCTAATGTCCCTAGCGGGCGGGACTGGTTAAGTGTTTGTGCTTGTGTGGGAGAGACCCGGGTTCGAGTCCCTCCACACTGTTTTATTTTTTTAAACATTTTCTTGTACTATTTTAATTATTAAATCAATTGTTATATTATTATAATATCATATTAAAGTGTTTTAGCCCGAAAAATAACCTGTAGGCTCGGGTTTTAATTATTAAGCCATTTTTATATTATTACCACCTTTAAAAATAATATGTTTATATTATATTCAAACTGTAACTTCGTATAAAATAATATATTATATTATTTCCAATCCGTGACTAATCCTATTAAATAATATATATATATATATATATATTATTTCGTATCGTTTTATATCTCGTGAGACGTTTAAACTACTTAATAACATAATTGTTATATTATTTACTCGTGTTTATTACCTCCATTAAAAATAATATATTTATTATTTTCCACGAATGAATATTCAGAATATTCATGCGAACCTAAAAATAATATATTAAATTATATTATTGTCCTAAGTTTTGTAAACGACAAAACGCTCGAATATATTTATTATACATATATTTTGTCATTCGTTGTGTAACGTGTATATATCATAATTATTAATTAAAGAATTTCTATTCCCGCGGATACGTTCGTCTACTCTTGATTATTAGAGCGTTACTTTAGGACGTTCAATCTCCCGTGTTGTCGTCACAATTCCCATTTTTGTCCCTAATTTATGTGTTTATAATTTTAGGGCATTCGTAAGTCGTTTGAGACTTACACACGTGGTTCCAACTTATCCTTTGTGTGATACTACCTACAACGCAACGCATGTGAGTTTTCACGGCCCCTTTTTACTGTTTTAATCTGGGGAGAAAACATGATTAAACTATTTTGAGATTTTGCAAATTCATATGTTATCAATGTTAAAGTTAAGCATAACACGCTACCACAGAAAGTCCTCAACTTATATCGGACCGTTAATATGGATCTTAACGAGGTAATATTTAGTAGTACTAGTCGCGCTAACTCGATTAGAGATCGAACGGGTGAAATGTTAGCCTACTCACACCGCCAGTGTTGATAGACCTGGCAGGAGGCAATAAACAAACAGTCAGCTTCGGTTGCGAGCGCTTGAGTTAAACATGAACATAGGTTAGCTACCTATAGATACATACTGAATGAACATAAATCTGGTAAACGCTTATTTACATATATTGAAACCTGTGAACTCACCAACCTCGTGTTGACATATTTTCTTACATGTTTTCTCAGGTCGCTAAGATAAGACACAGGTGCACATTAGGGCATGCATGGGATTCAACTATTTTTATTATGACTTATTTATACTTGCTTGAATTATTTTGTATTGTACTTGGTTTGGTTGGAAAATTTGGCCTTTTGGACTTTCGTTTTGGGCGCGTGTGTTTTGCGCATTTACTTTCTTTACGCTTCCGCATTGAAACTCTGATTATTGTGATATTTTCATTTTGAGTCCCATGTAGAGTCGTTCAAAGTAACTTATGTCTGAGATCCTGGTTCGTCACTTCCCAAACGGTAAAACTCCGTTAGTTGAAATTGGGGGTGTGACAGATTGGTATCAGAGCCATTGGTTATAGAGAACTAGGATTGCATACAAGACTATAGCCTCACACGTTAGTTACCTGTCATTTGGATGTTTGGCACTTATATATATTGTTACAGGAACATGTCGTCAACTCCACCTCCATCACCTAAGGCACCAATCCTATCATCCCCAGAGCCCAAAAGGCGTCGTACCAGTTCCAGTGACTATTCAGTTGACCAGGGGGAAACGAGCAGTGCGCAAGCAATGAATCCTGCTCGCAATTGGAACGCATACCCGCAAATGATCCAAAGATGGATCGAAATGGGAAATGTCCCATCACCTTACTTTGGTTCTACTTCCTCATCATCTACATTACCTAGCTTGCCATGCACTATGGAACAAGCTTTTGAAGCCTTTGTGTTTTACATGTCTAGGGAGTTGAGCATTGTGAAAGATGCTACTGATGAAATACCTGACATTCTGAAGAGAGAGCCTCAAATAGAGGAGAATAAGGTAGGGATAGAGCTTTTGACTGCTGAACTAGCAGTAACGGACCAGGTCCATAACCTTTTGGTGGATCGTGTGACACATTTGGAGACGAGGGTGGACACCTCGGATGATGATATGAGAGGAGTTCTGGAAAGAGTGGCTGCTCTGGAAGCTCATCTACATGTAGCAAACCATACTGCTGAAGGTCTTCAAGAGAGGGTGACTCACTTGGAAGCCCAACTGCAAACAGCTCTGTTTCCTGAGGAGATTCCACTTTCTGATGGCGAGGAGGAGCCTTTTGAGGAAGAGCCCTTGGAGGAGGAGCCCTTGGAGGAGGAGCCACCTGAAGAAGAACCAGTGGAGATGGACAATGCACAATCGTATGTTTCTTCCGATGACGAAGATGTTCGATGATCTTCCTATTCTATCTTCCTTTTCATGCCTGTTTTTGCTTATGTTATTTCTCTTTTCAAACCTAGATGGGTAAGGTTGTTCCCATTCAATAAAAGCATGAGGAGTTTAATGTTTGAGTTATTTATTTTGTAGCCTTACAATTTATTTAATTTTCAAAATATTAGATGTCGTATCTTCTTACTCGTACCTGAATAATTTTTAATATGCGATATATTTCTCATTGTTTTTCATTTGTGATTGTGAAGAATCATGTCAGGGAGAGGACGCGGAGGTCGAGGTACCATTAACATGACGGCAGCGGAGCTAGCGACACTAATAAATGATAGTGTGGCGGAGGCTCTAGCAGCACAGAATGCTCCTGGTAAATGGTTTAGCTATTGACTAATGATGTCAATTCATCTTCTAAAAAGATCTTCCTAAACCCTATAATTCCAATCCTATATTGTTTCTAACTCCAGGTCCACAAAACCCGCAACCAGCCTGCACCTTCAAGGCATTCATGGATTGTAAGCCCCACGCCTTTAGTGGAGCTGATGGAGCCGTTGGACTACTTCGTTGGTTTGAGAAGGTAGAATCAGTGATTTCCATGTGCAACTGCCCCGTGGCAATCAGGTAAAGTTCACCGCTGGAACTTTGGAGGGCATGGCTCTCACATGGTGGAACGCCCAGGTCCAAATGTTGGGTCTGGCCATGGCAAATGGACTTCCATGGGAGGAGTTTAAATCAATGATGAAAGAGGAATAATGTCCTCGTGATGAAATCCAGAAGTTAGAGGGAGAGTTCTGGAACCTAAAGATGGAGGGTTCTGAAATTGAACTCTACACCACACGTTCACATGAACTTGCTACTATGTGCCCGCATATGGTGACCCCTGATTACAAGAGAATTGAGCTTTACATTGAAGGTCTAGTGCCTCAAATACAAAGCATGGTGACTTCATCCAACCCTACCACTATCCAGCAAACTATCCGACTTGCCCATAAGTTAACCGATCAGGCGGTGACTCAAGGGACTCTACCTCCGAGAGGTTCGGTCTCTAAACCCACCGACAATCATAAACGCAAGTTTGATCACCATTCCAACACCCTCACCCACTCCAATTCTAAAGGACCCCAGCCCAACCAACCCCAGTTTAATCAACCGCAGCAGCAACAGCGTAGGTTTGAGCCTGCTAAGAACTCCAACCAGTCGACCTCTTCAGGTCAAAACCAGAGTGGTTACGCGGGAAAGTCTCCTAAATGTAACAAGTGCAACTTCCATCACTTCGGGTTTTGCAATCGTTGTCAACGGTGTGGCAAAATAGGTCATGCTGCAAAGGATTGTAGGGGTGAATTACAAGCCAAACAGCCTTTCCAACAGCCTGGATTTACAAAGGGTTGTTTTGAGTGTGGAAAGGAGGGACATATCCGGAAGAATTGTCCTCAATTGAAGAAAGAAGGTAATGAAAACCACAACCCTAACCAGAATAACAAAAGTGGGGGTAACAATGGCAATGGTGGAGGAAATGGTGTGAAGGGACGAGCCTTCGTGCTAGGATCTGGAGAAGCTCGTTACGATCATAATGTGGTCACCGGTAAGTTTCTCTTAAATAATTACTTTGCTTCTGTCCTTTTTGACACTGGTGCTGATAGGAGTTTTATATCTAAGAAACTTAGTGATATGATAAAAGGAACTCCAACTCTGTTAGAAGCTAAATATATAATAGAGATAGCTGATGACCAAATAATTGAAGCAACTCACATTCTTAAGAGTTGTAAGCTTGAGCTAGCTAGACATGTACTTAATATCGACCTTCTGCCGGTCACACTTGGTAGTTTTGATGTAATTGTCGGCATGGATTGGCTATCTAAAAACCAAGCTGAAATTATCTGTCATGAGAAGATTGTTCGTATTCCTCTCCCGAATGGAGAAATCCTTTCCGTTTAGGGCGAAAGAGTTGGTGCAGTCATAGGCATCATATCTTTTATGAAAGCACAAAAATGCCTTCGAAAGGGGCATACGGCTATTTTGGCTCTCGTTGCTGAGCAGCCATCAGAAGAGAAGAAGATTGATGATATTCCCATCGTTCGTGAATTTTTGGAAGTATTTCCCGAGGATCTGCCTGGTCTGCCACCGCACCGTCAAGTTGAATTCCAAATCGATCTGGCACCTGGAGCAGCACCGATTGCTCGGGCACCTTACAGACTGGCACCCAGTGAATTGCAAGAGTTATCTACTCAATTGCAAGATTTGTTAGATAAAGGTTTCATCCGACCTAGCTCATCGCCATGGGGAGCACCAGTCCTATTTTTCAAGAAGAAGGACGGAACTTTCCGTATGTGTATTGACTACCGTGAGCAGAATAAAGTCACAATCAAGAATCGCTACCCTTTGCCTCGCATAGATGACCTCTTTGATCAACTCCAAGGATCAAGTTTCTATTCCAAAATAGATCTTAGGTCCGGTTACCATCAGTTAAGAGTCAGAGAAGAGGATATCTCTAAGACTGCATTCAAGACAAGGTACGGCCAATACGAGTTTATGGTCATGCCTTTTGGATTAACCAACGTACTTGCGGTATTCATGGACCTCATGAACCGTGTGTGTAAACCGTATCTTGACCAATTTGTCATCGTGTTCATCGACGACATCCTCATTTATTCCAAGAACAAGGAAGAACATGAGGAACATCTATGCCTAATTTTGGAATTACTTAAGCGTGAGCAACTGTATGCTAAGTTTTCCAGGTGTGAATTCTGGATCCGGGAAGTTCAGTTTCTAGGGCATGTGGTTAACGAGAAAGGAATACATGTCGATTCATGTATTGGGCAGCACCGACGACTCCGACTGAGGTGCAACAATTTCTGGGATTGGCTGGATATTACCGTCGATTCATCAAAGGATTTTCAAAGATTGCACAACCCCTCACTGCCTTGACTCAAAAGGGTAAAGCCTATAGTTGGGGCGATGACCAAGAATCAGCATTCCAACACCTCAAACAGAAACTTTGCAGTGCACCTATTCTAGCTCTTCCGTAAGGAACCGATGATTTTGTGGTGTATTGTGATGCATCTATTCAGGGTCTGGGTTGTGTCTTAATGCAACGCGAAAAGGTGATCGCATACGCTTCACGTTAATTAAAGGTTCACGAGAAAAACTACACCACTCATGAGTTAGAGTTGGGAGCTGTAGTTTTCGCACTTAAGTTATGGAGACATTACTTGTACGGTACCAAATGCACCGTCTATACCGATCACAAGAGACTTCAACATATCTTCGAGTAGAAAGAGTTGAACATGCGACAGCGTCGTTGGGTCGAACTCTTAAATGATTATGACTGTGCGATCCGGTATCATTCGGGTAAAGCTAACGTTGTAGTTGATGCCCTAAGTCGAAAAGAAATGAAACCCAAACGAGTTCGAGCATTACAGCTTACTATTCACCCTGGATCACCTGACAAAATCCGTAGTGCTCAACTCGAAGCCCTGAAAGAGGAAAACCTATCACTGGAAGGTACATGCGGTATGGAAGCACAACTCGAAGTCAAATCTGTCGGTATTCGCTACTTCGTCGAGCGAATATGGATTCCAGTATTTGGAAACCTAAGGGAACTAGTCATGGATGAGGCTCATAAATCTCGTTACTCTATTAATCTAGGTTCCGACAAGATGTACCACGATCTAAAGGTGCTATATTGGTGGCCGAAGATGAAGGCCGATATAGCCACCTATGTGAGTAAGTGTCTTACTTGCGCGAAGGTCAAGGTTGAATATCAAAAGTCATCCGGTCTTCTCTAACAACCACAAATTTCCATGTGGAAATGGGAACAAATATCCATGGACTTCATCACCAAATTACCACGAACTCCTACCGGATGTGATACCATTTGGGTAATTGTTGACCGTTTAACAAAGTCAGCTCACTTCTTAGCAATCAAGGAAACCGACAAAATGGATAAGCTTACTCGTACTTATCTGAAAGAAATAGTCTCTCGGCACGGGGTGCCAATCTCTATCATTTCGGATCGTGATGCACGATTCACTTCTCGTTTCTGGCAGTCGTTACATAAAGCTTTAGGCACGCATCTAGATATGAGCATAGCATACCATCCTCAAACGGATGGCCAAACAGAACGTACTATCCAAACTCTGGAGGACATGCTACGAGCTTGTGTGATCGATTTCGGTAACACTTGGGAGTCTCACCTACCGTTGGTGGAGTTCTCCTACAACAACAGTTATCACACTAGCATGCAGCTCCATTTGAAACACTTTATGGACGGAAATGCCGTTCTCCTATTTGTTGGGCCGAGGTTAGGGATAGTCAACTTACAGATCCTGAACTCGTACTTGAAACTTCTGAGAAAATCGTTCAAAGTAGAAACCGTATGTCAGCAGCTCGTGATCGTCAAAAGAGTTATGCCGAAAAGCGTCGTAAACCCTTAGAGTTTCAAATAGGTGACATGGTCTTACTCAAAGTCTCACCTTGGAAAGGTGTCATTCGTTTCGGGAAACGAGGCAAACTAAATCCTCGTTATGTTGGACCTTTCAAGATAGTAAAGAGAATTGGCCCAGTAGCGTATCAACTAGACCTGCCGGAAGGACTTAGTGGTGTACACGATGTCTTTCACATATCAAATTTGAAGAAATGTCTAGTAGACGAATCACTCGCGGTTCCTCTTGAGGAACTACACATTGATGAACAGTTACGTTTCATCGAAGAACCCGTGGAAATTATGGATAGGGAAGTTAAAACGTTAAAGCACAGTAAAATCCCTATTGTCAGAGTTCGTTGGAACTCGAAACGCGGACCGGAATTCACGTGGGAGCGCGAGGATCAGATGATGCGCAAATATCCTAATCTGTTCAAGAACTCCACGTCAAATTCTTAAGGTACTATTTAATTTTCGGGACGAAAATTCTTTCAACTAGGGGATGAGTTGATATCCCGGGAAATTTTTTTTTATTATTTAATTTTCGGGACGAAAATTCTTTCAACTATGGGATGATGTGACAACCCGAACTTTTCCAACTAATTCCGTTAACAAATCCAGTTACATATTAACTTATTTAACCTCAACCCAAACTACAGGGACTAATCCTGCCTATATTCAAACTCATTTACACAAAACTCGAAAGACTAACTTGTAATTAACTTATAATTGGTTCCTGTTGACTTTTTATAAAGTCAAACTAACCTAAACTTAACCTAACTAACCAAACCTAAACCCTAAGGACCATTCCTGCCCATCTTTAAACCTTAAAACAGAAAACAGAGGGACCAATTCGGTAATATACCCAAATTCGATTTCTGTTTGACTTTCAAAAGTCAAACTCACGGCTTTTATCCAAATTCGCAATCCTACGATCGTTTCTGTTTGAATTAAAACTGTTATTACATGAATTGTGTCATTAACGGTCATAACCACTGATTTAATCCTCATCATTGTCGAAATTAAACCCATTATTGAGAATTCAAGTTTTAAACCGTCGAAGTAAATGCTAGAATTGTATAATTTGATCTAATTCGTTACCAACTCCCAAATTACCACTCCGAATACTCTAATCGCACCTCTCTAACCGTTCTCCACATCCCAATTCGATCAGAATCATAACGGACTCGTCGGAGAACGAAAACGTGAAGTCGGAACTGGGTTTTTAGTCGAGCTCAGTCAATTCGCATCTGTTTCTGGTAATTGAACACACCCTCACCTTCGTTTTTACTTCCAGATGAAAAGCCCTATGCCAATTAGGGCTTACAACATCAAAATTAGCAAGAACCCGATTCTAGGGTTCATACATTCGAGGTTTAATCGATTACCAGTCTAGGTGTGATCTCATTTCAATTAACTTACACCTCTAGACTCGAAATCGCCTGTGCAATGAAAGCCATATGTTAGATTAATGATATAACATCGAATTGGTTATGATCTTGAATCTAGGGCTCATGTGAACTCGGTCTAATCGAATCCTACTCCTGATTCAGTCTCAATCTAATTAAATGGTATGGTTAGAATCGCAACTTCTCACTTGTTAAAAGCCCTATGAATCTAACCCCTGCCAGTATCGAATTGATCAAGATCAAAGATCTAGGGTTCATTAGTTTCCTGTTTAATCGAATCCTAATCCACACGTGTTTTAAATCAAATTAATTTATACTAACAGTTTCACAATTGCATTTTTAATAAAAGCCCTATAATTCTAACAAGTTTTATCATCAGAATCATTCGATTTGGTTATGGGTTCACATCTAGGGTTTCGGGATTTCAATCGAATATTTAACCGATCTAAACTTGTTGGTTTTACAATTAATCACACCTGTAGGGTCACAATACCCCGATTATCAAAACCCCTATGCAATTGTTTCCAGTCGTGGTCGAATTCGATGGCATTTGGACTGGTTTGGACCGAGTATCGTTAAGGGGGAAGAACACCCGATACTTTAGTGTTAAAACTAATCAGATCTGGATCCTAATGCGATGACCTTAGCGGGCGGGACTGGTTAAGTGTTTGTGCTTGTGTGGGAGAGACCCGGGTTCGAGTCTCTCCACACTGTTTTATTTTTTTAAACATTTTCTTGTACTATTTTAATTATTAAATCAATTGTTATATTATTATAATATCATATTAAAGTGTTTTAGCCTGGAAAATAACCCGTAGGCTCGGGTTTGAATTATTAACCCATTTTTATATTATTACCACTTTTAAAAATAATATGTTTATATTATATTCAAACTGTAACTTCGTATTAAATAATATGTTATATTATTTTCAACCCGTGACTAATCCTTTTAAAAATTATTAACCCATTTTATATTATTACCACTTTTAAAAATGATGTTTTTCCAAACTAAAATAAGATTTTTGGATCATAATATTGAAACAGGAAATATTATTCCTATCAACAGAAATATTGAATTTGGGTCAAAATTTTCAGATGAAATTTATGATAAAACTTAACTTCAAAGATTTTTAGGAAGTTTAAATTATATTATTCCCTATTATAAAAATCTAGCAGAGGATACTGCCATTTTATATGATAGATTAAAAGAGAATCCTCAGCCATGGTCAGAAAAACATACTAAGTCCATTCAAAAGATTAAGCAAAAGGTTCAAAATCTTCCTTGCTTAATGATAACCAACCCAGATTGGGAAAAAATTATTGAAACAGATGCCTCTAATATACGCTATGGTGGAATCTTAAAACAAATTTCACTAATAAATAAACAAGAAAGTCTGGTAAGATTTCATTCAGGAAAATGGAATAACAGCCAGAAGAACTATGCTACTATTGCAAAAGAGATTCTAGTAATAGTAAAATGTGTTTTAAAATTTCAAGATGATTTATATAATAAAAAATTTATTATAAAAACAGATTGCCAAGCAGCAAAATTTATGTTTGCTAAAGACTTCAAACATGATGTTTCAAAACAAATGTTTGCTCGATGGCAGTCTCATTTAGGAACTGATGATATCAGTAACAAAGAAATCATGGATTTCTATCTTTCAGAAATGAAGAAAGACATGATGAAAAATCTAAGAAAAGAAGGAGAAACTCCTTCAACAATGTCTACATCTTCCCAGGCTGAAGAAGACGAAGACTCAATTTTCCAAGAAAGACAAGATACTGATCCTATAGATGAAGATTATATCAACAACATTCTTGCAGAATACAAGCAGACGTTCATCCCAGAAGAATCTTCAAGCAAGCTCAAAGACAAAAGACCACAATAGGCCCCACAAATAGCTTTATCAAAAAGTCGACTCTAATAATAGGTGGAGTGGAAGAAAAAATTATGTATTCTGGCACAATAATGGCCAGACACTATTCCCTTTTAGAAAAGTTAGCAAAATAATTGCTATTTACTGTTTTCTTTTTGACAAATGTGTCTAGTAGGTCCCATGACAAGATCATTGTATGTTTGGCTTTTTTCTTTCTACCCGCCTATATAAGGGGACTCTTATTACTTGTAAAATTATCCGGAGAAAAACTCCACTACTCTCTCTCTCTTGTATACAACTCTTAATAATATTTGAAGTTTTTCAAGTTTGAAGCCTGGTGTTCTAAAGACAGTCTGGTAAAAATTTATAGTTTATTTATTTTAATAAATTTTATCTTATGATTGCCTTCTTTAGAGGCTAAGTCTTTTAAGTGTTGATATGCAATGATAACTAGAACAAGCATGTAAAAAAAGTATAAAATTGAAAATATTTTATGAAAAGAGTATAGACAGGTTAAAAACAGAATAGAATAATAAGGTGGTGGTTGAATTCTTGGGGACCTTATAGCCGTTAATGCCAGGATGTGCGAAAAAGTTTTTTATGGTCTGACCTTTACTAACTCCATCTTAAAATTCTATGCTGTTTTTGTAATAATTTCCTTTGGTCTATATTTCGTTAATGTTTTTAATCTTATACTAAAATGTTTAAATACTTTTTAACTAGATATTTTAAGATATTTTATAAAAATATTTTAAGATATTTTATAAAAAGATTCTGAATATATATATATATATATATATATATATATATATATATATATATATATATATATATATATATTAGACGAAAAATGAACATGTTTTTACATGGCCAATTATATGTCGTATTGTCTAGACTAAAAAGTAGATATGAACTTAAGTTATTGATACTTGATAAGGATAGTTAAATTACCAACAAAACAACAAATGTGAAATATTTAAATATTTGTAAATTGCTATTGTTCTTTGTTTTTATATTGTTATATGTAATAAAAACAATTTAGTTATATAAATTTGGAAAGATATTATAAAATTACATAATCTGTATCCTCAAACTCGTGTAATCTCTATCCTCAAACTCGTGTAGTACACGAGTCTATAAACTAGTTATATAATCTATACTATATAATAAATAAATGTTTTTCCTTGCCACGTGTCGCCTCCATATTCATTCTCTTCATTTTCTCCCGCCTCTTTTTCTTATTAAATACACTTCCATATTTTAATAATAACTTATTTTTAAAGAAAATACTAATTATACTAATAAAACATATTTATTTTAAATTATCTATTCTTATAAGAAATCTAATTATGTAAATTTATTTTCATTAAAATTATAAATTAATAGTAATTAGCGTATTTTCGAAACGCAAATATATATTAAATTTTACATGTTTTAAATTTTGTTTCATATCCGTAATATATGTAATACATTTTTACGCCTGTAAAATATATATACATAAAAATTTAAGAATTTTATTTATTTATATTTTTCACCCTGTGTGTAATACACTGAATCTAAGCTAGTATACTAATAAAACACAATATATATTAGATAACTAAAGGTGGGAAATTCTATAAAAATTTATAAAATATAAAGTATGTGAAATAAGTTTTTTTATTTTATTTTCTCTTTTATTATTCTCCCTCACAATGGTGCAAATTTGATTAAAATGAAGTGACATGAAAGGAGGATCTCTCCAAGATTTGGAAAACAATTACATGTCATAAGATTCCAATTTTGGCATAAATTGAATCATACACTTTAGATATTTTCGAGACCTTAAAGGTTTAAAAGCTTTTAATAGAACTCTGCTGTACGGTAAAAAGTTGCTAAAAATAGTAATATGACATGATTCACCTGTCGCCCTTCTCCTTTTTCAAAGTAATCTTTTAACCACAAAATAGTTTAATAAAAAAAATTTAATAATACATAGGTGGGTAACTAGAAAAAAAGATTTAAAGTATAAAAAAAAACTAAATCAATATAAATATTCAAATTTGACGTCATCATTTCTCACATCATTTTTATTTTTAACTAAAAATAAAAAAAATTTTGTATCTTCTAAAAAGGTTGCTATGCATGGTAATTTTTCGGCCCGTAAGATCCAAATATTTGCTTTTAATAGAATTGATTTTTTCCTATCCAAAAGAGGGTTGTGGGACATCTTATTGACGGTTTACCTACCAATTTATCGTAATCGTCCTTCTTAACATTGTATATATGGTTTAGAGTAAAACCGTCAAGTTTAATAAGATTTTAACGAAACTAAAACGATAAATTAAGATAAAACAACTAATAAAAGTAAAACAAAATCTCTTTAGAATTCTCTTTAGAACTCAATTTTATTACTCGTTGCAGTGATTTACAAAAATGTCCCTTATCAAACACAAACCAATAGATCAATTTTCCCCTTTTTCCCTAACACATTATCATTGATTTGAATCATTCCAAACAAATTACCCGGCCACGACAAAGACATTGTTCGTTTTGTTCCCACTAACTAATGTCTCTTGTTTTCTATGCAACTAACGTCTTTGTTTTCTATGAAGTCATATTAATATTACTCTCATCTAAATACGTTTAACTATAAAGTTTGATGAAATATATTGTTCTTGTGGCTCCAAAACATGTTATGCATGGTAAGACAATACATTTTATTTAACCCGATGTCTCCAACTAATTTGGATTTCTCCTAATATGTTACAAATGTAGGAATTTTGGGTTCGTGTATACGATGTGACTTGGATTCTCTGACAATTGTGATAGTTCACTTTTAGATATAATTATTTTCATGGTATACACAAAAATCAATCGGATAAGAGTTAGAGATTAAAGAACGAATATGTGAAAGTCTGTTACGAATTTTGAATATTATACAATGACGAAATTCGCATTTATATAAGGGGTAAACAGCTATATTGGAACATTATGACGGTTATTGGCTGAAAAATGTCACAATCGTCAACCCATAACTGCTAAGCTTCTACTCTGCAAAGGTAATCTACTTAGAAGAGACAATCTACTTCGGGGAGGCAAAACTCACTCAGGAGAGTACTTTACTTGGGAAGAGTAATCTTTACTCTAGAGGAGTAAACTGGTCAGCATGACCATGCTGGTCTGGAGGACCACCCTTTAGTAGTTTTTCATTTCCAAACTAAGTGGGAAGTCGCCCCTAGGACCCTACTAACCAGGGGCTCTGCTCCCGGCCCCCCGTTTTTTAGTGGGCTTCGCCCCTTGATATAACAAGGTCTTTAGCACCATAAGTCATAATATCATCAAACAAGTGTGTACTACACACTTTCCAACTTGTTCGAAGTTTCAATATGACTTCTCATTTGGTAACCAAATAAACCCAAATACACTAAATAGCTTTATAACACTAAAATCACCAACAATAAACACACAACTCTGAAGGATTCACCGTCTTTGATATGGTTTGCCCCACCATCTCAAACGAAACTAGGATCGCTCTAATACAATATTGTAACATCTAACCATGACCATGATGCTACTCGCTTTGTCTCCACTAGCTCATGTATTTGTTTTTACGACCACTCATTTTGATGCTACTCTCCTCAAACATGTTTAACTGTGAAGTTCTAATGGGATATGTTGTGTGTGTTTCCATATACTTAATTATGGGTTTGCAATTTCCACATACATATTGGGGATCCCCATTTATAATATTAGAAGGTTTTAATATTTCTCATTGGGATTCTAATAACCAAAAACATAATAAAACTCATCCTAAAAATTAGGGCAACAATTCTTGACATGACACGAAATACGACACCAACACGACATAATAAGAATATGGATGCCTATTACTAGAGACCTACGAGAACGAATTGTTGAAGAGTCACAAATCTAAGTATACAATGCACCCAATAAGCGACACGATGTATAAAAATCTGAAAGCAAACTATTGGTTGATAGGTATGAAGAAACACATTGCTCTATATGTTGCAAAATGTCTTACCTGCTCATAGGTCAAAGTAGAACACTAGAAACCTTCTAGACTATTGCAACAGTTAGAACTACATGTCTAGAAATGGAAAATGACAACCATGGATTTCATAACAAAACTTCCCCGAACGAGTCGAGAAATCGATTAATAAAATCGTGTCATTACACGGTGTGCCACTATCAATTGTGTGAGATAGTGACAGTCATTTTACGTCTCGATTCTGGCAAAACTTCCAGAAAGCATTGGGTACACGATTAAACCTTAGCACTGCTTATCATCCACAAACGGGCTGGCAGAGCAAAAGGACTATACAAACACTGGAATATATGCTCCGATCATGTATGTTAGACATTGAAGGTAGCTGGGACAACCACTTACATCTGATGGAATTCTCATACAACAATAGTTATCACACAAGGATTCAAGCTGCACCGTTTGAAGCCGTATATAGCAAAAAGCATTCAGGCTACCCGTTGGATAACACGAGCTTCGAAATGCTGAGTTTGTTAAGGGAACAGATATGAAATAACACGAGCTTCGACACTAGCAGAAAAGATTCAGGTTGGGACAACCACTTACATCTGATGGAATAACATGAGTTTATTAGGGAAATTGAATGGAACGAAAATATATAGCTTTATGGTAGTGGTGGTGGTGGCGGCGATGACGGTGGTGGTGGTGATGGTGAGAAAAGAGAGGGTAGAGAGGGGTAAATGAGTATTTATATATATAATATTTTTTAATACAAGGGTTCCATGACATCCTGTAGTTAATCGTACAAGTAGCATAAGCGTTTTAATTATAATTTAACTTCTTTCTTAATTTATTTACTTATACTACACGTTACAGAATTTGACTGGAAAGGTTAGGATTCATAAGGTTACTTTTTGTTGGTAATAAAATAGATTTGTGGAGTGTTATATGACACTAGATGAACTTTTGAAACAATCACCTGTTACCAACAAAAAAAAATTACCGGCGGACATATTCATCAGAAATTTACTGATGAATCACCAACGGGTTCCGTCTAATTATGTATTTTTAATTATTTTTTTTGGATTTTGGTTAAACCGTCGGTAATGACTACCAGATAGACGGTCCGTCGGTAATGACTGACAGATAGATGGCCGTCGGTAATTTGCCCGTCATATACCAAACTTAACAGAATTTTGTAATGTTCATCCATCTAGGAACCAAAAGTGTGGTGGTCTTGTTTTTCTAAATAAAAGGTACGGGAGTATTATTATAACAAACTTAACACACTTTTGTAATGTTCATCCATCTAGGAACCAAAAGTGTGATGGTCGAATGAACAATAGAGCCAAAGCCGTAATTTTCCGAATCTAACTATGAAAGCAGAAATTTTGACTTACTATATTCATGATACATGTAATTTACTCTATGGGGTATAACATCAACATATTTTACAACTAGCTAGCTTGGTTAGAACATGCGATAAATGAATGCAAAGTTGCAAACTATACTTAAAACTTAAAAGAAAATAATCGTTACCAGGAGACATGTCATTTATGCGTTATTATGAAAACAACACTTCAAAAGGTTAATAGCTCAAAAGTTAATTAAAAACTTGTTAATAAAGCATTATGAATTATGATAACTTTGTCGACCTCATGAAAGTCAAAAAAGAGGTTCAAAACACGGAATCAAGCCCATAAAACTAAGTCAACATTGGACGTAACACTAGATGGTTCCATTATGGTACCATTCAAAATAGTAAGGTAACTACAAACTCAAACCAAGAGAGTGCTTTATGGAGTTATGGACTCTTAGCATAATAAGTTGTTATGGCTTGGGCGTTACCCCATTTATCTTGTAAGGCTTAGCCTGCTTATTTAATATTTATTTTCTCTTTATTTGTAACTAATCTTCATTTGTGTAATATCAGAGACTCCATCTTTTCTCTGTCATATTCATTTGTTAACATGGTATCAGAGCCTACTCGATTCATGTTTGATTGAAGATTTTTGTTGTCGCTTCCGCTCCGTTGTTGATTCGTTGTTTGGTTTGTTCGTTGTTGAAGGGTTGTTTCGTTCGTTGTCACGTCTGCTCAGCTTACAACGGTTTTCGTTGACTCGTGAGATATCAAAGTTATAGATTTTGTTTTATTTTAACTGACTTGTGTATTTGGAAGAGCCTTTGGACAGATTGACAGGTTTCGACCTCGTTTATGTCACGTTTTTCGAAGTTTGCGGTTTGTTCATCAAGTTTGCAGTTTTCACCAAGTTTGCGGTTTGTTCATCAAGTTTGCGGTTTTCATCAATTTTGTGGTTCCAACTTTGCGGTTTTCACCAACTTTGCGGTTCCAAGTTTGTGGTTCAAAGTTTGATGTAATTCGAAGTTTGCATTTGAACTTTGCGGTTATTCTGTTGTGATTTGTTTTTTTTTATAATATGGCTGGGAAAGATGACTCTCTTCAGTCTATTAGTATTCGTCTAGATGGTAAAAACTACACTTACTGGAGTTACGTTATGAAAAACTTTCTTCGAGGGAAAATCATGTGGGGTTATGTCATAGGTACTAAGGGAAAGCCTATTGATAAGTCTAACGTTACTGAATATGCCTTAGCTCTTGATACATGGGAAACAGATAACTCTAAAGTTATAACTTGGATCAACAACTCTGTAGGTCAATCCATTGGTATCCAGTTGGCTAAATATGACACAACTAAGGAAGTTTTGGATCATTTGGAAAAGTTGTATACTCAGTCTAACTTTGGTAAGCAGTACCAGTTTGTAAGGCCCCAAACCCGGGAGGCCTCACTTATTGGATTTACTCATTCACAAACAGTTCTTAAACATGAATATCAAATAACGCAGCGGAAAAACTTCATTCATTCATCATAATTAAAACTTGTTCATACATGCGGAAGCGTAAACATAGTTTAAAACATATTTACATCATAACTAAACATAACGGGATGCCAGTCTTCAAAAGCAGTCGGGTAACTCTTCATCTCTAGCCAAGCATCACCATCCATCCTCATCACCTGCCTTAACCTGAATGTGTACACTTAAAAACGTCAGCTACGCTGGTGAGTTCTAGTTTTCGTTCGTTTTAAGAAATGGTTCATCATTCAAACATTCAATAGGGTTTAACATTCGTATAAGAAAACAGGGCCTTTCATTCGTAAACCTTCGCATATTTAAACACAATCATTTGTTTAAATCATTAACATTCATTTAAGTCATACATTATTATCTAAATCTGTATTGTTACGCGTCTCTATGTCCCCGTAGGAACCTTTAATGTTGTGGGTAACCGTTACGTATCGCCGTCATTGCCACAACCATACCACTACGTTGGGTCAACCGTTACGTATCGCCGTCATTGCCCAACCCTTCAATGCGTGGGGTCAACCGTTACGTATCGCCGTCATTGCCCAACACGCATCTTTCCTTTGGAAATTAACCGTTACGTATCGCCGTCATTAATTTCCCATTACCTCGTTCGCTTAGGATGATCGTCATCACCCGAGTAACCGTCGTTACTCCCTTACCAGTTGTACAACATCAAAACCATTGACATGCCACAAAGACATTGCCCATGTTGTTCTTGTGGTAACTATGGCTCGCTGTCCATAATCTACCACAAGGCTGGGAATCACATTCCCAGACTTCATTCGTCAATTCCATTCATTCGACAGATTAGATTTGTAATGACTTCTTTAAAACCTTTGCCCCTTTTTGTTTTCTTTTCATAAAACCTTTCCTTCACTTTCAAAACCCTTTTACCTTTTCATTAAACCATTTCTTTATAACATTCGTTCGTAAACATTCCGTTCATAAACTTTCTTTCCATAAACCCTTCGTTCCAAATCATTTCCTTTCGTAAACGTAGTTTCATAAAAAATCATTTTATAAAACAGCATTTCATACGTGTACACACCAGCCCGAAAACATTATATAAAAACATTTAAAAGAGGGCTTCTAGAACTCACCTTATAAGCTAGTCTCGGTTGTCCTAAACGAAGGTCCAACGACTTCACGTACGATCTGAATTGAGTAGTTACATACACATCAGACCATTACCGACTCTAACGGTTTAACCCTTCTAAACATACTAACTTTACTTAACCAGTCTGATGTCTGCGCACTTAGCAAGTGCGCAGACCCTGCCTCCTGCGCACTTAGCAAGTGCGCAGGTTCCTCCTCCTGCGCACTTAGCAAGTGCGCAGGTTCCTCCTCCTGCGCACTTAGCAAGTGCGCAGGACCTGCTCCGTGCGCACTTAGCAAGTGCGCAGGACCTGCTCCGTGCGCACTTAGCAAGTGCGCACGACCTGTTCTTCGCGAAAAACCCTAACTTTCGCATTCGGTCTGATCATGTAAAGATCCCGAACATGTTGCATCCAAAACGTTCGTTTTCCCTTAGGGATCTCAAATCTATGATTATTTATCAGATTCATCCGTTCAAACCTTGCCTTTTCACCCAAAACCCGAAAAACCCAAAAACGAACTAAAACTCAGATTTAGGTCGGATCGTTACCTGAATCGAGCTTCTGATCCGGAGGTTCTTCTCACGAGTGCAAGAGACACGAGCGGGTGCAATCTTGTGCGATTCCGACACTTTCTCTCTCTACGGTTTTCTCTCTCTAGAATTGCAAATGAGAGAAACATGTGGTGACCCTGGCTATTTATAGGGGAGACCTCCCCAAGCCCAGTTCGCAACTGACCCGGCCCGACTTCGGCCCGCTTGAACTCGTTAACTTTATTTCTCGACATTTTGGGATGTTACAAGTGTCCCTTATAATAGGTTTCGTCCCCGAAACCTATCACAAGTCAAATAATTGAGGGTACGACTCCCTCATCTCCGCCTCCGTTTCCCATGTAGCCTCCGATCCCTTTCGGTGCCTCCATTGGACTTTAACCAATGGAATAACTTTATTACGCAAACGCTTTTCCTTTCGGTCTAAGATAGCCACGGGTTCTTCGATGTAATTAAGGCTGTTGTCGACCTCGATGTCAGTAAGTGGTACGTGAGCTGATTCATCTGCCAAACACTTTCGCAAGTGTGATACATGGAAGGTAGGATGAATCCCACTTAACTCATCAGGCAACTCCAACCGATAAGCGACTTCACCAACCCGTGCCATTATCCTGAACGGTCCGACAAACCTCGGACTTAACTTTCCTCTCTTTCTGAATCGAATGATTCCCTTCCACGGGGACACTTTCAACATTACTCTGTCCCCAACATCAAACTCGATAGGCCTTCGTCGTCTATCCGCATAGGATTTCTGGCGATCTTGCGCGGCCTTCATTCGAGCTTTGATTTGATCAAATCTTTCCGACGTTTCTTTTATGACTTCCAGACTTCCTAACTCCTTCTGTCCAATCTCACCCCAACAAACCGGGGTTCTACATCTTCTCCCATACAACATTTCGTAAGGCGGCATGCCTATCGTCGTGTGATGACTATTGTTGTAGGAGAACTCGGCTAACGGCAGATGGCTGTCCCAACTGCCACCGAAGTCAATAATACAAGCACGGAGCATATCCTCCAAAGTCTGAATGGTTCTTTCGGACTGACCATCCGTTTGTGGGTGGTATGCCGTGCTGATATTTAGCCTCGTGCCCATCGACTCGTGAAATCTTTTCCAGAACCTCGATGTGAATCGTGTGTCCCGGTCAGATACGATCGTCAAGGGCATCCCATGCCGCGCTACTACTTCGTTGATAAATACCTCTGCTAACCTTTCCGACGAGAACGCCTCGCGAATAGGTAGGAAATGAGCACTCTTCGTTAAACGGTCCACAATTACCCAAATGGCGTCATGACCTTTAGCTGTGCGAGGTAGCTTAGTTATGAAGTCCATGGTAATGTGTTCCCACTTCCATTCTGGTATGTCAAGTGGTTGAATCTTTCCATACGGTTTCTGGTGTTCAGCCTTTACTTGCGAGCAAGTCAAGCACTTGCTTACATACTTCGTCACATCACATTTCATTCCAGGCCACCAGTATTCCCTCTTCAGATCTTGGTACATTTTATTGGTACCGGGATGGATAGAGTAACGAGACTTATGAGCCTCATCCGAGATTTTGCTCCTAAGTTCGCCACCCATAGGTATCCATATCCGTCCATAACGTGTTCTAACACCGAGGGTGTTATATTCCAACTTGTCCCGTTGGCCAACCATCCTTTCTTTCTTTATATTTTCTTCCTTCAAAGCTTCATCTTGAGCTCTCTCAATTTCCTTCATCACATCCGATGTTACCACCAACTGGCAAGCTTTCACTCTAATAGGAGTAGGCACATCCTTTCGGCTTAGAGCGTCAGCCACCACGTTTGCCTTTCCAGGATGGTACATTATTTCACAGTCATAGTCCTTCAGGAGTTCCAACCATCTCCTTTGCCTCATATTAAGCTCCTTTTGTTCGAAGAAGTACTTCAAACTTTTGTGGTCGGAGTAAATAGTAAACTTTACCCCGTACAGGTAGTGCCTCCAGATTTTCAATGCAAATACGACAGCAGCAAGTTCCAAATCGTGAGTCGGATAGTTGACTTCGTGAACTTTCAACTGCCGCGACGCATATGCAATCACTCTACCACGCTGCATCAACACACACCCCAATCCCTGACCCGAAGCGTCAGAGTATACCACCAAATCTTCACTGCCCTCGGGAAGGGCCAAGACTGGAGCCTGTGTTAGCTTCTCTTTTAATTTCTTAAACGCCTCATATTGGGTCGAACCCCATTCGTACTTTACTTCTTTCCGAGTCAACTTTGTCAATGGCGAAGCTATTTTCGAGAAATCCTGGATGAATCTCCGATAGTAGCCTGCCAATCCTAAGAAACTACGGATTTCAGTTGGCGTCTTAGGAATGTCCCATTCACTTACCGATACTATCTTTGCTGGGTCAACCATAATGCCGTTCGGGCCAATGATGTGACCTAGGAATTGGACTTCCCTAAGCCAGAACGCGCATTTGGAGAACTTAGCATACAACTTCTCCTTCTTTAGAGCTTCCAACACTTCCTTTAAGTGACATGCGTGATCACCCTCATTCTTGGAGTAGATAAGGATATCATCGATGAACACAATTACCGATCGATCCAGCATCGGTCGACACACCCTATTCATTAAATCCATGAACGCTGCGGGGGCGTTCGTCAATCCGAAAGACATTACGCGGAACTCGAAATGTCCATAACGCGTGCGAAATGCAGTTTTCGGTATGTCTTCTTCCCTCACCTTCAACTGATGGTACCCGGACCGAAGGTCGATTTTCGAAAACTAACTTGCGCCTTGCAACTGGTCGAACAGGTCATCGATCCTTGGTAAAGGGTACTTGTTCTTCACAGTTCGTTTATTCAACTCGCGATAATCGATACACATTCTCATCGAACCATCTTTCTTCTTTACAAACAACACCGGAGCACCCCACGGCGAGATGCTCGGTTGGATAAATCCTTTCTCAAGTAACTCGTCTAGTTGGACCATAAGTTCCTTCATTTCCACTGGTGCTAGTCGATATGGAGCCTTAGCCACGGGCTGGGCATCTGGTACTAAGTCAATTCGGAACTCAATTTCTCTATCGGGTGGTATCCCAGGCAAATCCTCTGGAAACACCTCCGGGTACTCGCGTACCACGGGTACATCGTCTAGTTCCTTCACTTCCTTACACTTGTCAATCACATATACCAGATAAGCCTCGCATCCGCGCCTCAAGTAATTCGTTGCCTTAATCATTGAGATGACGTTTGGCATCGGGGCGTCACGATCTCCAAAGACTTTGACTTTGCTACCATCCGGAGCCTTGAGTTGGATTATCTTTCGTTTACATATAATTTGAGCTTCATTGGCAGTTAGCCAATCCATACCCAGCACGACATCAAACCCTCCCAAAACCATAACAAACAATCTGACAGGGAATCTATGACCTTCTATTTTTATCGTAGAGTTGTCAACTACCTCGGTCACTCTCGCAGTTCTACCCTCAGCGGTTTCTACGCTAAAGGCCCTTTCTAGTATACTTACAGCGTACTTCACTCTCTTACAAAAAGTCGCAGATATAAAACTCTTACTGGCACCCGAATCAAATAACACAGAAACAAGAGTGTTGTCAAGGACGAATGTACCTGACGCCACATCGGGATTCGCCCTGGCTTGTTCTTGCGTCAGTGCGTACGCACGAGTCTTTGCACGAGATCCTTCTCCCTTCTTTTCCGGGCCCTTTCCTTTCCCGGTTTCCCCCATCCTGGGCTTGGTACATTCTCGGCTCATATGGCCGAAATCCCCACAGTTGTAGCATTTGTAGCCTTGCGGGCATTCTCGAGAGTAGTGCCCGGTCTTGCCACACTTATAGCACAAGCTAGATCCCAGTCTGCATTCACCTACATGCTCTCTTCCACACTTCTTACAAACAGTCGGCTCACCCACCCGAGCCCTCTTATCACGAGACCCAAACATCTTTCCCCCAGTTCGCTTGTTTGAGAAGCTCAGTCTCTTCTTTTGCTCTTCAACGACAACAGCATTCAGTGCCAGATCGTCAAATACTACGCCACTTAGCTCTACTGCCAAATCATAGGTAGTAGGGGCGTTTGCCTTAACATAGGTGCGGACCTGGTCCGGCAACCCTTGAATATAACAGGCAATCTTTCTCTCTTCAGTAGTGGCGAGGTGTGGCACCAGACGTGCCAGTTCATTAAATCGGGTTGTGTATTGCCGGTGCGTCATGTTCCCGGCCTTCAAACCCAGAAATTCCCTTTCCACCTTCTCAATCTCGTTCCTTGGGCAGAAATTCTTAATCACTAAAGTTTTCAAGTCAGCCCACATCATTGCATCCACAATCTCGCTCCCTTTAGCTTGACGTACACCTTCCCACCAGTGGGATGCTTCCTCCCTCAAGGAGTTAGCAGCAAACTTCACTACTTGATTAGCTCGACACTCGCTCAGACGGATGGCGGCTTCCATACGTATTACCCAATCAAAAGTAGCTACCGCGTCCTTCTTCCCAGTGAGTATCGGCGGGTCACATGCCTTAAAGGACTTATAATCACATCCGCGAGCAGGCGGTGCATTGTCGGTCTCATTGTTCTGAGCACCAATTGCCGCGCTAGACCCACCCGCCCCATTGACCTGCTTCAACGCTTCAGCCAACAGACCTGGCAGAGAATTCTTCATCAATTCTGTGAATTCTCGAGCTATTGCTGCTCTCACTTCTGGTTCAAAAGTGAAAGGTTGCTCTTCAACCTGTGTCTGCTCAGCTTCATGCACACTAACCGCCGGTTCAGTGTGAACACTTCCTTCTTCACTGTGTTCTTGGCGCGCAGGAATCCTGCCACGCCCACCATTTCGACCGCCGGTACGGCCACCACGCCTTCCGTTCCCTCTCCTTGCCATTTCGTTCTATAAGACGAGAAATCCAATGTCATCACGCTAGTTAACAAATAGAATTCAATAAGTACTGTAAGATGTTAATATACACTGGCCATCTGTAATTAACCATTACACTACCTTTCGATTTCTATTTGACCACCTTTGTGATTCCATCAGAACACAAGTCCTTTCCTAACTCTTTCTAAGGCATACTATATACGTAAATATATATTACCTTCATATCTGATGCTGTGGCTCGAGTTACCCGTACTGGCATCCGCTTTCGGTCCCATTCAAAGTTTAAGTTCAGACACTGGGAGTGTCCGAATCTCTCAAACTATTGCTCTGATACCAACTTGTAAGGCCCCAAACCCGGGAGGCCTCACTTATTGGATTTACTCATTCACAAACAGTTCTTAAACATGAATATCAAATAACGCAGCGGAAAAACTTCATTCATTCATCATAATTAAAACTTGTTCATACATGCGGAAGCGTAAACATAGTTTAAAACATATTTACATCATAACTAAACATAACGGGATGCCAGTCTTCAAAAGCAGTCGGGTAACTCTTCATCTCTAGCCAAGCATCACCATCCATCCTCATCACCTGCCTTAACCTGAATGTGTACACTTAAAAACGTCAGCTACGCTGGTGAGTTCTAGTTTTCGTTCGTTTTAAGAAATGGTTCATCATTCAAACATTCAATAGGGTTTAACATTCGTATAAGAAAACAGGGCCTTTCATTCGTAAACCTTCGCATATTTAAACACAATCATTTGTTTAAATCATTAACATTCATTTAAGTCATACATTATTATCTAAATCTGTATCGTTACGCGTCTCTATGTCCCCGTAGGAACCTTTAATGTTGTGGGTAACCGTTACGTATCGCCGTCATTGCCACAACCATACCACTACGTTGGGTCAACCGTTACGTATCGCCGTCATTGCCCAACCCTTCAATGCGTGGGGTCAACCGTTACGTATCGCCGTCATTGCCCAACACGCATCTTTCCTTTGGAAATTAACCGTTACGTATCGCCGTCATTAATTTCACATTACCTCGTTCGCTTAGGATGATCGTCATCACCCGAGTAACCGTCGTTACTCCCTTACCAGTTGTACAACATCAAAACCATTGACATGCCACAAAGACATTGCCCATGTTGTTCTTGTGGTAACTATGGCTCGCTGTCCATAATCTACCACAAGGCTGGGAATCACATTCCCAGACTTCATTCGTCAATTCCATTCATTCGACAGATTAGATTTGTAATGACTTCTTTAAAACCTTTGCCCCTTTTTGTTTTCTTTTCATAAAACCTTTCCTTCACTTTCAAAACCCTTTTACCTTTTCATTAAACCATTTCTTTATAACATTCGTTCGTAAACATTCCGTTCATAAACTTTCTTTCCATAAACCCTTCGTTCCAAATCATTTCCTTTCGTAAACGTAGTTTCATAAAAAATCATTTTATAAAACAGCATTTCATACGTGTACACACCAGCCCGAAAACATTATATAAAAACATTTAAAAGAGGGCTTCTAGAACTCACCTTATAAGCTAGTCTCGGTTGTCCTAAACGAAGGTCCAACGACTTCACGTACGATCTGAATTGAGTAGTTACATACACATCAGACCATTACCGACTCTAACGGTTTAACCCTTCTAAACATACTAACTTTACTTAACCAGTCTGATGTCTGCGCACTTAGCAAGTGCGCAGACCCTGCCTCCTGCGCACTTAGCAAGTGCGCAGGTCCTTCCTCCTGCGCACTTAGCAAGTGCGCAGGTTCCTCCTCCTGCGCACTTAGCAAGTGCGCAGGTTCCTCCTCCTGCGCACTTAGCAAGTGCGCAGGTTCCTCCTCCTGCGCACTTAGCAAGTGCGCAGGACCTGCTCCGTGCGCACTTAGCAAGTGCGCACGACCTGTTCTTCGCGAAAAACCCTAACTTTCGCATTCGGTCTGATCATGTAAAGATCCCGAACATGTTGCATCCAAAACGTTCGTTTTCCCTTAGGGATCTCAAATCTATGATTATTTATCAGATTCATCCGTTCAAACCTTGCCTTTTCACCCAAAACCCGAAAAACCCAAAAACGAACTAAAACTCAGATTTAGGTCGGATCGTTACCTGAATCGAGCTTCTGATCCGGAGGTTCTTCTCACGAGTGCAAGAGACACGAGCGGGTGCAATCTTGTGCGATTCCGACACTTTCTCTCTCTACGGTTTTCTCTCTCTAGAATTGCAAATGAGAGAAACATGTGGTGACCCTGGCTATTTATAGGGGAGACCTCCCCAAGCCCGGTTCGCGACTGACCCGGCCCGACTTCGGCCCGCTTGAACTCGTTAACTTTATTTCTCGACATTTTGGGATGTTACACAGTTGGAGTTTGATATCCGTGCTCTTCAACAGAATGAGATGAGCATTCAAGATTTCTATGGAGCTATGTTAGATTTATGGGATTGATTGGCACTTACGGAATCTGCAGCATTGAAGGGGTTTAAACCTTATATTGTTCGAAGGGAGGAACAACGTTTGGTACAATTTTTGATGGCATTACATTCAGATTTTGAAGGACTGCGTGGAACGATTCTTCATCGTTCCCCTCTTCCAACAGTTGATTCGATTGTTCATGAGTTGATTGCAGAGGAAACTCGGTTAAAATCTCACGTTGATAAAGGTCTTAAAGTAACTACTACTCCAGCTGTGTTTGTCGTTCCCCCTAATCAGCCTAGACAAGGTGCCAAAGTTGCATTTGATGAATGTGCATTCTGCAAAGGGAAAAATCATTGGAAGTCTCAATGTCCATTATTACTTGGTAGAAGGAATTCTACCTTTCAGAAGCCCCCACAACAGAACAGAAAAGGTGGACAATTTTCGCCTCGCACGTCCACTTATGCTGGTTCATCTGGTCCATCTTCTTGGACATTTAAAACACCTCAGTTTACTGCTGCTGCTACACCACCATATGCTCTGGATTCGCAAGTATTTGAACAGTTCAAACAGCTCCTTGCCGCCAACCCTACCGCTATGTCTACTGCGGGATTGTCTTCATCTGGTACCTCGGGTATTTTGTCGTCATTATGGATTTTGGATTCTGGTGCCTCACATCATATGTCTCCCTATCTGTCTTCTTTTCTTTCTTTTCCTCATGTTTCTGTCATGTCTGCTAGTGCTACATCCATGTTGGTAGAGGGTGTTGGATCTGTGTCTACCCCTCATGTGTCTCTCAATGATGTCTATTATATTCCGAAGCTTGCCTTAAATCTTGCTTCAGTCAGTCAGTTTTGTAAGTCTGGAATTTGGGTTTTCTTTTGTCACACTGTTTGTGTTGTGCAGGATCAACACACTTAGAAGGTGATTGGGATCGGTCGTAGGGTGGGAGATTAATATGTCTTAGAAGAACTGAAAGTGCCGGCACCTTGTGTGCTGCCTCCAATGTTGATTTATCTTCTTTTCGTTTAAGTCCTTTGTCGTCTGAATTTTATATTTGGCATTCTCATTTGGGACATGTGTCCGCATCTTGTTTAAAATTTTTGGTTTCTTCAGGTGCTTTGGGTCAGTTGCAAACTTGTGATATTTCTGATTGTAGTGGTTGCAAATTTGCCAAATTTTCTGCTTTACCTTTTGATAAAAGTATTTCTCATTCTGTTGCACCATTTGATATTGTTCATTCTGATATGTGTGGACCATCACCAGTATCCACTAAGGGTGGTACACGTTATTATGTTTCCTTTATTGATGATTACACTCGTTATACCTGGTGTACCTTATGAAATGAAGATCTGAGTTCTTTGACATTTATAAAACATTTAGGGCTTATGTTCAAACGCAACATTCGGCTGTGATAAAGTGTTTCAGGTGTGACTTAGGGGGTGAATACATCTCTAATGATTTTACTCAGTTGTTTGCATCAGATGGTACCATTTTCAGGTGTGACTTAGGGGGTGAATACACCTCTAATGATTTTACTCAGTTGCTTGCATACGATGGTACCATACACCTATCGTCTTGTACTGACACCCCTCAACAGAATAGTGTTACTTAAAGGAAATATCGCCATCTTATGGAAACCGCTCGTTCATTCCTTTTATCTGCTGATGTACCTAGTGTCTTTTGGGGAGAAGCACTCATGCCCGCCCAACATGTGATTAATAGGATCCCTACTTCTCACAATGATGGGATGTCTCCATTTGAAAGTCTTTTCGGTGAACGCCCAGATTATGGTGAGTTACGAGTTTTTGGATGTACTTGCTTTGCTCTTCGTCCTCATGTTGAACGAGACAAATTGAAAAATAAGTCAGCCTTATGTGTTTTCTTAGGCTATGCCAGTGGTCCAAAAGGATATGTCACGAGACAAAAAGGATATCATTGTTTTGATCATGTAAGTCAGAAGTTATATGTACCAAGACATGTTACTATTCTTGAACATATTCCATTCTATTCGATTCTAGCTAAGTCCCATGATGTAACAAAGTTAGATCTTCAGAACGTTGATCCTTTTGCTAGCAATATTGATGTACCAACCTCTGATGTTCCCGATTTGTATGTTAATCCTAATATGCCTGCTCTAGATACTTCTGTTGCACATGATGTGCCAGCTCATGAATCTTCCACGTCATCTGGCACCAATGTTGATTCTCCTCCACCTACGAGAAAGTCTACTCGTGCATGTAGGTCTACTCAACTACCAGATTTTACGTACTCCGCATACTCTGCTTCGTTTAGTTCATTTATCGCGGGCATTCATCATCTGTCTAAACCAGAATCATATAGAGAGGTTGTCTCTGACCCTCTATGGCAAGATGCTATGGCTGAAGAGCTCACCGCTCTTCATCAGACTCACACCTGGGATTTGGTTCCTCTACCACGAGGTAAACAAAATGTTGGTTGTCGTTGGGTGTATAAGATTAAGACAAAGTATGATGGCTCTGTTGAACGGTACAAGGCCAGACTTGTGGCAAAAGGATATTCGTAAACGTATGGTATGGATTATGAGGAGACCTTTGCCCCTGTGGCAAAAATAAAAACAGTTCGTACTTTAATTGCTATTGCTTCCGTTCGATAATGGAAGATCTGTCAAATGGATGTCAAAAATGCTTTTTCTAAATGGTGATCTTCATGAAGAGGTTTACATAACTCCACACCCGGGAATAGCTCATCAGCCCGGTGAAGTCTATCGGCTAAGAAAAGCTCTATATGGGCTCAAACATGCTCCTTGTGCCTGGTTTGAAAAATTCTCTACAGTCATCACTTCTCTTGGTTTTTCTTCCTAGCAATCATGATCCAGCATTATTTGTTCGATGTACGAATGTTGGACGTATTCTCTTGTCTTTATATGTGGATGATATGATTATTACAGGTGATGACTATGATGACATTGAATCTTTGAAATGTGACTTGGTTCACCGTTTTGCTATGAAAGATTTGGGATTATTACGGTATTTTTTGGGATTGAGGTAACTCAATCTAAAAAGGGATATCTTCTCTCTTAGACGAAGTATATTTCTGATCTGTTTAAATGTGCAAGACTTTCTGATAACAGAATTGCAGACACTTCTCTTGAAACCAACACGCGTTACTCTCCCACTCATAGTGCTCCTCTATCTGATCCGAGCCTATATCGTACTATTGTAGACAGTTTGGTTTATCTTATAGTTACTCGCCCTTATATCGCTCATGCTGTTCATTTGGTTAGCCAGTTTGTTACCGCTCCTACTTCTGTTCACTAGGGAGCTGTTCTTCGTATTTGAGATATCTTCGTGGCACTCAGTTTCAAAGTCTTCTGTTCCCCTCTACGTCTTCTCTAGAATAGCGTGCCTATAGTGATGCTGATTGGGATAGTGATCCCAATGATCATAAATCCACTACTGGTTTATGCATTTTCCTTGGTGATTTCTTAATCTTATGGAAAAGTAAGAAACAATATGTTGTCTCTAGGTCATCCACTGAGGCTGAATATCATGCTATGGTTGTGACTACATGTGAAATTGTTTGGTTACGATGGCTTCTGGCAGACATGAGAGTTGTCGTTTCCTCACCTACCCTATTACATTGTGATAATCAAAGTGCTATGCAGATCGCCAAGAACTCTGTCTTTCATGAATGGACAAAACATATTGAGACAGATTGTTATTTTACTTGTCATCATCTTCAGCTTGGGACCATCTCACTTCCTTTTTTCCCATCAGCCTTGCAGATTGCAGATATTTTCACCAAGGCTCAATCAGCTTCTCGGTTTCGTTTTTTGTGTGACAAACTCTCAATGTTTTATTTATGTTGCATTGTGAGTTTGAGGGGGGATGTTAGCATAATAAGTTGTTATGGGCTTGGGCTTTAGCCCATTTTTCTTGTAAGGCTTAGCCTGCCTATTTAATGCTTGTTTTCTCTTTGTTTGTAACTAATTTTCATTTGTGTAATACCAGAGACTCTATCTTTTCTCTGTCATGTTCATTTGTTAACATGGACCACTTAAAGAAGGACAAAAAGGTTAAGAAGATCATCTAACTTAAAATGAGGCCAACTTTTGATCTTTTTAAAGTTACAATACTCCTAAGATACCGAAAGAAACGTCTTACTAAGCCGATCATGCTCAGATGTATGGACAAACCGTCAAACCTTAAAAAACGCTCAAACCCACATTCCTTTAGCTCCATTTTCAACTTCAAAGTTTTCCCTCGATTTATCTCACTTTTATTTGATTCAGTTTTAATTGTAAGACGCGTGAATCATGGATCTACTTAGTTCACGTGTTTCCTTAGTTCTCTAACATAGTTCTTGTTCTATCGGTTTTGAACTTTTAATTTAACATTACTTTTCTGGGTAACTTTGTAGAATAGTAAACAAGTTAAAAAAGTGTTCAATTAAGTCACTCAATACGCATTTTACACGGTATACAATATCGGGTATACTATGATGAGTGACATAATTGGAACACTTTTGAAACTTTGTTACTATTCTGTGGTGTTTTCCCTAAAAAATGTAAGTCTGTGTTCGGAAGTTTCAAACTAAGCCATCACACTCTTTAAGAATCTCAAAGACACAAACCCGAACTTTAAACCGATAACTAGAATGTACCAAATTAGTGATAATTTTTTGACAATAGTAATCAATCGTGTGTTTAATGATAAATTAGATGAAACCGTGAAAGTCATCAAAAAAAAAAAACATCTGATCGTGGAGATCACCCCGTAAGGCAAGGCCTCAAAACCAAGTCAACAATGGAGGTAACAAAAGTTGGCTATTCTAGATGGTTATTATGTGTGTCATGGTATTACACGAAATTATAATCAAAATTGTAATTAGGAATCTTAACGACACATAATAGAAAAGACTTGGCTATAGTTAGACCGAAATAAAAGTTACATTTAAAGAAGTTTATATAGAAAGACACATTTAGAGCATATTTAGTAAAACATGAGAAAAAAATTCTTAGAGAACACATGCAATAACACTATAAATAATATGATTTTCAACAACGGAAAGACCTGTTCGTAATCTCTCAGAGAAGGAAAACTAATGAGTAGTGACCCGTGAGGAAACGAGGCATGGGTAAAGATTTCACTGATGAATATTACAGGTTGATCACCATGGTAATATTATTGATTGATTAGCGATGGATAGATCACAACTAGATTAGCGACAGACACTTCACTGACATATCATAGAAGAATCTTTCACTGATATGACGGGTTTTATCCATCGGTGATGGCTATTTTTTATTAAAAGATAAATAAAAAATATGTTGTCAATATCATATAGAAAGAATTTAACACATTCCAAATAATAATAAAATATCGTCTACTAAAAAAATCCATTAATATAAAACTTGTAATAACATATAAAATATATTTATACAATTAAAAACTATCTAGCTTAGTAGAGGATCCTAGGAAGTGACAACCTCTTTTGAAGCAATTCTTTGAGATTGTAGTTTTTTAATTCATGCATGCTTGGATATCTCTCTAAATCATGTAAGACACTTTCAGTTTAAAGTATTTACTTACTCATAAACTTTTCAGTTGAATAATTCAAATCCAAATTAACAAGAACGGGTATGCAAGTTATGTTGTGAAATATGTGTATTAGAATTCATAATTGAATTCATTGTCTTAAACTAGACCTCATACCAACCTATTTATACGAGAGGAATCATCACAACATTTCAGTTGATGGTTGACAATTGATGGTTATGTCTGTCAATAGTTAGACAATTATATCAGTGGAAAAACTATCAATATGAACCCAGTCACTTGTAACTAAGTTACCATTAATGACTTGCACATCAACTCATGACTGAATTGCTATTGCGTTAAGTTACAGCGGATGCTAAGTTACAACTAATGTTAAATTGTTGTTGAAGCTAAGTTGCCACTACCGCTTGGACCCCGCTAGGGGCAGTGCAACCTTGGAACCATCGAGTTTGAGGTGCTAGGAATGAGCATACTCTGGTACAAGTGTGTACTTCGCACCTCCTAACTTGTAACAATATTTATACTTATTTCTCTTTCGTCTTAAGTAAATTTAATTAAACTAATGACTCTCAAATCACCAATAGATGCTTCCGCTCAGTTATTCAATATCCACTTCCTAATAGTAAGAAGTTGCTCTTCCTCAACAGTTACATTACCATTAGTAGTAATGCACTTCAATCCTCAATCCATAATCACAACATGTAGTGTTTCCATTAGTAGTAAAGCTCTTTAGTGGTAAACACTCATACTCTATACTAGCAAATAGCATCAATTTGTATATCATGTATATCGGCATGAATCTTGTTGTCGTCATCTAGTTCTTTGTTCTTCAACTCTTCAACCATCGGTACGAACTTGATATATTAGTAAAATGCATCATCAAAGTTATGAAGATGGTTTTGTATTAACAATTCTAAGGATCGTAGATTCAATAAAATCATATAACTCAAAATACAAATATTTTTATACTACCATACATTTTCAGAGAACATTATGTCAAGAAATGACATTTTTAGTTCTTACAAGAAACTTATGACATGTGCATTATTGGTTTCTATATTCTCACATTGTTGTTAGATGTGACCACCATGTAATCTGTAGGACATAGAATCTGAGTGACAAATGAGGTACTTCCTAAGTCGAGAAACTTGTCATTTAAGGATCATTACTTAACTTTCATGTAATGACCACATAAGTGGAACCCATTTTGGTGCTTTCATAGGCGTAAATATTTCAGCATTAATCGACCACATGTTCATGATGATGAGGAATCTGAGCTACCATTTACAAAATTGGTCTACATTCCCTTACTCCTTGGGCACTACAAGTATGACTAATTTTAATTCCGAGACTATTAGTTCCAAAAAACTATCTCTATGTCCCTCGGTTAATATAGGAATGGTAAAAGATTCACACGTGAACTAGCTATTATGGCGCATGCTCAAGCAGCTCAACTTCCATCGCATTAGCATAGCTGAAGGATTTAATGTCACATTTAACAAACTTTAGTTCCGAAGCCTCTGATTCCAATGTTAATCTACCACAACGTGTAGATAACATCGATGGACTTACTTAGAACGAACGCATATTGTGCAAATGAGACAACAAGGAGGTCTCAGAAGTATTTATAGTGCAATAGCTAAAGGAGGTCGTTAATTTTTCAAACAAAAAACAACAGAAAAGTTTGAAAAAGTCTCATCTGAAAGCTTATCTTCACATTTTCTGACGGATCTTTCGTCGCAAATACGAAACTCGCCGACAACAGCTAAAAAGCCTAAAAACCTTAAAATACGTCGATGATTACTTATGGATTATCGATATCTGCTAAAATATCTATTTTATCTTACTGTGATTCATCGGTAGACGACCTTTAAAAGAATTGTATTTTACATTTCTTTTTTGGATTTCGATCAGTCAATAATTTTTCTTCACTAAAAGTCGATCTTCTAATAGTGTAACCAAACATTTTGAAACAGATCTTTTTCAGATATAATTTAGTTGAAAATGAAAACCTAATTTTTTATTCTGTAACTACAATAATTAGAAAATTTAGCATTACTTTTTTTAGACTTTTCTTTTGTTTGTTTATGTTTTTAGCCACTCTACCCCAGACCTTTTTGTCACCTCTTCCCACACCGCTATCACCTTCCGCCACCATCAAATCTTCCTGAACACCATCATTTTCAAATTTTTGATAATGGTTGAAGATAGAAAATTTGAAGAACTTGAAAAAAAACTGAAGTAATGTTAGTGATGGATCTTGGATTTAAAACACGTTTGAGACACTAATATTAAGAAACTAAATAAAAATAAATACTAAGTTAGTTCTTCCTATACAATAAAAATAAAAGAAACAAAAGTAGGTGACCAAACATGGTAATAATAACTAATAACATAAAACAAGTTATATGAACCATGTAGACTTGAACAACGGCTCAAAACTTTGGATATCAATGCAATATTAATAATAATAATAATAATAATTTTTTTTGAAAAGCAATAATAATAAATAGGTAGCTCATCCTACGTAGTACACCCATAAAGTTATAGTTGTAGGTGGGCCAAACGTTATAATTCTAAATTTGGGAGCGCTTTTTGTCTTCACATATCTGACCATTTTTTTTTATTTTCTTTTAAGGAAACAACAAATCTGCCAAACAAAGTGTGGCTCACGGTTTAACTTTAACCAATTTTTTTGAACTAATTATACGAATGGTCCCTGTGGTTTGGTTAAATTACGGTTTTCGTCCCTACGATTCAAAGACGGTCCAAGAAACTTTCATTTCGTTGCACTGACGGTCCCTGGAGTGAATGCGGGTTAACTTTCCAATTAATTTTTTTTAAAATAACCAAAATACCCCTAACCTAAAAATACAAAAATAAAAATGAAACACAGATTTACATCACCACCTCACAACCACCGCCGCCGCCGCCGCCACCATCACCATCATCATGGGGACTGAGGAGTCATCCTCACCGGCACACCACCAACCCTAGCCCCTCCCTCTTTCATTGTTGATTCTGGTGTCATCCTCACCGGTACACCCAACTTCAATCGCAACTACCTATAACCACAGATTATCGCCCTAATCTTCAACTCCAATCCTTTCATTGTTCATCGCCACCCATCTCAATCTGGACCGGTTGGGAACTCAGATATGGCGGAGGGTATATCCGGCAATCGATTCGAAAACCAAACCACTGAACCAGATCTAGCATTCTTCACCTTTTACCATCGTTTTCCCGGCGTCATCTCCCTCATCCGTGTAATAGGCAATAAAATCGAGTGAGAGACGTATTTTGGGACATAGAGATAGATCGATTCAGGTCCGGGACGACTGCAACTTCCTTTTTACGCCTGCAACTCGAAACCAAGCACCCTCACCATCCATTAAACCCTAAAATTCGTCCTCTCCTCTTCGACCTCTCATTCGATGTTCACAAAAGACGGAATCACAGGGCCGGGACGACCACGAGGAAGGTCTGATCGGGTCGGAATCACGCAAGGCTGGACAGGAGCTGGTGACGGTTCGTCCAAACCTTATTTCCATTGCCGACATAACTCCGACAGCAACAGTGAGTTGTGTGGTTGGCGAGGAAGATGAAGGCGACAATGGTGGCAGCCATGGTGGTGATGGTGACAACCCTGGTTCTTGGTGGCTAGGGTTTTAGTTTAAAAAGGGGGTGGATAGTGATTTTAAATTATTTTTTTTATTATTTTTTAAACTGGAGCATTTTTGTCTTTTCACATTCACTTAACAGAAAAAGTTAACCCCCATCCACTCCAGGGACCGTTAGTGTAACGAAATGAAAGTTTCTTGGACCGTCCTTGTAATTTTTGAATCCTAGGGACGAAACCCGTAATTTAACCAAACCACAGGGACCATCCGTGTAATTAGTTCAATCTTTTTTACCTGTGCGTTGCATAGAGAATTCCAATACGATCCTAAATATCAAAACGCAAACACCAAAAGACGTCGCAACAGAGGTCATTCCGACGTAAAAAATTAGGGCATCAAGAAACCCGATTACTAACTCAGGTCACAACAACGCCTACACTTAAAAACCCAAAACAACAGAAAAGAACATAAAACACAAAGCTATGAGTTGTGTTAGCCTCGAAACCGTACCTGGGGTGATGGCACAATCCTGAATATCAAAACACAAATAAAAAAACATGTCGCAACAGCTGTTACTCCGTCATAAAAGCCTAAAGCGTACTCAGTCGTGAAAGTTAACCTGTCGTAAAACCCGAATGTGTACTCCGCCGTAAAACCCGAAGCGTACTCTGTTGTAAAAACGAGCGTTGCCAAAAACAAAGGCAGACACAACGATAAACATAACGTTAATAAAAGAAAAACCTAAAACTGACATATTGATTAAAAAAAATCGGCTAAAATGAGAATGCTTAAAGTTTTGTGGCCAAAATAAGAAAATTAAAAACTATATTATTCCCTTCTTCACCTTATTTATATATATATATATATATATATATATATATATATATATATATATATATATTACACGGGTTAAATAAATATAATTTTATATAATTAGTAATAAAAAATTTCATTTTAAAAAACCCATGTTTTACACGGGTTGAATAAAATATAACGTAATCTCTTAACACATACACTCCTCAAAATATGTCTAATTTAACGTGACAATTATAAATTATATTAAGTTAATTTAAAAAAAAATTAACCTGGTATTAATTTTTTTTATGTAATTGATAAATGGTAATTCATATTAAATAAAAAGCATCCACGATTAGATTGATATTAAATATTTAAAAATATATTATTTTAATATAGTATTTAATAGGAGAGAGGTGAAAAAATAATGCTAAGAATACATCAAAAGGTGACACGTGTAATATAGTTTTACTTGTTTATTAATTAGTATAGATTATAAATAATATTATAGTCATGATTATTTTAAAAATGTTTCGTTTTATAGTTATGATTAGATATTATTGATTATATTTTTATTTGGTCTATCTTAGTTGTTAAGAGTATAGTATGATTATTTAAACAAAAAGTGTTTGGTTTAAAAATTGTGATTAGATATTAATATTAATATTTTATTTGGTTTATCTATGATATTAATTAATAAGTATATATTTATTTGGTTTATTCATGGTTTGTGGTTGTTGTGCATGTTACCTTCTTTTTGACTTCGTGCATCTATCATGTTACTAGTTGTATTTTTACTTTGTCATCGCTTAGACTTTTCACTATTTATTATTAGGTAGCTTAGTAAAACCATTGTTATTAGAACCTTTGGTTGACTATTGTTTAGACAAACCATTGGTATTTTCACTTTATCTCCTGCTCTCTCGGCCAAACCGTGTGGGACCTGGTTGCACAATGGTGCAACATTCAAGACATTCGTTTTCAGGTATTAGAGACGTTGCTTAATTACACCACTTCGTGCAAGGATCTAGAAAGAGAAAAAAAAAGGCGATACAAGCGGTAATGTTAACAACCTTATGGATCATAGAAGGTGCGTAATGATATGAGATTCGAACAAAAACCAGTTAACATCGGTACGATCATAGAGGAATTCAAAATCTTGAGTTTCCTTTGGGTAAAAAACCGTTTCAAGTACTTTGTCTGGGAGAGCTCCAAGACTACTTTAATTTTAACTGCTTATAAGCCTAGCATAATTTATGATACATGGCTATTGTGTTTGTACTTGATGTTTAAAATACTTACCTGAGACATCAAAACTTCAGCTTTTATCAATAAATATTTAGTTGCACGTTAAAAAAAATACTCATACAACTTCAAAAAAAAATAAAAAATCAATTAACAACACATATTTAGATTATTTAGAAAACAACATTTTCTAAAATAAAAATTAAAAGCACATATAATCTGTAGTGATGGTAGTTACTGCCCACTAGGTAAAGGGTAGGGTAGGGTAGGGAAGGGGAAGGGGAAGGGGCAGGGGCAGGGAGAGGGGTAGGGGATGATGATGTTGAAACTTGAAATATTGCATGAATGAATGAACGAACGAATGAGATGAGTGTGGACAGAAAAAAAGTTAAATCAAGTATTTCTAATTAAGGAAATTTATTAAGTATTCGTCTTTCTGGTCACCCTTCTGTCTATTTCCTACTATGTATATACCTCTACGTACACAAAAATAAAAATATAGTGTTACTTTTTAATTATTTCCTTAGGTGTAATATTGTAATTAACCTTTAATATAAACATTATATCTTAAAAATATTAGTTTGACTATAAAAAACAAGTTCATTGATATCACAATTATAGGAAATCACGTAACTAACTAAATCTGATTTGCTATTGTGGTTGGTGGTTTAGTGATAGAGAAAAAACTTTTAAGAATACACAGGTTTAGTAGGCCATGAGTTTAAGTCCAACTTACAATTGAAAAAAGAAAATTGCCTTAAAAAAAAGGAAAACTAAATCTGATTTAATAGTATAGATTGAACAAAATTAACAAGTCGGACCACCGTTACTCCAAACTATACATATTTTACCGTAAGAGCGAGTGATAGTTCAGACAAACCCATTCTACAATTTGGATCTAACACTAAAGTTAGTTCTAAGTATCACGTTATAGCATTATTATTACTATTATTGAAAAATGTTTTTTAAAAAATTAAAAAGAAACGTTTTAAAAAAAACAACTTTTTTAAATTAGAAAACATATTTCATTTTAAAATAATAAAAAAACAATTAATTAAAGAAATAAAAAAGAAAAGTTTAAAAAATTTATAAATTAATTTTAAGAAACACATTTTTAGAAAATAAAAAAAAAGTTTTCTAAAAACATAAAAATATGTTAAAAAAAAGTTACAAAAGAAACGTTTTAGAAATAAAATTATATTTTTTCAAAACCTAAAAAATTATATATGAAAGCCAATTTAAAAAAAAATTAAAAACTTTTTTTAATAAAAAAACATTATATAATTTTTTTTTAACTCGTAACTAATACATTATTTATTCAACTTTATGATATTATTGTTTTATAGCTTAAATTATAATAAATAAAGGTTTTGAGTTGTTACGTGTTACTATTCTATAGCATATGTATTTTTTGTTTTTGCGCCAAAACGTTTTTCAATTATCTATTTTAATTTTTTTTAACTTCTAAGTTGATTAAATACTATTTAATCTTTTCATATTTCTTATAATTTTAATCTTTAAGCATTAAATGTATAATAACTTTTGGTTGATTAACAACTTTCTTTTTTTAAAAAAACATTTATAATTAAATTTAACTAATTAATTAGAGCACCTTCATCGCGGTTAATCGAAAACGTGACATGGCAAACAAAAGTTCAGGATGGTGCATTAAAGGAGGATGTTTGGTTAGAGTTTGTTTAAACTCGTTCGGATTTTCGAACTCCTGGAAACACATTATGGTGTCACCCTCTTTGACACATCAATATTTAATTATTTATTTATATGAAAAATGAGTGTTTGAAAGAGGATGTAATGTTAGAGTAAAAATTAATGTTTTTAAAAGATGACTAAAAATCTGACGTGGAGCTGATGTGATGCGTTTGGTTATGTTTTTCTCATTATGGATGTTTTTATAATTTATAAGATTTAGAGGTCTTAATTTTTTATTTTTTGGAATATTATGAATTATTATTATATAAATGTTTTTTATGTTAAAATACTCACACACACACATATGATCTAAAGGTCTTAATCTATTATTTATAGTACTTAATAAATAAAAACATACATTCATACTACACGTGATATAAATTTAGAGCCCATTCGTTTAAATTTTCTCGCCTAAACCAATCCAGCCTATTATTTTAGTGGGGGTAACTTTACACAATAATAATCAACTTTTCTCATCTGTTCCATTTAAGTCACTCAAAATTTTTTTTTGTCTCATTTTAGTCACTCAAGTTTTTCGTCTGTTCCATTTTAGTCACTCAAACTTTTTTGTCTCATTTTAGTCACTCAAGTTTCACATGTTGTTCCAATCTTGTGAAATTATCATGTTACAAGTTACTTTTTCGTATTTTATTCTATGTATATGGTGAAAATGAAATCCAAAAAGAGTAAACCAACAATTTTTTCATATTCATAAAACAAAATCCAAAAGAAAAGTAACACGTTAACCTCGTAATTGCGCAATATTAGAACAACATGTGAAACTTGAGTGACTAAAATGAGATAAAAAAAGTTTGAGTGACTAAAATGGAACAGATAAAAAACTTGAGTGACTAAAATGAGACAAAAAAGATTGAGTGACTTAAATGAAACAGATGAGAAACTTGATTACTATTCTGTGAAGTTTTCTCTATTTTAGTCAACTAAGCTATTTCTTATAATTTAATATCATAATAAATTTATATTCCATCATTATTTAATATTTCATTAATATCAATATAATAAAACAATATATTTCTTATAAATTTTTTTAAATTAGTAATGAACATAAGATTTAGATTGACATTTTCTTTCATAAATCTAATAAAAATTAATTAATATGCTAACTGTGTTACCCTAAAATCTATTAAAAATTTATCAACATAGAAAATGTTTATTTATTGTATTTTTTTTCCATTATTTAGCCGTGTAATACACGAGAATTTAACCGACAATATTATCAATAATATTTTTTTAACAGCAATTAGGATCACTGATAGACCACTAGTTAGTCACTTTTAAATTTTCACTTTTTATTTAAATTGAAATCCAATTTATCTTATTCTATCCATTTAAATAACTTTTAAATGGTCTAATACAAGTTTTATTTTGCATCTACTTTAGCCTATAGTAGACATCATTCTTTTTCTCTCTTAATCAAATTAGATTTTTTCTTTTGAACCCAACACTAGATATTTTAGAAGTATTAGATTTCTTCAGGCAATACCTAGAACATCTAGGACAGCCAATCACAGGAGAAACCTTCAACTGGATAAACCCCCTGATCTGACCACATACTTCTTTTTTGCTGTTGCCAGGATTCGATTTCAAGACTTTCACTATAAAAAGTCTTGATGCTAACGTTGCACCAAATGACCAACGCTATCAAATTAGATGTTTACCTTTTCAGTTTTCTTATCACTTTTATTTACTTAAAAGAATATCTAATCCATATCCACCAATTAAAGAAAAAGAAATATCAACCCGTTCTCACATTATTTTTCCAACATACTACCCCACTTTCACCTTTTTCTTTCGATTTCATTAACGTCGGAAAGATCTGTGTTACAAAGATCTCTCTAGCCGTTCAAAAAAAAAACAAAGGCCTCTCTCTCTCTCTCTCTCTCTCTCTCTCTCTCTCTCTCCTCCCTATACACACACATGGCAGTGTGAACCATCATAACTCAAAAGTATATACGTATACAAAATCCACCTACCCTTTAATATACAACAATAACCCCACACCCCTCTCTATATATCTCTCTAAGAGATAGATTAATTTTGAGTGTTCTTTTTCTAAAAGAAATGAGTACAGAAATAATGTGGGATCTAAACGGGTCACCCGATCGGAGAATGGACGACCCGGAATATGCAAATAAAGGTAAACAAGTCGGAATGTTTCTTGATCAAGACGATTGTTCCGATGATGATGATTCCGACAAGGGTGGGTTTAGGAAACGTACTGCAACCGGTGATAGCCGGTTATTTGGGTTTTCTATTAGCGACACCTACACTCCGCCGGTCACTCATCAGTTCTTCCCTTTGGATGGTTCTGAAGAAGTCGGACCGTTGACGTCTTTCCCTGCGGCTGACTGGGTCGGGGTCAAGTTCAGTCACCAATCGTCGGAGGTGACCAATGTTGTTGCTCAACCGGTCAAGAAAAGCCGGCGGGGTCCCCGGTCTAGAAGCTCTCAGTATCGTGGTGTTACCTTTTACCGGCGAACCGGCAGATGGGAATCGCACATATGGTTCAGTTTCTTCATTTTTCCCATCATTTACTCAGTTTTCTTCTATTCCCAATGCATCATCATTATTTTACCTTTCTTTAGAATAAATAATAAATAAATTTACGGTAGGGTCTCGCAGGGTGCGACGAGACTATCATAAGGGATAAAGAAACTCTCCCGTTTGCTAATTAGACGCCAACCCTAAAAACATTTTTTTAGTATACTATTTTTGTTTTAAAACAACAAATAAATAAGTTTACGGTTGGGTCGAGGGTGCGATGAGACTACGATCCGCTAAGACACCCGCAGTAAAAGCATTTTTTTAGTATGTTATTTTTGTTTAAAACAACAAATAACTAAATTTACGGTAGGGTCTTGGAGGATCCGACGCATGAGACTATTTTAAGGGATAAAGAAGAGACCGCTGCTGACTAGACGTCAGCACTAAAAATAAATTTTCTTTAAAATAAGAAGAATATCATCATTGATCTTTTCCTTTTATTTTATAACAATTTTTCTGAATAATGTTTGGCCCTAATTAAATCATGTTTTCATGATCCAGGGATTGTAGGAAACAGGTGTATCTTGGTATGTTACATTTTCTTTCTTTCACATTCAAAATCATTTTTATTTTTATTTAATTTCAAGATTACATATTATTATTATTAATGGCATGAATTTTACAATAGGTGGATTTGACACAGCACATGCAGCTGCACGGTGAGCATATATAGAATAATTAACTAATTAAATTCTGTTAAATTAAATTAAAAAAAAATAAATAAAGAATCATAAAGATAAATCTAAGGAGATGATATCCCTACGGCTGCAGTGCTTATGATAGGGCAGCTATCAAGTTCCGGGGTGTGCAGGCTGACATCAATTTCGCTTTAGAAGACTATGAAGATGACCTAAAACAGGTGTGTGTTTTCACTACGTGTTCTTGGTGTGTCCGTCTCACTTTTTTTTTCTTTTTTCTAAATTTAGATTTCATCTTATCTTGAATAGTGGTGGTGTTGCAGCCTTATCTTGAAACGCCTTTACATTTGTTCTTGTTTTTAAAAGACAAGATAAAAACTCAAAAACACACATAATTAATAATAAATCTTTGTTTTGAAACAACAGATGAGCAAGTTGTCTAAGGAAGAGTTTGTGCATGTTCTTCGAAGACAAAGTAATGGTTTTCCTCGAGGCAGTTCGAAGTATCGAGGGGTTACTTTGCATAAATGTGGAAGATGGGAAGCTCGAATGGGCCAATTCTTGGGAAAAAAGTTAGTTTTTTTTATTATCTGTTTGGTTTCTTGAAATTTGAAAAATAAAAATTAGTTTTTTATTTTGAAACAGGACACTTTGGAACTAATGTTTTTGCCTTTTTTGGGTTTGTTCTATTAATAATGTAACGTGACAAATGTGGGTTTTTTATAACAGGTATGTGTATCTGGGTCTTTTTGACACTGAAGTTGAAGCTGCCAGGTAAATATGTCTGTTTTTTCAAGGGACCTTCACTGTCAAATTATAATATCCATGGGGTTTGAGTAGAAATCTTTCAAAAAAAATTCTGTTTTTTTTTAATTAAAATATAGTTTAATTTTTAATTTAATCTTGTTATAAGGGTTTTTATTTTATTTTTATCTATGTTTGAATATATTTAATCACAAAATAAATATAATATAATATAATATAGGTATATTTGTGATAAAATTTATGTTGAAATATAAAATTAAACACATCATATGTGAGTTTATATAAAGTATTATATAGCAAAAGTTATAAATGAAAATCAAAATTTTATTTTAAATAAAAAATTAAATATTCATGTTATAACGTAAGTTTAAACTTTTTTTTTGAAAGATAAATTTCTTAATTTCTGTTGGGAGTGAAACTTGAACTCATGATCTCCTAAAACATTGGTGTTTTATAGGATTTTCCTCTATCACACCAACCCCTGTTGATAGTGGGACTTGAACCCATGACCTCTGTTAGTAGTAAGTGTTTGTGTAAATAGGCTAACATCTTTTTTTTTCTTATAAAACATTTTAGGGCTTATGATAAAGCTGCAATTAAATGCAATGGGAAGGAAGCGATTACAAATTTTGATCCCAAGATTTATGAAAATGAGCTCAACCCCAATGGTAACATTTATTTTTTTATTTGTTGATAACATATGACTGAGGACTGACTTACATTCTTAATTATTTATTTAAGCTTTTAGACAATGAATATATTAGTTGTAAAAATATATAAAAAAGTACATATATTCCCCTTGACTAGAGAATATACAAACATTTATATTCAAAGCTAGTAAATGGGATTCTATTTACACCCACAAATTTACCTTCTACATCCTTTGTGACCTTTTTAATTTTTTCTTTCACCTTTTTATATTAAAATCCCTAAAAGTATTTAAAATACAATTACATTTGCTTTTTTTAATTAATGACTTGCTAACTTTTTAGATGGTTAAAATTCAGTAAATTAGCATTCAAAAGCATAAAGAGTTTATACTAACTTATTTTGATCAATTTAATAATTAACAAGATATTATTCAAAAAAATTCCAAGTACATGTATTTTAGACAAGTTTAAGAATTTTAATATACAAAAGTTTGTTTAGATACTTTTTCCTTTATTATTTTTTTTAACAAATTAAAAAGAAAGAAGTCAAATTTAGGATGTAGAAGTAAATTAATGGGGTGTAAATAGTACTACCCAAAATGTACAACTAATTATTTGTGCATCTTTGGTTACTATGAAACATCAAGTTAGCTCAAACTTCGAATATATTCATCTGGCAAACAATATGTTCGATCAAAACCTCTTATGTAACATTAATTTATCTCTCTGTTTAAATAATCTTGATTCTTTTTTTTCTTCTCAGAATGTTGGAATAACAATACTGCCATATCATCGGATCATAATCTTGATTTGAGCTTAGGGGGAAATTCTACCTCAAACATGCCACAAAACACTGAATTCGGAAATACTTGCCATATTCAATCGAATGCGAATCACCACTCCATCCAATTTGGATTTTGTCCACCACCGGTATGTTTGTATGTTTCAAGTCTAACTACTTGAATTCGACGTTATTTACAAAAAATAAAACGTAAATGTTGCCTATCAAGTCTCATTTGTTTTGTTGCAACAGAACCTTATATTTTTATGTTCATTTTTTTCTTTTAAAAAAGGCGTGTGGGTCGGGTTGGTTTGAAGGAGGGAGAAGAGAAGGGTACAGTGAAATCGAGACAATCGCGCTTCTAAGCCAGACGCACCTTCAATCTCCTTCCACATACAATGAAGCACATTCATACGGGCATCTTATGCGACCTACTGACCCGTCCATGCTGCATTCGTTCAACCCAAGCGTTATCAACTCACCGAGTCATCAAGTGAGTGTCTCTCCCCCTTTCATAGCAATGTCAATCGATGACTACGTATATGAAAAGAATAATAAATGGGTTGAATTTTTATCATGACAATTGCAGATGCAGTTTACTAGCAGCACCGCATACGATGTAGGAAGTGATCCATCTCCGCACCAAATGTATGCAAATAGTGTTGTAGCATCATCAGGATTCCCACAGCAAAGTTTTCACATCCGGTAGCCCCCCTTAGTTCTCTGTGTTAAATGATGTTTCTTATTTTGTTAATTTGACCATGAAGCTAGATCAATGTTATTGGATTAAAAAATCCAGCACTACTAAACATACAGTTGACTTTGAACATGAAGGTCAATGTTTTTTGGGTTCTTGAGTAATATATGTAAGACAAGTTAAAGGGAATTGAAAAACGTCTTTCCTTCTTTTTTTCTTTTTTCCTTTTCATTTGATTATGTGGGTGTAAAAAACAGTTTTATGTGTCAATGGGTGGAAATTTCTTTATTTAGTCACTATTGAGCTAATGAGGATCGCTATTAATCATCAGTAACCGACGGGATCAAACAAATTTCTTTTCTAAAGAAAATAACAAAGATACCGATGGAATACCAACATATTACTGACGGACAGTTATACCGATGGAATACCAACATATTACTGACGGACAGTTATGGTGTTGGTTTTGCAGACAAAGTGTTTACTAGCTGAACATAACTCGTGAATCTTCTGATTTCATCGTTTTTGATGACGGATAACCCGTTACTAAATTTGAGGATAATATTTTGGATTGGATACCAACCCAGACCTTTCATTCATTTGTCGGTATGTCCAGTTAGCGGCGGAACGTCACTCTGTAAAACTCTCTGTAAATACAAACCTCAAGCTTTCTTTAAATGGTTGGGGAAACCTCAAGTATTTCAATTTAAGCCTAAAATGGCAACCAACCTATATCTCAAATGACAAATCGTGCTGGCGGCTTTTTTGGAATTGGTGGTCTCGAAATTTAAACACTATGCCATCGAGGCGTATTTTTCCTATGGGTGTAGGAAATGGGTAGGCCCGTACTAGGAGATTCTAGATCGAATAGCAAAGCTCTGATACCATGTTGAATTTGAAAAATACAATTCTCATTTAAAGTGAAATGAAATTACAAAACAAGTAGTTGGGGGTTGGTTAGGTCAAAAGAGTATAAGGTCACGAATGGAGAACCATGTTCAAGTGGTGAACCTAAATTCAAGAAAGGAAGGCTCAACACCGCGGGATACTTTCGGCCCGATGCGGATCAAATGCCGGTAACATAATTGAAAACAAAAGCTTGGAGGATTATGTGCTTTTGGAGGAGGAAGATGATCCGGATGAATATGGTTCATTCGAAGGAGAAGATAGCCAATGAAGAACCAAGATTCAAAGCTTATTAGGGAGTATTGGATTATTTATCTTTTGATTTTTGTGTTTTTTTTTTATTATTTTAGTTTTATTGGGTCAAAAGACATATTTAAGTAAATTGGGCTTGTATGTTGGCCCAATAGTCCAGTACGTATTATAAGTTTAGAACGGGCAAAGGGAATTGTTGAACTCAAAAGTCAAACAGTCGTAGGTCGAGGTGCACAAAACGGTTTTTTAACCCGAACCGGTTCAAAACCGAACCGAACCGGTTTGGTCAACAAAAAGTCAAAACCGGTTTGAGTTCAAACCGGACCGGTTTGAAACCGGTTTGAGATGGTCCGTTGACCGGGTTTGACCGGTTTAAAAACCGGTTTGACCGGTTTAAAAAACGGTTTGAAACCAGTTTTTAATCGGTTCGGTTCGGGTTAAACCGGTTTCAAACCGGTTTAAATGTATAGGTTTCAAACCGGTTTTAAACCGGCGGTTTGAACCAGTTTTAAACCGGTTTGGTATAAACCGGTTCACGACCGGTTCGGTTTTCGGTTTGAAACCGGTTTGGTTTTTCAAACCGGTTTTTTTGTACATCTCTAGTCGTAGGGCTGTATCACAGATCCAACGATTGAAGATTATGGCGTGGCGGTTTATTCGGTTAACCATTTTAACCGAATAAATATAAATAATCTATACTCTATAATAAATAAAGGTTTTAGTTAAACCAATTTTTTCGCATCTCTCTCTTATTAATTGCACAAGTTTATAGGTTTGTTCATAAAACATTTTTAGAAATTAAACATTTATTTCATTATTTTTATAAAACATTCTTAAAAAGTAACTATATGACGTTTCTAAAATTTGTATTAAAAATAAAAAAAACTATTAATATGTTATAAATATGTAATATGTAAATATTTTTTATTAAGTATATAACATTGCATTTATTCAACCCGTGTAATATACGAGGTTTCTAACCTAGTAAAATATAAATTTATACTTTAGCCCAATACTTTTACCTCAACTCTCAAGCCCAATAACTCATTGATTTATTATTTGTTTATATTTCTTGTAGACATGAGAGACACTGATCGAGTGAAAGACGAGTTAAAAAAACTCAAGTTTATTTGTTATGGTATTAAAACTAATTGGAAAAAAAATTTCTTTATTTATGTTTGAACTTTGCATTTACGTTTAAGACTATTTTCCGGTTCGGTACTTTTTGTTATGATTATAAACCCTTGGTTTTAGGATATGTTAAAAATATGTGTTCTTTTCTGGAAGATAAATAGGAAAGCGAATAAATCGAAACCGAATCGGATTGAACTGGGTTAGATTAGGTTAGGTTAGACACCTTTTTAATTGGGTTAGGTTAGGTTGACCGGTTAGACTAAAAAAATCTCAAAACCGAATCGAATAAATCGAATACCAAACCGGTAGAACACCCCTAGCTGTTTGACTTTTGAGTTCAACAATTGCCTTTGACCGTCCTAAACTTATAATACGTACTAGTCCTAATTATAATACGTACTAGACTATTGGGCTAAACATACATACAAGCCCAATTTACTTAAGCATGTATTTTGGCCCAATAAAACAAAAATATTAAAAAACACAAAGATTAAAAGATTAAATAGTAACCAAGTTTCTCAAATGTTTAATTTAAATACCTCAAAGTTTTTTTTGTTCCTCTAAAATCACTCAACTTTCAGTAGGTGTTCCAATCCCATGCAGTACTTTTATAAATGTTTAAATTTTTGAATATTAAATGAGATATATGAAACATATATGAATTTTGTTCACTATTTTTTTTCTAATTCGACTTATATATAACAATTTTGAAACTTGTTTATTATTTGATGAACTTTAAAGGGACAAAAAAACTTTGAGGTATTTAAATGGAACACTTGAGAAACTTGGTTACTATTTGATGAAGTTTTCCCTTAATGGTATAAATGTTTCCCGTGTTTTGATCAAATTGCATGTTTGGCCCCTATGTTTTAAAAATTATAAATTTAGCCCAAACTTTTGGGACTGGTTGCACCTTTAGCCGCTGGTGTTAACACCAGTTAGTTTTTAAAGAAAAGTTAGCCCATGTGCCATCTAATTGATTTACGATTGCAAAGTTAACCTTAAAAATGAGATGAAATATATAAAAATCAGTAAAAAACACTAAATATGAGTAAAAATATAGTTATTTTTACTGATTTTTAATGAACTTTTATTGATTTTTACAAAATTTTATTGATTTTTTTGATGCATTTTACTTATTTTGACTCCATTTTAAGGTTAAGTTGTAATAGTAAGTCGCGTGATGGCACATGGGCTAACTTTTTGTTAAAAACTAACTGGTGTTAATACCAGGGATTAAAGGTGCAACCAATCTCAAAAGTTTAGGCTAAATTTATAATTTTTAAAACCTAGAAGGCTAAACATATAATTTGATCAAACTAGATGAGCTATTTATGTAATAAATCAAAGATTAATAATCAAATAGTTGGGGGTTGGTCAGGTAGTTAGACTTGATTTATGACGCAGCCAACCATAGTTGACAACAAGGTAGGGAGTTGGTAACCTTGTTGACCAAGTCTGATATTTGCAATGTCAACTTACTACTCACTAACTTATTATTATTATTATTATTATTATTATTATTATTTATTTATGTATATTTTTTTTCATACAAACTTCTCGGTTGGTAAACGGTAGAGTTTCAAGAATATAATTGAGAATATGTGTATTAATGGATACAAATTTAGTTTGTTTAAGTTTACGTGAACGAACGAACAGACACAAACTTATAAATGATTTTTTTTATCGACCCAAAGTGAGAAGCACCCGTACCTATCTCCTAGCGATTCCCAACCATCACGATCATCAGAAACGCGCACCGATCCCAGAAGCAATCTGCAGACATTCTATTAGGAACACTCCAAGTCGGAGAAACGATCACGCTTCCAACACCAACGAACCGAGGAATTAAGGCCATCCGGGTTGATACGATCCCTAAACTGAGTTTTAAGGATTGACAGTGTAACCCCTCTAATTCTAACGCATACATAATAGACATAACTAAAGTTTTGCTAATTACATAAATGATCCCCTAAGTACAAAGTGGCCGGGATTAGTCCTTCAGGGTGTTTGGATTAGCTTATCTATAAGATAAATTAGAAAATTAGCCCCGCACTCCGCGGTGGCGAGAGGCGGAACTTAAACGGTTGAGGCGGTGACACTAACATGGCTAAACACAAAAAGAAAATGTGGTTAAGTACATAGAAAAAAAACATATGAAGTTACGGCGTCTCGGTTGTGGAGATCGAAACATAGAAAAAAGATAGTTATATAACGGAACTGATGTTTATCAGTCGGTATACGTCTCATTCTTCACGGTACCAGCACGTTATTAGTCGATATTATCTACGACACCTAAAAAGTACCCTGCATTGAATACAAATCCGTTTTTAAAATTTATACTACAACGTCAAAAAAATAATTAGATAACGAACGAACGTTATTAAGGAAAAATAATATTATATATACTACAGGGGATAAACGTGAAATTTTAAAAACTTGAAAGGGTCAAAGTTCCAGTTACAAAGTTAATGGTGAATATTGCCATTTCTTGAAAGTGAAGGGGTGTAGTGGTCGGTGGCAAATAGCCACCGAGACTTCATTTTAAAAGTTATAATGTATTTACTAAACTTTTATAAACCATGCAAGTTTATTTTTAACTGCAGACCTAATCAACAAAGGTTTATGGGTTATTTATTTAAATCCATAAGTTAAAATTGATAAACTCAAAAACTAATAACAAAATTTAGGAATTGTTTAAAATTTCAATAACATAACCCCTAAATATAAGTTAATCAAAACATCCCTCCTCTACGGTCACTTGAGTTCTTAATTTTTCTTTCTTTAGAAGTGTGTCAGCATAAAATAAGATATATATTTGCAAGGAATTTAATTCATCTTAAAACATCTTGCAATTAGCAGATGGAAATGAAATAAATTATCTAAAACAGTATACAGGGACCATAAAATTGAGAAAGATACAATTAACATTTGTCAAATTACGAAAAGAATTGCACATATGATTTTCTTATACGAGTTGTATATAAATAAAACACCCAAAATACTAGTTGCCATGCACTTTGATCATATAACGGTGTAATACAGTTATCCCATGATATGTGATTAATTAATACGGCGACACAAAGTGATTCCATCACCCACCGGAAGTTGACAAATCTCCACTCTCGGGTCAACAGCTAAAGCTTTGTTAAGCTCTAACATGAAGTCTCTGTAATACCTAACATACTTTCTGAGTGGTGCGTCGGGCGGGGCAACTAAAGACCCATTCCAAAGGGTGTTATCATAGCCAATGACTCCACCGATTTTCACTAGATCAATTAACCTTTTGTGATAGTTAAGGTAGTTATCTTTATCAGCATCCACAAAAATAAAATCAAACGATCCATGAAATTTTACCTGTAAATCATAGAAAAATTGCATATTTAGTTTCATTTAGAGAAGAGGGAAGTTAAGAAAATAGGCTAATAAACTTATAAGTACTTACATCATCAACCATTTCATCAAGAAGGGGAAGAGCAGGGCCTTCTCTAAAGTCAATCTTGTGAGCAACACCGGCTTTCTCAATAATTGGAAGACCTATCTCGTAATTGTCACGATTTATGTCCAAAGCCAATATCTTCCCATCCTCTGGCAGAGCAAGGGCGGTCGAAAGTAGAGAATAACCGGTGTACACACCAATCTCCATTGTATTCTTAGCATTTATCAGTTTGAGAAGTAGATTTAAAAACTGTCCTTCGTCAGCTGATGTTGTCATAAGATTCCTATAATTCACAGAACAAACTAAAATGTTTAGAAAACCGAAATGCACCCATAGATATTCTAAAGCTGTTAAAAGAAAAAAAAAACTTAAAACAAAAGATAGTGTTGGTGATTTTAATGTTATCAAGTGATTTTAATTAATTAGATATAGCTCGGGCCAATGGGGAATCATAATAAAGATTAATGCACTAGGAGGTACGGAGTGCACGCTTTAAAACATAAAGGCACTTACCAAGGGTGCTTGGCAGTGACCTCACGTAGCTCTTTCATGGCTTCTGGTTCCCTCGGGTAAACGCTTGTTTCAAGAATGTATTGATAGAGCGCATCGCTTTGAAGGAGGCTTTTGTGGCCAACTTCTTGGTGTTTTGCAGGTTGAGATTCTCCTGTGGCCGCCATATGATATGATTGAGGGATTCTTGTTGTGAATGAAGTAATGAAGGGTGGGTTGATTTTTGTATTAGTAGCTATTAATTAGGTTTTGCAAGTGAACCTGAAATTAAAGGAGAAACGCATGGGAATTTATAGGGAACTACAGAAGGGAGTCGGTGAATTAGGATGAATTGAAGGAAGGTGATTGGATGGTGCATGTGAGTTGTTGTGGTTCCTTCGTTTGGACATGTTGACTTGGTCAACTATATGACTAAGGGAGTTGGTGAGCTTTATTTTATGTTTATTTTGTTTGTAATTGAGTTCTTATTTTAATGGTTCTTATATGACTAAGGGAGTTGGTGAGTTCTTATTTTATGTCTTTAGGATTGTTGGGAGTTTTTAGTTTATTCTTTGGAATTTACATTAGTGTTAAAATTCAATAGCAACCGACCTTTGTTAGGTAATTTATTATTTTACTATTTTAGTATACGTACCTTTAATATCTTATTATTTTATTAATCTATAATCTATCTGTAGCTGATAGCAATACTTTTCTGGTATAACCAAAATAAATGAATATTCTAGGCAAATAAATAAATTTCTCTTGCCATGTTATTATTGTAATTGTTATTGATAAATATTAATATCACTACGCAAAAACCGATCCAACTAGATTGTAATAATTATTATTATTATTTTTTTTATCTTGAGGTAGTTTGGAGGTGTTAGATTCATATTTTTAGAAACTTAAATGAATCAAAACGAATTCCTTATGTAAAAAAAGTAGTTAAGTGGTGATCAATAAAAAAAAATACTCCTTGATGAAATTCTAAGCTAAGAGCATTCGTAGTGGGTTTCTCAATCTCATTTTTATAATTTAATTAAAAATCATTATTCCCTAAATTTATTTCTATTTTTTTTAAACTTTCACATCCAATTCTCTATCCCTATCTATATATATAATTTTTTCTAATTATTTTTCTTTCTTCCATTTATAATTTTAACTAATAACTATTTTGTCTTATTATTTTTTTCTTCTAAAATTGTTTTGTAATAAATTTTCGGATCGATTTGAAAAACAAGAAAATTTAAAGATATAGCATACAAATGTAATGAATCTAAATATCTTAATGTTTTCAAACTTGTAAAGATTTTAAATAAAAAATTAATAAAAATTAAGCATTCAAACATTTAAATTTGAAATTAATAACTATTATTTTCTTCAAAAATTATAATAAATAGTTAAAAAAAAATTAGAAACATAAGTTATGATGTTTTATAAAATAAAATAAAAATTTTAAGATTTAAATTAGAAAAGTTTTGGGGTGATTAATAGCGAATCCCTAAATATAAAGACTCACTTTAGTTTTCCTTAAATATATAAGGATAGGATATGGAGATAGAGAATAAGATAGAGTGGTGTTTTAAAAATGGAGATGGGTATAGAGAATGGGTTGCAGGGGCGGACTGATTTTGGGCTTATAAGTACTAATTTTAGTCTATTACGTATAGATAATTTGGGTAGATTGTGATTAGACCCCTTATATCCAAAAGCCCTTCAATTTTATTTTTCTAGCCCAAAAACAAATATCATAACCCCAAAAATCTTAAGGTCGTTGGGCTGAGTTGTAATTCTTTTTCATTTGTGGTTTATGTATAATAACTGGTTGATTTTTTTGGATTTATGGTCTTTATTTGGTGAATTTTTTTTTGGTTTTACGTGTAATATTTTCGGAACCCATCTTTAAATGTTCAAGTTTCGCCACTGATGGGTTAGAAATGCTCTAACTTCGTAAATTAGAATTGCAACAACTTTGTGACAAGACTGATTTTGTCACAAATTAGTGATAGATTTTCTGTCGTAAAACATGTCTGTTACAAAATCTTTTCATCACAAACATTCATGTTTATTAAGGTTTTTTTGTTGTAACAAACTTTACAATCAGATAATCTATTGTTTAAATATTTAGTAAAATTGTTTATTTATATTGTTAAAGAGGTTAAATAAATTAAAACCAGTCCCTAAGAGTGTATCGTGGTGGTTAAGTGGTGTCTCACGTATATAACCAAAAGGCCGGGGATTGAAATCCAGAAAGTATAGGTTATATTTATTATAAAAAATCTAGGTGTTACGGTTAAAAAAAATAAATCAATCAAAGTCAAATAACCAATTTAAATGAGAAACTCTTAAAATTTGTATTTCATCCTCAAATAAATAAATAAATAATTTGATGTATTTTAAACACTCAAAACTAGTTATGTTTTATATTAAAACCTACTAAATATATATATAATTTCAATAAATAATCTGAATACCTAATACATGAACTTTCTATTTTTTTTATAAGCGAGTATATCCACCCATTAGATGAATCACAAAGAGGTATTTTTCATGGGGTTGTAACTCTTGGTAGGGACAACCTTTTGGCCTTGGTCCTTGTGTACTATTTTTGTCATTACAGAATTTCAATAAATAATCTGAATACCTAATACATGAACTTTCTATTTTTTTTATAAGCGAGTATATCCACCCATTAGATGAATCACAAAGAGGTATTTTCCATAGGGTTGTAACTCTTGGTAGGGGCAACCTTTTGGCCTTAGTCCTTGTGTACTATTTTTGTCATTAGAGACCTCTCTAAAATTAAGAAATTAAGGGAGAAATCGCCTCTCTGAATGGTGATCTCTCAGTGTGACGTACATGATAAATTGAACATGGACGATTTCTCCCTTGATTTTAGAGAGGACATCATTTATATCCGAAAGTTGTACTTCTCCACTAATAGGCTAGTGAACAAGAATTGAGGCCAAGAGATCGCCCCTACCAAGGGGGACAACCTCCCCTTGTGAAACACAGTTAGCCTCATAACGGGGTCCCCAGAGGTGTCTTCGTGACCGGCCTTCGACGTGAGAGTAAGTTTATTTTTGCTGGAAGGGCTTTGTATTGGCCGGAATAGTTAATGCACAAGTGAGAGGTAGTTCAGAGAATTGAATACTCATCCCCTTGAGAGATATGGATTCTTATACCCGATTCTTGTTTAGTGCATTTAATGCGGGTTATCATAGGGTTTCCGGGTCTCTGGCGCTATTTAGGACGCGCTAATCTTCGCATGCGGGTCACGGATATGTTACCCGGGGGTGATACCCTCATCCGCAGCCAGGAAGTCTTTTCGACGAGAACTCTTTTTGGCTGGGATCTTTGGCATTTTATGCCCTAGGTATGGAACCTTTAAATAGAGTCATCTCTTTCGATTAAGTGTGCGGTAAATACTGAAAAATATGAAAAAAACCAGAAACCGGAAATTGGCATTAGCGGCGATTTTTTAGTGTCGACATATTAGCGACGCTAATGCCCTAAAGTTATTAGCGGCGATTTTTGGGTATTAGTGACGAATTATTAGCGACGATATGTCGCCACTAATACATTTAGCGGCAATTATGGGGGGTTTTAGAAGCGACAAACGTCGCCCTATTGCCCTAAAACCTTGTAGTGAGGGACAACACATAGCAAATACAAACAAATCTAAACAATACAACTACTTATATGAACACATAATGAATGTAAATGAGTGACGTGTAGAAGAAATTGTAGAAACGAACTTAATGTTTGGATACTCTGAAAGGTGTGATCACACTTTCTGATCAAATCTATTTAGTGGTTCACCCAAATGATTGATCGAATATAATTAAGAGATTAGAAGAACAAAGTATGGTGTCTTCTGTGATGAATCCGCAAAAACGTATTTGCAGTTATTAGGTCTAGAAACTGCCTTAGGTAGTTCTTGAGTTTTAAATTTTCCATTTTTGCCCCCTTTGAATTTCACATGTGAATTTTCGAAAATTAATTTTCAAATGAATTTTTATAAATGAAGCAATATTAGTGGAAATAAAAACCCCAGCCAGGGGTTACTGCCCCCGGACCCCAGTTAATTTGGGTTTTCGCCCTTAACATCATAATAAACTCAAACAAGCATGCACTCCGCACCTTCTTTGTTATTTGATATTTATGAATGATACATATTGGTTAAACACAAGTTAATCCAGTTACATTAAAATATGTATCATGACACGTTTGCTGCGTCTTCTATTTTGCTTTCTTTAAATTAGACATTGTAGTTTGTCATCTATAATTTAGTTGAGTATAAATATTCACCTCTCGCATTATATAGCGTGTAAAATCACTCTCCAATAGAACAAAGATCTTCCAACAGAATGGAAGATGGGTTGCCTTGGTCAACCATGGTGGGCCGCATGAATTGGCGTTTTGTAGGAGTCTTTTGTCTATTTTGATTCCAATCCAATTTTTTCTTCACTTTGAAAGCATTAGCATTGTCATGTTATTCTTTTAGTGAGTACTTACTAACAACTGAATTTAAGAAGCTTTTACAAATTATAATTTATAATATGTAGTTAAAATACCAAGATGAAAACAGCGATAAGATTAATATATAACTTCGTGATTACATAATTGAATAACAACATTGTAGAATTGTCAAAGAATGAAAAGAAAACTGAAACATGTCAAACATCGAAGATAGTATATAGTTATCACGAAGAATCATGCATACAACTGCATATGTTTCAGTTATTTGAAATCAACTTATTCGGCGGCACAGAGTGATTCCATCACCCACAGGAAGTTGACAAATCTCCACTCTCGGATCAATAGCTAAAGCTTTGTTAAGCTTTAACACAAAATCTCTCTAATACCTAACATACTTTCTAAGTGGAGCATCTGGTGGTGCCACCAAAGACCCATTCCAAAGGGTGTTATCGTAGCCAATCACTCCCCCAATTCTGACTAGATCGATTAACCTTTGATGATAGTTAAGATAGTTGTCTTTATCAGCGTCCATGAAAATAAAGTCAAATGATCTATGGTATGGTATTTTGCCTGTAAATCAAGATCAGAAATATAAATCGATTTGCCAATATTTGAAAAACAATATTAAAAACAAACCAAGAAAACAATGTCTTTCCTTGCGTGGAATCAAAGGAACTTGTGGAGGAAGTCTTGGATAAGATAGAGTCTTATTAGTTAATTTTTGAATTTTGAATATCAATTATATTTAGAGTATGATTAGTATTAGTTGTTTTGTTCCCTATAAATAGTATAGGTTTATTTGTAATTCCTTTGATCATTTATTATTGAATAAACAGAAAAGAGTCGGGTGTTCCCAAAACCGTGTGTGAAGTACGATCCAATTTTGGTTAAAACCAACAATTGGTATCAGAGCCAGGTTAGTATTTTCATGAAGATCAAACAACGATTGGGGTGCATAACCAATCACACCAGGGCCGACGAGTTTGCAGAAGAATTAAACTCAACTTCTTGGCTGTTTAGAGATCAAACAGTTTCGCGACTTACAAAGCTTGCTGATCAAGGTACTCATCAAATCGGAGCCGACGAGTAGGCAATACTCAACTTCCGATTCAGTTTGTGTTGATTATAGAATACTTCAAAGACCTTTATCATGGGATGCGAGGTTAGAGGAAAACAGAATCAGGTCGTCGTGCAGCAAGATTTCAGCCCGACATCGTTGGTGTGTCCCAGACTCACAAACACCAATTATGTAACATGGGCAATCTTGATGGAAGCTTTACTCGATGCGAAAGGCTCGTGGGAAGCCATTGATCCAGTGACCGGTGAGCAAGTGAAGGAGAAGAAGATTAAATATGCACGGCTTTGATCTATCAATCCCTACCCGAAAACATTCTAGCCCAAGTAGCTAGAAGCAGAAGTGCACGGGATATCTGGGAGTCTCTTCGGGTAAGATTTTTAGGGGCTGAACGTGTTCAACAAGCTAAACTACAAACTCTTCAAAGGGAATTTGCAAGTCTCAAGATGAAAGAGAAAGAAAAAGATGAAGATTTTGCCAGAAAGATGTCCGAATACGTGCAGAAAATCAATAGTCTTGGGGAAGACTTGGAAGACAAGGTATCCGTTAAACATTTGCTTGATGCCATGCCACCCCGCTTTATCTCTATTGTGGCTACCATCGAGCAAGTGGCTGACCTGAACACGCTCACATTTTAAGACTGCATTGCCCGACTTAAAGCGCTTGAGGAGAGAATAAAAGTCAATGAAGACCTTGTTGACAAAGAAAGCAAACTGTTCTACACGAGGACTGACTCCCATCATCAAAGACAAAGCGACCAGCATAGAGGCCAAGGACGCGGTCGTGGGGCGCACAACCACGACAACCGGGGAAGAGGAAGAGGCCGTGGTAGTGGTAATGGCCGAGGACGAGGAAGAAGTCACCAAAGTAATGAAACCCGTAAAGACGAGAATCAAGGGTGGAATACGAATCAAAGTCGGAGCCATGACAAAACGAATGTAAGGTGCTATAATTGCAATACTCATGGACACTTTGCATGGGAATGTACCAAGCCTCAAGATAATCAAGAGGCCGTCTCAATCAAGTAAACCTAGGAAATCAAGGTAACACCCATGGAAACAAAGGACCTGTCACACCCCCAAATTCCACTAACAGAGTTTTACCGTTTGGAAGGTGACACACCAGGATCTCAGTCATTAGTTACATCAAACGACACTATATGGGACTTGAAATGCCATAACATAAAAGTTCAGAGTTAATGCGGAAGCGTAAACGTTACAATGAAGTCAAACGTAATTACACGCAACAAGCGTCAATTAATGTAATTAAATAAACAGTTTAAAATATTTGAAATGAATGATATGACAGTAAGACTCCATGTATGTCCTAAGTGCGCAACCTGTGCCAAAGCGACCTGAGAAACATGTAAGAAAAAGTGTCAACACAAGGTTGGTGAGTTCACAGGTTTGTATGTAAATAAACTGTTTGAGTGTTGCTGGATCCACATACGTAAGTCACACCTATTGATAGCTAGACAATGTACAAGTTACTCTAAGTGTTCGCAACCGAAGCTGACTGTTTGTGTTTGGGTGCCTTCCGCAATTGCTAACATCAACAATGGCAAGTGTTAAGGACAATTTACACCCGTTAGACCTCCAATCAAGTTAGCGTGACTAACCTGGGTGGGGTTTGTCAAACCCAGTAGTACTACTCAAATTTCCTCGCTATACTCCATATATTAACGGTCCGAGTGTGTAAGGACTTTGCATGTTATGTTTGCACTTAGGTACACAAGTGGTAATGAAATACTATGTGATCCATGTCCGTGTGTATGTCTCTCCCTGGCTGGGAGACAAGTAACGGATGCCTGTTCGTATGCATGTTTCTCCCCAACGGGAAAACAAGTAAAATACTGTTTGTGTGTATGCATGTTTCTCCCCAACGGGAAAACAAGTAAAATACTGTTTGTGAGTATGCATGTTTCTCCTCAAAAGGAAAGCAAGTAAAATAATGTTTGTGTGTAAGCATGTTTCTCCCCCAATAGTAAAACAAGTAAAAAGGGGCCGTGAAACTCACCTGCGTTGCGTAGTAGGTAGTATCACACAAGTATGAGATTTAGAATCTCAAGTGTTAGCCTGCACGGCTTACGTATGCCCTATAATCATAACACATAAGTTAGGGACATATGGGATTTGTGACGACGACACGAAAGTTAGAACACCTTAACGCTTTCTAAGGATTTAAGAGTAGACCAACGTGTCTACGGGATTATATAAATTTCTTAATATAATCATTAAGGAAAAAGCGTTACATGTCGTACGTTAATAACGAATAATAAATAAATAAATGCATTCGTATGTTAAAGTCGTTTACAAAAGTTAGGAAAATAATATAATTTAATATATTATTTTTAGGTTCGAAGGATTAACTAAAATAGTCATTTGTGTGGAAAAATAATAAATATATTATTTTTAATAGAGTATATAAACGTGGGTAAATAATATAATAATTATATTATTAATTGGTTTGAAACTTCACACGAGGTATAAAACGATACGAAATAATATAAACTATATATTATTTTATAACACGAATCACGGGTTGAAAATAATACAAATATATTATTTTATACGAAGTTATGGTTTGAAAATAATATAAATATATTATTTTAAAAGTGGATAATTAATATAAAGATGGGGTATAAAATCAAACCCGAGCCTACGGGGGTTTCCGGGTTCAAAACATAATTATATATTAATATAATAGTATAGGGGATGGTTTTTATATTAAAAATTGCTTTAAAACAATTAAAACCAAAATAGGGGGGAGGGAGACTCGAACCCGGGTCCCCTCCCTATGAGCACACTGTCTTAACCAGTCTCGGCCGCTAGACTATCGCGATATGGCCCGGTCTAAAATGTTTTTAATCATCCATTACCGAGAGCTCCCTTCCCCATTTCAAGTCGCGATCGAACCCAATGCCACCCCCAAATCCGACCGATTTCGATTACGATTGATCCTGTGGATATAGGGGTTTTGCAAATCGGTGTCATTCGACCCTGAGGACAAGTTTAATTCCAAAGATATCAATCCTATAGTCAAAATTTCCGTATGAACATACTAAAACCCTAGGTTATGGATTGTGTTGAATTCGATGATATGAGTTCAAGCTTTCATAGGGCTTTCAATCCAGTTACTGGGACGACTCTAAGGACACGTTCAATTTCATTAATCGATATCGGATTGCTAGGGTTCGACCAAACTAGAAACGTATGAACCCTAGAATCTGGTTTGATTAGAATTTGATAATGTAAGCCTCTAAAAGCATATGGCTTTTGATCTATGAATTGAAACGAAACTAAGACTGTAACCAATTACCAGAATGAAGCCTGAATTGGTAGAGATTGAGTAAATCGGCTCCGACTTGCGTGAGTTTGTTCCCCGACGACTACGATTCACTTCTCCGATGGAATTGACGAGTGCAGTAGCTTCAAGTGAGTTCGTAAGGGCTATTCCAGTGATAAATTTGCGACTGTAATGTACGAATGATGCGAATTTGATAGTAATAGGCGAGGATGTCGACGGTCACGAAGTTAATACCCATAATTGGATTGATTGAGTATCAATGACGGTAATTAGAGGTTTGATGAGAGTCGGTTAACACATTAAGGATTGAATCCGTTACAGCATTGAATCGATTTTCTGTTTCGGTTGAATTTGGGATTTAAATTTGCGATTGTTGACTTCTAAAAGTCAACTAGATCGATTTTGACTTAATGGCAATTTTAGTCCCTGATTTTCATGCATTACAGTTTGAATAATGATTAGAAATAGTCCTTGGGATTTAATTTCGTTAATTAAGTTAAGACTTAACCGGATTTACTTAACGGGGTTAAGTTTTAAGAGGAAATTTAACGAAATTGTTAACGAGGTTAATCATGAAAAAGTCGGGTTGTCACATCATCCCCTAGTTAAAAGAATTTTCGTCCCGAAAATTAAATAAATAAATTTTTTTTTCTGGATGTCACATCATCCCTTAGTTAAAAGAATTTTCATCTCGAAAATTTAGAATAGTACCTTAAAAGTTTGACGTGGAGTGCTTGAACAGATTAGGATATTTACGCATCATCTGATCCTCGCGCTCCCACGTGAATTCCGGTCCGCGTTTCGAGTTCCAACGGACTCTAACAATAGGAATTTTTCTGCGCTTTAATGTTTTGACTTCCCTATCCATAATTTCGACAGGTTCTTCGATGAAACGCAATTGTTCATCAATGTGTAGTTCCTCAAGAGGAACTGCGAGCGATTCGTCTGCTAGACATTTCTTCAAGTTCGAGACATGAAAGACATCGTGTACACCACTAAGTCCTTCAGGTTGGTCCAGTTGATACGCTACTGGGCCAATTCTCTTTATAATCTTGAATGGTCCAACATAACGAGGATTCAGTTTGCCTCGCTTCCCGAAGCGAATTACACCTTTCCAAGGTGAGACTTTGAGTATAACCATGTCGCCTACTTGAAACTCTAATGGTTTACGACGCTTATCGGCGTAGCTCTTTTGACGATCACGAGCTGCCGCCATACGGTTTCGGATTTGAACGATCTTCAGAGGTTTCGAATACAAGTTCGGGACCTGTAAGTTGATCTTCAGAGGTTTCGAATACAATGCCTCGAATGGTGCTACCTTGGTGCTAGTGTGATAACTATTGTTGTAGGAGAACTTCACTAAAGGTAAGTGAGACTCCCAAGTATTACCGAAATCGATCACACAAGTTCGTAGCATGTCCTCTAAGGTTTGGATGGTACGTTCCGTTTGACCATCAGTTTGCGGGTGATATGCTCTACTCATGTCTAGACGTGTGCCTAGGGCTTTTTGCAATGATTGCCAAAAACGAGAGGTGAATCGAGCGTCACGATCTGAAATTATTGAAATTGGCACACCATGCCGAGAGACTACTTCCTTCAAGTAAATACGAGTGAGTTTTTCCATCTTGTCAGTTTCTTTGATTGCAAGGAAGTGTACAGATTTTGTTAAGCGATCTACGATCACCCAGATGGTGTCGCATCCGCTAGGGGTCCTGGGTAGTTTAGTTATGAAGTCCATAGAAATCTGTTCCTATTTCCACATTGGGATTTCTGGTTGTTGAAGTAGACCAGAAGGCTTCTGGTATTCCACTTTAACCTTTGAGCATGTTAGGCACTTGCTCACATAGGTGGCTATATCGGCCTTCATCTTTGGCCACCAATACAGCACCTTTAAATCGTGGTACATCTTGTCGGAACCCGGATGAATGGAGTAACGAGATTTATGAGCTTCATCCATGACTAGTTCCCTTATATCCCCGAACACGGGAATCCATATTCGTTCAGCAAAGTAGCGAATACCATCTGATTTGACTTCAAGTTGTGCTTCCATACCGCGCGTACCTTCTAGCGGTAGATTTTCCTCCTTTAAGGCTTCGAGTTGAGCACCACGGATTTTTTTCGGTAATCCAGGGTGAATAGTAAGCTGTAATGCTCGAACTCGTTTGGGCTTGGTTTCTTTTTGACTTAGGGCATCAGCTACAACGTTAGCCTTTCCCGGATGATATCGGATCGCACAGTCGTAATCATTCAAGAGTTCAACCCAACGACGTTGCCTCATATTCAGCTCTTTTTGTTCGAAGAGATGCTGAAGACTCTTGTGATCGGTGTAGATAGTGCACTTGGTACCGTACAAGTAGTGTCTCCATATCTTAAGTGCAAAAACTACGGCTCCCAACTCTAGGTCATGAGTGGTATAGTTTTTCTCGTGAATTTTTAACTGACGCGATGCATATACGATTACTTTTTCCCGCTGCATCAACACACAACCTAAACCCTGGATAGATGCGTCACAATACACTACAAAGTTGTCCGTTCCTTCCGGAAGGGCTAATATAGGTGCACTGCAAAGTGCCTGTTTAAGGAGTTGAAATGCTGCCTCCTGTTTATCACTCCAGATATAGGCTTTACCCTTTTGAGTCAAAGAAGTAAAGGGTTGTGCGATCTTAGAAAATCCTTCGATGAAACGGCGGTAGTAACCAGTCAATCCCAGAAATTGTCGCACCTCAGTCGGAGTTGACGGTGCTGCCCAATTCTTGATGGCTTCTATTTTTGATGGATCGACATGTATCCCTGTCTCGTTAACTACATGCCCTAAAAATTGAACTTCCCGAATCTAGAATTCACACTTGGAAAACTTAGCATAAAGCTTCTCATTCTTAAGCAGTTCTAGAATTAAACGCAGGTGTTCTTCATGTTCCTCTTCACTCTTGGAATAGATTAAAATGTCGTCGATGAAAACGATAACAAATTGATCGAGGTATGGCTTACACACACGGTTCATGAGGTCCATGAATACCGCATGTGCGTTGGTTAATCTGAAAGGCATGACCATAAGTTCATAGTGGTCGTACCTTGTCTTGAAAGCAGTCTTGGAGATATCTTCATCTCGAACTCTCAATTGATGGTAACCGGACCTAAGATCTATCTTGGAATATAAACTTGATCCTTGGAGTTGATCGAAGAGATCATCTATACGAGGTAAAGGATAACGGTTCTTGATCGTCACTTTGTTTAGCTCACGGTAGTCGATGCACATGAGGAAAGTCCTGTCTTTCTTCTTGACGAATGGGACTAGAGCTCCCCATGGCGATGAGCTAGGTCGAATGAAACCTTTATCCAACAACTCTGGCAGTCGTGTGGATGGTTCTGGTAGCTCACTGGGTGCAAGTATATACGGTGCCCGAGCAATAAGCGCTGCTCCGGGTGTTAGATTGATCTGTAATTTGACTTGACGGTGAAGCTGAAGACCAGGCAAGTCTTCGGAAAATACTTCCGGATAGTCACGTATGCTGGGAATGTCCTCAATCTTCTTCTCCTCAGATGACTGCTCGGCGACGAGAGCCAGAATAGCAGTATGAACTTTTCGAAGACATTTATGTGCTTTCATGAAGGATATGATGCCAACGACTGCACCACTCTCCTTTGCCTTAGACAGAAAGGATTTCCCCTCTAAGGAGAGGAAGGCAAACATTTTTGTCACAACAGATGGCCTCAGGTTGGTTCTTAGATAACCAATTCATACCGACAATAAGGTCGAAACTGCCAAGTGTAACTGGCAGAAGGTCAATGTCAAGTTTATGACTAACCAATACTAGTTTATAGCTGTAAAAATGCGAGTTGTTTTGATTCTCTGAGCGTCTACTATCTCAATAGTATACTTGGCTTTTAATAGAGTTGGAGCACGACACACTAATGTGGAATTTGTGAAGTCATACTGAGACTCCTAGTGAGACCCGCGCTTATAAAGCAAGTGTCAGTCAATGCATAGGCTAAGGAGAGAGGTTCACATGTAGGAAAGAAAAGTCTAATGAGATATAGATTCCAGTAGCATAAGAGATAGGATGTATGTTTAAGTAATTGTGTTCAACATATGGTTGGTTAGGTTAAATCTTCGTTTCCTAATGTCATTGGATCAACATGATCATTTCGTGAAGAACTCCTCAAATTCTGTGTACCTAGTTGAAGTCGGTGGTTTTACTCTGAGGTTTTACTTGAGTTTCACTCTAGGTGGTACCATTGATCAAGTTTGAATGAGAGTCGTAAGATCACTAAGACTCTTACATGAGTGAAAATAACATTGATGGATTCCATTGATGATAATTCAGTGTGTCCGTAAACATTTTCAACCTGATAGTCGCGTCTATCAGCTGTTAAACGAGTTTAACGATACCAGCTAGTCGTTGAGTGGGTTATGAGGGTCTCTATTGGCAGTGGGAATATAAGTCTATAGATCACAGATTAGGACCATTTATCCACACACTAGGTTTCACCAGGACTTACATGCACCTCAAATTACTATTACGTGTGCACCCGTAATGATAATTTGTTTTACATGCTCACCCTAGTTCTCCCTGTCCTGTGTCATAACGTCCTTTAGCATGTATTGCTGAGTACATAGTGTTTTCAGATATGATAAGTCGTCGAAAGGCTTAGTCATCAACTATACTTTGATAAATTAGAACTCATATCAGGATGAGTAATCGAGAATGGTTTAATCCGAGTATTCACTCGGGTTGAAACACAATACAGGAGTCCAGTCCAGCGGATTGTAGATGAGAACATGGAACAAACATGTACATGAAAAGCGACTTCGAGAAATGAAACTAATTCATGAATACAAGTTACAGGAAGCAACAAAGTAGCGGTCCTTTCAACTGAGTCAAGATAGGGTTTGAGTATGCATTGAGCAATGCGTTCTCAAATTTGTGGTCAATCTATTCTCAACAGAATATCGACCAAAGACACGAGCCCATGGCTCGAGAAAGTGATGACATTGTCAATAGATTCTACAATAATGCGTGTAACGGTCTGCCTTCAGTCGGCGTATTGTTGCTAGTGGTTACGTAGGGACTCGCCTCCGACGATCCCAATTCGCAAAGAGATATGCGTTAGTGCTGAGTGTCGTCCATAACATGGACCTGAGAAAGCCCACCATACCCAACGAGTGATGGTGATGTAAGTGACTCCTCCGAAGGCTCCGTCTCGCTGCCCTCAGACGGACGTGGATGATGTTCTGGTGATTCCCCGAGTGTCGCCACTGGGAATGATGATGCAATGCAAATGATGTGTCCCTCGCCAACTGAGGGTGATACGGATGGTGTTACATGCCTGCACTACAAGTTATGTATAGGTGCTATATGTATCAGGTATGAGTGTCTGTGCCGTGTAACTAATGCATGTGTACGGTTATAGTCTAGTATGCAATCCTAGTTCTTTATAACCAATGGATCTGATACCAATCTGTCACACCCCCAAATTCCACTAACGAAGTTTTACCGTTTGGAAGGTGACACACCAGGATCTCAGTCATTAGTTACATCAAACGACACTATATGGGACTTGAAATGCCATAACATAAAAGTTCAGAGTTAATGCGGAAGCGTAAACGTTACAATGAAGTCAAACGTAATTACACGCAACAAGCGTCAATTAATGTAATTAAAAAAACTGTTTAAAGTATTTGAAATGAATGATATGACAGTAGGACTCCATGTATGTCCTAAGTGCTCAACCTGTGCCAAAGCGACCTGAGAAACATGTAAGAAAAAGTGTCAACACAAGGTTGGTGAGTTCACAGGTTTGTATGTAAATAAACTGTTTGAGTGTTGCTGGATCCACATACGTAAGTCACACCTATTGCTAGCTAGACAATGTACAAGTTACTCTAAGTGTTCGCAACCGAAGCTGACTGTTTGTGTTTGGGTGCCTTCCGCAATTGCTAACATCAACAATGGCAAGTGTTAAGGACAATTTACACCCGTTAGACCTCCAATCAAGTTAGCGTGACTAACCTGGGTGGGGTTTGTCAAACCCAGTAGTACTACTCAAATTTCCTCGCTATACTCCATATATTAACGGTCCGAGTGTGTAAGGACTTTGCATGTTATGTTTGCACTTAGGTACACAAGTGGTAATGAAATACTATGTGATCCATGTCCGTGTGTATGTCTCTCCCTGGCTGGGAGACAAGTAACGGATGCCTGTTCGTATGCATGTTTCTCCCCAACGGGAAAACAAGTAAAATACTGTTTGTGTGTATGCATGTTTCTCCCCAACGGGAAAACAAGTAAAATACTGTTTGTGAGTATGCATGTTTCTCCTCAAAAGGAAAACAAGTAAAATAATGTTTGTGTGTAAGCATGTTTCTCCCCCAATAGTAAAACAAGTAAAAAGGGGCCGTGAAACTCACCTGCGTTGCGTAGTAGGTAGTATCACACAAGTATGAGATTTAGAATCTCAAGTGTTAGCCTGCACGGCTTACGTATGCCCTATAATCATAACACATAAGTTAGGGACATATGGGATTTGTGACGACGACACGAAAGTTAGAACACCTTAACGCTTTCTAAGGATTTAAGAGTAGACCAACGTGTCTACGGGATTATATAAATTTCTTAATATAATCATTAAGGAAAAAGCGTTACGTGTCGTACGTTAATAACGAATAATAAATAAATAAATGCATTCGTATGTTAAAGTCGTTTACAAAAGTTAGGAAAATAATATAATTTAATATATTATTTTTAGGTTCGAAGGATTAACTAAAATAGTCATTTGTGTGGAAAAATAATAAATATATTATTTTTAATCGAGTATATAAACGTGGGTAAATAATATAACAATTATATTATTAATTGGTTTGAAACTTCACACGAGGTATAAAACGATATGAAATAATATAAACTATATATTATTTTATAACACGAATCACGGGTTGAAAATAATACAAATATATTATTTTATACGAAGTTATGGTTTGAAAATAATATAAATATATTATTTTAAAAGTGGATAATTAATATAAAGATGGGGTATAAAATCAAACCCGAGCCTACGGGGGTTTTCGGGTTCAAAACATAATTATATATTAATATAATAGTATAGGGGATGGTTTTTATATTAAAAATTGCTTTAAAACAATTAAAACCAAAATAGGGGGGAGGGAGACTCGAACCCGGGTCCCCTCCCTATGAGCACACTGTCTTAACCAGTCTCGGCCGCTAGACTATCGCGATATGGCTCGGTCTAAAATGTTTTTAATCATCCATTACCGAGAGCTCCCTTCCCCATTTCAAGTCGCGATCGAACCCAATGCCACCCCCAAATCCGACCGATTCCGATTACGATCGATCCTGTGGATATAGGGGTTTTGCAAATCGGTGTCATTCGACCCTGAGGACAAGTTTAATTCCAAAGATATCAATCCTATAGTCGAAATTTCCGTATGAACATACTAAAACCCTAGGTTATGGATTGTGTTGAATTCGATGATATGAGTTCAAGCTTTCATAGGGCTTTCAATCCAGTTACTGGGACGACTCTAAGGACACGTTCAATTTCATTAATCGATATCGGATTGCTAGGGTTCGACCAAAGTAGAAACGTATGAACCCTAGAATATGGTTTGATTAGAATTTGATAATGTAAGCCTCTAAAAGCATAGGGCTTTTGATCTATGAATTGAAACGAAACTAAGACTGTAACCAATTACCAGAATGAAGTCTGAATTGGTAGAGATTGAGTAAATCGGCTACGACTTGCGTGAGTTTGTTCCCTGACGACTACGATTCACTTCTCCGATGGAATTGACGAGTGCAGTTGCTTCAAGTGAGTTCGTAAGGGCTATTCCAGTGATAAATTTGTGACCGTAATGTACGAATGATGCGAATTTGATAGTAATTGGCGAGGATGTCGACGGTCACGAAGTTAATACCCATAATTGGATTGATTGAGTATCAATGACGGTATTTAGAGGTTTGATGAGAGTCGGTTAACACATTAAGGATTGAATCCGTTACAGCATTGAATCGATTTTCTGTTTCGGTTGAATTTGGGATTTAAATTTGCGATTATTGGCTTCTAAAAGTCAACTAGATCGATTTTGACTTAATGGCAATTTTAGTCCCTGATTTTCATGCATTACAGTTTGAATAATGATCAGAAATAGTCCTTGGGATTTAATTTCATTAATTAAGTTAAGACTTAACCGGATTTACTTAACGGGGTTAATTTTTAAGAGGAAATTTAACGAAATTGTTAACGAGGTTAATCATGAAAAAGTCGGGTTGTCACAGGACCAACCTTGATGATGGCATTTGTGGAGAAACTTGGAGATGAAGTTTTGCTAAATGAAGACAAGGTTCACCCAAATATCTATGCAAGCGAGCCACAAGACTCATCGGTGTGGTACCTAGACAATGGGGCATCAAACCACATGACCGGATGTGTCGAACACTTCGCTACTATGGATCATAAGGTTAACGGGCTGGTTCGTTTTGGTGACGGGTCAAAAGTAAGAATTGAAGGAAGAGGAACCATAGTTTTTGATTGCAAAAACGAAGAACAAAGAGTTATAGATGACGTATACTACATACCCGATTTATGTAGCAACATCCTTAGCCTTGGCCAAATGACAGAAAATGGTTGCAAGGTGTGGATGGATGAGGATCAACTATGGCTTTATGAAGAAGGATACAAGTTGATGATGAAAGTTCAAAGAAGTACGAACCGTCTCTACAAGATCACTCTCAAAATCGGAACACGGTATGTTTGCTAACCTCAATAAATGACCAAGCTTGGCTTTGGCATGTAAGACTTGGTCATCTTAATTTTGAATCCATGAATGACATGAAGGTTAAACACTTGGTACATGGCAATTTAACTAGTATGCAAGGGTAACAAGTTTGTGATGCTTGCATGTTGGGACAGCAAAATAGAAAATCTTTTCCGAAACAGTCCATGTACCGAGCCTCGAAACCACTTGAACTTGTTCACACCGACTTATGTGGACCGATATCACCCCTACATTTGGAGGGAATCGCTATTTCATGCTATTAGTGGATGATTACACCCGCTACATGTGGGTTTATACTATCAAAATCAAGAGTGATGCACTTGGTATTTTCAAGAAATTCAAACAGGAGGTGGAACAAGAACACAATTTGAAGGTAAAAGCTTTAAGAAGTGATCGGGGTGGTGAGTTCCTAAACGGGTTGTTCATCGACTTTTGTGACCAAACGGGAGTGAAAAGATTCTTCACCGCCCCCTATTCCCCTCAACAAAATGGGGTGGTGGAACGACGCAACCAAACGGTATTGAACGCCACAAGAAGCATGATGAAGGCGTTAGAACTCCCTCAAAACCTATGGGGTGAAGCGGTGAGACACTCCGTTCATGTGTTGAACCGAGTCACTACTAAAGCTCTAAAGAATGTCACTCCATATGAGGTGTTGAAAGGAAGAAAGCCAAGTATTGATCACCTAAGGGTATTTGGATGTCTAACTCATATGAAGGGTCCCGACGGTCGGTCTTAGAAAGCTTGAAGATCGAAGAAAGCAAGTGGTTCATCTCGACATTGAACCCGGAACTAAAGCATATACCGACTTTATGACCCACTCCAAAACAAAATTTATGTGAGTCGTGATGTTAAGTTTAAAGAAAACAAGACGTTGGAATGGGAAAAGATTAGCGAGACACTGCGTATTGGAAAAGGGCCTGAATGGACAGAGTTTATAATTGATATGGATGCTGAATTCAGTAATGTACCTGCAGCAGTCCAACAGGAGGAAAACGTGGGCATGCAGCAGCCCATTGCGCAGGCCGAGAGCACCACACAGCAGGCTGAACAAACTTCTGGGCTGCCAAGCCCAATCAGAGCAGCTCATATTGAGCAAGCTAGCACCTCAGAAACAATTCGACCCATACCAGATCCATTACAGTCCACATCAGAACAGTATTGACAACCTATATCGGACCCGGTTGAAAATCAAAGTGTAGGTTATGAGAATGCTAATCTCAAATGTTCAACAAGAGATTTTCATACTCCCAAACACCTTGAAGATTATGTTCTAATGCAAGAAGAATATATGCCACCAAATGACGAACCAATCAATTACAATGAAGCAAAGAATCATAGAGAATGGTTGGAGGCGATGAAAGACGAGTTAATGGATATTAAATTTAACAAAACATGGGAACTGTGTTGTTTGCCAATTGAAACAAAATCAATAGGTCTTAAATGGGTGTACAAGATCAAGAGACACGCGGATGGAACGGTGTCAAAATATAAAGCACAGTTGGTCTCCAAAGGCTATGTTCAAGAACAAGGTGTTGACTTTGGGGAGGTGTTTGCTCCTGTTGCACGCATAGAAACCATAAGGTTAATATTAGCCTTAGCAGCCCGAAACGATTGGCTAGTTTACCACTTGGATGTCAAATCGGCATTCCTAAATGGTGACTTGAAGGAAGTTGTCTACGTGAAACAACCAGAAGGTTTCCTGGTTCCCGGAAAAGAAAACATGGTCTATCGTTTAAACAAAGCGTTATATGGGCTACGCCAAGCTCCACGGGCTTGGAATGAAAAATTGGATAGGACGCTAAAGATGATTGGCTTCAACCGATGTCCTAGAGAATCAACGGTGTATACTAGAGTGTCAAAAGGAGAATTAATTATAGTCGGAATTTATTTTGATGACTTAATTATTACCGGCTCTAGCTCAAAGGAGACCGAAGTTTTTAAATCACAAATGAAAGATTAGTTTGAGATGCAAGATCTCCGATTGCTTACCTACTATTTGGGTCTAGAGGTGTTACAAAAGGCTGGAATGATAACTCTAAAGCAAGAGGGTTATGCTAAGAAAATATTGAACCTTAGCGAGATGAACTCATGTAATCCTACTCGGTATCCTATGGAGTCAAGGCTACAATTATCAAAAGATGAAGAAGGCCAAGATGTGAATCCCACTGAATATCGAAAACTCGTGGGAAGCCTAAGATACTTAACTCACACAAGACCCGACTTAAATTTTTCCGTGGGGATGGTTAGTAGATTCATGCAACAACCGAAGCAATCACATTGGCAAGTGTTAAAACAAATTCTTAGATATGTGAGAGGAACAACAAGTCATGGGTTGTGTTATACAAAGGAAGGATGCAATAAACTTGTAGGGTTTTGTGATAGCTCACATGGAACCGACGCAGGTAATGGTAGGAGTACTACCAGCATGGCATTTTATTATGGAAATGCATTGATATCTTGGAACTCACAAAAGCAACAAACCGTTGCCTTATCCTCGTGTGAGTCGGAGTTCATGGCGGCGACATTAGCGACATGCCAAGCTATTTGGCTAAAAGGATTGCTAAGTGATCTAACGGGATGTGAGGAAGAGAAGGTGATACTATGGATAGATAACCAATCGGCAATAGCTTTAATAAAAAATCCGGTCTTTCATGGTAGGAGTAAACATATTAACACCCGCTTTCACTTCATAAGAGAGTATGTTGAGAAGGGAGAGATTCAAGTTGAACATGTTCAAGGTTGTAAGCAAAAAGCGGATATACTCACGAAAGCATTGCCAAGGCTCAAGTTTGAAGAAATGAGAAAGTTGCTTGGAGTGGTGGATTTGGGAGGTACGAGCAAGGAGTAAGGAGGTGAATTTTGGAATACTCCTTGAGTGGAATCAAAGGAACTTGTGGAGGAAGTCTTGGATAAGATAGAGTGTAATTAGTTAATTTTTGAATTTTGAATATCAATTATGTTTAGAGTATGATTAGTATTAGTTGTTTTGTTCCCTATAAATAGTATAGGTTTATTTATAATTCCTTTGATCATTTATCATTGAATAATCAGAAAAGAGTCGGGTGTTCCCAAAACCGTGTGTGAAGTACGATCCAATTTTGGTTAAAACTAACACATCTTCGACCATTTGGTCAAGAAGAGGAAGAGCAGGACCTTCTCTAAAATCAATCTTGTGAGCAATACTGGCTTTCTCAATAATGGGAAGACCAATTTCATAACCCGGTTTATATCCAAAGCCAATATCTTTCCATCTTCAGGGAGAGCAAGGGCGGTAGAGAGAAGGGAGTAACCAGTGTACACCCCGATCTCCATCGTGTTTTTAGCATTTATAAGTTTAAGAAGTAAGTTCAAAAACTGTCCTTCATCAGCAGAGGTTGTCATAAGATTCCTGCATTTAGTATTAAAGTTAAGTACGAGAAACTAGAAAACAAAATCATTATATATGTGAAAGTTGAAATTTAACATATGTTTAATTAGGAGAGTTACCAAGGGTGTTTAGCAGTGACCTCTCGAAGCTCTTTCATGGCTTGTGGTTCTCTGGGGTAAACGCTGGTTTCAAGAATGTATTGGTAAAGTGCATCACTTTGAAGGAGGCTTTTGAAGCAAACTTCTTGGTGTTTTGTAGCTGCCATTGATGAATTTAGTTGGTAATTTATGTGTGTGAAATGGAAGTGAACCTGAAATGAAAGGAGAAGTAAACCGGAATATATATAGGGAGGGAGTGCCAGAGCGGGGTATCGCAGAAGGTGGTGCGGTTAGTCAGATGTATCATTGCTGATGTGGCCTACCATAGTGGAAACTATGGTTGATAATGATAGCCCGGCCATCCTATTAATTGTTTTATAAAATTTGTCTAATTTATTTTTCTTTTTCTAAATATCAACATGTGATGCTAGTCTTTTATTAGCTTAATTTTTATTGTGTTATACTGTCTTACATATTATTTATAATAAATCTAACACTAATATTAAAAATTAGACAAAACCCAAACACGCACACTGTATGTGCTATCATCTTATGCCATGTGTTATACCAATGTCAGAGCTACGGGAAATTCATGTTACGATGTTATATTTTAATTAATATTGCTTTTGTGATACATTTTATTTTATATTAAATAATAACTTAGCTACATAGATCATTATTTAATGGATCCAAGAAGTTGAAGTTTCAAAAGAAACAAAACTCACCAACCAACAAACCTCAACTCACCCGTTTTTAAGTTGGCTCATCATAGAAAATAGACAACTTAACTAAGAAAATTAATAAAATAGGCATTGACTTTCAATTAGACATTGATTTTTAAATGTGTCGGCTGTGAAGGTTCCGGTTTATAGGAGTCTGGGTGATGGAGGTCCAGACTTATATGACAGTGGGCCATGGAAGTGCCGACTTATCGGAAGTGTGGGCTATATATTACTACTAGAAAACATGTATATTTTCTACAAAAGTTTTCGACAAGTTACCAACAAAAGAAATTTCCCACAAGTTTGTGACAACTTTCTGACAAAACAAAAACAAAAAAGTAACAATAAGATTTCCTACAATTTTCCGACAAATTTATTAAGTAAACTTTTTATTTAATATAATCGTCGGAATATTGTCAAAAATTACCGACGAAAGGCTTTTGTCGCTAATTCGTCGAAAAATTAGTCTGGACTTTGTCGCTAACGGCCAATATTGACAAACTTCCTACGAAACTGTTGTCGTAAATTTTTCATTTTTTTAGTAGTGTATGGAGATGCTAGCTTCGGATTTACTTTTACACTAGTTTTAAGTTAGCAATGGATCTAGCTTATTTAACCTTTACGAAACCAAAGAGTATGAAGATGAAAGACCCGACGATGATGGGAGGGTTACGAGTGACAATACTGTAATGATTAGCAAAATACAGATTTAGATAGAACCGAGGGTAATGCTAGTGAACAACAACCCAATAGTTCGAGTCAAAGCTCCGGAGGAATTGACACGTCCAGTATCGTTAATGAAGTAGTCACACACTCTGAGGGCAGGGATGAAACCACTATAACTAAGAGATCTATAAGAAATGTGTCCATCCTAAAAAGGTTACAAGATTATGTGATAGAGAGGAAAGTCAAGTACGACCTTGAAAAAGTAGTAAACTACTCGAGACTGTCCACTGAAAACCTATGTTTTTCATCTGCCTTAAACAAAAGCATTGAACCTAGAACCTATAATGAGGCTACTGCAGACCCCAATTGGGTCCAAACTATGAATGAAGAAATAGAAGCCTTATTTAGAAATAACACATGGAAGTTAGTTGAGTTACCTATATGTATAAAATCAATAGGGTGTAAATGGGTGGATAAAATAAAATATAATTTCACAGGTGAAATAGAACGAAATAAGATTAGACTAGTTGCTAAGGGATACAGTCAATCAGAAGGGATTGACTGAGGAAACTTTCTCTCCTGTGGTTAAAATGGTTATAGTAAGATGCATTATCAGCCTTGCTGTTAAAATTTTTTGGCATCTTTACCAATTTGATATTATTAATGCATTCTTATATAATGAATTAAATGAAGATGTTTATATGTCTCTCCCATAAGGATAGTACTTTAAAAACAAAAAAAAAGTTTGCAAATTAATTAAATCTTTATATGGCTTAAAACAAGTCCCTCGTATGTGGAATGAGAAGCTTGTTAGTGTTTTCTATGATCTGGTTTTGAGCAAAGTGTTACTATTCCTTATTTACTAATCCTCTGGTTATATGTTTCTTGCTCTCTTTATTTATGTTGATGACATTATCTTAACTGAAAATGAGTTAAATGAAATAAACAAAGTTAAAATTATTTTAAAGTCTAAGTTTATGATTAAATATCTGGGTGATCTAAAATACTTTTTAGGCATTGAAGTCATTAGATCCGAGTCTGGTATTTGTATATCTCAAAGAAAGTATTGTATTCAATTATTAGATGAATACGAGCTCACATGATGTAAACCTGTCTCTACTCTCATTGAACTTAATTATAATCTTGTTAAATATTGCAAAGATAGTGAGACTCTACCTTATATAACTAGATATCAAAGACTAATAGAGAAATTAATTTATTTATCCCATACAAGACCTGATATATTTTACCTTGTTCAATATTTAAACAAGTTTATGCATAAACCATCCAAGTGTCATTTGCAAATTGCTCTTCGATTATTGAAATGCCTCAAGAATTCTCCAGGTAAGGGCTTCTTGTTCTCAAAAGGAAAGAATTTTAACTTTGTGGCTTACTCTGACTCAGATTGGGGTAAGTGCGTCGGATCTAGAAGTTCTGTCATCGGCTATTGCATCTTCTTAGGCAATAACCTTATCCCTTGGAAAAGTAAAATACATGGAACAGTGTCACGATCATTTGCTGAAGCAGAATATCGTGTGTTCAACTACTTGTGAGGTGTTATGGCTCATAAACACGTTAAAAGAATTAAGAGTTGAAATCACCCTTCCCGTACCTTTAATGTGCGATAACAATGCTGCCATCTCAATTTCCGCAAATCTTGTCTTCCATGACAGGACAAAACATTTTGAAATTGACCTGCCATTTCTTAGAGAAATTTTTTTACGAGGAGCTATAAAATTATTTCAACTAAATTAAAAAATCAACTAGCAGATATCTTTACTAAAGGATTATTGGTAAACAACACGATTCTTTTTGAGTCCAATTGAAACGAAAATAAAACCACAAGGATTCAAAAAGTCCAATTGAAACCATTGGATTCAAAACGATTTTTTGATCAAACCACAGGGACTCAAAACAAAATTTACTCAAATAAAAAAGAAAGAAATATATGTCGGGTATATAATCGGGTAAACGGTTATATGTTATTGGGTAATCGGGGCAGGTAAACGGGTATATCACCATATCCCATACCCGTCCCAAACCCGCGAAAAAACTCAAATGTAATCCCAAACCCGGTCCCATACCCGATTACCCGACCCATACCCGTCCCGAATGCTTCGGGTTTCATTTCCGTCCCTACCGCTACCTCCCTCCTTTTTCGTCCTCAACAAGGAAAGTGGATCAATCTTGTCGTGCCCTCCAGCCGATTCCAGCAATGTATCCTCTAAATCAACATGTGCAGATTTCTGTTTCTTCTTCTGGTTCCGATGATTGCGCCTTCTACCGTAGCTCCTTGCCCTATATATTGTGGTTGCAGGGCTCGTCTCAAATATCAGAAAATACAGAAGGTTTCTCTGTTCTTGTTTACCACACCAATTATCTACAGTCTGGTGGTCTGAGTTGTTTTCTTGGTTATCAGCACTATTGGCTGAAGTGTATTAGTGTTCTTTGATCTGTTCTTGTTTGGAGTTCAGTTGATAACTTTTGGTCGTGTTTACTCTTTATTTTTTGTTTGAATCAAATAGTACCACTGTTTTTGACAGTATCCACATCAGTGTATACTCGGTAAATAGTCATGTATTGTTTCATGTATGATATGTGAGATTAGTCAATTTCTGCCACTCACTCATTTACAACTTTTTTTAATCTCTTTTTTAAAAGTTACCAAGCTTACAATGGAGACTCATGTTGCTAACTTCTTGGTGTTTTGTAGGTTGAGTTTATCTAGAGGCTGCCGTTAATGTGATGAATGTGGATGATACCGAATCCACGGTAATACTCAAATGGCTCAGTAACATATGTTTTATTCAACGGCCTTGAACTCGAAGGTTCCAACCAAGTCGGCTGTCTCAAGCCCTCAAAGGTCTGAATTACAATCTTCTTATGAAAACAAAGTCTAAAACATAATAAATCCTAGACGTCCTACTTATACTAAACAACTAAAAGATGTATATGGAAATAAAAATAAAATATTATTAAAGATATGGTATTGATATCTTTCAAATAAATAGCCACTTTTCATTATCTTCCATACCGGTCGTCTACGGGTCTGGTTCAGTTTATCGGGTATGATGCTCCTGCATCATACTCCCCCGGTTAGAAAAAGACTCGACCTCGAGTCTTGTTCGATGCACCTTCCAAGTTTTCTTTTCATCTTTTGAATCTGCTTCTCCTTTTTTTGGTGTTTTTTATTTTTATAATAGATAGATTTGCAATCACCGAGGATACTCCTCTTCCCCAAAGCCTTTATCCCAGACATTGACTCTGGTTCAGTTTCCTTCAATGTTTGCATACCGTAAGCCGAAACAAACTCCTTTGTCTTCACCCTAAACCATGATGAACCATTCGTCTCCAACTTGTCTAAGAGAAAGTCTCGATCACACCGACAGACGATTCCACGCCCCATGGCATATTTTGATCTTTGGACTCTCTTACTCGACTCATGGTTCCTTGCGATGAATCATAACTGGGTTATGGTGAACCTGCAACAGGCAATCTGTCTCTTCCCCGGGCACGTGAACACCAACGCTTCTGTCGTTGCCTCTTCCGGCTAATCTATGAACAAGACGACGTTATTCTTCACGCGGAGCCATTTGAAAAACCAAAGCTCTGATACCAAATGATACCGAATCCACGGTAATACTCAAATGGCTCAGTAACATATGTTTTATTCAACGGCCTTGAACCCGAAGGTTCCAGCCAAGTCGGCTGTCTCAAGCCCCCAAAGGTCTGAATTACAATCTTCTTATGAAAACAAAGTCTAAAACATAATAAACCCTAGATGCCCTACTTATACTAAACAACTAAAAGATGTATATGGAAATAAAAATAAAATATTCTTAAAGATATGGTCTTGATATCTTCCAAATAAATATCCACTTTCCAATATCTTCCATACTGGTCGTCTACGGGTCTGGTTCAGTTTATCGGGTATGATGCTCCTGCATTAGTGGTTATGGGTGTGTGAAGGTTATAAGTATTAGTAGTAATGTCATATTGGTAACAACTTTGGGCAACTTTGGTACTGATGGTTAGTACTGACGATATTTTAGAAGATTACAACTGATGGATAATAAAGGAGATTACTACTGATGGAGAATAAAGGCCAGTAGTTACTATCGAAGTGTTAGAAGATTCTTTTTCGTTTATTCAGTTGTAACTGTTTAGTGTTTGTTAGACACGTGTACATAAACGGTGATGAGAGAATCTTAGAGTAATATTTTGGTGGGAGTTTTTCATTTGATTGTACCTCGTTCTTGTTTTCTATTGATGATACTTTATTGAGTAAAGAGATATATGGGAGTTTGGTCAAGTGGGTATAAGGAATAAGGTGATAAGTTGGTGGGGGTGTGGGTGTGGGTGTGGGTGTGGTTGGTTAGAGTTGATCTGTGACGCAGCCAACCATAGTTGACAACAAGGAGTAGCTAGGGAGTTGGTAACCACAGGCCTTCCGGTAGACCGGTAGCTCCATGACTTTTGGGTTCGAGTCTCGCTTGAGACAAATTGTTCCAGGTTAAGCAGAGGGTTTTCCCAGTTGTGGGTTTCCTCCTAGTTGGGTCGCGGGTTCGAGTCCGCTGCGGTTACAACCCATTAGGAAAGACATGCATGACTCACAGGAACACCCGGTCTGCTCCCAAAGGAAGTAAGATTTTAAGAAAGTCGCCTTCAAAAAAAAAAAAAACAAAAAAAAAAAGCAAAAAAGCTAGGGAGTTGGTAAACTTGTTAATTGACGTGAACGGTATAACTTAAACACAATAATTGAGAATATATGTATTAATGGATAACGTGCTTGTTCGTATTAATGTGTATGCTCTTTCATTAAAAAAAAGGTTGTTAGTCTTTTTGTATTGATTCATTTAATTAAATGTTAAACACACAAAGGAACTTAAACCAAAATCAAATTTAATAAGGATAAAAAAACATAAATGTAATTTTCAAAAGATGGACATGGGTCAGTGTTTGTAACAGAGATAAAACTAGGGTTTACTGTGGTATATGTTCGCTCATTTGTTTAGTGAACAAACATCACCACTTGAAAACCGGATAAATGCGATCGAAATTATAAAACTAGCGTAGTAAAGATCCGGTCGCAAAACAGTTTGCGACAGCTCAGTTTCGGTCGCAATTCAGTCGCAACTTTTACGACCGCTAAACTTCGTTAGCAATTCAGTAGCAAATTTTGCCACCGTTAAAATTCGGTCGCAATTCAGTCTCAAATTTTTCCACCGCTAAACTTCGGTCTCAATTTGCCACCGCTAATGATTGTGAGTTAGAAGCCAAACTATGGCCAGTTAGGGGGCAAAATATGGTCTGTCAATGATGTTAAACTAGTGCTAGTGATGATACTTTAGGGTAACTTCGGTCCATTGATGGTGAATTATGGTTGTTTATGCTCAGTTATTATCATTAAAGGTCAATTAGGATGATTGATGGTCAACTAGAGTCAATGATTTTCAACTAGGGCTAATAGTGATACTTGTCGTCAATCAGGATAGTTAATGCTCAATTGTCGTCGCTGAAAGTCAATTATGGTGACTGATGGTCAACTAGGGTTAACAATATTCAGTTAGGTCCAATTATGATACTTTTTGGTCTATTCGGCCCAATATTGTTAATTAGGGACGTGTACGCTCAATCGTTATCATTAAAGGTCTAATGGGGTGATTCATAGCCAAACTTTCTTTAATGGCACACTCTACATCTAAAAGGTCGTAAAAAAGGTTGGTGTCATATCGGTCCTAGAAATTGCGACCGTAGGTTTTGTCGGTAAAATCAATCGACCACCGATCGAAAATTTGGTCGCAACAAAGCATTACACACGGAGGCATGTTTGATGACCAATTCGGTGGCATTTGCGATCGAAATCTGCAGTTGTCCAATTTTCTAGCAGTGTTCAACCAAGACCAAATATTTGGTTGATTAGTGGGTACTCGAGGGTTCCTCATTTCAAACATTTATTTATGTGTATAAATATAATGGGGGCATTTTTAGGATTTCTTTTAATTTCTAACAAAGACAGGATTCTTTTTTCAATCGACTTTAATTAATTGTTTAATCAGTTTACGTGATTATATTAATGGTAATGAACTACCAGTAGTTGTTTGAAGAGGAATCATCTTTAAGATTTATGGATAATTTATTGAACTTTTACAAACGAACTTTATTTTTTAAGCTTTATTTATATCCATAAGTTGAAATTGATAACCTCATATACTTACAAAAGAATTTATCAATCGTTAAAATTTCAATAGCATAACCCCTAAAAATAAGATATATATTTGCAAGGAATTATAATTCATCTTAAAACATCTTGCAATTATCAGATGGAAATAAAATAAATTATCTAAAACAATATACAGGGACCATAAAATTGAGAAAGATACAATTAACATTTGTCAAATTACGAAAAGAATTGCACATATTATTTTCTTACACAAGTTTTATATAAATGAAACACCCAAAATACTGGTTGGCATGCACTTTGATCACATGGCTGTGTAATACAGTTATCCCATGATATGTGATTAACTAATACGGCGACACAAAGTGATTCCATCACCCACCGGAAGTTGACAAATCTCCACTCTCGGGTCAACAGCTAAAGCTTTGTTAAGCTCTAACACGAAGTCTCTGTAATACCTAACATACTTTCTGAGTGGTGCGTCGGGCGGGGCAACTAAAGACCCATTCCAAAGGGTGTTATCATAGCCAATGACTCCACCGATTTTCACTAGATCAATTAACCTTTTGTGATAGTTAAGGTAGTTATCTTTATCGGCATCCACAAAAATAAAATCAAACGATCCATGAAATTTTACCTGTAAATCATAGAAAAATTGCATATTTAGTTTCATTTAGAGAAGAGGGAAGTTAAGAAATCATAGGCTAATAAACTTATAAGTACTTACATCATCAACCATTTCATCAAGAAGGGGAAGAGCAGGGCCTTCTCTAAAGTCAATCTTGTGAGCAACACCGGCTTTCTCAATAATTGGAAGACCTATCTCGTAATTGTCACGATTTATGTCCAAAGCCAATATCTTCCCATCCTCTGGCAGAGCAAGGGCGGTCGAAAGTAGAGAATAACCGGTGTACACACCAATCTCCATTGTATTCTTAGCATTTATCAGTTTGAGAAGTAGATTTAAAAACTGTCCTTCGTCAGCTGATGTTGTCATAAGATTCCTATAATTCACAGAACAAACTAAAATGTTTAGAAAACCAAAATGCACCCATAGATATTCTAAAGCTGTTAAAGAAAAAAAAACTTAAAACAAAAGATAGTGTGATTTTAGTTTTATCAAGTGATTTTAATTAATTAGATATAGCTCGGGCCAATGGGGAATCACAATAAAGATTAATACACTAGGAGGTACGGAGTGCACGCTTTAAAACATAAAGGCACTTACCAAGGGTGCTTAGCAGTGACTTCACGTAGCTCTTTCATGGCTTCTGGTTCCCTCGGGTAAACGCTTGTTTCAAGAATGTATTGATAGAGCGCATCGCTTTGAAGGAGGCTTTTGTGGCCAACTTCTTGGTGTTTTGCAGGTTGAGATTCTCCGGTGGCTGCCATATGGTTGAGATTCTCTGCTGGTACTTGAATTAGTATCTATTAATTAGGTTGTGCAAGTGAACCTGAAATTAAAGGTGAAATGCATGGGATTATATAAGGAACTAGAGAAGGGAGTTGGTGAATTAGGATGAAGGAAGGTGATTGGATGGTGCAGGTGAGTTGAAGTGGTTCCTTCGTTTGGACATGTTGACTTGGTCAACTTATGACTAAGGGAGTTGGTGAGCTTTATTTTATGTTTATTTTGTTTGTAGTTGAGTTATTTTAGTGGTCTTTAAGATTGTTGGGAGTGTTAGTTTATTCTTTGGAATTTCATTACTTTGAACCATTAAAACTTTTAGTTTTTCAGATAAGTTCAGACTATTTCAAAATTATTAATTAATTAGCTTGGATTGGTTGTGGTTATAATGCAATGTTAAAAATCCCATAAAATTTATTATTTTAGTATTAATCTATAATCTATAATCTATGTAGTTGATAGCAATACTTTTCTGGTATAACCAAAATAAATGAATATTCTCGGCAAATAAATAAATTTCTCATGTCATGTTCTTATTGTAATTGTTATTGATAAATATTAATATCACTAAATCTATACTATATAATAAATAAAAGTTTTTACATGCCACGTGTCGGTTTCACGTTCATTCTTATTAGTTTTTTTCCGCCTCTCTCTCTTATTAAATACATATTCATCTTAATAAAACACAATAATATATATTTAAAAAAAATGTTAATTGTACTAATATAACACATTTATTTTAAATTATCCCTTATAAAACTTTAAAATCTAATTGTTTAACTTTTATTTTCAATCAAATAATAAATTAAAATCAAAATACATTAAATATGACTTAATATATTTTCAAAAACCCAATTATATATTAGTTTTTACATATTTTAAGTTTTGTTTTATATCCTTAGTACATGATATATTTTTATGCCTGTAAAATATACACATAAAAATTTAAAATTTTTATTTATTAATATTTTTCACCTCGTGTGTATACACGGGATGTAAACTAGTGATTTAAAAAAACCAATCCAACTAGATTGTAATTAATTATTATTAGTTTTTTTTATCTTGATGTAGCTTGGACGTGTCATATTTTTAGGAACTTAAATCAAAACGAATTACATATGTAGTTAAGTGGATCAATAAAAATAACACTCCTAATTGTTTACTAAAATTGCTTAGATGAAATTCTTCGCGAAATAGAATTGCGACAGCAAAAATCCATCATTAATTTTGTGACAGAGTAGCTTCATCGCAAAATGAGAGACAAACTTGTTGAAAAAACCCGTACGTATGGCCTCAACTCAACTATTTTAAATCAAGTTTACCAATATGACATAATGGTCCCTCAACTTACATTAATGTTATTTGATGGAAATAACAAGTGAGTATAAATAGGGGATCTTTGTTTCCATTTAGATGTCAACAAAAAACATACGTACAGAGAGAATCAAGAACATCATTCAAGATTCTCTCTAAAGATCATCTATCGATCAATCCGACATCATAACGGGATCGATTACAAATCAATGACATTATCATCTTCTTCAAAGATTCTAATCCCAACAAGTAAGTTCCATTATTTTGATGTCTAATTCTTTTATTATTCGATTGAATTGATACCGATCCGCTCACGATGTTGCCCATTCACATGGATTAATCAACATGTGGTATCAGAGCATTGGTTGATTGTATCAATTCAATTAACAATCGTTTTACGGTTTTCTGAAAATTGTTTAAATCAAGTATTCTGTTGATGAACGGTAAAATCGTTTTTTTTAATTAAACGGAATCCAGAAAACCGTCACAAAACATTAATCGTAACCATAATGAAACCTGAAAGAATTTATGGAAATCGGTACAATTGAAACAATCGATCTTTCGATTAAAATTGTTTCAGTAAATTGGAATACGGATGCCTTACTGGAACTTTTCAAATGACAATTAATAACATCAATTTTGTGTTTCAATTCCATTATAATACGGAATTAAATTGCATGAAAGTTGATTTTAATATGAATAAAATAATGTGCTATGGAAAGTTTGACATCTGTATTCCCTTTGATGACACATATAATTAACGAATTGCATCTGTGCCATCTGGATTTCCATCAAAGTGAAATTTTGAATCTTTTGGTTTTGGTTTTGGGTCTGATTCATCAAAATGAATTTTGGGAATTAACGAAATAAACACTAAGTTGCATGATATGATGCCATCTGGATTCCCATTAAATGCATATGAATTTATTTTGTTCATATTTGAATTGTGAATTTCCCTTCCATCTGTATCATTAATGTGCATGATATTCCTGCAACACGTAATGCACACTAAATATAGGCACATGAATTTTATTTGCTGTTAAACTTGATGCACATGAATCATCTTTGGTGCGCATTACTTATCATCAATATGCCTCCAAAATTTTCTTATACGCATCAATTTTTAATGGTAATTTTAGTGAACAATTAGATTATTAACCCAACGGTTTAATTGTCTAGTTGGTCATTGAGATTTAAATAATACCATTATTATGTAATCATGTATGTTGTCAAATAAGAAACCCAACGGCCAACTGTTTGATGACATATATGGTGTAGGAATGACATAATTAACATAAATATTTCATGTCTATCAAAAGGTGATATGTTATATTTATGTAGCATAACTTTAATCATTAATGATGTTCATAATACTTGAGTATTGACCTTAGCCAATGCAAAGTCAGCACTCAATTAGAACCTTACTTTAGTATATTATTTTGGTGTTATAATAGATTCTATCTTTAATATATTAATTCTGTCTGCTTTATTTGATTACCCCAATTCCAACAACTAACTTCTACTCTTCTAAACATCCTTATTCCATTTATGTCAATCTAGCATCCACTATAAGCCCCAACTCTGGAATTGAAATTCTGAATAGGGCAAACTTCGCCTCCTGGCAAACTTCGCCTCCTGGAGAGTTGCAGTCAAACTTACTCTTGGCATGATGGATCTTGATTATGCCCTGAGGCATGACGCTCCTGGCACTCTTACTGCTGAAAGCACAGCAGAGCATAAACAAGAGTATGAAAAATGGGAAAGGTCTAACCGCATGTCTCTGATGGTAATCAAGAATTCCATCTCAGTTGCGATCAGGGGAGCAATACCTGATTCAGATAATGCCAAAACTTATCTGAAATCAGTGGAGGAACAATTCAAAGGTTCTTCTAAAGCCCATGCGAGTACTTTAATCTTGAAAATGCTCACCTCAAAGTATGATGGGGTTAGTGGTGTACGCGAACACATAATGATGATGAGCGACATGGCCCATAAATTGAAGGGCTTAGAAATGGAAATCAGCGACGGTTTTCTGGTTCATTTCATCATGACTTCTCTTCCTACATGCTTTGATGCTTTTAAAATCAACTATAACACTCAGAAAGATAAGTGGTCCATAAGTGAGTTGATTGCAATGTGCGTTCAAGAAGAAGAACGTCTGAAGCTAGAAAAACCTGACGTTGTTCACGTCACCACCACTAATCCATTAATGAGGAAGGGAAATTCGGTAAAGGGGAAAGCTCTAAAGTCCAAAAGACCGGTACAAGTGGAGCCTCCAGCTCAAAAGCCTCCTCGGGACTAACTCGCTGCAAATTTTGCGATAAGAAGGGGCACGAGCAACGAGATTTCCCTAAATTCAAGGAGTGGCTGGCTAAGAAAGGTAACCATCTTTTCATGATACTTGAGTCCTTTAATATTAATGTTCCAACTAACACATGGTGGGTTGACTCTGGTTCTATGGTTCATGTTACTAACTCCACACATGGAATCCTTACAATCTAGAAGCTGGAAAGAAACCGAAGGACAATTAAGATGGGAGATGGTGATGAACTTAATGTTGAAGCTGTAGGAACCATGCAATTAATTATGAAAACCGGTCATTGTATTAAACTTTATGATACTTTGTATGTACTGAGAATAACTCAGAATTTAGTATCTGTACCAAAGTTGGATCATGACGGTTATGAAGTTTCGCATGGACATGGCAAAGTCACTATTACTTTAAACTCTCATGTCATTGGTTGTGGTTATCTGGAAGGAGATATGTATAAATTAGAACTAGATGATCAATTTTCAAAATCGTTGTTATCATATAATTTGATGGAAAACATTAATAAACGAAAATGAGATTTAGAAACATCATCCATGTTGTGGCATCAACGTTTAGGCCACATCTCACGAGATCGAATGTTAAGACTTGTAAAGGATGGAGTATTATCTAATCTCGATTTCAATGATTTTGAAAAGTGTGTTAAATGCCTTAAAGGTTAAACGGCTAAGGGATCTAAAAAGGGTGCCACTAGAAGTTCTAGTTTGTTGGAACTCATATACACTGACATTAGTGGACCTTATTCCCTTGGAATATCAGGACATAAGTTGTTTATCACTTTCATAGATGATCACTCACGTTACATGTACTTGTACTTAATTAAGGATAAATCTAAATCACTTGACATGTTTAAGACTTTTAAGGCTGAAGTTGAAAATCAACTCAACTGTAAGATAAAAGTAGTGAGATCAGATAGAGGTGGTGAGTATTATGGTAGACATACAGACATTGGTCAAGCTCCCGTTCCTTTCTTTAATTTTTGTAAAAAACACGGGATTGTGAACCAATTTACCATGCCGGGTACTACTCACCAGAACGGTGTTGCTGAGAGAAGAAATCGGACCCTTATGGATATGGTAAGAAGCATGTTAGCAAATACCAACTTGCCTGGATTTTTATGGACAGAGGCATTAAAGACAACTGTTCATATACTGAATAGGGTTCCGTCTAAATCTGTCCCTAAAACTCCTTTTGATATTTGGACAGGAAGAAAACCTAGCTTAAGTTATATGAAAGTATGGGGTTGTCCAGCCGAAGCTAAGCTTTATAATCCTCAACAAAAAAAACTTGACATGAAGACTGTCAGTTCTTACTTTATCAAATATCCTGAACATTCAAAGGGATATAGATTCTATTGCCCTCCTCATACTACTCGCATAGTGGAAACTCGTCATGCTGAGTTTCTGGAGGATTCTAAGGTCAGTGGGAGCAGTGAATGTCAAGACTTTGACATTCAAGAAGTGGAAGAGGAGGGGGGATGGACTCTCTATACTTACTTCCTATTACACCTTTTGTACATGACACTACACCATTACATGACACTGCGCCATTATCTCATATTTCCTCAGAACATCATGTTGCTCCAAACATCCCTGTACATGAAGGCACATCAAACACACAAGAGCAAGTCCTTGAACCCAAAATCAATTAAGGAGGTCATCACGGTCTTGAAGGCCTACTAATTTTGATGATTATGTAACCTACCTTAATGAAGCTGATTTGGATATAGGAAAGTGTAACGATCCAATCTCTTCTAATGAAGCCATTAATAGTGATCAATCTTTCGAGTGGAATAAAGCTATGATTGATGAGTTTGACTCCATGAAGAAGAATGATGTTTGGGATTTGGTTGAATTTCCCAAGGGTGCAAAACCCGTAGGATGTAAGTGGGTTTTCAAAACCAAATTAGATCCCAATGGAAACATTGAACGCTCTAAAGCTCGATTGGTTGCTAAAGGCTATACTCAAAAGGAGGGAATTGACTATGAGGAAACTTTCTCACCTGTTTCACGAAAGGATTCCCTGAGGATCGTTATGGCCTTGATAGCTCATTTTGACTTAGAGCTACATCAGATGGATGTTAAAACCGCTTTCCTTAATGGTGATTTACATGAGGAAGTGTTTATGAATTACCCCAAGGTTTCAAACCTAAATGTCAAGAACACTTAGTCAGTAAGTTAAAGAAATCCATATACGGGTTAAAACAAGCATCACGTTAGTGGTACTTAAAATTTGATGAAGTTATGAAGAAACAAGGTTTCATCAAGAATCAAGTGGATCAATGCACCTACCTCAAAATGAGTGGGAGCAATTTTACAATACTTGTCCTTTACATAGATGACATTCTATTGGCAAGTAATAATTTAGATCTGTTGCATGAGTCAAAGCGATTACTCTCGCGTAATTTTGACATGAAGGATGTCGGAGAAGCTTCTTACGTAATAGGCATCGAAATCCACCGAGATCGAGCCAATGGGACATTAGGGCTATCTCAAAAGGCTTATATTGATCTTGTTCTTACACGTTATAACATGCAACATTGCTCTCCGTCAGTAGCTCCAGTAGTTAAAGGAGACATTTTCGGTTATTTCCACTGTCCAAAAACAGAGGTTGAAAAGGAGCAGATGAGATTGATACCTTATGCTTCAGTAGTAGGAAGCTTGATGTATGCTCAAGTCTGTACTCGTTCGGATATTTCTTACATTGCTGGAATGCTAGGCCACTATCAATCTAATCCTGGCCTCGATCACTGGAAAGCAGCAAAGAAAGTGTTGCGATATCTACAAGGAACGAAAGACTATAAATTGATTTATAGAAGAAGTAATAATTTGGAAGTAGTTGGCTATTCTGATTCTGACTTTGCTAAATGCAAAGATGATAAGAAATCAACTTCGGGGTACATCTTTATGCTAGCAGGCGGACCAATCTCATGGAAAATTCATAAGCAACAGTTGACAACAACCTCAAAGATGATGGCTGAATACGTCGCGGTTTATAATGCAACTTGTCATGGGATGTTATTAAGGAATCTCATTAGTGGACTCAAAGTTGTTAACTCCATATCACGACCATTGAAGATTTATTGTGACAACTCAACTGCCGTTAGTTTCTAGAAAAGTAATAGTTCGAGTGGAGCTGGATTATATCTCGATACAAAGTTCTTGTCCGTACGAGAACGTGTAGAGGAAAATAACCTTTGTATTGAGTACATAAGCACAAAATATATGCTTGCGGATCCAATGACTAAAGCTCTACCACCCAAAACTTTCCAAGATCTCGTAACAAGGATGAGGTTTAGTAGTGACCTTATGTAATAGCATATCAAGTGTGTATGAATGATTAATGTAATTTCCTCGAATGTTTATTTGTCTATAATAACGTACATGTGCACTTAATGATATATGGACATATTTTGTACAAATTAATATTGTAATTTAAGGGTTTATTTCATTCGTTTTGGTTTTATGTTTAAGTGTTTCATATTGAGACTTTAGTATGACTGTTGGGGGTCTCGAATTGACTGCAATTTGAATGAATGTAACTCTCTGCTACAGTTTCAACTAGAAACTTGATGAATGTTCAACTTGGCCAAACTTAATGAATATTCATCATAAATGGTTATTCGGCCAAGTGGGAGAATGTTGAAAAAAACCCGTATGCATGGCCTCAACCATTTTAAATCAAGTTTGCCAATATGACATAATGGTCCTTCAGCTTACATTAGTTTTATTTGATGGAAATAACAAGTGAGTATAAATAGGGGATCTTTGTTTCCCTTTAGATGTCAACAAAAAACATACGTACAGAGAATCAAGAACACCATTCAAGATTCTCTCTAAAGATCATCCATCGATCAATCCGACATGATAACTAGAACGATTACAAATCAATGGCATCATCATCTTCTTCAAAGATTCCAATCCCAATAAGTAAGTTCCATTATTTTGATGTCTAATCCATTTATTATTCGATTGAATTGATACCGATCCGCTCACGATGTTGCCCATGCACATGGATTAATCAACAAAACTTTGTGACAAGACTGATTTTGTGACCTTAGCGATAGATTTTATGTCGTAAAACGTGTCTTTTGCAAATTCTTTTCATCACGAACATGCATGTTCCAATGGAACAGTTCTATCGTTGTGCTGTGGCAAAAATATTACGTCGTCCGAATTTGTATCGGCCGGAATAGTTAATGCACAAGTGAGAGATAGTTGAGAGAATTGAATGCTTATCCCCTTGAAAGAGATGGATTCTTATACCCGATTCTTTTTTAGTGCATTTAATGTAGGTTATCATAGTGTTTCTGGGTCTCCGACACTATTTAGGACGTGTTGATCTTCCCCTTCCCTGCTGGTCGATGTTACCCCAGGGTGTTCCCCTCGTCCGTAGCTAGGACGTCTTTTCGACTGGAACTCTTTTCGGATGGGATCTTTGGAATTTAATGCTTTCAGTATGGAACATTTAGAGAGGGTCGTCTCTTTCGATTAAGTCTACCGAAAATACTGAAAATATGGAAAAAACCAAAAAACCAGAAACTAGGCATAGCGACGACTTTTTAGTGGTGACATTTTAGAGGCGCTAATGCCCTAAAGTTATTAAGCGGTGACTGATTAGCGGCGATTTTTTGGTATTAGAGACAAATTATTAGCGGTGACATATTAGCGGCGATATGTCGCCACTAATACCTTTCGCAGCGATTATACAGGGTTTTAGCAGAATGTTGCCCTAAAACCTTGTAGTGAGGGACAACACATAACAAATACAATCAAATCTAAACAACACAACAACTTTTATGAACACATAATGGATGTAAACACAAGAACATACTGTTACCAATTTTATTTTTTTTAGAACGACTTTATATAAACTCCACACGCCTAGCAAGAAACTAAGTGAGGGAAAGAAAAAAAAGATTACAAAGACATTAGGGGATTTTTTTAGCCAATCCACCTAAGAAATATTCAGTTTACTGTTCCTATTAACAAACAAAAAATAAGAGAAACTTTGAATGTCATTAGAACAGAATCCTTTCATTTTTTCTTGGAATTGAAAATCAAATCATTCCTGAATCTCCAAAACACCCACCACGTGGTCATAACAATCCCTCCACAAGATGTTTATTCTTTGAAGTAGTTTGGAGAGAGCTAATATAGACAAGCAAGGAATAAGGCGCTAAATCAGGGGCGGGAAGAATATCAAGCCATCTCATGACCAATGACCAATGTAAGGATGTGGGTTGAGTCTTCCACATCCAAGACGCCAACCGGACATAACATTGAAGGAATGTCCACACCTTTTGTAGCCAAATTACATCGAGTAGGGATTCTGTTGAGAAGAACACGCCATACATGAATATTCACCTTTTTCGGATTTAAATGATTCCACAGTCTTTCTAGAGCTAACAGAATGGATACAAGAGTCAATTAATTTACGAACATCTTTAACCTTGAACTCCTCTCTATGACTTTCCAATGAGCATATCCAAGAATTTGGAGAGCGGGAGAGAACAAGATAGGAAATAAAGGCTACTAGAGAAACAAGTTGAGCCTCCTCTTTGCCCCCCGCAAACAACACTACGCCAAGACCCGAAAAAATCGCGATTAATAACCCTGTTGCAAACCAAATAGTCTCTGTCACGAACATAAAAAGTCCGAGATTGAAGAGATGCACGTCCAAGCCATAAATCTTTCCAAAACAAAGTACTGGAACATGAACCAATCCGTTTCTTTAAATACCAAAAAGGAATAATACCTTTATCATGAATAGAATAGAAAGACTTTGCAATCCGGTACCAAACACCTGTACCATTAGAAGGACCAATTGGGTTAGTAATTCCCATATTCTGCCCGTAAATGGAAGTAATAACCTTGACCCAAAGACTATCCTGGGATGACACAAAACGTCATCACCGCTTTTGAAGAAGAGCAAGGTTTAGGGCCTCCAACGAATCAATCCCTAAACTACCTTTCTCCTTAGAAGTGAGAACAAGATTCCAATCAAACCAGTGCTGCTTACGGGAATCCAAACCAGCACCCCAAAAGTCATGTGGTTTAGGGATTGGTCATGTTTTTATGGAGACTCACAAAGCAAATTAAAAGAAGAATTATTTTCTCATTTAAAAAAGAAAACAATTTCTCATTCGCTTTGTACCCCACTTGTGACCTAACGGGGCTTAGAACTCGTTTATTTTTCCAATAGACAGAACGAGGATTTTGTAATTCGCAACTCGCTGAATTGGCGTTTTATAGGAGTCTTTTAAGTCTATTTTGATTCCAATCTAATTTTTTTCTTCACGTTAGTATTAGCATTGCATATTATTCTTTTAATGAGGACTTACTAACATCTGAATTTGAGAAGCTTTTACAAATTATAATTTATAAGTATAGGGATCTACATATATAGTTAAAATACCAAGAAGAAAACAGTAGTTGAAAACGATAATGATTAATATATAACTTCGTGATTACATAATTGAATAAACAACATTGTAGAATTATCAAAGAAATGAAAAGAAAACTTTAACATGTTACACATGGAAGAGAATATATAGTTATCACGAAGAATCATATAACTGCATATGTTTAAGTTGTTGTAATCAACTTATACGGCGACACAGAGTGATTCCATCACCCACTGGAAGTTGACAAATCTCCACTCTCGGGTCAATAGCTAAAGCTTTGTTAAGCTCTAACACAAAATCTCTGTAAAGTTGTATTTTAACTAAAATAAACTTGAAACCTTTGTTGACAAAGTCAACCCATCTTGTTTCTATCTACTCCACAAAAGTTGTATTTTACATCGATCCAAAACTGTTTGCATATGAACTGGTATTAAATTCAATAATAATACTGGTACTAGTTACAATTGTTTTATTACACAATTCGTAAGCATGCTCCAAAACATAGTCAAACTTTCGTAAAAAGGGACAACTAGAACTCACGTGAGATAAGCACGGTCAGTGGTCTCTAAAGATCTTCTAACTTGTACATACACATCCTAAAGGACTTATCTTCACATTCAACGCATTCGTTCAACATCCAACATCGAGAACTTGGAAAGTACTTGCCGGCATGCCCGAGAACATGGAAAGTTCTCGTCCAACCTTATACGTGAGAACTTTGGAAAGTTTTCGCCTTACATGAGTAAACTACCCCGGAGGAACAATTTTAACTCAAATGAGTAAAACTACTCCGGATTAACAAGTTAATCCAGATGACTAAATTTAACAAGGTGTCTTTAGCACCGAAAGTAATAAGATCATCAATACAAACATGCACTCCACACTCGTTACCAACTAGTTTTATGTTTCATTATAACTTCTCATTCGGTCATAAAGTAAAATCTAATTACACAAAATAGCTAGATGACACTAAAATTAACAACACCATCTATAAGTATGATTCTTGATTAATATCCTTTTCTAAAGCATCTTTGATCCATTGCCATTCGCATTCATCCCCAATATCCTCCAGTTCATATGCAAACAAGTTTCGATTTTGGTTGTCAACGAACTCGATCTACTGATATGCCGCGAAAGGCGAAAAGGTTTAATACGAAAGAGAAGTTAAGATAACCGTACAACAAATAGAGGAAATCGTAATCCGTATCTTAACAATATTGTTTGGAATTTACTTTAACGTCTTTTCTTATGGTTATGGTAACCTAAAGATGGTTTATTTGAGATTAGTACCGAGAAATGATTTCATGATGGTTTGTGTTCGTGGTTTTGGAGGTCGTTCTCAATTCTGGGTGTAAAAGGTGATTTGAACCGTTTAACTAGTTCGAGTCATTTTGGTTAGAAATGATTATTCGCGAACATTTGAATCAACGGTATGTCCATGTTAAAAGGGATTAGAGATTTATCATCAAATAGGTATGGTAGGTAAGTATGAAAAAATTTCTAATATTCCTTATAAGATTGATTTTTTTTAACGACGAGTTTTTGCTTTTTTGTTTTGAATTAGGTAAGTTTTGAACCCACAATCTTATAACACCGGATACAAATAATATTTTGGTTTATTTAGTTTTAGAAACCGTCACTACCAAAAGCAGAAAAGTTTGCGACAGCAGTTTCATGTGAAGTTTGTCGGAATTGACCGTTAGCGAAGTTTCCGACAAAAAATGTTTGTCGGAAAAACCCTTATAGGAAAAAAAATTCCGACAAAGTTCCGACTATTTTTCCAAAGAATTAGCGACAAAGGTCTTTCGTCGGTAATTTCCGACAATATTCCGACGGTTATATTCTTTAATATCTGTGAGGAAATTGCGACGAGTTTCCCACAAAATAGTTTTTTAAATATTATTATTTTTAATTATTAATAATAATAACTAATGATCAGTAATATTAATATTTAATTTTTATTTAATATGATACCGACAAAATTCCAACAGCTTTAAACTTAAAAAAAAATAATAAAAACATTATTTTCCTTTCTTTTTAATTTTTAATTTTTTTATTTATGTCCAGCTAACATAAAAACCGTTGAGGTTTATTGGTTGGTGACATTTGATTCTTTTGAAACTTCTACTACTTCATTAAATAAAGATCTAAATACCTAGGTTATTATTTAATCTAAATAAAATTTAATATAATAAAATGGAAGGTAGTCCTGCAAATGAATAAAGCATTTATAACCAGAAATCGAACATCCACTAGCTATAGTTTCCACTATGGTTGGCCAAGTCAACATCTGACCAACCGCACCACCTTCTGTTATGATATCGATATCATAACACCTTCTGCGATGCTCCCTCCCTCCCTCCCTCCCTCCCTATATATATAATTCCGGTTCACTTCTCAATTCATATCAGGTTCACTTCTACATCTCCATTTCACACACACAAAACCAACTAATTAAATTCATCAATGGCAGCTACAAAACACCAAGAAGTTGGCCACAAAAGCCTCCTTCAAAGTGATGAGCTTTACCAATACATTCTTGAAACGAGCGTTTACCCCAGAGAACCACAAGCGATGAAAGAGCTACGAGAGGTCACTGCTAAACACCCTTGGTAACTCTCCTAATTAATCTTATTAAACATTCTTTCACATATATAATGATTTTGTTTTCTAGTTTCTCGTACTTAACTGTAATACTAAATGCAGGAATCTTATGACGACATCTGCTGATGAAGGACAGTTTTTAAACTTACTTCTTAAACTTATAAATGCTAAGAACACGATGGAGATCGGGGTGTACACTGGTTACTCCCTTCTCTCTACCGCCCTTGCTCTCCCTGAAGATGGAAATATATTGGCTTTGGATATAAACCGGGAAAATTATGAAATTGGTCTTCCCATCATTGAGAAAGCCGGTGTTGCTCACAAGATTGACTTTAGAGAAGGCCCTGCTCTTCCTCTTCTTGACCAAATGGTCGAAGATGTAAGTACTTATAACAAACACTGTTTTTTTGCTTTGTTTTTCAAATTGCAAATCAATTTATATTTCTGATCTTAATTTCCAGGAAAAATGCCATGGATCATTTGACTTTATTTTCGTGGACGCTACAACTATCTTAACTATCATCAAAGGTTAATTGACCTAGTTAGAATTGGGGGAGTGATTGGCTACGATAACACCCTTTGGAATGGCTCTTTGGTGGCACCACCGGATGCTCCTCTGAGAAAGTATGTTAGGTATTACAGAGATTTTGTGTTAGAGCTTAACAAAGCTTTAGCTATTGATCCGAGAGTGGAGATTTGTCAACTTCCGGTGGGTGATGGAATCACTCTGTGCCGCCGAATAAGCTGATTACAAACAACTGAAACATATGAAGCAGATGTATGATTCTTCGTGATAACTATATATTCTCTTTAATGTTTGACATGTTCTAAAAATTGTAAGAAAAAAAACATGTTGAGTTTTCTTTTCATTCTTTGATGATTCTACCATGTTGTTTATTCAAATATCTAATCATAAAGTTTTATATTTTTCTTATCGTTTTCAAATACTGTTTTCATTAAAAAAAGAAAAAAAAAGAAAAGAGAATTCCTTGTTATTTTAACTAATTTATATATGTGTAGATCTCTGTACTTATAATTTACAATTTACAATTTACAATTTACAATTTACAATTTACAATTTGTGAAAGCTTCTAAAACTAAGATGTTAGTAAGTACTCGTTAATAAAGTAAAATTGTAATCAAAATAAACTTAAAATTAAAAGACTCCCACCTTGGTTGACCAAGTCAACATATCTTCTTTCTATCTATTGCACATTTGCATCTGCCACCAAGTCTCTCGGACGCTGCGAGTAGTGGCATCTCCCATTATAGTTTTTTTTTTAATTTTCATTTTCATCCTATATGAGTTCATTAAACTTATATAGTTTTTTCTAATATTTATTTTAAAACTTTCATTCATTAACTTAAAAAAATTTGTAATGTGACTGTGTTTATTTGTTTTAACTTAAAATTCCGGTACAAATTTTATTAAAAAACAGTTCGAAGCAGGGTATTAAACTTTTTGTATCCTAAGTTGTATCGAGTGTCGGTACCATACAGGTAGCATGAAGAACAGGAACGATACAGATCGAACAACAACGGTACCGGTATCGTGTATTATTGAATTTAGTACCGGTATTCGTTTTAATAGTTTTCGAACGATGTGAAACACGACTTTATTTTTTGGGTTACATCAAACAATTTTTGTGTAAGGAAACCATTGTAACTAAACCTTCATTTTTTATCGCAAACAATACAAAGTACCGGTACCGTAACGAATCGTGTAGATACCGCGTGAACAACAACGACACTATGGCCTTCGTGATTGGCTGTGCTTTTCCAGCTCTCGTCATGACTATGGGAGCAAGCCCCCTCTCTAGCGCATTGGATGCTTCCTGGACCTTATCACCAACCTCACGTGGCATCATGTAGCGCACATAAGCGCCCCTCTTGAAGGTCTTGAGGTGATTAAACCGCTTATGGAAGATGAACAACGCTACAACGAACTAGAGGATCGCCTCAATCACCACTTCTTTGGGAATACTGAAAAAGTCAATAGAATAACCTACGAGGATTTGGTGTAAAAACAACTTATTATAGAAGAAGAAAAAAAAAACTCCTCCATGGGGAGCATAGTAAGGATCGCATTTACGTGAATCGTATTATTAGTTATAATGATTTTTGTTTCGATGCAGTCTAGTTTTGATTTTTTTTCACTACCCATATCAAAGCGGTACCGTGGAGGAAAAGAAAAATTGTTAGTTCTATCCCACGTTCTACTACGCACCTGCTATTCCCATGCAGCGATGCAACCTCCTTGGCCCCAACCTACCCCACAAATATAGAACATGTTTACTTCATCAACAAATTAGCCCAAACTCCGTTAAGTTGGCACCTCCACAGCTGACACATTTAAAAAATAAATGTCTATTTGAAAGCCAATGGCTATTTTGTTAATTTTCTTAGTCAACTTGCCTATTTTAATGATTTTCCAAAAAAAAACCAATAATACACTGATTGGGAGTGTATTGTATGTATTATATTTCAATGATTTTCCCTATTTTGTTAATCTCCTATCCATTGGTGCTCGATTATTTAATGACAACTTTGGTGTAAGGCCTCAAATCCGAGAAATCTTACTTGTTGGATTTACTCATAAACACATAGCGAATTAAATAAGTGCATCGGAAATATCATTCAAGTTACAAAATGTTCAAACATAGCGAAATCATCGTCTTAACATTAAATTCAAATAGCATAAATTGAACGGGATGCCGGTGTCATCGTTAGAGTAATTCTCTCAGCACAAATTCCACATGCATCCACAACAACAATCTACACTTAACCTTAAGGCATACAAAAAATTCAACGTAGTGAATTTTACCTTAACATAAAACATTACACGTCAAAAACGTTTGCCAAAAATATAACATTCATGCAATACTACTAAAATCGTACATAACATACAAAAACATTAAACATGAACCGTTCGTGTCAAATCTGCGCGTTTTCGTAATCGTCAATTCCTTTGGCATTACCTGAGATTAATCGAGGCTAGTGTTTGTCTAGAATGCTCCGCCTCGTTCGGAATACTAACCTAGACAGAATCACAACTCGTAGTGATAGTAACATTACTCGTGTGCATCTATACTACATTTACAGGATAGCTAATCCTATCATTCATACCAGTTGTACAACTGTTTGCTAACCCACAAAGGCTCCCGTATAGGTATAGCAAATCTCTTGTCTAGGACACCCAATCAGTCTCGTCTGGATTCCTAACCTAGACACGGTTTCATTCATCGCATTTGTTCCCGAAAGAACCGTTAGCATATTCAACTTACATTAAAGCATTCATTCATTCGTAAAACGTTTTAGTTAAAGTAGTGTACGTTTTATCAAAACATCTTTCATTAAAAACCTTTCATAAACATTTAGGCTAAACATTTCATAAATCCTTTCACAAATATTCATTTCATAAACGTTTCATAAACTCACCTGACTTTCTTAGTTAAACATCCGTAAGTCTATGGCTATAAATGGTGCTAGGCGATCTGCTCGAGCAGTCACAAACGATATGTGTTAAATTCAAGATACAACCAAAAATATTTGCTTGAAATTCCACTTGGTCGAAAACCCTTTCGTCAAAAATCTCTTTTCTACCGAAATCTCTTTCGCCTTAAATGTCTTTCGTCTAAAAACTATTTCGTCCGAAAACCTTTTTCATCCGAGTAGCTTTTCAGTTAGAACGCAATGTTCATCTTTTTGACCGAGTACCTTTTCGGTCGAAAACCTTTTTGGTCCCTTGTAATGTCCCGGATTTTCCGATGTGCCTTTTCCCTAAACGCTTACCGTGTTATTTTAAACTTTAATTATTATTTTCTCAAAAAGTAATTTTTTTTATTTATTTAATACGAATCTAAGGAAAACATGCATATATGTATATATATATATATATGTATGTTTATTATATTTTATCTTTATTAAACAGGATATTATTAAAATTCTTAAAACATATAAGTTTATAATTATATAACTAATTTATAAACTTATTTCTAAAACCTTTAAACTTACAAATCATAATCCTAGAAATTATTTCATAAAATAATAAAGGAAATAAAAACTTATAAAACTTAGTTTTTATAAAAATAAAAACATAATTATTTTTATATAAAAAGTCCGAGGACCAAAACTGCCAAGTAATGAAACTTTTTTTAAACTAAAATTCTACTTTTAAACATAAAGTGTAATTCAGTAAAACTTTGAGGACCTGTTCTGCCATTTTTCCAAACACCCGAAACCCAAACCAGTCACGGTTTCGAGTCCCACATCAACCGGTTCTTGACCCTTTTCACGCGAAATCGCGATTTCCGTCCAAATGCACTGAACCTCGACTTTCGCCTCCCGCATGCGACTCCTACCTAACTATATTTAATGCTTGATTTAAATCCTTGGTCGTGCATGGGCTCGGGATTTAACCCATAGACTCAACCGTTAGCCCCCACCTAATCGGGCCTTAAATCACGAAATCAACTATAAATACCGGGTGTAATCGACCCATGAAATCATCCTCAAACGTTCTCAATACTCATATCGTCCTAAACGAGCCGGCATTCCAAATCCGAACTCGCGACAGCCGACTTCGACCTTCAAGCCCATTCCTCCTCGATTCGTCATCTTAACAGGTAATTCGAAATACCCTTAGCTTCGTTTCCATGCTGAAAACATTTGCCCACTGTCAATCGTTATAGGCAGAGGGATTTTCGGATCGAATTTGAGGGATTTCAATTCTAGGGTTCTTGAGCAAATTAGGGACGATTTGGGAATATACTTATCTATTTGATTTTCCATGTATATTACCACCGAGACCCGTAGGCGGGGTGGTTAAGTGTTTGTGTGTGATGTTGACCCGGGGCAGACCCGAGTTCGATTCGGTCTGGCCCTTGGTTTTTGTTTTTGTTTTTTTTATTATCATTTTAAATAGTTTAAAACTTTTAATAATTTTTATAAATTCTGTGATACCTTTATAAACGTGAATATTAATTTTATTTACACTTTTATTTTCTGAAAATATTTTATTTTATTAAAACTTACAATAATAAATTTATTAAAATAGTTTTAAACATTTAAAAAGAATACTTCCGAAATTTATAAAACTTGAATAGAAATCGTTTTATAAAATTCGAAGCTTAATTCCTTATTCCTTTTTTTATATACAATAAATTTACTTTTATTTAAAACTTTAATTTAATAAATTTTAAACTTATACATTTTTATATAAACAAGAAATCCATTTGTTTATATAGATTTAAATCATAAGAAACTTTATTTAAGACATCTATAAACTCATAATTTTATTTAAACTTTAAACGTATAATTTAAACTTTATAAGAAGTTCTATTTAACATTTTGTAAACTTATAAATGCTCATTATTATTTAAACTTATAACCACATCCTAAACGTTATTAAATTATAAATTGTTTTGTAAGATGAATACTCAATTCTTAAATACTTTAAATCTTGAATGATTTATAAATTATTCTTTTGGGATAATTATGTGTCCGTAGTAATTATTTATTCGTAAATAATTATTTATCCCTAGAACTCATTTATTCTTAAATAATTATTTATTTTGAATAATTGTTATTGATCCTTAAGCATTATTCCTCTTTATATATCCTTCCAACTATATTATTAAGTTACTTAGAAAATTTCTTTAAATTATTATTATCTATTTTGAGTAATTAATAATGATAAAACATTTAAATTCTAATCTATAAATCTATTAAACTTTGACACACAAGTCTTGTATCATTCATTCAAAACATTTATTTTAAACTTAACTTAAACTTCACAAACACGACCATTCCCATCTCCCATTGAAACCCTAGTCGAATATTGAAATCCCAAATCATTGTCTTAGACTTATAGAAATAAACTTGAAACTTTAGACTTATATTCTTAGGCTTATCGTGAGGATATTCTCCCTCCAAGTCTTGCAAATACTTGTCCGTGTCGGATACTATTCATCATCCAATTGAGTATACTTAGCCCCTTTTTCCTTTCTATGCTTTTGGGGTGAAACATGTTCAAAATTCTTAAACTTATACAGTTCTTGTACAACTATGACTACGTGTTTATTCTTATGTTAAACTTGAGACTTGTATGCTTAGATAAACTTAAAACTAGCATATTCATTAACTTTGATCAAGCCTATGGTAACAATGATAGATCTATTGCATTTGACCAATCCACCTTGATTGATTGACCCTTCGGGGGGAGCCCTTGGTGATTGTTACTAAACCAAACTTTCAAACCTGCGGGTTATGCATAAACATGGTTGGAGGATTGAATGTGCACAATGTTTAAGATACTTGTTTCTCATACTTACATTATAGAATGCATAAATCATAGTGAATTGTAATACTTTTCAAATACTTGTTAAACTGTGTCAAAACCTTTGTATCTCACCAACTATTTTGTAGTTGACATATTCTTTCACATGTTTCAGGTTCTACATCATGAGGCTTATCTGTGATCACATAGAATGTTTTGGACCTAGTCTACTTATAAATTAAACGTTGTATTTCTGTTATATTCCTTGTATTGAATCTTAAGTTATTATTTAATGAAATATCGAAACTTTAATAGTCAACCTTGTGCTATTGAGCAACCGCGTCCGCCCCGACGTATAATCCGCCGTCGGTTGGGGTGTGACAGATTGGTATCAGAGCCTTGGTTATAGGGAATTAGGTTATTAGACACATGAACTAGACTATAACTTAGGAGACCCAAACATGAGTTATCTCATGTCCTCTACTAGGAATTCTCTCCTCATTCTATTCTTAAATCTTATACGTGAACGCTTGGAGATTCTACGATTCTACTTACCTACGTACTACAAGAGGCTACTACATCGAGGACACGTTCTTAGGCTTCAAGCCTAATCCACCACTAAACTCTCGTCAAGAATATTTAAGTTCTAGATAATGGGTGAGAACTTGTGCGGACCGGAAGGGTGGATACCTGTATTCTGGGAAATTCTGTCAATGAAAGCATTTCGTATAAATCCAAATCAACCGTTGGACCCGTATGCTTTCCTGGGAATTCTTGGGATGAGTATCCACTTATAGGAATGCATGACTTCTCTAAACGTTTGTGAGCTTAGATCTCTCTTGATATGTCAAAATAATTACTTAGTGATATGCACTAAATGAGTACTATCTCAAATACTATACACTTCATAAATTCATGATTCAAAAACTTTCCTCTGTAACCTTTACTCCATGATTCTTATGTTCCGTCTTTTCAAGAATGGTCACATGACAGCATACTTACTCGTCATGACTTGAAGGAGTTACCTCAAGGAGAAATTCTTATGAGATTATACTTAAAAACTACATACATAAACTTATATTTATAGATACTACCCAATAAACTTCGTGATCGTTGTAATACAACCCGTAAAAACTATGTATTACTCTACAAATTCTCCTATAAACTTCATTATTTTATGAATATAACACTTAAGGGGAAACCCTTGTGTTTCATCTTATTTTCATCACTCAACCAAACTACTCTAAATAACTCACTCAAACTTTTGCTACACCTTTACACATCTCAAAGTGTTTATACATCTTTAAACTTCATGATCCTTGTAATACCAGCACATTTAAAACTATGTATACAAGTCTTTTTACAAGCTTCATTGTTTTATAAACTTGACACATAAGGGGAAACCCTTGTGTCTCATTTCATTTTTCGTCACTCAAGTAAACTTCATCTTATGACTAACTCAAAAACTTTGTTACACTTTTAATCTCAAAACCTTCATACGTCCTTAAAACTTACACATCACCGTTTCTTGTAAACAAAACTTAACGTCTTTTAAACCTAAAGTACATTAACAAAGTGATTAGTAACCCGATCGCTTTCCCGCAAGGGAAGAAGCCTACTATAGGATAAACAAGCTCCACGTTTAAGACCCTAAGCCCACAATAAACCTCGACATAGTACCTTAAACCCAAATATCGGTGACAATAACTAAAAAGTTGTAGACTCAAGAGGAAGTTCTGGCTAGAGAAATAGGGTACTTAAGTGAGTCCTTGTGACCACCCCTTCTTCCGGGAATTCTCTTCGTTAGCCCATCAACCTCAAGCCAAAAACCATTTTAAATAATACTGTGATGACTCAATATTATGAGTAAAAATCTTTTTGAACACATTTAATCAATTTACTTACAAACTTCTTCCTATTCTCTTCTCTTTCTAGGTAATGGACTCACACTCACACTCTTCGCCAGTGTACCGCCCAAGGGGAGAGTCCGACAGCGAAGAGAGTAGCGAGTCACCGGTGTACCAGCCAAGTCCCTACCCTAATGCTAGGGCAAGAGCTGAGCTCAACACTAATTGGACCAGAAACCCTAGGACATCACCACCGAGGAGTCCTTATCAAGCATCCCATCTTCACCACCGGTTCTCATCACCATCAAGGGACCCATATCTAGCACCTACCCCTACCCTAAGGGCTAGGCATGCCGGAGTACCTGCCCTGGCAATGGGAATCCCGGTGTCTAACATTCCTAGGTTTCTGGAAACCGAAGAATTTATGAGGAGGGAGATAGAGCATAGGGCACGGCACGACCTGTTAAACCAAAGGATCAACGACCTGGCCGATCAAATCTGGATCCAGGAAGAAAAGATCGTAACTTTGGAAGAAGACAGGGAAATCCTCGAGCACCGCACCGAGACCACTAGGGCAGAGGCTAGGTTTGCCATCCGAGTAACCATAGCAATACTTGTGGTAGTACTAACATGTTTCTTGGTGGAGAGCTACCTAAGGCGTGCATGAAGCCTCAATTTCTATTAAATTTTAAATTTTGTCTTATGTAAGGGCTAGAAGCCCAAATTTTTGAAACATCTAATGGAAGTTATTTTGAAATTTCATCTTGTTACCACTTGTAAATTTGACACTTCTTTCATCATTACAAACTTAACACTTCTACCCATACACTTTCGTCAAGAGTAGCTCACGTTAGTACTAGAGATAATTAACAACGTGGCATTAAACTATAAAAACCCTAAGTGACACGTATACTTGAAGAATAAACCTTCTGATTCGTAAGCACCCTTTTAAAACAACACGACTTATGAACCACTGCCGTAATCAACTATGATCCTTACCCATTATATAGACTTAACACTTCTAAACTTGACCAACTTTTCGTTTGACAATCATACATACCTTTTCATAAGTCTTACTTATACTATTTATTAATGTCCAACCCGTCGCTTATAAACATCTTAATTACACTCTATATAAAAGAAAACTATACCTACTGTTATGAAACGGCATAAAATGATTTATAAACACACTATCATAAACCTTATCGAAACTTTTCCCGTTACCCTACGCTTAGGGACTTTCCTCATTCAACTCTTGTCACATAAAAGACTTACTATAAATCCTAACGGGGACTAAAAGCTTAAATACACGTTGCTAAAACATTAAACTTCGTATACTCAACTATGAGACCAGAAAACTTTTGAGTCATGTAAAACTTGTACAAATACTCAAACTCGTATCCTTAAAACTAAACATGATCAATAAAGGATCATGTAAAGCTTAATATTGAAACTTATGATCAACTGACTTATCCTACTTTCAAACTCATACTTGGATTCTTAGTCTTAAAGCTCATACTTGGATTCTTAGTCTTGAAACTCATACTTGGATTCTTAGTCTTAAAGCTCATACTTGGATTCTTAGTCTTAAAGCTCATACTTGGATTCTTAGTCTTGAAACTCATACTTGGATTCTTAGTCTTGAAACTCATACTTGGATTCTTAGTTTTGAAACTCTAAACCTTGTCACATTTTTTCTCCTTAATCATTGAACGACGTTTTTCTCTGAGGGACTCGTTAATCAGTGATCACTCTTATGTGGAAACTTTAGTCGTGTGTTAAACAAATTCTTATACTCTTTCTTGATCCACACACAAACGGAAGGACCTATGCGGACTATGCGATGATTTAAATGCTTGCGGGTGCACACGTAAGTATGAAAGTCAGCGCATGAAAGGACATAGTAAACTCTGTCGTGTGCTATGATCTAAGACATATCGTAAAAGGTAGCCATGAAACTTAGGTACAGTAGCAAATCCTTAGACGTATTAGTCTACAAACTCAAATCATTACACTATCATCAAGTCCATCCCGAGTGATGCATCTCACTTTAAATCTTGAATAAAAGTTCATCAGTTATCCTCTCAAATACATCTCTGAAAACAAATCTTCATATATTTCAATGAAACTATATGCTGCTTAGGGAAACTTCTGACAATCATGGGTCATGAAACTTATAAACTCAAGCAAAATGTTATTCCTATAGATACTTTCCCTTTAAGAATTCTAAATGTAACCCAGGGTTACGTAGGAACGTGAAGTATCTTTTCTCTTTATCCCTGTGCGGATCATGAACTTAAATCAGGGAAAAACAGAAACTTCCTACTTTAATTTCGGGACGAAGTTTCCTAAAGTAGGGGAGACTGTAATATCCCGGATTTTCCGATGTGCCTTTACCCTAAACGCTTACCGTGTTATTTTAAACTTTAATTATTATTTTCTTAAAAAGTAATTTTTTTTATTTATTTAATATGAATCTAAGGAAAACATGCATATATGTATATATATATAAATATATGTATGTTTATTATATTTTATCTTTATTAAACAGGATATTATTAAAATTCTTAAAACATATAAGTTTATAATTATATAAATAATTTATAAACTTATTTCTAAAACCTTTAAACTTACAAATCATAATCCTAGAAATTATTTCATAAAATAATAAAGGAAATAAAAACTTATAAAACTTACTTAGTTTTTATAAAAATAAAAACATAATTATTTTTATATAAAAAGTCCGAGGACCAAAACTGCCAAGTAATGCAACTTGTTTTAAACTAAAATTCTACTTTTAAACATAAAGTGTAATTCAGTAAAACTTTGAGGACCTGTTCTGCCATTTTTCCAAACACCCGAAACCCAAACCAGTCACGGTTTCGAGTCCCACATCAACCGGTTCTTGACCCTTTTCACGCGAAATCGCGATTTCCGTCCAAATGCACTGAACCTCGACTTTCGCCTCCCGCATGCGACTCCTACCTAACTATATTCAATGCTTGATTTAAATCCTTGGCCGCGCATGGGCTCGGGATTTAACCCATCGACTCAACCGTTAGCCCCCACCTAATCGGGCCTTAAATCACGAAATCAACTATAAATACCGGGTGTAATCGACCCATAAAATCACCCTCAAACGCTCTCAATACTCAATTCATCCTAAACGAGCCGGCATTCCAAATCCGAACTCGCGACAGCCGACTTCGACCTTCAAGCCCGTTCCTCCTCGATTCGTCATCTTAACAGGTAATTCGAAATACCCTTAGCTTCGTTTCCATGCTGAAAACATTTGCCCACTTTCAATCGTTATAGGCAGAGGGATTTTCGGATCGTATTTGATGGATTTCAATTCTAGGGTTCTTGAGCAAATTAGGGACGATTTGGGAATATACTTATCTATTTGATTTTCCATGTATATTACCACCGAGACCCGTAGGCGGGGTGGTTAAGTGTTTGTGTGTGATGTTGACCCGGGGCAGACCCGAGTTCGATTCGGTCTGGCCCTTGGTTTTTGTTTTTATTTTTTTTATTATCATTTTAAATAGTTTAAAACTTTTAATAATTTTTATAAATTCTGTGATACCTTTATAAACGTGAATATTAATTTTATTTACACTTTTATTTTCTGAAAATATTTTATTTTATTAAAACTTACAATAATAAATTTATTAAAATAGTTTTAAACATTTAAAAAGAATACTTCCGAAATTTATAAAACTTGAATAGAAATCGTTTTATAAAATTCGAAGCTTAATTCCTTATTCCTTTTTTTATATACAATAAATTTACTTTTATTTAAAACTTTAATTTAATAAATTTTAAACTTATACATTTTTATATAAACAAGAAATCCATTTGTTTATATAGATTTAAATCATAAGAAACTTTATTTAAGACATCTATAAACTCATAATTTTATTTAAACTTTAAACGTATAATTTAAACTTTATAAGAAGTTCTATTTAACATTTTGTAAACTTATAAATGCTCATTATTATTTAAACTTATAACCACATCCTAAACGTTATTAAATTATAAATTGTTTTGTAAGATGAATACTCAATTCTTAAATACTTTAAATCTTGAATGATTTATAAATTATTCTTTTGGGATAATTATGTGTCCGTAGTAATTATTTATTCGTAAATATTATTTATCCCTAGAACTCATTTATTCTTAAATAATTATTATTTATTCTTAATAATTATTTATTTTGAATAATTGTTATTGATCCTTAAGCATTATTCCTCTTTATATATCCTTCCAACTATATTATTAAGTTACTTAGAAAATTTCTTTAAATTATTATTACCTATTTTGAGTAATTAATAATGATAAAACATTTAAATTCTAATCTATAAATCTATTAAACTTTGACACACAAGTCTTGTATCATTCATTCAAAACATTTATTTTAAACTTAATTTAAACTTCACAAACACGACCATTCCCATCTCCCATTGAAACCCTAGTCGAATATTGAAATCCCAAATCATTGTCTTAGACTTATAGAAATAAACTTGAAACTTTAGACTTATATTCTTAGGCTTATCGTGAGGATATTCTCCCTCCAAGTCTTGTAAATACTTGTCCGTGTCGGATACTATTCATCATCCAATTGAGTATACTTAGCCCCTTTTTCCTTTCTATGCTTTTGGGGTGAAACATGTTCAAAATTCTTAAACTTATACAGTTCTTGTACAACTATGACTACGTGTTTATTCTTATGTTAAACTTGAGACTTGTATGCTTAGATAAACTTAAAACTAGCATATTCATTAACTTTGATCAAGCCTATGGTAACAATGATAGATCTATTGCATTTGACCAATCCACCTTGATTGATTGACCCTTCGGGGGGAGCCCTTGGTGATTGTTACTAAACCAAACTTTCAAACCTGCGGGTTATGCATAAACATGGTTGGAGGATTGAATGTGCACAATGTTTAAGATACTTGTTTCTCATACTTACATTATAAAATGCATAAATCATAGTGAATTGTAATACTTTTCAAATACTTGTTAAACTGTGTCAAAACCTTTGTATCTCACCAACTATTTTGTAGTTAACAGATTCTTTCACATGTTTCAGGTTCTACATCATGAGGTTTATCTGTGATCACATAGGATGCTTTGGACCTAGTCTACTTATAAATTAAACGTTGTATTTCTGTTATATTCCTTTTATTGAATCTTAAATTATTATTTAATGAAATATCGAAACTTTAATAGTCAACCTTGTGCTATTGAGCAACCGCGTCCGCCCCGACGTAGAATCCGCCGTCGGTTAGGGTGTGACATCCCTTCAACCCCTTTTTCGGACCATTCAAAACGTTTCGGCCAAACCGTCGTTTTCGATCTAAAATCCTAACTTTTTACCCCTAAACTGTTTTATTATTTTCCCTGAAGCTTAATACATGGTTTTTAGACTTAAACACACGTAAAAATAAAAGTTTTTTTTTATCAAACTCGTTTGTACCCATATTTACCCAAAAACTCTAAAACAGAGATTTAGACGAGTTCTATACCTCAAATCGATCCGTTTCTTCTGCTAAGCTTCTTCCTATCAGTGTAGATGATGAATTGAACGATCTTGCAGCAAAACCGTCACTTTCACTTTCTAGGATTTTCTCCCACTAAGATGGGGGAAGAAGATGAAGTTTGAAATGAGGCGTGGAAGGGGAGGGCTAAGGTCTTGGAGGCTCCCCGCTCCAACCTTAGGCCCGCTTGACCCTTTCCTCGGCCCACGACCCAGTCCATCTTGTCCCGCCACCCTCTCGGGTTAAAACCCGCACCCGATACGTGATAAAATTTCAGAAAAATTGTTGGCTAGGTGGAACAATTTCCAAGACTATATGCATTAAAATTAGATAATGACTGTGTGGTATCAAATAATGTGGAAGCAAATAATTGGAATTGGAGGAGAAATATTCGAGATGGAGCTGAACAGAGCCAATTCGATAATCTGGTGGAGGCTCTTGTCCATAGTGTGTTGTTTCATGAGTCGGATAAATGGGTTTGGAATCTTGATGATATGGATATTTTCTCGGTTAAAGCAGTTCATGATCGTATTGATGATTAATTTCTTCCTTCCTACCGGATCACGTCAAACGACATGGTTTAAAAGTATTCTTAGGAAGGGGTAAACTTATGTTATTGGAGAGTTTTAATAAATAGACTTCCTACTCGTACAAATTTGGATCGTAAAGGGATTGATATTCTGTGTGTTTTGTGCCTATTTTGCAATGAATTTTTGGAGTCGAATCAGCATCTATTTGGTTCTTGTCTTGTGGTAGATCGATTGTGCTCTTTAATTGCAACTTGGTTGGGGTTGCCTATGCCCTCGTTAAGAGACCCCACGACATTGATTGATTGGATGGAGAATTTGAACATAAAATACGAGAAGAAACATGTGGTTGGATCAGTGATTCGTGTCACTTGGTGGGCCATATTGAGGTACCAGAATGATACGGTTTTCAAGAAGAATGTCCAAAGAAAAACCACTCTATTTGAAGACGTTTTGTATTTATCTTTTTCTTCAATTAGTTCTAGAATACGTAAATGTAATGTTAATTTGATACAGTGGCTCAAAATCCCTCTACTGTACATGTAAGAGTCACGCTCTGCAAGTATCTTGCCTACCATATCAAAATCCAAAGAAAACACATAAACAAGAAGCAAGGCATGAGGCATGATTTTAAAAAAACAAGAAAAACGTTAAATCCCAACAACATATGTTTTAAAGTTCTGTTATTTTAATTGTTTTTTCATCCCATATCTTATTGTTTGTTCATGATTTTCTTCCTTCACTAAAGAGAAGGAGAAGAAACAAACTGTTTGGGGAAACTGACCAATCACGAGAACCACCTGTAGATATTAGCCCTAAATCACAGGGACTATTGATGGGGTTGGGTGGGGATAGGTTAGAGAAGAGATTATGAAGGAATTTAGGGTTTTTGTTTTAGTTAAAAAGAAAAAAAATTATATAATTTTTTTTTAAATGAGGATTATACCTCTGAAGTTAACATGGTTGACTAACGGCATTAGTTAGATTGGCTCAATTTGACGCACAAGGACGCTAATTTGAAGTGAAAAACAAGTTTAGGGGCTATCAGCGCTATTATTTTGAATTGGGAACTCAAAGTGAAATTAACCCTAAACCATAGGGACACAAAAGGAGTCAACTCAATAATAATAATAATAATAATAATAATAATAATAATAATAATAATAATTTCTCGTAGAAGAAAAGTGTGAAGAGATTTTCATGAAAAAGCATGATATTGGTATTTGGTATGAGTCCAAGTCTGAGTGGTCAAATTGGAATTCAACTCGTCTTTCTCCAAGACTCGACTTTCAAATTAATTATTGCCTTGTTAGAAACGAAATACTCTCGACGTGAAACAATGTTCGTTTCAACAAAAAATTAAAAGGTCTAACTTTATTTATCATAAATAAATGAGAAAATTTTATAGAAATATAACCAACTTTTATAACCATTCTAATTAAGTAATTCAATTTTTTTTTTTGTCCAGATTTAGTCACTAAACTTGTAGGATATGTGTACTGGACATGTTTAACAAGTTAAAAAATGTTAAGGTAGTTAGGGTTCCACCCTTTATGTTTAGTGTAATTAAGGATAAAAATGACATATCATGTTTTGAAATGACATTACATGTTTAAATTAAATAATCTCTGGGGTTCGAGTTCCACCCTTCCACCCTAACCTAAACCAAATTAAATCTTTTTCTTATCCAACACGTTCTGACTCTCTAATTTGGAAGGTTTAATTGCATTGAATGCATGCATTGATTGTGTTTTGAATTCTTGATCTCGTACTATTTTCTTAATTTTTCATTATAATTCTTAGGGCCAAAAAGTCTATAAATAGTTTGCCATGCCATGCCATGCCATCCACTTCAATTGCACATCCATTTCTTCTTCTTCTTCCAACACCACCTTCTCTCGTTGTTTAAACGCATAATGGATGCGACACCCAAGATTATCGGCGGCGTAAAACACAACCGCCGTACGCCGGCAATCCATGGTCCCACCAACCCAATGGTTACGCCACTCCTTACAGATCTTTACCAGTTCACCATGGCTTATGCCTATTGGAAAGCCGGCAAACATAACGATCGCGCCGTGTTAGTTCTATCAGTTCCTCCTTTGTGATTATTGTTGCATGATTCATAGGTTAATATTATAGAATTGTTTTGTTTCAGGTTTGACTTGTATTTTCGAAAGAACCCATTTGGTGGTGAATATACAGTTTTTGCAGGTCTTGAAGAGTGCATAAGGTTCATTGCTAATTTTAAATTATCCAAGGATGAGATTGCTTTTATTAGAGAATGTTTATCTCCCACATGTGAGGTAAGTAGTAAAATCAAAGATGATTTGATGAATAATGAAAGGGAGCTATAGAGACATCAGCCCCGTACTATTCAGACACTGAAGGTATATGGGCTGTATGGGTTGTGATTTTTTCTTATACACGCCGTATGAGATGAATTTTTTCTTATACGGGTCGTATGATAGAAAGCTACACGGCTGTATAGCTTTTATGATTGCTTTTATGATTGCAGCAACTGATGTGACGTCGTCACCGCTGTATAACCTTTCTTCACCACAGCCCATATGATCATGTAACCTGTGGCGGACCCAGAAATTTTTTTCAAGGGGGTCAGAAATTTTTGGGGACGGTTGACTAGCGATATATAACGCGTATATAACACAAAAAACTTTTCATGATGGGCAATCGGAGGGTGGTCGGGATTTTAACGCATATATAGGTCCGCCCATGATAACGTCACCTGGTTTATCTATAGTAGCACCCATGACAAAATTACTCAAATATCAGTAAGGGTAGAAGGTTCCTTTACTAGTTTTTTTCATGTTGAGATCAGGATGGTTTCTATGATTATCTTGGAGGAATTGATTGCTCTGATGTTGAAGTATATGCTATTGCTGAGGGATCTGTTGTGTTTCCTAAAGTACCCTTGATGAGGATTGAAGGCCCTGTGGCAGTGAGTCTTGTTGTATATAATCTTGTTTTTATGCCCATTTTTCAAGATTATAATAACACAGACTGTTAAATCATATCTATTGTTCTGTAGGTGGTTCAACTGTTGGAAACCCCTTTTGTTAATCTCATTAATTTCGCATCTTTAGTCACTACAAACGCTGCAAGGCATCGGTTTGTTGCAGGGAAAAACAAACTTCTTCTTGAGTTTGGGCTTCGGCGTGCACAGGTTTTATACAGTCCATGATTTCGCGCGTTATAATTTTTAATTTTGTTAAGAGTTACATATCTTTTTATTTCATGTATAGGGCCCAGATGGTGGTATAGGGGCATCAAGGTATTGCTACATGGGAGGATTTGATGCAACAAGGTAATCTTGTTGACCATATATGTTAATCTACATGTTCTTTAACATATTGCAGGCTTGCAGCTCACTACTGTATTTTATTTTTGAACTTTTGTGTGTTAATAGCAATTGTGCAGCTGGAAAATTATTTGGAATACCACTTCGCGGAACCCATTCTCATGCTTTTGTTAGCTCATTCACGGTTGGTGTGATATATACATTTATGATGTTTTGGCTACTATTTCTATATTTATTTTTTGTTGACCATGAGAACCCGTAAGGAAAAACTCAGGGGCCCACCAATACCCTTTTAACCAATCAAACCTGAGACCTCTGGTAGAGAGGAATCAGTTTTGGCTACTATTTTATAGCTTGTTTTAGTCAATTTGTTGATATTTAGGGACCTGATGAGATTACAGAGAAGTCTCTTCAAAGTCATGATGGGTCAAGACTATGCAAGGATTTTGTTCATCTTACACAAATGTGGTTGGGCAAACTGAAGGTATAGCTGTATACTTGTGTGTTCATGGATATAAGCATATTTCCTTGCATGTTTCATACTTGTGGTGCTCAGCTTTTGCACGTGTTACAGCGGTTAAGTTCATCAGAGGGTGTTTTTGGTGAGACTAACCAAAGTGAGTTGGCAGCTTTTGTTTCATATGCCCTGGCATTTCCTAACAACTTTCTAGCTCTTGTGGACACATATGATGTATGAGTGTTTTTCTTTTTTTTTTAAATCAATATATGTACGCGTATTTTTTCCTTTCATTAAATGGTCCATGTGGTTCCACGCGATCAGGTCATGAGGAGCGGTGTTCCTAACTTTTGTGCTGTTGCTCTAGCACTAAGTGATATGGGATACAAAGCAAAAGGCATAAGATTAGACTCGGGTGATCTTGCGTATCTGTCATGTGAAGCCCGGAAGTTTTTTCAGACCATTGAAAAGGAATTTCAGGTTCCTGGTTTTGGAAAAACTGGAATTACTGCTAGTAATGATCTAAATGAGGAAACTTTAGATGCTTTAAACAAACAGGTGAGTTTTCATTAGTTCATGAATCTTTAACAGATAAAGTTCTTCAAATATGTAAAGATTTTATTATAGATTTCGGTTTCTTGTGTTGTTCAGGGCCATGAGGTTGACTCATTTGGGATTGGAACCAATTTGGTTACATGTTTTTCTCAACCTGCTTTAGGTTGTGTGTTCAAGCTTGTTGAGATAAATAACCAGCCCCGTATAAAGCTCTCAGAAGACGTCTCAAAGGTTTTGTATATGGTTTTTTTTTCTTTTTCTGTACCATGAGAACCTGTTATGGAAAACTCACAAGGTCCCACCAATACCCTGCTAACCAGGGGAAAGTGGGGCATGTTACCTTTAAAAGGTTAAGGCAGAAACCGGTGGAAGTTGGATTCAAACATGAACCTGTGCTAGAGGGGAATTAGATGCTTACCATAGCATTTTGAATCTTACTAATTCGTATTTTGTGCATTATAAATATTAGGGGCGTTCAAAACCGGATATCCGAAATTTATTAAATATATAATAACAAACGGATGTTGTTGTTTTAGGTCTCCATACCATGCAAAAAACGGTCTTTTAGATTGTATGGAAAGGAAGGTTATGCTCTTGTAGACATAATGTTAGGGGAAAATGAACCACCTCCAAAGGTAAATTTCTTATTTATGTCTGATTGTGGCGGATTTTAAAGTTAGAAGTCATTATAATCCTCATCTGTTCGATTACAGGAAGGCCAAAGGATTTTGTGTAGACACCCGTTTAATGAATCAAAAAGAGCTTATGTGGTGCCACAGCGTGTTGAGGATCTTATGAAGTGTTATTGGCCTGGAAGTGCAGGTGAGACTTGAGCTTTCTTGTAACCATCATAATCCAAATTAGTATGTGTGTGCGCGCGCATATCAAATGTATACTCTTGTATGATTAATGTGTATATAAATATGTGAAGACAAAGAAAGAGAAGAACTACCAACACTTAAGCATATAAGAGAACATTGTATGAAGCAACTAGAGCAAATGAGGAATGATCACATGAGAAGATTGAATCCAACACCCTACAAGGTATGCTACCTACCTATCTACCTACCTACATATATATACTATATGATGCATGTAAGAAAAGTATGACTTGTCGTTTTTGGCGGGCAGGTTAGTGTAAGTGCGAAGCTATACGAGTTCATTCATTTTCTATGGCTCAATGAAGCACCTGTTGGGGAGTTGCAGTAAGAATGTACATGTTACATGTCATCATAGTTGTTTGAATATATATTAACTTTGTTCTTAGGAATTTCGGCTTTTTTTATGTTTTAATCTGATTATATCATACATGAATAAAGATTTTCATTGATGAAATGCATATTACACACAATCAATATATAATACGTTTATAGTTTATCTATGAATAATTTTTTATTATAAGAGAAATAAAATAGACTACAAAACAGTAAATAAAAAATCAACTCTAATTCACAGCTTGTGAAAATCAAATTAACAAAAAATACTTACAGATGCAACATTGCTTGAAAAGTTCCTTCAGCTTCTTCACCAAGATTTGCAAGCTGATTTGTATTTCTTTAAATGCAAATTTATTGTGATAATTGAGTTTCACCCAACCATAACCGCAACGGTCCCTGACTTTTTGTGCTGTCAACAAGGCTGATTCAACCAAAGGTGTGATCCTATAGCAAGCTCTTTCTCAACCGAATGCCGAACCTTGGCCTCAACCTGAAACTCATAATTTTCTCAATCGTTATATATATCATGACATTCTATGAGAAAATATAATAACCTTGTCAATGCACCGATCAGCATCCAGGAGATAGCAGAAGTAAGAGAGCTGCTTGTACATATCTGCCTCGGAGTACATATTAATTGCATAAATGACCCCTGTGGTTTGATCAAATTGCATGTTTGACCCAGGTTTTATAAACTGCAAATTTAGCCCAAATATTTGAGAATTGTTGCGTCTTTAGCCCCTGATGTTAACACCAGTTAGTTTTTTAACGCAAAGTTAACTCATGTGCTATCCACATGACTGACGATTGCAAACTTAATTTTAAGAATGAGTTGAAATCGGTAAAAAAAATATTAAAAAAATTGGTAAAAATCAATAAATATTCGTAAAAATCGGTAAAAATTCTTTAAAAAATCAGTAATCTTTTATTGATTTTTTTACTTATATTACTCATTTTTAAGATTAAGTTTGCAGTCGTAAGTTACGTTGATGTCACATGGGTTAACTTTTCGTTAAAAAAGTAACCGGTGTTAACATCAGGGACTAAAGGCACAACATGTCTCAATTGTTTGGGCTAATTTTGTAATTTTTAATACCTGAGGCTAAACATGCAATTTGATCAAACCACAGGGGCCATTTATGCATATAACTCTTTAAATTAGGTTTTGGATTATTTCATTGAATATTAAACAAATTAGTTAATCGAGTTCTGTTCACAAGAATTTGTTTAACCCGTGATAAAACATGATAACATGTTAAACCGTTTAAATTTAGAATACAAAATAAGGAAAACATATGCTTTATAAGTTCAACTGGTTTACATTCCACTTTAACCTATTTATTATTTATTATGATATGTTTATGAGTCGTCAAGCCTTGGAGTAACGGTAAGATTAATGTCATATGACCTTGAGGTCATGGTTCGAGTCATGGAAGCGGTCTGTTGTAGAAATGCAAGGAAAAATGTGTCCATCGTGCCTAAAGTTGACTCGACAACCTGAGGACACGTGCAAGAGCCTTGTGCACTGGGTTTCCCCTTGCCAATTTGCTTAACCTGTATACAACTTTATTGTAGCTCTTAGCATTAACCTATTTGACACGTTTAATTAATGGGTAACCTAGGTCGTATTTGAATTATATGATTTTCAATGTGTCCAGGTTAGAATTAATATTTTTTACATCAATAAATATAAGAGTTAGTTTCGTATTTATCAATTTAACCCGCAAATTTAAGATACCTAATTTTCACATTATCATGAATAGAAGAGAAAGACTTTGCAATCCGGTACCAAACACCTGTACCATTAGAAATACCAATTGGGTTAGTAATTCCCATATTCTGCCCGTAAATGGAAGTAATAACCTTGACCCAAAGACTACCCTAGGATGAGACAAAATGTCATCTCTGCTTTTGAAGAAGAGCAAGGTTTAGGGCCTCCAACGAATCAATCCCTAAACTACCTTTCTCCTTAGAAGCGAGAACAAGATTCCAATCAAACCAGTGCTGCTTACGGGAATCCAAACCAGCACCCCAAAAGTCATGTGGTTTAGGGATTGGTCATGTTTTTATGGAGACTCACAAAGCAAATTAAAAGAAGAATTGTTTTCTCATTTAAAAAAAACAATTTCTCATTCGCTTTGTACCCCACTTGTGACCTAACGGGGCTTAGAACTCGTTTATTTTTCCAATAGCCAGAAGGAGGATTTTGTAATGCGCAACTTGCTGAATTGGCGTTTTATAGGTGTCGTTTAAGTCTTTTGATTCCAATCTAATTTTTTTCTTCACGTTAGTATTAGCATTGTCATGTTATTCTTTTAATGAGTACTTACTAACATCTGAATTTGAGAAGCTTTTACAAATTATAATTTATAAGTATAGGGATCTACATATATAGTTAAAATACCAAGAAGAAAACAGTAGTTGAAAACGATAATGATTAATATATAACTTCGTGATTACATAATTGAATAAACAACGTTGTAGAATTATCAAAGAAATGAAAAGAAAACTTTAACATGTTACACATGGAAGAGAATATATAGTTATCATAAAGAATCATATAACTGCATATGTTTAAGTTGTTGTAATCAACTTATACGGCGACACAGAGTGATTCCATCACCCACTGGAAGTTGACAAATCTCCACTCTCGGGTCAATAGCTAAAGTTTGTTAAGCTCTAACACAAAATCTCTGTAACACCTTACATACTTTCTAAGTGGAGCATGTGGTGGTGCCACCAAGGACCCATTCCAAAGGGTGTTATCGTAGCCGATCACTCCCCCAATTCTTACTAGATCGATTAACCTTTGATGATAGTTGAGATAATTGTCTTTATCAGCGTCCACGAAAATAAAGTTAAATAATCCATGGCATTTTGCCTATAAATCAAGTTTAGAAATATAAATTGATTTGCCATTTGAGAAACAATACTAAAAACAAATCAAGAAAACTACGTCTTTGTAAGTACTTACATCTTCGACCATTTGGTCAAGAAGAGGAAGAGCAGGACCTTCTCTAAAGTCAATCTTGTGAGCAACACCGGCTTTCTCAATAATGGGAAGACCAATTTCATAATTTTCCCGGTTTATATCCAAAGCCAATATCTTTCCATCTTCAGGGAGAGCAAGGGCGTTAGAGAGAAGGGAGTAACCAGTGTACACCCCGATCTCCATCGTGTTCTTAGCATTTATAAGTTTAAGAAGTAAGTTAAAAAATTGTCCTTTATCAACAGATGTCGTCATAAGATTCCTGCATTTCATATTACAGTTAAGTACGAGAAACTAGAAAACAAAATCATTATATATGTGAAAGAATGTTTAATAAGATTAATTAGGAGACTTACCAAGGGTGTTTAGCAGTGAGCTCTTGAAGCTCTTTCATGGCTAGAGGATTAAACTGAAAATGAAATAGGTTCTCTGGGGTAAACGCCGGTTTCAAGAATGTATTGGTAAAGTGCATCACTTTGAAGGAGGCTTTTGTGGCCAACTTCTTGGTGTTTTGTAGCCGCCATTGGAGGATGTGATGAATTCAGTTGGTTATATGTGTGTGTGAAATGGATGTGAACCTGAAATGAAAGGAGAAGTGAATTGAAAACAATCTCCAAAACCGTAAACACAAACCAACATAATTAATTCTTGAGGTTAAGCTTGTTCAACATTATCAAAAACCGTGAACACGAACCACCAATATTAATTCTTGAAGTTGAGCTTGTAAATCCACAAGTCCTTACGATTATTAAAGAATCTCCACCGCCATTTACCTAAAAGAGCTTTATTAAAACCTTCCAAACTATCAATCCCCAAGCCCTCTTTAACTTTATCAGCTAAAATCATATTCAAATTTACCTAATGAATCTTCCTTTCACAACTCAATCCTCCCCCTCCAACCCCCCCCCCCCCCCCCAACAACACACACCCCAAAAAAATAATAAAAATTAGAACGAATAGATTCAGAGAGTTTTACTTACTTGACCTAGCACACGGAATGGAGACATAAAGTATATCCCAAGAGAGCCCAAAACTGACGTAATCCATCACCTGCTAACCGGTTTGCCCTTACCTTTGCAATAATCGTATAATGCAAGTTAATTAAAATTATCGGTCTAATATCCTTAATAAACATAGGTTAATATTTTTAGGCATAAGAGTAATAAAGGATGAATTACAATCCTTTGGTATCAATGCTAACCGAAAAAACTAGTTAACAAAAGCCATGATATCCTCCGGATGAATATTAAAAATATCAATTCTTTAACAATTTATGTAAAATTACAAGGATGAGGAATGAGATGTGAAAGACTTTTAAAAAACAAACAATTTTTTTATGTAACTAAGAATTTTAGTTAAATTATAAAGACACAGATAAAAAATCTGATGTGAATGATGTTTAGACAATAACATAAACACACACACCTTGTGTGCTTTCACCTTATGCCATGTGTTATAGCAACGGGAGAGCTACGGGAAATCCTTGTTACGATGTTAAATTTTTATTAAAATTGTTATGGTGATATATTTTATTTTAGATTAAATAATAACTTAGCTATTTAGATCATATCATTTAATGGATCCAAGAAGTAGAAGTTTCAAAAGAAGCAAAACTCACCAACCAACAAACCTCCATAGATTTTAAGTTGGCTTCAAATAAAAAAATGAAAAATATTGGCTTTTTCTTATTTTAAAAAAATTAACAGTCAAGTTTACTAAGAAAATTAACAAAACAGGCATTGACTTTCACATACACATTGATTTTTAAATGTCACTACAACAAATTGACCCTGTCCCGACGCCACTTGTACCGACGACATTTGTCGTCGGGATAGGTCACCCTATACCGACGACATGTCGTCGGTATAGGTCAAAACCAAAATTTTGGTAGGGAGACCCTATAGCGACGACATGTGGTCGGTATAGGGTTGAGGCAGGTTGGAGGGAAAACTGGCGCCCAATGAATTTTTGGGGAAAAACCTATATCGACGACATGTCGTCGCTATAGGTTAATTTTGATTTTCTTTTTGTTTTTTTTTATTTAATAAATTTTCGTCGGTCGAAATTTTTTTTTTTAAATTAAAAAAAATTCTGGAAAACCCTATAGCGACTACATGTCGTCGCTATAGGTTAATTTTGATTTTTTTTTATTTAATAAATTTTCGTCGGTCAAAATTTTTTTTTTAAAATTAAAAAAAATTCTGGAAAAATTCTTTGTGTAATTAACGGGTTCCGGGCTTCCTCGTGCCTCGTCGGACACCCATCCCCCCAACCGGCCACCTCTAGGGTTCATATTTGCGTTGCTCTTCGATGAACGGCTCTCTCCCTCTCCTCCTTGCTCTTCGACGGCTGAATGTGAAAATGGGGTCTCCATATTTGCGTTGCACCCTAAAGGGTGTTCTTCACTAGGGCCAGGCTTGGCCCACGCTCACCCAAGGTCTCCCGAGCTTGGTTTTGTTCACGTTTTTAAATAAAACCCTTCAAAACCCCGTTAATTACCCGTTAACCTTTACAATAATTTACATAATTACAAACCCAGTTATTTTATGAAAAACCGGGATGTTACATCTTGTGTCGTTGAACCCTTATGGGTTAGTGTTGAAGTGTGAGTTATTAACATGTCAATAAACGACAAACCGTTTTATAAAGGATTGTAATGTTCTGAGTTCAATAAAATGGTATTTCTTGTTTGCAGTTGAGGTATCTTGGCTAGGGAGTGGTGCTACTCGGATTGGTGTGTAGGCATTTGTAAGATAAGATTAAGATTGATATTGAGTTTATAAAGGGTTACAACTATTTTAAATTAAGACTTCCAATGATTGTTTGTAATAAAGCGAGTATTTTTAAAGAGAACACCCAATGATGAGAACCAACTGTAGGGTACCCAGTTTGGGGCCATACAGGCTGGTCTTGGGCCGTTGAACCCTTATGGGTTAGTGTTGAAGTGTGGGTTATTAACATGTCAATAAACGATAAACCGTTTTATAAAGGATTGTAATGTTCTGAGTTCAATCAAATGGTATTTCTTGTTTGCAGGTGAGGTATCTTGGCTAGGGAGCGGTGCTACTCGGATTGGTGTGTAGGCATTTGTAAGATAAGATTAAGATTGATATTGAGTTTATAAAGGGTTACAACTATTTTAAATTAAGACTTCCACTGATTGTTTATAATAAAGCGAGTATTTTTAAAGAGAACACAAGTGATGAGAACCAACTGTAGGGTACCCAGTTTGGGGCCATACAGGCTGGTCTTGGGTGTTTCACAAACGTCCGAGACATCGTGAAGACAATCAACAGACTTCTAATGTCTTGCACGGTGGGGTTCCGATTAAAAATTCTTCTTATTCCATGAATCTTGCTCAGGTAACGGTTTTGATTTTTCTCACGAATTTCCCACTTAATTCTTCAGTGAATGAGATTTGGAAGTTCTGCTAGAATGGAAGATTGAGAATTAGAGTTTTGCTTGACAATGATAAATCCTTTGCGTCTGATCTGACCCGGCCCAACCCGAAAAGTATGTAAATAGAGTTCATAGATGATACAACAGCAACTATGTTTATATTTGTGTTTGAACTCGATTTGACCATCTTCATAAAATCGTATCAGCTTAAACCTACAATTAGGTTTAATGTCTTGTTGTTTAGTGTTGATTACACATAGTTGGTTATGAAAGAAAAGAGTTGTGAACATCGGTTTTATTTTGCAACAGAAATTTAGATATTACATTGTATTAGTTTGTTGATAATTTTATAATTTTGTAGAAAATTTTGGTTTGATTTGTTTTTTTATATATTTATGTGCTATTGGATATATATTTATTATAAAATAATTTTTTTATTTTAAACAGAAAAATATGGATTTCAAAACTTTAATTTTTTTATCTTAATAAATTTTTTATTTTAAACAGAAAAATATGGATTTCAAAACTTTAATTTTTTTATCTTAATAATTTTTTTTTAAATTAAAAAAAATTCTGGAAAACCCTATGGCGACAACATGTCATCGGGATAGTGTTTTTACCTTTATTGACTGGTCAACATCCTGCGAAACCTATGCCGACGACATGTCGTCGCTATAGGGTGCAGCGCGAACAAATAGGGAAACAGACGGCAGAACTTCATTTTCAACCAAAACTCTCCAAAACTCCCCCAATTCTGTCTCTCCGGCGATTTCAGCGTTTTTGGGCTATTTGGAAGCAACTTTCACACAAAATTTCGGCACTTAAGGTGAGCTAACATCCGAGTTCATATTTTAGCTAATTTTTTAAGATTTTGAAGTTTTGTTTGTTTATTTTGGTTAGGTTTTGGAGGAATTTCACCATTTCTTGAATTTCTAGCTTTGTGAAGGTAAATACTCGTTTTAATTACTAAGTTGTGTTGAAATTTGGTTTATATCAAAGATTTTTATGATTTTGTATGTATGTGTTATGTTTGTATGTATGAGTATGTATATTTGTATGATAGAATTATTAAATTATGATTAGTTTATGTCATTTGGTTTAGATGTGTGTTTATTTTATATAATTTAGTTTATGTAAATTAGTGTTTGTATGTATGTGTGTAATTTGTGTTTATGATGATTAGTTTTAATGTTTAGTTTGTATGTATGTGTGTAATTTGTGTTTATGATGATTAGTTTGAATGTTTAGTTGGTATGTATGTGTGTAATTTGTGTTTATGATGAAATTTGGTTTAGATCTAAGATTTTTATGATTTTGTATGTATGTGTATGTATGTATGTTTGTATGTATGAGTATGTATTTTTGTATGTATGATGGAATTATTAAATTATGATTAGTTTAGGTCATTTGGTTTAGATGTGTGCTTATTTTATATAATTTAGTTTATGTAAATTAGTGTTTGTATGTATATGTATGTATGTGTGTATTTTGTGTTTATAATGATTAGTTTGAATGTTTAGTTTGTATGTATGTGTGCAATTTGTGTTTATGATGATTAGTTTGGATGATTAGTTTGTATGTATGTGTGTAATTTGTGTTTATGATGATTAGTTAATATGAATGTATATATGTGTATGTATGTTTGTAATTATGTAATTGGACATTTATTTATGTTTGTATGTATATGTTTGTAATTATGTAATTTGGGCTTTCATTTATATATGTATGTATGTAATTGTGATGTGTAGGTATATAAGATGGTATTTATTGGGAGCAACTTTCACAAAAACTCTCGGGATTTAAGGTGAGGTAACATCCGGGTTTCATATTTTAGCTACTTTTTCAAGATTTTGAAGTTTTGTTTGTTTATTTTGGTTAGGTTTTGGAGGAATTTCACCATTTCTTGATTTCTAGCTTTGTGAAGGTAAGTACTCGTTTTAATTACTAATTTGTGATGAAATTTGATTTAGATCTAAGATTTTTATGATTTTGTATGTATGTGTATGTATGTATGTTTGTATGTATGAATATGTATATTTATATGTATGATGGAATTATTAAATTATGATTAGTTTAGGTCATTTGTTTTAGATGTGTGATTATTTTATATAATTTAGTTTATGTAATTTAGTGTTTGTATGTGTGTAATTTGTCTTTATGATGATTAGTTTGAATGTTTAGTTTGTATGTATGTGTATGTATGTGTGTAATTTATGTTTTTGATGATTAGGTTGTATGTATGTGTGTAATTTGTGTTTATGATGATTAGTTAATATGAATGTATATATGTGTATGTATGTATGTATCTATATGTTTGTAATTATGTAATTGGACATTTATTTATGTATGTATGTTTGTGTGTATATATTTGTAATTATGTAATTGGGCTTTTATTTATGTATGTATGTATGTATGTAATTGTGATATGTAGGTATATAAGAGAGTATTTATTCATATGCTTATGTATGTTTGTATGTATATGTAACTTTATTTAATTTTGTTACAAGTTCGAAACTCGTTGCGGTTGACGAGAGGAAGAACGTCGTACACATAATCAAAAAATGCTTGAAATGCAACGACAAATGGATGAAATGCGTCAAATGTGGGATCGCCGAACTAGCAGCAATGATAATTAGCTTGGAGTTGTTGAGCCTTTGCCTTTTTTGTTGGTATTTGTCTTGAACAATTTGCATATTTGTGTGTCGAACAAGTTTATGTTTTGAATGTTTGATTTGTCGAACAAATTTGTGTGCCGAACAAGTTTGTGTGTCGAACAATTTGGATGTTTGGTTTATGTTTCGGATATTAGTTTTTATCCGATTTGAATGTTTGAATGGTTTATATTTATGATTTACAGGTTTTTGTTTTTAGAAATTTAATATTTCTGGATAAAATATTAAAAATTAAAAAATAAAAAATAAAAACAGAAAAGACCTATACCGACGACATGTCGTCGCTATAGGCCTTTTTCAAAAATTATTAAAAAAAACAAAAAAAACAAAAAAACCTTATAGCGACGACATGTCGTCTCGTCGCTATAGGCCTTTTTCAAAAATTATTAAAAAAAACAAAAAAACCTTATAGCGACGACATGTCGTCGGAATAGGGTCAACCTATACCGACGACATGTCGTCGGTACAAGGTTGGAATCTATACCGACGACATGTCGTCGGTATAGAATTTCTTTTTGAATTAATTAATTAGACCCTATAGCGACGACATGTCGTCGGTATAGGCTGACCTATACCGACGACACCTATCCCGACGACAATCTTGGGCTATTGGTACGACTCAATCCCGACGACACCTATCCCGACGACATGTCGTTGGTATAAGCTATCCCGACGACAAGTCGTCGCTATAGTGTCAAAAAAAAGTCGTCGGTATAGGGTGATATTGTTGTAATGTGTGTCGATTGTGGAGTTGCCGGCTTATCCGAGTTTGGGTTATGGAGGTGCCGGCATATATGACAGTGTACTATGGATGTGCCGAGTTATCGGAGTGTGGGTTATGGAGGTGCCGACTTGGTATTAAGTTTTACATAAGTTTCAAGTAGGCTATGGAGGAACTCTAAATAAAATGACCAATATTATTTAAAATTTAAAATAATAAAATGGAAGGTAGTCCTGCAAATGCATTAAGCATTTATAACCAGAAATCGAAAATACATCCACTTGCTGGGCTACCAGCTATAGTTTCCACTATGGTTGGCCAAGTCAACATCTGCAATGATATCTCAAACCGCACCACCTTCCGCGATACTCCAATGGCACCCCCTCCCTCCCTATATATATTCCGGTTCACTTCTCCTTTCATTTCAGGCTCACTTCCATTTCACACACATAAATTACCAACTAAATTCATCAATGGCAGCTACAAAACACCAAGAAGTTGGCCACAAAAGCCTCCTTCAAAGTGATGCACTTTACCAATACATTCTTGAAACGAGTGTTTACCCAAGAGAACCACAAGCCATGAAAGAGCTACGAGAGGTCACTGCTAAACACCCTTGGTAAGTCTCCTAATTAATGTTATCACACATGAATTAAACAAATGTTAAATCTCAACTTTCACATATATAATTACTATGTTTTCTAGTTTCTTGTACTTAATTGTAATATAAAATGCAGGAATCTTATGACGACATCTGCTGATGAAGGACAATTTTTGAACTTACTTCTTAAACTTATAAATGCTAAGAACACGATGGAGATCGGGGTGTACACTGGTTACTCCCTTCTCTCTACCGCCCTTGCTCTCCCTGAAGATGGAAAGATATTGGCTTTGGATATAAACCGGGAAAATTATGAAATTGGTCTTCCCATTATTAAGAAAGCCGGTGTTGCTCACAAGATTGACTTTAGAGAAGGTCATGCTCTTCCTCTTCTTGACCAAATGATTGAAGATGTAAGTACTTACAAAGACATTGTATTCTTGGTTTGTTTTTAATACTGTTTTTCAAATGGCAAATCAATTTATATTTCTGATTTTGATTTACAGGCAAAATGCCATGGATCATTTGACTTTATTTTTGTGGATGCTGATAAAGACAACTATCTTAATTATCATCAAAGGTTAATCGATCTAGTCAGAATTGGGGGAGTGATCGGTTACGATAACACCCTTTGGAATGGGTCTTTGGTGGCACCACCAGATGCTCCACTTAGAAAGTATGTTAGGTATTACAGAGATTTTGTGTTAGAGCTTAACAAAGCTTTAGCTATTGACCCGAGAGTGGAAATTTGTCAACTTCCGGTGGCTGATGGAATCACTCTCTGCCGCCGAATAAGCTGATTTTACAAACAATTGAAACATATGATTCTTCACTAATGTTGTTTATTCAATTTTGTAATCATAAAGTTTATCTTATTGTTTTCAAGTACATTTTTCATTACAAAAAAGAAAGAAAAGAAAAATTATGTTTCCTTTTTTATTTTAACTAATTCATATATTAACTATCATATATATATATATATATATATCTTTGTACTTACAAATTATAATTTGTGAAAGCCTCTGAAATTCAGATGGTAGTAAGTACTCATCCAAAAAGTAACGTGGTATGTTAGTGCTTTTAAACTATACAGAAAAAATTAACATTTAACTAAAATAAACTTGAAACCTTTGTTGACAAAGTCAACCCATCTTGTTTCTATCTACTCCACAAAAGTTGTATTTTACATCGATCCAAAACTGTTTGCATATGAACTGGTATAAAATTCAATAATAATACTGGTAGTAGTTACAATTGTTTCATTACACAATTCGTAAGCATGCCCAAAACATAGTAAAACTTTCGTAAAAAGGGACAACTAGAACTCACCTGAGATAAGCACGGTCAGTGGTCTCTAAAGATCTTCTAACTTGTACATACACATCCTAAAGGACTTATCTTCACATTCAACGCATTCGTTCAACATCCAACATCGAGAACTTGGAAAGTACTTGCCGGTAGAGAAGCACAAAAAAACCGGTTTGAAAAACCAAACCGGTTTCAAACCGAAAACCGAACCGGTCGTGAACCGGTTTATACCAAACCGGTTTCAAACTGGTTCAAACCGCCGGTTTAAAACCGGTTTGAAATCTATACATTTAAACCGGTTTGAAACCGGTTTAACCCGAACCGAACCGATTAAAAACTGGTTTCAAACCGTTTTTTAAACCGGTCAAACCCGGTCAACGGACCATCTCAAACCGGTTTCAAACCGGTCCGGTTTGAACTCAAACCGGTTTTGACTTTTTGTTGACCAAACCGGTTCGGTTCGGTTTTGAACCGGTTCGGGTTAAAAAACCGTTTTGTTCACCTCTACTTGCCGGCATGCCCGAGAACTTGGAAAGTTCTCGTCCAACCTTATACGTGAGAACTTTGGAAAGTTTTCGCCTTATATTTTCGTTCAACATCCAACACCAAGAACTTGGAAAGTTCTCGTCCCAGCCTTATACGCGAGAACTGTTGTTTCATTTTACTTTGAATTAGTAAATCTACTCCGAAGAAACAACTTTACTCCGGATGAGTAAACTACCCCGGAGAAACATTTCTACCCCGGAGGAACAATTTTAACTCAAATGAGTAAAACTACTTCGGATTAACAAGTTAATCCAGATGACTAAATTTAACAAGGTGTCTTTAGCACCGGAAGTAATAAGATCATCAATACAAACATGCACTCCACACTCGTTACCAACTAGTTTTATGTTTCATTATAACTTCTCATTCAATCATAAAGTAAAATCTAATTACACAAAATAGCTAGATGACACTAAAATTAACAACACCATCTATAAGTATGATTCTTGATTAATATCCTTTTCTAAAGCATCTTTGATCCATTGCCATTCGCATTCATCCCCAATATCCTCCAGTTCATATGCAAACAAGTTTCGATCTTTGGTTGTCAACGAACTCGATCTACTGATATGCCGCGAAAGGCGAAAAGGTTAATACGAAAGAGAAGTTAAGATAACCGTACAACAAATAGAGGAAATCGTAATCCGTATCTTAACAATATTGTTTGGAATTTACTTTAACGTCTTTTCTTATGGTTATGGTAACCTAAAGATGGTTTATTTGAGATTAGTACCGAGAAATGATTTCATGATGGTTTGTGTTCGTGGTTTTGGAGGTCGTTCTCAATTCTGGGTGTAAAAGGTGATTTGAACCGTTTAACTAGTTCGAGTCATTTTGGTTAGAAATGATTATTCGCGAACATTTGAATCAACGGTATGTCCATGTTAAAAGGGTTTAGAGATTTATCATCAAATAGGTATGGTAGGTAAGTATGAAATAGTTTTTTTCCAACGAATTAGCGACAAAGGTCTTTCGTCGGTAATTTCCGACAATATTTCGACGGTTATATTCTTTAATATCTGTGAGGAAATTGCGACGAGTTTCCCACAAAATAGTTTTTTAAATATTATTATTTTTAATTATTAATAATAATAACTAATGATCAGTAATATTAATATTTAATTTTTATTTAATATGATACCGACAAAATTCCAACAGCTTTAAAATTAAAAAAAAAATAATAAAAACATTATTTTCCTTTCTTTTTAATTTTTAATTTTTTTATTTATGTCCAGCTAACATAAAAACCGTTGAGGTTTATTGGTTGGTGACATTTGATTCTTTTGAAACTTCTACTACTTCATTAAATAAAGATCTAAATACCTAGGTTATTATTTAATCTAAATAAAATTTAATATAATAAAATGGAAGGTAGTCCTGCAAATGAATAAAGCATTTATAACCAGAAATCGAACATCCACTAGCTATAGTTTCCACTATGGTTGGCCAAGTCAACATCTGACCAACCGCACCACCTTCTGTTATGATATCGATATCATAACACCTTCTGCGATGCTCCCTCCCTCCCTCCCTCCCTCCCTCCCTATATATATAATTCCGGTTCACTTCTCAATTCATATCAGGTTCACTTCTACATCTCCATTTCACACACACAAAACCAACTAATTAAATTCATCAATGGCAGCTACAAAACACCAAGAAGTTGGCCACAAAAGCCTCCTTCAAAGTGATGAGCTTTACCAATACATTCTTGAAACGAGCGTTTACCCCAGAGAACCACAAGCGATGAAAGAGCTACGAGAGGTCACTGCTAAACACCCTTGGTAACTCTCCTAATTAATCTTATTAAACATTCTTTCACATATATAATGATTTTGTTTTCTAGTTTCTCGTACTTAACTGTAATACTAAATGCAGGAATCTTATGACGACATCTGCTGATGAAGGACAGTTTTTAAACTTACTTCTTAAACTTATAAATGCTAAGAACACGATGGAGATCGGGGTGTACACTGGTTACTCCCTTCTCTCTACCGCCCTTGCTCTCCCTGAAGATGGAAAGATATTGGCTTTGGATATAAACCGGGAAAATTATGAAATTGGTCTTCCCATCATTGAGAAAGCCGGTGTTGCTCACAAGATTGACTTTAGAGAAGGCCCTGCTCTTCCTCTTCTTGACCAAATGGTCGAAGATGTAAGTACTTATAACAAACACTGTTTTTTTGCTTTGTTTTTCAAATTGCAAATCAATTTATATTTCTGATCTTAATTTCCAGGAAAAATGCCATGGATCATTTGACTTTATTTTCGTGGACGCTACAACTATCTTAACTATCATCAAAGGTTAATTGACCTAGTTAGAATTGGGGGAGTGATTGGCTACGATAACACCCTTTGGAATGGCTCTTTGGTGGCACCACCGGATGCTCCTCTGAGAAAGTATGTTAGGTATTACAGAGATTTTGTGTTAGAGCTTAACAAAGCTTTAGCTATTGATCCGAGAGTGGAGATTTGTCAACTTCCGGTGGGTGATGGAATCACTCTGTGCCGCCGAATAAGCTGATTACAAACAACTGAAACATATGAAGCAGATGTATGATTCTTCGTGATAACTATATATTCTCTTTAATGTTTGACATGTTCTAAAAATTGTAAGAAAAAAAACATGTTGAGTTTTCTTTTCATTCTTTGATGATTCTACCATGTTGTTTATTCAAATATCTAATCATAAAGTTTTATATTTTTCTTATCGTTTTCAAATACTGTTTTCATTAAAAAAAGAAAAAAAAAGAAAAGAGAATTCCTTGTTATTTTAACTAATTTATATATGTGTAGATCTCTGTACTTATAATTTACAATTTACAATTTACAATTTGTGAAAGCTTCTAAAACTAAGATGTTAGTAAGTACTCGTTAATAAAGTAAAATTGTAATCAAAATAAACTTAAAATTAAAAGACTCCCACCTTGGTTGACCAAGTCAACATATCTTCTTTCTATCTATTGCACATTTGCATCTGCCACCAAGTCTCTCGGACGCTGCGAGTAGTGGCATCTCCCATTATAGTTTTTTTTTTAATTTTCATTTTCATCCTATATGAGTTCATTAAACTTATATAGTTTTTTCTAATATTTATTTTAAAACTTTCATTCATTAACTTAAAAAAATTTGTAATGTGACTGTGTTTATTTGTTTTAACTTAAAATTCCGGTACAAATTTTATTAAAAAACAGTTCGAAGCAGGGTATTAAACTTTTTGTATCCTAAGTTGTATCGAGTGTCGGTACCATACAGGTAGCATGAAGAACAGGAACGATACAGATCGAACAACAACGGTACCGGTATCGTGTATTATTGAATTTAGTATCGGTATTCGTTTTAATAGTTTTCGACCGATGTGAAACACGACTTTATTTTTTGGGTTACATCAAACAATTTTTGTGTAAGGAAACCATTGTAACTAAACCTTCATTTTTTATCGCAAACAATACAAAGTACCGGTACCGTAACGAATCGTGTAGATACCGCGTGAACAACAACGACACTATGGCCTTCGTGATTGGCTGTGCTTTTCCAGCTCTCGTCATGACTATGGGAGCAAGCCCCCTCTCTAGCGCATTGGATGCTTCCTGGACCTTATCACCAACCTCACGTGGCATCATGTAGCGCACATAAGCGCCCCTCTTGAAGGTCTTGAGGTGATTAAACCGCTTATGGAAGATGAACAACGCTACAACGAACTAGAGGATCGCCTCAATCACCACTTCTTTGGGAATACTGAAAAAGTCAATAGAATAACCTACGAGGATTTGGTGTAAAAACAACTTATTATAGAAGAAGAAAAAAAAAACTCCTCCATGGGGAGCATAGTAAGGATCGCATTTACGTGAATCGTATTATTAGTTATAATGATTTTTGTTTCGATGCGGTCTAGTTTTGATTTTTTTTCACTACCCATATCAAAGCGGTACCGTGGAGGAAAAGAAAAATTGTTAGTTCTATCCCACGTTCTACTACGCACCTGCTATTCCCATGCAGCGATGCAACCTCCTTGGCCCCAACCTACCCCGCAAATATAGAACATGTTTACTTCATCAACAAATTAGCCCAAACTCCGTTAAGTTGGCACCTCCACAGCTGACACATTTAAAAAATAAATGTCTATTTGAAAGCCAATGGCTATTTTGTTAATTTTCTTAGTCAACTTGCCTATTTTAATGATTTTCCAAAAAAAAACCAATAATACACTGATTGGGAGTGTATTGTATGTATTATATTTCAATGATTTTCCCTATTTTGTTAATCTCCTATCCATTGGTGCTCGATTATTTAATGACAACTTTGGTGTAAGGCCTCAAATCCGAGAAATCTTACTTGTTGGATTTACTCATAAACACATAGCGAATTAAATAAGTGCATCGGAAATATCATTCAAGTTACAAAATGTTCAAACATAGCGAAATCATCGTCTTAACATTAAATTCAAATAGCATAAATTGAACGGGATGCCGGTGTCATCGTTAGAGTAATTCTCTCAGCACAAATTCCACATGCATCCACAACAACAATCTACACTTAACCTGAAGGCATACAAAAAATTCAACGTAGTGAATTTTACCTTAACATAAAACATTACACGTCAAAAACGTTTGCCAAAAATATAACATTCATGCAATACTACTAAAATCGTACATAACATACAAAAACATTAAACATGAACCGTTCGTGTCAAATCTGCGCGTTTTCGTAATCGTCAATTGTAACATCCCAAATAATAGAAAGTAAATAAAAAGGAAAAGAACAAGTGGGCTTGGCCCAGATTTCGGCCCATGGGCCGATATTAGAAGGAAACCCTTCTACATCTGCACACAGCCTCTCCCCATCCTCTCATTTGCGCAAGACTAGAAAGAGAAAGAGAGAGCTCAGTCTAGAGAGAGAAAGATCGGGATCAAGCTCAAAGTCTCGAAGATTTGTTGCTCACTACCTCTGGAGCATAAAGAAACAGGAAAGAAGCAGTAACAGGTAATCGCTATACCTAAATCTGAGTTTTTGTAACTTTCGGGTTAAAGGGTAAAAATCGAGTGAAGAGGTAGATTTTACGTGTGAAACTTGAAACAAACCACATATTTGGGTTCATGGGAAGTAAAGGAACGTTTCGAACGTAAAAAGTTCAAAGCTTGATCGATTAGAATAAATGGCCAGATCTAGGGTTTCTGTTTGGGGAAGATGACTGAGTCATCGAAACTACATAGTTTCGATAGACAAAGTATGACTCGAAACTACCGAGTTTCGATTGTAGCAGACCCATCGAAACTACATAGTTTCGATACAGACCCTAAACTTAAACTACTAAGATTTTACACAAGTCACCACTCGAAACTACATAGTTTCGATAGGCAAAGTATGACTCGAAACTACATAGTTTCGATAGACAGAGTACCACTCGAAACTACATAGTTTCGATAGACAAAAGTATAACTCGAAACTACATAGTTTCGATAGACAAAGTATGACTCGAAACTACATAGTTTCGATAGGCAAAGTATGACTCGAAACTACCTAGTTTCGATAGAAAGGGTATGACTCGAAACTACGGGGTTTATACTTAGTAATGTCTAGTGTCATTTAGGAGCAATACCTTATGCATATAACTTTATTATACAGATCGTGAGTAACCCTAGTGACGCTCAGTGACCAATTGAGAGCATTTCTGAGACCACCCATCAGGTGAGTTCAAGATCCCTATTTTACTGTTTTAGGGTGGTGTGCATACTCAAGAATTAGACGTTTATAAATAAATGTATATTATTTAATTAAACGTTTTGTAAGAAAGAAAGATAACGGTTGTTAAACCGAATGTTTTGACAGGAAGAAAGATAACGGTTGTTAAACCGAACGTTTTGAAAGAAAGAAAGAAAGAAGAATGGTTTATTTAACTATATGTTTTATAAACAAGAGAAAGAGAAGAAAGAATGGGTTATTTAACTATATGATTTATAAACAAGAGAAAGAGAAGAAAGAATGGTTTACTTAACTATATGTTTTATAAACGAAGAGAAGAATAATAAGTCAAATACATTGTCTAATCTGTAAGAGTATGCTTATACGACGAAAGACTTGGAGTAGTAGCGTAGTCCTAGAGGCTAGTGCTACTCTAAGCATAGTAGCAAGTCTTGAGGTAGTAGTATAGTCCTTGAGACTAGTGCTACCCGAAGCCGATGCTGCGTCATGGACAAGTCCATGATGTACCATGAGAGAAATCGGGACAGTGCTCGGCAGGGCATTGTAACGAGGATGTTGCAACTGGTTAAGATGAGTAACGACGGTTACTCTAGCGGCGACGGTCGCTAAGAAAGAATGAAGAAGCCCGCTTGGGGGCACAGAAAGTCAGTTATCGGCCTTTGGACGTTGAGCCTTAGGGAACAATAACCGCGAGAAAGAGTTCCTTCGGGAAGTAAGAACGAAGAAGCCCGCTCGGGGGCACAGAACAGATTGTAGACATTAATGTATGACTTAAAGAAAAGAGTACAAAGTAAATACGTATGAATATAGAAGAAGAAAGAAAGATTTTTATACGTATGTATTTTAAAGAAGGAAGACATATTTTAATGTGTATGTATTTAAAGAATAAAGAAAGATTTCATTGTATTACGTGTATAATATAATACGTATATTTAAAAGGGAAAATCCTTTATATATATATATAAAGCTAAAGAAAACTTGAACTCACCAGCGTTAGCTGACTATTTTAGTATGCACATCAGGTAGCAAAGGAAAGGAAAAGAAATGATGCCGCGAGGGCTTAGGAGTGAATGGCTGGATGGCTGCTGCTGATGAAGACTGACATCCCCATTTGCTAGTTTTAGATTGTTGAACTATGTTTAAATTTTAAGTTTTAATTGACTCTGAATTTTGTAAAGACTTCCGCTGTTAGTTTAATGTTTGATTCAAAGTTTAAGAACTATGTATATGCAATGTTTGCCAACTGTGAGAGGTACCCGGTTTGGGTTCTTTCAAGTTGGTATCAGAGCTATAGTTTGAGAGATTCGGACATTCGCCAAAATGTCTGAACTTGAACTGAGAATGGGACAGAAGAATGGGATGTCAGTCAGAACAGCCAAGCCACGAAAGGAGAACAGTAAGGCCTTAGTAATTAGTGACTGTAGAAACAGTAAACAGTAAAGGGCCTTAGAATAGTAAGGTAGTCCATGTCCTAGTTTAGAAACATAGACACCAAATACCTTAGAATAGAAAGTAGAGCGAAGGTGCCTTGATGTAGAAGCTCTGGACTTGAGTACAAACGTCACTCTGACGGGGAATGTTCAGAACCCAGGAAGTAAAGTAAATTAGTAATTTCATACCGGTCTCTGTAATTAGTAATTTACATTACTCAAGGTGTTCTAAATAATTACCTATCAGGATAACATGAGTATCTCCTTGTTCGCAGTGAGAAAACGTCATGGCTGGAAGGAAAGGTGCAAAGGGGGGAGCCGGTACGGGACGTAGGGGCAGGCCCCGTGTCAACCGGGTTGAAATAGAAGAAAGTGAACCCTCTGTTCATGGGTCGGTGTCGATCCATACTACTAATGAGGATGCTCCGAGTAACCCCGGAGCACAGGATGAAGAAGGCTTAGTTTTGGAGCCAATTGTCAGGAGAGCGATAGCCGACGAAGTGGCTGCAGTTCTGAAGAATACTCTACCTGCAGCACTCGCTGAAGCCCTGAAGACTGTGGAAGGGGAGAGAGAAAGGGGCTTACGGGCCGAAGATAGAAATATGATCGAACCTGAGTCTGAAGGTGAGGACTCTGACTATGAAGAGAAACGCGGATGCGACTACAAGTCCTTTTGAAATTGTGATCCGCCAACTTTTGATGGGAAGAAAGATGCTATTGCCGCATACTACTGGATTGACCGCATGACTGCAGTCATTAAGATGAGTGAATGCCGTGCTGACCAAGCGGTAGGGTTTGCCGCTCATTCTTTCGCCTTCGAGGCACTGAGCTGGTGGGAGAATGTGAAGAAAGCTAAGTCTGAAAGGGATATTGATAGAATGAAGTGGGAAGATCTAAAAACACTGGTTATTCAGAAGTTCTGTCCCCAAAATGAGATTGATAAGATGGAAGAAGCCTTCGTGGAACTCAGGGCTGGTAGCCTGACTCATCGACAGTTCACCTCCAGGTTTAATGAGGTAACTCAGCTGGTTCCCCACTTGGTGAACACAGAAGAAAGAAGGATCAAATGCTATATCCAGAAGCTACCTCCAAGAGTTCGCACAATCATTAATGCCAACACCCCTGGAGACTTTGACTCGGTGGTGGCTATGAGTGGAAAGATTTTTGATGATGTGGCCGCAGAAGGCGTAACCCCCGCTGAAACTCAAAAGAAATGGTCTAACGCCACTAAGCGCTCGGGCGGGGATTGGTCTGCCTCAAAAAGTAAGAAGCCAAGACCGGAGGAAAGGGTCAACTGTAGCAAATGTGATAGGCCACATCTTGGGGAGTGCAAGTATGGGTTGAACATATGTTACCGTTGTGGCAAGACCGGGCACATCTCTCGTGAATGTCCCAACGCTCCCGGTTCTGCAAACAATAGAAAGTGCCACAACTGTGGTGGATCAGGACATTTCTCCAAGGATTGCCGTAAACCAAGAACAACAAACAATGAGAAGGCAAAGGAGGCTGAGAAAGGGGGAGCAAGAACCAGAGCCTATGCCCTGACACAGGAGGAAGCAAGGGGAGATCCCAACGTGGTGTCAGGTACGTTCATCCTTGGCCACACCTTTGTTTCTGTTCTGTTTGATTCAGGTGCTAGTAAAAGTTTTATATCCTCCTCGTTCTGTAAAAGACTGAAATACAAAACTTCCAAGATAGAAAGAGCCTTTAATGTTGAGACTACAGTGGGTAGAAACACTAAAGTGATAGAGTTGGTAGACGATCTTACCATAAAGATAGAGGGCCATAGATTTCCGGTTAGATTATTCGTTATAGCCTTGGGAGGATTCGATGTAGTACTGGGAATGGATTGGTTATCTGCCAATGAAGCTCGGATTGTGTGTAAACGAAAAGTGATTCAGCTCAACGCTCCTGACGGCAGCGAGGTCGTAATTTATGGGGAACGAGACATTCCGTTGACTAATGTAATCTCACAAATGAAAGCAGAAAAGTATATGAGGCGTGGGTGTGAGGCCTACTTGGCGTACGTGATCGATAAAGACGTAAAAGTAAAAGAGTTAAGCGAAGTACCCGTGGTGTGCCATTATCCGGAAGTGTTCCCTGAGGAACTGCCCGGATTGCCGCCTGATCGGGAGACAGAATTCCAAATAGATTTAATGCCAGGTGCCCAGCCCGTTGCCAAAGCACCTTACCGGCTAGCGCCACTTGAGATGAAAGAGCTGATGACCCAACTGGAAGAACTTTTGGAAAAGGGATTTATCAGACCGAGCATTTCACCATGGGGTGCTCCGGTGCTGTTTGTCAAGAAGAAAGGTGGTGCCATGAGAATGTGCATCGACTACAGAGAATTGAACAAAAGAACTGTGAAGAATAAGTACCCACTACCCAGAATCGATGATCTATTCGACCAATTACAGGGCGCCAAATGGTTCTCAAAGATCGACCTGCGGTCAGGTTATCATCAACTAAAGGTAAGAGAGGAAGACATACCTAAAACCGCATTCCGAACGCGATATGGACACTACGAGTTCCGAGTGATGTCCTTTGGGCTTACAAATGCTCCCGCAGCCTTCATGGATATGATGAACAGAATGTGTCGACCAATGTTAGACCGGTCAGTGATAGTCTTCATCGACGATATACTCGTATATTCTAAGAGCAAGGGTGATCATGCATGTCACCTGCGAGAAGTTCTAGACACACTAAAGACAGAGAAGCTTTATGCTAAGTTCACGAAATGCGCGTTCTGGCTAAAGGAAGTCCAATTCTTAGGTCATGTGATTAACGCTGAAGGCATCATGGTAGACCCAGCAAAGATTGATGCAGTGTGGAATTGGGAAATTCCGAAAACACCAACGGATGTACGAAGTTTTCTAGGTTTGGCAGGCTACTACCGGAGGTTTATACAAGACTTCTCTAAGATAGCCTCACCTCTAACCAAATTGACTCGTAAGGACGTAGAATATGAATGGGGCCAGGCCCAAACCACTGCCTTCGAAGAATTAAAGAAGAGATTAACCCGAGCACCGGTGCTGACCCTACCCGATGGTAACGAGGACCTAGTGGTGTATTCTGACGCCTCAGGCCAGGGGTTAGGCTGTGTGCTTATGCAACGAGGAAAGGTGATTGCGTATGCATCACGACAATTAAAGACTCACGAAGTCAACTACCCGACTCACGACCTTGAACTCTCGGCCGTTGTCTTTGCCTTAAAGATTTGGAGACATTACCTCTATGGAGTCAGATGCACCATCTACTCCGACCACAAAAGCTTGAAGTATTTCTTCGAACAAAAAGAGTTGAACATGAGGCAGCGGCGATGGTTAGAATTATTGAAAGACTACGACTGTGAAATCCTTTACCACCCCGGAAAGGCGAATGTGGTGGCCGACGCCTTGAGTCGAAAGGAGGCGACAACTCCTATCGAAGTGAAATCCTATCAACTAATCGTGACTCCAGATCTTATGACAGAAATAGAACGTGCCTAAGATGAAGCCTTGAAAGAGGAAAATGTCAAGAGGGAAAGGATAGTGGGTCAGCAAGAAAAGTTAGAAACCAATGCTTATGGGGTACGAACTCGGTTCGGGAGGATGTGGATACCCAAGGGTGGCGAACTTAGAGTCAAAATCCTTGACGAGGCTCACAAGTCTCGTTACTCTATCCATCCCGGAACTAACAAGATGTACCATGATTTGAAGAAGGAATACTGGTGGCCCGGCATGAAAAATGATGTAACCGATTATGTGAGCAAATGCCTAACTTGCTCTCAAGTGAAGGCCGAACACCAGAAGCCGTGCGGAAAGATGCAACCACTATTCATTCCTGAATGGAAGTGGGAACACATTACCATGGATTTCATAACCAAGCTACCGCGTACAGCTAAGGGACATGATACTATATGGGTAATTGTGGATAGACTGACGAAGAGTGCTCACTTCTTGCCCATGCGTGAGAGTTACTCGTCAGAAAAACTAGCAGAACTATTCATTAACGAGATCGTGGCCAGACACGGTATGCCATTGTCAATTGTGTCAGACCGGGACACGAGATTCACATCAAGGTTCTGGAGGCAATTCCATGAGGGAATGGGTACGAGACTTAATATCAGTACAGCTTACCACCCGCAAACCGATGGCCAGTCCGAAAGGACTATCCAAACTCTAGAGGACATGCTGCGGGCATGTATCATTGACTTTGGAGGTAGTTGGGATAGTCACTTACCACTGGCGGAGTTTTCTTACAACAACAGTTACCATGTGACCATTGGAATGCCGCCTTATGAGATGTTATATGGAAGGAAGTGTAGAACGCCCGTATGTTGGGGCGAAATTGGGCAGAAAGATTTCGCAAGCCTTGACGTAGTCAAAGCAACTTCTGAGAAGTTTGACCAAATCAAAGCGCGAATGAAAGCCGCTAAGGATAGGCAAAAGTCTTACGCTGATAAGAGAAGGAGAGACCTTGAATTCCAGGTTGGAGATAAAGTACTATTGAAGGTGTCTCGTGGAAGGGAATAATTCGATTCCGAAAAAGAGGGAAACTAAGTCCGAGGTTTGTCGGACCATTTAAGATTGTGGCACGAGTTGGAAAGGTGGCTTATTGACTAGAACTGCCTGAAAAATTGAGTGGAATCCACCCTACTTTTCACGTTTCGCAATTGCGAAAGTGCCTAGCTGACGAATCGGCACAAGTGTCACTCGAGGACATCGAAGTAGACAATAAGCTTAACTATATTGAGGAGCCCACAGCAATCCTAGACAGAAAAGAGAAGCGACTACGCAATAAAGTTATCCCGCTAGTCAAAGTTCAATGGAAACATCGAAAAGGATCAGAAGCCACGTGGGAGACGGAGTCGGAAATGAGGGAGTTGTACCCTCAGATGTTTGACCCATGAAAGGTTTCGAGGGCGAAACCTCTAATAAGAAGGGTAGACTTGTAACATCCCAAATAATAGAAAGTAAATAAAAAGGAAAAGAACAAGTGGGCTTGGCCCAGATTTCGGCCCATGGACCGATATTAGAAGGAAACCCTTCTACATCTGCACACAGCCTCTCCCCATCCTCTCATTTGCGCAAGACTAGAAAGAGAAAGAGAGAGCTCAGTCTAGAGAGAGAAAGATCGGGATCAAGCTCAAAGTCTCGAAGATTTGTTGCTCACTACCTCTGGAGCATAAAGAAACAGGAAAGAAGCAGTAACAGGTAATCGCTATACCTAAATCTGAGTTTTTGTAACTTTCGGGTTAAAAGGTAAAAATCGAGTGAAGAGGTAGATTTTACGTGTGAAACTTGAAACAAACCACATATTTGGGTTCATGGGAAGTAAAGGAACGTTTCGAACGTAAAAAGTTCAAAGCTTGATCGATTAGAATAAATGGCCAGATCTAGGGTTTCTGTTTGGGGAAGATGACTGAGTCATCGAAACTACATAGTTTCGATAGACAAAGTATGACTCGAAACTACCGAGTTTCGATTGTAGCAGACCCATCGAAACTACATAGTTTCGATACAGACCCTAAACTTAAACTACTAAGATTTTACACAAGTCACCACTCGAAACTACATAGTTTCGATAGGCAAAGTATGACTCGAAACTACATAGTTTCGATAGACAGAGTACCACTCGAAACTACATAGTTTCGATAGACAAAAGTATAACTCGAAACTACATAGTTTCGATAGACAAAGTATGACTCGAAACTACATAGTTTCGATAGGCAAAGTATGACTCGAAACTACCTAGTTTCGATAGAAAGGGTATGACTCGAAACTACGGGGTTTATACTTAGTAATGTCTAGTGTCATTTAGGAGCAATACCTTATGCATATAACTTTATTATACAGATCGTGAGTAACCCTAGTGACGCTCAGTGACCAATTGAGAGCATTTCTGAGACCACCCATCAGGTGAGTTCAAGATCCCTATTTTACTGTTTTAGGGTGGTGTGCATACTCAAGAATTAGACGTTTATAAATAAATGTATATTATTTAATTAAACGTTTTGTAAGAAAGAAAGATAACGGTTGTTAAACCGAATGTTTTGACAGGAAGAAAGATAACGGTTGTTAAACCGAACGTTTTGAAAGAAAGAAAGAAAGAAGAATGGTTTATTTAACTATATGTTTTATAAACAAGAGAAAGAGAAGAAAGAATGGGTTATTTAACTATATGATTTATAAACAAGAGAAAGAGAAGAAAGAATGGTTTACTTAACTATATGTTTTATAAACGAAGAGAAGAATAATAAGTCAAATACATTGTCTAATCTGTAAGAGTATGCTTATACGACGAAAGACTTGGAGTAGTAGCGTAGTCCTAGAGGCTAGTGCTACTCTAAGCATAGTAGCAAGTCTTGAGGTAGTAGTATAGTCCTTGAGACTAGTGCTACCCGAAGCCGATGTTGCGTCATGGACAAGTCCATGATGTACCATGAGAGAAATCGGGACAGTGCTCGGCAGGGCATTGTAACGAGGATGTTGCAACTGGTTAAGATGAGTAACGACGGTTACTCTAGCGGCGACGGTCGCTAAGAAAGAATGAAGAAGCCCGCTTGGGGGCACAGAAAGTCGGTTATCGGCCTTTGGACGTTGAGCCTTAGGGAACAATAACCGCGAGAAAGAGTTCCTTCGGGAAGTAAGAACGAAGAAGCCCGCTCGGGGGCACAGAACAGATTGTAGACATTAATGTATGACTTAAAGAAAAGAGTACAAAGTAAATACGTATGAATATAGAAGAAGAAAGAAAGATTTTTATACGTATGTATTTTAAAGAAGGAAGACATATTTTAATGTGTATGTATTTAAAGAATAAAGAAAGATTTCATTGTATTACGTGTATAATATAATACGTATATTTAAAAGGGAAAATCCTTTATATATATATATAAAGCTAAAGAAAACTTGAACTCACCAGCGTTAGCTGACTATTTTAGTATGCACATCAGGTAGCAAAGGAAAGGAAAAGAAATGATGCCGCGAGGGCTTAGGAGTGAATGGCTGGATGGCTGCTGCTGATGAAGACTGACATCCCCATTTGCTAGTTTTAGATTGTTGAACTATGTTTAAATTTTAAGTTTTAATTGACTCTGAATTTTGTAAAGACTTCCGCTGTTAGTTTAATGTTTGATTCAAAGTTTAAGAACTATGTATATGCAATGTTTGCCAACTGTGAGAGGTACCCGGTTTGGGTTCTTTCATCAATTCCTTTGGCATTACCTGAGATTAATCGAGGCTAGTGTTTGTCTAGAATGCTCCGCCTCGTTCGGAATACTAACCTAGACAGAATCACAACTCGTAGTGATAGTAACATTACTCGTGTGCATCTATACTACATTTACAGGATAGCTAATCCTATTATTTATACCAGTTGTACAACTGTTTGCTAACCCACAAAGGCTCCCGTATAGGTATAGCAAATCTCTTGTCTAGGACACCCAATCAGTCTCGTCTGGATTCCTAACCTAGACACGGTTTCATTCATCGCATTTGTTCCCGAAAGAACCGTTAGCATATTCAACTTACATTAAAGCATTCATTCATTCGTAAAACGTTTTAGTTAAAGTAGTGTACGTTTTATCAAAACATCTTTCATTAAAAACATTTCATAAACATTTAGGCTAAACATTTCATAAATCCTTTCACAAATATTCATTTCATAAACGTTTCATAAACTCACCTGACTTTCTTAGTTAAACATCCGTAAGTCTATGGCTATAAATGGTGCTAGGCGATCTGCTCGAGCAGTCACAAACGATATGTGTTAAATTCAAGATACAACCAAAAATATTTGCTTGAAATTCCACTTGGTCGAAAACCCTTTCGTCAAAAATCTCTTTTCTACCGAAATCTCTTTCGCCTTAAATGTCTTTCGTCTAAAAACTATTTCACTCGAAAACTATTTCGTCCGAAAACCTTTTTCATCCGAGTAGCTTTTCAGTTAGAACGCAATGTTCATCTTTTTGACCGAGTACCTTTTCGGTCGAAAACCTTTTTGGTCCCTTGTAATGTCCCGGATTTTCCGATGTGCCTTTTCCCTAAACGCTTACCGTGTTATTTTAAACTTTAATTATTATTTTCTCAAAAAGTAATTTTTTTTATTTATTTAATACGAATCTAAGGAAAACATGCATATATGTATATATATATATATATATGTATGTTTATTATATTTTATCTTTATTAAACAGGATATTATTAAAATTCTTAAAACATATAAGTTTATAATTATATAACTAATTTATAAACTTATTTCTAAAACCTTTAAACTTACAAATCATAATCCTAGAAATTATTTCATAAAATAATAAAGGAAATAAAAACTTATAAAACTTAGTTTTTATAAAAATAAAAACATAATTATTTTTATATAAAAAGTCCGAGGACCAAAACTGCCAAGTAATGAAACTTTTTTTAAACTAAAATTCTACTTTTAAACATAAAGTGTAATTCAGTAAAACTTTGAGGACCTGTTCTGCCATTTTTCCAAACACCCGAAACCCAAACCAGTCACGGTTTCGAGTCCCACATCAACCGGTTCTTGACCCTTTTCACGCGAAATCGCGATTTCCGTCCAAATGCACTGAACCTCGACTTTCGCCTCCCGCATGCGACTCCTACCTAACTATATTTAATGCTTGATTTAAATCCTTGGTCGTGCATGGGCTCGGGATTTAACCCATAGACTCAACCGTTAGCCCCCACCTAATCGGGCCTTAAATCACGAAATCAACTATAAATACCGGGTGTAATCGACCCATGAAATCACCCTCAAACGTTCTCAATACTCATATCGTCCTAAACGAGCCGGCATTCCAAATCCGAACTCGCGACAGCCGACTTCGACCTTCAAGCCCGTTCCTCCTCGATTCGTCATCTTAACAGGTAATTCGAAATACCCTTAGCTTCGTTTCCATGCTGAAAACATTTGCCCACTGTCAATCGTTATAGGCAGAGGGATTTTCGGATCGAATTTGAGGGATTTCAATTCTAGGGTTCTTGAGCAAATTAGGGACGATTTGGGAATATACTTATCTATTTGATTTTCCATGTATATTACCACCGAGACCCGTAGGCGGGGTGGTTAAGTGTTTGTGTGTGATGTTGACCCGGGGCAGACCCGAGTTCGATTCGGTCTGGCCCTTGGTTTTTGTTTTTATTTTTTTTATTATCATTTTAAATAGTTTAAAACTTTTAATAATTTTTATAAATTCTGTGATACCTTTATAAACGTGAATATTAATTTTATTTACACTTTTATTTTCTGAAAATATTTTATTTTATTAAAACTTACAATAATAAATTTATTAAAATAGTTTTAAACATTTAAAAAGAATACTTCCGAAATTTATAAAACTTGAATAGAAATCGTTTTATAAAATTCGAAGCTTAATTCCTTATTCCTTTTTTTATATACAATAAATTTACTTTTATTTAAAACTTTAATTTAATAAATTTTAAACTTATACATTTTTATATAAACAAGAAATTCATTTGTTTATATAGATTTAAATCATAAGAAACTTTATTTAAGACATCTATAAACTCATAATTTTATTTAAACTTTAAACGTATAATTTAAACTTTATAAGAAGTTCTATTTAACATTTTGTAAACTTATAAATGCTCATTATTATTTAAACTTATAACCACATCCTAAACGTTATTAAATTATAAATTGTTTTGTAAGATGAATACTCAATTCTTAAATACTTTAAATCTTGAATGATTTATAAATTATTCTTTTGGGATAATTATGTGTCCGTAGTAATTATTTATTCGTAAATAATTATTTATCCCTAGAACTCATTTATTCTTAAATAATTATTATTTATTCTTAATAATTATTTATTTTGAATAATTGTTATTGATCCTTAAGCATTATTCCTCTTTATATATCCTTCCAACTATATTATTAAGTTACTTAGAAAATTTCTTTAAATTATTATTATCTATTTTGAGTAATTAATAATGATAAAACATTTAAATTCTAATCTATAAATCTATTAAACTTTGACACACAAGTCTTGTATCATTCATTCAAAACATTTATTTTAAACTTAATTTAAACTTCACAAACACGACCATTCCCATCTCCCATTGAAACCCTAGTCGAATATTGAAATCCCAAATCATTGTCTTAGACTTATAGAAATAAACTTGAAACTTTAGACTTATATTCTTAGGCTTATCGTGAGGATATTCTCCCTCCAAGTCTTGCAAATACTTGTCCGTGTCGGATACTATTCATCATCCAATTGAGTATACTTAGCCCCTTTTTCCTTTCTATGCTTTTGGGGTGAAACATGTTCAAAATTCTTAAACTTATACAGTTCTTGTACAACTATGACTACGTGTTTATTCTTATGTTAAACTTGAGACTTGTATGCTTAGATAAACTTAAAACTAGCATATTCATTAACTTTGATCAAGCCTATGGTAACAATGATAGATCTATTGCATTTGACCAATCCACCTTGATTGATTGACCCTTCGGGGGGAGCCCTTGGTGATTGTTACTAAACCAAACTTTCAAACCTGCGGGTTATGCATAAACATGGTTGGAGGATTGAATGTGCACAATGTTTAAGATACTTGTTTCTCATACTTACATTATAGAATGCATAAATCATAGTGAATTGTAATACTTTTCAAATACTTGTTAAACTGTGTCAAAACCTTTGTATCTCACCAACTATTTTGTAGTTGACAGATTCTTTCACATGTTTCAGGTTCTACATCATGAGGCTTATCTGTGATCACATAGAATGTTTTGGACCTAGTCTACTTATAAATTAAACGTTGTATTTCTGTTATATTCCTTGTATTGAATCTTAAATTATTATTTAATGAAATATCGAAACTTTAATAGTCAACCTTGTGCTATTGAGCAACCGCGTCCGCCCCGACGTATAATCCGCCGTCGGTTGGGGTGTGACAGTTTGGTATCAGAGCCTTGGTTATAGGGAATTAGGTTATTAGACACATGACCTAGACTATAACTTAGGAGACCCAAACATGAGTTATCTCATGTCCTCTACTAGGAATTCTCTCCTCATTCTATTCTTAAATCTTATACGTGAACGCTTGGAGATTCTACGATTCTACTTACCTACGTACTACAAGAGGCTACTACATCGAGGACACGTTCTTAGGCTTCAAGCCTAATCCACCACTAAACTCTCGTCAAGAATATTTAAGTTCTAGATAATGGGTGAGAACTTGTGCGGACCGGAAGGGTGGATACCTGTATTCTGGGAAATTCTGTCAATGAAAGCATTTCGTATAAATCCAAATCAACCGTTGGACCCGTATGCTTTCCTGGGAATTCTTGGGATGAGTATCCACTTATAGGAATGCATGACTTCTCTAAACGTTTGTGAGCTTAGATCTCTCTTGATATGTCAAAATAATTACTTAGTGATATGCACTAAATGAGTACTATCTCAAATACTATACACTTCATAAATTCATGATTCAAAAACTTTCCTCTGTAACCTTTACTCCATGATTCTTATGTTCCGTCTTTTCAAGAATGGTCACATGACAGCATACTTACTCGTCATGACTTGAAGGAGTTACCTCAAGGAGAAATTCTTATGAGATTATACTTAAAAACTACATACATAAACTTATATTTATAGATACTACCCAATAAACTTCGTGATCGTTGTAATACAACCCGTAAAAACTATGTATTACTCTACAAATTCTCCTATAAACTTTATTATTTTATGAATATAACACTTAAGGGGAAACCCTTGTGTTTCATCTTATTTTCATCACTCAACCAAACTACTCTAAATAACTCACTCAAACTTTTGCTACACCTTTACACATCTCAAAGTGTTTATACATCTTTAAACTTCATGATCCTTGTAATACCAGCACATTTAAAACTATGTATACAAGTCTTTTTACAAGCTTCATTGTTTTATAAACTTGACACATAAGGGGAAACCCTTGTGCCTCATTTCATTTTTCGTCACTCAAGTAAACTTCATCTTATGACTAACTCAAAAACTTTGTTACACTTTTAATCTCAAAACCTTCATACGTCCTTAAAACTTACACATCACCGTTTCTTGTAAACAAAACTTAACGTCTTTTAAACCTAAAGTACATTAACAAAGTGATTAGTAACCCGATCGCTTTCCCGCAAGGGAAGAAGCCTACTATAGGATAAACAAGCTCCACGTTTAAGACCCTAAGCCCACAATAAACCTCGACATAGTACCTTAAACCCAAATATCGGTGACAATAACTAAAAAGTTGTAGACTCAAGAGGAAGTTCTGGCTAGGGAAATAGGGTACTTAAGTGAGTCCTTGTGACCACCCCTTCTTCCGGGAATTCTCTTCGTTAGCCCATCAACCTCAAGCCAAAAACCATTTTAAATAATACTGTGATGACTCAATATTATGAGTAAAAATCTTTTTGAACACATTTAATCAATTTACTTACAAACTTCTTCCTATTCTCTTCTCTTTCTAGGTAATGGACTCACACTCACACTCTTCGCCAGTGTACCGCCCAAGGGGAGAGTCCGACAGCGAAGAGAGTAGCGAGTCACCGGTGTACCAGCCAAGTCCCTACCCTAATGCTAGGGCAAGAGCTGAGCTCAACACTAATTGGACCAGAAACCCTAGGACATCACCACCGAGGAGTCCTTATCAAGCATCCCATCTTCACCACCGGTTCTCATCACCATCAAGGGACCCATATCTAGCACCTACCCCTACCCTAAGGGCTAGGCATGCCGGAGTACCTGCCATGGCAATGGGAATCCCGGTGTCTAACATTCCTAGGTTTCTGGAAACCGAAGAATTTATGAGGAGGGAGATAGAGCATAGGGCACGGCACGACCTGTTAAACCAAAGGATCAACGACCTGGCCGATCAAATCTGGATCCAGGAAGAAAAGATCGTAACTTTGGAAGAAGACAGGGAAATCCTCGAGCACCGCACCGAGACCACTAGGGCAGAGGCTAGGTTTGCCATCCGAGTAACCATAGCAATACTTGTGGTAGTACTAACATGTTTCTTGGTGGAGAGCTACCTAAGGCGTGCATGAAGCCTCAATTTCTATTAAATTTTAAATTTTGTCTTATGTAAGGGCTAGAAGCCCAAATTTTTGAAACATCTAATGGAAGTTATTTTGAAATTTCATCTTGTTACCACTTGTAAATTTGACACTTCTTTCATCATTACAAACTTAACACTTCTACCCATACACTTTCGTCAAGAGTAGCTCACGTTAGTACTAGAGATAATTAACAACGTGGCATTAAACTATAAAAACCCTAAGTGACACGTATACTTGAAGAATAAACCTTCTGATTCGTAAGCACCCTTTTAAAACAACACGACTTATGAACCACTGCCGTAATCAACTATGATCCTTACCCATTATATAGACTTAACACTTCTAAACTTGACCAACTTTTCGTTTGACAATCATACATACCTTTTCATAAGTCTTACTTATACTATTTATTAATGTCCAACCCGTCGCTTATAAACATCTTAATTACACTCTATATAAAAGAAAACTATACCTACTGTTATGAAACGGCATAAAATGATTTATAAACACACTATCATAAACCTTATCGAAACTTTTCCCGTTACCCTACGCTTAGGGACTTTCCTCATTCAACTCTTGTCACATAAAAGACTTACTATAAATCCTAACGGGACTAAAAGCTTAAATACACGTTGCTAAAACATTAAACTTCGTATACTCAACTATGAGACCAGAAAACTTTTGAGTCATGTAAAACTTGTACAAATACTCAAACTCGTATCCTTAAAACTAAACATGATCAATAAAGGATCATGTAAAGCTTAATATTGAAACTTATGATCAACTGACTTATCCTACTTTCAAACTCATACTTGGATTCTTAGTCTTAAAGCTCATACTTGGATTCTTAGTCTTGAAACTCATACTTGGATTCTTAGTCTTAAAGCTCATACTTGGATTCTTAGTCTTAAAGCTCATACTTGGATTCTTAGTCTTGAAACTCATACTTGGATTCTTAGTCTTGAAACTCATACTTGGATTCTTAGTTTTGAAACTCTAAACCTTGTCACATTTTTTCTCCTTAATCATTGAACGACGTTTTTCTCTGAGGGACTCGTTAATCAGTGATCACTCTTATGTGGAAACTTTAGTCGTGTGTTAAACAAATTCTTATACTCTTTCTTGATCCACACACAAACGGAAGGACCTATGCGGACTATGCGATGATTTAAATGCTTGCGGGTGCACACGTAAGTATGAAAGTCAGCGCATGAAAGGACATAGTAAACTCTGTCGTGTGCTATGATCTAAGACATATCGTAAAAGGTAGCCATGAAACTTAGGTACAGTAGCAAATCCTTAGACGTATTAGTCTACAAACTCAAATCATTACACTATCATCAAGTCCATCCCGAGTGATGCATCTCACTTTAAATCTTGAATAAAAGTTCATCAGTTATCCTCTCAAATACATCTCTGAAAACAAATCTTCATATATTTCAATGAAACTATATGCTGCTTAGGGAAACTTCTGACAATCATGGGTCATGAAACTTATAAACTCAAGCAAAATGTTATTCCTATAGATACTTTCCCTTTAAGAATTCTAAATGTAACCCAGGGTTACGTAGGAACGTGAAGTATCTTTTCTCTTTATCCCTGTGCGGATCATGAACTTAAATCAGGGAAAAACAGAAACTTCCTACTTTAATTTCGGGACGAAGTTTCCTAAAGTAGGGGAGACTGTAATATCCCGGATTTTCCGATGTGCCTTTTCCCTAAACGCTTACCGTGTTATTTTAAACTTTAATTATTATTTTCTTAAAAAGTAATTTTTTTTATTTATTTAATATGAATCTAAGGAAAACATGCATATATGTATATATATATAAATATATGTATGTTTATTATATTTTATCTTTATTAAACAGGATATTATTAAAATTCTTAAAACATATAAGTTTATAATTATATAAATAATTTATAAACTTATTTCTAAAACCTTTAAACTTACAAATCATAATCCTAGAAATTATTTCATAAAATAATAAAGGAAATAAAAACTTATAAAACTTACTTAGTTTTTATAAAAATAAAAACATAATTATTTTTATATAAAAAGTCCGAGGACCAAAACTGCCAAGTAATGCAACTTGTTTTAAACTAAAATTCTACTTTTAAACATAAAGTGTAATTCAGTAAAACTTTGAGGACCTGTTCTGCCATTTTTCCAAACACCCGAAACCCAAACCAGTCACGGTTTCGAGTCCCACATCAACCGGTTCTTGACCCTTTTCACGCGAAATCGTGATTTCCGTCCAAATGCACTGAACCTCGACTTTCGCCTCCCGCATGCGACTCCTACCTAACTATATTCAATGCTTGATTTAAATCCTTGGCCGCGCATGGGCTCGGGATTTAACCCATCGACTCAACCGTTAGCCCCCACCTAATCGGGCCTTAAATCACGAAATCAACTATAAATACCGGGTGTAATCGACCCATAAAATCACCCTCAAACGCTCTCAATACTCAATTCATCCTAAACGAGCCGGCATTCCAAATCCGAACTCGCGACAGCCGACTTCGACCTTCAAGCCCGTTCCTCCTCGATTCGTCATCTTAACAGGTAATTCGAAATACCCTTAGCTTCGTTTCCATGCTGAAAACATTTGCCCACTTTCAATCGTTATAGGCAGAGGGATTTTCGGATCGTATTTGAGGGATTTCAATTCTAGGGTTCTTGAGCAAATTAGGGACGATTTGGGAATATACTTATCTATTTGATTTTCCATGTATATTACCACCGAGACCCGTAGGCGGGGTGGTTAAGTGTTTGTGTGTGATGTTGACCCGGGGCAGACCCGAGTTCGATTCGGTCTGGCCCTTGGTTTTTGTTTTTATTTTTTTTATTATCATTTTAAATAGTTTAAAACTTTTAATAATTTTTATAAATTCTGTGATACCTTTATAAACGTGAATATTAATTTTATTTACACTTTTATTTTCTGAAAATATTTTATTTTATTAAAACTTACAATAATAAATTTATTAAAATAGTTTTAAACATTTAAAAAGAATACTTCCGAAATTTATAAAACTTGAATAGAAATCGTTTTATAAAATTCGAAGCTTAATTCCTTATTCCTTTTTTTATATACAATAAATTTACTTTTATTTAAAACTTTAATTTAATAAATTTTAAACTTATACATTTTTATATAAACAAGAAATCCATTTGTTTATATAGATTTAAATCATAAGAAACTTTATTTAAGACATCTATAAACTCATAATTTTATTTAAACTTTAAACGTATAATTTAAACTTTATAAGAAGTTCTATTTAACATTTTGTAAACTTATAAATGCTCATTATTATTTAAACTTATAACCACATCCTAAACGTTATTAAATTATAAATTGTTTTGTAAGATGAATACTCAATTCTTAAATACTTTAAATCTTGAATGATTTATAAATTATTCTTTTGGGATAATTATGTGTCCGTAGTAATTATTTATTCGTAAATAATTATTTATCCCTAGAACTCATTTATTCTTAAATAATTATTATTTATTCTTAATAATTATTTATTTTGAATAATTGTTATTGATCCTTAAGCATTATTCCTCTTTATATATCCTTCCAACTATATTATTAAGTTACTTAGAAAATTTCTTTAAATTATTATTATCTATTTTGAGTAATTAATAATGATAAAACATTTAAATTCTAATCTATAAATCTATTAAACTTTGACACACAAGTCTTGTATCATTCATTCAAAACATTTATTTTAAACTTAATTTAAACTTCACAAACACGACCATTCCCATCTCCCATTGAAACCCTAGTCGAATATTGAAATCCCAAATCATTGTCTTAGACTTATAGAAATAAACTTGAAACTTTAGACTTATATTCTTAGGCTTATCGTGAGGATATTCTCCCTCCAAGTCTTGCAAATACTTGTCCGTGTCGGATACTATTCATCATCCAATTGAGTATACTTAGCCCCTTTTTCCTTTCTATGCTTTTGGGGTGAAACATGTTCAAAATTCTTAAACTTATACAGTTCTTGTACAACTATGACTACGTGTTTATTCTTATGTTAAACTTGAGACTTGTATGCTTAGATAAACTTAAAACTAGCATATTCATTAACTTTGATCAAGCCTATGGTAACAATGATAGATCTATTGCATTTGACCAATCCACCTTGATTGATTGACCCTTCGGGGGGAGCCCTTGGTGATTGTTACTAAACCAAACTTTCAAACCTGCGGGTTATGCATAAACATGGTTGGAGGATTGAATGTGCACAATGTTTAAGATACTTGTTTCTCATACTTACATTATAAAATGCATAAATCATAGTGAATTGTAATACTTTTCAAATACTTGTTAAACTGTGTCAAAACCTTTGTATCTCATCAACTATTTTGTAGTTAACAGATTCTTTCACATGTTTCAGGTTCTACATCATGAGGTTTATCTGTGATCACATAGGATGCTTTGGACCTAGTCTACTTATAAATTAAACGTTGTATTTCTGTTATATTCCTTTTATTGAATCTTAAATTATTATTTAATGAAATATCGAAACTTTAATAGTCAACCTTGTGCTATTGAGCAACCGCGTCCGCCCCGACGTAGAATCCGCCGTCGGTTAGGGTGTGACATCCCTTCAACCCCTTTTTCGGACCATTCAAAACGTTTCGGCCAAACCGTCGTTTTCGATCTAAAATCCTAACTTTTTACCCCTAAACTGTTTTATTATTTTCCATGAAGCTTAATACATGGTTTTTAGACTTAAACACACGTAAAAATAAAAGTTTTTTTTTATCAAACTCGTTTGTACCCATATTTACCCAAAAACTCTAAAACAGAGATTTAGACGAGTTCTATACCTCAAATCGATCCGTTTCTTCTGCTAAGCTTCTTCCTATCAGTGTAGATGATGAATTGAACGATCTTGCAGCAAAACCGTCACTTTCACTTTCTAGGATTTTCTCCCACTAAGATGGGGGAAGAAGATGAAGTTTGAAATGAGGCGTGGAAGGGGAGGGCTAAGGTCTTGGAGGCTCCCCGCTCCAACCTTAGGCCCGCTTGACCCTTTCCTCGGCCCACGACCCAGTCCATCTTGTCCCGCCACCCTCTCGGGTTAAAACCCGCACCCGATACGTGATAAAATTTCAGAAAAATTGTTGGCTAGGTGGAACAATTTCCAAGACTATATGCATTAAAATTAGATAATGACTGTGTGGTATCAAATAATGTGGAAGCAAATAATTGGAATTGGAGGAGAAATATTCGAGATGGAGCTGAACAGAGCCAATTCGATAATCTGGTGGAGGCTCTTGTCCATAGTGTGTTGTTTCATGAGTCGGATAAATGGGTTTGGAATCTTGATGATATGGATATTTTCTCGGTTAAAGCAGTTCATGATCGTATGATGATTAATTTCTTCCTTCCTACCGGATCACGTCAAACGACATGGTTTAAAAGTATTCTTAGGAAGGGGTAAACTTATGTTATTGGAGAGTTTTAATAAATAGACTTCCTACTCGTACAAATTTGGATCGTAAAGGGATTGATATTCTGTGTGTTTTGTGCCTATTTTGCAATGAATTTTTGGAGTCGAATCAGCATCTATTTGGTTCTTGTCTTGTGGTAGATCGATTGTGCTCTTTAATTGCAACTTGGTTGGGGTTGCCTATGCCCTCGTTAAGAGACCCCACGACATTGATTGATTGGATGGAGAATTTGAACATAAAATACGAGAAGAAACATGTGGTTGGATCAGTGATTCGTGTCACTTGGTGGGCCATATTGAGGTACCAGAATGATACGGTTTTCAAGAAGAATGTCCAAAGAAAAACCACTCTATTTGAAGACGTTTTGTATTTATCTTTTTCTTCAATTAGTTCTAGAATACGTAAATGTAATGTTAATTTGATACAGTGGCTCAAAATCCCTCTACTGTACATGTAAGAGTCACGCTCTGCAAGTATCTTGCCTACCATATCAAAATCCAAAGAAAACACATAAACAAGAAGCAAGGCATGAGGCATGATTTTAAAAAAACAAGAAAAACGTTAAATCCCAACAACATATGTTTTAAAGTTCTGTTATTTTAATTGTTTTTTCATCCCATATCTTATTGTTTGTTCATGATTTTCTTCCTTCACTAAAGAGAAGGAGAAGAAACAAACTGTTTGGGGAAACTGACCAATCACGAGAACCACCTGTAGATATTAGCCCTAAATCACAGGGACTATTGATGGGGTTGGGTGGGGATAGGTTAGAGAAGAGATTATGAAGGAATTTAGGGTTTTTGTTTTAGTTAAAAAGAAAAAAAATTATATAATTTTTTTTTAAATGAGGATTATACCTCTGAAGTTAACATGGTTGACTAACGGCATTAGTTAGATTGGCTCAATTTGACGCACAAGGACGCTAATTTGAAGTGAAAAACAAGTTTAGGGGCTATCAGCGCTATTATTTTGAATTGGGAACTCAAAGTGAAATTAACCCTAAACTATAGGGACACAAAAGGAGTCAACTCAATAATAATAATAATAATAATAATAATAATAATTTCTCGTAGAAGAAAAGTGTGAAGAGATTTTCATGAAAAAGCATGATATTGGTATTTGGTATGAGTCCAAGTCTGAGTGGTCAAATTGGAATTCAACTCGTCTTTCTCCAAGACTCGACTTTCAAATTAATTATTGCCTTGTTAGAAACGAAATACTCTCGACGTGAAACAATGTTCGTTTCAACAAAAAATTAAAAGGTCTAACTTTATTTATCATAAATAAATGAGAAAATTTTATAGAAATATAACCAACTTTTATAACCATTCTAATTAAGTAATTCAAATTTTTTTTTTTTGTCCAGATTTAGTCACTAAACTTGTAGGATATGTGTACTGGACATGTTTAACAAGTTAAAAAATGTTAAGGTAGTTAGGGTTCCACCCTTTATGTTTAGTGTAATTAAGGATAAAAATGACATATCATGTTTTGAAATGACATTACATGTTTAAATTAAATAATCTCTGGGGTTCGAGTTCCACCCTTCCACCCTAACCTAAACCAAATTAAATCTTTTTCTTATTCAACACGTTCTGACTCTCTAATTTGGAAGGTTTAATTGCATTGAATGCATGCATTGATTGTGTTTTGAATTCTTGATCTCGTACTATTTTCTTAATTTTTCATTATAATTCTTAGGGCCAAAAAGTCTATAAATAGTTTGCCATGCCATGCCATGCCATCCACTTCAATTGCACATCCATTTCTTCTTCTTCTTCCAACACCACCTTCTCTCGTTGTTTAAACGCATAATGGATGCGACACCCAAGATTATCGGCGGCGTAAAACACAACCGCCGTACGCCGGCAATCCATGGTCCCACCAACCCAATGGTTACGCCACTCCTTACAGATCTTTACCAGTTCACCATGGCTTATGCCTATTGGAAAGCCGGCAAACATAACGATCGCGCCGTGTTAGTTCTATCAGTTCCTCCTTTGTGATTATTGTTGCATGATTCATAGGTTAATATTATAGAATTGTTTTGTTTCAGGTTTGACTTGTATTTTCGAAAGAACCCATTTGGTGGTGAATATACAGTTTTTGCAGGTCTTGAAGAGTGCATAAGGTTCATTGCTAATTTTAAATTATCCAAGGATGAGATTGCTTTTATTAGAGAATGTTTATCTCCCACATGTGAGGTAAGTAGTAAAATCAAAGATGATTTGATGAATAATGAAAGGGAGCTATAGAGACATCAGCCCCGTACTATTCAGACACTGAAGGTATATGGGCTGTATGGGTTGTGATTTTTTCTTATACACGCCGTATGAGATGAATTTTTTCTTATACGGGTCGTATGATAGAAAGCTACACGGCTGTATAGCTTTTATGATTGCTTTTATGATTGCAGCAACTGATGTGACGTCGTCACCGCTGTATAACCTTTCTTCACCACAGCCCATATGATCATGTAACCTGTGGCGGACCCAGAAATTTTTTTCAAGGGGGTCAGAAATTTTTGGGGACGGTTGACTAGCGATATATAACGCGTATATAACACAAAAAACTTTTCATGATGGGCAATCGGAGGGTGGTCGGGATTTTAACGCATATATAGGTCCGCCCATGATAACGTCACCTGGTTTATCTATAGTAGCACCCATGACAAAATTACTCAAATATCAGTAAGGGTAGAAGGTTCCTTTACTAGTTTTTTTCATGTTGAGATCAGGATGGTTTCTATGATTATCTTGGAGGAATTGATTGCTCTGATGTTGAAGTATATGCTATTGCTGAGGGATCTGTTGTGTTTCCTAAAGTACCCTTGATGAGGATTGAAGGCCCTGTGGCAGTGAGTCTTGTTGTATATAATCTTGTTTTTATGCCCATTTTTCAAGATTATAATAACACAGACTGTTAAATCATATCTATTGTTCTGTAGGTGGTTCAACTGTTGGAAACCCCTTTTGTTAATCTCATTAATTTCGCATCTTTAGTCACTACAAACGCTGCAAGGCATCGGTTTGTTGCAGGGAAAAACAAACTTCTTCTTGAGTTTGGGCTTCGGCGTGCACAGGTTTTATACAGTCCATGATTTCGCGCGTTATAATTTTTAATTTTGTTAAGAGTTACATATCTTTTTATTTCATGTATAGGGCCCAGATGGTGGTATAGGGGCATCAAGGTATTGCTACATGGGAGGATTTGATGCAACAAGGTAATCTTGTTGACCATATATGTTAATCTACATGTTCTTTAACATATTGCAGGCTTGCAGCTCACTACTGTATTTTATTTTTGAACTTTTGTGTGTTAATAGCAATTGTGCAGCTGGAAAATTATTTGGAATACCACTTCGCGGAACCCATTCTCATGCTTTTGTTAGCTCATTCACGGTTGGTGTGATATATACATTTATGATGTTTTGGCTACTATTTCTATATTTATTTTTTGTTGACCATGAGAACCCGTAAGGAAAAACTCAGGGGCCCACCAATACCCTTTTAACCAATCAAACCTGAGACCTCTGGTAGAGAGGAATCAGTTTTGGCTACTATTTTATAGCTTGTTTTAGTCAATTTGTTGATATTTAGGGACCTGATGAGATTACAGAGAAGTCTCTTCAAAGTCATGATGGGTCAAGACTATGCAAGGATTTTGTTCATCTTACACAAATGTGGTTGGGCAAACTGAAGGTATAGCTGTATACTTGTGTGTTCATGGATATAAGCATATTTCCTTGCATGTTTCATACTTGTGGTGCTCAGCTTTTGCACGTGTTACAGCGGTTAAGTTCATCAGAGGGTGTTTTTGGTGAGACTAACCAAAGTGAGTTGGCAGCTTTTGTTTCATATGCCCTGGCATTTCCTAACAACTTTCTAGCTCTTGTGGACACATATGATGTATGAGTGTTTTTCTTTTTTTTTTAAATCAATATATGTACGCGTATTTTTTCCTTTCATTAAATGGTCCATGTGGTTCCACGCGATCAGGTCATGAGGAGCGGTGTTCCTAACTTTTGTGCTGTTGCTCTAGCACTAAGTGATATGGGATACAAAGCAAAAGGCATAAGATTAGACTCGGGTGATCTTGCGTATCTGTCATGTGAAGCCCGGAAGTTTTTTCAGACCATTGAAAAGGAATTTCAGGTTCCTGGTTTTGGAAAAACTGGAATTACTGCTAGTAATGATCTAAATGAGGAAACTTTAGATGCTTTAAACAAACAGGTGAGTTTTCATTAGTTCATGAATCTTTATCAGATAAAGTTCTTCAAATATGTAAAGATTTTATTATAGATTTCGGTTTCTTGTGTTGTTCAGGGCCATGAGGTTGACTCATTTGGGATTGGAACCAATTTGGTTACATGTTTTTCTCAACCTGCTTTAGGTTGTGTGTTCAAGCTTGTTGAGATAAATAACCAGCCCCGTATAAAGCTCTCAGAAGACGTCTCAAAGGTTTTGTATATGGTTTTTTTTTCTTTTTCTGTACCATGAGAACCTGTTATGGAAAACTCCCAGGGTCCCACCAATACCCTGCTAACCAGGGGAAAGTGGGGCATGTTGCCTTTAAAAGGTTAAGGCAGAAACCGGTGGAAGTTGGATTCAAACATGAACCTGTGCTAGAGGGGAATTAGATGCTTACCATAGCATTTTGAATCTTACTAATTCGTATTTTGTGCATTATAAATATTAGGGGCGTTCAAAACCGGATATCCGAAATTTATTAAATATATAATAACAAACGGATGTTGTTGTTTTAGGTCTCCATACCATGCAAAAAACGGTCTTTTAGATTGTATGGAAAGGAAGGTTATGCTCTTGTAGACATAATGTTAGGGGAAAATGAACCACCTCCAAAGGTAAATTTCTTATTTATGTCTGATTGTGGCGGATTTTAAAGTTAGAAGTCATTATAATCCTCATCTGTTCGATTACAGGAAGGCCAAAGGATTTTGTGTAGACACCCGTTTAATGAATCAAAAAGAGCTTATGTGGTGCCACAGCGTGTTGAGGATCTTATGAAGTGTTATTGGCCTGGAAGTGCAGGTGAGACTTGAGCTTTCTTGTAACCATCATAATCCAAATTAGTATGTGTGTGCGCGCGCATATCAAATGTATACTCTTGTATGATTAATGTGTATATAAATATGTGAAGACAAAGAAAGAGAAGAACTACCAACACTTAAGCATATAAGAGAACATTGTATGAAGCAACTAGAGCAAATGAGGAATGATCACATGAGAAGATTGAATCCAACACCCTACAAGGTATGCTACCTACCTATCTACCTACCTACATATATATACTATATGATGCATGTAAGAAAAGTATGACTTGTCGTTTTTGGCGGGCAGGTTAGTGTAAGTGCGAAGCTATACGAGTTCATTCATTTTCTATGGCTCAATGAAGCACCTGTTGGGGAGTTGCAGTAAGAATGTACATGTTACATGTCATCATAGTTGTTTGAATATATATTAACTTTGTTCTTAGGAATTTCGGCTTTTTTTATGTTTTAATCTGATTATATCATACATGAATAAAGATTTTCATTGATGAAATGCATATTACACACAATCAATATATAATACGTTTATAGTTTATCTATGAATAATTTTTTATTATAAGAGAAATAAAATAGACTACAAAACAGTAAATAAAAAATCAACTCTAATTCACAGCTTGTGAAAATCAAATTAACAAAAAATACTTACAGATGCAACATTGCTTGAAAAGTTCCTTCAGCTTCTTCACCAAGATTTGCAAGCTGATTTGTATTTCTTTAAATGCAAATTTATTGTGATAATTGAGTTTCACCCAACCATAACCGCAACGGTCCCTGACTTTTTGTGCTGTCAACAAGGCTGATTCAACCAAAGGTGTGATCCTATAGCAAGCTCTTTCTCAACCGAATGCCGAACCTTGGCCTCAACCTGAAACTCATAATTTTCTCAATCGTTATATATATCATGACATTCTATGAGAAAATATAATAACCTTGTCAATGCACCGATCAGCATCCAGGAGATAGCAGAAGTAAGAGAGCTGCTTGTACATATCTGCCTCGGAGTACATATTAATTGCATAAATGACCCCTGTGGTTTGATCAAATTGCATGTTTGACCCAGGTTTTATAAACTGCAAATTTAGCCCAAATATTTGAGAATTGTTGCGTCTTTAGCCCCTGATGTTAACACCAGTTAGTTTTTTAACGCAAAGTTAACTCATGTGCTATCCACATGACTGACGATTGCAAACTTAATTTTAAGAATGAGTTGAAATCGGTAAAAAAAATATTAAAAAAATTGGTAAAAATCAATAAATATTCGTAAAAATCGGTAAAAATTCTTTAAAAAATCAGTAATCTTTTATTGATTTTTTACTTATATTACTCATTTTTAAGATTAAGTTTGCAGTCGTAAGTTACGTTGATGTCACATGGGTTAACTTTTCGTTAAAAAAGTAACCGGTGTTAACATCAGGGGCTAAAGGCACAACATGTCTCAATTGTTTGGGCTAATTTTGTAATTTTTAATACCTGAGGCTAAACATGCAATTTGATCAAACCACAGGGGCCATTTATGCATATAACTCTTTAAATTAGGTTTTGGATTATTTCATTGAATATTAAACAAATTAGTTAATCGAGTTCTGTTCACAAGAATTTGTTTAACCGGTGATAAAACATGATAACATGTTAAACCGTTTAAATTTAGAATACAAAATAAGGAAAACATATGCTTTATAAGTTCAACTGGTTTACATTCCACTTTAACCTATTTATTATTTATTATGATATGTTTATGAGTCGTCAAGCCTTGGAGTAACGGTAAGATTAATGTCATATGACCTTGAGGTCATGGTTCGAGTCATGGAAGCGGTCTGTTGTAGAAATGCAAGGAAAAATGTGTCCATCGTGCCTAAAGTTGACTCGACAACCCGAGGACACGTGCAAGATCCTTGTGCACTGGGTTTTCCCTTGCCAATTTGCTTAACCCGTATACAACTTTATTGTAGCTCTTAGCATTAACCTATTTGACATGTTTAATTAATGGGTAACCTAGGTCGTATTTGAGTTATATGATTTTCAATGTCTCCAGGTTAGAATTAATATTTTTTACATCAATAAATATATGAGTTAGTTTCGTATTTATCAATTTAACCCGCAAATTTAAGATACCTAATTTTCACATTAGTATTTTACGATGAACACACACATAGTGAACCCTACTTTGATTATATGTTACAACTAAGATCAATAGTATATAAAGATGGTACATAAATCTATATCACTAGGGATGTCAATGTAGTAACAATTGCCAAATGGAACCACTGCGGTTGAGCCGCTCCATGTACTGCAAAACCGAGGCCAAAACCATCAAACGACCTGTCTGGCTGCAACTGCGCAGGTGGTGGTGGTGAAAGAATTGGAATATCACACGTCCCAAACGTTGAATTCACCTAGACAAAACATATAATTTTGTGTGATTAAAATTCACAAAATACAAAATAGTTGAAAGGGGATAAAATGCACATACCCTGCAATATGCAATGTTTGGACATCCACAAGTTAGATAACCATTGGCTACATCCACGGCTTCTGGTGCTCCTCCGCCATCACTCCTCTGCAATAACCAATAATCAGATTTTCATCGTCGTAAGCTCTTATTACAATAAACCTTAACTAATATATTATCTGTAATAGTTTTTCTATCTAAGACGTGAATCAATTCGTACCTGGTAAAAATCAACAGCAATATAATTTGGCCAGCGCGAGCCTGCTGCTTGATGGCAAGTGTTCATCATCGTGATCAATGAAGCAGAGTTATCGATACAAGCTCCCGTCACATTAGGATTAGTAGAGAAGTAGTTTTGAAGAACCAGTGATCGCGATGTTGTGTTCAATGCAGAAGATTCAGACCGGTTACGACAGGAACCAGCAACCTGACCCTCATTTCCATCTGTGTTCAATCGCTAGGTTATAACTTAACTTTTTTACACAAATATGAAATCTAAACTTACATTGGGTTTCAACTACGAATGACCACTCATACGCGACACCTTCAGACGCTTCTTTTGCAGATTTGGATGTGAAGACAACCAGGCGTTGATTTTGGGCGACCATATCAGTGATCAGTGGCCAATCTCCACTGTCTCTAGGCATCCGACTCAAAGGAAACATGTATCTAGTGAGCCCAGCCGCGTTAAAAACTCTAGTCAATCCATCTGAGGATGTCACGTAATCCTCGATAAAAATGGTGACGATTTCAGTCGGATTTGCTTCTAAAAACTTTTGAATCTCTCTTAGCACATTGATAGTTGGTTGCTAGAAGTAAAACAAGAAAAAGAAACAAATGGGTTCGTTTCTTAATGCTGAAATATATTTTAAAAAAATGTATAAAAATATAAAGAAAGAAATATGGTTACATATGCTGTTATGTTGTAGCATCGACCACCGAAGGAATGACACATCCAGATGTCGTTATTGAAGTCATACATGTCCAACATTAGCCCTCGAACCCCATTCTACACAGAGGAAAAAATCAAAAAATACATGAACCCATTAAAATCCGGTATTCATTGGTTTTCTTTTCTTTTTTATTTGTAATCTTTTGGAAAAAAAAACAATATTAGATAATATTAATGATCCAACATCCAAGACAAACAAGGAAATGGTCAATAAATAATCTAAACCTAGTTAAATTCTAAAAAAGAATATACATGTATATAATTTGGCTTTTTAGTTTGTTGACGTTGGATTTATGGTCTATAATCATGCATACTAAGATGATATACGAATCTTGGATCGGAAACAGAAAAAAAAATAGTTTCTTATAAAGGGCCTCGATTTTATCATCTGTTTTGCGCCTCAAAAAGCTTGAGACGGCTCTGTTAATAAACGACTCTCGGGTTCAATCCCAGCATTCTCAAACAGAAACCTTATGACATTGACCTTAAACAAATCTCACATCGTTCCGTTATGTCCACTGGACATAAGAAATGTCATGTCTCATATATAATCAACGCATTTTTTATGCATTGGTTGAAGATGAAAGAAGAATTTCATAATTAAATATGCTCGATTGGAAATATGTAAGAGTGACCAAGTCCATAACATTTCTAGACTTTACAAACGTTGAAAATAGAATCAGCCCGGTCTATTACGAACCACGTAACGGTTAGAAATTAACCAAGTGTTTCAACCAACAACACCATCCGTCAACAACCTTCATCGTATGTTCATACATAAATATCACAAGTCAAACCAAGACCAACGGTATGCCACCATGCAGTCAAAAACCATAAACCGTTTGACTACGCATTATTGACTTGTACAATACGCATCAAAAACCACAAATATTTCATTTTCATAACATGAAATAACAAAATAATCTAAATATTTACTTACACGTAGTTGAGATGCAACATCATCTTCCTGGTTGGCCGGACCGAGAACCGGAGACCCGCTAGGCGACTTCGAACCCGACAACGCATACGAATTATGCGTCGTCAGCCACGAATACCGGTTAAACGGAAGCCCGTTAACCTGTTCCATAATCATAAACACACATCATTCAAAAACCCTAAAACCGACATATTTCCGTTCCATAATCAAACGCTAATCAAACACCTTTGAAGTTGGACTAATCGGTTGGATTCGAGTGCATCTAGGGCGTGTATTCCCGCTCGCGGGGCACGTTCCACACCGCAATCCCGCGTCGCATTGGTTGCCGTCCGGAGAACACGTTTCGCCGATCTGCGTACAAATAATTACGCAAGAGTTAATTAGCATAGGGGATTAATTCATGAAGATGGTGGTGATGATGGGAATTGAAGAATTAATTGACAGGCAGACCTTGAGAGATGATGAGGATGTTGGGAATATGAAAAGAATTGTTGCGTATAATATAGTGATGACGAGGATAAAGTTGTGATCGTATCGCGGCATTTGAAGTCTTGTTCTTCGCAAGATTCGACGGAGAGAGAGAGAAGCGGAGTTTGGGGTTGGTTTGAAGATATTCTTTCGACATCTTCAAACATGGGAAATATTATAGGAGACTAGTAAATAGGAGAAAAAGCCAATTTTACTCTTTTTATGTAATTATTCAAACTTGCTTTTTTTATAAAAGAAAAGTATATAAACCTATGAAAATAAAAGTTTTACTTTTTTTGTTACCTATATGGTTGGTATAGATGCTATATGGATTGATTTTTCTGTGACGTGACTATTTTTAAAGAGAAAATTATCAAAATGTTCTTTGACCAGTTGACTTTATTAAAATGATTATAACTTTTAACTGTCTAAAGCATGGTCATGAATACCAATAGCCGGTTAGATTTAGCCGGCTCCAAATTCCGTGCCCGATTGGAATCTGTCAGACTTTAAACCAATCATCAGACGTTGACACGTGGCATCACTGAAATTTTAGCCGGCTATATCCGTCTATTTAGACGGCTTAACCGACGTTTTTTTTTCCTTGATGTCATGTGTCAACGTCTGATTGGTCTAAAGTCTGACAGATTCTAATCGGGCACGGAATTTGAAGCAGGCTATTGGCATTCATAACCATGTTTTAGACGGCTAAAAAGTTGTGACCATTTTGGTAAAATCAACCGGTCAAATGACCATTTTGGTAATTTTCTCATTTTTAAATTTGTCTCTACTTTATTTAAAAGTAAATATAATAAAAACTACCGGGTTTACTTATACCAACAACTTAAGTTTCTTCCATCTTCTTAACCATTTACTTATACCAACAACTTCCGGCTGGTTCATTCTCTTAGTTGTGGGATCCCTCTCTTACCACTAAAACTCAACCCCCTACCTACTCCTAAATATCTAAAAGAACTAATTACACAGATGATCCCTGTGGTTTGGTCAAATTACGGTTTTCGTCCCTGGGATTCAAAAATTACATGGATGGTCCAAAATAGTTTGATTTTGTTGCACCCATGGTCCCTGACATGGATGGGAGATAACTTTTCCAGTTAAGTGGCTGTGAAATGACTAAAATACCCCTCAATAAAAAAAACTAAATATTAAAAAAAAACTAAATATTTAAGTCTAATTAAACAATTAAAAAATATTGTGAGATCCTTCCCCCTTCCCCTTCCCCCACTTACTGGCCAATCCTCCCCATTCATTTTTCCGACCATCTTCTCCGGCGATATCTGCTACTTCCGGCGTCCTCCGACAACCTTCGTCATCCTCTCCGACGATAACTGCAATTTCCGGCGACATCCAAATTTCCGGCTTCATCACCCCCTGAGCAGAACCGTCGACCACCGTTCATCTCCGTCGGCGACTTGGCTTCACCACCAACGTGACCCTCTTCTACCCATCGTCCCGTCTTCAGCACTTCCATCATCACTGCAGACTTCGCTTTTTTACTTTATAATCAGGTACTAGATGTTCTGTATCTAGTGTTCATGGTGAAGGGGTGGTTCGCGACAGTGTGATTGAGAAGAAGATGCGGCGGTGGGGGCGGCGAGATGCGAGTGGATTTTGTGGCCGGCGGCGGTTCGATTGAAGAGATGACAAGGCATGGGGTGGTGGCCAGCGATGGTGCAAGTGTGGTGGCCGGAGGAGACGGTGGTGGAGATTGCCGGAGGAGACAGTGGTTGTTGGACCTACAAATTGGAATTTGCAATTTAAAGAGAAGATGGAGAGGGGTGTTAGGGTTAAAATGTTGAAAAAATTAAATTAAATCTTTTTTTGAGTTTTATTTTTTAATTTTGTATTTTTGATATAAGGGCATTTTGGTTATTTTTTAAAATTTTAACAAAAAAGTTAACCCCCATCCATGTCAGGAACCATGGGTGCAACAAAATCAAACTATTTTAGACCATTCTGGTAATTTTTGAATTTCAAGGACGAAAACCATAATTTAACCAGACCACAGGGACCATCCATGTAATTAGTTCTATCTAAAACTTGCGATCCAGTATTCAATCCAGAGGCCAAGAGATTTTCAATTTAGTACAAACTTTAACTTTCATAAATGACCTATTTGTTTCCAAATACTCCAAAACACCCCTTGAACTTTCTCATATGAACTAAACAAAAATTAAGCTCCACGCATACAATTAAGTATTCATGTTTCCTCTTAATTATGTGGTATTAAGTTAAAATTATGTTTTATCGGAGGTAATTTATGTGTAACTGAAAAATCACCTCGCTATTTTGCAATATTTTAGAAACAATGCAATCATTCAATCTTCCTTAGAATCATCCATCTAGAAGCCTAGGGTTTTCTAATTTGGCTAATCTTTACCATTTCAAGAATTAAGTCAAGGAGGAGCAATGGTATGAATCACCATAGAACACGATTCTAACCATCATAACAACACAAAATTTTCTTTATTAAAATTAGTGTTTTTTTACCACTAGTAAGTTAAAGTAAAAAGGGATTAAATGTTACAAAAGTAGTTTTGGATTTAACTAAAAGTACATATATAGCTTTTTATATACCTGTTCAAATTACGGTTGCTTAAATAGCGTGTCAGCCGAACCACTTCTAACTCCAGCTCAAAGTTAAACGAGCCAGTTGGACTCGGCTCGACTATCCTTAATGAACTGAAATTTAAGCTCGAACTTGGCTTGTAAAAAGCTCGAGGCAACTCATTTATTTTTTTCAAGTTTTAATACACTTTTTTTTACATAATTTATAAACAAATTCAATACGAGGCAACGATTAGATTGATATAAAACTTGAGCTTAATTTAAAAAGTCAAATGAATGAACTTGCTCGAGCTCCACTCATTTGCAAACGAACTGATTTCGAGTAAGCTTTTTTTAATCGAGCTTCAAGCCACGCATTAGTTTTAATGGGCTACAAAAAATGAACTTTCGTGGGGCAAAGGAATGTGGTAATAATTATTATAGTATCTCACATGGTCACATGATTGTTCATATGTTAATTGCGAACTAGCATTCCAGAATGATGTGTCACCTACCACTTTCCAATCAATATTTTAGCTTCATCATAAATGTTTAGTGATTATTTATGGGGACGGGGTCTCTCCTTGTCTAGGTGCTTGCATCTATCTATCTATATCTTTATCTATCTATATTTATACTATATAATAAAAGAAAATTACGAAGAACACGTGTCAACACATGAGTACCTTAATTTTGGTTTTCCCGTCTAATGCTCATGTTAACAATTTTGGTTAATATCAGTTTTTGTTAACTTCTTAAATTAAGGAAAATTTTAAATTAATTTGTAAGTCAACACAAATTTGAATTTAAATTACTTCCGTATATATTAGATTTAAATAATAAGAATTTATAATGATTATATCCTAATTGTTGCTATTTCATCAACTAATTTTCAAATTAAGTCGATAGTATTATGGTTTATAAATACATAAACTTTATGATACAAATATTTCTTTCAATCCTAAAACAAACAAATACACCATCGTCTTTAATTTGTTAAATCAACTTTTATCGAGTTACTTACCCGAAGTGCGACATCTAATTAAGTACTTATGTTCCTTTGGATTTGTAATACCGTAGTTGTGTTTTGTGAACAAAAATGGCCATGTTTTTTGTAGTATTTTATGAACAATTTTCATTTCATATGTTAACCTTAACACGTTCAATACTTATAATTTGTTTTTTTTTCTTAATGCGACATAACAAAGACTTCCATATTTTCTTATACGATTGGAAATCAATTCTACTCACGTTCATTCGTCATAATCCGTATGTTATTGTATTTTTTTTCATATTTTACAATATTACTACATTGATATATAATTATTATTCAGTTCAACTCTCATTTTGTATTTTAGTTTCATCAATTGTTTATAAAAATACATTATTTATGTTTTACTATATTTAGTGTAAGTCAATTAGTTAATATTAGTGCTTGTAAACAATTTTACTTGAAAACATATATACTAGTGCATCATATTAGTACTTGAAAACAAATGGGAATAGAATTATTTGTTTAATTTCGTCCTTTAAGTTTTCTTTTATTACTTTTTTTTTAATTTTTTTACTTTTGAATTCTGAATGAAACATACATACGTTTATACATACATGATGAATGTTGCCTTATATGTAGTTTAAGTCAATAACGTTAAATAACGTAAGTTGACTTGCATGACAAATAAGTATCCCTTTTCTAATAAAAAACTAAATGCTTTTACCACTTGATATCATCATATTCACTCTCACAAATTTTTCCCCTCAAACCACATTTATATTCTTTATTTAATACTTTCATATTTAGCTTTTTTTAATAATTACATAAATAAACATTTTATTAAATCAATTTATCATTATTACCATTGACTCCCATTTTTTAAAATTATTATCAAAATTTAATATTTAAAAAAAATCAAGAATTAAAAAATTGGAAACTTTAAATAAGTATGTGTTAGAATAAAGTTTACTGATATTTAATTAGTAGTTTTTTTTAAATTTGATATTTATAAATAAATTTTTTATTTTGATTTATAAATTTTAATACTTCGTTTTTTAATAAAATTAAGAAACTTGCAAATATTTGTTTTTAAAAGTGTATTATATTTTAAACTTTAGTTTTTTAAATGACCATATATTTTTTTTTTAAATATGTTTATAAGTTTCAATTCTAATTTATTATTTTTAATTTTTTCATATTATATTTTTAGAATTTTAAATTTAATTGTGTCAAAATATTAAGGAGTGAAATTTTTAAAATTTAGATTTTTAAATTTTGAATTTAAAAGACGATATATTGTTGATATTTAAATTTTATTTGTATATTTTTATTATTATTTTTTAATGAGAGATTTAGTATTAAAAGTTTAGCGAGATTTTTCGCATAAAGGTACAAATAATATCCGTCAATCAGAACATCTTGATGATGATTTTGATGAAAATTTATAATCTCCTGGTTTTCTAAATGGAATTACATTATCAGGTTTGTTAAACCATAAATTAGTTTTAATTGTCGGTGTTACAGTCATGTTTTTAAGAAATATTGAAGAAAAAATGGTTTAGGCAATATAAGACTCATGCTATTATGAAATGTATTTTCATGTATTTTTTATGTTTTGATTACTCTTATTCATATAATCTTAACATGTAACAAAATAAAAAAGTTGCAAATACAATATCAAATTTTTATAAAAAAAGTTGTTAGAATATTTATTAATATAATATTAAAGTTTCAACCCTGCTATACACGGGGTTAAAGCTAGTATGGTATAAATTCAAAACCAATTTCAATAGCATTGGTATGCACGTAATTTAAATGTAATAAATTTGATGAACTCATTTTTCTTATAAACGAAACATGTAATACCTCTAATTTACAAGTTTTGTTGTTGTATTATTTCCTTCAATTTATGATGTTTTAGTACCTTAGCTTAAACAGTGTCTATCAAACAGCATGTTTTAATGATCCGTTACAAGAAAATTTATAATCACTAGATGTATATAATGGACCTAAAATATCAAGATTGTCAAATCATATATTAGTACTAAAGGCCGATGTTCTGGTAATGCTTTTAAGAAACATTGACCAACGAAATGGTTTATGTATTGTTATTAGACTACAAGTCATATCACTTAGTAAACGTTTAATAGAAGTCGATATAATACCTGGAGGTAATATTGGTACTCGCACATTTAATTCAATAATTAATTTGATACCTTCAAACAAGAAAATTCCTTTCAAGTTTCAGAGAAGACAACTTCCACTGTCTTTATATTTGGCAATGACGATCAATAAAAGTCAAGGACAATCATTATCGATAGTTAGTTTGTATTTAAAACAATCGGTATTCATACATTGACAGTTGTATGTTGCACTATCAAGAGTGAAAACTAAAGACGGCGTAAAGCTACTAATATTAGATACAGATGGTAAAGCTACAATACAAACAACAAATGTTGTATACAAGGAAATATTTAGAGATTTATGAATAATTTATAGTTTATTGAAATATATATACACTTATCTTTTTTTGTTATTTAATGTTATATGTAATTTTATTTATAGTCTTATGATTTATATAATTTTAAATTTGTTCAACCCGTATAATACACAGACGCCTAAATAACCTAGTATGTTTATAGAGAAACAAACTTGTAACCTCTTGAGAGGGTCATCGGCCACCATATCATCATTGTGCTCAAAATGTTGGTATGGTGAGATACATGTGTTACATCGGTTGCCTTCGTGACGATACATATGGCAATATGGCATGTCCACTTCAATTGTTTACATGATAATAACGTGCAACTGTCAACTAAGATTTTTATTGCTTGAGAAATTAGAGAAAGAAAAAAAACCTTTATAATGTGTCGATAATTTTTTGAGTAAACTATTTTTTGAGTTTCTGATGGTTGTCAGTTTTAACTATTTGAGTTACTTCTCTCTATTTTTTCATCGCTTTGTGGCATAATTTTTGTTTTTTTATAACTATTTGATTCCAGATCACCAACTCTTTTAGATTTTCTGTTAAGTTTTTTTTAAAGACTAAAATACCCCTCAATGACTCCTCAAATGGTTGAAAACGTTATATATTTTACCCTTCCTCCTCTCCTCTTCTCACCACCACCACCACCACCACCACCAACCAAGACCTTTTATTGACTTGTTCAAGTGGAAATTATGTAGCACACCACTTAACCGTTAAAGTATAGGAAAATTACCGAAATAGACATTTAACTAATTAATTTTTCTAAAATAGACTTTGACTTTTAACCTACGAATTCATAGACGTTATCTTTAAACGACTACATTCATAGACCTAAAATTTGGTGCACAACAGAGTTCTGGTCCAATGAAAACTCGACACATTTTTGCACTTAGTCGGCCGTTATAAGGCCTTTAGCCGTGAGCCTGGGCGCCGACTTAGCCGACCGTTATGAGGCTTAGCCTTAGCCATGAGCATGGGCGCCGACTTAGCCGACCGTTATAAGTCCTTTAGCCCGCGGTTAAGCCAAATGGCGAAATTTCATTAGATCGGAACTCTGTTGTACTCTGAAATTTAGGCTGGCTATTAGCCGGTTTTAGCCGTCTGTTCCGAAAGTACGTCTATAAATTCATACACTAAATGTCAAAATCTATTTTAAAAAAATTGTTTGATCAAAGGTCTATTTTGATAATTTTCCACTTAAAATATCCACTTGAACACAAAATGTCGTTGCATATGTGATTATACTAATAATCCACCATTATTAAGATTAGGTTAGAATGATTTTTTATATAAGATAAAATAATATATTTTTTTACTTTATTATATTAACCCATTAAAAAACATAGTAACATGATTTCCTTTCTTCCAATTAATATAGACAAAGCCAGCCTTCAAACCTAAGAAGCTTCTTCCTGTCTGTGTTTACTCTCACTGCATCACTGCTCGCCGGAGATCCACCCCCAGTCTTCTCCGATCAAGCTTTTCAAACGAACCAAAAATGTCGATGCACGGAAAGACAGATTCGGAGGTGACGAGCTTAACCGCGTCGTCACCAACCCGGTCAGCTGTACCGGTGTACTACGTGCAGAGTCCGTCACGTGACTCGCACGACGGTGAGAAGACCACCAATTCATTTCATTCGACGCCGGTGCTCACCCCCAACGGGTCTCCGGGCCGTCAGTCCCGGAACTCGTCATCCACCAGGTATTCCGGATCGCTCCGACCCGGATCCAGGAAAGGCAGTCAACATCAACATCAACGGAAAGGAGAGAAGGGGTTCGATGTGATCGAGGAAGAAGGACTCTACGATGAAGATGGCCGGAGGGGGGTTCCTCGCAGATGTTATTTTCTGGCGTTCGTGGTCGGGTTCTTTGTTTTGTTTACGTTTTTCGCTCTCGTGTTGTGGGGAGCAGCCAGCCCTCAAAAGCCAGTCATCACCATGCGGGTAAATAATTATTTACTCCGAAATCTACACCATTTGTCCACAGTAAAACTTAAAAGTGCTTATAAATGTTTTGGGGATTTTTGCAGAGTATCGCATTCGATCAATTTGTAGTAAATGCCGGGGCAGATGCATCTGGAGTCGCCACGGAGATGGTGACATTGAACGCGACCGTGAAATTCAACTTCCGCAATCGCGGTACATTCTTTGGGGTTCATGTATCATCCACACTGCTAGATCTTGCGTACACAGAGTTGACTCTGGCCACTGGATCTGTAAGTTTAATATCACTAGAACTATTGATAAATTCTAGGGAAGGTGGGACGAAAAACCTTATCTCTGTTCCGGTGGACAGAGAGCCTTCAGGCTCCAAATTATTTTTCTTTTTAATAATATATTACAGTATAGTAATCCAGATAAAATCTATTTAAACTATTTAACATCTTTTTCATTACAGATCAAGAAATTTTATCAATCAAGAAAAGGTCAGAGAGTCGTGAGTGTGAACGTGAGAGGCGTTGGTGTGCCGTTGTACGGTGGTGGCGTGAACTGGAGTAGCGAGAACGGTAAACTGACTGCACCGGTGCCATTGAACCTAAATTTCACGGTTAAAGCCAAGGCTTACGTCCTCGGAAAATTGGTGAAGCCCAAGTTCTACAAAAAGGTCTCGTGTGCCATTGTTTATAAACCCACCAAGGCCAACATCAACACGCCCATTTTACTCAAGAACTCTTGCTCAGTCGAGTAATTGAGGCATAAACACAAACAGTTGGCGTGCAGATTTACAGTTTTGTGAGATTATTAAAGAATTGAAATTTAGGAAGAAGATGCAGACAGCCGTTGATCTGATTGGGCGTCAAAACATGTCGGTGACCTTTGGGAATATTAAATTTTCATTTGTTGTGTTATTATTTGATGATTATGATAATAGTAAATTTTTATATTTTTGTTTGGATTTTCTTCTGGTGCTGTTTGATTGTTTTGAGATCATGTGTCTCCATACAAAAATGTAATTATAACGTTTCATTTATAAACTAATTAAGTTACATATATATTTTATTATTGTAGTTTTAATTCAAGCACTCTTAATTAAATGTATGAAGTGTTAAGAAAATTATATAAGACATTTAGATAATATTAAGTATTTTATAGTAATTGAATTAAATATTGAGGTTCGGTGTGTGATTTCTCTATGAAGGTGAGTTGCACCTTCCACATGTTTGTCCCATTCTTTACTACTTTATATTTTTAATAATTATTGATTAAATGATATAAAAAGAAACTTCTATAATAACATTTTTATAAGACAAAGCTAATCGAAATTCATCTGATAAGCAGGGTGGCCCCACCTCAGGAGGAAACCCGTCACCGGAAAAACCCTCAGACTCACCCAACGTATTTCTGCTTCAGACGAGATTTGAACCGATTACCTCCTGTACTGTGAGGCTCCTGGGCTACCACTTGGGTAATAACTAATATGCTTAAGGTTGCATGTTCCTCTCACCAACTTATTTTCCCTCTCCTTGCAATATTTATTAGTAAAAACCAAATGGAAAGTTGGACAAAGAATAGAGTACACGAACGTATTTATGAGCAAAATACAATAGACATATAAATTTAAATCAGGCCAAAGACAGCCCGAAAAACAGTAGAATTCTCACCTATTCATGAAAAAACGAAGAAGCCGATGGAAAATGTGGCTCTACGTCTCTACGATACATGTTAATCATATCTTTATCTTAGAAAAGTTGGTTGATTTAGATAATTTTTTATAGTTGTATTGATTTGAACGGTTCAAAATACAAAAAAAAAGGTTAAAATAGCAAACACCATTTTTAAGATTTAAAAAAAAGTTAAACATTGTAAATACAAATCTCATCTACACTATTTTTACACCCAAAAAAAATATTATTCTTTCCATACTATTCTACCAAAAAAATATATTCGTATAGATCCAAGAAAAAAAGTGACCTTGTATAGAACCAAAGTTAGTTCGAGTGAACCTCCATCGACTCAAAGTGAACATCCTCCACGCAACCGTTTCAATATCCCCAATACTTTCCCGCTTCTTCGCCGACATCAAACATGCATGTGCAAATTGCACCGAGTCACTTCGTACTTCCACACACTGAAGGACCACTGTTACAATACAACCAAAATTGACCCTTTCGTGTCCCCACCCATGTTGAACCGATTGATGAACAACAATATGAGGTGGAAGAAGAAGATGAAGAACAACAATATGAGATGGAAGAAGAAGAAGAAGCCACCGTTCAAATGAAAGGGGAATTCGCAAATCGTGCGACTTGTAAGCATTGAAATGATCATTAGGAAGTTGTCTTGACCAAAGCTTTGGTTCATATCTCTGAAGACCCTAAAATCAGTAATCAACAACAAAAAAACAAATTGTTTTCGAATCATGTGTTCAAACATTTTAGCAAGAAACTTGGTGGAACCGATCGAAACGCCCAACAACCAAATTAAAAATGGACCTCGATGAATCAGAATATGTCTCATTTAACAGGCTCTTCATCCAAGTAGTATATGTGACATCCGGCATTTCAGGTTATTCCCGACAAACACAAACTCAGGCATATAAATTTTCGTTCATGCATTACACTAAATTAATCCGTTAGTTCACAAACATTCAAGTCAAAGAGGATCGTTAACTCTGTTGGCATTCCCCGTTAAAAATCAGTTAGTAACATCAGGGGAGTGATTTGTAAATTCCAAAAATTCCAATGTTTGACTTCTAGAAGTCAAAGGATAGAGTTATCATCAATTTGATTTCAAATTCGAAGTTAGAAACTGAATTGACGAATTTTGCGCTCATATCTCGTGTCCCTTAACTCAAACCGACTTATCCCTAGATCTAATTCGCATATAATCAGTCTTGAACTCTAGTTTTTCACTATTTGAAGTCGTCACTGCTGATTCATCCCATACCCCTCGGTTTCGAGCGAATTCAGGTTAGATACTTGTATGTTCTTGAATGTTTTTACCTGCTAATCAAAAGCCCTAACATCCCTAACCTTTATTTGTACTCTAATCGATCCAATTTTGAAGTTTTAAATATAAAACCCGTCGCACCCTAACATGTTTGTAAAACCCGCTCAAACGATCTTCAAAACCAAACTAAATCTATCAATCTAATCGGTTTTTAGTTTATAACAAAACCCCTAAATCGATTTTTGATAATACTAAACAAGAAAAACGAATTTGGATCTAGAACTGCTGCAATCGATTTTTGTTCCTGTGTGGTTATGGATCTCACAGAATTATTGTATATGTTTTAAGTAACCCCGAGTATTTCGCAATTATGAAGGCAGCTCAGTTGGCAGATTGCGTGACCTGCAACTGGGAGGTCACGGGCTCGATTCCTGGCCTAACCAGTTTTGATTATTTTCTTTTGAAACTTTCAGCATCTTTTCCAGATTTTAAATCTCATTTACACTGTTTTTAGAATTAAATAAAATTCATAAAAACTATTAAAAACCACCATAAATCTTTGTAAATCGAATACGATCAATAGTAATTTTTGGAGTAGGTTTAGAGAGAAAAATCGTATTTTTGTTCTAAGAGAATATTTTGATAACTATGAAAGTAATTAAATTAAGCATTTATTTTAACTATTGGATCGAGTTAATCACGCCGTTCATCTTGAGACATGAAAATATAATAAGGATTAATTCTTATACGTGACGTACTTGTGTAGAACTCGTGTAGGACGATACCCTCAATCCTCTTTGTGTAAACTTGTGTGAAATACCCATCATCACTTTCATCAGGTGAGTCTCACGGCCTCTCTTTACATACTTCCTTTTTGGGGGAGAAAACATGCACAAACATTGTGATTCTGTATTATTATTATTATATCGCTTGTGTACTAAAGTGCAAACATTACCACCCAAGTCCTTACATCTCGAACCGTTAATATTGTGACATAGCTAGGTAATCTTGAGTAGTACTATTGGGTTTGACAGGTCCCACCCGCGTTAGTCACGCTAACTCGACAGGTAGTCGAACGGGTGTAATATTGCCCTAAACACTTAACCATTGTTGTGGTAGACATGGCGGAAGGCAAACAAACCAAACAGTCAGCTTCGGTTGCGAGCGCTTTAGTTACTTGTTTATAGATTAGCTATCTATCGATATAATTATATTTACATTATCGTTCGAACATTCAAACACCTACTTGTTTTATTAAACATGTGAACTCACCAACCTAGTGTTGACACATTTTAGCATGTTTTCTCAGTTCGCTAAGGTACGAGCACGATGCTAGGGCATGCATGCATTGGAGTCTTATTTATTTTTCAATCATCGGATTTATTTATTTACTTATTTTAAGTTGCATGGGTTGGGCGCCCTTGTTTTGCGCATGGATTTTGTTAAACCTTTTCGCTTCCGCATTTCGCATTTACTCAGTATTTAAATTTAATAGTGTTGCATCGTGACTATGAGCAATACTAGTGTTTTTCTTAAACTCGTATAGAGTCGTTTAACGTAACTGATGACTGAGATCCTGGTATGTCACGCGCCTCGCGGTAAAACTCTGCAGGTGGATTTTGAGGGTGTGACAGTATACTTCAGTTTATTTTATTTCAAAATATTTTTTTTATTAGTTTCATTTTAAGTTACTATATTTTATTTTAAAAAATATGTAGATATCAATGGGCTAGTGGAACCAATGATGTCGATATAATGAAGAAATCGTTGAATGAATATAAAAACAATATGAGAAGGAAGTTTTCTACCACGTCAAACCATGGGAGATTGTAAAAGACCTTGACAAATGGGAGCTAGTTCCGGGTATAGGTGCGGAGTTTGATTCTCAATCCCAAAAGAGATAAAAAAAAACGTCGGGGCCGGGCAATTCAAATGAAGGTATCTCAAGCAAGATCCCAGACCTAAATGATGACACAACACTAACACGGCCGTCACGTAAGGGAAGAAGGTTGCGTAGTCATGAAACAAGGATAAGGAAAGTTTGATGGAAATTGTTTTTTATTACAAAACGATGAAGGAGGAATAAAATGAAGAAAAAAGGCAACTTCAACGAGATTTTATTAAAACAAAAATAAAAAGAGAAGAAATGGTGTTGGCCATGTTGGAAGAATAAAAAGAGGCTATCCGACAAAAACAAATTGACCAGGACATGAAAATGTTTTTGAAATCGCATTAAGGTTGCGACGAAATATCGTTGGCCTTGTAACTTTTAGGTTTTTTTAATATTCAGTTATTTTTAAATTTAGTTTGAATGTATTTTATTAAGGTTTTATCTTTTCTTAATTTTTAGTTATTTTTAAGTGACATAACATTCTTTTAAGTGACATGGCGGGTGTAAATGTGAAACAGCTACGGATGACCTTAGGGTAGTTTAAGTGACATAACATTCTTTTATTGGTTTATCTTGTAACATCCCGAAAATCCGTAAACTGGTGGTTCGGGTTAGTGGACTACCCGAATAGATAATTAATGAAATTATAAGCGGAGTTGATATATTAAGGGGCGTTTAACTACCCAAGTAGAAACGATTAGCCATTTAAAGATAATTCGAGATGGAAACGCGCCAAATGAATCAGGAGGGACCCGAGACGAAACATTAGGAGGTATAAATACCCTCTTTGCTCAAACCCTAGACCATTCGGCCTAGGTTTACGGTGAACGACAGCAGCAAGAGAAAGAGAGTCCGGGAGGAGGACGACGATGGTATCCTGACAGCATACGACGACAGTTCATGGCGGCGTCCGGCTAAATGAACTTCACTGCGTAAGGTAACCCTTCATCCTTGTTCTTTTGTTTCCTGTTCCGGTTAGCACATGAAGAACCCGATGAGGGTTTTTGCGGCTGCAGTCACGGTGGACGACGAAGGAGATGAGGGCGGGATGGGTGGCCGGCTGTGGTGGTGGTCATGAGGGCATAAGGAGGCAGCGTGAGGGTGACGCGGTGGTGCGTGGTATGTCGCAGTGGAGGGAGAGACGAAGATGGTGGTGCGAGGTGCGGGTTTGGCTCGGTGGAGATGGCTACATGTGTAGCATGGTAGTGACTACCTGACGAAGGTGCGCGAGGAAGGAAAACGACAGCCGTGGTGCGGCTTTGAGAGTACAACAGCGTGCGGGTGGAGGTCGGGACTAGTGTGGTTCGGCTAGGGTTTTACCCGACAATGAGGATGGTGATGGGATGGTGGTGGTGTTGGCCGACTAGAGCTATCATGAAAATAAGGATGGTTATGTGGTGGTACGCGGCGGGATCGGCTGGTGTTTCGCGAGGCATGCACGCAGCAAGGACACGACACGGGTTCATACATTCGCATGGTTACACTTTCATGTTGCATGGTTTGCATGCGGGTATGAGCCCCGGTTCAAGTACGCAGGCTCTCGTAGGGATTTAGCTTGCATGATCACGTATGAGCATGCATGAATTAAAGCCGGTTTGGGTATGTGAGCCCCAAGCGGGCCAAGGATGGTCCGGATCACATGGACGTGCGGAATTAGAGTTTCGCAGGGATGATATTGCAAGCGAATAAGACTGAGTATCGGATTCTATCTTATTTAAACGGTATACGACGTATACTTGGAACAATTTCTAATCATGTGATCACGCATTTATCAGGTTTGGGATTTGAGCGTGGGCAAACGAGTTGCAGAGCAAGTACTGAGGTACATCACATACGGTGAGTTTCTAATCCCCTTCTTAAAACGTTTTACTGTTTTGAGGCTATCGTGTTTGCATAGTCATGTTTATGACACGACAAACGGGAATTGTGAAGGGTAAGGTCCTTCGGGAAGTCACCAACGGTGACATTTATTTAACAGGTTAATGTTGAGATGGTGCGTCGAACGCCCTGACGAGAGTAACCCTTACGAAGGTGTAGTGAAAAGGTATGTGCTTACGTGTATATTTACATGTGTGTGGAATTGCATGCAAATGTTGATCTATATATATATTGTGCATGTGATGTTATTAATGAGGTAATGCTAATGTGACGTGTAGAGGATAATAAGGTGTTAATGCTAATGTGATGTGTGAACGTTATTATTGTGGTGTATAGAGTTAGATCGACCGTGATTGTGACGTGATGTGGGCAACTGTCGTGTCAGTTGAAATGTAAGGGCCTTGATTAAGGTCGGGTAAGTTGATGTCTAGGGTTTTGTTGGATTAACTAAGTGTCGAGTTAATACGTGTTCTTGAGTATGAGTTTTTAGTATAGTAAGTTTGGTCTATATCGACGAGACTGCGGGATCATTATTGTCATGGGCTGAGTTTGGGGTGGTGAACGGTTATGGGATACGGTGTGATAACAAGGGTTATCCAATTGATATTAAATTATGAAACTACTGTATAAGGACCCAGGGTCCTGAGTAAAGTTCAAATAACTTTTCTGATGAATGGTTTTTATCTAAATTAAACTATTAGAACTCACTCAGCGTAGCTGACTTTGCGTGTACATTAGATTGTTTTGCATGTAAGCTTGTGTTGACGTATCTTAGCTTGGGAGCGGTGTTACTCGGATTGTTGCGCAGGCATTCGTGAGGTATAATTAATAACATTAAATGCTAATAAATGGTTTTAGAAGGACTTTCGCTTTAGTTTGATTAATAATAAATGTGTTTTAAAGAGAATGACCCGTTATGAGAACCAACTGTAGGATGCCCGGGTCGGGGTCTTACATATCTCTAGTATTCATAACTGTTATAATATTTAAAATAAAAGAAAATTATATTTTTATAAAATAAGTAATTTATTATTAAATTAATAAAGTTTTATATAAACTACATGGTTATACCCGTGTTTCGCGATGGGTGTCGGACCATCGTTAATAAAATATAAATGAAAACGTACCCGCAACGGTAGAAATAATGTTAATAAAAGATAAATATAAAAATAAATAATAAAAAAGAAAAAGAAACAAACAAAAAAGTTATCGGTTCGTGTTGTCGAAAACTATAAAAGTGAATACCGAAAAGGATTCAAATCTTAAAAAGTGGTCCAATCGTGGAAGGTACTTCGAATCGAATAAAGGTGTGAGCGATCGAGCTTATGACAACGGTAACATCACTCAATATATGCAACAATAAAAAAACTCGATTTTAAATACAACTATGTTCTAAAAAGAATTATATCAGAATGGTGACAAAAAAACTAAAAGCATCCGCGTCCTCCGTATTTTGAGAAAAGTTAACAAACAAAAATTATTAAAGGAAAACGAAATTAAAAGAAAATAAAGTGAGCTAAAAGCGTATATTATATATATTATAAGGATTAAAAATGAAAATAAAAAAAAGTGCCAAATACTAAATGGGATTATTGGCCTTCTCTTTTAATCTTGTTATACTAATTTATGAACTAAAAGTGGTTAAAACTATATTTTAAAAAAAAGAAAAAAAAAAGAAGAAGAAAAGAACGGTGAAAATTACATATTTTGTCATTTAATAGTAAGAGCAAAATAACCATTTTAAATTTTGTTAAGTGAAAAACTAACATTTATTAGTAGAAACTAGCTTAGAATCCGTGTAATACACACGGGTTGAACAATATCAATACATAAAAATCTTAATCTTTTATGTATATATATTTTACAGATGTAAAAATGTATTACATATACTAAGGATAGAAAACAAAATTCAAAATATGTAAAAATTAATATATAAATGCGTTAATTGCTATTTAATGTAATTTGACTTTCATTTACGATTTGATTGAAAATAAAAGTTACATAATTGGATTTAAAATTTCTTATAATAAATGATAATTTGAAATGAATGTGTTTTATTAGTATATGTAGTACTAGGTTATATACCCGTGTATTACATGAATTTTTTAATAGAAAAATAAAAGTGTAATAATGTGTAAAAAAGTTAAAATAATACGTAAAACAAAAATAAAATTATTTGTTTCCTTAATTAAATAATAATTCGATTCAAATTTTGTATTATAATATATGAAAAATAAAAACATTAAGATAACTAAATTTTAATATTCAAACTTACTTAAAATAGGATAAATTATGATATCTTAACGAGAAAAAATATGTTAATGACACGTGGCATTTTTTTGGAATCATTTATTATAATAAGAATTTTTTTTCTTTATACATATATTATTATTAAAAGAAGGAAATGTATTTAATAGGAGAGAGATGGGGGAAAAAATTATGAGAATAAATATGGAGGCGACACGTGGCATGGGAAAAACTTTATTTATTATATAGTATATATATTACGGAATTCATGACAAGGATAAATTAATGTAATCTATACTATATAATAAATAACGGTTTTTGCATGTCACGTGTCGCTTCCATATTTATTCTCATCATTTTTTTCCCGGATCTCTCTCTTATTTAATGCACTTCTATTTAAAGGAAAAAAATACTAATTATACTAATAAAACACATTTATTTTAAATTATCTCTTATCATAAGAAATTTTAAAATTTAATTATATAACTTTTATTTTCAATCAAACGTATTTTCGAAACCCAATTATATATTAATTTTTACATATTTTGAATTTGTTTTCAATCCTTACCATATGTAATAAATTTTTATACATGTAAAATATATACATAAAGATTTAAATTTTTTATGTGTTGATAAATTTCAGCCCATGTGTAGACACGGGATCTAAACTAGTTAACAAATATAAGATGCATTTTCTTAATATACCTAAATTCATTTATTTATAAAGTGGAGAATAGTTTATTTCATGTACAGAAAGAATTGGAAAAATTATGACCTTATTACCCTTCTAATCTTTTTTTATTTTTACATTAGTTTCGTTCTCATAAACTTCTAAGATATAATGTTTCCTTTTATTTAATAGTAAATTTTTTGAGTGTAACTTCAATTCAGAACCTGAGTCCTTAATATATCAAGACACTTTATCTTTATTATTGGGCCAACGACCCTAACAGTAACGCTAAATTCAAATTTGATTGCCGAAAATCCAAAAGAGACTTTCTCTTTATTATTGGGCCAACGACCCTAATAGTAACGCTAAATTCAAATTTGATTGCCCAAAATCCATCTCATATCCGTTTTCATTTTTCAACACTCCACATCAATCGGGCTACTTGCGAAGTTAACAAAGGCCCATGAAAAAGCCCAACTTACTAGTTTCTCATTTCACACTAGTAACACCCTTAACTTTAAGTGGGCCCAACTGTTGATTTAAAATATGTTAAGAATCATAAATACACATATACAACTAGAGGTGCACAAAAGGCGGTTTTTGAACCGAACCGGTCCGAACCGGTTTGGTCAACAAAAAGTCAAAACCGGTTTGAGTTCAAACCGGACCGGTTTGAAACCGGTTTGAGATGGTCCGTTGACCGGTTTTGATCGGGTTTGACCGGTTTAAAACCGGTTTGAAACGAGTTTTTATTCGGTTCGGTTCGGGTTAAACCGGTTTCAAACCGGTTTAAAATGTATAGGTTTCAAACCGGTTGTAAACCGGCGGTTCGTATCGGTTTGAAACCGGTTCACACAAAACCGGTTTTGGGGCGGTTCGGGTTCCGGTTCGGAACCGGTTTGGATTTCCAAACCGGTTTTTTTGTTCACCTCTATATACAACCATTATCATTAACCACTTTCTAGTTTAGACCGTTGATCCCAAAAGAAATTTTAACTAGCATAAATTTTTGTTATCCTAAGTCTGAAGCCTGTTTAACTAGTAAACTATCTGAACCTAACCAGTTCTAAATGAACCAATTAGTGTTGTACGGTCCGGATTTCATCCCATAAAACATACACGATTATTTCACCAATATAAATATATTTAAGAAATAAAATGTGAGTAATCATTACATTATTATTTTCTCTACGAGTATACAAACGTTGATTAATTTCATCAACATTTTAATATATTTAAGCAACAAAAAAATGTGAGTGATCATTACATTATTATTTCCTTTACCTTTTATAAAACATTGATTTATTTCTTTAAAATACAAATATAATAATAACTTTAAAACCGACCATCATCAGAATATCTTATCTTTGCTTCAATCACAAGTTACATCTCAACCTTTTCACATAAAACCTGAAATAAAGTACAACAAATTATGACGTCATAAAGTACCAAAAATCAATTTTTAATTTTATCAAAACCATCTATACGCCTGTATTTACATTTTCACCCAAGATTTCATAATCCAAAATTCAAAACTAAAATTCTAATTTAAAAAAAAAAGAAAAAAAATGTAACTTGCGAGTCATCTAACTGTGATCCAACTGCTTGTAACCGACCAATCAGGTCCCTCCACCGTCACTAGCCGCCGTAATCTACTCACCGCCGATATACACATTTCTGATTCCGATCCCGGCGAGCAAACCGGCGTTACCACAACCGACTGCTCCGATTCCCAGTCCGGAAAATCAAACGGATCTCTCGGCGAGCTTGATACCATTTGATCCTCACCGTCGATGAACGGATGATTTAAAAGCATCTCAGCCGTCCATCTCTTACTTCTTTCTTTAACAAAACATTTTCCGAGAAAATCTTTTCCCGCCTCCGACAACTTCCCAGGAATCTCCGGAATGTCGTCGCCGGCGCCGATTTTAATCAAAAGCGTACCGATATCGGAACACCTCCACACCGGCTTGCCGGTCATCATCTCCGACACCACACACCCAACCGCCCATACATCCGCCGCCGGCCCCTGCTCCCCTCCGGCAACCGTCTCCGGCGCCAAGTACATCGGAGTACCCCGAATCTCGTATTCCGAATCAGAATCTCCCGCGGGTTTCGTCTTCTTCGCTAACCCGAAATCGGCGATCTTAACGTTGTCGCCGGAGAATATTAAAACATTCTGAAGCTTGATATCGCAGTGTGTTAAGCCTCTCCGGTGAATAAACAGAAGCCCTTTTAAGATTGACTTCGTGTACCTCCGTACATCGGACTCCGACAACCTTAAATTCTCCGAACTCTTCACCTTGTCGGCTAACGTCCCTCCCGGAGCATACTCCAATGCGACATTATACAACTTCTCACCGTTTTCAACCGTAAAACAGTCTCCGTAACACGTTACAATCTCCGGGCAGCTTTTAAGTTCATCCAATATCATAAACTCGTTCTTTAAAAAACTCGACTGAGACGCCGGACACGATTTGATCGCCAATAATGGCGGGAAAATTGAATTCTGGTTTGTGGGTTTTGCTAAAGAGACCTTTGCAAAGGTTCCGTGTCCGATTGCTGGACCTCTGATCCACTCCATTGATATGTGAAAGCAGTAGGTGAATTGGGGGAGAAGAAAGGGTGGATTGAAGAATATAAAGGAGTGTGTAGTTTGATTTTTGATTGTGTGAGATTTGAAATAATTTAAAATTTGGAAACAGAAAGAGTGCGTGACATTTTATAGATATTTATTATTGGAAACGTGGTTGATATGATTTTTTCTTGGTTGTAAAATATAATCGTGGTCCCGATGGTGATATTATATAAATTGGAATTATTTATAATGACTACTATAGCATGTCTAATAGTTACTACGTATTCGGTTCTTACGGGTTTGAGCGGTTCAGTTCTTCGGTTCTCATGGGTTAGAACCGTAACTTGCACAGTCCTACCATCCTCACCGTATTGGCCGGACCCGTTTTGATTATAACCAAATTAATAGTTTTTTTTAAACCACCCGTTTTGACCCGGACTCAGTTTTCCCCAAACCCGTTTTTATCCGAACTCATTTTGCTCCTAACCCGAACACATTCTGACGCGAACCCGTTCTGACCCGTGACCCGAACTCGTTCGACCCTCCCAATTGGCCGGGCCTAATGTTGTACTAGGTTAATGGACAAATAGACAACTCTGACATTGTCACAACAGACAATAGAGGCATGAAATAAAAGACAATGAAACTTAAGAGGTAGATTGTGTTTCGTCCAACATATTTCGGCAACAACATTAACAACTCCATGGTATACGACTTAAACAATGGAGCGAGAGACAATAGTCTGACTGATGGAATACCAAAACAATGAGTTGTTACCCAAAAATAAACATTTCCCATAAGTGAATCTACGAGTATCTTGACAACCACCCCAATCAACGCGCGTTAGAGTATGCTATAAGAATATATGTGGATGATACATATAGTTGTAGCCCATGATCTAGGTGCCTTTAAATGTAACACATAATACTCTTGAGGGAATCAAAGCGTGGTTCTCGTGGACCATGCATATACATACAAATTTGTTGAACTGCATACAAGGTGTTTGGTTTGGTGAGCTTTAAATATTGTAGAGCACAAACAAGTCTTCATTATGATGTGGGGTCCTCAACTAGGGTTCGTAATACCAACTTTAGGGATAATATCAACACGAATAGTAGTTGGCTTACAATTAAACACCTTTGTACAATATAAAATATCTTGAAGGTACTATGTTTGAGATATAAACATACCTTCTTTGAGAGTAACAGTAATCCCTAAAAATATAGTGTAGAGGGCGCAAGGAACTCATGGCAAACTCGAAACTCAGAGAAGGTATAATGCGACTTACCAACTCTAGAGGATAGGGTAAGAATAATGATCCACATAAAGAAAGAGAAAGTTGTATCATGTACATGTGAATAAATTAAATAATGAAGAGTTAGAACGAATATTCTAAATATCAATAGTATAGGAAGACGAACTTTGGTATCACGCACGACGAGCCTGTTTAAGGCCTATGTACAAGCTGGGTGAGTAGAGTGCACAAAACATGACAGCTGGTGCACATATACCATCTCGTTAATCCAAATTCGACTTACATTTTCTCCTTTGATTTTGATGCAATTTTTCTTGTTGGAATTTGATTTTAGTTTCAACTTGTTCTTTGTGAATAGGTCTAGATGGCGAGGAAGAAAATCTTGGTGTGATAATTTGTATAACAGCAAAGGATTTTACCCTTTTACCCATAAAGAAACCAAGTTGTTCTCGAATTCGGTCATTTATCATTTGAACCCACACCAGATCCATTAGATAACTCTTAATTAGAGTATATGTGATGTGATATGTGATCATTTATACATATTTTACATGCATAATAATCTCATATTATGGTACTAATTAAATAATAATCTTGCAATTTGTGCTTAAAACACTTATATTTTGTAATTGCAGATTATTCGGTGTTTAAATATAAATCAAGATAAATCCTACCAAAAACACCAAGAATTCAAGCTTCTAGAAGATTCATTCCCAAGCATTGACCCCCAAGAAGTCAAAATTGGTCAACAAAAGTCAACTAGGCAGCTAAAAGATAAAACTGGGAGAAAGCAGGGGGATGCACGGTCGTGCATTGCTGTCCCTTGCTTCATACGGCCCAGTACCGTGTCCTCTGTACCCTGTTTGATTCCCTGGGCCTTTGCACGACCGTGCAACCCATTGCACGACCGTGCAACCCATTGCACGGCCGTGCATTGCACATTTTGAGGCCTATAAATAGGAGGCTTGAGTTCTTCATTCCACACACCAATCCAGACCTAAAGAACACTCAAGAAGAGAGCATTCTCGTAGTTAGAGTAGAGAGTAGAGGGGCTCTTCCTCCTTGTTCTACGATAGGGGAGCCTACAAAACTCATCATTACGCTAGTCGTTATGGCCATTCGTGGCTAAAACCTCTTTGTATTGCTAGGGTGAAGATGATGTTTGGTGCATGTTAATGTTTAACCTATTAATGATGTGGTATGTTTATGTCTTTAACTAATTTGTTCTCAAAAACCATCTTTTGATGAACTTTTATTATTGTTTAAATCCGTCTTTATATTTGTGAGTGTCTTGATTTTAAAGAGTAAGATCGTAAAACATTTTTAAATCAAAATTCCTTTGAAACTCGTACGTCTTTATACGAGCAGAGATTGATAAGCCAAGGCTTTGTCTATACTTCTAATATCGTACGTCTTTATACGAGATTATTAAGCGACCAAGAATTGGTGAACTCATGTTGGGAACGGTACGTCTTTATACTTGGTCCCATTGTTACACCGCCTCCCAGTGAGCAAAACATAATCACCTATTTACCTTTAATATAAAGCATTTTGAGTCCGATGTCTTAAACCAACCCAGAGATGACCATTCGATGGGTTGAGGGTAAATGTTATCCCTAACGGGAGGCACTACCACTTTTTAAATAATATAATTTGCAAATCAAATTTAGTGAGGACGAGGCTCTAGTTGTGACCCGGGTCACAAGTTTGTAGTAGTCATACCACTGAATTAATAAAGTTAACATTATCTCGTACCAAGCTGATTCGAATCCCGAAGCAATACATTCCGTAATATGATCATTTTCGCCTTATTTACTTTTTTACTATTTACTATTCTGTTATTTACATTCCTGTTACACACTTCACACACATTTTTACTTTTATGCTATTTACTTTACCGTCATTACTTTTCTGCTTCACAAGCACACAAAATCCACTCACTAATTAATCCGGCTAAACGATAACAAAACTTGAGTATTGGAACTCGACCGTGCCCATTGGTTCGATACTTGGTTCTTGCCTAACTATATTACGCTGCGATAGGTACACTTGCCTATTGTGTGTGTTTTAAGTTAACGTAATTATCGTTTTAATTTATAAATTTAAAACCTGATCTTGTGAAATCATTCTAAAAATATATTTATTTATATTTTTATATACTTAATTCACAAACACATCAATATGTTATAACTCTTCTTCAGTTTTCAACATCTTTTGCCACCTCGGCAGCACATCACCATCTTTTATTCAATCATTCACCTTATGTTATACATTTTCTTCACTTTCCTTTATCTTTCACTTTTTTTAAATTCTTTTCTTATTTTTTATAAATTTAATATATAATTTGATTATATCCAATAACTTCTAATATTTTTTTTTTTTTTTGAAAATCTATACACACCGTTTACATTCTGATTTAAATTTGATTGAAAACGAGTCGTTTTCAAAATAAAATATTTTTTTATATTACGGGTCTAAAAAATACATGTTTCACGTGAGTATTTAAATTTGAAAACGACTCGTAAATATAAAAAAGATACTTTACTTTGGAAACAGACTTTGTTTTCTATAAAATTTACATTAGAATGTAAATATAAATAAAATGATGTATTTGGATTTAAAAAAAATTAAACATCAAAAGTTATTAGAGAAAAATCAGATTATATGTTACATTAGTTAGTAAACTAAAATATTAAAACAACATAAAATTGTGCGGCAAGTGGCATTCAAAATACAACGATCTTTTACCGCACCTTATTGTAAAGTGTGGCGCTACACATGAGTGTAATGGTGTTGTCGTACTTACGATCGAAAATGTCTCAAGAAAGACTTAATGGATTGATAATGATAGCTATCGATAACGAAATATTATATAGTATTAATTATGAAGAATTGATCAACAACTTTGTTTTGAAAAATGCTAGAAGAGTCTCTTGATTTGTTTAACTTTGTTCTGTTTATTTTTTAACATTGTTTTGTATATGTTTATCGCTGTAATAACATTTTTTTATTTATTGTTATTACAATTATCATTGATCTTTGTAAAAAAATTATATGTAAAGGCTCATTTTTTTTACTCGTCTGATGCACCTAAAATCTCGGAGTCGTCGCTCGTAAGTTATATGCGTAATTTAAATTATCGAGTAAACTCCGGTTTAAGTCTCTGTGGTTTGTGTCAATTCCCTATTTTAGTCCAATACTTTAATAATAAACAAAAATACTCTTCTATTTAAAAATAGCCACCTCCACTTTCTTCTTCTCCAAAAACAACCCTAAAATACCCACCTCCACCTAACCACCAAAACATCCGGTCTAGCCGGAGAAATGACCGGAAATATCAAACAAAAAAAAGTGTCAATACTGTATAGGTTTACACCCGGAATATCAAGAAAACAGGGAACAAAACTCACCGGGTACCTAGGTTCGTCGGAAAGACACATTTGGCTGGAGCCCTAGGTCTTCGCCACCGGAAAGTCGGGTTTTAAAGAAACCCACGCCGTCGGAGACTCAACGTCGCCGGAGACCCAACGCCGCCGCTGAGCAGCTGCAACGCTGAGTTCCGCCGCCTGCAATTCTCATCGGGAGGCTTTTCTTCCCTGCTTGTACACCGCCGCAATCGTCTTCGATCACCGCTGCCACTGTCATCCTTTTCTCCCCTGGACACCGTTTGGTGGGTTTGTTGCGATTGTTGTGGCTGAAACAGGAGGAAGGAGATGAAGGGAATGAAGGAAGGGGGTGATGAAAGCAGTTGGGTCTCAGACTCCATCGCGGGACGCCGCCGAAGGGTGGCCGGAGATCGGGGTTCTCCCCTCTCTACCGAATACTCTCTGGACACACACTGTGTGCTTGTTTGAAATGGAAAAAAAATGGAAGTGTTTAGAAGAATACAAAGGTTTACTAGGGAAAATAAAATGAGTAGAGGGACGGTGGAGGTGGCGGCCTGAGGGTGGCCGGCGGTTTCTGGTTTGGGCCTCCACCTGTGCGTGTGGCCAGAAAAAACGTGGTGGAGGGTGGTGATGGGTTTTCAGATCTGATTAACGGTGGTGGTGGAGGGTGGCAGTGGTGGTTGCGGTGGTGGGGGTGTGATGGTGGCAGTGGTCATTTCTCCAGCTAGATCGGGTGTTTTGGTTGTGGGATGGAGGTGGAGGTGGGTATTTTAGGGTTTTTGGGAGAAGAAGAAGTGGAGGTGGGAATTTTTAAATAGAAGAGTATTTTTATTTATTATTAATATGGGTATGGGTATTTTGGCCTTTTCAGTTAAAACTTAACAGAAAATTGGATGGAGGTTAGTGGATTGGCTAAATAGAGATAAATGGTGAAACTACTGGATGTAAATCAAGATTTTTAAACTATTGGACTAAAATAGGGAATTGACATAAACCACGAGGACTAAAACCAGAGTTTACTCTAAATTATAAGAATTTATAATATATAGTAAAACGAAAATTGGATGAAATATTATTGTGCAGGTAATGGTGAGCCGCTTTTGGTTAAATATATGGTGGGTCCTTTAACCAATCATATGCATGAGGTCCATGAGGATAAGCTGTTAACGTCCACCCTGTAACAACGTGAACAGAGCACCAGACATGTGCAATTTTATATTTTTATACCTTTCGATTTTGGGTAGTTATACAATAAATATAGCACGTGCTCTAGTCCTCACAAACATTTTTTTTAACGGTGAACATCGAATGTTGTGACGTCGCACCCCCCGTCATATGGGAGAGCCTCGTCCAACTCCGGCCAATATGTTGTATTAACCGGGCCCACATGGCGTCAGAGTTGTAGAGCATCCAAAGAAAAATCTCACCCAATACGGCCCCTTCCGGACTTGAGGGAGAGCCGAGGATTGAACCCTGGATCGGCGTGGGTAAAACCCTGGTGCATCAGCTTAAGAACTAGGCCTCATTTGCATGCCTTAGAAATTAATGGTGGTGGCAGGCAGGGCCGGCCCTGGGGTAGGCCGAGCCGGGCCACCGGCCAAGGCCCGTTTTTTTCTGGGGCCTAAAATTTTTACGGGGCCTGTATATATATATGTTTTTTTATAAAATTTTAAATACCGATTTTATATATTGGGTCCTTTTTATAAAACTTAAAAAATTATTGGGCCCTTTTTATACTGGTTGGGCCCTTTTGTAATGGTTGGGCCCTCTTTTATTAGGGTTGAACCCTCTTTTATAATGATTGGGCCCTTTTGTTTATTCCATGACCATTGAGTCATTTAAAAAAAATTCTATGTTTATTAGTCGGCCCCTCTTTAATCTTATAATAGATTTTTTATTGTTTTTGTTTATTACATACTATATTTTTTCTATGTTTATTGTTATAACGTTAATCGTCGAATAAAAAAAATGTAGTTTATATATTTTGTTCGTATGGGCCTTTTTTTTCCGGCTCGGTCGAGGCACTTAAATCCTCAGAACCGGCCCTGGTGACAGAGATTGAACCCGGATCCCTTGGGACTTTAGGTCTCACCTCAACCACAACACCACAACCTGTTTGAGAGTCCTCACAAACATTAAATCACAAATTTCACAACCTTTCCAGACTCAACATAAGATTTATTTGTTTTTTTAATTTTAGGTTTTTAAAAGGAACATGGACCATGTGAGTCACGTCTTGAACAGTTATTTATTTTCTTTACGTAAATTGAAAATTTAATATTCTTTAACTGTGATTCGAATAATAATAATTCATAGTAGTAATTGATCAAAAGTTTTACTTTCTTTAGAGTAAACAATGCTTTCTTGTATGGTGATTTTGATAAAGATATATACATGAGTTCACTCTTAGGTATAACTTTATCATCACCTAATATATTTTTGAAACAGCTTCCAGACAGTGGTATTGAAAGCTCTCAAATGCTCATAAAGTCAAAGGGCAAATGGCTGTTTCTTGTTTTCAAAATTAGTGGGTGATTCTATTTCCATTATTCATGTGATAGTTTATGTAGATGATATTTGCTAACCGGTAATGATGAAACGAAATGTCTAATTTGAAAACTTTCTTACATTCCATGTTTCAGATCAAAGATCTTATGTTTCTTAAATATATTTTGGGCATTGAGTTTTTAAAGACTGATTTTAGGGTCGTCATGACTCAAAGGAAGTTTGCCAATGGTGTTTTGACTAAATTTCATGCTAAGGATGTTCTCCCCATACATTCCCCTCTACCATTTCATCTATAGCTTAAAACTAATGAAGGTTAGGTGCTTGATGAACCTTTGGACTATAGACTACTAGTTGGGAAGTTGAATTACTTAACCCATACTAGACCTGATTCGGCTTTTGTTGTTAATTCCTTGGTCAATTCATGAGTGATCCACGAGTTCTTCATTGGGATGCAGCCTGACATACTTAGAGATATGTGAAAGGTACTTCTTCACATGGTTTATTTTTCAATAATAAGCCTCATTTTAAGTTAGCAGCTTAGGGTGATTCTGATTAGCTTCATGTCTTAATACAAGAAGATCCGTTAGTAGGTTCATTTCCTTGGGTGATAGTCATATTTCTTGGAAGTCCAAGAAGCAATCTACCCCTTCTCTTAGTTCTGCAGAGGCTGAATATTGTTTGATTCCTCGAGTTACAACAAATTTGTCATGGTTAACTCGATTGTTTTCTGAGTTTCAAGTTCATGGTCTTACTTCTATTCCTCTCAAATGTGATAGTTAAGCTACAATACATATTACTAAAAATTCAGTTTTTCATGAACAGACAAAGCACATTAAGTTAGACTATTATTTTGTTCACGAGAAATTTCAAGATGGTTGAATTCTTTTAACTGACACACATACCACTGATCAGCTTGCAAATTTATTTACTAAGAGCATGGCTGGTTATCAACAAATGCCTTCCAAATTTGAATAATATACACATCCAAATTGAGGGGAGGGGGTGTTATCCATGCAGTTTGATACGGATTACAACTGAGTTAACTCCATTTGATACAGACATGCAGTTTGATACGAATGAACACAAGTTGATACGAACGTGAAGACTTAGATACAATTTATAGATGAGTTAACTCCATTTGATACGGACGTGAAATTCGATACAAATGAACAAAAGATGATACAAACGTGAAGGATTAGATACGCATGAGCTAATTTTTATTTGATACGGAAAACACTACGTTTTGTTCTTGTCGTATTTAACTGTTAGATTTGTTCAGTTAGTTAGCTACTTACTTTACTTTTCACTTATATATATATATATATATATACACACACACACACTCTGAGTTTCATTATATTTTATAATCAATTTCAAATAACAAGAAAAATTCCCCAAACTCACTCCATCTCTCATCTAACACAGGCCGACTTATACACGATTAGTAATAAAAGAATAGTTAGTTTTATAATTCGATTTGAAAACAAATATAAGTAGAGAACTTGCTACATCTTCCTTTTGTAATATGTCCATAAAATGTAACAAGTTCTATTTTGAATGTTATTTTACAATTTTCTTTTCTATCAATTAAAAATCATCATGGAAGACTATATATTGAGGTTAATTCAATTTACTAGTTTTCAATATTAAATTGTCAAAAATATATTTTAATTATTAGCAATAAAAAAGACCTTGTACTAACCTTACTTTTGTTGCCGATGAGCTAGTGGTGGAGTGGTAAGGGAGAGACCTGGTGTTCCTAGTGACCCATGTTCAATCCCTGCTCTCCACATTAGTTTCTACGGCATGCAAATGGGGTCTAGCTTAGGCTGATACACCTGGGTTTTACCTACGCCGATCTAGGGTTCGAGCCTCGGCTCTCCCTCGAGCCCAGAAGGGGCCGTATTGAGTGGGATTTTTCCTTGGATGCTCTCCAACTCTGACGCCAAGTGGGCCCGGTTAAGACAACATATTGGCCGGAGTTGGACGAGGCTCTCCCATGAAACGGGACGTCACAACATTCAATGTTTGCCGTTAAAAAAAAACTTACTTTTGTTTAAATTAAAGAAATCCAATTCCATAACCATGCAATATAGGATTTTATTTTAAATAAGTGGGACCCAATGATTCCAATTCATAAAAATCACATGGAGATGATTGAAGAGTCAACATGACACTACTCTCACACCCGACCCGGATGTATCATAATTCATATATATAACGTTGTGAATCACGTGAGTATAAATTATTAGACACTCAGTATTTTATCAAGATATTCATGCACTAAAATAAAGCTAATAAAATCAATAAAAATATTAATTTTTTATTGTTAATTTTCATACAAGTTATTTATTTAATTGTATGAAAATTAAAACATAATTCAATTTTACGAATTGTAAAAAAAACCCTAACTTCCTTTTCTTCTAATTAAAATGTATTTAAAAGTTAAAAACAGTTTATTTGATTGTTATATTCTTTAGCTACGTGCATAGGTTAGTGAGTGTGAGCAAAATGTGATGTTACGTAAGCAATATTTATTTAGTGAGTGTAAGAAAAAAAAACATGTGTAATGGTTTAGTAAGTTTGACCACTCTCTCACACATACACACATGTTGCCACAATCACCCCCTCCCACGCCCCTCCTCAAACCCGGCCAGGCGGCGCCGTGTGCCACCCCCATGGCTGCTGAGGTGGCTCTCATCTACCACTACAAAGTACAAACAAATATTAACTATTTATATATAGTTGCATAGTTTATGTTAATAAGAGTTTGTTAAAATATAATAAGTTTTTTTTATGTCTAACTAATTTTATGTCTTATTTGAGCCCCTTGCAACTTTACCACTATCTTTTTTTTTCCTTCTATTTTAGGCTTTTCTTCACTTTTTAAAGTTGGTCTTTTTAGTCAGCTTATAATCTTAAGCCCATTCATACACTATTGAGGAGGTGCCTTTAGTAATATACAATCTCATAAATTATTACTGTAAAAATACTTATGCTGTTTAAACAACCTTATCCAAACACCCCTTAACTAAAATATATTTACTTAATTATTATAGAAAACAAAATCACTTCAACCATAAATTTTAAAATGTGGGCTTGTGTTTTAAAGTTAAGGACCAAGCAAATCCTTTAAAGTATAATAAGTTGTGTGTGAAAATAAAACTAATTCTCTATCTTCACTCTTTTTGGTAGGTAGGAATGCCAATGGTGTAGATATCGTCAATGTTTTAAAATCCGGTTTTTAAACCTTACCAGGTTAGACTTAGAAATAGTTCAACCGGTTGTACCGGGCGGTTCAATCGGGTTGACTAGTTAACCCTATAACTTCATAAAAATACAACTTTAACTCAAAAATAATCCAAAAATACATGATTCCATAATAAAAAGTAATTTAAAAGTTAATCCATAATAAAAAAATAATTCAAAAGCACTTAATTTCCAACAAAGTTTTTTTTAAATAAAAGTGTATATTTTTTTTCTAAAATAGGCCTTATGTAACCGAGCAGTTATTTAACAGCAAGCAGAAGGATGATGGTTACAACATTTTTTTTTCTAAACTGAGTTGTTAACTTTTTTTTAAAGTAACTGTAAGTATCAAACCTAATAGGCTAACTCATCAAAAGATTACCGGGAAGTTCAGAAGATAACATTTTGAAAGTATGCGGCCGCATACTTCATGGGCCAGCCGCATACTTGAAGTTTGCGGCTCCCAACCGCATACTTGAAGTATGCAGCCCAGGTCCAAGCCCATCCGATTACTTGTAATTAGTATAAATAGTTGTTTTGTTTTATGTAATCGGTTAGACGAGTTGTTGAACGATCTGTATTGTGTTTTCAGTGATTTAATCAATATACAAATCGTTTGACTGTTGAATTGTGTCTCGTCCTCTTTGATTCTACCTACAAATCAAGTGTCGAGTCTGTTTCCGCCAGGTTCAACACGCTGTTGAATCATTTGATTGAAGATCCTCAAGAATTCGGGCTTTACAGTATCTGGACGATTTTTTTGTTTTAAAGTTCAAACTTAAAACCGGTATAGCCCGGTATTACCGGTAATACCGGCGGTACAACTTACAAACCGTTTTCTAATTTACCAGGTTCAAACTTACCGGGCCAGTGACTGAAACCCGGTTCAACCAATATTACCGAACGGTTTGAACCGATATTTAAAACATTGGATATCATTAATCTCTCTTTTTGGTAGGTAGGAATGGCAATAGTGTAGATTTTGTTAATCTTATAAAATAGTTTCATAGTATTAGATATACCTGTTAGCTTGTTAAAATTATCCATTAGAATTCCAAGTACATTTCTTACTAGTTTTAATTTTTAGAATTTGTTACCAAGGAATTAGAAATATATAAATTAAAAAGTCAATGGATTAATAGATTACTTTATTACCCAAAGATAAAGAAACATAAAAACAAAAAATAAATTGTTTACCGGTATGGCTCAATTAAACGATATGTATGTTTCTGATAATCGGCCGGGTATCACCTTACCGTAAATACCATATATAAGTGTGAAAATTTTTAAAACTAATCTACTACCCGGTCTCGGTCCCATACCCGAATACCCGTCCCCAATATTTTTAGGTTTCGGGTTTAATTGTCAGATTCGAGCTTATTTGTCATCTCCTTAGTTTCAAAGACAAGATAGTGTTCGGTATGTATAAAACTATTTGTTCAATTCTATAAGATAGCTCTAATTATTATGACCAGCCGACCAGGTGAATAAATGGGCCAGACCCAGCTTAGGGTCTGTTACAGAAGCCCGACCCAAAAAACTGGTCCAACCCGAAAATCTTAAGCAAGACTAAAAAAGTAACTATTATAACTAGACCCGGCTAAACTTGAAGCCCGAAAATCTTAAGCTAAGACTAAAAAAGTAACTATTATTTGTCATCCTCTTAGGCGCCCCACTTTGGTAAAGGTATTTTGGTATTTAACGCCCTTCATGCTGATATGGATGGAGTTAAATGCCCAGTACGCTTGGTCTTATAGTGATCTTTTTCAATAAATGTGTTATTCTACTTGATTATATTAACTTTTAAGTTAAACATTTTTATAAATTTGAATTAATATCTATAAACCATATTATATAAACTAGTTTTAAAAAGACGAAAAAACCCAAAAATAAAAAAATGGTCTGGCTAAGGCCCAACCCAGTTCATCCCTAAAAGGCTAAAAGGGCCTGCTATTTTGGTTAAGGCTCGAGATCTTTTGGGCCCACACATTTATTTGTAAATTTGAAATCTATATATCCGATGACATATAGAGTTGTAGTTGATATTTATATCACATGCATGGCCCGCGGCCGCTCAGGGTCCGGTTATTCGAGGTGTCCAAAATTAATATATATTATATAAAAATATATTTAATATAAACTGAGTTTAAAAAAAATTAACTAATAGGCCATATACAAATTAAAATTAATAATTAACTTATGAGTCATATAAACTGAGTTTAAAAACCCATTAACAATTACTCTATCATTGGGCCATGTCCAAATTAACAATTTTACCTAATAAAAAAATACGGCAATCACTCTATGACTCCACCAACAGTCGTCGATGTCTTCTGCCTTCGAAAATCAATCGGATGAATTTAATCAAGGGAGGTTTTTGAATTGATTTTTTTGAAGAAAAATCAAACCTAATGTTATTACAATTTTCATCATATTAATGAATTTTTTTTTCATATTTAACTTTATATTTTAGATTTTTAGAGACCCATTTTCTTTAGTCGCACAGGGCCCCCGAAATCTCAGAGACGGCCCTGATCACATCGTTTCTATTCACATTTGACAATTTGATAATGACATTGAACTATAAAATTAAACATCATGTACTATTTTAAATAATTGTTTTTTTTTATCAATAACAAATCAGATAATAATTTTAATAAATTCCATCTGTCAACATGATGACAACACGAATATAGTTGAAATCCTTTAAAATGCTTAATGTAATTTAAAACATGCAGGCAATTGACAAATTAATATTTTCAGATAATAAATTGTTAATTTATTGCCACTTTTTTGTATATTATACGCATTAAATTCTAATATCATGTTTGCTGTCCATGACTATCAACATTTTTTTTTTGTCATTTTTCATTCTTTTTTCTGTTCTCTTTACATGTAAACTTATTTTACTCATGGAAAAAAAATAGTGATATGCTATTCGAATCGGATTTGAAAAACTAAAAGTCGAATCAAACCAAATTTGATTACCGTTTCGAATTTGGTTTACGAATCTTCAAATCAAGTTGGCATCCAAACCGAATTCAGAATTCTGATTCTGAATTGAATTCTAACTTTTTATTTTTCGAATCGATGCAACCGAATATCCGAATCTGAGTTGTATATATATAATTTTTAATTTTTATAAATAAAAGCGACGTTAATAACTTAATATAAAACTAATATGAAGCAGAGAACTGTGAGAATGAAACAGACAAGTACAATAACTTAAACATATATAAGTTAATAAATAAACGTTATAACCATTACCATCACATAATCATGTCTTTATACAATATTACAATGATCAACTAACATTTTCAAAAAGTTTTTACAAATCCCAGAAACAATAATTTCCTGTAACATATAAGCATATGCTGATGATGTCAATACCTCAAAGCACTACTTTATGCGCATGCTTGGTAAACTAATGAATGATCACAAGGTGTTTGATAAATTGCCTCAGTGAACTTGCTTGCATCACCCCCCACTCTTCCTATAACTTTTTCACTTTATTTTCACATTTAACTTGTCTCATACCCAAAATGTATCATTTATTTTTGAAACAAGCATTCTGGTTGGAAAATGATGAAGTCATGTTTTGTTTAACCAATTAGTATGATTGTAAATAAATGGAGATTTTGATTCAACTTCATTGAATAATGTATGGTGGATGATGATCAGAGGTGGATACAAGTGCAAAAGAGGGTGGGCCAATGCCCATCGTCCGGTGCAAAATAATAGTGAGTTTTAATAGGCCAATGAACTTCTCAATGTTATTAATGAAGATGTAATTGAGCGTTTCCGAAAGATGAAAACACGTAGAGGACGATTATAATCGAGGTATTTTTATATTGTATTTAAATATTTGATGAACTATATTATTTTATTGTCATTTCATTTTTTTCTTCCGTTCCTTTGAACTTCTCAATGTTATTAATGAAGATGTAATTGAGCGTTTCCGAAAGATGAAAACACGTAGAGGATGATTATAATCGAGGTATTTTTATGTTGTATTTAAATATTTGATGAACTATATTATTTTATTGTCATTTCATTTTTTTCTTCCGTTCCTTTTTTACACACCCGTATTCTGTCCCTGCTGCAAAAAATTTCTGTATCCACCGCTGATGATGATGAACATGAATTAGATGAAGATGAAAGACACTGATTCCAATTTTTTTTTTTTTGTTGGTGAAATCATGTGAGGATGTCAGTGTGTGTATGTATGTGTGTGTTCTCAGGCAACCATGCATGTGCTTTCCTAAAGACACTTTTATCATTGTATTTACTACAACCCTCTGCTTTAGTTTACCTTTGGTCTTATGATCAGGCTACCCTGCATTCATGTCAATTACTAACAATAACTGCACCTACATAATGTATCAATGAAAAAATTTGAACTTTTTTAAATTACAAGGGGATTGAACCCAATTGGTGGAATTTGTTTGAGAATTAGTTCATCAATAAAAAGACTGAACTTTTTTTTAGCAAATTACAAGGGGATTGGAACCCAATTGGTGGAAGAACTTGATAATTAGTTCATCATTAAAAAAAAATTATTAAACTTTTTTGAACTAAATTACAAGGGGAGTTGAAGCCAATTGGTGGAAATTGTTGAAAATAAGTTCTCAATAAAAAAGTTTTTTTTTTACCAAATTACAAAGGGATTGGAACCCAAATGGTGGAAATTGTTGAGAATTAGTTCATCAATAAAAAACTTAGAACTTTTTTTAACCAAATTACAAGGGCATTGGAAGTTTGGAATCCAATTGGTGGAAATTCTTGAGAATTAGTTTCATCAATCAAAAAATTGAACTTTTTGTACCAAATTATAAGGGGATTAGAACCACCCAATTAGGGGAGATTGTTGAGAATTAGTTGATCAATAAAAAATTTGAACTTTTTTTATACCAAATTACAAAGTGCATTAATTGGTGGAAATTGTTGAGAGTTGGATCATCAATAAAAAATTGGACTTTTTTTTACCAAATTACAAGGGGATTGGAACCCAAATGGTGAAAACTGATTGATGAGAATTAGTCCATTAATCAAGAATTTGAACTTTTTTGCACCAAATTACAAGGGGATTGGAACCAAATGGTGAAAATTGTTGTGGTAACTTTGAATTGTTCTTTTGCAGAGAGATATGGATATAGCAGAGTGAAAAGGGTAAGAAAGATAAATGAGAAAAAATGGGCAGACAATCTGAAAAAGAAGGCAAGTCTAGTGATGGAATAGGGGGAGTCCAAAAAAGGTAAGGAAATTAGGTCTCTCTTATTCATAAAGAAGAACAACCATGAAAGGAAATAACTTGAAAGCAAAAGCCTGTATAATCAAGGAAAATGAAAGATTGGACCACTTCTTTATAGCCTGCACCTATCACTCCCTAGATCATTAACAATGAATTGCCATCTAGTTTGCTGTTTCTTAGAAAAGGTATGAACCCAAGATTTTTGTGTTTTCATTCACTTTGTATCCACTTATTTTATAAACAAAATCACCAAAGTTGCCATTTTCCCTTATATGGTCATGAGACACGCGTATATCTAGTTTTACCTGTCTAAACCCAAAAAAATTTCATTATAATAACACATACGTGAATCTATACACGATATAGATATAGTGTCTTGTATCGTATTAGTTGAAGTCATTAGTGATAAAAAAAAGTCTAATAAATATCTCATGGCTCATTGAGTAATTTGTTTTTGACATGATATACATGTACAACACACCAAAAATGATTATTTTCGTGATTTTCTTTTTTAAATGCGGAAACTTTTCTATCGTTTTATTACTTAGCGTGTTTTATCATATTTTATGATCTTCTGTCTTATAAGTCATGTAACGAGCTATTACCTAACCTTTTTGTTGTTAATTTAGTTAGTTTATATCGTCGGTTACTATGGGTTTAAGTTGATGTAAACTGTATCAAATCAGTAAAGGGTTGAACCGAGGTTTCTTAAGAGATCTTGGTAATGTTTAAAAGCATATATATTTAAAAAAGACCCACGTGCTATAGAATGAGACAGAAAGAAAAAGAAAAGGTTGGGGGTTCATATAAAAGTAGATTTTGATTCTGAAGTTGTGAATGGTACAATGTTGATTAGGGGATGCAGCCATTATGCATTTAAGGCTTGAACAATATCATTGAATGTTGAGTTATCATGATTTGAGTGGGACAACTAGAAGATGGAAAGCAAGGTAGGACTAATAAGTCAAAAGGTTCACTATTACAGGAGAGCCAGGAGGAGTACAACATTTTTAGACTATCCGTAAATTTAGGGTGAATGTGATGGATTTTCTGTGTCAAGTAGGCGTCACGTAGATACTACCTAGGGTGTAATGGTGGGGTGAGGGTGACCAGTTTTGTAATAATTATATAATCATTGTTTTTTTAATTTAGAGTAAAGTGTCATTTTCGTCTTTTTGGTTTGACCATTTTAGTCATTTTCATCCAAAAACATTTTTTTTTGCTTTTCCATCCATGACTTTTTAAAATTTAAACTAACTCCGTATACATTTTAATGTTAAATCAATGGTCAGTTTGAACTTCATATGTTAAAATCTAACTAAATTACCCCTGATTTAACAAAAGTTGCCCCTGATTTAACGTTAAAATGTAGACGGAGTTAGTTAGTTGGATGAAAATAGCTAGATTTTGAAAAGTAAGGGACGGAAAAGCTAAAAAATTTTTTTAAATGAATCCAGCTAAAATGGTCAAACAACATGGACGAAAATGACACCTTACTTTCTAATTTAATAAACTAATACTAAAAATGTTTAATAATAACAAACAACATATTGTTAAAAAAACATCATAAAGAACCATGAAGCATCTTTGTAATTTAATAAAAAATAGAGAGGAGAAGGAAGATTGTAGAGATATTTTGTATTTTTTGTCTAAAAATAAAGTTGTAAAGTATATAGTATTAATAGGTATAATTTTTTTTTTAATTTATATAGAGCCAGCGGCTCTTTTTTTCCTCTAAAAAACATCAATTTCTCGGCCTCCCCACCCACCAACGCCCGTGACCACCTCCACCTTGCCCCCACCATGCCACCCCTCACCCCCAAGCACGGTGTTCCACGCCCGTGGTGGGTGAGGTGGCATCACGCCCCCACCACCACGGATGTGCTATGGATAGTCTAAAGAATCATAAAAGATAAATCCACCACAAATGAAGTTTTGTTTGTATTAGTGTTTTCAATTTTAACTGAAAAAATAAACGAATATATACACAACTTTTTTTTCCGTGTCCGTTCGTTGGAAAAATAAAGTTGTTCACTTTTGTTCATACGCTAAATAAACATAACACAATGTATATAGAGAGAGGGGGAGGGGAGGGAGGTGGGTTCATAAATATTACAAGAAATGTGAGTGCTAATAAAAATCATTCATTTGTTTGTATACTAGTGTTATTAGTTTAAAGTATGTTTTAGGTTTAGAAAGTTGAAGACCATCTTAATGGGGAGTATCGGTAGTTAAACTAAAATTCTAAAGTTTAAGTGTCTTAGTGTTATTAGTTTAAAGTATGTTTTGATGTCAAATTTTAATATTATAATTAGAAGGGGTTGAATGTAATTAGGTGTCAATTAGGGTTATAACCGTTCTCCTAAACGACGCAACGTTTGGGAGGCATCAGTTCGTTATGTATATGTATCGATACATAAAACACATTGTTGACGATGGATTAATCGACATTCAAGTATTGTGTTAATCTTGTTCTTCTTCAATTGATTACCCTCTTGATTTCCAACAAAGCTTACGAGTGGTTATGTAATCCAAAGATTGACTGAAATTATTTCTTTGTGGCTCTAGTAATCTCGTCTTGACATCTTGTTAGGATGCATATTTTAGTTATATAGTTCCGTTGTTATAGAAAAATATAAATCTGAAACACATTTTCGATCTGCTCAATTAAGCTAAGGATTTTTGACAATATATATTTAGATATGAGTCGATTTACGAAGACCGGTCCACACACATGACATGTGATAGTGGGGTTTTCTTAAAGCAACCACAACACTTGCACAAATCTACACCCTTCCATTTTCACCCCTTTTTTCCTTGCTTCATCTAGTTCATGACTCCATATAAGTTTTAACAATCGGGTCTTGTTTTTAATTTATAAAAAATAGAAGAATGTTATTAAGATATAACAAATTAGGATCGTAACACTAATATAAAAGATTATAAACGTGGTTGACCTATAGATACATAATCCCAAGTAAAGCATCTATATCTATACTTTATAATAAATAAAGGTTTTTTCATAGCACGTGTCGTCTCAATATTAATTTTTATCATTTTTTCCTGCATCTCTCCCTCTTATTAAATATACTTTCATCTTTTAATAATAATATATTTTTAAAGAGAATACTAATTATACAAATAAAACATATTTATTTTAAATTATTATCCCTTATTATAATAAACTTTAAAATCTTATTATGTAACTTTTATTTATAATTAAATAGTAAATAAAAGTCAAATTACATTAAATAGTAATTAATGGATTTTTATGAATACGTACATAAAGATTTAATAATTTTGTGTATAAATATTTTTTACCCCGTGTGTAGACACGGGTTTTAAGCTAGTAAACTTATAATTTGACACAAAATGATCATGTCTAATGAACTGAAATCTTTTTCTTTGATAGTAATTAACCGGTAAAGACACCTATATTATATGTATTTTGGGATCTTAAAATTTTTGTGCCAAGTATGATAATAATATAATTATAGGGGAATTTAAAAGGAAATCAAGAAAAAAGATGGAACTTAGGAACCATGTGTTTCACATGTAAAAAGCTTATAAAAAACTCATTTTCACATGTGAAAAACTCCTTTTTACGTAATTTTTTTCAGAGCTTTTGCATATAAATATATTTAGAATCCGTTCAAACAAAAAAAATTAACGTTTTAAAATTTTTATACAATCAAATAAAAAAATTAACATCGACGTTCTCAAGTATAAGGTTAATATCTTGTGAGGGTTAATTAACTTTACAAATCATATTTATATACAAATTGTATAGGAAAAAGGGAGTAATTTTTCTTTTTAAAAAACATTATTATGTGAAATTACATTTCTGTGTGTTATAATCTAAACTCGTTTTCTACTAGTTTATCAATCATTTTGTGATATATTTTATAATACTTCTATTAGTTTTGTTATTCGTAGCATCGATGTGGTCTATTTATGCCTTATAGATCAGTTATAAACATAGTAACTTAAATTGAGTATTAACTGTTATTAAAAAATATAGGGTTAAACTTTTATTTATGTGTTGCATTTGATACGTGATTAGTAAAAATGGAAGAACAACCTGAAAATGCAATTTCTTACTAAATTCAGGTTAGCATAATATCATTTTTACTGGTTAAAACATTTAAATATATTTAGTGCATTAATGTTTTTTTTTTACCTCTAATGGTCGATTTGAAAGCACCAAATTTTTTCACTTACGTAGATGTACTTTGAAGACAATTTATGCATTATTTTGTATTATATGTTTAAGGGTCTATTGCTTTTTTAATATTTATTTATGTTTTTAATGGATAGCTAATAAGTCTGTGCTGAGTATAACATTCGGTAACTGTTCTGATCCTTCGTTTAGTTTATTTTTTTTATATTTGAAGTGGTCAATGTTTAAGCCCCACTCATCCACTGACCTAACTTCATCAGGGTTAATAAAGGGCTATTAAAATTTGCCAAGTTGCCCAATTAATACGTCATTTTTATTTCTTTTTCAAAGTGTTCAAAAATGTAATATTAACAGAACTGTTTTAAAATGACTATCTATCATGATTTATTAATTTTATAAGATGGGTTGTTTATTAAATAAATATAACTTTATGTATGGACTTTTACAAAACAGAATTGTTAGTGTGTGGGTGCTGATTATACGAATACCTATAAAAACTGAGAGTACGATTATTTTGCTATTTGTGTATTTGAAAAACGGTAAATAGTCGGATTTTATATCATTGAATTGTATATTTTTATTTTAGGGGCGTTTGGCGGATCTTAGAATTTTTCGGGATTGTCGTGAAGATACCGTCGGTTACTATAGAGGAAACAAAAACGAAGGTGTTGATATGTAATATTGTATTTAAGTACTACTTTTTATATGATTGTTGTGTTTAGTTTTAAGATATTAAACTTATATTGTATTTCACTACTTATTATATGAATATTGTGTTTATTTTAAGACAAATAGCCGACTAAAAAAAGTCAAATAGCCGGCTAAAATCTATCAAAGCTGGGAAAAAAAGAGACGGCTATAGTTGGCTAAAGTTTCTGTGATGCCACGTGTTAACGTCTGATTGGTCTAAAGTCTGACAGATTCCAATCGAGTACGGAATTTGGAGCCGGCTATTGATCTTCATGACTATGTTTTAGACGATTAAAAAGTTGTGATCATTTTAATAAAGTCAATTGATCAAATGACCATTTTAATAATTTCTCTAGAATTTAAAAATGTACACGACTCACACGTCCCATTGTGAAAATATATTTGTGGCACTCCCAGTTTTTAATATTCGTAGAATTTTGCTTCATACACAAGTGACAAGAGCACTTATTACACTCAAACCTTGTAATCATGAATATTTGGGAAAATCCCTAAAATCCTTATTGTTTTTCTTGTTTCATAATCTGTGAATTTGATTAATTTTGTTCGAAATGTCTTCTTATATACCGTTAAAACCGACGGTATGACATGCTCGTCTGACGTTGTTCTCAACCAACTACAAAACGCCACTTGTCCAAATTGCCGATATGTTTACTGAATCCGACGGTAATTCTTTTACCAAAATTGTTGAATTAGAATCTCATTGTATTTATCTAAAATCATTAATTTTTTTCAAAAAGATTTTATTTTATTTTTTACAAAATTGTAGAGTTAAAAAAAACCATCAGACGACGGTATATATATATATATATAACACCCTTGGACATATAACATTGTCAGAATTTTTCAAAGAATATCGTTAAACGACAATGTTAAATGACACATCCTCGAAAAAATAAGTAAATAGAACATTTTGTGAAAAACATTTAGCAATAAATACATTTTAACGATTTTCACAAGAATATTTAGCTCATAAAATGTTCAGTAAAAAAATGTGTATAATACATTGTCATTTGTCAATGAGTTAGTTCTCATTTACTCAAAAATATTAATATTCACAGAGACAAACATACATATCTCATCAAGCATCTGTTGTAGCAATAAATACAAGCCCTAATAAAAGTGCATTAAAATACTCCTTCAAATTAGGTGTTATTTATACCCCTACCACTTGCATTGTGCTATTCATAAAACCCTAATTCTTCTAACCATCCTAACTAATGGAGATGATGATGCCTATGATGATGGAGCTGGAATATGAGCTTCCTGAACAACTCCCTCTTCCTTTCCAACATCTTTCCGACTCACCACCACTCACAGAATTCTCTGGCGGAAGCTACATCATCAACCACCCCACACCACCACCACCACCACCACCACAACCGCAGCTTATTTACCGTTATCCTTCACGAGGGAACTGGTTTAGGCAGAAGCCGGAGTCCGTGGAGGCGATGAGGGAGATGATATTCAGGATGGCAGCTTTGCAGCCAGTGCAGATAGACCCGGATTCCATTAAGCCAGTGAAGAGAAGGAATGTGAAGATATCAACGGACCCGCAAACCGTTGCGGCGAGGCACCGGAGGGAGAAGATCAGTGAGAGGATTAGGATACTTCAAAGATTAGTTCCCGGAGGTACTAAAATGGATACAGCTTCCATGTTGGATGAGGCTGCTCATTACATGAAGTTCTTGAAAAACCAAGTGCAATCATTGGAACAAGCTGCGGCGGCAGCCGGTGGCGGCACCGCCACCGCCACTATGAACCGTCATGGTACTGATTATAATCACTCTCATTTGGTTAGGGTATGTGGTCAGCCTGCTACTTAAGGCTGTGATCATATGTTAGGCTCTATATATGGAGTTAATTGGTTAATTAGGTGATTTCTTTTTATTTTTTTAGTGTGTTTGTGTGTGTAGTTTACTGATTTGTGATGGGATTGATGTTGTATAAACCTTTAGGTTTAACTTTGCTAGTGATTATATATGTTGTGTAATTTGAATCAACTATATAAGCTAGCTGTATTAAGAATTGAATATCATGCATGTATGTGTTATGTATGATCATGACAAAGAAGTATTTATGTTTTTCAACATTAATACAAATCAAAGTAAAATTAAGGAGTTTAAATGTGTATTTAATTACTGATATAACTAATACATCTTATATGTTTTTTATTCAAGAAATCCCATTTTGTTTATAATAATAATAATAATAATTTTTATTATTTTATGGAAGTAATACACTTTTTCAGGTCGTAATCAAGAAGTTTTTGGAGCTAGTGCTCTTCTGGGAATCATTCTATTCTTTTAGATAGGGTTACGGTTTACCTACATCTCACTCTAACTCTCTATATCCTACCGATAGCTTTGCTATTGATGAGATTTTAGTGAGTATATATGGTATCGATTTATTGATTATTATTATTATTATTTGTTTTTTTTAGAAATATAAAGATGTTAATGCAACTATACATAATTAAAGATGATGTTATTTTATGCAAACCAACCATGACGGACCTAATTTCATCTCCTTTTATAATTTGATAGACAAGAAAAACGGGTGGTAAATGATGAAATTGCATAATCAAATGATGATAAAATTAAAAGAATATATGTGAAATTATTTTTGGGTAAACAAGTAATGAGTATTTTATTATCTATTTTCTGTTTTCGGCATGGTGAGGTGAGCTGGGGCTTCAATTCCCTTTAGCTTAAAGCTTGGAAAAAGATTCAGATTGGTTATGCTTGTCTGTGCCAAATGTTGTTTTATTTTTTCATTGAATATTTAATATATATAATATTGAATAAAAATACTTATAAGTCACGGTAGATATTATAAAATGAAATGGATATTATTAGAAATAAGATAACAATTAACAAACACACCCACACCTATGCGTTTTCGAACTTGAGCAAAAACAAAATAGACCCTCTCGATGACAATGGCTAGCGGTCTAAGACGATGGCACATACGCGCATCAAAGGGCTCAAAGCCTCTCTCCATGACGACACAAGTCATGTCTATGAAATATGAATAGTGTTCGTAGGTGTTACATATAATTATTCAAGTTGCAATTAGCTAGTTTGATTCATAACTTCTTGTTGAGACATTTGTTACTAGCTATTAAGTTATTTTGTATGCGCAATTGATTAAAATTTGTTTAATTTACCATATAAAAGTGTGCAAATCAGTCTCCAGAGTTCCTTTAAAGACCTTGTCGCAAAGGAAAATTGTAGCAAATTTCATTTCAACATCGAGAAAAATAACTATTTAAACAATAACTTTCAAAATCCGTAGCAAAATCCCTAGGAAAGTCAGAAACATTAAGTTTAAAAAATTAGTTATTTATTTTAAATAAAATCCCTTGTAAATGCATAGCAAAATCAAGAAATTGTTTTAAAAAAAGAAAAGAAAACGGTAACAAAGATATAGCAAAATGAAAAAAAAAATTAACAAGATCCGTAGCAAATTTGAAAAATAAATAAATATTTAACAATAATTCAGGATACTCTAATAAAATCCATAGCAAACTTGAGAAATAAATATTTAAAAATATATTTAACAAAATCCTACCAAAACCAAAAAAATATAAATTTATTTTTTTTTAAAGTAAGTTGATATATAAAATCACTAGCAAAATCAGGAGATAAATATTAAAAAAATAATTTAATAATATAATTTAGGGGTTATCATGACTTATAAGATCAAGTGGTATGATAGCGTGAACCACCCTCGTGAGCCATGCTCACGCCGTGAACCTCAAAGGTACACCGCCCCCTTGATTGCGTGAAGGGGGGTGTGAGTCTACCCCGTGAAGTTCTTCACGCGTGTTATTCCTCTCACAATGCCGTTCAACGGCTATAATGTCACAACCCAACCGACGGCGGATTATACGTCGTGGCGGACGCGATTGTTCAAAAGCGCAAGGTTGACTATTAAAGTTTAAATATTCTGTTAATAATTTTCAAAGATTCAATACAAGGAATGAATAGAATACAACAAGAATACAAGTTTAATTTGATAAGTATTCTACGTCCAAAGCATCTTATATGTTCACAATAAAGTCTCATGCTTGTGTAACTGAAACATGTTAAGTAAACTGTCAACTAAAAATAGTTTATGAGATACAAAGGTTTTGACACAGTTTAACAAAGTTTTTGAAAAATTTTACAATTTACTATGTCATGCATTCTATAGTATAAGTTTGAGAGCAAACATGTTAAACATTGTGCATATCAATCCTCCAACCAAGTTTAAGCATAACTCGAAGGTTACTCTTAAAAGTTTAAAATTCAGTAACAATCACCATGGGCTCCTTCCGAAGGGTCAATCAAACTAGGTGGATTGGTCAAATACAATAGATCTATCATTGTTACTATAGGCTTGATCAAAGTTAATGGATATACTAGTTTTAAGTTTAATTTAAGCATGCAAGTCTCAAACATAATAACACAAGAATAAGTATATAGGCATAGTTGTACAAGAATTGTATAAGTTTGAAAGTTTGTACATGTTTCACCCCAAGTTTGTAAACAAATTAAAATAAAAAGGGGCTAAGTATACTCACTTGGATGATGAAGAGTCTCCAACAAAGATTAAGAGTAGCAAGACTTTGGGGGAGAATACCCTCACAACAGGCCTAAGAACAAGGTCTAAAGTTTCAAGTTTGATTCTGTAAGTCTATAGCAAAGTATCTAGGATTCTAAGATTTGACTAGGGTTCCATCAAGTGACGAGAATGATTGTGTTTATAAAGTTTGAATTAAAGTTTCAAATAGGGTTTTGAATAATCACGCAAGGCTTGAATTTCAAAGTCTAATAAATTTGTAGTTTAGGATAATTATTAATTAAAATAATTATTTAGAAAGTGTTATAATTCTCAATTACACAAGTTAGGCAAATCATAATTTAAAGTAGTTGTCACACCCCCAAAATTCACTAACGGAGTTTTACCGTTAGGAGCGTGACATACCAGGATCTCAGTCATTAGTTACTTTGAACGACTCTATATGAGTTTAAGAAAAACCACTAGTATTGCTCATCGTCACGATGCAACACTAGAAATGAAAACACTGATTTAATGTAAGACTGCGGAAGCGAAAAGTTAAATGAAAAACATGTGCCAAAACAGTTGCGCCAAAAGTAAATAATCCAACGATAAATAAAACAAGTAATTATTGAGTTTGAAAACGATGGATTTCGAATGCATGCATGCCTTAGCTTGTGCTTGTACCTTATTGACCTGAGAAAACAAGCTAAAACGTGTCAACACTAGGTTGGTGAGTTCACAGGTTTCAATGTTTGTAAAGTTTACTAGATAATACCATTTACAATTTATATCATAGGTAGCTAACCTAGTACATGTTACTAAAGCGTTTCGACACCGAAGCTGACTGTTTATGTTTGTACTGCCTCCCACCATGACTATCATAATCAATGGTAAATGTTTAGGTCAATGTTACACCCGTTCGACTACCTGTCGTGTTAGCGCGACTAACGCGGGTGGGGCTTGTCAATGCCCAGTAGTACTACTCAAGATTACCTCGCTAACCCATAACCTAACGGTTCGATAAGTAAGGACTTTCATGATATGTTTGCGCTTAGTACACAAGTGATATAAAAGAAATATAAGATCTAAATGTTCGTACCCATGTTTTCTCCCCCAAGTTTATATCATAAGAAAAGGGGCCGTGAAACTCACCTTAGAGTATGTGCGAAAGAAAACGAACTTAGAATGCTTGACGACTAACTGCCACCTATAAACACCGGTTTATAAGTGTGTGCTTGTGTAAGATGATAGAAACCCTTAGTATCCAAACAATACTATTGTTTAAGTGTTTAGAAAAGGTTTGACTAAGTTTGACCAAGTTTGACTAAGTTTGACCCGACGAACCGTTGGTGACCCGTTTAGTGATTGAATGTTTGTTCAGTATAATACTTCTATATTATACACAATGATCATGCTGTAGCACTTAGCAACAAATCCTATTTGTTCTAACAAACAAGCATGATTTCCAAAAATAGAAAGTTTTCAAAAAATAGAAAGTTTCCAAAAATAGCAGGTTTCTATAAATAGCAGGTTTCTATAAATAGTAGGTTTGTATAAATAGTAAGTTTGTTCGGGACTCGTGTTTCCTAGAAACTATCATCATTGATATATTCATAGGATCACTCTAACATGTTCTAGCTCATCACATCACATAACAATTGTCTAGAACCTAAACATGCAAATCATAATTCAAGACAAGGTTTCCAACTTTAGTAACCTATGACTAGCATGCGTGATTTCAAACACCTAACACGCTACAACAAGTTATTGTGTCCTATCTAACACAGATCTATCATCAAACCATATCATGCATATCTAAATAGCAAGTTATAACCACTTTTAACAATTAAAGTTTTCTTATTTGGAAAGTTGGTAAAACCGGGTTATGTATTCAAAATCTGATTTCACAAATCATCTAAACACGCATCAAGTAATACATAGGCATCATCACATCATCCTAATCATGTCTAGCATGCAAGATAGAAATCATAAAAAGTTTCCCTTTTTAGTAACTCGTCCATTACACACTTTATTCACCCAATTAACACGTCAAATCGATTATAAATCTTTCAACTAATATAATTACAACTATATTAATCATAATTCACGTCTAGCATACGATTCCTATACTTCACATAATCAACAAATCTCAATTTACAACTCGTATGAAAACTAGGGTTTCACATAATTTCATAAAATCACCAAATCGATAACTAATTCATTATAATATTTCAAAATCATCAAGTTTGGATAATCTAGGGTTTTGATCTTAAAAATAATAATGAAAAAGTGACGGAATCAGATGAAACGACTTACGTAGAGACGTTAGAAACGCCTAGACTAACACGTATCTACTTTCGGATTCACGATCGGGGCTCGATTGATGGTCTTTTTGTTGCCTTGAGTTCTCGGTCGATCAAAGGGGTGGGGAGGGGAGTCGCGACGGCTTCAAAGGGGTAGGGTTTATGTTTTATTTTATTTTTTTAAAGTTGTTTATATAATTAATTCACTAATGGGTTTTTAAGTTGGACTTCAGGTTTAATTAAAACTCATGGGCTATTATTAATTAACTAATACTTAATTAATAACTAAAACTCTCAAATATTATTTTTATAAAAACTCTAACTTTTATAAAAATACTTATTACGATTAGCATTCGATAAACATGCGCGATAACAAGGATATTCACATAATTCACGTAAAGTCACGTAATCACATATAATTCACATAATTTATATTAAATATAAATTATTAAATGTTTGTAATATTAATTTCGATTAATCACCAACGTTCCGGATTAGACTCGAGTGCGATCCGATGTGTGCGAACTAACTGACACATTTAATTAACCTAATTAAATGCAATGCACGTGCGACTAACTGAGATAACTGAGTTTCAATTAAATAATGTTTGAACTAACGGGGTTTGAGTTAACGGAGTTAACCTGAAATTGCCGGATGTCACAGTAGTTTTCTAGGTATAAGGTTGTAACAATGGATAGTTTAAAGATTAAATAGTTTTTAAAGATGAACCAAAATCAAAGATTAATCATTTAAATATTTATTAATCATAAATAATAATTATTTAAAGGAAAAATGTTTATTAAAGATTTATAAAAGTTATTTTAAGAATACACAATTATCAAAATATAAATAATTATTTACAAAATAATTACTTAATTAATCAAAATAAATCATTTAAGATTTTTTTAAGTTCTTTATTACAACCTAACTAGTAATTAAATAGGGGTTTTAAAGTGTGATTATGAGTTTAAACAAATAATGTGAAATTATAAGTTTAAGCAATATGTTAAATAGAACTCTTTTAAATTATAAGTTTTAAAGTTTATAGGTTTATAGATGTTTTAAACATAGTTTCTTAAAGTGTTTAAATAAGGTTTACAAGTTTATAACTGCTTAAAGTTTTCTTTTAAATTTTATGAAGTTTATAAGCTTATAGATATTTAGGAAAATAAATAAAGTATATTTATCTCCTATTTAAGTTTTATATAACAAATAAGTTTCTATAATATATATATTTTTATTAAATATATAAGTCTAAGATTTATATAGTTTAAAATGTTGGTTTAAGTTTATAAACTTGTAAAAGTATATTTATTTTAAATAAATAATTAAATAAGCCTTAAATAGATATAAGTTTTATAAATATGTAAAAGCGTATGACTTTATGCTTTCCGATTAATATGTGAGTTTATAAATTTTCTATTTTTGATAAAAAAAAAATAAATGATTTATTTAAAGTTTTAGAATAATTAAATTTGTTTATTTTTTTTTTGAAAGTATAATAAATTTAATTCTAATTAGTTTCTGATTAAATGTGTAAGTTTTTATAATGTTTACAAGTATTTTTAAGTGTTTGAAACTATTTTTAAAAAAATTATTATTATAAGTTTTAACTAAATTTTAGTTAATTAAAATATCTAAGAATAGGAAAAGTGTAAATAAAAATTGATTCTAGGTCTATAAATATTTAACAAATTTTATAAAAATCATTATAAGATTTGAAATTGTTTAAAAAGGCTAATAAAAATGAAAAAGGGCAAAACTCGGCTTGCCGGATTCGAACCCAGGCCACCTGAGTCGCACACACACACACACGAAACAATCACCCAGCTACGAGTCTCGCTGGTGTTATAACCCGGAAAAGAAAAACTTAAACACCAGTTCAAATCAACCCAAATTTCGTATGAACCCTAGATTCAAAGAGCCCTAAATATGTATCGATTAACCCTCTGTCCTTGCAAATTGACAGAGGGCTTTTGATTAAGGAAATAAAACGAAGATTTTGGCCATGAGAATTACCTGTAATGGTGAAGGAACGAAGGAGAACTGTTCGGGTTTCAGGTTCGACAGTCCAAGGGCTTGATCGGCAATTGCAGGTATTGAACGGAGGAATTGAGTGTTTACAGAGTTGTAGTGTGATGTCGTTAAGGTTTTTCGACAGGTATTTATAGTCGACTTCACCATTAATTGCCGAATTAGTTGGGAAGATACGGGTGAGTAGTGCGAGTTTAATTTCAAACACACGCGTTGCTAAAGTTGAAATCGAACATCGGGACACCTCGGGTTATGGTCGCATGCCTGAGGCGAGAGTCAAGGTTCGTTGAATTTGGGCGGAAACGTGTTTTGGGGTAATTTGAGCTCAAAACCGGTTTTCTGTGAACTTGGAACTCGTGACCGGATTCAAAACTGAGAGTTTGAGTTGTTTACACAACCGGCCCCTGAAATTTGAAGTGTTTACTATTTCATGTATGAATTTAGGTTTTAGTTTAATGTAAGTTTCTAGGGTGGGCAGTTTTAGTCCCTAGACTTTTTAAAACAAATATATGTTTTAGTTTTATAACATTTAGCTATTATTTTATAACTCTATAAAATATTTTATAAGGTTTATTTGTTTATAAGTTTTAGTATTAAAAATAAGTCTATAAACCATTTTGTTTATATAAATATTAACCTATAAAGTTTTAAGATTTTAATACATTCTATTTGTGATATACGTGTGTATATATATGTGTGTTTTAAAATGAGTCTCACATATATATATATATATATATATATATATATATTCCGAGTATGATTGTTTTTTTAAATATATATATATTAGATAAATTAATATTTATTATTTAAGAAAATTGTATCTTTAATAAGTTTTTAAGATTTGAATTCGAAATACATGTCAGGGTTAGGGTAAAGATAGGTCGGAAAAATCCTGGATATTACATATAACATTAAAGAATAAGGCCGCTCAACGGTAATTATTTAAAAATAAAAAAAACCTTTTTACCCCCTATAAATAACCACTAAACAACATTTTATAAAACACACTAAAAAACTCTCATCTTTTCATTATTAATTTTATAAAAAATCTCATATTGTCTCTATAAAAATATCCAAGTCATGAATTCTAACGATCCCAATTTTTGGCTTCATTATGCATCTCAACAAAATGCGTTCAACATACGGTCTTCGTTAAACCCAAACGTGTTCACCCAACTACCACCTCGGCGGACATTGATGCTAGTCCGATCGCGTCTGATGGAAGATCAATGCATGATCTCAACCGGGAGGTGGATGACGAGGACGACATATACAACGTCCGATCGGCAAGAAAAAAGCAAAGGCAAGAGCTTCGGGCTCGGTTCCAATTCACGTCGACATCAACAAAAAAATGGTCGATCAAATAGAAGAATTTAACGTGAGAGAAATTTAATTGGAAAAAAAAGAAAATTTGGAAATTCTCGCTCTAGACCGTGATCAAATCACTGGCCCCTGACGAGCCTTTCTCGAGAGGAAACAAAACGAGATCAAGGTAAAATATGGAATCGAGTAGTTTTTTTTTGTTATTTAAATTTTTATTTATGTCATTTTTTTATTTTTATTTATGTCCTTTTTTATTATAATTTATTTTAATGTCATTTTTTTTATAAATTTATTATTTAAATGAATATTAAATTAAAATGCATTTAATGCTCACACCTCACTTATTCACTTGGGTATTTCCCTTGTCAAGTGAGTGTGGTGTAAGAATGCCTGAAAATGACATGTCGTCACGTAACAACCACTTTTCCCCTCATTAACCTCTTATTCACTTGGATATATCACATACTCGAAATTACTTATTAACACATGTATGATATATTTTAGCTCATTATGACCTATTTACTCAACCAAAGTCGATCTTCATTAATTAAGGTCAAAACTTGGTTAGTCATGGTCAATCATGTACTTTATTCATCAAATTAATTTAACATAGTGAGACCAAGTTAAAGAGGTTGTGGTGTAGTGGTTGAGGTGAGGCCTAAAGTCTCAAGGGACCTCGGTTCAATCCCTGTCACCATCATTAATTTCTGAGGCATGCAAATGAGGCCTAGTTCTTAGGCTGATGCACCAGGGTTTTACCCACGCCGATCCAGGGTTCGAGCCTCGGCTCTCCCTCAAACCCAGAAGGGGCCGTATTGGGTGGGATTTTTCCTTGGATGCTCTCCAACTCTGACGCCAAGTGGGCCCCGTTAAGACAACATATTGGCCGGAGTTGGACGAGGCTCTCCCATGTGACGGAGGGTGCGACGTCACAACATTCAATGTTTGCCGTTCAAAAAAAACATAGTGAGACCAAATACCACATAAACGAATATGAACACATTTTTTTGTTCATTTAGCTAAACGAATGAGCATGAACACACGTTCGATTCGTTCATTTACATTCGTGGACGTTCGTTCATGTATGTTTTCTTACGTTAGTTTATTTGTTCATGTTCATTTAAATATTCATATAATTTTGTTTACTACTAATATTAGTGTAAAATTAATATAATTTTCATATTTTCATGTATATGTTTACTTTTAAAATGTTAGAGGTAAGAATAATGATATTTTTTACTTTAATTTAGATATTCACGTCTAACGAGCATTAACAAGAAGATACGTGTGTTTAAGTATTCGTTCATTTATTCGATTAAAGTTAAATTAACAAGTATGAAACCTTGTCGTTATTCATGTTCGATCAGTTCATTTACATCAGTTCATTTACATATTTATATATATGCTTAATAGATATTTAAAATTACTCTTTTCGAAGTTAGAATATGACTTTTTGAGTTTTACTCTTGGTCAAACCAAATAGCACATTTTAATATACTTTGGAGTCCCAATCCCTAAAAAATAACACCTATTATATATTGGGACTTTTATTGAAATAGATTGACAAAAATATTATTTTTCTCTGAACGAACAAAAAAAAATATTGATGTAAATATTATTATAATTCTTTCATTATCTTGAAAGAGCTCCAATCCCGAAGCATGTTGACCGGAATAGACAAAACTAGCGTTGCGGCGCGTAGGAACGGCTCGAACATCGAATCGAAACATATAAGCATTTCCCAATGGTATATTCGGAATTACAAAGTATTACGTTGTTTCAAAAAAAAATCCAACCGAGGAAGTTTAGAAAAACAACTATACAAAAAAAATCCAACAAAAAAATCATAGTTTTTCTCTCTTAAATGCTATTTTTTTATCATTTGTTTATTATTGTGTTGCAACGCTGACGTTAACGTGATTAAGTACATAAAAAAAGTGTATGAAGTTGCGACGGCACGATTCTTAATAACGAAGGCATATTCGGAAATCAAATAAAAGGTACGTCGTTGTAAAATTAATCGTTAAGAAACACGAAAGTGTATCTTAAAGAAAATGAAGTAAAAATATCACACTTGACTTCACTCGACTCGGTTTTAAATAAAATTTACGTTCAAACGTAAGTAGGATTGGTTTTGAATAATTTATACTAAAACGTAGATAAAAATAAACACGTCGCAACGGTTTATTCTGAGCATACATAACGATATATTAAAAAAAATTAGATTAGATAATGTTTTCTAACTTTATATGATAAGATTGTCTAATAACTTGTTATAGCAGAAAAAATAACCTAATTAACTTGTTAATAAAAAAGTTTAATTCTGATAAAGTAGTCAAATAAAAAAGGAATGTGCGGAAGACTAAAACTTATTATTTTAATGTTATACTAGGTTAAAATCTCGGGTATTACACAAGTTGAATAAATAAAATGTTATATAGTTAGTAATAAAAAATTTATATTTTAAAAACCCGTATAATACACAGGTTTAATAAACCGTTTTATTACATCGGTTAAATAAAATAGAATGTAATTTGTTAACACATACTCGTCAAAATATGTTTTTAAAAAATGTAATTTGTCGTGACAGTTATAAGCTCTGTTAAGTTAGTTTCTAAAACATTTTTTTTTCAACTGATTTATAATTTTTTATTTAGTTGATAAATGTTAATTCATATTAAATTCATTTTATTGATGATATAATAACTAATTATAATTAAATAATAAGTACGCGTAATTAGATTTATTTAGATATCATTATACAATAGGAGAGAGAGACGGGAAAAAAATGATAAAAATGAACCAGAAAGTGATACGTGTTCATATGATTTTTATTTATTAATACAATGATTATTATTTAATATGAGAGATAAACAAAAAAATTAGTATTTAATATGAGAAAGAGGCAAAAAAATAATAGTAAGGGGTAACCAGAGAGTGATACGTGTCACCAAAGATATTTATTTATTAGTATAGATATTATTTTAAAACGACATTTAGAACCATGTTTGTTGCGCTTTTGATTATTGTTATATATTCTTTTAAAACGACATTTCCAATGTTGTTTGTTACACTTTTGATCAATAATGCATAAAAAAACCATTATTTTTTTCTAACAGTAATCTGAATCACTGACTCATCCGATCATTTTCACCACGCTTAGTAGGAAACCCATCATGGTGTATCAAACTTTAAATGCAGGGGTCAAGGGGATTGCATTGCAACGGTCCCGCTAGCCGATTAGCTTGCGGTGTCAAGGAGCAACCCTTGAAACCTAAGTTGTACGTCAATATTATATAATGATGTGTTAATAAAATTTATTTATAAAAGCGCGTCTATATTTTAACAATTGTGCATGATCGATATATAATTGTGCGCCTGTATTTTTATATTTTGGTGCACCTTTGTAACAACCATTTACAATAGTGTATCAGACTTGCACATTTTCCTTTTTATCAATAAGTAGCATAAGTATTTTATCTCTCATTTAAACCAAACAAAAAAACAAATAGTTGTTTTTTTCTCTTTTTTTGATTTTCTCACCTCTCTTTAAGCTCTTACAGACAATTTCTTCAACAACGACGATAGCTTTTCTTATCATCACCATGAGCCGACAATGACAAGTTATCTTCTCTCAACAGATGATTTAGGTTTGATTTTCTATACCAGATTTATGATTTACGACGATTCTGGAATATAAAAAATAGTTATTCTACATGTTTTCTTCCATTGTCGATAAAAATAAAATGTATTTGTTATATCTTTATTTTTACACACCGGTTTTGTGAGTTTACCTGTATCTTGTAAAGCTCAATCGGGTTTCTTTCGTGTGCTAAAGCTAAAATAAAGCTATAAGAATTGATAAAATGGCATGGGATACATGTTCTGTTTTGAACAAAAATTGAGATTGGGAAGGGGTGGCTTATTTTATAAAAGATAGCTCAGAATTTGATATAACTAACAGCCAAGTGTTTTCTTGTTCAAAAACACTTCAAAATATGCATTCATCTTCCCAAAATTGCATAACAAAGCACAATCTCTACCATCAACTAAAACAATATAATGTGATGCAATAGTTGAGAATAGAAACATGAACTGAAGTTCACCTGATTCAAGGCTGTCTGGAACCAAAGCAGGAAGTGAAAGAAATCTTCGGGTATCTGTGTAATGACATGCTCTTGAGGCTGGTTCTCGGAGCCTCATTTGCTGACATTCTTTTTCTCATTTCTTGGGCTTTCATTTGAGCAATTCTAAGCTTGTTCATAATTTTGTCCATGGATTCCGATCTCTTCTTTTCCAGTTCCATCTGTAAAAAAAAATAATAATACATCTTTCATCTGTTCTGGTTATTCAATTCTCATGATACCCAAAAGCAATAACTAAACAAGAATATTAAGTTAGAACCAGAGAAAAGATTAACTTGTGGATAACTGTCAAGATGCACACACCTCAAGTTTTCGGATTGCGGCCTCTGCTTTTGCATTCTGCAGGTTTTCCCAAGCAGTGATCCTTGCTTCCTCTTTCTGGATCCTGCAAACACATTGCAACAGAAAAATCCATTATTTATGTAACTATAGATAACACATGCACAGGGAAGTATAAAATGAAAACTAACTTGAGATGAGAAAACCCAATAAAACCCTCTGTAACTTTTTTTTTTCTTTAGGGTAGGTTTTATATATAATTTCGTCACTTTTATAGAAAAAAACAAAAACAAAAAAACGCTGAGTATTTTAAAAAAATGTAAAAAATACAAAAATACGTAACACAAGATGTTACATACATAAAATTTGGGTTTTTTTTTAACAAGAACACTCACGTTTTTTTGATTTTTTTTTTCAAAAGTGATAAAATTAAATATAGAAGCTATCCAAAAAAAAATTACCTATGTTTTAAAATGTTACATATGTAATATAGGGTTTTCAAATTAACCCTCCCCCACATGCACATAAATGTCATAATTAGTTAATGTAATCAATGCCCACGAGTAATTAATCTTTAAGATTTACTGAAACATTCTGAAAAATGGGAACTTTGAGCCATACTTTGACAATTCTGTTGCTCCTTCTATAGGATTCCATGTCAAAGCCAGATCTTTGATCTCTGTTGACTCATTCTTTTCCCTTCTCTTTTTGTGTCTTTTTTGTTGCTTTGTCATGGTGACTCTTTTGTCCACTTGGACATCCCTGACTTCCACTCTGGCAGAATAGTGGCTGTTTGGCTCTACTGGTGGAGGTGAGGTAGACAGCAGCCCCCTTCCCCTTGGAGATGACTCTGGGTTCATTTGGGTAGCCATATCTCGTCTTCGGACAATACAACTAACATTGTTTCCATCAATCTTTTCATCTGCACATTAGTTTATAAAGTCACCAGCAAACTTCATATAGTCTATCAACTGTATACGTGAATACATATCAAATATCATAGGCGCCACCAAAATCATATAAAGACTACTTTTGAAAAAACAGACCAAAGGGAGCAATATTATACCTTGAGAATCAGGATATGAGGACTCGATAAACAATTCTGCATGAGCCCCTCTATACTCAGTGTGAACAGGAACACAATGTGCATCAGTTCCACCAAATGAATATCCACTAGTAACCAAAACACCAGTTGTAAATGGAGAACCTGCAAACATATTATCCGTGCTCCCACCTTCAATCAAAGGGAAACCAGGTGAAAAGCTTGAAAAGTATGTGTCACCAGGAGCCGGCCCCAGCGGTCCACTCTTTGACTTAGGTCGCCTCTTTGGTGGCGGTGCTAAACTCTTGCAAACTCCAGAACCAGACACTGGACTCGTGATCCACCTCTCTGCATCATCCCACTTAGAAGGCAATGTCCTCCCGTTATTGAAAGGCATCAATGCATTGACACTAGTACGCCTCTCCTTACTACTATTGCTCGGCAAAGGTACCCTCTCTGAGCACCAACCCTTTTGAAATCCTTTCCCATGGTTATCCCCAAAATCAGGAGTGCATGGGCTCGTGTATGCACCCGAATTACCATGTGAAGTCGAATCCTTATTCATGGATCTCAATTCTGGCGAATAGCACTCAGGCATTGCATCAATAAGTCCTTAAAAGGCTAAAATCTATGCATGTTCTACCTAATAAGAGTTTGGAGTTTCTTCAAGACAAATCTGCACCTTAAAATTGCCCTAGGGTTAGATAATAGATTGCTGAGCTTCCATAGATAGGCATGGCAATTTGTAAAATCATTTCCAAGCATAAACCAGACAAACAAAAAGGTATTTTACAGAACAGGTTTCCCGTCTGTTCCATTTTAGTCAGTCAAACTTTTTTTGCGAGCATTTTCACCAATCCATAGAATGAAATTCAAACAAAGTAACCTGGAAATTGCACAAGATTAGAACAACAAATGAAACGTATAGTTTTCGAGTATTGAAATTCATGATTTTCTGATGTCATGAGTATCACTTTCATATTGAAACAATTCAAGGGTTCACTCAACTGAATCTTCAAGAAAGAGTATTTTTTTTGATGAATTTCGTGAACCTGATTAAATGACCAAAGGCAGTGTTCCGTAACGAAATTTCAATGCAAAATTTCCAGAAAATAAAACTCAGATTAAATGACCAGCCAGGAGCTCTGTCCCTTGGACCCCACTCTCAGACGCCCCTTGGAACCCCGTTGCTTAGGAGTGAGAACCAAATAGGTTCCTAAATATTTAAAATCATAATAATCTTAAACAAGTGTACACTCCGCACCTCTTAACCAATTACACGACCTCTTAACCAATTACACTAAAATAGCCAGCAAAACATGAGTAACTTAACCAGACAAAAAGAGTTTGAGTGACTAAATCGGAACAGATGAAAACTTAGTTACATACAAACAATAATTCAAGGAGATAACACTAGCACAACAAATAGTTGAATGTTACAGTTTCGTTCACTAATCCGAGTTGAACTGACTAGGTTTCTTACTTAATCACGCTCAAATTAATCATACAACCGAAAAAATCGGAAAAAACACAACAGAACGTAATCAAGCAAAATGACAAACTCAATTTGCGATGAACAGAAATGATTTACCTAATAAGAACAGTGAAGCTTCATCAGTATACGCTGATGAAGATGAACGGTAGATTGGAGCGGTAGTGTGCAGTAAGGAGTGAGATACGAAATTGCAGGGAATGTGTTTGACGAAATGCGAAAGTAAACCTGAAAAAATTGGAATGGTCAGGACAGGATTTGTCGCGGAAGATGCTAAATTTGGAGCTGCTACGAGTCCGTAGGGGTGGTGTTTGGAGCCAAAAACTGTGCGGTCATGATGACGTCGTCCATGTGCTGCTGGGTCCATCGTCTTCCGAACGTTTGTTTGAATAATTTTTCTGCCTTCATATTAGGAACGCTATATTATTAAAACCACATGGAATTTCTAAATTTACATATGTTATTAAAAAAAATGTGATCAAAATATATCAGTAGATTAAATTTAGAGTAAATTATAAATTTCTAACGTTTATGTATATACATGGTAGATTAGATTTTTGGGTATTATACGGATTGAATTATAAAAATAATATAATAAATAAATTCTTATTAAAATAAATGATTAATTTTATCTGTCACGTGTCAACTTACGATAAAATATAGATTTTTGTAACAATTATTATTATACATATTGTAATTAAGTAATGTTAAAGGTAGTTTACGTAAATATGAGTAACGGATATAATCAACATCCTTCCTTGTAATCCTTTACAACTTTATACAACCTTTTTACACATCCTCTCTATTCAACTATTATAATGAATTAGTTAAATATGTGTGTGTAAACGTATTGAATTGTTTTTAACATAAATAAAACACTTATAAAATAACAATTCATAATATTTTAAAAAATAAAAAATTAACAACTCTAAATTTTATTAATTTAAATGAATTAGTTAAAATTTAATTATAATTAATGTATTTGAAATGAAGTTATTAGTTAACCAAAAGTTATCCTAAGTTTAGTATTTAAAGATTAAAATCATAAAAATATTGAAAAGTTTAAATAATATTTAATTAATTTAGGAGTTTAAAAAAAATTAAAATAGATAATTGGGAAATGATTAGGCGAGAAAACAAAGATCTATTAATTGATAGATTTGCATGTTAGGCAATTGGAAGTATCCACATATTTTCACACCCCTCAACATCAGCTTCATATCATTTTCAAACGGTATCCACATATGAGGGGCGTGGTGTTCTACTTTTCACTCACCTGAAAAATACACATGTCTACACATTATTGGTCTTGACCCCACCTCCTTCACAACTTCACTTTCCACGTCGTGGAAATCTCCACACTCCTCCACGCTAGTGGACCACGCCAAGGGGGCGTGATGTTCCACATTTTCCACAATTGCCACCTCACTTCCACGCTGGTTTCACGGGTACTCCCCATAGCCTTAGGTCCTTAGGGAGTGTTTGGGATTACTTTTCAAACTACTTATTGACTTATTATATTTTGTAATAAGTCAATAATTTATAAGTTTGTTTGAGTAATTCAAAATGAGATGTAAAATATGAAATGAGAAGTTAAAATCCAAAAGTAAGAATCTCCTTACTTTTGAAAATGACTTCTCCAAAAGTTATAAATAGTTTCAATAAGTAATCTCGAACACCCATTAATCTTCACCAAGTACAGAACATCCTTAATATAGGTTGTTTGTAACAAATTACGACATTTCCACTTGTTAACGTTAACTTTTCTGTTTATTGGATCCGTATAGTTCACATTTTTTGGATCTACCCATGAATTATCCGGTAATAGGTCTTTCACAGTATTAAAATTTCTTGGGCGTCGCTTTCAAAATTTAAAGAGGGCAGGTGTCAAAATTTCTTTAGGGTCACTCGAGAATAAATCACATCTCTCTTATAATAAAAGACTAAATGGTTTTGTCACTTGGCATCATCACATTATATCTCACAAAATTTTCCCCCTAAAATCACATTTATATCATTCATTTAATATGTCTATATTTAGCCTTTTTTTTAAAAAAAAACATTACATACATAAACATACAACAAATCAATTCATCATTATTACCACTAGCTAACATTTTTTTTAAATTATTATCAAAGGTGAATATTTAAAAAAAAATCAAAAATTAAAAAATAGGAGATTTTAAGAAAAGCGAGTTTTTAAAGTTTTATTGTTTTTTTTTAATTTTATTATCAAAAAACAAGATTTTTTTTTAATTTTACATATAAAATTTGAAAACACTACGTTTGTATTTTAAATAAATATGTGTTAAAATAAAGTTTACTAATATTTAAGTAATAGTTTTTTAATTAAATTTGATATTTGTAAATAAATTTTTATTTTGATTTATAAATTTTAGTACTTAGTTTTTAATAAAATTAAGAAACTTGCAAATATTTATTTTTAAAAGTGCATTATATTTTAAACTTTATTTTTTTTAAATGGCGAGGTTTTTTTTTCAAAAAATATGTTATATGTTTACAAGTTTCAATTATTTTTTTTAATTTTGGAATTTTAAATTTAATTGTGTCGATATATTAAGGAGTTAAATTTTAAAATTTAGAGTTTTAAATTTTGAATTTAAAGAGATATATTGTTGAATTTTAAATTTTATTTGTATCTTTTATATTATTTTATTTTAATAAGAGATTTAGTATTAAAAGTTTAGCTAGATTTTTCGCATACAAGTACACATAGTATACGTCAATCAGAGAATCTTGATGATGATTTTGATGAAAGTTTATAATCTTCTGATTTTCTAAATAGACTTACACACTATCTGGTTTGTCAAATCATAAATTAGTTTTAAATGTATGTGTTTCAGTTATGCTATTAACAAATATTTATGGAAAAATGGGTTAGGTAATGTAACAAGACTTCGGGTCAAATCACTAGTTAATCATGTTATAGAAGTGAAGATTATGTTTGGAAGCAATATTGGTTATCACAATTTTATCCCTATAATTGGGTTAACATATTCATGCAAAAGAATTTCATCAAAACTTCAAATAAGAAAATATACAATTGTTGTATGTTTTGCAATGACCATGAAACGTTTAGGGCAACCACTTTCAAATGTTGGTTTGTATTGTAAGATCCGGTGTTTAATCATAATCAGTTGTATGTTGCATTATCAAGAGTTAAAAGTAGAGATGAACCAAAGCTATTAATCTTTGGTAAACATAGAAAAATTACCAATACCACGTCAAATGTTGAAGTATTTTCAAATTTGTAAATAATCATTGTAAGGTTTCATTTGACATGTAATTTAATGTATTGTAAAAACTACACAACTTATGAAATGTATTTTTCTATGTTGTGATTATTCTCATCCATATAATCTTAACATGTAACAAAATGAAAAGTTACAAATACAATATCAAATTTATATAAAAAGTTGTTAAGATATTTATCAATATAAGGATCAAGAGAAAACCACAAAGTTAAGCGAAAACCGAGAAAACCACTAAAACAATTTGTAATACTATGGGTTACGTATACGTAACCGCAATTTTTCTGTCACTATGGGTTACGTATACGTAAGCCAATATTTAAATTATTTTTTGGTAAAAATGTGTAATATTACATTGATAGTCTTATAAAAAAATATTAAAAAAAAAATTATTATATTATTATTTAAAATTGATTTTTTTAGTGGTTTTCTCGGTTTTCGCCTAACTATATGGTTTTCTCTGGAACCCTCCCATATCAATATAATCTTAACGTTTCACCCCGTGTAACACACGGGATTAAAGCTAGTATATCCTAAAAATACTTCTTTCTCATGGGGTGCAGCCAACCCCTTCGGCGAAACCTAGGTACGCCTTGTGTGAAAGGCAGAGGAAGTTGAACCAGTCGTTACCCATGACAAACAACCAAATGCAATAACCTCCCAACGTTAGTTAGCGTGTCCTCCACTCACCGGGTAACTTCCTTTTTTGATTGGCATCCAAAAATGATTAGGGTATTTTATGACTAATATGTTACGACATGCATGGTAAAATGCACTCTTTATTTTAATGAAATATAAACATCTGCACAAAATGATAAATATTAGTTTCCATATGCCTATGTCATACATTCTCTAATCATCAATAAGGATATTCAAAAGATCAATAGATTGAAGCAAATCAATTAAAAATTATTGGAAAAAAGTTCCAGTCAAGCTGTGTTTTAACCATCTAAAGTGCACTTCAAAATCATGTCGATAGCTAAACAAATTTGAGTTACAAATTCGCTTTAGAGGCGGTGAAAACACATTTTAGAAGCGGTTTATCCACCGCTTCAACAAATATCGCTTCAAAAGATAGGATCATTTTTAAGGGCGGTTTTAAAACCGCACCAAAAAATAGATTACCCGCTCTTAAAGATCCTGAAAATCTTTCTCATTAATCACAAAAAAATCACCGAATCGCTCCTAAAAATCAGTTGAACGGCCCCAAAAAAGCAGTTGAACGGCCCCAAAAAATCCACTGAACCGCCCCAAAAATAATATGCAATAAATAATGCACCGCCCTAAAAAATACCCAAAAAGAATACCCAGCTCTTTTAGATTTTTTGAGCCATTTTTTTCCAGCTATTTTTCATACAATACCTGCTTTCAAGCAAATTATTCATACCTGCTTTCAAGCCAAATATCCATACAAATGCTCCAACAACTTTCATACAAATCCATCAAAATTTCATACAAATCCATCAAAATACACTAAAATAACATCCACAATATATAAATTTTCTGAATTCAATTAAACTACTACATAAAAATCTATGCATTACCAAAAACCGTACTAAAAAATCTTGGCATGACAAATTCGAGTAACACGTCGATTTCCGGTTGGGTAATATAAGCCTTGTCGTTCCAAGTCTATAAAGAAATAAAATAAAAAAGATGAGATAGTGTAATAGACAAAGTGGTGTCGGATTTTCCGAAAGCGGGTCTAAATAGGTTCGGATCAAATGTCTTATTTATTAAAAATAATAAAACGTATTCGTATCTTCACAACCCGAATCCGATTAACCCGGACCCGATTAACCCGAACAACTCACATAAGAAGTATATAAATTAGGAGAAAAATACTTACATTATCCGGAAAAGTATATTGAAGACGCATGACAAACTCGAACATATGCTTTACAACCATAAATCCGCATTCCCAATTACCCTTCTGTTGATTACACTACATAGAATCAAGAAAAGAATAAATTAACATAAGAATCACTTAATTATTTAAAAATACAAGAGAATCAAACAAGAAAAATTTAGATCACGTACTTTCACCATTTCCCATTCAAATGGACCCCCAAATGAAATTTCAATTGCTCGCGAAAGAGGGTAATTGTTGTATGTCTTCTTTGCCATTATTGAGTCTAATATGTGTAACATCCCAAAATAAATAAAAACCCAAATAAAAGAAAAAGGAAGGTGGGCTTGGCTAGGGGCCGGCCCATGGGCCCGAAAACTGAGAAGAACCTTTCTAATCAGTAGCCATTTCCTCCTGTGTCCTTCATTTTCTTCCTGCGCAAGAACCTTAGAGAGAGAGAGAGAGATCGTCTAGAGAGAGAAGCTCGGATCAAGCTCAAAGTCTCGAGGATTGTTGCTCAACATCTCTGGAGCATAAAGGAACGAGAAGGAAGCTATAACAGGTAATTATTATGCCTAAATCTGAGTTTTTGTAACTTTCGGGTTTAGGGTTAATAATCGAGTAAAGATTTAGATTTTTACGTGTGAAACTGGAAACAAACCACGGGTTTGGGTTCATGGGGGAAAATGGAACATTTCGAACGTAAAAAGTTCATAGCTTGATCGATTAGAACAAAGGGACCAGATCTAGGGTTCTGTTTGGGGAAGAAGACTGCACAGTCGAAACTACTAGTTTCGATATGGACACATCTATCGAAACTACCTAGTTTCGACAGGGGCAGACCCATCGAAACTACCATAGTTTCAATATAGACCCAAGACCTTAACTAAGAATTTATATAAGTCATACGACTCGAAACTACTTAGTTTCGATAAGAAGCAGTGACTCGAAACTACTTAGTTTCGATAAGAAGCAGTGACTCGAAACTATTAGTTTCGATAAGAAGCCAGGGCTCGAAACTACATAGTTTCGATAAGGAGCCAGGACTCGAAACTACCTAGTTTCGATAATGAAACCATGACCCGAAACATCTGAGTCAAGCCTAGTAATGTCTAAGTGTCCCCTAGGAACACAGCCTTACGCCTATGACTTGATTATACAGATTGTGGGTGACCATAGTGACATTCAGGAACCGGCTAGGTGTAAACAGAAACGATTCATCTGGTGAGTTCTTTTTGCCCTTTTTCCTAATGGTTTTGGGCTGGCATGCATACTGGTATAGTATTTTATAAAAATGTTATTTTTATAAAATGAAAGGCAAAGTATAGTATTTTATAAAAATGTTATTTTTATAAAATGAAAGGCAAAGTATAGTATTTTATAAAAATGTTATTTTTATAAAATGAAAGATAAAGAACAAAAGAGCATAGTATTATCTTTTAAACAAGTTTTTTTGAAAGATAACAATGAGCTAAAGAAAGAATGATAAAGGAGCCGTACTTCGGTACAGCTCGACAGTGACAGTGACAGTGACAAATACCATATTATATGCTTATGTGTTAATATGTGTTATTTGTCTATATGAAAGTTATGTGATTGCATTTCTATTTGTGTAATAGTGTAATTGCATTGCATAGTAGTTGCATAGTAGAAAGTCCTGCAGGCATGCTAAAGTAGAAGTCTCACCCTGAGGTGTGAGCAATGCTAAAGGAGTCTTACACTTCGGTGTAAGCAATGCTAAAGGAGTCTTACACTTCGGTGTAAGCAATGCTAAAGGAGTCTTCACTTCGGTGTAAGCGAGAAAGTCTCACCCTGAGGTGTGAGCAATGCTAAAGGAGTCTTGCACTAACGTGCAAGCGAGAAAGAAAGTCCCACCCTGAGGTGTGGGCAGCGTTAAAGTAAAAGTCTTACCCTAAGGTGTAAGCAAGATAGGGATCTGGTCCTCGGACCACGATCCATATGTGATAGTTAAAGTATGATAAAGTCACTTGTCAAGTATAAGTGAAATGATAGACAGAGTACAGTGGGACACCCTAACGAGTTTCCTTAAAGATAAAGTTTTAATGACAGATAGTAACGTAACAGATTTATAACTGTAACGTTGTAAAGTTTTAAAGTAATAGTTAAAAGTTTATTTCAAAGAAAGTGAAAGTAAAGCTTATTTTATTTTAATAAAACTAAGCTACCAAAGATAAAGTTTACAGTTTAAAGTAAAGAGAGAACTCACCAGCGTTAGCTGACTTTTAGTATGCATGGCAGGTAAAAAGGGTAAAGCTAAAGAAAAGTGAAAGAGCCATGTGGGCTGGATAGCATGGACATCGGGCTGCGGTATTGAAGACTGACATTTCCAATCCTGATAGTTCATGTTATAGACAATATTTCATGTTTTAGTTTGATGAATGATTTGAATTAGAGACTTCCGCTGTAATAGATTCTGATTTCCGGTTTAAGAACTATGTTTGTTATGTTGTGTGCCAACTATGAGATGTACCCGTTTTGGGGCGTTTCAATATGTATCCTTTTCGTTGTGAAGGGGAAACGATAAACAACACCCAATGACGACTACAAAAAATAAATATACAAAATACTTAAGTTAAATATAGTCATAAATTAAAGGAAAATAATTGAAATAAACTAAAAAGCAATAATTTATATTACCTGATAAAAAATTGTGCCAGAAAAGATAGTAGACAGAAGGTAGTCAATGTCCTTACATAGAACATAGACAATAATGCCTTAGTACAGATAGCAGAAAGTAGATGCTTTAGCATAAATAGTACATAGTACATGCCTTAGCACAGACAGTAGACAGTAGATAGTACGTGCCTTATAGTAGAAACTCTGAACTTGGATGCAAATGTTACTCGGAAAGGAAATGTTCAGAACCCGAGTAGTAAAGTAAATTAGTAATTTCATACCGGTCTCTGTAATTAGTAATTTACAGTACTCGAGGTGTTCTAAATTGTTACCTATCTTGATAACACGAGCTATCTTTGTTCACAGTAGACACTAAATGGCTAGAGCAAAGAGAGGAGGTCGCACTGGGGGTCGTACTGGTCGTCGAGGCCGACCTCCAGGTAACCGGAACCGTCCTGAAGAAAGTGAGCACTCCCGCAACGAAGCTGAATCGGTGCATGTGGAGCATAATGATAGTGGGAACCATGTGTCGGCTCCTAACGATGCCCCTAATGAGGCGCTTGAGTTGGAACCGATTGTGAAAGAAGCTATAGCGGCAGAGGTTACTTCAATCTTGAAGAAAGTTCTACCAGAAGCATTGGGCGAGGCCCTTAAAGAGTTTAATATAGGGAAGAAAGAAACGAAAGAGGAAAGCAGCAAGAGACTTGGAGTCACTGACAGTGATGATTCTGATTACGAAATGGCAACCCGGGGTTGCAACTATAAGTCCTTTCGGGGGTGTGACCCGCCGAAGTATGATGGACGGAAAGATGCTGTTGCCACTTTTGAGTGGATAGAGAGAATGAATGGGGTGATCAACATTAGTGAGTGCCGTGATGATCAAGCGGTCAAGTTTGCCGCTCACTCACTCACTAATGAGGCATTAAGCTGGTGGAGATCGATCGAAAGAATCAAGTCTTCTGCTGAGATGAAAAAGATGAAATGGGACGACATGAAAAAGCTGCTAATCACTAAGTTCTGCCCGCAGAACGAGATTGACAGAGTTGAGAGGGAATTTCTGGGGCTCTGTGCTGGTAGTATGACTCATCGCCAGTATACCTCCAAATATCAAGAGTTGGCCCAGCTGGTTCCACATCTGGTGGACACTGAGGAAAAGAGGATTAAGTACTACATCAAGGGACTACCACAGAAAGTCCGTGTGCACGTGAAAGCTAATGCTCCCACGAGTTTTGAATCTGTGGTATCACTTGCTGGGATAGTTTATGATGACTTCGAATCCGCAGACCCACTGCCTACTGAGAAGAAAGTGACCAATGCCGTTAAACGGCCAGCTAAAGAGTGGGCGGGGCCGGAGACGAAGAAACTGAGGATTGAAGATGGGGTTGAATGTGCTAAGTGTGGCAGGAAGCACTCGGGCGAGTGCCGAGTTGGGTTAAATATGTGCTATAGGTGCGGAAAGACCGGACACTACTCTCGAGAGTGTCCCGGGGCACAGTCTTGTTATAACTGCGGGATACCTGGCCACATGGCCAAAGACTGTCGGAAACCCAAGGCTACTGGCACCGAGAAGGGTAAAGAACCTGAGAAGCCGAAGGCAAGGACCCGGGCGTATGCACTGACACAGGAGGAGGCTAGGGGAGACCCAGATGTTGTGTCAGGTACATTCATCCTTGACCACACTTATGTTTCAGTATTATTTGATTCGGGTGCCAGTAGGAGTTTTATATCATCTTCTAAGTGTAAAAGAATGAAATGCAAAGTTACTAGAGTAGAGCAGGCCTTTAATGTGGAAACCGCAGTGGGCAAGACCACGATAGTAAGTGAATTGGTAGATAATCGCACGATAAAGATTCATGGCCATAGATTCCCAGTTAGGTTGTATGTTATGACCTTGGGAGGATTCGATGTAGTTTTGGGTATGGATTGGTTAGCTGCCAACGAAGCCCGGATAATATGTAGACGAAAGATAGTTCAGCTCAAAGCTCCAGACGGTGGCGAGGTTTTGGTGTACGGGGATCGCGACGGTTCACTAACGAACGTCATATCAATGATAAAGGCAGAGAAGTATATGGGGCGCGGATGCGAGGCCTACCTGGCCTATGTGATAGACAATGATGTAAAGGTGAGAGAGTTAAAAGACGTACCAGTTGTATGTAATTTTCCGGGGGTGTTTCCTGAGGAGTTGCCTGGGTTACCACCTGACCGGGAGACAGAGTTCCAGATAGACTTAGTGCCAGGTGCCCAGCCCGTGGCTAAAGCACCGTACCGACTTGCACCTCTGGAGATGAAAGAGCTGATGGTACAGTTGGAAGAACTTTTGGATAGAGGATTTATCAGACCAAGCATTTCTCCATGGGGTGCTCCGGTTCTGTTCGTAAAGAAGAAAGATGGTGCCATGAGAATGTGCATCGACTACAGAGAGTTGAACAAGCGTACAGTAAAGAACAAATATCCGCTACCAAGGATCGATGATCTGTTCGACCAACTACAGGGCGCCAGATGGTTCTCCAAGATCGATCTGCGGTCGGGATATCATCAGTTAAAGGTAAGAGAAGAGGACATACCTAAGACAGCGTTTCGCACGCGTTATGGGCATTACGAGTTTCGCGTGATGTCTTTCGGCTTGACGAACGCTCCGGCAGCATTCATGAGTATGATGAACCAGGTGTGTAGACCGATGCTAGATAGGTCGGTGATAGTGTTTATAGACGACATACTCATTTATTCGAAAAGTGAAGGTGATCATGCTTGTCATCTTCGAGAAGTACTAGAGACGCTACAAAAAGAAAAGTTGTATGCCAAGTTCTCCAAATGCGCGTTCTGGCTTAAGGAAGTCCAATTCTTAGGTCACGTTATCAACGCAGACGGCATTATGGTTGACCCGGCTAAGATAGAGGCAGTACAGGAATGGGAAACCCCGAAGACGCCAACCGAGATTCGGAGTTTTCTGGGATTGGCAGGTTACTATCGAAGGTTCATTCAGGACTTCTCGAGAATAGCTTCGCCACTGACAAAGTTGACACGTAAAGAAGTAAAGTACGAATGGGGTCAGGCTCAGTCCAAAGCATTTGAAGAGTTAAAGAAGAAGTTGACCCAAGCCCCAGTGTTAGCACTACCCGACGGTAACGAGGACCTGGTGGTATATTCTGACGCATCGGGACAAGGGTTAGGGTGTGTTTTGATGCAGAGGGGAAAGGTGATCGCGTATGCGTCACGACAGCTAAAGATCCACGAAATTAACTACCCGACTCACGATTTGGAGCTCGCGGCAGTTGTTTTTGCGTTAAAGATTTGGAGGCATTACCTCTACGGGGTGAAATGCACGATTTATTCGGATCACAAGAGCTTGAAGTATTTCTTCGAACAGAAAGACCTGAATATGCGGCAAAGGCGGTGGTTAGAATTGCTGAAAGACTATGACTGTGAGATCCTATACCACCCGGGAAAGGCGAATGTGGTCGCTGATGCCCTAAGTCGTAAGGAGAATCGTTCTCCTATTAGGGTAAAAGCGTACCAGTTAGTGATAACCCCAGATTTTATGACAGAGCTAGAAGCAGCACAGAAGGAAGCACTAAAGGAAGAGAACATAAAGAAAGAAAGAATGGTCGGTCAACAGACAAAGTTAGAATTAAACACTCATGGAGTGAGGACCAGGTGTGGGCGCATGTGGGTACCGAAGGGCGGAGAGCTTAGGGCCAAAGTACTTGACGAGGCCCATAAGTCTCGATATTCCATCCACCCAGGAACCACGAAAATGTACCAGGATTTGAAAAAAGAGTATTGGTGGCCTAACATGAAGAATGATGTGACCGGATATGTAAGCAAGTGTCTGACTTGCTCACAAGTTAAAGCAGAGCATCAGAAACCGTACGGGAAGATCCAGCCTCTGGAAATACCCGAATGGAAGTGGGAGCGTATCACCATGGACTTTATTACAAAGCTGCCCCGCACAGCAAAAGGCCATGATACGATTTGGGTTATAGTGGATCGTCTGACAAAGAGTGCACATTTCTTGCCAATTCGCGAAACGTATTCATCTGAGAAGTTGGCAGAAGTATTTATCAATGAAATTGTCTCTCGACATGGCGTACCGTTATCAATTGTATCTGACCGGGACACCCGATTTACATCGAGGTTCTGGAAAAGATTTCACGAGTCAATGGGTACAAGACTGAACATCAGCACGGCTTATCATCCACAGACGGATGGTCAATCAGAAAGGACCATCCAGACGTTAGAGGATATGCTCCGCGCATGCATTATAGACTTTGGTGGCAGTTGGGATAGTCACCTACCATTGGCAGAGTTCTCCTACAACAACAGCCACCACACCACTATTGGTATGCCGCCTTACGAAATGTTGTATGGTAGAAGATGTCGAACCCCGGTCTGTTGGGGGGAGGTAGGACAGAAAGAATTGGGAAGTTTAGAGGTAGTCACAGCAACCTCTGAAAAGATTGACCAGATCAAGGCCAGAATGAAAGCTGCACAGGACCGTCAAAAGTCCTACGCGGATAAAAGGCGAAGACCAATCGAATTCAAGGTCGGGGATCAAGTACTATTGAAAGTATCTCCCTGGAAGGGGATCATTCGATTCAGAAAGAGAGGGAAGTTAAGCCCAAGATTCGTCGGCCCTTTCAAAATACTAGCGCGAGTTGGTGAAGTCGCTTACCGGTTAGAATTACCGGATGAGCTTAGTGGAATTCACCCAACCTTCCACGTGTCGCACTTGCGCAAGTGCTTGGCCGACGAATCAGCGCATGTGACACTTGACGACATCGAGATAGATAATAGCCTCAATTACATCGAGGAACCCGTCGCCATACTAGACAGGAAAGAAAAGCGGTTACGGAATAAAGTGATACAGTTAGTCAAAGTACAATGGAAGCATCGTAAAGGGTCAGAAGCTACATGGGAAACCGAGACAGAAATGAAAGAGTCGTACCCGCACCTGTTTGACTTATAACAGGTTTCGAGGACGAAACCTTTCGTAAGAGGGGTAGACTTGTAACATCCCAAAATAAATAAAAACCCAAATAAAAGAAAAAGGAAGGTGGGCTTGGCTAGGGGCCGGCCCATGGGCCCGAAAACTGAGAAGAACCTTTCTAATCAGTAGCCATTTCCTCCTGTGTCCTTCATTTTCTTCCTGCGCAAGAACCTTAGAGAGAGAGAGAGAGATCGTCTAGAGAGAGAAAGCTCGGATCAAGCTCAAAGTCTCGAGGATTGTTGCTCAACATCTCTGGAGCATAAAGGAACGAGAAGGAAGCTATAACAGGTAATTATTATGCCTAAATCTGAGTTTTTGTAACTTTCGGGTTTAGGGTTAATAATCGAGTAAAGATTTAGATTTTTACGTGTGAAACTGGAAACAAACCACGGGTTTGGGTTCATGGGGGAAAATGGAACATTTCGAACGTAAAAAGTTCATAGCTTGATCGATTAGAACAAAGGGACCAGATCTAGGGTTCTGTTTGGGGAAGAAGACTGCACAGTCGAAACTACTAGTTTCGATATGGACACATCTATCGAAACTACCTAGTTTCGACAGGGGCAGACCCATCGAAACTACCATAGTTTCAATATAGACCCAAGACCTTAACTAAGAATTTATATAAGTCATACGACTCGAAACTACTTAGTTTCGATAAGAAGCAGTGACTCGAAACTACTTAGTTTCGATAAGAAGCAGTGACTCGAAACTACTTAGTTTCGATAAGAAGCAGTGACTCGAAACTATTAGTTTCGATAAGAAGCCAGGGCTCGAAACTACATAGTTTCGATAAGGAGCCAGGACTCGAAACTACCTAGTTTCGATAATGAAACCATGACCCGAAACATCTGAGTCAAGCCTAGTAATGTCTAAGTGTCCCCTAGGAACACAGCCTTACGCCTATGACTTGATTATACAGATTGTGGGTGACCATAGTGACATTCAGGAACCGGCTAGGTGTAAACAGAAACGATTCATCTGGTGAGTTCTTTTTGCCCTTTTTCCTAATGGTTTTGGGCTGGCATGCATACTGGTATAGTATTTTATAAAAATGTTATTTTTATAAAATGAAAGGCAAAGTATAGTATTTTATAAAAATGTTATTTTTATAAAATGAAAGGCAAAGTATAGTATTTTATAAAAATGTTATTTTTATAAAATGAAAGATAAAGAACAAAAGAGCATAGTATTATCTTTTAAACAAGTTTTTTTGAAAGATAACAATGAGCTAAAGAAAGAATGATAAAGGAGCCGTACTTCGGTACAGCTCGACAGTGACAGTGACAGTGACAAATACCATGTTATATGCTTATGTGTTAATATGTGTTATTTGTCTATATGAAAGTTATGTGATTGCATTTCTATTTGTGTAATAGTGTAATTGCATTGCATAGTAGTTGCATAGTAGAAAGTCCTGCAGGCATGCTAAAGTAGAAGTCTCACCCTGAGGTGTGAGCAATGCTAAAGGAGTCTTACACTTCGGTGTAAGCAATGCTAAAGGAGTCTTACACTTCGGTGTAAGCAATGCTAAAGGAGTCTTCACTTCGGTGTAAGCGAGAAAGTCTCACCCTGAGGTGTGAGCAATGCTAAAGGAGTCTTGCACTAACGTGCAAGCGAGAAAGAAAGTCCCACCCTGAGGTGTGGGCAGCGCTAAAGTAAAAGTCTTACCCTGAGGTGTAAGCAAGATAGGGATCTGGTCCTCGGACCACGATCCATATGTGATAGTTAAAGTATGATAAAGTCACTTGTCAAGTATAAGTGAAATGATAGACAGAGTACAGTGGGACACCCTAACGAGTTTCCTTAAAGATAAAGTTTTAATGACAGATAGTAACGTAACAGATTTATAACTGTAACGTTGTAAAGTTTTAAAGTAATAGTTAAAAGTTTATTTCAAAGAAAGTGAAAGTAAAGCTTATTTTATTTTAATAAAACTAAGCTACCAAAGATAAAGTTTACAGTTTAAAGTAAAGAGAGAACTCACCAGCGTTAGCTGACTTTTAGTATGCATGGCAGGTAAAAAGGGTAAAGCTAAAGAAAAGTGAAAGAGCCATGTGGGCTGGATAGCATGGACATCGGGCTGCGGTATTGAAGACTGACATTTCCAATCCTGATAGTTCATGTTATAGACAATATTTCATGTTTTAGTTTGATGAATGATTTGAATTAAAGACTTCCGCTGTAATAGATTCTGATTTCCGGTTTAAGAACTATGTTTGTTATGTTGTGTGCCAACTATGAGATGTACCCGTTTTGGGGCGTTTCAATATGTATCCTTTTCGTTGTGAAGGGGAAACGATAAACAACACCCAATGACGACTACAAAAAATAAATATACAAAATACTTAAGTTAAATATAGTCATAAATTAAAGGAAAATAATTGAAATAAACTAAAAAGCAATAATTTATATTACCTGATAAAAAATTGTGCCAGAAAATACCGTTTGTCATTGTGGAGTTGGTAAACCGAGAGTAAGTGATCTTTAACATTATTAAAATTTTTCGAGCACTCAGAACTAGTGATAGCGCGTGTACTAAAGAAGGCACATTGAGATGCAGAATCACTATTGTTGGAAGACTCGTATAAATACCTTACATCAAAAAAAATATGATAAATTAGTTAAAATCAATTATATTTAATAAATAATATTGTACCATATAAATTAATTACAAAAACTTACATCTCACACCAATGTATAAAGCAAATATCAAGCTCGCCATTGTAGAAGCAGTTTAAAACGCTCTCATAATCTAGATAGTCAGTTTGGATCAACTTTTGGCTCTCGGGATACATACCGAATGGCGATGAAATCTGGATGCTAATTTCATCACTAAAAAAACCTTTTAGTTGTGCAACCATGTCTTGAATTTTTGGAGGCCGATCATTCTGGATCTTGTCCAATGCACGAATTAATTCCTCATTAGGTTGTAAAGGGGTATCTCCAAACTACATTAGTTAACAGATGGTATTTAAATATAATATGTGTGTGTGTTTGTGTGTATGGACTTCGGGTTTTTGTTTACCATGTTTGGAAAAATCTTTAAAAAGTTTGAAGTGATTCGAATATCGCCTTCTTCATCGGAATCGTCCATCTAAAACAACAAAACAGTTTATTATAATATAAAAACATTAATAAACGGATATAAAACAATACCTGTGGGCGATATACAGAGTCAGGGGTTGTCGTTTGTGACGATGTATGCCTCGGGTTGTTGTGACTCGAGGACTGGTTATGGCAAGATGGCTCTTTGTTCGCAAGCTACAATTTAACAAAAAAAAATATTAGTGAAAATCTTATTACAAGAAAAAAACATAAAATATATATAGTTATATATTTAACAAATATACCTTTATTGCAGATCTTGGCCACTGAATGAACTTACGTAATACTTGTTTAAGTTTAGTCAAGTTCTTGTAGCGTGACAATGTAGGGAGAAGCATGCTCGCGTGTTCATCGTCAAAGCGATCTACTTGGACTTTCACATAGCCCTCGTCCATTTGATGCCCGTGTAACATCCTAATTGTTGAAGGATACACTTGTCCGCTCGCTACAATTACCTCACTATTAATATCATCCGGGAATAATAAATCACACTTGGAAACTTGCTGCAAAACCATATAACATTTTTATTAAACAAATATTATATGTATATAACATTTTTATATAATAACCTTCAAATATGTTACCGTGATTGGTGGATAGTCGATACAATGTCCACCGGACGCAATACTAGAGCTACGAATACTCGTGCCCCCGTCCATACCAGATTCATTCCGAATCTTTTTCCTACCTCTTTTGAACAAACCCCCATGCACCATAGTTGAACCTACAAACAAAATATTTACAAATTGACGTCAAACAAACAAATATTATTAACTCAAAAAACTAGTATATATAATATAGATGTTACCTATTACATCAGAAACAGTTCGTGTTCGCCCACCATGCTCGGGTCCAAAACATCTAGTTATTGGATCTTCTAGCCAAAGAAAATAACTACCATCTTTAATTATTTCTTCCTCACAACAAGCCTATAAAAATATAACTTTTAAAACAATCGACTATATATATATACTTTTATATAATAAAATAAATATATATTACTTACCAATCCCTTGGCCTTCAATTGCGCATCTTTTGCAATTTCATATTTTTTTTGTTTGTAGGTTTTTTATGGATCTACCCACGATCCACTTTTTCGACCTAGAATCTTTCAATTTTTTAAGATCATCATTGTCTGTTAAAAGTTGAGACCATATATCATCAACTTTAGGTAAAATACCAGAATATCCATTGCGTCCTAAGCGAGCAAAGTCTTTGTTCGCTAGTGCACTTGTTTTAGCTTGTTGGCTTCTTTCCTTCGGATAAATGAACAAACTATTAATAATAACTATAAACACATAACAATAATTACTTGATTAATTCACATATACCACAAATGCAGGGCTAGTCTTTTCCGCAACAAAAGCATCCCAATGCTTTCGTTCGAGATATTTATACTTAGCAAACGGAGTAGTACCAGCATTAACATATTTTGTGACAAGTTTGCTTCGCCAATTGGTAGCTATCTTTTTTGCTTTTTTAAAAACAAGATCTTTCGGTCCGTCGTTTTCAAGATGCCACTCGCCCTAATTATTTCCAAAACAACTAGTTAAATATATCATATAACAAATATTTCATATTTTCAATAATTTACAAAAAAAAAATAAATAGAATACCTTCAAATGGGACCAAAAACCTTCCCAATGTTGCGTTGTCAAATCTTTCGTATCAATTTGATACGGTAAACGTGTTCTTACATACATAACAATACATGAGGAAAAATGAGCTGCGTTAGGACCAATTGGTTGCATATTGTTGTCAAATTCAATATGATATGCACTCGCATCCTTCTTCGTCGATAAAGAGGCAGGACCTCGTTCACCTCTACGTCTTTTAGACATTGCTACAAAAAAAACTAAATGTAATGAAAAATCTTCTTTGAACTAATCATACAACTCCTTTTATAAAACAGCTTATTTGAACTATACATGCAAGTTGTACAAAAATGTTGTCATAAAAATGTAATCATACAACTTCAATTCACTGTAGTAATTTCAAACATATTAAACTAAATGTAATAAAAAAAATGTATATCACTGGACTAATAATACAAAAAACTTCACAATAAGCGACATCTGGGACCACATGGTGCAAACATATATATACAAACAATAGGATGAGATAACCATATAAATTAAACATTACCTTGGAGAGTAGTTTTCGGTGGAGATGACAGGGAGGGCGGCTGCGGAGGAGAGGAAAGGGGGTCGGCGGCGTAAGTGGAGTAGAAGGCTGGGGGACACGGCGGCGTAAGTGGAGTAGAAGGCTGGGGTACATGGCGGCGTAAGTGGAGTAGAAGGCTACGTAGCGGATGAGAGGGAAGGGACACAGTGCAGTTAGTGTAGGAGAAGGAAATTGTATGAAGGCTAGGGTATATTGGGGATTTGGGGGTAATTGCAAATACATAGTGATTTGGGGGTAATTGCAAATACATAGTGCAATCCCTTGTTAGTGGTTAATCGTGGTTTTATTTATTTTCTTTACTATTTTACATTTAATTTTTGTTTCTTTTCTTTCTTTGATATTAATATTTTTACCTTTACGTCTAAAATTACTTATTAAATGTTACTCTGGAGACTGCTAATAATTATTAATACAAAAATAAATAAATCATAAAATTATTCAACGTTTGAACATTAATTATTATTCAACATTTGCATCAAAAGTGAAACAATTAATTTAAAACTATGTAAGCTAATGCATCAACTGATTTTCAAAATCCAAATATGCTCAGCAACCCTAGACCCGTATTCTTGAGCCACATTATCTGCTTCAGTACTTCAACACTCCATTACTCATTGCAAAGTCAATTACAGTCAACTACATTTCAAAACCGTTATAACTTTTCAAACTTTGTAGAAAGTAAATATATATATATATATATACACACACATATCATACCTTGATCATTTAGTTTGTCGTGTTTTATCAACATATATCCCTTCGTTGTGGTCAGATCGTAAGTACATGGTGTCATCAGTTAAATCATATATCGGTTCAATGCCAACAGAAAATGCTGGTAGGTCGTCAAAATGGTCGTAGTCTTCCTCGTCTACTACATTATCAACACCCAAGATACGTCGTTTACCTTGCAATACGATGTGGTATCTTGGTTTGCTAGGGTCATTGACATAGAATACTTGTGACACTTGTTTTGCGAGAATGAATGGTTCAGATGCATAACCATTTGTTGCAAGGTAGACAAGTGTAAACCCATATTTGTCAACTTGAACACCTGTACGGTTATTCACCCACTTACATTTGAACATAGGTATAGTGAACGATGTGTAATTCAATTCCCAAATTTCCTGAATAACACCATAGTAAGAGTCTTTGGCGATTCTTAACCTTATATCATGATCTGCCCTGTCGTATTCGGTCGTTGATGCTATTACTGTAACTCCACTATTCTGCATTGTACTTTTTTCATCTTGATTTTTTGTGTAAAATGTGTAACCGTTAATGTCATACCCTTGGTAAGATTTTACATTAAAATGCGGACCATGCCCTAACCTTTCCACTGTTTTATCAACATTTGGTTGACCATAAATTTCCATTACCTTACTTTTAATCCATTTACAAAACTCTTGGTTATGCTTAATTTGAAGCCACTTTTCTGTCTTACCACGGTAGGTCGACCGTAATAAGTTCATGTGTTCCTCGACATATGGAGCAATCAAGGTCATGTGTTTTAGGACATAGAAATGTGCAAGTTGTAAACTCTCATTATCTGGGACGATTGTTTTCATACCGACACCTCCGACCCCTTCAAGTTTACCTGAGTGGCGAGATTGGGGAACACCAATACTTTTGACACCTTCCAAATAACCTGTGAAAAAATAAATTATTAATATATTGCAAATCATATAAAACACAAGACTGCCTTTCAAGTTATGATATAATTACCTGTGCAAAATTCAATCACCTCCTCGGAAGCATATCCCTCAACAATACTACCCTCAGGTCGATTACGGTTTCTCACATAACCTTTTAAGAAACCCATGTATCTTTCAAAAGGGTACATGTAACGTAGAAATACCGGACCGCAAGCATTGATTTCTTCAACAATATGGATTACCAGGTGAACCATTACATCAAAAAAAGACGGCGGAAAGTACATCTCTAGTTCACAAAGTGTGATGACAATGTCTTCTTGCCATGTATCTAGTAACTCGGGATCTATAAATTTTGAGTGAATCATGTTAAAAAAACAAACAAAGTTTTGTTATTGTGTGTCTGATGTTCTCTGGTAACAATCCACGAAGTGCAATAGGAATCATATGTGTCATCAATACATAACAGTCATGAGACTTTATACCAAGCAATTTATAGTCTTTCATTGACACCAACCTTCTAATGTTTGCTGAATAGCTAGATGGGACTTTAATGTTGTGTAAACATGTACAAAACTTTGTTTTTTCTACTCTTGACATAGTATAACATGCAGGCGGCAGATAAATACGACAACCTTCCTCAACAGGGGCAAGCTCTTTGCGAATTCCCATTTCTTCCATCTCTTTACGGACATTAATTCCGTCTTTAGTTTTCCCAGGAATGTTTAACAACAAGCCTAACAAGCTATCACATACATTTTTTTCAATATGCATAACATCTAGACAATGTCTAACTTCTAAATGCTTCCAGTAGGTAAGTCCCAAATGACCTTTTTTTCCAAACGGATCCTTTCTCAACACGAGTTCTTTTTCCCAAAATAGTTTTTAGATCTTTAACTCGTGATTACGCATCAAATCGTTTCCTTACCGTTTGATGCTCGGTATTTCCATCAAAGTCCTTATTCTTCCGATAATGGTGATCAATCGTAAGGAATCTTCGATGTCCCATGTATACAGTTTTTTTGCAATTGTTTAACCAAATCGAACTTGTATCATCTTCACAATTAGGACAAGCTTTTTTACCTTTTGTGTTGTATCCTGATAAATTCCCGTATGCTGGAAAATCATTTATTGTGCAAAAAAGCATGGCCCGTAATTCAAAATATTCTTTCTTATAAGCATCATACACATTTACACCTGGACTCCATAGAGTTTTTAGGTCCTCAATCAAAGGAGACAAAAAAACGTCAATGTCATTACCAGGTTGTTTCGGACCCTGAATCAACAATGACATTATTATGTATTTCCGTTTCATGCATAACCATGGTGGAAGATTGTAAATGCAAAGAAGAAGCGGCCACGTACTATGACGACTACTCATGTTTCCAAAAGGATTGATTCCATCTGAACTAAGTCCAAACCGTATATTTCTAATCTCGTTACCAAATTCTGGGTATCTGCTATCAATATTTCTCCACTGGGGTGAATCCGCCACATGTCTTAATTTTCCATCATTTATGCGTTCATCTGAATGCCAGCGCAGTAATTTTGCTTCTTTCCCGTTTGAAAATAATCGTTTCAGTCTCTGTATAATGGGAAAATACCACATTAGTTTAGCCGGTGGTCCGTTTTTCGTCACATCATCATCATATTCATTCGTTTCATGTTTCCGTTTGTACCTTGATTCACCACAAGTAACACAATTATGACTATTTTCGAACTCATTTGTATATAACATACAATCATTCGGACATGCATGTATTCTTTTAACCTTCAATCCCATCGGACACATCAATTTTTTTGCTTGGTATGTAGAAATTGGTAACTCGTTACCTTCTGGAAGCATGTCATGCAAAACAACTAATAGATTTGTAAAACTTTTATCACTCCATCCGTATTTTGCCTTTAAGTTAAATAACTTCAACACAACACTAAGCTTCGAAAATTTCTCACAACCGGTATATAATGGTTTTTCTGCATCATCAAATAGATGTTGTAATTTTTCTTGATCATTATCACCAATATTATTCTCTAAATCGGTAAACATGTCATTTAAATTGGTGTCATTTAAATCGGCTTCATTTGAATCGGCTTCATTTGAATCGATGTGATTTAAATCGGCTTCATTTGAATCGACGTCATTTAAATCGGCTTCATTTAAATTGTAGTTTTCGCCAATGTCTACATTCATCGACGACGTGCCACGATTAACAAGTGATTCCCCATGACTTGACCAACAAGTGTATCTAGGCATAAAACCATTTTGAAACAAATGAAACTCTATTTCTTAAATATTGTCAAATCTTTGGTAATTTTTACAAATTACACAAGGACACCAAATATATTGAGTGCCAACATTCATCCGATTATCTTCTGCAACTTTTAGGAAACTTTGTACACCCTTCATATATAATGCATTAGCACGTCCACTTTTGTACATCCAATATTCTCTATGATTCATCTGAAAATTAAAATACACAAATAAATAATATGAAATGTATGTATATGATTTAAATCAGTGCTCTAAGGCGGTGGATCCTAACCCACTTTTTGAATACTCTATCTCATATGTATACATTATAATGGGTTGACATTTAACAAAAAATCGGCAGCATTTCCCCTATCTCCCCAAGAATGCGGATAAATCGCAAACTCGAAGGAGTAAGGAAAAATAGCTACCAACTTTTTTTCAAATGTCAATTCTTTATAATGTATACACATCCTAAATGAGATATAATATTCAAAAAGCAGTCCCAAAGGGGACAATCCGAAATTTATCTCTATTAGATAAATTTAGGACGGGTATATATTCTAAAAGGTTATGCTAAACGAATATGAACACAAATATATATTATAAATATATTCTAATATATATAAATATCACAATAAGAACTAACAATAAATATCAATTATACACATATAAATAGTTTGAAACCTTAAATGAAGCTTCTTGTATATGGATAGAAAATAAAGGTGGATGTCGAAAACAATTTCTAAAGATCTAAACAAAAAACTAACAATAAATAAAAATTATACACATTAATCAACTTAATCAACATTAATAAACATATAATAATTAAAATACTGTGAAGATAAAAAATTTAATAACCTTAAATAAAATTTGTGTAGAGCTTCTTGGAGAATAAAGATGGAGTAAGAAATTGGATATGGAGATGGAGGAATTGAAGAAGATTAGGAAAATTGAATTTGAAACGGTGTTGAATAAAAAATTTGAAATAATCTGTTTATATCTTTTGCATCATTTGAAAAGAAATTTGAAAAGGTAACCGAGATATTTGTTGCTCATAAAAAGGAATTTAAAATTGGTTTGTTGAAAACCAAATTGGTTTATTTATATGAACCGCTTCTTAAAATCCATTTTTAGAAGCACCGCTTCAATTAATCGAAATCCATTTTTAGGAGCGGTGAACCACAAAACCGCTTCTAAAAATCATTTTTTGAGGCGGGCATTTTATTAAAATTACTGTATTGTGTACGATGTGGCATTTTATGGGGCGGTTTACACTATCACCGCCCTAAAAGAAATAAATGAACCGCCTCTAATATTCATTTTTGTACTAGTGCCATGACAAACAACCAAATGCAATAACCTCCCAACGTTAGTTAGCGTGTCCTCCACTCACCGGGTAACTCCCTTTTTTGATTGGCATCCAAAAATGATTAGGGTATTTTATGACTGATATGTTACGACATGCATGGTAAAATGCACTCTTTATTTTAATGATAATAAAAATATAAACATCTGCACAAAATGATAAATATTAGTTTCCATATGCCTATGTCATACATTCTCTAATCATCAATAAGGATATTCAAAAGATCAATAGATTGAAGCAAATCAATTAAAAATTATTGGAAAAAAGTTCCAGTCAAGCTGTGTTTTAACCATCTAAAGTGCACTTCAAAATCGTGTCGATAGCTAAACAAATTTGAAGAACAAAGAAACATAACAGCCACAGTCGATGTGATGCTTTAACAACGGATCAACAATAGAAGGTTTTGGCGAATTAATCAAACACAACCTTCGAATGCTCAATCATCATGTCTACGCATACTTTGATATACAACACACTCCGGTGTAAGGATAAGTGCCGCGGGTATAAATTGAGCTTAAGATAACTATATTTTTATAAAGCTTATACACGCATTTGTTATAAACTAAATCAAAGTTTTATAAAAAAAATTGATTTTATAAAAGATTGAACGAGGAAAGGAATTATAAATCCATATTTAAAAATGATCATAAAAACAAGTTTTATAAAGTCAAAAAGTTTTACAAAAATATAATTTTTAGAAAACAAATCAAATACTTTTGAACTTCTTATAAAAATTATTAGAGATTATAAAAGATAACATCTTATTGTATATGGAAGAATGTGACACCCACATCCCGACTTGGCTCGAGGCATTGGTCACGTGTTGAGTTTACTCATGAACAGTAATACAGAGATTATATACGACGGAACTTTAAACTTTATTTCAATTCAAACTTGTCTTTGTACAATCTAAAACAAAATACAGATTTCAGTCTATATATCATTTATGCCAGTCTTTTAATCGATGTCAGATAGCCTTCCTTGATGCCACTAATCTAGCTCCTTGCCCTTGTTACAAGAAGATACATTAGTTCCTGATATACATACTCAAGTATATCAGCTAATGCTTGTAAGTTTTAAGTTTTAGGCAATCATACTCTTATCTTTTTGACCATGCAAATTACTTTAATGGCATGTTCAATAAAACATCTCTGCACAACATGTACTCTTTCGAAACTTCTTATAACAAAAGCATTGCTTTCTTTCTGAGGTAGTGCAAACCTCCAAGCGTTTGTCACCACTTGTAATCTTATCGACTGTACAACCCAATTCTTTTGCCAAAGTGGCATCTAAACGTTCTACTTTGCTTCACCCGTGCGAGTCCATTCATATCGTAGCTACGTACATGACCTTACTCAACGTTTAAACAAAGTCTAAAACATTTCAAAATCTTATCTCTTGCACACCTCAGTGTGAAGACGTTTCCATAGCAGCCCTCATGGGTGAATCATTTTCATGCCAAAACTCTTTCCTTTTCATACCAATTTACGTGTCAAAATCTTTTCTATGGCAAATCATGCCAAAAACTCTTTCCTTTAAAAACACATCATCTTTCTTCTTTAAAACTTGCCCTTACCATAAACCCTTGTTAAGGTTTATCCCCGATGTATGAAAGAAGTTTATATATTCGGTATACCAGCGGCGTGCCACCCCTTCGATACCTCGTGAATGCACCTTTCCACGAGTATTAGGGTTTAGACCCTTTCTTTGTCAATACCATAAAATCTTTCAACAACATGCATAGAGTCCAAAACATTTTAATTTTTTTTTAAAACATGGTCTCATAGAACTCACCTGTGGCGTTCTTTCTTTCTCGTGCTATCTTTCATTTGCCATTAGAAATATCATATACACTTGACTCATGGTCTTAAGTCATTACAACATTATTTAGGTATACATATCTATCTTGGTCGTAAGTAACCTACTCATAAAAGTGGGCAGAACCTTACCTCCGAACTATCTATTACGTATTGCAGACGGAAAAGCGGGAAATTGAACTTGCGGACATGAACCGAGCTCGGGGCTACCGGATCTCAGAGGCTAGTGTATGTGTGTGAAGGTGAAATGTGTGTTTTGAGGTGTGAAGCCTCATTCTCTATTTACAGACTGAATTCTATGTCGTGACGGTCTGTCATCGCACCCAGAGAAGAGACTCTGGTTAATATATGACCCGACAACATCATATTCCGTGGGGAGACCACGGACCAGTTGGACTACTAACCTTCACTCATTTACCGGGCAATCAGAGTCATTAAGTTGGCCGCCTAATGCTTTCAGTTTTTGACAGTAGCTTTCTAGAGATGGCATGGATTTAAGAGAAAGGTTATTAAACTCGAGTTCTAAGGCAGCCGGCCTAGCCCCTTTACTGTTCAAAAAATATGGCTTTAAATCGGTTCCAAGCTTCCAATGCAATGGACTCGGGAACGAGGATTCTGACGAAGAGATCGTCCAACAGTGTTCTATAGATCCATTGTAAGACGATGGCCTCAAGTTTTGACCACTCTTCGTATGTAGGATCGGTAGGGGCTGGTGGGTCAGAGAACCATCGATGTGAGACGACATATCGTATCCACGGGCATGAAGCTTGAACAGCTTAACCCAGGATGAGTAGGACACCTTGATGCCATCAAGGGTCCGACAGTTGACCACTTTCATCCTTCCCCACAGTTTTTCCCTTAAATCTACAACCACCTCAGTATTCACCTACATGAAAACTAAAAGCTTCTCATAACATGTGTGATTTGATTTTATAGGAAACAACCAAGTTTCTGTATTTGATTTGCATCTTGATGCGCTTGTGGAAATGTTAAAAGTTTGATCCCACATCGTTCTTTAAAAGAATTCGAAGACACTTTATATTAACTTGCTACAGACCAAATGTCACCGGGCTTGGTAGCGATTGCCTGTAACCCAAGTGGGGGTATTAATGTGTGTTGGACTGTGGCTTGGACTAGTTTGGTTGGGTCTGTTTGTGCTTAAACCTGGCCTGCCCGTTCCAAGTTGAGAGTTGGTCCATGTGGCTTAAGCGAAAGCTTGGGTTACTTGGACCCTAGACAAAGAGGCACTGCGTTAGGCTGGTTTCACAGAGCTGCGAAGAACCCTTGGCTCTTGACAGTGGAAGGATAACAGGCTTGTGCTCAACAGTGCTCAGTACACCGCCTGGTTTGACCCAAACGGACACCCACTTTTTGGTTTTCCTTGCTTATTTTTTTAATTCCAAATTTTTATGGGTTGAGGATCGACCCATTTATACGTAACTGAACACGCCTCGTTTATTGATCTGATTAGATTTGTCTATCCAGGAAACTCATATATATCAATAGCGCGAAGCAAGTGTTGTGCGTGGTCAAATTCATAATCTGACATTGGACACTTATTTTTCATCATCTCAACAAAAACTAAAGATGGAACTAGAAAAGCTAAACCCATGTTATAAACAGCCATCAAATTCATAATAACATATCATTTTCATAGCATAAAGAACAAATCAATCAGAGGGTATGTGCTATGGGTAAGAGTTTTAGCAACCAAAGTATGTTTAAAGACTTTGTGGAAATGTTAAAAATTTGATCCCACAACATTCTTCAAAATAATTTGTTGACGCTTTATAATAACCTGTTATAGAACAAATCTCACCGGGCTTGGTAGCGCTTGCCTGTAACGCAAGTGGGGGTATTAAAGTGGGTTGACTTTGGCTTTGACCAGTTCGGTTAGGTCTGTTTGGGAGAAATTTGGCTTGCCTGTTCCAAGTTGAGAGTTGGTCCATCTGACTTGAGCGAATGCTTGAGGTACTTGGATCCTAGACTAAGGGGCACTGCGTTAGGCTGGCTTCACAGAGCCACGACTACCCATGGCTCCTGACAGTGGAAGGATAACAGGCTTGTGCCCAACAGCCTCATCCCGCCGACTGGTCCGACTCAAAAGGACACCCACTTTTTTTTTCTTTTTTTTTTAGCTTTAAGAGCGATAATTTATGCAATTTAGATCTTAAAATAGACAGATGTTTAAAAAAGGCTACTAAACTTTTAAAAATATTTATTTATCTTTTTATTACAGATCATATTTGTTTGTACTTTAACCTTTTCCAATAATTGTTTCAACTTAAACATCTTCCAGTTGAATTTTTGTTGGTTTTCTCATGGAAGCTTTCATGATGATAGTAGGTGATAACCCACAAACGACGAAGACGAGACTGAGAAAATGGGCACAATGTCGTCGTCGTCATCAACATCAAGCTGAACAAAAGATAAGCAGTATACTCTTGCACACAGTCACACAAGTATGAATCAAGCCCAGTAGTATTAAAGCTTCGGTTTTTTTCACAAGTTTTCTTGGTTTATCTAAAGGGACCTGGACTTCATATATGTTATAATAAGCGTTTAATTGAACTTAAGTTGGAGAGTTTTAATCAGAGAATAAAAAATACTTGTTTTTACATAAGTTAGTCCAAGTATACCTAACCAGACAAAATCTGTAAGTCGAGTTTATTCACATCCAAAGTCACCAAAGATAGGCCTGATGATGTGATTTCTTTTCGATTAAAAACTTACTAGGTATGCCACTGTTAACATACTTCCGCTAGTCTGCACAATGGATTCAAACTGCGTATTTTTCTTAAAATATAAAGATTAGAAAACTATAAGACTAACATTGTAACGGTGTCGATGTTGCTCATCCAAATACTATGTTTTTGAGAAGCAACCAGAAATCTCATTAACATGTATCTGCATATGTTTTGCTTCAGCAGGAGTTTGATGCATTTGTGGAAATGTAAAAAGTTTTATCCCACATCGTTCTTTAAAAGAATTTAAAGACGCTTTATGTTTTGCTTCAGTAGGATAACCCTTTGCTCCTGACGGTGGAAGGATAAACAGGCTTGGGCTCATCAGGCTCAATTCACCGGCTGGTCTAACTCAAATTGACACCCACTTTTTTAGTAATTAAACCCTTATGAACTCCTCTTCTTTAGCATTAAAATAAGAAACTAAAATTATTAGCGTTAAAACAAACTTGATTGATATCAATTTCGTTTGCTTTTGAAGTTTGATTCCTGCTTTCATTTCAATGTATTATGTATGGTAACTACAAAGAAATCTCAAAATGAGTTGTTCTAATACTTATTTTAAGTACCCATGACCTAGTAGTGTGGTTTTAAAACTTTGCACGAGTAAGATTAAATGGTATTTAGAGCATTTCCAGCCGACTTCTTTTATTTTTTATCCTTATTTTTATAGCTACATTAAAAATCACTATTTTTTTTATATTTTCTCTTATTTTCTCTCTTTTTATCCTTATAATTACACTAAAAACCACTACATTTATCCTTATATTTACAAAAAATTTATATCTTCTCTCTCCTCCACTCACAACCATTTTAAACCACTCATTAAAATATACAAAACTCACTCACAAATTTGTACCAAACTGGATATAAATGCTCTTAGGTGTAAAAAAATGTTGTTTAAAAAGAACTTATTCCAAGTCAACATAGGCTTCAAACATTGTTATTGGGGAACTAGATGAATAGCGACCCTATAAACAGAAAACTTGAATAATGAGCAATGTAAAAGCTATGTTTCTTGAATGGCATGACAACCAGCTTGTTCTTGATTAATCAAGTGGTTCAAAATACAAATTTATTTAATGATTTTGATCTTTTTTTGGAGAATATGTACAAGATCAACATGTTGAAGAACACAAGATGATCATATGAGGAAGAACAAAAACATTTACTTCAATCTTCTTTTTCCAATTGCATTTGAATCGGCTTTTGATTCGTTATTAATCGACCTCAACAATCGATGAATGATCTCCACAACTCCTTCAGCACATTGAGGGTTGATCCATCTAACAAAACTGCAATTTGTTCCATGTTCATATGAACATTAGTCAATTAAGAGAGACAAGAATCTTTTAGTTAAAGATTAAAAGCAACCATTTTAGCACAACAATAGAAACGACGACCAAGATTTGAGAGTGAATGAGTAATTTTACCAAAGTAAACATTACGAACCAAATATTTAAATTTCTAAAACATGGCCATATGAATTGGAGTAATAATTATTGAACATAATTTCATTACATGGAGACACACCAACACAACAATAATCATAAATTCTAAACTCTCTTTCCTTCCTAATTTGCAACTCCAGAACTGTACTAGAAGTTTCTAGATGATAATAAACTCTTATCAATCAAACCTCAAACAAAAAGCAAAAATGAAAGCAAAAAAAACCTCCGATTAACATCCCATGACATTCATACCTGAATCAAAGTCATCCCAATGTAGAAGATGATCCAGACCCACCTGAACCTGGCTGTTTTGCAACATAAATCTGCTTTACTTTGGTTGAAGATGGAAAGCTTTTGTCCGTCCCCATGGATTGGTGGTATCTTCCATGAAAACCAGTTCTACGGTGGGACCACTGACCCCCCATGGATTTGTTCTTTGGGGACACCATACCTCCACCTCTTTGATATCCATAACCACCACCATGATTCTTACCCTGTTGGTGTTGATTCTTGTACTCAACACCGCTGCCACCGTTCTTATTGTTGACACTGATTCCACTTCCACCTCTCTGAGCACCATCTCCAGTTTTTGTGGTTCCTGAGGAGATATGACTGACGGCGACAGGAGCAGATACGGTGGAAATGGATAGTCCAGATGAGTCTACCAACCCAAGCTCGTCCGGGAAATGGGTGATGGTTGAATTTCTAACTGGAAACACTGCAGAGGGGGTTGAGGCTTGAGGTTCAGATAATCTATTGGGAGGAAAGGTCGCCTGGTCAACAGGATGTAGTGACATAGGAACTGCGTGTAGTGGTGGTGCAGGTACGTGAGACCACCGCGCTTGGACAGCCATGTCTGGTGCAGTCTGATCACATATTTGATCAAGTTTTTTCAGAATTTATAAAAATAAGCAGCATGTATAATGTATTAAATAAAGATCCGAAAATTTTACCTGAAATGGAGGCACGTCAAACATGGTCAAGGGTGAACCCATGGGCAATAAGGGAGAGCCAGGGCCAAGATGCTGGATTGGAGGCTGCTGCATGTTAGGTGGGTTGCGGGGTCCAGAACCCATATTCATGGAACTCATGTCTTCTTCACCTCGACTAGAAGTTGGATCATGCTTCCAATCGGGTTGTTTTCCAGATGGGATGTATGTGGCACCCATAAAGCTCAAGCCAACCTGCCCGAACTGACCGACTGGGGCATAATGGTTATAAACCACCATATGTGGTGGAGCTTGGACGCCAGGAATACCTCCAGGGGAACCCAAGAAAGGACCTGTGAATCCAGCAGGACCATAGAACGAATCCATGCCAGAATGGTTTTGCCATGCACCAATATGTCTTGAATTTGATCCTGCGGGCTTGTGGGATTGTGACTTGTGCCCATCAGATTCATCATGTGGGCCAAATGCAAAGACCGGACCACTCATCATGGGGTGGTTCATATCATAGAAGGGAAAGTGAGAAGGTGTGGGACCGTGGAAATGAGATAGCATTTGGGTTGATGAGCCCTGAGGACTTGGTAGCGGTGTCCATAAAGATATTGGCGGGTTTTCAACAGATAGATCAGCAGGAAGTGATACACTAAGCGACTCCTCAGGCTTAAATTGACTTCCAGATTGTTGATCTCCAGCAGATCCTGCATTTAAAAAATTCAACAGATTTTATCAATAAATAGATAATAACATTATCAAAATGCTACGAAACTTGGTTTACCTCCTTGAATAGCCTCAACTGCACCTCCAAAACCTTTTGGGACTGAAACTGAAACGGGCACCAACCCATTGCCAATGATAGTATCAATGGCAGCCACATCCACGGCTGAAACAGCAGCTTCAACTTCAGCAACACCATCTTCTGTAGACTGCTCATCTTTTTTAAAGAAAATATTACAATCAGTTTCTGATTTTAAAGAACTTTGAGCAATGTGAGGCATGTCAGGACGGAACGACCCAGGAGCTCCGACTCCATGTGAAACAACACGGCTACTTGGAGGAAGTATTGTTGGGGACGTAACTGCCCCTATACATGGAGATAGGATATGTAATCAGAATATGAACATATGAGGAATTCAATATAGTGTTTTAACTTTAAGCTTTCAGGAAGCATAAGCTTACCAAACTGAATTTTTTCACCCGCAAGCAAAGACTTGATCGGGCTTGAGGAGGAGGAAGTTGAGTTTCCCTTTGACAAGATTGATGAGGATGGCAAAACGGGTTCACTAACCAAAGTGGTATGATCACCAATAGATGTTATATGTGTTGTATTGAACCGTGCAGGTTTCATAGCCTCATCCAGTTGTGTTTGAGTTAAGGGAATACCCTGTAGATTGTTCTTAAATAGTTCAGTATTTCACAGATTTTCATGCTTAGAATAAAAAACTAGAAAAGATAATGCATTCACCTGTTGATCCATTTGTGCATTACCCCAGTCGCCCAGAGATGTTTGAACATCATCAACAACCTTATTTTCAGTCTCAAACATGATATTTGAACCATGATCTTCTGCAGTACCAGATATTGCAGATGCAGCTCCACTTTGGATAGTCCTGTAGAGCAATGTATATTGTCAAGTATAAAATACAGACTTTTCAATACTAGTTTCAGTTCCTATTAGAGAAAATATACTTGTTAATATGCGATCTTATCCCAGTCTGTACATCAGTATCCACAGCAGGAGTGTGAATTGAAGCCAATAGTTGAGAATCCATTGTTGAAAATTCAGCAGGCCGTTCTCTTTTTATCAGGCCAGAAACATCAGAGCGAGTGTTGTTTGATGCCTCACCAACCAATGATGCAGGGATTTTATTTGAAATAGTAGAGGTTGCTTTTCGCGGTTGCTGAAGTTTTAAAAATGAAATGTTAAAACAATATCCGATACATGAAAAGGATGAAAAAAGTTTGAACCGAATAGATTTTGTGAAGTAAAACCTTTTTAACACGTGATTTTGCCTTGATTTCTTTTTCTCTCTGTTCACGACGATCATTCAACATCTGTCGTTTTGATCTCACTTCTATAAAATCATCTTCATCGCTCGGACATTCTATGCCTGGTTGCTTAAAAACATGTACAACACCACTTTGCAAAGGTGCATCAACATCTTCTTCTGGATTGTTACTCTTTATGTTGTCAACAGAGGATGAAGTTACATGATTTTTTGTTTTTGCAGTTTCTTTCTCTGGCCTGCTTTCAGAGACTATTTCACCTTCGTGTACAACCTGTTTCAATGACATAGTGGACCCCTTTTGACGCCTATTATACCCATTTCTTGTGGAATTCACAATACCTTTATTGTTTAACTTATCATCTAACCCCATATTGTTGGCATTTTCTCGGACTCGAAACTTGGTTCGTTGAGTTGGGCGTCGATGTTTCCTCTTAAATTCGCTAGAACCCATAGAATCATAAGCTTGAAATGATGTTGGACCAGAATTTCTTGCTGGGTACCCCGTTCTCTCCCCCCTATTTGATGGGCCTGGGGCCTTTGACAATGGTACATTTTTATCACCAGAAAGACCCTGAGATGATGCTGAGTCATTATTAGTTGTGTCATGACCTTTTTCTTCAGTTTGTGTAACAGGCTTAGATGGAATTCTGTTATCAGAAGCAAGGGAAATATTGTTTTGATTAATCAACTGTGTAGCCGAACTACTGTTGTTTTTCATTTTGACTGGAGAACTTTCTTGAGAAAACTGATAAGGTAGAAAAGTTGCTGAACTATGATTCACATTAAAATGTTGAAGGATTCCTTGGGAAACAGGAGATGTATACCTCAGTTGACCAAATTGGAAAAGAGGAGGTGGTTGTGATTGGTGTGTATGGATCATTGATGAACCAACGGGCGGGTGAAGATGGAGAGGCATCTGTATAGACCCGATTTGTATGTAGTGAACTGGCGATGGTATGAGAGTCGGGCCAGAAAACAGCCCAAACTGGAGTTTAACAGGTGTGGTAGACAGGCCCGAAGTGCAATTTGATGCAATCTCAACCGTAGATGACACCTTCTGCTGAGCAGAAGGGTCACCCAATAGACTAGAAGAAGTTGATTTGGAGATATTTTGGGGCTGTTCATTAATCAGTGCATCAACTGCTGCTCGTTTTTCTACAACACCAACAGAATTTTCCGGCGGATCTGCAGTATTTGTTTCCCCATCTGTTTTCAAATCTTTCTCAAATTCATCGCCCGGAATTCTAACTTCAACATCCTCATCAAATCCCGATATTATATTTTCCATCACGTTAGTTTTCTCTTTCTCCTCAAGTTGCATATGCTCAAACTCTTGTGTCAGGTTAATGTTGTCATCGGGTCCTTCATGCACTTCATCTTCTTCACCATAACCATCATCTTCATCATACTCTTCTTGTTCCTGCATCTCATCATGATTTTCAAGGCTCCATTCTTCATCTTCATCAGTTGAAACAGACTTTAATTTTGCCATTGTAGCCAAATCTCCAGGCTCATCATTCACAACTTCCTTCCCTTCACCTCCAGTAAGTGTAACTGAACCACCACCAGAATCATCCAGCTCATCATGAGATAGATGTGTTGGCGAACTAGGTGGACTTGAAACCGAGAGAGATGACTGTGAATCACACCTTAGTGAGTCATTTTTCTCCAGCTTCTCTGCCATAATTCCCTGTTGAAGATCACCAAGGTCTGACTGTTGAAGATTGACCTGACGTCCACCATAATTCCCAGTTCTTGCAGTAGATTCTAGAGAACTTGAAGGAGCTGAGATTTCATTCTCCCCTCTCACCGACAATCTAGGCACAGATAAGGACGGAGGGGGAAGAACACAGGGCTGTTTCATTGGATTTCGTGACCTCCCGTAAGAATAAGACTTCTCAAACTCGGCACTTGTATACAATCCTTCTGAATAAGAACGGGTACTATTACGAGAATACCCCTGCCCCCAACCAACTTCATCATATTTCTCACCAACATTGTCGTGAAATTCTGACTCGGTATCCCTGTTTCTTCCATATGATTCTCCATCACCAAAAGAACTACACCTATTATCTCGATCTCCAAGATGAGAAAATCCATCAGTATGAGGAGATTTTGAAGACATGTATCCACCTCCATAGAATTCTCTCCTAGAAAAAGATCTCCCACCAATGGATGCTTCCCTCCTGGGACTATGATGATCGTTTTCCTGGTCATTGAGTAAGAAAGATGAATTGCTTCCAACTTCAAATGCTTCCCTTTTCCATGGATTAAGTCGGTCAAAGGGCCTATTCATTGCAGATGAATCTGAACTTGCTGAGGTTATCCTCTCCACCATTCTCTGACTAACTTCCCAGTTATCAATATCTGAATCCATAGATGCATCACTATCTTTTCCACCAACATGAACTTCATCATCTGCACCAGTACCAACAGAATTACCACCTTTTCCAATTTCAGCATTCCGTTTTGCCGCCATTCTAGCTTCCAATTCTAGAAGCTTCTGTTTGGCAGCTTGTTTCCTCCTCTCTTCTTCCAAAAGCATCCGCCTTTTTTCTTCATCTCGAGCAATTTTCTGCTCTTCACCTATCCGAATTGCATCCAATCTTTCTTGTTCTGCTATCCAAGCAGCTTCCTTTGCTTCTTTTTCCATCCTTCTTCGCCTTTCATCTTCTTCAAAAATCGCCCTTCGTCTCTCTTCATCCTCTCTTCGTGCTTGCTCTAAAGCTCTTTCTTGTTCTTCAGCAATCCTCTGTCTTTCCATCTCTTGCATCTTCTGAACTCTCTCCAGTTCAGCCTCAAAAGATTCCCTTACAGGATCATGGAAATCTGTCTGATTAATCAAATCCTTCTTCTTCTTAACCACTCCAACTAAGTTTCCAGTAAATGGATCTCTTTCATCATAAACACTGGAACTGAAGTCTTTCTGACGAGAATCATCCAAGTAACTTCGTTCACTCTTTGAAAACGGAGACTTACCGCCTAAATAACTTTCATTTCTGTACCTAGGAGATTCTATTGAGTGATTCCAGTGTCTCTGTCTCCCTTGCGCTGTATCTCTTCTTACAAATGCAGGGTCCCTGTTTTCTGTCACCACACCATGGTGAGCATTGTCTCGCAAAGATGACATGAATTTACTGTTGTTAAGAAGATCTGGTCCAGTGACATTTTTTCCTTCATTTATAGCATGTGGTCCAGTATACCTATCTTTGTGAACAGAAGAATTCCTCCAAGAGTTAATTTCTCTGTAAGGCTCGACTTTAAGAGCTTCAGAGGGAAAACTCTTTGCAATAGGCTGACCACGCCTTTCAGAAAGATTATTAGGTGGTTTGTGAGGCAAAATGCTGCTTCTGGGCACATCAAAATCTCTATCCCAGTATACTTCACTTTTTGGCAACTCTTGATCTCTGCCACTCCTTCCTGTAAACCCATGACCCGTATCTCGCTCATCATCAGCCCAATCAGACCTTGGATTCAACCATATGAGTGGCAGAGGGTCCTCCTGCTTCTGAGCATGATCCACGCGTACACTACTTGGTCTCGAACTCTGCTCACTGCTTCCATTCACACCGTTTGCAATGTGATTGGATGATTGGATGTGAGCCGATGAGTTGAAATGAGAACTGTTTCTTATATCACTGGATGGCTCCTCACTAACTAACTGTTTCACCTTCTGAAAAGACCCTTCCTTTTGCTTCTGTGCAGGCCCAGTTGAAGACGGCAAGGCGGCCCGCAAAGATGGAAAATCTTCTCCCCTCAACACCATAGCTTTCTCTACAGGAGCTACATTTGAATGATGAGCTGAAGCTGTATCGCCATGTCCAAACCTAGCCGACGGAGGCATATAAGCACCACTTACTTTAGTAACCACACCATCAGTATGATTCATACTCTCTGAAATGCGAGCCTCGCTACTAACTTCCTTCTCCTGCAAAGCAACATTTCCAGGTTTAGTCCAGCCCACGCCGGATGAACCAGGTCTGGAACCACTCCCTGAACCCGCACCACCTGCCACCCCTCCCCCTGCACCCGACAAATCAATTTTCTCATACTCTTTTCTCAGTGAAGGCAAGTTCAAGGGGGGTGGAACAGATAACTTCGGCATAGCCTTCTGCAACGGACGATTTCTAGACAAAACAACCATCCCACCGCCCGCAGTAACATGCCCACCCGGGCGGACACGGTTCGTCCCAACGCCGTAAGCGCCACTATGAGATGGATAATTATGATGAGAAGGTTGCCCATATAACTTATTCAAATTTACAGACACAAACTTGGATCCAGAACCCCCATGGTTGTTAGCCATAATCGAACAATCCAACCCCAACAACGCATCAAAACCCTAACCCTATGTTCCCCTCTCCTCCGCAAAAATTAGGTCTACGAACACACGCAGCCTCAGCTCAGCAGATAACCTATCTGAAAAGGAATAGAATCACAATAAAAACACTATGATCGAGACAATAATAGGTAAATACGTCTAATAAATACACACGATACATGGATCAATCAGTGTGTGTCTTTGATTAGGGCAGCAAATGTTAAGAAATTTGATTTCGATTAAGCTGACCGAAAATAAGATGGAATAAGTTACCTCCGGTGATGTAATCGGCGGAGGGCGACGGTGATTTGCGACGGTGGTGAAGCCCTACAACCGGTATAGTCAGAGTTGATTTTTGGTTTAGGATGTGAAAGTGTGTACAATCCGGTGGAAACCTATTTTGGTCGGTGTATTTTTTTTTATTTTAATTTTTACACCAAGGTACAACAATTAGCCCTTCATATATCAGGAGTTGACACTTTAAGCGACTTCACACTTTTAAATATGATTACGATGAGTAAAAGGGAAAATTATCAAAGTGAGCATTTGATCAGTTAACTTTAGTTAATTGGTCTCAGTTTTTTATCCTACTAAATCATAGTCATAAAGACTAATAGCCTGTCTTAGCCGGCTTCAAATTTCGTGCCTCATCAGGCTTTGTCAGGGTTTAGACCTATCAGGAGGAGACAAGTGGCAACACTTAACTTTTTAGCCGGCTATAGCCATCTAAATAGACGGCTTAGCCGGCGGGATTCCTTTTTTACCGGCTTGGCTCGAGCTCTAGCCGGCTAAGCTCAATATAGACGGCGTGGCTTGTTTTAGCTGTCGTTGAACACTAATTTACACTACGTGGCCGGCTAGAGACGTCTAACTAGCCTTCTTCAGCTTTTTATAAATATAAACCAGAGTTTGGATATAAATTCAACTTATTCCAACCCTCATTTTCACTCCTAAAATTTCAGTTTTCCCTTCGAAGTTTATATTTAATTCTCAAATATGGGTGGAGTGTATCCATTTTCAGAAAACTCTTCGCCTCCGGTAGAACCTGTACAGCCTGCAAACTCTTCTCGTCCAGCTGATGAACCATTGACCTGGATGAATGAAAAGTGGAATTGGGCATTCAAACATGTCTTTGGCCAACTACGAATTAGGGACACAACATCCCCGATTTAGATGAGGGGCACGTCCCCGATTCAGATGAGGGGTGCGTCCCCAATTCAGAAAAGGGGTACGTCATTGACCCTGGAAGGTAATACGTAACCAATTCAGATGAGGGGTATGTCCCCAACTCAAACGAGAGGCATCTCCCCAACTCAGATCCGGGGTATGTCCCCAACTCAGAGGAGGGGTACGTCACTGACCCCAGAGAGGAATATGTGTCTAAGTCTGAAGACGATGACACATGTGACTAGCGTCCCATGTACCATAACCCATGGGAAGACGAGAGCTCGTGGGATTCGGATAACTCGTTTGATTCATTCGAGCATCTTTAATTTTTAAGTTATGTAATTTCGAGATGATTTAGTGCAGCATATATGGTCTACTACGCTTTAGTTTATGTAATTTTTATTTTTTAGGTTATATTTTATGTTATGAAATTTTTAATTTTTATAAAAAGCAAACCTTACACTAAAATGTTAAAAGGAATAAAAAAAACACATAAAATCAAAAGGAAAGAAAGAATTGAAGAATGCCTAGTTATATTATTAAGAAATTTTTTTTGAAAAGCCCTATTCTTTTAGCATCATTGTCGGTCTCCGACGATAATTTGCAATGTAATACTCGTTTTGATAATTTATCAATCCTCTCGTTATATACTGTATAGTACTTCTGTTAGTTTTTTTATTCGTAAAACAAATAATATATATTATTTAATTTTTTTTCTAGTGCAATCTCACTCACGCGTTGCGGCGGTAATTCGGTCGGTACCAGTTGGGTTCATTACGGTATTGGTATGATACCGACACTCGGTTGCCAAATATATTCATGCAACTTCGTAAATGTATACATGTAGGCTTACGCAATAGTTACAACGTTACACGCTTTTGTATACACAGAAAACGTGTGACACAAATATATTAGACTATTGGTGCAACATCAAGTAGAAGCTTTTAGACATTATGTCAAACCAAGTTCAAGACCTTCATTACATATATTCAAAATATTTAGTATTCTCTTCAATAATGGTGTTTAATTTATACATTAAATCGGTATATATAGGGGAGGTTCAAATAAAAAGTAAGTTTCCCTAAAAAATTAATAAATGACCAAAACGCTTAGAAACGATATCAAACGAACTCCGATTGAGCTCATTTCAGCGGCGTTGGAAACGTCTCGTCAAACTCTACCATCTTAGCTTTTAGGGTTTAGCTTTTAAGGTTTAGATTTTACGTTTGAATTTTATGGTTTTAGCCTTATGGTTTAGCCTTTAGGGTTTAGCTTTTAGGGTTTAGATTTTATGGTTTAGGTTTTTTTGGGGGTGGGGGTGGGGGGTTTAGGTTTTTGGGGGTGGGTGAGGGTGGGTTTTGGTTTTTGGGGGGTGGGGGGTTTAGGTTTCTGGGGGTGGGGGTGGGGTGGTGGTTTTAGGCTTTTTGGGGTGGGGTTGGAGGGGGGTTCGGGTGGGGGGGTTTAGGTTTTTGGGTCCGGATTAGAGTTTGATGAGACGGTTCCAACGCCGTTGGAATGAACTCAATCGGAGTTCGTTTGACCAACTTATTAGCGTTTATTAGCGAAGAACCACTTCTTAGTGTCCCCTATATTATATATATAGGGGAAGATTCCACTAAGAAGTGGTTTTTCGCTAAGAAGTGGTTTTTCGCTAAGAAATGCTAAGAAGTGGGTCAAACGAACTCTGATTGATCTCATTCAAGCAGCGTTGGAACCGTCTCATCGAACTCTAATCCGGACCCAAAAACCTAAACCCCCTCCACCCGCACCCCCAAAAACCAAAATCCCCCTCCAACCGCACCCCAAAAAGCCTAAAACCACTACCCCCACCCCCCCCCACCCCCCAAAAAAAAGCCTAAACCCCCTCCACCCCACCCACCCCCAAAAACCTAAACCCACACCTCCCAAAAAAACATAAACCATAAAATCTAAACCCTAAAAGCTAAACCATAAGGCTAAAATCCTAAAATTCAAACGTAAAATCTAAACCTTAAAAGTTAAACCCTAAAAGCTAAGATGGTAGAGTTCGACGAGATGGTTCCAACGCCGCTGAAATGAGCTCAATCGGAGTTCGTTTGATATCATTTCTAAGCGTTTTGGTCATTTCTTAGATTTTTTAGCAAAAACCTACTTCTTAGTTGATCCTCCCCCTATATATATATATATATATATATATATATATATATATATATATATATATATATATATATATATATATATAATATCTCTGTTGTATAGGTAATAAGGTTGAAGTGGGCAGGAAAACAGTTAGTGGGATCGGTAGTTAACCGCTATTCGCAAATGACATCATATGACAAACTGAGCAAATCAAATGTTACTCAAAACAACACACAAATAGTTTGTGGTAGTTGATAACATTGTTTCAGCAAATTGTTAGCCAAATGTTTATAGAGAAATGCTTGACTACTAACCAAATGTCCTTTAATACACAGTCTGTCGAAATTGCTTGAACATCCTTAGTAACAAAATGTAGAATTCTTGCGAATACACCTCAAGCGAAGCAATTTGTTTGAAACGAACTAACGATGATATGGGAGTTAAGCTATTTTTACATAAAAAAATTCCGAAAAGAGTAAATGTTACACTTTTAACAGGATATTCCAAAAATGAACAATATATATTATAAAAAGCGTAAATTTGAGTTGAATTGATATGTACTTTTGTAAATGGTTGATACGGTGTGGATACTTGGGGGTTCACAGGTGACACCCCCTCCACCCTAATGATTGTTTAAGGTGACAGGAAATAAAAATGGACACAGAAGTGTTAGTCATTTGCAAACCTCTTGTTTGTTTACTTTTTCAACGTTAGGTAATGAGATATATTGAACTTTATTTGTTGGAAATCTGCATCTTGATACAGACATGTTAAGGGTTGCCTTGGAAACATACATTTACATTTTAGATTGTTACATTTTTTAAAATTCAACAAATTCAAATTAAACTTTTGTATTAGTATAAACCTGTTTTTTTTGTTTGGTGTTTCCGTAGAGGATCAAGAAATACAATCCATTGCAATGTGGGGATTTTTCCATTTGAGTATCATATGGATAGCGTGTCACCTTAATCAAGTTAGTTCTTAACTCCCTCCCCACGTATTATTTCTCACTATATCGTGCTCCTATGTAGGTGATCAAAATATTGGAAAAACTAATGAGAATCTTTCTGTGGGGTGGAACTGAGGATAAAACAGAAATCTGCTGGAAATCCACTATCCGAAATTTTCGGATATTCGAATATTCCGGATATTCGGTTTTGAACACCCCTACGGAACACCCTCCGGTTGTCGCGGAAGACACATTCGAAGACGAGTTTGTTTATGAAATCCAGTACGAAGGTGAGTTTCATGACCAATATGCAGACGAACATGATACAAATTGGTTAAATGATGATTGTCATTGTAAGTAATTAACAACTGTTATCGCCTTCAAAAACAACTTTACTTTTCCGTTCCAACATATAAACCCAGCCTTAGTTTCAATTTTAGTATCTCTTAATTTGTATTCGTTTGTCGATTAAATAGAAGAAAAGAGCCGCTCGTGTCTTTGAGCAACACAGATCGGTCTCAAGCGTTGGTTGTTGTTTATGATTTCACTTGTTAAAACGTAACAAGTCCAAGTATAGCTAAACAAACAAACATACCCCGTCTAAGTATACCTAACTAGACAAAATCTGTAAATTGAGTTGATTTACATCCGAAGTCACCAAAGATAGGCCGGATGATGCGATTTCTTTTCCGGTTAAAGAAATTACTAGGTATGCCATTGTTAACATACTTTCGCTAGTTTGCACAAATGTCTGGATTCAAACTGCGTCTTTTTCTTAAAATATGAAGATTATAAAACTATAATGACTAACATTGTAATGATGCGTACCAAAAAAGATGTTACCATGCAGAATGCCATGAACGCTTCCTATATACAGAGCAAGAAAGATCAAGATGCGTCGTTGGATACTTATTTTAAGTACCCATGACCTAGTGGTGTGGGTTTAAATCTTTACAGCTGTAAGGTTAGATGGTATTTATGTATAAAAATTTGTTGTTGAAAAAAAACTTATTCTAAGAGGCTTCAAACATTGTTATTGGGGGAACTAGATGAATAGTGACCCCATAAACAGAAAACTTGAAATTGTTCTGGGTCAATCAAGTGGTTTAAATACAAATTTATTTAATGATTTTGATTATTTTTGGAGAATATGTACAAGATCGACATGTTGAAGAACAAGTACAAGATGATCATATGGAATCTCATGATTTTGAAAGCGAAAAAGACTTAGAGTGATAAATGAAAAGAAAAGATCTTTGAGGAAACTTAGAAAGGAAAAGCACTCACAATTGGGCAAGGATTGATTTTTATTAAAAAACCTTTAAAGAAATCATCTATCCTCATGCAATTGAGAATACAAGACACTTGCATATCAGACTGCCTCCAACGCGCGCCCGTGAGCCGCCCATCAAGCCCAGTTGGCATCCATCACCCATGGATAACCATTGAGGGCTCATCGCCCATGATCACCCATCCATCCCCATGGGCAGCTTTTGTTTGAAGATAATGAGGTTGTTTGTGAGATGGATGGGTATGGTAGTGTTGGGGGTAAAATAAGTTTGTGGAAAGAATGGGAGAAAAGCTTATGTGGCATGCTGACTAAGACTGTTTATGGGATGGATGGCTGTTAGCGTTGCGAACAGTCTCATAAGAAATGGAATTAGTTACACGGATGTCCTGTGGTTTAACCAGATTTTACTTTTAGCCTCTAGCAATGATAGACTACAAGTTTGGCCTAATAGTTTACACGATTGTAATACTCATGGCCTCTGAGTTTGATGTCCATTAAGTGGGTGTAAAATAACCAAAATACCCATAACATTAAAAAAAACAAAGATTGTAAATTATAAAACCCAATCCCAAACACCTCCTTTCTTCATCCCTGAACTCCCACCCTTCCTCCACCACCACACTCCACCTTTCTTCATCCCCAAACACCTTCATCCCCTCTCCCCGCTGCCACACACCCACCATCTCCGGCATCATTTCCGGCAAGATCAGGTAGCATTTTGTATCAATAACTCTATCTTTTGGTCAACCAACAAACTGTTTGTCACCTGGCTAAAAGCTTTAAGGCTAAATAATAAAACCAAACTTCCTGGGTATTTTTAAAAAAATGTTCATATAAATGTATCTTCATATAACTCGATCAAAATGAAGTAAGGAGATTGAAATAAATAGAACATAGAGGAGGTGATGTGTACATTTAGGTTTAGCTTCCTCCCAAAATTCCAAATCTTGGCTCCTCCAATTCCAAACTTGCGGTGTATGCCAACCACCTTCAACTTGCCATCGTAAACTATTGTCAATCAATTCGTCAATTCCGTTCTAAGACGTCGAATTCATTTCACGGAAGTCAGAAACTAGAGAAGATGTCGCTGAGAATAAAGGCGGTGGTGGACAAATTTGTAGAGGAATTGAAGGAAGCTTTGGATGCAGACATTCAAGACCGAATCATGAAGGAGAGAGAGATGTCGGAGATGGTGGGTGGGTGGCAGCGGGAAGAGGGGATGAAGGTGTTTGGGGATGAAGAAAGGTGGTGGAGGAAGGGTGGGAGTTTGGGGATAAAGAAAGGGGTGTTTGGGATTCGGTTTTATAATTACAATCTTTATTTTTTATTTTTTTTAATGTGAGGGGTATTTTGGTTATTTTACACTCACTTAACGAATAAACTTAACAGACATCTAACTCAGGGGTCATGGGTGTTACAATCGTGCAAACTATTGGACCAAACTTGTAGTTTCTCATTTCTAGGGGCCAAAAGTGAAATCTGAATAAACCATATGGGCCATCCGAGTAATTAGTTCTAAGAAATGACAAGATAATGTTTAAGGTAATTTGTAAGGAAACATTACAATATTTGACAATGAACAAGATGGTTATCGTTATGTCCAAGTGCAATATTTTGGGTTGATTTGGACTTTATATTTAGAGGAATGGGTTGTTTTGGGTTAAGTCTTTTTGTTAAAGGTTTAATATGGACATATTTAAAACTAAGAAAAGTCGAACGATTCCAAAAAAAGGAACGGGTCAGGATGGGTAACCTAAAAAAGAAAGGGGGTCGAAGACGAGCGAATGAGCGATTCCGCCGATTAATCAACAGATCAACTCTGATTCTCTGAACAACCGAAACCCATTTGCTCTCATCGTCTCTTCCAGAACGTCTTCTTCATCTTTCCCAAAAGTCCAGAACCATTTTCCTCTAACCGTCTCTTCAAGAACACCTAGACTCCAGAGCGATTCATCATAGAACAACTTCACTTCTTCGGTTCTTGTTAATTATGTATTTGTGTGTGCTTTTCTCTTTGCAAGTCGATAGGATTTGAGGAGTTGCTCATCAGAATTTTGCAAAAGCCGTGCATAATCTTCTTCAAGTAACATGCATAATTTTACCTTTTTTTTGGATTATTTACAGTTGGTAACTTTAATCTTAATTGATAATCTATAATTAATTTTTCATCATCATTCTGTATTGAAATATGAACTTTAAGTGTTTGAACTAGGAGTAGGAGTCACGTCTTCATATTTTATAGTTGTGGTTTTGATTTCATTTGTAAAGGTTGATTATATCTACAGATAAAAACCGTTAAGATTGAAACTATTAAGATGAAGTTGATTAATAATTAGTATTTCTTTTGTTCTCCAAATTTTGGCCCAAGATATGAGTTTCAGTTGGTGTAAAATCGACTTATATATAAGGGTGGAGTGAGTGATACCCATAGAACCCTCTCATTCTACCTAATTAAAAATTGTCATATCATTTTTACTTTTTTGAATCCTCTCCAACCCTAAGAGATGGTGTGGAACCATTGAGCCCTTGAATTTTTATTTTTTTATTCAAATACCCCCCCCCCCCCAAACGGTCCCTCCAACGGCTAGAAAGTGACAACATTTACCCGTGTAGAAAAGTCCTCGCCAAGCCCTTGAGCTTTGCGTCGGTGTAGCCCGTGAAACCCATGGAGCCCTTGAGCAACCCGTGTAACCACTCCCTCCACCCTAACATATAAAATCATGTAGTGGATATATTTTATAAGAATTTATGATTATATTTTTGATAATTTTAGTCATTTGATACTTTTTCTAAGTTGACTCGTTTCGACCCATGCCATATTGTCAAAACCCATTTTGACCCAAAAAAAAGTAAGACCTTTTTTCTAAAGTAACCCGTCTTGACCTGGTACCCAACCTAACCCGACCCGCCTCGGCCGGTGTAATTATGGTGGTTTAAATACAAGAGGTTCAATGGGCAATGGCTAGGTGGGTCAAAGGAAATCTTGAACGTCCATGGGTCAAAGGTGGGTCCCATAAATTACAGAATTTTACAAGATTCTGTTCCAATTAAGATGAGAGCAAATGAGGAAGAACAAAAACATTGACAATGGAGAGATGAAAATGCATTTCTTCTCCTTCACCATATGCAGAAAAAAAGGTGTGAAATTTGATTCGGTTACCTTGACAAGTGTACCTCCTTGTTTTAAAGAATCTTGAAGTATGACCGTAGATGGTGTACATTTAACTGTCCCCTCTTATATCTGGTTTTTTACTTCTTATAGTTTTTAAAAATTAAATTAAATATGAAACTCGTATGAATAGGACCAACAATTATTGAACATAAATTCTATTACATGGAGACACATCAACAAACAATAACTCTAAACTATCTTTCCTTTCCTAATTTGCAACTCCAGAATTATACTAGAAGCTTCTAGATGATAATAAACTCTATCAATCAAATCTCAAACAAAAAGCAAAAAACACTTCCGATTAACATCCATGACAGACATTCATACCTGAATCAGAATCATGTTCTAGCACTCATCCCAATGTAGAAGATGACCCAGACCCACCTGAACCTGGCTGTTTTGCAACATAAATCTGCTTTACTTTTGTTGAAGATGGAAAGCTTTTGTCTGTCCCCATGGATTGGTGGTACCTTCCATGAAATCCAGTTCGACGGTGGGACCACTGACCCCCCATGAATTTGTTCTTTGGGGACACCACCCCTCCACTTCTTTGATACCCATAACCACCACTGTGATTCTTACCCTGTTGGTGTTGATTCTTGAACTCAACACTGCTGCCGCCGTTCTTATTGTTTATGCTGATTCCACTTCCACCTCTCTGAGCACCATCTCCAGTTATTGTGGTTCCTGAAGAGATATGACTGACGGTGACAGGAGCAGATGCGGTGGAAATGGATGGTCCAGATGAGTCTACCAACCCAAGCTCGTCCGGGAAATGGGTGATGGTTGAATCTCTAACAACTGGAAACACTGCAGAGTGGTTTGAAGCTTGAGGTTCAGATAATCTATTGGGAGGAAAGATTGACTGGTCAACAGGATGTCCTGAATGGCTGCTGAATTGGGAAGGTCCAGTCATGGCTTCTGTTTGTTGCTGTAATGGCAGTGACATAGGAACAGCGTGTAGTGGTGGTACAGGTACGTGAGACCACCGCGCTTGGACAGCCATGTCTGGTGCAGTCTGGTCACATATTTGATCAAGTTTTTTCAGTATTTATAAAAATAAGCAGCATGTATTAAATAAAGAGCCGAAAGTTTTACCTGAAATGAAGGCACGTCAAACATGGTCAAGGGTGAACCCATGGGCAATAAGGGAGAGCCAGGGCCAAGATGCTGGATTGGAGGCTGCTGCATGTTAGGTGGGTTGCGGGGTCCAGAACCCATACTCATGGAACTCATGTCTTCTTCACCTCGACTAGAAGTTGGATCATGCTTCCAATCGGGTTGTTTTCCAGATGGGATGTATGTGGCACCCATAAAGCTCAAGCCAACCTGCCCAAACTGACCGACTGGGGCATAATGGTTATAAACCACCATATGTGGTGTAGCTTGGACGCCAGGAATACCTCCAGGGGAACCCATGAAAGGACCTGGGAATCCAGCAGGACCACAGAACGAATCCATGCCAGAATGGTTTTGCCATGCACCAATATGCCTTGAATTTGACCCTGCAGGCTTTTGGGATTGTGACTTGGTCCCATCAGATTCATCATGTGGGCCAAATGCAAAGACCGGACCACTCATCATGGGGTGGTTCATATCATAGAAGGGAAAGTGAGAAGGTGTGGGACCATGGAAATGAGATAGCATTTGGGTTGATGAACCCTGAGGACTTGGTAGTGGTGTCCATAAAGATATTGGCGGGTTTTCAACAGATAGATCAGCAGGAAGTGATACACTAAGCGATTCCTCAGGCTTATATCGACTTCCAGATTGTTGATCTCCAGCAGATCCTGCATAACATTTCAAACATTCAACAGATTTTATCAATAAACAGATAATAACATTATCAAAATGCTACGAAACTTGGTTTACCTCCTTGAATAGCCTCAACTGACCCTCCAAAACTTTTTGGGCCTGAAACTGAAACGGGCTCCAACCCATTGCCAATGATAGTATCAATGGCAGCGACATCCACGGCTGAAACAGCAGCTACAACTTCAGCAACACCAGCTTCTGTAGACTGCTCATCTTTTTTAAAGAAAATATTACAATCAGTTTCTGATTTTAAAGAAATTTGAGCAATGTGAGTCATGTCAGGACGGATGGACCCAGGAGCTCCAATTCCATGTGAAACAACACGGCTACTTGGAGGAAGTATTGTTGGGGACGTAACTGCCCCTGTACATGGAGAGATAGGATACTTTATCAGAATAAGAACATATGAAGAATTCAATAGTGTTTTAACTTTAAGCTTTCAGGAACCATAAGCTTACCAAACTGAATTTTTTCACCCGCAAGCAAAGAGTTGATCGGGCTTGAGGAGGATGAAATTGATTTTCCCTTTGTCAAGATTGATGAGGATGGCAAAACGGGTTCACTAACCAAAGTGGTATGATCACCAATAGATGTTATATGTGTCATATTGAACCGTGCAGGTTTCATAGGCTCATCCAGTTGTGTTTGAGTTAAGGGAATAACCTGTAGATTGTTCTTAAATAGTTCAATATTTCACAGATTTTCATACTTAGCATAAAAAACCAGAAAAGGTAATGTATTCACCTGTTGATCCATTTGTGCATTACCCCAGTCGCCTAGAGATGTTTGAACATTATCAACAACCTTATTTTCAGTCTCAAACATGATATTTGAACCATGATCTTCTGCAGTACCAGATATTGCAGATGCAGATCCACTTTGGATAGTCCTGTAGAGCAATGTATATTGTCAAGTATAAAATACAGACTTTTCAATACTAGTTTCAGTTCCTATTAGAGAAAATTTACTTGTTATTATGTGGTCTTAACCCAGTCTGTACATCAGTATCCACAGCAGGAGTGTCAATTGGAGCCAATAGTTGAGACTCCATTGTTGAAAAGTCAGCAGACCGTTCTTTTTTTACCAGGCCAGGAACCTCAGAGCGGGTGTTGTTTGATGCCTCACCAACCAAAGATGCAGAGATTTTATTTGGAATAGTAGAGGTTGCCTTCCGCGGTTGCTGAAGAATTAAAAGTGAAATGTTAAAACAATATCCCATACATGAAAAGGATGAAAAAAGTTTGAGCCAAATAGATTTTGTGAAGTAAAACCTTTGTAACCCGTGATTTTGCCTTGATTTCTTTTTCTCTCTGTTCACGCCGATCATTCAACATCTGCCGTTTTGATCTCACCTCTATGAAATCATCTTCATCACTCGGGCATTCTATGCCTGGTTGCTTAAAAACATGTACAACACCACTTTGCAAAGGTGCATCAACATCTTCTTCTGGATTGTTCCTCTTTATGTTGACAACAGAGGATGAAGTCACCTGATTTTTTGTTTTTGCAGTTTCTTTCTCTGGCCTGCTTTCAGAGACTATTTCACCTTCGTATACAACCCGTTTTAATGACATAGTGGACCCCTTTTGTTGCCTATTATACCCACTTCTTGTGGAATTCACTATACCTTTATTGTTTAACTTATCATCTAACCCCGTATTGTTAGCATTTTCTCGGACTCGAAACTCAGTTCGTTGAATTGGGCGTCGCTGTTTCCTCTTAAATTCCTTAGAACTCATGGAATCATAAGCTTGAAATGATCTTGGACCAGAACTTCTTGCAGGGTACCCAGTTCTCTCCCCCCTATTTGATGGGCCTGGGGCCTTTGACAATGGTAAATTTTTATCACCAGAAAGACCTTGAGATGATGCTGAAGCAAACTGCAACTGAGAGTCATTATTAGTTGTGTCATGACCTTTTTCTTCGGTTTGTGTAACAGGGGAAATATTGTTTTGATTATTCAACGGATTTGCCAAACTAATGTTGTTTTTCATGTTGACTGCAGAACTTTCTTGTGAAAGCTGATAAGGTAGAAAAGTTGCTGAATTATGATTCACATTAAAATGTTGAAGGTTTGGCTGAACAAGAGATATGGGTTGTGGAGTAATGGGAAGGATTCCTTGGGAAACAGGAGATGTATACCTCAGTTGACCAAATTGGAAAAGAGGTGGTGGTCGTGATGGGTGTGTATGGATCATTGATGAACCAACGGGTGGGTGAAGATGGAGAGGCATCTGTATAGACCCGATTTGTATGGAGGGAACTGGCGATGGTATGAGAGTCGGGCCAGAAAATAGCCCAAACTGGAGTTTAACAGGTGTGGTAGACTGGCCCGAAGAGCAATTTGATGCAATCTCAACTGTAGATGACAGCATCTGCTGAGCAGAAGGGTCACCCAATAGACTAGAAGAAGTTGATTTGGAAATATTTTGGGGCTGTTCATTAATCAGTGCATCAACTGCTGCTTGTTTTTCTACACCAACAGAAATTTCTGGCATATCTGCAGTATTTGTTTTCAAATCTTTCTCAAATTCATCGCCCGGAATTCTAACTTCAACACCCTCATTAAATCCCAATACTGTATTTTCCATCTCATTAGGTTTCTCTTTCTCCTCAAGTTGCATATGCTCAAACTCTTGTGTCAGGTTAATGTTGTCATCAGGTCCTTCATGCACTTCATCTTCTTCACCATAACCATCATCTTCATCATACACTTCTTGTTCCTGTATCTCATCATGATTTTCAAGGCTCCATTCTTCATCTTCATCAGTTGAAACAGACTTTAATGTTGCCATTGTAGCCAAATCTCCAGGCTCATCATTCGCGACTTCCTTCCCTTCACCTCCAGTAAGTGTAACTGAACAACCACCAGAATCATCCAGCTCATCATGAGATAGATGTGTTGGCGAACTAGGTGGACTTGAAACCGAGAGAGATGACTGTGAATCACACCTTAGTGAGTCATTTTTCTCCAGCTTCTCTGCCATAATTCCTTGTTGAAGATCACCAAGGTCTGACTGTTGAAGATTGTCCTGACGTCCACCATAATTCCCAGTTCTTGCAGTAGATTCTAGAGAACTTGAAGGAGCTGAGATTTCATTCTCCCCTCTCACCGACGATCTAGGTACAGACAAGGACGGAGGGGGAAGAACACGGGGCTGTTTCATTGAATTTCGTGACCTCCCGTAAGAAGAAGTCTTATCTAACTCGGCATTTATATACATTCTTTCAGAACAAGGAGAACGGGTACTATTACGAGAATACCCCTGCCCCCAACCAACTTCATCATATTTCTCACCAACATTGTCATGAAATTCTGACTCGATATCCCTGTTTCTTCCATATGATTCTCCATCACCAAAAGAACTCCACCTATTATCTCGATCTCCAAGATGAGAAAATCCATCAGTATGAGGAGATTTTGAAGACATGTATCCACCTCCATAGAATTCTCTCCTAGAAAAAGATCTCCCACCAATGGATGCTTCCCTCCTGGGACTATGATGATCGGTTTCCTGGTCATTGAGTAAGAAAGATGAATTGCTTCCAACTTCAAATGCTTCCCTTTTCCATGGATTAAGTCGGTCAAAGGGCCTGTTCATTGCAGATGAATCTGAACTTGCTGAGGTTATCCTCTCCACCATTCTCTGACTAACTTCCCAGTTATCAATATCTGAATCCATAGATGCATCACTATCTTTTCCACCAACATGAACTTCATCATCTGCACCAGTACCAACAGAATTACCACCTTTTCCAATTTCAGCATTCCGTTTTGCCGCCATTCTAGCTTCCAATTCTAGAAGCTTCTGTTTGGCAGCTTGTTTCCTCCTCTCTTCTTCCAAAAGCATCCGCCTTTTTTCTTCATCTCGAGCAATTTTCTGCTCTTCACCTATCCGAATTGCATCCAATCTTTCTTGTTCTGCTATCCAAGAAGCTTCCTTTGCTTCTTTTTCCATCCTTCTTCGCCTTTCATCTTCTTCCAAAATCGCCCTTCGTCTCTCTTCATCCTCTCTTCGTGCTTGCTCTAAAGCTCTTTCTTGTTCTTCAGCAATCCTCTGTCTTTCCATCTCTTGCATCTTCTGAACTCTCTCCAGTTCAGCCTCAAAAGATTCCCTTACAGGATCATGGAAATCTGTCTGATTAATCAAATCCTTCTTCTTCTTAACCACTCCAACTAAGTTTCCAGTAAATGGATCTCTTTCATCATAAACACTGGAACTGAAGTCTTTCTGACGAGAATCATCCAAGTAACTTCGTTCACTCTTTGAAAACGGAGACTTACCGCCTAAATAACTTTCATTTCTGTACCTAGGAGATTCTATTGAGTGATTCCAGTGTCTCTGTCTCCCTTGCGCTGTATCTCTTCTTACAAATGCAGGGTCCCTGTTTTCTGTCACCACACCATGGTGAGCATTGTCTCGCAAAGATGACATGAATTTAATGTTAAGAAGATCTTGTCCAGTGACATTTTTTCCTTCATTTATAGCATGTGGTCCAGTATACCTATCTTTGTGAACAGAAGAATTCCTCCAAGAGTTAATTTCTCTGTAAGGCTCAACTTTAAGAGCTTCAGAGGGAAAACTCTTTGCAATAGGCTGACCACGCCTTTCAGAAAGACTATTAGGTGGTTTGTGAGGCAAAATGCTGCTTCTGGGCACATCAAAATCTCTATCCCAGTATACTTCTCTTTTTGGCAACTCTTGATCTCTGCCACTCCTTCCTGTAAACCCATGACCCGTGTCTCGCTCATCATCAGCCCAATCAGACCTTGGATTCAACCATATGAGTGGCAGAGGGTCCTCCTGCTTCTGAGCATGATCCACATGTACACTACTTGGTCTCGAACTCTGCTCACTGCTTCCATTCACACCGTTTGCAATGTGATTGGATGATTGGATGTGAGCCGATGAGTTGAAATTAGAACTGTTTCTTAGATCATTGGATGACTCCTCACTAACTAACTGTTTCACCTTCTGAAAAGACCCTTCCTTTTGCTTCTGTGCAGGCCCAGTTGAAGACGGCAAGGCGGCCCGCAAAGATGGAAAATCTTCTCCCCTCAACAACACCATAGCTTTCTCTACAGGAGCTACATTTGAATGATGAGCTGAAGCTGTATCGCCATGTCCAAACCTAGCCGACGGAGTCATATAAGCACCACTTACTTTAGTAACCACACCATCAGTATGATTCATACTCTCTGAAATGCGAGCCTCGCTACTAACTTCCTTCTCCTGCAAAGCAACATTTCCAGGTTTAGTCCAGCCCATGCCCGATGAACCAGGCCTGGAACCACTCCCTGAACCCGCACCACCTGCCACCCCTCCCCCTGCACCCGACGAATCAATTTTCTCATACTCTTTTCTCAGTGAAGGCAAGTTCAAGGGGGGTGGAACAGATAACTTCGGCATAGCCTTCTGCAACGGACGATTTCTAGACAAAACAACCATCCCACCGCCCGCAGTAACATGCCCACCCGGGCGGACACGGTTAGTCCCAACGCCCTGTCCGTAAGCGCCACTATGAGATGGATAACTATGATGAGAAGGTTGCCCATATAACTTATTCAAATTTACAGACACAAACTTGGATCCAGAACCCCCATGGTTGTTAGCCATAATCGAACAATCCAACCCGCAAACCTAGTTCTCAATCCGCAACAACGCATCAAAACCTAACCCAATGTTCCACTCTCCTCCGCAAAAATTAGGTCTACGAACACACGCAGCCTCTGCTCAGCAAATAACCTATCTGAAAAGGAATAGAATCACAATAAAAACACTATGATCGAGACAATAATAGGTAAATACGTCTAATAAATGCACACGATACATGGATCAATCAGTGTATGTGTTTGATTAGGGCATCAAATGTTAAGAAATTTGATTACGATTAAGTTGACCGAAAATAAGTGGAATAAGTTACCTCCGGTGATGTAATCGGTGAACGGCGACGGTGATTTGCGACGGTGGTGGATACAAAGACGTCAGAGAAGCCCTACAACCGGTATAGTCAGGGCGAAGGAGAGTTGATTTTTGGTTTAAGATTTGGGGAGGAGGTGAAAGTGTGTACAATCTGGTGGAAACCTATTTTGGTCGGTGTATTTTTTATTATTTTTACACCAAGTTACAAGAATCAGCATGGTTGTAAACAAACTAAACGTTTAGCGAACAGTTCATGAACCTTTGACAAGATATTCGTTTATATTCGTTCATTTAATAAATGAACGAATATAAACAATGAATTATGTCCGTTTAACTAAATAAACGAACATGTACAGAGGTCTCGTTTGTTCAATTGTGTTTGTGAACGTTCGGTAACGTGTTCGTGAACGCTCGTATATTTACATTCGTTCGTTTACGTTCTTGTTCGTTTTGTTTTGTTGTTCATTAAAGAATTCTATATATATTTCTATTTTATTTTATCTAAACTTTTTATATTCTTTAATTTTTATTTAATTTTTTATTATAACAATTAACTAAGTAATGTAAATTCGATACATGTATATAAAATTTGATATTAAATATTCATTTTGGATGACATTGGGGTTGACATCAAAAGTCTCAAATAAGGCTTCGTTCTTGAACCGTTCGTGAACAAATCCATTTACTTAATCAACGAACACGAACATGAAATTTCGTTCGGTTAGTATTCGTGAACCATTCATGAACAGGTTAAATGCTAAACGAACGAACACAAACAACAATTCATTCGGTTTGTTCACAACCCTAGCTCTCCATACCTCTTCATATATCATGAGTTGACACTTTCAAGTGTCTTCACTTTGAAAGTGTCTTCACTTTTGAACTTGTAATGACATTCCTTCAAGTAAAATATATATAACTACTTAAAAGTAAAAATTATCTAGAGTGTTTTTATTGTAAAAGGTTAAAAGTGACCTCGTTGCATGGCTTGGTTGAGTCATTTGAGTTATGTAATTGAGTTAGGTATTTTGAGAGTGGTACTTATAAAAAGTATTTAATTTTTATCATTATTAAAGTAGATACATGTTTATTAGCACCAACGAAAAAAAAAAACTACTGACAATAAGTCTTTAAGTTTGAGATTTATATGTTACATAAGTTGTGACGGTGCAACACAATAAAACCTTCTCTAAGTATTTTACCTAAAAACTATATTAACATTTATCTTAGACTTATTTTGGGATTAAGTCGTTTCTTCTCTTTATACTAGAGATGCACAGAATACCCAGTTAGAGAACCCGAACCTCTTTGTATCCGATCCTAACCTTCAGTTTTGGAGCAGTTTGAAGTTTCATATGCGTGAACCATATTGTAACCGGTTTTTTTTTACCTGGTTGACCATTTCGAACGTTACCCGCCAAAATATAATCGTTTTCTAACGGCTATATAGTTGTTTATTCGACCTTTTTAAACCATTTTGTCCCCATGTGTTAGTATAAATAGGTATTGATGTATTGGTTTGATCACAACACTTCTTTAGCTCTCAAAAACACAAAATCGCTAAAAAACTGCTCACAAACTCTCAACTCTCACAGGGCAAACTCAAGTGATCAAAGTTCTGTTGGTGTTAGTGCTTCCTTAGGCTATGTGGTATACCAATGTGAAGTGGGTGTGTGAGCATGCTTCACGTTGTGAAGCTCGTGACCCTCGGCCGCATGAGGGGGCATGAGGAGGTGCGTGAAAAAACTCACCGGGGTTAACAAATGGAAATTGAATGCTTTTTTTTACCGTTGGATAATGCCGTTCAACGGCTACTTTTTAAATATATATTTTTTAAATAAACACTATAAATGTAACCTTTAAACACTATTTTCACAAATTCTAAACTCTTACATATAAATTTACACTCACAAATTCATTTTATTTTTCATTTCATTTGTTATGTAATGACAATGTTTAAACTGGTTCGGATTCGGATGTTAGTACAATGTGATGAATTACGTTTTTCATTGCATGAATGAGTAATTTAAGTTTAAAAATTGTTTGTGAGTGAGTAAATACAAGTGGGACCTCCGGGATCAGGACCTTACATGGGATGAGGAGTTGAAACTGGCAAGGGGCGTTTATCAACGTGTCGGAGGATCCCGTGATCGGTATTTATTTTTAATTATTACAAATTTATTAATACTTTATTATACCAATTCTAAAAAAATTGTAGGTAACGCTCAAACATCCCAAGTCCTATGGTCCCGTATAAGTTTAAAATTTCATAATCTAATGGGTGAAAATTACTCGTATTAACAAAAAAGTTCTAAAGTTTAATGGGATGTATCAACAATGTGATAGGGGCCGGCGAAGCGGTTGTATTGATACCGACGTTGTTATATGACTTTCCTTAGTCCACTTGATTTTAGCCTGCTATATGAATTTTCTTATCCGGCTAAGGAAAGTCATATAACAGACTAAAATCAAGTGGACTAAGGAAAGTTATATAACAGGCTAAAAACAACACGCCGGCTGAGCCTGCTAGGAAGTGGGCTTTAGCAGGCTTTGGAATCAGCTCAACCACGTGTCAGTTTCTGGTTGGCTGAATATCTGAAAAAAGTTGGTTTGGCACGGAATTTGAAGCCGACTGAACTAGCCTACTTCAGCCGACTATTAGTCTAAATGATCACAATTTAGTAGGCTGAAAAAGTTTGTTAATTTTAGTAAGTTTGACTGGTCAAATGTCCATTTTGATAATTTTCTCTTAAAAAAAATAATAATAATGAAGAATAAAAATTTATTTGAGTAAGATTTTTTGTGCCACTATGTTTAAGCCAAAAAGTTGTGTCTGATACCCTTTTAGTTTTAAGTCATTTTGGCCGTTTATAAAACAAACTTTTAAAAAAAAATGAAGAAAGCAAATATTCTATGGGTCCTAAAAAAAACATATTAAAGTGGGTAGGAGGGGCCGGCCCACTATTTCAGGGTTTTCATCGCAAAGGTCCAATGCTGCACTGCAGACATGACAATCTCCCAAATCCAATGCATTCAGCCATTCATTGGAATGTGTCTTATCATCAATTAATCTTAACAAGTTACATAACTGGTCCATGTTCGGTATCTAATAAAAGAATACTTTGAGTGAATACTTATTAATTTATAATCCATCATCATCATCTATTGTTTCTCTTAAAATATCATTTATACTCATTTACTATTCTTATAAACCTTTTGTCTCCTACCCTACCAATTTTATTATATAAAATAATTTAAAAATTCTTTTTTATTAAATTTTAGAGTTTGGACTTATTATTATTATTTATTATGATGTCATTTTTATTTCAATCTTGTTAAAAATTTAGTGTATTTATCATTTAATTAGAAATCTATAAAGAAGTAAAATTTATTTTCCAACTTAATAATAAAGCATTATATTCTTCTCATCTCATGTCATAATAACAATAACTTTTTTTCTTTTATATAAAATAGAAAAAAACTAACCTTATATAATAAGTAGTAACTATTAAGTATAAACACTTATAATAATTTTAACCCCTTTATATTTAGATAATAATTTTAAATTTTAAATTAAACTGTATGAATTTATTCGTATTGTTAATTTTAATTACATAATTAACCAAAAATGATTAACTAAATTGATTAGCTAAAAGTAAACCAAAATGATTAGCTAGAATTACCAGATTTTTAAATCTATATATTGTAAATTTTCTTCAGTTTCGTCATATGAATCAATTTTGAATTTGACTTTTTAATTTCAAATTCATTTTTTAATTTGATAAACACACAATTAATAACATTATGGTACTTTCTATTTTGTGTGGTGAGATTTCAATTTCACGGTATCTTTAAAAAACTGATAAGAGATTTTTGTGACTTGATTTTGAAAGTTTTAATATATTTAACCTCTATTGTTTAGTAATCTTTAATTAATTATGGTCTTTCAATCATTTTCTCTAAAGTTAGTCCCTTTTTTTTAATTTCTAGATTCTTCTCTTCATCTTCATTCTTTATCAAATTCGTAAACTAAACACTAGGTTAGAGACCCGTGTACTATACGAGCTTGTAATATAAAAGTTTTCTTTAGTCTTGTAATAATAAAATTAAACCAATGTCATGATCAAATAGTAGAACAAATAGATTAAAACGCAATGAATAGGAGACTTACGTGCCAGTATTAATGTAAAGATCCTTTAAGTCGTGTTATGTGTAAATCTATTTGTGCCGGTCAATCCGAACACGATCAATACAATTCACGTACATTACAAAAATATTTAGATATTAAGCAAGTAAAAATAGATATGCGATTAAATATTCATATATCTTATAAGTATCTGTGTGAAATTATTGACATAGTCACAAACTATGCCCGACTTAAAAATGTTTACCTTATTATTAACTGTTTACTTTATCTATATCTATATCTATACTCTATACTATATAATACATAAAAATCATTTATGCCACGTATCGCGTCCACATCTCTTCTCACTATTTTTTTCCCGCCTCTCTCTCTTATTAAATACACATCTCTTTTTTTAACAATGATTTATATTTAAAGAAAAATATTACACTAATAAAACACATTTATTTTAAATTATTTCTTATTTTAAGAAACTTTGAAATTTAATTATGTAACTTTTGTTTTTAACTAAATAGTGATATAAGTCAAATTATATATATAAATGGAAATTGATGTATTCAAACCGTGTAATATAAGGTTTTTAAAGATATAAACCCGTGTAATACATGAGTTTTTTAAAATAAAACTTTTTTATTACTAAGTATATAATATTAGATTTTATCAACCCGTGTAATACAAGGGATTTTAACCCCGTGTAAAATATAGAAATAGTCCCTTAGATATTAAATAATCTTAATAAGTTGCATAAATAGTCCCTTACAATCCATTTCACTCATAATATGATCAGACATTTCATCAACCACATGGTGGGCAGTCTCAATCTTAGTAAATCTTGATGAATAGCCTAGTCCAGTTTCACCTCCATTATCACTAACAACAACATAATTTTTTTGATGTACGAAAGTAGGGTTTATTGCATCTGACTTGATAAATTGACGATTACCGAAATTGCATGAGTCGCTCCATTGCCCTATCACTTGTTTCAACTATTGATCGAACACTCTTATCACATATGTTTGAAAATCTTTGATCAAACTCATCTAATTATTTTGGAACATACTTGTCAGAGGCGATGATTAACGTCAATCTCATAGTGATTCATCGCCATTTTTTATTTAGTTGATGAAGATCCGAGAATCATTGGCTCCGATACCATTGATGCGATCTACAAATTCTTGAATTCAAGGTAAAGATAAAACTGGTGATTCAAACTCAACTCCTAATTAAGCATCTTAAAGAACCAATAATTGAGAATAATTCTTGAGGATAGCTAATCACACACACTAACACACAATTGAGAGAGATGAGTGGGAAAATGGAACTACTTGTTTATTATCATTCCGAATGACCTTCATTGTGCATTACATCTTCTATTTATATTTAACATTTGATAGTTGTTTAACTACATAACTAATTCACTAACTAAAATAGGTAAGTATCACATGGATGGCTGTTAAAAAGGTCCAGTGAATTTTGGTATATTAAAGTTGCACGGCTTGTAAAAATACACAAAAAACTCAATAAATTAAATTTGTTTTATGTTAATATCAATAAACTTGTCTAAAATACATGAAATTTTAAATAACATGTTAAAATTTTAAATTGGTTAAACTAAGATGGTGCAGATTTAAAAAAAAAAAATATATTAAATGACATTTATCAAAGTTTGACCAATTTAAAAGTAAACAAATTATAACTTAATGAAAATTCATAAGGACATGTATTTTAGATAAGTTTAGTGACTTTAATATAAAAAAAACTAGTTTAATGATTCCACCACTAATATAGGTGATTACAATCGGGATTAGGGTTTGGTTTTTATCACAATTTTAATTGATAAACACTTGTGTATTCATACACTAGTTTAAAAGTCGTATTTACACACGAGATGAAAAATATCATTATACACTTGTGTTTACAAATGGGGAGATTGTTTCCACTATTTTGGTGGAAACGGGGAGTTGGGAAGATTGCTGATGTGACATTGATATGACATACAAGGAAAATGGGAAATTGAAAGGACTCAAACCGGGTACCTTTCATAGTTGGCAAACATTGCATAATCATAGCTCTTAAACTTTGAATCAAACATAAAACATTAACAGCGGAAGTCTTGTACGAATTTCAGAGTTAACAAAAACTTTAAACATAACATTGTTTAACATTCATAATCTAATAATGGTGATGTCAGTCTTCATGTCAGCAGCAGCCATCCGGCCATCTTCTCTCTAAGCCCTCGCGGCTTCATATCTTTTTCTTTCCTTTGCAACATGATGTGCATACGAAAATAGTCAGCTAACGCTGGTGAGTTCAAGTTTTACATCGTTTAGCATAAAAACATTTCTTTCTCATGTTAATCATGTAAAAACTCGTTTAACGAAAAATATTCTTTATACTACTAAGTAAAATATAATACAATACTTCATGTAAATTGATACTTAGTTATTATGTGATTTTTCTTGTTAAGTCATACATTTATAGTCTACAATATGTTTCTTTCTCTTTCTGGTGTCCAACAAGGACTTCTTGGGTCCACAAAGGACTTCTCAGCGAGTATCGTTCCCTAATGCTCATCGTCCAAAGGCCGATACTCACAATGGTGTCCATGAAGGACTTCTCCGATAACCGTCGTCACCGGGGTAACCGTCATCACCCATTTCTACCAGTTGTACAACATCCTCGTTACAGTGCCCTACCAAGCACTGTCCCGATTTTTCTCATGTTACGTCATGGTCTCGGTCCATGATGCAACATCGGCTTCGGGTAGCATTAGTCTCAATGACTATACTACTACCTCAAGACTTGATACTCTGCTTAGGGTAACACTAGATTCTAGGACTACGCTACTACCCCAAGTCTTTTCTTTTCTGGGTCTTATACTCTGACAGATTAGACAATGTATTTGACTTATTTTTCTTCTCTTTGTTTATAAAGCATATTGTTAAATAAACCAGTCTCTTCTCTTTGTTTATAAAACATATAGTTAAATAAACCATTCTCTTCTCTTTGTTTATAAAATGTTCGATTATATAAACCGTATCTTCTTATCTTTCTTTCTTACAAAACATTCGATTATATAAATCTTATCTTTCTTTCTTACAAAACGTTTAAGTAATAAAACACATTTATTATAAACGTCTAATTCTCGAGTATGCACACCACCCTAAAACAGTAAAATAGGGATTCTTGAACTCACCAGATTCTTTTACGGATTAACTCTTCTTAAGATAAGGCTCAACTGGGCGCTAGACGATCTGTTCGAACGGTCTTAAATGACGCGTGTTAATTTCTAGGTATTACATAGCTATTTGTCCAAAATCTCTTGTTCAAATACTTTTTCGACCAAAAAAATTTTGCCTAAAATCTCTTGTCCAAAAACTTTTCGATCAAAAACTTTTTGCCTAAAATCTCGTCCAAAAACTTTCTGTCCAAAACTTTTTTCCCAAAATCTTTTGTTCAAAAACTTTTCGACCAAAAACTTTTACCCAAAATCTCTTGTCCAAAAACTTTTTCGACGAAAACCTTTTTTTCCAAAATCTCGTCCATAAACTTTTCAACCAAAAATTTTGTCCACAATCTCTTGTCCAAAAAACTTTTCGCCCAAAATTTGTTGCCCAAAAACTCTCTGTGCAAAATCTATTGTCCAAAAACTCTCTGCCCAAAAAACTCTCTGCCCAAAATCTTTTGCTCAAAAACTCTCTTTTTGGTCCATTCAAAGAGTTTTCGGACGATTCATATGTTTTTGGCCAAAATCGTCGTTTTTGATCCAAGTTTGAATATTTTTACGTTCAAAACTTTAGTATGATATCCATGAAGCTAAATACACCCTTTTTAGCACATTTCATACTTAAAATCTCGTTTTTTGATTAAAACCCTAAAACCCACTTTTCAAACAAAAAACTCAGATCTGGAAGTGTTTGTTACCTGGTTTTCGTTTGTTTCTTCTTCTCTACGTTCCAGTAATGTTCCAACAACGATCTCAGTTGAGATAGAGGCCTCGGGTGTGGGTGGCCAAACTTTCTCTCTCTACTCTCTCTCTCTAAAACTTGATGAAGAAGATAAATGGAGAGGATGGGATGAGGAGGCTTTATCTCACCTCCCTTGGACCCCACGAGACCGGCCCAAGCCCGGGTCTCCGAGCCCGTGATCCGTTTTCTTTTTATTCCTTCCTTTACCCGATACCCATCATTCATTTTTTTTCTTCATTTTATTCTTTTTTTTTTCATTTATTTTAGGAATGTTACAGAAATAAGGAAACCACTCGTAGTGCCCTAATGATATTAGAAGATTTTTGATGGAACCAAAACCATGATTAGTTACCTTATTTCTATTACTTACAAACCACCAAAACAATCATCTCGTTGTTAATTCATTTCAGTTGTCATTTTAGTAAGTTGAGTGTAACATTTATCGCTAATCAAACGATTTCACTTTACTAACCACATTCTCCTCTTCTCTTCTTAGATTGTGATACTAACACTTATCCTCACTACCAAAAAACTGAAAAATTTACGACAACAGTTTTAGTGAAAAATTTATCGGAATTGGCTGTTAGCGACAAGTTTCCGACAAAAAGTGTTTATTGGAAAAAAACCACGTAGGAAATGTTTTTTCCGACAAAGTCACGACGAATTAACGACAAAAGTTTTTTCTCGGTAATTTCCGACAAATAAAATAAATAAGTTAACTTATTTAATAAATTTGTCGAAAAATTGTAGGAAATCTTATGGTTACTTTTTTGTTTTTGTTTTGTCGAAAAGTTGATGCTAACTTGTGAGAAATTTCTTTTGTTGGTAACTTGTTGGAAACTTTTATAAAAAATATACATGCTTTCTAGTAGTGCCTGTATGAAAGTATTTGTTATTTATCAAGATTTTGGCACCAATAATATAAAATCAAATAACTAACAAAAAAACTTTAAGGAAAAAAAAAATCGTAGAAAGAAGATAGAACAAAGAGAAGCAAGAACTAGCGGTTGATTCAATTATTAACCGATCACTCAGTACTTTTGATCCTTTCTTGGCTTTCTTCAACAACATCTTGACTAGTTTGATGATTTTGTTTATCCAGTGTTTTCTTTCAAACAAAATTTTTTGTTGATAGTTTGACTACAAATTGTAAGAAAGAAAATACAATTTAATCTGAATAAAATTAATTTTCTTTGAAGAGTTAGCACAATGATAATTACACTAAAAACAAAGAAAAGACATACAAATTTCTTAAATTTAAAACGTTTTTATTTTCAATTGATTAACTTTTTTCATCAACGCGAACTAGTCTTATGTCTCAGGTTTTAATTTGGTTTTCTGCCATAACTTATTAGACCGGACGGAATGATCGAAAGATGAAGTGAGCTGAGCGGCAGGGTGATGTGGGACTCATAGGAGCACAAGCCCACCCTCTTCGATACCGCAAAAATTCCTCCTCGAGCGAGGGTGCCATCCCGAAGATGTCCTTGCTCCAACTGCTCTTTGACTGTTAAAATATAGCCGTTGGCTATTTTTATAATTTTTTAATTACTAAAAATCATCCTTTATATATCCCAACTCAAATCCATAATATTCACACCAATATTAATCATTGTCTCTAGAAATTCTTATTACATTCTTATTTTTTTTCACCCCGCTTCAATGGGTTCAACCCTCATAATGCTAAAAAACCGATTTAAGCTAAAACAAAGGCAAACTCCAAGCCCGATTCTCACAAAATCAACCTCAATTCAACCCACAACCCTTTCCACAATTTCAACACTTTTCACAAAAGTAATCCCAATTCTCAGTTTTCACAATTTTCGAAATGCGTACAATAAATTCCACCTCCAGCAAGATCAACCTAACTGCGATCCATTATATTACCAAAACCCAAACCACAAATCCAACAATATGATGAGACAAGCGATGAACACACAACCCCATGAAGAATCCGATGAGTTCCAAGAAGAACTACCCCAAACACATACTTCTATGAGAAAGAAGACAAACATATATCGCCAAAGAAGAAGAGGCGTTGGCCAAGGCTTGGATTTACATTTCAAAGGACCCGAAAACTGAGAATTGGCAACAATCTCTGTCACTTTGAAAACAGATCTTTGTACATTTTAAAGCACAATTAGGGAGTACCGAGCGTACTGTCCATCAACTGAATCCGAAATGAACAAATATGAACTTGAAGATCCCCAAGTTCAAAGGTGTCTACAACAAAAAGGTGATGAATCTACAAAGCGGTCAATTAGAAGCATATATATTGAAGGCGATAGTTAAAAGGTATAACAAGTTGTTTGCAATCAAAGGCTTTCTTCATCAAGCGACATGGAAGTTCTAAAAATCAACTGAAATGGAATGTCGTTCCTCTCATGGGTGTCAATTTTACCCACCAACCAGCAAAAAGAAAGAAAACATTCAATTCAAACACATACACAATGTCTTCGAAAGCTCACTTTCTCATCGACCTCAACGACGAGGATGAGGCTATCCCGTATGAAGAGTGATGTGTTGCAAAACACATGTATTTATCCTTATGTAATTGTGCGAATTTGTATAGTTTTGTACTCGTTTTGTGTTGATTTTGGTTCGTTCTAAGTTCGGGTCATGTTTGCATGCTATAGTGTGCTAAGGAAGCGGAAAACAAGGTTAAATCATGGAGATATCGAGCACACGTGAGAGTTGGAAGGAAGAAAGAGAAAAATATTAATTTTCTGAGAAATTGCACTCCTCGCGGTACGCGAGGATGGAGAACAATTCCCTCAAGCCAAATTCTAGCCCGACTAAATTTTCCCTCGCGGTACGCGAGGGAGTGGCCATACTTCTCTCGCGGTACAGGAGAGAGACGTAATTCGATAAAAAACCTAATTTTGAGTTTTAATTGTTTGGAACGGCCATTCTATCCATTATTCGACATATTGTCGTCAAAGCACTGTTCTTGGGCGATTTTGGCAAGGAAGGAAGCATTGGGATTGAGTTTTTGAAGTTAGAAAGATCGAACTGGATAGATATCAATCGTTCGGTCACGATTAATCTTTTATTTCTTGTTTATTCGGTATTCTTGAACCATGTTTAGTGTTTTTAACTTTGAATCTTTTGGTTTCATCATGATTCTTGGCTAAAACCTTAGATCTACCTATGCTAACGATGAATGATTGTTAAAGTTTGGATTTTTATTATTTATGGATCTTGTTATGGATTTTAAGCTTTAGTACAGATCTGATTTCAATTGTTTAATGAGTATGTATGCTTGGTTTTGATCTTTTGATTGGTTGATTATTCCATACATGTCTTGGTGAATGTCTTTCATAAATAGGTGTGTATTAGATCGCTTACCGTGTGTTTGTGGTTCATGTATGATTTGCTAGACGTCAGTACCATAGGAATATCAATTAACAAGTTAATAAACTAAGTGTTCTTCTTATCTAAATACTTGCAAAGTGATAGATAATCGATTAGTCTTTGTTTCTAGGGTTTCTGAGAGTAAACAGTCTGAGATGACGTTTTCTTAGGGTTCTAGTCTCGTTGTTAATTCGTGTTAAACAAGTTGAATTCAGGTTGCTCCTTGCATCTTTGATGTATTGAGATAGTGATACCGAGAGGTGATCTGCTTTTTGAGTTCTATAACATAGTTGGTGAAACCGAAAGGTAATCCGACCCGCTGGTGTTATTAGTATCCTTTAAGTTTCCTTCTGGTCACATTATGAGATTGATCAGGAATCCAATAGGGAGTTTGAGGGTGTTCCATCTTAGAATCCCAGTTCCATTGCATGTTTCATAACCGATAGAACCCGAGTTTAGTAATCAGGATTAATAGCCTAGGTATCCTTACTGATTTCATTCAAGTCTTAATTAGATTGTTTGCTTGTCTTATTTGTCTTCTTCTTTAAGTTATTTTGAGTTTAGTAGGTAACCTTAGTTAGTAGGACCCCCCCCCCCCCCACAAATTAAATCAAACAGTAAAGTCCTAGTCAGAGTCTAGTTCGTGTTATAGTCGGTGTCTCGTGGGTTCGATATCTGGACTTCCATTGAGGTGTGTTACAATTGATAGGTACACTTGCCTGTCTTTGTTGTCTACTTTAGTAGGTTTGTCTAGAGTTTTGTGACAATCCGACTTTTCAAGTTAATCCCGTTAGTAATTCCGTTAAATATTCTGTTAAATCCTAACCAAGTTAACCCAACTCTAAAACCAAGGGATCAATTCTATCAAAGCTGAAGTTGCAAGGGCTGGTTTTGTAAATAATCAGAAACCCTAGTAGGCACGGTCGCGCCTTGTTTTGGCACTGTCGCGCCTCTTACAGGCACGGTCGCGCCTCCTGTCAGTTGAAACGTAAATGTAGTCTTTAATTGCAAACTTATTCGATTTTGTAACGGTTTTACCACGTCGTAAGCCTTTACGTCCATCATTAGGACTCTAACTACCGAATTAATCGAGATAAACCTCAGTTATGAGGAATCTAAACCATAACCGTCGACCCACCTTTATAAGCTATCGAATTCGACGATTTCAATTATCAGTCTCTCAATTACTCATACAAGCATCACAAACGAGTCATTCTCAAGCTTCGGTTCACATCAATTCGGCCGGAGTAACAACATTATGTAATCCCCAGGAAAATTCCGGCTTTATTTTAACTACTCCGACACTTGTAATACCAGTATCTGGTGATTCTCATTTATAAAACTGTTCCATCTATCCCTTACATTTCATAAGTATTTATACATACATTTAATGCAATTATTTCAAATCCTAAAGTAATAAATATTATGTAGGGTATTATGTAAATAATAATTGTCACCCCTATTTTATATAAATATATGTACATACTAAGTTTTGTTCTAAACTTATATATATATATATATAAACTTATAAGAATTAAATTCAAAAGATTGTATAATTATAATTATAACTTTCAAATATAACACTTGAACTTAATAAATTTTGTAAATTTACAAACTTACTAAATTTTTCTTTCAGTAAAAAGTTCAGGGTGCAAATTGTAACTTCTGAAACTTTAGTCCAACAAAAACCTAGGTTTGTGCATGGGATGATAAACCTTTGAAACTGTAGGGGCCTGTTCTGCTAATAGCTGAAACATGTTTCTCTTCCAAGCAAACCATGAGTTCGATTCCCACACCCACCGATTCTAAGACCTTGATTTACGAATCTGTAAGTTTGATATTATCACACGAAATTGAAACCGTCAATACGTTTAATCCAACTAGCCGATCCACTACCTATAATCAATTGAATTCTTATGATGAACTTAATGTTTAATCCGTAACCGAAACCTTCATTAACGACCATTTAATCGATCGAGCCTTTACTATCCGATTTGACTATAAATAGGGGTCCTAAATCATTAGCAACACTCAATACAAACTTCCCATACCTGGGAGTTCGTTTAATTCCATCCCTGTATCACCCAATCTAGCCGACGAACACGACCCATTTCGCGGCAGTCGTCCTCCTTCTCCACGTGTCCGTTTCAGGTACTTTTTAGGTCTTTGAGTTCGTATGAATACAGGGATCATAAGCCCCATGGTTCGGGCTTCGATCTTTAGTCCGATCAGGCGAATTACGGAGCTAGGGTTTCGGGATCGATTTGGGGACGATGGCTGTTCAGGGTTACTAATTAAAAACTAAAGCGCAGCACCTTTAGACCAAGGCATAAGCCCTGGTCTGATGGTTATGGTGTTGCGTGTGTGTGTGTGGCCCGGCTGAGGTCGCGGGTTCGAGCCCCGGCAGCCTTCTTTTTTTGAATTAATTTCTTTCACTCATTTTTAAGCCTTTAACTTATGTTTAAAATTCCAAATTAAATTCTACAAATTCTATAAAGATATTTCAAAGGTTTATAAAAACCGAATATTTTAAAATACAAAATTATTTATCTTGTTTTCATCAAAACATATTGTAAAACCTTTCTAATTCGTGAATAAATTATGAAAACAAATTGTCAAATAAATTTAATTATTTATGTTCTAATTAGGTGGTAACACCATTAAAATTCTTTAAAACTATAAATACTACGGTACGAATAATTACTTAAATATTTATTTTTAGACTTATAAACATCCAAATAATTATTGTTAATAATTATTTTATAAGACTCTTCAAATTTAAATAATTATTATATATAAATTTTTACTAGTCCATGTTTATTCATTATCTTTACTTAAATAAATCCTATACGTTATTATTACTAAACACAATTTTAAAGATTTAGTAAATCCTAATTAATCATACAAACTATTTTAATAATTGTCATAGACATATGACTCCTTACAAAAAAATATATATCAATCCCATATCAAACCCCAAACCTTATGAAACCCTAAGATATCAAAACTTCCCAAATTCCATTAAACATACGTTGAGCTAGATACGTTTACACGTGTAGGTTTTGTGTGAGAAATCCTCACGAGGCCTACCCATATTTACCTTAGGCCTACCCTAATTTGATTCAAGTGAGTTTCATAGCCCCCTTTCTTTTTACTATTGTTTACAAATACTCGGGGTGGAACATGTTTACATACTAGATTCAATACCATTGTTCTCATGCAAATTACTACGTGCTTTATGTCTTAAACTGCTTGGTGACCATTACATGTATTCATACTAGTACATTCATTAACCTGCTACCCAGGCCTAAGGTAGTACCTAACATGATCATTTATAGGGGAATCCGATTCCAGTTAACACAAACCTTAGCGGGTTTTGTGTGTACAATATTACTATTTTTCCAAAACACAATCAGTGGGATTGTACTTACCAGTTTTTCCATTTACTACGGATTGAATTGTACGCTTGGAACCTTGTATGTTTTCACATTTATGCCTTAGTTATGCTTTGAACATATTGAATTCCAAAACATTTTTACTTAACTTTTGTTGGAGTCAAAACCTATGTTACTCACCAACTACTTGTAGTTGACCTTTACTCGCATGTTTCAGGTGCTCCGGTTTAAGGACTCAACGTGCTCACATAGGACATGGACCTAGTTAATTAAATATACGTTATGTTTTGATCGTTTCGTTTCCTTTTCCCATGTAACGAATACTTTAAATTGAATAATAAATATTATCGCATTTAATAGCCAATCATATGCTTTTGAACAACCGTGTCAGCCCCGGCGTATAATCCGCCGCCGGCCGGGGTGTGACAGATTGGTATCAGAGCCATGGTTATAGGGAATTAGGTTATTAGACACATGACCTAGACTATAACCTAGGAGTCCCAAACATGAGTTTAACTCGTGTCTTTTATTAGGAACTCTTACTATGCATACTTACCTACACCTATTTATTTTTGATTACTTGATGCAACTACATGAACTTCAATATCCAAGGGTCTACATAAAACTATTTGGAACTACTTGAACTACACTTAGACTTAATGTTCTAATCCGAATGAAACTCTCATCGAAGATATGCAAGCTCTAACTAATGAATGAGAACTTGTGCAATCCGGAAGGGTGGATGTCTGTATTCTGGGAGTTCTGTCTAGGAAAGCATTTCGTATAAATCCAAATCAACCGATGGACCAGTTATGCTTTCCTGGGAATTCTTGGGATGAGTGTCCACTTATAGGCTAAAGCATGACTTCTCAAACATTAGAAAGACTTAAAATACCTTGATAAGCCAATGTGCCCAATAGGGTACCATCTATGTTTCACCTAACATCTCATGATTAAATTGCAAACTCTTGTACATGATTCACATCTTATGAACTTTCTATTCACCCGTTTGTAGAATGCCTCCCCGTCACGAGCGTAGGAACAACCTCACCGATAGGATCATCCAGCAAATGGCTACGATCCTACCAACTATGGTCAACCAACTGAACCAGAATGCTGCACCAAGGAATCCCACGTGCACATTCAAACACTTCAACTCCTGCAACCCCACCAAGTTCTACGGGAACGAAGGAGCCACTGGACTTCTCCAATGGTTTAAAAGCATTAAGGGGACTTTCATCAATGCTGACTGTCCTGAGAACCTGAAGGTTCGTTATGCTACTAGTGTCTTCCAAAAGAGGGCACTCACATGGTGGAACGGAGAAAAACGTAACCGTGGGATAGAGGTTGCACTAGCCTTGCCTTGGGCCGATTTGAAAGCACTCATGACCGATGAGTTTTGCCCCCGTAATGAGGTCAAGAAATTAGAAGCTGAGTTCTAGGATCTCAAACAAGACAGTGGTGAAAGCCTTGCCTACACCACTCGCTTTCATGAGCTTAGACTACTGGTGCCCCATATGGTCACTCCTCTCTCCCGAGCCATTGAGAAGTACATCAACGGTCTGCCCATGCAGATTCAGGATACCGTGTTGGGTAGTAACCCAGCCACTCTTGAAGAAGCTATCCGTTTAGCTGCCACACTATCAGATAACCACGTTAAGGCAGGGACTTTGTCCAAGAAGGGTGCTAAGAAAGTCATTGAAAAACCCACCACTGAAACCACCAAGGAAACCAAAGCTGAGTCATCCTTCAATGGCAAAAAGAGGAAAGGCAGGAACTTCGCCATCATCACTCCTGCTGCTCCTCTAGCCCAAGTGGCACCTACTGCCTTTAACCCCAACAAGAAGCCTTATGTGGGGACTCTACCTCTGTGTAACACCTGCCAGCTCCATCATACTACCTACATGCCATGTCGTCTATGTACCAATTGTGGACGTTCTGGGCATACGGCTAACATCTGCCGTACTGCTCCCCGAGCTAACCAAGCTAATCAACCTAATGTTCTTGTTCCTGCTGCTATCGCTCAGGGTCGTGCTTGTTACGAGTGTGGAGACCCAAATCATTTCAGGAACCGCTGCCCTAGGTTGGTCATTGTGAACCAAGCCAACATGAATCAGGGCAACATGATTCAAGGGAACGGGAACCAAGGTAACATAATTCGGGGAAATGTGAATCAGGGGAATGCAAACCCCGTAGCTCGAGGACGTGCCTTCAACATCAATGCCAATGAGGCACAAGCCAACAACGATGTGGTGAATGGTACGTACCCAATAAATCACCAATATGCTACTATCCTGTTTGATACTGGTTCCGATAGGAGTTTTGTGTCCTTTGAATTTGAACCACAACTTGCTATGAGTCGAGCTAAGCTAGACAAACCCTTTGACATTTTAGTAGCGGATGGTTATTCTGTCTCATGTGACACCATTATTAGAGATTGTACCTTAACCTTGAACGATCATGACTTTTCAATCAATCTTATTCCTATGGCCCTCGGAGGTTTCGACATCATAGTAGGCATTGACTGGCTGACCAAGCACCATGCTGAAGTCGTCTGTTTTGATAAGTATATCCGTATCCCTCTTGAATCGGGTGAAGTTTTGAACGTTTATGGTGAGAAGCCGTCCAAAGGACTCAAGCTTATGTCCTGCACTACCGCACAGAAGTATTTACGGAAGAAATGTGTGGCATTCTTGGCCCATATTGTGGAACGAAAAGTCAAGGATAAGAACCTCCAAGACATTCCTGTAATCAAAGACTTTCCTGAAGTTTTCCCCGAAGACTTACCCGGTCTTCCTCCTATACGTCAAGTCGAATTCCGTATTGACTTAGTGCCAGGAGCAAACCCCGTGGCCAAGTCACCTTATCGTCTTGCACCATCAGAGATGCAAGAACTTTCAAGTCAACTCCGAGAACTTTCTGATAAGGGGTTTATTCGTCCTAGTGTTTCCCCTTGGGGAGCACCTGTTCTATTCGTCAAGAAGAAGGATGGTTCTTTCAGAATGTGCATCGACTATCGGGAACTTAACAAGCTTACCGTGAAGAACCGTTATCCACTTCCGAGGATTGACGATTTATTTGATCAACTTCAAGGCTCAACTTATTTCTCTAAGATTGATCTTCGTTCTGGTTATCACCAGTTACGAGTCCTCGAATCCGATATCCCCAAGACAGCCTTTCGTACAAGATATGGTCATTACGAGTTCATGGTTATGCCATTAGGACTAACCAATGCACCCGCAGTATTCATGGATCTCATGAACCGAGTGTGCAAGCCGTACTTAGACAAGTTTGTAATCGTTTTCATTGACGACATTCTCATCTATTCAAAATCAAAAGCAGAACATGAGGAACACTTGCGTTTGGTTTTGGACCTATTGAAGAAGGAGAAATTATACGCTAAGTTCTCCAAATGTGAATTTTGGCTAAAGGAAGTCCAATTCTTGGGACACATAGTCAACAAGAAGGGTATTCACGTAGATCCCGCTAAGATTGAGGCGGTAAAGAACTGGCAAGCTCCAAAGACCCCTACCGAAGTCCGCTCGTTTCTTGGTTTAGCGGGCTATTACCGTCGTTTCATAGCAAACTTTTCAAAGATCGCGGTTCCTCTCACAGCCTTAACTCACAAAGGCAAACCCTATGAGTGGGGACCAAAACAAGAGGAAGCCTTTCAAACCTTGAAACAGAAACTGTGTGAGGCTCCCATCTTGACTCTTCCCGATGGAACCGAAGATTTTGTCATTTACTGTGATGCTTCCCACTTGGGTCTAGGTTGTGTTCTAATGCAACGAGGCAAAGTGATCGCTTATGCGTCCCGATAACTCAAAATCCCTGAGAAAAATTATACGACGCATGATCTTGAGCTGGGTGCGGTCGTATTCGCTCTCAAAATTTGGAGACACTACTTATATGGCACCAACTGTGAGGTTTTCACCGACCATAAGAGTCTCCAGCATATCTTCAATCAGAAAGAACTCAACATGAGGCAAAGGCGTTGGGTTGAACTCTTAAACGACTACGACTGCAACATTCGTTATCATCCTGGTAAGGCGAACGTCGTGGCCGATGCTCTTAGTCGTAAAGAACCTATCAAGATCCATAGCATTCGAATCCAAAATGACATACAAACTCGTATCCAGGAAGCACAACATCTTTCGGTCACGGAAGGAAACATGTACAATGAAATGTCATGTGGTGCAGAACTCCAGCTGGAAACCAAACCCAATGGATTACTCTACTTTCTAAACCGTATCTGGATTCCGGACCATGATAATCTCCGTACCTTTGTCATGAACGAGGCTCACAAGACTCGTTATTCTATTCATCCGGGTGCAGACAAGATGTACAAGGATCTTCGTACCCAATATTGGTGGCCTGGTATGAAAAAGGACATTGCTCTATATGTGTCCAAATGCCTTACATGTTTAAAAGTTAAAGCCGAGCACCAGCGCCCATCCGGTTTACTTGAACAACCCGAGATTCCAGTGTGGAAATGGGAGTGTATTGCCATGGACTTTATAACCAAACTCCCACACACATCTCGTGGTCATGATAGCATTTGGGTGATCATCGACCGTTTAACGAAATCTGCACATTTCATACCCATACGTGAGGACTATCGAGTTGAGAAACTAGCACGAATCTATATTGATGAGATCGTTAGTCGTCACGGTGTACCTCTCAACATTATTTCTGATCGTGATGGACGATTCACCTCTCGCTTCTGGCAATCGCTGCAATCAGCTTTGGGCACTCAACTAAATCTTAGTACTGCTTATCACCCACAAACTGATGGTCAATCTGAGCGAACGATTCAAACCCTCGAAGATATGCTTACAGCCTGTGTCATTGACTTCAAGGGAAATTGGGATTCACATCTACCCCTAGTTGAGTTCTCGTACAACAATAGTTATCATACGAGCATTAACATGGCTCCTTTTGAAGCACTTTATGGTCGGAAGTGTCGCTCTCCTATCTGTTGGACTGAAATCGGTGAAGCACAAATCACTGGTCCTGAACTTATTCAAGAGACTTCCGACAAGATAATGTTAATCCGAGACAATCTTCTGGTAGCAAGGAGTCGGCAAAAGAGCTATGCCGACAAACGTCGAAAACCCTTAGAATTTCAAGTTGGCGATCTGGTTCTTCTCAAGGTATCCCCTTGGAAAGGCGTGGTTCGTTTTGGAAAGAAAGGGAAACTTGCTCCAAGATTCGTAGGTCCTTTTAAAATCCTTGAGCGGGTTGGAAAGGTAGCCTACAAATTGGATCTACCTGAAGGACTCAGCAACGTTCATCCGACATTTCATGTCTCGAACCTAAAGAAATGCTTAGCTGACGAAAACCTCCACATACCACTTGACGAAGTCCACATTGACGACACAATGCACTTCGTGGAGAAACCCGTGGAGATCATGGACCGAGAAGTTAAGCAACTCAAGCGAAGCCGAATTCCAATCGTTAAGGTTCGGTGGGAATCCAAACGTGGCCCAGAGTTTACTTGGGAGCGTGAGGATCAAATGAAATCCAAATACCCACATCTGTTTCCAGGACCCTCTTCTTAATAAATTTCGGGACGAAATCTCCTAAAGTAGGGGAGACTGTAATCCCCAGGAAAATTCCGGCTTTATTTTAACTACTCCGACACTTGTAATACCAGTATCTGGTGATTCTCATTTATAAAACTGTTCCATCTATCCCTTACATTTCATAAGTATTTATACATACATTTAATGCAATTATTTCAAATCCTAAAGTAATAAATATTATGTAGGGTATTATGTAAATAATAATTGTCACCCCTATTTTATATAAATATATGTACATACTAAGTTTTGTTCTAAACTTATATATATATATATATATATATATATATATATATATATATATATATATAAACTTATAAGAATTAAATTCAAAAGATTGTATAATTATAATTATAACTTTCAAATATAACACTTGAACTTAATAAATTTTGTAAATTTACAAACTTACTAAATTTTTCTTTCAGTAAAAAGTTCAGGGTGCAAATTATAACTTCTGAAACTTTAGTCCAACAAAAACCTAGGTTTGTGCATGGGATGATAAACCTTTGAAACTGTAGGGGCCTGTTCTGCTAATAGCTGAAACATGTTTCTCTTCCAAGCAAACCATGAGTTCGATTCCCACACCCACCGATTCTAAGACCTTGATTTACGAATCTGTAAGTTTGATATTATCACACGAAATTGAAACCGTCAATACGTTTAATCCAACTAGCCGATCCACTACCTATAATCAATTGAATTCTTATGATGAACTTAATGTTTAATCCGTAACCGAAACCTTCATTAACGACCATTTAATCGATCGAGCCTTTACTATCCGATTTGACTATAAATAGGGGTCCTAAATCATTAGCAACACTCAATACAAACTTCCCATACCTGGGAGTTCGTTTAATTCCATCCCTGTATCACCCAATCAAGCCGACGAACACGACCCATTTCGCGGCAGTCGTCCTCCTTCTCCACGTGTCCGTTTCAGGTACTTTTTAGGTCTTTGAGTTCGTATGAATACAGGGATCATAAGCCCCATGGTTCGGGCTTCGATCTTTAGTCCGATCAGGCTAATTAGGGAGCTAGGGTTTCGGGATCGATTTGGGGACGATGGCTGTTCGGGGTTACTAATTAAAAACTAAAGCGCGGCACCTTTAGACCAAGGCATAAGCCCTGGTCTGATGGTTATGGTGTTGCGTGTGTGTGTGTGGCCCGGCTGAGGTCGCGGGTTCGAGCCCCGACAGCCTTCTTTTTTTGAATTAATTTCTTTCACTCATTTTTAAGCCTTTAACTTATGTTTAAAATTCCAAATTAAATTCTACAAATTCTATAAAGATATTTCAAAGGTTTATAAAAACCGAATATTTTAAAATACAAAATTATTTATCTTGTTTTCATCAAAACATATTGTAAAACCTTTCTAATTCGTGAATAAATTATGAAAACAAATTGTCAAATAAATTTAATTATTTATGTTCTAATTAGGTGGTAACACCATTAAAATTCTTTAAAACTATAAATACTACGGTACGAATAATTACTTAAATATTTATTTTTAGACTTATAAACATCCAAATAATTATTGTTAATAATTATTTTATAAGACTCTTCAAATTTAAATAATTATTATATATAAATTTTTACTAGTCCATGTTTATTCATTATCTTTACTTAAATAAATCCTATACGTTATTATTACTAAACACAATTTTAAAGATTTAGTAAATCCTAATTAATCATACAAACTATTTTAATAATTGTCATAGACATATGACTCCTTACAAAAAAATATATATCAATCCCATATCAAACCCCAAACCTTATGAAACCCTAAGATATCAAAACTTCCCAAATTCCATTAAACATACGTTGAGCTAGATACGTTTACACGTGTAGGTTTTGTGTGAGAAATCCTCACGAGGCCTACCCATATTTACCTTAGGCCTACCCTAATTTGATTCAAGTGAGTTTCATAGCCCCCTTTCTTTTTACTATTGTTTACAAATACTCGGGGTGGAACATGTTTACATACTAGATTCAATACCATTGTTCTCATGCAAATTACTACGTGCTTTATGTCTTAAACTGCTTGGTGACCATTACATGTATTCATACTAGTACATTCATTAACCTACTACCCAGGCCTAAGGTAGTAACTAACATGATCATTTATAGGGGAATCCGATTCGAGTTAACACAAACCTTAGCGGGTTTTGTGTGTACCATATTACTATTTTTCCAAAACACAATCAGTGGGATTGTACTTACCAGTTTTTTCATTTACTACGGATTGAATTGTACGCTTGGAACCTTGTATGTTTTCACATTTATGCCTTAGTTATGCTTTGAACATATTGAATTCCAAAACATTTTTACTTAACTTTTGTTGGAGTCAAAACCTATGTTACTCACCAACTACTTGTAGTTGACCTTTACTCGCATGTTTCAGGTGCTCCGGTTTAAGGACTCAACGTGCTCACATAGGACATGGACCTAGTTAATTAAATATACGTTATGTTTTGATCGTTTCGTTTCCTTTTCCCATGTAACGAATACTTTAAATTGAATAATAAATATTATCGCATTTAATAGCCAATCATGTGCTTTTGAACAACTGTGTCAGCCCCGGCGTATAATCCGCCGCCGGCCGGGGTGTGACACATTAGTCGCCGGAAATCGATCCCGTAGCCGTCGGAGGTTGTTTTAGCCGTTCACCACCAATTCGTATCGTATTCTGGTAATCACTTACATACTCAGTTTCGTTTCTTTGCCTAGATCATTAACCCTATGATAATTGAATCGTAATTCATCGAATTGAACTCAACCGTTAATCTACGATTTATTCATTTGGCAATTTGGGGCTTTTAATCTCTGACGTATTCTAAATCCAATTAATCTGTATGTTTAGACTCGCAATCATATGTTCTATGAAAGCCCCCTATCAATTGAATCAATCCTTATCGAATTTATCAAAAAATCATAAGTTAGGGTTTGTTCATATTCGAATTTGGGGATTTCAATCTTAATCATGTTTTTAATCAAATTAATCTATTCTGTACTATTAGAAATGTTCTGTTTTGTAAAAACCCCATGTTTATTTGATCGATTGTTATCTAAATCAAGCAAATTGGAATTTATTGGGTTATTCTATTGAAAAGGGTTTGTAAATCAGGGAGACACGGTCGTGCCTCACATGGTGGAATGCACAGGTCCAGATGCTAGGTCTGGACATGGCCAATGCATCACCATGGGAAGACTTCAAGATCCTGATGAAGGAAGAGTACTGTCCCAGGGATGAAATTCAGAAACTCGAGGGAGAATTCTGGAATCTGAAAATGGAAGGTTCTGAAATAGAACTCTACACTACTCGCTCGCATGAATTAGCGGGGATGTGTCCTTACATGGTCACACCACCCTACAAGAGAATTGAAATGTTCATCAATGGATTAGTACCACAAATCCAGAGCATGGTTACTTCATCCAACCCCACTACCATTCAACAAACCATCTGTCTTGCTCACAAACTGACGGACCAAGCCGTTACCCAAGGGACATTACCTCCCAGGAAGTCAGCATCCAAGTCTACTGACAACAACAAGAGGAAGTTTAACAGTAGCAATAACAACATGGGATTTCAGTCAAATCAGCCACAGGAACAACAACATCGTAGGTTTGAACCTACGAAGAACTTCAACCAGTCGACCTCTTCGGGTCAGCATCAAAGTGGTTATATTGGGAGACACCCCAGGTGTAACAAATGTAATTACCACCACCTCGGTTCTTGTGACAAAAACCGTTGTCAGCGGTGTGGCAAGGTGGGCCATGCTGCCAAAGACTGCAGAGGGGAATTACAAGCCAAGCAGCCTTTCCAACAACCGGGTTTTACCAAGGGTTGTTTTGAATGTGGAAAAAAGGGACACTTCCGAAAGGATTGTCCACAATTAAAGAGGGGTGGAAACGACAACAACAACAACAACCACCAAGGCGATAATAACAACCAGGGAAATAATGCAGGGAATGGTGCAAAGGGGCGAGCCTTTGTGCTAGGATCCGGAAAAGCTCGTTATGACCACAATGTGGTTACCGGTAAGTTCCTTCTAAACAACTATTTTGCTTCTGTACTATTTGACACTGATGCTGATAGGAATTCCATGACTAATAAACTTAGCAACCTACTAAGAAAAACCCCAACCCTGTTAGAAAACAGATACACCATAGAAATAACCAACGGACAAGTAACATAAGCAACCCATGATCTTAAGGGTTGTAAACTTGAACTGACTAGTCATAAATTTGACTTTGATCTCATGCTGGTCACACTCGGTAGTTTCGACGTGATTGTCGGAATGGACTGATTATCTAAGAACCAAGATGAGATTATCTGTCGCGAGAAAATCGTTCGCCTTCCTCTTCCTAATGGATAAATCCTCTTCCTAATGGAGAAATCCTCTCCATCCAAGGCGAAAGGAGTGGTGCTATTATGGGCATCATATCCTTCATGAAGGCACAAATAATAGTCTCACTTACCTCTAGTGGAGTCCTCCTACATTAATGGTTATCACACTATTATCAAGGCGGCACCATTCGAAGCATTGTACGGACGTAAATGCCGATCCTCTATCTGTTGGACTGGAGTTGGGGATAGCCAACTTACAGGTCCCGAACTCGTGTTCGAAACCTCTGAAAAGATCGTTCAAATCCGAAACCGTATGGCGGCAGCTCGTAATCGTCAAAAGAGCTACGCCGATAAGCGTCGTAAACCGTTAGAGTTTCAAGTAGACGACATGGTTCTACTCAAAGTCTCACCTTGGAAAGGTGTCATTCGTTTCGGGAAGCGAGGCAAACTGAATCCTCGTTATGTTGGACCGTTCAAGATAGTAAAGAGAATTGGGCCAGTAGCGTATCAGCTGGACCTACCTGAAGGACTTAGTGGTGTACACGATGTCTTTCATGTCTCGAACTTGAAGAAATGTCTAGCAGACGAAACACTCGCGGTTCCTCTTGAGGAACTACGCATCTATGAACAACTGCGGTTCGTTGAAGAACCGGTGGAGATCATGGATAGGGAAATCAAAACGCTGAAACGTAGTAAAATCCCTATTTTCAGAGTTCGTTGGAACTCGAAACGCGGACCGGAATTCACGTGGGAGCGTGAGGATCAGATGATGCGCAAATATCCTAATCTGTTCAAGCACTCCACGTCAAATTCTTAAGGTACTATTTTAATTTTTGGGACGAAAATTCTTTTAACTAGGGGATGATGTGACATCCGGAAATTTTTTTTATTTTATTTAATTTTCGGGACGAAAATTCTTTTAACTAGGGGATGATGTGACAATCCGACTTTTCAAGTTAATCCCGTTAGTAATTCCGTTAAATATTCTGTTAAATCCTAACCAAGTTAACCCAACTCTAAAACCAAGGGATCAATTCTGTCAAAGCTGAAGTTGCAAGGGCTGGTTTTGTAAATAACCAGAAACCCTAATAGGCACGGTCGCGCCTTGTTTTGGCACGGTCGCGCAAAGTGCCTTGGCACGGTCGCGCCTCTTACAGGCACGGTCGCGCCTCCTGTCAGTTGAAACGTAAATGTAGTCTTTAATTGCAAACTTATTCGATTTTGTAACGGTTTTACCACGTCGTAAGCCTTTACGTCCATCATTAGGACTCTAACTACCGAATTAATCGAGATAAACCTCAGTTATGAGGAATCTAAACCATAACCGTCGACCCACCTTTATAAGCTATCGAATTCGACGATTTCAATTATCAGTCTCTCAATTACTCATACAAGCATCACAAACGAGTCATTCTCAAGCTTCGGTTCACATCAATTCGGCCGGAGTAACAACATTAGTCGCCGGAAATCGATCCCGTAGCCGTCGGAGGTTGTTTTAGCCGTTCACCACCAATTCGTATCGTATTCTGGTAATCACTTACATACTCAGTTTCGTTTCTTTGCCTAGATCATTAACCCTATGATAATTGAATCGTATATCATCGAAATGAACTCAACCGTTAATCTACGATTTATTCATTTGGCAATTTGGGGCTGTAACATCCCAAATAATGACAAGACAAATAGAAAAGAGAAATAAAGTGGGCTTGGCCAAAATTTCGGCCCATGGGCCGAAAAGAAAAGGGGGAAACCCCATTACAAAACAGCAGCTTCAACCCAAACCCCTCTCATTTCATCTTCCTGCGCAAGAATACTAGAGAGAGAGAGAGAGAGCGATCGGCTTGTGAAGAAAACCGCAAGGAGAAGACTCAAGGGCTCGGGAATCATCCGACTCCACCATTTCAACGCATAGCAACAGAAATCGGGCCTGTTGAGGTAAGCATCGCCTCTGATTATGAGTCTTTGCATGTCTCGGGTTTAAATCAAATAAAGATACGATTTTTGCATACGAAACTTGAAACAAATCACGTATTTGAACTCAAGAACGATAAAGGAAGGTGTTTAACGTAAAATGCTCAAGGTTTAATCGATTGGAAATAAGTTGGCTGGAGCAAGGTTCTGGTCAGGGAAGATGCAGACCCATGACTCGAAACTATAGTTTCGATACATACAGACCCGTCGAAACTACTCTAGTTTCGATAGTCATGTTTGACTCGAAGCTATCTAGTTTCGATAGCAGCCAATGACTCGAAACTACCATAGTTTCGATAGGAACTCAGGACTCGAAACTACCTAGTTTCGAGTGTCACCTTGAACCTAAACTAAGATTTTTCATAAGTTAATGACTCGAAACTACCATAGTTTCGATAGGATCTCATGACTCGAAACTACCTAGTTTCGATAGAAGGATTATGACTCGAAACTACCTAGTTTCGAGTGTAAGACCATAGCTCGAAACTACCATAGTTTTGATGCGACCCACCTCCCGAAACTACTGAGTTCAAGCATAGTAATGTCTAGTGTCATCTAGGAGCACCATCTTATGTGTATGACTTTATTATACAGATCGTGAGTGACATTAGTGAAGCCCAGTAGCCAGCTTAGTGTATTACAGAAACTACTCATCAGGTGAGTTCTATGTGCCCCTTCTATGTTATGTGCAAATGTTTTCAAATGTTTTGGGGCTGAAATGTATACACTAAGTGAATAAAGGTTATGAATGTTAATGTGATCATATGTGTTATACAAGTATATATATATACCTATACACGAAAGAGAAATTATGAATAAAGAATGAAAAGCATGATTATAAAGAATGAACGAAAGTATAACACCATATGAAAGAATGAAATCCTGCTTTATATCCATGTATATATTGCTTGCAAAGAATGAAATGAATGAATGTCATAACATATAAGAATGAAATCTTGCTTTATATCCATGTATATATTGCTTGCCAAGTACAGAAAATGTTATGGACGCTTCGATGATAACGGCTACTTCGGTAGACGGACGACCATGTGACTATTTTATAACCGGGACAAGTGCGCTCCTTCATCGGCTAGGACGTACGAATGCCATTAATGGACGGTCGAAGCAATTGGCATATTATAGTAGAACGGTTGTATAAATAATAGTCGCATGGGAAACGGATACCTTCGGGTAGACGGGCGAATTACGGCCTACGACGGTAGGACGGTTGTAAGTCATGACGGACGGACAAAGGTTGCCGGACGGTTGTAAGAATAAAATGACGGACGGCACTTGTTGCCGGACGGTTGTAAGTATAGGTGGGCCATGACGATGGACCACGGCGATTGTCTTTGTGACATTCGTAAGCAAATGACGGGTTGATCACCCTTATAGAGTATGACCCATGAAATTAAAGAAAGAAAGAAAAGAAAGAAAAGGTGAATGCATATGTATATATATGAAATCACAAAGATACAGAAAAGAAAGATGAAAGAAAGACAAAAGTTCTGAATACGTATTTATATGAATGACTATACAGTAATGCATACTTATAAAGTAAAGAATAGAATGTTTATATCAAATTGCATTAAACTAGAACTCACCAGCGTTAGCTGACTTTTAGTATACATTTCAGGTAAAGGAAGAAAAGGTCGTGCGATGGCGTGAAGGTTACCCGGCACAAGACTGACATCCCACTTTTGTTTGTTAAGACAATGTTGTGTTTTTAATTGTTAAGACTTCCGCTGTTATGTAATGTAATTGAATGATGAAGGTTTTTAATTTAAGTTCAGTATTTATGGCTATGTTTATGAGTAAATCCAACAAGTGAGGTCACCCGGGAAAGGGGCCTTACAAGTTGGTATCAGAGCAATAGTTTGAGAGATTCAGACATCCCTAAATGTCTGGACTCAAACTGATTATGGGACCAACGCACGGATGTCAGTCTGGGTAGCCAACGCCAACGCTAGCACGGTAAGTAAGTCATAAAGTAAATGCTCCTGCATAAGAATAGATACCTTAACTTAGAACAAATAGATGTTAATGCCACGACTGATTTGAAGAGTTTTGAACCCGAAAAGCAATGTAAATTAGTAATCGCAAACCGGTCACTGTAATTAAGAATTTACCTTGCTCGTACTGTTCCAAACTATGATCTGAAGAAATGACATTGATGTATTCCCTTTTCATATCAGAAATTTCTAGAAAACTATGGCAAGTAGAGGAAGAACTGCACGCCAAGGCGGCCATACGGGCCGAGTAGGTAGACCGCCAATGAACCAAAGACAAGAGAAAGAAGAAAGCATGCACGTGAAATACACCGAGAGAGTGCATGACACTAATGTGACCCCACCGGGAGGTGACAATGAAGGGGCACTACGATTGGAACCCGAACTTAGGGATGCTATTGCCCGTGAGGTTGTACTGACACTAAAGAGCATATTGCCTGGTCTATTACCTGAGACACATAAAAGGAAAAGGGAAAACGCATCTAAAGGAACTGGAAAGGGGAACTATATAGCTGAGGCTAAGAAGCCAAGAACTGAAAAATACGAAGCTTGTAAGAAATGTTTGAGGAAACACCAAGGCGTGTGCCTAGTTGATTCCACCGTCTGTTATAGGTGTGGGAAGGCGGGGCACTATTCTCGCGAATGTTTAAGAGACACTAAATGCCAAGGTTGTGGACTATTTGGACACCTAACCAAGAATTGCAAGAGAACTAGACAATCTGGTTTGGGAAAAGAAAAGGAACAACAGAAGGCGAGGACTAGAGGCTACGCCCTGACTGAAGAGGAAGCAAGGGGAAACCCTGATGTTGTGTCAGGTACATCCCTAGTTAATAACGAACATGCTGCTATTTTATTTGACTCGGGTGCTAGTAAAAGCTTTATATCAAATGCCTTTAGTCGAAAACTGAATTGCACTATCAACACAGTAGTAAAGGCCTTTAGTGTACAAACTGCCGTTGGTAAAAATTCGGCAGTATTCCAAGTAACAGAGGATTGCATAATAGAAATAGAGGGTCATAAATTTTCTTCTAGATTATTCCTTCTCACCTTAGGAGGATTCGATATAGTATTAGGTATGGATTGGCTAGCTGCCAACGAAGCTCAAATCATATGTAAACGTAAGAGGATACACCTCAAAGGTCCTAGCGGCAGTCCAATTACGGTTTATGGGGATTGGAATTGCACAATGCCGAACGTCATCTCGATGATTAAGGCCGAAAGTTACATGAGGCGCGGCTGCGAAGCTTATCTGGCATATGTTATAGATGATAGAATGAAAACGAAAGAACTCAAGAATGTACCCGTGGTGTGCAATTTTCCGGAAGTATTCCCTGAGGATCTACCTGGGTTGCCACCCGATCGGGAAATAGAATTTCAGATTGATTTACTGCCAGGAGCTGAGCCCGTTGCCAAAGCCCCCTACCGATTGGCTCCGTCAGAAATGAAAGAATTGATGTCCCAACTAGAGGAACTAACCGAGAAAGGATTTATTAGGCCGAGCATCTCACCATGGGGCGCTCCGGTACTATTTGTAAAGAAGAAGGACGGCAGTATGCGCATGTGTATCGACTACCGCGAATTGAACAAGAGAACAGTAAAGAACAAATACCCACTGCCTAGAATAGACGACCTTTTTGATCAACTGCAAGGCGCGAGTTGGTTCTCAAAGATTGATCTCAGGTCGGGTTACCATCAATTGAAAGTAAGAGAGAAGGATGTACCGAAAACTGCGTTTCGTACACGTTACGGGCATTATGAATTTCTTGTGATGCCCTTCGGACTAACCAACGCACCAGCAGCATTTATGGATTTAATGAACAGAGTATGCCGACCCATGTTGGATCGATCAGTAATAGTTTTTATAGATGACATCCTCATATATTCAAAGAATGAAGGTGATCACCACTGTCACCTAAGAGAAGTATTGGAGGTGCTAAAGCAGGAAAAGTTGTACGCAAAATTCTCCAAATGCGCGTTCTGGCTTAGGGAAGTCCAATTCCTAGGTCATGTAATAAACCCAAACGGCATCATGGTGGATCCTGCAAAGATCGAGACAGTAAAGGAATGGAACATCCCAAAGACACCAACAGAGATACGAAGCTTTCTAGGGTTGGCAGGCTACTATCGAAAGTTCATCCAAGATTTCTCAAGAATTGCCTCGCCGCTAACCAAACTGACACGGAAGGAAGTAAAGTATGAATGGGGTCCAACCCAAAACAACGCGTTTGAGGAACTTAAGACACGATTAACTCAAGCTCCAGTATTAACACTACCTGAGGGAAATGAAGACTTAGTAGTCTACTCTGACGCTTCAGGGCAAGGTTTAGGGTGCGTACTCATGCAACGAGGAAAGGTAATTGCTTATGCATCGCGGCAACTAAAGGTTCATGAAGTTAACTACCCAACACATGATCTAGAATTAGCAGCAGTAGTTTTCGCGTTGAAAATATGGAGACACTACTTGTATGGAGTTAAATGCACCATCTACTCCGATCACAAAAGCTTGAAATACTTTTTCGAACAAAAGGAACTAAACATGAGGCAAAGAAGATGGTTAGAGCTACTGAAAGACTATGACTGTGAGATATTGTACCATCCAGGCAAGGCAAACGTAGTGGCTGACGCTTTAAGTAGAAAGGAAGAATCGGCACCTATCCGGATCAAAGCGTGTCAGTTAATTATAACGCCAGACTTAATGGGTGAAATATCAAAGGCACAAGATGAAGCATTGTTAGAAAGAAATGTGAAACGGGAAAGAATAGTAGGACAACAAGAGAACTTAGATGCGAATGCATACGGAGTACGAACTAGGTTTGGCCGGATGTGGATACCTAAGATTGGTGAGCTTAGAGCCAAAATACTCGATGAGGCCCATAAGTCTCGCTATTCTATCCACCCCGGGACAAACAAAATGTATCAAGACTTGAAGAAAGAATACTGGTGGCCTGGCATGAAGAATGATGTGACAGAATACGTGAGCAAGTGCCTAACGTGTTCTCTAGTTAAGGCCGAGCACCAGAAACCATGCGGTAAAATGCAACCTTTACCAATACTGGAATGGAAGTGGGAAGAGATCACAATGGACTTTATTACCAAGCTACCGCGAACAGCTAAAGGCAATGATACCATTTGGGTGATCGTCGACCGCTTGACAAAGAGTGCTCACTTCTTGCCAATACGAGAAACTTCTTCTTCTGAAAAGCTAGCAGAAGTATTTATCAAGGAAATTGTGAGCAGACATGGTATGCCGCTGTCGATTGTGTCTGACAGGGATACTAGATTCACGTCAAGGTTTTGGAAGAAATTCAATGAAGCAATGGGCACTAGACTGAACATCAGCACCGCTTACCACCCCCAAACCGATGGACAATCGGAAAGGACCATTCAGACCTTGGAGGACATGCTCCGGGCCTGTATCATTGACTTCGGTGGGAGTTGGGACAGCCATCTACCATTGGCAGAATTTTCATATAACAACAGCTATCACTCGACTATTGGCATGCCGCCATTTGAAATGTTGTATGGGAGGAAATGTAGGACCCCGGTTTGTTGGGGGGAAATTGGACAGAAGGATTTTGCAAGTCTCGAAGTGGTCAAAGCTACTTCTGAGAAATTTGATCAAATCAAGGCTCGTATGAAAGCCGCAAAAGACAGACAGAAATCATACGCGGATAAGAGAAGGAGGGATTTAGAGTTTCAAGTAGGGGACATGGTACTGTTGAAAGTATCACCGTGGAAAGGAATCATTCGGTTCAGAAAGCGTGGCAAACTAAGTCCAAGGTTTGTCGGACCTTTCAAGATTGTAGCAAGAGTGGGTCAAGTTGCTTACAGACTCGACCTACCCGTCGAGCTTAGTGGAATACACCCTACGTTCCACGTGTCGCACTTACGCAAGTGCCTAGCTGACGACACAGCTCACATACCTTACGACGAGATCGAAGTGGATAACAGTCTAAATTATGTAGAGGAACCAATAGCCATTCTTGACCGAGCTGAGAAACGATTACGCAATAAGTCGATTCCTTTAGTCAAAATACAATGGAAACACAGAAAGGGGTCCGAGGCTACTTGGGAGAAAGAAGACGAGATGAAGGAACTGTATCCCCAGTTGTTTAACGTGTAACAGGTTTCGAGGACGAAACCTCATTAAGGAGGGTAGACTTGTAACATCCCAAATAATGACAAGACAAATAGAAAAGGGAAATAAAGTGGGCTTGGCCAAAATTTCGGCCCATGGGCCGAAAAGAAAAGGGGGAAACCCCATTACAAAACAGCAGCTTCAACCCAAACCCCTCTCATTTCATCTTCCTGCGCAAGAATACTAGAGAGAGAGAGAGAGAGCAATCGGCTTGTGAAGAAAACCGCAAGGAGAAGACTCAAGGGCTCGGGAATCATCCGACTCCACCATTTCAATGCATAGCAACAGAAATCGGGCCTGTTGAGGTAAGCATCGCCTCTGATTATGAGTCTTTGCATGTCTCGGGTTTAAATCAAATAAAGATACGATTTTTGCATACGAAACTTGAAACAAATCACGTATTTGAACTCAAGAACGATAAAGGAAGGTGTTTAACGTAAAATGCTCAAGGTTTAATCGATTGGAAATAAGTTGGCTGGAGCAAGGTTCTGGTCAGGGAAGATGCAGACCCATGACTCGAAACTATAGTTTCGATACATACAGACCCGTCGAAACTACTCTAGTTTCGATAGTCATGTTTGACTCGAAACTATCTAGTTTCGATAGCAGCCAATGACTCGAAACTACCATAGTTTCGATAGGAACTCAGGACTCGAAACTACCTAGTTTCGAGTGTCACCTTGAACCTAAACTAAGATTTTTCATAAGTTAATGACTCGAAACTACCATAGTTTCGATAGGATCTCATGACTCGAAACTACCTAGTTTCGATAGAAGGATTATGACTCGAAACTACCTAGTTTCGAGTGTAAGACCATAGCTCGAAACTACCATAGTTTTGATGCGACCCACCTCCCGAAACTACTGAGTTCAAGCATAGTAATGTCTAGTGTCATCTAGGAGCACCATCTTATGTGTATGACTTTATTATACAGATCGTGAGTGACATTAGTGAAGCCCAGTAGCCAGCTTAGTGTATTACAGAAACTACTCATCAGGTGAGTTCTATGTGCCCCTTCTATGTTATGTGCAAATGTTTTCAAATGTTTTGGGGCTGAAATGTATACACTAAGTGAATAAAGGTTATGAATGTTAATGTGATCATATGTGTTATACAAGTATATATATATACCTATACACGAAAGAGAAATTATGAATAAAGAATGAAAAGCATGATTATAAAGAATGAACGAAAGTATAACACCATATGAAAGAATGAAATCCTGCTTTATATCCATGTATATATTGCTTGCAAAGAATGAAATGAATGAATGTCATAACATATAAGAATGAAATCTTGCTTTATATCCATGTATATATTGCTTGCCAAGTACAGAAAATGTTATGGACGCTTCGATGATAACGGCTACTTCGGTAGACGGACGACCATGTGACTATTTTATAACCGGGACAAGTGCGCTCCTTCATCGGCTAGGACGTACGAATGCCATTAATGGACGGTCGAAGCAATTGGCATATTATAGTAGAACGGTTGTATAAATAATAGTCGCATGGGAAACGGATACCTTCGGGTAGACGGGCGAATTACGGCCTACGACGGTAGGACGGTTGTAAGTCATGACGGACGGACAAAGGTTGCCGGACGGTTGTAAGAATAAAATGACGGACGGCACTTGTTGCCGGACGGTTGTAAGTATAGGTGGGCCATGACGATGGACCACGGCGATTGTCTTTGTGACATTCGTAAGCAAATGACGGGTTGATCACCCTTATAGAGTATGACCCATGAAATTAAAGAAAGAAAGAAAAGAAAGAAAAGGTGAATGCATATGTATATATATGAAATCACAAAGATACAGAAAAGAAAGATGAAAGAAAGACAAAAGTTCTGAATACGTATTTATATGAATGACTATACAGTAATGCATACTTATAAAGTAAAGAATAGAATGTTTATATCAAATTGCATTAAACTAGAACTCACCAGCGTTAGCTGACTTTTAGTATACATTTCAGGTAAAGGAAGAAAAGGTCGTGCGATGGCGTGAAGGTTACCCGGCACAAGACTGACATCCCACTTTTGTTTGTTAAGACAATGTTGTGTTTTTAATTGTTAAGACTTCCGCTGTTATGTAATGTAATTGAATGATGAAGGTTTTTAATTTAAATTCAGTATTTATGGCTATGTTTATGAGTAAATCCAACAAGTGAGGTCACCCGGGAAAGGGGCCTTACAGGGGCTTTTAATCTTTGACGTATTCTAAATCCAATTAATCTGTATGTTTAGACTCGCAATCATATGTTCTATGAAAGCCCCCTATCAATTGAATCAATCCTTATCGAATTTATCAAAAATCATAAGTTAGGGTTTGTTCATATTCGAATTTGGGGATTTCAATCTTAATCATGTTTTTAATCAAATTAATCTATTCTGTACTATTAGAAATGTTCTGTTTTGTAAAAACCCCATGTTTATTTGATCGATTGTTATCTAAATCAAGCAAATTGGAATTTATTGGGTTATTCTATTGAAAAGGGTTTGTAAATCAGGGAGACACGGTCGTGCCTCACCCTCTGACCTGGTCGTGCCTCAGAACCCTAGACACGGTCGTGCCTGGCTCAGACACGGTCGTGCCTAGTGATCAGCTTTGTTGTGTCTTCTGTTTGATCAGCGCGGTCGCGCCCTTGTCTAGCACGGTCACGCCCTTGACTCAGACACGGTCGTGCCTTGTCTTAGGCGCGGTCGTGTGTAAGAAAACCCTTATGTCAGAATGTTTTGATTCATTTTTATATTTTCAAAACAATATTATTATATTAATATATAAAAGTGTTTTAGTCCGGAAAACGACCCGTAGGCTCGGTTTAATTTATTAATCCATTTTATTAGTTTTCCCACTTTTATAAATAATATATTTATGTTATTATCAAATAAAAATAATATATTTATATTATTTTCAAACCGTAACTTCGTATAAAATAATATGTTTATATTATTTTCAACCCGTGACTAATCTTATTAAATAATATATATGTTTATATTATTTCGTATCGTTTTATACCTCGTGTGATGTTTTCAAACCAATAAATAATATAATTGTTATATTATTTACCCACGTTTATAAACTCAATGAAACATTTCAAACTTGTAAATAATATAAGTTATTATATTATTTACTCTCGGTTTTATCCACGATAAAAAATAATATATTTATTATTTTCCACACAAATGATTATTTTGTTAATCATACGAACTTAAAAAGAATATATATAGTTATATTATTTTCCTAACCATTTAAAATGGCACAAACACACGAATATAATTAGTTATTATTATCCATTATTAGGAACGTTCGACACCAAACGTATTTATCTTAATAATTAATTAATTAAGAAATCTTTATTCCCGTAGACACGTTCGTCTACTCTTAGATCGTTAGAATGCGTTAAGACGTTCTAATTTTCCGTGTCTTCGTCACAAATCCCAACTTGCCCCTAATTTATGTGTTTATAATTCTAGGGCATTCGTAAGCCGTGCAGGCTAACATTTGAGGTTTCAAATCTCATACTTGTGTGATACTACCTACTACGCAACGTAGGTGAGTTTCACGGCCCCTTTTACTGTTTTTATTTGGGGGAGAAAACATGTCACAACCTTTTTGGTTTATTGTAATTCATATGATATCACTGTTGAGGCTAAGCGTAACACACTATCATGAAAAGTCCTCACACACATCGGACCGTTAATATGGTATGAACGAGGTAATTTTGGTAGTACTACTGGGTTGACAAACCCCACCCGTGTTAGTCGCGCTAACTCGATTGGAGGTCGAACGAGTGTTATATTGACCTTAACACATTAGTTAGAGTTGATAGACCTGGCTGGAGGCAAACAAACAAACACACTGTCAGTTTCGGTTACGAGCGCTTTAGCAAAACATAAATATAGGCATGCAACCTATTGATATGCATATTGAATGTACATAATCCGCAAACGCTTTACTTTAAATGATTGAAACCTGTGAACTCACCAACCTAGTGTTGACTCGTTTTCTTACATGTTTTCTCAGGTTGGCACTCAGGATCACGTTAAGTCATGCATGTGTCTTGGACTTCAATTGAAATAATTATCTATTGAATAATATTTATGTTTTGTTTGTAATTGAACTTGGGCGCGTTGTTTTGCGCATTTACTTTCGTTTAACGCTTCCGCATATACACTCTGAACCTTGATCTTTTATGTTATTACATTTCAAGTCCCATATAGTGTCGTTTGAAGTAACTGATGTCTGAGATCCTGGTATGTCACCTTCCAAAACGGTAAAACTTCGTTAGTGAAATTTGGGGGTGTGACAAGTTTAACTAAAGTGTTTAGGTTAATTTTGTGTTTAGTTTTATAAACCGTTTGACCGACATCAAAGAGCCGCAAAATGCCTCAACGAAAAGGGGAAAAACCATCATCATCATCATCAACAACAACAGACCAATAAGAACCGCTTAAGATTGTTTCTAAATTTAGTTATTTTAACAAAGAATATATCAAGAGCAAAAACGGATTCGAGTGGAGAAGTTGTGCCTCAAGGAGGAACAAGAAGGTAAAATCTTTTGCTACCAGCAGGCAGTGCAATGATGCAAGAAAAACAAAAAAAATAAAGATATTGACTTCTTCCTAAAGCCACATGATCATTTGGATAGAGCGTCATTGAATGCACTGCTAGCACATAAGCATGACATAGTACAGTGTTGTAGATGAGGATGAAAATTTATTTTTTGAAATGTTTTTATCATGATATTTTATTGTTTTTTTTAATTAATGAAATCTTATTTTTTATTTATTTAAAAAATGGTTTAGGATCGGGAGGGATAAAGAAAGATGGATTGCAAAGGTTTAGGGATGGTTATGGAAGAGATGAAAAAATCTGACAAGGAAGGCGAGATGGTTTAAGGATGATCAGGATGGATTCCCTAACCCTTAAATGTCACTTATCTAACGTAGACCGTGACTTGTCTGATCTTATCAGTTAGTATTGTTATCGTTTTAACAGGTTTTTATGAATTTTCTGGTAACGAATTCTGTTACAAGAAAAAAAAAAACACACATTGAGAGAGTGAGGGAATCATTGAATCAATGATCTCAAGATTGTGAATGATATACGTGTAACCATAATCGCACGCATGTGTTTTTCATTTGTCCGTTACCGGCTATCCCCAGTGAACACACTCATACGTGGTGTCACCTGAAAACAAGCTGAAGGTGTACTAGAATTCTTTTTTTCTTCAACAACTAAATTAAAGTTACAAAAATTTGAAAGATTTCGATTATTAAACTGAAAAGGAATAATATACTGTTGACAATGATAACCTTTTCAATATTAAACAAGGTGGACTTTTGTTGTCAGTGTAATTGTTAAACCTTTTATTTTGCATGAATATATTATATAAATTATAACACCCTCATTCCCTGCATATTCCTAAAACAGTAAATCCAGGTGGACTTTTGTTTTTTTGGTTTAGCCGGTGGGTTAGAGAGAAAGTATACAAATTTAAAGGCTAAAAGTCAAATCTTTATTTTGATAATTTTCTTTTTATTTAATTTAATACAAAAGTTTTAAATTTTCATGCTTTCGTTTCGAATTTGCAGGAGAGCGTTGAAGCTGGACTGGCCGTCACCGGCTGTTATGATTCTGACGGCAGCAAAAGGTTTTCGACTCGTGATTATTTAAATATGTTAATAATATATAAACCATCGTCCGATACTCACAATTTGATTAATAACAAATTTACTTTTCACTTTTTATTGTGAAAACAAACCAAATAAATTACACTTAATTTTCACTCGGTTTCGTTTTTATGTTTTTCTATTTTGTTTATAGTTATCATTTTGAGTGAAATCGAGTAGAAATGAAGTGTAATTTTTTATAATTATGCTACTTGATTACCCTAATTATATCTTTTTTTTCCCGGTATGACCGGCTCTTTCAGCACACAGAAGAGCGAGTTTAAGGCACAATCTGGCGAACTTGAGTCGACCACCGGTGCAACACTGTCGGCGGAGAAAATGCCACCGGAAGCTGAACTCGAAGAATTCTTTGCGGCTGGACAAGAAGGCCTCAATAAACGTTTTAAAGACAAGTGAGTAAATTAATATAGCTATTTGCTTGAATATTTTAAGAACATGAACACTAATGAAATATGATATCATTTGCAGGTATAATTATGACGTTGTAAATGATATTCCTTTGAAAGGTCGTTTCGAGTGGATTCAAGTAATGCCAGGAAATTAAGGGATGATGAAGATGATCGGAGAACAATTAAACTAGAATTGTTTCTAAAATTCATAAACAATTGTTGAATGTTACATGTTGTCGTAGCAAGTTAGTTAGGTCTTCATCAATGTTAATTTTCAAAATTAATTTGCATAATTTTATCGTGTTATAAATAATATATATCCTGTTCAATGAATAGAAGGTACAACTTAATACAAACGACTTAGCGTGTAAGCTACGAACACGTGTTTGAATGCCGGAAAGCATATACTGACTCCCATGTGGATCCTATCGATGTTTGAATTTGTTTGTGCGTTTGAGAGAGAGATGGGGTGGGGGGGGGGTGGGAACACCCATGTCCAAACATCACTCAAGTACATGTCACCACAGGTGGTTGGTCCGATCACCAACAGGTAACTGAAGGTGTAATACACTAACGTTTGGTGTCATGGTAGACCCGTCTAGCGCAGCGGGGATGGTGAGTTGGCCATTGGCGGTGTGTGGCAACACCATCCTCTCTCAGCAAGTGGTGGAGCTTGAAGAATAAGCAGGGGGCCGGGACTTTTTTTTTTTTTATATCAGGAGGGCCGGAACTATAAAACTTTCGGCTGAATACATATAAATTAACACTATTGAGCGAAAAATCGGCCGAATACATAAAAATCAACACTACTGAGCGATAAATCGGGGGGCCTCTCACAAACCTCCGCCTCTGCTCTCAGCGGTGCCACACTAATTATAAATATGCTGGTGATTTTCACCGCTCTCTTGTGAAGACAAAGAAGAATAAGCCCAACACATAGGTTCAGATTGACATTAGAGGGAGTAAACCATAGGCTTCTTTACAAGCCAATAGGCATTTTCTTTCTTCTTTTCTGATGTAATATTTTGAGGAAGAAGGTTCCCATAAGTAGCGTCTAAAATTTACGTTTTCTTGAAGCTCTTGCAACTTGCAATATCTTACTATTTCATTACTGCCCCAAATCAACATATAGTTTGATAAAATGTAACTTTCCCAAAGGAGATGAATCATCACCAAAAAGACAAAAATGAATATATCAAATCTTTCTCCAAATGTCATTTTGTCCTTCTTTAGATTCCATTTATGTCACTTGTTTCCAACTTAAATTGTTTTTGAAATCTTGAATCTAAGTTGGATTTGATCTTTGTGCACACCACCAATTGTTTGATCTTCTCTCTTTCAATGAACCTTTTTTCTTTATTTTTTTATGTGTTTTGCTTCAAATTGTCGGTCTCCAATGCGACAAAGAGGCGGTTATTCAGGTCTAGGCACTACAACAGTATCACCCTATCCCGAGATTTTTTTTGACTCTATAGCGACGACTTGTCGTCGGGATAGCCTTTGCCTCGTCCTAGTAGCCAAGATTGTCGTCGGGATATGTGTCGTCGGGATAGGTCAGCCTATAAGTCGTCGCTATAGGGTCTAATTAAATAATTCAAAAAGAAATTCTATACCGACGACATGTCGTCGGTATAGGTTGACCCTATTCCGAATATACATACTCATACATACAAACATACATGCATACATATACATAACACATACATACAAAATCATAAAAATCTTAGATCTAAACCAAATTTCATCACAAATTAGTAATCAAAACGAGTATTTACCTTCACAAAGCTAGAAATTCAAAAAATGGTGAAATTTCTCCAAAACCTAACCAAAATAAACAAACAAAACTTTAAAATCTTGAAAAAGTAGCTAAAATATGAAACCTGGATGTTATCCCATCTTAAATCCCAAGAGTTTTTGTGAAAGTTGCTCCCAAAAAGCCAAAAAACCGTGAAATCGCCGGAGAGAACAATTTGGGGGAGTTTTGGAGGATTTTGGGTAGAAATGAAGGTATGCCGTCTGTTTTCCCTATTTGTTCGCGCTGCACTCTATGGCGACGACATGTCGTCGGCATAGGCCCACATGTCGTCGGCACAGGTACCCTATGCCGATGACATGTCGTCGGTATAGGGTTCGTAGTATGTTGACCAGTCAATAAAGGTAAAAACCCTATCCCGACGACATGTCGTCGCCATAGGGTTTTCCAGAATTTTTTTTAATTTAAAAAAAAAATTTTGACCGACGGAAATTTATTAAATAAAAAAAAACAAAAAGAAAATCAAAATTAACCTATAGCGACGACATGTCGTCACTATAGGTTTTCCCCAAAAATTCATTGGGCGCCAATTTTCCCTCCAATCTGCCTCAACCCTATAGCGACGTCGTCGCTATAGGGTGTCCCATTCAAAATTTTTGTTTTGACCTATACCGACGACATGCCGTCGATATAGGGTGACCTATGCCGACGACAAGTGTCGTCGGTATAGGCGACGTCGGCACAGGGTCATTTCCTTGTAGTGAGGGTTTGACTTGGCGCTCTTTGTATGTTGACTTCCAGGAAATTTGAAAGCAGGGTGAGTTTAGTTTAAGTGCTTTCGTAATTCATCTTAATGATTATTGTTTGGAATAATCAAGGCCACGTTGAAATGTTTGATTTGCCAGTCATCGGTGATGGTTGCGAATATGAAATTTGAACATTTGATATTTGGTTGCCAATCGGTAATAAAAGAAGTGTTGGATTATGGTTCTGTGCTTTAATATCTTAGTGCAATTCTTTGTTGTGGAAACAAGAGTGTAAAGGAGTCGAACCGTCTGTGAGCTACTCAATATCATATTATAAAATCTACATATTCATTAGTAACTCTTTAATAATTTTTTTACTTAACCCCGTGTAGTACAAGGGTATGGAACCTATTTAATAATATAAATTTATGTTATGTGTATTGTTGAAAATAAAAATATACATTTTTAATAAAAATAAACAAAATCATCAACGAAATCCGTTGATAATATTCCGTCGCAAATGTGAAAACTAGCTGGCGAAATGTGAACTTGCCGCATAAAAATCTGTGGGTAAATGGCCTGTCGTTAATCCCTCACAAGATTACTGACAGTGTTCGGTCAGAAAAAGGGACTACCACACTTTGCCGCCAAAGCCTCACCAACGGAAACCCGTCGGTAATGGCTATAACCAGTAGATTTCTAGCGAAATCGTCTGTCGGTGAAAGTCTAAGTTTTCTAGTTGTGCATCGTCGCAGGAGGTGAGCAGTGTTTCTGCACTCACCGCAATGTCACATCACCCCCACACCCTCCGCACCCCACTGTTGCCCACACAATTACACAAAAGTGTGGTGATGATCCACCCCACCGAAATGAAGGGGTGAAGCCCACTTTAGGTTCACATTACCCTCATCACATCACAACCTTATGTTAGTTATTTTTTAAAATAATAATATAATATAATATAGTGATCTCAAACAAAACTTTATTAAACAATACGAAATTACATGAGATTCAGATCTGATCAGATGGAAAAGCGAGTTCCGCTTTCCCTTTAGCGAATGTCATCATTTGCCTTATTAAAGTAAGCAAACATTTTTGGGTCCTCTCCTTTCCAAAAGTGAAATATAACTTTCAAAGTTTTGTTTTTTTATTTATTTTAAAATATATAATTATTCCTAGCTAAAAATGTAAATAGATGTTTCATTATACTAAGAAAACGATAATATGGTCAAAATGTGAAAAATAAAAAGTTTTACATTTATTTGTGGCATACTAAGAATACATAGTTTTTATTTGGAGGAAAGGAACATTAATGTCGAAATTTATTTTACCAAATAATATGGAAAGCACACTCCATCAAATTTTTATGCCTGTAACTTCGCACCTTAGGATGTGAATTTCTGACAAGACATGAAATCTGTGGGCTTTGGTTTAGGCTAAATGGCCCCGGATCGTTCTTTGGTAGAACCAACAAACACGTTTAGCTAAACGCGTCATGTAAATGTCAACCCGACGGGTTCACGGGTTGAGCCGTTTAACCCATTTATTTTTATATATTTTTAAAATGTGTTTTATGTAATAAATTTAAAAATTTATGTACTTTTATTCCAAAATTTAAAGTTACAAATACAAATCAACATAATTTAAATCTAATTGTTTAAGAAAATGAAAAAAAAAACATATCTAAATTTATAGTTTTAAAGTATTAATATGATAAAAGAAGAAGTTAAAATAACCTTTTTTTGGGTTAAATGAGTCTAGTTCACGTGAATCCGCGAATACACATGGCATGTCCAGGTTCAAGTGTCTAACACGGTTTTGGGGGTCGTGTAAAATTTTCAGATTTGGCCCATCAACCTGCAAACATGTCGTGTTTAACAGGCCTACTCAACCCACAAACACGATCTATAGAATTAAAAAAATGGAAGTATTGTCTGTCAACTAAACATACTTAATAACTTAATAGGATTATTGTAAACTTATAAGTATTATCATCTAAAAATACACAATGTCATTTATATATCAAATACGTATAACGTGGTGTCATGAGACACTGATATTTACAACATGTTATTAAATAATTAAGATTTATTATAGTATCATCAATCATATGTTATCATGCATGAATATACAAATATGAAAAGGGATATGATATCCTCAAAAAACAAATTAGATCGGATTAATGTAGTACAATGATGTCTACCACACAATGTTGGGATTACATTACACGGAGCATTTTAAAACCAAAGAAGGAAAGAGTGATCACGTGCATGCATGAAGAATTAAGCGGGAATCGGAAACTTCACACCACGTGCTACTTTCTACCCTCTTTCCCTAATCATTACAGGGTGGTGGTGGTCACTTCCCAAATTAACCCAACAAATATTCCTTCCTTTCTATGTAAATCATTAGATAATTTGATGTGCGCTCCGCGGTAGGAAGCAGGAAATGGAATTTAAGATGTTTAAGCGGTGTCATTAACGTAGCTAAGTATAAAAAGAAACGTGATTAAATAAATTTTGCCCCACGTTCCCTTGTGGGATGCGGACCTTAACGTGGCTAAGCACAAAAAAGAATCGTCGTTAAATATATACAAGAAACGATTGAAGTTATGGCGAGTCGGTTGTGGATATCGAAACATAGATAAAAGACAGTTAGATCGATAACGGTACCGATGCTTTTCAGTCGATGTCGGTCTCATTCTTTATTCTTTTTTGTGCTTAGCCACGTTAAGGTCCGCATCCCACAACGGAACGCGGGGCAAAATTTATTTAATCACGTTTCTTTTTGTACTTAGCTACGTTAATGACACCGCTTAAATATTTTAAAGTCCGTTTCCTGCTTCCTACCGCGGAGCGCACTGCAAATTATCTAATGATTTACATAGAAAGGAACCGTCAATCGTTATCCCATGATACCTAAAAAATATACTATTTTGAATACGACTCCGTTAAAAATTATACCATAACGTCAAGAAAAAAAATAAACAAACAAACGCGATAGTTATTAAGGAAATATCAGTTACGGTGGTAAACTCGAAACTTTAGAAACTTAAAAAGGGTCAAAATGACATTTTACAAATTTGAAATTGACTTTTACGATTTCAATAAAGTTAGATGGGTGATTGGTTGGTGGCATTTTTAAATCTTTAACACACAAATACACACTATACAAACCAAGAAAACATAATAGAACATGAAAAAAAAAGATAACTACACAAGATATATAATAATAAAAATCTTAATGTGATATTAGTAATTTAGTACTAATACACTACTACGAGATGGCTATATTTAGTAGTATTAATTAGTCATCAACAATAATTAGGGAGAAGTTAGATAGCAAACAAGTAGCAACATTTAAACATAAGGTTTTTTAAATAATGATTGCCATTTAAATTGTTAAAAGTTTGGTAAGAATTAACAGTTGGCTAGTTGCCTCATCAACTTGTTTTTCTACTACAATCTACTTCACGATGTATATATGTATTTGGGAAATGCATCATAATGTACAATGGTTATTTATCAACTAGCTAGTTAATGAAGTCCAAAGTTTTGATGAGCCAAAAGGTTACAGCTGCTAAGGAATTTCAAGTAATGGTATATTTTGATTACATTTATTGTTAAAATAACTCTGCTAAGCCCGCAGACACGAGTTCGAGTTTAGGGTGTGATAAACCGGATTTTTTTGTTTTTTTATTTTACTTTTTCTTATGTTCGTTGTAAAAATTACCTTTTCATATTTCTATTTTCTTTTTACTTTGTTATTAACTTTTTTAACGAATTTGTCATTTCAGTGTTAACTCATATTCGCGTCGCAATTTATCTATTTTTCGATCTCTTGAACCGATTCGTAACAACTTCATATGTTTCATTTATGTACATAGTCATGTTAATGTCACCCCCGTAATGCGCGTAACAAAGTTTGCAACCGTCGCATCACACGGGCTTAATTTCTAGTTGCTACTATATTCACTAACTTTTAGATCTTGAGTTTTATGTATTGCGGCTCAATCTTTTCTAAAGCCTTAAGGTGAATAAAATTAAGTTTTATGTATTGCGCTCATCCTAATTAAACATGAGAGCATAAAATGTGTAAAGTTAACTTTTAGACAAAGCCTTCCAGCGACAACACTAGTCAATAGTCATGTCCTAAAATGGGACTAAAATCGACACTGGTGATTAACATATAGGAATCTAGCTTTAGTCTATTCTCATGTTGATAATTACCTTTTGATGCTACTCAAACTTATTTTGTAGTTTATAAAATTAAGCTTACAGCCTATGCTTAATTTGAATATATGTGCACTATGACCTTTTGAGGTAGTCAAATATCTAAAAGCTTACACTTACTTCTGTTTTCTACACCTATCTAATTTACAGCTTTATTAACATTTTAGCCTTTGACATCAAATGTTTCTGATTATTTTTCTTGAATGATAGAATACCCCCGTACTCAAAGGTCGAAAAACATATTTGGGAGTATTGAAGGTGTTGGTATTAGTCTTTGCAATGCTATGTGGTATTCATGTATGTTCTACGTTTTTAAAACAAGCACAAATCGAAAGAAAGAAGGATCTTTTTGAGTCCCAAGTATCCGGGAGGCCTCGTCATAACAATGTCGTCTATCAGTCTCAGTTCACTCATTTTCATTACTCGAAACCCCAAGCTAGGTAAAACCTTAAAAAAACTATATATGTATCGTACATTCAAGGAAGTTCACCTGGTTGGTCCTATGTATATTAAAATATGTTATAAAATTGGATTGTGTTAAATGTACCCTACCCTAGTTACTTTTACTCAATATACCACCTCTCCTTACTTAAAAAGTCACATCTTCTCTCACATTTTACTCTAGCCTATCTGTAAATATTTGACCCCTAATAGGAATATTTGTGTTGCAAGGCTTGAATGTGGCCGGAATCCTGTGCGTTTGTTTGTCATTGTGTCGATGCAAAGATCAGGAAGCGGATGGTTTGAAACTCTAATGAATAGTCATATTAATGTAAGCTCCAATGGCGAGATCTTCGGTCAAAAACACAGGAGACAAAACGTTTCAATGATCATCAACACTCTTGATAGAGTTTACAATTTGGACTTGCTTACTAATTCATCCAAGAACGAGTGTTCTGCTGCAATTGGTTTCAAATGGATGCTAAATCAGGTAACATTTAGCTTCATCGTTAATCAAGAATATTATTAATTAACAGTTGTTTCCATATACCATGTCATCCAAAAACATTCTTGACGATTTAGGGCTTGATGGACCATCCCGAAGAGATTCTCGATTACTTCACTAAGAGAGGCGTTTACGTCATTTTCTTCTTAAGAAGAAATATGCTACGTAGATTGGTTTCAATCCTTGCGAATTCATTCGATAAAGAAGCCAAACTTCTAAATGGAGTCCATGTGTCTCATGTACACTCACATGAAGAGGTATACATACTTTTTTTTAAGATTGAGAGACAAATCAAATAACTGAATACCGAACCGTCATTAAACCACGTATATATATATATATATATATATATATTTAATTTAAAAATAATTTTATCAAAAAACTTTTGTTAAATGTTTATATGAATTGATTAAGGAAAGAAATACAAAGTGAATTGTTAATGTATGATGCATAAACGAACTATCTGCTTATAATGATATGTCTAGAGCCACCTTTAATTTGACAAACGTATTTAACATCGTCTAAAATACACGTGTTGTATCCTGGATATCTCGTAAATTTTGCATGCAAAAATAACTTATACAATATCTCATCCTTACATAAATAATATATATTAGTTTCCCCTCATTTACGCTTATAAATTAACGTGCTTGTTGCTTTTATGTTAGCCTCGTATACCAAAATTTGCTAGAATCTTCACCGATTGGTACCGAACTAAATGAATCGTATTTCTCCAAAACCGAAATAGCCAAACACTTTGTAAACGGAACAATCGATTAGTGAAATTTAAAAACCGAAACATCTGTTATAGATTTTGTTTTACTTCGCCATCACTTTAATTTAAGATTTTTCATATCTGAATAAAGACTCAAACTCGTCACCTGAGTATCAAACAACACACTTGCATGTCAATGTGTTGGTAAATCAAAGGGAGAATTAAGAACATAAGAACAAGAATCAAACCAAACTCAACCCTTGATTGAATGAATGTGTAAAACTTGATTTGATCATTGTTTGCGATGGGTTTTTATAACCTTAATCCCAAAACATCGCAACACTTCAAATAATACAGACATGTCTCTAAAAACATTTTTCACATACGTAAAGATTTGACCCTTCTACTATGAGACTTTACATTCTTGACCCTAACATACTTTACAACTATTGATACTTATAACCCTTATACTTTATAAATTTTAGTTTAAACATCAATACAATATTCTACTTTGAATCTTGTATTAGGCTTTAAAGCTATCAAGATACAAACCTACAATCAATGTAACATCATTGGAATCGGATTTGGAAAAAATGGAATCAACCGCTATAAAGGCGCTAGAGTACTATAATAGCACGAGGCACATCATTGTCTATTATGAAGATCTAATGAAGAACCCTAATGTGAGTAAAAAAGTTAGTAACTTCAAGTTTTTTGTGTCTTGACCTTCACACTCATTTTGTCATTCACATGGTTGTTGTAGAAACTTATGCAAGTGGAAGACTTTCTAACGCTGACCCGAATGAAATTAAAAAGTCGGCAGGTGAAGATACATAAAGGACCGTTATCAGAACATATCAATAACTGGGACGACGTCTATAGGACTCTTAGTGGGACAACGTATGAGAGATATCTTCGAGCTAAATACTAATTATGGTTTTATCATTTGTCACGACTAGAAATGTAAATGACCATGCATATCTAGGTTTTAAGCCTTCCGTTATTTAGTTCTCTGATAATGTTAATTTGATGTTTTGGTTATGTGGTCGCCTTCTCTAAAGAATTTGGTTTCACGTATTAGAATCCATACAGAAATTTGATTATCCATGCAGAATGATCAGAATAGATCAATCTAGAACTTTATACAAACGTGAGTTCCTGGATGGGTAACTTATCGGGGGCAAAACGGACAATATTCTGGTACGACTTACTTGGGTTGTTACAATGACACTATTTATACAAACTTTGGGATTATCTATACAAAGTTTGGACTACATTTGTAAGTATCTTGGTTTAGAGACTAGCTTCATTATTGCCCAAAACCATTAGATTGGCACCCGCAAAAGTCCACACAATAATCTGGTTGATAGGAAGTGACAAACTTGAATTACTCTATGAACTTCGTTTATGACGGATCCATGATTTTTCATAAGTAGGGGCCAAAAATGGATCATGTTATAACGGGTCACATCACACCTGTAAGAACAAATGGGTCATAAAGTTACTAAATGTGCACAAAACACATTCTGGACACAAAAAATCGGAAAACCATCTTTGTAGATGATTGTGTTTTGTAGGCATTTACTAACTTGAGATTTTGTTGGTGTTGGCATCTTTATAATAGGAAAACCTTCTTTATAACTTTTTATTGAATTTATATGATAATTCTACAATTTCTATTACTAAGCTATTTAGCGGCCAAAACCAACAAAATCCCATCTTAGTTTTGGTCATCGGGACCCTAATTTTAATCAAATCGCCGTTCAACATTCAATAAAAAATTATAAAAATCTATTTACAAATCATGTGGTACCAAATCCCAATTTCATTAGATAGTTATCGTGAACTGAACTAGAGTAGATACAGAACAATTGAATGTATCAAATTGATTTCTTTCAAATAATCAATTTCAGTTTTGGAAGATAGACCGGTGCTTTCGAATTTGCGATTGGAACCTTGATAGCATTAAGAATGGTAGACAGGAAGAAGAAATATAAAGAAGAGAATAAGCTGATAGCTCAAAATTCATCGATCCCCATTTCATTTGGTAGATTCTTTTAAGTACAACCATCATTAACAAACTGATCCCTTTACTATATTTGACAATTACCATTTGAACCCTGCATTATTGTTAGAAAAAATTACAAGCCCGCCATGAAGTTTGAGTGGGGGCTTACCACCCAGTCGGCTCTTTTTTTAACAACAATTCCTAGATTTTCTAGAAATAAATACACTATAACCTGCACCCCACATGTTTTAGTCCCAACCTTTTGGTTGTGTGATACGCCACTTAACCACCCCCTCGGCTCTTAATCAATCCACTTTGCAGTTTTCACACTCATCAAATGTACTGTTTTAAATGCTTAAGTACGGACCCATAACACACGAGTGGCATCTCTAATGCAAGTAACTAATGATAAAACAGGTTCAACCATTTTTTTTTATCAACAATCAATAATATAAAGCAAATACGATGCAATGTGCTTAAAAGGAGCAATGAAGGTCGTGAAGCCAAAACTATTGTTGCTCATGGCGTTATTCACAGATGAAGGCTTCACAAACTGATGTTGTCTGATCAAAAGTATGAGAGGGACAGTGATAATTGTCAGATGGAGTAATTCCTCGATTTCATTCAATTGATACACAAACTAAATGTAGACAAATACAAGGAGCTAATTACGTCTATTCTAGGAAAACCAATCAATCCTAACTAATGGGAAAATACAAAATATTCACACGATAATTGTAGAGTCATATATTTTGTATAAGCTGTTGTCATTTATTGTATGTTTAAACAATTTTAGACTAGTTTACTTTCTGTCATTTCATTATTGTAATTTCAGTTTTCTGCAATTAGTTAAGTCGGGGCCATCGAAACTACTTAGTTTCGATTGAGTCTGTTCAATCGAAACTAGTAGTTTCGATAGATGGTAGTTTCGACAGTCTGTGTATCAATTGTAAATGGTCAATCGAAACTAGTAGTTTCGATTGACCATAGTTTCGATACCTGTCACTACTATAAATAGCCTAGTTTGAGATTGTTTAGGGTGTGAGTAGCGGTTGTAACCCTGAACCTTCTCTTTCACATTTTTCCTGAATCAATACAATTTGCAGTTGTTTATTCACTGTGTTCTTACACTTTCATACTATTTGCGTGTTGATTCAAACTGTGGTTAGCCTGTTATCTTCACCAACACTGTTTCTATTATCTGTTTCACCACCATACACACAGTTTTCGCCTGTGTGTGTGCGTAATCGATCAAATAAGTGATTTCAAGAGAAATCTGGACCTACAATTGGTATCAGATTTATGCTCTAGTGTTTTTTAGTGTTATCAGGTTATTGATCGATTCTAGGTGATTACCAAGGGTTTTCGTTGCTTATTTTGGGTTTTTGCACATTTATTCTCGAGGTACTGTTTCATCATTTTTCAAGGGTTTTTGCTCGTATTTTCGGAATCGGAGGTTGGATTCGTGATCAGGACAGTTAGACGAAGGTTTTCGCTGGATTGGTTTGTTATTTCTGCACCTTTGATTTCTGGAGCTTTTCATCAATGGAGTATTTCTGTTTTGGAGAAGAAGGCATCGAAACTACGGGGAACAATTTCTGATTTCTGTTGATCATCGAAACTTCTTGTCTACGTTTTGTCGGGAGAAGGTACTATCGAAACTAGATTTGTGTCTCTTATAGAAACTGTGGGTATCGAAACTAGTTGTTTCGATAAAAGTTGTTCTATCGAAACTAGTCCTATTGAAACTAGTTGTTTCGATAATAGTTGTCCTATCGAAACTAGTTGTTTCGATAAAAGTTGTTCTATCGAAACTAGTTGTTTCGATAGAAGCTGACCTATCGAAACTAGTTACTGTTTTAGTTTCGATTCAAAATATTATGGCCACTTCAAGTTCAACAGAACATTCTGGTGGAAATAGACCACCTGTTCTTGTGTCCACAAGAGATTTTGATGACTGGACTAAAAAGATGAAGTTTTTCTTTCAATTTCACGATTATACACTATTGAGTTCTATCACCGATGGTCCCCACAAGCCCGTAACTACTACTGCTGATGTTCAACGTCCTAAGTTAGTATCTGAGTATGATGAGAAAGATCTTGCCTTGATTGCCCGAGACAACAAGGCCTACGGGACTATTGCCATGGCTCTTCCTATGGATATTTTCAACATCTTTGCTGAGTACACAACTGCCAAAGACTAATGGGCTGCTTTGTGCACAAGATATGAGGGAAGTGAGGATGTCAGGAAAAGCAAAAGAGATCTGATCAAGAAACAATATGCGATGTTCAGCAGTGTAAGGGGAGAATCAATATCTGATTTGATCAACCGTTTCTCAAGCATTGTATCAAGGTTGAAGGTAATGGGAGTTGAGTATCCTACTTTTGATCTAAACAAGAAACTCCTAGATTCTCTTCCTGAGGAATGGAATATGTATCGAATCATGATCAAAAAGACTGAGAATCTGAGTGCTCTGTCTCAACAGGAAGTCTATAGCATTCTTGAATCTTATGAAATTGAGATTAAGAAGGGAGCAGTCACTCCATCAAATCAGTTTGGAAACACAGCTCTCATTGCTGGATCAAGCTCATCCGGTAGCCCATACTTTCAGACTGATGTCCCTCCTTCAGCTGCTGCAATTAATTCTACCAGCTCCTCTGCTCCTCAAAAGACTATCACCATGATTCCTGATGAATATGTCCCAATCATGACTGCTTTCATGTCGTGCTATGATGCACTGATCTCTGGAAATCTAACACCGGTTAGCTTTCAACCTGATGACTTGGAGCAGATTAATCCTGATGATTTGGAGAAAATGAACATTGACTGGTGCATGGCCATGTTGACCTTAAGAGCCAAAAGGTTCATCAAAAGAACCGACATAGACAAATTCAAGCAAGGAAAGACGCTTGGGTTTGATATCAAGAAGGTGAGATGCTACAATTGTGATCAGCTGGGTCACTTTGCCAGAAACTGCAAGGAGCCGTCCTCCAAAGATCAGCAAGATAAGAAGATTTCCTCTGGTAAACAAGCTGCCAATCCTCCAAAGACAAACACAACTTCAAGTTCCACAGCTCTTGTGTGCCAAGCTGATGGACATTATCATTGGGGAGAACAAGCTGAGGAAGCTGCTGATAAAGCCTTGATGGCTGATGTGGAGGAAAATGGCAAGTGTGTCATGATTGAACCAGCTGAGGATCTCACTGCTGTGCCTGCTGAGGTTATTTCTAAACTTTGTGATTCTAGATCTTGCTTAAATGAAATTCAAAAATACAGATTCATCAATCAAGCCTTGATTGATGAACGAAATCACATTAAGGTGATGTATGACTCTGTGGCAAAAAATGAGAAACTTTACTTAAAGAAAATTCGTGATATTTCTGGTGAAAATCGTTCTTTAATTGTGCAACTCAATACTCAATCCATTAATAATACAATTTTGACTGAAAGAGTCCAAAAGGCAGAAAAAGCCAAATTACAGGTTGATCACATGGATATGGATCAGAAGATTCTGTTTGGAATAATTGATAAAGAATTTAATAGAAAAGACACAGAAGGTCTTGGGTATAACTCTCATCCACCTCCTTATTCTAAATCAGGGAGATTTGCTGATATGCCTACTCCACATGTTTCCACACCTTTTGTTTGCACATTATCTCCTGATGATTATATTACATCCTCTGATTCTGACAGTTTTGCTTCTTGTGCAGAGTCAAATTGTGTAAATTCCGAAGATGATTGTGATAAGAGTGCTAATGATAGAACTATTTTAAAAGAACTTGAGTCGGATGAATGTAATAATATGTCCGTGTCAAAACCAAATATTTGTGAACACGTTAAAAACTTGTATTTTGATTCTATGCCTGCTGAGCATACGGGTTTGGGATGTGATGTTTCTAAATTTAAAAATGTCTTGCCTTTTGTTCCTAAATCTTTGAATGTTATGCCATGTGTTACAAAATTTAAAAGTGCAGGAATTATTGTGAATGATGTACCACGTGAAACCATGAGCAACATGGAATTTTTCAGATTAAAGGAAGCACATCGTCTTCAAGACAAAGTTATTGATGAGAGAACCGTCTCATGTTCAGATCCCTCAACATCACAATCATCTTCATCTTGTGATGACTATTATCAGGCTAAGATATCTTGTGAAAACGTCTGTTTTAGTTGTGGTGCCTCAAATCATGTTTCAAAGAGTTGTAAATTGACAACCGCAAATTTTAATGAAGAATCACCTTCCCAAAGTTCATTAAATTCATATGTGTTGCCTAATTCTTCTCACAGTAGGAAATCTAGGCGTAAAAGAATTAAAAATGCTAAAAATTATTTAAAACGAAATTGGAAAATTAAAAATAATGTTCTATTTGATGACCGTGCTTCATCAAATGATGGTTGTACTTCTGATTCCAATGAGATGTCATATCCTGACACTAAAATCTCTTGATTGAAACATTTTTGGTTAAAACGTATAAATGGTTCGTTGTGTATAGGGTCAATCAAGAAGAACCGGCGATAACATCTGGCATGTAGATAGTGGATGTTCAAGGCATATGACTGGGCACTTTAACTTGCTGCAAGATTATCATCAAATTGATGGAGAGTATGTTGCTTTTGCTGGAAACCCAAGAGGAGGAAAGATTGAAGGACAAGGAACAGTATCAAATGGAGTAAATAGTCTGGAATTTGTCAACTATGTTCCTCAGTTAAAATACAATCTGATGAGTGTTTCACAGATTTGTGACAAGGACTTTTGTGCTTTATTCAATTCAAAAGAATGTCTTATCTTAAAGCCGGGAGTGGTGATTCCGGAAGAACTTATTCTCATGCGTGCTCCCAGAAGATACAACACATATAGCTTGGATATGAACAACCCATCGGGAATTGAATCGTGTTTTCTCTCAAAGGCTTCCGAAGATGAATCTTTCCTGTGGCATAAGAGGTTGGGACATGTCAATTTCAAAACAATGAATCGACTGGTTCGAGGCAACCTAGTCACTGGATTACCTCTCAAAGATTTCACTCCTATGGAACACTGTATTTCATGTTCCAAGGGAAAACATCACAAATCTTCACATAAGCCTAAGACCACCAATTCCATTGACTCTCCTCTCCAATTGCTTCACATGGATCTCTTTGGTCCAGTGAGTGTCATGAGTCTTGGACGAAAGTCATACTGTCTGGCGGTAATAGATGATTTTTCTCGATTCACTTGGGTGTTTTTCTTAGCTAAGAAGGATGTGACGCCAGAGATTTTAAAGACCTATCTGCTTCAAATTGAAAACCTCTTCAGTTTAAGTGTGAAGACTATCCGCAGCGATCATGGAACAGAATTTAAGAATGCAACTCTTGATTCCTTCTGTGAAAGCAAAGGAATTTCTCGTCAATTTAGTGCACCTCGTACTCCTCAACAAAACGGTGTAGCTGAAAGGAGAAACCGCACCTTAATTGAAGCTGCACGAACTATGATTGTTGACTCTAAGCTTCCCGTGACTTTCTGGGCTGAGGCGGTCAACACTACATGTTTCGTGCAAAATCGGGTTCTTATCACTAAAAGTTGCAACATGTAACACCCAAAAATAAAAAGAAAAGAAAAATTCAAAATTTCACTCCCTCGCGGTACGCGAGGGAGATTTTGACAAAACCTCGCGGTACGCGAGGGGACTGCTTATACGCCAGATTTACACCTTCTCGCGGTGCGCGAGAAGATTCCCAACCAAGCCTCGCGGTACGCGAGGGAATAGTACACGCGTCAGGGCCAGAAAACACGTGTCATTCACCCTTGCCACCAGCCGCCACGTGTCATGCTGACTCAGCACCGTTCGTGACACCTCATCCTCTCGCGGTCCGCGAGAGATTTCCTTGGCCAGTCTCGCGGTACGCGAGAGACCGGAATTCCAGCCTATAAAAGGCCGTCAACGGGATTGAAATCTCTACACAATTTCCAAACATTCCTTATACACAAACCCGATCTCTCAAAACTCTACGACGTTCCAAGCCGCCGTCCAACCTTCCAACGAAACCCTGCTCAAGCCGTAGTTCCGTCCAAATCCCGTGAAGTAGGTATCATTAAAACTATTCATATATATATAGTCGCAATTATATATATATTCTCTCATATATATTCTCGTTAATCGTGTCTTCCCTAGGAAGAAACGTGTCGAGGTTCTGCTCAAATTCCGAAGCCTACAACCCTACCAGCCATCAAAATCAAGGTGAACACATTTAACGCTTTTCAAACAAGAAAACCATTTTATTTACGAAAACGGCATGAAACAAATTAAATGCTTTAATCATAAGGGTAATCTACGTGATAGCATTCAGGCCATAAGCATACGTATATTTGATCAAATGGTATACATGAGGAGGGTGAAATCCCCTTCCGTGGCTGGGTACAGATCATGTAAGGGGATATCATAAGACTGAGGATATGGTTCCTTAGCAGATCATGTAAGACTAAGAACAAGGTTCTTAGCATCACGACCCTGGGAATAGGCTATCAGTCTGAGACATAGAGCTCAGCCAGTTGACCCCATGGCAGAGACCCGGTGTATGTAGGTGGTATATACTTCAGGTGAAAAAGACTGCTGAATGTGTAGATTTATCGTCAAAGAAAACGTGCTTAAAGGCTTTAATTTGGTTTATGTTAGAAATCATTTTCGTGTCAGTTAAATGTGATTCACCGGCTTTATGCTGATGTTCATTTTCAAAACGTTTTTCACAGGTAGTGAAAGAAATCATTAAATTCAGGGTGGTGCAGTAAAGACAAGATCTTTAGGCATATTTAAATCCCTGTGGCAGACTAATACAAGACCAAATGTTGGAACGGACATAGATCCTAGACATTTTAAATGGCTTGTATTATGTAAATTAATTCAGCAGATGTACATTATATAATAGACTTTTGAATGTCTATTATCATGAAATGAAAAGGGACGTGGATCCCAAGTTTTGACAAATGTACAGAATTAACCCTTGAGGTTATTTACATGACATTTCATTACAAAAAGGCATCAAGTAAAAACAAAGACTTCCGCTGTCCAAATATATGGGACCTCATTCAGATACCAGCGTTGTCTCGCGACGCCCGGGCAGGGGTAGCCCGGGGTTGTGACAGGTTGGTATCAGAGCCACATTCAAGGGTTTTAGCAAAACTAGATACTTATATGATTGTATCTTGGCTTTAACCAATAGTTGTGCCTACTGAACAAACGATAGGAAGATGCCTTTAACATAACCAATAAATTACAGGATGTCAGATCCATACTATTATCCTTATAATTACCCAAACTACTTCCCTGGAGAATCATCTAATCAAGTAGTACCAAGATATGATGATTATATCCACTACCTGCCGACCCCGGAGAATTGGAACAGAATGGTCGCAGAACAAGTGGAGCAGACTCAAGCAAGGCTTGAACCTCTGAGGGAAGAATCAGAGTATTCAGTGGAAATGGAAGATTCAAGAGAATCTTTACGTCCTGTTATGACATCTATGCCACTACCTCAATCGTTAGACATAGTATACCCTACCGGAACAATTCAAGAACATCCACCCAGTCCAAGTGAAGAAACTCCACATTCGATTTCTGAATCCGACAAGGCTGCCGTTTGTGAAGGCAGTGGTGGAAAGTATTTCTTTGATCCTATTCCAGAACATCCCATTTTCAAGGAACCTTTCTTCTATGTAGATCCCTCCGATGGACGTCAGTATGCAACCGACGGAAAAGTCGTGTGGTCTGTTAACTCAGCATATCACGATCTTAGGATGGGACACAGGGAACCACCTCCTTGTTATGGATACCATGATGAACTGCCAAAATCAATTGATGAACACCTCGATCGTGCTCTTAGAGAGGCTGACGATCTACGTGCTGAACTGTTCTTCACCAGACAAGTTGTAGTCCAGAATGAACAAACTATAATTGATTATGAGCTAGCTCAGGAAGACAGGAAGTACGCAGAACAATGGGTGGCAGATCAGTTGATCCAGAAGGGTGCTATGACCGAGACCCTGGGGAGATTCTATCAAGATTTGGGAGATGTGCTTCTCGATTAAAGTTAATGATAGTATTTGTATAATTAGCTAACTTTAAGTGATATAGATGCATATCTATATTTCTGTATTTGTAACAAATAGATGAAGTTTAAGCGATAATAAACTTCAAATTTTGACCCAAATTCGTGCTTGTGTTCTTAGATGTCTCAACAAAACAATGACAATAGCGGTCCATCTACCTACATTATCAAGGAAAAAGGAAAAGAAGTTAATAATAATCCTGAAATAGCTACTCAACAACCAGAATTGCAACAACTGGTCAAACAAAGCATTAAAGAAATGCTTCCTGCCATAATAAAGGAAGTACAAGAAAACATCAAAACTCCAAGCCACGTAACTCTTCCTTCAAAAAGAATGGAAAACCCTTCGAAAACCCACACAGAGCAAGTAGCAAGCTCTCGTAAACCTCAAACCTCGAAAAGATCCAGAACATCAAGCAATAAGTATTCTGAATCTGAAGAATCGTTAAATTTAAGCAGTGAAGACTCTGAAGAAGAAGAAAATGAAACAAAAAGGTATAAACACAAGGGTTGTTCTTACAAAACCTTTCAGGACTGTAAACCTTATGAATTTAAGGGCACCGAAGGCGGTATTGCTACTCTTCACTGGCTAGAGAAGATGGAGTCAGTAATAGCAATTAGCAAGTGTGCTAAGAAAGATCAAGTGCTGTATGCTTCAAACTCCTTCAAAAATGAAGCGTTGGAATGGTGGAATTCAATCATTTCTGCCAAAGGGAGGAGAAAGACCAATGCTATGGATTGGAAAGAATTTCGGGCAAAGGTGAAAAAGAAATTTTGCCCCAAGACTGAAAAAGAACAAGCTGAAAGAAAATTTCTGGAGCACCGAATGGTGGGTACCAACGATCGAGAGTACACCACCAAATTCTTTGAATATGCTCGATTGGCACCTCACCTGGCTAAACCTGAATCAGTTCTCATAACTCGATATATTTATGGCTTAGTTCCAGAGATCCGTGATTTGGTGAAGGTTGTCTCACCAAAAACCATTGAGTCCACCGTAGAATTGACCGGTACCATGACGGCTGGACTAATCAGAAATATAGAGGAAAAGAAGAAAGTCGAATCCTCTATAAAATCAAAACCCGAGGCCAAAAGATTTAGCAAGAACTTTGGGCAAAAGGGGTTACCATTTAACAATCCACCATGCAAAACATGCGGACGCAGGCATAGTGGAAAGTGTGTTTTTGAAACTCCATTCTGTAATTATTGCAAGGTCTCAGGTCACTCTACTGAGAATTGCTTCAAGAAAAAGGGAATAACTTGTTTTAGTTGTGGAGAGCTGGGGCACATCAGCACTAATTGCCCTAAGTTTGCAAGGACCGGAAGAGCTGGAGGATCAGGAGCCAAGATCACTCCAGAAAACAAAAAGACCGTACGAGCTTTTGTCATGAATGCTAACCAAGCTGAGAGAACGCCGGACGTAATTACCGGTACGTTTCTTCTTAATAATGTTTATGCTAAGGTCTTATTTGACTCAGGTGCGAACCGGAGTTTTATAGATTATAATTTTTGTAATCTATTAAATAAACCTTTAAGTCCCTTAGCTGAAACATATGAAGTAGAAACAGCGAACGGTGATTTGATAAAAATATCCCAATCACTGAACAATTGTTACATTACATTGGCTGGTTTCACTATCCCAGTACAATTGTTACCAATGTCAATAACTGGCTTTGACATTGTTTTGGGGATGGATTGGTTATCCACTAATCAAGCCGAAATCCTTTGTAATCAACAAGTTGTAAAACTCGTTACACCAACAAACAAAACTCTAACTATCCAAGGTGATAAACCCACAAAACCTATCCAGATAATCTCCATACTTAAAGCAACCAAGTGCTTAAGAAAAGGATATCTGGCATGTCTAGTATCAATTACTGCCTTGGAAAAGGAGAAGAAGATAGAATCAGTACATGTAGTATCTGAATTTCCAGACATTTTTCCTGAAGAACTGCCTGGATTACCACCAGAACGAGAGGTAGAATTTCGAATCAACCTTGTACCTGGTGCAACTCCAATTGCCAAATCCCCGTACAGACTGGCACCCACAGAAATGGCAGAACTCAAGAAACAATTGGATGAACTTCTTGAGAAAGGTTTTATCCAACCAAGTTCTTCACCCTGGGGAGCTCCAATTCTCTTTGTTAAGAAGAAAGACGGATCAATACGCATGTGTATTGATTATCGGGAACTGAATAAAGTTACCATCAAAAACCGATACCCGCTTCCACGGATTGACGATTTATTCGATCAACTCCAAGGAGCTTGTCATTTTTCAAAGATCGATCTTCGTTCAGGTTATCATCAGTTGAAAGTGCATGATAACGATATCTCAAAAACTGCATTTCGAACACGGTATGGACATTTCGAGTTCACGGTTATGCCATTTGGACTTACAAATGCTCCTGCCGCATTCATGGACATGATGAATCGTGTCTGTAAACCCTATTTAGATGAGTTTGTCATAGTTTTTATTGATGACATACTTATTTATTCCAAAACCCAAGTTGAACACGAAACTCATCTTCGAACCATACTTGAACTTCTTCGAAAAGAGAAATTATATGCTAAGTTTTCCAAATACGAATTTTGGTTAACGGAAGTACAATTTCTTGGTCATGTCATCAACGTGAACGGAATTCAAGTAGATCCTTCCAAAATTGAAGCTATATCCAAATGGGAAATTCCCAAGTCACCCACCGAAATTCGTAGTTTTCTGGGATTAGCGGGATATTACCGCCGGTTCATTCAAAATTTTTCTCGTATAGCAATCCCACTCACATCCCTAACTCGGAAATCTGTAAAATACGAATGGGGACCCAAACAATCTGAATCTTTTGAAACTTTGAAACAAAAACTGACAAACGCACCTATTCTATCTTTACCAGATGGTATTGAAGACTTCGTAGTTTACTGCGACGCCTCACATACTGGTTTAGGTTGCGTATTAATGCAACGCAAGAAAGTCATTGCTTATGCATCTCGTCAGTTGAAAATTCATGAGAAAAACTACTCAACCCACGATCTAGAGTTGGGCGCTATAATCTTTGCTTTGAAATTATGGCGACACTATCTCTATGGGGTTAAGTTCACAATCTACACTGATCATAAAAGTCTCAAGTACATATTTAGCCAGAAGGAGTTAAATATGAGACAAAGAAGATGGATGGAAATCCTGAATGATTATGATTGTGAAATTTGTTATCATGAAGGAAAGGCAAATGTAGTAGCAGATGCCTTGAGCCGAAAAGAAAATGTCAAGCCAAAGAGAGTACGTTCTCTCAGACTTGAACTACAAATTGATCTTGTAAGTCAGTTAAAAGAGGCACAAGAGTTAGCTTTGAAGGAAGGTAACTTTGAAAAAGAAGGAATGAAAGGAATGCTCGACTTACTGATCAAAGGTGAAGATAATATCCTTCGCATGAATAAACGTATTTGGGTACCAGTTACAGGTGATCTTCGAGAGCGAATCCTCGAAGAAGCACACAAGTCCAAATACACCATGCACCCAGGAAGTGATAAAATGTACAAGAACCTCAAAGAAAGTTACTGGTGGATTGGTATGAAAAAGAACATTGCTATCTACATAGCAAAATGTTTGACTTGTTCCAAAGTCAAAGCCGAACACCAAAAGCCAGCTGGATTATTGCAACAGTTAGAATTACCAGTTTGGAAATGGGAATTGATAACTATGGACTTTATTACCAAACTTCCTCGAACCACTCGTGGAAATAATGCAATCTGGGTTATCATTGACCGTTTAACCAAATCAGCTCACTTTCTATCTATCAAGGACACCATGAGTATGGACAAAATGGCGCAAATTTACGTTAATGAAATTGTAACGTTACATGGTGTGCCTCTATCCATAGTGTCAGATAGAGATAGTCGCTTCACATCTCGATTCTGGCAAAGTTTTCAAACAGCTCTAGGAACTCGATTGAATCTTAGCACTGCTTATCATCCACAAACTGATGGGCAGAGCGAAAGAACCATACAAACCCTAGAAGATATGCTCCGAGCCTGTGTGATAGACTTTGGAGGTAATTGGGATGATCATTTACCTCTAATGGAATTTTCCTACAACAATAGTTATCACACAAGTATTCAAGCCGCACCATTTGAAGCATTGTACGGAAGAAAATGTCGAACGCCTGTATGTTGGTCAGATATCGGAGAAAATCAACTATCAGGACCAGAGATAGTCCAAGAAACTACCGATAAAATCTTGCAAATACGAGAACGTCTAAAAATGGCTAGAGATCGACAGAAAAGTTATGCAGATAAACGAAGAAAGCCGTTAGAATTCCAAATCGGTGACAAGGTGTTATTAAAAGTTTCACCTTGGAAAGGTGTTATTCGTTTCGGAAAGAAAGGAAAGTTAAGTCCACGTTTTGTTGGACCTTTCAAAATCATTAAACGAATCGGATCTGTTGCCTATCAGCTTGAACTACCAGTAGAGATGGGTGGGGTACACGATGTATTCCATGTATCAAACCTACGTAAGTGTTTAGCTGATGAATCCTTGCTTATGCCTTTACAAGATGTGGAAGTAAATGAAAAGCTCAAATTCATTGAACGACCGTTACAAATTGAAGACCGACAAATCAAAAAGCTTAAACGAAAGCAATTGGCGTTAGTCAAAATAAGATGGGACTCCAGGCGTGGCCCAGAATATACTTGGGAACTTGAGTCAGAAATGCGCAAAAAGTATCCACATCTCTTTCAATGAATCTCGAGGACGAGATTATTCTAAAGGAGGGGAGGATGTAACACCCAAAAATAAAAAGAAAAGAAAAATTCAAAATTTCACTCCCTCGCGGTACGCGAGGGAGATTTTGACAAAACCTCGCGGTACGCGAGGGGACTGCTTATACGCCAGATTTACACCTTCTCGCGGTGCGCGAGAAGATTCCCAACCAAGCCTCGCGGTACGCGAGGGAATAGTACACGCGTCAGGGCCAGAAAACACGTGTCATTCACCCTTGCCACCAGCCGCCACGTGTCATGCTGACTCAGCACCGTTCGTGACACCTCATCCTCTCGCGGTCCGCGAGAGATTTCCTTGGCCAGTCTCGCGGTACGCGAGAGACCGGAATTCCAGCCTATAAAAGGCCGTCAACGGGATTGAAATCTCTACACAATTTCCAAACATTCCTTATACACAAACCCGATCTCTCAAAACTCTACGACGTTCCAAGCCGCCGTCCAACCTTCCAACGAAACCCTGCTCAAGCCGTAGTTCCGTCCAAATCCCGTGAAGTAGGTATCATTAAAACTATTCATATATATATAGTCGCAATTATATATATATTCTCTCATATATATTCTCGTTAATCGTGTCTTCCCTAGGAAGAAACGTGTCGAGGTTCTGCTCAAATTCCGAAGCCTACAACCCTACCAGCCATCAAAATCAAGGTGAACACATTTAACGCTTTTCAAACAAGAAAACCATTTTATTTACGAAAACGGCATGAAACAAATTAAATGCTTTAATCATAAGGGTAATCTACGTGATAGCATTCAGGCCATAAGCATACGTATATTTGATCAAATGGTATACATGAGGAGGGTGAAATCCCCTTCCGTGGCTGGGTACAGATCATGTAAGGGGATATCATAAGACTGAGGATATGGTTCCTTAGCAGATCATGTAAGACTAAGAACAAGGTTCTTAGCATCACGACCCTGGGAATAGGCTATCAGTCTGAGACATAGAGCTCAGCCAGTTGACCCCATGGCAGAGACCCGGTGTATGTAGGTGGTATATACTTCAGGTGAAAAAGACTGCTGAATGTGTAGATTTATCGTCAAAGAAAACGTGCTTAAAGGCTTTAATTTGGTTTATGTTAGAAATCATTTTCGTGTCAGTTAAATGTGATTCACCGGCTTTATGCTGATGTTCATTTTCAAAACGTTTTTCACAGGTAGTGAAAGAAATCATTAAATTCAGGGTGGTGCAGTAAAGACAAGATCTTTAGGCATATTTAAATCCCTGTGGCAGACTAATACAAGACCAAATGTTGGAACGGACATAGATCCTAGACATTTTAAATGGCTTGTATTATGTAAATTAATTCAGCAGATGTACATTATATAATAGACTTTTGAATGTCTATTATCATGAAATGAAAAGGGACGTGGATCCCAAGTTTTGACAAATGTACAGAATTAACCCTTGAGGTTATTTACATGACATTTCATTACAAAAAGGCATCAAGTAAAAACAAAGACTTCCGCTGTCCAAATATATGGGACCTCATTCAGATACCAGCGTTGTCTCGCGACGCCCGGGCAGGGGTAGCCCGGGGTTGTGACACAACAAGACACCATATGAGATCATGTACAAGCGCAAGCCAGTTATTGATTTCTTCAGAAAATTTGGGTGTGTGTGCACGATGCTGAACACTTCAGATCAGCTCAACAAGTTTGAAGCCAAAGCTGATGAATGTTATTTTGTTGGTTATTCCTCCAATCAACATGCTTTTCGAGTCTATCATAAGCAGAAAAGAATAGTGCTGGAGTCCATTGATATCAATTGGCATGAAAATAATCACACGGACGCAGGAGACGGTCCCAATTGGCTATTTGATGTCGATTCAGTTTTTAAATCATTTAATCTTCCTGATTTCTCAATTGACTCAACTCATGCTAATCCTTATTTTTCTGTAAACAATTTAGGGAACTTAAATGATCAAGGTTCTTCCTCATCTGCTCAGGTTGAAATTCCTGTGGTTGCAAATGCTGAATCTGATATGGAGTCTTCCGGTTCTGGTGCAACAAGTGAAACTGTTGAAGACAACTCCATTCCAATAGTAGATGTTGCACCACAATCACCTGCTGAAGATCCTATTAATGATATTGCCGATCCTCCTGCTGAAAATCTTACCAATTTGGAAGAAGTAGTGGAAGAAGATGAAATTCCTCAACTGCGAATTCACAAGATTCATCCCACCAATAACATCATTGGACCACTCAATGTGGGTGTTAGTACCCGAAGTGCCAGTGAAGCATTTGAAAACATCATGTTTTCTTGCTTCATCTCTCAAACTGAACCAAAGAACATCAAAGCAGCTCTACAAGAAAACAGCTGGGTGGAAGCAATGCAGGAAGAGCTACAGCAATTCTCAAAGCTGCATGTGTGGAATTTGGTAGATCTTCCCAAGAACAAAGTTCCAATCGGCACTCGTTGGGTTTTTCGCAACAAAAAGGATGAAGGCGGCATTGTGATTCGAAATAAAGCTCGTTTGGTGGTTCAAGGTTTCTATCAAGAAGAAGGGATTGACTGTGAGGAAGTCTTTGCACCAGTGGCTCGCTTGGAAGCCATCAGAATGTTTCTCGCCTATGCAGCCTACATGGACTTCACCGTCCATCAAATGGATGTCAAAAGCGCATTTTTGTATGGCAAAGTTCAAGAAGAAGTATATGTCAAGCAGCCGCCGGGTTTCATTGATCCTAATTTTCCAGACCGTGTTTACAAGTTAGACAAAGCATTGTACGGTCTTCACCAAGCACCTCGTGCGTGGTATGAAACTTTATCAAAGCATCTGATTGAGAATGGTTTCACACGAGGAGCAATTGACCAAACTTTGTTCAAACGGAAGGAGGAAAAGGATACAATCATGGTACAAATTTATGTGGATGATATCATTTTTGGATCTACAAATCCCCGTCTCTGCAAAGAATTTGAAGAAGTGATGCGATCTAAGTTTGAGATGAGCTCCATGGGGGAAATGAAGTTCTTTTTGGGACTACAAGTTGATCAGTCTGAGTCAGGAATCCTTATCCATCAAGAAAAATACGTAAAAGAAATCTTGACCAAGTTCAAAATGGCTGATTCCCATCCAGTAAAAACTCCTGTGGAAGTTCGTCATTGTTTGACTCCTGATGTGGATGGTGAGAGCGTTGATCAGCACCTATATCGCTCTATGATAGGCTCGCTCATGTATCTCACGGCCAGCAGACCCGACATCATGTTTGCAGTGTGCTTGTGTGCACGTTTTCAGGCTAATCCTAAACTCTCTCATTTATCTGCTGTTAAACGTATTTTAAGATACTTAAGGTATAAGCCAAAATTGGGTCTGTGGTATACTAAAACTGACTTGTTTGATCTTGTGGCTTATTCAGACTCAGACTACGGGGGTTGCAACTTAGACCGAAAATCCACTTCTGGAGGTTGTCAATTCCTTGGCAACCGCCTTGTCTCATGGCAATGTAAGAAACAGTCCACCGTTTCCCAATCCACCGCCGAAGCCGAATACATTGCCGCAGCCCTCTGTTGTTCCCAAGTCAGATGGATACACCATCAGATGCTTGACTATGGGATCACATTCCATGAGACACCCATTCTGTGTGACAACACCGCCGTTCCTCATATCACCAAAAACCCCGTTCAGCATTCCAAAACCAAACACATTGAAATCAAACATCACACTATCCGTGATTGTGTTGAAAAGAAGCATATTCAAATTGTTGAAGTCAAAACTCTCAAACAAACCGCAGACATCTTCACAAAGGCTTTTGACTCTACCAGATTCGCCCAACTGGTGGAGATGCTTGGAATGATCAACTTTCAGTAAATTGTGTGAATAGTATTTTTTATTTTTATTTTATTTTTTTTTATTCTGTTTACTTGTCAAAGAAAATTCCAAAAAAGATTTTATTTTTATGAACAGTTTAGGCAAATCTTTTGGGGGAGAAATATTATATTGAAAAGAATTGTTGTGTATATAATCTTACAAGTGGTTTTGAGTTGTAAGAAGAATTGAATCTGACATTTGAGAAATGATAGTGTCTGATCTCATCTCTTGGACATGGAATGGACCAAAAGCGATGGTGTTTACTGAGGTATAGCTGGTAGGCCCGACATATGGTTAAAACTTGTAAGTAGTGTGAAAACTCTAATATATATCTCATACTTGTGTGTTTGAACCCATTATTGAAACATCTAACCCATTTTTATATCTAAGAAAACCAATTCAATCAGATACAGGCTTACGTATTGGATTCCTATTCATACGCCAAGTGACCGTCAATATAACGATATTTACCACCGATGACCCCGTATGTTTTGCTTACGCAAAGATCTCAGGTGCTCATCCTTTTCCCATCCACTTGGATGATTTGACCCCGTCTGTTTTGCTTACGCAAAGATCACGGGTGTTCAACATTTTTCTATCCGCTTGGATAATTTTACGATTTCTTCTGTTTTGCTTACGCAAAAATCTAGAATGCTCGTACCTTTTTAATATCTATTTGGATATTTTTTATTTTAATTTTCTAAATCCACTTGGATATCTTATTTTATTTTGGTGGTACTTTGACATTACTAAGACGGTACCTTGGTTAATCAAAAGAGATGATAGGATGAAGATGGGTACTTCTTGAGGATTGATAGGTTTTCAAAATCATTTTATTTTAATATGTGGGATACACCTTGTATAGTGCTTAAATGGTACCTTTTAATCACATGAAATCAAAATACAAACAACTGATCGGGTTTACTTTGCACAAATATCAGCTATCTTCAGGGACTCACAGTAGTTAATTGCAAAAGAAAGTGTTTCAAGAGACTGACCAGATCTGATCTCATGATTGGATTTTTTTCAAGAAGATAAGTGTAAATATCTTGTGTATATATGTTAGTTTTATTTCTGTTACTTTGTACATATCGAAACTACTTTGACATATCGAAACTACTATGTTCATATCAAAACTACTTTGTACATATCGAAACTATTTTGACATATCGAAACTACTATGTTCATATCGAAACTAGTTTGCCCTATCGAAACTAGTTGTTTCGACAGGGGCATTTTTGTCTTTTGTTCCTCGCAATTTAAATGCCTTCATAAATAAATCCCTCCCTTCATATCTTCTTCACTCGTCTTTTTCGCAACCCTTTTCATTTTCTCCGACACACACAAAATTTCTCAAGCCTTGGTCTGAGTTGCAAATTATCAGGGTTAATCACCTAATTACCCCCGTTGTCACCATCGTCTTCATCATCAGGTAACGTCTCACTATTTCATTTGAATGATTCTTGCGAATCAACAGACCTAGGGTTTCAAAAGTTCAAATTTGTTCGACTGAATCTTCATAATAACAGTCGTTGTGTGCTTATCCGTGTTTGCAAACATCCTTATCATCTTAGAACTCACGATTATTGTGTTTTATTGCAGATAACAGTCTCGCATTTGGTAAGATGACATTCCGTCATTTACAGGCCACTCCAAACCCTTCATTAAACTGTTTATTTTAGTCTGAGTATAGTGAATCAAAAGGGGTTTGGGTTTCAAAACCAAGTAGTTTCGATAAAGGAGTTCAACTCTTTCAAAATTTCTCAAAATTTTTAATCGAAACTACTGGTTTCGACACCCACACTTGACCTAATTTCTCTATCGAAACTACTTGTTTCGATAAGTTCATCTCTATCAAAACTACTTAGTTTCGACAGTGTTGATTTCAGAAATTTTATAAGTGTTGATCAAAGCTTATTGCCTCTATCGAAACTAGTTAGTTTCGATAAGTTCATCTCTATCGAAACTACTTAGTTTCGACAGTGTTGATTTCAGAAATTTTATAAGTGTTGATCAAAGCTTATTGCCTCTATCGAAACTAGTTAGTTTCGATAAGTTCATCTCTATCGAAACTACTTAGTTTCGATAGTAAGGATTTCTAATTTTTCCTAAGTGTTGAAATATCTAGTTTCGATTGACCATATTCAGAACCTTTACTTATTGTGCAAAACTGATGAATTTTACAGGTATGGATCTCGTATTCATGAAAAGGCACAATGTCTGTGCATTCCTTAATAGCAATGATTCGAAAGCTGCTGAGTTCATTCATGTCTTAAACTTTCTGGCAAACTCCAACATAAGTTTTGCCATAAGCCACAACCAGCCGGTGTTTGAGGCAACTATTAGACAATTTTGGGAAACTGCAGAGATAATCACAGTTGATAATGTGCAGCACATTAGAGCAACTGTACATGGCCAAGAAGTATTATTTTCTGAAGACACAGTGAGAGAGGTACTGCAGTTAAATGACAATCCAGAAGCACCCTTTGATTTTCCAATCTTCTATGTGAAAGAATGCTTCAGAAGAATGGGTCATCCTGATGAGTTCAAGAGTGGTCAGATAATCAAGAACTCCTTATAGTGCATGTGTTTATTCACTGCCTATCAATAAGGAAAGGGGGTTTTGATTCAGCTAACAGTACTTTGGGATCAGCTATTTTGGGATTAATAAAGGGAAGAGACTACAACTTTTCTGGTTTCATATTCACTCAGCTAAAGGATAACTTAACTGGAGCAGTGAAGGAGAAGTTTCTAGCATATCCTAGATTTCAACAAATTATCATCAATCATCTTCTTCCTGAGCTTCAACAAGGTGGAAACACCTTTGTGTTTGATAATATGATAGCCAAAACACTCAGCTACATGAAAAGTACCAACAAAAGGACCAACCGGGCGATAGCCGACGTTCCCATGTTCGGTCATATCATTGGAGAAGAAGAAGAGTTTATCCCTGACATTGATCCTGATCTTGAAGAAGAAAACTTATCATCAAATGAATAAGAGCTGGAAGCTGAACAAAATTAAGGTAATCCACCTATTGATGAAGCTGAGATTGAGGTAGACATACCTATTGTTCAAGAAGAAGAGCAAGATGTAATTGAGCTTGTGATAGAGGCTCATTTTGTTGAAAAAATACAGATAGTTCAAGAGCCAGTAGTAAATGTTGAAGCTGGCTTATAGGAGGATGAAGAAGACGTGGCAAAGTCAAGTGGGACTCTAGATGCAGGAATTTATGGATCAGACTATTACAAGTCTGATTCAGATGAAAGAATAGAGCAACTTGCATCTTCCTCAAAAAGACAAATTGAATCAGGATCTAATTTTGAAGAGGAGGAGCCTAGGGCTAAAAAGATAAAGACTGGATTGGAGGATTTGTCATCCTCGTCAGAGTCTTCATTCATCACTCCAGAAACATCTCCTCATCCGACTCCACAACAATCTCCCATCCATACACCTCCTACATCTCCACAACAATTACCTATCCCTACACCTCATACATCTCCACAACAATTACCTATCCCTACACCTCCTACATCTCCACAACAATTACCTATCCCTACACCTCCTACATCTCCACAACAATCACCCATCCACACCTCCTGCATCTCCACACCATGATTCAACCTCTCCTGTACCGAGAGTAAAGACTCTATGTGAGGCCCCAATCCCGGGGGACCTCACGTATTGGATTTATTCATCAACACATAGCACTTTAAACATAAGACATACATTACACAGCGGAAACGATTTAAATCTCTACATATGCAGCGGAAAACATAACATGTCTAAACATAACTTGTCAAATACAACTGAAACTTGTCTTAATCAACATAATCAAAAGAAAACATAAACAGGATGCCAACTGCTGGTCTTCGGGTAACTCTTCTCGCCAAGCCAAGCATCCACTTCCATCTACTGCCACCTACACTTAACTGATATGCATACTAAAAATCAGCAACGCTGAGTGAGTTCTAACGTTTACTTTAAATCAATTTTTTACAAAAGATTTACTAAAACACATATACTGCCATTAAGGCTAAACTTGACACTTTACTTTTCAAACATATATACTGCCATTAAGGCTAACTTAACACACTTTACTTTTCAAACAGTTTAAAACGTATAATAAACCGTCAATTCCTCTTTACTGTACTGCCCTCATGGCTTACATCCATGAACCGACAAGTACCTGGTCAATGCCCCCATGATCAACGATCATGAACCGACAATACCGCTTATCCGTAAATTCTTTGTTACTACTGTACCGCCCCCATGGTCAACGACCATGAACTGACGAGTACCTGGTCAATGCCCCCATGATCAACGACCATGAACCGACAATACCGCTTATCCGTCAATTCCTTGTCACTACTGTACCGCCCCCATGGTCAACGACCATGAACCGACGAATACCTGGTCAATGCCCCCATGGCTTACATCCATGAACCGACAATACCCTGGTCAATGCCCCCATGGCTTACATCCATGAACCGACAATACCGCTAAGGGGAGGTTGCGTGGACCTCCCGAGCAACCGCCGTCACTCATCCCAGTTGTACAACTGTTAACGAACCCTAAGGTTCTTACTAATGGGTGGAACCCATATCTGACATCTTGTACAAGTAACATCTGTCCCAAGGACCTTTACAAACTAGTACTCATTCCCGAAGGAAAGCTGTTCACTTTACTGTTTATAAAACTTTCTGAAACATAGCTTATCATATATATCATGCATTTGTTTATGTATATGAAAATATAGTAAACGCTTGCCCAATGATATATCTTACTTTACTGAAACATAGCTTATCATATATATCATGCCTTTGTTTATGTATATGAAAATATAGTAAACGCTTGCCCAATGATATATCTTACTTTACTGAAACATAGCTTATCATATATATCATGCCTTTGTTTATGTATATGAAAATATAGTAAACGCTTGCCCAATGATATATCTTACTTTACTGAAACATAGCTTATCATATATATCATGCCTTTGTTTATTTATATGAAAATATAGTAAACGCTTGCCAAATGATATATATTACTTTACTGAAAACATACTAGCACATATATCATGCCTTTGTTTATGTATATGAAAATATAGTAAACGCTTGCCAAATGATATATCTTACTTTACTGAAAACATACTAGCACATATATCATGCCTTTGTTTATGTATATGAAAATATAGTAAACGCTTGCCAAATAATATATCTTACTTTACTGAAAACATACTTTTGCCTCTTTTAAACCTTTCACTAAAACATAGCTTTTCTCTTCAGTTTACAATATATAAAATATAATAAACACTTTACACTAAGTATGCATACCACCCCTAAAGAAGGCAAAAAGGGGATTAGAACTCACCTAGTATCTAAGCTGCAACGATCTACTGGATCTCACACAATCTAAACAATCATAACAATTTGACACTTATCAGACTTAACTCGACGCTAAACGGTTTAACTACTCTAACATACTGACTTCACTTAATCAGACCTGATGCCTGCGCACTTAGCAAGTGCGCAGACTCTGCCTCCTGCGCACTTAGCAAGTGCGCATTCTTCCCTTCCTGCGCACTTAGCAAGTGCGCAGGCTTTCCTTCCTGCGCACTTAGCAAGTGCGCAGGCTTTCCTTCCTGCGCACTTAGCAAGTGCGCAGGCTTTCCTTCCTACGCACTTAACAAGTGCGCAGGTCCCTCTTCCTGCGCACTTAGCAAGTGCGCAGGACCTGCTCTGTGCGCACTTAGCAAGTGCGCACGACCTGTTCTTGGCGAAAAACCCTAACTTTCGCATTCGGGTCTGATCACTTCAAGATCCCGAACCTGTTTGCATTCAAAACGCTCGTTTTCCATTAAGGAACTCAAATCTATGCTTATCTTTCCGTTTCATCTGATTAAACATAACCTTTTTACCCAAAACCCGAAAAACGAACTAAAACTCAGATCTAGGAGAATCGGTTACCTGTAATCACTTCCTTTTTGTTGCTAAACACTCACGAGACTCTTGCTAACGATCCTTGAAGCTCTAATCCGAAAACCGGGACTTTCTCTCTCTAGAATCTCTCTCACTCTCTCTCTAAAATCCGGAAATGAGGATGGAAATGAGAGCTTTTGGCTGATCTTGAGGCTTATAAGGGCCCGACCCTTGCCCCTTTCGGCCCATACACCCCGGCCCAAGCCCGCTTCCTTTCTTTTTATGTAAGTTTTAATTCCTCGTGAATTCTCTCGTACTCTAAAACTCGGGATGTTACAAGTCTACCCTCCTTACAATAGGTTTCGTCCTCGAAACCTGCCATAAGCTACACTGATAGCAAATCACAGAATGGGTGGCATAAACCGTAGCTATGCAAGGCAGCTTAGTCATGAAAGCCATTGTGATTAACTACCGGTGAGGATCTATTCAGGGATATATCTAGTTCTAAGGCTTCTAAGCTGATGGGGCTAACTAATCACTTAAGGATTCAGTAACATGATCACACCATAGTAAAAAGATAAATAAATAGGAGTTGCAACGTACCTTACTGAGTTATCTGGTAAGCCCTTGCTGTGGCCTTGTTGATGTAAGGTTCTTTCTCTGCACCCTTACCCTTTCCGGATCCTCCCGCTTCCGGCTCTTTGCGCTTCCTACAATCTCTGCTCACGTGTCCTTGTCCCCCACAATTGTGGCATCTTGGCCTTTCCGGACAGTCTCGTGATTGGTGTCCAAACTTGCCACACCTGAAACATCCCACCTGACCCGCCTTACATTCACCTCCATGTCTCCTCCCACATTTACCGCATAGACCCTCTGCTTCTACCCTTGCCCTCCTATCGTTAGGACCCTGGAGTTCCTCAGCAGTGCGCTTAGCTGCTTGTTTCTTGGGTGCTTCAGCAATGACTTCAGAGGCAATGTCATCATAGACAACTCCGCTCAGAACAACCACCGACTCAAAGGTACTCGGTGTGTTGGCCTTTACAAAGGTACGTATCTTTGGAGGCAACCCTTGAACATAGTAGTGAATTCTCCTTTCCTCAGTCGTTACAAGATGAGGCACCAGGCGTGCCAACTCGTTGTACTTTGAAGTATATTGCCGGTGAGTCATGAGTCCGGCTTGTAGAGTCAAGAATTCCCTTTCCACCTTGTGGACCTCATTTTTAGGACAAAACTTTTCAATTACCAACGCTTTCAGGTCGCTCCACCTCATCAATCCGACCGCTTGGTCACCATTAGCCTGTTTCACAGTTTCCCACCAGTGCGCTGCTTCTCCTTTCAATGACTTTGCAGCGAACATGACTGCTTGTTCCGGTCGACATTCACTAAGACGAATGGTCGACTCCATGCCGTTAATCCAATCTAAGGTATCTGATGCTTCCTTCTCCCCAGTAAGCACGGGTGGATCACAACCCCGAAATGCCTTATAGTCACAGCCGCGAGCAGGCGGTGCAACATTTTCTACTAGATTTGGTCCTCCCATTGCTGGAAGCACCACAGGCTCTTCAGTTGTGTTAGGGCTCTCCTTGGCCTTCCTCAAGGCTTCGTCTAGTATGGCCGGTAAGGTTTCCTTCAACAGTCGGGTAAACTCACGGCCAATAGCTGCTTGCACGGCCGGCTCGAACTCGAATGTCTGATCATCTTCTGCCGCATGTTCAACATTGTGCTGACTGACTACCGTATCAGTATGGGTAGTGTGAACACTCCCTTCAATCACTTGGTTTGTGCTAGCTCCACCGTGGCGGCCTGTACGCCCATCACGTCTTCCTCCTCCACCCCCTCTAGTTCCTCCACGTCTAGCCATTTCTAACTGAAAGATAGAGAACAAAAGATTTAATTTCACCATCCTAGGGAATATGTAGAACACAATAAGTAAGGTAAGATGTTAATATACACTGGCTATCTGCAATTAACCATTACATCACTTTTCGTTTTCCATTTATTCGCTTTCATGATTCCACTAAAGCCTCTATTCTTATCTTGACACTCTAAAAGGTAAACCTTACTTACTATACGCTTCTGATGCTTTGGCTTGAGTTACCCGTTACTGGCATCCGCTACTTGTCCCATTCTAAGTTTAAGTCTGGACATCGGGGATGTCCAAATCTCTCAAACTATGGCTCTGATACCAACTTGTGAGGCCCCAATCCCGGGGGACCTCACGTATTGGATTTATTCATCAACACATAGCACTTTAAACATAAGACATACATTACACAGCGGAAACGATTTAAATCTCTACATATGCAGCGGAAAACATAACATGTCTAAACATAACTTGTCAAATACAACTGAAACTTGTCTTAATCAACATAATCAAAAGAAAACATAAACAGGATGACAACTGCTGGTCTTCGGGTAACTCTTCTCGCCAAGCCAAGCATCCGCTTCCATCTACTGCCACCTACACTTAACTGATATGCATACTAAAAATCAGCAACGCTGAGTGAGTTCTAACGTTTACTTTAAATCAATTTTTTACAAAAGATTTACTAAAACACATATACTGCCATTAAGGCTAAACTTGACACTTTACTTTTCAAACATATATACTGCCATTAAGGCTAACTTAACACACTTTACTTTTCAAACAGTTTAAAACGTATAATAAACCGTCAATTCCTCTTTACTGTACTGCCCTCATGGCTTACATCCATGAACCGACAAGTACCTGGTCAATGCCCCCATGATCAACGATCATGAACCGACAATACCGCTTATCCGTCAATTCTTTGTTACTACTGTACCGCCCCCATGGTCAACGACCATGAACCGACGAGTACCTGGTCAATGCCCCCATGATCAACAACCATGAACCGACAATACCGCTTATCCGTCAATTCCTTGTCACTACTGTACCGCCCCCATGGTCAACGACCATGAACCGACGAATACCTGGTCAATGCCCCCATGGCTTACATCCATGAACCGACAATACCCTGGTCAATGCTCCCATGGCTTACATCCATGAACCGACAATACCGCTAAGGGGAGGTTGCGTGGACCTCCCGAGCAACCGCCGTCACTCATCCTAGTTGTACAACTGTTAACGAACCCTAAGGTTCTTACTAATGGGTGGAACCCATATCTGACATCTTGTACAAGTAACATCTGTCCCAAGGACCTTTACAAACTGGTACTCATTCCCGAAGGAAAGCTGTTCACTTTACTGTTTATAAAACTTTCTGAAACATAGCTTATCATATATATCATGCATTTGTTTATGTATATGAAAATATAGTAAACGCTTGCCCAATGATATATCTTACTTTACTGAAACATAGCTTATCAAATATATCATGCCTTTGTTTATGTATATGAAAATATAGTAAACGCTTGCCTAATGATATATCTTACTTTACTGAAACATAGTTTATCATATATATCATGCCTTTGTTTATGTATATGAAAATATAGTAAACGTTTGCCCAATGATATATCTTACTTTACTGAAACATAGCTTATCATATATATCATGCCTTTGTTTATTTATATGAAAATATAGTAAACGCTTGCCAAATGATATATCTTACTTTACTGAAAACATACTAGCACATATATCATGCCTTTGTTTATGTATATGAAAATATAGTAAACGTTTGCCAAATGATATATCTTACTTTACTGAAAACATACTAGCACATATATCATGCCTTTGTTTATGTATATGAAAATATAGTAAACGCTTGCCAAATGATATATCTTACTTTACTGAAAACATACTTTTGCCTCTTTTAAACCTTTCACTAAAACATAGCTTTTCTCTTCAGTTTACAATATATAAAATATAATAAACACTTTACACTAAGTATGCATACCACCCCTAAAGAAGGCAAAAAGGGGATTAGAACTCACCTGGTATCTAAGCTGCAACGATCTACTGGATCTCACACAATCTAAACAATCATAACAATTTGACACTTATCAGACTTAACTCGACGTTAAACGGTTTAACTACTCTAACATACTGACTTCACTTAATCAGACCTGATGCCTGCGCACTTAGCAAGTGCGCAGACTCTGCCTCCTGCGCACTTAGCAAGTGCGCATTCTTCCCTTCCTGCGCACTTAGCAAGTGCGCAGGCTTTCCTTCCTGCGCACTTAGCAAGTGCGCAGGCTTTCCTTCCTGCGCACTTAGCAAGTGCGCAGGCTTTCCTTCCTGCGCACTTAACAAGTGCGCAGGTCCCTCTTCCTGCGCACTTAGCAAGTGCACAGGACCTGCTCTGTGCGCACTTAGCAAATGCGCACGACCTGTTCTTAGCAAAAAACCCTAACTTTCGCATTCGGGTCTGATCACTTCAAGATCCTGAACCTGTTTGCATTCAAAACGCTCGTTTTCCATTAAGGAACTCAAATCTATGCTTATCTTTCCGTTTCATCTGATTAAACATAACCTTTTTACCCAAAACCCGAAAAACCCAAAAACGAACTAAAACTCAGATCTAGGAGAATCGGTTACCTGTAATCACTTCCTTTTTGTTGCTAAACACTCACGAGACTCTTACTAACGATCCTTGAAGCTCTAATCCGAAAACCGGGACTTTCTCTCTCTAGAATCTCTCTCACTCTCTCTCTAAAATCCGGAAATGAGGATGGAAATGAGAGCTTTTGGCTGATCTTGAGGCATATAAGGGCCCGACCCTTGCCCCTTTCGGCCCATACACCCCGGCCCAAGCCCGCTTCCTTTCTTTTTATTTAAGTTTTAATTCCTCGTGAATTCTCTCGTACTCTAAAACTCGGGATGTTACACTCTAAGTCTTGAAATAAAGAAACTTCAAGACAATCTTCAAAAGAAAGATACAGAGATTGACGGCTTGAAGTCTAGGCTAAAAGAAGTTAAGGAGGAAGTCAAAGTCTTGAAGCTGGAGGTTGGGGGCTTACATACTTAAATAGATATTCAGCAGACTCAGCTGGAAACTCAACAAAGACGAATCATAAGGCAACAAGAAGACTTTAAAGCCTTAGCTGAAATAGTTAAGCAGCTCAAAGACTCTGTCAACAAACCTACTCCACAACAGCCAACCACTTCAAAGGCTAAGGGGGAGACTACATCTGAACTTGAACCATCGTCTCCTGCCTTTGTCACTGATCCAGAATCTGCATTAACCGTGTATACTGGCCACGGTGCCATGACAAAGGAGTCTGTTGAAGTAAAGGTTGAAGAAACAGAGTTTGTCCTTCCCTCAGCTCATGAAAGAAGAGAAGCAAGGAAGAGAGGGAAAGGAGCTATGGCTAATATTGAAACAGTGATTCGGGATGAAGAAGACATCCCATCGGATGATGAGCTGAATGCACTTCTAGATGAGATTGACAACTTTGGATACAATGACCTTCATCCAGAAATTCTAACTACCGAAGAGAAAGAAACTGAACGAACTAGATATTTTACTGAAGAAGGAGATGAAATTCAAACCCTATCAGATGAAGAAGATGTTCAGATTAATCTCATCAAGACTATCATTCCTGAACCAACCATTCCAATCTCTGAGTCAAATCTAACTCAAGATCAACCTTCAACTGCACTTGAACCTCCTATTTCAAGGAAGTCTTGGTTTAAAAAGATCATTCCAGAAGAGACTCCTCAAACTTATGAGTGGATAGCCGAGCATCAAGAACTGAAAAGGCCTCCAATTGGATGGAAATACGATGCTGAAAGGAAGCTCTTTATCATCAGACGATATAGAGGGGGAGTTCAGCACTTCAAAAACATGACCGACTTCCAGACCCTTCCTTTTTATGACCTCAGGGATTTAGCAAAACTTCCACTTCAAAACCCTGGGAAGGTCATGATGGCTTATAACTTTGAGAGGTTTCTGCATTCTCAAGTCAACAATGATTTCAAAGGAATGAAGCCTAGGAAAACTCAGAAGAAGATCTCAAAGACTAGGTTTCATCCTACGACTAAAAAGCCATATGTGTTCCTAAGATACAAGCCTGCCCAAACACACAAGACTATCACTATTCCAAAATCTGTACCTGTCCAGCTACAAACTTTCAGAAAGTGGTTCTATAACCCAGTCATTGGCAGTGCAGTTATTGAATGTGAGGGCAAGGAAGACATCACCATCTTTGATCCAATGGAGCTGCTGAAATTTCAACCTGAAGATCTGGAGGTGCTATTCCAGAATCACATTCAGGCTTATAGTGATGAAGATGAAGCTGATGCCAAAGCCTATCAAAGAATTGTATCTCTCCATGTCAAACCTTTCATCCCAAGGACATCTGAAGGACCAGCTGCTTGATGAAGAGCTGAAGACAGTAATGCAACAGCTTAGGGGGAGATTGTAGAGTCATATATTTTGTATAAGCTGTTGTCATTTATTGTATGTTTAAACAATTTTAGACTAGTTTACTTTCTGTCATTTCATTATTGTAATTTCAGTTTTCTGCAATTAGTTAAGTCTGGGCCATCGAAACTACTTAGTTTCGATTGAGTCTGTTCAATCGAAACTAGTAGCTTCGATAGATGGTAGTTTCGACAATCTGTGTATCAATTGTAAATGGTCAATCGAAACTAGTAGTTTCGATTGACCATAGTTTCGATACCTGTCACTACTATAAATAGCCTAGTTTGAGATTGTTTAGGGTGTGAGTAGCGGCTGTAACCCTGAACCTTCTCTTTCACATTTTTCCTGAATCAATACAATTTGCAGTTGTTTATTCACTGTGTTCTTACACTTTCATACTATTTGCGTGTTGATTCAAACTGTGGTTAGCATGTTATCTTCACCAACACTGTTTCTATTATCTGTTTTACCACCATACACACAGTTTTCGCCTGTGTGTGTGCGTAATCGATCAAATCAGTGATTTCAAGAGAAATCTGGACCTATATATGCCAATAATATCGGTGAAATATTATTGGCTAACAGTCCCCCGTAGTTTGAGCCGTAGGTAATCGAAGGCATAAACTGGAACGAAAGCGTTGAAACAAATGTTTAGGTAGCCCCTTGGTGAAGATGTCCGCATATTGATAATCTGCCGGAACGTGAAGGACTTTGACAGTTCCAAGGCGTACCTTCTCCCGAACAAAGTGTATATCCATTTCGACATGTTTTGTTCGTTGATGTTGCACTAGATTTTCAGCAAGGTAGACAGCCGAGTGTTATCACAATAGATGATTGTGGCGTGTCGAGTTGGAATGTGTAGTTCAAGTAGGAGATTTCGGATCCAATTGGTTTCTGCGACGGTGTTGGCAACTCCTCTATATTCGGCTTCCGCACTAGAGCGGGAGATAGCGGGTTGACGCTTTGATGACCACGAAAGTAGGTTTGTACCCATGAACACACAGTAGCCGGAGGTGGACCTACGAGAGTCGGGGCACCCACCCCAATCCGCATCAGAATAGGCTGTAAGTTTGTTGGTCGAGGTGGGAGATATAATTAGACCTTGAGAGAGAGTGCCTTTAATGTACCGTAGGATCCTTTTGAGTAATTGAAAATGCGGTTCACGTGATGCGTGCATGAAGAGACAAATCTATTGAAGCGCATAGGATATGTCCGGTCGAGTGATGGTGAGATACTGTAAAGCGCCGGCTTAGCTGCGATATAAAACCCCATCAGTGAACGGGGCACTTGTAGTGGCGCTAAGCTTTGATCCGACTTCAACCGGAGTGCTAACTGATTTACAATTCGACATGTTAGCATGTTACAATATATCCTCTTCATACTTGGATTGTGTAAAAAATAGTCCATTTTGTTTTTGGACAGCAATACCAAGAAAATGGTGTAAAGTACCGAGATCGGTCATGTTAAACTCAGCAGATAGTGATTTAATGATGTGCAACGAACCAAAATCCGGGTTTCGTTTTCAAATAAATAACATATTTTAATAAATATTATGGTGAAAATAATATTTATGAAATAAATTGAAACAAGTGGGTTTCAAGTTATTTATGGGGTTATACTAGTTTTAACTAGTTTTGGAATGAAATGGGTGAAATGAAAGTTGAGAGGCCAAAAGTGTAAATGGCCAAAAATCTGTCATTTGACTTGGAGAAGTCAAAATTAGCATCATTTTGAGGTGTGGGTCGTTCAAGAGCAAGGAGAAAAATGAGAAATCAGATTTTGGAGCTAAATCTTGCATTTGAAGCTTGGATTGTGAAGGTTTTGGCTCACACAACACCTTCATAACATCAAGTAAGTGTTAATCACTCTTTGATTTCATCTTTGAATGTGTTAGTGGGTGGGTGTTGGAGAAATCCGAAAATTTAGTATGCATGTGGTGAATTAGTGTTAGATTGTGGATAATCTAGCTAAACTAAAGGTAAAGAGAGGTGATTAACATCCTTGAACCCTTTGATTTTGATTTTGAAAAGTTAGGGTTCATATGGTGAAAATTGGGGGTGTTTGGATCATTATGCTAGAATGATGAATTAGTGATTATTAAGTGTTTAGGTGGTAATACACTTAAACAAACACCAAATTGCCTAATAAAAGTTATTGAATGAGAAATTAGTGTCAAGGTATTGGAAAGAAAACTCAAGTAGGTGAGTTTGTATTGAAAGGGGGTGTTTGGTTATGGGGATAACCCAAACGGGTTAATTTGGGTTGGAAATGAAAATTGAGTTGTGGACTCAATTGTATTGTGATTTTGATAAATGTTAGATTACTAAACTAGGTGTATATGTTTAGATAATCAATTTGCAAAACTAGAAGGTGGTGCGGGATCTTCTAACTCAAGAGGTAAGTGTCTTTACACTTACTTAGTAATGTTGATAAATATGTGGTGTATGTAATATGTATGCATACAATAAATTTAAATGAATGTTTATGCCTATTGCTTGAATGTGGTATGTGTGGAATTGTACTAATTTGACTTTAGTGGTAGAAGGTCAAACTAATAGGTTAGAATTGGTGTAATTAGACTATGTGGTTAATAGTCTAAACTTGATTGTGCAATGTGGTAAATGTGGTGTATATGACTTATGTGGTATATGGTCAAACAAAATGAGATAACTTGGTGAAATGGTGGATTGAAGTGTGGAATACTTCAATAGGTGAACTTGGTGTCAAATGATTCAAGTACGGGTAAGACGGGTTGTGGTACTCGCACCAAGAGGTAGTAAACCCCATAAGAAGTGTGAAATGCTTCAAAGGGTGGACTTGGAGTCAAATACTCCAAGTTCGGGTAAGACGAGTTGTGGTACTCGCACCAAGAGGTCGTGAACCTAATTAGAAGTGTGGAATACTTCAAATGGGTGGTGGTAAATGAATTTAATATGAAAAGAATGAGACTTTTAGTGGAAATGCAAGTGTTAAGAACCTTAATTAACCAAATGGGGGCAAACGGATCAAATGGGTCAAATGGGTGAAAGAGGTGAAAACAAGTGTAAATACTTGTTGAATGTGTTTATCGTCATTACTAATGGTGATATTTTTGTGTGGTTATGTACTGAAAGCTCCGGTGTACGTCAAGGTCAAGTCCAAGGCGTAGAGAGTTCTCGTATGCATTTTTGGGTGTTTTGGGATTTAAAGGAAAATCCGTTAATTGTGGTGTAATTAGACACATGAACTTTATTTTGGTGTTTATATATGTGGTAGAGATATGCTTTTGAACAAAAACCCAAATGATAGAAATGTATTTGTGACATTTTGTGAAAAGGGTAGAAATTTGGCTAAGTGTGGAGCTAGGCAGAAAAACCCAATTTTCTGTTTACAGGGGTTCCCCGCGGTACGCGAGAGCCAGGGAGGGTTCTCTCGCGGTACGCGAGAGACCTGAATCTCAGACAGGCAAAATTGGACTCCCTCGCGGTACGCGCGAGGAGGTGTCCAGGTTCTCGCGGTACGCGAGAAAATAAAAAAAATAATTTCTTGGGATAAATTCTTACGCTTGTGTTTAATGTTTTAATAATTGGTTTTCCAATTATGGGTGTTACAACTTGGTATCAGAGCAATGGTTTGAGGGATTTGGTGTGGTGGAACCAATCTCAAACCGGATGCTCTTGATATAGGGGAAAATGATACGAGAATCCATGAAGGACTTGACTAAGACTCGGAGCTTGCGGAAATGAAAGGTTAGTAATGATTTGATAAGTGGTTATATATATGTGGTGAATATGTATATGTATTAATGAATGACAAAGTGTTATATGTGCCGAAACTTGATGTGTGACTTGTTATATGGAGATGGTAATTACAATTGGGCATGACGTATTATTAAACATGTCTGGCCAATATGTTTAATAAAACGAAATATGCAAGAGACTTTATGATAACCATATAACAAGGAACATTTGCAAGGATTAGGTGAAGGTGGTTGTATATGTATGTATGTATATAGGTAGGTAAATATATACTTAATACATATAATAGTGAATGTGGAATGGATACCTAGGGTATTAAGGTGTTTTTGGTTCATTTTCTCAGTTTAGAGATGGTAGAAGAGGCAAACAATGAACCATTGGATTCAAGAATCCAATATATGATAAAAGAGGAAGTGGCTAAGGCTTACTAATGGATGAAATGAGGGAGGCTATTAGGCTCACTCTAGAGGATGTTCTGAAAGAGAAGGAAAAGGGTGTCACATGGTTGTACCCTAAAAGAATTTATGGTGATCAAGCCCAAGGAATATGATGGGCAAGTGGACCCGATCCTTAGCCACATGTAGGTGGTGGATATGGAGTCTAACTTTGAGACGACTAAGTGTAAGCCCGAGGATAGGTTTATGTTTAGCGTGCCTTTGTTGACTGGGAGGGCAAAAGAGTGGTTATTGAATCTCTGAAAGGAGAGAGGTGATTTGGGTGTGACCTCCATGACTTGGGAGGAGTTTAAGATGGCCTTTCTGAAATAACATTGCCCCCAGGCCGTAGTGGACAGGATGACTGAGGAGTTTCTCCTCATGAGGCAAACGAATGAGTCAATAGATGAATTGGCTGGGCTTTCTTTGATCGCGCTAAGTTCTGTTCGGACGTGGTGTCGACTGAGAAGGCGAAGATTGATAGATTTTATGCTATGCTGACGGTGGAGTTCAGAGATAGCATATCTTCATCCTCTTTTACCACACTTGTGGACTTGATAAACAAGTGTCGGGAAAGAGAAATGGAGTTGAAGAGGCAAGAGGCAAGGGGAGAGATAATGGAACAGGTAGTGAAGAAGATAAAGGGCGGGAGCCCTAGTAAGAAGCCTTTTGGCAAGTTTCCCCCTCGAGGCTGCAAAGTTTGTGGAAATGAGCACTTTGGGGAATGTAGGAAAGGGACTCTGAATTGCTATAAGTGTGGGAAGCGGGGCACATGGCAAGTCAATGTACGAGCCAGATTCGGAAATGATATAACTGTTACAAGCCCGAGCACAATAGGGCGGATTGTCCCGACTTGAAGCAAGGTGGAAGTGAGAAGAAGGTAGATATTACAAGGCCAAAAGGTAGAGCCTTCCACATCTCGGCTGAAGAAGCAAAGACCAACTCGGAGGTGGTGTCAGGTACATTCAAGATTAACTCTTTACCTGCACTAGTTCTTTTTTATCCGGGGGCTAGTCGTTCATTTGTGTCTTTGAATCTTGTTAAGATTCTTCATTTCTAAGTAGCAAGTTAGATGAACCCTTAGAAATCGAAGCGGCAAATGATAAGAGTTTCCTAGTATTTGATGTTTATAAAAATTGCAGGTTAAGAGCGGGGGGTGAAACGTTCCTTATTGACTTAATTGCAATGTCCATGGGAGACTTTGATGTAATAGTGGGTATGGATTGGTTATCAAGGAACAAAGCGAATATTCTATGTGGACCTAAGGTAGTACAACTCGATTCCCCATCGGGTGAGTCCATATACATAGAAGGTGAAAAGAAAGGTAAGGTTAAGATGTATTCTTATGTGAATGCAACAAAGTACATGGTGCGTGGGTGCAAGGCATACATGGCTCATGTTGCGGATATGGTAGAAAGGGTGAAAGATATTCGCGAAGTTCCGGTTGTAAACCAATTTGTGGATGTGTTTCCGGATGAGTTACGAGGGGTACCACCGGAAAGAGAAATGGAGTTTGGGAGTGACTTGATTCCGGGTGCCAAGCCGGTTGCTAAAGCACCTTATAGATTAGCACCGTCGGAAATGAAAGAGTTAATGGAGCAATTGCAATAGCTTCCAGATAAAGGTTTCATACGCCCAAATGTCTCGCCTTAGGGTGCACCCGTTCTTTTCGTTAAAAAGAAGGACGGAAGCATGAGGATGTGTATGGATTATCGGGAGTTGAATAAGTTGACGGTGAAGAATAGGTACCCTTTACCTCGGATTGACGACCTCTTTGATCAATTGCAAGGGGCGTCATGGTTCTCTAAGATTGATTTGAGGTCCGGGTACCATCAGTTGAAAGTGAAGGAAGAAGACGTCCATAAGACAACTTTTTGCACTCGATACGGTCACTATGAGTTCACGATTATGCCTTTCGGTTTGACCAACGCACCCACGGTTTTCATGGATCTTATGAACCGAGTGTGTAGGTCATTCCTCGATCGTTCAGTGATCGTATTCATCGATGGTCTTCTCATCTATTCGCGGAGTGAAAGTGATCATGTCTTTCATCTTCGTGAAATTCTTGAAGTGTTGCAAAGGGAAAAACTTTATGCAAAGTTTTCAAAGTGCGCATTTTGGTTGCGTGAGATCCAGTTCTTGGGTCATGTGGTGAATGAGAAAGGAATTACTGTCGACCCATCCAAGATAGTAGCGGTAGAAGATTGGTCATCACCGAAGACGCCTTCAGAGATTAGAAGTTTCTTGGGGTTGGCGGGTTATTATTGGCGATTTATCGAGAACTTCTCTCGGATTGCCTTGCCGATGACGAAGTTAACGCGTAAAGAGACAAAGTTTGTATGGGGTCCCGAGCAAAAATCTGTCTTTCAACTCTTGAAAGAAAAGTTGACTAAGGTGCCTATTTTATTCTTGCCGGACGGGACCGAAGATTTTGTGGTGTATTTGGATGCCTCGCACTCGGGGTTGGGTTGTGTTGTGTTTTGATGCAAAGGGGGAAAGTGATTGCATATGCGTCTAGGCAATTAAAGACTCATGAGGTGAATTACCCTACCCATAATTTAGAGCTTGCGGCCGTGGTTTTCGCGCTCAAGATTTGTAGGCATTATTTGTATGGGGCTAAGTGTATGATTTACACGGATCACAAAAGTCTCAAGTACTTCTTTGACCAAAAAGACCTTAACATGAGGCAAAGGCGGTGGCTTGAATTGGTCAAAGATTATGATTGTGAGATACTCTACCACCCGGGTAAAGCAAATGTGGTGGCGGACGCAATTAGTTGGAAGACGAGCCACACACCTATCAAGGTGAAGTCATTTAAGATGACAATTTCATAATCTCTTATTGATGAAATCCGGGAGGCTCAAGTGTTAGCACTTGGTGGTGATTTGAAGAAGGAAATGATGGTTGCTTATGTTGATAAGCTTGGAGAAAATAGCTAGGGGTTAAAGACATGCTTTGATAGAATTTGGATTCCTAGGTTGTCAAGTGTTTTGACAACTATTTTAGATGAGGCGCATAAATCCAAATATTCTATCCATCCGGGGGCCACAAAGATGTTTTATGATTTGAGGTGCCATTTTTTGTGGCCGGGTATGAGGCGTGATATAGTAAAGTATGTGGAGAAGTGTCTCACATGATTAAGGGTAAAGGCGAAGCATCAAAAGCCATATGGAAAGCTTCAGCCGCTTGAAATACCGCCTTGGAAATGGGAGAATGTCACCATGTATTTGATCACTAAACTAACAAAGACTCGAAAGGGTTACGATGCGATATGGGTAGTAGTGGATCGGTTGACAAAGAGTGCACATTTCCTTCTAATAAAGGAAACGTATTCTTCAGATAGATTGGCGGAAATCTATATGAAGGAAATTGTGTCACGTCATGGTGTGCCGGTGTCAATTATATCGGACCGTGATACGAGATTTAGTTCTCATTTTTGGAAGAAGTTCCATGAGGATATAGAGACTAGATTGAACCTTAGCACCGCTTATCATCCACAAACGTATGGTCAAAGTGAGTGGACGATTCAAACGCTTGAGGATATGTTACGGGCGTGTGCTTTGGATTTTAGTGGTAATTGGGACAACCATCTACCGTTGGCGGAATTTTCATACAACAATAGCTATCATTCTAGCATTGGTATGCCGCCTTTTGAGGCATTGTATAGGAGGAAATGTAGAACAACCGTGTGTTGGGGTGAAATTGGTCAACGGGAACTTGGTAGCAAAGAGGTGGTCAATGAAACTAATAGTAGTATTGACCAAATTAGAGCACGCTTGAAAGCGGCTCAAGATCGCCAAAAGTCCTATGCGGATAATAGGAAGCGGGCGATTGAGTTTCAAGTGAGAGACTTTGTGCTTTTGAAAGTCTCTCCTTGGAAAGAGGTGATACAGTTTAGGAAACGGGGGAAGTTAAGTCCACGTTTCATCGAACCGTTTAAGGTGATAGCAAGGGTGGGTACGGTGGCCTACCGATTGGAGCTACCGGAGGGACTAAGTAGACTTCATAACACATTTCATGTGTCTCAATTACGAAAATATTTGGCGGATGAATCTACTTTTGTCCCATTGGATGATATATAATTGAATGAAAGGTTGAATTATGTTGAGGAACCGGTGGCAATCTTGGATAAAAAAGTAAAGAAATTACGGAATAAAGAGATTAGCCAAGTTTTGGTAAGGTGGAAACATAAGAAGGGGGCGAAATTGACTTGGGAAACCGAGGAAGAAATACTCAAATATTATCCGAACCTTTTAATGTGAAGTCAGGTTTCGAGGATGAAACCCAAATAAGGGGAGGTGATTTGTAACGAACCAAAATCCAGGTTTCATTTTCAAATAAATTATTTTAATAAATATTATGATAAAAATAATATTTATGAAATAAGTTGAAACAAGTGGGTTTCAAGTTAATAATGAAGTTATGTTAGTTTTAACTAACTATAGAATGAAGTGGGTGAAATGGGAGTTAAGGGGCCAAATGTGTAAATGGCAAAATCTGTCATATTGACTAGCAAAAGTCAAAATAAACCTCATTTGAGTTGTTGAGGTCGTATGTGTTCAAGAGGAGAGAAAAGGAGAAAAGTGGCGCGGGAGCAAAATCGTGCATTTTGAGCTTGAATTGGTGAAGGTTTTGGCTTGCACATCATCCTTCTAACACCAAGTAAGTGTAATCTTCCATTGATTTCACCTTTGAATGTGTTAGTAGGTAGGTTTTGTAGAAATCCGAAAATTATGTATGCATGTGGTAAATTAGTGTTAGATTGTGGATAATCTATCTAAGCTAAAGGTAAAGAGAGGCGATTAACACCCTAGAACCCTTTGATTTTGGTATTGAAAACTTAGGGTTCATTTGGTGAAAATTGGGGGTGTTTGGATCATGATGCTAGAATGATGAATTAGTGATGATTAAGTGTTTAGGTGGTATTAGACACTTGAACAAACACCAAATTGACCTAATAAAAGTTATTGAATGAGAAATTAGTGTTAAGGTATCAGAAAGAAAACTCAAGTAGGTGAGTTTGTATTAAAATAGGGTGTTTGGTTATGGGGATAAACCAAACGGGTCAATTTGGGTTGGAAATGGAAATTGAGTTGTGGACTCAATTGTAATGTGATTATGTATGTATGTTAGATTACTAAATTGCAAAGCTAGAAGGTGGTGCAGGATCTTCTAACTCGAAAGGTAAGTGCCTTTGTACTTACTTAGTAATGTTGATAAATGGGTGGTAAATGTGATATGTATGCAAACTATGTGTTGAAATGAATGTGTATGATTATGCATAAATCAGTATGTGAAAAAGTATGAATGTAGTTATAGTGATGAAACTATAATGGATATGTATAAATGAATGAATGTGGTTGGAAATACCTTAATGGTTTGATGAATGAATGTAGTTATAGTGTAATACTATCATGGATATGTGTGAATGAGGTTATGATCTATGAATCTTAATGGATATGAGGTTATTATCTATGAATCATAATAGATATGATGTTATGGTTAAAATACCATAATGGATAAGAGGTTATGATCTAAGTATTATAATGGATATGAGGTTATGGCCTAAGAGCCATAATGGATATGAAATGATGTAAATGAATGTTAAATGAATGAAATGAAACTTGTAAGTGGAAATGCAAGTGTTACGAAACCTTAATTGACCTAATGGGTGCAAACGGGTCAAATGAGTGAATGGGTGGAATCAAGTATTTAAATACTTGATTGTTATGTTTATCTTCATTATTAATGATGAAATGTTCATGTGGTTATGTAGGCAAAGCTCCGATGTAGGTCAATGTCAAGTCCAAGGCGTTGAAGGATTCTCATACACGATTTGGTATTTTGGGGGTTTAAAAGAAAATCCTTAGTTTGATTTGTAAATTGTACAAAACTTGATGTTTTGGTGAATGATGATAATGTGAATATGTTGTTTAAGAAATGGTAAAAATATCCAAGTGTTGGGAGTTTTTGATGTTATGATGTTTTGGTGAAAAATGGGAAAAAATTGGCTAAGTATGGAACTGGGTAAAAAACTTAACTTTCTGATTACAGGGTGTCTTCGCGGTACGCGAAGGTGGGGAGGGAGTTTCGCGCGCCACGCGAAGAATCTTCATGCGGACAGGCTAATTGATGGTCTTCACGGTACGCGAAGATGGACAGAAGGGTATTCGCGGTATGAGAAGAACCCTTCCTGCGGACAGTGTGAACCAGGGTTCCCTTGCGGTACGCGAAAGGGATCCCCTGGGTCTTCGCGGTACGCGAAGGGGTAAAAAATAAAAAATAAAAAAATTCTGGGATAAAAGCTTTCGAGTGTTAAATGATTAATTAATTGGTTTTCCAATTAAAGGTGTTACAACTTTTATCAAGGGGGGTGTTTGTAACACTCTAGGCAAATCCCATATCGTTCTGTTCTAAACATGGGAGAGAAGCTGGGTTCATAAGGAATGCCCCGCCTCAAATACCACAACGCGTTTTGGGGCTTAATGTAGTGGATGAGAGGAGAACTCCACAGTTAAGCGTGCTCGGGTGAGAGTAATCCAGGGATGGGTGACCCTTGGGAAGTTTTCACCCGGGCAACCAAAAACAAATCCGTGAGCTCTTAGGGGGCAAAGCGGACAATATTGTTGGTACGAGATGCCGGATGTTACAAATGGTATCAGAGCCACTCCCGTTCTGTTCTTTATATGATAGTGGGGCAAACTTCATCGAGGACGCTGAGTCCCAAGGGGGGGTGTTTGTAACACCTTAGGCAAATCCCATATCGTTCTGTTCTGTTCTGTACTGTACACGGGAGAGATGTTGGGTTCATAAGGAATGTCCCGCCTCAAATACCACAACGTGTTTTGGGGCTTAATGCAGTGGATGAGAGGAGAACTCCACAGTTAAGCGTGCTCGGGTGGGAGTAATCCAGGGATGGGTGACCCTTGGGAAGTTTTCACCCGGGCAACCAAAAACAAATCTGTGAGCTCTTAGGAGGCAAAGCGGACAATATTGTTGGTATGAGAGGTCGGATGTTACATGATGCTTCGTAAAAGGGAGTCACTCGATTTCGTGAGAATGATATCGTCCACATAAAGTAATAAGTAAGCCATTTGATTGCCCTTCTGATAGATAAATAATGAAGTGATACATAGGCTACTCTTAAAGCCACATTTGGAGATATATCCTGCAAAACGTTGATACCAAGCTCGTGGGTTTTCAAACCATATAGAGACTTGTTAAGCTTGCACACATATTTAGGGTGCGAGGAAGAAGTGAAACCTGGTGGTTGAAACATGTAGACAGTCTCTTTTAGGTGCCCATGTAAGAAGGCATTTTTGACATCGAGTTGGTGAATGGGCCATGCTTTGGATACTGTCAATCTGCTGGTAACATCTTTTCTGGTTTTTCCTCAATCATCACTACATCTAAATCCTTCTGACATAGTAGTGCTTCAATCTGCATCTTCCACCACCCAAACTCCTTTCCATCAAACTTCTCAATCCTCGTTTTCTCGTTATCTGCCATTGCGAACTGCAACAAACTGAAAAAACTCGAAAAACTGACCTCGTAAAACGTGCAGACTGCCCGAAAATCGCAGCAGCGAAAACTGGACAGAAAACAGCAGTTGTTGACTTTTTCTTGTCAAACTTAGCAAGTTGTTGACTTTTCTGGTCAAACTCAGCAAGCTGTTGACTTTTCTGATCAAACTCAGCAGGGGTACTGTAGATACGACAATACTGTAGCAACGGTACTGTTCCGGCAGCTTTGTAGCGGGGGCGGATACTGTTCACGGCGGAAAAATAATGTTCACCGTCGGGAAACACTGTAGTGGCGGCGGTACTGTTCACGCGTCACTGTAGCGCACTGTAGCGGCGGATTACTATTCACGACAGGGGTTACTGTTCACGGTAGCGTTACTGTTCATGCACGGGTACTGTAGCGACGTCAGTACTATAGCGGCAGAACCCTAATCTGGCGGCGGCAAACAGTCAACGGTTCGTGTGATCTGATCTCGAGCCAAAGCTCTGATACCAGTTGTTAGGATTAAAGACGATCACACACGAACACACACACACAAACACGAATGCGAGAAAAACACGAACACGAGATTTATAGTGGTTCGGTCTAAACTGACCTACGTCCACTTTGCAACTAGGGTTTATATTATTTATGTGCTCAAGGAATTACAAATACATATGATGTATATATAGAGATTAATCTAGGGTTAGTAACTTAATTTCCAAGTTAGGCCCAACCCGTGTAGAGCCCAATAGGGCCGGCTGCCCCATATGAGACTCCACACCCAACAATCTTTTTCCTTTTCAACCACCAACTCCTCAATAATTCTGTTCAACCTCTCTTTCTCTTTTTCTTTAACATGCTCCGTGATAACCGCGTTCAATTTTTCTATCTACAAAACAATCAATGCATAGAGTCGAGAAGTCAGAATTAAAATCAGATGTTTTAACCCTAACTTGTTCTCTACCTGGGATAAAAGACCATTTGTCTGATTAATGATAGATACTTGCAGGGATTAACTCAAACAAAACAGTATAATTCACAAGCTAGTGCTTACCCTTAAACTTTTAATTTCGTCACTATCATAAACAATTACACATGGAAGCGGAATGAAACTTATACTCTGTTGGTCTAGAAGAAAGATAAGATACAGCTTAAAACTCATTTCAAGATTAAAACTTTTGGTACTGTATGCTTGTTTTTTTTTGTAATTAAACATATTCTACTATCTGCTAATTATTACCCAAGGCTACTAAAGGGTTTTTCTTACTAACTAAGCAAAAGTAATTTACTAAAATACCCTCCATACATGCTAACTATATTTTTTAAAACATTTCCCACATCAACATTGAATCATGAGTCTAATTTGATCAGTAGACAAAAGTAGAGAAGGGTGAAAAAGATGCCTGGCTTCATAGGGGTAGTGCTCCAATTCCCAATAGTCATCCTAGTCAGAATCTTGTTTTTTCTGACAGACTTAAATCTTTTTTGTTATTGTTTCGAGAACTAAATCACTATTGTCATGACTAGGGTTTTTAGATTTCCTCCAAGGTTTTTAACTGTCTGTTCTGTTTGATGTTTTTTTTGGTCATAATCGCTTCACAAGAACAAAAGTATCTATTTAAAACAAGTACTTGTGTCCGGGGAAAAGTTTTGGCATCATCACTATTGAAGGGCATTTACATGATGGGTCAATAGGCACTACACATGGAACTAAAAATCCAAATGGTTCAAAAGTTAAATTCATCTCTAATTTGTGCTTTAAAATAAAAAAAAACTAACTTTAAAATTACTAAGATAGTAAACATACCTCGGCGTTTTGTCTGCCATTTACATACGGGTCACAATCATTGCTTAACCCGTACACTTTGCCTTTCATCTTGCCCCCGGCAGCTCGTGACCACAATTCTCGGTCAAGTTTAGGGTGTTTGCTATGTTCCTTCCCGTACTTCTTCACAAGATATCCCTCGTATTTAGCCTATTGGCATAAAAATGTAACTACATTTTCAAATGTATTTTTATATGTACTGAATACTTTTAATTTAATGATATTAATATATTTTTGTTGTTTGGATTTACTAATCAGTCAACTTACCAAAGTCTCAGGTGCCCTATCGTCAACCCAATTCAAATTTTCTTCTTGAATGTCCCCTTCCAAATCAATGTCCTCCAAATCAACGTCCTCAACTAGCAAATTGCTTAGATTATCTAACGGCCTGCTTCCTTTCCTACAATGTGATTGCTTCCACATCTCACGATGGGACAGTTCACGCCCGGCTATTATAGCGTATAAAGGAAGAAATTAGAAGTTAATAAAAATGGTAATACTGATACGGTAAATATACTAAAAGAGGGTGATTAACATCTTTTACCGCTTTTCTTTTTGCGGTCACATAGGTTTGAGATCCAAGGGTATGTTTCCCCCTGGTTGATTTACTTCTATTATTAGTGTTTCTTTCAGACTTTGCTTTCCATTCAGGTGTGTTCCAAATGTCAATCAGTTGTTCCATGTCTCAGTTCTTAACCATGGTGGTTTAAAGTCTATAAGAACAGACATATCATCTGTAACTTGTAAACCTTGTTTTCTCGCTGTTGCTTTGGCCTCGTTTCGTACCCTCTTTAAAAAATCAGGAAATTTACCTGCAATGCATTTCTCCCAGCACCTATAAATTTGGGCATTCCATTCCTCCTCCCACTGAAAATAACACTACAAAAAAAATAATAATAAACGTACAAAATGTTTTATTAAGTCATATAAGAATTGTCCAAGTACCACACCTGGAAACGCTCAAAAAACCGCATTTTGTCCTCATTAGGAACATCTCTCCAACTTTCCCATGGACCAGACCAAACAATCGCCATCAAGTTTGTTCCAATGACTCGGGTAGATATCCCTTGGTTACTAAATCTACAAAATGGAAGCAATGAACGAAAACCACATTAGGAACATTTTTTTAATCTATATAAAGAAACAATATTAATATATATGTACTTACTGCCCATCTTCAATTCAAATCCACTGACGGTTAATTGGTTTGGGTACTTGGACTTGGAAAGCGCGCAGCCTTGCAGAAGCAGCATGAAAAACGTACTCATCATCATCATCACTACCCTCAATGTGAGAAGGCATAAAGGAAACATGATGTCCAACTGACTCTAGTCCAATGGTATCACTACTATCTTCACCACCAGCTTGACCACTAACACGCCCAACACCTTGACCACCTGCTAGACCACTACCTTGACCAGCACCTCGATCACCACCTTGACCACTACCTTCACCACCACCTTGACCACTAACTCGCCCAACACCTCGACCACCTGCTAGACCACTACCTTGACCAGCACCTCGATCACCACCTTGACCACTACCAAAGTGAATACTGAATACAGATTTATCTATTTTACGAATCCCCAATTATCCAATTAATCGTGTTGCATTTGGGGACATAGGTTATTGATTTTGATCGGAAAATGTTGAAATCGGGTTTATTCGGATCCATATTTTCGTTAGTTTATTGATTTTTTTAGGTTTTGTTGAATGATTATGAAATCGTGATTGCAATTGTATCATCTGGACTTACAAACACACATAAAAAGATATGACTTTGCTGGATTTTATTTATTAATTCCTTTGAGCCTCTTATTTTTAAGACACGAAGGCACATCAAAGAACAAATTTGATATAAACATAAAGCAATTACCTTAACAATTTTCTATTTACTCATTCAAACTCTTGGACAGTATAGAATGTATTAGTTAATGGAGCATAACTAATATAGTTTGTATAGGTTCTAAGCTAGTACTGATTTATAGAATCTATTCTTAATACAACTTAATAAACATAAATACCTTTTTATCGAAACTGTCCCTTTCTGGAAGCAAGTTTCTGTTCAATTATGCACTTGCAGCCCTCATTCAATGCACTGGAGAAAAAAAACTTCACAACCAATCACTTCTTACTGGTTAATTTAAACAATTTTCAAGATTATTTACAGAAAAGGGAGGTTAATTTGGTACTTACTTTGGTTATGCTCCAAAGTCCAGCTGGCAGTTGCCTTCAAAATGAAGTGGGCTCCACAACATTCTGAACTTATTCAGCAGGTGCCATAAGTTGATTATCTGGTCAACCATACAGACATTGATGAGAGCTTTAAAAAAAACTTCCATTTGATGGAATCTGACGCCAACCACCTGTCACCTCCTTGAAGGTTATGATATAGATCTTCCCTTATGCAATTTACTATCTTATACTTGAATCAGACCACTCATTATATTCACCTAGGTACTTAACAAAGTCAAATTCTGGAAGACAAAACCAAACCCACTGGTTTCTAGTAAATCATGACATGATATGAATGTTGTTCAATAGAGTTCCTATTCAAACATAATCTATCCTAAAATACCTTCATATGGATGATTTACTGGATACCAACACCTTTTAAACCATCGCATTTATTTCCTCTCTAATCCCTAAGTCCTAACAGGCATTTTTTAACAATATAAAATGCATCATGAACTTCAAATTTGACAAACTATTACATTATAATATTCAATCAAATCAGCAAGTAAGATTCGATCAAATCAGAAAGTAAAGGAGCAGAAAACCTCACCTCAAATCAAGCGAACGACTGAAAACCTAAACAGCTTCCGGTAAACGAAGGATTAAAGTGATTCAGCTACGAAACCTGAGATTAGGTCTAGAATCACAAGCGGACCTGAAATCGTTCGCTACTGCACCGTTTACTCCATCGAAACCTGTAAAACGGTAAAGGCAAAGACGATTTTAAAGCGATTTGTTGCTGAATAAAGGGCGATTTTATACCGTTCGCTACATACGATCTGAAGCCACCATGGAATATTTGATCGGTGCGTATGGTTTTGGTGTGGACGGAAGTGGTGGAGGAGGCCGGTGGAGTCTCTAGAAATTTGATCCGTCCGAGCAATCCGGAAGTGGCGGAGGAGGCTGGTGAGGCCTGCCTTCATCAGTGTGTATGATTTTGGTTTGTACTGGCGAAGGAGGCTGGTAAGTTAGGGCTGAAATTGCACACGTGAGACCCTCTCTTTTCTTTGAATTTGTCAATCTCAGTCCCTTATATTCTAAATTCTCCAAACAGACCCACTTAAGTTTTGCGACCGTAGCACCGGTAGCAAATTGGTGAGGTGGCAAATTGGTCGCTAATTTTGCTACCGTCAATGACGGTGGCAAATTTTTGGTCGCAAAAGCCCAGTTTTCTAGTAGTGTGTATTTATGATGGGCAGATAGTGTTTAAAACTGAAACGTACATATAACTTATGAGGATTTTTCAGAGTCAACATAGGACACGTGCAATGAAGGAAGGAGACAGAGAAACTACATTGTTCGTAGAACAAGTTGGATATAGACACTTTAAATGCATTTAGACAATTTCAGTATAAAATAACCAGAATGTAAACATTTTTTATTTTATTGTATAAAGTTTTGAAAACGTTAATTTTTGTGACGATTTAACATGCCGGAACGCGCATGGATGTAACACAAGTTAATATTATATTTCATGAATGTGACAACCTAAGTTTTGCATGTTTGCATAATCGTTTAATTGTTGAAAGGTTGAATTTGACTTTTATTTGTCGACTTATTTATGACTTTCATTTTGTGTTTAAACGTCCCCGCGCGTTGCAACGGGTAATCGGTTGGTATCTGTCCGGTTTATTAAGGTGTGGATACGGTACCAACACTTGGCATAGCAATCCAAAGAGATGGCATCAAAATTATATAATGATGAATTCATATTGCATTAACACACAACAGGTACTCACATACTAATTCTCTAATAAGATCAAATCATTCTAATTTGTAAATGTCATTTTATTCATTTTGTGTAAGTCAATACATCTACTTGTAAAATTTTCCATTCAACATGCTCTCTTATTGGAAGTTGGAAACGTAACCTTCTTGGTATTGCCATTGAAGGCCATGAAAGAACCAAATTGCAGAGGAGTGGTGTTGGATCCAATCCATTGTGTGAAAGAAAAGGTTGTGATTGATGCCTTCCGCACAAACGATCCATAAGAGGACTGATGGATTGAAACTTGAACGATTTGACACACATTCAAAAACCAATAGGCAGGATGTGCAAGTCATAATAGCGCTTTAGTTCATGTGGTTCCATCCTAGAATCCTCGCAAAACACAAAATAAACATGTTAAAACACCATAAACGTTAAAAAGAAGTTTGAGTTCATACCTTTTGTAAGAATGCATGGTTGCTAACTTGGAAAATGGTCGGATTGGATAACAGTTCAAAGCGGGTTATAATCCAAATATTTTTTTCATAACCTTCAGTTATCTCTGAATATCTAGTTTGACAAATATGATTAGCATGCCTGGCAAAACAGAAGGTATGTGTCGGGTGTGGTGTCGGGTGTGGTGCCGGGTCAGAACGAATTCAGGTCAGGACGCACTGATTTAAAAAGATTGTCATTTTGGTTCGAGTCAGAATGGGTTTGGGTGAGAATGGGCTTGGGTCAGTACGGGTGAATCCAAAAAAATTGCTACATTCTCTCTATGGATTGAGAACCTGTTTCAATTCGAAGATATTGCACCAGGCTTGGAAAGTTGAACCTATTAACTATATTTAACACAAAAATGGCAATATAGACTTCCTATCTTCCATATAAAAGCCATTCAATAAGTTATATTCCATTGCCAATTGACCAAGCTAAAAAGAACACAATCATCTACTTTGCAGCAGAACCAAACACTTGAGATCAATATCCATTTTTTAGACTTTTTGATGCCATTGACAAACAAATGTAGTTGACTATGGCCCTTAGTTACTTGATCCATATTTACCCAACTAAGACCCAAAACATACATGTACATGGAAAAAAGAAAAAAAAAACTCCAGTAATGCAACATATTTTTAAATCAAACAGCCCACTGAACAAAACGAAGACAAAATTGGCGACATTTTTCTTTAGAATTGTTGACGACTTTCAAAACCTAATATCATAAATCTGTAAATAGCTGTTGATTCTTGTACTTGTAACTTTTCTAAATTGCAAAAGCCAAAATTATAAATATTATTATTTTTTAAAATACACCCCTAAGGGAAGAAAGATGTATTTAATTTTTTTAACTGAGCCAAAAAAACTATTTATATTTAGTTGCTATTTTTTACCCAATTCATATTGCCCCCCACCCCCCTAAAATTTCCTGTAGCCGCCACTATAAACTGAACTAATTCCAAAAGTATATTATACAAAAAATAAGTTTCAAAGGTTAATTAAATCCAAAAAAACTTACAAGTTGATTAAATAACTCTGTTCCTTGTTTCTGTTAGATAATTTTCAGTGATAAATTTCATTGATAACTACATACCTTAATGGCTTTGTGTGATCTCAAATCCTTGTGAACTCATCTAGAGTCTAAATGTAATGCAAAAACACATAAATGGCAATTTGACTTTATGAAAAGTAATTTGATTCTATTAATTCTTTTAAACATCAAAAAACGATTAATGATCCACTTGAATTGCACTGTTGATTAAAAGTTTGACCAAAATCATATCAATTTGTTTGAGCTTAAATGTTAAAATCTCATTATTTTTCTTGGTAATTCAGCAAATAATAAAGATTTCAGTTTATTGAGGAGCGGGGACTTTAGTTACTTTTTAGGATAACTCGATGAAATAAGTAACTAAAACTGCATCTTTTTAATAAACAACTGATGCCTAACTTATATGCCTGGATGCAACCAGATTACTATGCAAAGATCATCTATAATAAACTACCCGACCCATATCATTCAACCCATATTGTGCTCCACCCCCACTAAAAATTCCTGTATCCACGCACTGCAAACCGAATGTACTCTAAAAATCATACAAAAAATAAATTTCAAAGATTAATTAAATCAAAAAATTATTCTTAGAAGTTGATTAAATATTTATCAGTGACAACTTTGAATTTGATTGATAAATACATACCTTTATGTGATCTCAAATCCTTGTAGACTGCATCAAGACCCTAAAATGTCATGCGAAAATATATTTCCGGCAACAATAATTGTAAGTTACTGTTCAACCCCTTGGTTAAAGTTTAGTTGTTAATTAATTTCTGTAAAAATTATATTTTATTTTTTTAAAAGGATGATTAAAATGAGACGTTAATTATAACTTCTAATAATTAAGTTTTACACGAGAAAAAAAAATATGATTTGTGTAACTAGGTTAGAATTATGATTTTTTTTTCATGTTATAATTATATATTATGTAACTAGGTTAGAATCTCGTGTATTACACGGGTTAGATAAATGTAGTGTTATATATTTAATAATAAAAAGTTTATGCTTCTAAAACCCGTGTAATACACTGGTTGAATAAAATATAATATAATCTATTAACACATATCCCCGTCAAAATGGAACAATGTGAATCTATATTACTTAATAAACAAGTAAAATGACGGGACACGTGTCACCTTCTGGTGCATTCTTAGCATATATTTTTCCGCCTCTCTCTCATATTAAATGCTGTATTAAAAGAATATATTTTTAAGTATTTAATATCAATCTAATTATAGATACTTTTTATTTAATTATGGATTGTTATTATATTATTAAACAAATGAATTTAATATGAATGACCATTTATCAATTATATAAAAAAATTAATACCAAGTTAAAAAAATGTTTTAGAAATTAACTTAATATAATTTATAACTGTCACGTTAAAGTAGACATATTTTGACGAGTGTAAGTGTTAAAAGATTACATTATATTTTATTCATCCCATGTAAAACACGAGTTTTTAAAAACATATTTTTTATTTACCATTATATAACATTATATTTATTTAACCCGTGTAATACACGGGATTTTAGCCTAGTATGTAAATATATGATTAAAAGTTTCTAATTTAAATCTTAGTTGGCTTTAAAATTATTTTAAGTTTACAGAATTTATAAAAATATGATTAAACAAATTAATTGATATTAAACATAATTTTTGAATTCATTTAGTACAACCAGTGTTTTAAGTTTATAAAAATGTGTAGATAAAAATTGAAACACATAATTAATTTAGTTGCCTAAAATAGTAGAGTTACTTATTAATAGGAGAGAGAGGTGGAAAATGAGAATAAGAAAACCTAGAAATATGACAAGTATTATCATATTTTATTTATTTATTAGGTAGTGTAGATTATATTTTCAATACTAAATAATGATTTAGATACAATCTATCTTCCATAGGAAAAAGGCTACATGCCCATTGCGATATTAGGCAAGGCCCACGTTCTTCTTTAGCAAAAGCCCAGGGGTAGATGTCAATTTTTTAAAAACCGGTTTTTAAATTACACTTAAAAATGGTTCAATCGTTTGTATCAGGTTATATCGAGTGGTTCAACCGGGTTAATTAGTAAACCTATAATTTATTAAAAATACAACTTCAACTAAAAATAATAATCCAAAAGTAGATGATTCCATAATAAAAAATAATCCAAAAGTTCAGGGCCGGCCTTGGGGTAGGCCAAGCCGGGCCGCCGGCCAAGGCCCGTTTTTTTCAGGGGCTTGAAATTTTTATGTAGCTTGTATATATATGTTTTTTATAAAATTTTAAATACCGGTTTTATATATTGGATCCTTTTTATAAAAACTTAAAAATATATTGGGCCCTTTTAATGTTTATTGCTATAACGTTAATCGTAATTAAAAAAAATTAGTTTATATATTTTGTTCGAATGGGCCTTTTTTTCCGGCTCAGCCTCGGCACTTAAATCCTCGGGACCGGCCCTGCAAAAGTTAATCCATAATAAAAAATTAATCTAAAAGCACTCAATTTTTCAATAAAGTTTTTTAAATAAATGTGTATAATTGTTTTATGTCATTGGAGTGTTGAATGCATTAAGTTCACGATTGCTTAAAAGATAAAAATTCACTATCATCGTCATTCTCATCAACAAGAGCATAACTATTTTCGTTTCTACAAGATTAGATAAGAAGTTTTATCGTTTAAATGTTTTTAACGACAAGTAGAAAAATGATGGTTAAACATAGTTTTTGCATTAGCCGCTATTTTCTAAAGATGAGCATATTAATTAATTTTTTTTTCTAAACTGGGCTGTAGGTAAGGTAATTGATCAACAAGCCTTCTGTTTATGACTTTGTGTGTATCCCGGCAAACAAATTTTTTTTTGTTTTAAAGTTTAAACATAAAACTTTACTTGTAACTAAAACTGATACAACGGTATATACCGGTATTACCGGCGGTTCAACTAATATACCGTTCTTCCAGTTTACCGAGCTCAAACTTACCGGGCTAGTGGCCGAGACCCGGTTCAATCGGTATTATCAGCTGGTTTAAACCGGCTTTTAAAACATTGGTAAATGCAAAACAAAATATAAATAAAAAATCTTGATTTAATAATAGTTACAAAATAAAATATATGAAAGTTGAATGTGTGGCCTAGATTAACTTATTTAGTTTTTACAATAAATGATGGTTTTGTTAGGATACAACCCTTTTGGAAGTTTAATCTTGATTTGGTTTAAAGACGTCAAAGTTAAGGAAAATAAGTCAAAGAGGTCAGCTGAAATATTTTGTGGGATCTGATTCTATTTAGAAGATTTAAAAATAATTAGAACCAGTTTAATTATTTAGTTGCAACATTTAAAGATTTGTTTCCTATTTGAGTCGCTTAGGGTTTTTTTGTACAAGTAGTTTATCTATACATACTTATCTAATAAATAAAGGTTTTTCATATCACGTGTCGTTTTCATATTTATTGTTATCAATTTTTTTTCGCCTCTTTCTACTATTAAATACGCATCTATCTTTTAATAATAATATTTTTTTAAAGAAAATACTAATTATACTAATAAAACACATTTATTTTAAATATCCCTTATGATAAGAAACTTTGAAATAACTTTTAATTTTAATAAAATAGTAATAAAAGTCAAAATATATTAAATAGTAATTAACGTATTTTCGAAACCCAATTATATATTAACTTTTACATATTCTGAATTTTTTTTCTCTATATTTAATATATGTAATACATATTTACACCTTTAAAATCTACACACAAATATTTAATGATTTTATTTATTGATATTTTTCACCACGTATGTATTACACGGGTTCTAAGCTAGTTTTAGTATATATATAAAGGCAAGGGCGGAGGATATAAGGGGCCCCCGCCCCGCCCCCCCCCCCCCCCCCCCCGATTTTTCGCTCAGAAGTGTTAATATATACGTATTCGGTCGATTTTTCGCTCAGTAGTGTTAATTTATATGTATTCGGCCGAAAATTTTATAGTTCCGGTCCCCCCTACATGAAAAAAAATTTCCGCCCCCCCCTGCGAAAATTTTCAAGCTCCGCCACTGTATAAAGGTATAAGGTTGTTGTATTTTGTGTGGTTTTATTTATATAATATTAAAAAGAGTCGTAGGAGTTTTCATAAAATATCGGGGTGTTTTTCTTGTGTGATATACGATCCTAGGCTAACACTTTTTTGTCACTGAATTAAAACAAAATTTTAATAATTAAACTAGCATAAGTTTAACATGTTCACTAAAATACAACTCAACTATCGGGGGTTTGTGGTTTTAGAATGATGGCAAAATACATAATTTATTAAAATGACCTCTTATATATAGATTAAAAACCAAAATATAAAAATAGTCAAATAGAGTACAATGATATATGGAGTTTTGTCATAAGGTTTTTCTTCTATGCAGGCCTCAGGTTCAGTCCTCACCAGACACACTTCATAATTTCAGGAACACTCTTTGTGACAGGACTTAAACTCTAGGCTAGGTGGGGTTAGCGACATCCTAACCGATATGCCGTTATAAAAAAAACTAATATATTTGAAGAAAAGGAAAAAAAGAATTGTGCGGTTTGGAAGTTTGAAGGGTTCGACTACTTAGCCGGTCTTTCCTAGAAAGGCAAAATATACATTCTATTCTTGGAAAAGATGCTTTCCTGCATTTCAAAAAAATAAAGAAAATAAAAGATACTTTCCTTGCTGTCAACCACCTAAAAAGGCGAAATGGTTGGTCCACAAAAATACTTTGTCAAAAACAAATATATTTTTAAAGTTCATTTTGTATATATCCTTAACCTAATAAATGATTCTAATTTTTGCTACATGCTATTCTCTCCTTTAACCTCATAAGTTTTTCCCGCCCATTCTCTAGAATCCCGAATATAGAACACGCGGGTCATGTATGGGTACTTGACCTGCTCACGTTATACTCGGGTCTTTCAATCTTACCCAATTTTGTCTCCTCTCGCTTCATATTCCCCAGACGAAACCCTAGTCCATCTTCTACCATTGCTAACTCTTCCGACGATCTCTCATCGGAGCTATCTCTGCTCCGATTTATCCAAAGATAAGTTCCGATCTCCCATATTCCTTTTTCGTATTCTCTACCAATGATGATTTCTTTCTTGCTTTCCGGACCTTCGATTTCAGGGGGAGAACTTCATCTCTCAAATCTACAAATGCATTTGTAGATTCTATTGATATCTATTTGTAATGATTTGGAGTTGAGTCTCCGATTGAGTTAGGGTTAGTTTTGCGTAATTTTGTATTTCGTAGTTGTTTTGTTTCAGCGATGGCTTCGAATCGGATCTTGAAAAAACTCAAGGATCTCTAGAAGGACCCTCCTACCTCTTGCTTAGGTATTATATACGCATCCATTATCCATTGTTTAGATTGTGATTTTGTTTTTTGTTCTGATTTGTGGTTCTCATCTGTTCATTTTGTTTATGTATTGAATCATGCTCTATTGGATGTAACTTGTGTTTGGTTTTGTTGTTTGTTTCTAAAACATCTAGGAGAATGACTGTGTTTGGTTTTGCTAAAATGTTGTGATGATCAGATCTCTAGGTAAAAATTGTTTCTTTACACAGGCGAAAGATCTTGAAATATAGGTGTTTACCTGAAAATTGAGATTAGTTAATTAAATGTGGTATTTTGTTAGGGGATATATATCATATTTCCATGCCATCTCGTCGTCAAAAGGATTCTTAAGCCTATGCAATATTTATATACTAAATATTTTTTTTTTACTTTTCTCTTGAACTTATCTTTTAAATTGTGCTTCATGTTCACGCTGGCTTATTGGATTTTGGTTCTATGTATGTGTTATGTTTGAATTGTTTATTGTTACTTCTCCCTATTGTTATAATTTAGTTTTAATTTGTATTTGGCAATGTAAGTATGACAAATATAGAGCACGAAGATTTAGAGCATTTCACTATAAGAATGGATCCAAATATCATGTTTAGGTTTGAAATGGGTTAGCTGAGATGTTCATGAAAGATGTGGTAACTCGACACATGGTGTCATTGTCGATTGGATCAGACCGAGACATACGATTTACCTCGAGGTTTTGGAGAAGATTCCATGCAACGATGGGCACGAGACTAAATATCAACATAACATACCACCCACAAACGGATGGTCAGTCTGAAAGGACCATCTAAACCCTTGAGGACATGCCTCGTGCGTGTATTATAGATTTCGGTGGTAGTTGGGACAGTCACTTACCATTGATAGAGTTCTCCTATGACAAAAGCTATCACACGACAATAGGTATGTCGCCTTACAAAATATTGTATGGTAGAAGTTGTAAAATGTCGATATGCTTGGGAGAAACTGGTTAGAAAGAATTGGGAAGCCTTGAAGTTGTTAAGACAACTTCAGAGAAGTTTGACCATATCAAAACATGTATGAAAGCCACTTAAGACACGCACAAATCTTATACGAATAATAGGCGAAGGGCCATTGAGCTCAATGTTGGGGATAATGTAATGTTGGAAGTATCTCTTCGGAAATAGACCATTTGATTTTGAAAGGGGGGAAAGTTGAGTCTGAGATTTGTCGGACCTTTCAAGATTTTGACAGGATTGGGGAAGTTGCTTATCGACCGGAGTTAACCGATGAATTAAGTAGGATCCATCCTACTTTTCACGTGTCATACTTGTGAAAGTGTTTAGCTAATGAATCAGCACACGTGCCACTTACGTACAACGAGGTAGATGATAGCCTGAATTACATCGAATAACCTGTGGCCATCTTGGATCGAAAGGAGAAGAAACTGTGAAACAAAGTGATCCGACCGGTTAAGGTACAATGAAGACACGAAAAAGGGTCAGAAACCATGTGAGGGACCAAAGAAGAAATAAAGGAGATATATCATCTGTTGTTTGTCTTATAACAAGTTTTGAGGAAGAAACCTTTTGTAAGGAGTGTAGACTTGTAACATCCTGAAACGAATAAGCATAGAAGGGGGCAAAATGAAGCAAAACATGAAAGACGGAAAGGGGGAGGAAGGTCCTTAACCTAGTTGCCCCCCCTCCCCCCCCCCCCTCATTCACCATTTCGACCTCTAACCCTAGAGAGAGAAAGTGAGTGAAATCTAGAGAGAGAAAGTGAAAGAGATCATGTTGCCTCCATCTTGCTAATTGTTGTTAGAGACTGTTTGTGAAGGAAGAGTACGAAGATCCAGAGCATTTCCAGGAAAGAATCAACCTCGGATCTGTGGTTTAGTGTTAATGTGTTTTACGGGTAAGTAGATTTGATCCTAAAGCTAAGATTTTATGTATGAAATGGTATAAAAATCTTAGATCTATCTAATGGAAGCTAAACAAACGAATTAGACATAAAAAGTTATGATTTTGGATCAAAACAGTCACTGATTAGTAATATGTTCTTCTTGCGACACTAAGTGTTCGTCAGGTGACATTAGTCGCGAGGCCTTGGGATGATGGCGACACTACGATGGACGATATTAAGTCCACACTGAGAGTTATGGCGACACTGTCAGGCGACATTGTCCAACAACACTAAGTGTCTAACGACAGTAGTGCCTGGCGACAACACGGACGACACTAGGTGTTTAACGACATTAGTGTCGGGCAACACCAACATTATAGACGACACTTGTAACACCTGCCTAAAAAATGTTCAAGATTTGACTAAGGTATAAAGGGAAAATACCACAGAATAGTAACCAAGTTTCAAAAGTATCCGGTTAGGTCACTCACCATAGTATACCCGAGGGTGTATACCGTATAAAATGCGTACTGAGTGACATAATTGGAACATTTTTGAAACTTGGTTACTATTATACAAAGTTATCCCATATATAAACCATAGGGACTATAAGTGTAAATCTATACTACATAATAAACAAGTAAAATAGGAGGACACTTGTCACAATTCTAAGCCTCCTCATTTTCATTTTCCCGCCTTCCTCTCCTATTAATAATCAACTCTACTATTTTAGGCAACTAAATTAATTATTTATTTCAATTTTTATCTACACATTTTTTAATTTAAAATTTTGTTTGTCATAAATAAATTTGTTCAATTATATTTGTATGAACTCTACAAACTGAAGTGAAAACAGTTTTATAGCCAACTAAGATTCAAATAAAAAGATTTTAATCATATATTTACATAATCTCATTGTTCCATTTTGACGAGTGTATGTATGTGTTAAAAGATTACATTATATTTTATTCAACCCATGTAATACACGGGTTTTAAAAACATAAACTTTTTATTACTATGTATTTAACATTACATTTATTCAACCCATGTAATACACGGGATTCTAACCTAGTATATTATAGAACAAGGACAAAAAAAGTAGAAACATGAAAATCCAACGGTAATGGACCTTCACGGACGGTAGCGTCTGTTACGGGTCGAACACACGGACAATGATGGCTTGCCACGTTTCCAGTGACTAATGGGCGAATTCTAACACGTGGAAACCCTATAACGCACCGTCACGCGTGGTAACGGTCAGTCACAACAGCAAAAGTTTTAGTGCGCATCACGTACCACTTCGTAACGGACCGTCACGCCAGGTAACGGTCCGTCGTTGCAACATGACCAGAAGGCGACACGTGTCTGATGACTCGCGAAACCCTAAACTGGTGACGGACCGTCACCACCCGTAACGGTCCGTCACGGGGTTAGATTTGGCACTATAAATAGATGATCGAATTCATTCGTTTTCTCATCCCAAACTCACTACTTTCATCACAATTTCGTTCTAGAGCATTCTAAGACGATCCCCAAAGCTTCCAACCAATTCCTGCTCGTTTTAGTGCCCAGTTTAAGGAGAAACGCCCGTAAAGCTACCAATACGATAGAGAAATCAAAGTAAGGAGGTTGATTATATAATTTAACTTACAGGCTCATAATTTAACTTACAGGCTCATTTCTATAACCAAGGTGAATACTTTATCTATTTCAAAACTTGTGTCAAATATTTACGTTTACGAAAATGGCCAAATAAAAGTTAAGGGAATAATGTTCAACGTTCTTCTACGAACAAAGCATTCAAGCCATAGGTATACGTAAAACTTGTAAGGGATACAGGGGTCTCGAGTGAAAGTCTCGGACTGTGGCTAGTACTGATCTTATAACAATTTCGGAGGCGTATACCTGGCCATTGTTATAAGGCATCATATCAGTATATATAGTGGTGTGTATGATCAGGAGATAAGGGCCTGCTGAATGTGTAGATTGAACATAAAGTTGTGATTATGAAATTAATACTTGTGTGTGCCAAATGATTTTAGCATCAAGATAATTGTATTAATCGGCATTCGAGCTGACATTTCATTTTCAAAATGTTTTCAGGTAAGAAAATGTGATGGAATTGGGATAAGAGTAGACATATGATCTGACCCATGAAATAAAAAGTGAAAAGGCTGAAATGCACGTTGGATTCTCATGCGTCGTGCATAGATAATCCTGAAAGAATAAAAAGGAGATAGACCAGGGAATTGATCAACCCTGGATTGGACTATTTCCGGTGGCTGTATGCTTGTCTATAAGATTAGAGTTGTATTAATTTCAAACTATGTTTTGTAATAAAAGTGAAATGGGTTTTTAAATCCCCATATTTATATACGAGACTTTTGTTTTCCAACTGAGTCTTGATATTTACAAATACAACCCTCGAATTTGAATAAATGAAGAAACGATCCTTGTAAAGACTTCCGCTGTATTTTATAAAATCTCTGAAATCAAAACGGGTATCAATCTCACATACGTCCAGGGAGTGCCTGAGGCGGGGTGCGACAACACTAACTGTCTGGCGACACTAGCTAAATTTGATAGATTTCATATATTGGTTTCTTACAGATCATATAGCACTCCACCTAGCACGAGTCTTATAGTTGGAACATAAATAGTAAACCAGGTGAGTTCTAAATGCCTTATTTAAAGAAGTTTTATAACGTTTTGGGTTGAGGTGCATACTTGTATGTTAATGAACTTTTTATGATGTAATGTTTAATGAGTGTGCCCCTTTATGCGATGATGTGTATTAAATGGCTAGACGCTCTAATGCGCTAATATGATGACTTAAAACGTATGTCTTTGTGAAAAACGGAAGGAATACGTCCGCTCTTGCGGATGGAAGACTATACGGCTACTTATGTAGATGGATGTTAAACGGTTGCCTTTGTGACAAATGGATGAAATAGTATGATCATCTTTATGTGCGAAAGTTAAAAGATACGTTGTATGTTTATGAGGCTATGGAACTATATAACTATGTGATATGTGAATAATGTTATGCTTGATTGCTTAAACTAGAACTCACTTGACGAAGTTGACTTTTTAGTATGCACTTCACGTCAAGAGTAGACTGAACTAGAATGCTCATTGGGACTAATTGGACCCGGACCGTGAAGGCTACACGATCCAAGTATGACATCCCGTTTCTATGTTTTTAATTTTAAAAGACAATGTTATGATGTTTTAATTCCATAAGCTTATGAATGTAATGAATGATGTTTTTCCACCGCCAAAGTTTTATGATATTTAGTTTTTTGAACTGTATTGTAAATGAGTAAATTTAACGCATGAGGTCTCCCTGGTTCGGGGCTTACCGTTGATTAAAAAAAATTAAATGGGTAGTAATGAAGATTTAGTAATTATAAAACACTAAATTATGTTTTAAATAGTAATAAAGCAATAATAGTGAATGAAAAAAACCGGGAAATGAATCTTAATGATTAACCAAATAATGATTAATGATTTGATATAAAATAAAAGCAACCTTAGTGGACCCGTTTTTTTTTCTTCAGTCAAACCATTTTATTTTATGAACGGTTTGTAAATTTTACCGATATAAATACGAAAACTTTACGAATAGAAAGAGATTATGGAGGAGGAAAAAACATAAAAATCTAAAATTGATATTACAGGAGCACGTATAATATCAATTTCAGATTTTTATGGCTAACATGATAAATTAGCGGTAAATATTTACCGAATCATAATATATGTTGCTTAATTCCTAAAAACATCACTTTCAATTAAGATCACAAAAAGATATTCCTGTCTATCAATAATAAATAAATAAAACAATAAGAACAAAATAAATAGTTTTTTTTTGAACGGCAATTTGGATAACTGACGGGCCATTGACCCACCCGATCATTTCCACCCTTACAGGAGGAAACCCACCAGATGTGAGAAAACCCCCTGGCCCAACTTAGACCTCTTTAAGAACAAAATAAATAGTAATTGTCATTTATTATTGTAGTCGGCCATAATGTCCACATGCCTTAACTCAACTCCAATCATATGCGTTTGCTACTCATTATATCAACACAACATTAAGAATGTAAACATGCGACCCTATTAGTAGTTAATAGGTAGCTCATAAAGAAAGCTTAATTAGTCCACTAATTATGGTAGTTTTTGTAAACATAGTTTGTAAGTTTATGGCCGGATTAAGGATTAACACTCTTTAATTAATATGGCAGTTAATAAAATGGCCTTTGATATAAGGGATAGAGGTTGACATTATGACTCATGAGGTGTGGAGCCATGAAAGGGGTATATGCGCATCTAATGATTAGCCATCACTTTATTACATGCATATTACACCCCAATTGGCAGCTAAGTTGGGACCATCTTCCCTTCCCTTCTCTTTCTCTTCTTTTTTTTTTCCTTCCACATACTAATGAAACTAGATAATGTAAAATAATAAGTTATTCAATAAAGAGTATATGAGTTTCTTTTACTTTGTTGTTAACAAAATTCTTTGGAATACTTTTTATAAAAGTTAGATTTCAACTTACTATATAAATTAAGTTGTAATGTAATGATACATCCTTAGATTTGTTATGTGTAGGTCGTATTAAGGAATACGATACGACATGTGTCCACCCCTTTTTTCTCTCTTTCGATCAACCCTCTTGTTTAAACATGTGTTATCATCATATATCTTTAAAAAGACGGAGATTCGCTTCAAGAATCTCAAATGTCCACCGCTCACTCTCCCCTATAGAAGGATATATCATTGCAAAAAAGTTATGTGTAAGTTATAACTTTGTAATCATGAATGGTGATTAGGATGGAATTAGAGTTGGTAGAGTGATGTTGACTAATGATCAAGTGTTTCAAAATGCGTGGGACGCCAAACCTATGTAAAAAACTATTGTTGGACGTTTGATGTACATGTGCCATCACAATTACAGAAAACCGTCAATCACTTAAAAACCAAGTTCATCAATCACTTAAACTCAATTTAAACCATCATCAATTTCATGAAAATATGTCTAGCATAAATGTCGTAATATTGTGCTTTGATATAAAATTTGTGTATTTAAAGATTTTACAATTATAAGTCTTTTTGTCTAACGTCACTAGACAAAAAAGCTCATATCAAGTTTACAAAGGTAGTTATTTGATGTTACAATATATGGTTTTGTAATCTTGAAAAACTCAGGTGTGGCTATATAAGGTTAAGAAGGAAAATGACTTGGTCTAGTTGGGTAGCTGGTTCGGCCAATTCATAATCTGGTTTGTCTAGTTCAAGTGAGTTGTCCTGTGTTGCTCGAGGAAGGCCTTTGGTATGTTAGGTTGGCTTCATAATGCTAATTAGGGGCGACTCTACTGTACAAGCAATTAAAGTCACCGCTTTAAGCTTGTTGGGAAAGAAACCCTAATCTTAAACGACACTTAGATGGCGACAATAACAGTGTCGGCACAAAGGCGTGGCAACACTACATGTATCACCCTAATAAAAGGACGACACTAAGATATACGACACAAGTCCATAATGTGAGTTATGGTAACACTATCACTAGTTCCAGGCGACACTAGCCTGGCACTAGCTAAGTTGATCTATTTCACGTGTTGATTTCATACAGATCACGTAGCAACCCGCCTAGCTTGACAGTTCGATAGTTGGATAGTGATCGTAGAACTAGTGAGTTTCTATTGCCTATTTTCTTACGTTTTAGGCTGATGTGCGTACTTAATAATGAAACGAAAGATAAAATGAAAGAAAAATGATTGTTAAATGTTTTAAATGAAAGACAATTATGAAGAATGACATTCCTGTTTTGAAGAAAAGTGATTGTTAAATGTTTTAATTTCGTATGGATTTTGAATGTTAAGACTTCTGCTATAATGTTTGATAATGGCTTAAGTTTAAGAACTATAAAACGATGTTTTGTGTCAACTCTGAGATGTACCCGGTTTACGTCGTTTCATGAAAGAGCATACTCCAGGTTTATTATGAGAAGGAAAACATACAAGGAACACACGATCAATGGATTTAATCTTTGAGGAGTAGAATTGTCACATTGTTGATTGGATTTTTACTCCCATAAAGGAAAGATTTGTGGATAAGGGGATTCTATTTTGCAATAGTCTAGTCTCCACGAGAAGCAACCTACTTTGAGAGGTACCCAATTGAGACATACAAAGTTTTTAGATAATTTTTTGATGTTTATAGATTAAATAATCTAGGAAACAATTCTTTGAGGGCGAATTTTCCAAACCTTAAGTTTTTCTCGAATGAAGTTTTATACTCAATCCCATAATCCTCTTGAAAAGATATTTAAGTAAGATGCCTTCCTCCACCAAATCACTCATTTTTTTTCTTCACGATGTCTATTCAAGGAATTTTAGATTATGTATTGCCTTAATACCAAATAAACCACAATGCTTTCTCTACCTTTTATACTATCCACCGTAATTTTGCATCCAATGCCAAGTTAAGAGATCTTAAGATATCAAGCCCTCCTTAATCCTTAGATTTAATGACATTAAGTCAAGTTAACGACATTTAGAGTGACGGGTCATTGACTGTGATGTAGCTCACCGCATTTACGTAGATTGGTGCAAGTGGAGAGCAACCACATGCATTTGTTTTATAAGAGATTCACGAAGAGATTGAAAGGGAAATTTTATAGGGTTATGATTCGACCGACTGTGTTGTACGAAACCGATTGCTGGCTAATTAAGAAGTCATGAGCTCGAAAGTTGGAGGTATTAGAGATGAGAATGTTTAGATGGATGTGTGGATACACAATGTTGGATCGGGTAAGGAATAAAGTTTTTAGGTATAAACTAGGGGTAGCATGCATTCTGGATAAAATAAGGGAAATGATTGAGATAGTTTGGGCACGTGTGGATGAGACAGCTATGGCACTTGTTAGTACTGTAGCAACCCTTACAGTGTAGGGGGAGAGTCATAGAGGCTGACCAAAACTGATATGGGATGAAAAGATTAGACATGATTTGTTTGACTTGCACCTCTCCGAGGACATGATCAGTGATAGGACTTCTTGGAGACACCAGATAAAGATTAAGGAATTTTAGACGAGCGTGTAGATTTGGCCAAAGAATATAGATTTGGTCTTGACTAGGGCCTCGTTACCGACATTACGTCACGTTAACGACGTTTAGAGTGATCGGTCATTGACTGCAATATAGCTCACCGTGTTCAGGTTGGTTGGTGCAAGTAGATAGCAGCCACATGCATTTTTTATGATAAGAGGTTCACGAAGAGATTGAAAGGGAAATTTTACAGGGTTACAGTTCGACCGACTATGTTATACGAAACCGATTGCCGGCTAATTAAGAAGACACGAGCGTGAATGCTGTAGGTAGTAGAGATGAGGATGTTAAGGTGGATGTGTGGATACACAATGTTGGATCGAGTAAGGAATGAATTTTTAGGTATAGATTAGGGGTAGCATGCATTTTGATAAAATAAGGGAAAAGATTGAGATGTTTTGGGTACGTGTGGACGAGACAAATATGGCACGTGTTAGGAGCGTAGAAACCCTTACAGTGGAGTGGAAGAGTTGTAGAGGCATACAAAAACTGACATGGGATGATAAGTTTAGACATGATTTGTTTGACTTACACATCTCAGATGACATGATCAATGATAGGAGTTCCTGAAGACACCAGATATATATTAAGGATTTTTAAAGGAGCGTATAGATTTGGTCTTGACTAGGGCCTCGTTAGCTAGTTAGTACTTCACTTGGGTTGCCTTTTGGTCGTAGATGTCGGAGTTAACCACTGCTAACCACTGTTAACCACTGTCTAGGATTGATATTAGTTTTTCAGTGTGTTTTCTAGTTTAAATGTTCCATTAGTCTTAGGTTAATTTGCTTTATAGTGTATGTGTGCATCCAATCTTAAGTGTGCTTTCAGACGTACAAACCTAGTTACTTTAGTGTGATGCAACTTTAGACACTCATGTTCTTTTATCTGCTGCTATAAATAAATTCTATTATGATATATCGTTACGTACTTTGGAGCATCTTTATCTGTATCTCCTCTTAAAAATAAATTTAAATTTAGAAACATAGGTTTTCCCTAAGCCGAGATCTCTCTAAAAGTAGTATTTTTATAACATAAGATAGAGATAAAGTTTTGCTCTCTCCCCCCTCCTCCCGGTGCAACCGACATATGAGTGGTTATTTATGTACGACATGATTTTAATTGACATCAATGGAATGGAATAAAGCGTGATACACGAATAAAATGTGAGAATGTTTTTGTGTACCATATAACTATAAAAGTAATTATTGCTAACATGTACAACGCATTAGAAAAATCAACACTTTTGATGATTTTCTAAGAAAAAAAACTTAGCGATGGTATTCAGCCGGTTGAAAGTTGAAACCAAACTAAACTAAACTACATAGCAACTTGTTTAGTCTCGAATATATAACTAATCTTGAAAGTCAGTTCGCCCCTTCAGTTAACTGGCTAGTGGCAGCGAGTCTGACAATTACCCGAGTCAAGCAACAGTTGTTGGTCAGTCGGTTGGCTTGGATACATTTAAGTCTAACTCTTCCTCACCAATTTATTATTACAACTCTATGTATCCCCTCAAGGAGGCAACCCAACCCCTTTAATCCCCTCATCTCGCCCTCCTTCATATAATCCCATCATTTTACTCTCTTACTTTCACACCTAATTAATTAATGATGCGCAGCGTCACTAGCTCCAGCTCCACAAGAGGGATCGCTGCCATTGTTGGCGTCGGTCCCAATCTCGGGCGCTCAGTCGCCCGCAAATTCGCTCACGAAGGATACACCGTCGCAATCCTTGCCAGAGACCTAGGTATCTAATTCTCAACCATCTTTATATATGACCATCAGATCTATGACAAAATCAATTTGCAGGGAGATTATCCAGATTCGCTGACGAAATAGCGAGGGAAGAGAAGGCGCAAGTGTACGCTATCCGAATTGATTGCTCGGACACTCAAAGCGTTCGAGAAGCCTTCGAAGGAGTCCTGTCGTTAGGGTTTGTGGAGGTTTTGGTTTACAACGCTTACCAACCTATCCCGTGGCAGTACGGTGGTCCGTCTAGCTTCACCGACATTCGCCTTGATTCGTTTCAAAAATCCCTAGCGGTATCCTCGGTAAGCGCGTTCCATTGCGCTCAGCAGGTACGTATTACTCCACAACAAAAAAGTTAAGGATTCAAATCCTGTAGATTTTCTTATCCGGTAACACGGTTGGTTTAATGTAGGTGTTGCCCGGAATGGTGGAAAGAGGAAGAGGGACCATATTATTCACCGGATGTGCTGCTTCTTTAGCCGGCGTCGCCGGATTCTCTGAATTATGTACGCATGCATCTTTATATTCTTTATTTTATAAATCTTGATTAGATCAATTCATTCTATTTTCTACATGTTTTTGGTGTCAATTCCCATATGAAAAGTATTTCTTCAAATAACTTATATCTAGTAAGTTGATTTTGAAGTAAGCATTAGAAACTTGCTTCTTCTAATAAATAGTGCAATTTTTACATAGAAATCCAGGTAAGTTTTTGTTTGTTTAATCCGTTTAGTTTTATAAATTAAAAATACATATATTTTGTACGATAACTAGAGTCTAGAATGTAGTAATGGAATATTTTATGTCAAAATTTAACAGATAAAAAAAATAAGTATAGTTTTCGAGTTGAACTTAATCTAATTATTTTATTTATATATGTTCATATTTTTGTAAATTTATAATTATAAAGTATTAATATACAAAATATAAAATACATTTTTTTTTGGGTTAAATTGGTGTATTTGTGTCAACCTATATATGAAAACTCATGTAGTCTTGAGTACAAATGTATGGCATGATTTTCGAGTTTGTATCAGGTTCGACATGCCAACCGTCGATCATTTAATAGCCTTAGTTTTTATACAGACGATCATAAATAAATTTGATCACTTCTAATTTTAATGTTGTAATTGTTAATTAGGTTGTGGGAAGTTCGCATTAAGAGGATTATCTCAATGTCTAGCTAAAGAATTTCATCCGCTCGGAATACACGTAGCACATGTTGTCATCGACGGCGTTATCGGTGCATCTAGGTGCGTTCGTTAATTTCCTTTTTATATTCTTGACTTTTTATTTTGTCGACAAATCATTAGACGAAAAACATTTTGTCAAATTTGGATTGGTGTCTAGATTTTTTTGAAATGATCAAAAGCTTTTTTTTTCCTAGATTGTAGATTCTTCTTGATATATTATCGACTTTGGTTGTGAAAGTCAACTATAAAATACGAAAATAGAAATTTGACCAAGAAAATACTTAAAATGAACATCCATATTTAGGCTACTGTTTAATAGACATTGGTCATGACAGACGACTAAAGACGGCTAAGCTAGCCGACTAAAATTTCTGTGCCAACATTCCATTTGTCAGAGTACGAGCCAATAAGCATGTGACACATGACAGGCTTAGCCGTCTAATAGACGGCTATAGCCGTCTAAATAAACAATTTTAGCCATCTAATGCATTTAGCCGTCTAAATAAACAGTTATAGCCGTCTATTAGACGGTTGCCTCCGAAAATTTTCAAAAAATGTTTTCAGAGGCTAAGCCGTCTAATAGACGGCTATAACTGCTTATTTAAACAGCTAAATACATTAGACGGCTAAAACTGTTTATTTAGACGGCTAAGTTGCCACGTGTCGCCATATTATTGGTTCGTACTCTGACAAATGAAATCTTGGCACGGAAATTTTAGCCGGCTAGTTTAGCCGTCTTTAGCCGGCTGTCATGACCAATGTTAATGAAATAGTAGGTTAAATATGAATGTCCATTTTTGATAATATTTCTGGTCAAATGTCCATTTTCATATTTTTCCCATATGCGATCTCTATTTTCTTTAATTATCTAAATTGGTCATTTACCTATAACTAATTTCACTCATTAGGAAACGGTGTTAATCTATACAAACCAGTCGGTGAAATTTCATGGGAAAACCAGACGTTTGTAATGATTTCCCGTTGGATCTTACTAACGGATCACTAACGAAAAGTTCACCAACAATTTTTTTGTTTATTAAAGAAATTGGGATAAAATTTCAGTCAGGTATCAGTCGATAAAGTTTCTATAGAATCTTAAAAAATGTCCTTTTTATTTGTTTTTCTAGATTTTTTCTATTTATAAACATTTTGAAAATCACATAAATATACACCAACACACACCGATCCAAAATTTTCTTAAAATTCATAAAATTACACAAACATTTCTTTACAAATCAAACCAAAAGATTTTTATAAATTCTCAAGTTTCTACATAAATTAAACCAAAAGACTTCTAAAAAATTTAGGTGGGACTATTAAGTTCCCCTCCTTGGTACACAATCAAGTTTTTTCTATTTATAAATATTTTCAGATTCACATAAATATACCGATCCAAAATTTTCTTCAAATTCATAAAATAACACAAACATTTCTTTACAAATCAAACCAAAAGTATTTTATAAATCCAAAAGTTTCTACATAAATTAAACTAGAAATTTCTAAAAAATTTAAGTGGGATTATTAAGTTCCCCTCGGTGACACAATCAAGTTGTTTTGAAATTGTTGAATTAATGCCAACCAAGTTGAGAATTGCAAACCTCTTGATCCTTAGGCGATCCATCGGTAAATGTCTGTTATCGGGTGATGAACTGGTTCTTCTGTGTGTTTACCTAATAAACTAACAAACTATTCATTTGCTCTCATGATTACGCAAATATTTTTAAGAAATATGAATTATATTTAGAGGAAATATCTATGTTTTATCATTGTATCTTAACTTTGATACCCTATAAAGTTTTGGATTCAAATTCTTGTTCCCAACTTTTCAAATAGAAGCGTAAAGAAAACTCAGAATCTTCAAATTCTTGTCGATCCACAACCTTAAGAAAAGAATAAAAGAACTTAAAACCTTAAATCTATTCTAAACAAATACCCTCTTATATACCTACACATCACAATTACATACATACATAAATAAAAGCCCAATTACATAATTACAAACATATACATACATAAATAAATGTCTAATTACATAATTACATACATATACATACAAACATACATACACATATATACATTCATATTAACTATTCATCATAAACACAAATTACACACATACATACAAACTAATCATCCAAACTAATCATCATAAACACAAATTACACACATACATACACATGTATAAAAACTAAACATTCAAACTAATTATCATAAACACAAATTACACACATACATACACATACATACAAACACTAATTTACATAAACTAAATTATATAAAATAATCACACATCTAAACCAAATGACCTAAACTAATCATAATTTAATAATTCCATCATACATACAAATATACATACTCATACATACAAACATACATGCATACACATACATAACACATACATACAAAATCATAAAAATCTTAGATCTAAACCAAATTTCATCACAAATTAGTAATCAAAACGAGTATTTACCTTCACAAAGCTAGAAATCCAAAAAATTGTGAAATATCTCCAAAACCTAACCAAAATAAACAAACAAAACTTTAAAATCTTGAAAAAGTAGCAAAAATATGAAACTCGGATGTTACCCCACCTTAAATCCCGAGAGTTTTTGTGAAAGTTGCTCCCAAAAAGCCCAAAAACCGTGAAATCGTCGGAGAGAACAATTTGGGGGAGTTTTGGAAGATTTTGGGTAGAAATGAAGGTCTGTCGTCTGTTTGTTCGCGCAGCACCCTATGGCGACGACATGTCGTCGGCATAGGCCCATATGTCATCGGCACAGGTACCCTATGCCGACGACATGTTGTCGGTATAGGGTTCGTAGGATGTTGACCAGTCAATAAAGGTAAAAACCCTATCCCGATGACATGTCGTCGCCATAGGGTTTTTCAGAAATTTTTTTAATTTAAAAAAAAAAAATTTTGACCGACGAAAATTTATTAAATAAAAAAAAGAAAATCAAAATTAACCTATAGCGACGACATGTCTTCACTATAGGTTTTCCCCAAAAATTCATTGGGAGCCAGTTTTTCCTCCAATCTGCCTCAACCCTATAGCGACGGCATGTCGTCGCCATAGGGTGCCCCATTCAAAATTTTTGTTTTAACCTATACCGACGACATGTCGTCGGTATAGGGTGACCTATGCCGACGACAAGTGTAGTCGGTATAGGCGACGTCGGCACAGGGTCATTTCCTTGTAATGCTACCAGACCCACATATGCATCTTGTCTTGTGATGGCTACGTGTTACTTCCTTTATCTTTCGTTCAATAACGTAGTTTGTTTCTTAGATTATTCACATCAGGTTCCTTAACCTTATTTTTATAATTTAACTAAAAACCATACATAAAAAAATTGTTCATTTTTTAAAACCTCTCATATCTCATTTATTTCTTATCCTTATAATTTGAAAGAAATTGTTAAGGAATTGATATATATTTAAAATTCTAGTGTTTATTTTCTTATAACTTTAAGGATAAAGATAAGGTTTAAAAACCTGATGTAAGACCATTTTAACTTAAATCTTATTTTTTTCCCTTATAATTTAAGGATATGCTGGTATATATACCAATCTTGATCTGGATGTTCTTAGGTTGCATCTTTTAGGCTAATCTTCCATAAATTAATTTAAGATAAAGAAAACTAAGGAATAATATGTACGGAAGTTGTTCACGCATTTATTTTTTTACGATGATTACTCGTATGTTAAAACTGAATTGAGATCCTCTCCCGTTGAAGGTAACATGAGAGGTTATGTTCTCTCATAAATAACAATTGGCCTTTTTTATATTTTTTAACAGCAAACTCACACACATTGACCTACTAAACTTCTAAATCTGTATCATTTTTCTGTAATGATACTTGAATCCCCAATCATTTAAAAGTGACACCAGTCCATCTTGGTATCGTTTGTGCTACATACCCTTTAACTTGGTAGGTTCTTTTAATTATTTTAAGGTGCATGCGCTCTATTTTATATTTTGCTTCATGAGAGAATATGACGTATTGTGTTGGAATATTATAAGTCCCTCGAGTATATGTATTTGCTCTCATTTATCAATACTAGCTAGTGAAAATCATTGTGGAATATCATAAAATGATTAAATATTGTAGTATCTTTACATCATATCGGTGTTTTTTTAATAGATCAATAGAAGAGTGTTTTTGACTTTTTCAAAAGTTTAAAAGTTGACATTTAAAAAAAATTGATATAAACGAAACTAAATACATAACGGTAGACTATAAAATAGTTTCAATGTTGATAAAAATGCTAAATACATAGTTGGTCTTAAGCACAAAGCCTTCTGTTGGAGCGGTAGCCCTATGACTTTCTAAATGGAAGGTCATGGGATCAAGTCTCGCTTAGGACAATTTGTTCCAAGTTGAGCTAGAGGTTTTCCCAATTGTAGGTTTCCTCCTAGTTAGGTCCCGGGTTCGAGTCTGCTACGATTACCACCCATTGAGAAAGACATGCATGAATTACAAGACCACTCGGGCTACTCTCGAAGGGAGTAGGGATTAAGAAAGCCGCCTTAAAAAAAACTTAGTTAATTTTCATCATACACATTATCACATGAGTAAAATATTGACAAATTGTTGAACGATGCAAATTTCATATATGATTTCTTACAATAATTATTGTGTTTATATTGTCTAGTGACATTGGTGATTATCCCTCATAAATATAGTGTTGGTTCGAATCCCTGCAAGATACTGATTAGGTGGTATTTAAGAGTAAATTGTTGTTAAAAAAAATTATTATGTTTATGTCGGGAAGTTGATTTGTGATGAAGGTAATGAGATAATTAGTGATTGTTGGAGTCTTGTTTCGCAGGGCATTAACGATGCCACAAAGATCGCTGGCTGGGGAACAACAGACTATAGGAGAGGACGGATCTATTGATCCTGACTCGGTGGCTCAGACCTACTGGTATTTGCACATTCAGCCTCGAGCCGCTTGGACCCAAGAAATAGATGTTCGCTCACACAACCCCAGATTCTTCTAAAAAGTTATAGCACACGTTTGATCATCTGTATATTGCTTCTCTTTTATTTAATAGTTTGTTTTGTGTTTACTTACATATGTGATGTTGTTGATTTAACCATTTCAACTCCAAAACTTTGAAAATAGAAGTTGTTGTACAACTTTAATACATAGGATGCCATTGTCATGGATTTGACTATTATAACTTCAAGTTTTATTTAAGTTTGATGGTTGCTTGATGCTATGTGGTGATTTGTCATCATGTATGGGGCATGCTAGTTTTGTGGTAAACTTGTTTTCATGATAATAATTTTGTATATGCAATGTCATTATTAGTGTGTTTTACTTCTATTGTTTCATTTTATTACATAACTGACTCAAACATCCCAATAGCTTTACTTTATTATTCAAACTTGAAACAAACAATTAGGTTGCTAACAATCACTCCCCTAATTGTTGATCTAAGTTTGAGTTTTCTATTCTTGATCTTTATTGCTTCCTAATCTTTAACCTTGGCTTTCCTCCATTATGATGGATATCATCTCCTTTATATTTGCCCTCGTGAAATATAGCTTGAACTTTGTCTTCTATGTCTTTAGCTTTTCCTTGAGTATCAACTTGTACACCATCTTCTTTCACTTGTATTATTCCATCGTTTTAAGTTTTGACTAGTTTGTATCTGGATGGAAAAACATGAACTGCTTCCTGTTTCATCATCTTGTAACTTGGTTTCGTATCTTTGTCATCCCTGCTTTCAACACATAAAATAAATTGTTTATCTTCTCAGATTTTCTGATTTGTAAGGACTTTGTCTTTTTCTCCTTCAAAGTGCCTTTTCGTGGTAAAGGAATCTATCATCTCATCTTCTCTTATTTGGAGCTTATCAAATTTAGATTTGATTGATTGTATTCGTGCCTACTGCACTTCATCAACTCTAACGAATCTGGTCTTCAGCGTATCCTAAACTTCTTTTAAATTTTTGCAACTTGTAACTTGTGATGTAAGGTCTTTTGGCAGACCTTGATATAGATAAGATGATGAGGCCTTATCCTTCTTGACATCTACCTCTGTAGACGTGTTTTTCTCTATCACTTCCCAAGTCTATTAACTTCCATTATCACTTTCATAATCATTGCTTAAATTGGATAATTCGTGTTTCTTAGCAACGAGCATTGGAAACTAGATAAAGATGGACCTATTTTTTTTATAAGTTACCGCGGGTTTATTCTTATCATTATTATCTCCCATTTTACTTAGTTTCTTGATATCTAAGTTCTCTTTCTATTTAAGGAAATCTCTAATGATCCAAAATTTCCAGTGGTTATAATAACTTAGGTTTTCTTCTAAAACAAACTATGAATCTAACAGGAATCAACAACAATTCAGTTATATTATAAAATGATTTATAAAAAATAAATTCTAAGTAATTAGAACTTATAACCTGGAATTGTGAAATCTTCTCAAGAGTTCCGACTTGGTTGATGTTCTTGATGGGTTCAAGGAGGGTATGGGTGTATGTGTGGAAACACAAGGATGAAGCCTTTGATAAGTTCACAGAATAGAAGGCTTTGGTGGAAACCCAAACAAAAAGAAAGGTGAAGAACCTAGGACTAATAATGGTCTAGAGTTTTGTAGTGGAAAGTTCGATCAGTTTTGCACAAGTTAAGGAATTACAGGCCAGTTGATGATGCTGGGTACTCCACAACCAATTAGTTCGGTTAAAAGGATAAATAGAATATTGTTGGATAAGGTAAGGTTCTTATTATCTAGCTTAAGGTTTTCACAGATGTTCTTGGCTGAGGCTGTGAACACATGAAAATAGTTAGTTCACATGTCACATCCTCAGAAGTTGGTTTGAAAATATCTACGGGGATGTGATATGGGAGTGTAACAGACTAGCAATTTGAAGGTGTTTGGAACATTGTCTTATACTTAAGTTAACCAAGGGAAACTTGAACCTAAGACAAATAAATGTATATTTTTAAGGATGTTCTAAAGGGGTCAAAGGTTATAGGCTTTGGATGTTGGACGATGTAAGTTATAAATTTAATGCTAGTAGGAATATGGTGTTCAAATAAGACACATTGTGTAAAGATGTAGTTGAAAGCAAAAGTGGTGAAAATTTTGGTATGAACCATAGTGACCAAGGAGTTCCAATTGAGGTTCAATTACGAGTTGAGTGGTGTTGTAGATGAAACTCCTTAAAAACCAAGAAAGCAAATTGTTCCTCTTACATGGTTTACGAGCAATGAAGACATCTTAGCATTTGTGTCTACTGTTGTAAAGCACGAAGATATTCTTGAGCCTTTTTCATTTGATAAGGTTGTTACTTTTGTTGACAGAAGAGAAGTTAGTTAAAGCCATAGTGGATGAGATAGATTCCATGTTTTAGAATGAAAATGGGTTCTAGTAGATTTGCCAAGAATAAAAATTAAAGTTGGTTGGTTTCAAATGGATTTACAAGCTTAAGGAGGGAATTCAAGGTGTTGAAGTACCAAGGTTCAAAGCTAGGTTGGTATAAGGGGGTTACACAAAGAGGAGGGTAGACCACAATTAGATATTCTCACTTGTGGAGTGTGACAACTAGTAAATTACCACATAATTATTTAAGCGTAACCGTGCATATTAGACTAATTTTTAATTAATTAAGTCTAACCCGGTCCAGTAGAGTCCAACCCACACACGATTACACAGAAAATATTAGATATTTCCAAGTCACATATCACGTTAGTGATAGACCAAAAAAATAATATTTAGGCTACTCAAAAACATTCTCCTTATATATATTCCCGTTATATATATTATTTGTATATTAGAGGATACCCACTCAAACGAGTGTAACATCCCAAAAATAAAACGACAGTTAAATGACGAAATAAATGAACGAGGCATGTCGGGTCGGGTCGGATAGGCCGGCGGGCTGGAAGGGGAGCCTCCCCTATAAATAGCCAAGGTCACCACCCTTTTCTCTCATTTGCACCTTCTAGAGAGAGAAAGTTGGCGGATCGACCCGAGATTTCAGCAAAGTGTTACTCCATAACTCGTGAGAAGAACCTCCGGATCAGAAGCTCGATTCAGGTAACGATCCGACCTAAATCTGAGTTTTAGTTCGTTTTTGGGTTTTTCGGGTTTTAGGTGAAAAGGTAACGTTTTCACAGGTAAAACTGAAAGATAAACATAGATTTGAGTTCCTTAATGGAAAACGAACGTTTTGGATGCAAACAGGTTCGAGATCTTGACGTGATCAGACCTGAATGCGAAAGTTAGGGTTTTAAGAAACAGATCGTGCGCACTTACCAAGTGCGCACGGAGCAGGTCCTGCGTACTTATCAAGTGCGCAGGAAGAGGGGTCTGCGCACTTGCTAAGTGCGCAGGCAGCAAGGTCTGCGCACTTGCTAAGTGCGCAGGCATCAGGCTGATTAGGAAAAGTCGGTATGCTTAGAAGGTTAAACCGTTAGAGTCGGGATTGGGTCTGATGTGTATTTAACTAATCAATTCAGATCGGAAGTGACGTTGTTGGGCCTTTGTTTAGGACAACCAAGACTAGCTTATAAGGTGAGTTCTAGAAGCCCTCTTTTAAATGTTTTATATAATGTTTTCGGGCTGGTGTGCATACATATGAAATGATGTTTTATGAAATGATATTATATTAAACTATGATTATGAAATGAAATGATTTGGAATGAACGGTTTATGGAAAGAAAGTTTTATGCATGGAATGTTTACGAACGAATGTTTAATAAGAAATGGTTTAAAGTAAAGGTAAAGGGTTTTGAAAAAGAGTGAAAGGTTTTATGAAAGGGAAAGAAAAAGGGCAAAGGTTTTAAAGAAGTCATTACAAATCTAATCTGTCGAATGAATGGAATTGACGAATGAAGTCTGGGAATGAGATTCCCAGCCTTGTGGTAGATTATGGATAGCGAGCCATAGTTACCATAAGAACAACGGGGGTAGTGTCTTAGTGGCCTGCCAATGGTCTGATGTTGTACAACTGGTATGGAGTAACGACGGTTACTCAGGGGTTAACGTGACCCTACGTCAGGTTAAATTATGATCCGACAGTGTTATGGCTGAGAGCCATAGCCGTCGATGGAAGTTGTCGGTCTATGGCTGAGAGCCATAGCCTTCAATAGAGGTTGTCGGTCTATGGCTGAGAGCCATAGGGGGCAACTGAATGGGTATTGTCGGTCCTCGTGCAGTTAGCCTTGGGGGCAATACCAAAAAGGGAATTGACGGAATGTTGTGGCAATGACGGCGATACGTAACGGTTGTCCACGACATGTAGGGTTCCTTCGGGGACACAGAGACGCGTAAAGAAAGATACAGATTTTAGATAGTAATGTATGACTTAAATGAATGTTTAAATGTTTTAAACAAATGATCCGTTCAATGTGTTTAAATGTTTGAAGGTTTACGAATGAAAGGCCCTGTTTTCTTATACGTGATGTTAAACCCATTGAATGTTTTGAATGATGAACCATTTTTTAAATCGAATGAAAACTAGAACTCACCAGCGTAGCTGACCTTTTAGTGTGCACATTCAGGTTAAGACAGGTTATGAGGATGGACGGTGATGCTTGGCTAGAGATGAAGAGTTACCCGACTGCTTTTGAAGACTGGCAATCCCGTTATGTTTTGTTTTAGTTTATTTTATGTTTTAAGCAATGTTTACGCTTCCGCATGTATGAACAATGTAATAGTTATGATTTAATGAAGTATTTTCCGCTGCGTTATTTGATATTCATGTTTAAGAACTGTTTGTGAATGAGTAAATCCAACAAGTGAGGCCTCCCGGGTTTGGGGCCTTACAAGTTAGTATCAGAGCAATAGTTTGAGAGATTCGGACACTCCCAGTGTCTGAACTTAAACTGTGAATGAGACCGAAAGCGGATGCCAGTACGGGTAACTCAAGCCACAACATCAGGTATGAAGGTAGTATATATTTATATATATAGTATGCCTTAGAAAGGGTTAGGAAAGGACTTGTGTTCTGATGGAATCACAAAGGTGGTCAAATAGAAATCGAAAGGTAGTGTAATGGTTAATTACAGATGACCAGTGTATATTAACATCTTACAGTACTTATTGAATTTTATTTGTTAACTAGCGTGATGACATTGGATTCTTGTCTTATAGAACAAAATGGCAAGAAGAGGAAACAGAAGGCGTGGTGGTCGTACCGGCGGTCGAAATGGTGGGCGTGGCAGGATCCCTGCGCGCCAAGAGAATAGTGAAGAAGGAAGTGTTCACACTGAACCGGCGGTTAGTGTGCATGGAACTGAGCAGACACTGGTTGAAGAACAACCTTTCACTTTTGAACCAGAAGTGAGAGCAGCTATAGCTCGAGAGTTCACATAATTGATGAAGACTTCTCTGCCAGGTCTGTTGGCAGAAGCATTGAAGCAGGTTAATGGGGTGGGTGGGTCTAGTGCGGCAATAGGTGCTCAGAACAATGAGACCGACAACGCACCGCCTGCTCGCGGATGCGACTACAAGTCATTTAAAGCATGTGACCCACCGGTCCTCACTGGAAAGAAAGACGCGGTGGCTACGTTTGATTGGGTGATCCGTATGGAAGCTGCCATTCATCTGAGCGAGTGTCAAACGGATCAAGTTGTAAAATTTGCTGCTAACTCCTTGAGGGAGGAAGCATCCCATTGGTGGGAAGGTGTACGTCAGGCAAAAGGGAGCGAGGTTGTGGATGCGATGATGTGGGCTGACTTGAAAACCTTGGTGATCAAGAATTTCTACCCAAGGAACGAGATTGAGAAGGTATAGAGAGAATTTCTGGGTTTGAAGGCCGGGAACATGACGCACCGGCAATACACAACCCGGTACAACGAGTTGGCACGCCTGGTGCCACATCTGATCACCACTGAGGAGAGAAAGATTGTCTGCTACGTTCAGGGGTTGCCGGACCAGGTCCGCACCTATGTTAAGGCAAACGCCCCTACTACCTACGATTCGGTAGTAGAGCTAAGTGGCGTGGTATTTGACGATTTGGCACTGAATGTTGTTGCCGTTGAAGAGAAAAAGAAAAGACCGAGCTTCTCAAACAAGCGATCTGGGGGAAAGATGTTTGGGACTCGTGATAAGAGGGCTCGGGTTGATGAGCCGACCGTTTGTAAGAAATGTGGAAAGGAGCACACAGGTGGATGTAAACTGGGATCTAACTTGTGTTTCAAATGTGGCAAGACCGGGCACTACGCCCGTGAGTGCACACATCACTACAAGTGCTATAACTGTGGGGATGTCGGTCATCTGAGTAGGGACTGCCCGAAGCCCAGGATGGGGGAAACCGGGAAGGGAAAGGGCCCGGAAAAGAAGGGAGATGTAACATCCTTGATTTCCAGGCCATAAAAATCTTTTCTTCTATTCGTTCTATTATCTAAGCACTTTGAATCCCGTACTTGCCCAACACCTCATGCCACATTAATTATATTCTCAACGAGTAGTAATTTGAAAATTCCAACATTTCAATGACATATTATGTTTAGGTATAATTAAATATATATATATATATATATATATGCTTATATTTTTAATGTAAGTTTTTTTTATATATATAAAAATGAAGATCCTATATAAAATGGTTTAAGATAAAATAAAATAATGTTTTATACTTTGTTACAGGTTTTATAAAAACTATGTTTTTAACAAAAATCTCAACTTATAAAGATTCGAACCTCCTCACACACCTTTGATCACTTGGAACCCTAATCTTGACCTCTTTCACTATACTTGACAAATTTTAACTCAAGTTGACCATACAAAGTCAAACCTACCGAAATCTAAGCAAATTGGATGCTTAAATCGATCAAACTCAACTGATTCAAGATTGGTTTGGATTCCAGGACAATTACCGGATCTATCCAGACCCAACAAACTTACCGATCCATCATTATCGCGGCTTAATTCAAAATTTAAACTCGTTTGACTTCTTGAGGTCAAACCGAGACAATCCCAATTCTAATCCAAGAAATTAAACACAATTAAAGACCGTAAATCACGCTAAATCAATTCTCTCACGTACTAAATCCTTAATCGCGACCCAATTCATCCTAAACAAAACGAATTGACGCGTAAATCTCGTTTGACAACCGTGTAAAATTAATCCGGATCGAATCGAGCAATTTAGTCTAAATTGAGGCATACAATACACACACACACTCTGGCGACACCGGTTACAAACATTTGAAACCCTCATACTCGAGCAACTCCAACTCTGGTGCACGATCAAACTCCGGCGAACCGAACCTGTACGTCCTAGCCGAGAATCACCATCCCTCAATCAATTCAGGTAAGCTTTACATCAATAGCTTCGTTTTAATCTAAGGACCGAAAGCCCCATGGTTTGGACTCTCGATTCTGCGTAATCGGGTTCGATTGGGGCTAGGGTTTACGGGTGTGTATATGGGGACGATAGAGTCTGGGTTTTCGTTGTTACAAGATTAAGCGATCGGATCATCTACAAGGCTTGATGCCCAGATCCTTTGGTTAAATCCCTTTCCCCATACAGAACCGGTAACGGGTTCGAAACCCACACCCGTACCTTATTTTAACATACCCATTTTGAATAATAAATAAATAAACAAATTTAATTATTACCTATATAAATTACTTTTATAAATACACTTAGAGTTTGAATTATATTTAAAATTATTAATTTGAACACAAAATTTCACATCTTTATAAATAAATAAATAAACTAAAAATTATTTATTTAAATTATAAATATAAGTTACACACAGTTTTTCTAACTAACTAAATAAATAATAATTGTTTAATTTATTTAGTCATCCAACCCAAACCCAAATTCAATTATCATAAGACTATTCATTTCAATCCCTCATTTTATGAAACATTTCATTCAAGTACGAACCACTAATTCTTACCACTCCAACACTTGTCACACATGACCGATTCAATCCTAGACTTAGACATAGACTATTGTTCAAATATGCATTATACATTAGGTTAGCGTGGTGAGTTGCAAGGATCAAATTTCAATCTAGTCTCCCGTGTTTAGCTACACCTCGAACCAAGTGAGTATACATAGCCCCTTTTACTCTTTTACATTTTTGGGGTGAAACATGAACACTACTCAAACTACATGTTTACATTTACATAAACAACACAAGTACAAATCCTATTTACATTCATTTGTGCAATTTGAGCTTTATGCCCGAGTGCTATTTGTGCTAACTTTTGTGTGCGATTTATGTGCAATCATTAACTATTCAAGCCGACGGTTTTCAATGATAGATCTATTGAGTCTGACAAACCCACCCAGATTGGGGTGATTGATACCGACAACACAATTTTGCATGCTAGTTACAAAGGTTTGATTGTACTTGGTTACACAATAGTTGCTCCCCATAAATGCCTTATTTATCATGTTATGTAAGGATTTGTTTTACAAACTATATGCTATCTAGATACAAACCTGTGTTATACTCACCAACTTTTTAGTTGACCTTATTTTATTCATGTTTCAGGTGTTTTCATATGAGTTTGATCAAGACATGCTACACATAGGCTTTGGACCTAGTTAATCTTAATTCAAAAACAAATTGTATTTCATTATGTACTTTGAACTTGATTCATGTTTGTTTGACTGAAAATGGATTTAACATATTACAATTTAGTCAACCTTGAGCTCATGAACAGTCTACATGTCCCGTCCCGACGTTTCCGCCGTCGGTTGGGGTGTGACAGATTGGTATCAGAGCCTTGGTTATAGGGAACTAGGTTATTAGACACTCTTGACCTAGACTATAACTTTAGGACACCCATACAATGCCATGCTACTACATGTTACATTATTAATTCCTGTGTAATTATTTTTACATGCTATCATAAGTATTTACACTATATGATACAATACATAATGACTTATGTGTCACACTACTTGAAAACTCTTGTGCTTGCACTCATTATTACCTACATACTATATGATTACTTTCTATGGGAATATTTTTACATGTTATACTACATGATTACATCCTAGGATATGAACAAAGACTTAAACTATTGGGCCTAATGCCCACCAATAATAAACTAAGAAGCCCATCTATTCTCCAAGAAGAAGAAAGCCCACTGAGATGCATAAACCTTACTTTTGGGCCTCAAAGCCCAGTCCACAACAATTCTCATCATAACCATGAGCCCAACAATGGTATTATTGATACATGATGGCTGGAAGAGCGTGTAAACCCATGAGAAATTCTGGCTAAGGAAAGATAGGGTACTTAAGTGTGTCTTAGTGACCCACCTCTCTTTCCTGGGAATTCTCCTCAGGGATACATTGCTTATAGGTCAAGTGTATTTCTAAAATACTATTGTGAAGACTCGGTGTTATGACTAGTCAAACTCTAAAACTTATGAGGACTCTTATGTCTAACACTCAACATTTCATTATCACTTACAACCTTTTTAATGTTTTCTGCTAGGCATGGACTCCTACTCTCCTCCCTCCCCGGTATACCGTCCCGGAGCAGAATCGGATTGGGAAGAAGACGTTGAGACACCCGTGTATCGGTCACCAACACCCCCAACTGCTAGGCCAAGATCTGGTGTAAGGACAGACTGGATTAGGAACACCGGCCCGAGACTTCGAACACCAGGATCACCCGCACCCAGAAACCCGTATCAGACACCCCCTATCCACAATCAGTTACCACCCCCACTAAGAGACCCATATCTAATGCCCGACCCATACCTTCCTAACCCTTGGGTAAGGCATACCATGGCACCCACTAGTGTTATGGGATTTTCAGCTAATGACTTTCACCAATATGTAAGAACCTCATAATTTGAGAGACAAAGGATAGAGCAGAGGGTAATACATGACTTGCAAGGACAAAGAATGGATAGCCTAGCGAACCAATTAGGGTACCAAAAGGAGTTAATCTCCATCCTCGAAAAAGAAATACAGGAACATCGCACGGAGACCGCCAGGGCTGAAGCCAGATCTGCTACTCGAGTGACCATAGCGGTGCTCATCTTGGCGATTATCTTCTTCCTAGTGGAAAGCTACCAGAGACGTTAGAAGAAGCTTCTACTTATTTCCTTTAAATTTTCGATTTGAGAACCATTTCCTTATATTTTGAGTAATGTTTAACATTTCAGCATTTAATCAATTCCATATATTTCAACTTTACAATTATTGTTCATCGATTTGACCCGTGGAGCGTAAATTACACCCGTTATATTTTCATCAAATTTCCTCAAATATCACCTCTTTCGTTCAATACGATTTAGTACATTACCAACAATCTACTTCGTAAACAACTCATCCTATTAGATTTAAACAAACCTCGTTATCTTGTTTCAAACAAAATATTTACCAAACTTTCAGACAGTATCAAAAATATAAATTTTCTATAAACATTTTCATCTTGTGAGAAAACTTAACATAACCTATTTTATAAAAGCATTATTTCAAACTAATAAATGATTATGACTCTTCTCGTTAAAGTAATTATTTCTAAACCTCGGCTAGATTAATATACAACTCCTTGTTTAGCCATTAGTTCCTCTTAAATAAAATAATTGAAAATTTTAATAAAAAAAAAGGTTTTTCCCATAAATTGGCCATTTATTTAGATTATTCAACTCATTAGTTTTACTACCATATGTATCTACAACCAAGAACAAATTACAAACAAAGACAAGTTATTAATAAACACATTTCCTAGAGTGTTCTCAAAACCTCCTTGTCACCTTTCACTTGCCACTTCAAGAGACGATTCATTTCGCGCAGACGTTAACCATCCCCACAAACCTCAGCGAGATCTAAAGAGCTAGAACCTAACTACCATATTTTACATGAACACCAAACAACACGCCTCTCCGCAACACTTTATCACATACGGAACTCGTTAGTATACGTCACACACGGAATTCAATAATTTACGTCTGCACGTTCACAAGATGCACAACAAGATCACATAAGACATGAAACTAGTTTATTTACAAATCACAATTTAATGTACTGATCACATAACACATGAAACTCGTTTATTTGCAATACACAATTTAATGGATTGATCACATAACACATGAAACTTGCAATACACAATTTACTGGATTGAGCACATAACGCATGAAACTTGTTTATTTGCAACACACATACTACTGGGTTGAACACGTGGAACTTGATTGGTTGCAATATACATGATACATAACAATTGTTTGCTTCGTACATAATACTAGGTTGACTACATTGAACATGAAACTCATTGAGTTACAAAATACATGATGCTAAATTTTCCACGCTACACATGAAACCTATTTGGTTACAAGCCACGTGACACTAGATCATACATGAGACTTGTGTGTTTACATTATACGCGAAACTAAGTTACTTGAAATTGTTACGAATGATTGAGCACATTATACACAACAAATGGTCATACACTTTGTTCACCAGACTTGGAAACCATAACACATTGAAGCTACTCGAGGTTTGACGTATTCTTGTTCAAACATGAGTAAGCTAAGAAACTTTAAGTTATACTACCCCATTACTCTCTAGTTGCTAACTGACCTGCTTAAGGACATAGTTACTTTTTAGCAACTTTTATATGAAAACAATAGACATGCACAGAGTGAAATTGTGCCCCTCTTGACCCGCACACAACGGAATGATCTATACGGACCATGCGGTGATTTGAATAATTACGGGTGCACACGGAATTATAAGAATCAGCGCGTGGAAAACATAGTAAAATTTGTCGTGTGTTGAGACCTAAAACTTATCATGATATGTAACAACGAAACGGATGTGATATGACAAGGGCATGGTGGATACGCCGATGGTACTTCCTATATATAAGTGTTCTATCATATCATTAGAAGTAGCGTTGTTCGGGTCACGTGAAGTTTTATGTCGTTTTGACCTAGACCGATAGTTGTATAACCTCTTCCCCACCAACAGTTTTGAGCACATTCATCAAACCCTAACCATCAAATCCTCATCAAACCCACTCCAAGTAACGCATTTCACCTTTAGAATCCAAATTGTTATTCAACAGTGTTACTCCTTAAATCCACTTTGAAACTAAATTCGTTATCATTACTCATATCCGACCATCATGACACGTTGAGAATCCAAACCCTCACCTCTTTCCCGATTCAGTAGTCTCCATTAGTTCAATTTCGGGACGAAATTCCTTCAACATGGGGAGACTGTAACATCCTTGATTTCCAGGCCATAAAAATCTTTTCTTTTATTCGTTCTATTATCTAAGCACTTTGAATCCCGTACTTGCCCAACACCTCATGCCACATTAATTATATTCTCAACGAGTAGTAATTTGAAAATTCCAACATTTCAATGACATATTATGTTTAGGTATAATTAAATATATATATATATATATATATATGTATGGTTATATTTTTAATGTAAGTTTTTTTTTATATATATAAAAATGAAGATCCTATATAAAATGGTTTAAAATAAAATAAAATAATGTTTTATACTTTGTTACAGGTTTTATAAAAACTATGTTTTTAACAAAAATCTCAACTTATAAAGATTCGAACCTCCTCACACACCTTTGATCACTTGGAACCCTAATCTTGACCTCTTTCACTATACTTGACAAATTTTAACTCAAGTTGACCATACAAAGTCAAACCTACCGAAATCTAAGCAAATTGGATGCTTAAATCGATCAAACTCAACTGATTCAAGATTGGTTTGGATTCCAGGACAATTACCGGATCTATCCAGACCCAACAAACTTACCGATCCATCATTATCGCGGCTTAATTCAAAATTTAAACTCGTTTGACTTCTTGAGGTCAAACCGAGACAATCCCAATTCTAATCCAAGAAATTAAACACAATTAAAGACCGTAAATCACGCTAAATCAATTCTCTCACGTACTAAATCCTTAATCGCGACCCAATTCATCCTAAACAAAACGAATTGACGCGTAAATCTCGTTTGACAACCGTGTAAAATTAATCCGGATCGAATCGAGCAATTTAGTCTAAATTGAGGCATACAATACACACACACACTCTGGCGACACCAGTTACAAACATTTGAAACCCTCATACTCGAGCAACTCTAACTCTGGTGCACGATCAAACTCCGGCGAACCGAACCTGTACGTCCTAGCCGAGAATCACCATCCCTCAATCAATTCAGGTAAGCTTTACATCAATAGCTTCGTTTTAATCTAAGGATCGAAAGCCCCATGGTTTGGACTCTCGATTCTGCGTAATCGGGTTTGATTGGGGCTAGGGTTTACGGGTGTGTATATGGGGACGATAGTGTCTGGGTTTTCGTTGTTACAAGATTAAGCGATCGGATCATCTACAAGGCTTGATGCCCAGATCCTTTGGTTAAATCCCTTTCCCCATACAGAACCGGTAACGGGTTCGAAACCCACACCCGTACCTTTTTTCTATTTGTGTCTTGTTGATGCTAACCCGAACCTTATCAGTGTGCACTTATCACTCGCGGGACCAGAACGATTAACACAATCAAATCACTGGCCTAGTGGTCTGAACACGTGTACTCCACAGAACCCACCCGGGTTCGAGCCGGGTGGTGTAAACTTTATTTTTTAAAACTGTTTTAGAAGCTCCGAAATATTTATAAAAATTATTTTTATAAATCCCATATTTATTAGAACATAATTCGATCAGATTTATAATTTTTTCATAAAATCTCTATTTTTATAGATTTAATTTTTAAATTTCTCAATTTGAATTATATTATTATTTTTGAGTAATTTATCTCGTAAATGTATAAATTTAGTGACAAAATTTCATAAATACTCTTGCAAAATTTAATGAAATTTAAGATATATTTTTAAAACCAACAAAAACTATATAGTTTTATATACATAAAGAATACATATAAATTTTAATTAAAATTGGTTATTTTAACATACCCATTTTGAATAATAAATAAATAAACAAATTTAATTATTACCTATATAAATTACTTTTATAAATACACTTAGAGTTTGAATTATATTTAAAATTATTAATTTGAACACAAAATTTCACATCTTTATAAATAAATAAATAAACTAAAAATTATTTATTTAAATTATAAATATAAGTTACACACAGTTTTTCTAACTAAATAAATAAATAATAATTGTTTAATTTATTTAGTCATTCAACCCAAACCCAAATTCAATTATCATAAGACTATTCATTTCAATCCCTCATTTTATGAAACATTTCATTCAAGTACGAACCACTAATTCTTACCACTCCAACACTTGTCACACACGACCGATTCAATCCTAGACTTAGACATAGACTATTGTACCCTATAATGATTCAAATATGCATTATACATTAGGTTAGCGTGGTGAGTTGCAAGGATCGAATTTCAATCTAGTCTCCCGTGTTTAGCTACACCTCGAACCAAGTGAGTATACATAGCCCCTTTTACTCTTTTACATTTTTGGGGTGAAACATGAACACTACTCAAACTACATGTTTACATTTACACAAACAACACAAGTACAAATCCTATTTACATTCATGTGTGCAATTTGAGCTTTATGCCCGAGTGCTATTTGTGCTAACTTTTGTGTGCGATTTATGTGCAATCATTAACTATTCAAGCCGACGGTTTTCAATGATAGATCTATTGAGTCTGACAAACCCACCCAGATTGGGGTGATTGATACCGACAACACAATTTTGCATGCTAGTTACAAAGGTTTGATTGTACTTGGTTACACAATAGTTGCTCCCCATAAATGCTTTATTTATCATGTTATGTAAGGATTTGTTTTACAAACTATATGCTATCTAGATACAAACCTGTGTTATACTCACCAACTTTTTAGTTGACCTTATTTTATTCATGTTTCAGGTGTTTTCATATGAGTTTGATCAAGACATGCTACACATAGGCTTTGGACCTAGTTAATCTTAATTCAAAAACAAATTGTATTTCATTATGTACTTTGAACTTGATTCATGTTTGTTTGACTGGAAATGGATTTAACATATTACAATTTAGTCAACCTTGAGCTCATGAACAGTCTACATGTCCCGCCCCGACGTTTCCGCCGTCGGTTGGGGTGTGACAGGAGAGGGATCTCGTGCGAAGACGCGAGTGTACGCACTGACGCAGGATCAGGCCAGGAAGGATCCCGATGTGGCGTCAGGTACGTTCATCCTTGACAACACTTTTTTTCTGTGTTATTTGATTCGGGTGCCAGTAAGAGTTTTATATCTGCGACTTTCTGTAAACGAGTGAAGTACACTGTCAGTAAGCTAGAAGGGGCCTTTAGCGTAGAAACCACTGAGGGTAGGACTGCGAGAGTGACCGATGTAGTTGATAACTCCACAATAAAAATAGAAGGACATAGGTTCCCTGTCAGATTGTTTGTTATGGTTTTAGGTGGGTTCGATGTCGTGTTAGGTATGGATTGGCTAACTGCCAATGAAGCACAAATTATATGCAAACGAAAGATAATCCGACTCAAGGCTCCGGACGGTAGCAAAGTCGAGGTTCTTGGAGACTGTGACGCCCCGATGCCAAACGTCATCTCGATGTTTAAGGCAGCAGATTACTTGAGGCGCGGATGTGAGGCTTATCTGATGTACGTAATTGACGAGTGTAAGGAAGTGAAGGAGCTAAATGATGTACCCGTGGTACACGAGTACCCGAAGGTGTTTCCAAAGGACTTGCCTGGGATACCACCCGACAGAGAGATCGAATTTCGAATCGACTTAGTACCAGATGCCCAGCCCGTGGCTAAGGCTCCATATCGACTAGCACCAGTGGAGATGAAAGAGTTAATGGCACAACTAGACGAGTTACTTGAGAAGGGAATTTCGAATCGACTTGATTACACGCTACATGAACCTTAGTTGTTTACAACATACACGATACAAGATCGATTACATGATACATGAAGCTAAGTTGGGTGCAATATACACAGTACTAGATTAACCACATAATACATAAAGCTTGGTTGCCCACGATAATCAATATGTTTACATCATACATGAAAAACTTATTTGTTTCCATTATACATGAAACTCATTTGTTGCTACATACATGGTACTAAACTATTCACACTATACATGCTTACAATATACATAACACTAGATCATACATATAGTGAGTGCTTACATATTACACGGAACTAAATTGCTTACAATTGTTGCAATTGACCTTGCTATCTAGGTATACAATTATTTGCAACGCATACGTGAAAACGGTAGTTACAAATTATGTGATTTTGTGTTACCCCCTGGTCCCACACACAATGGGATGAACTATACGGACCATACGACGATTTGGATAATTACGGGTGCACACGAAATTATACAAATCAGCGCATGGAAAGCATAGCAAATTCTATAGTGTGCTATGACGTGAAACCTAGCATGATATACAATAACGAAACTGATGAAATACGACAAGGGCATGGTGGATACGCCGCTGGTACTTCCTATATATAAGTGTTCCTATCATATTATCAGCAGTAGCGTTATTCGTATCACGTAAAGTTTCATGTTGTTTAACGGGCCAATAATTGTGAAACCACTTAACCACTGACAATACTTAAGCATAGTAGGTTACTTCTTGAACATATTCTAATCATCAAATTCCCATCAACACTGTTCCCAGTAATGCATCTCACCTTTGGAGCCCAACGTATCCTTCCAACAGTTTCTCCTTAATCCTCTTAACCTAACTCATTAATACTACTCATACCTGACCTCGGGTAACAGACCTAAGCTGGTTGTTAATTACTATACCCCCCCAGTCAAATCCCCTACCTTAAATCCATCGGAAATTCCAGACGCGGTCCCGAGTTTACATGAGAACATAAAGACCAAATGGAACTCAAGTATCCTCACCTATTCACCAATTCTGCAGCCTCAACTAGTTGAATTTCGGGACGAAATCCCCTCAACAAGGGGAGGCTGTAACATTTCTGATTTTCATCATGTAATCGTTTGATTTCAATAAACAAACACATTTCAGTTTCGATTCGTGTACAAACAAACCACGATGCAGTTACATATACAAACCATTCTGTTACAATAACAACTTAAACAAAACATCATGATCTCACAAACCTCGAGGACCAAATCTGACAAAATCTCAAAAACGATAAAAAGTGTCAGACACGATCGTGCCTCGATACAGGCACGGTCGCGCCTAAAGGGACGAAACACGATCGTGCCTAATACAGGCACGGTCGCGCTGCTGAAACCACGTGACTCCGCAGAGTCAGTCAGTGGTCCATACTCGTTGAGTCAAATCGCATTAAGGCCGGATTTCACGCGTCCGACCATACCCAACTGTACACCATCTGAAACACGTCTCCAATTTCGTACTCCAATCGACCCATTTCAAATCCACACCTACCCCACTCACGAATTCGTGAGATTTCACGTTATAAGGAGAATCCAATGCCTCCTACACCTTCACATGCACCCTCTCGACCTCTCGAAGCATTCACTCGACACTCATACAACTTCTGGAGCCCGATCGATCGCCAAGACGCCCGAAAACGCGACCCGTAGCCGACCGCATTCAATTGCCCAATAATCTCAAGTAAGTAATACACCAATAGTTTCGTATCATCCTCTACTACGAAAGCCCTATGCCAATTCGTAGTAGAATCACTCAAGTCTGTCCGATTTTTGAACGAAAAGCCGAAACTAAACTTTTAGTCGAACTACCTTTTAAACACGAAATAAATCCAATTAAAACACATAGATAGCTTCGAAATCATCCACTAAGTGAAAGCCCTAAGAATACAAAAACATTTAATATAAGAATCGACGGATTTGGGTTTGGAAAAGACCCGACACGGTCGCGCTCATCCCTGAGCGCGGTCGTGCTTGACCAAGCACAATCGTGCCCCAGGTGTGGCCCGGTCGTGCTTACCGAGCAAACAAGTCTTGACCAAAAACAAACACTAGACGCGGTCGTGTCAGATACGAGCACGGTCGTGCTCCATGTCCAGAACCTCTGTAGTGCCTTCTGACTCGACCACGGGCGCACTCTGACCACCACGGTCACGCCCGGCAACGAGCGCGGTCGTGCCCTACTTGAGCACGGTCGTGCTCCTTGACCAGAATCAATTATTTTTCTGTTTTAAAGTCTATTTAACATATTTTAGCTAAAAAAATTCAAAATGTAATTATAAAAATTATTTTATAAAATCCCAAGACCCGGGAATCATTTATAAACCAAATCCTTGATTTAGAGATTTAAAACGATTAATTCCCGATAGTTCGAAACCGATGAAATCGTGAGTTTATATAATCATTTTTATAAAACCATTTAAAAAAATGTATATTTTGACTTAAACAAATATTATTTATTTAAATTTATATTTAAATAAATATAAATATATATCAGTTATTTAAATTTACATTTTAAAGAATATATATATCACTACTATTTAAAATGTACTAAATAGATAAATAAAATTATTTATTTATTTATTTCAAACAAACCCTAAACATACAAATCCATTTTTCGACATAAAAATAACACAAACAATGACACGCGTTATACGTTTATCCAATAGGTCAAACGTAGCGACCTACAACACGCTTGGTATTTTTGTTGATCTGTGCAAACTACACTACCCAACACAAGTGAGTTTTACATAGCCCCTTTTCCTTTTTACACATATTTTGGGGTGAAACATGTTCCTTCAACAACTCGCTATTTACAACTACGTGCGTACAATTCTACCATATGGTCATATGTGTTTATTTATGCTTTGTGCCTGAATACTAACTGTTAAGGCTACATACACATGACATACTCGTGCAATTATACAATACATACACATGACATACTCGTGCAATTATACAACACATACACAGGACATACTCGTGCAATTATACAATACATACACATGACATACTCGTGAAATTATACTACACATACAACGGGATAGCATGTGTTGCTATGCCCTTCATTGGGCTAACATTGGTATGTTATGCCCTCCATTGGGCCAACATTGGTATGTTGTGCCCTTCATTTGGTTAACATTGGTATGTTATTCAATTACAAGGTTACATCTGTGCAACTAGCTTAACTTAGATTCTCCATAAATGCTTCTTAAACCATGTATCATATGAATTGTACACAAAACATTTGAACTTTACTTGTGGTGTCAAAACCTATGTATGCTCACCAACTATTTATAGTTGACACTCTCGTTTTAAACATGTTTCAGGTACTAAGCTTTGAGCTCATATCCAAGATGCTACACATAGGAACTGGACCTAGTATCTAAATTGATAAAGAAATTTTGTATTTTGACTCTTGTAAACATTCTACTTGATTACTTGAACTATGAAATGGAATTGGTTATTTAATATATTACAACTTTAGTCAACCATGAGCTTATGAACAGTCTGCACGCTTCACGCCCCGACGTTTCCGCCGCCGGTTGGGGTGTGACAGATTGGTATCAGAGCCTTGGTTATAGGGAATTAGGTTATTAGACACTCTTGACCTAGACTATAACCTTAGGACACCCATACAATGCCATGCTACTACGTGTTACATGATTACTTCTTGTAGAAATATTTCTATATACTATCATAAGTAATTACACTACATGATGCGATACATGATGACTTATGTGTCACACTACCTGATAACTTTTGTGCTTACATTCATCACTATCTACATGCTATGTGTTACATGTTCATTAACTCAGGTGTTGGTTTACTTGCTACCTAAAATGTTTATTAGAATTCATGACATATTAGGTGTACCTAGGCAATAAACTGATCAAACAATATTCACACCCATAGCCTAAACCACATATCCCTCTTGCCTGCTTCTATGTCGTCATCATCATCGCTTGTGGGACATCATACTCATGGACGCTAGTCTATTAAATTTTCTTTTGCACCTCGTTAAGGATTTTTGATAATTATTAAAGGACACGTGCAATCTGGAAGGGTAACACCTGTACCCTGGGTTTTCTGTCTAGGAAAGCATTTCATATAAATCCCAATCAACCGAGGGATCCGTGTGCTTTCCTGGGAATTCCCGGGATGAGTGTTTACCTATAGGCTAAAGCACGTCTCCTTGAAAATTTTATAAGTCTAATTAACCTTAATATGTCATAGTGTTCAAGCAGTAATGTGATTACTTGAATACCATCCGAACTATGAAATAAATGTGTTATTATTCCTCCTATCCTAAATTTCAACAAATTTTTATAAATCCTCACAACTCTTTTATATCATTCTCTTTTTGTATAGAATGCCTCCTCGTCGTAACAGCAACCGCCGCAACACCGACAATGCCAACAACAACAATAACACCAACCTTGCCACTCTCCTCACTCAGCTAGTAACTCAACTAACTCAAGCCAACAACAACAATAATGGAAACGCCAGTGGTAGTGCTAATACTGGTGGTGGCAGCGGTGCCGACCCACCACAATGTACCTTCAAACACTTCAACTCGTGTAATCCCCTCACATTTTATGGCACCGAAGGAGCCACGGGACTCCTTCAATGGTTTGAGAGTATTGAGAACACTTTTCTCAATAGTGACTGTCCCGACAACCTCCGTGTTCGTCATGCCACCAGCATCTTCCAGAAACGGGCGCTCACCTGGTGGAATGGTGAGAAAAGAACTAGGGGCCTGGATGTGGCAATGGCTCTACCGTGGGAAGAATTGAAAAGGGTCATGACCGAGGAGTTCTGTCCTCAAAATGAAATGAAGAAGTTGGAAGCTGAGTTTTGGGATCTTACCCAAGACAGCGGTGAAAGTATGGCCTACACAACTCGTTTCCACGAGTTAAGTCTTCTTGTGCCCCACATGGTCACACCATTAGCCCGATGCATTGACAAATACATAGGTGGTTTACCTAGGCAGATTCAGGATACTGTCCTAGGAAGAAACCCAGCAACTCTTGAAGACGCTATTCGCCTAGCTGCCACATTAACTGATAACCACGTGAAGACGGGTACATTAACAAGGAAGGGTGCAATGAAAGTCACTGACCCAGCAACCCCTTTTGAACCCCCTAGAGAAGACAAACCCAAACTTCCCCAATACAATAAGAAACGAAATTTCGCGATCGCTATCCCTGCGGTACCAATCAACCAAGCTGCTCCACTAAACCATTTGAACCAGAATAAGAAACCATATATGGGCAACAACCCTTTGTGCAACACATGCAATTATCATCACTTCCTAAAAATGCCATGCCGTCTATGTGCCAACTATGGGAGATATGGCCATACTACCAATGTTTGCCGATCTGGACCGCCCATTACTCAAACCAACCAAGGGAACAGGACCGTGCAGCAAGGGATAAACCCAGTGGTTCCGGCTATTACTGATGGACGAGCTTGCTTTGAATGTGGCGACCCAAACCATTTCCGTCACCGATGTCCCCGGATTGTCAACGTTGTCCAAGGTGGTGCTCGTGGACGTACTTTCAACATAAACACCAACGAAAATCAAGTCAACACCGAGACAGTGAATGAGACCAATTGAAGCTAGTGCAAGATGGAGTCAAATGAGGAAGACCCAATCTAGAATAAAATTTCGCACTATAATCATTTACGTTATCTTGTCGTTGTTCGAACTATTTACACCTACCGCTGTTTGCCAATATTAATTAAAAAAAAAAAAAGGGGGGTTGAGCTTGCTAGCCAATTTCAAGAAGATGAGTCTTTCCGCATGAGCATTTACCATACATACAAACACCGACACCTTAAAACTCGTCTACCCGCATTTTTTTTTCTTTCATGAATATCAAACAACACGCTTGTCCTCGACACTCGACCACCTATGCAAACAAATTCATTAATGTACGTCACTCATGAGATTCAATAGCTTACACACGAACATCCACAAATCACATGAGACGCAGTTATTCACAAACATACATGATACATGCAACGTAGTCGTTTACCATATACATGATTGATTACACGCTACATGAACCTTAGTTGTTTACAACATACACGATACAAGATCGATTACATGATACATGAAGCTAAGTTGGGTGCAATATACACAGTACTAGATTAACCACATAATACATAAAGCTTGGTTGCCCACGATACTCAATATGTTTACATCATACATGAAAAACTTATTTGTTTCCATTATACATGAAACTCATTTGTTGCTACATACATGGTACTAAACTATTCACACTATACATGCTTACAATATACATAACACTAGATCATACATATAGTGAGTGCTTACATATTACACGAAACTAAATTGCTTACAATTGTTGCAATTGACCTTGCTATCTAGGTATACAATTATTTGCAACGCATACGTGAAAATGGTAGTTACAAATTATGTGATTTTGTGTTACCCCCTGGTCCCACACACAATGGGATGAACTATACGGACCATACGACGATTTGGATAATTACGGGTGCACACGAAATTATACAAATCAGCGCATGGAAAGCATAGCAAATTCTATAGTGTGCTATGACGTGAAACCTAGCATGATACACAATAACGAAACTGATGAAATACGACAAGGGCATGGTGGATACGCCGCTGGTACTTCCTATATATAAGTGTTCCTATCATATTATCAGCAGTAGCGTTATTCGTATCACGTAAAGTTTCATGTTGTTTAACGGGCCAATAATTGTGAAACCACTTAACCACTGACAATACTTAAGCATAGTAGGTTACTTCTTGAACAAATTCTAATCATCAAATTCCCATCAACACTGTTCCCAGTAATGCATCTCACCTTTGGAGCCCAACGTATCCTTCCAACAGTTTCTCCTTAATCCTCTTAACCTAACTCATTAATACTACTCATACCTGACCTCGGGTAACAGACCTAAGCTGGTTGTTAATTACTATACCCCCCAGTCAAATCCCCTACCTTAAATCCATCGAAAATTCCAGACGCGGTCCCGAGTTTACATGAGAACATAAAGACCAAATGGAACTCAAGTATCCTCACCTATTCACCAATTCTGCAGCCTCAACTAGTTGAATTTCGGGACGAAATCCCCTCAACAAGGGGAGACTGTAACATTTCTGATTTTCATCATGTAATCGTTTGATTTCAATAAACAAACACATTTCAGTTTCGATTCGTGTACAAACAAACCACGATGCAGTTACATATACAAACCATTCTGTTACAATAACAACTTAAACAAAACATCATGATCTCACAAACCTCGAGGACCAAATCTGACAAAATCTCAAAAACGATAAAATGTGTCAGACACGATCGTGCCTCGATACAGGCACGGTCGCGCCTAAAGGGACGAAACACGATCGTGCCTAATACAGGCACGGTCGCGCTGCTGAAACCACGTGACTCCGTAGAGTCAGTCAGTGGTCCATACTCGTTGAGTCAAATCGCATTAAGGCCGGATTTCACGCGTCCGACCATACCCAACTGTACACCATCTGAAACACGTCTACAATTTCGTACTCCAATCGACCCATTTCAAATCCACACCTACCCCACTCACGAATTCGTGAGATTTCACGTTATAAGGAGAATCCAATGCCTCCTACACCTTCACATGCACCCTCTCGGAGCATTCACTCGACACTCATACAACTTCTGGAGCCCGATCGATCGCCAAGACGCCCGAAAACGCGACCCGTAGCCGACCGCATTCAATTGCCCAATAATCTCAAGTAAGTAATACACCAATAGTTTCGTATCATCCTCTACTACGAAAGCCCTATGCCAATTCGTAGTAGAATCACTCAAGTCTGTCCGATTTTTGAACGAAAAGCCGAAACTAAACTTTTAGTCGAACTACCTTTTAAACACGAAATAAATCCAATTAAAACACATAGATAGCTTCGCAATCATCCACTAAGTGAACGCCCTAAGAATACAGAAACATTTAATATAAGAATCGACGGATTTGGGTCTGGAAAAGACCCGACACGGTCGCGCTCATCCCTGAGCGCGGTCGTGCTTGACCAAGCACAATCGTGCCCTAGGTGTGGCCCGGTCGTGCTTACCGAGCAAACAAGTCTTGACCAAAAACAAACACTAGACGCGGTCGTGTCAGATACGAGCACGGTCGTGCTCCATGTCCAGAACCTCTGTAGTGCCTTCTGACTCGACTACGGGCGCGCTCTGACCACCAAGGTCACGCCCGGCAACGAGCGCGGTCGTGCCCTACTTGAGCACGGTCGTGCTCCTTGACCAGAATCAATTATTTTTCTGTTTTAAAGTCTATTTAACATATTTTAGCTAAAAAATTTCAAAATGTAATTATAAAAATTATTTTATAAAATCCCAAGACCCGGGAATCATTTATAAACCAAATCCTTGATTTAGAGATTTAAAACGATTAATTCCTGATAGTTCGAAACTAATGAAATCGTGAGTTTATATAATCATTTTTATAAAACCATTTATACAAATGTATATTTTGACTTAAACAAATATTATTTATTTAAATTTATATTTAAATAAATATAAATATATATCAGTTATTTAAATTTACATTTTAAAGAATATATATATCACTACTATTTAAAATGTACTAAATAGATAAATAAAATTATTTATTTATTTATTTCAAACAAACCCTAAACATACAAATCCATTTTTCGACATAAAAATAACACAAACAATGACACGCGTTATACGTTTATCCAATAGGTCAAACGTAGCGACCTACAACACGCTTGGTATTTTTGTTGATCTGTGCAAACTACACTACCCAACACAAGTGAGTTTTACATAGCCCCTTTTCCTTTTTACACATATTTTGGTGTGAAACATGTTCCTTCAACAACTCGCTATTTACAACTACGTGCGTACAATTCTACCACATGGTCATATGTGTTTATTTATGCTTTGTGCCTGAATACTAACTGTTAAGGCTACATACACATGACATACTCGTGCAATTATATAATACATACACATGACATACTCGTGCAATTATACAACACATACACAGGACATACTCGTGCAATTATACAATACATACACATGACATACTCGTGAAATTATACTACACATACAACGGGATAGCATGTGTTGCTATGCCCTTCATTGGGCTAACATTGGTATGTTATGCCCTCCATTGGGCCAACATTGGTATGTTGTGCCCTTCATTTGGTTAACATTGGTATGTTATTCAATTACAAGGTTACATCTGTGCAACTAGCTTAACTTAGATTCTCCATAAATGCTTCTTAAACCATGTATCATACGAATTGTACACAAAACATTTGAACTTTACTTGTGGTGTCAAAACCTATGTATGCTCACCAACTATTTATAGTTGACACTCTCGTTTTAAACATGTTTCAGGTACTAAGCTTTGAGCTCATATCCAAGATGCTACACATAGGAACTGGACCTAGTATCTAAATTGATAAAGAAATTTTGTATTTTGACTCTTGTAAACATTCTACTTGATTACTTGAACTATGAAATGGAATTGGTTATTTAATATATTACAACTTTAGTCAACCATGAGCTTATGAACAGTCTGCACGCTTCACGCCCCGACGTTTCCGCCGCCGGTTGGGGTGTGACAGAGGCGATGGTTGGAACTGTTGAAAGACTATGACTGTGAAATAATATACCATCCTGGAAAGGCAAACGTGGTGGCTGACGCTCTAAGCCAAAAGGATGTGCCTACTCTTATTAGAGTGAAAGCTTGCCAGTTAGTGGTAACATCTGATGTAATGAGGGAAATTGAAAGAGCTCAAGATGAAGCACTTAAGGAAGAAAACATTAAGAAGGAAAGGATGGTTGGCCAACAGGACAAGTTGGAATATAACACTCTTGGTGTTAGGACACGTTTTGGACGGGTATGGATACCTATAGGTGGCGAGCTTAGAACCAAAATCTTGGATGAGGCTCATAAGTCTCGGTACTCTATCCATCCCAGTACCAATAAGATGTACCAAGATCTGAGGAAGGAATACTGGTGGCCTGGGATGAAACTTGAGGTGACAAGGTATGTAAGCAAATGCTTGACTTGCTCACAAGTAAAGGCCGAACACCAGAAACCGTATGGAAAGATTCAACCACTTGATATACCGGAATAGAAGTGGGAACACATTACCATGGACTTCATAACCAAGCTACCTCGCACAGTTAAAGGTCATGATACTATTTGGGTAATTGTGGACCGTTTAACGAAGAGTGCTCATTTCCTACCTATTCGCGAGACGTTTTCGTTGGAAAGGTTAGCAGAAGTGTTTATTAACGAAGTAGTAGCACGGCATGGGATGCCTTTGACGATCGTATCTGATCGGGACACCCGATTCACATCGAGTTTCTGGAAAAGATTTCATGAAGCAATGGGCACGAGGCTTAATATCAGCACGGCATACCACCCGCAAACGGATGGTCAGTCCGAAAGGACCATTCAGACATTGGAGGATATGTTTCGTGCTTGTATTATAGGCTTCGGTGGCAGTTGGGACAGTCATCTGCCGTTATCCGAATTCTCCTACAACAATAGTTATCACACGACGATAAAAATAACTATATAAAACCTAACCTAGACTCTCTAGCTTTAAATTTATAAATCTAGACTCAATCTAATACTAGACCACACAACCGGCAAGTGTACCGATCAATGTAGTAAAGCCTAATGAAGTCCGGATGTCGAACCCACGAGACACTAGCAATAACCCTACCTAGACTCTGACTCAACTAACTAAACTGAAATATATTGGGGGATTTTGTGTTGTAACTTAATGTAAACTTTCTAACTAACGACACTCAACTATCAAGCAGAACTCTTTAAACGAATTCAAGAATAGGGAAGGCACTACCTAGGTTAAGAATCTTACTTGCAAAGTATAACTTCTATCGGTTCTGAGAACTATGATGGATCTGGGTTTCTAATGAAACAACTCTAGATAACCTAATGGATTCCTGATCACTCTCGGTCTCGGGATGTCACCAACTCAGCTACCTAAAGCGTATTAAACTCACCAGATAATTGGAGCACTTCTCAGGTATTTCCAACTATGACAAGTACCCTAATAAACGGATTACCTCTCAGTCTCACCGTCTACCATACACTCAAGGAATGCACGGGGTAGTCTCAAGCTAACTACTATGATTCGGATAGCTAAATTCACTAGACACCTAACACTAACGTCCTCTCAGACTGTTAATACTCGGATTCCTAATGACGAAGACTAAACGACTAATTCTCACCTCTCGGGTATTGAACTAGGACACACATTCACTTCTAATCAGTAATCACTTATGAATTCCTATGGCTACTACGTCTAGAAACCACTCACAATCACAAACCCTAAGATCTATGACCACAAAACGAAGATCAAACTGGCAGACAACCACAATCAACGCAGGAAATCACAAACAACCACAAGATCAGCAGTAAATATATACTAACATCATACATAATCAACCAAAGATCTTTACTAAATCATAAACCCATCAATTGAATCCAAAAACCAATAAAAATCATAACTTTAACATGCAATCATCTTAAACCTAGGCAGTTTGCAAAATCTAGCCAACAAACATGTTCAAAACAACCAAAACAGAAGTAATAAACATAGTCATAGGTTCAATTAAACAAAGTAAAGATAAAAGAAGAAGAATCATAAACCGAACGATCACGAATAACCAATTCGGGTTCCAAAACTCCAACTCCTTGCTCCACTAGCCTTCTTCTTCCTCAAAATCGCCAAAAGGTTCTAACTTGACGGCTGGAATCGACTTTTTTCAATAACAGCCGACATCATCAATAAAAACCTAAAAATCCAATTTTTCCGGATTTACGACTCTCTCGCGTACCGCGAGAGAATTTGGGCCAGCCCCTCGCGTACCGCGAGAGCCAATTTAGTCGGGCGCGCTTTTGAAGATCTTCGCGTACCGCGAGACTTCTCCACTCCTCTCTCGCGTACCGCGAGAGACATAAAATCTAGAAAATTGTCTTCTAGAGCTTGGACTTTTTCGGGCTTGGTTCCTTTGCTCGTTTTCTTCATGTATTCACTTGTATTCCATACGAACTCCTACAAATATGATAAAGACTCAATTGTACATAAAAACGACTCAAAACAATTATAAAACTAACTAAAAACACATTAAAACAACGGAATAAAGACATGTGCTTTCGCACAATATCAAATATCCCCACACTTAACCTTTTTTCGTCCTCGAAAAATATGCAAATGGAATCATAACTGGCATCTAACTCAACAAACATAAATTTCAATTTTCAAAACATACTCACGTGTTAAAAAGCAACAATTAGTATTTCTGTCCGATTAAACCCAAGCACTAACTTTCAAGCCCCCGTTACGTGTTCTAAATCCATTTTATACAACATATCAATCAATCTATGTGACTCACACTTAGAAGTTACAGCTCTACCTAATCCCGTCTCAAGGTCATGTTTAGGCACGGATTAAACCATATAGATTTACCCTACCACGTTAAACTACTATTTACAGGTTTTTAGAAATCAGATGAAATCATGAATGAATGGATGATAATGAGCATAATAAGCAAAAGAACTTTCGTCTAGAGGCGTTTCAACCAAGTCACTATCCCGGAGGGTAACACATAGACTACATTCTATCAATGAAGCACAAAAATCTTACTTAGGGGTGTATCCTCCAAGTCGCTATCCCAGAGGGAAACACATAAGCAAAACTCAGTATAGCTCATAAATTATGGAATAACATGAATTATGGAATGCGGGCGCCACCGAAACTCGGATTTATTCTCATAAAAAGAGAATGGTGTGCCATAAAAATTTCAAAAACCTCTAAATTTTAACTTAATCGTGGTACCTATCAACCTATATTGACAGTTTCAGTATTACCATTACTCTAAGATGAATACCCACAAGATATCATGATTTTATTCCGTGATTAATCCTAAATAACACAAACAGGATATTTAAGCTCTACTAGTTAGCTGGGTCTACCAAAACATCACTAATTAGACACGTTTTCAATTATTTAATCTTTTAAACTCATAAATAGATCCAGTTCTACTATCATTTTCCAAATATATGCAATTATTTTCAAGAACATTTTTTCAAATTTTTCAATTTTTTTTTTTTTTTTTTTTTTTTTTTTAAAGACACAAACTAAACAAACTAGACACTCACATCCCCACACTTGAAAGACACATTGTCCTCAATGTGAAGCAAAACACAACTAAAAATGAAAATGCAAAAATAAAAACAAAACAGAACAGGATGCGACTTAGCTGGTAATGTAGATGCAATCTAGTATGCAGCTTCGTTCTTCCTTGTGTGCACCGTATAGCATTTCCTTCGCGGCTTGCACATCTCACTGACGGGTTGCCTTTACAAACTGGTAATGGTGATGATCAATCCTGCCCGAATGGAGATTGAGTATGGGCGAGATGATAAAACCTGCAAAATAAACCTCAAACATACCCGCAGCATCAAACTGACTCAAATAAAATAAAAAATAAAGACTCGAATGACTTACGAAAAACTAAAAGACTCAAGATAGATGGCATGCAGATAAACGTACTCAACGGGTGGCAAACACATAGACATGAATGCCACAGCAAGTAGATCACCGGTCACGAACAGTTTCTAGGTCTCCCATGGTCGTGGTGGATGATGGATGATGGTAGTGGTGGTCGGATTGTATGAAGGGGGTGGTGAATGATAGTGGTGATATGGATGATAGTGGATGGTGGTGGTGATAACAATGGATGTTGGATAGATGAGGTGGATGGGAGGTGTATGATAATGAAAATGGTGGTGATAAAAGAGTAGTAGTGTTTGTGGTAGTGGTGATAGTGGGTATGGAGAACCATGGGAAACAAAGGAGGAAGGGCAAATCCAGCATTTCCTCGCGTATCGCGAGAAGGGAGGATTCTATTCCTCGCGTACCGCGAGGAACAAAAATCATCGTCGGCCAGGAATTTTGTCCTTCGCGTACCGCGAAGACCTGGACAGATTTTTCTCGCGTACCGCGAGAGGGTGTTCTTCACAGAAAGTTTGGAAAATTTTCCAATTTTTATACTTAGAATATTTTTCACCCATTAAAATTTTTCATTACCCAAACTCACTAAAACCCGTCCCAAGCATAAAAACATATGTAAACATACTTGGAACTTCGCTCCCGATGATTTTCCTCACCGAATCAAGCACGAATTCCCTGCACAACACGACACAAACAAAACACATACCAAAAAACATAAAAACAGACACGGACTCACACCAACGAATGCACACAAACTCTACATCCCGGGCACTTGCCCGAGACTCAAGCAAGCCTATCAGGAGGCTTCTCCTTTATGCCGCCCCCATCCGGCCCGTTTAGTATGATTGGTCTACCACCGATTTGACAAACATGGGTGGCAGACCTTAAATTTATTTTTAAAAATGTAAACGGGTCGGTCCACCAATATTTAAACTTACCTGGACCAAACCTGATACGGGGCATGTAGTGCGGTGATTGGTCATCTCCAGTATACTCCTTCCTATGGTCCTTGTATGACCATCCCAGGACCTTCATAACATGCCGGTCCATATGTCTTCTCGCCCTGTCCCGTGGTCGTGCTGATAAGGGTGGCGATCCACCATCTACTTCCTCCACGGGCTCTTGCCTCTCTCTATCTTGGGTGAAAAGCTTAAGGTCCGACACCAGCTCGGTTCGTGGTTCGTTGATAACCTCTTGCACTTTCACCTCTTCTTCTATCCCCACACTTGGCTCTTGATATAATAGATCTTCAAGAAGTTTTAGATCGCCAAGTGGGTCATATTCTCCATCTTCTTCAAAAGTTGGCAAACCCACCAACTCGTCACCAAACTCTTCTTCCCATGACGCCTCATCAACAATCTTAACTAAAAGCTCATCCTCACTATTATCATCAGTCTCGAACAACCCGGCTAATCCCTCTTCAAAGCATTCATCTTCAATCGGGGTTTTAGGGATTTCAATATTCTCTTCATCATCAATCACATCTTCATCATCGCTCCAAAAGCTATCATTGTCACTCTCATCCCAAGAGAATTCATAGACACCCGGCCGAATTTGCTTAAGACCCTGCAGGTCCGAGGGTGGGACTACTACGCCCATTTTTGTCCTCGGTTCCGGAGGTGCCTCTTCCTTTTGTAGCTTGATACTTTCTAGCTCATCCATGAGCCTCCCATTTTCTTCTAGAAAGTGTAATTGTTCGGCTCTAGTTATCAGGTGCCATTGAGTGTTCATGATTTCTTGCACCTTCCTTTGCTCTTCCTTGATTGTGTCTTCATCCCTTATTACCTGCATCAACTCATTTTCACAAGACAAGTGTAAAGTATCACAATGAACTATTTGCTCTTGTGTAGAAGACGACAAACAAAAATCAGTATTGCAATCAAGGTCAGAATAATTACCTGGAGGTGGGACTTGTGCTTCACCTTCTGTCACTGTGCTTTGCACGTCGTCCATTGTAGTCCCCAGTATTAACTCCCCCGATGCAGTTTCGATCCCAATTTCATTCCCCTCTTGATCGTATACCACACGATCTATATTTGTCGGCCGGTGTGATCCAATACGAGCCATCACTGCTTGGATATCTCTCTCATATTGCTCATTTGCCTCTCTACACCAGGCGTTCAACTCCTCTCGAGTCCTGTATTCCGCCTGTGGCTGTACCTGCGGATAAGCATACTCATAGTAGTTTGCAGATTCCCCCGATGAATATGGGCAACGACAAGTAAAATGGGGTCCTCCACAGATTTCACACATAATGAAAAAATTAATAAAAATTAAATAAAAAAAATTTAATTAAGCAGACTCAAGATACAAGCTAGACACACTAAAAACAAAGACTCACTAAAGGACACACAAACTAGACTCAACAAAATAGAAAAGACTCAAAACACAAAAGACCAAATAATCAGATAAGTTCAATCAAAGTTAGATACGCTATCGCCTAAGTGTCCCCGGCAGCGGCGCCAAAAACTTGATGTCGCTCGGACGGTCTATAAAAATAACTATATAAAACCTAACCTAGACTCTCTAGCTTTAAATTTATAAATCTAGACTCAATCTAATACTAGACCACACAACCGGCAAGTGTACCGATCAATGTAGTAAAGCCTAATGAAGTCCGGATGTCGAACCCACGAGACACTAGCAATAACCCTACCTAGACTCTGACTCAACTAACTAAACTGAAATATATTGGGGGATTTTGTGTTGTAACTTAATGTAAACTTTCTAACTAACGACACTCAACTATCAAGCAGAACTCTTTAAACGAATTCAAGAATAGGGAAGGCACTACCTAGGTTAAGAATCTTACTTGCAAAGTATAACTTCTATCGGTTCTGAGAACTATGATGGATCTGGGTTTCTAATGAAACAACTCTAGATAACCTAATGGATTCCTGATCACTCTCGGTCTCGGGATGTCACCAACTCAGCTACCTAAAGCGTATTAAACTCACCAGATAATTGGAGCACTTCTCAGGTATTTCCAACTATGACAAGTACCCTAATAAACGGATTACCTCTCAGTCTCACCGTCTACCATACACTCAAGGAATGCACGGGGTAGTCTCAAGCTAACTACTATGATTCGGATAGCTAAATTCACTAGACACCTAACACTAACGTCCTCTCAGACTGTTAATACTCGGATTCCTAATGACGAAGACTAAACGACTAATTCTCACCTCTCGGGTATTGAACTAGGACACACATTCACTTCTAATCAGTAATCACTTATGAATTCCTATGGCTACTACGTCTAGAAACCACTCACAATCACAAACCCTAAGATCTATGACCACAAAACGAAGATCAAACTGGCAGACAACCACAATCAACGCAGGAAATCACAAACAACCACAAGATCAGCAGTAAATATATACTAACATCATACATAATCAACCAAAGATCTTTACTAAATCATAAACCCATCAATTGAATCCAAAAACCAATAAAAATCATAACTTTAACATGCAATCATCTTAAACCTAGGCAGTTTGCAAAATCTAGCCAACAAACATGTTCAAAACAACCAAAACAGAAGTAATAAACATAGTCATAGGTTCAATTAAACAAAGTAAAGATAAAAGAAGAAGAATCATAAACCGAACGATCACGAATAACCAATTCGGGTTCCAAAACTCCAACTCCTTGCTCCACTAGCCTTCTTCTTCCTCAAAATCGCCAAAAGGTTCTAACTTGACGGCTGGAATCGACTTTTTTCAATAACAGCCGACATCATCAATAAAAACCTAAAAATCCAATTTTTCCGGATTTACGACTCTCTCGCGTACCGCGAGAGAATTTGGGCCAGCCCCTCGCGTACCGCGAGAGCCAATTTAGTCGGGCGCGCTTTTGAAGATCTTCGCGTACCGCGAGACTTCTCCACTCCTCTCTCGCGTACCGCGAGAGACATAAAATCTAGAAAATTGTCTTCTAGAGCTTGGACTTTTTCGGGCTTGGTTCCTTTGCTCGTTTTCTTCATGTATTCACTTGTATTCCATACGAACTCCTACAAATATGATAAAGACTCAATTGTACATAAAAACGACTCAAAACAATTATAAAACTAACTAAAAACACATTAAAACAACGGAATAAAGACATGTGCTTTCGCACAATATCAACAGTCATCTACCGTTATCCGAATTCTCCTACAACAATAGTTATCACACGACGATAGGCATGCCGCCTTACGAAATGTTGTATGGGAGAAGATGCAGGAACCCGATTTGTTGGGGTGAGATTGGACAAAAGGAATTAGGGAGTCTTGAAGTAGTAAAGGAAACGTCAGAAAGGTTTGATCAAATCAAAGCACGAATGAAGGCCGCACAAGATCGTCAGAAATCCTATGAGGATAAACGACGAAGGCCTATTGAGTTCGATGTTAGGGACAGAGTAATGTTGAAAGTGTCACCCTGGAAGGGAATAATACGATTCAGGAAGAGAGGAAAGTTAAGTCCGAGGTTCGTCGGACCATTCAGGATAATGGCACGGGTTGGTGAAGTCGCTTATCGGCTAGAGTTGCCTGATGAGTTGAGTGGGATTCATCCTACCTTCCATGTATCACACTTGCGAAAGTGTTTGGCAGATGAATCAGCTCACGTACCACTTACTGACATCGAGGTCGACAACAGCCGTAATTACATCGAAGAACCCGTGGCCATCTTAGACAGAAAGGAGAAGCGTTTGCGTAATAAGGTTATCGAATTGGTTAAAGTCCAATGGAAGCATCGAAAGGGATCAGAAGCCACTTGGGAAACGGAGACGGAAATGAGGGAGTCGTACCCTCAACTATTTGACTTATGATAGGTTTCGGGGACGAAACCTATTGTAAGGGGGTAGACTTGTAACATCCCAAAAATAAAACGACAGTTAAATGACGAAATAAATGAACGAGGCATGTCGGGTCGGGTCGGATGGGCCGGCGGGCTGGAAGGGGAGCCTCCCCTATAAATAGCCAAGGTCACCACCCTTTTCTCTCATTTGCACCTTCTAGAGAGAGAAACCGTAGAGAGAGAAAGTTGGCGGATCGACCCGAGATTTCAGCAAAGTGTTACTCCATAACTCGTAAGAAGAACCTCCGGATCAGAAGCTCAATTCAGGTAACGATCCGACCTAAATCTGAGTTTTAGTTCGTTTTTGGGTTTTTGAGGTTTTGGGTGAAAAGGTAACGTTTTCACAGATAAAACTGAAAGATAAACATAGATTTGAGTTCCTTAATGGAAAACGAACGTTTTGGATGCAAACAGGTTCGAGATCTTGACGTGATCAGACCTGAATGCGAAAGTTAGGGTTTTGCGAAGAAACAGTGAGCACGGAGCAGGTCCTGCGTACTTATCAAGTGCGCAGGAAGAGGGGTCTGCGCACTTGCTAAGTGCGCAGGTAGCAGGGTCTGCGTACTTGCTAAGTACGCAGGCATCAGGCTGATTCAGAAAAGTCGGTATGTTTAGAAGGTTAAACCGTTAGAGTCGGGATTGGGTCTGATGTGTATTTAACTAATCAATTCATATCGGAAGTGACGTTGTTGGGCCTTTGTTTAGGACAACCGAGACTAGCTTATAAGGTGAGTTCTAGAAGCCCTCTTTTAAATGTTTTATACAATGTTTTCGGGCTGGTGTGCATACATATGAAATGATGTTTTATGAAATGATATTATATGAAACTATGATTATGAAATGAAATGATTTGGAATGAACGGTTTATGGAAAGAAAGTTTTATGCATGGAATGTTTACGAACGAATGTTTAATAAGAAATGGTTTAAAATAAAGGTAAAGGGTTTTGAAAACGAGTGAAAGGTTTTATGAAAAGGAAAGAAAAAAGGCAAAGGTTTTAAAGAAGTCATTACAAATCTAATTTGTCGAATGAATGGAATTGACGAATAAAGTCTGGGAATGAGATTCCCAGCCTTGTGGTAGATTATGGACAGCGAGCCATAGTTACCATAAGAACAACGGGGGCAGTGTCTTAGTGGCCTGCCAATGGTCTGATGTTGTACAACTGGTATGGAGTAACGACGGTTACTCAGGGGTTAACGTGACCCTACGTCAGGTTAAATTATGATCCGACAGTGTTATGGCTGAGAGCCATAGCCGTCGATGGAAGTTGTCGGTCTATGGCTGAGAGCCATAGCCTTCAATGGAGGTTATCGGTCTATGGTTGAGAGCCATAGGGGGCAACTGAATGGGTATTGTCGGTCCTCGTGCAGTTAGCATTGGGGGCAATACCAAAAAGGGAATTGACGGAATGTTGTGGCAATGACGGCGATACGTAACGGTTGTCCACGACATGTAGGGTTCCTTCGGGGACACAGAGACGCGTAAAGAAAGATACAGATTTTAGATAGTAATGTATGACTTAAATGAATGTTTAAATGTTTTAAACAAATGATCCGTTCAATGTGTTTAAATGTTTGAAGGTTTACGAATGAAAGGCCATGTTTTCTTATACGTGATGTTAAACCCTATTGAATGTTTTGAATGATGAACCATTTCTTAAATCGAACGAAAACTAGAACTCACCAGCGTAGCTGACCTTTTAGTGTGCACATTCAGGTTAAGGCAGGTTATGAGGATGGACGGTGATGCTTGGCTAGAGATGAAGAGTTACCCGACTGCTTTTGAAGACTGGCAATCCCGTTATGTTTTGTTTTAGTTTATTTTATGTTTTAAGCAATGTTTACGCTTCCGCATGTATGAACAATGTAATAGTTATGATTTAATGAAGTATTTTCCGCTGCGTTATTTGATATTCATGTTTAAGAACTGTTTGTGAATGAGTAAATCCAACAAGTGAGGCCTCACGGGTTTGGGGCCTTACAACGAGACTATAAAACTAATATATGTAGAACGTATATTATACCCGAACTACTAAACTATTATTATGTAGGATACCCGACTCTTTCCCGACACGTAGTAACAAACGAAAATAACGACACACGGGTATTTTACCAAATAAGAAACAAGCGGGTATCACTCCACATCCTAATTAAATATTAAAAAAAAAAGTGTGCGTACATATTGATATGGATAAGATTAAAAAAAATCATCTACGCATGAAACCCCTTGTTGAAGCATGTTTTGGTAACTATATATAAAATTCTATCTATCGGTGTACTCAGCTAGTACGCAAGAAAATGTTTCCGCGTACTTAGCAAGTTCACCACTTGTTCATGCGCACTTAACAAGTGTGCAAGGCATTTGCCTTGCGTACTTAATAAGTACGCATGACCAAATGTCATGCGTACTTGTTAAGTGCGCGTGACAAGTTGTTCATGCCTCTATAAATAGAGCTGTTGGGCTCATTTGTTAAGTGAAGAGAACAAATGTGAGATTCTAAGAGAGGTCGGGTCGGGACGAGCTCTCCCGACCCTTGGACCGTGAGGTTAAACTAGAGATGTATAATCCTTCGGTATGTAATCTGTGATGATAACGTTGTTATGGATTATCGATTCTCTTGTTTATCTGTTACTATTGTTCATATGCTCTGATCCATCATTTCCTTCATCTGTTCTCCCCACGAATCAACGAGCAGGTCTTACATTGTGTATTCTCAGTCTTCCGCTGTGCTCGAACCAAGGCCCCCGGGACCTACACCCCTATATATACATACATTTATTCAAGCACCTCCATCCCAAGTCACCTTCATCAACCCACAAACACCCTCCCTCTGCTTCTTCCCCACCCGAGAACCCCCTCACCACCACCGGTCCACCACTATCACCTCCACAACCCTCATCTTCACCTACAACCCAGCACACCTCCTTCTCTCCCTCTCGGCCCCCTCACCACCACTCAACACCACCACATCCACACCATTCCCTCACCACCACCGGTCCACCACCTACACCTTCAACACCACCACCATCGACTCCTAACATCACCACCTTCATCTCCAAACCACCACCCCTACCTTCCTTCCCTCTCGGCAACTTCCAAAACCACAAACCACCAATCGACCACCATCCCAACACCCTCTCCAACACCCGTTCCAGCCCTCCTCAGCCCCGTCCCAGCCCTAGACAACCTCGACTCAGTCCCCGCAACCACCGTAATGCAACGCCCGACCTATCACCGCCCCCGCCACCTTTGCGGGATTCTTTCGCAACGAAAACCGGTTGTTTCGGGCTGTTTCTCGCCTACGATCACCACATTACATCCACGTGAAGCCTACGGATCGTTCCGGGAACTTACGAAGTCATTCGAGACGTTTCGGAAGGGAATCGGACCTCGCGTATTCGCCGTCACCTTTTCCCGACGGTTTACGTGAGATTCCGACTCGTTTATTTTTAACATTATTAAAGTTGGTGATACAATAAATTATAATCAGATTATAAATTAAATGATGAGTTTTAAACGTATCGAAGACGGATCGTGGTTCTAATATATAAAAGACGGGTTTTTAAATTAAGTAATGATTATAAAAATAGATTAAAACCTTATTTTTATAAGAAAATAAAAGATTAATTTATTTTATAAAAACACATTTTATTTTAATGGTAGTATTAATAATTTTGTATGAAAAAGAGGAGATTTTTTATAAAGTTATATTTATAAAAATGCCTCATTATAGCTAATATATAACAATCTTAGTTATATATATGTATTAATACATAAGGGTAAATTAACTGGCTTGAAAAGAAATATAAAATAATATAATTATTTTGATACATATAAACCTATTTTTCATAAATAATATATATATATATATATATAGGGCTTGGTTCAAATCAAAACCCATATCTCATGTAAAAACCTTAAAACTACACCATAATCCATCATGAGCTCTTTCCTTTTTGATCGTATGGTCCCAATTTATTCTGAACATTTCCATATTTTTTACATTATTAACTTTAAAGATAAGGGTATAATAGTCTTAACACATTCAAAAGCCCTGTACTTTTTCTGATGTATTACGCTAATCGAGCAATGTTCCCTTCCCCATAAAACACTAATCTCTATGTTTTCTTTACCAATTTATCTCCCCTCATAAATCCAAACATTGTTGAAGAACGGATCTGAATTTTCAATTTACCTTTCAGAATCGAATGAACCTCACTCTCAGACGAATACATCTGTTACCTTCTTCGTCGTTGTGTTTTCTCCATTGAACCTCAAGCTCCGAAGGCAAAACTCTATTCTTTTAGGTAACTCTTTAAATTGCTTTTTCTGGGTTTCAATTTAAACATCTTGTACCTTCTCCATTTTACGAAAAAATCTGTTACTGTTAAAAAAGTCGATTAGGGTTTTTGTGGTTTAATTTTTTATTGCGTAATCGTTCAGGGTTTCTGTTTTTGTAAAAGAACTTAGGTTTATGGTTTTTTTCCAGGATTTTATTAGAAACAATACATTAGTTGTGGAGTTGGATACCCCAATTCTGAGTTCCAAGAAAACAACTTTGAAGAAAAATACCAAAATAGGTAACCCACTTTTTTTGCTTCATTATTTGGATATTAAGTTTACATTGATGTAACTGTTTGGTTGTTATTTTAAAAACACACAAAAATTTAAATACTACTAAGTTTTAGTTACTTTTGTTAGTTTACAATGATGTAATAATCTGATGTATTCTGTTTGAATGTAATTTAAAAAAATACTAAAAATTAAATACTCCGTACTTGTTTAGGTTACATTGATGTAATCTGTTTGATTATTACTCCTTAAAATTAAAAAAAACATGTAATAGGTGTTGAAACTGATGAAGATAACCTCATAGTGGATGCTAAAATTGTTGGGGGTTTTGATCATGAAGTACAGACCTGCAAACAGGTTTAAAAATTTAAATACTTACAATAACTTACATCTGTTTTAGTTAAATTTCAAATATTCTAATGTTGAAAAGTATAAAGGTTGATTTGTATGCCTGACCTAATTTGCAGCCGAGATTCAAGACGTTAGAGAAAGTGTAACAAAACAACACAAGGATGAACAAGAATCAGGTATTTTTATTGGATAATATACATTTGTCTACTGCAGTGTAAGGACCTACTTTGTCTACATTACATTTAATTATTTTTTTACATTAATGTAATGTATTTTACATTAGTGTAATTGTAAAGAATTACAATGGTGCAACCTTGTTACTACATGTAAGGACCTACTTTGTCTACATTACATTAATGATTTTTTTACATTAATGTAATGTATTTTACATTAGTGTAATTATAAAGAATATAACAAGGAAATAGAATTTGATAAAGTTAGAGCTATACTTATTAACAGACCAGGTACAAGGCCGTGGTTTCTATGAAGGATGATGTCAGGTACTTTAAAAAAGACACCCTCTACAAAGTTGTAAGTATTAAAAAAATGTTTTTACCCACTACTGTTTTTATAGTGCACAGACTTTCCCAGGATAAAATGTTTTTACCCACTAATGTTTTAATAACTAAATGAAATTATATAATTTATAGTATGCTTATATTTAATTATTATTTCCTTTATGCAGAAACACATTTTCGTTCAATATCTGAATATGTGGAAAAACGGGAAGGCTGCACTTATTGACGCAATCAAAATCTTGAGGCTTAATCTCGAGTGGGCAACCCGGGGCAAAAAGTTTATAACTGAATGTTATGTTTTTATCGTTAATTATGTCTGAACATTATTAGGAAAAAATGGTTGGATGGATAATTAATGAATGTTATGTTTTCATTGTAAACAGTACTAGTATTACTTTTTATTTTTTATGGTATGTTTGAACAACAGAAAAAACAGACTATGTATTCCATCATTTTTAAAAGTTATGTTTACGGTGGTGTAACAATATTTTATTAAAAAAAAATTATTGTGGGAAAAAAAATTAAATCATGTTCAAAAATGGGTTGAAAAGTTTGAAAATAAATGAAATCGTATTAAAAAATGGTTACAAATCATGTTCGAAAAATGGTTTTAAAAAATTTTAAAAAAAAGTAACATAAAGATCATTAGTTTTAAAAATTAAAAAGTAATAAAATATAAGAAGTAATTATATTTTACTTTATAAAAACGATATAAATAAAACCAATTTACTATTATTTTAAAATGTTTTGGAATACGTTTACTTTATTTGTGATTGGTTAGTGGTTAAAGGTGAAATGAGGGTACAATCAAACATCGGAAAACATGATGGAAAAGTACAACAGATGGTCAGAAAATGGGTAGGGATATTGTGTTTAAAAGTCGAAAATACCCTTCTACAAAGAATAAGTCTTTGGCTAGGTGTCAAACTCTAATTGGTTGGGATGGGTTTTAGGGTTTTCTCATGAAATAGGGGTTTTGATATGAACACTCCCCTATATATATATATATATATATATATATAGGGTTGTGTTCCAGAGAAAACCAATAGTGAGGCGAAAATCGAGAAAACCACTAAAAAAACCAATAATAAAATAATATTTATTTTTTATTTTATTTTATTTTTATTTTTTTATAAGAGTATCAATGTAATATTACAAATCTTTACCAAAAAGTTATTTAAATACTGGCTTACATATACGTAACCCATAGTGTTACGTATACGTAAACAGAAAACAAAAAAATTCAAAAAAAATGCGGTTACGTATACGTAACCTATAGTATTACTCATTGTTTTAGTGGTTTTCTAAGTTTTCGCCTAACTTTATGGTTTTCTCTTGATCCCATATATATATATATATATATATATATATATATCAAGAAATCATTAGTGTATATATATATATATATATATATCTCTGCATAATGAGATTAAAAAAATATGGATATTATTTTATGACAACATATTAATTAGAAATAATTTTAATAAATATATATTACATATATTTACCCTAAGAATCAAAATAAACAAAGTTTTGGATAAACAATTACTGAGTCACAATATTTATTAAGGAATTTAATAAATATAATTAACTTGAACCACAAGTCGTATCACCAACGGGGATCCGGTCGGACCCTTGTAAGTTATTACGAGACAAGGGTCGAGACCTCAGGGTATTGGTCAGGTGACGAAACCACACTTAAACAATCTCATAGGACCTAAGATGTAACATCTCTGATTTTTCTTTCATGTAATCGTTTGGTGCAATAAACAAAAATTCAATTTTAACACAACTCTTGATGCAAACACTTAACCCTAAGATTCCAATTGATACATTTCAAGGGTTAAGTGAATATAAATATATTGAAACCCGACGATGAATTATCAAAACCACAAAGCCCTCATAGTCAAAACAATTCATCCATGTAAACATATATATATAAGAATATATAGATATATGTATATAAATACATTTCCATTAGCAAATTGGTCTTGAACCTCCTCCCCAAAGTTTTTGAACCCTAAACTTGAACCCCCAACACTTGCAAATGAACCCTTGGACTAGACTTAACCCCATGAGAATCAAACTTGACTCACATCCGTCAAAAAGTCAAACCGGCCCAAATCCATGAAATCCAACTTATGAAATCGATGAATTCATTTGTTATGGACTTCTATTACGCATAAAATCATGAATCGGCCCTACCCTGACCCAAGTAGCAGCCCAATTCCACCTATCATGCGGTTGAATTCAAATTCAAATCCATTTGACTTGTGGAGTCAAAGCCGAATCAATTCGGTTGCAATTCAATAAATTAGACGCGTTTCAATCATGATTAGACTGATCCCCTCTAAACCTAGTCCTATTTCGCGACCCAATTCGTCCTGTGACAGTGGGATGACGCGTAATTAGAACCGTAATTGACACCCGAAAACTTCTCAATCGAAACATACGTTAATTATAAAATTAAATGAATTAATTAACTATGAACCTTCGCACGACACTATATAAACTCTCCCAACCCTCGATTGAGTCTCATTCCACCCCTGCTTGCCTGTCGATCACCGAGAACAATCGGGTCAAACTCGAAGCCGTCTGCACTCGTGCCTCAACCGTTTCAAGTAAGACTTCTACCATTCAATTCGTAATTACATGTGTATCGAAAGCCCTCTGCCAATTCGGGATGGCAGAGGGTATCGGATCCAATTGGAATTAGGGTTCTAAGCGGGTATTACGATTTCAAAATTTGGGGTGTTGATGAACTTGGAACTTTCATTTAAATTTTTTCTGTTTCAATTAGTACCAGCGAACCACCCAGTCCGACTGGTTAAGACCAGACGCCATCGGACCCGGTGGTGTGGGTTCGAAACCCACGGCCCTCATACCCGGCCTGTTTCCTTTTTTTTGCGCAGTGCCTAAGCGAGGACCAGCTCTCTGTCTTCCTTTGCTAATACAAACCCAACCCGCATAGTTACCAGTAACAGGCCCTGGTCCAATGGTTTCGTCCGCCCAGCCCACTCACCGCAGGCCTGGGTTCGAGTCCCGACAACCTGTTTGATTTTTAAAACCGTTTTCAAGCTTCGAAAAAATTTATAAAAATTATTTTATAAAATCTCACAATATTTCTAACAGAATGGAACTAAATTTGCCTAATCTTAATATGAACTCATTTTTATTTCGAATATTATTGTTAAAAACATATATTAATCATTTAAAAAAAAAGAGAATTTCTAAATTAAATACTCGTTGTCATAAGATTTTTATAAAAAAATTATTTGCTCTCGAAGGAAAAGTTATTAAAGCCTTATTAAATGTTAAACTTGATTCAAAATTTATAAAAAGAAATCCTTTTTAACTCATCACTATTTTAAATAGTAAATAAATAAATAGATTTATTTATTGTTTATAAAATTTACACTTTGGATTTTAAAAATATAATTTCCAAAAGTTCATAAATTTAGGATCACCCACTTTTATAAATAAGGATATCATTCATTTAAATCATATTTAAATAAATATAATACCTATACTATTTCCCTAAACTAAATAAATAAATAATAATTATTTGATTTATTTAGTTATCCAACCCAAACCCGATTATTTTAGAAGCTATTGAATTTAATATTACACCGTGCATGCCACAAACACCCACAACTCAAAACTTTCGTACACACACTTAATTAAATCATAGTCTTAGACTTAGATTTTTTTTGTACATATTATTAATACATATCCATATACTTTACACAATAGGTTAACCTTGTGAGATTCCAAGGATCATTTTGCTATCTAGTTTCACGTGCTAGCTACACTCTTGAATCATATGAGTTTACATAGTCCCTTTTTTATTTTTGTACATTTTGGGGTGAAACATGATCTATTCTTTAAAACTTTTTGCATAGACTTAAATACAATTCAATTATATGATATTATGTGTTACGTGCTTTATGTTTGAATGCTATGAGTTAAGACTACATATACATGACTTTAGTACAATCATTAACTACGTACAAGCCAACGGTTAACATTGATGGATCTATTGTGTCTGACAAACCCACCCGGTTAGGGTGTTTGTTACCGACTTTACATAAGGGTAACCTGCGTGTTATGCCCCAGTCCAAGGTTTGATTGTACACACATAGTTTAACTATAGGTTCTCCATAAATGCCTTATACACATGTATCGTATGAATTGTATAAAACATCTTAAACTTGTTGTGTGTCAAAACCTATGTATGCTCACCAACTTTTTAGTTGACCTTGTTTTCATTATGTTTCAGGTACTAATTCTTGAGAATAAGTACAAGTTGCTTCACTTAGGATCGAGGACCTAGAATGAAATTTAAAGAAACTATTTATGTATTTTCCTATTCTTGTATTGTGGAATTTTGGTGTTTTAATGAAATTGGTTGTTTAAATACTTCAACTTTAGTAAACCTTGAGCTTTCGAACAGTCCACATGTCCCGTCCCGACGTATTCCGCCGCCGGTTGGGGTGTGACAGATTGGTATCAGAGCCAGGTTATAGGGAATTAGGTTATTAGACACCTTTGACCTAGACTATAACCTTAGGACACCCATTATTACCATGTTCTATGATATGCTACATGCTACGTGTTACTTGCCTATTATATTAATATTTATTTTATTTTGATACCTTATTTGCTAAAATTCATGACTTAGTAGACTATACTAAATAAATAAATAATATCTCTACCCATACCCTAAGCCTCATAACCTTCTTACCTGCTTCTCTGTCATTATCATCATAGCATGTGGAAACTTCATGAATTTAAATCTATAGAATTCCTTTCTTCCTCGTTAAGGTTTTAAACTTTGTTAATTATTAGAGGACGCGTGCAATCTGGAAGGGTGACACCTGTATTCTGGGTTTTCTGTCTAGGAAAGCATTTCGTATAAATCCCAATCAACCGAGGGACCCGTATGCTTTCCTGGGAATTCCCGGGGTGAGTGTTTACTTATAGGCTAAAGCATGTCTCCTTGAAAATTATATGATTTTAATTGACCTTAATGTGTCATAGTATTCAAGTGATTATGTCACTATTTGAGTACAATCCAAACTATGACTTACTACTTCACCTATTATTTTGTTCCCTTTAAATTCAATCGACTTTCATAAGTTCTTACATCTTTTCTTGTCTTGTGCAAATCTGTAGAATGCCTCCCCGTCGTGCTACCGTGGCCAACAACAACACCGACATTGATGCTATTCTTGCACAACTTGTAACTCAACTCACCAAAGCTAATGGAGCCCTTAGTGGTACCCATGGAACTAATGGGGGTGGTGGTGCCAACCCACCGCAATGTACTTTCAAGCACTTTAACTCGTGCAACCCCACTAAGTTTTATGGCACTGAAGGAGCCACGGGCCTTTTGCAATGGTTCGAGAGCATTGAAAGCACTTTTCTCAACAGCGATTATCCCGACAACCTCCGGGTCCGCTATGCCACCAGCGTCTTCCAAAAACGGGCGCTCACTTGGTGGAATGGCGAAAAGAGAAATAGGGGCATAGATGTGGCAATGGATTTGCCATGGGATGAGGTCAAACGGCTCATGACTGAAGAGTTCTGTCCTCGCAACGAAATGAAGAAGTTAGAAGCCGAATTTTGGGATCTTACCCAAGATAGTGGTGAAAGTTTAGCCTACACCACCCGTTTCCATGAACTAAGTCTTCTAGTACCTCATATGGTCACACCTTTGGCTTGGGGTATTGAAAAATACATTGGTGGTCTGCCAATGAAGATTCAAGACACTGTCCTAGGGAGAAACCCAGCTACCCTTGAAGACGCCATCCGCCTATCCGCCACCCTGACCGATAACCATGTAAAGGCGGGTACGTTAACAAGGAAGGGTGCCAAGAAGTCCCAGACACAACAACAATCTCTGAGCCGCCAAGGGGACCAAACCCGAACCTTTCTTCAACAAGAAACGAAAGGCTAGGAATTTTGTTGTTGTTACCCCAGCTGCCCCAGTCAAACATGTTGCTCCTATGGCTCAGAATTCCATCAAGAAGCATTATGTGGGCAGCAACCCTTTGTGCAACACGTGCAATTACCATCACTTCCCAAACCTACCGTGTCGGATATGTGCCAGCTGTGGAAAATATGGGCATTTAGCCAACACCTGCAGAGTCAACCCACCTGGCAATTTAGCCAACCAAGGAAACAAAGGGGTTCCAGCTATCGCTAATGGGAATGCTTGCTTTGAATGTGGTAACCCAAACCACTTCCGAAACCGATGCCCAAAACTTATCAATCCAAATCAAGGTGGAGCTAGAGGGCGTGCTTTTAACATAAATGCTAATGAAGCCCAGACCAACAATGATGTGGTCAACGGTACGTTCCTCGTTAATAACCAATATGCTTCCATACTATTTGATACCGGTGCCGATAAGAGCTTTGTTTCATTTGATTTTGAACCTTTACTTGCTAAAACACAAACTAAGTTAGAGAAAATATTTACCGTTGAAGTGGCGGATGGAAACCCCATCATCATTGACTCCATTATCCGCGATTGTTTCATCGAACTTAATGAATATTCTTTTTCCGTAAATCTCATATCCATGCAATTGGGGAGCTTTGACATCATCATAGGTATGGATTGGCTATCTAGCCATCATGCCGAAGTCGTTTGTTTCGAGAAGTGCATCCGAATCCCTCTCCCTTCGGGTGATACGTTAATAGTCTTTGGTGAGAAACCATGTAGTGGGCTTAAACTCATGTCATGCACCACGACTCGAAAGTACTTACAGAAGAAGTATCTGGCCTTTTTAGCTCATGTTGTTCAAAAGAAAGACAAAGAGAAGAGTATTCAAGACATCCCCATCATCCGTGACTTTCCCGAAGTATTTCCTGAAGATCTATCCTGGCTTCCACCAGTTCGTCAAGTAGAGTTTCGTATCGATCTTATACCCAGAGCTAATCCTGTGGCTAGAGCTCCATACCGTCTAGCACTTTCTGAAATGCAAGAACTCGCAAGTCAGCTTCAAGAACTTTCCGATAAAGGTTTCATTCGCCCCAGTCATTCACCATGGGGTGCACCCGTCCTATTCGTGAAGAAGAAAGATGGCTCATTCCGGATGTGTATTGATTACCACGAACTCAACAAACTTACCATCAAGAACCGTTACCCTTTGCCGAGGATTGATGATCTCTTTGATCAACTCCAAGGTTCCACTTACTTCTCGAAGATTGATCTTCGATCCGGATATCACCAACTTCGTGTGCAAGAGGAGGATATTCCAAAGACTGCCTTTCGTACAAGATACGGTCACTACGAATTTATGGTTATGCCTTTTGGGCTAACCAATGCCCCCGCGGTTTTCATGGATCTCATGAATCGCGTATGCAAACCATACCAAGATAAATTCGTGATCGTTTTCATTGACGACATCTTGATCTACTCCAAGACCAAATCAGATCTTGAACAACACCTTAAGTTGGTTTTAGACCTTTTAAGAAAAGAACAACTATATGCTAAGTTCTCCAAGTGTGAATTTTGGCTAAAGGAAGTTCAATTTTTGGGTCATATTGTCAACGAAAAGGGAATCCATGTTGATCCCGCAAAGATCGAAGCCGTTAAGAATTGGAGTACCCCTAAGACCCCTACCGAAGTTCATTCATTTCTTGGTCTTGCTGGTTATTACCGTCGTTTCATCTCAAACTTTTCCAAGATTTCGTTCCCTCTCATGGCCTTGACCCACAAAGGTAAACACTATGAGTGGGGACCAAAACAAGAGGAAGCCTTCCAACTCCTCAAACAAAAATTGTGCAATGCTCCTATTCTCACTCTTCCTGATGGCAATGATGATCTGGTGGTCTACTGCGATGCATCAAACCAAGGTCTCGGTTGTGTTCTCATGCAACAGGGCAAGGTGATCGCTTATGCATCAAGACAACTTAAAATTCACGAAAAGAATTATACGACGCACGATCTAGAGTTGAGTGCGGCCGTCTTCGCATTAAAGATTTGGAGACATTATCTCTATGGCACGAAATGCGTGGTGTTCACTGACCACAAATGTCTCCAACACATCTTTAATCAAAAGGAACTCAACATGAGGCAACGACGTTGGGTCGAGCTCCTTAACGACTACGACTGCAAGATTCGGTACCATCCCGGTAAGGCGAATGTTGTGGCCGATGCCTTGAGTCGTAAGGACCACGTCATGCTTCATTGTGTTAGAATTCAAACCGATATCCAAAATCGCATCCTAGAAGCTCAACACGTCTCGGTCACCGAGGGTAACCTGTATAATGAAATGTTATGTGGTGTTGAACTCCTATTAGAAACCAAACCTAATGGTCTCCTCTATTACTTGAATCGCATCTGGGTCCCCGATCGTGATGACCTCCGCGCAGTACTTATGAACGAGGCACACAAAACTCGTTATTCCGTCCATCCCGGGGCGGACAAAATGTACAAGGGTCTTCACCAACAATATTGGTGGCCCGGCATGAAGAAAGACATTGCACTTTACGTTGCAAAATGCCTAACTTGCTCAAAGGTCAAAGCTGAACATCAACGTCCTTCTGGTTTTCTTGAGCAACGAGAAATCCCTGTGTGGAAATGGGAGAACCTAGCCATTGATTTCATTACTAAAATTTCCCGTACTTCTAGCGGTTATGATAACATTTGGGTAATCATTGACCGTCTCACCAAGTCTGCTCACTTTCTACCCATCCGTGAAGACTATCAGGTTGAAAAGTTGGCCCGAATTTACATTGACGAGATTGTGAGTCGTCACGGTGTCCCTCTTAACATAATCTCTGATAGGGATGCTCGTTTCACCTCCCGCTTTTGACAATCTCTCCAAACTGCTCTTGGTACACGTTTGGATTTAAGCACGGCTTACCATCCCCAAATTGATGGTCAGACCGAGCGAACAATCCAAACTCTTGAGGACATGCTTAGAGCTTGTGTAATCGATTTTGGTGGCAATTGGGATTCACATCTATCCCTCATTGAGTTCTCCTACAACAACAGCTACCACACCAGCATCAACATGGCTCCGTTTGAAGCTCTCTATGGTCGGAAGTGTCGTTCTCCTATCTGTTGGAACGAGATTGGTGAAGCACAAATATCCTGAACTAATCCAAGAAACTTCCGACAAGATCATTCAAATCCGTAACAACATTCAAGTAGTGAGGAGTCGGCAGAAGAGCTATGCCGACAAAAGACGCAAACCCTTGGAATTTCAAGTCGGGGATCTTGTACTTCTAAAGGTGTCTCCTTGGAAGGGGGTGATCCGTTTCGGGAAGGAGGGTAAACTAGCACCTCGCTATGTGGGTCCATTCAAAATCCTCGAAAGGATTGGGAAAGTGGCTTACAAACTCGAGTTACCTCCATCACTTGCTAATGTACATCCCACTTTTCATGTGTCCAACCTAAAGAAATGTCTTGCTGACGAGAACCTCCATATACCTCTTGACGATGTGCGCATTGATGACACGATGCACTTCGTTGAGAAACCCGTAGAGATCATGGATCGTGGGATCAAGCGACTCAAGCGAAGCCGTATTCCTATTGTCAAAGTTCGTTGGGATTCTAAGCGCGGTCCTGAGTTCACTTGGGAACGTGAGGATCAAATGAAGCTCAAGTATCCACACCTCTTTTCTGATTCAGTAGCTTCAACTAGTTAAATTTCAGGACGAAATTCCATCAACATGGGGAAACAGTAACATCTCTGATTTTTCTTTCATGTAATCGTTTGGTGCAATAAACAAAAATTCAATTTTAACACAACTCTTGATGCAAACACTTAACCCTAAGATTCCAATTGATACATTTCAAGGGTTAAGTGAATATAAATATATTGAAACCCGACGATGAATTATCAAAACCCTCATAGTCAAAACAATTCATCCATGTAAACATATATATATAAGAATATATAGATATATGTATATAAATACATTTCCATTAGCAAATTGGTCTTGAACCTCCTCCCCAAAGTCTTTGAACCCTAAACATGAACCCCCAACACTTGCAAATGAACCCTTGGACTAGACTTAACCCCATGAGAATCAAACTTGACTCACATCCGTCAGGTTTGACTTTAAAAGTCAAACCGGCCCAAATCCATGAAATCCAACCTATGAAATCGATGAATTCATTTGTTATGGACTTCCATTACGCATAAAATCATGAATCGGCCCTACCCTGACCCAAGTAGCAGCCCAATTCCACCTATCACGTGGTCGAATTCAAATTCAAATCCATTTGACTTGTGGAGTCAAAGCCGAATCAATTCGAATGCAATTCAATAAATTAGACGCGTTTCAATCTCGGAAATCATGCTTAGACCGAACCCCTCTGAACCTAGTCCTATTTCGCGACCCAATTCGTCCTGTGACAGTGGGATGACGCGTAATTAGAACCGTAATTGACACCCGTAAACCTCTCAATCGAATCATACGTTAATGATAAAATTAAATGAATTAAATCACTATGAACCTTCGCACGACACTATATAAACTCTCCCAACCCTCAATTGAGTCTCATTCCACCCCTGTTTGCCTGTCGATCACCGAGAATAATCGGGTCAAACTTGAAGCCGTCTGCACTCGTGCCTCAACCGTTTCAAGTAAGACTTCTACCATTTAATTCGTAATTACATGTGTCTCGAAAGCCCTCTGCCAATTAGGGATGGCAGAGGGTATCGGATCCAATTGGAATTAGGGTTCTAGGCGGGTATTACGATTTTGAAATTTGGGGAGTTGATGAACTTGGAACTTTCATTTAAATTTTTTCTATTTCAATTAGTACCAGTGAACCACCCAGTCCGACTGGTTAAGACCAGACGCCATCGGACCCGGTGTTGTGGGTTCGAAACCCACAGCCCTCATACCCGGCCTGTTTCCTTTTTTCTGCGCAGTGCCTAAGCGAGGACCAGCTCCCTGTCTTCCTTTGCTAATACAAACCCAACCCGCATAGTTACCAGTAACAGGCCCTTGTCCAGTGGTTTCGTCCGCCCAGCCGACTCAGCGCAGGCCCGGGTTTGAGTCCCGGCGACCTGTTTGATTTTTTAAAACCGTTTTCAAGCTTCGAAAAAATTTATAAAAATTATTTTATAAAATCTCACAATATTTCTAACAGAATGGAACTAAATTTGCCTAATCTTAATATGAACTCATTTTTATTTCGAATATTATTGTTAAAAACATATATTAATCATTTAAAAAAAAGAGAATTTCTAAATTAAATACTCGTTGTCATAAGATTTTTATAAAAGAATTATTTGCTCTCGAAGGAAAAGTTATTAAAGCCTTATTAAATGTTAAACTTGATTCAAAATTTATAAAAAGAAATCCTTTTTAACTCATCACTATTTTAAATAGTAAATAAATAAATAGATTTATTTATTGTTTATAAAATTTACACTTAGGATTTTAAAAATATAATTTCCATAAGTTCATAAATTTAGGATCACTCACTTTTATAAATAAGGATATCATTCATTTAAATCATATTTAAATAAATATAATACCTATACTATTTCCCTAAACTAAATAAATAAATAATAATTATTTGATTTATTTAGTTATCTAACCCAAACCCGATTATTTTAGAAACTATTGAATTTAATATTACACCGTGCAATCCACAAACACCCACAACTCAAAACTTTCGTACACACACTAAATTAAATCATAGTTTTAGACTTAGATTTTTTTTTGTACATATTATTAATACATATCCATATACTTTACACACTAGGTTAACCTTGTGAGATTCCAAGGATCATTTTGCTATCTAGTTTCACGTGCTAGCTACACTCTTGAATCATGTGAGTTTACATAGTCCCCTTTTTATTTTTGTACATTTTGGGGTGAAACATGATCTATTCTTTAAAACTTTTTGCATAGACTTAAATACAATTCAATAATATGATATTATGTGTTACGTGCTTTATGTTTGAATGCTTTGAGTTAAGACTACATATACATGACTTTAGTACAATCATTAACTACGTACAAGCCAACGGTTAACATTGATGGATCTAATGTGTCTGACAAACCCACCCGGTTAGGGTGTTTGTTACCGACTTTACATAAGGGTAACCTGCGTGTTATGCCTCAGTCCAAGGTTTGATTGTACACACATAGTTTAACTATAGGTTCTCCATAAATGCCTTATACACATGTATCGTATGAATTGTATAAAACATCTTAAACTTGTTATGTGTCAAAACCTATGTATGCTCACCAACTTCTTAGTTGACCTTGTTTTCATCATGTTTCAGGTACTAATGCTTGAGAATAAGTACAAGTTGCTTCATTTAGGATCGAGGACCTAGAATGAAATTTAAAGAGACTATTTATGTATTTTCCTATTCTTGTATTGTGGAATTTTGGTGTTTTAATGAAATTGGTTGTTTAAATACTTCAACTTTAGTAAACCTTGAGCTTTTGAACAGTCCGCATGTCCCGGCCCGACGTATTCCGTCGCCGGTTGGGGTGTGACATAAGGTGTCTTAAATAATTTAGGGCACGGATAGGTCAGACATTTGTTGGACCAAACCACACTTAAACACATCTCATCGCTCATCACCTCGATAGATAAGGTGAGTCTCACGGCCCCACTTTTACTTGTTTTAAATTTATTTTAAACATACGGGGGAGAATACATAGCTCACATCTGGATACGAGTACACAAAACGATTGTTACATAAGTACGCACTGTCATACTACGTCCCCAGGATACTATAACCGTTAGCTGGTTCAGACGTGGAATACATGAATAGATCTATATGGGTTGACACCCCCACTTGTGGTTAGTCGCGCTAACCTTGACCGGAGGTCAAAGCGGGTGCATACTGTCCATACATAAACACATACAATGTTTCATGACAGAACATTGGGCGGGGCTCACAACATTAACTCGATCAAATGACAGGTTAATTCACAAACGTTAAGTGTCAATTATGGTAGCTTATGGTAACAATGCGCATACATAAGTATTGTTTGATCAACAATAATTTACACACTGGGAAATCTCGTAGTCCAAATAAAACATATTTTATTGCTTAATTAAACTTGTGAACTTACCAACTTTATGTTGACATTTTAGCATGTATTTCTCAGGTAACTAATCATGGAAGAAAAGGCATGCATGCATGTAGGATCACTTTTGAAGTTTTCTGGTTATAACATAGGACATCCAGGTCATACCTAACAACCTTGTTTTTTAAGCAGTATACTTGGCTAAGTATGGTATTTTGGCATGTATTGTCTTGGAATAATTTATCATTTCATGTAATAACTGAAACCTTTGATAATGAATGCATTTAGATGTCGTTTGTTGTAATCAAAGGCTATGATCGATCACCTACTCCGCCGCACCCCGTGTTTCCGCCCTAGGCGGGGTGTGACATGGAGAAAACATTTTTCAGTTAGATTAATGTTGGCTTAATTACCGCTATGTATTTTGAAACGAAATAGTTGGATTTTAGATTTGCATTTTTGAATGTGAATCTTGAATAAAGCATTTACATGAAGCATCCATAGGGATTTGAGGTTAATGACCATGAAGACAAGTAGGTGTGCTGGTTAAAGAAGTTCTTATATGGTCTCAAACAGTCACATAGACAATGCTATAAGAGATTTTATGAGTATATGGTCACTCATAGGTTTAAAAGGTGCAACTATGTTAGTTGTGTCTACTTTAGAGACTACACATCGGGGGAGTTTGCGTACCTGTTTTTGTATGTGGATGATATGCTAGTAGCATATAAGGATATGTAACAGATTGAGTTAACCCAATATGCGTATGTGAAAAAAGTTTTGGAAAACTTTTCCATGGATCAAAATAAAGCTATGATAACTAATGGGCCAACACTTTAAGTTGTGAAGCATGGATTCACAACAAACAAAAACTGAAGTAGGAGATATGTTGGATGTACCATATGTTAATGCACTTGGAACCCTCATGTCCAATGGTGTGTATTAGGCATAATCTAGACTATATTGTTAGTGTGATGAGTAGGTTTCTAACAAACCTAGGGAAATTGAATTGGGCAGTTGTGAAATAGAACCTTAGATATTTGAATTGCTCTGGGATATTGGGTTGAAATTTTGTAATGATCATGATGAAGAAAGTATGATTCTTGGTTATGTAGATGCTAATTTGCAAAAGATATCTATAAAGGGATATTTGTTACTCATTATGTATTTAAATTTCATGGAAGTTTGGTGAGTCGAGAAGCATCATTACATCATGTGGTTGCTTTATCTAAAATTGAAACTGAGTATATAACTTTGATTGAAGTAGTGAAAGTAGCTATAGCTAAATGGATTTGTTACAGAACTTAGGTTCAAGATCAAGGATACACCGGTCTTGTGTGATAACTAAGGTTCAATATATCTATTAAAGAATCATATGTGTCATGAAACGATCAAAGATTTCAATGTGAAGTTACATTTCAAGAAGGATGTCATCAATTCAAAGGTTGTGAGGGTTGATAAAGTTGATACCAATGATAATCTTGTTGATATGATGATAAAGGTATTACTAGGTCCTAAGTTATGTTGTGTTTGAATGTGTTAAACATTTGCTAATGCATTACTAGATCCTAAATCGTATAGGGTTTGAATATGTTAAACATTTTGCTGAATAAGTTAGGTTTGACTTTGCAGTAAGGAATAGATTGTTGGAATATAGTGTTAAAGTCAATGGATTACAAATTTAGGGTTACAACTAGTGGGAACTTGAGTGCTCAGTAAAAACTTATGAGGTCAGTGAAAACTAATATAAGTATAAGTTAATACTAATAGTTAGTACTTACTACTAATGAAGTTACAACTAATGATCTAGTAGAGTTACTATCGAGGAGTGGTTATACTGATGGTAAATAAAGGTCACTGGGAAGTTGTCACTAACGGGTACAGTTACTACTACTGAGTAGCTACTATTGGTGAATATTGAATAAAGAATCTTTTCATTTATTTTGTTTGCGTTAGTTAGTTAGACAGGTGTGTACAAATGGTGAAGAGAGTATCTTAGATTAGTTTTTTAGATGATTGTAATTCATATTTCATTGAGAATACTATTTAATCATTTGAGTTCATATTCAATAAAGTCGTTAATCATTAGAGGTTATTTCCTGTTCAATTCAAATTTTTATTATAGTAATCTGTTGTTATTTTGATGTTTGAAGTGATTCAATTCTACTATTCACTTTAAGCAAAATGCATAGTGTTATAATATGTTAATCCATGACGTTATCTCGTGAACAATATTTGTGGCCGCCTGCCACCCAACAAAGGATGACATGCAACAAAGCGCCCCTAGCCAAAGGGGGTGTTCATTAATAAGCTACAACGTAATACAATGGTCTCATGGATAAGGTTATCAGTCTCTCCCTCCCTCCCTCCCCCTACTTTCTTATTCTATATTAATGTTACTAACACTTTATTTCTTTATGTTTTTATAAAGTAGGCCTTCAATGTTTTTTTAGATGGAAATCATTGATTGCGACCATATTACCTACTAAATGCTTGTTATTGATAACTACATTCATTAATTAAAAACAATAAAGAAATAAAATGTTAGTAACATTAATATAGAGAATAAGAAAGTAGAAAAGGGATACATGGTACATAAGGTGAGTCGTGTTCTCATAGGGCACACCCAACTAAAGTGTACCACTTGCATAAAACACCAAGTGAATCCCAGATTCACAAGACATGTCAATCATACCAACAGTCTTGTTCTATGAGCTTGTCTAGTATTACCAGGAGGGTCCTTCGTGTTCGGTTCGAATCACTTGCATTTCATTCTTGTACCTTTATGACCATGCATCTCATGATTGTACCCTTTGAGTGTGATTTTCAATTATCGCGGATCTCTATTGATTCATGGCCCTACTTGGTACCAGGAAAAGTGATATTTCAAATAGATAATTTAATAGATGTCTTAGGCTTAGTGTCCTTAGGCCCAAAGTCATACACAGCATATACTTATCAGGGTGATTAGATTTAGGGTTTTCATCATACCTAGTGCTTGTCTCGATAACGGTTGCTAGATTCCATCTTAATCAATTTATAACATGCGAGAATAAGATAAAGATAATTGTTTTATGGACTAGGTTAATCCACAACAATCAAAGGAAAGTGTCCGGTGACATGTCAAAAGGAGTGTCCTGGTTCGTGAATAATGTCCGGGCTTAGTTTGTTGAAAATAAGGTCGGAGAGTTGAATGATATCGAAAGTTGTGACGTAATTAATATGCTGGATTAAGTTGGGTTGGATTGACACCTCAACACTTTTTATTTCATCGGTTGTATCTGTTATAGGATTATATCGTTAAAATAAAATTCTAACTTTAAAAAAAAAATCAAAAACATATGTATAATGTGTTTCAATACTTGTTAAAAATAAATTTTCATTCATTCTACCTATTTGGGTTTATCCATCGGTAGAAAATGTATTTACATAACTCATTCTTAATACCTTAAAAGGCAATATCGGTTACCAATAGAAAGTCTACGACAAAGCCCTTCTTTTAGTAATTGATTACCTATATTTTGATTAAACCTTCTCTTTGTTGGGTTGATTTGCTGGGTTGTGTTAAACTATTTCCTCTCTTCTAGGTTGCACGTTCAAACATGCTGCCAACATTTTTGTCTGGTTTATTTTTTTTCTTTTTAGGTAACTTATTTTTACTTTTGATTACTTTTTTTAATGAACGAGCAATAAATGAGTCATATTTACGCTTCAATTTTCTAAACTCTCAATTTTATCCAGTAATAAAGATCCGTCTACGTGGGTTAGAGTCTAGGGTTTGATAAACCGGATTTTTTTTTCTCCTTTTTATATTCATTTGTAAAAAATATAATTTCTTAATTCTATTTTGTTTTTAATTTGTTACTAACTTTCTTAACGAATTTTTTATTTTAATGTTAACTCTTATTTGCGTTGCAGTCAATCTATATTTCGATCTCCATAACCGAGTCGCGACAACTTCATACATTTATTTTATGTATTTACTCATGTTATTGTCACCGTCACAACGTTCGTAATGAAGTTTGCAAACCCACCAAATCATGGAGGCCTAATTTCTAGGTTAAAATTCTTGTATGTTCACGGTTCGGCTTGGTCCGTTAGTAAAACTATTAAAGAGTAACTTTTATGAATAGTGAACCTATCAGACGACTGAACCAAGCAGCCTGCTAAATATATTTTTTTCACCCTTTATACTTTATATAATTTACGTTTTTAACCCGTAAAATTATGTATTAATTCCGTTATTCTATAATTACTTTCGTTCGTTTACTTTTTGAAAACGGATTGCATGACTGCTTTTATTTTATTTTTCTCAACCTTCTGATATATATTTTTTTAAAACGTAGTTGTATTTAAAATCTAATAATTTTTTGTATATCGTAGCATATAGCGATTGACGTTACCGTTATGGCAACGTGATGACCCACACCTATTATGAGCGAACATTATCGGTATTCTATGGTTTTGACAGCCCGAACCGATGACGACCAAACTCCTGCCGTAGGGCTTTGACGAAAAACGATCAGACTTTTGGGTCGAAGCGCGAGTGCTCGTTTATACAAGCTTATTTAACTCTTTTTTTCGTTTTATGTAGATACGTCCCGTCACGAATCGCGAAGAACCAACTAGTTAATATATACGACAATAATTCCAATGTCACATCTACATCATCGTAATTACACATTCACCCTTCTTTATAGGCACCATCTTTTGCTCTAGGCATCTTTTTGTAACCCATTTGGCCAAAAAGTTTCCTTTTTAATATATTAAAGTAAATATACCAATTTTTTTTTAAAAGCAAAGCAAATTTATCAAACGATGCAAGCAAAATACTAAAACCCCGACAACGATTACCATCCAGAAAAGATAAAACATATAAGATTTTACAACCAAAAACTCTCCAATGATTACACTTAACCCGAATCAAATAGACACCATAAGAACCAATCTCGAGCCCTCCGCTTCATCTTATTCTTTATCCAAAGAGAGCAAAGAACCTTGATACCCATGACCACTTTATGAGAAGAGACCAACTTTTCATTAAACAAAACATCGTTCCTATGCTTCCAAATACACCAACACGAAACAAGTATGATAGCGTGAATTGTCTTTCTCTTATAAGAAGCAACACGGATTGTTTTATGCAACTCCATTAAGTCCTTAAAAGAGAGCATAGATTGGAGGAATTTTCCAACACACTTACTTGGGACCAAACAACATCGGCAAACGGACACGAGATGAAAAGATGATCCGTACTTTCTCCCGCTCCACTGCATAAGCAACAAGATATGGATGGAATAGGAACATTTCTTACTTCATAACTTCTTTTTAACGGCTCGAAATTTATATTTATATATCAAAATCCAACTATCAAGAAGCTTGACGGATTCAAAACCAACATTACAAAAGATGTCTTTAGTTTTTTTAAAACCAAATACGCAATTATCTTTAGTTTTTTTTTTGACATTATGGTATAATTGTTTTTCAAAAATAGAGTTGTATCAAAACCGAGTATATTTTTTGTGTCGTAAACTATAACGAGCACTGTTACCTTTCCAGTAATGTGGCGAACCACGTAGATTATGAGCGAACAACATTATTGCATGTATTGATATTACCGGAACGGTATCGTTGTTTGTTTTTATGATTTTCAGTCGATGTAAAGCTCGGAATCATCACAAATACACATTTTTTCTACAGTAAACTATACAAAGTCCGGATACTTTCATAAATTGAAACGATAGCCATCATGCCAGGAATATACAAATACACAAAAATTACATTTAAGTGTAAAAAACAGCATTAATTGACCATCTTACAATACCACAGCCACCATTGAATATGCAGATAAAAGCTTCATCAGATCCACCAACCTCAACAGTCAAACCAAATGATTGACCCTTTTTGACAACGGGGATACAACTCAAGACACCAGTTATTTGACCAAATTGGAAGTCACAATGCTAGATCATTGGCCCATCTTGCCATACAATGCAGAGTTAAATCTAAAAGTCAAACAAACAAACACTAATTCAAGAACTTGATGCAAGACATTTTGACAAAAAGTCAACAAATAGTGGGAAGATAGAATAAGGCTGCATCTCATACTTGTTCAGCAGTTTTCCTTATGTTATAGGAACTACAACCGATCAAAAATTTTGAAAAATATTAGTTTTAAAGAGGGTCATTTTTGTCCCGTTCGAAAGATGCAAACACTTTTTGTTTATTTCTGAAAACAAAAAGAAACATTACTATTACTAATAAGATTAAAAATTTAAATTTGAGTCTCCTTCAATAGTGTCAAACCCATTCAAAATTTGATACGTAAAGTCTTTTTTTATCTTCTGATTTCTATTTTTAATCCTTATATTATATATTATATACGTTTTTAACCAGTTTTATTTTTTATTAATTTCTTTTTCCAAACAGAGAAAATTTGATACATAAACTTTTTTTAATTTCTATTTTCAACCCTTATACTATATATTATATACGCTTTTAGCTCGTTTAATTTTCTATTAATTTCATTTTCCTTTAATAACTTTTGTTCGTTAATTTTTTTCAACACACAGAGTGCGCGGTTATTTTTAGTTTTTTTTTGTAAACGTTCCGGCATAATTTTTTTTTTAAAACGAAGTTGTATAATTGAGTTTTTTTTATCGATGCTTATAGCGAGCGTCGTTACCGTTGTGGTACCGTGCCGGACCGAACATATTATGAGCGAACAACATCATTGTCGGTGTTGGTATTATCAGAACCCATATCGGTATTCGTTTTTGTGGTTTCGACAACCCGAATCGGTAATTTTTTATTATTTTTTTTTCTTTTTGATTATTTAGTTTTATGTTTCTTTGTTTAACATTATTTTTACTGTTGCACCTACGTATTCATTTAAATTTTATTAACGATAAGCTCGACACCCGCTGCGTAGCGCGGGTATAACCATCTAGTTATAAATAAATAATAACCTAATTGTGATTAAAAAACAATATCGCTATGATTTTGAATCCGAAATTGCATGCATTAAAAATAAATAATAACACTTCGAACTCGATCCGTTTGACTCATTCTTGCTTTGTTATTGACTTTGTCTTAGTGTGATTGACATCACATACAATTTCTACTGTGAATCTGTGATGGTCTGGAACAGGAAGGCAGGTGCACCGTGCATGGTGGTGAATCCTGGATGTTAGTTAGATAGAGGCAAGGAATGGGCCATTGCAAGAGTGGGCTGGGCTTTGTACTCACATGGGCCCATTAGACTTTTCATAGTGCATGTTCACAGGACTTTGTGCACATAAATATAAATTGTACCACTCAACTAAACCCCAAGAAAAATTCGAAAGAACAAGACGTTGAAACAGGTTAAACGTGGACCCGAAGTGGATTGAAATGGGTCGAACTTGGATCCGAAGTGGATGAGTGGGGTGAGTTTAATTTTTTTTCTTAATAACATTTTTTACACCTGAATACCATATAACCTTACCTTAGCAAACACGGTAGCACTAGAACTGTTGGGGGTGAGTTTAATGTACAAAAGTATAACTTGCAAAGAAGTCATGATTAAAAACCAATGACATCAGTGAAAACGAACCAATAGCATGAAAATGCCTACCTTCATTAAAGCATGCGTGGATTGGCCTGCGAGATATTAATTGGGAACCTCAATTTATAGTCTTCAATGCTTGGACAGCTTTGATCATATTTGGTCAAACACCCTACTTCAGCAGCCTGTACATTCTTAAAACTTAGGAATAAACCCTTCTGTGAAAGGCATAATAGTCCAGCGGCATCTTGATGGTGGGATAAGGCTTAGTGATCATATGGTCCTGTGTTTGAATCTCACAAGGGGGGTTTTTCCAGAAAAATTGGGTTTCCTCCTGAATTGGTAACTTGGTGGTGGAATATGATCGGGTGGTATCACTGGTGGCACGATGATACTCCAGTGGTCCGTCAGTGATCCAAATTAGTCATTAAAAAAAGAATAAACCCTTCTTAATCATGTTTTTTAACCATTGGGGTTCGTGGTCTAGTGGTAAAGGTAAAACCTTTTGTAACACCAAAGTTTGAGGAGGCCATATGTTAGAACTAAGGATGAGATTTTGTGTCGAATACCGATACCGTACCCAAACCAGTCCCAACCGAATATAACGGTACCGGTATTTGGTTATCTAATAATTTGGTTTCGGCCACTTCAACGCCCTTAGCTCACCTTGATCATCAACCATTATCTCCATATTCTTCATCAACCGTCATCTACATCGTCAAAACACATGGACTCCACTCAACATTAAAACAGAAATTGTATTAGCCACTTCAAAACACTTGGCTCACCTAGCTTCTTATTAGAGAAATTCAAGATGTGGACAACATCTACGTGGGGCGACTCACCCAAACTTATGTGTAATGGTTGGCGTAATGCGTAGTATTTGGAAAAGTTTGATAAACTTAATGACTTTATGTATTTTACCGTTATCTTGGATCCTACTATGAAATTATAATTTTTTAAACATTGTTAGAAAGAAGATTATGTATGACATAACCGAGGAAAATATTATATCTATAAAAGTCATTGAAAAGAAGGTGTTGGGTATGGTGTTCAGATTTAGAATATGTTACATGAGTTGTTTAAGACATACAAACAAAGGTTTGACAATGTTGAATTTAATTCAACATCTCAAGAAACACATAATGAAGATGTTGGGGGATGTGATGATATTTCGCGGATATCTCAGCCATGCAAATTTCCACGTTCGCATTCGGAATTTTTAGATTCTTGTAGAAGAGCTTGTCAACTAATATTGTTGAAGCTTTGGTTTACACCCAAGATTGGGTGAGAAAATTAAGAAAGTCAATTGTGGATGGCATAAACTATATCTTAAAATCTTATAGGATGATGACGTTGCCATAGAGAATAGTAATTGGTTTGTTTATATAATATTTGTTAAATAATGTGTGTTAACTTTCTTTGTTTCTTATTTTATCTGTATAGATTGAAGAGGCCATAAAGAAACAAAATGAAAAAGGAAAAGGGGTAATGCATAGCAAGAATTAGGGATGAATATTTTGGTTCCGTGTTTATTTTTTCTACCATTTTTGAGACATTTTGATTCAATTTTGGATAAGGTACCATTACCTACATTACCTACATCTAAAATTTGGTACCGTCTTTGGTTTGCTAAAATATACATTTTCGATTTCAGTATTTTTTGGTATAGTAAAATACCAGTACCAATCTCATCATTACTTGGGACATGGAATAGGAACTACTTTGTTACTTTAATTTGATGTGAAGCTTGAGAATCTCCCTCTGGTTTCATCTCCTTGTTAATTCTCTCAACACACACATAAACAGACTAATATTTGAGTCTGTATACATGGCTTCACTTTTTAATGTCTAGAGCTTTTTTTTTTGTTTGAAAGGCAGAAATTTTCATTACCAAGCTAGAAGGACTAGCAAGAAACAGGAACAAACAAACATGTATCCTATATAATAAACAAATAAAACATTGTCACTTGTCAGCACCACGTTTCACCTCATCTTTTGGATCTACCAAAAACCATATGGGCATAAAACGGGTTAACATGCGGGTCGAGAAGCGGATTAAAAACCACCCGAATTAATACCCTATAAAAACCATTTAAACCCGGTCAGACCTTTATCACATCACTATCCTTTCAAAACAAAATCCTAATCGTCTTCCTGATCGAAGTTCTCTCTCTTTCATCTTCAACAACCTAACTTCAAAATCAAATCAAGAATCGGTATGTAATCTATACTCTTCATCGATCTTACCTTTACGCATCAATCACTTTTTATGAAATTATTATGTCTAATCTCATTGAATCTGGAGATTTTATGAATCTCTTTTCAACTTATTGAAAATTCTTACCTTTACATAATCGAAATACCACCGTAAAGTTTTCAAAAAATGGTAACACTTTTAATAGGGCTAACGCTCCGTCCAGCAGATACATTTACGCATCGATCAGTTTTTTTTCTAATTATTATGTCTAATCTCATTGAATCTGGAGATTTTTTTGAATCTATTTTCAACTTTGTTAAGTTGTGAATCTTTAGAAAATTTAAGTTTTTGATGATAATCATGTCGAATCGATCTTACATTCTTATTGTATTTTGATCTTGCATCCCCTAAAATTTGTGTATTTTGACAGCCTTACACCTTTTAAAGTTACAGTTATAGATTAATTTATGTTAAAGTTGAATCATGTGTATTATCAATCTTTTATAAACCAGTTTTTATTTCCATTGTATCAGGGTTATACTAAAGATTCATCCGTCATTTTTCAAATTTGTAAAGGACCCGTCAACCCCATATTTGATAATTTTCTCATTCAAATATGTTTATTTATTATTTTCCAAAAAATTGTGTTAACACAGAACTTTTTTTTAATAAAGCCATTGCCTCAAGTTTTAATACAGCAGTTAACGACTCATTATACATGTTACACAATTACATCAACAAACTCTTTATTTATTTAAATTTACAATTACACCAAAAAACATGAATGTAATTATTTAACATTTTAAAATGTATGATTTACTAAAACAATTACCAACAATCCAATATAGTCAAACTTTGATTCAAAATTAATCATTCCCGTTTTTTTAAAAATAATTGAAGATTATGATGTAAAAAAGTAAAACTTTAACAATTAAATGACTAATTTATTTGTTAAAGTGAATATTTTTATAATCTATTTATATTAGGAAATAAATGTTAGTTATATACGATATACTTTTATTAATTATATTAGTCATTTGAATTTTATCAATCAATAGTTAATATTTTTTTTTTATTTGAAATTACTAAAAATAAGTCCCATGATTGAGATTTTTTTTTATTATTACAAAAATTTAAGTATTGATTACTATCATTTAGAAAAACATCTATCTGATTGTCAATTAAAATCATTTTCCATATTTACATCAAATTTAAAATGTCTGTTACCTATTACCAAAATTTAAAAATTTATAATTTAACAAAAGACCATGTAAAAAAGTATTACTTGGTTAATTATTCAAAATTTGGGAACGATTTCAAAAATTAAAGTTTCACTATTAGTGTAACAGACATATTAAAATCTCAAATTATGAAAATTACATTAATTTGGTAAAGATTTCAAATTTAATTACAAATTAATAAAAGACCATGTAAAAAAGACAACCTTGGTTAATTATTCAAAATTTGTGAACGATTTCAAAAATTAAAGTTTCACTATTGGTGTAACATACATATTAAAATCTCAAATTTTGAAAATTACATTAATTTGGTAAAGATTTCAAATTTAATGTTTGAAATCTTGTTAAATTTGAAAAAATATCATTAACTAATTATTTTAAATTTAAAAAAATATCATTAACTAATTATTTTAAAAAATATCATTAACTAATTACTTGCTCCGACAAATGAAGTAGTGCAGGAGATTAATGATCGTTTGTTGTCAATGTCCTCCGGTGAACAAAAAGAATATCTAAGTTCAAATAGCATATGTCAGTCAGAATAGTTGAACGACAATTTCCAACAAAGTTTTTACTCGCCATATGTTCTTAATGGTCTTAAACTTTCAGGATTGCCAAATCATAGTTTAGTTTTGAAGGTAGGTGTGCCTGTAATGTTGCTGAGAAATATTGATCAGAAAATGGGTTATGTAATGGAACTAGATTACAAGTCAAATCTCTTGGTAATCGTGTTATCGAGGCGGAGATCATTTCTGGAAGCAATATTGGAACTCGCACATTTATTCCAAGAATAAATTTGACGCCTTCAGACAAAAGAATCATTTTCAAGCTACAAAGAAGACAGTTTCCACTCTCGGTTTGTTTCGCCATGACAATAAATAAGAGCCAGGGTCAGTCATTATCAAGGGTTGGATTGTTCTTGAGGCAACCGGTTTTCACACATGGTCAATTATATGTTGCACTTTCAAGAGTTAAAAGCAGAGATGAGTTAAAAAAATTTAACCTTAGACAATGATGAAAAATTTTCAAACAAAACATCCAACGTTGTATACAAATAAATATTTACTGATTTATAAATTATGAATTGTATTCATCATTTTTTAGTCTTAAATTGTATTTTATTTTAAATTTATTTTATTTATAATCCCGTGTAATACAAGAGTTCTAACACTAGTTAGGAAATAAAGAGCAAAAAAATGTCTAGAGCTTTTAAGTGAATTTTCCCTCAACTTCGGTTATTTATAATTTGACAGCTAAATTTCATGTTCACTTTTAGCCCCAAAATCAATAATTTTGACATTATTAAATATATATTAAAAGACAACATTTGTATGTAAGACTATGAGTAATGCAAGGGTGAAGGTGAGAGCACACCCTGTGCCACGTAGGCATCACATAGACAGTGACATAACTCATCCTCACCTTAACTCAGGTGTGTAATGGTAGGGTGAAAGTTTTGAAATATTACATAATTATTATTTTTTAATTTAATTAATTTATATATATTATTGATATTAAAAAATAATGCTATTTAAATCACAAATAAATAAAAAAACATAATTTAATTTAATAAATTGGATTATAAACAACAAATATATAAAAAAAACTAATGATAATTACGATTACTCCATAGATGCTTCATCAGATCAGTTCTAAGGTTTGTATGAGTTTTCGAACAACGGATTATCCGACGGTTTGCTTGTCTTTGTTCGTTTGTTATTTCTATATTAGTCGACTCGTCCTCATCATAATTTATGCATATCGCTCGCCCTTTATCTTCTATAATCATGTTATGTAATATCAAACAAGCATACATTGTATTTTGAATTTTCTCTTTCGTCCACATACGTGCGGGATGACTAATTATATATCATTTCTTTTTAAGACACCGAATGCCCGTTCGATATCTTTTCTCTCCGACTCTTGAGTTATTTTAAAATGCCATCTTTTTTCATCCCTTTCTTGCGGACAGGTAAATGCTTTGACAATAGTAGCATATTCTGGGTAAATACCGTCACCCAAATAATAACCAAAATTATATCCATTGTCATTAGCAATAAAAGAAGACCCAGGTGCAATGACGTTCTCTATATCGTCAAAAACAGGTGACTGATCTAAAACATTTATATCATTGTTTGATCCCGCAACACCAAAGAATGCATGTCAAATCAAAAGATCATTCGATGCAACGGCATCGAGCATTAATGTGGGTCGAGGATGATCTCCACGTTGGTGTTGACCTTGCCACACGGTACGACAGTTTTCTCACTCCCAATGCATGTAGTCGATGCTACCAAGCATTCCTAGAAGGCCATGGACAGACTCATGTGTGGCGTACAGTTTATGTATATCACCTTTCGTCAGTTTCCATAAATATTTTTTTCCCATACAAGCTAATTACACTTACACGTTACAAAAACTTATTTATATTTTACCATACTAAATTGGTTTATATAAGTTTAGAAATACCTTCACAAAAATGGAATAGACTATCACGCGATGTTTTATCCGCCATCTTCAAATAGTCACCCATTGAGTCAGCTGTCTTCACGTATGCGAGTTGTCGAATTGCCGACCTACACTTTTGTAAAGCAGTGAACCCAAGCCTCCTTCTGGCGTCATATTTTTGTTGAAAATATTCGAACTCGCGTTCTAAATCCCCAACAATTCGAAGGAATAACGGACGACTCATTCTAAACCGACGTTTAAAAGATTTCTCATTATAATTTTGATTTTCCGTAAAATAATCTCTCACTAGAAGATCATTTGCAGCCGCACAATCCCGATTGACTCGGACTCTTATTGAAACTCTAGAAGATGATTCTTCGACTAGATTGTTTAAAAAAAATTAATTTTATTATAGCCCAACGGCTATATTTCCGTAGCTAACGGCTACTTTTGACGAACTCACCCTCACCACGCTTGTAGACACCACCACCCGCCCTCACCACCACTAATGCGATGTTCCACTCCCGTGGTGGGTGAGGTGGCACCATGCCCCGGCTCTCACCTTCTCATTATGCATGGTCAAAATGAAATTTACTATTCAAAATGCGAAAGTGGGCCATGCATGATGATGCATGCTTTTATTATTATTATTTTTATTATTTTTTCCTATTAAAGTTTTGATTAAAAAGTTGCTCCAGGAAATGGAAAACAAAAGGTGGCATTGGCGCAGTGGTCACCGTGGTTTAGGCTTGAGCAGGCGATGGGCGTTTGAAACCCGCAACCCCACCCCTTGGCCGGTTTTAAAGGCTTTCATGCCAAAAAAAATATTTCTTGATTTCAACTTTATTTAACCACCATGTTTCTTCTTGAGCAGGCGACACGTGTAAGCCACTTGCTATTTGACCACCATGTTTCTTCTTGTTGTAGTTTATCCTCCTCCTTAATCATACAATTTCCTCCCCTTTTCAGACAAATCTATTCCAACTCCAATGGTTTCGGATTAAACATGATTTCAACTTTACTAGTATTAGATCAAATCGATATCAGCCTTTTTACAAGAACAGTGCACAGGTTTTTCGGTAGCAGAGCGAATCAAAACCAACTATTACTTCTGAAAACGGTATAAGGGTTTTTGGTTACAAAATGAATCAAAACCAACCGTTACTAATAACAACAGTACACGGGTTTTCGGTCATAGAGTGAATCAAAGCCAAGCGTTACTAATTACAACAGTACACGAGTTTTTCGGTCACATAGTGAATCAAAACCAATTGTTATTATGTAGAACAATACACAGGTTTTTCGATTGCAGGGCAAATCAAAACCAATTGTTTCTGATAACAATGGTACACAGGTTTTTTGGTCACAAAGTGAATCAAAACCAACCATTACTACATAGGGGTGAGCAAACCTTAACCTTTAACCTAAATTAACTGATAACCTAAATTAACCGATAACCTAAATTAACTGACGGCTATGGTTAAGGTTCTTTGATTAACCGAACAAGCGGTTATGGTTAAGGGTGTCTCGTAACCAAAAATTAACCGAACTGAACCGATACATGCATAAGATGTATGCACAAAATATAAATTATTCCCCCTTCACTATGGTTACGGTTAAGGGTGCACAAAATATATATTCACAAATATATACACAAATTTTTCTATCCATTTTCAAAGAATATGTAGATAACTAATGCATTAGTTATGAACTTATGATTAGGAAAAAAAAATATTACTAACATAATCCCATGTGTTTTACTAAAAAAAGTGTGATTCATGATTACAGAACGAAAGTGATAAATTAACCGAAACCGACCCATAACCGACGGATAACCGACGGTTAACCAAAAAGTGGTTAACTGAACAAACAGTTATGGTTATTTTTGGTTAACCAAACAAACGGTTAAGGTTATGGTTATGGAAGAGGACATAACCGACCATGCGATTGTGATTATGGAAAAGGCCAAACTGACCCATAACCAACTTTGCACACCCCTATTACTACCGATAAGGGTGATGGGGGTCATTAACCCAACTACTCATTTACTCACAAAAACTACCCAATACAATTCTGTCATCTCAAAACTACTTATTTACTCAGATTTCATTGGAAACACCCTACTCATTTACTCACCAACTTTTTTTTTAAAATAAACATTTAAATAAAAATCATACTTTTTTATTAATTAAAAATACAAAAGACAACTAAAAATAACAAAATACAATAACAAGTTACAAATAAAAAAAACAAGAAATTAAACATAATCGTCTTTCGAATCGTTGATGGCCCACTTCGGTAGTGTAGCAAAAGGTTCAACAAGATCATATCATAGCTAAAGTGTGTCTCTTGAGCCCGCAATTCATCAATTACACCATCGTCTACTACTTCATTGGTTGGAGGCTCCATCAAGTAGCGGGGTGAGATTGCATTTCCGTCATGCTTTAAAATCATATTATGCAATATGATACATGCGTAAACCATATTTTGTATTTTTTGACGTTTATGTGACCGTTGCAGACAATTAATTATCCCCCATTTAGATTTTAAAACACCAAACCCTCGTTCGACGTATTTTTTAGGCGACTCTTGAATTTTCTTAAACCTTTTTTTTCTTTTGAGACAACAGGGAATGGAAATGCTTTCACAAAAACAGACCAATTGGGGTACATCCCATCCGCAAGATATTAGTTGTCACACCCCGCCCTAGGCACCCCCTAGACGTGTGCGAGCATGATTGGTATCTCTTTGGTTACTTGATTTCAGAGTTTTATAAAATACAGCGGAAGTATTTTCAAATGGATCTTTTCATCATTTGTCTCAACCTCAGGGGTTGTATTTGTAAATATCAAAACTCAGTTGGAAAACAAAAGCCTTGTATTTACTTTATAAACATAGGGTTTCAATACCCTTCTCATTTGATTACAAAATAGAGTTTGAAATCAAATACATGATGAGCCACTGGAAATAGTACAACACAGGGTTGATCAGTTCCCTGGTTCTATCTCCTTTCTTTTAGGATTTCCCTTTACACGAGGCCTGAGAATCCTACGTGCATTCCATCATTTCATTTCCTGGGTCAAATCTCATATCTGCCCATATACCCTTCTCATCATATTTTATTCATTACCTGGAAAACATTTTGAAAATAAAACATCAGCACAAACGCTTGTGAATACAATATCTTGACATAAAATCATTTGACACAAATAAGTATTAATTTCATAATCACAACTTTATGTTCAGTCTACACACTCAGCAGGCTCGTCATGTTCAATTGCACCACAGTATACACTGGCGTCATAGCTTATAACAACGGACAGGTCTACGCCTTCGGATTTGTTATAAGATAAGCACCAGCCACAATCCGGGAATTTCACCCGTAACCCGTGTATCCCTTGCAAGTTTTACGTATAGCTATGGCCTGAATGCTTGGTTCGTAGAAGAACGTTGAGCATTACTTCGTTAATCTTTATTTGGCCATTTTCGAAAATAAAATGTTTGACACAAGTTTTAAAAGAGATAAAGTATTCACCTTGTTCGTAAGAATGAGTCTCTAAAGTCAAAAGCTTAGCTTCTAGCTTCTTAACTTGATTTCTCAAGCGTCTTGACCTTTCTACGGGCATGTCTTTTTAAACCGAGTACTACGAGGAGCGAGAATTGAACCGGGATAGTTGGGAGTAGGCTAGGGATCGCCTGGAACGTATTTGGGAAGTTGGAAATGCTTTGGGATGAGGAAAATTGACTGAAGTCGATTAGCTATTTATAGGCTGTCATTCAAGTCCGACTTAGCCCATGTCAGCCTTAGACGTCCACATCTGATTGGATCGAAAATATTTGTCGGTATTTCAGACCGATATGTGGACCATGTCGGTCCGATATCCAGACCCTTGTCCCATCATTAGGGCTGAGTCATTGGACACGTGTCAACACGACAAATTGCGGCTACAAGGAGGTTGTCGGACTGTTATGGATCAATGTCGGTCCGCTAACCGACTTAGCAACTTATTACAGACCGATATGAGAGTGGGTGTCGGTCCGTTATCTTACCCTAGTTTACTTCGGACCGATATGAATTTAGATGTCGGTCCGCTATTGGACTTAGTATAACCTTAGTCTGATATCATAACTTAGTTCACTTCGGACCGATATGAAGTATGATGTCGGTCCGATATCAACTTAATTTCACAAGTTTCCTTTATTTTTAACCCTCTACTTTGGTGTAATTACACTTATAGTCCCTTAGGGTTTATCTTTTGTCAAATCTTGAACATTTTTGTGGTAGGTGTTACATCCTCCTCACCTTGTTTTAAACTCGTCCTCGAGTTTATTCAAACAGGTGCGGATATTTCTTTCTCATTTCCGAATCCAGTTCCCACGTGTACTCAGGTCCACGTCTGGAGTTCCATTTTACTTTCACAATTATCAATTTCTTTTTTTTAATCTATTTTCCTGCTTGTCCTCGATTTGCAAAGGTTGTTCCACAAATCTTAACTTTTCATCTACCTTTACATCTTGTAGGGGCATTACCAGAGATTCATCTGTCAAACACTTGCGCAGATTTGACACATGGAATACATCGTGTACTCTATTCATTTCATCTGGTAGTTCGAGTTGATAGGCCACAGGCCCAACTCTTTTCAGAATTTTGAATGGTCCTACGAATCTAGGACTTAACTTCCCTTTCTTTCCAAATCTTACAACGCCTTTCCATGGTGAAACTTTCAACAGAACGTTATCACCGACGTTAAATTCTAACAGCTTTCGTCTCTTATCAGCATAACTCTTTTGACGAACACGAACCGCTTTCAATCTATCTTTTATCCGGATAACTTTCTCATTTGTTTCTAGGACTATTTCAGGTCCAGATAACTGATTTTCTCCTATTTTGGACCAACAGATTGGAGTCCTACATTTGCGACCGTATAAGGCTTCAAAAGGAGCGGCCTGTATACTCGTATGATAGCTATTGTTGTAGGAGATATCCATTAGAGGTAAGTGGTCATCCCAACTTCCTCCAAGGTCACAGACACAAGCTCTTAACATATCTTCTAGAGTTTGAATTGTTCTTTCGCTCTGCCCGTCTGTCTGAGGATGGTAGGCAGTGCTAAGATTCAGTTTTGTACCAAGAGCTTTTTGAAAACTTTGTCAGAATCGAGAAGTGAATCTACTATCTCTATCTGACACTATAGATAGTAGCACCCCGTGTAATGTTACGATTTCATTAACGTATAATTGTGCAAGCTTATCCATACTGAATGTTTCTTTTATAGGAAGAAAATGAGCAGACTTAGTAAGTCTGTCAATGATAACCCAGATAGTATCATTCCTCCGACTCGTTCGGGGAAGTTTCGTGATAAAGTCCATGGTTATCATTTCCCATTTCCAGACGGGAATTTCAAGTTGCTGTAACAAACCAGATGGCTTCTGATGTTCAGCTTTAACTTGAGAACAAGTCAAACACTTTGCAACATAGATAGCGATATGTTTCTTCATTTCTATCCACCAGTAATTGGCTTTTAGGTTTTTATACATCTTATCGCTTCCAGGATGCATTGTATATTTAGATTTATGGGCTTCCTCTAGAATTTCTTCACGAGTATTCCCATAGATAAGAACCCAGATTATCTTATTCATTATAAGGATTCCATCATCTCCTTTGATCAACTGATCAATCATGCCTCCCAATCCTTCTTTTTCAAGGTTGGGTTCGTGCAAAACAAGTTTTTGAGATTCCTTAACGCGAGTAATAAGATGGACTTGGAGATCGAGTCTTAAAGCACAAACTCGTTTAGGTTTCTCATGTTCTTTCCTACTCAAGGCATCGGCTACAATATTGGCCTTTCTTTCATGATAACAGATATAACAATCATAATCATTCAGGGCTTCCATACAACGTCTTTGCCTCATATTCAGTTCCTTCTGACTGAAAATATACTTCAGGCTTTTATGATCAGTGAATACAGTGAATTTGACTCCATATAGATAGTGTCTCCATAACTTTAGGGTGAAGATTATGGCACCCAGCTCTAAGTCATGAGTCGTATGTCACACCCCAACCGACGGCGGATTATACGTCGGGGCGGACGCGGTTGTTCAACAGCACAAGGTTGACTATTAAAGTTTCAATATTTCATTAATAATAGATTCAAAGGTTCAATACAAAGGAAATAACAAGTATACAACATTTATTTAATAAGTAGTCTAGGTCCAAAGCATCCTATGTGATCACAAATAAGTCTCACGATGTAGAACCTGAAACATGTGAAAGAATCTGTCAACTACAAAATAGTTGGTGAGATACAAAGGTTTTGACACAGTTTAACAAGTATTTGAAAAGAGTTACAATTCACTATGATTTATGCATTCTATAATGTAAGTATGAGAAACAAGTATCTTAAACATTGTGCACATCAACCCTCCAACCAAGTTTAGGCATAACCCGCAGGTTACCCTTATAAGTCTCAAGTTTAAAGTTTAATTCAGTAACAATCACCAAGGGCTCCCCCCCCGAAGGGGTCAATCAATCAAGGTGGATTGGTCAAATGCAATAGATCTATCATTGTTACTATATGCTTGATCAAAGTTAATGAATGTGCTAGTTTTAAGTTTAATCTAAGCATACAAGTCTCAAGTTTAACATAAGAATAAGCATCTAGTCATAGTTGTACAAGAATTGCATAAGTTTAATGTTTTTGAACATTTTCACCCCAAAAGTATAGAAAGGAAAAAGGGGCTAAGTATACTCACTTGGATTGATGAAGAGTATTCGACACGGATAAGTATTTGCAAGATTTTGAGGAAGAATACCCTCACAATAAGCCTAAGAATACAAGTCTAAAGATTTAAGTTTGCTTCTACAAGTCTAAGGCAAAAGATATAGGATTTTGAGATTCGGACTAGGGTTCCAAATGGGAGATGAGAATGATTAAGTTTATAAAGTTTTAATCAAGTTTAAATAGAGATTTTGAATGAAAGACATCAAAGTGTAACAAATTTATTTGTTTGGAATAAAGGTCTTACAATTACACCACATAGGTAATAATCTATTAAAGTTTTCTAAGTATTTATAATACAAATTACTTGTAATATAAGTAAGTTTAAATAAATAATAATACTTATAAGTTTATAAGATATTAAATAGAATTTCCTATAATGGTTATACCTTAGTTATAAGTTTATAACTATTTTTAAAGTCAAAAAGGAAAACCATAAGTTTATAAGGCTTTAAATAAAGTTTGCGTTTAAAATAATAAGTTTATAAGTATTCAAATTGTATATGACTTTATACATATTTTAAATAAAGTTTCTTAAGGTATTAAAGTTTACAAGTTCATAATATTTAAAGTTTTCATTTAGTTTCATAAGTTTATAATTATTTAGGAAGTAAATAAAGTATAGTTATTTCTAATGTTTTATATAAACAAATAGATTTTTGTTTATATACATTTTATAAAGTGTATAAATTTATAAATTTATAAGTTTCTGCTTTTTAAATAAATTCTATAACTTTTCTAAGCTTACAAAAATTATATAAGTTTAAAAGTTTACAAGTTTATATTAAAGATTAGAATAAAAGAACTCTTTTAATTTAAGATACAAATAATAAATTAAGTTTATTTTAAATAAATAGTTTTTGTGAGATTATAAATTTTATAAAAGTTTTAAAAGTATTTTTATGAATTTAAAACCAAAATTAAAGTTTTAATTAATTATAGGTTTAACTAAGTTTTACTTAATTAAAAATGTTCCAGAATGTAAAAGTGTAGATAAAAATCATTTTTAGGTTTATATAAGTTTAACATAATTTATAAAAATTATTAAAAGTTTAAAAATTGTTTTTAAAAGGCTGAAACAAACGAAATGGGCAAAACCGGTCCCCTTGGATTCGAACTCGGGTCTGGGACCGGGTCAAGTATACACACACGCATTTAACCATCCCGGCTACGGGTCTCGCTAAGTATAACTCAGGAAATCAAATACTTAAACACAAGCCAGATTCATTCCCAATACCCATATGAACCCTAGAATCAAAATCTATCAAATACACATCGATTAGCCCCCTAAACATACAAATTGATAAGGGGCTAATGATCTCAGAGTAAAAGCGAGTGGATTGGTATTTCGAATTATCTGATTTGAAGTCGGGACGAAGGAGAACGAGGTGGGTATTCCGGTTGACTGTGGAGGCTTTAAATCGTCCAACGCAGGTGTTAATCAGGGAATTTGAGAGTGAAGGAAGTTGAAGGGTGATGTTGATGAGCTTCGGAGGTCGGTATTTATAGGTGATTTCGCCATTAATGCTCAGTTGGTTGGGGAGATGGGGGTTGAGCCGATGGCTTCGCATTCGAGCCTCACGCGGTCATTAAAATCGAAATTGGTTACCGAGACACCTCGGGTTACGGACGCACGCTCGAGGTTCGTTGAATGTAGTCGGATTTGCGATTTCGGATAATGGGAGTGGAAAAACGAGTGATGCGGGACTCGAACCCATGATCGGTTCTAGGTTCCGGATTATTTGGTGAATGGCAAAACAGGTCCCTGAGGTTTCTGGTCTAACATTTCATGTTAAAAGTTAACTTCTTAGTTTAAAACAAGTTTCAAAAATGACGGTTTGGCCCCCCTGACTTTATAAAAACGATTATATATGTTTTTATTTTATAAATTTAAATAAGTTTTATCATTTTATAAGTTTATAAAAAAAGATTTCGAATATTTAAGTTTATAAGTTAAGTAAGTTTGTTAATTATAATTTTTATAAAATTATAAACACACATATAAGTATGATCGTTTTTCCTTAAATCCATATTAAATAAATTTAATATTTATTGTTCAAGAAAATAGTTTTAATACGAATTTAAGTTTTTAACGTGTAGAAGTTTAGGAAAAGTTACGTCGTAAAAATCCCAGATATTACAGTCTCCCCTACTTTAGGAAATTTCGTCCCGAAATTAAGGTAGAAGGGTTTAGTTCGGGATTTAAGTCTATGGTACGCACAAGGATAATGAGAAAGATGCTCTACGTTCCCAAGTAAACCTTGGGTTACGTTTAGATTTTTAAATGAGTTGTAAGGATAGGGATAAGATCACGCTCGAGTTTCTAAGTTTTCAATGCATATGGTTATCAAGAGTTTCCCTAAGAAACATATAGTTTTATTGAGATAGATGAAGATTCGTTTTCAAAAGCATTGGAGAGGATGACTGTTGAATTTCTATCCAAGATTTAAAGTGAGATGTATCACTCAGGATGATTCGATGATAGTTCAAGAATTTGAGTTTGTAGACTAATACGTCTAAGGATTGCTACGGTACCTAAGTTCCGTGGCTCCCTTTTACGATAAGTCTTAGATCGTAGCACACGACAGAGTTTACTATGTCTTTCCATACGCTGATTTTCATACTTACGTGTGCCCCCGCAAGCATTCAAATCGTCGCATAGTCCGCATAGGTCCTTCCGTTTGTGTGTGGATCAAGAAAGAGTACCAGAATTTGTTTAACTCACGACTAGAGTTTCCACATAAGAGTGATCATTGATTAACGAGTCCCTCAGAGAGAAGCGTCATTCAATGAGTAAAGAAAAGAATGTGACAAGATTTAGAGTTTCAAAGTTTCCTCGTGATTGAATAAAAATACTTCAATCATTGAGTAGTTTAAAGTCTTTACACTTTCCTCTGGTTTGATCAAGAATACATCAAACCTTGAGTAGTTTAAAAGTCTTATACGTTCATCATGTTTGAACAAGCATACGTCAAACATGGAGTAGTTTAAAGTCTTATACGTTCATCATGTTTGAACAAGCATACGTCAAACATGGAGTAGCTTAAAGTCTTATACGTTCATCATGTTTGAACAAGAATACGTCAAACATGGAGTAGTTTAAAGTCTTTTTACGTTCATTGTGTTTGAACAAGAATACGTCAAACATAGAATAGTTTAAATTGTGTTTGAACAAGAATACGTCAAACATATAATAGTTTAAATTATGTTTGAACAAGAATACGTCAAACATATAATAGTTTAAGTTGTGTTTGAACAAGAATACGTCAAACATCGGATAGTTTAAAGTCTCTTAGTTCAGCCTCAGTGTATAGAAGTATACGATTACGTTTTGAGTATAAAGCGGTTATCTAAATACTCTAGTATTTAAGAGAGGTGTGGGACAGCGTTTGGAACAGGATTAACCGTTATACGCTTTCTCACAGAAGATTCGAGTTGTCCAGAAGATTATGTGGATCCCGATGTTTGGTTTAGATAGGAGTCAAGGGATGTACTCTGCTAAAGAGAGTAATGTCCTCCTTCCTGCTAGTGTCTAGTATCAAGAGTGAAGTTTTCTCGTATATATGGAATGTACGTTTATCAAGTCTTATGGGGTTTGGTTAAGATGGACACAAAGTTTTCAAGACTAAGAATCCAAGTATAAATTTGAAAATAGTATATGTCAGTTGAGTTTCAAGTTTCAGTATTAAGCTTCACATGATCCCTTATTGGACATGCTTCCTTTGGTGGTTTAGAAGGTGTTTAGTTTCAGGAATACGGGATTGAGTATTTGTACAAGTTTTACATGACTCAAAAGTCTCCGACCTTATAGTGGTGTATACGAAGTTTAGTGTTTTAGCAACGCGTATTTGGGCTTTTAGTTCCCGTTGTGACTTATAGCAAATCTTTTACGTGGCAGGAGTTTGATGGGGAAAGTCTTCTAGTATATGGTAACGGGAAAAGTTTTGGAAATGATAGTATGTTTACAAATTTATCTTGTTTCATAAAAAAATGCGTAGCTTTTTTTATATAGTGTATAACTAAGATGTTCAAGAATAATGAGTTAAACAACGATGAGTAGTATAAGTAGGACTTACAAAGAGGTATGTATGATTGTCAAACAAAAAGTTGGTCAAGTTTTGAAGTGTGAAGTTTATATAAAGGGTAAGGATCATAGTTGATTACGACAGTGGTTCATAAGTCGTGTTGTTTTAAAAGAGTGCTTACGAATCAGAAGGTTTATTCAAGGTTTATTCTTCAAGTATACGTGTCACTTAGGGTTTTTATAGTTTAATGCCACGTTGTTAATTATCTCTAGTACTAACGTGAGCTACTCTTGACGGAAGTGTTTAGGTAAGAAGTGTTAAGTTTGTAGTGCTAGAAGGAAAGTCAAGTTGGTAAGTGATAACAAGATAAATTTCAAAATAACTTTCGTTGAATGTTTCAAAATTGGGACTTCTAGCCCTTACATAATACAATTTAAACGGAAAATTAAAGTGTGTAAGTAAGTCGATTTAATATGTTCAAAAGGTTTTTATTCATAATACTGAGTTATCACAGTATTACTTTCAAAAATAGTTTTTGATTGGAGGTTGATGGGCTAACGAGGAGGATTCCCGGAAGAAGGGGTGGTCACCAGGACTCACTTAAGTACCCTATTTCCCTAGCCAGAACTTCCTCATGGGCCTACAACTTCTCTCAGTTGTTGTCACCGGTGTTTGGGTTTATGGTACTATGTCGAGGTTCATTGTGGGCTTAGAGTATTTAAACGTGGAGCTTGTCTATTCCATGGTAGGCTTCTTCTCTTGCGGGGAAAACGATCAGATTACTAATCCCTTTGTTATTGTACTTTACATTTAAAAGACGTTAAGTCTTGTTTTACAAGAAACGGTGATGTGTATGTTTTAAAGACGTATGAAAGTTTCGGGATGTAATAAAGTGAAACAAAGTTTGAGTAAATCATCAAATGAAGTTGTGAGTGATAAAATGAAAACACAAGAGTTTCTCCTTAGGTGTCAAATTTATAAAGTAATGAAGTTTGTAAAAGGACTTGTAGGATAATACATGGTTTTAAATGTGCTGGTATTACAAGGATCATGAAGTTTAAGGACGTATGAAAGTTTTAAGATGTATAAAAGTGTAACAAAAGTTTTTGAGTTAGTTATCAAATGAAACTTGGTTAAGTGCTAAGGAGGTAAGGTAAAAATACAAGGGTTACCTCTTAGGTGTCATATTTATAAAATAATGAAGCTTTATAGAAGAATTTGTAGGGTAATACATAGTTTTAAGGGTTGTATTACAACGATCATGAAGCTTATTGGGTAGTATCTGTATAAATATAAGTTTATGTATATAGTCTTTAAGTATAGTCTTGTAAGAATTTCTTCTTGAAGGTAACTCCTTTAGGTCATGACGAGTAAGCATGCTGTCATGTGACAAGACGAGACTTAAGAATCATAGAATAAAGGTTATAGAGGAAAGTTTTTGAATCATGAATTTATGAAGCGTAAAGTATTTGAGATGGTACTCATTTAGTGCATATCACTAAGTAAGTACTTTGACATATCAAGAGAGATCTAAGCTCACTAATGTTTAGAGAAGTCATGCATTCCTATAAGTGGATACTCATCCCAAGAATTCCCAGGAAAGCATACGGGTCCAACGGTTGATTTGGATTTATACGAAATGCTTTCCTTGACAGAATTTCCCAGAATACAGGTATCCACCCTTCCGGTCCGCACAAGTTCTCACACATTATCTAGAACTTAAATATTCTTGACGAGAGTTTAGTGGTGGCTTAGACTTAAAGCCTAAGAACGTGTCCTCGATGTAGTAGCCTCTTGTAGTACGTAGGTAAGTAGAATCGTAGAATCTCCAAGCGTTTATGTATAAGATTTAAGAATAGAATGAGGAGAGAATTCCTAGTAAAGGACATGAGATAACTCATGTTTGGGTCTCCTAAGTTATAGTCTAGGTCATGTGTCTAATAACCTAATTCCCTATAACCAAGGCTCTGATACCAATCTGTCACACCCCAACCGACAGCGGATTATACGTCGGGGCGGACGCGGTTGTTCAACAGCACAAGGTTGACTATTAAAGTTTCAATATTTCATTAATAATAGATTCAAAGGTTCAATACAAAGGAAATAACAAGTATACAACATTTATTTAATAAGTAGTGTAGGTCCAAAGCGTCCTATGTGATCACAAATAAGTCTCACGATGTAGAACCTGAAACATGTGAAAGAATCTGTCAACTACAAAATAGTTGGTGAGATACAAAGGTTTTGACACAGTTTAACAAGTATTTGAAAAGAGTTACAATTCACTATGATTTATACATTCTATAATGTAAGTATGAGAAACAAGTATCTTAAACATTGTGCACATCAACCCTCCAACCAAGTTTAGGCATAACCCGCAGGTTACCCTTATAAGTCTCCAGTTTTAAGTTTAATTCAGTAACAATCACCAAGGGCTCCCCCCGAAGGGGTCAATCAATCAAGGTGGATTGGTCAAATGCAATAGATCTATCATTGTTACTATAGGCTTGATCAAAGTTAATGAATGTGCTAGTTTTAAGTTTAATCTAAGCATACAAGTCTCAAGTTTAACATAAGAATAAGCATCTAGTCATAGTTGTACAAGAATTGCATAATTTTAATGTTTTTGAACATTTTCACCCCAAAAGTATAGAAAGGAAAAAGGGGCTAAGTACACTCACTTGGATTGATGAAGAGTATCCGACACGGATAAGTATTTGCAAGATTTTGAGAAGAATACCCTCACAATAAGCCTAAGAATACAAGTCTAAAGATTTAAGTTTGCTTCTACAAGTCTAAGGCAAAATATCTAGGATTTTAAGATTCGGACTAGGGTTCCAAATGGGAGATGAGAATGATTAAGTTTATAAAGTTTTAATCAAGTTTAAATAGAGATTTTGAATGAAAGACATCAAAGTGTAACAAATTTATTTGTTTGGAATAAAGGTCTTACAATTACACCACATAGGTAATAATCTATTAAAGTTTTCTAAGTATTTATAATACAAATTACTTGTAATATAAGTAAGTTTAAATAAATAATAATACTTATAAGTTTATAAGATATTAAATAGAATTTCCTATAATGGTTATACTTATAAGTTTATAACTATTTTTAAAATAAAAAATGAAAACCATAAGTTTATAAGGCTTTAAATAAAGTTTGCGTTTAAAATAATAAGTTTATAAGTATTCAAATTGTATATGACTTTATACATATTTTAAATAAAGTTTCTTAAGGTATTAAAGTTTACAAGTTCATAATATTTAAAGTTTTCATTTAGTTTCATAAGTTTATAATTATTTAGGAAGTAAAAGTATAGTTATTTCTAATGTTTTATATAAACAAATAGATTTTTTTTATATACATTTTATAAAGTGTATAAATTTATAAATTTATAAGTTTCTGCTTTTTAAATAAATTCTATAACTTTTCTAAGCTTACAAAAATTATATAAGTTTAAAAGTTTACAAGTTTATATTAAAGATTAGAATAAAAGAACTCTTTTAATTTAAGATACAAATAATAAATTAAGTTTATTTTAAATAAATAGTTTTTGTGAGATTATAAATTTTATAAAAGTTTTAAAAGTATTTTTATGAATTTAAAACCAAAATTAAAGTTTTAATTAATTATAGGTTTAACTAAGTTTTACTTAATTAAAAATGTTCCAGAATGTAAAAGTGTAGATAAAAATCGTTTTTAGGTTTATATAAGTTTAACTTAATTTATAAAAATTATTAAAAGTTTAAAAACTGTTTTTAAAAGGCTGAAACAAACGAAATGGGCAAAACCGGTCCCCCTGGATTCGAACTCGGGTCTGGGACCGGGTCAAGTATACACACACACATTTAACCATCCCGGCTACGGGTCTCGCTGAGTATAAGTCTAGAAATCAAATACTTAAACACAAGCCAGATTCATCCCCAATACCCATATGAACCCTAGAATCAAAATCTATCAAATACACATCGATTAGCCCCCTGATTATACAAATTGATAAGGGGCTAATGATCTCAGAGTAAAAGCAAGTGGATTGGTATTTCGAATTACCTGATTTGAAGTTGGGACGAAGGAGAACGAGGTGAGTATTCCGGTTGACTGTCGTGGCTTCAAATCGTCCAACGCAGGTGTTAATCGGGGAATTTGAGAGTGAAGGAAGTTGAAGGGTGATGTTGATGAGCTTCGGAGGTCGGTATTTATAGGTGATTTCGCCACTAATGCTCAGTTGGTTGGGGAGATGGGGGTTGAGCCGATGGCTTCGCATTCGAGCCTCACGCGGTCATTAAAATCGAAATTGGTTACCGAGACACCTCGGGTTACAGACGCACGCTCGAGGTGTAACTCGAGGTTCGTTGAATGTAGTCGGATTTGCGATTTCGGATAATGGGAGTGGAAAAACGGGTGATGCGGGACTCGAACCCTTGATCGGTTCTAGGTTCCGGATTGTTTGGTGAATGGCAAAACAGGTCCCTGAGGTTTCTGGTCTAACATTTCATGTTAAAAGTTAACTTCTTAGTTTAAAACAAGTTTCCAAAATGACGGTTTGGCCCCTGACTTTATAAAAACGATTATATATGTTTTTATTTTATAAATTTAAATAAGTTTTATCATTTTATAAGTTTATAAAAAAGATTTCGAATATTTAAGTTTATAAGTTAAGTAAGTTTGTTAATTATAATTTTTATAAAATTATAAACACACATATAAGTATGATCGTTTTTCCTTAAATCCATATTAAATAAATTTAATATTTATTGTTCAAGAAAATAGTTTTAATAAGAATTTAAGTTTTTAACGTGTAGAAGTTTAGGAAAAGTTACGTCGTAAAAATCCCATATATTACAATTTTTTTCATGAGTTTTCAGTTGCCGAGAAGCATAGGCAATAATCTTGCTTCCTTGCATTAACACACAACCAAAGCCGGTGTGTGAAGCATCACAGTAAACTGAGAAGCCTTCATTTCCATCTGGCAAAGCCAGTATGGGTGCTTGAGTCAGTTTCTGTTTCAGATTTTTGAAAGCTTCAGATTGTTTAGGACCCCATTCATACTTGACTGACTTGCGGGTCAAAGAAGTTAGTAGTACAGCTATTCGAGAGAAATCTTGAATAAATCCCCGATAGTAACCAGCTAAACCGAGAAAACTACAGACTTCAGTTGGTGATTTTGGGATTTCCCATGGCTTCAATTTTGACAGGGTCAACTTTAATACCATTGTCATTGATTATATGACCAAGGAATTGAACTTCTGACAGCCATAATTCATATTTCAAGAACTTAGCGTATAGCTTTTCTGTCCTCAGGATTTCAAGTAAGATTCTCAAGTGATTGGCATGATCTTCCTTACTTTTGGAATAGATGAGAATATCGTCAATAAATACGATAACGAATTTGTCCAAGTAGGGTTTATAGACCCGATTCATCATATCCATGAATGCTGCTGGTGCATTAGTAAGTCCAAACGGCATAACCGTAAACTCATAATGACCATATCGAGTTCTGAAGGCAGTTTTAGGAATGTCTTCTTCCTGAACTTTCAATTGGTGGTAACCGGAACGAAGATCAATTTTAGAAAAGCAACGAGCTTCTTGGAGTTGATCGAAAAGGTCGTCAATTCGAGGGAGTGGATAACGATTCTTTATCGTAACTTTATTAAGTTCATGATAATCGATACACATAGGCATCGATCCATCCTTCTTCTTAACGAATAGAACAGGAGCTCCCCAACGTGATGAGCTTGGTCTTATAAATCCTTTCTCCAGTAATTCATCTAATTGCTTTTTCAATTCTGCCATTTCATTTGGAGCTAATTTGTACGGGGCTTTAGCAATAGGTGCCGTACCAGGTACTAGATTAATTCTGAACTCCACTTCTCTCTTAGGTGGAATTCTAGGCAGTTTGTCGGGAAATACATTAGAGAATTCAGCCACAACCGGCACATCTTCAATCTTCGTCTTAGTGTCGGTAGTTATAGAAACAAGGTATGCTAAGCATCATTTCCTTAAGTATTTTGTGGCTTTCAACACAGAAATTATTCCAATAGAGTTGGATAATTTGTCACCATTGATCATAAGAATATCGTCTTTTTGCGAACGAAGTTCTATTGCCTTTTTATCACATAGGATACGGGCTTGGTTATAGGCTAACCAATCCATTCCTAAGACAATGTTAAAACCTGCCAAAGTCATTGGAAACAGTTTTGTAGGAATAACATGTCCTGATAATATGATATGACAATCATTGAGGATTTCAGAAATTTAGACGAGGTCACCGTTGGCAGTCTCTACCACGTATTTCTTGTCTAATTTAGCTAGAGTTTTATTTAACAGTCTACAGAATATGTGATCTATAAAACTTTGGTTTGCACGAGAGTCAAATAAAACTCGAGCATAAATATCATTGGCAATAAATATACCCGTTATGACATCGGGCATACCTGCTGCTAGATTAATTCTGAACTCCACTTCTCTCTTAGGTGGAATTCTAGGCAGTTCGTCAGGAAATACATTAGAGAATTCAGCCACAACCGGCACATCTTCAATCTTCGTCTTAGTGTCGGTAGTTATAGAAACAAGGTATGCTAAGCATCATTTCCTTAAGTATTTTGTGGCTTTCAACACAGAAATTATTCCAATAGAGTTGGATAATTTGTCACCATTGATCATAAGAATATCGTCTTTTGGCGAACGAAGTTCTATTGCCTTTTTATCACATAGGATACGGGCTTGGTTATAGGCTAACCAATCCATTCCTAAGACAATGTTAAAACCTGCCAAAGTCATTGGAAACAGTTTTGTAGGAATAACATGTCCTGATAATATGATATGACAATCATTGAGGATTTCAGAAATTTAGACGAGGTCACCGTTGGCAGTCTCTACCACGTATTTCTTGTCTAATTTAGCTAGAGTGTGCATTCTTCTTTACTCCATCTGCAGGTTTGGGACTTGTCCCGTCCGTCTTCTTCTGCTTCGGACAATTAATTTTGATGTGGCCTGCTTCACGACAGCCATAACAAGTGATTGACTTCTTCTTAAAGCAATCCTATGTTTTGTGTCTGGAAATTTTGCAATAGTTATAGAAAATTCCAGCACGACATTGTCCTACATGCCTCTGCCTGCACCTTGGACATTCAGGAATAGAAGAATTGTTATTCCGAGGAACAAAGGATGACTTCTTGATTCCACTTGGGCTTTGCCCAGTAGTTTCCTTCTTCTTCTTCTTTCCCTCTTCCTGATTTCTTATCAGGTTGGTTGTTAATGATGCCCCCAGATCCATGGCATTTGTGACTTTCACCATGTCGCGGATCTCACCAATCAAACCCCAAATATAACGCTTAATCAGGTTTGATTCATGAGTGGCAAGATGAGGAACTATTCTAGCATATTCCAGGAGTTTTATGGCATACTCTTGATGATTGGTTCCAATCATCCTTAAACTCAGAAATTTTCCTTCGATTTGTTCCCTTTCATTCTGGGGAACATACTTCTTATCCACTCTTGCCCTAAAGGTGTTCCAACCCATAGCACAGGCTGCTTCTCTGCCTTTGGCAGCAATGATGTTGTTCCACCATTCTAAGGCTTGATCCTTGAATAAATTTGAGGCATATAGGACTTTATCTTCCTCGGCACATTTGCTGATAGCTAATACAGACTCGGTCTTCTCAATCCATTTTAGTGTGGCAATCCCACCTTCTTTTCAAAAGAAATTGAAAGGTTTACAGTCTTGAAACATTTTATATGTACAACCGACTACCTTCCTCTTCTTTGTTAAGTGACCATAATTATTACCCATACTCTCGTCTTTTGAGGAACTATGGTAATATTCTTCTTTTTCAGTCTTCCTAGACTTATGGGAAGCAGAACCCTTTGGTTCCAGAGTAACAGGTTTGGATTGAGTAACAGTTCGGGTTTGGCGAGAATGAACAGATTGAGGGATCGAGGGTTGAACAGAGACTCTATCAGCTTGTCTCTTTTCAAGTTCCGTAAAAATCATCGAAAGAGAATCCTTGATTCCCTCCGTTATCATCTTTTGAAGTTCAACACGTGAGTTATTATTTTCAGCAGCATTTTCTTCTTGCTTTCTTTTTTCCTCTTGTGTTTTGAGAAGGTCCAGTTTGTTTCAACATTCTATTAAGAGATAATACTTGAATTAAAACAGAACTTTTTATTTGATAAAATATTTTACAAGAAGGAAACATATATGTAAAAATCAATATTTCTAGAGATTCCTAAAATTCTTCTCTTCAAGAGCTTGAACTAGCGTGCTTCTACTTCAACCTTTTCTCTTTCCAGTTCGGCTATTCGGTTTAGCAGCATTTGCTCCCTCTCATTTCCTGACGTACTCTCATTTCTATGCGGATCAGGAACATGAATCGTCTCATAATAGGGGATGTAAGGAATATTGGAATCATCGTGTTCCTCTTCTTCAGGATTTTCATAAGGAATACTGGCGTATTTCTCATGAAAATTTTGTGGATAAACAAGAGTAACATTATAGCTTCCACCAATTGGAGCAGAATGAAAACTTATAGAAGGATTATAATGAACACTAGGGTTTCCTATGTTTCCGAGGCTTATGAAATCCGAGGCTTCTGAAAGTAGAACTTTCAATTTCCTCATTAAGTTCTATAGTTGTTTCATTCGTCTTACAGTCAAAGTAATTAGCAGGAGCGAATTTTCGAAGAAAACTAAGACCTTTGCCCTTTCCAACCATTCTGAAAGTCAAAAACAAAAGATACTTTTATTATCAAAATATGTTACAATATAAAAGCAAAATACAATAAGAACTTAATCCTTCATCAGCTCTTTCCCCAAGGACTTCAGATCCTTTCCATACTCATATACCTGCTTTCCATAAAACTGGGTTCTTCTTTTGTCCATGATTCTCTTTTTGTTTATCTCGCCCGTTTTGCGTAACGAACGATCTAAACATTCGAGATGGGAAGATGGCATAGTATACTTATAACCATATTTAGGAGGAGGATCACGAATACCCATCAGCATATCATTATAAGCATGATAACATTCTGGTGGTGATTGGAAATAAGCTTGGTAAGGATCAACATATGGATTATATGTGACCGGGGATCCAGGGTCATAAGATTGATAATCAGAACTGTTTGAAACTGGGTTATTGAAAAGATAGTCATTAGGGTTTTCAGAAGCAGATTGGTATTAGGGGTCTTCAGAAGGTTCTTCTTCAGATGATTGAATCTGGCTAGATTGTGCCTCATTCCCTTGCACGGACTGGGCAGCAGTATTCCAGTTACTAAAATCTGATCAAGCATCCATCCATTGGCTAGAAGAGTGTTGGGATTGTGGGTGGTATTCGGGAGAGTGAGGAAGTATATCAAACGGGTCGTCATTGTAGAATGGCGAACATATAGGATTTTGTTGTGAACCTAAGGGATGATATTCCAGAGATTCTTGCTTAATGGAACAATTAGGATCGTAATACGGAACAGTATTGCCTCCAGACATCTGAAATCTTAATATATTAGTACTTATTTTATTTGTAAGACATAGATACTAAAGCCAATATCTTAATCTTAGCTAAAACTCTACAAGGATGGTTATCTTTCTAGAGTATTACCTCCAACAGTCATGTTCCTAGGTAAGAGCGACGGGTCTAGGAGAGATTTATAAACCACTCTTTCCTTAGACAGAACACTTCCGTTTGTCAGATAACTACATACCGGTCAGAAGGTCACCTTGTTTCCTTGTCTTAAAAATATCATGATTAAAGCTTAGATACTAGATCCAAGTATTTAATTCGCTAAAACCTGCGGCTCTGATACCAACCTGTCACACCCCGCCCAAGGCACCCCCTGGACGTGTGCGAGCACGATTGGTATCTCTTTGGTTACTTGATTTCAGAGTTTTATAAAATACAGCGGAAATCTTTTCAAAATGATCGTTTCATCATTTGTCTCAACCTCAGGGGTTGTATTTGTAAATATCAAAACTCAGTTGGAAAACAAAAGCCTTGTATTTACTTTATAAACATAGGGTTTCAATACCCTTCTCATTTGATTACAAAACAGAGTTTGAAATCAAATACATGATGAGCCACTGGAAATAGTACAACACATGGTTGATCAGTTCCCTGGTCCTATCTCTTTTCTTTTAGGATTTCCCGTTACACGAGGCCTGAGAATCCTACGTGCATTCCATCCTTTCATTTCCTGGGTCAGATCTCATGTCTACCCATATACCCTTCTCATCATATTTTATTCATTACCTGGAAAACATTTTGAAAATAAAACGTCAGCGCGAACGCTGGTGAATACAATATCTTGACATAAAATCATTTGGAACAAATAAGTATTAATTTCGTAATCACAACTTTATGTTCAGTCTACACACTTAGTAAGCCCGTCCTGTTCAATCCCACCACAGTATACACTGACGTCATAGCTTATAACAGCGGACAGGTCTATGCCTCCGGATTTGTTATAAGATAAGCACTAGCCGCAATACTGGAATTTCATCTGTAACCGTGTATCCCTTGCAAGTTTTACGTATACCTATGGCCTGAATGCTTGGTTCATAAAAGAACGTTGAGCATTACTTCGTTAATCTTTATTTGGCCATTTTCATAACCTAAGATTCCCTTACCCTTTCATATGAACTTTATGTGACTTGTATACTAACTTAATTTTTTCTTAGCCATATCATTATATTCAATCGATGTTTCCAATAAAACGCATGTCCACTCGGACCTTTCTCTACCCACATCCATTAAGGAAACCTCTTATAACCCCATCCATTTGACCTCGCTAATGAAGTCAAGTGAAGTAATTAAAACGACTAGGCCCAACAAGAAGGCCTACAAGGATGAAGGCCCCGGACTATCATCTGATACCACGAGCAAATACAAGTGAAGCATGAAGGAAGCTAAGGAAGCCCACTTACCATTCAAGGAAAGAAATCTTGTTTGAGTTGATGGATCTCACTCTTGGACTTCTGAGCCCAATCCATGATGTCCCCATCAAAATCAAAGGCCCAAAATGAAATATGCTACGGACACGTGTAATCTGGAAGGGTGAGCGCCTGTACACTAAGGGTTTTGTCATTAGGAAAGTGGGACACGTTCGTTACGAGTCACACTTACCTGGAGACCGTTGGAGTGAGTGTTCACTTATAGGCTAAAACACGTCTCACTAGTATTATTCATACGGACCTTGAATTTTGATTAGTCAAATTTTCATCTTTAAGTATTTTCCCATTGCAAATCAACATATATGTTCCAAACATATGTTTTAACTACCTTGTAAGACATTTCCTATTAATGAATAAGTGGTCCTATTTAAGAATATTGTCAATTATATTATTTCTATGACTTTCTTCTTTAAGTTCTAGACATAAGCCAAATATTGTGTCCCTATCTTTCTTCACTTGTAATTCAAACCAATTTGATTATAAATGAAATTCCATCCTTGTTTGTTTACGATTGTATTAGTTGTCATTTTATCTAAACGTGCTAGAATGCCTCTTCTTCGTAACACTACCAAAAGCAATTAGATTGCCACCTTTATCTTCCATTAACGATGTCAAGACCTGCAATTAATTTAATGACCTTAACCACCTCAGAAATCATTGCCCCAAGCTGAACCCTACCAAAAATCAAGTTTCTCAAAGTCGAGTTTTGTCTTAGGAGCACTTGTTAACCTTGATTTTTCATTGTGTTTTTGTTCACTACTTGGATTTATCCCAATTTTATGTTCATATGCCTTATTTTATGAGTTGTTATCTCAACTTTACTACTTTAGTGTTATTTTCATGAATGTTATATATGAATGCCACTACTCACACACAAATTCAACCTTACAAGCATAAATTACTTTTATCATGTTACCATCAAGTTTCCAAACTGTCTATTTGTATTTTAGAGCAACTCGCTATCTAACGCGATTACTCGAGCAATAACTAAACACTTTCGATATCTCTAAGCATAGATAACTATTTTCCTTCAACAAAATTTAATGGACGTTGTAGAGGGATAAGAGAAACTAAGGTGATCATTCAAAGTAAGCAATTATTACGGTGCACACGTAATAAAAGTTTGCAGTGCATGCGAATCCTAGCAACTCCTATCATGTAAACTGTCACACCCCAACCGAAAGCGGAAACGTCAGGGTGGAACATGGAGACTGTTCATGAGCACATGGTTGACTAAGTTGTAATATATTAAAGCATCACATTTCAATTCATAATTCCAACAAAACCAAATTCAACAATACAAGAATTTTAAAATACATAATAAGTTCATTTTATTCAATTAACTAGGTCCACAACTTAAGTGAAGCAAACTTGATCAACTCAAACATTTGTACCCGAAACATGATAAAAACGAGGTCAACTAAAAAGTTGGTGAGCATACATAGGTTTTGACTCTAAATAGTATCATTGTGTTGTGTGTATACAATCCATACATATCATGGTTAATAAGGCAATTATAAAGAGTTACTATTGTGAAACCAGGTTGTAAAATCAAACCTTTGTAACTAGCATGCAAAACAAAATGTGTTGTCGGTAACATCACCCTAACTGGGTAGGTTTGCCAGACTCAATAGATCTATCATTGTTAACCGTCGGCTTGTGTAGTTAATGATTGCATATGTAAATTGCACACAAATTATAGTTTGCACACCTAGTACTCAAGCATAAGGCTCAAATTGCACACATGAATGTATGGTGGAATTGGATTATATAGTTTGTAAACATTGTATAATTGTACTCATGTTCTACCCCAAAAATGTAAATAGTGAAAAAGGGGCTATGTAAACTCACCTTGCAATGAGTAGCTTGAAAGTCACGCAAGTATGTTGTTGTTGCACAAATGTTCTTAGCTAATCACAAGATTAACCTATGTTTGATGAAGTATAATGAATTAATACTTTGTACATATATTATAGAAAAGATTAGAAGGAATAGGAATAAGATGATTTGGACTTTAGGATTTGGAACGAACGAATGAAAGAATATTGAAGATACGAATTTTAACGATAACTATAGTGATAATATATAAATGAAATTGCATAAAATAAAGTTTTACAAATTTTATTTATAAAACATATTTTTTTGGTGCCAATAATAAGTATTAATTGCAAAATTAAATATCTAATTAAGACAATTATGTTTAAAATAGTCATCATGTTGTAACATTATAATATTTATAAAAGTGTCATTTGAAATAAGGAATTAAATTAATTATGTGAATGGTTATATTGTTATTTATTAAATTTCTAAAAGGATCATAATGCATGTAAAGATAATAATATGATTAAAATAATTATGACTTTAATAATATTAAATATGGATCATGTGGTTATAATAGTTTAGATAATATATATATATATATATATATATATATATATATATGTATAACTTCGTTTTGTTTAATAAAAGTCATGAAGTTATAACTTCGATATTTTCAAAAAGTTATATATAATAAGATAGAGTTTATAAAAATGCACTAAACGTTTGTCATGCCTTTGAAATATATAGTAGAAATGAACGATATAGGATAATGATGCTCATATATTCAAAATGATTTTAGGAAATGATTAAACATAATTATATGTATGCTTTTCATTAATGAAGATATTAATTATAAAACTTTTGAAAGTTTATAAGAAAAGTGGGTATTATAACCATAACATAATGATAATAGTTAATTATAAGATACACACACACACACATATATATATATATATATATATTCATATATCATAACATTTATAAATTAAAATATATTAAATAAATGTCAAAATTATATGTATGTGTTTTGTTATAATTAGTTATAAATATAAAATTTTAAACCCTTTTTCTCTTTGTAACAATACATAAGTTTATTTATATATAAATATATATATATATATATATATGTATATGTATGTGTGGGAGTGTAATAGAGGCAAAACAGAAAAAATAAAGTGACAGAACCAATGGCCTGGGCTCGAACCCATGACGTGTGGTAGAGAGTGTTAGAGACTTAACCAGTTGCTCTAGGCTGCTGAATTGTTAAAAATCTGAAATAACACGTAATTTTAGCCACTGTTGACTATTTTAATAACGTAATTTTAGCCACTGTTGACGTTGTCTTCATAATATAATTATTACATTAAGATATTTAATATTTGCAAATAATATTAATTATTGCACCTGCCTTTCTTTTATAAATAAAGTTTATGTAACATCTTTTACACACTCTATCCGTATTCCCGATCACTCGTCCATTCCAAAACCCTAAAATCCCATATCATTCTTATGTCGTTCCCTCAAACTGTTTTACATTATAATAAAGTATCTTATTTAACTTAGGGCATCCTTAATTCTTATTGCTACAAGTTACAAGTTCAACCCTCTACTATTCAAGGTGAGATTCATAACCCTCTTTTACTTTTAATTTTGGGGTGAAACATGTATAGCTATAACTTGATAACTCAACTATTTTATCAAAACAAATTATTAAATAAGGAATTTCAATTATGTGCTTGATATTTGAACACTAATAACAACATTGCAATCATTAACTTGTTTACAAGCCTAAGGTAGTACTAGAATGACCATATAGGGGAAACCGATATAACATTTCAACAACACAATCTTTGGGATTGTGGATGCAAAAACATTTCAACGGCACAATCTTTGGGATTGTGGATGCAATAACATTTCAACGGCACAATCTTTGTGATTATGGATGCATATAATATTAAGGGTTGATTGCAATGAATTTGGTGTTGATATGCTTGCACACTTGTTTAAACTTGAATTTGTTTTATATCTTTTATGCCAATCTATCTTTATAACTTATAAAACCTATGTTTCTCACCAACTTTATGTTGACCCATTTTACTTTATATGTTTCAGGAAATAATAACTAGAAGGTGAAAGATCATATAGGATTGCTCAAGAACTTAGCAAATAAATTTGAACTTTGTTTTTATTTTGATTGGTTGTATTCTGAAACAAGTGTTGAATGTTAAATATGAAATTAATAAATTATGTGATGCCTTAGCATTGTCTTTATACCTTGTGTTATGTACTACATGTGTGACACCTCGCGTTTTCCGCCTCTGGCGGGGTGTGACATTTGTGTTTACAAACACAACAATAAGGATGCACATTCAAGGGTTTTCAATCATAATTAAGACTTCATCCACTATTCCTAATCAAAGCCATAAATTAGCATAAACATACAATAATCATATGAATAAATGCATACATCATGAGTTTTCTAACATAACATATCCTACACACTTACTAGTCTTGAAAACATTATAAAACTCTTAAATACACAATATCATTGAAGAATGATCATATCATTGTTATAACGTCAACACAAACTTTGCCAATAATCCATAATCTAAACCGAAGTGACATAAAGAGTTTAGCTCATCATGAGCTCAAGAACAACAACAAAGCAAGGAAAAAGTTACAACATTCATATAAGAAATGACGATAATAAAACCAACTATCCAAGCTAGATGATGATGATGTGTGATGATCTTCTTGATGTTGTAATCCTTCTAAGAGGCTTGAAATGTGGTTGGAATCAACAAAATTCGAAGCATAAGACAATGGGTTTTTGCACATGACTCCAACTCCTGAACTATGAGGAAATGACTAATATTTATAGAAAAAGGGGAGGCACAACCGTGCCTAGGCATGAGGCACAAACGTGACTTTCAGGATCGCGGTCGTGTTCAGGTAGTTGACCAGCCTGCTTTGCCCATTGGGACAAGGGAACACGGCCTGGTTAGGGTTGGGATTTGGCACGACCGTGCCTCACCCCAGAAAACCCTAATCTTAGCCTAAACTTTTTGGAAACTCATCTCTAACACTTGGGCTTCGCAAAAATCTACAATAATTCTCAAAACAAAGCCGGTAAATGTCTAAACTTATAAAATAACCAACAAACATTTATAAAATATAAGAAAAGTTTTATATAATAAAAACTAGCTTAGACCCCGTGTAATACACACGGGGTGAAAAATATCAATACATAAATTTCTCAAATTTCATTTATGTATTTTACAGGTGTAAAAATGTATTACTATACATATACTAAGGATACAAAACAAAATTCAAAATATTTAAAAAATAATATATAATTGGGTTTCGAAAATACGTCAATTACTATTTAATGTAACTTGTCTTTCATTTACTATTTGATTGAAAATAAAAGTTAAACAATTAGATTTCAAAGTTTTTTATAATAAATGATAATTTAAAATAAATATGTTTTATTAGTATAATTAGTAATTTATTAAAAAATATTGATGCATTTAATAAGAAAGAGACGGAAAAAAAATGACAAGATTGAATATGATAACGACACGTGACATACAAAAACTTTTATTTATTATATAGTATAGATGTGTAAATTCAAGCGCATGACACTTCGTCCACGGTTAGAAAATGAGAGAGCGTTATTTTTTTGTCATCCAACGCATGAAAAATCTATTTAACCCTCAAACTGGATATTTGTAATATTAAACTTCGTATTTATCAAACAAATACGATAGTCATATATAGTTTTCAAACCGACAAAAGAGAGTGAACTTTTGATTTGTCAAATCTGCAGTCATGTAATTGTGTCTTTTTACATTTAATTCATTTATTTAGGGACGTTATGTCAGTGTCAGAGACACATTTAATGCACTAACATTTTGCAAACTCCCATTTCTCCAAGAGAATTTATGATATACTCTTTTTTTTTCTTAATAAAAAACTTAAAGTTTTTAGGGAAAAATAATTAATTTAGCCTTTTAAATAATATTAGATAATTATTTGTCTAGGTTCAAATCTCACTCGTATAGAAATAAAAAAATTTAAAAAAAAAATGATAATTGTTCAATACCTTTAATTCCACCTGCTACTAACAATAAATCAAGTGGCATGATTGTGTTAAATTGAGACAGAAATGTTATCCTGTGAAAACATAAAGTATTATTCAACTTTCATACTAAAAATATATATACATTATTTTTACCAATGTCACGTTACAAAGTAGGTCTGTCCTTGTATGTAACATTATATACGTGTGGAAATTAATATCATATGTGAATTAGTGAAAAAAATGCATCATCAGATTTTTTCATACTCAAGTAATTTTGTAATCTAATTCAAATTAAAAGGCATATCGAGAATTTATATATAATATAACGTTTATCTTTTACTGTATCAAATATGACCTTTACTTTTTTCAAAAATTATTAATCTTTATATTACCTATCTTATGAACAAGTTGTCACACAACCTAATAAGAACTTTATGGATTTTTTAAATTAACAAGTCAATTCTACAACTTTATATCGAAAATAATCAGAAATAATATTCGATTTGCTTTTTTGATAAACATAGCCGTGAAAGTTAAGTTTAAGAGCCAAGAATGTAAATTATTATATACTAATCACTTGTTAATTATTTTGTTTTGAGGTTTTTATATATCATTTTGTTAGCTAGAAATCAACGAACCTGAAATATGAATTCAGTTTCTAACTTATTTGGTTCATAAAATTTATTGGAGTTCATGTTTAGTTGAATAATGAATGAATCCCAAATTATCATCTATGAAAAAATTCAACCAAAGAAATTATAATATTTGATTATTTTTACCTTTATCGTCTCTGCAAACGCGAACATTTCCCTTGAACCTACGACCAACGCCGCTAGGATATCCACTCACCATCTCTCCCTATGGCGGCCTCAACCACCACCATCATCGCCACCCCTCGCCCCCTCCACCACTATAAGCATCTCACATCGCCAACGGCATCTCACGATTTTAGGTAACTTTTTTGTAAATTTTCTTCATGTCTTGAATTTTGCTTATCATATTATTTTGTTATACGCTATGCATATGTAATATTTGCTAATTGTAATTAATATTTAACGATAGAGAACCGACTGCAAAAATTTCCGACCCCATGGAAAAACACTACTAGAAAATATGCATATTTCCTACAAAAGTTTTCGGACAAATTACCAACAAAAGAAATTTCTCACAAGTTTGCGACAACTTTCCGACAAAACAAAAACAAAAAAGTAAGCATAAGATTTTCTACAATTTTCCGACAAATTTATTAAGTAAGTTAACTTATTTATTTAATATAATCGTCGGAATATTGTCGAAAAGTACATACGAAAGGCTTTTGTCGCTAACTCGTCGAAAAATTAGTCGAGACTTTGTCGGAAAATACATTTCCTACGGGGTTTTTTCCAACAAACACTATTTGTCGGAAACTTATCGCTAACGGCCAATTCCGACAAATTTTTTAGTAGTGAGATTTCGTGGGAATTTGTCGGAATTGGTAGTTAGCGATAAGTTTCCAACAAAAAGTGTTTCTTAAAAAAAAACCCCGTAGGAAATATTTTTTCTGAGAAAGTTTCGACTAACTTTCCGACAAAGCGACAAAAAGCCTTTCTTCGCTAATTTCTGACATTATTCTGACGATTATAGTAAATAAATAAGTTAACTTATTTAATAAATTTTTCGGAAAATTGTAGTAAATCGTATAGTTACTTTTTTGTTTTTGTTTTGGTCGGAAATTTGCCGCTAACTTGTGAAAAAATTCTTTTGTTGGTAATTTGTCGGAAACTTTTGTAGGAAATATGTATGTTTTTTAGTAGTGTTTTTCCATGGGGGTCGGAAATTTTTGCGGTCGGTTGTCTATCGTTAAATATTAATTTTTTTCAGTTCGCTTCAAGCCGGGCCGAGTCGGGTCGAGTCTCTTAGTACACATATTATCATTAATTACAATTAGCAAATATCACATATGACATAGCTTATAACAAAATAATATGATAAACAAAATTCAAGATTTTGAGAAAATTTACAAAAAAGTTACCTACTAAAAAAATTCTCGGTATGTGGTGCCGACCAAAATGATAGTTTTTGGTGGTGGTCACTACTAAAAAAATTCTGGCAAAATATTTGGTTGGAATTTTGTTGGAAACATGTCGAAATTTTGTCGGAGTTTTCGCTAAAAAAATCTGGTCGGAAAAGTCACGGTTTTCTAGCAGCGGGTAGCGGCCTCTTGATAGTTGTGGTGGAAGTTTCTTGTTCTTTCATTCCACAAAATGTATCATAAGTTTTAATTGTTTTTATAGATTCAAATTTCTTCAAATTTGAAATACTTTGAAATATTTCAAGTTCTAATCTTATCAATACAAATTTTAATTCTTTCAAAAAGTTCACGAACCAATTTCCCCAAAATTTATATTAGAGTAGTTTATGCATATTCTTAACTTTTAAACATAATCTAGGATTAACAAAACTGTTTCACTTAGATTACGAAATTAAAGTTAGAACTTCCAACTATTCGAGTTTAATTTATATTCCGAGAAATAAAAATCTATTATTTTTTAAATTGATTTCATATTCGCAATATGATATAGACACATGTTTATTATCAGATGATAATCAAGACAAAGTTTGTACCGGAAAAGTCAAAGAAATAAAAAAAAATACAGAACTGTTATTAATAAAATCAAAATATCTATATTATATAATAAATAAAGATTTTTTAATGACATCTATCACCTCCATATTAATTCTTATCATTTTTTTTCGGCTATCTCTCTTATTAAATACACATCTCTCTTATTAAATACATTTTTATATTTTATTAAAATTATTTTTTTTTTAAATACTAATCTTTGTATTAATAAATCTTCCGACATATTTTGACGAGTGTATAACATGTTATATTGTATTTCACGGGTTATTCAACCCGTATAAAAACATGATTTTTTAAAAAATAATTTTTTTATCACTTAATATATAATATTATAATTGTATTTATTTAACCCGTGTAACACATGGGATTTTAAACTAGTATATCTAATAAATAAAGTTTTAATGAAACAAATGTCATTCTCTAATGATTCTTAACTTTTTTTTTTGCATCTCTTTGCTATTAATTAAACTAGTTTTGTTAATTATTTTTATAATTTTTTGTTTCCCGCATCTCTCTCCTACTAAATAATAATGATTTATATAATTCTTTTTATTGAATGTTTTTTATTTTAAAAAATAGATTTGTTTATAAACATTTTTATAAATTGATTGTTTTATTACATTCTTTTTCAAAACACTTTAAGAAAATAATTATATAACGTTTCTAGAATTTGTATTGAAAACTATGTAATATGTTATAAAAATGTAATATTTAAATCTTTACTACAAAATATATAACATTACATTTATTCAACTCGTGTAATACATGAGGTTTTAACCTACTAATATTATAAATCAAAATATGAACAATACCATTACTTTAACATAAAACAGTTATAAATTGTGTTAGTTTAATTTTTAAATATTTTTTTCGACCGTGAATTAATATTTTAATGAGTTAAATACGGTTTAGTCCATGTGGTTTGACAAAAATAACCATTTTAGTCCAAAAGTTTAAATATGACTTTTTAGTCCAATAGTTTCATTTTTGTAAACATTTTCATCCAATCCGTTAACAACGTTAGTTTTGTTCCGTTAAGTTAATGTAAAAAGACTATAGTGCCCCTGTTAACATAAAATAAAATAAAAAAATAAAAACTATATGTATTTTTTTCAAATAAATCTCTCTCTCATCGTCGTCATCATCACCCATCATCAACATCAACACCCTAAACCATGATTTCTCTCTATCTTTGGATTCTGATTATTACCCGTTAAACAAAGCTACAAAAAAATATCCCGGTGTCTGCTCGGCTGCTCCCTCACATTTCTCTTTCTCTATAGATTTCGATCAACTCCGGTCTCCGGTGGCCGTCTCCGTCGATTGACAGAAGCTCTTCGCCTGAAGCTTTCGAATATCTGGTTTTGTTTCTAGATTTTGTTACGAAGGTGTTGTGATGGCGGAAGGAGCAAGATCTGGTTGCAGAAAACTAGGGCTTCGATTTGGATATTTAGGGTTTCCACAAGTGGTCGTGCTTCAAAACCCGCTACAGTTGAAGATCGTATCAACATTAACTTCATTCTTTGCCGGAGCTCGCTCAATCCTGCTCCGTCGCCGCCGCCGCTGTCGGAGGTCCTTGTGCGGTGGTTCTGTATTATAGCGGAAGGTGATTCCGGAAATGAAACACGGTGTCGGTTAGTCTCAGCTCTGACTCCGAACTCACTCGCTTTCAACTCCTTCCTTTGTTATCATCATCAAATTATATCTACTAACCCTCATCTTTTAAGGTTGGAATTGAGCAGCAGATGGTTTTTGGATGTTGATGTTGAGCAGCGGGTGGTCTGTGGAGGCTGGATTGGATTGTTGGTGTATGTAGGGTTTGGTCTTTTTAGTAAAGGAGGAGATATTTTTTTTTTTTATTAAAAGGGGTATTTTGATCTTTTTAAAAAGGTTAACTGAAAACTTTGGATGGAGTTAGTGGACCGGACTGTAATTGAAACAAAAGTGAAACTATTGGATTAAAAAAGTCAAATTTAAACTTTTGAACTGAAATGGTTATTTTTGTCAAACCACAGGGACTAAAACCGTATTTAACTTTATTTTTAAACAATTGATAAATGTTAATTTATATTAAATTTATTTATTTAATGATATAATAACTAGTCTATAATTAATTAATAAGTGTTTAAAATTAGATTTTTATTAAATATTTAAAAGTATATATTCTTTTAATATTATTATTTAATAGAAAAGAGATGCGAAAAACATGTTGACATGCATCAGAAAGTGACATGTGTCCTCATATGATTTTTTATTTATTAACATAAAGATTATTATCATCTTCACCAAATACTTACATACGTAAACAAATCACTAAATCAGAGCTACATCACAGCTACATCACAACTACATCTAGGGGTGTAAACAAGCAAACTTGAGCTCAAGTTTAACGGTGTAAATATGTAGATTTGACTATTTGATCCAAAACTCATCTAAACTCCGACTCATTTAATTAACTTAAGAGAGCTCCTGATCAAAAGCTTTACTTTTAATGCTCGAGCTAGCTATTCTCATAACCAGTATTTTAAACTTGAGCTTGTATACTATTTATTTTATTTATTTATTTATTTGTATTTATAATTATTTTATCATAATTTGATGTATAGTAATTATATTTATGTAAATATATATTTATTTAAAATATTAAATAAAAATAATATAAATAAACTACTCGTTTAGACATGTAAATCTAAGGAAAATTAACATGTAAGCTCATTTATTAAATGAACTATATAATCTCGAGCTCGTTTTAAGTCTACTTGATTTAATTTTTTAGCCACGATGAACTTGGGTTGGTTATCGTTTAGATCTTATTTATTTATGTTTTATTATTTTGTTCAAAACACATGAAGAAGATGAATGTGAAGGGGTAATTATGTAAATAGAATGGAAACAGTACAGGGACAAAGAGGAAACTCAGGGGGCATTTAAGTCATGGTTCAGAATCATCTAGGTCATGTCCCTCTCTCTTATCTATCCCTATCTCGCCATGCTGTAACAAACATCCCGTATTCAATTCTCATCCGACGGTCAAAACTCCCCTCTCTCCAAATCTCCACACCCATCCCTTCTTCATTCATAATATATATGCATCATATCGATACACACACACACATTTACAAATCACGTCGTTTACTTTCATATTATAATGCTTCTCTTACTTCAAATCCTCCATTTGCAGTTTTGTTTTCATCTTCGTTTGGTAATTTAGGGTTTTATGGTGAGAAGATCAAACCCTAGCTTCTAAATCTCACATTAAAGGTACACAATTTACGTCAATTTTCTTCTGTTTTGTAGTTACAAGTAGACTGATTCAACTGAAGCAACTCATCTGACGATAATTCGTCATTTATGATTGAACCTTTGTTATCTCTTTCGTTGTGTCTTCTGTGTTCTTGCAGGTTATTAGGGTTTCGTTCAAGATTGTGGGCTAAAGAGGCTTCTAACGAATTAAAATACATAAAGGTGAGAGTTAATTGTATAACACTACTAGAAACGTATTTTGACTATATATCTTTAACCATAGCTAACTTTTGAGACCTAGTTGATCCGTGTCCATAGTTTGGTTCCGATTAATTATTTTTTGACAAATATTGCGACTGAATTACGACCGAAACTAACTGGTTGCAAAATTTGCAACCCGTAGTCGGGTATCCATAATTTAATTTTGATTTATTACTTTATATGATTTTAGCGACTGAATTACGAAAAAAAATAAGCAGTCGTAAAATCTGTGAATGATTTACGACCGGATCTTGTTCAATCGCTAAATTTTGAACTTTTTTCATATAGGTCACAAATTTTGACTTTTATGATATAGGTCGCAAATTGTGCGACAGACATGTGTATAAGGCCGTAAAATTTGGTCGCAGATACTCAGTTTTCTAGTAGTGATTATGATGAATAGATCTAGTCTTTTAAAATTATCCCATTGAAAATTACATATGTTAATTTGTCTTAAAAGTGTTGGTAACTTAAAATTTCATAATCAGTGTGCAGTTCTTCAGAAACTATGTTTGCAGTTCTGAAGGTAAAGGAGAAGATATTGTCATCAAATTCACCATGTGCAGCCTGCAAGTTCTTACGTCGTAAATGCACACAAGAATGCGTTTTCGCACCCTACTTCCCACCGGACCAGCCTCAGAAATTTGCTAATGTACACAAAGTATATGGAGCAAGCAACGTTGCGAAACTCCTCAACGATCTCCCAGCCACACAGCGTGAAGACGCAGTTAATTCATTGGCTTACGAAGCTGATGCAAGGCTTCGTGATCCGGTTTACGGCTGTGTCGGGTTGATCTCGATTCTCCAGCGTCGGTTGAAACAAGTCCAGACCGATTTGGAAAATGCTAAACGGGAACTGGCTACTTACATTGGTCCTTCAGTTCCTATTTTGAATCAAGGGCTTATCCAACAAGCAGTTATACCTTACAACATGCAGCCGGATCCGGTTCTCGGATTGACCGGACCAAGGGCTTTTCGAGAGGTTCAGCAACCACAGGCGAATGGTAGCGAGTTCAGCCACATGACCACGGCCACGGCCGCAACCATGTCACCGTGTTTATCATTGGGAGGTTCTTATGATAACAACACTAATAATAATAATACATATCAGATCCAATATCAGCCGCATCACCTCCAGCACCACCATCAGCTATTGCTCCAGCAACAACAGCTGCCACCGCAGAGAGCCGAGTAGTCCGGCCGGAGCTAGGAGCGTTGGATCGTGTATCTTTTTCCACTTTAGTTTGAATCAAAGTTCAGATTTAGATGAATTAGCTTCGCTTTATCGATACTAAACTGTTGAATTTCAAGAGTTATATGATTAGTTTTGTTTCTTTTGCCTCAATCTGGTTCTAACGTTTAGTTATGAGTGATAGTTTGATGAAAGTAGTTATAATCGCAAAATGAAAACCTAGTGATACATGAAACTTTTTTCTATAATCCATATTGGATATGTGTTAGAAACAAAAAGAAGTACCAAACTTATGGTATAAATGTTGCTACCTAGTTTTTTTTCCAAGGGAATATATAATCACTCACTCTAAATCTACTCAGAAATCAACATGACTTACATGACGGGATTAAAACCCACGACTTCCTAGGAAAATGACACCAAACAACAGTTTTGGGTACCATTGAGACAAATGTCCTTTGGTTTAAATACAATTACAATATTCTTTGAGTAAAAGTGTGTTAGTGTAAGGCCTTTTTCCCGGGTAACCTCACTTGTTGGATTTACTTATAAACATAGTCATTGATACTGAATCATAATTAAAAACATTCAACACAGCGAAAACATTTATCATTCAAGTACAAAACATAGTAGCGGAAGTCTTAACAATTAAATGTAAGCATTGTCTTAATATAAATAAAATTGGGATATCAGTCTCTTGCCGGGTAGCCTGCACGCTTTCGCACGTCCTTTCTTCTTGCCACCAAAAGTGTATACTAAAAGTCAGATATCGCTGTTGAGTTCAAGTTTAAAACAATTTGGTATGAACATTATTTCTTTAAAAGTATGTATAAATATATGAATATATAAATACACATTTACATATCATTAACCTTCATTTGTCATTCATATGCGAGTACATAAATATGTATTTACCTTTTCATTCATTAACATTTATTGGTCATACACGTAAGGGTGATCAACACGTCTTTTACTACGTATGTCACAAAGACATACGCCATTAAGCTACCGTCGTAGCCCCTTTACTCGTCCGGTCCTAGAAACCGTCCGCCATTAAACCGTCCGACAAACCTTCGGTCGTCCGACTTAACCGTCCTACCGTCGTAGTCCGTATATTCGCCCGTCTGCCCTAAGGCATCCGTTTCCCACGCGAACTATTGTTTGTGCAACCGTTATACTATTAAAGCATTTACTTCGACAGTCCATTAATGCCTTTCGTACGTCCTAGCTTGCGAAGTAACGTACTTTTTCCAGTTGCAAAATAGTCACGTGCTCGTCCGTCTACCAAAGTAGCCGTTGTCATTGAAGCTTCCATAACGTTTACATACAGTCATAATTTGCAATATATATATAATATAAAGCAAGATTTCATTCATTTACATTATGTCCTTCTTTCATTCATTCTTTATAATCATACATTTCATTCTTTGTTCATCATTCATTTTAATATATATGTATATATCAGTATGATCACATTGTCATTCATAACACTTATTCATTTAGTGTACACATTTCAGCCCAAAACATTTAAAATAATTTGCACATAACATAAAAGGGAACCATAGAACCCACCTGATGGGTGATTTCTGAATACACTTAGATGATTCTGGAGTGCAAGTTAAGGTCACACACAATCTGTATAATCAAGTCATACGAGATAAGCTAATGAACCTAACCGACACTTAACATTTCTATTCTTAGAATTATGTGAACTAGACACATTAGTATCAAATTCTGTCCGAAATCTCTATGCCCGAAAACCATATTTCGATCGAAAACTAATTCGATCGAAATCTTTTTCGACCGGAAACTAGTTACATGGAAAGATTCTTTATTCCCCAGTCTTTTGATCGAAAACTCCTTGACCATAACATTTTCGGTCAAATTGTACTGTCCGAAATCTTTGGGGCTCGAATCACCTTTTCGACCGAAATGTTTTGATCGAAATCTTGGATGCTAGAAACACCTTTCGACCGAAATGTAGTGATCGAATTCTTTGTTAAAAATACTTTTCGGTCGAAATGTAGTGATCGAATTCTTTGGGTGCCTGAGCCACTTTTTTGGTCGAAAAACCCTTTTCGACCCATTCATCCGACTTTTCGGGGCGATGCATCTGATTTTCATCATCTTCATTGTTTTTTATTCAAGCTTCGCTCTTTTTACGTTCAGAACTTGTATCTAGCTTCCATGAAGCTAGATATATACATTTTATGCGATTCTATACGTAAAAATACCATCTTTGTATTCAAAACCCATTTGAACCTTAAAACCCATTTCTTCACTAAAAACTCAGATTCGAGCATGAATGTTACCTGTTTTCGTTTCCTTTTTGTTGCTAAACGTTCCTGAGATGTGGAGTGATGATTCCCGAGACTTTGAGCTTGATTCCCGAGCTTTCTCTCTTTAGACCTGAGCTCTCCTTTCTTTCTCTAAACTTGCACAAATGGGGTGGTGAAGGAGAGTGAGGCTGCCTTGATTCTTATATACATGGGTTTCCCTCGGCCCGTTGGAGCCGAGCCCAAGCCCATCCATTCTCCTTTCATTCTTTTCGTCTTTAGTTTTCGATGATTTAATCCCGCTCGCGTTACTATTTATTTACTATTTTTGGGATGTTACAAGTTTACCCTCCTTAAAGAGGTTTCGTCCTCGAAACCAATTATACGTTAAACAGCTGAGAGTATAGTCCTTTCATTTCATCTTCTTTCTCCCATGTAGCTTCTGACCCTTTTCTGTGCTTCCATTGCACTTTGACTAAAGGAATCGACTTATTTCGTAGTCGTTTCTCAGCTCGGGTAAGAATGGCTATTGGTTCCTCTACATAATTTAGACTGTTATCTACCTCAATTTTGTCATAGGGTATGTGAGTCGTATCATCAGCAAGGTACTTGCATAAGTACGACACGTGGAATGTAGGATGAATTCCACTAAGTTTATCGGGTGGGTCGAGTCTGTAAGCAACTTGGCCAATTCTCACTAAGATTTTGAATGGTTCGACAAAATTTGGACTTAGTTTGCCACGTTTTCTGAATCGAATGATTCCTTTCCATGGTGATACCTTTAACAGTACCATGTCCCCTTCTTAAAACTCTAAATCCCTTCTTCTCTTATCTGCGTATGATTTCTGTCTGTCTTTAGCGGCTTTTATTCGAGCTTTTATTTGGTCGAACTTCTCCAAAGTAGCTTTGACCACTACGAGACTTGCAAAATCTTTTTGTCCAATTTCCCCCCAACAGACCGGGGTTCTACATCGCCTTCCATACAACATCTCAAATGGCAGCATTCCAATGGTTGAGTGATAGTTGTTGTTATACGAAAACTCAGCAAGAGGCAGGTGGCTATCCCAGCTCCCACTGAAATCAATGATACAGGCCCGGAGCATGTCCTCTAAGGTCTGAATGGTCCTTTTTGATTGACCATCGGTTTGAGGATGGTAAGCGGTGCTGATATTTAGTCTAGTGTCCATTGCCTCAATGAACTTCTTCTAAAATCTTGACGTGAATTGAGTGTCCCTGTCGGACACAATTGACACTGACATACCATGTCTGCTCACAATTTCGTTGATGAACAACTCTGCTAGCTTCTCCGATGAAGAAGCCTCACGTATTGGTAAGAAGTGAACACTTTTCGTCAAGCGGTCGACGATCACCCAGATGGTATCATTGCCTTTAGCTGTTCGTGGTAGCTTGGTAATGAAGTCCATCGTGATCCCCTCCCACTTTCATTCTGGTATTGGTAAATGTTGCATTTTACCGCATGGTTTCTGGTGCTCGGCCTTAACTAGTGAACATATGAGGCACTTGCTCATGTATTCAGTCACATCATTCTTCATGCTAGGCCACTACTTGCTCACATATTCAGTCACATCATTCTTCATGTCAGGCCACTAGTACTCTTTCTTCAAGTCTTGATACATTTAGTTCGTCTCGGGGTGGATAGAATAGCAAGACTTATGGGCCTCATCTAGGATTTTGGTTCTAAGTTCACCAATCTTGGGTATCCACATCCGGCCAAACCGAGTCCGTACTCTATATGCATTAGTATCCAGATTCCCTTGTTGTCCCACTATTCTTTCCCGTTTCACATTCCTCTCCGATAGTGCTTCATCTTGTGCCTTTGCTATTTCATTCATCAAGTCTGGTTTAAAACAATTAGGTATGAACATTATTTCTTTAAAAGTATGTATAAATCTCTATATATAATAAAGAAGAAGAGGTTTTGGTATAATTGTCAAACTTTAAAGCATTCAAAGATACATGGCAAGTTTTTAACCCATTACCGCCACGTGTCACTGCCTAACTATCTCACCTATTTCACCTTTTTCATTTGGTCAAAAAGCGGATCCGATCTGAAAATACCTGATTTCTTTTTGATATCCCTACCAAAATTCTCCCCTCTTTTCAAACCCTAATCCCCATTCTCTTTCTCGAATTCAAACTCCAAATCAGGGTTTATCAATCCATCGTTTTCTTCAAAGGCAATCAACATCATCATCCGATCTTCTTCACGTTATAAATATCCAGTTTTCCAAAATGATGTGTTATAACTGAAAATTACATATAAAAATTCCAATCCGATTAATCCCGCCTATGCCCCGATTAATCCCGCCTAGGCCTAGGCCCTACCTCACCGCCCGACTAGCGCCTAGCGATTTTTACAACCACGAGTATATGTGTTTTTTTATGTCTATGTAGTTGTAATACTATATTTATCACTAATCTTTATATAAAAACTCCAAAATTAACAGGGAACTACAATGCAAGCCAATGTTCTGAAACGATAGTTTCCTCTATTTGAGCAACTGCTGAAGGAGACATGTTATTATATCTAACTCTTTAATTGCATGTTTTCTGTATTTAAGTCAAAAAAAGATAATTAGGCCTTGGAAAATAAGTTTTGTTAAACCTGGTATAATTAGGTTTTGGATTGTCGGAGTCATATAATCAGTTCTTATAGGTTGTTATAAAACAAGATATAGAAGTTAGTGTGTTTATTGACTCTGTTGTTTTCTGTATTTGAGTAAAAAAAACATAATTACGCCTTGGAAAATAAGTTTTGTTGCACCTGGTATAAAACTGATTATTTGACACATACTTGATCAGAAACAGAATCAACTTATCATAACATTATTACAACTTCAAGTCACAATAATCAAATAGTTTGTTTTGTTATGAAACTTTGTATAGAAGTCACAAACATATATGGTGCATAATCAGCCTCAAGAAATCCCACAAGTAGATAATCAGTTCTGATTAAAAAAATAATTAAGTAAACTGATTTAATTATTTTTTAAATTTCTATTTTCATAATTAGGTTTTGGCTTCTCAGAATCAGATAATCAATTGTTATAGGTTGTTATAAAACAAGATACAGAAGATAGTGTGTTTATTGACTCTGTTCATAATTAGGTTTTGGATTGTCAGAATCATATAATCAGTTCGTATAGATTGTTATAAAACAAGATATAGAAGATAGTGTGTTTATTGACTCTGTTTTTTTTCTGTATTTGAGTCAAAAAAAATAATTACGCCCTGAAAAATAAGTTTTGTTGCACCTTGTATAAAACTTATTATTTGACACATAGATGATCAGAAACAGAATCTGCTTATCATAACATTAAAACTGATTATTACAGCTTCAAGTCACAATAATCAAATACTTAGTTTCATAAAACAAATCCAGACCCCCATAATCATGCAAATTCTCATATTATACAAAAAGATTCACAGTTAAATACTTGATTTAAAAAACCAAAGCAAAATTTTGTTTTGTTATGAAACTTTATATAGAAGTCACAAACCTGTATTTTGCATAATCAGCCTCAAGAAATCCCACAAGTAGATAATCAGTTCTGATTAAAAAGAATAATTAAGTCAACTGCTTTAATTATTTTTAAAATTTTTATTTTCATAGGTTGTTACTTCATTGTGAAACCAACAATTGGAAGAAATAATTCAAGAAATATGTATGTTGCCAACGACAATAAGATTGGCATATACAGCGACAGTAAAGTCTACATTTGTAGTGATTTTTCCGGTCCAACTTATGGTTTTTCATTCACAACTTTTGATCCTATTGCTGCTCAGTCTATTCCTGAAGACACACCGCTAGGCAAGCACAAATACTTATAAATTTAATATGTCCATGTTAGAATAACATTAACCTTATGACTGCATTTTTTAACTTTATTTTGTAGATGTCATTGGTTTTGTTGCTGATGTTGGTGAGGTTAAAAATATCCAGACATCTAAGGGCAAGAATACATACAAAGTCAACGTCCTTATACAAGATTTGAATTTAGAATTATATAATACACATTTACTTTTAAATTTATTTCAATTTACAATTATTTTAACATAAATTATTATTAATTTTCTATTGTAGGATGCAGAAGATTTTTTTGTCATTATGGGGTTCATATGCTGATGAGATTTTAGATATTTAGGCAAACAAAGAAAAAAGTGGTCTTATTGTTGTCATCCTTCAGTTTGGTACACTCAAATATTATCAACGTTCTGCCTATGTGAACAATGCATTCAATGTTTCAAAAATGTTCATCAATTCAGAGATTGATGAAATCACAAGCTTTAAAAATAGGTTTGTATACATTACTAATAGATATTTACTTTTGAACATCTTAATTATAAATTAACTTTTGTATATAAATTACATTCTTTTACTCACAGTTTGCTTCAGAATTCTGGTCTTTCGACATGTTCAGTCGACTCGTCAAAGGTCTCGGGAACTTTCATGTCCCTTTTTGATGAATATGTTCAGTCGACTCGTCAAACACTGGTTCACCGGAAGGAACGTACTTTTTCCAGTTTCAAAATAGTCACGTGATCGTCCGTCTACCGAAGTAGCCGTTGTCATCGCAGCTTCCGTAACGTTTACATATATTCATAACATGCAATATATATAATATAAAGCAAGATTTCATTCATTTACGTTATGTCCTTCTTTCATTCATTCTTTATAATCATACGTTTCATTCTTTGTTCACATTGGCATTCATAACATTTATTCATTTAGTGTACACACTTCAGCCCCAAAACATTTAAAATGATTTGCACATAACATAAAAGGGGCACATAGAACTCACCTCATGGGTGATTTCTGAATACACTTAGCTGATTCTAGAGTGTCAGTTAAGGTCACACACAATCTATATAATCAAGTCATACGAGATAAGCTAATGAACCTAACCGACACTTAACATTTCTATTCTTAGAGTTAGGTGAACTAGACACATTAGTATCAAATTCTGTCCGAAATCTCTATGCCCGAAAACCATATTTCGATCGAAAACTAATTCGATCGAAATCTTTTTCGACCGGAAACTAGTTACTTGGAAAGATTCTTTATTCTCACATTGGCATTCATAACATTTATTCATTTAGTGTACACACTTCAGCTTCAAAACATTTAAAATGATTTGCACATAACATAAATGGGGCACATAGAACTCACCTCATGGGTGATTTCTGAATACACTTAGCTGATTCTGGAGTGTCAGTTAAGGTCACACACAATCTGTATAATCAAGTCATCCAAGATAAGCTAATGAACCTAACCGACACTTAACATTTCTATTCTTAGAGTTAGGTGAACTAGACACATTAGTATCAAATTCTGTCCAAAATCTCTATGCCCGAAAACCATATTTCGATCGAAAACTAATTCGATCGAAATCTTTTTCGACCAGAAACTAGTTACTTGGAAAGATTCTTTATTCCCCAGTCTTTTGATCGAAAAGTCCTTGACCATAACATTTTTTCAGTCGAATTGTACTGTCCGAAATCTTTAAGGCTCGAATCACCTTTTCGACCAAAATGTTCTGATCGAAATCTTGGATGCTAGAAACACTTTTCGACCGAAATGTAGTGATCGAATTCTTTGTTAAAAATAATTTTTGACCGAAATGTAGTGATCGAACTCTTTGTTAAAAATATTTTTCGACCGATATGTAGTGATCGAATTCTTTGTTAAAAATATTTTTCGACCGAAATGTAGTGATCGAATTCTTTGTTAAAAATAATTTTCGGCCAAAATGTAGTGATCGAATTCTTTGGGTGCCTGAGCCACTTTTTCGGTCGAAAAACCCTCTTCGACCCATTCATCCGACTTTTCGGGCGATGCATCTGATTTTCGTCATCTTCATCGTTTTTGATTCAAGCTTCGGTTTTTTTACGTTCAGAACTTGTATCTAGCTTCCATGAAGCTAGATAAGCCAGATATATACTTTTTATGCGATTCTATACGTAAAAATACCATATTTTGATTCAAAACCCATTAGAACCTTAAAACCCATTTCTTCACTAATAACTCAGATTCGAGCATGAATGTTACCTGTTTTCGTTTCCTCTTTGTTGCTAAACGTTCCTGAGATGTGGAGTGATGATTCCCGAGACTTTGAGCTTGATTCCCAAGCTTTATCTCTCTAGACCCGAGCTCTCCTTTCTCTCTCTAAACTTGCGCAAATGGGGTGGTGAAGGAGAGTGAGGCTTCCTTGATTTTTATATACATGGGTTTCCCTCAGCCCGTTGGAGCCGAGCCCAAGCCCATCCATTCTCCTTTCATTCTTTTCGTCTTTAGTTTTCGATGATTCAATCCCGCTCGCGTTACTATTTATTTATTTACTATTTTTGGGATGTTACAGTTAGCAGCCGCCCGGTCACGGTTGAGACGTGCACTTCGTTTTAATAGTCTTGAGGACGATTCCGCCTCTTGCCACCACCTAACCGCCACCACCTAACCGCCCCCGATGCCATAGCTCCGAACGCCATTATCCGGGCTTCCTCGCTTGATGATGAAGACATTTTATATATTATTTTGTAGTATAGAAAAGATGAGATAAATTGTTATTGATTTTGTGTTATATAGGAGGTGTTTATATATGTTTAGAGAATGAAATTAAAAAAAATTTACTAAATAGGAGTACATCCGTTGTACAACGGATATATTTCATTGAAATTGTTGGATGATCGGCGTGAAAAAAATCACGGGAGAGTGACGACGGCGTGATTTTGAACATGGGGCGGTGTTCCATCGAAATCATGGCGTGATTTCACGTAGGAGCACGGCGTGGTTTGATCGAGTATACCGGATCCCCTAACACCTCAAAATCCAATGATAATACTATGGAGTAAACTTGGGAAAATAAGTTTTTTTTTTTTTGAAAGTCAAATTTCCACTTGCATCAAATTATATGTTAAACGGGTTTAAACGTGTGTAGATTTGACATTAATTGAAATGACGAGTTTTGGCCAAATATAGCCAAGTCAAAGAAGGGCGTTCTAGACTTCTAGTCATTTAGGGCAGGGCGGATAGTTAAAAAGGTTATTTGACTCATATTCCAGATTTCTAGGGAGGTAATAAGGGAGCATGGAAAGGCTCATTGGTTTCTTTTCTTTAATGTTTGGTGTTTGCGCGTTTGAGAGATGGAGGTAGAGATCAGGACTCTAGGAGTGGTTTTTTCTTTGAAAAATAATTTTTTTTTATTTAAGTGGGATAGGATTTAACTTATGATCACCTTCTCAAAACTTGATTTTCTAGAGGATTTTGCTCTATGTTTCCTAAGATGAATTAGGACTCTAGGAGTGTTGATGGGTTGTTTTAAAACCGAAAAATCGTGTAAACGTGTTACCGGTTTTCCTTTGAGCTTGTTTTTCAAATGTTACTAGTCGGTTTAGGTTTTTCAAACCGTATCGAATGATATTTATGATTTATACTCAAAACCGATCGAAAAAAGTTAAACCGGACCGTATGATTTTAAGCTATATAACTATATTATATTTAATGGAGCTTTAATTATTTTAAGTTCGACTAAACATGTGATTGAGAGTATGAATGGGATTGAGAGAAAGTATAAAAGAATATTTATGTAAAATGTATATTTATAGGTGAAAAATTAAAAACAATATTTTTTCGAGAAGGATGAATCCATTTTTTTAGAGTATGAATGGAATTGAGAGAAAGTATAAAAAATATTTGTGTAAAATGTATATTTATAGGTGAAAAATTATTTTTTTTATTTAATACCCCACCCCCCCCCCCCAACGGTCCCCTCCAACGACTCTATTTCCTAAAACGGCTACGGGTTCAAACGGGTTAATATACCCATGCCAACAAGCCTTTGCGGCGGTGTAGCCCTTGAAGCCCTATCAACCCGTGAAGAACCCGTGCCTCCATTCCCTTCACCCATAATATGAAGCAGGATCGGAGTTGGTGTTCGACGAAACATATGATTGGGGTTTGCTTAATATGAAACAGGAGTTGGTGTTTTAATTTTTAATTGTTGAAATATTATTGAAGGCAGAGCAGTCCTCGAGAAATTAAGTATCCGGCTCGACATAAAAAAATGCCCCCATTCCCCCCTCAATATGCACGTATATAAAAAAAATTCAATAATACGGCGATAATTGTAATTATAATGATAAAGAAAATAAAACTACCATAAAAAGTATCTAATTAGTAGTTACATACCTAAATGAGTTGTGAGGCTCTCCTAGCATTTTGCGAGTCAAAGTTGTTGATCAAGTCTTTATATTTGACAACAAATCCATAATTCACAACAAAACTAATTATGTATGAATACTATGGTCTCAAGTATTCATAAAAAATTCAAAATCAAGAAGTCAAAGTTCAAACTTGTCTGCCTGTTGCCTTCTTCTTTCTCGATTGAACACTGAACAGACAACGTTTGAACAACAACAACAGCAGCGCCGTGATCGTCAATCAGCGTCCCTTCGTCCAACAGCGTTTGTCCGACTTCTTCGCATCCATTCACGTATTCACGTTTTGTGTAATTGGAATGGACCATGGGATAAATGGATAAAGATTTGGTCATTTGGGTATTATTGGGTTGTGTATAACTATTAAATTGGGTATTATTGGGTTGGATTTTAATTAAAAAAATTGCTCCTAAATTTTATAAAATTTTACAGAATTTATAAGTTATTAAAAAAATTATACTATATATATAAATTTATATGCCCCACTCGTAAACATGCCCCGGTGTCGCGGCACCACCCGCACCACCCTCTAAGCCGGTAATGATTGAAGGATTAGTCTTGATTAAAGATAAATATTAATATTAGTTTATTAATTGTTTGATTTAGTTCGTATTATATTAGGATTAAGTTTGTTTATTTATTTTATTATATAATTGAGTTTGAGTTGGTTAGGATTAGTATATGGTTTATTATAAATAGATGGTTAGAGATTAATTGTAAAATATGGTTTTGGTTTTCAATATTATTAAGGGATTAGGTGAAGACTCTTGGTTGAGATCAAATTTTATGTTTATGTTTTTGGACATGATTTTCAACAATTGGTATCAGAGCTTAGGTGAAACTTATTCAGGGAAGAAGGGTGAGATCGAGACTTGTGAGAGGAAGATTAAGACCAAGAACAAAGAATGAAGCCACCTGATTGAATCTATGATAGATTTGATCGATCAAGAGAAGGGGAGAAAAATCGTGTGATACAATCAAAATGAAGATGGAAACTGATCGTGTGAAACAATCGATATCGAGGGAAAAAAACAATCGTGTAAGATGATTAAAAGCGGTGTGATACGGACTTGGTGAAAGATCGTTCAAGACTAACCTGCGTGAATCGGGTTGTGGAGGATCTGTATGAAGCGGAAGAGCAGGTAGATGACAGCATGTTAACTACTAGTTGCAACCCGCAAAAGAGAAAATAAAGGAGTTTTCCTTTGTTGTGTTAGTGTGCGATAAACAAGAAAAAATATGTGGCTTTTTTTGTTACCGTTGCAATCCGAGAAAAAAAAGAGATTGAAGTTGGTTTATGCATAAAAAACGAGGATTATCCGAAAAAAAAAGATTCAAGATTAATTATTGGATTGCGGCTATGAGTATTTTTAATAGACATAAACTTTGTTTAATATTTCAATCGGCCGGAACTTTTGGTCATTTTTTTGCTGGTGTTTGTTGTAAGTGAAGAACGTGGTTGTTAATCCGTGATAGATTGAATAATAACCAAGGCAGGTTTGTGATCAACGAGTGATCAAACATGGGCGAATATTCTGTGTGAAACATGATTGAAGACCATGTGAAACGGGGCGAAAAATATGAGAGATTCAGATCGGGGATGAATGTGTGATACTGTGTAGAAGAAATATGTGAAGGAAATTAAACTTGAGTGATTCAATTTGGCGTGAAATACCTGAGTGATTCGGGTTATTGATAAAAATGAAGATCATGAATGTGATTATGATGATGATGTTGAAAGTTACTGGTTTTGCTGGGAATTCAAGATCTAGAAGGTACAAATCAAGATAAAGAGGGAGAATGAATGATTAATCTTGATTAAAGATAAGAAATAAAATTAGTTTATTAATTGTTTGGTTTAGTTTGTATTAGACTAGGATTTTTATGTTTATTTATTTGATTATTTAATTGATTTTGACTTGGGTTAATATTAATATAAAGTTTATTATAAATAGATGGTTAGAGATTAATTGTAAAATATGGTTTTGGTTTTGGTTTTTAATATTATTAAAAAAGTCAATTTTAATTGAGATCAACTTTTGTGTTCGTGTTCTTGGGTCTAATTTCTAATAGTTATAGCTTCTTTATTTTAGTCATATTTTATGTAGTTCTATTGTAAAAATCTAATAAGTTCAAATCCTAAAACCAAATCGAAGTTAAATCATTAGTAACGGTTTGATTTTGTTCACTTTTAATTTTCAGTAGTTCGGTTTTGGTTTACAATGTTAAAAAAATCATTACTAAAAGGTTTGACTCACAATCATTTTATTGCCAATACACCAAAAACTGGTTTTAGTGATATTAAAGGAAAGACATTCGTTTTATAGCCAAAACGCTAGTACGATGTAAGATTAAGCTAAAGTGTTACACTTCACTATCTTCTCTAAATTGGTAGAGATCATTGTTAACAAATCTTTTGAATTTCTAATATAGCAAATATCACCGCTCTTCTCCTTAATTACTTTTTACAACAAAAACAACCATACCTTCTAAAATTGCACCAATGAAAAAGGGATGTGTGCTGGACGGTGTATAAAAACTAATATAAAAACCTAACCTAGACAATTTAGCTTTAAATTTATAAATCTAGACTCAATCTAATACTAGACCACACAATCGGCAAGTGTACCGATCAATGTAGTAAAGTCTAATGAAGTCCGGATATCAAACCCACGAAACACTAGTGACAACTCTACCTAGACTCTGACTCAACTAACTGAACTGAAATATATTGGGGGAATTTGTATGAACTATAGCTATACTATGAAATCAAAAGTACTAAGAACTCTCTAACGACAACTAACTATCTGACAGAAGAATCGGGTGAAATCAGGGATATAGATAGCACTACCTAGGTATGAATCCTAAATGTAAATCTCAAACCTTTCTCAGTTATGGTTACTATTACAGAACTGGGGTTCTAAGTATGACACTCTCTGAATACCTAAGGATCCCTGATCACTCTCTTGGTATGACCTAATAGGAAACTCTAAGGAATGTATAACGCTCACCAGCGGATCACCTTTCAGTTTCTCCAACGACACTAAAGTACCCGGCAGATAGATCACCTTTCAGTCTTACTATCACAATATATTCGACGAATACAAGGGGTAATCTCAGAACAATCGATAAGACACGTTTAGCAAGGACACTAAAAACCTAGGGGAAACCTTCTTTCAAAGTCTTTACATGTAACATCCCCAAATTTTTTTACTTAAAACACAAGATTCGTTAAGACTAAAGTTGTCAAAGAACAAAAGCACGACACGAAAATATAACAATTAATTGACTCAAAAGGGTTGTAACATAATTTCTGCAAGTTGAGGGGCCTAATTAAAATTTTCCTAAAATCTAAAAGACCATCTATCACATTCAGCCGCCAACCCATTTTTTCTTTCTCCCTTCTCGATCGTCTCCTGTAAATCAAGACCTCACACCACAAACAATCCTTTGAACCCTAATTTCGCATTCAGTTTTCAAAAGAGAGTAAGCTCACATGAACATGGCGACCTCAATGGTTCAAGTTAGTCGGAAACTGAAAGAGAAAGAAGAACGGAGCAGGTGACCGGCGAAATGTGATATACCCCGGCAGCGACAGTGAGCGTAAGGGCTGCTGCCATGACTCCGGCAGCAGCAAAAGGATCGTGTGTCACCGGTCACGAGCGTATTGGTGGTTGGCAGAGGTGGTGATAGCTTGAACAGTAGGTTCAGGGTGTTGATGGTGTAACGACGAGGGTGGTGATGGTGGTTCACACAATGACAAAGGTATGGTGCTCGTTCGACGGTGGTTATGGAAGTAGTAGTAACGACAGATGATGGTGATGAGGATGGAAACAACCTCATGATGGTGACCCTCATGGTGGAAGCTCACCGAGAACGGCTCAATGGGGGCTGTTATGGATGACGGCGGATGGTGATGGTTCGGATGGTGGTCACATGAAGGTTCACGGCGGTGACCGATAATGATGGATTATGGTGTTACGATGATGAGGGGGAGTTGAGATCGGTTTCACAACTTGATCTTTGGTTATAATGAAATGATGATGATATGATGAAGATGATAGGTGATGATTACATGATGATTAGATAAATGATGAAGATGAGATGATGATTAGACGATAACGAAGATTAGATGATGGTTAGATGATGATGATGATGTTATGATGATGGTAATAATTAGATGATGGTGATGATTAGATGATGATGATGTTCCATGATAATGATGAGGTGATGATGATGATGATGATGATGTGGTGGTGGTAGTATTGCTTAAAGGTGGTTCATAATGGGTCAAGATGCGGGTACGATTAAAAGGAACGGTTTGGGTCGAGTCTCGGTTACACTACGGGTTCGTGTTTGGGAAGGTATATCCCTTAAAACTCGTAGACATTAATTACTAATTTTAGTTCGGTTGAACAAAGTAGTTTCGATGAAAATAGTAGTTTTATTGAACAAAGTAGTTTCTATTGAACCAAGTAGTTTATATTGAACAAAGTAGTTTCTATTGAAACATTAGTTTCTATTGAACAAATTAGTTTCTATTGAACAAAGTAGTTTCTACTGAATAAATAGTTTCTATTGAACCAATAGTTTTGATATGAACCATAACCCGAAACTACCATGGTTTCAATATAAACTACTTATCGAAACTACTAGGTCCAAGCATGGAAATCTTTTGTGTCAATAAGGAACACTACCTTATGTGAATGACCTTATTATATAGATTGTGAGTGACATTAGTGATGCTCAGTAACCAGCTAAGTGTATCTCAGAAAGTACGCATCATGTGAGTTCTATGTGCCCTCTTCTATGTTATGTGCAAATCATTTTAAATGTTTTGGGGCTGAAGTGTATACACTAAATGAATAAATGCTATGAATGCCAATGTGATCATACGTGATATATAAATATATATATTTATATATATATATATATATATGTAAATGAATTATGAACAAAGAATGAAACGTATGTTTACAAAGAATGACATAACGTAAATAAATGAAATCTTGTTTTATATTTTATATATTGCATGTTATGAATGTATGTAAACGTTATGGACACTTCGATGATAACGGCTACTTCGGTAGACGGACGACCACGTGACTATTTTGCAACCGGGACAAATACGTTCCTTCATCAGCTAGGACGTATGGGGGCATTAATGGACGGTCGAAGCAAATGCCTTTTTATAGGTAGAATGGTTGCATAAATTATAGTTCATGTGAGAAACGGATACCTTCGGGTAAACGGGCGAATGACGGCCTACGACGGTAGGACGGTTAAGACGGACGACCGAAGGTTCGCCGGACGGTATTGCATAACAGATGACCGAAGTTTTGCCGGATGTTGTGGAGGACAGACTACGACGGTAGGACGGGCGTCTGTCTTTGTGAGTTACGCAAATGAATGTTGGGCTGATCACCCTTATGTGTATGACCAATGAATGTTAATGAAAGTAAAGGTGAATACATAATTATGTACTCGCATATGAATGATAAAAGAAGACAAAGGATGTGTTAATGTGTATTTGTATATAGTTATATATAAATGTATATACTTATAAAGAAATGATGTTTATACCTAATTGCTTTAAAACTAGAACTCACCAGCGTTAGCTGACTTTTAGTATGCACTTCAGGTAATATGAATAGAGGCGGGCGAAGGCATAGAGGCTACCTGACACAAGACTGACATCTTGTTTAATTGCTAATGTGTTAGAACAATGTTTCTTTTATATGTTAAGACTTCCGTTGTTTATGTAATAAAATGATGTACTCTTCCGCTATGCTTTAGAAGTTATAGTTTATTCAGTTTTGATGACTATGTTTATAAGTAAATCCAACAAATGAGGTCACCCGGGAAAGGGGCCTTACATTACATCTAGGCACCTAACACTAGAGACTAACCAACTATCTCTCACCTCTCGGCTATTTAGATAGGATGAACACTCAGCTTTAACAAACCATTGATTAGCATTCCTATGGATCACTACGTCTAGTAATACCATAAACAGTCACGAAAACAGAGTAAGCGACCTAAACATGCATCTAAAACTGAAAGACATTCACAAGAAACATGTGGAATATAAATCAATAATAAATCAATATTGAGCATGCATAAACATCATATCAATTTAACCAAGATAGTTACAATAGAGTCAAACTATCAATAGTTACCAAAAACCAATAAAAATCCAATCTTTAACAATCAATCATCAAAACCTAGGTAGCAACTAAGGGTTTAGCCAAGAAACATGGTCCAACACAGTAAATCAGTAGCAAAGAACAAGAACATAGTAGCAATCAAACCCATCAAACACAAAATCATCAATAACGAATACCGAACGATTATTGTCTAGTCAATACGATGATAAAAGATCCAAACTTTAGCTTCCAATAGCTTCTCTTCTCCTGAAATCGCCTGGAAACTCCCCTCAGACGGCTAAAAGTCGAACTCCCCAAGATATGGCATTAGAATTCTATTAATAATCGATTTTAGGGTTTTGCGGATTTATTGACTTTTCGCGTGGCGCGAAATATTGTAAAGTCCGGATTCTTGAGGATCTTCAATCAACGATTTCAACAGCGTGTTGAACCTGGCGGAAACAGACTCGACACGTGACTTGTAAGTATAATCTAAGAGGACGAGACACAATTCAACAATCAAACGATTCGTATATTGATATGAATACTGAATACACAATTCAATCGTTCAACAACTCGTCTAACCTTTCTCTCTCGTCCAACCTGAATACTGTTACAAACACATCTATTTATACTAAAACAGAAAGTATTCGGTGGGCCTAGGCCTGGACCGCATACTTCAAGTATGCTGCCTGACCGCATACTTCAAGTATGCTGCCTGACAGCATACTTCAAGTATGCTGCCTGACCGCATACTTCAAGTATGTTGCATGACCGCATACTTCAAGTATGCTGCTGACACTAAAGTATGCTACTAGATGAAGTAGGTTGCTGCATAATTTCTTGCTTCTTCCAATCTTCATCTTCTAAACTTCTAAACAACTCGGTGATTCTTTGATTGCGTCAGCCTATTATAGTTTTGGTCCATACAAATATGTATTAGGGTTTCTCGCGTGGCGTGAGAAACAAAACAGTCAGGCTCCCATCCTCTGATCCTGGGTGGCGCGAATACTCAAGCTACCATCTTCGCGTGGCGCGAAGATATGAATTCCCAGATTTTTTATTTCTTTTTCACGCTTTCTCTCGTTTGCACGGTTTCTCCAGGATTCAACCATGATTTCCACTACTTTTGTACACGAACACCTACAACCAAGACTCAGACTCAGTATATACTAAAAACAATACAAAACGAATACGAAACGAACTAAAAACTGTACAAAATACACAGATAAAAGTATGTGTTTTGCGACACATCAAAAAGCTATGGTAGGGTTTGAGGAGAGTTAAATGTAGGCAAACTATACATTTATTCCTCAGGATAAGGAGTCTGCTTCTAGTGAGATCCCCAGCTCTAAAAACCCTATCTAGACCATTAATAAAAAGTTAGAGCCTTAAAGTGACACACAAATAATCCAAACAACATACATAATAGGATTTAAAAAAGTATAACTATTAGGAACGATAGATTGTGAAAACGTGTAAGTGGTGAAAAGTGAAAAAAGAAACACTAGGTCTAAATAGGTAAAGTAAGTTAAATCTGTATCATCTCCTAAAATTCCCTAATCTTTATCCTACACCTCCACGAATTCCTATCATCGACCATATACTTGAAAAATACAAGTCTAACAAATCATGTCTAATCTGCTCATCCTAAGTCAGTCTGGGTCTGAATCTACCCCTCCTCCCTTCTAAAGTGAGGTTTTCCACTAGTCTAACCGGCGTCGACATCCTTCTCCTCTTCCCATGTCCAAACCATCTCAATCTCCCATCCCTTACCTTATCCATTATACTGGCCACCCCTAATCTTTCCCAAAACAACCTCATTTGTTTTCTAGACGCAACTTTGTATGCCTACACATCCACTTTGACATCCTCATCTCTACTACCTTCAACTTACGTGCATGTGTCTTCTTGATGACCTAACAATATGTTCCGTATAAGATACACAATCTAACTGCAACCTTATAAAACTTCCCCTTCAATTTAGATGGGAACCTTCTGCCGCACAATACACATCTAGCTGCTCTCCATCGACACCATCCCCCCTGAACGCAGTGGGCAACGTCACTATCTACGTCCCCCATCGCGCGGCGGACGACTTGTAGTATAGGTCGGATGTTTCCGTGAGCAGTAAGCAGCAGATCCCCCCTTATTTTGGGAAAGCTGGTGGCCGCGTGTGAATTCTTTCAAGGCAAGGGGCGGCCTGATTCGACATTGTTAAATCGTTAAACTTGATTACATGCAAGACAATTTGAACCTGGACAAACCGAAATCACAGTAGATATATTCAATCTTTGTGCGGTTAATCCTTAAACCTTTGCTTATTAGAGGTGCTTTCCATTCCTTTAGCCTCCCATTCAGATTCTATTTACTCTCCATGACGAACACAATATCATCAACAAAGAACACCTTTTTACTAGAGATCAATAAAATGCTTTTCATTGCTTCTCACTAATGTAGATAGTTGTCACCTTCATAAATTCCTGTATAATTTTTTTGATGTGGATTATCACTCACTACTTATAATATATCGGGTGAACCAGTAATCCATCAGTGATACAAATTGTTGTTTTAAAAAAACAACTTTCAAAAAGCGAATAGATAATTCATGGTCGATGGCATTATCGATCCATGGTCAAATATATATTTTAAATCTTTTAGACTTTTAAACAAGTTAGAAGGGTTCATAATATGGAAGTTCCTTTCAACTGATACTGATATAAAATACTTTTAAGTATTTTGTATATGAAGTTCATAAACTTCTAATACCTTTATATAATTTTATACAACTTCTCAAATGATTAGTTTTCACATAAAAACTTTTATTTAAAACTCCATTTATTTTATAAACTTGTTTTAGTAATAACTATAATGCCTCTTATAGTTTTTCATCTCTTTAATGATCCACCATATCTTTTTGAATTTGTATTCTTTGAAGTGGATACTTATATTTGTTCAACTTAATCTTCATTTCTTCATATTATACTTGATACTTATAATTCTTCTAATCATATTTTGCTGCTTTTAACTTTGTTGATACTTGAATTTGTTTGAAGTTAATCTTCTCATTAGCTTTCTTAACGAGCTTGAAAAATCTAACTTTTACTTATTTGATTGATGCAGATCTCAGCCCGTCCGTCCATTGACCATGGTGCTTAATTATATTGCTTGATTCTTTTAAACTTCGGTTAACTCTTTGGCGCGGCTAATCTATGGTCAAATTGTGCATCGAGAGTACTTTTCAATTTTGTGTGATCATTGCTTATTTGTTAATTTTTAGACATTCTTGTTGACAACCGAACATGTATAATATGAACATATTAATAGTTCTATTTAACATTATACAACATTTTCATAGTTATATAGTAATCAAACAAGAAATGCATTTTATAATAACTGACTATATATATATATATATATATAACAGCTTTTTACTTTTTAAATTGAACTATAGAGCTTTAATGAATTAAAATTAGAAAAAAAAAACAGATTGAGAAATTTAGTTAAGAGATATTTGGATCATGTATCATGTTTGCTAGTAGGATGATCTTAAAATGCTTAATGCACATAGATGTAAACCATGCATATATTTGAACTACTTAATAAAAATATTGAATACCTTAAAATGATGTAATGTATTTAGGGTCCTTTATTCAAGTTGATTTTCCACTTTTTTCTTTCATTTCTCATTCTATCTATACTTTTTATTTGGAAAGTAGTATATAAATTCCAAAAATGAGATTTACACACATAACACATGTCATGTGTACATAATATACAAGCATATTTGGTAGATCAAACTGACTCTGACCTCAATATATATTGAAAGTTATGAGTTTAAAATTTTATATTTACAAAATTTAATTAAACATCAAAGGTGGTTTTTTTATCCTACAAATACATAAAATAATTAATTTAATAAAAATAATCATAAAAAATCAAAGAATAAACAAACTGGAAAAACATTTTAATCAAACAAAAATCAGAGGTAACATGCAACATGTCATTATTCATTAACAAGAGAAAAATAACTGATATACGTAAATATTCACTTTAAAGTAACATGATAAAATTAACAAGAAGATTAAAACATTTTTTAGACATTAAAACCATCTCTAATCCACAAACTTCCGAACCCTCTCCCTCCCTCCCTCCCTCTCTCTCTCTCTCTCTCTCTCTCTCTCTCTGGATTTTCTTCTCCTCTCCAACCCCGGATTTTCTCCTCCTCTCCAATCCCTCTTACAACAAAGGTCCGTAGTGACCCGTCATAACGGGTTTTTTTTTTCTGAACCGGCGACATCCTTCGTCTCTCCATGCCACAAGTCCTTTACGTTTGTTCGTCGGTTACAGGCAGTCTAAATAAATTAAGTTATTTTCAGTTTATTTTTCTAAATTGATATAAAAAGAGTAAAAGTAATTATCTTAATAAACAAAGGGAGTGACTATTTGGACATCCCTTGATTTTATTTGGACATCCTGAGTGCCCTATACGGACCGTATATGATTCATTAATTACCAGTCAATCATTGGTTAGTGCCTCGTACATCGTATCTATACGGCCCGTATAGAGCTATACGGGGTCGTATAATGTGTGCATTTAATGCTGATAAAAACCTATACGGATAGTATTTAACTACACGGCCCGTATAAGGTTGTCCAACTACTTTTCAGGGTTATCCAAATAAGATCACCCTAAACAAAATGTGCGGGAAAGTGAGTAATTAATGCAAAAGAAAGGGTAGTTATTAGGAATTATTGTCCTTTTCACAGGTATGAATATGATATGTCATAGTCAGTAATCATAACCATAACATGTACGTATTCTTCTATTTCTGTTGATAATTTGGTGATTGGAATGAGATATATATCAGCCGATTCCTTGCTTTTCTTTAGGGTTATATTATTCTCTTATGTCATTATATTTATTAAATGCCCTTCTCACAAAAACAAACCATTTTCTTTATAAATTCCAAATTATCATAATCCATAGTTAATATTATTGGCAGTTACGGTAATATTGTTGAAATTAACTATTAATAATATAAAATATCTATTTCCCATTTGTTGTATTAACATATATTAAATACTTCTCTAGAGTATATTGATTTGGGTAAAATAAAGTAAATAAATAGTTTAGAAATCTTTTTGATTGGGAAATAACTGGAAAAAATATTCAATTTCGTTAGCATTTTACAAATCTTTTTGATTGGTATCAAACTAGTATGTATAACTAAACTTGTGGATTTTGGTTCTCTTTCTTAATTTTTGTCTTTTATCTCTTTCTTTTTCCGATTACTAGTCATAAACTTGTACGCTTTTCATGTTCTCATCTTATTTTTATTTAATCCTTCTATTGTCTCTTTTTTTTAAGATTGAGTAATAAAAATTACATTGATCTTCTTGATACCTTTGAATTTTTTTATGGTATCAGAGCGGGATCCAAACATGTTGTACCAAGAAAAACCCTAGAAACCGACAAAACCAAATCGGCAAACCCAGTTGCTAACATGACAAGTAGACTTAATGATGAGGATGACTGGGATGTGGATTCGGGGGCCATCGGACACACAAATTATAGAGTCGACATCCTCGTGAACAAAAAGAAAGGCTCCTATGAAAGGCCTGTTGTGATTCATAATGGCGATGTCATCCGGTTGAAGGGAGGGGTTATTATACCCTACCGAGTGGTACCATAATAGAAGGAATTTTACATGTTCCTAAGTCAATTGCAATATTTTGTCAATAAGTCATTTAGTCAAAAACCTCCGATGTTTAGTGACTTTTTTTCCTGATTTTTGTGTTATGCAGGGGTAACATTTGAGGAACTTGATTGGTGCGGGTAAGTTCCGAAGGGATCTATATCGAATGAGGATATTTGGAGATGAAAGGAGAGCAATGACAATCACAGTGGAAAGGTGACACAAGAGATTGGGCCATGCGTTTGAAGGAAAACTTAACAAAGTGGACTTTCTTAAGAACGTTTCATTTAATTTTAAAGACAAAGTTTGTGATTCTTATGCAAAGGCTAAACATACCAAGTCTCCTTTTCCTATTAGTCAAATTAAAACAAAAGATTTTTTTTGAGTTATTGCACTGTGACATCTGGGAAAAATATCGCACACCTTCATTTTCGGGTGCAGATTATTTGTTGATCATTGTTGATAATTTTAGTAGATCTGTGTGGGTTTTCCTTGTCAAACACAAAAATAATGCAAGTAAATATTTGGTTTTTTTCCATAAGATGGTAGAGAACCAATTTGAAAATTCCATAAGCAAGGAATTCTATCAGAGACCACATGCCCTCACACACTCTAACAAAATGGGGTTGTTGAGCACAAGCAAATTAATACACGTGTTGCAGACTGCTCGAACCTTAAGGTTTGAAGCTAACTTGCCCAAGAGGTTTAAGAGGGAATGCATTTTAACAACCACCTGTATTCTTAACTGATTTCCTTCAAAATTCCTTGGCAATAAAACCCCAAATGAGTTGTTCTTCAATCAAAAACCCGACTACATGCACATGAGAGTTTTTGGTTGACTTACATACTATAGAACCAATGAAACAAAGAGTGATAAGTTTGAAGTAAGAGGGAGGCCCGGAGTTTTTTTGAGGAATCCTCAAAGAATGAAAGGGTATAAAATTTTTGACATAGAAAATAAAAAGATTGTTATCTCAAGAGATGCTAAATTCCACGAAGACAATTTCCCTTTCATAGATTAAATCAGTAACACCTCAAGAATTCAAAGGTGGTCCGTAAATACCAAAAACCACAAGATTACAAAAATTGATCAGTTAAGGTCACCAAGAAGAATAACACACAAGGGTTAAGAAAAGATTTTTTTTCCCTTTTTTACCAGAAACAAAAATCAATCAACAACTCAAGATTTTTGAGTCGGTCAGTCGATATCACCAACAACAAGAGTTCCGGCAAGAAAAGAAAAAATTAGAGTTTCAACAAACCCTTTATCAAAGACCCGTTGGAGTTATATTTCAGCCAAGAATCGTCAATTTAAGAGCAACCAGGCTCTGATACAATGTTATAAAATGGTAATCGATCGTTCTTATTGCTTGAAATTAACCCGAATTTCAGAGAAATAAACGAAGATATAGAATATTAGAAATGAAAAATAGCAACAGTTGTGACAAGGTGTATTGCTCTCAAGAATGTTCTTCATGTTAAACAAGGGAGAGAGTCGCGACATAAGTAGCGGATGGAGTCTCGCAAACAAGGAAACCAAGCAATCAATCGGAGGGATCATCGGAAACCCTAGGAAAGGCAACGCCACAAGGCCTTGAAAGAGGGGTCGACCCATAAAGGGAGATGAGACAGTAACAAAAGGACACGGGTCCCAAACATACAAAGAAAAGGAAAATTAAAATGGATTAACAAATTGAAAAAGAAAAAGGATTTTAATTTTAACAATAAAATTTTTAGTTGAAGATGAAAGAAGGAAAATGAAGAAGTTAATGGTTCTTTTGATAATTTGTTGTGATTTTTCTTTAGAGTGAATGAACTTATCTGGGTTACTTTAATTTATTTACAACAAATTCACAAACATGATCACTAGAATTATTTGCTTTAACATATTTACTTTGTTTAAAAAGTTATAAATTGTTAGTTAACAGTTGATTAAGTGTGATTGTTAAGAAAAAATATACCGTGTGTTTAATTTCAAGCAACGTGAGATTTAAGTTACGTAGTTAGGAACTCGAAATATTAACCTTTGCTAAATCAGGACCAATATATGCTTCTGTCATGAAGGTTACCAGAACTATAATAATGAAGGATGGAGATAAAAAAATGTGTCAAAACAAAATGTGGGGATTTCAACAATTTTCCTATGAAATCTCTCATAAAGTATCTGGCTACTATTGACAACAGTTTAATTAGTTAACACGAATATGAGACGTATGAAATGAAACACAACGAATCTCAGGAAACATACCTAAGTCCAAGAAACATTCCTTGACATTTTCATGCAGCTCATCCAGTGCATCAATACTAGTCTGGAGACAAAGCAGCAACTGTTCATGCGACTCTAAAATGGATTGACCTTCAGACCATTTCTTGAGAGTGGATCTCCATATGACCTCAGGTTCACCACATAGTGATGCACCAACAACGGTTAGGGCTAATGGATTCCCTTTGCAGAATTCGACCATCTACATCCAAAAGCACTGACAGATAAGAACTAGCAATTTAATTTTTGATATAATGAAAATGTTATTGATCTACCTCTTTCACTAGATAATTTGGCAAATTACCAACCGGATTCCCATCACATGGAAACGCGGAGTGGCAAAAAAGAATCTTTGCGTCGTCATCATTCAGCAAGCTCAAATTATACGTTGTGGATATAAACTTTCGAATCAAGGACCTTGATGTGACCAGAATTTTGAATTCTGGTATTTCGAACTTAAGATCCTCAACAATATACTTTGATTTAGACCAGACATCATCAAGGACCAGCAACATTTTACCTGATCCCTTTTGTTTAATTAGGTTCTCGATCTGATTCTTGGTGTCTTCTTTACTTTTAAAATCACGATTAGGTATGCCATAATGTTTAAATAGGTCATGAGCGATGCTCTCTAGGCTGGTCTGTGTTGAGATAGTAACATAGAGGATATTGTTATCAAATATGCCTGTCAAGATGAAACCCATAAATGAACTGTTTCAATCAATATATACGACAATCCAACATCAAGAAGAATTGTGATTACCTTTTATTTCATCATCATGACAAAGCTTCTTGGCCAAAGTAGTCTTGCCAAAACATCCAGGGGCTGAAACCACCAACACTCGAGTGGCATCCTTCAACAGCATGTCCTTCAATTCCGCAAGATGCCGATCCAAACCAATAACAAACTCCGGGAGCCCTGGAACACTGCACGAACCCGAAAACCCGCCCCCACTGCTAGTAGCAGTTCTTGCCGAATACGCCTGCACTTCTGTCTGAAAGAAATGCAAGATTTGGTTGTTCAAACAGTTTAGGTTATTTGAATAGGTGAATTTCTTTTGTATATTCAAACGCTTGATCTTGGAGCACTTGGCAACGCTTGATCTTTTGAATAGGTGAACTCTATCGTTTCATCATCTGGACGATCCAACACCTTGTTTAACTCCCTGATATCACTAAATACTGGCTCCACACTTTTCAGGGTTTTTTCAAGATGTGTGAGCTCTTTCTTGAATCCAGCAGTTTGTTCAATCCCCTTGACAATTACTTTCAGCAATGCACCAAAAGCAGCACCTAGAGCAGCTCCGGCAACAAGTTCCGCCATTTCTAGTAGCGCAAAATCAATTCGTTAATATTTTCCGGCCGGGAGGATTTTGCTACCAACTGTTTCGTTTACTTGTAATTTAAAAGAGCGATTGGAAAAGGTCAACTGAAATTGATGTGACATTTAAGCCGACGGTAAACGAAGCTGCAACTTGCAGGAAGGTTCTTTGTAATTTCTCTCTTGGTTCGGTGGCAAACAATATGCACTGTTGCGACGCGGTTGATTCAAATCAGATCTTATTGCTCTAGTAAATTATTTTCTCTCTATCTCACGTATTAAATAGTAGATTACAAACTCGTGTATTAAACGAGTTAAATAAATATGAACACATGTTACTTTCTGTTTATTTTTATTATTATTTTTCTCACATCTCTCTCCTATTGAATAATGATATTAAAAGAATTTACTTTTAGATTTTTTATATAAATCTAATTACGAATACTTATTATTTAATTATAAATAGTTATTATATCATCAAGAAAATAAGTTTAATATGAATTAACATTTATCAATTAAATAAAAAATTAATACTCAGTTGAAAAAAATGTTTTAAAACTAACTTAACAGAGCTTATAACTATCACAACAAATTACATTTTTTAAAAACATATTTTGACGAGTGTGTGTTAACAAATTACATTATATTTTATTCCACTGATATAATACACCGGTTTATTTAACCCATGTATTACACGGGTTTTTAAAAATAAATTATTTTTATTACTAACTATATAACATTTCAATTATTTATTTAACCCGTGTAATACACGAGATTTTAGCCTAGTTCAACATTATACACAATACTTTACAACATGTATTTGTACAAAGGTAGACAAAGGCTCAACCTACTTGCGCCCAATGACTGCTCAATTATTTTTGAGCTCAAACCGAAACAAAAATTTGAGGCTCTTTATAATATAAAAAGAAAAAAAATTGGTTGGTAATTTCGATTTCTATTTGACATGAAAATTACTAAAATAATTTATATAACACCTGATAAATTTATAAAGTAGGTGGTTTTTCATGGCTAAATAAAGTGGGTTATCTAAAGATATATAATTTTTTTTCTCACTGTTCAAAAAAATTTTAAATATATTTTTGAGTAAATTAAAGTTTTGGCTTATGTGGTTTGACTTGTTTAACTATTTTAGTCTAAAAATGAATCTTTTAACATATTAGTCCTGAGGTTATAGTTTTGTAATCATTTCAGTCCATGACACCAACCCTATTAACTTTTTTTTGTTAAGTATAGGGCATTTTAGTCATTTTATTTCTAAGTGAACTTGTTTAACCTTTTCAGTGCAATAAAAACTTTTTTTAGACTTTTTTAATAAAAAACATTTTTTCTACTTTTTTTGTAAAACGTTTTTTTAGTTTTTTAAAATCATTTTTGTAGTCTTTTTTCCACGTAAAAACGTCTTTTTTAAACCTTCTAAAAAACGTTTTTTTAACTTTTTAAAAATAATAAAAAAAAGAAAAAAATTTAGAAAAGTCAAAAACACATTTTTAAAAAGGTTTAAAAAAGACGTTTTTACAAAAAAAAATTAAAAAATGATTTTAAAAAAGTAAAAAAAAACTTTAAAAAAAGTAGATTAAATGTTTTTATAAAAAAACCTAAAAGAAGTTTTTATTGGACTGAAAATGTTAAACTAGTTCACTTAGAAATAAAATAACTAAAATGCCTCTATAATTTACAGAAAAAGTTAATAGGATGAACGTCATAAGTTAAAAAGGTTAGAAAAATACAAACTCAAGGGTTAATATGTTAAAAGATTTCATTTTAAGTTAAAAGGGTTAAAATAGACTAAAATACATTGGGTCAAAAGCGAAATTTACTATATATTTTTAAGAGTAAACTTCGGTTTTAGTACCTGTGGTTTGGATCAATTTCCTATTTTAGTCTAATAATTTTAATTTCTCTTTTTTATTCACTGTGGTTTTCTTTTTGTCTCAATTAAAACCAAATGATTAACACCGTTAAAAATCTTATGTTAACTTTTTATGAAAAGACAAAAATACCCCTAGTAAAATAAATGTGTACACATGTATTAAAGAACACACTCTCTCTCTACCCTCTTCACCCCCTTTTCCACCACCACCACCAGCAGCACCCCCTTTTCCACCACCAACACCACCCCCTTTTACCACCACCATCACCAGCAGCGACGGCCCTGGCCTTCTAGCGATTGTTCAGACAAGCAAGGGTGGCAGCTAAGAAGGTTCGTAAGCTGGCCCGTTTCGTTTCTGACAAACAAATCCCTTTTCTGGCAGAAATTAATAATCCGGCAACACCTAGCAGCGGCGCAAGGGTTATGGCGAGACTCAAGAGCCCCTCGGCGAGTTTCCTTCTCGATCTCTTGTCTTTTGGGTTAGATCTACCCACGAAATAGGGTTGGTGGCTGCTGGGTAGTGAACGGCTCAAGAGCCTCTCTTATCTTTTTGGGTTAGATCTCGCCGGAAAAAACGAGGTGGTGGCCATATCTCATTTAGGTGGCGGTGTAGTGAACGGAGGTGGTGTGTTGGTGGCCTAGCCGGAAAAACGAGGTGGTGGCCGGATTTTTTTTTCGGTGGTGGTGACAATGGAGGTTTATTTAAATTTTAGAGTTTTATTGGAGAAGAATGATTGTGGTGGTGGATATTTTTGTCTTTTGTTATTTTTTTAAAAACAAGAGTATTTTTGGCTTTTAACAAATAGTTAACAGAAAAAAAAAACAAACGGTGTTAGAGGAGTGAGTTTAATTGAGACAAAAGTGAAACCACAGTGACGAAAAAAAAGAAATTCAAACTAATGAACTAAAATAGGGAATTGGCCTAAATCACAAGAACTAAAACGGAGTTTACTCTATTTTTAAATAGTTACATGTGACAACGAAATCAACTTCAAAACTAAAGAACTTTTAAAAGGTCATGAAAAATTGGATCACTGATTATTTCCAAATACTCATAAAACCATCTCTTGTAATATAATCCAAATACTCATAAAACCACCTCTTGTAATATAAAAAATCAAAATTTATAAATAACCATCATTATATAAACATACATCTACATAGGAGTTGAACAGTGTTTGCATTTTATTAGCTATTGTATTTTATTATTATTAAATTTTTGTTTGTGGTTTGGATTCTTCAAGAGACGACATGTGTTTTTTACCTTTGCTCCACAGGTAGCCCGCATTCTTTTCTTCTTCTTTATATCATCGCTATGGTTTCTCTCTTTCTATTTTTCCGATCGGTCGTTGCATTTGACTGTTGGTATGTTTACGGATCGTTGTCTTCTTCTTCGTTTCAAATTTTGTTGTTTTGTATGGTTGTATTGTCCTATTCTTCGTTTTTTTTTTTTGTTTTTTGTTCTTTTACTATGCTTCTGTTATGATAGTTGTTGTTTTAGGCTGATGGAAATTACTTATTAGGTCTTTGTTTTTTGCCATACATTTAAAGTTAATGGCTTCGTTCATCGAGTTTTAATCAAACCGAGGCATGTTCGTCCACGAATTTTTTGAGTTTTGAAACCGGTTTTTGATGTCTTGTGTTTGTTGGTAAAAGAGGTGTCACATATTGTTTGTATGTCGCCGGAAAATGTCACGGCCAACTATCACACATCGCCTCAGGCACCCATGGACGTGTGCGATCTCGATTGGCATCTTGACTTGATTTCAGAGTTTTTGTAAAGTATAACAGAAGTCTTTTCAAAAGGATCGTTTCACCATTCTTGCAACCTCAACGGTTGTATTTGTAAATATCAAAACTCAGTTCGAAGACACAAATTTTATATTTACTTTATAAACATAGGGAATTAAATGCACTTTCATTTTGATTATAAAACAAAGTTTGAAATCAAATACATATACAACCACCAGAAATAATATTATCCAGTTGATCAGTTCACTGGTCCTATCTCTTTATACACAAGGCCTGATAATCCAATGTGTAAGTTATCCTTTTCACATGTTAGATCTAATGTCTGTCTTTCACATTTCATGTCAGGGTCAGATCTTATGTCTGCCCATATCTCATTCTCATCTCAATTTATTCGTTACTTGAAAACATTTTGAAAATAAAACTCAGCGCGAACGCTAGTGAATACATTATCTTGACAGGAAAACATTTTGATAAAGTATTCACCTTGAGTATAGGAATTAGCCTCTAAGTTGCAAATTATAGAATCAATCTCTTAGCTTGGTTTCTCTAGCATTTCGACCTATCTACAAGCGTTTCTTTCTTAACTGTGCACTACAACGAGCGGGAATCGAACCGGGAGCGTCAGGAGTCGTCTAGGGAAGCTCTAGACAAAGATTGTAAAGAGTGAATTCAAGTTTGTGTGTTTGAATGAGCTGAATTCGCTCATCTATTTATAAGGTGAAATTTAGCCACGTAGCGGATCACTACGTAGGCGGGAGGCAGTCCGCCACCGCCTTGGATTGCGTTAGCCCTAAACGTCATTCGTTGATTGGACCGAACATGGTTTTGCGGCTAGCGGACCGTTACCAGGGAGTGTAGCGGTCCACCACCCTTCTATGTGGCGAATTCTGAGAGTTTTGCGGCTGGCGGACCGTTACCATCTGGCGTGACAGTTAGCCACGAGTACACGCGTAAGATTATTTTCCCATTAGTCACATGACATGTGTCACACGTGGGTTCGTTGCTTAGTGAGCAAGTAGCAGACCGTAACCACAAATGGTGGTGATCCGCCACCCAATGAATTATATCAAAAGAAGCAAAAGTACAAGACAATGAATCAGAATACAAAAGTCTTTTACTATTTGATAACTGGAAAGAATGACAAACATGGAAATTTTTGTCTTTATTACATGAAAAAAATGACGACTTGATAGTAAGTCTAAAACTTGAGGGTTGGGATGTCCAAGTCTAGTGTGCCATGTTTGAGTGGAAGCAAGACACGTAATGGGACTGGTAAAAGGCAAGGTGAAAGGATATAGATCCCCGGTACTATTGTGGCGGGAAAGGTGCTTTCCAGTCTTGAGATCCTTCAAAGAAAAACAAAATGGATCAAATTCAAGGGAAACTTGATTATTACGAGAAAACTTTCAAATAGAAATAAGGTTTTTGATAATGTCGGGAGCATAAAGGGTGTTGTTAAGGTGGTAGGTTTTAGTATGAAGTGTATTGTAACATCCCAAAAATGAAACGACTTTTGTAATGACGTGTTAAACCTGAGGCGAGCTGAATAAACGAGCGAGGCACGATGGGCCGGGCCGGATGTGCTTGAGGATGTTGATCAAGGGAAATGAGCCTCCCTATAAATAGCCAAACCCTCCTCTTTCTCTCATTTACACATTCTAGAGAGAGAAACCTTAGAGAGAGAAAGTGCAAGGATCGACCCGAGGAGCTAGCATCTTGTTCCTCTAATGTTCGTGAGTGGATTCTCCAATTCAGAATCTTAAAACAGGTAACAACTCGTTCCAAATCTAATTTTTTGGTTTATGTTGGGTTTTCGGGTATTTTTGTGAAAAGGTTGAGTTTTTGTGAACCAAACGAGAAAAGGGTTATAGATATGTAAATAGGAATGAAAACTACAAGTTTTGAACGTAAAAAGTCGGTAACTTGAATGTAATCAGATCTGGCCGCCATTAACATGCAAACTTAGGGTTTTGGGGAAGATGACAGCCCCGCCGGCGAACTTGTCAAGTTCGCCTGGTGGGGGTTGGGCGAACTTAATAAGTTCGCTGGAAGTGGATTGTACGAACTTAGGTAAGTTTGATGGGATAAGTTCGCCTGATGGAACTACGAAGTCTTGAAGTCATACGAGAAACGTCGGAAAGGTTTGATCAAATCATACCATTCACGATTTAGGAAGAGAGGAAAGTTAAGTCCGAGGTTTGTCGGATCATTTTGGATAATGACGCGGGTTTGTGAAGTAGCTTATCGGTTGGAGTTGCCTGATGAATTAAGTGGGATTCATCCTACCTTCCATGTATTACACTTGTGAAAGTGTTTGGCGGATGAATCGGCTCATGTACCACTTACTGACATCGAGGTCGACAACAACCTTAACTACATCAAAGAACTTGTGGCCATACTAGACAGGAAGAAGAAACATTTACGTAATAAAGTTATCCAATTGGTTAAAGTCCAATGGAAGCACCGAAAGGGATCTGAAGCTACGTGGGAAATAGAAACGAAAATGAGGGAGTCGTACCCTCAACTATTTGACTTACGATAGGTTTCGAGGACGAAACCTATCATAAGGAGGTAGACTTGTAACTAGGGATGAGCACTTAACGGGTATTACCCGGCAAACCCATCAAACCCGTTAGAACCGACCCGTGAGAAACAGTGAAAGCTAACTATGGTACGGTAAACGGGTCTATGATTTAGCCTCAAAAGGGTACGGGTCTGGAACCGAAGACAACCCGTATACCCTTTAAAATATTAAACATAATTAAATATTTAGTGTTGATCAATATGTAAATATGTGATATATTTTTTATATTTACCAAATTTAAAAGACATGTTATTTTAATAATTAAAAATATATATAAGTGGAAATATTATATAATTCTCATTTATAATATTTATAAATATTATAAATGAAAGGAAAAACATTAAAAGTGTAGCATATGTATATAAGTTTATATTTTAATAATTATTTAGAATTTTATTATAATACCCGATAATAATAATAATAATAATAATTTGAATTAATCAAAATCACGTTAACTTGCATGTGATTACTTTAAATATATCTTGACCCTAAGAGCAAGAGTTTGAAATTTGATTTCAAAATTTAAGGAATTATTCTTAGTGACTACGAACTCATCTTCGAAACAAGATGACCGACATTGACTATACGTGTCCATCTTCGCAAAACCCGCGAACCCTTACCCATTTTCCCATGGACCCTTAACCGACCCTTTTAACTATTATACGGGTCACGGGTATGTATTTTGTCATTAAAAGGGTACGGGTACAAGTATACGGGTACGGGTACGGGTCGGGTATACCTGTTTGCACACCCCTACTTGTAACATCCCGAAAATGAAACTATTTAACTTTAGGCGAAGTTCGCTGGATATGTTCGCTTAATGACTAGGGGCGAACTTAACCTTAAGTTCGCCTGTATGGTAGAAGGCAAACTTTGCCTTAAGTTCGCCTAAAACAGAACAAGAATACCGTTAGAGTCGGGATTAGATCTGATGTGTATTTAACTACCCAATTAAGATTATACGTGAGGTTGTTGGGCCTTCGACTAGGACAACGAGACTAGATTATCAGGTGAGTTCTAGATGCCCTCTTTTAAATGTTTTAAATAATATTTTTGGGCTGGTGTGTATACGTAACGATGTGATTTTTTTATAAAACAATGTGTTATGAATGATATGTGTGACGTTTTACGAAATGATGTTTATGAACGATGTTTGGAAGGAAAAGGTTATGAAAGAAGTTTTTATGAAATATTTTACCAAAAGAAGTTTACGAAGTGTTTATGAATGAATGAAATGATTTTTAATTAAACGTATGAATGCTTTAACTGAAGTTTTGAAGTAAAGAAGTGAATGTTTATGAAAGTCACAAATGAACGAATCTTCCATTATTCCTTAGGGAATGAAGGTTATAGGTATGAGATGTATGTTATGGGCCTTTATCTTTTAGGGGCCTTTGTGGCTACTTAACTGTTGTACAACTGGGTTGATGACGGTCACCAAGGGGATTATCGTGATCCTTGAAGTTGGTATGATTTACCTTGTAGGGTAGTCGTGCTTGAAGTTTGGTACTTGTGCCTTACGGGGTACAATGCTTGAAGTTTAGTACGTGTCATCCTTGTGATGTCGTGCTTGAAGTTCAGTCTTGAATGACCTAAGTATCGGGCCCTAGGTTTCTCCGCTCGAAGGACAGTACGGTGTTGAAGAGCCTAGTGGTGGCGATCTTTAGGTTATTCCACCAGTATGTGATGTTTGGATTTGACGGTTACGAAAAGGCGCATATTCGATATGTTCGTTGACTTATGATTTATGTTTTCTGTATGTTATGTTATTGCATGATTTTCGTATGCTTTTATTAATGAAGTTAAATGATATGTTTTTGGCAAATATTTGGAGCTAATGTTTTATGGTTAAAAACTAGAACTCACCATCGTAGCTGACTTTTAGTATGCACATTCAGGTTAAGGCATGTTATGAGGATGGACGGTGATGTTGGGCGGCTTGAAGGGTTACCCGGATGATATGAAGACCGGCATCCCATTAGGATTTGTTTATGTATTTGATAGTGTTACGCTTTCGCATTTTGAACAAGTTTTAATTATTCAAGTTTAATAACTGTTTGTGAATGAGTAAATCCAACAAGTGAGGCCTCCCGGTTTTGGGGCCTTACATGTATGTAAAGCATTACCAGAACCGTAAATAGGCAACGTATTTCCATTTCCAACAAATATATTACCTTTGTGAGATGATGCAAAGGGGAGTGGAACATACCTAGATTTGCAGTGATGTGATTGGAAGCAACTGTATCCATGTACCATGTGGGATTGGGAGGTGTAAGCTGCATATTCTGATTTGTTGCACCAATGTTAGTGTAGTGCAGGGCATCAAACTAAGAAGCTGTCATTGGAGGATGTCCACCTTGTTGAACAACCATGTTTTTCCATGGGTGTTGTTGTCGGGTGGGCTACTGGGATGGTCTAGTGCTCCACTGATTGGGGTTCTTCCAATTAATTGGTTGAGTCGGGTAAGGAGATGGTGGGGTATTCCACCCCGCCCAAGGTGGAGGAGAAGAGTAGTGGTGAGAGCGACCACCCCTTCCACCATAACCACGACCACCACGGTTACCCCACGGCTCCGTCCTCTGCCACAGTTAGAGTTTCTTTAGTAACTTGTGTCATAGGGGCGTGTGTGGTCAGGGCGGCAGACCCAGTTTATGGTAGGGGCTGAGGTGTGTTTGATTCTATGGCAGCCCTATGAGGTGTAAAAAGAACAGTTTTGGTGAGCAAATTGACGTTGCTGCTCAAGTTGTCTCATACCCCCGGGCAGTGTCCCATGAAGGGGTGCTTTGGTTGATGAAGGCGGCGGTAGTATCATATTCGGGTGGAAGACCCCGAACAAGTTGTAACACAATTCTAGATTCAAGGACGGGATACCCAACATCATTCAATTATTAAGCGATTTCTTTTAATTTCTGGAAATACTCATCCATGGAGGAGCATCCAGTTAAGGTAAGGTTGGTAAATTCATGCTCGAGGGCAGCTGCTTGAGAACCCTTATGTCACACCCCCAAATTTCACTAACGGAGTTTTACCGTTTGGAAGGTGACACACTAGGATCTCAGTCATTAGTTACATCAAACGACACTATATGGGACTTGAAATGTCATAACATAAAAGTTCAGAGGTAATGCGGAAGCGGAAGCGTAAACGTTAAAATGAAGTAAAAAATAATTACACGCAACGAGCGTCAATTAATGTAATTAAATAAACTGTTTAAAATATTCGAAATGGATGATATGACAGTAGGACTCCATGCATGTCCTAAGTGCGCAACCTGTGCCAAAGCGACCTGAGAAACATGTAAGAAAAAGTGTCAACACGAGGTTGGTGAGTTCACAGGTTTCAAGTTTGCAATAAGAGAGTGTTTGTCAGATTATGTATATTCAATATGCATATCTATAGGTAGCTAGCCTATGTTCATGTCTTACTAAAGCGCTCGCAACCGAAGCTGACTGTTTGTGTTTGTATGCCTCCTGCCAGGTCTATCAACTCTGGCAAATGTGAGTAGGCTAACATTTCACCCGTTCGATCTCCAATCGAGTTAGCGCGACTAACGCGGGTGGGGCTTGTCAAACCCAGTAGTACTACTAAACATTACCTCGCTAAGATCCATATTAACGGTTCGATGTATGATGAGGACTTTCTGTGATAGTGTGTCACACTTAGCCTCAACAGTAATAACATATGAATTACAATAATCTAAAATAGTTGTGTCATGTTTTCTCCCCCAACGGGAAAAACATGTAACATAATGTTTGTCTGCGTACCTGTCTCTCCCCCATGGGGAAAACAAGTAAAAGTATGATTGTTTGTGTACATGTTTATTTCTCCTTAACAGGAAAACAAGTAAAATATGTTTGTGTGTAAGCATGTTTCTCCCCCAATAGTAAAACAAGTAAAAAGGGGCCATGAAACTCACCTTCTTTGCTTTGAAGGTAGTTTCACACTAGAGGTACGTTGGAACCACGAGTGTAAGTCTCAAAAGACCTACGAATGTCCTAAAATTATAAACACATAAATTAGGAATAATAATGGGAATTGTGACTGTGACACGGAAAGAAACGTCTTAAAGAACCGCTCTAATAAACGAGAGTGGACGAACGTGTCCACGAGATTGGGAATTACTTTACGCGACGAATGACTCAATTAATAATATTTATACGAGTGAATAATATAATTAATTATATTATTAATTAATCTCTATTGATACACGGCGTTATAAAATGATTCGAAATAATATAAATATATATTATTTAATAATACGGGTCACAGTTTGAAAATAATATAAATATATTATTTTATACGAATTTACGGCTTAAAATAATATAAACATATTATTTTTACTTAATAATAATAATAATAATGTATAAATTATAAAAGCGGGTATAATTTATAAAAATATGCTAATAATTCAAAACCCAAGCCTACGGGTTGTCTTCCGGGCTAAAAACACATTTATATAATAACCCAATATTATAAGGTTTGATTTTTATTAATTTAATATTCCAGAAAAATGTTCCAAAAATAATTGTGGGACGAACCCGGGTCCCTCCCACACGCACACACTGACCAAACCATCACGCCCGCTAGGGTCATCACAAACAAACCCGAGACCCATTGCTTTTAACATCATGATCAAACGTGATTTCCTTCCCATATGCTCCCAGATCGAATCTCGTCCCATACACTATGAATTCGATCGCGACTGGTTTCGAAATCATAGGGGTTCTTCTCACCTATGGATTGCGAGTCTGATGCTAGGTTCAATTGCAAAAATCGTTAAGTTTTAGGTAATTAAAATTCAGTTTGAAAAGCCGAGACTTAGACTTAAAAACGTGGGATCAATTTGATAAAATATGATGATGTTAGAGGCTGGATTCATGGGGCTATTAAAGAGAATTAGATTCCGATTCTATCCATGTATTTTAATTATATTGAGATTACAGTTTGACTGGTGTTCGATTCAACCCAAAATGTGATGAACCCTAGAATCGGTTCATCACTGATCCGATGTTATATCTTCGAATTAGCATAGGGTTTTCAAAGGATGGATGATGGCGAGTCTATCCATGAAGTTTAATTGCATTTATATTGAGTCTAAGATAGAGTTCGATTAAAACGTGAACCTATGAACCCTAGATTCTGGATTTTGTAAAATTAGATGTTTTTTGATTCAATTAACATGGGGCTTTCATTAAACTAAAGATTTCGAAACTAATGGTATGATTTAATTGCATTGAGAACGAGTCTAGAATCAAAAGCCCCAAATCCGATTTCATATGAACCCTAGAATCGGATTATGATTAAATCGATAATGTAAGCCCTGTTTAGGATAGGGCTTTCATTCTACAGCATAAAACGAATTAAATGAATGTTTCAATTACCCGATTGGATGTTGGATTGATAGTGCTTGACTAACATTGAGTTCGTCGACTGCGGGTTGATCTTTTATGCTTCTGGTTGCTTCTCCGGCGCGACTGGTGCATGGAAATTCTTCTGAGGGACTCGAACAAGATTCGTAGGTGTATAATTTGTGAGGGAAATACAAGAATTTTGTGAATTCGGTGATCGTTTGGAATAAGTCGATGGTTTTGGATTTAATTTCCATTATTCGAGTTTAATTTGATTAATGTCTACGATTAAAGCGCAATCATGAACGATTATGGCATTTAAGTGTTAATCAATTACTACATTCGATCGATTTCGGTTATCAAACGAGAATTGGAAATCAAGAAGTCGCGAATTTTGACTTCAAAAAGTTAACAGAACCAATTTTGTTAATTTTGACTTTGAGGGGTCAAATTATTTAATTTAGCATATTCCCACAACTAGTCCCTGTAGTTTTGAGTTGAATTTGTGACAGAATCAGTCCTTGGGGTTAGATTTAGTTAACGAGGTTAAGTTTTTAACCGAAAACTTAACGGAATAGTTAACGGAGTTAACCTAAAAAGTCGAATTGTCACATCATCTCCTAGTTGAAAGAATTTTCGTCCCGAAAATTAAATAGTACCTTAAGGATTTGACGCGGAGTGCTTGAACAGGTTAGGATATTTGCGCATCATCTGATCCTCACGCTCCCACGTGAATTCCTGTCCGCGTTTCGAGTTCCAACGAACTCTGACAATAGGGATTTTACTGTGCTTTAACGTTTTGACTTCCCTATCCATAATTTCCACATGTTCTTCGATGAAACGTAACTGTTCATCAACGTGTAGTTCCTCAAGAGGAACTGCGAGTGATTCGTCTGCTGGACATTTCTTCAAATTTGAGACGTGAAAGACGTTGTGTACACCACTCAGTCCTTCAGGTAAGTCCAGTTGATACGCTACTGGTCTGATTCTCTTTATTATCTTGAATGGTCCAACATAACGAGGATTCAGTTTGCCTCGTTTCCCGAAACGAATGACCCTTTCCAAGGTGAGACTTTGAGTAAGACCATGTCACCTATTTGAAACTCTAAAGGTTTACGACGCTTGTCGGCATAACTCTTTTGACGGTCACGAGCTGCCACCATACGGTTTCTAATTTGAACGATCTTTTCGGAAGTTTCAAATACAAGTTCAGGACCTGTAAGTTGACTATCCCCAACCTCGGCCCAACAAATAGGAGAACGGCATTTCCGTCCATAAAGTGCTTCGAATGGAGCTGCCTTGATGCTAGTGTGATAACTGTTATTGTAGGAGAACTCCACTAACGGTAGGTGAGACTCACAAGTTTTACCGAAATCGATCACACAAGCTCGTAGCATGTCCTCCAGAGTTTAGATAGTACGTTATGTTTGGCCATCAGTTTGAGGATGGTATGTTGTGCTCATATCTAGACGCGTGCCTAAGGCCTTATGTAACGACTGCCAGAAACGAGAGGTGAATCGTGTATCACGATCCGAAATAATAGAGATTGGCACCCCATGCCGAGAGACTATTTCTTTCAGGTAAGTACGAGTAAGTTTATCCATTTTGTCGGTCTCTTTGATTGCTAAGAAGTGAGCGGACTTTGTTAATCGATCAACGATTACCCATATGGTATCACATCCGGTAGGGGTTCGTGGTAATTTGGTGATGAAATCCATGGATATTTGTTCCCATTTCCACATAGGAATTTCTGGTTGTTGCAGAAGGCCGGATGGTTTTTGATATTCAACTTTGACCTTCGCGCAAGTCAGACACTTACTAACATAGGTGGCTATATCGGCCTTCATCTTCGGCCACCAATATAGCACCTTTAGATCATGATACATTTTGTCGGAACCTGTATGTATCGAGTAACGAGATTTATGAGACTCATCCATAACTAGTTCCCTTAGGTTTCCGAATACTGGAACCCATATTCGCTCGGCGAAGTAGCGAATACCATCAGATTTGACTTCAAGTTGTGCTTCCATTCCACGTGTACTTTCCAGCGGTAGATTTTCTTCTTTTAGGGCTTCGAGTTGAGCACTACGGATTTTGTCAGGTAATCCGGGGTGAATAGTAAGCTGTAATGCTCGAACTCGTTTGGGTTTTGTTTCTTTTCGACTTAAGGCATCAGCTACGACATTAGCTTTGCCCGGGTGGTATCGGATCGCACAGTCATAATCATTTAAGAGTTCGACCCAACGACGTTGTCGCATGTTCAACTCTTTCTGTTCGAAGATATGCTGAAGACTCTTGTGATCGTTATAGATGGTGCATTTGGTACCGTACAAGTAGTATCTCCATATCTTAAGTGCGAAGACTACGGCTCCCAACTCGAAGTCATGAGTGGTATAGTTTCTCTCGTGGACCTTTAGTTGACGTGAAGCGTATGCGATCACCTTTTCGCGTTGCATTAAGACACAACCCAGACCTTGAATAGATGCATCACAATACACTACAAAATCATCGGTACCTTCCGGAAGAGCTAGAATAGGTGCACTGCAAAGTTTCTGTTTGAGGTGTTGGAATGCTGACTCTTGGTTGTCGCCCCAATTATAGGCTTTACCCTTTTGAGTTAAAGCAGTGAGGGGTTGAGCAATTTTGGAAAATCCTTCAATGAATCGACGGAAATATCCAGCCAATCCCAGAAATTGTCGCACCTCAGTCGGAGTCGTCGGTGCTGCCCAATTCTTGATGGATTCTATTTTGGATGGGTCGACATGTATCCCTTTCTCGTTAACCACATGCCCTAGAAACTGAACTTCCCGGATCCAAAATTCACACTTGGAAAACTTAGCATACAGTTGTTCTCGCTTCAGTAGTTCCAAAATTAGGCGTAAATGTTCCTCATGTTCTTCCTTGTTCTTGGAATAAATGAGGATGTCGTTGATGAAAACGATAACGAACTGGTCAAGGTAAGGCTTACACACACGGTTCATGAGATCCATGAATACCGCAGGTGCGTTGGTTAACCCGAAAGACATGACCATAAATTCGTATTGGCCGTACCTCGTTCTGAATGCAGTCTTTGAGATATCCTCTTCTCGGACTCTTAACTGATGGTAGCCGGACCTGAGATCTATCTTGGAATAGAAACTTGATCCTTGGAGTTGATCAAAGAGGTCATCTATGCGAGGTAAAGGATAACGGTTCTATATAGTTACTTTGTTCAGCTTACGTTGATTGATGCACATGCGGCAAGTCCCGTCTTTCTTCTTGACGAACAGGACTAGAGCTCCCCATGGTGATGAGCTCGGTCGAATGAAACCCTTATCTAACAACTCTTGTAGTTGTGTTGATAATTCTTGCAGCTCACTAGGTGCAAGTCTATAAGGTGCCCGAGTGATCGGTGCCGCTTCGGGTGCTAGATCGATTTGGAATTCAACTTGACGGTACGGTGGCAGACTAGGCAAGTCCTCGGGAAATACTTCCGGGTAGTTACGTATGATTGGGATATCATCAATTTTCTTCTCCTCAGATGACTGCTCGACGACGAGAGCCAAAATAGCAGTAGACATTTCTGTGCTTTCATGAAGGATATGATGCCAACGACTGCACCACTCCCTTTTGCCTTGGACAGAAAGGATTTCCCCTCTAAGGAGAGGAAGGTAAACATTTTTGTCATAACAGATGGCCTCAGGTTGGTTCTTGGATAACCAATTCATACCGACAATAAGGTCGGAACTGCCAAGTGTAACTGGCAGAAGGTCAATGTCAAGTTTATGACTAACCAATACTAGTTTACAGCTGTAAGAATGCGAGTTGCTTCGATTTTCTGAGTGCCTGCTATCTCAATAGTATACTTGGCTTTTAATAGAGTTGGAGCACGACACATTAATATGGAATTTGTGAAGTCATACTGAGACTTCTAGTGAGACTCGCGCTTATAAAGCAAGTGTCAGTCAATGCATAGGCTAAGGGAAGAGGTTCACATGTAAGAAAGAAAAGTCTAATGAGATATAGATTCCAGTAGCATAAGAGATAGGATGTATGTTTAAGTAATTGCGTTCAACTGATGGTTGGCTAGGTTAAATCCTCGTTTCCTAATGTCATTGGATCAATGGGATCATTTCGTGAAGAAAGAAATCCGTTTACAGGATTGAATATGCTGGAGTAAAATTCGAAGTTAGACTAAGGATTAGTCACATGATGAGGTAACAAGTTCAAATGGGATCTATTGTTGGAGTGTAAGGAATAACGTGTTAGCATAGAAAGAATTCCTCAAATTCTGTGTACATAATTGGAGTCGATGGTTTTACTCTGAGGTTATACTAGAGTTTCATTCCAGGTGGTTCCATTGATTAAGTTTGAATGAGAGTCGTAAGATCACTAAGACTCTTACATGAGTGAAAATAACATTGATGGATTCCATTGATGATAATTCAGTGTGTCCGTAAACATTTTCAACCTGATAGTCGCGTCTATCAGCTGTTAAACGAGTTTAACGATACCAACTAGTCGTTGAGTGGGTTATGAGAGTTTCTACTGTCAATGGAAATATAAGTATGTAAATCATAGAGTAGGACCATTTATCCACACACTAGGTTTCACCAGGACTTACATGCACCTCAAATAATTATTACGTGTGCACCCGTAATGATAATTTGCTTTGCATGCTCACCCTTGTTCTCCCTGTCCTGTGTCATAATGTCCTTTAGGTTATATTGTTGAGTACATAGTGTTGTCAGATATGATAAGTCATCGAAAAGCTTAGTCATCAACTATACTTTGATCAATTAGAACTCATATCGGGATGAGTAGTCGAGGATGGTTTGCTCTGAGTATTCACTCGAGTGAAACACAATACAGGAGTCCAATACAGCGGATTGTAAATGAGAACATATAACAAACATGTACATGAAATGGGACTTCGAGAAATGATACTAATTCATGAATACAAGTTACAGGAAGCAGCAAGGTAGCCGTCCTTTCAACTTAGTCAAGATAGGGTTTGAGTATGCATTAAGCAATGCGTTTTCAGATTTGTGGTCAATCTATTCTCAACAGAATATCGACTAAAGAAGCGAGCCCATGGCTCGGTAAAGTGATGACATCTACGTGCCAATGGATTCTAAAATAATGCGTGCAACGGTCTGCCTTCAGTCGGCGCATTGTTGCTAGTGATTACAGTAGGGACTCGCCTCCGACGATCCCAATTCCCAAAGAGATATGCGTTAGTGCTGAGTGTCGTCCATAACATAGACCTGAGAAAGCCCACCATACCCAACAGGAGATGGTGTGAGAGACTCCTCCGAAGGCTCCGTCTCACTGCCCTTGGACAAAAGTGGATGATGTTCTGGTGTTTCCCCGAGTGTCGCCACTAGGAATGATGATGTAATACGAATGATGTGTTCCTCGCCAACTGAGGGTGATACGGATGGTGTTACATGCCTGCACTACAATGTATGTATGGGTGTTATGTGTATCAGGTATGAGTGTCTGTGCCGAGTAACTAATGTGTGAGGTTATAGTCTAGTATGCAGTCCTAGTTCTCTATAGCCAATGGCTCTGATACCAATCTGTCACACCCCCAAATTTCACTAACGGAGTTTTACCGTTTGGAAGGTGACACACCAGGATCTCAGTCATTAGTTACATCAAACGACACTATATGGGACTTGAAATGTCATAACATAAAAGTTCAGAGTTAATGCGGAAGCGTAAACGTTAAAATGAAGTAAAAAATAATTACACGCAACGAGCGTCAATTAATGTAATTAAATAAACTGTTTAAAATATTCGAAATGAATGATAGGACAGTAGGACTCCATGCATGTCCTAAGTGCGCAACCTGTGCCAAAGCGACCTGAGAAACATGTAAGAAAAAGTGTCAACACGAGGTTGGTGAGTTCACATGTTTCAAGTTTGTAATAAGAGAGTGTTTGTCAGATTATGTACATTCAATATGCATATCTATAGGTAGCTAGCCTATGTTCATGTCTTACTAAAGCGCTCGCAACCGAAGCTGACTGTTTGTGTTTGTATGCCTCCTGCCAGGTCTATCAACTATGGCAAATGTGAGTAGGCTAACATTTCACCCGTTCGATCTCCAATCGAGTTAGCGCGACTAACGCGGGTGAGGCTTGTCAAACCCAGTAGTACTACTAAACATTACCTCGCTAAGATACATATTAACGGTTCGATGTATGATGAGAACTTTCTGTGATAGTGTGTCACGCTTAGCCTCAACAGTAATAACATATGAATTACAATAATCTAAAATAGTTGTGTCATGTTTTCTCCCCCAACGGGAAAAACATGTAACATAATGTTTGTCTGCGTACCTGTCTCTCCCCCATGGGAAAAACAAGTAAAAGTATGATAGTTTGTGTACATGTTTATTTCTCCTCAACAGAAAAACAAGTAAAATATGTTTGTGTGTAAGCATGTTTCTCCCCCAATAGTAAAACAAGTAAAAAGGGGCCGTGAAACTCACCTTCTTTGCGTTGAAGGTAGTTTCACACTAGAGGTACGTTGGAACCACGAGTGTAAGTCTTAAAAGACCTACGAATGTCCTAAAATTATAAACACATAAATTAGGAATGATAATGGGAATTGTGACTGTGACACGGAAAGAAACGTCTTAAAGAACCGCTCTAATAAACGAGAGTGGACGAACGTGTCCACGAGATTAGAAATTACTTTACGCGACGAATGACTCAATTAACAATATATATATATACGAGTGAATAATATAATTAATTACTCTCTATTGATACACGGCGTTATAAAATGATTCGAAATAATATAAATATATATTATTTAATAATACGGGTCACAGTTTGAAAATAATATAAATATATTATTTTATACGAATTTACGGCTTAAAATAATATAAACATATTATTTTTACTTAATAATAATAATAATGTATAAATTATAAAAGCGGGTATAATTTATAAAAATATGCTAATAATTCAAAACCCGAGCCTACGGGTTGTCTTCCGGGCTAAAAACACATTTATATAATAACCCAATATTATAAGGTTTGATTTTTATTAATTTAATATTCCAGAAAAATGTTCCAAAAATAGTTGTGGGAGCCCGGCCTCGAACCCGGGTCCCTCCCACACGCACACACTGACCAAACCATCACGCCCGCTAGGGTCATCGCAAACAAACCCGAGACCCATTGCTTTTAACATCCTGATCAAACGTGATTTCCTTCCCATATGCTCCCAGATCGAATCCCGTCCCATACACTATGAATTCGATCGCGACTAGTTTCGAAATCATAAGGGTTCTGCTCATCTATGGATTGCGAGTCTGATGCTAGGTTCAATTGCAAAAATCGTTAAGTTTTAGGTAATTAAAATTCAGTTTGAAAAGCCGAGAGTTAGACTTAAAAACGTGGGATCAATTTGATAAAATATGATGATGTTAGAGGCTGGATTCATGGGGCTATTAAAGAGAATTAGATTCCGATTCTATCCATGTATTTTAATTATATTGAGATTACAGTTTGACTGGTGTTCGATTCAACCCAAAATGTGATGAACCCTAGAATCGGTTCATCACTGATCCGATGTTATATCTTCGAATTAGCATAGGGTTTTCAAAGGATGGATGATGGCGAGTCTATCCATGAAGTTTAATTGCATTTATATTGAGTCTAAGATAGAGTTCGATTAAAACGTGAACCTATGAACCCTAGATTCTGGATTTTGTAAAATTAGATGTTTTTTGATTCAATTAACATGGGGCTTTCATTAAACTGAAGATTTCGAAACTAATGGTATGATTTAATTGCATTGAGAACGAGTCTAGAGTCAAAAGCCCCAAATCCGATTTCATATGAACCCTAGAATCGGATTATGATTAAATCGATAATGTAAGCCCTGATTAGGATAGGGCTTTCATTCTACAGCATAAAACGAATCAAATGAATGTTTCAATTACCCGATTGGATGTTGGATTGATAGTGCTCGACTAACATTGAGTTCGTCGACTGCGGGTTGATCTTTGATGCTTCTGGTTGCTTCTCCGGCGCGACTGGTGTATGGAAATTCTTCTGAAGGACTCGAACAAGATTCGCAGGTGTATAATTTGTGAGGGAAATACAAGAATTTTGTGAATTCGGTGATCGTTTGGAATAAGTCGACGGTTTTGGATTTAATTTCCATTATTCGAGTTTAATTTGATTAATGTCTACGATTAAAGATCAATCATGAACGATTATGGCATTTAAGTGTTAATCAATTACTACCTTCGATCGATTTCGGTTATCAAACGAGAATTGGAAATCAAGAAGTCGCGAATTTTGACTTCAAAAAGTCAACAGAACCAATTTTGTTAATTTTGACTTTGAGGGGTCAAATTATTTAATTTAGCATATTCCCACAACTAGTCCCTGTAGTTTTGAGTTGAATTTGTGACAGAATCAGTCCTTGGGGTTAGATTTAGTTAACGAGGTTAAGTTTTTAACCGAAAACTTAACGGAATAGTTAACGGAGTTAACCTAAAAAGTCGAATTGTCACACCTTATTTCTCAAAAAAATTTCCCGAATCCTAATCCAAGCAGCCCTAGCAGTGATATCTCATATATGTTTCAAGAATACGAGCCAAAAGATCACCAGAAATTGTACCGTAAATCCACTACAAGACAATAGCATCTATCTCGGCCCATGACGCGTACGTAGGGTCGGTTACCATCAATATGACCCAACACTTTGTATCCTTTTGAATGAAGTTTGAAGAGTTTTACCAAGAAGGAGTATGTAACTTTGGTCCCATCAAGTACACGAACTTTATTTTGAATGTTCGTGACGGTGTAGACTGGATGAAGAACTTGAGACCCTTTAGCCGTGGCTTCTCCACTGTGACTTGATTCTGAATCGCCGGACATAATCTTCGTGCGCCGGGAATAAGTGACAGTGATCGGTGATTGTTGTGGAGTAGAAGGTTTGGTGGCTGGCGATTGGGGTGGTGTGTTCGGTGGTGAGGTAGCGGCAGAGGAAGTTGAGGGGGACGATGGAGAAGATGTAGGGTTCGATGAATACTATGATACCATATATGTAATATGGTATTTTTTTGGTATTGTAAATATAATAATAGCAATTACACATCAACGAAGAATGAATTCATATACAAGAACACAATCACAACCAAACTATTGCTTTATTACTCAATTGATTACAGATTCAAAAAGAAATGAACAAGAAAGATGCGAACTAGCTAACAACCCTCTAACCTCATCTTATATACCAAAGCATGGTATAACTAACACACAACAACCAGATTATCAAATGACTGATCTGCCCCTACTAAACAAAGCTTATTACAACTTTGACATCTTGACTTTAATGAATGACTTTTATTGTTGACTTTAATTGACTGCAGCACTTTCTCTCAACAATCTCCACCAAGTGTAAAATTAATTAAACCAACTTTCAACATTGATAAACACTGCCCAAACTTACTTCCTGGCCGAACTTTAGTCAACATATCAGCTGCATTCTCATTAGTATCAACCCACTCAAACTTTACCTCCTTTGAGTTAATAATGTCCCTAATGAAATGCAACCTAACATTGATATGCTTGGTTCGCTCACGAAACATCTGATTCTTTGATTGCCTCAGTCAGATTCACAAACTCTGCTTCAGTTGATTCACTCCAACATCTACCAGATTCACTCCAAGCTCAATTATAAACTCTTTCAACCAAACAGCTTCTTTGATTGCCTCAGTCAGAGCCACAAACTCTGCTTCAGTTGTAGATAATGCTACAATGTGTTGCAATGTAGATTTCCAACCGACTATCCCACCAAAAACTTTAAATGCATAACATGTCACTGACCTGCACTTATCCAAGTCCTTAGCAAAGTCAGAATCAACATATCCTGTAACATCCATGTTTTTCCTGGTATTTCATATTGTGTAATAAATGACAATTTCAATCTAATGTTCACATTCAAAACGTTGTGTCACATCATTTACTATTTTCATATGCAATTAAGGAGTATTATCATAATGTTAAAAGTACATACACACATTTTACATTGCTACAATAACAACAGAAACAAACCTACGCCATCTCACAAACTACAAGGACTAGTCTTGAAAATTATCAAAATATCACTTGGCACGGTCGCGCCCCGTAAACACGGTCGCGCCGAGAACTGGCACGGTCGCGCCTGAAACTCAGTTGAAACGTAAACACTGCCTTAATCACAAAGTCTATTCGAGTCCGCAATTGTAACGTCTTTTGTGCCGTTTCCAGACTAATTCATCAATGACCAAACTCCTGAATAACCACAATTACAATTAGAAACCCAAAACCGTCACTTAGTCATTCCTTTCTCTCAATATCGTCCAAATCGCGTGACACCCTCGAAATCAAACCCCTGCGCATGATCTTCGAGCTTTTGTGATCACATTCCCCACTTCAATCGTGCCGGAATCCCAGCAGAAGACGCCAAGGATCAACGCGCCGAAATCGGAACTCCGTTTAGTCGAACTCTACCAATTCGATATCGTTTAAGGTAAGTAAACACATCCTCAGACTCATTTCAATCCCGTGAATGAAAGCCCTAACCTATTCAGGGCTTATACCATCGATTTGAACACGAATAGAATCTAGGGTTATTACGTTTTTGGTTTAATCAAACTACACTCTAGACACGATATCCATCCAATTAAAATACATGGTTATATTCGAAAACAATCAACAATTGAAAGCCCTATAAATTCAACCCTTGTTAATACAGAAAATTGTCAAAATTAGTTCCTGGAAAATCCAGACACGATCGTGCTAATCGCTTAGCACGGTCGTGCCTCTTGTCCAGACATGGCTATGCCCCATGCCTAAGCACGGTCGCGCCCCATGCCTAAGCACGGTCGCGTCCCGTGCCTAAGCGCGGTCGCGCCGTACATTTGACACGGTTGTGCTACCTTGGGTCAGAACCTATTTCTTCTGTTATTTTAATATAAACTCATTTTCTTTTATAAAAATTATTTTATAAAACTCCAAAGCCAAAATTGTTTTTATAGACTAAATTATCAACTTGGAAATATTAAACAAATTAATTAAGTCGTTTCTAATGGATTAAAAAGTAATAAATTTAAAATAAAAGTTTTACATATAATTGTTTCATTCAAACCTACACAAACAATTTATATTCTAATATATATTTAAAAGGCCTCTTGACACATTTTCATGAACAACTAAATAAAAAGAATTAAATTATTATTTTAGTTAATTATTCAAATTAAACCTTAAGTCTTTCATTATTTAATTGAACTTACATTTTCATTCAAATACCAACGCAAATGAATACACCAACCCTTCGTACAAATCTATGCTCTCATTCCTATTGAAAACCTTAGAATGTCCTTAGACATTGTACATATTATTAATCCAAATTTATACTATTTCACTCTAGGTCAAACTTAGTGAGTTGCAAATCACTTGAATTACCCAACGCTCTTGTTATCTACTACATTTTGATACAAGTGAGTATTTCATAGCCCCTTTTATTCTTTTACATTTTTGGGGTGAAACATGAACTCTATCAAATTACATGTTTACATTTACACAAACAACACAAATACAAATCCTATTTACATTCATGTGTCCAATTTGAGCTTTATGCCCGAGTGCTAGTTGTGCTAACTTTTGTATGCGATTATGTGCAATCATTAACTATTCAAGCCGACGGTTTTCAATGATAGATCTATTGAGTCTGACAAACCCACCCAGATTGGGGTGATTGATACTGACAACACAATTTGCATGCTAGTTACAAAGGTTTGATTGTACTTGGTTACATAATAGTTGCTCCTCATAAATGCCTTATTTATCATGTTATGTAAGGATTTGTTTTACAACTATATGCTATCTATATACAAACCTGTGTTATACTCACCAACTTTTTAGTTGACTTTATTTTATAAATGTTTCAGGTACTAATGTGTGAGTTTGATCAAGATGTGCTACACTTAGGCTTTGGACTTAGCTAATTTAAATAAAGAAGTCTATGTTTTGAAATATTGTTTCTATCTTGGATTTGGTTTTGCTCGAATGATTGTAATAGAACTTGAAGTTTAATATATTTCAATTTAGTCAACCTTGTGCTTATGAACAGTCTACATGTCCCGCCCCGATGATTCCGCCATCGGTCGGGGTGTGACAGATTGGTATCAGAGCCTTGGTTATAGGGAATTAGGTTATTAGACACCTTGACCTAGACTATAACTTTAGGACACCCATTTATGCCATGCTTCATGTTTATATGATTATGTGCTACATGTTATGTGTTACATGCTATGTGCTACATGCTTACTATGATTAGTTATTATTTTATTTGATGACTTATTTATTAAAAATCAATGACTTATTAGTATATACTTAAATAATAAATTAAATAAACAATATATTTTCCTATATCCTAAAACCTCATAATATTCTTATCTTCTTCTCTATCTTTATCTTTCTAAGCATGTGGAAACTTCATGAAGCTAGATCCATAAAATTTCTTTATTTCCTCGTTAAGGTTTTTAAGCTTTGTTAATTATTTGAGGACACGTGCAATCTGGAAGAGTGACACCTGCATTTTGGGTTTTCTATCTAGGAAAGCATTTCGCATAAATCCCAATCAACCGAGGGACCCGTATGCTTTCCTGGGAATTCCCGAGATGAGTGTTTACTTATAGGCTAAAGCATGTCTCCTTGAAAATTATATAAGTTTAATTAACCTTAATGTGTCATAGTATTCGAGTGATTATATCACTATTTGAGTATAATCCAAACTATGATTATCTATTTATTTTGTTATCTTATTCTATTAAATCCAAACAATTCTCATAAGTTCTTACATCTTTTCTTGTCTTGTGAAAATCTGTAGAATGCCTCCTCGTCGTGCTCCCACGGCCAACACCAATACCAACATTGCTGCTATTCTTGCACAACTCGTGACACAACTCACTCAAGCTAATAGTGCCACCAATGGCAACAATGGTGGAAATGGTAGTAATAGTGGTAATGGTGGTAATGGTGGAAATGGTGGTAACAACCCATCTCAATGCACTTTCAAGCATTTCAACTCGTGTAATCCTCCCAAGTTCTATGGTACCGAAGGAGCTACTGGACTCCTTCAATGGTTCGAAAGCATTGAGAATACCTTTCTCAATAGTGACTGCCCCGACAACCTTCGTGTTCGTCATGCCACAAGTGTCCTACAAAAACGGGCACTCACGTAGTGGAATGGGGAGAAGAAAAATAGAGGTGTGGATGTGGCAAGGGGCTTACCTTGGGATGAGGTTAAAAGGATAATGACCGAGGAAAATTCTGTCCTCGAAATGAAGTAAAGAAACTTGAAGCCGAATTTTGGGATCTTACCCAAGATAGTGGTGAAAATTTGGCGTATACAACTCGGTTCCATGAGTTGAGTCTTCTTGTGCCCCACAGGGTCACTCCTTTGTCCCGCTGCATTGAAAAGTATATTGGGGGACTACCTAGGCAAATTCAAGATACTGTCCTAGGAAGGGATCCCGCAACACTTGAGGATGCTATTCGCTTATCCGCCACCTTAACCGATAACCATGTGAAAGCGGGGACTCTTACTAAAAAGGGCACCAAGAAAGTCTCCGACACTGCAACTCCTTCCACCCATAACAAAGAAGCCATAACTGAACCCTCCCGGCATAATAAGAAGAGAAAGGCTAGAAATTTTGCTGTGGTCACTCCTGCTATTCCTGTTAACCAAGCTGCACCTATGGTTCAAGCACCGGCCAAAAAGCCATATGTTGGAATCTACCCACTTTATGCCACCTGCAACTACCATCATCCCCAAAGCATCCCATGTCGCCTTTGTACTCATTGGGGGAGATATGGTCATATGGTCAATGTTTGTAGGGCCAAAGCTCTTGCGGGCCAAGTCAACCCACCAAACCAAACCAACACCCAAGTGAATAATCAAGGTACTCCCGCTATTGAAAATGGGCATGCATGTTATGAATGTGGCAACCCGAACCATTTCCGTGATCAATGCCCAAGATTTGCCAATGCTAGACAAGGTGGAGCTCGTGGGCGTGCTTTCAACATAAACGCCACCGAAGCTCAAGCCAACAATGACGTGGTCAATGGTACGTTCCTTGTAAATAGTCAATATGCCTCCATTTTATTTGATACCGGTGCCGATAAGAGTTTTGTGTCACTTAACTTTGAAGCTTTACTTGTCAAGACACGATCTCAATTAGAGAAAACCTTCACTGTCGAAATAGCAAATGGTGATTCACTTACAATCGAGTCTATTATCTATGACTGTTCTCTAGAACTTAATGAACATACATTCCCAATCAATCTTGTACCAATGCCATTAGGAAGTTTTGATATCATCATAGGCATGGATTGGCTATCAAATCATCATGCCGAAGTCATATGTTTCGAGAAGTGTATTCGAATACCTCTACCATCGGGAGAAACACTAAGAGTCTTTGGTGAAAAGCCTTGCAAAGGGCTTAAATTAATGTCATGCACTACCGCTCAAAAGTACTTACGAAAGATGTACGTGGCCTTTTTGGCCCACATCGTTCAAAAATATGTCAAAAAGAAGAGTATTCAAGACATCCCCATTATCCGAGATTTTCCCGAAGTGTTCCCCGAAGATTTATCCGGTCTTTCACCCGTTCGACAAGTAGAATTTCGCATTGATCTTGTGCCCGGAGCTAACCCCGTGGCTAGAGCTCCATACCGTCTTACACCTTCTGAAATGCAAGAACTTGCAAGTCAACTTCAAGAGCTCTCCGACAAGGGATTTATTCGTCCAAGTCATTCACCGTGGGGTGCACCCGTCTTGTTCGTCAAAAAGAAAGATGGATCATTCCGCATGTGTATTGACTATCGCGAACTCAACAAGCTTACTATCAAAAACCGTTACCCTTTGCCTAGAATTGATGACCTCTTCGATCAACTTCAAGGCTCTACTTGCTTCTCGAAGATTGACCTTCGATCCGGTTATCACCAACTCCGTGTGCAAGAAGACGATATTCCAAAGACTGCCTTCCGAACAAGGTATGGTCACTACGAGTTCATGGTTATGCCTTTTGGACTAACCAATGCATCCGCAGTTTTCATGGACCTCATGAATCGTGTGTGCAAACCGTACCTTGATAAGTTCGTGATCGTTTTCATCGATGACATCTTAATCTATTCCAAGACTAAAGTCGATCATGAGCAGCACCTTAGATTGGTTTTGGATCTCTTGAAGAAAGAACAACTATATGCCAAATTCTCCAAATGTGAATTTTGGCTAAAGGAAGTTTAATTTCTTGGTCACATCGTCAACGACAAGAGTATTCATGTTGACCCTACTAAGATCGAAACGGTTAAGAATTGGAATGCCCCGAAGACTCCCACTGAAGTTCGTTCATTTCTTGGTCTTGCGGGATATTACCGTCGTTTCATCTCAAACTTCTCAAAGATTGATGTCCCTCTCACCGCTTTGACCCACAAGGGTAAAACTTATGAATGCGGACCAAAACAAGAAGAAGCTTTCCAAACCCTTAAGCAAAAGTTGTGCAATGCTCCCATTTTGACTCTCCCTGATGGGAATGATGATCTAGTTGTCTACTGTGATGCTTCTAACCAAGGTCTCGGTTGTGTCCTCATGTAACGAGGCAAAGTAATCGCTTATGCATCAAGGCAACTTAAGATTCATGAGAAGAATTATACGACGCACGATCTCGAGTTGGGTGCGGTCGTATTCGCATTGAAGATTTGGAGACATTACCTCTATGGCACAAAATGTGTGGTGTTCATCGACCACAAAAGTCTTCAACACATCTTCAACCAAAAGGAACTCAATATGAGGCAACGATGTTGGGTGAACTCCTTAACGACTATGACTGCGAGATTCGTTACCATCCCGGCAAAGCGAATGTTGTAGCCGATGCTTTGATTCGAAAGGATCATGTCATGCTTCAATGTGTCCGCATTCAAACCGACATTCAAAACCGCATCTTAGAAGCTCAACACGTCTCAGTCACCAAAGGTAACATGTACGAAGAAATGTCGTGTGGTGTTGAACTTCTGCTTGAGTCAAAAACAAATGGCTTACTCTATTACTTGAACCGTATTTGGGTTCCCAATCGCAATGATCTCCATGCATTTCTCTTAAACGAGGCTCATAAGACTCGTTATTCCATTCATCCTGGTGCGGAAAAAATGTACCAAGATCTCCGCCAGTAATATTGGTGGCCCAGTATTAAGAAAGACATTGCCTTTTATGTTGCCAAATGTTTAACCTGCTCCAAAGTCAAAGCCGAACATCAACGTCCTTCCGGATTACTTGAACAACCGGAAATTCCCGCGTGGAAATGGGAGAACTTAGCCATGGATTTTATTACCAAACTCCCTCGCACCTCGAGTGGTTATGATAGCATTTGGGTGATCATTGACCGCCTCACAAAATCTGCTCACTTCTTGCCCATCCGTGAAGACTATCGGGTTGAAAAACTGGCCCGAATTTACATTGACGAAATCGTGAGTCGTCATGGTATTCCATTAAACATAATCTCCGAAAGAGATGCTCGTTTCACCTCTCGATTTTGGCAATCTCTCCAAACTGCTCTTGGTACACGATTGGATTTAAGCACGGCTTACCACCCCCAAACTGATGGTCAAATCGAGCGAACAATCCAAACTCTTGAAGACATGCTTAGAGCTTGTGTAATTGATTTTGGTGGCAATTGGGATTCACATTTACCCTCATCGAGTTCTCTTACAACAATAGCTACCACACAAGTATCAACATGGCTCCATTTGCAGCTCTCTATGGTCGCAAGTGTCGTTCTCCTATCTGTTGGAACGAGATTGGTGAAGCACAAATCACCGGTCCCGAGCTAATTCAAGAAACATCCTACAAGATTATTCAAATCCGTGACAACATTCGAACAGCGAGAAGTCGGCAAAAGAGTTATGCCGACAAACGACGAAAACCCTTGGAATTCCAAGTCGGTGACCTTGTTCCTCTTAAGGTGTCTCCGTGGAAGGGTGTGATCCGTTTTGGAAAGAAAGGCAAGTTAGCACCTCGCTATGTTGGCCCATTCAAAATCCTTGAAAGGATTGGGAAAGTGGCTTACAAACTCGAGTTACCTCCATCTTTTGGCAATGTGCATCCTACATTTCATGTATCTAATCTGAAGAAATGTCTCGCTGATGAGAATCTCCATATACCACTTGATAACGTGCGCATTGATGAAACGATGCACTTCGTTGAGAAACCGGTAGAAATTATGGATCGTGAAATCAAACAACTCAAGCAAAGTCGTATTCCTATTGTCAAAGTTCGTTGGGAGTCTAAGCGTGGTCCTGAATTCACTTAGGAACGAGAGGACCAAATGAAACTCAAGTACCCCCATCTCTTTGATGATTCAGTAGCCTCAACTAGTTAAATTTCGGGACGAAATTCCCTCAACTAGGGGATACTGTAACATCCATGTTTTTCCTGGTATTTCATATTGTGCAATAAATGACAATTTCAATCTAATGTTCACATTCAAAACGTTGTGTCACATCATTTACTATTTTCATGTGCAATTAAGGAGTATTATCATAATGTTAAAAGTACATACACACATTTTACATTGCTACAATAACAACTGAAACAAACCTACGCCATCTCACAAACTACAAGGACTAGTCTTGAAAATTATCAAAATATTACTTGGCACGGTTGCGCCATGACCTGGCACGGTCGCGCCCCGTAAACACGGTCGCGCCGAGAACTGGCACGGTCACGCCTGAAACTCAGTTGAAACGTAAACACTGCCTTAATCACAAAGTCTATTCGAGTCCGTGATTGTAACGTCTTTTGTGCCGTTTCCAGACTAATTCATCAATGACCAAAATCCTGAATAACCACAATTGCAATTAGAAACTCAAAACCGTCACTTAGTCATTCCTTTCTCTCAATATCGTCCAAATCGCGTGACACCCTCGAAATCAAACCCCTGCGCAGGATCTTCGAGCTTTTGTGATCACATTCCCCACTTCAATCGTGCCGGAATCCCAGCAGAAGACGCCAAGGATCAACGCGCCGAAATTGGAACTCCGTTTAGTCGAACTCTACAAATTCGATATCGTGAATGAAAGCCCTAACCTATTCAGGGCTTATACCATCGATTTGAACACGAATAGAATCTAGGGTTATTACGTTTTTGGTTTAATCAAACTACACTCTAGACACGATATCCATCCAATTAAAATACATGGTTATATTCGAAAACAATCAACAATTGAAAGCCCTATAAATTCAACCCTTGTTAATACAGAAAATTGTCAAAATTGGTTCCTGGAAAATCCAGACAGGATCGTGCTAATCGCTTAGCACGGTCGTGCCTCTTGTCCAGACATGGCTGTGCCCCATGCCTAAGTACGGTCGCGCCCCATGCCTAAGCACGGTCGCGTCCCGTGCCTAAGCGCGGTCGCGCCGTACATTTGACACGGTTGTGCTACCTTGGGTCAGAACCTATTTCTTCTGTTATTTTAATATAAACTCATTTTCTTTTATAAAAATTATTTTATAAAACTCCAAAGCCAGAATTGTTTTTATAGACTAAATTATCAACTTGGAAATATTAAACAAATTAATTAAGTCATTTCTAATGGATTAAAAAGTAATAAATTTAAAATAAAAGGTTTACATATAATTGTTTCATTCAAACCTACACAAACTATTTATATTCTAATATATATTTAAAAGGCCTCTTGACACATTTTCATGAACAACTAAATAAAAAGAATTAAATTATTATTTTAGTTAATTATTCAAATTAAACCTTACGTCTTTCATTATTTAATTGAACTTACATTTTCATTCAAATACCAACGCAAATGAATACACCAACCCTTCGTACAAATCCATGCTCTCATTCCTATTGAAAACCTTAGAATGTCCTTAGACATTGTACATATTATTAATCCAAATTTATACTATTTCACTCTAGGTCAAACTTAGTGAGTTGCAAATCACTTGAATTACCCAACGCTCTTGTTAGCTACTACATTTTGATACAAGTGAGTATTTCATAGCCCCTTTTACTCTTTTATATTTTTGGGGTGAAACATGAACTCTATCAGATTACATGTTTACATTTACACAAACAACACAAATACAAATCCTATTTACATTCATGTGTGCAATTTGAGCTTTATGCCCGAGTGCTAGTTGTGCTAACTTTTGTATGCAATTATGTGCTGTATGCAATTATGTGCAATCATTAACTATTCAAGCCGACGGTTTTCAATGATAGATCTATTGAGTCTGACAAACCCACCCAGATTGGGATGATTGATACCGACAACACAATTTGCATGCTAGTTACAAAGGTTTGATTGTACTTGGTTACACAATAGATGCTCCTCATAAATGCCTTATTTATCATGTTATGTAAGGATTTGTTTTACAACTATATGCTATCTATATACAAACCTGTGTTATACTCACCAACTTTTTAGTTGACTTTATTTTATTCATGTTTCAGGTACTAATGTGTGAGTTTGATCAAGATGTGCTACACTTAGGCTTTGGACTTAGCTAATTTAAATAAAGAAGTCTATGTTTTGAAATATTGTTTCTATCTTGGATTTGGTTTTGCTCGAATGATTGTAATGGAACTTGAAGTTTAATATATTTCAATTTAGTCAACCTTGTGCTTATGAACAGTTTACATGTCCCGCCCCGATGATTCCGCCATCGGTCGGGGTGTGACATATCCCAACACCACTTTATCTTCTTCACTACAGTTACCAAAGATTAAACCCATATCCCTGGTACCATTCAAATACCTCATGACCCACTTCACTGCTTCCCAGTGTAACTTCCTAGGATTTGAAATATATCTGCTAACCACACTAACTGCATATCCTAGATCAGGCCTAGAGCACACCATCAAGTACATAAGACTACCCACTGCATTTGCATAAAGAATTGATGACATCTTCTTCAATTCTATTTCAGTCTTAGGAGCACACTGGTTAGAAAGCTTAAAATGAGGATCAAGTGGAGTTATTACCACTTTACTTTCTTGAATAGCAAAATTTGACACCACCTTTTCTGCATAAGACTTTTGAGTTAGAAATAGTTTCCTTCTATCTCTAAAAATCTCCATGCCAAGTATCTTTCTGGCCTCATCTAACTCTTTCATCTCAAACTCTAGCATTAATATTTTCTTTATGCTACTAATCTTACTCTGATCTTTACAGCAAATCAGCATATCATCTACATACAACAAGATATAAACAAAATTTTGCCTTCCATATTCTTTAAAATAAACACAACTATCATAGCTACTTCTCTTGAAACCATGTTTTAACATATGCTCATCAAACCTCTTGTACCACTGTCTTGGTGACTGTTTGAGACCATATAAGGACTTCTGTAGCAGACATACTTTATCCTCCTTCTCTTTCTGCTCATAGTCGGGAGGTTGTCTCATGTAAATGTCTTCTTCAAGACTACCATGTAAAAAGGCAGTCTTGACATCCAATTGTTCAAGCTCAAAGTCACAAGTAGCCACCAATGACATCATAACTCTAATTGAAGTGTGCTTCACTACAGGTGAAAATATTTCGTTATAATCTACACATGCCCTTTGAGTGAAGCCTTTAGCCACAAGTCTAGCCTTATATCTAGGTTTTTCCACTCCTTGAATTCCCTCCTTTAGCTTGAACACCCATTTACATCCCACTAACTTTTGACATGCAGGCTGATCAACTAACACCCAGGTCTTATTTTTATGAAGAGAATTCATTTCCTCATCCATTGCACTTTCCCACTTCTTTCTATCTTTTGACCTGACAACATCTTCATAAGATAAAGGTTCATATGTACTTTCACTTTCTGTTGCAGTAAATACAAAAGCTGATAAGTCTGCATCAGACCTGAATCTAGCAGGTGGAACTATGTTCCTTCTAGGTCTGTCTCTAGCCAGATTATAGCTAGTAGACTCTTCCATCAACTCAGCTGATTAGGACTGTTCACTGACCAACTTAGTGGGACCCAACTCCACCTCAATTTGATCATTCATTTCACTTGATCCTTGAACAACTTTATTCTTTCCCATCACATCCGTGTACATTATCCCTTCATTAAAAGCTACCACATCCCTACTAACTTTCACCCTTGATTTTACATCTGACACTCTCCATAACCTGTAGCCCTTGACACCTTTAGGATACCCCAAAATAATACACTTCTCAGCTCTTGGTTCCAATTTTCATTGATTCACATGTGCATAGCACAATGAACCAAAAACCCTCAGGTTATCATAACAAGTGACAGTACCAGACCATACTTCCATTGGAGCCTTCATATCTATAGCTGAAGATGGTGATCTGTTGATTAAGTAGGCTGCTGTGGATACTGCTTCTCCCCAAAACTTCTTTGGCATCCCAGAGCTAGATAACATACATCTCACCTTGTTTAACAAGGTTCTATTTATCCTTTCTACCAAGCCATTTTGCTGTGGTGTCCCAGGAACAGATAAATGTCTAGCAATTCCCTACTCTCTGCAGTATTTACTGAACCAGCTACTGCAGAATTCATGCCCATTATATGTCCTAAGCTTTTTGATTTTTCCGTCTGTTTGATTTTCAACTAAGGCTTTCCACTCTTTGAACCTATCAAAATTCCCATCTTTAAATTTTAACAGGTGTACCCACACTCTTCTTAAGTAATCATCAACTATACTTAAGAAATACTTGGCTACACCTAAAGTTTCATTCTGTGTAGAGCCCATAAATTTGCATGAACATACTCCAGAATTCCCTTAGTGTTATGAATACCTTTTCCAAATTTAACCCTATGGGATTTTCCAATTATACAATGTTCACACTGATCCAAATCACAACTGTCAATGTTCTTAATGTCCTGTTGTTTCTTTAATTCCTTTAAACCCTCACTACTAATGTGCCCTAGTTTATTATGCCATAACTTGGCATTCTTGGACACACTATCACCATCATGAGATACAACATAACAATTAGTTTCCCCATCAAGAACATATATGTTGTTCCCCATTCTAGAACCAGACAAGATAACAATAGATCTATTTATGACCTTAGATTTCCCATTTTGCAAACTTATAACATGACATGCCCTTTCAAATGTCCCTAGAGAAATTAATTTTCTAGTTAACTCTGGAATATACCTGACCCGAGTTAGAGTAAACTCAGTGCCATTTTCCAACTTTAGAATCACTGATCCAGTTCCTTCAATCTTGCAAGGCCTGTCATCTCCTAGTTGGACAATTCCCATATCTTGCATTTCCAAATTAACAAAGAATTCTTTATTGGGACTCATGTGTTAAGAGCACCCAGAGTCCATGATCCATTTTTGATTAACCTCAGCCCCTGAATTAGTCACCACTAACACATCTGAACTTTCATATCCCTCCAAAGACTCATCAGTTGACTGATTAGCATATTGTTTATGAAAACTGTTATCCCCCTTTTGCTTTCTTCTCTCTGGACAATCTTTCTTCAAATGCTTCTCTGAATTACACACATAACATCTTCTTTTATACTTTGATTTAGACCTTGTAGGGACTTTTGACTTTGAATTTCTGTATTCAGTTCTTCCCCTTACAAACAAACCTTCTCTTGATTCTTCTTTTACATTCACCCTCTTCTTCAATTCTTTCGAATTTAAGGCAGCTAGCACTTCTTCCATTGACAAAGTTTCTTGCCCATACATTAACGTATCAACGAAGTGATCATATGAATGTGGCAAAGAGGTCAAGAAGATGATTGCATGATCCTCTTCATCTAAAGTAATCTCAATGTTTTCCAAGTCTAACACTAACTTGTTAAACTCGTCTGTGTGATCCTCAAGTGTCTTACCAGTCAACATTTGAAATGTGTACAGTCGCTTCTTGAGATACAATCTGTTTGCTAAGGATTTCGTCATATACAACGACTCCAATTTGGACCGTACTCCGGCAGCGGAAGTCTCCTTCGACACCTCTCTCAAAACCCTATCCCCAAGACTGAGGATGATCGCATTGTGAGCCTTTTCTAAGATGTCCTTCTTTTCTTTATCATTCATGGTCTCCGGTAACTTGCCTTCTCCTAACAGCGCATCGCTCAACCCTTGATGAACCAAAAGAGCCCTCATCTTAACCCTCCACAATCCGAAATCGTTTCTTCCATCGAATTTCTCAAATTTAAACTTTGGGGACACCATCGCCTCAAAAGAATGCCCTCAATTCTTGATCGCCGCCTTCGTCTTCGATTAAACCCTCGAGCCTAGGCTCTGATACCACTTGTTGGTATTGTAAATCGAATAATAGCAATTACACATCAACGAAGAATGAATTCAGATACAAGAACACAATCACAACCAAACGATTGCTTTATTACTCAATTGATTACAGATTCAGAAAGAAATGAACAAGAAAGATGCGAACTAGCTAACAACCCTCTAACCTCATCTTATATACCAAAGCATGGTATAACTAACACACAACAACCATATTATCAAATGACTAATCTGCCCCTACTAAACAAAGCTTATTACAACTTTGACATCTTGACTTTAATGAATGACTTTTATTGTTGACTTTAATTGACTGCAACACTTTCTCTCAACAGTATTGATTGTCAATCTCATTGCCTTCCAAAGATACAAGAGCCCCAACTATATAGATTACAAAATACACATTGATACCCTATAGAATTAATAGTGAACATAAGACTACAAAACTACACATATCTAATACTTTGTCATAGGTGACTCCGACATTTCCTTTTACTCTTTAACGTAGGTATAGTAACTTAGTAGATTCATAATTCACAACTCATTAGATGCTAATAGTACTTGAGGTATGCCTCTCAACAAGAGGTGCTTGTTTGTTACATTAATTAAAGGAGTAGAAATAGACAAATTAAATTATGAAGATGTAAAAGTTCAAATCCTGAAATGAAACGAGTCGAAATACCTTTTCTTTTCAAAACTTTGGGACAACTCCTGCCAGATACCGATACTAGAAGGTCCATTATTGACTAACCTAATTAGTTGAGGGAGTATGCCCCAAAAACAAAAATACAACGGACGAGGAACCGGATCAAACTCAAAATTTTGCTACTAAAGGGGGTGTTTGGGATTCCATTTCAAACTACTTATTAACTTATTACCTTTTTCAAAAAGGTAATAAGTTAAAAGTTTGTTTGGATAATTGATGAAAAAATTAATTTTAAAAGGGTAGAGAAGTTGTTTTGAAGAAGTAAGAATTTTTAACTTCTTCAATAAAAAAAAAGTAGTTTTTGAAATGGAATCCAAACACCCCCTAAAATTAGGGTTCTTCCACAAGCAAAGTTCTCGTAGCTGAATCGGGTTTTAAAACGATTTTACCAAATAAGATTCAAATCCAGAGGATATAATGAACTGCGAAGTTTGTCAACTCAAAGAACTGGTAATTTCTAGACACTTGATTAAGGATGATTTGGAAATTAGTATTAGATATACATGATTTTACTGTACTATTGATAATCCGGATGAATGACTGAAACATTTCGTCTGATATTTTGTTGATTGTGATCTTCAATTTACGTTCCTTGCTTGTACTTTTGGTCATAAATCTTCTGATTTATTTCTGTTTGCAGGATGTGGAGTACTTTGAGATAGGCGAAGTTCTTCGATGTAAGTTATTTGCATTGATTAGATCCCCTTATTTTCCCTATTTGTTCATATTTCATCAGGCGTTAACTGTCTTAAGATTGAAACAGTTTGTTTCAATTAAGTATATTGAAATTTGAAACATAAATCAATGAATCTATGAGTAGTATATCTATTTGAAAATTGCCTATCTTTCAAAGTTAAACTTTTGGACTCCAGAAGAAAGAAATTGTCACAAGATTTCATTGATTTTGTGTTTCAGTTTACTTGATTGAAGTTTGAGCAATGATAATGTAGTGAATTGTTGATGTTTATTGACCTATATGGTGCCCTGGTACTTTGTGCTTTGTATGTTTGATCCCATTTCTAGTCATACACAATCGACCATAGTTGTTGAATGTGCAAGGCACGCTCAAAGCGCAAAGGGTGGGCCGTGGGCATAGGCACAAGGCGCTTAAAAAGCGAGGGCCTAAGATAAGCAAGGCATAGCATAAGCATACCATTTTAGGGGTTTTAGACATGTTTTAGGCTACTTTAGGCTGGTTCCAAGCCATTTTTGGATGCTTCAAACTAGTTTGGCTGGAATTTGCAGAATTTTGCCGAATTTACAGGAGTTTTCCTGAATCTAACCGGAATCTCGTTGGAGCGACTGGATTGCCACGAGGCGTTTTTCCTGCGTCTTGCCTTGCCTGAGCCCCTATGTGCGCACCTAGGTTGCTTTTGACAACTATGAAGGATTATGCTAGTTACTGGTTTTCTTATGACTGTGTACAACTGTACTACAACATTTATCTTCATGGTTTTGTATTGAAAAAAAGTTATCTTGTTCTCTTTAATTTTAGTGAATACTTTAGTTCTGCATCTCTGTTTAAGTCTTGCAGTTCTATGATACTCCTTTTGCAATCTATCTGGCAAAGGCAATTCGCATATCATGTATATAACCAAACTGGTTGCAGGTATCCTGCACACAATTTTCTTTCACAGAGCTTTAGGTCTGGTGCGACCCAAAGACGTTGATTTGGAACTTTTTGAGATTACATATGTAAGTATTATTTGCATCCTTGGTCGATTTACATTATTTTACCTTTAAATTATAATATTTAGATGTGTATATTGATCTTATGTTCATTTACTACTTCATGAATGAATAAATTTACAAGCACGCTGTTTAATGTTAATTTCTAGGATCCATATTAGTTAGTTAAATTTGGTGGCTTTGTTTTCCTAGGTGCAATGTGGTGATGTAGAGCTTGAGAAGAAAGTAGATGAAAAGATCGACCAGTTCATCGATAGGGTAGAGAAACACCCAAACAAGAAAAACCAGGTTTCAGAAATAAACTTAATGTTTCTTGTGATCAATCACTCTCCATAAGTGCTTGATGTATTTGTTTATGATAATGTTAAATTGTTGACAATGCAGATATGTTTATCTTTCTTTGAAGTAAAGAACAAACAAGCAACATGGTTCACTCACAAAGTTGAACACTTATACTGGGAGCAATGGTATATAAATTTAAACGTTGCTCAACACCCGAAACCACATTCTGGCAAATCACATCATTCTAAATTAGTTTTAGACCCTGGAGGTATAATATGATTATTTATTGGCTCTCAATTGTGATTTTTTTTTAAGTATCCACGTTTTTTACCATGTTACAGAGAGTGCATCTGACGAGAGAAATGCCAGGCGGGCAACACTCGAGTCCTCTCTGCATGAAGTTTTATTTCAAATAATTAAATTTGTTAATGAGAAGAAAGATCACATCCCCCTGATACCAAATATGGAAGGAGTCTCATTTCCGTATGAAATTACCATCTCAAGGTGAGACTTAAATTAAGCAGAATTTTACATGTTTTATTTTCTATCTTCTTGGTCTTTGTGTCAGCGCATTGTATAACTGTAATTTAGTCTAACATTGACCGAAATATTGACTGCTGCCTTACGTTTAGTTCATCGGATTCAGCGTTCGGGATGGACATGTTTAAGAGGATGCTCCAAACTGGGCATCCAACCATGCTCAGTTGATTTACTAAACACTCAAACATCTGCTGCTTGCATTTCTATTTTCTACAACTTCTGAATGGGAAGTGAAACATCTTGGGCCCACGTAAGTCATTACTACTGTAAAAAAACAGTTGTGTAAACGGTAATCTGACGATAATCGTTTTTATTACATGTGTTGATATGTACATATTAGTTCAAAACTTCAAATTAGACTCTATTATATTTCCAGTTCTAGGTTATTTCTTTTGTAGTTTGTCTGCCACACTAAAAATGAACCGTAGAAATATGCAGATGATGGATTATTATTCTTACATTTTGCTTCTTTATTTATCTGTCGTTTTTTCAATTTATACTCTTGGCACTTAGAAAAATCTAGATGTGTTGATGTGAAGATCATCCGCAGTCCCAACAGGGCCTATATATTTAGTTAAGGTTTCGACACATGTAGGCATGAAAAATCACCCGGGAGATCGTGCTAGACTGTATGTTAACGGTTACAGGATGCGGATCTTTCTAGGGTGTTAAGATTGCCAACATAGTCAATTGATCACATGTGTAAAATAGTAGTTAAGATTGACATATAGTTAGCCTAACTAATTTAGTTAGGCAATTATTTAGCAGGTGTATTTAGCTCTATAAATAGGATTTCTGCACTTCATTTTGAAGGTTGAGAAACAAAATATTATGTTATTTTTTCATGGTATCAGAGCATTGCTCAATTCATTGGATCATTCAACCCTGTTCTTGATTTAGTTACAATATAAAACGACAGACAAGTACCGTGTTAAGTATTACAAATTTTATCATCTATTAAACTCAGTGGTGATAATGAGGCTATTGCATCACATAAATTCATACATATCTCGACCTGCTACCGCTGGAAATTGGAAGAAACTTGACAGCTATATATAGGCGTGTAGTAAGGCGACATTAGAACTGTCAATTACTTACCTTGTATCGGGACGACATAAGCTGCAAATCTATGGAAGATTATTGACGAATCATATTTAGATTAAAGCATTTGCAAAAGAAATTGTAATTAGTAGTTCATTTTCAACTCTAAAAGCAAGGAAAATTGTGAGCTAAAGCTTATGATTCAGCAAAGAAAGTAGCAGATCTACTCATATATGTTGGAGATCCAGTCAAATGATGAAGCCTTGGTTCAACAGATTTCACAAGGTTTAAAATTCAACCTTATTTGGTTCCCTAGTTTGAGGTAGGGGTGAGCAAAAAACCGAATTAACCAAAACGAAACCGAAAAAAACCACCCAAACTTAAAGCCGGCGGTTTGGTTTTGTACTTTTTGAAAACTGAAATTTACGGTTTGGTTTCAATTTTGCATTTTTTGAAAACCGAAAAATTGAACGTCTACATATAAACTTTTATAATATATTGTGTGTATACATATGATATATGTGTTACGCATATTTGCATCAATTCGGTTAAAACTTATATTTGTTATTAATGTGAAAGTTAAGCTATTTTCTTGCTATACATGTGAATCATGTCACTTCTTTGACGATAGTTTACACTTATCACAACACCACTATTTGTTAGAACTATTACATTGGTGTCTATGGAAAGGCTACTTTCTAGATGCTCATGGATATTAGTTAAATGAATGCATTTATCATGTTCTTTTTTTCTTTTAAACTTCTCATGGAATAATTAAAAAATAAATACATTTGTCAATTTATGTGCAAGGTTGGTTCACACCACACTATAAATGTCAACACATTAACATTTTATAAATACAAAAAAAACATCCATAAGCATATGACTACCACCACCTCTTCACGGAAGCACCTTGTGCTAGTTCATGGGCTATGTCACGGAGCTTGGTGTTGGTACAAGGTTATGAGCCACCTGCGATCCACCGGCCACCGCGTATCAGCGGTGGACCTTGGTGGTTCTGGGGTGAAAGTAGCCACTTTCTCGGATTACATACAACCACTGCTTCAGTTTCTCGAGTCGTTATCAGCTGCGACAGGGTGGTGTTGGTGGGACACAGCTACGGCGGGCTTGCTATTTCTCTGGCCATGGAGAGATTTCCCCACATTGTCTCGGTTGCCGTTTTCGTCACGGCTTACATGCCGAATTGCAGGGATCCACCAGCCGTGCTGATGACAAAGGTCTATTATACATATCTTCTTATATTTTGTAAGTTGTGACTTTATGTTCTTATATTTTGTAAGTTGCGACTTTATGATTACCTACCAAGTAACTTTTTTGTTTTTGTTTTGAAGTACTTGAAGAATTTGAAGCCGGAATTGTATATGGATTGCCGGTTCACATTCGAAAATGGATCGCCGACATCAGCCGAACTAGGAGACAGTTTCATGGCCACCATGATGTACCAGAATTGTCAACCGGAGGTGTGTTAATTGTTAACTTCTTTTATTATTTTTACAATATCTAACTCATAAATTAACTTCTAAACTTGCTACTTATTCTAAACCAGAAATCATGACCCGCGCGTTACGGTGGGGTCGTACAGTGAAATTAACGTGGTTAACTACATAATTAAGTCCGTGCGTTGGTGAATCTCGCTACACGTGTTGCAGATGTGACATTAACGTCGTTAAGTAGGTGACATTAGCACCCCGCACTCTGCGGCGAGAAGCGGACCCTAAACGGTTAAGGCAGTGATAATAACGTGGATAAGCACAAAAAAGAAATGTGATTAAGTACATAAAAGAAATGTATGAAGTTATGGCGAGTCGGCTAGTCCAATAAAAATAAATGTAAAAAACCCAAAAAAATTATGCCCAAAAGATAGGTGACATGACGTGGCGGTGGGGAAAAACACCTAATTATGACATTATACAAAGTTGTATGACTGCGCAGGTCATGATTTCTAGTGAGTATAACAAAATTTATACCGGTACGTAAAGAAAAAAAAATATTCAACACAACAACAAATTAAATTTGTTTAGAGGTATATTTGAGTTTTTAAAAAGATGAGGGGTATTATTTGAAAATGTAAAAATTGAAGGGGTGCATATGAGAAAGAAAGAAAGAAAAAAAAATCTTAGTGATACCGACATTGCAAAATAAGTGTTAAGGGAATCTACACTTAACGTGTTGAATACAATTGACTAATCTATACTGTATAATAAATAAAGGTTTTTTCATATCACGTGTCGCTTCCACATTCATTATTATCATTTTTTTTCCTTCTCTCTCTTATTAAATTCACATCCATAGTTTAATAATAATATATATTTAAAGAAAATATTTTTTATAATAATAAAATATATTTATATAAATTATCTCTTATGAAACTTTGAAATCTAATTATTTAACTTTTATTTTCAATCAAATAATAAATGAAAATCAAATTACATTAAACAGTACTTAATGTATTTTTTAAACTTAATTATATATTAGTTTTTACATATTTTGAGTTTTACTTTTTATCCTTAATATATGATACATTTTTATACCTGCAAAATATATACATAAATATATAAAAGTTTTATTATTAATATTTTTCATCCCTGTGTATATACGGGATCTAAACTAGTTGAGATAATGAGACAAATATATGAATGTATATATTTTCGAATAAAACTAATTAAAAAACATTTTAACAACTAACAAACACGTTTGTTACACACCTTGGTAATTTGTTGTGGTTAGGATTTGGAATTGGCGAAGATGTTGATAAGACCGAGTCAGTTTTTCTTTGAGGACATGAACAAGGATTCTCTTCTAACCCGAGACAAATACGGGTCGGTTATTAGGGTTTATGTCGTCTTGCATGTTCTTCTTTATTTTTAGAGAAGATCAGGATGTCGTCAATGTAGACCGTATGCGAAGGAGTGTTATGAAAGAAGAATTTCAGAGATTTGTAATAGAAGACAGTCCCCCCAATGAAATCAAAACTTTTCCTGGAGCTGGTCATATGATTATGTTGTCGAAATCCAAAGATATATCTTTTTATTTGCAGGAAATAGCTACTCGATACATGTGATTTTATAAATATACAATGCTCGTCAATTTTGATGGTGATCTATGACGTAAAACCTTCATTTAGGACTAGTTTGCAATTAAGTATGATTGCTAGAATAATTCATTCTTAGTTTCTCATATTTATCTCTTGTAGCAATTAACAAATACAAGTTTGAAGAGAAATATAGGAAAACTTCACCAAATAATAACTAAGTTTCTCAAGTGTTACATTTAAATACCTCAAAGTTTTTTGTCCCTTTAAAGTCACTCAACTTTCAGTAGGTGTTTCAATTCTATGTAATATTTTTATAAATGTTTAATTTTTTTTAAAATTGCATGAGGCAAATAAAATATATATGAATATTAGTTACCAATAAGTGAAATTTATATTTCAATTAATCTAAAATTGTAGGTAATAGTGAAGAAAAAAAATTCACCGAATAATAAACAACTTTCAAAATTGTTATATTTAAGTCGAATTAAAAAAAAATAATTGCTAAATAGTAAACAATATTCATATATGTTTCATTTGCCTCATTCAATTTTAAAAAATTTACACATTTATAAAAATATTATATAGGATTGGAACACCTACTGAAAGTTGAGTGACTTTAAAGGAACAAAAAAACTTTAAGGTATTTAAATGAAACACTTAAGAAACTTGGTTACTAGTGTGTAAAGTTACCCCAGAAATATAAGGTTATTTTGTAAATGAAAAGATATTTTACCCTTACAATTTTTAATTGGAATTACTTATTTATATAATCAAAGAAAATGTACCATTAATTCCATTTTTTTCTCAAACTTTGAGTCGCTTCTAACAAAGATTAAAACTTATTGACTAAATTACTTAAAACAACTTTTAGATATATAACAAATTACACTCGCAGACCTTAATCTTCATTAATTATACTAGACACCCTTTATCTATATGGTTTGTATCAAGTTATAACCTTTAGACTAACCGACGTTAGATTTTTCAATTAAATGGCATGTAAATGACTAATTTACCCTTCATTCTTATATTAGGTTAAAACTCATGTATTACATTGGTTGAATAAATACAACTTGTTATAAAACATCAGTTCCTATGTAAATTTGTAAATTCTAAAAATGTTATATAGTTATTTTTTTAAAATGTTTTATAAAAAAGAATGAAGAAATGTTCAAATTATAAAAATGTTTTATGAATAAACCTATTTTTTTTAAATAAAAAACGTTTTATAAAAGTAATTTTCAAAATCATTATTATTTAATAGGAAACAAAAACTATAAAAAAAATTAAAAATTTTGAATAATTAATAAGAGAGAGAGGCGAGAGACAAAAATTATAAAAAAATTAAAAAACTTGTATAATTAATAGGAGATAGAGGCGGAAAAAAAATGTTGAGAATGAATGTGTTAGTGACAAGTGTCCCCTCAAAACCTTTATTTATCATATAATATAGATTAACAAATTAATATATATATATATATATAGGGGACGGTTTTCGTACAAAGAGCCTAAATCATACGAAGCGTACGAAAGGCCTCCAGCCGTCCGATTAATATGATATAAGGTCGGGGATAACGCGTTGGCATAAACGTAATTACTTTGAAAAAATAACGCGTCGTCCAGATAAAAAAGGGCATAAATGTCATTTTTTTTAAATTAATCACACTTCATGCGTTCTTTTTTTTACGTAATCACGTTTTTACGTAATTAAAAATTACCGTAATCACGTTTTGTGTGATTGCAACTAATTTTAAACATGAATAATGCTAATCAATACTACTGTCTTCAATCTTATATTCTTGCTTTTAAGTCAAATTATCGGCAAAAACATTAATTAAAGTTTCTATCGAATGTGTGTGGATCTGGAAACGAAAACGGATAGGAACAAACAAACAAAACTAACTGAAAAATCTAACCTCTGTTAGTGTAAATGTTATAATTTGATACAAACCATTTAGATAAAGTGTGTCTAGCGTAATTAGTGAAGATAAAGGTTTGCGAGTGTAATTTAGTATGTACTTAAAAGTTGCTTTCTGTAATTTAGTCAAACTTATTTGTCATAAATATAACAAAAATGAAAGTTATTAAGCATGACACCTAATTTTACAAAATTCTTACTCCATAAATGACTCCTTTTTTTTGTAAATAAGTTGCTTAGGTTGTGTTCCCGAGTTAACTTAAAGAAATAATAGAAGAGAATTTCTTTCTTTCTTTTCTCGTCTCTTCCTTTTCTCCTCTCTTCCTTTTATTTCCCTTCTCTTTGTTTCTTTTCGATTTGAAATAATGGATTTTAGCCTTAAAACCCCTCTCTTTCTCTTCTCTCCGTAAGAAAAACTTTGGAACACCAATTTTCCGTACTTCCTTCCAAATCTTTTCGCTTCTCTCGTTAAATGAAACTCGGGAACACAACGTTAAGGAACAAATCATGAGTGGAGTTTCGTCAATATCGATGTTCTGGTAAAATAAAACATTCGGTTACATAAAGAGAAGTCTACTTTTTTATTTTTCTTTTTAGAGCGGCTAACTTACCCATTTTTTAAAACTTGCTCCTAAATAGTACATTGGTATTCACAATGAGATTAGGACCCTCAACCACTAGCTTAGGTAGTGGTTGAGGCTTACCAGCCTATTAAAACTCTATATGTGAAGTTCGAACTCATTTATTAATGACCTCTAATATAAACTCAAGCTCAGGCTTAACTAATTTAAGCTCGCCTCGATCAAAATTTTAGCTAGCCGATCTCGAATAATTGACGTGGGACTTATATGTTCATGTTAAAAAAAATCGTTGTAATGGTTTATATGCTAACATACCTAAACAAAAAAAACATTAATATCATTAACCACCACTCATGAACATCACTACCTTCCACACTTGACTAGTTTTGGACAAGGTTGGGTCTAAAACTTAAACTAGTCCTTTGGGGCTAGGTGGATGCTAACAAAGACCATTTTCACATGTGAATTTTGGTCCACTAAGAGGTTTTTTGTGTACTTGGACTTGTTATTGGCGAAAATGTTGATAAGACCACCATTCATATACATCACTATCATTAAGCAGCACTCTTGAGTCTTGAATATCACTATTCACTACCATCCGCACTTCACAAGTTTTGGACAAGGTGGGGGACCTATGTGGGTATGTGACGAGTGATGAAAGAAGGTGAAATGGTCTTTGTGAGGGTCTATGTAACGATACAGAGAAGATAAGCATGGCCCATTGTAACATCCTAGGAAAATCCCACATCGACCGTGGTCAGGAGAGATTTCTTGGTTCTAAATCATGCACCGCCTCAAATACATCAACGCATTTTTGGTGCATTGGTTGTGGATGAGAGAAGAACTCCACAGTTAAGCGTGCTTAGGCACACTCAAGAACGAGTGTGTGTTGCGCCCCCACCCCTTAACAAGCCAACCATTTCAAAATTTACACCTTCCGACCACTGAAACTACCTTTGTCCGCCTTTTCCCTGCATCAAACTCAAAATAGACCATAATCTGGGTGATCTCCATCCTCGCCCTGATGAAATTCAAACTCCGGGATCAGAGATGAAGATGCTCTTCTCTTTGAAGTCCTTGAATAACATCAACTGCTCGAGTGAGTAAATGTAGCAACCGTTTGAATACAGAATCGACTGAGCCGTTGGAAAGCTAATTACAAGGGCGAAAATTTATATAGGCAAGAGGGGGCCTAGTCCCTTCCCCCTCCCACCCCTACACTTTTTTGCTCAGAAGTAATGATTTCGGCCCACTAGATTTATTTTATATTAGTTATAACGTTTGGGCCCTTCCTAATCTAGACCAAAAGCCCAAATGTGTTCCATAAATTCACTAAAAAATTTGGGGTTTCCCCGCTCTTTTGCTCATAAGTAATGATTTCGGTTCACTAGCTTTATTTCATATTAGTTCTAGTGTTTTGTCTCCTTCTAATCCAGATCAAAAACCCAAATCTATTTTACAAATCCACTAAAAAACCCAAATCTATTCCCCACTTTTTTGGGGTTTCCTCGCTTTTTTGCTCATAAGTATTTATTTCGGTTCACTAGCTTTATTTCATATTAGTTCTAATGTTTTGTTCCATTCTAATCTAGATCAAAAACCCAAATCTATTCCATAAATCAACTAAATAAATTGGTTTTTTATGTGTAATATTTTCAGCACCCAATTTAATTGGTTAAGTTCTGTCACTGGCTAACCACAACCTCCAAGTCTCCAACAGTTATTGCCCATTCAATTTCCCCACCGGTTACCGTATCTAGGGTTTTCAGATCTGAAATTCGAGGAGGAGGTGGATGAAACATGCATGAATTCGAGAACTACTTACGCTTTGAGAAATGTGATGTACTTGTGGGTTTCTTCGTAGATCGTCGCCATATCCATCTACCTATAGTTTTTCGAACATAAGTGTAAACCCACAATATGGCCATACCACACCTTCTAATTAACTCTTTAGTTTGTTAACTAAAATTCAAAATGCGGCTAGCCGGCTAGTCAGCTTATTTTGCGCATGTGCTTAGATTTTTCAACCGCAGCTTTCTACAAAATAGAGAATCAAGTTTTCATTTGACTTTTTCACAAGGGGCCGGGGATGGTCAATGAAATAAAAGCATTAGAATTAGAATCTTTCTTAAAACTGTCGGTGGGGGTAAGCCACCAAACAACTTTAGCCTCCATTTTACTCAATTGATATTAGTTATCTATAACTTTATAAAATGTTACTTTAATCCTCTCAAGTTTCTAAAGTTTTAAGTTTACCTTCGTAATATATATAATAAATTTCTTTCGGTAATTAAACTTTTTTTATTGACATTCCGATATAAATTTCATTAGAGACGGAGTCGTATCCAATGTAAAGTATTTTTTAGGTGTCATGGGTTATACCGACTGACGGTAATGTACTGGTATCGTGAAAAACGAGATCGACACTGACTGAAAAACATCGATTCTATTATATAACTATTTTTTATCCATGTTTTTATCTCCACAACCGATTCGTCGTAACTTTATATGTTTCGTCTATGTACTTAACCACGTTTCTTTGTGTTTAGCCACATTAATGCCACCACCTCAGCCGTTTAAGGTCTGCATCCTACCGTGGGGTGCTGGCCCCCGCCGCATTGCGCGAGGCTAATTTTCTAGTTTGTAAATTATGTTAAAAGGTCGGTCCACACTTTACTATATATGCCAAAGCATTGTAACAAAAACAAACATCCAAAAAAGCCATTTCATTTCTTCTTACTAATATGCCGACCACCAACGCTTCAACCAAGCACCTTGTGCTAGTTCAAGAATTTGAAGCCGGAAGTGTATATGGATTGCCGGTTCAAGTTCGAAAATGGATCACCGATATCGGCCGAACTAGGCGGCGGTTACATGGCCACCATGATGTATCGGAATTGTCAACCGGAGGTGCGTTATATCTTTAATGCAATGTTTTTAGAACGGATTGGGCCGAACTGGCCTGTCGGACTCGAAACCAGGTGTCTAACCGGTCCGGTTACAAACTGTCTCCAATAATTTGTACGGGCTCGAACCGGTGAACCGGATATTAGCTTCTCTTTCCTTTCAAAATCTCATGATTAGTGTGTGAATAAGATATTGGGGAAAGTTGTTTGGGGAATCCCAAAATAATACGAAAGTGGAGAACCATGTATTTTACATGTGAAAAACTCTTAAAAATTTATTGTCATATATGAAAAACGAACTTTTACATTATTTTCTTCGAAGTTTTTGCATCTTTTTCTTAAATATGATCCAAACGGTTCAATTTGTGTGAAAAATATAGAAATAACTCATGATATTATATTTATATATTAGAATAAAATTAGTTAAATAAGAAAATAGTTTTATTATTATAAATCATATTATGAAATTTAAAAGAGAAAACATGAAAAGAGTATGTATGAAATTCTGTTAAATGCGCTACATTCAACTTTCTCATAGTCACACTTTTTTTACTTCATCTAATGTTTCATGACACTTTTTTTTGTCCATGATCATTTAGTTTCACAGTTATTTAAATCTTATAAAAAAACTCTATATAAATAGTTTGTAAATTGTGTTATACATGTATTACATGTAATAAGTAAATCATTTATTTCATCATAAGATATGTGATTGAGAGTCGTTTATCTATTTTTAATTTACTCGTGAATCAAGTTTTTATCAATCATTATTGACAAACTATTATGATACGCGACATCATTTATATCATGTATATAATGAAAATATATGGACGAGTAAAACTACACGAATACAAATATATAGAATGTATAACACACATACTTATAGTCACTTTTGTGATTTTCTTTCTAATTTTAACTAGAATAAGGTTAGGACTAAGGATCTTAGAGTTAGAAGGTTAAATTAAAATAACAATTACATGATTTTATTTGTTTATTTGCTTGTCTACTTTGATTATATAATTAGAAGGTGTTCACCATGTGACAAGTGGTGAATGATGCCAAATTGGTCCTTGTGACAGTCCAAAACTGAAACTGGGCTATATATATGTGGATACCAACCAGCTGTAACCATGCACGCTGACCACTTTATCATATCAATTTTGATTCACTAAAAGTAGACGTGTCCAAAATAGATGATAATCGATTAAACCGACCAACTCGTTTATGATTCGGGTTCATCAGAATGATTTTGAGTCTAACCGATCTTGATTCAGTTCTTTATAAGGGTGCATTTTAAACATCTCAAATTTATAAAAAGTGTTTTTAGGACTTGGAATTGGCGAAGATGTTGATAAGACCAAGTCACTTTTTCTTGGAGGACATGAGCAAGGATTCTCTTCTAACCAAAGACAAATACGGGTCGATTAGTAGGGTTTATGTGGTGTGCGAGGAAGACGACGTTATGGATGAAGAATTCCAAAGATTTGTCATAGAAGACAGTCCACCTAATGAAGTCAAATCTTTTCCGGGAGCTGGTCATATGATCATGTTGTCAAAATCTAAAGAGATGTCTCATTATTTGCAGGAACTAGTTGCTCGATACCCGTAATTCTATATATATGTATATTGTGATATATGATGTTTTTAAGTATAATACATGATTCCTTTTCCTTTAAAATCTTGTGGTTTATGTTTATGAATAATTAAAGAAGTTTTTTTTCATAAATTCTCCAAATCAAAATGAATTGAAACATTCTATTATACAAATTCGATGTTATTTTTAAATAAAAGGTGGGTTAAACTTCAATTTTTTTATATTCATCGCTAAAATAACAATTAATGGGTAAATGGAAAGATATACACTAATTTTAATTCAAGTAATTTCCATGTTTTCTCAAATTACTAAGAACCGCAATTACCAACTAAACCCTTACCTTTATCATGTTTATCAACTAAACCCTCAGTTTTCTAAAATTTTCAGTTGGACCCTGTACTATATATAATATGTGTTTTTAGTTCCACTAACTTTTTTTTACTAAATATTAGTTTCTTTGATAACTTTCATTCGCTAACTTTTTTTTTAAATCGTTAAATATATTTTTTATGTAATGTTGGTTATATCGACTGACGGTAAAGTGTCGGTACCTAGAATAATGAGACCGACACCGAATGAAAAATATCGGTATGTACCGTTATATAAATTGTCTTTGTTACTAATTTTTTTAACGAGTTTGTCGTTTCAATATGTGACTGCTGGCATAATATTAACCCTCCAATTTTCTTCATTTTCATATACTACCCCTTGAGTTTCTAATTTTTTTTAACATATCCCTCAATTTTCTAAAGTTTTAATTTTACTCTGCACAAAATTCTCAACTCTACTTCTTAAATTTCTAAACTCTCAAGTTTACCCTTTAAATTTCATTTCTTTTTTTTTATTCGTTTGTAAAAGTTAGTTTTTCTCTATTTTTAAGCTGGAGCTACTCGTTTAAGTCAAAAGAACTCTAACTCCTTTCGAGTCCTATTTTTGAAGTCGACGTTGGAGATACTCTTCAACGTCAATCGTCATGTAAAGAGATGAAACCGCAACATAAATTTGGAACTCTGCATTATAAATTCAATCTTTCGATTATATATTCCCATGGAATGCATATTCAAAATCAACTATATATAGATTACACCATCACCCAAACACTGAGAATTTAAAACATTAATTAACATTAACAATACAAAAACGACAGTACCATTTGATCCATGATCATAGCTAAAGACCAAGATCCCGAAGTTGCTTAAGATTCATCGGAGACACATATTTTGGGTCACCATGGATCAACTGCTTTGCGATGAGCACATTCGCAGCTTCGCTAGGGTGGTAAGGATCCCAGAACACATGTTTATCTCTATCCTCACACAAAGTCGAAGTCGGACCACACGGAATAATCCCGGCATATTGGCCCCCGTTCCCGCAACATGCTTTGCTCGCAGTTTTAAATCCTAAAACATTCAAAAACACGATTCAACATAAAATTCTCACCGTGGGCATATATGATGAATAAATTCTCACCGTATTTGTCATAGTTTGTGATCAGCTCCAGGACTAAGTCGTAGACGTTGGCATGAACAAATGTAGCTCCAGGAAGATTATCGTTCAGTTGTGCAACCAAGTCCTTCAGTTTAGCATTGTATCGAAGGGCGAGTTCATTAGGCAACGCAACACACTCGTCCTCGTTCAACTGATTGATCGTCCGCTGATATGGAATGCATCCGATCGGCCCAACGTTTCCCAAGATGAATTTTCGAGCATCCAGTTGATAAAGTCTCTGTATAAGTTAATGTTGGAGTTCAATATTTTTAGATTTACAGGGGACGTACTCACAGATTTCATATTGGTGAAATTTGAAAACAATTTGGTTTCCTTGTAGTTCGCTATATGTGGTAGCGGACTCAAATACTACCAAAAAACTGAAAATTTGCGACAAAAAAATTCGTGACAAATGTCAGAATTGTCCGTTGACGACAACTTTCCGAAAAAAAATGTTTTTTGGAAAAACCTCGTGGTAAATGTTTTTTTTCAACAAAGTTCTTACTAATTTCCCGACGAATTAGCGACAAAGTCTTTCGTCGCTAATTTCTGAAAATATTCTGACGCTTATATTAAATAAATAAGTTAACTTATTTAATAAACTTGTCAGAAAATTGTAGGAAATTTTATAGTTACTTTTTTGTTTTATCGAAAAGTTGTCGCTAACTTATTGAAAATTTCTTTCGTTGGTAACTTGTCGGAAACTTTTATGAAAAATATACATTGTTTTCAGTAGTGAAAGAAAGCTGGCAAGACTGCGTCACGTAGCAAATGGACTCGGTGACTCCACTAAGGTGGCAAACGGAATCTATGTGTCCTTTTTCTTCACGGGAGAGTTTTGGTTTTTCTTTTCAAAACCAAGTCCGCTTGCCACATAAGCGGAGTCATGTCAACTTTGCTAAAGTCTTTATCACAAGCGAACTGCCTAGAAACCAAATTACTTTCAATTTCACCTAGAAACTAAAATCAATTTTATAAGTCCCAATAAATCCGAAAAATTCGTTGTAAATCTAAGTTGCAGCGTGAGCTCGACTTACAGTTAGCTGGGATCGGAGGTGACTGATGAGATCATCAACAAAACCATCGGGGGTCTGCGAAACCCTAGCTCCAATCGAGAGAACAGGAAGCAAATAATTGTTGAGGAAGTCGTTAGAACCGATGGTGATTGAGAAGATTGATTTCTTCATGACATGTTCCCTTGCTTTCGATGCACCGAGAAGTTTATTAATTTGTTTTCTTGTGATGTTGAAGTAATCTATCTGGATATCCATTGATAATCTATTCACCTGTAAAAAAGTTTTTTATTAGCATTATTGGAAACTATATTTGTAGCGGTTTTAGCAAGCTTACAACTTACGAAAATTCTTCCGGTGGCATTCATAATTCCTCCGCCGCCGGAGGCATAATTTACACCATGTAATATAACTTCTCCGGTGGAATTTGGATCAAGAAACGGTACGGCATAGTATTTTTGCCCTAGTTCCTCCCCTATGAACAAAACATATATAGCCTTATTTTTGTTATCTAAAATCAAGAATGATTAATCATCCACTAATGATAAAGTTAAAAAGGCTGATGAGAATTTAATTAAAAAAATCCTAAATATTCTGACAAAATAGCGACCGATGGAAAAAAGTCTCACAAAATTATTAGCTTTATGTTACCTACCAAACATCAATCCGTCTGTGATCACTGACGGTGTCCATCAGTATCCAAAAACTAGATTTTGATGGATGTTGTCGGTAAACTGTAAGTAAATTTCCAAGGATTTGATGATACTTGGTTTTTCTAATAATGAACGATATTGTTAACCGAAAACAAATGGGGTTTAGGCTCATACCGACTATGTCTCCGATGGTTCTACCATTGGTATACCGACCGGTAGGGTTTCCTCTGGACGCTTTAAAATCAATACCATTAGGTTTGATGTTAGCTTTAGATAACGTCGGCAAAAAGTTATTATTTCCGGCATCCACCAAAGAATCGCCAAAGATATAAGAAGCTCCCAAACCTCCTCCTCCATCACCACCACCACCACCAGCCGCCGCTGCAGCCGCGATGAAAGCAGTTAAAAGAAGTAAAGCTGCAGCCATATGGTTAGGAGCATGGACATCCTTAGAATCCATTATGGCGATGAATTATTGAAGGTGGGAAGATGAGAGCTTTATATTTGTCGGATTTTGAAGTAAAAAATGGGATATGTGTTTGGTAAGACATGGAGGAGGTTGTTGATCCACCATGGGAATCATCAATGTCTTTACCTATTTTGACTAAGTGGAATGCAAGGTTTTTGAACATTGACCCGTTGCCTTCTAAAGCAAATTTATAGATATGACTATGGTTTTATTGGTATATGAATATTAATGTATATGTCCTATGTTCTTCATCCTATAAGATTTTGAGTATATAAAACACAATATTTTTATTGAAGATTAGGCCATCCGCTATGGTCTGTGAGTGCGAGTCGTAAACCACTCACACTCACTGGAAGTTCCCTCACTCATGAGTGGGGTCGTGTGTGGGCTCACGATCTTGAGTAGCTCTTCAACGATTCCAACATCCACTAATATCTTGACACATATGTTTGATTTTTTTATTTCATAATTAATTTGATTTTTATCAAATAACTTGTGTTTGTTAATTTAAAGAAAAAAACAAAATATGTTTGCTTTAATGCTTATACCTCGGTTTTTTTATGCATTAAAACACTAGGTTATAAACCCCGTATATTACACATGTTGAATAAATACATTGTTATATATTTATTAAAAATGATTTACATATTACATACTGATGATATATTAATTATATAGTTTTTTTAATAGAAATTCTAGAAACATGATATAGTTATTTTTTAAAATGTTTTATAAAAAAATGAAAGAAATGTTGAATTTATAAAAATGTTTTATAAACAAACCTATTTTTATATAAAAAAACTTTGTTTTTATAAAAAAATCATTATCATTTAATAGGAGAGAGAGGCGGAAACAAGAATTTATAAAAAAAAAATTAAAGAAATGTGTATAATTAATAAGAGAAAGAGGCAAGAAATGTTAAGGATGCATAGGAGAGTGACAGGTGTCTCATAAAACCCTTTATTTATTATATAGTGTAGATTATATGTTTGCTTTAGTGTTTGTACCTCCGTTTTTTTTATTTTTGTAAGTAAATTATATAAACAGTTTTTTTTTGTAAAATGACAGTTATACCCTCATATACAAGACACATAACTGGATTTAACGGATCAAATTAACGCCAGATAGTGGAAAGTATGAAACGTGTAAACAAATTTAAACATAAATAATGATTTTTATAATTTCCTTATTTTAAAAACGTAAACTAAAACTTGATAAATACTTAAAGGATATAAATTGTAATTTTTAGATGGAAATAAATATATGGATTGAAATATATAATTCGTTTTTCTAAATAATCAACGGAAAATATAAATAAATGAAAACAAAAGAGGCAGCAACGACCTTCAAGAAACTTTCCCACCAAAAAAAATAAAGTAAAGCTGGTTAATAATCGTCAACGTCCATTTTCTTCCATTAGTGTAATCGTCTTTTTTTTTCAAAAAGGTTGTGGTGTAGTGGTTGAGCTGAGGCCTGAAGTCCTAAGGGACCCGGGTTCAATCCCTGCTACCACCATTAATTTCTGAGGCATGCAAATGATCCAGGGTTCGAGCCTCGGCTCTCCCTCAAGCCCGGAAGGGGCCGTATTGGGTGGGATTTTTCCTTGGAAACTCTCCAACTCTGAACGAGGTTCTCCCATGTGACGGAGGGGTGCGACGTCACAACATTCAATGTTCGTCGTTAAAAAAAGTGTAATCGTCTTTTTGGCCATTTTGAAATCAACATAATAAATTGCTTTACTTAACAAAAAAAATATAAAAAGTTAATACTAAAACAATAATCAAGTTTAATAACTATTAAAAAAAATTGTCAGTATTTTTGTTCCACCGTGTGATTTTTATTGTTTATTATTTTTTTTATTATAAGAATTATTTAGTATGATAACGGTGTGAAATGGTTAATATGATTGATGATGTCTGAGTCGTATAAAGTCAATGATATAGCATTATGTAAGTTAAGTAGCATTTGATGACTATTCTATGGCGAGGTCGCGGCCTCAAACAAAAATATAAGCGGTAACACGTCTAGAAAGATAAACTAGAAAAGACTAGATTAAAAACTAACAAAAAATTATAACATAAAAACACACCCCAAGAATCAAACCCGGTTGGATGGGGAACAGATGGTGCGGCATTGCCACTGGGCCAGCGAGCTGTTTGTGTTTAAGATTCTCCATTTAATCATTTACACATACACAAAATCATGAGAAATAAAAAAACAGCCAATAAACACGTGACACCACCGTCAAAATCCTGCATTGTGTATAGTAGCGTCAGATTAGAGATTCCGTACCCGCCGCATCGCGCGGGGGATACAACTAGTTTTATTTAAAACAAAGATTATAAATCCTGCATGATCAGAAAACACTATAAGTTTAATAACATCTATTTAAATACACACATATTCATATGAATATCTAGCATGCATATTCATTATAGTACTAACACCAAGTGTGTGAATGCTTGCATTCTTTTCTTCTTAACAAAGCAAAGGCTCCTATGTGTGTATGTTCTTTCCTCTATAATTTTAGGTTTTAAAATCAAATCAATGTTTGATTCCATAACTGCTTTGATTGCTTTTGCTTTATCTCAAATTCTCAATCCTAAGTTTCTAATTAAACCCTTTGTTTGAGTGAATTTGAAGGGTTGAACACAACAAGCAAGAACACACAAACCTTCTCTTCTTCTTTCACTCATCTTTTGTCGAATCGTTATCGAAGATTCATGCATATTTCACTTCGATACGCCTGTTTAATCTGCCACAAGAACAGCAGAAGGAAACGCGGATCAAATCAATCGACAGATTCGATCAAAACAAACCCAAAACTGCAGGAAATTAAGCTCAAAGCTGCTCTACAACAAGCATCTGAACATGTGTCACTAGCTAAACCACAAAATCTTGATGTTTCAGACACCATTGACATGGACAATAATGTGTTACAAAGATCAAGATCACTAGCAAGACTAGAAGCCCAAAAAGAGTTTCTAAAAGCAACTTCTTTAGCTGCAGAAACAACATTCGAAACCGAAGACTCTATCAACAATCTTCATGAAGCTTTCTCAAAGTTCCAAACAATGTACCCAAAATACAAGCCATCTGAAAAGATTGATTAGTTGAGAATCGACGAGTACGCCCACTTGGCCGACAAAGATTCCAAGGTCTGTCTTGATTACTGTGGATTCGGGTTGTTTTCGTTTCTTCAACTTGTTCATTACTGCGAAACATGTTCATTTACTTTATCCGAGATAACTTCAAACTTAACCAACCATGCCCTTTTTGATGGCATGGAAAAAGGTACCATTGAACGCGGTATAAAAACCCGAATAATGGATTACTTAAACATCCCTGAAAGTGAATACGCGCTAGTGTTAACCACTAGTCGCGGTTCAGCTTTCAGACTTCTCGCTGAATCATACCCGTTTTATGCCAACAAACACCTTTTAACAATGTTTGATCACGAAAGCCAGTCGGTAAACTGGATGAACCAAAGGGCTAAACAGAAAGGCGCGAAGGTCCAGACCGCGTGGTTCAAATGGCCAACACTTAAACCGTGTTCGACCTATTTAAAGAAACAGATTCAACACAAGAAAAGGATTAAAAAAAATTCATCAAAAGGTCTTTTCGTGTTCCCGGTTCAATCACGAGTTACCGGAGCTAAGTATTCGTATCAATGGATGTCATTCGCGCAACAGAACAACTGGTATGTGTTGCTTGATGCAGGGGCATTGGGTCCGTTAGAAATGGATTCACTAGGGTTATCTCTGTTTCGACCCGATTTCATCATCACATCCTTCTACAGAGTTTTCGGGTACGACCCAACAGGGTTCGGGTGCCTTCTCGTCAAGAAATCCGCGATTAAAATCCTTCAGAAACAATCCGGTCATACTAGTTCTGGTATAGTGAAAATCAACCCATTGTTTACTTCACATTTGAGCGATTCAATTACCCAAGTCCCTCAGTTTTCCGGTGACGATGAAGCTGCCGGAGAAGATGAAGTGTTACCGGAAACCCATACCGGAAATCAGTTGCCAGCTTTTTCCGGCGTAATCAATCCTTCTCTAATGAGGGATGTATACGAAACAGATGTAGAATATGTTGGCAGCCCTAATTTTGAACCGAACGGAGTCTTTTCGTTGATGAAAAGTCCGATTTTGACCGAAGTTGACTCGCCGGAAGACTCAATGTGGATCGATTTAGGGCACAGTCCGTTACAATCTCAATCAGTAAACTTCAATTCGCCTTTAACCCCCACCCTTTTGGTTTACAAACAAAAAGAAAAACAACAAAGAATTCGATTCTATAAAAACTCAAAAACAGAGTCCAGAAATACAGGAAGAACCCGAACCCGGACCCGAAATCGAAAGGTCTGTAATCCGAAGAGAAACAGAGGGTGAATTCAGGTTACTTGGAAGAAGAAACGCCTTCAATTTCGACGTTGAGGATGCTTACGTCAGCAATAACCATGATTACGTCAGCAATAACCATGATTACGTCAGCAATGAAGATGATTACGTCAGCGAAGAAGAATCGGGTAGGAAGGAACCCGAGATAACATGCAGGCATCTTGATCATGTAAACATGTTGGGGCTCAGCAAAACCTCATTCAGGCTTCGGTTTTTGATCAATTGGCTTGTGACTTCATTGCTTCAATTGAGACAAGATGGGGTTCCACTTGTTCATATTTACGGTCCGAAAATTAAGTACGAACGGGGTGCGTCCGTGGCGTTTAACGTTAGAGACGGAGTAACGGGATTAATCGATCCGGAAATTGTTCAGAAGATGGCTGAAGCGAATGGGATTTCGCTTGGTGTTGCGATTCTTAGTCATGTGAAGATTATACAGAGCAGGAATATGGATGTCGCGGATACAACGGTTTGTAGACCGATGGACAGCAAGAACCAGAATCCGGATGGGTTCGTGAGGGCGGAAGTCGTCACTGCTTCACTCGGGATTTTGACCAACTTTGAGGATGTTTATAAGTTGTGGGCTTTTGTTGCCAAGTTTCTCAATCCGTCTTTTGTTCGACAGTACGGACTCTCGACTGTCATGGAACGGCAAGAATCGGGTTTTTGACTAACTTTGAAGATGTTTTGCCCATGAAAATTGTAACAAATAAGAGTTCACTTGCTAGTCAGATAAGCAAATACATAACACACATACATTTTTATCATCTAAAGTTCGATTCACTTTGAAATCATATAATATAACTCAATCAAACAGCTAAGTACAAATCGAAGCCAATTGAATTGAATCAGAACGCAGTTTCTTGTGTCTTGTTCTTGTCTTTCTGTTCACAAGACGGGCCTTTTATGTACAATGTTGCCTTTCTGCTTCAATTTGAGGGTCATTGTGAGTTAGAACTTGAATCTGAACTATAAATCGAGTATTCGTTGAAGTTAAAGTTCGGTTTCTCTTCATCCCACTCGAGTATCTCCCTTGCATATTTAAGGGTTTAATCCACACTATTTGGATCTAACCCCTTAACCACGGAAACAAACAGCTTACGATCAGTGAGCGATGCATATAACTTCTTGAACTTCACAGCAACATAATGTGAAGCCATTTGTCCCATGAAAGGGCTATGATTAATATTGTTGCTGCTAATGTTTTTGCTCTGGCTGTTTCTGCTCACTACTGGCTGGAAATCACTGAACCAATCACAGCACGTTAGAGGGACCCGTTCGAGTTGTTCTTCAAAAACATCAAATTTGTTGAGTACTAGAAGAAACTCCATCTGATCATAAGTCGGGTGGGTCACAATTCTTGTGAAAAACTTCTTGTTTAGCAACATTTTGTTAACTAAATTCCCGTCTCCATCAATGGCGTACTGATCAAAATCAGTCAAGGAAACACAGAAGATGACAACACGAACGTCTTCAAACATCTCTAGCCATTTGCTGTGAATGCTCTAATAACGTTAACGAGTTCGTTTTTTTACGGTGTGTCGGTGCGGTGTGATGTATCCACGTAAAAACACATGTGGCTCGCGTCACCCTCCTCTCACGCCAGCATTACAGATGCTCTTATTATTATATAATTGTAGTTTGTACAGGAAACTAGCGGGTTTATCTATCCGCGTGAGACGCTGGGGAAAACATATTATTATTATTGTAGAACCCAAAACTAATAATGTACAATCAAAATTTCTGTGAATACAATCATTCACTAGTCTTTAACATACAATACTTTGACGATGGAAATTCCATACGATGGAATTAGTTGTGTTCTTCAATCTTAATTGCTTCGGACAAACCTTCGACAAAAAAAAATTATACATGTTTTTTTCTCTTAAATGTTAAGTTTTTTTATCATTTGTTCGTTATGACGTTGCGTCGAGGACATTAACGTGGTTAAGTGCGTAAAGAAAAACGTATTAAGTTATGGCAGCTCGCTTCTAAATATCGAAGCGTAGATTAAAAAAACACGTCACAACAGTATATTTAGAAATCAAAGAAAATGTACATAGTTGTAAAGAAAACGTTAAGAAACACGAAAGTGTATTTAAAAAAATAGGAAAATATATACGTAACTTGGCAATTCCTTGTCCAATATTGCCTTTTCTCATCGGGTTTACACGTGCCCTGTTTGCAGCTCACACCTCCCTTCGCTTCGCCCTTGGCCTCTTTCCTAGGCCTTGTCTCCTAGCGCTCCCGGTTGAGCCACTTATCTTGTGCCCTGCCTTTGGACATGCACATGCATCCTCACACTATGCCTTTTTGCTAGGCGTCTTACTCTATGAGGCCATGGTGTTAATAACTTGCGACTACCCTAAGCGTGCTTCTAGTCCTTCTTCCGTAAGTCCACCTCACGGACAATCATAGTGTGCAAGCTGGTCTTTTTAGGACATTAGCGTGTTATGTGTCTACCATTGAAAATGAAACAGTCATTGTCTTGGTTAGACACGTTACTTGCGTCCCTTTTTCATCGTCTGACTTGGCTCTCGTATCTTTCTCCTTGCTACTTTCTTTGAAAATGGGTTTATGCAATCGCTTTTCACTTAAATCGACCAACCTTTCAGCTACAACAATGGCTGAAGCAACGACTTTAACATTGCGACGCTCTAATTAATTTCATCTCAGCCCTAGTCGTAAAAATATTATATTTTTTTAATACAAACTAGTAAAAGTTCAGATTTTTCTTTATTTCTTTTGCAATAACCACAATTATTCCATGATATTCTAAAAAATTAATATATAAATTTAATGAAAAATGTGTATTATAAGTAAACATAAATCATGAACCACCTATTATACATGTATCTTCATCGCCATTCCTTTTTATCCAACACAAGTTTACGTCCATCGTCTTCTTCAACACCATTTTCCGATCATCATAATTTCTTCATGAAACTTTCGTTTCCTTTCAGAATTCAACACCTCCAAATATATCTACAACCATGATCAAATCATACCCGAGATTTGTTCATTAACCACGATGAGAAACTCACCGGCAAGAGACATCCCGGCAAATTCACACAATGACGCCAACGTACCCCGCCAGAAGTCCACCGGCAAGTTTCCAAACAACAACAACGATCACCATCCTAAGGAGATGGTGGACGAGTTATCCTTCCACCTGAGAAACATGTCCGACAACAACGTTCCTCCACAATTAGACGACATCGATTCCCCAACCGATGACGACGCGCCTCAAAGGGATTCATTCACATCGCGCATGTTCTTCGATAATGCTTCGACTTCTCACCAGATGTCTCCATTAACAAGGTCTCCATGGGCATCTTACGTCGAAAGATCACCAACCGATTTCTCCGACGCCAATTCCAATTACACCGGTTTAATGGCGTCCCTGGTCCGCGAAGAAGGGAACATATATTCCCTAGCCGCGGCCGGGGACCTGTTATACACCGGATCCGATAGCAAGAACATTCGCGTGTGGAAGAACCACAAGGAATTCTCATGGTTCAAATCGAACAGCGGGCTCGTTAAATCCATCGTGCTCGCAGGTGAGAAAATCTTCACCGGGCACCAAGACGGTAAAATTAGGGTTTGGAGGGTATCAGCTAAGAACCCTAGCGTCCATAAACGCGTTGGCACTTTACCAACTTTCAAATCCGTGGTTAAAAAATCAATGAAACCAAAGAACTACACAGAAGTGAGGGGAAGTCACAAGAATATCTGGATAAAGCATTTCGATGCAATATCCAGCTTGAGTTTAAGCGAAGATCAAACGCTTCTTTATTCAGGGTCGTGGGACACGACTATAAAAGTGTGGAGTGTGTCCGACTTCAAGTGTTTGGAATCTATTACTGCACATGATGACGCAATCAACTCCGTGGTGGCGGGATTTGACGGGATGGTGTTCTCCGGGTCGGCGGACGGGACGGTGAAGGCGTGGCGGAGGGAGTATGAAGGGAAGAGAACTAAGCATTTTTTTATAGATAATATTTTGAAGCAGAAATGTGCAGTGACGTCTTTGATTATAAATGAGGGTGGGACGGTGGTTTACAGTGGTTCGTCGGACGGTTTTTTGCATTTTTGGGAGCGGGAGAAGTTGTTGACACGTGGAGGGAGTATGAAGGGGCATAAACTGGCGATATTGTGTCTGGCGGTGGCGGAGAATATGGTGTTTAGTGGTTCGGCGGATACGAATATTTGTGTGTGGAGGAGGGAGAGAGGGGGGGAGCATAAGTGTTTGCATGTGTTGAGTGGGCATACGGGGCCGGTGAAGTGTTTGGCGGTGGAGGATGAGCGGCGGGGTGGACGGTGCCGGTGGACTGTGTATAGTGGGAGTTTGGATAAGTCGGTGAAGATATGGAGGGTGAGTGGGGAGACGGGGGATGTTGAGAGGCAGCAACCGCAAAGCAGCTCTTCACGGACGTCAGGGCAAATGTTTTCACGCATGCGAGAGTGAGTTTATGTAAAATAATATCAAGTGTAATGTAAATTAATTGTTGTGTATTATTATTTCTAAATAAATATCTGCAACCAAACAAAAAACATTTTGAACGACATTGTTTTAGATATAGATTATAGAAAACAAGTATATATTATTGACTTTGTTTTCTAGATTATATCTATTTAGATTATGATAGTTAAATTAATTTATGGATTTATGTGTTTGTTTATTTGTTTAAATTATTATGTTTGTGGAATAGAATTTTTTTAGAAGTGGGGATCCATATCAAACATGCTTCACATGAAAGGTGGTTCTATAGTTTGTTTTATTTAGGGGATCTTTTTCGTCAATGTATTGGTGATGACTCCGTTATTAACTATAGCTTGTCAGTCATTGTTAACTGCAAAACAAGAGTTATTTGTACGATATATGAGAGATCGTTACTGGTAATGATGAAATTGTAAGCTATCTCCATTAAAAATGGCGATGTCTCTCATTTTCACCATTGCCAGTGACGATTTCTTAAATAAAGTACAAGAGCCACTATTTTTTTAGCTAACAACGGCTGACAATGCTATGGTTAGGCTAGCCATCGCTAATAGCAATGGTAAAGGTCCCCCAAATGAAACAAACTCGAGAACCACCCTCATGGGAAGCATCCCATCCCATGTAGGGAGTCCTAGTTTCTTAAAAAATGTAGAATACTATAGTTAAGCAAGCATATGGTTGGTGTTTTCATTATGTTTGTAAACTAGTAGATTTTCGCCCGCACAATGCCGTGGGAAAACATATATTACAATGATAAAGAAGTTTAAATAAGTATTAGTTTTAATTACACATAAGACACCCTCGTTTAACCAAAACATAGCTATTAATCAGCACATCGTAACGGTATATTCGAAATTTCATAAAACGCTATATATCAAAAGTTATAAAAGGAAAACAAAATTGCATTTAAAAAAATCAAAATATATTATATTTGATCCGGCTCAGTTTTAAACAAAAATTTATATCAAAACGTAGATATAAATGGGTTCATTTAAATAACATATATCTATTTATTTAATCAAAATGTAACACGAAAGTCTACGATTGGGTTACCATGGTCGGGCTTTTGAAATACGGCTACTTTTTAACGAGTAAACTGCAATTTGCATCTTGTGCTTTATTCTAATCTACACGTCCATAAGTTTGAAATTTTGACCTCTAAGTCCCTGTGGTTTCATTTTTTCTTCTATTGAATCTCTGAGACTAACGTCCGTCAAAGATCTGTTAGTGATGAAGGGTACATTCGTCATTTTACTTCGCTTTTTGGGGGCAACTTCGTCATTTACTCTTGCTTAGCTATAAATCCCTAAATTGATTGAAAAGGAAAACTAAGGTTATCAGCCGTTTGAGAGTGTTCCGTCGTCAAACCCTTCTCTCTCCGTAACATTTTTCGACCGTAACACATGCTAGTTCAACACCGGAGTTATGGTGATTACACCACCAAGATCATAGAATGGATGGAGTTTCAGAAACGAATGATGATATATGAGTTAGAATCGTTACCTCCTTTCCTGTTAGTATTCGTCGGGAAAATAACTCTTGTAGATCATAGATGGAACTAGCATGGGTTAGGTGAAGATAACTTTGAAGGGCTTTGCCGGGATTTACATCCAATGGAATCAACTTGGATGATTTACAGAGTTTGTCAATTGTGGAGTAAGACACCATGGCTATGGTTGCAAACTCGCGAACAAGGAAGCTAGCAAACAAGTAAGCAACGAAACGCTCTCAAATGGTTGTGGTGCCTTTGCCCGTGGATTATTCATTCCGGGACTCAACTTTCGTCCGCCACAGCCTTTGGCTCCTCTACCGCCGTTGCAGGGCCGGCTCAAGCATTTTGGGGGCCTAAAGCGAACTAATAATATGGGGCCTTTTTCGAAATGTGATGTTCAAAAATTGGCAATAATAAACTAACAAGTTTATAATTGGGACTGACAAGAATAACTTCATTGATGATGATGAAAGCAGATGTGAAGAGATCAATCATGCTGCATTTGAAACAAAGGTAAGTGATGAGTTTGTTGAAGATGATGTTCATCCTGAGTTTATGTGAACTTTATCGTATTGCTAGATTCCTAACCTTTTCATTATCGTTTTGGGAATATAAATGTTTGGCCACAAAAGCCAACCTGTCAAAAGAGGTTAAATAACTAATAACCAACCACAAGAAGTTTGTCTATATTATTAGCAATTGGGAGCTAATGTAAAATCATATATAACACCTTCCTTAATCATTCATGTAAAATCTGAACATGCATTCCCCAACTAATTAAACTGAATATTCACTAGAAACATAAATGCAAAACATTCCACAATTCAATTTCAAATCAATAACAAAACTTTCAAAAGTACTTTAACAGAACCCAAACAATCTTATATTATATACCTAACTATCACAAGAAATTGATAAATTTATTCTTTAGAGATGGTTTTGCAGGGCCTTTCTTCAGTATGTATGCTTTGGGAATAGGGTTTATAACAATGACCTCCTAAACCATCTCGATTTGACATTACAACCAAAACTAGGGAAGAATTAAGATAATCAAAATTAGGGCATAATCAAGAATAATCAAGAAACTCTAACCTTTTTGCTAGTACTTCGTGAATAGTGATTCAAGAACAAGAACCGTCGATTCAAATAGGGATTCACTGATTTATCATTCTAGAACTTCATAATCAATCGCGACGTTTCAGGAATCAAGAAAGGCTAGTGAATCATTGAATGCTAGCCACAACAGCTTATCTGGAAATCTGGAACGGACGTTTCAGCAATAACCAATGTTTTCAAACCCGGACCGGACCGACCGGTCGGACCGCGACCCGGTGGCTAGAGCGGTCCGGTTCAATGTGTTCAAACGGTCCTGTAGAGACCCGGCCGGTCGAACCTATAACCGGCGGTCGGACCAGAAATCGGCGGGCGAACCGGGTTGGACCGGATGTCGATTTCATTTTTAAGTTTTCCTTCAGTTTGTTAAAAACCCATATGAAGTCGGCATCGGAGATGATGAAATCTGATGAGAACATAAAGAGAAGATAAAATCCGATCAAAGAGTAGCAGAGAAGATAAAACCCGATCAAAACGAAGCGGAGAAGAGAAGTTATCTATAGCAAATGAGAAGATGAGAGATGGAGAGATCCCAGCCCTAGTATTGCAAACGCAGCGGATGTCGATTTCTTAAGTTTTCCTTTTGGTAGTGGAGAAGACAAAGATGAGAAAGAGGCGGCTTACATCCATTTTATATTTAGGTTAAATGTAGGTTTTATTAGAAACCTTCTTAAATTAAAAGATATCATTTTTAACCCTCCAGCAACTTATTTTACACATGGAAAATTCTAATATTAATTTCAAAAGTTTAAAAGCTTTGAATGTATATAACTAAATTATTTTAAATTATATATATATATATGGAGGATCAAATAAGAAGTATGTTTTCGCTAAAAACTCTAAGAAATGACCAAAACGCATAGAAACGATATCAAACGAACTCCGTTTGAGCTCATTTCAGCAGCGTTTGAACCGTCTCGTCGAACTCTAACATCTTAGCTTTTAGGATTTAGCTTTTAAGGTTTAGATTTTACGTTTGAATTTTAGGGTTTTAGCCTTATGGTTTAGCCTTAGAGTTTAGCTTTTAGGGTTTAGATTTTATGGTTTAGGTTTTTTTGAGGGGTGGGGGTGGGGGGTTTAGGTTTTTGGGGGTGGGTGGGGTGGGTTTAGGTTTTTGGAGGAGTGGGGTGGGGGGTTTAGGTTTTTGGGGGGTGGGGTGGTGGTTTTAGGCTTTTTGGGGTGGAGTTGGAGGGGGGTTTAGGTTTTTGGGGGTGCGGGTGGAGGGGGGTTTAGGTTTTTGGGTCCGGATTAGAGTTCGATGAGACGGTTCCAACGCCGCTGGAATGAGATCAATCGGAGTTCGTTTGACCCACTTCTTAGCGTTTCTTAACGAAAAACCGCTTCTTAGTGAAACCTTCCCCTATATATATATATATATATATATATATTATATGTGATGTTATCCGGTTCTTAAATCCGGTCCGACCGGTCCGACCAGTGAACCGGTAAGGTGACCGGTTCGATGTCCGGTCCGGTTCTGAAAACATTAGCAATAACTAATAAGGCAACTGGGAATCACAAACTCATTTAATGGAAGTCCAGCAGCAGTAGCAGAGAAGATAAAACCCGATCAAAACGAAGCGGAGAAGAGAAGTTATCTATAGCAAATGAGAGGATGAGAGATGGAGAGATCCCAGCCCTAGTATTGCAAACGCAGCGGATGTCGTTTCTTAAGTTTTCCTTTTGGTAGTGGAGAAGACAAAGAGGAGAAAGAGGCGGCTTACATCCATTTTATATTTAGGTTAAATGTAGGTTTTATTAGAAACCTTCTTAAATTAAAAGATACCATTTTTAACCCTCCAGCAACTTATTTTACACATGAAAAATTCTAATATTAATTTCAAAAGTTTAAAAGCTTTGAATGTATATAACTAAATTATTTTAAATTATATATATATATATATATGGAGGATCAAATAAGAAGTATGTTTTCGCTAAGAACTCTAAGAAATGACCAAAACGCATAGAAACGATATCAAACGAACTCCGATTGAGCTCATTTCAGCAGCGTTGGAAACGTCTCGTCGAACTCTAACATCTTAGCTTTTAGGATTTAGCTTTTAAGGTTTAGATTTTACGTTTGAATTTTAGGGTTTTAGCCTTATAGTTTAACCTTAGGGTTTTAGCCTTATAGTTTAGCCTTAGGGTTTAGCTTTTAGGGATTAGATTTTATGGTTTAGGTTTTTTTGGGGGGTGGGGGTGGGGGGTTTAGGTTTTTGGGGGTGGGTGGGGGTGGGTTTAGGTTTTTGGAGGGGTGGGGTGGGGGGTTTAGGTTTTTGGGGGGTGGGGGTGGTGGTTTTAGGCTTTTTGGGGTGGGGTTGGAGGGGGGTTTAGGTTTTTGGGGGTGCGGGTGGAGGGGGGTTTAGGTTTTTGGGTCCGGATTAGAGTTCGATGATACGGTTCCAACGCCGCTGGAATGAGATCAATCGGAGTTCGTTTGACCCACTTCTTAGCGTTTCTTAACGAAAAACCACTTCTTAGTGAAACCTTCCCCTATATATATATATATATATATATATATATATATATATATATATATATATATATATATATTATATGTGATGTTATCCGGTTCTTAAATCCGGTCCGACCAGTGAACCGGTAAGGTGACCGGTTCGATGTCCAGTCCGGTTCTGAAAACATTAGCAATAACTAATAAGGCAACTGGGAATCACAAACCCATTTAATGGAAGTCCAGCAGCACCACGTGTGATCTTCCCCCCCCCCAGGCCTAATTATATGGGCCACCAATGCTAAACAGTCCAAATACATGTAATATATATATGTAAAAAATTTAAAAAATAGGGGCCTAAAGCACTTGCTTTACCCCACAAGCCCATTGGGCCCAATAACCTGCGCCGTTGTCCCCCCCCCCCCCCCCCCGGTTACCACCATCATTACCGTCGCCGCGATTGTAGTTGCTCCGCTCCATTTATTTAATCTAATGAATCGGGAATTGTGAATTTCAATTTTTGATGGTGACAATGTCGGGTATTGGGCTTACTTATATCATAATGCATCCCTGAAGGTAAAATGGACATTTAACTTGTTTTCTAACAGACATGTGATGGACGTTAGTCTCAGGGACTCAATAGAAGAAAAAAAATCAAAACCATATGGACTCAGAGGTCGAAATTTTAAACTTAGAGACTCAAAATGTAGATTAGAGTAAACAAAAGGGACGCAAATTATACTTTACTCTTTTTTAACCCATAAATTAAGATTAGTATTTGTTTAATGTATTTAATGAGAAGAGTGAAAGCAAACCATTAAGATGCGGATGGGGATGGTCATACCATTGTTCCTTGCTCTTTATTTTGATTTTCAAATAAAATATATTTAAGTGTTCAATTAATAAAAAATATAAAGTTTACTGTTCATTAGAAAAATATTGCTATATACAAGTTAAATAACATTTTAATTGGTACTTGTAGTTGTCGAGTATGAAGGCTTTTAGGCTCAGCCGGCCCTAAAGTCTGTCAGGTTACGGGTTTCGGGCTGGGGCCCATATGGGCTTAACTTGTTGGTTAAGCTATTAACCTTAGACTAGTCTCTATATATATGATGTAATAGTCTTGTAATTCTTTGGGCATCTAAATATAATAAACACCCTATTTGCAGCAAGTGGATGTAGGTCATACCGACCGAACCACTATAAATCTCTCATGTCGTTTATTCGCTTTAGTGTGTGTTTACGTGTGTTCTGTTCGTGTGATACCCTAACAACTGGTATCAGAGCTTGGCTCTTGATCGTGTCACACTCACAGCCGCCTCCGGAGTAACTAGGGTTTCTCCTGCCGCCGCCGCCGTGTGAACAGTACCACCGTCGCGTGAACAGTACCGTGCTACATTGTTTTTTCGACTGCTATAGTGTTTTCCGACTGCTACAGTGTTTTCCGACTGCTACAGTGTTTCCGACTGCTACAGTGCCGCCGTGAACAAAAAAAATCGTTGTTGATTAGGGTTCCGCTGCTGAGTCTCAGCCGCCGAAAACCCTGTTGTCCATCACCTTCTCTACCGCTGACAGATTTGATTTATGTCCCTTTCCGCTGCTGCTATTGTTGACCTGGCCAGCCGCAGCCGTCAAACCCTAAATCTGGTAAACTTTTTTATATTTGTTCTTACTCATTTATTACTGATTTTGGTTGAGATTGGTTGAATAGACATTGTCCAATAGAACAGTCAACAAGTTCAGGCCGCCGCCACTGCTGTGTTTGTTCACTGTTCCTGGTCTCGACTCGATCAATTCTACTCGGTAAGTTTGTTTCAATGGCAGAAGAAGGTAAGCAAAAGATAGTGACGTTTGATGGACAAGCTTATGGATTCTGGAGAATGCAAATTGAAGACATGCTCTATTAGAAGAGCTTACATTTTCCGATGATTGGTTTGACAGCAAAACCAAAGAAGATGTATGAAGCCGACTGGAATCTCCTAGACAGAAAATCCTTGGGAGTAGTAAGGTTGTCTTTGTCAAGGAACGTGGCCTACAACATAGTCAAAGAAAAGACCACTTCTGGTTTGTTAAAAGCCCTGGCTGATATGTATGAGAAGCCCTCTGCCGTCAATAAGGTATTTCTCATCAGGCAATTGGTTAACACCAAGTTGAGAGAAGGTTCGTCTGTTTCTGCCCATATTAATGATTTCATTTCTATTTTAACTAGGTTAGAATATGTTTATATTAACTTTGAGGATGAGGTACAAGCTCTCCTTCTATTGTCTTCTTTGCCTGAAAGCTGGTCAGGCACTGTTACAGCTGTCAGTAGTTCATCTGGAACTACCAAACTCACATTCAAGACGATGCGAGATTTGATTCTAAATGAAGACGTGCGTAGGAAAAACGCTGGAGAATCTTCCAGTTCTATTCTACTTACTAAAGGGAGGGGGAGAAGACCTGAAAGGGGCAATAACAGGGGTAGATCCAAGTCCAGAAAGAGAGGTCAGTCGAAACCAAGAGCTGACATTGAATGCTGGAATTACAAAGAAAAGGGTCATTTTAGGAGCCAGTGTCCTAAACCAGCGGTTGCTAAAAACAATAAAGAGGTGAACAACGTAACAGCCGAAGAAGAAGAAGAAGAAGTAGTAGAAGATGATGCCCTTATTTGCTGCGTTGAAAACACTATCGAGTCCTGGATCATGGATTCAGGAGCTTCTTTTCACGCCGTCCCTTGCCCAGAGCTAGTGAAGAATCTATGAACAGGTAACTTTGGTAAAGTTCGTTTGGCTAATGATAAGACACTTGACATTGCAAGGATAGGTGATGTTGATCTAAAAACCACACTCGGAACCACTTGGACATTGAAAGATGTCAGAGTAATTCCCAACTTGAAGAGGAAATTAATTTCAGTTGGTCAGCTGGATGATGAAGGTCACATGGTTTTCTTCGGAGGTGGTCATTGGAAGGTTATCAAGGGCAATCTCGTGATTGCACGTGGAAAGAAGAGGGGAACATTGTACATGGTGGAGGTACCAGCCGACGGTGTTAATGCCATGACTTCGGGTCCTAGTCCATCTAATTTGTGGCACCAGCGACTCGGACATATGTGTGATAAAGGATTGAAAATGTTTGGCCGAGAAAGGGAAGTTTCCAGATTTAAAGAAAGTTGAAACCGGATTCTGCGAACCATGTGTTCTCGGTAAACAGAAGAAAGTCACATTCTTGAAGACAAGTCAGGCACCAAAAGCTCAGAAACTGGAGCTTATTCATTCAGATGTTTATGGACCTACTTCAGTCCAATCGGTAGGAGGATTTTCCTACTATGTGACATTCATTGACGACGCAACGTGAAAGGTATGGGTTTATTTCCTCAAAAATAAATTTGAAGTTTTTGATACCTTTAAGAAATGGAAAATTGCTGTTGAAAATGAAACTGATTTGAAGGTCAAATGCTTGAAGTCGGATAATGGTGGGGAATACATTAGCAAAGTATTCACTGATTATTGTGCCGATCAGGGAATCAAGATGACCATGACAGTCCCAGGAACTCCTCAGTAAAATGGAGTTGTAGAACGGATGAACAGAACACTTAATGAAAGGGCGAGGAGCATGAGGTTAAACGCAGGGCTCCCCAAAATGTTCTGGGCCGATGCAGTTAACACTTCAGCTTATCTAATTAATCGTGGACCGTCTGTTCCTTTGGGTTTCAAAATACAAGAGGAAGTGTGGAAAGGAAATGAGGTTAGTCTCAAACATCTGAAGGTATTTGGTTGTTCTGCTTACCGTTTATTGAGTGACAGGGATAAATTGGATCCAAAGGCCAAGAAGTGTACGTTCATTGGCTACGGGTAGACGAGATGGGTTACCGGCTTTGGGACTCTGAAAGTCGGAAGGTAATCAGAAGTAAAAATGTCACGTTCAATGAAGCAGAGTTATACAACGACAAGAATGCAACAAAACCAGAAGTTCAGAAAGAATACATCGTTATTGATACTGAGACCGAGAATACAGGTGATACTAAAACTCCAGCAGATATTCAAGACAGTGGTAGTTCGGAGGTTGATACTCAAGATAATTCAATCGATAATGACAGTTCTGAAGAAGAAATTGAAGAACCTTCACCGACTACCGTTCCCGTTCCTCCTGAGACTCAGTGGGTCAGGAGATCTACTAGAGTTGCTGCACCGCCTGAGAGGTATTCTCCATCTGCTAATTTTATGTTGTTAACAGAGAACGGAGAACCTCAGTGCTACACAGAAGCCATTCTTTTGAAAGATTCATTGCAGTAGGAGATAGCAATGAAGGATGAAATGAAATCTTTAGAGAAGAACAGAACGTGGGAGCTGACAAAGCTTCCCTCCGGTAAGAAGGAATTGCACAACAAATGGGCGTACAGGGTTAAAGATGAACACGGTGTTTCTAAGCGTTACAAAGCTAGATTGGTAGTTAAGGGGTTTCAACAGAAACTGGGGGTTAATTACAATGAAATCTTCTCTCTGGTTGTGAAGATGACTACTATCAGGTTGGTCCTAAGTATTGTTGCTGCTGAGAGTCTTCATCTAGAGCAGCTAGATGTGAAGACAGCTTTTTTACACGAGGATCTGAATGAAGATATTTACATGGCTCAACCTGAAGGGTTTCAGGTTAAAGGAAAAGAAAACATGGTCTGTAGACTAAAGAAGAGTTTGTATGGACTGAAACAATCTCCGAGGCAATAGTACTTGAAGTTTGACAACTTCATGGGTAGATCCGGATACAAGAGATGTGAGATGGATCACTGCTGTTACATCAAGAAGTTCGAAAAGTCCTACATCATCCTCCTTCTATATGTGAATGATATGTTAATTGCAGGTTCTGACATGAAAGAGATAAAGAAATTGAAGAAGCAAATGTCAGAAGAATTTGAAATGAAAGATCTGGATGCTGCCAGACAGATACTCAGAATGAGTATCTCCAGGAACAAAGACGGATCTCTGACACTATCTCAAGAAAAGTACATTGGGAAAGTGTTAGAGAAATTCAAGATGAAAGATGCCAAGTCCCGAAGTACTCCACTAGGGAGTCAGTTCAAGCTTTCAAAAGACCAGTCACCAAAAACTGAAGAAGACATAGCCGAAATGGCTAAGTTTCCTTACGCATCAGCTGTGGGAAGTCTTATGTACGCCATGGTGTGCACGAGGCCAGACATAGCACTGGCCGTGGGGGTAGTCAGTCGTTATATGTCTAATCCAGGAAAAGAACACTGGGAAGCAGTCAAATGGCTGCTAAGATATTTGAAAGGCACTACGAAGATGGGGTTACGGTTCTCAGGCAAAGATATTGTTCTAAGGGGCTATACAGATGCAGACCTTGGGGGATGCAAGGATTCTTATAAAAGCACAACCGGTTTGTTTTTTCAGTGGGATGAACTGCGGTTAGTTGGATGTCCATATTACAGAAGAGCGTTGCTCTTTCAACTACTGAAGCTGAGTATATGGCTTGTTCTGAAGCCAGTAAAGAGTTGATTTGGTTGAAGAATTTTCTGGAAGAACTTGGAAAGAAACAACCAGATAGTTCGTTGTTTTGTGATAATCAAAGCGCTATTCATCTGGGGAAGAATCCTGTGTTTCATGGAAAAACGAAACACATTCAGCTTAGGTATCACTTCATCAGAGGTTTGATCAGTGATGGTACATTGAAGCTTGAAAAGATTAAAGGAACGGAGAATCCCGCAGATATGCTTACTAAGGTGGTGACCTTAGAGAAGTTGAAACTATGTATAGCTTCAACTGGCCTTTAGGAATAATGATTAGAAGGCGCTGCAGCTAGAGATAAAGAAGTTACAAGACTACAGAGAAGACGGAGACAGTTTGAAGTTTATCAAAGCCTCCAAGTGGGAGATTGTCGAGTATGAAGGCTTTTAGGCTCAGCCAGCCCTAGAGTCTGTCAGGTTACGGGTTTCGGGCCGGGGCCCATATGGGCTTAACTTGTTAGTTAAGCTATTAACCCTAGACTAGTCTCTATATATATGATGTAATAGTCTTGTAATTCTTTGGGCACCTAAATATAATAAACACCCTAGTTGCAGCAATTGGATGTAGGTCATACCGACCGAACCACTATAAATCTCTCGTGTCGTTTATTCGCTTTAGTGTGTGTTTGCGTGTGTTATGTTCGTGTGATACCCTAACAGTAGTTATCATAAATAAAAGAGAGAGAGAGTAGTGGACTACATATACTTTGTCACATAGAGACAATGCTTCATCTAAACATGTACACCAAAACAATTAATTAGTATAAAACTAAGTGAGTGCACAACCAAATGAATAGGTACTATGCTCGAGAGATATCTAAAAACCTTTATCAAAACTCTTTAGGAAAAAGTCAGAGGCGAGTCGTAAGGTTGTGGTGAAGTACCGAAGCCTTACGATGTCTCAATAATTACTTTTCCTGGAGCGTTGTCGTAGAAAAGGAGGAAAATTCAATGGTGACATACTCTTATGGTTAAGCAAAGTAAGCTTAGAAAGATTTTTTCGATATACAAAGGCTACAACATTTCAATATACAGGCAACTTAATACTACTACACTTGACATAAAATTTTATGATAAAAACAACGTATGATAAGGACTTAGCATGACTAAATCTCCACCACAAGTTTGATTACAAAATAAGGAATTAGTTAGGTACTTGGTGTGTAATTGTACCATTTGGGGAATACTAGCTCACCAGTTTGCATTTTTATTGGATATCCCATTACTTCAAAATTAAGGAACATTAATCTCATAGGTGCAATTGTGGTTACTTAAATTTCACTAACACTCATCCTAGAGGTATCAAGTTTCATAAGTCCACTATAATTGTTCATGTTAAGACTTATGTAAACTAGGGATGTTCAAGGTCCGGTTCGGCCGGTTTTGACGGGATTTATGGACCGAATCGGTAGCTACGGTTTTGGATAAACGTAAAATAAACAGGCTGACGGTTTAACGGTTTGGGCCGTTTTCTAGTTTTCATTTTTTAAAACAGTGCCTGTAAAAAACAGTTACGTCTTTTTTAAACTAATTCCATTTTTTTTCTTTTAAATTGTTAGGAAAATTAAACTAGCTAATAATTCTGCATAGTCTCAAAAATAGAACAAGGCAATAACAAACTGTTAAAAATAGTAATGCAGGACAAAAACCATACCCTAAACTAAATAAAAAATCTCAAACAATTTAGTATTAACATAAAGCAAAGGGTATACATGAAATAGAAACAATTACATGTAATTAAACATACATTCTGAAATTGGAGCAAAATTAAAAGGAAAAAAACTTATGTGAAGAAACATTATGTGACATCAAATATAGAACAAGCGCTCTTTACTCTTTAAGTCACGGGTTAACGATCAATATACATAGCACTTTAATGTTGCATAATTATATGGACGCATATATCCCTTGTCTAAAATACGTGTGTTGCATCTAGATGGTTCGGTATGGAAAAAACACTTGCCAAAGGAACCGGCCTCTCTCTCTCTCTCTCTATATATATATATATATATATATAGGGTTGGGTTAGAATGGAAACCAATATAAGTTGTGAAAACCAATGAAAACTCTACTTTTTTTCTTTATTTATTTTTTTTAAAAATAGGGTAGTTTTGTTATATGTTTTCGTCACTTTTTAAAAAAATATCAAAAAAGCGCCGAAGGAATTTGTTTTTAAAAAAGATATAAAAATTGTAAAAAAATTACCGTTACGATGTTGTTACATATGTAACAACTGAAAAACGGGATTTTTTTTACAACTGTTACATCTTTTTTTAATTCCTTCGGCGCTTTTTTGATTTTTTTTTATACAAAGTGACGAAAATATGTAACAAAACTACCCTATTTTTTTTTTAAGTTGTTACATAGAGTTTTCACAACTCATATGGGTTTTCACCCTATATATACCTTGTATCTATATATATATATATATATATATAGGATAGGGTTCAAATGCTAACCAATATTTATGTGATAACCACTCTAAAACATGGTGATACGTATATGTAACATTATATGATACGTATATGTAAGACTCCTTATTTCGTATTTATATTCAAGATATATATTCAAAAAGTATTTAACAACTAAAAGAAAAAATAATTTATAAATTATGTGATTGTTTTATAGTGGTTAGCACGGTTATCACATAAAAAGTTGGTTAGCATTTGAACCCTTGGAAAGGTTCATTACAGAACATTAAATTACTGCGAGAACAAAAAGAACAAACTTAAACCAATTAATTTCTTGATCCATGATTTATATTTTTTAAAATTTGTACTTCATACATATAAATATGCATGTTTATATACATAAAAACCCATCAAACAATTTTTTGAATATGTTTTTATACATTTAAAAGTTTACCTACACATGTGTAGATTATGTGTAGGTAAAATAAACTACACATGAATTACACATGTGTAGGTTGTTTAAATAAACGAAATCTGTTCATATTTTTTTATAAATTTCTTGAGAGATGAATAAACATTGCATTTCTATCATTTTTTTTATATTTCAAAACTTCTAAGATTGAAAAAATGAAGGATTAATTTGTTCCCTATGTTCTCGCAATATTGAGTGTTCTGAATTGAACATTCCCCTATATATATATATATATATATATATATATTTAAAACTAATAAATATAAATTTTAAAGCAATAAACAAAACCCATATTTAAGAAGATAATGATTGGATTTATAAGTAATAATTAAGTTCATTTATAAAATGATACGTGAATATAATATTCATCTTAAATATTGTATTCAATATCTTTAAACAAAAAGATTTCGAATTCTCTAAATTTTATATAAAAAGAACGCGGTATAGTCTTTGTGGATAGTCACTCTTACATAAACATCCTTTAAGCTAGTTGAAATGTCTTTTGGAATAGTATCTAAAACGCTCGAGGACAATGACATGGCTTTCCTGGGAACAATTATTTTGCCAACCGAAGATGTTGAAGAACATATATTGTTTCATCTAGACAAGGGTATGAAACATAAACTCTTTGTCAAACACGAATCTTTGAAAGTTATTTTGATCCACACAGATGAAGACATTTATGAGTACAAAATATGGTTCTACAAAGTATCATTTTTTGTGTTCGACGGGCACTTTATGTTAACAAACTGTGTTGAAGCTGTGAAGGATTGTAAGTTAAAGGCCAAGGATACAATTGCGTTCCAACTTATGAAAGTTGTAGGTGGAGAACTGCAAGTTTATTTCTCGTTTCATAAGAATTCACAGAGTGATGAACACGATCAGTCAATCACCTTCAAAACGACCAGTGATTTGTGAAGTCATGAATGTGACAAGAAATATATATATATATATGTGTGTGTGTGTGTGTATATATATATAGAGAGAGAGAGAGAGAGGGAGAGAGATGATACACACACATACATATCACATTGTACTTAAAATCACAAAGTACTTAAAATCAGTTTTCTTAAACTCAGCTTACCCACTGCTTCTGAGTTAGAGATTAAGTGTCATTCTTAAGTATTATTCGAAAGTCTCTGAATATGAAATCTCTGAAGATGAAGTTCGGAGGTCCTATCGAACTTCATCTACAGACTCAGAACTTATGTTTTCTAAAATATATTTTTCTTCAATATTTGATCATATACTTAAGGGTTTACAAATGATATTTCCTAACAATACCCCCCTTAAGTATTGAAATAAAAGGATAAAATAAAATAAGATAAGTTTAGAAGAAGCTTAACACGAGATTTGAAATTTTTTAAGAAACTCTCCTAATCATTTTGAAGAAGGTAACAATAATGTTTGTTTCTTAAAAAAAAGTTTTATGTTGAACTATTTCTTGGTCCGAGGAGGCTAGAGAAGGTCGTACAAACTTCAATAGTTGTGGAAGCTCTTATGATCGCAAAACTCTAGAAGATGATGCTTCAGATGACTGCACCAACATTCTAACATATTTTTCTACGGTCATAGACGGTCCACGTTCTTCCAAAGGTTTGTAGTGTCTCTTCATGTCAGTAGATGTCTCCCCCCCTTCATCGTGAAGTCTCATAACTGATCGTATTGATTTCTTAAAGACTATAAATCTTCTACCGTTGACCTCAACATGAAGTATTGGTTGTTCTGGTTCGAGGTGGGCAAGGACGGATGGCCTCTAGAATTGTTTGTAGTGCCTCCTCCTGTTAGTATCCTTGGATCGATACTTGGTTCCCAACGAGACTGTACTACTAGACGATAGGTACATTTGTGCATTGTGTGTAGTTTGATTGAAGTAGCAATCATTTTATAAATTTAAAACTTAAAATTGTGTAAAAATCCTTATTAAAACATATATCTATTTACACACATCATTGCTTGACATTCATTTTGTAAACTTTAAATCCTTTGATGGTTGCAAATACAAGGAACATACTAACAACTTCAAGTCTTGCAACTACATCAAATGTTTCGTCAAAGTCAATTTCTTCTTGTTAACAGTATCCTTTGGCAAGCAATCTTGCTTTGTTTATGATTGTAAGTCTCTGTATCTTATTGGTGAAACTTACTACTTGAAATTCAACGGATCCTATGTTTTCTTTGTTTTCTTCTTGTTCTTTCAAAATAATTGAAATAAATGAATTTTTTACCATAAAAGAATTTGACACTCCCCTTTTTACAGATATTTATTTTATTGATCAGTAATAATAATGTCAGGAATTTTAATGTAGTATACACAATGATCATAATTTCTTCATATTAATTTTATCAATTAACATTAATAAATCCAATTTTTTAGTTCATTTGGATAGTGATACAAAAAGACGATACCAAATAATTTAGTACAAAGATTCTGTTGATTAACTTACAAGTCACTTTCAGATGTAATTGAAGACAAAGAAGAAAGAGTTTGCGAGACTCTGCTTGGTAAACGAGTCGATATCATGTAACACCCTTAATTGGAAAACCAAGTATTAAAAACATTTAAACGCGTGGAAGCTTTTATCCCAAGAATTTTATTTATTTATTTTTTATTTTTTTATAACCCTCGCGTACCGCGAGGGATTTCACTCCTCCCTTCGCGTACCACGAGGGAGCTCCAAAATCTGCCACCGAGATCTAGGTCTCTCGCATACCGCGAGAGAACCCACCCTGGTTCTCGCGTACCGCGAGGGACCTGAGTAAACAGAAACAGTTTGCCCAGTTCCATACTTAGCCAAAATTTTGCATTTTTCACCAAATCAACTAGACATCAAAATTTACCAACACTTGGGTATTAGTTTCAAAACATATATACAATATTTGTAGACACCAAAGCATAATTCATGTGTCAAATTACACCACATTCAAGGATTTCCCCATTTAATTCCCAAAACACCCAAATTTGCATTCGAGAATCCTTAACGTCAGAGACTTGACTTTGACCTACATCGGATCTTTCCCTACATAATCACATAAATATTTCACCGTTAGTAATGACGATAAAACATAACAAACAAGTATTTATCACTTGTTTCCACCCATTTACCCATTTGTCCTGTTTGACCCGTTTACACCCATTTGGTCAAGTAAGGTTCATAACACTTGCATTTCCACTACAAGTTTCTTTTATTTTACTTGTCATTCATGTGTCATCACCCATTCACCCATTTGAAGTATTCCAAACTTCTTATTGGGTTTACAACCACTTGGTGCGAGTACCATAACTCGTCTTACCCACACTTGGAGTATTTGACTCCAAGTCCACCCTTTGAAGTATTCCACACTTCTATCTAGTTTGCAACCTCTTGGGGCGAGTACCACAACTCGTCTTACCCACACTTGGAGTATTTGACTCCAAGTCCACCTTTTGAAGTATTCCACACTTCTATTCACCAATTCACCAAAATATCACATTATGATTGACTATATGCCACATATGTCAAATACACCAAATTCTCCACATTTACATATTTGTTTGACTATTTACCACATAAGTTAATTACACCAATTTCACCACATTCACATATTTGTTTGACTATTTACCACATAAGTCAATTACACATATTTACCTAATTGCACAATCAAGTTTAGACTATTAACCACATAGTCTAATTTCACCACTTCCAACATATAAGTTTGACCTTCTACCACTAAAGTCAAGTTAATACCATTCCACACATATTACATCCAAGCAATAGGCATAAACATTCATTTCAACTTATAGTATGCATACATATCACATACACCACACATTTATCTACATTACTAAGTAAGTGCAAAGACACTTACCTTTAGAGTTGGAAGATCCCGTGCCTCCTCCTCGGTTCACAATTTGATTACCTAAACATATAAACCTAGTTTAGTAATCTAACATTCATCACCAACACAATATAATTGAGTCCACAACTCAATTTTCCTTTCCAACCCAAACTGACCCGTTTAGGTTATCCCCATAACCAAACACCCATTTTCAATACAAACTCACCTACTTGAGTTTTCTTTCCAATACCTTGACACTAATTTCTCATTCAATAACTTTTATTAGGTCAATTTGGTGTTTGTTCAAGTGTCTAATACCACCTAAACACTTAATTATCACTAATTCAACAATCTAGCATCATGATCCAAACACCCCCAATTTTCACCATATGAACCCTAACTTTTCAAAATCAAAATCAAAGGGTTCTAGGATGTTAATCACCTCTCTTTACCTTTAGATTAGCTAGATTATCTACAATCTAACACTAATTTACCACATGCATACTCAATTTTCGGATTTCTCCAAAACCCACCAAATATCACATTCAAAGTGAAATCAAGGGAAGGAAATCACTTACTTGATGTTAGGAGAGTGATGTGCAAGCCAAAATCCCCACAAATCAAGCTCCAAATGCACGATTTTGCTCAAACCCCGATTTTCTCCTTTTTTCTCCTTGCTTTGAACGATCTTGAACTCAAAATGAGTTCAATTTTGACTTCAATAAGTCAATATGGCAGATTTTGCCATATTTACACCTTTAGCCCTTTCACTTTCATTTCACCCATTTCACTCCAAAACTAGTTAAAACTAGTATAACCCCATTACTAACTTGAAACTCACTTGTTTCAACTTATTTCTAAAATATTATTTTCACCATAATATTTATTAGAATATTTTATTTATTTGAAAACGAAACCCGAATTTTGGTTCGTTACATATCATGTTTGTTTCTAAAGACCCATTTTTTTCTTCTCAATTACAGATTTGTGTTTTTGTCTTGGAACGAGTCTCCAGACTATGCTTCTTTGAGAGTGGTCAAGTTCTTCTTGCATGGCATTGGTCAAGTTTGGATCTTTTAGTGCTTCTAAAGTCTTCTTAGGTTCTAAGAAGCTTAAAAACCCAACATCTAGACATTCAATAGCATAAGAAGATCGAGTTTGCACACATAAAGATTTCCAATAATTTGTGTTAGCCTTAATTGTCATATCCAAGTTTAATGGGTCGAAAGTGTAATTAGCCTAAAGTATGTTTTAGTGTCTAGGATATATTTGTTATTAGTAGGAGGGTGTTTTATGTAAAGTTTAAACCTAGAAACTGTATATGGGCTTGAAAGGATGCGACGCTTCATCAAAGAACACGTCGATCCCATAAGTCTGTATATAAGACCGATCAATGTAAACAATCAGATTGTTGGTTCTGTGAATATATGAATGTTCATTAGGGTTCATCCCTGTTCTTATTTCTTCATCTTTGTCTTTGATCGTTAATGGCTTGAATGGATTCAAAGAACGCTACAATTTGAGTAATTGGATGATCCTGTCCATTTATGAGCATGAGGTGATGAGGAATTAAGTTGACTTGGTACTTCTTCATTTGAAGGTGTATGAATTTGTGAAGGATCCTGATTACAGAAGAGTGTTAATTAAAGATGTACCACTAAAAGGGTATTCAAATTCCAATTCCATTGAATTCCCGCGAACCAAACGCACCCTAAGATCAGTTGAAGAAACAAGAGAATTCATTATGAAAACAACTTAATCAAATCAAAAATCAATGTTTAACGCGTATGCTAACTCCCGAACACTCGTTCTCGACCCGAAACCTTCAATCTTGATGAAAAGCTACGAACTTGGTTAATAGGTGGCGAATGGAACTAGGGTTTTAGCCCCAAAAGTTGTATCCCTTAAAAAAACAAACTAAAATCTTTTTTTTATTTATGTTGATCTCGCGCGAAGCACGTCTATGCAGGGTCCTTGCACAACCATGTGAACCCGCATGGTCATGTTGTATATGTTGTTAAACCAAGCCGAATCCTTTATGAAATGAGTGGGATAATAGAAAATCTAGCCAGAAGGGCTATTTCAATAGCAGCATCCAAAATGCCTATACGAGCTCAATAAAATTTGGTTGCGCTCTGCGGCGTAGGGCGGACATTAAACAGTTGAGGTGGTGACATTAACATAGTTAAGCACATAAAATAAACGTATGAAGTTACGGCGACTCGGTTGCGGAGATCGAAACATAGATAAAAAGACAATTAACGGTACCGATGTTTTTCAGTCGGTGCGGTCTCATTCTTCATGGTACCAGCACGTCACCGTCAGTCGATATAACTCACGATACCTAAAATAATACTCTATTTTGAATACGACTTCGTTTTTAACAAAATTTATACTGGGACGTCAAGAAAAAAAATTAAAGAAACAAACGAAAATTATTAATAAAAAATCAGATTATATATACTACATGGGGTAAACTTGAAACTTAAAAAACTTGAGGGGAATAAAATGACATTTTACAAGTTGAGGGGCCATTTTTGTCATTTAACAAAGTTAAGGGGGTGAAGTTGTCGGCGACACTTGCTTTTAAGTTATTCTATAATTTATTTTGTTCTTATGCTTTTCAATATTTAACCAAGGGAGGAAGGGGTGGACAACAGGTTCATCCTCGGGTAGGGGCGCGTAATAGGGAAACGCCGCCGCAAGGGCGACAGGTTGGGTAGACGGGTTGGCGAAGCTATGGATTAAGTCGTGGTTGGTTGGTTGAAAATCCGGGTTCGCGAAGGCGGGTAAAATGATGTGACATGACATGGCGCGTTTTGATTGGTTAGGGGTTGAAGGGATCCAAACCATCTTTTTACAGAAGTAACAAATATCTAGGTAAATAATAACTTATAATTTAAAAATGAAATTCTTTCTCCTACAAACCATGAATGCCACATGTCAATACACAAAACCATCAAAAAATAACTGAAATCAGCCAATGGAACACCATCTTATCCTATCTGCTTATCTAGCTCCACCCAAGTCCACCACACAACTTTAATCCAACTGTCTGCAACTGGTTACTAAAATCATAGTATACAAAACCATACTCTTTTGATAGACAAAAAAGAGGGGAATTGAGGTTGGTTTGCAAGCTTTACAATAATGGCAGCCTCATTACAAGCAGCTGCTACATTCATGCAGCCAACCAAGGTTGGTCACTCGAACCGGTTGCAGTTCAAGTCTTCCCAGAGCCTTTGCAAGGCCTTCGGTGTCGAGCCAGCTGGAGCCAGGGTCACCTGCTCAATTCAAGCTGGTCTCAAGGACTTTGCTCAGAAATGCACCGATGCAGCCAAGATCGCCGGCTTTGCTCTTGCAACTTCCGCCCTCGTTGTTTCGGTATGTTTGTCAGGTTCTTGATCTTATTATTCAAAATCTTGAAACTAATGTTTACATTGTTGATATTGAAACAGGGAGCAAGTGCTGAAGGAAGTCCAAAAAGACTAACTTTTGATGAAATCCAAAGTAAGACCTACATGGAAGTCAAAGGAACAGGTACAGCTAACCAGTGCCCAACCATTGAAGGTGGAGTCAACGGCTTTGCGGTCAAACCCGGCAAGTACAATGCCAAGAAGTTCTGCTTAGAGCCCACATCTTTCACGGTCAAAGCCGAGGGTGTAAGCAAGAACTCTGCACCCGAGTTCCAAAAGACCAAACTAATGACCCGTTTGACTTACACCCTTGATGAGATTGAGGGCCCATTGGAAGTATCTTCTGATGGAACCATCAAATTTGAAGAAAAAGACGGGATCGATTACGCTGCAGTAACTGTTCAGCTTCCTGGAGGTGAACGTGTGCCGTTCTTGTTTACAATCAAAGAACTTGTAGCATCGGGTACACCCGAGAGCTTTAGTGGGGAGTTTTTAGTGCCATCCTACAGAGGTTCTTCTTTCCTTGACCCAAAGGGCCGAGGTGGGTCCACGGGTTATGACAATGCGGTTGCTCTGCCTGCTGGCGGGCGAGGAGATGAAGAGGAGCTTGCTAAGGAGAATGTAAAGAATGTTGCATCTTCAACAGGCAAAATCACCTTGAGTGTTACCTCAAGCAAGCCTGATACTGGTGAGGTGATTGGTGTGTTTGAGAGTATTCAACCTTCTGATACTGATTTGGGTGCCAAAGCTCCAAAAGATGTCAAAATTCAAGGTGTTTGGTATGCTCAGTTGGAATGATAAAAGAGCGTTTTTAACCCGAATTGTATTTCTTTTTCTTGAATATGATTTTGTGCACAATTATCTTGCTTGAATATTATAAAAAAAATTATTCCAATCAAGGTGATGGTAAAAGTTATAGGATATAAAGATCACCAAAAATCTTTACAAGAACAATGTCCATCTCTGAAATGATGAAACCTTAAGGAATCTCTGACCACTATAGTCACACCAACAATTTTTGCCATAATCTTGATGGCATTATGGCAATCCCCACAAATTCTCAAATTTTTAAACACCATGATCGATGATTCACCGTTCAAGTTTAGTAATCCAAAAGCCACCGCAAGTTTCTCACTGTGATTGCATAACATGTCTTCTTTCTCCTCACAATCAAGATCCTGAAGAACAAACTCTGTGTCAGGCAAGTACCCAGCTTGCCTCATTTTTTCACTCATATTACTCAAGAACATGTAAATATCATCACTGTGTTCGTTGCTCTTATCACCAACCAAAAAAGTGTGTACTTTGTTCTTGACTTGTACCCAACTGCAACCAGGCTCTTTCTTGATTCCTTTATGCTTCATTAACTTTCTAGTTTCTGATGCTTCTCCCCATAGTTTAGCATTAACAAAAATGTTAGATAACAAAACATAATTTCCAGAATTGTGTGGCTCGATCTCAAACAACCGGTTTGCTGCAATTCGTGCCAAATCAACATTCTTATACACTCTACATGCGCCAAGCAAGGCGCCCCAAGCAGACGCCGTTGGTTCAATTACCATATTTTGTATGAACCGATACGCCTCTTCTAAACGACCCGCACGGCTCAGAATGTCTACTACACACGAGTAATGCTCGGCGTCTGGTTCAATCATATGAACCTTGCTCATTGAGTTGAAAACAAACAGACCTTCATCTACTAATCGTGAATGGCTACAACCAGAAAGAACCGCTGTGAAGGTAACTGGATTGGGTTTGACACCTGAGTTTAGCATTTTGTTAAAGAGCATCAAGGCTTCATTTCCATTCCCGTGCATTGAATTTGCGATAATCATTGTGTTCCAAGCAACAGTATCCTTTCTGGATATCATCTCAAAAACCTTTTGAGAAATTTCAAGTTTGCCACATTTAGCATACATGAAGATAAGCGCGGTTAATGTTGTGGTGTCATTTAAGAAACCATGCCTAAAGATATAACCATGAATCTCCTTACCTCCTCGCAAGCTTTCTAAGTTTGTACACGCGGTCAAGACAGCTGTCAATGTAATCTGGTTAGGTTTGAACCCTGCGTTTTGCATTTCAGCAAGTAATTCTAACGTTTGTTGTGTTCTCCCAGCCTGCAAGCACCCGCACAGAACAGCATTCCAGGATGCATAATTTAACTTTGACCCTCCATTTTTCATCCTTTTGAATATAGCAAGCGCTTTTGCAGCCTCTCCATTCTCAAAATACGCTGATATCATCACATTATGAGACACGATATCTCTGTTAACCATTCTGTTAAATACTAATTCAGCTTGTTTGATGCATAAGCAAGTCGCGTACATATCCACAAGAGCACTACTAATAAACACATTCTCCCAAAATCCATTTCTTACCACAAACCCATGTATTTCTCTACCCAAATTCAGATACTTTAAGTTAGAACACGCAGGAAGAATCGAAGAAAGTGAAACCGAGTTGGGTCTTACTCCATCTAAAACCATCTCTCTAAACGCTTGGAGTCCATTTCCGGGCTTCCCACAACTAACATAACAAGAACACATTGAAGTCCAAGAAATCACATCTCTAAACTGCAATTCGTTAAACACTCTTTTCGCCCCTTCAAGATACTTGCACTTCCCAAACATATCTATCATCGCGTTCCCCAAAAGAAGATCTCGATGAAACCCAAATGTGACAGCATCTTTGTGAGCTTTTTGAGCCTCAACAAGATCTCCAGATGTGGCACACGCTTTGACAAATGACAAAAGTACAAGTTTATCGGGTTGGATTTCCCTGTCCCTCAACTGGGTGTAAACATTTTTAGCTTCTTTCTCGCAACCCCGTCTTGTATACGCTGATATTAGCACTGTCCATGAACGCAAATCTGGGTTAGTCATTTTATCGAACAGTTGGTGGGCACGTCTTAAGTCGTCGGAATCACAGTATGTCTTGATGAGTTTGAGACTAAGATGGGGCGGGAGGTTACTCGGTAGCTTCGGCAACATTTGATGCATAAGAGTTTAAGAGAGCTGATAAGGGATTTGAGGTTCTATGAAACAACGTCTTCGTGGCGTCGTTTGATTCTAACGATATTAACGGTAAAATAGTATCAATAGCACCCGCTCCTTTGCCCTAAATTAAATTCCTATTTTGAAACCCCAAATGAACGAAAAAGTATAATTTCTTTTAGTTGAAACCTCAAATGAACCGGTGTTTTTTTGTCAATGTCGGTCTCATTCTTTACGGTAGCAGTACGTTACATTATGTCGATATAACACACGACACAAAAAAACGCCCTACAATTAATACGATGTCGTTCTTAACGAAATTTATCCTGTCATGAAAAAAACAACGAACAAAAGTTATTGATGAAAATCAGATTATATATATATATATATATATATATATATTATAAAGGGTAAATGCGAAGTTTTAGAGACCTGATGAGGTAAAATTAACAATTTACAACGCTAGGGATGAGTTTTACCATTTTACCAAAGTGTGTGTGTGTGTGGATGAGTTGGGAGGGAGAAGTGGTGCCAAATTAACAAATAATAAAGTTGTGGGTGAGTTTTACAATTTATCCAAAGTGGGGGGAAGTGCTATGCGTTAAAAGAAAAAAATGTTGGTTGAAGGAATTGAACATGCGACCTCTTATAGTATAAGAGAGTTTTAGCCGCCACATCTTAAGGGTGAAGGGGCACCCTCGGGTAATGCAGGTTCATGGGTAGCTCGGCTACACCACCGCCGATAAAGCGGGTAAGGGATCGGGATTCGGGTAAGCTTCTTCGGGCATAAGTACCCGCGTCAAATGGTTTGCTTTGTTGATTGGAATCTCATAAATAAATAATTTAAAAGAAAAAATAAATTCTTTAGGGTATTAGGGTTGTGCCCCCAACACTTTAGGGTAGGGTAGTATTTGGATAGAAATGAGGTGGCACACTCTTATTGGGTAATTTTGTTAGGGTAGTTTTTAGGTTAGGGTTATACCCCCTTCATAACCATATGCTAACATGAATTTGCATCAATGACATGAATCTGATATTTTCATTGAAACTAAATGCATTATAACCGTCCACAGTTCATTCAACGTGATAAACTAAAATGAATTACTGAGTCAAAATCACATAATCATTAAAAACTAGGGCTAATATCAAATAATCATTCTAAATTAGGGCTAACTTATCAAATTAGGGCTAAAAAATTCGGTTCATCATCTACACTTCAACCGACTTTGAATAGTTGCAATAACTAATTAAGGACTAAAAAGTAAACAAATTGACCTAAAGGAATTGAAATCATGCTTATTTAAAAAAAAATCAACAAACTTACAAGTGGAAGGCGTCGGCGGTGGTGGTCGTCGGAGGAGGCGCCGCTGCTGGCGGACGGACCGGCGGAGGTGGTGGTCGTCGGAGGCGCGGCTGGCTGAGCAGTGGCGGTCGGTCGGAGCTGGACAGGGTGGTGGGTGGGTGTCTATCGGCCGATTTTTTTTTCCCAGAGAACATTTGTTCTCGATGATGATGAATCGATGAATCTATGGGATGGGCTGCAGTGGCAGTCCGACTGGGCCAGCCCAACAACCCAACATTTTTGTTATTAAGCCCAAATAAGTCATTAAATTTTAAAAAAGGCCCATTGTTTTTTTAAAAAATACCTATTTTTTTATTAAAAAAAAAGGCTCAATTACTTTAAAAAAAAAGCCCAATTTTATATAAATTTTTTTTTTTTGGGCCCCTCGAAATGTTGGGCCCACTACGGTCGTGTTGCCCGCAGGCCCATCGGGCCGGCCCTGACCCTAACCACCTCACCAAACCATATTTTATAGTAGAAAATTATTTATTTAACATAGAATGGAATTGTGTTGGTGGCCTTCTTCTATTGTTTTTAAGGTTTAGTTAATTAACGGTGTTTAAGAAACCAGTTCCATCTCTCATTCTCATAAAATTTGAAATATATTTTTTAAATTTTTATTTAACGTAAAATCTAAAACTTTGTTTATTAATTTATCATATTTAGTAACCATGTAAATATATAATTTTGTTCACTTTTTTTTTTAAGTTTTAATGTGCATGTTAACAATACTGAGTTATAAAAAATAAAAACACACAGATTTTTTGTTCCTAAAATACCAATAAACTGACATAAGAAACTCTTTAGTTAGATTTCTACCAAGTACCAACAAGTAAATATTATAGTTATTAAAAGAACTAATTTATATATTAACCAAAAACTAGAAGGAGGCATCGCGTGTTGCGGCGGCTTCTGAGCGAGAATGCTAGCTTTTACCTACACGGGCGTTTTAAACCGCAGAAGAAATTACATCATCGAAAACTTATAAAAGAAACCTAAAACCTTTAAATAAACCCACCATGTGCGGAAAAAAAACGTATAAAATTTATACTTATGAATTAAACCGAAAGAAAATTGATAACATGAAAAAAAGAAGAAGCATGAAAGTAAAAAAACGACAAAAAAGCGAGCGGGTTCGAACCCGCGTCACTTGTTTTGACTTTCTCCTTGAGTATACAGCCAAGACCACTAAGTCAAACCAATTGTTTGGTTTCCTTTCGCTGCAGAAACTTTTTAAATAATACCTTAGCTTAAGAAAAAGGGATAAAAAAGCAAAAAACATGCACATTTGACTTGTATCATTTGCATAAAAATGTGTATAACTTCTACAGTAATTTCCTCACACATAGAAATCTTACTTTTTAATATATTATTTAACTAGCTTATAACCAGTGTAATACACACGGGGTGACAAATATCAGTAAATAAAATTCTTAAATCTTTATATATATATATTTTACAGATCTAAAAATGTATTACATATACTAAGGATAGAAAATAAAATTCAAATATGTAAAAGTTAATATATAATTTGGTTTTGAAAATAAGTTAATTACTATCTTATGTAATTTGACTTTAATTACTATTTGATTGAAAATAAAAGTTAAATAATTAGATTTTAAAATTTCTTATTATAAGGGATAACTTAAAACAAATGTGTTTTATTAGTGTAATTAGTTTTTTAATATATTATTATTAAAAAATACAACTGCATTTAATATGAAAGAGATGCGAGAAATAAATGGTGAGAATGATTATGGAGGCGACACATGGCATGAAAAAACTTTTATTTATTATATAGTATAGATTAAGAAATGAAAAAGAATCAAATTTTGTAAAATTGAAGAGAGAATCCGAGGTTAGACCCGGTTACTATATTTAAAATTTATAAACTTTTAATAAATGTTTTCAAATTTAAAATAAAGTTAAATACGGTTTTAATATTTATGGTTTGTCTTAAATAACTCTTTTGAGTGCAAAAGTTCTAATTTTACTTTTTCGGTTCATTAATTTTATTTTGGTTTCAATTAACTCCACTATTCTAATACCGTTAATATATTGCTCTTAAATAGAAGGGTATTTTAGTAATTTTATATAGGAAGACTAATTAAGCATTTCCTAAATAATTTAATAGTTGAGGGACTATTTGTGTAATTTACATTAATTAATTTATACTATATAAAAAACTAACATACTTTCTAGTTATTCTTACAAAAGTCCCTTAACATTTTTTTACATTTAAAAAACTAACATACTCACTTTTTTTCTCACAAAAGTCCCTTTAACAATTGTAGGTCCCGGGAGCCTCGTCGCGCAACGGAGATACACGGACATGTTCTGTGATTTGTGTGAGAACCAAGAAAACGAAGCAGAGAAACACAAACAAAGACAGAAGATAATGAAACGATACGTAATCCATAACATAGAAGTCATCCCGTATTACAGACTACATACCGAAGAAGCACACATCTCTCATCTAAGCTCACGGTCCAGGGGTCGGGAGAGCTCGTCCCGACCCGGACACCTCTCAACCTTGTTACAGAAGTTCCACCTACAAATGAAGACAAGTCTTCTATTTATAGGGGAAGGAACACTACCTGTGTACTTGTCTAAGTACGCAGGGTTTGGTCATGCGTACTTGACAAGTACGCAAGGCAAAAGCCTTGCGTACTTACTAAGTACGCAGGACCAAACTGGTGTGCGGGCTAAGTACTCAGGAACACCCTCCTGCGTACTAGCCAAGTACACCGATACATAGAATTTTATCTATAGTTACAAAAACATGCTTCAACAAACTCCCTCTTAACTATAGCATCAAATTCTATCTATCACTAACACTGATATACATCAGTTTACAAAGAATGTCCTAACAGACTCCCTCTAAACTAATGACATCAAGTGTCTTCTGGCGAGACTTGATCTTCTGGCATTCCACTTGAGATCTTCAAATCTTCAAACTTCAGTCTTCAGTTGCCGGGTGATACACACGACTCCCTCATAACTGTAGCTTTCATTGTATTCCAAACCAAGTGCTTCAATATGAACCAACTAACCCAACACACTTCATTGTAGTTCATCCTCTCAGGAGTAGCTTGCTCCACCCTGACTTAGAATTCCTCCAAATCAGCTGACATAAAATAGAGAGTTTGAATTTCCAATAACCTGCATCAAACTAATCAGCTCCCATAGGAATTCCAGTAAGATAAACTAAAACCTTCAACAAGATGTGTCCAACTCTATCTTGTATCTTCATGAGTCACCCAAATTCTCGAAGATGTTCATTTCCAATATCCTCTTTCAGTTTAAGCTCCATCTGACTAGACTAGAAACAATGGTATGTTTCCTATCCCATCGGCCAATGATAAAAGGTTCCATCTTCAACTAATAATCCAACGGATATCCAGCTTCATCCTGAAAACACTTGATAGAATCAAACACAAAATCATGCTCAGCAGTGATCACCTTATATCCAAAGTCCAACATTCTTCAATTAGATCTTCATTCCTGGTTCACACCTCCTAATCTGTATACATTCACCGCGGTGAAGTTCCATAACTAGGTTGTCTATCTGGATTCCGCCCATATCCCGAATGAGAAATCCCATCATAATTGAATCACATCAAATCTTGAACACAGGCTTAACCAATGAGCACGAAAAATATAGTTTACACGAGAAATCATGGTTGATGTTACATTTATTTTTATCCCCCTCATTTCTCTGTAAACTATGACCAGCTTCATCATCACTTCACTCAAATCCTCAAAAAGCACAACTAGCCAACTCCATGATTTTATTCTTTTATTCATTTGCAAAGATCCAAAACAGCAAATCCTTGGGTTCAAGTTGTTACAGTATTCATCCCCTATTAAAAAAGTATCCCGGATACTCGTAGCCTACATATTCAGGTTTTAATACCTAAACAAGATGATTCTTTTTCCGAAAGACCCAAAGCAGCCACATCTTCACAAATAGAACGAGACCTTTAGCCGATGACGACCCAATTGCTCCCATTAGTTCAGAATTCATACCCTATTAAATAAGTATCCCGGATACTCGTAGCCCACATTTTCAGATATGAACACTTAAACAATGTGTGACAAGTGGTATCATCCAACAAAAATCTCGTCCGTGTTTCGCCAAGCCACGTCGTATACAAATTTTGGTCCAGAAAAACCAAAATTACTATCTTCTCCAAAATGGCCCAAAACAAGGGTACAAATGATCCGTAAAAAAAATTGGCTAAGAAAAGTTTTCCCGCCAAAAAACTCTTTTTTTTTTAATCACAGATGGTAGTTCATGCGTACTTATTAAATACGCATATGTATGGTGTTGTTGCGTATTTAGTAAGTTTGCAAAGCCAAGTACCCGTGTGTACTTGTTAAGTGCGCACAGAAATGCTCTTGCGTACTTAGCTAAGTACGCAGGTCACTTCTCATGCATACTTACAAAGTACGCAGGGCTAACCCATGCGTACTTAGCAAATACGCAGAAAAGGTGATACTGCGTACTTGTTCAGTACATCAGTGTTCTTGACGGATCTTGAGGAGAATGCTCGAAAAGTGATGGATCTGAGAAATTGATGCTTCCAAAAGCTTCGAAATCATCATCTAACAAACCCTTAGCCTTCCAAACACCAAATGAAGTGATAACAAACTCGGATTTAAGGATTTTTGGTCAAAAAGTAAGAACACAGAAATGCTCCAGAAACCCTAAAACTCAAAACTGGAACACAAATCAACGAACATCGAGGCTCTGATACCACTTGTAGGTCCCGGGAGCCTCGTCGCGCAGTAGAGATACACGGACCTGTTTTGTGATTTGTGTGGGAACCAATAAAATGAAGCAGAGAAACACAAACAAAGACAGAAGATAATGAAACGATACGTAATCCATAACATAGAAGTCATCCCGTATTATAGACTACATACCGAAGGAGCACACATCTCTCATCTAAGCTCACGATCCAGGGGTAGGGAGAGCTCGTCCCGACCCGGACACCTCTCAACCTTGTTCCAGAAGTTCCACCTACAAATGAAGACAAGTCTTCTATTTATAGGGGAAGGAACACTACCTGCGTACTTGTCTAAGTACGCAGGGTTTGGTCATGCGTACTTGACAAGTACGCAAGGCAAAAGCCTTGAGTACTTACTAAGTACGCAGGACCAAACTGGTGTGCGGGCTAAGTACTCAGGAACACCCTCCTGCGTACTAGCCAAGTACACCGATACATAGAATTTTATCTATAGTTACAAAAAACATGCTTCAACAACATTTTTTTGCATTTAAAAAACTAACATACTCTCTTTTTTTTCTCACAAAAGTCACTTAACACATTTTTGCACATAAAAAACCAACATAATTTTTTGTTTTTCTTACAAAAGTCACTCGACAACTATTTATCCTAGCAAATGAATCGACAGAAGCAAAGCAATGGATTCATTTGCTCTTGATTCTGTCGGTCGATTTCCTTTGTTTTACTTTTGTGGATTCATTTGTTAAGATAAATAGTTGTCGATGGACTTTTGTGAGAAAAACAAGAAAGTATGTTGGGTTTTTATGTGCAAAAATTTGTTGAGAGACTTTTGTGAGAAAAAAAAAAGAGTATGTTGGTTTTTTATGTGCAAAAAACTGTTGAGTGACTTTTATGAGAAAAACCAGAAAGTATGTTGGTTTTTTTATAGCATTTGTCCTATAATAAATAAAGGTTTTCCATGCCACGCGTCGCCTCCATATTCACTCTCGTCATTTTTTTCCGCATCTCTCTTATTAAATACACCTATATCTTTTAATAATAATAATAATATTTTCAAATAAAATATCAATTATACTAATAAAACACATTTATTTTAAATTATCTCTTATTATAAGAAATTTTAAAATCTAATTATGTAACTTTTATTTTCAATCAAATAGTAAATGAAAGTCAAATTACATTAAATAATAGTTAATGTATTTTCGAAACCCAATTATATATTGATTTTTACATATTTTGAATTTTATTTTCTATCTTTTGTATATGTAATATATTTTTACACCTGTAAAATATATACATAAAGATTTAGTAATTTTATGTATTGATATTTTTCACCTCATGTGTAATACAAGGGTTCTAAACTAGTACAAAATAAAACCCCACCCAAAATTTCAACTATGTTGTTTTTCCCAGGGGCGGCCCTTAGGGGGCAGGGAGGGCGACCGTCTGGGGCCGGTCTCTTAAGGGGCCCATAGTTTTTTTTAAATTATATATTTTATATATATATATATATATATATATATATATATATACTTTTTAAAAGGCCCAACTTGTATTATTCATGTATCCTATTAACCCATTTAGAAATTAAAAAAATGTAACACCCTAGGCAAATCCCACATCGGCCGTGCACAAGAGAGATCCTTGGTTCATAAGAAATGTCCCGCCTCTTAAATCAACAACGCGTTTTGGGGCTTAATGTAGTGGATGAGAGGAGAACTCCACAGTTAAGCGTGCTCGGGTGGGAGTAATCCAGGGATGGGTGACCCTTGAGAAGTTTTCACCCGGGCAACCAAAAACAAATCCGTGAGTTCCTACGGGGCAAAGCGGACAATATTGTTGGTACGAGAGGTCGGATGTTACAAATGGTATCAGAGCCACTCTTGTGTCGTTCGAGATGGTGGGGCAAACCTTAGCGATCACGGTTGAGTCCCCGGGGGTGTTCAGGAGGACACCTTAGGCAAATCCCACATCCCTGAATTGGATGGGGGGCAAATCTCATCGAGGACGATGAGTCCAAAGGGGGGGGGGGGTGATTGTAACACCATAGGCAAATCCCACATCAGCCGTGCATAAGAGAGATCCTTGGTTCATAAGAAATGTCATGCCTCTTAAATCGACAACGCGTTTTGGGGCTTAATGTAGTGGATGAGAGGAGAACTCCACAGTTAAGCGTGCTCGGGTGGGAGTAATCCAGGGATGGGTGACCCCCTGGGAAGTTTTCACCAGGGCAACCAAAAACAAATCCGTGAGTTCCTAGGGTGTAAAGCGGACAATATTGTTGGTACGAGAGGCCGGATGTTACATAATAAAGGATAATTAAAATAAATGTGTTTTATTAGTATAATTAGTAATTTATTAAAAGATATAGGTGAATTTAATAAGAGAGAGAGACAGGGAAAAAATGATGAGATTGAATATGGTGGCGACACGTGGCATACAAAAACCTTTATTTATTATATAGTATAGATATAGATATATAATTAGTAATTTATTAAAAGATATAGGTGCATTTAATAAGAGAGAGAGACAGGGAAAAAATGATGAGATTGAATATGGTGGCGACACGTGGCATACAAAAACCTTTGTTTATTATATAGTATAGATATAGATATAGATATGTGTTTTTTTAAATCTATATATATAAGCCCAATTGTTTATAAATCTTTTTTAGAAAACCAATAAATAAATAAAAATCTATATTTATAAGGCTAATTTAATAAAAAAATCTATATATATAAGCCTGTATTATGTTTTTTTATATATATATGAATATTGAGTTTATATCATAGGGCCCGTTTTTTTACATGTCCCGGGCCCATAACGTTTTGAGGATTCTCGGGACCGGCCTTGGTATTTCCAAGGTTTTCTTCTCCGACCCTAACATTGATGGACATTGGAGATAGTCTCCCCCCCCCCAAACCGATCTGCGACCTTCCTGAAAATAGTCAGAAATTTTTTTTCTCATTTTAGTCACTCAAGTTTCTCATTTATTTCATTTTCGTCACCCAAACTTTTTTTTTTCTCATTTTATTCACTCAAATTTCACACGTTATTCCAATCTTACGTAATTACGAGGTTAAAATGTTACCTTTTATTGGATTTTGTTTTATGAATATGGTGAAAATGTTGGTTTACTCTTTTTGGATTTCGTTTTCACCATATCCATAAATGAAATAAAAAGAGGAACTTGTAACATGGTAATTACGAAAGATTGGAACAACATATGAAACTTGAGTGACTAAAATGAGACAAAAAGCTTGAGAGACTAAAATGGAACAGATGAGAAACTTGGGTGACGAAAATTAAACAAAAAACTTTTTGAGTGACTAAAATAAAATAAAAAATAAGAAATTTGGTTACTTTTATATAAATTTACCTTTTTTTTCTTTTAGAGACTCTAGTTATTTTGAATTAATATCAACTAAAAGTTTGTTTGACTAGTTGATGAAAAATTACAAAGATATTATAATGGCGTTGATATATATATGCATTTTAGCCCAAAGTCTAAAGGCCCAAGTATTCGAATATTTGGCTGTTGTTTCCGGTAATAACAATTAACAAAACATGCTGTCTTTTCTATGGATCAAATGATCAATAACGAAACTTGAAACTAATTCATGCAAATATATCCTTCATAGGCTCCACCAATAAATACTTCCGGTTAGCAAATTGATTTTTTTTAGTGTTGTGTCAATTAGGGGTGTTCAAAACCGGATATCCGAAAATTTCAGATAGTGGATTTCACTATCCGAATCCGTATCCGAAATTTCGGACATCCGAAATTTCGGATATCCGTTCGGATAGTAAACCGGATATCCGAAATCTGGAAAAAAATTGGCAGAGTTTTGTTTGAATATTTAAGAAATAAACATGTTCCAACTTAACTTCCAAACAACAAATCCCATCAAATACAAAGTTTCAAACTAAAAAAACAACAATCCAAACAAATGCAAAGGTAAATAAACAAGTTCAAAACACAATCCAACACAAGAACGTTCAAAACAACATAGCTTCCTTCTTGAAAATCTTGATCTTCCATCAAACTTTTCCCATGCCAATCTACCATTGATTAAATCTTTTAATCCAGAATCTGCAAGTTTATGTACTCAATGTGACTTGAAAAGCATGTCGCAAAGGATTCATGTCATTAAAATAGTGTCTTTGCTAAATGCAAGGAAAATAATTTGTATCAAGACTTGTTTGCTTACCATTAAACAACGATGCATAATTATTTTGGTCTAATGAATTGTCAGGACGACAGTATGAAACATACAAAATATTTTATCATCTCGAACCTGAAAACTAAGATATCAAGACAACAGTAACTTAACTACATAGTAAGTGCCACCCAAGCCTAATTAGGTTTTCAAGTCCCTATAAATAGGGTAATAATCATCAAGGTTTCAAATAATGCAAGAATATTCTCTAATCCAAACTTGATTTCAGCAATCATTTTGAGTTGTTCTTAAAAAAACCCAGGATTTTGTGGCTGTCTGGTTATGTTATTGTTTTGTGGTTGTTCTTAACAAATTAACATTAGAAATTTCCTTTTCAATCAACATTAGAGATTTGCTTTTCAATTAAAATTATGCAAATCTCTAATTAGGGTCGGACCTTTTCAATTGAAAAGGAAATTCTGCAAATCAAGGAAATTCTACAAAACAATCTAACAACACTCGAAAAAGGAAACGCTTTAACTGGAACACTCGAAAAAAGCTTATTAATATTAGTATTTACCTTGTTTCAATCGCTGGATACACTCGAAAAAACCTTGAACTGGAACAGAAGCGTCAATGGCGGAAGAGGCGAGGGCTGAGGAGGCCGATGGCGGAAGAGGCCGGAGGAGTTTTAGGGTTTGTATCGTAGAAGAAGGGGGAGGCAGGGAAGTGGTGTGGTGGCTGCGTGAGATCTGAGAGAAAAGAGTTGTATAAGTATTAGGGTTTTAAATAAATAAAATAATAAAAAATCAGAAAAATATATTTCGGATATCCGAACTATCCGAAAAATTTTCAAAATCAATATCCGAATCCGAAAATTTGGATATCCGAATTTCGGATATCCGAATTTTCGGATAGTTCGGATTCGGATTTTCGGATAATTCGGGTTCGATTTCGGATTCAGATATTTTTGAACACCCCTAGTGTCAATCTCTCTATGATTCTTCTGTTCCTCATTTTATCCTTTTTTATCATCTTAATCCAACTGATGGAGTTAATCTTTGTTTAGTTTACATGAGAAAGTTCTCATGGAATGAGACCAAGTGGAATGATAAAGAAGGAAGAAGAATCTGGTTCAATATGAGTATATGATGATGGATTGGTGGTGTTGTGAAGAATGATGTGTCCATGACAAGAGTATGAGGGTGATTGTTGGACTAATCTTGTCAATGTTCGATAGTCAGAGGAGTTTGGTCGGTTTATCTGGTTTGCTATTTTAGTTAAGTTAGTTTATTTGGTATAATATTTTATTGGCATATTGAAATTTAATAATTCAAACTATGACTTATTGGCTGATAATAATTCTTACCATCACTTTGGTTGGTGACAATCATAACTTTCACTTTTATTGTCAATAGCACTCCCACTAGCATAATTGTCTTTACGCACCATTTACACTTGATTTATACTCGATTTCACTTGTACGTTTCTCCATTTCACTTAAAATCATCATTTTGAGCCAAAACACATAGAGCGTAAATTTATAATGATTATGTTATTAGGACTGATATTAACAACAAAAGTTAAAATTAGGAATGTCACTAGCCAAATTGATAGTATAGATTATCATCAGCCAATATACCATATATAGTTTGGATTATTAAAACTCAATTTGCATATTTTAATTGGTATGTTTTGGTTTACGGTATGGTATGATACTAAGTAAGTTTATTTTATGAGTTTATTTAACTTGGAGGCTAAGTTAGGGTTGAGTCTTAGAGTCTATATACCGAGGTCGATGCTATGAAATTGTAGCACATAATTATAGAGATTACGTAATAAAAAAAAAGAGTCGATGATGGTTTGATCAAAATCAATTTCTGTTTTCGCAAGTTGTTTGATTCGACTGAGGTATCCGTATTCCCGGGCTTCACCAATTTGACACATATCAAGAACATCAATAACCTTTCCTAGACGAATATTCTGATTACAAGTTGCTATGCAAGTGGAGATTATAATACAACATAGAATCAGTAATCAGTTTTATAATCAACCAACCAACCTAACAGAAGAATAACAACCAAAACTTCCTGTAGCATATTCATCATTGACATTTGTTTAATAATGAAGCATACGTGTGGAAGACCATTAATGGCGCCAGATCATTCTACAATCTGCATGAATCATCACCACCACCTGCAATGAATGAATAGCCTTAGGGAGCATGGATCACGGGGATGAATCTTGTTGCTGATTGTGAGACAAGAACAGATGAGCATGTTGTAAAAAACATTTATATATGACCAACAGTTGCATGCATAGGAACAGGATTAGGAATGGGTACTTTTTAAATCTAGTCCTAGACATTGCTGCTACAGTTTTCTTGTTGTGTTGCCGGCTGTTTGGTGAACTGTTGAACGTGGCAACTGAGAGTCTAGATCTTCAGATTCATGAATTATTTAGAGAAATAAAAATTGAGTTTTTATACAATATGAAGGATTTTTTTGCTAAAATGGGCTATAGGAGATTATGTAATCACATTTGGGGCTGTTCTCTCTAAGTTTATACATTTGGGGTTGTCGCCATTTGGATGGGCGACAGCTTCCCTACATTCTCACTCCAATCATTTGATGTGTCTGGTCAGTCAGTGAACCCAAAGCTGTCGCCCTTTGGAATGGTGACAACTTTCTTAATTGAATACAAAAGTTGTCGCCATTCCAAATGGCAGCAGCTTTTGGTGTGTTGTCACCTCCATCTCAGCTTTCTGTTTGACTAGACAACACACCAAAAGCTGCTGCCATTTGGAATGGCGACAGCTTTTGTATTCAATTAAGAAAGTTGTCGCCATTCTAAAGGGTGACAGCTTTGGGTTCACTGACTGACCAGACACATCAAATGATTAGAGTGAGAATGTAGGGAAGCTGTCGCCCATCCAAATGGCGACAACCTCAAATGTATAAACTTAGCTCAAATGTATAAACTTAGAGAGAACAGCCCTAAATGTGATTACACAATCTCCTATAGCCCATTTTAGCAAAAAATTCAATATGAAGATGACAGTGGAGCCTATGATACAGCTTTGCTTGGCAGGTTGCACATGATTTCTTTTCATTTGTTTTAAATTATTTAATCTTTGGTGAAGCTAATGTCAAAGATCTTGGTAAAGTGTACAAAATAAAAGGGTCAAACTGATCAATTCACATGTTATAAAATGTATAATACATGCAAAATCATCAAAATAAACATTTTGACTAGCTTTTTTTCTAAGAGAGTTATTGACCTTTAACCTTTTTTAAAAAAATAGACATATTCAAAACCAGTCATTCATGCATTATACGTGCCGTTGACTAAGGAGGCTAAAATTTAGTTGGCACAAAAACTCTTAAAAGATGCAATGGGCCAATGAAAACAGCTAAACAAATCAAAAAACATGTAATGCCAACTATATTTTATCTACCGGCAATGATTTAACTCCCGCTTTTGCTGCTGGATAGAATTTAGCCCAGACTTTACACGTATTTTATTTTGATTGGATTTTTTCATGACGTTATTGTACTTTTTAAGGGTTGTGTGCCGGCTAAGTTCTAGAAGCCTTAGCGAGCAATGCTTATTTGTTTAATCATGATTGGTCGGTTTTGGATATGTCTGCGTAGAACAATGTTTATTTTAGTAATTTGTTCCTCAAAATTTCTATTTCACGATTTTCCCTATAATATATAGGTTTGTAATACCTTAGGAAAATTATACATCGTTCTTTTCTATTCTGTCCACGGGAGAGATGTTGGGTTGATAAGGAATGTCTCAAGTCCCGAATCGGTAAATACACGCTATTGGCTAACTCCCAAACATGTTTATTGATACAAAGAAATCTGACTCTAAAACTTGATTACAATTAATAAACCCCGACTCGGTTTATATAGACTAACCTAGATTCATTAGACTACAATACGAATTGTATTTAATATTAAAATATAAACAACCTAAACCTACTCGAATAGGATTGCTAGATTATAGAATATAACCGACTTGTTATAATACAAATTTAATACCTTAACTATAATACAACCAAACTTGTGGATTAAGTCACTTAACTTCACGAACTTGTGGGTTAATAAATTAGCGCTAACATTCCCCACCCTAATTTCTTAACCGTATGAGGAAGCTTCTAGACTATCTTGGTACACCAACTTGTGGACCAAGACTCAGGAATTACCGTCAACACTCACCCCCTAATTTCTGAGTCGTATTAGGTAGGTCTTCAACTCTAATTAGCTCCCACACTTCCTTAAACTTGAACTTCAGAAGAGCCTTTGTTAAATTGTCGGCTCGTTGCTCGTGATCACCGCTTACATGTTCGACTGTTACATGTTCGAATCAATAGCGCTTTCCCCATTCTTTCTCCTTCAATACTCCGTTAGTCCCTCCTATCCTTTTTTGTAGCATGGACCGTGAACAATACTTCGGATCATGGTTGCAGAAGTCGTTAAGCGCTGCCAGGTCGGTCAATTGGGGAGTTGCGAGTACTTGGCCTAGACGGGAGTACTCGAACATGGTAAATTACAAAAGAAATTAATTTTTAGAAGTTTAATAATAATAATAATAATAACAATAATAATGTATGAAAAAGTTATTAAGGTTTAAAATTTTTAAAAATGAGTTTTCTAGTTTGAGAGGGTTTTTCTCATGAACTCATCCCTGTATATATATCGTTAAGAATATCCGACTTTTGCGATTTTTTATATCAATACAAAAAACCTATGGTCGTCAATGTTATTATCGAACAAATTCCATTATAGACATCACATGTTCATGATGTGAAAATTATCATGTGTTAGCATTATTCATAGTATAACTTTAGTTTTAAAGTTCTAAGTAAATATAGAAGGCATAAGAACAAAAACAAATGTGTTGCATACGCTACATCCTTTTTAGTCGTAGATTATTAAATTTAATGTTTTTGACCATTTTATATAGTAGAAGAAAGAGTTAGAAAACGTTAATTTAATAAAGTGTTGCTATACAGGGTGGCCTACAAAATCACTTTCCGATCTTACATCAATATTTACTTGAAAGGATGAGGAAGGAGAGACGAAGGTACCTAGTGGAGTTGAAGAAGACTCAAACAAACATCTGAGTGACATGAAGATGCATCTAAGTTAAAAAAAATAAAAAATCGATCGAGAAACTTCTAACTTCTTTCCACTTTATCTCAAACTTCATATAAATTTTAGAAAGTGTTGTATATTGTATATGGGAAGGATAAAAGAGAAAACCATAAATTTAGGCGAAAATCGAAATAATCACTAAAAGCCAATCAAATAATTTATAAAATTTTTTTTAATTTATTTGTAAGTGTATTAATATAATATTGACCAAAAAGTCATTTTACGTATTGTGTTTTATGTGTACGTAATCGCAATTTTTTTGTTTTCTGTTTACGTATACGCAAGCCAATAATTAAATGGTTTTTTGGTAAAAATGTGTAATATTACATTGATACTCTTATAAATAAATAAAAGTAGAATAAAAAAAATAAAAATTATTATATGATTGGTTAAAATTGGTTTTTTTAGTTGTTTTCTCGGTTTTCGTTTAACTATATGGTTTTCTTCTAGAACCCTCCTCTATTGTATATTTAATAGTAGGTTATATACACATGTATTACATGAGTTGTTTAATAAAAAAAATGAAAGTACAATAATATGTAAAAAAAATTAAAATAATGTGTAAAACAAAAAATAAAATTCTTTATTTTTTAATTAAGTAATAATTAGTATTTAAATTATATATTATTTTTAAAAAAAAATAAAAACATTAAGATAATTAAATATCAAAATTCAAACTTATTTAAAATAGAAAAAATTAGAAGATTTTAATAAGAAGAAATATGATGATTACACGTGCCATTCTTTGGAATCGTTTATTATAATAAGGATTAAAAGTTAACGATCAAGCTAGATGAATAGTAATTTATCCCCCTTGAGTGTAATACAGAAAGTTTCTAGCCTAGCATAATATTATCATATTAAAGCACCCAAAGAGTAATACTTTCATTCTCAACTGATGTAATAGATCACAAAACTTCAATGTCAGCTATGGTGTACAACTAGAGACGTAGAAAAGGCTGGCCTTTATCATGATGAATATAAACCTAAACGACATGTTAATTCGATAGGAAAATAAGAAACAATGTTTTAAAAACCAGACCAGCGAACTAGATATCTTACCGGTCCACTGGTCGGATCGGATTACGAACCACACCGCATCTTAAAAAATATTAAAAATACATATAACAATCCAAGTATCCAACACACATATTTCAAACTTAAAAGTTTTTAAAAATTTCATCCAATTTAAAAAATATACATAACAGTTATTTTTTATTCAAACATTTCATTCAAGTATCAACAAATATAATTCAAACCTAAAAATCCAACAAATATAATCCAAAATGGGGACTTTTAGAACGTGAAAAATAAAAAAAAATTACAAAAAACTGGTTCTACCGCCAAATCGGTCCACCGTTTCAACCGAAAATCTCGTCGAACTGCCCGGTTATTTTGCAACCCGTTTTAACCAATGTGACCGGACTGTCGGGCCGGTCCGGTCTGGGTTTTAAAACAGTGATAAGAAAACATCAAAGATTCTATGAGATGAAGCAAAAATGATTCCAAATTTGGTATGTGATGAAATAGACAAGTTGCACTAGGAAAAGTATAATCATTGATTCATGAATATTGATAACATAGTAAGATATGACATGTATTCAAATAAATCACTTTGATACTTGGGTGTGATTTATATATATGGTGCTATGAGAATTGAGAAATAAATATATCATATTTACGGTCCATTGAAATTGAGATAAGATATATATGAAAATGGACCTTCGATATACTCTCACTCCTAAATTATATCAATTTCTAATCTTCACATATTAAAATGAGTAAATTACACATATTATCTTTTGATTATACTATAAATTACAGTTTGTGTCATTTGACTTCAATAATTACACCACATGTCCTTTTTTTACATACTTTTATACACTCTATGTCCTTTACACTAGCTGATGTTAAGTTTTTCAGTTAACTTTTGACATGTGACTTGCACATGAGGGTATAATAGTCTTTTTACTCATTAAAGAACAATTTATGTAATTTCTAAAAACATTCCCACATCCCTTCTTCTCCCCCCAAACCTCCCCCATCCCCTGCTTTTAGATGGCTCAGTCATATACGTCGAGAACACTAGCAGTGAAACCAGCTGCGTTTCATGGGCATAAGGCCCAACAGCAAACATATTAGTCGGGTCACTAGGCGAATATACATGCTGGCCGATGCAGCTGTGAAGGATATTAAACCACCAGGTAATTGAACAACGGATGGTGGCTCCGACTTAAGAAAAGACACCGGAGAGGATGGCGGGGCCACAAACGGAAGCACCACAGAAGCCGGCTGAGTAGGGTTTTCATGTACACTAGTCTCAATTCCAGAGGAACTAGGTTCAAGAACAAGAACACCATGCCCAATCTTCTTATTCTGATTTTGAGATCCAAAACATGAAGAAATGCCCCAAAAGCTTCCCCATCTTCTTTTCTATATATAAAATTCATCAACAATCAACATCCAATATCTTATGCTTCAATAATTCGCATGTATTAACAGTTGTTTCTAGGGTTTCAACCACACAATTACGAGAATTTGGGGGATATCAAGATACCTATTGGATCAGGAACTCTAACATCAACTCCAAAATAATTACGACAAAATTTAACAAATAAATCACAAAATTAGGTCTAATTAATACAGAATCAAAAAATCAGATCTTAAAATTTCATCAAATAATATAAAATCCATCATACAATCAATTCAAATCAGCAAAATCAGATTGAAGATGTTTGTTCACCTGAACCGAAGGCGATTGAGATGCTCTGTTCTCCGCGGACGCAATCGCCGACGCGGCGGCGTTGATCGTATCCATGGTATCATTCACACTTCTCATGATCACGAAATCAAACACGCTTAATTTTGTCTGGATGGTCTTACAATTGAATTGAATTTGATGGTTTGTAAGTATATATGCGTGTATTACATTTGGGGTGTTAAATTACACCTCCTTCTTCACCGTCGTTCACATTCACACACAGGGGATGGGGGAAGGTTTTGGAAAGAAGAAGGGAATAGGGGAATTTTTTAGAAATTTTATAAATAGTTTTTTAATGGGTAAAAAGACCATTATATTCACATGTGTTTATTAACTGAAAAACTTAACATCAGTTAGTGTAAAGGACATAGGGTGTATGAAAGTATATAAGAAAATGACATGTGGTGTACTTATTGAAGTGAAAAGACACAGAATGTAATTTATAGTATAAATAAATGAGAATCTGTGTAATTTACTCTATTAAAATTTGAACCCTGGTATTCTTTAAAGAGTGTTTGACTCTTACCACTAAACTACCAACCTAATTGATAATTTCCTAAAACCCATAAAATGTGGCACGAGAAGATGGTCACATAGTCGTGCCCTATTTAGAATAACTTTAGTTACCACTTTAAGTGGCACGACTATATAACCAAGAATTACATAGTGGTGTTCTAAAATTTTGTAACTTGAGTTATATCCTTCAAATAATGACCATGCACTACATATCACATAGTCATGCCCTTCATTAAACTTTTTAAAACGTACATTATAATCCTAACAACTTGTAAATTGTAACAATACACATAAAGCATTAATTCCCTTACATATAAATATTTTTTTCTAATATAATAACTTAGAATATTTTATTAAATAAATTTTAAGATGTTACACGACATGGCGATAATTCAATCGAGCAGACGTTTAATCATTCAAGAGAACAAACATTTTGCCAATAATACATAGGTGTTAGTAACAGGGGCGGCTCAATTATATTGGTGGCCTAAAGCAAACTAAAAATTTGAGGCCCCTTTCTACAAAAGTCATGTCATAAACCCTCTTATTTTATCCGAGCTTGGGACCGGCAATAACAAACTAAAAAGTTTATATTTTGCAGAGTTAATTTTTTTTCGTTATTTTAATAATTTTGTACTTGTATAAAATGTTTAGATTAAGTTTATTTTTCTAGCTTTTTTAGAAGCAAACTTCTTAATAATTTTTTCCAAACCAGTTTCTTCTAACAATTCATTTTCAATTAACAAAATAGTCAGCTCATTTAATCGTTCTTGTGATATAGTAGATCTTATATAATTTTTTAACAATTTTAATTTAGAAAAGCTTCGTTATGTGGTAACAACCGTTACACGAATAGTTAACATAACTCTATAGGCAATATAAGCATTTGGAAAAGAATTAAACTTTTTAATATAATTAAGTATATTAATAAGTGTGTCGCATTCTAAATGTATAACATGTCTTAAAAATTTTAGTTCTTGAAATAAATCTAGACCATCGATATCTAAGCTTGCATCATGTTTTAAAGATTTTTCAAGATCAATACAATATTGTTTTAAACCGTTATCATTGAATGATTTTAATTTCTTTATACTAAATAGAAAACCAAAAACACTTTCAAACTTTTTAAATTGATCAAATCTACTTTTAATTGAAGAAATAGCTTGATCTACTATATATAAAATGTAATCATTTTTAAATAAACTAATAGGAGTTTTTATATAAAATAAAAATAAAAATCGAGGCCCTTAGAATTTGATGGCCCAAAGATAGAGCTTTACTTGCTTTACCTAAAAGCCGCCACGGGTTAGTAAGATTTCTTTGGAGCTAGTGTCCAAGTTAGACAGCTTGTCCTATTTTAGTTTATTATTTGTCACTTTATTAATGTAATCATATACTTCTATTGTTAATATGACCACTTTTAATAAGACGCATGTTATATATTAGGTTTTACAAATACGACGAAATACGATTTTGGAAATTATTTGTAACCACAAAAATCTAATTAAGCATCTTATCCTCCAAAACCACTTTTCTAAATTATGTTTCTTTGTATTAATATTCACCTCATGTTATTATGTTTTCATGCTTTGGGGGTTCATTAGTTCTTGGTATAAAACTTCCTTTATTTATGCTTTCTCGGTTCGTGATGTGCTTGAATTGGATAAAGTCAACCCGACGGACACAAACCGGGATAAAGCATTCCAAGTGGTTATTCTTACTGCAATATGGTGCATATGAAAAGTAAGAAATGAAGTCGTTTTCGATGGCAAAAGAGCGGCCTTGAATTGGTTTTTTAAAGATATCAAGAGCTCTAGTTTCTTGTAAGTAAAAAACCGGCTTGGTTTCGGGTTTTTAGATTTGGGAGAATTGGTATACTTTTCGAATTTAATCTTTCATTGATGTAGTGTTGTTTTGTTTTTTAGTTCTTTGTTGTTAGTCCTATTTTGTATTTTTCGTCCCTAGCTTCTGGCGGCGAGTTTCTCTTTTCATTTTCTTAATAAAACTTCCGCCTTTCAAAAAGAATAATAATAATAATCCAGTTATTGTTGTGTTCACAAACGAAGTTGTTTGGGAACATTTTAAAATGTACTCGGTAACAAATCTATACTATATAATAAATAAAGGTTTTCTATGTCACATGTCACCTCCATATTAATTCTCATCATTTTTTTCTCGCATCTCTCTCTTATTAAATGCACTTCTATCTTTTAATATTTATATATTTTTAAAGAAAATACTAATCTTTATATTAATAAATCTCCTAACATATTTTGACGAGTGTATGTGTTAATAGATTATATTGTATTTCACGGGTTTATTCAATCCGTGTAAAACACGAGTTTTTAAAAAATACATTTTTTATTACTTAATATAAAATATTATATTTAATCAACCCGTGTAATACACGAGATTTTAATCTAGTATAATAAATAAAGGTTTTTACTGACACATGTTGCCTCCATATTCATTCTTATCATTTTTTCCCGCCTCTCTCTTTTATTTAACGCATTTCCATCTTTTAATAATAATAATATATATTTAAATAAAAATATTAATTATACTAATAAACACATTTATTTTAAATTATCTTTTATTATAAGAAACTTTGAAATTTAATTATTTAAATTTTATTTCAATCAAATAGTAAATGAAAATAATATTAAATTAAATAGTAATTAACGTATTTTTGAAATTCAATTATATATTAATTTTTACATATTTTGAGTTTGTTTCTATCCTTAGTATACATATATAATATATTTTTACACATTTAAAATATATATATATATATATATAAAGATTTAAAAGTTTTAAATATTAATATTTTTAACCACGTATGTAGACACGAGATCTAAACTAGTTCATTATATAAACTTGATAAATTCTCCAAGAATCGCATAGGTTATTATACCTTGATAAACATTATCTTTCTATCACATCCCACCTTCTTCGATCAAGAATAATATCAAACTGCCGTATACGTATTTTATTTGAAAAATATGCCACACAAATTAAAAGCATATATTTTGCTTTATTCTTTTCTTCCGACAAACAAATATTTAGTAGGCTTCCTTTCAAGAATATATATATATATACACACAAAAACAAGTTATTGTATAAAATAAAATTAATCTGTTAAGCATAGAAAACTACCGGGATACAAAACGTGACTTGGTGTATATACATCAGCATAAATTTTCACTATAATCACGCATAAACACATATCACGCTATAAATCATGCTACTCATGTTATAATCACGCATATAATCGACGTTTTAAAAAGATCATTTTTTTATCAAAACTATATAGTAATTCTATACCCAACCTGTCACACCTCCCCTACACAAGGGTTAAACGACGTGACAGATTGAAACAAAACACACACAACAGAAGTTAATCACAACTTATAAACATCAACCACTTACATTTCAAGTGTTCTTAATTAACACATAAATCATAACCCCAAAACGTCATCTAAGCAACCAAAACTATCGATAACAATCCATAACACAATCAAAAGTTACAATTAAAAGTTCCACCAATAATGAATTATATAAAAAGTATTTTAGTTTCAAAAACTAATGAATTCAATAAAAGCTACTGGAGTTCCGTGTTACCCCTCATCTCTAACATCTCAACGATCAATATGGGGCTAGCTCATTTGGTAGAGATGTCTTTTAAAGAGAAGGTCCTAGATTCATATCTTAGATACCTACACAATAAAATAGTTAAGAATTATTAGTACTGCAAAATAAATAGTACTAACATTTATCGTTAAAAAAATATCACAACCATCGAGTTAAGATTACTTTCTAGTACTCTTTAAACCTTTTTATATTCTTTTTTTTTTTCTGAAAGACAAATTTTCTTTGTTCCTATATGAGTGAGACTTTAACCCATGATCTCCTTAATCATTAGTGTTCGTAGAGAATTTTCCTCTATTAATAGACCACCAACCCATTGGTTTTAAACCTTTTTATATACATAATCACTTTTTAATATAACTTTTGTCGATATAATATTATCGAATGTTATAAAAGCAGTTGCATATCTACATACGTCAGCACTTATCAATATTCAATACCACCTCACTCCTCACCGGTGAAATTTCTAAACAAAAACATGGGTTTACTATTTATCGATGTTTACAGCCTGTCATCCACAACCACCCAGGCCCACCATCTATAATTACCCTCCTAATTAACCTTTTTTTTTTTAATTTTCTGACGTGGATATCTTTCCTTCTATATATACCCACCTCCACAACGCCATTTTCATCTTCCCTCACACTCTCTCTCAAAAAATGGGAATCTGCAGCTCATGTGATTCAACCGCCGTCGCAACCGCCAAACTGATATTACACGACGGCACTTTACAGGAATTCTCGTACCCGGTTAAGGTTTCATACGTGTTACAAAAACATCCATCAACGTTCATATGTAATTCCGATGAGATGGAGTTTGACGACGTCGTTTCCGCTATCCGAGACGAGGACGTGCTTCAGCTTGGCCAGCTTTATTTCGCGCTGCCGTTGACTAGGCTCAGAAGTCGGCTTCAGCCGGAGGAGATGGCTGCATTGGCGGTCAAGGCTAGCTCTGCATTGACCAAAAGTGGCGGCGAGAAATGCGGGTGTCGGAGGAAAGATATTTATTTCACGGCGCCGGTGTTTTCGAGTGGGCCTGGTCATACGAAGAGCTCCGGTCGGGTGTCCGATGAAGGGAGTGTCGGATCGAGAAGCGGAAGGAGTGGTGTTGGTAGTGGAAGGCGGCAGAACGTCGCCAGAATGTTGAGTGTGATACCGGAGTAGTGAGTGGGGAGTGAAGAGCGAAGAATATACGTTTGTAAATATTGTAACGATTTTCGTAGTTCTTATGTCGAAAATGAAGCATTTTTAGGGTGATTTTTCGGATCTTACCCTAGAAAATGAAATCTTGATTAGCCGATTTATAGGTTGTTCGCTGCAATTGGATTTTGATAATTCAAACTATTAACTAACTGATCGATAATAATACATGCTGACAACTTGAATATTACACACACAAATTTTATTTTCTTTGTGAAGAAGTAATCACATCTAAGACTTTCATCATGTGTTTTATTTTATTTTTAAACATAAATTTTTCTTCACCAAGATTGAGGAATCCAATATATAAGTTTTTCTTTACCAAAATTTACTTTTTCTTTTGAGATTGCTCATAACAACGAACATAAAAATTATAAGTTTCTCACAAACATTTTTGCAACAAACTGACTTTCGTTAGAAATTGCTTGGTAACCAGTTTTTGGACAAAAATCGTTGTAGTTAGGCTCTACAAAATTACTTTTTCTTGTGAGATTGCTCTTAACAACGAACCTGAAAATTAGGTTTAGTAAACCAGTTTTCAAAAAAAAAAATCGTTGTAAAGAGGCTCTTTTCTAGTGTACGTGTCATTGGTCAAAGGACGGATATGTTTTTAGTTAGATTATTAAAATTCAATTTGGTTTTTCATAATTAATGGTCATCACTTACCTCACTTTGATATGATTATCTAAAGTATAAATTTAAAAATCATGTGACTTAATTCAGTCTTCAGTAAACGTCGATGATTACGTAAAACAAAGAAAACTTCGAGAATTTATATAAATTAGAAAAAAAAAACTATAGCTTCAAACCATGAGGTTCACAACTCCACTAACCATAAAGAGTTGTATGAGTCTTTGTTCATTTTCCACATCAAAATCACAAAGACCAAGACCAAATAAAGATCGACCAATCCCATATTTTAATGTCATTTTCGTTTATATATTTTAATGTAATAACGTTGTTGTTCTTAATTAAGGGTCAAAATTAAGCCCATCGATATTTTTGGATTCATTGCAATAAAAAAAATCACAAGGAATCTATATATGTGCGGTCAGTTATTGTTGACGAAAGGGAAGAATGTGACCGGAAGGACGAGGACTTGGAAAAGGAAGGGGAGGGGAAAGGGGCAAGAATGATGTAAAAAAGTGTTGAGCTTTATATTTTCACTTTCAAAATAATAAATTTATTTGAAAATAATTAACAAAATATAATATAATGTGTGCCTAGACTATGTGACTTTGATCTCTAATTGACCTACCTCAACACACACTTAGCCTCCTGCCCTCGCGCCAGTTAAACCCATCACGCCCCGCTCTTTGATGCTCCGTCACGGTGTTTAACGCCCCCATTTGGCTGATGTGTATGTTAGCCCACTACACTTAGTCTTATATCATATCATGGGCATATTTTTATAAAGCAATGATTATAGTCTTTGATTAGCCAATTTTCTCATTTATTGTTTATTCTGTTTTGATGTGTAGTGTGTGAAGTGTGAACTTACTTTTTAGTAGTCACGCTCGATACCAAGAAAAAGGTTATGTAACTTGACGTTGAGTTAAATGTTTTCTAATAAAAGACTATAATCATTGATTTAAAAAAACCAAGACAATAGTTACACGAAACGTTTAGGCTTAGTCATGAGAAGTTTTGGTGTGAAAACCAAACATGTGGTCTAGCCATGAGAAAATCCTTTACGTGTATATCGAACATAATCCGCCAGATGCATTATAATTCAAATAGCAAAATAAAAATAGTTTGACCAGAAGATATTTTAATTTCATTTTCGTTTATATATTTTAACGTAATAACGCCTTCATTTGGTTGATGTGTACGTAGACGTTAGCCTATTACACTTAGTCTTATATCATGGACATAACCTTTTTTAAAGCTTTAACAATAATTATAGTTTTTCATCTGCCAATTTTCTCGTTTATTGTTTATTTTGTAACAATAATTATAGTTTTTCATCTGCCAATTTTCTCGTTTATTGTTTATTTTGTTTTGATGAGTGTAGTGTGTGAACTTAAAATGAGATGATTGTACCAAGAAAAAGGTTATGCAAATTGGATTTATAGCAATTGATGTATCGACTTTCTGTTAATTGGATTGGTTAACATTGACTATTGGTTAAATTTGTAAAAGTCATAACATATTTTTTTCTAATATAGAAAACTAAATAATTTTTCTCAACTGACAAGATTGGAAGTTGAGTTTTAAAAAACTAAAGGTTAATTACATGCTAGCTATTTGTCACATTCCGATTAAATTCAGCTCATTGTGCTTGAGATCTAGAACCTTTTGGGCAAGTCTTGAGTAAATAAGAGTTAAGGAGACTAGCATTAGCATCCATAGAAGATTCGATCACGAAATCTTGGAAGCCTTAGAAATCTAAGAAACTTGTACATTCTGTAAGACTCACTATTAATTATGTGACATTTATTATCATTTATTTATTAATTGACTAGTTTAGATCCCGTGTCTACACACGTGGTGAAATATATCAATACATAAAAATTTTAAATTTTTATGTATATATTTTACATGTGTAAGAAAATATTATATATAGTAAGGATATAAAACAAATTCAAAATATGTAAAAATTAATATATAACTGGGTTTCGAAAATACGTTAATTACTATTTTTTAATATAATTTGACTTTTATTTACTATTTGATTGAAAATAAAAGTTATATAATTAAATTTTAAAGTTTCTTATGATAACAGATAATTTAAAATAAATGTGTTTTATTAGTATAATTAGTAATTTTTTCTTTAAATATATATTATTATTAAAAGATAGAAGTGCATTAAATAGGAGAGAGAGGCGGGAAAAAATGGTGAGAATGAATATGGAGACGACACGTGGAATGCAAAAAACCTTTATTTATTATATTGTATAGACTAGGTTACAATCCCGTGTATTACACGGGTTGATAAAATATAATATTATATAATTAGTAATAAAAAATTTGTATTTTAAAAAACCCGTGTATTACACGGATTGATAAAATATAACGCTATATACTTAGTAATAAAACGTTTATATATTTGAAAACCCTTATATTACACGGTTTGAATACATTAGTTTCTATTTAATTTGATTTGACTTACATCACTATTGATTTGAAAACAAAAGTTACATAATTAAATTTTAAATTTTCTTAAAATAATAGATAATTTAAAATAAATGAATTTTATTAGTATAATTAATCTTTTTCTTTAAATATAAATCATTATTAAAAAAAAAGAGGTGTACTTAATAAGAGAGATAGACGAGAAAAAAGTGTGAGATTGAAAGTGAAAATGACAAGTGGCAAAAAAATTTAGTTTTTTATTAGAATAAGAATTATTGACCTAAATATCACTATAAGTTAATTTGTAATTATTCAATGGACATAATTATTCTTAGTGACATAATTAGTGTTTACTTTTAAGTGTATATATTTAGAGCTTATTAAAGTGAATAGTGACTAATGAATCTTTAATCAGCAACACCATAATCTCTCCCCTCTCTCTAATTCATATAATATAATATACATATAAACCTAATGCTCCACTGCCGATGCTCCAATTTTGTCTCCACCACCACTATCAAGTGGTTCTCCTTCACCAGACCCAACCGCTTCTCCATCACCTGATCCCACCCCTTCCTCACCATCTCCACCTCCTCATCAACCACTTTCTCCTTCCCAACCACCTCCAAAGATCATTTCAATGGAGCATTAGGTTTATATATATATATATATATATATATATATATAAATATTAGTAAATAAAATAATTTATTAAACTTATAAAATCTAATTAAATTACAAAAATTGTACTTTAGATGTAAAAAGACTAAAATGCCCTCATGTGCAGTGCACATGAGGTGACTTAACTGAAAAACTTAACTGCTGTTAGTGGAAAAGACAAAATTCGTAAGTACTTTTACAAATAAAGGACAGTGAGTGAAAGTCAAAACTTTAAAGGACGCATTCCATAATTTTGACAAACATAAAGGACAAAAATTATAATTTAGTCTAATTTTTACATCTTGCACCGAATTGTCCATCTCTTTTGTAACCACATAGTTTCTTCGTTCAACACGTAAACAATTCTTATTCTTTTTATTATTCAGGCAATTACCTCACTATTAATTCACATAAATGCATTGAAAAAATAAAATACATTGACCATGTCCTTAACAACAATTATTTGAGTTATTTTGGTAAAATTCCAATTCAAATTCACATAATTTTCATACAAAAATAATTAACATATATATAGCATTATTTTGTCATTACGAAAAAAAGGCACTATATATATTTTGACTAGTCATTAAACACGCGCAAATAACACATATAAAGTGAAATGCGTAATGATTTTAGTTTGATCACATACATGAACATTTCACTTTTTCATGTTTATAAAATAGTTGACATACTTTTCAAAAAAAAAAATTAGTTGACATGACATCAAGGGGTTGTTATTTGGTATTTGTGAACACACCGGGGGAAAATGAAGCGTCCACATCTAATACATGTCGTGGTCCATATGCAGGTCTAATGGTTAGCAAGTGGATGGCCATGTCTTTTAGGTGCATTTTCATAGTCATGGGTTGGCTTGCTATGGGATGTACAATTGGACCATGTATTTTGGATGATGATGATGATGATGGGGGTGGTAATGGATCGATAACGATACCATCACGCATTCACGTGTGCATGCCATGATAAAAACTATCCTCGGGTTGCAAAAAAGTCGAACGAAAATAAAATAGGTAACTTGTTCATTCGTTCTTATTTAAGTTAAATCTAACAAATATAAATACTATTATAGGACACAAGAAGGTACGTTCCATCAAATATAACTCGGATTCAAAAGAAAACGAGACGTAATATTTGATTTTTGATCTTAAAAGATATAGACACCATTTTTATTATAAAAAAAGGCTCACTTTGACACAATTTTGTTGTAACAGTCGGGCTCATATGTCTTATCAAAAATATAAGTCATACCGTAAATGTTAATGAAAAAGGTCATCATTTCTTACCGCCATAACATATAAGTGAATTTGTGTTTGCAACAAGAATCAGTTGTTTGGAGTTTTTTTGTGAAAAAATGTGTTTTCTCACTAAGTTACAAAAATGATTTTTTATCAACTTTAGACAGAAATAAATATATGTAACTGAGATTAATATTATTATTTCTTTCTGGGTTTGTGTTCTATTACGTGAGACCTTAGCTAGGAAACAAACCGCGTCCAAAATAAAGCTAAGATGAATGAGATATCAATGTTCAAAGTTGAGTATATAGAGTTGAAATAATTCTATGGGAAAAATGGGAAAACTTGTCCCACATAAATGGGATGAGAAACCTTTAAGTGGATTATAAGATAGAACACTCCAATAAAACTGTTACCTTATAAAAGATGACACTCAGTAGGAACCAGGAGGGTGTGAAGCACCCCACGCGCTCCAGACGAGGGCGACGGGTGTAATTTGGCGTTTTGATAGTTCTATTTTCACTTAGCTCGCATCGCCGCTAGCTACCTTAGCAGCTTTGCGTTCTGTCAGGCGGAACATGTTCTTGTTGACTAGCTCTTCAAAGTTAAGAATTTGACAGTTTCAAATTAGGATTCAAAAACCAAATAAAAAGCATTGAATACAGTTAATTCTCTTTATTTTTGTTTTTTAATTCCTTTAGTTGTTACGATTCTTATTTCTGTATAAATACCAAGACTTGCTTGACATTTGACCAGACTGAATTGACACAAAAGTTATCTAAGAACACAACAAGAAATTCTTTACTTCTACTCTTTCTCTTTCAATGTACTCTTTTAGGTTTAAGTTCTCCCCGGTTATACACACAGGTCGTTGTACCCTGAGAAACATTCGAGTTCTCTTGGGAGACTCGGAATTTGTTTTAAGAAAACCGTGTTAAATACGAAGCCTTGGTCATGAAATTCGTTTTTATTTATAGTATTTATACTTTTCTTTTATTTTTATTATAAAAATATTATAATTTATTGCTTTCTTTATTTCTTATATTATAATTTGGTATTATACAAAGCATTATCATTTTTATATTGACGAACGGTTACAACACCAATCTCTTTTTGCAAAAGAAATCTATTTGAACTTGTAGTGATATTAAATGTGCTTGAGAAACCAAACAACCTATTGTTTAAGATTTGGGTGGTTCATGTGGAGCTTATCCATTGGTATGCGGCCAAGAAAAGTAAATAATTCATTTTTACTAGTGAAATTATAAATAACCGTCATTCCCTCTTATCTTGACATTTCAATATCCCTATTCTCTAATAACAAAAGGTTAGAGTCTTTAAAATTTAAGGAGTGTTTGGATATGTTTTTGAAAATGATTTATTGATTTATTGGTTTTTTGAAAAACTAAAAAGTTTATAAGTCATTTATAAAATTCAAGATTTCTTGACTTTTGAGAATGAATTATTGATTTATTAGTTTTTTTTTAAGTGCTATTATTTTTGACTTATCAGCTTAAAAAAAACGAATAACTCAATAACCAATTTCCCACCACACTCCCAATAACACCCTCTAAATCATACGAAATATTTTATTATTAGCTATTGTAACTTTGGTTCACGGTCTTTCAAATTTTGACGAGGTACATCTTCTCCTTTAACTTTCCAAATGGTGAAATATGATCAAATTCCTTTAAGTAGAAAAGAAATGAAAAAGAACATAACACTTCTTATGATACTTGCTTTTTGAGAATAACATGAAAACTTGTTATCTGAAATAATAAAAATCCTTTCAAATAACATTGGAATTTATTATTTAAGGAAATGAAACTGTAATTAAAATATCTTTTTTTTAATAGTAAAAAGAACATGGTTTCTTTTAAAACGCGGTTGATATTAAAAGTAATAGTGTCCGATTCATTCTTAAAACCAAATTATATTAAGAATAATAATGTCTGATCTTGTCCTAATAACGCGATTAGATTCATTAAGCAACCTAGTTGTACAACTCAAGTTATATGACATTTCTAATCGAACTCCCAGAATATAGTACGCTTAGTTTTTCATATTTTGTTCAAAGTTTATTAATCAACGTGTTAAATTTTTAACTAAAACTTAAAATTAACATTAATCTAAAATTTCTAATTGCCCTCCTCTGATGTTTTTTTATCTATTTTGGGAATGAGATTCAAACTCCGCGCCCATAACATGAACGAGTTCTCATTTGTCATGGTATTTTACAGTCTCTTGTGCGTGATGTTTGAGAAACCTTTCTCATAAGTTTTTTTTTATATTTGTTCAACGTTTTTTTGATTATATCTATATCATTGGTTCCACTAGAATATCGATGTTTCTACATATTTTTTAAAATAAAAATTAGTACCTTAAAATAACACTAATAAAAATAATAACATAAAATTAAAGTAAAGTATACAGCTTGGATGTGGAGTCTGTTGAAACGACTCATCTTCAAATTCGTCGTGCCGCATTTTGAATTTAGTTGATGGGTGCTTCGTTCGGTTCCACCAAGAGCCTTGTCAAAATGTTTAAACACTCGTCTCCAAAAAGATTTGCTTTTTTGTGATCTCCGATTTTAGGGTCTTCGGAGATATGAATCTAAGCCTTAGCCAAACCGATTTCCTCACGATCCTCCCAAACTTTGGCCTTGACCCAGTTTGAGAATTTTCACTCCTCCTCCTGACTTAAGGTTGTTTGGTTTGTGGAACGGGTTGGTTTAGGTTACGAAAGGGAAGGTTTTGTTGCTTTCTCTCATTTTCATTCATCTCAACTTAAGGTTGTTCGGTTTGTGGAACGGGTTGGTTTGGGTTACGAAGGGAAGATTTTGGTAGTATGGAAAATGTGGTACTTCATTATTTGGAAGTACGAAATGGCCTGGTACTATATGAACGGACATGGATGAATGGGGTGAAGGAGGATGTTGGTAGTATTGGGGTGGATTTTGAAATGACCCAGTGTTATTTGAACGAACTTTTGGCCAACACTCTCTAGTGGAATGTTGTTTTTACCTTGGATCCATTTTCGTAAAAGTGGTGGAATTATAGTAGTATATTTTATTTTATTTTGTTTAAAAATTGTGTATAAAAATAGTTGTATTTATAGTGTAAAAAAATTAATACTTTTTTAAATCCCCAACGGCTATTTTTTTTTTTTGGGGGGGGGGGGGGGGGAACTGCTACATTGCCCCCTTCTTTTCAGCTTGTACTACCTGTGAATTATATCCGCAGGCCCTAACCCATGGGTTGTGACGGTGTTACCGCTTACCCGCCGTACTCGTCAAATCAAGACTTCCTCTCAACCCCACTTGGTGTACTAACCCTATACAAGTACTCCTATATATGGCCATTTGTAGTTTCAAGCGGCACGCGAAAATTAGTGGCCAGCAACCCGCTTTTGGTCATAATTCATAAGAGACTTTCTTGTTAGAAAGATAGTTAACATTCTATGATTATTATATTAAAAATATGTTTAATATATATATCTTTTTGATTTAAAAATACGTTTTTTTTTCTCATTTACTCATGCTCTCATTAATTTATCATTGCATTCAAAATGTAAATTAAATTTAAAAAAAACTTGTATTATGTTTTTTAAATGTAAGAACGATTTAAAGTTCACTCTTAAATTTTATTAGTGTTTTTGGTTCGAGATGATTGGTCATGATGGTTTGTGACGATATGAATATTCAAAATATGTCGCGATGCTTCATAGCTTGTTCGCGAGTATTCATTCAAATATCTATTTAGTGTCTTTGACGCGACTTTTCGAATAATTGCTATTAGTTGGAGTCTTCACTCTTGATAACTTCATGAACATCATTACATTGTACCATGACCTCGACTTATCATGTCAAACACCACGTACTAGCACCCCCTCATGTTTATTGTACGTGAGACCAAAGGAGCTATAATTCGTAATAATTACACGGATGGCGTCTGTGGTTTACCCCGATTTCACTTTTGATCCCCTAGGAATGGGAAACAACAACTTTAGCCTAATAGTTTGCACGAACGTAACACGTTTGGCCCCTGAGTTGGAAGGACGTTAAATTACCCTGTTAAATACGTGTGAAATAACCTAAATACCCTTGGTATTAAAAATAAAAATAAAAACTATGTCAAACCAGGGACATTGGGACCCACACCTAATTCTATCTTACCCTCCCCCTCTTTCTTCTTCACTGAAAACTTTCTCCCCCACTTCAATAGTTGCCGCCGGCCACCACCGTCATAGACGCTTCTCACTGTCTCCCTCACACAACTTAGTTCATAGACGCCGGGACCACCGTCACCCTTAAGTTTTCAAACTTGCGCATCTGTTTCAGATCAATTTTTTCAAAATTAGGTTTTCAATGGTGGAGTTTTGCTTTGGTTAACAGAGAAGAAGAAAGGGGCGATGTCGAGGGGTCGGCCCAAGTTCCGAGTGAATATTCTACCTGTCTTAATCCCTATTACAGAGGTTGAACCCCAAGTTCAAAGCCCAAGTGTAGCCTGATGTCCTATTTGGGTACTAGTTCAAAGGCTAAAACTTGCTCTATCCAACGATTAAACACTATTTTTAGTCAAGATTATAATGTTTGTGCGTCTCCATCAAAAAGAGTGGGTGTTGAAACGACGGTGTTCAAACGGGCACCCGATGGGGTCAACCTGTTCAAACGGGTGGGTGTTGAAACGACGGTGTTCAAACGAGGGTAGTGGTGGTTGTCCGGATATGCCAACTGAGTCACAAAAATTCGCACTGTACATCCTCACTTTACCTATCGACGCCGACTGTAGAAGCTTCGCTGTAGCCTTCGGCGCCGGAAGATTGTCGGCGACTATGTCGTAGCCTCCTTTCTTCTCAATTTTTGCCCTAATTTTTAACACATGCTAAATTTCTGGGGTTTGTAATTAAGAATCTGGCCTTATATGTTCGAATTTCAAACATTGTTTTAACAAAATTACGAAATCTGCCTATTATTGTTGGATAATTCAATGGGAAGTTCTGAATTTGCATCAATGGTGATTCAAGTCTGGACGAAGAAGAAAAAGAGTCGGGGAAGGGGTGACATTGACTAAGTTGTGGGGCCCACTAGAGTTTAGGTTTTCTTTGTTAATTTTTTATTTTCTTTTTATTTTTTTAACCTAAGGGTATTTTGGGTATTTTTTAAAAGTTTAACAAAAAAACTAACTGACATCTAACTCAGGGGCCAAACGTGTTACGTTCGTGCAAACTATTGAGCCAAAGTTGTAGTTTTCTATTCCTATAGGCCAAAAGTAAAATCGAGGTAAACCACAAGGCCATCCATGTAATTAATTCTATTTTTAATTTTCATATCTTGTATCAAAATGTTTAACTTAGTGTTGCAGTTTGCAGAATTGTTTAGCATTTCCATATCTTGTATCTACCTGTTTACGCACATCATCGTTCCTTTTTAGGAACTAAAATGATACGGGTGTTATTTATGGAGCTGATTAGTATCGCTAATTCGCCATTACTATATACTACACAAAAAGAAAAACAATGTAAGTTTTTTTATTATTTCAATCATAATACTTCGTGTTTTCTCTACTATTAATTCATTACTAGTATTTATTTGCATTGTTATTTTTAGGAAAATGATTATGTTGTATAAATTGAGCTTGATTGAAGAATGTAAATTATTTCATGAAAATAGATGCTTTTGTAAGTTTAATATGCATAATTGAACCACTAGTTCGAGCTTATGTCCTTATTCACTTATCGTTTTAGGATAAATATAGATGGTGAATAATTGATCAACATCGTGGATTGATGGTGGTGATTTGAAGATGATGCTTTGAAGCTTATATTAGACTTACTCATGTGACGAAGATGGTATCTACACTTTAATTTGGATGTCGTTGATTTGTCGTTTAGCGCTAGTACGTTGATGTTTTTTTGTGTTCGTTCATATATGTTTCTTTAGGATATTAACAAATGAACAAGAACACGTTGAATTTCTTAAAAAAAAAAAAGAAATTTCATCTGTTAGCTGCTCCTATTTATTTATTTATTCGATAAAAGTTAAACGAATAAACACGAAAAGGGCTCGTCCGTTTGTTTACAATAAAGGTATGTAAAAGGTAAAAAATAAATAAAAATTAAAAGTCAAGTTTCTTGTTTTGCAAATAGAAACATTTATATTTGAGTTTCTTATGTTATTGTTTATATGTTGTGGCTTATATCAATCTTTTTTACAAAAAGAATTCAAATGTCAAAATGTGATAACTTAATTCATAAAAATCTAATAATATGTTAGGAAAAAAAGACAAAAAAACAGTCGCTAGACAGTGGTACGCAACTTCCTTTGAGTTGCTCCATTGAATGTGCCTTGCAAAAAAGTATAATATCTTTCTTTTCATCATGGTAATTTGAAGTTGAATAATTATGAATACATATTATTTATTTGTTATTTAATAAAAGTCATTTTACATGATTCAATTGAATTTTATATCTAAGTAATAAATGTATTATATGTATTATACTTTATATCGTACTTACAAAAAAGGAAAAATAAGTGGTTAATGCAGCATTGGCTAGTTTGATTTAGACATCGCATAAGAAGAAAACAAGCAACAAAACAAAACAAAAGATAACAAAAAGTTGGACACTCTTTTATACCGATTTATTACTTAATTTCTAACAATCTTCTTATAGAAATTAAAAGTTGTTTTCAAACTAATTTAATTAAAGTATAAAGTAATAAAAAAATTTATTAAAACAATTGGTGTTTATATTATACTAGTTATGATACCCGTGTTAAGCGATGAGACACGTATTTATTCTCAAAACTATAGTTGTAAGTCGCGTTTTATTTTGAAACGTTGATGCAACAGGAGTGTTCAAATTTGCAACGTAAAAATAGGAGAAAAACAAAATGTTCTTGCATACTAAAATAAATCATTAAACCCTAAAAAAACCGAAAAAAGTTGGATTCAAAAATAACAAAAAAAAATTAAAACAAAAAAATGCCACCCCCATGGATCGAAACGGGGTGAATGGGGGTGACGGGCCGCGCCCTTGCCTCTAGACCATGGAGGCCTTTTATGTATAACCTTATCCTCTTACTCCTTTATACACATGTAAAAGCCGTAAAAAAACAGACACTCACCACACGACATGGAGTACCACTAGCCCCGGCGTAGTCTACGCTGCCTGGATTTTGCCTGCACCAGGATCACTACGTTGATTTTGAGTTTTGGGGATTTTTTTGTTTTAACCCTTGGGGGTCATGAGGATTGTATATACTATTGCTAACTTGATTTAGGAGTGTTTGTGGTGGCAAAGCTCCAGTTCAAGTCATGTGGATTGGATTCTCACTTGAAATCTGGTTATGTTTTGAATCGTTTTGACAATACCTCTTTGTGTGGGTTTTAATCTTGTGTTGGGTAAACACATTTGTAAAGTTGTTACTTTGGGTTTTGGCATGTCAAACCTTATGTTGTAAAAGTTTTACTTGAACTAAGACTTCTGCTGTAATAGATTCTGATTTCCAGTTTAAGAACTATGTATTTTATGCATTGGGCCAACTATGAGACTACTCAGGTTTGGGGTGTTTCAAGTTGGTATCAGAGCCATAGTTTAAGAGATTCAGACATTTGCGATATTGTCTAAACTTAAACTAAGAATGAGACATAGAAAGGAATCCATAGAGGTATGTCAGAGATTAGGCAGTTAATGCCTTGGCAAAAAAAAACGAAACCGTTAAAAAATTCACAACGAAACGTTGATAAAATATAAGCACATCGTAACGGTAAACTCGGTTTTTATAAAACATCATTTTTTAAAAGTTGTAAGAGGAAAAAAATCTATTAGATAATCGAAACATTGTAGCAGCTTTAACGGCTTGTACGTTTGTGTTCCGGTGACTTGTACATTACGATTCACAACTCCATTTTAAATTAAGTTTACACCGAAACGTAGATAAAAATACATACATCACAACAATATATTTAAAAATTTATAAAACATCAATTTAAAAAGTTAACTATCATCCGGTACAAGACCAAACATGTTATGTTTATGTATAATTTGGAGACTGATAGTATACTACATGGACCATCCATGTACTTAACTCAATTTAAGGGTAATTATAGTTAAATTTAAGGGCTAAGCTCTAACTTGTTTTTTAAAGAAATCAAACCTGCTATGCTTGCTTCTACTATGTGTTCACATTTTTGTTTTTTTGGTTTTTTTTTTAACAATGAATTTTATGAGAAAACTGCCTTTTGCAAATCGTTATTATATAAATTAACAAGTATGCGAAGCATGTGACCTTTATTTGTCTTGACTGTGTTACACGGGTTTAAACGTTAAGATTACATTAATAATTATCTAAAATACTCTTTTTACACAAATTTGATATTGTATTTTTAACTTTTTTTCATTTTGTTACATATTAAGATTATATGGATGAAAGTAATTAAAAATAAAAAAAATAATGAAAATTCATTTAATAAGCTATACACTTTTTATAATACATTAAATTACATATCAAATGAAACCTTACAATGATTATTTGCAAATTTGAAAATACTTCAATGTATGTAACATCTGACGTGCTATTGGTAATTTTTCCATGTTTACCAAAGATTAATATCTTGAGTTAATCTCTACTTTTAACTCTTGATAATGCAACATACAACTGATCATGAATAAACACTGGATCTTTCAGTACAAACTAACATTTGAAAGTGATTGCTCTAAACTTTTATTCATGATCATTACAAAAATACAACAATTGTATATATTTTTCTTTGAGATTTTAATGAAATTTTTTTGTATAAATATGTTAACCCAATTATAATGATAAAACTGTGATGATCAATAATTCTTCAAAATATAATCTTCGCTTCTATAGCGCAATTACCTTGTGATTTGACCTAAAGACTTGTTATATTACCTAAACCATTTTTTTAACAATATTTATTAATAGCATAATGATCGGTGTCGAAAGGATCGGTCAAAGATAAAGAATTAGAGTGTCATAATCACCATAAACTAGTTAGGGTAAGAAGGGTGTCGAACCACGAAGAGTTTGTGGTCGGTGCTTAACTTCAATTGACAATGCGATTTATGAAGTGACAATGTGTCTTTCTGACCAAACACAAGCAATGATTTAGGTGAAACTTATCAAACTCAACAAACAAGGATTATCAACTAACAATTATGACCAATAGTAATCAAGTACTAAACAAACGATTTAGATTGTTACAATAATTAAAAAGGAATCACACCCGGGTTTCAAGTTCACAAGTAATTAGGGATTATCACACCAACATATGAGTTCAAACAATCAAATGGTTATCCAAATCAAATTAACCAAATCTAACCAAGAACATCAACATTCATACATCATCGACAAATAGTGTAAAACAATATTCACGAATGAAATCGAGACAAATGTATGCAATATAGAATTAGATTAATCAATAGATTCAACACAAATCAAAGTTCATAGCAATTATCATCTAACGGGGTCAATGTTGCAAGAATTTATCGACTCTCGTGAGTTCATAACCATACTAAACACAAAGATTCAAGTATTTCAAACCAAACGATTACAAGAATTGTTTCTCAAAGCTAGCATATGATAAAAACCCTAAAAACTTACAAACAATCCACCTGGGAATGATTACCGGTGGATTAGCCGCTCATGGTGATGGAAATCATCTTCAATCTTTCGATCTTTCGAGTATCAATCTTCAAGTGGATGTTGGAATCGTGTTTCTTAGCTCCTAGAACTCCCAAAATCGCCCAAGAAATGCTCTCCAAAAGGTTGTATCGAATTTGGGGAAGAAACCCCCACTTAAACTCTCAAAATCGGTAGTTTCCCAAAAATCCGCTTCAAAATAACGTAACTGGCGTAAGCTTACGCTGGGGTGGCGTAGGCTTACGCCGCATCCCTAAAACCTGATGTGAAAGAATTGGTTAGGCGTAGGCCTACGCTGGGCGGCGTAAGCTTACGCCGGGTGGCGTAGGATTACACCAGGTGGCGTAGGCTTACGCTGGCTCCTGCATTTTTGCCCCGTTTCCTCCGTCTTCCTTTCAACTCTTGCATCTCTCACATAATATCTTCTAAAATCATACATTAAGCTTCCAACACCTGCACATGCATAGCTACACAAAACCTTTGTATTCCCCATATTAATTTGCATAAATATAACATATTGCACCCTTTAATACATGAAACTTTGGTCACTTATCACATCCCCACACTTGAGTTTTGCTTGCCCTCAAGCAAAGTCTTTTGCTTTAAATTCACATTACAAATTCTCAAATAATTGTTTTCACTAAACATAAGTTAAGGTCCAAGGTCATGCAAGATTCATAAGAATTATACTCTCAATAGATTTACAATCCAACAAACAATCGATAACTTTTTAAACAAAAGGAAACACTTGAACGAGCTTAACTCATATCCAGTTATGGCTTTGTATGCGCACACCCCTTATAATCAATCACTCCACTCAGCTTCATATGTGGACTAGCGATGACATGCTAGTACTTTTCACTCGAAACCAAACAATGAACCACATTATCATAGGCTTGCATATTGATCACATCTCCACCTACTAACACAACTAAAAAGCACAAATCAAAAGGTCTTTTAAGGGTTGTAATGTAGGGTAGGGTTACGGGTATGGATAAGGATTTTTAAAGTGGCTAAAGGTGAGTGAAATTCAACTAATGAAACTACAAATCAATCTAAAACTTTCAAATCTATACTATGGGTATAAATGACCCATCAACACTAAAGTTCTTATTTCTTCAAACTATCAAATGAAACTTAAGTTAAACTGACCCAATAACATATTTTATTGTAGCTCAAACTAATACTCAAAACCTTTGGGCAAATGTTGACCCAATACTATTTTTGTATTTCTTTTTCATTCATTTTTTTTATTATCTCAATTGCAACCGCAACTACAACAGTCTAAGTTAATTAAATTCCAACTCACGGGTTTAAAAAGAAAAGGCTAAAAGGTGAATGGGTTAATGTTGTGGGTTTTGTCAAAAGAAAAGGTATAGGCTCAGAATGGGCATCTAGTGGATATTAACGGGTAAAGGCATAAAAATGGCTAAAACTAAAAACGATTTCTCCTAATGCCTTTATCATTTTTGTGCAATCAATTGGTTCAAGGTCTCAACATGTATCAACATTATGCAAGTTCTAAAATGTGAAACAAAGTGGCCAACCACTCAAATAAGAGAATATATATCAATTTGGCTCAAAATCTCACAAAAATGGTGGAAAATAGGTTACCGACATGTGCATGCAAACCGTCATCTTCAATTTTGTTACTCCTGAATTCAACATTTCCAAAAAAAAAAATTATTATTTGTTGGAAAGACTTAATCAAGTACTTAGTGAATCAACCATGACCAAAGACCTCCGACAAACACTTTTTGAAACAATTATTCAAAAATTTGTATGGTTTCATTGATTTCCCGCATCCCCACACTTGAACCTTACATTGTCCCAATGTAAATAATTATGAAATATAAAAGTGCGGTTAGTGGGTGCCAAAACACCCAATACCCAATATCTCTAAATATTAAACTCAAAGATTCCCATAACCATAAGCATCCACCCAACACAATCAACCGAGTTTCAAACAAAAAACACACAAAAATAAACAAAAACAAAATAGTTCAATCAAAACAACATAAATATGAGAAAGAGCACATGAACCTGATTAGAGGCGATCATAGAGTGCCTGAACCACCACCAAAAATGGACTCGTAAGTCTTCCATGAGTCTTCCCCACACTTGAGTGTTGCTATGGTGACGAAACTAAAACACACAACACAAAACAAAACAAAGACAAAATAAAGACAATCACAAGTCGGGTTGCCTCCCGGTTAGCGCTAAGTTTATTGTCCTTAGCCCGACATTACCTCCTTATGGAGGTTGAAACACAAACTTGCTTCTACTAGCTCCCCCACCACCTTGGTTGTTATAACTCCAACTCTAAGTCTCCTCTCTTGTAAATTCCACATCAAACAAATCTCCTTTCTCGTTCGGATGTTGGACATGGTCGGGTGGCTTCTATGCATCTTTCAACCTGTCAGTTTCCTTCTCGATTGCCTTCGGCTCATCTTTCACATTAAACTTGTCAAACATAATACCTTTCTTTTTTGTGTCACCCTCATTTGCCTTGGCACGAGGATGACACACATTAGTAGTAACTGATTTTGAATATTTATTTTCAACCAAATATGTAAATAAATTTTAAAAAATATTTATGTTCAACTTACGATTCCCAAAGGTTATGTCAATAGTGCCGTTTCGGCAATTGATTTGCGCATTTGCGGTTCCAAAAACGATCTTCCCAAAATCACTCGTGGCTCCTCCTCCTTAGCAAGTGGTGCATAATCGAGCACCAAGAAATCTCCCGGATAGTAAAATTCTCCAATCTTCACAGCCACTCCCACTAATTTCCCCCGAGGACGCGTGCATGTAGCATTTGCTAACACCAACGTGGTGTTGTATTCTTCTAATGGACCAAAATTGTATTGGTCATATACGCTCCCCTGTAAAATGCTCACCCCCGCTCCATAATCTAATAATGCCAAATTAGTTTTAAATTTTCCAATTTGAATAGGAACTAAGGGTTCTCCAAACTCAATTTCCTCCTCTTCTCTTTCTTCACCTTCTTCATTACCATGAGCCACATCAATTACACTAACATGATGTTTTGGGTTCAATGTGGTGTCACTCGGCAATTTACCTTCATTTTGCTTGAATTGAGCTATTTCTTGTGCCAATTGCCCAACATGTCCCTCCAACGTCGCGTGAGACTTATCTCTCACTTCATTCTCCCTTTTGGATTCTTTCATCATCTCAAACAGTGCATCCAATTTTGAATTAACCGCATCATCACTCCCCGATGATCCACCTTGTTGTTGATGATCTTGATTTTAATTCCTTTGGGGGTAATTTGTGTTCCGGTTATTGTTATAAGAGCTCCTTTGGTAACCACCCAAATTATAATTTCTTTGTTAACGAGGTTGGTATGACGAAGTACCTTGATTTGAACCTTGGAAATTTAGGTTCAATTGGTTTGACGCATCCCTATATTTGAAGTTGGGATGATTCCTTGAACTCGGGTGATAGGAGTTTGAGTTTGTATCATATGGTTTCCTACCAAAAACTTGGTTCACTTCTTCTTGTCTACCATCTTGCATTGAGCAATTCATCGCTTTATGCCCCAAATCTCCACAATTTTCACAAACATCAAATCGGGATTTTACTCCTGCTACTTCTTTCTTCTCACTTTTCCTCAGCAATGCTAACTCTCTTTCCATGGATGCCAACATCTCTTTTGTTTCATAGTCTGGAACGGACTTAGAAATTGAGTGTTTGGCTCTTCATCTAACCGATGCCTCGGCTTTAGAACTTTGGCTCATCCGTTCTAAGAAATCTCAATCTTCTTCTTCGGGATTAGATAACAAAGTTCCATTACTTGTGGACTTCAAAAATTTCCTTTCCTCTTGAGTCAAACCATCCACAAAACACTTCACTAGTTCCCACAACTTGATTTGATGGTGGGGACATTTCCTCAACAACTCTTTGAAGCTTGTAAAGGCTTCATGTAAAGGCTCACCCGTTTGTTGTTGAAAGGTCCGAATCTCAATTCGGGAGTCATCCGTCTTCTCAACCGAATAGTACTCATCCAAGAAGACTTGTTGCATTTCATCCCATGTGTGGATGCTATTAGCCGACAATGTGATGAACCATTGCTTTGCTCGATCCTTGAGGGAAAACTGAAAAAGTCTAAGTTTGACCTCTCTTTGATCGAAGTTCTCATCTCCAATTGTGCTACAGATGGTGGCAAACTCGGCTAAATGGGTGTATGGTTCTTCGGTAACCATGCCATGAAAATGTTGGAGAACATTGATATAATTTGGCCTTGACTTGAATCGCCTCATTTCGGGAATTGGTGGAACAATTGGAGAAGCATTCTCCGAATAGCCGGTCGCTCCCATAGGGGCTACCGGTTGTCTTCGGTTTTCATTGTTGTATCTCCCATTAACTCTTTTCCCTTCTTGTCTAGGAGGATAACCAAATCTCTCAGGTCTACCCGTTCGACCCATTGGTTGTCTCGCCCTTTGGTGAACATAATTCACCTCTTCTTCCTCTCCAAAGCCTTGCCCCTCGTTATATTCTCCAAATTGGCTCCTCTCACCATCTTCATACTCGTAATCTCCAAACCCATCAGCATTCCCAACATCTTCATTATCATCATACCCAAAGTATTCACCATCGTCATCCTCCCAACCATCGTTCTCATTGTCGTTTCTTGGTTGAGCTCCAAATATGTTTCCAGGAGGGGTTTGATTTTGTTATGGTCCCCTTCTTCCTTAGTACACGGGATTGGTACGGATATTAACGGGTCGGTTTTGTTGAATTGTACCCGACCCACGGGGTTGGTTGTTATTGATAGGTATAGATGGGGTTGGGGTTCGGTGAGGTGGAGTTGGTGGGCGGTTAGGGATAGGACATTTGTTTGGGGTTGGGCCACAGTTTCTTATGCTAGTTCCAGAATGACTGCTTCGACTATCCATAGATGATGGTTCCGATGAAATGGGTTGTAAATTTTGTTGTTGGGTTTGGTTTTGCCTTGCTATCCTCTCAATTTCTGGTTCAAAAACAAGCGGTGAAGTCCTCCCGGATGAACGGGTACGCATGCACTAATCTGTCACCTGCACACACACACAAACACCACGCGTAACACAAAAATAGAAGAATTAACCAAACAAAACAAGTAACAAATAGTCACACGAGTCAATTAAAATAAAACACCAAGCGCACACACTCCCCGGCATCGGCGCCAAAATTTGATCGGTGTCGAAGGGACCGGTCAAAGATAAAGAATTAGAGTGTCCTAATCACCTTAAACTAGTTAGGGTAAGAAGGGTATCGAACCACGAAGAGTTTGTGGTTGGTGCTTAACTTCAATTGACAATGCGATTTATGAAGTGACAATGGGTCTTTCTGACCAAACACAAGCAATGATTTAGGAATGGGTCTTTCTGACCAAACACAAGCAATGATTTAGGTGAAACTTATCAAACTCAACAAAAAAGGATTATCAACTAACAATTATGACCAATAGTAATAAAGTACCAAACAAACGATTTAGATTGTAAAAATAATTAAAAAGGAATCACACCCGGGTTTCAAATTCACAAGTAATTAGGGATTATCACACCAACATATGAGTTCAAACAATCAAATGGTTATCCAAATCAAATTAACCAAATCTAACCAAGAACATCAACATTCATACATCATCGGCAAATAGTGTAAAACAATATTTACGAATGAAATCGAGACAAATGTATGCAATATAGAATTAGATTAATCAATAAATTCAACACAAATCAAAGTTCATAGCAATTATCATCTAACGGGGTCAATGGTGCAAGAATTTATCGACTCTCGTGAGTTCATAACCATACTAAACACAAAGATTCAAGTATTTCAAACCAAACGATTACAAGAATTGTTTCTCAAAGCTAGCATATGATAAAAACCCTAAAAACTTACAAACAATCCACCCGGGAATGATTACCGGTGGAATAGCCGCTCATGGTGATGGAAATCATCTTCAATCTTTCGATCTTTCGAGTATCAATCTTCAATTGGATGTTGGAATCGTGTTTCTTAGTAGGCCTACGCCTAACTAGTTCTTTCACAGCAGGTTTCAGGGATGCGGCGTAAGCTTACGCCACCCCAACATAAGCTTACGCCAGTTACGTTATTTTGAAGCGGATTTTCGGGAAACAGCCGATTTTGAGAGTTTAAGTGGGGGTTTCTTACCCAAATTCGATACAACCTTTTGGAGAGCAGTTCTTGGGTGATTTTGGGAGTGTAGGCTTACGCTGGCTCCTGCATTTTTGCCTCGTTTCCTCCGTCTTCCTTCTAACTCTTCATCTCTCACATAATATCTTCTAAAATCATACATTAAGCTTCCAACACTTGCACATGCATAGCTACACAAAACCTTTGTATTCCCCATATTAATTTGCATAAATATAACGTATTGCACCCTTTAATACATGAAACTTTGGTCACTTATCACATAACTGGAACACCGACATTTAAAACTAATTTATGGTTTGATAAGCCTGATAATATAAGTCCATTTAGAAAATCAGGAGATTATAATTTTTCATCAAAATCATCATCAAGATGTTCTGATTGACGGATGCTATTTGTACTTCTATGCAGAAAATCTCGCTAAACTTTTAATACTAAATCTCTCATTAAAAATAATAATAAAAAAATAAAAATAAAATTTAAATTTAAATTTCAACAATATATCATCTTTTCAATTCAAAATTTAGAACTCCAAATTTCAAAAATTCCACTCCTTAATATTTCAACACAATTAAATTTAAAATTCAAAAAATAAATATGAAAATTTTAAAACTAATAAATTAGAATTGAAACTTGTAAACATGTTTTTAGAAAAAATAATCTTGTCATTTAAAAAAAATTAAAGTTTAAAATATAACTCACTTTTAAAAAGAAATATTTTCAAGTTTCTTAATTTTATTGAATACTAAGTATTAAAATTTATAAATCAAAATAAAAAATTTATTTATAAATATCAAATTTAATTAAAAAACTACTAATTAAATATTAGTAAACTTTATTCTAACACATATATGTATTTAAAATACAAACGTAGTATTTTCAAAATTTATATGTAAAATTTAAAAAATCTTGTTTTTTTATAATAAAATTTTAAAAAATCATTTTTTAATAATAAAAATTTAAAAACTCGTTTTTTAAAATCTCTTCTTTTTAATTCTTGATTTTTTTAAGTGTTAATTTTTAATGATAATTTTAAAAAAATGTGAGCAAGTGGTAATAATAATGGAAATGTTTATTTATGTAATTTAAAAAAATATAAAAGTATTAAATGGAGGATATAAATGTGGTTTTAGGTGGGAAAAAGTTATGAGATTGAATGTAATTTTTATTAGAATAGAGATATTAACAAGTAATGGGAAGCATGTGACCTTCATTAGACACTAGTTTAGATCCCGTGTTTACACACAGGGTGAACAATATCAATATTTAAAATTTTTAAATATTTATGTATATATTTTACAGGTGTAAAAATATATTACATATACTACGGATATAAACAAACTCAAAATGTGTAAAAATTAATATATAATTGAGTTTCGAAAATACATTAATTACTATTTAATGTAATTTGATTTTCAATTACTATTTAATTGAAGTAAAAGTTACATAATTAAATTTTAAAGTTTCTTATAAGAAGGGATAATTTAAAATAAATGTTTTTATTAGTGTAATTAATATTTTCTTTAAATATATATTATTATTTAAAGATAGAAGTGCATTAAATAAGAGAGAGATGCGGGAAAAAAATAATAAGAATGAATATAAAGATGACAAGTGGCACTAAAAACCTTTATTTATTATATAGTATAGATGTTAACTTGTGAAACGCCTATTTAAAGCATGAACATGATGGACATGCAACATCACTACGTCAAAGAAAAGTAAATATGACATTAGTAGACATTCTTTATATGAATATCGGCGACGGAGATTCAAGTTATGCAAACAACACACTTTTTACGGTCTCTTTTAATCTCTAAGTCATGTGTTTCGAGTATTAACTGTTCTAACTTATGCATTCGGTTTCTCAAGTGCTTAATTTATTCTTACATTCTTTTCAGGAAATTGTGATGCAAAAAGCGGTACCATTTTTAAAACGTACAATCAAGGTTATGGTTAATCAAGATGTTTTCTTCGGCGATTGTTTCGTGATTGGAGATTTAGGATGCTCCTCTGGCACAAATACATTGTTGGTTGCTTCGAATATTATTGATACGGTCCATGAGGTGTGCCAAAAAATTAATCGTAAAACACCAGAGTTTCAAGTGTGCTTAAATGACCTCTTCGGAAATGATTTCAATAATGTTTTCAAACTATTACCTAACTTCTATAAAAATCTTAAGAAGGAAAAGGGAGAAAATTTTGGTCAATGTTTTGTTTCAGGTGTTCCAGGTTCCTTTTATGAAAGGCTCTTTCCTAAAGAGAGTATGCACCTTATTCACTCCTCTTATAGTATTCACAGGCTTTCTAAGGTTTGCAGGGGCGGATTTAGTATATACTCGGGGGGCACAGGCCCCCACTCAGATGTAGCCTTCTTATATGAAATACATTAATTTAAAAGGTAGACACCCTTCTTATTTCTAGTTAGGCACCCAAGCTTATGTATTTATAGATGATGGGAAACTATAAAATCTTATGAGTTTTCCACTATAATAAGATGAACCTGGAGCCTTTTTTAAGCTACATATCGATGTGGGACAAACCTTTGGTTAATAAACAAAGCAAAAACCTTCAAACACAATATTGTAATTGTAATGCTAATTGTCAGCTCTTCTACAACTTCTTTGGTATTTTAATTTATTAATATTAACTTAAAGATGTTTGACTAAGTCATAAGAAAAACATATAAATATATATTTAGTTATTTACATACATATATAGTTATAAAAAATACATATATATATATATATAAAATGGTCTAGTTAATAAAACCGGTTGAACTGGTCCGACGTTTGACCAGTTAACTGTTGTTGCGACAGGTTCGATATTCAATCAGGTTTTCAAAAGAGTTATCTAATTGTCCATCTAATTTGTTCTTTAATTGAGTAGTCCAAATTCACTGTGTATAATTATATACTTTAGCATGCCTAAGCCAACATTTCTATTATTATTCCTTGTAACTTTTCTATTTTCTAATGGCCCGACCCGTTTTTTACCCGACCCATTTTTGTCAAATCTATTTTTAACTGGACCCATTTTTTATCCTACCCATTTTGTGCCCCCACTCAAGTAAATTCCTGGATCCGCCACTGAAGGTTTGTGTAATATCCAACTACCTAACCATCCTCTATGAATGATTATAATTAGCATGAATAAAAACGAAAGAGAAATATACACCACTACACGCGGGTTAATATAACCCGGTTAAAAAAAATATACATTACTTCAAGCGGGTTATTATATGGAAAAATTACCAAAATAGATATTGACTTTTAGCCTAAAATACATACACTTCCACACTAAACCGCCAGCCCGTCTAGGCTAGTTAGCCGTGAGCCTTAGGTTTCTGTACTTGGTCGGCCATTATAAGGCCCTTAGTCAGGGATTTGCACTTAGCCGGCTGTTATAAGGCCCTTAGCCGAGGTTTCTGCACTTAGCCGACCGTTATAAGGCCCTTAGCCGAGGGATCTGCACTTAGCCGGTTGTTATAAGGCCCTTTGTCGGGGGACTAAGCCGAGAAAAGACGTATTTAGCCGTGAGCCTAGGTTGGCTAAATAGCCTAGACAGGCCGGCTATTTAGCCGTGATTTTTGTCACGTGTACGTTTCATTGGTGCAGACCCCTATTTTTTGCCGGCTAGTTTAGCTGGCTTAGCCGGCAGTTAAGTGTGGATGTCTATATATTTTTACACTAAAAGTCAATGTCTATTTAGAGAAGTATTTTTAGTTAAATGTATATTTTGGTAATTTTCCCTTATTACATTTATAATTTTTTTACGTTTTTTTAGTAATGATAGAAGATATGCTTGTTTAGACAACCATGTATGTACTATTTTCAAGATGGAAACGGAATATAATAAAAAAACAGGTCTTTTTGCAAATAAATTTGCATCGACTTTTTTGGATGAAAAACTTGAGTCCATGCAATATGTGAAGGTACCTGAAGGCCTTGAAAATAACAAGCTAAATATATACATAGCGAAAACAAGTCCTCTAGATGTTCTTCAAGCATATGGAAACCAAGACTTTACAAAGTTTTTACAACTACGCTCTGATGGTTTTAACATTACGTAGTCGGAGTAGCCTTGATCCAAGTAGCGATGATTCTAACAGTTTCTGGGAATTACTCACCATATTGCTTCTCGAAATGCTCGAAGAGGTAAGTACATGGTTAACTATTTCGTGTATCCAATTTTAACTCAAATTAGCGAAAAATATATTATTCAGAGATTCTAAACGTGTTTATGCTTTAACTCATAAGGGTTCGTTCAAGAAGCAGATATTAACTCATTCAATCTCCCATTTTATTTTCCACACGAGGATGAACTTACTGAAGCAGATGGATCATTCTCTATTGAGTACATGAATGTTTTTAAACTCAACATGATACGGATTACACTAATACGAATGAAATATTTACTCATGAATCAAGCCACAAGTATGGGAAAAGCACAGCTAAATTGATAAGAGCTATTACAGAATCATTGTTTACTTCTCATTTTGGAAACTCCATAATTGACATGCTATTTGACAAGTGTGACAAGAATGCGGTAGCTACTAAAAAAACAAGACACATACATAAGTCTTGTTGTTTCGTTAATAAAAATATAATAATTCGATTAAGTGTTCAATTCTGTTGGTTTTTAGGTTTTCTATGTATTCTGTCATTCATTATATATGCATGTAAAAATATATTTGTTTTAATTATTCCAAGCCATTATATGAGGAACGTTTTCAATATATACAAATACCTACAAGTTGTCGCCTTTTAAAATACTAGCATTATCTTCATCGCGTGTTGTGACGGGAATTTTTTTTTGTTATATGTCACTATTTTGACGTTTTTGCAGATAGGGCATAGTTAGCGATAATATATTCAGGTATTTTACCGGCTTTTCTTCATGAATTTAGTTGCGTGTGAATTGGTCGTGAATGGTTGTGGTGTGTTTTTGCAGTGCCTTGAAGCTGGCTTCCATTCTTTTTCGCTTAATCCGCTCGTGAATGGTTGTGGTGTATTCTTGCAGTCCTTTAAAGATGGCTTCCTTTCTCTTTCACTTGACCTGCCAGGTCCTTCCTATTTTGCATCACCGGAAAAAAAAAATAACTAAATAAGCAAAAGAGAACTTTAAAAAACTTTTAAAAATGATTTGGTTTAATAATACAACATGCCGACTCAGTCCAAGTTTCTTAAGCTCAAACTCAGCTCATTTAATTTACGAGAGTTCGAGCTCGAGTCGTTTCAAGTTGTATATCAGCTCGAGTTCGACCTGGTGAGTAATTTTACGAAGCTAGAGTCATGTTGGATTTGGCTCATCTATTATTTAATTATTTTATTTATATACATATATAATTGTTTTTACGTATATTTATCGGGTTGAGTTATATTAAAATTGGTATTTAATCTAAAAAGGGTAAAAATGATTTTAGGCTTGACATATGTCATTTGGTTATTTTTGAAGGGACAACATATTGGTCATTGTGTCAAATACGTTAAGTCATTATGTCTAATGTCAGGTCTGGTCATTATGTTCAATGTCAGGTCATTGTGTCAAATATTTTTCATTATTGTGTTATATGTATACATCATTGTGTTTTACGTTTTAGATAATTTCGTATTATTTTTGTCACTGTATTTTATGTATTATATATAACACAGTGATGAAAAATATTTGACGCATTGACCTGACATTAGAAAAATATTTGACATTAGACATAATGATAATAATAAAAAATATTTGACACAGTGACTTGACATTAGACATAATGACCTGATATTAGACACAATGATGAGCAATAATCACAATGAGCTGAAAAACATAAAAAAAAAATTGTTTTTGTATATGACGACACTATACTCGTTTTAAATATAAAAAACACTCGTTTTTATGGTGTAATTTTTTTAAAAATTATGTCGTATATAAAGTTATGAACGTTTAAAGGGGGGATTTGACAAAAAAATCAGCAAAAGTGGTTATGACTAAAATAGCGTTTCAACAATTTTTTCTCCTACAATTTGATCTCAACCATTTGAAATATATCTAATGGCCCTAAATCCTTCTCACCCTTATTAGATTTAAAAGCCTTTTTATTTAAACCTAATCCTATATTTAGAATCTTGATTTTATATATAAGATAATGTATTTTTTAGTTATTTTTCATAATCATATATATAATCTATCTATACTAATAAATAAAAAGAGTAAACTTCAGTTTTCGTCCCTGAGGTTTGAACCAAACTTCAGGTTTCGTCCCCATGTAACACATATCATCCCTGACGTTTTATGTTTTAACAGTTTCCGTCCCTGATCGTTAACTACGTTAAAATTTCTGATAGTTTTTATATGAAATTACTAATATACCCCCTTCTTCTTCAAACAACAGTCTTCCCCACTCCTTTTTCAAATCAGTATTCCCCACTCCTTTTTCCGTCGCCGGCCCGCCGGTCCGGCGCCACCACAACAGATCTTAATTCGAGTTGTTCGGACCTGCACCGGCTGCTATTTTTCGACGCACTTGACTAAATATTCCGTCCTCGAGGTGTATGTAGCTATGTCGTATACATATTTTACTAGGTCACAGCTCCGGCGTATGTGTTCCTCGGTTTCATGCTTGAATGATGAATTTGTGCTTGTAGTAGGAGGTGTTTGGGGTTTACTCTAATCTAAATCATCTAATTTTGGATTCTCAAACCTCAATAATCACTTTGAAACGCATAGCCCCAATTTTCAAAAACCCTAATTCAACTAATTTCATCACTACATATGAAAAAACAAGAACGAAAAAGATTGGATCCGTTTTAACAATACCTGGGATCCCAAGAAGACGATATGATGACGAAGAAGCATGTTGGTGGTATCGAGTTCTTCCTAATTGTGGGAGCTGAAGAAGAGTAATTGGAGGATGGTACATCCTAATTGCTGGTTATCAAATAGGATAGGCTAAAGTTCATATCTGATTTGATTTTAAATTTATTGGTACAGTAGTGGTGGTGAGTGGCGATTGTGGGGTTGCCGGCGGTGGTTTTGTAGGTTTTGAAATCGGGCAACCGGAGCTAGGATTGGAGGCTTGTGTGTTGGAATTTAGTGGTGGAGGAGGAAGAGTTGAAGTGGTGGAGGACAGAGGTGGCGCTGGTGGGATTAAAGGTGATGGTGGCTGCTATAGGAAATGGTGTGGGTTGGTGGTGCGTGGTATGATGTTTGAAGAAGAAGTGTGAGGGGTATATTAGTAAATTTACATAAAAACTAATAGAAAAGTTAACGGAGTTAAGGACTATAAACGCAAAGTGTTAAAATATAAAACGTCATGGATGATATGTGTTACATAGGGACGAAACCTGAAGTTTGATTCAAACCTCAGGGACGAAAACTGAAGATTACTTTAAATAAAAATAAATGGGGACAGGTGTGAGAATATTACTCTTTCTATTTTTCCGCCTAAATGTTGGATCCGATAACTAAGACACGCGGATCTATCTCTGCCCCATTCTAATGTCTTAACCCGATTTCCTTTTCATCTCGAACTTCTATCTTTCCCTTTCCATACAATAGAAACCCTAAAATCGTCTACCGCCACAAAATCATGGTCACCACAAGAATCTTTCACCTCTTAATTCTCTTTAAGGTGAGTTCTGATTGGTTTTTGGTAGCATTTGTGATTCACAACTGTGATATAGAATTGAATTGAAGACTGGCGACGATTATGTGGAATCTTGCTTCTTTGTCTTTTAAAATATTTGTTCTAACTTTAAAACAGAAGAAACAAAGGTAATTTCCGGGGGTTTCTCATCTGGTGCAAAATTTTCCTTGCAAACCTTCTGACTTTGTCCAAAATACGGCTAAGATTAGTGTCAAGAATAGACGATTGCAAGGGAATTTCATCAAGTGCTGGCGATTCCAAGCCCTGGTAAAGTAACGGTATGTAACTTCATTGTTTTCTTTCGTTAAAAGGGTTTTCAGTTCCATTTTCCGGTGAATGGTGCAATTTACAAGTTGGTGTATTGATAGAGCTCTAATTAGAGAAAAAAATTTAGGTTTTCTGAACTTACGGTATGTTCTCCTTTTCAATTTTCATTTGAAAACCTCCTGAACTCATAAGTTAGGTGAATTTCTGTTCTATTACTTATCATGTCATTAGTGCTCTTTGACGGTTAATGGGAGTCTGGAACAAGTAATATAAATTGTTGAGTTTGATTTATAGGCTATATGTAGGAGGGAGTTAGCAACTGCAGTAGCCTTATTATTTTTTTAAATCAAGTGTTTGATCATAAACTACATAAATCAACTTATGGTTCTTGTGATTAATTGTGCCTAATTGATGGATATTTTACCATGTATAAAAAAGATTTTGTATGCTAATTGTGGATAAATCTTTTTGCGCCCTGATCTAATTTGTGGACACTTTGAATTCAATGTCAATCTTTGTAATATGAATACCGAATAAATCCCTAATTCGGCAGGAAACATAGTCGGTTTATGTCAGTTCCTCAAGCCTCAATAGTTCAGTCGATTACTCCTTACTGTCCATTTCCATGTTCATTTGCATGTTGATTTCTCAAGCATAAGGAGTCAAGCTTTCGAGATATGTGTATTATGTAACTTATGTTTAGTCTATATGTGTCATTTGACGGTTTCTACAGTAGACTTAGAAATATACAGTGTTGTAAAAATCGCTAGGCGCTAGTCGGGCGTGGGGTAGGGCCTAGGCCTAGGCGGGATTAATCGGGGCCTAGGCGGGATTAATCGGATTATAATTTTTATATGTAATTTTCAGTTTTTTATATATATACACACATTTTTATATGTAATTTTTATAAAAATGTTCATTTTTAAACCACACCAAAGGTTTTCGCCGGAATTTGGCCGGAAAGTTCAGGTTTTCACTGGAAATTTCAGGTTTTTGCCGGAATGTTCGCCGGAATGTTCACCGGAATCTGGCCGCCTAGGCCCGCCTAGGACCGCCTAGGCCCAAAATTCCTCCTTAGCCAAGCGCCTAGCGATTAATCGGCGCCTAGGCGCGATTTTTACAACACTGGAAATATAGATGAAAATTATCATGATACCAAAATGGAATTTTGGGATAATTTAAGCTGATGAAGTTGCTAAGAGCTGATACCTGATGCGCTGTGCATTCAAGTAATTTCTGCCGTCAAAAGAACCATAGATAGAAAGTGCAACTCTTACATCCCATCCTGATTCTGACCTGCCTCTGATTCATTTCAATTTCAAAAGTCAACATCATGGTAATTTATATATCTTTTGGGAATGGAATTTGATCTTGGTAAGATTTTTAAGAATTTACTTATTTTCTAAATGCCTCCAATTTAGAGATGACGAACAATCAGGTTATGACATTTACATTTTTTATGAAAGCTATTTTTTATTGTTCTAAATTTACTATATGTCCTTTATATATATATATATATATATATATATATATATAAATATATATATATATATATATATATATTATACATACATGATATACTGTCAGCCATTTGAGTAGAGTTGAGGGTTAAGTCTTGCTGGTCTAAGTCAATTTTAGGTCAGTGATGCAGACTAGAACTAATATACAGATGTCCATTGTGTTATTCGTGTTGTACATATACATTTCTAATTTGAATTGGTTTCAATTTGGCAAGGAGAGGAGCCGGAAGAATCTTAAGTGTTTCTCACCTTCTCATTAACCATTAACCAATGGACCTGAATACCATGTTTCACATTTATGGAAACAGAATGATTTAAAGTGTTTGCAACATTTTTTATTTAATATGTTTTTGATTATGAACAAGAAGTGGTACTAAGTTGTAAATCTAGAAGGGTCTTTCATATTTTCCACAGGAAACCCCAAATTATATTCTTTTTCTCTGCCTCCACTAATTGCAATTTCTCAATGTTACTATTCTCTGCCTCCACTAATTGCAATTTCTCAATGTTAGAAATTACTGTATTTTAGATTTTAGTATCAAAACGATTATATGGTTTAGGTGAAGAAGTGAGTAAGGAGGAAAACCCTTGGATATATCCATCAATGAACATCCTGCTGCTAAAAGAATAGTAATCGAGGTCAGTAGTATTTTATATATATGAAGATTTTAATTAAAAAATTTTGTACATTTTGCCTCAATTTATGAAATTTTTATTAATTAACAATTTATTTTGTTATTATTTGTATGATATTATAGAGCCTAGATGGGGATTTTATTGACTGTGTACACATCTCTCACTCAACCAGCTCTTTTTTCAATTTTTTTTAAAGTTGATATTGGTGTTGGTTTGTTTAGATGAGGCCTAATTATCATCCAGAAGGGCTTTATGATGATAACAAGGTGAGCACAGAGTCCAAAGAAATTGACAACATAATCAAGCAGCTGTGGCACGTGAATGGCATGTGCCCTGAAGACAATCCTATTCAGAAAAACAAAAGAAGATGTTTCGAGAGCAAATTCTGTTAAAAGATATGGGAAGAAGCACACACGCATGGTTATGCCTAGGTTTATGCCTAAATATGCAGATCCAGATCTTGGCTCTTTTCCCATGTTTTATTTGTACTAATTATTCAATTAGTATGCCTTTTTGAGTTTGAATGCAATCTTTTAGTTTTGTTATTAACACATGCTTAGCTAAATATGCATTTTTGCACTAATCAATAATAAGTATGTTTTTTTTAGTTTAGGTTACTAATTGCATATTGTTTTAGCTAAAATAAAATGATTAGGGAAAAGATAAATTTACTATTCCTAATGCTTATTGAAGTTATAATTTTTTTTTTATTTATACGTAACACTAGTGTTAGAACCCGTGTATTACACGGAGACAAATAAAAAATACAATGTGAAATGAAAAAATATGTTAAATATAAGATTTAGGTAATATCAGTACAAATATTATATTGTATGAGGAAGAAAAATCAAAATAAACTTGTAAGTTTCATATCCTTTATACTTTTATAGCTTTGCTTATTCACACCCTCCATTCATGAGACATAAAAACACAGTATATAAACACAGTTGGTTAAAATGTCATGCAATGTCATAGTATGCGTAGAAATACCCTCAAGAAAAGAAAAAAACAAACCAAAATGGGAATCAAAGAAGCTTTGTTTATTTTTCATCAAACAACTTAATGCACAATATTAACCTATAAGTCATATTTTATTAAAATCAAGCTAAACCAGTTGAGAAATTAAGTATCCAATGCAATGACATATAAAATTACGAAGTTTTTAAATTATTGTCAACAAACAACCCTGCATATCTTTGCATCATTTATAAAATTGAAGCTCAAATATATTAGTCAATTAGCAATAAAAAAAGCATGAAGGTTGAACAAAACAACAATTTAGCCAAACCTTTGAGCTATAAAATCTTTCATAAAATATGCAGTAAAAACTTCAAAAAAACTGCAGTAAAACTAAAATATGCGATATTGTCAACAAAAAACACTGCCTATCTTTGCATCATTTACAAAATAGAAGCTCATATACATTAGTCAATTAGCACTAAAAAAACAAGAAAGTTAAACAAAACACTTTAGCCAAACCTTTGAACTATAAAATCTTTCATAAAAACGGCAATAAAACTGTATAAAATCTGCAGTAAAAACTAAAATTTGCGATAAAAACTGAATAGAATCTGCATGAAATTCTGCAGTAAAAACTGTATAGAATCTGCATGAAGATCTGCAGGCAAAACTACATAGAATCGGCATAAAATCTGCAGTTTTACGGCATAAAAATGTAGTAAAAAACGTATAAAAACTCCTGTAAAAACTATAAATAGGGCAGTAAAAACCCGTGTAATGAAAACGATATATATCATAAAATATTAAACTTGTATCTATTGAGTCTATCTCATTGGGATTATTCCACAATGGTTGTTTCCACATTCTGATTAGACGCACCTTGATAGTAAATTTGTCTTGTAAAACATCAATGACGTTTAGTATAGATACCAATTAAAAAAAATAAGAACATCTTACCTTGATTTGCAGAGTAATTGAGGTAAGGAACTAAATGAGTAATGCCTTGGGAGAATGACAGGGTATTGATACTTATAGAGTATTGAAATCTCTACCACATAAATTAATTTGTACATTTTTTAAAAAATTTAACACGATTTCAAACTTTGAAATTTGAATTCCTTACCAAAATTGGATAAATAATCAGGGTTGTCTTTTTTATAAACTTTAACACGATTTCAAACTTTGAAATTTGAATTCGTTACCAAAATTGGATAAATAATCTAGGTTAGAATCCTGTGTATTACATGAGTTGGATATTAAAAAGATATAATTTATAAATCTGTAAACACGTCTTTCCGAACTTAGATGAGAAGAATTAAAAATAGCTCATAGTTTTTTAATTTTTTTTTATATTTGTAAACCTTTTTCCATTTAAATCTTTGCAAATCAATAGCTTTTTTTTAAATTAATGAAACTAAAAATAAACTCAAATAACACGTAAATCTGCATTTTAGACTACAACATATTATTTATGCAACCAAGAGAAAAAAATATTTATCATGTACTTATTAAATAAAAAAAGAAACCATTTGGGTCATTAATTAAAGTTTCTAATGAATTAATTTTAACTAATATTAAAGAAAAGTAATTTTGCAAAATATTTTTTGCATTCGACATTTGAATCTGAAAATTAAAATTTTGAAACTTTTATTTACAAAAATTTGGTAAGTTTGATTTTCAATATAATTAAAATTTTGAAAATGTTGTTTATAAATATAAAGTTTCTCATAATTGATTTTTGATTAAAATTGTCAAAAAATAACTTAAGAAAAAGGTATTTGGGTTTTTTTATTTCAATTTAATTGTTGAGGTTAATTTTGACGCTTGATTAAACTAATTCAATGGCTAAGATTGATTTGAAGATAATTAATGTTTAGAGGAATAAAATAGAAATTTTGTTCTTGGGTTAATTTTCTTTTTGCATTAAATACTAGTTCTACTATCTTTTTTGAACTCAAATAACTTTTTTATATATTACTATTTTTTTAAAATTTACACTATAAAATAGAGAATTTTTTTTCTTTTTAATTTGAGTATAATATTGTTATAATTTTATATAAAAAAATGAGTCTTTTTTAGAAAAAGATAATGATGCTCGAAATCTGTACTGGTTACCAATATCAGGACAGTTATAAATGCTAAAGTAGCACATTGTTTTTCTGTGCGCATAAGTGACGCTAATACCCCTCACCAAGGAATCGGTATCGTACACGTGGCGCATTCTCTTTGATTCCTACACTTTTTAGGCAAAACCTACTTTGTAGGAAAACCTTTTTCAAGGTTCAAGTAATTTAGATCTTTGATTAAACTAATTCAATGGCTAAGATTGATTTGAAGTTAATTAATGTCTAGAGGGATAAAATAAAAATTTTGTCCTTTGTATCGATTATATTAAATAAAAATTATTATATTTAAATAAATAATATATTTATTTAGACTCATGAATTTAATCCATTAATCAAATGAAATACATGAAGTACGGCCGGCTCAAGTTTGTTTATCAAATGATCTCTAAATTTATTTGAAATCTACCAGTTTTAACAACTTGGTCTTATAACTTAAAAGAATTAGTTGGGCTCGTTTAACAGATCTGGACTGTTAGTCTGTTACCGCTGAAATTTAAAAACAATAAAATGTAATATGTGTTCCGGATTGGGCTTGCTAGGTGATACTTTGAACAAGAAAAGTGGGCTCAAAATGAGCAAAGCGTTCATTTAGTTAAGCCCATACATAAGTTTTCCAATGGGCTTTAGTATGCTACTTGACTCGAGTGGTGCACAAAAAAACCGGTTTTTTTTTACCCCGGTCGAAACCGGCAAACCGGTTTGGGATAAACCAGTTTGGAGCAAACCGGTTCGGGTTAGGCTAAAAACGCCGGTTTGAAGCATTCTGGAGGTGATCGGGTTGGGGACCGGTTTGTGTGAACCGGTTCGATAAACCGGTTTTTTCGCTGAAAAATCTAGCCGTTATTCAACTGCTTTATAGCCGTTAGGGTCGAATTTGACCGTTTTTTTTTGTCTTTTTTCACATATAATTCACTATAAATAGGTGGGGGTGTTTAGGTTTAATCACACCTCTTTCTACACTCTCTAATATCTAAAACCGCTCTTTAAACGCTCAAAAACGTTCTCTAAACTCTCTCTAAACTCTAAAAAAAAGCATGGCAAGTTTTGGTGTTGGTGGTTCCTCAAACGAAGTTACCGTTGTGGAAATTCGAGCAACAACGAGAAATCCGGCAATTTGGTGCAATTACGATCTATGTTTGTTGTCAAACGGGAAGGAACGTGCTCGGTGCAAGATGTGTGGTGCGTTTTTGGGGAAAGATTCAAACACTAGTTTGAAAACGCATATGAAAAAATCTTGCCCGTCCTTGAAGGGAATTCCAAGTGAAAGTCAAGCCTCGATGACAGGCGAAGGAGGAATTTGGAACTTTGATCCAAATATTGTTCGAGATCGAATGGCGAGGTTAGTGATTCAAGAAGGATTGCCGTTCAGCCACTTTGACAATCCGCGCTTGACAAGGATGATTCAAGAGACACTCCAACCACGTTATCATCAAGTAAGTCGCACAACCCTTAGACGAGATTGTATAAAAATGTGGAAAAAAGCAAAAAAAGAATTAATTTTGGGTTTTGAAAATTTGGAAACCGGTGTAAACTTAACCACCGATGTTTGGTCGGCTCCACATGGCATACCAGATTCGTACCTTTGCGTTACCGCGCATTGGGTTGATTCCAAAACGTGGCAAATGATGAAACGTACAATCGCGTTTGACTTGTTTGAATATCCACACACCGGCGAAAATTTATTTTATATATTAGATGGTGTTATAACCGAATTTAAATTACAAAATAAACTTTTTTCAATGTCTTTTGATAATGCATCTAATAATACAAATGCGGTTCAAAAACTAAAAATTAAATATAAACCGGTTTGCAACGGCGTTTTTTTCCATAGTCGATGTGTCGCACACATCATTAACTTGGCGGTGCAAGCCGGGCTTGCAATTGAAGATGTTTCAAACTTAACATATACTTTTCGACTAATGCTTAAAGATATTTTTAGTAACAAAAAAAGATACCATGATTATATTAGATTTTGTCGTGAAACGAATAATCTTTGCTTAGGTCTGAATTGGGACGTTGAGACAAGATGGAACTCGACTTATACTATGTTTTATAGCGCTTTACGACAAAGAGAAACTTTAGAACTATTTCATGAAATGCTTGCCTCAAAACCTCGTCGTAAAATTCTAAAGTTTCCTTCTACGAGTTGGGACATTTTAAAAGACGTAACCGAATTGCTTGAAGTTTCAAAACCGCCACCACTTTTTTATCCGGTGTTTATTATCCCACAAGTCCATTAACTCTGAAACAAATATATTTAATGGCTAACAAGTTGTATGAACTTGAAAATAAAAGCCCTCTTTTTACAAAAATGATAGAACCGATGAAAGAAAAATTAGTGAAATATTTTAAAGAAATGCCTCCCGTTATAACTTGTGCCGTCGTGTTAAACCCTACCATAAATGTTTACGGGGTTGAAACTTTGATTGATAGAATTACTTACGCTTTGAATTTGGATAGTGAAGACATCCATTTTGCACAAACATAAAAACATATTTTAACAAATGTTTACAAGATTTATTTGATATTTATTTACATAAATATGGTACAACTCCGACTCCACATGATACAATGGGTACATCATCAAGTGGTAGCTCGAGAGATGTTAATTTGAATTTATATAACGAAATGTTAAATGAATTTAGTAAACGGGCTCGAGGTACCACTCCGAGTAGCGAACTCGGAAGGTATATTGGCACAAACTTTTTAGCGTTTATGCCTCCTACCGTTTTTGAGGAGTTTGATATTTTGGCATGGTGAAAAAAAAACGAAGCTTCGTTTCCGATTCTTTCCGCCATGGCCCGTGATTTACTAACCGTCCAAGCTTCCACGGTAGCTTCGGAATCTGCGTTTTCTTTTAGTGGCAGGGTCTTATCGATACGAAGGACTAGACTCACCCCCTAGCGATGGAAATGTGCATTTTCTTGAAGGACCATTTGGATGCGATGGATATGATACAAGACCAAACTTCTCTCGAAGACGAAATTCAAGCCGAAGAAATCATACACAACAACGAGGTTGATCTTGGAATATCCGAACCAGTCACCGATGAAGAACTAGCCGAAGATGCAAGGCTATGAAGCTCCAGTTCCGAAGACAACGCACAAGAATAATCAATCAATATTCCAAAAAATAAAAATATATATTGTCATTTGTAATGTTTTAGAATTTTATAATTTTATCTTGTAATGTTTTTTTAATTTCCGAACTTTCCAAATATTAATAAACGTCGAACTTTATGTTTTATATTTGTTATATTTTTTTTTTGATTTTATATTAAAAATATAAAATTTATTTGAATTTTTTTTTAATAAAAATCGGTTTAAAACCGGTTTATAGGGCAAACTGGTTTGTAACCAACCCTAACCGGTTTGACCAGTTAGACATTTTCCACCTCCGAAACTGGTTTAACCCGAACCGGTTTAGGGCCAAACCGGTTTTGACTTTTCGTTGACCAAACCGGTTCGGTTCGGGTTGAACCGTGGGTTAAAAAACCGATTTGTACACCTCTACTTGACTCCTTGAGTGAAGAGTCCTTGTGCAAAACCTTGTTTTGCTAATAAAATACTTGTTTTGTTTGCATAAATTAATGAGATTTTAATAGATTTCTTCTCATGTTTGGTTGATTAATAAAAGGAATTGGAATTAATTCTAACCAAATAACTCAACTAATGAAATTCAAAATTCCTCCATATTTTAATAAAATTCAGAATCTCTCACCATTTTAAGAAGTAATTTTGTCTTTTAGGTATTTTTACATTACAGTTTCATTAACAAATATGCTAACCAAACACATTATGGATTCCAACGAATTCTTTTAGTTCCAAATCCAATTCCAACGAATTCCACAAACCAAAAGCCCCCTAAATAATATACCAGCCCTTAAGGGGACATACTGGTGGTTAAGTGGTGTGTCCCATAACCAAAAGGTTATGGGTTCAAATCCTGCGGAGTTCAGGTTGATGATTTTAGGAGGCGTGACCCGGATGTCTCTAGTCATAACTATATGAAATCTCGTTGTCAACGCAACATCATAATATATACCCCTAATAAAAACCCAACAACAAGAAGCCATTATCATGTCTAGCAATACTAAAAGACGTTATCATACTAAAGTATCAAGTTCCATCAATACTTTTTGTTAAGCAACAAAATACCGTATCGCATTAAGATATAGGAATCATAAAAACAACTTTCAAGTTCAAAAAACCTTGTTTCATTGGAGGTATGCTAGAAAAAGCTTTGAAACCTCGGAAAATCAACATGTTTAATAAAGGACTTTCATATGCAACACAGCTAATACAAACATAAAGAGTAAACTGTCATTTTCGTCCGTGTGGTTTAGTCACTTTTGTTAGTTTCATCTAAAAATTTTATTTTTCTCCTGCATGTCATCGTGGTTTACAAAACTTGTCATTTTCACCCAATCAGTTAATTTTATCCATATTTTAACGTTAAATTAGGGGTATTTAGGTCTTTTTATATATTTCTTTATTTTATTAGTATTTTAAACCCTTAATTATTCCCACATCCCCTTACGTTGTGTTCCCGAGTTTCATTTAACGAGAGAAGAGAAAGACTGACTTTCCTTTCCTTTCCCCTCCTTTCTCTCCTCTTCTCTTCCTTTCTTTTCTTTCCACTTCTTTCCGATTTGAAAGGATGAAATTTTGCCCAAAACTCCCCTCCATTTCTCTTCTCTTCCTTCCACCCACTTCTCTCCAAAAAAAACTCTGGAACACTATTTTTTTCCCTTCCATTTCTCTCCAAAAAAAAAAAAAACCCTGGAACACCGATTTTTTTCACTTTCTTTCAAATCCTTTCTCTTCTCTCCTTAAATGACACTCGGGAACACAGCATTAAACCGTATTAACTTTTAGGGTATTTAATTTTTTTTTTTTGATAAAACTGACAAAAGTGACAACCAGAAACATTATCTGTTTTTCTATATACTGACGTCATAAATGGACACTACAGATATCGGATTATCTGTTTTTCTATATACTGACGTCATAAATGGACACTACAGATATCATGAGACATGCTAATGATGGAATCTGGGAGGAGCCCTTTACTAAAGTGATGTTTGACACTTCCTTTTAATGTTGATCAATATCACTTAGGTGGTGTTTGGCTTTATGTTGTGTCAGAATTAGATAATCAACCGTAACAAAACAGGCTTTTTAAATACAATACTTTTTAAATACAATCAAAGACATAAAAAATTTATAAATTCGTGTTACTAACGGGTTCAGTTCTGGTTCATGAGATGTTGCTTCATCATCTGCATCTTCACCTGCACCTGCACCTGCATGAGTTCGAGAGTCAATTCGGTGAGTTCTTTAAACACCAGACCGAGTCAGACACTTTTATAGCTTATGGACATGGGCTTAGAGAAGGAAACAAGGCTGTGCTTAAGTACAGTCTCATAAGCAGTCTTGATCATATTTGACTTACTAGAAGATTCCCTTGTTAGTTAACTTGAGAATTAAAAAGATCAAATAGGGAAAGGAATGTAATATGATACAGAATATACATCAATTATGCCATTAGTATGCCAAAGTTGTCTTTTCTTCCCTGGATTTATTGGTGATCCACTGATTTGAAAGCTTCTAACTTTGGCTAATATGTTGCAGCTAACGTCATATCCTGCCGGCTTAATTCGATTTATTATTTGATTACATGAATAAATTATACAACCATTGGAGTTATTTTAGTTAATCAATCAAATAGTCAAACTTTATGAACAAGTTTTATGGCATCCACTTTAAAATTAAGGACTGAAAGCTACAGAATACCAGCAACCTTAACAACTTCCCTAAATTTGGCACATAAAAAACAACTTAGATCATATTAAAAAAATTCACCTGTGAATGAACCTCATTCGCATGGCGATCTCATATCTTCCACTGCTAGTTCTTCCTATATTGTTCGTTTCAATGAATATCGCGTCTGCAGCACCTGCAGACACCAACTTCACGTGTTCTGCTGACTCACCGCCTTCCTGTCAAACGTACCTCACGTATCGTGCCAGGTCACCTTACATGGATCTTGGAAACATATCTGATATGTTTGGTATCAGCCGGTTGAATATAGCACAAGCTACCAATCTCACTTCAGAAAATGAAAAAATAGTATATGATCAGCTTTTGTTGATACCCATTACCTGTAGCTGCAATGGGAACAGTTATTTCTCAAATGTAACATATTCAATCAAGAAAGGTGATAGCTTTTATTTTGTTGCCACTTCTGTGTTTCAGAATCTGACCAATTATCACGCGGTTGAAGATATGAACCCGGCTTTAAACCCTACCAATTTGACAGTTGGTGACCAAGTGGTTTTCCCTTTGCTCTGCAAGTGTCCCAAAAAGTTACAGAATCAAGATCAGTATGTTATTACTTATGTTTGGCAACCAGGAGATGAAATCTTGCATGTGAGCTCTATGTTTAACACAAGTTCTTATGATATTGATAGCTCGAATAACTTTCGTAACTTCACCGCTGCTGTGTGTCTTCCTGTTCTTGTGCCAGTTTCTAAACTACCAATCTTCCCACCACCTCATCGGCTCTCGGCTTCCAGAAGTAAAAAGGTTCAGATTATCTTTATTGTTTTAGGAACCTTCGGGTCGTTTTTTCTTGTTGTTCTGTCATGGTTTCTGGTTTACAAATATCGCTCGGGTAAAACAAAAATAATCTTGGCTCGAAATGAGTCGTCTTTTGAGTTCACTGATTTTCTTTATACGAAAAAGGCTTCAAAACATGACCCGATTGTACCCGCGAAGAGCAATCAAGATAAATTGCTTGCAGGGGTGTCAGGCTACTTAAGCAAACCAATCATGTATGACAGAAATGAGATCATGGAAGCAACCATGAACCTCAGTGAACGGTACAGAATTGGCGGGTCAGTTTACAGGGCCGTGATCCATGGTCAGACCCTGGCTGTTAAAAAAACCCGCGATGCAACTGAAGAACTCAAGATTTTGCAGAGAGTAAACCACACAAATCTAGTGAAACTAATGGGACTTTCATCTGATTTTGATGGGAATTGCATTCTGGTTTATGAGTATGCAGAAAACGGTTCACTCGATAAATGGTTGTTTCCAAAACCTTTATCTTCTTCTTCTTCAGGTTCATCAGTTAATGTTAACCTCTCGTGGTCTCAACGGTTGAATCTAGCATTAGATATAGCTAACGGTCTTCAATACATGCATGAACATACCCAACCAAGTATCGCGCATAGAGACCTCAGAACAAGTAACATACTTCTAGACTCCAAATTCAAGGCCAAGATTGGAAATTTCTCTGCTGCTAGACCTGCAATAAGCTCCATCATGTTAAAAGTTGATGTTTTTGCGTTCGGGGTCATTCTGTTAGAACTACTTTCTGGTAAGAAAGCCATGGAAACTAGAGATGATGGAGAGATTTGTATGTCATGGAAGGAGATAAGGAAGATAATAGATGTTGAAGATAAAAGAGAAGAAAGTTTAAGGTTATGGATGGATCCAAATCTGGGTGGCTTTTATGCGATTGATGCTGCTTTGAATCTGGCAGCATTAGCCAGAGCTTGCACATCAGAGAAATGTGCAGATAGACCAGGAATGACAGAAATTGTTTTTAATTTGTCTGTTCTTACTCAATCTTCTTCTGAAATGTATGAAAGATCTTGGACTTCTTCAGGTTTAGAAACTGAAGATGTTCATATGATCAGTCCGGTTATAGCGCGTTAAAGACTGAAAATGTGAGTACTCTTGTAAATTTCCTTTGTTATCATGTTTCTTGAATATAGTTTGGTTTGTTTGTGTATTCTTTGTAATCCATACACTAATAATAGTGAAAAACAGATGAAACCATAAGATAATAAATTTCTAAGATTTTATAATTAACATTTACAAAGTCATTGTGAAACCTCAAACCTCAATTCATATGTGGTGATGGATCTTTATGTGGTGGGGACAGAAAGTGACCCTCAGCCTAAGGCTGAACCAGAAGTGACAATTTCTGATAGAGTATAAAAAATAATCAGGTTTTAGACAGTCATATCTAACCTGTTTATTAAAGTGGTCGTGTTCTAGTAATCGAGTTTACATGAGTCATGATTGGATTGACCTGTTTAACGCATTTGTTAAACATGTCAATCAGCCAACTTGTTTACGGCATGTTTAACTCGTTTATTACAACCTCTTTAATACGTTTACAACTTGATTACAACACGTTTATGACCCGTCAATTTATTTGATTTATTTAGATAAATGTGTAACATTTCACATTCAAGTTAGACAAATTTAAATAATACTGATTATTATCGGTTGTGTTAGGGTTTAATTATTCAAACCGTCGTGATTAGCAACCATGGTGCAACACGTGTCAAGTATATTTTTATTTAAACACAGCCATTTTACTTTACTTCATTGGTTTTTCATCTTGATGTAACTTTTACCAAATTAAAAGAAACCATTGGTGAAACATAAACAAAACTTGGGTACCATGTCAAGTTTACAAAATGCCGCTTTTCAATCTAAAAGGGCTCAAGAGATAAATAGAGATTTCTTCAGGGGCTTAGAATAAAATTTCTATTTCTTCTACAATTTCAATATATGTTCAAGTGAATTGACTTTTTAGCCCCTTGGTTTCACTTGGCCAGGCCTCTTGACCTGGGTAACAAGCTTCCCTCAACTTGTTATATTTTTCCACATCAAAGCCTTCACGTTTCATCAACTTCTTTTGCTTTGAACTAAACCTGCTTTGAAAGAACCCTTCAAAAGATGGCTCTTTTGCAGTCCTCAAGAAAAATGCATATCCACCCATGAAATATATGGATGTGACATAAAAGCAAATCGGCTCCATCACGTCCCACGACAGCTCCCAAAATGTGAGCCTCATGAACCCAGCGGTCTGGACCATTAGGTATGCCAGACCGCCCCACAGTTCTCGCTTAACCATTTTTTCCGCTTTGGTGTCAATGGTGGATTTCCACCGCTCCATCTCTTCCAATTCTTTCATACATGGGTGGTGGGTCGAGTGCAAATTTGTGGGCAGCAAGCCATATATGGCTTTCACCACCTGTAACACAAAATTGTTGGTGAAACACGACTCACCGAACTTCACATTTCACCCATTTTTTTAACTCTTTTTACCCTAACCAAACTGACCACCCAAAAATTGAAAAAAATTAATAATAATGAAAAGAATACAAAGTATAAAACTCACTCCTACAAGTCAAATTTGTTCTTTCTTGAACCCAATTTTGACCACACCCAGTTATTGAAAATTAGTCAAACCCCCCAGTCCCTTTCCCATAGCAAGTTTTCAATATTACAGCACAAAATTGTTATGCCAAGTTGTACTACATGCATTGCAAGCTGTACATGTATAGCTGTCTGGATTTTGTCAATCTGAACAGCAAGCCATATATGTTCTTTCTTGAACCCAATTTTGACTACACCCAACTATTCAAAAGTAGTCAAACCCCCAATCCCTTGCCCATAGCAAGTTTTATTGTCATGCCAGGTTGTACTACATGCATTGCAAGTTGTACAATTATCTGGATTTTGTCAATTTGAGCAATCTTCTTCAATGGTGAAGAATTATGATTCTTAGTATTAAAACCGAAACTGAAAAAGGGTTTTTTTTCTTAAAAAAAAAATCAATTTGAGTTGCAAGTTTGATCTGACAAGAATCGAGTTTTTTTTTTCTGGGGATGGGGATGATGAATGAAAGTAGTCTCTAGGTCAGTCTCCACCTCAAACAAACGTTTTTAGATCTGGTTTCTCATTCTTCCCTGTTGAGACAAAACATCACACAATAATACAAAAGAACCCATCAGATTTCAGTCTTATCGTTTATTAAACGGAAAACTTTACGGAATAGTAACAAAGTTTTTCATCTTTTCCATTTTAGTCCCTCAAACTTTTTTTGTCTCATTATCGCTCAAGTTTCAAATACTGTTCCAATCTTGCGTAATTGCTTAAGATTTGAGTGGCATATGAAACTTAAGTCTCTAAAATGAGACAAAAAAAGTTTAAGGAAATGGTACATATGGATACTGGGTTACGTAATAAATCAAAATTACATGCAAACCCTAGAAAAACCCCCAAATGCATATCATTCAATTCTGTCAAACAACGAACCAATTGATATGAATAAAGCAGAGCAATTTCTAACGGATTGATAAATAAAAGTAACGAAATTAGCGTGAAATCAGGAGCCAACCTGTTGAGGCTTGAGGAACACAACGTTTCCAATTACGATCACGGAACCAGAATCGTCGAGAGCTTTCGCCAGATCTAACCCTAGATCTCTGTCCGAACATCCTTCCACACAGATCTCGATGAATTCGTCATACGAAACGTGATTTTTGTTACTCTTACTCAATTTCGCTTTCAATTTTTCGATTTGCGAAACCCTAAGGATCTTCTTCGCGTCCGCCACCGTGAATTCCGCCTCCGACGATCTCTCCACCGGAGGAGATAGTACGTCGAGGCGAATCCGGCCTCTCGTGATGTCTATCTCTTTTAATTTCTCCAACATGCTCTCGCCTCTCGGTCGAAGGATTTCCGTCATGCCGGAGGACGAGGTATGCATCGGACTCCGGTGAAGAAACCGCCGGAAAACGGTGTCGTCTCCCGGATCTGGCGCCACTCGGTTGGGATTGGGTGGTGGAATCAAGACCTGCGGTGCAGCGGCGGAGATGCGGCAGTTACGTAACGTTTGCTTGGAGAGTTTGTTGTTGCAGATGTTGAACATCCGGTGAATTAGGGTTTGCTTGATCGCCATTGATGACAAACGACACACAACAGGGTGTTGTTTGTGTTGCCTTTTATCACGGTTTTGATCTACAGGCGAGCGAGTACTCTTTTATAGTAAAATATTAAGGTGTAAATTGTCTGGACAACCACAGCCGTCAATTCTCCGTATTTATAGGAGCCTTAAATTTTTTTTTAAACGGTAATTTTTTATTCTATTTTATTTTTTAGAAAAGGTTAGAACCCACGACCTTTTGGTCGTGGACTCTTCTCTTACTACTATTTCTCTTACTACTATACCTCAAACCCCCCCCCCCCCCTCCACCTCATAGGAGCCTTAATCTTGATCGCTAAAATGATAAGATACTTCTGTAATAAATACATGATTTGTCAAAAAAAAATTACTTTTAAAAAGTTAACCGGTTATTGGTTTCGGTTGAACGCTTTCAAGTCTAACAACACTATAACAATGTTTATTGACGCGTTCATTCATTGCCGGTCCTAAAGGTCTGTCGGGTGGGCGATAGTTCAGAGCCTAAATTTTCTGGGGCCTAAAAAATTTTGGTGTTTAGGTGACGGGTGTCGATTAATATATTTAAAAATATTATAAACTTGTTAGTTATTATTTGTTCTAAGGGAGCTCAATAAACTAATAAACATTTTAAAACTCAATAGCATATTGTAGAGGGGCCTAAATTAACATAATTAAGTTTTAAAAAAAAGTTCTATTTTTTTAGGTAACGGGTGTAGACTAACACTAAAAAAAATTGTTGTTCAGGTACAGGGTGCTGATTAACATACGTAAATAAAATTTATAGACTTATTAGTAATTATTTATTAGGCTTCTGGTCTGGTGGTCATGGGGTTTTTCCTATACATGGTTTCCTTCTGTGGAGGTCATGGGTTTGAATCCTGGAGAACGGAATTTTGCCAATATCCTCTACAGGTCTAGGTCATAACCGTTCAAATATAATAATTATGTGTGTTAAGGGGCCCAATCCCTATTGTAAAAAAAACTAATTTTTGTGTCACTTGTCAACACCATATTCGTTATCACATGCATCCCCCCCCCCCCCTCAAAACCACATTTACATCAATCATCCGGTATTTTCATATTTAGGTCATTTTTTTAAAAAAGATTACATAAATTAACATTTACCAAATCAATTTCATCATTACAACCATTGACTCAAAAAAAATTTAAAAATTTATCATCAAAAGTGAATATTTAAAAAAAACAAGAATAAAAAATAGGACATTTAAAAAAAACGAGTTTTTAAGTTTATTATCTAAAAGCGAGTTTTAAAAATTTCATCTATAAAAAACCAAATTTTAATTTGACATATAAAATTTGAAAATACTACTTTTGTATTTTAAATAAATATGTGTTAGAATAAAGTTTGTTAATATTTAATTAATAGTTTTTTAATTAAGTTTGATATCAAATTTGTATAAAAAAATGTGTTAAGATATTTATCAAAATAATCTTAACGTTTCACCCCGTGTGTTACACGGGGTTTAAAACTAATAAATTAATAAACATTTTAAAACCTAATAACATATTTAGATGGGTATGATTAACCCAATTAAGTTTAAAATTTAAAATTCCCGCTTTGTTTCATAATTCATTTAGCTAGGTAAAATAGTTCATTTTACTACAATTTTATTTATTATTATAATAATTATCGTCGTATTAATGATTTTTCTATCAATAGTTTTATATTTTACTATCCAATTTTTTGTATGCACACGAAGCATCCGAAATCTTTCAGAGAGCCATGTGTTCATCCTGCCTAAAACATTTTTAAATTTACCTTGTTAAATTATGGTTTAAACATAAATTTTTTTTATTTAAATCGCTGGTTTGTAGACATGATCAAGTAAAATGTCGTCCTGCCACATTTATCAGCTTTTGATTTATTTAACAGTCTTTTTCTCATTTATTTTCGGAAAGAAAGAAAACTAAAATACCCATTCGGCCATTGGAGATTTTTTTTAAACGTGTTGTACATGAGCCAACCGTGGACGGTTCAGCCAAACGTGTTTTAAGAAAGAAACTTTTTTTTTTTATTTAAAAAAAAATATATTAATTCCCTGCTACCATATTAAAAAACAAAAAACGAAAAATAAATGTCACGTCAGTATGTTAAATGTCACGTTAGCATGGAAACCTGTTAAACAGGTAAAAAGTATGATTAGCAGGTTATCTGAAAGTTAAGAGACTAAATCAGAATAAAAAAAATTGAGTGATTTAATTGAAACAGTTTGAAAACAAAAGACCCGGACTCATAACAATAATTAAGTAACACATATTTTTTTTATATATGACTCACAACTTAGAACCCGTGTAATACATACGAGATGAAAAATATCAATGCAGTAAATTCTTAAATATTTAAATATGTATTTTACAGATGTAAAAATTTATTACATATATTAAAGATAGAAAACAAAATTCAAAATATGTAAAATTTAAGATATACTTAGGTTTCGAAAATACGTTAATTACTATTTAATGTAATTTACTTTCATTTACTATTTGATTGAAAACAAAAGTTACATAATTAGATTTCAAATTATCTTATAATAAATGATAATTTAAAATAAATGTTTTTATTAGTATAATTAGTATTTTCTTTAAAAATATATTATTATTAAAAGATACATGTGTATTTAATAAGAGAGAGAAACGAAAAAAAAATGATGATAACTAATATGGAAGCGACACGTGTCATGAAAAAATCTTTAGAGTAAACTGCAGTTTTCGTCCCTGATGTTTGATAGGCTTAACATATTCAGTGCACCCTTAACACTCTGAGTCCCTAATGTCATAATGATACGGGTCCTATACTCCTATTGCACAATACATGTCGCATCGATGGCTTTTTCTAAACTTATTTTTTACTTAAAAATTACAAAATACTAATCTTCATTAAAAAATAATTCTTTACACGTCTAAATCTACTTCCTCAACGTAACGACTATCTTCTATGAACCAGTTATATATGTATATGTATATGTCACACGTACATCTTGCCACCTAGTTGTACGTGGGTGTCTGTAGTTGATCCCGCCTAACCAGTTATATATATATATATATATATATATATATATATAGAGGATGGTTCCGGTACAAAATGGTATTATCATAAAAAATGTGAGAAACAATCTTGGCCTTTCATTGACCATGATCTATGGTTGCGATTTTGGCAATGACAATCTTGTAAATTAGAAGTTGTTTTCTAAACAGAAAAGGGTATGTTAGGCATTTATCCTCAATTTAATTCCTTAATCTTTGCACCCCAATTTAATTCTGACGAAAATTAAGGAGAATCACTTTTTAAAAATTAGATAAACATTTTTCATAAGTATTTTAAATAAAAAACATTATAGTAAATACAAAAAATAATCGTATGAAGGAGAATGAATTTTAAAACCTAGATGAATCTTATCAAAAATATTTTATTTAAAAAAAATACAGTAAAAATAAAAAAAAGAACGTAACAACACAGTGTATGATTGTAACAACACAATATATAAGTTATTATGATAACAACACATCTTAATGGTGATAACAACACACTGTGTTGGATAAGAATACATAATTTTATGGTGGTAGAAGATCGTGTTAGGATATCAACACATCTTAACTGTGATAACAACACAGTGTGTTTATCCTAGTTACAAAGCAACACAGTGTGACAATGTTGTAAATTAGATGTTATTTCAAAATCAAAAAAGGGCATATTAGAGATTTTCCCAATTGTAATCCCTTAAATGGGTTGAGATAATCAAGGAGAATCTAATTAAAAAAAAGATAAATCTCTCCATAAATTTAGCAATAATCACGTAGTCAAACAACAGTATAAAATGAATTTTTTTCAAAAATATAGTGCAAATATTTGAATTTATCAAACCAAAATACATGGATTAGATATATTTTTTGTGATGCTGCGTATGTATTTTACCAAACTTAAGTTAGGGTTTATGTTGCGGTTTATCAATGTGTTGGTATGGGTTATAATGGGTTTGTTTTCTGTTGGTTGAGGTTTATACTATATTAACAGATGTAACATGTGTTGGTATGAAAACAAGCTAGTGTTAGTATTTAAACATAGTGAAATGTTAGGGTCAGAAGGGTTTATTATTTATTATTGTGTGTTGCTAATTGGATATCGATTTAGTGCTTTTAACACATTTACTATCCAAGCTGTTAGTTAGTTACAACACAATTATTTTATAAACAACACATTTATTTTATAAAACAACACAACTATTTTAAAAACAACATGTTTATTTTATAAAACAACATAATTATTTTTTAAACAACACATTTATTTTATAAAACAACACAATTGTTTTATAAACAACACATTATTTTATAAAACAATACAATTATTTTATAAACAACACGCTTATTTTATAAAACAACATAATTATTTTATAAACAACACATTTATTTTATAAAACAACACAATTGTTTTATAAACAACACATTTATTTTATAAAACAACACAATTATTAAGTGAAAAATATCTTAACAATAAAATGTTATTAAAAAAAATAATTCCGAATCAGAAAAATAAAATAGAAGAATTGTATCGCAACCAAAAAATTAGAATCGAATCATAATATTAAAAATGAAAACTCGTAAATTTTTACTATATTAATATTAAAAATAAAAGCTCGTAAATTTTTTGCTTAATTATAGGGATTACCATAAAATATTATGACCAAATATACTAAAATACCCTTATGTATAAAATGGTGGATGTCCATGTGTCATTATTTGGTTGGTTCCTACGTTTTTTAGACTAATTATGTTTTGTATTTGATCCTACCTCTATATATATATATATATATATATATATATATATATAACATGTTTAATTTATTATGTTAATTTTTGGTTTAAACATAATTTTTTTATTTAAACCGCTTGTTTGTAGACATTTATTTAACCTCTTTTCTCATTTGTTTTCGAAAAGAAAACAAGAAACAAAATACTCATTCTAGGTTTTTTAAACATGTTATATGCAGGGGTGGGGAAGGCTACCGTCTGGCGTCCAGGCCCGGTCTCCTGAGGGAACTGTAGTTTTTAAAAAGAAACTATATTATATATATATATACAATATATATATATAGGGAGAGATTCAAATAATAAATAGGTTTTCGTTAAAAATCTAAGAAATGACCAAAATGCTTATAAACGGTATCAAACGAACTCCGATTGAGCTCATTTCAGCGGCGTTGGAACCGTCTCGTCGAACTCTACCATATTAGATTTTAGAGTTTAGATTTTACGTTTGAATTTTATGGTTTTAGGCTTATGGTTTAACCTTATGGTTTAGCTTTTAGGGTTTAGATTTTATGGTTTAGGTTTTTTTTTTGTAGGGTGGGGGGTTTAGGTTTTTGGGGGGTGGGGTGGGCTGGGGTGGGGTGGGGGGTTTAGGTTTTTGGAGGTGGGGGTGGTGGTTTTAGGCTTTTTGGGGTGGGGTTGGAGGGGGATTTAGGTTTTTGGGGGTGCGGGTGGAGGGGGGTTTAGGTTTTTGGGTCCGGATTAGAGTTCGATGAGACGGTTCCAACGCCGTTGAAATGAGCTCAATCGTAGTTCGTTTGTCCCACTTCTTAGCTTTTCTTAGTGAAAAACCACTTCTTAGTGGAACCTTCCCCAATATATATATATATATATATATATATATATATATATATATATATATATATATTAAAAATTCTATATATTTAAAGTTTTAAACCCAATCTCATTAACATTAGTCCATTACTTATAAAAGACTCAACTTGTATCATCCATTTATCACATTAACCCACTTAGAAATTAAAAAATGTCCAATAGACTTTTAAACTAAATAAAAAATAACAAAATAAATAATAGTGGGTTGGGGCCTTTGTAGCAGGAAGGGAAACAAAATAAACGCAGGAAATAAGGATTAAGGAATTCCATTCGGCGAAATCAGCAGGGGCACAACTCAGAAGAAGTTTTGCGCAAGAAAAGGCCGCCCAGGTCATCAGGTGCATTGTTGCGCAACTCGCAAGGCAGACTAGGTTCAGCAGGAAACTCACTTGCTAGGGACGATCGGGAATCGGTGACTAATCAAACAGGAAGCCAGGGACTAATCGAGCAGGAGCCAGCCGCTGTCACACCCCGACCGACGGCGGATTATACGTCGGGGCGGACGCGGTTGTTCAAAAAGCATAAGGTTGACTATTAAAGTTTAAATATTTCATTAATGCTTTTCAAAGGTTTAATGCAAAGAATGAGACAACACATAACAAGATTACAAAGTTTATTTAATAAGTCAACTAAGTCCAAAGCATCCTAAGTGATCACAATACAAGCCTCATGCTAGAGTACCTGAAACATGTTAAGTAAACTGTCAACTAAAAATAGTTGGTGAGATACGAAGGTTTTATCATAGTTTAACACAGTTTTTGAAAAAGTATTACAATTCACTATGTCACGCATTTTGTAGTATAAGTGTGAGAACAAACATGTTAAACATTGTGCATATCAATCCTCTAAACAAGTTTAGGCATAACCTGAAGGTTACCCTTAAAAGTTTAAAGTTTAAATTCAGTAACAATCATCATGGGCTCCCCCCAAAGAGTCAATCAATCTAGGTGGATTGGTCAAATACAATAGATCTATCATTGTTACTATAGGCTTGATCAAAGTTAATGGATATGCTAGTATTAAGTTTAATTTAAGCATTGTAAGTCTCAAGCATAATAACACAAGAATAAGCATGTAGGCATAGTTGTACAAGAATTGTATAAGTTTTGATACATGTTTCACCCCAAGATTATAAATAAAGTAAAACGAAAAGGGGCTAAGCATACTCACTTAGATTGATGAAAGAGTGTCCAGCAAGATTTAGTGTAGCAAGGGTTTTGAGGGTGAATAGCCTCACAATAAGCCTATGAACATAAGTCTAAAGTTTCAAGTTTTGATCCTATAAGTCTATGGCAAGGTATCTAGGATTTTAAGATTTGACTAGGGTTCCAAAAGGTAGATGGGAGTGAATGTGTTTATAAAGTCTAAATTGAAGTTTCAAATAAAGGTTTTGAATGGATGACACAAGACTTGAATACCAAAGTTTAATAAGTTTATAGTTTAGAATAATTACTACTTAAAATAATTATTAGTTATACAAGTTAGATAAATAATAATCAGAAGTAGTTTTCTAAGTATTTATAAGTGGAGTTGAAATATTAGTTAAATGTAAGGCTAAATAATTATTAAAGTTTAACAACTATTTTAAAGTATAGAGTAAACTGCCATTTTCGTCCCTGTGGTTTGGTCAAAATTGCCACTTTCATCCAATAGTTTGTTTTTTTGTATCTGGGTCCTCGTGGTTTTAAAATATTGCCATTTTCATCCTCGTGGTTTTAAAATATTGCCACTTTCATCCAGTCAGCTAACACCGTCCGTTTTTCTCAGTTAAATGAGGGGTATTTCAGTCCTTTTACTTATTTGTTTTATTTTTTCATCTTTTTTACTCTCACTTTTTAATCATCCATAATTTAACCTCTAATTTAATCATCCACCTGCTGGCCTTCTTCCTCTTTTCCTGACCAGTTTCCGACGAGCACCACTGGAACACCTCCGTCGCTTGTTTCTATGATTAAAAAGTGAGAGTAAAAAAGATGAAGAAATAAAACAAATATGTAAAAGGACTGAAATACCCCTCATTTAATTGAGAAAAACGGACGGTGTTAGCTGACTGGATGAAAGTGGCAATATTTTAAAACCACGAGGATGAAAATGGCAATATTTTAAAACCACGAGGACCCAGATACAAAAAAACAAACTATTGGATGAAAGTGGCAATTTTGACCAAACCACAGGGACGAAAATGACAGTTTACTCTAAAGTATAAATTATGAGTAAGGATTTATAATAATCCTTTAAAGGCTAAATAATTATCAAGGATGAAAAATAATTATTTAGAACATAATTAATTTTTAAGAGTAAGTAATAATTATTTAAAGAATATTTAATGATGAAATATTAATAATAATTGTTTCAAGAATAATTTGTTATCAAAAATAAATAATTATTAATGATTATCTCACGGATAAATGTTTATTCTCATGAATAATTACTCATTATAATTCATTTAAGATTTATTTAAGTTTTTTTAAGTATTAATTATTTATTTTACAAATGAATTTATAAATAAATAAGTTCGAATAACTAACAAGTACTTATAAGTTTATAAATGTTTTAGTAAAGTTTCTTAAAGTAATGGAATAAAGTTTATAAGTTTATAAATGTTTAGAGTTTCTATTTAGTTTTATAGAGTTTATAAGTTTATAAATATTTAAGAAATAAATAACGTATAATTATTTCTCTTTTTAAATTTATATAAACAAATAGATTTCTGTTTATATAAAATATAGGTTTTATAAAATGTATAAGTTTAGAACTTATTAAATTAAAGTTTCTATTTTTATAAAGTTTTATAAGTTTATAAAGTGTATACTTATTTTATGTTTTCATTTTAATAATTAAACAAATAAGCCTTGGATTAAATAGATACATATTTTATAAAATGTCCAAGTTTATAAGTTTTCTGTTTTCTAATTAATATACAAGTTCATAAACTTTTCTGATATTTATAAAAGTTATATAAGTTTTAAAAGTTTATAAAATTAAATTAGAGATTAAGAATTTCTTTAATCCAGAAAATAAATAAATTAAGTTTACTGTTTTCGTAAAATAGTTTCTGTGTAAATACAATTTTTATAAAAGTTTAGAAGCATTTTTATAGTTTTTAAGAATTTAAAACTTATTTTAAAGATTTAACTATTATAAGTTTTTTTTTGGTTTAAATTAATTAAAATAGTTCTGACATATAAACATCACATAAAAATTCAGTTTCAAGTTTATAAAGGTTTAACATATTTTATAAAAATTATTAAAAATATTAAATCTGTTTAAAAAAAGGTAAAAAATAAAAGTGGCAAAACTCGGGTTGGCCGGCTCGAACCCGGGCCAACCGAGTCACACACACACACACACTTAACCACCCGGCTACGGGCTTCGCTGATGATTTATACGGTAAAGAAAATTGATAAACAACAATTCAAATCGTCCCTAATTCCCGATGAACCCTAGAATCGAAGTCTCCTAAATCCGACTCGATTAACCCTCTGTTTATGCAAATCAACAAAGGGCTATTGTTCTATGAATAAAGATGAAGAGTTTGGGCATTCGAATTACCTGTTTTAATATCGAAAAGAATGAGAACGGTTTTGGTTTTAGCGTCGGCTATCCACGAGTTCAATCAGCAATCGCAGGTTCGAATCGATGAAATTGATAGTATGAGTAGTTAGGGTGTGATGTCGTTAAGATGTAGTAACAGGTTTTTATAGCCAATTTCATGTTTAATGCTTGAACGGTTAAGAAGGTGACGGATGGGAAAACGAGTTTAAATTTGAACACACGCGAGTGTTAAACTCGGAACCGAGCATTGATACACCTAGGGTTTGGGTCGAATGCGCGAAGGGGAACTCGAGGTTCACTGAATTTGGACGGGAAACGCGTCTTCAGATAATTGAGGGTGAAACTGTAATATCCAGGATTTTCCGACCTATCCTTACCCTAACCCTAGCACGTATTTTGAATTCAAATCTTAAAAACTTATTAAAGATACAATTTTCTTAAATAATAAATATTTAAGAAAAACAATTATACTCGGAATAGATATGTATATACATATATATGAGACTCATTTAAAAATACACACACACACACACATATATATATACATGTATATCATAAATGGAACGTATTAAATTTCTAAAACTTTATTGGTTTATAATTATATAAATATTATAATTTTTGAACCTATTTGTAATACTTAAACATATAAACTATAAATCTTATAATTTTTTTTAAAACTTATGAAATTTATTTGGTTTTATAAAATAAAAATATATTTATTTCTTTAAAAAGTCCAGGGACTAAAGCTGTCACTCTTTAAAACTTATTTTAAAACTAAAAATCAGGTTTTTAACATGAAATAACAATACTCATAAACTTTAGGGACTTGTTGTGTAATTTGACCAAACCGGTTTTCACTCGCATTAATCGAAAATGCGTTATCAGGCCGAATTGAATGGTCCTCGAGCTCCGACTCAGGCGTGCGACGCAACCCCAATGCACGTCAACGAACGAATTTAATCCTATCACCCGCAAGGTTCGAATTTAAACTCGTTTCCCTCAACCATAATCTCCCCAACGGTTTTAGCATTAAAAGTCGAAAATGGGTATAAATATCAATTGCTATAACTCAACGACAACATCCTGTAACTCTCTAAACATTCAATTCCATCAATTTACTTCGACATTGCTCGATTGGTTCCCGTGGACAGCCGACTTCAAACCCAGGCTCGTTCTCACTCATCTCGACATTTTATCAGGTAATTCTCAAGGCCAAAACCTTCGTATTCGTTCGTAGAACAAAAGCCCTCTATCAAGTCTCATCGACAGAGGGATAATCAATGCGTATTTGACGGATCTTGGTTGTAGGGTTCATCAAGGGATTAGGGTCGATTTGGGAATATGTTTATCTATTTAATTTTCCGTTTAAAACCTTAGTGAGGCCCGTAGCCGGGTGGTTTGTGCGTTGGTGTGTGGACTCGGCTAGTCCAGGTTCGAATCCGACCAGCCTGATTTTTTATGTTTTATTTTTTTTTATGCTTTTTAATCAGTTTTAAACTTTCTAATAATTTTTATAAATTCTGTTAGACTTTTATAAACTTAAAAATTATTTCTATTTATACTTTTATATCCCAGGACTATTTAATTAGTTAAAGTTAATTAAAAACTTATAAAAATTAAGTCTTTAAAATTACTTTTAAATACTTAAAAACAATAAAAAAAAAATACTCTTAAACTTTATGAAACTTACACTTTAATCAGAAACTATTTCATAAAAATTTGGAATTTAATTTGTTGTTATTTTTTAAATGAACTTAGTTTATTCTTAAAAACTTTAAATTTATTATTAAACTTTAATTTAAAACAGAAACTTATATAAATCTTATAAAATCAGAACTGTTTATAAAACTTGTATATTAATTTGAAAACAAAAACTTATAAACTTTTACATTTTATAGAATGTATACCTATTTAATTCAAGTCTTATTTATTTATTTAAAATAAATATACTTTTATAAACTTAATAAAAACCAAAATTTTAAACTAAATAAATTTTAGACTTATGCATTATAGAAACTTATTTGTTTATATAAAACTTAAGTAGGAAATAAATATACTTTATGTTCTAAGTAAACCTATAATTTATGTAAATAGAAACTTGTTAGTTTATATAAAACAAGAGAAACAATTATACTTTATTTTCTATGCTCATAAACTTTATAAAATTAAATGGAAACTTTAAACCTTTATAAATTTATAAACCTTATTTAAATACTTTAAAGAAACTTTATTTAAGACATTTGTAAACTTGTAAACTTTATAAGAAATTCTATCTAATCTTTTATAAACTTATTGTGATATCTGAGATATTTGCACGTATACCTAAATTAAAACTCGACTCAGTGTTAAAACTATTTCTTTAAAGCGACAAATATCTATGAATATATATATATGTGATAAATATGTCTATATATGTATATAGATAGATAGATTTTTTTAAAATAACATAAAATTATGAAAATATATATATATAACAATAAAAACAACTCTAAACTTATTTGATTTTGAAAAATATATCTATTTTCGTTTAACACAAAAATTCAGGGATCAAACCGTCATTTCTGGAAACTTGTTTTAAAATGAAGGATAACTTTTAAACATGAAGTGATACAACTGGAAACATGAGGGACCTGTCTTGCCAACTGCCCAAACGCCCAATCCCAAGAACCCATTTCCGGTTCGAATCCCGCAGGCAGCGGTTTTGAATCCAATTTAGCCAAAACACGAAATCCCGTCCCAATTCAGCGAACCTCGAACTCGTCTCCCGCGTGCGACCCAACCCCGATGAACTTCAATGCTCGGACACGGCCCGAGACACGCGCAAATTCGAATTCGATCCGCCATACTCAACCGTTAACCCCCAACCAACCGGTCATTAATTGATGAAATCAATTATAAATACCAGCCGTAATCGACCTAAGAAATCACACTCAAACACTCTCAATCCTCAATTTAATCTAAACGAACCTGCAATTGCCGATTAGAATCCACGACGGTCGACCCAAAAATCGGACTCGTTCTTCCTTGATTCGGCACTAAAGCAGGTAATTCGAATGTCCTTCCTCTTCGTTTTCATCTAAGGATCAATAGCCCTCTGTTAAATTGCATTAACAAAAGGTTAATCGTATTTGGGCGATCAAATTCTAGGGCTCGTATCGTATTTGGGGGCGCTTGGAACTTGTGTGTATAAAGTTCTTTTCCACGATTACACTCAACGAAACCCGTAGTCAGGGTGGTTAAGCGCGTCTGTGTTTGGTAACCCGGGACAGACCCGAGTTCGAATCTGGGGAGCCGGGTTTTGTCCATTTTATTTGTTTTAATCCATTTCCAAGCAGTTTTTACACTTTTAATAATTTTTATAAATTCTGCTAAACTTTTATAAACTCAAAAATGATTTTTATTTATACTTTTAATTTCTGGAACTATTTTAATTAATTAAAACTTGTACTAAATAATCCTTTAAAAATAGTTCTAAACCCTTAAAATTATAAAAATATTTTTAAACTTTATAAAACTCATGTTCTAAACAGGAGGTAGTTTATAAAAATTCGAAACTGGAAATTGTCATTATTTCCTAAATTATTTCGGTTTTGAAACCTTGAAAATAAATAAATACTTTAAAATAGAAATAACTTTTATAAACTTTATAAAACCTAAAGTTAAAAGAAACTTATAATTTATAAACCCCCATGGATGTAGAATACATATAAGTTTATGATTTTAAACATAAACATTATTTAAATAGTTATAAACTTATAATTTAATACTTATTAAACTTATGGGTTCATTTAGACTTTAAGAATATTTAGACATCTTTTTCTCTTTTTAGATGTGAACTTTATAAGGAATTTTATTTGACATTTTATAAACTTATAAATACGTATTATTTTTAAACATTATTAAATTTCAGTTATTTTGTAAGATAAATACCTAATTCTTAAATACTTTAAATTTTGAATGATTTCTACTTTTAAATAAAGTAATTATTCTTTTGGATAATTATTTATTCTTAGTAATTATTTATTCTTAAATAATTATTATTTATCCTTAATAATTACTTATTTTAAATAAATGTTATTAACCCCTAATCACTATTTAGTCTTTACATACGTTGTATTTAATAATTATTTTACCTTTGAAATAATTATTATTTCTTAACCCTTATCTTAAATAATTATTTTAAACCATAATTATTTTAAACTATTAACTTATTAAGACATTGATATCCAAGTCTTACATTCAAAACTCTTATTTTAAACTTAATTTAAAACTTTATAAACACGATCAATCCCATCTCCCATTGTAACCCTAGTCAAATCTTGAATCCTAGATCCTTGCCATAGACTTGTAGATCATACTTAAACTCTAGACTTGTATTCTTAGGCTTGTTGTGAGGATAATCTCCCTCAAAGTCTTGCTACACTTAATCTTTGTTGGACACTCTTCATCATCCAAGTGAGTATACTTAGCCCCTTTTTCCTTTCTATGCTTTTGGGGTGAAACATGTTCAAAATTCTTAAACTTATACAATTCTTGTACAACTATGACTACGTGTTTATTCTTATGTTAAACTTGAGACTTGTATGCTTAGATTAAACTTAAAACTAGCATATTTATTAACTTTGATCAAGCCTATAGTAACAATGATAGATCTATTGTATTTGACCAATCCACCTTGATTGATTGACCCCTTCGGGGGGAGCCCTTGGTGATTGTTACTGAATTAAACTTTAAACTTGAGACTTATAAGGGTAACCTGCGGTTTATGCCTAAACTTGGTTGGAGGGTTGATATGCACAATGTCTAACATGCTTGTTTTCTCGTACTTACATTATAGAATGCATGAATCATAGTGAATTGTAATTCTTTCCAAATACTTTTTAAACTGTGTCAAAACCTTTGTATCTCACCAACTATTTTGTAGTTGACAGATTTTTTCACATGTTTCAGGTTCTACAACATGAGACTTTATCGTGATCACATAGGATGCTTGGACCTAGAATGCTTAATCAATTAGACTTGTATTCTTGCTATGTATTTGATTTATTCTTTGTATTGAATCTTAAATTACTTATTAATGAAATATTAAAACTTTAATAGACAACCTTGTGCTATTGAACAACCGCGTCCGCCCCGACGTATAATCCGCCGTCGGTTGGGGTGTGACACTTATAATTACATATATTTATTTAAAATTGTAATTACATTCTAAACATTATATATTACAAAATGATTTGTAAAATAAATACCTAATAAATCTTAAATACTTAGTAGTGATTATTTAATTAGATAAAGTAATTATTCCTTAAACAATTATTTACCCTTAACAATTATTTGTTATTCCTTAATAATTATTTATTCTTTAAATAGTTATTATAAGCACTTAATAATTATTTATTAAGTATTTATTCTTAGTCATTACTTATTCATTAAATAATTATTATGAATCCTTAATAATTATTCGTTCTTTAAATAATTATTATTAATCTTTGATAACTATTTATTCTTTCACTTAACTATTAGTACGACACCACTTATAAATACTTAGAAAACTACTTCGAATTATTATTACCTAACTTGTATAACTAATAATTATTTTAAGTAGTAATTATTCTAAACTATAAACTTATTAAACTTTGGTATTCAAGTCTTGTGTCAATCATTCAAAACCTTTATTTGAAACTTTGATTTAAACTTTATGAGCACAATCATTCTCATCTCCCATTTGGAAACTTAGTTAATCTTATAATCCTAGACCCATTGCCATAGATTTATAGGATCAAACTTGAAACTCTAGACTTATGTTCTTAGGCTCGTTGTGAGGATATTCTCCCTCAAAGTCTTGCTACACTTAATCTTGTCGGACACTCTTTCACCAATCCAAGTGAGTATACTTAGCCTCTTTTCGTTTTACATTCTTTATAAACTTGGGGTGAAACATGTATCAAAACTTATATAATTCTTGTACAACTATGCCTATATGCTTATTCTTGTGTGATGCTTGAGACTTGCATGCTTAAATTAGACTTAATACTAGCATATCCATTAACTTTGATCAAGCCTATGGTAACAATGATAGATCTATTGTATTTGACCAATCCACCTAGTTTGATTGACCCTTCGGGGGAGCCCATGGTGATTGTTACTGAATTTAAACTTTAAACTTTTAAGGGTAACCTTTGGGTTATGCCTAAACTTGGTTGGAGGATTGATATGCACAATGTTTAACATGTTTTGTTCTCACACTTATACTATAGAATGCATGACATAGTGAATTGTAAACTTTTCAAAGACTTTACTAAACTATGATAAAACCTTTGTATCTCACCAACTATTTTTAGTTGACAGTTTACTCAACATGTTTCAGGGTTGCAAGTATGAAGCCTTATTGTGATCACATAGGATGCTTTGGACTTAGATTCTTATTAACTTAAACCTTGTATCTTGTTAAGCTTGTCTGTTACTTGTATTGTAAACTTGAAAGTATTAATGAAATTATTTAAAACTTTAATAGTCAACCTTGTGCTTTTGAATAACAGCGTCCGCCCCGACGTATAATCCATTGTCGGTTGTAGTGTGACAGAAACCGGCCTCGGCTGGGATCGAACCCGAGACTGATTTCAGCTTCAGTGAAAATGACCAAACTGCACATTTGGTCTCTGTAGTTTCAAGTGTTTATTATTTTATGTATAAACTTAAGTTTTAGTTTAAAGTAAGTTTCAAGAGTGGCAGGTTCAGTCCCTAGACTTTATGAAACAATAATATGTTTTATTTTTATAACAAGGCTAATTAAGTTTTATAAGTTTTATTATTTCAAAACTTTTTAAAATAATTAATTAGAATTTTAAGCATTTAAAATAATAAGTTTATTAATTGTATTATTTATATAATTATAAACTATAAAGTTTTAAGAATTTAATACATTTTATCCATAAGATACACACACACACACACACACATATATATATATATATATATACACATAAATATTTTTAGATAAGTCTCAAATGTATATATATATATATATATATATATATATCCCAAGTATGATTATACATAAATTGGTTTAATATAAGCTTTTAACAAGTTTCCAAAGATTTACATTTATATCACGTGTAAGGATTTAGGAAAAGTTACGTCGGAAAATCCTGGATATTACAGCCGCCAGGGACAATCGGGAATCGTCGAATCGAATCAATCGACTATTCAAGGTATGTAAATGAATGTATGATTTATTGATTCGTTAATCGTTAATTCGTTTGTTCACCTGTTGTAGTTATTTATTACGGTTATTGTAGGTTAATGAATATTGATTATTGGATAATGATAATTGATAGTTGATTAATGATTAATTAGTTAAACCTTATTAATATTTTTTTTTAGAAATATGCCTCCTAAAACCAAGTATCTATCCGGATGTGAAAAACGTAAAAGGAGGAAAGAGGAACAAAAAAGAAGTCTTAAGAAGTGGCTATATGACATATCACAAACTATGAATTATAAAGACTTGATCGAGAGTTTTGCTTCCAAAAACGCTAGGAGAGACTCACGATTCACATAAGTAAATAATTTCGAGCATTTTAGTACACTACTTTTGTTTTGGTAATTATTGTTATAACTTTTATTGTCGTATTAAGGGTTTTTTATATATGATTATTGACTTTATATTATACGGCTTGTTTTTTTTACATGTCCCGGGTCCAAAACATTTTAAGATTTTTAGGACCGTCCCTCGTTATACATGAGCCAACGTGGATGTTGCAAATAAATCGAGTCGGTACCACGTAAGGAAGCATGATTCAGTTAAGTGATAAACACATCCTTAAAGTATGCACTAAATTTAACTAAAAGATATTCATACATAAATTATTTACACCGAACAAAGTTTATATTTTATACTTTATTTAATCTTATTCATAACGTCCCTCTCAAAATGTATTCTACACCCTCTAAAATAAAAATACTAAAAATTCAGTGTAATAACGCAAAAAAGAACTAAATTTGATCATCAGGCAAATATACCATATAGTTTTTAACAAAAAATTAATTCATGTGTCATCTGCGTGAATTACAATTGCAAACTTAATCCTATAATGGAGTTAAAATAAGTCAAAATAAGCAAAAATATGAGTAAAAGTTTATAAAAATCAGTAAAAATACTAGACTTTTAATAATTTTTACATAATTTTACTGATTTTAACTCATTTTTAGGGTTAAGTTTGCAATCGTATGTCACGTGGATGTCACTTGGGTTATTTTTCCGTTAAAAACAGACCGGTGTTAACGTCACGTGCTAAAGGCGCAATCAGATCACAAAAGTTTGGGTTAAATTATGCAATTTTTAAAACTTGAGAGCCAAACATATGATCTGATCAAATCATAGGGGCCATTTGTGCAATTAACTCCAAGATTCATCGAAGAGGAACATTGATAATAACTTGAAGCACCTCACTATTTACATATGGTAACACTTTTTTAAAGGGGATCACTTCCTAGTGAGAAGCTAGTGTCATATTCTTCAATCTTTAGGGTTTATTTGGTATGGGGTAATGGAATGGACGAGGGAATGGAATGGACGAGGGAATGGAATGAACAAGGTAATGGAATTGACAAAAGAATGAAATGGACCATTCCATTTCATTGTGTTGTTTGGTTATCATGAGGGAATAGAATAAATCATTACTCTATGTTGTTTGGTAGGCTAGAAAAGATGAACAAATAAAATCGGTGGTGAGTGGCGGCGGTGGTGGTGGGTGACGGTAGGTGATGGCGACGATGGTGGGTGGGGGTGGCGGGTGGTAGGAGGTGGTGGTGGTGGGTGGTGGAGGAGGCGACATGTAAGGCCCAAAACCCGGGAGGCCCCACTTGTTGGATTTACTCATTCACAAGCAGTTCTTAAACATGAATATCAGATAACGCAGCGGAAAATTTCATTTAAACATAACTTAATCGTTGTTCATACATGCGGAAGCGTAAACATAGTTTAAAACATATTTACATCATAACTAAACATAACGGGATGCCAGACTTCAAAAGCAGTCGGGTAACTCTTCATCTCTAGCCAAGCATCACCGTCCATCCTCAGAACCTGCCTTAACCTGAATGTGTACACTTAAAAACGTCAGCTACGCTGGTGAGTTCTAGTTTTCGTTCGTTTTAAGAAATGGTTCATCATTCAAACATTCAATAGGGTTTAACATTCGTATAAGAAAACATGGCCTTTCATTCGTAAACCTTCGCATATTTAAACACAATCATTTGTTTAAAACATTAACATTCATTTAAGTCATACATTATTATCTAAATCTGTATCGTTACGCGTCTCTATGTCCCCGTAGGAACCTTTAATGTTGTGGGCAACCGTTACGTATCGCCGTCATTGCCACAACCATACACTACGTGGGTCAACCGTTACGTATCGCCGTCATTGCCCAACCCTTCAATGCGTGGGGTCAACCGTTACGTATCGCCGTCATTGCCCAACACGCATCTTTCCTTTGGAAATCAACCGTTACGTATCGCCGTCATTGATTTCCCATTACCTCGTTCGCTTAGGATGATCGTCATCACCCGAGTAACCGTCGTTACTCCCTTTACCAGTTGTACAACATCAAAACCATTGACATGCCACAAAGACATTGCCCATGTTGTTCTTGTGGTAACTATGGCTCGCTGTCCATAATCTACCACAAGGCTGGGAATCACATTCCCAGACTTCGTTCGTCAATTCCATTCATTCGACAGATTAGATTTGTAATGACTTCTTTAAAACCTTTGCCCCTTTTTGTTTTCTTTTCATAAAACCTTTCCTTCACTTTCAAAACCCTTTACCTTTTCATTAAACCATTTCTTTATAACATTCTTTCGTAAACATTCCGTTCATAAACTTTCTTTCCATAAATCCTTCGTTCCAAATCATTTCCTTTCGTAAACGTAGTTTCATAAACATCATTTTATAAAACAACATTTCATACGTGTACACACCAGCCCGAAAACATTATATAAAAACATTTAAAAGAGGGCTTCTAGAACTCACCTTATAAGCTAGTCTCGGTTGTCCTAATCAAGGGTCCAACCACGTCACTTCCGATCTGAATTGAGTAGTTACATACACATCAGACCATTACCGACTCTAACGGTTTAACCATTCTAAACATACTAATCTCTACTCAACAGCCTGATGTCTGCGCACTTAGCAAGTGCGCAGACCCTGCTGCCTGCGCACTTAGCAAGTGCGCAGACCCTGCCTCCTGCGCACTTAGCAAGTGCGCAGGTTCCTCCTCCTGCGCACTTAGCAAGTGCGCAGGTCCCTCCTCCTGCGCACTTAGCAAGTGCGCAGGACCTGCTCCGTGCGCACTTAGCAAGTGCGCACGACCTGTTCTTCGCGAAAACCCTAACTTTCGCATTTCGGGTCTGATCATGTCAAGATCCCGAACATGTTGCATCCAAAACGTTCGTTTTCCATTAAGGAATTCGATTCTATGATTATCTTTCAGTTTCATCCACAAAAACGTTCGATTTTCACCCAAGACCCGAAAACCCAAAAACGAACTAAAAACTCAGATTTAGCTCGAATGGTTACCTGGATGACGATTCCGCTTTGGAAGTTCTCTTCACGAGTGCAGGAGACACGAGCGGGTGCAATCTTGTGCGATTCCGACACTTTCTCTCTCTACGGTTTTCTCTCTCTAGAATGTCAAAGAGCAGAAGAATGAGTGCCTTGGACTATTTATAGGGGAAACCTCCCCAAGCCCGGTTCGCGACTGACCCGGCCCGACTTCAGCCCGCTTGAACTCGTTAACTTTATTTTTCGTCATTTTGGGATGTTACAAGTCTACCCCCCTTATAATAGGTTTCGTCCCCGAAACCTATCACAAGTCAAATAATTTAGGGTACGACTCCTTCATTTCCGCCTCCGTTTCCCATGTAGCCTCCGATCCCTTTCGGTGCCTCCATTGGACTTTAACCAATTGGATCACTTTGTTACGCAAACGTTTCTCCTTTCGGTCTAAGATAGCCACGGGTTCCTCGATGTAATTAAGGCTGTTGTCGACCTCGATGTCAGTAAGTGGTACGTGAGCCGATTCATCCGCCAAACACTTTCGCAAGTGTGATACATGGAAGGTAGGATGAATCCCACTAACTCATCAGACAACTCCAACCGATAAGCGACTTCACCAACCCGTGCCATTATCCTGAACGGTCCGACAAACCTCGGACTTAACTTTCCTCTCTTTCTGAATCGAATGATCCCCTTCCAGGGGGACACTTTCAACATTACTCTGTCCCCAACATCAAACTCGATAGGCCTTCGTCGTCTATCCGCATAGGATTTCTGACGATCTTGGGCGGCCTTCATTCGAGCTTTGATTTGATCAAACCTTTCCGATGTCTCTCTTACGACTTCGAGACTTCCTAATTCCTTCTGTCCAATCTCACCCCAACAAACCGGGGTCCTACATCTTCTCCCATACAACATTTCGTAAGGCGGCATGCCTATCGTCGTGTGATGACTATTGTTGTAGGAGAACTCGGCTAACGGCAGATGGCTGTCCCAACTGCCACCGAAGTCAATAATACAAGCACGGAGCATATCCTCCAAAGTCTGAATGGTCCTTTCGGACTGACCATCCGTTTGCGGGTGGAATGCTGTGCTGATATTAAGCCTCGTGCCCATCGCCTCGTGAAATCTTTTCCAGAACTTCGATGTGAATCGTGTGTCCCGGTCAGATACGATCGTCAAAGGCATCCCATGCCGTGCTACTACTTCGTTGATAAACACTTCTGCTAACCTTTCCGACGAGAACGTCTCGCGAATAGGTAGGAAATGAGCACTCTTCGTTAAACGGTCCACAATTACCCAAATGGCGTCATGACCTTTAGCTGTGCGAGGTAGCTTAGTTATGAAGTCCATGGTAATGTGTTCCCACTTCCATTCTGGTATGTCAAGTGGTTGAATCTTTCCATACGGTTTCTGGTGTTCAGCCTTTACTTGCGAGCAAGTCAAGCACTTGCTTACATACTTCGTCACATCACGTTTCATTCCAGGCCACCAGTATTCCCTCCTCAGATCTTGGTACATTTTATTGGTACCGGGATGGATAGAGTAACGAGACTTATGAGCCTCATCCAAGATTTTGCTCCTAAGTTCGCCACCCATAGGTATCCATATCCGTCCATAACACGTTCTAACACCGAGGGTGTTATATTCCAACTTGTCCCGTTGGCCAACCATCCTTTCTTTCTTTATATTTTCTTCCTTCAAAGCTTCATCTTGAGCTCTCTCAATTTCCCTCATCACATCCGATGTTACCACCAACTGGCAAGCTTTCACTCTAATAGGAGTAGGCACATCCTTTCGGCTTAGAGCGTCAGCCACCACGTTTGCCTTTCCAGGATGGTACATTATTTCACAGTCATAGTCCTTCAGGAGTTCCAACCATCTCCTCTGCCTCATATTAAGCTCCTTTTGTTCGAAGAAGTACTTCAAACTTTTGTGGTCGGAGTAAATAGTAAACTTCACCCCGTATAGGTAGTGTCTCCAGATTTTCAATGCAAATACGACAGCAGCAAGTTCCAAATCGTGAGTCGGATAGTTGACTTCGTGAACCTTCAACTGCCGCGACGCATATGCAATCACTCTACCACGCTGCATCAACACACACCCCAATCCCTGACCCGAAGCGTCAGAGTATACCACCAAATCTTCACTGCCCTCGGGAAGGGCCAAGACTGGAGCTTGTGTTAGCTTCTCTTTCAATTCCTTAAACGCCTCATCCTGGGTCGAACCCCATTCGTACTTTACTTCTTTCCGAGTCAACTTTGTCAACGGCGAAGCTATTTTCGAGAAATCCTGGATGAATCTCCGTAGCAGCCTGCCAATCCTAAGAAACTGCGGATTTCAGTTGGCGTCTTAGGAATGTCCCATTCACTTACCGATACTATCTTTGCTGGGTCAACCATAATGCCGTTCAGGCCAATGACGTGACCTAGGAATTGGACTTCCCTAAGCCAGAACGCGCATTTGGAGAATTTAGCATACAACTTTTCCTTCTTTAGAGCTTCCAACACTTCCTTCAAGTGACACGCGTGATCACCCTCATTCTTGGAGTAGATAAGGATGTCATCGATGAACACTATTACCGATCGATCCAGCATCGGTCGACACACCCTATTCATTAAATCCATGAACGCTGCGGGGGCGTTCGTCAATCCGAAAGACATTACGCGGAACTCGAAATGTCCATAACGCGTGCGAAATGCAGTTTTCGGTATGTCTTCTTCCCTCACCTTCAACTGATGGTACCCGGACCGAAGGTCGATTTTCGAAAACCAACTTGCGCCTTGCAACTGGTCGAACAGGTCATCGATCCTTGGTAAAGGGTACTTGTTCTTCACCGTTCGTTTATTCAACTCGCGATAATCGATACACATTCTCATCGAACCATCTTTCTTCTTTACAAACAACACCGGAGCAACCCACGGCGAGATGCTCGGTTGGATAAATCCTTTCTAAAGTAACTCGTCTAGTTGGACCATAAGTTCCTTCATTTCCACTGGTGCTAGTCGATATGGAGCCTTAGCCACGGGCTGGGCATCTGGTACTAAGTCAATTCGGAACTCAATTTCTCTATCGCGTGGTATCCCAGGCAAATCCTCTGGAAACACCTCCGGGTACTCGCGTACCACGGGTACATCGTCTAGTTCCTTCACTTCCTTACATTTGTCAATTACATATACCAGATAAGCCTCGCATCCGCGCCTCAAGTAATTCGTTGCCTTAATCATTGAGATGACGTTTGGCATCGGGGCGTCACGATCTCCAAAAACCTCGACCTTGCTACCATCCGGAGCCTTGAGTTGGATTATCTTTCGTTTACATATAATTTGCGCTTCATTGGCAGTTAGCCAATCCATACCCAACACAACATCGAACCCTCCCAAAACCATAACAAACAATTTAACAGGGAATCTATGACCTTCTATCTTTATCGTAGAGTTGTCAACTACATCGGTTACTCTTGCAGTTCTACCCTCAGCGGTTTCTACGCTAAAGGCCCTTTCTAGTTTACTTACAGCATACTTTACTCTTTTACAAAAATTCGCAGATATAAAACTCTTACTGGCACCCGAATCAAATAACACAGAAATAAGAGTGTTGTCAAGGACGAATGTACCTGACGCCACATCGGGGTCCTTCCTAGCCTGATCCTGCGTCAGTGCGTACGCTCGCGTCTTTGCACGAGATCCTTCTCCCTTCTTTTCCGGGCCCTTTCCTTTCCCGGTTTCCCCCATCCTGGGCTTCGGGCAGTCCCTACTCATATGACCATTTTCCCCACAATTGTAGCATTTGTAACCTTGCGGGCATTCTCGAGAGTAGTGCCCGGTCTTGCCACACTTATAGCACAAGCTAGATCCCAGTCTGCATTCACCTACATGCTCCCTTCCACACTTCTTACAAACAGTCGGCTCACCCACCCGAGCCCTCTTATCACGAGACCCAAACATCTTTCCCCCAGTTCGCTTGTTTGAGAAGCTCGGTCTCTTCTTTTGCTCTTCAACGGCAACAACATTCAGTGCCAGATCGTCAAACACCACGCCGCTTAGCTCTACTGCCGAATCATAGGTAGTAGGGGCGTTTGCCTTAACATAGGTGCGGACCTGGTCCGGTAACCCTTGAATATAACAGGCAATCTTTCTCTCTTCAGTAGTGACAAGGTGTGGCACCAGACGTGCCAGTTCATTAAATCGGGTTGTGTATTGCCGGTGCGTCATGTTCCCGGCCTTCAAACCCAGAAATTCCCTCTCCACCTTTTCAATCTCGTTCCTTGGGCAGAAATTCTTGATTACCAAAGTTTTCAAGTCAGCCCACATCATCGCATCCACAATCTCGCTCCCTTTAGCTTGACGTACACCTTCCCACCAATGGGATGCTTCCTCCCTCAAGGAGTTAGCAGCAAATTTTACCACTTGATCCGTTCGGCACTCGCTCAGACGAATAGCAGCTTCCATACGGATCACCCAATCAAATGTAGCCACCGCGTCCTTCTTTCCAGTGAGTATCGGCGGGTCACATGCCTTAAAGGACTTATAATCACATCCGTGAGCAGGCGGTGCATTGCCGGTCTCATTGTCCTGAGCACCAATTGTCGCGCTAGACCCACCCGCCCCATTGACCTGCTTCAACGCTTCAGCCAACAGACTTGGCAGAGAATTCTTCATCAATTCTGTGAATTCTCGAGCTATAGCTGCTCTCACTTCTGGTTCAAAAGTGAAAGGTTGTTCTTCAACCTGTGTCTACTCAGCTTCATGCACACTAACCGCCGGTTCAGTGTGAACACTTCCTTCTTCACTGTGTTCTTGGCGCGCAGGAATCCTGCCACGCCCACCATTTCTACCGCCGGTACGACCACCGGTACGGCCACCACGCCTTCCGTTCCCTCTCCTTGCCATTTCGTTCTATAAGACGAGAAATCCAATGTCATCACGCTAGTTAACAAATAGAATTCAATAAGTACTGTAAGATGTTAATATACACTGGCCATCTGCAATTAACCATTACACTACCTTTCGATTTCCATTTGACCACCTTTGTGATTCCATCGGAACACAAGTCCTTACCTAACCCTTTCTAAGGCATACTATATACGTAATTATATACTACCTTCATACCTGATGCTGTGGCTCGAGTTACCCGTGCTGGCATCCGCTTTCGGTCCCATTCAAAGTTTAAGTTCAAACACTGGGAGTGTCCGAATCTCTCAAACTATTGCTCTGATACCAACTTGTAAGGCCCCAAACCCGGGAGGCCCCACTTGTTGGATTTACTCATTCACAAGCAGTTCTTAAACATGAATATCAGATAACGCAGCGGAAAATTTCATTTAAACATAACTTAATCGTTGTTCATACATGCGGAAGCGTAAACATAGTTTAAAACATATTTACATCATAACTAAACATAACGGGATGCCAGACTTCAAAAGCAGTCGGGTAACTCTTCATCTCTAGCCAAGCATCACCGTCCATCCTCAGAACCTGCCTTAACCTGAATGTGTACACTTAAAAACGTCAGCTACGCTGGTGAGTTCTAGTTTTCGTTCGTTTTAAGAAATGGTTCATCATTCAAACATTCAATAGGGTTTAACATTTGTATAAGAAAACAGGGCCTTTCATTCGTAAACCTTCGCATATTTAAACACAATCATTTGTTTAAAACATTAACATTCATTTAAGTCATACATTATTATCTAAATCTGTATCGTTACGCGTCTCTATGTCCCCGTAGGAACCTTTAATGTTGTGGGCAACCGTTACGTATCGCCGTCATTGCCACAACCATACACTACGTGGGTCAACCGTTACGTATCGCCGTCATTGCCCAACCCTTCAATGCGTGGGGTCAACCGTTACGTATCGCCGTCATTGCCCAACACGCATCTTTCCTTTGGAAATCAACAGTTACGTATCGCCGTCATTGATTTCCCATTACCTCGTTCGCTTAGGATGATCGTCATCACCCGAGTAACCGTCGTTACTCCCTTTACCAGTTGTACAACATCAAAAACATTGACATGCCACAAAGACATTGCCCATGTTGTTCTTGTGGTAACTATGGCTCGCTGTCCATAATCTACCACAAGGCTGGGAATCACATTCCCAGACTTCGTTCGTCAATTCCATTCATTCGACAGATTAGATTTGTAATGACTTCTTTAAAACCTTTGCCCCTTTTTGTTTTCTTTTCATAAAACCTTTCTTTCACTTTCAAAACCCTTTACCTTTTCATTAAACCATTTCTTTATAACATTCGTTCGTAAACATTCCGTTCATAAACTTTCTTTCCATAAATCCTTCGTTCCAAATCATTTCCTTTCGTAAACGTAGTTTCATAAACATCATTTTATAAAACAACATTTCATACGTGTACACACCAGCCCGAAAACATTATATAAAAACATTTAAAAGAGGGCTTCTAGAACTCACCTTATAAGCTAGTCTCGGTTGTCCTAATCAAGGGTCCAACCACGTCACTTCCGATCTGAATTGAGTAGTTACATACACATCAGACCATTACCGACTCTAACGGTTTAACCATTCTAAACATACTAATCTCTACTCAACAGCCTGATGTCTGCGCACTTAGCAAGTGCGCAGACCCTGCTGCCTGCGCACTTAGCAAGTGCGCAGACCCTGCCTCCTGCGCACTTAGCAAGTGCGCAGGTTCCTCCTCCTGCGCACTTAGCAAGTGCGCAGGTCCCTCCTCCTGCGCACTTAGCAAGTGCGCAGGACCTGCTCCGTGCGCACTTAGCAAGTGCGCACGACCTGTTCTTCGCGAAAACCCTAACTTTCGCATTTCGGGTCTGATCATGTCAAGATCCCGAACATGTTGCATCCAAAACGTTCGTTTTCCATTAAGGAATTCGATTCTATGATTATCTTTCAGTTTCATCCACAAAAACGTCCGATTTTCACCCAAGACCCGAAAACCCAAAAACGAACTAAAAACTCAGATTTAGCTCGAATGGTTACCTGGATGACGATTCCGCTTTGGAGGTTCTCTTCACGAGTGCAGGAGACACGAGCGGGTGCAATCTTGTGCGATTCCGACACTTTCTCTCTCTATGATTTTCTCTCTCTAGAATGTCAAAGAGCAGAAGAATGAGTGCCTTGGACTATTTATAGGGGAAACCTCCCCAAGCCCGGTTCGCGACTGACCCGGCCTGACTTCGGCCCGCTTGAACTCGTTAACTTTATTTTTCGTCATTTTGGGATGTTACACGACAGTGGTGGTGGGAGGTGGCAGTGGTAGGAGGTGGTGGTAGGTGGTGGAGGAGGCGATTGTGGTGGTGGTGGTGGGAGGTGGCAGTGGGTGGTGGTGACGGTGGCGGTGGTGGGAGGTGGCGGTGGTGGCGGTGGGAGGTGGTGGTGGCGGTGGGAGGTGGTGGCGGTGGTGTGGTTGTGGGTGGCGGTGGTGGCGAGAGATGGTGATGGGTGGTGGAGGCAGCGGTGGTGGGAGGTGGAGGCAGCGGTGGTGGGAGGTGGTGGTTAGTGGTGGTGGTAGGTGTGGTGGTGAATAAGGGTGAAAGAGGAGATGGAATAGAAAAAAAAAACAGGGGGTGGATGGAATGAATTTAAGAGATTTAGAGGGAATGACATTCCTTATGAAATTGGTGATTCCATTCCATCGTTCAACCAAACACCATTTTTTTCATTCTCTCGTAATCGCCCATTACATTCCACCTCTCATTTCTGCATACCAAACGCTATCTTAGTCGTATATAATTTAGCCTTAAAAACTTGTATGTCATAGTGGTCTTTTTTATATGGTTATGACATAGATTTGTATGCCTTATTATTCTATGTGATGACTACTTGATTTTATGGTTATGACACTTTTCTAAAGAGAGAAGCTAGTGTCATACCTTTCCATCTTTAGTCTTTGGAGATTTTTAAAGGGGATCACTTCCTCGTGAGAAGCTAGTGTCATATTCTTCCTTCATCTTTAGTCTTATCTATTTTAGCTATAGAGACTTGTATATCATAATGGCTTTTTTCTATATGGTTATGAGGCTTATGACATGGATTTGTATACCTTATTGTTCTTGTATATGTTATGTCTACTTGGTTATATGGTTATGACATGCAGTTCTTGTATGTTTACTATATGCTTCAAGTTTTTAAATTTAGAGACTGTTATGCATGACGCTCCTTTGTCTGCTTATTGTACAAACTTATATGTCTTGTTCTTATATACACTTTTGATACTGGATATTTGTTGCTTGCTATTTATTGTATGCATATGTTTTCTAAGCCGGAGGTCTCTCTTGTGCATCCTCTCTACCTGATGGGATAGAGGTAAGGTTTGTCCTCATCCCACCATCCCTAAATTCTACTTTATGAGTAAGTGGAGTAAAATTTTATTGGGTATGTTTGTTTGTTTATAACTAGTATTAGTACCCGCGTTTCGCGATGGGGATTGAATTTTTTTTCCGTACCCATAGTCGTGAATAGAGGGAGAGATCCTTATGTAGTCTATCACTTTGAGCTTATTTTATAATACTACCCGTCTGAACCGCTCGCGATAAAACATAATTTTAACCAACCCGTTCCTGTAAAGCTTGTCGAAGATTTGTCATTGCTTTCTCTCCAATCACTCCATAAAAATAATGGCTAAGCAAACAAATTGCAGAAAATAGCAAGGAATACGACTCTCTTTTAATAAATAAATAAATAAAATTATTTTTTTAGAAAGGCAATAAATAATAAATAAAATTATTGATAGAATAAACAAAATAAAAATAAAGATACTATGTCAGGCTATTTGTTCATAGGTACACTAATCCACATCCTATCTCCTTGTTTTTTTTTTTGAACAATACCCAACATCAACTCCACTCTACTAATGTACATGGTTTTTTCTTCATCCACCTACCGGTGCTTGATAAACATAAGAATCCAAAAACTGGTTTTGAAATGCCAGAAAATGCAGCAGCAAAAGAGCCAACACCAATCTTTATGAACTCTTGGTTATTTAAAACCGAACCAGATTCTGAAAAATATATCTTTGTTCTTCATCCTGTTGATCTTTTTTCATCTGTTCTTTCTGTCTCTTTAATGGGATTTGAATCAGTAAATAGAAACGGGCTGATTTGGTTTATCTTTTATCACTAATGATTCATAATATTTTGTAGTTCATATGGAAATACTTAATCGAAGGCGTAGAAATGTTAGCTCACTGTGGCTGCAAATAACACGATTTGCCACGGTTTACATCCATCACCATCAAACAAACCATTGAAGGCAGATAGCAAAAATTCAACCACGTCTCGGATGAGCGTAGCCTCATCATCATAGACCTTAGAAGGTGTATTTATTCACCGCCAAAGTCTCAAAGCCCCCCCCCCCCCCAAAAAAAAAAAAAAATCAGGGTTTACATTCATCATCAACATCAAATTACAAGCTCAATCACCTCTCAAATGAGCCTACGATCACCATCATCAAGCCAACAATTACGTCGGTCGTTTGTACCCAAGAATCTTAGGTTTTACACCCACCACCATCGAATAGTAAATTCAAACACGATTTAGATCTCATCATTATCGACTCAAGAAAAACCTTAGCAGGTGCGATTATTCACCGGCACAATCTCCAAGACCCCAAAAAAATTAGGGTTTAGACTCACTTGCATCAAATTACAGATCTAATCTCCTCTTAGATGAGCCTAGACTCACCATCATCGAGCCAACATGGAAACCCAACACAGAAACATAAAAGCGAGAGGCGACGGAAAAAGCCACAAAAAAACAGCATTGCTACCGCGAGAGGCCGACGAAAACGGCACCCCCGGCGTCCCACCTTACCGATCGCTGGAGGAAGGAGAACGAAGACTGTAAATGGTCTTGCTAGAAAAGAGACGAATTGCTAGAAAAGAGACGAAAGAGTTGAGAAGCAGTGAAGTTAAAAAGACACCCAAAAAGCAAATGATCACACGTGGGGATGCCATAAAAAAGAATAGAAAAACATGTTGTACCTTATGCAATAGAAGATGTAATTTACTTTTCACAAGCTTTTTTATTGTATGTGTACGTGGCAACACAAACAGATCAAACATAGCCTGCTTAAAGTGCTTGTATCTAATGCAATGAAAGATATAATTCACTGTTAACAAACTTTCAAATTGTATATTCTTTAATATATGATGTTTAAATAGACGTTTATTGAAGAGCAACTCTTTCTTTGTGAACTACTGGGCTTTGGCCTAGTGGTTACAGGCAATGAAGGCTCAATCTGCCCACGCAGGTTCGAGCCCGAGCCACCCCGGGTTTTAGTCCGGAGTGCGTTACGCTAGCGGGGTTTGGCCCGTGTAGCGGCGCAACTGTTGTCAAGTGGCAGCAGGATCCATGGTTTCCCGGTGATAGCCTATGCCCCTCGTACTGAACACGCGGGCCCAGTTCAGACAACGTAGTGGTCAGGTTATGGGGTACAGGTCTCCGATTTGAAGATGCAACTGTCACGTAAAAAATAAAAGTTACCTATAAAAAAAAAACTCTTCTTTGTGAGATGGTCAAGGAATTGACATAGATTGATTTGTTAACGTCCATCAGAATCTTCATGCATTGTTGTGTTTGTGTACTTATTTACTTTTGTTATTAAAAATACCTTAATCTGTTACAAAAATATATAATAAGATTTGTTAAGTTAAAAATAACATTTTGTAGAATTATATATATATAGGGGATGGTTCCGGAGAAAGTCACATACTTAGGCGAAAACCGAGAAAACCACTAAAACAATGTGTAATACTATGGGTTACGTATACGTAACCGCAATTTTTTGGTTTTCTGTTTATGTATACGTAACACTATGGATTATGTATACGTAAGCCAATATTTAAATGATTTTTTTGGTAAAAATGTGTAATATTACATTGATATTCTTATAAAAAAATAAAAATAAAATAAAAAAAATAAATATTATTATATTATTGATTAAAATTGGTTTTTTTAAAGGTTTTCTCGGTTTTCGCCTAAGTATGTGGTTTTCTCCGGAACCCTCCCCTATATATATATATATATATATATATATATATATATATATATATTAATTGTTTATTATATTTGTTTTTAGCAAAGCATTAATAAATGATATAATCCACCAACTCTTTCAATGTTGAAGCCAGTCATCGCAACGTCAGATTGTCCGGAAAAGCATCCTTCTGCCTAATTCTCTAAGCATTCAATAAACTAATATGGATCACGTAAACAAATTGCATTTTATGCAATGTACATTTAACAATTACAATAATAATCGCCTATAAAGAATCATGTTCTTAATTTATCACTATTTTTATTTAAACAGGTCCTATTATAAACATTTAACAATTACAATAATAATCGCCTATAAAGAATCATGTTCTTAATTTATCACTATTTTTATTTAAACAGGTCCTATTATACTTTTATTAACCGCTTATTATGTATACATCTTGCACGATTTGAACACTCAACCTCTAAAATAAAGGTGAGACACCTTACTATTAGGATATCCCTTAGAGACTTCTTAATTTATCACTATTAATTAAGAAACTTTTTTGAAGTTTATTATAAAAAAAAAGTAAAATTATCTTTGTTACTTTATATAAAACTAGTTTTAACCTCATGTGTTACATGGGGTGAAATGTTTAGATTATATTGGTAACTTTTTCATTGTATTAAATATTAAGATTATATGGATTAGAGTAATCAAAACATCAAAAAAATAAATGAAAATACATTTCATAAGTGCTGTAATTTTTGTAATACATTAAATTACATATAAAATAAAACCTTATAATGATAATTTACAAATTTAAAAATACTTCATTGTATACAATATTTGACATGGTATTGGTAACTTTTCCATTTTTAACACCCACTAAATGCAACAAAGAATATAGTTTCTTTCCTCAGTGACTGAAAACACAAAATAGCCAAAACCGTTCAAAAAAAGATCACAAACGGTTCGTGTTGGGTCTATATTTGTGAGGCTGGCGCTTATCAAATAAATATAACTATTGGTGTCACCAAATAGATGGATATTCGGGATGTGTAACCGTGAACTGGGTTCACGGTTTGGGTCTTGGGTCGGCCATGGGCCGAGAACATGTATTATGGGCTTAGTTTGTTTAGGTTTAGTATAAATATATGTTTATGTAACCTAAATTATCAAAGCCACCAGAAAAACGTTTCTGAGAATAGTTAGACAAGTGGAAAACCGTCTATAGGGTTAGCGGTTGTTAAGTGTTTTTCTCTATAGTTCTCTCAATCAATATACGAGTTATTACTTTGAATCCGTTTGTTCTTGAATCACCACAATCACCAGTTTACGCCTTGTGATTGTGAGAGTTTGATATCATGTGTGTGCGTATTTGTGTGTGCGTTTATACAAAGATCCATCAAGATTGGGACTTACAATTGGTATCAGAGCCATTGAAGTCATTCAAGGCTCGGTTGTTGATATCAACGATTCAAGAATCAAGATTAAAGGTATTCTCTGTGTTTTTGATTGAATTTTTGTATTTAATCAAGTTGTTTGCGGTTGTTTGGGAGGATTAGGCTTGTTGAAATCGTGAAAAAGGGAAAATATTGTTATTGTTGCTAATCGTGTTCTTAGAAGTTGATTAAGTTTTAAAATTCACGTTTTGAGATCAGAGACTGTGTTCATCGTGTTGCTGCATTTCTGTGAAGTTTTTCCTGAGAATCAAGGAATTATCGCTGGTTCTCTCTGAATTCATTGCTGATATCGCTATTGTTAGAAAGATTTCGCTTTGATTTCTTTAGAAATCTGTTTAGAATCTTACGCATGTTCATTGGGATTGAGTTTGATTTCGAAATTTGAATTCCTTAAATTTTGGGTTTATTTTCGAAAACAGAATCAAGTCCAAATACACGGGTTTGCTATAGGATTCTCAGGAATTATACACGGGTTCAGATTCTTGGGTGTATGGTTCACGGGTTCAAGGAGGTTCACGACTTTGACTAAAGTTCACGGGTCGTAGATTGTTCACGATATTGTTTCAAGGGTGTTGAAGGTTCACGACTTCTGAAGTTCACTGGTACTTGAAAGTTCACGGGTGATCGATAGTTCACTAGTTTCAAGTAGTTCAAGGGTGGTACTTGACAGTTCATGGGTGATCGATAGTTCACTGGTTTGAATATAGTTCACGGGTTTATTATACTTCACGGGTTTAACAGGTGTTCACGGCTAGATAGAGGTTCACTACTCAGGAAGTCAGACGTTCTCGGTAATCCATAAGTTCACGGGATAAAAAAATAAAAATTAGAGAGATATTTCTTAGTCAAAATTTTGAGAGATCGTTTATACTTCTAATCGAAGTTGTTTTTGAAAAGTTGAAAATATCGGATATTTTTTTTGTGAAAATTTTGGCGGGAAAATATCGAAAATTTTCTTGTTCAAGATTTTGAGAAGACGGTTACACAACTATTCGGATTCACTTTTGAGAAGTTGACAATATTGAGTTTTCGGTGAAAAGTCGGGAGGGAAAAGCTTTCAGTATCTAGCAAGGTTCTCAAATTCAGAATGTTTTCTACATTTGGAGTAGCAGGCCAAGCTTCATCATCTCCAGGTTCAATTCCACCTGAGGTAACATCTAATCCCTGATTTAAATTGTGTATTGATAAGATAGAGATGTATAGAAAAGAAAATGATGATTTGAGGTTTGAAAATGAAAATCTAAAATATCACAAAAAGAAGTTTCTTAAGTCTGAAAAGGATTATATAGAAGCAATAGATGCTGGTAAAAATGATATTTCATTACTAAAGTCTCAACTCAGCAATAAATGTTGTTTGCTTACTGATGCTAATCAAGAAATTGCTAGATTGACCACTGAATTAGAAAAGGCCAAATCAAATTTTAATGAAGCAAAATTCAAAGTAGAATTCTTTGGTCAGTCAAGTAAAGTAGTTGATATGCTTGAAACTCAACTCCACAAACCGGGTAATGGGAGCAAAGGGCTTGGATATAATAGCGTGCCTCCTCCGTTCAACAAAAACTGTACCACTGTTCCTCCCTCTGTTGAGGAACAAGTAAAGGAGTTCTTCATGTTCACTCCTGGAAATCTGTCAAGCTCTGAAGGATTCGAATCATCTTCATCCTTAGATTCTGATATTAAATGTGTGAACAATTCTGATGATTCTACTTCATGTGCAGAAAAACTAGAGATTGAGGAATGCGATAGTGATAGTGAGAGTGATGAGTATGAAGAAGCTTGTTTTTGTAAGAATTAAAATTAATTTTAATTCTGGTTGCAAAAATAACACCAAAAATTTTCAGGGCAATGCTTCTAAAAGCAACAAATCCTATGTGCAGGATTGAAAAAATGTTACTACAAATTCAAAATTGCTTGCATATAGTGATGGAAAAACTAGATTTGTTAAACCTGTCACTGATAATGTTGTTAAGTATTCTAACAGGGACATGTCCAAGATGAAGAAGAAAAGCAAGCAGGTTGAAAAACCCTGGGTTGGTGTTCAAACCTCAAGTGCTTCACCTAAGCACTTCACCAAAGCTGAGTTTTATACAAAGTATGATCATCATCATAAGAGGTTTGAACAAGACCATGCTCAGAAAAACAAGAAGTCTCCAAGCTTCTCAAAGAGAAGATGTGATCAATATTATCATTCACATTCATCTTCATCTTCATCATCATGGTCAAACAGATCGGGATATGCTGCTTATGCTAGGAAGCAGACATGTTACACATGTGTCAAAGCTGGTCACATTGCAAGAAATTGCATGCATCGTCCTTATGAGCCTTATTACATGAACAAACCGAGGGATACACCAAGGGAAAAGTATTATTCTAAGCCAACGAAGGTTGAAAAACCCCAGGCAATAAAAAATAAGCATCCCAAAGTTAAGCCTTCTGATGGTGACTGGAATGCTGCAAAGAGAAACAGACAGGCTTATTTTGAAAGACAAAAAGTTAAACAAAATAAGCAAACAGTGAAACTTAAAGTCTCAGCGTCAAAAGAGACAAAACCGTTTGTCCAATCAAAGCTTGTCTCGAAAGCTAAGGAAAATGTTGTCGCAACACCTGTCCTTAATTATAAAAATGATATGTGTTTGCAGGAAGTGTCGTATATTGATGCTTCAGGAATGTCCAGGTCAACAATGGCTTAGGTACCTATGTCTAACTAATCTTCTCATTCGTGCAGGGACAGCCAATGTGACATCCGTCAATTTTTCGTTAATTCTGTTAATCCAGATCCAGTTATCTAGTAACACAGTTAACTCAATCCTAAACCACATGGAGTGATCCTGTCAATATTTAATCTTAAATTACAGGGACTAGTTGTGTAATAACCCTAAATTCAAGTTATTGACTCAGGAAAGTCAAAATCAATGGAAATTGGTTTCTGTTGACTTTTAAAAGTCAAACTCGACATACCCTTTGATCCAAATTCGATTCCAAACATCAATTTGTCCGAATTAGTAACTGATAATGCACGCTTAAACAATTAACGTTCATCAATAGGACTTAAAACACCATCATTGTCGAAATTAAACACAATAATGGGAATTAAAGTGGTAACCGTCGACCTCATTTCTTCTACTTTCCAATTCACAATCATTCGATCATATACACTGAAATTGAACACTCTCTCACCCAAATCGCATCAATCAGAAGGTGTTGCATACATCAATTTTCCCGGAGTTGGAACCTGTGTCGCCGGAGACCAAAATACGCGAAGTTGGAGTTCAACCTAACCGAGCACCATCAGTCCGATCCCCGTTCTGGTAATCAAACACCTCCTCAGTTTCGTTTTCATCTATGGAACAAAAGCCCTATGCTAATTTGTTCTTATAATGTAGAATCGATCACGAACCCGATTCTAGGGTTCGTTCATAACCGGATTTGAGGCTTTTAATCTCAGCGACTATCTCAATCAAATTAAACAACAGGGATGGTTTCGCAATCCCTTGTTTATTAAAAGCCCCATGATTTCAATCTGTAGCATTATCGAATTCATGTAAATTGAATCGGTGTTTAGAAACTAGGGTTCGGGATTTAAAAACATAAATTCATCATACTAAACTCGATATTTTTTACAATTAAACTTACACATGGATCCGTAACAACCTCTGGAACGAAACCCCTATGTTATTTCGTGCAATCAAAATCGGATACGGTGGATTCGAGGGGGACTTGGGTTCGGATCGCGTAGGGGGGACGAGCACAGGAACCGTCAGTGTTAAAATCAATCCGATCCGGGATTTGTTGCGATGACCCTAGCGGGCGGATTTGTTAAGGCAGTGTGTGTGTGGGAGAGACCCGGGTTCGAGGCCGGGCTCCCACATCTTTTTTTTGAACGGTTTTCTGGTATTATTTTAATATAAAAATCAAACCTTATATAATTATAATATTATACAAATGTGTTTTAGCTCGGGAAACAACCCGTAGGCTCGGGTTTGAATTTATTAACCCACTGTTGTTATTATTTCCCCACTTTTAAAAATAATATATTTACCATGACTTGGTATAAAATAATATGTTTATATTATTTTCAACCCGTGACTCGTATTATTAAATAATATATATATATATATATATATATATATTATTTCGTATCGTTTTGTAACCTCGTATAACATTTGAAACTAAATAATAATATAATTAGTTATATTATTTACTCGCATTTATCACGTTCATAAAAATAATATATTTATTATTTTGTACCACGAATGAGTAATTAGAATATCCTTTCGAACCTAAAAATAATATATTGAATTATATTATTTTCCTAATTTTTGTAAATGACAAAACGCTCGAATATATTTATTATTATTGTTGTCATTCGTCGCATAACGTATATATAATCTAATTACTAATTAAAGAATTCCTATTCTCGTGGACACGTTCGCCTACTCTCGGTTACTAGAGCGTTTCTTTAGGACGTTTCTCATTCCGTGTCGTCGTCATGAAATTTCCATTTTTATCCCTAATTTATGTGTTTATAATTTTAGGGCATTCGTAAGTCGTTTGAGACTTACACTCGTGGTTCCAACTTGTCCTTTGTGTGATACTACCTACAACGCAACGCAGGTGAGTTTTCACGGCCCCTTTTACTGTTTTAACTTGGGGGAGAAAACATGATTTAAACAATTTTGGATTTTGTAATCCGTATGATATCAATGTTAAATGCTAAGCGTAACACGTTATCACAGAAAGTCCTCATCTTATATCGAACCGTTAATATGGATCTTAGCGAGGTAATATTTAGTAGTACTACTGGGTTTGACAAATCCCACCCGCGTTAGTCGCGCTAACTCGATTAGATATCAAACGGGTGAAATGTTAGCCTACTCACACCGCCAGTGTTGATAGACCTGGCAGGAGGCAATAAACAAACAGTCAGCTTCGGTTGCGAGCGCTTGAGCTGAACATGAACATAGGTTAGCTACCTATAGATACGTACTGAATGAACATAAATCTGGTAAACGCTTATTTACATTTATTGAAACCTGTGAACTCACCAACCTCGTGTTGACATATTTTCTTACATGTTTTCTCAGGTCGCTAAGATAAGACACAGGTGCACGTTAGGGCATGCATGGGATTCAACTACTTTAATTATGACTTATTTATAATTGTTTGAATTATTCTATTGTACTTGTTTTGGTTGGACGTTTTGGACTTTTTGGACTTTTGGACTCTGGTTTTGGGCGCGTGTATTTTGCGCATTTATTTTCTTTACGCTTCCGCATTGATACTCTGATTTGAATGATATTTTCATTTTGAATCCCATGTAGAGTCGTTCAAAGTAACTAATGTCGGAGATCCTGGTTCGTCAACGGTAAAACTCCGTTAGTTGAAATTGGGGGTGTGACAGCCAAGGAGGGCTGTCAATAAACAGCATGGTATGTTGATATGGGTTGTTCCAGGCATATGATGGGTGACATCTCTCTGATGCATAACGTTAATACTTTAACGGAGGGTATGTTTCCTTTGTATGAGATAAGCGAGGTAAGATCAGCAATACAGGTACAATTTACTTTGATACATTATGCTTTGAAAATAATGAGTTTTTGAAATTTGAGAATGGTTACAAAAAGATTTTTCTTTACAGTTTAATTTGTACATTTTTTTTTAATTTTAATGCACAAATTTAGGGGGAGATATAAGAAAAATACAAAAAGATTATTTTTAAAGTTTATTAATATCAAGAAAAATCCAAAAAGAGTCAGCTTTAATTATTTGGAGTCAAGAAAAATACAAAAAAAAGTCAACTTAAGTTCTTTTAAAATAAAATTCAAAAATATTGTTTGTGTCTACATCGGAAGTTTTGCAATTTAATGGGAAGTAATATGAACGTTCGTTTCTTAAGGCTAGGATCAACACATGTAAGACTGTAAATTGAAAAGGCTAGGATCTATGTTGGATATGTTGATAGGCTCTGCATTAGATACACTTAAACAAAAGAATATTATGGCATTATTGGGAAACATCTCATAGATTAGTGTAATTTGCTATTCGTATTAATAATCGAGAACTTAAACATAAAGGTTGATGAACTGTGGATAACCCTTGCTCTATTAGGATTGCACTAACCGGGACCCTTCACAAAGGGGTTACGAGCTTGAACTCATACAAGTTTGTAAATATTATATATCTATATAGTTAAAAGACATGCATTTACATGCAATAGGTAAAAAGACACTCAATGATAGTGCAAAGCAAATCTGCAAAGCAGATCTCTGAGCAAAAAGACACGCAATGTTAATGTCGTGCTATAGGAATAAATTCAAAAGATATGCAATGCCATACATCAAAAAGATATGTCTAAAGACATACATATAAATATACTTGTAAATATTTTTTATTTTTGGGAATATGTAACTGGGAAGGGATCTCTTGTAAAGGCATGTAAGTCCGTAGTGCTATGACCCTGAGCTTCTGATGATTTTTAACATGTAAGCCCGTAGTGCTATGTTTTTGATCAAATTTTTTCAGAGATTCCCTGTGTAAACCCGTGCTAGTTATGCTCAATTTAGTTATAATGTAGGTTGCTTAAAAGATCATGAGGAATGGAAGGTTTACCTGATAAGTTGTGGGGTCCATCAAAGTTCATCAAGAATTCACTTAATTCATGTTCACTAAATTACAGGTTTCTGAGATATGAGCGTGGGACACATTAAAGTCATAACTAATTCTACCCAAAACATGATAATTTAAATCACAGTGAAAAACTTCGGTTTGAAGCTAAAGCATGAGTTTAGAAGGATCTAAAGATTAGCAATCTACTTGACCTGTCTTAGTAAATATACCTGCTAAAAAATGTTCCTTGGTCTGCCTGTAGAACGATATGATCCCACTGCAAACTTCCTAAAGGCTCGTTGTTACATGCCTGTGTTAATTTCTGTTAGTTTAAATTTGTGTTGCAATTTGTTAAAGAAAATTTCAAAAAGATTTTATTTCAAATGTTATCTTTAATTTTAATTCAGTATAGTTTAGTTTTTAGCTTTTATATTTTATTTTATTTTATTTTACTTTGGTTTTATCTTTATTAAAAATTGACCATTCTTGAATTTAAATACCTGACATCAAAAGAGTTGAAATTTCAAAGGTTTGATAGTGCATGGATGTACTAGGTATTCGGATTCCCTGTTGCATATAAATGTCTGCTTACAAAACTTCTGAGAATTTGCAGGATTTATTTCAAATCAAGAATCAGGGTTGAAGAATATTGAAATGCTGTCATTTGCTGACAAGCTTGAAGTACCACCACAACAGAATGTACTCGAGTCAGAAGAACCAGATGTGGTTTAATATTCCGACAATGAAGGTACACATGAAGAAGTACATGTGAATCTGCTTGAAAGAGAAAGAATGAAAAAGAAAAGAGTTGTTGGGAATTCTCCTCTCACATCCTCTTTAGCAAAATGATCAAGCAAATGCTGATTAGGATCCACATGTGGATTTAACTCCAAGAGAAGAAAGATAGACCCAAGTTTGAGAGTTCAGAAATGCTGAATCTTATCTACATCAACATCGACACCACAGCAACAACCATAGATTCTGATGACAATGTTGTATGCTGGAAGTGGTGATCACATTGTTGCATTCAAGTTATGAAGATCATTTGATAGCATCAGCCTAGGGGGAGATTGTTGGGTCTATATTTGTGAGGCTGACGCTTATCAAATAAGTATAACTATTGGTGTCACCAAATAGATGGATATTCAGGATGTGTAACCGTGAACTGGGTTCACGGTTTAGGTCTTGGGCCGGCCATGGGCCGAGAACATGTATTATGGGCTTAGTTTGTTTAGGCTTAGTATAAATATATGTTTATGTAACCTAAATTATTAGAGCCACCAGAAAAACGTTTCTAAGAATAGTTAGACAAGTGGAAAACCGTTTAGAGGGTTAGCGGTTGTTAAGTGTTTTTCTCTGTAATTCTCTCAATCAATATACGAGTTATTACTTTGAATCCGTTTGTTCTTGAATCACCACAATCACCAGTTTCCGCCTTGTGATTGTGAGAGTTTGATATCGTGTGTGTGCGTATTCGTGTGTGCGTTTATACGAAGATCCATCAAGATTGGGACTTACAGTGCGAACCTGATTGAAGACGGTAGGGAGTCAAAGAAATCAAATATAATCAAATTGGTCAACGATTTCCTTGCATACGTTGTTTCTCCATTTTATTAATTTCTTGAAACTCTATCAGCCTTTTTGTAGAAACTTTAATCTTGATGTTGTAACATATTTACAAATATTTAATTTGTAATTAAATTTATTTAACAAAATTAAATTATTATTATTATTTTTAAATCTCGTCTTTTATACGGAAAATCTCGCTAAACGTTTAATATTTAATCTCTCATTTAAAATAAAATAAAAAATTAAAAATAAAACTTTAATTTCAACACTATATCATCTTTAAAACTCCAAAAAATTAAAAGCGCACTCCTTGATATATAGACACAATTTAAATTTAAAATTCTAAAATTAAATGTGAAAAAAATAAAACTAATAAATTATAATTGAAACAAAACATTTTTTTTGAAACTCGTCATTTAAAAAAAAATTAAAGTTTACGATATAATACACTTTTAAAAATAAATGTTTATAAATTTCTTAATTTTAATTAAAAACTAACTATTAAAATTTCAAAATCAAAATAAAAAATTTATTTATAAATATCAAACTTAATTAAAATACTACTAATTAAATATTAGTAAACTTTATTTTAACACATATTTATTTCAAATACAAAAATAGTATTTTCAAAAAATCTTGTTTTTTTAATAATAACATTTTAAACTTGTTTTTTTTAATATTCTATTTTTTAATTCATGATTTTTTAAAATATTCACTTTTGTTGATGATTAAAAAAACATAATTTGAGTCAATGGTAATAATTGCGAATTTATTTGGTTAAATGTTTATTTATGTAATTTAAAAAAAAAATTGAGCTAAATATGAAAATATTGAATAGTGTATTTAAATATTTTTGGGGGGTCAAATTTATGAAGTGAATTGTGGTGATGACACTTGTCAAAATCATTTACGTTTTTATTATAAGAGATATGTAATAATTGTGAATTGATTTGGTTAACTGTTTATTTATGTAATTTTTCAAAAAAAATTGAACTAAATATAGAAAGATTGAATAGTGTATGTAAATATGTTTTTGGGAGAAAAAATTTATGAGGTGAATTGTGGTGATTACACTTGTCAAAATCATTTAGGTTTTTATTATAAGAGTGATTTAGAAACTATATACTTCTCATAAAAATAAAAATAAAAACTTAATATTATTTTACATAGTAATGGGGGCATAAAGAAAATCTACACAATTAAATACACGTATCATTTCCCATTATTATGTGCATTTAAACTTTCTTAAATATTATATCAAATACAATCACTAGCTCTTAAAACAGTTTTTAAACAAGAAAAATAAATAAATGTCAAATAAAATGAAAGACAATGGGTATATTCTCACGAAAAGAAATATCCTTTAGGTATCATGACAAATCATTCCAATTTCTATTCGGGTACGATTCATTAGCATAAATGATTATTGATTAAACACTTATGATAAAAAACCTATTATTCAACTTTTAGAGGAAGATACATCTTCATATTTTTAGGTTTGGTATGTTTAGATCTCTTTGTATCTTCATATTTATATGTGGTATTTTTTAAGGCCACGTCAGGTTAATTTTCTATGGTTCTTAAACTAGTAGCTTTGGTACATCAAATGATCAAAGTTTGATATGTTAAGTTTAAATTTTGATGGATGACAGTTTTTTAGGATCTAATTTGTTTGGTTCTTTGAAAAACTTCATTTTTGATTTGTTATGTTTGGAGGCCGGTGATTTATTTGAGGTCAAGGATGTTCTTTGAGTTTGGATATTTAGTAATTTTTTTTTGTCAATTTATGGTTAATGATGTTTGTTAAAGACGGTTATCTTCTTTGAGTTCAGGTCCATGTGTCTTTCAACTATAAGGAAGGTTAAGTACTGGCTCGAACCGTTGGCATCTGGTGCAATAGTAGCCCCAAGACTTCTCATAGAGGAGATATTGGGTTCGAATCCTGGCCACAGCAAAAAAAAGGGTATGTGGCCAGATCAGGGGGTTTATCTAGTTGGGGGGTTCCTCCTGGGATGGGCTGCACCGGATGTTCTAGGTGTTGTCTCGGGAAAACTCAATTATCCTAGAACATCTAAATGTTACCTTTCAAAAAAAAAGTACCTGCTCGAACATTATTTTTTATAATTGATGAGTTCATTTGACTACAAAGGCATGTGAATGTCTATTGCTAAGAATTGGACAAAAGATGTTTCCCTTACCACATCTTTTAAGTGCCCACTTTAATCATCAAGATGTCTTCTTTTGGCTTCATAGTTCCCAACGTCATGTTGGCATCCACACTTTTTTGGTTCAATGTACCGACCTTGATTCAACTTCATTCCCTTCACCAAAGTAAATGAGTTGAATTGCATTGTTGGGATTTGTAGATAGGTTTTTAAAAATAACTAAAACTCAATGGAAGCAAATACATACAACGATTTTAAGCACTTTTAAAATGATTTTTTTTGTTGCTATTATAGGTGTTTTTCATGATTTGAGATGGTTTCTACGTGTGTTTTAGAATGTGCATGGATATTAAGTGATTTGCTACTGGCAGTAGCGGATGTGTGGTGACCTGGCATGCATTCGCCGGTAGCAGGGACAGATCTTGACATTCGCTGGTGGCAGGCACGGATCTCGACATTCGCTTGTGGCAGGGACGGATGTGAACGGGGTTTTGCGTGATACGCTGGTAAGAGTAGTGGTTGTATTGTTAATGTCGCTATCCCACCGTTCTTCTCACCTTTAGATTCGTTGATACCACCAGCGAATGTGAAAATGATCGGAATAGTAACCATGTACGAGAGTTTGTAGGATGTAGATGGATTTACGGGATTAAGTAGTGTCTTGGTAGCACTGTCGATAGATATAAGGTTTAGTTTGTGGCTAAGGACTTTCATCAGACTAAGGATATTTACTCCACATAAACTTACAGGCTCGTGGTCAAACTCATCATTATCCGATTGGTATTATCAGTTGCCTTCTCTCGTAGCTATGATATTAGATAGGTAGACGTCAACAATGTCATCCCTGCATGGAGACCTATTTGAGGTTGTGTGTATGACACCCTCCTCGTTATGTTGACTCGAGTTGACCACATCATGTTTACCTTGTTCAAAAGGCTCTTTTTGGCCTTAAGCACGTCCCAGCGCGTGATTTTCCAAAGTTGTCTACATCTCTTGAATCTTATAGGTTGTGTGCCTCTTTGACACTTCTTTGTTTATTTATTTATTAATGTTACTCAGTCATTTGTGTATGTATTATTTGTTCATGTGCATGTAGACATACTCATCCGTGGCGTCAGAATCATCATATTCTGTCATCCGACAATATTTGTATTGACAAATTATTGATAACAATTAACACAAGAACAAATAAAGAATAATTCACACGGATATAGAAATATCCAGAATGTCTTGGTTCTTGACCAAACATCTTATACTTGAAGTTGATTATAAATGCATATCTATAAAAACTCTAATTTTAACCCTAAAAAATGTGTCTAATGTTTAACCAATTCACTGAGTCATACGTTTGTGTTTCGATAACTTGTACATTATTACGTACAACTCCGTTTCGAATGAAATTTACATCGAAACGTAAATAAAAATATGCACGTCACAACAGTGTATTCGAAATTTCAGAAAACATCATGTTTTAAAAGATATAGAGGAAAAACAAAATAACTTTAAAATTAATTATAAAAATAAAATATTTTAGCACAAGAAGACGTAAAATAAAAAAAGTTGTTTGTATAGTGAAACTTGAGGGGATTAATATGTAACTTTTTAAGGGTGTACTTGTAAATTAAGAAAACCATTCATAAACTTAATGCTTTGCTTTTTGGTTTTTAAGGTTTAGGTAATATAATGAATTTTCAAGACTCAAAATTTAATTAAATTATAACCAAATAGAAGATTTCACTTTAGAACTCCAAAGTTCACATTTTTCACAAACAAATCTATAATTGTATCATGTATAATGAGTTATAATTTAACGAGATATAATAATATAATGGTACTTAAATCTTCCCTGGGCTTGGTTTGAGTAAAAAGCCAACTATCGTATTCTATTTCACGAGATATAATAATATAATGGTACTTAAATCCAAACTATCGTATTAGATTAGACTAAAGCTACAGTTTAATTTTAACCATATTTTATTAGGCATAACATGTCCAATATCAACAAGGTACCTCAAGCATTCTTTACAATACAACTCATCTTCAACAAAATTTAAACCATAGTGTAGGGAAAAAAATTAATCACAGCCCGTACTAAATTTTTATAAAATATTAACGAACGAATAAAAGTTTACATAGATTAAAAACATATATTATATATAGTATAAACAGTGAGATTGTAACTTCAAAAAAATGTATCATGCAAATGACGATGCATGCACATCCATTCGCTAGCTTGTTATCCTAACCCGTCTCGTTAGCTTGTTATCGGTTATCCTAACCCATCTCATAAGCCTGGTATTCCACCTCTAGTACTATTTAAATTTTATCAAGCAAATGACGATGCATGCACTGCACATCCATTCGTTAAGTTGTGTCGCATAAAAACTATAAATTTAAACCGCAACAGAATGAAGAATCTGAAAAATAGCTGCGATAGAAGCTTCATAACCAAAGAATCACAAAAGCTCCGCATCTAAAAATACTAACAATCTATATAAAGAGCTATAATTACTACAAAATTTGAGTGCAAGCTCGATAGACTCTTGTTCATATGTGGTCCTGCTACCCGACTTCATCTCGTCCTTTAAAAAAACTCATCATTTTCTGAAGATTTCAATGAATCTTCAAGACTACAACATGAAATAAGTCCAACACCTGTAAATAGAGACAAGCATCAAAAACATTGTTCCATCCATTATTTCACATTAACTATAAGAAACATGGAAGATAAAGTGGCAATGGAATTAGCATTCAATAAACTGTTTTAAATTATTCAAATTAGTTATTAAAGTACTTACCTGTCATATATTGTTTAGTCCGTCGCACTAGTGACATTTTTTGGCTTACGGGACCTTTTCCTTTTCTTGCTCCTGCTCCTTATGGTTTCAACATTCTCATTAACTTCCTGTGGTCGTATAAACAGAAACACATTAACTTTCTTGCTTGGCTCTTTATTATTTATTTATATAAATTTATAATTATTTTTATATTTATAGTTTTATATTTAACATAATACATTATTTTAATATATTTATATTATTAATAATAATTATTATGTAAAATTTTAAACATATATTTAATATATTAAATAAAAACTATATAAATAAAAAGCTCATTTGAGCTCGAGCTTGTTTACTGCTAAATAAGCCTTGGTATGAGCTCCGGCTCAGGCTTGTTTATGCTCGGCTCAATTCAAGCTTTTAACGAGTGGATCTCGAGTAGCTCACGAGCGGCTTGGCTTGTTTACAACCCTAGCTCTCATAAGCAGGAAAAGGAAACAAAATTTAACTTACCTTTTTGGCAACAGGTTTTTGGTTCTCCTTTTTCTTCTTCTTACACGAAAGTGGATTTGGACCCTGAAAAAATGCCCGTGAAATTGAGTGATTTGATCATCAAAACTTGATAATCAATTAATCATGACAAGAACCGAAATCTTCTCAAAGAGTCAAAAACACAATCAAAGAAACAGCATGATGAAGAATCAAAACCTTTGCTCTTTTTCTCTTAAATTGTACTTTATCCTTTACATCTGTTTTCTGTCTAGAAGCATTTTTGTTTAAATCTTCAACGGTTTCATTTGGAGAAGCTTCATCTGCTTGCTCATCTGTTTCTGAACTTCTCTTTTTCTTATTACTTAGCAAACTACGTTCTAACTCATTCATGTGTGAGCGTTGTTCTTCAGCCAATTTGGCAAATTGTAGTTGAGATTGAGATGGAGGCTCAAGAAATAAAGCATTTCTAAGTGCAAACATTACAGGCACAGCAGGAATCTGTATACATAAATCATACAAATTATGAAAAGTAAATGAAACACATATAATTTAACCATTATAATAAGTTGCCTTGGTTTTAAAAAGCGTGTGGTGCTATGATGCGTGATGCGCGCTGCGCGCATCATGAATGTGAGGTGTTCATTATTAGAAAATAATAAAAAAAATTATTTATATATGATATTTTAAATGTTAACTTTTAAACACTAAAATGTGAGACATTCTCATAATATCTGGTCAGATTTTCCCAATCGATCGTCTAATTTGTTCAAATACTCAAATCCATTCAGTAAGATTTGAAAACTCTCAGACCCATCGCAATGGATGGCCTAATTTGTTCAAATACTAGTCAACTGCATGATGTGTCGCATCAGACCACATCACATGTGCATCATGGAATCGCATCGCCTCAACAGAAGCGATGCAATCTCATCCTAAGCAGTTAATGCGGGAAAATATCAGTTATCAGTCAAGGACCGATATTTGAGATATCGGTTCTCGCGGTGGGATATCGGTAGCTTTTATATCATGCATAAACTTATATACACACACACACATATAACATTAACAATCAAATCAAAAGTCAAAACTAAAAAGTGCAGTATTTTATGTTAGAAACATGATCTAGCAGGTGTGCGAAGTGCGAACGTGGGTGTATTAGGGAGTTAGGGCATTTACTTCGATGGTTTTGGCTATGGATACAAGGCATTAGGCCAACATTTTTAAAAGGGAATGGGCTTTGGGGTAGAAAAATGTTAAAAAAAGGGTCAAAATTAGTAAACCGAGAAACTCGGTGAGACAACCGATATTATGGAATCAAAATCTCGGCGATATCTCGGTAAATATCACCGATAATATCGGGACCGATATTTTGACCGATATTTTGGCATAGGACCGATAACCGATATATCACCGATATATCGGTGATATCGACTGCATAGATCTCATCATCGCAATATGCGCTTCTGATGCGCACATTCTAAAACCAAGCTAATAACCAAACAAATGAAATTGGTATGAACCTCCTTAAACTTCTTGCGCAAGTCAACATCTTGACTAGCAACAAAGAAATGCTCTGAATTGCTTTCCCCAATAACGTCCGCTAGACAAGCCACAGCACTCTTCCTCTTCTCATGATCACACCTAAAATTACCTCTTCAATGTTATTGTTAAAAATAAAATCACAACTGAAAGGTAAAAAGACGATACTGACCTTGCAGGTGCAAGATCACGAGCCACATTAAGAGAGTCAGAGTAGGTTTCACCAAGGCTTTTCAACTCCGCAAGAACACATCTAATGGATAATTTACAAATGGAGTGAAAAAACATATAAACCTAAAAGTTTATGGATGTAATTGAAGTAGTAAAAAGTAAAAAACATATTAAAAGTAGATGCATCTAACCTAGTGGTGAACATTTTCACTGGACCACCTAGGATGTTAGAAATGGCGGTATCAGCTGGAGTAATGCGGTTAACAAGAAGATGGTGTATAAACGTCCCGTCACACAATATCTTGAAGGGTGATCTAAAACCGTAGCATGTGGTAAAGAATCTAACACTTCTTCGATGACGTTTTTGCTTTTTCAACCTCATCTATAAGACAAAAGACGATAGTGATGTTTACTATATGTATTGACAAATAATCAAAGTAAGAAACATTAATAAGAATGCCAACACTAACAAGAATGCAAAATAGAAAACAATTATAACTATGCAAGTATGCAACATATATGACACATATCAAAGTCACAAACATTTAAACATAACTTATAAGGTTTTTACAAAATACGCGCGCACTCGCATCGTGCTTCGTTCTGCGCCTAGGGCTTTTTAAAACTAACATATGTCCGTATTTACTCTTCAGCATATTAGGGTTCATGATTGCCCTAATTTGTGCCTTCTTCTAGTTAAATGTCTAATCTCTATATCTAAAAATCGGTTGATGTAAATAATGAACTTTGACTAAACAAACCTAAATAGCTATATGGCATACCAAGTAATGAAAACGAAGATAAACGGTTAGTACAAAATTAAGAAAATAAAAGGGGGAAATTACGATTACTTTAACACTTGCGAGTTACAAACCGAGGAACGAGATGGGGGAGCAGTTGATCGGAGACCGAGCGACAGCGGCGGCGAAAGAGTCCAGGCGATGAGGAAGAGAAGGTGTGGTTTGAGGCTTTGGGTTTTATGATTTCGGGGTTTTAGGGCTTGGTAAAAGTTAGGTAATTCAAATAAACAAAAATAAGAGTAAATTTAAGAAATTGTTGTGAAAGAACGAAAATAAAAACAAGTATTATTGAAAGAAAGAGATCTTTGGAGAATAAGATCACTTCTTATATTATTTATTTGTATCAAATACAAGAGCCTTTATATATAGGGCTAAAATTATAAATGATAAAGGGAGTTAAGAATATGGATAGTCACATACATTTATAAGTAATAACAATCATTTTATAACACTCCCCCTGACTATCCATGCAAAAATATATTATTCGTTTAATACGCTTGGTGATGTTGCCTCGTTAAAAACCTTGCTAGGAAAATCCAGTGGGAAAAACATAGCTAAGGGAAAAAGAATGCAGCACGTATTTTCTCCCCCTGATGATTATTAGTAAAGCTCCTTGAGTCGACGCATCCCGATCTCGTGAACCAGTTTCTTGAATGTTGAGGTCGGAAGTGATTTGGTAAACAAGTCTGCCAAATTTTCGCTAGAACGAATCTGTTGGACGATAATATCACCACTCTTTTGTAAATCATGTGTGAAAAAGAATTTTGGTGAAATATGATTGGTTCTGTCTCTTTTGATGTATCCTTCCTTGAGTTGTGCAATGCATGCTGCATTGTCTTCATGTAAGACCGTTGGTCCTTCGTCTTCTGAAATAATACCACTTGATCCACGAATGTGTTGTATTACATTTCTCAACCAAACACATTCTCGACTTGCTTCATGGATTGCCAATATTTCTGCATGATTAGATGAAGTGGCTGTAATTGCCTGCTTTACGGAACGCCATGAAAGTGTTGTACCTCCACTTGTGAACAAATATCCGGTTTGAGATCGACCAGTGTGAGGATCGGACATATAACCTGCATCTGCAAAACCAACCAAACCCCTTTTCGATTGTTTAGTAAAATACAAACCCATATCTTTCGTACCTTGAAGATATCGAAATATCTGTTTAATCCCATTCCAATGCCTCTTTGTCGGACATGAACTATATCTTGCCAATAAGTTTAAAGAAAATGATATACCTGGTCGTGTGTGGCAAGCAAGAAACATTAATGCGCCAATTGCACTTAAATATGGTACTTCTGGGCCAAGATATTCTTCTCCGTTTATCAGAGGTCGGAATGGGTCTTTTTCAACATCAAGTGACCTTACAACCATTGGAGTACTTAATGGATGTGATTTGTCCATATAAAACCTTTTAAACAGTTTTTCTATGTATGTTTCTTGGTGCACAAGGATTCCATCTTTAAGATGTTCAATTTGTAACCCAAGACAAAACTTTGTCTTTCCAAGGTCTTTCATTTCAAATTCCCTTTTCAAGTATTCGATTGCATTTTGGAGCTCCCTAAGAGTTCCAATTATATTTAAGTCATCAACGTATACAACAATTATAACATATCCAGATTCTGACTTTCTTATAAAAATGCATGGACAAAGAGAATCGTTTTTATAACCTTCTTTCAACAAATATTCACTGAGGTGATTATACCACATACGCCCAGATTGTTTTAGCCCATATAGTGATTTGTTTAATTTAATTGAAAGATGTTCTCGAGAACTAAATTTATGTGATTTCGGCAGTTTGAATCCTTCAGGGAGTTTCATGTAGATGTCGGTATCAAGTGAGCCATATAGATAGGCTGTCACAACATCCATTAGACGCAAATCGATCCCTTCTTGTATTACCATACTAATAAGATAACGAAAAGTCGTCGCATCCACCACCGGAGAATATGTCTCCTCATAATCAATTCCGGGTCTTTGCGAGAACCCTTGTGCTACCAATCGTGCCTTGTATCGTATAATCTCACCTTTTTCATTATGTTTTCTCACAAAGACCCATTTATATCCGACGGGCTTTACACCTTTAGGTGTATGGACTATTGGTCCAAAAACTTCTCTTTTCGTGAGGGAATTCAATTCTGCATCAATTGCGTCTTTCCATTTTGGCCAATCATTTCTATGTTTGCATTCCTCAACAGATCTTGGTTCTTGATCCTCATCGTTTTCCATTACTTGTAGCGCTACATTATATGAGAAATTGTCATTGAAGTCGATTTTATTTCGGTTCCATACTTCTCTAGATATGATATAATTTATTGAGATCTCTTCGTTTTCAGGTACCTGAGGTTCATCAGGAACCATCATGTCTAGTGTCTCTTCAAGAGATTCATTTTCTGGTGTTATTGTTACCTCGACTTGACCATCTGTATTATTTGCTCCTTTTCTCTTTCGATGATTTTTATCTTTGGAACCGATTGGTCTACCACGCTTCAGGCGTGCATTAGACTCATTACCAATATGCGGTTATCCCTTTAGGACACTAATTTTTAATGGAGCATTAACAGCCGGTATATGTGACTTAGTCACTCTCTTTGGGTCAATGAATGCGTCTGGTAATTGATTTGCCAATCCTTGTAAATGAATTATTCTTTGAACTTCTAGTTCACACTGTTTAGTTTGAGGATCAAGATGAGATAACGATAATTCATTCCAAATTATATCGCTTTCCAATTGTTTTTCATCTCCCCCTAATGTTGGGAATGCTGATTCATCAAAATGACAAATCACCAAATCAAGCCGTAAATATATCTCCTGTTGATTGCTCTAAATACTTAATGATAGATGGTGATTCATACCCAACATATATTCCTAACCTCCTTTGAGGTCCCATCTTTGTGCGTTGTGGTGGAGTGATTGGAACATATACGACACAAACAAAAATCCTTAGATGGAAAATGTTTGGTTCCTGACCAAAAACCAACTTTATTGGGGAAGAAGTATGATAACTCGTTGGTCTGATGCGAATTAGTGTTGCTGCATATAGAATTGCATGCCCCTAGGCTGAAACAGGTAGTTTTGATTTCATAATCATCGGTCTTGCAACCATTTGAAGTCGCTTGATAAGCGATTCAGCAAGGCCATTTTGTGTATGCACATGAACTACAGGATGCTCTACATGTATCCCAATAGACATGCAATAATCATTAAATGTTTGGGATGTAAACTCACCAGCATTATCCAACCGAATTTTCTTGATGAGGTAATCAGGAAAATGTGCTCTTAGCCTTATTATTTTTGCAAGTAGGCGTGAAAATGCCATATTACGACTTGATAATAAGCACACATGTGACCATCTAGTTGATGCATCAATTAGGACCATAAAATATCTAAATGGTCCACTAGAAGGGTGTATAGGCCCACATATGTCCCCATGTATTCTTTCCAAGAAACTAAGGGATTCAATCCCCACCTTAGTTGTGATGGGCGAGTAACTAACTTCCCTTGTGAGCATGCAACACATGTAATGTCCTTAGACTGAAGAATCTCCTTGTTCTTCAAAGGATGCCCACATGAATTTTCTATAATTTTCTGCATCATTGTTGATCCGGGATGGCCTAACCGGTCATGCCAAATGATAAATTTTTCTCGGTCCATAAACTTCGGTTTTATGGTTGCATTTGATTCAATTGCAATAATTTTTGTGTAATACAAACCGGATGCAAGTGCGGGTAATTTTTCTAATACATGATTTTTACCCGATTTCATATTTGTGATTTGGAGGGATTCATTATGTCTCTCACATGTAGTCTCAACATGGTATCCATTTAGACGGATATCTTTAAAACTTATTAGATTTCTTTGAGACAATGGGGAAAACAAGGCTTTGTCAAATTTAAATTGTGTTCCACCCGGTAACACTATATAAGCTTCTCCAAAACCTTCAATTAAATTTGTACTACCGGATATAGTACTAACGCTTGCCTCTTTTATAATTAAATTAGAGAAATAATTCTTTTTCTTGAGAATTGTATGTGTAGTTGAACTGTCTATTACACATATGTCTCCATCACTAATAGCAAGTTTAGTTGCACGCTCCATAAGCTTCACAAGAAAAAAAAATCATAAATAAAATGTCTAACAAGTTTCAAACATAACATATACAATAACAAAAAAAATCACATATACTTCAAAACAAAAAAGGTTTTATTAATGAAACATGTTTCAAACATGACAAATACCATAACAAAAAAAATCCCATATGCTTCAAAACAAAAACAGGGTCCCATGCAAAATGTCTAAAAAAAACTGAAGAAAGTAGCATAATATAAGATCCAATTTTCATATGTATGGAAAATTGCAAGCATCCAATTGATTTGTATCAGTAAGGGAACCACCGGGGATATCAATAAGGAAATCACTAGCATCCATATGAGTTGTATTATTAAGACCTTTATCATCATCGGGTATAAGATTTGTCTCTATTCTTTTCCCTTTGTCTTTGACAGATTGTTGGTAAAGTTCCACCAAGTGTTTGGGTGTGCGACAGGTACGGGCCCAATGATCGTTACTTCCGCACCGATAGCATGAATTTGGTGTAGTTTCTTTTTTCTTATATTTTTCATCCTTAAATTTCTTTCCACTTTCATAACACTTTTGGTGAAATTTTGTGTTTCTAATTTGAACACCATGATAATTCCCTTGATTATATCCACGTCCACGACCATGACCACGATGATGACCATGACCACGACCACGAGTTCCATTATGGTCATTATATGTAGCCACATTCACTTCTGGGAATGGGGTTGTGTCAACCGGTCTAGCCTCGTGATTTTTCATTAAAAGCTCATTATTTTGCTCGGCCATAAGTAAACATGATATTAGGTCACTATATTTAGTGAACCCCTGTGCACGGTATTGTTGTTACAGGACCACATTTGAAGCGTGAAAAGTGGAGAATGTTTTTTCCAACATCTCTTGATCAGTAATATTGTCACCACATAGAATCAATTGTGACGTGATTCTAAACATTGCCGAGTTGTACTCACTTATAGATTTGAAATCTTGCAACCTTAAGTGAGTCCATTCCTAACGAGCTCTAGGTAATATTACCATTTTCTGGTGGTCATACCTTTCCTTTAAATTGGTCCAAAGGACAAGTGGATCCTTAATAGTAAGGTATTCATTTTTCAAGGCCTCATGAATATGATGGCGTAGGAATATCATTGCCTTAGCCTTATCTTGGATACTCGTTGTATTTTCTTCTTTAATGGTGTCACCAATATTATTTGCATTCAAGTGTATTTCGGCATCCAATGCCCATGATAAATAGTTTTTTCCCGTAATGTCTAACGCCTAAAATTCAAGTTTTGCAAGGTTTGACAGGATGAACTATATTATAGGAAAATAAAATTTAATTAATACAAATTATAAGCCAATGCATGTTAAACTTGAAACAATATATTAATGACAAAAGTGTTTATTTTAAAAGAGAAACGAAAAAAAACTAATAACAATTCATGTGTCACAATTAATTTTTTTTTATTTATGTAGAAAACTCATTAGTTTTATATAGTCTTTACAAATTCTTTGTTTTTATCTTTATTATAATAAGTGATTCCTCTAAAGAAATATCTTATACAAATCAAAGACGTTTATAATAATAATAATAATTTAAACAATATGAATATGACTGGTAAAAGAATATATCTTTTAGTCGTAAAAAAGAAAACTTTTTAGGTGGAACTTTTTAGCATAACAAGAGTCAATTTTATCTGTAAATAGTGTATAATTTGTAATTGTATAAGAACAAGAATCTACATCTTCTTCTAACCTAAAGTTGTATGAATTATAGTATGGATTATATAAAGAGATTTTAGCCGAGTAGGCAATACAAACTCACCTTATGATAATATGGTTGAACTTCAAGAGCAACACGCTGATAACGTGTTGTGAAACAACAAAAATAAGAACAAATATTATAGAGAGAAAGAGACCATTGGAGAATAAGATCACTTCTTATATTATTCATTTGTACTAAATAAAAGAGCCTCTATATATAGGGCTAAAATTATAAATGATAATGAGAGTTAAGAATATGAATAATCACATACATTTATAAGTAATAACACTCATTTTATAAAAAAACCAAGTTTAAAAAAAAAAAAGTTAATTACACGTCCGTACATATGTTTGGGCAGTTTGGCTCTGGTCGTATTTTTCAAAGGGCATTAAATTTGAAGTTAAAAGTTGGATTGGAATGACCATTGACCAAATAAACTTGAAATTAAAAATTGTTAGGGTATTCGGTATGGGGCGTGAAAGCTCATTTTAGTGTAAACTATGCAAGAATGTGGATGCTCATGTATGTTTGGACTCTCTGATATTCGCGTAAGATTATTTTTCAGATTGAAGTATAGGTATATATGAATGTTCAATCGGATAAAAATAAGATATTCGAGAACGAATATGTGAAAATCTGTTTGGAAATTCGTGTGTGTGATATTGACCAAAAAAGACTTCTATATAGGGGTAAAACAACGTAATGATTCGTCATGACAGTTATTGGTTGAAAAACCGTCACAACCATCAACAGTTTGGAAATTAGATGATTTTCCAGTTTACTTTGAATGACCAACTTACTCTGGATGACTAAATCTACTCTGAAAACAAATCTAATCCAGATGAACAAATCTACCCCAAATGAAGAAGCTCGCCCGAATGATTAATTTTTAACAATTTTCCACTTCCAAATCAATTTTCAGTGCATAACAAAATTTAAAAATAATTTTTTTTCCAAGTTGACCTGACGGATTAACACTAGCCACGGTGGCCGTCCCTAGTAGGGGTGTTCACGGTTCGGTTTGAAACCGTCCAAACCGGTCATCGGTTCGGTTTCGTAGTTGGTTTTTATCCTAAATTTTCGGCCGGTCGGTTTCAAAAGTTTCAAACCGTAGTGAACGGTTTGGTTTACGGTTTATACCAAAAATCGGTCGTAAAAAACCGGACCGGACCGTATATATATAATTATATATATATAATTTTATATACATATATTATATAAGTTAGGCAATATGAGTGTTTGGGACTTGTTTAGGAAAAAAGAAAAAAAGAAAGAAAGTTAACAATCGATTTCAAATCTGGGCCAGTTTCGACAGTAATCAATTTCAAGATTTCAACAAAACTTTTATAACTTTTTATATACATATATATCCGTTTGATATTTTACTCTAATTTGGTTTATGTTGTCAAAATCTCAAATTTATTTTACACCAAGTTTCTATATTTGATTTTTTTTGCAAATTTTTTACAAGAGCCTTTGAAATGGAAAATGAATCCCAAACTGCGAAACCAAACCGGTAACAACGGTTCTGTTTGGTTTGGTTTTTATTTTCAACGGTTCGGTTTTGGTTTTTAGTAATAAAAAACCGTACCCAACGGTTTGGTTTACAGTTTGACCTAAAAACCGTAAAAACCGGACCGTGAACACCCCTAGTCCCTAGGACCCTGCTAACCAGGGGCGCTGCCTCTGGACCCCGTTATTCAGTTGGTTTCGTCCTGATAAAATCAGGTGTTTAACACCAAAAATTAAAAGATCATCAAACAAGTATGCTCTATATACTTTCCAACTTGCTTAATTTTTTATTATAACTTTTTATTTGATCATTAATTACCCAAAACAACTGGATTGCCCTAAAATCACCATCAAAGTCTCTTTAATCAATAATCATTACTTGGTTTTACATTAAAATGGTAATGTATTTTCATGAGCGGTAAAAATGGGTAAAAAGTGAGAAAATAATAAATATATTTAGAGAGAACTATTTAGATTATAATAACAGAACTAGCAACTAGTTAATAGTGTTCAAAAAATCCAAAGTACAACATATTCTTATCTTATTTGTGATTTCAATATTTGTATATACAGAACCGGTGATCAAGGAAAAAAGAGAGAGACCGGTTATACACACATCACACAAAGAGAGAGAGTAAGATTGAGAATAATAACTTACATTAATACACTAATTCAAGTAGTCGAAATTACTGGGAAAAAATAGACGTTTGAGATTTAAACTAAAACATGTAGTGAGAGGTGGTTCTGGTTCGATGGCGGTAGAGTGGTAATTCCAGTTCAACTTTCGAGTGGAGGCATTGCAAACTGGTGCTGAGGCAGACGTAGGGCGTCTGTTCTACTTCTATTGAAGATGAACTAATAGCATCTCGTTTTGGTGAAGGCGGGTGAAGATGTCGTTACAAGAAGATGGACTAATAGCATTTAGCCCGGGGCCTTGCGCCTTATGTGCATCAAAGCGCAGGCCCTTGCGCCGGAGGTCACCGTGCGCCTAGACGCGCTTTTGAAAACCAAGGTAGCCCCAAGAGATGTTTAGCACTTGACATTGTCCCAAATTGAATGATAAGAGTTGTGTTTGTTCATTTATTCGGGTAAAACTAAACAAACGAAGACACACAAAGCACTCTACATGTTCATTTATAGCACTACCCATGAGTTGCGCTTTTTTCTATATCCTAAAATAATAAATTTTATACAAATTAGATTAAAATAAAATTCAACACCACCATGTAGAGTAATTGGCCCATAAATAAAAAGTGAACATTGGATTAAATCCTTCAATGGAAGTTGAAGGATATGAAACAAAATCCAAACTTGAAGGATATAACTCATAGAACTTTATGGAAGAGTGAACATTGGATTAAATCTACATAAATAAAAACAACCTAAAAACTGTAAAACTCAACACCCTTGATTGCACATAAATTAATGCAAGAAAATACCAGAAAATGGCTGACAACTAGTTTCCTTAACAGACACAACAACTGTGTATAATACTTGTAATGATTGCCAGTGGATCACTAATGTTAACATCACTAACTTTGACTCTCAGTCACAACTCTGAAATTGGTCAACTATGACTTCTGTTACTCTACCGATCCTCTGAGAACATCGCCTTTGCCACTTGGCGGTGATACGACGCCAAGAATAACAAAACCGCCCAATAAAACAATCAAGACACCCAATATATTCACCAGCATTGCTTCTGCAGAATAGCGTGAAATTATGTTACTGGTTTGAAGAAATGTAGCTTTTTCTAAAAGGCCAGTCGCACAAGCAGCAATTGCAAGCACGTAAATGTAGACTCCAAAGAACACATGCCATGGGAGCAATGAAGCCCTGCTGTTTCTTAAACCACCTGGATACCAGAATGTTGCAAATCCAGCGCCCCACTAAACATTCAAAATGATACGCGGTTCAGTAGTTGACTTTATTTGACCAAAAAAACATAGCAGAGAGAGAGAAATGAGAACCTGAACGGTGAATAAGAATAAACAAGCCAAGCCTAACCATGAGTGCAAGCTGTAAAAATTGTCAATCCCTTTGTCATTATGAAACTTCCATGCAGCCCATAAACCAATTATTCCAAGGAAAAATGCCAAGAACTGGAGTAAAAGATGGACTAGCTTTTTGTAACCCTTTGTTCCTGATACTGTTTTGTATGCCAGCATGGCTGCATCCATCAAGAACTAGAAATTAGAACATAAATTCTCAGAAACAATATTGTCCACAAATCCCAAAGGATGCAGATTATTGATTATGTTTTCTAAATTGTAAAAGGTAATATTATAGATCTTTCTATATATTTAACCAACCAGATATTTATGGGATGATTATACTATAGAATTTGTGTAAAAGATTGTCTGATTCCAAAAAAAAAAACTAGAAATTACAAAGCATCCATGAGTCCTAAAATCACAGGATAAGCAATTGGAGAACACCATTATACAGTTTTTAAAGGAAAGCTAACTGCAAACATATAATGGTAAGTATTTTTCGTACGCGATTAAATAAAGTATAGGAGAGTAAATTCAGTCACCTTCCCCATTCAGCAAAACAAGACCAATTACCATCAGAACAGGATGAACCTGCAGTAAAAGCAGCTATGCTAAGAAAATTGCTTATAAAGTTCAAGAATTCATGATACAATAGATATTCCTGATGAATAAAAATTATATTGTGAACTCGGGGCTAATACCATCTTTCTGTTTCTTGAAAGATGAAAGATTAAACAAATAATCCAATAAAACCATCACAAATTCTTTGTATGGTTGTAAACATTTTCTTTATCACAGAAATGAATGTCATTGGCTGTCATTGAAAACTGAAGTAAATCCAGAACAATACCCGTAGTACAGTTCCTGACACACAATACCTCCATCGAAACCATTCAGATAATAAGAACACAGCCAATGACGACTCATAAACCCCTAATGGCATGTTTGGTTGGTAGAAATTCATGGAAATTCAATGAAATTAGAATTAATTCCAACCAAATCCTTCAATTATGGAATTCAGAATCCCTCAATATTTCAAAGAATACCTCACGAATGTTTATAATTTACGTAACAACTCTAGCCGTTTTTCATTTTCTTTTTAAAACATTCTTTTAAGACATTTGAGTTTGGATCTTTTTTTTATAAATTGTTAATTTTAAGGGGTAAATTTTGTCATTTTAGGTACTTTTACATTCCAATTTCATTAAAAATGTATCAACCAAACACATCATATTCAAACTCCAAAATATCCAGCGAGCCAAACGCCCCTAATATTCAAAAGAAACCCTACAATTGAGTTGAAAGTGTATAGCACTTGCATAACATGCCATTTTCATTGCTCAAATTCATCATTAAACAATTAAACACAACCAATCTGAACCACTAATTAGAGATCTATCAAACATGAATTCGAAGCATATACAAACATAAACAGCTGACAATCAGAAAGGGCTTTTAGAATAAACGAAATGCGATTCCAAATAAGAAGAGGAATTAGAAAATTACATTGAAGATGAGACTTTTGTCATCTGAAATAAGAGCCAGTCCTCCTCTGTAACTAATGTTCCATATGAGAACTAACGCAGCAATAAATAAACCTAGAACTCGCACGCACAAGAAGAGTGGGAATTTCACCATCGGAACCGCCATCTTCCTGCTAAAGGTACACAGCAAGAGCCGGAGAGATGACAGTAGGTGATTGGAGTTTAACGAGTCCAAGTTGTGATCGATTAATTAAGGAAACTCGATATCGGAGCTGAGTTTTTTCAGATTGGGGAAGGAAGATCTTGACTTTCATGTAAATCGTTACAATTCATCATACACGTTATAATACTTATTAAAAAAATCTTTTAATATGTTTATATTAAACTTTTTATCAAAATAATACTCTCTTTTAACAAAACTAGTTTTTATCCTCCGCGCTTCGCGGCGGGTTGGTTTAACTCGTTTACGTGAATAAAACTTACATCAAAAAGCAGACTCGTGATAGCGTATGATACCAAAAAATAACTCAAATTTGAATTGAACTTAGTCTTCAATAAATTTTAAACCAGAACGCTGATCGAAAAAGTTTAAGAAAACGACACATTATGTTATGTAAAAAAACTTAACGCACGATAGTTATCATAGAAAATGGTGTCAGACCCATCGTTAATAAAATTTACACGAAAACGTAGTCGTAACGATAAAAATAATGTTAATAGAAATAAAACATAAAACTAAATAACAAAAAAAGGAAAAACGAATTAAAAAAATACCGCTTCAGGTCGTCGAAAACCATAAGGCGAATACCGATACGGATTCCGATAATACAAATATCGACAATGATGTTGCTCGCCCATAATAGGTTGGGCTCGTAACGGTAGCACAACAATAATGACACTCGCTATAGGCAACGAAAAAAACTTGATTTTGAATAAAACTCCGTTTAAAAAAAATTATATTGAAACGTTGACAAAAAAACTACAAATAGTTGCGCACTCCGTATTTCGAAAGTTACTATTCATGCCAATTCCTATTTAAACTTACTTTCTAATTACAATATTATATTATAAATATATACTCTTATTTAAAACATATGAAGATAGTATCTACATTAAATAAAAGTTTAAATGCATGATATAGAATCGTTGCTTCTTGCTATATGTGTGATTGTGTTCCCCTTTTTCACGCTAGACTCAGATTAGGGTTGTACCGTTTATTTCTTTTCAAAACACAAAAACAGAGATAGAGAAAGGAATCACGGCAGTGAGATTGTGGGTCTACGATGCAGTTGCGGTGTTAATCTAACGAAGCCTACAACGGTTGTGGTCACTTTTCTGATTCGATACATGTTCCTCTTTTCCGTCAAAATCAAATGTATGCATCCTCTTTGATCATAACTTCGTCTTTATAACGATGAATCATTCTTATTTCTTCATCACAAATTAGAACTTTTTGTCAGTTTAGGATCTTACAGTTTTCAGTTGTTGATTTGAGCTGTAATTGGAGGCTATGGAGAGCTTGATTTGTCTCGCAAATCATTTTTGAAAGAGCGTGTACTCCTTCAGATTGTTGAGGTGGGTCTTGATTCTCAGTAGGCTCCTCATCCAAAGTGTATATGTATTTTATTGCGAATATGCATTAGGTTTCTGTTTTGTTGTTCCGTTTATGGTTTGTTTATGTTGATAATAACTTGTAATATGAGACTTATTATGGTTTTTGGAACATGAATGTGGTGCATGGGAGTGACAACCCTGAAAATGGGAAGCGCGAAATAGGTAAGAGTCAAGTTGGTCGTGTTCGAAAAGGGTAAAACAGTAATTTTAGTTTGAGCGTGACCATGTTATATTTGTGTTTGTTTATATAGTAGTTCTCTGGTTCAAAGAGGGAAAGTTAACTTCCCATACATAATACAAACAATAAGAAATGGTGATTTTGATATTGTTAAGTGGCTTTCGATTATATCATGATTTTTTAAAAGATAACAAATTTAACACATGACTGTTGCAAATAAAGAGGGAAATTGCCACATTAAAGATCCTCAACCATCCTAACGTCGTTAGATTACATGAGGTTAGGGGTGAGCAATTAACGGGTATTACCCGGTAAACCCGTCAAACCCGTTGAAACCGACCCGTGAGGAACCGTAAAAGCTAACAAGGGTACGATAAACGGGTCTATAATTTAGCCTCAAAAGGGTAAGGGTCGGGTACGGATCTAGAACCGAAGACAACCCGTTAAACCCATCACCTTTTAAAAAAGTAATAAATTTTCAAAATTTCCAAAATATTTAATGTAGATCAATATGTAAATATGTGATATATTTTTTAAATTTACTAAATTTAACTATACGGGTCTATCTTCGCAAAACGCAAACCCTTAGCCGTTTACCCGTGAACCCTTAACCGACCCTTTTAACTATTATACGGGCCACGGGTATGTATTTGATCATCAAAAGGGTACGGGTACAGGTATACCCGTTTACACACCCCTACATAAGGTAATTGTGTAACCTTTTATGCAAATATATTCATGATGCAGCTGAATCTTTTTGAATTTTTTTTTCTAAACATCTGATTACATCACTTAATTGCATAATGATTCATAATCCACTTTTTAAAACCTTGATGTTAATTATTAAACTATTTTTTTGATGTTATATTTGTTTGCTTATTTTATGTTGAAGCAATAGACTATGGCTTTTATATGATTTGTTTGAAAGTATGATTTCAACGGGTCGAAAAACATATTTAATATGGGTTAAAACGAGTTGGATTAGGCAATATTTTATTTTTTTTTATTAATCAACTAAACATTAAAAATTATATTTTTTGTTTTCCTTTTAAGTTTATTGATGGATAATTTTATTTTTAACCTGTAACACCTTAAAAATTCAACCAATTTTAAACTTTTCAAAACACACGGAAATATGTTCCATAAAAACGCCCTTAATTAATCAACACGCGATAAAGGAAAAAATACGATCAACGACATAGTTTTGTTTTAAAAGAACAACCAACACTTCAAATTTAATGTTTGGCCCCCAGGATTAAAAAATTGCAAACTTAGTCCAAACACTTGATATCAAGTTGCACGTTTGGCTCCTGACGTTAACACAAATTAGTTTTTAACTGAAAATTACCCCATATGTCATCCGTGTGAGGGTAACTCAAACTTTTCAAATTTTTAACCCTAATAAAACACTATCCCTTTCCCTATTGATTACAAACTACGTCGTTAAAGATGAGACCCCATGTCGTTTGAACCTATGAACCAAAAGGAATTGAGAATCGTCCAACCTTCAACGTTCATAGTTTGTAACCGGGAGGAAAAAAAGTAATGTTTTATTAGGGTTAATTATTTGAAAAGTCTGAATTACCTTAATGTGGATGACACCTGGGGTAATTTTTTGATTAAAACTAATTGGTATTAACACCAGAGGCCAAACGTGCAACATGATATTAAATGTTTGTGCTAAGTTTGTAATCTTTTTCAGACGTGCATTTCAGACTTGCAGTTTTATTTTATCAAACCATATGGGCTATTTGTATAATTAACTAAAAAATCCAAATAAAACCTTAAGCAACAATAATATAATTAATAAAATTGTATTTACATAGTTTGAGTTTCAAAAAGTAACAAGCTTACATGTACTAAACGTTAAATAGACGTGTCGATGACCACCATCAACACTTCATTACTTTATTGTTTTATCTTTGATTTGTCAAACTTTATTCAATGAATTCATTTGGTGTGGTGGCTAAAAACAATACGCCTGTAAACCCTTTGACTTTATTGACCAATAGGAGGCCATCAACACTTCTTCACTTTTCTCAAGCGTCCCACAGCCACACTTTTTTTTCCTTTCCCTGTAACCCTGTAAACCCTTTGACTTTATTGACCATTATTTGAAAAAGTTTTTCTTTTAAAATTAAAAATAATACGCCTCAAATTGTTACGTTTATTTTACGTTTCGTGTATATCTCATAGGTAGATTTAAAAGACCATGCGAATTAACTTGGGTTACATACAGGTGGTTTTGGTTGTATTGACTGAATCTTTTGATGTAACTAGTTATTCCTTACCTTTAGGACTAAGTTGTTTTTTGGCAGTGAAAATTGTAACAAGTGTGCCTGACGCTATTCTTGTAATAGGATTACCTTTGGTATAATTATTGTGCGGAAGTGCTAGTGTGAGACAATCCACTTTGACTCGTTTTTATAGTTTACACACTTTTGTATTGCCGCTTCTTACTACTGTATTTATGTTAATGCACTTCCCAATGATACGTAAACAAGATATTTCTTGTCCTTTATAGATATAGAGAAGATATAGCATAGATATTTTGAATTCATCATTTATCACTTAGGTAGGAACTATAGTATTTTATTGCTACGAGTATTGATTATTGAAAATAATAAGACACGTATTTGAACCCGAAAATTCCAGCGTATACAAGAGCCAAATAGGCGTATCATTGTTGTAGGGACTTGTGGGAGGTCTCTACGGCTACTTATCTTTACTAACCATGTTCAAATTGATATTTTGAATGTAGGGAAAGCTCCGGTGTGATCTCGGGTCTCACATCAAGTGGATTTGATTATCGTGGACATGTTTTGTAATTAGTTTTATTAATCTTCTCGTATAGAGTCTTTACACACTATGTGAGGTTGTTACAAGTTGTGGATAACTTGTTAGTAACTTTTGTTAAACTAATTTGTGGAAATTATGTTAGTATAATTCGTGTTTGTAAAACTTAACGTGTGGATACGTTAAATGTCGTTTTGGGACCTAACTTTCGCGTGTTTTAAAATGTTTAAATTGGATTACGGGTCAACGCCAAAATAGTTTTTTTTCTTGTCTTTTTACATTTTTTTATTTAGGTTAATAAAGTCGTCGTAACTTTATATGTTTATTTTATCTATTTAAACATGTTTCTTTTTTGTGCTTAGTCGCGCTTCTTTTTTGTGTTTAGCCACGTTAATGTAAGCGCGTAAACCGTATAAGGTCCGCTTCGTATCTACATTTCGACGTAGATTTTTATCAGAAACAAGTTGTGTCAAATACAATACATTTCTGTGCTTATTTTTATGTACGTTTTCGGTTGGCCTATGTTTCGACGTTAATTTTTTCGTAAACGAGTTTGATTACGTTTTCAATTGCTATACGTTTCAACGTAAATTTTGTTAAAAAATGAGTCGGGTCATAGATAATACGTTTTTATTCAACAATATAAATTCGAGTTAGTCAACGTTTCAACATCGCAACGTGCCACGCGTAAATAACTAATTTAAAAAACTTACTTTATCAAAAGATTAAAATTACAATATCTCAAAATCTTCATCCAAAAAGCATATCATCTCATTCATGTAAGGCTGAGGGGGACTGGTCGCGTGAAAGAGGCGTGTAACCTGACTTGGCAGCGTGGGTGGCGGGGCGTGGTCCACAGTCGTGGGCAATTTTCGTGGTGATTTGCACGCTCGTGGGAAGAAGGAATGTTACCGTTTGAAATGAGTAGCCGTTGGTAACAGCTATTTTTTTATCAAATTTAAAAATTATATATATACCCATATTATAAACCATAAAATTTATAAAAACCAACCTACAATTCTCTCTAAACCATCATTTCTTTTTAAAAGTTTTGGACCCCAACAATCCCAACCAACCGAACACCAATCCGTTTTGGATGCCTCCACCGCCTCCTGGTCAATATTTTCAAGACGGCTCCCCACAATTCGTTTTTTGAAACTATCAACTACAACAACCGGTCTCTTCTTTTTTTAAACAACCTCCACCATCACCACAACAAGATTACACACCTTTATTCAAGAACGAACCCGAAACCAAACACGAGGTCATTCCTAAAACCCAACCTGAGGTCGTTCCCAAAACCCAATCCGGATCATCTCGCAAAAAGAAAAAGTAGGTGCATCTAGTGGACCTCAAAAGTGGACACGCAACGAGGAAGAGGTGTTAGTTAAAGCGTGGGTGTCGGAAACGCTCAGACGGGTCATTATATGTGGGAACGAATTTTACAAAAGTTCCTCACTAAAATGAACCGTGGAGATTACCACTCAATAGGCACAGTAACTTCAAAGTGACGAGAGATAAGTACAAAAACGGCGAAGTTTTGCGCTATACATAATAACCGAAGCAATAACCGCAAAAGTGGCAAAAATGACGCCAATATCTTGAACGATTGTTTACGAAAATATCGAGATGAAGAAAAAAAAACCTTTTAAGTTTTTACATTGTTGGGAAGTTCTTAGAAATTGTTCACAATGGCATAAAGTGCCAGAGATGCTTCCATCCCAATCGATGGGGTCAAAAAGAAAGTCAACCGATCAGGAAGGGACACCGACTAGCGGATCGAAAGCACGTTGTTACATCAATCTCAATGAAGCTTCTGAAGCGTATGAGGAAGATAAACCACCACGTCCAATCGAGAGGGATAAAGCAAAACAAAAAGGAAAGGAGAAATCTACGACATCCTCGGCTACGGATGAAAAAATGGATAAAGTGTTGGCGAAGATAGAGAGCTTTACCGGCATATACGACGCTGTTGAAAATAAAAAAATCAAATTTCGAGAGGAAACGAATGAACAAGAGGATCTAAAAGTATTGACGTGGAATACCCAACACTTTTTGGGTGAACATCTCAAAGACGTCCTAGCTTTGCAAGCGAAGATCCGTGCAAGACTTAGGCGGCAACACCTTTCGATTGATTAATTAGTTTTTATATTAGTTTTTTAAATCTTATGTTTTTTATTATTTTAAATGTAATGTTTTTTAATTTTAATGTTATTTTTTATTTTTATTTAAACTGTTATAGAAAATTAATTAAATTAGAAAAAAATGACGTGACAGTGTGAAAATGTGAAATCATTTCCCTCTGATGTAGAGAATGTAAAAAAACTATAAAATCTAATGTGACGCTGACGTGGAGAGGTATAGAAATATAAAAATATGAAGGTAATCCCCTTAGGCTAATCCGCGTAACTATCCTTCAGAGTTCCGACAGAATAATACCCCACTTGTCATCCAATAATGACAAAATAATAATTGATCATATCATGAAGGGTAATGCCCCTTTCTACTCACCGGTTGAATTTTTAAAAATGTCATTTTACTCTTTTTTTTTTAATTATTATTTCTAAACTTGCTTTTTATTATTATTAATATTTTAAACGACCAAGCTACGAGCTAAACCTATCTTGGTTCGTGCTCGACTCGCTTAAAATCGACCTTTTTTTAAGTCAAGTTTTTTCGAACAAACTTCGGACAAGCCACAAGTCACACTGTGATGAACAAATCTTATAAAATAAAGTGGCTGTAACTTTTAAGTTTTAACTTGTATATCCCAATGCTATTAATAAATTCTATTATGTTCTCTTTGAAAATTACATTTGAGCTCATTTTTATTAATATACTAGTTTAGAACCTGTGTAATAGATAGGGTGAAAAAATATTAATACATAAAATTTTTAAATCTTTATATATATATATATTTTATAGACGGAAAAATGTAATACATATAGTAACAATAGCAAACAAAATAAAAAATATATAAAATTTAATATATAATTAATAATTTGTTTAAAAATATATTATTATTGAAAATATGGAGATGTATTTAATAAGAGAGAAAGCCGGTAAAATTTTTCTAAGAATAAACGTGAAGACGACACGTGACATTAAGAAACCTTTATTTATTATATAGTATAGGTATATGTATTTGACCAATGTAAGAAAAATCATGAAAACATGCCATAATAGTTAACTAATAATACGTAAGAAATTCATGAACAAAGGCCATTATTAATCTTGACAAATTTAAGAAAATTCGATAACACATGCCATAATAGTCAACTTATACCCAATCAGAAGTTGAACATAATAAAAAATGATCCGACTTATACTATGTAAAAAAATTAAAGTATAAAATCGGTTTGGTTAATTCGGTTACATCACACATTAAAACCAAAATTGAACCATAATTTTTTGTTAATTGGTTATGACTTAACCGAATCATCAGTTAACTGTTTGGTTCGATTAAATTAATTATGTTAGTTCGGTTAATTCGTTATTTGCTCAACCTAATAAAAGTCAGTTAATGGGATTAAAGCATACCAATCACAATTATTATTATTTTGTATAAGTTAAATTGAAAAAAAAAACATGAGTGTACGAAATTGTCCGACCTTATCTACTCCTCCATAGGTGAACATATGTTGAGTCGATGAGGGCAACCGTCCTTCATAAACATTTTTTGCAATCATCCCTATGATTTTTTTTAGTATTATACATGTGTTATATATCACTAGTGAAATGATTTTCAAAAATTTGTTAGAAGGAACCTTCTCACTCTTGCTTCGCTTGTAAGATAAGAATATGCCTATTTATATGCTTTACAAATAAAAGTACAACTTTTAAAAAGCAACGTACAACTATTTACAACCAGTATTGGTGCCCTTTCATTCCCCCATGAACGGGGACATTATCGTCATTTCGTACGCTTTCAAACACCCACGTTCTTTCTCCAAAGGCAGCCTGATAGGATTCCAAAAAGCATCATGCTTTAACGGAACATAATTTCATGATAAAGTACTAAAATTAAAGTTAATCAACAATTACAAGAATTAAATTTAAATACAGTATTTTATATTTATCACCTTTTATAATAATTATTATATGAAACTTACGTTTCTTTATTTTAATTTATATACTAACTAGGTTAAAATCCCGTATATTACACGGGTTAAATAAATAAAATGTTATATACTTAGTAATAAAAAAATATATTTTTAGAAACCCATGTATTTTGGTAATAAAAATTTTATATTTTAAAAAAACCGTGTATTTTAGTAATAAAAAATTTATATTTTTAAAAACTCGTGTAATACACATGTTAAATAAACCGGTATATTACATCGGTTGAACTATTTATAATTAAATAACAAGTATCCGTAATTAGATTTATATTAAAAATCTAAAAATAAAATCTTTTAATATCATTATTCAATATAAGAGAGAGACGGGAAAAAATTGATACAGATAAACTAGAAAGTGACACATGTCCATATAATTTTATCTATTAATATAAAAATTATTATTTAATAGGAGAAAGAAACATAAAAATTAATATTTAATAGGAGAGAGAGTCGAAAGGTAACCAGAGAATGACACATGTCATTCATGGTTTTTCTTTATTATATAATATAGAAGTATAGATATTAACATACAAACATTTAACTTATCTACTTTAATTTTTCTAAAAATTATCCATACTAAAACTTTTGAAAACATGAACAGTATACATCCTCCATTCATATCTGTCAACGGTTAACATGTATAATCATTTTTTAAATAAAATGACACTATCATAGCCTTGACTTAATGGTTAACACATGTATCCATAATCAAAAGATTACATAGAGCAGGTTGCGATATATTTATCGTAAAAAATATATAAATTGTTAGTTTAAAATATTGTAAGAGTAGGTTGTGATGTTTTAATACTCTGTGTCTTTGGTTTTTAACTCTATTAACTTTTTTGTAAATTTTTATGTGAAATTACTGATAGATCCTTATGAAGAAAAAGATGGAGTTAAGGGTATATCAGCAATTTCACATAAAAACTAACAGAAAAGTTAACGGAGTTAAGGACCAGAGACGCAAAGTGTTAAAACACCAAACGTCAGGGATCAAATGTGTTACAGGTGGACGGAACCTGATGTTTTGTTTAAAGCTAAGGACAAAAACTGCGGTTTACTATTTTTTTTTGGGAAAACTTCACCAAATAATAACCAAGTTTTCCAAGTGTTCCATTTAAGTCACTCAAAGTTTTTTTTATCTCAACTTTCACCAAGTGTTCCAATCCTATGTAATATTTTTATAAATGTTTAATTTTTTTAAAATTGATTGAGGCAAATGAAATATATATGAATATTAGTTACGAATAAGTGAAAATTTTATTCCAATTAATTTAAAATAGGAGGTAATAGTGAAGAAAAAATTCACCAAATAATAAACAAGTTTCAAAATTATTATATTTAAGTCGAATTTAAAAAAATAATTGCTAAATAGTAAACAAGATTCATATATGTTTTATTTATCTCATTCAATTTAAAAAAAAAAAAACTTTTATAAAAATATTACATAGGATTGGAACACATACCGAAAGTTAAGTGACTTTAGAAAGACAAACAAATTTAAGTGACTTAAATGAAACAATTGAAAAACTTGGTTACGTATATAATATAGTTACCCTATTTTTTTTAAAATTTAACTATTTTCATGAAAAACCAAGGGCAATGATGTAATTTCACAAAGTCGCATTGCTGTACTACCAAATAAAATTGAAGAAAGCACGTGAGTGATCAGCTGTAACCCACCATCGGTGGCTACTTGGCACATTTTGGAGAGAGAAAAGTTAGTTTGGAGACGTTACCGGATTCGAACTGCTTTTATTCACCGGAATTTAGGATTTATTTCGCGTCCGGTTAGGGTTCATTTCATTTCTCTCATCTAATTTCCGTTTACTCACTCTCGGGATTCGTAACATCTGATTACGGGCGTCTTTTTGGGGGAAAAAGTTCCATTTTCGTCACTCTTTGTGACTGTAGATTTAGGATCTGCAATTTTGCGAGCGTTATGATGTTTACGCCTCAGAAGGTGTTGTCGGGTTGGTTAACTCCTAGAGACGAGAAGAACGGGACTGCTGCTGGCAATTCGAACCCTAATTCAAGCCCTAATTCTACACCCAAGGGTTTGGTGTCGAACGTCGGGATTATGGATCAAGATGTTGTGATTGATGAGATTAATAAGCTCGAGAACGAGGTGAGTAATAATTAGTGTGTTGTTTGTTCTTAAATTGCGTGCATATCTTATTGTTTTGGAATTTTTTGATTTTTTTGATTTTCTGATCTTGATTTTGGTTTTTATTGTGTTATTTCTTTCTTAATTAGTTGAAGGAAATGTTAATGGTGAACTGTTACCTTTTAGTCAGTGAATTGGGTCTAAGTGGAGTTGTGGAGACTTGAAGCATGGAAAATTAGGTCTTTTTTGGGGGTGTAAGCATAAATCAAGTGATCTTAGGTGTTCTTTTTTGTAATTTGATAAATGTGTATGATGGGGTGTAAACATAGTAAAACTCCAATTAAGGTGATTCTTTTTGGGTTAAAAAGCTATCTGTGAAGATATTAAACTAATTCAGGTTGTATGGGGTCAAAAATGGATGTGAACAGCTGCCACGCAGAAACTGCAGTACTGAAAATAAAGTTTTTATAAAAATAAATAAAGATGAATGTTTGAACCCATTTAGTTCCCTGCCATAACCTTCAGAAGGCCGTCTGCCAGCATAAGCTGCGATTTTCCTGCTCCCATTGGTTGGCAGGGTATTGGCGGGTCCTGTGAGTTTTCCAATATCGAGTTGTCACGGTTACTGAACACACACACTCGCTAAACAAGGTCATTGTTTTAGAATCAGCACCCTGGTGGTACTTTTAAGTTTTAACAGTTGAAAATCTAGGATTTACCATATACTATATTGTTCTAATAAAGAGCATCATTCTTAAGTTTTAGATCAATTGGGCTTTCTTTCATCTCCAAACTTCATATGAATGATTTCAACATGTTATGTGAATTACAAATAACAAGTATTCCTTTTGTCTATAAAACATGGCAACTTCTCTTTTCTTTTGTCAATGTTATTTCTTTGATTTGTTTGTTTAGTATTTTTGGTAGACCGATTGAAAATCAAGTTCATCTAATTATTGGTTTTATACAGCTCTATGAATACCAGTACAACATGGGCCTTCTCCTCATTGAGAAAAAAGAATGGATCTCTAAAAATGAACAATTTGAGCAAGCATTAGCTGAAACAAAGGAGCTCCTTCAGCGAGAGCAAACGGCTCATCTTATTGCAATGTCAGAAGTAGAGAAACGAGAAGAGAAGTTAAGAAAAGCATTGGGAGTTGAAAAACAGTGTGTCCATGAGGTAACATCTTAACTAACACTATTATCTTTGTTTATGTTAACTCAACCTTAAACCACGATTGGTTACTGCAGTTAGAGAAGTCTTTGCGTGAAATGCGGTCAGAATATGCAGAAATAAAATTCACCGCTGATTCAAAGTTAGAAGAAGCACATGCTCTGTCTACTAGCATAGAAGGGAGATCATTAGAGGTAGAAGCGAAAATACGTTCTGCTGAGGCTAAGCTTGCTGAGGTCAGCAGGAAATCATCAGAGATTCAAAGAAAAGCAGTGGAGATCGAGGCAAAAGAAAGTTCACTCTTGAGAGAGCGCATGTCATTTAATAACGAGTATGCCTCACATTTTTTGTAACTTTATACTTTCACAATATTATTTATTAAATCTAATATGTTTTCTTGTATTGTCAGGAGAGATGCACATGATCGCAGTTTATCTCACCAGAGGGAGGATTTAAGAGAATGGGAGAGAAAGTTACAAGAGGGAGAAGAGAAACTGGCTGAGCTTCGTAGATTGATTAATCAAAGAGAGGAGTTGGCAAATGATAATGATAAAATCTTCAAACAGAAACAGCTTGATCTTGAAGAAACACAAAAGAAAATTGAAATGGGCAATTCAGCTTTGAAAACTAAAGAAGATGAAATTAGAATGAGGATGGAAAACCTAGCTTTGAAAGAGAAGGTAATTTTTTGAAGGTTTTGGCTGATTGATATCTTAAAAGTTGTGTATCTACTTCACCTATATGATTCATCTGCAGGAAGCTGCAGGTATGCGAAAGAACTTAGAGGTAAAAGAAAAGGAATTACAAGAGCTAGAGAAGAAGCTTAATATGAGAGAGAAAGTAAGTACTTAATAGAAACATATTTTGAATGCTGCAAAAGTTTTTTTTATAGATATAATTAATATCATCTCCTTGCAGATAGAGGTTAAAAAACTTTTGGATGAACACAAGGCCATCCTAGATGCAAAGACACATGACTTTGAGTTAGAAATGGAACGAAAGAGAAAATCTTTAGACAATGATTTCAAAATTAAAGTTGCTGAAGTGGAGAAAAAGGAAGTCGAGGTCAACCACTTGGAAGGAAAAATTACAAAACGAGAAGAAGCACTAGAGAAGAAACTTGAGAAACTTAAGGAGAAAGAGAAGGATGTTGACTTAAAGTCGAGAGCTTTGAAGGAGAAGGAGAAGTCTCTTAAGGCTGAGGAAAAGAACTTAGAGAAAGAAAGGAAAGAATTAAGTGGTGAAATGGAGAATTTGTTAAGTCTCAAGGCTGAGCTTGAGAAAATATGTAGTGAAATTGAAGAACAAAGATTGAAAGTAAATGAAGAACAGGAAAGACTTCAAGTAACAGAAGAAGAACGAGCTGAATTTGTCCATTTACAGGTGGAATTAAAGCAAGAGATAGAGAAAACAAGGCAAGAAAGGGAAGCTGTTCTGATGGAAAGGGAGAATCTGAAGCATGAGAAGGAGAAATTTGAAAAAGAATGGGAAGAACTTGATGAGAAACGAGCCGAGATAAAAAAGGAATTAGAATCTGTTGCTTTACAAACAGAAAAGATGGAGAAATTGAATCGTTTAGAAGAGGAGAGTTTGAAAAATATGAAGTCAGAAACACAGAGTTATGTAGAGAGAGAGTTGGAATCTCTCAAACTGGCTAAAGAATCATTTGCTGCTTACATGGACCACGAGAAATCAGTGTTATCAGAAAAATATAATAATAAAGAATCCCAATTGCTTCATGATTTTGAAGTGGAAAAACACGAACACGATACCGATTTAAGGAACAGAGAAATGGAAATGGAGAACCGTATGCGTGATCGGGAAAAATCATTTGAAGAAGAGAGAGAGAGAGAGTTAGCAAACGTGAAATACTTGAGAGATTTTGCAAGTAGAGAAATGGAAGAAGTGAAATTAGAAATGGTACAATTAGAGAAGGAGAAACATGATGTGTTTGCAAACCAGAAGCATCTAGAAAGTCAACAGCTTGAAATGAAAAAAGATATTGATGATCTTGTTGGGCTTAGCATGAAGTTAAAAGACCAACGTGAACAATTCTTCAAAGAAAGAGAACGGTTTGTTGCATTTGTTGAGAAACAAAAGGGATGCAAGGAATGTGGAGGGAGAGTTTCTGCGTTCGTTCTATCTGATCTTCAATCTTTAGCTGAAACTACGAATGCTGATAATTTTGCTTTACCAAAATTAGCAGATGGTTATTTGAAAGAAGCTGTTCAGGTTACTTCTGAGGGTAAACCGAATGTCGGGACTTCTATGGGTACTTCAGGGTCTCCTGGTTCTGGTAGTAGAACCATAAACTGGTTGAAAAAATGTACCTCTATATTCTCAGCAGGGAAGAAGAATGAGCATAAAGCTGGTGAAACAGAAATAGAAGCACAAGAGAAGCTTTTAGATGTTGGAGAAATACCCGAATTTATACTGAGCTCTGAGGATGAGCCAGAAGTGTCAGCAAGAGTTGTACCAGATTCTTTTGATGTCCAACAACATGTGGACCAATCAGCTGATGATGATCATAAACACAGCATCAGCCAAGCACATGAGATTGAGGAAGTTGCTCAGCAGCCTGATAATGAAGGTCAAAGTAAGTCAACCAAGCGGCCAAGACCCAGGCCTACTCGAGCACGGTCCAAGGCTACTAGTGATAATAATGGTGTTGCAGAAAACTCTGTTTACACAGATGAAGTGAGCCAGGGAGTTTCAAAAGGTGGAAGCCGCAAGCGTGCAAGTGCACAGGAGCCTGAGTACAGTGAACAATCTGATGGTGTTACAAATGGTCCCCGCAGGAACAGGAGACGGAAAGTTGTTGAGGCTCCTAAAGTAACACGATACAATCTACGTCGATCCAGGTAAGTAAATAAATCAGTGCTTTTTTTTTCCTTAGTCGTTTTTATATATATCATACTGTATTGCGGTTAACATTCATAATTCAAAGGTTCTGTAAGCTAAACAAACAAATCCTGAAGAGACCAATTTAGACAACTCATTTACTTATGAATGGGTTGATTTGGTTATATTTTATTTATATTTTATCTCTAATGGGTCGAATGGGTAAAATAAAATAAATTATCTAAATTGGGTATTGCTCAAATGAGCTGAAAGTCTTCTGAAGTGTATTTTGAACATATACAACCTTGCCAGTTGCTTTATTAAATAACTTAGATATTATGGTGTAATAATATGGTTAACTTGTAATCATATTTAACGTCTTAATTCTTTATAAAATTTACAAGAGTGTTCACCAGTCAGCCCAACCCGGCTAGTACTAAAAATGTCATGTTTTTACCTGCCCAAACTGCCCATTTGACATTTCTAATGATCATCTATCAAACCATATCTTGTTTAATGTTTAAAATAAATGTGGTCAACTGAATCACATTTATTTTGTTGTTAAAAGATTTGTTCTTGTTTTAACAATTTTAAACTGCTTCTTTGGAGGCCAATTTTGCACCATGGGATAACATTAATCTTTTGGGTTATGGCTATTTCATAAGTTTACACGTATATTACTGTTAATCAGGGTAGCCCCCGTGGCTGGTAATGGAACCTTGTCTAATCAAAGTAAGGAGGAAGGAACTGATTCAAAGATCTAGCCTGGAGCTTCAACAAGTATTGCTAATGGAGACTCGCAAACCAATGTATGTATAACTGATTTGATTTAGTTCTTATCCTTTTGAAGAAATATTGCATTCTTATACTGAATAGTTGGTTTTGATGATGGTAGCAGAAGAAAGCTGTGCATGGAGAGAATGATGGTGCAAACAAGCTTCCAGAAGATATGGCTTTGAGTGAAGAAGTCACTGGGACACCACAGCAGGTTATAGAGAATGACATTGATGATAATGAGATTCAAACTCCTGGGGCCCATGAACAACAGGATGAAGAAGATGACAATGGTGATTCTGAAGATGAGTCCGAGGAGGAGACTGAGCATCCTGGTGAAGTTTCCTTAGGAAGAAAGCTATGGACTTTTATCTCCACATGAGAAGAAAGAAAAAGTGTTTTATATGAATATGCATGCATAGAGTCCAAACAAATCTTTCCTTTTTGGTGTCAAGAGTTGTTTGTTGTGTTTCTAGTGACGGTCGTCTATTTATGTAGTCATGGTAAGTAGTAGCTAGTTTACGGGTCATCCATCATCCTTGGATTGTTTTGCATAGAGTGCTGCTACATAAAATTTGTGTAAACATTCAAATGCTTGCTTTTCATTTTCTTGTGTGCTGTTTTTCTTTCTTAATTTGTTACAAGACTTGGACTTGGATTGTTCCTTCTATTTATGTCGTCTTTTCTCGAGTCTCTCACATCTTGTGTAAATATTCTCATAAAAATAACCCCATCTGAGATGTTAAGTATTAATATATAACACCAATAATACACAAAATAAATATATAATTACTTTTCCTGGTTTATCTTTACAGTCCAAGATACACGTGGCACTCGCATAAATTGTTGTCCTTGCAGCTTGCCGCTCACGTAAATTGCCGAGCCAGGGTCAGCTCGTGCTTGGCTTGCTTTATAAACAAGCCGATTACAAGCGAGTTTTTCTCAAGCTTGTTGAAGGAAGCTGCCGTGAGTTTTTTCAACAACCCTACGATGGAATGATCAAAATATGGAAAACTTGGCAAAAAGGATACTTCATTGTTAGAACATTGATGACAAAATTTACATGGAAAACTTGGCAAAACATTTCCCATAAAGAATGATCAAGATGGCAACAACCATGCTAAAATCATCAAATTTTATATACAATGACGGTGTAAAAAGCAAGCAAACAACCTCAGATCATGACAGGTGTCCTATGACGTACTATTCAGCGCGTATCTTACTTGTACCAGCAAAACATGTTTCTGTATTACTTCAAGTCCTCCAACTGATCTGAGAATTATCGTAATATTCAGAACTGTAGTCTTGACTGCCAAACGCCATCCTCTGAAACAATCTAATTTGTGCAGACTGTTCTCTCGAGTCAAATATTTCACTCTGTCCTGGTCTCATCCCGTTTGATAAATCTGTTGTGAACTCTACAATCGAGTCTAATGCTCTCACCACCTGCACCAACCGTGTCAATTTTTAGTCATTTTTGGCTTGATAAAATGCTAATCATATTCCATGAAATAATAGTGCAATGATTACTACCTGGCTCATTTGTGGTCGTTTGGGGGCTAAATGGCGTATGCAGGCTGCAGCAGCTTCAATCATCCGGAACATTTCTACCTGCATGTAGTTCTTTCCCAGCCTTGGATCTACCAATTCTTCAAAACCCTCGGTTTCAAGTGCATGGTTGAGCAGAGGACGGGCCTAAAAGTACATGATGAATTTAAGTTCTAAATAATCTTCTTAAATTTGAGTAGTTTATAATAAACCTACCCATTGAACCAGGCTCTCATCACCCAGGGGTTGAGATGCATCCACAGGCTTACGACCAGTGATGAGCTCTAAGAGCACTACCCCGAATGAGAAAACATCTGACTTTTCGGTCAACTTCCCACTTGAAGCATACTCTGGAGCCACATATCTGAGGGAATCACAAAACGTTGTTTTGTCATATGCATAAAATGATTAAACAGATTAGCCAGCTCACCAAAATAACGACCATTTGACAAGCCACCTAGTGTAATATATATTTTTCTAAAAATCCCAAAAATCTTCATCTTTTGTCATATGCATAAAATCCCAAAAGTCTTCATCTTTTGTTCATCAAAAAACTTGAAGAGCAAGTTTTTTAAGAAAAGAACACAAACTAAATCCAAAATATATTTACAAAATTCTTGTTTTTAGAAAGAAAGAAAACAAAACGAAACATTAGTACAAAAGATAGTATAAATAATTGTAACTTACCCAAAGGTTCCCATGACACGAGTTGTGACATGTGTATTCGAATCCATTGCTAATTTTGCAAGCCCAAAATCAGCCACCTGCCAATTAGAATAATATGACTTTTAAAAGCAGTTATCAACTTTAGTAACAATCCCACTTTGTTTTCTGTAGCTTTCATCATCATTCTAGCAAAGAACCCCACTTTTTCCTAGAACCAATGGTTTCCACACAAATTGTAGAACTTTAAATTTAAATGTAAATATAATCACCATACTTTTGGCAAGTTTCTTCCCAGTTCCCAAGACCATTTGTTCTTGTAAACTTTAGCGTTTTTTTTTTCAATTTCACAAGAACCAACAATTTTGTTTGCAACAAAAACCCAAGTACAATGATTCAACTGGTACTGAATACAACTGCTAAATCATGTTGAAAAGTGTAAGATACCTGGGCATCAAAGTTGCTATCCAATAGAATGTTTGATGACTTAATGTCCCTGTGAATGATCCGGGGATGACCTGATACACAATAAAAACATCAAAAGTTACATAATAAAAAAAGAAAAAGAAGCAAAAATGTTGAGAATCTGAACTTACAATCTTCATGCAAGTAAGCCAAACCACGAGCTGCACCAGTAGCAACTCTAATTCGGGTCGCCCAGTCCATAACCGGCCTGCCTTCACCTATAAAGAGGTTAAAGTCACAATACAACTTTGACAACACATTATCTCAAATGGATTACAAGATCCAAAACTTACCATGAAGATGGTAATGAAGGGTATTATTTGGGACATACTGATAAACAAGTAATCTTTGATGCTCAGATATGCAATAACCAACAAGAGAAACTAAATGACGATGATGAACTCGACTAATAGTATCAACTTCAGCTCTGAACTCACGTTCCCCTTGTCCACCACCAATTTTCAGTTGTTTAACAGCAACTTCTCTCCCATCTGATAATAAACCCTTGTAAACGCACCCGAACCCACCTTCACCTAAAAGATTGATTCCTGAAAACCCATCCGTAGCCTCAACTAACTCTTCATAGGTGAACAACCCCTTCGAGTTTCCTACACCCCCATGGTCTGGTGAGTACATGGAGTTACTTAATGACTGGTTCGCGGCTAATGGGTGAATTGATGGTTGGGACCTCAGAAATTGGGAGTCTGTAGGCCCAATACAAGTTATGGAACTTAATAACCAACAAATATAAAATGTGGTTGTGTAATGATAATGAGGTGGTTTAGTAGATACCTGATTTTTGAGACGAAGCAGATGGTGAGGGCATAATGTAGTAAACATTAGGGCGGCCATTTCGTCTTTTTTGTCTTCGTCTGAACCACACAGCCATCAGGAAGAGAAAGAGTGTGATAAACCCTACAACAAGGCCGATTGCCACTACGCCTCCTGTTTTTGATCCACCGGGGGACCTGCCAGATGTACCGTTTTGTCTACCGCTTGTGCTGGTATCGGTTGCTTGTGAGGTTGGTTTCTCGGTGGGTAAAGGTGGTAATTGTAAATTAGGGGTTCCAGAGGTGGATGAATTGGAGGGCGTTGGTAAAGGAGGTGGTAATTTTGAAAATGGTGGTGTGATGGAGGCGTTTGAAGGGGGAGGGTTTTTGGGTGGAGGGGGAGAGGCGGAGGCTGGCGGCGATGAAATGATCTCTGGAGGTGGATGGGAAGGAGAAAGTGGTTGAGGAGGAGGAGGTGGAGATGGTGAGGAAGGTGTGGGATCAGGTAGGGTTGGAACCGGTGGAGAAGCGGTTGCTGGTGGAGGAGAACCACCTGATGGTGGTGGTGGAGACAAAATTGGAGCATCTGGGGGAGTGGCAGGAGGTGGTGATGGTGGAGTGGTTGCAGGTGCTGGTGGTGGTGCTGCTGCAGGTGGAGGCTGGGAAGGAGAAGTAGGTGGTACTGGTGGTGATGGTGATGTGTCTGGTGGTGGTGAATTGGCAATTGCAGGTGGAGAAGGGGTAGCAGGGGGCGGTGGAGTTACCGTGGCTTCACCAGGCTGAGACGCAGGAGGAATAGGCTTAGGGTTTGAAGAAACAGGAGGATTTGATGAAGGTGAAGAACTTGGAGAAGGTGATGTTGAATTCATTTAAACAAGATTCAACTATTCTTATCAACAAAACGCTTAATTTTACTCAACTTCTCATCATTAATGTCACAACATAGCAGAAAATACCAATTCATAAATCTCAAGAACCCTAAAAATCTTCATTCCAAATTGATGATTTAGTACCCAAATTCCCAATATTTCAACAAACCTCAGTACAGAAACTCAAGATCTTGACATGAACACCACTAAAATTTCCAAATTGAAGATTCAGTAATCAAGAGCATTTCAACAAACACCTGGTATGCAAATCTAAACTTCAAACACAGAATTCCAACAAGTATTAGAATTTTAAACCACCAAATCCAGATTCAAATGCGAATGCAGCAGAAATCAAGTAAGACGTGTAGCAACGAACAGAAACCCTAGAAAATTCAGCTCTAAAAGGGAATAATTTTCTCCATTCACACACTGTAATAGACTGGAACGTTGATCTCTGAAGTGGGAGTTTAGAAAAAAATGGTAGGGTTTAGATTTGTTGAAGACAATTTGGGAGGACTTTGAAAAAAGTGTTCACATTCTTGATAGAAGGAAGGAAGGAAGGAAGGAAGGAGAGATTGAGGGTGATCGTAGAAGGGAAGTCAAATCAACATCATGAAGTGCATATTAGTGGGTTTAAGATCTGTCATATCAAATATGCTTGTTTGATTGCAACCACGATCGCATATGTAACCGAATGAAAACAGAGACATGGATAACATTTTCAATTTCAATTTCAATTTTTATATGATTTCAAGTTAACCCGTGAACATTTTTAGCTAAAAGTGGTTAGTGTGTTACGAGTTTGTGAGTTATCTCGTTTATTTTAAAACTAGCTATACGGTGTAAATCTTAATATTAAATTAATAAATATTTGAACATGTCTTTTTATACAATATTTAATGATATTTGTGTTTGTCAAAAATTAAAACATATTTAATTAGTTTTTTTTTTAATGGCAACAATGAGATATATTCAAAGAAAAGCTAGCGGGTGACTAGCAAAAGAACCCCAAATACAAGAGCAAAAACCAGACACCAAACTAAGTGCAAAGATACAGAGAGAGTCACCCAAAAAGGAAACACAAGAGAATACCAACTAGCTACCCGAGCCCGGACAGGGGGCAACGAACCCACGATTCCCGGTCCCTACATATGACCTGCCCCTGGTTCCTAGCCAATTAAACGACGTAATCTTTATGTCGTCCACCATGTTATCCACAAGCCTCCGCGTGTTCGAGAAAATCCATCTATTCCTAGTTAACCAAATGACCCAAAAGGTGCAATAGGCAACTAAAATTATGATCTTCTTGACCTGTTTGCAAGCAGATGCGAGGTGTACGTGGGCCGCCAAATCTGCCACATATTTAATTAGTGAAAAACGAAAGTTGAGAAAATGGATGCAAACTATAGTTGGTATAGTTGTCATACACATACATTTGTATAATATATCCAATGTAAATAAAAGTGGGGTTGGAAATATATATGTATTGATATATACAATTATGAAAACTCATAAAAGCTTATTTGAGTTAAGAAAATAAAACCCTATGTAACATTTTGTTTTTTAAGGGTATGTTTGTTATATATTTTCGTCATTTTTATTAAGAAAATAAAAAAAATGCCGATTACTTTTTTTTAATATATAAAAATGGAAAAAAAACCTCGTTTTTGGTCATGTTACATAACATTTTCAGTTACATATGTAAAAAAATTTATAAAAAACCAGTCGATGTTTTTTTTTTTATAAAAAGTGTTAAAATTATATATAGAGTTTATCCTAAAAAAATTACGATATATCTTTAAAAAATAAATTAAAAGAATATTTTGAAGAAATAGATTAAAAGAATGTTGACACTTTAGTAGTTCACCTGTTATTATCCTCCCAAAATATCTGCAATATAATACTGAAACATTATAGTATGCAAAATAGATATATGAAATAGTAAAATACATGATTTTAAATTAAAGATTTCTTATTTTTAAGTGATTTATGATTGAAAATGCAATCAAAGAAAGTTATAAGATTCTAAAAATAAAGTTAAGAATGTAGCTTTTAGTTATTTTGAATATTAGTTTGAAATTTATTTAAGAAAGTTTGAGTGAATTGAGGTCAATAATTTAAGAATAACATAAATTTTGAAAACTATAATTGCATTTAATTAGCTATTTAATAATAATAATAATAAACATATATAATCATAATGAGAATTTGTGAAGAATGTTTTTGGTGGGAAAAGATGGCTAATAATGAACCATATGATGACAAATGACAAATTCATTTAGTTTTTTATTAGAAGAAAAATTAGTAATTTAATCCGGTGCATTGCGACAGATTAAACAACGGATGCTAAACGGCTTCGGAACTTTATATATAAAAAATAGTTAAATCGTTAAAAATCAAAGTTTTTGAAAAAACTAAAAAGAAATAGCATATAAAAATTCCTTTTAACTACTGCTTGATAAAAATAAGTATGTCGTAAATATTTGAAATTTTATAAACATTATATTTAATAGTTAGAAACAATAAAAAAAATAATATAAGCGTATGAGTGTGTCACATGTCAATGTTGTGTTTGGCCAAAGAAATCATTCAAAAAGCAAAAAGTGTCATCTTGAATATTTTTGAGGGGCATAATGTGTAACTTTTAAAAACATGATTTAATTGCTTGGACTTCATTGCTTCAACGGTGTTAAGAAGTGAAATTTGAAATTCATTCACAGATAAATATCTGTTTCTATTTACTAAAACTTAATTGAGAAGTATTAGTGTTCAATCATCTTTTTTTTTCTTCGTAATTAACTTTTTATTTCTTTATCAACATCTGATTTTGGTGATTTGATTGAATGTTTTCTAACTAAATCTTTCCTTGTTATTTCGAGCCTGTGACAAACAATTTTTTTTTAGATCTCTTATCTTTTTTACTTTTGATTATTTTTTTTACGAATACATGATAACTGAGTTATGTTTACCTCTCAAATTTATAAAGTCTCAACTTTACCCCTGTAATATATATCCTTCGATGTGGCTTCGAGTCTAGGGTTTGACAAACCGGGTTTTTTTCTTTTTTATTCTTTTTACTTTATTTATTTTCGTTTGTAAGTAATATTTTTTTTATAATTCTATTTTTTTTACTTTGTTACTGACTTTTTTAATAAATTTGCCATTTCATTGTTAATTCATTGTCGCAAGTTCATACGTTTATTTTATGCAATTAGTGACGTTATTGTCACCATCGCAACGCGCGTAACGAAGTTTGCAAACCCACCGTATCGTGCGTCCTAAGTTTCTAGTTATATGTTATATATAGGATAAAAAGTTGTTCTGAAAGAGACATTTGGTGGTTAAAGGTAAAAGAAAATGGTAAATCAAAGAGAATCATTTGTATATTCCAAAGTTCTTACTATTGAAGAAACAATTACAAGGCTAAACAAAGGAGAAAAGGAAAGATAATCTCTATTCCTAATTACAATCCTCTCAATATAGAAGGAAACAAAGACCATTAAACAAGAGATTAAATCAAGGATCTCAATACTCTCCCTAAAGCTGAAGTGTGTAGATTTCAAACACCCGGCTCGCCAAGTAAGGTCGACAATTGTTGGGCACTTGAGAGGTTCGGTAAAAAGGTCGGCCACTTGAGATCTTGTGTCGATGTTCAAGGGTTGGATGTTTTTGGACTCGACTTGTTTACGTACAAAGTAACAGTCCATCGCGACATGCTTTGATTATACTTCAAAAATTAATTACCATTTAAGACTAGTTTTTTAAAATAATTAAAAAGATGGATTAAAAAATTAGTTTAAATAAGCACTTACAATCACTATCACACCATAACACCACCGTTGATATAATAAATCAGCATGTTAGAGAGATTTCCAGCTAAAAATAGATCTTCCCACACTTTGTTATATGTTATTTTTTTTTATCATTTCAATTGCTTAGCGTCAAATATCAAAACCTGTCACTATTAATTTCTCATTTCTTTAAACTTAGAATATTTATTAAACCGATCTTTACGTAATAACTGTAGTGAATTACCGACAGAAACAACTCTTTACAAACAACAAGGGAACACATTTTCACAAACCATGTCTTGATGCATAAGGTTCGAACTTTTAGTGACAACAGTAAGTCAGTAACCAATATAGTGACCAAAAGGGTCGAACTTTTAGTGACAGTAACCAAGAATGTCCATCTGTTCCTCCACCACCACCATCACCCCTACTAAAAATCCACCACAACAAATTACTCAGTGAATTACCATCATCATATCCACTCAAACTCCTAATCTGTTCAAGAGAAACATCCTTCTCATAAACCCCTTCCAATGCATACACAAACCTTTTCCACCCTTCGCCGACGCCTTCCCTCGCCAACACAGGCAACGTCCACTTCACAAGCTGCCTCACAAACTCCACATCCGAAAACAAAACCTCTGTAACCGGCAACAACGGCAGCACTTGAATCCCAAGCCTGCATTCCCTCCACTCGGCCGGAGCAAACCATAGCCCGCTGTGTCTTTTATTAGCCCAAAGCACTCCAACCACTCGGTTCTCGTTTGTGAAATCTTTCGCGTAGATTGTGTCGCCTTCTTTCACATGCCACCATGTTTGAGATGCGTGAATCTCCAATGATGTAAGCAGTGATCCCACAGCAACCAAATGCGCGTCTCCATACGCTAGCTCCAACAAAGCAGCAGAGTAATACACGTTCACAGCTTCACTCGTGCTCTCCTGATTCCTCCCATCCGCAAACTCAGTCAGTCCCCCTGCCCACGAATGCAGCTTCCATAAATCAAAACATCTAAAACGCGTATTCTTCGAATTATACCCTTTCCCCAATGTCATAAAATCCGCCATCAAAGAGTACGCGTGACCCCTATACTTCCTTCCCCAAACAGGATCTATCTTGGCAAGAACAGCAATCGCGTAAAGAAAATACCCAATGTGAAAATGATGGTCGTTATAAACCCCGAACCCAAAATCCGCACCCGTATCCGTAGACCCTTGTTTCGTCACAAGCCCACCCCACGTTTTCTCATACAAAAACCCGTTACCAACAAACGTTCCATCCAGCCACGGCTCTACAGTTTCTCTCAAATACTTTAGGGATCACATCAAAATAACCAACTTCCTCAGCTATCAACGCGAATCTAGCCGCTCTAGCAACCAACTTCCCGTAAAAATACGAAGAAGTGGTTTCTATCGAACTCGAATACAACCCCTCAACGTCTCGCACGAGTGCTTCGACGATTTTAGGGTACAATTCTTGTTCAACCCCTCTGATTGAGTACCAAGTGATGGAAACTGGGTCAGGTTTCAACACCCACGAATCCCCAACCACACCCACAAGATCACCATCAATACTGTTGAAAACATCATCAAGAATCTCAATTGAACAAGTATCTAGAAGACGGAGATGAAGAGGGTTTGCTAACATCAACAAATCCCCCCACCCCTTCTTCTCCCATTTATACTCAACAGAAAACGGTTGGTTAAACAGAATATGACCCGAAACCGGATAACACGCACTGAACCGGTCAAGAACCGGTTCGAAACCCGGGTTCGGTAACACGGAAACGCGAATTACACCGCAGAATTCTTCGGAAACGAAGTGGGATACATCACGGGTTAAGTTTATTGGGGAAGAGGAGTATAAAAGCCATGTTTGACCGTTATTGAGGCGGATCTTGAACCGGGTTTTAAACGGGTTGATGATGAAATCAAGAATTGCGTGAACGGTTGAGATTGAAAGTTGGAGGGGGTGGAGGGTTTGGAGGGTTAGAAAGGGGATGTCTCTGACGAGATAGAATCTTAAACCGGGTTGAAGGTCTAGGGTTACGTTGAGGTCGTTGAAGGAAGATATGATGTGGGTTTGGTTCGGGTTGTTTAGAGCGGTTATGGTGAGATCCGGGGTGAAGATTTGGTTGGTGACGGCGATGGTGGAGGAGAGAGATGGGTAGGAGATGCAGAGGGAGGAGAGGGGGGATTTGATGAGGTAAGCGCATTCCGTCAGTTTCCTTATCCCCATCTCTGTAACTACATTAAAAATTACTACATTTTCTCTCTTTTTTAATTAAATAATATATATTTTTTTTTATTATTACCTTTTCTCTATCCTCCACTCACAACACTTTAAAAAAATATTAAAAAATTTATGTTGATAAACAGTGTTTTCCCCAAATATATAAAAAATATATACATTTTCTCTCTCCTCCACTCACAACCACTTTAAACCACTCCTTAAAATATAGGGAACCACACTCACAAATATATGGGGAACCTGCTGTGAATGCTCTAAGGGTGGATGTATTCGGGTTGGTCACCGTTTTTGAGGAGGAGGTTTTGGAAGGAGTTGGTGGGGAGGGGAAGGAGAGGAGGTTGGGGGAGAAGAAGGAGGAGGGGGGGGTGGGAGGACGCTGGAGGTGGTTTCTGGGAAGGTGAAAGGGTGGTGGTGGTGGTGGTTGTTCATGGTGGGGAGTGGTGGATGAGGAGATGGTGTGGTGTGGTGTGGGTTTTATACTTTTATAGGGTGTTTTGTGAAGTGTGTGTTAAGGGTGTGATAATCATTCATTTTTCCTTGAAGTTTCCTCAACTCCTTAGTTGAGGCTGCTAAGTTTTTGATAACAAGAGAATTAAATATGAAATGGGCTCCGGTTACGTTATGTTCTCGAGTCCTTTTTAAAGAGATAACTGAACTGAAATGAAACCTTTTAAATTTGTGTTTCTAAGTGTTTTAATTGAAGGAATCGGAAAGAACTGAAAAAGTTTGTGTTTTTGAGTTTTTTTAATGGAAGGAAAGAAGAGAAATGATGATTTTTAATAATATTCGCTCTTAACTTTCCTTATAAAATGGACGAATTTGAAAAGAAATGAAGATTTTAATAACCTCCCCTCTCAAAATGTTCCTTTCGTACAAACTCTAGACACAAATTAATTTAGTTAATGATATAATAATTATTCATAATTAAATTAATATTTATTAGTAGAGAGAGACGGAAAAAACATGTTAATAATGAACCAAAAAATAACATGTGTCCTTTAATTTACCTGTTTATTATGTAGTATAGATATAGATAGTTATTTTGTAATTTATATTTAATAGAAGGAGTAAATATAAAATTTAAAGTGTTTTGCAAGAATATTTTCTAAATTTCTTTTATCGAGTCAATTTAATATCATTCAAGCTTACATTTTCTTGTGACGTTTTGGATTGAAAGCAGAAACACGTAAGTTTATTGACCCCACTGGCGATTAGGTCACCCACGACACTGAAGAAAAAAAAACCGTCTCACATTCTTATATTTAGTTTTATGTAAATTAGATAAAAAGCCTTAGATTTTATTTTATCTTATCTTATCTACCTAATTCTTAATTTATAAATGTGGACTCTCGGAGAAAAACCCATAAAAACTTAAACAGTAACGAAATTTGTAAGAAAAAACAAAAAAAATCTAATACGTGTGTAGGGTATGTCGATAAGGTCGTACATGAGGTGATCCAGGGGCGGACCTACCCTAGGGTGTCAGGGGTAGCCCGTGCAGTGCAAATTTTTTTTACAGTTTTATGTATCCGGTTTTCCACTGAGCAAAAATACGTTGCCCTTCAAAAAAATTTAAAACCTCAACACTTCATAAAAAGTCCAAAATTTTATAAAAAAACCCAATACTTTGTAAAAAGTCCCCATATTTTATTAAACGTTTTGATGTATTGAGTTTTAATAAAACATTTGGGCTTTAACCAGCCCAAATGTTTTGTCAAAACCCAATACTTCAAAGTCTCAATTCTCAAAACGAACTTATCCAATCGGTCGGCCAAGAAGAAAGACAGAGAGAGCGGGAACTGTGAGAATGTGATAGATAGAGAGCGGGAACTGTGAGAATGTGATAGATAGAGACCGGCCACTCGACCAGCCGCGCGACCTGAGTTGAGACCACCGCCCGGCGCCGCCTCTGCTAAACCCCAGTCCTCCGCCGTCGTAGTCCGCCTCGCTAGTCGCATGATACTGTAAAAAAAGTTGTTTACATGAAAGTACGGTAATGAAAATTTTATTACATGAAAGTACCGTCAAAATTTTTTTTTTCATTTACATGAGAGTACGGTAAAAAAAAATCGTTACCCCTAAACTTTTATTTAAATCCACCACTGAGGTGATCAATGCCTAATTAATGAAATGAGTAAAGATAATATCCACCTAACTAGCTAACTATTTTAATGGTGAAATCTGTCGTTGATAGTATATAAAAACTCTCAAGTGAAGGTCGAGTAGTGAAGATAACACAGAATTTGTTAACATCTATTTAAACTATTATATATATTTCACATTTCATTCCTTAAACATAAATCCCACAAATAAAAATCCCAAAAATTAAATCAAAGCAAATATAACAAGGATATCATGTCACACCCCTGTCAAGGCGAAAACACGAGGGGGCGACGAAATTTAATCATCACACTGATCAAAAGAAATTACTATTAAAACCAAATAGTTATTATATCACTATTTCAGAACAAATAAACAAATAAAACAAACAAGTAGAACAAATAATTCTAGAACATGATTTCTGTTTTGATATATGAGCATGTTTTCCACTCCAAAGTAGAAAGTAAAGAGGGGCTATGAACTCACCTTGCAAGTTTAGAGGGTTGAAGCCTTAAGGATTACGTTGAGGTTGTTGAAGGTCTTGGGTTACGTTGAGGTCGTTGAAGGAAGATATGATGTGGGTTTGGTTCGGGTTGTTTAGAGCGATTATGGTGAGATCCGGGGTGAAGATTTGGTTGGTGACGGCGGTGGTGGAGGAGAGAGATGGGTAGGAGATGGAGAGGGAGGAGAGGGGGGATTTGATGAGGTAAGATCATTCCCATCAGTTTCCCTATCCCCATCTCTATAATTACACTAAAAATCACTACCTTTTCTCTCTTCTTTTTAATTAAATAATACTTTTTTATATATTTATCATTACCTTTTCTTTCTCATCCACTCACAACACTTTCAAAAAATATTAAAAAAAATATGTAGATGAACAATGTTTTCCCCAAATATACAAAAAATATATACATTTTCTCTCTCCTTCACTCACAACCACTTTAAACAACTTCTTAAAATATAGGGAACCTCACTCACAAATATATGGGGAACCTGCTGTGAATGCTCTAAGGGTGGATGTATTCGGGTTGGTCACCGTTTTTGAGGAGGAGGTTTTGGAAGAAGGAGTTGGTGGGGAGGGGGGGAGGAGAGGAGATTGAGAAGAAGAGGGAGGAGGGGGTTGGGAGGACGGTGGAGGTGGTTTCTGGGAAGGTGAAAGGGTGGTGGTGGTGGTTGTTCATGGTGGGGAGTGGTGGATGAGGAGATGGTGTGGTGTGGGTTTTATACTTTTATTGGGTTTTTTTGTGAAGTGTTTGTTAAGGGTATGATAATCATTCATTTTTCCTTGAAGTTTCCTCAACTCCTTAGTTGAGGCTGCTAAGTTTTTGATAACAAGAGAATTAAATAAGAAATGGGCTCCAGTTACGTCATGTTCCCGAGTCCTTTTTAAAGAGAGAACTAGAATGAAATGAAACGAGAAAAGATTTGTGTTTCTGAGTGTTTTAATCGAAGGAATAAAAAAGAACCGAAAAAGTTTGTGTTTTTGAGTTTTTTTAATGGAAGGAATTGGAAAGAAGAGAAATGAGGATTTTTAAAAATATTCGCTTTTAAATTTCCTTTCAGAATGGATGAATTTGGAAAGAAATGAAGATTTTAATAACCCCCTCTTAAAATGTTCCTTTCGTACGAACTCTGGACACGAAATTATATTATATCTTTTCATTCTTTTTCCATCTCTCGTTAATTCTCATTTCTTTCTTTGATTTCATTTCCCTTTATTTTCTCTTATTAATTCTCTTTCTCTTCTTTTGTATGTAGTAAACGCGTTCTTTTAAAGTGGTTAAAGTAAGTAGACTTATTATAATTTATACGTATTCGGCAGGAAATTTTATAGGTATTAATATCCAGTTTCCCCTGATAGGAAAAAAAAATCTCGGCCCCCCTTATTAGACTAAGTGATATAGTATAGAGACTACACTTGTAATATGGTGTTCTATATAAACACCTTCTTATGTAAGCCCTAATCACACAATCACATTTTAATACAATCATATTACAAGGTTTAAGTTGGTATCAGAGCTAGAGCTCAACCACCAGAAAACACCGCCGTAGGAGCCGACCACCACCGCCGCCCTACCCACCACCACAACAAACCTCCATTGATGTCTTCTTCTTCCATTCTTTCTACCGCCACCGTTAACCACCACCACACCAACACCATTGCCGTCAGCCCCACCACCACGCGGCGAAACCCTAGCCGCCGCCTCCGGCTGCCGAAACCCTAGATGGCACCCCCTGCCGCCACCACCGTTCTACACCACAACCGACAACCACAGACCTCAACCTACAACGTTGTCGCCGCCCTAAACCCTAACTTTAGCCGCAACCACCACAAAAATACAAATCCGGCCGTCGTTGCCATCTCCAGTGTCTCCATACCGGCTGCTGCTACCACCACCACAAGGTAAGCCACCGCAGCTCCTCCCAGTCGCCGTCACTATACAACAGTGGCCGTTTTTCCGACAACGTGCACCTCGAGAAAGCCACAATGCTTTCAATTCCGTTTATTCTAGGGTTGAAAAAAAAAATACAGGTCTACAATCAGAGAGAAGAAAAGGGGAACAAACCCCTAGTTGAAGAACTCGGGCGACCGGCGAAGTGGTGACGAAGACCGGAAGATGATTAGGGTTTTTCCTAATCTAGTTTTGATTTGGCCTTGAGCCCATTTACCATTGCTATAAAAAAAGGAAAAAAAATGCGTGTGAAGGGTGAAAGCATGGTGGAGAAGGAGAAGATTAACTATCTTTCTAGTTTTATGTTTTTATATTTTCAACCTAAATCTCTCCCGAGCTTAGTTTGCGGGGGAATATTAGACTAAGTGATATAGTATAGGAACTAGACTTGTAATATGGTTTTCTTTATAAACACCTCCTTATGTAAACCATAATCACACAAACACATTCTAATACAATCATATTACAAGGTTTAAGTCCCTTGCATTTTCCTTCAAACTTCGCCATTGAGGCCTACACTTGAACAGTTGATTGTTAATTTGTTATACAACATAGATTTAATACCTTCAGAATTGCAGTTACACACTTACACATACAAATACACACATACATTAACATACCATAAAGAATTGCAGTTACACATACACATACACATACATATAGAATGGCTAGAGCAAAAAGGATTGGGTTCCAGAAGTCGAGGTATTGAACCATTAGTCCATAGGAGGGATTTTGCTAGAGCAAAAAAGATTGGGTTCTTAAGATTGCATGCCTGCTGTTTGCAAAGAAACTATGCAATTTGCTCAGACAGTATAGAATGTCATGATTTTTAGAATACCATTTATATTTTCTTGCAATACAACTGCAGGAAACATAGGAGACTGAAATAGTGTTGTGTATTAGGCAATTAGTGTTGTGTATTAGGCAATTTCTTCAAAGAAAGCAACCTTATAATTGTCACTCTAAGCACAACTCTCAATTTACCTTGCAACATCTATCTCAGACACAGACAAATGACAAATAGAAACAAAATCAAGATTTACTTCGGATTCCAAAATAAGGGAAAGCTTATCTGTGACCGGGGTGGTTACCATCTGCTGCTGGTGGTTACACCTGTGCTCCCTGAAAACCACTGCCAGCATGAGCAGTTGCTGCTACAGAACCAAAAGTAGCATTTTTTGCATGCGGCATAGCCTGCCCATGTGGGCCAGAAGGGCCTGTTGGTGACTCAAAGCTGGTTCCTCTGTGCACCTCGTAGCCTGGCCCACCGAACTGGGGCCCTCTTGCATGTCCCCTTTGTCCATCATACCCGGTTCCACCAGGTCCTCTGTACGGATCATAACCAGGTCCTCTATGAGAGCCGTAACCAGGTGGGTTTGGACCTCTTTGTGGATCATAGGCGGGTGCACCAGGTCCCCTTTGTGGGTCATAGGCAGGAGCACCAGGTCCCTTTTGTGGGTCATAGGCAGGAGCACCAGGTCCCCTTTGTGGGTCATAGGAAGGTGCACCGGGTCCTTTATGAAAACCAGGTCCCCTTTGCACATCATAACCGGGAACAGCAGGTCCAGGTCCTCTGTAAACATCATAACCAGCCCTCAAAGCAGTAGGTCCAGATTGAGCTCCAACAGCAGTATTCTCATCGGAAACTGTACCAGCTCCTGTGAACGAGCCCTGCCCCTGTAACGCAATATGCTGTCAACATGTATAGTGAAATAAACAGAAACATTAAACTATACAAACTTCATAACCAAATAGCATATCAGGTTCAATACATGAGAAGTCAAACAAACCAAAAAGAGAATCAGAAGAATTGATCTAACCTGGGGAACAACATAGGCATCATCATAAGTGTTCTGTCCAACAGGATAATGACCAGAAGCTTCTTTGTCATTGTGCCCAGAAAAGCCAGCATAAGGCCCAGCTGCTGCTGCTATATGAAATGTGAAAAAAATCAAAACCATTATGAGCTGGTAGCAAGGCCAAACAAAAAAAATATTACAATATTAATAAAAAGATTAAAAATGATGTACCCGCCCTTTTGTCAATTTCAGCTTGTTTCTTCAATTCTGCTCGAAGCTTTTCCACCTCACTAGCCATGGTCATATAGTTCTTTTCCATCACTTGAAGAGATTCAAGATGCTCATTGTATAATTTCTTCTCATACTCATAAGTTTGCCTGAAAAGACCACAGAACCAGAGATGTTTTACTGAATAGCTTCAATGATGTACTTATCAGAATTTAAAATCGTTGACAGAGGGATTACGGAGTATGATGCTATGACATTCAGGATAGCACCCTTAAATTTAATATTTTCCTTTAAAAACCAATAGTTTCACAAAAGTATCTAAAATGATATTCTCAACATCTATAACTTCAATAAAACCTAATTACATATTACGTATTGAACATTAACATCTTCAAGCAGAAATATTACCTACAATGATGATACTCTTGTCTAAGGCTCTCAAGTTCTGACATCAGGGCAGGGATCTGCTGCAAATCCATGTGAACCCTTTGATGATCTCCTGTCAATTGCTGCACTCGTGAAACAAGTTCCTCCCTAGCTGCAAGCAAGCCCTGTGCATCTGCTCTCGCCTTATTCAGTTCCATCTTAAGTGGCTCTGCAACTTTGAGATCTGCTTCCATCTTCCCATTTTTATCTAAAAGTCCCATAATTTGCTGTTCTCTCTCTGATTTTACAGTTTCTACATGATTATGTAACATCTGCAGCTCATGTTGTATGGCAGCAAGATCTTGCCTCAAGGTTCCATGAGTGCCAGCAAACCTCTGATTTTCTATCGCGAGTTTCTGCATCTCAACATGCTGTGCAACAAGCTTCTGTTCCATGATTTCTGGATGTGGGTGCATATCATATGGAGGAAAACCACCGTGACGAGGATGCATTTCAGGGGGAATTGGATCATGATGTCCTACGCCAGGGCCAGGCACAGGACGTCTAAAATGATGAGGCGGGGGAAGTCTACCTTTACTTCCCATTTAAATTTATGGTTTGCCCTGATTATCTGCATTTCACAGTTACACAGTCGTATGCAAGTGTTCCTTTCATAAATCCAATAACTCAAGTTGAAAACTAACACATGTAGAAACAAAATCACAGCTGTAAACTGAAGGTTACTACTACAGTAGAGCTTCCAAAAGATAATATAACCATAACATTTGTGAAAGACTAAAAGACGAATAATAAATAATTCAAATCGCGTGCAAACAACTTTCCATCGAATCGCGAAGTACTTATCTAGAGTCTATACAATCCAAGTGCTAGCAAATGGGACACTAATTAGCCTCCTAACTAAGATCAACAATATTACCTAATACTTTAATTAAACTGATCTACATGATACTGCATTCCTATAACACAATCAACCGCTCATATCATTCTTCCAAATTCAACCGTTTACAGACTTTAGCAGCACTTGATATCATGTGTAGTCTTAAATCATCTGCAGATATAACTTTGAGGCAATAATTCTATCATGGATGAACATAACTTTATATTACTTCGCTCAGTAGCAAGATGACTTAATTGCGAAGAGAAGAAACAACAAATTTCTCATAGCATTGAAACGAATTTCTAAAAAAAATACAGTAGGATTGAAACCCTAGAAGGAAGTGAAAATTACCGTAAAAACTAAAACAGTGAAGGAGTTACGAGGCCGATCTGATGGAGGTAACCGACTGTGCGTAAACTCATGCCCTAATCCTCGATCGCTATCTTGATTTCCATGTAAATATCGCAAAATCCAAATTTGGGCGTCGTTGCAAAAGTAATGTCGAACAGGGGCAGGTTACAAAAGAGTTAGGTACCCCTCGTGGCTCCTTGTTAAAAATTATTATTTTTAAAAAGTTTTTTTAGGTTTAAAAACCGTTTATTTTTGTTATGAGACGTTTTAAAAAAATAATCATACAACGTTTATATGAAAATAATAAAAAAATGTTTTAAAAGTGTCATTTGTTTTATAGACAAAACATGTTACGTTTATACATGATTTGATATTGTTAATGTAATTTTTTAAACTTATGGATCAAATCCAAAATTTAGACATACCACAGGGACCATCCGATCCGTATACTTAATTCTAATTTTTTACAAAAAAGTTTTTAAAAAATAATCATAAAATATTTTTATAAAAACTAAAAAAAATATTTTTTTAGGTTGATGTTATGTATTCAACCCATAATTAATAATTATAATATAATTAATTAATTTACACTTTGTTAAATATTAAAAAGACAAGAAAAAAAAGGTTGGAAATATTAAAAAGACAAAAGAAAAAGAAAAAAAGGTTGGAATTGTATTTATTGTTGTATAACAACGACCTAATAACAACCATTATAAAAAGTATATAAACATAAGAAGTAAGAGAATGAGAGAAAATAGAGAAGTCTTTTATTAGAGATGTCTCATACCAAGTACAAGAGCCACTATATATAGTGGTAATATCATTAATACAAATATAAGTAATATGTGAGTTAGGAACTTGGGTAGTCACCATACTAACATATTCATAACACTCCCCTTTGACTATCCACTTAATACACTTGGAGATGCTGTCTTGTTAAAAACCTGACCAGAAAAACCCAGTGGGACAAAACCATAGCTAAGAGAAAAAGAGTGCAGCGCGTATTATACACAATTAACAACATACTTCAGGATAATGATAAATCGGTACTTCAGGACTGTCAGATAAACTGATGCTACTGGATCAGTTATGTTGCCTCATTAAAAACCTTACTAAGAAAACCCAATGGGAAAAAACTTAGTGAAGGGAAAAAGAGTGCAACGTGTATAATACTACCCCTCATTTATATATCCTTTAAGTGATGTGTGTTGATCTTTTGAAAAAATTCCCTCAAAACTTCTATAGTCAATGATTTGCTGCTTGATTCCTTGAAGTGCAATTCCTTAAGCTGGCCAACGATGTATGATCTTCATGTAAAATTTCCACTGCCTCCTCTCGTAAACATATACCACTCGACTCACGATTGTGTTGTGTTACATGACCTGCATCGCAAGACTAACTAAAATCATTTCGATAGGTTAGCAAAATATAAACCCAAATCTTTCTTACCTTAAAGGTATCAAAATATTTGTTTACCACATTCGAGTGTCTCCCCTAGACACGAGGTATATCTTGCCGAATAAATGAGCTATCTAATCTTGAATAACTAGCAAGAAACATAAATGCACAATTACACTTAACTATGGTACGTCCAAACCTAGATTTTCTCATTCTTTGAAAATGGTCATTCTACGTATCACATAACTTGACAAAATTAATGTACTTAGATGATAATATTTGCCCGTATTAAATGTTTCAACATCTTCTTGATGTCACTCGATTGATGGATAAAAGTACCTTTATACAAATGTTTGATCTCTTCAAAAGATACAACAAACCTGTGATTGTTCTTTCAATAAAACATATGGATCATTTACAACATATTTATATCTTTATATTTCAAGATAACCAGTGAGTAGATTATACCACACCCGACCGGACTATTTAATCCATATACAGAACTTCTTATAATATAATTTTCAAGGTTGTATATAAATGCTTGAGACATTTATAATCCATCATGGACTTTTTTTCACCTTGACTAATTATGCATTTGCATTCACTCTTCAAGAGTATAGTACATAAAATTTATCTTTTAGCAAATAATTACAAATCGATAACAATATATTCATTTCCAATCTATATTGTACGTACCATTATTGGCATACCATAATCACCATGTTGAATTTATTTCTTGCATGTTTATTGGTGCACAAGGATTACAATTTTAAGATGTTTCAAATAAATTTTAAACATTCAATGCTTTAGAAAACTCATAAGGAGTTCCAATCAATTCAATAACGTATACAACAAACATACTATATTCAGATCTGAATCTGTATACATCAATCATAATGTTCTCGAGAACTTACTCTACATGATTTTAGTAGTATAAATCCGTCAGGAATTTTCTTGTAGATTTTGATATCATAACATTTTAAGATGCATATCAATTCTCTCTTTGTATTACTAGACTAATAAGATGTTGGAAGTCATTGCATCCACCACTAGAGAATGTATCTCCTCATAATTAATTATGGGTCTTTGCGAAAATCCTTGTGCCACCGATTTTTCCTTCTATCTTTTTCATTATTTAACATAATTCTTTCGCACGAAAGACCTCAATTATATCCAACATATTTACAACTTCATTTATATTGTAAGGCCCCAAACCCGGGAGGCCTCACTTGTTGGATTTACTCATTCACAAACAGTTCTTAAACATGAATATCAAAATAACGCAGTGGAAAACTTCATTCATTCATCATAATTAAAACTTGTTCATACATGCGGAAGCGTAAACATAGTTTAAAACATATTTACATCATAACTAAACATAACGGGATGCCAGTCTTCATGATCAGCCGGGTAACTCTTCTCGCTTGCCAAGCATCACCGTTCATCCTAATAACCTACCTTAACCTGAATGTGCACACTTAAAAACGTAAGCTACGCTGGTGAGTTCTAGTTTTAACATAAAACCTTAACTTCAAATAAATTGCCAAAAACATTACTTCATACTTCATTTAATAAAAAGCGTACGTAAATAATGCAATAACAAACATAACACTTCATAAGTCAACGAACATATAGAATCTGCGCCTTCTCGTAACCGTCAAATCCAAACGTTACATACTGGTTGAATAACTTAAGGATCACCACCACTAGGCCCATCATCACCGTACTGTCCTTCGGGTGAGGAACTCCTAGGGCCCGATACTTAGGTCATTCAACCCTTCAAGCACGGCGTCCCAAAGGATAGCGCGTACCAAACTTCAAGCACTGCATCCCGTCGGACACAAGTACTTAACTTCAAGCACGACTACCCCGTAAGGTAAATCGTACCAACTTCAAGGATCACGATAATCCCCTTGGCGACCGTCATCGCCCCAGTTGTACAACAGTTGGCCAGCCACAGAGGCCCCTAAAAGGTAAAGGCCCATAACATACTTCCCATCCCTTAACCTTCATTCCCTAAGGAATATTGGCAGATTCGTTCGTTTGTGACTTTCGTAAACCTTCGCTTCTTTTACTTCAAAAACTTCAGTTAAAGCATTCGTACGTTTTATTAAAAACATTCTCTTCGTTAAAACACTTTGTAAACTTCTTTTGGCAAAATATTTCATAAACACTTCCTTCATAAACATCATTTTATAAAACGTTACATACTTCCTTCATAAACATCATTTTATAAAACGTCACATACAACCTTCGTAAACATCATTTTATAAAACGTTACATACAACCTTCGTAAACATCATTTTATAAAACGTCACATACAACCTTCGTAAACATCATTTTATAAAACGTTACATACAACCTTCGTAAATATCGTTTCATAAACATCGTTTTATAAAATCATCACGTGTGCACACCAGCCCAAAAACATTATTAAAACATTTAAAAGAGGGCTTCTAGAACTCACCTTATAAGCTAGTCTCGGTTGTCCTAACAAAGGTCCAACAACTTCACTTCCGATCTGAATTGATTAGTTAATGCACATCAGACCAATACCGACTCTAACGGTTTAACCATTCTAACATACTGACTTCACTTCATCAGTTCTGATGTCTGCGCACTTAGCAAGTGCGCAGACCCTGCTGCCTGCGCACTTAGCAAGTGCGCAGACCATGCTTCCTGCGCACTTAGCAAGTGCGCAGGTCCTTCCTCCTGCGCACTTAGCAAGTGCGCATGTCCCTCCTCCTGCGCACTTAGCAAGTGCGCAGGACCTGCTCCGTGCGCACTTAGCAAGTGCGCACGACCTGTTCTTCGCGAAAACCCTAACTTTCGCATTCGGGTCTGATTATGTCAAGATCCCGAACCTGTTGCATTCAAAACGTTCGTTTTCCATTAAGGAACTTAAATCTATACTCATCTTCCAGTTTCATCCGTTCAAACATAACCTTTTTACCCAAAACCCGGAAAACCCAAAAACGAACAAAAACTCAGATTTAGGTCGGATCGTTACCTGAATCGAGCTTCTGATCTGGAGGTTCTTCTCACGAGTTATGGAGCAACACACTTCTCAAATCTCGGGTCGATCCGACAACTTTCTCTCTCTACGGTTTCTCTCTCTAGAAGTTGCAAATGAGAGAAATGGGTTGTGACCTTGGCTATTTATAGGGGAGGCTCCCCTTCTAGCCCATCTGACCTGACCCGACATGCCTCGTTCGTTTATTTCGTCATTTTAACCGTCGTTTTATTTTTGGGATGTTACACGTCTACCCCCCTTACAATAGGTTTCGTCCCCGAAACCTATCATAAGTCAAATAGATGAGGGTACGACTCCCTCATTTCCTTCTCCGTTTCCCAAGTGGCTTCCTATCCCTTCCGATGTTTCCATTGGACTTTAACCAATTGGATAACCTTTTTACGCAACCGCTTCTCCTTCCTGTCTAAGATGGCCACGGGTTCTTCGATGTAATTAAGGCTGTTGTCGACCTCGATGTCGGTAAGTGGTACGTGAGCCGATTCATCCGCCAAACACTTTCGCAAGTGTGATACATGGAAGGTAGGATGAATCCCACTTAACTCATCCGGCAACTCCAACCTATAAGCGACTTCCCTAACCCGTGCCATTATCCTGAATGGTCCGATAAACCTCGGACTTAACTTTCCTCTCTTCCTGAATCGTATGATTCCCTTCCAGGGCGACACTTTCAACATTACTCTGTCCCCAACATCAAACTCGATAGGCCTTCGTCGTCTATCCGCATAGGACTTCTGACGACCTTGTGCGGCCTTCATTCGCGCTTTGATCTGATCAAACCTTTCCGACGTCTCTCTTACGACTTCGAGACTTCCTTCTGTCCAATCTCACCCCAACAAACCGGGGTCCTACATCTTCTCCCATACAACATTTCGTAAGGCGGCATGCCTATCGTCGTGTGATGACTATTGTTGTAGGAGAATTCAGCTAACGGCCGATGGCTGTCCCAACTGCCACCGAAGTCGATAATACAAGCACGGAGCATATCCTCCAACGTCTGAATAGTCCTTTCGGACTGACCATCCGTTTGCGGGTGGTATGATGTGCTGATATTAAGCCTCGTGCCCATCGCCTCATGAAATCTTTTCCAGAACCTTGATGTGAATCGTGTGTCCCGGTCAGATACAATCGTCAAAGGCATCCCATGCCGTGCTACTACTTCGTTAATAAATACTTCCGCTAACCTTTCCGACGAGAACGTCTCGCGAATAGGTAGGAAATGAGCACTCTTCGTCAACCGGTCCACAATTACCCAAATGGTGTCATGACCTTTAGCTGTGCGAGGTAGCTTGGTTATGAAGTCCATGGTAATGTGTTCCCACTTCCATTCTGGTATGTCAAGTGGTTGAATCTTTCCATACGGTTTCTGGTGTTCAGCCTTTACTTGCGAGCAAGTCAAGCACTTGCTTACATACTTCGTCACATCACATTTCATTCCAGGCCACCAGTATTCCTTCCTCAGATCTTGATACATTTTGTTGGTACCAGGATGGATAGAGTAACGAGACTTATGAGCCTCATCCAAGATTTTGGTTCTAAGCTCGCCACCCATAGGTATCCATACCCATCCATAACGCGTTCTAACACCAAGGGTGTTATATTCCAACTTGTCCTGTTGGCCAACCATCCTTTCTTTCTTTATATTTTCTTCCTTCAAAGCTTCATCTTGAGCTCTTTCGATTTCTCTCATCACATCTTATGTTACCACCAACTGGCAAGCTTTCACTCTAATAGGAGTAGGCACATCCTTTCGGCTTAGAGCGTCAGCCACCACGTTTGCCTTTCCAGGGTGGTACATTATTTCACAGTCATAGTCCTTCAGGAGTTCCAACCATCTCCTCTGCCTCATATTAAGCTCCTTTTGTTCGAAGAAGTACTTCAAACTTTTGTGGTCGGAGTAAATAGTAAACTTTACCCCGTACAGGTAGTGCCTCCAGATTTTTAATGCGAATACGACAGCAGCAAGTTCCAAATCGTGAGTCGGATAGTTGACTTCGTGAACTTTCAACTGCCGCGACGCATATGCAATTACTCTACCGCGTTGCATCAACACACACCCTAATCCCTGACCCGACGCGTCAGAGTATACCACCAGGTCTTCACTGCCCTCGGGAAGGGCCAAGACTGGAGCTTGTGTTAGCTTCTCTTTCAATTCCTTAAACGCCTCATCCTGGGTCGAACCCCATTCGTACTTTACTTCTTTCCGAGTCAACTTTGTCAATGGCGAAGCTATTTTCGAGAAATCCTGGATGAATCTCCGATAGTAGCCCGCCAATCCCAAGAAACTGCGGATTTCAGTTGGCGTCTTAGGAATGTCCCATTCACTTACCGTTACTATCTTTGCTGGGTCAACCATAATGCCGTTCGGGCCAATGACGTGACCTAGGAATTGGACTTCCCTAAGCCAGAACGCGCATTTAGAGAACTTAGCATACAACTTCTCCTTTTTCAGAGCTTCCAATACTTCTTTCAAGTGACACGCGTGATCACCCTCATTCTTGGAGTAGATAAGGATATCATCGATGAACACGATTACCGATCGATCCAGCATCGGTCGACACACCCTATTCATTAAATCCATGAATGCTGCGGGGGCGTTCGTCAATCCGAAAGACATTACGCGGAACTCGAAATGTCCATAACGCGTGCGAAATGCAGTTTTCGGTATGTCTTCTTCCCTCACCTTCAACTGATGGTACCCGGACCGAAGGTCGATTTTCGAAAACCAACTTGCGCCTTGCAACTGGTCGAACAGGTCATCGATCCTTGGTAAAGGGTACTTGTTCTTCACCGTTCGTTTATTCAACTCGCGGTAATCGATACACATTCTCATCGAACCATCTTTCTTCTTTACAAACAACACCGGAGCACCCCACGGCGAGATGCTCGGTTGGATAAATCCTTTCTCAAGTAACTCGTCTAGTTGGACCATAAGTTCCTTCATTTCCACTGGTGCTAGTCGATATGGAGCCTTAGCCACGGGCTGGGCATCTGGTACTAAGTCAATTCGGAACTCAATTTCTCTATCGCGTGGTATCCCAGGCAAATCCTCTGGAAACACCTCCGAGTACTCGCGTACCACGGGTACATCGTCTAGTTCTTTCACCTCCTTACACTTGTCAATTACATATACCAGATAAGCCTCGCATCCGCGCCTCAAATAATTCGTTGCCTTAATCATTGAGATGACATTTGGCATCGAGGCGTCACGATCTCCAAAGACTTCGACTTTGCTACCATCCGGAGCCTTGAGTTAGATTATCTTTCGTTTACATATAATTTGTGCTTCATTGGCAGTTAGCCAATCCATACCTAATACGACATCAAACCCTCCCAAAACCATAACAAACAATCTGACAGGGAACCTATGTCCTTCTATTTTTATTGTGGAGTTGTCAACTACATCGGTCACTCTCGCAGTTCTACCCTCTGCGGTTTCTACGCTAAAGGCCCTTTCTAACTTACTGGCAGCGTACTTCATTCTCTTACAAAAAGACGCAGATATAAAACTCTTACCGGCACCCGAATCAAATAACACAGAAACAAGAGTGTTGTCAAGGACGAACGTACCTGACGCCACATCGGGATCCGCCCTGGCTTGTTCCTGCGTCAGTGCGTACGCACGAGTTTTTGCACGAGATCCCTCTCCCTTCTTTTCCGGGCCCTTTCCCTTCCTGGTTTCCCCCATCTTGGGCTTGGTGCATTCCCGACTCATATGACCATTCTCCCCACAATTGTAGCATCTGTAACCTTACGGGCATTCACGAGAGTAATGTCCGGTCTTGCCGCATTTAAAGCACAGATTCGATCCTAACCGACATTCACCCGCATGTCTTACCCCGCATTTCCCACAGACTGTCGTCTCGCCTACCCTGGCCTGCTTGTCCCGAGCCCCAAACAACTTCCCACCCGATTGTTTAGCGGGAAAACTCAACTTCTTTTTAGCTCTTCAATGGCAACAACATTCAGCGCCAGATCATCGAATACCACACCACTTAGCTCTACCGCCGAATCATAGGTAGTAGGGGCGTTTGCCTTAACATAGGTGCGGACCTGGTCCGGCAACCCTTGAATATAACAGGCAATCTTTCTCTCTTCAGTAGTGACAAGGTGTGGCACCAGACGTGCCAGTTCATTAAATCGGGTTGTGTACTGCCGGTGCGTCATGTTCCCGGCCTTCAAACCCAGAAATTCCCTCTCTACCTTCTCAATCTCGTTCCTTGGGCAGAAATTCTTGATCACCAAAGTTTTCAAGTCAGCCCACATCATCGTATCCACAATCTCGCTCCCCTTTGCCTGACGTATACCTTCCCACCAATGAGATGCTTCCTCCCTCAAGGAGTTAGCAGCAAACTTCACTACTTGATTAGCTCGACACTCGCTCAGACGGATGGCGGCTTCCATACGTATTACCCAATCAAAAGTAGCCACCGCGTCCTTCTTCCCAGTCAGGACCGGCGGGTCACATGCCTTAAAGGACTTATAATCACATCCGCGAGCAGGCGGTGCATTGTCGGTCTCATTGTTCTGAGCACCAACTGCCGCGCTAGACCCACCCACCGCATTGACCTGCTTCAATGCTTCTGCCAACAGACCTGGTAGAGAAGTCTTCATCAACTCCGTAAACTCTTGAGCTATTGCTGCTCTCACTTCTGGTTCAAAGGTGAAGGGTTGTTCTTCAACCTATGTCTGCTCGGCTTCATGCACACTAACCGCCGGTTCAGTGTGAACACTTCCTTCTTCACTATACTCTTGGCGCGCAGGGATCCTGCCACGCCCACCATTTCGACCGCCGGTACGACCACCGGTACGGCCACCACGCCTTCCGTTTCCTCTTCTCGCCATTTCGTTCTATAAGACAAGAAATCCAATGTCCTCACGCTAGTTAACAAATAGAATTCAATAAGTACTGTAAGATGTTAATATACACTGGCCATCTGTAATTAACCATTACACTACCTTTCGATTTCTATTTGACCACCTTTGTGATTTCATCAGAACACAAGTCCTTACTTAACCCTTTCTAAGGCATACTATATACGTAAATACATATACTACCTTCATACCTGATGCTTTGGCTCGAGTTACCCGTACTGGCATCCGCTTTCGGTCCCATTCAAAGTTTAAGTTCAGACACTGGGAGTGTCCGAATCTCTCAAACTATTGCTCTGATACCAACTTGTAAGGCCCCAAACCCGGGAGGCCTCACTTGTTGGATTTACTCATTCACAAACAGTTCTTAAACATGAATATCAAAATAACGCAGTGGAAAACTTCATTCATTCATCATAATTAAAACTTGTTCATACATGCGGAAGCGTAAACATAGTTTAAAACATATTTACATCATAACTAAACATAACGGGATGCCAGTCTTCATGATCAGCCGGGTAACTCTTCTCGCTTGCCAAGCATCACCGTCCATCCTCATAACCTACCTTAACCTGAATGTGCACACTTAAAAACGTCAGGTACGCTGGTGAGTTCTAGTTTTAACATAAAACCTTAACTTCAAATAAATTGCCAAAAACATCACTTCATACTTCATTTAATAAAAAGCGTACGTAAATAATGCAATAACAAACATAACACTTCATAAGTCAACGAACATATAGAATCTGCGTCTTCTCGTAACCGTCAAATCCAAACGTTACATACTGGTTGAATAACTTAAGGATCACCACCACTAGGCCCATCATCACCGTACTGTCCTTCGGGTGAGGAACTCCTAGGGCCCGATACTTAGGTCATTCAACCCTTCAAGCACGGCGTCCCAAAGGATAGCGCGTACCAAACTTCAAGCACTGCATCCCGTCGGACACAAGTACTTAACTTCAAGCACGACTACCCCGTAAGGTAAATCGTACCAACTTCAAGGATCACGATAATCCCCTTGGCGACCGTCATCGCCCCAGTTGTACAACAGTTGGCCAGCCACAGAGGCCCCTAAAAGGTAAAGGCCCATAACATCCTTCCCATCCCTTAACCTTCATTCCCTAAGGAATATTGGCAGATTCGTTCGTTTGTGACTTTCGTAAACCTTCGCTTCTTTTACTTCAAAAACTTCAGTTAAAGCATTCGTACGTTTTATTAAAAACATTCTCTTTGTTAAAACACTTTGTAAACTTCTTTTGGCAAAATATTTCATAAACACTTCCTTCATAAACATCATTTTATAAAACGTTACATACTTCCTTCATAAACATCATTTTATAAAACGTCACATACAACCTTCGTAAACATCATTTTATAAAACGTTACATACAACCTTCGTAAACATCATTTTATAAAACGTCACATACAACCTTCGTAAACATCATTTTATAAAACGTTACATACAACCTTCGAAAATATCGTTTCATAAACATCGTTTCATAAACATCGTTTTATAAAATCATCACGTGTGCACACCAGCCCAAAAACATTATTAAAACATTTAAAAGAGGGCTTCTAGAACTCACCTTATAAGCTAGTCTCGGTTGTCCTAACAAAGGTCTAACAACTTCACTTCCGATCTGAATTGATTAGTTAATGCACATCAGACCAATACCGACTCTAACGGTTTAACCATTCTAACATACCGACTTCACTTCATCAGTTCTGATGTCTGCGCACTTAGCAAGTGCGCAGACCCTGCTGCCTGCGCACTTAGCAAGTGCGCAGACCATGCTTCCTGCGCACTTAGCAAGTGCGCAGGTCCTTCCTCCTGCGCACTTAGCAAGTGCGCAGGTCCCTCCTCCTGCGCACTTAGCAAGTGTGCAGGACCTGCTCCGTGCGCACTTAGCAAGTGCGCACGACCTGTTCTACGTGAAAACCCTAACTTTCGCATTCGGGTCTGATTATGTCAAGATCCCGAACCTGTTGCATTCAAAACGTTCGTTTTCCATTAAGGAACTTAAATCTATACTCATCTTCCAGTTTCATCCGTTCAAACATAACCTTTTTACCCAAAACCCGAAAAACCCAAAAACGAACAAAAACTCAGATTTAGGTCGGATCGTTACCTGAATCGAGCTTCTGATCTGGAGGTTCTTCTCACGAGTTATGGAGCAACACACTTCTCAAATCTCGGGTCGATCCGACAAATTTCTCTCTCTACGGTTTCTCTCTCTAGAAGTTGCAAATGAGAGAAATGGGTTGTGACCTTGGCTATTTATAGGGGAGGCTCCCCTTCTAGCCCATCTGACCTGACCCGACATGCCTCGTTCGTTTATTTCGTCATTTTAACCGTCGTTTTATTTTTGGGATGTTACATATATGGACTGCTAGTCCAAACCATTTCTATTTTGTGAGAGAATACAACTCTGCCTCATTTGCATCTTTCCATTTTGGCCAATCATTCATTAGTGGCTTTATTCATACCCAACATATATTCTCAACCTCCTTTGAGGTCCCATCTTTATGCTTTGTGGTGGATCAGTTTCAATACATATACCACACAACCAAAAATCTTAGATGAGAAATATTTGGTTCCTGACTAAAAACCAACTGTAATGGGAAGGAAATATTAAAACTCGTTAGCTTGATGTGAATTAATGCCACTGCATGCAAAATCACATGTAACCAAATATAAACATGAACTTTTTCTCTCATTATTATTGGCTTTGTAATCAATCGAAGACGTCTATCGATCGTCTTCAACAAACGCAATTCGTGTATTAGAAAGTTCAACACTTATTCTAATAATCATTAGTAACTTGGGAATTCAATTTGTCGTTACTATCAAAATAAATATGATAATCTAGAAAAATGTGCTTGCTATCTCATTAGATAAGCAACAAATCATGTAAACTTCTGGTTGCAAATTTGATAACCATTTAGACGATGCATCGATTTAAAACACTAAACGGTATCATGTAGTGATGTATGCGTACATCTTTATTACTTCGAGAATATATCTATAGGGATTCACACTATACTTTAGTTGGTAAATAGTTAAATTCCCTTAAGAGCAAACATTACATGTTTAATTCTCAATTCAAGTTCTTCAATATGCTTCACATCATCATTGACTCGGGATGGTCTAACAGGTCATGCCAATTAATTAAATAATCATGATCTATAAATTTCTGGTTATGATCATATATGCTTTAGCTGCACTCGTGTTTGTTTAATACACAATGCAATATACGAGAGAATAGTGTATTGTTATTTTAAACAATCTTATCATATCAACATTTTATGCCTTCGAAACTTTATTCTCATATAATCACTCTCTTAATTTGCCATTGTGGTGGTCAAATCATTATTGTCATGATTACGAATACAAACTTCTTAGTTATGTCCATGATCATTACCTTTACATTGATCAATATATAGTCAAATTCACTTTAGATAATGGAGTAGAAACAAACAAGTTTCATGGTTTTTCATTCTTTTTATAATACTGGTACTTTAGGAGCATATTTGAGGCGTGACAATTTTGATAAATACATATATACTCGAACTGCAGGTCAAGGAATAATTTAGCAATGTGAAAGTCTTCATTTCAAAATTCTCTCTTTAATAGTTCGACAATTTCTCTCGGTGATATTTAAACCATCTCTGTAAATTGCTATTATGATGAGCTATTAGAGTGAAATTTTGATAAATAGACACCGTTAATTTTATTAAACTTATACCCCTCATTTTCAAAATATCTACTGAGTCGATTGTAACATATACGACCAGTTTTCTTGAGACTATATAAAATCTATTGAGATTCATAAAACACATCTCGAGGTATTGTTTTTAATGCTTCAGGCATATTAAATCTTGTTTTGTATTTTCATTATAAATAATCTTTTCATCATATAAATTGAGAAATATTACATGTTCGAGTCATGCAGATTTTATCTGTCTTGAATTTTATGACCTTTTGTAAATTAATCATGAGATTTAGAAAGTATGACATTTTGGATGTCAGATCATCATATATAAACATGTTTAACAAGTAGATCTTGCACTATGATCTAAACATGTTTATAATCTTTCAAAGAGTGGTAAACAAACCTTTGGTCTTTTAATTGATCTATTCAATACAATAAATTATAGCATCTCAAAGACCATATGTTTTGTATCCATCAAGACTTTCAATGCTTGTAGAACTTGTTCAAGATGAAAAATATAATAACAACAATGCATATAATTTCCTTACGTAACATGAACTAGAAAACCAATCAACCAAGTGACATACTTTTGGTTATATAATATTATAATCAATGATAAATATGGTTTAGTGAGATAACAATTCAAAGGCAACTTTTAGTTGACTGACACTTCATATCAATGCTAAGTTAAATCAATCCATATTTCAAAAAGATACGCCATATTCATATATAGAAAGAATGTAAATCTCAACTCAAGCCATAAAATTATAATTTAATGATGAAGTAATATTCATGAACGCATAACATGATAATCAATTCATGACTTGTTTTTGTTCTAATTTATCTTACTTTAAAATCTTCGTAATTAGCCAATGAGTTCAACATATTAAAACAAACAAATAGAATCAAACTATATACTTTTAAGTGAATACTATCATTTTATATTAAATATAGATAGTATGATGATTTTTTTTTTCAATTAGACATTGACAAATCAGATTATAATAATTTTAATACACTTAGCAATTGTACGAGTGTAGTAACAATATCACACGCTTTGTATATATAATGTAAAAAACACAAGTATAACATTCTTAAGGCAAATAATTTTGATAATCCTCTTTAATGTCATAAATAGGGGTTATGAATAATTATTTTCTTTTCAACACATCAAATGCAAATAAATTTAAATAATGCATGTCAAATATATGTGATCATTACTCTAAAATTAATTACTTAATTAATATTTTAATTATCACGTTTGAAACAACCATCATAATGTAGTTTTGAATTGTTACGAATATTAAACATCAAAATCATTTGTTCATAATAAATTGTCTTTAAATCTACTCCTTTTCTTTTTAGTCATTTTTCATAACAATGATTATGAAATTAGTAAGATATACATAATATGATATAGGATTAGGTTCAGGTAAAAATAATTTTAATTGTAAGAAGGGTGAGAAGGATTTAGAGTCATTAGATTAAATTATTAAAAAGATTTAATGATTGAGATTAAATTGTAGGAGAAAAAGTTATTGGAAGACTATTTTTGTCTTGGCACTTTTGTTGACTTTTTATCAAGTTCCCCCCTCATTTTTAAACGTTCATAACTTTTACATACGACATTATTTTTTCAAGAAAATTACACCATAAAAACGAGCGTTTTTTATCTTTAAAACGAGTATAGTGTCGTTATAAACAAAAACGATTTTTTTTATGTTTTTCAGCTCATTGTGTAATTAGTCAGGTCAATGTGTAATGCAAGTTCATTGTGTAATGCAAGTTCATTGTGTAATACAAGTTCAATGTGTAATACAAGTTCATTGTGTAATACAAGTTCATTGTGTAATACCACGTCTGGTCATTGTGTAATACAAGTTCATTGTGTAATTAGTCAGGTCATTGTGTAATATAAGTTCATTGTGTAATACAAGTTCATTGTGTCAAATATTTTTCATCATTGTGTTATATGTTTTCATCATTGTGTTTTACGTTTTCCAGCTCATTGTGTAATTCGCTCATTATTGTGTAATTCGCTCAAATATGTCAGGTCATTGTGTAATATGCTCATTGTGTAATATCACTTCATTGTGTAATATCGGGTCTGGTCATTGTGTAATATCAGACCTTGTATTACACATTGACCTGATGTATTACACATTGACCTGGTATATTACACATTGACCATTATGCCCTCCCTTTAAAAACAATAAAATGACACATGTCAAGCTTAGAAGTCTTCTTATTTTTAAAACTCTTTTTACTATAACCTAACCCATATGATATAATATAATTTATTAGACACATGAAACTTTCAATATTATAGTATGTAAAACATAATTAGCATCAACCAACTTTCAAAAACATAAATCTATCTACGTTTGATAAATAATATCATAGTTTGATTATATGGTTTGAAAATGTTTATTAGTATATTTTTATTTGATAGTAAAAGATGACGGTTTTGACAAATATAAATATCTTTGTCCAATAACGCATTAATAAAAATTTACTAAATACAAATATAATTCTCGACATAATCCAAAAATGTATGAATTACAATATGAAATTTTTGTTTGAATGAATTAAAACAAGAACAAAGACTTTTTACCTTATGATGATCCAATTCCAAATTGCAACTCGTGCTGATAACGTGTTGTATAACAACGACCTAATAACAACCAATATACAAAGTATATAAAATAAGAAGGAAGAGAATGAGAGAAAATAGAGAAGTCTTTTATTAGAGATGTTTCATACCAAGTACAAGAGCCATTATGGGGGTGTTTGAGATTACTTATTAAACCTACTTATTGACTTATTACTTTTTGTAATAAGTTATAAGTGTGTTTGGATATGGTAAAATGACTTTTCAAAATAACTTTTAGTAAAGGAATAATAAGTTGTTTTTAGGAAGTTAGAATTTTTAACTTTTCATTTCTCCTTATTACTTTTAGGGAGTCATTTTCCATTAATAAGTCAAGCCAAACACTTTTAAAAAAAACAACTTATTGACTTATTAACTTTCCCCACCACATAAGTTAATCCAAACATTTTTTTTAAACTTATTTTCAAAAAGTAATAAGTTAAAAAGTACTTTTGACAAAAAAAAAAACTTTTGAGGTTAATAAGTAATCCCAAACACCCCCTATATATAGTGGTAATATCATTAATACAAACATAAGTAATATGGGAGTTAGAAACTTGGATAGTCACCATAATAACATATTCATAACATTTATTTGATAAGTTAGGATTTATTTGATAACTTAGAGAAAGATAATACTAAGCAGTAAAATTTAGGTAAAATTTGGATAAAAAGGGTACGTGCATGTTATAAGAAATTATTTTAATGTCTTGCTAATATTTGAAATTGTAATGACTATATATTAGCACAATTTAAAGAGAATAAATAAATAAAAAATTATTTATTTTTGTTACAAAAACGTTTATATATAGTAAAAAAAAAAAGTATATACAAGCATCTATAACGCTATTTGGAATTGGCTTCCTGTGGAGGAGAGAGAGGTGTTAAAGAGAGAGACGGTTTCCAGGCGAACGAGTGTTGTGTGGGAGGGAGGAGAAAGGAGAGAGAACGCGTCCACTTTTTTTATACTAAAATAGTTAATATCTTAAGTGATGACATCTATTCTTGTAGGTCCTGATGATAGGGTCCCTATGCTAGAATGATGCTAAACAAGAAACAATCAACAATTTAGCTATAGAGAAGCTAATTTGTTGATAATCAAGATAAACGCAAGATGAAGAGCAACACAATAAGAACATAAAAGACACGATTCCATTAGATCCACAATGAAACGATTACAAATAAGATCCTGGATACAAAGAACACCACTATAACCTCCTACTGGCTCTCTATTTGACTATGATAACGACGTATTGTGCAAGAGCTTCGAAATTAGGTTTTTTGGTTGCTATTTATAGAAGTATAGTAAGAGTCGACATGCAGATTGCCGACGGTCGACGGTCGACAGTCGGCCGACGGCCGACGGTCGACGGTCGGCCGACAGCCGACATATCGACTCATCAAGAGTCGCTAGCGACTTTTGATCCCAAAAACCTAAATTACAAAAGATACAAACTAGCCCCTATAGTTTATCAGGAATACAACGATTTATTAGGTTCCAACAATTCTTATCCTGTAATAGATACTCAATTGTTTAATCGTTACCTTTAGCAAACCATGAAAACTGAACCGTTTGGATAATCAATTGTTTAATTGTTACCTTTATCAAACGGTTTCTATACACCCATCTTTTGTGATCATATACACTAGAATATAAGTTTTGAATAAAATAGTTGTTTTGGGTCAACCCGACCCAACTTGTACAAAATAATCCATTTAGACTCAAACCCGCTAGGCACTAACCAACCCAAATGATAGGCCCATTATACCACCTCTAAAGACTATAGATCAAGTGAATAGATAGTACTACAAACTGTTCAACTACGGGAATCTTGGACATCTTATATACATGTTAACTACCTTTGCAAGTCTGCAAGGTCGGAACCCCAGCTCCATCATCCACTATGCTCCCTTTTTGAAGTACTTCATACGAACCCACACGAGTTTTCCCAAATTCTGATAACACCACCTTTAACCTTGTGGCTTTGAATCAATGCTCCTTCTGCAGCCACTACACTATCTCCAAATAAGGCTATGTGACATCAAGAATATCTTTTGATGTTAGAACCGAGCAAAAACCGTACCTTTTAAAATCCTAAGTTTGCATCATCAGTTTATGGTGTTTTATCATAAGAAGCAGGAACCTGCCACACCTAAGTTCCACCACTTGATCATACAAAAGGTTAAAATGGCAATTTTCTTTCGTCCAAACTATCCATCTCAGTCAAATTTAGTTATTTACCAAGCCCAGACAAAGCACTAAATCATAATCTTTTATCAAAGATAAACTTGGTAAATTGTATTGTATATTGATTTGTATATTCTAGGATTACAATATGACATATATATAGGGATCTACACAGGAACCTACGGCCGTCTGACATAGCATAAATGGGTCGGCCCCTATACTAATAATATCGCTTAATATTCCCCCTTAAGCTAAGGCCGGGGACCAACTCTTAGCTTGGACTTCAAATGAAGAAAACGTTCTGATGGCAGCGGCTTTGTGAAAACGTCAGCAATTTGATCATGGGTAGAGATAAACTGAACATGTAACTTCCGTTGTGCAACCTTCTCTCGAACGAAATGAAAATCTACTTCAACATGTTTGGTTCTAGCATGAAAGACCGGATTAGCAGACAGATAAGTGGCTCCCAAGTTATCACACCACAGAATAGGAACTGAGTGCATCTGAACATGAAGTTCTCTCAGTAATGTTTCAAGCCATGTCAATTCAGCAACTGTATCAACTAAGGCTTTGTACTCGGATTCAGCGGATGACCGAGATACAGTCTTCTGTTTTCTAGCAGACCATGAAACAAGATTTGATAAATAGCATACCCCCCGGTGGATAGACGGTCGTCCGGGCATCCAGCCCAGTCAGCATCAGAGAAGGCGGTCACATCAGTAACATCCGTATAACCATGTAAAATAGGAGAGGAGGAGCTAGAAACCAATAGACCATGATTATCAGTCCCGTGTAGATATCTTAGAATTCGCTTCACAACTGACCAATTATTTTCAGTAGGTGAATGCATGAACTGACACACTTTATTAACTGCAAATGCGATGTCAGGTCGCGATAAAGTAACATACTGTAGGGCACCAACCATTTACCTGTATTTCACCGGATCATCAAAAGGAGGACTGTCACCCAAAGAAAGTGGGGCGACGGGTCTCGGTTTAGACATTGAGATGGTACATGTCCAATTCCACACCTGTTACAAGTTCCATAAATGGTGTTTTGATTAGAAGCCCAACTAAATTGACTTGGGTTGCGATTGTTGCTTCCTTGATTACGGTTGTAGTTGTTATTTCCACGGCCACCGCAACCGCCGCGATAAGAACCTCGGTCGCAGCTATAGTTTGATTGACAGGGCCAGTTGGAGTAAAAGGCTTGAGGAGCAGCAGCTTGGGACGGACCTGCAGATGGTTGCAACTGAAAGCCTAAGCGGGCAACCAGTTGTTGAATGGATTGAATCGTATCACCCGGAGGCAAAGACGGGCTGGCTGCTGTGGCAGTCGTGAAGGCTTGACTAGGTATGGTGTCAGTAGTCGGTTTGTGTATCAGAAACTCGTGGTCTGCAAGTAGACCAGGAAGCTCGGAGAAGACAGTTGTGAACTGTCTAGCAAGGAGACTTTGTTTGAGCCCGTTGTATTCTTCGCGGAGACCTGCAACAACTAACGTCACTATATCTGCGTCAGGCATTGGTCGCCCAATATTTGCAAGGGCATTGGCATACTCTTGTGCCTTGGCAAGGTATGCAACAAATGTCTCGTCTCCTTTCATCTGTATCTTCAGTAGTTGTGTTTTCATGGTAAATTCTCTAGAAGAGGTATTTGGAGCATAAGCACGTTCAAGGCTGAGCCACAGATCCCGTGAAGTTGTACCTTGAACATGCTGAAAAGATGCCTCAAAGATGGTTGAAATAATCAGCATACGAACATGGACATCATTAGACAACCATGTCGTGTAATCGAGATTGGGTCTGGTGACAACAGCACCATCCTCGTTTCCAGAAGTTCCTGAAGAGGAGATCGTTGAGGGAGCACAGGGAATACTCCCATCAGCGTAGCCAAATAAACCATGTGTAGTCAGAAAAGGCTGAATCAAAAGTTTCCAGTGATCATAGTTTGTAGGAGATAGCGTGAAACTAAACTTGTGAGAGTTGTGGGAAGTTTTCTCCGTTGAGGTGAGGGCTACAATCGGGTTTGCCATTGGTATGATTAATAAAATAAAAAATAAAAATAAAAAAACCCGATGAACAGTACCGATGAACAGTGCGTGAACAGTCCGATGAATAGTAACCGGATTTAGAACCGGGAACCGGAGGTGGCGGCTAGGGTTTGTATCTAGAACCTTGCTCTGATACCAAGATAAACTTGGTAAATTGTATTGTATATTGATTTGTATATTCTAGGATTACAATATGACATATATATATATATATATATATATATATAAGGATCTACACAAGAACCTAGGGCCGGCTGACATAGCATAAATGGGCCGGCCCATATACTATTAATATCGTCTAATAATCAAACAGACCTGAGACTAAAAATAACCAAGAACTTACTTCACAACTGAGACCAAATAAACTGGAAGCAAACGCCTTCATACTTGTAATATACTAGTGGTTTCCCGCCGGCACATTGCGCCGGGCATATCACTGACCAGTATGTTTTCACATATTTTTAAGATACAACATGAATCAAACTCCAAAATCTAAAGAACATATGAATACCTAAGTGTCTTCATTTCTTCTAAACCATGGCAAACACTTTATGTTTGTGCCTAGATACACCACTTTACAAAGATAGCGGATCCCATCCAAGAAAGAAATGTCTGGCAGATACATGAAGTAAACCGACTGAATGCAATGTGCACTTCCGAGAGCATCAACCAAAGAGACTTATAGCAACTCCACCCATTCCCCCTCCTTTAGCATCTCTCATTGTCAAGTGCAGTGGCCCTTAAAATACATACCCTAATCGAGATGCATATTGACAAATTCGATCTTCTGAGGTAGCAGGAGCTGATTGAAATACATCTTGAAGATACTTCTTAACAACATTTTATTGCATTGTTTTTTTTCCCTCAACTGCAAGTGCCAATGCTTTATTGTGCATCCACATTTGACATTACTTTATGTTATCAACTTGCCAATATACGCATCTAAGTAGTTAATTTCTGTCCTCTGAACTTCATCAAGATGGATATTTCAATGGTTGCTTTTAAAACAGCTTTGATATGTGAATTCCTCATTGGTAGAGAGCAAATTAGATGTTCTAGTATCAAAAATCTTGCTTTACTAAGAGTAGCAGATGAGAAATGTGGGATGGCAATGGGCCAGGTTTAGGTAATCCCAACCCCAAACCCGGTTATAAAATCTTGTCCCATATCCGGCCCAAGACCCGTCGGGTATCGGGTATACCCGCGGGTTTCAGGTAAACCCGTTAGTTTGTAAAAAACACTCGTTGGGTATACTCGACCCAAAACCCATTGGGTATATATAAAGTTGTAATTAAAATAAAAAGAAATAAAATAAAATCATGTTTGGTATATACATTTAAAATAAATACGGTATATATATACTTAAAATAAATGTGGTATATACACTTAAATTAAATAAAAAAGAAAGAAAGATATGTCGGGTATATAAGGAAGTGAATATATGTTATCGGGCGGGTAAACGGGTATATCACCATACCCCATACCCGTCCCAAACCCATGAAAAATTTCAAATGTAATCCCAAACCCGGTCCCATACCCGATTACCCGGCCCATACCCATCCCAAATTCTTCGGGTTTCGGGTTTTCCCATCGGGTTCGGGTTTCATTGCCATCATGTAAGGCCCTGCTTAACATAGGGAGTGCGCATACTTAAGTAATTTACATTTTTCTCAAGAGAGCATTAACAAATAAACTTTGAAGAAGGTTAAAAGAAATTCCTACCTGTGAGAACTAAGGGGGCGTTTGGTACGCCAGAATTCAATGGAATTTAACAATTGGAATTTGAATTCCATTCCTTTGGGTGTTTGGTTCGTAAAATTCGTTAGAATTGAAATCCAAATTCCATTTTTAACGTGTTTGATAGAGAATGAAATTTAATTGGAATTGGAATTAATTCCTTCAAATTCCCTCAAATGAAGGATTTCAAATTCCTTCCAACTTGTGAAGGAATTCAACAAAAGCAAATGGAATCTCCGACTACCGATCCTTGTCACCGTCACCGACCCTTGCGACCACTGCCTCCAACCCCGCCGCCACCCCGACCATCCCCACCGCCGCTCGCCGCCCTCGCCACCTCCGCCGACCGCCGCATCCGACTCCGACCACAATCGAAAATTCGACTATTTTTTTTTTAATTTTTATTTTTATTTTTTTAATGAAACGAGACAAACGAAATAAACATTTTGGTTTTTTTAGTTTTATTATTTTTTTATATTTTTCTTTATCTTTTTTTTTTGAGGTTTTTTTTTGCCTTATAAAAATCCAATTCCTTAATGATTGTTTTGTCAAATCAAATGTATTTAGGAATTTAAATTCCTTTAATAGATTCCAATTCCTTAAAATTTCAAATCCTTTAAACAAAATACAATTCCAAATCCAATTCCTTAAAATTCTAATTCCAACGAATTCCACGAACCAAACGCCCCCTAAGAATTGTATGGGAGTTAAGAAACTGACGTATTGAGTTCATTCACAGATTCTTGGTTGCCATCTATGCTCTTGAACACCTAAAAGGATAGATAATCAGGTTCTTAATGTTAGGCTACTTGGGTTATTTTATATGTATATCAATAATAATTTTTTTACTGCAACTCCTTACCTATTCTTCCAGGTTTGAATAATTTGAGTCCAAATAATCATAAAGTATATTCTAAGTTCTAATTAATTTTACCAAACACTCAATAGGGTAAAAGGAGTCACTGTACACTGTGTTGCAAAGATTAGTTCCTAATAATATAACAATCAGAATGCCTTATCAAATAACAGTTTTTTAAAGTTGGAGATATTTAGATAATTATTCATTAATCTAAATAATCAATTTTCTTATGGCTTGTGTAGTTGCAGGTGTATGAAGTAATTTCATCAATCTCTTGGCCCTGAACATTTAACTGTTTTTACAAAATTCACAATAAAAAATTGAAAACCAACCTTAATAGAAGGGTACGCCGCCAAAGCCTGTAAATATCGACAACTTCATCAGGTTACAATGAATCGTTCATTGCTTGTCTCTTGTTTAATCTAAATATGAGAGGTCTTGCTTTATAATGTAGAATAGATGAGAAACATAACTCGTGCCATAATTGAACAAATTAAGAAGGAAAAAGTTCAGAAAAGATTACTCAAACTTAGAATATTCTAACAGTTTTATTCAAAATCATTATTTCTTGCAAACAGTTCTTATTTCCAGAACACAACTTCTGAAAAGCAGGTTTTAACCACAACCATCGACTCCCAAACGGTCATATATGGATCAATCCAAACCCGTACAACGCCTTTTTTTTACTTTTTTTAACGCCTAAGTTCTTCCAGCTTCATGGTAAAAAGGTGAAGACAACTGCACTGCACCACCAAGTAAAAAGAACATTATTTCAAGATCATTTTAGTTAATGTCCTCTTGAGGATCATCCAAAACTGAGCAGGTTCATAATTCAAGTTGAATAAACTTCTTTATAATTCCCATCATCTCACTCCCGGGAAAACGCCCAAGACAACCTCGTGCTGTTGCTATTTCATTCAACCTCCAAACAGAATCACCCGAAAATGCTTGACCCAATTGACTTATTTCCTCTTCTGCCGCCACATAACGTGACAAGTCATCACCGGCTTCAACAGTTGGCAGAGGAAAAGTATCAAGAGAAGTTTGTAAAACTACTGATTCACCACCAACTGCACCCACATAGTCTTTCAACCGACATAATGTAAATGGGACGGGTTCAAAGCTGTGGTCCCCGTACTCAACCGGAGTAGAGTGGTCCCCAGTGACACATAGGAAAAACTGGAATTGACCTGTTGACTCTGCCTCCCAAAGAAGTCTGGCAAGCTGACCGATCGCTTTGTCAACAGCCTCCAATCCTTTGACTTTAAAAACACTTGCTTTATCATGACCTGCATCATCTATTGCCTGCAATTTGTAAAACCAAAATATTCAATAACTTTCATTTGGGCAAAATGGTAAAATACCAACTCGTAATTAAAAGAAAATTTTAGCACCTTTATATGGAGAAAACCAAAATCATAGCCATCAGAAACACCAGGTTTGTGCTCATCTTCTCCTGGTACAAAAACATTAGGGCAAGTACGCATAGGAGCCGACAACGCCTTTGCAATTGCAGTTGCTTTTGATGTCAATAAGGTTCGATAATCTCCCGTGGCTCCAGGAGCTTCTAGAATATCAATCCCGAGAGATAAACCAAGGCCGGCTATGATTTTTGTGGGGGCCACCATGCATGGTCGTAGCCCATGGTTCTTCTCAAATGCAGGAACCTGAAAAAGATTACAATGTTGTTGTTGTAGTTATATTCATTTGTTTGATGTAGTGATTTTGTTAAGATTATAAGCCATACCTCAATTCTAATACCGCAGCCTCGTAAAAGGACAATATTGGCAATGTTTTTTCCTTCAGTGGCGCGTTTTTTGTTCAGAGAATGAGCAACCAAAATTCTAGAAATTTCTTTGGATAATTCATTTACAACCTTTGCAGTGTGTTTGGCCTCTTCTGTATTGTCAAGAGGCTGTGCTTCTAGAAGCAAACGATTATCCTTTAGCGGGTCGGTTCCTGATATATTTCCACTTAGTTTTGGTCCTTTTACAACAACTCCACATCTGTGTTCAGTTGCATACCTGAAAATAACCCAAAAGAGCGTAAGAGCTATATAAACTTCCAACTTTTTAAACTTTATAGAAGATTTTCAAATACACGATTATTACCATTAAGAAACTGATTTTAACTTTTAACACACCTGACTCTGACTTCATACTCGGGAAAAGAAGGCAGCTTCATTTTATCCAGTGCTGCACACAAGATGGGCCCTTCTTCTTCAAAGTGTCGGTCAGCCCGTCTGCTGGTTACTACTCCAGTTTTCTCATCCAGAGTTGCAAAGTTTGACTGATGGATAGTCAACATAATGAAAGTCAGTATCAAATGTCATCTAAAAACAAATCTGGGTTTTAAAAAGCGCGCCTAGGTGCTAGGCGACCTAAGGCGCAGACTGCTTCACTTTTGAGTAGGTAAGACGCACGCTGTACAGAACGCGCAGGTGAGGCGCACGCAAAATGGGCTTGAGGCGCACTTTCTTACGTGCGAAGGTTTTGTGCATCAGGATGCTATAGATATAGCTTTTTAGGTTGTACAATTGTACATATGTCATTTGTATATAAAGCTTATTTATAGCTAAACTTTCCGTAGGTAATGCTAAATATCTATGAGAAATTAAAAAAACAAATATATATATATATATAAATTGCGCCTCGCATACGAAAAGCGGTGTGCTTTTGTGCTTTGCGCCTCGCGCTTCTTAAAACCAAGAAACAAATAAGCTACAAAAGTTAAAATGTACAGCAAAAATAATGTCCCAATCATGCATAAAAACATCATTTTGTTTTACAAATTACAATATATTTACAACAAGGAAGAAAGTCCAGCTTACATACTTTAAAAGCAATGTCCCCTGGCGCCATGGCCAATCCAGCACCCATTGATTCAAACGCGCCTCGCCCACGGTAATAAACTCGCGGGTCATAACCCAATAGAGAAAGATGAGCAGTGTCACTACCGCAGCCCAACCCTACTTCAACTGGGTCCATGAGCCCATTTACTCCAGCAGAAGCAATGGCGTCTAAATTCGGCACTTTGGCAGCTTCCAAAGGCGTTTTGTACCCAAATCTTGGAATAGAAACATCTCCCAACCCATCAATTAACACAAATGCAACTCTCTTACGAGGCATCTCCGAATTAACCATGCTTCTTTTTACACCCCCTTTTATGGATCTGAGGTTACCTTTATCAAATTCATGCCATAATCATAACAAATTCAGAGTAAATAATCTATCTTCCACAATTCAAAATTTCAAATGAATTTGATATAGTTATATATGAACATGCAAAAGCTAAAATGAACATATACTCTTATACTAGGGTTTGTAATCAACTGATCATACATGTAATTGATAACCCTAGAATCTATGTATCAATCATGCAGTGAGATCGGAATCACCATATTACATAAACAAGATCAAGACAGACAGTGACGGATCCAGGATATTTTTCCAAGGGGTTCACTGTTTTTAGATGCTCCAATTTCATAGGGCCGGACATAAAAATTTTCGGGTCGGTTCGATGGTTCGGGGTCGGATAAGTTAACTAAATAACGAGATCACGTACATGGTATGTTAACTAAACAAACGAGTCATTTTTCCAATGTGTTCGGATAAGTTAATATGAGTAAAGTCAACAAGAAGCCCCTGGACTGGAGAGCTCATCTCCGAATTGCATAAGGTTCAGTTAAAGGTCAACTTAAAAATTTATGTTTTTTCATGATATATTTACATATTTTCCAATTCAAAATTGACAGGAAGTTAATCTATTGCAGGTTTTGACTTTTGAGTATCTGCACACTGGTTGTAACCCAAGTATTATTCTTTTAGACATTAATATGAGGGTAAAAGTGTCTGATTTCGGGCTTTCTAGGCAAAAAAAACTAATATGGTTACTCTTCCCATTATTAAATCTGGTAGAAGAAAACTAATTTGGTTACTCTTCCTATTTAGTAAATTAAACCCTTAATATGATTACACTATTTTCTCCCTATTATCTTGTTCAAAATTTTACCATTTATATAGATAAATTTGATCAAAAATGGACAAAAATAATGCAAGGGATACCCTAGAATCGACAATCAACAACAAAACCCTAGAGGCCTAGAAGTTCTTTTTACAAACAACAAACAAAGGAGAAGAAACAACTAATCTGGTGAGTGGTGGCAGCGTACCTACGGTGGCGGCAGCGGAAGAGCGACGGACGACGGCGATGGATTGCAGGATTGGTGTTTGGTGGCACGGGAATTTTGGGAAAAGATTGTTTTTTGATAAATCTTTCGGCACATTGATTGCGTTTGGGAGACGGGGCAAAAAGATTCTGTCCCTAACAAAATAAAATAAAAAATTGTTTTGAAGTCGATTTTTTTATAAAATAAGAAATAAATTGGCATCTTTTTTTTAATAACAAATGTAAGGATATCTGAGATTACCTTGACAAACGGATCACCTATCCATATGAAGAATAGAAGCGTGGTGACTTGGCCCCACTCATAACCGGGAAAACCTCCTGGCTTAATCTGAAACATTTTATCTCAAATGAGACTCGAACTCATGACATTCCATTTGGAAATTCATATGGATATCACTCAAACAGAAGGCTCGATGGTACTAAACTGGGCATCTAGAATTGTCATAAAGTTTTGATTTTTCAGCAAATTTTTCATGTTTATAAACCTTTTAATTTTAATATTTTATTTTTATTTAACAATGTCAAGATGTATAACGAACCAAAATTCGGATTTCGTTTTTAAATAATAATAAAATATTACGGTGAAAATAATATTTTAGATATAAGTTGAAACAAATGGGTTTCTAGTTTGTAATGGAGTTATACTAGTTTTAACTAGTTTTTGAATTAAATGGGTAAAATAGAAGTTGAGGGACTAAAGATGTAATATGGTAAATCTGTCATTTTGACTAAAAGAAGTCAAAATTGGGTTGTGTCTCATATGTTGAAACTGTTCATCTCAAGATAGAAAAGGAGAAAAGTGGCGTTGGAGCAAAATTGTGCATTTTGAGCTTGAATTGGTGAAGGTTTTGGCTTGCACATCATCCTTCTAACATCAAGTAAGTGATTATCTCCCTTTGATTTCACTTTTGAACGTGATTATCTCCCTTTGATTTCACTTTTGAATGTGTTAGTGAGTGGGTTTTGTAGAAATCCGAAAATGTTGAATGCATGTGGTTAATTGGTGTTAGATTATGGATAATCTAGCTAAACTAAAGGTAAAGAGTAGTGATTAACATCCTAGAACCCTTTGATTTTGATTTTGAAAAGTTAGGGTTCATATGGTGAAAATCGGGGGTGTTGGATCATGATGCTATAATGTTGAATTAGTGAAGATTAAGTGTTTAGGTGGTAATAGACACTTGAACAAACACCAAATTGACCTAATAAAAGTTATTGAAGGAGAAATTAGTGTCAAGGTATTGGAAAGAAAACTCAAGTAGTTGAGTTTGTATTGAAAGAGGGTGTTTGGTTATGGTAATAACCCAAACGGGTCAGTTTGGGTTGGAAATGGAATTTGGGTTGGAAATGGAATTTGGGTTGTGGACTCAATTGTAATGTGATTATGTATGTATGATAGATTACTAAACTAGGTGTATATGTTTAGGTAATCAAATTGCAAAGCTAAAAGGTGGTGTGAGATCTTCTAACTCAAAAGGTAAGTGCCTTTACACTTACTTAGTAATGTTGATAGTTGGGTGGTTTATGTGTCATGATGCATACTAGGTATTGAAATGAATGTATGTGATGATTGAATGAACTAGTATGTGGAAAAGTATGAATGTAGTTATAGTGATAAAACTATAATGGATATGTGTAAATGAATGAATGTGGTTATTGTGGAAATACCTTAATGGTTATGTGAATGAATGTAGTTATAGTTGAAATGCTATAATGAATATGTGCAAAGAGTATGAATGTAGTTATAGTGTAATACTATAATGGATATGTGTGAATGAGGTTATGATCTAAGGATCATAATGGATATGAGGTTATGATCTATGAATCATAATGGATATAAGGTTATGGTTAAAATACCATAATGGATAAGAGTTATGATCTAAGTATCATAATGGATATGAGGTTATGACCTAAGAGCCATAATGGATATGAAATGATGTAAATGAATGAAATGAAACTTGCAAGTGGAAATGCAAGTGTTATGATCCTTAAATGACAAAATGGGTGCAAACGGGTCAAACGGGTCAAATGGGTGAATGGGTGGACTCAAGTATTTAAATACTTGATTGTTATGTTTATCTTCGTTACTAATGGTGAAATATTCATATGGTTATGCAGGCAAAGCTCCGATATAGGTCAATGTCAAGTCCGAGGCGTTGAAGGATTCTCGTACGCGATTTGGTATTTTTGGGGTTTTAAAAGAAAATCCTGAGTTTGATATATAAATTTGTACAAAACTTGATATTTTAGTGAGTTTTGTTAATGTGAATATGATGTCTAAGTAATGGTCAAAATGCCCAAGTGTTGTGAGTTTTTGGTGTTATGATATTTTATGAAAAATGAGAAAATTTGGCTAAGTATGGAACTGGGCAGAAAAACACAATTTTCTATTTACAGGAGTTGTTCAGGTTCTCGCGGTACGCGAGAAAAAAAAACTTCTTGAGATAAATGTTTCCGCGTGTGTTATGTTTTAATAATTGGTGTTCCAATTAAAAGTGTTACAAGATGAAACATCTAATCGTACACCCACATATGCTATTTGTACACTCTTACCTATCTTTTATACAATATGGTCATATTGTGCAAATTTTGACACAATACAGTCGTGTTGTGTTTTTTCACACGATTTGGTCGTATTGTGCTTTTTCACATGATACGGTCGTATTGTGCTTTTTTCACACGATACGTCGTATTGTGCTTTTTCACACGATACGGTCGTATTGTGCTTTTTCACTTGTATTGTGTAACACGAATGCTACTGATGTGACATGTCTGGACGTTTTGTTGGTTTGACTTTTGCCTATACGACATATATACCACAAATACAAGTTGTATAAGCATAATTAGGGTGGTGTACGAGTAAGTCAATAAACAATCAAGAGTTGATGCGGTACAGTAAGTATTAAAGGTGCATTGAGGATTTATGTACCTGTGTCATTAACAAAAGTATTAAATGTATTTATAAAGCTTTAAAAAGTTTATGCAAGATAAGTTTATAAAATAAGAAGTTTTTTACATGTGAGATAACTATCCTTCATTGTAGTTTTGTAAGTTTTTATTTATTTTGTAATTATATCTATAAAAAAAAAAAATACTTGTACAATGTGTTTTTAATAAAGGAATATGAAACTAAAATCTGGTACTCCCATACCACATTTGATGTCGGAGAAGCAAAGCATAGATAGAAAAATCAAATCATCAATTCAATTAACCTAATGAACGTTGATTTTAAGATTGAAGCCAAAATCAGTTACCGAAGAATAAAATTTCATTGAAATTAGTATCAACTCATTTAAATTCTAATTTCAAATTCTTTATAAAAAAACATTTCAAGAACCTCCTAAGTAACATTCTATCTTATATGTGATGGAAAGTTAACAAAGGTGTCTCGAATGTGCATGGTTTTTATGCATATGATGCATAGTTTTCATGGATGAAAATGCCTACTTTACAAAAAACTAACCAACACATAGAACTTTGATGCATATGTTAGTTGGTATCATTACTATTAGGAATAGAATTCGATATATAAAATACATAGCAGTCTGTTGTTAGTTGGTATCATTACTATTAGGAATAGAATTCGATATATAAAATACATAGCAGTCTGTTGTTGACTGAAGTTTACTTTTTTTTCTATAGCAATCCTTCTATAGAAACTCGTGTTTTACACGTGTTGAATAAAATAAAATATTAAACAATTAGTAATTAAGAGTTAATAATTATATAAGAGTTATTAATACTAATGAAGATTTTTAAACTAATAAACGAGAGATTAAATAGTAATGAAGATTTATGAACTAATAAATAGATATTAAATATAGTAATAAAAAAATTATTAAGAAAAAAATGTTATGATCACATAAATATATAATCAACTAGCTGAAAAATATCAATACATAAATTTCTCAAATTTTATTTATGTATTTTACAGGTGTAAAAATGTATTACTATACATATACTAAGGATAGAAAACAAAATTCAAAATATGTAAAAAAATATATATAATTGGGTTTCGAAAATACGTCAATTACTATTTACTGTAATTTGACTTTCATTTACTATTTGATTGAAAATAAAAGTTACATAATTAGATTTTAAAGTTTTTTTATAATGAAGAATAATTTAAAATAAATGTGTTTTATTAGTATAATTAATAATTTATTAAAAGATATGGGTGCATGAGAGAGACGGAAAAATATTGATGAGATTGAATATGGTGGCGACACATGAGAAACAAAACCTTTATTTATTATATAGTATTGATTCGAAACTTGTATAGAAATAAAACAAAAGGATAAAATCTTCTTTTGTTTTAAAATAAGTTTGTGAGTTGTCGATCTAATTATCAGGGTTAGTAGCCCAGTGATAAAGGCAAAACCTTTTGTAACACGTAAATTTAGAGGTATTGGGTTCAAGTCCAACAAGAAGGGTTAGTAGCCTAGTGATAAAGGCAAAGCCTTTTGTAACACATAAATTTAGAGGTATTGGTTTCAAGTCTAACAAAAAAAAATATATATATAAATCAAACCAACAAACAACATTGTTATTTTATGATAAATCTGGTTCAATATTTTCCATTATCAAATTATTTTTGTGAGACGATAAGGTTATTATATATTTATATTCACATACCTTATCATGCTTAAACTAACAAACTATTTATATAACCAAATAATCTTTACACCATTATTAACATATTAATTGCCGTCAGAAGGAATAGGAAGGTTTAGGGGGTTTTCAATGTTGCCACCAAACTTTCATGTTTGAGTTTTTTTCTTCTTTCAAGATTTTTTTTTCCTTTTGTTTTACCACAAAAGTTTGGTCAATACGTTTAAGGGCTTTTCATTTTTCTCACAAATGTTTGATCTTTTATAATTTTACCACAAAAGTTTAATGATTTAGGTTTTTTTTTCCTTTCATTTTGGCAATAAAAGTTTGGTGTTTTATAATTTGGCCACAACAGTTTATTGGTTTAGATTTTTTTTTTCATTTTCATCCCTTATACTATATATAATTTACACTTTAAACCTATAGTTTCGGTATTCGCTTTTATGGTTTTCGACGTGCCGAGGAAATAACGACCAAACTCATGACGCGTAGTGCGGAGGAAAAACGACCAGACTCCTGTATCGTATCAAAGGGGAGTAACTTTTGTTCATTATTTTTTTTTAAATGGAATGCACGACTGTATTTTTTTTTGTTAAAGTTACGAAATAAATTCGTTTTAAACGGAGTTGTTTTCAAAACTGAGTAAATTTTTTGTTATCAACGAGTGATGTCACCATTGCGGTACCGTGACGAACGAAACCGATTATGAGCGAACATAATCGTTTTCGGTATTGTTATTATCGGAACCGCTATCGGTATTTGTTTTTATGGTTTCCGATGAACAAAACCGATAACGACTAAAGTCACACCACGTAGCACGGGAAAAATCGACCAGACTCCCGCCGCGTAGCGCGGGGGAAAAACCTAGTTTAATATAAGATTTAGTACGAATTAAATTTTGAAAATGAGGAAAGCGTATCCATTAATGCGATTTTATTTCTATTTTATCAAAACTTTAATAATTGCAAATATAATAAAACCAATATAAAAAGCAAGCTGTGATTGATAGTGACACCTTTTTTAATTTCCTATTTTGGCTTGTACCGACGAAAGATAAGCCACATGTTACACTCTACCCCCTAAACTATACAAAAAGTTCACATTAAGGGGTGCTTATTGTAAATTGTAATAACATAGAGTACCAAATTGATAATTTCGTCAGAACCCTCAACGGTAAACTCTTGATGATTTGGTATATATAATTGCGTTGATGGCAAGAACGCTCAACGCTCTTCTCCTCTCTCATCGGTCGCTCTCGGTTTCAAGGGTTTGAAAGAGCGATCGATCGATCGATCGGTTTCAAGTTACTAATTTTGTGAAATCGTTGTTGTCTACTGAATGTGTGTTTCAAAGAACGATACGAAGGCTTTTGATTTGACTTTTCAGGTGCTTTTTTTTGTAATTTTATAGAGATTTGAAGTCGATTGGGAAGTTTCGTGGTTTGATTAGGGTTTCCCCCTTTTGCTTTGTGTTTAAAGTTGTTTAATTTCTGGTGGTGATAGATTGGATTAGGTCAATTGTTGTTGGGGAATCTTTGATTTTGAGAATTGGGGATTTTTATCACAGGTCATGATTGAGTAATTGGGTGCAGATGTGCTATTTGTGTGTGGTAATTTTGGATTCTAGGGTTTCAAATTGATGGGATATGGTTTGTGTGTGGTTTATTTGGATTCTAGGGCTTCAAATTGATGGGATAGGGTTTGTGTGTATATCTTGGATTCTAGGGTTTCAAATTGTGATGGGATAGGGTATTTTTGTAATTAAATCAAGAGAGATCTTGCTTTTATGAAGGAGATAGAGTACAATTAAAATAGTTTTAAGTATATGTTTAGCCATTAACATTATGAAATATATAAAAGAAAGAGTTGATTTTTTGTCTTTTGGATTTGGCTGAAAGCTTGGATTATTTGATTTATTTTACCTTGTGATGCATAATAACTTTGAAATGATTCGTTCGTCTTAACAGGTTACTCGGTTTCATTGACAATTTGGTCCTGTTCGTCTCCTTTTGCTTTCGGGGCTTGGATCTTTATTTTGTGATTGATGGTATGTTTTTTTTTTTTAAATTAGCAAGCTTTTGTGATGTTTAAAAATATGATCCAAGAACCAACTTTAGTTTGAACTTATTAATTCAATGTCAAGATCGAAACCTAATATGTACTTCGATAAATAAATCTTTTTCGTTCAAGCTGACCCCTTTCATGTATGTTTTTTTGCTTTGAAAACACTTTTAAACCCTTATGATGATGCTAAAACTGTTGGCTTTTTATTATTGGCTACGTAAAGTTGAATGGGAACTTTAAATATCATTGTTCGTTGGGGAAGGTTGGAAGGTGACTCGTGACGCTTACTATGTAACTGTTGCAGGCTACCAACGAGAATCTTCCTCCAAATGTAATCAAACAACTTGCTAGGGAATTGAAGAATCTTGATGAAACACCACCAGAAGGAATTAAAGTAGGAGTGAATGATGATGATTTTTCAACAATATATGCTGATATAGAAGGCCCAGGTGCTTATTAGTTTATGTGTGTGTTTATATATATATATTGTGAGAGTATGCGGCATAATTCTTTTGTTCTGACCGAGTATCCTGCTGTGCAGCTGGCACTCCATATGAAACCGGTGTTTTTCGCATGAAATTGATCTTGTCTCGTGATTTCCCTCACTCGCCTCCTAAAGGTATGTCGGTCAAAACTTATTCTTTTATCGATTAATTCTTATTCATGACTTACTCTTTCTACTGTTACTCATCTTCTTTGTTTTCCTATTTAAAGGTTATTTTTTGACAAAGATCTTCCACCCAAACATTGCATCAAATGGTGAAATATGTGTCAACACATTGAAAAGGGATTGGAACCCTAGTCTTGGCTTACGACATGTTCTAATTGTAAGTTTGAAGAATTTTGTTTTCCGCTTTTAATTTGAAAGTTGTTGAATTTGTGGTCAATGTGTCCGTGGTTGTGTAGGTTGTCAGATGCTTGCTGATTGAGCCATTTCCAGAATCCGCATTAAACGAGCAGGCCGGCAAGTTGCTGCTTGAGAACTATGAAGAGTATGCCAGACATGCTAGGTTAGTTGCTCAAAAATCCACACTTGTATAAAATGGGTAAATTTAAACACTTATAATACTCTTGTTTAAACGGGTCAATTTGCATGATAAAGAAATGGTATAGCGATTTTAAAAAATCACCCGAAGTAAACTTGTGTTTACATATTAAAAATTGGATTTTTATTTAATTATCTAGGAGATCATAAAAGATGGACATAAAATGGACATATAAGATGGATTTTTATTTAAATATCTATGAGATCATAAAAGATATATAAGCGTTAACGGATCAACCCCCGTTTTGACTGTTATCCAACACTGGTTTCTCAACAAATCTTGATCTAATACTGGTTTCATGACATTGATCACAGGCTGTATACTGGAATTCATGCTTTGAAGCCAAAACCAAAGTTTAAGTCAGCGGCTAGATCTGAAACAACTGCTGCTGTTAATGCTGACCAGACAAACACCTCAGTTTGTATTGTTGACACGAAAACCGCCGTCTCTGGGGCGGTGGTGCAGCAGCCTACGCCTTTGGCCCCTTCATTGAACACCATGAAAGGGGCAAGCGGTCAGGAGCCACCAACCACTGCCCTGAACTCAGTGGTTGAGATTGGAGTTAGTAGCGGATCTGCGGCGGCGCCACCTGTGGCGGCAACTCATAAGAAGGAAGGTGGGGTGGTGAAAGCTCAAGATAAAAAGAAGATTGATGCTAGAAAGAAAAGCTTGAAAAGATTGTAATGTATGTTTTTTCATGTATGGTTAAATTTATTGAATGCAATTTGAGTTTTTAGTGACTTAGTGAATGGAATATTTAATGGTTGTTATTTCCATTTGGTGTTAATACAAAAAAAGCCAGTTTTCTTTTTGAATAAATTACACAGATTTAACTTTAATTATACTAAAAATTACACTCTTTATCTTTTGACTTTAATAAATACACCACAAGTCCTTTTGTGTGCAAAAATATATAGAAAAGGGCTTTGTGATGTAATTATTAAAGTCAAAGGACACAAAGTGTAATTTATAGTATAATTAAAGGACAATCCGTGTAATTTACTCAATCTTTTTAGTGGAAGTGTTGGACACGACTAAATAATTGTTTTTTTCATTAAAATTTACAAGTCAACCGAATATGCCAAATGATAAATCCACTTTTAAATAATCTTTTGATATGAATTGAATTAATTTAGTGTATTTTTTTCAAAAAACTTGAGGATAATTTCGTTATTTTGAAAAGCTTTTTTATGGAAATTTGTATAAAAGAAACAACATGAGAGTGAGTTGTGAAGTATTTTAATATTGAGAAAACTTCGTAGAAATGTAATAAACTTTTTAAATTATTTTAATTAAGCCACTCAAACTTTTTTTTATAAAAAATGTTTTAATTAAGTCACTCAAATTTTTATTGACCAATAATATTAAGCGACAATAATAATAAAAGAAAATTAAACACGTGAGCCAAAATGCATGATCTCAAATACCATAATGTTTTTTTAGGTTCATTGACTACTAAGAATGAATGATCTCAAATACCGTAACATCTTTTAGGTATATTGACGGTGAATGAGATCTTTTATTAGGTGAATTAACTGTGAAATTGTTTGGGAAAATTACTAAAATGGACATTTGACCGGTTAAAGTTGTAAAAATGGGCAAGCTTTTTCAGACTGCTAGGATATGGTCATTTAGGCCTATAGCCGACCGAAGACGGCTAGTTCAGCCGGCTTGGTTTTCAGTGACATGTAAGTTTTTTTTTCAGAATTTCAACCAATCAGAAATTGCCACGTGATTGTGCGTATTCCCAAGGTGGCTAAAGCCCACTACGTAGCAGGCTTAGCCGACAAACTTTTTTTTATGTATGGCTCAACCGGCTTGGTTCGAGATGGCTTGTTTAATTCGGCTAGGCTTGGCTTAGCCGGCGCTGAAGGTGTTATTACACCTCTAAGTCGGCTGAAGTGGTCTTACTAGCCTACTTCGAGTTTTATAAATAAAAAACTTCTCATTTCAACCTTCATTTTCATTTTTCAAATCACTATAACGTTTTAGTTCTCAAATATGGGTGGAGGATATTCATTACCATTAAACCCTTCTCAACCTGTACAACCTGTCAACCCTTCTTGACCGATTCAACCTGTACAACCTGTCAACCCTTCTCCACCAGTTGCTCAACCTGATGAACCATTGACCTGGACTGATGAATAGTGGAATTGGGCATTTGATTAGGTTTTTGGCCAACTACAAATTGGGGACAACCATGTCCCTAAATCAGAAGAGGGGGACGTGCCGAATTCTGAAGAGGGGCACGTCACTGACCCTGACGACGAATATGTCCCTGTTTCTTTCGAGCATCTCCCAAACTCTGAGGAGGGTTACATCACTAACCTCGGAGAGGAGTACGTTCCTAAGTCTGAAGACAAGGAGGAATACCTCTCCGAGGACGAGCGTCTAAGTTATTTTTATCCATGGGAAGACGAGCGTTCGTGGCATTCGGATAACTCCTTTGATTCCATTGAGCATCTTTAAATTTTTATGTAATTTTATAATTATTAGGTTATCTATTATATTTAGTTTATGTAATTTTTAAATTTTTAGGTTATGTAAGTTTTTTAATCTTATGTTATGTAAGTTTTTATTTTTATTTTATGGTATTGACAAAATTATAACAAACGAAAAATAATAATTTAAAGCAAAAGAATATTTGGACAAAAAATAACAAGATTTCATTATAACAAAATAATATAGCATTCAATCTCACTCTACGTTAGTAGGTAAACAACGACAAATATAAATTTTATCAGCCATCAGTCGTCGATATTTGGTAACATTCTCCCCGATATCTCCATCTAAATTTAAAGCCCTTTTTAGAGTTAAATGCTCCATTAACTTACAAGCTAAAACTCATGAATTTTCAACTAGGAAACGGTGTTGGCATTGGATGTATTTTTCTTCACTCAAAAACGTAAATTGTTTCTCACTTTGATTAGATTTCCTCCAATAATGAATATTGACCAACAAAGCTCCGATGTGTACTGCAAATTTTGTCACGAGCGGATAAATTAAGTGTCGATATACCACTCCAGAAAAATTTTCAGTCCAATATTGTTGTATTTCCATATTTTTCATATCGATTCCTAATAATAACCAACGTCTTTGTTCTATTAATAGTGGGACATAAACGTAATCTACTTCCCAAAGGGGAGGAAAATATTTTTTCTGACCCATAGAAATTGAAAAAATGCTATTTTCGACGACTGATTTAATAAATGATTATAATACTGCGGTGGAAACACGGTCCAACGCAAATTTTGTGGTGATTCATTTTTCATCACTTTTACATGTCGAATACGCATAATTCTACCAACCCAAGCTTTGATATGCTGTAAAAAAATAGTTAGAATATTATTAACTAGTTAATAATAAATGTAACAAATTAAAAAGTTTTTATGCTTTACGATTGTTGAAAAACAACCATTGTTATCCAATAGACTTCCCCAAAATTCGTTATCCAACTTTTCTGTGGATTCGAGTAAAGCAGAATAACAAAATCTTGCATCTCCGTTGTTATAAAATTCGATAACATTTTCTGACCAATTATCTGACTCATCGCATGGAAACAACCACTTTGGTTTTTCTAGAATATTTGGATGTATTGTCGATGATTCTCCGGCCTGCCTTTTTGATAAACGTCTCCACCCTGTAGTGGTCCACTTTGACGTTGCAAAATACGGTTGGGAATTATATTGTTCTTCTTTTTCTCTAAATCCTCTCGATTATCCATTTTTGGTGTACAAATAACTCACTTTACCCGCTAATATTTATAAAATTAAAAAGTGAAAATTTTAATTTTTAAGAAAAAAAAATTTAAGCTTGGTAAACGTTTCAAATCAGTCTGCTTAAGTATTTGAATTAGCCTTCTTAACCTTGGGATTTAGCCGGCTAATGAATTAGCTGACACCACTCTGACACCCCTATCAGCCTACACTCATTAATTACCTTCCCAACACCCTGACACCATTCCCGGTTTTCGAAGCCGGCTAAGCCGGCCAACATTTAAATTTTCAACTTGCTAGACGGCTAATTAGATCTCTAACCACTCACTTTTTCGATGCCGGCTTAGCCGGCGTACTTTTGAATTTAATACATTGAAGGCGGCTAATTTAGTCTGTTACGTGAAGTAGGCTGAAACAAGTTTTGAGAAGGCTGATTTAACCGGGTTTGTTTCAGTAGGCTCAAGGTTACCATCACACAATCGAGAAGCCGTCTAAAGGTTACAATCATACGAAAGTTACAATCTTACATTCGTGAAGTAGGCTGAAGGTTACAATCATACGATCATGGCTGAGGAGTTTGACTACATGATGGTAATCTATATTTTTGAAAAGTTAGCTTACTAAATTTGATCACATATGTTAATATTGTTCCGAATGCAATTAGATATGTTAATATGTTCGAATGTGTTAGGGTTTCATATTTAATATGATACTGATGCCTAATGCAATCAGAATAATGTTTGAATAGCCATTATATGCAATCATTCAATAAATTAGCCGCTTGATACATATGTTAGCCTACAATCACTGTAAGCCTGGTAATATGTAAGCCTGCAAGATGTTATATGTTAGCCTGGTAGATGTCATATGTTAGCCTGCTAGATGTCATATGTTAGCCTGGTTGATTTGTTGTCCAAGATTTATAGTGATACATGATACTGATGCCTAATGCAATCAGAATAATGTTTGAATGGCCATTGTATGCAATCATTCAATAAATTAGCCGCTTGATGCATATGTTAGCTTACAATCACTGTAAATCTGGTAATATGTAAGCCGACAAGATGTTATATGTTAGCCAGATAGATGTCATATGTTAGCCTGCTAGATGTCATATGTTAGCCTGGTTGATTTGTTGTCCAAGATTTATAGTGATACACGATATTGATGCCTAATGCAATCAGAATAATGTTTGAATGACCATTGTATGCAATCATTCAATAAATTAGCCGCTTGATGCATGTGTTAGCCTACAATCAATGTAAATCTGGTAATATGTAAGCCTGCAAGATGTAATATGTTAGCCTAGTAGATGTCATATGTTAGCCTGGTAGATGTCATATGTTAGCCTGGTTGATTTGTTGTCCAAGATTTATAGTGACACACAATACTGATGCCTAATGCAATCATAATAATGTTTGAATAGCCATTGTATGCAATAATTCAATAAATTAGGCGCTTGATGCATATGTTAGCCTACAATCATTGTAAATCTGGTAATATGTAAGCCTGCAAGATGTTATATGTTAGCCTGGTAGATGTTATATGTTAGTCTGGTATATGTTATATGTTAGCTTGCTAGATATCATTTGTTAGCCTGCTAGATGTTATATATTATCCGGCTTAATGGCAACTGTTTGTTATTTTTAGCAGGTTAAGGTGAAAGTAAGATGTTCACCGGGTGTGGTAAATACAATTAGAAGGAAGCTCAATAAAAATCAAATGAAGATATGGAAGAGGACATGCTTTAGGAGTTGGTTAGGATGCAAATGTACAAGTGCTGACAGCTTGTTAATACACGTCATGTTTAAACATGAATTTTTAACAAAACTTAATCCAAGAACAGACGGTTTGTACTATTCTATTGGATCAGATACATTGAGGTTCGGACCTAAAGAGTTTTGTCTCGTGACAGGCTTTAGATTTGGATATTGGAACGAGCCTATATCCACTTTAAATGTAAAATTTAAGGAGAGAGTGTTAGGTGGGGCTAGATTGACTTGTAAAGAATTGGTGAAATTTTATGTTGGGGATTTATCTGGTGTGGAAGAAGACGATGTTGTGAGGTTGTCGTTGTTGTTATTGGTTGAATATGGCTTCAAAGGAACGTAGACCATGTCTTACATTGATGACTTCTTGGTTGAATTGGTTAATGATTTAAACCAGTGGGACCGGTATACTTGGGGTAACTATCTATGGATGTTACTTATCCAAGTCTGCATAGATGTTTTGAGTTGAAGAAGCAAAAAAATGGAAGAAAAGAAGTTGAAAGAAATGCATTACTCTTTGAATGGTTTTGTCTGGGCTTTTAAAGTAACTAATTTAATACATTTCAATATATGTGTTCGCTATTACTAATTCATTTCAATTATATGTTCAAAAGATGTGGATCCGTGAGGTTCTCCCAGAGTGCCGCACCTTGTTTGACACATACAACTTAAAGGTTCCTAGATGTCTCAGATGGGGTGTTGGTGGTAGACTAAAGTGGATTAAAGCTACTGGTATTATGATAAATGCATTGCATGTTAGATTCATATCTTAGCCTTGTACATTTGTTCTTTTAGCCTAGTCAATATCTTTACATAGCCTGTTAATTTTTTAGTAAAAAAACAGGCCGGTTGCACTTAAGCCTAATGAGGAGGAAATGAAACTGGAATGGTGGATTTCAAGCTTAGAGTATATCAGTAAACAACAAAATGTTAAGGATCGCCACACCCTTCATAGGAACGGGATTCCGGTTTCAGAACCAATGAGTGACAATATACCAAAGGATGTGAAGGTTTGTGATAAGCATGATAAATTGTTGGAACTGGGGTTGAAAGAGGAGGGGGAAGTTGACAGATTATTAGAGCTTGTACAACAAGTTGTCTCTAATATTGAGGTAAACTTATCAAAATAAACATTAACTTAGTTAGCCTTCTATATCTGATAATATTTTTATGTTGTTTTAAAGGATGGGGGGTATCAAAAACGGAAGTTTGTTATGGAAGGTGAAGAGGAAGAATAGATTGATACCGAGTATGTGAAAAATGTATGTAACTTAGCCTACAATATTTCTGATAACTTAGCCTGCAATATTTGATAACTTAGCCTGCTATGTCTTATAACTTAGCCTGTTATTTATGACTTAGCCTGCTGTTTTAGATTTTAGATGAGGATTATGCTGCAGCTTATGGCACACCTGGTCCAAGTGTTGAGGTTCTTAGTCCCGACCAAGTGGTTAAGTTGAAGAAAAGAGTTGGAGGACGGATGAGGAAGCCATCTGCACAAATGGTGTCTCCATATATTGTCTATAAGAACAAACCTCGTCAGAAGAAAACCGAACCATTTGATTTGGAAAAAATAAAAGATCTATATAAATCCAAGAATGAAATTCTCACTTAACAATGGATCACCATTGAAACCAGATTTTTGGAAAGACCTTTTGGGGGCAGATCAGTCGACGGGATGGTTCGAGACAGATGTAGGTAGCATTTAAGTGTTTTAACCTTTTATATAAATTCATCTAACTTTATTTTACTGTTTTGAATAGCATATTCAGTCGTGGATGACATATCTTTACTATTCGAGGCCAGAGGACGCCAAATGGAGTATAATGCCACCCTGGTTTGTGCATGGATTGACCAATGAGGATCATCAATATCCGTTAGGAAGCGGAGATTATCCACCATACCCATCGATCAAAACAGTTGACACTGTAAGTTTATAATACAATACAAATTTATTTTGCCAATAATTTTTGTCCATTGTTTATATTGATTTTACCAATAAAATATGTATTTTTTAGGTTTATATTCCAATCAATATCGACAGACTACATTGGTTTTTAGTCTCCTTTTACCTTCCTACTGGCCAAATGAGAATTTATGACAGATATTACTAAATTATTATACTCGATTGTAAATAGTCTCTTTCCAAACTGAGAAATAGCACAATTTTATTCATAATAGTTTACGAGTTGGTCCTTGTTCGGATTTGGGGAAAAAGGCCGAAGCTAGTGTTCATTGAATATGCCATTGGTATTTGGTTACACTTTGTTGGTCATTTTAAACAACAAGGAGTTACTGTGTACCACTCCCATGGGCTTTGTAAGAGAAATCATTGATTGTCCTCAACAATTCTCGTCCGGTGGAAGAGGTGACTGTAGCCCGTGGGTGTGCATATTCCTGGAGAGATTGATTGGAAATGGCGAATGGGTGAAGGATGATCCGGACACGGAGTTGACAGCGACACAGTTTCGACATCGTTTTGCAAAAATCTGTTTTGATCATCTACTTGAGGATTGATCATCTGGTACATCGTAGACAATGTTTGTTAATGTTTGGTTGTTTTTTAGGGTGGGTAACACATTTTAGACAATGTTGGGTGGTTGATAATGTTTGGTGGTGACAATGGTTGTTAATATTTGGTGTGCGACAACGTTTGGTGGTTGATTAGTAATATTTGATAACTTAGCCTTATATATTTAGCCTGCAATATGTTATTACTTAGCCTTATATATTTGCTATGCTAGCCTGTTATATATGTTAAGAAACATATTCATAAGATTAAAGATAATAAAACAATACATTATAAATGTCAAGTACTCATAAGAAAACAAACAATACATTAAACAAAACAAACATAAATACTACTCATCATTCAAATCATAATTGAAATGTTGTGTGGTTGACTCGTACACATATCTACGAAAATCTTCTTCTTCGAAAATGGTAGGCTCTCTCGGAATAAATGGTTCTTCTTTGCATTTGGATTTGCTTGAAATTTGAGACGCGACAGGGGTTTTACAAGTATCTCGAGAATGACCTCTTGTGTGACACCTTCCACAAAACAATGGTGTTATTTCCTCTCCTTGGGATGGAATATGATTATTTGCACGAGGACGTCCGGCTTGTCTTTTATCCATGTGTGGAGGCTTGACAATAATAAGGTTATCGGGTCGATCCCATTCTACTTCATCCGGAACCGGATAGACTATTCCTTCGTATATCCTTTTGTAGACTTCATTTGTAAACCAATGCATCGTCTAAGTGCTAAAATTAGTTTGCTTTAAGTACTTAGAAACATATATCATGTGACCACATGGTAAACCAGAAAGTTGCCATTGTCGACAACTACAAGTTCGATTAAGCAAATCCACAAAACCTCTCCGTGACGGGGATGCAACTTCAAATTTGTAACCGTTAATACTATGCATTGTCCATGTCACACATTTTGATATTCTTTTTGCAACCTTAGCTTCCGCCCAAACGGTAAGATCATATGTATTTTTAGCTGCAATTAAAAAAAATAGATTAGCCTGTTATATCTGATAACTTAGCCTACTATACATTATAAATTAGCCTACTATATTTGATAATTTAGCCTGCAATATGTTATAACTTAGCCTATTATACAAAAACTTATTTACCTGCTTGGTGCCGCCTATTGAAATACCATTGTTGGACCGACTCACGAAAGAATTCTGTTAGTTTGGTAATAGGCATCCGTCGAGCATTACGTGATAACGCATTAATAGACTTAGCACTATTTGATGTCATAATGCCATAGCGTTGACCAACAAAATGTGCTTGTGCCCATTTATGCAAACCAACAGCTAGTAACGTATCGCGAGTAGGAACAACTCCACAAAGTGCATTGAAATTTTCTTCAAAATCAGACACAGTAAAGTCTTTGCATGTCTTCCACCAAAGGTAATCGTGATTTTTGCCAAAGATTTTAATCGCATGTTCATCATTAAATGGCGACAACAAAGCCCATGATGTGCGTATGAAAAAACGACTCTAATAGCCAAGTCAATTGAAGCTGCCCTGTCTGATATGATAACAAGTTCTCGATTTTCACCAATACATTCTTTTAGCTTTGTTAAAAACCATGTCCAACAATCACCACTCTCTGATTTTCCAACACCATAGGCAACAGGAAGAATCTGATTATTCCCATCGATGGCTACAGCTAAAAACGTTGTGCCTTTAAAACTACCTTTGAGATGTGCGCCATCTATAATAATTACCAGTCGAAGATAACACGTAAAACTTTCAATCTGTAATATATAAACAAAGCGTCAGAAAAACATTAAATCTTAAATATAAAAAAACAATAACATACTAACCGCAACACCAATAGCAACAAAACACATTTCGAAACGGCAGATCAGGGTTGGCCCTCTTCAAATTATGAAAATAAGTTGGCAGTTCAGAAAATGAATCATTTGAATTTCCCCTCAACATCTGCAATGCACATTCCTTTCATTGCCAACCTTGGTGGTATGTAATTTTGATAGGAAACCTTGAATTAATATTTTTCATTATGTCTTTTCCTCTGTAGACACGGTCGGGATCCTTAAGTTGATCTTTTATCAAATCACAAATCACCTTTTTATTTTTTTACGGATATGAGGGTACGTCTGTGTCCGTGAACACGTGTGTTGGTTATTAAAATATCTAACATGAAACGTACCAGATTCCCCATAACTGTAGGCCCTTATACGCCAGTCACAATTAGGCGTAATACATGATGTTTCATACCTATTTTTTTTAGATATATTAACCTTGAAATCGAAACACTCTCTAACACACATTTTCCCCAACTCCAACTTTAACTGTTCTTTATCTCTAAAGCATATACCTTCAAAAACATTATTAATTGATTTACCACTTCTAACAACAGAATTTTCAGGTGTTGGGTCTGGAATAAAATCTGGTAACAGCTCGGATTTAGGATCTGGTTCCTCTTTAATAGAAAACAAATTACTCCCCGGATTTGAGTAAAAAGTGGTATCACTAGAATAAGAATAAAAGTGGTTATTATTCGGCTCAGAATTCAAGTAACTATCTTTTTAATAGTTATCTGCATCAACATTTAAATCAAAAGGGAACTTAAATTCATCTTCTTTTCCCATGTGTTGAGAGCTCGGTAAACCAGAAGGTAATCTACTTGAACCAATAGACACAGGTTTTCGAGAAGAAGAACCAATAGACACAGGTTTTAGGGAAGAAGAACCAACACCATCTTCTTGGATAACATACAACTTGTATATTTCAAACGGATTTTTATCATATATACAAAAAAAAACGAAATATCACTATCATCGTATATGTCGATTGGGTCGGTGAATGTTGACATTTTATAAGATAACCGAGAAATATTCTCGCCACAAACAATAGAAATAATAGATAACAAACCATTGTAAGTAACATTTGTAGATAACCTTATACCGCGCTTTGCACAATTCAACAGCACCGTTAACATATTCTCATCTCCCCCCTCTGTAAATTACAATGTTTATAGATATCTCGAACCAGTTCACCAAAAGAAACTAAAATTGTGAGAGAACAATGGAAAAAATGGAAAAAAACAAAGTTAAATAAGTGAGAAAAACTCGAAGCATGCTAACAAGTCCACTTCAGCCGGTTTAGAAGTGTAATAACACCTTTGGCGCCGGGTAAGCCATCTCGAACCAAGCCGGCTGAGCCATGCAAAAAAAAAAGTTCGTCGGCTAAGCTTGCTACGTAGTGGGCTTTAGTCGCCTTGAGAATACGCACAGCCACGTAGCAATTTCTGATTGGTTGAAATTCTGAAAAAAGCTTACAAGTCACTGAAAACCAAGACGGCTGAACTAGCCGTCTTCAGCCGGCTACAGGCCTAAATGACCATATCCTAGCCGGTTAAAAAAGCTTGCCCATTTTTACAACTTTGACCAGTCAAATGTTCATTTTGGTAATTTTCCCAAATTGTTTTAGAGGATGGATTATCCTTGAGAAATCTCCACTTGGATTAAAAAAAATTAGTGAGCTCTTATTGTGAAAATAAATAACCGGTTTGTATAAAGGTGGGAATAATACAAACTAGTTTTTCCCCGCGTTACGTGCACGGGAGTTTGGTTTTTATCAGTTCGGCTCATTTGCGACAACGCCTGTCAATCCTTCGCAAAACCTTTTGGCATACCCCATTTATAAAAACACGCCACAACGGCTGTAACTTCGTCGTAAAACTCTAAAACTTACCCCGTCGTAAAAGTGAGAGTCACTCCACAAAAACCCGAAAGCGTAGCGTCAAGTAACCCTACACAAATGCATATACAAAAGCATGTCGCAACATTCGTCACTCAACCGTAAAATAAAATCCTATAACATACTCCATCGTAAAAGCGAACACCACAACGTTGTAAAACCTGAAAGCGTAGCGCCGAAAAATCTGAATGCAAATGTACACAATGATCAGAGAAACGGAAAAGGAAAAAAGAAAAGGCTCAAAGGTAAAAAAAATAAATAAAAACTACATGACAAAAACAAAAAATAAAATTTCACTACAAGACAAAAAAAATTGTTCAATCACACCATCTTTAACCTGTTAATAATAATGAACTTTTGTGGCAAATTTTCAAAAAAACAAAGTTATTATTGAATTTTTGTGGCAAATTTTCAAAGAAACAAAGATTTAATTCAAAAGTAAAAAAAAAGAAAAGTAAAAGATCACTACTCTAACGCATGGGTTTTTTAAAAAAACAAAGTTATTATTGAATTTTTGTGTCAAATTTTCAAAAAAACAAAGATTTAAGTAAAAAAAAAGTAAAAGATCACTATTCCATCGCATGGGCTTTAATATGTTAATAATGGCATTAAAGTTATCCATGTTCAAATAATAAAAAAAAGTACTAACCTCTTGGTTAAATATGTACAAATCCGCCCTTATTCTTTCATAATTTACGTAATTAACCTCCCACCCGTTAAAAATTAAGAGAACAGATGAAGTAAAAATAAGAACACAACTAATACGTGTGAATCTTTTATTAACCTCATCATCAAAATGTTCATACAATCGATACTCCCTATATATATATAACAAATCGATGCCTCCAAACGTGGCGCCGTTTGGAGAACGGTTATACCCTAATTGACACATGATTATATTTAGCCCCTTCTAATTATATCATTACAACACTGTCCTATAAACCTAGTTTACAACATTGACACTAAGATCCTTATACTAATATAAATAATACTAAATTTAGTTTAACTTTTAATACCAGAACTTAGGTACAACTTATAGCTTTTGCTAACAGTTTATCAACACATTCACCATAACCATTAAGATTTCATTATTGCTTTATATTTATTCGAAATACATTTTACACCCCACCCTCCAAGTTTTGATTATTAACAAATCAGCTGTTATATTAACAAGTTTGTATCTTCTTAGTATATGTGACTTGCAATATATGATTGTGTAGACAGAAATATATATTTCTAAGAATAATAAAACCAAACTTGTTATAAAATCAGAATGGAATGAACAATGTTTCAAGGAACTGAACTGCATGGTTAACTAAACCCAAATCCCATTGCTCCACTCCCGTACTGCACGGGTGCTTGTGCCATTGACCCAACCGAATATGGCGGTTTAGTTCCGTTAGTATTATCATCATCATAGATCTTTCTCATGGCCCTCTCGACAGCTTGAAGAACATCGTCACTTGTAACAAAATCACCATCTGAAAACGCAACCCAACCACATAATATCAAGATAATAGTAATATTTTTATTATAATGGAAAAACTTCACACAATAGTAACCAGGTTTCCAAGTGTTCAACTAAAGTCACTCACTTTCATTAGTTGTTCAAATCTTATGAACTTTTTTTTATATTTGTTATTTTTTTCTTTAAAATTAAGTGACCTAAATGAAACATATATATATGAATCCTAGTTACTATTGGTGATTATTTTCTTAAAATTAACTTAAAGTAGTGAAGAAAGGAATTCACTAAATAATAACTAAGTAATAATTGTGCAATTTAAGTCAAATTGCAAAAAAAAATAATAATAATAAACAAATAGTAACCAAGATTCATGTTTAGATATGTTCCATTTAGGTCACTTGATGTAAAAAAATTAATATTCATTAAATTTTTCACAAGATTGGAACACATAATGAAAGTTGAGTGATTTTAGAGAACCAAAAAACTTACATAAATGAGACACTTGGAAACTTGGTTAATGTTGTATGAAGTTTTCCCCATTATGTTTTATTAAGTTTAGAACAAACAAACAAACCTCTGCGAGCCGCAAGAAGTACTGATTCGTGAGCTATGTTTTCCAGATCAGCCCCAACTAAACCCGGGGTACGTGAAGCAACAAGGCTAGAAATGGCTTCTTTGTCTTCCTTCATGGGCACATCTCTCAAATACAAAGCAAAAATCTTTCGCCTACCTTCTTCATCCGGTTCACCAACAAGCACTTTCCTGGAAAACCGACCTGGTCTCATCAAAGCTGAATCCAATGTCTCGGGCCGGTTAGTAGCAGCTATAACCACGACACTTGCATCCTTCTCGAACCCGTCCATCTCGGTCAAAAGCTAACACAACAGTAAATTGGATGTAAACATTTGGATATGCATATAAATTGAATCTCAAAATGAAACTATATCTACCTGGTTTAAAGTTTGATCGCGTTCACAATTCAAAGTTCTTCCACGTTGGCCACCGACAGCATCGATCTCATCAATGAAAATAATAGACGGTGAATGTTTTCTCGCCTCACGGAAAATGTCTCTAACACGAGCAGCTCCCGTACCAACAAAAACCTCTACCAATTCACTAGCAGAAATGGAAAAAAACGAAACTCCAGCTTCCCCAGCCACAGCACGGGCCAACAATGTTTTTCCTGTTCCCGGAGGACCAGCAAGCAAAACCCCTCTCGGTAATTTTGCCCCGAGTTTCATGTATTTACTATCTTCATTAATGCACAAGACAATCTACAAAAGTTTAAATGCAAGATTAATATCTAATATTGTGAAATGGATTGGAATAATATCTGAATGTGTAATTAGAATGGAGGAGGAACCCTCAATATATATGGCCCATGTGCTAAATACAAATAAACCCGTTAAACTACTAATAATTATAATTAACAAATACCAAAGTAACAAGCAACAACTTTGACAATTTACCTCAAGAAGTTCGGCTTTTGCAGAATCTACACCCTCAACATCATCAAACGTTACAGATTGTTTCTTGCTCGGTTTTCTTTTTTTCATTCTCCCAAGATTCAGTTGAACATAAAGCTGGTAACCTTGAACACCCAACATTAACCAATAGGGGGCTAGCTGTAACATGTTTACAAAGAAAATCTTCATAAAATTAGACATAAGTTCTGGGTCTGAACCATATGTTATCCCTTGATCTTTAAGCATCTTAATAAGCTGATGCTTATCATCTCCCACGTTTCTCGTATGAAACTTCCATTTGGGCTCAACCGCCTTCAATAACCTTGTTTGTCCTGTTTCACCTTGTGGAGTTTCAGCATCTTGATCAACTGTCGGCTTGGTGTTGTAATAGATCACACGCGAGTTCTCCACAAATTGAACCCGTATCACACTCCCATCACGAATGCCACCAACTAGATCCGAGTATGGGACGACTGTATGATGTAGCCTTGCTTGCTTTGGAAGAGCCAAGGAGAAAACCGCTACAACTATGCAAAAAGAAGCTCCAACTATAACCGTGTATATCTTTGTCCTTAGTGACTTCTTCTTACTTCTCTTACTCTTTGTTTTTGCAGACCGTGTGTCTGTAATAGAACTCAGAGAGACAAAAAGAGACCAAATTAAGTCATCATGAAGTAACAAAACAGAAGACAATAGACATATGCGATAAATTCAAAAAAGAAATTGTAGGGGAGGGGGGTACCCATGCATCACAGGGTGGTAAAATCGTGTTCTCGTTTCACAAGGTGGGTCGTCGCCCTTGCTAGTTTAAGGCCAATATGTCGCCGATACCAGGGGTGACGACCCCCCTTGTGAAACATTGTGATGCATGCATGCAATTGGTAGCCCCTTATTATAAAAATGCGATAAATTCCTAAAAAATCAAGTAAAAAGGTTACATACCATCTTCGGTTTCTGCAACATTGCCCTCTTTCACCAACTGACATTGAAACTTCATGGATGTGGAAGATGAGAACAAAACTATTGTTCAGTTATGTTACGCGGTTAACAGTATATAAGAATCACACATAAATGCATAATTAAAGTCCAAACATTCAACTTCAAAACTAACAAAAATGTCTGCCTTTTGCAATGTTTTATTCATCTTTAACATACAATTAAGTGATCAACACCACTCACATTAGCGAAAAACTAAACTAATTACTATAATCTGACACAACTTCTGTTCTTGCTTGCAGATAATCCAAATCCAAATCCAAATCCAAACACAGTTCCATGAAGAACAGATTAATTTGAAATAAAAATGCAGTCCACTAACCTTTTCATCAGTTTGGGCCTTATCATCCCAAATTGACAATGAACTAAATCCTGATAAATCAGACCAATTCATTTTGCCACCACACCCTAAATGTTCCTGGATGAGAAAATCTTACAAAAATCAATCCAATAGTAATTAGTAAGAACTAATAATATATGATTATGAGACGCAATAGATGAAATATAGATGCTAATGGTGGATTGGTGGTGACCTTAATCAGTGCAGAAATTGGTTGAGCATCATGCATCGAATGGAGATGACGATGAGATAGGGGAATCGTGAAGGACGAGGTTGGCGAAGTATAAAAGAACGACTTTTTAGGTCGAGAATTAGGGTGTTTTGTGGATTTTGGGGTGGTGATTAACGTCGACGGTGTTAAGAAAAGGTTAGACATCGCCATTAGGGTTTCGGTGATTTGTGTAATGGTTTCGCCGCCGTACAATGAGGTGTAACGTGCGTTCCAAGGTTCGCTAAAAGCACGTTTAACGACGGAAAGAAGTCGAGTATTGAAGCGTGCGCAGGAAGGTTGAATGAGAGAAGAATGTGAAATGTGAATGTCTAGACGGATAGATCGGAGGAGATTTCGGAAGTAAAGCCGGAAGCCGGAAGCCGGTGGCCGGTGGTGGTTGGGAGGGTTCTAGAGCTTCCGTTAGCTGGCCGTCATCCGTAACAAAGGTGTTCTGATTTTTGTTTTTCCTTTATATTCGGGCCTTTTGTTGATCCGAAAATATAAACCAATCTTTGAATGAATTGCCATCAAGGGTATTCGGTATGCCGTCCCGTGAGAGCATGTAATTCACCGTCCCATGACGGTGTGAAAGGGACGTGAAACTCTTGGCGTGAGTCTCTCTCATATACACACTACACTCTCATCATTCATGTAATTTTTTTTTAAAAATTAATACTAACACCACTTGCACATGTATACCCTTTCATATAAGAGTGGTGTGAAAAATGTTGGTGATAAGTTGATTTCCTTGTGGCGTGCACTTTTTTACTCATGTTACTCTTACTCACGCCAGGAATACCTTATGCCCTAAGAACGGATTACTGACAGCCAGTTTATTCTTTTTAGTTTCAGGACCTAGTGGTTGTATATAAATGCAAGAAAGGTAGTTAAAAAGGAGAGGAGGTTGAATTATTATTTTAGATGTAACAATATAGTAAGAACCAATGTTAAGTGTAGTACGAAAAAAAGAGGTTCAAGATATGCAGTTTCATATAGGTTCATACATGAGTCACGAGATAAAATGTTAAATGGGTTATTCTTATTCACTTAATTTAGTTTACTTAACATCGAATATTACCATCTATATATTTATAAAGGTTGATGGTTTATGGTCGGAGCCTTTCGCTAACATGACATCAAAAATTTGAAATTGCAATTTTAAAATGTGTTATACCCCACCACGAGTACGATGATGGTGAAGTCGCTGCACATCCTCGTAGGGAGGGGACGGTGTTGTCGCACTCACTGTAGCGCCACATCACCCCACACCAACACACATTCTTGATTCCTTCACAAAATAACATAAAGTGTAATGATGGTTTGTTGCACCTCGATCCACAAGTTAATTGATAATTATCCAGGTAATTAACTCTTATAATAAATAAGTAACTATGATGGTTACTAAAGGACATTTGTCTCGATGGTACCCAAGAGTGTTGCATGGTGTCTCATTTTTCAATAGGTCATGGGTTCTAATCCTGTTATGGACAAGTGGTCTAGATTTAGAGTGGGTGGGCTTGTTGTTAAAAAAAGTAACTAGGATAACACGTGTCACTCTCTGGTGACTTCTCACCTTTATTTTCACGCATCTCTTTCATCTTAAATGAGGGGGACGTGTTACTCTCTGGTATATCCTCACCCTTATTTTTTCGCTTATTTCTTCGATTAAATAATAATATTGAAAGAATATATTTTTATATATTTAATACTAGGTTAGTTACCCGTGTACTACACGGGTTAAAAACATTTAAAATGTGTAACACCCATAATTGAAACACCAATTATTAAAACATTAAACACACGTGGAAGCATTTATCCCAAGATTTTTTTTAAATTTCTCGCGTACCGCGAGGGAGTTCAGAATTGTCTGACAGAGAGCCAGCTCTCTTGCGTACCGCGAGAGAACCCTCCCTGGCTCTCGCGTACCGCAAGGGACTCCTGTAAACAGAAAATTGAGTTTTTTGTCCAGCTTCAACACTTACCAATTTTTCCCATTTTTCACCAAAACATCGTAACACCAAAAACTACCAACACTTAGGTATTTTGACCACTACTTAAACATCATATACACATTATCAAAATTCACCAAAACATCAAGTTTGTATCAATTTACATACTAACTAATAATTATCTTTTAAACCCCCAAAATACCAAAACTCGTACGAGAATCCTTCAACGCCTCGGACTTGACATTGACCTACATCGGAGCTTTTCCTACATAACCACATGAACATTTCACCATTAGTAATGAAGATAAACATAACAAACAAGTATTTATCACTTGTTTCCACCCATTCACCAATTTGACCCGTTTGCACCCGTTTGGTCAATTAAGGATCATAACACTTGCATTTCTACTACAAGTTTCATTTCTTTTATTTAACATTCATTTCCATCATTTCATATCTATTATGGCTCTTAGGCCATAACCTAATATCCATTATGATACTTAGATCATAACCTCTTATCCATTATGGTATTTTAACCATAACCTTATATCCATTATGATTCATAGATCATAACCTCATATTCATTATGATCCTTAGATCATAACCTCATTCACACATATCCATTATAGTATTACACTATAACTACATTCATACTCTTTGCACATATCCATTATAGCATTTCAACTATAACTACATTCATTCACATAACCATTAAGGTATTTTCACAATAACCACATTCATTCATTTACACATATCCATTATAGTTTTATCACTATAACTACATTCATACTTTTCCACATACTAGTTCATTCAATAATCACACACATTCATTTCAACACATAGTATGCATTATAATACATAAACCACCCAACTATCAACATTACTAAGTAAGTGCAAAGGTACTTACTTTTTGAGTTAGAAGATCCCGCACCACCTTCTAGCTTTGCAATTTGATTACCTAAACATATACACCTAGTTTAGTAATCTATCATACATACATAATCACATTACAATTGAGTCCACAACTCAACTTCCATTTCCAACCCAAACTGACCCGTTTGGGTTATTACCATAACCAAACACCCTCTTTCAATACAAACTCAACTACTTGAGTTTTCTTTCCAATACCTTGACGCTAATTTCTCCTTCAATAACTTTTATTAGGTCAATTTGGTGTTTGTTTAAGTGTTTATTACCACCTAAACACTTAATCTTCACTAATTCATCATTCTAGCATCATGATCCAACACCCCAAATTTTCACCATATGAACCCTAACTTTTCAAAATCAAAGGGTTCTAGGATGTTAATCACCTCTCTTTACCTTTAGTTTAGCTAGATTATCTACAATCTAACACTAATTTATATTAAAAACTATATAATATGTCATCAATATGTAATATGTAAATTTTTTTAAAAAAAGTAAATAAAATTGTATTTATTCAAGCCGTGTAATATACCGGGTTTATAACCTACTAATTTATAAATCATATTAGGAAATTCCTGTAAAAGTTTTATTATGAAAACATTTTGCAAGATATATTGAAAGGTTTATTAAATACTAGTAGGTAACCCGCACGATGTGCGGTCCCGACAAATTAATTTTGTGTAAATATTTGCATAATGAAACGAATGTTTTTTTAATAAATTACACCTTATTTGCAAAGGCAAATGCAAATTTGTTATAAAATATATTTATATGAGTTACCACCACACGTAAGAGGTATGTTGCGCGTTACTGTGGAGAATTGAACGTCCCAGAAAAAGATAGAGATTGTGGAATAGAAAAGAAAAAGCGTCAAAACAAAAAGGACTGAAGAACAAGGTATCAAATCATCTTAAAAGGATGAAAACCTACAAAAATTTAACCTTAATTGCAAGGCCCAAAAAATTAATTTTGACGCTAGTGGGGAGCGTAAACACGGACAAATTCAGAAGACATGCCTATACAAATCAAGTCATACAATCTAATCAACTATGCTCTTGCATCACAACAACGATTACATTTAATACGAACTCACGTTAATCAAAAGGCAATCATGTAATCACACATATACAGGGGTGAAAAATGGGGTGTTGATGAATTTTACCTGTTAATCATTTTGTTCTAGGTATAAGAACAATCTAATCAACTATTCTCTAGCATCACAACAAAGATTACATTTAATACGAACTCAAGTTAATCAAAATGCAATCATGTAATCACACATATACAGGGGTGAAAATGGGGTGTTATACAGATATAAAAATGATGAATTTTACCTGTTAATCATTTTGTTCTAGGTATAAGATTGAACTAATTAATTTAGCTAAAAATCTGAATATAAGTAAACAATCAAGAAGATGCAACATAAAGCACGACATTTTAGATTTTGCAAACTAAAGTACAGCATATTTCTAACCAAATAACACAAAAACATTACTCCCCTGTGACATAATTGAGGTCAATTTCCTTTTTCTTTTGATTTTTTTGTAAATTCAACCCTAGTACTTTCCAAAATTAATTCTTTAAAAGCTACACGCTTTTTTTTTCAAACACACAGTGCTCATAAAGATTCACACATGAAACACACACATAGATACAGAAATAGTAATTTCTCTTTATTCTTTCATTGTTATCAGTGGAAAAAAAAGTGCATTTTTAACCAGAAAACAATTTTTATACATCTTAGAATTGGAACAGTATGTAAAATCAGGTCTAAAACAGATTACCAACTATTTTGTCTTACTAACCTTTTTTTGTAACCTGAACTTAAATTTGTTTTCCCATTGGTACCAAGTTAAGTGAGAACACGGTTCTTGAATTTGAATCAAACAATGATTATATCAAGGTTAACGAATAAATAATATAAAGTAAAAAACTGGGGTTAGAAATAAATACATAAGAACAGTAAGTAGGCAGACGTCAGTAAATGATTTTAAAAATAACATCAATCAAGACACTTAGCAAATTGTCTGATTCTAGATTCAAGTTAACTGTGAAAATCATTTGAATTGTAGGCTTAAAAGGAATATGATGATTCTGTTCGTTATATTTCTATATTTATATTAGAAACTAAATAAAAAAAATAGAAAAAAACACAATCTTTCTTTTAGGTTTCACAATATTATAGTTACGTAACATCAAATGAACCAACTTAAGATGCTGTGATGTTTGTTATCAACCATTGAAACCAGAAGTTGTATGGCAGCATCTAAACAACTCATAATTGAGCTTTTCTTAGTTTACAACTTGCAGAGTACCAAGATACACTAATTTTAGGTTTTTTTAATTATATAATTATCACACCGAGGCTCTTTTGGATAAGTGAGTCTCAAAAAACTAATTTAAATTTCAAATACGCAAAGATTCAAACCAATGCAAAAAGAAACATCACATATTTGGTAGCAATTTGAGAATGGTACCTGAAAAAGCAGAAATCCGGTCCCAGTTGTATGCTCTTGCGACTGACTGACACCCAAATGAACAACTTAATTTAATCGCTGATACACTAACGCTCTTGCAAATCTGCATTAAAAATACGTACTACTTTTTAAACACCAAAATCATGCAATTTCTAAAAATTTAGGCCCAAGAACTTCCTATATCTTGTACTTGATATTGGGTGTAACATAATTGGTGGCAAAGTGTAAAGAAAAAGCATCACTTTTTATATCAAGTCAGTTCACAAGTTCAATATTTGCCTTAGTCAAACTGTCCATCTGTGCAAGGAGGTCATTATAGAAAGGCACAATGACCCAAAATTTGGTTTTAGGGTTGGTTTTGCCAGGCCTATATTAATTCAACCAAGATTGCGGAGGGGTATATGAAATTCTCTCATATAAATACTCTGAAAAACCTACGCACATGAGGTTGCTGTTGTTTTAAAGAAACTTTCATTCCTACAGCCTAATAATTTTGAAATGCAAAGACCAACAAATATAAATCATGAAGCGGCAGTTTTGAGTAAAAGAATTGAAGACAACCAACAACGGGACAAGGGGAAGGGCGGGTTAACAATGTTCCCAGAGACACCGAAGTGACCTTATATGCAACGGCCTGTAGCAATGGGAGCAAGGCTAACAATGGATGAGAAGTTAATATGAAATATATTTTCGCTCCAACGGCAGCACGTTAAGTTATTCTTTTATTAGAAGAAACACCAGAGATGTTATTAAGTATCACGAATAATAAAAATATATACGCTTTATTTAAAACAGAGAAATATTATTGAAGATGCATGAGGATGAGGATGCCAGAGATTTCTTCAAAATATACAATAATCCAACATGTTTAAGGTAGAAAGAATCAGAAACACCCATTTAAATAGAACCTTAGCACTTCATAGTTCACATATACCCTAACTCGACATGTTTAAAAGAAAAAGAAAATCAGCAACTCCGACTTAAACAGAAGTTTAGCACTTGATATTTCACATATGCCCTAATCCGGCATTTTTAAAAGTAAAAAGAATCAGAAACATCAAACTGGTTGGTCAAAAAGGGTGTGATTCTATACCCTGCAGACCTGCATCTCAGCAGTGTGTAAAAATTTATATACTACAGTTAACAGTTTATATAAAGGATTTTCATACCCTTGAAAGAAAGCCCTCCCCAAACAGTTCATCTTGTCATCGACATATATGCAGTAAAATACCTTTTTTAGTATCTTTCTGCCTCTGAACTTCTATATAGTTATCTACACTTTAAATTTTGGTTATTTATCAGGAAGAGTGCATGAAACAGCAACAGGGATTCAAGAAAGTGGGCAGGTCTGACTAAACTGTCAAATAAAAACTACGGATCACAATGTGTATCTAGGATGATGGTCTTGACCGTACGTATACACAACCCTACGAGAGTTTCATTATTTGAAAAGGAAAACATTTAAATGTTGAAACCCGCCCAATTTCCATTTTATGAGCATGTGTTAATATCATCAACACTTGCATGCAGATAGGTTATCTTCAAAAAATATGAAAGGGGTCGAGTCGCTAACAGCATGATTGCCACCCCTAGGTAAGCCCACCTCCAGGTAAGCCCACCTCCATCTTTCCACCAAGTCCTCCAAACACAATTTCTAGCCTTTCTGATGCCGGGGCATCGGGTCTCGATAGCATGGTTTGTTTTATGTTGGAACAAACAATGTGATGTGTTTTCTTATGACCTCTGAACAACAATTTGCATATTCACCATTTATGTTACCTGCATGATCTATATGCAAGTTTTCACCACTATTTTGTGGATATCAACTTATAATTGACAGAGTTAGCTGCCAAGTGGATTTTCATATAAATTTGCAAACCAATTAAAAAATAATTTAAAAAAAATAAAGTTGACTTGTAACTACGACATTGACATCTTCTCAAGTACTTTCCAACCAAGTTTTCGCTCAAAAATAGACAGGCCAGAAAATATCCCCTATTTGCCAAATAATCGAGTTCTCACCTTAGTGACCCGTTTTCCGTAATCAGTTGCAAGAACCATTTAAGTAAAGTAACATTAACATTTAGAACTTAAAAAATGAAAACAGTTGTGAGATCAAACACAGTAAGATTTAAGTAAAGTAATACCACACAAAACCATTTTAACTAATAAATTGTATACTGTCATTGATTGAAACAAGACCGACAAATATGATTACAGTTTTAACACCTGCAATTTTTGTGAGATGTTAATCAGTTGCAGAAACCATTTAAAGTAATAAATTGTCTATTGTGATTGATTGTAACCAGACCGACAAATTTGATCAGTTGCAGAAACCATTAAAGAAAAGTAACATTAACATTCAAATCTTAAAAAATAAATACATTTTTGAGTTTTGAAATCAAACACACCAACATTGAAGTAAAGTAATACCATACATTGAAATCTTGATTTTACATTACAATACAAAACCAAATAAACATTTTAGCACATAAAAATGAGAACAACTAATAACACTTTGAAAGGCAAGTGGTTACGAGGCCAGTGTAGACATTATTGAAAAACTGTTGCATTTATTTTACAACTGATGACTTATCTTGGTGTTATTAATTCAGCTTCTCAAGATTTCTTGATCTGCAAATAACTTATTTCACTAAAACTACATTATTTTCTTCAATTTAGTAATATGTAAGATTGCATCTCTTTACATACATGCAGAAACCTAAATATAACTTAGCATTCTAATTACAACCACCATCAAATGCAGGTCCATAAAGAAGACTACAATCTCATATAATTCACCTACATAAGCCCTAATCAACACAAAAATTGAACGTAAAAAGAAATAAACTGACCTGCTCTAATTCATTTTTCTATGTCAAATCCACCTGATCCTGAAGATCTGTTCAAAACACTGCTAATACATCAAGCTATTTTGATTAAAACACATAATGAAATTTACCTTCTTGATTATTCCAAAGTGCTGCTGCTTCCCCGTTAATAAATGAACATGTATTTTGTTCTACAATTAGAAAACTGCAAGTAGTAAGTTTCATTTAGATTTGTTAATATCAATGACACACCACAACATACCTTCAAGGAGGTAAATTGGCAGTTACTTATATGTTGCAGATGTGGCCGCTAATATCATGTAAATCAAATGCTGTGTTAAAGCTTTTTTGTACCACAGTCCTCACCTAAATCAACAAACCAACCAAATCATATTTTGAAAAAACAAAACGAATTCAATCACAAAAGGAAGCAAATCAAACAAACGTCAAATTAAGGTTTTCCTACCTCTTACAGTCACTCACAAAATGCACTTAAAAATGAACCAACCTGAAATCATCAAAACAATAAAACAAGCATATGTAACAATTTGTAATAACAGAAAATCGAAAAAAGATGCACAAAAGTTACCTGCGACCGTCGACGGGGGGCGGAAGAAGAGGAGGGAAATAGTTGATTGGGGTTTTATTGGAGCGGTGAGTTACGAATAGCAACAACGGGTCATTGAATGGGAGTTTAATGACGTCGGTTTCCATGACGAACAGGCTGAGTAGTTATCGCCGGGAAGAGGGAGCGTCGCCGTGAAGACAAACGGAGGAAGTAGTTGCAAGCTTTGATGGTGTTGGCGGTTATCATGGCGTTGATGGCGTTGGCCGTTGAAGAGAAGAAATGGCTACGAAAGAGAAGAAACGTCTCCGATGGTAGGAATTGAACCGATGTTTCCGGCTCAGGCGTCTTAAACTTGAACGGAAAAAACGTCTTAAAATTTTGTGGGCAATCTGTATCATAAAAGAGTATAGATATAAACAATTAAGATTATAAGCTTAGAGCTTTCCTTTTAAAAACGTAAAATACTGATTTAAATTCGACATCTTTACTTCTCAATTTTATTACGTAGTTTTGTTTATTGAAAAAAATAATTTTAAATACAGGGACTTGTAACGTAAATAATATAAAAAATATAATATAAAATTTTGTGATTTCTTTATTTTAGTTGATTATTATATTCTTTGTGATTTCATAACAGAATTTAAGATTTCTTTAAGGGCATGTTTGGGATTACTTTTTGACCTCGTTATTAATTTTTTTTAAAAGTTAATAAGTTAAAAGTTTGTTTGAGTAAATCAAAAGGAGATGAAAAAATAGAAGGGAATAAAGAGTTTTCAAGAAGTAACTCTACTTATTTTTCAAAACTACTTATTAACTTTTTGTAAAAGTTAATAAGAGTTTTCAAAAGTAATCCCAAACACCCTCTACGTTATGATAAAATTGGAAAGTAATGATTTCTTTAAATGTATAATATTTACCCAATTTTGTGGTTTGGTAGTTTAGACGGAAAAAAAAGTTCCTCATGCTCTCAATGAATGACATGTGTCACTTGAGATTTTCATTTATTAGATAAGTAAGATAAATTTAATTATTAATAGTTATTATATCACTAACTATATAAATTTAATATGAAATTAATTATGGATTATTTTTATTTTTGACGTTACTTATCAATTTTGAAAAATAATTTTACATTATGGATAGTTATTATATTATAAAGACTATTTTTATATTTTAATTAGCTCTATTATTTTAGACAAGTAGATTTATAATTTGTTTCAATTTTTATTTATAATTTTTTTAATTCAAAATTTTGTTCATCATAAATTAAATTATTTAATCGTTTTATAAATTTTAAATTATGATTATTAATTACTATTTATTTATTTTTCTTTATTTAGCGTGTTTTCTTTTTCTGACTTAATATAATGTAAAAATATAAACACAAAAACTAAATTGAACAAAAAAAAATGTATTAAGATGAATATTATGAGTCCGAGTCAAACAGGGTCAAAACATCATGTCCCATATACCCTTTCCCATTCCAATTATGTAAACCTCATTTCTCCTTCATCATTAATCATACCGTAATAGGATTGATTGGAAAATTCGATCGGAAACGTATTGGATTTCTTTACTAATCGTCGGATTGTGGAAGAACACCATCGCCAGGTATGCATTTTCATTTCAATTTTAGTCCTTATAAACACAATAGCCATATAAATCGCGTGTCTATTTCTGTTTGATTGTAATTTCAGAAACAGATTTGATCCGTTTCATAAGATCAATTCAATTGTTAGGGTTTGTGATAATTGATTAGAGTTATCTAAATCAGCATGTTGTGTTTTTAACGGTTTTCTGTGATTAGGGCATCCTGGAATTAAAGAAATGGCGTTGTGGTGGTGTTGTCTGAGTTAGGAGATGGAGAAGAAAAGAGTGGATGAGAGTGTGCAAGTGTCAGCTCCGGTAAGAGTAGACCGGCTTGCCAAAAGTAAGTCGGCTTTCGAGCATCAGAGGTAATGCAAGTTCATGTTCTAACCATTGTTTGCTTGTAGATCAAATTAGATTTGAGATATTGATATACTGTTCTATCAAGTATAATAAGATTCAAGATATTATATGTATAGTTTTTAAGAAAAGAAGGCTTTAAACGAGGCTGCCTCAGGGCCTTGAGGCGATACCTCATGTACATATAGGTCAAAGTTGGTCAGAATTAGGGTAAGTAGGAGACTGATATGTAAAAACAACCTAAGGGATGTTACATGCGAATATACTTGAGGGGTTTAAATGTCATTTGTTTAGAAATAATAAGTAGAAGGGTCGAATTGTAATTGTTGTATTGTTGAAGGACTCGTCTGTTATTTCAGTTAGTTAGTGAGTTAGTCGTTATATTCGGTTGTAACTAGATGAGCTGCTTATCTCGATAATGAATTGACTCAATTCCCTCTTCTTCGATTCTCTTTCAATTTCTTATCGTAACATTGGTATCAGAGCCACCGATTCTTGTCGGAGCTCAATCGTATTCACCATTAACACATCCGATCATCTGTTTGTAAAAAGATCATGAATGTTTACTTGATAGAAAGATTGATATGTAAAAGAGATGAGACAGATGCAACTTTTGGTTGTACATAGAGCAATGCCTTGCATACGTGAAGCTCTCGCCTTACGCTTTGGATTTCGAGACCTAAATGTCTCGGAGCGTCTCACGCCTTTTAAAACCAAGATTCACACAACAGTTGATACATTTAGAGCCATAGAGATGCAATTGATTCAAAGATCAAACTTTTGACTTATTGCATATAGCTTGTTAACAACTTGGTTTTAAAAATCGAGAAGCGCACAAAAGTGACAGGGTCCAAAATTGAGGCTCAAAGCGCCAAGCGCACCGCTTTTCGTACGCGAGGCGCAATTTTTATATAAATTTTAATGTATGTTTTATAGGTTTCTAGCATCATTTACCCAAAATTTAGACACAAATAAGCTATACATATGGTTTAATATCAAAATAACCTATATGTACAACGACAACCTAAAAAGCATACTGTACAACTTCTTGAAGCACAAATCCAGCCCATGTACAACTAGAGCGCCTCAGATCTGCGCCTTGTGCCTTTTTTTTGCCTAAAAAGCGAACCTCGAGTGCACCGCTTTTTGTACGTGAGGCGAATTTTTTATATAAATTTTTAATATATTTCTTATAGGTTCCTAGCATCATTTACCCAAAATTTAGACATAAATAAGCTATATATATGGTTTAGTATCTAAATAACCTATGTGTACAACCTAGAAAGCCTACTGTACAACTACCTCGAGGTCGCAGACGCGCTTTTTAAAACCAAGGTTAACAGTTTCCTGCACCTGTGTATTATTCAATTTCAATGCAAAGTTTTAGTGTAAAAGTGATGTTAGCCTCTTTGGATATCTTTCTTTGAATTGAGAAGTCGTAGTTACATGTTTATTCTCTTATTTGAAAGGATTTAATCATTTGTCATTGGTTTAAAGTTCAATACAAGGATGTTTATATGCATATAATTAATGGGTTTAGTATAGGTGAGTGTTGTTATATGTTTTAACCTATTCCTTTATTATCATCTACTTAAATGACACGATTAACAGGGAAGAGAGAAGGCTTAGAAAATGGAGGGAAATGATTGGTGTTGGAGGTAGTGATTGGAAGCGTTATGTAAGAAGGAAACCAAATGTTGTTAAACGGCGTATACGGAAAGGAATCCCTGATTGTTTGAGGAGTTTTGTTTGGCAATTGATATCTGGAAGCCGGGACCTCTTGCTGATGAACCCTGGTGTTTACGAGGTACTCCTGGCTCAAATCTTCAATGTTTTTCCCAACAAATTGTAGTTTAAATATTTGACTGGTGATATGAAATGTATTGTATTTCTATTATTATTACAAGAACCGTAACCATGTATTTATACTAGTTAGAAGCTAGACTAACTATCTTCTAACAAACTCAACTAACAGTAACAAGTATAACAACTATATATTCTTTATTTTAACGAATTTTTTGCTAAAATGAGCCATGAGGTATTGTGTAATCACATTTGGGGCTTTTCTCTCTAGGATGACACATATGGGGTTGTCGCCCTTCCAAAGGGCGACAGTTTCTCACTCCAATCAGTGTATCAAAAGCTGTCGCCATTCCAAAGGGCGACAGGCTCCAGTCACACGTCCACCTCAGCTTAATATCCTGGTCACTATCCTTGTCATTATCCTAGTCAAAGCTGTCGCCATTCCAAATGGCGACAGGTTTCTTAATCGAATAAAAAGTTGTGTTGTCCCATCAACCACTCAAACCTCTCACATCTACTCAAATATATTAAAAAGTTTCTTTAATGATACTAATCCTAACCACATAATATATTATTTTAAATAATAATATATTTTATTTTAACTAAATTACTTTTTTTATTAGTTTATCTGGACGCCATACGATTCCACGGGTGGACGGCGCGTAAAAAAAGTAATTTAGTTAAAATAAAATATATTATTATTTAAAATAATATATTATGTGGTTAGGATTAGTATAATTGATAATAAACACAATTTTAAATTAAAAAATGTATAGATAAAAATTGAAACAAATAATTAATTTAGTTACCTAAAATAGTGGAGTTGAATATTAATAAGAGGTAGAGACGGAAAAATGAAAATAAGAAGGCCTAGAAATTTAACAAGTGTACTCCTAGTTTACTTGTTTATTATGTAGTATAGATTAAAAAAGTTCGTTCTAATTTTGAAGACCAGTCTTCTTACTTTTTAATATATTTGAGTGGAAATAAAATATAAAACATATTATTATTATTTAAAATATATTATTAATAAAAAAAGTAATTTAGTTAAAATAAAATATATTATTATTTAAAATAATATATTATGTGGTTAGGATTAGTATCATTAAAGAAACTTTTTAATATATTTGAGTGGATGAGAGAGGTTTGAGTGGTTGATGGGACAACACAATTTTTTATTCGATTAAGAAACCTGTCGCCATTTGGAATGGCGACAGCTTTGACTAGGATAATGACAAAGATAGTGACCAGGATATTAAGCTGAGGTGGACGTGTGACTAGAGGCTGTCGCCCTTTGGAATGGCGACAGCTTTTGATACACTGATTGGAGTGAGAACCTGTCGCCCTTTGGATGGGCGACAACCCCATATGTGTCATCCTAGAGAGAAAAGCCCCAAATGTGATTACACAATACCTCATGACCCATTTTAGCAAAAAATTCTATTTTAACAGACCGGTGATTACTTTTGTTGCAGCAACTAGTGATATATGAGACATCAGCTTCTGAGCTAGATATAATACAGGATATATCGCGTAGTTTTCCTTTTCATGTTTTCTACCAGCAACGACATGGACCTGGTCAAAGATCACTTTACAATGTTTTGAAGGCCTACTCTGTATACGATAGGGAGGTTGGATATGTACAGGTACATAAAAAAAATCAAATTAAATCCCTATCATTCACAATAAGACACCTGTATCAAAAATGGTTTCAATTGCAGGGTATGGGATTTTTAGCTGGTCTCTTGCTGCTTTACATGTGTGAAGAAGATGCATTTTGGTTGTTGGTAGCATTATTGAAAGGAGCTGTCCATGCTCCAATGGAAGGATTATATTTGGTAACTTCCAAAACACCTTTTTTTCCCTTCATTTTAGTACCTTTGTATTGTTGTTGCTCTGATTCTATTAGCCTCATTCTATGTTATCTGGATTACTATACTGCATCCTGCACGCGAAAAAAGAAAAAAAAATATTTAGAGCCGGGGGTCTCAGCGGGAGTAGCCTCTCTATCCTCCGGGATAGAGGAAAGGTTTGGGCTCATCCCACCCTCCCAGACCTCATAAATAGCTCTGCTATGAGTGAGATTTTACTGGGTTTGTTTGTCATATTCTCTGTGTTTTTCCTATATTGGAATGCTGAGTTTGTTGTGTCGGGTGCAGGAGGGATTGCCTCTAGTTCAACAATATTTGTTTCAGTTTGACCGTCTGATGAGGGAGTACCTACCAAAGTTAGGTGAACACTTTACACAAGAAATGATAAACCCTAGCATGTATGGAAGCCAGTGGTTTATCACTGTTTTCTCCTATTCTTTTCCTTTTCCTCTGGCTCTTCGAATTTGGGATGTTTTTCTCTATGAGGTTAGTATCTCATAGGAAGTGTGAACATCTGGCTGAACTTATGGCAAAACATAATATATAAAATGTAATGAAAGAAAAGAAATTTGCATATAAAGTAACTTTCTATTGTATGTTAAGGGTGTCAAGATTGTGTTTAAAGTGGGCCTGGCTCTGCTGAAATATTGCCATGATGACTTGGTGAGTCACTCATTATCCTTTGAAATCGGGCATGAGTGAATTGTAAAATATATCTTGTTTTCATTAAAGATGGTGTGTTTGTAGGTAAGCTTACCATTTGAGAAACTTATACATGCTCTTCGTAACTTCCCGGATGATGCAATGAATCCAGATAAATTGCTTCCAATGGCCTACTCATTTCAGGTACCTTCTCTCTCTCTCTGTGTGTTACAAGCATGCGCGACACACTCTAACTGTGAAGAAACATGAAAGGAACCCTTTTTCATATAAGGTTTTGTATTCTGTGGTTGGATTATAAAAAAGAGAAAAGATCGGGAATAGAGATGATAGAGAAAGATATAATTTCTGGGAGTTTGCAGGTGTTGAAATTATCATCTCTTGCTTCATCTGTTGTGAATTTCTTAAAATATTACTTCATCTATTTTCAGGTATCAAAGCGTTTGGAGGAACTTAAGCACGAGTATGAGAAGAAAAATGGGAAGCTAGCAGAATCCAAGGCAAAACAAAAACAGACGCATCCGGCTTGAGTAAGAAAACATGTGCATATATATTGTAAATACTCAGTATTCAATTCTTTTTGATATTCCTTAGAATCATAATTGACACATGAGTTTTTATAATTGGGGATTAGAATCTTGAAATGTTCAAAGTGTAGTTTCAGAAATCTTTGAAAATTAAGTGATATTGTTTTGTTTGCAAGTGAAACTTTGATCTTAGGAGGTGACAATATCCTGACCGTTATACATGTGTCGCATTCTATATGTTTCATACGCTTCAAACGTAAAATCACTTTTACAATATCCTGACCGTTATATAAGGGCACGTGACTAGTTTTTAGTAAATAACCGTGAGAACCGATAAACACTTTCGCGTATTGTTTTACAGACATAATGAAGAGAGAAAGAGATGATTATGTTGTTATATATCCGTATTATGTATCACAGTCAACATTATGTATGTTATTGAAGTGATTAGCATTACTTCAAGTGATTAAATTAGAACTCTTTCATTTTGTATATGTTGAAATGGGATTGGGTTGACAGATAAATTCATTTTCATCCATCAATATGTCTACTTAAAATTCCCTTTGTTTTAGGAACAAAAACAATTAGCTCTTTGCATTATTATAGAAGCACTAATATTTTGATGTCTCGAAATAAATATATTATAATTTCCTTAATAAAGTTCCTATTCACGAATACTTCTAAAAAAACAATTTGTTAGTGATACAAATTCATAATGTTACCTAACTTGAACATAGAAAGAACACACCACAAGAATTTGGCAATTACATATGGTTAAACAAGGACAAGAAAAAAAAAATAATCACTTTATTAACAAACAACATATAATACATAGATACTGATGTATCCATAAGTTAAACAAGAACAGAAATTATAAAACTAAATTAACATGAAATATATGTTCAAATAGTGAAAATATGATTCTTACTTTCGAAAAATTTTGGTTCATTTTGGGTGGCATGACTCGGTTTCGCTATAAATAACCGAACATATAATTGATATTTTTGTTTCTAGATTTTCATAACTGACCGGCTTTATTTATAAACAGGTTGGTTAATTTGGTTACTTGAAATCTAAAGCGGGTGAATTCAAGCTAATTTTTTTCTTTTTAGAACAATGAATTTTATTATTCTTGTGGGACTTGAACATGCTCAAAGAAGCTTTGACTATGTTATTGTGTCACCAACCATAATGATCACTAATTTTAATTATTAGTATATCTAATTATCTTTTGTCAAATAAAATGTTTAACAACTCCCCTTTATATTGAAAGACAAACGAAATTGAACAGTAACTTTTTTTTAAATTTTTGTCAAATTTTTTTTCACCCTCATACTTTGTATAATATACGTTTTTAACCCGTTTCATTTTCTAATGATTTTGTTTTTTTGTTGAAAGACAAACGAAATTGAACACCAACTTTTTTTTAAATTTTTTTTAATTTTTGTCCAATTTTTTTTTCACCCTCATACTTTGTATAATATACATTTTTAACCCGTTTCATTTTCTAATGATTTCGTTTTTTTAATAACTTTCGCTTATTTAAAAAAAAAACGGACTGTGCGGCTGTCTTTAATTTTTTTTTGTTGCCGGTATTAATATTAGTTTTTTTTAAACGGAGTTAAATAGAGTTTTTATTTTGTATCGTATGCTATAGCGGACGCCAGGTTATGGGCGAATAACATCGTTGCCGGTATTGGTATTGACTTTAATGCTTTCGACTAACATCATTGCTGGTTTTGGTATTATCGAAACGAGTATCGGTACGCGTTTTTTTGAGGATCTACATTACGCCGAAAAAAAATGACCAAACTACCGCCACGAAGCGGAGGGAAAAATACTAGTTATTTTATTTGTATAAATATTTAAACATATTTAGTTTGTGGTACCGCGAATAACAAGAAACGTGCCCCTCCGCAAGTCCGCATAATTCGGTAGGTACCTCTCATCATCGAGGACAAAAAGGTCATTTCGCGTTCCCAAAACACACGTGTCAACACCGCGTCCCCCTTTCCCTACTTTCATTATCAATCACACGTTCTGAAACCCTAACCGTATATAAACCTACCCTTCGCTTCTCTGATTTCCTCGATCGATTAGTTCCAGATTCCAGACTTCTGATTCGATCCAAATCATTTCTCCTCGGTTTATAACTTAAATTAATCGGTATGTTCTTCACCTTTTGATTCTATTCATTATCTTGTATTTTTCAAATTCCTAACAGTTTTTGCAAACAGGCTTTTGATCCATTTGAGGCTTTCGTATTGCGGATCTCTCATTCTCTTTCATTCGTCTTTCATCCGTAAGTTTTCTGTTTCTGTTCTTATCACTTCGAGTTGATTGTTGCTGTAGACGATTGTCTGTGATGGATGATCTAATTGCGATAACTGGTTTTTGTTAGGGCTGTATCGAGCCGAGCTGAGCCAGGACGACGGCTCGGCTCGATAATTTTAACTAGCTGAAGAGTTGAGTTCGAGCCGGATGGAACGGCACGATAATTTAAGAAAAAAATGAATTTTGTTTAATTGAGGAATTAGGGACGATGGTTATGATGGTTTAAGGGATAGTAGTTAAGGGTTTACGAAATAATAAAATAAAGAATATATAAAAAAGACCTAAATACACATCATTTAACGTTAAAGTTAAAATATGAATAGAGTTAACTGATTGGATGAAAATGATAAGTTTCGTAAACCATGAGGATACACAAGAGAAAAACAAACTTTTTGTGTGAAACTGGCTAAAATGACTACATCATATGGACGACGAAAATGACAGTTTGTTCTTTTATTTTTGTTTCTACTCTTTCATATGTTTTATTATTATTTAAAGGAGTCAAACGAGCGAGCCAACCCTGGCTCGAGCTAGGCTCAACAACAATTCATGTTTTTGTTTACTATACATGACGATATGACGAGATTGTTATCGTATTAGATGCTGTATTTTGCAATTAGATTCTATTGAGACGGTACTTTTTGAATTCTAAGTTCACTTGCAATATTTGGTATTAACAGCAATGAGATCGATTTTTATCTGTGTATGCTGCAGGACATCTGAATGATCAATGGAGTCAAAAGCTGGAAAAAAGTCTAGTAGTAAATCCTTATTTTATGAAGCTCCTCTAGGTTACGGAATTGAAGACGTTCGACCAAACGGTGGGCTCAGGAAGTTCAAATCTGCTGCTTACTCTAACGTGAGTTCCCAGTTTCATCATGCTACATTTGATTTTGTTATCATGAAACATTTGCTTGATTTATCCTAACTTGAGATTTCTATTTTCTATATTGCAGTGCACTCGCAAGCCCTCTTGAGTTGTGTTTTAATATTTGTGCTACATAACACCCTAGATAAAACTGTTCGATTCTGTTATTTTGCTACCGTCTTTTTTTTTTCCCTTTTCTGCCCCCCTTGTTTTCCTTCTCTGCAACAAAGCTTTCTGAAGTCAAGATGACGTCAGTGGCGTCTGCGATTGGATTTGAAGGTTTTGAAAAAAGGCTTGAGATTGCCTTTTTTAACCCTGGTCTCTCTGCTGACCCGGGAGGCAGAGGTCTGCGTTCTTTGTGGAGGAACCAACTTGATGAATTTCTGGCACCGGCAGAATGCACCATTGTTTCTTCATTGTCAAATGATTTACTCGATTCTTATGTTCTTTCTGAATCCAGTCTGTTTGTGTACCCGTATAAAATCATCATCAAAACATGTGGCACCACTAAGCTTCTCCTTTCGATCCCACCTATTCTCAAATTATCTGGAGAATTGTCTCTTGCTGTGAAATCTGTAAGATATACTCGTGGAAGCTTTATTTTTCCTGGTGCTCAGGTATTTCCTCACCGTAGCTTCACTGAAGAAGTGATGGTTCTTGATAGCCACTTCGGAAAGCTTGGTTTGGGCAGTAATGCGTACGTCATGGGTGGTGCTGACAAGGATCAGAAATGGCACGTCTACTCTGCGTCAGCTGAGTCAGCACATCCTGTTACACCAACTGCTCCAGTTTACACTATGGAGATGTGCATGACAGGTTTAAGCAAAAGGAATGCATATGTGTTTTTCAAGTCTGAGTCGAGCTCTGCAGCTGTGATGACCAAAGATTCAGGGATTAGGAATATTCTTCCGGGATCTCAGATTTGTGATTTTGACTTTGACCCATGTGGGTACTCTATGAATGCTATAGAAGGAGACGCGATCTCCACCATTCATGTGACTCCAGAAGATGGGTTCAGCTATGCTAGCTTTGAAACAGCTGGATACGACTTCAAGTCCATGGACTTGACCACTTTGGTTGAAAGGGTGTTGACTTGCTTTCACCCTAGCGAGTTCTCATTGGCTTTGCATGTGAACGGGAATGAATCGAAAGATCTTAACTTGGATGATAACAATCTGAATATGAAAGGATATAGTGTTGAAGAAACAAGGTTTGAAGTTCTGGGTGAAGGCGGAGGTTTGATGGTGTACTATGGTTTTGTAAGGGGAGGAAGTTGTTGTGGGTCCCCGCGGTCGACTCTGCATAGGTGTTGGAGTGAAACTGAGAATGAGGAAGAGTAAGAGTTGTTGGCAAAATGAAGTAGCGATTGGTTTCATGTCTGGTGTGGTTGTCTTGTGTTGTGATGCAGTTAGTGTTTGCATCTGGCTGACTGGGGTTGATCTGATCTAAGGGGGTATTCTTGCAACCCATTTTGATGCATTTTACTATCTGTTTGGTCCTTTGTTTTTCATTTCGGTTGTGGTTTAATGATTGCTTAAAGAAATCTGTATGATGACTTCTTATTTGTTTGTGATTCGGCTTCGGTTCTTATCATTACATGTTTGATATAATTAAAGAAAATGGTTGTGACGGATGTGTGTCAAGTTGTGCGCATTCTTTATTATTTAGAGTGTCAATCGTGCCGTGTTGATTGGTTGAATTGATAATTTAAACATGTATCTTGAACATGACTTATCCTTATCTAAAGGAGTCTACTAGTTGATACAATTATAATCGAGTTGTAATGGTCATAAACTGATTGTAAAAGAGGGGTGATGTTCATAAATCAGAAATGAATGGTGTAATAAAATAAGCGAATTAAACATGTCGTAAATGAACTTATAGATTGACTTTCAAACACATTTATATACATTTGACCATATTAATTCTTCAAATTCTACTTATACCACGAAGGCGTTAATGTTACAAAAATGTACAACACCACTGGCTACTTCGCATCGGCAACCACTCAAAACGTTTATTGATTGAGAATATGACTAAAGATGGAAATTGAACTAACAACATTTCAAGAAGGGTTGTACAATATTAAATCATGATTGGTTCATATGTCACATGCTTATTAGACCTTTTATTTTTTTTACATTTTCATTTTCAACTGTTATACTGTATATAATATACGCTTTTAGCCCGATTCATTTTCTATTAATTTTGTTTTCCTTTAATAACTTTCGTTCGTTAATTTTTTTCAAAGTATGGATGGCGCGGCTGTTTTTAGTTTTTTTTCTTCAACGTTCCGATACATATTTTTTCAAACGAAGTTTTATTCAAAATCGAGTTTTTTTTGTATCGTTGTCTATAGCGAGTGCCGATATTGTTGTGGTACCGTGACGATCCGAACCTATTATGAGCGAACAACATCATTGTCGGTATCGGTATTATCGGAACCCGTATCAGTATTCGCTTTTATGGTTTTCGACGACCCGAACAGGTAATTTTTTTTCCTTTTTATTATTTAGTTTTATGTTTCTCTTTTATTAACACTATTTTTACCGTTGTGTCTACGTTTTATTTAAATTTTATTAGCGATGGGTAGACACATGCCGCGAAGCGCGTGTATAACATCTAGTTATATACAAGTCAACAAGTCGTCATTGCCAAGTATGCGTTGATTTAAAAAATAAAAAATTAAATCAATTATTCATGTTGTCATTGCCATGTACAAGCTGCATTTAAAATTTTAAAAATTAAATAGAAGTCGCCATTGTGAAGTACGAGTTGCACTTAAAAAATTAAAAATAAAATACACATTGCCATGCGAAATAGGAGTTAATTTTAAATGGGGGTTCTAACCACACACTGAATATTTCTAATTGGACACGCCGCCGCTCTATACGCCCTCGTATAGGGCAATACAAGGGCGTATAGAGTTCAGTCACTGACAACAGAATGCCACGTGTCATTCACTGTCTGGCGGCTGGTCCAATATGTGGCATATTGATCTATACGCAACGTATGAGGCACGGGTAATATTTTTGATTCAAAAGGTAAAAGATTTGCGAATTTATGAATCCTATACGTGGCGTATTGCCCTATACGCCACGTATAAATATTTTTTATTTAATTTAATTTATATTTTGTTAATTTATATAATTTTGTTATCTTTTTATATAATATTTTATTTAATTATCTTTTTTATTTTAACTTATATAATTTTGTTAATATAAGTTTGTTATCTATTTATAAATTTTATATATTTTATATTTTTTTAAGCATTTATTATATTTTTACAGTACAACCAAACAAAATATTAAACATTATAACCAAACAAAATATTAAACATTACAACCAAACAAATAAACTAAACATTATATATGTTACATCAAAAAATTAAATATATACATCAAAATGTTTTACATACATAACAACGAAAGAAACTAAATACAAATAAAACAACTAAACCTGACCGGCTCCGCCCTCATCCTGACCCGCCCTCATCCTGAAACGGGGTCGTCCGAAAAATGACGTGGCGGTGGTAGCGGGCGTGGCTCGATGCCGGCGGCTCGTGAAAGATCCACGAGCTGTCCAACCGCTCACATCATTAGGTCCTCCATGCGATCGACTTGACGACCCTGTCGTCGTGAGTCGACAACAAGTCCATCAAGCAATGCCTAGGTAGCCCTGTCCAGCCTAACAGACCGACGTACGTGTCGGGATGCTGTGGAGGATGGTCGTGGATAGGCTCGACGTGCGGCAGCGCGTCCTCCATCGCCACACCCTGTAGCGGATGAGGCATAGGCGGGTCCCCCTGTCCGAGCATCGACAACAACGGCACCGGGACCCAAACCTGGTCCTGGACGGCCCCAACGAACCGAAGGTCCTGCGGGAATCGGTGCGTGATGCGCATGCTGCTCGCCGTGCGACGGTCTAATCGGACAGGGGGAATGGCCGGTAACATCGCAGGCTCATGCACATCAAATGGTGTAACCGACCGCATGATCTGCATGATGAAAGCACCGCCATACAAAAGCCCGCGCTTCTGCCGCATATAGGTAGATGCAAAATAAAGCGCCATACACGTGGATAGGTCGCACCGCCTGCCAGTAAGAAAGCAATAGAGAAAGAAGAGGTCTCTATCAGTGCACCACTCACGGCTTTTCTAACGCGGTGCGATCGACGTCGAAAGAAGCCGGTGCAGATATTTATACAAAGGGTCTCTAATCACCGAGACCATCCCCTTGGTACCCAACCAAGGACTATCTGAAATCAAACCCCAAAAAACAAGGAGTTCCTCCTTGTCCACCTCCGTCACCGCCTCGGTGAAAAGTGGCATGACCGTCTCAGGCTCGTGGTACAAGTCCGTCGTGACGGCCCACTGACGGAGGGTCTGATGGTAAACGGTCCCAAAGTTACAAAAAAGAAATATGATCCAGCTCCATATCCGACGCCTCCCCGGCAGCCCAGCCTCTGAGTAGATGAACGTCGAAAGAAACTCGACGACCACCTCTCGGTTGTTCTCCGTGAATGAAAGACCAAAAAGACGTGACCATAGCGTGTCCTGGCCGATAATGGCCCTAGCTCGCTCGGCCTCCTGTACCTCCTCGAGGAGCCCCCAATAGACCGCCGTCTCTGGGCCTAACCGCACCTCCCGGAGCTTCTGGCACCGGGCATACGCCTCCGAATCGGCCGGAAAATCCAGAAAAGGTAGTGCGCAAGATCATGTAGCTACTCCATATGAATATCATCCTGATGATCCGTCATATCTGATAATAATAAATTGTTTTTATTTTTTTATTTTAAATAATAATAAATAGTTTTTTTAATTTAAATAATAATATATTGTTTTTATTTTAAATAATAAAAATAATTTTTTATCTTAAATAATAATAAATAATAATAATATATTATTTTTATTTTAAATAATAAAAATAATTTTTTATCTTAAATAATAATAAATAATAATAATATATTGTTTTTATTTTAAATAATATTTTTTTTATTTTAAATAAATAATAATAATAATATATTGTTTTTATTTAAAATAAAAAATATTTTTTTTAAAACCTATACGCCACGTATAGCCTTATACGTGGCGTATAGGCTGTTACCGTGAAACCAAGCCATACACGTATAGGTTTATTGTCCATCTCCTGTAGAAGTTGTTGTCGGATAAAAAGCCATCGGTTTTCATTTAACCCTAAGCCCAAAGCTATCGATAGAAAACCACAGTTACCGTCGGGATTTACATCCTGTATATGTGAAATGTACGGATAAAATAAAGACGGTATCGAATCCTTAAAACAATTTATATTGTTAACCGCATCTTTCCCCATAATCAATGGAAACCCAAGATGGGCGTTATCATCTTGTGGTTGCTTTCCTTTACCATTCGTTGAACGACGGTGTTGAATGGCCGAACTCGCTTGTATAGAGTCTTGTGACGCAATGTACGAGCTGTGTCTCGCAGGGTCACATTTGCTTTGTTGGGATCCTGTGAATGAGTTGTTTCTCGCGACATCCTGTTTCCTTTGTTGTTGCTTTTTCAAAGTTGGATGACCGCGAGTATCTTCTTGTACCACAGGCGCTTTCTTGTTACTTTTGCTCGGAAAGACCACCCCTGCGATTCTCGACAACATACTTCTTTTGACCTGATCGGGTTGTGACATAATTTTGTTTCTCACTTGAACAAGTACTTTATCCACGTCTACATTTTCATCATCGACAAACGACGGTTTTAAATCAAGTTTCCTCCGGAAGACGTCCAACGCATCTATCGGGATTCTGCCACCTATATTAAAACGAAACAGTCAGAACAATTTGAAAATAAAAAAAAACAAGATAAATTTCGATTGAACATTTTTTCAGGCCTCTTTGGCGGTGGCTTGGAAAAGCACACGGCAACCCACAACTACTGAAAAGTCAAAACAGTTTACCTGTAACTTCGATATTTGCCAAACAACAAGCACACGACAACCCACAACTACTGAAAAGTTGGAAACCACACGTTGCATTTTGTTTCCGTATATGTGATAACTTGTACCACTCGTTTTCTAACAAATTTAGAGCTTTATGTGAAACTTTACCGTGCAGGTTATCAAACAATTCAATAGCTATGTGGCTGTCCATTTTCCTTATGAGGCTTGTTCCAAACCCAAACTGTAATTGATAATATTGATCTGATACAATTTCATCAACAAACCCAACAAGTCTATCTAGCGAGCTGTTAGCATTTCTAAGATAGCTCTTTAAGAGCGAATGCTGGCTTTCGACTCGTTTCATTGTATGTTGACCAAAATTGAGGTTTCTGTTGGACCAGGCGGATACAAACTTTTCTTTATACGGGTCCAACCAATTTTTAGTCACATAATCTATAAATCCTGGAAAAATATGAAATATTGAATAAATATTTAAATATTTAATAAATATTCAATACTGAAAATATTAAATATTCAAAACTTATTTCCTCGTTTGGCTGCATACAGTCGTTCGTAAAGCCGGTTGAAATTATACTGGTATATATCTGGCATGGGAGACTCACATAATACCAACCATGAATACTTGAAATTTGCCCAGTCTTCGTCTGTAAATGATGTCCTGCAATGTTTTGCGATATTCTCGTGTATGTGCCACCGACATAGGTTCTTGGAATAGTCCGAAAATATTTTATCACACGCGTTCATAAAAGCTTTGTCCCTGTCTGTTACTATCACACGCGGCTTCATACACTTTTGCAGCATTGCTTTTATTTGCAGTAGCACCCAGACGAAGTTTTCCTCCCGTTCTTTTGATATAAATGCATGAGCGACGCAAAACGACTGATGTGTGGAGGTCACACCGACCACTTGGACAAATGGAAGTCTATACATGTTTGTTTTGTACGTCGCATCGATCATCAACACGTGCGGGAACGCACGCCACATCTCGTACGATTTCGGATGAACAAAGAATATCTCTTCCACAATATTTGTGACAGGATCTTCCCGAGTATAGTAGACGTATTTTTTAGAAGAAAGCAGGTTTTCCAGAATCTGCATTGGAGTTTCACCGACTCTCGTTTTGATTTTTATCTTTTGTATCGCATTATAAATGTCCTTTTTAATGCAACTACTCTCTGGGTTTTGTTCCCTTATAGTTGTCAGAATGTTTTGTGGCAACATGTTTTGCGGCAACATGTTTTGCGAATACAACTTCGCCACCAAAAGTTGTTCCGACTGAGACAGTCTCCTCGCAAACGAGTGCGCCTCAAGATGTTGACTAGGATCGTGGTTATGACTGTCATCCTTCACCGTTAATTTCCAATTACCAGTATTTTCTTGGTACTCTCCTTCCAATTTAAAGGGACAACCTATTTTCTTGCTACCGGCACGTCTAACCATGGCAGTAGACGCACGTTCGCCGTGACGGTCACACACAAGCCACACCTTGATAAACAGTTCCGTCGGATCGTCGCCTTTTCTCCTCGATCGTCGGGTGACAAGGACGTAACCATTCTCACGTCCTCTCCGGACAGCCCAATCCACCAACTGTTCACGAGACTGAAAATTCTGGTCAGTTTTATACGACACGTTTTGATGGTTTTGTTCCTCGTCTTCGGAGTCTTCGGTTTGTTGTGTCGGGTAAGAGACTTCACCGTATACGTAGTCGTTCGTGGGTTGTGTAAGGTAATATGGTTCACCGTATATGAACTCGGGATTGCTCAGTGGCTCGTTCAAATCTGGAAGCATTACCCGTTGATGAGAATAAACGTCGGACGAGACCTCCTCCCGGTTCACCTCTTGAACGCCAGGACTTTGCGGGTTGTTTTCCACCGACTCGTTAGAGTATACCTGAAAACCGTAGTTATCATCCCACCACCAAGACATGTTTAAAATTTTTGGGAGATTGTTTGAATTTTTTTTTGAAAGGATACGTTCGAATGAGAATTATGCATGGTTAAATACACAAAATTTGGGCCTTATACGCATCGTATAGGCCAATACGGTGCGTATAGGATTCTGGTCGAACCTCGTATACGCATCGTATAGGACAATACGATGTGTATAGGGTACGAGGTACTTTCTGCAACTAGTCATCCCTCACATCGTTATACGCCGCGTATAGACCTATACGGAGCGTATAACGAGGTGATGGATGACTAGTAGCAGAAGGTAACTCGTACCCTAAACTGCATCGTATTGCCCTATACGATGCGTATAGGGTTGGAATGACCAGGTTGTACAAGGATGTCGGGCATGAGAAATTGTGAAGGGCTATACGCATCGTATTGCCCTATACGATGCGTATATGGCCAAGTCCAAATAACAATTCCCGTGTGTCATTAGTAGTCCTCATTTTAAAAGACAAATTAAGTCAATTATTTAATCAAGTCGTCACCGTCAAGTACGAGTTTCATTTAAAAAATTATAATTAAATACAAGTCATCAATACCAATAACGACTTGAATAAAACCAAAGAAATGCATTTGGATCCTTTATATTTTTATTTCATTGAATAAAACTAAAGAAATTAAATCAAGTATATTCTTAATATTTTATCTTCATATTTTAAAGAAATGTATGATAAAACTTAAGTCTAAATTTTTAAAAGAAACCATGATATTTTTATTTTCATTTTAAAAATATTTAAGTACTAGAAAATTTACCAGCGCGCGTTGTAGCGGCGTCGACATGCACACTAACTTGAATTTATACTGTCGAATAAAGACGTATTATATTTGTTCCTACTATTTTACGAACAAAATTTATGTTGTAACGTAGAGCAAGTGAAAATGTAACCCAAATCGTTTCCGGTCAAAATTTACGTCGAAATGAAGACCAATTGGAAATGTCCATAAAAATAAGCACGAAAACGTTGTATATCTGACACACCTCATTTTCGAAAAAAAAGTTACGTCTAAACATAGATACGCGGCGGGAAGTGGATCTTATACGACTAAGGCGGTTTACATTAATGTGGTTAAGCACAAACAAGAAAAGTTTTTGACATCGACATTAACATACCTAATGACATAAAAAAACGTACAAATTTTAGACGGATCTTTTTGTTAAGTAGTTTTGAAAGAAACTTCAACTTCTAAAAATAGGAATCATCCATTCCAACTTCTTCCTGTTATCTCTCCCTGATCTAACAAATTTGTGGTCTTGTTTTACCCGGATTCAGTCTCCGAAAAAGTTCCCAAACCGACAAATATGTGTAACTGTTACCTAAAAATAGAAAGAACACATGTCAACAGTTAGTTTGATTTTGTAAACTATATATAACCAACCCCATTTGTAGTTTCTGATCAACACAATCTATTTGCCTCTTTAACTTTCATCTTACTCTTTATAAACAACAAACATCAATCTCAAAAGTACATAATGAACAACTCTCAAAGTGTAGGACAACAAGCTGGCCAGGCTAAGGCCAAAGCTGAGGTTATTTCTATCATCATTCTTTCTCACATACACACACTATATAGAGAGGGTCGTTCAATCAATGGCGTAGCTTGAAGAAAAACGCAGGGGAGGGGGGAATGTTTTTCCCTATCAGGGTGGCCGGAACTTAATACCTATAAAATTTTCGGCCGAATAAGTATAAATTAACACTTCTGAGCGAAAAACCGGGAAAGGGGGGGGGGGGGGCTCACGAAGCTTCGCCATTGCGTTCAATATAGACTAGTTCCAAGTAAAGAATTGCATGAACCACATAAGAACATGTACATGTTTTAGCGGTTGAATTGTGATACATAAAGTGATTATATAACAGCATAACCGCATATTTTTTATCTCTTTCACTATATGTGGTCACAATTACGCACAAGTAATTATGTGGTTCTCGTGATTCTCTTACATGCTTTTTATAAATGTGTATACACACAAGCACATTGTAGGATGTAATTTGTTTCTATTCTAGTGAGTTGTAAAATTTTAATTATTTTATTTTATATTATGGTAATTATCTTGTGCCCATGATTGAACTATTTTCCTGGATCCGTCACTGTGATCTGAAGTGTTGTTTTGCCGGCAGGAAAAAGGCCACCAACTGATGGACAAAGCTAGCAACGCGGCACAGTCCGCCAAAGACTCGATGCAGGAGGTCTATTTATCGAATTTTCTTCTGTTTTTGTACTAATTATTATTATAATTATTCATTGTAAAAGATAAAGATTTGGATTAGTTTGTATTTTGGTTATTGAAGTGAATTTTTCTGCAGGCTGGACAGCAAATTAAGGAAAAGGCACAAGATGCAACTGAGGCAGTGAAGGTGCACACTGGGACCAAGAACTGAACCCCATGGATCAAGTTGATTAACCACCATTCCTTTCTTTCCATTTTTGTTTGAATTTTCATTATTATTATTATTATTATTATTATATTTGAACAAAAAGATCCAGATACAATGAAGCTTGTATAATTTTTACATTTGATCATTAAAGTTTCTTTTTTTTCATCTATGTTGAATTATATGAAAGTATAATTCCTATTTACACATTAGATATAAAGCATATTATTTTCAAGCCTGGAAAAACTGACGAGTCAAAAAAAGTTACGAGCAAAATAAATCCGGACGTTTTAGAAAAGTATCAATTTGGTTCGGACAAAACGAGCTCTCACCAAAATAGACTTGGTTTGAAATGAGTCTTTTATATTTTTTTATGACCGCTAGTGATGATGAGTGGAGGTGGCGGGACGCTGGAAGTGACGGCAGCGACAATGGCGCCGGGTGATGGTGGTGTATGCGGCGGCAACAGTTGCAGGGATTGTAGTGCCAATGCTGACGGTGGTGGGGGTGTCGGTGGTGGGGTCCACAGTGGCGGCGACGAGTCAGTCAGTGGTGGTGACAAGCAATTGCCGTGGACGATGATAGTGCTGTATATGCAGTCTATAACAACGAAAACGAACGAATTTCAAACCTGACTTTGTCTCTGAACCACGAAATTTTGAACAAAACTTGGATTAATCTCTGAATCGTGAAGCACTTTCAGATAAACCTATTTGCGGGTTACACGCAATGATTTATCGGATAAGACAGAGAATTTCTTCTATGAAATCTGATTTTGGTTATGTGTTCTTAGTTTGATGGCTCTAGTAACCAACTATGTAAAACCAGATAAAAACTTCCCAAAATTCTGATCGATGGTATGCGTATGTACGCAATCAGATTATATCCGGACAAAACAATAAGCCCAATACCAATATGTTAAATGAGCCTATTAACCTTTAATAGAAGCCCAAATAACATTAATCAAATACTTGAGTCAAGCCCAAATAAATAATAAACCAAATAACATTGAGGATTAAATCGAGCCCGCACTCCCACGTCACCTAACTCGTTTAATCTCTAACGTTATTTCATCGATCTACAAGTTAATCCAATATACTAAAATGTCTGTCGATAACACTAAAATTACCAACAGATAGTCCATTTGGACCGGTTATAAGTTAGCATGTTTTATAAGAGTGACTCAATTTGACCCGTTGCAAAATTTGAGTAGACCAGAATTGACCCGTTTTGTAATTTGAGTAGTCTCAAATGAACTTATATGACATTTGTATTCAAATTAACCCATTATTTAAAGAATGGGTCATTATTATCATAATTTACTTGTGTTGTAAAATTAAAGAGACATGAATAGAAGAAAAACATAAATTGATTTAACGGATGATCTTATGAAAATCATTATAATTCGACACAAACAAGACAACAAATCACCAAAAACTCTCATCCAACATATTAGACAAAATAAGATTTATTACAGATCAATTTCGAAAAGGACGAGAATAGGCTAGTTTTTCGTCTGTTTGGCGAGTTTGAACCACTCGGTGTGGAAGGAACCAGGGCCATCAGTCCTTTCATAAGTATGTGCACCGAAGTAATCTCATTGAGCCTGAACCAAATTTGCAGGCAGCCTCTCTCTTCTATAGGTGTCAAAATAAGCAAGGCTGGAAGACATACCTGGGGGTACTAATGCCTGAATTAAAATGCATCCCTATATATTAAAAATAACCAAAATAACTATTCCATAATATATTAACCTTTTTCCTAGAAAAACATTCATTCTATAGAAGAGGAGATCGGGACAAATTAACGTTGTTATTAACTAGTTGCGCATTTAGCCCATGTGGTCATGAGCAGATAGTTTTTAACGTTAAGAGACCATAATGTTTTTCTCTATTTGAACTTATACCATCCAAGAAATTGTGTTAAACTAAGATATTATGTGTGTATGTTTGGGTCCAAAAAATAGTTTGTGACTCACAGATTGTTTGCGTGCTCGTATAAATTAGTTTTTTTAAAGTTTAAGTTGATTTAGGTCGAGCTTGTTGGCTTGTATGAACGTTCAAGACGAGTTCAAGGTGAATGTAGCTCACTCATATAAAACTCAATTGATTTTTTTTTGCGACCATGAGAACCTGTCGGTGAACTTATGGGACCCTACCAATACATTGCTAACCAATGAGATCAGATAAACTATAGTTTGCACTATGGTAGGTGCGGAAGCAAGATTCGAACTTAAGACCTCTCCTATAGGAATCGGGTGCTTACCAATGCACCACCCTTTGAAGGTTAAAATTCAAGGTGATTTGGCTCGCAAGTTGTTGACTCGAGTAACTTGTTTGTTGGCTTGTATTTCCTTTATTTGTATATTGGTAGTGCAATATTTAAGACTGATACAATTTAAGATTGTTGTTAACATGTTATTATAAATATAGTCTGGACTTTTATAAAGAGTAAACATACGAAATCACCAAATCTAATAAAAACGGAGTCAACTCATTGAGGTACAAGCAAGCTCGAATTGGAAACGAGCGGAATAGGACTATGTTTCTAGATTGGTTGGAAATATCAATTCGGGCCGACTCAAGCCTGAGTTTATGTTGGCTTGGCTCGAACTTGTATGTATATGCTTGGTTTAAAATAAAAAAGTCAACATGTTTGTAAGGCCCAAAACCCGAGAACCCGACACGTTAGCATACACGTAAGCACATTAGTAAATGACATCAAATTGTCTCAATAAATGTAGCGGAAATTAAACAATCAACAGTGGTCAACGACCCAAATCTCAAACATAATCCAAACCAGTAATAATATCTAAATCATTCAACATCATAACGGAAAAGTAAATGTCATCACAACGATCACGGTAACCAAATGCCATCCAGAAGCCGTCAGCTCACGCTTTCTCCATACCTGAAATACATGCTAAAAGTCAGCTACACTGAGTGATTTCTATAGTAATTCGTTTGGGGATATTAAGTCCCGAACCTTTATTAAAAACGATTTACGTCACAAAGGTTTTCTCGATTCTTTACCGATTAATCAATTATATATTTTATCGACATACACGAAATCACGTCGACCGGTCCAAAGACTCGTACGCTCATGACTCGCTGATTGATCATCGTCAGTCATAACAACCCACCGTCCAACACCGACTTACTATCACGCTTAAGCAACCCATTTCATCTGACAAAGGTCAGACTCAATTCCCGTTGACTAGAGTCGACCCGATAACAATTAATCTCATACTATGAAAGCACCACATTAAATAACTCGACACCAAATCCCGCGTACAATTATACTATCATTTCCTAACACAAATATCAACGCCAAGACCTTTATCATTTCGTGCCCTCACTATATGGCACGTTGCATGTATTCGAGCCCAAAACTATAAAACATTTAAATGTGGGCGATAGAAACTCACATTTGCTAGACGCGACTTGATCTCTAGAACTTGCTAACACCGCGTATTCGCTCCTCGACTTCGCACCTATATTAATCACAAGTTACGAGTCAATATACACCTCGACGTTAAGACTCCTCCTACTCGACTTTTCCTACGTCATGCATGGCCGCACACGCGTGCATGGCACCATACTACTTCGTTACGCGCCACCCGCTTCCACTTCTCTTCGCCGTAACGCCGCCCGGAGCTACCACAGTCCGCCACCGCTACATCGCCAAGCCACCACCTTCCCGCGAACGTCTCGTGAGCCTTCCCCCGCTGCTGTCGCAGTCGGCCAGCGCCATGGCCGACGTCCCCGCATTGCTCCGAGCCCTTCTACCGCTGCGGTGGTTACCCCCCGTCGCTGCCCTAGACCGACAGCCCCTCCACGGGTCCTTCCGGCATGCGTCTCCCTTTGCTACACCTTCGTCGGCCTTCCACTCGTCCATACCGGATTCTAGCAACCCGTCCGCCACCCTAGTGGGTTCGGCCGAACTGCTCGCTCCCGTAATCGGGTTTCATTCAATCGTTAAACACAAAACACTATAAGGGTTACAAGGTTATACCTTCCGATCGGGAAACTCGTGCACATCGAACACCCGATTCCTCTTATCTCTCTCTCTCTCGAAGCTTGCTCCTTTCGAAACCCTAGAATCACAACATGATTATAATGATGATCCAACGATTTGAACACGTAGGGGATGATTAAAACTACGAAAAATACCTCCAACCGGCTATGAGACTTGATCGACGGCGTTCTCCTTCTCCTTCTCCTTCCTTGTTCTCGACAGCCGCAGAATCCAAATGGGAGTCCTCCCATTGTCGCGACACCCTAAAAGGGTTCGAAGTCGCGGACCGGGCTTCGGCCCGTGCGTGTTACAGGTCTCCCTCTCGGGCTTGACCCATTTCGAAACTTTTACAAGACTCCTCCCTTAAATCTCGTTAATTATACTTTAAACACCATCTAATTGTTTTTAAAACAATAACACGCTAATCCCGTCAAGTCTCCTAGCCTCGCTAACCGTTATTTACAATAATTACAAACCCGTTTTCTAACCAAAAAACCGGGATGTTACAAGTCTTCCCCCCTTAAAGAGGTTTCGCCCCCGAAACATGCGTCATCTAAAAACAAATGCGGATACCGTTCACGCATATTGTCACACCCCAACCGGGCGGCGGAACACGTCGGAGTATGACCCGAATTGTGACCAGATTGCTCGTAGCACTTGGAACTATTAAAATTTCATAATTTTATTCAATAATATTAAAAGTGCCTCAAAGGCTACAAATAGTTTAAATAAACAAGACAAAACATAGTTCCAAACAAGATAAAATCAGATTTCAAGTTTCTAAGTCCAAGCCTAAGTGTTGAACATAAATCAAGCGTTGCTTGAACTTGGTGCACCTGAAACATGTTTAAAATAAGAGTTATCAACAAAATGAATTGTTGGTGAGCAATCATGGTAGATATAGATATAGTAGTTTAGATAAAGTACAAATTCCATGCTAAGACAAGTAATACATTATAGTCTTATTGTATATACACACAGTCCAAATTAAACCTTCCTTTTAAGATTTATCCAATTCAGATTGTCCAACATATAGTTAACAGTTTTTCAGTTTCAGAATTCATTACATGCATCCTAGATCAAAGAAATGCATGGGGTAGCTAACCCACATGGTACCACTAATTCCATTCATAGGCTGTCGCAACAGTTAATAATATGAACTAGTGTAATCAACAAATAAGCCACATAATGCAATTAAACAAGTCTAACATAAGGGAATTTGTTTCAAGTTGTGAGATTTGTCAATAGTGTAAGTGTAATTATATAGGAACATGTTTCACCCCAAAAGTGATAAAATGTATAAAGAGGGGCATGAAAACTCACATGGTTTGTAAGTAGTTTCCAAGCTAAGTTTGATCCAAAGATATAATCCAAAGTAGGTCACAATTAACCTATTATAGTTGTAGTTTAGTCATTTAGTTTAAAGGAATAAGCTAAGGTTCGTTCGTGTTCTCGAATTTGGGAAATTAAGGTTTTGGAAAGTTTAAGGTTTGAAAATGTAATTAGGTTATAGTTTAAGGTATTAAGATGTAAGTATTTAAATTACTAAATTATTATGTTTAGTAATTTAAATAAAATTTCTGATTTTATAAAATATTTTAAGTACTTGTTTAATTAATTACTTATTTAGTAATTTAGTTAATAAATGTGTTTAATTAACTAAATATGTCAAAAAGATAGTAAGAATATAATTTAAATTATAAATTATATAAATATTTTCTGTTAATAAGTAAATTTTTATAAAATTTACTTATTTTTAGTTTAATTAAATCAATAATTCCATTGATTTAATTACAAAACAAAATTAGTAAAAATTAGTAAAAATGTCTAAAAGTTCCAGAAACTTAATATTTTGTTAAAAATAAATAGATTAAGTTTCTGTAATTTTTGTATAATTTTTGGAATAGATTTACTAATTTTTAAATAAATAATCCAAGTTTTAAAATTAGACTTTTAAATAAATAATTTTATAAACTCAGAAAGTTTTCTGTTTTTATTTTATAAAACAGTAGAGAATTTTATTACAAAAATTTGGACTATTTATTTGTACATTTTCGAGTTGTAAATAAAAAGTTATGAATTTTTAAAGATTAAAGATTTAATTAATAAAAATCAGAAAATAGGAAAAAGGGTTTTGCCCGGATTCGAACCCGGGTGGGTTTGGTGTGGACACAGGCGCGCAACCACTGGACCAGCCTGGTCTTTGTGCTAATAGTCCAGTAGTTTATTTGATAACCCGGGTTCAAGAGTGGACCGGGTTTTAGGGTCAAAACATGCGCAACAGAAAAAGGTGCGAGACTGGACTCGAACCCGCGACCTTTTCTGTACGAGTCAAGTGAGTTAACCGGTGGTTCTGGGCGAATGCCTTGGTAATCATCGGATGCGAAAAGAATTTATCGCCCAACCCTTGTTCATCTCCTTCCCCAATCGTCCCCGTCCCAAACCCTAGACCTAAAGTCACCCGATTCGTGTCCGATTGAACAAGAAGTCATGGGGCTTTTGTTCCTTGTACAAAAACGAAACTAAAGGTACAAGAGTTACCCGAAATGGTGAAACAACGAAGGAGAACGGTAGGAGGGGTCGAGTTCGGTGTTCTTCGAATTCGACAGAGCTTTGGAGACGAAATTCAGTGCGCGTGAGTGTTTAGAAAGTTTGTGGTATCTGTAATGAAGGTGTAAGTTCGATTTTTACAGCCCAATTCCATGTTTAATGCTCGTATTGAAGTCGGGTTTGATGGTTGACGGTTACGAGCCGTTTGCACTCAACTTCAATGATTTTAGGTGTAATTGACCCGTTATGGATGATTAGAACCGTCGCACGTTGGTTTACAGTGGATTGATTGCACTTTAACACCTGAATTCGACGGATTTGTGCTCGAATTTGAGAGGTTTTGGTTAGGTTTGACTTTCAAAAGTCAAACCTGCGTGGAGTGGGTTCTAAATCACAAGGGGTCCAAATTGAGGGTTCAAATGGATCAAGGGGTTTAACTAATTTACTTTAAAAATGATAAAAAAAAAAAAAAACATATTTTTATAAAACTTTATTTTAAAAATATTTATTTAATTGAACTTTATTTATTTGATTTATTTAGGAATAAATCTTATTATTTCTTAAACATTCATAATAATTTTATAGGAATCATTTTAATTTATATAATTTTGTGTTTTAACTGAATCAAACACAATTAAGATTTTTCAAATTAAATAGGTATAATTTTTGTTTACACTTAGATAATTTATGAGATTTAATTTTATATAGTTTAGGGAACTTTATTCAAATACCATGAATATTAGCCCTAATACATAGTTTGAGTATGGTTTTTAGCCACATAGTTTAAGAAATTCATTTAAGAATTTTCACATATTATTAAATATGGATAATTAGGGTTTACAATAAATGCCAAATGGCCGGAAATTGTAAACGGAAAAGTACAGATATTACACATATCCGCTTCCGGCTCCCAAGTAGCTTCGGATTCCTTACGATGCTTCCATTGCATTTTAACAATAGGGATCTTTCTTTCGCAATCTCTTTTACTTTTTATCCAGTATAGCCACTGGTTCCTCCACATAGTTTAGCTTGTCGTCCACCATAATGTCATCTAACGGTACGTGTTCTGTAGCATCTGCCAAACACTTCCGTAGATGGGACACATGGAATGTTGGGTGCATCCCTGCCAATGCATCTGGAAATTGCAGTCTGTACGCGACACTACCAACACGCTCCTCTATCATGAATGGTCCAATATATCTTGGACTAAGTTTCCCCGTTTCTAGAAATGAATAATACCCTTCCAAGGCGACACCTTAAGCATCACATAATCTCTTGCTTTAAACTCTATAGGTCGCCGTCTCTTGTCGGCGTAAGACTTCTGCCGATCCTGAGCGGCTTTCATCATTTGCTTCACCAATTCAAACTTCTCGGAGGTTGCTTTCACAACATCTAAGCTTCCTAATTCCTTATGTCCGACCTCTCCCCATCACACTGGGGTTCTACACCTCTGCCCATAGAGCATCTCGTACGGCGACATTCCAATAGTCGCATGATAACTATTGTTATAAGAGAACTCTGCCAACGATAAGTGACCATCCCATGCAGCTTCGAAGTCAATCACACATGTACGCAACATGTCCTCCAATGTTTGTATCGTCTGCTCTGACTGTCCATCAGTCTGAGGGTGATACGCAATGCTAACGTGTAATCTCGTCCCTATTCCTTCATTGAACCTTTTCCAAAACTTGGATGTGAATCTCGTATCCCGGTCGGATACAATAGAAATCGACACTCCATGCCTAGCAACGATCTCATTAATAAACACTTCGGATAACCTTTCTGATGAGAAAGTCTCCTTAATTGGTAGAAAATAAGCGCTTTTCGTCAACCGATCCACTACTACCCAAATAGTGTCATGCCCCTTACCCGTCTTAGGTAATTTCGTAATAAAATCCATGGTAATATGCTCCCACTTCCACTTCGGAATCTATAAAGGTTGGATTTTGCCATAAGGCTTCTGATGTTCTGCCTTAACTTGCAAACACGTCAAACACTTGCTCACATACTAGATCACATCATGCTTCATTCCCGGCCACCAATATTTGCCTTTCATATCCTGATACATCTTTGTCGTTCCCGGATGTATCGAGTACCTTGACTTGTGTGCTTCGTCAAGTACATGCTCTCTAAATCCACCAAACCTTGGTATCTAAATACGGTCATCCTTGACCCACACCCCTTGACTGTTCTCAGTAAACAGATCACGTTGTCCAAAAATCCTCTCTTCTTTTAGCCTTTTATCTCTCGAGGCTTCCATCTGCACGTTCTTTAGTAAGGTCAGAAAATCTGACGTCACTACTAGTTGACACGCTTTAACTCTAATTGGCGTGTGTTCTTCCTTACAACTTAACGCGTCAGCAACTACATTTGCCTTTCCTGGGTGGTAAAGGATCTCACAGTCGTAGTACTTGATTAGCTCTAGCCACCTCCTCTGCCTCATGTTCAACTCTTTTTGCTCGAAGAAGTACTTCAAACTCTTATGATCCGTGTAGATCGTACACTTGATTCCGTACAAGTAGTGTCTCCACAACTTGAGTGCAAACACCACTGCCACTAACTCTAAATCATGAGTAAGGTAATTCACTTCATGCATTTTTAATTGCCTTGACGCATAGGCAATCACTTTCCCTCGTTGCATTAACACGCAACCTAACCCCGAATAAGACGCATCAGAATACACCACTAAGTCGTTCGTTCCTTCCGGTAACGTTAATACTAGTGCTCCAGTCAACTGCTTCTTTAACTCTTGAAATGCACCTTCTTGATCCAGTCCCCAAGCAAACTTCACTCCTTTTTGAGTCAACTTAGTTAATGGTGTTGCCAGCTTAGAGAAGTCCTTGATGAACTTCTTGTAATAACCGGCTAACCCTAAGAAGCTACGCACCTCCGTTGGATTCTTAGGAGCGTTCCACTTCACCACTGCTTCAATCTTTGCAGGATCCACCATGATCCCTTCTGGGTTAATGACATGTCCAAGAAACTGCACTTTCCGCAGCCAAAACGCACATTTTGAGAACTTAGCGTAAGGCTTTTCTTGTCTCAATGTCTCCAACACTTCTCGTAGATGATCTCCATGATCCTCCTCACTCTAAGAGTAAATTAGAATATAATCGATAAACACAATCACTGATCTATCCAGCATTGGACGGCACACGCGGTTCATCAAGTCCATGAATGCTGCCGGAGCATTTGTCAAACCAAAGGACATAACCAAGAACTCATAATGTCCATAGCATGTCCTAAATGCCGTCTTCGGAATATCTTCTTCCCTAACCTTCAGCTGATGATATCTTGACCTCAGATCTATACGTGAAAACCACTTTGCTCCTTCCAGTTGATCAAACAAGGCATCGAAACGCGGTAAAGGATACTTGTTCTTAATCGCCAACTTATTGAGCTCTCGGTAGTCGATGCACATGCGCATGCTACCATCCTTCTTCTTCGCAAACAAGACCGGTGCACCCCATTGTGACATACTTAGTCTTATGAATCCCTTGTCCAACAAGTCTTGAAGTTGCTCCATGAGCTCCTTCATCTATGTCGGTGCCAATCGATACGGAGCTTTAGCAACCGGCTGAGCTCCTGGCTGTAGATCGATCTCTCGCTCTGGTGGTACTCCCGTCAAGTCATCAGGGAAAACGTCCGCAAACTCTTGCATCACTGGAACCTCTGATAAATCCACACTCTTTGCTTCTGTATTGGTGACATAAGCTAAGTATGCCTCGCACCCACGCCGCAATGACTTCACCGCCTTCATCATAGAGATAACTCTCGGTAGAGAGCTCACTCTGTCGCCATACACCATCACCACCGTTCCTTCTAAGGACTTTAACCTTATCATTTTCGGTCGGCAAACAATGTCCGCATCGAACGCGGCCAACCAATCCATCCCCAGCACAACATCATATCCTCCTAACGCAATAATAAATAATCTAGCATGGAACCTATGACCCTCTAGATCAATAAAACGGTCATCTAACGCCTCGATGACTCGGGTGGGTGATCCCACCGCAGTCTCAACACTAAACGGATTTTCAATCATTCTAGCAGCCCTACACAAACTCTTACAAAACAATGGCGCTACAAAGCTCTTGCTTGCCCCTGAATCAAATAAAACCGAAGCTGGTACGTTATTAATAAGAAAAGTACCTGAAACAACACCAGGGTCATTCTTGGCTTCAGCTCGTCTTCTTTCTTCACTGGGAATCTGCTTGGTCCCGTACCCTGTCCTACCTTACACTCTTTCGCCAGATGGCCTAGATCCCCACACTGGTAACACTTAGGACCGCGCGGGCAGTCTCTAGCAAAGTGTCCCGCCTTGCCGCACTTATAACAAGATCCCGCATCGGCCCTGCACTCACCCGAGTGCATCTTACCAAATTTGCGACACGAATCAGGTCTGTCGGTCCTAGCCTTCTTCACAAACGGAACCTTCAAATCTTTACCGAACCTTTTGAGGGGTACTGTCCACTTCTTATCCTCCGGTTTCTTCTCTTGCACCTCAGCTCCCATGACATCATAATACAAAGTCCTGAGCTGTCTTCCTCTCTTTCATCGAGTTCCACCAGTGCAAAGCCTCAATAGAGAAAGAGTGAGAAACGAACTTCACTATCTGCTCCGGCTTGCACTCACTGATAGAGATGGTGGACTCCATCTTAGTAAGCCAGTGATATGTGGCCACTGCATCCTTCAACCCATCGAACCTAGGCGGATCGCTCTTCTTAAAGTGCCCGTAGTCACAACTACCGCCAGTTCCAGTCGATTTCTTCTTCTTTTCCACCTTCACTAGCACTCTCGTCTCGAGCTCCTCGAATGCAACCTTCACTATATCCGGCAGATACTCATGGACCATCTTAGCCACTTCCTTCTTAACTGCTTCGCGAACCTTAGGTTCAAACTGGAATCCTTCATTGTGCTCGGAATGCACCGAAGGTTCAGCACACTGACGGTTCAGTATGAACCGACACCTCTTCATGATTAGCATTGTCGTCCTGAGCGTTCTCACGATGCCCCCTACCAGTAGCATTACCCGCAGTCTATCTCTTAGGTGCCATCAGTTACTGAAATTAATAACAAACATAGCAATACTTAGGTATCATTTAAAACAATCCTAGCAGTGCAATTAGTTAATGATGGTGGCCAATCGCCATTACCCGCTTGCTTTTCAGGTTTTAAACCATCCCTATACTGCATCTTGGAATAACGCCCCTGTCTTAGCCTACTAACACACACACACACACATACACTAACTCATACTTGGCCGCTTCTGGCTTTTGGTTACGCGTGATTTAATTCCCTACACACCGGTCCTATTCTCAGTCTAAGTCTAGGCCTCGAGGATGCCGAGATTATTTAAACCACCGCTCTAATACCAACTTGTAAGGCCCCAAACCCGGGAACCCGACACGCTGGCATACACGTAAGCATAGTTAGGGGTGATTATTGGGCTTTAACCGGACTAACCTGGACCGGACCCGGACCGGGACCGGGACCATTAACAGGGTAAACTGGGGACCGATGACCGGACCAATTGTTAACGGGTCGGTCTGGGCTTTCACAGGCTTTAATGGGTCGGTCCTCGGGCTTTAGTATAAGGCCCGTTTAATTAAATTACCTTAATCATATTATCTTATGTGTAACTATAAATCCGACTTATTAGATGTTTCTGCTAAAATATTTTCTTTGTCATTTTTTTTCTTTATGCAAGATTTTAATTGTGAATTAGTGCTATATGCATTTGAATATGTTTTAGTTTTTGTTTCTTTTTAGAATTTGTTTTATTTTATATATATGTGTATATAACATTACATTTATTTATAAATCATTATATGTTGTCTTTAATCTTGTAGAAGGTATATGCAATTGATATGAGTTATTAATTATGAGTAGTAAATATCGAAAAGTGATAAGTAGGGACGTAGAGTAATGGAAAAGCTTTTGCGCAGCACCAAATGTTCATAATCAAAAGTATGATGGCGCAAATTATAATTTAAAATTGTACATTCAGTTTTATTCAATTATAGTTCTCTTGGGCGATGAATGAAAAGTATAAAGAAACATTTGGGTTTATATAACAAAATTGAATAAAGTTAAAAAAAACTATATTTAGGAAAAACATTGTTTTCGTATTAAAATAGGAAGAAACTTGAAAACGGTTACTGTGTAAACTAAAAAAAAAGATATATAACTATAGTTAATATTTTCGCAACCGTTAAATGTTCAAATAATAATAATATAAAGGAAATTTTTAAATATGGTTTATGTAAAACATAAATTAAGGGTTAGATTTTTTTTGAAATTACTAATTGTTCTATATATACGGGTTTTATGGGCTTTTTTGAAAACCCGCGGGCTTAGCCCGGACCAGGACCGTAACCGATAAACCATGAAAGACAGGACCAAAGACAGGACCGATTACACAAATCATGGGCCGGGCCCGGGTTTAAGGGGCCGGTCCTGCGGGCTTTCACTGGCCAACCCGTTTAATGCACACCCCTAAGCAAAGTAGTAAATGATATCAAATTGTCTCAATAAATGCAACGGAAATTAAACAATCAACAGTGGTCAACGACCCAAATCTCAAACTTAATCCAAACCAGTAATAATATCTAAATCATTCAACATCATAACGGAAAAGTAAATGTCATCACAACGATCACGGTAACCAAATGTCATCCAGAAGCCGCCAGCTCACGCTTTCTCCTTACCTGAAATACATGCTAAAAGTCAGCTACGCTGAGTGAGTTCAATAGTAATTCGTTCGGGGATATTAAGTCACGAACCTTTATTAAAAACGATTTACGTCACAAAGGTTTTCTCGATTCTTTACCGATTAATCAATTATATATTTTATCGACATACACGAAATCACGTCGACGGGTCCAAAGACTCGTACGCTCATGACTCGTTGACTGATCATCGTCAGTCATAACAACCCACCGAACAACACCGACTTACTATCACGCTTAAGCAACCCATTTCATCTGACTAAGGTTAGACTCAATTTCCGTCGACTAGAGTCGACCCGATAACAATTAATCTCATACTATCAAAGCACCACATTAAATAACTCGACACCAAATCCTACGCGTACAATTATACTATCATTTCATAACACAAATATCAACGTCAAAACCTTTATCATTTCGTGCCCTCACTATATGGCACGTTGCATGTATTCGAGCCCAAAACTACAAAACATTTAAATGTGGGCGATAGAAACTCACATTTGCTAGACGCGACTTGATCTCTAGAACTTGCTAACACCGCGTATTCGCTCCTCGACTCCTACTCGACTTTTCCTATGTCATGCATGGCCGCACACATGTGCATGGCACCATACTACTTCGTTACGTGCCACCCGCTTCCACTTGTCTTCGCCGTAACGCCGCCCGGAGCCACCACAGTCCGCCACCGCTACACCGCCGAGCCACGACCTTCCCGCGAACGTCTCGTGAGCCTTCCCCTCGCGTTGCTCCGAGCCCTTCTACCGCTACGGTGGTCACCCCCTGTCGCTGCCATGGTCCGACAGCCCCTACACGGGTCCTTCCGGCCTGCGTCCCCCTTCGCTAAACCTTCGTCGGCCTTCCACTCATCCCTACCGGATTCTAGCAACCCGTCGGCCACCCTAGTGGGTTCAGCCGAACTGCTCGCTCTCGTAATCGGGTTTCATTAAATCGTTAAACCCAAAACACTATAAGGGTCACAAGGTTATACCTTCCGATCGGGAAACTCGTGCACACCGAACACCTGATTCCTCTTCTCTCTCTCGAAGCTTGCTCCTTTCGAAACCCTAGAATCACAACATGATTATAATGATGATCCAATGATCCGAACACGTAGGGGATGATTAAAACTACGAAAAATACCTCCAACTGGCTATGAGACTTGATCGACGGCGTTCTCCTTCTCCTTCCTTGTTCTCGGCAGCCGCAAACTCCAAATGGGAGTCCACCCATTGTCGCGAGGGTTCGAAGTCGCGGACCGAGCTTTGGCCCTTGCGTGTTACCGGTCTCCCTCTCGGGCTTGACCCATTTCGAAACTTTTACAAGGCTCCTCCCTTAAATCTCGTTAATTACACTTTAAACCCCGTCTAACTGTTTTTAAAACAATAACATGCTAATCCCGTCAAGTCTCCTAGCCTCGTGAACCGTTATTTACAATAACTACAAACCCGTTTTTTAACCGAAAAACCGGGATGTTACATGTTTTTTTTTCTATTTACATGTTAATGTCATTCAACCTAATTTTGATATATTAAAATTATGAAACTTATTTAAATCTATATAGAATTTTTTAAATGACTTTTATTACTTTAATTTGTCAAAATTTAATAAAAAAGTGCTATGTATGATAAGTTTTTGGTCATGCAAGTGATATGAATTCGTATTTAACGCGATCAAAAATTAATACTCTAGAGAAAAAAAAATGTTTGCATAGTCCTCATATATATGTAGGTTGATTTTACCTCTTGTAGTCGAATTTGTTATCATGTATATAGTATTTGATTTTGTACTTATATTATATTTGTCTTCTGCCTTTTAATAGATAAAAATAATGTGCCAAAATTCACTTTACTATTTTTCTTGTAGTGGAAACTGTGCCAAAATTTGTATATCAATTCGTCACATGTAAAACGGACCGATGATCATCCTTTTATACGTGGGAAACCGGCACAACGATGTATTAAAACGTTGCAACTCTTAGTGAAAGAGTATGATAGTTAGTTGTTATAACCGTAGACAGTTATTCAGTCACATCAACAAGAAAAAAACCCTAATTAGAAACTCTATCAGCGGTTAATTGTTGATGAGTTGCTTGTCGGTGGTAACTTGGCAACTTATCAATGATAATAAATCCATAATGACAATCAATTTTCATGCAACTTTTCATCAATCAAGCGATTATAAAAGCATTGAAGTAACTTCCATGGGCTTCTCATAAATCCCCGTTAGGCGCGAATCGCTTTGGCCTGGGGACGAATCCCATGATTCCTATGTGTCAGAAATCACAATAGTCTCGATCAAATGTGTACTTCATATCTTCTAACTTGTGTCGATATTTATTATAATTTCTCGTTGTTGTTAAATGAATCAAACTAAACTAAAAATAATCTTGATAAACTAAGAACACCAACGATCATTTTCTAGTGTTTAAATTTTAGATAGACAAAGAAAGTGTAACATTAACTTCAAATACATCGAAAGCAATGTTTTCCTTCCCGACACACACGTTACTTGACATGTGCCGTTTGACACTTGTTTCTTCATTGTCCACGGATAGACACAATTCAATTAAGGTAGTAGCAATTTACCTTCTTTTTCACAACTTGACCAATAACACCCTCAATTTTTATAAACTTTAAATAATAATACAATAATATTTATTTACAATTAAGTTTATTTTTCCAGAAAAAAAACATTTCTTTATACCATAAAATATTCTATATATCTATGACAATCAATAACTATATAATATCCATCTAGAATATTATAACTTTTTTTTGTCTAGATGTGAGCTTTCATGTGATTTTCCCTTTTATGTGTTGTATATATTTTATTATGGAAGGGTATTTTAGTCATTTCACATACACTTAACTGAAAAACTTAACTGGCATCCACTTCAGGGGCCAAATGTGTTACAATCGTGCAAACTATTAGGCCAAAACCATAATTTGACCAAACCACAGGGCCATCTGTGTAATTAATTCTTAATTTTTTGTTTACCTTGAATGAATTAGATTTTGGATTTAATACTTTATGATTTTAATTTAGATAAATGGGTTAAACGGGTCAGGTTCGGGTTGACCTGAATTTAAGTGTATCCAGATTAGGGTTGAAATTTTTTACACGAATAAAAATATAGGTCGGGTTGCATAATTCAACCTGTTAACTCGCAACCCGACACGATTGACACCCCTAAACAATGGTAATGAAGCTTAATTGCTCTGATGTTACTAACAAAAACAAACTATCATACCATGGATATTACAGAAGTTCTGAAAAACAACATTCTATCAAAAACCTCTTCATCTCCCTCCCACATACATATACAATAACAGCTAAACAAAGCTAATAGTTTTTCCAGAGGACTAAACAACAAAATTTCTACCAATATGCAAATCGGATTGGATTCGTCGATTTCAGCTGTGCTTTAAGATGGTACTTGAGCTCTTTGGACAAGATAGAACCTCATCTTGGCTGGTTTGCAAAAACATACAACAAAATTTCCAACAACCAGACAAGGTAAACTCGAACATTAACACTTGTCTTTAACCCGTATTACTAAATTTGTTGACCTGAGATTTTGCACTTAACAAACCTAAGTTTGATAAAGAAGTACCCCGATTAGTGGAATGATTAGAATGAGGAGTACTAAGAGAATGTCTTTTGTCTTAAGCTGTCTTGCATCAATGTCTCTTGCAGCCTCGGTAGAGTCGGTTACAGTTTCCTTGCATGCCGTCTCTACCTAAAAGTTAAAAATTTACCGCGTTTAAGTAATTGAAAAAGTTACTAACAGAAAGCGATTAATAAGCTACCTCATGATTGGTTGATAAGGCTTCTTTGTTTTCTGTAGTGAAATCATTACTGCTGGCTTTATCACCATGGCTAACTTTTACATCAGGATCTTTATCTGTTTTCTTCAAGCAATTTACCAAGATTTTGTTTTCTTGTTTCAAGGAAGATATCTGAATGCATACAGAAAGCCAATAAGACACTAAAACTTGAAAAATAAAAAATAAAAAAGTTAATAATATTCAATGATATATCTATTGCATCAAATCAAAAACCTGCTTATGGAGGCGTTCTCTTTCAAGTTTCATCTGTATAATCAGATCTGTAATAAATTTGCTACAAAGAGTTATGTCCTTAGCAGACGCCTTCTTGGTTTCCCCCATTTGATGCAAAGATGTTTCCAAGCTTTTAACCTTGCCATTAACAAACTTAAGTTCTTTCTTGAGTTCAGCATTTGCCTCTGACAACGAAATACACCTGTCCTCCATGCTATCAGTCTGAATTTCAGCTTGTGTAACTTTTGTTTTCAGGTCATCAATTACATTACCCATGTCTTTAATTGTAGAAAGAAACATGCTTTTCTCCTCATCACTAGCTTCACAACATGCTTCTGCATGTTGTAGCTTAACTCTAACATCACACAGCTCCTTTTCAAGTAAAACCACTTTTTCACAGGTATCCTTGAGTTCCCGACACTTGTCTTCATAATTCAGAACCCTGTATTCTGCTTCTATAATATGTTCTCTCAAATCTCTAATCGTGTTTTCCCTTTCCACGATCCCTTTTGAAGATTCTTTCGCTTCTGTAAGGCGTTCTTTAAGTTTCAGTAACTCATTTTTCAATGCCGCTTCTCGCTGAATTGAACCTTTGAGATTGAACTGTAACATTTTGATTTTACTTATTAATTCTTTGGAGGTTTCCATTAGCAGTTCAGACGCGTGGTCTGTTTCATAGAACTTTTCTAAGGTCGTTTCAGCTTCCTCTTCAGCATAAACTACATCTTGTTCTAACATCCGGAGCCTCATCGTCAAAGTTTCTTCAACTTGAGTCAAATCACTCGCCCTTTTTTCCAAATCTAGTTCTCTCTCCAAAGATTTCGCAAGCATCCTTAAAACATGTCTCTGCTGTTCCACAGTTTTCATGTTCATTTTCATTTTCTCCTCGAGTTCTAGAACATCACTGCTGTTTAACAGCTCTGTATAGTTATCGTCTCCAGAAAATCTTAACAAGTTTTTTTCAAAGTTGGCAGATCGAATTTTTATTTCTAAAACCTGCTCCAGTGATTGCTCCAATGATCTTTCAGAATCAAGCAACATTTCTTCCATCCCAATTACCGGTTCTCCCAAGTGTTTTCTTGAACATAAAAACTCCCTTACATTTTTTTTCTGAATCTGAAGATCAGATATGAGTGTCTCTAGTATTCTCGTCTCTGAATATAAAAAACCACATAAAAGGTCATATTCTACTGTCTTGGTAACTAAATCAGGATCCATGTCAGACACAAAAGCCTCAAAGTCACTCTCCATGGTTTCCACATGCATTGAGAGTAAGTTCAAGTTGGTCAGTTTCTCACAAATACACGCTATATCCAGCTCAAATCTTGTTATAATCTCTCCAGTACTTTCTGAGTCTCGAGAAGTCTTTATAGATATGCTACTTCTATTGATATCTGATTCTGACCCACCAGAATGAAGAGATACTGGAGGGAAAGATGCATCATAACTGGTGGCAGCATCCATCTTAACGGTCCAGCAGCAAGTTCAATCAAGAACCTGAAAAGAAGGGGAGGGAGGATATAATGCTTCTTACCAAAAATAAATATCACAATGATGATTGGATTTTGCATCCAATCAATTATTAGAGCAATGCATAAGGGAGATAAAGGATTTTGTGGGTCACTCCCACTAACCATCCTATAGATTACACTCCAAAAGATATAAGATAACGAACATAAATATCCCAAGGGCTCAGCATCAATTCATGACCCTTGTCAAATTTATTCTAATGGAATTCATGTATCTGGGGTTTCTGTGGACTTCAGGTATAACATATTATTTGTCATTTTCTTATATTTATATGAAAGATGCTTATACTATATTATGCTCTTTAAGTAGTAAAACTTTACGAACTGGTCTCTTGAATCACTATCTGCAGAATACATTTGCTGTCAGTTACCAAACATAGCACATATGTAGATGCCTCTTATTTCATCTCTCTCGATCACTGTCACTAGTTTCAAATTTCAATCCAAATTGTTTTCCAACTTCACGATTTTCAGTTCATAAATATTGTTAACCACATTAAATATCATCCTAAAAAGGATATTAACTGTATTAACTTTAAAAAAAATACAAACCAATCTTAGATCTCAAAAGTAATTGTAGTTCTTTAGGGGAACAGAAATACTTAAGCACCTAAAAACCTAAACCAACTAAATGACACTTTATAGTTTATAATCACCAAATTTTTCAGAAGAATGCGCATCTTAAACTCTTCTAAAATCACCAAACGACAGTTAATAAACCCTAAATTAACGAAAAAACTAGGAAAATCGAAGTTCGAGTTCTTTTTTGTTTGAACAGAAGAAATTCCTCAATCATGAGATATATATCAAGATTACGACAGTACAAACAGAATTCATTTCACAATCTTCATCTCTAACCCTAAGTAAAGTTCTGAATGATTAAACAACGCCCTAAATTCGGTAAAATCTGATAGAACACATCGAATTAGGAAGAAACTGTAAACGAAAATCTGAAATTCGTTAAATTAGTTTTAAATCTCATACCTGATCCAGAAATTTATTCGGTTAACGAAGAACGATCAATTTGGCGTGATGATATGCAGTTGCGATTCACTCCTCTCTCTGTTATCATTCACTGTCATCTTAAAAAGTTAAAAACCCACCACTCCCCCACTTTTCGCAATATTTACGTAAATTACCTTATACTTTTACTAAAATACATAACAGTCCCTGAACCTTATATAGAAGTTAAATCTATATCTATGTATATATATCTAGGGGCATGTTTTTTTGAGAACCAACTATATGTTGAGAACCGAAAGAACCGCACAAAACATGTACATATCGCTTTAGTGAAAAAAGTAAAATTCAGCAACAATGTTTTATTTATCTCTTCCCACTCTTAGTTTGAGTTTATCTCCTCTCTCCTGAATTTTTTTAAGAAAAGTATAAAAATATGCATATATGCATTCATTTGTGCCTATAGTGTGAGTGCATATATGCATTTAAAAAAACGACTATAAATTCGAGGTCTTTTAAAACCAAACCTTAAACATATTGAAATGTACATGAATTCTAGTCAATTTATATTATAAATAGAGGAAGAGTTAATGCGGTTCTCACGGTTCTTAACATATTGTTGGTTCTCAAAAGAACATACCCGTATATATCTATATCTATATCTATACTATATAATAAATACATATTTTTCATGCCACGTGTCGCCTTCATATTTATTATCATCATTTTTTCCCGCTTCTCTCTCTTATTAAATACACCTATATTTTTTAATAATAATATAATTTTAAATAAAATACAAATTTTACTAATAAAACACATTTATTTTAAATTATCCAATATTATAAGAAACTTTAAAATCTAATTATGTAAATTTTATTTTCAATCAAATAGTAAACGAATATCAAATTACATCAAATAGTAATTAACGTATTTTCGAAACCCAATTATATATTAAATTTTACATATTTTAAATTTTGTTTTCTATCCTTAGTATATGTAATACATTTTTATACATATAAAATATATACATGAAGATTTAACAATTTTATGTATTGATATTTTTCAACCCATGTGTAGTATACGGGTTCTAAACTAGTAGTTAATTACACATATTAGTCTGTATGGTTTGCGGAAAGTAACAACTTTGGGTATTAAAGGTTTAAAGTAACATGTTTGGATTTTATGCTTTCAACTTGTAACCTGTTTGGGTATTAAGGCTAACTTTAATTAATTTTTCTATTAAGTTTGGGGTGAAATGACTAAAATACCCTTTTGTGGAATGTAACAAGTACAAGGGTATTTTGGTCATTTCACTCCAAGTTAATAGAAAAGTTAACACAAGTTAGCCTTAATAGTTAATAGCCAAACTTGTTACAAAACGGAAAACATAAAACTCAAACCTGTTACTTTAAACCCTTACTAACCAAACATGTTACTTTTCGTAAACCAACGCATCTTTGTAATTAACTCTAGAATTTATTTTCAACAGTACAGTATCAGGTAATGAGATTAACAAATTCTTACAACATCATTCTTTATTTGAAAACCACAAACACAAATGGATCATAAGTTCTTGCCTACTAATTTTCAAGAAAAATGTGAAGGTTTTGATCATTACATTCATATATACATGGCTTGAAAGTTGAAACTAATTTTCTCAATGAAATCTCGGGATAGCGTAATAATCATCCGCCACGCTTGCCACGCCTGTCACACCCACCATCATCACCACCACTGATTCGATGTTTTCGAAACTGTTTGTCCGGGATCTGTTTTGTTTTAGCTTGATTTTAGTATCCCTGAGCTTTTTCTCAAGCAAAACCACCTTCTCTGATGAGTTCTTGAGCTCGTTACTAGTCTTTGTTAGCGACTTAAGTTTAGCTTCAGCGTACTCAGCCTTGCGTTCTGCCTCAACTACCCGTTCTTTCAAATCTTTTACTGTTTTATCCGTTTCCATGTTTGCTTTGCGACCCGCTAGCTCAGCAGTTTCTTGTTTTTCAAAGCCCGGTTTTTTAGGATCGGGTTGTAACATCTTGATCTTGCCCAATAAATCTTTTGAGATTCCCATTAGGATATCAGATGAGTGATCAGATTCATATAACTTTTCCAAGGTGATTTCGGTTTCTTCTTCGGCTAAAAGAACTTCTTGTTCTGAAGCATGCAGCCTCAAGGTCAAAGCTTCTTCGATTTGAGTTGACTCGGACACCAGCTTCTCGAACTCTATTTCTCTTTCCAAAGATTTCTCAAGCATCCTTAATATATGTCTCTGGTGTTCCATAGTATGCAAGTTCATTTTGTCTTTCAGTTCAGGAAGATCATTGGTGCATGTGGCCTCTGAATCATTGTCTTTACCTGAAAACATATCAAGAAAATGAATTTTTTTTATCACATATGGTAGAAGAGGCAAGGGCTTCACGTACGTGAGGCGTTGCTCTATGTACAACCAAACGAGCTACACATATCTCATCTTTTTTACTTATCAGCCTTTTTATCAAGTAAAAAATTCATAATCTCACCATCCTTTTGATTGTTATTACATATCAACCTCCTACAAACCTTAATTTTGACCAGATTTGACCCATATGTGCATGAAGCACTGCCTCAAGGCCTTGAGGCGTTTCTCAACCGCCTCGCGCCTCAAACACGGTTTTTTAAACCAAGCTAATTACTTAAGTTGATCTCAGAGACCAAACCCAGGAAAGGTTAGTTTGAACACCAATGGAGTGTTCAGATGTGTGTTTTATAAGTGATTATGAGATAATAAATAATTAGACTTAGAAAACCAATGGAGTAATTGGATGCGCGCTTTAAAGGTGATTGTGATATTAAATAATTAGATTCAGATAATATAAAACTGGATATAGAAGATAGTATTTGGATGTATTTCTGCTGTTTAAAGTTGTAGTTATCAGTGTTCCAATGTTTTGAGAAATTCTGATTAGCAGATAAGAAATTTTAATAAGCAATTCCATACAGCCCCTAAAGTCTATCAAGTTAGCTTAAAAGGTGTAAATACGTAATTTAGTTTTACACGTTAATAATCAATTTTCTTGCAGTCGGTATGAAACTGCTTCTAAATAATTACATACAGAAGCAGAATCTGTTTATCCAAACATTAAAAATAGATTATAACGACTTCGTCCCAAAAATCAGTTTCAAAAGTCAAATCCAAACACCCCCAAACAACAGATTATGATCTAGGCACATTAGATATGGTCTACACAAAAAGAATGTACAATAAAGATCTTACGGGTTTCTCCTCCATAAAATTTTGCAACATTCTTCTCAAACATTGCAGCTCGCGCTTTTAATTCTAGGAGTTGATCCATTGAATGCTGCAATGATTTTTCTGAATCGCGCAACATATCTTCCTGTTCCATTGAAGTATCTCCCAAATATTTGCTTGAAGATATAAACTCCTGCATATGAGTTTTGTCTGTCAGAAAATCAGATATGTGAGTTTCTAACACTTGCACCTCGGAATTCAGAAACCCTGAGAAAAGGTCAAACTCCAGTGCTTTGACTTCCAGATCGCTCAGATTTGGATTCATATCAGAAACAAAGGCCTCAAATTCACCCTCAATGGTTTCCATATGCATCAAGAGTAAGTTCAAGTTAGCCAACTTCTCACAAACACATGCCATATCCAGCTCAAATCTTGTAACAACCTCTCCAACACTTTCTAATTCCTGAAATGTATCTGCAACAGAAGAAGTCCTTCTAGACATGGTTCTAAACTCGGATTCTGGTCTACACGAATAGACCGATGCAGCAGCCGAAGATGGCTCATAACCAAAGTGCATATCCATCTTGAGCTGTAAGCAATCAATTCAACACCTGAAAGGCCAAACTTGTTATTTCCATGCTAGCAATTTGACCGGTGACAGTCCGGTTTTCACTTTTATGCAGTCCCAACAGCATAATCATCATAAACTTACACTTGATTCCCGCTCATTTTCGCTTATACGTTTCTCCATTTCGTTTACAATCATCATTTTGAGGGGAATCGAGTGTAAATCTATGGTGATTATGTTACTAGGACTGCCGTTGACAACAAACGTAAAAGTTAGGGTTTCATCGGTTTGATACAGATTTTACATTGAATCATGAACTGATAAAAATTTAATGATAAATAATAAACAATGCTCTCGTAATAATGTAGCAGCATCCTTTTCAATTTATTATCTGCAAAGTACTAGGGTTTCATCATCCAAAATCTAAAATTCAGCTCAATTTGGGGCATAGAGAGACTTAAGCAGATAATAGCCACAAAACATAAACATGAAACAACACCAAAGATCGAAATTTTCAAACGAAATGAAGAAATTCAATCATGAAAGAAGAATGATTCTAGCAATAAATAAGAAAATCTGAATCATGCAATCGTGAAATGAATCAAGAATGGACGTACCTAAATCGGAAATTGATTGGATTATGAAATGCAGGATTGGCATTTTGGGATGACATGAATAATTTCAATCACTTGTTGGCGTTCACAGCCAAAGGCGCGTAACCGTTTCCTTTTCAACATTTACAGGGATAACCTTCAGATTTTCTAAAACTTGCGATCTGAATGTAAGAAAATCAAAATTTGGACATGGTTATAACATTCGAAACTTTATATTGAAAATTGAAACCGTCGATAACCTATGCGACGTGTTGATAATATCTGAAACTTTATATATATAAAAAAATAGAAACCGTTAAAATTATTCACATCGGAACGTTGATAACAATAGGTACGTCGCACCTGGAAAATAACAAATAGTTAAAACTATTAATACTGATAAAAATAAGTACGTAGAAATTTGCATTTTGTAAAAATTATGTTTAAAAATCGGAGGATAAAGAGAAAAAGAAATTGTATAAAAATCGAAAACTCGAATAAGCTTTGACAGCTTGTATGTTTGTGCGTCATTGACTTGTAAATTACGACGTACAATTCCGTTTAGAATGAAATTTACACCGAAACGTATATAAAAAAATCAAGTCGTAATGGTATGTTCTGGTTTTTTCTATATTGATGTGTTAAACATGCAAATGTTATAGTTCTAACATGTAACTCGAGAACACTTATGTGAAATCGTTCACCATTTTTCATTTTAGTCTAGTACCAATTTTAATCTATAAAAGGAAAATTCATAACTTAAAGAAAAGACAAACCTAAAACTCTCCAACCGTCACCACCCATAACTCGCTAAGATGATGGTGCATGACTATCAACTCGTCTACTTGATTGAATATTAAACAAAGGTGTAACAATAACGAGGGATCAAACAATTCTTACATGTAACTTGTCTACTTGTTTTTATGTGTAATATATGTATTCGACTCTCCAAAGACAGAAATTTATGCATATTTTTGAAATGTGACACCGGTAAAAAGCTCGAGATCAACCCTTGATTCCACCTCAAACACAACATTTTCACTTGAAAATCAAACATGTGACCCTCAAAATTAACCAATATTGGAAAAATAAATTTATCAAACTACATGAGGACTTAATTTGTAATATGCAATAAACTAATTGTAAATAAAATTACCGTATAAAAATCCTAAAGACAAAAATTTTAAGTTAGCCTTTAAATGGTGATGTAGTGGTAAGAGTTTGATTCTTCTCTAGCAAAGGTATCATGTTTTCACTGTTTCCTGACATAACCTCTTGAAACCCATCTAACCAACGCAAGCTGCTATTTACCTATAATTTTCATAATCATTTCTATTGATCTACATCATATTCCCCCCCAATATACGGAGATAAAAAAAGTTCAATTAAAATATATTTCTCCAAGTTAGGAACTTCTCTGCTGTTGGATAACAATTTTAAACTTGAATTAGTTCCTTAGTTTTGATAATGATTAATTAAATGTGAAAATGTGACTTGAAATATTACTAGTTCTATAGTTCATCAGTGATGAGTATATGTTACATACATGTCCATACACACTTGATTAATCATCTTAAGTTATAATTCAACAAAGCCTAAAGTGTTAGAAGATTTATTTGAAGAAAATGATCAAGTAAATTACAACGCGGATATGTTGTGAATGAAGAGAGGTAAATCATTAACATAAAACAAGATCCTAATAAATTACAAGATAAATGATTTTTATAACTCAAAGCTTATCTTATAAAAATCATATACCAACTTGAAATTTAATCTAAATAGTTTCGAAAAGAGTTTTTGAAATTCAAAATCATCTTAGAAAGATCATGCTATTTAGATTAAGTCTTTCGTACAATCCTACATAGAAGACATAACACATTCAAAGATGGATTAAGACAAAACCAAAGAAGAAAGCATAGTATGTGCTTTTGATTAAACAAAAGTAATCAACCCATTTTAGTGTATACTCTTTGATGAATTGAAAGAGTCAAACAAAGCTTTATCTAACTTGTTAAGATTGCCTGAATCTCTGGAAAGTATCCAACAAAAGTGGACAAGAATCAAAACACAAAACCAAAGTAATGGGGATTGAGCGTTAACTTGTTAAGATTGCCTGAATCTCTGGAAAGTATCCAACAAAAGTGGACAAGATTCAAAACACAAAACCAAAGTAATGGGGATTGAGCGTCCACAGTCGCTTGTGGAGAGAATCTCTCCTTGGTCTTGTGTTTTGGCCTATAGAAGGAATTCTTGTGCAAGCATTTATCTTAACCTCTTTTTCTCTAACTAATACACATACATATCAAAGCATATCTATCTTGATTCCATCATCTTTCAAGCATCAACCGAAGAAGAGATTAAAGCTTAAAGAAGAGAAAAAAAAGTTGTACAACATCTTTTATCCATTCTTTTTGTGAGAAATTCACTAGTGTTGTTCTAGTTATTTGTTTGTAGAGTGATCATCATTTGTTGGTGACTTGTGAGGTGAACACTATCTTGATATAGTGTTGTTTTGTATTTGAGTGTGCAAACACTATCTTAAAATAGTGTTGTGAGGTTTCACTATATTGATATAGTGAATGGTTGATAGTTGTAAAACATACTATCTTGACATAGTGTGTTAAAAAAGGTGTTCACTATCTTGGATTAATGAAATGTTGTATTGGTGATCCCTACATTTTAGAGAAACGACTATTAGAGCAACTCTCGATCGGATGATCAGGGAGAGGACGTAGAGTGAATTAGTTAACATCCACTTGAACCTCTATAAATCGGTTTTGCCATCTTTGTCCCTTAAACTCTTTACTTATTGCATATCTTTCATTTGAGTCATAAAAAGAGTTGAACAAACAATATTAGCATTTAAAAAGAAAGGTAAATTTAGGCTTTACCCCCCCCCACCTTTCTAGTTTTCTTTAATTGGTGTTATACATTCAAACCAGTAGCTTTAGACATTGTTTTGTAACATCCCGAAAATAATAAACGACAATAAACGGAAACGGGTTAAACGCAAGACGAACGGAATAAACGAGCGTGGAATGGGCCGGCTATGGGCTTGCGCGCATATGGGCTCAAGGGTAGTCTCTCTCTATAAATACCCTAGCCCATCTCTCTTCTCTCATTTTACAAGTTCTAGAGAGAGAAACCAAAGAGAGAGAAAGTAGACAGATCGGCCCGAGATTCCAGCAAAGTGTTGCTCCATAGCTCGTGAGGAGAACCACCGAATCAGAAGCTCGATACAAGTAACGGTTTGGTCTAGATCTGAGTTTTTGTTCATTTTGGGGTTTTCGGGTTTTGGATGAAAATGTAACGTTTTTACGCATAAAACTTGAAAATGAACATAGATCTAGCATCTAGAAGGAAAAAATGAACATTTTGAACAAAAGTTGGGATCTTGACGTGTAACAACCGACAATATCCGGTAATTATCCGTACGTACGTTAAACGTGTTCATGATTCGTAATTTCATATTTTACTTAATTATTATTAATTAGGTCATTCCATGTCTAGCAAAGCCGTTAGTTCGTATATTTTGCATTGGTAGTTTCAAAAATTGTCGGTATGCACGCCCGGGTTAATTCGACTAAAGCGATCGTTGGTTATTAATGCAGCGTCTTAATCAATGTCCAAAGACCCATAACACATTATATTATATTTATACATTTTATTTTAAAGGTTACAGTCCTCGTTACATAAAATAATCCATGACGGCATAGTTTCAAGAATTTACCGTTTAAAGTTATCTTTAATCGTGCTTACATACTATTAAGCGTGTCTATGAATTTTATAATATATAATTAGACGTTTTCGACAAACTAGTTAACCCTCCTATTTAAATTAATTAAAGAACATAAAAACGAGCTAAATTACCGTTCCGAACCGTAACTAAACGCGTTAAAGACCGGTTAAACTCTTAACCCACCTACTAAATCACTTAACTACCCAAACCCCCTTCCCCTCCTTGACTTTTTCAGCCAAAAAGGTCCATGTGGGACCCACTCAAGATCTTTCTTTCCTTCCTTGTTGATGTAAGAAATGTGACATTTCAAAATTTCAGTTATAATATATAAAAATTTTAACATTTTATTCCAAATATGCACACGTGTATTTAACCAAGTTTATACAAAAGGATGTGTTTATAAATTTCAACTTATGTATTTTTAAATTAAAGTCTTAAAAATATATGAAAAAGTATATCAATTATTTTTAATAAAATTAAATATTTAAAATGATGGTATAAATTTATCCTGTATTTGTAAACAATTTAGATTCAATAATATACAAGTGCATTTGTTCAATTTAATGTATTAATAATATATAAATTATGCATTAAAAATATTCGAATTTTATAAATTTCGGAGACACATCGAATCTCATATCACGTTGATGACAAATTAAAAGTAATATTTAAACACCTCGAAAACGTCCTCTTTATTTTAAATAGTAGAGAATACCCACCCGGATAAAATCTAAACATATGACGACGGACATGTATTTTATCCGAACGACTAAACTTATATTATTTTATCCGACCCATCCCGACACGTAACGACAATTGAAAACCGATAGCACACGGGTATTATACCGGACTTAGACTAGCGGGTAACACCTCAACCTACCTACCCTACCTCCTACCCTTCTCGTGCTCACACCCCTTGGCCGAAACAAACCCATGGGGGGTTCTCCTACTTTCTTGGCCTTGTCTTATTTTTCCCCAACAAGAGTGTCTCATGTTTCCCCCAACAAAGTGGTCTTGGGAGACATGTTTGTCTCCTACAAGACATAAAAACCAAAGTGTAATACACAAATGAAGGTGTAAAAATAGGAAGGTGAACCATGCAAACTCACCACCTTTCCACAAAGAAAAAGAAACAGCAACATGCTTCTCCTCGTCTCCCTTACACCCTCACGACTTCCCTCACAGTAGCACCAAACACCCCTCCTCACCACCTCAACTCAACCGCCACCATCACCCTCAAGGACCACCATAACAAGCATCACCATACTCACCACCATCCCTCTTCACCACCCACGATCACCCTCCACAGCACTTCCCAGCACCACCTCAGTCCCCCGCAGCCACCGTCGTGCACCGTTTTCACCACCGCAACCCTCTGCCACCTTTGCGGGTTCTTTTCGGGACGAAAACCGATCCTTTCGGGTCACCATTTCTCAACTACGGTCACCGTATTACGTTTACGCGAAGCTTAAAAAAACATTTCGGGAACTCACCGAGCCATACGGGGCGTCCCGAGAAGGAACCGGGTCTCACGTCAACTACGTCACCTTCACTCCTTGATTCCTTTGCGACTCCAAGAGAGCAGCAGCAACACTCCCTCCATCGGACTCCCTCACCCTTCTCCTTGCTTGCTTTAAGTGAGTGTTCATGTCCTAATCTTGATCATTAACATGTACATTAGTTGTTTTATGTATACGTTCACCCAAATAGTGCATATTTCAAAAGAAAATATACCATTTGAAACAACTATATTGCTGGCAGAATTTTTGTTACAAATTGAGAAGGTCATATCTTTGTCAAAACTAAACCAAATTGGACGTTTCTTGAGTCTAAGATTAAGTTTAAAGAGTCCTCTTTCCAACCCAATTGGTTTCATAATTTTTGGATAAGTTTTGATACCCTAAAAGGGTGATACAAGAAAACGTGTATATTCTGAGTTTTATGGCAGAATTATTGAGCTAACTTGTTGGAGTCATATCTTGTTCAATAATAGTCCAAATAACTTGATTCTTCTTCCTAAAGTTAGGATTTTGTGTGGTCTTGAAAACCCATATGGCCTCCCCTCTTGAAACTAATATTTTGATTTCCAAAACAACGAAATTTCAAGGACCTATCCAGAAAACCGAATCTGTTAACATACTTGTGTTGTTTTAAATATTTGAAACCCTTAAACCCATCCAAATATTTTAAGCCCTACATTTTTATAGACCCATGACATAAAGTTATGCACGTCTAGAACCCCGTAATTTATTGAATTTATTTAGAATACAAAAATCGTGTCTTAAGTAGACTTAAAAACCCGAGTACTTTTCTAAACAACTAGTTTGATATCTAAAGCCTTATTTTTATAGTATATACTTAGTAATGATATGTAAATGTAATGACATGTTTTGGAATACACATCTTATCATATAAGTATATATAAATGTATTTTGTATCACCAAACCGTCACCAACGATCGTCGTGTCAAACCATTTGAAAACCTAAAACGGGTTCATGTCAAGCCTAGTTGGGTGAATTGAATGCATGATCAACACGCGGTAGAATCATTACATAGACTTTATGGTATCTTAAATATTTAGGACTCGAGTAGGTCGGAATACACTATTGGACTTTGCTACATACCGCATCACTACCTTGTTTGCACAAGTGAGTTACATATCCCCTATTTACATTTTTATACATTTTGGGGTGAAACGTAATCTGTGCTTACTTACATACAATTCAACTTGTGTTTACATGCGTAGATTATTGTGCTTTTGTGCATTGGTCACTTGTTATGCTTTGGATACTTTTAGGATGGTTTTCAAACTGTGTGTGACCCACATAGTCTTGATTCCTTGCCTATCACGTTAAACCTTTGTGCTTATACATACTTGCATGCTTTGGATACTTTTAGGATGGTTTTAAACTGTGTGTGACCCACATAGACTTGATTCCATGCCTATCACGTTAAACCTATATGCCTATCTCTACATACTTACATTTGGTATATACATAGTGAATCCTCCACATTATGCCGTGTCTTACCATGTCAAACCATGAATTGTATAAACGTTTTAAATTAAACTTTTATTTTATTTAAACATATGTAAACTCACCAACTCTCGTAGTTGACACTTGTTTTGGATTACGTTTCAGGTGAAGATATGTGATTTTGTGACTTTGTGTTGAAGGTGCTACACATAAGGCTTTTGGACCTAGTAAAATAATTATGTGTAATATTCTAGTATAGGGTGTTGTAACTTGAATTATATTTGGATATTTGGTATTTAAATCTCATTAATGAATTATGCAACCTTAGTAGATCATGTGCTTATGAACAATCATTTCATTGTCCGCCTCGATGATTCCGCCATCGGTCGGGGTGTGACAGATTGGTATCAGAGCCATGGTTATAGGGAATTAGGTTATTAGACACGATGACCTAGACTATAACCCTAGGACTCCCTTTTATGTGTTATGTGCTAAATGATTATTTGCTATATGAATTATTTGTAGTTAGGTATTATTTGAATTTTCCCAAGTTTGGTACATGAGACTTATACACATACATACAAGGCTTTATAACATGATACATACTTTACATACACATTTGACAAACAAACTTATGCAAACAAATACACTACCCATCCTTATCCATACTCTTTCCTACTCCATATTAATTGCAACGTTTCTACACATTTTATACTAATAGACTCTCAAGACTATTAAAATCTTGAAAATCTCGTCAACGAGTTAATTTCTTGAAACCAGTAAAGGACACGTGCAATCTGGAAGGGTGAACACCTGTACATTGGGTTTTCTGTCTAGGAAAGCATTTCGTATAAATCCAAATAAACGGACCCGTATGCTTTCCTGGGAATTCCTGAAGTGAGTGTTTACCTATAGGCTAAAGCATGTCTCCTTGAAAGTTTTGAGGAAATTACTTAACGTTGATAAGTCATTGTATTCGCAAGAATACGATCCGAACCTAAACTCAAAATTTGGGGACATTATAGCAAGATAGGAAGAACTAGACGAACATGCAAAACAAATCCTTATTACGGGTGCACACGTAATAACGATTTGTAGTGCATACGAATCCCGGCCATTCCTATCGCGCGAATAATGATCTATGTTATCATATCCTCCCAGGAATAGATTTCATGGCTTATTTCCCCCTATCCTTTAGTGTTATAAATTTTGAATGAATTATGTGATCAGTTTTAGTCAGAACTTACATACATTATCATGCGACATGATGAGTGTCATCTCACGTTCCTGCTTGTATTATCGTGAACAGTCTACCAACTGTGGCACATACATGCCTATTTTATCCGAAGTCTCATAAGTTCTTGTCTTTCTTATGGTACTTATAGAATGCCTCCCCGTCGCGCGGTTAATGCTAACTCTAGCAACTCCAACGCTGACCTTGCTGCACTACTTACCCAACTAGTAAGCCAAATGATCCAAGCTAACAACAACAGTAATGGGTCTAACACGCAATGGAATGGCGCAAACCCACCATACTGTACATTCAAGCATTTCAATTCTTGCAACCCCACCAAATTCTTCGGGACGGAAGGTGCAACTGGCCTTCTTCAATGGTTTGAAAGTATGGAGAGTACTTTCCTAAACAGTGATTGTCCCGACGGTCTCAAGGTCCGTTATGCTGCCAGCGTCTTCCAAAAACGAGCTCTCACCTGGTGGAACGGTGAGAAACGTACTCGAGGCAACGAATCCGCTATGTCCTTGTCTTGGGACGAAATGAAACGACTTATGACTGACGAGTTCTGTCCTCGCAACGAAATGAGGAAGCTCGAAGCTGAATTTTGGGATCTCACCCAAGATAGCGGAGAGAATTTGGCTTACACCACTCGTTTTCAAGAACTAAGTCTGCTCGTGCCCCACATGGTTACTCCCTTAGCACGGGGAATTGAGAAATACATAGGTGGACTGCCTATGCCGCTCCAAGACACCGTATTGGGAAGTAATCCCTCCACTCTCGAAGACGCTATCCGTTTGTCTGCTGTGTTGACTGACAATCACGTCAAAGCGGGTACCTTATCCAGGAAGGGTACCAAGAAAGTGGTCGACAAAGCTGCTACTTCCGTATCCGACAAAGACGAAGAGCCCGAATCTTCCCATCATGATAAGAAGCACAAGGCCCAAAACTTTGTGGCCATCACTCCTGCCGTACCTGTGACCCAAGTTACTCATGCGGGTCAAATTCTGAGAAATTATGTAGGTTCATTTCCCCAATGCCCTACTTGCAAGTATCACCATGCCCCGTATGCTGCATGCCGTCTATGCTCAAAATGTGGACGCTATGGACACGTTGTTACTACTTGCCGTGCTCGCACTATCGTTAATCAAGCTACTCAAGGCAATCATCCAGTGCCTCCCACTGTCACCTATGGACGGGCTTGTTACGAATGTGGAGACCCAAACCACTTTCGAAACCAATGTCCAAGACTTCAAAATCAAGGTGGTCCTCGTGGACGAGCATTTAATATAAATGCTAACAAGGCTCCGACCAATGACGACACTGTCAACGGTACGTTCCTTTGTTCACTATCTTTATACATCCGTTTTATTCAATATTCAAGCCAATAGAAAAAAAAAATTGTGTCTCTTGCTTTAAACCAACTATTTGCTAAACGACCAACCAATCTTGATAACTCGTATATCATGGTAATAGCGGATGGGAAATCCATTGCTATGAGCTCTATAGCCCGTGATTGCATATAACAGCTATGCTATCACCATCCATCTCATCCCTATACTGTTGTGAAGCAAAAACATTATGTTTAAACACGGTCATACAACTTGCTAACTCTATTAAAGTTTACTTAAATTATTGAAGTTCTAAATCCTAGTAATTATGCACGGGGAATCCCCGGTATATCAAAAGGGTGGTGGGTTAGCCGCTGGTACACCCTATACATAAACCCACTTGATATAACGAGTATAAACCATGCATAAGTACTAGGAGGAGGACCGGTTTTTGAAAAATTTTTTGTAAAATTTGAAAATATGAACACCCGTGGGGTGGAGTTTTAAAGGAAAATGCCACGTCGCAAGGCGATTGGCACCAATATTGTTAAATCTGGTTTCTAGTAGTTTACATTCATGCGTTGTATGAGCAATTGTATGCATAAATCTCATTATACTATTAGAGCAATTAGTTGACAACTCGACTCGAATTTACGTCATCCGTATCATACGTTACTTCCCACTAAGTCTTTCTCTGGTGAATAATTCCATTCTAAGTCTATTGGCATCCCTTTTTCCCGTTTCCATAACCTTCGCTAATCGAATTTCGGGACGAAATTCCTTCAACTTAGGGAGACTGTGACATTTCAAAATTTCAGTTATAATATATAAAAATTTTAACATTTTATTCCAAATATGCACACGTGTATTTAACCAAGTTTATACAAAAGGATGTGTTTATAAATTTCAACTTATGTATTTTTAAATTAAAGTCTTAAAAATATATGAAAAAGTATATCAATTATTTTTAATAAAATTAAATATTTAAAATGATGGTATAAATTTATCCTGTATTTGTAAACAATTTAGATTCAATAATATACAAGTGCATTTGTTCAATTTAATGTATTAATAATATATAAATTATGCATTAAAAATATTCGAATTTTATAAATTTCGGAGACACATCGAATCTCATATCGAATCTCATATCACGTTGATGACAAATTAAAAGTAATATTTAAACACCTCGAAAACGTCCTCTTTATTTTAAATAGTAGAGAATACCCACCCGGATAAAATCTAAACATATGACGACGGACATGTATTTTATCCGAACGACTAAACTTATATTATTTTATCCGACCCATCCCGACACGTAACGACAATTGAAAACCGATAGCACACGGGTATTATACCGGACTTAGACTAGCGGGTAACACCTCAACCTACCTACCCTACCTCCTACCCTTCTCGTGCTCACACCCCTTGGCCGAAACAAACCCATGGGGGGTTCTCCTACTTTCTTGGCCTTGTCTTATTTTTCCCCAACAAGAGTGTCTCATGTTTCCCCCAACAAAGTGGTCTTGGGAGACATGTTTGTCTCCTACAAGACATAAAAACCAAAGTGTAATACACAAATGAAGGTGTAAAAATAGGAAGGTGAACCATGCAAACTCACCACCTTTCCACAAAGAAAAAGAAACAGCAACATGCTTCTCCTCGTCTCCCTTACACCCTCACGACTTCCCTCACAGTAGCACCAAACACCCCTCCTCACCACCTCAACTCAACCGCCACCATCACCCTCAAGGACCACCATAACAAGCATCACCATACTCACCACCATCCCTCTTCACCACCCACGATCACCCTCCACAGCACTTCCCAGCACCACCTCAGTCCCCCGCAGCCACCGTCGTGCACCGTTTTCACCACCGCAACCCTCTGCCACCTTTGCGGGTTCTTTTCGGGACGAAAACCGATCCTTTCGGGTCACCATTTCTCAACTACGGTCACCGTATTACGTTTACGCGAAGCTTAAAAAAAACATTTCGGGAACTCACCGAGCCATACGGGGCGTCCCGAGAAGGAACCGGGTCTCACGTCAACTACGTCACCTTCACTCCTTGATTCCTTTGCGACTCCAAGAGAGCAGCAGCAACACTCCCTCCATCGGACTCCCTCACCCTTCTCCTTGCTTGCTTTAAGTGAGTGTTCATGTCCTAATCTTGATCATTAACATGTACATTAGTTGTTTTATGTATACGTTCACCCAAATAGTGCATATTTCAAAAGAAAATATACCATTTGAAACAACTATATTGCTGGCAGAATTTTTGTTACAAATTGAGAAGGTCATATCTTTGTCAAAACTAAACCAAATTGGACGTTTCTTGAGTCTAAGATTAAGTTTAAAGAGTCCTCTTTCCAACCCAATTGGTTTCATAATTTTTGGATAAGTTTTGATACCCTAAAAGGGTGATACAAGAAAACGTGTATATTCTGAGTTTTATGGCAGAATTATTGAGCTAACTTGTTGGAGTCATATCTTGTTCAATAATAGTCCAAATAACTTGATTCTTCTTCCTAAAGTTAGGATTTTGTGTGGTCTTGGAAACCCATATGGCCTCCCCTCTTGAAACTAATATTTTGATTTCCAAAACAACGAAATTTCAAGGACCTATCCAGAAAACCGAATCTGTTAACATACTTGTGTTGTTTTAAATATTTGAAACCCTTAAACCCATCCAAATATTTTAAGCCCTACATTTTTATAGACCCATGACATAAAGTTATGCACGTCTAGAACCCCGTAATTTATTGAATTTATTTAGAATACAAAAATCGTGTCTTAAGTAGACTTAAAAACCCGAGTACTTTTCTAAACAACTAGTTTGATATCTAAAGCCTTATTTTTATAGTATATACTTAGTAATGATATGTAAATGTAATGACATGTTTTGGAATACACATCTTATCATATAAGTATATATAAATGTATTTTGTATCACCAAACCGTCACCAACGATCGTCGTGTCAAACCATTTGAAAACCTAAAACGGGTTCATGTCAAGCCTAGTTGGGTGAATTGAATGCATGATCAACACGCGGTAGAATCATTACATAGACTTTATGGTATCTTAAATACTTAGGACTCGAGTAGGTCGGAATACACTATTGGACTTTGCTACATACCGCATCACTACCTTGTTTGCACAAGTGAGTTACATATCCCCTATTTATATTTTTATACATTTTGGGGTGAAACGTAATCTGTGCTTACTTACATACAATTCAACTTGTGTTTACATGCGTAGATTATTGTGCTTTTGTGCATTGGTCACTTGTTATGCTTTGGATACTTTTAGGATGGTTTTCAAACTGTGTGTGACCCACATAGTCTTGATTCCTTGCCTATCACGTTAAACCTTTGTGCTTATACATACTTGCATGCTTTGGATACTTTTAGGATGGTTTTAAACTGTGTGTGACCCACATAGACTTGATTCCATGCCTATCACGTTAAACCTATATGCCTATCTCTACATACTTACATTTGGTATATACATAGTGAATCCTCCACATTATGCCGTGTCTTACCATGTCAAACCATGAATTGTATAAACGTTTTAAATTAAACTTTTATTTTATTTAAACATATGTAAACTCACCAACTCTGGTAGTTGACACTTGTTTTGGATTACGTTTCAGGTGAAGATATGTGATTTTGTGACTTTGTGTTGAAGGTGCTACACATAAGGCTTTTGGACCTAGTAAAATAATTATGTGTAATATTCTAGCATAGGGTGTTGTAACTTGAATTATATTTGGATATTTGGTATTTAAATCTCATTAATGAATTATGCAACCTTAGTAGATCATGTGCTTATGAACAATCATTTCATTGTCCGCCTCGATGATTCCGCCATCGGTCGGGGTGTGACAAGAAACGTGCCATACCCATACACATTCTCAAGACTTCAAAATCATATTTTTCTTACCCATATTATCATTTCATATCTCAATCCAAGAATCACACTCATTTTCTCTTTTCATCTACTTTCTTACGGCACATATACAACACCCATAATCCTCTACTTTCTTTCATCCTAACTACAAGAATTCAAGTAATTTTGGTGCATTTTGAGAAGGTGTAACAAGATTCAAGGCTTGGAACTTCATTCTCCATCTAGCTTCATTACTCTCCTTATTTGTAAGAACTAAAAAAAAAACTCCATCCTTTTAAAAATACTCTTTGATGCATGACATCTAGTCCATGCATGAAATCCTCACCCAAAAGCATGTTAACTTGAGATTTAAAGCATGGATCCACATTCTAAACAAGGTTTTCCTTTAAAAATACATGGTTCCTAGTTTAGAAATTATATAAAAACTTTTATATAAAAATGAACTTTCAAAAACTATAGATTCTCTCTAAAATGAAAAGTTAGCAAAAGAAGTTATTAAAAACCTATAAAAGTTATGGATCTATGACTTTAATATAGTGTATCTTTTAAAAATGGGTGTCATACTTCTTGGTGTTACAAAAAAAAAGGTTTATATAAATTTAGTCATCTGGAGATATATAAAACATTTATTACAAAGAAAAATTACACAAATAAGTCGTTGGTGATACATATAATTTATTATGAGGTGTTACATTTTATGGTTTATTATATAACATTTATATAAATCTAAGTAGTTTTATGTTTTATGCTTGTATATATATCATTTGGACCATTTATAAGTTTATTTAGTGACTGGAACCTTTTGTCAAATTTGGACTCTTTGGGATGATTTGAACCTTATGGACATTTGGACTTTTAGCATATTAAATGGTCAAAACACTAAATGTGGACTTGTTGTATATATAAAGAGACTTAATAAAAAGTGAATATATATTTTACTAGTAATATTAGTAAATAATATAACCATATCGTACTTAAAAGACTCTAAAATTAATGAAAGTAAACCTTGATAAAAAATATATTATATAAAAGTTTAACCATGAAAACGTATTTTTGTTAAAAAGATATCTTTAAAAACTCTAGTAAAAATTTTGGTCAATTGGGTCATAAAGGATATATATATATATATATATATATATATATATATATAAAAGTTTAGACTTTCTAATGAAAAATAGGTTAATTTATAAAACTAGAAACAGTTTTATGACGTTACATATCTATATACATATATATATATATAACTATTTTGGGATGTCTTATGTCATAAAATCCCTTCTTCGTACAGATTTTATAAGTGTAAACGATATATTTGTGCGCTAAATGAGTAAATAATCATGTTCGAGAAATACGATGTAATAAATTCAATTTAATTAAGAATAATAAGCATCATTATATGATTACAATAATTGAATTATATTATGAATATTTGTAGTATTTTGAATGAAATCCTTCTCTACAGTGAACATATAAATTTATATATGTATATTTATTTTCGCTTGACTCGAGTCGATATATGTATATATATAAATAATTCGTTTAATCAAGTACGTTATTTTTAAACGAGAATCCGAGAAAGAGTTGCGTGGATTGTATTATTTATATTTATATACTTTATAAATATATATTTTTGTATTATTCCAAGACATAATCACCAACGAGTCGTCGAGTCACACGTTCAAACACAAATGATTTTCCAAACGAGTCTAGCTAGTTGGCTGAATGTTATGTTACCAACATGATTGCTAGTGTATTTCATTAGACCTTAAGGTGCCTTTGTTGTAATAGGGCACGGGTAGGTCGGTATTCCTTACACATTTGGGCTTGTGCTAGCATTTCCTTAAAGGTTTTCCAGGTGAGTTTCACGGCCCCTTTTTACTGCTTTTCATATTTGGGGGAAAAACATGTTGAATTCAAATGGTATGATAACTAGAAAACGAGAAACAAGCATATGATTCCCTTGTGTGCATGAGTTAACACTTAAAGGTCCTCGGTATTTCGAACTATAACCATTAGCTATGGACTTAGCCGTAGATCGATATGAATAGTACTATTTGGGTTGACACCCCCTTTCATGGTTAGTCGCGCTGACCACGACCAACATGGTTAAATGATTGCATATTAGGTCTTGTTGTTCTCATTGTTTAAAGGGACAATGGGCTGGGGCAAATTCGAGAATTCGTTAAAGGTTTGGTTATAGGCTTGTGCATCACATAATTCGTATGTCCTAGCTAGACTTCGATGAATCAACCGCTAACTTGTTTTGTTTATCATACGGATTTCCAAATTACCATTAAATGTTTTCTTTTTGGTAAAATAAACCTGTGAACTCACCAACGTTATGCTGACATTTTTAAGCATGTTTTTCAGGTAACTAATTCAAGTATGGCGTCTCACATTTCGACTTGCATGCATTTTGAAGTACAAAACTTTTGGAAGATTTCCTTTAATTACTTTTTAATTTAAGCTATTGCTGTAAATCTTTGAAACCTTTAAACAAGAAATGTTTTGTATAACTACTTTTAACATTCGGTATTAATGTCATGTAAGTGTTTGCGATAATCATATGCGATGAAAACCATGAACGTTACATCCCGCGGATTCCGCCATGGCGGGGTGTGACAGATTGGTATCAGAGCCAATGGTTATAGCGAACTAGGTGTCTTAACAAGCCAAGACTATAACTCTAGGGACCCACATTCAAAATCATTTTCATTGCATGTGCATTTGTATGACATACAATTCATCTATTATATTATATTTTACGGATATTGTTGTCACAGCTATGACTTCTCCGGCACATCCGATTTACATCTCTGACGATGACGACGTTCACGAAGTTATCGTCATCCTAGATCTCGAGATTTTCAATGTTTCAGACGATGAGGCCGAGGTGGAGCCCGATGTCCTTGAGGCTGGTGACGAGTCCGAGCCGGAAAGTGACTACGAGGAGGATCCCGAAGATATGACTGACGTGGAGTATGAGGCTCCCGAACCTGAGGATGACCCGGAGGTTGTAGTTGGTGAGGAGCCCGAGGCACCTATGGAGGCTGAGCCGGAGATGGAGGCAAGAGTACCGGTTATGCGTCGACCATCATTCCTACCTTACCGTCTGCGTCCGGGTGGTGCTCTATTCATGTTTACTCCTAGGAAGCAGATCCTTCCCCCTCGTAAGAGGAAGTTAGCGCCTGCTTTTGGCGAAGAGGACACCGTGCCGCCACCACCATCGCCCAAAAGGGCAAGTGCTGCTGACATTATTGAGGATGATGACACCAGTGATGAAGAACCACCCTCGACCTTCGAGGTGGGTGGGACTTCTCAGCCGCCCCTACCTGTTACTGCTGACATGGAGACTGAGGACGTTGATCCCCCTACTTTGGCGGTTAGGTGCGAGATTTATGACCATCAACTGGAGTCACTGCGAGGAGTCGTGCATGCTATTCAGGAGGCCCAATACCTGGACGACCAGGCCAGACACATCCTCCATGATCAGGTCGTTAGGACCGAACAGATGGCGGGAGTCGCCGAGGCGAGGAGCATCGCGGCACGCGACCGCGTGGAGCTATTTAGAGTCCTTGTTGTAGTGAGTGCTATCCTTGCTACTATTGCCATGATGACTGGCGTGTACTCATGTTTTATTTAGTAGACCTATGGGGGCGGGTTGTGCCCACGTAATATTTTAGTATGAAAACTTGTGTTAATGAGGCTTTATATCCTCATTCATTTTGTATCATATTGCAAACGATGTAACAAGTTATTCTATCTATGTATTATGTGATGTTATGGTTGTTTTTCATTCTTGTGCTCATGTATTGACATTATTATTTACATATTGTCTTAGTTCTTTTACATTGTGTAATTAAGGAAACTCATGGCGCCGAAAAAGCGACCCACTAGGAACACCCGATCGGAGCGAACCCTCATGACTGCGGAGGCCGTGGAAGCGTTGGTGGCACAACGAGTCAACACTGCGATGGCCCAGTATGAAGCAAATCGAAATGTCGCAGGAGGCACCAACAGTGGCGCCGGAGGAGGCGGAACCAGCGGTAACATGAACAACAGCGGTAATGAAAATGGAGGTGGTAGTGGAGGTGGTAATGGGAATGGTACTGCTAATACTAGCGGTGCTGGAGGTAGTGGAACTAGAGGTGAAGACACCAACGGTAACCAGTTAACCTTAGCATCATCATTAGAAAGGTCGTTGCTTATGATTATTATGTTTTAATCGGATAATCTTGTGTATGCAGCTACCAAGGATGCACAAAAAGGCTGCAACTACAAATCCTTCTTGGCCTGCAAACCTAAGAACTTCAATGGGTCGGAAGGAGCTATCGGAATTGTCAGATGGATTGAGAAAATGGAATCTGTCCTAAACATTAGTGATTACGCACCCGACTGCAAAGTCAAGTATGCCACCTGCACGTTCCATGATGAAGCATTGACCTGGTGGAATTCGTAAGTCCAGACTCTGGGGATGGAAAATGCCTATGCGTTGACCTGGGAGGAATTGAAGATCATGGTTTTGGAAGAGTATTACCCGCGTAATGAACTCCAAAAGATCGAGGAGGAATTCTGGAATTTAAGAATGACAGGAGCTGAGATAGCTGCTTACACTACTCGTTTTCACGAACTTTCATGGCTCGTTTGTAACATCCCAAAATGTCGAGAAATAAAGTTAACGAGTTCAAGCGGGCCGAAGTCGGGCCGGGTCAGTTGCGAACCGGGCTTGGGGAGGTCTCCCCTATAAATAGCCAGGGTCACCACATGTTTCTCTCATTTGCAATTCTAGAGAGAGAAAACCGTAGAGAGAGAAAGTGTCGGAATCGCACAAGATTGCACCCGCTCGTGTCTCTTGCACTCGTGAGAAGAACCTCCAGATCAGAAGCTCGATTCAGGTAACGATCCGACCTAAATCTGAGTTTTAGTTCGTTTTTGGGTTTTTCGGGTTTTGGGTGAAAAGGCAAGGTTTGAACGGATGAATCTGATAAATAATCATAGATTTGAGATCCCTAAGGGAAAACGAACGTTTTGGATGCAACATGTTCGGGATCTTGACATGATCAGACCCGAAATGCGAAAGTTAGGGTTTTCGCGAAGAACAGGTCGTGCGCACTTGCTAAGTGCGCACGGAGCAGGTCCTGCGCACTTGCTAAGTGCGCAGGAGGAGGAACCTGCGCACTTGCTAAGTGCGCAGGAGGAAGGACCTGCGTACTTGCTAAGTGCGCAGGAGGCAGGGTCTGAGCACTTGCTAAGTGCGCAGGCAGCCGGGTCTGCGCACTTGCTAAGTGCGCAGGCAGCAGGGTCTGCGCACTTGCTAAGTGCGCAGACATCAGGCTGTTGAGTAGAGATTAGTATGTCTAGAATGGTTAAACCGTTAGAGTCGGTAATGATCTGATGTGTATGTAACTACTCAATTCAGATCGGAAGTGACGTGGTTGGACCCTTGATTAGGACAACCGAGACTAGCTTATAAGGTGAGTTCTAGAAGCCCTCTTTTAAATGTTTTTATATAATGTTTTCGGGCTGGTGTGTACACGTATGAAATGTTGTTTTATAAAATGATGTTTATGAAACTACGTTTACGAAAGGAAATGATTTGGAACGAGGGGTTTATGGAAAGAAAATTTATGAACGGAATGTTTACGAACGAAAGTTATAAAGAAATGGTTTTAATGAAAAGGTAAAGGGTTTTGAAAGTGAAGGAAAGGTTTTATGAAAAGAAAACAAAAAGGGGCAAAGGTTTTAAAGAAGTCATTACATATCTAATCTGTCGAATGAATGGAATTGACGAATGAAGTCTGGGAACGAGATTCCCAGCCTTGTGGTAGATTATGGACAGCGACCCATAGTTGCCACAAGAACAACATGGGCAATGTCTCTGTGGCATGTCAATGGTTTTGATGTTGTACAACTGGTAAGGGAGTAACGACGGTTACTCGGGTGATGACGATCATCCTAACGAACGAGGTAATGGGAAATCAATGACGGCGATACGTAACGGTTGATTTCCAAAGGAAAGATGCGTGTTGGGCAATGACGGCGATACGTAACGGTTGACCCCACGTATTGAATGGTAATGGGAAATTAATGACGGCGATACGTAACGGTTAATTTCCAAAGGAAAGATGCGTGTTGGGCAATGACGGCGATACGTAAGGGTTGACCCCACGCATTGAAGGGTTGGGCAATGACGGCGATACGTAACGGTTGACCCAACGTAGTGGTATGGTTGTGGCAATGACGGCGATACGTAACGGTTGCCCACAACATTAAAAGTTCCTACGGGGACATAGTGACGCGTAACGATACAGATTTAGATAATAATGTATGACTTAAATGAATGTTAATGATTTAAACAAATGATCGTGTTTAAATATGTGAAGGTTTACGAATGAAAGGCCCTGTTTTCTTATACGAATGTTAAACCCTATTGAATGTTTGAATGATGAACCATTTCTTAAAACGAACGAAAACTAGAACTCACCAGCGTAGCTGACGTTTTTAAGTGTACACATTCAGGTTAAGGTAGGTTCTGAGGATGGACGGTGATGCTTGGCTAGAGATGAAGAGTTACCCGACTGCTTTTGAAGACTGACATCCCGTTATGTTTAGTTATGATGTAAATATGTTTTAAACTATGTTTACGCTTCCGCATGTATGAATAACGATTAAGTTATGTTTAAATGAAAATTTCCGTTGCGTTATCTGATATTCATGTTTAAGAACTGCTTGTGAATGAGTAAATCCAATAAGTGAGGCCTCCCGGGTTTGGGGCCTTACAAGTTGGTATCAGAGCAGTAGTTTGAGAGATTCGGACACTCCTAGTGTCTGAACTTAAACTTTGAATGGGACCGAAAGCGGATGCCAGTACGGGTAACTCGAGCCACAGCATCAGATATGAAGGTAGTATATATTTACGTATATAGTATGCCTTAGAAAGAGTTAGGAAAGGACTTGTGTTCTGATGGAATCACAAAGGTGGTCAAATAGAAATCGAAAGGTAGTGTAATGGTTAATTACAGATGGCCAGTGTATATTAACATCTTACAGTACTTATTGAATTTTATTTGTTAACTAGCGTGATGACATTGGATTTCTTGTCTAATAGAACGAAATGGCAAGGAGAGGGAACGGAAGGCGTGGTGGCCGTACCGGTGGTCGTACCGGCGGTCGAAATGGTGGGCGTGGCAGGATTCCTGCGCGCCAAGAACACAGTGAAGAAGGAAGTGTTCACACTGAACCGGCGGTTAGTGTGCATGAAGCTGAGCAGACACAGGTTGAAGAACAACCTTTCACTTTTGAACCAGAAGTGAGAGCAGCTATAGCTCGAGAATTCACAGAATTGATGAAGAATTCTCTGCCAGGTCTGTTGGCTGAAGCGTTGAAGCAGGTCAATGGGGCGGGTGGGTCTAGCGCGGCAATTGGTGCTCAGAACAATGAGACTGGAAATGCACCGCCTGCTCGCGGATGTGATTATAAGTCCTTTAAGGCATGTGACCCGCCGATACTCACTGGGAAGAAGGACGCGGTAGCTACTTTTGATTGGGTAATACGTATGGAAGCCGCCATCCGTCTGAGCGAGTGTCGAGCTAATCAAGTAGTGAAGTTTGCTGCTAACTCCTTGAGGGAGGAAGCATCCCACTGGTGGGAAGGTGTACGTCAGGCAAAAGGGAGCGAGATTGTGGATGCAATGATGTGGGCTGACTTGAAAACTTTAGTGATTAAGAATTTCTGCCCAAGGAACGACATTGAGAAGGTGGAAAGGGAATTTCTGGGTTTGAAGGCCGGGAACATGACGCACCGGCAATACACAACCCGATTTAATGAACTGGCACGTCTGGTGCCACACCTTGTCACTACTGAAGAGAGAAAGATTGCCTGTTATATTCAAGGGTTGCCGGACCAGGTCCGCACCTATGTTAAGGCAAACGCCCCTACTACCTATGATTTGGCAGTAGAGCTAAGTGGCGTAGTATTTGACGATCTGGCACTGAATGTTGTTGCCGTTGAAGAGCAAAAGAAGAGACCGAGCTTCTCAAACAAGCGAACTGGGGGAAAGATGTTTGGGTCTCGTGATAAGAGGGCTCGGGTGGGTGAGCCGACTGTTTGTAAGAAGTGTGGAAGGGAGCATGTAGGTGAATGCAGACTGGGATCTAGCTTGTGCTATAAGTGTGGCAAGACCGGGCACTACTCTCGAGAATGCCCGCAAGGCTACAAATGCTACAACTGTGGGGATTTCGGCCATATGAGCCGAGAATGTACCAAGCCCACGATGGGGGAAACCGGGAAAGGAAAAGGCCCGGAAAAGAAGGGAGAAGGATCTCGTGCAAAGACTCGTGCGTACGCACTGACGCAAGAACAAGCCAGGGCGGATCCCGATGTGGTGTCAGGTACATTCGTCTTTGACAACACTCTTATTTCTGTGTTATTTGATTCGGGTGCCGGTAAGAGTTTTATATCTGCGTCTTTTTGTAAACGAGTGAAGTACACTGTTAGTAAGTTAGAAAGGGCCTTTAGCGTAGAAACCGCAGAGGGTAGAACTGCGAGAGTGACCGATGTAGTCGACAACTCCACGATAAAAATAGAAGGTCATAGGTTCCCTGTCAGATTGTTTGTTATGGTTTTGGGAGGGTTTGATGTCGTGCTGGGTATGGATTGGCTAACTGCCAACGAAGCACAAATCATATGTAAACGAAAGATAATCCAACTCAAGGCTCCGGATGGTAGCAAAGTCGAAGTCTTTGGAGATCGTGACGCCCCGATGCCAAACGTCATCTCAATGATTAAGGCAACGAATTACTTGAGGTGCGGATGCGAGGCTTATCTGGTATATGTGATTGACAAGTGTAAGGAAGTGAAGGAACTAGACGATGTACCCGTGGTACGCGAGTACCCGGAGGTGTTTCCAGAGGATTTGCCTGGGATACCACGCGATAGAGAAATTGAGTTCCGAATTGACTTAGTACCAGATGCCCAGCCCGTGGCTAAGGCTCCATATCGACTAGCACCAGTGGAAATGAAGGAACTTATGGTCCAACTAGACGAGTTACTTGAGAAAGGATTTATTCAACCGAGCATCTCGCCGTGGGGTGCTCCGGTGTTGTTTGTAAAGAAGAAAGATGGTTCGATGAGAATGTGTATCGATTATCGCGAGTTGAATAAACGAACGGTGAAGAACAAGTACCCTTTACCAAGGATCGATGACCTGTTCGACCAGTTGCAAGGCGCAAGTTGGTTTTCGAAAATCGACCTTCGGTCCGGGTACCATCAGTTGAAGGTGAGGGAAGAAGACATACCGAAAACTGCATTTCGCACGCGTTATGGACATTTCGAGTTCCGCTAATGTCTTTCGGATTGACGAACGCCCCCGCAGCGTTCATGGATTTAATGAATAGGGTGTGTCGACCGATGCTGGATCGATCGGTAATAGTGTTCATCGATGACATCCTTATCTACTCCAAGAATGAGGGTGATCACGCGTGTCATTTGAAGGAAGTGTTGGAAGCTCTAAGGAAGGAGAAGTTGTATGCTAAGTTCTCCAAATGCGCGTTCTGGCTTAGGGAAGTCCAATTGCTAGGTCACATCATTGGCCCGAACGGCATTATGGTTGACCCAGCAAAGATAGTAACGGTAAGTGAATGGGACATTCCTAAGACGCCAACTGAAATCCGCAGTTTCTTGGGATTGGCAGGCTACTATCGGAGATTCATCCAGAATTTCTCGAAAATAGCTTCGCCATTGACAAAGTTGACTCGGAAAGAAGTAAAGTACGAATGGGGTTCGACCCAAGATGAGGCGTTTAAGAAATTAAAAGAGAAGCTAACACAGGCTCCAGTCTTGGCCCTTCCCGAGGGCAGTGAAGATTTGGTGGTATACTCTGACGCTTCGGGTCAGGGATTGGGGTGTGTGTTGATGCAGCGTGGTAGAGTGATTGCATATGCGTCGCGGCAGTTGAAAGTTCACGAAGTCAACTATCCGACTCACGATTTGGAACTTGCTGCTGTCGTATTTGCATTGAAAATATGGAGGCACTACCTGTACGGGGTAAAGTTTACTATTTACTCCGACCATAAAAGTTTGAAGTACTTCTTCGAACAAAAGGAGCTTAATATGAGGCAGAGGAGATGGTTGGAACTCCTGAAGGACTATGACTGTGAAATAATGTACCATCCTGGAAAGGCAAACGTGGTGGCTGACGCTCTAAGCCGAAAGGATGTGCCTACTCCTATTAGAGTGAAAGCTTGCCAGTTGGTGGTAACATCGGATGTGATGAGGGAAATTGAGAGAGCTCAAGATGAAGCTTTGAAGGAAGAAAATATAAAGAAAGAAAGGATGGTTGGCCAACGGGACAAGTTGGAATATAACACCCTCGGTGTTAGAACGCGTTATGGACGGATATGGATACCTATGGGTGGCGAACTTAGGAGCAAAATCTTGGATGAGGCTCATAAGTCTCGTTACTCTATCCATCCCGGTACCAATAAAATGTACCAAGATCTGAAGAGGGAATACTGGTGGCCTGGAATGAAATGTGATGTGACGAAGTATGTAAGCAAGTGCTTGACTTGCTCGCAAGTAAAGGCTGAACACCAGAAACCGTATGGAAAGATTCAACCACTCGATATACCGGAATGGAAGTGGGAACACATTACCATGGACTTCATAACTAAGCTACCTCGCACAGCTAAAGGTCATGACGCCATTTGGGTAATTGTGGACCGTTTAACGAAGAGTGCTCATTTCCTACCTATTCGCTAGGCGTTCTCGTCGGAAAGGTTAGCAGAGGTATTTATCAACGAAGTAGTAGCGCGGCATGGGATGCCCTTGACGATCGTATCTGACCGGGACACACGATTCACATCGAGGTTCTGGAAAAGATTTCACGAGTCGATGGGCACGAGGCTGAATATCAGCACGGCATACCACCCACAAATGGATGGTCAGTCCGAAAGGACCATTCAGACATTGGAGGATATGCTCTGTGCTTGTATTATTGACTTTGGTGGCAGTTGGGACAGCCATCTGCCGTTAGCCGAGTTCTCCTACAACAATAGTCATCACACGACGATGGGCATGCCGCCTTACGAAATGTTGTATGGGAGAAGATGTAGAACCCCGGTTTGTTGGGGTGAGATTGGACAGAAGGAATTAGGAAGTCTCGAAGTCGTAAGAGAGACGTCGGAAAGGTTTGATCAGATCAAAGCACGAATGAAGGCCGCACAAGATCGTCAGAAATCCTATGCGGATAGACGACGAAGGCCTATCGAGTTTGATGTTGGGGACAGAGTAATGTTGAAAGTGTCCCCGTGGAAGGGAATCATTCGATTCAGAAAGAGAGGAAAGTTAAGTCCGAGGTTTGTCGGACCGTTCAGGATAATGGCACGGGTTGGTGAAGTCGCTTATCGGTTGGAGTTGCCTGATGAGTTAAGTGGGATTCATCCTACCTTCCATGTATCACACTTGCGAAAGTGTTTGGCGGATGAATCAGCTCACGTACGACTTACTGACATCGAGGTCGACAACAGCCTTAATTACATCGAAGAACCCGTGGCTATCTTAGACCGAAAGGAAAAGCGTTTGCGTAATAAAGTTATTCCATTGGTTAAAGTCCAATGGAGGCACCGAAAGGGATCGGAGGCTACATAGGAAACGGAGGCGGAGATGAGGGAGTCGTACCCTCAATTATTTGACTTGTGATAGGTTTCGGGAACGAAACCTATTATAAGGGGGGTAGACTTGTAACATCCCAAAATGTCGAGAAATAAAGTTAACGAGTTCAAGCGGGCCGAAGTCGGGCCGGGTCAGTCGCGAACCGGGCTTGGGGAGGTCTCCCCTATAAATAGCCAGGGTCACCACATGTTTCTCTCATTTGCAATTCTAGAGAGAGAAAACCGTAGAGAGAGAAAGTGTTGGAATCGCACAAGATTGCACCCGCTCGTGTCTCTTGCACTCGTGAGAAGAACCTCCAGATCAGAAGCTCGATTCAGGTAACGATCCGACCTAAATCTGAGTTTTAGTTCGTTTTTGGGTTTTTCGGGTTTTGGGTGAAAAGGCAAGGTTTGAACGGATGAATCTGATAAATAATCATAGATTTGAGATCCCTAAGGGAAAACGAACGTTTTGGATGCAACATGTTCGGGATCTTGACATGATCAGACCCGAAATGCGAAAGTTAGGGTTTTCGCGAAGAACAGGTCGTGCGCACTTGCTAAGTGCGCACGGAGCAGGTCCTGCGCACTTGCTAAGTGCGCAGGAGGAGGAACCTGCGCACTTGCTAAGTGCGCAGGAGGAAGGACCTGCGTACTTGCTAAGTGCGCAGGAGGCAGGGTCTGCGCACTTGCTAAGTGCGCAGGCAGCCGGGTCTGCGCACTTGCTAAGTGCGCAGGCAGCAGGGTCTGCGCACTTGCTAAGTGCGCAGACATCAGGCTGTTGAGTAGAGATTAGTATGTCTAGAATGGTTAAACCGTTAGAGTCGGTAATGATCTGATGTGTATGTAACTACTCAATTCAGATCGGAAGTGACGTGGTTGGACCCTTGATTAGGACAACCGAGACTAGCTTATAAGGTGAGTTCTAGAAGCCCTCTTTTAAATGTTTTTATATAATGTTTTCGGGCTGGTGTGTACACGTATGAAATGTTGTTTTATAAAATGATGTTTATGAAACTACGTTTACGAAAGGAAATGATTTGGAACGAGGGGTTTATGGAAAGAAAATTTATGAACGGAATGTTTACGAACGAAAGTTATAAAGAAATGGTTTTAATGAAAAGGTAAAGGGTTTTGAAAGTGAAGGAAAGGTTTTATGAAAAGAAAACAAAAAGGGGCAAAGGTTTTAAAGAAGTCATTACATATCTAATCTGTCGAATGAATGGAATTGACAAATGAAGTCTGGGAACGAGATTCCCAGCCTTGTGGTAGATTATGGACAGCGAGCCATAGTTGCCACAAGAACAACATGGGCAATGTCTCTGTGGCATGTCAATGGTTTTGATGTTGTACAACTGGTAAGGGAGTAACGACGGTTACTCGGGTGATGACGATCATCCTAACGAACGAGGTAATGGGAAATCAATGACGGCGATACGTAACGGTTGATTTCCAAAGGAAAGATGCGTGTTGGGCAATGACGGCGATACGTAACGGTTGACCCCACGTATTGAATGGTAATGGGAAATTAATGACGGCGATACGTAACGGTTAATTTCCAAAGGAAAGATGCGTGTTGGGCAATGACGGCGATACGTAACGGTTGACCCCACGCATTGAAGGGTTGGGCAATGACGGCGATACGTAACGGTTGACCCAACGTAGTGGTATGGTTGTGGCAATGACGGCGATACGTAACGGTTGCCCACAACATTAAAAGTTCCTACGGGGACATAGTGACGCGTAACGATACAGATTTAGATAATAATGTATGACTTAAATGAATGTTAATGATTTAAACAAATGATCGTGTTTAAATATGCGAAGGTTTACGAATGAAAGGCCCTGTTTTCTTATACGAATGTTAAACCCTATTGAATGTTTGAATGATGAACCATTTCTTAAAACGAACGAAAACTAGAACTCACCAGCGTAGCTGACGTTTTTAAGTGTACACATTCAGGTTAAGGTAGGTTCTGAGGATGGACGGTGATGCTTGGCTAGAGATGAAGAGTTACCCGACTGCTTTTGAAGACTGGCATCCCGTTATGTTTAGTTATGATGTAAATATGTTTTAAACTATGTTTACGCTTCCACATGTATGAATAACGATTAAGTTATGTTTAAATGAAAATTTCCGCTGCGTTATCTGATATTCATGTTTAAGAACTGCTTGTGAATGAGTAAATCCAATAAGTGAGGCCTCCTGGGTTTGGGGCCTTACATCGTTCCACATATGGTTACACCAGTGTATGTCGGGATCGAGCGATACATTTGGGGTCTGGTTCCCTAAATTCAGGGCATGGTTACTTCATCAAAGCCTGCTACCCTTCTGAGCGCTATAAAACTCGCTACCAGTTTGACTGACCAAGCCGTTCGTGCTGGAACCTTGGTTAAAAAGAGTGCTGAAAAGAAAGGAAGTGTTGGTGAAAAGAGGAAATGGCCGATTAGGAACAACAAGTCTGGATTCAAGAGGCAAGAAACAGTGAAGGTGTATGCTGCTAACACCAGTGAACCAAAGAAATACACTGGTCCACATCCCAAATGTAACTATCACCATGTGGGCTCTTGTGACAGCATCTTGTGCGGAAGGTGTAAAAGGATCGGGCATCAAACCCAATTCTGTCGTTCTAACCTGACTGGACAGACCACTAGAGGATGCTACGAATATGGTGCTGTAGACCACTACAAGAGGGATTGCCCGAAGTCTAAGAACCAGAATGCTAACCAGGCACGGGGCAGAGCTTTTGTAATTGGAGCCGGGGATGCTCGCAAGGATCCTTCAGTGGTTACTGGTACGTTCCTTATTAATAATCACTATACATCTATACTGTTTGATATGGGTGCCGACTTGAGTTTTGTGTCAACCGACTTTAGACCTTCGCTAGGTTTAAAATCAAGAAAGTTGAAAAGTAGTTATACCATAGAATTAGCAAATGGGAAGTTAATAGAAACTGGAGAAGTTATTCAAGGGTGTACTTTGAACTTAGAGGGTCATTCATTTGGCATAGACTTATTACCTGTTGAGCTTGGAAGTTTTAATATCGTCATTAGTATGGATTGGCTGTCAAAGAACCGCGCCGAGATTGTTTGTCATGATAAAGTCGTCCGAATTCCACTTTCGACTGGAGAAATCCTTATGATCCAAGGAGAAAAGAATGGAACTACCTTGAAGATTATTACTTGTTTGAAGGCCCATAAATATTTGAGAAAAGGATACTATGTGATGTTGGCACATGTAGTTGAAAAGAAGGCCGACAAGAGACGGCTTGAGGATATACCGGTCGTTCATGACTTTCCCGAAGTTTTTCCTGAAGACTTGCCTGGACTCCTACCGCCTCGACAAGTTGAGTTCCGAATTGATTTGGTACCTGGAGCCGCACCGATCGCACGGTCGCCTTATCGTTTAGCACCATCAGAAATGCAAGAATTATCCAATCAGTTGCAAGAATTGTTGGATAAAAGATTCATAAGACCAAGTTTCTCGCCTTGGGGAGCACCGGTCTTGTTTGCGAAGAAAAAGGACGGAACCTTTAGGATGTGTATCGACTACCGGGAATTAAATAAGCTAACTATCAAGAACCGGTATCCACTTCCTAGAATAGATGATTTATTTGATCAATTGCAAGGTTCTAGTTTCTATTCGAAGATTGATCTACGTTCGGGGTATCACCAGTTGAGGATTCAAGAAGAAGATATTTCGAAAACCGCATTTAGAACTCGTTACGGGCACTACGAGTTTCTAGTCATGCCTTTCAGTTTGACGAATGCACCAGCAGTTTTCATGGACCTCATGAATAGGGTCTGCAAACCTTATTTAGATAAATTCGTGATTGTGTTTATTGATGACATCTTAATATATTCACGAAGTAAGGAGGAACATGAACATCACTTGAAGCTAATTTTGGAACTACTTAGTAACGAGAAATTGTATGCCAAATTATCTAAGTGTGAATTTTGGATCCGAGAGGTGCATTTTATTGGACATGTCATCAACGAGAAAGGTATACACGTGGATCCGTCCAAAATTGAGGCAATCAAAAACTGGGAAGCGCCAAAGACTCCTACTGAAGTGCGTCAATTTTTGGGTCTAGCCGGCTATTACAGACGGTTCATCGAGAATTTTTCAAAAATAGCCCAACCTTTGACCACGCTAACCCAGAAAGACAAAAACTTTGACTGGGGTGATAAACAAGAATCAGCCTTTCGGTTACTAAAGCAGAAGCTATACAGTGCACCGATTCTATCTCTTCCCGAGGGAACCGACAATTTTGTTGTGTACTGTGACGCATCACATCAAGGTTTAGGTTGTGTACTGATGCAGAAGGATAAAGTGATAGCCTATGCGTCGAGACAACTTAAGGTACATGAGAAAAACTACACGACTCATAACTTAGAATTGGGTGCTGTTGTGTTTGCACTGAAGATTTGGAGGCATTATTTATACGGTACAAAGAGTACTATTTTTACGGATCACAAGAGCCTTCAACATATTTTTGATCAAAAAGAACTGAATATGAGACAACGTCGTTGGGTGGAATTACTAAACGACTATGATTGTGAGATCAAGTACCACCCTGGAAAGGCCAATGTCGTAGCAGACGCCTTCAGCCGTAAGGAGCGAGTTAAAACTCTTCGTGTCCGTGCTTTAGGATTAACAATTCACACGAGCCTTACTACTCAAATCCGAATGGCACTGCAAGAGGCACTTAAGGAAGAGAACAAGCAGAATGAGGCTCTATGAGGAATGATTAAGCAATTGGAATCTAAATAAGATGATACATTATACTTCATGGATAGAATTTGGGTGCCAAGTATGGGAAACCTGAGGGAATTAGTTCTGGAAGAAGCCCATAAGTCTAGATACTCGATTCACCCAGGTGTTGACAAGATGTATAAGGATCTCAAGGAATTATATTAGTGGCCCAACATTAAAGGGTGTATCGCGTCTTATGTCAGTCGATGCTTAACTTATTCTAAAGTTAAAGCGGAACATCAAAAGCCATCTGGGCTTTTGCAACAACCCGAAATACTGCAGTGGAAATGGGAACAGATCTCTATGGATTTCATCACAAAGTTTCCTAGAACGTCGAGTGGATGTGATACAATTTGGGTAATTGTCGACCGATTAACGAAGTCTGCGCATTTCCTACCGATCAAAGAGACTGACAAGATGGAGAAGTTGACCAGGATCTACCTGAAGGAGGTTGTGGCAAGACATGGTGTGCCACTCTCGATTATCTTTGACAGGGACAGTCGTTTCACTTCAAGATTCTGGCAATCTTTGCAGAAAGCACTAGGCACGCGCCTAGATATGAGTACAACATATCACCCCCAGACGGATGGCCAAAGCGAAAGAACCATTCAAACCCTTGAAGATATGCTTCGAGCTTGTGTGATGGATTTTGGAGGCAATTGGGTTACTCATCTACCATTGGCTGAGTTTTCCTATAACAACAATTATCACACTAGTATCAAAGCCGCACCATTTGAAGCCTTGTATGGACGTAAGTGTCGATCACCGCTATGTTGGGCGGAAATCGGCGACAAACAAGTAACCGGTCCTGAAATTATACAAGAGACTACCGATAAGATCTTCCAGATTAAGGATCGGATCAAGGCTGCAAGGGATAGACAGAAGAGTTATGCTGATGTCAGACGAAAACCCTTAGAATTTCAAGTGGGAGACAATGTTCTTTTAAAAGTCACACCTTGGAAAGAGGTAATTAGATTTGGTAAGAGAGATAAACTCAACCCTAGATATATCGGACCATTTGAAATTCTGGCAAGAGTTGGTCCAGTAGCTTACAAGCTCAAGTTACCTCAAGAATTCAGTAGTGTGCATGACGTCTTTCACGTGTCGAATCTGAAAAAGTACTTATCAGACGAAACACTTATCATACCACACGAGGAAGTGCATATAGATAGAAAACTTCACTTCATCGAAGAACCCGTGGAAATCACGGATTGGAAAGTTCAGAAGCTTAGACGCAGCCGCAATGAATTAGTGAAGGTAAATTGGAATTCAAAACGTGGTCCTGAATTTACTTGGGAACTCGAAGATGAGATGAAACTCAAGTACCCTTCACTGTTCGAGAACATTCTTGTTGCTGACAATAACAACTGAATTTCGGGACTAAATTCTTCTAACAAGGGGAGAATGTAACAACCGACAATATCCGGTAATTATCCGTACGTACGTTAAACGTGTTCAAGATTCGTAATTTCATATTTTACTTAATTATTATTAATTAGGTCATTCCATGTCTAGCAAAGCCGTTAGTTCGTATATTTTGCATTGGTAGTTTCAAAAATTGTAGGTATGCACGCCCGGGTTAATTCGACGAAAGCAATCGTTGGTGATTAATGCAGCGTCTTAATCAATGTCCAAAGACCCATAACACATTATATTATATTTATACATTTTATTTTAAGGGTTAGAGTCCTCGTTACATAAAATAATCCATGACGGCATAATTTCAAGAATTTACCGTTTAAAGTTATCTTTAATCGTGCTTACATACTATTAAGCGTGTCTATGAATTTTATAATATATAATTAGACGTTTTTGACAAACTAGTTAACCCTCCTATTTAAATTAATTAAAGAACATAAAAACGAGCTAAATTACCGTTCCGAACCGTAACCGAAACTAAACGCGTTAAAGACCGGTTAAACTCTTAACCCACCTACTAAATCACTTAACTACCCAAACCCCCTTCCACTCCTTGACTTTTTTAGCCAAAAAGGTCCATGTGGGACCCACTCAAGATCTTTCTTTCCTTCCTTGTTGATGTAAGAAACGTGTCATACCCATACAAATTCCCAAGACTTCAAAATCATATTTTTCTTACCCATATTATCATTTCATATCTCAATCCAAGAATCACACTCATTTTCTCTTTTCATCTACTTTCTTACGGCACATATACAACACCCATAATCCTCTACTTTCTTTCATCCTAACTACAAGAATTCAAGTAATTTTGGTGCATTTTGAGAAGGTGTAACAAGATTCAAGGCTTGGAACTTCATTCTCCATCTAGCTTCATTACTCTCCTTATTTGTAAGAACTAAAAAAAAACTCCATCATTTTAAAAATACTCTTTGATGCATGACATCTAGTCCATGCATGAAATCCTCACCCAAAAGCTTGTTAACTTGAGATTTAAAGCATGAATCCACATTCTAAACAAGGTTTTCCTTAAAAAATACATGGTTCCTAGTTTAGAAATTATATAAAAACTTTTATATAAAAATGAACTTTTCAAAAACTATAGATTCTCTCTAACATGAAAAGCTAGCAAAAGAAGTTATTAAAAACCTATAAAAGTTATGGATCTATGACTTTAATATAGTGTATCTTTTAAAAATGGGTGGCATACTTCTTGGTGTTACAAAAAAAAGGTTTATATAAATTTAGTCATCTGGATATATATATAAAACATTTATTACAAAGAAAAATTACACAAATAAGTCGTTGGTGATACATGTAATTTATTATGAGGTGTTACATTTTATGGTTTATTATATAACATTTATATAAATCTAAGTAGTTTTATGTTTTATGCTTGTATATATATCATTTGGACCATTTATAAGTTTATTTAGTGACTGGAACCTTTTGTCAAATTTGGACTCTTTAGGATGATTTGAACCTTATGGACATTTGGACTTTTAGCATATTAAATGGTCAAAACACTAAATGTGGACTTGTTGTATATATATATATATGTATATATAAAGAGACTTAATAAAAAGTGAATATATATTTTACTAGTAATATTAGTAAATAATATAACCTTATCGTACTTAAAAGACTCTAAAATTAATGAAAGTAAACCTTGATAAAAAATATATTATATAAAAGTTTAACCATGAAAACGTATTTTTGTTAAAAAGATATCTTTAAAAACTCTAGTAAAAATTTTGGTCAATTGGGTCATAAAGGATATAAATATATATATATATATAAATATATATATATATATATATATATATATATAAAAGTTTAGACTTTCTAATGAAAAATAGGTTAATTTATAAAACTAGAAACAGTTTTATGACGTTACATATCTATATACACATATATATATAACTATTTTGGGATGTCTTATGTCATAAAATCCCTTCTTCGTACAGATTTTATAAGTGTAAACGATATATTTGTGCGCTAAATGAGTAAATAATCATGTTTGAGAAATACGATGTAATAAATTCAATTTAATTAAAAATAATAAGCATCATTATATGATTACAATAATTGAATTATATTATGAATATTTGTAGTATTTTGAATGAAATCCTTCTCTACAGTGAACATATAAATTTATATATGTATATTTATTTTCGCTTGACTCGAGTCGATATATGTATATATATAAATAATTCGTTTAATCAAGAACGTTATTTCTAAACGAGAATCCGAGAAAGAGTTGCGTGGATTGTATTATTTATATTTATATACTTTATAAATATATATTTTTGTATTATTCCAAGACATAATCACCAACGAGTCGTCGAGTCACACGTTCAAACACAAATGATTTTCCAAACGAGTCTAGCTAGTTGGCTGAATGTTATGTTACCAACATGATTGCTAGTGTATTTCATTAGACCTTAAGGTGCCTTTGTTGTAATAGGGCACGGGTAGGTCGGTATTCCTTACACATTTGGGCTTGTGCTAGCATTTCCTTAAAGGTTTTCCAGGTGAGTTTCACGGCCCCTTTTTACTGCTTTTCATATTTGGGGGAAAAACATGTTGAATTCAAATGGTATGATAACTAGAAAACGAGAAACAAGCATATGATTCCCTTGTGTGCATGAGTTAACACTTAAAGGTCCTCGGTATTTCGAACTATAACCATTAGCTATGGACTTAGCCGTAGATCGATATGAATAGTACTATTTGGGTTGACACCCCCTTTCATGGTTAGTCGTGCTGATCACGACCAACATGGTTAAATGATTGCATATTAGGTCTTGTTGTTCTCATTGTTTAAAGGGACAATGGGCTGGGGCAAATTCGAGAATTCGTTAAAGGTTTGGTTATAGGCTTGTGCATCACATAATTCGTATGTCCTAGCTAGACTTCGATGAATCAACCGCTAACTTGTTTTGTTTATCATACGGATTTCCAAATTACCATTAAATGTTTTCTTTTTGGTAAAATAAACCTGTGAACTCACCAACGTTATGTTGACATTTTTAAGCATGTTTTTCAGGTAACTAATTCAAGTATGGCGTCTCACATTTCGACTTGCATGCATTTTGAAGTACCGAACTTTTGGAAGATTTCCTTTAATTACTTTTTAATTTAAGCTATTGCTGTAAATCTTTGAAACATTTAAACAAGAAATGTTTTGTATAACTACTTTTAACATTCGGTATTAATGTCATGTAAGTGTTTGCGATAATCATATGCGATGAAAACCATGAACGTTACATCCCGTGGATTCCGCCATGGCAGGGTGTGACATGACGTGATCAGATCTGCGTGCAAAAAGTTAGGGTTTTTACGGGGAAGAAGGTCCTACGTACTTATCAGGTACGCATGAAGTAGGTCCTGCGTACTTATCAAGTACGCATGAAGCAGGTCCTGCGTACTTATCAAGTACACATGAAGCGAAGTCTGCGCACTTATTAAGTACGCAAGAACAAGGCCCTGCGCACTTGCTAAGTGCGCAGGCATCATGCTGGTTAGTAAAGTCAGTATGTTCGCCTAATTCAGAATGGTTAAACCGTTAGAGTCGGGATTGGTCTGATGTGTATTTAACTAATCAATTCAGATCGGAAGTGACGTTGTTGGACCTTTGTTTAGGATAACCCAGATTAGCTTATCAGGTGAGTTCTAGAAGCCCTTCTTTAAATGTTTTAATTAATGTTTTGGGTTGGTGTGCATACATACGAAATGATGTTTTTAAAAATGATGTTTTACGAAATGATGTTTACGAAATGACGTTTATGAAATGATGTTTATGAAGGATGATGTTTACGAAGGATGATGTTTATGAAATGTTTTGCCAAATGAAGTTTACGAAAGGTTTATGAAAGAGATGATGTTTTATTTAATAAAACGTACGAATGCTTTAACTAAAATGTGGTAAAGGTTTTATGAAAGTCACGAATGAACGAATCTGCCACGAGTTCCTACGGGAGATAATGTATGTATGTATGTATTGGCCTCACCCTTACGGGGGGCCTTTGTGGCTGGCTAACGGTTGTACAACCGGTTGATGATGGGGTGACGACGATCACCCATGGGATTACCGGGATCCCGATGGAATGTACTATTCCTTGCGGGGAAATAGTGCCTATGTTATGTTCTTTTTTCCTAGAGGTAACGAGCCTTAGGAGACATATGTTTGGTCCACCTAGAGGTAACGAGCCTTAGGAGACCTGGTGACGGATGACTTAGAGGTAACGAGACTTAAGTTCATCCGCTGGTATGCGATGTATGGAATTGATGGTTACGAGAAGGCGCAGATTCGGTTCATGTTGACTTATGTTATGATGCTATGTTACGATGATGTTAAGTTATTGCATGTTTTACATACGCTTTTGTTAAACAAATGTATGTTATGTTTTTGGCAAAATGTTTATGTTAAGGTTTTATGTAAAGCTAGAACTCACCAGCGTAGCTGACTTTTAGTATGCACATTCAGGTTAAGGGCAGGTTATAATGATGGACGGTGATGTTGGGCGGTGATGCTGGGCGGCTTGATGAATTACCCGGATGATATGAAGACTGGCATCCCGTTATGTTTTGATTACGTTATGTTATGTTTAGACAATGTTTACACTTTCGCATGTTTGACAATGTTACTGTTATGTTTAAATGAAAGTTTTTCGCTGCGTTATTTGATATTCAAGTTTAAGAATTGTTTGTGAATAAGTAAACCAACAAGTAAGGCCTCCCAAGTTTGGGGCCTTACATGTTTCCAGGAAATAAAGTTATGTACAAAATGGTTTGTTATAATATCTTACTACTCCAGTAAATAAAAATCTTTGTTGACACGTGTCATTCTCTGGTTACTCCTCGCCCTTATTTTCCCGCCTCTCTCTCCTATTAACTATTAATTTTTTTCTTTCTCTCTTCTACTAAATAATGGATATTAAATAACAATCTTTGTATTAATAAATAAAAATCATATGTACACGTGTCACTTTCTGTTTCATTTTTATCATTTTGTTTCCTTTTCTCTCTTCTATTGAATAATGATATTAAAAGATTTTAATTTTAGATTTTTTAATACAAATCTAATTACGAATACTTATTAATATCAACAATAAAATAAATTTAATATTAATTAACATTTATCAATTAAATAAAAAAATTAATAATCAGTTGAAAAAAAGTGTTTTAGAAACTAATCTAACGAGTGTGTGTTTTTTACAAATTACATTATATTTTATCCAAACGATGTAATACACCGGTTTATTTAACCCGTGTATTACACGGGTTTTTAAAAATATAATTTTTTTTATTACTAAGTATATATCATTTTATTTATTCAACCCGTATAATACACGAGATTTTAACCTAGTTTTTAATATATAAATAAAGTTGACTGAATTGTTAAATTCAAGTAAAATTAATCACGTAATTATTCAATATAATAATTACATACGAAGTTAAATGAAGATAAAGTCTTGACCCTCCTTTTCCTCTTTAGTCATATTTCTCTACCACCAATGATTAAGTGAAGATAATGTCGATTTACGAGTATTAGAATCATTGTGTATATGATGTTTCCTCATAGTCAACAAAATACTTTTTTACACATCATCATTCCACCATTTTAATCCTTCCAACAACATAGCGTTAAATGTCACACCCCAACCGACGGCGGATTATACGTCGAGGCGGACGCGGTTGTTCAATAGCACAATGTTGACTATTAAAGTTTCAATATTTCATTAATAATAGATTCAAAGGTTTAATACAAAGGAAATTACAAGTATACAACATTTATTTAGTAAGTAGTCTAGGTCCAAGGCGTCCTATGTGATCACAAACAAGTCTCATGATGTAGCACCTGAAACATGTGAAAGAATCTATCAACTACAAAATAGTTGGTGAGATACAAAGGTTTTGACACGGTTTAACAAGTATTTGAGAAGAATTACAATTCACTATGATATATGCATTCTATAATGTAAGTATGAGAAACAAGTATCTTAAACATTGTGCATGTCAAACCTCCAAACCAAGTGTAGGCATAACCCGCAGGTTACCCTTATAGTATCAAGTTTAATAGTTTAAGTAACAAACACCAAGGGCTCCCCCCGAAGGGTCAATCAATCAAGGTGGATTGGTTAAATGCAATAGATCTATCATTGTTACTATCGGCTTGATCAAAGTTAATGAACATGCTAGAATTAAGTTTAATCTAAGCATACAAGTCTCAAGTTTAACATAAGAATAAGCATCTAGTCATAATTTGTACAAGAATTGTATAAGTTTGAAGTTTGAACATGTTTCACCCCAAAAGAATGTAAAATGAAAAAGGGGCTAAGTATACTCACTTGGATGATGAAGAATATCCGGTAAGAGTAAGTGTTTGCAAGACTTTGAGGGAGAATATCCTCACAACAAGCCTAAGAATATAAGTCTAAAGTTTCAAGTTGATTTCTATAAATCTAAGACAAAGGATCTATCGAGATCGACTAGGGTTCCAAATGTGGGACAGGATTGATTGCGTTTTGTAAAGTTTAATCAAAAGTTTCAATGAAGGTTTTAAATGAATGTCGCAAGATTTGAATACCGAAGTTTCATAAGTTTATAGTTTAGAATAATTACTAATTAAAATAATTATTTAAAAGTTTCACAATTATTCATTATACAAGAATAATCAAAATAGTTTTCTAAGCATTTGAAAATAAGTAATTTGAGTGTAAGACTAAATAATTATTAAAGATAAATAATTAGTTAGAATCAAATAATTATCTATAAATATAATTATTTTAATTAACCCATATAAATCATTTAAGATTTATTTAAGTATTTACGTGTCAACGTTTATTTTACAATTTAACTTGTAAATGAATATTGTTTATTTATTTTCTTGTAATAACTAATTAAATAAGTTTTCTAAGTAGTGTGCAAATTTTATAAATTTTATTTATAAAATTTATATAAATTATTTATTTAAAGTTTTGAATCGAAACAATTAAAGTTTGTTAGATTAAAGTTATAAATTATTTTTTGTTTAACAAATAAGTTTAACAAAGTCTTATAATTGATTTATAAATTTTAAACCTTTAAAAAACCATTTTTAAAGGATAAAACATTATAGGTTTTAACTCATTTCTAGTTAGCTACAATAGCTATGTTATGCAAAATGTAAAAAGAATTCATTTTTATGATTATAACAACTTATTATAATTTATAAAAAATTGTTAGAATTTTTAAAACTGAGTAAAAAGCATCAGAAAAAAAGGGGAATAAAAGCGGGGCGCGCCTGGGTCGAACCCGGGTCTGTGACCGGGTCACCCATCACACACGCAGCTTAACCAGTTGGTCTAAGGGGACTTGCTTTTGATCTAACTGGAAGGAAAATTTAAAAACACTAACCCAAATCGATCCCAATTTCATTATGAACCCTAGAAACGAAATCCCTTAAATACACATCGATTCGCCTATTGTTAATCGAATCAAACATAGGGCTTTTGATCGGAACGAGATTTAGGATGGATTGGCCATTGAAATTACCTGGAATGAAGCCGAAATGAGTGAGAACGAGCTGGGCTTAGTCGTCGACGGTTGCGGCTCCGGATCAAGGAATGCAGGTGATGAACGCTTAAATTGAGTGTTTGTGTAGTTAGGGTGTGTTGTTACTGAAGATTTAGCTCGATATTTATAGCCGAATTCGTGAATTAAAGTTGGATTAGGTGGGAAGATGACGGGAGTAATTGCCGAATCCGAAACTGAACCCACGCCGCATTAAAGTTGGCATCGAGCGTCAGGATACCTCGGGTTAGGGTCGCACGCCTGAGGCGAGACCCGAGGTTCGTCGAATGTGGACGGATTCACGTTTTTGGGTAAAGAGGGACGAAAACCGGAGGTTGCGGGACTCGAACCCATGATCAGTTTTTGAATTCTGGAAGTTTGGGCTTGTGGCAGAACAGGCCCTTGAGGTTTCCAGGTTTTGCATTTTTGGGTTAAAAGTTAAGTTTTAGTTTGAAACAAGTTTCAGGATTTGACTGTTTCAGGCCCTGGACTTCTTATAAAAAAAAAATAAATATGTTTTATTTTTATAAATTTCTCTAAAGTTTCAAAAGTTTTATTATTTTATAATTTATTAGTTTTATAAGTCTCAAGATAAAATAAGTTTATTTATAATAATGATGATTGTAAAGAATATATTTTTTTTTACATGTATTTATATATATATATTTTTTTTGTAAATCTTAAGTTCACATATATATACATATACATACCCCAAATACATATATTTATCAAACAATTTAATGTTTATAAATAATAAAAGAAATAGATTTTTAAACAAGTTTTCAAGACTTAAATTTTTGATACGTGGAAGGATTAGGAAAAATATGACGGGGAAAATCTCGGATATTACAGTCTCCCCTACTTTACGAAATTTCGTCTCGAAATTAAAGTAAAAGTGTTTAGATTAGGATTTAAGTCTATGATACGCCCAAAGAAAATGATAAAAATGCCTTACGTTTCCAAGAAAACCCTGGGTTACGTTTAGATTTTTAAAAGAGTTGTAAGGATAGGGATAAGGTTACGCTCAAGTTTCTAAGTTTTCAAAGCATATGGTTGCCAAGAGTTCCCTTAAGAAGCATGTAGTTTTATTGAAATTCATGAAGATTCGTTGTCAGAAATGCATTTGAGAGAATAACTGATGAACTTCCATTCTGGATTTAAAGTGAGATGCATCCCTCAGGATGGATTTGATGAAAATGTAATGATTTGAGTTTGTAGACTAATACGTCTAAGGATTTCTTACGGTACCTAAGTTCCGTGGCTACCTTTTATGATAGGTCTTAGATCATAGCACGCGACAGGGTTTACTATGTTTTTCCATACGCTGATTTTCATACTTACGTGTGCACTCGCAAGCATTTAAATCATCGCATAGTCCGCATAGGTCCTTCCGTTTGTACGTGGATCAAGAAAGAGTACAAGAATTTGTTTAACTTACGACTAAGGTTTCCACATAAGAGTGATCATTGATTAACGAGTCCCTTAAGGAGTAGCGTCATTCAATAATTAAAGAGAAGAATGTGACAAGATTTAGAGTTTCAAAGTTTCCTCGTGATTGATTAAGAATACTTCAATCATTGGGTAGTTTAAAGTCTTTGCACTTTCCTCGGGTTTGATCAAGAATACATCAAACCTTGAGTAGTTTAAATCATCATGTTTGAATAAGCATACGTCAAACATGGAATAGTTTAAAGTCTTATACGTCCATCGTGTTTGAACAAGCATACGTCAAACATGGAGTAGCTTAAAGTCTTATACGTCCATCGTGTTTGAACAAGCATACGTCAAATATGGAGTAGCTTAAAGTCTTATACGTCCATCGGGTTTGAACAAGCATGCGTCAAACATGGAGTGGCTTAAAGTCTCATACGTTCATCATGTTTGAACAAGCATACGTCAAACATGGGGTAGTTTAAAGTCTCATACGTTCATCATGTTTGAACAAGAATACGTCAAACATGGAGTAGTTTAAAGTCTCATACGTTTATCATGTTTGAACAAGCATACGTCAAACATGGGGTAGTTTAAAGTCTCATACATTCATCATGTTTGAACAAGAATACGTCAAACATGGAGTAGTTTAAAGTCTCATACGTTCATCATGTTTGAACAAGAATACGTCAAACATGGAGTAGTTTAAATTGTGTTTGAACAAGAATACGTCAAACATAGAATAGTTTAAATTGTGTTTGATCAAGAATACGTCAAACATAGAATAGTTTAAATTGTGTTTGAACAAGAATACGTCAATAGTTTAAATTGTGTTTGAACAAGAATACGTCAAACATAGAATAGCCTTAAAGTCTCTTAGTTTAGATTCAGTGTATAGAAGTATATGATTACGTTTTGAGTATAAAGTGGTTATCTAAATACTCTAGTGTTTAAGAGAGGTGTGGGACAACGTTTGGAACAGGATTAACCGTTATACGCTTTCTCACAGAAGATTCGAGTTGTCCAGGAGATTAGTGGATCCCGATGTTTGGTTTAGATAGGAGTCAGGGGATGTACTCTGCTAAAGAGAGTAATGTCCTCCTTCCTGCTAGTGTCTAGTATTAAGAGTGAAGTTTTCTCGTATATTGGAATGTACGTTTATCAAGTCTTATAGGGTTTGGTTAAGATGGACACACAAAGTTTTCAAGACTAAGAATCCAAGTATAAGTTTTGAAAATAGGATAAGTCAGTTGAGTTTCAAGTTTCAGTATTAAGCTTTACATGATCCTTTATTGATCATGTTTAGTTTTAAGAACACGGGGTTGAGTATTTGTACAAGTTTTACATGACTCAAAAGTCTCTGACCTCATAGTTGCGTATACGAAGTTTAATGCTTTAGCGACGTGTATTTAAGCCTTTAGTCCCCGTTGTGATTTTTTTGTAAGTCTTTTACGTGACAAGAGTTAAATGGGAAAGTTTCCAAGCATAGGGTGACGGGAAAAGTTTCGATACGGTTTATGATAGTGTGTTTACAAATGATTTATCTTGATTCATAACAGAAAGTATAGTTTTCTTTTGCATAGAATGTAATTAAGATGTTCAAAACGACAGGTTAGGCATCGATAAGTAGTACGAGTAAGATTTATAAAAGATAGGTGTGATTGTCAAGCGAAAAGTTGGTCAAGTTTACAAGTGTTAAGTCTATACAGGAAGTAAGGGTCATGGTTGTTTGGGGTAACGATTCGTAAGTCGGGTTGTTTTTGAAAATGTGCTTACGAATTAGAAGATTTGTTCAAGATTTATTCCTCAGGTACATGTGTCACTTAGGATTTTTATAGTTTAATGCAACGTTGTTAATTATTTCAAGTACTAACGTAGGTTGTTTTTGACGAAAGTGTTTGGGTAGGTGTGTTAAGTTTACAATGATGAAAGGAAGGTTAAACTAGTAATTGATGACGAGATGAAGTTTCAAAATGGTTTCTATTTAGGTGTTTCAAAATTGGGACTTCTAGCCCTATAATACAATTTAAACGGAAAATTAGAGTGTGTAAGTAAGTTGGTTAAATATGTTCAAAAGGTGTTTATTCATAATACTGAGTTATCACAGTAATATTTTCAAAAATAGGTTTTAATTGGAAGTTGATGGGCTAACAAGGAGAATTCCCGGAAGAAGGGGTGGGTCACGATGACTCACTTATGTACCCTACTTTCCTAGCCAGAATTTCCCCATAAGTCTACAACTTTTTAGTTATTGTCACCGATGTTTGGGTTTTATGGTACTATGTCGAGGTTCATTGTGGGCTTAGAGTCTCAAACGTGGAGCTTGTCTATTCCATAGTAGGCTTCTTCCCTTGCGGGAAAACGATCAGGTTACTAATCCCTTTGTTAATGTACTTTAGGCTTAGAAGACGTTAAGTTTTGTTTACAGGAAACGGTGATGTGTAAGTTTTAAGGACGTATGAAGGTTTTGAGATTAAAAGTGTAACAAAGTTTTGAGTTAGTCATAAAATGAAGTTTGCTTGAGTGACAAAAGTGAGATGGGACACAAGGGTTTCCCCTTATGTGCCAAGTTTATAAAATAATGAAGTTTGTAAAAGGACTTGTAGGATAATACATGGTTTTAAATGTGCTGGTATTACAAGGTTCATGAAGTTTAAGGACGTATGAAAGTTTTGAGATGCATAAAAGTGTAATGAAAGTTTTGAGTTAGTTATCAAATGAAACTTGGTTAAGTGTCAAGGAGGTAAGGTAAGAATACAAGGGTTACCTCGTAGGTGTCATATTTATAAAATAGTGAAGTTTTGTAGAAGAATTTGTAGGGAAATACATAGTTTTAAGGGTTGTATTACAACGATCACGAAGTTTATTGGGTAGTTTTAAGGGTTGTATTACAACGATCACGAAGTTTATTGGGTAGTATCTATGAATACAAGTTTATGTATGTAGTTTTTAGGTATAGTCTCGTAAGAATTTCTCCTTGAAGGTAACTCCTTCAGGTCATGACGAGTAAGCATGCTGTCATGTGACGAGACGGGACTTAAGAATCATAGAATAAAGGTTACAGAGGGAAGTTTTGAATCACGAACTTATGAAGCGTAAAGTATTTGAGATGGTACTCATTTAGTGCATATCACTAAGTGAGTACTTTGACATATCAAGAGAAATTTGAGAATGTTTAGAGAAGTCGTGCATTCCTATAAGTGGATACCCATCCCAAGAATTCCCAGGAAAGCATACGGGTCCAACGGTTGATTTGGATTTATACGAAATACTTTCCTTGGCAGAATTTCCCAGAATACAAGTATCCACCCTTCCGGTCCGCACAAGTTCTCACACATTATCTAGAACTTAAATATTCTTGACGAGAGTTTAGTGGTGGATTAGGCTTGAAGCCTAAGAACGTGTCCTCGATGTCGTAGCCTCTCGTAGTACGTAGGTAAGTAGAATCGTAGAATCTCCAAGCGTTCACGTATAAGATTTAAGAATAGAATGAGGAGAGAATTCCTAGTAAGGGACATGAGATAACTCATGTTTGGGTCTCCCAAGTTATAGTCTAGGTTATGTGTCTAATAACCTAATTCCCTATAACCAAGGCTCTGATACCAATCTGTCACACCCCAACCGACGGCGGATTATACGTCGGGGCGGACGCAGTTGTTCAATAGCACAAGGTTGACTATTAAAGTTTCAATATTTCATTAATAATAGATTCAAAGGTTCAATACAAAGGAAATTACAAGTATACAACATTTATTTAGTAAGTAGTCTAGGTCCAAGGCGTCCTATGTGATCACAAACAAGTCTCATGATGTAGCACCTGAAACATGTGAAAGAATCTATCAACTACAAAATAGTTGGTGAGATACAAAGGTTTTGACACGGTTTAACAAGTATTTGAGAAGAATTACAATTCACTATGATATATGCATTCTATAATGTAAGTATGAGAAACAAGTATCTTAGACATTGTGCATGTCAAACCTCCAAACCAAGTGTAGGCATAACCCGTAGGTTACCCTTATAGTATCAAGTTTAATAGTTTAAGTAACAAACACCAAGGTTTCCCCCCGAAGGGTCAATCAATCAAGGTGGATTGGTTAAATGCAATAGATCTATCATTGTTACTATCGGCTTGATCAAAGTTAATGAACATGCTAGAATTAAGTTTAATCTAAGCATACAAGTCTCAAGTTTAACATAAGAATAAGCATCTAGTCATAGTTTGTACAAGAATTGTATAAGTTTGAAGTTTGAACATGTTTCACCCCAAAAGAATGTAAAATGAAAAGGGGGCTAAGTATACTCACTTGGATGATGAAGAATATCCGGTAAGAGTAAGTGTTTGCAAGACTTTGAGGGAGAATATCCTCACAACAAGCCTAAGAATATAAGTCTAAAGTTTCAAGTTGATTTCTATAAATCTAAGACAAATGATCTAGGATTTCGAGATCGACTAGGGTTCCAAATGTGGGACAGGATTGATTGCGTTTTGTAAAGTTTAATCAAAAGTTTCAATGAAGGTTTTAAATGAATGTCGCAAGATTTGAATACCGAAGTTTCATAAGTTTATAGTTTAGAATAATTACTAATTAAAATAATTATTTAAAAGTTTCACAATTATTCATTATACAAGAATAATCAAAATAGTTTTCTAAGCATTTGGAAATAAGTAATTTGAGTGTAAGACTAAATAATTATTAAAGATAAATAATTAGTTAGAATCAAATAATTATCTATAAATATAATTATTTTAATTAACCCATATAAATCATTTAAGATTTATTTAAGTATTTACGTGTCAACGTTTATTTTACAATTTAACTTGTAAATGAATATTGTTTATTTATTTTCTTGTAATAACTAATTAAATAAGTTTTCTAAGTAGTGTGCAAATTTTATAAATTTTATTTATAAAATTTATATAAATTATTTATTTAAAGTTTTGAATCGAAACAATTAAAGTTTGTTAGATTAAAGTTATAAATTATTTTTTGTTTAACAAATAAGTTTAACAAAGTCTTATAATTGATTTATAAATTTTAAACCTTTAAAAAAACCATTTTTAAAGGATAAAACATTATAGGTTTTAACTCATTTCTAGTTAGCTACAATAGCTATGTTATGCAAAATGTAAAAAGAATTCATTTTTATGATTATAACAACTTATTATAATTTATAAAAAATTGTTAGAATTTTTAAAACTGAGTAAAAAGCATCAGAAAAAAAGGGGAATAAAAGCGGGGCGCGCCTGGGTCGAACCCGGGTATGTGACCGGGTCACCCATCACACACGCAGCTTAACCAGTTGGTCTAAGGGGACTTGCTTTTGATCTAACTGGAAGGAAAATTTAAAAACACTAACCCAAATCGATCCCAATTTCATTATGAACCCTAGAAACGAAATCCCTTAAATACACATCGATTCGCCTATTGTTAATCGAATCAAACATAGGGCTTTTGATCGGAACGAGATTTAGGATGGATTGGCCATTGAAATTACCTGGAATGAAGCCGAAATGAGTGAGAACGAGCTGGGCTTAGTCGTCGACGGTTGCGGCTCCAGATCAAGGAATGCAGGTGATGAACGCTTAAATTGAGTGTTTGTGTAGTTAGGGTGTGTTGTTACTGAAGATTTAGCTCGATATTTATAGCCGAATTCGTGAATTAAAGTTGGATTAGGTGGGAAGATGACGGGAGTAATTGCCGAATCCGAAACTGAACCCACGCCGCATTAAAGTTGGCATCGAGCGTCGGGATACCTCGGGTTAGGGTCGCACGCCTGAGGCGAGACCCGAGGTTCGTCGAATGTGGACGGATTCACGTTTTTGGGTAAAGAGGGACGAAAACCGGAGGTTGCGGGACTCGAACCCATGATCAGTTTTTGAATTCTGGAAGTTTGGGCTTGTGGCAGAACAAGCCCTTGAGGTTTCCAGGTTTTGCATTTTTGGGTTAAAAGTTAAGTTTTAGTTTGAAACAAGTTTCAGGATTTGACTGTTTCAGGCCCTGTACTTCTTATAAAAAAAAAATAAATATGTTTTATTTTTATAAATTTCTCTAAAGTTTCAAAAGTTTTATTATTTTATAATTTATTAGTTTTATAAGTCTCAAGATAAAATAAGTTTATTTATAATAATGATGATTGTAAAGAATATATTTTTTTTACATGTATTTATATATATATATATATATATATATTTTGTAAATCTTAAGTTCACATATATATACATATACATACCCCAAATACATATATTTATCAAACAATTTAATGTTTATAAATAATAAAAGAAATAGATTTTTAAACAAGTTTTCAAGACTTAAATTTTTGATACGTGGAAGGATTAGGAAAAATATGACGGGGAAAATCTCGGGTATTACATTAAACATCTTGTCGATGGTCGCGCACCATCATCTTATGTTAAGTTAAGAATATCCGTACAATGTTATGGCCTTAATAAGTTGGTGATTGATATTAACAACATAATACAATATTGACAACACAACAAGGCTTGATTCTACTAATTGTTTACTCAAAAGAGGAAGATGTTGGTGAAGAACGCCCTTATGAATTACTTTACTAGGAGTTTGTAACATTCTAAATTTAATAAGGTATAAACCCCAGGTAAAGCGATTATTTATAGTCTTTTCCATCAATACTTTTCTCTATAGGGAGATCATGAGGTATAACCGGGCATTGTGTGTTGCCATTTTTGCATTATATTGGTCATTATATTATTCTGGTCATCAGAACAACATGTAGACGTTTTTAACTTTTCATTTGACCAAAACCAAAGCATGTTTAACATAATGTCGACAAGATGCATATTGTTGAAAAGATATGTTAGTTGGATAATAATCATATAGTTGTTGTATTATGGTAAGTCAAGAACGTGGTAACAAAAAGAAATATGCGGGTTATTGTTAGGGGTATATAGAACTTTATAGTCACAAAGTGCAATTTGAAGTTAAACAGTACATAGACACAACATTTTAAGCATACATCATGAAAACCTATAGCTACCACGCTTCACCAGTCATCCTCTTATTGCATACGAACATCATAAAAATGTAAATCTTTCGTGAAAGTCACATATTAAACTAACCACGAGCAACAATTGATAGTTTCAGAAAATCAGACCCGTTGCCACTCTACGTGAAAAAAGTCTTGATACGTTACTTATTCTCATATACATATTCAATTTTGTTAGCTAAAGCTTAGGATTATATGAAAAGTTTTTTACACACTAAAAAAAAGAAAAATAAATAACAATTTTCTGCCAAAACAATTACATAGTATATATATATAGGGAAAGGTTCCACTAAGAAGTGATTTTTCACTAAAAAAACGCTAAGAAGTGGGTCAAACGAACTCCAATTGAGCTCATTCCAGCGGCGTTGGAACCGTCTTATCGAACTCTAATGCGGACCCAAAACCTAAACCCCCCTCCACCCGCACCCCCAAAAACCTAAACCCCCCTCCAACCCCACCCAAAAAGCCTAAAACCACCACCCTCACCCCCCAAAAACCTAAACCCACCCCACCCCACCCCCCAAAAACCTAAAACCCCCACCCCCACTCACCCACCCCAAAAAACCTAAAACCCCCACCTCCACCCTCCAAAAAAACCTAAACCCTAAAAGTACCTTAAGGCTAAACCATAAGGCTAAAACCCTAAAATTCAAACGTAAAATCTAAACCTTAAAAACTAAACCCTAAAAGCTAAGATGGTAGAGTTCGACGAGACGGTTCCAACGCCGCTAAAATGAGCTCAATCGAAGTTCGTTTGATATCGTTTTTAAACGTTTTGATATTTTTTAGATTTATTAATGAAAACGTACCCGCTTTATATATATATACACACATCACCAGGGACAAAAAAAAAATGAATGTAAGCTACATAAACAGTTCCTAGAATACTTAAAAATTAAAATCCAAAGAAATAGAGAATTGAACCTTGCCTAGGGCTCCCTTTTGATGAAGAACTCACTCCGTAACCAGATGACCTCTTCCACACAACGCTTCTAGATTTCACCATCAAAGGTAACATAACGTCCGATTCATAATGTGTCAGCTGTCGCTTTTCTTTTTTATTTCCGGTCAATCCGATGGGCGTACCTATCTCGGAATCTAGGGTTTTTCAATCAATTTGTTAGATCTTTGTATGCAAATGATTAGTCTGTTGATTTGAAGCATTGCTTATGAATTAGTGTTTCTAGGTTATTGAAACGATGGTGTTAGGGTTAGGTGATGCTTCAGATTCAAGGTCTAGAGATTTACCTGTTGAAGAGGATGAGGGGAGGCAATTGAGTTATTTTGGGAGAAGTGGTTCGAGAACCACCAGCCCTATTGCGCGGGGGCTAGGGTTTAGGAACACTAGTCCATCTAGGCAGAAGGTGGTTAAGACAAAACCTAGAGGTTTAGATGAGGAAATGATTGCTACATTTGCCAAGGCTCCACACCCTGAGGTTTTTATGGAAGATAATATATGGGCTATGCTGCCGGAAGATTTGTTGAATGAAATTTTAGCTAGGGTTCCCCCTTTTGTGATCTTCCGTCTTCGTTCTGTTTGTAAGAGGTGGAATTCGATCTTGCAAGATAATGGTTTTCTTAAGTTTCATTCACAAGTTCCGTCCCATGGGCCTTGTCTTCTCACATTTTGGAAGAATTCACAGACACCGCAGTGCTCGGTTTTTAGCTTGCCGTTGAAACAATGGTACAAGATTCCTTTTATGTTTTTACCTCAATGGGCGTTCTGGCTGGTTGGATCTTCGGGAGGGCTTGTTTGCTTCTCGGGCCTTGATGGTTTAACATTCAGAACATTGATCTGTAATCCTCTCATGCAAAGTTGGAGAACATTGCCAAGTATGCATTATAACCAGCATAGGCAGTTGATTATGGTTGTTGATAGAAAGAAACGGTCTTTCAAGGTCATTGCAGCTGGTGATATTTATGGTGACAAATCTCTGCCAACTGAGGTGTATGATTCGAAGCTCGACAGTTGGTCACTTCACCAGACAATGCCAGCTGTTAATATTTGCTCATCAAAGATGGCGTTTTGTGACTCGAGGTTGTACATGGAAACAATTTCACCTCTTGGTTTAATGATGTATCAGTTGGATGCAGGGTATTGGGAACATATACCTGCAAAGTTCCCGAGATCTTTGTTGGATGGGTATTTGGTTGCGGGAACCCAAAAGCGTTTGTTTTTGGTTGGAAGAATTGGTCTTTATAGCACTCTTCAAAGTATGAGAATTTGGGAATTGGATCATGCAAAAGTGATTTGGATTGAAATAAGTAGAATGCCACCAAGGTACTTTAGAGCTCTCTTGAGGTTATCAGCTGAGAGATTCGAGTGTTTTGGACAGGATAATTTGATCTGTTTTACATCTTGGAATCAAGGGAAAGGTCTGATCTTTGATGTTGATAAAAAGGTGTGGTCTTGGATTGCTGGTTGTACTCTACAGACATATAATAGTCAGGTCTGTTTCTATGAGCCACGGTTTGATGCTTTAATATATTGAGTTGGTAATTTTGGTCAAGTGGCTGCAACCGAAAGGTTCTTTAAGGCTCCAATATGGCCGTGGACATTGGCTACCTGACCATTGGTCTGGTCCATCCGCTCAAGAGTCAAGACAACATTATTGGTCCCAAAAGAAGAGCATTTGAGCGCTGGTATAACCTTCTTTGGATGCTGGCTGCATTGCAAATTTTGTGCTCTGCACTTTGAGATCAGTTTATGGAGGGCGGGCTGGAGATGCAATTTTTTTTATAAGTTTTTCACTAAAAGTTGTTATATACTTCTTGAAATTGGTTCATACATGCAAGTTGGCTTAATTTTTTTTTTATTGTTTGTCCCTTATAAATTGGTAAAAGCTAAAGAAACACCAAATATACTATCCGGACACCAGCAACTTGTATGATTGGGCGAAAATGGTCAAACAGCCCGTGTGATATGACTGATTGACATTGAAATAATTGATTTGACCACTGATAGTCATACGGCCTGTATGACCATTTTTAGCCAAGCCATACGGCATATATGATGTGTTACAAAGACCATTAATAGCCAAGTCATACAGCCTATATGATGTTGACAAGGGCATGGTGTACACTTTTAGGGTTGTTTCAGTAGCAGCCCTGTTTGGCTGTTTTGGCTACTTGCTCCATGTGCAGGTTTTGAGGTCAAATTTTTGACTTTTCTAAATCTTAAAGTTTGGTATGGATTTTGTTGCAATTAGAACACATTGATTTTGAGAATGAATGCAGGCATTTTTATCTTCTAATAGTTTAAACAAAATTCATATAGATTTGGAAGACAATCTACTTAACAGCTTTGACATTAAAAGCCAAACTGTGCTTACAAACTAGAACAGTCTAACCATCAACATTGTGTTCCAACTGTACAAAATTACAAAATAACTGATGTTAGGCTACAATTAGAGGGTATCTTAAGTCTCAACTTCTACCGATCACCACCCTCCATTTCTTCCTGATCTTCCATCTGAGTCTCTTCTTTGCTGCTCATCATCTCTCCACCACCTCTGCCGCCACTACTTGCAGCGTTTCTGTTACCAGAACCGCCAATTTGCCGGAAAAACAAACTAAAAGGCCCGGAATCGTCCTCATCAAGATCATCTTCATTTTCCTTGTCTCCTGTATGGGATATTGCATCTTTACCCATCCAGGCAGGACAAGAAGGTGCAACTTTAAGAGCATCTGGCAGTTGGGTAGTTGAAGCACGAGATGATGCCCCATTCGGCTTGGATATCCGACAAGCACATTCAGGAACTGGGAAAGAGAGAAAAGATAATGATTTTGATACTTTTGATTCTTCTGTTAATCCATCAACCAAGCTTTTACTCAGGTGACTTCTCACTGATTTGATCCATGTCTGGTTGAATTCGTATAAATGGTCACTGATTTCTTCCATATGGTTTGCAATCTCTTTCCTGTTTGATCATAATTACAAGGTTCAGCTATACTGTCATTCATGGGAAAGGGTATTTTACTCATTTTACAACACTTTCTTGCTTATTCAAGCTGCTTATCTGATTATCATCACCACAAGATTCCTCTTTTTACTATAAAGTACCCAATCCCACATATAAAGATTAAAACTTTTAACTACCCTTTATTCAAAAATCCAGAAATATTAACGATTTCTGGAAGGCAAAATTACCTGTCCAGCATGAAAGATTTAGCAGTAGCAGCTTGATATAGCCTATGCCCCATCACCAAACTTGCAAAACTAGGCCTCCCTTTACCATCACGATCAAAACCAGGAACAAACACATCAGCTTCAACACACACAGTGTAATCAATTGCTTCCCAGAGCAGCTTATGAGCATTAGTCCTCAATTCAATGACAGTACTCTCAGGCTCATTATCACTCTCCGCCACCCAACCCCACCACCCTTCAATGTTATAGGACTTTGGCCTGGCGGGAGGTGGAGGCAGTGGTCGTGGCCGTTGACCCGCTGTTTTCCATGATTCATGTTTTGTTTCTTTCTCAGCTGAAGGTGGCGTTTTTGGGTATTTGTCAACAAGGTTGGTTTCACGGCCGTATATTTTGTTTAATTCCCACGGTGTTGTAAGGGACGTCCTATCGACAACATTTTCAAAAATGGCATGAAATGGGATCAGTTTCTTTTGACCACCAAAGACTTCTCCTCCAGATATGTAGATTATTGTGTCCCAAGAATATCCGTATGCACGAAGGATGATACCAATCTACAAACGAAAATGTCACTTATATGTCAAAGAAAGTCAACCTTTTTTTACTTCTGAAGTCAAACAGATTCCTGATTATCTGTAAAAATTGAAACACCACTCACACTATCCACACACCACTAACGTTTCATATGGCTCGTATGGTCAATGGGTCGTATGGCATGTTATAATGACAAATCATTTGACACATTATACCGGCGGTATGAGTTGGTGTTCGCCAAAATCATAGTATGATGCGTTAGACTAACACAAAAATTGCTGATGTGATGGCGCACACCACTGACAGAGTCATACGGCCTAACAGCATGTATGACAATTTCGCCCTGTCATACACTCATACGCGATGGCATATGGTGTACCTATAGTAGCACCCTTACCTCTTCAGGCATAAGTGGACAAGAACCATTAAGACGTTGTGTGCTTGAATCCACAGTAAGATTACCCTTGACAATTCCACGTTTAATCATCCATAAACGTCTGTGCTGAATAAGTTCAGTATGCACATCCTTCATACACACGCAGCAATGCATCAAAACAGTTGAAAATATTGTTCCTTCACAAAATGTAAATCTATACATACTAATAAATAAAGGTTTTGGGATGCCACATGTCATTCTCATGTTCATCCTTAATATTTTTTTCCCGCCTCTCTCTCATATTTAATGATACAAGTTTCTATAAATAAAATTGTAATTTTTGTTTTCCGCCTCTCTCTCCTATTAAATAATAATGTTTTTTTATAACTATTTATATAAAACATTTTTTAATTAAAAGATAGATTTGTTCATTAAACATTTTTATAGTTTGAACATTTCCTTCATTCTTTTTATAAAACATTTTAAAAAAATAACTATATAACGTTTCTAAAATTTGTATTAAAAAATTATGTAATATTATATCTTTATTACTAAGTATATATATATATATATAGGGGTATGTTCTTTTGAGAACCAACAATATGTTAAGAACCGTGAGAACCGCATTAACTCTTCCTCTATTTAGAATATAAATTGACTAGAATTCATGTACATTTCAATATGTTTGAGGTTTGGTTTTAAAAGACCTCGAATTTATAGTCGTTTTTTTAAATGCATATATGCACTCACACTATATGCACAAATGAATGCATATATGCATATTTTTACACTTTTCTTAAAAAAATTCAGGAGAGAGGAGAAACTCAAACTAAGAGTGGGAAGAGATAAATAAAACATTGTTGTTGAATTTTACTTTTTTCACTAAAGCGATATGTACACGTTTTGTGCGGTTCTTTCGGTTATCAACATATGGTTGGTTCTCAAAAGAACATGCCCCTATATATATATATATACATATATATATACATATATATATATATATACATATATAGGGGAGGGATCAAGAGAAAACCACAAAGTTAGGCGAAAACCGAGAAAACCACTAAAACAATGTGTAATACTATGAGTTACGTATACGTAACCGCAATTTTTTTGAATTTTTTTGTTTTCTGTTTACGTATACGTAACATTATGGGTTACGTATACGTAAGCTAATAATTAAATGATTTTTTGGTAAAAATTTGTAATATTACATTGATACTCTTATAAAAAAATAAAAATAAAATAAAAAATAAATATTATTATATTATTGGTTAAAATTGGTTTTTTTAGTGGTTTTCTTGGTTTTCGCCTAACTATTGGTTTTCTCTTGAACCCACCCCTACATATATATATATATATATAACATTTATTCATCTTGTATAATAATCAAGGTTTTTATCCTATATTATAACAAATGAATAATTATAGTTGCTACGTGTCGACTTCTGATTAAATCTAGATTTTTGTTTTTCGTCTTTATCTCCTATTAAATAATGATGATGTTAAATAATTAAATATCTAACATCTATTCTAATATTTTATTAAAAATTATTAAATCATATGAAAATTTTAATTATTTCTTCATAGAAAATATTGTTTTATAACAAATTGTATTTATTCAACCCATGTAAAACATGGGCTTTAACCTAGTTCTTAAATATTTAATTATCAAGTACCTGGAACAGTTCAGCACAACCATAATATGCTAAAGCATCTCTTGTCATCCCGGGATCATATGCTATAAATGGTCTTCCTGGAGCCCTTAACCTAATAACCATAAATTAAGAATGATTTAAGAACATGAATAACGAATAATTAGGCCAACAAACATAAAAATTGGTACTTGACAACTGACCTATGTAAAATCTTGGTTGCCAGTTCTTGGACCTCTTGTCTAAAGCTTAAAGCATGAAATGCAACGCGACATCTCAGCCGTTGATATTCCTCAAGATCGGGAGGAAGTATCGCCTTTGGAACAAGCACAACAATCACAGAAATGAAAATATTGAATTTAATTTTTTGTCACATAGAAAACTCAAAAAACATTTGAAACCCCATGATTGGTAACAAACTCAATTTTAAAGATATGCTTGGAAAGCAACAAGTTCACCATCTTTTATTGTAAATGAAGAAACTTATACATAAAATTACAGTAATGCCATTACCTGCAAGCATCCGCCATCAGAAACAACAAGCTCAACCACAGAGTGCCGTTTCAAAACCGGGAGAACATGATGCAAATAATAATATGGAGATTGCGAGTTGACCACTTTAAATGAAGGGATTTCTTTCTTTCTTCTAGCTCCTTTAAGGCTTTTGGGAAGGGTTTTTACTACTGTGATATCATTTGCTAATGCTTCCATGAAGTGATCCTCATTGTAAAGATAAGCAAAACTCTTAAACTGAGCACTGGAAAAACATAAAAATCCGATTTTCAGTATTTACAAACACGCCATTTAGAAAATATTAATCAACAAAAGCATATAATCGACCTGATTCCCTTGCTGCTTGTGGTTGACTGAATTTCAGGAACCACGAGTGTAGCATTGAGGAGCCGAGCAATAACAACAGCATCACATATCTACAGAAAGGGTAACCTTTTATAATCAAATAAAACAAAGATGTATATCATGTTGAATTTGATGGTTTTATAAAATATACTCACCGAACTCCTGATCTCATGAAAGCCTCCACGTATCCGTACAAAAATATATCTATTCGACTCTGAAACAGGAACTGATAAAAGAACAGAATCATAAATTCATAATAAGTATCACATACTTTCAGTCCAGAAAAACAAACCGAAAGCAACGTTTAGTTGAAATGAAAAAAGGCGAGTTTTTAACCATCTAGCAGAGAAAAAGATGCAAACTTGACCAAAAAGGCTCATACTTGTTCAATTACATCTGTCAAGAATCTAACATAGAATGTCTTTAACACTTTGACCAGTTAAGCATAGCCTTACACTCCTAAATTTAGTCAAACCATAGCAAACAGTATATAATCTCCAACTCCAACCTAAGATCATCCTTACATTCCTAACTATTAATAATAATTTCAGGTCTAATGTTTGAAACTGGGAACTAAAACCCATGTAATCTTTAAATCATTTGTCACAAAAAAAGAGTCAAACCATACAAAATTCTAAGATTTACTCACAAGATTCAACTAATCTACAATTTGTTACATCATGACATGATTTCTGTGACAATTAAAAAAAAACCTGCATATTTTTGTCTAGGTTTAGCATGTGGTTGTAAAGATTCAAGCCGCCTAACAGGTCCCCATAGTCTTCTATGCAATTTACTCTGCACCTAACAATCAAATCAAAAAATTAACTTAAATCCCATACAAGAAATGCAAAAATTGACTTTATAACAAGACTAAAAATTCAATCTTTTTAGTCAATGAAGCAAACCCTAATGAAAAGATTCATCAAAAATGCAAAATTCACTGCAAAATCCAAGAAATTGGAGCAAAAATGAGATCTTGGAAGTGGGTGTTAAGCAAAATTACAGTGGGGGAAAGATCTGCAGTTTCAAAAATGGGTCTCCAAGAAAAAATGGTGATGGCTTGATACTCTGTAACAGCAGCAGCATCATCTGTGTATGAATATCTTGCAAGAAGAAAGTGAGTGAAAAGAGATAAAGCAGAGAGTACAAGTCCAACTAAGCCTACCCACTTGAGTTTGGACTTGATTACCATCTTCCCCCCAGTGTCCCCTTTCATTAGAACACAGAAAGATGCAAACTTGTTGTTTCACCTTCTCTCTCACACACAAACACGCAGTGAGTGTGTGTCTCTCTCTCTAGATTTATGATTGTGAATGAAGTGGTGGAGTTGAGGAAAAAAGTATTGTGGTGGTGAGTTGGAAGGTGGCAATCGGACATGCTTGGTTTCTTGACAGAGATCAAGCTGTATCCTACTCAATTGGTGGCGCGTGAATCTTGGTTTATGTTCTGTAGAATAGTTTATTTAAATTACAATTTACTTTACTCCATCTTTTTATTCGTAAATTACGACTGTTTTGTGTATTTCTTTACACGTGTTGTGTCGGGAAATCCGTATGTTATAAAATAAAAAAGATTATTTTTAACGTTGTTATAAAGTAGTAACATGAAATAGATATCGAGATGTATTTTATATCGATGGTGTCTATATATATTATGATAGGAAAAAAATTAAAATCTGTCATTACATTAATCCATATAAAGTAATATTGACTTTATAGTAAAATAATAATAATAATAGCAATAATAACAAAAATAATGATGGTGACGATAATAACGATAACGAATAAATACTGATAATAATAGAATCAAGAAATAATAATAGTAAATTCAAAATAAGCAACCACCCCACACAACCTCAATAGCCTCTCTCTACAAAAGAATAATAAAAAATAATAATAATAACAAAAAAAAACCTTTCAAGTAACAAAAGAAGGAAGAACCGCATCGGGCAGGTATTGAACCCCCGACCTCTTCTATGAAGGCGTGGGATCCCAAGTTTTTCTCTTTTTTTGTGAGTTAACGTGTACGAAACTTATATAAAATGTGGTACACGTGCCAAAAAATGATTGGTGGAGTCATTACCGTTGTTGCTAATTATGGTCTATATAATAGCGTTTATTACCCTATTTTGATGTTTGTTTATAGACATGGTACCGTTTTCTCTTAACTAGTGTCAAATTTTGTTTTTCAACGTCAAACTATACATACTATAATTCTACTCATAAATCTACACCACTTGTCCATGATAGGATTATAACCCGCAACCTCTTGAGAATAGGACACCATACAACACACCTAAATATATTTAGACCAAATGCCGATGAAACATCATTTTCAACTTTTCCTATGTAAATCATGTTAAGCTAAAGTCTTGAAATGGGCCAACCCAAATGTGGTTACTAGTGGATGGTCCAACATGTTTTCGGTCTTTAGTATAAAAAACCGTATCATCCACATCACACTTGCACCTTTAATTACTCATCCCCTTTGAATCTGTCACATTCTATGTCACTGTACGGATTTTCTAAACTTGTTATCTTCTTTAACACCATTGTTGTCAATGTGTATGTTAGTAATGAAGTATGAAAACAAAAGAAATAGTGTGCGATGTATTAGCCGATTTTGCTTTTTAATTTATTCTATAAATTTGATTTTACATAGTTACAACATTCTATAAATTTAATTTTGAAAGGAATATAAATTCAAGAACAAGATTAAAACGAAGAGAAGTTAAAGATGAATTAGACCAAAAGAACCAAAAATGCCCTTGTGACAAGCATAGGAGGCCACTTTAGGGACATAAATTACTATATTGGGCAAAAATTAAAAATGTGTTACGTATTATAAAAATTTATATAGTTTTTACGTTACGTATATTAATAAATAAATGACGTGACACCGTTACATTCTTTAATTACCTTTGTAATGTGAAATGTTAAAATTTTCCATTATGACTATTGTTAGCAAACATAGACGATTGTGTTTAAAAGAAAAATACATATATTTGATCTACATATTGTTATACTACCAAGTAACTTTAAGAAATAACGTTAAATCGGTTAAATATAATATTTTCCTATAAAAAATAAAGTGTTGCATGATACAGTATCATTTTTGTATTTATTTTGAAATAAAACAAATATATATTTTTTTAGAATCATGTGAGTTAAATTACTTGCACTTTATATTATTTACTTTAGTTTATAAACGTATTTTTTTACTTTAAAAAGCAAAAAACATATAAATTTTAAAGGATAGAAAAACAAATATTTATTTAATATGTATAGTAAAACACGGAATCGTGTTAAGGAACAAAGGTGGGTCAAAGCTGCTAGTTGACCGTGGTTGTCATGTGGTGGCGCGTTGGTACCAGAACAAAATTATGTCAATTAATTGATATTAATTAAAAAGTTAAAAAAATATTAACAACTTAGTGAATTTGGTTTTCAAATAACTTGAAGAAGTTTTAAAAGCAAAAAAATTTATTAAGAAGGGTAATTTAAACGTATGTAATGAAAATATGCAGCATCAAATTATGTTAATTGTTAACTTAAAATAAAATAAAAAAGTAATTATAATTTTTTTTAGTGGCCAACGAATACTATAAGCTCGACCATTTGGTAAACCCATTGGCGAATGATCGCCCACGCCCGCAAAGGCAGACGGTGCTGGTAACCCAGTCCGCCCATCATTCCGGAGGGAACCCACCACCCGAAGACCCACTGCGAAAAAAGCCCGGACCAACCTTAGCATATTTACATCAAGTGAGTATTGAACCTATTACGTTCACATTAAAAGACCATAAGAATGTTTCTCCCAAACCAATTGACCGGGCTCATCGTCATAATTAGAAAATTAAAAAATTGCTGTTGTGTAGTTGTATCCCAGTATTGACCTTGGGAACTATACATGAAAGAAGCATAATTGAAGTGGGTCACGTGATTGGCTCTTTTTTCACGTGTGATGTGATATAGCCAAAATAAATGTTAGTAAAACGTATAGTTATAGAACTATATATTTAATACGTCTTTAAATAGTTAGCTTGATACTAGTTTACTTCTATAAAATATACATCATTTTAAGGATATATATATATATATATATGAAGGTTTGGTCATTAGTTTGTATGGGATTTTGTTCTGGTTCTGTGGCCATGTTATTTAATTCTGTAAGTACTACTGCTTGTTTTTCTTTTCTATTAAATCTTCAAGTCTAGTAACTTTGTTACTCATAATTTCTATTTTTAACTTGTTAACTTCTATAGCTAGTTCTAGTTTTTCTATATTTTCATCGTATTCATTTAAATTTTTATTTGTATTTTGACTGGTACTTGGTGTTTCTATGTTGTGAACATCATTTAAGCAAATATGACATATTTCTTTAAAGCATATGTTACATTGCGATCTTTTTTCTATGCTTGGGATATATATATATATATATATATATATATATATATATATAATATATATATATATATATAGTTAATGCACTTAATAATAGGTAATAGTGAACGGCACAATGAAAAAAACTTAATAAATTATTTGAAGATTAAAACATTAATAACACTACAATTGAAAATAAACTTTACTCTGATATGAACAGTAACTAAATTTTATTTGTGGCTTTGGGCCGCTGTGTTGTTTCATTGGTTCTTTACTTAATTTTTTTTATTCATTATTTTTCTTTCTCTTTTAGTGGACTCATCTTTATCCAGGATCATGAAAATTTGCTTCCCTTTTTTTTTCTCCCATGTCTTAGTTACTTACAAACCATAAAATGGTAACTATGCATACTTTACAAGTCTCTTATGTATGGCCACATGTTTAGTATTTATAACTGATTATTTTATTATTATAAATAATTTTGAAGTTATCTTATTTTTTTTTTCGTGTACCTTTTAAAATATGATGTTTTATAAAATTTCAAATATACGGTTGCGACGTGCTTATTTTTATCTACGTTTCGGTGTAAATTTAATTCGAAACGGAGTTGGGCGTAATAATGTACAAGTCATCAAATCACAAACTTTATGCGTAAGAGTTATCAAAGCTGCTTCAATGTTTCAATTTTTTCATAGTTTTTTTTGTTTTCCACTTACAACTTTTAAAATATGATGTTTTATAAAATTTCAAGTTTGACGTTGCGACGTCTACGTTTCGACCTGAATTTTCGTAACGACATTTTCAAACCGATCAGTTGTTTTAACGTTTTTTAAACCATTTGGTTTTTTAAACCATTCAATTCTCATCTCCAAATATACCGTTGCAGGGTTCCTCTTTTTTATTTTATCTACGTTACCTGCCGCAATGTTTACAATTTCTTTCATAAAAAAAAACAAATAGTGTCCATGCCCAGTGAATAACGTACGTACACGTACTACAACCCCATCCGTATCTACATTTCGAACCCACTGCGGAATGTGTCATTATAATAATATAAAAAAGAAAATGATTTACTCTTATAACTTTTAAGCTATTTATGTTTCAATGTGAATTTTCGTAACATTATTTTTAAACCAAGCGGTTGTTTTAAACCGTCTAACGCCCATCTCAAAATACACCGTTGTGACGTTTTTTTATCTATGTTTAAACCGACCCGTCGTAACGCGCCGCCGACATGCTTATTTTTATGTGCGTTTCAGTGTAAATCTTTTCGAATAACTTCACTTTCGTATACAACAAGGTAATTTTTTTTACTATCGAAGATATCGTTGCAACATGTTTTTTTTAACGTCACGTGAAATGTACCGTCACGATTTGCTTATTTTTATCTACGTTTCGAACCCGCCGAGGAGCGCGATGGTAACCAACTTGTTTTTTACAAACTAAAATAGAAAGTTGAACGAGTCCATTTAATCAAACAAATTATATTACTTAATCCATTTTTTAATCTTCCTTGTTTAATATTTGTCTTGGAGTGAGTTTTTTTTTTCTTCTTTTTTTTTAAAATATAGATGCATACAAAACGTGTTTTGCATGTGTTGTATTCCTTCTTTTGAATGGTCGAGATTTAAGGGGTAACTTTATACAAATACAAAAGTTTCTTATTTTTTTTATTTTAGTCACTCAAACTTTTTTGTCTCATTTTAGTCACTCCAGATTTTCTATTTGTTCCATTTTGATCATTCAAACTTTTTGTCTCATTTTATCACTCAAGTTTCACGTTCTTCAAATCTTGTGAAATTACCATGTTACGAGTTACTTTTTTGTATTTTATTATATGGATATGGTGAAAATGTAATCCAAAAAGAGTAAACCAACATTTTCTTTATATTCATAAAACGAAAAAAAAGTTACATGTTAACCTCGTAATTGTGTAATATTAGAACATGTGAAACTTGAGTGAATAAAATTAGACAAAAAAAGTTTAAGCGACTAAAATGGAACAGACGGAAAACTTGAGTGACTAAAACGAGACAAAAAAAGTTTAAACGACTTAAATAAATCATATGAGAAAACTTGATTACTATTCTATAAAGTTTTTTCAGATTTAAATAAGATGAAGTAGAAACTTATAAAGTTAGATGCAATGAATGTAATTAGATGGAATGAATGTAGACACTTGCTTACTTAATCAATTATACATAGATAAATTACTTTTCACCAAAATAGGTTACAAACAATTGGTTACTTATTTAATATCTATTATTGGGGTTGGTTGTGTGGTGGGAGAGAAAATTTTATAGGAACACTGTAGATTATGATTTCAAGTTTCACTATTAACATGAATTAAAAATTTTGTCTTAAAAAACTTATTTAATACCAAATTAATAACTATTTATGTCTTAAATGACTCACACACTCATCTACTTATACTCCTAAACTACACCAATTTTAATCTATCGTATGTTAGGAGTTGAACTCTCGTATTCTCCAAAGAGTCAATGGGCTACCAACCCAAGTGGCCATATTATATCTAATTTTGTTAAATTCGTGACGTAGAATGAGACGAATATTCAGTTATGAGATTAGGTTCAATTTCACCGGCATGGAACGGATATGGTATGAGATGATAGCTACCAGACTACTCGAACCCACATACCCACATCAAAACTGAATATATTAATATAATAGCTTAGGACCCATGTCTTACACATGGGGTGTGAAATATTAATACATAAAGTACTAAGTATAGAAAACAAATTCAAAATATGTAAAAATCTATACTTACCTTAGTATTTAATGTAATTTGACTTTCAATTAATATGTGATTAAAAACAATAGTTACATAATTAAATTTCAAATTTTATTATAATAACATATAATTTAAAATAAATGTGTATTGTTAGTATAATTAGTATTTTCTTTAAATATATATTAAAAGATTGAGTGTATTTAATAAAAGAGAGAGACGAGAAAAAAATGATGAGAATGTATATGAAAACGACACGTGGCATGTCAAAACCTTTATTTATGAAATATATCAAATAGTTTGTTGAAGTTGTTAGAGTCTTGAAGTTATTAAAATTATAGAAGTGTAGTTAAATAACTTATATTTCGAGTCGGCTTTTAGTTGAGTTTAAGTTCGGATTTCACGTAATAAGCATCCAACAAATAATTTTAACCGTCTAAGACCATAAATGGGCATACCCGCAGGCATACCCCATGAACCTGGTGGGTATGTATGTATGCACTTTGTACATTACTTACCACTGAATCAACAAGTCTCCTTAATCTGTTACCTAAAGTTTCTTTTAGCCAAAAATAGGTCTCCTTAGACATTTCTTTTTAGATTACAAACTGCAAAATTACAAGGAAAGAAAATACAAAAGCTGGAAAAAAATAAACTAAAGTTGAAAATCTTCTATAACTTTTAGTTCCTCTTCTATCTTAACCAATATCACATTCATTGCCTTAAGCTTCAGCTTCTGGGTATGAGTTGCTACATGTGATGGCACTCCTATTGTCAAGGGCATCATACACAGGAAGTATGGTTTGACCATTGACTTGAGAACAAGACAAACATGAATGCACATAAATAATGTTTTCATACAGAAAAAGCAGAGCAAGAAAAGGTCGTAACAGAATCGAACGACAAGCAATCGCTACTAATACACACCTTGTATACATAGATTTCATGTTTGCTATAGTCAAAGAAGTTCCTTGTCATAAGCTGCAAGAAGTTGCTTCACATGATTATTCCAGGCACCGACATTTTCATCATCGACAGTTACCCAATCAACAAGTGTTGATGCTGGTTGTTCCCACCACTCATCAAGCTGCATCAAAATGACACCAGCTATCAGTTTCAACTTTCAAGCAAAGAAGAGTGTATTATACAACATATCTTCTGGAAGTGGAAATATGTTGCTTACCAAATTATCAATATATTTGCAATCATCCAATGATTTCTCAGCATCTGCAATTCTTTTCTTTAGCTCAGGCAACCACTCGTTCATAAATATTCCTTCTTGTTCAGAAGCTAGATCTAAACAGTAATTCGTCGTCCTAAAAGGAAAGTCAGAGTCAAAAGTAAACTATTAGTCAAGTTGAAAGATTAGTTACATCAGTTCGTTTTTGTAACTACTTCTGTTAAGTGGTAGTTAGTTTGCTGGTATTTGGTCTAAAAATAGGACCACTTGTGTTTCATTGAATGTAATGTGAAGATTACAAAAATACAAAAAAAATATTATCGCCTTCTTTGTTCTTAACTCTGTCAACAATGTCCAAAAAGTCGAAAGTGAAACTGCGAGAAAATACTATATATGTGTGTGTGTGTGTGTATCTTACGTTTTATATTCTTTTTGAGAATGATAAGCATGATCTAGTAATGAAAAACCACTTTCAACAAGATCCTTTCTCGTATGAACCAAATTTATAGCCTTTGATAACTCCTCCAATACACTAGTCTCAGAACCGCTCAACTTCAGACAAAACTCCATTGATTCCAACACTGATGCTAAGCTAGCTTCCGAACCTTACCAGTGATAACAAGATTGACTGTTATTTCAAACAGGATCTAATAATATATCAACATAATAATGAAGAAGATCATATCGAGCATACCTGCAGGATACTTAAAGGTTGCAGAAACACGGCATATGGAAGGAATTGCAGATGGATCTCCCGAAGCAGCTCTAGCTGTCAGTAGGTCGGCACTCTTTTCTGCAGCAGCAACTGCTTCAGGTCCAGTGCAACCAACAGGACTCAAAGACTCCAAGAGGGCCTGAAGGAGTCAACAGTCAAATAACACAAGACTTAATTGAACAATATTAAAATATGATGTGTTAGTTAAAAGCATAGTGAATTAGGGACCTGTGGAGTGGATGGAGCCATGTAGAGTCTATTATCAGGACTGCTGGAAAAGGCCGATACTTCTTTACCGATAAGATCTTTTGTTCTGTTCGCCATGTTGGCAACACATGTACATGCTGGAATGATGGTATTAGATGCATGCTCCCTTGCAGATAAGGGTTTCTGACTCCAGAATGCAGCAGAATCCTACAATTCCAAAAAGGATGAATGGTCAAGATTGTATATGATTAATAACTGCATTATAATATTAATGAAAACAATAATTTCTTCTTACGGTGTTTGCTTTTATAAGAGCATCATAGATGGACTTAAGCTCCAATCTTCGAGCATCAAATTCTTCAATTTTCTTCCACTTTTTGTTTAAAGAATCTTCAACTTCCTTTCTTTCTAAACATAACACGTTCAAACGTTGAATTTCACAGGTCAATGTGGTCAAGCTTGCTTTTAATCCAGCAGCTTCTCTTTCCATATCCCAAACCTCCAGCTGAACCAAAACATAAACGAGTTAATAACAGACTTGTTCTAGAATTCTCCAAACCTGACTACACAAATTCATGTGATATAGCAAGCATTTAATTTGTATACCTCCAAGTGTCTAAGACTGCTCATGTTTTGTGAGAAAAATGGAGCACGCACGCCACTGCTCCCGTTTAGACGCTTTATAAGATTTTGGCACATGCTTCTAGCCTCTGCAGCTTTATTGAGCTGATCCTCAGTAGCCAAAAATTGCTTAAAATGTGCTTTCTGTAAACATGAAGATAGATGAACTAGATTTTATAAAATAAAGCGAAATTGTGAAGGCTATAAAGATGAGAGAAAGATGCCTGTCTTTCTAAACGTTGATACTGAGTTCCTTTTGAAGGCATGTCAAGACCATTATTACCATTACCATAAAGTTGAATTGGTACCGGTGAGCCTAAATCAGGAGAAGCATCTATTATTCTATTATTCTCATACTTGTACCTGGATGAAAATTACAAATTTAGTATAGATCATAATTTCACACCTCTTGTATATATAGCATAGCAAGTGAGAAGATAAACTAAAATTATTATTACCTTAATATTTCTGCATCGGCATGAATGTCAATTTTCTCTATTTCTTTAGTAACTGCAAATTTCAACCTTTGAGTGTAAGCAGTTACAGCCAGAAGTAACTGAGGAGGGGATTTTAGACAATCAAGAACCACATCTTGAACCTCATCAGGTACATCCCCATCAAGATCAATGCCTAGTTTGGAAGCTTCTAGTTGTGGGTTTGAATGGAGACCATTTCCTTTGTATGCAGGAAAAGAATCCTGAATCTTTTCAACTGCTTTTTCTGCAAGTAACTCACACGCTGTGCGGATATTCCTTTCCCTGTTTGTCTCGAGAACTTCATCATCTGCAGGTTTTAAACTTTTGATAGTTGAATAAACTGCACCTTTCTCATTGTTCACATGGAAACCGGTGATTGCTTCAACTGAAGAATCAGCATTGGCTTTCTGAGAATCCTTTACTTGATTAACATAGTAACAAAGATGCTTATGATATTGTGTGAATATTCTAGCTGCCACATCACACTGTGCACCATAAGCTTCCAACATCACCTGCTTATGCCTATATCAAGAATGAGAATAAGTATTATCCTCAACATTCTCAACCTTTCTCTGGACCTAACAAGAATCCTAAAATTGAGGCTTTTTTTTGTAATAAAAGCAATTCTTTTACTTACACTCCTAATTATGATCTATCATCATTATCGGATTTAACATGAGAATAAACCACAAACAAACTAGTCGCATTGGAATTACCATATTCTGCTACACGGTAATCTTTGTATTGACAAATTATTGAGAACAAGTTTGATGTTATCAAATTCAATGAATCCGGTTGAACCTCAACGAATCTGGGCTTATAACACTCCAAATACACAGATTAAAGTGAATTCCGCTAAATTTTGGGGCCTAAAGCAAGAGTTAATTTTTTCTAAAACAGTAGAGACTCCCCTCGTTTAAATGCATACAAATGTAATCAAACTGCATCTAATTGCATTAGTTTACAACACAACAAACCTGTAATTCGACTGTTCATCAAGCATCCGCTTGCGGTCAGCCTCCTCACGCGAAACCTCCAACATCTTTGCATTCAACTCCTTCCTTTGATGTCTCAGAGCATGCCTCAGCCTCTTAACCTCCTTCTCAGCTGATTCCCTTTCCTGCAGAGCTGTTTCTCTGTTATCATTCTCCAATAAATTTGCATTTTCAGTTCTCCTCCCCTTTGGTTTCTCCTTCTTCCTCCCTCCGCGGCTCTCTCTCCGGTCGCCGCCACTTCTGGCAGCCTCTGTACCATCACCGCCATGGACAAGGATGTTCCGCCGGATATTATCAACCGTCTTCTCCGATTTAACTCTCTTCAATAGAAAATCAAACACAGGAATCATGTTCCCTCGGCAAACCCTACGAATCGCATCGGATGACGGCATTGACGCCTTACTGGAAGTGAGGTACGGACCTAGAGGTCTGTAACCGATTTCCTTATTCAGCCAGTCTAATATGGCTTCTGGTTGGGCGACAGAGCTCCTTGACGAGCTCTGCATTTTTGCCAGAAACTTCAGATAGTTAGGGTTTCGAAATATCAAATTGAGTAATTTGGCACTGAATTCAACGCCTTCGTAGGTTTAATTTCAGATAACTAGTCCGGTGGTGAAAGAAATCGCTATGATTTAATCAAAAATCAAGTAGATCTATAGATGTCGACGGGTTTTCGACGCGATTTATAATGTTTTACGTAAAATTAAAACGAGAATTGAATGTTCACAGAGTGTAAAAGGATAGGAAAGATAACCGGAGCTGTTGACGGTGAGCGATGATCAGATTGCATGCACGGTATGTATGAATGTGACTAAACATGTTCAAATGGAATGTCCCGCTCGTAATCATTTCGGGATTCAACCAACTGTTTCCATTGTTAGGGAAATTGCCAATTTCTTTGATTAAACAAGGGGACTACTAACCACACACGGGAATTGCTAAATGGACTTGGCCATATACGCATCGTATAGGGCAATACGATGCGTATAGCCCTTCACAATTTCCCATGCCTGACATCCTCGTACAACCTGGTCATTCAAACCTCGTATACGCATCGTATAGGTCAATACGATGCGTATAGCGTACGAGGTACTTTCTGCTACTAGTCAACCATCACATCGCTATACGCCACGTATAGATCTATACGGAGCGTATAGCGATGTGATGTTGACTAGTTGCAGAAAGTACCTCGTACGCTATACTCATCGTATTGAACTATACGATGCGTATACGAGGTTTGACCAGGTTTGACCCGAATCCTATACGCACCGTATTGCCCTATACGATGCGTATAGGGGCCAAATTTTGTGTATTTAACCATGCAAAATTCTCATTCGAACGTATCGTTCAAAAAAATTTCAAACAATCTCTCAAAAATTATAAACATGTCTTGGTGGTGGGATGGTAACTACGGTTTTCAGGTATATTCTAACGAGTCGCTGGAAAACAACCCGCAAAGTTCTGGCGTTCAAGAGGTGAACTGGGAGGAGGTCTCGTCCGACGTTTATTCTAATCAACGGGTAAGGCTTCCAGATTTGAACGAGCCACTGAGCAATCCCGAGTTCGTATACGGTGAACCGTCTTACCTTACACAACCCACGAACGACTTCGTATACGGTGAAGTCTCCTCCCCGACACAACAAACTAACAACTTCGTGTGCGGTGAAGTCTCTTACCCGACACAACAAACCGACGACTCCAAAGACGAAGAACAAAACCATCAAAATGTGTCGTATAAAACTGATCAGAATTTTCAGTCTCGTGAACAGTTGGTGGATTGGGCTATGCGGAGAGGACGTGAGAATGGTTACGTCCTTGTCACCCGACGATCGAGGAGAAAAGGCGACGATCCGACGGAACCGTTTATCAAGGTGTGGCTTGTGTGTGACCGTCACGGCGAACGTGCGTCTACTGCCACGGTTAGACGTGCCGGTAGCAAAAAAATAGGTTGTCCCTTTAAATTGGAAGGAGAGTATCAAGAAAATACTGGTGATTGGAAATTAACGGTGAAGGATGACAGTCATAACCACGATCCTAGTCAACATCTTGTGGCGCACTCGTTTGCAAGGAGACTGTGTCAGTCGGAACAACTTTTGGTGGGGAAGTTGTACTCGCAAAACATGTTGCCACGAAACATTCTGGCAACTATAAGGGAACAAAACCCAGAGAGTAGTTGCATTAAAAAGGACATTTATAATGCTATACAAAAGATAAAAAACGAAACGAGAGTCGGTGAAACTCCAATACAGATTCTGGAAAACCTGCTTTCTTCTAAAAAATACGTCTACTATACTCGAGAAGATCCTGTCACAAATAGTGTGGAGGAGATATTCTTTGTTCATCCGAAATCGTACGAGATGTGGCGTGCTTTCCCGCACGTGTTGATGATCGACGCGACCTACAAAACAAACATGTATAAACTTCCATTTGTCCAAGTGGTCGGTGTGACCTCCACACACCAGTCGTTTTGCGTCGCTCATGCATTTATATCAAAAGAACGGGAGGAAAACTTCGTCTGGGTGCTACTTCAAATAAAAGCAATGTTGCAAAAGTGTATGGAGCCGCGTGTGATAGTAACAGATAGGGACAAAGCTCTTATGAACGCGTGTGATAAAATATTTCCGGGCTGTTCCAAGAACCTATGTCGGTGGCACATACACGAGAATATCGCAAAACATTGCAGGGCATCATTTACAGACGAAGACTGGAAAAATTTCAAGTATTCATGGTCGGTATTATGTGAGTCTCCCACGCCAGATATATACCAGTACAACTTCAACCGGCTTTACGAACGTCTGTATGCAGCCAAACGAGGAAGTAAGTTTTAAATATTAAATATTTAATATTTTCAGTATTTAAATATTTATTCAATATTAAATATTTTTCCAGGAGTTATAGATTATGTGACTAAAAATTGGCTGGACCCGTATAAAGAAAAGTTTGTATCGGCGTGGTCCAACAGAAACCTCAATTTTGGTCAACATACAACGAACCGAGTCGAGAGCCAGCATTCGCTCTTAAAGAGCTATCTTAGAAACGCTAACAGCTCGCTAGATAGACTTGTTGGGTTTGTTGATGAAATTGTATCAGATCAGTATTATCAGTTACAGTTTGGGTTTGGAACAAGCCTGATAAGGAAAATGGACAGCCACATAGCTATTGAATTGTTTGATAACCTGCACGGTAAAGTTTCACATAAAGCTCTAGATTTGATAGAAAACGAGTGGTACAAGTTATCAAATATACGGAAACAAAATGCAACGTGTGGGTGCCAACTTTTCAGTAGTTGTGGGTTGCCGTGTGCTTGTCGTCTGGCAGATATCGAAGCTACAGGTAAACTGTTCTGACTATTTAGTATTTGTGGGTTGCCGTGTGCTTTTCAAAATGTTCTGACTATTTCGTTTAAAATACAGGTGGCATAATCCCTCTAGATGCGGTGGACGTCTTCTGGAGGAAACTTGATTTAAAACCGTCGTTTGTCGATGATGAAAATGTAGACGTGGATAAGGTACTGGGTCAAGTGAGAAACAAAATCATGTCACAACCCGATCAGGTCAAAAGAAGTATGCTGTCGAGAATCGCATGGGTTGTCTTTCCGAGCAAAAGTAACAAGAAAGTGCCTATGGTACAAGAAGATACTCGCGGTCGTATAACTTTGAAAAAGCAACAACAAAGGAAACAGGATGTCGCGAGAAACAGCTCATTCACAGGATCCCAACCGAGCAAATGTGACCATGCGAGACACAGCTCGTATATTGCGTCACAAGAGTCTATACAAGCGAGTTCGGTCTTTCAACACAGTCGTTCAACGAAGGGTAAAGGAAAGCAACCGCAAGATGATAACGCCCATCTAGGGTTTCCATTGATTACGGGGAAAGATGCGGTTAACAATATAAAATGTTTTAAGGATTCGATACCGTCTGTGTTTCATCCGTACATTTCACATATACAGGATGTAAATCCAGACGGTAACTGTGGTTTTCGATCGGTAGCTTTGGGCTTAGGGTTAAATGAAAACCGGTGGCTCTTTATCCGACAACAACTTCTAAATGAGATGGACAATAAAGAGGAATGGTGGAGAACTGTTTTTGACAGAGTCGCCTTTCAAGAGTATGATAGGCTACGTCACACAATAGATTGGCAGTATGTGAAAGCCGCACCAGTTAGTCGTTGGATGTCGATGCCATACACAGGACTCCTAATTGCTCAAAGATTTGGGGTGATTGTTCATCTTTTAAGCATCAACGGTAATCACTTTGCTCAAAGATTTGGGGTGATTGTTCATTTCATCCACGTCAAGTTAGACGGAGAATTTCCGATTCCTACGCCGAATGCACTTTGGAATTTGCACCAAAATGATGATGCAGCAAAATGGGAAAATATATACAATGATCGTATTGAACGATTTAAGAAAATAATGGCTACTAATAGATCTAGATTTCCACAATATTTCACGAATCTCGGATGATATTTGTTTAAAATTGTATTGTAACTATTTTTGAATTAATTTTATGGTTATTTTAAATATTTTTATTTAATTATAGCTGATTATAATTAAACTACTAATACGTGTGATTAATTTTAATTAAATATAATTATAATTAATTTTTATTCAATATTCTATACGCCACGTATAGTCCAATACGTAGCGTATAGAATATAAATCAGAGGGAATTCAAAATTTTGACATATACGACACGTATTGATCAATACGTGGCGTATAGAATACCAAACGTTGCTGAAGATACGACACGTATTGATCTATACGTGGCGTATAGACTTTTGTTATATCAGTTTTGCCTCACGTACTGACCCAAACGAACCAAACAAACAAACACAAAGCCATACGCTACCCGCTCGTTGATTTGGATTGTGGCCTCAAAAAAACTTTGTAAAGGTACGTGTCTCAACCCACGATCATTAATGTTAGGTTTTAATTGAATATTAGCGGGTAAAACTGGGTAGATTAGCGATTTTTAGGTCTGAACTTAAGGGCTATACGCTACGTATAGGGCTATACGTGGCGTATAGTTCGTCCTAGGAAGACGATGAAGCCATACGCCACGTATAAATCTATACGCTGCGTATGGCTTGGTTTACTCGGTCACTAGCCTGCGTATGGTCTTAACTGGTCGCGTATGGCTTGGTTTACCCGGCAACTCGCCCGCGTATGGCTTAATTGGCCTGCGTATGGCTTATTTTGCCCGGCAACCGCCTATACGCCACGTATAAGCCTATACGTGGCGTATAGGTTTTTAAAAAATTAATAATTATTTATTATTTAAAATTAAAAACAATATATTATTATTATTTATTATTTAAAATTAAAAACAATATATTATTATTATTTATTATTTAAAATTAAAAACAATATAATATTATTATTTATTATTTAAAATTAAAAACAATATATTATTATTATTTATTATTTAAAATTAAAAACAATATATTATTATTATTTATTATTTAAATTAAAAACAATATTATATTATTATTTATAATTTAAAATTTAAACAATATTATATTATTATTTATTATTTAAAATTTAAACAATATTATATTATTATTTAAATTAAAAAATTAAAAACAATTAATTATTATCAGATATGGCGGATCATAATGATATTGAGATGGATCAGCTAGACGATCTTGCGCACTACCCATTTCTGGATTTTCCGCCCGATACGGAGGCTTTTTCCCGTTGCCAGAAGCTCCGGGAGGTGCAGATGGGTCCAGGTACGGCGGTGGATTGGGCCCTCCTCGAGGAGGTGCAAGAGGCAGAGCGAGCCAGGGCCATCATCGGCGAGGACACGCCATGGTCGCGTCTTTTTGACCTTTCTTTTGCGGAGACATACCGAGAGCTGGTCGTCGAGTTTCTTTCGACGTTCATCTACTCAGAGACTGGGCTGCAGCCTCTACCCGGAGAGGCGCCGGATATTGACCCGGATCGTATTTCTTTTTCTATTTTTGGGGTCGTTTACCGTCAGACCCTCAGTCAGTGGGCCGTCACGACGGGCTTATACTACGAGCCTGAGACGGTGACGCCGCTTTTCACCGAGGCGGTGACAGAGGTGGACAAGGAGGAACTCCTTGTTTTTTGGGGCTTGATTTCAGATAGTCCTTGGTTGGGTACCAAGGGGAGGGTCTCGGGTATTAGAGACCCTTTGTATAGATATCTGCACCGGCTTATTTCGACGTCGATCGCACCGCGTCTGAAAAGCCGTGAGTGGTGCACTGATAGAGATCTTTTCTTCCTTTTCTGCCTGCTTACTGGGAGGCGGTGCGACCTGTCCACTAGCATGGCGCTTTATTTTGCTTCTGCCTATATGCGACAGAAGCGCGGACTTTTATATGGCGGTGCTTTCATCACGCATATCATGCGGTCGGTCTTACCATTTGACCAGCATGAGCCTGCGATGTTACCGGCCATTCCCCCTGTCCGATTAGACCGTCGCACGGCGAGCGGCATGCGCATCACGCACCGATTCCCGCAGGGCCTTCTGTTCGTAGGGGCCGTCCAGGACCAGGTTTGGGTCCCGGTGCCGTTGCCGCAGATGCCTGGACAGGGGGACCCGCATATGCCTCAGCCGCTACAGGGTATAGCGATTGAGGACGAGCCGCCACACGTCGAGCAGGTCCACGAGCATCCGCCACAGCATCCCCGACACGTACGTCGGTCTGTTAGGCTGGATAGGGCTACCCAGGCAGTGCTTGATGGCCTTGTTGCCGACTCACGACGACAGGGTCGTCAACTCGATCGCATGGAGGACCTGATGATGTGGGCGGTTGGACAGCTCGTGAATCAGTCACGAGCCGCCGACATCGAGCCACCCCCACTACCACCGCCACGTCATTATCCGGACGACCCCGTTCAGGGTGAGGGCGGGGCGGGTCAGGGTGACGCCGGAGCCGGTCAGGGTGACGGCGGAGACGGTTAGATTTAGTTCTTTTATTTGTATTTTGTTTCTTTCGTTGTTATGTATGTAAAACATTTTGATGTATATATTTAATTTTTTGATGTAATGTATATAATGTTTAGTTTATTTGTTTGGTTGTAATGTTTAATATTATGTTTGGTTGTAATGTTTAATATTTTGTTTGATTGTAATGTTTAATATTTTGTTTGGTTTGTAATGTTTAATATTTTGCTTGGTTATACTTTAAAAATTTAACAAATGTTTAAAAAAAATAAAATATACAAATGTTTATATAAATTAAAATAAAAATAAACAAAATATAAATAAATAAAAAAATATAATTAAATAAAAAATACCTATACGTGGCGTATAGGTCAATACGCCACGTATAGGATTCATAAACTCCAAATCTTCCAACTTTTGAAGCAAAAATATAACCCGTGCCTCATACGCTGCGTATAGGTCAATACGCCACGTATTGGACCAGCCGCCAGACAGAGAATGACACGTGGCATTCTGTTGGCAGTGACTGAATTCTATACGCCCTCGTATTGCCCTATACGAGGGCGTATAGATCGGCGGCGGGTCCAATTAGCAATATTCCGTGTGTGGTTAGAAAAAGCCTTAAACAATGACTTAAAGAGCCATCAGATCTTTGGTCCAGTGTGTCAGGAATTGAACTCTCGAAAAAAAAACACTTGCACGAATCATGAGTCTTTGTTATTCGAATCCCATTCAAATAATTTGAATCGAATTCGAATAAAAATTTCGATTTCGAATTTTTGTTTATTAGAATCGAATAATTATTCGATTCGAATATAAATGTCGAATTCGAATTCTAAAATCCCTAATTCGATTCGATTCGAATAACCCGAATTTATATATTATATAATTTATATTTTTTTAAATATATAATATCCTCTTATGAAAATAAGTTTGGTATGGACTTCAAAATTCAAATTCACAAAACTTTTACTTAGTCATCAATTTCTCAAAGACGATATTTCTTTCATTTAGAGATTTGGTTCCATATTTCAAAAAAAATAACAATAAATAATAATTTGGTTTATTCGAATCGATTCGAATTCGATTCAATTCGAATAAGCGTATTCGAATCAGTTTATGTGATTCTTATTCTTATTCGAATCCTGAAAAAAATTTAAATTCGAATAATTTGATTCGAATAATCCGATCTGATTCGTTTGAACACTCCTAACACGAACTCGTCCGTAGTCCACACAGACGTTTTCATGAAAAACACACGGACAAGCCGCACAACGTGACATGCATCGGGCCTGGCTGGTGATTGTGGGCATCCATGAGACCATGTAGGGGGATCTTAAGAAAAGTATTTTGTATAATTAAAATTACAATTTCTTAAAATTAAAAATAGGGGTGTTCAAAGTCAGATATCCGAAAATTCGGATATCCGAAATTTTCGGATAGTGGATTTCACTATCCGAGTCAGAAATTTCGGATATCCGAAATTCGGATATCCGAAATTTCTGACTCGGATAGTGAAACGGATATCCAAAAATATAAAAATTATAAAAAATATATAAAAATAATATTTTTAAATTACAAAAACACTTAAAAACCTTAAAAAACATTAGAAAATATACATATAAAAATATATAAATATAATATATCGGGTTTTGATTCAAATTTTCTTATTTTTAAATAATAAAAACAATTAAATAAATATATAAATATAATATTTCGATTCGGATATCCGAACTATCCGAAATATCCGAAAATCACTATCCGAATCCAAAAATTCGGATATCCGAATTTTCGGATAATTCGGATTCGGATTTTCGGATAATTCGGGTTCGGTTTCGGATTCAGATTTTTTTGAACACCCCTAATTAAACATACACCGCATCTGGATTATTGCATATACTACGTATGTATTCTTATTATATTATATGCCTCATTTATTATGTACCTACATATGTATTTGTCCGACACCCATGGGAAAAAAATTATTTGTTATATATACGATATAATCCCTAGCGAACCATAAGAAATTTTAACACCAGCCTCATGAATTTTTTTTAACCAAAACGACACCCAAAAAGTTAATTCAAAACTTTAGTGAAACGGATTCGCTGAAAAGAAAACAAGTGACTATCGACTGAGAAGTGCTGCCCCCACTGCACAATCGACAATCACCTACACCACAATCGCATGCGAGAGTCAGGTTGCCAGTCGGAGTGTTGCCCATGAACTCTCTCGAATCCGGTTCCAAAAGACCAATAGGTATTTTTTAATACTTTTTTTCTATTAAATTAAGTACTTTTTGAAACTTTTTTCTCTAAATTTTACTTTGTTATTTGATTAGTTGCTAGATTATTTAGTAAAATGTTTAATAGTAGATTATTGATTGATTGATTATATGGATATTGATTTGAGTAATTGAATATTTTATGTTTAGTCTATTTCGATAGCCTAACTAAACTCGGTGAAAAAAGTCGATGACCCGACTCAATTTAGAAAAAAAAATTCAATGACCCGACAATAAGCTTTTTTAATAAAAGTTCGAACACCAAAAAAATTCGACATCATGAAAAACCTTTTGGGTCCACGTGACTACATATATTACTCATCATACTTTAGTGTATCCATTGTTACATATAACGATGCATATGCATTCTTAGTATAATATATGCGTTTATGATTACACCACATTTGTTGAGTATGCCTCCAATATGTATTGATGATTACATCACATGTCGTTAGAAATTATACTTGAATATATGCATTGCTCCATAAACGACATGTGTTTGATTTCCCCCCTCAATTTGCTGTCTTTTGATATGTACTCATTTGATTTGTATTCGATTAGTTTTGATTAAATATTTGTTAACATGTTTAGATAAGTCTGACAAAATGGGTGGGTCGGGTCAAGTCAGGTAGTGGTCGGAACCGATTGATTTAAAAACAAGTTTAATTTGGTTTGGATCAAAACGTGCTCCAACCAAAATAGGTCAAGGTCAAAACAGTGCATTTCAGAAAAAAAAAAACTCAAATGACTTGTTGATTATCACTCTTTTTTCGGTTTTATTTCCATATACAACCAATGTAATAAACATGTAAAAAAATTGAAAATCTGTTTTTTATTTAGGCATTTAAACGAACCCAACATGTTTGTTCGTGTTCACTCATTAATGTAACATCCTAAAAACCTTCATTCTCGTTGGATCTTGTTTTTGATCAATTTCAGAAGATAGCACATGAAGAATTAGAGCATTTCATGGTAAGAATTTGTCCAAATCTACTAGGGTTTGATCCCAACATGTTTTGGTTTGGAATGGGTTTTATGGGTAAAAACTAGGGTTTGATCCTAAAACTCGGAATTTTACGTAAGAAATTGCCTAAAAACCGTAGATCTAGCTAAATGAGAGTTAAACAAATATCTAGATCAAAATGGCGACCGGGTCCCTTGATGTTCATGGGGTGACACTTGGGTGATAAAAAAAGTTACGATTTTTGAAGTGTGCACTCATGAATTGACTTAAAACCCATAAAAACTAAAGAGTTAAATACTTAAAAAACTTGAAGATTGAAGACTTGAAGTCCATATGGTAAAAAAAATCTACGTATATAGTTAATTCGATTTGAATTCGGGTTCAAGATATTAAATTCGAAATCGATTCGAATCGAATCCTTATTCGAATTGAATAAACGGATATCCTTATTCGAATTCGGTTCGAAATGAATTTCGAATTATTCGAGTTCGATTCGAATAATGAACTAGTATGACATTTGTGTATTTAAGAATATGCAGATATATCTGTTATATATCATGTAGACTGTAGTAACCTCAACCTCGAATATTCCTATTATGATATAAACATACATACAAAATCTGAATTTAATATAAACCGATACAAGTATCAAAACGTATTTGCAACCCATACGTTCCTATCAACACATAACAAGTCTTTTACTGATATTATATCATCATTTAATCAGACCATATTGGATGCCTTTCCAGAATGGGAGTACAAGTTTTCAATGTTTGAACATATAGAATAGTAGAACTAGAACCCATAAGGTACGTACGGTTTTATACATTTATGTAGCAGTAACTGAACATCATAATTATACAAACCCAAACTTCACCACTGTATGAACACATTCGACAACTTGGAGATGAATCGCCTGTAGATCTTACTGGTTAATGTGGCGGATCATCCAAAGTGGCATCATGGTGGTCGATACAGGATGAGTTTGAGCTAATCCCTCCTCTCTCATGGCTGCTCCCATGAATGGTCCACTGTAAAATGTCAAAATCTATAACCACCATTTTCATAGAAAACTGTTTGATTTCTAGTAGTGCACAAACGACTTCCATTGGAAAGGAAGTGTGTATGTGTATGTGAGAGAGAAAGAGTACCTGGTGGTTGCAAAAGAAGGAACTGAATGTGGCTGAGGCAACTGTGGCATTGAACATGGTTGCTCACTGTTCTTCTCATTCTCTTTCAGCTGTGCACAGTTCAAACAGTTGGAAAATAAGTTTTCTTAACTAACTTGTAAACTTTTGGGATATTTTTTATGTTTTCATGAGACATCTAATTAAAAGACCGCTAATTACCCCAACAACGAACCGAACCTTCAGTGAACAGTTCGACGTAATGTTCATTTATGTTAATAAATGAACGAATACGAACACAACTTTTTATTTATTTTAATTAAACGAATGAATATTAATTTATTTACGTTCGTGAATGTTCGTTCATTTACGTTCATTTATACTTGTTCACTTATATGTTTGTTTAAATATTTTAAAACCTTAAACCCAATTTAAAATTAATTTAATATCTTTATTTACTTTTAAAATGTTGGATGTAAAGGTGAAGGTATTTTAGACTTAAGTCTACATATTTACATTACTTTTAACTGGTGAACGAACACGAACATGTTCGTTTTCTTAATAAATGAACACGAACAAGAAAATCTGTTCGTAGTGTTCGTGTTCATTCATTTGTTCGGTTAAAGTTAAACAAACAATCACCAACAAGCCCCGTTAGTATTCGTTTGATTCATTTACAAGCCTATCGCTAACCGATTCTATGAATAGAAGTACCTTCTTAGAGAGTGAGTTGTTTGTGTCTCGCAACGCCTTCTCCTGTCATCAAACATGGTGCATTTTGTAAACCAGATCAATGTTCTTGATGAACTAAAACCTTTTAATTAATACGTTTGCTTAACATAAGAGGTTATATGTTACCTTTTTATGGAGCTCGGAGATGGACTCGTGCATGACTTGATTCTGCAAAAAATAAGTACAACAAACTAAATAACCGTTTTTATACGCATACCAGAAAGAATCATATTAGTTTTTGAAGTTACCTTCTTCGTTCGGATTCGCTTAAGAGCTGTATCGAGTTGTTGCTCCACATTTTGAAGCTCCCTTAGGTTTAATTGCTCTAGGTCTTCCCCAACATAGTGCCTAAACTTGTTTAAGTAATATATGATCAGCCATAACTCATAAGTGTAACACTAATCACCTTATAAATAGTTTATCAATAATACTAGTTATCATTAGATATCTAGATAAACATACTGTATTACTCTTATAAATAGTTTATCAATAATAAGTAATACTTCACAAGTTTTTATTCTTTTACGCGATCATTATCAAAGATTTTTAAGTGACTCTACCTTATGTTTTTTTCAAGAACTTCAATCCTTGCCTTGAGCTTTGTGGATTCAAGAGACCAGCTTGCCTGTGCACAATTTTCCTTTTAATAATTGGTCCTTTAATTTATATATGTTTTGTTTACGGTTCACAATGTGTAATAATATTACAACAGAAGTGATATGATATATATTTATGCATATATGTACCTGTGTTTCGGATTCAGGAGCCGTAAGCAACTGCTCTGCGTACGAATACCTTTCATACCTTTCAAGAATCGCGTCCATACTACATGTTTCAACTAAACAACAGTAAGAATATGTACGTGATTCATTATAGCCGAAACCAATATCACCACATGATAGTGTTATCACTTTAGCAAAGAATAATTTCAAGTCTAGGCATTAGGTGTTAGACACAACATGATTCGTGAATGAATCATGCATGACACGATTTTCTAGAGTTTGCTCCGCATCTATGACAAAATGTAGCAGACCACTTGACAAAGGGATTAGTGAGGCACTTAGTGCACAAGTTGGCAATTGGGATGGAATTAGTGTGTATTTAAAATTTTAATTTTGAGATGCCCAATTCCTTTGATTATGATGTTAGAAGTTGAATTTAATATGGAAAGTTTATGCTTAGAGATTGAAGAGCACATTTTACATACAAATTAACTAGCGTCTTTCCATCTTTTTTTTTGGACGGCGAACATTGAATGTTAAAAAGCTAAATCACTAATTTTCTTTAATTAAAATAGTTTTTTAGTAAATCAAACTAGTTTTGCATCCCTTTAAGTTTTTTTTTGAACGGCAACAATGAGATATACTCAAATAAAAGCTAGCGGGGAGCAAGGAAAAATGGTATCTTCATTTTTTTATTTTGTTATTTATAAGAGAACTTATTTCAATTTGGGAAAGAATATTCTTTGGGAAATTGTTAACATTTGCTTGTTGGATTTTGATGCTAATCTTTGATCATCTGAACCTTGGCTAAACCTTTTTGCAAGATTCCTGATACTTAATAGTATTTTACTGGATGAATTTTCGTGGTAAATATTTCGTTACAAAATGTTTTATTAGTGTAGTGTATCAAACGGGTATGTATCAACATAAATTAACTTTTGGTTCGGAGTTTAAATCCTGTAGAGTGCAGCTTGTTACGTAAAAAAACATGAAATAACTTTGAGTAATCTACAACTGGAATAAATTTGATTTTTTGAAACTAGAAATGACCTCCTAAGGGCTTTGTCCTAGCGGTATCCTGGTCATTTCTAAATGTGAGGTCGCCGGTTCGAATCCGGGCCACAGTAAAAAAATGGTCTGTGGCCAGGTCAGAGGATTCAGCCAGTTAGGGGTTCCTCCTGTGATGGGTTGCTTTGTATGTTCTAATTGTTATCACGAGAAAACTCAATTGTGTTACCGTTTAAAAAAAATTAAAAAAAAGAAAGAAATGACCTCCCAAGACACACACAACCTTTGTGAGTACTAGGTTGTCTTCGTTGCATATGTACGGAGAAACTAAAGCTGATGTTTCCTGTTCACCCCCCAACAGTTTAAAGAAAATCTAGTACAATAGTGTTTTAAGGCTGTGATATGTAGCAATTAATTAAGAACATTCATAGCTAGTTATTTATAATTATGTAATTAAGTTTTGTATATTTTATGGAGTGTTTTATAATGGTTGTGAGTATAAGATAGAGAAAAGTTATAAGGTTTTTATAAATATAAGGATAAAAGTAGTGGTTTTTAGTATAATTATAAGGATAAGGATAAGGATAAGGAGAGAGAAAATTAGAGATAAAAGGTAGAAAAAATAGTGTTTTTTAGTGTAATTATAAGGATAAGGATATGAAATATAAAGAACAGACTAGGAATGCTCTAAGTAGATCACACAGCTCAAGAAAACTCTCAAGTTCCAACATATCAAATTAATTAAACTTTTTCAGAAACAATTTTTTAATAATACCAAACAAATAAAACAGTACACAACCTACAAAAAATAATTAACAAGGAGAGTGACTGCAAAAAATTTTAAATGATTTGTGTGAGAATAACAAAAAATAAAAGAAAACACACACATATATCATTTTGAACATATATGTGAACCCAAAAACAAATTAAAAGTTTAAGAAATAAGATTTGAACATTGACATTAAAACCAACCAGAAATATGCATAACAATGCCATTATGGTTGGTGGCTCAATGGTAGAGTCAAAGCTTCTAGAAACACCCAAGTGTTTGGACATCAAGGGTTCAATTCCCAGTGACATGATTATAAGAAATTCGCCTTTCAAAAAAAGAAAGAAATATGCATAACAAAACCGTTGTGCACACTGTGCCTCATAAATGAGCTAGAAAAAATGGTATCTAGCTTCATTTTTTTATGGAAATTTGCAAGGGAACTTATTTCAATTTTGGAGAGAATATTCTTTGGGAAATTATTAACATTTGCTTGCTGGATTATGGTGTTAATCTTGATCATTTGAACCTTTGCTAAACCTCTTTGCAAGACTACCGATACTTCAAAAGATTTTACGGGATAGAATTTTATCCACATCTATATATCTAGATCATAACATGAATTAATTAACTTTGAGTAAAAGTTAAATCTTGCAAATGGGTATATTAAAAAACTTGATTTGTTCATATCCAAACAGTAGTAGTAATCTAGAGCTTGACCAAATTAATTTTTTGTATTAGAACATCACCTCCTAATTAAGACACAACCTTTGTGAGTACTAGGTTGTCTTCGTTGCATATGTACGGACAAATTAAATTAAAGCTGATGTTTTCTGATTAACCCCATCAGTTTAAAGAAAATCTAGTAGAATAGTGTTTTAAGGCTGTGATTTAAGTAGATCACACAGCTCAAGAAAACTCTCAACTTCCAACATATCAAAACTTAATTATCAAATTAAACTTTTTCAAAAACTATCTTTTAATAATATCAAACAAATAAAACAGTACACTACCCAGAAATTTTTTATTTTTAACAATATACATCTAAAGGTAAAGGGTTTCATAGTAGATCACATGTCTATAAAAATGGATGCATGCAGAAAGAAGAGTGACTGAATAAATTTTAAATTATTTGTGTCAGAAAAACAAAAAAAATAAAAGAAAAAACCTCAAGAAACCACACAAAATCAAGAGGGTTAGTTTGTCATGAGTTATAAACTTGACCCATAAAAATCTTGGATTTAGGGTTTGAAGATTCAAGAAACAAGAACTTGAAATCTTGAAAATAAACATACACACATGTCATAAACATATATTGTGTCAGAATTAACAAAAAAAAAAAAGAAACGAAAAAACACAAAATCAAGGGGTTAGTCATGAGTTATGAACTTAACCCACAAAAATCTTGGATTTAAGGTTTGAAGATTCAAGAAACAAGAACTTGAAATCTTGAAAATAAACATACACACACAAAAACATATGTTGTGTTAATTAACAAAAAAAAGAAAAGAAAAAACACAAAATCAAGTGGGTTTGTCATAAGTTATGAATTTAACCCACAAAAATCTTGGATTAGGGTTTGAAGATTCAAGAAACAAGAACTTAAAATCTTGAAAATAAACATATATTATTTAAAACAATTTTAATCCAATTTCAGGCCAAGAAAACCCTAATCAGGATGTGGGTTTTGCATGTTTTTACATAATATATAACCTAAATTAACAATTTAAAAAAAAAGATAAGAAGAAGAAGAAGAAGATATGAGAAGGACCTGGAGTTAGTTGAGTACTCAAACAGTTTCCCTTTTGAGGAAAAAACAATGAGAGCCACATCAGCATCACACAACACAGAGATCTCATGAGCTTTCTTTAGAAAACCTGTTCTTCGTTTAGAGAATGTTACTTGTCTGCTAATTTTGTTCTCGATCCGCTTCAACTGAACCCTTCCTCTCCCCATCTTTTTCAGATATCGTTTTTCTTTCTTTCTTTCTACACAAAACCCTAAAATCAATCAACTTTTTAACTTAAAAAAATATAAAAGAGATCTAAGAAGACGACGAGGAGGAGAAAGACACAGGAGAATGTCTTTTTATGTTTCTATTTTGGTGTATGCATTATATTATTATCCTCACTATCTTACACATAATAATCTGTTTCATTGCCATATATAAACAGCAAAAAAGTATTATTTTATGCTTACATCTTTTTGGACCCTCAATATCTTAAAGATCCTAAGTTCTACTCCAAATCTTAAATGGGTAATTAAAGTTTCATATTTTTTTTAAGACTTAATTGCATAAATGATCCCTGTGATTTGATCAATTTGCATGCTTGGTCCTAGATTTTAAAAATTACAAATTTAATCCAAATTTTTGTGACCTGGTTGCGTCTTTAGCCCCTAATGTTAACAGTAGTTAATTTTTAACGGAAAGTTAGTCAATGTACTATCCACGACTCCACGTGACTTACGATTGCAAACTTAACTATAAAATTAAGTTAAAATCAGTAATAAAAAATTGGTAAAATAATAAATTTCATAAAATTCAGTGAAAATTCGTAAAAAAATAAGTAAAAGTCATTAATTATTTTTATTGATTTTTACTAATGTTTACTGATATTACTTATTTTTAAGATTAACTTTGCAATCGTAGGTCACATGGATATCACATTGGTTAACTTTTCGTTAAAAACTAACTAATGTTAACATCAGGGGCTAAATGTGTAAAAGGTCTCAAACTTTGGACTAAATTTATAATTTATAAAATCTAGAGACCAAACATGTAGTTTGATCAAACCACAAGGTCCATTTATAAACTTTTTTTTAATAAGTAATAATGTTGGAATATGATTTTTAAGGTGTTAAAAAAAGAATAATAAATATTAACTTTTTTTTAATAAATAGTATGTTGGAATATGATTTTTAAGGTGTTAAAAAAAAGAATAATAAAATGAAAGGATGAGGAAAGAGAATAATTGTGTAAGAAAGGGATATAAATGTGCTGTCAAGTTCTCATTGGTTGAGTACTTATCACTGTCTTGCTTCAGGGCACATGTTATGGAGTCATTCAATTTGAATAATTGAAAGAAAAAAAATGATAATAATGTTTTTATCATTTATTATAAAATTTTATTGATATATTGTTATAATATACTTTAACAAATTTTAAGTCGTAGGCTTTCCATTGGTGTAAATGGATTGCATAGAAAATCTTATTGTTACATTTTTTTGTATACATTGGCTTTCCATCGCTATAAAAAATAAATATCATCAACGGATCATTTCCGACATATACAAGTATCAGGGTTGGCCCTGAGAATCCTCGAAATGTTTTGAGCCCGTGACAAATAATAAAAAAATGGGCCTTAATAAATTTTTTTATATGTAATGGATTTAAATATATACATTTTTGTGTTTTATTCCAGTTTAATAGTTTAAACAACTATGAGCTTTTGTGATACAACCTTTTAAAGAGAGAAAAAAAAGAGAAGAGAAAAGAAAGAAATATGATACATAAAAAATAAATAGTGTTGTTGTCAAGATTTGAACTTGTAACATTTACATATTCTTGCAGTGGTTTTTTTCAATTGCACTAAATAAACTTTGATGTACACAAAATTGATGTATAAACTAAATATATAACATTTAAAACATATACAAAATTTTTAAAAACTTCGGGCCACTCGAAAGACCGGGTCTGGAGCCGTGACCCACCTTGCCCCTCCCTTTGGGCTGGGCCTGAGAAGTATACAACCGTTAGAAATATATCAACGGAATCTGTCTAAATCCAATTTTTTAATTATTTTTTGGATTTTGGTGTCGGTAATTTCCGACTGGTCTAGTTGCATGTTGGTAATCCGTTGCTATTATGCTGGTAAACCATCCGGTTTTCGTCAGTAATATATGTTAGGAAACTGAATTATCCATTACCAGATGGTCGGCCGGTTAACACCGACGGATTCTCGTCCTTAATAATTTTCACTGAGGGGATGTTCTGTGATGACACACTAGTTTTTTTAGTAGTGCATCGGTAAAAGCACACAGGTTTTGCGTGGTTTACTTTGTACAAGTATAATCAACAAAAAGTACGTGATGGAGGTTGCGTGTTGCGGTGGTCTCGATTTTGAATAAATTTTTTTTTATCAAAATTTAGTTAGAAATAAAAACGTTATATACGGAATTAGAAAAAAACGTTACATTGTTATGAAAAAAATTAAAACATACTATTTTTGACTTGTGGGTTTTGGCCCCGTGTTGCGACGGCTCAATTTTGAATAAAACTTATATTAGAACGTAGGTAGAAATAAGCCGTTGCAATGATATTTTCGGAGGAAAACAAAAAAATTAAGAGTGTTTAACCCAGGTTGGTTTCAAATAAAATTTATATGAAAATACGGTAAATCTGGAGTTCTATAAAAAATATTTTTTAAAAATCGTAAGAGGAAAACAAAAACAAACTATATAAAGAAAACAAAATCTTAAAGCACCTTCGACAACTTATACGTTCATGCTTCGATGAATACATTATCACGAAAACTCGTTTTGAAATTATATCGAAATGTAGATAAAATAAACAAATCGCAAAGGTAAATTATGGATTTGTAAAACATCATATTGTGTAAGTTATAAGAGAAAAATAAAATAAACCGAAAATTAATTATAAACATTAAAATATTTAAAAAAAACAAAAAGTGGCGACGTTGGAAAAGGAAAGAACCGTGGGGGAGGGGAGGGGAGGGTTATGGGATCAAACCCGCGCCACGCTAGTGAAGGAGTGACTCGTAACCACCAAGCCAGTAGCTCCTGTGTAAGATCTGTTATAGCGCGCACACTAAATATATTTCTATAACCTAAAATTAAAAAAAAACTTAATGTTCACACCAACATTCACAAACAAAACACACACACACACATATATATATATAGGGTGTAGGTCATGAGAAAACTCCGTTTTATATAAAAACCAAGAAACCATTTATTAAATCTTCAATATTTTAGGTCATTTCACATGTATTTAACAGAGTAATTTTATGTCCATCCACTCAGGGTAAAATTTGTTACGTTCGTGCAAACTATTAGACTGAACTCTAGTATTCCAAAGTTATTGGCCAAAAGTGAAATTCGTATAAACCATATGGGCCATCCGTGTAATTTAGGGTGTTTATTATTTGAAACGGACTCGAATAATTAGAAATTCGATTAGAACCGAATTTGTATAAAAAAATTAAATTTGAATAAGGATTCGATTTGAATAAGTATTTCGAATTCGAATCGATTTCAAATTTAATATATTGAATTCGAATTAACTATATACATAGATTTTTCTTATGGTATAATTTTTTAGTCTTCAACCTTAAAGTTTTTTAAGTATTGGACTATTTAGTTTTTATGGACATTAAGTCAATTTATCAATTCAAACTTCAAAACGATATAGACTCTTTACTATTATTTTAACCTCTTGACTACTATGATAGTATGGTATCATACTCAACTTTAGTTTTTAGTTATCTTGTTAGTTGTAACATTCTTTATGTTCAGTCTTTTGTATTTATGTATGAATTAAATTGTGAAATTTTAGAAATTTAGTTAAAAATATGAATTTACAATTTTTTGCTTTTATTTTTCTAATTCGGTTTATTTGAATGGATTCAAATTCGAATCTAGATTTTAAAATTATAAATTCGAATAAACCTAATAAATTCGATTGAACTCCCTTAGTGTAATTAATTCATTAAAATTAGGTTGAATACTTTTTATGAAAAGTAAGAAAAATATCTTAGTTTTTACAGAATTAACGATTTATTAAATTGTTCTACTTACATATTTCTAAAATAGTGTTCCTTAAGGAAATAAAATAAATATCTAATGATTTAAAAACAGTTAATTGTATTTTTCTAATAATTACTTGTTTTGAAGATGAAAATGTAAAAAAAACAAAGTTTATTGTACTTATAAAATAAATGAAACTAGTAATTTTACCCGCCACGCGTTGTGGCGGTGTCGAAACGTAGCCTAACTCAAATTCTCGTGATCTGCAGCGTGAAACGGACCTGAAACTGTTAAAAAAGAAACACCGTTAGGTACATAAAAACATATAAGATTATGGCTAGTCGTTTAAACCGGAAAGAAAATGTAAAAAAAAAACAAAAAAACCAAAGTAAAAAAATGTTTTGGCGTTGATACTAGCGTACGTAAGTGTACGGATTTGAGGTGGATCGGCTTAGAAGATCGAACCATAGATATAAAAACGTATTATGCCTCTAAAATTACGCCTAATAAGTAATAAGCAATAAATAATAATCAAAATAATATAAAAAAAAGTTTGTTTTTTTTTAACGGCAAAAAAAAGTGAAAAAAATAATTTTCATAATTATCAAAAAAAAAAACAAAAATTTTTGTTGGCTATAGGTCTTGAACCTGTGAACTATTGTATAGAAAGGATAAGGACAATGGCCCAAACCGCTAGAACAGCATCATATTTATTTTATAAGTGGACCAAGAAATTTAAAAGATTGTGTTGGTGGCAGATTCTTAGTGGACGCCGACCTTGTAAAATAAGATTAAGGTAATACATGTTTTCTAAAGCATAAACATTTGGATGTACAGGAAGGAAAGTTTTAGATGTGATAACAGAACTCTTCTTTTTGGGGATGGTACAAGGATAAATAAGTCATTTAAGTTATAGATACCTTAGCTGATGTGATGGACATGACGTAGCCTCCTTTCATCATGTAGATTGTTATTGGGTTCATTTTTGTTTTTATATAAAATAAAATAGTAAAAATATTGATTTATATCTATTTTAGACTAATTTTCATGAATTTTGAAAAAGTCATTACAACTGATAAATTAAAATATGTAAAAATATAACGAAATAAATTTTTTTATTGTTATAGTTAATATCTAAACATGTTTGACTTTAAATTTGGTTGAACTTTTTATTGCTTCATTTCATGTGTGTTATATATTCCATCAAATCAGTCTTCATCAACTTGGTTGAACTTTTTATTGAAGTTTTGATATTATTTTGATGTCACATTTTGAAGTTGAACACTAGGCAAAAGAAAAAGATGCCTACATATTTTGTGATATTATTTTGAAGTTTTGATATTAAAGATCAATAGAACAGTTGGCCAAAGAAAAAGAAATAGAAGAGTGGGCAGTTGCATTTAGCACAGGAGGTATAAAATTTCATATTTGATTGGAATTATTAAAAACTTATGATGATGAAATAGGAAAGAAAAAGAAATGTTATTAAAAAAAATTCCTTAACTTTAAATTTAAAAAATAAAGTATATATTAAATTCCTCGTCAGCATATTTAAAAAAAGGAGAATAAAAAAAGAAATGTCACATAGGTCGTCTTTTCTCGGTATATATTTATCAATTTACATGATATCAGAGAAAAAGTGGATAAAGTTTCATAATAATGTAAAAGTGATTGCATACAATGAAAAGTTTTTTTTTTCCAAAATACTGTTCTTAGAAAACTTATTTATCAAAATGAGTGATTTTAAAAATATTTATCAAAATGGGTGTTTTTTGAAAACATCATTTTTCTCACTCCTAATCTTAATGGATAAACTTTTTTATTTTAAATTATGTTATTTAAAAAAGTTTAGAAAATGCTTCTAATAAATAAAAAAAAACATTTTTTTAGAATGTCGTGTTTGATAAAAAAGTTTTTAAAATGTTTTTTAATTTTTTTATAAACATTTGCTTTATTTCTTTTAAACTTTTTTTAGCCTTTCATAAATGTTTTTTTTATTTCATTTAAAATGTTTTTTTTATAAACGTTTTTATTTTTATTATTTTAAAACAGTTTTTGTATATAAATATTTTTAAACATTTTTATTTAATTTAAAAAATGTAATAAGCAACCCATTTTTAAAAACACTGTATAAAATATCATATACACAAAACTATTTAAAAATAAAATAAAAACAAAAACGTTTATAAAAAAAAATTTAAATGAAATAAAAAAAACATTTATGAAAGGCTAAAAAACGTTTTAAAAAAATAAAGAAAATGTTTAAAAAAAAACTAAAAAACCATTTAAATTTTTTTTTATAAAACATGACAATCTAACAAAATGTTTTTTTTTTAATTTATTAGAAAGATTTTCTTAACTTTTTTAAATAACATAGTTGTAAATAAAAAAATTTATCTAATAAGATTATGAGTGAGAAAAATTATGTTTTCAAAAAACACTCATTTTAATAAATATTTTTCAAATCACCTATTTTGATAAATAAGTTTTCTAAGAACATTAGTTTTGGAAAAAAAACTCTACAATGAAAGACATTTAAGTTTTATTACATTATTCTTTTTTGGTATTTTTCTTTTCATTGGTTTTACCCTCTGATAGTTGCTCTCTCTTTTTTTTCTTTTAAAAATTTGAAGTCATATGATATTTGTTTCGGTGATGAATGAATCGGTGGTCAATTTTTGAGCAATTAATATTTCTCAAAACTTTGAGATTGAGCCTTCTTTGGGTTAACAAGAATCTGGTCATTTGATTGCTTACGATTCTACATCATTTGGTATCAGAGCTTTTGGTTATCAAATGGCTCGACGTGGGGGAGGAAGACCCCTTATACATTAAACCGTCTACCGAGGCAACAACAGAGGTGATCCCGATACATGATCTTAAGATCAAGCGACTTCGACTACGGATTTGAGATCTTGACTTACAACAAGAGATGCACAACAAAGAAACCGAGTCGGGTAACCTCTATGAAGACCAGATTGATCTCGATTAAAACGTATGTTTTTGGGGGCTAAAAGCTCTTAGCCGGCTTACTGATCAAGAGGATGAACCAACATTTGCTGAATTTTTGAATCAAAATGAGGTTGCTAATGGTGGTAATTAGCTGAAGATGGAGGTTGTTACGGTGGCCCAGGGTGACAGTGATTTGTCAGAAGATATTCAAGGTATGACTACTCTTGCCAAAGAGCCAACAACCACGATGGGAGACTTTGTGGATGGAGAGGTGGTTTATGCCAAGACGTTACGTGCGTGGCGATCTGATGGGTTCAAATTCATGTTATACACCAAGTGTTTTCTAGTCTTCAAGTTCATAAAAAAATGTAGGTCCGAAAAATTAACAAAGGAGTTGATGGTCTTTTAAAGTTCTCAAGCGGCTCAATGATAATGTTCTCAAGACTCGAAGACGAGTCTTTTTCAAAGATAGGGAGAATTAATGATGTGGCTGATGACCCAGAGTTGAACCTGTTCTAGAATAGGATCTAGATCGAAGTTTATCAGATTTCCTAGGAATTTGAATTTTAAAATTTATTATTATTATTATTATTTTGGTATTTATCTTTTTGTTGGTTTTATCCTCAACTCTTCATGACACCACATTTTAATTATAAATGGTTTTATCCTCACCTCTTCATGGCGCCACATACTAGTTATAAATAAGGTAAAATCAAGTGAAACTCGAACTTGCAAAATTACTCATCAAACTCGAGTTTAGTGAGAATGTTTATACCCCCCCCCCCCCCATAAATTTGATTTCCAAATCAAGTAATCAGAAGCATATTTCGTACGTTATGGTATATGATATATTGCATGCTTAAAGGCCTATAGGGATTAAATTAAAAATCCTAATATACTACAACTTATTTCAACCAATATTGGTGGCCAACTTGCGTGTATATATTCATACTTAGAATCATATGCTCCATTAAGATCAAGACTTTAGATATTTTTTTCAATAAAAAAATTATAAAATTCCTTATGAGAATGTTGGGATATCTGCATTTTATTATAATTATAGTCTAGGCTAAAGTAACTCTAAAGAATAACATTCGAAAACTACGTACGATTAATTATAAGAGAGCAAAACCAAAATAATCGACAATATGGCACATACATAATCTATACTACTTAATAAACTAGTAAATTGGAGGAGGACACGTGTCATCTTCCTAGAGCTTTAACGAAATGGTTTTATCGCATCTCTCTCCTATTAATAATCAACTTCATTATTTTAGATAACTAAATTAATAATTCGTTTTAATTTTAGATTTTTATCTACTTATTTTTTAATTCAAAATTTTGTTTATAACAATTAAATTGTTCAATCATATTTTTACTAACTCTACAAACCGAACCAGTTTTATAACCAGGAAGGATTCAATTAAAAAAAGTCTTCAATCATATATTTACATATTTAAAGATCTAATATTTGTTATAATTTTGTTGAATCTCACCTTATATTTTGTCATATCATTATTGTTGAAATTATTCAAGTAAATTATTTTATTTTATTCCTATTTTGATTGATTAATTAAATTAAGTTTTAGAAAAAAATGTTCTAAAGTATAATTAATTTTTTGTCCTAATTCTATTAAAGATGAGGCATATTTCATCCAACAACCGTTCTCCATGATTTAAGATTTAAAATTATAACAAATATGGAAACATATAAATTTTAATGAATCAATTAAGTGGTTTTATAAATTTTTATTATTTATTTTTTAAAATGCTTCTGCTCTTTCTTTCCAAATTAGTCTTCTGTTGATAACAACCTCCCCAAGATTTTTTGTAAGTGATTTAGAAATAAATCCCGTTATAAGCCATGACTAAGACAAGTTGTTATCAACACACGAAACCCTCTATTGAATCGGTGAATTGCTATCATCATTACAACATACCATAATCTTCATTTACATTTTGTGAGTCATGACCATGTCATCATTTCAAGTAAATGGAACTCAATTACATCTTAAATTATCTTTCATCATATAGGATAATATATCATGTGAAAATATGTCAATTTTGGTTATGTTTAATTACTAACAGGTGAAAAAGGTAATACATAAAATTATCCTCCTAATTAGAGGGTCAATTTTGACCTATTATGTGAAAATGTATTAATGTGTGTTATGTTCTTATAGTAACGGGTCAAAAGGGTAAAACCAAAAATCCTCCTCTATATATGAAAACTAGAGGCTCATTTTTGACCCATTATATGAAAATGTGTCAATTTGGGTTATGCTCAATTACTAACAAGTCAAATGGATAAAACTAGAAAATTATCAAATGACAAAAAAATTGTTTGTCCAGTCGACATTTGAATTAAAATATGTTTACTTGAGAGTCATTTGTTACCTGACTAGGGTTGGAAGCTAAATTCAGTCTTCGCCATAACATAAGAAAGTTGTGGAGTGCATAAGCCCGTTTAGAGATAGGGGCTACTTTCTTGTAGAAGAAAATGGAAAGCTTGAGAATAATGATATTTATGTAGCAAGATTAATGCAACATATGAAATTGTACGAGGCTCTAATTTAGGTTTTCTATATAACAGTTAATCATTTTTATTATAAGTAGAATTTTATTTATACAGACTGCTTAAATTAATAAAATCTATTTTTTTAAGACTGTAACATCCCAAAAATAAAACGACAGTTATAATAACGGAATAAACGAACGAGGCATGACGGGTCGGGTCGGATGGGCCAGCGGGCTATAAATAGCCTATGCCACCCCTTTTCTCTCATTTGCAACTTTTAGAGAGAGAAACCATAGAGAGAGAAAGTTGGCGGATCGACCCGAGACTTCAGCAAAGTGTTACTCCATAACTCGTGAGAAGAATCTCCGGATCAGAAACTCGATTCAGGTAACAATCCGACCTAAATCTGAGTTTTAGTTCGTTTTTGGGTTTTTCGGGTTTTGGGTGAAAAGGTAAGGTTTGAACGGATGAAACTGAAAGATAATCATGGATTTGAGTTCCTTAATGGAAAACGAACGTTTTGAATGCAAACAGGTTCGGGATCTTGACATGATCAGACCCGAATGCGAAAGTTAGGGTTTTTCGCGAAGAACAGGTCAGGTCCTGCGCACTTGCTAAGTGCGCAGGAGGAGGGACCTGCGCATTTGAAAAGTGCGCAGGAGGAGGGACCTGCGCACTTGATAAGTGCGCAGGCAGCAGGGTCTGCGCACTTGCTAAGTGCGCAGGCAGCAGGATCTACGCACTTGCCAAGTGTGCAGACATCAGAACTGGTTAAGTGAAGTCAGTATGTTAGAATGGTTAAACCGTTAGAGTCGGGATTGGTCTGATGTGTATTTAACTAATCAATTCAGAACTGAAGTGACGTTGTTGGACCTTCGTTTAGGACAACCCATATTAGCGTATCAGGTGAGTTCTAGAAGCCCTTTTTTAAATGTTTTAATTAAATGTTCTTGGGCTGGTGTGCATACATACGGAATGATGTTTTGAAATGATGTTTACGAAACGATGTTTACGATGAGATGTTTACGAAATGATGTTTACGGGATGATGTTTATGAAATGTTTTGCCAAATGAAGTTTATGAAAGGTTTACGAAAGAGATGATGTTTTGTTTAATAAAACGTATGAATGCTTTAACTAAAAGAGGTAAAGGTTTTATGAAAGTCACGAATGAACGAATCTGCCACGAGTTCCTACGGGAGCTAAGGTATGTATGTATGTGTGTATTGGCCTCACCTTACGGGGGGCCTTTGTGGCTGGCTAACGGTTGTACAACTGGTTGATGATGGGGTGACGACGGTCACCCATGGGATTACCGAGATCCCAATGGAAGGTACTATTCCTTGCGGGGAAATAGTGCCTAAGTTATGTTTTGTCTACCTAGAGGTAACGAGCCTTAGGAGACGTATGTTTGGTCCACCTAGAGGTAACGAGCCTTAGGGGACGTATGTTTGGTCTACCTAGAGGTAACGAGCCTTAGGAGACGTATGTTTGGTCTACCTAGAGGTAACGAGCCTTAGGAGACATATGTTTGGTCCACCTAGAGGTAACGAGCCTTAGGGGACCTGTGTGACAGATGGCTTAGAGGTAACGAGCCTTAAGTTCATCCGCTGGTATGCGATGTATGGAATTGACGGTTACGAGAAGGCGCAGATTCGGTTCATGTTGACTTATGTTATGATGTTATGTTACGATGATGTTAAGTTATTGCATGTTTTATGTACGCTTTTGTTAAACAAATGTATGTTATGTTTTTGACAAAATGTTTATGTTAAGGTTTTATGTAAAGCTAGAACTCACCAGCGTAGCTGACTTTTTAGTATGCACATTCAGGTTAAGGGCAGGTTATGGTGATGGACGGTGATGCTTGGCAAGAGAGAAGAGTTACCTGGATGATATGAAGACTGGCATCCCGTTATGAGTTGTTTATGTTATGTTTATGTATTTGATAACGTTACGCTTCCGCATGTATGAACAAGTTTTAATTATGATGAATGAATGATTCCGCTGCGTTATTTGATATTCAAGTTTAATAACTGTTTGTGAATGAGTAAATCCAACAAGTGAGGCTTCCTGGGTTTGGGGCCTTACAAAGACTTAAGTTAATAGTATCTGAAATATGCATGGAATTGAAGAGGGATGAAAATGGCTTGCTAGGTTTTTAAATACTCTACCGACGAATATAAATACACCTTAGTGGCACTTAAGTCGTTCCTTATATCATGACTTATATATCTTTTGTAGATGTGGAAAATTCGACCCATTTTCTTATGAACGAGTCGATTTGAATTATGTTTTATCTTTAGTGGGTCAAACAGTTAAAAATTAAATAAAAGTAGTTTAAAATGTGAAGGCAAACCGGTTTAAAGTCGTCATAAATTTAAAATTCATACAAAAATTTATTTATAGATGGTTATATTATAATTAGAATAACATAATTTGTTTGTCATATTTAATACATTTAATTATACCTAATAAATAAGTAGTTGGGGTCACTTGTCACATTTCTATGAGTACAAGATTATTTTTTCCACTTATTTTTTTTCTCAATTGTTGAATATTTCTTTATTAATATTTTATTTATTTATTATTTCTTTTTCTAAACTATTTTTTTTTTGTTAATTACTAACTATTATTATTTCATTTATTTAACCGCATAATATACGAGTAATATTTTTTCTACAACTTTGTTCTAATAATTAATCTGACACCTTTAGACAAACGAATTCTATTCAAGTTTCAAAGGAAACATTTTTCACTCTCTGTTTGTTTTGCCATAACAATAAATAAGAGTCACGGTCAGTCACTATCAAAGGTTGTTTTGTTTTTTAGACAACCGTTTTTTACACATGTGCAACTGTAAGTGATACTTTCTAGAGTTAAAAGTATATATGAGTTAAAACTTTTAATCTTAGATAGGGATGGAAAAATTACAAATATAACATCCAACGTTGTATACAAATACATATTTACAGATTTATGAATTATATTCAACATATTTTTTCATTTCACATTGTATCGTTTGTTTAGCCCTCCGTGTAATACACGTGTTCTAACACTAGTATGTAATATAATAGCAGGATAACGCATCCAAACACCACCATGTACCAAATACCACTATGTTTGTTTGAAATAAATCTTAGATGGTGTTTGGATGTGTGTTTTATCGATCACCTAACTAACAAGAACTTTTTATTACTGTGCATCATAAAATAGAATTTATTTTTTAAATTCCCTTCAACTATTAACGTCCTCCCGTTTTTTTTCTTACATTTGCCTCGATAATTCACAATGAAAAAATTTACTAATAGGATGCGATTAACGGACCCCTTTACTTTCGCTCATTTGTTCTATATATGCCTGGCAAACTGGGCGGGTCGGGAGGGTTCGGGTCACGGGTCAATACGGGTTTGGAGCAAAATTAGTCTGGGTCAAAACGGGTTTGGAGCAAAATTAGTTCGGGTCAAAACGGGTCGTTTTTTATAAAAAGCATACTATCCTTTTGGTTCGAGTCAAAACGGGTTCAACCAATACGGTGGGAGGTGGCGTGGGGGGTGGGGTGGGGTGGAGTGGGTGGTGGGGGTGGGTAGGGGTAGGGATGGGTGGGGTAGGTGGCGGCGACAGGCGGTGGCGACGAGGGTTTGGCGGGTGGAGTGGAGTGGGGGGTGGTCGGGTGGGGTGGGTGGGATGGTGGGGTTGGTGGGTGGGGGTGGGTAGGGTGGGGTGGGGTCGGCAGGGACGTACCCACTAATAAGGTATGGGGGCAACCGCCCTCCATAAAAAAAAAATAGTGTTAAATACGCATTAAAATCCCGATCGCCGCCCCATAAAATTTTTAAAAAGTCCCCTGATTGACTCCTAATGAAATTTTTTTAGTGTTATATCCACGTTATATATCACTACTCAATCGACCCCAAAAATTTTCGACCCCCATGAAAAAAGTTTCTAGGTCCACCACTATGGGTGGGGTGGGCGGGGTGGTGGGGTGTGTCGGGGGTGGGGGTGGGGGTGGCGGCGATCGGGCGGTGGGGTGGGGTGTGTCGGGGGTGGGGTGGCGGCGATCGGGCGGTGGGGTAAAGTGGGTGGGTGTGGGGAAAGGTGGGGGTGGGGGAATGGTGGGTCGGGTGGGGTAGGTGGGTGGGCGTGGGGCGAGGGTTGGGGGTGGGGTTGGGTGGCGGCGACATGCGGTGGCGAAGTGGTGAAGTATTGGTCTGATATAAAACTAGAACTTGCTGAGGCTCCCTCTCAGAAGGAGGGGGCGGGGTGGGGTAGGGGTGGGGGAGGGGTGGGGTTGGTCGCGGCGACAAGCGATGGCGAGTTGTTGACGGCGAATGCGGGTGGCGGTGGTGGCGGGTGGCGGGTGGGTGGCAGCATGGCGTCGGGTGGTGGCAGCGGCAAAGCGTCGATCGCAACAGTACGTCGGTTAATGGTTGTGGGAAGGGGTGGTGCTAGTGGCGGGACAGTGGTGGGGGGAGGAGTGTAGCAAGATCGGCACCGGCGGGGGAGGGGTGGCGAGGGGCGCCGACGGGCCGATGTAGCGGTGGTGGGCGGCAGAGGTGGTAGCGGCGAGGCGGCGGGTAGAGTGGGTGGCGGTGGGTGGTGGCGTGACGTTGGTGGGGTGGCTATCCCATTTGCATTATTTTTAAGTTAACAATTTTTATAATACATTTTGACCCATTGACTAATTTTAGGTGACCCAAATTTACCTGTCAACTAATCTGAGGTGACCCAAATTGAGTCATTGACTAATCGAATATAATCCAAATTGACCCATATACAATTGATTTTTTACCCAAATCAACCCATACTTTAAAGAATGGGTCAAAATTGCCCCCTCTAGTTCTATAAGTAGTTATTATGAGGATAATCAACGAAATGAATATGTTGACTTAAAATATTTCCATAATGAACATTGACCTTTTCATCTTATTGAATTTGCAAAAAACGTTACAATGATTATGTTCGACAATCGTTGAAAGTACATCTGAGTCCACATAATTAATTAACCAACAAAAAATTTTCATGAAAAAAATTGAGGGCTCGTGCTTATCCGGTGGCTAGGGCTTAGTCCGCGGCAACCCCTTAGTCGGCAGATTGTGGTGGGGGTGGTGCTTAGTCGGGTCAGCCGAGAATGGGTTACGTGGTCTTTTGTGATTGGTTCTTTTTTGAACGTTTAGTGATACATAGGGATCAAAAAGTCAATGTTTATTTTTGAAAAAAAGTTAGGCCAAATGTCCATTTTGGAGTATTTGGAAAGTAAGGAACGAAAGACTTTTTGAAAGAAACACTTGAAGCAAAGAAAAGATAATTGAAGACATCAAGGCGTCTACCTTTTATAGATAAAAAATAAAGCGAATTGGCATGAGTTAGAGTGGGAAAATTGAAAAATCTTTATAGAGAAAAGGAAGAAATGAAACAAGAATGACAATGGTTGCTTCCTAATCACATGTGCAATGGGTGCTGATTCAATGCCAACTTTGACACTCCCTGTGTCTGTTGATGGAGATGACATGCCTTTTGACCTCTCTCTTTTTCATTGTTTTGGTATTACAAATTTGGTTGAATAAGTTCATTAAATTTACTTTCTGATTGTTGTCATACCCTGATTATTTCTTTAATTTCCTAAACTCTTGTATTTTTCTTTAAATTAAAAGAGGTAAATGTTTTCTACTTTGTTCTTTACTTTTCTAAAAATATAATATTTCATTTTTTAGAAGTCTTGTTTATTAATTTTACCATTAGCAGTTATTGTATAATATTTGCGAGATTTTAGTATATTTAATCATTTTATACATGACAACATTGATAGAGAATGAAAACTTTAAATGCTTTGTAAGCTTTAAGTTTTAAACTACTAATAACTTACAATATAACACAATTTTTATTCCCATCAACTAATTGAAGAAATTACAACTGAAAATATCTAAGTTATGTTTAAGCTAACCAACAAAAAATAAATGTTTAAGCTACAATCACTTAACACTCTATGATTGTTTTTAAGTTATGTTCTTGAGTTACAATCACTCTAAAATCTAGTATGGTAATGTATGCCCATTTTACACATGGTCACTCTGTTTCAACGTATGCAAGAACAGGTGGTCAATTAGCGTAAGTTTCTACCTAGCTCTAAATGTGATCCTTTGTTGACAAGTTCCTCGAGTAAAACAGACTGAGGACGATACCTTATAAGTCATCCGGTTTCCACATACTATGTAGTATAGTGTCATGGATATCGAAACCAATATCAACATCTCTAGAACCTTACCATGGCTCGATGCAATTTTGGTCCCGTATTACTTAACAACTTGACTAGCTACACGCGAGTGCATTAGTTATGTTTATTTTCTTATTCACCACACATGATACATGGATCTGAGCTAAAATGATTGGGTCGTAATTGATGTTCTCTTGTATGAAAGCGTTTTGGCCCAAGGTTTTTTTTGCTTTTTAGAGTTTGTATAGGCTCTCCATGTATATGTTTTATGGGTCTGTAAGATTTAGTTGATCTAATGTACATAACCTTACCCTACACTTTATGCAGGACGTTGTTTTCCACGACTTTAACCTATGACCTAAAGGTCACAAAGCAACAACCTTACCACTTGCTCCAAGGCCCGTCCTCCTAAATATTATAAAAGAAAAGTTTAATTTTGTTTTGTTAACATGCGGTTGTTGATTCTTTGTCCTCTTTGTCCTTATAAAAATAATAAATTTTCGATCTGTTTTTAAAGACATGCACGTAGTGTCTTCTTTTTAAGTCGATTTTCTCGAACCGATTGTTTTAACACATTTGATTGAGCATGCTTCTTAGAGAATATAACTTTTTCGACTTTATAATAATCTCAATAGTGAAAGATTAACACTTTACATTATTCAATTTGGCTTGTCTCTTATTCTTTTTCTTTTCATAGTTATAACTTTGGTTAAAAATGATTTTATTTAGATATGCAGATATGGTCCCCCTACTAAAAGCCTCGTTCTTGGATGATTAAGTATGTGAATACTAGTTATTTAAGTATAATAATTATAAAAGTTGTTTCTTATGTACGTGTTATGGTCCCCAAATTACGACATATTTGATTAAATTAGCACTAAATAGGTGATAATAATATAAGGAATTAAAGTACATTTTATCACAATTAACATCAAATGTGAACCCGTATAAAATAGTTTTGATCCATACATAGTACATACTTAAATATATGAATACAAATAAATGAATAATGTTATATTCTTTTATAGAAAAACCCTTTTAATTATTTTCCTAATAATAAGAAGAAAAAAATGTGACAAAATCAAAAGAAATGAGAAGAGATAAATCAGGCGGATGTATCACTTTCCCATAATGAGAATCTGATTAATATTCTAAGATTTTATTACATATTTACGTACTTAAATTTAGATAAATGCAAATAAAAAAATAATGTAATTAATTATAATAAAAAAGAACATAATAGAAAAGGTCACAGAAATAAACAATTACAGTTTACCATGTTTTGTTATCTTTTTTTTACGGCTAACTTACATACTCTAAATCTACATCACTTGTTCACGATAGATCTAAAACTCATAACCTTTTAAAAAGAGGATACAATGTAACACACCTGGATACCATTGAGCCGATTGTATGAAAGAAAAAAGACGTTAAATATTTGTATAATGCATTTTGAGTTTTATATTTTATCTATCTATTTCTTATTTATTACTCTTACATTTATATATTTCTCTTTTCCTAGTCTTACATTCATCCCTATGATGCTCTCCCATAGTAAATATTTAAAAGTGTGTTATTCCTATACTTTGGAAATTACAAAACATTATAAGATAAAATTAGAAAATTAAAAAACATTACAAATGACAATATATATTTTTATTTTTTGGACTATTTATTGATTGAATGAACCGGTATTAAACTGATGTTAGCCAGAAACCCCTAAACCGGTTAGTAACCGACGGTTTGAAGCGGGTTTAAATCGGTTTCCCTTGAACCGGTTTGGCTTGAACCGGCTTCCGGTTCCCGACCGGTTTGAAAACCCAAACCGGTTTTTTAGTACCTCTACCCGCTACCCTTCAACTTCTTCGGCGAAGTGAATTATTATTATTTTTTTTACGTCTTATGTATTATGTTACTCCTGAAAATATATTTGACTACCCCTCAAAAAAAAATTTTAAAGGTCAAAACTAATTATTGATTAAAACTATAAAGCTCAAGTTTATAAAACTAAAAAGCCCGAGTTGATTAAAATATTTAAAAGCCAAAAACATAAATTAATATAATCTTAAAGTCAAACCCCAAAATAAACTCATCTAAATCTAACAATTAACAAAATAAAAAATAATCAAGACTTTCCATTCACTCCCAGCCACCCACTCAGCTCATGTCGCCACTCTTCGGAGTCGCTGGTCGCCGCTTTTTAATGTATGGTAAAAAAATTGTGTTACCCTTGAAATTATGTTGTAGATCCGCCACTAAACCCTACCATCTTTCAACAACGTCGATGTAATGTATGTTTGTAGTAGAAAATGTAAAACAAAAACAGCTCTAAGATAAGATAAAGATAAGTTCTATAAGAAAGTATAAGTAATAAATATATAATGAAATTTGTAACATACCATTTGAAATGTATGTAAAGGGAGTTGTAGTCTTGTAGGGACATTTTAATTACAAAAGGACAATAAAAACTAGTATGTAATATGATGAAACAAGTATTGATCAACCATAATTATGTATACGCATTTAAAATTACTTAATTGTTGGAATAAAAAATGTTTCTCATACTATTTTTTGATAAGTATCTTTTGAGATGCTTGTGAATGTCTTTAGTAATTTGTTGAACATGAATATGATGTCATGTCATGCCATGCATAGGTAGAGTAGAAATACTTCGAGCATTACTTACTATATGCAGCAGATAACTTTGTTAAAGAAGGCTTTTGAAAGTTCGAGCTAGGCTAGTGTTAATTTCATTGATTATGGAATTCAAAGGAATGGTAAGAAGTTGACTTTGAAATCTTGAAAAAGGTCAAACCTCAAGAACAAAACACTATGATCATCTTCCATCCACCATCTTGATCATATTAAACTTAACACACAGATTGTTTTCAAAGAGTTTATAATGTTAGGTAGTTAAAATCCTTTTAAATAAATCCTCAAATCCAGACAAAAAAAAGTAATTCAAATTCATAATATTGTTGATTTATATCACCAACAATGACAAGGTTGACCATGCCAAAGTCAAAGCATCCATCCAGGGACTAATCCATTCACATTCTGCCCACTTGTTGTAGCTGTTAATTGGCGCGAATCAACTGTATTATACCTGTAAATTTAGTCATTTACACCAAGTTAGTTCTTGATCACATTTACTTGTAGGTCTCATTTGCCACAATATAAAAAGGATTACTATCTACAGATTTACCCGATTTGCAAATCCGGGTTGCAATCCAATGGCTGGAAAAAGCCCTGAGATTGCGGATGATGATGATGTTGTTGTTCATATGAACATCCATTTTCAAGTGCAGCTGCCCATGATTGTCCTGCTTGATTTTCTGCATAAACTTGTTCAAGCTGCTAAAACAAGAGATTTTTCATTGAATAATACATTTAAAAAAGTAATCTTTAAGATTGTTTTTGTAACACTTTTGTGTTCGATGCAATTTAGTTCTCATCAAACGCGCGATATTGATGTTTTTACCTTATTCTGCAAATCTTTATTAGCTTCTATCCACATATTTTCCTGTTATTTCACCAACAATCAAAATATCAAATCTAAGGAGTGATCCAAGAGTATATACATTCAATGAGAGCTTTAAAAATTAAAACTACCTTAACTTGAAGTTCAGAAAGCCGATCCAACATGGATTGCGTCTGCATTTAAAGCAATCAAAAAGAATCCTTGATCTTACTATACATAGAAACAAGAAAATATTTGCATAATGTTGTTACCCTTATGGACCGAATTTGCCTCAAAGTTGAGTCTAGTTGTCTCTCTAGTTGCTCAAGTTCCTTCAGACTCAGCGGGTCGAGGTCTTCCCCAAAAATTTGCCTGTTATATAGGTACATCGCGTGTTAATCAAGCCTTTATGTTATGGAATTGTAGAATGCTTATGAAACTTGCCTTTGGTATTGTTGTAGAGACTCATATTTGGCTTTCAGTTTCATGTACTCTTTGTAGCTGTTTTGCTAAACAATGAAAATACTTTTAAAAATTTGGTTGAGAAAAACTAGATGAACCTATGAAGAAAGTAGAAGCTACCTCGGCGTTGGTGGTTGATCTGTCGATTTCCATTGAACCATAAGTGCAGTTATGGTATCTTTCAAGCATCTTGAGCATGCTGAGATAAGTTAAGTTTAATTGAGGTTTGTTTATAACAAAGTTAGTTGGTTTAATGTAGAGAAAGAAGTCAAAAGGATAAAGTCTGAGTCTTTTGCAAACTGATAAAGTGACAAGCATACAACACATGACACAAGAGGTGTTCTTCATTACAAGTAATCTTGATTGATTCCCAATACTTATTCTAATCTTGGTTTTAAAAGGCGCGCCTCATGTGGCATCTCATGTACTTCTAGGTTAAAATTGGTCAAAATTAAGTAGGACGGATGAAGAAAATATAAATGATTTACTTGATAAAAAGAATATGACAGATGAGAGAGTTGCAACTATTGCTTGTAAATAAAACTTATTTTGTTGCACATTGAGCAACGCCTGACATAAGTGATGTGCACACCTCGCGCCTAGGCTTTTAGGACCTAAAAGCCTCGGAGCGTCTTGCGCTTTTTTAAACCAAGGTTCTAATAGCCATATAAGAGGGTCTAGTCTCCCGACATTGATAAACAAATGTGTCTCTTACGTTCATTGCTCTTGAAGGAACAAAAATGAAGCCAAATGGATCAAAATTTGGCTTCCCCCTTAACCAAATGGTTTAATACGTACGATAATCATATATGCTACTGCAAAACATGTATACGTGTGATCCTTTTCCAATTAGTTCACAAGTGTGTATCCAAAAATCGCGCACACCTTCTTCGATTCATTCTCTGATCATGAAAGACCTGAACTTATAGAATGTACTAGTAGATGCTTAATGTTGATAAAGATTGATGTAGCAAGGAGATAGAGAGGTTGAACAATAAATCGGTTTAGGCATAATTAGTAAGAAAAAGATGCAAAGGTGTTTTTTTTTTGGAGAAATAGGTTATTTTTATGAGATCTAAAGGTTTCTAGGTGTACTTTGAGTATTGTATGAAAACTAGGTGATGCGCTGGTATCATCAGCGAATGTCTAAAGTCTACAACTGTTCGTAAAAAGCTTCAAGGGCTGTCCACTTTTTGTTCACAACCTATTTTTTTAAGTATATTTTACTTTCTTGCTTCACTTTAAAAAAAGAACCATGTTTGTTATTTTGTCAACTGGAAATAATTTATCAGACATTATAATTAGTAGCATTTTTTTATTTTTTAATTGCTTTTAGATGTTAAAACTGTTATAGACCTCTCATCGGACAGACAAATGTGTTTGCTTACAGATAGAAAACCTAGAACACTCACAAGTCAACACAATTGAATGTGAAAAGATATATCTTTTTTTACCCTCGGTTTTTCTTTATTTTGAGATGTCCATGGCTAAAGAGTGGAAATTTGGGGGCGGTTATTGATTTTCTAGGTCAAAGAAAAGAAATTTAAATAATAATATAAATTTTCTAGGTCACAGATTATGTTTTTAAGCTTCTGCGCTACACTTAGACTCTAGGGTTTTCGACATACCCGTTAATACAACATGGAGTTAAACAGGTTTCGGGTCATAAATATGTCGACACGTTTATGAACGATTGATTAAAATCATCTCTAAACGGGAACAACCCGTCTAACTCGTTTTTAAAATATTTAAATATGTATTTTAAGTATGTTAATTAATAATTTTATGGGTTTTTGTTTATATATGTTGCGAATTGTTGTTTAAAGATATTATGAATTGTAATTTTTGGTGACTTTTATTTTAATTTTTTTGTTTACTAATCATGTTAATGGGTCGGGTCGTGTCATGGCATTCGTGTATCTGATAAGGTTATATTTAATCGGGTTAAATGGGTAGTGTACGTGTAACCCATTTGTTGATAGGTCTGTGTTCGTGTTTGAGTAATTGACACGTTTAACTAAACAAGTCGTGCTTGATATCCGTGTTAATTGTGTCATGTCATGTTTGGCCCGTTTAACACGACTAGACACCTTTTGAAAGCCCTGCTAACACTAGAATGGTTTTGTATTCCTTTGAGAATATTTTATAAGAGAACTTACAAGATACTTTGAGCTAGTTTATAATGAAGTCATCACCTATTTATACTACTTGTTGGCTAAATCTAGAATAGTTTTATCTAGATTATTCTTTAAAAGAACTATAAGTAGAGTTCTAGGCTTGGTTTCAAAAAGGATAAGAAGCTTCGAAGTTACCCTCCGTAGTGAAGGCATGAAAGTGGGGCGTGAGCCACCTGGCTAATCCATCGGCGTGGAACACCATTCCTACAGGCGTGAAATGGGGCGTGGATACTTTCACGGTAAAGGGGCACTTTCATCACCAATCAAAATGAGACAACAACTAATTTCTTTTTTTAATTAGATATTTAGTTTAGAATTTAATTTGGTTTTTCTCAAATAAATCATCCTTATTAATTATTAAAAAAAAAACAAATTCATAGGCTTGTTTATTTTATTAACTAGGTATGTATAATTTTTAACGAAAACATAGTTGTTTTAAAAAAAACTATTTTTGATCTAGTAAGTGGTTTTGTAACATGTTTGGATCGACATTTAGGATGATAACTAATTGTTTTAAAAAACTAATATCAATTGTTTAAAAAAAATTAATAAGATGAATTAAAAAAAGTTCACCCGTTAATGCAGTGGGTGAAGTGGCAGTGAAACCACTATGCACCTTAGTGATTCTCTGTGCTGATGTGACGCTGACGTGACGGGACGTGAAAGAGCTTAAAACCACTACGAATGGCCTGAGGTCTGAAAATATGAAACGTGAGACGCTAGCACTAGGTATGATATAATATGAATAAACTATTTCTAAATAATATTTAGTATAGTATATTATTAATCTTTTGGATAAAAAAATAGGTTAATAAAAAGAACTACACATAGATTAATAATTTATGAGCTTTTATTATTTTTATATACATCCAAAAAACATTATATGTATAATTAGACAAGCTCAAAGTACAAACTCTATGTACCATTAAACAATATAAAAAAAGAGTAAAAGAACACATCATGAAAGAAAAAAATATAAAAAGGAAACAAATTTAGGTATGATATAATATGAATAAACTATTTCTAAATAATATTTAGTATAGTATATTATTAATCTTTTGGATAAAAAAATAGGTTAATAAAAAGAACTACACATAGATTAATAATTTATGAGCTTTTATTATTTTTATATACATCCAAAAAACATTATATGTATAATTAGACAAGCTCAAAGTACAAACTCTATGTACCATTAAACAATATAAAAAAAGAGTAAAAGAACACATCATGAAAGAAAAAAATATAAAAAGGAAACAAATTAGGAAATAAAAAGACAGGAAATAAAATTCAGAAAACAAAAAAGTAAAAAACTATTACAGCTAGTTATAATATAAAAAAAAACAAAAAAAGCAGAAAAAAGTTAACCAAAGACAAATAAATCAAAAAGTTAAGAGAAAAATACTAAAATGGACACTTAATCCGGAAACAGCACCAGATCCACCCACTTTCCTTGGTGATCTCGAGCCCTAGTCTGTATTAAGTTCAATGTTTACACGAGGATGCAAGATTATGTAAACACGAGAATGATTTATATTGTATTGATAACACTTTACAAGATGCTTTAAGATAGTTTTTCAACATGTCTTGACCAAGTTAGGCCATCACCTTATTAAACTACTCCTCACTAGATGTAAAATATTCCTATCTAAATTATTCTATACAAAAACTATATGCAAAGTTATAGGAACTTCTATGTGCTTCCATACATTTTCATGAATTTTATTGAATCTTTCCCGACACTCTTTAAGGCTAGAACTATGAGGAGAGTGATAGACTTCACTTATGGTCATGATTGAAATTCTAGTATAATTATAAAGTTTAGACGAGTAATGACACTTAGCATAGTTTTTTTTTTCCTTTTTCATTTGGTTACTTATTTTTAACTAGATCTTGGTTTGAAAGCAATATCAAGTGTCGGTGGAGTTATCCACTATCCTTGATCGGTGGATAACTCCACCGACACTTGTGATTGAAATAAGTTTGGTCGGTGGATACCTCCACTGACACTTGTAATTGAAATAACTAGTTAAAAAGTGTGCCTTAGGAGTGAGAGGTGGTGGGCCTAGTGCTTTACCGAGGCGACACGATTACATTGTGTTACATTTTTGTTTACATTCAAGTTTCTAATTGTTGAACATGAAATCACATTCTCCAACAATCATGGGAATTACACTATGTTAGAGTGGTATCAGAGCAAGGTACGAGGAGAAGAAGAAAACAATCGCGGGTCATCTTGGTTTAAAAAAGCGATGCGAGGCGCTAGGCAAAACGCCTCGCTTCGGGTGAGGCGCCGGAGATACATGAAGCGGTTCGAGGTGGCGCCTCAGGTTTGAGGCGCGAGGCGCTATGAGGCAGCGCTTCACGTATTTGGGCTTTAAATCAGTGGGATTTTAGACCAATTTGGGTCTAAATCTGTATTTGGGCTTTAACCTGTGACTGATTAAATAACCCTAAATCGCTGGACTGTTAATCGCGCTGGAGATAGCTTGAGCTAGCAGTAGTTTTGTCCTCTACAGCACGAACATTATGTTCTAAGCTTGTGATGAGATCTTATGTGAATCATAAAAGCTTATAACATAATACAAGTTGAATAGTTTTGCTTCATTATTACTATCTGCTTTGGTATTTGAGTTTAGGTGTAGGTAGAGTAACATTTATGTTTAATTAAAAGTATGTTTTGTGTTTTTATGATTAAGAAGTGAAGTGTGTCATGCATAATAAATTTTTGTTAGTTTTTTCAGTTTTGGTGCCTCGCATACATGAATCCTTCGCCTCGCGCTTGAGGCATGGCGCCTCGGATTTTGGGGCCGAAACGCTTCGCCTCGTCTCTCGCTTTTTTAAACCAAGCGGATCGTATGGTTTTAATTAAACCAATAAATAGGCAAATCGGAATAACCAAGAAACTCGCGAGTCAGGATATCAGTGGCTGTTCTAGAAAGGCAAGAAAGGAAAAACGAATGCATGGTTATGGTATAAATCCAAAAGTTTAGAGGTATACTATTGAAAGGGAAGATGGTAATGTCAAAGGAGAAGCAAGTGCAAGCATGGAGCCAAAGGTAAATGATGCCGATTGTAAGGAAGAACCGGGAAAGGGTCAGTATAAACCAAGTGGACCTAAAAGGGAAGGCTAGTGTAATTAGGGACTTTCCTCTAGGTTGTGGTCATATGCTTATGGATGAGGATGCAAATGCAAAAGAAGGTTATGAAGTCTCTCTCAATGAAGCAAATGACAACTATGAAGATTATGAAGATCCCAATGAAGAGTATGAAGATGTTAATGAAAATGGAAATGAAGATCTTGAAGGAGTGGACATAGGTGATACAAGCAATGTTGAACATGAAAGTGAAGGCTTTGTTCTTCTTGAGGACAAAGAAGGAAGTGCAAATGAAGATTGAAGATGTGTTTTTGTGTTGCTTAACAAATGGATTAAGGGGGATTGTTAAAATATAATCCACTTTCTCTGACTTAAAAAATATAAAAAAACAAATAAATAAACATCAGCTTTCTTTTTCTTTCCAAATCAAAAATAAAAATAAATTAACAACATACCTTTGCCTTTCCTCCCTTCACTTTCCTGTGCTCCATATTCTTTCTATTATGTTCATTTAAATCTCAAAGAATGCAACGTTTGAGTTTTGAATAACTTTGTTTTTGATTTGACATTCTATTGATTCACAAGTTGTCCTTTTACTGTTCTTTCTTTATTTCTTAAATAAAAGTTAGGTTTTATCAACACATCAAACCAAGGAAAGGCATGAATATATATACAAATAATTCATATCAAAGTTAGACTTCAAAGTGCCATTCTTTCTCTTTAACGCTTATTCGATTGTTACAGTTCTCGACTCAAAATTGATTATGAATCGAACACGCCATGTACACATATAATACAAAACTTTTTATATTGATGCAAGCACGCGAATACTTTTTCCTAGTTCCAACTTTCATAAGGATTCTAAATCTATTATCCTAAGAATAATGTTTGTCTAGAACCCAATGTATATATATAGAAAACTATGCTAGTAGTTTATGAACTTGCTAGACAAGATAGCAAGTTGATAGATCCCCGTAAAGGGGCACAGAAAAAGAAGACTGCTTACTCCATTTAACATATATATTTGACTCTTCTAAGATTTATGCTCTACCCTTGACTATCCATGCTACTACACGTTGGTTAATATAACTTGGTTATATTTCAGGAACTCTATTAGACATATAATATAATACCACTAGCTACAAGAATAGTTTCTCTGATACGACGGAGCATTCCCAACGACATTATGTCGTCGGCATAGCCATCTTTTTATGTATAGATCATGTAGAAAGTAGAAACCCTATTGGCACATGAATGTACAAAAATAAATATGTTTACTAGATATCATACTATTCATGGGTACTTATATCCAAGTAACAACTGTTTTATTCATATCTTGTTTAGTGAAATTTTCTTATTTAGTGACTAACAACATCTTAATACATCTCCAATCCAAATGGGAGCTAGTTACAGGACAATTCAGGGTGTAATAACACTTCATCTTTGAAATCTGAGCCAATTTAATTAATCAAGGTTTTGAAACATTATTAAGAACAAGGGGTTTAATTCATGTTTTCAAGATTCATGCAACCAAGAGTCCAAGACTAGCTTAGTTTAACCTAGTTTCTGCTAGATCAGTTAATCTTGGACTGAATTAGACCAAAAGATATATTTTTTTCTTTTTGGATCCACTTTGTAAAGTTAAACCTATCTTCAAACCAACAAACTATACCCATATTCTCAAATCTTGAAAACAAGACATAGATATATAGATATATATATAGAGAGAGAGGGAGATCTAGAGAGAGAAAGTACTTGGAGGTGCTGCAGAACTCATAGAGTTTGCCACGGTTGGAGAAGATGATGAGAGCCACCTCAGCATCACAAAGCACAGAGAGCTCATAAGCTTTCTTCAGAAGCCCATTTCTTCTTTTAGCAAAAGTCACCTGCCTGTTTATTTTGTTCTCTATCCTCTTCAACTCAACTCTTCCCCTACCCATAATTTATTTTGATCCCTTCTCTTGATCTGATCCAAAATCTTGATACCCAGATGAAAAAGATTCAACCTTTATATAAAAAAAGTTGTAATCTTTAGAAATTATGTGAAAGATGTGTGATCATACATGGAATTCAAACAAGATTTAGAAAAAAAGATAGGAAAAAACAGAATTTGAGATGGGTTGGTGGATTTTGTGGTTTTTAGGGTTCAAGATTAGTGTTTGAACATCAAGATTTGAGATTGGGGATGTGTTTACTTCAACCTTCAAAGCTTCATGCTTTTTAACCTATTTGAGATGCATCAAGACAATGAGTATATACCCACTAGCAATGAAGCGCGTGATGTGAAACTCAACCATGTAGTGGGCGCGTAGATTTCTGTCAGTAGTCACCACATTTCAATGCGTATCACACCTGTCGAGTTGTGATTGGTTGGTTTAATCAAACAAGCAACAAGAACCATTTTATCTCTCGGTCTTTGTCCGTACATTATCTTTTAGTTTGGATTTCACATCAAAATTTTGTTTCATCTATGTTTTAGTTTGTATTTCTTTTTTCAAATAAGTTTAACTCTTTTGGCCTACATTATATAGGTTAAACTTTTTAATTCTAACTAGTATCTTTTAACATTCACTACAAGAAATACAAGCAATAGCGGCGACGGCATTAGCGGCGACATGCCTAATGTCGCCGTTATTGATCAAAATCCGAGTGAAATTCTTATCAACACATATGACCGTTGATAAGCGACCTGATCCAACACATATGACCGTCGCCGCTAAAGCCCTGAAAACAATGGCGGGCTATTTCCCTCCATCAGCCTTTACTTTTTGGCTTATCCACATTACTCACCTCGGAAAGCTCTCTCCCAATTTCACCACTAAAAGTCCGTTCACCGTCTCCACGCCTCCGCTAAGGCCCTAAAGCACCACCACACACCTCCGCTAAACGTCGTCGGTGCTCCACCTACACTTTTTCCGTTCAATTTCACCGCTAAAGGTCTTTGGCGTTCATCAAGGCTCCAACGTCCACTCCCGTCTTCAGTCACCCGACTCCGGCTCCCGTCTCCGACCACCCGACTCCGGCTCCCGTCTCCAACCACCCGACTCAGGTAATATTTATTGTTATATATGTTGTATGTTAATTAATTAGTTTAGGTTTGATTTAGCCAAATGTTAGAGGGAATATGAATGTCGGAAATGTAAACACAAGTTGCTTTTCTTTGGACTTACTTTTTTTTCTTGTTTAATTAGTTGTAAAACATCATTAAGTTTATGCAAAAAGTAATGATATTATCCCCATTTTATGTCATATGTCAGCAACTCTCTTGGATCTAGGTTTTATTAGGTTTCCCATTTAGTGGATGTTTTTTTGTCTTGAATTACTGATGGGATGTGTTAATATGTAGGTTTAAGGTTCATCCAGCATTAGAAAGCATGAATTACATACCCAAGTCATTATATTGTTCCTCTGTGGTTATTATTAATTCACTCTTTATTACGAATTACATACCCTCGTCATTATGTTAAAAGTTCTAATGAAGGGTAAGAAATAAGAAAGTTGGGAACATGTTTAAATTTCTTTTTGTTGAGTTGTTATTTTTGTTTAGGAATGATCTAAATGCAGATGTTCTTATTAATTTTTAGTTTGATCATTTTTAGGGAAACCAATAATTTTGACAAGAACATTGTAGATTGGTTTCATGAGGAAACAAAGTAGGAAAGGGATGTTAGATTCAATCCCATAATATAAGACCACAAAATATCAAAAAGGATATTAAGGTATTTGATTCTATCATATTTTGATGTTAAAATGTTGCTTTTAAATCTTGAAAAACTTATTATCCATCTCATTGGTATGCAGATGACAAATCGTGTAGCCCAAACCAATTCGGGTTTGGCCGACCCAAATCGAACCTACAGAAAACTTGTCTTCACTGGCTCCTTCTTCGCCGACACCTTCTAAACTCTTTTTGGATTTCTTAGGTACTACCGATTCCACCATGTTCTGGAAATACAACGTTTTTGTTAATATATTGCTTCTTTGGTTATAGGTTAGGTTTTCTTATTGATTTTCTATCGCATGGCGATTGTAGGATTTATGGGGGGGGGGGGGGTGCCACCATTGTTATAGGTCACCTTTCTTATTGATTTTCTATCACTCTGCAGTATGCTTCTTGCTAATTTCCCATGTTATTTTTTTTAAATTAATATTTGTTTACAACTTATATGAATTTATTCTTGTTTTTTGCAGTGGTATCCTTTGATTTTTGTTTTTGGATGTTCATTCCTCAAATCCATCCTCATTACCAGATTTATCGTGATTAGTGAGTAGATCCATCAGTTTTAATTAATTACTTTCTAGCTTGTGATTGATGAAACTCCTGTAGGGAAAAAAGAAGAATTTATTCTAAAGCGGGTGAACATGGGATTAAAATCATTAGACACTTCAAAGGAGGACTAAATCCAAGTTCACTCAGTCAGTTGGAGTTCAACACTCCACACCTTGGCCGAGTAGCTAAAATCGGCTAAATAGGAAAATACTTGAGGTTCACAATTTATCAGTTTTAGATTCTATAATGTTTTATCCTACACTAGTCCATATCAAAACTTCAATAGTAGGAACTATAATATAATTTGGTAAATGTTAGTTGTCACACCCCCAAAATCCACAAACGGAGTTTTACTGTTAGGAGCGTGACATACCAGGATCTCAGTCATTAGTTACTTTGAACGACTCTATATGAGTTTAAGAAAAACCACTAGTATTGTTCATAGTCACAATGCAACACTGGTAATGAAAACACTGATTTAATGTAAGACTGCGGAAGCGAAAGGTTAAATGAAAAGCATGCGCCAAAACAGTCGCGCCAAGAATAAATAGTTCAACAATAAACTAAATAAATAATTCTTGAGTTTGAAAATGATGGACTTCGAATGCATGCATGCCTTAGCTTGTGCTTGTACCTTAATGACCTGAGAAAACATGCTAAAACGTGTCAACACTAGGTTGGTGAGTTCACAGGTTTCCATGTTTGTAAAGAATACTAGATAAAACCATTTACAATTTATATCATAGGTAGCTAACCTAGTTACATGTTACTAAAGCGTTTCGACACTGAAGCTGACTGTTTATGTTTGAACTGTCTCCTACCATGACTATCATGATCAATGGTAAATGTTTAGGTCAATGTTACACCCGTTCGACTACCTGTCGTGTTAGCACGACTAATGCGGGTGGGGCTTGTCAATGCCCAGTAGTACTACTCAAGATTACCTCGCTATCCCATATATTAAACAGTTCGATAAGTAAGGACTTGCATGATATGTTTGTGCTTAGTACGACAAGTGATATAATTGAAATGTAAGATCTAAATGTTCGTACCCATGTTTCTCCCCCAATTTTAAATCATAAGAAAAGGGGCCGTGAAACTCAACTTAGAGTGCGTGCGAAAGAAAGCGAACTTAGAATGCTTGACGACTAACTGCCACCTATAAACACCGGTTTATAAGTGTGTGTTTGTGCAAGTTGATACGAACCCTTAGTATCCAAACAATACTATTGTTTAAGTGTTTAGAAAAGTTTTGCAAGTTTGACCAAGTTTGACTAAGTTTGACTCGACGACCCGTTGGTGACCCGTTTAGTGATTAAATGTTTGACTTGCATAACAACACGCTTAGCACACAAATAATTCACGTTTCATGCTACCTAAGTCATAACTAATTTAGCATAGCAAGCTACGTCAACAATACACGTTACATTAATTTATTATTTTTAAAAATATATAAACTCATGTTTGCTTTCAAATGAATCACATTATCTATAACACATTCGTATCATCATCCCATGTTTATCTACACATGCTAATACATAATAGATTACCATAACACACAACACTAAGTTTAGACATCAAGTTCCAAATCACAAAGTTTCCACTTTTAGTAACACATGATCTAAGCATGCTATTTGTATCCAACAACACTTTAACAAGCTTCATTACCTTCATAATAACATACTAGTATCATTTAATAATGTCATGCACGTCAAGAAGCCTCACATTCAAAAATCATCTTTCAACAAAGTTTTCTCTTTTAGTAAGTCGTCCATTTCACGCTTTGTTTACACAATTAACACGTCTAATCAATCCCAAATCTCTCAACTAATATAATTATAACTATATTAATCATAATTCACGTCTAGCATGCAATTCCTATACTTCACATAATCAACAAATCTCAATTTACACCTCGTATGACAACTAGGGTTTCATATACGTTCATAAAATCATCAATACGATACAACAATATCAAACAATTAACTAATTCAATATCATATTTCTAAATCATTACGTTTGGATAATCTAGGGTTTCGATCTCAAAAATAATAATGAAATAACGACGGATTTTAATAAAACAACTTACATAGGAACGTTAGGAATGCCTAGACTAGCACGTATCCACTTCCGGTTTCACGATTGGAGCTCGATCGAAGGCCCTATGACCACTTGAAGATCTCAGCCGAATGGGTGGGGGTGGGAGTCGATCGCTGTGACATCCTGCATTTTCAGGTTAACTCCGTTAACTCAAACCTCGTTAGTTCAAACATTTTTCGTTACAAACTCAGTTATCTCAGTTAGTCGCACGTACATTGCATTTAATTAGGATTAATTAAATGTGCCAGTCAATTCGCACACATCGGATCGCACTCGAGTCTAACCCGGAACGTTGGTGATTAATCGAAAATTAATATTACGAACATTAATAATTTATATTTTATATAAATTGCGAGTTTTATATAATCTTATGTGATTACGTGAATTATGTGAATATTACTGTTTTCGTATGTGTTTATCGAATATTAACCGCATACAATATTTTTATAAAAGTTAGAGTTTTTATAAAAATATAAATCGAAAATTTTAATTATTAAATAGTTATTATTTAATTAATTAGAGCCTATGGGCTTTAATTAAGCTAGAAGCCCATCTTAATACCCATTATGGACTAGATAAGGATAAAGTTTAAAAAAAAACATAACATAAACCCTACCTCCCCAAGCCATCGCGATCCCCAAGCCCCACCCCCACTTCGACCGAACCAAGATCAAGCCAAGGAGCGTTCGTTTGAGCCCCGATCGTGAATCCGGAAATAGATACGTGCTAGTCTAGGCGTTTCTAACGTCTCTACGTAAGTCGTTTCGTTTAAATCCGTCACTTTTTCATTACTATTTTTGAGATTGAAACCCTAGATTATCCAAACATAATGATTTTGAAATATGATAATGGATTCATTAATTGTTTGATGTTATTGAATTTTTTTGATGATTTGATGAACGTTTATGAAACCCTAGTTGTCATAAGATGTGAAAATAGAATATGTTTGATTATGTGATGTTTAGAAATCGCATGTTAGACGTGAATAATGATTAATATTGTTGAAATTATATTAGTTGAAAGATTTGTGATTGATTTGACATGTTAATTTTGTGATTTGAGCGTGTAATGGTCGAGTTACTAAAATAGGAAACTTTTTATAAATTCTATTTTGCATGCTAGACGTGATGAGAATGATGTGATGATGGTCATGAGCTAGTTGATACATGGTTAGATGAATTGTGAAATCAGATTTTGAATACACAACCCGGTTTTACAAACTTTCCAATTAAGGAAACTTTAATTGTTAAAAGTAGTTATAACTTGCTATTTAGACATGTTTGATATGGTTTGATGATTAGTACATGTTAAATAGGACACAATAACTTGTTGTAACGTGTTAGGTGTTTGAAATCACGCATGCTAGTCATATGTTACTAAAGGTGGAAACTTTACTTGGAATTGTGATATATATGTTTAGTTCTATGCAATGGTTATGGGATATGATGATCTTGAACATGTTATAGTAGTCTTACAAGCATATTAACAATGATAATTTCACGAGACACAAATCCCGAACATACTTTCTATTTATAGAAACCTGCTATTTATAGAAACCTGCTATTTTTGGAAACTTTCTATTTTTGGAAATCATGCTTGTTTGATTAGAACAATTAGGATTTGTTGCTAAGTGTTACAGCATGATCATTTGTGTATAATATAGAAGTATTATATTGAACAAACGCTAAATCATTAATCTGGTCACCAACGGGTCGTCGGGTCAAACTTGGTCAAACATGAGTCAAACTTGTAAACTCTTTTCAAACACTTAAACAATGGGATTGTTTGGATACTTAGGGTTTGTATCAACTTGCACGAACATACACTTATAAACCGGTGTTTATAGGTGGCAGTTAGTCGTCAAGCATTTTAGATTCGCTTTCTTACGCACATACTCTAAGGTGAGTTTCACGGCCCCTTTTCTTACGTTTTAAACTTGGGGGAGAAAACATGGGTACGAACATTTAGATCTTACGTTTCTTTTATATCACTTGTGTACAAACATATCACGAAAGTCCTTACTTATCGAACCGTTAGTATATGGGATAGCGAGGAAATCTTGAGTTGTACTACTGGGCATTGACAAGCCCCACCCGCGTTAGTCGCGCTAACACGACAGGTAGTCGAACGGGTGTAACATTTACCTAAACATTTACCATTGATTGTGATAGTCATGGTGGAAGGCAGTTCAAACATACAGACAGTCAGCTTCGGTGTCGAAACGCTTTAGTAACATGTACTAGGTTAGCTACCTATGATATAATTGAATACGGTATTATCTAGTAAGCTTTACAAACATATAAACCTGTGAACTCACCAACCTAGTGTTGACACGTTTTAGCATGTTTTCTCAGGTAATTAAGGTACAAGCACGAGCTAAGGCATGCATGCATACGAAGTCTATCATTTGCAAACTCAAGAATTATTTATTTTAATTATCTTTGAATTGTTTATTTTGGCGCAACTGTTTTGGCGCATGGTTTTCATTTAACTTTTCGCTTCCGCAAGTCTTACATTAAATTAGTATTTTCATTACTAGTGTTGCATCGTGACTGTGAGCAATACTAGTGGTTTTTATTAAACTCATATAGAGTCGTTCAACGTAACTAATGACTGAGATCCTATTATGTCACGCTCCTAAACGGTAAAACTCCGTTAGTGGATTTTGGGGGTGTGACAATCGCGACGGCAAGGGTTGGGGGTAGGGTTTGTGATTTTTTTTAAAGTTCTTTATATAACACATGCACTAATGGGTTTTCAAGTTGGGCTTCAGGTTAAATTAAGGCCAATAAACTCTAATTAATTAATCAAAACACTTAATTAATAACTACAAAATTTCGGTTATTATTTTTATAAGAACTCTAACTTTTATAAAAATACTGCATACGATTTACATTCGATAAACATGCACGATAACTAGAATATTCACATAGTTCACGTAAAGTCACGTAATCACATAAAATTCACATAATTTATATTAAATATTCAAAATATTTATCTTAATTAATCACCAACGTTCCGGGTTAGACTCGAGTGTGATCTGTTAATTCTACGGATTGCCGTTGTATGTGAAATAACTGACACATTTAATTAACTTAATTAAATGCAATGCACGTGTGACTAACTGGAATAACTGAGTTTACAATGGATAATGTTTGAACTAACGAGGTTTGAGTTAACGGAGTTAACCTGAAATTGCCGGATGTCACATTAGTAGACTTGTTAAATGTTAGTAGTTTGTTAAATGTTAGTAGTTTGTTAAAATTTTGTTTTAACTCATAATCTAATTTAATTGTAGGAACTAGCTAACATTGTGTTTGACGACACAAATTTTAGAGATTCTCAACAAGTTTAATCTTTCGCAAATGGGACAAAGTAATAGAGATGAATCACCTTCATCTACATTGTCGAGTTTCTTTGGTGAGAAGCAGACAACTAATACGAAAGAAGGGGACGACAAAGATGATGATCTAAGGGCAAGTTTTACATTTTATGTAGTTTTATTTTTATAACTTATTGTCCCAAACATTAACGAATGATGATATTTATTAGTTTATATGTTTTGTATGTTTATATGTCTCAAAACTGCAAATTTACTGGTATTTTGTATTTGAAAAAAAAAACTGGAAAATACTGAAAATATGGAAAAAAGCAAAAAACATGAAATAAAGGCATTAGCGGCGACCTTTTAGTAGCGACATGTCGCCGCTAATGCCTATGGTTATTGGCGGCGACATTTTGGGTATTAGCGGTGACAATTTACTTTTTAGCAGCGACGACTATCGCCGCTAAAAGGTATTAGCGACGACATTTTGGGGTATTAGCGGCGACATTGAGTCTTTTCCTTGTAGTGATTGTATCCTTTTACTAAATGCTTAGCCGGAAGAGAGTGAGGGAAAAAGTTCACGATTAATAAGAAATTCGTTAGTGTAGTCGTAGACGTAGGTCGATGATTAAACCATGTAAAAACTTTTGTTGCTTTACTTTTTCCTACAAATTGTTCATGTATGTTTGTCTAGGACATTATATGGTCCATGAAGATGATGCACATGAAAACACAAACATAAATAACCTCATTGAGAGTAACATTGGTTTATTTATGAACTAGCTTACAACCCGTGTAATACACACGAGAGAAAAATATTAACACATAAATTTCTTAAATATGTATTTATATATTTTACAGGTGTAAAAACGTATTACATATACTAAGAATAAAAAACAAAACTCAAAATTTATAAAAGTTAATATATAATTGAGTTTCAAAAATACCTTAATTAATATTTAATGTAGTTTGACTTTCATTTATTATGGATTTGTACTTTAATAATCAAAACACAACTCCCAAAGGGAAATTACATAGAGATAGAAGACAAACGGGCAATAAGCTGCGCCGCCAACCCTTTTTGAATAGCAAAATCAAGTCTTTTAAAAACTACATCTACAGATCTTGGAGTCATAACATTACTATGCATGACCCGCTGTACTCGGTTAAGTAACTCCACGGCCTCTGGTGCAAGGAAACCAAAAGTGTCAAAAGCAAATGGTATAAACACGTGTTGGTTGTCAAGACACGCTTTCTCGTGTTTGGTCACATTGCTCGAAGCAGCTTTTAGAGCAGCCTGACTCACCGTGAAAGCACTAACTCCCAAGCCCACCAGAGGGGAGACCCCTGTTAGATCTACACACGCATGTTTCCCACCTATCCACCCAAAGACCAAAATGTCAGCGGGTCTAAGTGTTGATCTTCCTTCCAATGGGTCCGTCAAGAAATTCACTGGTGCCTCTTTCTTAGTAGAAACCCCAGCACGCCTAAATATGTCAAAAAGAACATCCCTAACCAAGTCGTGTCGGTAATTGAACACCGGGAGCTCTTTACAATGAACCGCATGCTCCCCATAGGAGTCTAAACACGCCTTACGGCAAACAGGGCATAACTCGTCAACCGGGTATAGTGGAATCATGAGGCGATACTTAAGGATAGTACGATAATCCACCGGCGACATATGTTGGCCTAGCCCATCTATAGGGATCGCGAGAAGGTAATCTTGAGCATGTGGTGCTCGTAGACACTCAAAAACAGCTCTTTGTCTAACGGTCATTTCAAACTGGACTTCCATTTCACGGACGATTTTACTAAAAAGGGCACTCGCCAATGCATGTTGTGCTTTAGGGGGGGCGGTGTCCTTATTAATGAAACCGCTGAAGTCAAAGCTTGAAATCGTATCACGAAGACAAGCCAAAGCACAATCATAATCATAATCCATACCACATATGCCGCTGTCTCGTAAGATGTGGTCCTGTAACGCCCAAGATTGGGCCCTCGAGGCTACAAAGGCATAAGATGAAGCCTCTACAGCGGAATACAACCCCAAACCCCTAAACCTAATAGGTAGGGAAGCAAGTCGCCATTGGAAGTCTTCAAAGAAAGGACCTCCACAAACAACTATGTCCTCAATCGCCCCACGCAATCCTTCGTCAAAGAGCAGCGCTGCCTCCTCCATGTGTACGGGTTGGCACGTCCTCAAGCCAAAGAAAAGTTTGGCAATACCCATACAAGATCGAAGCAAGAGTAGCTCACTCTGCGGGTCACGAAGTTTTGGAAGAAGACGCATCAAATTAACAGCGTTAGTAGCTCTCTTCTTAGCTAACCCACTAATAAAATTTGCATCTCTGCTGACGGCCCCCCCAAGAAGTTTTACCCCGGATAACGGCCTCCCAATGTCCACAGGGAATAAACCATCATGAAACTTGCTACCATCACATGAAGGCCAAAATAACTCAGTTTTCTTAATATTCAGTTCAAGACCCAAGGTAGGACCCACCACCTTAATAATGTCTAACACTCTAGCCACCTCTTCTGAATTTCCAATGACAGTCCCATCATCAAGATACCAAGCATGAAGAAGAAGCTTGCAATTGTCTCTAATTTGATGCACAAGGGGGTGCAAAACAAGAGCGAAAAGAAGTGGTCCCAATGGGTCTCCTTGTTGAACCCAGGTGTGGACCAAATGTACTCGTCTCTAAGATACAATCTAGCTGGTTGCCCATATAGGAATTCTACCCACAAAGAAATAGACGGGCACCTCATCCGGACCTCGCGAAGTAAGGCTGATATATCCACCAGATTAAATGCATTAGAAAAATCTACTGTAAGCATGGCCAGAGACCCATCCGTGTGACGTTCATTCAATACCCGGTTGACGCTATGTAATATGGCCTCGGCGCCACCCGACACACCAACCCCAAACTGATAATCATTAAGGTACTTGGTCATCTCTTTACCGACACCCTTCATAGCAACCTTGGACACCAACCGCCTCCATATAGTACCCACTGCAATAGGTCGGATCCCGTTGTCGGGTTTTAAGAGAGGTGTAAGAGGAGCAGACGCAACAAAACCTGATAAACTCGATGGGCATCTCCCCCCTAACCACAAATTGACCACTGCGGTGATAGTAGTTAAAAGATCAGTGGCAACTGCAGACCCGTCTCCACATAAAGCATCCAAAATGTGTTGTGCTCGCAAGCCGTCTTTCCCACGCGAAGTTCCCTTAGTAAACGATTTAATGCAACCAAGGACACTATCAACCTCCGCAACAAGAGGAGGCTCGGAGTATATTTCACTTGACATAGATGGAGGTTGCCTGTGCGGGTGTTTAGCCTCTAAAGCTTGTATGGTATCGCCATTCTATGGAGCAACACCAGACGAGCATAACACCTTCACTGTCACTGTAAAATGGCCATCTACAACCTTACGAAGACACTGCCTGATGTTGGTATTGCCCACAGCTCCCTCCTTATGATTATCAATGCCTCCTGGGCCAAAAGATTCCAAACTAGAACTGTCGAGAGTTTCTTATAATAAGGATTGATTTAAAATAAATGTGTTTTGTTTAATAAATGTGTTTCTTATCAAAGTTTGACTTTCAAAGTTTTTTAATGGTGCATTTAATAGGAGAGAGATGCGAGAAAAATATGATAAGAGTGAATGTCGAGACGACACGTGGCATCAAAAACTTTTATTTATTATATAGTATAGATGAGAAAAACTATTATATTAAACCTATTTTTATAGGAAAATCCGAATTGGGTAAATATTGCCAAAATTGGGAAACTAAAACTGTCATAATTAATATAACTGAAATTAAACAACTAATTAAATATGTGAATTAATTAAATCAACGATTCACGCATTTTTAGAGTCAAAACTAACGGAATTAATCGAAATCAAAATATTTAGGGGAAATCGTCAAAGTAAAAATAGGGGTTCATATGAAGAAATTTTGGGATCGCAAGTCGGGCAACCTGCCTATATATGATCATATGTTACGGCCAAGTTATGTCGTTTTGTTCGTAGTTTAGGGTCTAGTAACTCAAGACGTCTCTTATTTTAAGTTGCATCATTTTATACTTTGTAGCTCTATTTGAGTCTATCCACTTGTTCTGAATACGAGTCTACTAATTTTTAGAATTAATATAAGAAGGGGAGAAATGACAAGCGCGCAAACAGAAGACACGGATAATAAAAGACCAATAAGTAAAATGTTACATGCTTCTTATGATTATTGATCATAGAAAAAGATGATAATGAGTTTGGAGGCCGTCCTACCATTAGATTTTATTTGAAAGGTCAGTAGGTAGAGATCGATGTTTGATTACAAGCAATGTCATTTTCCAATTTGTTGGACGATGTTGTCTACTTTAATTTAACCGGTAAAATACATGAATTTGGTCAATTTTTGTTATAACTAACAATGTGACATGGCTTTGAAAGTTGATAGGACTTGGATAAGTAAAGCTAGATGCATGTACGTGAATAAAAAGAAATGAAGGTCGATGTCTACAAGGAATCTTTGGTCTTCTATTGAAAAAGATTAACTAAATAAAGTTTTTAATTATGTTTTTTTTAGAAATAAGATATATATAGGTTTTTAGTTAAAGTTGCAAATCAAATTGTTTTTATAGAAATAAGATGTATATAAGTCTTTACACTTACTTAGTAATATTGATAGGTTGTTGTTGTTATGCATACATGTTTATATGTGTGTTGAATGTCGTTGTATGTATGCTTAACTGTTAGTATGATGATTCGTGTCCAAATTACATGTGTTGATGGTATATGGGGGTGCGGGTGCATTTATATGTCGTTGATGTCAATCGAACTTCACTTGTTGGTAGATATTGGGGTTATGATGGGAGAATGGGATCATTGAATCCCACGAGGGTGATAACAACTTGATTTTTTTAAACTCACATGGGTGGAATCATATTTGAAGTCTTTGAACTTTACAAGCTGAGACCATTGAAGTCTAGGAACTTCACAAAGGTGATACGGTGATTTGAGATCATTGAATCACACAGGAATTGAGACATTTCGGATGGGTGAATCAAGGTTAAACAAAGGGGAATACTTATAGGTGTTAAAAACATGGATTTGGGGTCATTTGTGAAACTCAAAACACAAAAGGGATGGAGTTATAGTGGTGGGAGGGCTGCAAAACCCAGAAAGGCTCACGAGGGTAGCCTACGCTGATCCCAACTGAGCTACACCCCCCATACGTTGAATAGTCATAGTTTGGTGTTTGGGGTCTTTTCTTAGGGTTGTTCTTATTGTTGTATATTATCACTAATGATGTTTATATAGTGTTTTGGGGTGTAGGTAAAGCTCCAATCTAGCATCGGGATGCTCAAACGGAATTGGATTCTCATGAAGATAAGTTCGTGTTTGGGGAGGTGTTTAAACTTAACCTCCTCATCGGGTCTTAAGAACAAATGTTTTGATTTATAAACAATATTGTTAATTGTTGTTGGTAGTTTGTCACTTAGTAAAGTTTTTGATGATGTGAACTTTTATCAATAGTGTCGGTTGGATGTCAAACTTGTTCTAAAAATTGTCGAATGGAACTAACTTTCGCGTTTATGTTAAAGTTTTTCTTAGTTTGAAATTCCGGGTGTTACACGGTTTTTTAATATAATATTAATGTTTAATTTTGAATGAATATAATTTCTATAAATAAAAACTAAAAATAATTAATAATCACACCACTCACACTTATGCGGGTATACCCCTCCCATGTGAAGTGGTATGAGAAATCTGGGTGGGTGAGATAACGCCCACTTTTTGCTCACCTCACTGACACTCACATGGGTATACCTCATGCCGTTAGCTATCATTTTGTAAGGAGTTCTTTTAGTCATGAAAAAATAGAATCTTAAAAGATGATCAATTTATTATAACTAAAGATAGGGAGTCCTCATACCCTTTGTTCATACCACTGACATTCACATGAATATACCTTATTACTTACCAGAATTATGATTTATTTTCTAATGATAATCAATCGGCCTACTCTTTACCGCTTTACTTGTGTGTTGACGTGGCACCGTCGTGAGGCACCGTCGTGAAGCGGTGGCGTGGACCATGGCATTGAGTCACGCTCTCCCCCTCTTTTGACCGCTAAACAGCGGCTCAATTTTAAAAAAAATCAAACAATATATAAACCATTACAAACCAAATTAAATCATTCAAACACTAGAAAAATCATTCCAAGCCAAATTTTTTTACAGTTACAAAAAAACATTCCTATTTGAATTGGATTCCTCCTCTTCATTATCATCATCTTCATCGCTGGGAAAGCATCGATATTCATGATCAACACAATTGTTTTCACGGTAGTCGAAATCATATGCGATGATGTCGAAAGCTCGAACTTAATGACGCCAACAAGAAGAGCTTCTCTAAATAGAGATCGTGAAGTTGCCCACGATCGTTTGGTTTGTGATTACTTTGACGAGGACTCTATATAGCGAGGAGACATTCATATGACGTTTCCGATTGATCAAACATATATTTCTACGGATTGCTAACGATATGGAACGCGAGATGCGTTATTTCACATTGAGGTGGGATGCTAGAGGCAGAAGACGTTTTAGACTTTAGTCCTTTACAAAAGTTAACCGCCGCACATCATTTACTGATATACGGAAACGCCCCAGACTCAATGGATGAATATTTGAAGATTTTCGACAAAATGACACGAGTAAGTATGTACAAATTATGTAAAGGTGTCATCAACATTTACGGGCAAAAATATTTACACAAACCGACCTCGAGCGATATTAAAAAATTGTACAATTGACATAAATCGGTACATGTCTTTTTCGTACACTAGATTGCATGAATTGGGAGTGATGTAATTGCATGGATGCATGGCGAGGTCATTACATGCGAAGTGATCATCCATATTGCTCGAAACGATGGTATCACATTATCTATGGGTTTAACATTCATTCTTTGGGGTCACCGGTTCAAATAACAACATCGTACTTGATGAGTCTTCGATATTAAATGACATCGTAAACGGAGTAGTACCCGACTCTTCATTTCAGGTTAGAAGAACATAATACAGATACAACTATCTCACTTATGATATATATCTTGAGTATTCTATTTTTGTCAAATCATTTACGTGCCTAGAAAGTGAAAAGGGGATAAAGTTTAAAGCAATAAAGCATCGCAAGAAGATGCAATAATGGATGTGGAACGGGTTTAAAAACGTTGCATAAAATTGCATCCACAAGATGATGAAAGTACCAAAAATAACAAAATCGGCGTTATCATGTTCTTAAATCCAGTCCGACCAGTGGACCGGTAAGACGACCGGTACGATGTTCGGTCCATTTCTAAAAACATTTTTCTTTAGTGACCGAAAAACCAAAGATCGCTATGCACCATGCTGCCCAACCAAGATCCAAAAAAACAACTTTAGGAAAACAAACCCAAGAAAAAGTTTCAAGATTGCATCCAGAAGACGATCCACCTTTTCTCTACGATCCAAACTTATACAATTTAATATCTAGTATGATCATTTGTACTTTTGCAAAGAGACCCCACAATTTAATTGCGACCCCATGAAAAAGATTCAAAATTGTATCAACAAGAGTTTCGATTTATCAAACAAATCCATAAAGATTCAAGTTTGCATACAGAATATAATATGATGTGAAGGCACATAATTAAGCAGAATTGGGGAATATTACAGTCCAATATTCTAGATAAAATAAGAGACAAAAAAACCTGAAACCGACGAGAAAACACGAACCCAGTTATTTAGGTTGGGTATTTGGGTATGGGATTAGTTTTAAATTTTTGCGGGTTTAGAACACGTATGGGATTAGGTGATACCCATCTGATTTCTTTAGTAGTACTAATGTGCTAGGTTAGAAACATGTGTTTTACACAAGTCAAATAAAGAAATATTAAATAGTTAATCAATATTTAGAAATTATAAAGGAAATATTAATAGTAATAAAGATTTATGAGTTAATAAATGAAATATTTAATAGTTAGTAATAGAGAAAAAAAATAAACAGGGAAAAATAATCTTTGACTGACAGAATTGTGACACGTGGTGACACTAGTTACTTATTTATTAGATATAGATTATATAACCTTAAAGAAAATATAACAAATAGTATGTTGAAGTTGTTACAAACATTAAATTATTAAAATTAAAGAATTACTAGATGTGCATTTGAGTATATTTAATATCTCGAGTCGGATTTTTTTTGTTAGGTCAGATCACATGCACACACACAATAAATGAGATTGAAAGAACACGATGATTTAACGTGGTTCGAGGATTTAACGTTGGTGTAACCTACGTACAAAGATTGCAACTAGCCGTATTATAATTATTAGGTGCTCAATACAAAGAATTACAAAGGCTCTACCCATCTATATATAATCACTAGGTTAGGGTAAACCTGGGGATTAAGAAAACATAAATATGGCAACTTTCCGTTTTAACCCTACTAGGGGTCGGCTCCCTTGTGGATTGCGGCCAAAGCCTCCACTGAAACACTAACATTTTTAAGTGAGTTTAAGATCAGTTTCAGGTAATAGGCATTCCTACAAATAACTTGTTAACCATAAAATATCATAAACGGGTATACCTAATACCCGCTAGTATACTTGCGGACCCAATGGGTATTGAGTAACAAGTATGGAACCGGATGTGTGACATGATTTTATAATTGGATATGAGATTAGGATTATCAAAACTCGTCTTGTACCAGGTCCACCATTCCTAGTTTCAAGATTTATACTCCAAATTTAATAATAAAAAAACACTATGAATGTAAACAAGCCAAATCAATAGTGAGCTACTTGAGATCGAAAATGCATCATTAAAAGCTTAAATCAAACCCAATTTAAGTGATCGCAAAGTATCACTACGTGACATGTAGCCTAAATTAGAGTGTGTGAGGTGTAATCTTATTGCATCGATATAAGTGAAGTCCATCATAAAAACAGTTTTATCTAGTAATTAATAAAACGATGTGCTTTGGGTTTGTAGTGAATTGCTTCCCCAAATCCAACGAAATAAGTGTAACTAGAAATTTTGTCTCGCGCTTCGCGACAGGAAACGGACCTTAAACGGTTGAGGCGGTGACATTAACGTGACTAAGCACAAAACAGATCGTATTTAAATACATAAAATAAGTGTATGTAGTTACGGTTAGTTAGTTGTGGAGATCAAATCATAGTTAAAAGATGGTTTGATAACGGTACCGATGTTTTTCAGTCGATATAACACACGATACCTAAAAAACACGTTATTTTGAATACGACTCCGTTTTAAAAAAAATTATAACGGGACGTCAAGAAAAAAAATACAGAAACAAACGCGAATGTTATTAAGGAAAAATCATATTATATATAATACAGTGGTAAACTCGTAATTTTAATAACTTAAGTCGGTGAAACTGATAATTTATAAATTTAGGGTGAATTTTGTCATTTGATTAAAGTTCAAGGGGAGAATGGGTCGGCGGCGTTTGCCACTTGATTAAAGTTCAAGGGGAGAATGGGTCGGCGGCCTTTGCCACCGACACTTGTGTTTAATAGTAGTTATAACATACCTTATCAGTTATCAACCCTGTACGGGTTATGATAAGTGAATTGAACTTACCGAGTTTTCAAATATTTCAAGTAACTAGAAATTATGATTCAAGATGGATACTAAACTTTGCATAGTTCATCGTTGTATATATACACAAATATTGTAATTTTGATGCGCATCTTTGGAAGCAGTCTTTCTATCTTTTAGGATAGAGGTAAGCCCTATCATCATCTCACTCTCTCAAACCCTATTTTATAAGTTAGATTTTATCGAGTATATTTATTTATTTGTTTTGACGCGTGTGTCCGCCTGTTGCTGATTGCAACCATTCAAGGAGGCACAATGCTTGGTGGCGGCTATTCTAAAACTTTCACTGCTAAATAGCATCACTCCAACTAGGGAACAATGACGGTTCAACAACATTTTGTTGCTAAATAGCTTCACTTGATGGGAACCATGGTCTAACCATATGATTAAAATCATAAAGACTACCCGTTTACCCGATTATATGCCCGGTATAGTTTTTCTTTCTTTTTTATTTATTCTAAGTATAGATATCATATTTATTTTAAATGTATATACCTAACATGATTTTGTTTGTTTCTTTTTTTTATTTTAGTTACAATTTTTATGTATACCCAATAAATACCCGGCGGGTTTAGGTCCAGTATACCCAACAAGTTTACCCGAAACCCGCGGGTATACCCGATACCCGACGGGTAATTACCCTATAGAAACCCGACGGTTTTTGGCCAGGTATAGGACAAGATTTTATAACCGGGTATGGGGTTGGGATTACCTAAACCCGACTCATTGTCATCCCTAATTTAGGAATAAGATATATGTAAATAGTACTTTAATTTGTTCATTAAAGATAAATGATAATAAAATAAGTTATTTTAAATTAATTAGATAAATATGTAATATATAGGTTTTAGGAGAGGAAATATGTAATTAAATATTATGGTTGGGTAAATATGTAATAAAATAACTTAGAAAAGTGATATATGTAAATGCCCTTATTTTTATACTTGAAAAAAGCAAACTAGGTAACACGAACACTTTTTTCCCTTTAAGAAAAAAACCAGTATGTTAACCCCACGTGTTGTGACGGGTATTAGACGTCAAGGATGATCGGTGTCGAAGGGACCGGTCAAAGATAAAAAATTAGAGTGTCTTAATCACCTTAAACTAGTTAGGGTAAGAAGGGTGTCGAACCACGAAGAGTTTGTGGTCGGTGCTTAACTTCAATTAACAATGTGATTTATGAAGTTGCAATGGGTCTTTCTGACCAAACACAAGCAATGATTGAGGTGAAATTAACAAATCCAACAAGTAATGATTATCAACTAGCAAAACGATCACGAGTAATCAAGTAGCAAATAAACGGTTTAAGTTGTAAACAATAATTAAAAAGGAATCACACACGGGTTTCAAGTTCACAAGTAATTAGGGATTATCACACCAACATATAAGTTCAAACAATAAAATGGTTATCCAAATCAAATTAACCAAATCTAACCAAGAACATTAACATTCATACATCATCGGCAAATAGTGTAAAACAATATTCACGAATGAAATCGAGACAAATGTATGCAATATAGAATTAGATTAATCAATAGATTCAACACAAATCGAAGTTCATAGCAATTATCATCTAACGGGGTCAATGGTGCAAGAATTTATCGACTCCGCGAGTTCATAACCATACTAAACACAAAGATTCAAGTATTTCAAACCAACGATTATAAGAATTGTTTCTCAAAGCTAGCATATGATAAAAACCCTAAAAACTTACAAACAATCCACCCGGGAATGATTACCGGTGGATTAGCCGCTCATGGTTGTGGAATTCATCTTCGATTCTTCAATTTCTTGATACCGATCTTTAATAATATGTTTCTAGCCTCCAAAACTCTGCTAAAATCGCCCAAAACTGCTATTCAAAAGGTGATTTCGAATTTGGGGAAGAAACCCCCACTTAAACTCTCAAAATCGGCAGTTTCCCGAAAATCCGCTTCAAAATAACGTAACTGGCGTAAGCTTACGCTGGGGTGGCGTAGGCTTACGCCGCATCCCTGAAACCTGCTGTGAAAGAATTGGTTAGGCGTAGGCCTACGCTGGGCGGCGTAAGCTTACGATGAGTGGCATAGGATTACGCCAGGTGGTGTAGGCTTACGCTGACTCCTGCATTTTTGCCCCGTTTCCTCCGTCTTCATTCCAACTCTTGCATCTCTCACATAATATCTTCTAAAATCATACATTAAGCTTCCAACACCTGCACATACATAGCTACACAAAACCTTTGTATTCCCCATATTAATTTGCATAAATATAACATTTTGCACCCTTTAATACATGAAACTTTGGTCACTTATCAAAGGTCGTCTCTGATATTTCGGGTGCCCTGTGCGACTTCAAAATGGGTCCCTAAAAATCTAAAACATAAAGTTATATATTTGAAAAACAAAATTCAGTAATACGATGTAAACTGTAATAGCAATAAACAAAACATAGTTAATGTAGCAAAATAATATATATTACACAATTAAACGAGTCATGAGGCACTGCTAGCATTTTTTGAAGCAAAGTTATTGATCAACTCTTTATAATCCACACTCTCTATGTAATCATTCTCAATAGCTATCACTATCAATCCATTAAGTCGTTCTTAAGACATTGTGGACCGTAAGTAGTTGTTTAAATTTTTTAATGGGTCAAATCTAGTTTGTTTAATTGGGCTATAACTAAAAGAACAGGTTAGTTGGGTTTAAGTGGTTTTGATAGGCTATTGTGGTTTAATTGGGTTAAAACAAAAAAAAATAGTTTAGATGGGCTAAAGTGGTTAAAATGTAATTGAGTTTTTATAATTAATATGTACTTTTTTTTAAAATATTTATATATAATTTTTTTGCTCTTCGATAAACCGGCCCAGGTGCGATTGCCTAGACAGCACCACACCAAGACCGGAAAAGACGTCTCGACGGTATATTTGAAAAGGTTATCAATTAAACTCGCGATAGAAAGCTATGGAATTACAAGAAAGATTAAAAAGAAACCTCCGTGAGTAGTAAAGTTTTGGTTTTTTTCGTTCTGGCCACAACTTTTTTAGTTTTTTTTTTTTTACTTTTTCAATATTTTCGTTTTCAACCCTTATACTATATAATATACGTTTTCATCCGTTTCATTTTCTATTAATTTCGTTTTCCTTTAATAACTTTCGTCCGTTAACTTTTTTCAAAATACGGGGGGCGCGGATGTTTTTAGTTTTATTTGTCAACGTTCCGATATATTTTTTTTAAACGGAGTTGTATTCAAAATCTAAGGTTTTTTTATCGTTACCTATAGCGAGAGCCATTACCATTGTCGTACCGTGACGAGCCAAACCTGTTATGAGCGAACAACATCATTTCGGTATTGATATTATCGGAAACCGTATCGGTATTTGCTTTTATGGTTTTTGACGACCCGATCCATTAACTTTTTTTATTATTTAGTTTTATGTTTGTTTTTTATTAATACTATTTTTATCGTTTCACTTACGTTTTAAAATTGTCCACGTTCTGCTTTAAATTTTATTGAAAACGGAGTTGTATTCAAATTTGAGTGTTTTTTTTATCATACACTATAACGAATCTACGATTCAATTTAAGTTTTATCCGCGCAAATGATTTAAACCAATAACGACCAGGCTCCCGCCGCGAAGCGCGAGAGTTAAAAACTAGTTAAAGTAAAAACAAAATGGAACTACAATTTCGTATCTTTACATTTTCTCCCTACTTTAGTAGCTTTCTTTTACTTTACAATAACAGCAATTGTTGGATCATGTTATGAACCCAATAATTTTTTTCTTTTATCAATTTCTTTCTTCGCGTTGGTACTCTTACAAGATCTTGCTTAATTTTTCATTCACTTTCAACAATTGATTCATCCCCAATCATCAACTAAAATCCTGTTTCAACAAAACTTCAAGAAGTAGTTCACTTTCTTTGAACAAATGCAAAAAATTATGCAGAAGATTTCATTCATCACCACCACAAAATCTTCAATTTCTTTACAAACCAAGTAAACAAAGCATCAGAACCAAAATCGAAAATCGAATTTAACTTATCATTTGCAGGTTTTAAATTATACAACTGTAAACAACACTATGACTTCCAACTACTCTACAAGATAATACCTTTAAAACAACAGTGTGACCAACCAACAGGTGAATTCACCCACATTTCAAACATCAAACAAAAACAAAGAAAACAGCCAAACATGTCGCCAATAAAGCGAGTATAGAGAAGCTTAAACGCGATGCAGCATTTGGGAGATACGGGTACGCATCAGGCGGTGGCATCACACAGTTATCACCATTAAAATAAATTCTTCGAGGAAAAGCCCAACCCTTTTCAAACGTAAATGTTGATTTATCTTTGCGGAACAGCAACTCTGACTGTACATTCCCCAACGGTCCAGCTTGGTTCAGAAAATCATTATAAAATTTAACTCCCCATAGCATAGCAGTATCATCTGTAAACATTTACAAAACGTAAGTTGAGAACGCTTTTCAATCAATCAAAAAATGATGGGACAAAAGGGAACTTACTTATAGAAGAATAAGGAGTCAACGGTTTGTAATTAAAGCTGAATATTTTAGTAAGATTGTCAAAGTTGGGGTGTTGAACAACTAAGTTCCACTGTGAGTAGTTCATCCTGTAGTTGAAATTGGTAATGGTGACCTTCACACGCCAATAATCCTTGTAATTAAGCTTCACATGCCAGTGGACTCGAATCGGGCACATGTGTTTTGTGCATTGGACCAGGGGTGTCAAGGTGTTTTTACCAGGACCATTAACAACCGAAGCTAGATATGGCGAGTTTGGGCTGCAAAAAAATATATAAAAGAAAAATTGTTACTTGACTGCCATTACAGAATTAACAAAAGTAATTGACTTTTTGCCAAATTACACACTTTTTTTAAATAAGAACTTACTTTACACAACTTCCCGGGTGAGTGGCGTTATTTTGGCATCCACAGGTACATGTCGGGCATGGTACAATTGTCTCGTTGTAGAAAGAAGAGAGAGATACACAACAAGTGGGAGTTTTCTGAGCCAAAAATTGTGAATATGTACATGTAACATTCCATGTCACTGGCAAAAATAAAAAGATTAAAACATTAGAATCTTTGAAAGCTACATTAGTTGAATGATACACAGGTTTAGTTTAAGTATACTTACTCATAGCTTGAGTTACTCTTCTTCCATCAGGAGTAATGAACTTTGTTGGTTTACCGACTACAGCGGGCCCACAGGTGTAGCCAGGTCCGGGTGCAAGCAAAGTGAAGTTTTTGGGTGGCTTGACCGTTTTATTGGTGGTTCCGGCTGCACCGACACTAACCTGGAATGAGCTAGCATAATTGTCGGGATCTTGGGCCCATGAGTTGATGACACCACCCTTGCAGCAATTTGCGATCTGTTGATTATAAGGGGTTCCTGGTAGTAAATCGACAATGGTTGGAGTTTTCTTGCAGCAATGTGGTTGTGCACTTTTATATTTTGAACAGTCTCCTTGCTCGGTGGCTTGACTACCCATCATGGACCATATTACCTCTTTCTTGGCCCAGGTCCAACCTAAGGTCCACCCTGGGGGTGAAATGTGGCGGTATTGTTGGAAGTTGTACATTGTAACAACGGCCTGCAGAGAAAGACGATAAAAATGCAGTTTATATGGGTAGATATTAGTAACAGAAAATACTGAATCCACATATTATTGGTGATTTGCTTTTGCTTTAACAAAACACAATAATCAGATAAGCAATCGTATGAGTGTTTGGAAATTCGGATTATTTAGGGATTTAAGATATAAAACAAGCCGATAATCATAAGCAGTTTGCTCCTATCCAAAGACTCAAAACGGCTTATCTGCCGTTACAAAGCTCATTACTTGACACTTACCACATAACCGAAAAAATAAATAAATAATCATTACTTGACACTTACCACATAACCGAAAAAATAAATAAATAATCATTACTTGACACTTACCACATAACCATCAGGGGTCCAACTAATAATATCCCACTTGATTGTAATGTTTCCATTCGGGTCAAGTGCATCATAGGCTTCTGCAAATTAACAAACAAAAGGGTCGATAATTCATTGTCGAAAACCCAACTATGAAAAAAATGGGAGACCGATAACTTGCAAAATGGCAAATCGAGAATGGAAAATTACCATATGAACCAACAAATGATCTGAATTATATAAATCTTTAAAAAGGAGTAATTAATCATTCACTAAAAAACCTCAACAGCCAGATCATACAGTCCATGAACATTTAATGACTAAGTCAAGATGATTAGATATCTAAATCGGGTTTTATGTAATATTATTTCAATAAAGATCCATTGATCATCATCTACAAAGCAATTTGCATAACACAGAGTACAGATCACTCAAGATCACAAACCATTTTGCACAAATAAAACAATCCTCAGTCTCCCATTTCCCAATTCATTACACTAACTTGATCTGATCATCAAAATCTCACAAACCCATATTCAATTAAGCTACTTAACATCTGAACTACAAATCTTGATTAAAAAAAAGATCAAATCTTTCTGATTTGCAAACCCTAAAAACTAAACTGATAAAACACCCACTAATCAACTCCCCCAGTATATATATATTATCCTAACTGAAACCCAAATCTGATAAACTCCTCAAAATCCCCCCCACCCATCACTCAATTGAGCCATTGAAGCACAAAAAAAGGTCAAATCTATAGAATTAAGCAAACCCCAGATACCAAATTGATTAAAAATGTAAACAAGATTCAAACCTGTGCCAGTGAAGCTGAATGAAGAAAGCAAGATGGCAAGGAAAATGGTGGAAACTGAAATTGGGTTGAGAGATCTGAAGCAGTAATCCATTGGTTGTTGTTAAGATCTGGTAGATCCGTGAGCAATTGTAGCCAGGTTTCTTGAGCGAGTGTGTTTGTGTGTGAGAAAGAGAGAGAGAAAGGGAAGCTTGTAGCAGTCCTCTGTTTCTGAAAGCAATTTAGTGATTTGGTGGTTATTAAAAGAAAAGGTCTAACCAATTACCCACCCCTTATTAAAATCCAATCGTTTTGTGAAAAATAACCATCTTCTGCATCAATCATATGCATGTCCTCTTTATTGAACAAGTAAACATAATTTTAAAGATCGGATCAAATCGTATCGTATCGGTACCAAAAATAATGATACTAAATTTATGAAAAAATAGGTATTGGTATCGAATTCATCGGTACGATATCGGTTCGGTATGGTAGCAGTACTGGTACTCGATACTAAATGTTCTCCTTATTTTAAAGGGCTCACTAATGGTTTAGCGACAGTGTGAAAAGTGTTGTTATGCAGGCGTCACATACACAGTTGTGTGATCATAAAAAAAGAGTAGTAATGGATTAGTGTTAATGATAGATAGTTTTGGGTTAATTTTTTTTTAATTTTAAAATGGTTAATGGCTTGTTTGTGTGGGGATGGATGTTTCACGCTCGTTGAGGGCTTCATGAGTGTGCCTTTCAAGCCCCCTATCACGCCCAGGGCGGTGTGCCGACGTGATAGGATTGCCACATCGGACCGAAAACACCCCACTGCGAACATTTTTAGCTTTTATATTTGCGTAGGGTATTAAAATAATTATTTAAAATCTGAAAGAAAAATTTTTAATCCTTTATCTTGTTTTAGTAATAGTTAATATTTTCTTTTATAATTTTTATCTACATATACGTAAGTTATGTACGTAAAAGTTATTAAAATACTTTTTCAAATGTTTATAACTTTATATTGTTTACATACATATAATATATGTACGTAAGATTGTTTACAAATAATTGAAAAGTGAATACAAAGTTTATGAATCTAAAACATATTTATAGGCTACCAAATTTAATTGAACTCAAATAAAAAACGAGTTATAAAACAAATCAAACTAAAGCAAACTTAAAGATAAACATAAAAACTAGATATATGATCTTCTTCTTATCTTTCTTATGATATATCCTTGCCATCCTGATATTCTCTTTTGAATACATGTATGTTTTATATATAAACGAACAAATCAAACTAAAGCAAACTTAAAGATAAATATAAAAAAATAAATGTTCTATTTTGTTTTACGTATTCTTACAATATATAGTTTTATGAATAAATCTATGCATATATAATTTTTAAAAACTTTTGTTATTACCAAAAATACGTAATTTAACTTGAACTAAAAAATGTTATAATTGTATATATCTAGATTATGAAAATTCATTAAAGAATTATTAGATTAATTCGTAATAATAATAATGATAAAAGTCGTATATAAATTTAAAATTTATATATTTAAATAATTATTGGATGTTATATACAATTATGAAGATACTCCCAAAACTCCAAAAAACTAAGAATGAACAAAGGAGCATTTTACAACCACAGGATCGGTCTAAAGGAACCCAGCACATCTTGCCGACAATAACATTGATGGGGAATATATTTTATTTTAATTGATATCCCAACTAACTATTTTACTAGTCTCAAAAATAAAATCTTTAATTTACAAAATAATTTAGAAAGAATTTCTTTATTGTAATTAAATAAGAAAAATAAGTTTATATATTCTTCCACGATTAGAACAGACTTAGCAACCACTGAAAGTTATTTTTTTGTTATTCATTTATCTAAAATAAATAAAATATTATAAGAGCATTTGTAGGTTCCTTATAATATAGATTTTGAAATAATTAATTAATAGATAAGTTATAAATAATTGAAGGGTAAACGGTGTTAGCTAATTAGTGTCGGTGGAGTTATTAAATAATAAATATTTAAAAGACAGGGCACATCCAGCTCATTAGGGATCTCGTGGAATTTTGGTCATCTTTGGATGTCTTTTTTCGTTAATAGGATTTTCCCAGAATAGTTGGAATGCAATTCAAGTTTTCATTTAATTCATTTTTACATTTAAGAATTTAAAATATTAAATTTAGAATGTAATTAGAACATATGTCTTGTGTCATCGATAGACAATGACAATATAGCTTTAAACGTATCTTGTTTGTTCATTTACGTTCGTGAACGGTCGTGTATGTTCGTTCGTTTACGTTCATTTATATTTGTTCATTAGAGCGAGACTTTGAAGAACTGGTAAGGTGATGCTTTGTGATCTTGAGGTCATGGGTTCGAGCCATGGGAAACATCCTCAGACCCTTTGCCGCCGTTAGCGATTGGGAAATTGAACAAGAGAAGAGGTTTTCCTACGGCTCTGATTCTTCTACAGATACCAGATATTAAAGAATACAATATTTTAGGATCTCAAACACACAAACATGAATTGACTTACACATCATTAAGAAAAAAGGAAAGATGAGAGAAACATAGTTGATGGCTCAAGGGATGGCAATGGATCAGGTTCGGGTCGGGTATCGGTAGTCCTAAACCCATACCCGGTTCTAAAAGCATGTCCCATACTCGGCCCAATACCCGTCGGGTTTGTGTCTAGTAATTACCCGTCGGGTATCGGGCATACCCGCGGGTATCGGGTTATTTTGCGGGTATCGACCAATACCCGTCGGGTATGTGTCGTATACTTTTCTACGACTTTTTTTATATATATAAATACATATTTCAAAAGAAAATTTAATTTTCCACATAATAAACCTATTAAAATAAAGCATTAACAATCATGTGTTAAAAGAAAATAAAAATGAAATAAAGAAATTTCCGGGTATATGGTTCGGGTAAACGGGTATGTAGTTTCAGGTAATCGGGTCAGGTATCACCTAATCCCATACCCGTCCCATACCCCGCCCCGTACCCGTCGGGTTTCGGGTTTCAGGTATACTCGTGGGGCTCGGGTTATTTTGCCATCCTTAGATGGTTGCAGTGATTTTAATTTGTATCAAGATCGGTGGTGGCCTCTGTGGTCAGGAGGCGGCAAGGGGGTGGGGTTGCTCTGGTCCAAGGTTGAAGATAAAGTGGGTTTTTTGATAAGGGTAACTTTGCCATTTTAAAAAAATTTAACAAACAAGTTAACACCAATTAGGCTAAAGGTCCTAATTTGTTACTAACCATTAAATAAAGGATGTCTGGTGTAATTATTGAAGATTAAGGTCTCAATGTGCAAGTTGACATACACATGAAGGTTAATATGTAATTTACCCTTCTTTTAATTAATTATGATGCGACGGCCAACGAGTCATGTTCCAGCTACAGGTGTCAATTCCTGACACAAACTCGAACCCAACACGAAAAAAAAACAGGTTTTGGGTTGGACAATACAATCCGTTTAAAAATAGGTTGTGTTCGAGTTGACCTATTTAGAAAATAGGTCGGGTTAGGGTTGACATGTTTAATAAACGGGTTGACCCGCTAACCCGTTTAGGTTTCAAGTTTATTTTTTTAGTTTCACTTTCTAGAAACGATTGTTTAATTACTATTAAGTTTAGTGTTTACCATAAAGTAATTAATTTATGTCAAAACTTTTCTCTTTTTGCTTTCTAGATATGAATAATCAATTATTTTTCGGTTTACCTTAAATGAATTAGATTTTGGATTAGTTGTTTATGATTTTAATTTAGATAAATGGGTTAAACAGGTTAGGTTTGGGTGACCCGAATTTAAGTGTATCCAGGTTAGGGTTGTACTTTTTGACACGAATAAAAATATGGCTCGTGTTCGGGTTTTATAATTCAACCCGTCAACCTGTTAACCCGACACGATTGACACTCTTAGTCCCAGGTGTCCAAATTGTACTTTTTATTCGCACCACAATTCAAATGTTCCAACATTAGGTTTGGTGGCTTAATAACTAAGGAAAATTCTCTTCAAATATCAATATTTGAGAAGGTAATAGAATTTGACTTTTCAAAAAAAATGTTATTTTCTATTTTCCTTCGGCCCAATTAAATGGGTGGTGTTGAAATTGTTGTAGCCCACGTGTAAAGCCTGCAAGCTTTTTTTCTTTGAACACCAAAAATTATATTAAAGAAAGATGGTTAGAAAAAGCTAACCAAGTAATATTAAAATTACATCAAAAGTAGTGGATTTTTTAACCACTCAGTCTAAGATAAATTGATTTTATTGTTCCGACTAACTATCTACAAAAAAGAGTAATGAGAAATCAAATCAAAAATAAGATCCGACTTCAAATCATTAGCCTTGAAAATAGCTTCATTCCGCGTCTTCCAAATCACCCACCAATACGTGAAAATAATACCTTCTACCACTTGTTTTTTGATGTTGGAGATTTTCAACGAATCTACCAAAGTAGCCATCTCGTTTGGCTTCAACACTAAAGGGCCAACAATGTTTAACCATTTCAAGATAGACCTCCACGAACTAGTTGCGATAAAACATGTACCAAATATATGTTCCATTGTTTCAATCTCATTTGCACAAAACGAGCACATGATGAATGGAATATCGAAACCTTTATTGCAAAGGTTCACCCGAGTCGACAACTTGTCAAGTAAAAGTCTCCAATTGAATATATTGATCTTTTTTGGCACTCCTTTGTTCCAACGGGTCGGAGATGAAACGAATGAAAGAGTTTTCTTTTCAATAGATTTCCTCACTCCATTTACACAAAATTCCTTTTGATTATCATAATCCCACATCCAAATATCATTTGAATTAGTCCATTGCACTTGATCCAAGAGAATTTGAAGGGAAGAGAATTGGTTCTGCTCAACACCCTCCCTTATAAATCTACGCCATTCGCAATAAGGGAGCTAAAACGACCTAGTTCAATTAAAAATAAATAAATAAATAAACAGAATAAAAGACAAAAATATATTGCATGGTCAATAGTTAACCTAATCTACCTATGTTAATATAAATTAACCTAATCTACGCTATGGTAAATGTATTAATTCACTTGAAGTTATATTTGGTTGGTGTTAAATTTCACAAATTCCATTATGAGCTTCATAACTCATAGATTGTGTTATTCTTCTTCAATCTGGAGTAATGAACCTTGTTGGTTTACTTCTTTTGGAACGATGTCAGTTTACTGACTACAGTGTGTCCACAGATGTAGTCATGGCTAAGTGCATTGTGTAAGTAAGGTGTTGTTTTTGGGTGGCTCCACCCTTTTGTTGGTATGATTCCAGCTTATCTGGAATGAGTTGGTATAATTGTTGGGATCTAGGCCCCGTGCCTTGATAACACCTCCTTTATAACAATTATTGTAACAACGGTTGGAGTTTTCTTGCAAGAATATAGTACCTGTCACACCCCAACCGACGGCGGATTATACGTCGGGGCGGACGCGGTTGTTCAATAGCACAATGTTGACTATTAAAGTTGAAATAGTTTCATTAATAACTTTCAAGGTTTCAATACAAGGAAAGAATCAATACATAACAAAAATACAAGTTTAATTTAATAAGTATTCTAGGTCCAAAGCATCCTATGTGATCATAATAAAGTCTCATGTTGGTGTACCTGAAACATGTGAAGAAATATGTCAACTAAAAATAGTTGGTGAGATATAAAGGTTTTGACATAGTTTAACAAAGTCTTTGAAAAAGTTTTACAATTCACTATGTCATGCATTCTATAGTATAAGTGTGAGAACAAAACATGTTAAACATTGTGCATATCAATCCTCCAACCAAGTTTAGGCATAACCCGAAGGTTACCCTTAAGAGTTTAAAGTTTAAATTCAGTAACAATCACCATGGGCTCCCCCCGAAGGGTCAATCAATCTAGGTGGATTGGTCAAATACAATAGATCTATCATTGTTACTATAGGCTTGATCAAAGTTAATGGATATGCTAGTATTAAGTCTAATTTAAGCATGCAAGTCTCAAGTATAACACCAGAATAAGCATATAGGCATAGTTGTACAAGAATTGTATAAGTTTGAAAGTTTGTACATGTTTCACCCCGGTTTATAAAGAATGTAAAACGAAAAGGGGCTAAGTATACTCACATGGATGATGAAGGGTGTCAAACAAAGATTAAGTATAACAAGACTTTTGAGGGAGAATATCATCACACAAGCCAAAAGGACACAAGTCTAAAGTTTCAAGTTTGATCCTATAAGTTTATGGCAACGTATCTAGGATTCTAAGATTAACTAGGGCTCCAAAAGGTAGACGGGAATGATTGTGTATATAAAGTTTAAATCAAAGTTTCAAATAAAGGTTTTAAATGAATAACACAAGACTTGGGTATCAAAGTTTGAATAAGTTTATAGTTTATAATAATTATTACTTAGAATAATTACTTAAAAGTCTTACAATTATTAATTACACAAAATAGGTAACAATAATCCTAAATTGATTTTTTTTCTATGTATTTATAGATGGTATTGTAATATTAGTTAAGTGTAGACTAAATAACTATTAAAGTTTAACCATAAATGTTTAAAGTCTAAATTATGTATAAAGATTTATAAATACTAAATAATTATCAAGGATAAATAATAATTATTTAGAGGGTAAATAATTAACAAAAGAAACAAGTATTCTTTAAAGAGTAAATAATGATTAAAGATTTATAAGACTTAAGATTAAATAATTATTAAGGATATATAATTATCTAAAAGAATAATTTCTTTGTCTAATAAAATAATCAATGCAAATTGTTTAAGATTTATTAAAGTATTTAAGTATTAAGTATTTATGTTATAAATTAACTTGAAATTAAATAATGTTTTAAAATGTTGTTATAAGTACTCATAAGTTTTATATAGGTTTATATTTTAAGGTCTAAATGATAAGTTTATAAATGTTTTAAGATCTAAATGAAATCACAAGTTTGTATTTTAAATTGCTAACTAGAATTTCGTATAGGTTTATATTTGAAATCATAAGTTTATAAATGTTTTAAGGTCTAAATGAAATCACAAGTTTGTAAATGTTTTAAATAAAGTTTCTTATAAGTTTACAAGTATTTAAAGTTTACAAGTATATAAATGTCTTAAAGTTTCGATTTCATTTTATAAAGTTTATAAGTTTATAAGCATTTGGAAATGAATAAAGTATAATTATTTCAAATAAGTTTCGATTTATATAATTTATAAGTCTTATAAAATGTATAAATTTTTAATTTATTAAGTTTAAGTTCTTGTCTTTATTTTATAAAGTTTATAAATTTCTGATTTTAAATAAACTTTATTTTTCTTGTTTTAAATAAATAAATAGATAAGCCTTGATTTAAATAGATATAAAATTTATAAAAATGCAAAAGTCTATAAGTTTTCTGTTTTCTAATTAATATGTAAGTTTTATGAATTTCTCTGATTTTATAAAGTTTATAAAAGTTATTTCTGTTTTAAAGTATTTATTTATTTTCAAAGTTTTCAAAACATAAATAATTTAGGAAATAACAAATTAAAGTTTCAAATTTTATAAAAATCTCCTATTTAGAATATAAGTTTTATAAAATTTGAAAGTATTGTTATAGTTTTAAGTGTTTAAAACTATTTTTAAAGAATTATTTATTACAAGTTTTAATTAATTAAAATAGTTCCAGAATCTAAAAGTTTAAATAAAAGTCATTTTTAAGTCTATAAAAGTATCCCGAATTTTATAAAAATAATTAAAAGTTTAAAACTGTTTGAAAAAGGCTGGAAAAAAAATGAAAAAGCAAAACTCGGGTAGGTCGGATTCGAACCCGGTCCACCCGAGACACACGCATACGCCTCAAACCACCCGGCTACGGGCCTCGCTGATGTTATAATCCGAAAAAGAAATAGATAAGCACAATCTTTAATCATCCCCAATTTTCCGTATGAACCCTAGGATCCAAATCCCTCAAATACGAACTGTTTAATACTCTGTCAATGTAAATTGGCAGAGAACTTTTGATCTAAGAATGGAAACGAAGATAATGGCCAAGAGAATTACCTAATTTGACATCGGAACGAGGAAGAACAGGTCGGAGCTTCTGTGCGACTGACCAAGGATTCAATCGAGCAAATGTGGTACTAATTGAAGGTTCAGAGAGTTAAAGTGTGATGTCGCTTAAGTGTTTCAGTCGGTATTTATACCCAATTTCATCCATAAATGCCCGGACATTTAAGGAGATGACAGGTGAACAAGACGAGTTTGAATTCGAATCCGCGAGAGTTTGGAGTTAAATTCAAGCATTGAATTGCATTGGGTTTGAGTCGCACGCCTGATGGGGAGCTCGAGAAGCATTGAATTCGATCGAATACGCGTTTTTCGGTGAGACGGGCTCAAAACCGGTCGTGGTGGGATTCGAACTCGAGACTGATTTCTGTTTTGGGAGTTTGGCCTTATTGCACTTTCAGTCTCTGAAGTTTGTAGTTTTTGTTATTTTATGTTAAAACATGAATTTAAGTTTGAAATAAGTTTTAGAATGGACAGCTTTGGTCCCTAGATTTTATAACTAATTAATAGGTTTTATTTATATAAAAATCCAAATAAGTCTTTTAAGTTTTATTATTTTATAATTCTATAAAATAATTTATAAGATTTGTAGGTTTAAGTATTTAGAATAAGTTTATAAATTATTTTATTTATATAATTATAATCCCATAAAGTTTTTTTTAGGAATTTAGTATATTTTATTTATAAGATATGTATATACTTTTAAATAAGTCTCATTTATATATATATATATATATATATATATATATACATATATATATCTCAAGTATTATTTCTTAAATATATATCAATTAAATCAATATTTATTACTCAAGGAAATAGTTTTAGTAAAATCCCAAGTGTTGAATTAATAATACGTGTAGGGTTTAGGAAAGTATAGGTCGGAAATTCCTTGATATTACAGTACCAGTGCACTTTTATATCTCGAATAGTCTCCTTGATCAGTGATATGACCGCCCATCATGGATATATATTTACCTAACTGTGGACCAGACCGGTGAAAAGGAGGCAGAATAGGATCCAACTTTTAAAAAAGGCATAACTTGAGCTACGTTAGGCATTGGCACAACCAATGCACGAAAAGTCTTGTCGAGCGGGATCATATGGCAAACGGCCATAGGTGATTTGATCTAGCATCTGGACCCGTATTCCCTCATCTAGGGCTCCGATTTCAACATTGACAATCCCCCCGGATTTTGGAACTTTTAATTATTCTACTTTAATTGTAAAAATGCGTAAATCATTGACTGACTAAATTGACACATTTTTTATGTCCTTAATATTGCTAATCGGTTGTCAAGTTTGAGTTTCGATGATTCATCAATATTTGTCAAATTCATATTTCCCTATAAAATAGGACCTTAGTATAAGTTTTATGCATTCGATAATATACACATTTCTTTCCTGAGAATATGCTCTCTTTTATTGGTTCCGATCTGGATCAATTTTTGTGACAAACTACGTACTCTTCAAGATAATACATTTAAAACAATAGTGTGACCAACATATAAGTTCACTAACACTTTAAAGATGAATATGGAAAATCTTCAAGTGTTCCTTAAGATTGATTAAACAACCAGACGTTAATTCTCTATTTTTGGGTCGGTTGATTAGTGATATATAACACTAAATTTTTTTCATAGGGAGCGATCGAGGGGCTATTGTAGAATTTTATGGAGACGATCTAGATTTTAACGCGTATATAACACTAAAATAATTCATGGAGGGCGGCTGCCCCCATAACCTCTTTGTAGGTCCACCTAAGTTATTCACCATATACATATTACATGGGTTTAATAACCATATACATATTACATGGGTTTAATAACCATATACATATTACATGGGTTTAAATAGGCTGAACAAGGGAAACTGACAGTAACTGAAAAATAGAGGATTAACAGAAAATTAAAAAAAAAACATTAGAAATGCAACATCCTAACACTTATTACTCATCCAACACCTATTTAAAGATGCAATTATAATTATTTCAACTGCTGCAATATGATTTGAATTATCTTCTTCAACTCTCAACATCTAAGATTTGAATTAATCCAACAGTTTCCCAGCTAGATGTTGTGAATAGGTACATATAACATTCCATGTCACTGCGCCAAAAAAAGGATCAAGACATTATAATCTTTTAAAGCTATTATAGTTTAATAATTTGTGATCTCAACTTAACTATACTTACTCATAGCTATAGTTACTCTTTTTCCATCTGGAGTAACGAACTTTGTTGGTTTACCGACTACAGCGGGTCCACATGTATAACCAGGACCGGGTGCAAGTAACATAAAGTTTTTGGGTAGCTTTATCGTTTTGTTGCTGTTTCCGGCACTACCAACACTAAGCTGGAATGCGCTAGCATAATTGTTGGGATCTTGGGCCCATGAGTTGATGACACCACCCTTGCAACAATTCGCAATCTGCTGATTATAAGGGGTTCCGGGTAACAAATCAATGATGGTTGGGTTTTTCTTGCAGCAATGTGGTGGTGCGCTTTTATATTTTGAACAGTCTCCTTGATCGGTGGTTTGACCGCCCATCATGGACCATATTATCTCTTTCTTGGCCCAGGTCCAACTTAAGGTCCACCCTGGGGGTCCAATGTTGCGGTATTGTTGGAAGTTGTACATTGTAACAACGGCCTGTAGAAGGCGATAAAAATGTAGTTTATATGAGTAAACAAACATTAGAAACATCAAAGATAGTGTTTGGATGATTGAATTTGGTTTTGCTTTAAGTGAACACAATAATCAGATAAGCAGTTGTAAAAGTGTTTGGAAATTCTGCTTATTTAAGGATTTAAAAGGTAAAATAATCTGAACCGCTTATTTTAACCTCAAATAATCACATAATCATAAGTAGTAAAACTGCTTATATATGTTGTTACAAAACTCAATAAGCAATCCCAAACACCCTCTAAACCGAAAAAGAAACATCATTATTTGAAATTACCACGTAACCATCAGGGGTCCAACTAACAATATCGCACTTGATTGTGATGTTTCCATTCGGGTCAACTGCATCGTAGGCTACTGCAAATGTAACAGACAAAACAATCGACGGTTATTCATCATCGAAGAAGAAAACTTTGGAAAAGATTGAGAGAAAACTTTTATATGGATCTAACACATAATCAAAATTATATAAAACTTTCAAAAGGGAGTAATTAATCATTTACTAGAAAAACCTCAACAGCCAAATATCTTTTATCTTGAGTAACACAGTTTTATTACACTAAATTGATTTGATCATTGTAATCTCACAAACTCATAAAATCTTGATAAAAAAGATTGAATCTTTCTGATTTGCAAACCCTAAAAACTAAACTGATAAAGCAGAGACTAGTCAACTTCCACAGTATATTATACCAACTGAAGTAGAAATCTGTTGAACTCCTCTAAATCCCCTACACTGTTGGCATGAAATATTAGGGGCTAGTTTGGCCAGAAATAATAAATCAGGGACTAACAGTGTAAATGCGCATGAACACTTAACTACTTTTTGTAAAAGTGGTTAAGTTGTTAAAAGTTGTTTAAAAAGGAAAGGATTGATTTTTTTTAATAATAATTCTTAAAATTTTAAGATAAATACTTCACAACCTGGGCAGATTTGAACCCAGAACTTACACCACTTAATCACTAGGATGTCTCTCTTTAAGTCAGAAAACGACATATTTAACTAAAATTTCTTTTCACTCTAGAAATTCTCTGTTCCTTCTATTTTCTCTTTCTAAAAATCCACACATTAGTCAAATCTTTGAATTAATCAAACCCCAAAAACCAAATTGATTAAAAATGGCAAGTGGAAACTTCAAATGTAAACAAGATTCAAACCTGTGCAGGTGAAGCTGAATGAAGAAAGCAAGATGGCCAGAAAAAAGATGAAAACTGAAGTTGGGGTAAGTGATCTGAAGCAGTAATCCATTACTTGTTGTTAAATCAAGACCCGTGAGCTATTGTAGCCGGTTTTCTTGTTCATCAAGCATACGAATGCCCGCTTCTACCTACACATGTGTAGGTAATATAACCATATATATATATATATATATATATGATGGTTATATATATAAACAAAGAGTCAAACTAGTTTGTTTATATATTTTATTTAATATCAAGAGAGACAAGTGAGAACATTACATTCATATTTTCTTTTTTCTTAAATTTTTTTAAAATTAAAAAAATAAATGTTTCATTTTATTCTACATCTTCTCACAACACACAATGTTCTCCATACATCTCTACTTAATTTATATATATAGTCTTAGAAAACGTTTTTTGTTACATAAAATTCCTTACTTCTCTCACTCAGTACCATTAACTTGAACTCAAAAAGTGTCAAGTGTATTTGGAATTTTAAAATTCATAAACAACAACAAAATATTAGTTTAATTAATAATAATAATAATAATAGTAATAACTAGCTAGCTGCATATATATAAATCTTAAAATTTATAATTTGATATATTTAAATAGTTACTTTGAGAAGAAATATATAGTATTTGGGGTTGTACGTACCTTCGTCTCTGGAAGTGGTTGATATTAACCGGATGGAAGATTGATGAAGATTAGTCTCGTGTATATATAATAAAAAAGTGTCAATGTGGAGCTAGCCCACTTGATAGAGGCATATGCCTCTTAGAGGAGAGGTCTCAGGTTCAAAACTGGACAATGGTGTAATTTAAGATTATTTGTGTAAAATTAAAGTAACATTTGCGATTCAAAATATATATATATATATATAGGGACATGTTCAATTGAGAACCATAATTTTGACGAGAACCAAAAGAACCATGCATTCTACACAAATGCATACATGCATCCTTACTTTATATATGCAAAAATGCATCCATGCATCCTTAAATTTGTGTAGAAATACATGGTTCTTTTAGTTCTCGCCAAAACTGTGGTTCTTATTTGAACATGTCCCTATATATATATATATATATATATATATATATAATAAAAAAAGTGGCAATAACAATAACTTTAAATACAACAAGTCAAGTCGCCATTATAGACCCTTTTCTAAAGTGAACGCGGTATTTTTTTTTCATTTTCAATAAAATACCTTATTAATTTATTTTATTTTCTAATAATTTTGTTTTTGTGACAATTTTTGTTCATTATCTTCTTAAAAAATATGAAACAAGGTTGTTTATGTATTTTTTTCTTTGTAAACGTTCTAGTGTAATTTTTTAAAACGGAGTTGTATTCAAAATTGCGTACATTTTTTATGCCGTACGCTGTAGCGAGCGATGTTACCATTGTGGTGTCGTGCCAAACCCAAAGGCTTATAAGCGAACAGCATCGGTAGCGGTGTTGTATTATCGTATTCGGTATTGGTGTTCACTTTTATGGTTTTCGTCGAGTCAAAGCGATGACAACCAAACTCTTGCCGCATAATGCGGAGGAAAAACGATTGTGTTCGCGGGTTAAAAATACCAGTTCTATAATATTACAAAAAGTCCTAAGACTTGGTGCAACGGTTCTATACTATTACAAAAATACTAGTTCTATACTATTAAAAAATATAAGTTCTATACTAGTTTTACCCCGCGTCCCCCTGCGAAGCGCATGGTAAAAATGATAACTTGGTGCAATGGTAGCCCCAAAACTTTTCATAGTGGAGTTATTGGGTTCGAGTCTCACCTGTAGCAATTATTTGGGTTGAGCCAGGAGGTTTTTCCCATTGTGAGCTTCCTCATACCTCCTGGGTTGAGGGTTTGATCCGGATTAGTGGGGTAGTTGAGCCCGATTTAGATAACATATATCTCCTAAGAGGATCCGGATGTCTAATTTTCAAAAAAAATTTACTAAAGGTCAACTTTTTTTCTTTGTGAACACTAAAGGTCTGTTTGGTATGAGGTAGTGGATGCACAAAGGAATGTAAAAGACGAGTGAATGGAATGGAAAAGAGAAAGAAATGAAGCATTACTATTTCTTTGTCATGTTTGGTAACCCTATGAGAATGAAATAAATCATTACTTCGTGTTGTTTGATAGACAGGAAAATATTTTATGAAAAATAAAATATTTGTAATTAATTAACTTATACTATGAGTCGGGTCATGGGACGTGCCATGGTTCGAGTCATGGGTCAAGGCATAGGTTGGGTCATGGGTTGGGTCACGACACAAGTGATGGTTCAAGGCATGGTTCGAGCCTTGGGACGGGTCCTGGTTCATGTCATGGGTACGGGCATGGGTCGGGTCATGGATCAGGTCACTGGTCGAGTCATGGGTCGGGTCATGGTTGGTCCATGGGTCGGGTCACGGAACGGGTCATTGTTCGAGTCATGGGTCGGGTCATTGTTTGGGGCATGGTTTGGGCCTTCAGACGGGTCATGGGTCAGGTCATGGATCGAGTCATGATTCGGTCCTTGGTCAAGTTCATAGGTCGGGTCATGGTTCGAGTCACGGGTCGGTCCTTGGTTAGAGTCATGGGTCGGGTATTAATTAAACAAAATAATTGCATTTTTTGAAGGAATGAAAAAAAACACACATTCCCCAAAGAATGAAAATCATTAAAAATGGAAGAATCACATTTCTTATGTAATCGTCCATTTCATTTTTATGTGATACCAAATATATTTTGTTTCATTCTAATGTAATGACTCATTTCATTCCACCCTTCATTCATACATACCAAATACTACGTAAGTTTTTAACCAATGATAACATTAAGGAAATAACACTAAGATTCTATTTTTATACTTTATTACTTTTTGTTACTTTAATCTATACTATCTAATAAATAAATACTTTTTTATCCCACGTGTCGCCTCCATATTTATTTTTATCATTTTTTTCTGTATCTCCTCTTATTAAATATACTTTTTATTTTTTAATAATAATATATTTTTAAAGAAAATACTAATTATATTAATAAAACGCATTCATTTTAAATTATCATGTATTATAATAACTTTGGAATCTAATTATGTAACTTTTATTTTCAATCAAATAGTAAATGAAATTATATTACATTAAATAGTAATTAACGTATTTTCAAAACCCAATTATATATTAATTTTTACATATTTGAATTTTATTTTCTATTCTTAGTATATGTATTATATTTTTACAACATACATAAAGATTTAAGAATTTTATGTATTTATATTTTTTACCCCATATATAAACACAGGTTCTAAGCTAGTAAACAAATAAAACAGAATTAGTATTTTCCTATTATTTTAAGTAGTATTTTATGTCGTTGAATGCATAAAGAATAAAAATTATATTAACCAAATGTTATTGATTTGCACTCTGGAATAAATTTGCTATTTCCTTATAACATTTGCACTTTGGAATAAATTTCTATTTCCCTAATTACGCGACATTTATCATATCCGAAGGAGATATGGTGTGGTGGTAACATGTCTCCGTCTATTTATAAGGTGAATGATTTAAATCCTATAAAATACATTTAAGAGTAAGGTAGTTTGCCTTTCAAAAAAAAATTATTGATTTTTTTTATTTTATTTTAATTCTTTTAAGCTTTATAATTACTTTTAGACATTTTAATTTTCTCTTATAACTTTTAATATATAATGTTTTCGTAGATTCTGAATATACCGTCACGGCGTACTTTTTTTATATACATGTTTATATAAATTTTATTTAAAACCGCGACGGGTAAGTATAATATATTTTTACCATTTTTTTTTAATTTAAAGTTCAGTTTCATAACAACCTATTGTTTTTTAAAACTATAAATAGACCGTAGCAAACGTTTAGATGATGTTTATTACTTCTTTTATTTTTAAATTCAAGTTCCGCAGCACCACTCTAAACACAACTAAGCCGATTTTTAGGGGTTCTTTTTGAGTTTTTTTATATAACGTTCATTTCTACAACAATCTAATGTTTTCCTAAATTTCAGATATACCGTTGCAAACGTTTTGATTGTGTTTTTACTTTTTAATTCAAGTCCGTCGCATCATTCTAACCACGGCTAAGCCGATTTTCCTCTGGTTCTTAGTGGTTTTTTTTTGTTGGCTCAATCTAATGCTTTTGTAAATTTTTTTTACTTCGTAATATTTTAGCAGTAGCTATCATACTACTGGTCCCGGTCAAAAATGGCTATCATACTGGTTGTTAGCTGTGAATTAATATTTCTTCAAATATCCACACCAAACCAATAACTGAAAAGTCTTTCAATGCATATATCGTTCAACGCATATATCCGTAAAATATGGTACCGACATCTTAGCTTTTTCTTTTTTTTTTTTTTTGGAACCGCGTGGGCTCAACTGGCACGTCACACCAGGGGAGGCTCGTACATTAGTCTACCCGAACATCCCCCAAGGAATTCGAAATCTGCAGAGGGTGTTCCTAGTTTTTATGAAATGCAACTTGCAAGATTCGAACCCATGACGTCTTTGGGAAAACCCCCCTGACCACCAAGGCAAAACCTTGATGACAACTGACGTCTTAGCTAAAAGAAAAAAAAAAGAAAACGATTAAAATGGTGTCTCGTGTAGCCTTCGTACTAAAAAAATAGAGTATCGAAAAACCCGGTACTGATACAGGTACTAACCAACCATCATTGGAATAGGGTTTAGAAGTGAGCTCAATTTCAGTTTCGCCAATTTGTTATCTGGTGTTGATTACGGTATTGATCTCATCCGTAACTACAACCCACGTGATCACACATCTTTCCAAGACAATGACATTTATGGGAATATATTTCTTTTAAATGACATCCTTTAAAAATAAAATACTTAATTTACAAAATAATTTAGTAAAAAATTACTGTAATTATATAAGAAAAATAAGTTTATATATTTTTTTCCCAACAATTAAAACAGACTTTGACAACCACTGAAGATTTATTAAATAACAAATATTTAAAAGACAGGACATATCCAGCTCATGAGTGACCTCGTGGAATTTTTGGTAATCTTTGGAATTTCGCAGAATAGATGGAAATCATTGAATGCAATTCAAGATCTCATTTTTGCCAATTTCATTTTTAAGGAAACTAAAATATCAAATTTAGAATGTAATTAGACCGTATGTCTTGTGTCATCAAGTAATTCAAGTTTTAATTTGTTAAAGTCGGTGGAACCAAACGAACACGTGGCTCGTTCGTATTCATTTGTTTGACTTAAATGAACCGATTTTCTTTTTCATGTTCAATGAACATGGTCATCTAATAATATTCCAAACAAACGGTTTACGAACATAAACACACACAAATGAATATATAAACAAATAATACATGAACGAACGTGAGTGAACACCTATTAAAAGTAAACGTAAATATCCAAATTAAAGTGTAAAATACAATCATCGTTACATCCAACTTTTCAAAAGTAAAAAAGAAATATCAAATTAATTTTAAATTGTGTTGAAAGATTTAAAAATATGATAATCAAATTGATTTTAAATTAATATTAGTAATACATAAATCTGAATGAATATTAGAATTAGTTACACGGATGACCCTGTGGTTTACATGAATTTCACTTTGAGCCCCTAGGAATGGAAAACTACAGGTTTAAACCAATAGTTTGCACATTTGTAACATAGATGGCCCCTGAAGTGGATGTCAGTTAAGTTTTTCAGTTAAGTGCATCTGAAATGTCTAAAATACCCCTTACATTAAAAAAAAATTAAATTGTTCATGTTATAAGTGAAAGGATATAAACAAACGTAAATGAACGAAGATAAACAAACATAAATGAAAGAATATTAACGAACATTCACTAGCTTAAGTAAGCGAACTGTACATTGTTCATGTTCACTCGTTTAGCTAAATGAACAAACATAAAAAAACTTCTCATCGAACCGTTGATTTACATCCATACACAAAAGGTCTAGGAGCTTCATTTCAGCCTTGAGAGACCTCCAAGCAACTTTCTCTTTGGTATTTTTTTTTGTCCGAGTATTGCTTGAATGTTGATTATTTTAGTTGTTGTTTAAATTGATTATTTGATAGTTACAGTTGAAACTTCATTATATAGATTGATTAATTTACATAAAATGTTTAGGTTGATTACTTGAAACTTAATTGCTAGTTTAGTCATTTAGATGAAACGTATTTTGGCTTGTTTAGGTTGGTTACTTGTTGGTTGATTGAAGTTTGATTGGGCATGAGTAACGATAATTGGGCATCCACATGTACATGTATTGCAGGGGACAAATGTCTCATTAAGGTTAGTTAAACAACAATCCGGAGGTTTCCCATTCCAAAATTGTGAATATGTACACATAACATTCCATGTCACTAAAAAAAGAGATCAAGAAATTAGAATCTTTTAAATAAATTATAATTGAATAGTTTATGTGTTTAATTTAAGTCTAATACTTACTCATAGCTTGGGTTATTCTTCTTCCATCTGGAATAATGTGTAGCCAGGACCTGGAGCAAGTAAGGTGAAGTTTTTGGGTGGCTCGATCGTGTTGTTGGTGGTTTTGAATTCACCAACACTAATCTGGAAAGAGTTGATATAATTGTTGGGATCTAGGCCTCGTACGCTGATAACACCTCCTTTACAACAATTTTCAATATGTTGATCGTATGGGGGTCCTGGTAATAAATCGACAATAGTTGGAGTCTTCTTGCAGCAATGTGGTAGTGGTGCACTTTTATACATTGAACAGTTTCCTTGCTCGATGGCTCGACCGCCCATCATGGATCATATTGCCTCTTTCTTGGCCCAGGTCCAACTTAAGGTTCACCCAGGGGGTGAAATGTAGCGGTATTGCTGGAAGTTGTATATTGTAACAACGGCCTACAGAAAAAGATGATAAAAGGGCACTGTTTATATGAGTAGATAATAGTAGCATCAAAATTTTAATACACTTGTATTATCATATGTAGGAAAGTCATTCGTAAAATAATAGAAAAACACTTTTATAATTCAAAATACAATACAAGAAGCAAAAGAAAGTAGTAAATTACAAATACAATTGAAAAAGATTATACAATACTAGGAAATGAAGAAGAAGAATTGGCTAAGGAGGTCCCTTAAAATGAATTTCGAGTCTCTTTAGAGAACTCATTTGTTTCCAGGGTATAATAGCCAAAACAGTTAGTATTGTTGGAGTTGACTCAGGCACCCGAAATTGTACCTTGAATCAAGAGTAGGAGAGAAAGAATTGCTAGAAAACTTTAGTGTGTTTGTGAATTATTGTGAATACTAGTGTGTTAAACTACTAAGGATCTCTTAGTATCTATACTGAAACCAAAGTTGAAACATCTTCATCAAGAATTAAATGAAAAAAAGTTGCATTGAATGTCTTCAATGCACTTTATTCAGTTTAATTGCTAAGATCGAAAGTGATCGTCTATTTCAGCTCATTAGTAGTAACCGCAACATCGAAGGTAGCAGCGTTGTTGTAACCCAGCGGTAGTAGCTACTAAACGGTAAGAACTACTAAACATTAGGAACTTAGAACCTTGGTAGTAACTGTGACCTAGCAGTAGCAACTCTTGAGTGGTATGAACTGGTGAGGTTCCTAGTAACTCTTGCAACCCTTGGGTCGATAGCAACTTCAAAATCTTGGTATTAACTCTGAGGTTGGTAGTAAATGTGAACTGATGGCCCATCAATAGTGACCGATGAGGTCGGTAGTAACTCCGGAACACCTCATCAGTAACAACTAATGACCTCGGTAGTGACTGAGGAACCCAACCTGCTGATGACGTCATCGGTAGCAATTTGGCAACAACCTGTAAAAATACAAAAGCGGCTCTCAAGTGGCGATGTGAAGTGCCAAGTGTGTCATCAAAAGGTACATTACGCCCAGGCAACGCGTGTGTGTGACCTTTCAAAATTTTTGTTGTAATAATTGTCACATAAATATTAACATTCTATTTCAAATCATATACACGTATATTTAATCAAATTTATACAAATTGGAGTACAATTTATGTATTTTTAAAGTAAATTTTAAAAATATTTTAAGGTTATAAACTATGTAAATTATGTTATTAAATTAAATAATTTATATAAATAAATCGATGATTCCGCCATCGGTCGGGGTGTGACAGATTGGTATCAGAGCCATGGTTATAGGGAATTAGGTTATTAGACACAATGACCTAGACTATAACCCTAGGACTCCCTTTTATGTGTTATGTGCTAAATGATAAATTGCTATATGAATTATTTGTAGTTAGGTATTATTTGAATTTTCCCGAGTTTGGTACATGAGACTTATACACATACATACAAGACTTTGATACATGATACATACTTTACATACACATTTGACAAGCAAACTTATGCAAACAAATACACTACTTGTCCTGGTCCATACTCTCTCCTAATCCTTATAAATTGCAACATTCCTACACATTTTATATTCATAGACTCTCAAATCTATTAAAATCTTGAAAATCTCGTCAACGACTTAATTTCCTGAAACCAGTAAAAGACACGTGCAATCTGGAAGGGTGACACCTGTACATTAGGTTTTCTGTCTAGGAAAGCATTTCGTATAAATCCAAATAAACGGACCCGTATGCTTTCCTGGAATTCCTGAAGTGAGTGTTTACCTATAGGCTAAAGCATGTCTCTTTGAAAGTTTCGGGGAATTATTTAACGCTGATAAGTCAATGTATTCGCAAGGATACAATCCGAATTCGAACTCAAAATCTGGGGACATTATAGCAAAAGAGGAAAAACTAGACGAACATGTAAAACAAATCATTATTACGGGTGCACACGTAATAACAATTTGTAGTGCATGCAAGTCCCGGCAATTCCTATTACGCGAATAATGATCTATAACATCATGTTCTATCCGGAATAGATGACTTAGTTTTCCCCATCAACCTAGAATAAATACACATGCACTGGCACGCGTCATGATGAATCCCGTTTTTCTGCTTACATTATTTCCCGCTATAACTCATATATATCCATCGTATCTAAAATATCATTGTCTTTTCTTATGGTGTTAGAATGCCTCCTCGACATACTAACTCTAGCAACTCCAACGTTGACCTTGCTGCACTACTTACTCAACTAGTAGGCCAAATGATCCAAGCTAACAACAATGGTAATGGGTCTAATACGCAAGGGAATGGTGCAAACCCACCATACTGCACATTCAAGCATTTCAATTCTTGCAACCCCACCAAATTCTTCGGGACGGAGGGTGCTACTGGCCTTCTTCAATGGTTTGAAAGTATGGAGAGTACCTTCCTAAACAGCGATTGTCCCGACAACCTCAGAGTCCGTTATGCTTCCAGCGTCTTCCAAAAACGAGCACTCACCTGGTGGAACGGTGAGAAACGTACTCGAGGCAACGAATCCACTATGTCCTTGTCTTGGGACGAAATGAAACGACTTATGACTGACGAGTTCTGTCCTCGCAACGAAATGAGGAAGCTCGAAGCTGAATTTTGGGATCTCACCCAAGATAGCGGAGAGAATTTAGCTTACACCACTCGTTTTCAAGAACTAAGTCTGCTCGTGCCCCACATGGTTACTCCCTTAGCGCGGGGAATTGAGAAATACATAGGTGGACTGCCTATGCCGCTCCAAGACACCGTATTGGGAAGTAATCCCTCCACTCTCGAAGACGCTATCCATTTGTCTGCTGTGTTGACTGACAATCATGTCAAAGCAAGTACCTTATCTAGGAAGGGTACCAAGAAAGTGGTCGACAAAGCTGCTACTTCCGTGTCCGACAAAGATGAAGAACCCAAATTTTTCCATCATGATAGGAAGCGTAAGGCCCAAAACTTTGCGGCCGTCATTCCTGCCGTACCTGTGACCCAAGTTACTCCTGAGGGTCAAATTCTGAGAAATTATGTAGGTTCATTTCCCCAATGTCCTACTTGCAAGTATCACCATGCCCCGCATGCTACATGCCGTCTATGCTCAAAATGTGGACGCTATGGACACGTTGTTACTACTTGCCGTGCTCGCACTATCGTTAATCAAGCTACTCAAGACAATCATCCAATGCCTCTCGCTATCACCTATGGACGGGCCTGTTACGAATGTGGAGACCCAAACCACTTTCGGAACCAATGTCCAAGACTTCAAAATCAAGGTGGTCCTCGTGGACGAGCCTTTAATATAAATGCTAACAAGACTCCGGCCAATGACGACACTGTCAACGGTACGTCCCTTGTTCTCTATCTTTATACATCCGTTTTATTCAATATTCAAAATTGTGTCTCTTGCTCTTAACCATATATTTGCTAAACAACCAACCAATTTTGATAACACGTATATCATGGTAATAGCGGATGGGAAATCCATTGCTATAAATTCTAAAATCCGTGATTGCATATAACAGCTATCTCATTCCTATACTTTCGCGAAACAAATCTATTATGTTTAAATTTAGTCATACAACTTGCTAGCTCTGTTAAAGTCTACTTGAATTGTTGAAGTTCTAAATCCTAGTAATTATGCACGGGGAATCCCCGGTATATCAAAGGGGTGGTGGGTTAGCCGCTGGTACACCCTATACATAAACCCACTTGATATAACGAGTATAAACCATGCATAAGTACTAGGAAGAGGATCGGTTCTTGAATTGTTAGACATATTTGTGCTATGAAACCACTCATAGACGTGATAACATTTATAAATTGCACGCATTTCATTGTACAATTTTCAATTGAGAAAGGTGATTTGATTAAAATGATCTAAATCCTAGTAATTATGCACGGGGGATCCCCAGTATATCAAAGGGGTGGTGGGTTAGCCGCTGGTACACCCTATACATAAACCCACTTGATATAACGAGTATAAACCGTGCATAAGTACTAAGAGGAGGACCGGATTTTAGAAAATGTTTTTTTTTGCAAAATTTGAAAATATGAACACCCGTGGAGTGGAGTTTTAAAGGAAAATGCCATGTCACAAAGTGATTGGCACCAATATTGTTAAATCTGGGTTCTAGTAGTTTACATTCATGCGTTGTATGAGCAATGGTATGCATAAATCTCCTTATACTATTAGAGCAATTAGTTGAAAACTCGACTCGAATTAGCATCGTCATCCGTTATCATACGATATTTCCCCGCTGAATATTTCTCTTGTGAAGTAATTCCATCCTAAACCTTTTGACATCTCTTTCCCGCTTCTATAACCTTCGCTAATCGAATTTCGGGACGAAATTCCTTCAACTTGGGGAGACTGTGACCTTTCAAAATTTTTGTTGTAATAATTGTCACATAAATATTAACATTCTATTTCAAATCATATACACGTATATTTAATCAAATTTATACAAATTGGAGTACAATTTATGTATTTTTAAAGTAAATTTTAAAAATATTTTAAGGTTATAAACTATGTAAATTATGTTATTAAATTAAATAATTTATATAAATAAATCGATGATTCCGCCATCGGTCGGGGTGTGACAGTGTGTGTGCGAGTTAGGGTGCGAACACACCCTAAAAGGTCCACTCTTGTGTTTGCCTTTAAGAAAAAAAAATATCCTTAGAAGGTTCCCACTAATACGCCACTCCAAATTTTGTCTTCCCACCTATGTGGGACAAGTTCGGTCGATTTTCCTTGCAATTTTTGTGGATTTCACAGTTTCAGACACACAACTTCAAACATCGATATCTCATTCATCTTAATTAGCTCTGTTTTGGAGGCGATTTGGTTCGTTGTGAATCTCTCACATAGTAGAGCACACTCGTATAGAAATAAGTATATTAACATCAATTACATACAAATATTTATGTCCAAAGTTGGGAAAAAAATCATTTTTCCATTTTATGAAAAACTCATTTTTCACCGAAGTTTCCAACATCATCATCGGTGATTATTGACTTTGAGAAGTGTTTGGTATTTTGCTTACGAGAACTTATGGTTTCTGAAACACGCTTAATAGTTGTAACAAAGGCAATGCACAAGATATTGTTATGATTTGCTTTTGCTTTGACGAAACGCAATAAGGACGGTAAAGGTGAAAACGAGTGAGCCGCTCATGAGCTACTTAATATCGGCTCACTTGAAAGTCGAATCGAGCAGAGTTTAAATGAGCCAAGCCCGAGCGCTCTTAAGCTAACCGAGCTCCGGTCTGAAAAAACTACTCACGAGGCGAGCTCGAATTTTAGAAATAGAGCTCTAAACAAGCCAAGCCCGAACACTCTTAAGCTAAAAGAGTTCAAACAGAATTATCATTGGTGAACCATAACAAATATAACTAGAAAAACCAAACTAAATTAGTCAATTAAGAAACCAACGGTTCGATTATGGGATTTTTTATAATCTATTATGATGAGTTGGTCCGGTTATACATAAACAAAAACTAAACTGAACCAATATATTTTTACATCATTATTATTATTATATATTTATATTATAATACACATATATTAAGAAGCGGGGTGCAAGTGCCATATGGAGGAGAGAGGAGATGAGAAGGGGAGGGATCTGTGGGGAAGGGTGGCATCCATGAGGAATTGTTAGAGAAGAGGAGAGCCATTCAGGCAAACCAACCCGGAGGGGGCAAGTCGTGTGTAGAGATGATAGCGATGGAGATGATCGAAGCACAAATACCTTGTCACGGGTTTTTTCTTAGAAATGAGTGTTAGGGGTTGTTTGGTAGCCTCTTAATGATTTCATTAAGAGGCTACCTCTGAATCGTTCAGAGGTAAGGGGTGTTTGTTTCGCTGACAGCCCACCTCTTAATAGTTCATTTTACCTCTTACTGATTTAGCTGAAAAACCATGCTGAACCATTCAGACCTCTTAATGATTCAGCATTTAATGGTTCATCATTTATCAAACAGTAAACTTAGTTAACAATTGATATTGGCGTGATGATGGTAACAACAAAAATGTACATCTTACCATATAACCATTAGGAGTCAAACTAATAACATCCCACTTGATTGTGATGTTTCCATATGGGTCACGTGCATCATAGGCTCCTGCAAATTATAACAAACAAAAGAGTCTATGGTTAGTTAATAACTTGATTTGATCATTGAAATCTTTATCAACAAAGATCTAATCTTCTGATTTGCAAACCCAAATCAAATCTATGAAATTAAAAAAATGTCATGTAGGATGTTCAAGAACTAGAATGTAAACATGATCCAAACCTGTGTAAGTGAAGCCGAATGAAGAAAGCAAGATGGACAGAAAAATGGCGGAAATTGAAATTCGCGTGAGAGATTTGAAACAATAATCCATTACTTGTTCTTAAGATTTACTAGATCAAACAGTAGTTTTTATATCAATCAAACATGATATATCATAAATGTCAAAAAGAAAATACTTTAGTTTATGATCGTTATTTACATGTTGCAAATAAAATATGTTTAAAGGAAGTTGAAATGGAGTTATATCACATGCATGTTATTATAAGTCAAAGTGTTCTGTAAGATTTAGTTCATTTAATTGAACACATAATCATGTTATTAGACACATAATTTAATTATGTTATTATACCATCATGCAACTCATACTTATAAATTATAAGCATCAAGACTTGATAATGAAAATGAGTTAGAATGTGTGCTTATAATTATGATTTAACTCTTGGGTTTCAACTCAACGATTATAGAGGTTCAAACTAATCGTCGTTAATTACCCCGTCAAATCAATAGAAGTTGGTTATCAGGAAGATTAAACGGTTTACCATAAAGACTTCACTACGTGCATGTTTACTAACTGATGGCATAGACCCGAAAATCACAACCACAAAACTCGGGATTTGATCAGAAACTTCTTATCGACTCTTTCTGGTTAATCAATAATGCACAACACTTACAATAAACCAAAGACCTTTAAATCGACTTAGGAATCTAAACCTAACTTAACTCTCAAGATAAACCTATTTTTTACTCGATCAAAACAAATGTCACCTTACCACAATACTAAAACTATCATTTTTTTTATTTTATTTTTTTATTTTTTCTTCTATGTTTAAATTAAGTTGTACTATATTTTTTTAGTTTATATATTTTATACTAGGTTAAAATCCTGTGTATTACACGTATTGAATAAATAAAATGTTATATACTTAATAATAAAAAAATTATATTTTTAAAAACCCGTGTAATACACGGGTTGAATAAACCGGTATATTTCATCGGTTGAACTATTTATAATTAAATAATAAATATTCGTAATTAGATTTATATTAAAAATCTAAAAATAATTTTTGAGTGTTGTGATTAAACCAACACATCTAATACTTTTATATACTAACAAATAGTGGGCAAAATGATATAAAAAAAAAGCCTAGAAAACGGTCAAATAGTTGTTTTCTTCCAATAACTAACGGCATGTTGGAATCCAACTGCTATAATCAGTTCCCAAATAAACGGCTTCTGACCCAAAATACACAAACTGGTCCCAAACCGACGATTAGGTTCAATTTCAAACCGGTTTCAGTCAAACACTAGTCCGGGTTGATCCGGTTCTTATTGTTAACACTAGTACATTTTTGTTGAGTTTTATAATTATTATATTAATAGTAAATTACATTATTAAATGATATTTTGATCCCTGTTTACCGACAAATACAAAGTTATACAAATGGCCTGTTTGTACAAAGTTTTATTAAATGAAAACATGCCATGCATTATACAAATGGCCCATGACCATCCCTCTTCCTTCCAAACACACATGTGACCATATTTAATATTCCTGCTGATTACATAATCATTATTTCTTTATTTTGTTAAACTTTTCTATCAATCACTATATATTTAATCATAATTATTTTGATACGACTTCCATGGTCCATGACCATGCATGCACATGCTGATTGTGTAGGGGAGAATGTTAGGAGTTTGAACTTGGGGAAAATTACCAAAATGGTCATTTGACCAGTTGACTTTACCAAAATGATCACAGCTTTTTAGCCATATAAAACATGGTCATGAAGCCGGCTAGACTTAGACGGCTAAAAAATTCCATGCCCGAAAGAAATCTGTTAGACGCAACACCAATCAGAAACTAACACGTGACATACGAGGATACCGTGGGCCTCAGGAAGGGTGGTCATTCAAGTTTACTACTACTAAAGCATAAAGTACAAACCATGGTATAGTATTATGTTTCAAGAACATTGGACTAAATCAATGCAAAGAAACTGAAACTAGAGTTACATTTGATGTAATAAATATGGGAATTAAATATGCATTTATGACCTGACTGCATAAAGTACAAGTCTTTGTTGCATGATAATAGTTGCCAAGGAATGGGAAATAAATAAAGAGATGCATGCATTGCATTTCCATTTAATAACTTGAGGAAGACTCAGAGAACTGTGAAGTTATGTTAAATTACTAATTCAACCCACCAAGAAGACAAACAGAATGAGGAACATGATGAATAGAACAGGGTAATATGGTCATTTTGGAAAAGAGAGAACTTTACAAGAGAACTTGAAGTTTCCATACATTTTACTAAAACTTCCATCACATGACAAACACCACATGAAGAAGCCAGACTCCAGACCCATGGAAAAGTGGAAGGCCAGTGCACATCTGACCCACTAATTCCTCTCTTTCTCTATAAATTGTTAAAATATTTTCCCTCTCATTCTTAAAATTTGACACAAAATTCAATTCCCACAAAAACTGAACAATGCCTCCATATATTCCATCAAAATCATATTCTGCAACTCCACCAGTCTTTTTTTCAAGAACCAAAAAAAGCAACAAACTTTGAGTTTTCTAGTTTGCACCCAAGAAAAGAAAGCATCTTATGATTTCAATCCATCCAGTTATCTTTTTATAAAATCTTCAAGTTTTGAGTAATTGAAATTAAGAAGTGGTGGTGCTAATGTCAAATAAGGAAGTTGTGCATACCTTAAGTGATGATAAGCAAGAACTGCAGAAGCAGTTAGGATGCATGAATGGGATTTTACAGATCTTTGACCACCGTTTCCTTCTTGGTCAACGCCAGAAGAGGCTAACTCCAGGTATGGATGTTTTAGTTCAATTTCGAGGTGTTTGGGATTGCTTGTTATAACTGCTTATTCTTATTTCATTCATAAATGGTCAAATAAGCAGTATGGATAAGTAATCCCAAACACCCTCAAAAACAGCTTATTGTTTAATAAGTAGATAATATATGTAACAATTATCATTCTGTTTTCTGTTGATATAGTGTTACATATACGTAACACTATGTATCACGTATATATGTAACACTTGTTCAACATATATGTAATAGATACTTCAATACTTTTTTAACAATTAAAAAATAATAATTTATAAATTATGTGATTGTTTGAGAGTGGTTATCATGGTTATCAAATAAAATATTGGTTATCATTTGATCCCTACCCTACAAGTGCATACGTGGAAAAACCATTTATAGGAATTATATACGTTCTATATCAGCCAAGTTTATAAGTTTTTAATGTGTTTACTAGCAGTATTTGTAAGGTATCATGGTGTGCATGTAATCATCATATGAAACATGTTGTTTGGATGTCTTAACAAATTGTGAATTGTATGTAGGTCAAAGTAACAATGGTGAAACAGAGTTCAAGAATGACAAGGTAAGACCATTACTTCAGACTCTAACCACCATACTTGTAATTTATTGCAAATAACCCTTAAAGTTGCCTAAAACAGCTTGGTTTGCAAGTACCGCGATTAAAAATATTCACATGAATAATACTAACCCATACCTGATTTTCGGTTGCTTGCAGGAAAAATCCCCAAAGTTGGTTACTACAGATCGAAACGAAGTCTCTGTTGAACTACCAAGACACTCATTTTATTCTTCTAGCTCGTCTACCACCATGTCATCATTAGATTGTACCAAAAGAGTTCAAACAGAATTATCATCTTCTTGCCAAAGTGTCATCTCTGAATACTCTTCATCTCCACTTTTACACAGAAAACAACCAGATTTGTTTATGCACTCACCCGATATCAGAGATGTCGTAAAGGATTCAATGACCAGAGAACCTCCTGTGGTATCAAATAAAACAGTGGCAAAAGACAAACGAGCGAGCCCCACAATGAAGCATGTCGATTCCCCAAGGCCATACCCGCACCAAAAACCCATTCAATATGAGAGAATCGAAAGGCACCTAAGGGAGTTAAAGGAGACAACACGATTCTCATGTGATGGAAGGGAATCACGGTATCAGTTGAAATCTAATATGAAGATCAAAGAGCTTCCAAGGTTGTCACTGGACAGCAGGCAAGGTTATATCAGTAATTCTGCTAATGATCCATCAAGTAATAAGCGACCGTCATCAAGTGTTGTTGCTAGATTGATGGGTTTGGAAGGTTTAACACTCTCCATTGATGAAAGTAAAACCTTGAAAACAAATAGTTGTTTAAAATCATCAAGAAAAGAGGAAGTGTTAAAGCATGTTTGTACTTCTGTTTCCCCAGTGGTTCACAAACCTAAAAGGGCAGTCAAAGTCAATCATGTGGCTCCATGGAAGCAAGAAGGCGGCGGTTGGGGCCTGCAGAAGCCACCTTTCAAGAGTAAGGAATGTCCACCACGAGCAGAACCAAGTTCGCGGTCAATTTATGATGAGATAGAAAAACGGTTGACCAAACACAAGTTCAAAACAGCTGGAAAGGATCTCAGAGCCCTTAAGCAGATTCTAGAAGCAATGCAAAAGACTAAAAAGAATTTAGAGAGCAAAGAACATGCATTAGATAATAGGTTGAGCCAGAAAGTTGACCAACCAGTAACCCGTGCTATAACTCAACAGAAAGTCAAACATGCCGAAGCCAGACAAGATTTCGTTGGTAGGAATCGGATGAAAGATCCAAACGTAAGAGATACGAAGGCAACCCATAAACCACTGGCAACTTCAAACTTTCCAGAATGTTCTGGAACAGTGAGCCCAAAACTGCAGAGATCAAAGAACAGTATGAATGAGCCATCATCTGATTTGAGCCGACCCAAGAAGCAACCCAGTATGCAACGAGCTCCCTTGGGCTCAGCAAACAGAAATCCAAAGGCAAAATCCATGTATCCACTGCACAACACTAGTGAAACAAGAAATTTGAGTAAACAAAGTGATACAGTTTCTTTCCAATCCGAAAATGATTCAGAAGTCACGACTGAGTGGGCCAAAGAGGTCAATAGCCCATTTCAACCAAAGGAAAACCACAGGGTGAGTGAGGGTACTGCAATCTTTATAACAGATACAGCGCGCGCGCACGTAAAATAGGTGAAGTCACTTTACATTGACTTTTTAATGTGTCTTTTCCACAGAGTAATATCGTAGAATTGTTGACTGAAGAGAAGTCAACAGTTGACCACACCAAACATACCATGGAACAACCCAGCCCTGTCTCGGTTCTTGATGCATTCTACACAGAAGACACACCATCTCCAGTAAAGAAGAAAGTTACTGCTTTTAATGGTACATATATTAATCTATTAAACTACCTCTCTTGCTTCTAATATCATTTATCCAGGGGCGTATCTACAGTACAAGCAACTAAAGCAACCGCTTTAGGCCCCTAAATTTTAAGGGTCCCAAAAAGTTAAGAAAACTACTTCAATCTATATTAATTTTAAGCTGAAAATAGATGTGATAATCCATTAATTTTGTGTTTTTAGAGAAAAATAAGAAAATATAACAAAATGATTGAAAGTTTATTTATGAGGTTACTATAAGGCCTACACATTAATATTATACGTTTTGACGTTCTATAAAATTACACTTTAAAACTTTCATATGTTTTGAAAACTTAAACAAAAAAGCCTCAATTTTAAAGTTCGCTTTAGGCCCCAAAATATGTTGAACCGCCCCTGCATTTATCAACCATTTCATCTCTTTCGTTTCAGATGACAAAATTTTACAATTTAAAGAAGCACAAGATCAGTATTCTGAGTTCAATAAGATTAACAATTCCTTGAACTCAGACACTGTTGATACTACTGTCAATCGCACAGTAACATCCCCATGTGAGGGTGAAGTTGGAGATCACAGATATATAGAAGAGATAATATCAGCCTCGGGATGTTTGAGAAATCTAGACCGTACCACCACAATAGTTCAGCTTCATCCAACTGTCGGTTTCATCAACGCTGAGTTGTACCATGTTTTAGAGAAAACCAAAACATACAACAAAAAGTTTATGACATCAAAAATTAGAAGAAAATTGGTATTTGATACTGTGAATGATGTTCTTAGCCACAAACTAGCCATGTTAGGGCGACATAAAGGGATGATATTGAATGCAGATAAGTTGGTGAAAGAATTATGCTTAGGAATTGACGGTCTGCAAAATAAATCAGAGATAGGCGTGGTATCTGATGACGATGATGAAGTGATATATATCATAAATGCAGATGTGAATAAAAGGTCACAAGATTGGGATGAATATTGCAATCAGGTTCCAGGTCTAGTGTTGGATATAGAGCGGTTAATTTTTAAAGATTTGATATGTGAAGTTGTGAATGGTTAATTACCCAGTCTGCAGGACTGGTAAGTGAGGCCGCAATGTAGGCGGTTATTCCCCATTTAGAACCTGAAACTTGCTCATTGCTGTGTTTCTTAACTTGCATGCATATTATTATTAATACAATGTCTGACCATTAGTGAAGAAACTATATTGTGACATCAATGGTGGGAGGTGTTTGATTTAGTTAATACATTCTCATTCTCAATGTTAGTAATCGTGTGAACCAAATTTAATAGCACAAAACATTGGTAAACAATGACTACATTATGAGGTCATGTGGGCAGAATTGGCAGATTGGTATTTTGCTTTGAATGTTGCTCCAAAAAGATAATAACATATTTGTAAACGTAATTGCTTCCGTAGCATAGTGGTATTCCGTTCGCTTCGTAAGCGAAAGGTCGCGCGTTCGATCCTCTCCGCGAGCTTGATGTAAGTATATATTTTTGCCACCTTAGCATATGGTGGGAGAATACTTTGTTACTATTTTTAATGCAAACTAATGTGACGTGGTGTGGTAATAAACTAAAATATTTAAAAAGTTTACATTGAGACATTCGTTTTTCTTTTTCTACCCATCACCTCCCTCCATGTACCCGCCACTTACCTCACCCGTCTCTATTATCGTCATCCCAAAGGGTTATGTTACCACCCACCGCAATCAGTCATCCACTAAAATCTGTCTTGTGGTTTATGATGAAGGTTTGTTTTTCCATCAACGACGTGTTTGAAGGCGATTTTAAGTTAAGTTTGGGTTTCATATGTGATATGTTATGTTTGATTAGCTTGTGATTTAGGATTTTTCAGGTGAAGAGAGGTTGTGATGGTAGTCTTCGACGATGGTTGTAACTGCCCGGTAATTAGGAAGAGGGCATAGGGAGTGTGTGTTTATTAGGTTGTGGAGGTGAATTGTTTAAATAATATAAATCAACTTGTTCTAACTTCAAAGTGATTCAATATTTAATGACATGGCATAAGTGTGATGAGACAAATTATGTCATGAGAGACTAATTATAATATGGAGTAGTGTTGGTTCGTTTGACCAAATATAATATTGATTTTCTTTCATTTTAATGTGAGTTACTTTGACCGAATTTTACGGTTCAGTTGCTAGTATCGTCTATGTCTCATTTGTAATGTATATAATAACTTTGGTATAAGACAATAAACTTTCTCCTATTGAGTTTCATGTAAATTTTTGCTACAAAGTATCTAGCCTTTCGTGATACGTGACGGTCTGCAATTTCTCATGACGTCAATATAACTGCTTAGTCAGCAAAAAAATATTCAAACAAAGCTCCTTGAACTCCCCACCACAAAAAAAACACAAACTCATACAAATCCTTTTAATTATAAATCTCACATTATTTTTACTCTGCAGTCTGGAGGTGAACAAACACAAGGATTGACAAACTCAAGCCAAGAACCAAAATTTCTATCAAACTTTTGTACCCATTTACTATCAAAATGTATATTATTTGAATGGGTATATATAAACATACATATATATATGCTTATGTCCGAATGATGATCGGCTTTTCAAATACCCCGCGTATAATTCCACCTAATTTTCTTAGTATCGTTAACAAGACACGTTAAACTAAGTAGTAGATTGAGCCACAAAAAAGTTTAAGATTTTATACCTTAGCTTAGGGGCCTTATTGGATTTGGATCAATGCAATCAATGACACTGATATCGCGCAAAATTCGTGTCTTCTCACTGAATGGTGTCATTGCTGAAACATCAACAACAAATTGGAAAACATGAGAAGCAATGGAACCACTGGTTGCCGCCAGCTTTAGGGATTGTGGGGGGAGCTTTAGGTGTAGTTTGTGCCGCATCTGCTGGTGGTGTTGATGACGGTGACTGAGGTTTTTCAGCCTCTACCTTTGTTGGACTTGGACTGCCACCTGCAAGTCTGATGGTACCAAACATGATTCATTACATTAATGCTATTAATAAAAGTTGTAATGAGCTAGTAATGTAGAAGTTAGCTTACACAGGGAATGCAAATGAACTAGTGCTTTGGCAACTTGCATCAGAAAGGCAAGAAATGTTTGCAGAATCAGCACAAGATTTCCGCTTTTCCATTTCAGAACCAATCAGTAACACATTTCGTGTTTCAATAACTTCTTCTTTCTCTCCTGATTCACTGTGTGTACTAGCGCTCGCCCGTTCATTTTCTGCTGATGTGTCCATCACTGTAGGCAGGCCAGGTGACACGCAGGACTTATTAGCATCAGGTGTAAAACATGAATAATCATCAATCCAGTTAAGTTCCCTCGATTTGCTTACAATAAAACCACCATCCAAAGAGAAGCTATTATTCCCCGTATGGATACTAAACAAAGATTCACTGGAACCTAGACTCCATTCAGAATTACTTCTATGTTTCGGACCAAACACGGATGATGGAGTATGATTTACATCATAGCCCGCGGATTGCCCCATCACTTGGATAGGAGGAGACTGTTTTAAAGATCCATATAATGTATCCAAATCAAAAGTTTCAGGCAACGTACTTATCATGCTTGGCGATTCAAGAAATGATGCATCATCTTCACCAATATCTACTTCAAACTGATTTGATGAAGACGAAGACGAAGACGAAGGATAGCCAACAATTTTGTCATTATCAAGTGAGTCCTCATCTATGATACCGCTACCGCCCCTATTATCGTGTTCCATTTTGTTCTGTTCATCAGATCATTGTAAATTGTGAATATCAAAGTATCAAACCACAATTTGTGTGTATCAGTAACAATGATACAAGCAGTTCCAGTATGATCTAAAACCTAATCTCATGGATTAAACTATCTTCCAAAACATGAAAGTGAATTCCTAACTGTAGATTCATCTGTGAGAAATCAATTCTAGATAGTTCTTATGATCAATCAAGTCTAGTTACATTTTTGTATCAGATTGTGTCTAGGGTTTCAAAATTGACGAACGGCACAAAAACGAAATGAAATACGGTTTCACGGCAATGATTTACAGTTGTTAAGATCACAACGACGCAATTCTAACACACAATTCGCTGGTGAAATTGTTGAATTTTACTAAATTATGCTTAATCTACGAGATTCGTGCATCGTTGTTCATACAAGAATGATGATTAATAGAATATAATAAAATAAATAAACATAAATTTGCTAGTAACAGAACTTACTTGAATATTCACCTTACAGGTTGAACCCTACGTGTTTAGATCGCCGGCGGCACCAATGTTGCCGTGAATTGAACAATTAAACCTTGAAGGACGATACGGATGGTCGGAAAAAGGATTTTAAGAAGATGAGCAGGGGATTAGGGTTAGGGTTTGATGATTGAATAACAGAAGGCTCAGCGTTGTTTTAGGGTAACGCTTTTTCCATGTTTATAGACGCGGGAAGATCTTTATTTGACGGGTATTTCTGTTTGTAGAAAGTTTGGGGTGATTTGGGAATATGATAAAAGATAAGGGGGTAATGTGAAATATATGGAAACCTATAATTAGAGGGTCCGGTTCACCATTCAATCAAAGTGATTTCATAATTCATATATCTTCTATTTATCGAATACTATATATAGCGGCGGATCCAGGAATTTTTTCGAGGGGGTTCACTGCTTTTAGATGCTCCAATTTCATAGGGCCGGACATAAAAAAATTCGGTTCGGTTTGATTGTTCGAGTCGGGTCGGGGAGGCTCAACCATTTTGGAGGCCAACCCGTTTAACGACCAAAATAAGATTTCGGTTAATCGGTTTCGAGTTAATTCGGGTAGGATTATTTGGTATTCGGGGTTCTAAGTACAATGTCAGGTGACAAAGGTAGCGTTTACACCATGGGAACTATCATCTTATATAAGAACATATTAATCCAATTTAAATTCTAAATCACAGGATGTGAAGTTCCAAATATATTGATACATCAATTCTAAATCTAGTCATATAAACACATCATATTGAGATTAACTTTCTGTCTTTCGAATTTTGGTTTTTATTGCAGACAGTTGAACATAAGTAACAACCGTATAACCCCTAGAATTTTGATGGTGCTCTATGAAAATATCTTTTAATATCCATAATAATACCTAGGAATCAAATTCAAATTAACATCTAAAATCTAAATCAACATCTAAATTAACATCTAAAATTCAAATTAACATCTATAAAATAAATTAACATCTAAATTAACATTCAAATTAACATCTAAATTAACATTTAAATTAAAATCTAAATTAACATTTAAATTAACCCTAGATTTTCTTTTTCAAACAAGTAAACAACAAACAAGAGGGAATAAAAAGTAAAATAACCTGTGGTGGAGAGACTGGCGGCAGCGGACAGCAGGCCGGTGGCCGGTGACGGCAGGGGAGCAGCAATGGCGGAGTTGGAGGAGGCTGCTGAGTGCTGAGTCCTGCGAGTCTGCGACATGTTGGCTAACAAGCTTCTTTCACTAATTCGTTGACCTTTTTTTTTCTTTGTTATATGTATTAGCCCAACAAAATAAAAACCAAACAATTAAAAGGCCCAACAAAAGATACTAGTTATTAAATAGCCCATACGAAATCAGGTAAAAAATGGTTTTAAAAAATGTTAGTGAAAGGATTCGAACCCACAACCTCCAGGTTATAAAATAAAGCCTAAACCACTGCACCAGTTGTTAAACTTTGTAAGGGGGTTCACTCTCTAATTTTTTAAGGGGTTCACCCCAGCTTTTTTACCTACGGTTCTATAAAAATTTTGAAACTAGGGGGTTCCTGTGAACCCCCCCTCGTGTACGTAAGTCCGCCCTTGACTATATACGAGTAACAGATTGACGGAACAACTCATTTGGTTAGAATAGGTGGACCTTAACCACAAGGTCGGAGGTTAAAGCCTTAAGTCATACAATGAAGTTACGGCAAAGGGTGATCGAGGGAAGCATGAGACGAGAAACTCAGGTTACGGTAAACCAATTTGGATTTTTGTCGGGACGGTCGACTACGGAGGCGATACACGTTCGGAGAAGGATGATTGAAAAGTATGAGAGGGAGTGGGACTTGCATTTGGTGTCCATTGACCTTAAAAAGGCTTATGATAATGTGCCCCTTCGGGTGATTGTGTAGTCTTAAGAGGAGGGATTTCCTAGAGATATATCAAGTTAGTTAGGGATATGTATGGTTGTGCTTGCAAAAACAAGTGTTCGGACACCTGTGGGGGATACATAATGTTTCCCAATGGAGGTGGGACTTCTCCAAGGATTTGTGTTGAGCTTGTTCCTTTTTACAATAGTCTTGGATGAGTTGTTAAAGTCGATTTAGGAGCACATCCCATGGTGCATACTTTTCGCAGATGATATCGTGTTGGTGGCGGAAAATAAGCACGACCTGAATATGAGACTTGAGGAGTGGAGAGCAGCTTTATAGCGCAAAGGCTAACGCATAAGTCGGTCTAAAACTATACCTTCACTGTAACTTCAGCGAGGAGGACATGAGCTGACTACTAGAAGTGAAAGTGTAGCACAAAAAACTAATTTCAAGTACCTAAGATCGTTCGTACATAGTGACAGAGACATTGACTCTCATACGTGTTTGGTCCATGTGTATAACCGGCTATGTTATACAGAACCGATTGTTGGCCAATCTAGAAGACACAAGGCGTGAAAGTTGGAGATAGCAGAGATGAGGATGTTAAGGTGGATATGTGGGTACATAAGGTTGGACTGGATAAGCAATGAAGTTTTTAGGGATAGATTAGGGGTGACTAACATTTCCGGTAAGATAAGGGAGGGGATATTGAGATGGTTCAGGCCTGTACGGAGGAGGCACATGATGGCATTTGTAAGAAGCGAGGAAACCTTCACGGTGGAGGGGAAGAGGAGCAGAGACAGACCGAAACTAAGTTTTAGTACTCTAGCATAGGTCACATGTTTGAATCAAGTTTGCACTGGTTTTCTGACTTTAAGCCCCTTAGAGGACACCAATGCAGCTTGTAAACGAAACCATTCGTGTCCGTTCGTTTAACCTTAACAGAACAAATTAACAAACACAAATACTAACGAATGGATTTTCTTCTTCGTATTCGCTCGTTAAAAACATGAACGTGTATGTGTTCGTTTATGTCCGTACGTTAAAATTCTGAACGAATGATTCACGGACATAAACGAACACAAACGTAACCCAGTTAATAGTAACCGTAAATATTGAACCTAAAGTCTAAAATGAAAATTGAAAAATAAGAAAAACTATTTACAGTTTCTTAAAATAAGAAAAATTGATCATTAACAACTAACCGACTTGTTTGAATATTCTTTACAGTTTTTTAAAATAAGAAAAATTATGCAGCAAGGAGAAGGAGATTAATACAGTCAATTTTGAATTCTTTTTGTTTTGAAGTTCAAAATTTTCAACTCAACTTATTTTAAATTTCAAAAATAATAACATGATTAAGGCCTTAGTGGAAATATCATCAAGCACAAGTCATTAACACCTAAATAACTTGTTAAGATCCAATGTAACTTAATGTAACCTAAAACAACTCACTAACCCATGACAATACTGGTTAATCACTTGGCTAATTACAAACGGATTAGATGTGCCAATTTCAACTAATTACTTATTGAACAAGTGCATATGGTTTTGTTTCAACTCTAACAAGTCAAATGGGTAAAATAAAATATGACTTGAAAGAAAACAAGTCGTATAGGTCAAATGGGCAGCATAAAGTCTATTATAATACATAAAACCTCATGAATCTATCTTATAGAAAATATTAAATTATTACTAAAAATAATTAATATAATATTTACAATCGTATTTAACACACTAAGTATTTTAAAAAATATAAAAAATTACCTATTTCGGTTCATTACCAACTCCGCCATAAGCCAGTCACACTTACACCACGCGCCGGACAAGAAGTGCGTCTTGTTTTGGCAAGTGACGGTTTATGGGATATCATGTCAAACAAAAAAGTACTTGAAATTGTGAGAAAACGAATTCATTTTTTGGCACAAAAATGGTGGATATACAAACGTTACCCTTCATCACAAGCAATGGCTAATTATATTGCAATGTTTGTAGTTCAAAAAGAAGCAAAGATACTATTTTCCTTACTTCTTTTCTTTTCTTTAACATAATATTTATTTTCCATTTGTACTCCCACAGTTTTTTATACCAAATATCGCAATTTCAGATAATTTGTTTGACATCACATCCCACAAACCCTTCACATGCGCTTTTGCAAAGGATTTATCACACTAGAGATTCATCACATATACAAATCAAATTAATAAAGTAAATCACTTGAGGCAAACTGCAAGTTCAAAAGTTGTTTAACAAACAAATAATATTATTTGTTTAAAACATATTCAAAAATAAAAATTCTACTATTTGACAAAGGTATAGAACAAATATTATTTTAAAATTAAAAAAATAAAAATTCTATTATTTTTTCAATTGAACAGATAAAAATCGCTAAAAATTCGCTATTTTAAAATTCTAAAAAAATAATATTAATAATAATAAAATATAAAATAAAAACAAATATGACTTTTTATGACCTTTTTAATGGCATCAATTAACGTGGCATATGAATAAAGGTGGGATCATGTTGATTTTATAGATGGGGGGAGCTTAAATGAATAGATGCTAAGCCGATGTGGGAAAAAGACTTTATATAGGTGTGGGATAAATTTGAAGCTAAAAGGCACCGATGTGAGATAATGTTTATTTAAAATATTAACAAACGAAGAGGCAAATCTATACTATATAATAAATAAAGGTTTCTTAATGTCACGTGTCGTATTTATATTTATTCTTATAAAAAAAATTTCGTCTCTCTCTCATAATAAATGCATTTCTATAATTTCAATAATAATATTTTTAAACAAATTATTAATTTTATCTTACTACTCTAATAAATGAAAATATCTTCAGAACACGTGTCACTCTCTGATTACTCCTTATCTTTATTTTTCCCGCCTCTCTCTCTTATTAAATATTAGATTTTCTATTTCTCTCTTCTATTAAATAATAACCTTTATATTAATAAATCTAATTACGAATAGTTATTATTTAATTATAAATGGTTATTATATCATAAATCAAATGAACTTAATATGAACTAACATTTATCAATTAAATTAAAAAATTAATACTCGGTTAAAAAAATGTTTTAAAAACTAACTTTACTGACCTTATAACTGTCACGACAAATTACATTTTTTGACAAATGTGTTTGTTAACAAATTACATTTTATTTTATTCAATCGATGTAATATACTAGTTTATTCAACCCGTGTATTACACGGGTTTTAAAAAATATAAAATTTTTATTACTAAATATATAACATTTTATTTATTTAACCCGAAATTTAACCTAGTATATTATATATTTGTTTATGTGTTCGATTAAGGTTAAAAGAAATGAGGGACCACACAGAGTGGTTTGAAAGCAGAAATAAAAACATGAAATGGAGATGCGGGGGATCGAACCCCGTGCCTCTCGCATGCAAAGCGAGCGCTCTACCATTTGAGCTACATCCCCTATTTGTTAATAACAACCACGAGTTATTTTGAATAAGGCTTTATCAACTAAACAATAGTGTGTATGAAAAAGAATTATTGATCATACTTCTTGCGGTAAAACAATGGCATTATTACTTCATACCTAAGAAGTTTGTAATCAAAACTGAAAGCTTAAAAGTATTTGTTGACTTAATGAACCTTTACAACAAGCATGACTAGCTAAGCTAATGGGTACTTATGAGATTATGTTAAAAGATCATATATTAAGTCATAATTTTTAATTCAAATGCAAATATATAATTCTTATATGTTTGTCTTTTAATTTTTCATGTATTGGGCTGAGAGCTGCACTTGGGCTAAGCTAAGGATGATGGGCTGATTAAAAGCTAGGCTTGCTGGGTAAAGTTTGAGGAGTGCAACCGGGTCAGATTCAGATATTGCAAAAAGAAGCGATTCACATTTTCTCAGGACCCTCTCCAAGAAGCCTAAACTAGTTAAGTTCCTTCGTCTGCTTGTCTTCGATCTTTATGTGCAGTTAGGGTTTCACCTTCTCCACAGATTGTCCATTTTTATTCAGTCGTTCATATTCCTCTCGCCTTCATACAGTCTAATCTAGGGTTTCGTCACCACGGCTGAAACCTGGTTCTTCTTTGTGTATTTTAGTAGATCTAGTGTTACAAATTATCACAATGATGGTCTGAGTCTTGTTATTCGTTAGATCTTTTCTTTCGTGTTCTTGTATTCTGTATTGAACTAATAATATTTGGTTTTGGTTGAATAAGAAATCATTTATTTTTTCTGACTTGTAAAAAAGGCGTGAAGAATGTGGTGGGAGATAGGTTATCCAGAGTCCCAAGTTTGGCTTTATTTACTTTGGGTATGAGTACTTTGGATCCTTTGTTGTTGGATAAGGATAAGATTAAATCCTCCTGATGGACTCACGATCCTAGTTGTTGGGAATCTTTATATCAGTTTTAACACTTAAAACTAATTAATTTAATCTTATTAAATAAGTAAATCAGATTTAGTGAGCGGAAGCGGTTTGTATAAGTTAATGGTTCTAAACCAGAATCTCGTCAGTGATCCAATTACACGCGTATAACCAATAAAATAAAACCGGACTCGCGCTAAACGGCAACGGCGGCTGGGTGCGATTGTCAGCGAAGTTGGTGGCCAGATGGGGTGGTTCTGGTCAGTGAAGGCGGACGGAAGGCGTGCATGTAGGGGTGGCTCCTTGTTGCGCAGGTTTGTGTGGAGGCAAGAATTGTTATTAGGGTTTAGAGTTAAGGTTTTATTTTAAATCCCTTGACTTACAAACCGCACCCCCGGGTATTAACATTTAATTACTGAGTAATTAACTATTAATTACTTTTAAACCTCGTAGTTAACTAATTATAAATAATTAGTAAAACTTATCCTCTTCACGTTTAACACTTAAACGTTTAAACATTTGTCTTTTAATTATTTCTCTAAATAATTAATTACCGAATTCACCGATAAATATTTATTTGGCGTTTAATAAAATCGTGTTTCGTAAATTATAATGTTTACAACTAAACATTATTAATTTCTCGTTGCACAAGCCATAACTCTTTGGATCATACCTCGATAGTAACGTTGACTTATTCGACCATCTGACATCCTATATCCAACACTAATATGCAAGGTAGTTGAGACTTTGGAAGCTAAGAGGCATCAGTGTCTATGGGGTGAAAGTAATGGTATTAAAAAAATTTTATGGGTTGCATGGAATCGTATCACGGTGAAGAAGAAAGATGGCGAGTTGGGTCTGTATCCTCTCAAAGATTCCAATATCTCTTATCTAGATGGTGGTGGAGGTATGAGAATGAAGATAACAACCTTTGGAGAAGATTTATCTCAGCTTTACATCACACTCCTAGGTCTGGGTCGGCTCTTCCCTTTAATAAAACGTTAAATGGTACTTGGGGTTCAATTGCTAAGATCGACAACTTTCTAGCAGTCTCAAAATGTCTCTTGCGTGTGCTATTAAGGGTGAGGTTAAAGAGGGTATATGTATTCGCTTCTGGCTTTATACTTGGCTATTTGATAAACCCCTTAACCTAGTGTTTCCTAACCTCTTTAAAAAGGAGGCTAAGAAGAACTGTTTGGTAGTTGATCGTTGCACTCAATTGGATGAGGCCTTGTCTTTCACGTGGAACTGGAGAAGTACCTTAAGCAGGGGCGAATTTATGTTGACTCCAGTGGGGGACGAGTCATCCGCTGAGATTCATCTGCGTAGTGAGAAATTTTCGATCTCTCTTAGTAGGCACCTTCCTAAATATGCTAAGAGGCACCCGTCATCCGATTTTCAACAAACCAAGAGAGAAAGAAACCAAAGAGATTGATGGTAATTTTCTATAAAAAGTCAAGAAAGCTTAAAGCTTTAATGGAGAAAAAAATCAGAGAGAGAGGGGAAGAGAGAAGAAGAAGATGATGAAGTGGCATGGGAAAGTGGAAAAGTAGGAAAGTGGGAAACCCAAATGTTTCGTTGATAATTAAAAGAATAAATAAAAATTTCACATTAATCCTTGTAATACAACTAAATTTACACATTAAACCTTTTACTTTCATTTGATTTTTACATAGTCTTATATTAAACATTTAAACAATAGACATTAATCATAACAAATTAAATTTTATATGTTTTATTATTGATTATTCAATTGATTTATGAGTTTTTTTTATTTTTTACTTTTGGTTTATAATTACATTTTTTTCTTCTGGTTTATAATTACATTTTTTTCTTCTTATTTATGGTTTACAATTATTTTTTTTTTCTTATTGTGTCATATTCTTGTGTTTAATCAGTTATATGTACACGTTTAAGTAATAAGTATGAATAGTTTTACAATATATTTAAGTAAATACGTATAAATATTTTTATTATATCGTTATGTAAATAAGTATTTGTTTTTACCCGACCCATTTTGAACCGATTTGTTTTGACCAAACTCGCTTTGATACTTTATGCACCCGCTCACAAAAACTTCTAGATCCGCCACTGACCTTAAGTAATGGGGGAGGGAATTATGAGCTTGTTAGTCTCACTAGCAAATTGCTTAGCCACGACTTTAAAGTGGGCCAAGATAGGTGGGTATGGACCGTAGATACTTCAGGTGTGTTCTCAGTAGCGTTGATGAAAAAGATTATTTGGCTGATCAGGTGCCTACCCACAACAACTTTGAATGGAATTCTTGGGTCTCGTTGAAGGTTAATACGTTTCATAGAGAGCCTTTTAAATCGCCTTCTGTCTACGGATGAATTGAAGTAGGACGCTTTATGACCCAGATTTGTGCAGCCTTTGCTCCTCTTCGGGTGAGTCCATTGACCACGGTTTTACCTCTTGCTACGTGGCTATGATTTTTTGGCAAAATATTAGCACGTGATGTAAAATACCTCCTATCTTCGCTTTCTCCTTACACGATCTCTTGAACATCCATAATCATGTTTCTAGAATGACTTTAAAAAAAATGATTCAATCCATTATCCTTATGGCTTGTTGAAGCATTTGAAGAGCTCAGAACAATCTTATTTTCTTAAAAATATCCTAGTGAAGATTGAGAGTATTTTGGATAAAATCAAGTCCCTTAGCTATATATAGATTAGAAATTAATGTAAGTTTCTTTTTGCTCTTGTATTATGTAGTGTCTTGGTATCAGGGGTGATCGTTTGTTTTATTGAAAGTTGCCGTCCCAAAAAAAAGTTAAAATAAAATTCTCACTAGAACACACTATATGTGTCCCAAATATTAAGAAGGTTTTGGACGCGCGTGAGATAGCGCGTGCGAACTCTCATCGACCGTACACATCATCTTCCTTAATAAAAGATCAACTAACACCCTCTCTTCAATACTAACCGTTCGATTTCTCCCACTATCTACATCGACGGCTACACGCAGCGCGTACACAATGTCAGTTGCAACAAACCGACATCTCGCGCCACCTAGCCTGAGCCTCGGACCCAAGCCTCTAGGCTCAGAACCGAACCTGGCCGATGACCTTTAACTGTTTACATGTGTATCAGCTCTGTCAAAAAAGAATCCATCGGCTTTAGTGAGAGAGTGAGGGTCTGTTGAAGTTAGTGAGAGAAAGTAACACACACACATGCGTGTATAAAGAAGGTGCATTGCAGTTGCAGAAAAACTGTTGTTCTTCATCTCCATAAGGAAGAAGAGTCACCGAAGTAAGAAATTTATACTATTTTCAACAACCCCAAAAAAGTTTCATCATCCAGGTCACAATCTTACAAATTATTTCTTAAATTGGCGTCTCGTGCTCGGCTTGGTTTATAAACGGGCCAAGCCGAGCACGGATTGGTTTGTAAACTGGCCGAGCCGAGCTCGGCTTGGTTTGTAAACGCGACTTCCTGCCGAGATTGGTTTGGTTTATAAATGAGCCGAGCCGGGTCACAGTTTCGAGCTAGTTTTTTTTTGTTTGAGCTTTTTTCGAACGAAGTTCGAGCACGAGCTATTTAGTTAATTTATTAAAGTATATATAACTATTGTTTTTACGAGGTGACGATAAACCGGCCACAAATATCTATCACTTGCAAACATATATATATATACCTAACAAATAACTAACTGGTTACTTAATAAATAAGTAAATGTGGGCCTAAAATTATGTTTTCCGTTTATTTTTTCTCAATCTTGATATTATAAATACACTTTCATCGTATATATAATTAGTAACTATTTAAAGTAATTTCAATCATGTCTTATCTAAAATATCATTTTATAATTTATGAATCTTTATTAATAATTATTTAATATTTTTTATTTTAGTCAACCTGTATAATACACGTGTTTCTAATCTAGTGTGTGGGTATATGTACATGCGCGCATGTGTATATTAGTATATATATACAGACACCCACTATGCTAGAAACCCGTGTGTTATACTGGCCAAATAAAGGAAATTGAGGCGAGTTGTAAACGAGACGAGCTGAGCTGGATTGGTTTGTAAACGAGCCGAACCAAGCTGTTTTCGAGCGGCTCTTTTTACGTCCTTGGTTTTAAAAGTTGTGTTCAAGCAGAGGTTTTATCTGGGTTTGAGTTTCCCCAAATCTTGTTCTTCAATTTGAACTTTTTAACTGATAGGGTTTTGCTTGATTATATAGTGTTTTGAGAGAGAAATTATGTTGAAGCAGTTGAAAGAACCCCAGATGCAAAACAAACTCCAACAATTAACTGATTCCAGAGGACAAAATGCCATAAATCAGCTATCTTTAACGCGTGATAAACAGTCATCCGGGGCTCAATTTGGACTTCTGAACAATGGTATACGCGTTCGTGATCCGTCCCAAATGTTTATGTTTGGTAACACAAGTTGGGCTCATGAATCTGCTGGTTTGTTGACCAAGAAGAAAAGTCAACAAGCAGGAATTTTTAGTCAATCCTTGTCTGTTGATCATAATTTGTCCAATAAGGACTATGATAACTGTTTGGGATTTAAAAACATGTTTGCAAAAACAGAGAATTCGATCGGTTTTCATTCGGTTCAAAGTGGGAGTTGGAGTGTTGTTATGCCGCCTGCAGTTGCAGAAGCTTCAAGTAGTGATGAAAATAATGCTTCTCATTCACCTTATGTTGGTTTGAGGCTGACCAATCAAAGTCAAACACCGCTCGTAAACTATTTTGACCAGTCGCGGATCTCTCAACAAACGGTGAGCATACGTACAGAACCGTTAGGATCTTTAAAGCTCAAGCCATCTCAAAGTCCCCAATCTGAAAATAACCACCTTTCAGATCAGAATCATATGACATCCCGTCTAGTTTCAGTTAAGAACGAAGATGGTCAAAGACGGTCGACAAAGCCGGTGAATCCTTCTGTTACAGGATCTAGTGAGCCTCCTAGTACCTCATATGCAGCAAATAGCAGGATTAAAAACCCGTCTTCCGTTCATTTGAAGCAAAATACACGTGTTTTAAAATCAAAGAAAAGGAAATGTTCTACTTTGGAACGTCTACCGTGGCATAAAGAAGTGACTGCAGGATCTTCAAGGCTTCATGCCATCAGGTGTTTTGCATATCCCATATCATATTCTATAAATAAAATAGTTAAAATGGTTCATAAATGCATATAACTTTTGATAATGTTAATGTCTTACAGGACTGCAGAACTTAAGTGGGCGCGTTCTGTGGCCCTAGTACCTGAAAAGGTGCGTTTTTTATATACGAATTATATAAATCAGCATCTTGTACTACACAGTTTCTTTCAAAATTCTAACTGCAGGTGAAAGAATCGGCTAAACGAAGAGCAAACTCGCGTTTGATAACTAACCGAAAAAGAAGACTTAATTCAACAACACAGCTGATGCAACTGTTATTTCAACCTCCACCAGCCATTGTGCTCTCAGAAGATGCTATTACACATTGTGATACTGTGACATATTATGCTTCTAGGTTAGCACTGGGTGACGCGTGTCGTTTAAGCTCGTAAGAACCGTCATATATAATCATCTTTAACTTGTAAGTTTGTAGTTTGTATATTTTACTTTATTTTTTTTTTTTTTTTTGGAATTTCTTTATAGATCAGCAGGGGAAAACATGACTTCTAAAAGCAGCAGTGACCAGGATCTTTTAAAAGTTATACAAGGATTCATCGATAGATCAAAGAGTCTAGCAGACAATTTTTCGAGGTAAAAGTGAAATTTTTATATATTTAATGGTTAATGCCATAAAAAACCAATATGTTTCTTTTTTATTTCTCATGAAAAAATCCTTTAAACTAATTTTGGTAACATTAGTTAAAGTCCCTCAACTTGTAAAGTATACACGAAAAAGTCACTAAACTAATTTTTTGTATACTAAAGTCCCCATCCTTACAATTTAGGGAAATCATATACAAACACCACTCCATCCCATTCCGTATCCCAATACCTATCCTAATATTTTTAAGGAAAACTAAAGTGAATCCTCATATTTAGGGATTCACTATTCATCACCTCAAAACTTTTTTAATTTAAATCTTTAAATTCTCATTTTATTTTATATAAAATATCATAACTTATGTTTCTAACTTTTTTTAACTATTTATTATATTTTTTAGAAAATTACGATTACTAACTTAAAATTTAAATGTTTGGATGCTTAGTTTTTATTTGAAATCTTTACAAGTTTGTGAACATTACGATCTTTAGATTCATTACATTTGTATGCTTAATCTTTAGATTTTGTTGTTTTTTAAATCGATCCGTCCTAATCCGAACCAAAATGACCATTTTCAAATGGACTTGTTCTATAAAAATTTGTTACAAATCAATTTTAGAAGAAAACGATAATAAGACAAAATAGTTATTAGTTAAAATTGTTAATGGAAGAAAGAAAATAAATAATAAAAAAAGAATATAGAGATAGGGATGAGGAATGAGATGTGAGAGGTTTTTAAAAAATAAGAAATAAATTTAGGTAGTTAAATTACTGGGGTGAGGATGAAGAACCTATTGCTGTGATTGCTCTAATTTTGATCGGTTTAAGAGTTAACAAGTCATTATTTAAAATATAATAAAGTAAGGACTAGATATTCAAATGCTTTTTCATGTATTTTTTATAAGTTGAGAGACTTTAATATACAAAAACAGGTTGAATGATTTTTTTATAAAAGTTAAGAAAGTTTGGTTTTTTACGGTATTAACCCTGTATATAATAATTGGTTTTAATAACTGAAATTGAAATGGTGATGAAGGTTGGAGAAAGGCAAGTCAGTGATTCTTGAAGTGATGATGGATTCTCAAGATTTGGAGAAAGTTTCATTCATCAACCGTTTTGCTAAGTTTCATGCTCGGAGGCCAACGGTTAGTGGTGACAGGGCATCATCGACTATGCGAAAACTATATGCTCAAACTCAAAGATGTGTTAAAGCGATCCCGATGCCGAAGATGGTACCAGAAGGGCAAAACTGTCTTTTGCTATGATGTTTCTGACCTTATGCACTTTTTATGCTTGTCTAACTAAATCAACTGTGTCAAAAGTTTGTATATAATGGTTTTTGTACATGTTAACCGGTTTTGGCAGGTGTTTTCAAGGAATTTGATTCCAAAAAGATTCTTGATCTTGCAAATCTTGTTTTTTGTTTTCTCAATGTCACGTGATTTGGTTTTGGCTTTCGTATAATAATTAATATGAAAGAAAGATTTGCTGACAAGATTGCAGAAAGAAGTGTTTGGTCAAGGGGTATGTCATCAGGCTTCTGGTCTGGTTGTAAGGGGGTTTTCCGTAAAAGGTTTAAGGAGGGCATTGTCGCGGAACACAGTAAGTTGTGGTCTTGATCGATGCATAGCTCGAACATGTCAACGACCTCTGGTGTCTTTATTTTTGCGGGTTTAAGGAGGGCATTGTCGGGGAACGTTTGAAAAAGCGCTTCGCGAAAGAATTGTGTGGCGCGATGAAGGGTCCCATCGTTACTAATGCTAGTTGACAATTACTAAAAGTGAAATTCACTTCATTATACTGTATTTCATTAATTCACTTGCTTTTAAAGACTTTAGCTAAAATAAAAACACATAAAAGATGTGCCAAGCCTTCGCTCGAGCCACATGAGCCAACTCTCAACTTGGAACGGGCAAGCCAGATGTGGGTTCAAGCTTTTAACAAGTGCATCAAACTATTAAATTCTTGATATTATAGATTATTAATAAAGACCCTTTTTAACTCTATTTCTTAATGCTTAAAATTTTAAAAATCAGGTACCAAATCCAGGACATCGAAATCGTTACGATGTTAATCATAATACAGAAATTTGGTTGTTTATTATAAAATCACACATGTTATGAGAAGCTTTTAGTTTTCATTTAGGTTAGGTGATTAGTATTGGTTTTAAATAATGGGGTCTTATGTTTTATTTCGTAAATAATAATTTAGTAAAAATATAAATCAACAATAGCCATAGATGTCTGGTGCAAGCTTCCATGATGAAAAATGAAAACACAGTTCACATCAGACCTTAACTGGTTTAGAAGACCTGCCATATCCGGTTAGCCGTTTGTGGCCCGAACATCTCGGCAAGTTCGAACCTAGCTAGATGATACGATCATGTTCGAGGGGGATCAATCTTCCTAGATAGTAACCTTTTTAGTAGGTAAACACTCCCACAAAAAGAAAAAAAAAATTAGAGCATTTATAATTATTTTAATATATATTTTTATTTATAATTTTTATATATTATATAATATATACGATTTAATTATTTTTATCATAATTTTATGTAAATATATATAATCTATAAAATAAAATTACATAAATAACATGCCGGTTTGCAACTCTAGTCAAACTTCATATACGAAGCCCGTTAATTAAAAGAGCTCAATGATAAGCTTGGATTCAAGTTTTAACGAGTTCGTCTCAAGTGACTCACGAGCAACTCCGAGCCCCCTCGTTTACACCCCTGTATTTTACCAAAATGACTTTCTATCTTCTCAATTTTAGTAATTAATTTCAAACTTAATCAACCATATAATTAAAAAATAATAATTGATAATAATAAATAAAATAAAAGCCTCTCTTTGATGTTTCTGATCTATGTAAAAAATTGAAATTATAAATCATATATGCTGTAATTAGTAATTACAGGTGTACAAGTGATGATGAGGATCCGTAAAAATCGACTAACTTTTGTAAGATCGAGACTTGTGTGCGTAGAAGGAGGATGTAATCAGCGGTTTCTTTAAACAGCTTATCGGCGGATGAGGTGTCGGCGGCGCCGTCGATTTCCTGAGCCGGAATGAGGTTCTTCAGAGCCTCGAGCTTGTCGGAAACAGAGGACGTCTTCGTTGTTGTTGATTTCTTATGATGACGTCTAGATTTTATGTGGTGTGAAGAATGAGATCCTTTTCTCGCCGGAATATTCTTTAATCTTCTCGGAGTCGACCTCATAACCGGAATTCGGTTTTGGGTGGGTGGTAGTTGATACAAGTGAAGATCGATGAGAGTTTTGGGGTTTAAGTAATTTTGATCGATTTCTTTTGCCCTGGCTTTTGAACACTATTTACGAACAAGCCATTTTCCTTTTCTTTTTTCTTTTTTAACAACTTGAGGTGATTTTAAACAAGGTAACTTATAAAGGATTATACCACTAAATCATAAATAATAGATTTTTCGTTTCTTAAAATGGTTATATTTTACTAGTAACTTGGTAAATTTATACACTTGAATTACCAAGCAACCTAACATCTTCCATCATAGACAGGGCCGGACCTACATAGTCCAGAGGGGGTTCACCGGAACCCCCGAGTTTCGAAATTTATATAGAACGGTATGTAAAAACACTGAGGTGAACCCCTTAAAAAACATAGAGTGAACCCCTTGAAAAAATTCCTGGATCCGCCACTGATCATAGATTACTATTAATAAAATGTACAAGTGTAAATTAAGCTCTACTCAAACAAACTAGTTATAATTAAACCCTTTAATTTTAACTAAAGATACTATTTACATCCTGAACTTTTTTTTATTGAACCAATCAAGATGCGACATGTCACCCACTCATATTATTTTATTTTTCTAATTATCATGTATAACTTTTAAAATATAATGTTTCATAGTAATCTGAATGTACCGTTCAAACGAACTTATTTTTATCTATATTTCGATTTAATTTTATTCAAAGTTGAATAGTGCATAGTAATATACAAGTTACCGTACCACAAACGTATAAGCCGTCAAAACCGCTTCGAAGTTTCCGTTTTTTCACACTTTTTTTTATTTTACTCTTATAACTTTTAAAATATGATGTTTTATAAAATTTTGAATTACCACTGCGACGTGCTTATTTTTATTAACGTTTCGACGTAAAAAAATTTCACAGTGTTTCGAATATTATCAACGCCGCGACGGATATGATGTTTATAAAATTATGAATGTACCATTGCGGCAATCTTATTTTTATCTATGTTTCAATTTAAGTTTTATTCAAAATCGAATTGTGAATAATAATATACAAGTCATCGAAGCAAATACGTACAAGCCGTCAAAACAGCTTCGAGGTTTCATAAATTTTTTCTGTTACAGTTTTTTACCTTTACAGCTTTTAAAATATGATGTTTTTATAAAATTTTAAATTCGCGTTGTAACGTGCTTATTTTATCAACGTTTCGACATGATTTTTTTACACGATTTCTTATTTTTATATAAAAGTTTTGAATATTAGCAACGCCCACGCCGCAAAGCGCGGGTTTACGTTGATTTTTATCTACATTTTGGTATAAATTTTATTCAAAACCGAGTCGGAGTACGTTTTGACAGGAATTATATATTTTACTTCTTTTTTTAATACGCTTTCGTGTTTCTTAACGTTCATCTTTACAACGACGTGACTTTTTCTTGATTTCTGAATATACCGTTACGACGTCCTTTTTTATCTGTGTTTTGATATTCAGAATCGAACCGCATTTAATACGCTTATCTTTGCGTACTTAACCACGTCAATGTCACCGATGCAACGCGCGATAGCATCTACTAGTTAAATAGAAAACTAAACCTAAGTAAAATCTACAACAATTACGTAATATATTTTTATCTTTTGCTTTAAGTGTGATATATAAGATGGTTTTGTAATTGTTTGTCTTATTCTTTTAACATATGTTATATTTGTTAAGGACTACATATAAATATTATTATACAGTTACCTACTTAAATCTGATTTAGCATAACAAGCATCATTATTTATAAACGATAATTTAAGAAGTTATAAAAATAAGTTTCTAAGTTTCTAAGTCTATATGTAATTGTTTCACTAAAAAGTGTAAAATACCATTACAGGTCACGCCGCAGTAAGATAATAACTAAGCAGAATCACTAGGATGTCTAATGATTTTATTATCAACATTAAATTTTTAATCATTAACTAATCATTATTTTAAATAGTTAATTTCATAAAATCAAAATAATAAAACATAAAATAAAACATTAATTTCATAAAAATAAATATAATAGAACATAAAAAACATTACTTTCATGAAATAATATTAAAAAAAAATAACTAAACGTTACTGGTTCGATATTTGTTTCTTATTTCGTTTTTCCATTTTTTCACGAGTTCACGATCTATCCCCGTCAAATGGTTGATGTTCGTTGCGAGATATCTCATATCAAGGGTTTTTTTGTTTTTCTTCTTTAAACTCGACTAATTTATCAAGTTTCGAGTGTAATTTGTCAAAAATATTTTTGTACTCGGAGGCGTTTGAATATATCCCCGCTTCCCTTTGTTATTACGCCCAGGCGGATGAACCGGTTCTTCCGGTATATCATTCTCACCATCTGTGTCATTTAGATTAATTTGGGAACACACATCTGATGCAGCTTGGGACAAAGACGCTTTTGTCCGTTTAGACGATTGCCCCGTCAACGAGACGTGCACCAATTTTGTACTTTTTTTTCTCAAAGTGTCCCATGCTTTTTTGGAACTAAATGCCACACCCATATCGGGTTTATATTCTTGATATGCGTTTAACTTTGAAACCTTATGACGAAGGTCTCTCCGTTTGGATGATATCTTGTTGAGGTTACGGTATTCGCCCCGACTGCATTGTAAAAAATTTCACGAACGCGTTTCCAAAAGTCTAAGCCCGACATTACTAAAAACTCTAAAATAAATTTTAGACAAAAAAATAAATAATATTGATAAATTTACCAATTTTCGGTTCTTCGGGTATGTCTATCCAAACTTGTGTAAAAGCTACTTCTTCATCTACGGCCCACATTTCATACGTAGATGTGGTAGAATCGGGATTTGATATTGTTTGTTGTTTTTTTGTGTGATCGTTTCGTTTTTGTCGGTTGTGTTTCGGGGATGGTTTAGGTTGTGGGTCGTATTTCGGGTACGGTTTAGGGTGTGTGTTGTATTACGGGTACAATTTAGGGTGTGGGTTGGGTTTCGAGTTGGGAGGGGTTGGGTTTTGGTTCCAAATGTGAATTGTGGTTCTAACCGAGGACGATAAACATTGTTGAGGTTAAAAAATTTGGGATTGAAGAGGTTGTTTGGGTCGTTACGTTGGTTATCGTTGAATTAACGGTTAGCGAAAAATGGGTTTTTTTGGGTTCCAACTTCCAAGGATTTATGATTTGAGGTGGTGTGAAAATTGTTTGTAGTTCGAGATAAAATTATTGTTGTTTGAAGGTTGAAAGTATTAGATTATTTATATATTTTTTTCTTAAATTTCTTTTAAATCACCAACGCCTACAAGGTAACGGTTCTTTCGAACGTTGGACCGTCCCACGGTTCTTTCGAACGTTGGACCGTCTCACGCCCCGTGATTCGTCTCACACCCAGCCCCATGCTCTCAATGACGCTCTAAGAGACGGTGTTCTACGCCTAATCACGAGCCAGCTCACCTTTTAAGTTTTAACGCCCATAGCACACAGCATAATACATAAACGTGTGATGAGCGTGTTTGGTAATAAAAGATTGAACAAATAAAAAATATTTGGTTTAAGTTGACTGGGTCGATGGATAATTGTGTAATTAGGCAGAAAACGACAAAAGAAGAATATCTCACTTGACTTTGAATAGCGGGAAGAAGACTTCAAAGCCTGCGAATGGCACATGTGATTATGGGTCCATCTCATTTCTATTTTACCATAATATACCCCTCGTTTTGTCGTATTCTTCTTCTTCTTTTTTCATGCTTAATAATTACATGTTGGACGAGTGTTGAAAAGGTAATATGTTTGAACGGTTGATTGATTTATTTTCTAGAAATTATGTTTTTAAATGTTTAACTAAGATCATTAATTCTTCTTTTTTTTAAAGTAATTTATTTTTCATTAAACGTTTTAATATTATTTAGACTTTTATAAATGTTAAAAGGTTTTAAAATAAAATAAGACAACTGTGATATATATGAATTTTGATTATTATTTAGTAACTAGTAACTGTTACCCGTACGTTGCGGCGGCTCGATTATGAACATCGAAACGTAGATAAAAAAAACACGTCGCAATGTTATATTCACAAATCACGAAAATGTCACGTCGTAAAAATAAATGTTAAGAAAACACGAAAACGAACTTAAAAAACGTTGAACAAAAGATAAAACAATGTAAAATTGTTTCACACTCAGATATATCATTTGAATATTAAGTCTGTTATTATAATTAATTAAAATATAAGGGATGACTCTCACATTGCACTTAAAATTTTAAAAAGTGTATTAAAAAGAAAAAAAATAAAAAAAGTAGAAATAATTTTTTTTTGTTATACGTGAGTTTTGAACCCACAACACAAAGCATAGGAAATGAAGTGAAAGAAATATAAAACACATAAAATTGGATTGGTGTGTGTGTGGTGGTTGGGGGGGGGGGGTGAATGAAAAAGAATGCCCAAGGTTGGAGTAGAACCCGGATGAAAAAACAAATGAAGTGTCTAAAGCACATCAACACATCCAAGTAAGCGACTTTTTAAATGTGTTTCATTTGTCAAAATATTTATATTTTTCAATATAATATTTCATAAAAAAAAACAGTCATTGTAGCTAAGGACATTGCATTTTAAACAGGATTACTAATTATTTTTCTTTAAAATAGAAGGTTCTGTGAAGAAAAAGATTCATTAAATAATAACTAAGTTTCATAATTATTAAATTTAAGTTAAATTGAAAAAAAACATAATCATTAAATAATAAACATGATTCATATATATTTTATTTGTCTCACTAATTTTTTTTTATAGTTGACGTAAGACACGGTTTTATTATGTGGCTCTTATAATCATTTATCTAATTATAAAATCGATCATTGATTTTATTTATTTTTTATTAATCTGTGGCTAGTAATTAGTTGATGTGCCATTAATGGGTTTCCCCTTGTTGTATATATTGCAGAAAGCGAATTGATCTTGGACTCTCTGAAAGGCGTGAAATACTTTCAGATCAAATCTATTTGGTTTGATGGTTCACCCAAATGAATTGATCGGATACAATTCAAAGATTAATCAGAACAAAAATATGCAGAATTTGGTGATGAAGGAAATGAACCAGAGAAGAAAAACGTATGATCATTCTTGAATTAATCTGGGAAACCAGCAGTTATCATTTAATTTTGAATTCGAATTTAATTAAAAATCCGCCCATTATTTTGACAACAATTTTATATAATAAATTAAATAAAATTAATTTTCTAATGCATTTTTTTATAAAGCAATAAGTGTCAAAATTATTTTCCGGGCTCTGCCCCTTGGATCCCGCCAGAGGCTGTCGCCCCTCGGACCCCGCTTCCAGGGGCGCTACCCCCGGACCCCGTTATATATAATAAACTCAAATAAGCATGCATTCCGCACCTCCTAACTTATTTGATAATATGTATTGATCAAACAAGTTAATCCAATTACACTAAAATATCCAACACCCCTTGGGTGTACATATAAATACATATATCATTATATTTAGAGGGAATTAACTAATCAATCAATTACCACCAACACCAAATTCGTCCCTCTCTCTCTCACAAAACCGTGACCTTAGCCATCCTAATCGTACACCTTAAACGAGAACCCGATCCTTATAAAAAAAGATGACAAGTATATTTTGTTTAAAAAAATTTAGAGAATCTATTATATTATATTAAAACTAGATAAAAGTAATTATATATATATATATATATATATATATATATATATATATATATATATATATATATATATAAAATAAGTAGTGTTGGTAGTTGAAAATAAGGAGAGGATATTTGGAAGAAAGATTGAGAGGGCAAATAAGGAAATTGAAGAGGGGTGCGTAGTGCGCAAAGCGGCGAATGCACATGCAAACACAGGATTGTACCTTTTAGACATTGAGACACCATGACATGTTCTGCAAATTCCCCGCAGCATTTTAGTACAACTCCCTAATCGTGGATTTTAGCACCATGTACAATTAAAAACTAAAAATTTGAGTCCCTGGTGTCCAAAAATCACGGCTTGTTTCTGATTTATTTTTCGTTTAAAATAACCGATTACGATTTTACATGAAAATATAGAATAATTTATTACAATTTACAAACTATGTCAAATTTACAAACACTTGTACATCAAGAATCAACAATCATAGATTATAACAGTTTAACTAATCAACAACTCCAATTATCAACAATTTGTCACATATTAGGTTGCTATCACAGATTTATCAACAGTTTTGTCAACTTAGATTATAACAGATAATCAAGAGACCTAGTAACGCTCCAATTTACACGGGCTGCTTAATGATTAATTGGTAACAGTTTCAGTTGGCCCAAAAACACATATATAAAAATCAAATTTGTAAGAAATTGGGGGCCCTTTTCAAATGGGGTGATCCTTTAGCATTGACTTCTTGGTTTGCGTTTATAAACAAGATGTGACGCGTTGGTTGTGTTCATGAGTGGGTCAAATGTGTTGTCATGGGTGGCTCAAGTTTGTTCCACGCCTATGAAAGGGTTAGATGGATCACAACCCCCCCCCCCCCCCCCCCCCGCCCCGACTACACATGGCCTAAGAGTTTCTCGATCAAAAAATAGAGGGAAGGGCAACCATTATTTAAACTGTATCCCTTGTCACATGTTGGAAACAAGCATCCACTATGTCCAAAAATCATAAAATTGTAAGACATGCCGATTAAGTACTTGCAAGAATAGAGTGCAGCCAAAATCCAAATCAGCAACAAAATAACAATAATATTAGAAGCAATCGAAAAGGAAATATACGTACTGGCGATGTAAGTTTAAGATACAATCTTCGACTACTCCTGAAACGAAGCATGAGAGTAGTACGTATAGTTTTAGGTTTATGAAAGAGGATAAAACATGAAAGAAAGATCTGACATAAAGCAATAAGTGGGCTATAAAGACGGAGTGCAAGAGCTTTTGAAAGAGGATAAAACGTGAAAGAAAGATCTGACATAAAGCAATAAGTGGGCTATAAAGATGGAGTGCAAGAGCTAAGACCACCGCCCAAACAAGCCAATAATGATTAACAAGTGTACATGTCTTCTTCAATTCATTTTTTTAGTTAGGAATAAGATTTTTTCCTTTCTTTGACATGTGAGTATGTGACCCTTCATGCATCCCCTTAATTTTATATTTTTGATCTTACACGTTTCTTTAATCTTCATCTTAAAATAAACCATTTAGGAATAGTTACATTTTACCTCCTTCATTTATATAACTTGTCAACCTAACACCTTTTAACTTTATATAGTCGGTGACTCATTCACTCCTCTAAAAGTGCACATTAAACTGGTATGCGCATTCCTAGAGGAGAAATGAGCCGCCAAGTCCATACCTTGAGGAGGGAATATAATTGCATGATGCATTTTGGTAGACCATTTTTCAAAGTGATGCCGGCTCATTGAGCTGCCTCTTCATACCAGGTGTCAAGCTCTTATTCATTTATTTAGTCGATGTTTATAAATGTGAACCAAGACGTAGATGTTCATTTTTGTTAGTTTTGAATGGTAAGATATCTGTTTTGGTCATTTTCACTATTTATAAAGCCATTGGGTGGCAACAAAACAAGGGTCAAGGTGACATTGATAAATCAGATCACTTTTGGGTCAGGCTTATGTGGGAGTCCATGTGACATTGATATCTATGTATCAAGAGTCCACTATTCAGCCACTCAAGGAAGGTTAAGTTGTAAATAATTAAAAAGAAGTCGGCTAATGTACACTGCTCAATTCTGGGACTAACAAACATCTCTTACAGTTAACATAAACTGCATCAACTTAAACCGACATTTGTTTCGGTCAAGAAACATAGAACGAATTTGTTCATGGTTGGTACGGGTTCTCATAAGGGCTAGGCAAGATTTCTGGAACAATGGGTTCACCGGTGAATGGGTCAAACTTGTAAGGTTGACCGGTAAACGGGTAAAATCTCATTTGGGGTCGAGTAGCTGGACCGTCACCAGATGGTGCAAGGTCACCACCGTTTGCGTAAGCTAAATAAGTTGGTATTTGGTACACCTCTTGTGCGGGTTTTGAGTAAGATATTGAAGATGGGCCTGGGATTTGGTGTGATGGGTTGGGATTCATTTCCTCCATATTTCCATAAGCTGTTGGAATATTTGAATTTATTAAATATCGGCTGTAATTAGCGGTAGAAGAAGAACCGGGTAATTCATGCAAGTTTAATGGGCTTCTTTCTTCTGTTCTTAAAACGCCTGCATGACTTGGTAAACGATAATCTGAATATAATGAAGATCGAGATGCATAACTGTCCGGTCTGCATTGTAAGATAGATAAAATATCAAAACTTGAAGAACTAAAAGGTAAAAAGGAAAATTAAAAAATGAAGAAATGGAAAACAAGGAAAGTGTTTGACCCACCGGGTTATCCAGCTCAATCTGATTCATGACCTATTTGACCCGTTTTTTTCATGGAAGGGCCTGTTTTGACCCAAACCCATTTTGACCTGTTACCCAGCCCATCCCAACTCTACTACATTTGAATGCTACAATTAGCCTAGACTCTGGTTAGTTTTATGCACCATAGTCACATGGTTCGCTGGGATGCCCACGATTTTCGATCTGGAACGTTCGTACCAAAATGCAGTATGAACGCATTCCTGGTACGCTCTGGATCGCGTTTTCGAACAAGAAATTGCGTTCCAGAAAATCAATTCAATCGTACCTGGTGCTATTGGGATCGCGAACTCATTGATTTCGAAACACGTTCCACCACTCCATGGGAACATCGAATCGGACAAATTGGTTTTTCAAAGTATGGGTGCACAAGTATGAAAATTATTGTATTTCATTATTTATGAGAGTTTATATAAGTATGGGTGCACAAATGCACAAATTGGTTTTTCAAACCGAACCGGTTTGGTCAACAGAAGTCAAAACCGGTTCTGGTTCGGTTTGTAACCGGTTTGAGGAGGGGTTGACCGGTTTGAAACCAGTTTGAGTGGGTTTTCACCAGTTCGGTTCGGGGTAAACCAGTTTCGGTTCGGATATAGGTTTATAAACCGGCAGTTTGAACAAGTTTAACAATCGGTTCGGGTCGGTTTTCAAACCGGTTTGGGAACCCAAACCGTTTATTTTGTGCACCTCTAGGTAGAAGTATGAGTTGATTGTGCTTGTTTACTATTGATTATTGAATTAGGATTTATACTTTATAAAGCATTATTGGGAGAGACGGTACCTCTCGAAACAGGCTGAATTTTGTGTTTACTTTTTCATAATTTTTTAATAATAATCGTGTTGGGTCCTCTCAATAATAATGTTCACTATATATACGCAGCGAACTATATAAACCAAATTGCTTGGTGTACAAGAAACGAACCTAGGCACACTTGGGTCGACATGCAAGGCAAGAGAATCAATGGCTGAAAGATGGACACTACCATAGAGGCCCATGGCCACTGGTTCCCTGATATTAGTGCCCCTTAATCTTGACAAACTTAAAGGCGGATAGTTCAATCCAAGTTTGTCCCCCTGGTACTGTATGCAAAATAAAAAATTATATGCATTGGAGCACTAGAAACTAGAGCCATAAAGCCAAGGAAGAATTTCATATATATATATATATAGCCTCCTAAAACTTTAGAATTTAGTATTTGAAGAAGAAACCAGATTTCGTATTTGAAGAAACCATAATTTAGGATTGTAGGTTGTTAACGATTTTCTTGATTTTGCAAGTTTGGGAGTTCTAATTTGCTAAAACTAGATTAGGGGAATAGGGGTCTCCTTTAAAAAAAAAAGGGGAATAGGGGTCTGCTGCCCCTTTGTGTTTTCTTATGTTTTTCTGCATCTTGCAGAAAGTGAATGGGGTAGCTTTGTGTTCATGCATATTTGTTTCAGTAATAAATTATTGTTTCAAAAGAAAAACGGTTATTGACAGTTCAGTTGGGTAGGCAGAATGGTCCAGGGTGTTTCATGTTTTTATTTTGCATATTTGGGTAGCAATAACAAACCACCGCAATATGAAAGCTTTAGTGTTTTTTAAACATTGAATTAATTGCCCAGGATACCCTTTTTTAGTTTCTAGGGTCGGATTAGTTCGATCCAATATAAAGTTTTTTTTCCGTTTACACCCATTATCTCAAGTTTTGGATCGAACTAATCCATTGACACAAATAGTTCATGGGAGAAAATTGAGTTATTTGGGCCTGGGGGTTTATTTGGTAATCAAGTGCCTAGTTCTTATTTTGTTGCGTGTGCACCTTGCAGAAGGCAATTAGATTACTTGTATTGAGAAGAAAATGGGAATTTATTGGTGTATAATTATTTTAATAGAATGAGTAAATATGAAAGGACATGTATGAAGATTTTAAGAGAATATACATGAAATTTGGCCTAAAACCAAAACTTAACCTGTAACCATGAAAACATAACGCATACCTTAGAAATTAATGACGTGAGATATGCTCCCTTGTCATGCTCATCTGCTCCTGATAACATGAACTGTAGAGAAATATAGCATAATCAATTAATGAAAACTGAAAAATAAGACTTTCTTGTATAACAAAGAGAGACAAATATTCAATCCAAATGTTGTTAACCTGATCAAGGACTAATATGGCTGTAGATTCAGGTAGTTCTGCTAGATTAACTAGGGATTCAACTTCAATCTGCCAAAGAACAAAAAAAATATCAAAAACTTAAAGGTCAACTTCTTAACGATAGACATGTATGTTTTCAAAGGAAAAGAGAAAACAGAAATTAAGTATGAAAGCATACATCATATCGAGTAGCAATACCAAGCCGTAAAATTCGAAGTAACCGATCTCTAACAGCCACTGATAGCTGTAGAACGGCAGCTTCATGGGGATCAGCAGTAAGAAAAACATATAAAACAAATCAAATTAAGTGTGACTGAAAACTTTAAAAAATATTAATATCATCTAATAAACCTTTTGAAGTGTGTCTTCGTGGTGGTGGCCATTGAAGGAATTCAATACTGACTCGCGAACTTGAGGTCTGTAATTACTTAAAATCTCATGGGACTTGGTGATTTGGGGATCATCATAAACCTTTTCCTTTTCTTTTCCAAGGGCTTTGCAACTTCAACCTATTATCATATACACGAGTTCGGATGATGGGTATTTTTTTTTTCTTTTATAAATAACTAACTAAAAACCTACAGTAGCTAGAGTACCTGAAGTTTAAATGATGAACCGCCCTTTGGCCCTGGGACGATTTTGTCATTTAGCCCCTCTATGGCACTATCGAGGTGCTATACATGGAAACCAAGTTAGAAATTACAACAACATCAAAAAGTTCAAACTGTTGAACTGAATGCTAAATTAAGTTTTGCCTCTTACTGATCTTTGAGCAAAATGAACAAATCCAACTGAAGAAGTGCCTTTGTTGTGTACCGCCACTTTCTCCACCTGAAAGACTACATGCAAACCATCAAAATCTACAACTAACATAATGAAAAGTTCGATATAAACTGCAGCATCTCTGACCTCTCCAAAGGGCCCAAAGAGTAGCTTCAAGTAGCTTTCATCAGTACTGGAGGGTAGGTTTCTGATAAATGCTATTTTTATCTAAAAATAAAAAATGAATTATAATTATATTACACAAGATAATTCAGAAGAATCATACATGTTGAAATACCGAAATAAATAAACACCTTAGCAAGTTCATCTGGATCAACTCCAGCGTCCTCCTCAGCCCACTTAACACAAGGACGTAATGTATCACCAAGAACAAAACCAGGCTTAGAACCAACCCTAAATGCACGTGCTGCGGCCTGTGATATAAGTATGATATTGTTAACAACAATTTTAAATTCTTTTTTGAAGTAAAAGTGAAAATATATACCGGAACAAGATTAAAATACCACAAGCCTTAATTTCTCAACTAATATCACATGAATTTTGACTGGTCAACAAGACGATAAGATCAGTAAACAGAGGACTTACAGCATGAGATGAAAACTTCACAAAACCAAAACCGCGGTTCTTGAACTTTTTGCTAAGAGCAGCCTCACTGCCAGTTGGGGGCTGTGAAAGGTCTATGGAAACAACATCTGGAAAAACCTATACCACCAAAGAAACGGTTGGTGATGCGGCATTGTGGTGTGACCACAACAACGCATTTAGTTGATTACATAACTAACAAACACAAACATAACCACAAAAGTATATATTTACCTGCCGGACAACCTTATTAAAATCGTCAGCACTCCACCCTAAACGGAGATAAAAACTAAGATAAAGGGGAACTAAAAGACTTTAAGCATGCAAATTAATTAACAGTGTTATTAAGAGATTAAAACAAACCTTTGTTAAGGTTCGCAATAAATAGTGTATCCTGTGGAACAGATGGGAGAACACCTATCTTTTTCCCTTCTAGTTGAAACATACAGGCCAAGAAGGTCAACTTTATTATACCTTTCTATATACATTCCAGTTGTCCTTCAGTCCTTTATAAAGAGTATTAACATGAGGAAGAACTGAAGAAAGAAAAGGAACATGTATAATATCTATAGAATTGTATTACCGTCACACTCAGAAATAATTGAAAAGATAAGATAAACAAGTTTGGGCAAGAAAAATGAAACAAATCAGATATTTGTAATATGATCCTGAATTACACACTGTCTTTGCCCTAATATTATGAAAAACCGTGTAAAGGCACAACCTATGCTCTTTTGTAACGCTCCTAGAACCTAGGCTACGACATTAAGAAAAACTGTAACAACATGATAGAAACAAGATGACTTTATCAATCAACCGTAAATTTGGTTGAGATTATTCTTTACCATAGATTTATTTAACTCCTTCAGAGCTTTGTCAGCAGCATCTTTTGCGTACAAAACCAAACCCCTACGTATTTATGCAAACAAACAGATATGTGAGCATTAAAAGTAAGAAACAAATAATGAGAAAAGATACTTACAGGCACACTGTTACAGAACATATTTAATCACCAAATGTTATGCAGTAAAGGAATAAAAAAAAGATCACCTTTGGGCTTCCCTTTTGATCCTTAATCAATCGCATATCCATGATTTCTCCACAAGCTGAGAACACCTAAAGGAACAGAAACAGAGTTATGGTATTTCGACACAGTTGAAACATCAAATGTAACACTCTACCTGTCTACCATATAATAAAAATTATCTTCCTAGTGCAAACAATGTGATGAGAGTGGGTGCATAAGTAAAATTGATATACAACCTTGTAATCTTTGTATACATTAACGCATATATAAACATACTGAGAATCATATATAAGTTACACAACCCAAATATACAAAAGAACACAGCAAGATGTTATTCTTATAGACATAAATTATCCAGGTAGTGAGTATGAAGAGATGGCTAACCTTACGAACCTTGTCTTGAGTAAGAGAACGGGCCAAACCACCAACAAAAACTTCCACACCTTTGCTTCCATGCTCTGGTAAGCCCGGAAGAAAGTGTAACGAACCAAAATCCGGGTTTCGTTCTAAATAAATAAGTATTCTAATAAATATTATGGTGAAAATATTAGAAATAAGTTGAAACAAGTGGGTTTCAAGTTGGTAATGTGGTTATACTAGTTTTTTTTAACTAATTTAGGATGAAAGTGGGTGAAAAGGAAGTTGAGGGACGGAAATTGTAATATGACAAATCTGCAATATTTGATTAAAAGAAGTCAAAATTCAGTTTTTCTCTCATTTGTGTGGATCGACATTTGCAAGAGAAAAGAGGAGAAAGAGGAGTTGAAGCCAAATTCGTGCATTTGAGCTTGAAATTGTGAAGGTGTTGGCTTGCGCATCATCCTTCTAGCATCAAGTAAGTGATTTTCTTCCTTTGATTTCACTTTGAATGTGTTAGTTGGTGGGTTTTGTAAAAATTCGGAAATGTGGTATGCATGTGGTAAATTAGTGTTAGATTGTGGATAATCTAGTTAAACTAAATGTAAATAGAGGTGATTAACATCCTAGAACCATTTGATTTTGAAAAGTTAGGGTTCATAGGGTGAAATTGGGGGTGTTTGGATAATGATGCTAGAATGGTGAATTAGTGATGATTAAGTGTTTAGGTGGTAATAGACACTTGAGTAAACACCAAATTGACCTAATAAAAGTTAGTGAATGAGAAATTAGTGTCAATGTATTGGAAAGAAAACTCAAGTGGATGAGTTTGTATTGAAAGAGGGTGTTTGGTTATGGGGATAACCCAAACGGGTCAGTTTGGGTTGGAAATGGAAATTGAGTTGTGGGCTCAATTGTAATGTGTTGGTGATGAATGTTAGATTACTAAACTAGGTGTTTATGTTTAGGTAATCAAATTGTGACCCGAGGAGGAGGCACGAGATCTTCCAACTCAAAAGGTAAGTATCTTTGCACTTACTTAGTAATGTTGATAAATGTGCGGTGTATGTGATATGTATGCATACTATAAGAGGAAATGAATGTGTATGGCTATTGCTTGAATGAAGTATGTTTGGAATTGTATTAATTTGACCTTAGTGGTAGAATGTCAAACTAATATGATGGATTTGATGTAATTGACTTATGTGGAAAATAGTCAATCTAATATGAAAATGTAGTAAATTTGGTGTAATTGGCTTATGTGGAAAATAGTCAATCTAATATGTAAATGTAGTGGATTTGGTGTAATTGGCTTATGTGGAAAATAGTTAATCTAATATGTAAATGTAATGGATTTGGTGTAATTGACTTATGTGGAAAATAGTCAATCTAATATGTAAATGTAGTGGATTGGTGTAATTGACTTATGTGGAAAATAACCAATCTAATATGTAAATGTAGTGAATTTGGTGTAATTGACTTATGTGGTAAATGACCAATCTAATATGTAAATGTGGTGAATTTGGTGTAATTGACTTATGTGGTATATAGTCAAACAAAATGTGATAATTTGGTGAAAAGATTGATTAGAAGTGTGGAATACTTCCAAGGGTGGACTTGGAGTCAAATACTCCAAGTGCGGGTAAGACGAGTTGTGGTACTCGCACCAAGAGGTAGTAAACCCAATAAGAAGTGTGGAATACTTCAAAGGGTGGACTTGGAGTCAAATACTCCAAGTGCGGGTAAGAAGAGTTGTGGTACTCGCACCAAGAGGTAGTAAACCCAATAAGAAGTGTGGAATACTTCAAAGGGTGGACTTGGAGTCAAATACTCCAAGTGCGGGTAAGACAAGTTGTGGTACTCGCACCAAGAGGTAGTAAACCTAATAAGAAGTGTCGAATACTTCAAAGGGTGGACTTGGAGTCAAATACTCCAAGTGCGGGTAGGACGAGTTGTGGTACTCGCACCAAGAGGTCGTGAACCTAATTAGAAGTGTGAAATACTTCAAATGGGTGAATGGGTGGTGGTAAATGAATGTAATATGAAAAGAATGAGACTTGTAGTGGAAATGCAAGTGTTAAGAACCTTAATTGATCAAATGAGTGCAAACGGGTCAAATGGGTGAAAGGGGTGAAAACAAGTGTAAATACTTGTTGAATATGTTTCGTCATTACTAATTGTGATTTATATATGTGGTTCTGTAGGTAAAGCTCCGATTTAAGTCCAAGTCAAGTCCGAGGAGTGGAAGGATTCTCGTATGCCAATTGTGGTGTTTTTTTGGGGATTATAAGGAAAATCCTTGTAAAGTGGTTTAATCGACACTTGAATTATGTTTTTGGTGTATAAAAATGTGGTATAAAAGTACTTGTTCAAAACCCAAGTGTTGGGAATTTTAGTGTCAAGATGAATTGAAAAATGGTGGAAAATTGGCTAAGTGTTAGAACTGGGCAAACTGAGTAAACTTTCTGTTTACTCAGGTCCTTCGCGGTACGTGAGGGTGGGGAGGAAGTCTCTCACGCCACACGAGAGATCTTCCTGCAGACAGGCCAAAAGGTGGGTCTTCGCGGTACGTGAAGATGATCCGCGAAGAACCCTTCCTGCGAACGATGTAATTGAGAATCCCTCGCGGTACGCGAAGGGAGTTCCCAAGTTCTTCGCGGTACGCAAAGGTGTAAAATAAAAATTCTGGGACAAAAGCTTTCGTGTGCGTATAAATATTTTATTAATTGGTCTTCCAATTAAGGGTGTTACAACTTGGTATCAGAGCAATGGTTTGAGGGATTTGGTGTGGTGGCACCAAACTCAAACCGGATGCTCTTGATATGGGGGAAAATGATACGAGAATCCATGAAGGACTTGACTAAGACTCGGAGCTTGCGGAAATGAAAGGTTAGTAATAATTTGATAAGTGGTTATATATATATGTGGTGAATATGTATATGTATTAATGAATGACAAAGTGTTATGTGTGCCAAAACTTGATGTGTGACTTGTTATATGGAGATGGTAATTACAATTGGGCATGGCGTGTTATTAAACATGTCTGGCCAATATGTTTAATAAAACAAAATGTGCAAGGGACTTTATGATAACCATATAACAATGAACATTTGCAAGGATTGGGTGAAGGTGGTTATATATGTATGTATGTATATAGGTAGGTATATATATACATAATACATATAATAGTTAATATAAGACGGAATTTCCTAAGGTATTGGAAGTGTTAAGGTGTTTCTGTTCTAATACTCAGCTAAGAGATGACAGATGATGCAAATAGGGAACCGTTGGATCCATGGATCCATGAAGTGATAAAGAAAGAAGTGGACAAGGCTTTCGAGCAAACGACATCTTTGTTGATGGAGGAAATGAGAGGGGCTATTAAGCTTACCCTCGAAGAGATGTCAAATGAAAAGGAGAGAGAACCACAAGATTGTACTCTCAAAGAGTTCATGGTAATCAAGCCCATGGAGTATAACGGGCAAGTGGACCCGATCCTTAGCCACAGGTGGGTGGTAGGCATGGAATCAAACTTTGAATCGACTTAGTTAAAATTTGATCGGGTATGTATGAGGGGCACATGTGTAAGTAAAAGAAATTGTGGATGAAAGTCGTCTTAAGGACTCAGGCGTGATAGAGTCAAGAGGTGTATCGCCTCGAAAATGGTGAGGAATGTGGAATTTGTTGGAACAAATAGAAGGCATCTATCTAGTGGAGGATGACTAGAGCTTTCTATCAGATTGTGTAGATCTTCCTTCAAGGAAGATAGGGCTCTTTGAGGTGATCCTTGGGAGGAACCGTGTGAAGCCTAGAGAGCGGAAAGAACTTTGGTTGGTGAACCGAAGTGGAAATAAAACTTTGTTTTCACAAGAAGGTTCGTGGTGTGTGAACCAAGGGAGTTAAAGGGTGAGAGTTAATAGTTGATTAATTAACAAGGAATCACTATGATGGTTTTGGCTTTTGAAACAATCCATCGTGGTTAGTGGATGGCGTATTACTCACGATGAGTCGACTCCGGGACGTGACGGAGGTTTGGTGGATTATTCTTCGTGAGGAGAAAGGCATAAGGGCGTGAAGGCACATGCATCGGGGGGATTCAAGAGATGACGTTGAAATGCCATTGATTGCAAGCCATGGTGGGTGGCATAGTGGAAGAGTTCCTTAATGTACAGCATATAATAGTGGTGGTCAACAAGATTTCGGGCATATTTTTATGATTAGTTGTGGTCTCGCTCAAAATCTTGGAATCGTGGAAGAGATGTAATTAGATAGGGTTTCCCGATGCTATCTAGTGACGTTATACAGTGGAGTAGGATCATTAACATTAAGGGTGTTATAATGTTGATGTTTTTATGATTTAAATGCAGGAGGTTCTAGGCGAAGCAATCACATGAATCTTAATCCTTCGATGGTGAAAGAGGTGTTCGGTTACTTAGTAACCATATTGATGTCAAGTGTGACAGAGGGGTAGTGTGTTGACCAGTGTTCATTAGAGACAGCAAAGCACGAGGTATACGAATTGGTGTATACATGGCTTGTGCCATCGACATCAGCCGGGGGATATAAAGGGATACTTAGTATTCTTGTTAAGAAAGAGGGTTTGATAAGGGTCATTACACCCATGTGCTTTGTTCTAAAGTACCTAAACTTTTCGGTGGAAAAGGAAAATAGAAGAGTGCGTTTTGGCGCTGCCGGTCGGTGGTAGGATAAACTGACCAAAGGTCTCGCGGGTTGTGGTTTCTATAGTTCAGGTGTGTAGAGCATTAACTTCTCATAGGTGGTCATTTAACCGAAGATAGACGTTTATATCTCCGAACTAATGTTGTTTATACTCAATGTCGTTGTGAACTTATTGAGGAGTCCCTGAAATAAGAGGTCTTTCTTTGGAACGGCTGGGTGTGCCATTTGGTTTTGGTGAAAATCCAATTTTTGGATGGGGTGGTGAATTCAGAAGAAATCCTTGTGGACCCGTTAAAGATTTAATGGTCAAGGGGTGAATGTTGAAATGTACATTGTGCGCAAATGGTGATATACATAGGTGAAATATGTATTTAAAGGGGTGAAATGTACATAGGTGGAATGTGCACATAATGGTGGTTGGAGTCTTAGAACTTCATAAATGACTATGGAAGTCCTTGGACTTCACAAACGGTGTTTGAAACCGAAGTCTTCGAACTTCAAAGGGGGACTCAATGATTGAGATCCTTAGATCTCAAAGGATGACTTATGATTAAGTTATTGGAGGTACTTAGGGTGTTTGGGTCGCGGATAGGGGTTTTCTTCCAGTGTTGTAAAAGAGGATTCAAGTAAGGAAATTGATGTATCCCTACTTGAGGAAGTCGCATGCTTTCTTGTTAAGAAGGAGTTGAGTTGAAGGCTCGAGCTTTGAGGAGTGTTATGTATTGGTATGCCGCCTTTCGAGGCATTGTATGGGAGGAGATGTAGAACACCCATGTGTTGGGGTGAAATTGGTCAACAGGAGTTTGGTAGCAAAGAGGTGGTCAATGAAACTATTAGTAGTATTGACCAAATTAGAGCACGCTTGAAGGCAGCTCAAGATCGCCAAAAGTCCTATGCGGATAATAGAAAGCAGGCGATTGAGTTTCAAGTGGGAGACTTTGTGCTTTTGAAAGTCTCTCCTTGGAAAGGGGAGATACGGTTTAGGAAACGGGGGAAGTTAAGTTCACGTTTCATCGGACCGTTTAAGGTGATAGCAAGGGTGGGTGCGGTAGCCTACCGTTTGGAGCTACCGGAGAGACTAAGTAGACTTCATAACACATTCCATGTGTCACATTTGCGGAAATGTTTAGCGTATGAATCTACTTTTGTTCCCATGGATGATATTGAATTGGATGAAAAATTAATTTATATTGGATAGAAAGGTGAAGATATTGCGGAATAAAGATATTAGCCAAGTTTTGGTGAGGTGGAAACATAAGAAGGGGGCGGATATGACTTGGGACACCGAGGAAGAAATGCTCAATACTATCCTAACCTTTTTATGTGAAGTTGGGTTTCGGGGACGAAACCCAATTAAGGGGAGGAGATTTGTAACGAAACAAAATCCGGGTTTCGTTATAAATAAATAAGTATTCTAATAAATATTATGGTGAAAATATTAGAAATAAGTTGAAACAAGTGAGTTTCAAGTTAGTAATGTGGTTATATTAGTTTTTTTTAACTAATTTAGGATGAAAGTGGATGAAATGGAAGTTGAGGGACGGAAATTGTAATATGGCAAATCTGCAATATTTGACTAAAAGAAGTCAAAATTCAGCTTTTCTCTCATTTGTGTGGATCGACATTTGCAAGAGAAAAGAGGAGAAAGAGGAGTTGAAGCCAAATTCGTGCATTTGAGCTTGAAATTGTGAAGGTGTTGGCTTGCGCATCATCTTTCTAGCATCAAGTAAGTGATTTCCTTCTTTTGATTTCACTTTGAATGTGTTAGTTGGTGGCTTTTGTAGAAATCCGGAAATGTGGTATGCATGTGGTAAATTAGTGTTAGATTGTGGATAATCTAGTTAAACTAAATGTAAAGAGAGGTGATTAACATCCTAGAACCCTTTGATTTTGATTTTGAAAAGTTAGGGTTCATAGGGTGAAATTGGGGTGTTTGTATAATGATGCTAGAATGATGAATTAGTGATGATTAAGTGTTTAAGTGGTAATAGACACTTGAGCAAACACCAAATTGACCTAATAAAAGTTAGTGAATGAGAAATTAGTGTCAAGGTATTGGAAAGAAAACTCAAGTGGATGAGTTTGTATTAAAGAGTGTGTTTGGTTATGGAGATAACCCAAACAGGTCAGTTTGGGCTGGAAATGGAAATTGAGTTGTGGGCTCAATTGTAATGTGTTGGTGATGAATGTTAGATTACTAAACAAGGTGTGTATGTTTAGGTAATCAAATTATGACCCGAGGAGGAGGCACGAGATCTTCCAACTCAAAAGGTAAGTGCCTTTGCACTTACTTAGTAATGTTAATAAATGTGCGGTGTATGTGATATGTATGCATACTATAATAGAAAATGAATGTGTATGGTTATTGCTTGAATGAAGTATGTTTGGAATTGTATTAATTTGACCTTAGTGGTAGAAGGTCAAACTAATATGATGGATTTGATGTAATTGACTTATGCGAAAAATAGTCAATCTAATATGAAAATGTAGTGAATTTGGTGTAATTGGCTTATGTGGAAAATAGTCAATCTAATATGTAAATGTAGTGGATTTGGTGTAATTGGCTTATGTGGAAAATAGTCAATCTAATATGTAAATGTGGTGGATTTGATGTAATTGACTTATGTGGAAAATAATCAATCTAATATGTAAATGTATTGGATTGGTGTAATTGACTTATGTGGAAAATAGTCAATCTAATATGTAAATGTAGTGAATTTGGTGTAATTGACTTATGTTGAAAATAGTCAATCTAATATGTAAATGTAGTGAAGTTGGTGAAATTGACTTATGTGGTAAATGGTCAATCTAATATGTAAATGTGGTGAATTTGGTGTAATTGACTTATGTGGCATATAGTCAAACAAAATGTAATAATTTTGTGAAAAGATGGATTAGAAGTGTGGAATACTTCCAAGGGTGAACTTGGAGTCAAATGCTGTAAGGCCCCAAACCCGGGAGGCCTCACTTGTTTGATTTACTTATTCACAAACAGTTCTTAGACTTGAATATCAAAATAACGCAGCGAAAAATTTCATTGAAACATAATCATAACATTGTTCAACATGCGGAAGCGTAACATAGTCTAATACATAAACATAACATAACTAATCATAACGGGATGGCGGTCTTCATATCATTCGGGTAACTCATCAAGCCGCCCAGCATCACCGTCCATCATCATAACATGCCTTAACCTGAATGTGCATACTAAAAGGTCAGCTACGCTGGTGAGTTCTAGCATTACATAAAACTTTAACATTTACATTTGCCAAAAACATAACATTCATTCATTTAATAAAACCGTACGTAAAAACATGCAATAACTTAACATCATCAAAACCTCGTAATCATATCATCATATCATAAGTCAACATGAACCGAATCTGCGCCTTCTCGTAACCGTCAATTCCATACATCGCATACTGGTAGAGAAACCCCGAGGCACGCCACCACTCGGCCCTTCAACACCATACATTACATGCAGGCGGAGAAACCTAGGGCCCGATACCCCAAAGTCGTTCAACACCAGAACCTTTGGAACGGTACCACAAGGATACACGCACCTTCACCTTAAGCACGGCGTCCCAAAGGATAGCACGTATCTTCACCTTAAGCATTGTTCCCTCGTAGGGAATAGTACCTTCAATAGGGATCCCGGTAATCCCATGGTGACCGTCGTCACCCCTTTATCCACCCAGTTGTACAACAGTTGGCCAGCCACGAAGGCCCCTAAAAGGTAAGGACCATAACATACATTCATACCTTAGTTCCCGAAAGAACTCGCTGCAGATTCGTTCATTTTGACTTTTATAAAAATAACCGTTACCGCCTTTACATCATTTCAGTTAAAGCATTCGTACGTTTTATTATAAAACATTTCATCATTAAACCATTCGTAAACCATTCATAAACCTCTTTGGCAAAACACTTCATAAACACATTTCAACTTTCCTTTCGTAAACATCATTTCATAAAACATCATTTCGTTAAACATCATTTCGTAAGTATGCACACCAACCTAAAACATTAATAAAACATTTAAAAGAGGGCTCTAGAACTCATCTGATAAGCTAATCTGGGTTGTCCTAAACAAAGGTCCAACAACGTCACTTCCGATCTGAATTGATTAGTTAAATACACATCATACCTAATCCCGACTCTAACGGTTTAACCATTCTGAATTAGGCGACTATACTGACTTTACTAACCAGCCTGATGTCTGCACTTAGCAAGTGTGCAGGGCCTTGTTCTTGCGTACTTATTAAGTGCGCAGACTTCGTTTCATGCGTACTTGATAAGTATGCAGGCTTTGCTTCATGCGTACTTGATAAGTACGCAGGACCTTCTTCTTGCATACTTGATAAGTACGCAGAACCTTCTTCGTGCGTACTTGATAAGTACGCAGGACCTGCTTCCCCGCAAAAACCCTAACTTTCGCATGCGGATCTGATCACGTCAAGATCCCGAACTTGTTTACATTCAAAACGTTTGCTTTTCGTTTAAGAACTCAAATCTATGTTTTTCTTCCAGTTTCATCCGTAAAAACGTTACCTTTTCATCCAAAACCCGAAAAACCCAAAAACAAACAAAAACTCAAATGTAGGCCAGATCGGTACCTGTATCGAGCTTCTGATTCGGAGGTTCTTCTCACAAGCTCTGGAGCAACACACTTCTTCAATCTCGGGTCGATCCGCCAACTTTCTCTCTCTACGGTTTCTCTCTCTAGATGTTGCAAATGAGAGAAAGGGTGGTGACTTAGGCTATATATAGGGGGAGACTCCCCTATGTTCGCCCCTTCTAGCACGCCGCCCCATCCGGCCCGGCACGTCATGCCTCGTTCGTTTATTCCGTTCGTTCTCGCATTCTAACTCGTTATTATAACTGTCGTTTTATTTTTGGAATGTTACAAGTCTACCCCCCTTACAATAGGTTTCGTCCCCGAAACCTATCATAAGTCAAATAGTTGAGGGTACGACTCCCTCATTTTCGTCTCCGTTTCCCAAGTGGATTCCGATCCCTTTCGGTGCTTCCATTGGACTTTAACCAATTGAATAATCTTATTACGCAAACACTTCTCCTTTCTGTCTAAGATGGCCACGGGTTCTTCGATGTAGTTAAGGCTGCTGTCGACCTCGATGTCAGTAAGTGGTACGTGAGCCGATTCATCCGCCAAACACTTTTGCAAGTGTGATACATGGAAGGTAGGATGAATCCCACTTAACTCATTAGGCAACTCTAACCGATAAGCGACTTCACCAACCCGTGCCATTATCCTGAATGGCCCGACAAACCTCGGACTTAACTTTCCTCTCTTTCTGAATCGTATGATTCCCTTCCAGGGTGACACTTTCAACATTACTCAGTCCTCAACATCAAACTCAATAGGCCTTCGTCGTTTATCCGCATAGGATTTCTGACGATCTTGTGCGGCCTTCATTCATGCTTTAATTTGATCAAACCTTTCCGATGTTTCTCTTACGACTTCAATACTTCCTAATTCCTTCTGTCCAATCTCACCCCAACAAACCGGGGTCCTGCATCTTCTCCCATACAACATTTCGTACGGCGGCATGCCTATCGTCGTGTGATGACTATTGTTGTAGGAGAATTCGGCTAACGGCAGATGACTGTCCCAACTGCCGCCAAAATCGATGATACATGCACGAATCATATCTTCCAATGTCTGAATGTTCCTTTCGGACTGACCATCCGTTTGTGGGTGGTATGCCGTGCTAACATTGAGTCTCGTGCCCATCGCCTCGTGAAATCTTTTCCAGAACCTAGATGTGAATCGTGTGTCCCAGTCATATACGATCGTCAAAGGTATCCCATGCCGTGCTACTACTTCGTTAATAAATACTTCCGCTAACCTTTCCGACGAGAACATCTCGTGAATAGGTAGGAAATGTGCACTCTTCGTTAAACGGTCCATAATTACCCAAATGGTGTCATGACCTTTAGCTGTGCGAGGTAGCTTGGTTATGAAGTCCATGGTAATGTGTTCCCACTTCCATTCTGGTATATCAATTGGTTGAATCTTTTCATACGGTTTCTGGTGTTCGGCCTTTACTTGTGAGCAAGTCAAGCACTTGCTTACATACTTTGTCACCTCATGTTTCATTCCAGGCCACCAGTATTCCTTCCTCAGATCTTGGTACATTTTATTGGTACCAGGATGGATAGAGTACCGAGACTTATGAGCCTCATCCAGGAGTTTGGTTCTAAGCTCTCCACCCATAGGTGTCCATACCCGCCCAAAACGTGTCCTAACACCAAGGGTGTTATATTCCAACTTGTCCTGTTGGCCAACCATTCTTTCCTTCTTTATGTTTTCTTCCTTAAGTGTTTCATCTTGAGCTCTTTCAATTTCCCTCATCACATCTGATGTTAACACCAACAGGCAAGCTTTCACTCTAATAGGAGCAGGCACATCCTTTCGGCTTAGAGCGTCAACCACCACGTTTGCCTTTCCAGGATGGTATATGATTTCACAGTCATAGTCTTTCAATAGTTCCAACCATCGTATCTGCCTCATATTAAGTTCCCTTTGTTAGAAGAAGTACTTCAAACTTTTGTGGTCGGAGTAAATAGTAAACTTCACCCCGTAAAGGTAGTGCCTCCAGATTTTCAATGCGAATACGACAGCAGCAAGTTCCAAATCGTGATTCGGATAATTAGCTTCGTGAATCTTCAACTGCCGTGACGCATACGCGATCACTCTCCCGCGTTGCATCAACACGCATCCCAATCCCTGACCCGAAGCGTCAGAGTATACCACTAAGTCTTCATTGCCCTCGGGAAGGGCCAAGACTGGAGCTTTGGTTAGCTTTTCCTTCAATTCCTTAAACGCCTCATCCTGGGTCGAACCCCATTCGTACTTTACCTCCTTCCGAGTCAACTTTGTCAACAGCGAAGCTATTTTCGAGAAATCCTGAATGAATCTCCGATAGTAGCCTGCCAATCCCAAGAAACTGCGGATTTCAGTTGGCGTCTTAGGAATATTCCATTCCCTTACAGTCATTATCTTTGTTGGGTCAACCATAATGCCATTCGGATTAATGACGTGACCTAGGAATTGGACTTCCCTAAGCCAGAACGCACATTTGGAGAACTTAGCATACAACTTTTCCTTCTTCAGAGCCTCCAACACCTCCTTTAAGTGACATGCGTGATCACCCTCATTCTTGGAGTAGATGAGGATATCATCGATGAACACAATTACCGATCGGTCCAGCATCAGTCGACACACCCTATTCATCAAATCCATGAACGTTGCGGGGGCGTTCATCAATCCGAAAGACATTACGCGGAACTCGAAATGTCCATAACGCGTGCGAAATGCAGTTTTCGGTATGTCTTCTTCCCTCACCTTCAACTGATGGTACCCGGATCGAAAGTCGATTTTTGAGAACCAACTTGCGCCTTGCAATTGATCGAACAGGTCGTCAATCCTTGGTAAAGGGTACTTGTTCTTCACCGTTCGTTTGTTCAACTCGCGATAATCAATACACATTCTCATCGAACCATCCTTCTTCTTCACAAATAACATCAGAGCACCCCAAGGCGAGATGCTCGGTTGTATAAATCTCTTCTCAAGTAGTTCGTCTAATTGGGCCATAAGTTCTTTCATCTCCACTGGTGCTAGTCGATATGGAGCTTTAGCCACGGGCTGAGCATCTGGTACTAATTCGATTCAGAACTCAATCTCTCTGTCGGGTGGTATCCCAGGCAAATCCTTTGGAAACACTTCCGGGTACTCGCGTACCACGGGTACATCGTCCAGTTCCTTCACTTCCTTACACTTGTCAATTACATACACCAGATAAGCCTCGCATCCGCGCCTCAAGCAATTTGTTGCCTTAATCATCGAGATGACGTTTGGCATCGGGGCGTCACGATCTCCAAAAATCTCGACTTTGCTACCATCCGGAGCCTTGAGTCGGATTATCTTTCGTTTACATATGATTTGTGCTTCGTTGGCAGTTAACCAATCCATACCCAACACGACATCAAACCCTCCCAAAACCATAACAAACAATCTGACAGGGAACCTATGACCTTCTATTTTTATCGTGGAGTTGTCAACTACATCGGTCACTCTCGTAGTTCTACCCTCAGCGGTTTCTACGCTAAAGGCCCTTTCTAGCTTACTGACAGTCTACTTCACTCATTTACAAAAAGTAGCAGATATAAAACTCTTACTGGCACCCGGATCAAATAACACAGAAACAAAAGTGTTGTTAAGGATGAACGTACCTGACCCCACATCGGGGTCTGCCCTGGCTTGGTCCTGCGTCAGTGCGTACGCTCGGGTCCTTGTCCGGGCCTTTCATCCTTCTTTTAGGTGTTCTTCCCTTTCCCAGTTTCCCCCATTCTTGGTTTTGTGCAGTCCCTACTCAGATGCCCGATTCCCCCGCAGTTATAGCACTTGTAGAGCTGGGGACATTCACGTGAGTACTGTCCAGTTTTGCCACACTTGAAGCAAAGATTGGATCCCAGTCTACACTCCCCCATATGCTCCTTCCCACACTTATTACACATCGCTATCTCCTCCACTCGAGCCCTCTTATCACGAGCCCTAGACATCTTTCCACCTATTCGTTTGTTTTGGAAGCTCGGTTTCTTTTTGGGTTCCTCAATGGCAACATCATTTAGTGCCAGGTCATCATACACTACACCACTGAGTTCCACCACCGAATCATAGGTGCTAGGGGTGTTTGCTTTGATGAAAGTACGAACCTTATCCGGCAAACCTTGGATGTAGTAAGCAATATTTCTCTCCTCAGTCGTTATCAGATGCGGCACCATACGTGCCAATTCATTGAATCTGGTAGTGTATTGCCGATGTGTTTTACTTCCGGCTTTAAATCCCAGAAACTCTCTTTCCACCTTCTCGATTTCATTCCTCGGGCAGAAGTTCTTAATCACCAATGTTTTCAAATCGTTCCATAGCATTGCGTCAACCGTCTCGTCCCCCTTAGCTTGACGTACACCTTCCCACCAATGGGATGCTTCCTCTCTCAAGGAGTTAGCAGCAAATTTCACAACTTGATTTGCTCAACACTCGCTCAGACGGATGGCGGCCCAGTCAAAAGTAGCCACCGCGCCCTTCTTCCCAGTCAGGACCGACGGGTCACATGCCTTAAAGGACTTATAGTCGCAACCACGGTTAAGCGGTGCGTTGATTGCCTCAGTGTTCTGGGTACCAACCGCCGTGTTAGACCCACCCGTCTCAGTAGCATTCTTTAACGCTTCTACCAACAGTCCTGTTAAGGAAACCTTCATCAACACAGTGAACTCGCGTGCCAGAGCCGCTCTCACTTCCGGTTCAAAAGTGAATTGTTGTTCTTCGACATGAGTCGACTCAGTTTCGTGCATGCTAACTTCTGGCTCAGTGTGAACACTTCCTTCTTCACTGTACTCTTGGCGTGCAGGGTCCTGCCGCGCCCACTGCTACGACCACCGGTACGACCACCGATATGGCCCCCACCACGCCTTCCGTTTCCTCTCCTTGCCATTTCGTTCTATAAGACGAGGAATCTAATGTCATCACGCTAGTTAACAAATAGAATTCAACAGGCACTGTAAGATGTTAATATACACCGGCCATCTGAAATTAACCATTACACTACCTTTCGATTTCTATTTGACCACCTTTGTGATTCCATCAGAACACAAGTCCTTACATAACCCTTTCTAAGGCATACTATACATGTAAATATATACTACCTTCATACCTGATGTTGTGGCTCGAGTTACCCGTACTGGCATCCGCTTTCGGTCTCATTCACAGTTTAAGTTCAGACACTGGGAGTGTCCGAATCTCTCAAACTATTGCTCTGATACCAACTTGTAAGGCCCCAAACCCGGGAGGCCTCGTTTGTTGGATTTACTCATTCACAAACAGTTCTTAGACTTGAATATCAAAATAACGCAGCGGAAAATTTCATTGAAATATAATCATAACATTGTTCAACATGCGGAAGCGTAACATAGTCTAATACATAAACATAACATAACTAATCATAACGGGATGCCAGTCTTCATATCATCCGGGTAACTCATCAAGCCGCCCAGCATCATCATCCATCATCATAACCTGCCTTAACCTGAATGTGCATACTAAAAGGTCAGCTACGCTGGTGAGTTCTAGCATTACATAAAACTTTAACATTTACATTTGCCAAAAACATAACATTCATTTAATAAAACTGTACGTAAAAACATGCAATAACTTAACATCATCAAAACCTTGTAATCATATCATCATATCATAAGTCAACATGAACCGAATCTGCGCCTTCTCGTAACCGTCAATTCCATACATCGCATACTGGCGGAGAAACCCCGAGGCACGCCACCACTAGGCCCTTTAACACCATACATTACCTGCAGGCGGAGAAACCTAGGGCCCGATACCCCAAAGCTGTTCAACACCAGAACCTTAGGAACGGTACCACAAGGATACACGCACCTTCACCTTAAGCACGGCGTCCCAAAGGATAGCACGTACCTTCACCTTAAGCATTTTTCCCTCATATGGAATAGTACCTTCAATAGGGATCCCGATAATCCCATGGTGACCGTCGTCACCCCTTTATCCACCCAGTTGTACAACACTTGGCCAGCCACGAAGGCCCCTAAAAGGTAAGGCCCATAACATACATGCATACCTTAGTTCCCGAAAGAACTCGTGGCAAATTCGTTCATTTTGTGACTTTTATAAAAATAACCGTTACCGCCTTTACATCATTTTAGTTAAAGCATTCGTACGTTTTATTATAAAACATTTCATCATTAAACCGTTCGTAAACCATTCATAAACCTCTTTGGCAAAACACTTCATAAACACATTTCAACTATCCTTTCGTAAAAAAATTCTGGGACAAATGCTTCCGTGTGCGTATAATTGTTTTATTAGTTGGTCTTCCAATTAAGGGTGTTACAGAAAGATCCCACTTCATTAAAAAGGGACCATAAAATCTTTGGAACTTGGTTTCAAATAACACGCGTGATGCTTGAGGCGCATGAGGTGATCAGGAAAGCACCTCATGGCCTTGAGGCAGCCCCTCATGCACATCAGGTAGAAATTGGTCAAATTAGGTCAAAATTAATGTCTGTAGGAGGGTGATATTTAAAAAAAAACAAAGTGACAAAGAGATTATGATTGGTTTACTTGATAAAATGACTAATATGTAAAAGAGACGAGACAGATGCAACTTTTGGTTTTACATAAAGCTTATTTAGTTATACATAGAGGCATAGAGCAACCCCCGCCTACGTGAAGCCTTCGCCTCACACCTCGACTTTAGGGACCTAAATGCCTTGAAGCGCATGCGTCTCTCGTGCTTTTTAAAACCAAGCTTTGAGGGAAAAATGTACATGAGATGTCTCCCTCTATTCCAAAAAAGCTACAATTTACTTTTGAAGTCGGTTTAATAAAAATATACTTCTTTTGACTGTGTATTCCCAAATTAACCCAACCGAACAAATGCCTGGTGATTTATTAGAAGCTTTCGAATGATGGTTGAAGTTTAACGAGAAATATAGGTCATGCTTAAATTCATCTTCTTTGAAATGTGATTTGTTTCCAAATAGTGCAAGATTTTCCAGTAAAAACCTAAAATTAACAACTTCTGGACTACCATTTCACCTTACTTCTTATAAATATATGAGCAGTGTACTAATTTCAGCTTCCTAGCCTTGTGTACTAGAATAACATGAATTTGCAGCTTCAAATTTCAGATTAGAGAAGTGGAACTTACGAGAATCAGTTGAATTGTGATCCACTGAGTAGCTCATCTGCAATCAATAATAGAATCTATCGAGAATTTCAAATTACAAAATCGAGCAAAAGCATACTTCTCCTCAGATCAGGTAAATCGGGAGAAACATGAAGGGTAAATAAGAGGATTATCCGATTGATTACCTGAAAATGTTGTTCAAATCCTGGAGACGACTGCAAGACGGGGAGAAGAAAGATGTACGTTTAGGGGGGTGTTTGGGATTACTTATTAAAACCTACTTATGATTTTTTGGAAAAGTAACAATTTTCTACTTCTCACAAACAACTTTTCATCTCTTTTAATTTTGACTTTTTCACCAATTATCCAAACAAACTTTTAACTTATTACCTTTTTGAAAAAGGTAATAAGTTAATAAGTTGTTTGAAAAGTAAATCCAAACACCCCCTAGGTAGCAGGAAAAGAACATTATAGTTAGGGTTCTTGACTTTTGTTTCAATTCGTTCTTTTTCTGTTAAGAACAAAAAAAAAATGGAACACTCGTGTGTTTCACGTGTAAATACTCATTAAAAAAAATCATTTTCATATTTCAGTTAATTTTCTTTGAAGCTTTTTCCTATCTATAAAGATAGAACAAGTCGTCCTAAAAAAATTAGTTTTTATAAAATAATTTTTTTAGCTTTTTTTTTTTATTTGAGTTTCTAATTTTTTTATCAAAACGTCTTCTAAATGTGTTTATATTTAAAAGCATCGAAAAAATTATATAAAAATAAGTTTTTCACATTTGAAACACATGATTAACTAGTTTTCCATTTTTTACGGTTTTAGAGAGAATCTTCCGCACTATTTGTTTTAGACCTCCTTCTTCCCCCTAATCGTTTCACTTTCTTTGAATGTCATTTAAACTCTCGTAACCCCGACTGGTCCTCCATCTTATGTCACCCCCTCCTTTTCAAACCCGCTATCTCTTCTTTCTATTTTTCTGTCAAGAGGTCTTCCGCATCTCTCAATCTCTCCCTCAATATTGTGTTCTGCTTGGTTATGAATTCCAAACTCCGACGACCCTGTACTTTTTAAAACCACAACCATCTTGATCTTCATCTATGTCGCTAGTCTATCTCTCTTTTAGGGGTGTAAGTGAGTCGAGCGGAGCCCGAGCTTGGTGTAACGAACCAAAATCCGGGTTTTGTTATAAATAAATAAATATTCTAATAAATATTATGGTGAAAATAATATATTAGAAATAAGTTGAAACAAGTGGGTTTCAAGTTAGTAATGTGATTATATTAGTTTTTTTAATTAATTTAGGATGAAAGTGGGTGAAATGAAAGTTGAGGGACTAAAGGTGTAACATGGCAAATCTGCCATTTTGACTAAGTGGAAGTCAAGATTGAGCTCATTCTTGAGCTTGGGTCGTTCATTCCAAAGAGAGAAAAAGAGAAAACGGGTTTGAAGCTTGGATCAAGCATTTGAAGCTCGATTTGTGGAGGTTTTGGCTCATACATCACTCTCCTAACATCAAGTAAGTGATTCCCTTCCTTTGAATTCACTTTGAATGTGTTAGATGATGGGTTTTGTAGAAATCCAAAAAATTGAGTATGCATGTGGTAAATTAGTGTTAGATTGTGGATAATCTAGCTAAACAAAATGTAAAGAGAGGTGATTAACATCTTAGAACCCTTTGATTTTGATTTTGAAAAGTTAGGGTTCATTTGGTAAAAATTGGGGGTGTTTGGATCATGAAGCTAGAATGATGAATTAGTGATGATTAAGTGTTTAGGAGGTAATAGACACTTGAACAAACATCAAATTGACCTAATAAAAGCTATTGAATGAGAAATTAGTGTCAAGGTATTGGAAAGGAAACTCAAGTAGATGAGTTTGTAATGAAAGAGGGTGTTTGGTTATGGGGATAACCCAAACGGGTCAGTTTGGGTTGGAAATGAAAATTAAGTTGTGGACTCAATTATATTGTGATTTTGATGAATGTTAGATTACTAAACTATGTGTATATGTTTAGGTAGTCATTTTGCAAAGCTAGAAGGTGGTGCGGGACCTTCTAAATCTAAAGGTAAGTGCCTATGCACTTACTTAGTAATGTAGATAAATGTGTGGTGTATGTGTTATGAATGCATACTATAGTTGATATGAATGATTATGTCCATTGCTTGAATGTAATATGTATGAATTGTATAAATTGACTTTAGTGGTAAAAGGTCAAACCATATGATGGAAATATATGTAAATAGGCTATGTAGTTTATAGCCAAAATGTAAATGTGCAACATGGTGTAAATGAGGTAAATAGGCTATGTGGTTAATAGCCAAAATGTAAATGTGCAACGTGGTATAAATGATGTAATTGACTTATGTGGTTAATAGACAAAATGTAAATGTGCAATGTGGTGTAAATGGTGAAATTGACTTATGTAGTTAATAGTCAAAATGTAAATGTGCAAATGTGGTGATAATGGTGTAATTGACTTATGTGGTAAATAGTCAAACAAAATCGTGCAATGTGGAGTATTTTGGTGAAATTGATATATGTGGAATATAGTCAATCATAATGTGATGTTTTGGTGTAATGGTGGATAGAAGTGTGGAATACTTTAAAGGTGGACTTGGAGTCAAATACTTCAAGTGTGGGTAAGACGAGTTGTGGTACTCGCTCCAAGATGTTGTAAACCAAAAGAAGTGTGGAATACTTCAAAAAGGGTGGACTTTGAGTCAAATACTCCAAGTGTGGGTAAGACGAGTTGTGGTACTCGCACCAAGAGGTTGTAAAACCATTAAGAAGTGTGGAATACATCAAATGGGTGAATGGGTGATGACACAAGAATGACAAATGAAACTTGTAGTGGAAATGCAAGTGTTATGAACCTTAAATGACCAAATGGGTGTAAACGGGTCAAATGGGTGAATAGGTGAAAACAAGTGGAAATACTTGTTGAATGTGTTCATCGTCATTACTAACGGTGATTTATATATGTGGTTATGTAGGGAAAGCTCCGATGTAGGTCCAAGTCAAGTCCAAGGCGTGGAGGGTTCTCGTATGCATTTTGGGTGTTGTTGGGATTTTAAAAGAAAATCTGTAAATGTTATATAATTTGACACTTGAATTATGTTTTTGGTGAATATATTTGTGGTATATATGTTTTGAAACCAAAACCGAAGTGTAGGAAAATTTTAGTGTCAAGTTGAATTGAAAAATAGTGGAAATTTGGCTAAGTGTTAGAACTGGGCACACTGAGTAAACTTTCTGTTTACTCAGGTCCCTCGCGGTACGCGTGGGAGGGGATGAAGTCTCTCGCGCCACGCAAGAGATCTTCCTGCGGATAGGCTTAATCGGGGTCTCTCGCGGTACACGAGGATGGGCAGGAGGGTCTTCGCGGTACGCGAAGAACCCTTCCTGCGGATGGTGTAATTGGGAATCCCTCGCGGTACGCGAAGGGAGTTCCCAAGTCCTTCGCGGTACGCGAAGGTGTAAAAAAAAATCTAGGACAAAAGCTTCCATGTGCGTATAAATGTTTTATTAATTGGTTTTCCAATTAAGGGTGTTACACTTGACTCATAAAACTTAGGAGAGCTCGAGGCCGTCTCAGTTAGAGCTCTGTTTAAAAAGTCCAAGTTTGGCTTGTAAGTACTTTTTTAAGATCGAGTTTGGCTCGATGTCGACTCTTATTATTTATTTATTTAAATATATTTTAAGTTCGAATTGATTTGAGTTTTTAGTGAGATGAGTTATCTCAAGTATGTATTGTTTGTAGGCTGGCATATCGTGTATACACGTACACGATAAGACACGAACACGAAATATGTATACACGGACACGACACGATAACTTATCGTGTACTTTTTCCCAAACACGAACACGAATTTGTTTATACCTGTTTAACACGATAAGTCCTGTTTAGAAACACATGTTTAAGAACATGTTTAGTGAAACAAGTCTGAACATGTATTTTACCAGGTACTTAACAAGTATTTTACCAAGTATAATATCATATTTTAATATTTTTTATTTTAAAAAAATATTAACAGGTACTTAACAGGTAAACATGTATTTTACATGTTTAGACACGAAAATTGATAGGTAGATTCGTGTCTACCTGTTTAGGACACGAAACACGACAAGGCCATACACGATACCTGTTAAGATCGTGTAGGTTCGTGTCGTATATTCGTGTACGTGTCTAAAATTGTCAGCCCTAATTGTTTGCACCCCCAGTATCTCTCCCTCTCTGTCTCTCTTCTCTCGTTCATGCAACTATCGCTAGTCGTAGCAAACACTAGTCGCAGAGGTAACACAAGAGGCCACTTTTCCCAACCCTAGCCCCCTAACAACGTGAATGAGACTCGAATGATGACCATGTCATCCAACTTTTTGGACCTCTGACTCTTAAACTTGAAGACAATGGCGAAGTGAGAGGTTTAATTCTCTTCTATGACTACTCTAAATGGTCATGGAAATTAATCATTGCACTCATGGTCGTTTTTATAAATTAATAATTATACATGTCATTTAAATTAATATATATTGTTAATTAATCTGTGTTTACGTACGTATATAAGAATCAATACAAAGCCTTATTTACAGTGAGAGCCTATTTAGGCCAGAATAATTGGGCTAGTTTACAAAATTTTATGGGCTGAATAAGGCCGAAAACATCTAAAGAAAATAATTAAATCAATTTTTTTAATTTATAATATAAAAAGTTAATTTTTATTTACACATCTTTTAAAACTTATATGAATAACCTAAAACTCGATTGTTAATGAGTTTTTACTCGTTTTTACAGATAAGAGAGGGTAGAGATTACCAAAACTTCTCCTTTGTTACGGTATGAAACAATTACCACTGACCCATCAGTATCAAGGATGATGATCTCAAAGATTTTTAGTTAACCTTTTCAGCCGAACAATGCTTTGAATTTGGATGTCTAGGCCATATCTAGCAATTTCTGCCCCCAAAACGTTATTCTAACCTCTTCATACAACAACTTCCATGATATGTTAAAAAAATGGGAAGTGGTTATCTGTTGCAAAAAAAAAACTCATTGTCAAAAGAGTAGAAAGGTTATAGTAAAACACTAACATAAGAAACTCAAATATGGTGAAACATTCATATTCACATTACTAAATACATTAAAAGGAAGTCAAATTGAATACTGATACTTTCATTGGATGTCTCTCACCTCTTGCTTTTAGTTATTTTTTCAGTCCTATCTCATATCGTATATAATATACGTTTTTAACTCGTTTAATTTTTTAATAATTTTGTTTTTCTTCAATAACTTTTGTTCGTTAACTAAAAAAAACAGTGTGCGCGGCTGTTTTTAGTTTTTTTGTCAACGTTATGATTTTTTTTTAAACGGAGTTATATTCAAAATCGATTTTTTTATGGTAGTCTATAGCGAGTGTCGTTACCGTTGTGGTATTGTGACAAACCGAACATATTACGAGGGAACAACATCATTGTCGATATTGGTATTATCGGAACCCCGTCTCGATATTGTTTTTTGGGTTTTTGACGACCCGAACCAATAACGGCCAAGTTCCTGCCGCTTGGCATGGCCGAAAAACGACCAGACTAGCGCGACGAAGCGCGCGGGGGGGGACTATTAAAAAGTATGATAGACTGCTTTTTGTATTATAGTGCCATATTTCCAACTTGTAAATTTAAAAAAAAGGAGTGCGGGACTGTGTTTTTTTTGTCAACGTTCCGATATAAAATTACTTGAAAACGGAGTTGCATTTATAATCGAATGCGTTTTTGCTATCGTATCTTATATCGAGTGTCGTTAGTGTTATAATATTGTGACAAACCGTACCTATTATTAACGAATTATGTGACATGACACCCGTCATGAAGCGCATGTATTCAAGTAGTTATATTTGAATGTAAAGTAGCTTATCTTCATTGTTGTGAGTGGAAGTGAAACAAATTATCGTCTCGAACAAATGAATGCAGTGTGACGTAGAATGTAATTGAGCTCGTGTAGAAAAATGTCTTTCTTGTTCTTCTTCAAATGACGAAAGAGAGCTCGAAACGACTAGTCTGATCCGGTACGATATAGATTAGATGATTTGAGTCATAGAGGTTATACTTGTTTTTGAAAACAAGTAGTGAACTTATCTAAAAGTTAGAATACAAGTCATGAAAACTGTTTCATTTTTAAGTCATGAACTTATATGAAAAAGTAGTCGTGAACTTTAATAATAGTTTCATACTTACTCTAAACCTACTTCTAAATCTACACTTTTGTTCACAGTAAAACTAAAACTCGCAACCACTTGAAAAGAAACGTCTCCTAATTCTACTTCTCTCGTTTTATACACTATTACATAAACAACATTCACATAAATGTGTTCTCTATATCACCGTCTTCATCTTATTTACTCAATTTCGTTTAATTTATACATGATAAAAAAGTAAATGTTTGCGTCAGATGTCACAATTACGTGAGCACAAACTATTTTGGACGCATAACTATTTTATATTTTATTTGTTAATTTCTAAATTTTCATTACTATAATTTTTAAATCTTCAACAATGATGATTTAATATTTTATATTCACTAAAATCGAGTTTTTATATATTTTAATGATAATAGAAATACATGGATAATTACAACCACTAGATTAGTCTACTACCAAAGGTGTATAACCAATACTTTACCAAAATGATGAGGTCTTTGGTTCAAAATGGGTCCAAGTTGGGCCAAGGGATTTTCTCATATATGAAGGGTTTCCTCCTGTGAGAGTGGAGATGATCGGGTGGGTCAGTGGCCCGTCAGTGAACCAAATTGTCGTTAAAAAAAAAATACATGGATAATTCCTCAAAAAATAAAAATTATTTCGAAAAAAAAAACGAATATAAATTTACAGACCCTATTAAAATCTCTCAAAACCCTAAACCCATTTTCAAAACCCTAGCCACACCTCACTCCGGTAACTGCCTTCCCTACCGACGTTACAAACCGCCGCCATGTCCGAAGTCGACCTCCATCGTTCCGATAAGAAGAAGAAGAAGAAGAGCAAGTCGAAAGATACCGACTCAATCAATGAAAAACCAGAAGATGCCGCCGCAGCCGCCGATTACCTGATCAAACCGCAGAGCTTTACACCGGCAATTGACACATCGGAATGGCCGATTCTCCTTAAGAACTACGACCGATTGAATGTACGAACCGGCCACTACACGCCGCTCCCGTCCGGTTACTCTCCTCTCAAGCGCCCTCTCGCTGAATACATCAGGTACGGTGTTATTAACCTAGATAAACCTGCTAACCCTAGCTCACACGAGGTTGTAGCCTGGATCAAACGAATCCTCCGTGTCGAGAAAACCGGTCACAGCGGCACTCTCGACCCGAAGGTCACCGGAAACCTAATTGTTTGCATTGATAGAGCCACTCGGTTAGTTAAATCGCAACAAGGCGCCGGTAAAGAGTACGTTTGTGTCGCTCGCCTCCATTCTGCAGTGCCTGATGTTGCCAAAGTGGCTAGGGCACTGGAGACATTGACCGGTGCGGTTTTTCAACGACCGCCGTTGATTTCCGCCGTTAAACGGCAGCTTCGAATTAGGACTATTTACGAGAGTAAGCTGCTGGAGTATGATGCTGAAAAGCATTTGGTTGTGTTTTGGATCTCTTGTGAGGCTGGAACTTATGTTAGAACTATGTGTGTTCATCTAGGGTTAATTTTAGGGGTGGGTGGGCATATGCAGGAATTGAGGAGGGTTCGGTCTGGGATTATGGGGGAAAAAGATAATATGGTAACTATGCATGATGTTATGGATGCACAATGGATGTTTGATAATTATAGGGACGAGAGTTACCTGCGGCGCGTGGTTATGCCGTTGGAGGTGTTGTTGACTAGTTATAAGAGATTAGTGGTGAAAGATTCTGCTGTGAATGCTATCTGTTATGGTGCTAAGCTGATGATTCCAGGGTTGTTGAGGTTTGAAAACAATATTGAAAACGGGGAAGAAGTGGTTTTGATGACTACGAAAGGGGAAGCGATAGCTTTAGGGATTGCGGAGATGACTACTGCTGTGATGGCGACTTGTGACCATGGGGTTGTGGCGAAGATCAAGAGGGTGGTGATGGATAGAGATACATACCCTAGAAAATGGGGGTTGGGTCCCACGGCTTCGATGAAGAAGAAGCTGATTTCTGAAGGGAAGTTGAGTAAGCATGGGAAACCGAATGAGAAAACTCCGGCTGAGTGGGCGAGGAATGTTGTTCTTCCTACTGGTGGTGATTCTATGGTTGCTGGTCTTGCTGCTGCGCCTGCACCTGCACCTGAACAGACAGTGGAGGAAGGTACTGAGTCAGTGAAAGTTGACAGTGAGAAGAAGAAGAAGAAAAAGAAGAAGGACAAGGATGATGAAGATGGTGATGAAGGGCGTAAGCGTAAATTAGAAGATGTGGATGTTGCAGAAACTCCGGTTTCCAAGAAAAAGAAGGTTGAATCTGAAGAAGAAAAGGTGGAAGGTGAGACTACAGAGAAGAAGAAGAAGAAGAAGAAGAAGAAAAAGAAGAAGAAAGATGGTGATGCAGATGTAGCTGATTCAGCTGAGAATGGTGATGGGGATAGTAAATCTGAAAAGAAAAAGAAGAAGAAGGATAAAGACGTTGGCACCCCTGAAGAAGCAAGCAAAAGTGAGAAGAAGAAGAAAAAGAAGAAGAAAGATGCAGAGGAGGAAGAGTAGATATAATAAGATGGTTGCAGGTCTCTATTAGAGTTGAATTCATATGTTTATCTGTTGTTTTGCATGATTGCTATGTGTTTCTGAGATGTTTTTTAAGGATTTTGGTGCCCTGTTGAAGTTAAATTTGTCTTATAATTTACCTGCATCCCTACAAATTTTGATATCCATAGTTCGTTTGTTAATGCATCTTAGTTATTTCAAGGCATTTGGTGCCTGTTTGGCGACTATACTAATAGTATACTAACCCGCGATGACACAATATGTCGTTGGGCGATCAGGTTTTGACATTTGCGCGCTTGTAAACTACAATGTTTAGGGTTTATAGAAACTTGACTTTATAAACTTGATTCACATTGCATGTTGGATTATCAGACAACTATTTTAAGAGACTTGTTATTTAAAAAATCCATCTTCTAAGAAACATGCTGCTGCAATAGTAACACATTGTACTTTGCAATGCTAGTAAGTAATATTTTGGATTAGAGGTGCACAAACCGGATTTTTTTCGGATCCGGATCCGTCATCGTTGGTCAACGACCGGACACGAGGGAACCGGTTCCGGATCGGAACCGGTTCCGGATCGGATCCGGTTTTCGGAGTGGAGAGGTGGAACCTATTTGGAACCTGATCTGACTAAATATCTGATTTTATCCGGTTGGATCCCGATTTTTTCCCCATTTTTTGTGTCCGATTTTGTCCGATTTTTATCCAGTCCGCAAAAATCCTTGGAACCGGTTCTAGATCCGGCGGATCCTAAAAAATCCGGTCCGGTTCTTTTTTATCCGGTTAGGGTCGGATCCGGTTTCGGATTATCTTTCGGATCGGGTCCGGATCCGGTTTGTTTGTGCACCTCTAATTTGGATTCAAGTTCTGTTCAACAGTTCAACATCCCTCCGGTATGATAACTAAATGCGACAATCTAGACCCGTTTACCTATAAATGGGTCGATTTAGGCTATATTTTATCTCCATCCAGTCAAATTAGTAAAATTAAAAAAAGTCTTAGCTAACAAGGTGTATTCAAATGCTTTTGACATTCTAAATCTCTTTATTCAAAAATAATATAAAGGGAAACAGTCATAAGTGATCAAAAATCTAAACACGGTTTTGAGCTTGAAGGGTTGTTGAGGAGCAGCTCGTCTTTCCTCTGCTACTAAAAGTTGCAGAGCATCCAGAGCTTTACATGATGAACAAGATGAATACTAAGAGCATTCACAGATCGTTCTTTATAATTATATGAGTGAGTTTTGTATATTTTATGAAGTGGTTGTGAGTGGAGGAGAGAGAAAACATATAAGGTTTTTGTAAATATAAGGATAAAAGTAGTGGTTTTTAGTATAATTATAAGGATAAGAAGAGAGAAAAGTAGAGATAAAAGGAAAAAAAAATAGTGTTTTTTATTGTAATTATAATTATAAGAATATGGAATATAAAGAACGGACTCGGAATGCTCTAAACGACTACAAGTCACGAGCCAAAATAATGTATAAAGGAACAAAAGACTAGCTTGCATACCATTTAATGTGTAAAGAAATACAAGTCAAGAGCCAAAATAATAAAATATTTCAAAATAAAGGAACAAATGCATACATTTTATTCTAATTTATATAAAACACTAGTGTTAGAACCCGTGTATTACACGGGGGTTGAATAAAAAATATAATATGAAATAAAGCAATGATGAATATAATTCATAAATGAGTATGTATTTATTCGTATACAATGTTCGATGTTTTCTCTCAACATCATGCCGAAGAATAGACTTCTGGCCTCCAAGCGTAAGCAAACTTTAGCCATTGTTTTTATAAAATCTAGAAATAAACCATGTATTCAATGACTTAACAAAATCAAGTTGCTAACTATGTAAGAAAACATGAAATTGACTGCAGCTCGTACAAAATGAAGAAACAAACCATGTATTCACAATTTTTTTTCTATAAGTATTTAGGTATATGTTTTTTACATAAAACTTGTTTATTACAACGTGTTTTATAATAGAAATTATATATTTCTATATTTTATAAAAAAATTATATAACAAAAGTATTTTTATTACGTACAATTATAAAAAACAAAAATACAATTACTAACCAAACACGGGTCTGTAACCGACTAACCCGGACCAGGGCCGTACATACAAGAACCGAGAAACAGACCCGAGAGAGTGGGTGGGTTCTAGGTATGATGGGTTTCACATGTATGGCTTGAAATCAATTCTAGGTACCCATAAACTCATGTTTGTTTAAACTGAAGCAGATGCTTTGAACTGAAATAAAAAACTAAAATCCAAACTCATTCTCTTTTGACTGAAATCTAAACAAAATTTAAATCAAATTGTCAACTTGCAGCTAAAACCCAAAAAGCTAACAAACTTAAAACCTAAAAATCCAAACTCATTTAAAATCAACTATTAATAAGCATGAATTATGCATACGACAGCATACACATACCGATTACACACGTATCTATACACTGAAACATACAACAGTTAATCCGAACACATATACATTGAAGATATGGATCACATACATACATGCTTGATGATCAACTCTGAAATGATGATACAATCAGATGAGAAGGGAGACATTGAACCGAAGGTGAATAGTAGAGCCAACTATTTGTTTTCTCTTTATGCACGTATGTATTGCAAACACCTAAAAAATATAGAAATCTTCATTAAAATTTATGGTTCCATAGGTTTTAATGAGAACCGAAGGGTCATACCCTTACCCAGATCGAAACCAATTACATGAATATTTGAGAACCGAGAACCAAACCAACCTTTACCCAGATCGAAACCAATTACATGAATTTTTGAGAACCGAGAACCAAACCAACCTTGCTACACAGGTCGGTCTCAACGGGTTTCAAGGGTAGGATCGTGAAAATGCTCACTCCTACTTACAGATTGTACATGAGATCCGGATCTTGCAGGAGATAAACAAAAGTTAGAGAAACAATAATTATAATTTAAATAGAAAAGGGGGGCTTATTTAAGTACATTGCAATCCAATTCTATGTTCTTCTTATTCAAACTCCAGCTTTATAATTGCAATCTAGTTTTAGGTTTAAATAAAAAAGATTCTAATTCTAAGAAGAGTGAGAAAGATTTAGGGTCAATAGATCAAATTGTAGAAAAGATTTAATAGTTGAGATTAAATTGTAGGAGAAAAAGTTGCTGAAAGGGTATTTTAGTCTTGGCCACTTTTGTTGACTTTTTATCAAGTTTCCCCCTCTTTTTAAAACATTCATAACTTTTACATGCGACATTATTTTTTCAAAAAAATTACACCATAAAAACGAACGTTTTTTTATCTTTAAAACGAGTATAGTGTCGTTATAAACAAAAACGATTTTTTTTTACGTTTTTCAGCTCATTGTGTAATTAGTCAGGTCAATGTGTAATACAAGTTCATTGTGTAATACAAGTTCACTGTGTAATACAAGTTCATTGTGTTATATGTATTTATCATTGTGTTTTACGTTTTCCAGCTCATTGTGTGATTAGTCAGGTCATTGTGTAATACAAGTTCATTGTGTAATACCACGTCTGGTCATTGTGTAATATCTGGTCATTGTGTAATTAGTCAGGTCATTGTGTAATACAAGTTCATTGTGTAAAACAAGTTCATTGTGTAATACCACGTCTGGTCATTGTGTAATTAGTCGGGTCATTGTGTAATACAAGTTCATTGTGTAATACAAGTTCACTGTGTAATTAGCCAAGTCATTGTGTAATACAAGTTCATTGTGTAATTAGTCAGGTCATTGTGTAATACAAGTTTATTATTTAATACAAGTTTATTGTGTAATACCACGTCTGGTCATTGTGTAATACCACGTCTGGTCATTGTGTAATACAAGTTCATTATGTAATTAGTCAAGTCATTGTGTAATACAAGTTCATTGTGTAATACCACGTCTGGTCATTGTGTAATATTTGGTCATTGTGTAATTAGTCAGGTCATTGTGTAATACAAGTTCATTGCGTAATACAAGTTCATTGTGTAATATCACGTCTGGTCATTGTGTAATACCACGTCTGGTCATTGTGTAATACAAGTTCATTATGTAATATCTGGTCATTGTGTAATACAAGTTCATTGTGTAATTAGTCAGGTCACTGTGTAATACAAGTTCATTGTGTAATACCACGTCTGGTCATTGTGTAATTAGTCAGGTCATTGTGTAATACAAGTTTATTGTGTAATACAAGTTCATTGTGTAATAAAACTTCATTGTGTAATACACAATGACCATTATGCCCTCCATTTAAAAACAATAAAATGACACATGTCAAGCTTAGAATCCTTCTTACCCTTCTTATTTTTAAAACCCTTTTTACTATAACCTAACCCTTGCAATCTATATCCATGATTCTTCATTATCCCAAAATCCATGTTGTGTATTAAAGAACACCATACAGAATTCCAAAAGTGGCATACACAAAGCACCATACCTCAACAACCAAAAGTGGTATAGCCAATTATACCATGTCTTTAAAAAAAATTATAATGCAATCCTTATGTAGGTTTATATATTCATCTAATCATTAAAATAAAAAAAAATTGACAATCACCTTTTTAAATTAGGTGATTATATAAATCAGAAGCTAAACCGTAGCACCCTTAATAAGCAGGCACTTCCCCCTATTAAAAATTAAAATCATCTACCAACTATCCCTTTTGAGCTTCTACTTCATTCTAAAACAGAATATGTACTTTCGTAGCCTATCTGCCTATATTTTAGTATTCTTGACATATATACAATCATGTTATACTATGAATGGATTAACTTCTTGATCACAGTTTCAACAACAAAATCTAACTACAAGAGTACCTGTTGTGTGAAATATTTTAGAAGCCTCAGCAACAGTATAGTCACTTATCAATTTCTCATATCATATCGTGTCTGCAGATCTTAAACTCCTGTTAAAAAAATCATTAATATCAAGATACCGAATAAAATATTTCAAGATACAAAAAAAGTGAAAAACCATTGCTTGTTAACATCTATAATGTAGACGCGACAAAACAAACATTAAGATACACCATGTGTCTTTCCAAGCATACAACCATACATTTTATAGAGTAATGTAAGCAAGTCCATTTACAATAATACATGATGGGTAGGCGTTAAACGACTAAAATTAGCATGTTTTGAACTATTTACAAGCTTCCTAAGTTTATGAAAGTACCACCAACAGAAGATCATGGTTGTTAGACGAAGTTGAGCAGCATCACTGGGAGAAAACTACTAAAAACATGCCATAGCCCGTTCAAATCCATATCCTTTTTCAAGGAACTCAAAATCTGTTGTGCATCAACATTTACAAAACCTTGATACATGTTTCCATCTTTTCCTCCTTAAAGAACCTCCCTATAAGACAAAAAAATAAAAATAAGAATAGGTTATTAATACTTCATTGCAAAAAGAACATGTTTTAATGTCATGCAATGTTAATCCATCCATCTGTAAAACAAAAACATTGAAATAAACAGTATAGAATCCAAAAACGTAATAATTTCATGTTTGTAAGGTGTCTTCTCACCACCAAGATGAAGTCTAAAATCGAACATAATGTCCATTTATGACTCTTCATCAGTTTCTTTAGCAGAACCCTGTTGCTGAACTCGCCTTGCTATCTGAGGAGCTTGGAGAGTGGCCTAGCCAGAGGCCAAATGCCAACCTGGTTTGCGCTCCAGATCTAGACTCACCCACACGAGCGGAACTGCTTACACTTCTAAAGGCATCAGGGGCATGGTTTCCACCAAAACCCATATTGTGGAACCTGAAATCCATTCAAGTTATTCACAAGTCTCTTATTATAACGGTCAACTAACTTCCGGGTTACACATAACATCTACAAAATCAAAGGTATTTCTAAACTAAAGATCTAGGGTCAGCTAGCTATCAACATAAACCGCACACATTGCACCCCCACTGACAAAACTCGTCGATCCATTTGCTTATATATTAATCCAAAACTATATCAATCAACTATAGCAACAGATAGAAGTTCTGTAAGAATCCACCAGTGCAGCCTCTTGAAATGTTCATCCTGTTTCATATAAATTGTATGAGGTTTACAAAACTGAGAAACTAACCCAATAACATATAATGGTTCATAAAACTATTTTAATAAACAAGTGGTTTAAAAATCCAATTGTATTCGTTAATAGGTCACAGAAGATGAATCAAAACCACTGCAACAATTAATCTCAATTTTAACAAAGTGAACCATTAGAAACCTAAATTGTTAGAAATCCTGTAAAGAAAATAAAACGAAACAAGTAAATAGAAACAGTGATCCGGGCTTGTGTTTGACACAATTCCCTTAAACAGATTCGCGGTCTGTTCCCAGGGTACGCCGGATAGAAACAACCACAGTGTGCTCGTAGCGCAGAGAGTTGGGATTATCAGTTGTGTTGTTTTCTGATAGCACCAGGACTAGTTTTATAACCGGAAGGCCATAACGTATTACCATTAAGCTGTAATAATGGGAGTAGCCGATCAGTTATGAAGGTCAACAGTCTCTAAACAAAAACGAGTGCAAAAAATCGCCTCACGCGGGCCCGGGTTTTCGGAGCTGCATTCGTGCGGGTACACGAGTTTGAAGAAATTCTAGTCGAAACCCAGTTTTTCACACCCCTCCCTGCGCGAGGGTAGGACATGTGGTAAAACATATCATGAAGCTTCAAATGAGTAGTGAAAGCTTTACCTTATAAACACCACCTCATTTTGTTCCCAAACCGATGTGGGACAAGCTATTACCACTTAGACATTCATTTACACTTATACCCAAACTTTCAACATAAATTTCCGAATTATCAAAATTCAAAATCGATCTGAATGAATAAAATCATGATTAGAGAATTATAGTATACAAAATAAACATATCGAACCAAATCAATTGAATCAGAAACAGAGAAATCAAGCAAAATTGATTAGTATATAATCCAAATACCCAATAACCTAATGTTTGTAAAAAGAGATTCATAACTCTTACCAGTAAGAGAATTATAAGACGCCTTGTAGATCGAGCAAAAAATATAATAACCAAAACTTCAATTCTTAAAATTATTACACAGAATCATAAATAGATATGAATAATATAACGGATGAAATAATTGAACCAAAAAAATATCACATACCGGTTGAGATTTGATACCATGCGATGAATAGAGGAGACCTAGACGTATGAGGTTAAAGCTAAGATTCGTAAATATATTGAAAGAATCAAAGGGAAATTGAAAGAATAGATAAAGAGTATAGATTACATACCGATTATGATTTGATTTTAAAGATTTTGAAAGAGAGGCATGGTAAGCAAAAAGTGAGGGGGCGATTAGGGTTTCAATTGTCTGAAAATGAGCGGATAATATCATCATAAAATGGGTATGTTTTTTACCCGCGTGTAGATCCGAATAGGGTTTTTTTGGTTTTTGGTGGAAAAATTAGTGAGGTGAAATATGGTGATGACATGTGTCACCTCATTTTACTTTTTTATTATATAGGATAGATTGTATTTTAAAAGGTATAACAAAATAAAACTATACCGTAAATAAAAAAACAAAAAACTTAAAAAAATAAAATGAACACATTAAATAAATGTACTTTGATCATTCAAAGGGTGCAAATGAATTCGCCCTTTAAGAAAAAGTTTTTGCTAACCATAGTTTTTAGAGTGGTGGTTAAATAACTAACTTAAAACTAAAACAAGTAACTACTAACACCTGATTATCATATGTTTTTAATTGGAAGACTCCTAAACCTATATCTCTAGTTAGTTACAACATCCATAATGCTTGGTAGATGGATGGACTTGACATGAGCCAAAACACCAAGGACTTCTTTCTCACTTAGTAAGTAAATAAATTGATTTGAGTTAAGCTTAAGCGAGCTTTGACTCGAGCTTAGGGGTGTTTATTATTCATCTGTAACTGATTAAATTGAAAATCAAACCGAAAATAAAATCGGAAGAAACCGAACCAAATTCTTATTTGGTTAGGTTTGTAGTCGAAACTGAATTCTTATTCAGTTATTTGATTTGGTTAACGGTTATACATATTCTGAATTATGTTATAAACGAATAAACCAAATAAGGCCATGTTGTAATGTGGTAGATATGCTTTTATAATATCTTAACAAAAAGCCCACTAGATATTATGTCCCGTGACCCTCCTAACTCAAATTCTCAAAATGTGTCTAGATTGTGGAAGGCATCGCAATTCGACTATTCGCTTATCTGAAGTTCGAACTTCGAACCACAATATTTCACCTCTCCAAGCCTCCAAGTCCGGTGACACCTAATTGGTTGTTGACCTTGACAAACTCAAAGAATGTCATTTCTCATTTAATTTAGTTTTCTTAATATGCACATACATTTATTTAAACTTTAATATGCCACGTTTTACAAGTTCAATGCATAATCGTCTATTTATTTGTTCAATTTTTTAGAGATGGGAACAACACTAATCGAATTAAGAGTTGGACATTTGGAATTCGGAGCTTATGCCTTATATATAACCATTAGTTATTATTGTTATGTTGCTACTATTTTGGTTTTAGACTTTTGTTTGAAGTTTGCACTTTGTATGTGTTGTTTTAAACTATATTCAGGTTTTATACGTTTTGTTTGGGTTTTAAACCGTTGGTTCAAATTAAGGATGTTATTGATTTTAAAGAAAAATCAAAAGTAAACATAACTTTTTTAGCTAATCGTCTCATCTTCTGATAGCCGACTAATTCACATGACCCGAATCCATCATCACATATGTTTGGATCATGTTACGTTTTTTTCTAAAAGAGGTTGACGTAGCCGTACAAGAGTTTAAATTTTTGACGTGATATGAACATAACACGAAAATTACGGGTTTAGGTTTAGTTTAAATGAATTCATGCAAATTTTGGGGTCGAACCTACAGAGGCATTTTGTTAAACGGGTTGTGTTCGGGGTTACATGTTGTACGCATAATCACGCATGTTATACACATAATCATGCATGTTTTATAATAACACATGACCATAATCACGCATGTTATTCGCATAATCACACATGTTTTATAATAACGCATGACCATAATTACGCATGTTATACGCACATCACATAGACATTTATTTTTAACAAGATCGATTTGTTTTAAAACAAAAGTATAGCAAGACTATACTCAAATTAAAAAGAATAAAATGCCGATTTTATGGTGTAATTTTTTTATAAAAAAATAATGTCGTATAAAAATGTTATATGTATTTTTTTTTAAAAAGAGGGAACTTAAAAAAAGTCAACAAATGTATGTTATACACATTTTACAATTTCAGACTCTTTCACGTTTTAAAACAAACCGACTAGACACACCTTTCATCTCAACCATTGAATCCGTAGATCAATGGTCATAATGCTTCGTACCTTGGCACCATAACAATAATTTGTATTTAAAACTTTATCTCTCTCTCTCTCTCTATATATATATATATATGTGTGTGTGTGTGTGTGTGTTATGTTATGTTATAACTTAAAAAGATTGTTATTTTATGCCAAAAGTTTAAAGATAAAAAAGATACATGTATTAGGTTTTTATAGTTTAAACGTAACTATATCGTGTACATTTGTTTTTTTCTTAATCCACGTCTCTATAATTTAATTAAATATCATATTTTTTTTCAAATTTATCTTTAAATTTGTTTCAAATATCTCATTCTCTATCTATGTCTCTATCTCACTCACAAACATTTTTTTAATTGTTTTTTCTCTTTCATACACACTCACGAAAAATATAGAGATTTATGAAAATGGATCTTTATATTTAGATAATCTCTATTTACCAAACAATAAAACTTAAAGATAGAGATCTTGATGTATGTTCAAAATATAAGAAAACTTTAAATAATAAGGATGAAAATGGATATAGAGATTCTGATGTGAATGCTAATATGTAAAAAATAAAATAAAATAAAAATTTAAGTTAAGTAAGTTGTGTTTGTGTTAACATGTGAAAACTCTTCTCACCCAAGTTTATATGTGTGACAAAATATCCGAGTTCCTATCGTATTCGAATTCATTTTGTGTTTTCAAGTTCTACTCCCTAACCCACAAAGACTAACTCATTCAAGAAACTTACTAACCTTTACAATCTTGAACTTTCAATCAATCAATTCCCTATTTTAATTCTAAAATGATAACATCCTTTTCTATTATTATATGAATATAAAATAATAATTGGTTGGAGAAATGAGACTTAGATTTCACTCAATTCCAACCATGTTGCTATTGGACCCCTTTTCAACAATCTTGGTTTTCAAGTTAGCTTATATTTATTTTTATATAAGTCTTAAAATAAAGTAATATTTAGAGACCATGTCATATAATATAAACGAGAAATGATGTATTGAATATTTAAAATATTATTAATGGTTAAATAAAAAATTTGTAAATCAAAATCGGCTCTATTAACATTACATATGATTATCACTATGTGACGATGAACCATATTTTCTTTGTATAACAATTATTTCGTACTAAAATTTAAAAAGTTATTAGATTTGATTTTCGAAAATTACTTTATAAAAAAATTGAAGAAACCAAATATCTATTAAATAACTTAAAAGTTCATGGATAAAACTATAATGTATGGTAAAAGCTTTAATTACATTGCCCATGTATGGACCTACATACATAATACCGACATCATGTGAGATTGGTAAAAACTTTTATGTGTCATGCAGTCTTCGATACTCATTTTTTTAGTGTTATTTACATATCTGACACTCGAGTAATACCGGTTTATCGAACATTTTCCAAGAGTGACACCTGTAAAATAGTCTTGGATCCTCACTAACATTGCCAAGGGCAAAAACTTAATGAGCCATCGCCATGGGAGGTTGTTGTAGACTTGATTCTAAAGCTTTATTCAAACAATTTCTTAATTATAATTTATCTTTACAACATTAAGGAAGAAGGAAAAAAAATGTGAAAGAGATGTATAGAAACAAATATGAATTCCATTCAAACTAGTGATTTGAAAGTAGTAAAAAAATAAGAATCAAGTGCTAAATTGTCAAATTGTGACTCAAGTATTACTTTGAAATGAATATTCTAAAATTTGGGTTAACAAAAAAATGAACTAAGACTTTTATTCAATCGAGAAAACTTTTGGAAGGCCAGGCCTTGCAAAAGAAAATAAAATCGAACGTATTTTTATTCTTGTTGACATTTAAGTACTTTGAAAACATTAAAGCTTACAAGTATTGAATTAAACTTAAAACAATATTTTAAATCATATATTTATAGATAAAATGATTTGTATCCTCTTGTTTAATCACTTTCGATGAGGGTTGTTCGGTCTAAAAGTGTAAAAGACATATAACAAAACTTGATGGGTACAATATGCCAATAAACAATTTTACTGGAGCAAATTGAAAAGGGAGAAAGTATTTTATTTTACAACTTCCTCTCCATCTGCCAAATGCGAGTAGGTGGACGCGTTGAGCTGTCACATCCGAGGGACTTAAATGACATTCACTGAAATCTAAGGGGTAGATTATGTACTTTCAAACGATTATATAAACATATCCTCGCTTTCAATGCTTCATACTACAAATAACTGATCTCTCTCATTCTGAAGGCGGATCTAAAGGTAACGTTTACGATTCATGATTATTAATGTTAGGGTTTTTGTGTTTTATAGTGTTCTTCACTCGAATTGCTTTGCTGATGAACGCATCTAGTGATTATTCGTCAGATGTGTAGTTAATTGCTGTGTTTATACGATTTGATCCGTTGAAATTCGTTGAATTGAGTTTTTTGTTGAAGATTTGTACGTTCTTATTTGTTATTGAGCTGAATTTTAGGTTATAGGTTATGAATCGAGAGTGTTCCTTTTAGATCTGTGCTTTTTGTATTGTTTAATTGACGTGATCGATGATTTCCGTCGTATTTTAGTTAGAATTGTTGAGTATTTTGAAATTAAATTAAATAAAATGGCCAGTTTTTCTGGTTATTTGCATTTGGAGCAGATCTGAATGTTTACCTAATTCAAGCGAAGTGGTTGAATTTTAGACATAACTTGCAATGCTCTTATTGGACTGCTAGAGTTTATTACATTAACCTAGAATTTCTCACGTGCTTATTAAATTTTCATGTGCGGCTTTCGTATTGTGTTAGTTGTGTCTGTTAGAATTTGAGTATTTTGAAGTTAAACTAGATGCAATGAGCAGTTTTTCTGTTTGTTTACATTTGGAGCAGATCTGAATGTTTACCTAAAACAAGCAAACTGGTTGAAGTTTAGAAAAAAACTATCAATGCTCTTATTGGACTGCTAGAGTTTATTACATGTGACCTAGAATTTCCCCTCCGCTTATTAAATTGTCATATGTGGCTTTCGTATCATGTTAGAAGATTTCGTCTTGGATTGGTTTCTAGGATATGTGATTAGATAGAGTGGGGGTGTGAGGGGAGAGAAGGGGAAAACAGTGGTTAGCTTGCCTGTGATGATCATTTTGGATGCAAATCTGGTGGATCTGTTGGCATTTTGTCCTTCTTTTCTTTTAGAAAGCGATTTTGTGTCTGTTGCGTGCTTGATTGTTGGCTTATAAAACTCCTTGAGGTTAGAAGTCATTCAATGGTATGATGATAAAATTAATCAGTCTTTTATGGAGAAAATGAAATACAATATCACAGGGGATATATTTAATCTAAAGTTGAAAGTTACTTTTCATCCACTTTACTAGCAAAATGTAAACTTTTAGATTTATGGATATTAGATGCATTCATGGACCTCTTTTATGTTGATCTAAAACCTACCAAGTGACTTTATACTTATTCAAAAATTCTGGACTACAGGAACACGAGAAGATGGTGAAGATCTGCTGCATTGGGGCTGGGTATGTTGGTGGGCCCACCATGGCTGTCATAGCACTCAAGTGCCCTGATATCGAAGTGGCAGTAGTTGACATTTCTGTACCTCGCATCACGGCCTGGAACAGTGACCAACTCCCTATTTATGAACCTGGCCTTGATGATGTTGTGAAGCAGTGCAGAGGGAAAAACCTCTTTTTTAGCACTGACGTGGAGAAGCACGTATTCGAGGCTGACATAGTATTTGTTTCAGTCAATACCCCGACAAAGACGCGTGGTCTTGGTGCTGGTAAAGCTGCTGATCTCACATACTGGGAAAGTGCTGCTCGCATGATTGCTGATGTGTCAAAATCCGACAAAATTGTAGTTGAAAAATCAACCGTTCCTGTCAAAACAGCTGAGGCTATCGAAAAAATTCTGACACATAACAGCAAGGGAATTAACTTCCAAATTCTTTCAAACCCAGAGTTCCTTGCTGAGGGAACTGCAATTGAAGATCTTTTCAAACCTGACAGGGTCCTCATTGGTGGCAGGGAAACCCCAGGAGGTCAGAAAGCAATCAAAGCACTGAAAGATGTATATGCTCACTGGGTCCCTGAAGAAAACATAATCACAACCAATTTATGGTCTGCAGAGTTATCAAAACTTGCTGCCAATGCCTTCTTGGCACAAAGAATCTCCTCTGTTAATGCCATGTCAGCTCTCTGTGAGGCAACAGGTGCAAATGTTACCCAGGTTGCTTATGCAGTTGGAAAAGATACAAGAATTGGTGCAAGGTTCTTAAATGCCAGTGTGGGCTTTGGTGGTTCTTGCTTCCAGAAAGACATTTTGAACTTGGTTTACATCTGTGAGTGCAATGGCCTCCCTGAAGTGGCTGAATACTGGAAACAAGTCATAAAGATAAACGACTACCAAAAGACCCGTTTCGTAAACCGGGTCGTGGCCTCTATGTTCAACACAGTGTCAAACAAGAAAATCGCCATCCTTGGATTCGCCTTCAAGAAGGACACAGGTGACACCCGTGAAACCCCAGCCATTGATGTGTGCAAGGGTTTGCTAGGTGACAAGGCTCTTTTGAGCATCTATGATCCACAAGTCACTGAGGATCAAATCCAAAGAGACCTTTCCATGAAGAAGTTTGACTGGGACCATCCTCTTCACCTCCAGCCAATGAGCCCGACCGCGGTTAAGCAAGTAGGTGTTGTTTGGGATGCTTATGAAGCCGCCAAGGATGCCCATGGTGTGTGTATCTTGACCGAGTGGGATGAGTTCAAAACCCTGGATTTCCAGAGGATATACGACAACATGCAGAAACCTGCTTTTGTGTTCGATGGTAGGAATGTTGTCGACGGTGAGAAACTGAGACAGATTGGTTTCATTGTTTACTCAATTGGTAAGCCACTGGATGCCTGGCTCAAGGACATGCCTGCTTTGGTCTAAAGAAACTATTTGCTTACATCATTTGGCTTGTGGCGGAACCTGAGAGCACTAGTCAGTTCAAATTCTTCACTATTTTTGGCTGGTCAGTTCTGTTATTCTTAAATTTGTTTCCTGTAGTGAAAAAAATACAATTATGTGGGTTTGCCATATATGTTTACTAAGCTTTACATTCCTTCTATGTTGTGTTTAATCATATTGTTACATTTTTCAAGTTCATGTTCAACACGTGAAAAATATGTAATTTGAGCAAGCATTCTTGTTAATGCGTCATGGTGGTGTTCTTCTTTTGGGAGGATACAACTCAGTTTTGCTTAATATCAACAATCCTGTTCTGTTATTCATTACTATAAAATGAAGATTAGGGTCCATTAAGACTTGTATCATCTACTACTGTCCATTATTATCTAACATGACTCACTACATCCCCCGATATAACCCAGTGTAGCCGTCACAAACGCAACCGCTTACGAGCAAACAACATCGTAACCGATATCTGTGGTCGCTTTATGGTTTTCGACGAGCGGTACCAATAATGACCAAACTCCTGCCATATAATGCGGGGGAAAAAGAACCGCACTCCCGCCGCGAAGTGCATGTATTATTTTGTTTTCAGCCCATATAATATATATAATCTACGGTTTTAACCCGGTTAATTTTCTAGTAATAATGTTTTTCTATGATAGCTTACTTCGTTACCTTTTAAAAAAAATTTGGAATGTGTGGCTGTTTTTGGCTTTTTTTAACATGCCGGTATAAATTTTTTTTAAAACTGTGTTTGTATTTAATTTTAATGTATTTTTTGTGTTGTACGTTATAGGCTATAGTTAGCGACCTTACCGTTGTGTTTCCGTGAAAAACCCAACCACTTATGAGCAAACAACATCGTTAACGGTTTTGTGGTTTGATCGTATCCGGTATCGGTGTTTGTTTTTATGGTTTTGCCGGGTTGAAACGTTTACGACCAAAGTCCTGCCACTAATGTGGAGAAAAAACAACCATTGCCCCCACGAAGCGCAGGGTAAAAATACTAGTTATGTTTAGAACAAATTTCTTTTTTCTTAAAAGAAAAGAAACTATTAGGCCAACAAAATCCATAACTAAATATTAGGATAGAGGTGAAAAAAGACTTTTGGAACTGAAACTGGTTTGAAATTGGAATCGGAGCGGTATTGAAACCGGTTTGACAAGAACCTGTTAGGAATTGAATCAAAGCGTAGGGTTGAAATCATTTTGTAACCGTATACTTTAAAACCGGTTTGAAATAGTCAAAACCCGAACCAAACCGGTTAAAGCCCGTTTCAAACCGATCAAACATGATCCTTTCTCCCTCAAAAACCGATTTATGGTTAAAACCCGGTTTCAAACCGATCAACCTATGTATATTTAGACACATATATGTATATAGGGAATAGATCTTGAGAAAACCATATAGTTATGCGAAACCAATAACATAATTTATAAATTATTTTATCGTTTGATTGTTAAAAGAGTATTTAAGTATCTATTACATATATGTTGAACACACATATAAGAATGATGAGTGTTACGTATACGTAACACTATGTCGAATAGGAAATTTTACATATATGTAACACCATATATTACGTATATGTAACACTATGTTTACATATTTAATTTGATCCATACCTATATATATGTATATGTATGTGTGTGTATATATTAGGGATTAAATAATTTGTAAATTATGTTATTATTTTTTTTGGTTTTCACATAAATATGTGGTTTTCTCATTAACCTTACTCTATAAGTCTATAACAAACAAACAAACCCAATGAATCACACTAATAAAGTATGGTCTAGGGATGATGAGATGAGGGCAAGCTTTTCCTCTTTCCTAAAGTATAGAGAGGCTCTTCTCAAATAGAGCCCTAGCTTGGGAAAAAAATATAATCCTTTTTTTAACAAGATATAACCTACAAAAGAGAAACATTATTAGAAATCAAAACAATAGATAAACAATAATGCATAAAAAAACCTTAATAATAAAGTATCTTATACTAAGGCACCCCTAAGAGTACCAACCCATCAGGGACACTAAAAAGTACTCGTAACGACCGACCTAAGCCTAGAGGCAAAACCTAAAACTAAGCAGACACCTCACCTACGATTGACGGTAACCTAAGTGAAGTGCAAGCCAAAGTAAGAGGCCTCGGTGAATACCAAAACTATGTGCCCTATTAAAAATCCATAACTCTTATCTGACGTCTCCATGAACGCCTATCACTGATCATATCCTCAGATACAGGGGGGAGGTTTGTGAGGGCTCGGCCCCCTCCCCCGATTTTTCACTCCGTGGTGTTAATTTATACGTATTCGGTCAAAAAATTTATAGTTTCGGCCCCCCTGATAGGAAAAAAAATCTCAGACACCCTCTGCGTTTTTCTTTAAGCTCCGCCACTGCTCAGATAGGTACAAGTCTACCAAATCCCTCCTAATATATCCATCCCATGTCAATCGTGGTATGCCTCTGCTCCTCTTCCCCTCTACCGTGAGGGTTTCCACACTCCTTACAGGTGTTGTCACCTGTCTTCTCTAAACATGCCCGAAGCATCTCAATCTCTCATCCCTTATCTTATATGAAATGGGTGCTACTCTTAATCTAGCCCTAAAAACTTCATTCCTTATCTTGTCTAACCTTGTGTGCCCGCACATCCACCTCATCATTCTCATCTATGCTGCCTCCCGCTTTCTTGTTTGTGTCTTCTTCATTGCCCATCAATCGGATGAACCTTCTCATACACACACACACATATATGTGTGTATGTGTACATATATATGTATAAGAGCCGAGTTAAATAAGAAGTGATTTTTTATTAGAAGTGTGCGAAGTAGATATAGACCATAGATCTGGTCAAATTGTGTATAATCTTGCTTTTTTAATGATTATATTTGTACATATACATCTACAAATATAGAACCAAAACTAAAAATATCATATATACCCAGTTTAAATAATTTGTTACTTTATGACTATTCTATCCTTATCTATTATATTATATGATTTTTTTATAACCTAATTTTTTAGTTTTATCCACTACGTAAAAGATCACTCGTTCTCCTATTCTTGATGGTGACTATCGCGATTCTCCGAACTCATTCAGAAGGCATCGAATCAGAAGGAATGATTGTGAGAAAGTTACAAAATGTTAATGCTATAAAAGAAAATTGGTAAAATTATTAAAAAGTAAAATTTGAGAAAAATTCAAAATAGTATTTTGAGAAAACTATTTTTTATGGTTAAAATATAAAACTCTAAAGTTAAAAATGTGTAAATATTAATTTTCAATGTTAAAAATTGGTAAGTATAAAATATTAAACTTTAGATAAATAAAGATAAAATGGTCATTTGAAATAGGTATATATATATATAATATTTTTAGTTTTTGCTGGGTATATATGATATTTTTCAAGTTTATAAGGGTATATATGAAATTGGCGCAAATAAAAATATCACATATATACCTATACGAACATATAAATATATCAAATATACCTATTTCACTAATTTTTTTTAAAAAATAACGATTTTACCCTTATTTTTTTTAAACTTTAAAATCTCATATTTACCCGTTATTAACTTCAAAATTTCATATTCACCCATTTTAAACTTTAAAATTATATATTACCCATAAACAATCGTTTTCTCAAAATGTTATATTTAATTTTCTCGTTTTCTTTTATAATTTTGCTAATTTTATTTTATATCAATTATTCATCATATTTGGAGAACCCTTTTTCTTTTATAACAACTATTAAAAAAAAACACAAGTAAAAAAATAATCAATATTCATTAGTTTAGCATAGGTAATAAAAAGACAATAATGCAGCATGAAATCTAAAAACCAATTATAAAAAAAAATAGTAAAAAATCATTTAAGTTGAGATAAAACTAAAAGGTTAAATTATAAAAATTGAATAGGAATAAACTTTTCATAAAATAAAAAATCATTTAAATTAAATACATATAACATTTTTAAATTTAGTTATATGGTATTCAATCATGTTTATAAGGGGTAGATATGAAATTCTCTTTTTAATTTTGTGTTTACATTCTAAAATTACAAGTATAGAGGGATTGAAACCGTATATAACGCCATACTCGAGGGACTACATGTAAATCACCAGCCATCGAAAACAAGCCCAAAATGCCCAAATTTCTGAAAATTGTCTCCGCCATGGCATTTCCGTTGACCGTTCTCTAACACCACCACCACCACCACCACCACCGCCGCCGTCAGAACCCCGAAATTGACCGGTCTGAAAAAATGCAACCAACAAATCCTACCTTTTCTAACCTTTACGCCCATCAACGTCACCACCAATACTACTCCAATTTCTCCTTTCAAAACCCTAACCCTTATCCTCTTCATCAGCCACACCACTTACAAATCGAACCACACCTTACCGTCGCCGCCACCGATCCTCATCCGCCTGGCGTTGACCCTTATTTTCGGTCTTATTCGATTGACCACGCCTACAATGCTCATCACGCCGGTGGCCTGACCTACCCTCACACCGGTGGCCTGACCTACCCTCACGCAATCGGTGCCGCACTACCGTCTACTTATGCCACGGACTTGGTGGCGCATAATTGGGCGGCGGAGGAGCCTGTTCAGCCATATGGAAACACCATGTACACAATTGTAATCCCCTCTGAATTTATCATTGTAATTAGGGCACATTTTGGTTTCCAATTTGTCTTATTTCATTTTTCAAAGTTTGGTATTATTGTAGATTGTGATAATTTGCTAAACAATTCGACTACAAATTGCAGCTAATTGATTGGTTACTGATATGATCATTGATCAAATGTCAATATTACTATAAGATTAATGTATTTCAAGGGTTAGCTTCACACAATAGTAAACTAATTTCCCAAATGTCCCACTAAAGTCACTGTTTTTTTTGTTTCAAGTTACTCAACTTTCATTTGGTGCTCCAGATTTCTGAAACTGTTTTAGTGTTTTTCTATAAATGTTATTTTTTTTAAATTAAGTGATCTAAACAGAACATATATACTGTATACATCTTGGTTACTGTTTAGTGATTTTTTTCTCCAAGTTGACAAATTGAACCATTATGAAACTTGATTGTTTTAGTGAAATTTTTTTCTTCATTGTTGCTTCCTACTTCAAGTTATAATTAAAAAAAAATCACTAAATAGTAACTAGGATTCATATATGTTCCATTTGTGTCACTTAATTTTTTATTTTTTTTACATTTATAAGCATAGTTTCACAAGACTGGAAAACCTAATGAAAGTTGAGCGACTTTATAGGAACAAAAAACTTTAAGTGTCTTTAGTAGGACACTTGGAAATTTTGTTTCTGTTGCGTGAAGTTTCCCTTATTTCAACCATCTTAGTTTAGCTTCCTGGAAAAGGTTCCAAAACTGCCACAAAATCACTCACTTGGACATGTTTTAGTTCTTGTTCGTTTTGCATTGTAACCGAGTATGATGAATAGTCTGCAATAAAACACACAAATGCTTAGTTGAGATTTAGTAGTCTCACTTTTGGGAATACTTGTTACAGTATATAATGTAGAGATCTATATGTATGATGCATCTAAGAGAAGATACGCTTACATACATTGGTTGTTGCATTTGATTCATCACCTAATGTCATTAATTTTGCAGGGTGCAACGATACCTCAAGATGTTTCACAACAGCTACTACCAGTAATCCCTACCCAAAGTGCATGGACCAATCCAATTCCAACCGTCCAACCTCGTGGGCCCTGGAAAAAGATCCCAAAGAAAACAAAAATTGCTCAGTCTGCCTGGTGTGAGATCTGTAAAATTGAGTGCAACACGAGGGACGTGCTTTATAAACATAAGTTGGGTAAGAAACACATAAAAAATGTAGAGAAATTAAACTCAGCTGCTTCTGTTGCTACTACTTCCACCACTACAAGCAACCCAATTATAGGACCTGTGGAAAACCCTAAGAAGGGCAATTCTGGAACAAAAAAGAAGGCGGAGACTTCACAAGACTTGGAGTTGAAGAGGAGGAAGGTATTAGAAGGTGGAGCGGCTGCAAATGCTGTGAGAACTTGTGGAATTTGCAATGTTGTTAGCAATAGTGATGCGGTTTTCAGATTCCATCTTGCAGGCCAAAAGCACGCTTCCATGTCGAAAAAATTACAGCAAGCTGGTGCTGTTTAAGTATGCATATTCTTATCCTCTTCTTTTCCCCCCAAGTAAAAGATAAACTTTTACCATATTTATGCGCTTTTCTTATTGCTAAATGTAACATAATAGATGCTTAATTGTTGAAATTGATAATCTGTCATTAAGATGTGATTTAGCTACTGTTTTACTCATAACAAGCCTTGGTTTAAAAAAGCTTGAGGCATCACTTACGCGAGGCATTGCTTTATGTGAAATTAAATAAGCTTTATTTACAACGAGAAGCTACGCCTCTCTCGTTTGTTTACATATCAGGCTTTTTATCAATTAAACCTTTCATAATATTTTCATCCATTTGGTTGTTTTTACATATAAGCCTCTTAGGGACCCTAATTTTGACAAATTTTAACCCATAATTACACGAGGGGCCACCTTAAGCCCCTGATGCGTTTTCTTGAGTGCCTAGCGCCTGTCTTTTAAAACCAAGTAACAAGCTCACATGATTTTTGTTGGGGATTGAAGCCAATTGTAGGTGCATATGTAAATGTTACATCTTGTCATAGGGATAAGATACATATCTTAGAACAAAGAAACAAGAATAACCAGACAAAAATCTAATAGCATGCACTAAAAATGTAGGACCTTTGAAATGTGCTATTGAGCTTGAGATATGTACAAGTTGAATTCTGTGAGTGGTAATGATATCCTGAAAGCTTTATCATATGCAAGAATGGAATCAAACTATTCAAACCATGTGCACCTTTCTTTCTTTAGCCATAAATCTTGTGCTCTTACATCATCTTTGTCCCACATGTATTTAACATGACATTATTATAGCCAAAACTTTGCAGCCTGATAATTAACTTACATCGATACTTTATCGAGTAATACATAAACATGAAAATATATAATTTTGTTTGCTAGGGCATCCGGTATACCTCGTGAGAGCTGATGTGGTGCTCATACCCACGGAAACACCACTCCCCCATTCGTGAGTGGCTCTCACGGGAGTGGGCTCACGGTCGTGCCATTTTCCTCTCTACCAGTTCACTTCTCACTTACACTCACTCACTTCATATGTGAGTGGTGAATGAGAGCTAATGTGGCATCAATTCACCTGTGAGTTTGTGAGAGTATATCGGATGACCTTAGGATCATGGATGAAGATGCTTTTAATAATTTATAATTTATATTCATCAAACAGTAAGTAAAGTTTATTCATTATTTCAATGATAACTAGGTTAGAAATCCCGTGTATTACACTGGTTAAATAAATACAATGTTATACACTTACTAATAAAAATTTACATATTACATATTTATGACATTATATAGTTTTTTAATACAAATTTTAGAAACGTTATATAGTTATTTTTTAAAATGTTTTATAAAAAAATGAAAGAAATGTTCAATTTCTAAAAAGGTTTTATGAACAAACCTATTTTTTTTAAATGAAAAAAGTTTTATAAAAATAATTATAGAAATCATTTTTATTTAATAGGAGAGAGGCGGGAAACAAAAAGTAAAAAAAAATAAAAAAAATTGTATAATTAATAGGAGAAAGAGGCGGGAAAAAATGATAACAATTCATAGGAGAGTGACAAATGTCCCTCTAAAACCTTTATTTATTATATAGTATAGATTCTTTCTCCGACGATATATTCTTACGCATTAGTGGTTTATATGAAGTGGAATTTTATATATTTAACCACTTTTTAGTAATAAATTGTGAATTTGTAAGTTAGTTCTGGACCTAATAATGTTTTCATCTCAGTGGTTTATTGATTTTTTTTAACCATTTAACTTTTATTTTTCATAATATTTTTGTTCTTAACTTGTTAGAATAGTCTTTTTACCCATGTTAAATCTTAATGATAATAATAATAAAGGTTAAGAGTATTTTAATTCATTAGTTTTCCGTTTACTATTTATACTCTTTTTACTATTATCCTAAATTCTAGTTACATTAATTTTTATATCAAAATATTTTTATAACAATTTACTGTCTCTTATAAATATTTTTTTTATATATTTTATATTCTAAAGGATTATTGAATATTAATAATAATAATAATATGGTTTATAATCAAAAATATATATACACTCATAGTCATAAGCCACACAATGTTTAAAAGATTAAACTATCACAAGTTCACAACAACAAATATTAAGAGATTAAATCACTAAAAGAAGTAAAGGACCAACATACAACCAACAAATAGGTTGTATATTAATAAATGCGATAAATCATCACCAAAACCTTAAAGAAATAAAATATTACATAAACAAAATTCTAATATTAAATTATTAAAAATGTCGAAATCTTGACCCGAAATTTTGATGTCATACATTTTTTAGATCTTGATGTCATTTTTTTTAAATATTAATCAGCTTTATTTTGATGGAGGTAAGATCCATGCATTTAATTCCACTCTTTCTTAAATAACACTAAAAAATATTATATTTTATAACGTCATGTGGCCTAGTGGTTGGCTTTGTAGCACATGTTTTTCTAGAATTTTATTACTTTTTAGATTTAATAATATTAAAGTTTATAAATGATTGGTCTTTTAAAGATTTTTTATTTGTATTTGTGTATCTATATTCTATATTAATTATTTTTATGTTTTATATTTATGAATAATATGAAAAATTATCTAAATTTGTGAAATGTTTTAAATAAGTTTTCTGCTAAATTTGTAGGCAACATTTAAATTAAAATTTTTATTGTTATTGCTCCCACATGATTATCACAAACTTCGGTTCAATTTTGAATTTAAAATTTTTTTTTAGTAAAAGGGGTTATAAACTTTGATTGCTTTTTGTAAAATTAAACAAGTTTGATTCTGTATTATAGATAGAGAGAGTGCATTACACAATATAATATTAAACAATTTATCAATTACCCACAAATGTTATGAGTCAGGGGTCTCGTCGAGTGCAGTCGTCTGGTGCAGGCTCTTTATCTTATGAGATAAAAGTAAGGTGTGTTCTCATCTAACCCTTTCAAAACCTTACTACTTGTGAGATTTTATCAGGTATGTTTGTTTGTTTATTTATCAATTACCCACAATTAAAACTCATCGCCGACATTGTCACTAGAGGGTTTGTCACCGATATTGATCCCCGCCACATCAAATACAATTGTCGCCACCCACCCCGCTATGTGCCTAATAGCCACCCTTTCCACCTCCCCAAAAGCAATGTTTTAAAAGTTGGACCGGCCATCCAACCGATCATGCTAATGGTTCACTAATAGGATTGGTGCGGAAAACGTGTGACGTGAATCAAATTAGAAATTTAAAATATAAAATTTATATGAGAAATTTAAACATTAATCATTGAAACATAAAACAAGTTTAAAGATCAACCATCCTAAACATAATATATGAGAAATTTAACACATTAATCTTCCAAACATAAACAAGTTTAAACACTAACCATCTTATATATAATACACGTTGAACAATCAATCATCTAAACATGAAATCTCACATATTTTCTTTCAATTGATTAAAACTTACAAAGTAAACCTTTAACTTTGGTTTTAATTTTTTATAACCCTAAAGTATTAAATTAGGTATTTAGAGAAGTTATTTTAATAGTTTTATTGCGATTAGAAAGTGTTTCAATTTTCAACGGTTGGAAGTACGGAGAATTATAAGAGTTTAACATGAATTGAACGTATAATGTAACAAGTTCTTGTTCAAACCGATTCAATTTATTTTTCAAAACCAAGGGAAATGGGTTAAAACTATGTTGTTTCTTTAATTTGTATACATACAACCACATGCCCACATTGTGTTTTCGAAATACGTAAAATATATTTTAGTAATGTAATTGGATCAAAGCAAAATACTGATCTGTTCAATGTTTACTAGTGAATCACTTAAATTTTAATTCTTATTAAAACTTTTCCAAAAGAGAATGCAAACATTAATTTGTCAACATCAATTGGTCATAAATTGAATACTGATTTAATAGGAAAATGTGTAAAACACTATTCAATAAGAAATAAAAGAAAATCTCATTATTCCAATTTCCAAATCAACAACACCAACAAATAAGTATCCTTATGTGCAAATCCCTTTCCAATTTCCCTAAAATTTCCTAATTTATTTTATTATCTATTTTAACACTAGGTTAGAATCCCGTATATTACACGAGTTAAATAAATGTAATGTTATATACTAAGTAATAAAAGTTTATGTATTTAAAACCTATGTATTACATTGGTTGAATAAACTCGTGTATTACACATATAATGTAATCTGTTAACAAATACGCGCGTCAAAATATGTTTTTAGAAAATATATTTTGACGTGACAATTATAAATTCTGTTAAGTTAATTTTAATTTTTTTTTCAATCGGGTATTAATTTTTTTTATATACTTGATAAATGTTATTTCATATTAAATTCATTTAGTTAATGATACAATAATTATCTATAATTAAATAATAATTATCCTTAATTACATTAATATTTAATAAGAGAGAGGCGAGAAAAGCATGTTAAGGATGCACAAGAAAGTAACATGTGTCCCATAATTTAATTGTTTATTAGGTAGTATAGATAGATATAGATGTCAAAGTTCATTTTTAGTGTCACATATCAAAAGAAAAATAGTATCAAACAACTAAAAAACAATTCATATATATACATACTAGGTTCGTATCAAGTGTATTACACGAGTTTAATAAATGTAATATTATATACTTAATAATAAAAATATTTCATTTTTAAAAACGCGCGTATTATACGGGTTAAATAAAATACAGTGTAATCTATTAACATATACACTCGTCAAAATATGTCTTTAAAATATACCTTGACGGTTATAAATTCTATTAATTTAATTTTTAAAATATTTTTTATTCAATTGAGTATTTTGTTTTTCATGTTATTAATAAATGTAAATTAAATTATATTAATTTGGTTAATGATGTAATAATAACTATCCATAATTAGATTTATATCAAATACTTAAAAATATATTTTTAACATCATTATTTAATCGGAGAGAGACGGAAAAAACACGTTGAAGATGCACAAGAAAGCGATACGTGTCCAATAGTTTAGTTGTTTAATAGTTAGTATAGATATAGATGTGTATGTATTACATACTAGTTTAAAATCCCGTGTATTGCACCGGTTAAATAAATAAAATGTTATATTTTTAAAAACCCGTGCAATACACGAGTTGAATATACTAGTGTATTACATCATTTGATTAAAATATAATATAATTTTTTCACGCACACTCGTCAAAATATGTCTTTAAAAAATGTAATTTGTCATGATAGTTATAAGCTTTGTTAATTCATATTAAATTCATTTGATTAATGATAAAATAATTATTTATAATGAAATAATAAGTATCTGTAGTTAGATTTATATTAAGCATATAAAAATAAATTCTTTTGATATCATTATTTAATAGGAGAGAGTGGCGAAAAAATAATGATAAAAATGAACTACAAAGTGACACGTATTCATAGGATTTTTATTTGTTAATACTAAAATTATTATTTAATATCATTATTTAATAGGAGAGAGAAGCGGAATAATTAATAGGAGAGAGAGACGGGAAAATAATGATGAGAAGTAACCATAAAGTGACACGTGACACAAAATATTTTTATTTATTATGTCAGTAAGATGTCTGTCTAATACATAATCAACTTTAAGTAAATAACTATAAGCACTATACGAACACACTAGCTTAGACCCCGTGTAATACACACGGATGAAACACATCAATACATAAATTTCTCAAAATTTATTTATGTATTTTACAGGTGTAAAAATGTATTACTGTATATTAAGAATATAAAACAAAATTCAAAATATGTAAAAAAATAATATATAATTGGGTTTCGAAAATACGACAATTACTATTTAATGTAATTTGACTTTCATTTATTATTTGAATGAAAATAAAAATTACATAATTAGATTTTAAAGTTTTTTTATAATAAAAGATAATTTAAAATATAATATAATAAGTAATTTATTAAAAGATATGAGTGCATTTAATAAGTGAGAGAGTCGAAAAAATATTGATGAAATTGAATATGATGACAACATGTGACATACAAAAAAGTTTATTTATTATATAGTATAAATTTATACACGCACTCTCTCTAATTATAAATAAATATATATATATTTTTTATTTAAAATAGTTTATACATGTATTTTGTTGTATTCATCATGTTATTGTTCTGTGAACGCGGTTATGATTTAATTTATAGTTTTGTTTTGTTTACCAGAAAAGAAAAGAAAAGAAACGTCGAAGAGACAATTAATATTTGGATCGGACCATTTGATGAATCACGAACGCAAAACAAGCATCACTATAAATCCATCCCCTTCCACCCAAATCCAGTTAATCATCATTCAGTTATCCTCCCTCTGTTTCTGTTATTAATCACAAATCAGTTTTTCACGCTTTCAAAACCCTAATTTTGCAAATTCCTTTGATTTGTGGATCAATTCAACAAATTGATTCAATTATTCGCAGGTTTATGATGAGAACGTGGCCCGGGAGGGTTTTGTATAGATTTGATTTCAGCCGATTGTTCGTCGGTGGGGTTAGGGTTAGGGGTTTTTTATGTTTGTGAAGAAATTAAGGGATCATTATGCAGCTACACTTCTCACCTAGCATGAGAAGTGTAACGATCTCGAGCAGTAATGGATTTACTGATTTGATGAAGATCAAGGTTGCAGCTCGTCATATTTCTTACCGGACTCTTTTTCATACCATTCTTATTCTTGCTTTCTTGCTGCCTTTTGTTTTCATTCTCACCGCTCTGGTTACCTTAGAAGGTGTCAACAAGTGCTCATCATTTGGTACATCACTTTCTTGATCTACTTTTTGTTTCATATGATTGATGTGAAATTGGGATTGAATTCTAGATCTTGAGGTTGTTGTTTCTCGATTTCATCAGTTTGGTGATTCTAGATCTTGATTTGATTCATTGACATTATCAATTGCTGACTTTATTTTGGTTTATTAGGTTGACAAGCAATCTGATTTGCTTCCTGATCTTTCTAATTGAGTTAATAGAATCTCAAATCTTTTAACATTATTAGTAACTTGTAATGAACTGACTGGATGTTTGAGGTTTTTGGTTGGATCATATATGGATAGAATGATGATGAAAATGTGATCATTGACTTATTGTAGTTCATCTTTCAGTTTTTATCTGCAAGTTTCCTCGGTATACGTCTTCTCGTTTCTTGCCTTTTGTTATTGATTTGATATTAAATGTTCTGAAAAAATCAGTGCTTAGAGCTTGACTGGGCTTTAAATGTTCTGATTTGATTTGTATCAATATTGCAAAAATCAGTTCTTATCCTTTTGTAATTGATTTGATTTTAAATGTTTTGAAAAAATCAGTTTTTTAGAGCTTGATTGGGCATGCGTGTATCAATGTAAGCATAGGTATAAGTAACATAGAACCATGCTTACTCTGACAAATCTCCATTTCAGAATCTTGTATTTTCAATTAAGTTATTTTCTACCTTTGCATCTACCTTTCATTTTCTATAAAACATAGGCTGACCGCTGATACATTTCTCCTTCTTCTCTCTTGCACACGTTTCTCTATGTTCTTGTGTACCCTTTTGGTTGATGAATGTTAACTCCTTGTACCCTTTTTTTGAACGGCAAGGATAATATTATTAATAGATCCATTCTAACAAGGAGCTAGAAGATGGAAACCAAAGATAACAAATGGAACTTAGCTCTATTCTTTAACCAAACATAGAGAATTGCCTTAATTTCCACCAATAATTTCTTCGGCTCCTTTTTAAAACATAGCTGTTTGGGTCCAACTATCCTACTTTATATGCTTGTGTAAACTCGTTGTACCTACTATCCTACTTTATATGCTTGTGATTAGCTTCTGTTTTACGTTTCTTGGTTTGATTTTTACCTTTATATAAATGTTTAATTGGTATTTCCATGCATCAGATTGTTTAGGTAGACGTTTGGGTCCAAAGCTTCTTGGAAGGGGTGATGAATCAGGGGTAAAATACCACTGCATAGTTTCTTTCACTTTTTACCTTTTACATTTATTTCAAGAAACTTAAACATTGTTCTTTGGTTGAACAGAGGCTTGTTAAAGACTTCTACAGCATCCTTAATCAAGTAAACACCGAGCAAGTTCCAGCTGACCTAAAAATCCCTGATAACTTTACACAGCTTGTCTCTGAATTGAATAGCAACACGTACAGTGCCAAAGATTTTGCTATCATATTGAAAGGCATGGTATGTCAGTTCACTGTATTTAGGTTTTATGCATGCTTATCAACCTAGAATGTTTTTTCATTTCATAGGTTTATGTTTTTGTTAATGAAATTGACAGATGGAGAGATCCGAGAGGGATATTAGAGAATCTAAACTCCAAGAACTAATGAACAAACACTTTGCTGCAAGTTCGGTTCCAAAAGGCATTCATTGTCTCTCGTTAAGGTTGACTGATGAGTACTCATCTAATGCTCATGCAAGACGGCAGTTGCCATCACCAGAATTACTCCCGCTTCTTTCCGACAACTCATATTATCATTTTATCCTCTCAACTGATAATATTCTGGCTGCATCAGTTGTAGTCACTTCCGCCGTCCAGTCTTCTCTATCACCTGAGAAAATTGTCTTCCATGTGATAACTGATAAAAAAACATATGCTGGCATGCACTCATGGTTTGCCTTAAATCCCATCTCCCCTGCCATTGTTGAAGTCAAAGGTGTTCATCAGTTTGACTGGTTGACCCGAGACAATGTTCCAGTTCTTGAAGCTATGGAAAATCATAACGGAATTCGAAACTATTATCATGGAAATCATATATCAGGGGCTAATCTTGGTGATAATACTACTCCAAGATTATTTGCCTCCAAATTGCAGGCTAGAAGCCCCAAGTACATATCATTGCTTAATCATCTCCGCATATATCTCCCAGAGGTAACATAATACATCTCCCTTTTGGTCATTTCACATGGTGCAGTGCTGATGTTTTAATCTTTAATGTGTATTTTATGCAGCTTTTCCCGAATCTTGATAAGGTGGTTTTCTTAGATGACGATGTTGTAATTCAACGGGATTTATCTCCCCTATGGGAAATTGACCTTAATGGAAAAGTCAACGGAGCGGTTGAAACTTGTAAAGGGGAAGATTCATGGGTCATGTCTAAACGGTTCAAAAATTACTTCAACTTTTCTCACCCACTGGTGGCTAAAAGTTTGGACCCTAATGAGTGTGCCTGGGCTTACGGGATGAATGTCTTTGACTTGCATGCTTGGAGAAAAACCAATATTAGAGAAACATATCATGAATGGTTCAAAGAGGTAAACACACAAAATAATCATATATTTTACTTGTATTCATTTTTTACGTTATTTATATATACGTGATGTGAACTGGGATTTATTGTTGCAGAACCTTAGGTCGAATTTGACATTGTGGAAACTTGGAACTTTACCACCAGCATTGATTGCATTTAGGGATCATGTTAAACCTATTGAACCATCATGGCACATGCTAGGGTTAGGGTACCAGAAGAATACAAGCATCGAGAGTGTAGAAAAGGCTGCTGTAATACATTACAATGGCCAATCGAAACCATGGTTACAAATAGGCTATGAGCATCTTCGCCCTTTTTGGTCAAAATATGTCAACTACTCAAATGAATTTGTCAAGAATTGCCACATCTTGGAGTCGTGATTGCCTGTTTACAAGTGCATAAACGAAAGGTTGTGACAATGATATGAGAAGCTCAAATTTCTTCAAGCTAGAAGCAAGATAAGCCAGAATCGCAATACGTTTCTTCAAATGGTTAATCTGCTGATTAATGGCAATACACCAGTGTAAGAAGATTCATTCTTTTGGTATGTAACATAACAATTTCTTTATTTGGACAATTTTCAGCTTTCCCCAGAGTGGGGTGAGTATATTTTTAGCCATTAGGGATCATCCGCGCTATGAAGAATGCCACCTGTCGCCTGTAACGAGCCTAAATGCACCAGAGAAGATAGATAGATCCCCTAAAGGTTCAGACTTTAGCCTAATTAGGTGAAGAAATTATGATTCTTTCAGTTGAGTTTGATAAAGTCAGTAAAGCTCCTCATTTTGTTTCTTTCTTTATATTTACATAATTGTGTTCAATTTTAGGTAGTAGATGGTTGGAATTGCATTGTTAGAGGAATTTTATTCTTAGAACACATATGCCAAGTATTTGTATTCATGAGGAAACATTTATAATGTGCAGTAAATTCTTTTTGATCCAAGATTTCATTTACTTTTTCTTGTTCATACTCCTTGATACGAGGCATCAGTCTTTTTTTTTAGCGTAAGTGAAGAACAACTGGAGAAGATATGACTGATGTGGATGAGAGATGAAGGAGATATATTTTTAAACAAAAACTCCTAAAAACGGATTATGTGAGGGGGAGGGCAACGAGAACATATATGCATATGGATGTGTTTTAATTGTAAACCTTAAATACGATTGCATTGAACCCTAAAAGGTAACAAACATTAGACATGTCTAGGGGTGAGCAAACTTAACCATAACCGACAATTAACCGAATCATAACCGCATCGAATTTAACCAAAAACTGATATAACCGATAGTTATGATTAAGGTTTTGTGATTGACGGATAAATCGATTATGGTTATGGTTAAGGATGTCCCATTAACCGACTTTAACTGAAACCCAACCGATCTTGTGCTCCATCTTCAGTCTTCCTGCAAATATACTTATATACACACACCTTCATTTTCACTTTTCCTGCATATATACACCTGTAAATATACATTATATGCATGATTTAGTAAGTTTTTTTAATCATATATATATATATATATACACACACACATATATAACAAGCTGAAAAGCCTTGATTACATACAAAACCGAGCTAAAATTAAGCTGAAAATATTTAGAACTTGATTAACTGAACCTAATCGCCGCTTAACCGACCTTCGGTTAACGGTTAGGGAATGGATTTTGCATTAACCGATTCGGTTTCGATGACGATGAAGGGGTAAAACCGACCAAATACCGACTTTGCACCCCTAAACAGGTCCGTAATGCTACAACTATGAGCCTAATAAGTAACAACCATTAGACATTTAAAATATAGTTTCAACTCAAGTCACGATTTTATAATAAGCATTCAACTTTCAAGTGTGTTTCAACATTTCTACAATTATAGTAATCTCTGTAATTAGTAAAAGCATATACAATAATTATAGCGTGTCCAATTATCTTGAGTCCACTTTGGAGGAGTTGACGAAGGAGAACAGGGTAAAGAAAGTTGGTCACATTTGACCACAAGTTTCGATAACCCCCAAAAGCCCCCATTTTTATTCTAACATTTTCCCCTCTTGTGTTCCCTTTCTTTATCTTCTTCTTTTCTTCAGATTGACTTCAATTCTTTAATTAAGCATCCCACCAAGATTTTAATTCTTTAATTGGTGGATTAAGAATCTTGATTTAAAGGTCTGAGAGGCAACCCAGGTCAGTTCTTGAGCAAAGTAAGGGTTTTTCTCAATCTTTCAATCATCATACATGTTGTATAACTTATTTTAATCTTGATTTTAAATAACACCCGCTTCAAGATTTGAGTAGATAGTATGTTCGTTGGTGGTTGTTGACTTTAATAGTATCAATTTGATTTCTTGAAATTTCATTCATCAGAATAGTTTGTGGGTATTTGATTTCTTTGAAGTTAGAGGGATCTTTGTTCTTGTTTTTAATTTGCAGTTAGTAGATTTGATTGATTCATGCTTGAAATTGTTGTTCTGAGTTCATTTGTGTTTCTTTAATTGCTAGGGGATTGCAAATCAGCTGATAGACTATCAAGATTTGGTGTTTTTAGAATGCAATTTGGGGATGATCATTAATGGTTGTTGATCAAAATTAACACCATCTTTGTACACTTCTAGGGTTATCTAATTGGGTTTGTAAAGATTGTTTTTTTCTGGGATTAAACCCGGAAAACTCAAGATTCTGGGTGTTTGGATACTGGGTTTGTGTTCTTGATCAAGTGGAGGATGTCTGGAGTTCAAGATTCACTAGAAATCAAATTTCGGTTGATAGATGGATCTGATATTGGTCCAAAAAGCTTTCCAGCAGCCGCGAGTGTTGCTACATTGAAAGAAAGCATCCTTTCTCAATGGCCTAAAGGTCAGTTGATTGTTCTTTGAACAAATTTACACAAGCCACTTTTTATGTATTTTTTATGAATATTTATGTTATTCAGAATGTTTTGTGTGAATTACTTTTAGGTGTGAAAAGGCCTTGACTTCAGTTAAACATTGATTTGTTGTTCTTCATTTTGTTGTATGCAAGCCCCTATCTCACTGATTTTTTTTTGTCAAATATTCTTGGAAATCTTTCAATCATATGCTTTTATATTCATCAATGTAATGCTACTTGTTATTGAAATTATTTGACCCCTATCAAGTTTATATGCAAAGATTATGTAGTGATTAAAAGATTATGTTGTTATTGGAGTGTAAAGTTGTCTTTTTTTCTTTGTGTAACAGAAAAGGCTAATGCTCCTAGGACAGTAAAAGATGTAAAATTAATTAGTGCCGGAAAAATATTGGAAAACAATAAAACGGTAGGAGAATGCAGGAGCGGATTATGTGATGTCCCTGGTGGAATTACAACCATGCATGTCGTTGTTAGTCAGCCACCGCAAGAAAAAGGTAAAATTAAGATTTCAAACATATAGCTAATTGATGATATCGTCATCAAGTTTATATAAAAAAAAAATTCATACTTGCATGTCTCTTCTAAATCGCAACATTTTGCTTTAGGAAAATTTATGAGATAAAGTACTGATTCTCATTACAATTTGTTGATGATATTTATTGTTTCATTAGATGTCTTTAGTTTATATTATACTAGGTTAGATTCCCGTGTACTACACTAGTTGAACAATAAAAATTCATAAAATTATAAGAATTTCTCAAGACTGAAATTACGTATAAGTAAAGACTTTAAATAATGTCAATAATTTTGAAAATGAAAAAAAAAAATTATAATTCATAAATTTCCATAATTTTAAAGTTAAGTATTCAAAATGATGTTTCCATAATATTGAAAATTGTAAAAACTAAAAAGCGTTTTATAATAAAGAATTATATAAATTATTATTATTTAATAGGAGAGAGAGGCGGGAAAAAAAGTATAAAAAACAATTAAACAAAACTTGTATAATTAATAGGGGAGAGAGAGGCGGGAAAAAAATGATGAGCATGCATAAAAGAGTGACAAGTGTCCTATCAAAACCTTTATTTATTATATAGTAAGTATAGATGATGAAAATCAAATTCTATGAAAAAATGATTAAGCACTCGGTGTAAGTACTATGTCCAATTTAAAACATTGCAATTTCAATGGTGTATGCTTTCAAAGTCGGATGTTTGTTGTGAAAATTGCAACTACATGCTTAGGGTGCGTTTGGTTCCCTCGATTTCAATGGAATTGGAATCTGAATTCCATTCCTAACATGTTTAGTTCGCAGAATTAGTTTGAATTGGAATGTAAATTCCAAGAATAACATGTTTGATTGAAGAAGGAAGGGAATTGAAATGTATCCCCTCAAATTCTTTCATGTAAAGGAATTTAACATTCCTTCCAAAGTGTAAAGGAATTCAACATTCCTTCCAAAGTGTAAAGGAATTCAACCAAACGCCTCCTTAGTGTTCCGATTGTTTTCTGCTAGTTTGAATATCTTCTGATTCTAACATCACACAACCTTCTTTTTTTCGTTATTTACCAGAAAAGAAAGCGATAAATAACCTGAAACAAAACACATGCACGTGTGTTATATTATGAGAAGCGACAAGCACGGGTCAAATTCTTTTCAGGTTGGTTAGCCTTTGATTCCTCCATTACTTCTGATAAAAGCTTGCTTATTTTTCTTGGAATTTTGTATTAAAGTAGACATTTTATCTATTTGTTGCAGATAAAGATTGAAGGTGTAGTTGCTGATGATACTGCAGTTGATGAATGGCTGGATAATGAAGATCTTGAATTTAAATAAATTTAAAAAAAAACTCAAAAGAAAGGAAAAAAGACAAACGGTGAGGGGAATATGTATTATAGAAGTTACAGGGACATATTTATACAAGTAGTTTGTTTTTTAGTGGTGTTTTTATTTATGTATTTGTGAATTTTGCTCAGAAATACTCAGCTTGATTCTCTAATGGTCTGTCTAAAAATATCATTTAAATTTTGTTTGGTATGAAACATCATATTCATCGAACAATAATTGCAACTCAAACTTTGAATCTTTAACCAAATCATCATCTTCTTGTTTGGTATTAGGCTCTTGGTTTAAGTTACAAGTCTCAAAATCATACATGACAATATGACAATATTAAATTTTATACGTGGTTGGATCTCATACAAGATTAGGGTGGGAAGATCGAGATGGTTTAGCCATGTGAAGAGGAGATGGTTGACGACGCCAGTAAAAACCGTGGAGAGCATCCAAATGGACGAGAGAAGCAGAGACAGGCCTAAACTGACTGCGATGGGCGGGGTTAAACATGATTTGCTAGACTTGCACCTCTCTGAGGACCATAGTTGTCAAGGCGCATAGGCGCACTCAAGGCGCAAAGGCTGAGCCTGGAGCCTAGTCGCAAGGCGCAAAAAAAGCGAGGGATTTTTGAAGCTAGGCGTATAGTGTAAGAATATCATTTTTAAGGGTTTTAAATTGTTTTAGGCTTGTTTAGAGCTGGTTTAGTCTTTTTTTTTAAAGTGATTCCAGGCTTGATTAGGGGTTTTAGACAAGTTCCAGTGACTTTTAGCAAGTTCCGGCGACTTTTTAGTAGGAATCTGGCCGGAAAACACGCATAGGCGCTCACCTGAGGTCGCCTGAGCTCGCTTTTACAAAAAAGCTCAAATTTGCGCCTAGGTCTCCACCAGGCCCTATACCTGTGCCTCGAGGCACTTCTGCGCCTAGGCGCGCGCCTTGATAACATAGCTGAGGACATGATTAGCGATAGGAGCTTGTGGGGATGTGAGATAAAAGTTATGGAATTTTAGAAGAGTGTATATAGTACTTTCTAGGAAGATACTTTTTAGAAGATTTGTACTACCTTATTCATTTCACTCTGATCTCTTACCTGTCACCGTTGTTTCTCTCACCATTTTGTGCTTTTAGTAGTTTAATGTTATTAGTTGTAGTTTTTTTTGTTTTGCTATTGTTTTTATTTCTCTATGTGGCATTATATGCTATTGCTATATGGTTATTAGACTTTATTTGTCAAGAAAAGGTTTGTGGAGTCGGAGTTCTCATCAAGTGCAACTTCTGTATCTTATGAGTAGAGGAAAGGTTTGCCCCCATCATAACCTCCCAAGACCCTGCCTGTAACATTTCTGATTTTCATGTCGTCATTCTAGTACAATAAAATCATGTTTGAATTCCAATCTTAACAAAGGACTATGTTAAACCCTAACTATCAATACAATTTCACAAATTCCACCCCGCGTTTATCCTAGAATCCCTATATACATATAAATATTTGAACACATATGTGTATATATATATATATACACATATATATATATATATATATATATATACATTTATACATCATACAAGTACACACACACACACACACACATATATATATATATATATACTCAAGCATTATACAAGCACATACACATATATATGCACACTAGTTTGAACCCAAACTATTTGAACCCTAAATTGGAACCCTACACTCAATTTTGACTTCTAAAAACACCAATTTTGACTTTCCTTAATCCGTTTGACTTTCAAAAGTCAAAGGGGCCAAAACCGTGATAATCCAAGACTGCCGGTGACGGATCCTTGTCGAGTTGGACTCCTCGTGGATTCACAAACAGAAATCGACCCAATCTCGGCCCAATTATCATATCAATTCGATCATTCAAGCGGGCGAATTTGAATTCAAACAAATTTGACTTCCCAAAGTCAAATTCGTATCAATTCATTTTCAATCCGAAAAATTAACGCGTTTAAATTCCCGGAAATAACGCGCAAACGTTTCTCGGATGAATGTGGACCTGTACACGACCCAATGTGTCACACCCCGACCGATGGCGGAATCATCGAGGCGGACAATGGAATGATTGTTCAAAAGCACATGATAACTAAAATATTGTATAATTCATTAATTTAATTAAAGACAACAAACATTCAAGTACAATACAAATTCAAATAACCTAGTCTATTTCAAAATATTGATTTAATTAACTAGGTCCATAAGTTCTTAAGTGGTAGGATCTTCAGCAAGCAATCACATATCCAAACCTGAAACATTATTTAAATCAAGTGTCAACTACAAAGTTGGTGAGTACATAGTTTTAGTGGAACCGATAAATAGTAGATAAAAACGTTTTGCAACTCATTGTTTATCTTGTTAAACATAGCATATATGGTTGTATCATTTATCTAAGCACAATTCAAACCTTGATTGACGCCCTTGAACATAGCACAACAGCTAGGTCCGATATGTTTGAATATAGTTACCCACTATATCCGATATGTTTGAATATAACACGCGGCTATATCCGAGTATGCAGTAATAAACACCCTAACCGGGTGGGCTGGTCAGGCACAATAGATCTATTAACATTACTATTGGTTTTCTTGTGTTTAAAGTAAATGATTGTACATCCAAGATAATAAGCATATAATCCATATGAATAACACGTATAAACAATTTGATTGAGTAGCATGAAATAATGTTTCACCCCAAAGTATGTAAAAATGTAAAATAGGGGCTATGTAACTCACCTGGCTAGCGGATGTTTTAATCCACGAGTGTGGGTGATAAGGATGTTGAAAACTAAGCACGTTGAAACCCTATGTGGATAAATAGGTATTATTGTATTTTTATATGTGCGTATTCGTATTCAAATGCGTATAGGTTTATAATAATATTTCTTAACATTTATAAAATATGGTAGAAAGATGATAATGATTTTGCAAAACTTAATATCAAAAATGTATATATATTTTAATCTTGTTAAAATATTATATTTTAAATAATTTGTTATCATTTTTTTGTATTTATATATAATAATAAATAAGAAGAAAAGTTTCTATTTGTTTAATTATGTTATCATTATTATATATTAAAATTTATTTAAACAAGTTTATAAAAATTGTAGAGTTTATTATTTTATAAAGATTGGGTGGGTTATTATTATAAAAAAATATTGTTTTAATCGTTTTCAAAATAGACGAACGAGTCAAACCACTCGTAATAGTTTTTATTGTATGGAGAAATTATTAGAATGAGATAAAATAAACAAATAAAATAAAAGTTTTATAAAACAGAAATAAAAAAATTGGACCGAAGGCCAACCGGAATCGAACCCGCGACCTTAGACACAAACACACACACGCATAACCAGCCAGGCTACTGCCCATCGCTGGTTATGTGTGTATCATTTAATTTATAAACACACACGCCAAGTTGGTCGCTGGTTCTCGGCAACCGGCAAACCGTGTCCGAGGACACTGGTTTGCCCGGTAATCGAAGGCCTGAGGCCGAGATTTCGATTGGGATAGTTGGACAGTTGATAACAGAAGATAAAGGAACGAATTCGAGGCTCGTACCTGGTCGCGAAGGGTCGAGACGTTTGGACCGAAAGTCCGAAAATACCAAGAATGAGAAATCACGACTCGAGATGAATTGGGTCCTTATAATCCGGTCACAGCTTCGTTTTAGCAAGACGAACTCAGTGATGGTGTCAATTTAGAGTGAGAGAGAGAGTCGAGAGAGAATGGAGCCCGAGAAGGACCGGCAATGGGTTTTTATAGTTGAAGTTGAATTTGATGGTGGGACACGCAATTGAGTACACCTACACACTTGTCTGGACATGCCGAAACGAACGAGCCGTCTTGCAGTGGTGGAGGTCTACTGTCGGGGCCAATTGCGCGGCGTGGGTTTTCGGCCACAAACACAATCAGACGTTTCGAATGTTGGGGAGACAAATTGGTCGAGGGCTTTTGTTCGCGTGGGGACGACGAGGTCAGGGAGACCAATTTCGGCTGTCGAGGTGCAGGGGACAGGCGTGTCTAGTGGGTCGCCGGAAAATAGCTCGGACCGCCGGTCATTGGGGAAGACAGCCGGAATTGCGAATGAGGATTTGGCAATTTCAGTCCCTGGAGTTTACTTCTGAATCTATTTGGTCCCTGAGATAATTACGGATGAGTCCTTGTGGTTTGATTTGTCCAGAAACAACCCTTTAATTTATTTTTACTTTAAACCTTTTAGTTTAAAAATTTTCAAAACAGTCCCCTCAACTTTTAAAAATAAACTAATTAAATTTATTTTTAAATTTCAATTTTATTTTATAAACTTATTTTTTTATTATTATAAATATTTTTATAAAAGTTAATTATTTTATTTAAATAGGTTATCTTATTTATATATGAACCTTTTTAATTTAGATTTTTATATAAAATTTTACATAAGTTTAAAACTTATAAAATTTTAATTATTTTAAATCCATAAAATAAAATTTTATATTTTGTACAAAATTAGATAAAAACACTTGCATTTCATTTAATAGAAAATGATTACATGATATATATTACAAATGCGTGAATAAAAAATCCGAAATGTCACAGTCTCCCCATGTTAAAGGAATTTCGCCCCGAAATTCAACTAGTGGAGGCTATGAAAAAAGATGCGGATATTTGGATTTCATTTGGTCTTCACGTTCCCAAGTGAACTCGGGTCCACGTTTAGACTCTCAACGAATTTTGACAATGGGGATGCTACTACGTTTGAGTTTCTAGACTTCACGGCCCATGATTTCCACGGGTTTCTCAACAAAGTGCATTTTTTCGTCAATGCGCACTTCATCAAGAGGGATGTGGAGATTTTCGTCGGCTAGGCACTTTTTCAAATTAGATATGTGAAAAGTCGGATGAACGTTGCTGAGCTAAGAAGGAAGATGGAGTTTGTAGGCCACTTTCCCTACCCTTTCGAGTACCTTGAATGGACCCACATATCGAGGTGCAAGTTTTTCTTTCTTTCCAAACCAGACTACGCCTTTCCAAGGTGATACTTTTAGAAGAACCATATCCCCAACTTGAAATTCCAAGGGTTTTCGTCGTTTATCGGCATAGCTCTTTTGCCGACTCCTTGCTACTCGAATGTTGTCACGAATAAGAGAGATTTTATCGGTGGTCTCTTGGATAAGCTTGGGATCGGTGATTTATGCTTCACCAATTTCGTTCCAACAAATCGGTGAACGACACTTTCGTCCATAAAGAGCTTCAAACGGTGCCATGTTAATACTTGTGTGGTAGCTGTTGTTGTAGGAAAATTCGATCAGTGGTAGGTAAGAATTCCAATTGCCACCAAAGTCAATAAGACAAGCTCTAAGCATATCCTCGAGGGTTTGGATGGTTCGCTCGGTTTGTCCATCAGTTTGAGGATGGTAAGCCGTACTTAAATCCAAACGAGTACCAAGCGCAGATTGTAATGATTGCCAAAATCGGGAAGTAAAACGCGAATCACGATCGGAGATGATGTTCAATGGGATTCCGTGCCGACTTACGATCTCATCAATGTAGATCCGAGCCAATTTCTCGATTCGATAGTCCTCACGAATAGGCAAGAAATGAGCAGACTTTGTGAGTCGATCGATAATAACCCAGATACTATCGTGACCACTAGAAGTGCGTGGGAGTTTGGTGATGAAGTCCATAGCAAGGTTCTCCCACTTCCACATGGGAATTTCTGGTTGTTCGAGGAGTCCGGAAGGCTTCTGATGTTCGGCCTTTACTTTAGAACAAGTTAAGCATTTTGCCACAAAGAGGGCAATATCCTTTTTCATGCCGGGCCACCAATATTGTTGACGAAGACCCATGTACATCTTATCAGCTCCGGGATGTACCGAATATCGAGTTTTATGGGACTCGTTCATCAAAAATGTATGAAGGTCGTCGCGATAGGGAACCCAGATACGATCCAAGTAATACAATAGTCCGTTGGCTTTGGTTTCTAGAAAGAGTTCTACACCACATGCCATTTCTTGGTACATGTTTCCCTCGGTAACCGAGGTGTGTTGTGCTTGAAGAATGCGGGCTTGGATATCGTTATGAATATGAACACTATGAAGTATGATACGTTCTTTACGACTCAAGGCGTCGGCTACAATATTTGCTTTGCCGGGGTGGTAGCGAATCTCGCAGTCGTAGTCGTTAAGAAGTTCGGCCCATCATCGTTGCCTCATATTAAGCTCTTTTTGATTGAAAATATGTTGGAGACTTTTGTGGTCAGTGAAAACCACGCATTTGGTGCCATAAAGATAGTGTCTCCAAATTTTCAAGGCGAAAACGACAGCACCAAGCTCGAGATCATGGGTCGTATAGTTCTTCTCATGGATTTTGAGCTGACGTGATGCGTATGCAATTACTTGGCCACGCTGCATAAGAACACAACCAAGACCTTGGTTGGATGCATCGCAATAAACGACAAAGTCGTCATTACCACTAGGAAGAGTTAGAATAGGAGCGTTGCAGAGCTTGTGCTTGAGAGTTTGAAAAGCTTCCTCTTGTTTGGGTCCCCACTCGTAAGGTTTACCTTTGTGAGTCAAGGCAGTGAGTGGAACCGCAATCTTGGAGAAATTTGAGATGAAGCGACAATAGTAACCCGCTAGTCCAAGGAAGGAACGAATCTCGGTAGGAGTCTTAGGAGTACTCCAATTCTTTACCGCTTCGATTTTTGCCGGGTCCACATGAATCCCCTTATCGTTGACTATGTGTCCCAAAAATTGAACCTCCTTTAGCCAGAATTCACACTTGGAGAACTTGGCGTATAGTTGTTCTTTCTTCAAGAGCTCTAAAATCAAACGAAGATGCTGTTCATGCTCCGCTTTCGTTTTAGAATAGATGAGAATGTCGTCAATGAAAACGATCATGAACTTGTCCAAATAAGGTTTGCATACACGGTTCATGAGATCCATGAAAACCGCAGGTGCATTAGTCAAGCATAGTGACCATATCTAGTTCGAAAGGCAGTCGTCGGGATGTCTTTATCGAGAACACGAAGTTGATGGTATCCAGAACGAAGGTCAATCTTGGAGAAACATGTTGAACCTTGAAGTTGATCGAAAAGATCGTCGATACGGGGTAAAGGATAACAGTTCTTGATTGTAAGCTTGTTGAGTTCGCGATAATCAATGCACATTCGAAACGATCCATCTTTTTTCTTTACGAACAGCACGGGAGCACCCCAAGGTGAATGGCTTGGTTGGATGAATCCTTTGGATGAGAGTTCTTGTAATTGACTTGCGAGTTCTTGCATCTCGGAAGGTGTAAGACGATAGGGAGCTTTTGCCACGGGAGTTGCTCCGGGCACAAGGTCAATACGAAACTCTACTTGTCTAGGGGGAGGAAGACCGGGTAAATCTTCGGGGAATACCTCGGGAAAGTCTCGAATGATCGGAATATCTTGCAATTTCTTACATTTGTCTTTCGTGTCAACTACGTGGGCCAAGAAGGCAACGCACTTTTTTCGCAAGTACTTTTGTGCCAAGGTGCAAGACATGAGTTGAAGACCACGACACGGTTTTTCACCGAAAATAACTAACGTGTCGCCTGAAGGGAGAGGTATACGAATGCACTTTTCATAGCAAATAACTTCGGCATGGTGCTTGGATAACCAATCCATGCCAATTATAATATCGAAGCTTCCCAATTGCATCGGAAGGAGATCAACAGAGAACTCATGATTATTAAGATCGAGATTGCAGTCGCGGATAACAGAATTTATAGCAATAGATTTCCCGTTTGCTATCTCCACGGAATAAGAATTATCAAGTTTCGTTCTTTGTTTAGCAAGTCGAGATTCAAAGGTAAGAGACACAAAACTCCTATCGGCACCGGTATCAAATAAAATGGATGCATAATAATTGTTTACGAGAAACGTACCGTTTATCACGTCGTTGATTGCTTGTGCCTCATTAGCGTTTATATTAAACGCTCGTCCTTGGGGACCACCTTGATGATGAAGTTTTGGGCATCGGTCACGGAAATGGTTTGGGTCTCCACATTCGTAACATGCCCGACCATTGAGAGGTGCCAGATAGTTTGGACGGTTGGCTGGAGCAGCTTGATGGACAGGAGGACGGGTACGACAAGTAGTGACCTCGTGTCCATATCGTCCGCAACTTGAACACAATCGGCATGGTAAGTTGGCAGGATGGTGGTATTTGCAGGTCTGACATTGGGGATTTGGGCCCAAATAAGGTTTTGGGTTTTGACCCAAAGGTGCCACTTGAATAGCAGGTGCGGTGGGAGTTACAGCTGCGAAGTTTCGACCCTTTCGTTTCTTGTTACGGTTAGAAGACTCGGGCTTTACATCTTTGACGGCCGCAAGGGTAGAAACAACCTTCTTGGAACCCTTTCTTGTTAAGGTTCTGGCCTTGACGTGGTTGTCGGATAGCGTAGCGGATAGACGAATAGCAGCTTCAAGTGTAGGAGGATTGCTTCCTAACACAGCATCCTGAATTTGCATAGGCAGTCCGCCTATGTATTTTTCAATTTCCCGAGCAAGGGGAGTGATCATATGAGGTACCAGTAGGCTCAGCTCTTGAAATCGGGTGGTGTAAGCCAGATTATCCCCGCTGTCTTGGGCAAGATCCCAAAACTCAGTCTCGAGCTTCCTCATTTCATTTCGAGGACAGAATTCATCAGTCATGGCTTTCTTCAGATCATCCCATGATAGAGATGTAGCAACCTCAACACCACGAGTGCGTTTCTCACCTTTCCACCAGGTGAGGGCTCTCTTTTGAAGTACACTTGTGCATAGCGAACCCGAAGATTATCGGGACAGTCACTGTTTAAGAACGTGCTTTCCATGCTTTCAAACCATTGTAGTAGGCCGGTAGCACCTTCAGTCCCGTAAAATTTTGTAGGGTTGCATGAGTTAAAGTGCTTAAACGTGCATTGAGGCGGGTTGGTACCACCATTTCCCTGGATGTTGTGAGACCCGTCACTGTTGTTATTGGCTTGGGTCATTTGTCCTACCAGTTGGGCAAGAAGAGTAGCAAGATCCGGGTTGGAAGTGCTAGAGTTTGCACGTCGAGGATGCATTCTAACACCATAAGAAAAGACAATGATATTTTAGATAAAGTGGATATATATGAGCTATAGTGGGAATAATGTAAGCAGAAATGCAGGATTTATCATGTCGCGTGCCAATGTATGTGTATTTATTCAAGGTTGATGGGGAAAAATAAGCCATCTATTCCGGGTAGGAAATGATGTCATAGATCATTATTCGCGTAATAGGAATTGTCGGGATTCGCATGCACTATAAATCGTTATTACGTGTGCACCCGTAATAATGATTTGTTTTGCATGTTCATCTAGTTCTTCCTATCTTACTATAATGTCCCCAAAATTTTAAGTTTAGGTTCGGATCGTATTCTTGAGAATACAATGACTTACCAACGTTAAGTAATTTCTCAAAACTTTCAAGGACACATGCTTTAGCCTATAGGTAAACACTCACTTCAGGAATTCCCAGGAAAGCATACGGGTCCATTTATTTGGATTTATACGAAATGCTTTCCTAGACAGAAAACCCAATGTACAGGTGTCACCCTTCCAGATTGCACATGTCCTTTACTGGTTTCAAGAAATTAAGTTGTTGACGAGATTTTCAAGATTTTAATAGACTTAAGAGTCTATGAGTATAAAATGTGTAGAAATGTTGCAAATAGTATGGACGAGGAAAGAGTATGGATAAGGAGGTGTAGTGTATTTGTTTGCATATGTTTGTTTGTCAAATGTGTATGTAAAGTATGTATTATGTGGTTAAAGTCTTGTATGTATGTGTATAAGTCTCATGTACCAAACTTGGGAAAATTCAAATAATACCTAACTACAAATAATTTACATAGCAAATAATCATTTAGCACGTAACACATAAGAGGGAGTCCTAGGGTTATAGTCTAGGTCATTGTGTCTAATAACCTAATTCCCTATAACCATGGCTCTGATACCAATCTGTCACACCCCGACCGATGGCGGAATCATCGAGGCGGACAATGGAATGATTGTTCAAAAGCACATGATAACTAAAATATTGCATAATTCATTAATTTAATTAAAGACAACAAACATTCAAGTACAATACAAATTCAAATAACCTAGTCTATTTCAAAATATTGATTTAATTAACTAGGTCCATAAGTTCTTAAGTGGTAGGATCTTCAGCAAGCAATCACATATCCAAACCTGAAACATTATTTAAATCAAGTGTCAACTATAAAGTTGGTGAGTACATAGGTTTAGTGGAACCGATAAATAGTAGATAAAAACGTTTTGCAACTCATTGTTTATCTTGTTAAACATAGCATATATGGTTGTATCATTTATCTAAGCACAATTCAAACCTTGATTGACGCGCTTGAACATAGCACAACAGCTAGGTCCGGTATGTTTGAATATAGTTACCCACTATAAACGATATGTTTGAATATAACACGCGGCTATATCCGAGTATGCAGTAATAAACACCCTAACCGGGTGGGCTGGTCAGGCACAATAGATCTATTAACATTACTGTTGGTTTTCTTGTGTTTAAAGTAAATGATTGTACATCCAAGATAATAAGCATATAATCCACATGAATAACACGTATAAACAATTTGATTGAGTAGTATGAAAGAATGTTTCACCCTAATGTATGTAAAAATGTAAAATAGGGGCTATGTAACTCACCTGGCTAGCGGATGTTTTAATCCACGAGTGTGGGTGATAAGGATGTTGAAAACTAAGCACGTTGAAACCCTATGTGGATAAATATGTATTATTGTATTTTTATATGTGCGTATTCGTATTCAAATGCATATAGGTTTATAAAAATATTTCTTAACATTTATAAAATATGGTAGAAAGATGATAATGATTTTGTAAAACTTAATATCAAAAATGTATATATATTTTAATCTTGTTAAAATATTATATTTTAAATAATTTGTTATCATGTTTATTGTATTTATATATAATAATAAATAAGAAGAAAAGTTTCTATTTGTTTAATTATGTTATCATTATTATATATTAAAATTTATTTAAACAAGTTTATAAAAATTGTAGAGTTTATTATTTTATAAAGATTGGGTGGGTTATTATTATAAAAAAAATATTGTTTTAATCGTTTTCAAAATAGACGAACGAGTCAAACCACTCGTAATAGTTTTTATTGTATGGAGAAATTATTAGAATGAGATAAAATAAACAAATAAAATAAAAGTTTTATAAAACAGAAATAAAAAAATTGGACCGAAGGCCAACCGGAATCGAACCCGCGACCTTAGACACAAACACACACACGCATAACCAGCCGGGCTACTGCCCATCGCTGGTTATGTGTGTATCATTTAATTTATAAACACACAAGCCAAGTTGGTCGCTGGTTCTCGGCAACCGGCAAACCGTGTCCGAGGACACTGGTTTGCCCGGTAATCGAAGGCCTGAGGCCGAGATTTCGATTGGGATAGTTGGACAGTTGATAACAGAAGATAAAGGAACGAATTCGAGGCTCGTACCTGGTCGCGAAGGGTCGAGACGTTTGGACCGAAAGTCCGAAAATACCAAGAATGAGAAATCACGACTCGAGATGAATTGGGTCCTTATAATCCGGTCACAGCTTCGTTTTAGCAAGACGAACTCAGTGATGGTGTCAATTTAGAGTGAGAGAGAGAGTCGAGAGAGAATGTAGCCCGAGAAGGACCGGCAATGGGTTTTTATAGTTGAAGTTGAATTTGATGGTGGGACACGCAATTGAGTACACCTACACACTTGTCTGGACATGCCGAAACGAACGAGCCGTCTTGCAGTGGTGGAGGTCTACTGTCGGGGCCAATTGCGCGGCGTGGGTTTTCGGCCACAAACACAATCAGGCGTTTCGAATGTTGGGGAGACAAATTGGTCGAGGGCTTTTGTTCGTGTGGGGACGACGAGGTCAGGGAGACCAATTTCGGCTGTCGAGGTGCAAGGGACAGGCGTGTCCAGTGGGTCGCCGGAAAATAGCTCGGACCGCCGGTCATTGGGGAAGACAGCCGGAATTGTGAATTAGGATTTGGCAATTTCGGTCCCTGAAGTTTACTTCTGAATCTATTTGGTCCCTGAGATAATTACGGATGAGTCCTTGTGGTTTGATTTGTCCAGAAACAGCCCTTTAATTTATTTTTACTTTAAACCTTTTTGTTTAAAAATTTTCAAAACAGTCCCCTCAACTTTTAAAAATAAACTAATTAAATTTATTTTTAAATCTCAATTTTATTTTATAAACTTATTTTATTATTATTATAAATATTTTTTATAAAATTTAATTATTTTATTTAAATAGGTTATCTTATTTATATATGAACCCTTTTAATTTAGATTTTTATATAAAATTTTACATAAGTTTAAAACTTATAAAATTTTAATTATTTTAAATCCATAAAATAAAATTTTATATTTTGTACAAAATTAGATAAAAACACTTGCATTTCATTTAATAGAAAATGATTACATGATATATATTACAAATGCGTGAATAAAAAATCCGAAATGTCACACAATGCATCAAAAAAATCAAACCAATTTCGTGTGATTTGATCCCGACAGCTGTTGCTTTCAAACCGTAATCAAATCGGGCGATTTTGATAAAATTTAACGAATTAAATCATACCCACACCTTCACATAATCGATTACAACCTCTCTGAACTCAGAATCACATCATACATCATTTTCTGAACGCGAATCGAATACCAAGAACTCGTTCCCTGATCGTTTAGTCGGCAACACTCTACACTCCACCTTAACAGGTAATTTTTAGTTCTTTTGATTCGTAATTGAGTCCCTAACGATAGCCCCATACCAATTCGTGATTACAAAACATATCGGGGCCGATTTGAATCTAGGGTTTTAACCCGTTCATACGTATTTGATTTGGGGCTTGATTTCGGATTTCATATTTAATAAATAGGACCCGTACTTAACCAGCGAAACCGCCTGGTCCGACTAGTTAAGTACTTGCACCATCGGACCCAGCGGTGTGGGTTCGAAACCCACGCAGACCAGCCCTTTTTACGCGTGACTCAAAGCCAGACCCGGCCCCTTGAACCGAATTGGTTATATACAAATCAATCCAGTTCCATAACACGAGTTAGTCCCCTGGTTCAGTGGTTGAGACGGCTGCCTTGTACAGAAGCCACCCGGGTTCGAGCCGGGTGGTCTGTTTAAATTTTTAAACTAGTTTTAAAGCTTTAAAAATTTTGTAAAAAAATATTTTTATAAACCTTAAGATATTTATAACAGAATAAAACCAGAATTTATAAATTCCAAAATAAATTCAGATTTAATCCAAATTAAATGGTTAAATTTACACATTAAACTTTTAAAACAAAAACTTTAAATATCTAAAATTAATTTCTAAATAAAAGCAATAAATTTTATAAAAGTTTATAAAATATTAACTCATTTAAAGCAAACTAGTATTTATTTTAGAGATAATAAATAAATAAAAAATTATTTATTATAATACACAAATAAAAAGGTTTTCTTTTCCTTTTCTAAACATATATTTATATTCTACAAATTTTAACATATTTTTCACAAATAAATAAATAGAATTATTTATTTATTTTATTTATTTAAATTAAACACTATCCACATGAGTAAAGTTTCTTTTTCTAAACATATATTTACGTTCTAACATACTTTTCACAAATGAATAAATAAAGATTATTTATTTATTTGATTTATTTAAATAAATGAAATTATTTGGTTATTTTATCTATTTAAATCAAACATTATCCACATAAATAGAATTTCTTTTTCTAAACATATATTTACGTTTTATATATTTTAACGTATTTTTCACAAATAAATAAATAAAATTATTTATTTATTTAAAACTTATTTAAATCCCAACCCTAAGCCAATGACTATTAAGTTCATATATATATATACCTTGAACTCATAATACACATTAAATTCTTATACAAGCATAGTATGCCTTTACATGGAATAACACAAACCTCTTTGTACAAACCCACACACATCAAAACCCGTTGAACCCTAGACTTAGACATAGACTTATGTACACACTATTAACTCAATATACATTAGGTTAACGTGGTGAGTTACAAGGATCGTTTTGCCACCTAGACTCGCGTGCTAGCTACACCCTTGATTCAAGTGTCCCTTTTATTTTTGTACTTTTGGGGTGAAACATGATTTACTTTTTGAAACTTTTTGCATAGATTTAAGTACAATTCAATAATATGATATTATGTGCCATGTGCTTTATGCTTGAATGCTATGAGTTAAGACTACATATACATGACATTAGTATAATCATTAACTCCGTACAAGCCAACGGTTAACATTGATAGATCTATTGTGTCTGACAAACCCACCCGGTTAGGGTGTTTGTTACCGAATTTACATTAGAGTAACCTGCGTGTTATGCCTCAGTCACAAGGTTTGATTATACACACTTAGTTTAACTATAGATTCTCCATAAATGCCTTATACACGTGTATCGTATGAATTGTATAAAACACTTTAAACTTGGTTGTGTGTCAAAACATATGTATGATCACCAACTTTTTAGTTGACCTTGTTTTCATCATGTTTCAGGTACTAATGCTTGAGAATAAGTACAAGATGCTTCACTTAGGACCGAGGACCTAAAATTTAATTTAAAGAGACTATTTATGTATTTCTATTTTCCTTGTGTTGTTGGATTCATGATTATTTGTGATATGAAATTGGTTGTTTAAATATTTAACTTTAGTAAACCTTGAGCTTTTGAACAGTCTACATGTCCCACCCCGACGTATTCCGCCGTCAGTTGGGGTGTGACAGATTGGTAGCAGAACCTTGGTTATAGGGAACTAGGTTATTAGACACCTTTGACCTAAACTATAACCTTAGGATACCCATTATTGTCATGTTCTATGATTATATGATATGCTACATGCTATGTGTTACTTGCTTATTATATTTTGATACCTTATTTGTAAAAAATTCATGAATTATTAGACTATACTTAAATAATAAATTAAATAAACAATATCTCTACTCATATCCTAAGCCTCATAACCTTCTTACCTACTTCTCTGTCATCATCATCATAGCATGTGGAAACTTCATAAATTTAAATCTATAAAATTTCTTTACTTCCTCGTTAAGGTTTTAAACTTTGTTAATTATTAGAGGACACGTGCAATCTGGAAGGGTGATACCTGTATTCTGGGTTTTCTGTCTAGGAAAGCATTTCGTATAAATCTCAATCAACCGAGGGACCCGTATGCTTTCCTGGGAATTCCCGGGATGAGTGTTTACTTATAGGCTAAAGCATGTCTCCTTGAAAAATTACATGCGTGCTAATTTAGCATGAACCGCCTAATATGCTATCATGCTGGCTCATGAATGATAAATGTTACAAGTCAAATGTGAAACACATCTTCAATCAGCATTTGACAAAGGGATTTCAAATTAAATGGAAAGAGAACTCGATTAGGCGAACATAACACTTTATGTAAAATCAAAGTAGTTAGGAAATACCAACGTCATTAACGACGTAACAAATAAAATTATCAGAAATTGACCCATTCAGTAACAAACCTAGTAAAATTGTTTATTTATCTTTTAACCCAAGAGATATTTTAGTTATTTTTTTTTTAATTGAATGAAAAAACTTAACAGGCATCTTTAGGTACTAAACGTGTTACATTTTAACAAACTTAGGTATAAACATGTAATTTATTAACATTAGGGACTAAAATTAAATCTTTTTTTTCCTGACAAAGAGAAGTTAAAATTGTTCCCAAAATCCGTTCCAACATAACGTCTAAACAGGTTTCAAATTCTGCTCTCGATTTCTAAAACCCTGCGCAATTTGCCAATTGGGTGCGGTTGTATTGTATTTGTATGAATATCTATCTATCTGTCTCTATATATTCTGTTTATTTTACTGGTCCGGTTGTCAATCTTTGCGAGTAAATTAGTCAAAGCTACAACCACGAAGCTTGGAAAGTTGTAGGTTGGGTTTGATTTATGGCTGCATCTTTTACTACTTCGGTTGTATTTCATATAACAGCTCGTGGGTCATCTTCCATTTCAAGATTTTCTGAAACTTTTAGTTCAGACATTTCATCGAACAGTTGGTGGGCATACCCAAAACCAGTACCTTTATATAGAAAGTCAAGAAGTTCTAGGCTTCACAAGTCTGTAATCAAGGCTTCGATTGCATACGGTTCGGTTGTTAAGCAACATCCCGTGTGGGATGATGGGGATGAAGAACTTGTTTATGAGAACAGGCTGCAGTTTTTAGAGGAAAGAGATGAAAAGAATCTGTCATGGCGCCTTTTGAAGCTTAGCAGGGCGGATAAGGTTCGAAGCGCGTTGGAGCTCTACGCGTCTATGGATTTCATGGGTCTGAGACCTGAATCGCACGCGTTTAATGCTCTCCTGTCTTGTTTGTTGAGGAATGGAGAGCTTGATGATGCTTTAGAAGTGTTTGAATCGATGAAATCGGACGATAGAACAAGCGGGCATAGTTATAACTTGATCTTACAAGGGGTTGCGAAAGCTAGAGGCTTTGAAGCAGCATTTCAGATGTTTGAGGAGCTTGTTACTGATGAAGTCCACAGGAAGAAAGTTGATCAAGTTTTGTTCAACATGATGCTAACATTATGCCGCGACAACAAAGATTGGCTGAAAGCCGAGTTCGTTTGGAGAAAGATGACAGAAAACAACTGTGTCGGGAATTCAGTAACGTATCGTTTGTTGGTTAACGTATTTCTTTCGTTTAGTCAGTATGGATTGACGATCGAGGCGTATCTTGAAATGGTTCGACATGGGGTGGAACCAGATACGCGCACCATGGAAGGTGTTATAATCGCGTTTGCTAAAGATGGAAGATGGGATTTCGCGTTGAGTGTTTTTCGCGGTATGATGAAAAGGAAAGAGAATCCGAACATCATCATATTCAATGCGTTGATGCACTCGCTTGGGAACAATGGTCAGGTGAACCTCGCGTTTAAGGTCTACGATTGCATGAAGTCTTTAGGGCATGTTCCGACATCATACACATGGAATGCACTGCTTGTCGCGTTGTGCAGAGCCGAGCGATACGGTGATGCGCTTCGGCTTTTTGAAAAGGTCCAACAAGAGACCCCGTCTGCACTCGGGTTGCATTTGTATAATACTGCGCTAACGGCCTGCAAGCAGCTTGGTGCTTGGAGGAGAGCTTTGCAGATTCTATGGGAAATGGAAGATTTGGGATTATCGATTCCGGTTACATCGTATTGTCGGGTGATTGGAGCGTGTGAGGTCGGGAACGAGCCGAAAGTTGCATTGCAAGTATACCAACACATGGTTCATCAAAAGAAAACTCCAGATACTTTGACTCTGTTGTCACTGATTAGATCTTGCATCTGGGGTTCTCTCTATGATGAAGTGCATGAGATTCTGAAGGTAAGTTGAACCCTAATATGTACATTTAGTTTACATCACTTGTGATTTCATGTGCAGTCTGTTTATTATGGTTTGAACCGATGTGCAGCTGGTTCCACCAAATGCGCATCTTTACAATGCTGCGGTTCAAGGTTTTTGTCTAAGAGAAAAGACCGAGTCAGCAACCAAGTTGTACCATGAAATGCGCGAACTCGGGCTTTCGTCTGACCATAAAACACGAGCAATGATGCTGCAATTCTTACCAAGAAGTTAGCATTATAAGATCATCACAAGCATATATTGTATGAAAATATATAGATTTGATTTTCAAAAGTGGCAAAAAGAATCACCATGGCATAAGCATTTATTATGCATACTAGATGTACATGCTGTATTGCTAATGGTAAACATTATAATTTTATGCATCTAGACATGTGTTCATAACCTAGAAAGTTTGTGAGAAGGCTTCTTGACCCTCGGGTGCGTCACCAGGTAGCGAGTCAATTCGCTTGAAGACTAACTTTTGTTGGGGGAGTTGACCGTTAGAAAAGGCCGTGACTTCTGTGTCGACCGATATGGTGTCCTCGTCTTTAAAGTCTCCTCTCAAAATACCTTTTGCAAGCTCATTTTCGACATGCTGTTGGATCACGCGCTTCACAGGTCTAGCACCATAGTTTGGATCATACCCAAGACTCCCTAGAAGCTCAACTGCAGCTTCACTTACCACAATCTTTAGCTTCCGGTCTGCTATCCTCTTCTGTACTCTTTCCAACTGATCATCCAAAAAAGCATAAACATAAATAACAATTTGTTAAATCAAACACTTTAAGGACTAGGTTTATGCAACATTGCAACGTACCTGTAATCGGACAATTCTGTTGATTTGTGAGCGGTCAAGGGGTTGGAATACTATATACTCGTCGACCCGGTTCATGAACTCAGGTCGAAAGATTGACCTGGCTGTATCCATTACTCTCCGTTTTATGGTCTCGTAAGCTCGTTCTTTTGGCGTAGAGTCATCATCCGTGTCGAGTATGTACTGTGAACCCACGTTTGAAGTCATGATGATGACGGTGTTGGTGAAGCTGACGGTTCGACCTTGTGAGTCAGTCACCCTGCCATCATCCAGAATCTGGAGGAACACATTGAACACATCGGCATGTGCCTTTTCAATTTCATCAAACAAGATAACAGCATATGGCCTCCTGCGTACTGTCTCAGTCAATTGCCCGCCTTCCTCGTACCCGACATATCCAGGTGGAGCTCCTATCAATCTAGAAACAGCATGCTTTTCCATGTATTCACTCATGTCTATCCTCACAAGAGCCTCCTCAGTGTTGAACAAGTAAGAAGCAAGTGCTTTTGCCAGCTCAGTTTTTCCGACTCCCGTAGGTCCCATGAACATGAAACTAGCTATTGGACGGTGAGGATCAGATAGGCCGGCTCTGGACCGTTGGATAGCTTCGGCTACAGATGTTACCGCAGGATCCTGACCCACGACCCGTTTATGTAACTCGTCCTCCAAATATAAGAGTTTCTCCCTCTCGGATTGTTTCAGCTTTGAAAGTGGGATTCCAGTCCATTTGCTCACGATCTCAGCAATGTCATCACCAGTAACCTCTTCACGAAGCATAGACTTCCCTGAACTCATATACTCAACTAAATCTTTTTCAGCAGTTTCAAGTTGGCGTAACAATGAGTTCAGACTCCCATATTTCAGCTCAGCTGCACGATTCAGATCATACTCACGCTCTGCTTGTTGTATCTCCAGGTTAACCCGATCAATCTGAATATATACTGTTTAGTTATGTTATCATGAACAGATAAAAGTAAAAGTAAACTTAAACAGATGTTGACTCACTTCTTCTTTAATTGATTGCATATTTGTCATGACATTCTTTTCATGCTCCCATTGTTCATTTAACTCGGCTTGCCTTTCCTTCAAGAGAGCCAGTTCAGCCTCGAGCCGATTCAACCTGTCCTTTGAAGCTTTATCAGTATCACTAGTGAGTGATAGCCTCTCCATCTCCAGTTTTAAAACTGCACGATTGATCTCATCTAGTGCGGTAGGTTTTGAAGTAATCTCCATTTTCAGTTTAGCAGCCGCTTCATCTACCAGATCAATGGCTGCAATTCACAACATACAATCATACCCACTACAAAATTTGATTATGCAAATATGAGGTAATCGGCTGATCTTTAGATTTTAAGGACCTTTATCTGGTAAAAAGCGTCCACTGATGTAACGATCTGAGAGGATTGCAGCTTCCACAAGTGCACTATCTGAAATACGTACTCCATGATGCAGTTCATATCTTTCACGAAGTCCACGAAGTATAGAAACTGTATCTTCAACAGTCGGTTGGTCAACATAAACTTGTTGAAAACGTCGTTCCAATGCAGGATCTTTTTCAATATATTTACGATACTCGTCCAATGTTGTTGCACCAATGCATCTCAACTCTCCACGACCAAGCATCGGTTTCAACAGATTGCCAGCATCCATCGCGCCATTGGTAGCCCCTAAAAATACAAATGGACTTTAAATCATACTTTAATATATTTCATAAAATTAAAAGATTATCTGGACTTTAATGTACCGGCTCCAACAACCGTATGGATCTCATCAATGAAAAGAATAATCTGGCCATCTGATTCTGTAACCTCCTTCAAGACCGCCTTGAGACGATCTTCAAATTCTCCACGATATTTTGCTCCAGCAATAAGAGCACCCATATCAAGGGATATCAACTGAGATGCAAGTAAGCAGTCAGTTAATGCACAAATATTGAAATGAGAGTTAAAGTCCACAGAATAGCATTTACACACCTTTCGGTTCATTAATGCTTGAGGCACATCACCTTGCACTATTCTCTGAGCAAGCCTGCCAAATGCAGTGGAGTAATTTAGGGGTTTCGCTACCTTAGAAAATATCATATTGTATGCAACATAAAGATAAAACTCCAGGTTTCCAAGTTCTAACTTCAGTGTTTTGAGTTAAAAAGGCTTCAAATTACTTGGCTTTTGTAGTTTTTCAAGGCAGTAAACAATACAAAATCTAATTTCAGATTACATGTCGGATACAAAAAACATTATCTTAATAGCTTACCCTTCGGAAATTGCAGTCTTTCCAACACCTGGTTCACCAATGAGCACAGGGTTGTTCTTGGTTCTCCTTGAGAGAATCTGGATGCATCTTCGTATCTCATCATCTCTTCCTATGACAGGGTCTAGCTTCCCTTCCCTGGCCATTGCAGTCAAATCTTTACCATACTTCTCTAACGATTCATACTTCCCTTCAGGATCTAAAGTTCAAAGCATATTAGGATCACTTGGTTAATTCAATATCGCTTCATCCTAACAAGAAGAATACATGATCTAACATGAATAAACTGTACTTACCTTGGTCTATTACTGTTTGCCGTCCTCTAATCGATTCAATTGCATTCTTTAAGGTTTTCAATGAAATTTGGAATTCCTTGAACAACTGTTTCCCAAATCGGTTATCTTGCACAAAACCAAGCACCAAATGCTCAACAGACACAAACGAGTCACCATACTCTTTCTTGTAATCCCTAGCTCTCTGCATCAGGCTTTCCAAATCCCGCCCTAACATCGAGCCAGCTGACTCGCCAATAACCTGCCATATATAGGTGCAAAGGTGAGAAAAGGTAAAATCTCAAGTATCATATAACTATGGATCATGGACACGAAATAACAGATAAGCATTCATCCATCATATCCAGAACACCATATCACCTTTGGCTGGCGTTGAATGAACTTATCAGTGGCTTCTAGAAGACGCGTATTATCCACACCAGCCTTGGAGAATATTCTGCGAGCTAGCCCGTTTTTCTGTTCCAGCAACGCTTTCAGTAAATGCTCAGTCTCCACAATCTGATGCTTGTTCTCCTTTGCAACTTCAGGCGACGACACAATTGCTTGCCACGCCATCTCTGTGAATTCTTGTTGAGTAATCTGACAATGCAATTTTCTATAAGCACACAGTTGCAATAAATTAACAGATTACACTCTAAGGAAGTCAAATTCAGAATCAGGATACGTTAAGTTTCTGCGACTCATTCAACCATAACTTTTTCAATTAGTTTCTGATCCAATTTGAATCTCACAGTTTATAAATCTATTCCCAAATCCACATCCCTAATTAAATAAAACCTTCTACATCCAATCAAGCATAAACAATCCAATTGATAAGTAACAGAATCACATCAACTATGCATCTAATCAAGCATAAGCAATCCAACCGACAATTAACAGAATCACATCAACTACAGAATTGTGACTGTAATTGCTCGTCAAACAGGAACCACAGTAAACTAGGAAAACCACAAGTAATTAAAATGGCAGAAAATAGAGTGATATTTTACCCTTCCATTGGATGATGCATCACAACGAACAACAAAGGATCGAGAGCTCTTGCCGCCAAATCTATCACCGGAGCGAATGCGCAACAAAGCATCATTACTCCTGCTCTTCAATTTCAACGAGCGCAGGGTAATTATTCTAGGTTTAGAAAAGGAATTGACGGAGACGGACGGTTGAGCGAATGATGACGTCGTATCGGTGCGGACGGAGGACGGAAGGTGGACGTGGATGCCGGAGAAGGACGCCATGGATACCGGAGGAAGTGAGCGAGTCCAGTGAAGTATAGAGCAGGTTTCGTGTGGAAGAATTAAAGTATGGAGTAAGAATATGGAAAAGATAGGGTTCTAGCAACTTCTAATGAACGAATTAGGGGAAAAGGTTCAAAGAGTCGTTATAAGAGGGGAGATGAAGAAGAAAGAGGATTGTTCAAGAGAACGCGAGGGTTGTCTACCACAACCCACAAATAATTCCATTTCTGTAAAATACGATAAAATTTATTTTAAATTATATTTCTGTAGCACATGATATTATTGGATACATATTTTGTTAGGATGTTTATCAATAAAAAAACCAAATTATAAAACATACAGAGTATTATTGAATGTTACGTGTTTTTTTAGGTGTTTTGAGTTATATCAACTAATGGTAATGTGCTGGTACCATAAAGAACGAGGTTGAAACCGACTGAAAAACATCGGTTTCATTATATAATTATTTTTTATCTATGTTTTTATCTTCACAGCGTTCGTATGTGTAAGCACGTTTGTTTTTGTGTTTACCCACGTTAATGTCACTGTCTCAGCCGTTTAAGGTTCGCCTCCCACCGCTGGACGCGGGACCTCTCGTTGCGGCGCGCGGGCTAATTTTCTAGTTATAATTTAATTAGATTGGTTCATATATTCATTTAATTTGAATGCTTCCATATTTTTTTAAACAATAAATGTTTACACACAAATATCATGTAACCTTGTCATTTGCAAAGATTTAAACATAAAAGTAAAGACCATATTACTAGACACGTCCTAAAACCAATTGGTTTTACTTAATTGAATCAAATTAAACCAAACCAACATTCAAAAGCTTAGCGTCATAACTATTTCATTTTAAGGAAAAAAAATCTAAGAATCATATCCAATTTTGAGATTATTCGTCTTTTTTTATAACTTACATTTTTACCATTTTTATTATTCAAGAACCCTAAACTATTTGATAAAACCATTTTATTCAACTTACACTTCTTAAAAACACAAGATAGAAAAAGATTATTGTTATTGATTCTCTTTTACAATATTTTGTTTTGATAACCGTAAAAACTCGTCACCAAAAAACTCATATGAATTCGTCAATACCTTGTTAACCAACTAGACCGGATAAAAAGCAACTTTCGGTGCGCATGTACCCTTAAAAGTACATTAAAACCAGAAAACTATCAAAACCATGATTACAAATATTTTATAAATCTATTTGTTTGACTAGAAAAAAATCATGTTCACAAATTCATTGATTCAATCAGAGAATTAAATATATATACTACCAAAGCAAACATGTACAGATATCAGCCAATATCCATGAAACTCTTTGTATCAACTGTAATCACACAAACCAACCAATCAACCAACTAACTGAAACCAAACCCTAACCCATAATCTCCCTCACCAACCAATCCAAACTAGGATAAGAAAAATACAAAACCAGAAATGAAGGAAGAGCAAATAAAACAGTGAGCAGCACATACAAAGGCAGTATTGCTGCACTTGCAGGAATTGCATACAACACAATCAGTAGAAAGATCAACACCAACGGGAACTTAGCGGTTAACTCAACCAAGAAAAACACCGCCTTCCGAATTGAACGATGTATCCCAACAACACGACTAGCACCAACAGCGGGCACAGATGACTGACCCGTTTGACCATCACTTGAAGTCAACTTTGATTGATGACAATCATCAACCTTGACCTTATCAGTGTTCATTCTTTCAACCATCCAAAGAAGGAAGTAATTCTTTCTGGGAAACTTTAGGGTTACTTTTAACACAAGACGGGGCGATAAAAGATTGCACCAGGGGCAAGATATGAGAAGGGGTAACCTAACCGGTACAGGATGGATCTTGACAGTGGCCCAGGGAAGAGCCAAGACACAGTTTTTACATAGTGAATGACCACACCATAAAACATAAGGTGTGTTTTCAACTATGTTGAAAGATTCACAGCATATCGGGCACTCTAACCCGTCTTCTTTACTGATTATGGAAGAAGCTTCGTCGTCGGATGATTCTTGAACACATTGTGTTAGTTTTCTGAAACGATCGCGAAATCTTAGCCCTCCAGTGCCAGCTAGACATTTGGATGCAAAATTCCACATATGGATGGATGATAATCTTAATACAAGCAGGATATCAGTTTGAAGAAATGAACTCCAGCTTCTTAAATCTGCCAAAACAAATGATCCTCTCTGAAACCCAAAACAAAACTTATCGTCAATGTTGATTGAAAAGATACGATTCTCATTCAAATTGAAACAAAATTACAAAGCAAATATATATACAAGTGAAGAAGAAGACATAGCGAAACTAACATCTAACTTCGCTCTAACAAACAAGCAAATCTAACTATAAGAGAAACTATGACTATGAGCGAAACTAATAAATAGTTTCGCTTCTGAGAGCAGTTTCGGTCTCAGAACACCGACAGTTGAAAACCGGGACAAATTCAAATCAAGCAATGATCCTGTATATCAAAAACCGTTGTAAAAATTACAACAAAGATGAAGAATCAAAAACAGAATAATGAAAATAGATGGAAGATCTTACAAGCACGACTAGAAGCCTTTAAATTTTATTTTTTAATTTCTGTTAGTTGTAGGAATTCTGGTTCGTGTGTATATGAGGTAATTAACATATATAATCCCTTCATCTGAATCATAAAAAAAAAAAAAAACTATACAGTGACATTTTACTAATTAATTAGAATATTTAATAGATTAAATAATTAGTAAAGGGTAGCATTGAGATTTTACATCATTTTTTCAAAACGGTTCCTAACTTATCTCCCTCTTCACCTTAAATATTATAATTAATTAATCAAATCATTTCCTAATCTACTTCTACTTCTCTCTAAATTCAAAATGGTGTAAGCTAAGGTTTTTAGACTGTTTCATGAAACAATTTTCAAATGGATTGAAGAGAGAGAAGATCGAACAACATGTTTATTAAATTGAACTTTGTTCTGAATATTTTTCACTATTTTTATCACTTATATTATGTAGGTAAATTATAATGGGTAAGTGAAATTGAATAGTTCAAATGTATTTTTTATTACTATTCACCTACACATTAACAACAAAGATTGCCTTCACATAATATATTTACCTACACATTCATGAATAGTTTCGAACCTACATGTGCATAAGTATGTGTATGTGTAGATACATACCCATATTTTTAAGTATGCGTGTGTATAGGTACCTACCTACATATGGTTATAAGTATGTGTAGGTACCCACACATGTGTATATGTAGGTTACATATTTGTTTGTACATAAAATTTGATATGTATAGGATAATATATTTTTTAATTAAATTAATTAAAAGAGTAGAGAAAACTAATTAAACTGCTATATGAGAGAAAAACTAATTAATTAGAGAGAGAGAAAGAAATTAATTATTTAGAGAGAGAACTTTTTTATTGTTACCATTATACCCTTTTGATTTAATTTATATTTATTAAAGTTGAATAGAAAATGAGTGGCTCAGATTAGTTTCCTTATTTCTCGCAAAAAACTTTGTTCTGAATTGAACCCTCCCCTGACATATAAACTTAATGTTTGCGTTTTGCAACACATTAACTCTGTTAACTTTTTATGTTAAGTATACAAATATTTTAATCATTTAATATCTAAGTGACTAGTTTAACTTTTATAGTCTAAAAAAACCTTTTTAAGACTTTTTTTTTTCATAAAAACTAGTTTTTAACTTTTTTAAAATCATTTTGTTTTTCATAAAGACGTTTTGAAAACGATTTTTTGTAGTTCTTTCCTAAAAAAAACGTTTTTTTTTAACTTTATTAAATTTAACTTTTTCTAAAACATTATTTTTTAGTTTTTTCATAAAAACTTTTTTTTAACTTTTTTTTAAAACGCATTTTTTTACTTTTTTTAATAATGTAATTTTTTTAATTTATGTTAAAATGTTTTTCTCATATATTTTAGTGAAATATTTTTTTTAACTTTTTAAAATATAGTTTCAAAGCATTATTTTTAACCGAACAAATGATCAGGGAATGTTCTACTTGAAACTACGTCTATAAACAAACCGAATGAATACAAACGGTGTAGGGATGAACATTTGGTACCAAGTACCGGTACCGATAGATTCGGTACCGGTATCGGTACCCACTTTTTCATAAATTCGGTACTGGTATTTTCGGTACCGGTAAGGTACGGGTACCGAAAAAGTTGAACATTTTGTAACGAATACCGGTACCGTACCAATAAGTTCGGTACCGGTACCCAGTTTTCCATAAATTTTGTACCGGTATATTCGGTACCGGTTCGGTACCGATCTTATCTCTAAAACGGTGCATGTTCTACTTGAATAGTTGTTCGTTCATTTATGTTCTTTGACATATGTTCGTTCAGTTATGTTCATTTACGTTCGTGAACCGTTCATTTGTACTATTAACTAATGAACACGAACACGTTTGTTTTCTTAACAAAGAAGAACGCACATGAACGAACATGAACATGGCTCATTCGTGTTCATTCAGTTCGTTTATAGGCCTATTACAAGTAGAACATGTCCCAATCATTTGTTCGGTTAAAAAGAAGGTTTTGAAACTAAATTTCAAAAGGTTTGAAAAAAACACTTTCTCTAAGAAATATATGAGAAACCTTTTTAAAATAGCAAAGCCAATAGGGGTGGATGACGATCGTTTACGGCACGTAGAGGATTCAAAGTCATGTAACACGAATTCATGAGGTTAACTACTGTAACGGTGCTCAATAATCAGTGACAACAAGTTCACTGAAAACAAAATGAACCGAAACCATTTAAAACCAAATCAAATTATAAAGTTGGTTTTTGGTTTGTTTTCTACCGAACCGAATTAGCTATTCGATTTTTGAATTTTAAGAAACTCAATTCGGTTAAACTGTGTGAACGATATTCATATATACTTGGCTATGGTTTTTTCTTATATGTACAACTCAATAAACATTTTGCCCGTTACAGAATCGAGTAATCCGGGACCTAAACTAATGAACACCCTAGATACAATGTTGTTAAAATTCGGGTATACATGTCGGGTATGTGTCGTGTACTTTTCTATTACTCTATTTTTATAATTATAATAACAATTAAATATGAATAAATTATATATATTAATATCATCATATACAAATTTAAAAAAAAATCATATTTCACATACTGAACCTAGTAGTCATGGGTTAAGGGAAAACAAAAATTAAAATTAAATATTAATAGTCATGAGTTAAGGGAAAACAAAAATTTAAATTAAATATTTTCGGGTATATGATTTGGGTAACTCATATGTGGTTTCGGGTAATCGGGTCGGGTATCACCTAATTTCATACCCGTCTCATACCAGAGAAAAACTTTAAAATTAATCCAATACTCGGTTTCGTACTGTAACCCGGATATTTTGGGTTCCAGGTTTAAGGTTTTGTGTTTCGGGTAGACCTTCGTGGCCACATGTCAACTAGGGTTGCAAATAGAGGTGCACAAACCGGGTTTTTGAACCGAACCGGTTCCAAACCGGCCCGAACCGGTTTGGTCAACGCAATTGTTAAACCGGTTTTGACTAAAACCGGTTCGGGTTAAACCGGTTTATCATATATAAAATCTCGAACCTGTTGAACCGGTTCAGTTCGGTTCTGGACCGGTTCGGGTTGGTGAACTGGTTTAAACCGGTTTTATTAAAATAATAATAATAATAATAAATATTTAACAAATAAAAACATAAAGTTCAACGTTTATTCATATTGTAGGAGTTCGGAAATCATAAAACATTACAAAATTAAACATTACAATTCGACAAAAAGAATAATATTTTTTTTTGGAGTTTTTTTGTTTAATTTTCGCCGTCATTCTCGGAGTTACTAGTGGATCCTCGTAGTCTATCATCTTCGGCGAGTTCTTCATTTGTAAGTGGGCTCGCCAATCCTTGGTTGACCTCAGATTCGTGTAGGAATTCTTCAACTTCAATTTCGTCTTCAAGCGAACTCCTATCTTGTCTCCTATCTACCGCATCCAAATGGTCTTTCAAGCAAATGCACATTTCCATTGCCGCGGGAGTGAGTCCAGTTCTTCGAATAGATAAAACCCTGCCACTAAGAGAAAAAACGGATTCCGAAGCTACCGTGGAAGCTTGGACGGTTAGTAAATCACGGGTCATGGTGGAAAGGACCGGAAAAGTAGATTCGTTTCCTTTCCACCACGCCAAAATATCAAAGTCCTCAAAAACATCCGGACTCATAAATGATAAAAAGTTTGTTCCCGTATACCTTCCGAGTTCGCTACTCGGGGTGGATCCTCTAGCCCGTTTAGTAAATTCATTTCTCATTTCGTTATACAAATTTAAGTTCACATTCCTCGAGCTACTACTTGATGCGCCCGCGCCCATCGTATCATGTGGGGTTTGTGTTGTACCATATTTATGTAAATAAATATCAAACAAATCTTGCAAACATTTGTTAAAATAAGTTTTTGTTACGGTTGAAAAATGAATATCTTCATCATTCAAATCCAAATCGTAAGTTATTTTATCAATCAAGGTTTCAACACCGTAAACATTAATTGTAGGGTTTAATGCGGCGGCACAAGTTATAACCGGAGGCATTTCTTTAAAATATTTAACAAATTTTTCTTTCATCGGTTTTATCATTCTCGTAAAAAGAGTATTTTTATTTTCAAGTTCGGCTAATTTGTTACACATTAGAAATATTTGTTTGAGAGCCAAGGTGCTTGTGGGGAAATAAACCCCGGATAAAAAAGTAGTGGCGGTTTTGAAAACTTCGAGCAATTCGGTTATATTTTCAAGAATGTCCCAACTCGTAGACGGAAAATTTTGAATTTTACGACGCGGTTTTGAGGAAAGCATATCATGAAAAAATTTTAAAGTATTTTTTTGACGTATAACACTATGAAACATTTTATAAGTTGAATTCCATCTTGTTGGGAGGTCCCAATTGGGACCTAAGCAAATCAAACCCGTATCGTTACATAATCTAATATATTCATGGTATATTTTTTTACTACCACTAAAAACGTCTTTAAGCATGACTCGAAATGCATTACTTAATTCAATAACGGGTTCAACCGCAAGCCCGTCTTGCACGGCTAAGTTGATGATGTGTGCAATACATCGACTATGGAAAAAAGCGCCGTTGCAAATCGGATTATATTTTAATATTAATTTTTGAATCGCATTTGTATTATTTGAGGCATTATCAAAAGATATTGAAAATAATTTATTTTGTAATTTAAAATCGGTTATCACACCATCTAAAATGTGAAATAAATTTTGACCCGTGTGCGGATATTCAAACATCTCAAACGCGATTGTACGTTTCATCATTTGCCACGTATTGGGATCAACCCAATGAGCGGTAGCGCAAATATATGAGTCGGGAATACCATGTGGAGCCGACCAAACGTCGGTGGTTAAGTTCACACCGGTTTCCAATTTTTCAAAACTTAAAATTAATTCTTTTTTTGCTTTTTTCCACATTTTTAGACAATCACGTCTAAGAGTACTACGACTTACTTGATGATAACGTGGTTGAAGGGCTTCTTGAATCATCCTCATCGTGAGCGGGTTGTCGAAGTGGTTGAACGCCAAACCTCTTTGAATAACTAATTTCGCCATTCTATCTCGAACAATATTTGGATCGAAGTTCCAAATTTCACCCTCACTTGTCATAGATGCTTGACCCTCACCCGGAATTTTCTTCAAACTCGGGCAAGATTTTTCCATATGAGTTTTTAGAGTTGAGTTTGATTCCTTTTTAAAAAACCCACCACAATTTTTGCAACGAGCACGTTCCAACCCGTTAGACATCTCACATAGATCGTAGTTTGACCAAATTGCGGGGTTCCTCGTTGTTGGTATGATTTTCACAACGCTAACTTCGGAAGAGGAAACACCAAAACTTGAAGAACCTGTCATAGCGTTTTTTAAGCGTTTTAGAGCGTTTTTTTTACAAACGAGAGTGTAGAGAGCGTGTTTGAGAAGTGTGATTTAACCAAAACACCCACTGCCTATTTATAATGTGTTTGGGGGTTAAAATGGGTGAAAAAACGGTCAAAAATCGGTTCTAACGGCTAGTTCGATTTTGTGACCATTAAACCGGTTTACCAAACCGGTTCGTCAAACCGGTTCATAAAAAACCGGTCTTAAACCGTTCGTCGCAAAAATGTCTTAAACCGGTTGTAAACCGACGGTTCCTACCGGTTCACAAAAAACCGGTTCTTGGACGGTTCGGTTTCCGGTTCCGAACCGGTTTTTTTTGTGCACCTCTAGTTGCAAATATGACCCATCCTTTAAATGACAAGTTGATTTAGGCAAAAGATAATTGGGTTCGGGATACAGCAGGCCATATTGGTTATACCCGAATTATAAACGAGTCAAGAAGGCCCACTCTTGTCAAATTTGCTAATATGGGTTCAAATGGATCAACACCACTCAAGACCTTTGTTTGTCGCTAATACCTACTTGTCATCGCTCAAACCAAGCCCATCGGCGACTTCACCACCGCCACTACTGCCACCATCGCACCACCATCGACGACGCCACTGATACCCGCTTTTATCATAGTTGCCGCCCTCACTGTCTTTGCCTTGCCAGCACCAGTGACGGATCTAGAACAAAAGTTTAGGGGTAGCGAAAATTTTTTTTTTGAACGTATTTTAATGTAAGTGAAACCAAAAAAAATAAATTTACCGTATTTTTATGTAAATGAAACAAAAAAAAATCTTTTACCGTTGTTTCATGTAATTGAAACAAAAACTTTTTTTGACCGTACTTTCATGTAAACAATTTTTTTTACGGTAACATGCGACTGCAGAGGCAGAGGACTGGGGTTTGGCGGAAGCGGCGCCGGGCGGTGGTCTCAGCTCAGGTCGAACGACTGGTCGAGTGGTCGGTCTCTGACTCTTACAGTTCCCGCTCTCTGTCTTTCTTCTTGGCCGGCCGATTGGGTAAGTTGGGTTTGAGAATTGAGACTTTGAGGTATTGGGTTTTAATAAAATATTTGGGCTAGCTAAAGCCCAAATATTTTATTAAAACCCAATACCTCAAAACCTTTAATAAAATGTGGGGATTTTTTTATAAAGTATTAGGTTTTTTTATAAAATTTTAGACTTTTTATGAAGTGATTTTTTATAAATTATTAGGTTTTTTATAAAATTTTGGACTTTTTATGAAGTGTTGAGCTTTTAAAAAAATTTGAGGGGTAACGTAATTTTTTCTCAGGGGTAGCGTAAGGAGTAACCGGATACATAAAATCGTAAAAAAAAAATTGTGCACTGCGTGTAAAAGTTTAAATAGATCCGCCCTTGGCCAGCACCACAACGTCACCAACCTTATCGCCCCCACTACCACCATCCATCCATCTTCGCTACTGCCTCCTCCCCCTCTATCGTCGTCATGATGCTGCCACCACCACCATTGTCGTCGTCGCCACCATGTCCATCGTTGCCAAAGAAAAATATAACGGGTGAATACATCTTGATGCTTATGTTTTACTAAAACGACTAGTTTCAACCAGAACCCGAATCTTCTTCTATTTTGTCAGAAACCATTTTAAACGGAACCAAGTTGATACTTTTTTTAAAAAACGACCAACCCATCTTAACCCGAGTCCGTTCTGACCTAACCCAATTTTAACATGTTACCTGACCCCGGTGACACATAGATATCATTATACAACTGATGACCGGTTTAAATCAATAGTATCTCGAATGACCTAAACCAGGTTTCAGTTTAGATGTTTGAAATAACCGAATTAACTGAACCGATCCGATTATATATATATATATATATATATATATATATATATATATATATATATATATATATATATATAATACATTTGAGAAATTTATATAATTTTAAGAAATTTACTTATACAAGTATTCTTACATATGGTACAACTACAACCTTTTTAAAGCTAAAGGTATGAACTCTCAAATAAAAACTCAAAATTACGGTTGTTCCCACTACCCGACGTATATGGTTTATTCAGTAGAATTAGAACATAAAATCTCTCTTTTTTTCATCTTGAAATCACCATGTTAGTTCTGTCAGGTCGCTGCTGGAGTTATACACATATATGATATAACTATTTAAACTATAAAATGGTTACACACATATAACTATTTAAATTTTAAAACTTGCGCTACGGTTTATAAATAATTGTTTGCGTTAGAATCATATTATATTTATTAAAAAAATATACTACTTAGCCAATTTAGTTATAATATGAATTTGGGTTTGATTTCCAATCAAATTCTTAACAAAAATTCAAAATTTTTAGCTTATGTCAAAATTTTTGTTTTAGCGGTTAACCGAACCGAATGACTACAAATAACCGAATTAACCGAAACCGATCGGTTTTTCAAAATCCATTAACCGAAAATTTCGGTTTCGGTAGCACACCCCTAATAACATTTGCTTGCACGGCGAAAGTCTCGGTTCTAGGACTAGGAGCCGAAGCATGAGATTTTCGATTTAGGGCTTTTGATTGAGTTAGAATTTATATATTCACCGATTATATCTTTAAAAGTTTTACTAAAATTAAAGTAAACTTGTCAGTGTTAGGCACCCCGTCGCATGGTAAACGGCTCCCACCCTCTCCATTAACTCCGGTTCACCACAGATATCAAAGCAATCGCAGGAGGGGGTGGTGGGGTGATGATCCCGTATTTGTATATTTATGCAAAATCTCATAAATACACCACAAAATGGTTCTATGGTGTAGTGGTTAGCACTCTGGACTTTGAATCCAGCGACCTGGGTTCGACTCCCGGTAGGACCTTTTTTGTTTTCTCTATAACCCCTCAACTTCATTTTTTAGAAGCTTTTATACATTTAATTTGTAATGTGTATTAATAAAAAAGCAGAAAACTCCTAAATAATTTCTTTTCAATAGAAAATTTGCTTCTTGTCTAGCGCACAAGTATTTTATATAAAGTTGTTTGATTCTCACTTTTAGCCTTTTTAGAGTTTTAGGACTTCTCCCTGTCTCCTCTCCTCTCAACTTGACACGTGATTGATAATCTCTCTTTCTCTTCATGTGATCAGAACTGGGTTGAACGTTAGAGACTCGTTAGTTGATTATAAAATTGTGTTTTTAACAACCACCGTTAGTTGATTATAAGAAAAACATTTGTTAATCATAGTCTTGAATCAATTCCCATTCTTTTTCATTTGTGAACATGTTTTAATCAAATGTTTGTCTTAAATTTCAAATATAATTAACACAATATGCTTAATAAGTTTATTAAATTATAACTTCTTTTGTAAATATGATATTATGTATGTAGGTTTTTAAAGATATATATGAATTTGCCCCGTAATTTTATCAAGATTAATCCTATAAGTTCGTATTTGGTATTTCATACATAATTTAACACTGACTAAACTCGTAATTAAAGACAATCACACAAGTGTTAGCAGTTAAATATGGTGATTAAGCAAGCAACCAATCAAACTCAAAAAACAAAATGCTGTTCATCTTACCAAAATAACCCAACTTTGTTTAAGGCAACTTTCATCACTTGTGCAGGAGACATGATTCAAGAATTCTACTGTATAGTTATGTACAACAATGGTCTCCCGAATACCGACACTGGTCGGCGGCGGCGGCGGTTGGTGGCGGCGGTGGTTTCTTACTAACACTTCAAAGCAAGAGACTGATGATTACCACCATTTTGACACCTCTGCCTGGGCAGCCGCCTCGTCCTTTTTCCCCACCCGCTAAGACTCTTCTCCTCCAATGCCACCTCCCTGCAAACACTCTGCTCAACAGCCACCTCTGGTGGTGGAGGAGGTGGTGGTGGGAGTGGCGGAGTCTGAGGGCTGAGAACCACTGACCGCCGCCTGCCCCTGCCAGCCTTCCTCTTCGACTGCCAAGAAACACCAATATCATTAAACGCCTCTTCAAATGTCTGAATATCTTCGGTCACTTCTCGCCTAGATAAAGAAACAATTCCGGGCAATACATCCCTCTGAAAATCTTTCCTCTGCCTGCCCCTCTTCCCTTGTCCCTTCCTAGCCACCTGTTTCCTCAATAAACTGCCATCTTCTTCCTTCTCCGCCACAATCACCGCCTTATAGCAGCAGTCATCTACCACAGTTTCTTGCAGCTTTAGTGTCATGTATTCAAAGTAATCCATACCTTCAGGGAGACAATCTTCATCTTTATTCACATTTACTGAATCTTTCCCATCATCTTCACCAGATGCAATCACCTCTGCAAACCACCGCAGCAAAGTGTCAGCTGGCGGCGGATCAGATGATGAAATGGACATGATAGCCTCAGCTGCAGATTTAACAAGTTCCTGATCATCAGCATCCATGATTACATCATCTGTTTCAGCTTCAATGGCTGCAGGGGCCTCTAAGTCAATCTCCATTGAAGCAATACTGACAACAGTTTCTGTGACATTTGGTGTTGACGAAAGATCCTCTTCTTCATCGAAAGACAAATTCAAATCAATGTCATGCCTCGATTCCAAAACGTGGTTACTTTTATCATTTTCAGCATTCGTATCATGAGTGTGGGTGGTTGAATCTTGAATGTTAATAATGGGGACCCCTAGAATTTTTGTAATTCCATGGACATTATCAGTTTCAAGTTTCTCAGCTTTCTTAAAAAACTGCTGAGATTGTTGCTGCAAAGAATCCAAGTTCATCTGATAAACTGTTGTTTCTTTCGCTTTGGTTTTCATAAGCCAATGAGGCAGCCGGTTTTCAAGATTCTTCTTCCCATATAAAACTTCATGTTTTTCACAAGGTTCGATCCAATGGCTATGGTTAAGTGATGAAGTGTTTTGATCCCATGAAGAAGATGATGAAGAATCAAAAGGTGGCTTATGGCTGCTTTCACAGAGTTCAACACCAAATATTGTTTTTTTACTCGATAATTGCTCATGAGCTTTCTTTGGTACCGCGTGTAAGTACCAAAACTTTGAATTTGTAGATACATCTTGCTTTTGTATATTGTCAGTAACACCATAATCACTGTTTTTGTTTATAGGAGATGCTTCTTCCATCTGGATTGGTTCATTAAGATCAGCCAAATTATAGGCTTTTTTTGTGCTTAAATTATGAATATTTTTCACTGGTTGATTTCCTTCGTTATCAAATTCTTCCACATCAGCAGGCAGTTCTAAATCAATCACTCTTCTCTGAGTACACGTCTCTTTGGAAATCTGTGAACAAACTTGACTTAAAAAATGACTCGAACTTGGTGCTTCTGCTGGTATTGTAGAACAGTAATGATCTTTCATTGTGAGTTCATTCATCAAGTATCTCTGCCTTTTATATAGGCGATGAAGTTCTTGAAGCTGGGACGTTATAAAAGCAACAGTCACATGAAAAGTTTAACAAAAGTATTTTCAAGAATATCATATTTCTTATGCAAATGAAACTCAAATGTTTATACAATATTTCGAAAGAATACACAATTTGCAAAATAAAATAGACCTGATGCCTGAAGATTGACTCTTGTTTCAAAATAGTTTGCCTCATTTGTTCTTTTGGGTATCCCGGGTATCCATCCATTGCTTGGCTCATCATAAAGGAATTGTAACCCTGGTTTCGGTCATCATGATATGGGTCCCACATAACATTATACAAACCGTTGTTTAGATCCATCATGGAACCGGGAAAATATGTTTTAGCTTGTACTTTGGTTGCCATTCCTGCACTAAAATCAAGTAACGGGACGACCGACAGTCAGAAAAAGAAATTATATAAGCTTCAGAGTTCTCCACACCGGTTTCATAATTATGTAAACAGACAACAAATTATGTTAATTGTTAAAACAACTCAAGGTTAAGATTGTCATTATTGACATTAATGAACCATTTCCTTCTAATTTTGCAAGCAGATAAAAATCTGAATATTTGAAGCACAGATTAATAAGTACTAGTAATCTTGAAGATAATAAAAATCAAACATTAATGATCCTTGTTTGGAAAGTTATACATAAGAACAACCCTGCTCCAACAAACCAATGAAAGCAAAACATCATCATAATAATATCTCACCAAGTAATCATTTGAGGATGCATCCACTCAATTATAGATGATAATAAAGTGGCTTTTGAGGTTTCACACTTCATCCACCAAACAATTTTCACATAAATGGAATTGAAAACAAGGATATCCAATCATTAACCTAAATTCTATTATCGATCTAACATGAGCAGAATCAGTCAGTTTTTCAGAGAATGTTTAACACTATACAATTGTCAGACGCACTATAGGAACTCTAAGAACACGCGATTGAACGAATTGAGATCACCACTGCAAACAGTCTCCTAAATCACACTAACAACAAAATCTACACTAGTTCAAGTAATAAACAGTAAATTAGAGACAATCTACTGCATATGGCTAATTCTCCTTTGAAAAAACAACAATCCTCTTCAAATTAAGCTACAATGAGTAGGAATTTTGTAAGATGATTTACAGAAATCGGATCATTTGAGGTGAATTTAATTAAGCAACCACAGAAACAATCAACGTTACAATAAACAAACAATAAGATATCTAATAACAAGCATTTGAACGAATCGAGATTACCGCTACGAACAGTAACCTAAATCAAATTAACAACAAAATATAGACTAACTAAAGTAATAAACAGTAAATTAGAGAACAATCTACCTCATGCCGATAATTCTCCGTCGTAAACGCAGGAATCCGTACTAATTATGTCAGAAATCGGAGAATCGAAGCTTCTAGCGACTTGAATTAAATTAAGCAACACAGAAACGATCATCGTTATATAAAATCAAACAATAGGAATTCTAAGAGCAAGCATTTGAACGAATCGAGATTATCGCTCCGGCGCTACGAACAATAACCTAAATCAAATTAACAACAAAATCTAGACTAATTAAAGTAATCAACAGTAAATTAGAGAATAATCTACCTCATGCCGCTAATTCTCCGTCATAAACGCATAAATCCTCTTCAAATTAAGCTCCACTGAGTACGAATTTTGTCAGAAATCGGAGAATCGAATCTTCTAGCGACTCGAATTAAACGAAGCAGCCACAGAACCGATCGTCGTTGCAAAAAAACAAAATATATTAAAAAAAGGAAAATCTCCGATCCGCTGGGCCACTTTTTCTGATGAAGAGATACGATACGAGAGAGAGTGATTTGAGATAAGATAGATAGATCCCTATCTTTCTCTCTCTAGAAATGAACTACAGGTTTGTCAACTTGTGGTCTCCGGGCACACATATTGCTTTGATTCCATCATTAATTTCTTTGCTCATTTGGCCAGCAAATCTGAATAAAGAATTTATAAATGTGTTTCTGGTTTTCAGCTAAACTTTTCATGATAGATAGATATAGAGAGAGAAACCTATACATACATACACGCACATATATGTGTGTGTATCACCTATCAATTCACATTTCTAGATTCTTTACACCTTCCGTCTCTTTTGGCTTTACATAATTCATTATTTATTTATTGTTAATAAACATAAACATAATAATTAATATTTGTTAAATGATATTATAGTATACAAGATCCAATGGTGTTGTCTAATGATATTTATGTCTAAAAAAATCATTTAAGTAAATTATTGACTAAATTTAATACGATATTAGTAATTTCCGGCCTTCAGTTTCAAAATTAAAATCCACTTAAATATACTAATTTTAAATACTTAAAAGATAGAATACATGTAAAAGTATTGGACTTTTTAAAAGGTTTTAGTGAGAGATAATCTACCTTTTTTTATCAAGGTTATATTATTTTAAAACCAGACTGATAGCTGGTCGTCTCAAGGTTCACTAGTTTAACTTGGTCTTAAAAACAGGTTGGACTGTAAAGAAAGGAGGAAAGTACCGACAAGCTTTACTGAGCTTAACTTTTTTTTTGAACGACGAACATTGAATGTTGTGACGTCTCACCCTCCCGTCACATGGGAGAGCCTCGTCCAACTCCGGTCAATATGTTGTCTTAACCGGGCCCACTTGGCGTCAGAGTTGGAGAGCATCCAAGGAAAAATCCCACCCAATACGGCCCCTTCCGGGCTTGAGGGAGAGCCGAGGCTCGAACCCTGGATCGGCGTGGGTAAAACCCTGGTGCATCAGCCTAAGAACTAGGCCTCATTTGCATGCCTTAGAAATTAATGGTGGTGGTAGGGATTGAACCCGGATCTCTTGTGACTTCAGGCCTCACCTCAACCACTATACCACAATCTCTTTGGCTTTACTGAGCTTAACTGATTTTATTATGATTTATCTAGTTTCATTAAAACCATTTGTTAATTCATACCATAATTATTAACTTATAACTAAATATGTAACACTTAAGGTTCTTGATTTAATGGGTGAGATTGATAAATTTAATTTTACTCACCGGATAAAGGATAATATTTTAAGTTAGGCTGTTGTATAATTTTTTTAGGGAAAAATATTAAAATGGACATTTAGTCGGCTAACATAAAAAGCCACCGGCTAAGTTGGCTAAATTTAAAGACTTGGCCGGCAAAAACCAACTAAATGTCTATTTTAATAATTTTTAACTGGCTAATATCTATTTTAGTATTTTTCATTATTTAATATGAAACTCAAAGATCCAAAACCAAATACAATGGGAGTTTTTTTTTTCAAAAGAGTGTTGTAGGAAAATTTATTTATCAAAATGGATGATTTAAAAATTATTTACCAAAATGGGTGTTTTTTTAAAATCCCATCTTTCTCACTCCTAATCTCATTAAATAAAAAACATTTCTATTTGAAAAAAAATAATGAAAAAGTTTCTAATAAAATTAGAAAAAGAAAATTGTTGGGTTATGGTATTTTATAAAAAGTTTTTTAAATATTTATAATTCTTTTATAAATGTTTTCTTTAACTTTTTTTCTAAAATGTTTTCTAGGATAGACATCTTTTTTGTATTTCATAAAAAAAATATTTCATTTGAAATTACTTTTTGTAAACGTTTTTTTTTGTTTTTAAACTTTTAAACAGTTTTTATAAATTTAAAAAAAATGTTTTCAATTAATTTAAAAAATATCATAAGAAAAAGCATTAAAAAGAATATTGCTTGGTTATGATATTTGTAAAACGTTTAAAAAAAGTGAATTAGAATAATAAAAAAAACAAAATGGTATTTGTATTTTCTATTAAAAAATACATTTTTTTATCACATTTATATTAAACTAATTAAAATGGTTAGAAATAAAAATAAAAACGTTTTTTTTTATTTTATAAAAACTTTTCGATAACTTTTTTTAAAGAACAAAAAAATGTTTTAAAAATATTTTTTCAAATTAAAACATAATAAATATTTTAAAGAAAATTTTTTTATTTTAAAAACGTTTTTTTATGCAATGATCCAACAATTTTTTAAAATTTTTTTATTAGAAACTTTTCTAATACTTTTTCAAATATAAATCTTTTTTTTTTGGGAAAAAACTCAACACAAAGGACTCTACCGCATATTATTTTTATAGGATAGGGTGCTAGGCAAGGCATTGTGGGCTACTTCTTTATTTGGTTGAGTTGTTTGAATATGCTTTTGAAGGTACTATATAGTGACGTCAAAATTTTAAAATTATATAATTAATTTAACTAAAAAGACCTTGACTCATAAGGTTTTTTATTTTTATTAATTATAAAGATAAATATTTTATAACATTTCTTTGAATTCGAATATAAGTGTCTCAACTTTATTATTATAGATTCAAGTTTTTAGCTTAATAAATATGGTATACTTTAGACTAAGTCTTATAAAAAATTTAAAAAATATATATTTTTATTAAACAAGCAAATAAAAAATACGTATCAACTTAACCGTCACGCTTCTTAAGTATGCAAAATGCATGATAAGAAATAGGTTTGATAACTAATGATTGTATTTAAAATAACTTTTTTATTATGTATAATAATAATATTTTATAATTAAATTTCTTTTAGTATACATAAAAGCCATATAAAAAAGGAAAAGTAGAAATAATTTATCCGAAAGAAATGCAAAAATGTTTCCACAACCACAAGTCTCAAGAGTTACGGAAATGTAGGCAACTGGCGTCACCTTGTAACCACGCGCCCACGTCACACGTTGATTTCACGAACTTTTTGTACCCGTCTTATATTTTTCATTAAATAAAAAAGACAACTTTCTAATACTTGTTTTTTTACCTCTCTGGTTTATTTTACTTCTAAATTACATCAAATAATTAATCTTATTTTTAAGATTAAAAACATAACCTCACATCTAAGAGACAAGATCTTTTACCAAATGGTCAAATCCCACATTAGCCTGACACTATTATTACTAGCAAATCCGGTTTCGAGAATCCTTTAAATGTTTTGCGTCCGAGACGTGTAAAAAAAAATGGACCCCTATAATATAAACTCAATAAACTTATATAAAAAAATCATAATACAATCCCTATTTTTTCTTGAGTTTAAAATTATGTTTGTGCCTTTTAATTTTTATTTGGGTTTATTTACAACATGAGTTTTTTTAAACAATTCGAGCCACATATGTAAGTAATGGACTGATGGGATTGGATTTAAAACTAAAAATATATATAATTTTTTTTGTGTATATATATATATAATACCAAAAAAATATTAAAAACTCTGGGTCCTGGACGGTCCCCCAGGGTCAGCCTAGATTATTGGGAGCATCTAAATTTACATCACCTGACACTAACCATACATTACATGTCATCTATACGAGTCGTATATAGTATGACTTTCAAACAAGACTAGGGATTTTCTCACCAATTTGATCGTTTGCTTATACGAGTCGTCGTATATAACTCATAAAGCATAAGTATGTACCATGTGTGTATAAAATAGAACTTGATGTATAAGTATGACTCATAAACCTAGAAAATATCATATATACCATTACAACACATGTAATAATATTATATATACCCATTTTACTAAAACAATTTAAGAAATGATCATTTTACCCTTATTTGTCTAAAACTTTTAAATTTTATATTTACCCATTTTTAACTTTAATTTTTTTATATTTACCCATTTTTAACTTTTAAATTTCATATTTAGTCATTTTTAACTTTAGAATTTTATATTTATCTATAAACAATAGTTTTCTCTAAATATTATTTTTATATATATATTTTATATATTTGTACCAATTTTTTTATAGCATTTATACATCATATTTAACAATTTCTTTTAAATTATAGAATTTACAACTTTCTCGCAATCGTTCCTTCTAAATAGATTTGGAGAATCACGCTAGCTGCAATCAAGAAAATAGGATAACGGGTGATCTTCTACGTATGGAATAAAACTAATAAATTGAGTTATAAAAAAATGATATAATGGATAATGATAGAATAGTCATAAAATAAAAAAAACTTATTTAAGGTATATTTGATATTTTTAACTTTGGTCGGATTTATATAATTTTTACTAATATTTATAGGGATATATATGAAATTAAACCTTAACAAAACTAAGATGCTACTAGAGTAATCTTAGATACACATTGATTTTAAATAGAGAATTTTGAAAATCGTATAGAGGCATTCTTATTATTAAATGTAACATGTAAGATGATTTTTTAACTACATATGGTTTTTTTTATTATTACATGTGATCATTTTTCATGCATTACATACAAGTTTTATAATTACTTACTTAAAATTGATACAATATTAAGCACGACTCTATGGCCATATATTTATGTGGTTGATTATGTCATTAGTCAACTACTCAACTATCTTTATAGATGTTAAACAATTAAAAAAACAAGCATTTATATTTCTAATTAACTTGTATGTTTTATTAAAAACAAAACCGATAGTACATAAATAATCAAACACGAAATTGGATGTTTTATAACAAATATTAACAAAAATATCTAAATGTATAACTAAAGTTCCATTAAATTAAGCTTTAGGTAATGTATTGTGACATCAATTTTTAACTTTCATAATCATACGGAATAAGGTCCCGTTAGCATTCAAAACGGCAGCATTGCTATTTACAAACATTCCAAGTTAAGCTTGACTTTTCCAAAAGAAATCTAGTCATAACCTTTTTGTAAACCAACAAGTTTAGACATCCATCAACATTACAAACTAGTTTTTGTTAAAACCCTCACATCGAGGTTTAGTTTCAACGAACAACCACCAAAAGTTTATAAGAATCCGATCCAACTTAAAGCATGACTCAGAGACTTACTCTAAACTACTACGTAGGGGTGAGCAAAAAAACCGAAACCGAATTAATAAAAAAAACGCATCTAAAAACCGACTCAAACAAAAAACCGACGGTTTGGTTTTGTATTTTTTGAAAACCCAAAATTACAGTTCGGTTTTGATTTTGTATTTTTTGAAAACTGAAAAAACCGAACATAACGTATACATATAAACTTTTTTAATATGTTGTGTGCATGCATATATGTGTTAAACATATTTGTATTAATGTTTTTTTATATAATGTTTTTTTATATTATGTATTTTATAAGAAACTAATAAATTATGTAGCTAAAATATTATAAGCCAATATGTGTAATAATCAACTAATCATTAATAAAAAAAAATATTCCTAAAATTTAGAGTCTAATTGGTAAACCGAAAAAACCGAACCCGTTCTAGAAACCAAAAACGGGAAAAGAAAAAAAAAACAAAACAAACGGTTTTCTAAAAACCAAAAACCGAACTTTCAGTTTTGGGTTCGTTTACCCCAAAACCGATCCATGCACATCCTTACTCCAGAGCTTTACCTACATTAAAAAATCATGAAATACACCATTAGTAATGATAATTAACCCCAAGTGAAATCCCAAGCCCCTACAACAACTGTCAATCCCAAACGATCATTCTACCCTTATCCATTATATGAAATACACCACCTATTGCATACATATACCACCTATATATGTTTCTTTGGTTTGGTACATCTCCCATTACCCAAACCACACATTTTTTGAGATTCTTAAGATCCCAAACACCAATTCACCAATGTGAAGTTCAAGTACTTCAATCATCATTTATATATGTATTACACCTATGTATATCACCTTTATGAATTCATATTAACACCATTACACCAAGTGAATTTCAACGACTTCAATCACCATACAACATTGTGAGGTTCATAGACCTGAAGCTCCTAAAACACCCATCATTTGCATACATTCACCATATGTAAATTCACCAAATCAACATACTCATAAATTACACATATGAAATCAACATGTATATCAAGTATGTGGATTTACTAGCACCTATCATTAAAGTGCATAGCACTTACCTTTAGCTAAAGATAATTTCGGTTGAGCTCCAACCTTGTCAACTTGATCACCTATACAATTCACCTTGTTTATTAATCTATATATCACAATACTTGCACTAGTTGAGACTCAAACACACACCTAATACTAAAAGATCAACATGTTTAATTTATCTTGGTTAATCAACACAAACCAAACCTTCAACACCAAACCAACAATCATTTAACCCAAATAATTTGTCAAGGTCTTATCCAATTTTCACCAAAATCTCAATTTTATAAATCATCAAATTGATTGAAATTTCTTACAAATTAATGTGTTTATGAACTTCATAAGCAGTTACCAACCCTCAATTCACCATTTAAACATCACCAATTAAAAAAAACCCCAAATTACCACTAAGATCCCTAACTGTTAAATCATCAAATTGGATGTTTACGTGATGTTATCTACTTTTGTTAACCTTTAATCAAGCTGGATTATAACAATTATCAAGTTATTACCCATTAAAAACACTCAATTCAACCCATATCATGATTTCCCCCAAGAACACCATACACGGTGAATTCAAGATATGAAAGAACACTTGATGTTATGAAAGAGATGTGCACACCAAAACCTTCAATCAAAGAATGCAAACACATTGTTCTTTGATATCAACTCCTCTCTTTCCCTCTTCTCTTTCAAGACTCAAACACACACACACACTAAAAGTGTGGTCCTCCTAGAAATCCATATTTTTAAAAGTTACATTTCAGTCTCTGAACTTTTAAAATTGACCCTTTCATCAAAACCTTCAAATTTTCTTTTATTTATTTATACCACTATAATATTATGATTACCATATTATATAATAAATAACTTTCTCATATACGATATGATATTTTTCATAATAAGAAATAAACCTTCCATGATCATTGCAAAACGGAAACGTTGGACCATACTGTGACATCCGGCATTTTCAGGTTAACTCCGTTAACTCAAACCTCGTTAGTTCAAACATTTTTCGTTACAAACTCAGTTATCTCAGTTAGTCGCACGTACATTGCATTTAATTAGGATTAATTAAATGTGTCAGTCAGTCGCACACATCGGATCGCACTCGAGTCTAACCCGGAACGTTGGTGATTAATCGAAATTAACATTACGAACATTAATAATTTATATTTAATATAAATTACGAGTTTTATGTGATTCTATGTGATTACGTGAATTATGTGAATATTATCGTTTTCGTACGTGTTTATCGTGTATTTATCGTATTTAGTATTTTTATAAAAGTTAGTATTTTTATAAAAATAAAAGTTGAATGTTTTAATTACTAATTAAGTTAGTAATTAATTAAATAGAGTTTATAGACCTTTAGGAAGCCCGTAGCCCAACTTAAAACCCATTAGGGAAAAGATAAAGATAAAAGTTTTAAAAAAAATTATCTAAACCCTAATCCCCACCCCCATTGCCGTCGACCCTCACCCTCTTCGACCGAATTGAAGAAGCAAGCCAAGGAACCCCCGTTCGATCTCCGATCTCGCAATTAAACGCGTATTTGGACTCCTCTCGACATTCCTAACGTTTCTACGTAAGTCGTTTCGTTCGATTTCGTTCGATTTCGTCACTTTTTGATCCCTAAATTTTAGATCAAAACCTAGTTCATCCAAACATGGATTTTTATAATAAAAATGTTAACTTTATTATTGTTTTGCATGTATTTGTTGATTTTATGGTTATTTGCAAAACCCTAGATCCGTATGGTTAGTAACTTGTTAAAAATTGAATATTTTGATTATGTGATGTTTAGAAATCGCATGTTAGACGTGGGTTATGATTAATATAGTTGTAGTTATATTAGTTGAAAGATTTAGAATTGATTTGACGTGCTAATTTTGTGAATTGAGCGTGTAATGGACAAGTTACTAAAAGATGAAACTTTTTATGTATTCTATTTTGCATGCTAGACGTGATTAGGATGATGTGGTGATGGTTATGAGCTACTTGATACATGTTTAGATGAGTTGTGAAATCAGATTTTAAATACATAACCCGGTTTTACGAACTTTCCAAATAAGGAAACTTTAATTGTTAAAAATGGTTAGAACTTGCTAATTTGACATGCATGACATGGTTTAATGATTGGTACATGTTAGTTAAGATACAATAACCTGTTGTAACGTGTTAGGTGTTTGAAATCACGCATGCTAGACATAGGTTACTAAAGATGAAAACTTTACTTGGAATTGTGACGTACATGTTTAGTTCTATGCAATGGTTATGTGATATGATGAACTAGAACATGTTAGAGTAATACTACAAACATATCAATGATGATAGTTTCCAGGAAACATGAGTCCCGAACAAACCTGCTATTTATATAAACTTGCTACTTATAGAAACCTGCTATTTATAGAAACATGTTATTTATAGAAACCTGCTATTTATAGAAACCTGCTATTTTTGGAAACTTTCTATTTTTGGAAATCATGCTTGTTTGATTAGAACAATTAAGATTTGTTGCTAAGTGTTACAGCATGATCATTTGTGTATAGTATAGAAGTATTATACTGAACAAATGTTAAATCATTAATCGGGTCACCAACGGGTCGTCGGGTCGAACTTAGTCAAACTTAGTCAAACTTGGTCAAACATGAGTCAAACTTGTAAACTCTTTTCAAACACTTAAACAATGGGATTGTTTGGATACTTAGGGTTTGTATCAACTTTCACGAACATACACTTATAAACCGGTGTTTATAGGTGGCAGTTAGTCGTCAAGCATTTTAGATTCGCTTTCTTACGCACATACTCTAAGGTGAGTTTCACGGCCCCTTTTCTTATGTTTTAGACTTGGGGGAGAAAACATGGGTACGAACATTTAGATCTTACGTTTCTTTTATATCACTTGTGTACTAAGCGCAAACATATCACGAAAGTCCTTACTTATCGAACCGTTAGTATATGGGTTAGCGAGGAAATCTTGAGTAGTACTACTGGGCACTGACAAGCCCCACCCGCGTTAGTCGCGCTAACACGACAAGTAGTCGAACGGGTGTAACATTTACCTAAACATTTACCATTGATTGTGATAGTCATGGTGGAAGGCAGTTCAAACATACAGACAGTCAACTTCGGTGTCGAAACGCTTTAGTAACATGTACTAGGTTATCTACCTATGATATAATTGAATACGATATTATCTAGTAAGCTTTACAAACATATAAACCTGTGAACTCACCAACCTAGTGTTGACACGTTTTAGCATGTTTTCTCAGGTAATTAAGGTACAAGCACGAGCTAAGGCATGCATGCATACGAAGTCTATCATTTGCAAACTCAAGAATTATTTATTTTAATTATCTTTGAATTGTTTATTTTGGCGCAACTGTTTTTTGGCGCAACTGTTTTTTGGCGCATGTTTTTCATATAACTTTTCGCTTCCGCAAGTCCTACATTAAATCAGTATTTTCATTACTAGTGTTGCATCGTGACTATGAGCAATACTAGTGGTTTTTATTAAACTCATATAGAGTCGTTCAACGTAACTAATGACTGAGATCCTGTTATGTCACGCCCCTAACGGTAAAACTCCGTTGGTGGATTTTGGCGGTGTGACACATACTAGCATCTTGAGACGAAATATATAATTTAATTATTATTATTAGTATTATTTTTAGCATTATATATATATATATATATATTTCCCATGGGGATGAATAGTGATTTTTTTTTTTTTCATTTTTCTTGCAAAAGTTTTTTTTTTTTTTTTTCATTTTTCTTACAAAAGTTTTTTTTTATAAACTGGCCAGTAAAGTTCAAAACAGGCTTTAATTTTTTTTTCTTTACTCAAAACTCTGTTTTTTTATAGATTTGCCACATAAGTTCAATAAACTTTCGTTCGTTAACTTTTTTCAAAATACGGGTGCGCAGTTGTTTTTTTTGTCAACGTTCTGACATAAATTTGTTTTAAAACGGAGTTGTATTCAAAATCGATTTTTTTTATCGTTGCCTGTATCGAGTGCCGTTACCGTTGTGGTACCATGATGAACCGAACATATTATGGGCGAACAACATCATTGTCGATATTGGTATTATCGATTCGCCTCCCATGGGGATGAATAGTAGTTTTTTTTTTTCATTTTTTTTTCATTTTTCTTACAAAAGTTTTTTTTTATAAACTGGCCACTAAAGTTCAAAACAGGCTTTAATTTTTTTTTCTTTACTCAAAACTCTGTTTTTTTATAGATTTGCCACATAAGTTCAATAAACTTTCGTTCGTTAACTTTTTTCAAAATACGGGTGCGCAGTTGCTTTTTTTGTCAACGTTCTGACATAAATTTGTTTTAAAACGGAGTTGTATTCAAAATCGATTTTTTTTATCGTTGCCTGTATCGAGGGCCGTTACCGTTGTGGTACCATGATGAACCGAACATATTATGGGCGAACAACATCATTGTCGATATTGGTATTATCGATTCGCCTTATGGTTTTCGACGAACCGAACCGGTAATTTTTTTAATTTGTTTTCCCTTTTTTTTATTATTTAGTTTTATGTTTCATTTCTATTAACATTATTTTTACCGTTGTGCCTATGCTTTTGTTTAAATTTTATTAACGATGGGCCACACAACGTTATCTATGATAACTTTCGTTCGTTATGTTTTTTTAAATAACGGAATGCGCCGTTTTCTTAATAATTTATTTTGTTAACGTTCTGGTTTAAATTTTATTGGAGACAAAGTTGTATTCAACTTCGAGTGTTTTTGGGTATCGTACGTTATAACGAGTTTGTGATTCCACGCAAACGAGCCAAACCACTAATGACCAGACTCTCGCCGCGAAGCGCGGGGGGTAAAAACTAGTTCTATTTATATTATATGTGGTCCTCTTTCCATGCCATTTCAACAACACTCCATATTTTCTTTCATGCAGTTATATAAAAAGAATATACATATATTGTTCTTTTTTCTTATCTAAAATATATATTATTTGATGTCATAAATGATAGAAAAAATATCTAATTGTTAAACAGTTAATTAATAATAATAAAAACAATTCATGGTAAGGTTAAAATGAAGCATTAATAAAAACAGTTCATGATAAGGTTAAAATGAAGCATTAAAAAACAAAGGTTAAGAAAAAATAAAAATTAAATTTTTCTGGTATATTGTTCGGGTAAACGGGTATGTGATTTTATATAACCGAGTCGGGTATCACCTAATCCCATGTCCGTCCCATACCCGCGAAATGTTTTAAAACTAATCTCCAAACTCAGTCTCATACCCGTCGGGTTTTGTAACATCCCAAAAACTCCTAAACATAATATGGGACACGTGTCGGCTAAGAAACATGACCAAAGAACCCAACCAAGTTCGAAACTAGAAGACTATTCACCCGGAAATCGTCCAAAACTTCGAATAAGCATATCTCATGCTAGAAAATGAGTTACGGGAGCCATAATATATGAAAATGGGGTGTTTCGACGAGGAGAATATGAAAATAAGGTATGTCGGACCGATATCGGTCCGACATGTGTTGCTGAAGCAATTCAGGAGGCTTTAACAGGTGTTTTGATGACTTAGCACCCACGTCGGACCGATATGGTTTACACGTCGGTCCGACGTCTGGACGTCGGACCGACAAGGATTAGACGTCGGTCCGATATGTGCTGCAAAAGCAAAAAAAGAGGTTTTGACGCGTGTCACCGACTTCAGCCGAAGTCGGACCGACTTGGGATGACATGTCGGTCCGACATGGACCTCCAGGAAGCCTATAAATAGATGTTAAAGTCGTTCATTCAACACAAAACAACACACACAAACACCATAACACACCCAAACACTCTGAGGAGGATTAGAAGACCTGGTGCGGCGCGTTTAAATGCGAGAGCGGTATGCTACGAGTGCGGTTCGGATCCGGAGAGACATTTAAGCAAGGAACGAGCGTAGTAAATGACTTGAGACTATCGTAAGTACACTGGACCCGTACCTTAGATAAATGTTTATATGAATTATGTGATTATGTGTTATGTGCTATGAGTGGAACTAAGGTACGGGGTAATGACGAATTAGTCTAAACACTAAACGGGAATAATGGAGTAGTCACGACCTATCAAAGGGGTGGTGGATACGCCGCTGGTACTTCCTATATATAAACCTCTTGGTACTTCGTGGTGAAACCATTATGAATGTTTAGTGGTATAGACTAAATAAAAGTAAAAAGAATATAGTAAATGTACGGAATAACTTCTGACCGGTATGTAGTTATCTGACAAACGGAATGTTCTGTCTAAGGAAAGAGTGGTGTATAAATCTCTCCTAGACCCGTCACTCTTTCCTGGGAACATCTATGTTGGAGGTACTACTCTCGAAGGATAATCACCCCATTTTGCAATATATGATAAATATGAATAAGAGAAGGCTTAATTCTAAATAAAGGAATATATGTGATGTGTTAAAGGGGTGGTGGATACGTCGCTGGTATTTCCTATATATAAACCTCTTTAATACATCGTAGAGACGCCTTTACGAGGAATTAGGACAAGAATGGGATAAAAGCATGAGGAAGTCATGCTATTAAATAAATGATGAACGCTTAATCTTAAGCAAATGAGTATTCATGAGATGTTAAAGGGGTGGTGGATACGCCGCTGATACTTTCTATATGTAAACCTCTTTAATATAACATGACGAAACCTTTGTAAGGGATTAGAGCAAAAGTAAGATAAAAGCATGAAGAAATCATGCTACTAAATGAGAATTAGATGGAAAAGCTTAATTCTAAGTAAAGGAGTATTCATGGGACGTTAAAGGGGTGGTGAATACGCCGCTATTACTTCCTATATATAAACCTCTTTAACATAACATGGAGAAACCTTTATAAGGAATTAGAGCAGGGATGAATATGAAAGTATGACAAGAGATCATACTATATGTGCAAATATGTAATGTGTATGAATATGTGAATGCATGATAGATGATCATGCTATGTGTATAAATATGAATATATGATGGAAACGAGTCTAAGTCTTAAAATGGAATAACGGAGCACTCATGAAGTGTTAAAGGGGTGGTGGATACGCCGCTGGTACTTCCTATATATAAACCTCTTTAGTGCATCGTGGGGAAACCGTTAGGAAGTTTTAAGGTGATGACTGGTTGGGAATACATTGGGAGGCTGTGAGTCTATGATACTCAAGATCCTAATGTAATGAGATGTCCGGCCTACGGGGCGGGTCTCAATGAATGAATGGAAATGAGACGTCCAGCCTACGTGGCGGGTGTCAATAAGAAATAAGATGTCCAGCCTACGGGGCAGGTCTCAGAGATGTCCAGCCTACGGGGCGGGTCTCAAATGAAAACTCGGACCGGAGATACAGTCTATGATGGTTGCGAGGGGGTTAGCACACCCATAAAATATACGAAAAGTGTGTCCGGATGTACGTCCGGAGATGGTCACGTGGGCGCCGAGAGCCCGAGAAAACTTGAACAATAATAAGAACTTAAAGGGTTCATAAAAAAATGAACGATGCAGTGTACTTACTTAGCATAAGCTAATCCAAAAACGTTTTCCAAACACTGCAGGTTAAGAGCATGTGGAATGGGACTTCCTGATGACGTGGCTGATCGGAGTTGAAGAATCCTTATGTTAAATGATATAATATTTTATGTAAAAACAATATTTATAAGAAAATATACCTGTGTCACTTTAGTGACAATGTTTTGAAAAATCTAGGACTGTTTTCCGCTATAAAACTCTGATAAATTTATATAGTAAAAGTATGGAGTTTCAGGTATACCCGTCCCGAATGTTTCGTGTTTTAGATATACCGGTTGATCTTGGGGTTTTTTTCATCCCTACTTTAAATTATGTCATTTCAGTTTTAATACACAAGCTACTTGTTTCATAGCTTTAAATTAAACTACAAACCCATGTAAGAAAAGCGATACTAATATTAATGGCGAGTCGGATTTCAACATTAAGTTATATGTTAGAAATGTATACTCTGTATGTTTAGCTTTTAACTATTGAGGGTGAAGGGGGCACCCAACTCAGCTTCGACCGAGTAGAAGAGATAGAGTCCGGGTAAAAGGGGAACACCGCCCCCATCAAATCGAGTAGCTCAATCGAGTAGAAGGGCCGAGTGTTTTCACTCGGATGAATCTCACTCTCTCTCTAGTGGACACCACCACTCACCACACACATTTTTCTATTTAAATGTTTTTTTTAAGTGGGTGAGTAATTGAGTAAGATGTTTCCAATTAAATTTGTGTAAATTAGTAGTTTTGAGGTGACAAAATTATATTGGACAGTTTGGTGATTATATATTTTTTTGTGAGTTGGGTGCCCCCTTGACCCTGATAAATCATAAGGTGGTACTTGTGTCACTTGAAAAATAACTTTCAATTTATATTTGTTTCTTGGGATAATATCGTATATATCTCTATAAATATTGGTAAATATCATATAGGGGAGGGTTACAGAGAAAACCCCTATTTAGGCAAAAACCAAGAAAACCACTTTGTAGCCCTTGATTTTTTTGATCTATGGTTAAAATTGATTAGTGGCCTGATTGTAATTAAATTAATAATTTAAGCATTTTATAAGGCTTTGAAGGGTAAGAAAGGAAAAGAAAAAAGATATTAATTTAAAAACTCTAATATTTAATTAACTATATTTCCTAAGTTGACTATCATCTCTCCTCTCTCCTCCCTCAATAATTATTATCAAACAAATCAATAAAAAAACACATTGACGAAGTTAGGCTGATGTAACGATTTATGTATATTTAAACAATTCTACATATTTATTCTTACGTATATGTAAATAGGTTAGCATATATGCTTACGTATATGTAATCAGGTTACGTGTGCAGATGATGTGGATGTTACGAGTGCACATGATGTGGATGTTACAATTACGTATACATAGCTCAGAAAATGAGTCAACATAATACAAAATGGGAAGAAGAACCGAGTTACGTACACGTAGCTCATACGAGTTACGTACACGTAGCTCATACGAATTACGTATATGTAGCTCATACGAAAAAAATGAAGATGTACATGATGAACAAATGTCAATATATTTAAATTATTGTTATACGTGAAATTCAAAAATGAAATAAATAAGCTGATTAGAAGCTTCGATTTTCAGTATCGGTTGCTAATTGTTATTCTTAATTAATTTGCAGAATTAATGAAAAAATATAATGTATATGCTAAATGCATATATATATAGGGGTATGTTCTTTTGAGAACCAATAAAATGTTAAGAACCGTGAGAACCGCATTAACTCTTGTTCTATTTATAATATAAATTGACTAGAATTCATGTACATTTCAATATGTTTAAGGTTTGGTTTTAAAAGACTTCGAATTTATAGTCGTTTTTTTAAATGTATATATGTACTCACACTATATGCACAAATGAATGCATATATGCATATTTTTATACTTTTCTTAAAAAAATTCAGGAGAGAGGAGATAAACTCAAACTAAGAGTGGGAAGAGATAAATAAAACATTGTTGTTGAATTTTACTTTTTTCACTAACGCGTTATGTATACGTTTTGTGCGGTTCTTTCGGTTCTTAACATATAGTTGGTTCTCAAAAGAACATGCCCATATATATATATATATATATATATATATATATATATATTAAAGGATGATAAAAGAGCATAAAATTAAAATTTTAGCATATTGACGAAAAAAAGTTGTCGCTGTACAGATTGATGATAAAATAGCCTAAAACATTATGATTTTAAAATTATAATTCTAACATATTGATAATATTGATGATAAAAGAACCTAAAAAATATAATGTTTCTGTTCATACACGGATCAAGCAATCGTTGTACTCTCATCGTCGCCTCCACTTGTTCGATAGAAAATCACATAACACTAATTTTGAATTGTGATTTTGAAATACGGAATGAATCTCCAGTAAATTATTCAAATTAAAAAAAAAACTTATTTTTTAAGGATAGAAACAATGGATTTAATTAAAATTAAAATGAATACCAAAAATAGTTATATAAATTTACTGAAATACCCTTTAAATTAAAATAAAATAAAAAGAATTCTAAATGATGTGATTGGTTGGAAGTGGTTTTCTTGATTTTCGTCTAATTTTGTGGTTTCTTGATCCTCTCCCATATCATATATACCCAACCAAAACTAAAAATATCATATATACACAATTTAAATGATTTGTTAATTTATGACCATTCTACCCTTATCCATTATATGATTTTTTATACCCTAATTTTTTAGTTTTATCCAATACGTAAAAGATCACTGTTCTCCTATTCTTGATGACGACTATTGCGATTCTCTAAATCTATTTAGAAGGTATCGATTCAGAAGGAATGATAGTGAAAATGTTAGAAAACGTTAATGCTATAAAAAAATTGGTAAAATTATAAAAAAAAAATGAGAAAAATTCAAAATAGTGTTTTGAGAAAACTATTTTTTATGGTTATAAAATTCTACAGTTGAAAATATGTAAATACGAAATTTCAATTTTAAAAATTGGTAAATATGAAATATTAAATTTAGAGAAATAAGGGTAAAATGGTAATCTTTTAAATTGTTTTTAATGAAATGGGTATATATGATAATACTACATGTTTGTAAGGGTATATATGATATTTTTAGTTTTTGTTGGTTATATATTATATTTTTCAAGTTTGTAGGGGTATATATGAAATTGCCCATTGTTTCTTTAATAAACAAACGAAAACGAACACCAAATTTTGTTTATTTAATTAAACGAATGATCTTGAACTCATGTCTCATTCATTCATTTACGTTCATTTATATTTGTTCACTTATGCACGTTTGTTAAGTTCGTTTAAATATTCATACAGATCTATTTATTGCTAATATTAACTTAAAATCCACTAATATTTGAAAACCCTTAAGCGTAATTTAAAATCAATTTCGTATCTTTTTTTTTTTACTTTTAAAATGTTTGATGTAAAGATGATAACATTTTAAACTTTAACTTAGATATTCATGTTTACTTTTAATTATTATACTTTTATGTTCGTTTGCTTACGTTCGTAAAACATTCGTTTAGAATATCACAAACAAACATAAATAAACACAAACACGTTTATTTTTTAATAAACGAAGATGAACAAAAAGTTCTACTCATTTAATTGATCGTGTTTTTTATTTGTTCACTTAAAGTTAAATAAACGAACACGAGCAAGCCCATTTCATGTTATCTACCGGGTTACTTGTTTAAATTATTATCATAAATGATTGATTTGTTTTGCGACGGTACATAAAATATTAAACTAGAGTTCATCATCTACAAGTAGCATCACTGCATTTTTTTTACACTTAAACAAAAAAAGTTTGTCTTTTTTATGATTCATCATCAAACCATTTTAGGTAATTAGGATTTATTTAAGATAAAAAGAAGTTTGAAAAAGCTACCGGATGAGGATGTGAGGGGTGCATGATCTTCGAGGATGATCTAATTTCTGGCTTTGGTGAACAACATGGTGTCGTCCCGAAAAACGATTTATTTGAACGACTATCAAAATAACCTGTCAAATCAACCAACGCATAGGTTTACACCATCTGAATTACCCATCAAACGAATGCATTGATTGTTGAATAGCGTTGCATTGTTTCAACAAAACAATGTGATAGCTCATTGCATATAAAAACATAGTTTTAGTCTATTATCAGGGGTAGACAATTAACACAAACACATATACCCGCTCTTAATTTTCTGAATTGTTCAATTAAGATTTCAAATAATTCATCAAATCTGAAATGTTTGCATGATTCAGAAAGATTGTGTATAGAATTTCTAACGGTTTTCGAATTAAAAGATTGTGTATAGAATGTTCAAGTTGGCATATCAGTAAGTGTTTAAATCTCTCTAGTTGGAAGTTGCTTTCACTAAGTTTAGTTTCCGCTAACAGGTTTTTATAAAAAAAAATACTTTAACTATCAAATTTATCTTTTAACTCGGTTTCTTTTTCTCCGTAACTAATTAAGTTTTTGTAATTTATAGAAAAATATGTTATTAAAATGTCTTGTATTATTATCACTCTTACATTTGAAAGTGAATTATACTCACATGTAAAAAGTTCTTGGATGTGAGTGGCTGTGTTGGGCGGGCAGCCGGGATACGTGCAGCCGGGCCCCGGCCCATCCCGATTTTTCGTTCACTAGTGTTAATTTATATGTATTCGGTCGATTTTTCGCTCAATAGTGTTAATTTATATGTATTCGGGTGAAAATTTTATAGTTCTGGCACCCCCATGATAGGAAAAAAAATCCCGACCCCCCCGGGGGTTTTCTTCAAGCTTCGCCACTGGACACGTGTCATGTTCTCACTGGTTGCTTCTACTTTCTTTTTTTAATGAGTAAACTCTCGTTTTAGTATCTGTGGTTTGCACAAATTCCCTATTTTAGTCCAATAGTTTCAAAATCTTTATTTACATCCAATAGTTTCACCATTTGTCTCTTTTTTAGCCCATCCACTAACCTCCTTCTATTTATTATGTTAAGTTAAAATGAAAAGACGAAAATACTCTTAATAATAAAAAACAAATAAAATGTAAATTACATTAAAAAAAGAGCATATATTAAAACAACCCCCTCTCTCATAACCTAATTTACTTTCTTCTTCCCCACCACCATATCTTTTCCCAACCAACGGTCACCGGCGGCAATCACCACCACCACCCCTAAAGGTGCCTAAAACTTTAAGCTTAGCGTTGGATTATCGCAGAGCTGTCGATTGTTCGTTTTCATTACTTTGGTTCCTTCAAACAAGGGCATTTTTGTCTTTTCACATAAAAACTAGTGAAAATTTTAACGGTATTAGCCATTTGACTTTATTTGAGAGTGACTAAAAAAGAGAAATTTAAATTATTAAACTAAAATAGGGAATTGATGCAAACCACAGGAACTAAAACAGTAGTTTACTCTTTTTTAATTTAGTCAACTTTTCTTTTGCATTAAAGATTATTCATTGGAAATATAACACTAATGAGGGCTTGTCCCGGTGGTAGACGCGGGCTGCATATTTCCTGCAACCCCACCCCATTTAACCGGGTTTGAACATTGGGGGTGGGTTTTTTTTAGGGAAAATTACCAAACTGCACCAAAAAATGACCGCCGGCTAAGCTTACAATAACAAAGGTTTTAGCCGACGAAATACAAAGGTGTAGCCTGCGTTTCGCCGGCTTAGTCTTCAATCCGCCGGCTAAATGTCTATTTTGGTAACTTTGACCCGGTCAATGTCTATTTTGGTAATTATCCCTTTTTTTGGTAATTTTGAATGGATTTTTCGTTTGTTTTTTCTTCAATTTTTAGTATGCTAGAACATCTTCTCTTTTTCTTATTTTTACGTTATAAATTTTAACTCTCTCTTTTTGTCAACATTACCATGAGTTACAGTACAGCCACGGAGCACGGGTTTCCTAGCTAGAAATTATTCGATTCTCAGTTAAATCCTCTCATTCTTCCGTTCTAAAATGGGGTTTTACCAAATCTCGTTATTCATCACGAATTCGCACCTATTTCTCTCGTTTGACTATAATTATTTAATTAATATTTTGAGTATATAGAATTATAAAAATTTTATTTAAAATTGTTGAACGGTCTATTGAAAATTATGAATTAAATCATTTTCAATGAGGCTTTATTGGGTTCCAGATGAAGCCAATTATAAAAGTACTCTTAACCCAAAAATGGAATTGATTAGGAGACATGAATTACTAAATAAGAGACCTGATTCTTTTTATAGATTAATTTAACTTAACACACATTTCAACCTAAATGTGTAAATAAATATAACGACGTTACTTTTTAATATGTATATAAAAGGCTGTTAGGGTTCATAATATACCTTATGAGTTATTAAAGTATCTTTATTAATAGAAACTATTACTTGACTTAGGGGTTGTTTGAGTGTTTGGTTTATTAAGAGCTGAACCATTAAGATTTCTGAATGGTTCAACATGGTTTTTGTGTCGAACTATTAAGAGGTTGCATGAACTATTAAGAGGTTGACAAAATCTGAAACAAACACCCCCTACCTCTGACCAATTCAGATCTAGCCTCTTAATGGAAAGATTAAGAGGCTATCTACTATGGGCAGAATCGCTAACTACGGTTTTGGAAAACAACATACAAGAGTTAGTTAGGTCAGTCGGACCGGCCGGTTTTAGAGGTTTGGCGGTTCACCGATTTTTACATTTTCTTTTTCAAAAGCGCTAGCTTGTATTAAAGTTTTTAAAATGATAAAGATGGTTTAAGAACAAAATATATAAACGGTGGTTCGGTTTACACAGCCGGTTCCAAGTTCCAAACCACTGACCAGACCGTAAAACCGCCAGACCACCAACATCAAATCCAACCCAACCAATTGAAACCTTATAAATAATCAACACAAAAGATCAAAAAGAACCATAAGCCTGTAAAAGATGATCTTAGAGTAAATCATGTCTGGAGTCCAGAGAAATTCAACAAGCAAGTTGACATGAAACAACCTATGCAATATAGTCAAATTCATGAAGAAGATCAAGCAATAACGATCTTGATCGGTTAAAAAAACGTCTTTCATGTTTCTTGACTCATTGCTTGGTGATTTCGCAGAAGGTAAAGACTAAAAGACAAAGAACAAGACACGCGATCAAAACATTTTATGTATATCAAGAAATGACGTAGGTAATTACATAATGAATCACAGCATAACATGTTTTACCCAGGGGTATATCATATATGATTATGGCTCGAGAATTCGAATTCAGTATGAATATAGATACAACAAGATCAGTATAGTCAGCATACCTTAGCAGATTGCATCTGGGAAATAATCAACTTTTCCAATATGAGCACTCAATCCATCAACCATCTGATATATCTTATCAGATGCAGGATGTGAAGTATTTTTAACAGTAAATTCATGAACCCCGTCTTCTAACTCGATCAAACTAGCCCCTGATGGCTTTTCATTACCAGTGTTTTTCATTTTCAACCTTACATCAACAACACCAGCCCAATTTCCAGTTGCAGCATATATGTTAGACAACATTGAATAATTACCAGCATTTTGAGGTTCTAGTTTAACCAATTGTTCCAACACATCTTGAGCGAGTTCCACCGCGTTATAAAGTCTGCACGCCCCTAAAAGGGCGCCCCATATGATCACATTCGGTTCAACTGGCATGGTTCTCACCAACCTAAATGCTTCTTGGAGACGCCCTCCACGGCCTAAAAGATCAATCACACAACCATAATGTTCAATTTCTGGTGGCACCCCATAATCTCTTTCCATGGTGTAGAAATACTGAATCCCTTCATCAACATAACCACCATGAGTACATGCGCATAAAACACCAACAAATGTAACTTTATCCGGGGCGAATCCTTCTTGTTTCATTTTGGAGAAAAGATCAAGCGCTTCACTTCCATGACCATGCATCGCTAACCCATGAATCATCGCGTTCCAAGACACTAAATCTTTCTTATGCATCCCGTTAAAGATGCTTAACGCCTTGTTTAAGCTCCCACACTTAGCATACATATCAACCAACGCATTTTCTACCAGGGTACTACATTGATACCTGTTTCGTTTAATCGACTGATGCACAAGTTTACCCAACCAAAGCAAACCCGACTCTGCACACGCAGCTAAAATACTGATAATCGCCCCATCATCAGGCCGGTATCCCGCCTCCTCCATTCGCTCATACAAATCAATAGCCTCCTTCGCAAGCCCTTTTCCCGCATACCCAGCTATTATAATCGTCCACGAAACCAAATTCTTGACTGGCATTTTATCAAACAACATCCGTGTCATCTCCATGTCCCCAGCTTTGCTATAACCCGTAAGCATAGTCGACCACGACACCACGTTTCTCTCAGGCATTTTCTCGAACAGCTCAAACGCGTCATTTAACTGTCCCGTTTTCGCATACCCATCCAATATAGTGTTCCAACTCACCATATCTCGTTCAGGCATTTCATCGAACAGTTGGCGTGCATCACTCAACCGATTCGCTTTCACCAACGCTCCAATCATAGTGTTCCAAGAAACAGTATCTCTATCATCCATCACACTGAACACCTTCTTAGCTGCTCCAACCCCCACCAACCCACACCTTGAGTAAGAATTAATCAACGCATTAGGTACGTAAATATCCGAACTAAACCCTAATTTCACGATATGCGTGTGAATCATTTTAACCAAATGATAATCATTCTGTCCGCCACACGCCTTCAAAAGGAACGGGAACGTGAAGTTATCCGGATACACACCGGAATCCTGCATCATGAAAAAAACGGCAAACGCTTGGACCGGCTGAGAGTTGTGAACGTGAGCTCGAATCATGGTGTTGTATAAATGGACGTTGGGGTCGTGGACCTGGTTGAAGGCTTTGACGGCGCAGGGCATTTGGCGGCAGAGGGAGAAGGCGGTGATGAGTTTGGGGATGATGAATGGGTCCTGGTGGAGATTGGATTTGTAGATGAGAGCGTGAACTTGGTTTAATTGGTTAAGGTTGTTGCACTTATGGAGGTCGGAGAGTTTCTGTTCGAGGAGGCGGCGCGTGGAGACCCACGCCGGCGCTCGGATTGGGGCGGGGACTTGCATTGTGAATGATAACGGAGACGGAGATCTCGTCCATGTAACGATAATGGTGACATTATCCAAATAAGTTGGAGAAATTAGTAGAAAATGGGATATAATAAGTAGTGGGTTATCAAATTAAAAGTAGGTTTTCGCTAATAAATCTAAGAAATGATCAAAACGCTTAGAAACGATATCAAACGAACTCCGATTGAGCTCATTTCAGCGGCTTTGGAACCGTCTTGTCGAACTCTACCATATTAGCTTTTAAGGATTAGATTTTAAGTTTGAATTTTAGGGTTTTAGCCTTATAGTTTACTTTTAAGGTTTAGATTTGATGGTTTAAGTTTTTTTGAGGGGTGGGGGGTTTAGGTTTTTGGGGGTGGGTGGGGGCGGGTTTAGGTTTTTTGGGGGTGGAGGGGGTTTTAGGCTTTTTGGGGTGGGGTTGGAGGGGGTTTAGGTTTTGGTGGTGCGGGTGGAGGGGGTTTAGGTTTTTGGGTCTGGATTACAGTTCGATGAGACGGTTCCAACGCCGCTGGAATGAGCTCAATCGGAGTTCGTTTGACCCACTTCTTAGCGTTTCTTAGCGAAATACCACTTCTTAGTGGAATCTTCCCCATAATAAGTATAAGGCAAATTGGTTTTTAATAATCTAAACTATGACTCATTGGCAAATAATAATCCGAACTAACGGTTTGACTGGTGATAATCTCAGCTTTCACTTTTGTTGTTAATGACAGTTCCAGTAGCATAATCAGTATAGATTTATACTCAATTTACATTTATTTTCGCTCAAAATGACGATCTTAAAGGAAATGGAGAAACGTACAATCGAAATCGAGTGGGAATCGAGTGTTATTTAGGTGGAAATATATGATGATTATTCTACTACGACTGTCATTGACAACAAAAGTGAAAGTTGAGATTATCATCAGCCAAACTGTTAGTTCGAATTATTATTTGCCAACGAGTAATAGTTTGGATTATTAAAAATCAAATTGCCTAACTATAATGAAATAAAATATTAATGATTTTTTTTACAAAATTAATCATGAAATAAGGTTTGTGTAGTGGTTATATATCTGATGTGTTATTTAAAAAAGCTGTATGTTAGCAACCCAAAGAATAACATTATGCATTCAATTGCTTACTTGGAAAACAAAACAACCATATAAATAGAAAAAATCAAACTTATCCTAAACATACTTAAAAGACTTAATGATAAACCAAACAAACTTAGACTTATCTTGACCTACTAGATAAATACCAACAAACAATGAAATAATCATAAGACTCATACTAGAACAAAACCAAACTTACAAATCAAGCTTCACAACCACTTTCATATTAGAATCTCTTTCACGACACCTTAGAGTAAGATATGTGCTTCTTCCTTTTTGTCGTTATATTTATCCTTGTCATTCAAACCGTGTGCACTCGTATTGGAGGTGACCAAGTTCATAACACCTGAAAGAGCTTCTATCTCTAGTTCCACGACCTCTTCCAAAATCACAACCGCGCCCTTGATCACACCTACTCTGGTCATTAGACCAACCTTCTTGATCTTCCGCCTTCTGACTGCTTATCACCCCTACTCTTACCGTTACACCGACAATCAATGTAACAATATTTAAAATTCAAAGGGCATTTTGTTAAATGTATAATTTTATGAAAGAATGGGATATATGTAATTAGGTTTTAAAATAATGGGATATATGTAATTCCCTTTACATTTATTGTTTAACAACACATAAGTAATCTTTTTCTATTTTATTATTAGACTAGGTTAGAATACTCGTGTATTACACATACCAAATAAAATACAAATTAAACTGGAATTTGTCCATAATTTTAGATTTTTTTTTACCTTTTAACATATAAATGTATATGTTTATGTGTAAAAAAACATTGAACTATTTTTTCATATGTTTTCAAGATTTCAACTCTTTACCTTTTTTTAACATCAACTTTTACTCCTAAAATACCAAATAATCCCGCATTTACAAGGATTTAAACATGGGGGCAATCATCAATAACACTAGACCACAAAGTCATAACAACTCTTTACCTACACATGAATGGATTATATGTATAGGTTATATACATAAAAAAGAACTTTGTTTATGTTTATTTTTTGAATTTTAATAGTGACGGATTAACATTGTGTTTCAATTATATTATTTTATTTTAATTTTTTTTTATGAATCAAAAAATAAATAATTTATTTTATTTTACATGTTCTTGTAATATTTAGCGTTCTATCTTGATCCCTCCCCTTATGTTGTATTTATAAAAAGTAAGTTTTTCTTATAAAAAATAGAGTAGACTGTTATTTTCGTCTCTATGGCTTAACCATTTTTGTCAGTTTAATCCAAAAAGTTTTTTTTTCATCTGGGTATCCCTGTGGTTTAAAAAGTTGTCATTTTGATCCATTCAGTTAACTCCATCCATATTTAAATGTTAAATAAGAGATAAATTTTTCTTTTTATATAACTCTTTATTTTATCAATATTTAAATCCTAAATTAAATCCTTAACCCTAATAACATATTAGGATCGTCCCTACCATGCTTTTTCATCCCATTAATCAACTTGACACTTGTACAGCAATAAAAGGTCGGTTTGATTAACCACGAAAAAAACTAGTAATAATGGTCGGAAATAAAGAGTTATGTCTCTACCTGTTGGTCAAGGATTTAAGCTCCGGCAATTCAACGAGTAACAGATGCGCATCTGAGGATGAAAAAGGATGGCAGGGACGATCGTAATTATGTAAACAAAATGGCAGGGATGATCGAAAGAAAAAAGCATGTTAGGGACGATCCTAATATGTTATTAGGATTAAGGATTTAATTTAGGATTTAGGGGGTGTTTGGGATTACTTATTAAGCCTACTTATTGACTTATTACTTTTTGTAACAAATCAATAAGTTACAAGTGTGTTTGGGTAAGATAGAAGGACTTTTTAAAATAACTTTTAAAAAAGAGATAATAAGTTGTTTTGGAGAAGTTATAATTTTTAATTTTTCATTTTTCTTTATTACTTTTAAGGAGTAATTTTATATTAATAAGTCATTTTCCATTAATAAGTCAAGACAAACACTTTTTAAAAAAAACTTATTAACTTTCTCCACTACATAAGTTAATCCAAGCACTTTTTTTAAAAGTTTATTTTAAAAAAGTAATAAGTTAATAATAAGTTCTTTTGACAAAAAGAACTTTTGAGGTTAATAAGTAATCCCAAACACCCCCTTAAATACTGATAAAATAAAGAGTTATATAAAAAGACAAATTTATCCTTCGTTTAATACTAAAATATAGATGGGTTAACTGAATGGATCAAAATGTCAACTTTTTTAATCCACAAGAATACCCAGGTGAAAAAAAACTTTTTGTATTTGATAGCGTTGTGTTTTAAATATAAAAATATAAGTAAATATATTTTTAGAATTGTTTTACAAGATCAGGTTTTAAATTTATAAAATGATAATTACTTTAACTTAAAACACACACAATAGGCAAGTGTAACTATCGCAGCGTAATATAGTTTAGGTAAGAACCAAGTATTGAACCAATGGACACGGTCGAGTTCCAATACTCAACTTTTGTTATCGTTTAGCCGGATTAATTAGTGAGCGGGTTTTGTGTGCTTGTGAAGCAGAAAAGTAAATAATATAAAAGTAAAAACGTGCGTGAAGTGTGTAACATAAATGTAATTAGCAGGAAAGTAAATAAGGCGAAAATGATCAGATTACGGATAGTATTGTTTCGGGTTTCGAATCAGCTTGCTACGTGATAATGTTAGGTTGACTGATTTAGTGGTATGACTACTACAAACTTGTGACCCGGGTCACCGCTAGAGCCTCGTCCTCACTACATTTGATTCACGAATTATAATCTTTAAATTAAAATGGTAGTGTCTCCCGTTAGGGACAACAGTTACCCTCACCCCATCGGATGATCATCTCCGGGTTGGTTTAAGACATCGGATTTAAAATGTTTTATATTAAAATTAAATAGGTGATTATATTTTGCTCACCGAGAGACGGTGTAACAATGGGACCAAGTATAAAGACGTACAGTTCCTAACATGAGTTCACCAATTATTGGTCGCATAATAAACTCGTATAAAGACGTACGATCTTAGAAGTATATACCAAGTTTTGACTTATTAATCTCTGCTCGTATAAAGACGTACGAATTTCAAAGGAAGTTTGATTAAAAATGATTTTACGATCTTACTCTTTAAAATCAAGACACTCACAAATATAAAGACGGATTTAGACAATGATAAAAGCCCACCGAATGGTGGTTTTTAAGAGCGAGTTAGTTAAAGACATAAAATACCACTAAATTAATATGTTAAACATTAACACGCACCAAATATCATCTTCACCCTAACAATACGTAAATGTTCTACCCACGAATTGCCATAACGACTAACGTAATGATGAGTTTCGTAAGCTCCCCTATTGTGACACAAGGAGGAAGAGTCCCTCTACTCTCTACTCTAACTACGAGAATGCTTTGTTCTTGAGGTGTGGAATCGTGTATCAAGGTGTGTGGAATGAAGAACTCAAGCCTCCTATTTATAGGCCTCAAAATGTGCAATGCACGACCGTGCATTGGGTTGAACGGTCGTGCAAAGGCCTAGGGAACCAAACAGTGTACAGAGGACACTATACTGGGTCGTGGGGAGCAAGGTGGGCCAATGCAAAGCTGTGCAATGGGATGCACGACCGTGCATCCCCTTGTTTTCCCACAGTTTTGTCTTTTAGCTGCTTGTTGACCAATTTTGACTTCTTGGGGGTCAATGCTCGGGAATGAATCTTCTAGAAGCTTGAATTTTTGGTGTTTTTGATAGGATTTAGCTTTATTTATATTTTCAACATCAAATAACCTGCAATTACTAAATATAAACGTTTTAAGCATCAATTGCATGATTATTATTCAATTAGTACCATAAATATGAGGATTATTATATATGTAAAATATGTATAAATGATGACATATCAATATTAAACTGGTAAAAATTGTTAAACCACAGGGACGAAAATGACAGTTTAATCTAAAAAAATATACAATAAACCACATGATGAATGAAACCATGAAAGCTTAATCCAGAACATAAAAAAATGAAGTGTAAATTACAAATTATGTCTAGGGCCAGCCCAATAAAGTTAATGGGCCAAGCTAGGGCTTGGGACCACCTAAAATATATGACCTGCAATTTAAAAAAAAAATATATATATAAAATTTTGGGCAGTTGGGCTTAGAGGTGGGCAAAAAAAACCGGTTTCAAACCGGGTCCCCGGTACCCGACCCGAACCGGGTTCGCAAACAAACCGGTTTCACCCAACCCGATCCGAAACCCGATCCAAACCCGTACGTGTGTAACCAGTTTTTAAAAAAATTTTGGATACCGGTTCTTAACCCGACCCGAACCGGTTTCACCCTCAAACCGGTTTCGGGCCCGACCCGGTTCTCAAACCGGTTCGAACCGTTGTAAACTTCGATTTTAACGGTTTTATAGCCGTTGGAACGGCTATATGACCGTTTTTTTTTGGTTTTTTTTTGTATTTTGGAGCCCCTACAACTTGTATAAATAGGTGTGGGTTGTATTGGTTCAACCACACAATTTCAAAACGCTCTCATTTCTCAAAAACGCTCTTATTTATCAAAAACGCTCACGCTCGAAAGTCGAAACTCCCAAAATGGCAAACGAATCTCAACAATCTAATATTGTTGGTGCTTCTCAAAGTGTTAGTGCTCCCACGGTTGTGCGGGTTATTCCTACAACAAGGAATCCCAATGTTTGGCAACATTTCGATTTATGCGAAATGTCGAATGGTGGTCATAAGGCTCGATGCAAGTTGTGCGGGCATTTTTTTGGAAAAGACGCAAACACAACTTTGAAGAATCACATTGAAAAAAACTATTGTTCGGTTATAAAGTCTCAAGCTTCGCAAGGTCAACCAAGTATGACAAACGAAGGTAATATTTTTGCGTATAATGTTGACTTGGTTCGGGAAAGGATGGCGCATTTTGTGATTCAAGAGAGTCTACCTTTCAAACACTTTGACAACGAGCGTTTGACTCGGCTTATTCAACAAACGCTCCAACCTCGCTACACTCATGTAAGTCGTGCTACTCTTAGAAGAGATTGTATAAATATGTGGAAAAAAGCTAAAGTAGAAATAATAAATGAATTTGAAAATTTAAAAACCGGTATTAGTTTAACTTGTGATGTTTGGTCGGCTCCCCACAATTTGCCGGATTCTTACATTTGCGTTACCGCTCATTGGATAAATCCGGAAAATTGGCAAATGATGAAACGTACTATTGCGTTCGATATTTTTGCATACCCCCACACCGGTGACAATTTATTTTATATTTTAGACAAAGTTATAAGAACTTTTAAAATAGAAACAAAAGTTTTTTCAATATCGTTTGATAACGCCTCAAATAATACCGTCGCGGTAAACCAACTTATTTTAAAATATAACCCGATTTGTAATGGTATTTTTTTCCATAGCCGATGTGTTGCACATATTATTAATTTAGTTGTGCAAGATGGTCTTAAACACATTGACGATGTTAGAAATAAATTTAAACAAATGTTGCGTGACATTTTTCATACAAGTCAAAGAAGATATCATCGATATATAAAATTTTGTAAAGACGGTGAAACCGAATGTTTAGGTCCAAATTGGGACGTTTCAACACGTTGGAACTCAACGTGTAACATGTTCGAAAAAGCCATTCAACAAAAACGAAGTTTGCAAATGTTTCATGCCCAACTAGCAAGGCAAAATAAAGTAACAAAATTTCCGACAGCGGGTTGGGGTATCATTGAAGGTGTAGCCGATATGCTCCATATTTTTAAAACCGCTACAACCTATTTATCGGGAGTTTACTATCCCACAAGTCCTTTGGTTTTAAATCAACTTTTTTTAATGGTGGAAAAATTAAACGAATATTCCATGCGAGGCGGCGTATTTAAAGAAATGATACTGCCAATGAAAGAGAAATTTAGAAAATATTTTAAAGAAATGCCTCCGATTATTACTTGCGCCGCCGCCTTAAACCCGTGCTTAAATGTTTCGGGTGTTGAAACTTTAATTGAAAAAATAATTTACGGTTTGGATTTATACGAAGAAGACGTATTTTTAACGAATAGAGCAAAAACTATTTTTACACAAAATTTGTCTACTTTATTTACTGTTTATGTTGAAAAATATGGTACAACATCTACCGTTCATGAGCAATTTAGAAACGCTCCATCAAGTGCAAGTACTAGTCGGAGTTCAATGTTAAACTTATTTAATACTATACTTAATGAAAATAGTAAACGTCAACGGGGTAATACCCCAAGTAGCGAATTAGGTAGATATATCGGTTCGGATTTTTTAACCGGTATGAATGCTCATGATTTTGAGACATTTGATATCTTGGCTTGGTGGAAAGGGAAGGAAAACCAATTTCCCGTCCTATCCGCTATGGCCCGTGATCTACTAACCGTCCAAGCTTCTACGGTAGCTTCGGAATCTGCTTTTTCTGTTAGTGGCAGGGTTGTTTCTTTACGAAGAACAAGACTAACTCCGCCATCGGTGGAAACGTGCATTTGCTTAAAAGATTACTTGGACGCGGCGGAAAGAATACAACATATATCTTCCCTTGAAGACGAACTCGAAGTCGAGGGAGAGATATACGAGGACGAGGTGGAAGGAGGATTGATTGAAGCAATCGGCGAAGACCTCCTACGAGGGAGTTCGGGATCCGACTAGTACCGACTACCCGGATTTTCAATATATCCACGAAGAAGACTTTTATATTTAATGTATTTTTAATTTGTAAACTTTTAATTATTTGTTTTGTAATTTCTAAACTTTATTTTGTATGTTTTGTAATTTTTAAGTTAAATTAATATCTTTAACGGTTAATTTTTTAAAAAATTAACGGTTTTTTTTTTTAAAAAAAATCCGGGTAAACCGGTTTTGGACCCGAACCGGTTTAGTAGCCAACCCGGTTTCAACCCGGTCCGATCCGGTTTGGTAGGGTTGGGTTCGATGATCCTTGAACCCGGTTCGTGACCCGAACCGGTTCGTACGTCGACCCGGTCCAAGCGGGTTTTGCCCAACCCGACCCGGTTTTAAACCCGAACCGGTTTCGTTAAAAAACCCGATTTGTACACCTCTATGTTTAGAAAAATTGGGCTTTGTGAAGGCCTGTTTAGAAAAAAAAGTTCACCATCTCCGTATTTAATATTGGCGGCCACATTTTGGATGGGGAATTTGTGGGGGGAGCACGATCGATGCAAAATCATGAATAGGGGGCGAAAATCACGAGCGGTGATTGAATATCAATCGTTTGTTGGAATTCGTTTGATTGTTGGATTGGCCCTCTGTCTCTGCTCGATTGTTGGCGGTTCGTTTTGATTGTTGGATTGGCTCTCTGCTCGATTGTTGATTCTGAAGTTGAACTGCACACGCCTCTGCTCGATTGTTGATTTTGAACTTGAAGGCTCTCAGCAGGTAAGTTTTATTTATTTTGGTTAGTTTCACCATTTGCCTCAATTCCAAATTGATTAGCTTGGTTTGGTCTAAATTTAAATTAATTTGGTTATTTGGTTGATATTGGAAGAATTTGGTGTGTAGATTTGCATAACCTTAGGTATTGTTAAATGTACTATGTCAGCTAAAACAACCCCCTACATAATATCTTATGAGCTATTTTTAACATATTCCAGCATGTTAGAATCGTAAGCAAAAAAAATAAAAAAATTTGAGTTTTTTTTTGAAAAAGGGCCATGTATTTTTATTTCGCTTTGGGTCACCAAAGATGTTGAGCCGACCCTGATTATGTCATTTAACTTTATACAAAAATGCATGTTATGTTCTTTGCTGTAAAAAGTTACATTAGATGTCATTTTTAAAACCTTTACACACATTTATTTCTTTCCACTAATTAAAGTTAACCGTTTTTGTTAACATCAGTCATATGTAAAGCACATGAGGTCATTTTCATCATTTTACTCTATATTTTCCAGAGTAAATATGTGCAAAGGTTTCAAAAAAAGAACATCCATTGTAAATTTTAAAACAAAAGGACATAACTTGCAATTTAATATAAAGTTAAAGGAGATCATTTGTAATTTACTAAAAAACGAATGAAACCAAGTAAATGCATGTACCTAAGACAAAAATCAATTTTGGTGCAGGTAAAAATACAAAAAACTCTATTTGGGAAATAATTGACCAAAACATCCTTCTGGCGTATTTTACCTAATCTTTCTTCCTTACCTACCTCCCAAACCCACCAACCAACCAACCAACCAACCCTCCACCATCTTCTACTTCTTCATTGGGCATCTTTCACATCTATTTTCTTTAATTTCCACTTTTATATTCTTTCTTTTCCCATCATTGCCACTTGACGCAAAGTAAAATGGAGGCCAAGCTATGGAGATTCCAGCCTTCTCCGGCCATCTCCGCCGCTTCCCGGTCAAAATCTTGGAGGTTTGCCCCTCCATTGTCCAAAAATTGCAGCTTTCCGGCCGTTTCTGGGTTTCAAAAGAGCCGCATCCGATCTATTCAGGCCTCTGCTTCAATTGGGTACACTTCTAAACTGATTTTCTTGAATCTTTATGATTTGAATTCTCTTTGATTGAGCAAATTGTGTCACCAAGTTCTTTAATTTCTTTGACCCTTTAATGGGTTTGTTTCAAGACTTGAACTTGTGAGTCTATGATCGCCCTTGAGCCAAAAGACAGGTGTCAACTGCTAGCAAAATCTGCTTTAGTTTAGAGATGTAATATGAATTGATGGCATGAATAACATGACTTAGGTTCAGGAAAGAGTTTATATTCATAGCATGATCTATGATCAACATCTATCTGCTCAATCTTCTAGTTTGATCATAATTAGCAATGCGCAGTCTATGGTCATACGGCGAGTATGATATGGGAAAATGGTAATACGGCCCGTATGGTGCTGTTCGCCAAACCACATGTCCTGTATGATATGATATGATTGATTGACATTGAAATGACAGACGTTACCATTGACAAAGCCATACGGCCCGTATGGCTATTTTTCGTCAAATCACATGGTCCGTATGACATGACATGGGGCATGGTGTACACTTTTGGGCTGGTGTCCCAATAGCAGCTCCTTTTGACATTTGTGGCTGTTTTCTGGTGACAGAAACCTAGATCATAGATTATGTTATGTTAATTCTTTCTTTTAGCTTTCAGTTTCATTGATTTTTGTATTCTTGTAGATTAAAGAATACAAGTAGAATAGACGAGAGTGAGATTTACACCCTTGATGGTATACGAAGTTCTTTGATTCGACAAGAGGATAGCATAATATTTAGCCTTGTGGAAAGAGCTCAGTATTGTTACAATGAGGATACATATGATCCGAAAGCTTTCTTCATGGACGGCTTCCAGGGTTCATTAGTTGAGTTCATGGTCCAAGAAACCGAAAAGATTCATGCTAAGGTAACCTCATTGCAATTTGGAGTTACTAACATTAAAAAAAAAGACAAATTTTTTTTGTAAGATTAAACTTTGTGACTTGTTTTGAAACAGGTTGGAAGATACAAGAACCCTGATGAACATCCTTTTTTCCCAAATGACTTGCCGGAACCTATGCTACCCCCTTTGCAATACCCACAGGTTAACATGCTATATTTATTCGCGTTTAAATCCTACGTATATAATAGAAAATAGCATTTTAAAAATGTTTTTCAACGTCTTTCTGCATACAGGTGTTGCATCCTAGTGCCAATTCGATCAATATCAACAAAAAGATATGGGATATGTATTTCAAAGATCTTCTTCCTAGACTGGTCAAGAAAGGAAATGATGGTAATTGCGGGTCAACAGCAACATGTGACACAATCTGCTTGCAGGTACTGCAATTTACCTTGCAAAATTTGATCTTTTTCATGTTTATGCATGAATTATGGCCATAAAAATGCAATCTTTACCTTGCAGGTCCTCTCTAAAAGAATCCACTATGGTAAATTTGTAGCAGAAGCAAAGTTTCGCGCTTCACCAGAGGATTATGAACCTGCCATTCGCGCACAAGTAAAGATTTTCTTATCTCTGAACATATTTTTGTTATAATTGTTTTCAAGTTTGCATAATCTTTCAATCTCCTAATGGTTTTTTAATGGTGATCATACGCACAGGACAGTAAAAAGCTGATGGATCTGCTGACATATCCGGCTGTGGAGGAGGCGATCCAGAGAAGGGTTGAAACGAAAGCGAAGACTTACGGGCAAGTAGTCTATGTGGGGCCCACAGAAGTTGAAACCGAGCCGGTGTACAAAATTAACCCAAGTTTAGTTGCTGATGTTTATGGGGACTGGATTATGCCTTTGACCAAGGAAGTTCAGGTCGCGTATTTGTTAAGAAGACTTGATTAATTGCAACCTTTGTCGTATCTTACACGAAAAATAGTTTTACATATACGTTTACCCAGACGAAAAGTGTCTAGCGGGTCAATAAACGGGATGTTTCTTCCACTTATATATGATAACTCAGTGAATCGGTTGGTTAGCGTCTTTAAAAACGATTGGCCTTTGGTTTTATTATTTTGTTCAACTGTTTCTAGTTAAAAGTGACTATATTTTTGATGGTATGCAAATCATCTTTATATGAAAAAACTAGGTCTATGTGATGGTATGTTGGATCATATAAATATTATGAATGAAATTTGATATATGGGTGTGCATCACTTTTGATAAACTTGAATTTGAAACTTTGGTGCTTTATTAGTACAATATATGAAATAAAATACATGTAAATGCTTAATAATTTTAAAAACAAACAAATATACATGTGACTGTCATATTTTAAGGTGTTTGATTCTATTAGATATGAGGCATAATGTTGAATGTTTAATCATTTTAGAGAGCATAGAAGGCGCTTCCGTGATTAATATTTGTCTCATTATTCATATGATAATTAGAGTCCAATTTTGACTTTAAAAAGTTAGTTTATAAATTCAAAACAAAGAATAACCAGAAAAATGTGGCTTTGAATGAATCTAAAATGTCAATGATGTTGTTTTTGGAATACCTAAGTGTGAAATTATCTAGTAAACAAAGTTAATTGTAAGGTTAAATGTTATAGGATATTGCAACACATGTACATATGTGTAACAAAGGCCAAGGGATCTATGGACAATGGCTAGCAATGGTATATGGAAATAAGGAAACACATATTGGTAAAGTGTTCTCAACCTATGATATATGGAAAGAAGAAAAAACAGATGTTCGCCAAGTCAAAGGGTTAAAAAGCTGTCAAAGAATATCATACCAGACGTTAATTAGTTTGAGAGAGAACATTATACACGTAGTACTTTTTCCCTTAACTAAATTTTGTCTCAATAAGTTTTCTTATTAAGGTTTTTAACAAGACAATATAAATGATCCAATAATACCAGTTTCTTTTCTAGGTCATAATAAAGTACTGATTTAACATATAATTCTGGAAGATATAATTAATAGTGTATAACAAGCAGAGAAACTATTATAAAACCCAAATAAAAATTAAATAAATCTTCTTTATCGATTGCTTTTCACCTTTGTATTGATGTATATGGCATTGATCGGTTGAATAATAATATTAGAGCATTCGTAGTAGCATCCTTATCCCCATCCTTATAATTACACTAAAATCACTATATTTTTTTTTTCTTCTTTTCAATTAAATAATACTTTTTATAACTTTATCATTACCTTTTCTCTCTTCTCCACTCACAACCACTTTAAAAAAATATTAAAAAAATTTAAATAGATGAACAGTGTTTTCCCCAAATAAACAAAAAAATTATACATTTTCTATCTCATACACTCACAACCACTTTAAACCACCCCTAAAATATAGGGAACGCACTCACATAAATATACAGGAGCGACTGTGAATGCTTTTAGAGTTAACTACACAGATGATCCTGTAAAATGTTTATATTACAAGTTTAACCCATAACTTAAAAAATTACATTCTTGGTCCTTAAAGTTGATAAACTTTAAGTTTTTGATAAAATATTTCTAAAATTACCAAACTACCCTTGAATATATATCTTTTTGAACCCACAGGGTACATGTTAATGGCGGGTGATATGATATCGAAGGCAAAGAAAAGGGGGGGGGGGGGGGGGGGGGGGGGGCGATGAGAGTTGTTTGGCGAATGATGGTGCTTCTACCCAACTTCCGATTATCACGCAACGCCCAAATGCCACAACCTTTCCTTCCCCCGAAATTAGGGTTTCTGATTTGGGTGCTGTCTCGATCGTTTGGGAAATCTAACCCCCATTTCTCCCCCTTTCACCACTTTCACACCCAATTCTCCCCCCAAAATCTCTGTCATGATGGATTTTGGGGGGCGAACCTGATTACGTCAATCTAAATGGGTTGCATCAGCTCCAAACATGTTGCCAACTCTAACATTTCCCCTGCATCGCGTAACGCTAACTACAAATTGGAGAAGATCAACGATGAAACAGGTGACGGTAACGAGATTGGTAACGAGGGTTCCGCCACCAAACGGAACGATGCGGTGGTGAATGATAATAAGCACTCGAAAAAGGCTTCGTTTACGTTTAGTGTAAGGTTTGGAAGATCGACTGTTGCAGAACATGTTGCTGCCGGTTGGCCTGCCTGGCTTAGCGCCGTCGCCGGTGAAGCAATTGATGGATGGATTCCGCAGAAATCAGATAGCTTCGAGAGATTAGAAAAGGTATACCGTCACAAAGAAGTACAATGAGGTACACCAAAGACCAATTGAAACTGATAAAAAATCGCCACGTAGGATATATTTTGGCTTGGGCCCGTTACACATGATTTGTTTTGATTGGGATGGACCCTATATGTTTTTTCAGTTTTTATGTGCCGGCTAAAGTCTTGTCTTCTTACCTGGCTAAGTAGGGCCGTAAACGAAACAAACCGAACCGAACGAGACGTTTATGTTCGTTCGTTAAACTTTTATTGGACAAACGAACGGATTACGAACGCATAACATAAAGGAATTTTGTGTTCGTGTTTGTTTGTTAAGGAAATGAATTTGTTCGTGTTCGTTTGTTAACATTATAAACGAACACAAACGAATGCATATGAACATAAACGAACACAAATGAAGACAATTGAACATAAACGGACACAAGCATATAATTTAATTTTAATTGTAAAAATTTTAAAAATACTAAAAACTTGTAACATACAAACGAACACAAACGAACATATGATAGTTTATTTTTAATGGTAAAAATTTAAACAATACTAAAAACTTGTAGCGAATGAACATAAATGAACAAATTACCAAACGTTCATGAACACTATTGAACAAACACGTTCGTGTTCGTTCATTTAATTAATCGAACGAAATTTCTTTTATTGTGTTTGTTCATTTATTAAACAAATGAACTAAACGAACTTCCCACTAAACTGTTCACGAATGATTCGCTGAACGTTCGGTTGTTCGTTTACTACCCTACGGCTAAGTTTAGGTGGCGTTTTCTGATTGGTTGCTTTAGGGAATTTTTATTTTTAGTGGGCTGAAAGTAGGTTTTTTTGGGTTAAAAGTATATTTTTGGTGATTTTCCCTCAATTAAATCCGTTGAGTAAAACAATGACACTGTTTCTTCACATGTAGATTGGACAAGAACATACAACAATGTGTACCGAGCGCGAGATCTCAAAACCGGTAGAATATGTTGGGATTCAGTGATGATCAGTTTGACTTTTGAAAAACGGGTTTTGACAGAGAAATTAATTAATTCAGTTAATTAATAAATACGCAGCGGAAAATAAAATCATAACCTATTTAACAGCACTGACAAACCAAACAGGATCTGGTTATGAACACGTAAACACAAAATTAACAATTAAAAACAATTAATCTATTGATGAGATTAATTATACCTTAGTGGCTAATGATTAACCGGTTGAGACACCGAGGTACAACGAACCGATGCTAGATCACGAACCGAAACGCGAGAGAACGGGAAGCACCGGGGCTGGCCGGAAACGGGCAGCCAGCGGTTGGTTTGGTGGCCGGAAGTCGCAAGGCAAATACTATTAAGTTAGATAGCAATATTTGAAAAATGGACAAAAAAATCAAAATCTTTTCTTTGCAACGGTTTTTCAAAAATTGTAGCTCTGAACGATTATTATGATTATTATATATATATATATATATATATATATAATAATTATAAACCCTATTAGTTGTTTCCGGGCCCAAAGTCCAATACAAGATAAAAAGCCTGTACCCATTTAATTGTTTTAATGAAAGATTAAAACAATATATATATATATATAATTATTATTTATAAACTAGTATAAACAATAATTCGCGTGTAACGAATATATATAAAATATATCGTCTCGCTAACAGTTCGTAATTACCAGTTAAGCAGGTTAAATGGATTTAATGTTCGTTGCCATAGGTGTAACTCTTACGGGTCATAGCTCGGTCAGCCGCGTTGTCCATCGGATCGGTCCATAAAATCCAACAATCTCCCACTTGGATGATCCACGATAAATCAACGCAAACAATCAGCGGCGCTCTAGCTGCACATGGCTGTCCCTAACAAGGTATGACGCTTTAAAGTCATTAACCAAATATCTCGGTGTTAGTAACAGTTAACTAAAGCAAAACAATAGACTTATGACAATAGTTGTCATTCATCCTTTCCGTATAAAACATCAATTGAATCAATGAGACATTGATTTAGTTCATTCTCATATGACGTTCAATTATTATTGTTCTCGTTTAAGAATCAAAGTGGTCCAATCAAACACACAGTAAGTTTGGGTAAGGCCTTAAACTTCACCAGTTTGAATAGACGAGGGCGCCACGATGCTTATCTGTTACATATAATGCAAGAGTACAGAATCCCTTATTGACTACATACAACTCCCACTGAACTTCAGATCTGTTCCTAACAAATGCCTTTATGACTGGCAGTTACGCGACATCGGTTGACAGTGATTAAAGAACAGTCCTTGGTAAACGAAAGTTCTAGTATGCATCTAAAGTCAGAGGATACTAAATGAGTATACCAATATCAAAAACATCTTATGATTAAAATCCATGAAGATGATTTGAAACGAGTTACATCCAACGTCATCCAAGATGAGGTCTGTGAAGTTGGAAGTCAACTACTTGAGTCCAAGTTCAGAATAGTCTTAATTCATAGTCGTTCCCACGATTCTGATCGACTATGGATAATTAAGAATACAAGATTCATGGATTAAACGTATTAAAATCGAACACAGTTATAAGAATTCAGAATTGCATTTAAATCAGTAAACCAAAAGAATTCAAAAGTATAACTGTTTAAATGTCCGCACATTCAAAATACTAAATCAAAACATATCACTAGCAAATCTAAGACCAATAGCATCTCTGTGAAGATCATGCTTGTCCTGAGTCATGAGCTTAGTAAACGGGTCCGCTAGGTTTTGATCTGTGTCTACTTTGCTTATCACGACGTCTCCACGTTCCACAATTTCCCGTTTATAGTGGAACTTCCTTTGAATGTGCTTGGCTTTGTGAAGAGATCTGGGCTCTTTGGCTTGAGCTATAGCACCTGTGTTATCACAAAGTATCTCGATTGGTCGGCGAATACTCGGAACCACATCGAGGTCAGTAATGAATTTCTTCATCCAAGCAGATTCCTTAGCAGCATCTGATGCGGCTATATACTCAGATTCGGTGGTTGAATCTGCCACTACACTCTGCTTGGAGCTTTTCCATGAGACAACTCCTCCATTAAGAGTGAATACGAAACCCGACTGTGAGCGAGAGTCATCTCGATCAGTTTAAAAGCTAGAATCAGTGTAACACTGTACAGTGAGCTCCTCTTTCACTCCTCCAAATATTAAGAACATGTCTTTGGTCCTTCTCAAGTACCTTAGGATGTTCTTGACTGCAGTCCAATGGGCAATGCCAGGACTCTGCTGGAAACGGCTGGTCATGCTTAAAGCATACGAGACGTCAGGTCTAGTGCACAACATAACATACATGATAGAACCAATCGTTGAGGCATATGGAATTGCTTCCATTTCCTTAAGTTCAATGTACGTGGAAGGAGATTGCGATTTGTTCAACATAGTGCCTTTAGTCATCGGAACACCTCATTTCTTGGAGTTTTCCATCCTAAAGCGTGTCATCATTTTGTCTATGTAATTACTCTGACTTAGCCCTAGAAGCCGCTTAGATCTATCCTTGTAGATCTTGATTCCTAGAATGTAAGCAGCTTCTCCAAGATCCTTCATTGCAAAACAAGATCCTAACCATTGTTTGACTTTGTCAAGCACATGGATGTTGTTTCCAATGATCAGTATATCATCCCCATACAAGATGAGAAATGATATAGTGCTTCCACTAGCCTTTCTATAAACACAAGGCTCATCTTCATTCTTGACAAAACCAAATTCTTTGATTTTCTGATCAAAATGAAGATTCCAGCTTCGAGATGCCTGTTTAAGTCCATAAATGGACTTATTCAGTTTGCAGACCCGACTAGGATACTTTGGATCAACAAAACCGTCAGACTGAACCATATAGACATCTTCAGAAAGATGTCCATTAAGAAAAGCGGTTTTGACATCCATTTGCCATATCTCGTAATCATGGTACGCGGCTATGGCAAGCAGTATCCTGATCGATTTGATCATAGCAACGGGTGGGAAAGTTTCATCATAGTCAATACCTTGAGTTTGAGTGAAACCCTTTGCAACTAGTCGTGCTTTATAGGTTTGTACATTACCATGCATGTCGGTTTTTCTTTTGAAAATCCATTTGCTCCCTATTGCCCGAGAACCGGGGGGTAGCTCAATCAAGTCCCAGACCTGATTATCACGCATAGATTGCATCTCGGCGTTCATGTCTTCAAGCCATTTCTCGGATTCAGGATCTGAGATAGTAGATTTGTAGTTTGTAGGTTCGTCATTTGACTCAGCTACTAACAGGACTTTAGAAGCTTCAAGATGCCATAGGTATCTATTAGGTTCGTTACGAGACCTGCTACTTCTGCGAACGCTCGTGTTTATATCTGATTCATCAGCAACAACTTCTTGTTGATCAGACGCTCCGACTTCCTCAGCGGTTGTTTGTGTTTCTCGAATTTCTTCAAGATCCATAATATTATTTCCGGTTCCTCGATTTAGAAGATCTTCCTCGAGAAAGCGTCCTTTCCTTTTGATGGAAACAATGTTTGCATCAAGATGATAGAAATAATATCCGCTTTTGTTGTAGTAACCGACAAAAAACAACTTTTTCGCCTCTAGGATCGAGCTTGTCATCAGAATCGCTGGTGACATATGCATCACATCCCCATACTCTAAGGTAAGACAAATTGGGTTTAGACCCGTGCGATATCTCATATGGGGTTTTGTCCACCTTCTTAGTCGGTGCCAGATTTACAAGGCGGGCGACGGTCATAAGAGCATAACTCCAGAAGGAGTGAGGCAAGTTAGTTCTACACATCATCGATCGAACCATATTAAATAGGGTTCGATTTCTCCTCTCGCTCACGCCATTAAGTTGGGGTGTGCTAGGAGGAGTGGGTAGAGAAATAATTCCGTGCTCCTTCAGATGATTAAGAAATTCTAAGCTGAGATACTCGCCACCTCTATCTGATCGAAGTGTCTTAATAGATTTATCGAGTTGTTTCTCTACTTCGTTTTGAAACTCTTTGAATTTTTCAAATGTTTCATGCTTGTGTTTCATAAGATAGACATAAGCATATCGACTATAATCGTCAATAAATGAAACGAAGTATCTTTCATGATTTCTAGACATGGTTCTGAAAGGGCCACACACATCAGTGTGTATAAGGCCTAGCAGATCCTTGTCTCATTCACCAACATGGGTGAAGGGGTCCTTTGTGAGTTTGCCAGCTAAACAAGACTCGCAATTATCAAATGAGTCCTGTCCGGTAGGTTCAAGAATTCCCTCGGATTGGAGTCTTTTAATGCGTGTCTTGCTTATGTGGCCAAGTCGACAATGCCATAGAAAAGTATCATTAATGCCAGTTTTGATACGTTTAGAAAGATTATATATGTTATTGTCAGTTTTAACGTCAATCTCATAAATACCGTTTTGAGGTTTAACCTCAAAATAAAAGATATCATTTAAGTAGGCAGAAATAGCAATACCATTAAAAACGTACTTAAATCCTTGTTCAAACAATAAAGAAACTGAAATAATGTTTCTGGTTAAACCAGGTGCAAATAAACAATTGTTCAAAACAACCACAAGGCCAGAAGGACATGAGAGATGATATGTTCCAGTTGCAAGAACTGGTACTCTTTTCCCATCACCAACGATGAGCTCCATGTCGCCTTGTTTCAGTTTCCTCCAACTTTTAGGCTCTTGCAAGACATTAATGATGTGGTATCCACATCCAGTATCAAATACCCATGTGTTGCTAGAAACAGTAAAAATTTCAATAACATAAATGAGAATACCTGAAGAGGTGCCCTCACTACTGGCCCTCTGCAGCTTCAACTTGGCTAGATATTCAGGACAGTTACGTTTTCAGTGCCCCATTTTGTTGCATTCAAAGATTTGGCGCTCCTCAGGATGGGGTGTTTTGAAGCTTTCTTGTTATTGTTGGTGGCAGGCTTGGCAGCAACATTAACCTTCTTCTTGCCTTTGCTATTATAACCTTTTTTCTTGGGGTTAGGTTTTTTAACACCAGCAACTCTGACCATCAGAACTTGATTTTTCTTTCCTTGGATATTCATCTCGGCCGTTTTGAGCATACCATGTAGCTCGGCCACTGTCTTCTCCAAGCCATTCATGTTGAAATTCATTACGAATTGAGCATAGGAGCTTGGGAGAGAGTTTAAGATGAAATCAGTAGCCATGTCATCCTTCATGGGATATCCAAGTTTGTTCATCTGGTCGATGTACCCTTTCATCTTAAGTACATGAGCACTAACAGGCGTGCCCTCTTGCATCGTGTAGCGATTGGGCTGAGACATGGTTTTATAGCGTTCTTGTCGGGCTTGTTTCAGGAACATTCCCTTAAGTTGCTCAATCATGTCAAAGGCACTCAGGTCCTCCATGCTCTTTTGGAGCTCACGGGACATGCATGCTAGCATAAGGCAGGCTACCTCAGTGGCATCATATCTTTGTTTTTCCCAGGCCTTACGAGCGGCAGCCGTGTTACCATCGGGTGCCTCAGGGACTGGTGCATCGAGAACATAGAGCTTCTTGGCCATCTTGAGAACTATTCTCAGATTGCACTGCCACGAGAGAAAGTTGGTGTTATCCAGCTTTTCAATCTCAAGGATAGACTTGAGAGCGAATGAGTTATTAGTATTAGTATTTTCAGTAGACATCTGTCAAGATAAGCAAAGAAAATAAATTAGTATAAAGAAAGTGAAAAGTCCTTATTAATTTATGACCCAATTACAGAAATTAGAATAAGGAGTGAGAATCTAGCTAAATCAGTCACTAATGGTAGCTGTGGCATACAACATTAGTAAGTGGGTAACTAGACTGACAATTAGTGTTAATTGTGGAAAGATGCACAACTCTCGTGTATGAGGCCGCTAAGACAAAACATGTCTATGCATTGATATGTTTAGCCTCATCTATGCCCACTTTTAATCTCTTGACAGCTAGGGCATGTAACAAGAGAGAAAAGTGATAGTCGTCCTAAAACAGGTACTTGCGGAAGGGCCGGATGTGTCAACGAAACCCTTGCGCCTTGGAAGGATAAACTACGCATCTAGTGCAGTGCTGTGGCTCCAAACACCGATGTTTCGTTTTATGCTCCAAGTGTTCCTTATAATAGGATGGCATAGACCATTTGTTTTAAATATGGGTTCCAATTTTAGTGTTTACCGAATAGGGTCAAACACAACAGATGATTAAATCATACGTGTGTTGTAAAAGCCAGTTTTATTATTTAAAGTCATGACAAATTTGATGAACCCTTTCATCTCTCAGGACACTTAATTTTAAATAATCTATTAAAACTAAGTTTGTCGCGACTTGAATAACCAATTAAAGTTAATAGTTGAAAACTATTAAGTTATAAGTTTTGAAATTAAATTTAATTTAAATTGCAAAACTTTAGCGTTTATTTATTTTATAAAAACAAGCCAGTTGTTATTTTTATAAAATTCTACAAGTTGTAAAATTAGAACTTGTGGTAACAGATTGTGACATTTTAAAACTCCTTTTAAAACGTTTGGTGTTTGGTTGGTTTATAATAAATTTAAGTTATAAAAAATTAAAAGCAACCATAAAGCAAATAAATATGTAAATCTTTTAGGGTCAAGTTTGTTTGATCTTCCTAGAGCCAGTTAGCAAGACCAAACGGGTCACGGGGTTCACAAAATTAAAACAACCACAAGGATGGACTTCCGTGCATCTAGTCGTCTCGGATGACTCCCACTGAATCCATGATTCCTGTTGCGTCTTCAGATTTGTCTTCGGGTTTTTATTACATTACATAAAATAAAATAAAACTATTCTATTACAACTTTGAGCCATCAAAAGTGGGCCAAAACCATAAAACCAAAAACTGAATAATAAACACAAACAACTCAATCACATGGTCGGGCCAGATTTACATATTCAACACAATCACATACGGACAATATATTTGGTCAAATAAAATTAAAAAAAACGACCAAATTAATAAATAAAAAAATTGCCCCAAAAAACAGATCAGATCAGAAACTTCAAGATAGTTAAAGTTTGTGATTAATCTAACCGGTGAAACCAGACCGGTTCCGATTTGCGTGTTATAACCCATGCTCTGATACCACTGTTGGGATTCAGTGGTGATCAGTTTGACTTTTGAAAAACGGGTTTTGACAGAGAAATTAATTAATTCAGTTAATTAATAAATACGCAGCGGAAAATAAAATCATAACCTATTTAACAGCACTGACAAACCGAACAGGATCTGGTTATGAACACGTAAACACAAAATTAACAATTAAAAACAATTAATCTATTGATGAGATTAATTATACCTTAGTGGCTAATGATTAACCGGTTGAGACACCGAGGTACAACGAACCGATGCTAGATCACGAACCGAAACGCGAGAGAACGGGAAGCGCCGGGGCTGGCCGGAAACGGGCAGGCAGCGGTTGGCTTGGTGGCCGGAAGTCACAAGGCAAATACTATTAAGTTAGATAGCAATATTTGAAAAATGGACAAAAAAATCAAAATCTTTTCTTTGCGGCGGTTTTTCAAAAAGTGTAGCTCTGAACGATTATTATGATTATTATATACTAGCTTAGACCCCGTGTAATACACACGGGTGAAAAATATTAATACATAAATTTTATTTATGTTTTTTTTCTAGTTGTAAAAATGTATTAATGTATATTAAGGATATAAAACAAAATTCAAAATATGTAAAAAATAATATATAATTGGGTTTCGAAAATACGTCAATTACTATTTAATGTAATTTGACTTTCATTAACTATTTGATTGAAAATAAAAAGTATATAATTAGATTTCAAAGTTTTTTTTTATAATAAAGAATAATTTAAAAATAAATGTATTTTATTAGTATATTATTAATTTATTAAAAGATATGGATGCATTTAATAAGAGAGAGAGGCGGGAAAACAATGATAATATTGAATATGGTGACGACACGTGGCATACAAAAACCTTTCTTTATTATATAGTATAGATATATATATAATAATTATAAACCCTATTAGTTGTTTCCGGACCCAAAGTCCAATACAAGATAAAAAGCCTATACCCATTTAATTGTTTTAATGAAAGATTAAAACAATATATATATATATATATATATATATATATATATAATTATTATTTATAAACTAGTATAAACAATAATTCGCGTCTAACGAATATATATAAAATATATCGTCTCGCTAACAGTTCGTAATTACCAGTTAAGCAGGTTAAATGGATTTAATGTTTGTTGCCCTAGGTGTAACTCTTACGGGTCATAGCTCGGCCAGCCGCGTTGTCCATCGGGTCGGTCCATAAAATCCAACAGAATGATGGCTCTGAAGAAGGTACGATTCGACAACTTCCAACCCGAAAGTGTGAGATTCATGGCTCGTGAAATCACAATTCTTAGAAAGCTTGACCATCCAAACATCATGAAACTGGAAGGGATAATTACTTCTCGTTTATCGTCAAACATTTATCTTGTTTTCGAGTATATGGAACATGATCTTGCAGGACTTATATCATCCCCCAACATCAGATTCATCGACTCCCAGGTTTGCAGAACTCATTCACCTTCGTGAAACGATTGAAATGTTGTCTGTTATTCAAAAGAATTTGTGGGTGCAGATCAAATGCTACATGCAACAGTTATTGAAAGGAGTTGAACACTTTCACTCACGAGGAATTGTTCATGGAGACATGAAAACATCAAACATTTTGGCGAATAATGAAGGTCAAATAAAGATAGCTGATTTTGGTCTGGCGAATTTTGTGTCTAGCAGGCAACCATTGACTAGCCGCGTGGTGACATTGTGGTATCGTCCTCCTGAGCTTTTGTTAGGGTCAACAACCTATGGAACATATGTTGATATGTGGAGTGTGGGTTGTGTTTTTGCGGAGCTTTTTATCCGTCGACCAATTCTCAAGGGAAGAACAGAGGTATTAACACTTCAAAGCTTTATGTTCATGTATTTCAAAACGTATTGACATTATAAACAACCTATTTTTAATAAAAATAAAGTGGAAACTCAACAAAAAGTTCATATAAAATAAAGGTAAGTTGGTCAGTTTCTTGGTTTTAAAGGTGTTCCTCCCCAAGTGGTTGAGGGTTCTAGTCCGATGGTGGACTTGGTGTAGATTTAAGAGTAGGTTTAGAGAGTGTGTGAAGTTAGCCGTTCTAAAAAATCAGGCTGCATCACATACGCATCATAGAATCACACCACATCAACTACAACAATGCGATCTCATCACCGCATCATCCGCATCGTGCATTATGCGCTTATGATGTGTGCGTTATAAAACCAAAGCCATTTTGTACTTTTTAAGCAGTTTCTTATTATACACAAACATGAAGTAGATACCCAAATTAATTTTGGTATGCTTTATGGCTATATAGTTATTATTTAGTCCGACGTGCAAAATGTTCATTTTCATGATTTTCTCCATTTTCTTTTACGCGTATAGCAGTTTTATCAGTTAACCTATACAAAAACTGGACATGAAACCATCTTTTAATGTTGGTAGGATAAAAAACAGTACTTTTTGTCCAATTCTAGTATAAATTGAAAGTAAAGAAGAAAAAAAAACTATATCTTTACTCTATACTTGCTTATTTAGTTCTTACTTCTTAATCTAACCACATTTGCAGGTTGAACAATTGCATAAAATATTCATGCTTTGTGGCACCCCACCCAACGAGTACTGGTTTAAACCGACACTTCCTCTTGCGAAAATGTCTAAACCCCGATATGCTTACCAGAGCTCTCTCCGGGAACGGTGTCAAGAACTTCCCAAATCTGTTATGAATTTACCCGAATCTTTTCTTTCTATAGAATATGAAAAACATGCGAGTGCTACATCTGCTCTTCAATCCGAGGTAACATTTGTTTAATCACATGAATTCATCGAGAAAAAACTTCACACAATAGTAATCAAGTTTTCCATATGTTCCACTAAAGTCAATCGAAGTTTTTTTGTTCGTCTAAAGTCACTCAACTTTCATTAGGTGTTTCAATCTTGTAAAAAAAATTTAAATGTTAAACTTTTTTTTAAATTAAGTGACCTAAATGGAATATATATGAATCCTAGTTATTATTTAGCGATTAGTTTTTCTTTAAATTTGACTTAAATTGAATATTATGAAACTTGGCTATTATTTAGTAAAATTTTTTCTTCACTATTACCTCTTACTTCATATTAATTAAAAAAAATATTAAATAATATTTAGGATTCATATATGTTCCTTTTAGGTCACTTAACTTATAAAAAAACATTTATAAAAAAAATTCACAAGATCGGAACACCTTATGAAAGTTTAGCTACTTTAGACGAACAAAAAAACTTTGAGCGACTTTAGTGGAATACTTGTGAAACTTGGTTACTGTTGTGTGAAGTTACCCCTTAAAACATATTTTTTTAATGGGTTTCTTGATTTTTATGCTGATTTTCAGTATTTCGGTACAAGACTGTATGCTTGTGATCCTGCAAGCTTGCCAAAGTACCCACCCTGCAAGGAGATTGATGCAAAGCTTCGTGACAGGTGATTTTCATTTTTTTTTCTTTGTGGACTCCAGCTTTTAAAGATTTGTATGAGATTCAATAAAAATGTAAACTGGTGAATTTCAGAAAGAAAGATGGTGGCAGATTTCGGGCATCTGTGACTTCAAGAAATTTGAGTAGAGGCCGGAAAAGTTTGCTAGAACAAACAGAGGTTTAAAAGTTGATTATATGATTCCATAATCACTTTCAAAACACAATGTCAAACACCATCTAATATTCGTGTTTATTATGTTGGCCCAGGCGCACGGCACATCATCTGAGATTTCCCAAACCAGTGATGTATCCCAAGCTGACACGATTTGCACGCTGCCTGCATTGGCGACCACATCAAATGGGACCCTCGGGTGGCCAACAAAAAGACGGAAACATGTCAGTTTTTTGACCCCAACAAGTAAAGATGTTCGGTCAATAGAGCCAATTTATGAGCAAAATTTATCTACTCAAGATTTATCATTTGTAAGTCATCTTTAGATAGGGCTGTTAATTAAAAAAGCTCGAGACTCGCTCGAAATCAGCTTGTTTGTAAATGAGCCGGGCGGGCTTGGCTCGGTTTGTAAATGACCCGAGCTCGAGCCAAAGTAAACTTGGCTTGTTGGCTCGCTCGTTTGACTCGTTTAAAATGAAGCCTAAATTTTAATATATATAAATTAGAACATATTTTCTAAAAGCTTAAATTTCCTTATCAGCCCAATATTCAAATAACCCTAATCGTATGGCCATTTTGACATTTTTCTAATGAACAAAACAAATATAAAAATATAGCATAATTCAAGAACTGATCAAAATAAGTGGGAAAAGTGCCTAGCTCTTCATATTTTATTATGTTTTTGATGTTCTCTTTTTTTTTTTCGCATAATAAATTTTGCATTATTATATATTTTTTTGTTTTTATATATATCGATGTGTAAAAATAACAAATTAATATTTTTTTAAATAAATGAGTCGGCTCGAGTTTTTTATGAACCGAGTCCAAGCTCAACATTTCAGCTCGTTAAGATAAACGAGTAGAGCCGGCTTGGCTCAGTTTGTAAACGAGCCGAGCCTGAGCCCAACCTGGATCGGCTCGTTTACTGCCCCATCTATAGATACAAATGAAAGATCCAGTACCATATAAAACCATTCGCTCCTAAACTATGGTTTTAAGTTTTAACTGTTTGTGTTTATGCCAATCTTACAGGGTCATCAAGAACAAGACAGGCTAAGATACTCCGGTCCTATGTTAACTCAGTCACATAGAACCAATGGGAGACATGGTGTTCATAAATCAAGATTTGCAAAAGGTTAAACAATTTTACATTTTTTATTGGGGCATTTACATATTTCCCCTTCCTAAGATCATTAATTACATATTTTCCCAAACCAAAAAATCAATTACATATTTCTCCTTCCTAAAACATATAAATTACATATTTATCCATTTCATTAAAATTAACTTATTAGATGATCATTTTACCCTTATTTTTACTATGTAATTTTATATGTATTAATCTATACTATATAATAAATAAAGGTTTTTCTATGTCACGTGTCGCTTTCACATTCATTCTCATCATTTTTTTCCCGCTTCTCTCTCCTATTAGTTACACCACTATCCAAAAATAATAATATATTTTTAAAGAAAATACTAATCTTTATATTAATAAATCTTCTGACATATTTTAACGAGTGTATGTATTAACAGATTATATTTTATTTCACGGGTTTATTCAACCTGAGTAAAACACGAGTTTTTAAAAAGTATTTTTTTTATTACTGAATATATAATATTATATTTATTTAACCCGTGTAATACACGGGATTTTAACCTAGTTTAACATTAAACTAATCAAATTTTATATCAAAAAATTTCTTCTGCTAAGCATGTGAAACACTAAAATACAAACTTGATGATAAAATGGTGTTCTAGAATTGCCGTAGTAGGCCAGTAGGGGTGTTCTTTAATTGCAATGTGAAACACTAATTAAATACAAACCTCACAATAATGGATTGAATTGCCGTAGTACGCCACTAGGGGTGTTCTTGGATTGCCGTAGGTATAATCGCATGTAGGGTTCTTGATTTGCCGTATATATAATAGTAGGTATCGGAAAAGGGAAAAACTGTTAATATATATAGGAAAATGGTAAAAATGTCAATATATGAAATTTTATTAGAAAAGAGAAAATATGTAATTGATTTTTTAGCTTGGAGAAATATGTAATTAGTGGCCTTATGAAGGGGAAATATGTAAAAATCCCTTTTTTATTTGTGGGTGTGTTTACTTGAAGTAAGAAACTAAGACCCAGAAAATAAAAATTAAATCTTGCATAGTAATGTGATTATGGGTGCCTTTTTGGATTATTGATGCAGACATATGATGTAAAATAATGGCAAATGTGTTTAGTGTTGTACCATGTGCTTGGATGATTGTACTGAAGAATGAAAGGAGGATAAGAATAGAAGAGAAATGGAAGTGAAGAAACTTCCTTGGGAGAAAGGGGAAATGGGACACAAAGCACAAGTTAATGATAGTTTCTAATCTAAGAAGGTTGATAAAATATAAAATTTTGGTGCTCAATTTACACAACCCTTGATTATTCTTTGATTTATTTGTAAAATTTGTTGTGGTTTATTCCATTCATTTTTCTTTTCTGTAACTTCTATTCATTGTTAATAGTATATTTCATTGTTACCAAAAAACGTTACTTTGTAACTACATTTCCAATTTCCAAATTTTTATACAATAATAGTTGTTTAGTTTAAAAAAAAAACAATCAAGTGAATATACATGAGAAAAAAAAAATATTCTTGCAAAGGTAAGAACCCTTTGTTTATAGAGAGCATTTTAGTTAAACTATTTCAAGAAGGTGAGTACTTTGTGAATGGTTTATATCAAATAAAATAATTTACTAATTTTTATATTTAGTTATTAAATAATCACTTTATGCTAAGTTGGCTTGGTAGTAACTAGCAAGTCAGCTTTAGTATTTGATATATTTTATAATTTAAAAATGTTGGATGTCACATTTTTATGTAGCATTTTAAATAATAAAAAATATAATCACCGTATAAAAAAAAAAAAATATCTCATTTTAAATTGACATTTAGACTTGCTAACCCAAGACAAAAAATGATGGCTTCAACATGTAAAGATGTAAAAGTCACTAAACTAGCTTTTATATATTAAAGTTTATAAACATATCTAAAATACACAATAGTTTTAAAACTCGTTCAACATGACCTCTAATAGTTTCGACACAAGTAATAAAAAGCAAACCAATAAGCTCCTAGTTCACAAGATTATTCGCTAGAATATTTAAGAACCCACTCTTTCTTTTTTGTGTTTTTTTGCAAGCTTTTCGCATCACGGCAATTCATACCAACACAAATGTAACAGAAATTTGATAAAATATTCTAACAAACAACATGCATTTGGCCTAAAAGTGTGAATTCATTTCCAGAACAGAAAACTGGAAAACCTAGTCTCTGTAAATTCTTAAAAAGTTCATTGCCATAACACAAAGTTTAAGAAAACAATATCAATCTACATAACAAGAAGGTGATGCATGTATGTTACATCCTGAATATACAGCCAACAGACCAGAAAGAAGGTATAATATTTAGTAACCAGGGATGGCTGCATAGCGATAGCCTTGTGCACCCCTCCATGAATAATACGCAATTCGGGTCTCGTAGAAGCCTGACAAAAAAAAAAAACCATCAGAAAGTAAGAATGGCTCAAAGGTTAACATTATAAATCACCCGACAGGCCGACATCCATGCTACACTTGTATTGTTCTTTTGACATGATGCAATCATAAAACATTCTTGAGTATTTAAATAAGGTATGTAAAGAAGAAAGAGAAAATAAACATTCAAATGGCTAGATGTCTAGTTAATTGAAATGAAACAAAATCCCCATACAAATAGACTGAAACTTCAATGGGATGAATCAAAATATTGAATTAAAACTCAGGTGCAAAGTATGTTACACATAAGTTGTAACATCCTGGTCATTCGGTCACCCATACAGAGCCATATAGGACCATACGACCCACACACGATACGGGCCATCAGAAGTTGTAACATCCTGTTTGGAAAACCCTTTTACACCAAAATAATCGATCAAAATAGTTCTGTTCGAAGGGGGGGATGGGCCGTATAGCAGAAGACCATACAGTCCAGAAAAGTAATACAGACAAGGGCAATACGGGTCGTATGATCCACGAACCATACGGCTTGCATACGGGCTACATCCTCACAATACGGGACGTATATATCTAATACGGTATAGCACTTCAACAGAATACACTTTTGAACATTTAACACACGTTTGATAAATAATAAGTTACGATGAACTGAGAAACATATCAAGTCATTAAGCGTTAAACGCTTAGTAATGTTGAAAATGAATTGATTATAGGGCGTCACGGTTATAGGACGTCAAAGGAACGAGAAGTTGTGATGAGCTAACGAGTATCAATAGTAAAGTTCGGTTAAGGTGAGTTTCTAAGATTTTTCCGATTTAATGCCTAGGGCAGGAATGCATGTATGTAAAATGTTTATAAAATTGTTTACCATTAAAGATTATCTAAAAACAAATAAATGTTCTGTTTGAATATTTTGTTTGATGGTAAACTGTATGGTTTTGGCACTTGATGTGCAGAAAGAATGGTTTTAGCACTTATGTGCAAAATAATGGTTTTTATACAATGACCACGTATAAGTAGTGATTGTGGAAAGAGAGTGTTTGTCATACCTGTTAGGTGTGTAGTCTCGTTTAGAGGCGGCCGGCCCTAACTAGGGTTAGCCGGCCCTAATGGGCCTATCTATACGGTTTGGGCCTAACTTGGAGAACAAGTTAGGAACCCTAGTTTTAATCTATAAATACTCTATGTTGTAATTGTAATCTGTGTGCCCTTGAGCTTAATGAAATAACCTAGTTGCAGCCCGTGGATGTAGGTCCCCCACTGGGACCGAACCACGTAAAATTCTTGTGTCGTTTATTTTTCTGTACCGCATGATTATCGTTTGTGCATGTGTGTGTGTTGATTCCGCTGCGCCACGTTGTTCCTAACAAGTGGTATCAGAGCTTTGGCTCGTTGTTTACACACGGTCTGCACGGTTTTCGATCGAGAAAAAAGGGTAGAGGCTGATCGAGGGTTGATTCAGATCTGCTGCTACAGTACCGTCGCCGCCGCTACAGTACCGTCGCCGTCGTGAACAGTGTTTCCGGCATGAACAGTGTTTTCGAAAAATTTTTTTTTTTCCTTTTTTCTGCTGCTGTTCCAGGGCTGATTCGCAGCCTGGTTTCTTGTTTTTTGGGCCGCCGGAATTAGGGTTTTTTCAAATCCTAGGTTGCGCAAAAGGGGAAAGAAAACAGGGCTGTTTTGGAGGAAAACGGGGCTGTTTTGGAGGAAAACGGGGCTGTTTTGGGAGAAAACAGGGCTGTTCGGGACTGATTTGGAGTGATTTTGCAATTAGAGTTTCTGTTGTGGATCTCTTGGAGTTGCTGGTTTCACTCGGGTTTGCAGGTGAAGCGTCGGGTCGGGTGTTTCGGGTTTGTGTTGCGGGATAACGGTTTGATTGTTTCGGGTACCGGGTTAAACTCTTTGAAGCCGCCGATTAGGGTTTGGTTATAAAGCTCTTGGATTCGTCGGGTAAAGGTTAGAGTTTTGTTTAGTTCTGTTTGACTGTTTATTATCAACTATTTGGGAACCGGGTTATGTGAAATTCAGTATTCGGGTTTAGATTTGTCTGCGAGGTTTATTGCAGGAGCAGATCGGTTTATTGACAGTGTTTGGTAGAACAACTGTCAAGTTCAGGCCCGTGACATTACTGTGTTTGTTTCACTGTTTCGATATATTTTCTGTGTGCTATTGTTATGGCTGGAGACAGGATGGTTGTTATCGAAAGGTTTGGTGGTTTGGATTTCGGTTGGTTGGTTTGTCAAGTGAACTTGGATGTGGTACTAACGATGGATAAACCGGGAGAAAATGGAACCAGCGGGTGTGCTGGTGATGACATAAGTGAAAAAAGGGAAGTCATGTGATATTTGCTCGGTTGAAAGATTTTTTCGGTTAGGGTTAGATGATCGGGTGTACGATCACAGAATCCTTGGTACCGTTTGCTTTCATGAAAGCTCTGCTGTTGTTATAACCGTTTGCCGGTTAGCTGGTCTAGAACTGTGAAGCGGTTTCTTGTTCGGTGGTGATCAGTGGTACGACATTTGGCATGGGTTGGGATAACAGGGACAGTGGGAGCTGAGCATAGTTGACTTGGTGGAGCTGCATGGAGGTATGTGACATTCTTTTAGAGTCGATGTCAAAGATAGTAAATTCTGCTTCTGAGAATGTGTCTGGGTTGATGCATTGGGACTCAGTGATGGCAGTGGAGACTCTTGGGTTCAAGATTCTGGTATGCTTCATTACTCACTTCTATGAAGCATTGGTGAATCTATTGTTTGAAGACTTTGGGAAGATACAGGATTATGTATCGCTGGAAGAAGGGAACCAACTTCCGAGTATTAAAGTCTTGACTCGCTGCATCGGGTAGAGCTAAGTGGATTCATTTTGCAAGTGTGAATCTTGGAGCCACGGGGATGTCAGCTGAGTGCATTCGGAGGTTTAAACCAGGTCAGGGGTTTTGGGAACAGTGGGAGCATGGGACGTGTTCTGGGTACAGTTCTAAACACCGTTAGGTTTTGAAGACCGGAATTCCGAATGGGAAAATCTCTCCATGGTACTTGCAGGTTTTGGAGAGTGGTGTTTCCTCTGGAAGTCTCTGGAGTCGGTAGTTCGAGTGAGTAGGTGCCGGTTGAGATTGAGGATGAGTCAATGGCGGGTTTTGCCATGGCTGGGTCAGTGATGACTGCTGGGTTGGAGCTAGGGGGAGCTTCAACGGGCCCTTCTGGTAATTGAGGAGTGGGCTGCTGCAACTAGGAGGATTGGATTGAAGTCTTAGCTTGTTTATGGGAACTGAAGGTTTGGAGGACTTCTGTTATTTGAAATCTTAGCTTGTTCTTGGGAGCTGGAGGCTTGGAAACTTCTAATAGTGAAGTGTTAGCTTGTTCTTAGAACTGGAGGCTTGGAGGATTTCTGTTATTGAAGATTACTGGAGTTACTGGTATAGGGTCTGCTTGGATGGTGGGTTGAGGATTGCTCGAGCCTCCAAGTGGGAGATTGTTAGGTGTGTAGTCTCGTTTAGAGGCGGCCGGCCCTAACTAGGGTTAGCCGGCCCTAATGGGCCTATCTATACGGTTTGGGCCTAACTTGGAGAACAAGTTAGGAACCCTAGTTTTAATCTATAAATACTCTATGTTGTAATTGTAATCTGTGTGCCCTTGAACTTAATGAAATAACCTAGTTGCAGCCCGTGGATGTAGGTCCCCCACTGGGACCGAACCACGTAAAATTCTTGTGTCGTTTATTTTTCTGTACCGCATGATTATCGTTTGTGCATGTGTGTGTGTTGATTCCGCTGCGCCACGTTGTTCCTAACAATACCATGCATGATGAAACACAGGAATGTTACGTTTTATGCCATTTACATTGCCTATGAATTAAAGTAGAAAGATTAGGACCTGTAAGGGGTAGTAGAGAAGCGAGGCGTCACTTCTAGATCACGATAGTGATCATAGCATACTTTACATAAGAGTTATAAAATGTAATATCTACAACTTGAAAACACAATAATCACATAATCAAAATCAGTTTCACTATACCCAAACACTAGAAACTCATTATCTATGACTTGAAAACACAAAAATAATCGAAGTATATTCAATATACTCAAACGCTAGAAACTCATTATCTACAACTTGAAAACACAATAATCACATAATCAAAATCAGTTTCACTATACCCAAACACTAGAAACTCATCATCTATGACTTGAAAACACAATAATCAGATAATCAAAGTCAGATTCAATATACTCAAACACTAGAAACTCATTATCTACAACTTGAAAACACAATAATCACATAACCAAAATCACTTTCACTATACCCAAACACTAGAAACTCATTATCTATGACTTGAAACACAATAACCAGATTCCAAAACCACCAAAGAAAAGAATATTAATGTAATGTACCTGGGAGGAAGGTGAGAGCCCCGAGTCCTAACAGGCCATACGCTTGTGATCTATCTCCACCCATGTGACCGGTGAAGATGAAGAACGAGAGAATGAGAAGCCCACAACCAAGAACAAGCAGAAAAAGTGCAAGTGCAATGGATTTCCATGGGATTTCATCCAAGCTAGCTGGTGAGTAATCAAACCTCGGGTCATATTTTCCTCCATTGCCTATATAATCGTCGTCATCAGCAAGACGAGTGTAATTAACGTTCCGCCTAGATGCCATGTCAATAATTTAACTTATTGGATACACCAAAAGCACCGAAATCCAACTGTTTAAAAAACATCACATGACAATTAGGGTTACTGATTAGAAACAAGTGGCCAAATGTATGGGAACAGATGCATCACAGGACAACTAGGGTTACTGATTGATGCTTGGATCTAGGTGCATCTTCCTCATCAAACAAATGAATCATATCACAATTATAATCCAGAAATTTTTAACTTTATCTCACATAATTATCGAAAACTGACTGATTTGGTAACGAATCAACTAAGAACCCTAAATTAAGGATCCTCTTCAAACTTAGGTCAAAAGCATAGTTCGTAAAGACGATAATATAATAAAGAAAAACTAACCGATAATTTAGTTTTAGTCCTTTGGGAGTTTTACAGTTGATCCAGAAATCGCTTTGGACACGAAGAAAACCTGTCCGATCGCCACCCTGTTACGGTGACACTTTCTTTGAACCGTTAAAATGTAAGAATGTTCAACTCAAGACTATTATTGAAGACGGTTATTACGGTTTTCGTCCTTTAAAGTTTATATCAACCTCTAACTTAAAAAAATATAAGAATCATCCTTAATATTTAATGTTTAAGGTTTATCACACTTTTCGTTTTTTTAATACATAGATGTTACATTTAGTCGGGTCATAAAGTAATTTTGAACTTTATTTAGCTTGTTCAATTCTTCTTTATTTGACGATTTTCTAGAGACTATCAAAAACCCACCAAACTACATGGTAGTGTCGATGAAATCAAAGGTTCCACAAAAGATGAAATTAAAGAGAAAAATGAGTGGATGTGGGTCTGAGGAGGTGTGATGGTTTCAACCGGTGATAATGGTTGTGAACTGATTTAGGATTGAAGAAACCCTATGATACGTGCCAGATATTGGCCCGCACATTCACATTGACATGTAGGCACAAAAAAGATCGTGGGAGGCTAGTTGCTGAGTTGAGTCCAGGTTAGTAGCTTAACGGTAATTACCGACTAAGTAGTTGGTTATTTTCTCTAATTGTTTTCTTTGTTTGTATCCTATGAAAAGGTATTTGATTATGAAATAAATATAAGCATAAAATTGGAACAAGTTATCGCGTTTCTTATCTTATTTCTTTGGAAGTGTTTGTCTACTATAAAAAGCTATTATCTTGGGAAGTTGATCCACTCGAACAAGATTGTATTATCATATAGCCATTCTTCTTCTCGTCTTGTATTACCGGAATTTTGAGGCACGGTTCTCCGCAAGGGTCGTACAATTTTCTTGGCAAGTTGATTGTTACGTCTCCAAGGTGAATGGCCCCGAACCACCACTACCACATCCTAGATTGCCACCAAAGCCATTTTCTTTGAAACCCTTCGTACTTCAACTACACCCATCTGCAACTAAAAACCCCACCCGTCAGCACCCAAGACCAACCCCCAAACCGGCGCCAAAACAACCCAATTCCACCACAACTAATGCTAACATACCCTTCAAACACACCAACTGGCTTGCTATCGTACAAACGAAGAACCGAATGTCGACGATAGACGTGAATGTCGACGATAGACGTGAATGTCGACCACCGTGGCGCTACGTGGAGGTCGCCTTAAATGCAATTGGGAGAGTCGAATTGCGACCATCTTGGTGTTCTCATTTCTTCCTTAAGGATAAGGATGTTTTCAAGGGCGTGAGAGTGATGTGTGCTCATCTTATTTCTTTGGGAGTGTTTGTCTACTATGAATGCCTAAAATATTTTTGCAATGCTATTGTTATTTTATATGATAAAGAATTTTTACATGCACCCAATAGCCATGATATTGCTATTTTGTACGATACACATGAAAGTAGACATGACATTCCATGGATGCTCAATAGCAGCGACTGAACACATTAGGTTTGGAAAATTTTCTAATGAGTTTGCGTGGCCAATATCACCAAGGTGATCACCAATACCCAACGATCATGTTCGAAGCAGTGTCGTCACATGATTTTTTTTTGATTTTGGCATGCGTACTTTGGTGTTGCCGGTTCGAACGACATCAATGTTCTCAATCAGTCTCCAATGTTCACTAACGAGATGCATGGAACCGCTCCAAGGTGTCTATTTCAGGTTAACAGTCGACAATACAAGCGCAGTTATTACCTGGCCGATGTGATATAACTTTTTTGGTCAACTTTTATGAAATTATATTTTTATCCAACCGACACCAAGGAAAAAGAAATTTAAAAAGCTGCTTCCTTGTCACAGTGGAGGTCCACCAACATTTATTTAACTAATCTCTCTCTACTCTACTCTACATGCCACCATACGTATCTCAATCGTTGTTGATTGATTTTACAAATTCAGAAATTTGACTGTGTTCATCTGTTATCTGTAACTCGGTTAGTCGTTGAATTTTTCAACCATTGTTCGTCTATGTGGCTATCATAAGTTTCTGGTTTGTTTAGTTCTATCAATTGCTTTGTATGTTACGCGAATTCTTAACTGATGAGTTTGCAATCCGTGTATCAATTAGTTTTATCTTAAGGATACTTTATTAAGCTTGAAGAGGGACTCCATACACTCAAATCAATAATATCAATTCGCTAGGTCATTTATTCACACAATCATGTATTAGAGAGAATATATTATTTAGGTAATAATGTTTAGGAGATATGATTTAATTAGATTTTCTTTGTAATTATATTCATTGTACTTTTATAAATAGTTGATCAGTAATACAAAATACCTTACGGGTTTACGTTATTCCATATTAGGTAGTCCTTGTTAGGCTATGTGTAATGGTTTCACTAAAAAGTGAAAAACGAGTGAAACCACTAACAAAAAAACCACTAAAGTGTGTAATAGTTTCACTTTAACTAATCATTGTTATTAACTTTTTTTACTGATATTTATATATTTAAATAGTGAATTTCATAGTAATAAAACATAAGCAAAACATTAATTTCATAAAATAATAATAAAAAAACATAACACACCAAACAAATACGAAAGGTATCTGTCCGGTATTTCTTGTTGGATTGACGGTTAACGGAGAATGGGTCGTTTGGGTTCCAAGGATTCATGATTGTAGGTTGGATGAAGAATGTTTGAAGATTGTGAGAAAGTTGAATGATTATTGTTTGTAGATTGTGAGAAATCTGGATCAATTTTTTAAAAATTAATGAGATTATTTATAGATTTTTTTTAAATTATTATTATTATTTTTAATTTTAAATTGAGCCTAACGGCTCTTTCTTGGTTGGAAGACGAGCCTAACGGCTTTTTCTTGCACCCGACGCCCGTGGTTCTCCCCACCCAAAAACACCATGGGGGCGGTGTTCCACACCCTTTTGGGCTGATATGGCATAGGACGTTAGCCTATTACACATAGCTTTACTGTGATATGCTCGTGCGTATAAAGTATGAACGCATATCCATAATGATTTGAATACTTTCTTAAGAACTTTTACTTCCTTCACCTTCTTGACAAACTTGCAATCCTAGTTTCCCAGAATGCCATCATGCTGAAATATTTGTGTTATTGCTTTAGTCCTCAAGGTTACTTTATGTTGAAAACCAAGAATCCATTTTGAATACCTTTATAAAAATTTTCATCATGGTAGGGTATTTCCATTTGAGTTTCTTCAAGAAATTCTTTAACATCGAAGACACTAGTAAAAAGATTTGGTAAATTGTACCAAATCTTATATCAGTTATTTTGTTACCTTTGGCGGTTAAATATTTATCTATTAGTCGACTATCTTTACAAGATAATCTATGGAGGAAGCAGGGCGTGATGGGAAAACACTTGGTATTGGTTCATCTGGAAAGGTCAAAATCGCAGAGCATACATTAACCGGACACAAAGTTGCTATAAAGATACTCAACCGTTGCAAGATCAAAAACTTGGAAATGGAAGAAAAAGGTGGGAAGTTTGAAATGATTGTAATAACACCACCATTAAAGTGCTTTAGATGAAATTTTAAATAAAAAGTTAATTAACTTTATATATATTTTGAGCTTTTGCAGTTAGAAGAGAGATCAAGATACTGAGATTGTTCATGCATCCACATATTATCCGTCTCTATGAGGTTGTAGAGACACCATCAGATATTTATGTTGTTATGGAATATGTGAATTCCGGTGAGCTGTTTGATTACATTGTGGAAAAGGGAAGATTGCACGAGGATGAAGCTCGCAATTTTTTCCAGCAGGTAAAAATTATTTTTTATTTTTTTAATAATCATTTGTTAATAAAAACTTCCAGCTTGAAGCAGATAATTTCTGGTGTGGAGTATTGCCACCGGAATATGGTGGTACACAGAGATCTTAAACCTGAGAATCTGCTATTAGATGCCAAATGCAATGTCAAAATTGCAGATTTTGGTTCGAGTAATATCATGCGCGATGGTTATTTTTTGAAAACAAGCTGTGGGCCAAATTATGCAGCTCCAGAGGTATAAAAAATTATCTTGAAGCTTATTTTATGTACATTGTTAACTATATTATTGTCTTTTCGTTAGGTTATATCTGGGAAAATGTATGCTGGACCAGAGATTGATGTATGGAGCTGTGGTGTGATCCTGTACGCTCTTCTCTGTGGGACCCTTCCGTTTGACGATGAAAATATTCCTAATCTGTTTAAGAAAATTAAGGTGTGGAAATAATATATTAAAAGCTTGACAAAACAATTATGTTTGCTTATTCCTGATTTAAACATGAAGGGTGAGATGTATACCCTTCCTAGCCATTTATCCCCTGGTGCTAGAGATTTGATCCCAAGGTTGCTTGTGGCTGACCCGATGAAACATATGACTATTCCTGAGATCCGTGTGCACCTATGGTTTCAAGCCCACCTGCCCTGCTACCTAGCTGTCTCTCCACCAGATTCTACTCAGCAAGTGAAAAAGGTGTGAATATGATTATGATTGAAAATCACAATAAGAATGTCAAATACCTCACAATTTCAACTGTTATGCCAATGGTATTATGGTAATTACGATACTTTTTGGTTGCAGACTGATGAAGATATTCTTACAGAGGTGATTAAGATGGGGTTTGACAGGGAGGCCCTTGTTGGGTCACTTCGCAATCGTGTGCAAAATGAGGTTATTTATTTATTTTATTTTTTCATGTATTTTTATGGATTTCATGTTAGGTTTGAATTTTGTTGTATCTTTTAGGGTACTGTTGCGTATTACTTGCTACTGGACAATAGGTTGCGTAACTCAAACAGTTATCTTGGAGCCGAGTTCCATAAGCCTGCAGTTAGTTCAATAGTTAGCCTCTTGATCTTTTTTTATTTCTTTTTAGGTTGTCATACTGATGACAAAGTGTTTTTTGTGCATCATTGTCAATGTAGGAGGGGTACAACTGTAATTATCCAAATGAAGCTGCGGCTGCCACGTCACCTTTTGCGCAACACCCAACTGGATACATGGATTATCAAGGAACAAACACGAGCCAGATCGAGAGGAAATGGGCTCTTGGGCTTCAGGTTCCATTAACATTTGGCTTAGTTTTTTAGTTCAAAATATATTTGCTTTTTGTATGTATGACAAGATTATAACCGCTCATAATTCTTTGGCCCGTAGTTGGTTGGTTAATGGTATTCATGGCTCAATTTCAACAGTATCGGTCCCATCCTCGGGAGATTTTGACAGAAGTTTTAAAGGCTTTACAATCACTGAATGTTTGCTGGAAGAAAATAGGACACTACAACATGAAATGCAGGTGGGATCCAAGCCATAAGGAAGTTCCAATAAACAACAATGGTATGCAGAGTAGTCATTACTTTGGAGATGAATCAACCATAGCACATGCTGACATCACCTCAACATCACCCAATGTTGTCAAATTTGAACTCCAGGTAACATGATTTTATTATCTGTTCTCAAACTTTAACCTTTAAGGGAGTGACATAGTGGTACGCGCGTCACTGGTTTTCTGGTTCGAATCCAGCTGTCACTGGTTTTCTGCCTTTAACTCTCTTGAAGGTCACATGCCCGGCCAAGCTACGTTTTACCTGATCCCATTACTAAGCACAATATTGGTGGGTCCCGTGAATTCAACAGTAATGGATTTTCACGGTCACCAGAATAAAAACTTTGTTACTGATTGTGTTAGAATGTGTTTTATTGCAGATTTATAAAATTCGCGAGGAAAAGTATCTGCTTGATCTACAGAGGGTAAACGGGCCTCAGTTTCTGTTCCTGGAACTTTGTGGTTCGTTCCTTGCTCAGCTTCGGGTCCACTAGAATTCACATAGTAGCCTGAAATGAAGGACGCCTTTCTCCATGAAAAGCTAGGATGTATATACCAAAAGTGTAATTTTAACTAAAAAATCCTAAAACAATCGAATATGACTAACATCTAACGATTAATGTTGTTTGGTATAATTTGGATTGCGATTTTGCGTATTTACTGAAGAATTAAGGGAATTCTTGCATGGTTCAGTTGAATACTGAATCGAAAACGATTAAAACCAAACAGAATTACAATTTCGGTTTTAAACCAAGTTTTCAAAACTCTAAATTCGGCTTAAACGAATAACCCAAATAAACCAATTTTATTTTATTTTATTTTTAGCCCATATTCTATATATTGCTCAGTAAAACGAACATACCGAATAAACCAGTTCATTTACAACGATGTAACTAATTCGTGATTTCCGAATATACCGTTGCTGGGTTTTTTTTAATCTACGTTTCGATGCTCAAAAACTACCCGCTGCAACAGGCCAACGGTGAATACCGGTTATCGAGACCGAACCTTACAAATTTTAACACCCTCTTCGTAACGCTCCGGCTACGTTTACTCGTTTTTTTTATTTATTTAGAGATCCTAAATTCACAAAGAAAAAAAGCATCAAACGCATTTTCTTCGCCATAATAACATTAAGTAAGTTTATTTAAGTCGAAGACAATATCTCATTAAAGATCCTAACAACCGAGTTCTCCTCTCATCCACAACCAATACGCCAAAAACAAGTTGATAATATTTGAGGTGGATAATTCCTTATGAATCTAACATCTCTTTTGTCCACGGCCGATGTGGGATTTGCTTAGGGTGTTATAGATGCAAATTACTGTGTATCATGCAAGATGAAAGTGTAAATGTTGGGCTAGTTTCCGTAAACAGGCACAGGTGGATGGCAGCCGCACCTTAGGGTTTTAATTGTTTTCTTGTTAACCATTGACAATTCTAGTCTAAACTCATTTATATTGCAAAAGGGTTACAATATCATTTTGGCAATCAAGATTCATGTATAATGTTCAAAGTTGAAACTACAAAGAATAAACAACTTGAAAATAAGAACCTCAAGCTAGCTATAATCAATATAACAAATGTTTGGAAGATCAAGAGAGCTCCATAGTGATAACTCTCCATCAACAACATTACTTGTAGAAGACATCACACGCTCAGTTTCACCATCCTTCTTTAATACTTCGCCTTTCTGATCGAACCCCTCGTGACAAACGGACCTTTGCATTTTGGACCTTTCTCTCGAGTTTGAACCCCCACCCAGTCCAAGTTTCAGCTTCAAACACTCTGGTATGCCATTAAAAGCATAAAGAGAAGCCGAATACCTTCGCTCATATTTCATCCTCTTCACTGCTTCAGATATTGTTAATGGCTCTTCACCGTCGTAAATCTCCTCCTGAATCGAATCTGATGCTATTTCTTGAGCTATTTCAAATGGAGATACATTACAAGATGACCCAATTTCATCAATGAAGCTGAAATCAATCACTCCTATATCACTACACCCTTCTTCATCATCATCTTTAATCACACCTTCATTGTTTGTGTCACCACTTGGGCATTGAGATACTATATGATCATAATGATTATCCAGATCAAGATAATCATCTTTAACAGGTAATGGTGGCATAATCTCATCTGGGTAGTTGAGAAAATCAGTAAAGATTGAATCTTGGAACTCAAATAAGTCTTTCACTTCCTCATGGTGCATCTTTTCATCATGATCATGGTTAATGGTTAGCTGACAAGTGTTATGATCAGATGAACCATCTGCAGCCATGGCTGCTAAAGAACTGTTTCTGGCTTTGAGCCTATTAACAAGGAGGTTTGTGATTTTGGAGGGAAGGGCAGGGGTGGTTAAAGACGATTGCGAAGAAGGCCAGAAGTTGGTTCGAGTGTTGGCTCCTCTTAGCAAGCAAGCAGCTTCATCATAAGCTCTAGCTGCTTCTTCAGCTGTGTCAAAGGTGCCTAGCCATACTCTAATCTTCTGTATGGTGTCCTTGATCTCTGCCACCCATCTGCCAGAGGGCCGCTGGCGGACACCCACGAACCCCTTCCTAGCCCGCCGAGGGCCACCTAGTGCTGCTGCAGATGGAGTGTGTTCTTGATCACTCATGAGTTTTCTCTTCCTAGCCATTTTGTCTATCCTTGTAATTTTTGGATTTGGTATATATATATATATATATATATATATATATATATATATATATTAGTTGGTGATATATGTATGATATGTTTTAAGAGTTCTGATGCAATTATATAGAGGCATGGAGAAAGAAAAGATCTTGTCAAAATCAAAGCAACAGCTGAAAGGGTCTTACTCTTGTATACATCTTTTTGTTATTTTTTAATATTTATTTCTTTATTTTGTTTTCAGTTCTTGGCCATAATATGGAAACATTTGGAGGGTTATCTTTGATTGGTGGAGAAGAGAATAAACTATTTAATTTTTATAATATTCATTTAAAATTATAGCTTGACATGGTCAAAGGAGTGCATACTATAGGTTCATAGATCATTAATTCAAACCAACAATCAACAACAAGAATAAAGAACAAAGAAGTAGATGAAATCTTAAAGGAATTTTATTCACAATAATTGAATCAATCTGTTACTGACTCGAACTATTTATACTTGCGATCATAGAGATCAAACGGTACAATGGTTTCTGTCATTCCTCGTATCCCTTGACTGCATATACGGTTTCTAGGTTACAAATCCGACCCGTTAACTTTTATCCAAACTTGAATAACAGGTTAAGATATGCTCCTTAGCTTCCTCTTTCATGTTTTCATTTTAATATTGCATTCTCTTTGTTTAATATGTAAATGCAATCAAGAGTAGCACATCATAATCTTTCTAAAATATCTGTAAATGTTTAATAAACCAAACCATTTATCGCCAGAAGGTGTTCCTGTTGTTGGCCACCTTCTAACGGGTTCTTTACATGTTGCAGTTCTGATCCAAGCTAACCAACTTGCATCACATAAGAGACAATTGGAGAAATTTACATGAAAAGTTATGCAGTCTTTCTTTCTTATTAAATGTATAAATAAAGTCTACTGAATTCAGTCCATGTTATAACTATAACATGTTACAAGACTTCTGGTTATAAAACCATGACCTATGATGATTTCATTAGTTCACATTAGCTTCTAAAGAGGAAAAATGGAAGCTTTCAGGATTGTTCCAGACGACGGATTCCTTAAAATGATGATCATACGCGATGCCCGGTTTGAAAAGATAAAAAAATGTCAGATAGCATGGTTAAAGTATCAAGATTCAGTTATGAAGGTAACTGCCAATAGAATTAACCAAAGAAGAGACAAATAAAGGTTTTAGATGCCAAAAACATCAACATCTTGAGTTTTTTTTCTTCTGATTTTAACTTCATTCTTTTCATATTTACCAAATCCACCTCTCTCTCTCAAATGATTGCGATATGTCTCTTCCAAGACTGCCTTCAAATGTTCGAAGTTGAGCCCTTTTAAGGACTGTTAGACGAAGTGGGCGGTTAAACCGAATGGATATTAGTGGGCTGCATAATTGTTGTGACTGTAAAGGGAAGAGTCACAGTTCTTTGTACCATATTTTTTGTTATTCTCTCATTGTTAAGATCTCTATCTTCACTCTAAACTCTTTGATGTTGTAAATATATTTTTTCTTTGGATCTTGAGTTTATTGTTTATTTGTTTTATTGGTGTTTTAGTTATTCATCATTTACAGTCTCATTAGTTTTAATCTGTAATTTACTGATTTTAGAAATCTTAGTTTGTAAGGAGTTTTGAATTCTTTTTGTTCTCAAAACTTTTTGCTAAATCTAAAGATTTACGACTTTTTAACATGGTATCAGAGCCGTAGGACTAAGATTTTATTGTGTTCCCCTTTTGATTATAAGTTAAGTTCTTGATATGAGGATTTAGCTTTGTCTTCATTTGTAAGTTTTTCTATGTTTGTTCCCATTGACTATCTACGATTCTAACAAACAAACAAGCGTATCCAGTAAAATCGCACTCATAGCAAAAAACTACTTTAGAGTCTGGGGAGGGTAGGACGAAGCCTTAAATAATATAAAAATATTAAAAAAACTCGATTAAAATTTAAGTTTTGAATGATAATCACACCATTCTCATTCTCCCTAAATTAAGCGCCAAGCAATTCTTAGGTGCATATCAAGCAAATTGATTTTCCATTCTTCTCGTGAAGGTGTAAATGTTTCGTGACTCATTTCATGACTTAAGGATCACTAAATAGAGGTTTAATTTGGGGGAGAAGAAGAAATGTAGAGTTATCATATTATATCTTTAAAAAAAAGGGTATTATGATGAGTATGTTTTATACGTTTAGTAAAATATGAAATTATTTTTTAAAAAATATACATCCCAATAAACGGCCACTCTTTCATACTGTTAGGTATCACGAGTCGTTATCGCAGCGGAATCACACACATGCAGACAATCGATATACAGAAAAGTAGAGACACGGGAGATTTACAATGGTTCAGCCCAATTAGCCTACGTCCACTTTGCAACTAAGGTTCTTTATGGGAAAATTGTTAAAATGGACATTTGACCAGTCAAAGTTGCAAAAATGGACAAGGTTTTTCAGCCTTCTTGGGCATGGTCATTTAGGCTATTAGCCGGTTGAAGAAGGCTAGTTCGGCCGGCTTGGATTTCCGCGCCAACTCAGCTTTTTTCAGAATTTCAACCAACCAGGAATTGACACGTGGAGGTGCATATTCCCAAGGCGGCTAAAGCCCACTTCCAAGCAGCCTTAGCCGGCGAACTTTTTTTTTACATGGCTTAGCCGGCTTGGTTCGAGATGGCTTCCTTGTTGGCTTGTTTAATTCGGCTAGGCTTGGCTTAGCCGGCTCCGAAGGTGTTATTACACTTGATAGCGGGCTGAAGTAGTCTTACTAACCTACTTCGAGTTTTATAAATATAAATCTTCTCATTTCAACCTTCACTTTTCAAATTTCAAATTTTGCTTTAAGTACTTAGATCATATGTATTTTTAGCTGCAAGTAAAAAAAATAAATTAGAAACATCAGCATTATATATTAGTCTACTATATCTGATAACTTAGCCTACAATATGTTATTACTTAGCCTGCTATACAAAAATTAAAAACATTAACATTATATATTAGTCTGCTATATCTGATAACTTACCATGCAATATGTTATTACTTAGCCTGCTATACAAAAATTAGAAACATTAGCATTATATATTAGCCTGCTATATTTGATTACTTAGCCTACAATATGTTATTACTTAGTCTGCTATAATGTAAACTTATTTACTTGCTTGGTGTCACCTGTTGAAATACCATTGTTGGACCGACTCACGAAATATTTCAATTAGTTTGGTAATAGGCATCCGTCAAGCATAACGTGATAACGCGTTAATAGACTCAGCACTATTTGATGTCATAATGCCATAATGTTGACCAACAAAATGTTTTTGTGCCCATTTATGCAAACCAACACCTAGTAACGTATCACGAACAGTAGGAACAACTTCACAAAGCGCATTGAAATTTTCTTCAAAATTGTAAGAGACTAGAAACTAGTCCACTTCAGCCAAAAAAACTAGAATTGTAAGAGAAATTAAGAAAAAATGGAGAAAATTGGAAAACTAACTTAAATAAGTGAGATAAAAACTCGAAACAGGCTAACTAGTCCACTTCAGCCGGCTAAGTAGTGTAATAACACCTTCGGCGTCGGGGAAGCCATCTCGAACCAAGCCGGTTGAGCCATGTAAAAAAAAAGTTCGTCGGCTAAGCCTACTTGGAAGTGGGCTTTAGCCGTCTTAGGAATATGCACCTCCACGTGTCAATTCCTAGTTGTCAATTCCTAGTTGGTTGAAATTCTAAAAAAAAAGCTGAATTGGCGCGAAAATCCAAGCCGGCTGAACTAGCCTTCTTCTGCCTGCTAATAGCTTAAATGACCATGCCCAAGAAGGCTGAAAAACTTTGTCCAATTTTGCAACTTTGACTAGTCAAATGGCCATATTGGTAATTTTCCCGTTCTTTATTATTAGGTGCTCAAAGATACAAGTTACATCATAGGTTCTATTTATAATAATAAGATTAGGGTTAATAACTTAATTAACAAGAAACTAATAACCGGGCTCAAGCCCATTAGGGCCGGCTCCCTCTTAATTTCCTGCACAAGCCTTCATAACCCAACAATCTCCCACTTGAAGGCCTTGCGAATACTCCAGCCCGCCCTCAAGCACACAATAACCCAGATTCAGTAACTCCAGTATCTTTCATATCCAAAGTGTCCCAAGCCTTCAGTCCCCATAAACAAGCTCAGACTTCATCAAAACCCCTAGTTGCAATCCCCCCTCTTCATCATGTACATGAAGGGGCGGTTGAAGCTCCCCCGAGCTCCAACCCAGCAGTCATTTATGACCCATCCTCTGTCTTAACTGGTTTACACATTCCACCAGTTCCAGAGATGCACCGAGAATCATCACCACTCTCCACATTCAGCAAGTGTTTCCATGGTGAGAATTTATCAATCAGACTACCGGTCTTCAAAACCCAACGTTGTTTTGTAACTGTGCCCGGAACACGCCCCGTGCTCCCACTGTCACCAAACCCCTGAACTAGTTTAGACCTCCGATCCCGCTCAGCTTGAGTCACCTTAACACCAGGCTTCACCGTTGCAAAAGGAACCCTCTTTTGCTCCTTTGACTCAACGAACCCGACTTTGTTATGCTTAACCGGGAAGGTTCCCTCAGCAGATACTTCAACCATATAAAGTGACCCCTTCTTATTTCCCCGAGCAATAACCAGATTTCCATTTGTCACTTTCCATTTGCCACCACCGAACTTTACTTCCATTCCTTGTTCATCCAACTGACCAACAGAAATAAGCTTCGTCTTCAGATCTGGAATCACCCTGACATTCTTCAAGTTCCATGTAGTTTCCAATGGAGTTTTTAGACCAATATCTGTAACACCCAAAAATAAAAAGAAAAGAAAAATTCAAAATTTCACTCCCTCGCGGTACGCGAGGGAGATTTTGACAAAACCTCGCGGTACGCGAGGGGACTGCTTATGCGCAGAAAATCACCTTCTCGCGGTACGCGAGAAGATCTTCGATGAAGTCTCGCGGTACGCGAGGGAATAGTACACGCGTCAGGGCCAGAAAACACGTGTCATGTACACTTGCCGCCTGCTGCCACGTGTCATGCTGACTCACCTCGATTCGCGACTTGTCATCCCCTCGCGGTACGCGAGGGATTTCCTTGGCCGGCCTCGCGGTACGCGAGGGACCGGAATTCCAGCCTATAAAAGGCCTTCAAAGGGGATTGAATTCTGTACAGTTTCCAAACGTTCGTTTCACACAAACCCCGTTCTTTCAAGCTCCACGACATCCCGAAGTGCTATCCAAGAGTCCAAACGAAATCCTGCACCAGCCGAAGTTTCGTCCAAATCCCGCGAAGTAGGTATCGTTAAAACTATTCATATATATATAGCCGCAATTATATATATATATTCTCTCATATATATTCTCGTTAATCGTGTCTTCCCTAGGAAGAAACGTGTCGAGGTTCTGCTCAAATTCCGAAGCCTACAACCCTACCAGCCATCAAAATCAAGGTGAACACGTTTAACGCTTTTCAAACGATAAAACCATTTTATTTACGAAAACGGCATGAAACAAATTAAATGCTTTAATCATAAGGGTAATCTACGTGATAGCATTCAGGCCATAAGCATACGTAGATTTGATCAAATGGTATACATGTGACGGGTGAAAGTCCGGTCCGTGGCTGGGTACAGATCATGTAATGGGAAATCATAAGACTAAGGATGGGTTTCCTTAGCAGATTATACGAGGGACGAGTTCCTGAGTATCATGTAAGACTAAGAACAAGGTTCTTAGCATCATCACCCTGGGAATAGGCTATCAGTCTGAGACATAGCGCTCAGCCAGTTGACCCCATGGCAGTTAACCCAGTGTATGTAGGTGGTATATACTTCAGGTGAAATAGACTGCTGAATGTGTAGATTTATCATACAAAAACGTGCTTAAAGGCTTTAATTTGGTTTATGTTAGAAATCATTTTCGTGTCAGTTAAATGTGATTCACCAGCTTTATGCTGATGTTTATTTTCAAAACGTTTTTCACAGGTAATGAAAGAAATCATTAAATTCAGGGTGATGCAGTAAAGACAAGATCTTTAGGCATATCAAAATCCCTGTGGCAGACTAATACAAGACCAAATGTTGGAACGGACGTAGATCCTAGACATTTTGAATGGCTTGTATTATGTAAATTATTTCAATCACTGTACATTATATAATAGACTTTTGAAGATCTATTATCATGAAATGAAAAGGGACGTGGATCCCAAGTTTTGACAAAAAGTACAGAATTAACCCTTGAGGTTATTTACATTACATTTCATTACAAAAAGGCATCAAGTAAAAACAAAGACTTCCGCTGTCCAAATTTATGGGACCTCATTCAGATACCAGCATTATCTCGCGACGCCCGGGCAGGGGTAGCCCGGGGTTGTGACAGGTTGGTATCAGAGCCACATTCAAGGGTTTTAGCAAAACTAGATACTTATATGATTGTATCTAGGCTTTAACCAATAGTTGTGCCTACTGAACAAACGATAGGAAGATGCCTTTAACATAACCAATAAATTACAGGATGTCAGATCCATACTATTATCCTTATAATTACCCAAACTACTTCCCTGGAGAATCATCTAATCAAGTAGTACCAAGATATGACGATTATATCCACTACCTGCCGACCCCGGAGAATTGGAACAGAATGGTCGCAGAACAAGTGGAGCAGACTCAAGCAAGGCTTGAACCTCTGAGAGAAGAATCAGAGTATTCAGTGGAAATGGAAGATTCAAGAGAATCTTTACGTCCTGTTATGACATCTATGCCACCACCTCAATCATTAGACGTGGTAGATCATACCGGAACAATTCCAGAACATCCACCAAGTCCAAGTGAAGAAACTTCGCGTTCATTTGCTGAATCTGACAAGGCTGCCGTTTGTGAAGGCAGTGGTGGAAAATACTTCTTTGACCCTATTCCAGAACATCCCGTTTTCAAGGAACCTTTCTTCTATGTAGATCCCTCCGATGGACGTCAGTATGCAACCGACGGAAAGGTCGTGTGGTCTGTTAATTCAACATATCATGATCTTAGGATGGGACACAGGAAACCACCTCCTTGCTATGGATACCCTGAAGAACTGCCAAACTCAATGGATGAACACCTTGATCGTGCTCTTAGGGAAGCTGACGATCTACGTGCTGAGCTGTTCTTCACCAGACAAATTGTAGTCCAGAATGAACAAACTATAATTGATTATGAGCTAGCTCAGGAAGACAGGAAGTATGCAGAGCAATGGGTGGCAGATCAGTTGATCCAGAAGGGTGCTATGACCGAGACCCTGGGGAGGTTCTATCAGGATTTGGGAGATGTGTTTCTAGGTTGAAGTTGATAATAGTATTTGTATAATTAGCTAACCCTACGTGATATAGATACATATCTATATTTCTGTATTTGTAATGAATAGATGAAGTTTAACGATAATAAACTTCAAATTTTGACCCAAATTCGTGCTTGTGTTCTTAGATGTCTCAACAAAACAATGACAATAGCGGTCCATCTACCTACATTATCAAGGAAAAAGGAAAAGAAGTTAATAATAATCCTGAAATAACTACTCAACAACCAGAATTGCAACAACTGGTCAAACAAAGCATTAAAGAAATGCTTCCTGCCATAATAAAGGAAGTACAAGAAAACATCAAAACTCCAAGCCACGTAACTCTTCCTTCAAAAAGAATGGAAAACCCTTCGAAAACCCACACAGAGCAAGTAGCAAGCTCTCGTAAACCTCAAACCTCGAAAAGATCCAGAACATCAAGCAATAAGTATTCTGAATCTGAAGAATCGTTAAATCTAAGCAGTGAAAGCTCAGAAGAAGAAAATGAAACAAAAAGGTATAAACACAAGGGGTGTTCTTACAAAACCTTTCAGGACTGTAAACCTTATGAATTTAAGGGCACCGAAGGCGGTATTGCTACTCTTCACTGGCTAGAGAAGATGGAGTCAGTAATAGCAATTAGCAAGTGTGCTAAGAAAGATCAAGTACTGTATGCTTCAAACTCCTTCAAAAATGAAGCGTTGGAATGGTGGAATTCAATCATTTCTGCCAAAGGGAGGAGAAAGACCAATGCTATGGATTGGAAAGAATTCCGAGCAAAGGTGAAAAGGAAATTTTGCCCCAAGAATGAGAAAGAACAAGCTGAAAGGAAATTTTTGGATCACAGGATGGTGGGTACCAATGATCGAGAGTATACTACCAAATTTTTTGAATATGCCCGTTTGGCACCTCACCTGGCTAAACCCGAGTCGGTTCTCATAACTCGATATATTTACGGTTTAGTTCCAGAGATCCGTGATTTGGTGAAGGTTGTCTCACCAAAAACCATTGAGTCCACCGTAGAGCTGACCGGTACCATGACGGCTGGATTGATCAGAAACCTAGAAGAGAGAAAGAAAATGGAATCCTCTACAAAAACAAAACCCGAAGCCAAAAGATTTAGCAAAAGCTTTGGGCAAAAAGGATTTCCATTTAACAATCCACCATGCAAAACGTGCGGACGCAGGCATAGTGGAAAGTGTGTTTTTGAAACTCCATTCTGTAATCATTGCAAGGTCTCAGGTCACACTACTGAGAATTGCTTCAAGAGAAAGGGAATGATTACTTGTTTCAATTGTGGAGAGCCAGGGCACATCAGAACGAATTGCCCTAAGTTTGCAAAGACCAGAGGAGCTGGAGGATCAGGAGTTAAGATAACTCCAGAAACCAAAAAGATCGTGCGAGCATTTGTCATGAATGCTAATCAAGCTGAGAGAACGCCGGACGTAATTACCGGTACGTTTCTTCTTAATAATGTTTATGCTAAGGTCTTATTTGACTCAGGTGCGAACCGGAGTTTTATAGATTATAATTTCTGTAATCTATTAAACGAACCATTAAGTCCCTTAGCTGAAACATATGAAGTAGAAACAGCGAACGGTGATTTGATAAAAATATCCCAATCACTGAACAATTGTTACATTACATTGGCTGGTTTCACTATCCCAGTACAATTGTTACCAATGTCAATAACTGGCTTTGACATTGTTTTGGGGATGGATTGGTTATCCAATAACCAAGCCGAAATCCTTTGTAATCAACAAGTTGTAAAACTCGTTACACCAACAAACAAAACTCTAACTATCCAAGGTGATAAACCCACAAAACCTATCCAGATAATCTCCATACTTAAAGCAACCAAGTGCTTAAGAAAAGGATATCTGGCATGTCTGGTATCAATTACTGCCTTGGAAAAGGAGAAGAAGATAGAATCAGTACATGTAGTATCTGAATTTCCAGACGTTTTTCCTGAAGAACTGCCTGGATTACCACCAGAACGAGAGGTAGAATTTCGAATCAACCTTGTACCTGGTGCAACTCCAATTGCCAAATCCCCGTACAGACTGGCACCCACAGAAATGGCAGAACTCAAGAAACAATTGGATGAACTTCTTGAGAAAGGTTTTATCCAACCAAGTTCTTCACCCTGGGGAGCTCCAATTCTCTTTGTTAAGAAGAAAGACGGATCAATGCGCATGTGTATTGATTATCGGGAACTGAATAAAGTTACCATCAAAAACCGATACCCGCTTCCACGGATTGACGATTTATTCGATCAACTCCAAGGAGCTTGTCATTTTTCAAAGATCGATCTTCGTTCAGGTTATCATCAGTTGAAAGTGCATGATAACGATATCTCGAAAACTGCATTTCGAACACGGTATGGACATTTCGAGTTCACGGTTATGCCATTTGGACTTACAAATGCTCCTGCCGCATTCATGGACATGATGAATCGTGTCTGCAAACCTTACTTGGATAAGTTTGTCATAGTTTTTATTGATGACATACTTATTTATTCCAAAACCCAAGTTGAACACGAAACTCATCTTCGAACCATACTTGAACTTCTTCGAAAAGAGAAATTATATGCTAAGTTTTCCAAATGCGAATTTTGGTTAACGGAAGTACAATTTCTTGGTCATGTCATCAACGTGAACGGAATTCAAGTAGATCCTTCCAAAATTGAAGCTATATCCAAATGGGAAATTCCCAAGTCACCCACCGAAATTCGTAGTTTTCTGGGATTAGCGGGATATTACCGCCGGTTCATTCAAAATTTTTCTCGTATAGCAATCCCACTCACATCCCTAACTCGGAAATCTGTAAAATACGAATGGGGACCCAAACAATCTGAATCTTTTGAAACTTTGAAACAAAAACTGACAAACGCACCTATTCTATCTTTACCAGATGGTATTGAAGACTTCGTAGTTTACTGCGACGCCTCACATACTGGTTTAGGTTGCGTATTAATGCAACGCAAGAAAGTCATTGCTTATGCATCTCGTCAGTTGAAAATTCATGAGAAAAACTACTCAACCCACGATCTAGAGTTGGGCGCTATAATCTTTGCTTTGAAATTATGGCGACACTATCTCTATGGGGTTAAGTTCACAATCTACACTGATCATAAAAGTCTCAAGTACATATTTAGCCAGAAGGAGTTAAATATGAGACAAAGAAGATGGATGGAAATCCTGAATGATTATGATTGTGAAATTTGTTATCATGAAGGAAAGGCAAATGTAGTAGCAGATGCCTTGAGCCGAAAAGAAAATGTCAAGCCAAAGAGAGTACGTTCTCTCAGACTTGAACTACAAATTGATCTTGTAAGTCAGTTAAAAGAGGCACAAGAGTTAGCTTTGAAGGAAGGTAACTTTGAAAAAGAAGGAATGAAAGGAATGCGTGATTTACTGATCAAAGGAGAAGATAATATCCTTCGCATGAATAAACGTATTTGGGTACCAGTTACAGGTGATCTTCGAGAGCGAATCCTCGAAGAAGCACACAAGTCCAAATACACCATGCACCCAGGAAGTGATAAAATGTACAAGAACCTCAAAGAAAGTTACTGGTGGATTGGTATGAAAAAGAACATTGCTATCTACATAGCAAAATGTTTGACTTGTTCCAAAGTCAAAGCCGAACACCAAAAGCCAGCTGGATTATTGCAACAGTTAGAATTACCAGTTTGGAAATGGGAACTGATAACTATGGACTTTATTACAAAACTTCCTCGAACCACTCGTGGAAATAATGCAATCTGGGTTATCATTGACCGTTTAACCAAATCAGCTCACTTTCTATCTATCAAGGACACCATGAGTATGGACAAAATGGCGCAAATTTACGTTAATGAAATTGTAACGTTACATGGTGTGCCTCTATCCATAGTGTCAGATAGAGATAGTCGCTTCACATCTCGATTCTGGCAAAGTTTTCAAACAGCTCTAGGAACTCGATTGAATCTTAGCACTGCTTATCATCCACAAACTGATGGGCAGAGCGAAAGAACCATACAAACCCTAGAAGATATGCTCCGAGCCTGTGTGATAGACTTTGGAGGTAATTGGGATGATCATTTACCTCTAATGGAATTCTCATACAACAATAGTTATCACACAAGTATTCAGGCCGCACCATTTGAAGCATTGTACGGACGAAAATGTCGAACGCCTGTATGTTGGTCAGATATCGGAGAAAATCAGTTATCAGGACCAGAGATAGTCCAAGAAACCACTGATAAAGTATTACAAATACGTGAACGTTTAAAAGCGGCTCGAGATCGACAGAAAAGTTATGCAGATAAACGAAGAAAGCCGTTAGAATTCCAATTCGGTGACAAGGTGTTATTAAAAGTTTCACCTTGGAAAGGTGTTATTCGTTTCGGAAAGAAAGGAAAGTTAAGTCCACGTTTTGTTGGACCTTTCAAAATCATTAAACGAATCGGATCTGTTGCCTATCAGCTTGAACTACCAGTAGAGATGGGTGGGGTACACGATATATTCCATGTATCAAACCTACGTAAGTGTTTAGCTGATGAATCCTTGCTTATGCCTTTACAAGATGTGGAAGTAAATGAAAAGCTCAAATTCATTGAACGACCGTTACAAATTGAAGACCGACAAATCAAAAAGCTTAAACGGAAACAATTGGTGTTGGTCAAAGTAAGATGGGATTCCAGACGTGGCCCAGAATATACCTGGGAACTTGAGTCAGAAATGCGCAAAAAGTATCCACATCTCTTTCAATGAATCTCGAGGACGAGATTATTCTAAAGGAGGGGAGGATGTAACACCCAAAAATAAAAAGAAAAGAAAAATTCAAAATTTCACTCCCTCGCGGTACGCGAGGGAGATTTTGACAAAACCTCGCGGTACGCGAGGGGACTGCTTATGCGCAGAAAATCACCTTCTCGCGGTACGCGAGAAGATCTTCGATGAAGTCTCGCGGTACGCGAGGGAATAGTACACGCGTCAGGGCCAGAAAACACGTGTCATGTACACTTGCCACCTGCTGCCACGTGTCATGCTGACTCACCTCGATTCGCGACTTGTCATCCCCTCGCGGTACGCGAGGGATTTCCTTGGCCGGCCTCGCGGTACGCGAGGGACCGGAATTCCAGCCTATAAAAGGCCTTCAAAGGGGATTGAATTCTGTACAGTTTCCAAACGTTCGTTTCACACAAACCCCGTTCTTTCAAGCTCCACGACATCCCGAAGTGCTATCCAAGAGTCCAAACGAAATCCTGCACCAGCCGAAGTTTCGTCCAAATCCCGCGAAGTAGGTATCGTTAAAACTATTCATATATATATAGCCGCAATTATATATATATATTCTCTCATATATATTCTCGTTAATCGTGTCTTCCCTAGGAAGAAACGTGTCGAGGTTCTGCTCAAATTCCGAAGCCTACAACCCTACCAGCCATCAAAATCAAGGTGAACACGTTTAACGCTTTTCAAACGATAAAACCATTTTATTTACGAAAACGGCATGAAACAAATTAAATGCTTTAATCATAAGGGTAATCTACGTGATAGCATTCAGGCCATAAGCATACGTAGATTTGATCAAATGGTATACATGTGACGGGTGAAAGTCCGGTCCGTGGCTGGGTACAGATCATGTAATGGGAAATCATAAGACTAAGGATGGGTTTCCTTAGCAGATTATACGAGGGACGAGTTCCTGAGTATCATGTAAGACTAAGAACAAGGTTCTTAGCATCATCACCCTGGGAATAGGCTATCAGTCTGAGACATAGCGCTCAGCCAGTTGACCCCATGGCAGTTAACCCAGTGTATGTAGGTGGTATATACTTCAGGTGAAATAGACTGCTGAATGTGTAGATTTATCATACAAAAACGTGCTTAAAGGCTTTAATTTGGTTTATGTTAGAAATCATTTTCGTGTCAGTTAAATGTGATTCACCAGCTTTATGCTGATGTTTATTTTCAAAACGTTTTTCACAGGTAATGAAAGAAATCATTAAATTCAGGGTGATGCAGTAAAGACAAGATCTTTAGGCATATCAAAATCCCTGTGGCAGACTAATACAAGACCAAATGTTGGAACGGACGTAGATCCTAGACATTTTGAATGGCTTGTATTATGTAAATTATTTCAATCACTGTACATTATATAATAGACTTTTGAAGATCTATTATCATGAAATGAAAAGGGACGTGGATCCCAAGTTTTGACAAAAAGTACAGAATTAACCCTTGAGGTTATTTACATTACATTTCATTACAAAAAGGCATCAAGTAAAAACAAAGACTTCCGCTGTCCAAATTTATGGGACCTCATTCAGATACCAGCATTATCTCGCGACGCCCGGGCAGGGGTAGCCCGGGGTTGTGACAATATCTCCCATGCCCGTTACTTTAAGAACCTCACAGTTTCCTAAACGTACCTTCCCAAAGTCGCCTACCTTCATATTCACCATTGTTTCCCCGCTGTGTATGGCGTGAAACGAAGATCCAGAATCCATAACCCAAGAGTCAGTGGCAGACTCTACACAGCAAACCAGTGTTTCATCCTCAGATTCTTCTTCTTCCTGAACACTATTCACTTCCTTTTTCTTTCCCGGACATTGACTTTTCACATGTCCAATTTCATTACAGCTCCAGCACTTCACATTCTTTCGAGTTCTAGACGAACTCCTTCCCCTACTCCCACTGCTACTGTTATTTTCCCTTCCTCTGCCCACATTGAATAAATCAAAAGAAGATCCTCCACTAGTGTTCCCCCGACGAATGTCTTCACCCAAAATACTATCCCGGATCTCGTTAACCTTCAAATTTCCAGCTCCACCAGAATTAGTGATCGCTGTCACATAAGCTGTCAGGCAAAGAGGATAACAGGATCGCCGTCTGAGTATCATCATCAAACTTTGTCCCAACGGTCGATAACCTGGACAAAATTGAATTTATGTTATTAATGTGATCGGGTACTAAGCTTCCCTCGTTCATCCTCATCGTGAACAACTCCCTCAACAAGAACACCCTTTTACCGGCAGACGGCTTTTCATACATATTTGACAGAGCTGTCATCATACCATGAGCCATGGTTTCCTTCATGATATTAAACGCTACACTCCTCGTCAAAGCCAGTATAATCTTATCTCTCGCCTTTTTGTCCTTAGATTTCTATATCACTTCGTCGGCTTGACTCAAACCACCCGGTTTCTCTTCTAATGTCATCTCCAAATCGTTTTCACTAAATAACGCCTCTATTTGCATCTTCCACCATGCAAAATCAGTCCCATTAAACTTCTCGATTCGAACTCTCCCGTCTTCAGCCATTGCAAACGAGAATAAAAAGAAACCAAGATAAAAAAAATCCACCAACCCCTTCTCGAACAACCCACCTTCCTGTGATCGAACCAGTAGCGAAGAACTGTGTGTAAACAACGAGCCAAAGCTCTGATACCAGTTGTTAGGTATCACGAGTCGTTATCGCAGCGGAATCACACACACAGACAGACAATTGATAAACAGAAAAGTAGAGACACGAGAGATTTATAGTGATTCAGCCCCGATTGGCCTACGTCCACTTTGCAACTAGGGTTCTTTATTATTAGGTGCTCAAAGATACAAGTTACATCATAGGTTCTATTTATAATACTAAGATTATGGTTAATAACTTAATTAATAATAAACTAATAACCGAACTCAAGCCCATTAGGCCCGGCTCCCTCTTAATTTCCTGCACAAGCCTTCACAACCCAACACATACAACAAGAACAATGACTACCACATGTTTCATATGATGTGAGCCTTCTTCCTTTGAGGTCGTGCGATACATTTATAATCATGTTAGAACTATTTTACATCTATGACCATGAATTACGTGACAACACAGTTGAACATGAACTTTTACTCGCGTAACATCTTTTACGTACAATAAAACACACCTAAATAAAATGCTTAGCGAATAATTTTTGGGTATCTATTTTATGACTCATGTATAATAAAAAACTTCTGTTATAATATAACAATCCATAATATATACAACTCTAAGTCAAACATAATCATTCCACACATCAACCATTTATAAAACGTTTAACCTATTCGCGAATTTGAGTCGCATCAAACCTAAACTTTCATGCGACTTCATTTTTTACATTTATGATTGTTTCCAATATGTTGACTGTTTGCTGAATACAAACCAAAAAAAAAAACACAAAATTTCTTGACTTCTTTTTATAAAAGTTCTAACCATCAACGTTTTTATGTTTTAATAACCAAACTAATTTAGTTTAGTGTATTTCTTATTAATTTTTTTTTATCAATTTGAATGTTTTGACTGGTAAATTAATTTATGAGAGCATTTTTTTTATTATTACTAGTTTAGATCCCGTGTCTACACACGTGGTGAAATATATCAATACATAAAAACTTTAAATCTTTAAGTATATATTTTACATGTGTAAAATTTTATTACATATAGTAAGAATTAAAAAAAATTCAAAATATGAAAAAATTAGTATATAATTGGGTTTCGAAAATACGTTAATTACTATTTTTAATATAATTTGACTTTTATTTACTATTTGATTGAAAATAAAAGTTATATAATTAAATTTTAAAATTTCTTATGATAAGAAATAATTTAAAATAAATATGTTTTATTAGTATAATTAGTATTTTTTTTCTTTAAATACATATTATTATTAAAATATAGAAGTGCATTAAATAGGAGAGAGAGGTGAAAATTTTTTTATGAGAATGAATATGGAGACGACACGTGACATGTAAAAACCTTTATTTATTATACAGAATAGATTTGTAAATAATTTTTTTGAGATTTTCAAAGAAAATGAAAACCAAACCCTGAACACATCTGCCCATTTCTGTTACGTCAAACCAAATTTCAAAACGAAGATCGGAATTCTGAATTTCATCACCTCGCGACGGGCCGAGGTCACCGCTGGCGTCGGATATCTATCATCGTATCCCGGTGAGGCTAAATCGGTAAATTATCTTACATCTTCCCCGATCTACGCTCTTCACTTATGCATTTTATGAATCAAATCACAGTATTAGGTCAATTGATGAATCCTGCTTTGTTCATACGATTTGTTCTAACATTAATTGCAATGATGATGAGGTTTGTTTGAACTGATTTATAACGGAATCTAGGTTTTTACTTTAATTTGTTTGAGAATGATTGATCCTATTTAGTTAAGTGATTAATTGTGCTAATTAGGTACTTCAATTTTGAGTGGTGTTAATAATTTCCAAAAGTTTTAGGTGTCACATGCTTTTTAAGTTTAACTAGTTAGAAGTGATATGAAGCTCTATTTGGTAATTTAGGTGCATTCAAGTTGAGCAAAAGAAAACCATAAGGCAATTAGGTCTGGATAACTGTGGCTATGTATGAAATTTGAACTTTTAGAACTTTTATTCATTAGATCAGGTTGAATAATAGTGGAAATTAGGTCTGGATAATATGGGCCATTACTGAAAGGGGTTGGTCCGAATAGGTTGGCACATTTTTTTCTTCCGCAAAATAAGGGTTTTGACAGACAAATACTGCATGAAAATATAAAATGCACATAGATAAGTATGCATCAATTAAAGTGTGAGTATACTGGGTTGCAGGTAGGACATCCAAACTATGATGGATGACCTGACCAAAGACATTCATTTAAAACTATCAAATCAACTTGTTTGACCTACTTGACAATCTTGTTCATCCCATTACCACCCAATCTTTAAACATCTGGGCCAGAGTGCCAGACAGGTCCTGTTTTATTGTAAATGGGTTTCTCTTTGCTAGTTTGTTTGTCAACAAGGGTCAAAGTTTAACTCGTTTTATGCCCGAGCCAAGCAGAAATATATTAACAAATAAATAACAAAGAAAATCTCCACTCAGAGCTTGGAAGTAAACAAATAAAAATAAAGAAAACCAGAATGCAAAGAACGATATTATACAAACGTTACATTACAATTTACCTGGCAAAGCTCTTGTATGTATAAATTATATGTATATGTGGTTGCGTTTATATTCTCTGTTCAATTTCCAATTTTAGTTATCCACATTATTTATTTATTTAATTTTCTAATTGTGCATATCTTACCTTGAAGGTGGTTATTATATCCCAAGATAAAGTTTTCTTTGCCATAGAGAGTTGGATGTAAGCCCCAAGCTTCATTGACAGCATTTCTCATTAAATTCTTGGAAATATGGGGTGCCCGAGCCAACAACCCAAACTTGCTCAAGAAGCTAAAGATGCGGCGTGCAGGTCTCTTAAAATTTCTTCAGCATTTATAGTAAATTCAGAAATTGGTGCAGTTTTATCTGTCATGAGAAGAAATGTGAGGTGGGGAGTTCAATACATGGAAGATGAAGATCAATTAGATCACTCCTTAATAAAATCTTTCAAAGAAATACGAAGTAAGGTTTTCTTATGGCAAAACCAATGGCACACCATCAATCCAATTGTGTATCTTCAGCCTTTTTTAGATGTAATTCAGTCTGATGAAACTGGTGCACCAATTACTGGTGTTGCTTTATCTTCAATATACAAATTTGTAACCCTAGAAATACTTGATCTCAATACTATTAATGTAGCTGACGCATTACATCTAATTGTTGATGCTGTGACAAGCTGTCGTTTTGAAGTAACCGATCCTGCGTCTGAGGAAGTAGTATTGGTCAAGATACTTCAAGTTCTTCTAGCTTGCTTGAAGAACAAGGCATCTGTTAAGTTAAGTAACCAGCATGTATGTGACATGGTGAATACGTGTTTCCAAATAGTTCATCAAGCAAGCTCAAAAAGTGAACTTTTGCAGAGAATAGCTAGACAGACAATGCATGAGTTGGTCAGATGTATTTTTTCACATCTGCATGAGGTTGGTCATAAGGAACAACGTTTGACTCAGGTAATAAAATATGATCGGCCATCAATATTTCTATCTTTTATGATTATTTTGAAAAAAAAGTGAAATATATATACATATCTTTTCCAGGTTGGCAGTAAACAAGAGGACAATGTTTATACTGGTTCAAAAATTGAAGACAGAGTAATTTCTGTTGTTGGTTTTACCAATCTTTCCACAGACATTACAGGGGAAGTTGGTCAAACTGGTCAAAGTAAGGACCTCCTTACAACAGAAGCCTATGGGGTTCCATGTATGGTGGAAATATTCCAATTTCTTTGTTCTCTTCTGAATGCTACTAATGTGGGAGTGGGTCCCAGATCTAGCTCTTTATCATATGATGAAGATGTCCCGTTATTCTCCTTGGGCTTAATTAACTCAGCCATTGAGTTAGGTGGGGCTTGTTTTGAACAGCATCCTGAGTTGCTATCTTTAGTGGAAAATGATCTATTTCATAGCTTAATGCAATTTGGTTTGTCCTCAAGTCCACTGATTCTTTCTACAGTATGCAGCATTGTTTTGAATTTATATCATTTTCTACGCGTGAAGCTTAAACTACAGTTGGAAGCATTTCTTTCATCTGTGCTTATGAGGATTGCACAAAACAAACATGCAGCTAAATATCAACAACAGGAAGTTGCCATGGAAACTATTGTTGATCTTTGCAGGCAGCCGACTTTTATCTATGAAATGTATGCCAATTATGATTGTGACATATCGTGTAGCAATATCTTTGAAGACCTAGTCAACTTGTTATCAAAAAGTGCATTTCCGGTCAATAGCCCGTTATCTGCCATACATGTTCTTGCTCTAGAAGGATTAGTTGCCATGATTAATGGTATGACTGAAAGAATAGGAGGTGAAGTACCCATATTAGATTATGCCATGTCAGATCTTGAAGATCATGAACCCTTCTGGAAGGTGAAATGTGAGAGTTATGAGAATCCTGATTATTGGGTACCATATATTCGTAAAATGAAACACATGAAGAAAAAGTTACTGGTTGGGGCCGATCATTTCAATAGAGATCCTAAAAAAGGTCTTCAGTTTCTTCAAGGAATGCATATTTTACCCAATACACTTGATCCTGCAAGTGTAGCATGCTTTTTAAGGTACACCTATGGGTTAGATAAGAATCTTGTCGGTAATTATTTAGGGAATCATGATCCATTCTGTGTTGATGTTCTTCAAGAATTTGCTAGAACGTTTGATTTTCAAGAAATGAATCTCGACACTGCTTTGCGTGTTTTCTTGGAAACTTTTAGATTACCCGGGGAAGCTCAGAAGATTCAAAGAGTCGTTGAGGCGTTTTCTGAAAGATATTATCAACAATCACCAGATATTTTAGCCAATAAAGATGCTGCACTCCTGCTATCTTATTCTTTAATATTACTCAATACAGATCAGCACAATCTACAGGTCAAAAGAAAGATGACTGAAGAAGATTTTATCCGTAACAACCGGCGAATCAACGGTGGAAATGATCTCCCACACGAGTATCTTTCCGAGCTTTACCACTCGATTTGCGAGAACGAGATCCGGATGATACCTGTACAGGGATCCGATTTCCCAGCCCTGATCCATGATAACTGGGCCGGGTTAATTCACAGATCCAGACAAACTGTGCCATACATCGTTTGCAATTCTCAAGAGCTAATTAACAACGAAATGTTTGCTATTTTATCGGGCCCGACTGTTGCTGCTTTATCTGTGGTTTTGGATCATATAGAGCAAGAAGACGTATTACAGACATGCATAAATGGATTCTTGAATGTTGCCAAGATTGTGGGTTGCTATCATCTTGATGATGTTTTAGACGGTTTGCTTGTTTCTCTCTCAAAATTTACATCCCTTTTGGTTCCCATGTCGGTTGAAGAATCTGTTCTTGCTTTCGGTAACAACACTAAAGCTAGAAAGTCAACTGTAGCTGTTTTCACAATAGCAAATACGTATGGTGATTACATACGTTCGGGCTGGAGAAACACTGTGGATTGCATTTTAAGTTTACACAAATTAGGTCTTCTTCCAGCCCATTTAGCCAGTGATGCAGCTGATGACGTGGAGCAAATTTCAGAATCGGACCCAGAAAAGTTTGTTTTGCTCTCCCAACCATCACCCATGGTTCTAGCTTCGGCCCATTCTCGAAATTTTTCGGGCCTAATGGGCCGATTCAGTGAGTTTCTTTACTATGATACAGAAAAACCCGCTCCTCAACCATCTCAAGAACAGCTTGAAGCTCATAAGCATGCTGTGGAAACCATTAAAAGTTATGTGAATACCATATTTACAGAGAGCACATTTCTTCAATCTGAGTCTCTTTCGAATCTGGCCCGGGCACTGATTTTAGCTGCTGGTCAATCTGATGAACAGGGTGCGGTATTTTGTCTGGAGTTGTTGATTACAGTCGCACTAAACAATCGCGATAGAATTATGCTTTTATGGCAAGGGGTTTATGAGTACATAACCAATATTGTCCAGTCAGCAGTGATGCCTAGTACTTTAGTCGAAAAAGCTGTTTTCGGTCTTATTCGAATTTGTCAACGGCTTCTTCCTTATAAAGAAAACCTAACTGATGAGCTTCTTAAATCCCTTCAATTAATTTTAAAACTTGATGCACGGGTAGCGGATGCTTACTGTGAACACATCACACAAGAAATTATGCGGCTCGTTAAGGCTAATGCAAGGCAACTAAAATCTCACCTGGGGTGGCGTACCATCACTTCTCTTCTTTCCATCACGGCCCGTCACCCGGAAGCTTCTGAGCCCGGATTCGAGACGTTGGAATTCATCATGTTAGACGGGACCCACTTGTTACCAGCAAACTTTGTCCTATGTGTCAATGCAGCACGGCAATTTGCAGAGTCTCGTGTAGGAGACGTTGAAAGGTCGGTTAAGGCTTTGGATTTAATGGCGGGCTCAGCAGCTTGCTTGGTGAGGTGGTCCCATGAGACTAAGGAAGCGGTTGGGGAAGAAGCTGAAGCCGCCATTAAACTGTATCAAGACATAGGAGAGATGTGGCTCAGGTTGGCTCAAGGGTTAAGAAAAGTGTGTCTCGACCCACGTGAAGAAATCAGGAACCATGCCATTTTGATGCTGCAGAGTTGCTTGACCGGTTCACACGGGGTTCATTTACAAGACGAGGTATGGTCACAGTGTTTTGATATGGTGGTGTTTACACTGGTTAGTGATTTACTAGAAATTGTGCAAGAGAAGTCTCTTAAAGAGTACCGAAACATGGAAGGTACACTTATTTTATCGTTAAAGCTTTTATCCAACACGTTTTTGTATTCTTTATCCAGTCTTTCTCGATTGGTGTCATTTTGTAAAGTATGGCTTGGGGTTTTAAGTTATATGGAGAGATTTACGAAGGTGAAAATAAGAGGGAAAAAGAGCGATAAAATTCAAGAAACAGTTATGGAACTTCTTAAGAACAATGTGCTTGTGATGAAATCTGGTGGAATTCTTGTTCCAACTGATGCTGTAGGTTCTGATAGTTTTTGGCAGCTCACTTGGTTACATGTCAAAAACATAGCACCTAATTTGCAGACCGAGGTTTTCCCAGAATGAAAACGAGCTGCCAGTTCATGATGCCAGTTTATCGGTTTCTTCAGGTGGGTCGTGATGGAAAACCGAGTTTACAGTTATAGTCTTAGGTTTTCATGTAACTGTATACTTAGGTTGTTTGAAAGGGTTTTTAGTTTATACATTCTTTTGTTGGGATTTTGGTATATTTATATAGGGTTGTTATTGTAGATAGAGACGTTCTTGATCTATAGATGTTAAAGTTGCATGTTATTTGTACAAATGATCATTATTAAACTTTGTTATTTACCGGAGATTCTTATGCTTTGTATTGTAGGGCTCGTTCAATACAAAACCAGTTTTAAATAGAGAACTGCGTGAATCGCATATGTACTTTGTATGTTATTTACCGGAGATTCTTATGCTTTGCATGGCTACTTTTTAAAACAAGGGTGGCAAAGCAATAAAGCATGAATCTTATTGTTTCAGAAGTATGATTTTTGCTTTCTGAATGCTCTAATCTTTGAATATTGAAATACATGATGGTCATGAAAAACTACAAAACTCTAAGACTAAACATAATTATAAGAGAATAAATATTCAATAAATCTTCTATAAACTTAAAAAAAAGAATGTTGAGGAAGATAACTAAATGAGCTTCTTCCTCTGAAAAAACGCCTTCAAATGCCATAGCTGCAGAGCAGCCACTGATAAGCAAATTATAAGGGAGAAAAAACTGAAAGTTGCCATCTTCGCATTAGTCGATCTCATTAGATGTTGCATCATTTCCTCTCTACATTTTTAAAAACAGAAACACAATCTTCAACACCTTGAGTAGATGTTAAAACCAAAAAGTGAAAATATGCGATTCTGATGCTCACCTTGCGCGCAGATTGAACATTTCTTCGTGAACCATGATAACTGAATCATACAGTTTCTTCAACTCGAGTTCCATCATCTGTTAGAAACAAACAATTTCATGCTGAAACACTGCAATCTGGATTTCAAAACTTGATTGAAACGATATCAACTTACTTCAACTTGTCCCTTTTTAGCCACTTTAGACCAATCTTTTGCAGCCAAACCCGATTTCCACTCGAAATCAATGGACAAAGATTTGTCAGGAGATTGTTTAGCAGCCCAGAAACAAGCCATATAATCACCGGCCTCACCAGCAGTGAATGCAAAGCTACCCGAATCTTTACGGTCTGCATAGTGATAGTTATTCCCAAGTGGCGAAGTTACCTATAATCATCATATCACATGAAATAAATGTTGGTGATTTTAGTGTTATCAAGACCATTTCAGTTTAATTAGATTTACTTAAGAGCAAAGAAAAATCACAATAAACATCGATACAAGTCAGCAAATGTGGAGTACACGTTTGTTCGAGACTATTGTGATTTCTAGCACCTAGGAACCTCAGGGGATCGAGTTGTCTGGCCAGCGCGATAAAATTTTATTTTCCTTGTTGATTAAACACTGAAAGTTGCTTTGAATTTGCGTAATTATGATTGATGAAAAGTTGAATAGAAAATGGCGGTCAGTAGTAACAGGGTTACTGCTAACATAACTGCGTAACTGTCGATGAAGTAGTTCGTGATAAAATTTTATTTTCCTATGCACAAGAAGTTGATTCAAATATGCATGATTGATGAAAAGTTGTATGGAAAATGATGGTCGGTAGGAAATGATGATCAAGGATATAACTGTCATAATCTCTAACCGGCAACTGAAATGTTGTGCTGGTTTATCCCTATAAAAAGACGATCATCGGTTTGTTTTACAAACGAACTGTTATAATCCCTAACCGGCAACTGAAACGTTGTGATGGTTTATCCCTATAAAAGGACGATCATCGGTTTGCTTTACAAACGAGTTCGCATACGAATTCTAATACATTTTTTTTCAAAACAGAACTTGGATACTCGTTCTTGTTCTACGATAAAAAAGATAACATTTCCAGGCAATCCAAATCTACAAAACCTAGAATTAACTCAAGAACATAGGCACAAAAGCAATTGATTGAAATGTTTGAATTACCCTGACAGTGATGCGATCTTCTGCAGACAACGGAAAGCCTTCGACCGGTTTGACGATGCTATACTTACCGACCGTCATGGCGTTGATTTTAATGTCCTCCGTTATGCATTTTGTGGCCCCTGTTTCCAAATCAAACCTCATCCCCTTCACCAATGGGGTTAATATCAATATCACCGTCACGATTGTCGCTATGATTATCGATCTCCACATTGTTGATTTTTGGGGGAGATGAAAATACGAACCCTAGATTTCGGAAATGCATAGACGGGATAAAGCTCTCTGGATCATTTGTTGCTTATTCTGTTATTTCCGTTGTCTACAATTAACGACCGATCAACGAATTCAGACGTCACGTCGTCGTTTCGTACACAGAATAAATTTGGCCAGTCATATCGGATATATATTAAAAAACAGGGGCAATTGGATATACATTTTAAACTTACAAAATTATATATTTCCTCGTGATTCAAGAGATTATTTATTAAAAACTTGTGTTTTAAAAAAATATAAATTTTTAAAAGTTTAGAGGAGAATATAAAAAAAGTAAAAAAATATCAAGTAATCCTTAACTTTGCCGAAAGCATAGCATGAGGCGCATGGAATCCCGTGTAAGTCAGCAAGGATCACCTAACAAAGCTAAATACTCCGGATGATTGATCACGAAGTGAGCCAAAAGACTACTCTCATGCCTGGCAAGGACACTACAATTAGGCTGGTCCTAAAAAGACCATGGTTGGGTGTTTACACTACTACATGATACAAGGCATTCCCTCAAGCATAGTCCATTTTCAAAAACTGTATTTGTGGGTTGATAAGAAGACGACCCTTTTAACTTAAAGAAATGTTTTTTTAATTGATTTTTTTATATTTTTACTCTAAACTAAAATTATAAATATAACAAAAAAAAATTGTGTATAAATCCAAATTTATTTTACTTTTAAATTTTGGTATAAAATAGTCACTACTAGAAAAGTAGACTTTCATCGACAGAATGTTACTGATGGATCACTTAGTCGAAAACATACTGACGAAGTACTTCTAAACCCATTTTTTCATTATTTTTTCGTCAAGCCGTCAATGACTCGACGATAATTTCCTACGACAAGGTGGCCCGTCGGTAATCTGCCGGTAGACTATCAACAACAATTCCGACCCAGAGCCTTTTTCCAGAAAAATTCCATCTCATTTGTCCGGTAGTTGTTTTCAACGGTCGTTCCCTCAAAAAATTGTCGGTTTCCAAAAGTATACATGTCCCGATAACCAGGATTTTTTGGAAAGATTTCTACTTTTTTGTCAAAAAGGTTTCCGACGGACGTGTGTCGGAAAAGCTGCCAAAGATGGTACCTTCAAATATATTTTTTCGTTTTTAAATCTATAATTCTCGTGAAATGTAATATCTGATAAGGTACCAAGATATACTCCACACACCATACTTTCAATTGGAATCAGTGGCCTCAGAAGTTAAATATGGTAAGGTACCATTTGTACATGATTCTCCTTTGTGCACACATGTCTATAAGTTCACTAACATTTCTTGTCTTGATTTGTAAGTTCTAGAAACGTAATGTAACTTTTATGCAAACAAAACAATCCTACCAACTTGTACTTTTGATCATGATCCAACTCAAAAAATGTAATTATTTATGCCATTTGGAAATGTAATTTACTTTACATGTAATACTTTGATGTATAATGTTGTTATACAAAACAATAATGGATGTTGATAGGAAAACGAGTTGTGAAAAATCTCATATTAGAAGCATTCCGTCGGAAATCTGTAGGTACATACCAAATGAATTTAACACCCGTCGGTAAATTCTGACAAGCTTTTGTTTCCAATGGATTTTACGACGGAAAATTAAATAAAATGATAAGCAATAACAGTAGTAATAATATAAATAACTTTTAACGACGGAATTTTCGTGACAAAACTCAGTCCCACCCTTCATTTCTTCACCTCCATGAGTGCGCAACCTCCATGGTACCTCTTCACCTCCGGTTGCTTTTAATGCTAATGCCCCCCGACATACTTATTCCCATCGTGGTCGGGGAGGACGCTATGCTTGTCAGAATGGTTCTACACCAAACAGGGGTGGGCGTTCCAGTGGCCGTGGCTTGCCTCATTGCCAACTTTGCCGTCGTGACGGCCATTATGCCAACTACTGTCCCACCCTCTCCTCCTTTGCGACTCGGGCTGGCAACACTCCTTCGGATGATGACTCCATGGCCACTGCCTTTCTGTCGCAGTGCCATGTTGCCTCTGAAGGATAAATCTTGATTAAAATAATTATAGTTTATTAATTGTTTGTTTGAGTTCTTAGACTAGAAGTGAGCTTTTATTTATTTGATTATTTAATTGAGTTTGAGTTGGATTAGATTAGTATAGGGTTTATTATAAATAGATGGTTAGGGATTAATTGTAAAGTGTGGTTTTGGTTTTCAATATTAATAAAAAGAGTCGATCTTAGTAGAGATAAAATTTTGTGTTCGTATTTTTGGGTCTGATCTCCAACAATTGGTATCAGAGCTTAGTTAAAGTTTCTGCGATTTTAAGAGTCGTTTTCGAAGAGGGGAGCAGCCCTTTGGGCTGAAAAACAAACTTTGGTTGGCGTTAAAACCGAGGAAAAAGGTTTTTTTTGGTGTGCCACGGTTTATGAGATAGCCTTGGCTCTTGTGGGCTTTTGTTGGCGGCTACAGAAGGCAAGAAAAAGGCCGCAAGTCTTGCATACAAATCAAGGACTTTTATTTTTTGGAATTTTTTTTGGTTATTAATAGACCCGTTTGGAGGCTTTACTGTTGGGAGGTGTTCGAGCAAGCGGAGGTAGTGTTAGCTATATGTCCGTTGGTGACGGGCGGTCAGTGGCGGTGATAGACAGTAAGCAACGAAGGGTTGTGCGAGTCAACCAAGGGAGATATCGATCTGAGCGATTCAGATTGAGTGAAGGATCAATCACATGCGAAGGGTGTATGGATCTGCAAAGTGTTTACCTGTGCGATTCAGGGTGGTACGGTGTGATACCAGTGAAGAAGTATTAGAACCTGTGAGCGGTTTGAACGAAGTGAAGAATACATCCGATATGTGAGAGATCGTTCAAAAGGCTATGAGAGCTGCGTAGAAGAAGATCTGTGATAGATCAAGAACGATCTGTGTGACACGGATCAGTGTGGAAGATTCAGAGGGAAACCCGTGAAGGGTGAGTTCGGAAGTGCCATGGAAGACCCGAGTGATTTGGGAGGTACAAATCAAGATTAATGGGGGAGAATGAAGAATAAATCTTGATTAAAATAATTATAGTTTATTAATTGTTTGCTTGAGTTCGTATTAGACTAGGAGTGAGCTTTTATTTATTTGATTATTTAATTGAGTTTGAGTTGGATTAGATTAGTATAGGGTTTATTATAAATAGATGGTTAGGGATTAATTGTAAAGTGTGGTTTTGGTTTTCAATATTAATAAAAAGAGTCAATCTTAGTAGAGATAAAATTTTGTGTTCGTATTCTTGAGCCTAATTTGCAACAGCCTCCCCATGCAACCCGGACTGGTTTGTCGATTCTGGAGCTACTGCCCACATGACCCCCAACACCACCACCGTGTCTCAACCATCCCCCACTGCAGGTAATGAAACCGTAACGTTTGGTAATGGTCAAACTCTCCCCATATCACATACCGGTCAGTCATTTATCTCTCGTAACATACAATTAAAGGATGTGTTGGTTGTTCCTCACTTAACCAAACCACTTTTATCCATCAGTAAACTTACTCAAGACAACTTTGTTGATGTTCTATTATCTTATCCTTCCTTTTTTATTCAGGAAGCAGGTCCTCGCTCAAGGGACATGTGAAGACGGTCTCTACGTTCTCTGATCAGATAATAAAGCCTTCCTTGTCTCCTCCTCTACATCGAAGGCAACTTTTGAAACATGACATGCTCATCTGGGCCATGTGAATTTTGACACAATTGTTACCTTGCAAAAACATGGACACTTATCCATTTATGCTTTATTACCTAAACCGGGAATTTGCTCCCCGTGTCAAATTGCTAGAAATAAACGCTTACCTTTTGAGCTTAATAATAAACGGTCTTTACATCCTTTAGATCTTATTCATTGTGACTTGTGAGGGCCTTCGTCAGTTATATCCGGTGATAATTATCGCTACTATGTCATTTTTATTGATGACCACACCCGGTTTTGTTGGTTTTATCCTTTCCACCTAAAATATGATTTTCCTAACATACTCAATATATTTATGAATTTTGTTCAAACCCAATTTTCTAGAAAAATTAAAGTGTTCCAAAGCGATGGTGGAACCGAATTCACTAATCATAAAGTTCGTGCTTTATTTGAAAACAATGGCACGTTTCATCGTCTTTCGTGTCCCTACACACCCCAACAAAATGGTCGGGCCAAAAGAAAACACCGCCACATCGTGGAGACTAGTTTAGCATTGTTATTTCACGCCAATCTCCCCACCAATTATTGGGTTGAAGCATTTTCATCCGCCGTATCTATAATTTATAACATATAATAAAGCAAAACAATGTGACACACTTGGCAAGCTCTGAGGACATCAATTTTGGTGTTTTCTCGCCTAAACCACAATCCCTTTATCACGTCACACGCGGATCTAAATTTGGATCCACACGCGGATCCTCTTGTGGGTTATAACCCGTTTATTGATAATACGGGTTAATAGCTTAATAGTGTATTCTTTTTGCAAACCCTAAGATAGGCCTTTCATCGCCGCTCCTTGCTCTCCTCTGTTGAAGACCTTCACCCAAAGATTGAGAGTTCACCATCGTTCAAAAGGTTTGTTGTTCTCCGTTTTGTTTAATCGCATCTTCCTTCTACTAAATGTTTTTTTTTTGTTTCGAATCGCATCATGTTTTTTTTTCGCAATAGGTGTGTTCCCCTTAAATCTCCCATCTCCACATAATCATCATATTAATGGGATTAGGGAATCCATCGAATAAGGTATGTTTTTTTGTTTCTTATTAATCGTTTGTTTCTTTTGAAACCCTAAATTAGAGCAATTTTGATTTAGATAGAATTTGGGGTTTTCCGATTAAAGTCGCATAGATCCGTTTTCTGTTCATCGTTGTTGATTTTTTTTTTCTACCAATCTGTTTATAGGAAGATGGATCTGTTTCCTGTACATCAACACAATATTTAAATGGTGAAGCTTAATTAATCTTTTGGGTTTAATAAAAAAAAAAGCTTTTGGTGGTGATGTTCTCATGAAGATTCGCACACGTTTCCTGAAGCCTTCTTTCAAATAGCTTTGGAAGTAAGTGATAATAAAAAAAAAAGATAAAAGTGTTTGTTTATTAATCTTTTGGACGGTCCATCAATCTTTGATTTACTATAATAATTTAAACATCAACTGGTGTTATATGTTCTTGATGTTTTTGAATAAATTTATTATTTATTAAATTTTTTTTTGTCAAATGACGTTCTTGATGTTTTTTTGTCAAACATACTACTTATTGATGATAATAACAAACATGTTAATTGATGTAGTAGAATACACGACAGAGAACATAATGCAAGCTTTTAATCTGTTAGGTAGGAAGTACAGTGTTTGCATCCAAATGATCCTAATTATTGTGTAAAGTACAATGTGTGACGTGTGAGACGTCTTATCCAGGTAATTTCTGTTATAAAGTTGTTTTCACGCTTTTAAAAACATGTTTTTTTATGAAGATATATATTGTGCATCCTCTGTTTTGATAACTTTATGTTATAAAGCTTTGATACTCATTTATTTATAGTCACTATAATAAAGCATAAATCATATAGGAACAAGTTGACCGGGTTAGAGGTACTAGGATTGAAATTACTTAATCGTTATTTTTTTTAAATACAAGACTATTCGATAATAAATTAAAAAAAAGGTTTTGTTTTAGATTTTAACAGGATTAACGAAAAGAAGAAATTATAGATTTAAGATATTTAAATATAAATTTTAGATGTTTTTAAATTTTTAACCTTTAAATGAAATTTAGGTTTTAATTCTTTAAGTTTTTGGATTTATAACTGATAACCAAAATTAAGATTTTGTCTTTCAAATTTCAAATTTTCAACTCATATTTAGTATGTTCACCACTAAATTAATTCAAAGCTTTCCTTATTTACTTTTAAAACGATTTAAAAAGAATTTCTCTTTTAAATATGAAGTTTCCTTATTTTCGTTTATGTTTTATATAATTTGAGCTTTCCTTATTTACAATTTCAATACCATATTTATGTATTGTTTGAAATTCCTTTTTAACTTTCAATTATAAAAGAATAAAATATTTTGATCATAACTTTAATAGAGTAATATATATTTGGTTTAAAAAATATCATTTCCTTATTTCCATTACATACATCCTCCTATATGTATTATACCATGTTTTCAACATTCATAAGCTTCACTTCTACTAATATGGGACTAGATCACTTGGTAGAGGCTTTTGCTTCTTAGATGAGAGGTCTTGGGTTCAAACCTAGTTACCCAGACATTAGGTGAATTATTTGGTGTAATTTATGAGTAGGAGTAGGGTAGATCTGCTATTCAAAAAAAAAAAAAAAAGCTTCACTTCTCTTTCGTAAATAATTTACTTATTCAATATCAATAATTTATCATTCGAGTAAGTATTATATATTGTCGTGTACCTTCTAATACTTTCTATATGTTCTGTTCTTATTTACCACTGTTTCTACTCTGATTATCTATCCTTAGTGTGTTTTTTTTTTAGAAATCTTATTAACTTGTCATGGGTCACATAATTTCATTTGACCACCAAACTTGTATTCTTGTAATATTTCTTACATTTTTTTGTATCATTGATAAATACTAAGTGCAGAAATATTATGGACCAAAAGCGACAACATCAATCCATATATAAAATTAGCAGAAGGATATATAAAATAAGTGAGACTTTTGGCAATATTTCTTCTAGGATGTCATGTTTCTTTTAGGGTGAGAGGGCGCCCTACTCGGCCGCGGGCATGGCCGAGTAGGAGAGAGGAGCCTGAGTAAAAGGGGGTACACTGCCCCCATTTCATCCGAGTTGCTTGGGCTGAGTAAAGTTTGAACCAAATTCAAGTATATTTACTCGGGTGTGAGAGATGAGTGTGTGAGTAGTTTTGGTGAGTGAGTAGGTGTTTCCAATGAAATTTGAGTAATTGAGTAGTTTTCAGGTGGCAAAATTCTATTGGACAGTTTGGTGAATAAAATTTTCCTATCAATTTCTGTAATCTTTGCAAGAACGGTTTTCGGTATTATTATGTAAGGCCCCAAACCCGGGAGGCCTCACTCGTTGGATTTACTCATTCACAAACAGTTCTTAAACATGAATATCAAATAACGCAGCGGAAAGTTTCATTCAACATAACTAAAAACTTGTTCATACATGCGGAAGCGTACATTGTCAAATACATAAACTTAACATAAACAACTCATAACGGGATGCCAGTCTTCATGATCGACCGGGTAACTCTTCTCGCTTGCCAAGCATCACCGTCCATCGTCCATACCTGCCTTAACCTGAATGTGCATACTAAAAAGTCAGCTACGCTGGTGAGTTCTAGCATTTCATAAAAACTTTAACATCAACATTTGCCAAAAAAGGATCATTCATTTAGTAAAACCTTTCACAAAAGCATGTAATAATCTAACATCTTTAAAAAGGTTTCGTACCCATATCATCATCAACATCATAATCATAAACACCGTTAAACGGATCGTTCATTAAAACTTTTAACATTCATTTAAGTCATACATTATCGTTATCTAATTCTGTATCTTACTTTACGCGTCACAGGGTCCCCGAAGGAACCTTTGGTGTTGTGGGCAACCGTTACGTATCGCCGTCATTGCCACAACCATACACTATGTGGGTCAACCGTTACGTATCGCCGTCATTGCCCAACCATTCACTACGTGGGGTCAACCGTTACGTATAGCTGTCATTGCCCAACACACATCTTTCCTTTGGGAATCAACCGTTACGTATCGCCGTCATTGATTTCCCTTACCCTTTTCACTTAGGATGATCGTCATCACCCGAGTAACCGTCGTTACTCCCTTACCAGTTGTACAACATCAAAACCATAGACAGGCCACCAAGACACTGCCCTGTTGTTCTTATGGTAACTATGGCTCGCTGTCCATAATCTACCACAAGGCTGGGAATCACATTCCCAGACTTCGTTCGTCAATTCCATTCATTCGACATATTAGATTTGTAATGACTTCTTTAAACCTTTACCTCTTTCCCTTTTCATTAAACCTTTCCTCATTTAGACCGTTCATAAACATTCGTAAACCTTTTTGGCAAAAACACTTCATAACCTTTCCTTTCGTAAACATCGTTTCGTTAAAACATCATTTCGTTAAAACATCATTTAGTTAAAACATCGTCTCGTTAAAACATCATTTCGTTAAAACATCGTTTCGTAAGTATGCACACCAGCCCAAAACATTTAAAAGAGGGCTCTAGAACTCACCTGATACGCTAATATGGGTTGTCCTAAACGAAGGTCCAACAACGTCACTTCCGATCTGAATTGATTAGTTAAATACACATCAGACCAATCCCGACTCTAACGGTTTAACCATTCTAACATACTGATCTCAGTTAATCAGTTCTGATGTCTGCGCACTTGCCAAGTGCGCAGACCCTGCTGCCTGCGCACTTAGCAAGTGCGCAGACCATGCTTCCTGCGCACTTAGCAAGTGCGCAGGTCCCTCCTCTTGCGCACTTAGCAAGTGCGCAGGACCTGCTCCGTGCGCACTTAGCAAGTGCGCACGACCTGTTCTTCGCGAAAAACCCTAACTTTCGCATTCGGGTCTGATCATGTCAAGATCCCGAACCTGTTGCATTCAAAACGTTCGTTTTCCATTAAGGAACTCAAATCCATGATTATCTTTCAGTTTCATCCGTTCAAACCTTACCTTTTCACCCAAAACCCGAAAAACCCAAAAACGAACTAAAACTCAGATTTAGGTCGGATCGTTACCTGAATCGAGTTTATGATCCGGAGGTTCTTCTCACGAGTTATGGAGTAACACTTTGCTGAAGTCTCGGTTCGATCCGCCAACTTTCTCTCTCTACGGTTTCTCTCTCTAAAAGTTGCAAATGAGAGAAAAGGGGTGGCATAGGCTATTTATAGCCCGCTGACCCATCCGACCCGACTCGTCATGCCTCGTTCGTTTATTCCGTTATTATAACTGTCGTTTTATTTTTGGGATGTTACAAGTCTACCCCCCTTACAATAGGTTTCGTCCTCGAAACTTTATCATAAGTCAAATAGATGAGGGTACGACTCCCTCATTTCCTTCTCCGTTTCCCAAGTGGCTTCCGATCCCTTTCGATGCTTCCATTGGACCTTAACCAATTGGATAACTTTATTACGTAAACGTTTCTCCTTCCGATCAAGGATGGCCACGGGTTCTTCGATGTAATTAAGGCTGTTTTCGACCTCGATGCCAGTAAGTGGTACGTGAGCCGATTCATCCGCCAAACACTTTCGCAAGTGTGATACATGGAAAGTAGGATGAATCCCACTTAATTCGTCAGGCAACTCCAACCGATAGGCGACTTCCCTAACCCGTGCCATTATCTTGAATGGTCCGACAAACCTCGGACTTAACTTTCCTCTCTTTCTGAATCGTATGATTCCCTTCCATGGTGACACTTTCAGCATTACTCTGTCACCAATATCAAACTCAATAGGCCTTCGTCGTTTATCCGCATAGGATTTCTGACGATCTTGTGCGGCCTTCATTCGCGCTTTGATCTGATCAAACCTTTCCGACGTCTCTCTTACGACTTCGAGACTTCCTAATTCCTTCTGCCCAATCTCACCCCAACAAACCGGGGTCCTACATCTTCTCCCATACAACATTTCGTAAGGCGGCATGCCTATCGTCGTGTGATGACTATTGTTGTAGGAGAATTCAGCTAACGACAGATGGCTGTCCCAACTGCCACCGAAGTCGATAATACAAGCACGGAGCATATCCTCCAATGTCTGAATGGTCCTTTCAGACTGACCATCCGTTTGCGGGTGGTATGCTGTGCTGATATTAAGCCTCGTGCCCATCGCCTCGTGAAATCTTTTCCAGAACCTCGATGTGAATCGTGTGTCCCGGTCAGATACAATCGTCAAAGGCATCCCATGCCGTGCTACTACTTCGTTAATAAATACTTCCGCTAACCTTTCCGATGAGAACGTCTCGTGAATAGGTAGGAAATGAGCACTCTTCGTTAAACGGTCCACAATTACCCAAATGGTGTCATGACCTTTAGTTGTGCGAGGTAGCTTAGTTATGAAGTCCATGGTAATGTGTTCTCACTTCCATTCAAGTATATCAAGTGGTTGAATCTTTCCATACGGTTTCTGGTGCTCGGCCTTTACTTGTGAGCAAGTCAAGCACTTGCTTACATACTTTGTAACTTCATGCTTCATTCCAGGCCACCAGTATTCCTTCCTTAGATCTTGGTACATCTTATTGGTACCGGGATGGATAGAGTAACGAGACTTATGAGTCTCATCCAAGATCTTGGTTCTAAGCTCGCCACCCATAGGTATCCATACCCGTCCAAAACGTGTCCTAACCCCAAGGGTGTTATATTCCAACTTGTCCTGTTGGCTAACCATCCTTTTCTTCTTTATGTTTTCCTCCTTAAGTGCCTCATCTTGAGCCTTTTCAATTTCTCTCATCACGTCCGATGTTACCACCAACTGGCAAGCTTTCACTCTAATACGAGTAGGCACATCCTTTCGGCTTAGAGCGTCAGCCACCACGTTTGCCTTTCCAGGATGGTATATGATTTCACAGTCATAATCTTTTAGGAGTTCTAACCATCGTCTCTGCCTCATATTAAGCTCTCTTTGTTCGAAGAAGTACTTCAAACTTTTGTGGTCTGAGTAAATAGTAAACTTCACCCCGTAAAGGTAGTGCCTCCAGATTTTCAATGCGAACACGACAGCAGCAAGCTCCAAATCGTGAGTCGGATAGTTAGCTTCATGAATCTTCAACTGCCGTGACGCGTACGCGATCACTCTCCCACGTTGCATCAATACGCATCCCAATCCCTGACCCGAAGCGTCAGAGTATACCACTAAGTCTTCATTGCCCTCGGGAAGGGCCAAGACTGGAGCTTGAGTTAGCTTTTCCTTCAATTCCTTAAACGCCTCATCCTGGGTCGAACCCCATTCGTACTTTACCTCCTTCCGAGTCAACTTCGTCAACGGCGAAGTTATTTTCGAGAAATCCTGGATGAATCTCCGATAGTAGCCCGCCAATCCCAAGAAACTACGGATTTCAGTTGGCGTTTTAGGAACATTTCATTCCCTTACCGTTACTATCTTTGCTGGGTCAACCATAATGCCGTTCGGGTTAATGACGTGACCTAGGAATTGGACTTCCCTAAGCCAGAACGCGCATTTGGAGAACTTAGCATACAACTTTTCTTTCTTCAGAGCTTCCAACACCTCCTTTAAGTGACATGCGTGATCACCCTCATTCTTGGAATAGATGAGGATATCATCGATAAACACGATTACCGACCGATCCAACATTGGTCGACAAACTCTATTCATCAAATCCATGAACGCTGCAGGGGCGTTTGTCAATCCAAAAGACATTACGCGGAACTCAAAGTGTCCATAACGTGTGCGAAATGCCGTTTTCGGTATGTCTTCTTCCCTCACTTTCAACTGATGGTACCCGGATCGAAGGTCGATCTTTGAGAACCAACTTGCGCCTTGTAATTGATCGAACAGGTCGTCGATCCTTGGTAACGGGTACTTGTTCTTCACGGTACGTTTGTTCAACTCGCGATAATCAATACACATTCTCATCGAACCGTCTTTCTTCTTTACGAACAACACCGGAGCACCCTAAGGTGAGATGCTTGGTTGGATAAATCCTTTCTCAAGTAACTCGTCTAGTTGCACCATAAGTGCTTTCATTTCCACTGGTGCTAGTCGATATGGAGCCTTGGCTTCGGGCTAGGCATCTGGTACTAAGTCGATTCGGAACTCAATCTCTCTGTCGGGTGGTATCCCAGGCAAATCCTCTGGAAACACCTCCGGGTACTCGCGTACCACGGGTACATCGTCTAGTTCCTTCACTTCCTTACACTTGTCAATTACGTACACCAGATAAGCCTCGCATCCGCGCCTCAAGTAATTTGTTGCCTTAATCATCGAGATAACGTTTGGCATCGGGACATCACGATCTCCAAAAACCTCGACTTTGCTACCATCCGGAGCCTTGAGTCGGATTATTTTTCGTTTACATATGATTTGTGCTTCGTTGGCAGTTAACCAATCCATACCCAGCACGACATCAAACCCTCACAAAACCATAACAAACAATCTGACAGGGAACCTATGACCTTCTATTTTTATCGTAGAGTTGTCAACTAACTCGGTCACTTTCGCAGTTCTACCCTTAGCGGTTTCTACGCTAAAGGCCCTTTCTAGTATACTGACAGCGTACTTCACTCTCTTACAAAAAGTCGCAGATATAAAACTCTTACTGGCACCCGAATCAAATAACACAGAAACAAGAGTGTTGTCAAGGACGAACGTACCTGACACCACGTCGGGGTCCATTCTAGCCTGGTCTTGCGTCAGCGCGTACGCACGAGTCTTTGCTCGAGGACTCTCTTCTTTCCTTTCCGGGCCTTTCCCTTTCCCGGCTTCACCCATTCTCGGTTTCGGACATTCCCTACTCAGATGACCGGCATCCCCACAATTATAGCACTTGAAGTGTTGTGGGCATTCACGGGAGTAGTGCCCGGTCTTGCCACACTTAAAGCACAAGTTAGATCCCAGTCTGCATTCACCTACATGCTCTCTTTCACACTTCTTACAAACAGTCGGTTCGTTCACCCGAGCTCTCTTATCACGAGCCCCAAACATCCTTCCCCCAGTTCGCTTGTTTGAGAAGTTCGGTCTCTTCTTTTGCCCTTCAACGGCAACAACATTCAGTGCCAGATCGTCAAATACCACGCCACTTAACTCTACTGCCGAATCATAGGTAGTAGGGGCGTTTGCCTTAACATAGGTGCGGACCTGGTCCGGCAACCCTTGAATATAGCAGGCAATTTTTCTCTCCTCCGTTGTAACAAGATGTGGCACCAGACGTGCCAGTTCATTGAATCGGGTTGTGTACTGCCGGTGCGTCATGCTCCCGGCCTTCAGACCCAGAAATTCCCTCTCCACCTTCTCAATCTCGTTCCTCGGGCAGAAATTCTTGATCACCAAAGTTTTCAAGTCAGCCCACATCATTGAGTCAACAACCTCATCCCCCTTAGCCTGACATACACCTTCCCACTAGTGGGATGCTTCCTCCTTCAAGGAGTTAGCAGCAAACTTCACTACTTGATTAGCTCAACACTCGCTCAGACGGATGGCGGCTTCCATACGTATTACCCAATCAAAAGTAGCCACCGCGTCCTTCTTCCCAGTCAGGACCGGCGGGTCACATGCCTTAAATGACTTATAGTCGCACCCGCGAGCAGGCGGTGCGTTGTCGGTCTCGTTGTTCTGAGCACCAGTTGCCGCACTAGATCCGCCTTCCCCACTAACTTTCTTTAATGCTTCAGCCAACAGACTTGGCAGAGAATTCTTCATCAACTCGGAGAACTCTCGAGCTATGGCTGCTCTCACTTCTGGTTCAAAAGTGAAAGGTTGTTCTGCAACTTGTGTCTGCTCAGTTCCATGCACACTAACCTCCGGTTCAGTGTGAACACTTCCTTCTTCACTGTGCTCTTGGCGCGCAGGAATCCTGCCACGCCCACCATTTCTACCGCCGGTACGACCACCGGTACGACCACCACGCCTTCCGTTCCCTCTCCTCGCCATTTCGTTCTATAAGACAAGAAATCCAATGTCATCACGCTAGTTAACAAATAAAATTCAATAAGTACTGTAAGATGTTAATATACACTGGCCATCTGCAATTAACCATTACACTACCTTTCGATTTCTATTTGACCACCTTTGTGATTCCATCAGAACACAAGTCCTTTCCTAACCCTTCCTAAGGCATACTACATACACATACTCTACTTTTCATACCTGATGCTGTGGCTCGAGTTACCCGCACTGGCATCCGCTTTCGGTCCCATTCACAGTTTAAGTTCAGACACTGTGAGTGTCCGAATCTCTCAAACTATTGCTCTGATACCAACTTGTAAGGCCCCAAACCCGGGAGGCCTCACTCGTTGGATTTACTCATTCACAAACAGTTCTTAAACATGAATATCAAATAACGCAGCGGAAAGTTTCATTCAATATAACTAAAAACTTGTTTATACATGCGGAAGCGTACATTGTCAAATACATAAACTTAACATAAACAACTCATAACGGGATGCCAGTCTTCATGATCGACCGGGTAACTCTTCTCGCTTGCCAAGCATCACCGTCCATCGTCCATACCTGCCTTAACCTAAATGTGCATACTAAAAAGTCAGCTACGCTGGTGAGTTCTAGCATTTCATAAAAAATTTAACATCAACATTTTCCAAAAAAGGATCATTCATTTAGTAAAACCTTTCACAAAAGCATGTAATAATCTAACATCTTTAAAAAGGTTTCGTACCCATATCATCATCAACATCATAATCATAAACACCGTTAAACGGATCGTTCATTAAAACTTTTAACATTCATTTAAGTCATACATTATCGTTATCTAATTCTATATCTTACTTTACGCGTCACAGGGTCCCCGAAGGAACCTTTGGTGTTGTGGGCAACCGTTACGTATCGCCGTCATTGCCACAACCATACACTATGTGGGTCAACCGTTACGTATCGCCGTCATTGCCCAACCATTCACTACGTGGGGTGTTACGTATCGCCGTCATTGCCCAACACACATCTTTCCTTTGGAAATCAACCGTTACGTATCGCCGTCATTGATTTCCCTTACCCTTTTCACTTAGGATGATCGTCATCACCCGAGTAACCGTCGTTACTCCCTTACCAGTTGTACAACATCAAAACCATAGACAGGCCACCAAGACACTGCCCTGTTGTTCTTATGGTAACTATGGCTCGCTGTCCATAATCTACCACAAGGCTGGGAATCACATTCCCAGACTTCGTTCGTCAATTCCATTCATTCGACAGATTAGATTTGTAATGACTTCTTTAAACCTTTACCTCTTTCCCTTTTCATTAAACCTTTCCTCATTTAGACCGTTCATAAACATTCGTAAACCTTTTTGGCAAAAACACTTCATAACCTTTCCTTTCGTAAACATCGTTTCGTTAAAACATCATTTCGTTAAAACATCATTTCGTTAAAACATTGTCTCGTTAAAACATCATTTCGTTAAAACATCGTTTCGTAAGTATGCACACCAGCCCAAAACATTTAACAAAACATTTAAAAGAGGGCTCTAGAACTCACCTGATACGCTAATATGGGTTGTCCTAAACGAAGGTCCAACAACGTCACTTCCGATCTGAATTGATTAGTTAAATACACATCAGACCAATCCCGACTCTAACGGTTTAACCATTCTAACATACTGACTTCACGTAATCAGTTCTGATGTCTGCGCACTTGCCAAGTGCGCAGACCCTGCTGCCTGCGCACTTAACAAGTGCGTAGACCATGCTTCCTGCGCACTTAGCAAGTGCGCAGGTCCCTCCTCCTGCGCACTTAGCAAGTGCGCAGGACCTGCTCCGTGCGCACTTAGCAAGTGCGCACGACCTGTTCTTCGCGAAAAACCCTAACTTTCGCATTCGGGTCTGATCATGTCATGATCCCAAACTTGTTGCATTCAAAACGTTCGTTTTACATTAAGGAACTCAAATCCATGATTATCTTTCAGTTTCATCCGTTCAAACCTTACCTTTTCACCCAAAACCCGAAAAACCCAAAAACGAACTAAAACTCAGATTTAGGTCGGATCGTTACCTGAATCGAGTTTATGATCCGGAGGTTCTTCTCACGATTTATGGAGTAACACTTTGCTGAAGTCTCGGGTCGATCCGCCAACTTTCTCTCTCTGCGGTTTCTCTCTCTAAAAGTTGCAAATGAGAGAAAAGGGGTGGCATAGGCTATTTATAGCCCGCTGACCCATCCGACCCGACTCGTCATGCCTCGTTCGTTTATTCCGTTATTATAACTGTCGTTTTATTTTTGGGATGTTACATATTATTATTATTGTTTTCGTTTTGCAGGGTTCAACCACCCCTTCTGTTGTTGCTACAATGTTTTTGGGGGCTAAAGATGCAGCACTTGCGGTAGGACCAGTGAACGCCAATATGTTCTTCTTGATTTATACAAATAAAATTTGAGAAAAATCGTTTGTCATTTAAAGGTTTACACATTTAATTGTTTCATTGTTTTCAGTTTCAGTTCAATCTACATCTGATTTTTCAAAATTCAGTCAAGTTTTAAGGTTTCAAAACCATATTAATACATGAATAGACACGAGGAGGCTTCAACCCGTTCTACCCATTTTCCTTTTTCCATCTTTTAAGTTTAACCCATTTGACAAATAAATGGGTCAAATTGTCACTACTTTCACTTCCAAATTCAGTTGTAATGTATGTTTTTGAGAATCTTGGTGACATATTTTGTTCAGTTGTAATGTTTGTTTTTGAGAATCTTGGTGATATATTTTGATTATATTGAGAAAAAAGTAATGACACTTCTGAAGAACATACGAAATCAACCGGAATTATGCAAAATAGTGTGTTGAGGTAGCAAAGGAACTTGGTGTTTCTTCAGTCAACTTATGGTCAAAGATGCAATGAAATTTTTAGAAATTTATGAAAAATGTATAGACACTTATATTTTTTTATATTTAATGTAATATTTAAAACAGATGGGGGAATAGTATCTATATTTTTTATATTTAATGTATTATTTAAAACAGATAGACGAGAATAGTATCTATAGGAGAAAGTTTTAATGCATGATGTACATGTGTGTTCTTTCTTGGTATATGTGTTCCTTTTTTCACCTTTTCACGCTACAAAATCACATTAGGGTTTTAGTGTTTCATTTAATGTAATATGTGATTTCTTTTACGTTTCCTTTATTTATAGATTTTATATAATTTAAATTTTATCAAACCGTGTAATACACGTGTACATAACCTAGTACATAATAAACCGTTTGCCCAACTTGGTTCTTGGGAACAAATCTCCCTTTGAACTTCTATATAATGACACTCCCGCCTACAATACTTTTCGGGCGTTTGGGTGCCGGGTATATCCTTACCTCCGACCCTATGCGGAACATAAACTCGCACCTCGTAGCATCCCATGCATCTTTGTCGGCTATAGTGCCATTCACAAAGGCTACCGGTGCCTTGACCCGATTACCTCATGTATCTTCATAACTCGTCATGCTCGGTTTGACGAAACCCATTTTCCCTTTGCCAAACCCACCCCAAACATCCCTACCACTCCCACTGATATCACCACTTTCCTTGACAAAATTCCTTTTCCCTTCCCAACCACCACAGATGCTCACCATATAACCCAGCCTACTGTCACCCCACCAAACTCCCCATGCAAACTTTTCTAATGTGAGGTGGATTTTTATTTGGTGTATGTATTGTGTATTGTTATTGGGTATGTATAGGGTTTATCTATTTGCATGTTTATGTATTTGATGTGTACATTGATTTAGTTTATTGATTACGTCTCAACGTGTAAACCAGTCCCGTTTAGCTAAAAGTGTTCACATATTCGATCCAAAACTGACATAAACTTCTCTAGACTAAGCCTAAACTAGCAAATTTCATGTGAGATTCTTGTCATGTTTTTGTGTTTATGTCCAAAATTCGTCTAACATGGAACTTGATTGGTTATATAATAAAATTGTTAAGCCAATTTTCAGAATAAAATCACATTTTATTGGATAATGTTTAAAAGTAGCAAGCAAACCTATTTGATGGATTCGATCGTTTGGCAGAATCGAAATGCATACATGATCAACTCTAATAAATAAACCTTGTTTGATCATCAATAGAATCTAGACGGCGGTTCTATCAAGTAAGATCTCAAATTTTGTCTTCAAGTTTGAATTAAACATCCATTGTCTTTATGTTCTACCCTAATTTACATAATTTTGTTTCATCTCATGCATATCTATCTATCTATCTATACTAATAAATAAAAATAAGGTAACTTTGTATAATAGTAACTAAGCTTCAAAAGTATTCCAATTAGGTAACTCAATACGTATTTTACACGGTATACACCCTCAGGTATACTATGGTGAGTGACCTAATTGGAACACTTTTGAAACTTGGTTACTATTCTGTGATGTTTTCCTATAAAAATACTATGAGACACGTGTCACTTTCTGATATATTCTCACCGTATTTTTCCAGCTTCTTTTTCCTATTAAATCTATCAATACTAATAAATGAAAATACTAGGGGGACACGTGCCACTTTCTGGTGCATCCTCACTATGTTTTTTCCGTTTTCTCTCCTATTAAATATATTTTTTAAATATTTAATATAAATCTAATTTTGAATACTTATTATTTAAGATAGTTATTATATAATTAACTAAATAATTTTTAATACGAATTAACATTTATCAATTAAATAAAAAAATATTAATACCCAGCTGAAAAAATATATTTTAAAAACTAACTTTATAGAATTTATAACTGGCAAGTCAAAATACATTTTTTTAAAAACATATTTTGACGAGTGCATTTGTTAACAAAAAACATAAATTTTTTTATTATTAAATATATTATATTATATTTATTCAATCGGTATAATACAAGGAGATTCTAATTTCTAAGATTGTGTATCTATATATACACATATATACAAGGGCTCCTTAATTAATCTTCGCATCGAGCGAAAGAACACATAACGATGAAATTCGGGAAAGAATTTGGTTCACAAATGGTGCCGGAATGGCAGGCGGCATACATGAACTACAACCACCTCAAGATTCTCATCAAAGAAATCTTGATTTTCCGGCGACTACAGAAAAACCAATCTACGACGTCGTATCAAGCAAACCAACCACTACCATCAAAAGCCTCTTCCCGGAAAAGAAAGGTGTCTCTCAACCGACTATCGAAGCGACATTCGGTTAACAAAGATGAAGAGGATGAAGTGATTCTAGTGAGTGGAATGCAGCTGTCATCGAAGGAGGGCTACCGGACTGTTTTCCTCCGGTCGTCGGAGGATGCAGGCGAGTCGGAGCTCGCGTTCTTCAAAAGGCTTGATGACGAGTTCAATAAAGTGATCGGTTTTTACAAATCGAAGGTTGGTGAGATGGTTAATGAAGCGGAAGAGTTGAGTAAGCAAATGAACACTCTCATCGCGGGAAGGATCAAAGTTGAAGATCCGGATTATTGCGGTTCATCGCGTATATTTTCCTCGCGGTTCACAGGTATTACTTATTAGCGACACTATGGTGACGAGGTTTATGTTTTTAGTGACTATTGTTTACTTTTTCCAAATTAATTTCGATGATTTAGAGGCGGTTTAGGAAAACAGTATTGGTTTCTAGGAGGATATTGAAATCGATTAGATTTTTATGCAATCCGCTAGCTTAGGTAGCGGAATCAATAGATCCGTTTCTTCTTGAAGCGGACAAAAAAACATAAAGATTTTAAATTTCTTTTTCTTTTTTCAAGAATTCATTTTAACATAAAATTTAATTTTCATCTAATACTTATAATGTTTAAAACTTTTTTAAATCTAAATATAGTGTTTTATCGAAAAAAAAGTTTGACATACCGATATAAAATTTATTAAAACCGAGTCGTTTTTAAAATAAAGTATTTTTTTATATTTATGTCTTACAATGAATTTTCTTTTACATTAGATGTGATTCAAGAAACTAAGATGCGAGGGGAGCAAGAAATGGTTTCTCTAGATACTTTAAATCACGTAAAGATCAACGTAATGCACGAAACCCCGATTACGTCGTTGAAAACCGCTTTCACTAGATCAAAATTAGGTTTACCGTTCAGCGAAAAGGAAATCAAAGATGCAGAACGGAAGTTGAAGCAGGCGTTTATCGAGTTCCACCTAAAGCTTCGCCAACTGAAAAGCTATGCGTATGCATTTACCGCCTTGTGACTATTTTCCAGTATTGCGACGAAGTAAACGCCTTCGTCGCAATCAAGATGTTTTAGCGACAATTTCTTAACATTTAGCGACAAACTCATTGTTTTTGTTTATGAATGTGTCTTGATACAGTTTCTTGAATCAATTGGCTTTCTTTAAGATCATGAAGAAGTATGATAAGGTCTAGTATTCTTGTTTTTCGAAAGCTAATTCTGCTTGTATTATCTCTTTGTTATAACTGACATTTCTAATCTGTCGCTACAGAGTACGTCTAGAAATGCATCAAAAGCTTATTTAGAGATGGTTGAGAAATCTTACTTGAACCAATCTGATGAGGTATCTATTACATTTAGATTCTTATTGTGTTTTGGGATTTTACTACATCAAAGTATTGCTTATTTTTATCCTTTTGTCATTGTATTAAATATTAATCACCAAAAAATGCTTATTCCACACTAAATTTAACATATTTCAATGGTTTACCAATATACATATTGTGCGGTGTGTTGTTTCAGAACCAATAATATACTGGGACCCGTAAAAGTTGTATAATACATTTGTATTTATTGTTTTGAATGTGATACACAAGACGTTTATGCAACCGCATCTCTTTCTCTCTCCCACTACTTCTGATGATCTTTTGGGGTTATCGCAGGTTGCTAAGCTTGTGGAGAGCGTTGAAGCTGTTTTCATCGAACACTTTTGCAATGGGAATCGCGGTCTAGGAATGAAAACTTTGCGACAAAAAGCTAAAACAGATAGGCATAGAGTTACATTTTTCACTGGTATGTTGTGGAGCGTATTACCGTTTAGAAATCTAGTATTTCCTGACGTAAAAAAAACCGTCACTAATGGATTTATGAGGCCAAAAACAACCTATCTTTAGTGACAAAGGTATTATTAGTCACACACTAAAAAGTGTCGCTATTTAAGATTTTGGTCAGCTTTTTTCTAATGAATAGTAAAAATTCTTACTTTTTACTTACACTTTGGTGTTGGTAAAAGGTATTAGTTCTTGACACATTTTAAGAAAACTGTCAAAAAATATGAAACTTATTCTAAAAGGAATTTAAAAACAAAAACAGATATCTGGTCTGACCATCCGGTTCACCTATCTAACCGGTAATCAGTCGTTCTGCTCAATGAGGTATGTCTGGACCAATTCTGGAAACACTGGTTTTTACAATGCCAAAAGCTGATGCTAGAGCTGTCACTAAATTGCATCCGCAGCTAGTAATTACTTATTCTGACTCCTTTTCGTCGCTATATTTGTTGCTAGCATATAAGCACTTTGCATAATTATAACTCACCGATACACACCTCGTCGCAGGTGGCTTCGTAGGATTATCATTAGCACTTGTCGTGGCGATAATCCTAATGATACATATTAGAAAACTTCTCAACAGTGAAGGTCGAGATCAATACATGACCAACGTGTTCCCATTATACAGCGTGTTCGGATACCTCGTGTTACATTTGCTAATGTACTCTGGTAACATATACTTTTGGAAGCGTTATCGCGTGAATTACGCCTTTATTTTCGGGTTCAAACCAAACACGGAATTAGGTTATCGTGAAATACTACTCGTCGCTTCTGGTTTATCAGTACTCACTCTTGCAGCCATTCTTTCAAATCTTGAAATGGACATAGATGAACATGTTAAAAGATCAAGAACTCTAACTGAACTACTTCCTCTAGGCTTGATCATTGTAAGCAATTATCCTTTAGCCTTCTTCAGATGGAGAACTTTTTGTTTTTATAGGTGTTTTTCATGATTTCAATTGGTTTCTACGTGTGTTTCAGTTTATGCAGAGTTTACGTGATCCGCTACTGCTAGTAGCGGATGTAGTCTGACCTGGCTTGAGATCCACTGGTAGTACCAGTGGATATACTAGAATTTTTGCTTTTTGCATTTCATTTTTAGATCCATTTGCTATCTATTTGCTCACTTTGAGATCCCCTGGTGGTACCAACGGATGTTACTTTTGCAGGTCAACACTACATCCGCTACTAGCAGTAACGGATCACTTAAATTCCATACACAAACTGAAACACACATAGAAACCATTTCAAATCATAAAAATCACCTATAAAAGCAAAATTTTCACTTATACTGACTAGTTATACATTCTGCTCTATAGGTTGTACTTTTGATCGCGTTCTGCCCATTCAACATCATCTATCGTGCAAATCGTTTCTTCCTGATTACGTGCATTTGGCATTGTGTTTGTGTTCCATTGTATAAGGTTACTTTGCCTGATTTCTTCTTGGCTGATCAGCTAACTAGTCAGGTAAATTTTAGATGTTACAAAATTAGCGACGGCTTCTTGCTCGTCGCAAACATATTAATTTGTTTTTTCATCTCTATAGGTTCAGTTATTCAGGAACTTGGAGTTCTATATATGCTATTATGGTTGGGGAAACTACAAGAAGAGGGATTCTATCGAGTGTCTAGGAAGTAGCGTCTACGATAGCATTTCATTAGCCATCGCTATTATCCCGTATTACATTCGATGTCTACAGGTATAACTTAGAAAATGGATTAAACTTATACACATCTATATAAATGCTAAATCGCTTGTGAAATACTTAAGTAACTAAGTAAGGTTCGTTAAAAAATTAAATTGAGTCGAGTTTAAACGAGTTCGAGCCGAACTCAAGCATGACAGGCGGTCGCAAGTCGATCCCAAACAAAGGTGATCGCAAAACAGGGAAGTTGCAACTATAGAGACAACTTTTAATCACTAAAATCGGTTGCAATATGACTTTGTCGCAAAAATGGTCGCAAAACAGATAAGCAACGGAGGTTTGCGATTGCCAGTTTCGTCGCAAATAAGTTGCAAAAAGGCTCCACCGATTTGCGACCGAATTGAAAGTCACAAATACCTAGTTTTAAGTATAGTATAATTAAATGCATCGAACATCATTAGGCTCGAGAGGCTAAAGAATCTAATAAAACAAAAAATTATTATATATAATTACAATAATATATAATTATAAATATAAATATATTAAAAATAATTATATATAAAAACAAAACAAATAAATAATAAATGAATCGAGCTCAAGATTGTAACAATAACTACAGACCGAACTCAAGGTTGAGTTTAGCTACCGGCATTGAGCTCGGCTTAGTTTTGATATTTTAATCCGCCAAATGCGCTAACATTTAGCGTTCTTTCAGTGCTTACGACGTCTATTTGATGGAGAAGACTCGAGTCAAGCTGTGAACGGACTCAAATACTTATCAACAATCGCTGCTGTTATCGCGAGAACTTTTTATGTCCAAAAGAAAGGATTGACCTTGAAACTGGTCGCTGCATCCACTTCAGTCGTCGCTACAGTTTACAACACATACTGGGATTTGGTTTGCGACTGGGGACTTCTACGTAAAAACTCTGAGAACCCGTGGTTAAGAGATAAGCTCCTTTTGCCACATAGATCAATCTACTTTTTAGCAATGGTATTTAGCATTCGCGACGCTTATTCTCTTTGCGACGGAAAAATATTAGCGACGCTTAGTTACCTTTTGTGACCGGTTTTTGTAGGTAGTGAATGTGATACTAAGACTAGCTTGGATGCAAACGGTGTTTGATTTTCATGAAGCTCCGTTTCTTCATCGAACAGCGTTAATCGCTTTGATCTCCAGTTTGGAGATCATTCGACGTGGTTTATGGAACTTTTTCAGGTTCGTGTTTTAATTTAGCGACGAAAATTTAACCTTTTTCGTCGCACTTTGGTCTTGATTAAGAAAACTGGTACGAAAAATGCAGGTTGGAGAATGAACATCTGAACAATGTTGGAAAATATCGAGCTTTCAAGTCTGTGCCATTACCTTTTAGTTACGAGAACGACAAGCATCTATAAGTTGTTTGAGCTTTGATTTGTTAAGATTTTAATAATCCTTCTAATTATTTGTCTAATCATCATTCTAATGGACACTTAGAAATAATCAATGCACGTATAGAAACCTACTTAAATTTTTGTACCAGATGTTCATTGAGAGGATGATCAAGAAGATAATTTAAAGGATTTAGTAGTTTGTGTGGTTGTCAATTATTCGGGTATCTTGGATGTACAAATTAATAAAAAGCATTGAAGACGTTTAAAGGGCAGTTTCCGCTTAAACGGCTGTTGAAACAGAAGTGTTGGACATTTTCGTTTGAAAATTCAAAATGTAATAAAAAAACATTGAAGACGTTTAATGCAATTTACTTCCCTTTTGACTCGTTAAGGTGTTGTCTCAACTTTGATTCCACTATAAATACTAAGGGTATAGCAATTCTCTCAAACACTCAAGTAGTTCGAGCACGAGCAAGTTAACATAGAATGAGCAAGATAAAAACTAACATATGAGCTTTTAGTAACACCGACGTAAAAGACGAGAGAAGGGTTAATGGTGATGAACAGAAACCTACGAGAAGGTGGTTAATGGTGGCCGATGACTTGGTAGTGGATAAAGAATTAGGGTTCTTTAGAGGCATGGAGATGTCGATGGTAGATGATGACTTAAAGGGGTCTTTTTGTCTTTTGTTTTTTATTTCATTACTTTCGGTAATTTACAAGAACAATCCTCTCTATTTTACCCTCACGTGCATGATACGTGGAGCTTATTTAACAAAAATAACTAACGTTGTTGAGTTCAAGGACAAAGTTGACAAAATTTAGTAAAGTTAGATGTCATAATGATAAGAAAAAAAAGTATAAGGACTAAACTGCTAAAAAAACAGTAAGTCAATTATTAACTTACTAGATTCTTTATTTCAGAATGAGACATTGAGAACCGGCCGTCGATAAGTCTTTTTTAGTATTCATGTCAATGGATTTTGATGTGACGATTTTATGGAAAGCCATGTGACGATCTTTAAAAGTAAAATATAATTACAACACAAGAAATAAATTCCAAATTAAAATGTCATTTTCATTTAACTTTTAACTTTTTACAAAAATAAACACGTTTGTGACATAGTCAAATAACTGAATAAAATATCACTTGCAATTTTATTTAAATAAAAAGCTTTCAAACGTTAAAACCATCCATATTCATCTTTTCCTAAGTTTATATAATTATACTAGGTTAGAAACCCATGTATTACATGAGATAGATAAATGCAGCTTGTTGTAAAACAACAGTTTTTATGAAGATTTATATGTTGAATGTTATCAGACATTGGTGAAATAAAAAATAAAGAAGATTTAAGAATTTAAATATAAGAAATAACGAAAATTTAAGAAATATAAATAACAAATAATAAATATTTAAGAATTATAAAATTATATTTTAAGATCAAACTAGGAATTTGACCAGCCGCACGTTGCGACGGCGTCGAAACGTAATGTATCGCGAATTCACACGCAACGTGGTGGAAAGCGGACTTTAAACGCTTAAGGCGGTAACAAAAGAAACATGGTTAGACACATAAGGATAACATATAATGTTATGACTACTTATTTAACCCAGGAAAAAAATTTAAAAAAACAGAATTTTTTTTACGTTGACACTAACGTACTCACATACATAAAAATAACGCACGAATTTGAGACGTATAGGTTTCGGAGATTGAACCATATACATAAAAGTTTATTAGAAATAAAAAATGAGACGAAAAAAAAAGTATTTGCAGGTTTAGAACCCCAGACCTAAGCTATTTAAAAGATACTATAAAATACAATAGGACACTAGACCAACACCAATGTTTGTTTAATATTTAGTTTAAGAAATATAAAACAATTAAAAAAAGGTTTTAAAAATGATAAAAAAAAATAGAAAAATTTTGTGCGTTCCAAGGTTTGAACCACGACCTAACTCGATTTTAAAGGGCTGTTGTGGAACTAAGGCCACTGAACCAGCATCATCAAATGTTTTCAAAAAATAAGTATTTAACAGTCCAAAAAAAAGGTGTGTTGGTGGCCACCCACCTTAGTATTTAAGGTTTAGTAATATAATTGAAAATTTTTTATGATTTAGTAAGTTCTAATAAAATATTAAAATAAATTTTAGATATTTAATTATTTAAAATTATTTATTTAATAGGAGAGAGAATTATTTAATAGAAGAAAAAAACGAGAAACAAAAATCTATAATTCATCAGAAGTTGACACGTGACAGATAAAAATATTTATTTATTATAATAAGAATACAAAGAAACTCATTAAGGTCTAATTGTGTAAACATCTATTTAAATAACATGAATATAAAAGTCAGCATTTTCTTGTTCAATTACAAGTGTTTGGAACAAGTTATTAATTTAAGCTTTTTACACTATTTGTTGCGCTCTTTGAGAAAAGAATGTGATACAATAAAGCATTATTGTTCTACCGGGTTGAATTGTTAAAATCAAGTATTAACTTATTAATTACATATTCACCTTGTAGACATTCTTAACTTACACTATGAGGATGATGTTTGACCATCAATATTATTGCGGCAAGGATTAGAGTGGAAAGAAGAGGTTATGACATTAAAGACTATTTGTGACAACCATGAATCAGACTATTTGCGGCAAGGATTCGTGGCTTCTCTGGTAGTTCACTTAGGCTACCTTTAGGTTGCTTTTAGTAGTAGATATTGATGTTAGCTTCGTTCTTGATTTCACCTTAGTTGTAGGGCGCCTAGTCTTATGATGTCTCTAGTCTTATATACATTAGCCTTAGGGCTTGTATGTCATAGTGGTCTTTCTATACGGTTATAATACGGTTTTGTATGTCTTATCGTGCATTTACCTAATATGGATACATGTATCTTGTTTCATGTAATTCTTATGTGTTAATAGTGTGCTTCCTATTAGATTTAGGAACTATTGTTCCTACTCTTCTTTCACTCTATTTACATTCTATGTCGTTTTTTTTTCCTAGCATCAGATGATCTAGCGGTTGGAGGACATTTGTTATCTTAATCAGACCTAAAGTCCTCACCATGGTTCGAACCTCACCCATAGGAGGAAACCCACAACTGGGAAAACCATCTGACTCAACCTGAAACATATTTTTGTATCAAGCGAGACTCGAACTTATGACCTCTTATTTGGAAAGTCATGTTTTTATATATGCTTTTCATATTGGATATTTGCTACCTTTGTTTATTACATGTATGTTTTGCATGTTTTTCGAGTCAAGGGTCTCTCTGATTACAACATCTCTACCACATGGGATAGAGGTAAGTTTTTTCCCTCATCCCACCCTCTCCGGACCCTACTATTTGAGTGGATTTTACTGAGTATATTTCGTTTTGTTGTTAGATGCTTAGTTATACAAATACTTTTGTATTATAGTTATTATATTATATATATACCTTAAAAGGCAAACAACAAAACGTTAAAGCTTTGTGTACAAGCGCTTAATGCATGATGCTTGCTTCATTTATTTCGTTTTTATTATCTTTTTACACTTAAGCCCCCTGAATAATGTCAAATTTACATTTAAGCCCTAAACTTTAAAAAAAAATCTTCTTTTTTTAACTTTTCTTTTAATCAAGTTATAATTTATCAGAGTTCGACGTGATTTTTTATACGGTTTCTTTTTTTTTATATATAAATTTCTAAATATTAATGTTTCGAATGTTATCAACAATGTTCAGGTTTCATTTTTCTTACCTTTAACGTGCGAGCTCACTACAATGTTTCAAAGTTAGTTGTTTTCATGGTCTTGAGGCCCCCTCCTTTTCAGGGTTTTAATACTAGTTTTTATTATAAAATATAAAATATTACATTAAATTTAATAAATGCTACAAAGCTAGATGTTTATTACAATACACATTTATGACCATTTCACAACTTTTTAAAACTAGGAAAAATAACATCAACACAACTATAGAAAGTTGTTTTTCTAAAACACAAGAGAAATAGATGTAGAAGAATTCATGATTAAGAATGCCTTCCTCAATAAATCTTGTTTTTTTCGTCGTAAGAATCCTTGATATTTTTAGTATTCCCAATCATTTTTCAACACAAATTAGACCAATATCTGAATTGTCGCCTTTCGTGTAATCGCAACAATCATTAAAGTTTGAACCACATAACAAAAGATCAGTAAAATGCTCTAAGAAATCGCAATTCAACACATGCCCGTCATTATTGTTGCTTGCTTGCAATGTTTGAGTCATCCATGTGTTATCTATGGTCGGTATGGTCAAGTCGTTAAGTTTCTCCATTTCGTTCTCATGATTTTTGTATTCCCAAACTTCATCACATTCTTCACGTACAATCTCCTTATGTATATCAAGGCACTTGGAAGACGGCCCAATTGATGAGGTCATTGAACATACATTTGAGTTCAAATTTAGTGGGAACGGGCTCAGGCTCATCGAGGGAGTCTTAGATTGCTTCACTAATCTGGCTTCAGCCTCAAGCCTGGCACTCTCCCACTGAGCCATGTGACTCAAATTGGTTGAGATGTTCAAGAGACCGTCATTTGACAAAAGAATATTATTTTTTGGCTTGTGGCTCACCGGATCAATTCCCATTTTTATTAGCCGTTTCTTAAGATGGGTATTCCAATAGTTTTTTATTTCATTATCTATTCTCTTTGATAAATGAGTAGCTATGGCCGACCATCTTTGAAGAAAGACAATCAAAACAAAACAAAACAAAACACAAAACATGATTAAGAAACACATGTAGAAACAAATAAACACAAACAAATACTAATCCTAGGAATCATCAAAACATAATTTGCAAGATCAATGGATACCAACATTTGTCTAGCTTCTCTTTTGTCATCTTGTGAAACCACATGATTAATGCATTTATAATGTACTATGTAGTATTGTTAACTTTTTACACATGAAAAGAAAAATAACAAACTTCAAATATCAAATAAATAACTTTATCTACAAAATAATTTTGTGTGATTTCAAAGAAAAGTATTGGTCTATAAAAGTAAACTATTTATTCTTTAAATTGTTATTTTGAACTTGTTAATCAAATTTAACATTTTGATGGATGGAATGAACATGTTCTTTTGAAATAAAAACATAGATAGATTTAAAAGAAAAACAACTTAAATGCAATATAACTGAGTTTAAAAGCAAAATATGTTTCATAATAATGAATAAACCTTAAAATATGGGTTTAAATTATAAAAAAAATAAATAAATAAATCTAAATTTAATTACCTGTTACCCAAGAGAGCATGAAGCTGAATAATGGTCTGTTCTTCTTGAAGACTGAATTTCCCCCTCTTAATATCAGGTCTAAGATAGTTTATCCATCTTAATCTGCAACTCTTCCCACATCTTTGAAGTCCTGTGTGTATGTGTTTCTCTTTAAGTTCATAAGCAAGAACACTATTTATGTAATAATATCAATTAAATTCACAAATTAAAATAAGACTAAGATCAATCATACCAGCATTAGAAGGCAAAGCTCTCCAACTGCCATGGCCATGTTCTTGAATGTAAGCCAAGAGCTTCTGATCTTCATCAGGAGTCCATGGTCCTTTCTTCAAACCCACTTTATCACAGCATGGTAATCTTCCCATTTTCTTCACATTTTCTTGATTTAGTTATGGTATATTATGTGGGAATATTATGGAGGTAGAACAAGTAAGAGTGGTGGGTGATTCTGCTTATATACTTGCAAGTACTTGGTGTTGCCATTGCGGAGAGAGATGGGCAAAACCAATAACATTTTATGTTATTTTAAGCACTATAAAAGCATATTGTTATTGATGCGGAGTTTATCCAAGAGTTAGTTGACTCATATTTGGACCAACTACACCAAAACAAATGGGCTAGAAATGCGTACAACTTTCAAAAGGTATAACTTGCGTTACATCTAGAGTTACAAGGCCCACAAGTAATGGATGAGAATATGTGACAAACGACCACAGGTGGTTTAATTACACCAACTATCGGACCTGAATTTCATCATCTGGAACCCAATTTCAAACTCAACAAAATTTTAGCAATTTCGTTTTATTTCTCTTTTATTTTAAACACGTGTGAATCTTTGATTTGAGTAAAGTACGTGTTTATTTACGTAGTTAATTTGATTATTATGCAGTTAACTTCAGTTTTTCAAAATTTGACTCAAAGATAGGGGGTGTTTGGAATTACTTTTCAAACCTACTTAATGACTTATTACATTATTCAAGAAGTCAATAAGTCAAAGGTTTGTTTGGGTAAGGGTGAAAATGTTAGTTTTTAAAGTATGGAAAAATTATAAGTTAAAAGTAAGTGAGAGGTTACTTTTTCAAAAAGTTATAAGTTGTTTTCGATAAGTAATCTCAAACACCCCCCATAATCTAGCCATTGAATATTATATCAATCTTCCTCAAGAGCATTCCCTTTGTTACTTTTGCTCTGAGTTATTATTTCGTAACATATTTGAAGAAAAAGACAAGATAAATCTAGAAAACAAAAAAACTCTATCCCAAAAAAAAAACTTAAATGTTTTCAAATAATATTATTTTGCATATATGTTAAAGAAGATAGAATCAAAATAAGTGTAATGAATCATCAAATCTTTTGGTTGAAAATATAAAACCAAGGACATGTAAAAAAGTTGCCATTTTAGAGTAAAAAGCCAACTAGAGGCACCAACAAAAGTAAAGGCTACATATACCATGGCTTTGGTGCTACCATCCATCCAATTGTATTGAATATGTTATGTCATTTGTGGGGGTGGGGTCAAGAATTGATAAAGAGATTACAAGGGGGCCAACCCCATTTTTCACGTTATATTGTTAGGGTTAAAATTTTGTTTTTATTTGAATCCAATAAATGATAAAAACAATAGTTATAGTAACCAATTTAATGTGATACTCAATTTCATATTATGATATGGATACGTGTTATCTTTAGGGTGGTTTTGGGTTCATTAAGTACAAGAAAGGTACTCCCTTTATTGATACACTGAGGTACATAGTGTATAAATATACTATGGTACTTTAAAATCGGGCCGTTAGTTGGAAGGTTGTTCGAAAATGGAATCCAAACACATACAATGGAGATGGTGGTGTTGTTAGTTCTGGTTCTAGGAGTGTAGGTCTGAAAAATAACTCAACAACAAGACTTAGGGAGGGAGATAGAGAGTTATAGGGGTTCTGGAATAGTGGCATCAGTAAAAACAACGAGAGGGAGGGTGTTATGACCGGAAGTGGAAAAAAAGTTATTTACCCTATTGACTTTGGAATAATAAGTATTTTGTTTATTTATGTGTGTTGATTATCATGATACATTTGTAGTATAAATAAACCTCGACATCCTAAAACTTAATTTAGGGCATATTATGTTAACATGTTAACCTATTTGTCAAATTGATCTATACAATTTCATATACTATTAAAATCAAGTAACGCGGTTGATTTTTAACGAATTTTGTATCGTTTTCCTTTCAAGTTCTTTACCTAAAAAAACATTAGATGGGGTTATTGACTAATCTTATTGGATGGTAGGCTTATAGTGACATGCCTTGGATTTATACCAACAATTTTATAAAACTATAATCGTAAACATTCTTGAATCCATATATAGATCAAGCATACAAAAACCATGTCTTTCATATTACCACGTATATTATACGAAAATTCTATAAACTACATATTAGTGATCAACTATTTATAAGATTATAATAAAAAATAATTAAAACCTAACTCTTAATTATAATAAAAATAACTACATAAATGTTATTAACACAAAAATTTATATTCTATATAATACCACATGAATTAAAAGCGTAAAAATGTAAGAAACTCTAGGACCTCAACAGAGCAACAAATCAACATCGAACCATTCGTGATTTAGAAAAATTCTCATGTGAGTAGCTTATACATTGTTGTGTTTTTGGATTTGACCTGACTCGATATCTTTCTGATTTACGTAATTCGTTTTCAGACTAAAGTATTTCGCCTAATACGAAATCAATAATCAAATCAAAAAGAAAGTTTCTCAAAGAACTTGATGTCCATTTATGTGAAATTCGAATGTTAAAAATTCGATTGTACGAAAATCATTTAGAACAGTCTTGATCAAGGTTCACCTCGCACCTACTAATTTGGATCAATGTATATTTTAATTTTTCATTTAGTCTCAAGTGAGTCCAATTACACCAAAGTGACATGATGATACTAAAATCAACAACAGACTATCATTCAAAATACTTATAAAAAATAAGGATCATTTTTATAAAATGAAGTAATTGTATATTGTATTCGTTAAAAGGATTTATGTGGTACTTTTCCTAAGCGAAAACACAGAACTCATCACTAGACATCAATCATGGGTATTTCATGGAAAGAGGACAGTCCTTGGTACTATAACTAAGACACAAGACAAGGTACATTAGTCTTTTTATCTCTTCATAACACCCATAGTTTAATGCATTACATGTGCATGTAATATATCACTTGGTCAATTAAATTTACCCCCTTTGAAAAACATTTATTTTATAGGTAAAAGTAACGTTAAATTTAAATATTGTTTTTCAACAAGAATATCTAAATATACTATATAAGCGTATTTCTATTTTTCTTTCCAACTGAAAACATTCATATTTGAGGTTCTAAATCGATTTTTAGAATTTTTTTAGTAACCACAAGAACCCGTAGCACAAAAAGGAGTATAATTCGCTACACAACAAATTCAAAAAACACGCTTTATATTGTAATCTAAGCCTAGAGATTACGGATGTAGTGAAAGGTATTTAAGTACTTTGTAAACAACTACACACCTCGGTATGTTCTAGGATTTGTTTGTGATTTTAATGTTATCAAACTATTTAGTGTATTTGGTGACCAAATGAGAAGTTATATTAAAACATCAAACAAGTTGGAAAGTGTGGAATGCACACTTGTGTCAAGGTGGCAGAGCCCCTAGTGGTGGTCCAAGGGACAACGCCTCTAGCTGGGTCAGGTTGGAAATTTTTTATTTTCCATATTTAGTTATGCATAGGAGAATCATTTTAGAAGTGAAATTGCTGCTAAAAGATGGTCTTCTAGTCTAATTTAGTCATGCTAACCAGTTTACTTCTCGAGAGATTACTCCCCCTGAATATTTGCTCTCCGAAGTAGTTTGCCTATCCGACCTGAGTAAATTGCCTCTCCTGAGTAGTTTACCGCTGCTGAGTAGCATGGTTTAGCAGTTATGGATTGACGGTTGTGGTAAATTTCAGCCAATAACCGTCATAACATTCTAGTGTATCTGTTACCTCATAAATACATGAGATTTGGTGATTGTAAGCATACATAAAACTTATTCATTCTTGTTTCTCTCTGAGTCATACCCGATTGAAAATTCGAGAGTACAATCGAATTGTTTTAATCTGAAAGTGATACATGATTCTCAAAATTAGATCAATTGTAATTATAGATAATAGAATGTAGTTTGTGTAAATATGGTTATAGTAGTATATAATGAGCTTTGATACCAAATTGAACACCTTAAGTGTGTGTAACTGTAAATTGTATTGAAATGCACCTCCCCCTAATGCTAATATTATTGATTGTAAGTGGGTCTACAGGTTAAAGAAGGATCAAAATGGCACAATTACTTGTTACAAAGCTCGTCTTGTGGCCAAGGGTTTTAGACAAAAGTCGGGTATTGATTTTCAAGAAACCTTTAGTCCAATTGTCAAATCTACAAAAATCAGAGTGGTTCTCTCTCTTGCTGTTACACAACAATGGCCTTTTCGTAAGCTGTATGTCCACAATGCGATCTTACATGGTAATCTCAAGGAGACAGTGTACCTTCGACATCCATAAGTATTTGTTGATCCTCAACGTCCAGATCACGTATGCTTACTACACAAGTCTTTATATGGTTTTCAACATGCTCATCGGGCATGGTTTGATCGTCTGTCATAGGCTCTTCACAAGCTCGGGTTTCAAGGATTCAAAACCAATCCTTCCCTATTTACATACAAGTCTGGCAAAACAATCATGCATACTCTGGTCTATGTTGATGACATTATTGTCACCGGTATCAACGCCAGTTTTGTGAACACTCTGATCAAGCAGCTCAGCCATGCTTTTGCCCTTAAAGACCTAGGCAATCTTGACTACTTTCGAGGTGTTGAAATAGATCGCCTTGACCGTGACATCCTATTGTTTCAACTAAAGTATATAACTGAGGTCCTTCAACGTGTTGGACTTTCGGAGTCCAAACCAGTCTCATCTCCTATGAGCACCTCACAAGTGTTATCCCTCGGAGACAATCCTTTATTCTCAGAACTGGTACGGTATCACCAAATTGTTGGCGCCCTTTAGTATGTCACTCTCACACGATCGGATATTGCCTTTGCAGTCAACAAAGTCTGCCAATACATTCATACGCCCTCTGACAATCACTGGTCTGCCGTCAAACGTGTACTTCGATACTTAAAAGGCATCATACATCATGGCTTACTGATTCATCACAGTTCTAGTTCAATCCTTCAAGATTTCACTGATGCTCACTGACAGGAAACCTCGTCTTTTACAGCCTTCTCTGATGTTGATTGGGCCGGGTGTCCGGATGACCATTGGTCCATGGGGGGATTTGCTATCTATTTGGGATCTAACCTCATATCCTAGACCACGCGTAAACAGAAAACAGTTTCCAGGTCATCTACGGAGTCAAAATACAAAACTCTAGCAGACACAGTTGCAGAATTAACCTGGCTAGAGTGTCTTCTCCGAGAACTTGGAATAAAAACAAAATCTGCTCTTACTCTCTAGTGTGACAATTTGAGTTCCTAAATTGAGTTTTCCAGCATACACGTCATCGTGTAAGCTCTCAACAATCTTTATTGTGATCTTTGGGCCAAAATCAGACACCAACAACGCCTAAATGCAAACTGCATCTGCACAAATTGTTTTGCCAAATGTAATAAGTCCCATTTGGTAACAAACAAACAAGCCAACATAATTGCTCACTACAAATCTTGGTTGCAGCCTATAAATTAGAAAGACACACCATTTTTACATACTAATTAGTAATTGGCAAAGTGCTGCTTGGTTGCAGCCTTGTTGTGTGATAATGGGTGATAAAATGATTACTTCAAAAGAATTTTATGTGTCAAACATCCCTTCCCCAATCCCCCTATTTCTTTCGGTTGAATTAATTTTGGAGGATAATCAAACTGTGAGGGATTATTGAACATGTAAAAGTTGTATCAAGAACCCTTGGTGAGAGCGATTCAAATGAGAACAACATAAAGATTTCAGTTCTAATAAACGGGGCACCTATGATCAAAGCGAAAAAGGGATTAGACAAGGTGATCACCTATCACCTTATTTCTTCATTATTGCAATGGAGGCTCTCCGTATGATAAACCCAATCCGTTAAAGAAACTTGCACAATCTATCTTTGTGGAATGCTATGGTGCATATGGACGGCGAGGAATGATAAAAACTTTAACGACAAGAACAATCAATCGGACAAGATCGTAGATGAGATAAAAACATACACATTCCAATGGATCAAGAACCGAGCAAAAAGTAATTCTTTAAAATGGTCCCGTTTATGCAATTATGTATTTTATTTTCACAATGCCTAAAGGGCAATGATTTTTGTTATCTCCATTCTAGCATCGTACTGGTTTTCAATAAAATCTCCGCCGTTCAAAGAAAAACTAACACTCTTTCTAAAAAAATTGCGTCTTTTCAATAAAACGTTGTGATCGGGTCTCCAACTATAAAACAAGTCTTTGGTCATTTTTTGGTACACGCTTTTTCACTACAAAAAAATGCATATTCGTTCTTGTTTTTTTTTGTTGAATTATTCGATTGAATATTTAAGAGTACCATCAAAATATTTCAATCTGAGAGTGATATCAGAGAATCATCCAAGGTTATTCCAAACCATAAAATACGAAAATACGCTTTAAGAAGCAATCTGTAAACCCCTTCCAACATTAGATGGTGCACATAAACATGAATATGTAATTACAAACCAAACACCATAAATCAAACAAAAATTAACTTGCTCTGTAATTACTTCAATTTTGGATCCAAACCTTTTTTCAGCTTAAACCTGCTTTCAGAAAGAAGTTTTGACAGAAAACTACTACTGTTATCATCTTTATCTCTACCACTAAACCTGCTTAAAGTGCTTATGAGAGACCAATGGGTCTCAAAGTCTGGTTTGTACCCAAATTGTTGCATTCTTTGTAAAAGCTCTGAGGCCTTTGTAAAGTTTCTTTCATACCGATACCTACTAACCACTGACCCAAACATCCCCTCACTCGGTTGCCCTCCTACATGGATCACACCATCAATTAGCCTTTCACCTTCTAATGTTCTTCCAAATTCACAAAGCTTTTCGGTCAAAACTTCATATGTTTTGATACTGGGCTCGAGCTTTCGGGTCAACATTTCAGTATAAAGATCAAGAGCATCGTCGATCTTATTGGAAACACATAAATCTTGAATTAAACAATCATAGGTTGTTGAATCTGGGATGTTTCCTTTTATCAACATGCTGTCAAGAAGATCAAAGGCTGTGTCTTTTCTTCCATAGTGACACATCTTCTTGATTAGATTGTTGTAGTTTATGTTATCAGGAATGAGATCTTTATTAATCAAGTTTTCCAGAAAGTTTACAGCTTCTTGAAGCTTACCCATCTTCAAGAAACGCGTGATGATGTCATTCTGAACAATTGAACAATGAACCCAACTTCTAGCTTCCATTTCTTGACTCAATTTCAAGACTTTCTTGAACTTGCCATCTTTTAAAAGTGATCTTATTACTGCACGAAGAGATCGGTTACTTGGTTTCAGTTCTTTAGACATCATTTCTGTCAGATAAAAAACAGAACGTGATCCGATGTTACAGTTTGAGAATCCATACACAAGAAAGTTGTAAGTGACATCATCAAATTCAAGTCCCTTTTCTTGAATTTCATCTAGAAGCATATCAACAAATACACTGTTCTTCGAGGCGAAAAGATGGAAAATTAGGATGTTATACAGAGCTATATGCGAAGAACTCTGTTTGACCATAACATCTTTCAACAAGAAAGCAAAATGGGATCGACCCTCGTTGCACATTAATGACACAAACTTACTGTAACTTGAAATGTAGATGGTTATGTTCTTCTTTAAGATGGCACCAAATACCTCTTTGACTTTCCTCAAGTCTTTAACCACACAATACCAATGAAGCAAAACATTATAAATGTCAACATTAGGGGTAGTAATTTTGGGCAGGATTGTATTTGACATAATAAAAGCTTCTGAAAAACGGTTCTCTTTGCAGAGCCCGCTTAGAAGATGGCTATAAACTACTTGATCCATGCCATAGCCCCTTTCTAGACACTCCTGGAACAAGATACGAGCCACTTTAGTGAACCCGATTACACACAGATTTTCAAGAAAACCGTTAAAGATTATTGTTACTTCATGAGGGTAATCCATCATTGCATGTTCAAATAGAAATAGTGATTCCATCACCATATTGTTCTTGCATAACGAATGAATTAGGGTTCTGTAATCATTCAAAGTAGGCAACCAGTTCTTGTTTTGGACTAAATCCGAGCATTCACGAAGGTCGTTTGAGTTCCCTTTCTTGCATAAACCTCTTACTACAGCAGAAAATGTCTCTTTTGCAATTTTGACTTTTTTCTTGACCATTTTGCCAAATATTTTCTTTGATTTATGTACAAAACCCCTTTTAACATATGCTTGAACAAGCAAATTGAGTGTTTCTTCATCAAGATTTTTATGTAAATTCGGTGTTTTCTCCAAGAGAGTTGTGAGTGTTTTGAAACCTGAATTAGATGCATGAAACTTTTTCAGCTGTGTTGAGAAACCAGAAAATGACAATTCTTGGCCCCAATGAACCAATTCGTCTACGTTAGAAAGATCATCATCCTTCAATATAGCACGATTATAATCAGGTACCATCGAATCATCTAGAACTTTTATCATAGTTTGGTCAAAGACAACTACATCACCTTCTAAATAAAGTCCATTCCCCACACTATCATAAAACTCAGTTTTGGAAAACGCCGCATCATTGTCCCGTCTCACTCTTAGAAGCAGTGGATCAGTACCCAACAGCAAAAATGCTTTCGAAATAGGATCTTGTAATGGTGAGAGTTCAATCAATCCTTTTTGCACCATCTTTTCAATCACCGCCTTCACCTCATCAAATCGTCTATTTTTACAATATCCCGCTAAAAGAACTCTAAAAGTTGACATATCAAGTGTTACACACTCATCTTCCATTTCAAGAACGATGTCATTGGCATGATTCCACATACCATGCTTGAAACAAGCACTAATGATGGCATTATAGGAATATTTGTGGGGTTTTAGGCCTCTAGATAAAACATTCGAGAGGCACAAAAAGGCGTTTTTCAAGTGACCCTCCTTGCAACTCCACCCGATCAAGATTCCAAAGGTTATAGCATCCGGGGTGAAGCCCAAATGCTCTAATTCCTTAAGGAACTCAAAAGCTTCTTCGACTCCAAGATTTTGACAGATTGAATGCATGATCTTGTTGCCAACAATGACATCCGGAAAACAATTCAATTCAATAAAAAGACTCATCAAATCATCATAATCCTTTTTCTCACAATAACCACTTGCAATTGCATCAAGAACTAAAAAACTCGGTTTGATTCCATAAACATGCGTCTTCTTAATCAAATTTCTTGATTCTAGAACTATACCATCTCTGCAAAGAACTCAAATAACGTTCTCATATATACCCTTTTCTGCCATACCCATATCAACCATATCACCATACACTTGAAAAAGCAATTTGCTTTCATTCCTATGAACAAGATAATCAACAAGAGTATGATAGCAAGACAAAGATGGAACCAAATGCATCCCCCTCATTCTATCATACATACTAACACTCTTTTCTAACGCATCAACACCTACATACCATTCAATCAAACTACTAAAAATTTCTTGATCATCATCCAACAAAATTGTTTCTTTATCCATGGCCAAAAGAACCCATTCAGCATCTTTATACAACCCGACCCGAACCAACAACACTATCATAATCTTAAAAGACTGATCAAAATGCTTAAAGCTCCCACCTTTTTTGGTTCTAGCACTAGCCCACTTGAAAATCCCCAATAAAGATGCAACCTTTTTGACATCAAGTCCCAATTTCCCACCATAAGATTCAAAACCCAGTAACAATTCAAGAACATCTTGAGGTTCTAATTCAGACTTCCTCCAAAACTTGCGAGTAATTCTAGGGTTTAGATGGGACAGGTTAAGAAGAAATTGTTCAAGTGAAGAAGAGCTAGTGATTGGGGGCCCAGTTGGTTTGATTAAAAGATGAGAGCATTTGCTTAGGACTGAATTTGTAATACAGGAAGCTTTTGTTGAAGATGCATGTATGTGGGGTTTGATTGATTTATGTGGGTTTGATTGGGGTGAGTGGTGTGTGATAGAGAAAGAGAAAAGAGGGAAGAGATGACTGACCTTTGTGAATGTGAAGTGGGTTCTTGGTTGGAGAGTGAAGAGCATTCGGTTGCAGGGGATTGCTTCAATTCGTCTTCTTGTTCTCATTCATGGAATCATGGTCTCGGAGAAGCTCACTAGGAGTCTAGGGCCCAATCCAGATCCAGGTGCTAACCGGCAGCACTGGTGTACTTAGAAATTTGAGTAAACTAGATCAAAATTGTCGCTTTCATCAAATAGTTTGTTTTCTTATATCTGGATACTCGTGATTTTAAAATCTTCTCGCTTTCATACAGCATCCATTTTTCTCAGTTAAATGAGTGACATTTCAGTCCTTTTACGTACTTGTTTTATTTATTCATATTTTTTACCGTCACTTTCTAATCATTCTTAATTTAACTTCTAATTTAATCATTCCTCTGCTTCTTTCTCTTTTCCCGACCAATTTCCAACGATAGGGGATGATTAAATAAGAGGTTAAATTGGGATGATTAAAAAATGAGAGTAAAAAAGATAAAGAAATAAAACAAATATGTAAAAGAACTGAAATACCCTTCGTTTAACTGAGAAAATGGATGCTGTTAGTTGACCGGATGAAAGTGACAAGATTTTAAAATCACGATGACTCAGATACAAGAAAACAAACTATTGTATGAAAGTGAAAATTTTAACCAAACCACGAGGACGAAAATAACAGTTTACTCTAGAAATTTATTTATTAAAATGATTGTTTTTCTTTATTTTTAACTAGAGTAAATTACAAAAACTATCCTTTAGTTATATATGAAAGGAGATAGAGTGCAATTCAATATATAACTAAAGAACAATTTATGTAATTTACTCTATAAATTATCAGAGAAAAACAAAATTGTATATAAATTGAAAATTGAAAAGAATTCAGCTGCCAATTTACCCATCAGTTTTACAAAACAAAAATATAGGGTAGTATTATTTTCAAAGTCACATTTAGGGAGGGGGTGCCTGCGGCCACGGGTGGCGGGTTCATACGGCAACATGGCCGTCACTAGCGCGGAAAAGGGTGGCGGGTTGTACTAGCTGCGTGAGGAGAGGATTACTGGCCTTTGGGCTAGCCGTTTATCCGACCATTGGGCTTTTTTTTTAAAAAAATTACCCTGTATAAATACAACCCTTGAACACACAATTTTAAATCATTTATCATTCTCTCATATTTTAGTTACATGGAAGATCAGATCGGTAAATGAATATGAGTAAGCATTGGTTATTGCAAGTCATTACAATGATAGGCCACAATATTTTAGTTTCAAAGTATTTCATGGTTGTCATTTTACGGGAATGTTGAACCGGATCAATTTGTTGTATTTCATTCGAGCAACGGCAAGTCAATGACAAGTGGCTTCATTTCATTCGTCGTTGATTTGGCCGGCTAGGGTGAAGCAGTTGATTGAGTTAGCGTCAAAATTTTAGCAGGCTAAAGACACGTGGACACTCTCTTGGTTGACACGTGGCCGAAAGTCATTTTTAACTTATGTTTTAATATATAATTGGTTGATTATGTATATGATTATAATGATGATGTAAAATTATTCTAATTTTTTTTGTTCAAAATGTATATTTTAACAATTTTCTCTTAAAATTATCTTAAAGGTATCTCATTCAAGTCCCGAATCGGTAAAACACACGTAATTGGCTAACTCCCAAAACATTTATTATTATCAAGAAATCTGACTCTAAAAGTTGATTACAAGTAGCAAACCATAACTCGGTTTACATAGGTTACTTGATTGATTTTTAATCCATGATACCCTACACGGTATATATATAGCTAACATATCACGTTACACTATAACTAGGATTCTATTTAATTAATTACATAATAATTATCCATAACTAATCCTAACATAATCTATTTATGACTCTTGATATTTATCCACCATTAATTAAAGAGTATTGCTTGCCTTACACACCAAGGCTCCTTATCCACCCCATGCCTATCTCGTCACGAGTGACTAGGAAATTCCCAACACTCATAAACTCTTTTTTACAACTTTTTGAATAGTTTTCTTTTAAACTTATACAAATCTTGAACACCTTAGTCAAGTAAAAGAAACGTGAATCTCATTCCTTTGAACAAACCAAAAAGGATGACAATGACAAAAAAAGAAACTTCAAAGTAAGCACACCACCAAGTTCCAAATATGACTTGCAAACTCCATACTTTAGGAAATAGGGTTGCACCTTCCATGAAGTTTCTTCCAGCTTACTAAAAGACCAACTTCATACTTTTTGACATTTGACACCATCATAGGTGGACCTATGTATTGAGGATGGGGGTAGCCGCCCTTAATAAAAAAAAATATATAGTGTTATAAATGCGTTAAAATCTCGATCGCTCCCCATAAAATTTTGTAATCACTCCCTGCCCGATTGCCCCCTGAGAAGTTTTTAATGTTATATATCGCTAGTCAACCGACCCAAAAAATTTCCGATCCCATAAAATCTCCCTTCTTCATGTATTCAAACACATACACCTCTCTTACTAACTAATCCAACTCCATTTGTACTACTAACAAAAAAAAAGATTCTAATTATTTCTCAAGCATGTTTTTCATGATATTTGAATTGATCCAATACTTCTTCTTGCATATCATTCTAACCCAGGTCACCGGAATCTTGAAACTTTTCTCAAGATCCAAGTTTTCCGACCACCGGTTTTCCTTTCAATTTCAACACTCCAAGATTCCGGTTGAGAAGACCACCCATGACTCCATTTTGTCAAAATCACAGCTTTTTGTCATGGGAGATGATTTGGAGCTACTGATGGCGGATTTAGGTGTTTCTTGCCACCCCGGAGGTGAAAAGCTGCCGGAGGTGTTGAATTCTACTTATATTTACAATGTTTTTGAAGCGGAACAACCGCGATTGGGTGAAGTGAAAGAAGCTTTTGATGTTTTTGATGAGAATAAAGACGGGTTTATCGATGCGGGGGAGTTGCAGAGGGTTCTTTCTGTTATGGGATTGAAGGAAAGATTAGAGGTTGAAGATTGTAGGAGGATGATCGGAGTGTTTGATGAGAATGCCGATGGTAGGATAGATTTCAATGAGTTTGTGAAGTTTATGGAGAACACTTTTTGTTGATATTATTATTGTTCACATCTTTTTGAAGATTAATTACTAGATTAGTATACGCATTATTTTTGGAAATTGTTTTTGTGGTAAGAATTTTAAAGGTTTTTATACCGGAACTTATCACGTACGAAAACACCCTCTAATTCTACTTCTAAATTTACGTTTTTTGTCCACCATAAGGGTAGTGGGAGTGGGTGCTGGATCGGGAAGGAGGGCCACGTAGGCGAAGTGGAGATTTTGCTTGGGGAATGGCCATGGAGTAGGTCACTGATTTAAAGAAGATTTTGTGAAGAAGCTGAAGAGAAATCGGGAACAAGTGAATAGGGAGAGTGGGAACACCGTCCCCTCCTCCTGCCTCAATAACCATTTCCGAATGAGGGATCATGAACCACTCCCTCCATCCTAAGACTTGAATCTCACATTTTCAACAAACTTTGGTACTGCTAGACGAGAGACACTTTGGGTCGTATATGAATTTTGGCCCATTAAATCTTTATATATGTTATAGGCTGTTATTGTGTAGTCTAAAATCTTCAGGGTGTTAAATGTTAGTAACTTAGAACTTTAGGGGAGAGGTTACTGATTATTTGTTAGTATCAAATAAGGATGTAAACGAGTTGAGTCGCTTATAAACTACTTGAGATTGTCTCATTAAAAACTCAAGTCGAGTTTAGTTTAAACCAAACTTCACATATTGAGCTCGAGCTGCCTCGCAAACCTAAACGAAACTTTTATTTATATATTTTTTGTTTAATGTATCAAATATCTATTTACGTAATAATTATTATATATAAAGTTATAATAAAAATGGGTTCTGAACATAATCATAAATCAAACCAAAACCATTTGATTGATCATCACTAAAATGGGTTATAAACTTAATATACAAAGATGACATTTGGATCTTTCACCTCATACATCCTACCGAGTTTCTCCCTTAATTTAACCTTTTAATAAAAAAAAGTTAAAAATCATTACAAACATAAGAAATGAAAGTAATGTAAAGCTACAACCACATATCATTTATAAACTTGAACTCCCAAAGAACAAGGTACGTGATACCTTACCACATGAAATAAACAAATGTCAAAATACCAAAAGAATGTGAGAACCTTGAAGTCTACAAGGATGCAACACAACGATGACTTACATCAACATAACAATTGTAAATCATTGAGGATATGGAGAGGGCGAAAATGAAGAACACGTGTGAAATCAATGATGCTTAGGGAGGTAGGACACGCAGCGGTCGATGATCAACTTGTTTCCTCCATCATCGTCGGTGGTGGTCGTGCACGTGCTTTGAACACCCGACGACAGAGTAGAGTAGGTGTGGTAGAGAGAGTAGAGTGCTTTGAACAGCCGCCGCACCTTATTCTGCTAAGGGTGGAAGGGGCACCCAAGTCATGAAGCCTCAAGAAACCACATACCCACTATTGAGACTATGACATGTCATTTGAAACCACAAGAAGCCTCTCGAAGCCACGGAGGTTGGGGAACCTAAGTCATGAAACCACAAACATAATTTTTTTTAATTAAAAAACACAATTTAATTCATAAAAAAATGCATAAATAACCGAAAAATAAAAAATAAAAAAATAACTAAAACTTAAAAATCACAAGGTAATCTATATTTTACGGCTAATTCTCGTTTGAATGCTAGGACGGCTGACAATAACGGTTCGGTAATACCGTCATGCGGTATAAGATAAATGTTAAAGTGTCGGTTAAATATCTCTTGATGTATAGCCTCTCGTTGTTTTGGATTGTAGATTTAGAGTGGATTTTGGATTGGAGTAGATTGTGGATTGGAGTAGATTTTGGATTTTGGTTTAAATGTTTGTATTATAGTGTTTTTTTATTTATTATTATTCTAAAATAGCCGTTACCAACGGTTAGATTTTTAACGTTCACATTTTGCATACTAAGCTGGGAAGCCGTGAAAGGGAGCCGCACGTCTTCGTAGTGGGGTTTGTGGTGGTGTTGCCGTGGGAGCCGCACGACGCCGTTGTTGCAATCCGAGGGGGCCCCCACCACCCTTAATGATTGCTCATTTTTTACGTGACAGTGACGTGATGGATAAAAATCACTTTTTGGTGATTAGAGTAGTCATAACTTATATTATTTTCCTACTTTCCTACCCCATAAATGTATTTTTCTATTTTTATTGAATTTTTGATAAAATATTTTTGGTGACTTATCAAATAAATCGTCTATCATGAAGCATCATCAAGTCTTCTTTTCAACATTGTTAAATCTTTTTACCAAGAAAATGATATTTTGACTTCATACACATCATGCTTCAAGTCTATAGAGCCACTTTCCCAGTTTTGCGGCCTTGAGCCACCACCCCCAAACCTACCAACGACTTCAAAGAAAAAAATTCAACTTTCCACAATCTACACCTAAACATGTCAATTTCATCACAAGCCACCACATAACTCAAATCACAAGCCCGAGTTTTAGCGCGCTCTCGAGATGGACAGAAAAAGTTAACTTTAGTTATTGAAAAAGACGAAACGTGTGTAAAATTTCTAAAAAAAATGACAATCTCCGTAATTATTGAAGTGAAATGACATATAGTGCAATTTCATATATAACTAGCGCACTCTCGATATGAACAAAAAAAGCTAACATCAGTTAGTGGAAAAGACGAAACATGTGTATAATTTCCAAAAAAAATTATAAATCTCCGTAATTATTGAATTGAAAGGACATAGAGTACAATTTCATATATAACTAAAAACAGTTTATGTAATCTACTCTTATATTTACCTTTAAATATATTTCATTTTTCTTTTATTACATTTAAGATATAATATTTTACAAAATTCTGAATACACTATTAGAACGTGCCTATTTCAATCTACGTTTCGGTATAAATTATATTCAAAACTAACTCGAGTTAAATATAATATATTTTTAATTTTTTTCCCATAGCAACGTGTGTATATATATATATATATATATATTTTTTTTTTTTTAAATATTGTTGCGACATCCTTATTTCTGCTCATGTTTCGATATAAACTTTAATCAAAACCGAGCCGCCACGACGGGCGTGAAAAGAAAACTTTTTTTTAAATTCGATTTCATGTTTCTTAACGCTCATTTTTACGACGACGCAACTTTTTCTGGATTTCCGAATATACCATTGCGCCGTGCTTTTTCATCTACGTTTTGATATTCTTCACTATTTCACGTAAAACATATGTACACAAGACTCAAAAATATATAATTTTTTAGAACGACTAACTCTCACACACTCTAAACATACTCTTAAATCTACATCAATGTCTATCATTATACTAGAACTCTCAACCACTTATATTTTTTAGTTTATGTTTGTTTATTTTTTTTAAAATGATTTTTTTGTTAAATCAGAAAAATCCGGAATTACCCGATTTTTTTGTGTCCGGTCCGGTTCCATTAGGTCCAATCTCCAAGCCCATATCCGGATCCGATCCGAAACCGGTTCCTTTGGATCCGGTCTTTAACCAAAGTTGACCGATCCAGTTCGGGGAAAAAACCCGATTTGTGCACCTCTACTATGATACCACTGAACTACAAACCCTTTGACATCAGAACATATAAATAAATTACGAAAATCTACGTTATCTTGATCTACTCTAAGCTAATCAAATGTAAGGCAACATGCAGAGAGAGTAAATGAGTTCTATATTATTAATTTCATTAAGATTTACCTACGGTCGGTGTTAAAGTACATAAACTAGACATCAAATGACTAGAGCAAAATAAACTAAACTGCCCACAAGTAACTAAACAAACTGCTATAATAACAAAGACGTAAACATATTACGAAGAAACGCATTCTTGAATTTTGGTAGCTAAACTTATTTCACTGCACACACCATCTGTTCTACCTTCTTCACTATTTCACATATAACATATGTACACAACTTTTGAATTCAAAATACACACACACTCTCTCTCTTTCTCTATCTCTTTGGAACAATGGAAACCACAATGGATGGAATTAGCTTACCTTTCTTCCCATTTTTGCATCTCACTGAAGCCCATCTCCATGCAACACATACCCCTTTGCAGTTTCCATTGCTACAAAATCATGCATAATCAACCACTCATGAGCTCTCTTGGAAACTAAGAGACCTGGATAATGCTGCAGGGTTAGCTTGAAGTGCAGGAGATGCCTCTTTCATAGGGCGTTTATCTTCACTTTTCGATTGGAACGCCTTAAACATACCTCCTCCATTCCCAATGACGGTTCTATCGTTTTTGATCCCCAATGTAGCCCATATCGAGCTTTTTGCAGCTTCTTCCGGATCATCAATCCTCAAGGTTTTTGGAACCCAGAGACTTTTTTCAGCTTCGTTTTCTTTTATCATTTCATCTTCTCCATTCTCAGCCCGTGAATGTTTCCCCAAAGTTGGAGATATAGGGCTGGAAGGAGACGCGGCATATGTAACTGGAGGGGCAGGATGGTAATTAGGAGGAACCCAATGCATATTCCATGGGACTGGGACTGGACCTGGGACCGGGACGGGAATCGGGCCAGAGCTAGGGCCAGGTACGGGTATAGCACAACCCCAATATGGTGCTGCGGCGTAGAACGGCATAGGAAAGCCCGGTGGGCAGAAAGCAGGGCCCATTTGTGGGGTCCACGGGTATGGCCATGGTGCACCGGGAAAACAGGGCACCTGAGGGGAAAACCCATGGCAACTTTGCATCTCAGTTGCTGGTGATCTGTTTGTGTTATCATCATTACTTGTAGGAACTGGGATTATTATATTTTCTGGCTTACGAAAACTATCTTGTCTCATTGTTTTATCTGCAATTTTCAAGACAGAAGCCATTGACTCACACAGCGGTGTATCTGAACCGAATGTAAGGACAGTGCCATTGGGTTTCAGGACTGTGTGACTCAGATCACTAGGATGAGTTTCTGTGACGGTTATTTGACGGTATTGAGAGGCTGAAATTTTATTCTTACGACGGCCCGCACCCACAGGAACATTCCTCATCGTCCCGCCAGCTGTCCAGTATCTCTGACAGTTCTTGCAAAAGTGTCGAGGTTGATTAACATTGTAATTGTTGTAGTAACAAAACTTTGTATCCATGCTATTACATCGAGGACATGGAAGTATTTTGTCTGGTTTTTTTAAGGTTTTTTCCTGTTCACTTTGTTCTTCCTCTGATTTTGATGCTTTTGCAGTAGCAGATTCGTTTTCAGCTGAAAGCGCCGTAGGGTTTTCATTTACAACTGAAGTTGCATTTGGCTCTGTAACATCTTCAGAAACTGTGGAATGGTTTCTTTCCTCTTCGTTATCAACGGATATCTCTTCAGGTTGGCCCTACATTTACCACAAGTTTCAATTAAAAATGTAATCTTCGGGATATAAAACCTCACACAGACACATACTGCCACTCGGAACAATCGAGATATAAGAACTTAACATCCTAATGTGTGCATCTTATGTAACAAGCAAGTTAGGTCAAGTGCAAGTGTCATGAGGTCCAATTTTTCTCATACTAAATCAGTTCATATCTCCAGCCATAACCACTTTTTGAATCATTCTATACAATTTTCACCTTTGATATTTAATATCCTTCAACAAGAAGACACGCGAGTAATATCAAATCGCAAAAAAGCTTAACCAGAGCATGGCCACAAGGGCTAGACATTAGAACTACTAAAAAAATGCTAAACTTTGATCGATAAATCGACCAAATAGTAATTCAATAACAAATAAACAAAGAACAGTAAGCATTGAACATAATGAAATTTACGAGCAAGATAAATCCTAGAATAGTTTGTTGAAATAATACGGATTGAGATAACTTAATCATGGAAATCCAAATAGAAACTAAGAAATATAAACCCTAGAAAGTTATATTGAACCAATCTAAAAACTCCTTAAAACTAAGATCCATCAATGCATAACCAATGCTATCAATCACATAAAAAAAAACCCTAAATCAGCATACGATTGGGGAAATGGTAAATACAGCATCCTAGGGTTCTCATAATCAATCAATTAAACTCAATCAGGCGAAAATAAGATCCATCAGTAATCAATCAGTTACCTTATCATCAGCATCCGATTCACGTTCTTCCTCGACTCCTTTCGAATCAGCCTCCGACGAAGAACTAGAAGACGCCGGCCGATCTTCTCCTTTAACACCGTCCCCATCCCCATCCACGCCGCCATCGGCCGATACAGCATCTTCGGATGAAACCTCCGGCAGCTGAATCGTCTTACCGAAGAGCTTAATAGCAGGATCTTTTGGTTCCGACATTTCCGGCGAGATCGGACGGTGGAATTTTGTTGGATAAAATGAACAGATCTAGCGTGTGTGTGTGTGTGTGTTGACGAGTAGGCGTGGTTTGGTTTTGATCGTACAGCCACGTTAGCAAGCAAGAAGAAATGAGAGCCACAAGTTGTGTATGTGGCTATTCAGATCTTCTCTCTCTTCAAACTTTCGCTCTTTTTGATTCTCGCTTATTTGCTGACTTGGCAATTTTACTTTTCTTCCCCTTCTATTTTACCTTTTTTGAATTCTACTACCCTTATATACGCGTATCTTAATTCTTAAGTCAGTGACGGATCCAAGATTCTTTTTACGGATGCCACTCTTTGTATAATGTCCGGTGAGTTAGTGACACTCGATTGTTAGATACATAAATAACAAATAGAAAACGAGTATCTTATTTTATATGACACATGAGAAAATTTAGCGATTATGTGACATCAGTGTCTACTGTTTGGGACAGCCTCTTATTTGTGTTTAGTTTTAAGATCTTGTAAGACGTTGTGAATGTCAAATTATGATTTCTCTCTTGTTATTAATATATTAATTTTGATTACGGTCATCGTGATATGATGTAAAGCAGTTGCATCATATGAGAAAACGTGATATCGAAAATCATGCTTCTATGCTTACTAGTGAAGCATAAGCACGTGTTTTTTTAATTGGATTATTTTTATATGCTGATTTTTTTGTAAATTTAAAATACGTCAAAAAAGATTAATCTTATTCATTTCTTGATAGAACTTTTTTACATAAGAATACTCAAATAAAACCTGCTATACTGAATATGTAATCTAGGTATGTTTGAAACCATCCCTTGTGTCGTGCCTTTTGGGTTGGATATTCTCTTTCCCTACGTACTATGAAAATATAAAACAAGAAGACACAAAGTAAAAGTTTTATAATATAAAGGGGTAATTTGTCCATAGGCTAAAAACAAGGGGCTAAAAATGAACAAACTTCTTTGAAACTTTCCAAAATCCACCACCCACCCACCTTTGCTTTTCAATAACTTTAATGCACTTTTTATCTCTTTACAAAAAAAAAACAGTATTTTATATTACTTCCCCTTTTCTTTTTTCTTTTTTAAAGTTTGCCCACCTTTTAAAAACTTTTTTCACTTTTAGTGGTTTCAAACTTTGTGGATGAAAATGCAAGTTTGCTACACTTTGAACCTTCTTCTTCCATGTGTTAGCCACTAACACCAACATACGTGTTGGAATGGGTAATGTTTTCCACTATGAGATATCCTTAAACCCTAGCATGTCAAGAATTTGTAAATGAATCCGATGCATTCATAATAAACAAAATTATCTAAAAGGCTCTTGGATTGAAATAAAAATTAAATAGACTTTTGAATTTTAAGAACATATAATAGAAGAATTATGAAACGTTTAAACTAATAAGAGGTCGTGACGTCATCAAAATCTTATGATTAAAGAGTGAACCAAACGGTTTAAACTAATAAGAAGAATTATGAAACGTTTAAACTAATAAGAAAACGGGGTGCGTCACTGTTTTTATTTTATTTTTGGTCAACGTTCCGATATATATATATTTTTTTAAAATGGAGTTGTATTCAAAATATAGTATTTTTTGATATCGTAGCCCATAGTGAGTGTCGTTACCGTTATGGTACAGTGACGACCCGAACCTATTACGAGCGAACATCATTTCGGTATTGGTATTATCAGAACCGTCGTCGGTATTCACTTTTATGGTTTTTTACGGACCGAACAGATAACGACCAAACTTCTGTCACGTGACGTTGGTGAAAAACGACCAGACCCCCGCCATCATGCGTAAGTGTTCGTTTTTACATGCTTATTCAACTCTTTCTTTTGTTCTACGTGGATATATCCAGCCGTGAAGCATGAGGAACCAACTAGTTTCTTTTTAAGTGGAAAAAATAAAGCAAAGTGTTACAAAATTCAGCCGAGAAAATCTAAAAAGCACATACAAATTGCAATTTTGTCAAAAGTAAGCTTGATATTCAAAGTTAATATAAAACAAAGTAGAATATAAATATGGACTTCAGTACCAGATGAAAATTTTGTTTGAAAAGAAAAACAATAAACCGCTAAAAAGAGGACTTGAAAAACTAAAAAGCACATGCAAATTGTAATTTTGTCAAAAAGTACGCTTGAAATTCAAAGTCAAAATAAAACGCTAAATAGAAAATAAACATTGACTTCAGCAACATACATGAAAATTTTGATTGAAAAATAAAAAAATAAAAAAATAAAAGCGCTAGAAGGAGGGCTTGAACCTCCGACCTTGTGGTTAACAGCCACACGCTCTAACCAACTGAGCTATTCCAGCTGCTTTGTTCAGATATAGCATTATTTATATATTAATATTTTTGTCCAACACAGGTTCAACAAGACAACAACAAGCAGCAAAGAAGCTACGTAAAAGTAAGTAGCTAAGACTATTGGTTGTGGTAGGCGAGCGAGGGGCGCCAACGGTGGGCGCGAGCCACCTTGGCCGCGCACACCACAACATGTTCAGGCGATGGGGGGCGCGAGCGGGGTGGCGTGGTGGGGCTAGCGAGCGCTGCTGGCATGACCGTTGGGGAGAAGAGCCGTTGGGGTATTAAAAAAAAAAAAAAAATTTCTATTTATATAAATTAACTCCTCTTCACTCATTTATCTCTCAAAATCTTTATAAACTTCCTATTTTCTCTCAATTTTATAAACTACTCTCTACATTACTACAAATCATCAACCAAAAATGTCGAGAAATTGGAATGAGTATGTGGAGAATATGGAGAATTTACAAGGTTTGGAATATTTGGATGATGAGGCGTTTAACCGGCTTGTCTACAATCAAATGTCACAACCGTCTCCCGACTTAGTCATCCCGGAGACACAAGAGGAACCGGTTCAACCCCAAAAACGCTCTCACAACCGTCTCCCGACTTAGTATTTTATTTTCTATGTATTTTTTTTTTAGGATGTTGAATGTTTTTAATTAATTATTTTATCTTTTATTATTATTTTTAATTAATTATTAGTTTTTAAATTTGAATTGAATAAATAATTAAACAAAAAATTAATTCGATAAAGCCCCCGCTCACCTGCATCACAACACCCTCAAGTGCTTCAGCAGGGGCTTTATCCACTGCTTAGTCAGCATCCAGTCAGCGCCACATGGCGTGATATTAGAGGATGAATCCACTCTCAATAAAGCTCCACAACCATCAGTCTAAAGTAACAAATGTTTGCTCCGATGTCACTTTTTGTGATATTACTAAACCTTAAAAACCATTGACGGTGGTCAATCAAATCACCGCCACCAGTTTTATTACTTATATTAAACTATCTCACAAGTAAATCAAAGGAGGTGTAGTGGTTTTCGCTACTCTTCTTACTCCTTTGCATCTTTTCAGGTCCATGGCTAACAAACTTTGTTTTTCTTTGTTTTTTTTGTTTATTTTCTTTTGATTATTCTTTTTTAACTATTAGACGCAATGTGAAAGCATAGTACATTTTTATATCTATGGTTTTATCTTCAAAACCGTTTGTCTCAAATTTGTACGTTACTTTTATATTCTTAAGGACCCCAAAAAAAAAAATTTGCTTTTTTTTTTCTTTAGTTTTTTTACATTATATTTCAGGGTTAAACTAGTAGTAGTAACCTCATATGTTTTTATTTATCTAACTATGTTTTCTTTTAGCCGTCTCAACCGTTTAAGATCCGATTCACGTCGCATATCATGGAAATTCGAGTTACACCACATTTCGACACCTTCGCAACGCACGACGGGTAAAATTACTAGTTTACACACAAAAACATGATCCAATTCGTTGCACGAAAAATAGGGGGAATATATCTATGAGAACGTGTTAGTTATTTTTGACTAAATTTAATATTTTGGATAAACCGATTTAAACTCGAAATTCGTATTCATGTCAAATTTAGAACTCGGTTCCATTAAAATTCGGTTAGAATTCAACCAGAAAAATAATTTTATTTAATTCTACTTTTAAAAGCCATGCAAACTTGAAACACTCAAATGTCAAATACTAAAATCTAAATTGTAACATTGAACAAACAGTTTCAAACTAGTAAAATGATTAAAAAAAAAGTTTTAAAATAAAGTGTAAGTGGACTGTCGTAATGAGAGATAATGATAGACTATCAATAATGAGGAACAATGGAGGTTGTTGACTGGTATTAGGGTTACATACTTCACTAACATATGGACTGCGAATATAGAGGTTGTTGAGGTTGAGAGTTGTTGTTTCAAATTCTAAATGATATTAGGGATTTACATTTTAGTTATTTGTTAATTGGAATTGGGTTGGAAACATGGGTAAATTGATCATTTTTAATTGGGTTTTGATCTTACTCGCTAATATTATTAAATAACTCAAAGTCAGTAGCTCAATTTCATGTGTATATAAGTAAACTAGGTTATAAACCTGTGTTTTACATGATTGGATAAATGAATATTAAATAGTAAGTAATAAAGATTTAAGGATTATAAAGGAAATATTAAATAGTAATGAATTTTTAGAAATTAATAAATAAAATATTAAGTAGTCAGTAAGAAAATATCAAATAGTCAGTAATAAGAAAAAATAGACGTGAAAAGAATATTGAGCTTATAGAATTAGGGCACGTAGTTCTACCACTTACTTATTTGTTAGCTATAGATATTCTTGTTAAAAAGATAAAAAAAAAGTATATGTATAATTTGAATTCAAATTTCGAATCAAATAAAAAATTACAAATTCGAAATTCGATATCTATATTCGAATTAAAAAAACTCCATTCAAATTTTTAATTTGTGATTTCATAATCAAATTTCAAGTTTTTTGAGTCTGATTCAAATACTGAAGAGCTCTAGTTAACTCTAGTTTCCAAGCAAGTATACATGTTACATTAATACCGTATAAAAGGCAGGGGCGTCCCTTATGGGGGGCGGGGAGAGCGACCATCCGGGGACCAGTCTTCTAAGGGGCCCGTAGTTTAAAATTTTGTTATATATAAAAGGCTCAACTTGTATTATCCATTGATACTATTAACCCACTTAAAATTTAAAAAAAGACCACTACTTGTATTATCCATTTATCCTATTAATACACTTAGAAATTAAAAAAAGCCCACTAGATTTTCAAACTTATGAAAATTTAACAAAATAATCGTTATGTATGATTCGTTAATCGTTATTTGTTTGTTGTAGTTTTTTATTATGTCATTATGAGTTTATATTATGGGCCCGCTTTTTTACATGTCCCCGGCCCAAAACGTTTTTATTATATCGAGTTGACTTTATTTGTTTAAACCGTCTTCTTTGTGTATTGTACATGTCTTGCTCTTGGGCGAGGCACACGAGTAAGGTTCATTGTACCTCCTTTGCCATTGTGGCACAATCTTTGAACGATTAAGGATGCATTTATGCACAACTTCCGAAATCGTTTGTCAGGAACGATTTGCTCTCTCAAAGCAGGATATACAATCTGATCTATTTTACATTCCTTGATAATGTGTTTGCCCCATCCCGGAATCCATAATTAGACACTTAATTAAACCCATTAGACAAGCGAGGTTAAGGTATTCAGTGAGACATTTCATCAAACACTTGAAATGACTATATACTTTAATCAATTAGAAAAAAAAACAAGATAAAGAAGTATTATATAAAACCTGCTTGTTCAGCAGCCCATGGCTCATTAAAAGCCCACATACGCGAATTTATTCCGTTTTATACGTAGGATATATTCTAGAAATAAACTGATACTAATTCCGGCGATAAACTTTCTTTTTTCAAAAGTATTTTTTAATTTTTATATAAAATAATTTAATGTGTGTGAATTGTCTTCTATTTAAATTAAGATTCTCTCTAATAAATTAATTTGACAACTCTTTATAGAGTAAAATAAAATGTTACTGAAGGGTCAAAGTAAAAGGATATCTCTTAGTTATCTTGCATATTTTTTTATTACATTTCATGAGTATCTTACTACTTTAATAAATGAAAATCTTTTCAGGACACGTGTCACTCTCTGGTTACTTATCACCTTTATTTTCCCGTCTCTCTCTCCTATTAAATATTAGATTTTCTATTTCTCTCTCCTATTAAATAATAAACTTTATATTAATAAATATAATTAAGGATAATTATTATTTAATTATAAATAGTTATTATATGAAGTTAATAGAACTTATAACTGTCACGACAAATTACATTTTTTAAAAACATATTTTGACAAATGTGTTTGTTAACAAATTACATTATATTTTATTCAATCGATGTAATATACTGGTTTATTCAATTGGGTTTTTAAAAATATAAAATTTTTATTACTAAATATATAACATTTTATTTATTTAACCCGTGTAATACTCGAGATTTTAACCTAGTATATAATATAAGTACATAAACAAATATAAATAATTAAACCAGACATATATTCATATTCAATAATTTAACTAAACGTATACAAATATTCAAATTCAAAACTATCTAATACAAATAAAACTCGATCTGCCTATGTTATCTCCAACATTATAGAAAACCAAAAAAAAAATTGCAATATGAATCCTTGAATTTATAGAAACAAATATATATTTGAATAAAAATATATTAATTATAAAATATTTGGGGCCCCAATCACATGGGATGGGAGAGTGCAGCACCCAATCAATTACATTAAATTCCGTCAGTCTATTATCACTTTTGATCAAATGGACCTCACCTATTACAGCAATATTGAAGATAAAAAAGGAACTAGTACACATTAGTAGAATGATACGTAGTGTAAATAATGGTGAAGTCTAGGGGCATTTTGGACCACCTTCCTTTGTCTTCCAGTTGTTGTAGCACGGGCACACTTGTTTGTTACCGTAAAAACCCGGAGGTACACACAGGCATTTCGCACAGCACTTTTGGCAGAAGAACATGCACGGCTTGTGGTACTGCGTTTTGCTACATCTCCTTATGCACTGCCCAGGGCATTCTGGTCATTTCCACACAAATCAGTTCATAATTGAAACAAACAACCAATGGCGGATCCGAGATTTTCTATTTTTTTTAATAAATGGGCACAATGGAGTATTTGTATTTTGTTATGTTTTACGAGGTGGGAGGGGCGACCTCTTGACCTTTGTCAGGTGTGAAGTACAACTTACTGAGAGATTAAGGGAGAAATCGCCCCTGCGAATGAGAATTTTCAGGGGCGATTTCTTGAATTTTTTTCTTAAAATAGTATTTTTTTTTGAAAATCAAAGTGGTAATTGGTATAGGTTGACTGAACATTTTGGTAAATGGTAAAACCGTATGTGCCGGTAATGGTTTCAGTGTATTTGCAAACTCCCAATCATTATGTCACACATTTAGTTTTAGGTTCTTTAAAATTTTAAACTGAAACCATTATTGGTAATTACGGTTTCAGTTACTTTTTTGCAAGATTTAATTTTGGCAATCCACTACAACCGTCACTAGCACTTACGGTTTTACCATTTACCAAAATGTTCAGTCAATCTATACCAATTACCACTTTGATTTAAAAAAATACCATTTTAAGAAAACATTCGCGATTTCTTCCATGATTTTCCAAATGTCTCACTTGTAAGTTGTACTTTCCAACTCACCATTATAAAAAAAACTTCTGATTAGAGATGAACACGGATCTAAAATCAGATTGAGAAACTTACGAGAGCTAGTCAAACTTCCAGGACCGTAACCGCCACGATGTCCTCCGTTAGCAGAAACCTAATTCATTAAAACAGAAAAATGTATTGAATAACATTTGAAGAACATGAACGTGAACATGAACATGAACATTGATGGAACATTTGGTGTGCAAAATGTCGGAGACTTACAGTGGATTGAAGCATGGAAATGGCGATGAGAGCAAGGAGGAAGAGAGCGAAGAACTTAGCCATGGCAGTTGGAGAGATGAAGAAGGGGGGAAATGATTTGATGGAAGTAGGGTGGGGTGTGTTGCAGGTATTTATAAATGAAAAAGCAGGGATTAATTCGTTTTGCTAGCCTGCATGCCGGTCCACTTTTGCACCGTAGGCGCGAACTAGCTAGGGAGACGTTAAGTTGGATCACGGGTTCTGATTCGGCCCGACACAAGCCTAGTGAGTGTCCTCAATCCCTATCATTCCTTCTAAATAAATATTAATTTAATTGTTATTAATAAATTTAGTATTTATATCTAGTTTGTCTATTTATCGAAGAAATAAAGGTTTTCAGGTTTTTTTGGATCAAATCTTGTGGTAGGATTCCTTGTTTGTTTTGGACCCAAATATGTAATTTTGGAACATTTGGTTTTTGGACCCAATGATATAATTTTGAAACATTTGGTTATGACTTATGCATGTGAAACATTCAGGGTGGCTCTAAAGTACAAGTAACTAAAACAACTGTTTTAGGCCTCAAAATTTGAAGGGCCTCAAAAATTAAAAAAATACTTTAATTTAATTTGTATTCTCAACTTTTGTGTTTTCAGAGATAAATTATAATTTGACAACTTTGATGTCAACATTAAACGTTTTGACGCTCAATTAAATTACATTTTAATTTTTTTATATATTTACAAAACTTTCACAGAAAGCCTCAATTTCAACGTTCAATTTAGACCACAAAATATGTTAAACCGACCCTGAAAACATTCAAGAATACAACGTATGACAATAAATGTTTGCTAATTAAATTAAACATTAATAGTATAAATGAATTGAATATTACACTACATGTGGTTAATCATTATAGTTTCGTGCACACACGTATGTTTTAGTGATGATGCTTTATTGTATGCATTGTTACCATATATATATATATTACAGAGGCTAATATACTAGAAGAAGTAGATGATATGATAGTAGAATGCATGTTAAACTTAAAAATGACATATGAAGAAAGTTATAAAAAATTACAAGAAGATTTTAATTTACCCTTAGTAAATAGTATAGTCAAAGGAGACACAATGATTTCTGATTTTTATAAAAAACAAGATAGTAACTTTATGAACCCCGAAAATAAAACCAAAAGAACTTATCAAGAAAGTAGTGTAGGACAAACATCATATGATACTATGGGCAGAGAACCATGGACAAAACCAGTTACAAGTTATCAACAAGAATCTAGTTATAATGGAACCGGAAAAAGGTTACCGATATGACAAATTTACAGTGGAAATATGCTGCTATTAGAACAGCAAAAACCACAATTATGGGTAGACGGAGTCCTTATATGGGAACAAACAGTAGTAAGAATGTGGGAAACAAATAAAAAAGACAGTATGAACATGTTTGCCTATTTAGAAACAACTTTAGGCCCAACAGCCTTAGGAATATGGCAAAGCAAAAAAGCCCATAGCCCAGATCAGATAAACAGGCTAAAAGCTATAGAAGATAATCCCTATAATTTCACTTCTCAAATAAGAGTTCTTATTTTAGGAGTTGATCCAGCAAAAAACAATAGTCTATTACAAGACACAGCCATAAGAAACCTAGAACAGCTAAGTATAGCAGACATGAAATACATAAATGAATTTACATTAGATTTCACAAGATTATTAGCACAGACAGGACAAGCTATGGAAGATAGCTTATGTGATAAGTATTTTATAAAATTACCAGGAGACTTAGAAAAGAATATACACGAAGCCTGGAAAATTACAATATGGAGATATACAGAACCTAGGGATAGGACCTAGAATAACCTTTACATTCGACATTTTAGAAGAAAAATGTAAAGAAGTAGCTTTACAAGAACAGCTAAAACGAAATGCATTTGCATTTTGTAAAACAACTATATACACTCCACAAGCCTACGGATATTACGACAAAAATAAGAAAAAGAAAATTAGAAAAAGTACTACCTACAATAAAGAATAGAAACCATATAAAAAATACCAAAACAGATATGTTAAAAAACCTCACACTAGAACATGTAAATGTTTTATATGCGGAGATACAGAACATTTGGCCAATAGATGTCCAAATAGGAATAAAAATATGGAAAGAAGTATTTTGATAGAACAAATTAATGACTATGAGATAGAAGCCTTAGACACAGATCATACAGATAACGAATCCATATACAGTATATATAGTGAAAAAAATGAGCCAATAGCAAAAATCTCATACACATATACAAATCCAGAAGAATGTAACCATGACTGGAAACATAGAAAGGGTAATAACCACATTAAATGTTACGTTTGTGAATACTACCCAAGTATAGAAAAAAGATCTCAATGCAATATATGTTTTAGAGAAATCTGTCATATTTGCATTAAAGATATCTATAACATAGAACCACCAAGTACAAGTCAAAATATAAATAAAAACGCTAGCGAATATGAAGAAAAAATAGAAAAACTAGAATTAGCTATAGAATTAAATAAATTAAAAATAGAGCTTATAAAAAACAGGGTGACCAGACTTGAAGATTATATAGAAAAGAAAAAAGAGAAACAAATTCCAGAATTAAATAACATGGCGACACTTGAAGAACTAGATCCAATAATACAAAATGAAGATGATAATACATTTATACAAACCAGTGGGTCAATAAATATGATAAACATACAATGTAGACTGTGGCTTGACGCCAATACACCTATAGATTTAACAGCCCTAGTAGATACAGGAGCAACAAAGAGTGTAATCTCACATAGCTTAACTCATGAAAAGTTTCATAAACCACTCACATATAAACTTATGACAAGAACCGTAGAAAATAGACTAATAGACATAACACATTACTTAGAACCCGCAGGAATTCAATTCTTAGATTTTGCAGGAAATTACAGTATAAAATATGAAATACCCCAAATAAACATCAATCCTCAACATATAAAATCCAGAGATTTTGTCTTAGGACTAAATTTTATACTAGGATTAAACGGAGCCATCACTATAACTAGAAATTTTGTAACAATTAGTAAACAGATTTATAGCTTTCCAACATTTAGATATAAAAGCATGAAAGATATTGCTAATAAAAAGGGAGAAAAGGGTAGTTTAGAATTCTTAAATAAAAATAGAAAAAAAATCAACACAGAATTTCCCTTTGTATTATATGAATTACAGCTCCGACTCCAATTAAGATTGGGTACCAGAGTTTTTTACACACACTAATTTTCACAAGTTTTATTAATATTAACAATAAAATTTTATAATAAAAAGTTTCATTAGTACGTGGCGTTGTTATACGAGAGTTATGAAGAATTTAATCTTCCTTAGGGCCAATAGCCCCGCAAACTCGGGTTTCCAGCCTATATACTCTTGAAACACTAAAATAAACATAAATTATAAAACTTAACAATTAAAATAAACATAAAAACTTACAGTGTATTAGTAGTGTGGATGGTAGATGATGAGTTATTTGCAGCGGATGAGTTGTGAATTTGCAGAGATGCAGTAGCAGAAAGATTTTTTTTTTTTTTTCTCTGGGATATAATATGAAGGGCTTAGAAAACTAATAAGAGACTTGAGGGTTCTTGGGAAGAAATCAGAAAGAGAAAGTTTAAGTATTCATGAAGAAAGAAAATTCTTGCTATTGAATATTTTCTCTTGTGTGTCTTACAACTGAAAACTTCGTGCCTTTAAATAGGCAGAAGACTAAACTAACAAACAAAACAAAAAAGTGCGCACTGAGCGCACTAACTATTAATCAAATAAAGAAAAAGTAAAAGCTGACAGCGCATAATGGCGCACTATTATTACATTATTTTCAAAAAGTAAAGACGACAAAAAATAATTTGTAGCTGTCGGCCTAGTGGGGCTGTCTGCATAATTATTTGATCTTTGTGTGTTTTGACGTCATTGCATGCTTCTGTGTATCTTTTGATGTCGTGGCTTACGTCTTTCTTTGTGTCTTTCAGAAGTCTCTGTGTGTATCTGGAATGGTGTCTGTTTCGCTGAAATTATCAGGATTCAAGTAATAATCTTCTAAATCCATGATGTGGTTTAACTCGAGCGATTCTCCTTCACCGATGAACGGTAAGAGCATGTTCCAGTTTTTGTGACTCCATATCTGTAAATAATGACCTTCGGCTAGTAAATGATAGCAATCTCAATGGAAGCTAGAAGGTAGGGCTGGAGTTTTTTGGTGTAGGGAGATGAAGTGTTTTGTGTCTTTTTGTTTTTCTTTTGTGGCGAGGCTGGCAAGATTGTCAACCCAGTAAAGTTCTGAGAACTGTATCTCAGTTTTAATGGCTAGGTTTTTTAAGTAGTCTTTGCCAGAAAGTTTATGACTTATGAAAATTCTTTTTCTGGCTGGTCTATAGGTATGATCGTTTGCAAAAGGAAAGGAAGAAAATATTTTGCAACCGATATAACGAGGAGGGATGTGTGTAGAAATGTTTCCTGTAGTTATCACAAACTTTTCTCCAAAGAGGTTTATGATTCCTTCTGTTTTAGGATTTAATTCTAACTCAATAAAATCAATCATGCCGTTATGATAAAATTGAAGAATTAGATCATTAGGCATGTCTGTGTCTTTTAAATTTATCTGGAGGAGAAGCAAGCAGGTTCCTTCTCCATCATCATCTGTTCTTTCAACGACTTGTATTCCTTTATATTTTTCTTCATTGAGAGCACTGGACATGAGTCGGAGCTGTAATTCATATAATACAAAGGGAAATTCTGTGTTGATTTTTTGTGAGATAATCTGTTCAAATTCTGGAAATTGGTCGAATACAGTTTGAAGACAAGTCTTCCAAGGCGTGTCTAGCATTCTTGCTCTGAAAGAATCATAGCTTCTGTAGCTATTTTCTTTTTTGTCTATTCTTTCTAAAAGCAACATGTTTTTAGCTTCAAGTATTTCTACTTTCTGATTTAGCTTGTTGTATTCAATATGATTTTGAACAGACTGTGTATTCTTTCCTTGCTGTATAAGCTGTCTTTGCAAGTTTGCTATAGTCTCCTCTTGAGTCTTTATTATCTGTTCATGACTCGTTTTTATAACTTGAGAAAAGGTTTGTACCTCTTCTGGTTCCATGAAAAAATTGTCTAGGCCAAAATGATTTCTGGCAGTGTCAAGTGCTTCAGAGAAGCTGTGGTATCCTTTATAAATGGGGCCATGGCACTGTATATACTTTGCTACCGTTTCCCATTTATTAAAAATCCCAATCTTTGTGCCTCTGAAAATTATGTAATGTGTAAACTTTGGTGGAGGCTGGGTTTTTTCAGGGCATTTTATTCCCTGTTCACTAAAATATATGCTAAGAGCATTTAAAATCTGTACTTTAAAAGAGGACGCATGTGGCATGGTTTGTATATGCCACAAGTTGTCCAGTAGACACTGCTGTTTATCTGTAAGCTTTATTCCGTAATTAGGACGGAATTTCATGTGTGTGTCATTGCAAACTTGTAGGTCATATGTTCCGAAAGAGAAGATAGAAGGATTATGTGGAGAAGTGGGTTTTTGGGCTTGCTTTTGGTATTGTTTATGGGCTTGTTTTTTGTATATCATGTTTTGGACAAAGGTGTTTTGGCTTTGAGAAGTCTGTGAATTTTGGGGAGGTTGTGTAACTTGAAGAAAGTAAGGAGGAAGTTGTCTAGTGCTTTGTAAAATAGGGGTTATTTGTGAAAAAGCTGGTGGAAGGGCTGTCTGTCTAGAACTGTGTGTTTTCTCTGCCTTGATGGATTGGCTGAGTAGCTTTTCTGTTTCTTCGTCATCGTTTGACGAGATACTCATGGGGGAAGGGCTCTTTTTAAACTGTAATGGTCTAATGACCACCTTCTCTTTTCCTTTTTGCTTTCTATCCATCTGTACAAAATAATTTGTTTATATTACGAGATAATAAATCAGCTATCCCGTTATCCTTTCCCTTTATATGTTCAAACTGTATGGTGTACCCACTACCTTGTATAACGTTTTGTAAATTTACCCACCTTGTTCTATTTATCTTTTTACTTTGATTATTTTTTATAAACTTTACTATAGCTTCGCAATCTGTTCTAACTGTAAAGTCTTTATGTAAAAATAGTTTAAATTTTTCTAAAGCATTTATTAAGGCTTGTATTTCAAAATCCAAGCTGGTCCAAGTGGATCCAGCTTTAAAACTTCCACTGTAATACGAACAAATCTTTTCTTCTTTTTTATAACTGTGTTCGTTTGGTTTGCAAAGGAGGACTGCTCCCCATCCATCTTTGCATCCATCGACTTCTATAATAATATAGTCTGTTATGAGTGGTAATTCTAAGGGTTTAATTTCTTTAACCTTTTCTTTAATCTTTTTTATTAAAATTACATCTTCATTATTAAAATGTCTTTGGCCATTTTTGGTGGTTTTACTATACAATGGTCCAACCAGTTTTGAAAGGTTAGGGATGAACTTTCTTGCATAGTTTACCAGGCCTAAAAAAGCTTGAATTTGTTTTAAATTTGTAAGTTTTTCTGGAAAATCTAAAATTTTTGTAGAAATATGTGGCTGTAACTCAATTTTTCCATTGCCAATTTCTAGTCCTAAAAAGGAAAATTTTCTTTTAAATAATTCCATTTTTCTTTTGGATACTACTATCCCATTCTTTTTTATTTCTTCAAATACTTGTTGTAAATGTTTTTCATGTTCTTGAACTGTTTCACTTGCTACTAGTATATCATCAATATAAACTAGGCAAAATTTGTATTTGAGAAATATACTGTCCATAAATCTTTGAAAAATTGAAGGAGCGTTTTTTAGCCCGAAGCTAAGAACATTCCATTCATATAGGCCTTCAGAACATGTGAAGGTTGTCCATTTTTTAAAGTCTTCTTCTAAATGTAATTGATTGTAACCTGATTTTAAATCAAACTTAGAAAATACTTTATTCTTTTGTATTAACTGAATCAGACTGTCTTTATTGGGAATATTATATCCATCGTCTTCTGTGTTATCATTTAATCTTTTATAATTGTAAACGATTCTTGCTTTTTCTCTTTTTATTTCGCTGTGATTTTTTACTATAAAGGCTGCTGATCTATGAGGACTTTCAGATTTTCTGATTAATCCTTGTTTAGTCATTTCTAATATTTATTTTTTAAATTCTTCTTTATCTAAGGGATTGTAATCTATATTTATATTTCTTATGGTAATATCAGGGTTTTTCATCTTAAATTTGCATACATATTTAACTTTAGAATTTATAATGTCTTCTCCTATAAGTCCTAGTTTTTCTAGATGTATGATTATAGGATGATTTATACTTTTTGTGATATCTTGTCCTTTTTCTATGTCATGATTTATGAAATTTGTAAGAAGTTGTAATGCCTCATTTTCTGCAATGTTTTTTCTATTTTTATTTAAGAATTCTAAACTACCATTTTCTCCCTTTTTATTAGCAATATCTTTCATGCTTTTATATCTAAGTGTTGGAAAGCTATAAATCTGTTTACTAATTGTTACAAAATTTCTAGTTATAGTGATGGCTCCGTTTAATCCTAGTATAAAATTTAGTCCTAAGACAAAATCTCTGGATTTTATATGTTGAGGATTGATGTTTATTTGGGGTATTTCATATTTTATACTGTAATTTCCTGCAAAATCTAAGAATTGAATTCCTGCGGGTTCTAAGTAATGTGTTATGTCTATTAGTCTATTTTCTACGGTTCTTGTCATAAGTTTATATGTGAGTGGTTTATGAAACTTTTCATGAGTTAAGCTATGTGAGATTACACTCTTTGTTGCTCCTGTATCTACTAGGGCTGTTAAATCTATAGGTGTATTGGCGTCAAGCCACAGTCTACATTGTATGTTTATCATATTTATTGACCCACTGGTTTGTATAAATGTATTATCATCTTCATTTTGTATTATTGGGTCTAGTTCTTCAAGTGTCGCCATGTTATTTAATTCTGGAATTTGTTTCTCTTTTTTCTTTTCTATATAATCTTCAAGTCTGGTCACCCTGTTTTTTATAAGCTCTATTTTTAATTTATTTAATTCTATAGCTAATTCTAGTTTTTCTATTTTTTCTTCATATTCGCTAGCGTTTTTATTTATATTTTGACTTGTACTTGGTGGTTCTATGTTATAGATATCTTTAATGCAAATATGACAGATTTCTCTAAAACATATATTGCATTGAGATCTTTTTTCTATACTTGGGTAGTATTCACAAACGTAACATTTAATGTGGTTATTACCCTTTCTATGTTTCCAGTCATGGTTACATTCTTCTGGATTTGTATATGTGTATGAGATTTTTGCTATTGGCTCATTTTCTTCACTATATATACTGTATATGGATTCGTTATCTGTATGATCTGTGTCTAAGGCTTCTATCTCATAGTCATTAATTTGTTCTATCAAATTACTTCTTTCCATATTTTTATTCCTATTTGGACATCTATTGGCCAAATGTTCTGTATCTCCGCATATAAAACATTTACATGTTCTAGTGTGAGGTTTTTTAACATATCTGTTTTGGTATTTTTTTTATATGGTTTGTATTCTTTATTGTAGGTAGTACTTTTTCTAATTTTCTTTTTCTTATTTTTGTCGTAATATCCGTAGGCTTGTGGAGTGTATATAGCTGTTTTACAAAATGCAAATGCATTTCGTTTTAGCTGTTCTTGTAAAGCTACTTCTTTACATTTTTCTTCTAAAATGCTGAATGTAAAGGTTATTCTAGGTCCTATCCCTAGGTTCTGTATATCTCCATATTGTAATTTCCAGGCTTCGTGTATATTCTTTCCTAAGTCTCCTGGTAATTTTATAAAGTACTTATCACATAAGCTATCTTCCATAGCTTGTCCTGTCTGTGCTAATAATCTTGTGAAATCTAATGTAAATTCATTTATGTATTTCATGTCTGCTATACTTAGCTGTTCTAGGTTTCTTATGGCTGTGTCTTGTAATAGACTATTGTTTTTTGCTGGATCAACTCTTAAAATAAGAACTCTTATTTGAGAAGTGAAATTATAGGAGTAAAAGCTCTAGGAAGAAAAAACCTAGGAACTAAACTTTTAACTCTAATACTAGACAAAAGTTGGAAATCAGAAATGAAAAAGGCAATAATCTCAGGAATGGAAATAGATTTAAGCCAAAATACAGCCTTATTTTATTGTACACCTGGTATACTAAAAGATGTAAAAGACTTACAAAAATTAAAACTAGCCTTACAAACTAAAGGATATGAAAATTATGAAGGAAATAATTTAGTAATAAGCATAGGAGTACTAGGAAAAGCTAGTAATAGATCAGGAATGAAGTACAAAGTAAACATAGAAGGAATAGTAAATACAGTTGCATCTAAATCAATACAAATGATAGAACCGGTTAAAATAGATCCTGAAGAATTAGCAGGATTAGAATGACAAATAAATGATTCAACAGAACAAGACAATTCAACATTAATTCCTAAAAGAAGTCACATATATGAAAACACAGATGGAACACAAAGTCTAAGATTTACAGACTTTAAGATAGAAGAGAATAAATATGAAGAGAGTACTTGTTCAGAAGAACAACCTCCTCAAGAACCACAATATAATTTTATGAATTCAACCCATTTATGATACAGAAAACGAAGAAGAAGAATACATAATAGATTCAGGATTCTCTAAATTTGAACAAGAAGATCTAGATTACAGTTTATTAGAAGAAATAAAACAAGAAACAAATACAACCTTTAAATTAGAAGAAATTAATAAATCCTATGAACAAATAACAAACAGAAAATTTACAAAGGCTAATATAATAGAAGAAGTAGATGATATGATAGTAGAATGCATGTTAAACTTAAAAATGACATATGAAGAAAGTTACAAAAAATTACAAGAAGATTTTAATTTACCCTTAGTAAATAGTATAGTCAAAGGAGACACAATGATCTCTGATTTTTATAAAAAACAAGATAGTAACTTTATGAACCCCGAAAATAAAACCAAAAGAACTTATCAAGAAAGTAGTGTAGGACAAACATCATATGATACTATGGGCAGAGAACCATGGACAAAACCAGTTACAAGTTATCAACAAGAATCTAGTTATAATGGAACCGGAAAAAGGTTACCGATATGACAAATTTACAGTGGAAATATGCTGCTATTAAAACAGCAAAAACCACAATTATGGGTAGACGAAGTCCTTATATGGGAACAAACAGTAGTAAGAATGTGGGAAACAAATAAAAAAGACAGTATGAACATGTTTGCCTATTTAGAAACAACTTTAGGCCCAACAGCCTTAGGAATATGGCAAAGCAAAAAAGCCCATAGCCCAGATCAGATAAACATGCTAAAAGCTATAGGAGATAATCCCTATAATTTCACTTCTCAAATAAGAGTTCTTATTTTAGGAGTTGATCCAGCAAAAAACAATAGTCTATTACAAGACACAGCCATAAGAAACCTAGAACAGCTAAGTATAGCAGACATGAAATACATAAATGAATTTACATTAGATTTCACAAGATTATTAGCACAGACAGGACAAGCTATGGAAGATAGCTTATGTGATAAGTATTTTATAAAATTACCAGGAGACTTAGGAAAGAATATACACGAAGCCTGGAAATTACAATATGGAGATATACAGAACCTAGGGATAGGACCTAGAATAACCTTTACATTCGACATTTTAGAAGAAAAATGTAAAGAAGTAGCTTTACAAGAACAGCTAAAACGAAATGCATTTGCATTTTGTAAAACAGCTATATACACTCCACAAGCCTACGGATATTACGACAAAAATAAGAGAAAAAAAAAAAATCTTTCTGCTGCTGCATCTCTGCAAATTCACAACTCATCCGCTGCAAATAACTCATCATCTACCATCCACACTACTAATACACTGTAAGTTTTTATGTTTATTTTAATTGTTAAGTTTTATAATTTATGTTTATTTTAGTGTTTCAAGAGTATATAGGCTGGAAACCCGAGTTTGCGGGCTATTGGCCCTAAGGAAGATTAAATTCTTCATAACTTTGGTATAACAACGCCACGTACTAATGAAACTTTTTATTATAAAATTTTATTGTTAATATTAATAAAACTTGTGAAAAGATGGAACACAAAGTCTAAGATTTACAATCTAAGTGTTGGAAAGCTATAAATCTGTTTACTAATTGTTATAAAATTCAATTCTTAGATTTTGTAGGAAATTACAGTATAAAATATGAAATACCCCAAATAAACATCAATCCTCAACATATAAAATCCAGAGATACCCAATCTTAATTGGTATCAGAGCAAAGGCTTTTCTAATATTTAAAAGACTAAGACAAGTCCATTTCAGGCAATTGGTGTAAGTCTTATTTATATGGAAACTCTCTTAGGTGAAGATTAGGGAAAAAATTTGCTTTGTTTCTAAAACTAGATAAAGATATCATAGTTTTTACACTTCGTATGTTTTAAAAATTTTTACCTATGTCAATATTAATGTTAATTATACTAAAAAAATTTGGGATATAAGAAAATATTTTAAGAAAACTAAAGAGATGAGGCGTTTCTAAAGGAGAAATCAGATTTTTAATCAAAAAATTATTGAATCAACCAAAACAACTTTCAAAAAACTTGAGTTTTTAAACTTAGAATTTTCTGATAAAAGCGATCATAAAAATATAACTAATAGTTATTATAATCATATTTGTAGATTTAAAGAATTACATACACATAGTCTTCACACAGACAATACACACCTTAATAGTATCACAGACTTAATTATAAACTTAGGATTCAGCCTACAAAAAGAATCCGTAAATAACAAATTTCTATTAGAAAAAATTACATATTTAATAACAAAACAAACCGAAGAAATTAAAAAATTTACAGATAACCTAGATTACACAAGAGAAAATATTCAATAGCAAGAATTTTCTTTCTTCATGAATACTTAAACTTTCTCTTTCTGATTTCTTCCCAAGAACCCTCAAGTCTCTTATTAGTTTTTTAAACCCTTCATATTATATCCCAGAAAAAAAAAAAAAAAAATCTTTCTGCTGCTGCATCTCTGCAAATTCACAACTCATCCGCTGCAAATAACTCATCATCTAACATCCACACTACTAATACACTGTAAGTTTTTATGTTTATTTTAATTGTTAAGTTTTATAATTTATGTTTATTTTAGTGTTTCAAGAGTATATAGGCTGGAAACCCGAGTTTACGGGGCTATTGGCCCTAAGGAAGAATAAATTCTTCATAACTCTGGTATAACAACGCCACGTACTAATGAAACTTTTTATTATAAAATTTTATTGTTAATATTAATAAAACTTGTGAAGCGGTGCTGATGTTCAACCTAGTGCCCATCGCTTCATTGAACTTCTTCCAAAACCTTGATGTGAATCTAGTATCCCTGTCATACACGATCGATAGTGGCATACCATGTCTACTTACAATTTCCTTGATAAATGTTTCTGCTAACTTTTCAGACGAAGAAGTCTCGCGTATTGGCAAGAAGTGAGCACTTTTCGTCAAGCGGTCGACGATCACCCAAACGGTGTCATTGCCTTTAGCTGTTCGTGGTAGCTTGGTAATGAAGTCCATCGTGATCTCCTCCCACTTCCATTCCGGTATTGGTAGAGGTTGCATTTTACCGCATGGTTTCTGGTGCTCGGCCTTAACTAGAGAACACGCTAGGCACTTGCTCACGTATTCTGTCACATCATTCTTCATGCCAGGCCACCAGTATTCTTTCTTCAAGTCTTGATACATTTTGTTTGTCCCGGGGTGGATAGAATAACGAGACTTATGGGCCTCATCGAGTATTCTGGCTCTAAGCTCGCCAATCTTAGATATCCACATCCGGCCAAACCTAGTTCGTACACCGTATGTATTTGCACTTAAGTTCCCTTGTTGCCCTACTATTCTTTCCCGTTTTATATTTCTTTCTAATAGTGCTTCATCTTGTGCCTTTGATATTTCGCCCATCAAATCTGGCGTTATTATTAGCTGACACGCTTTGATTCGGATAGGTGCCGATTCTTCCTTTCTACTTAAAGCGTCAGCTACTACGTTTGCCTTGCCTCGATGGTACAATATCTCACAGTCATAGTCCTTCAGCAGCTCTAACCACCTCCTTTGCCTCATGTTTAATTCCTTTTGCTCGAATAAGTACTTCAGGCTTTTGTGATCGGAGTAGATGGTGCATTTAACTCCATACAAATAGTGCCTCCATATTTTCAACGCGAAAACCACTGCTGCTAACTCTAGATCGTGCGTTGGGTAGTTAACCTCGTGAATCTTTAGTTGTCGTGAGGCATAAGCAATTACCTTTCCTCGTTGCATAAGTACACAACCCAAACCCTGCCCCGAAGCGTCAGAGTAGACTACCAAGTCTTCATTTCCCTCAGGTAGTGCTAAGACTGGAGCTTGAGTTAATCGTGTCTTAAGTTCCTCAAACGCGTTGTTTTGGGTTTGACCCTATTCATATTTCACTTCCTTCCGTGTCAGTTTAGTTAGTGGCGAGGCTATCCTTGAGAAATCTTGAATGAACCTTCGATAGTAGCCTGCCAATCCAAGGAAACTTCCTATCTCTGTTGGTGTCTTTGGGATGTTCCATTCCTTTACTGTCTCTATCTTTGCTGGATCTACCATGATGCCGTTTGGGTTTATCACATGACCTAGGAATTGGACTTCCCTAAGCCAAAACGCGCATTTGGAGAATTTTGCGTACAACTTTTCCTGCTTTAGCACCTCCAGAACTTCTCTTAGGTGACAGTGGTGATCACCCTCGCTTTTCGAATATACCAGTATGTCGTCTATAAAAACTATCACTGATCGATCCAACATGGGTCGACACACTCTATTCATCAAATCCATGAACGCTGCTGGTGCGTTAGTTAATCCAAAGGACATCACGAGAAACTCATAACGCCCATAACGCGTGCGAAACGCGGTCTTTGGTACGTCTTCTTCCCTTACTTTCAACTGATGGTAACCCGACCTAAGATCGATCTTTGAGAACCAACTCGCACCTTGCAGTTGATCAAAAAGGTCGTCTATTCTAGGCAGTGGGTATTTGTTCTTTACTGTCCTCTTGTTCAGTTCGCGGTAGTCAATGCACATGCGCATGCTGCCGTCTTTCTTCTTTACGAATAGTACCGGAGCGCCCCATGGTGAGATACTCGGTCTAATAAATCCACTTTCTGTTAATTCTTGTAGTTGAGACATAAATTCTTTCATTTCTGACGGAGCCAATCGGTAGGGGGTTTTGGCAACGGGCTCAGCTCCTGGCAGTAAATCAATCTGAAATTCTATTTCCCGATCGGGTGGTAACCCAGGTAGATCCTCAGGGAATACTTCCGGAAAGTTGCACACCACGGGTACATTCTTGAGTTCATTCATTTTCGTTCTATCATCAATAACATATGCCAGATAAGCTTCGCAACCGCCCCTCATGTAACTTTCGGCCTTAATCATAGAGATGATGTTCGGCATCGAGCAATTCCAATCCCCATAAACCGTAATTGGACTGCCGCTAGGACCTTTGAGGTGTATCCTCTTACGTTTACATATGATTTGAGCTTCGTTGGCACCTAGCCAATCCATACCCAATACTATATCGAATCCTCCTAAGGTGAGAAGGAATAATCTAGAAGGAAACTTATGACCCTCTATTTCTATTATGCAATCCTCTGTTACTTGGAATACTGCCGAATTTTTACCAACGGCAGTTTGTACACTAAAGGCCTTTACTACTGTGTTGATAGTGCAATTCAGTTTTCGACTATAGGCATTTGATATAAAGCTTTTACTAGCACCCGAGTCAAATAATATAGCCGCATATTCATCATTAACTAGGAACGTACTTGACACAACATCAGGATTTCCCCTTGCTTCCTCCTCAGTCAGGGCGTAAGCTCGAGTCCTAGTCTTTGGTTGTTCCTGTTCCTTTTCTTTTCCCGAACCAGATTGTCTGGTTTTTCTGCAATCCTTAGTCAGGTGACCAAACAGTCCACATACTTGGCATTCAGTGTCTCTTAAGCAGTCACGAGAATAGTGCCCCGCCTTCCCACACCTGTAACATGTGGTGGAGCTGACTAGGCACTCGCCTTGGTGTTTCTTCAAACATTTCTTACAAGCTTCGTATTCTTCAGTCCTTGGCTTCTTAGCCTCAGCTGTATAGTTCCCCTTTCCATTTCCCTTGGACACGTTTTCCCATTTCCTTTTCTGTGTCTCAGGTAATAGACCAGGCAATACGCTCTTCAGTGTCATTACAACCTCACATGCAATAGCATCCCTAAGTTCGGGTCCCAATCGTAGTGCCTCTTCATTGTCACCTCCCGGTGGGGTCACATTAGTGCCATGCACTCTCTCAGTGTGTTTGACGTGCATGATTTCTTCTTCCTCTTGTCCTTGGTTCAATGGCGGTCTACCTACTCGGCCCGTATGACCGCCTTGGCGTGCAGTTCTTCCTCTACTTGCCATAGTTTTCTAGAATTTTCTGATATGTAAAAGGGAATACATCAATGTCATTTCTTCAGATCATAGTTTGGAACAGTACGAGCAAGGTAAATTCTTAATTACAGTGACCGGTTTGTGATTACTAATTTACATTGCTTTTTGGGTTCGAAACTCTTCAAATCAGTCGTGGCATTAACATCTATTTGTTCTAAGTTAAGGTATCTATTCCAATGCTAGAGCATTAACTTTATGACTTACTTACCGTGCTAGCGTTGGCGTTGGTTACCCATACTGACATCCGTGCGTTGGTCCCATAGTCAGTTTGAGTCTAGACATTTAGGGATGTCTAAATCTCTCAAACTATTTCTCTGATACCAACTTGTAAGGCCCCTAAACCGGGTAACCTCACTCGTTGGATTTACTCATAAACATAGCCATAAATACTGAACTTAAATTATAATATTCATCATTTAATTACATTACATAACAACGGAAGTCTTAACAATTTATAACACAACATTGTATTAGCAAACAAAAGTGGGATGTCAGTCTTGTGCCGGGTAACCTTCACGCCATCGCACGACCTTTTCTTCCTTTACCTGAAATGTATACTAAAAGTCAGCTAACGCTGGTGAGTTCTAGTTTAATACAATTAGGTACAAACATTCTTTTCTTTATAAGTATGCATAGTTATATATATACATTTATATAAATACACATTTACTTGAATTGGTTTTCTTTTATCCATCTTCGCAAATGCATTTAAATATATATTCGTATCTTTTGTCTCATTTAATTTCATAACTTTTGCTTTTCTTTCTTTTTTCTTTGTGACTACATATATATGCATTCACCCTTTTCTTTTCTTTCCTTTCATGGGTGGTCAACCCGCCTTTTTAGCGCGTATATCACAAAGACATACGCCCTTAAGCTACCGTCATAGCCCTTTTACTCGTCCGGTCCTAGAAACCGTCTGCCTTAACTTACCGTCCGGCCAACCTTCGGCCGTCCGCCTTAACCGTCCTACCGTCGTAGGCCGTAATTCGCCCGTCTACCCGAAGGTATCCGTTTCCCATGCGACTATTATTTATACAACCGTTCTACTATAATATGCCAATTGCTTCGACCGTCCTTTAATGGCATTCGTACGTCCTAGCTGATGAAGGAACGCACTTGTCCCGGTTGTAAAATAGTCACATGGTCGTCCGTCTACCGAAGTAGCCGTTATCATCGAAGCGTTCATAACATTTTCTGTACTTTGCAAGCAATATATACATGGATATAAAGCAGGATTTCATTCTTTCATATGGTGTTATACTTTCATTCATTCTTTATAATCATGCTTTTCATTTTTTATTCATAAATTCTTTTTCTTTATATAGGTATATATATATATATACTTATATACCACATATGATCACATTGACATTCATAACATTTATTTACTTAGTGTATACATTTCAGCCCCAAAACATTTATAAATCTTTTGCACATAACATAGAAGGGGGCACATAGAACTCACCTGATAAGCTTCTCTAGGTTGTCCTAAATGAAGGTCCAACAACGTCACGTACTATCTGAATTAGGTAGTTAAATATACATCAGACCCAATCCCGACTCTAACGTTTTAATCATCCTAAAACATACTGACTTTGCTTACTGGTCTGCTGCCTGCGCACTTAGTAAGTGCGTAGGGACTTGCTCGTGCGCACTTGTCAAGTGCGCAGGATCTTTCTCCTGCGTACTTGATAAGTACGCAGGGACTTCCTCCTGCGTACTTGGTAAGTACGCAGTACCTGGTTCCTGGACCAAAATTTCGGAATTCTTGCATGTTAATCCGATCATGCTAATCTTACAATTTTCTTTGATCTAAACAACCGGTTTTCATTCTAGATGCTATTTCTAAGCTTATTATTAAGGTTCATCCATGAAAACGTCTCCTTTTTAGCTAAAACCCGAGAAACCCCAAAATGAACAAAAACTCATATTATGATCGAATCATTACCTGGATTGGAATTCTGATCCGGAGGTTTTGCTCACGATCTCAGTAGTAACGTGCTCCTCAAATCTCGTGACGATCCGTCGACTTTCTCTCTCTAGACCCGGGCTCCCTTTCTCTATCTAGAATTGGTGAAATGGAGGTGAAATGGTCAAATGGGCTGTCTTGCCCCTTTTATACCTGGGCTTCCCTCGGCCCGTTGGAGTCGAGCCCAAGCCTATCCGTCTTTCTTTCGTTTTATGACGTTTAAATCTCCATCGTATTTTTATTTACTTATTTACTATTTTCGGGATGTTACAAGTCTACCCTCCTTAAAGAGGTTTCGTCCTCGAAACTATTTATACGTCAAACAATTGAGGGTATAGTCTCCTCATCTCGTCTTCTTTTTCCCATGTAGCTTCTGACCCTTTTCTGTGCTTCCATTGTACTTTAACTAACTGAATCGACTTATTGCGTAGTCGTTTCTCAGCTCGATCCAGGATGGCTATTGGTTCCTCTACATAATTCAAACTGTTATCCACCTCGATCTCGTCGTAAGGTATGTGAGCTGTGTCGTCAGCTAGGCACTTGCGTAAGTGCGACACGTGGAACGTAGGGTGGATTCCACTAAGCTCGACGGGTAGGTCGAGTCTGTAAGCAACTTGACCCACTCTTGCTAGAATCTTGAAAGGTCCGACAAACCTTGGACTGAGTTTGCCACGCTTTCTTAATCGGATGATTCCTTTCCATGGTGATACCTTTAACAGTACCCTGTCCCCTACCTGAAACTCTAAATCCCTTCTTCTTTTGTCCGCGTATGATTTCTGTCTGTCCTTTGCGGCTTTCATTCGAGCCTTGATTTGATCAAATTTCTCGGAAGTAGCTTTGACCACTTCGAGACTCGCAAAATCCTTTTGTCCAATTTCCCCCCAACAAACCGGGGTTCTACATTTCCTCCCATATAACATTTCAAATGGCGGCATGTCAATAGTTGAGTGATAGCTGTTGTTATATGAAAATTCTACCAATGGTAGATGGCTGTCCCAGCTCCCACCGAAATCAATGATACAGGCCCGGAGCATGTCCTCCAAGGTCTGAATGGTCCTTTCCGATTGTCCATCGGTTTGGGGGTGGTAAGCGGTGCTGATGTTCAACCTAGTGCCCATCGCTTCATTGAACTTCTTCCAAAACCTTGATGTGAATCTAGTATCCCTGTCAGACACGATCGATAGTGGCATACCATGTCTACTTACAATTTCCTTGATAAATGTTTCTGCTAACTTTTCAGACGAAGAAGTCTCGCGTATTGGCAAGAAGTGAGCACTTTTCGTCAAGAGGTCGACGATCACCCAAATGGTGTCATTGCCTTTAGCTGTTCGTGGTAGCTTGGTAATGAAGTCCATCGTGATCTCCTCCCACTTCCATTCCGGTATTGGTAGAGGTTGCATTTTACCGCATGGTTTCTGGTGCTCGGCCTTAACTAGAGAACACGCTAGGCACTTGCTCACGTATTCTGTCACATCATTCTTCATGCCAGGCCACCAGTATTCTTTCTTCAAGTCTTGATACATTTTGTTTGTCCCGGGGTGGATAGAATAACGAGACTTATGGGCCTCATCGAGTATTCTGGCTCTAAGCTCGCCAATCTTAGATATCCACATCCGGCCAAACCTAGTTCGTACACCGTATGTATTTGCACTTAAGTTCCCTTGTTGCCCTACTATTCTTTCCCGTTTTATATTTCTTTCTAATAGTGCTTCATCTTGTGCCTTTGATATTTCGCCCATCAAATCTGGCGTTATTATTAGCTGACACGCTTTGATTCGGATAGGTGCCGATTCTTCCTTTCTACTTAAAGCTTCAGCTACTACGTTTGCCTTGCCTCGATGGTACAATATCTCACAGTCATAGTCCTTCAGCAGCTCTAACCACCTCCTTTGCCTCATGTTTAATTCCTTTTGCTCGAAGAAGTACTTCAGGCTTTTGTGATCGGAGTAGATGGTGCATTTAACTCCATACAAATAGTGCCTCCATATTTTCAACGCGAAAACCACTGCTGCTAACTCTAGATCGTGCGTTGGGTAGTTAACCTCGTGAATCTTTAGTTGTCGTGAGGCATAAGCAATTACCTTTCCTCGTTGCATAAGTACACAACCCAAACCCTGCCCCGAAGCGTCAGAGTAGACTACCAAGTCTTCATTTCCCTCAGGTAGTGCTAAGACTGGAGCTTGAGTTAATCGTGTCTTAAGTTCCTCAAACGCGTTGTTTTGGGTTTGACCCCATTCATATTTCACTTCCTTCCGTGTCAGTTTAGTTAGTGGCGAGGCTATCCTTGAGAAATCTTGAATGAACCTTCGATAGTAGCCTGCCAATCCAAGGAAACTTCGTATCTCTGTTGGTGTCTTTGGGATGTTCCATTCCTTTACTGTCTCTATCTTTGCAGGATCTACCATGATGCCGTTTGGGTTTATCACATGACCTAGGAATTGGACTTCCCTAAGCCAAAACGCGCATTTGGAGAATTTTGCGTACAACTTTTCCTGCTTTAGCACCTCCAGAACTTCTCTTAGGTGACAGTGGTGATCACCCTCGCTTTTCGAATATACCAGTATGTCGTCTATAAAAACTATCACTGATCGATCCAACATGGGTCGACACACTCTATTCATCAAATCCATGAACGCTGCTGGTGCGTTAGTTAATCCAAAGGACATCAAGAGAAACTCATAACGCCCATAACGCGTGCGAAACGCGGTCTTTGGTACGTCTTCTTCCCTTACTTTCAACTGATGGTAACCCGACCTAAGATCGATCTTTGAGAACCAACTCGCACCTTGCAGTTGATCAAAAAGGTCATCTATTCTAGGCAGTGGGTATTTGTTCTTTACTGTCCTCTTGTTCAGTTCGCGGTAGTCAATGCACATGCGCATGCTGCCGTCTTTCTTCTTTACGAATAGTACCGGAGCGCCCCATGGTGAGATGCTCGGTCTAATAAATCCATTTTCTGTTAATTCTTGTAGTTGAGACATCAATTCTTTCATTTCTGACGGAGCCAATCGGTAGGGGGCTTTGGCAACGGGCTGAGCTCCTGGCAGTAAATCAATCTGAAATTCTATTTCCCGATCGGGTGGTAACCCAGGTAGATCCTCAGGGAATACTTCCGGAAAGTTGCACACCACGGGTACATTCTTGAGTTCATTCATTTTCGTTCTATCATCAATAACATATGCCAGATAAGCTTCGCAACCGCCCCTCATGTAACTTTCGGCCTTAATCATAGAGATGATGTTCGGCATCGAGCAATTCCAATCCCCATAAACCGTAATTGGACTGCCGCTAGGACCTTTGAGGTGTATCCTCTTACGTTTACATATGATTTGAGCTTCGTTGGCAGCTAGCCAATCCATACCCAATACTATATCGAATCCTCCTAAGGTGAGAAGGAATAATCTAGAAGGAAACTTATGACCCTCTATTTCTATTATGCAATCCTCTGTTACTTGGAATACTGCCGAATTTTTACCAACGGCAGTTTGTACACTAAAGGCCTTTACTACTGTGTTGATAGTGCAATTCAGTTTTCGACTATAGGCATTTGATATAAAGCTTTTACTAGCACCCGAGTCAAATAATATAGCCGCATATTCATCATTAACTAGGAACGTACTTGACACAACATCAGGATTTCCCCTTGCTTCCTCCTCAGTCAGGGCGTAAGCTCGAGTCCTAGTCTTTGGTTGTTCCTGTTCCTTTTCTTTTCCCGAACCAGATTGTCTGGTTTTTCTGCAATCCTTAGTCAGGTGACCAAACAGTCCACATACTTGGCATTTAGTGTCTCTTAAGCAGTCACGAGAATAGTGCCCCGCCTTCCCACACCTGTAACATGTGGTGGAGCCGACTAGGCACTCGCCTTGGTGTTTCTTCAAACATTTCTTACAAGCTTCGTATTCTTCAGTCCTTGGCTTCTTAGCCTCAGCTGTATAGTTCCCCTTTCCATTTCCCTTGGACACGTTTTCCCATTTCCTTTTCTGTGTCTCAGGTAATAGACCAGGCAATACGCTCTTCAGTGTCATTACAACCTCACATGCAATAGCATCCCTAAGTTCGGGTCCCAATCGTAGTGCCTCTTCATTGTCACCTCCCGGTGGGGTCACATTAGTGCCATGCACTCTCTCAGTGTGTTTGACGTGCATGATTTCTTCTTCCTCTTGTCCTTGGTTCAATGGCGGTCTACCTACTCGGCCCGTATGACCGCCTTGGCGTGCAGTTCTTCCTCTACTTGCCATAGTTTTCTAGAATTTTCTGATATGTAAAAGGGAATACATCAATGTCATTTCTTCAGATCATAGTTTGGAACAGTACGAGCAAGGTAAATTCTTAATTACAGTGACCGGTTTGTGATTACTAATTTACATTGCTTTTCGGGTTCGAAACTCTTCAAATCAGTCGTGGCATTAACATCTATTTGTTCTAAGTTAAGGTATCTATTCCAATGCTAGAGCATTAACTTTATGACTTACTTACCGTGCTAGCGTTGGCGTTGGTTACCCATACTGACATCCGTGCGTTGGTCCCATAGTCAGTTTGAGTCTAGACATTTAGGGATGTCTAAATCTCTCAAACTATTTCTCTGATACCAACTTGTAAGGCCCCTAAACCGGGTAACCTCACTCGTTGGATTTACTCATAAACATAGCCATAAATACTGAACTTAAATTATAATATTCATCATTTAATTACATTACATAACAACGGAAGTCTTAACAATTTATAACACAACATTGTATTAGCAAACAAAAGTGGGATGTCAGTCTTGTGCCGGGTAACCTTCACGCCATCGCACGACCTTTTCTTCCTTTACCTGAAATGTATACTAAAAGTCAGCTAACGCTGGTGAGTTCTAGTTTAATACAATTAGGTACAAACATTCTTTTCTTTATAAGTATGCATAGTTATATATATACATTTATATAAATACACATTTACTTGAATTGGTTTTCTTTTATCCATCTTCGCAAATGCATTTAAATATATATTCGCATCTTTTGTCTCATTTAATTTCATAACTTTTGCTTTTCTTTCTTCTTTCTTTGTGATTACATATATATGCATTCACCCTTTTCTTTTCTTTTCTTTTCTTTCCTTTCATGGGTGATCAACCCGCCTTTTTAGCGCGTATATCACAAAGACATACGCCCTTAAGCTACCGTCATAGCCCTTTTACTCGTCCGGTCCTAGAAACCGTCCGCCTTAACTTTCCGTCCGGCCAACCTTCGGCCGTCCGCCTTAACCGTCCTACCGTCGTAGGCCGTAATTCGCCCGTCTACCCGAAGGTATCCGTTTCCCATGCGACTATTATTTATACAACCGTTCTACTATAATATGCCAATTGCTTCGACCGTCCTTTAATGGCATTCGTACGTCCTAGCTGATGAAGGAACGCACTTGTCCCGGTTGTAAAATAGTCACATGGTCGTCCGTCTACCGAAGTAGCCGTTATCATCGAAGCGTTCATAACATTTTCTGTACTTTGCAAGCAATATATACATGGATATAAAGCAGGATTTCATTCTTTCATATGGTGTTATACTTTCATTCATTCTTTATAATCATGCTTTTCATTTTTTATTCATAAATTCTTTTTCTTTATATAGGTATATATATATATACTTATATACCACATATGATCACATTGACATTCATAACATTTATTTATTTAGTGTATACATTTCAGCCCCAAAACATTTATAAATCTTTTGCACATAACATAGAAGGGGGCACATAGAACTCACCTGATAAGCTTCTCTAGGTTGTCCTAAACGAAGGTCCAACAACGTCACGTACTATCTGAATTAGGTAGTTAAATATACATCAGACCCAATCCCGACTCTAACGTTTTAATCATCCTAAAACATACTGACTTTGCTTACTGGTCTGCTGCCTGCGCACTTAGTAAGTGCGTAGGGACTTGCTCGTGCGCACTTGTCAAGTGCGCAGGGTCTTTCTCCTGCGTACTTGATAAGTACGCAGGGACTTCCTCCTGCGTACTTGGTAAGTACGCAGGAAATCCTTCTTGCGTACTTGGTAAGTACGCAGTACCTGGTTCCTGGACCAAAATTTCGGAATTCTTGCATGTTAATCCGATCATGCTAATCTTACAATTTTCTTTGATCTAAACAACCGGTTTTCATTCTAGATGCTATTTCTAAGCTTATTATTAAGTTTCATCCATGAAAACGTCTCCTTTTTAGCTAAAACCCGAGAAACCTCAAAATGAACAAAAACTCATATTATGATCGAATCATTACCTGGATTGGAATTCTGATCCGGAGGTTTTGCTCACGATCTCAATAGTAACGTGCTCCTCAAATCTCGTGACGATCCGTCGACTTTCTCTCTCTAGACCCGGGCTCCCTTTCTCTATCTAGAATTGGTGAAATGGAGGTGAAATGGTCAAATGGGCTGTCTTGCCCCTTTTATACCTGGGCTTCCCTCGGCCCGTTGGAGTCGAGCCCAAGCCCATCCGTCTTTCTTTCGTTTTATGACGTTTAAATCTCCATCGTATTTTTATTTACTTATTTACTATTTTCGGGATGTTACAAGAATTGTAACTCAGCACGAACCACTACGCCAGAAAGATCAGTTGCTTTATATTTGGACTCATAAATATAAAACAGGAAAACAACTTGTGTTGACACTCTAAATTAAGGGAGTACTAATACCCGGTTTTATTTAAAACATACCAATATATATTTTATTAAATAATTTAAACTGAATAGATTTGATAATCGTATACCAAATTAGAAAGAAAAAAAATATAGTGAGGGTCCCTGATTTTTCACTCAGAAGTATTAATATATACGTATTCGGTCGATTTTTCACTTAGTAATGTTAATTTGTATGTATACGACAGAATTTTATAGTTTCATCCCCCCTAATAGGAAAAAGAATCACGCCCCCCTACGTTTTTTTTTCATGCTCCGCCGCTAGTAACACTATCAATACAGAATATATTTATACAAGTTGATTCATTAGAGGCTGAGAATAAAAAAGACAAGATTTGTGGATATTTATTCTGAAGATCGAAAATAAAAGGGTGGACATTGTGAAGAGTAAGACTGTGTCGTCCAACCAAATGCATGTTATTTGCATGTGCACGACCACTTGTGTTGAACCCAACCAGAGCACATGACCCATAAATTATTAGTGTCACACTCTGGGCCACCCACACCCACCACAATTTATTATTTATTAACTGTTTGAATGATTATTGTCATCCATTATATTTTATTAGGCTAAATATTATATATTCTCATTCTTAAATAGTTATTGGTGGTGTAGTGGCGGATTCAAGGATTTTTTTATAGGGGTTTACTGTTTTTAGATGCTCCAATTTCATAGGGCCGGATATAAAAAATTTCGGGTCGGTTCGGGTCGGGTAAGGGTCATCACATAACAAAAATACGATACAATAATAAAAAATCTATTCGAGACGGTTTACTATTCGAGATGGTGCTCTATGAAAATATCTTTTAGACTAAATTACAGAAAACGTCCTTTACGTTTATATGAATTTACAGGTTACATCATTTATCTTTAAAAAGCATGCTGAACATCCTTTATGTAAACTTTTTTGAAGTTTTTTCTCAATTAATCAAACACCTAATTCACATAAAATTGAAAATTGAAGTTCCTGTTCTTAGAAAAAAAATCAAATTGAATTTACTTTGAAAAAGAAATCAAATCAAATTGAGGTTCCTATTCACAAGGAAAAATTGAACTTCCTGTTCATAATCTAATAACATCTAACATTTAAACAACTAAACAACAAACATTCAAACAACTGAACATTCTTAATAACATCTAACATTTAAACTAACATTCAAACAACTAAACAACAAATATTAAAATTAACCCTAACAACAAACATTAAAATTAACCCTAACAACAATTAACATTAAAATCAAAGAATCAAATTAACATTTAATCTAAGTATCTAACCTGTGGTATGTGTCTGTGGTCAGGGGAGCACTGAGCAGGCGGGGCGAGCAGCAGTGGGCGGGGACTGAGGTGGGCGGCGCCGGTGGGTGGGCAGGTGGACGGCAGCAGCGAGGCTGAGCTGCTGAGTTGTATGTTTTTTCCCCTAATTTCTCCTTCAATCCCTAATTTCTCTTTTGAGTCTTCTGATGTCTCGATCTATCTAACTATCTATGAATCTATCCCCAATTTCTAATCTCTAGTACAGCCCAAGTCCCAACTGAAGCCCAACAAAAAAAACAAGACAAATTAAAAAAACAAGACACAAACAAGCCCAAGTCCTAACTGAAGCCCACAAACGTAATCAGCTAAAAAAAGGTTTTCAAAAATATTGGTGAAGGGATTCAAACCCACAACCTCTATATTATAATGCAAAGCCTAAACCACTACACCACTTGTTATACTTTGTAAGGGGGTTCACCCTACAATTTTTTAAAGGGTTCACCCCAGTTTTTTTACCTAGCGTTACACTATAATTTCGAAACTCGGGGGGTTCCTGTGAACCCCCTCCGACACAAGTAAATCCGCGTCCTGTGGTGGTGTTAATTTCCATCTAATTATCTAATATAATAAGTTTATCTAGGTAAGGGAATAATTCAAATGATAACCATTTTTTTATGTGATAATCGTGATAACCAATATCAAACAATCACATAATTTATAAATTATTTTTTCTTTTAATTGTTAAAAGAGTACTTAATTATCGTGTAAGGCCTCAAACCCGGGATGCCTCACTTGTTGGATTTACTCATTCACAAACAGTTCTTAAACTTGAATATCAAATAACGCATCGGAATTATTCATTCAACATAATTAAAAACTTGTTCAACATGCGGAAGCGTAACATTGTCTTAAACATAAACATGACATAAATAAAACATAACGGGATGCCAGACTTCGAAGATCGACCGGGTGACTCTTCAGCACTCGCCAAGCATCACCATACGTATCCGTACATGTCCTTAACCTGAATGTTCATACTAAAAGTCAGCTACGTTGGTGAGTTCTAGCTTTACATAAACCTTTACCATAAATTTCGCCAAAAACATAACATTGATTTGTTTAACAAAAACGTACGTAAAACATGCAATAACTTAACCTTATAAAACATCGTAACATAGCATAACAACATAAGTCAACATGAATAACAAACTTGCGCCTTTTCGTAACCGTCATTTCCATACATCGCATATTGGCTGAGAAACCCCGAGGCACGCCACCACTAGGACTGTCAATACCGTACATTATCTGCAGGCAGAGAAACTGAGGGCCCGATACCCTAAAGTCGTTCGTCACCAGAACCTTAGGAACGGTACCACAAGGATACACACACCTTCACCTTAAGCACGGCGTCCCAAAGGATAGCACGTACCTTCACCTTAAGCACTGTTCCCTCGCAGGGAAAAGTACCTTCAACAGAGATCCCGGTAATCCCCATGGTAACCGCCGTTACCTCTTTAGCCAGCCACAAAGGCCCCCATAAGGGTAAGGCCCATACATGCATACATCCCTTAGTTCCCGAAGGAAATCATGGCAGATTCGTTCATTTCGTGACTTTCATAAAGACCTTTACCTTAATTTAGTTAAAGCATTCGTACGTTTCATTAAACTATTTCATTCGTAAACCTTTCATGGACTTTATTTTGACAACACATTTCATATTTACGTTTCATACTTCACTTTTAAAACACCTTCTGTGAGATTCATTTTTTTTGCAAACCTTAACTCGTAAGTATGCACACCAGCCTAAACACACCATTAAAACATTTAAAAGAGGGCTCTAGAACTCAACTGATAAACTAGTCTCGTCTCATCCTAACAAAGGTCCAACGAGCGTCACATGCGATCTGAATTGATTAATTACACACACATCAGACCCAATTCCCAATTACACGTTTAACTCATTCCGTCTTAGGCGAACTTTACTTATCAACCTAGCAAACTTACATGCGAACTTAGGCTAAGTTCGCTTGACTTGACCAAGCGAACTTACCAGGCGAACTTAGTCAAGTTCGCCTCTAGCGAACTTATCAAGTTCGCCCCATTAGTGCCCGACGAACTTAATAAGTTCGCCCTGCGGGCAGTTTTCTTCCCCACAAAACCCTAACTTTTGCATGCAGATCCGACGTTGTCAAGATCCGAACTTTTTACGTCCAAAACGTTTGCTTTTCATTCTAGAACTCAAATCTATGTTTATCTTTTAGTTTCATACATAAAAACATTATCTTTTTACTCAAAACCCAAAAGTAAACAAAAACTCAGATCTAGGCCAGACCGTTACCTGTATCGAGCTTCTGATTCGGAGGTTATCTTCACGAGCACTGGAGCTACGTTATGCTGAAATCTCGGGTCGATCCTTGAACTTTCTCTCTCTACGGTTTCTCTCTCTAGCTTGAGAAAATGAGAGAAAGATGGAGGGTTTGGGTATTTATAGGGGAAGGCTCCCCTATCTCGCCACCCCCAAGTTCGCCAGACCCATCCAGGCCCGGCCCATTATGTCGCATTCGTTTATTCCGTTCGTTCTCGCATTCTAACCCGTTATTATAATTGTCGTTTTATTTTTGGGATGTTACATATCTCAAACATATATCTTGAACATAAATATGAAAATAATGAGTCTTACATATATGTACCAAATAATGTTACATATACGTGACACATAGTGTTTACGTATATGTAATACTAACAGAATGATAATTGTTACATACGTAGCACTATGTTTGAGAGTGGTTTTTATAGTTATCACTTAAATATTGGTTATCATTTGACCTCACTCATTTAGCTAATTCATGTAAATTTACATTTAACCTAAAGAATTGCATGGGATTTTTTTTAAAAGTCCCAACATGAATTCAAATGATATATTTCAAAACTTATGTTCATACTTTAATAGCATAATTTTTTTATTCATGTATTGTGTTAACTTATTATAAATTGAAAAGAAAAAATAGAAAGAGGCCCCGCGTGCTGCGGCGGCTTCCGAGTTTGAATGTTAGCTTTTAGCCATGCGCACTGGGGTGTGTTAAACCGCGAAACAAATTAACGTCCCCAAAAACTTATAAAATAAAGCCAAACCATTAGGTAAACTCATCATACGTGAGAAGAACGTATAAAATTTATAGTTATAAGTAAAACGCAAGAAGAAAAAAACATAAAAGTCCTTAAAACCGGCCAAGGGGTGGGCTGTGGGTTTTGGACCCGCCCAATTGCTTGAGTGCTAAACACATAGACCACTGCCCCAAACGAAGTCTTTGGTTTCCATTTGCTGCAACAGTTTTTTAAATAAAAACCTAAGCCGAGAAAAAAAAAAACATGCAACAAATGTACCTAGGCCTGTCAGTCTTGACCGAAAGTAGGGGAAATGAGTTTGTTGGGGTAAATATTTTTTGTATTTTGGGTTGAATTGGCAACACCATAATAGAATGAACAAGAAAATCTCGTTCGATTAATTGTTCTTGTTCGATCGTTTGTTTGGTTAAAGTTAAATGAGCAAAACGAATATGTTCGGTTCGTATTCGTTCAGTTCATTTACAAAGTTACGAATACCGACATAACCGTCACTGGGTGGTCTCTAGAACCTAGTCTAGGACCCCTTCTAACACATTTCCTCTACGTGACAGTTTTAGGTAAAATTCTGGAAATGTTAGAGCCGGTTTGAATGGCACCAATGCCCGACCTTGACAACCGACAACCAACGCTTTACCCGTTTGGTTCACTCTTTAATTTGATACTTAATTAGATTTAACCAATACGCATAAGACATTGATATCGAATCAGTTTACATTGTTTCATTAGTTGACAAATTCCTAAACTAAAACCTATTAGGTTAAAAATAGGCTATAGAACAAACTAGCATTCATTGTACACTTGTTCGACTGATAACAATGTCTCAAGAACAAGTGTATAATTATAAACTAAACTTTAAATTTTAAACTCATATTAACTCTCTAATATAAAAAAATAGTATTAAAAGTTATAATAGTTGTAAATGATTAAAAGTAATAGCTTAATAAAAAAATCTGTTTTTATAAAACAAATAAGTTCGCTTAGTTAATTAATAAAATTTCAAAACCAAACACCTCCTACCTCTGGCCAATTCAGAGGTAGTCCCTTAATGGAATCATTAAGAGACTATCAAATAACCCATAAATCTTTTTACTAAGTATATAACATTGCATTTATTCAACACGTGAAATAAACCGGGTTTCTAACGTAGTGGTAGAATATAGAGAATGAATTTTTGTGTAAAACTAAGAACTCGAATAAACAAGGTTTGCTCAACCTTTTTGGTGGCTCAAAACGAATTATAAATCGCGGCTCTTTTCATAAAAAAAATGTTTTTTTCTTATAATCTTAACACATGAGAATATGATGATGCATATTTTTTTATACAAATTTCTTAAAGATATACAATCACAAATATTAAAGTTGCAGTGAGTTTTAGTAAAAAGAAAAACTATTTCAAATATACTGATTTTTTGTTTTTTTTTATCAAAACCTGAAAATTATACGAAATTAAATCATAAAATTAGGCCTCCTTAAATATAAAATCCTAAACAATAATTTATTTTTTATACGGTCGAACCAACCCCTACCAATAAATAACCAACTCCATGAAGCGAAAACATGGTAACGATCCCAAATTCCCAATCATGTACCAAATGAATAAGCCTTAAAAGTTAAAAGTAAAAGAGGAGAGGCGGCTCCTCTAGCAGATCAGCATTGCACCTAAGCCCAAACAGCAACACGGAGACCATTATGAGCCCAATAAAGTCCAGCCTACACCAGCCCATTACCTTAACCAAAAGGAAACAAGAACTAGAAAAGATCAAAGGATATGTTTGGTTACATGAAAGAATTAAGTACACGGATGGTCTCTATGTTATATTAAATTTTGGATTTGTTTGTAAGTTTAAATAATACATTGTCAGTTGCCAAATTATACATAAACTTAACATGTGTGATCCGTGAAATGAATGACAACTAAATTTTCTATTAAATATTTTGAAAAAATGCTTGTATTTTAGGGTTTTTCACGGGCTTGAGACTGGCCTGACCGAAAATCGGATTGAAGGTATAAACCAGACCGGAGATGGGACAGGTACAGGTAAATGTTCGATCAATCCCGGTTTAGTCCATGTTGGTTGGTCAATAGATCGGTTTGGGTCGAATTGGGTTATGAAAACTGATTGTAACTGCTTGGGCCTGCAATATATTTCTGTTTTTCTAGGCTGCATGTCTGCAATTTTTAATTTATGGGATCTATTTCCGCTGTGATATTTCCTAATGTTTATTTTATTTTTCTTTACTTAAGAAAGTCACTTATTATCCTACTTATATGTATCTAAGCTGCGATGTTTTTAGATTTGGGCTGCTACAGTGAACTAATATTACTTTATTAATTTTAAAATCTTTATTAGTATCTATTATTTAGATTATTAATTCTTAAATCTTCATGTAAATATTTTCTTTATTAATTAATAAATGTTCATTACTATTTAACATTTCGTTTATTAATTCTCAAATCTTAGTTAGTATTTAATACTTTTTGTATAATTCATAAATCAATTTTACTAATTATTTAATATTTATTTCATTTAACTCGTGTAAAACATAAGTTTCTAACCTACTAAATAATATAATGAGAGTCATTAACAAAAGACTAAATTGCAATTTTTATCCTTTATGTTTTCCAAATTGTGGAATGAGTAATTTAAGACTTTTACTTTCACTAATTGTCCTTTATTTTAAAAGTTCACTCATTTATTGTCCTTTTAACTAGCTACAGTTAAATATTCAATGACATTATTGTCTTTTAGTCTTAAAGGACAATTTTTGTAATGTAAAATTACTTTACTTTTTTCTTTTCTTTCTTTTTCTTTTATTTTTCATTTACTCTTTTTATCACTTTTATTTTATAGATTTTATTTCAAATTTTATTAATTAATTAACCAACTTATTTATTTTACAAACATATATATTTTTTATTTAATTTATTTATTTTCGTTTGTGTAAATAACTAATACACTTTCCTTACTTTTATTTTATTTTATTTTTAAATTTTATTAATTGATTAAGCAACTTATTTGTTTTATAAAAAAGTATTTTTTATAATTTATTTATTTTCTTTTTATATTAAGCTATTTACTTTTATCATTTGCAATTATTTTGTTTCTTTATACTATTTATTATATTAGAGATTAGTAGGAGTTTAAAGTTTATTTTGTAATCATACACTCAGTCTTGAAATTTTATTAATTAATTAACCAACTTATTTATTTTATAAAGATATATATTTTTATTTAATTTTCTTTATTTTCGGTTCTTTAAAATTTTATTATTTGTTCGTGTTGGATCGTTTGTTTGGTTAAAATTAAACGAACGAAATGAATATGTTCATTTTGTACCTGTTCTGTTAATTTACAAGTCTATGAATACCGACTTAACCGTCACAGGGTTGTCTTTAGAACCCTTCTAACGGATTTATTTTATGTGACAGTTTTAGATAAAATCCTAGAAAGGTTAGAGCCGGTTTGAATGGCCCCAATGCCCGACCTTGACAATCGAAAACCAACGCTTCACCCGTTTGGTTCATTCTTTAATTTGGGACTTGATTATATTTTAACCAATACACATATTACATTTATATCGAACCGGTTTACTCTGTTTCATTAATTAATAAATTTCTTAGTTAAAATCTATTGGGTTAAAAATAGTCTATAGAACAAACGAGTATCCACTGAACATCTGCTTGACTGAAAACAATGTCTCAAGGTTGGGTGTATGATTACAAAAAAAACTTTAAACTCTTACTAACTTTCTAATATATAAAATATAGTATAAAGAAATATAATAATTGTAAAATGATAAAAATAAATAGCTTAATAAAAAAAGAAAATGAATAATATATAAATATATAAAAAATCTATTTTATAAAATAAATAAGTTGCTTAATTAATATATAAAATTTTAGAGAAACCTTTAAAACAAAAAAAAAAGTGAGAAAAGTATATTACTTATTCAAACAAACGAAAATAAATAAATACAAAAAATATATATATATATATCTTTATCAAATAAATAAGTTGATTAATTAATTAATAAAAATTTAAATAAAATCTATAAAATAAAAGTGATAAAAAGAATAAATGAAAAAAAAAAGAAAAGTAAACTTTACATTCAAATAAATGTCAATTTAGATTAAAATACAATAATATCCTTGACTTAACAGAAATATTTAACTCGACTCTTACTTTCAAAAGGAGGACACCGGTTTGATTCGTGTTTCTTGCATGTTTTCCGTTTTCCTCCTTTTTATAATGTCACATGACTCACGTTCCTTTTATTATGCACAATATATCATTATTGATTTATTGAACATTTTGGGAAATTATTTATTGTTTTATCAAGCCAATAAATCTAAATTTAATATTATAGATTTCAACCCTTTGACATTTAATAAAAAACTAGGAGGCCCCCATGTTGCGGCGGCCTCCGGGCGATAATGATAGCTTTTACTCACGTGTGTTGGGGCGTGTTAAATCGTAAGTCAAAACGTTTAGGTAAACTCACCATGCGTGAGAAAAAAAAATGAATAAAAATTTAAAGAAAATGCAAAACCATTACACGTTACGGATGGGTATTACTAAAACCCGTTTGAAAAAAATGTAACGTACAAAAAAACTGAAAAAAAAAATTAAACCGTGAAACAAACCTGTCCTTAATTTTTTTTTTGTTTGAATATAAAAAAACAGAACAAAATCGATATGAAACTAGTTTTGAACCCGCGTCTCGGACACGTCTCGGACGTAGGGGAAGAACACCCAGACCAGTTGAGCCGGAGGGCCATTAGATTGACTTTTTGCATCATCCTTTTTTTATATCTAATAAAAATATCTTATCTCATGCATTCTTTAGCAGTAAATGCAGCTTCAATATTTGTCTAATTAAAAAAATCTCATCTCATCCTTGCATTATTACTAGCAGTGGCGGATCTAGAAGAAAAGTTCATGGGTAACGATTTTTTTTTACCATACTTTCATGTAAATGAAAAAATAATCTTTTTTACGGTACTTTCATGTAAACAAAATTTTTTTTACGGTAAAATGCGACGGGCGAGGCGGATTGCGGAAGCAGAGGATTAGGGTTTGGAGGAGGCGGCACCCAGCGGTGGTCTCAGCTCAGGTCAAGCAGTTGGTCGAGTTGTCGGTCTCTGGCTCTCACAGTTCCCGCTCTCTCTCTTTCTTTCTTCTTGGCCGACCACTTGGGTAAGTTGTTTGAGAATTGAAACTTTGATGTATTGGGTTTTAATAAAATATTTAGGTTGGCTAAAGCCCAAATGTTTTATTAAAACCCAATATCTTAAAACCTTTAATAAAATGTGAGGACTTGGGGGCAACGTATTGGGTTCTTTTTATAAAATTTTGAACTTTTTATAAAGTGTTGTGCTTTTAGAAAAAAGTGAGGGGTAACATAAAAAAATTTGAGGGGTAACGTAATTTATAACCGAATACATAAAACCGTAATTTTTTTTGCACTACGCGTAAAAAATTGAGGGGTAGCGCGGGCTACCCTTAGCCCTAGGGTAGGTCTGCCCTTGATTAGTAGTACATTTGGTTTCAATATTTGTGCAATTTGAACGGTAGTTTTTGTGAGAGAGTCTAACTTTCTATTTTAATATTTATTTAATTTTCCTCAAACATTGAATAGATAACTTCAGCTTTAAGAGTAACTAAATTTTACCCCGCGCGCTTCCTAACGGGTTGGTTTGACTCGATTGCATGGATAAAACTTACATTGAATCGCAGACTCGTTATAACGCACGATAAAAAAAACACTTGAATTTGAATAGAATTTAGTCTAGAACGTTAAAAAAAAATTAAGGAAATTGTGCATTCCGTTATTTAAATAAACTTAACGAATGATAGTTATAATAGAAAATGGTGTCGGGCCCATCGTTAATAAAATTTAAACGAAACGTAGGCGCAACGTTAAAAATAATGTTAATCGAAAGGTAATATAAAACTAAACAATAAAAAAGGGAAAAACAAATTAAAAAAATTACCGCATCGGGTCGTTGAAAACCATAAAGCGAACCCCGATACGGCTTCTGATAATACCAATATCAACAATGATGTTATTCGCCCATAATAGGTTCGGTTCGTAACGTTACCACAACGGTAACGACACTCGCTATAGGCAACGACAAAAAAACTCAATTTTGAATATAACCCCGTTTAAAAAAACGGAATGTTGAAAAAAAGTAAATGAACGAAATTTATTAAAGAAAAAGAAAATTTTAAAAAATGAAACGGGCTAAAAACGCATATCATATATATTATTTGGGTTTAAAATGTAAAAAATAAATAAATAAAGTAACAGATAAAAATGAAACAGGCTAAAAACACATATTATGTATGTTACAAGGATTGAAAATGAAAATATAAAAAAAATGACAGACACGTGTCACTCCCCATAAGAGATGACACTATTCACTTAAGTTGTATTTTAAATAAGAGTTATAATTAGAGATTTTAACTAACTCAATAAATATTTCTTGCGTGTAATGTTTAAATGCTATGTTTTATTAATCTCTCTTTAAAGTACTTATTTAAGGTTTATAATTAAAAGGATATTTTGTTTTATATATCGTTGCAACGTGGTTTGTATATTTATTTATTATGATTTTTTTAATAACTTCCTTTTATTAACTTAAAAAAAAACTGAATACGTAGTTGTGTTTAGTTTTTTTTCTCTCGATATTCAGATATAAATTTTATTGAAAACATAATTATATTCCAAATAGTCTGTTCTTTTTGTACGGATACCATGCCCGATCACTGTCACGATCCGAGCCGATATCGATCGAACATCATCAGTACCAGTGTCGGTATCAGAACTAATACTGGTATTCGTTTTGATATCTGATCGCGGTGTCAAGGTCAATCAAAAACATTTATAAAAACTACTGCTTATCTACCTTAAACTGTAGACATGGAAGTAGGGTTGTCGAATCCAGAGAGAATCAATGAAAATATTAATTGCTTAGTTTAGTAAATTATAGTTAAAAAACAGATCAAATAAAGATGTAACTTTCATCAAACTTCAGAATATATGTTTATGTAAAATTCAGTTATTTAATTGGACACCACATAGACATAGTGTTGAAAAATTAGTTAAAATAGTAATTGAAGACATGTTGTTATCAGCAACCTATACAACCAGTTTCGTCAAAAGAAAGCCACAAGAGATTAACCAATCATAATAGATAAAAAAATCAATTGCTCCGAATCCCTATGGGTTCTTTTTCTAGTCAACGCCTGCAAAGAGGCAACACCACCTCGAATTATTCCTTGTGTTGTGTGCGTGAACTCCAGCCGTTAAAAACCGGTTTTTAAATTGTAGCGGATTAAGCTTATAAATGGTTCAACCGGTTGTATCGGGTGGTTCAACCGGGTTGACTAGTAAACCTCTAATTTCATAAAAATATAACTCTAACTCAAAAAATAATCCAAAAATATATGATTCCATGATAACAATTAATCCAAAAGTTGATCCATAATCCAAAGATAATCCAAAAGCATTAGATTTTTAATAAAGTTTTTTTTAAATAAAAGTGCATAATTGTTTTATATTATTGGAGTGTTGAATGTATTAATTTCATGATTGCTTAAAAGATAAAAATTCACCATCATCGTTATCCTTATCAATAAGAGCATAAATATTTTCGTTTCCTACAATATTAAATAAGAAGATTTATCGCTTAAATGTTTTTAAACAATTTTTTTTAAGTTTAAACATAAAATTTTACTTGTAACTAAAATCGGTACAACTGTATAACCCGGTATTATCGGTAATACCGGCAGTTCAACTAACATACTGCTTTTTCAATTTACCGGGCTCAAACTTACCAGGTTAGTGGTCGAGACCCGGTTCAATCGGTATTACCGGCCGTTTTAAACCGGTTTTTAAAACGGTTTTTAAAACATTGTCAAAAACCCTTTAATTACTTTCTGATGCTTATTTTCTGTGTCGCGTCAAACCCCGGTCCAATAGTGTGAAGCCCATTTGAATGAATTAATCAAATCCAAGTTGATTTTCACTTTTTGTTGTCACGTGAGTTCTGCATTTGAAGAAAGACGCAACAATTTCAATTTTTAGTCTAATATATTTTAGTGCATAAAGTCCAAGATCATTTTAAATCACAAAATCTATTTTTTTAGAATTACCCGACCATTCAATTTAACTAACAATAACTAAGACCGGTAATATGATACTTAATTAGTCATGAAGCCATCAAACATCCATGTATCAATTCTTTTATTTTTAGCTTAATTACACTATTTTAACTTGTTCTCACCTATATAACCTGAACACAATCAAAGTAAACTGTTTCTTATATAATTAGGACTTAAGTACACAGATGGTCCCTGTGATATGTCTACATTTTGGATTTGATTCCTAATTACGAAAAACTACACTCACAGTCCAAAACCATACATAAACATAACGCCAATAGTCCCCAACTTGGATGAACGTTAAGTTTGCTGTTAAGTAGTTAAAAAATGACCAAAATACCCTTAATATCACAAAACAAAAATATTAAAACCACTCAAATAATTAAAATCCTAATCCTAAAAGAACAATGGGATTCATCCTCAGTTCCTCACCACACTACCACCAAACTCATTCACCACCAACATCGGCGACCACCACCATCATCTTCCCCCACCGCACTCAACACCACCGTTATCAACCAAGCCTTAGGCCTTCCGCCACCCCAACTCATCTCTTTGTTCGTTTTTCCAGCACTGAGGAGAAAAAGATGCTTCAATCGATGGCAAAGTGACGCCGTTACGCAAATTGATGTGGAGATGCTCCCCCGGTGACACAAATTGACGCTGTCCCAGCACATAATTCAGATCTTTAGAAGGGGGTAGCGGCGCAGCTTGTTGCCCGTCTACCTGCCATTAGTTTGTAATTGAGAATCTAATCTTCACTATTTGATGAAAAAAAAAAAATAGCTAAATGGGTTTGCATATTTGAATCAAATCATATCAGTTCAAAAGAAACCTGTGTCCGATTCTTGGATCGTGGGTTTGAATCAAAATTGTATTAATCCGAAGTAGCATCTTGTTGATCTAATCTGGTTGCTTTCAAATACCTAGATAAAGTAACAATTTGTCCATATAAGTGATTTTGCAGGGGACGACTATGATTTTGCTTATGAAATTGGAACTTGGGTTATAAACAGAGATGGTGGATTTTGACCGGAATCAAAGAGAAAGGAGGAGATGGGGACGACTGTGAACCCACACGAAAGACGGCCGGAAAAACGGATGATAGCATTAGGCCATTACACAAGCACTTGACTGAAATCGTTATCATTGACTGTGGACCACCTAAAAGACGGCCGGAAAAACTGTTCGAATGGTGGTGGTGGTGGTTGCCGCCGCCGCCGGAGATGGTGGTCGACGATTTCTAGCCTGGGAAGGGGAGGGCTTGACTACACAAACGGAGGCTGTGTGTAGGATTAGGGTTTTGATTATTTAAGTTGGTTTAATTTTTTATTTTTTATTTATTTTTGTTTTTTATTATTAAAGGTATTTTAGTCATTTCATAGTCATTTAACGCAGCACTTAACGTCCATCCAAGTTGGGGACTATTGGTGTTACATTTATACATAATTTTGGAATGTAAGTGTAGTTGATCAAATCCAAAATTTAGACATACCATAGGGACCATTTGTGCACTTAACTCTATAATTAGAGTTAAAAACATATGATTATACACAATTAGTACGGGTAAATCAACCATTCATCAATATCCCTTTGGGTACATCACATCTTTATCTTTTAGGTTTTCTCTTTCGGTTGCTATAGCATGTGCCAATTTCATAACAAACCGAACCGATACCGGCCGAACTCCTGTTGTGTAGCACGGTGGAATCCAACTAGTTTCACATAAAAAACTTAGGAGCTGTTTGGTAGCCTATTAATGATTCCATTAAAAGACTACCTCTGATTCGTTCAGAGATAAGGAGTGTTTGTTTCGCTGACAACACACCTCTTAATGATTAATTTTACATCTTAATGGTTCAGCTGAAAAACAATGCTGGACCATTCAGACCTCTTAATGATTTAGCATTTGTCAAACAACCCCTTAATCAGAACACTTATACGACAATCCTATTTGTATCAAGCCACCGGATAAGTTAGATTATAGTTATAGACTTATAGGAGAAGGTGTATGACTCTTTGTAAAAACTTTCAAAATAGCTTGTGATAGAAAATGGGCATATTAGTCGGTTAAAACTTGAAAATTTCCAATGACAGAAAATATGCAGCTATTTTAATAGCTTATGTGATAATTAAGAGTAGTTTTAATGGATAATGCAATTTTAGAGACTTTCTTGAATATCGTCATGATTCCTGTAATTAGGGGATGATAAAAGACTGTTACGGACTGCTATTTCTTGAAGAGTTCGATTGAATTGAAAGTACAGTTCGATGGGGGCGTTGAGGGACCGGAGAAGTATAAACGAGAATATTTTTTTTTTGATATTTGACATGCATCATTAAAATAAGAGTAAAATAGTCATAAACTAAAAGTTCGTTTAAATTGGACATATATGATATTATAAGTTTGGAGCGGGAATATATGATATTTCAGAAGTTTGTAAAGTTATATATGAAATTCTTCCTTAGATTTTTAATTTTCCATGTTTGAAGAGTGAAATTGATATTCCAAGTCTTTATTTCGATCAACTTTATTCATATCTCTCAAATATCAGTGGTCACTTTTGCTTATTTAATACTAGCTCTACATTCTGTTCCTCTAATCTCCAGCTAAATAAATAAATCCAAGTTTGTTAATTAGGGATGAAAGCTAGATAAGAAGCAAAAACAATTAGAAACGCATCAATTCAAAAAATGTCCATTTAATTGAGTGGGATTCATTAGTTGTTATATATTCTTATTTGGTCACCACATATTATTTATATTCACAAATGAAAACTAAATATATTATTCATATTCACAAATGAAAATTAAATGAGTGGACCGTTAATATGACACAATACGATTTTAAATGTTTCCTTGTTATTGTTGTTGTGTTTAACATGAATAAATATATTAGTCATGTTTTGGTTCCCATATTCAACCCGATCGACTACCTGACATCATTAACACGTGAAGCGGACACGATGACTTCCTACTATAAGTTTAAAACTTTTAGAACCCTCGCTCACAATTATCCTATACTTTTTAATATGGGGAAAATACCAAAATGGACATTTAGCCGACTAACTTAAAAAGGCGCCGGCTTAGCCGACAAAATTCAAAGGCTTAGCCGGCAAAAACCAAAGGATTAGCCGGCATAGTATATGCTAAATGTCAATTTTAGTAATTTTTTGCCAACCCATGTCCATTTTGGTAGTAGTTCAGTTATTTTTTGGTTTTATTATCATTTTTAGATTTTAAGATTTAATACATTTTAAATGACTAGAAAACAAAGCTCCATTGTTAAATATATAACTAGCTTAGAACCCGTGTAATACACACGGGATGAAAAATATCAATACATAAAATTCTTAAATCTTTATAATTGACTGTGTTTCGAAAATACGTCAATTACTACTTAATTAATGTAATTTGGCTTTCATTTACTATTTGATTGAAAATAAAAGTTACATAATTAGATTCAAAATTTTTTATAAAAAAATATAATTTAAAATAAATGTGTTTTATTAGTATAATTAGTATTTTTAAAAAAATATATTATTAATAAAAGATAAATGTGTATTTAATAAAATGAGAGACAAAAAAAATGATAAGATTGAATATGGAGACGACACATGTCATGAAAAACATTTATTTATCAAATACTGTAGATATGAATTTGATGTAATAAGATTACCAGATAAGTTTTTAAATGAGTAAAAATAAGATAGAATTTTTGTGAAAGAAATTATTGATAAATATGGTATAGGCATAAGAAAAAGAACGATTTCACTTAAAATAATTTCCTTTAATATTTTCACTGTCCAATATCTTTAACATACTTTTTTTAAACTATACAATAAATGCAGAATTTAACTGTCTTTACTTTAATATAATACTAGTTTTAAATACCGTATAAACGTTAAAATTATATTGATAAATATTTTTAAATATTTTTTATACAAATTTGATATCAAGCTTAATTAAAAAAATAACTAATTAAATATCAACAAACTTTATTCTAACACATATTTATTTAAAATACAAAAGTAGTATTTTTAAATTTTATATGTAAAATTAAAATTTTGGTTTTTTATTGATAAAATTTTAAAAACTCGCTTTTAGATAATAAACTTTAAAAACTCATTTTTTTGAATATCATGTTTTTTTATTCTTGTTTTTTTTAAATATTCACTTTTGATGATAATTAAAAAAGAGTAAATTACTGTTTGAGTCCCCGACGTTTGACTATTTTAACTAGTTGAGTCTCTTATGTTTAAATCCATCTCTTTTAACCTTGGCGTTTCAATTTTGTTTCTATTTGAGTCCAGATGACTAACTCCGTTAGATTTAAGAGTTATCTTATTTATGAAATGACTAAAACACCCCTAGAGACTCAAATGGTTAAAAAACATTATATATTATACACTCTCTTCTCACCACCACCACCACCACCACCCCCACCCCCCACTGCCCCCCGGCCGCCACTAGCTCATCACCGGCTCAATCTAGCTCATCTTCCCTCGCCTCTGAAATCATCCACCAATTTTGAACTCGATTGCTGTCAGTCTGTTGTTCGTCTTCGCCTAGGAAGCCAGCTGACATGATTTCAACTCCTGCGCCGGTGCCGGAGCGTGAATCAGATGGTTTTGAGGTTAGGGCGTCTATTCCGAACAGTGCTGAAGGCGGAGATCAGGCGTCGTTGTGGAAGTCGAAGCTTGGCGAAACGTTTGTGCTTGGATCGTTGTTTGGACTTTGGTACCTTTTCAACATCTACTTCAATATCTAGTAATTTGTATGATCTGTACAGAGATTCGAATTGGAATGCCAGATTAATTTTGTAACCCTACAATTTTCAATTCCGACGTATCAGTTACCGTTTCATAAATAAGTAGTGGTGGTGGGGGTGGGGTGGGGTGGGGGTGGGGGTGGGGGTGAGGGTGGGGGTGATAATATAGTTTTTTAATCATTTGAGTCACTTAGGGGTATTCTAGTCTTTTCAAAAAAAATTTAACAGAAAATCTAACAGAGTTAGTTATCTGGACTCAAATAGAAGCAAAAATTAAATGTCAGAGTTAAAAGAGATGGATTTAAACATAAGGGACTCAAATAGTTAAAATGGTCAAACGTCAGGAACTCAAACAGTAATTTACTGTCAATGATTAAAATGGTTAAAATGTGAGTCAATGATTATAATGATGAAATTAATTTGATAAAATATTTATTTATGTAAACTTTTTAAAAAAAATGAGCTAGATATAGAAAATATTGGATGTAGGATGTAAATGTGGTTTCGGGGGAAAATGGATATGAGGATGAATAATGTATTGACAAGTGACACAAAATTTAGTTTTTTATTATAATATGGATTATCCTCTATTATGGTTTTTTTTAAATATTCCCCCTATTAAATTTCTAAATTACATATATTTTCAACCTCTATTAATTACATATTTCTCTAAATAACTTAAAATTACCCAATTACTCCTCACAAATAATGAAAACCTACTGGATTTTTTATAAAAAACATTTTATGTTTAAACTTTATACCATTTAAGAAGTTATTATTTTATATTTGTTTTTATTTTTATAAAATGTTTATATTCCAATAAACGTGTTGTTGTTTTTATTTATTTTTGCATCTAACTTTTATATTTGATTTTGTTTTAAAAAGTATCTTTACAAAATATGTAACGTTTTATGTTTTTATAAAACATTGTCTTTTATTTATATTTGTAATTTTTTCAACTAAATAAACATCATTTTAAAGAAAACATAAAAAGGGATTCAAAGAAATTAAAAAAAAAAACGAAACAAATCATTTGTTTCAGTAAGGGTAAAATGATAATAAAATAAATTATTTTAAATGAATTGAAAAAATGTGTAATATATAGGTTTAAGGAAGGAGAAGTATGTAATTAAATTTTAGGGTTAAGTAAATATGTAATAAGAACATTCACAACAGTGTCCTCATATGTTTGTGAGTGGGTTTTCCTATATTTTAGGGAGTGATTTAAAGTGATTGTGAGTAGAGCAGAGAGAAAATGTATAAATTTTTTTATATATTTAAGGAAAACACTGTTCACATGTATAAATTTTTTAATATTTTTTAAAAGTGTTATGAGTGGAGAAGAGAGAAAAGATAATGATAAATGTATAAAAAAGTATTATTTAATTGAAAAAGAAAGAAAAAGTAGTGATTTTTAGTGTAATTATAAAAATAGGAATAGAAAAACTGATGAGAATACTCTAAAGGAACTTAAGAATATGATATATATGTAAATGCCTCTATTATTATATATTAAAAAATGACTTGTTTTAATAGTTTGATGCATTTTAGATTTAGAACGTTGCGTCCAATACACTAGTGTGTCTAAACTATCAAAATGTCATTTGATTTTTAATGGTTTGATGTATGAATGAACCGTTCATCCAACCCATTACAACCCTAGTACATGTGTCTCATCCTGAATCTTTTCTATGCCTGGTATTCTTTTTGCCGTCTTCACATTAAACACCGGAGGCGGATCAAATACAAAGTTTATTGTTCGTAAAAAGTATTGGAAAGATCATGACGTTTGATCAACTAATGGATAGGATTGATGTGAGACAATTTCATAATTAACCATTCATTTAAAATAAACTCGTTAATATTTTTACTTCTCAATATCTTTAATATACTTTATTTTTTTAAATTATTACATAAAATGCAGAATTTAATTCTCTTTAACTTAGAACGACATGTTTTAAGAAGTTCAATGCACCGTTGATTTAGAACGACGCGTCCATTACACCGCCGTGTCTAAATTAATCACAACGATGCACCTAATTTTTAACGGTTTGATGTACGAATGTTCATCAAACCCATTACTACCCCAGTACAAGTGTCACATTTTGAATATTTCGTATGCTTCGTATTCTTTTTGCCGTTTTCACATTAAACAACGGAGGAGAAAGATCAAAAACAAAATCTATTTTTCTTAAAAAGCGTAGGAAAGATTGGCATTTGATCAACTAGTGGTTTAACTGAAAGTTACTAATGGCTACGAGAGATAAATTAAAGAGAGAATCTATTCTTTGTTGACATTTTTTTTTATTAAAAATCTAGTTCCACTTAAAATTTTAAATTTAAATAAATTTCTTGTTTTTTTAACTTATGCCATAAAACCGTGAGTTATATATTTGTTAATAAGAGTATAATATTGCTATATATTTTTATATATTATAAAAAGATATAATACAATGTCCGGATAAACTATGGGTTTATATCATTTACACGGTGCAAAAATGTATGTAACATATTACAATGTGTGGATGTGTGTGTAGGTCTGTAATAAGTTACGATTACGCATTACCTTGTGCTTTTACTCCATTTTACAAAGTTATGATTACACATTACATTGTGTTTTTACTTCATTTTACACCGTGCGTATATGTGTGTAAAAACCTATATATGTACATATATAAATCGACGTAAATGCACTTTCCACAAAACTCATGCATGCATACATGTGTCATCCGTTTAAGGCTTCCTACCATTTTTACAAAAAAACAGCCTTGTAAGAAACCAACACAAGTGCCCTAGTGGTCACCTGACAGGTTCGAACCTTCCCTAGGTAAACACATTGGATGGAAATTGCCGTTAAAAAGATAACTTTGTAAGGTGTGTGTGTATATATGCGTGTGTAATATGATTTTTATAATTACTCCAATAGTTAATGTGCATTTATTTCATAAAACATCAAAAAAATACTGACTAGAAGCTCTATATAAACCAAACTATCTTCCTTCAAGAGTCAAGACAGCAATTACAACTTTGGTATACATAATCCCTTAGAATAAAAGGTTAATTTGTTGTGTACCCTCAAGAAAATGGAGATAAAGCAAGTGGTGTCTGGAACAGAAGGACCACCTTCAGATTCGATTACTTCATCAGCCAATGTTTTGGTCCATGTGACTTACGGAAAGTGCCAGAAAAATTTCGCTCCCCAACCTGGTAGATACGTGTTTGATGGGTGTCTGCGGTTCATGGGGAGCGGAGTGGAGGGGACTGCGGCTGCATTGATTTGCCACGCCTGCAGCTGTAGTCGTGACTCTCATGAGATGATAGTCGACAATGAGCAAGTGTGACTAATCACCAACTTAATTCTAAGAATAAGTGAATCACATATATATGCTTAAGTGTCAAGTGTGGTGTATCTCTGTCTGTCTCTTTCTATTTTTGTTTTTGTACTTGTGTAAACTCGTACGTTGAATAAAACATACTTTTATAAATAAGGATTTAAATATCATTTTTCATACAAAACATTGTTTATACAAAAAAATGGCTAGATGTTGGTAATGACATTCCTATGCAAACTAGGTTTCTGTGTTACAATTTTCCATTTTCTTTTTATGTGTGATGTATTACAAGCTTTCTTGATGAAAATATATATGTATGTGTGTATAGACACACATATATGTGTGTATCCGGAAGAGAATTAAATTGAGATGACAATGTATGATGAGAAGGTATGCTATATTCTTTAATTAATTTAAATGATATACAACAAAATATTTGAAATTAATTTTAGCCAAAGGCTGAACCAATGGAAGAAAGAACATAACATGATTGATTACATCAAATAAAAAACACAATAAAAATGTGAATACCTTATAATAGTGATGATCATCTTCTCCACATGATCATTAGAACCTTCTGTTATCATTGAAATATTCATAAGCAAGGGCAAGGCAATTCATTGTAAGAACACCCTTTTTTTCCAATCATTGTAAATTTGTTCTCCCGGAAAACATTTTCTTCGGAAAAGTATTAGAAAAAGTAGTTTTCTACGCATTTCAGACCATTTTTAGGAAACGTCACAAATTTCTAGCAGTGATGATAATCAAATTATTTTTTTAAGATACCATATTAGAGACAAAGGATTTAGGTCACATGGGCGAGATTATCCAAATCTATATTTAACGGTTTAAAAGAAAATTTTAACTTGCATTTAAAATAAAAACTTACTTTACTCACGACATAACCGTTGTCGCCATTAATGATGAAAAGAACCAGAGACACAGTTAACTAAACCAACACTTATTTTTCATACGTAACCGCAACACATTAATGATCGCAACACACTCAATATCGACCAGGTAGAATTAAGTCACTTCAAACACCAAATAACATATCATACCAATTATTACATATATTTATTAACTAACCCCAACTCTTACGGAGATCTGAAAAATCAGAGCAAAACTACAATTAAATGAATGAATAAAAGATCTCTCCTCACTACTCATATACACGTGTCTAACAAACTAAAAATGGTTACAACATAATAAACCGAAGAAATCCTTTATTTACACTTTGATAGTAACTACACGTTGCCAAAGCCTTTATTCTCCATCAACATTAGTAAATATGACATTTAATAGCATCTATGATCATTAGTAGTAAATATAACCATCAATAGTAACTACAAGTTGATGTCAGTAGTAACTCCTTCATCACTAGTAACTTATGCATCCCAGTTCCTACTACTCTTGACTTTAGCACTATATTCCAACAATCTTCAAGTTAGTACAAAGTAAAACCTAACCGGTTAACAAATGTGTAACATATGCAAACACTACAAAAATTTAGACATTGTAATGTTTTTGTCAACATTTTCAATAGTATCAAACTTGTCAACATTCACCTTATTGGAGGTTTTGACACCCGTGAGGAAATGCAACCTTACATTGATATGTTTGGTCATCTCATGATATATTTGATTCTTTGATAGATGTATTGTACCCTTATTATCTCATAAAACCACTTCATCCTTGATCTTGATCCCAATTTCAGAAACAAATTCTTTCACTGCTTTAGTCAGAAGTTTTATATTCAGCTTCAATTGTAGGTAAAGCAATCACATGTTGTAATGATGTTTTTCAACTGTTTTTGTTCCAAAAACTTCTAATGCGTAATTGAAAACACATATCCCTTTATCAAGATCATTTGCCAAATCAACATCTACATAACCAAAAATAATGCCAATAGATGGTGAATGTATAAAATGTTTATGTGTGTGTGCACACAATCTTATGCTTGATGATATACTAGTTGACATAGGGGCTCAAACCTTCTTGGAGGCATAAATCAATCTCTATTTAAAATTAGGGACTATATGAGCATGAATCATTCATATCATATAAATTTTAGCCAAAAGGTTGAACCAATTGAAGAAAGAATGGATCATGATGATTGATTACATTCGAACAAAAACACAATAAAAGTTTGTGTACCTTAGAATAGTGATGACCGTCTTCTCCACATGATCATTAAAACGTTCAACTGTTATCATTGAAATATTCATACGTGAGGGGCGAGGTTAACATTTTAAAAGCATCCCATGAAAGAGTGTTAAAAGCTACCTTTTGTTATAGACTTATAGTGATCTAATGTGAATTTGTTGCTTTTGTTATAGACTTATAGACTTCAGTTGGTCATTGACCCCTGAGTTAAGACTGATGCATCAGGGTTTTACCCACAAGAGACCAGGGTTCCATCCCTGTAGAGGGGTTTTATCCCTCAAGCCGCCAGGGCCGTTCTCTGTGAGGTTTTCTCCTTGAACGCTCGCCAACCTCGATGTCGGGTGGGCCCGGTTTAGACAACATACTGGCAAGGGTTGATTGAGGCTTCCCCATGTGAACCGGGGGCAGGGGGAGTGCATCACTCTATTCGACAGATTGCCGTTTAAAAAAGTTAGTTTTACATAAACGGGTAGCCAAATAATGGGTTCAAATTGTCGGTTATGTTTAACACCCAATCACTTTTACTTTTACTTACATGTTTTCTTGTAGTTATTTTGAAAATTGATATGGTAGTCATTAGTTTGATTTTTCACAATATGTTCTTGAGTAACTTATTTATGCATTTTAATCTAGTTTCAAGTTCTTAATCAAGTTGTTCATCATATTTTAACACGTACATTGTAAGACGAGATTTAATATGTGGCTCTTATATTCATTTATCATATTATTAAATGATCAAATATAATTACTTATTTATTTAATAACCTATGGCAAGTAATTAGTCGATGGGCCTAATTACTCTTAATGGGCCACTAATGGGTTTTCCCTTAGGTGTACATATAAATAGAGAGTTAATTAGAGGGAATAAACTAATCGCTTATTCTACTCTATCACCACTAAATCGCCCTCTCTCTCCATAACTGTGAGCTCACAAGAACTCACCTAAAACCATCCTAATCGTACACCCTAAACGGGAACCCGATCCAGATAAGAGATCATGACGTCTTCCCTATCATCGGTGAACTTAGCAGGTATGTTATTATTATTGTTTTCCATTATATAGTTACAAGAACTGATCAACATGTGGTATTAGAGCCGATGTTGATAAATCAGTTCTTGTTTCTTTCCCTAAACTGGAATTAGAATCGGAGAACAAAAGTTCTGCTAAAATCCATAAGAAAATCGTTTTTTACTAAGTTCACGGTTTTATTAATATCACGTTTTATTTGATCTTCTAAAATCGAGATCCATTAATATTTTCAAAATCTGTTAAAAATCAAGTTCCAGATTTCGATTCCAGTCCTTAATTTGATATTATTGAAGAACAGTTCATAAACTGTTCTTCGTGTTCATCATTATTTTGATGAAAAATCCCCTTAATTTGGGATTGGTTAGGATCTTGATTGTGTTTCCTAAAATCTTAGTAAATTTATCTCCAAGTTTTGAATTAAAATATTGATTTTTATTATTTTAAATAAAGAAATTTGGATATACTAAATAACTTAAAAAGATTTTGAAATTTAAAACACAATCAAATCCCTTAAATATCGCACCTGCCTTATCAGGTTCTTTTTCACGGTTTAAACTCTCACGGGTATAATAATTCACGGTTTTGGGTCTTAAACTTCACGGTTTAACAGTTCACGAGTTTAACAGTTCATGATTTAAACAGTTCACGGTTTAACAGTTCATGGTTTAAACAGTTCACGGGTTTTACAGTTCACGGTTTATGAACTTGTGCCGTGAACCTTATAGGAACCGTGAACCATTTGCTGAACCGTGAACCCCTTACTAACCGTGAACCTTTCTTAGCCGTGAACCCTTTTCCTTAGCCGTGAACCTTAGTAAGCTGTGAACCCTACCATAACCGAAAACCCCTTACTGAACCAAGAAACCCTTAAGAAACCGTGAACCTAGCCTCATTTACATGCCTAAAATTTTTCCTCGCGGGGCGTGCTGCCCCCGTAACCTTTTCCTTAGCCGTGAACCTTAGTTTGATCCACGCTAACAGGGGGCTTACTATTAATAAATGCTTTAGTTTTTAGTTTTGGTAAACCTTAAAATTAAATTGTTTTCAAAACTTTTAAAACCTACTTGAATAACACCTAATGCTTCACTTCTGCCCAAAGGTGATGTGATGCACGTGTATACTTATTCAAGCTTAAATAAGCATTACAATTTAGTGCTTGTCATGATATTAACTTAGAAAACATGATAAACTTAAATAACACATAAAGTTTCACTTCTGCCCAAATGTGATGTGTCACGCTTGTAAAGTTTTTAAGTCTAATTAAGCACTACTTTGCCTAATATAACTAAGTGTTTCTACTTCTGCCCAAAGGTGATGTGTCACGCTTAGTTTTCGCGAAGCTAATTATGTGCGTACTAAACAAATGTTTCACTTCTGTCCAAAGGTGATGTGTTACATTCTTACTGCACATACTTAATATTAAAAATTGTTCCTAATACTAAACAACTGTTTCACTTCTATCCAAAGGTGATATGTGACATTGTTTAAGTAGAACCTAATAAATCTATTATTTTGGTGATTATAACAGATATTTATCACAACTTCATTGATATAATGGTCCTTATCTCCGCCTGTCTTAGTTTAAGTTACCTCATAGACACTCTAAGTTCTTCTTTAGCAATTAGTATCTTATTCTTTCTCGTATAAAATCCACTGCAGCCCCTAACTTGGGAATCGAAACTTTGAATGGCATGAACTTCACTGCATGGAAAGATTCCCTGATGCTGTCACTCGACTTGATGGAATTCGATCACGCACTCGACAAGCCTGCACCTGCTAAACTTACTGACAAAAGCACTGCTCAAGACATTATCAAGCATGAGAAGTGGTCAAGGTGTAACCGTATGGCTCTTGTCCTAATGAAGAACTCTATCAGTGCGATCATCAGAGGAGCTATACCTGATTCTAAACATGCCAAGACTTATCTAGCTTCTGTGGAGGATCAATTCAAGGGAACTTCTAAGGCGCATGCTAGCACTTTAATTCTGAAGCTGGTGACTGCAAAATATGACGGGATCAACGGTATTCGTGAGCACATCATGATGATGAATGACATGTCCCGTAAGCTCAAGGGATTAGACAATGAAATTAGTGACGACAATCCAGAAGCTGGAAAGAAACCGAAAAACACTTAAGATGGGAAATGGAGAAGAACTAGTTGTCAAAGCTGTGGGAACCTTAGAATTAATTATGAAAACTGGTTTATGTATTAAACTTTTTTGATACCTTATATATTCCTGAGTTCACTTTATCATGACCTCTCTTCCTAATTCTTTTGAAGCTTTCAAGATCAACTACAACACACAGAAAGACAAGTGGACGATGAGTGAGTTGATTGCAACGTGCGTCCAAGAAGAAGAGTGTTTGAAGCTAGATAGACCGGATGTTGCTTATCTCATGTCCGCTGATTCAAAGAAGAGGAAGGGCAATTTCAGTAAGAAGGAATCTTATAAGGTCCAGAAACAAGATGCAAGTGGTTCTTCCAGCTCTAAGAACTTCAAAGGGAAGTCTCACTGCAAGTTCTGCCATAAGGCTGGACATAGGCAAAAAGACTACCTAGACTTTAAGGAGTGGCTGAGCAAGAGAGGTAATCATCTTTACGTGATACTTGAGTCCTATAATTTAAATGTTCCAACTAATACATGGTTGTTTGATTCTGGTTCTATGGTTCATGTAACCAACTCTTTACAAGGATTCCTTATAATCCAGAAGCTGGAAAGAAACCGAAAAACACTTAAGATGGGAAATGGAGAAGAACTAGTTGTCAAAGCTGTGGGAACCTTAGAATTAATTATGAAAACTGGTTTATGTATTAAACTTTTTTGATACCTTATATATTCCTGAGATTACTCGGAATCTTGTATCAGGACCAAAGTAAGACATTGACGGTTTTGTTTGTTCTCATGGTCATGACAAACTTTCTATATGTTAAATTCTCAAGTGTTTGGACATGGTTATCTGAATGATGGTCTCTATAGATTAGAACTAGATGATGATTTTTCCAAGTCTTTGCTATCATATAATATTAATGAAAACTTAACAAAGACTAAACGAAAACGAGACTTGGAAGCTTCATCTATGTTGTGGCATCAACGCTTAGGCCACATTTCACGAGATCGCTTATCTCGTCTCGTGAAGGATGAAGTGTTACCATCTCTCGATTTCAATGATTTAGGAACATGTGTTAAATGCCTTAAAGGTAAAATGACATCAGCAAATAAGAAAGGTGTCACTAGGAGCTCTAATTTATTAGAACTCATTCACACTGATATTAGTGGCCCTTACACCATTGCTGGTATAACAGGACATACTTCATTTATCACTTTTATTGATGATTATTCTCGTTATATGTACTTGTATCTTATTAAAGAAAAATCTGAATCACTTGCGACTTTTAAAGATTATAAAACTGAAGTTGAAAAACAACTTGATCTTCAAATAAAAGTTGTGAGATCGGATAGAGGAGGTGATGTGTTAGTATTTACACATCTTTTTGGCACAAAACTCCGCTTATTTAACGATCAATTCTTGGTTATATTCAATGTTTAGACACTTATTTGCTTCATTTCCTGTTTTGTAGGTTTTTATGAAGCTTAGTGAACAAACAAGAAGATTCCAGGAAAAAAAAGGTGAAGTTTTAGGGTTTCTGTGATGGAGGCACGGTCGTGCCAAGCTCGCAAACCCTAGGCACGGTCACGCCCACATCTTGCATGACCGCGCCAAGCCAAAATCCAAGGCACAACCGTGCCTTGGCCCCCTACGGTCGCGTGTCACCTCGTGAGTCTGAACAACCGTACGTCCTCGATCAGTGGTACCCAATGGAAGCTCCGGATCGGTCAAACCTCTGTCACACGGTCGTGCCAAGACCTAGACACGACCGCGCCTTTGTACCAGGCACGGTTGTGCCCTCTCTCCTGGCACGGTCGTGCCTCCCATTTTCTATTTAAACAGAACTTAAACTCTCATTCATTATTCAGCAAACCAGGAGAAAAACCTACTGTTCCAGCTCGTGTTTTCTTTGTTCCAGCCATATTTCAAGCTTCTTGGAGAGGATACAACATCAAGAGGATCACCATACATCAACAACAACATCTAGGCTTGGAGGAGTGGTTTGATTCTTGTTTTCATATAATGTTTCTCACTATTTTTCCCTGCTTATTTGTAATTTTGGTGCTCATGATGAGTTAAAACTCTTGTTCACTTTGGTTTAGATGAAGTTTAGATACATTTGACAACATTCATGGATTATTGGCAATTATTGTGTTAATGTTATGACAACCGTATGATTATTCTTTGATGAAATTATGTATTCAAGTATTTTGAGTTGTTTACAAGACTTGTATTTGTGTATGCCATTCTATGTTGGAAAACTTGTGGTTTATGCTTATATTCATAGATTGGTGTGTGTATTTATACTAGTTTATGGCATTTGACTAGGAATGATGAATGAAGTCTTGTTTATGAATCATTATATTTGTATGTGTAACCTTATGCTTATGTTTGGAAAGACAAAGTGTTTGTTATGATGTGCCATATTTAGTATTATGTTTATCTAGGAATTGTTGACACATCCTCCTAATTTATATAACCTTTATATGAACATTGTATGTTGAAGAAATGCATATTGTTGTCTAATTTAATCAACTTGAGGTGGATAGTGTGTTGTTCATATTATCTTTCCAACTAGTTGTTGGATTAGTGTACCTTAATCGGAAGCTAGTTCAATCTTTATAAACATTGACATGATTATTAAACACGTGAGCTTCATTGTATGACTTTAGGTGGTTGGTTTGTGTAATTCATGCTAGCTTTCCGAATGGTCATTTGATTAGATATCTTTGACGAGAATTTAGTCAATTTATGTTTCGTGTATTTGCCATGTTTCTATGAATGTATTGAATGCATTCTAGATGGATTCGACACCGAAGTGATATTTTCTCCTTGATTATTTGACTTGTGTTCTTAGTTTAGTTTATATATTTGCATGCTAGTTAATTAAAACAAACTCTTCAAAACATATTTTACCCTTACTTGATTGAATCTTAGTTCCGGTTTATTATCACATTCCACCGTGTCCACAGATTGATATCCGGTTCTTACCTTTACTATATTGCTATCCGACGGGTACACTGCCCGGTGTGTGTGTGATTAGTCTTGGGTGAAAACCCATTTTAAAACTCAAATTGTGTGAAAAATACTTATAAAAATGTATATATAGTACACACGCATCAGTAGGTGAATATTATGGCAGACATACTGATGTGGGTCAGGCTCCTAGTCCATTTTATGAGTTTTGTAAAGGCCAGGGGATCGTGAACCAGTACACCATGCCCGGTACTCCTCAGCAGAACGGTGTTGCTGAGAGAAGAAATAGGACCCTAATGAACATGGTACGCAGTATGTTAGCCAACTCAGGTTTACCCTCATTCCTCTGGATCGAGGCCTTAAAAGCAGCTGTTCATATACTCAATAGAGTTCCTTCAAAGTCTATTCCTAAAACTCCTTATGAACTCTATACAAGAAGGAAACCGAGTCTTAGATATATGAAAGTATGGGGCTGTCTTGCCGAAGCTAAACTCTATAATCCTTTCTTAAAGAAACTTGACATGAAAACTGTCACTTGTTACTTCATCGGTTATCCCGATCACTCAAAGGGTTATAGATTCTACTGTCCTTCTCACGTCACTCGTATTGTAGAAACCAAGCATGCCAAATTCCTTGAGGATTTTAAGGTCAGTGGGAGCAGTGAAAATCCTTATCAAGATTTAGAAGAAGTACAAGACGCATGGGGAGGGGGGGAGATACGTCGCTTACCTTAACTCTGATTACTCCTCTTGTACACCACGTTGCACCGCACGTCACTGCACCACTTCCTCCTCCCTCGGATCTTAATGCTACTCCTTTTATACTAGAGAATGAAGGCACATCAAATGACCGACATGAAGACAATGCCGAACCCGATAATAAACTCAGGAGGTCGTCTAGGTCCAAAAGGCCTACTAACTTTGATGATTTTGTTACCCATCTGACTAGATTTCGGAAAGTTTACATATCCTACTTCTTACCATGAAGCCATTAGCAGTGATCAGTCTTCTGAATGGAACATAGCTATGATTGACGAGCTTGACTCCATGAAAAAAAATGATGTTTGGGATTTATTTGAATTACCCAAAGGTGCTAAACCCGTAGGATGTAAATGGGTATACAAAACTAAACTAGATCCGAATGGAAACATTGAACGCTATAAAGCGAGATTGGCTGCAAAGGGTTTCACTCAGAAAGAAGGAATCGACTATCAAGAGACCTTCTCTCCTGTTTCTCGAAAGGATTCATTAAGGATCGTGATGTGTAACATCCCAAAAATAAAATGACCGTTATAATAACAGAATAAACGAACAAAGCATGATGGGCCGGACCGGATGGGCTAGAAGGGGAGCCTCCCCTACAAATAGCCAATGATTATCACCATTTTCTCTCATTTGCAACATCTAGGGAGAGAAACCGTAGAGAGAGAAAGTTAGAGGATCGACCCGAGATTTTAGCAAAGTGTTACTCCATAGCTCGTGAGAAGAACCTCCGGACCAGAAGCTCGATTCAGGTAACGATCCGACCTAAATCTGAGTTTTAGTTCGTTTTTGGGTTTTTCGGGTTTTGGGTGAAAATGTAACATTTTAACGGATGAAACTGAAGGATAAACATAGATTTGAGTTCCTTACTGGAAAACGAACGTTTTGAATGTAAACAGGTTCAGGATCTTGACGTGATCAGACCTGAATGCGAAAGTTAGGGTTTTGCGAAGAAACAGATCGTGCATACTTACCAAGTACGCACGGAGCAGGTCCTGCGTACTTATCAAGTACGCAGGAAGAGAGCACTGCGTACTTATCAAGTACGCAGGAAGAGGATCCTGCGTACTTATCAAGTACGCAGGAAGCAGGGTCTGCGCACTTGCTAAGTGCGCAGGCATCAGGTTGTTTAAGTAAAGTTAGTATGTTTAGAATGGTTAAACCGTTACAGTCAGGATTGGGTTTGATGTGCATTTAACTATCAAATTCAGATTGTACGTGACGTTGTTGGGACCTTGTTTAGGACAACCAGGACTAGCTTATCAGGTGAGTTCTAGAAGCCCTTCTTTAAATGCTTTAATTAATGTTTTTGGGCTGGTGTGCATACATATGAAACTATGTTTACAAAATGATGCTTACGAAACTATGTTTACGAAATTTGATGTTTTGGAATGAATGGTTTACGGAAATAAAGTCTTATGAATGGAATGTTTACGAACGAAATGTTTATAAAGAAATGGTTCGCATAAAGTAAAAAGGGTTTTGAAAATGGATGAAACGTTTTATGTAAAGAAAAGAAAAAGGGCAAAGGTTTTAAAGAAGTCATTACAAATCTTATCTGTCGAATGATTGGAATTGACGAACGAATGGAATTGACGAATGAAGTCTGTGAATGAGATTCCCAGCCTTGTGGTAGATTATGGACAGCGAGCAATAGTTGCCATAAGAGCAACAGGGGAGTGTCTTGGTGGCCTGCCAATGGTTTGATGTTGTACAACTGGTAAGGGAGTAACGACGGTTACTCGGGTGATGACGATCATCCTAAGAGAATGAGGTAAGGGGAAATCAATGACGGCGATACGTAACGGTTGATTTCCAAAGGAAAGATGCGTGTTGGGCAATGACGGCGATTCGTAATGGTTGACCCCACATATTGAATGGTTGTGGCAACGACGACGATACGTAGCAGTTGCCCACAACATCAAAGGTTCCTTCGGGGACACAGAGACGCTTAAAAAAAGATACAGACTGTAGACAGTAATGTATGACTTAAATGAATGTTAAAAGTTTTAAACGAACGATCCGTTCAAAGGCGTTTATGATGATGATAAAAGGTTTTAATGTTTTAATGATGAATGAAAGGCCCTGTTTTCTTATACGTGATGTTAAACCCTAACGAATGTTTTGAATGATGAACCATTTCTTAAATCGAATGAAAACTAGAACTCACCAGCATAGCTGACTTTTTAGTATGCACATTCAGGTTAAGGCAGGTATGGATGCTGGACGGTGATGCTTGGCAAGCGAGAAGAGTTACCCGGTTGATCGTGAAGACTGGCATCCCGTTATGATTAGATTATGATATGTTTATGTAATAGAATATGTTACGCTTCCGTTGTTAAACAATGTAATGGTTATGTTTATTTGAAGTATTTTTTGCTGCGTTATTTGATAATTAAGTTTAAGAACTGTTTGTGAATGAGTAAATCCAATAAGTGAGGCCTCTCAGGTTTGGGGCCTTACATGATGGTCCTAGTAGCTCACTTTGACTTAGAGCTACATCAGATGGACGTAAAAACCGCTTTCCTCAATGGCGACTTAAACGAAGACGTGTTCATGAAACAACTTGAAGGATTTCAACCTGAAGGTCAAGAACATCTAGTCTGTAAATTAAAGAAATCCATATACGAGTTGAAGCAGGCATCACGTCAATGGTACCTAAAGTTTGATGAAGTCATGAAGAAACAAGGTTTCCTAAAGAATCAAGAAGATCAATGCACCCAAGATGAGTGGGAGCAACTTTTCTATACTTATCCTATACGTAGATGACATTCTATTAGAAAGTAATAGTTTAGATGTGTTGCATGAGTCGAAGCGTTTACTCTCGCATAATTTCGACATGAAGGATCTCGGAGAAGCTTATTATGTTATAGGCATCGAAATACACCGAGATAGATCTAAGGGCATTTTGGGATTATCTTAGAAAGCCTACATCGAACGGGTCCTCACACGTTACAATATGCAACACTGCTCTCCTTCTGTAGCTCCAGTAGTTAAAGGAGATGTTTTCGGTTCTTTCCAATGTCCAAAAACAGAGGTTGAGAAGGAGCAAATGAGAATGATACCTTATGCATCAGTAGTTGGGAGCGTCATGTATGCTCAAGTCTGTACTCGTCCGGATATCGCTTATATTGCTGGAATGCTTGACCGTTATCATACTAATCCTGGCCTTGATCTGTAAGGCCCCAAACCCAGGAGACCTCACTTATTGGATTTACTCATCAACACATAGCACTTTAAACATAAGACATTCATTAACACAGCGGAAACGAATTAAAACTTCAACATACACAGCGGAAACATACATGTCTTAAACATAACTTGTCAAATACAACTGAAACTTGTCTTAATCCACATAAACAAAAGAAACATAAACAGGATGCCAGATGCTGATCTTCGGGTAACTCTTCTCGCCAAGCCAAGCATCCACTTCCATCTACTGCCACCTACACTTAACTGATGTGCATACTAAAAATCAGCAACGCTGAGTGAGTTCTAACGTTTACTTTAAATCAATTATACAAAAGATTTACTATTACATACATACATACTGCCCTTAAGGCAAAACTTTACATACTACACTTTTCAAAACATATATACTGCCATTAAGGCTAAACTTAACACACTTTACTTTTCAAACAGTTTAAAACGTATAATAAACCGTCAATTCCTCTTTACTGTACTGCCCTCATGGCTTACATCCATGAACCGACATGTACCTGGTCAATGCCCCCATGATCAACGACCATGAACCGACAATACCGCTTATCCGTCAATTCCTTGTCACTACTGTACCGCCCCCATGGCTAACGTCCATGAACCGACGAGTACCTGGTCAATGCCCCCATGGCTTACATCCATGAACCGAAAATACCCTGGTCAATGTCCCCATGGCTTACATCCATGAACCGACAATACCGCTTAACGCTAAGGGGAGGTTGCGTGGACCTCCCGAGCAACCGCCGTCACTCATCCCAGTTGTACAACCGTTAACGAACCCAAAGGTTCTTACTAATGGGTAGAACCCATATCTGACATCTTGTACAAGTAACATCTGTCCCAAGGACCTTTATAGCTGGTACATATTCTCGAAGGAAAACTGTTCACTTTACTGTTCATAAAACTTTCTGTAAATCTTGTTCATAACTTAACATATATCATGCCTTTGTTTATGTATATAAAAATATAGTAAACGCTTGCCAAATGATATATCTTTGCTTTTACTGAAATATATCTTAACACATATATCATGCCTTTGTTTATGTATATAAAAATATAGTAAACGCTTGCCAAATGATATATCTTTGCTTTTACTGAAACATAGCTTATCATAAAATACATCTTACTTTCTGAAACATAGCTTATCATAAAATACATCTTACTTTCTGAAACATAGCTTATCATATATATCATGCCTTTGTTTATGTATATGAAAATATAGTAAACGCTTGCCAAATGATATATCTTACTTTACTGAAAACATACTAGCACATATATCATGCCTTTGTTTATGTATATGAAAATATAGTAAACGCTTGCCAAATGATATATCTTACTTTACTGAAAACATACTTTTGCCTCTTTTAAACTTTACACTAAACATAGCTTTTCACTTCAGTTTATAATATATAAAATATAATAAACGTTTTACACTAAGTATGCACACCACCCCTAAAGAAGGCAAAAAGGGGATTAGAACTCACCTGGTATCTAAGCTGCAACGGTCTACTGGATCTCACACAATCTGAACAATCATAAAAATTTGAAACTTATCAGACTTAACTCGACGCTAAACGGTTTAACCACTCTAACATACTGACTTTACTTAATCAGTCCTGATGCCTACGCACTTAGCAAGTGCGCAGACACTGCTTCCTGCGCACTTAGCAAGTGCGCAGACTTCCCTTCCTGCGCACTTAGCAAGTGCGCAGGTTCCTCTTCCTGCGCACTTAGCAAGTGCGCAGGACCTGCTCGGTGCGCACTTAGCAAGTGCGCACGACCTGTTCTTGGCGAAAAACCCTAACTTTCGCATTCGGGTCTGATCACTTCAAGATCTCGAACCTGTTTGCATTCAAAACGTTCGTTTTCCATTAAGGAACTCAAATCTATGCTTATCTTTCCGTTTCATCCGATTAAACATAACCTTTTCACCCAAAACCCGAAAAACCCAAAAACGAACTAAAACTCAGATCTAGGAGAATCGGTTACCTGTAATCACTTACTTTTCGTTGCTAAACACCCACGAGACTCTTGCTAACGATCCTTGAGGCTCTAATCCAAAAACCGGGACTTTCTCTCTCTAGACTCTCTCTCACTTTCTCTCTCTAGAATCCGGAAATGAGGATGGAAATGGGGCTTTTGGGTTGTTCTTGAGGCTTATAAGGGCCCAAACCCTTCCCCTTTCGGCCCATTCACCCCGGCCCAAGCCCGCTTCCTTTCTTTTTATTTAAGTTTTAATTCCTCGTGAATTTTCTCGTGCTCTAAAACTCGGGATGTTACATGATCACTGGAAAGCAGCTAAGAAAGTACTCCGATATCTGCAAGGGACGAAAGACTATAAACTGACTTATAGAAGAAGTGATAATTTTGATAATTTAGAAGTGGTTGGTTATTCTGATTCTGATTTTTGCTAAGTGCAAAGATGACAAGAAATCCACTTCGGGGTACATCTTTATGTTAGCCGGCGGACCTATCTCTTAGAATAGTCATAAGCAACAGTTGACCACAACATCCACTATGATGGCAGAATACATAGCTGTATATAACGCGACCTGTCATGGAATGTTGCTAAAGAACTTGATCACTGGACTCAAAATAGTTAATTCCATTTCTATACCATTGAAGCTTTATTGTGATAACTCATCTGCCGTTAGTTTCTCGAACAGTAACTGTTCGACTGGAGTTGGATTATATCTTGATACAAAGTACTTGTTCGTACGTGAGCGAGTTGAAGAAAATAATCTTTCAAAGATGACTAAAAGTCTCCCACCTAAAGTTTTCAAAGAACATGTTTCGAAGATGGGCTTTTCTAAAGACCTTATTTAGTAGTATAATGTACTTACTTACGTTTATTAATGAAATTTTCTCAGTTATTTGAATTTGTTTGTCTCTAAATATGTTATGCATGCCTAACGACATATAGACACTGATTATACAAATCATCGTTAAAGGGCTTACTTATAAATTTGATCCTAAATTTACTTAAGTTTTAAATTGGGATTATAGTATGATTAATGGGGGTCTTGAGTTGGATATCGATTCAATGACTGTATTTCTCTGCTACAGTTTTGGTTTAAAACTAAAATGAGTATTGAATCTACAGACTTACTAATGCTCATAATAAATGATTACTCAGCCAAGTGGGAGAATGTAAGATGAGATTTAATATGTGGCTCTTATAATCATTTATCTTCTTATTAAATGATCAAATATAATTACTTATTTATTTAATAACCTATGGCAAGTAATTAGTCGATGGGCCTAATTACTCTTAATGGGCTACTAATGGGTTTCCCCTTGGGTGTACATATAAATAGAGAGTTAATTAGAGGGAATAGACTAATCGCTTATTCTACTCTATCACCACTAAATTGTCCTCTCTCTCCATAACCGTGAGCTCATACGAACTCACCTAAAACCATCCTAATCGTACACCCTAAACGGGAACCCGATCCAGATCAGAGATCATGACGTCTTCCCTATCATCGGTGAATTTAGCAGATATGTTATTATTATTGTTTTTCATTATATAGTTACAAGAACTGATCAACATGTATCACTTTCATTGGCAAAACCATCAACCACGTCACTACGATACAAGATGGAAAAACTCTTCGTATTATATCTTCCCTACATAACCACTCGATAATCACTCGAGAGTGATAGTAAGAAAACCATGATTTAGCTTACCACCTTAGAAAGAAAAAACCTATATAAAGTAAGTTCGAGTTGATGGTAAATGATGATTTGGACCGTTAACACTAAAAGTAGTATTCCAACTCTTAGATGCGGTTACAAGAAAACTGCCAACGAGTAATCCAAATCTAGATACTTGTTTTAGGGAGAAACAAATGCAAGAAACTTTCCTCCTGTTAGTCTATAGGAAGAACTGGATGACCAAATATATCCAAGCACTGACTTTCAAAAATAGATGGTCACATATAGATTTGTTAATTTTTTGTATGTTCTTTACAATGTCGAAATTTATATGGAGTTATAATAAAACAACGGGAAAATAGGTTAATATGACACCCTTTCATGGGATCATCATAAGGGGTGCTCTCTGCTAGCTACGCACGATATTAAGTTTGATCAATAAACATACCTTATAGTTGATATAAACATCAATATCCAAATAGTTACCTTATGTGCCATCAGTTATGTTATTATCTTGATCCGAATGCTCTAAGATCAATTACAAATTAAGATTTTCGTGGAAACAAACTTGGTGGTATCTTCTTGATGATGATCTAGTTAGATATTTATAACAAATCTTCAGATGATTACATTTGGATGTACCGTAGTTTCTATTATCAATAAATGGTATAATTTAGATTTTCCATGTCTTTTGAGTTTTGAAGATAATTAAAAGATATGGCTATCTATTTTTGAAACAACAAAATATATATTTTTGATACTAGCGAGAGAAGCTTGAAACTAGTGCATGTTACATTAATTATGGACATTCCGAAAGACTACTATATATATGATTAGGTACTATATGAGAATTTAGAAATAAATATCCATATATTCAAAACATTTTAGGAATGTAGATTTGTAATGATCTGGATTCTTTACTAACCGTGAGAGTTCGTGTTTAGATTGAATTATTTTGATGTTATATATGTATATTTGATCGAATCAGGGGTTCAAGAAACGAAAATGCATGTGAAATCTATTAGGAATTTCATCTATTTGATACTAACAAAAACCGACTTCTATATAGGGGTTATAAAACGATGCAATAGTTCGTCATGATAGTTATTGGTTGAAAACTATTATAACCGTTAATCCTTAACTGCTATTTCAATCGGGTACGGATTACCAATCTGGTCTGGATAACCAAATTTAGTCTGGATGACCAAATCTAGTCCGGATAACCAAATCTAGTCCGAACGACTAAGTTTGGTATGGATGAACAACTTACTCCAGATAACTAAATTTAGTCTGGATGACTAAGTTTGGTCATGATGAACAACTTACTTCGGACTAATTTTGGTTCGGATAACTAATTTTGGTCCGGATTAAGTTTGGTCTGGATATGATGAACATCTTAACCCCAACCAGGGGCATTGCCTTTTGGACCCCACTAGGGGCTGCCACCCTAAGACATTATTAACAAAAAGTGTTTCCCCCGGACCCTCGTTATTTAGTGGGCTTCGTCACCTTGATACAACAAGATGTCTTTCACACTAGAAATCATAAAATCATCAAACAAATGTAATTAAACTCCACACTTACCAACTTGTTTGATGTTCCATTATGACTTCTTATTTGGTCATTAAGTGAATCTAATTAACACAAAATAACTACATGACACTAAAATCACCAACACATTTGATATCCGACTACTCTTACTAATTTGGGACTACATATAGCATTTCATACCTAACTAGGTTTAGGGAGTAAGCACGGGTACCAGGGCCGGCCTTGATGAGCATGTGAGAGGTGGGCGACCGCTCGGGGCCCGGTTTTTTGGGGGCCCAAAATTATAAATTATAAATATTTTATAAAAATATATTTAATATAAACTGAGTTTAAAAAATAAATTAACTGATGGGTCATGTAAAAATTACAATTAACAATTAACTTATGGGCCATATAAACTGAGTTTAAAAACCCATTAACAATTACTTCATCATTGGGTCATGTCTAAATTAACAATTTTACCTGATAAAAAAAGGGAAAATGTCACAGGATAGCAATAAACTTTCAAAAGTGGTCGATATCTTCTGCCTTCGAAATTAAATCGAATGAATTCAAAAGGATGTTTTTCAATTGATTTTTTTTTGAAGAAAAATAAAAACTAGTGCTGTTATAATTTTCATATTAATGAATTTTTTTTATAACATGGAAGAGTTCATATGATAACCAACTTTTTATGTGATAACCGTGATCACCACTATCAAACAATCATATAATTTATAAATAATAGTTTCTTTTATCTTGAACATAAATACGGAAATGATGAGTTTTGCATACGTAACAAATAATGTTACATATACGTGATACATGGTGTTTACGTATATGTAATACTAACAAAATGATAATTGTTATATATACGTAACATTATGTTTGATAGTGGTTTTATGGTTATCACATAAATATTGGTTATCATTTGAAGCTCACCCTTATATAACATTATTAAATTTGAATAAGTTTAAAATATATTTATAAATTTTCAAAAGTTTAATTTAAAAAACTTGTAATATAATTTAGTAAGTTTTTTTTATAAAATAAACCAGTTTGTTTGTAAAAATGAACAGATGGAATTCGGGTCTGACAGGTGGGCCAAACCGTCTACAGCATCCGGCTAGTCATCTGACTTTACCTATCCCAACAACAGCCCCAAACCCACAAGAGTAGTGGGCAAAACACCACATGCGGTCACTTGCAGATAATTGAAAAAACAGACGCTGCAAAGCATCTCTTCACTTGGTTGGCATAAGATGACTTGTCGTCTAATGACATAACATATCCAATCATAGGAAGTTGAGAATTCCACTTATGTAGTTATGTGTATGATTAAAGTTGAAGTTACAGTTGCATAATATTCAATATTTGTTTTTAAGAATACATCACAGCCTGGCCCTTATGGAATTTCAGCCCAAATAATTCACAACCTTACGGAACATGACTGTCATATATATGGGATAAAAAGTCTACTTCAGTCCATATAAATATTTGTCTCTTGTTATTAAAATACCTTTTTATTCGGATGTAGCTTAATCACGTCGCGATCTAGTGAACCGCGCATATACATATGTGTTCACGTGCGTTTGAGCAATCGCGCTGCCTTGTGTTTAGAGATTTGCATTCTTAAGATTCATTGTTAATCCAAGTGTGATCTCCTTAGAACTCAGACGTACAGGAGATTAATGTTTGAGTTCGGTTAGGGGTGCAAACGAGCCGAGCCGAGCCCGAGCTTGACTAGGCTCGAGCTCGGCTCGTTTAACTTACTGTGAGCTCGAGCTCGAGATCGGCTCGATTCGAGCTCTAATTTTGAAGCTCGGGCTCGGCTCGTTGGTAGCTTTACAAGCTCGAGCTCGGCTCGGGCTCGGCTCGTTTATTATATATTAATTAATTTATATATATTTATAATTATTTTTATATAAATTTTATTATAGTTTTTATATATAACATAATACATATTATTTAATTATATTTATCTTAATTTTATATATACTAATTATTATTATTATTTTATAAATATATATTAAATATATTAAAAACGTTATATAAATAAAAGGCTCGTTAAGGCTCGCGAGCCGGCTCGAGCTCGATAAGTGAAGCTCGGGCTCGGGCTCGTTTAATAAACAAGCTTATTCTTAGGCTCGAGCTCGGCTCGAGCTCGTTTAAGCTCGGCTCGTTTCGAGCTTTTTAACGAGCCGATCTCGAGTAGCTCGCGAGCAGCTCGGCTCGTTTGCACCCCTAAGTTCGGTTAGTGTTTCATTCATATGATAGGATGGGAAATTGATCAGAATATATGATATGATAAAAACAAACTCATAATGTGTGCTACAGCCATTGCAGGTCAGTTAGGGGCTGTTTGATAGCCTATTAATGATTCCATTATAAGAGGCTACCTCTGACAGATTCAGAGGTAAGATGCGTTTGTTTCGCTAAAAGCTCACATTTTAATGGTTCATTCAGCCTCTTATAATGGTTCCGCTAAAAAATAATGTTGAACCATTCAGATCTCTTAATGGTTCAACACTTGCCAAATATCTCCTTAGTTTGTTATGACCACTTGTATTAGTTAGTTGATATGTTGTTATTTAGTCAGTTAGTTTTTTTTTTTCATTTTTTGTCCAAAAAATAGAAACAAAAATAGAAATTGATTCTTAAGTCAGGCCCTCAATTGTGCTCATGTGTTTTGACATATATCAACAATGCATATGAATCCAATTAGCTTCCTCTCATCTTTTTTAGTCTATTTATATATATATATAGGGCCATGTTCTTTTGAGAACCAACTATATGTTGAGAACCGAAAGAACCGCACAAAACGTGTACATATCGCTTTAGTGAAAAAAGTAAAATTCAACAACAATGTTTTATTTATCTCTTCCCACTCTTAGTTTGAGTTTATCTCCTCTCTCCTGAATTTTTTTAAGAAAAGTATAAAAATATGCATATATGCATTCATTTGTGCATATAGTGTGAGTGCATATATGCATTTAAAAAAACGACTATAAATTCGAGGTCTTTTAAAACTAAAACCTTAAACATATTGAAATGTACATGAATTCTAGTCAATTTATATTGTAAATAGAGGAAGAGTTAATGCGGTTCTCACGGTTCTTAACATATTGTTGGTTCTCAAAAGAACATACCCCTATATATATATATATATATCCAATTTAAGTGTTTTTTTTTCTTTTTTATGTTTTCAAATTTGATTTAATTAATATTTTTTTTATTGGATAGTCAACCAGAAACTAAACATAACATTTGCTTCCTCTCATCTTTTTGAGTCTATTTATGTATATAAATTCAACCTTCAAGTGTGTATTTTTTTTTTAATGTTTTCAAATTTGATTTACTAAAATATTTGAGTAAAGTGTCATTTTCGTCCCTGTGGTTTGGTCATTTTAGTCATTTTCATCCAAAAAGTTTTTTTTTAGCTTTTTCATCTCTGACCTTTCAAAATCTATTCATTTTCATCCAATTGAATAACCCCGTTAAATCATTACCGTTAAACCGGGGACATTTTCGTCTTTTCAAAATTCCTTTTTTATTCTTTTTTATTATTTCCTTCTTCCCCTCCCCATCCCTTTTCAAAACCCTAAATAGGTGTTGGTTTTTGGAGTGTTTTGGTGAATATATGTCGTTACAGAATTCTTATTATAGCCGAAATTTTTATCAAGAGACTGCAATGGGGAGGGGAAGAAGGAAATAATAAATGAGAATAAAAAAGGAGTTTTGAAAAGACGAAAATGCCCCTGGTTTAACGGTAATAATTTAACGGGGTTAGTCAATTGGATGATAATGGATAGATTTTGAAAGGTTAGGGACAAAAAAGCTAAAAAAAACTTTTTGAATAAAAATGACTAAAATGACCAAACCACAGGGACGAAAATGACACTTTAATCCCTATCAAGTCTAGTTGTTGTGGGTGTTTTAAAGTATAAAGAAAACAAAGTAATCAATCCAACTTGAATGCTTTAATTGGTTTAGCTTTAGTGACCCTTTTTGGTACATGAGATTAGAGGTAACAACCAGCATGATTAGATGTATGAGGGTCCATATATAACCTTAATGCTCGTTACTCAACCGCTAAATTTCAAAAGTTAAGGGTATATATATAAATACATATCAAATCAAGATTCGCCACTACTTATACATACTGATTATAGTTTTAGTACTTAATGATAATATATACTTGAACAATCTTAGACCCAAAACATGGTACTAATTTGGACACACCCGCCTCAGAGTAGATAATAAAATTGGGCCCTTTTCGTAAAAAAAATGCCTTTGATCCTACAATAATTCCTATATCATCAACACGTGTATGTATAGTTATAGACCACAAACTTCCCTGTCAACACTCACAAAATCCAAATTACCTACATATAATCTTTTTTAAAATTTGGAGCGCGCCCTATGGATGTGAGGTCCAAAGCCCTTGCTTTATTTCATTCCCTCTTGAGCCGCAACTGCATATTGACACCATGATCAACTCGAACCTGTGAAGCTCCTAGCTTGAGGGCTTATTAGACTTTGCAACATTGATCGGATCGATGCCATGATCAAGTTAACTACAAGTAGAGTTCTTTAGAACCTTTCCTATTAATATCATAATTAGAGGCAAATTATGCATTTTAACAAACATCAAGCATCTTTGATTTCCTCAAAACTTTTGAACTGAAATACATCTTTATAAGATCTGATCACAAGAAATCAAAGAATTTCGATATCCGTAAACTGCATACAATCTATATATAGCAATTCAAAGCAATAGTTTCAATCAGTTTTAAGAAAGAAACTTGTTATCAACTTCTGTTACATAAGGACACATGTGATATTGTTCATCATCAAGATTAAGATTACACACAAAGAAATAAAACACAAACCACTCAAGATTCAAGATTCATGATCTTGTTTCATCAATAAAGCTTCTCAGATCATCACACATATACCAGATAAAAACCATCATGAAAACAAACAAATTGACAAACCCTAATTTGCAAATGAACCCATCACCAAATCCATGTAACACAACACACAAACACACAATACTCGGTCGTAAGTAGACGAATCTATGTTCGAACTTCTCACTTACGCATATATGTATCAAACTGATCAACCCAAGAATCATGTTGATATATATAGTCAAACAGCCTCAGATTCCACCATCCTCCGGTGAAAACTCCGGTGGCAGTTGCAGGCGGCACAGATCAGTGCGCCCTCCGTCCCCTCCGCTGTGCTCGCCATGAACTCCCTACACCCGTCAAGAGCGTAGCCACCAACATCGAGGGCGAGGTTTCTGAGACATTCTCCATACCTCACGTGTATCCTAACATCGTTAGATGAACTTGTGGAATCCAATGGCGGCGGTTCGGTTCTCGACGCCGTTTTCTTCCTCGCCATCTTCTTCCGGATGTTTCTGCAGCTTCTTGATGAAACCCTAACCATTTATATCCAACATGTAACCGTCTTCGTGACCACGGTAGTTTCGTTTGAATGCAACGTTAGTCCTTGCATTTTGAATGTCTTGACAAATTTTACTTTACTGTTTACGAGTTTTTAAAGCAATATTCTCCACGGTTTATAATAATGTTTTTAAACCCGGAACGGCCGGTCAGACTGGTCCAACCGAGAACCAATACCTCCGGCGGTATATTGTGTGACCGTTTTATAAAAAATCCAGATGTTTCATACGCTTAAGCGGTCGAACAATGAACCGGGTTATCTAATTTCATTTTTTTAACTTTTAAACAAATATATACTTGGGTTATTTTGTCTGAACTTTGACTATATTTGTTTAGACTTAAGTTATTTAGTTTAAATTTGGATTACGTTTGTTTAAATTGTTATACATTTTATATTTGGAAATAGAGAGTGGGAATTTTGAATCCGTTCTGTACGGTCCAACCAATGAACCTCTAATGCGTCCGGCTGATTTTCTAGTCCGGTTATGAAAACATTGGTTTAGAAGAGTTTAGGGCAGTGTTTTAATGATCGGATCGGACTGGTTGGTCAGACCGGGAACCAGACACATAACTGGTCTGGTGGTGTGTAGCTGAACCGCTTTTGTTTGAACCCGGTTACCGGATGATCGGACCGGACTTCATTTTTTTTTCTTCTGTATTTTTCCTTCAAGAATCTCAATTTCTAATTAATTTAGTTTTTCAAGTTACATATTTTATTTATTTAATCTTCCTTATGCCATTAAAATTAAAAAAATTACATCAAAATAAAAATTGTATTTACATTTGTAGCTATATATATAATTTTAATTTTTATATCACTTGTAATGTCATCTGCCGGTTTTCTTAAATCCGATCCAATCGATGTGACCAGTAAACTTCAAAAACAACCGTTCGCTATTCGGTTTGATTCTGAAAAGTTTTAGAGTATTTCAAAATGTTTTTAATGGACTAAAACTAAAATACACCCGTAATTATTACTATTTTGAAAGTTGAACTTTTAAACATTTCTTTCCTTCAACTTGTTAAACCTCAACCAACCGTGACTCTTCCACAGTTTAGCCCTAAAAGTAGTTGTAACACTTTTTTATATTAAAATTACTATTTTGAAAGTTGAACTTTTAAAGATTACTTTTCTTCAACTTGCTAAACCTCAACCAACCGTGACTCTTCCACAGTTTAGCCCTAAAAGCAGTTGTAACACTTTTTTATATTAAACTAGCTTAGAAATTAAAATCCAAAAATATTAATACATAAAATTTTTAAATATTTATATACTTCTTATAGGTGAAAAAAATGTAATTACATATACTAATAATAGAAATTAAAATCAAAAAATATGTAAAAGTTAATGTATAATTGAGTTTTAAAAATAAATTAATTATATTATTTAAAGTAATTTGACTTTCATTTACTTTTTGAATGAATACATAAGTTAGGTATATTTAAATTTCAAAATTTCTTATCATATAAGATAATTTAAAATAAATGTGTTTTATTACTATAACTAGTTTAGATCCCGTGTATACACACGGGTGAAAAATATCAATAAATAAAATTTTTAAATCTTTATGTGTATATTTTACACGTATAAAATGTATCATATATTAAGGATAGAAAACAAAAATCAAAATATGCAAAAACTAATATATAATTGAGTTTCAAAAATAAATTAAATACTATTTAATGTAATTTGTTTTTCATTTATTATTTTATTGAAAATAAAAGTTAAATAATTAGATTTTCAAAGTTTCATAAGGGATAATTTAAAATAAATGTGTTTTATTAGTATAATTAATATTTTATGTAAATATATATTGTTGTTAAAAATAGGAGGTGCATTTAATATGAGAGAGAGGCGGGGAAAAAATGATGAGAATGAATGTGGACGCGACACGTGGCATGGAAAAACCTTTATTTATTATATAGTATAGATTAGTAATTTGTTTAAAAAGATATTATTATTATTGGAAATATGTAGGTGTATTTAATAAGATAGAGAGGCGGCAAAAAATTATAAGAATTAATATGAATGTGACACGTGACATTGTAAAACCTTTATTTATTATATAGTATAGATGTTATAAAATTTTTTAAAACTTATTATGAATATAATAATCACTACTAGTACTAGTTTCTCTGAAAATATATTTTTTAACAAAAATTTGAATCACTCGTATGTGAGAAAACCCCCTAACCCAACCTATAAGCTTCATTTTTTATCACATGTGGGACTTGAACCCAAAACCCCTTCATTTTAATAAGGTCTTGGGAATTCACCTTTACCACTAGACTAAGTTAGCGGTTGTCTCTAAAATTATTTAATATACGTTTATATCAACTTTTACAAAATATTTTGTTACACTTTTATATAAAATTTTATTAAAATATATATATATATATAGGAGGTTCAAATAAAAAGTGTAATTTGGCTAAGAAGCCTAAGAAGCAATCTTAGCCATCAATTTGCTAATAAAAGATGAGATTTAAGTGAAGAAAAAATAAGGTTGGAGGGGTATCTTTGGAATAACCATTTTTGTTGACTTTTTTCAAGTTCCCCCTCATTTTTTAAAATTCCATAACTTTTTTATATGACATTATTTTTTGAAAAAAACTACACCATAAAATCGAGCATTTTTTTCTCTTTAATTTGAGTATAATGTTGAAATATAAAAACGATGATTTAAAAAAAATACAAAATCTTTGTTGATTTTCGATAAAACAGCACTGATAATAGAATATGTGCTGTTTTTTAGTAAACAACAGCAAACTAACACAAGAAAATAGCATAACAATAAAATCAGCACAACAACACATTAGTACAACATAATAACAAAAACATCATAGGTAATTTTACAAAATCATAAATCTAAAATAAAAGTCATCATCTTAAAAAAAGAATATCAGTACTTAAGGTTTGACCTTCAGCAACATAAAAAGAAGAATGTACCTTATCTTTACGTTTTTCAGTAACTATTGTTGTAGGGAAAAGAATGTACCATAAAATACAAGAAAGTGAACTAAAAAATACTTCATGTGAATGCTATGAAACTTGGGCTAGAACCCAAAATCTAATTTGCAAATGTTTTTGTATATAATACAATCTTAAAAACTTAGTTTTGTTGTGTTGGGTTTTGTTCATTTTTGTGATGACCTACCTGTGCTGGTTTTGCTTGTGCTGGGTTATGTTTGTGTTGGTTTTAGGATTATAACATGTCACTTCCAATTGTGTTCTTTGTTTTGTGCTAGTTTGATATACAATCTTAAAAACTTAGTTTTGTTTGTGCGGGGTTAGCTAAGAAGAGCAAGTCACACAAATAATCGTGTTGTTTTGGTGCTGTTTTATAGTAAAATAACACAATTAATTGTTATGTTTGGTATTGTTTTATGATAAAACAACACAGTTAAAAGTGTTGTTTTACAACGCAACACAGTTAATTGTGTTGTTTTACTAGAAACCAGCACATTTACGTAAAGTAACACAATTTCATTAAGTGTCGATCTTGTTTTTACAAAAAAAATATAGCAATACTATACTTAAATTAAAGGTTAAAAAACGCTCGATTTTATGATGTATTTTTTTTTTAAATAAGGTCGTATGAAAAAGTTATATACGTTTTAAAAAAATGGAGGAATTTGAAAAAGGTCAACAATTGTGGGTTTTCCAATAATTCCCCCCCACCCCTTGTTTTTTCTACAATTAAATTTCTACCATTGATCATCAATTTGAATGGATGAGATTGCTTCTTAGACTTTTTAGCCAAATAGTACTTTTTAGGGGAACCATCCCTTATATATATATATATATATGGTTAGGTTATAGTAAAAAAGGTTTTAAAAATAAAAAAGGGTAAAAAGGATTTTAAGCTTGACATGTGTTATTTTATTGTTTTTAAAGGGAGGGCATAATGGTCAATGTGTAGTATACCAGGTCAATGTGTAATATACCAGGTCAATGTGTAATACACCAGGTCAATGTGTAATACAATGTCTGATATTACATAATGATCAGACCTGATATTACACAATGACCTGACATATTTGAGCGAATTACACAATAATGAGCGAATTACACAATGAGATGGAAAACATAAAACACAATGATGAAAACATATAACACAATGATGAAAAATATTTGACACAGTGAACTTGTATTACACAATGACCTGACTAATTACACAATGAACTTGTATTACACAATGACTTGACTAATTACTCAATGAACTTGTATTACACATTGAACTTGTATTACACAATAAACTTGTATTACACATTGACCTGACTAATTACACATTGAGCTGGAAAACGTAAAAAAAATTTCGTTTTTGTTTATAACGACATTATACATGTTTTAAAGATAAAAAAACGCTCGTTTTTATGGTGTAATTTTTTTGAAAAAATAATGTCATATGTAAAAGTTATGAACCTTTAAAAATGAGGGGGGAACTTGATATAAGTCAACAAAAGTGGCCAAGACTAAAATACCCTTCCAACAACTTTTTCTCCTACAATTTAATCGCAACCATTAAATCTTTTTCTACAATTTGATCTAATGACCCTAAATCCTTCTCACCCTTCTTACAATTAAAATCATTTTTACCTGAACCTAATCCTATATATATATATATATATATATATATATATATATATATATATTAAGAACACTATACAAAACACATTGCAATGTACACTTGTATGTTTTGGTTGGTCCACGTGGCAGTGTGCCACGCAATAGGTTGCGCCTGGACAAAAAAAAATTTATTTTCATTTTCATCCATAGCTTATAATATATATGATATACGTTTTTTACTCTTTTCATTTTCTAATAATTTTTTTTTCTTTAATAACTTTTGTTTGTTCCCTTTAGAAAATGTAAATGCACGACTGGTTTTGGATTTTTTGTGTGAACGTTCCGATATAATTTTTTTTTAAATAGAGTTGTATTCAAAATCAATTATATTTTTTTGTCGTACGCTATAGCGAGCAACGTTCGTGACAAACTCAATCGTTTATGAGCCAACAACATCGTTACCAGTGTTATGATATTATCGTATCCGGTATCAATTTTCGTTGTTATGGGTTTTGACGAGTCGATGCGATGACGGCCGAACTCGTGTTGTGTAATGCGGAGAAAAAAACGAATGCGTTCTATCCACGAAGCGCGGGGTAAAAATACTAGTTATTTTTACATTTTTGTAATATTTTTATTACATTTCTATGTACGTGACCGAGTATCGCCCATTTTAATCGTGTATGCTATCAACATAAATATTCATTAGCTATAAAAAGTGTGAATAAGGTTGACAATCTATGCACTCATTTTTAAACCAATATACATTTGAAACCCATGCATAGAGATCTTGGATAAGAATCCACTTATATGATATCCGACATTAAAGCGATCAAAGTAATATATGAGGTATTTCGGACCACAAGATCAATCATTGATTATGGTTGGTTCATATGTGTTCAAGTTTATACGAGTGGTGATAGGGGTGTTCACTATTCGAATCAGACTCGAATAAATCGAATGTCGATTCGAACTGAATTCGAATATATGTTTATTCGATTAGAATATGGATTTCGAATTCGAATCGGTTTCAAATTTAATATATCGAACCCGAATTCGATTCAAATAATTCGAATTAACTATATACATTCAATTTTTTTGTTATCATATGTGCTTCAAATCTTCAATCTTTAAGACTTTTAAGTACTGTACTCTTTAGTTTTTATAAGCTTTAAGTCGATTTATCAGTTCGAACTTCAAAATTACATCGACTCTTCACTCTTATTGTAACTCAGCCTCTAACCGCTATGTTAACTACAAGCGGAATTTGCAATCAACACCGAATAAACCAATCGATCCAACTAATCATTATATATCAAAGCAAATGGCCAAATTGAACTAGGGCTTATTCAATTCAACTCAAAAGAAACTGAATGATTACAAGAAATGAGAAAGATTACAAATGAACATGAGAATTAAGAACTAAGTACGCAAGCATGCGTATGAACAGTTTAATAGCCCTAATCTCAAATCAACGAACTAATAACAAACTAAGTTTCATCTTGACACAACAAGTCCTTGTAGTTCCACAAGTAGTGAAAAACAACCCGAACTTAGAAGAATCAGTGAATGACATAACACACCCTCGGACTTTAACATAACAATCAAAACAGTCCCAAACCTTACTGTTGACTTTAGTAATTGGCTTTTCTTGACTTTATCAATTGAACTAGACATAAACATTGTTCATTATGTGAGACGCGTGACGCCGACCACGCATTTTAAAGTATAGATATTATGTCATAAAATGTTAAAACTCATTTCTCATTTATTTTTGTGTGACTATTTTAACCACCATATCTTTACTTGTACTACTCTAGAACATAAAATCTTGATAGACTTCAGTGACTGATATTTTTATATTTAGTGACATGTTCTTTTAGAAACCATGAGAACTCGTAAAACAAAAACCTCATAGAACCGGTGAATACTCTATTAATAACGCAACTTGTGCACTAGATAAGTGGTTTTCAAAAGGATTAATGATAGAAAATCAGTGAAAGTTGAATTTAAACTTGAGACTCTCTGCTAATTATACGAATGAATATTTGTCAAAAACAATATAAGAGTACAAAGTAAACTATCCCATTCAATCAGGCACAGACCTACTTTAAAGTGGAAACCACATTAGTCTAGAATGGTTCCAATTCCAATAGTTAATTTCTTACCCATAGACTTGACTAAGTAATTAAGCATAGTGTAAAAGATGATTCCCTTCTTTATAAAGGAAAAACACTACTCATAATAGAGCTTTCACTTCATGCTGTAGATTAAAAGTGACAAGTGTCTTGTGATATGGGCCCTAAGCTATATGTGCTCTAAAGTAATTTGGTTTCAATATATATAAGACACCTATAGACTTTTAACCAAAATTTATAATCGGATTTGACACTCTTTTCCTTTCTACAAGATTAGTAAAATTGGTAATGAAATACATCCATCACTTTTTAAACCCTTCAAATATGTAAAAAAAATAGCAAGGTCTATTTCATGATTTCCACATCTCTATTCAAACTCCTAACTTTTCAAGCCAATGTTCTTTTTAAACGAATGAAACGTGTTTTGTAAGAAAGATTTCCCCACATTTTTTATCTCTTATATCTACCAGAAAAGTTCATTCATATAAATGAAGATAAATCTATTGATAAACAAGTGATTGTTGTTAATTTTCATGATACAGGAAGTTATGGATAAATTACAAGAGTCGTACGTGTAAAAATCACATTCGATCTCCGGAGATATATGATTTTTAGTAATATCTATGGAACAATATGATAAATATAAGAGTTATACACGTGTTTTTTACACGTACGGTCCGTCAATATATAAAGGCCACCATTTTGTAGTGTAAGTTATCATGAAAAGTTTGCTTCTAATCTCACATAGTGATACTAACTTCGCCCTATTCATTTTTTCCTTGGACTTGCATCCAAATGCAAAAGAGAGCGGTCACAAATCAGTCATAAAAGGGGATGGTCGCAACATTTGAGACCGGAAATTTAGTCACAAAATAACTTAGGGTCGTAAATCGGTCACAAAGTATGATTACACACGAAGATTTTGTCAACGCAGTTCTACAGTCGAAATTACAGTTTGTAATTACCCAGTTGTCTAATAGTGTTCACTCAAAGAAAAAAGTATAACCCGAGTATAAAGAGAAAATGGTCAAAGCGATTAATTACGATGATCAACACGATAAAACGAGTGGTGTGTAAATTAATCAAACCTCATATCATGAGGATTCAGGAGTTCAGCTATATACCTCATAAACTTACTTTAAAAAATTCAATTAAGAAAATGGTATGGCAATACACAACATCATATCATCATGATGATCTATGGATTAATTTTGTTTCTATATAAATCAACTCCTTTAAGCATGTTAAAGAATTTGATTAAATGTGTGAAATATATATATATATATATAGGGGAGAGATCAAGAGAAAACCACAAAGTTAGGCGAAAACTGAGAAAACCACATCATTTTAGGCAATTTTTTTATTTACGTATATGTATCTAAAAACAATTTTTTTGATTTACGTATACGTAACCGTAATTTTTTTGTTTTATGTTTACGTATACGTAACACTATGTGTAAAAATGTTTTTTGGTAAAAATGTTTAATATTACATTGATACTCTTATAAATAAATAAAAATAAAATAAAATAAAATATTATTATATGATTGAGTAAAATTGGTTTTTTTAGTGGTTTTCTCGGTTTTCGCCTAACTTGTGGTTTTCTCTGGAACCCTCCCCTATATATATATATATATATATATATATATTTATAAAAAAAATTATATTTAAACTAATAAATAAAAATCATAGGGGGTACACGTCTCACTTCCTGGTAGTGGTGCACAAATCGGTTTTTTAACCCAAACCGGTTCAACCCGACCCGAACCGGTTTGGTCAACGAAAAGTCAAAACCGGTTTGGGCCCAAACCGGTTCGGGTTAAACCGGTTCTGGTAATGGAAATATGTAAACCGGTCAAACCGGTTCGGGTAGGTTTTAAACCGGTTTAAACCGGTTTTTATAAAAAATAAAAAAAAAATCCAAATAAATTTTATATTTTTAATATAAAATCCATAATAAAATATAACAAAATTAAAACATAAAGTTCAACGTTTATTAATATTTGGAAAGTTCGGAAATTAAAAAACATGACAAGATAAAATTGTAAAAAATTACAAAAAATATAACAAATATAAAACATTAAGTTCAACGTTTTATTTTTTAGAATATTGATTGATTATTCTTGTGCGTTGTCTTCGGAACTAGAGCTTCGTAGCCTTGCATCTTCGGCTAGTTCTTCATCCGTGACGAGTTCGGATATTCCAAGATCAACCTCGTTGTTGTGTATGACTTCGTCGGCTTGAATTTCATCTTCGAGAGAAGTTTGGTCTTGTATCCTATCCATCGCATCCAAATAGTCCTTCAAGCAAATGCACATTTCCATCGCTAGGGGTGTGAGTCTAGTCCTTAGTATCGATAATACCCTGCCACTAAAAGAAAACGCAGATTCCGAAGCTACCGTGGAAGCTTGGACGGTTAGTACATCACGGGCCATGGCGGAAAGAATCGGAAACGAAGCTTCGTTTGTTTTCCACCATGCCAAAATATCAAACTCCTCAAAAACGGTAGGAGGCATAAACGCTAAAAAGTTTGTGCCAATATACCTTCCGAGTTCGCTACTCGGGGTGGTACCTCGAGCCCGTTTACTAAATTCATTTAACATTTCGTTATATAAATTCAAATTAACATCTCTCGAGGTACCACTTGATGATGTACCCATTGTATCATGTGGAGTCGGAGTTGTACCATATTTATGTAAATAAACATCAAATAAATCTTGTAAACATTTGTTAAAATATGTTTTTGTGCCTTGTGCAAAATGGATGTCTTCACTATCCAAATTCAAAGCGTAAGTAATTCTATCAATCAAGGTTTCAACCCCGTAAACATTTATGGTAGGGTTTAACGCGGCGGCGCAAGCTATAACGGGAGGCATTTCTTTAAATATTTCACTAATTTTTCTTTCATCGGTTTTATCATTTTTGTAAAAAGATCGCTTTTATTTTCAAGCTCAGACAACTTGTTAGCCATTAAATATATTTGTTTTAGTGTTAATGGACTTGTGGGATAATAAACACCGGATAAAAAAGTGGTGGCGGTTTTAAAAACTTCAAGCAATTCGGTTACGTCTTTTAAAATATCCCAATTTGGAGACGGAAACTTTTGAATTTTACGACGAGGTTTTGAGGCAAGCATATCATGAAATAGTTCTAAAGTTTCTCTTTGTCGTAAAGCGCTATAAAACATAATATAAGTCGAGTTCCATCTTGTCTCGACGTCCCAATTCGGGCCTAAGCAAAGATTATTCGTATCACGACAAAATTTAATATAATCATGGTATCTTTTTCTGTTACTAAAAATATCTTTAAGCATTTGTCGAAAAGTATATGTTAAGTTTGAAACCTCTTCAATTGCAAGCCCGGCTTGCACCGCCAAGTTAATGATGTGTGCGACACATCGACTATGAAAAAAAACACCGTTGCAAACGGGTTTATATTTAATTTTTAGTTTTTGAACCGCATTTGTATTATTAGATGCATTATCAAAAGACATTGAAAAAAGTTTATTTTGTAATTTAAATTCGTTAATAACACCATCCAATATATAAAATAAATTTTTGCCGGTGTGTGGATATTCAAACAAGTCAAAAGCGATTGTACGCTTCATCATTTGCCACGTATTGGGATCAACCCAATGCGCGGTAACGCAAAGGTACGAATCGGGTATACCATGTGGAGCCGACCAAACATCGGTGGTTAAGTTTACACCGGTTTGCAAATTTTCAAAACCCAAAATTAATTCTTTTTTTATTTTTTTCCACATTTTTATACAATCTCGTCTAAGGGTTGTGCGACTTACTTGGTGATAACGAGGTTGGAGTGTCTCTTGAATCATCCTTGTCAAGCGCGGATTGTCAAAGTGGTTGAACGGCAATCCTTCTTGAATCACTAACCTCGCCATTCGATCTCGAACAATATTTGGATCAAAGTTCCAAATTCCTCCTTCGCTTGTCATCGAGACTTGACCTTCACTTGGAATTCCCTTCAATGACGGGCAAGATTTTTCCATATGCATATTCAAACTAGTGTTTGAATCTTTCCCCAAAAACGCACCACACATCTTGCACCGAGCACGTTCCTTCCCGTTTGACAACAAACATAGATCGTAATTGCACCAAATTGCCGGATTTCTCGTTGTTGCTCGAATTTCCACAACGGTAACTTCGTTTGAGGAACCACCAACACCAAAACTTGCCATGTTTTTTTTTTGAGTTTAGAGAGAGTTTAGAGAGCGTTTTTGAGCGGTTAAAGAGCGGTTTTAGAGATTAGAGAGTGTAAAGAGATGTGTGATCAACCCTAAACACCCCCCACCTATTTATAGTGTTTTAAGGGTGCAAAAAACTCCAAAAAAAGGGCCAAAATCGACCCCAACGGCTATTTTTTGCCCAGCTCGAAAACCGGTTTAAACCGGTTTTTAAACCGGTTTATCAAACCGGTTAGGATGAACCGGTCCCCAACCCGATCTCATCCAGGAAGCTTCAAACCGGTTTCAAACCGGCGGTTTTTGGGCAACCCGAACCGGTTTGCCGGTTTGGACCGGGTTAAAAAAAAACCGTTTTTTTTTGTGCACCACTACTTCCTGGTACATTTTCAATATGATTTTTCCGCATTTCTCTCATATCAAATAATGTTATTAAAAATATATATTTTTAAATATTTAATATAAATCTAATTATGGATACTTGTTATTTAATTATACATAGTTATTATATCATTAACCAAATCTTGCTACTGTAATAAATGAAAATCTCTTCAGGACATGTGTCACTTTCTGGTTACTCATCATCTTTATTTCCCCACCCATCTCTTCTATTAAATATTAGATTTTCTATTTTTCTCTCCTATTAAATAATAATCTTTATATTAATAAATCTAATTACGAATACTTATTATCTAATTATAAATAGTTATTATATCATCAATCAAATGAACTTAATATGAACTAACTATTATCAATTAAATAAAAAAACTAATACTCAGTTGAAAAAAAATATTTTAAAAACTAACTTAACAGAACTTATAACTGTCACGACAAATTACATTTTTTAAAAACATATTTTGACAAAGGTGTTTGTTAACAAATTACATTATATTTTATTCAACCGATTTAATATACTGGTTTATTCAACCCGTGTATTACACGGGTTTTTAAAAATATTACATTTTTATTACTAAATATATAACATTTTATTTATTTATCTCGTGTAATACACGAGATTTTAACCTAGTCTATATTATATAATAAACAAGTAAAATATAAAGACGCTTGTCACAATTCTAGGCCTCCTCATTCTTATTTTCTCGCATTTCTCTCCTATTAATAACCAACTCCATTATTTTATGTAACTAAATTAATTATTTGTTACAATTTTTATCTACAAATTTTGTAATTTAAAATTATGTTTATTATCAATTAATTTGTTCATATATATTTTTATAAACTATACAAACTGAAAATAAATTTATAGCCAGCTAGGATTCAAATAAAAAACTTTTAATCATATATTTACATATTCACATTGTTTCATTTTGACTAGTGTCTGTGTTAATAGATTACATTATATTTTATTCAACCCGTGTTTTATACGGGTTTTAAAAACATAAACTTTTTATTACTACGTATTTAACATTATATTTATTTAACACATGTAATACACAGGATTCTAAACTAGTAAATTTAATATAAATTAACGTTTATCAATTAAATAAAAAGAATTAATGTCCAGTTGAAATAAAATGTTTTAAAAATGAAGTTAATATAATTTATAACTTTCACGCTAAAGTACATTTTTATTACTAAGTATATAACATCACATTTATTTAACTCGTGCAATACACGAGATTCAAACCTACTAATATTAATGTACTAGCTTAGAACCTGTGTACTATACACGGGGGGAAAAATATCAATATATAAAATTCTTAAATCTTTATATACATATTTTACGGGTATAAAAATGTATTACATATATCAAGGATAGAAAACAAAATTCAAAATATGTAAATCACTATTTAATGTAATTTGACTTTCATTACTATTTGATTGAAAATAAAACTTAAATAATTAGATTTCAAAATTTCTTATAATAAGTGATAATTTAAAATAAATGTGTTTTATTAGTATAATTAGTATATTTTCTTTAAAAATATATTATTGTTAAAAGATAGATCTTCATTTAATAAAAGAGAGAGACGCGAAAAAAATAATAAGAAAAAATATGAGAAGAAACGTGGCATAAAAAAATCTTTATTTATTATAAAGTACAGATGGATATAGATTAATCAAACTGATTTTATGGCATGGAAAGTGGTTTGATGGGGTTTTATACTTTATATTACGGCCGATGTGAATCTATTTTGGGTATATATTCCCACATTATCTTTTGTGATCAACCTTATTTTAGTTTTACAAGTTTTTTAATTACTTATTTTTTCAAAATTAGAACATTTATAGTATTTTTTTTTATTTACCTTTGCTTAAATTAAATAACCAGAATGGTTAATTTAAGACAAAAGTTTAAGAGAATAATAAATTAAGCGACCAATGTTGGCGTCTCAGTCTTTATTAATAATATATGCCAGATAACTTACCTATATCAAACCAACGTGTTTGTTGATTATTTTAAAATTATAACAAGTTATGAATGATTTTTATGAATAATTAATTAAAAATATAAAATATTTTAATGTAATAGTCTAAGGAACGTGATTAAAAGAATAAGGAATGATGAGCATGGGGACTCAAATGGGAGAGTAAATTTAAAAACGAAGCAATATGTTAACAACCCGACCCGTCGTGTTCTTCTGTTCCCTACTGGAACCATCCATTTTTAAATTATTTTGACAATCCATCATTTAAATTAATCCATTTCCTATTTATAGAGATAAATTAAAGAGAGAAAATTATCGTTCCTTTAGTGAACATTACAATTTTATATGTACATTTTGTGCTTCTGGATACATCTAAGAGTTTAATATTAAAAAAATAGGTAATTTTATAGAATAGTAATTAAGTTTTAAAAATATTTTAATTAAGTCACTTAATACGTATTTAAAACTTGTGCCTTTTACCATACACTCATTTTTTCAATACGTTTTCGCACAAAGACCCATTTATATCTAACGTGCTTTACACCTTCAAGTGTATTTTAGTGCAATACAAACCAGAAGTAAACTTAAGTGCATATAATATTTCTAATAGATGCTTTTTATCCGAAATCATATGTGTGATTTGAAGGTACTCATCATATCCCTCATATGTAGTCTTAACGTGATATCCATTTAGACGAATATCTTTAAAGCTTATTGGATTTCTTTAAGACAATGAGGAAAATAAAGCATTGTGAAATTTAAATTGTGCGCCCACCCCCTGCGCTAACACAATATAAGGTTCTCGAAAGCCTTAAGTTAATTTTGTACTACCATATATAGTACTAACACTTGCCTTTTTGATAATTAAACAAGAGAAGTAATTGTATTTTTATTGAGAATTGTATGTGTAGTTACACTATCTATTTGGCATAAATCTTCATCATTAATAACAAACTTAGATAAATGCTCCATATGCTTCAAAACAAAACAAAATCTCATAAATTTAATGTATAAAATTCTTGAAAAAAACCCTAAACAAAATATCTAATATGCTTCAAAACAAAATAAAGTCTCAAATTTTTTTTTAAGGAAATAGCATAATTTAAAATCTAATTATTCATTTGCAAGGAAAATTGCAAGCATCCAATAGATTTGTATCAGTAAAGGAACCACCAGCATCCAGGTTAGGTGTGTCAATAAGAAAATCACTAGCATCCATATAAGTTGTATCAGTAAGAAAATCATTATAATCCATATGAGTTGTATTAATATGATTTTTATTACCATCAAGGATATCAACATTTCCATCATCATATATGAAGTTTGTCTCTATTCCTTTTCCTTTGTCTTTATGGATTGTTGATAAAGTTTCACCAAGTGTTTCGGCGTACAATAGGTACAAGCCCAACGACTGTTACTCCCACACCAATAACATGCATTTTGCTCGGCTACAAGTAAGCATAGTATTAGGTCACTATATTTGGTGAAACCTTTTTCACGATATGGCAACTTAAGGAGCACATTTGAGGGGTGAAAAGTGGAGAATGTTTTTTTTCCAACATCTCCTTATCAGTAATATCTTCATTGCAGAGAATCATTTGTGACGTGATCTAAACATTACTGAGTTGTACTCATTTATAGACTTGAAGTCTTGCAATCTTAAGCGAGTCCATTCATAACGAACTCTTGGTAATTATTTTTCCTGGTGATCATACCTTTCTTTCAATTTGGTCTAAATGAAAAGTGGATCTTTGACGGTGGGGTATTCAGTTTTCAAAGGCTCATGGACATGATGGCGTAAGAAAATCATTGCCTTTGCTTTATCTTGGTTGGTTGTTAATTGATTTCCTTCATTAACTGTTTCACCAAGATTATTAGCATTCATGTGTATTTCAACATCCAATACTCATGACAAATAGTTCTTCCCTGTAATGTTAAAGCCAAAATTTCAATTTTACAAGATTTGAGATGACGAAGTTATGATAATACGGTAACATGTTCTAAAACAAGCCTAATAGCAATATGAGAAAGAGAAATAGGAAGAGAGAGATTTGTATTACAATGAGATCAATGGGGGTAAAAATAGAAAAGTTAAGGAACATTCTAATCTATTTTAGGTGTTGATAACTATATCTATATATTTATAACACTAGGTTAAAATCTCGTGTATTATACGGATTGTTAAAATATAATATTATATAATTAGTAATAAAAATTTTGTATTTTAAAAAACCCGTGTATTAGATGGATTGATAAAATATAACGTTATATACTTAGTAATAAACCGTTTATATATTTAAAAACTCGTATATTATACGGATTGAATACATTAGTTTCTATTTTATTTAATTTGACTTACATCACTATTTACTTGAAAACAAAAGTTACATAATTAAATTTTAAAGTTTCTTAAAATAAGAGATAATTTAAAATAAATGGGTTTTATTAGTGTAATTAATATTTTTTTTTTAAATATAAATCATTATTAAAAAAAATATGTGTATTTAATAAGAGAGAGCGGTGGAAAAAAATGTGAGATTGAATGTAAGAATGAAAAGTGGTAAAAAAAATTTAGTTTTTTTATTAGAATAGGGATTTATCTAATTAATTACGTTTTATTTATGATTTTGAATGTTAATAATTGATCTGGTTTAATATCTTCTATTATGAATAGTTTACTTTGATTCGAACATCCTAAAAGCCCAATTTTAAAAGCTTAAAAGAAGTAATACTTAAGATATGGTTTATCTATATCGAGTAATTAAAGAGTAACTAGAAATTTTGCCCCGCGTTTCGTGGCGGTAAGCGGACCTTAACCGATTGAGGCGATGACATTAACGTGGCTAAGCACAAAAAGAACGTGGTTAAATAAATTTTGCTCCACCTTAAACTGTTGAAACGGTGACATTAAAGTGGCTAAACACAAAAAGAATCGTAGTTAAATACATAAAATAAACGTATGAAGCTACATAGAGTCAGTTGTGGAGATCGAAACATAGAAAAAGACAGTTAGATAACGGTACCGATATTTTTTTAACATGGTTCCTATTATTTTTTTAACATGGAAAAATAAACGTATGAAGTTAAAAATTTAAGTGATTTTAATAGAACGCTTGCAAAGCTCGGTTACTAAGTATGAAGTTATTCATAGTTATTTTAGTGAATATTTTAAAAAAATTTTAACATGGTTCCTATTATTTTATCCGTTGAGTTTTTTTTTTAATTTATTTTTAACATGGTTCCTATTATTTTATCCCGATGATTTACTTATGTGTAAAGTTTCTTATTAGACTATCTTCAAAGTAGTTCTTCTCGTTCATATCTAGTTTCATACAGTTTCAAAAGGTAAGATACTAGTTTTTGAGGTTTTTCCGCATGTCATATCATTTAATAGTTTAACAATCTTTTTGGATTTGATACAAATCTCCTTTTATGAGTATTATTAAGTTTTCTAGTAAACAGGCCACAAATTTTAAAAAAAGTTGCATAAATGGTATCAAAAGTCATAATATTATCCCTAGAACACTATGAGGATATACACGTGTTTAATTAAGATGTATAACATATATTTTTTTTTGAACGACCAACAAAAACTTTAAAATAAAACTAGGAATAGAGTTACAAGGAGGATAACCCTAAAACAGCACCACCAAAAAAGAATCCTTAGAAACCAGTGAACTAGAAAAAACAAATGAACCCTACTTCTTATCTAGCATGCATGATCCCTACATTTTGTCTTCTCACTAATTTATTTTTAAATATTTCATAAAAAAATCATGTTTTAACTTTGCTACATTTTTTTAAATTTTTATTAAAATGTTTTTAAGTAATTTTTTGTATATTCAATTTGCTTCGCATTTTCTTACGGAATGTATTAATTTAATTTTAATTATATTTATTTCTCAGATTTGTTACGGATTTTACTACAGTTACTAAATTACTTTTAATAATTATCTTTTGCTTTTAGGACACCTTAACAAAATATGTTCGTACCTAGTCCATGACTAATCCGTAGCAAATTTGTGAATAATGATTTCCGTGGCAAAATCTATATCTATACTCTCTAATATATAAAAGTTTAGTGGGACACTTGTCAGTCTAATGTGTATTCTCAGTTTTTTTTCGCGTTTACCTCTGCTATTAATTTTACAACTTTTTTTAAATGTTTTTATAATTTTTTGCTTTTGATACATAATATTCGTAGCTAAACCATAGCAGATTTGTGACTAATTATTCCCGTAGCAAAATTCTATGGCAAATACATGTTAGTGTAGTAGTAATCTTGAATTTGTCACCGTAAAATTTGTTTCATCCTTTGAAAATTCAATAAATTGATATTACTAGACTTGAACATATATATTTTTACAAGCTCAATTATTAAAGCAAAAAATTGTTACAAGCATGTAACATGAAACGAAATAATTATAAAGCTTTCAATAACCTTTCAGAATTATCATATTTTCCCTATCTCGTGGGTGTTAAAAATGTACTTACAAAACTATATTACTATTACAACCTATTTTTCCTTATTTGTATACTACACACGAGGTGAAAAATATCAATATAAAAAATTTTTAAATCTTTATGTATATATATTTTACAGGTGTAAAAATGTATTACATATACTAAGTATAGAAAACAAAATCAAAATATGTAAAAATTAGTATATAATTGGGTTTCGAAAATACGTTGTTTACTATGCAATGTAATTTGACTTTCTTTTAGTATTTGATTGAAATTAAAAGTTACATAATTAGATTTTAATTTTTTTTTATAATAAGGGATAATTTAAAATAATTGAGTTTTAACTCATGTATTTAATGAGTTGAATAAAGACAACTTGTTATAAACCAACAGTTTCTATTAATTTTTGTATGTTGGATGTTATTAGTGAAATAAGAAATAATTAATATTTAAGAATTATAAATAACATATAGTGAAGTTTTAACAAATTATAAAATTTTATGACATATTACATATTTTTTAATACAAATTCTAGAAACGTTATATAGTTATTTTTTAAAAATATTTTATAAAAAGAATGAAAGAATGTTCAATTTATAAAAATGTTTTATACACAAAACTATTTTTTAAATATTTTTTTATAAAATTAATTATAGAAATCATTATTATTTAATCGGAGAAAGAGGAGGGAAACAAAAAAATTATAAAAAATTAAACAAATTTGTATAATTAATAGGAGAGATAGGCGGAAAAAAATGTTGAGGGTGAACATGAGAGTAACAAGTGTCCCCCAAAACCTTTATTTATTATATAGTTTAGATATAGATTTTTTTTTAATATTTTTTTTTATAAAATTAATGATAGAAATCATTATTCTTTAATAGGAGAGAGGGAAGGGAAACAAAAAATTATAAAAAATTAAGAAAATTTATATAATTAATAGGAGAGGGAGACGAGAAACAAACTTGAGGGTGAACATGAGAGTGACAAGTGTCCCCCGAAACCTTTATTTATTATATAGTATAGATTAGTATTTTTTTTTTGAAAATAAATTATTATTACTAAAAGATGGAGGGATATTTAATAAGAAAGAGACGGGGAAAAAAAGAGGATGAACATGAGAGTGACAAGTGTCCCTCAAAATATTTTGTTCATTTAATTAAACGAACAAACATGAACACATGTCGTGTTCGTTCATTTATGTTCGTGAACATTCATATGTTCGTTAATATATGTTCATTTATGTTCGTTTATTAACGTTCATTTATGTTCGTTTGTTTGTGTTAATTTATTTTTTGATGAATCATGTACATTTGAACCACTAATTTACATGTGTTTTTGGATGAATTATTAAGTATTAGACTTGTTCATGTGTGCTCATTAATGTTAATTTATGTTCGTTTGTGTTTTTTTTTGTTCGTTTGTGTTCGTTTTATGTTTATTTATTTGTGTTCGTTTACATTCGTTTATCTTTTTAACGAACGAACATTAACGAACACGAACATTTCTATTTTCTTAATGAACGAACATGAACAAAAAAACGTGTTCAATTATGTGTTCGTGTTCGGTTAAAATTTCGTGTTCGTTCGTTTCGTTTACAGGCCTACCTCTAACTTAACTTAATTACAATTTAGACTCTAACCTTAAACTTTACAAATAATACATTTTTGACCTGTTAATTTTCAAACTTGGACTGAATAGTTATTTCTAACAATTTAAACATAGAAAAATAAAAATGGAAATATTAACCTGATCAAACATATTTATTGGATGTTGATTGAAGACCCTTTGGTCTGAATTTTCCAACAAGTGAGATCAAAGGATCATTGATTATTAAGTGATATCATGGTATTAGAACAGACTAGGAAAGAACCATAGGTTGGTAATTTCCTGGATCATTAACACATGATGGACACAGGGTCTCCTTTGTTTAAAATATGTCTTATTTCTCAATTTAATTGTCAAATATAATTTTCTAATGTTGAGTTTATTTTTTCTTGTTTTATGATATCATCAATGAGTTTAACAAGAGTATTGGGCTAGATAGAAGCTGGGCTAAAGTTCTGGGCTGAATAGAGGATGGGCTGGCCGGTGCTTCTTACTTCTCCATTGTAATAAACACAAACAAAGATTTAGAAGATGGCACCCATCTAAAATATCCAAACATATATGCAAATATACATAATTCAGTATCACCATAGTAGTAATATTATCTTCTGTTCTGGCATGTATGTACAGGTAAATACATGATAACTAAATACACCAAAAAGAAAGAAAAGTTCAAGTCCATCCTGTACAATAAGACAGAACAAAAGATGATAGATTGAAATCAGAATTACTAATATTAACACTTATTAGAAGAGTATGTAGGAGAATCAGAATCCCATGGCATATCGTGACTCCAGTAATCAGGAACAGTTGATGGCAGGCTAAAAGGGAAGCCACTGTTGTGGTCATCACTGGTTCCTTGCATATCCTGCGGTGAGTTCATCGAAAAATTGTTAAACCGTTGTGGTTCTCCAAATCCCATATTTCCAGAACCATTTCTTGCATCCCCGTGTAAGTTAGGGTCAAGATTGAACAAGATTGGAGCCTCATCAGATGTGATCTTTGTTGTTGATCCAAATATATCCATAGTCGAAAACATGAAACCGCTTGGGAAACCCGTGTGGGAGGTTGAAAAAGGAGAGAGTTTTGAGACAGTTTGATTCATGGGTATGCATGAAGGGGTATCAAGAGCTGGAAAATTTTCTGGTGAAGCCAATCTTGAATCATTAGTGAAAATATCTGCCTTTTGTTCGGGTAAAGAAGATACCCACGCGTGTGAAAGCGCTCTTTGCGCCATAGAACTTGTCTTTTTGAAGATTCTGCATATTGCCCATGCATCCTGCAAATATAAACAAAGAATTTACTTAATAGTTCTACACTGTGTTAGAAAACTGGGTATTTGCGACCGTTTTTTCAGTCGCAAATAGCCTTTTGCAACTGAATATGCGACGAAAAAAATCTTCGTGTGCATGTAATCCCATCTTTTGCGACTCATGTTTCGCAAATTTTGCGACTGTTTTTTTTTAGTCACAAATGTCTAGTTTTCTAGTAGTGATTTTAAAGAACTCTTTAAAGTTGAATATTTTTTTTTTACATTTGGTGGGAGGCTTTTATCTAAGATCCCTTTAGATGGTGACTGTTGAGGAAGAGAAAGTGAAGGAAGCCTGAATTCATGCATCATCCAATCTGTTTTAATCCCTTTAGCAGCTCTTCCTCTATAGAACACCAAAGATTTCTTCAAGCCAATGCAATTCGTGCCGTCGGATGAATATATCGGCCTATCAGTGCCCGTTGCTTTCCAAAAACCAGCTCCTGTAACACGGTTTGGTCGTGCACTATTTCTGTATTTACGTTCCCTTGGACAGTAAAAGTACCATTCTTTTTCGCCTGTGGGTGCCAAATCTATGTATGGAAAACAATACATGTTAAAAGACACAAAAAAACAATAGAATCTTGGCTTAATTAATAGATTGATTTGCTTACTTGGAAGATCCCATGGATCATATTTGTATATATCTACTTGTTTAATAAGCTCGATAGGAAGAACGCGTTGCTGTATTTTCTTTTTTAGGTAGAATCCAACAAGTTCTTCATCTGTTGGATGAAATCTAAAGCCAGGTAACATGACATCATCCATATCTCTAATCAATTTCCAATAGATTAACACCAACTTGAAGCGCGAGATATAAACTAGAACACGATTACTTTAAAAAAAAAACCCGAGTTAGGTCCTGTTTGATGGAGACACTTGGAGCTAAAGTGCTCAGTTTTGCTTCCTGAAAAGGGGTCTATCTGCAATGCTTCAACCAGTCCTTTTGGTTTTCACAAAATAATTGAATGAAAGAATCAGCAATATAGTATGGCCATTTTGTGTTTGTTTGAGGGCTAATTTATAATCTTATTGGACTGATAGTTTGGCCTTTTTATTGTATTTTTCCTCAAAAACAACACAAAATGACAGGAAAACTTTCAAAAGTAATGTGATTTACTCAGAATAATATATAAATAGCAACAGTTAAGTCATCAAAGATCCAAAAATGGCACTTTCTTCCTTTAATGCTTATCATAATTTATATTTAATCATTCTTTTTATCAAATACAAACATTTGATCTGTCAGTGTCTAAGATGAAAGTTTTGGATCACATGGAAATATTTTGAGCAAACGTGTCCCCATAGAAATCAAAGTAGTTTTCATTACATGATGGTTAAATATTCTTTTCCCATAAATCTTGAGTTAAAATGACATATATGATCATGACAATGGTAGGCACTATTGATGAACTCCTAGCAAGATTTGCATTACTTGCATAAAAGATTTGATGAAATTTTAGAGGGTGTAGGTTTCTTGATTTCGTATGATCTCCTAGATAGCTTTGTGAATCGTGTGTATATTCACTTTCAAAAAAGAGTATTTCGCTAGTACACGAAATCTTCAATTAGATAACAGAAAGTGTTTCTCAAGAATGAGATGTGATTTATGTGAAAAACGAACTTGTACTTCTTTTTTGTTGAAACAAACCAATTGAATCGTGTTATATAATGGACGAACCATTACAACGATTGGGGTGAAGCTTTGTAACTTCTCACGAAAGGGTATGTCACTTGACAGTTATAATACCATTAGCAGTAACAAAGTTACTACCAACTACATCAGTAATAGAGTTATTACCGATCATCAATAGCAACTCTTACTACTGATCGCTCAATTGCTACCGGTGCATGATTGGTACCGATCTACATAGTTACTACCGGATTACAAAGTTGTTATCGATCTACATAGTTTCTACTCATTGCTACTGATGATCAGTTACTACCCATCATCATTTTCCAAGCAAATTTTACCAATCACAAGAATCCATAACTTCCGGTGTGTAACAAAACATGGAAAGCAAAAAATTTCTAGGTTGACCGGGCATCTCGACCTCGCCAAGGGCGTTGCCCCGGCTGCCCCCGAACCCCGCCAAGAGGGCGGTGCCCCTATGGACCCCCCCACCCCCCTTCCCACCCCCACCTCACCCCACTCATGGTTTAGTGCTTCGTCCCTAACAAACTTAAAGTTTTATAGTGTTTGATATTATAATAGTCTCGATTGATCATGCACTCCACATAATCAATGTATATTCTAACATTTCAATTAGTCTTAAATAAATTCAATTATACTAAAATGACCTTTGATGACACTAACATCACCAACGGTGTATCAAAAACCGTATTTTTGCATGAAATGGGCATTAGTAGGCCTGTAAATGAACCGAACGAACACGAACATCGGCGTGTTCGTGTTCGTTTATTTAATTTTAACTGAACACGAACACATAATCGAACACATTTTTTTGTTCATGTTCGTTCATTATGAAAATGAAAATGTTTGTGTTCATTTATGTTCGTTCGTTAAAAATCTAAACGAATGTAAACGAACACAAATGAGCAAACATAAAACGAACACAAACGAATAAATATAAAAAAACACAAACAAACATTAATGAACACACGTGAACAAGTCTAATATTAATAATTCATCCAAAAACACATGTAAATTAGTGGTTCAAATGTACATGATTCATCTAAAAACAATTGAACACAAATAAACGAACGTTCACGAACATAGATGAACGAACACGACATGCATGTTCGTTCGTTTAGTTAAAACGAACAAAAAAAATTTGTTCGTGTTCGTTCATTTATTACATAAACGAACGTTCACGAACATAAATGAACAAACACGACATGTGTTCATGTTCGTTCGTTTAGTTAAACGAACAAAAAAATTTTGTTCGTGTTCGTTCATTTATTAAATGAACGAACATAAACGAATTTCCTGTCGAACAGTTCATGAACGTTCGATTCATTTACAGGCCTAGGCATTAGAAAACGACCTTTCTGTTATATTTGTCTGAAACGGTTTTATATGTTTGGATGGTAAATTTCACACTACCTGTCAAGAGAGTTTTCAATGTATGATGTGGAAACATGCCAAATCCATTTCATGTTCATATCAGATCCTTTTATGTTTGTTGAATTAACTAAGAATTGAAATCTATCTAACATGCTATATTAGTTTTAGAGTTAAGAAAGAGCGAGGTTGGAGTATTGACTTTGTATAAATAATGGTTATGGATATAGATACAAAAGAAATTGCAATTTCTGAATTTTCTTGTATCGGTAATTTCGTTTGAAAAGTTGACCTATACAAATCGACGATGTGATCACTGAGTAAATGCTAATTGTAATCAAGCAATCAAATCATCAATCATGACAAGTGAATACAAACATCAATAAAACCAAAACACTTCTTTTATATATAAAATAAAGGGTAAAAATCATTAAACAATATCATTTATACCTATACTATATAATAAATAAAAGTTTTTTTCATGTTATATATCGTCTCTATATTCTTTCTCATCTATTTTTCTCGTATTTGTCTTTTATTAAATACACCTCTATGTTTTAATAAAAAAATATTTTAAAGAAAATACTAATTATAATAATAAAACTTTGAAATTTAATTATATATTTTTTATTTTCAATAAAATAGTAAATAAAATTCAAATTATATTAAATAGTAATTAACGTATTTTCGAAACTCAATTATATATTAATTTTTACATATTTTGAATTTTGTTTCTATCCTTAATATATATAATACATTTTTACACCTCTAAAATTTATATACATAAAGATTTAAAAATTGTATGTATTAATATTTATTATCTTGTGTGTATTACACAGGTTCTAAGCTAGTATTTTATAAATTATTTATCAACGTAACTTAAGTTTTTTATCGTCCCATTATTTTAAAATTTTAATAATTAAGAATTGAAGAGGTTAGTCGAGCACCAAATATCTCTTGTTGATAAATTTGTTTTACACGTAATTGTCCATCTCTAACAATAAAAATTCATTAATTTTATTCAAAGAGGGAGTCGAAAAATCTATGAAGATTACTTTATACCGTGAGCACACGTAAACAAAATGTATCATTCATTTATCAAAATCAAAATTTTTTAAATACAAAAACTGGTATAAATGTAATGTTTATTGTTTATTAATTAATCATCTTAAACTCAAATAAAAAAATTGGAATTTATGAATATAACTTATATAACATACGTATTTGTATGTGAATGGTTAAAACAAAACGTTAAAAATATGAACCATTTATAAAACAAAAAGATCGACCTATATTTGTTACGCGTAGATTTTTTGTAAAAATTTAATATTGTGTGTGAGCAACAAATCAAATTTTGGCGACAATTGGAAATTCTTTGATTTATGATCTCTTGTCTTCCATGTGAGACCCCACCACAAAAAAATTTCTTCTTTCCAACATATTTTATTTCATACTTTTAATCATAAAAGATGTTTTAATAGACTTAATTATACTGAAAAAAGATTAGATAGACTTGATTATGTTGATCTAGAAAAAAATCAAGAAAAAACTATTATGTTAGATATTGAACGTATGTTGTTTTGTCATCCGTATCTCACCTAAACAAACGACGAGCAAATCCAAGTAGTTGATATCTCTTAGCATAAAATTGAGAAAGATAATGACCCGAATGAAGCAAGACAAGAAGAGAGAGAGGGAGAGAGTATATGTGCATGACGTGTAACACTTGATAAATAACATTATTGTTGTATTTTGCTAAATGGTTCTAAAAGACTATTTACGTCTTATATTAGACTAAATGATTAAGGTGATAACTAATGTACAAAAGAATCTTTGTGTTCACACATCGGGAAGGCAAAATTTTGTCATTAGGGGATATTTTATATTTTTTCGAACAAATGGAGAATAATGTATTAATTGAAGGATTTTAGCTCTTTGTGAACAATGGGATCGGTTCCTTACTTAAGCGCCTATTACTTCCAACTATGGGTTAATTAATTAAGTACGCAAGTAATTGATTGTTGATGTATTCACATGAATCCTCCCCTCTCAAACCATTGATAAGATCTTGGTTGGCCGCCGACCTTCTTCCTCCATCAACCCTCTTTATGTGTGTTGAAAATATCTTATTTTATATATTTTACATATATTATCTTCAAATTGACTAATCCCTCGAGCTCTTCTCTTTTTCTTTCATATTGGGCTTACACATGTTTTGGGTTGATTATAAGAATCATTTCATATTTGTGACTACGTGATGATCTATTCTATTCTTCTCCCTCTTGTCATGTCTTAAGGACACATTGTGTGTATGTATATATATAATATATGGAGATTTGGTTGTTAGCTCTCTTCTCCCGCCGTCCCTTTGTGTGACACATTATACACATATATAAATTGTGGCTTAACTTTTGTTTTTCCGTTTCCCGTTGTTGCTTTGTTATCATAGTCATAGCTCCTAGCGTCATAGCTATGCTGGCGTGCCCGTTGCTACAATTTAATGATCTCTTCAGACATCAGAGTCATGTGTGTCCCTGCCTAGCCACTTACTTGTTTATTCCCCTCCGTCAAGATTGTGTGTCTTTTATGTTCGCGTTTTATGCTACATTCTAAAGTGTTTGATATCTAACTTGAAATACTAAAAAGTATTAGATAAAATATATCGGTTAATATTCATTATAAAAATAAAATTCATTGTAAATATGAAATTCATTACAAGCATTTTTTATCACATTTGTTAAGTTTCCTTTATAATTGCAAATAGTAATCAGGACTACATGGATTTTATTAATCAACAAAGCATCAACTGTACGTATTGATATCATTTCCCTGTACGACCAACATCTGAAATCAGAATCTACAACTTCAAGAAAGATGTATAAAATACCATACAAAGTATCATCAAACTGAAACTAAATCTATACAGTTTTAGTTTCAATTTGATGATACTATGTCATCACGGCCGTAGCACTCGATTTCCACCATCCAAAAGAAACTGAAATCACATACCACTCGATCACGGCTATGTTCTTCGTCAAGCCAAGTATTGATACAACTTCCTATCCTCTCTGCGACTTGTTTCGTTTCTTTATCACAACAGGGTTTGCCAAGAATCTCGACTGCAGTTGCTTTGTAACCTCCACCACAATGTTATTATGATCCAACACCCGTCTTGCTTTCATAATTCTAACAATCGTTGCCTCGATCTGTGGATTTCTGTCTTCCTCCACCCTTTGCCTTGTTTCTTGCTTTTCAGGATCCAACTCCTTTTGTGCCACCACCGTCAATCGTCACTTCGTAGAATTTACTAGAAATTTTTTCATTAAAAAAAGAAGATGTCGTCTTCACTTACATCTTTGCTCATTGGTCACTTTCATCCAAAAAGTTTTTTTCTCGCGCAATCCTCGAGTTTTCCAAAACTTATCATTTTCATCTATTTCGCTAACCCTGCCCATTTAACGTTAAAAAATGGATGAGTTTAACGAAGTGGATGAAAATGACAATTTTTGAAAAGCACAAAGATAGTTAGGCGAGAAATAAATTTGGATGAAAATGACGAGAGTGACCAAACCACGTTGATAAAAATGACGTTACTCAAAGAAGAAAACAAAATGTAATTGAACTCTTGGGACAGAACTTGGAAGCCCAAAGCAGAAGATGGGCCGGCCATTGGGTCGTGCTCTGCTGGACCGAGAAAAGAAGCAGATCAGGCCTGCTGAACGGGCCGAAATTGTTTACGAAAAGATTCTGATAATTTCTGGACGTTGCACTTTTACCCCCCTGAACTAAAAGAAAAATGAGAATTCACTAAAATATTAGGCTTTTATGAATCTTAAGTTTCAAGAAAACATAACAATGCCCCTGGAGTGTAGATTAATAACTTTAGTCATTAATTTTGAGATATTAAGATACAGTAAGTGTAATAAATAAATATTTATCTTCATCAACATGTACTATATCCGTAATGATGAAGTACCATGATTTTAATTAGTCATGAATTTTCATATGAATTACGTCAAGGACTTTATATAATTATCAGTGGTGGATCCCGGAATTTTTGTTCATAGGGGTCGGAAATTTTTGGGTTCGGTTGAGTAGTGATATATAACGTGCATATAACACTAAATTTTTTTCATTGAATGGCAATCGGGGACTATTTAAAAACTTTATGGGGGACGATCGGGATGCCCCCATATACTAGGTACGCCCCTGATAATTATATCAAACCATATATGTGGTTACTACCTAAATATTTATTATAATATTATGATAGATGCTTTAAGTAGGGAGAACTTAGGCTATGCAGTATGGACCAAAGTTTACCGTGGAGTGGTCTAGGTGGAGGGAGGGGCCGCCGGTGAACACCGCCCCCTCTAAGCGGCACCAAGTGAAATGGAGTTCAGCATGGGATTTATTGAATATTCATGATCATAATATTATGATGATATGATGTTATATTTTATGAGATATGTAGTATGTAAATCTATATCTATACTATATAATAAATAAAGGTTTCTTAATGTCACGTGTCGCCTTCTTATTCATTCTTATATTTTTTTCCCGTCTTTCTCTCTTATTTAATACATTTCCTTATTTTGAATAATAACATATTTTTAAACAAATTATTAATTATACTAATAAAATACATTTTTTTTAAACTATCTCATGTTATAAGAAACTTTGAAATGTAATTACCTAGCTTATGTTTTCAATCAAATATCAAATGAAAGTCAAATTATATTGAATAGTATTTAATATATTTTTGAAACTCAATTATATATTAATTTTATATTTTTTTATTTTGTTTTCTATTGTTAGTAGATAATAATAATACATTTTTCATCTATAAGATATGTATATAAAGATTTAAGAATTTTATGTATTGATATTTTTTAATCATGTGTAGTACACAGGTTCTAAACTAGTTTAGAATAAACAAAGGTCAGATGCATGAAAAAATAGTTGAAACTGATGTGACGCTAATTTAGTAGTATGGAAAGAAGTGAAATGTGGAATTATGGATGATGGCCTAACAACATGACAGTAGTTTGTCAAGCTACTAATTATCATTCATTCTTTGATTTATGAATTTACGGGTGCTTATGATAGATTATGTTAAAAGTTTTTTTGAAGAAAATTTCGTATGAAAATGATACACTCATTATACCCTAGACTTACCTAAAAAAACTTGTTAAAGTTATACAACCAATTAAAAAGTTGATCAATATCATTGTAGTAAATGAAATATTCAAGATTGATGATGACATGAGAAGAACATGATATGGTATAACACTCGACAATGATTTTCAGGAATATTGCTACATTTAATGCTTCCATCTAAAACTTTTAAACCAAAAAATAAGTGTTTTAATATTTTATAAAAAAGGTATACATCAATAAATTAAATTTTCTCTCCCTCATTAATTTCGTATATTTTCCAACTTGTTTATTATATTTAACCTGATTAGCATACATAAACATACTCATAAATAAATTAATAAAATCAAGTTTGAAATACTGTTAACTAATCTAACTTTATTTCTAATTTGTCGGACGTTTAAAAATAGTGGGAAAATCTGTTTGCCGACAATGTGATATCATGTTTTGGAGTGTAATTAATTAATTTGCCGACAAAGATTACTGTTGAGAATATGAGCTATTAAGAAGCCAAAAAAAACCTCAGCTAAGACATGTCTGTGTTTTATGCTGCATTACTATGCATGGGATTTTGTAAATTGTAATACATGCATGAACCGCTTCTAAATTTGAAATACATGCATCTACTGTTTCTAATTTCCACTTAAACAAACTAAATGGTTTATTTAATAAAATTTAATATTTATAAAAAATTAATCTAATATGTATTGTATTTTTTTAGATGAATGGAAATCAGTACCAAATGTGTTTGTATATTGAAAATTGTTTGTTGTGTGTGACTGGGTTACATGAGTGTGGTATATATAGACCATAATATTAAATTCATAACCCTACAATATTACACGGTTCTAATATTCCCTCGCAAAATAAGCGCGGAAGCAATTTAGGGTGAAATGTAAAAACATAAAACTTAAAAGATAAAAGGTCTTCATCTTCTCCCGTTCTCTCGTCTATTGTTTTGCCACTTCTCCCTTTCGTCTAAACTTTCGTTCGTCACCAAGTTTCGCGTCACACTTCCGCCTGCTAGGAACTTTCGCTCTCCGCCAAGTTTGGGCTTGCCGAAACTAATTTTTTCGTCTGCAATGAGTTTAGGGCTTTGTTCCGCTGTTCTTTCTTCTCCTCGGGTGAGATCCTGGTGTTGCATCCCTCGCAAGAAAAGGAACCGAAAGCATTATGGCTTTCGCAAGGTGCAAGTCGTCAGAGATATGCCACTGTCGTTGTATAGTGGAGGGTTCTAGGTAAAACTAAGAATTTTGCAAGAACAGAGTAAACTCATCTCAGCCTTATATTACTTATGATTAATGGTTCAAATTTAAGTTGGTAATTTAATAAATAATTTTACTAGTAACTTCCCGTTTTACTTTAGATAAGGGTATTTTTTATATTTGTCGTGTAGGATTCATTTATGATTCATTAATAATAGTCTATGTAACTGATTTAAAAGCTTTATTCCATCACCTAAATTTCCTCCACTTTCTTCTTCAAACTAAATCAATTCAAGAAAACATCTCCATCTCAAACAAATAAAAAATTGATACAATTCTTTTGGAAGAGAACAATTAGGGTTTTAGAAAAACACATCACCCGATTATAAAAGACGTGTGTAGGAGATATGTGTTATAGACGAATTTCAAGCTAAATTTGTAGCTAGAGTTGTTGTGTTTCGTAATATTTTTTAATATGCATGTGTAGGTAAATATATGACTTTAATTTATAGGGGTTATATTTATGTTTGTTGTTTTCATATGTAACATGTGTAGGTTAGAAGTTTTATAGTAAACTTAATTACATTATAAATAAATAAAAAAATATTAAAAATTTGTTGCTTGAATATGCGGGGCTAGCTCTTCTCCTTTATAAAAAAAAGCCTAAGCCCTTGCTTGGGACCACCAAAATCAAGGGCCCCCCAAATTTCCGGATCGAATTTCCTCTATTACCAGGGTTCTAGATCTTATTTCTTCCATGACTAGGGTTTTTCTCATATTCAAGTTTGTGAATCCTTATATCCAGATCACGTTTATTTCATCAAAGTGTTCTTGATTAACCCAAGAGGTAAGCACATTCTAAATCCCTTAGTTCACTCCTTCAAAACAAGAACCAGAAACCCAATGGCAACGTTACAAAAGAGAAGAGCCACCCTAACAACAGTCCTTTCCATGGATGTTCAATGTTCACTTTGGTCAAAATAGTATAATTTTTCTTCTCAATCAACGCAACGATTTGCTGTAATTTCGATCAGTTTTTCCTGTTTTTTAGTTAGTATTAAATTTAACTTTAATGTATATTATTACTAGGATAAAATCCCGTGTATTACACGGGTTTTATATTAAAAACGATATAACTTATAAATTTGTAAATACGTCCTAATTTGTCAGACTATTATGATCGTCTAACTTGTCAGACTGTTATGATAATCTCGAGATATTTCAAGTGGAAATGTGTGTATATAACAAATTAGTATTTTTCTTTAATTAGTTATATTTTGATTTTCTATTATATATATTTTTATTTAACATAATTAGTATTTTTCTTAAATAATATATTCATAATATTATTATTTAATAAGATCAATGTGTATTTATTATGAGAGAGAGGCGTGAAAACTAATGTGAGAAGGCATGAGGAAATGACAAGTGTCAAACTTAAACTTTTATTTATTAGTATAGATTTTGAATTGTTTTTAAATTTTATTTTATAAAAGGCTTGTTTAGTTAATGAAATTATGTTTTAAAATTTTATTTAAAAAAAGCCTAATTTAGTAAATAAAACTGTGTTTTTATATTTTATTTAAGAAAAATTCTAGGATAGTTACTAGTTAGGGATTCCCCACCCTTATGTTTAGGGTAGTTTAGGATAAAAATGGTGTACCATTACATTACGTGTTTTTATTGGCTAATTCTTAGAGTACTTAGGGGTGAAGGTGTTCCACCCCCTCCACCCTAACTGCAATATGTTCTGACCCGTTACCCAACTCATTTGAACCAAGATATCCAACCCGTTACCCAACTCATTTGAACCAAGATATCCAACCCGTTACCCAACTAACTATAGGTTACAATTTATTTACCCTTTTTATATAAAAGGCCTGATTTTTTAATTCGTTTTGGGGCCCCAAAAAGTTAAGCCGGCCCAGTGAATATGTATAATTCATTTTGGGGCCCTAAAAGGTTGAGCCTGACTTGTTGCTTATTTTAGATTGTAAAGATTTATAGAATAACTTAATACAACGAATGATTAGGAAATACTACACTACTAATTAATACCAGTATTTACCAAGTTTTGTCACAGTTCCGTCACAAATCCATCACTACGATATGATTTCACGATTTTTCATGTTTTGTCACGAATAATCACAATTTTGTTGCTAATAAGTGTATGTAATTTTTGGTAAATCGTGGCAAAAAGTTGGAAAGATCGTGAAATAGTAATGATGGAGTAGCGACAAATTTGATGATAAAATCATGAAAATTTATTTTAAAAACAAGGGGGGATTTAATTGAGTTAATAGAGTATATTAGTATTCTCCTTAATATTATTACAAAGTGAAATGAATAGTAAACTTTTGGTGATTTGTATTTTGGTCACAAAACTTTGTTTTTTTTTAATTCGTACAAAAATGTTTCTGTTTTAGCCACGTAGTAAAGTTTGGTGGTTTATGTTTTGACCACACAACTTTGTGGTTTTCAAATTGGCACAAAAACATTTTAGTGCTTTATGTTTTGGTCACACAAGTTTGTGGTTTTCAAATTGGCACAAAAGTTTGTGTATTTACACATTTGATACAAAACTTTAGGAGTTCAAGTGGTATTAGTAATAGTTTTTGTTAACCTTTGTTTTTTAATCTGTTTGATCACCTGTATATAAAAAAAAGCTAAATAATAAAAAAAATTATAGAAATAACACTATTCATACACACATTAGATATTATATATAATTTCCATATATGCTATCAATTGTTTCTATGTACTCCTTGAAAGATTTAAAGTTCAAAATTTATATCATATGAAAAGAGTCAAAGACTACTTTAAATAGTTGGATATATTAAATATAATATGATAAATATGACATTTAAAATAATAACTTAAAAAGTGAAGTTAGAAAGGTTTGGGGGTGGCTTGGTTTTGAATACTCAGACGATGAACACGTATGAAACATGTGCTGTCTAAAAGTAGTTACACATGTGACATTAACTTTTGACAAGCGACGTCGTCTCATGGTAATGTCACTACCGACTTCCATTTTACATCTTTTCATGTTTCAACTTTAGTTATACCTTATTTATGTCCATAAAAAATTAAGTAAGTGATAGGTACCGGAAATTGAAGATTAAAATTACAGAAATCAAAGTACAAGGTTAGCCAAGCAATTCTTCAAATACACGAACAAATCAAAAAATACTCAACTGACTCAACGGAAAGTATTGCCCCCTATTTCTACTCTAAAACAACAGTTAAGAAACTATATAAAACTGATAACCCCCCTACTTCCTGGAATTATGGCGGCCCTTTTTGAGACTATTGGGGATTTTGGCGCCATTTTTTAGTAGTTGGGTTAGAAAAGCTGGTGACCCATTCTCAGGGGTGGATTTAGCATTGGGTGAGGGGTACCGACATTCGACACGCAGTGGAATTTTTTTTAGTTTTTTTTTACCGTTTTATGTTTTTCGATACCCCTGAACGAAATTTTAGATACCCCTGAAATTCTCTTACAGATCCCAACACTAACCTTAAAATTTTATTAAAATTATAAAACTTTATAAAAATTTGGGGTTTAATTTAAATTTGGCATTTGGGCTTTAATTAAACATTTGGGGTTTAATTTAAAGCCCAAATGTTTAAATGAAACATTTTAATTATAGCCCAATACCCAATATCTTGATCCAATTACTCAATCCATGATCCATCTACACCTTCAAATTGAAGGCTTCAATCGCTAATCAGACCAGTCGACCAGAAGTGCGTAGTGCGCTGAAGACCAGAGCAGAAGCAGACGCACCGACCACAGGGGCCATCGGCAGCGTCGCACACCACCGCCATCTGCCGCACACCACCGCCACGAGCAGAAGCACAACCGTCATTAAGGTATTCTACTAGTTTTTTTTATTTAGGGCTTATATGCAATTTTTTATTTAGGGCTTATATGTGTGCAATTGGGTGAAATTGGACGTTAGAATATAGTTTTTTTAGTTGTTATAACAACTTGTTATTGTTTATTTGATATTTTAATTATAGGAAAGATAAAACCACAAACTAAACAAGTTCAAATTGATAAATTTTTTAAAACAAAATTCCAAGATGATGGAAGTCCAAATGTTGCTAATGATGATATTGATGATGATGATGATATTATATGCAATTTTTGATTTAGGGTTTATATGTGCAATTGAGTGAAATTGGACTTTAGAATAGAGAAAAAAAAATTGGGTGAAATTGCACACCGCTATTCCCATCAATTCCTCAATCCTCATTAAAATTTTCCTTGAATTTACTTCAATGCCAAAAAAAATTTGTTTCATTTACTTGAATGTACAGAAAAAAAAATGTTTCATTTACTTTAATACCAAAAAAAAATTTGTTTAATTTACTTGAATTTACGGGAAAAAAAAAATTTAGACCGATACCCCTGAATTTTTTTCCTAGATCCGCCACTGCCCATTCTGCTAACCCGACCCAGTTAACCTGGGTTCGTATCACTACTTCCAACCCGGACAAACGATTTGTCCTCAAGTCGGGTCTTGGAAAACTCATATGTGCAACATGTAGCTCGATCTTCAAAAGGTTCAAAAGTGAGATGACATAATGTTGGTGAGATTTGGATGTCCGGTGTAATTCCTTAGAGCTTGTACGCATAACCCGTGATAGTGAAGGCCACAAACATCATATTCCAGTTAGCTTGAACCGTGTTAAGAGTATCTAACCATTGAATTCCCAGGACCACATCAGCTCCCCTAATGAAAAAGGATAGAAGTCTTGGGTCACATGTAGTTCTGCCATGTGTAAAGTGACTTCCTTGCAAATCTGATTGCAACGGATTATATCCCTATTTCCAATCCTTACCCCAAAAGGGTTAATAATTGTTGTCGGTATCCCAGCCTTAGTAACTAGGGAGTTAGCCCACTATCGATCAAGACCGAGAACTTGCAAGAGTTGATGGAACCTTGAACAATCATGGTTAGGGTAGGCGGTGAAATCATAATGGCTTGTAGGCTAATCTTAGCCATGTTTTCCTGTTGGTCTGCTTCTCCTTTAGCTGTGATAATGGCCTTCGTGTCATTAGATCCTGCCTCCAACAGTTTGAGTGAGCCAATTTTGCACCTATGCCCCGGACCATATTTCTCACCACACTTAAAGCACTCTCCTTTAACAAATCTGGTATGTTTCTTCGCATCGAAAAGACGAATAGGTTGAGTTTGCTGCTAGGTTACGGCTCAAGTGGTGGTAAATGAATTAGGTAATTGCATTCTTTTTTGAGGAGTGCCCTAACCTATTTTAAGCAGTGGCTAATTTTATGACTAAATTTTACAGTCATTAATGTTTTTTTATGCAGTAGTGCATATCGTTGTTCTCATGTAGTTCCACCCTCCAAAATAACACCAATACAATAGTTAAGCGAATGTAAAACATAATTTTTATTATAACCCGTCCATTAAAAGTTTCTAATTCGGTCACTATAATGTAAAGATAGTGTCTGTAAACTCGGATAGTTTTATTGGATTATACAAATTATAAATATATACAAAATACCATATGCTATGAATAGTAACATTTTCACTCACCTTTTTAACACACGACAAATTTTTTTTTTTTTATTCTATAATGTTTTTATTAAAATTAATTTTAAACATCTTTTGTTTTTTCTTTTGAAACTTTTCGGATATTATGTTTTAAAAAATTTTGAATATATCGTTGCAACGCACTTGCTTTTATCTGTGTTGTGATGTAAGTTCTATTCAAAACTGAATTGTGCATAATAATGTACAAGCTATTGAAGCATAAACTTACAAGTTGTCAAAACTACTTGAAAGTTTAGTTTTTTTATATAAATTGACGACGTATTCCTTTAGTATTATTTTAATAATATAATTTAATGTTTTATAATATTTGTAATGACGTTTTGATGTAAATTTTATTTAAAACCGAGTTGTGCATAATAATGTATAAGATTTTAAGCACAAACGTACACGTCATCAAAGCTATTTGAAAGTTTAGTTTTTTTTTATATAAAGTGATGTCATTTTCCCTTTATACTATTTTAATAATATAATATATATGTAACGTTTTATAAAATTCCATATATACCATTGTGACATGCTTATTTTGATTTATTTGTATATAACTTTTATTTAAAATCAAATCAGGTTAAATATATTAATTTTTTATTTCTTTATTTTTTAATACAGTTTTTTTTCCTTCATAACTTTTTACATATAATATTTTATAAAGTTTTTGACTATAATGGTCGGTTTGAAATTTATAGGTGCGCGTTTGATTCAAAAACGAATTGTTTGTTTCGGTTAAGCATCCATTTCAAAAAGGATTATTGGATTTTAATAATCTCACATTTTATCAATTGGCCAATAATAATCCTAACTGAGAATATTCTTACCACTGGTCCCTACTTTCAAACTATTTTTTTACATTGAACCCCCCATTAAAAAAACTTAACACTGTTAGAGTTTATATGACGTGGACATCTGCAAACCGTCAGAAAGTCGAGCCAAGCTAGCAGTGGTCTCGTGTTGGCTTTTGAAATTGGCTTTGGTGATGTTTAACTAGTCTCGTTAAACACCACCGTTGTCTCTGTTTAGACTTTTCGGACCCACGAAACCAGTTAAACACCACCAAAGCCAATTTCAAAAGTCACCACGAGATCACTGCTAGCTTGGCTCGACTTTCCGACGGTTTGTAGATGTCCATGTCATATAAACTCTAACCGCGTTAAGTTTTTTTAACGGGTGGTCCAATGTAAAAAAATAGTTTGAAAGTAGGGACCGGTGGTAAGAATATTCTCAATTGGAATTATTATTGGCTAATTGTTAAAAGTTGGGATTATTAAAATCCAATAATCCTTTCAAAAACATGAAACCCAAATCTGAATACATTATTTCAATTTGACTATGTTTGAACTTCCAGGTTTTCGAGTTATTATTAACTAGTTTTTAACCCCTGGGTTTCGTGACGGGTTGGTTTGACTCGTTTGTGTGAATAAAACTTATATCGAATCTCAGACTCGTTATAGTGTATGATACAAAAAAAACACTCGAATTTGAATTGAACTTAGTCTTCAATAAAATTGAAACCAGAACGTTGACTAAAAAAATTTAAGAAAACGACGCATTCCATTATTTAAAAAACTTAACGAACGATAGTTATCATAGAAAACGGTGCCGAGCACTAATAAAATTTAAACAAAAATGTAGGCGTAACGCAAAGGTAAAAATAATGTTAATAGAAAGTAAACATAAAAAGTAAATAATAAAAAATGGAAAAACGAATTAAAAAAATACCGTTTCGGGTCGTCGAAAACCATAAGGCGAATACCGATACGGATTCCGATAATACCAATATCGACAACGATGTTGTTCACCCATAATAGGTTCGGCCCATAACGGTACCACAACGGTAACGACACTCGTTATAGGCAACGGAAAAAAAACTTAATTTTAAATACAACTCCGTTTAAAAAAAACTATATCGAAACGTTGACAAAAAAACTACAAATAGTTGCGCACTCAGTATTTTGAAAAAAGTTAACGAACGAAAGTTATTAAAGAAAAACGAAATTAATAGAAAACAAAACAGGCTAAAAACATGTATTATATATTTAAAAATAAAAATATAAAAAAATAGCTCCATGTGTCACTCCCCCGTTGGGGGAGTTACTGTTACCTCAAGTTGTTCTTTAATCCTACTTTATAATTATCTTTGTATACTACTTTTGTTATTATTAGTTATATTCTAAATTTGCATTATTGTAGTGCAAAAATAAGCCAAAATCTAATTAGGTTTTCAATGGCCAGCATGAAAAGTAACAGCGGTGCCTATACACAAATTTTCCGTAGCAATGCGAGGCCACGTTTCCTAGTACAAATACAATTTGTTTAAACCGCTCTTTCATTATCCCTAGATTAGAATCAAAGAGGCAATATCCCATATTTATGTAATTTTAATTATATGTGTTTTATGGTTTTATCCAAAAAGAAACTTGAATCTTGGAGTTGTGTATGAAATCTATGAATAGTGTTAGAGTAACAGTCAAACCGATGGTGACTCAAGTAGCTCCCACACCACTTGGAAATTTTACAGATGCATGGTTTCGACTTTCAATTCATATCTCCTTAGTCGTGATACTATATTGTATGGTCACTATCTAGAATAAAAACATCAATCATGATATATCATTGAATTTGATAAATATTCATTAACCAATTTAACGATCTTTATGTAACAGGATCCGGTGAGACCGGTTTCAAAAACCAAATAATTGTTGGAAATCAGGCCCAAGAATATGAACACGGAATTTGATCTCTACCAAGATCGACTCTTTGTGTATTTTATAATTCTTGACTTGCAATTACATGATCCCTAACCATCTATTTATATAAAATAAACAATATTAATTCTGCTCAAATACAACTCTCAATTGTAATCTAATACTAACTTTATTTTAACATTCAAACTATTAATTAAATATTAATTAATTAACTATTTCCGAATCACCCCTTCAACTTTGACGTTCTTCCAAACTGACCCCTCTTTCTTTTGTAAAATCAAGATTAACTCTTTCATTCCCCCCCTTAATCTGGATTTAGACTTACTTCTTGCTCTTTCCACATTCTTTCTTTCTTGAACACTTTAGGAACTTATAGTTGCAATCTCGACTTTGAACTCTCCGTATACTATTTGATCAAGATTGAAGCGGGGTTAGCGCCGTCATCATCGAAATTGAAACTCTTCCTTTCTTCAATAATGTCATAAATAATTTAAATCTTAAGTGTGTGTATGTCTATATATATATATATATATATATATATATATATATATATATATATATATATATATATGTAATTTAAACATAATAAATATGAAACTAACTATCTATCTTTTGGTGTGAACTGTTAACAAAATATGAAAGTTAAAATAAATCAAATGTGGAGCTTAAAGTAAATGAGATTTAGAAAGAATAAAAAAGTTTTCGAAAATCTGGTATGGTTCATGGTTTAGTTGGCCCGACTCATAATGGTCGGTTGAAATGAACGTCGTTTAGAAATACTCAATCAGACTGTAGTAAGTTCCTCGTCCAACTGGTTGTTGCGGTCTGATTTTAAGGATACAAGAAGAATATGAAACGAATTTATGAGACTCAAATGCAAGAAGAGTTATCCTGCAGGCTTAAATTCGCTAAATAGCTTTAAACAGTAGCCTTTGTATATTAAGAAACTGAGATAACACACGTGTTAAGTACATGAAAAGGTTTTAATTTGACCACTCATCAACTCTTTTCTCAAACAAACAATAAAATAGTTATTTGCGCTAATTCCAGTAACTATGATCGAGGATCAAATGCGTTCTTGTTTAAATAAACTTTAATCAAACCATTTAGAAAAAAAAATCAACAATATGTATATGAGTGTACATGAACGTGTACTTGCATATACAAGTGTAGGGTTAAGTTTAAATGAAAATCATTAAAAAATAAGGCTCACTTTTAGTCCATTTTTTTTAAATAGTGGTTTAAAAGATCGATGAAACTTACACTTGAATGTGAAAAGGCCGTAAATTTAGAGTTTGTTTTAGGCCCTATATGTAAGCCCCTAAACTCGGGAGGCCTCACTATGTTGGATTTACTCATTTACAAACAGTTTTTAGACTTAAATATCAAAACAACGCAGCGGAAAATTTCATTAAAACATAATCGTGACATTGTTCAACATGCGGAAGCGTAACATAGTCTATTACATAAACATAACATAAGCTAATCATAACGAGATGTCAATCTTCATATCATCCGTTTGTGACTTTCATAACATAAACATAACATAAGCTAATCACCCCATTTGTACAACAGTTGGCCAGCCACAAAGGCCCCTAAAAGGTAAAGGCCCATAACATACTTCCCATACTCATAACCTTCATTCCCTAAGAAATATTGGCAGATTCGTTCGTTTGTGACTTTCATAAACATTCACTTCTTTTACTTCAAAACTTCAGTTAAAGCATTCGTACGTTTTATTAAAAATCATTCTTTCATTCATAAACACTTCATAAACTTCTTTTGGCAAAATATTGCATAAACACTTCTTTCATAACCCTTCCTTCCAAAACATCGTTTTATAAAATAATTACATCGTTACGTATGCACACCAGCCTAAAAATATTATTCAAAACATTTAAAAGATGGCTTCTAGAACTCACCGGATAAGCTAATCTGGGTTGTCCTAAACAAAGGTCCAACAACGTCACTTCCGATCTGAATTGATTAGTTAAATACACATCAGACCAAATCCCGACTCTAACGGTTTAACCATTCTAAACATACTGACTTTACTTAACCAGCCTGATGCCTACGCACTTAGTAAGTGCGCAGACTTCGTTTCATGCGTACTTGATAAGTACGCAGGCTTTGCTTCATGCGTACTTGATAAGTACGCATGACCTTCTTCTTGCATACTTGATAAGTACACAGAACCTTCTTCTTGCGTACTTGATAAGTACGCAGGGAATGCTTCTTGCGTACTTGATAAGTACGCATAACCTGCTTCCCCGCAAAAACCCTAACTTTCGCATGCGGATCTGATCACGTCAAGATCCCGAACTTGTTTACATTCAAAACGTTTGCTTTTCGTTTAAGAACTCAAATCTATGTTTTTCTTCCAGTTTCATCCGTAAAAACGTTACCTTTTCATCCAAAACCCGAAAAACCCCAAAACGAACAAAAACTCAGATCTAGGCCAGATCGTTACCTGTATCGAGATTCTGATTCGGAGGTTCTTCTCACGAGCTATGGAGCAACACTTTGCTAAAATCTCGGGTCGATCCGCCAACTTTCTCTCTCTGTGGTTTCTCTCTCTAGATGTTGCAAATGAGAGAAAGGGTGGTGACTTAGGCTATTTATAAGGGAGGTTCCCTATATTCGCCCCTTCTAGCACGCCGGCCCATCCGGCCCGGCCCGTCATGCCTCGTTCGTTTATTCCGTTCGTTCTCGCATTCTAACCCGTTATTATAACTGTCGTTTTATTTTTAGGATATTACAAGTCTACCCCCCTTACAATAGGTTTCGTCCCCGAAACCTATCATAAGTCAAATAGTTGAGGGTACGACTCCCTCATTTTCGTCTCCGTTTCCCAAGTAGATTCCGATCCCTTTCGGTGCTTCCATTGGACTTTAACCAATTGAATAATCTTATTACGCAAACGCTTCTCCTTTCGGTCTAAGATGGCCACGGGTTCTTCGATGTAGTTAAGGCTGTTGTCGACCTCGATGTCAGTAAGTGGTACGTGAGTCGATTCATCCGCTAAACACTTTCGCAAGAGTGATACATGGAAGGTATGATGAATCCCACTTAACTCATCAGGCAACTCTAACCGATAAGCGACTTCACCAACCCGTGCCATTATCCTAAATGGTCCGACAAACCTCAACTTTCCTCTCTTTCTGAACCGTATGATTCTCTTCCAGGGTGACACTTTCAACATTACTCTGTCCCCAACATCAAACTCAATAGGCCTTCGTCGTTTATCAGCATACGATTTCTGACGATCTTGTGCGGCCTTCATTCGTGCTTTGATTTGATCAAACCTTTCTGACGTTTCTCTTACTACTTCAAGACTCCCTAATTCCTTCTGTCAAATCTCACCCCAACAAACCGGGGTCCTGCATCTTCTCCCATACAACATTTCGTAAGGCGGCATGCCTATAGTCGTGTGATGACTATTGTTGTAGGAGAATTCGGCTAACGGCAGATGACTGTCCCAACTGACGCCAAAATCGATAATACAAGCACGAAGCATATCCTCCAATGTCTGAATGGTCCTTTCGGACTGACCATCCGTTTGTGGGTGGTATGCCGTGCTGATATTAAGCCTTATGCCCATCGCCTCGTGAAATCTTTTCCAGAACCTCGATGTGAATCGTGTGTCCCGGTCAGATACGATCGTCAAAGGCATCCCATGTCGTGCTACAACTCCGTTAATAAATACTTCCGCTAACCTTTCTGATGAGAACGTCTCGCGAATAGGTAGGAAATGAGCACTCTTCGTTAAACGGTCCACAATTACCCAAATGGTGTCATGACCTTTAGCTGTGCGAGGTAGCTTGGTTATGAAGTCCATGGTAATGTGTTCCCACTTCCATTCCGGTATATCAAGTGGTTGAATCTTTCCATACGGTTTCTGGTGTTCAGCCTTTACTTGCGAGCAAGTCAAGCACTTGCTTACGTACTTTGTCACTTCGTGTTTCATTCCAGGTCACCAGTATTCCTTCCTCAGATCTTGGTACATTTTGTTGGTACTGGGGTGGATAGAGTAACGAGACTTATGAGCCTCATCCAAGCTTTTGGTTATAAGCTCGCCAGTCATAGGTATCCATACCCGCCCAAAACGTGTCCTAACACCAAGGGTGTTATATTCCAACTTGTCCTGTTGGCTAACCATCCTTTCCGTCTTTATGTTTTCTTCCTTAAGTGCTTCATCTTGAGCTCTTTCAATTTCCCTCATCACATCTGATGTTACTACCAACTGGCAAGCTTTCACTCTAATAGGAGCAGTCACATCCTTTCGACTTAGAGCGTCAGCCACCACGTTTGCCTTTCCAGGGTGGTATATGATTTCACAGTCATAATCTTTTAGGAGTTCAAACCATCGTCTCTGCCTCATATTAAGCTCTCTTTGTTCGAAGAAGTACTTCAAACTTTTGTTGTCGGAGTAAATAGTAAACTTCACCCCGTAGAGGTAGTGCCTCCAGATTTTCAATGCAAATACGACAGCAGCAAGTTCCAAATCATGAGTCGGATAGTTGACTTCGTGAACTTTCAACTGCCGCGACGCATATGCAATCACTCTACCGCGTTGCATCAACACGCACCCTAATCCTTGACCCGAAGTGTCAGAGTATACCACAAAGTCTTCATTGCCCTCGGGAAGGGCCAAGACCGGAGCTTTGGTTAGCTTCTCCTTCAATTCCTTAAACGCCTCATCCTGGGTCGAACCCCATTCGTACTTTACCTCCTTCCGAGTCAACTTTGTCAACGGCGAAGCTATTTTCGAGAAATCTTGGATGAATCTACGATAGTAGCCTGCCAATCCCAAGAAACTGCGGATTTCAGTTGGCGTCTTAGGAATATTCCATTCCCTTACTGTCATTATCTTTGCTGGGTCAACCATAATGTCATTCGGGTTAATGACATGACCTAGGAATTGTACTTCCCTAAGCCAGAACGCACATTTGGAGAACTTAGCATACAACTTTTCCTTCTTCAGAGCTTCCAATACCTCCTTCAAGTGACACGCGTGATCACCCTCATTCTTGGAGTAGATGAGGATATCATCGATGAACACGATTACCGATCGATCCAGCATTGGTCGACAAACTCTATTCATCAAATCCATGAACGCTGCGGGGGCGTTTGTCAATCCAAAAGACATTACGCGGAACTCGAAATGTCCATAACGCGTGCGAAACGCAGTTTTTGGTATGTCTTCTTCCCTCACCTTCAACTGATGGTACCCGGACCGAAGGTCGATTTTTGAGAACCTACTTGCGCCTTGCAATTGATCGAACAGGTCGTCGATCCTTGGTAAAGGGTACTTGTTCTTCACCGTACGTTTGTTCAATTCGCGATAATCAATACACATTCTCATCGAACCGTCTTTCTTCTTCACAAACAACACCGGAGCACCCCAAGGCGAGATGCTCGGTTGGATAAATCCTTTCTCAAGTAACTCGTCTAGTTGTGCCATTAGCTCTTTCATCTCTACTGGTGGTAGTCGATATGGAGCTTTAGCCACGGGCTGGGCATCTGGTACTAAGTCGATTCGGAACACAATCTCTCTGTCGGGTAGTATCCCAGGCAAGTCCTCTGGAAACACCTCCGGGTACTCGCGTACCACGGGTACATCGTCTATTTCCTTCACTTCCTTACACTCGTCAATCATCTACACCAGATAAGCTTCGCATCCGCGCCTCAAGTAATTTGTTGCCTTAATCATCGAGATGACGTTGGGCATCGAGGCGTCATGATCTCCAAAAATCTCGACTTTGCTACCATCCGGAGCCTTGAGTCGGATTATCTTTCGTTTGCATATAATCTGCGCTTCATTGGCAGTTAGCCAATCCATACCTAACACGACATCGAACCCACCCAAAACCATAACAAACAAACTGATGAGGAATCTATGGCCTTCTATTTTTATCATGGAATTGTCAACTACATCGGTTACTCTCGCAGTCCTACCCTCAGCGGTTCCTACGCTAAAGGCCATTTCTAGCTTACTGACAGTGTATTTCACTCGTTTACAAAAAGTCACAGATATAAAACTCTTACTGGCACCCGAATCAAATAACACTAAAAAAAAGTATTGTCAAGGATGAACGTACCTGACGCCACGTCGAGGTCCACCCTGGCCTGGTCTTGCATCAGCGCGTACGCACGAGTCTTTGCTCGGGGCCTCTCTTCTTTCTTCTCCGGGCCTTTCCCCTTCCCGGCTTCACCCATCCTAGGCTTGGTGCATTCCCGACTCATATGACCACTCCCCCCACAATTGTAGCATTTGAAGCCTTGTGGGCATTCACGGGAGTAGTGTCCGGTCTTGCCGCATTTAAAGCACAGATTTGACCCTAACCGATATTCACCCGCATGTTTTACCCCACATTTTCCACAGACTGTCGTCTCACCTACCCTGGCCTGTTTTTCCCGAGCCCCAAACAACTTCCCAGCCGATCACTTAGCGGGAAAACTCAGCTTCTTCTTAGGCTCTTCAATGGCAATGACATTCAGCGCCAGGTCATCAAATACCACGTCGCTCAGTTCTACTACCGAATCATAGGTAGTAGGGGTGTTTGCCTTAACATAGGTGCGGACCTGGTCCGACAGCCCTTGAATGTAACAGGAAATCTTTCTTTCCTCAGTCGTGACAAGGTGTGGCACCAAACGTGCCAGTTCATTGAACCGTGTGGTGTACTGCCGGTGCGTCATGCTCCCGGCCTTAATCCCCAGAAATTCCCTTTCTACCTTTTCGATCTCATTCCTTGGACAGAAATTCTTGATCACCAAAGTTTTCAAATCAGTCCACATCATCGCATCCACAGCCTCGTCCCCTTTGGCTTGACGTACACCTTCCCACCAGTGGGATGCTTCCTCCCTCAAGGAATTAGCAGCAAATTTCACAACTTGATCCGCTCGACACTCGCTCAGACGAATGGCAGCTTCCATACGGATTACCCAATCAAAAGTAGCCACCGCGTCCTTCTTCCCAGTCAGAACCGGCGGGTCGCATGCCTTAAAGGACTTATAGTCGCAACCACGGTTAAGCGGTGCGTTGATTGCCTCAGTGTTCGGGGTACCAACCGCCGTGTTAGACCCACCCGTCTCACTAGCCTTCTTTAACGCTTCTGCCAACAGTCCTGGCAAGGAAACCTTCATCAACTCAGTGAACTCGCGTGCCAGAGCCGCTCTCACTTCCGGTTCAAAAGTGAATTGTTGTTCTTCGACATGAGTCGGCTCAGTCCCGTGCATACTAACTTCTGGCTCAGTGTGAACACTTCCTTCCTCACTGTACTCTTGGCGTGCAGGGGTCCTGCCGCGCCCACCGTTATGACCACCGGTAAGACCGTCGGTACGGCCCCCACCACGCCTTCCGCTCTTTCGTCATGCCATTTCATTCTATAAGACAAGGAATCCAATTTCATCACGCTAGTTAACAAATAGAATTCAACAAGCACTGTAAGATATTAATATACACTGGCCATCTGCAATTAACCATTACACTACCTTTCGCTTTCTATTTGACCACCTTTGTGATTCCATCAGAACACAAGTCCTTACCTAACCCTTTCTAAGGCATGCTATATATGTAAATATACTACCTTCATACCTGATGTTGTGGCTCGAGTTACCCGTACTGGCATCCGCTTTCGGTCTCATTCACAGTTTAAGTTCAGACACTTGGAGTGTCTGAATCTCTCAAACTATTGCTCTGATACCAACTTGTACGGCCCCAAACCCGGGAGGCCTCACTATGTTGGATTTACTCATTCACAAACAGTTCTTAGACTTGAATATCAAAACAACGCAGCGGAAAATTTCATTAAAACATAATTGTGACATTGTTCAACATGCGGAAGCGTAACATAGTCTATTACATAAACATAACATAAGCTAATTATAACGGGATGCCAATCTTCATATCATCCGGGTAACTCATCAAGCTGCCCAGCATCACCATCCATCATCATAACATGCCTTAACCTGAATGTGCATACTAAAAAGTCAGCTACGCTGGTGAGTTCTAGCTTTTCATAAAACCTTACTTCAAATATTTGCAAAAAACATATCATTTAACTTCATTAATAAAAGCGTACGAAAACATGCAATAACATAACATAACATCATAAACATAAGTCAACGAACATATCGAATCTGCGTCTTCTCGTAACCGTCAAATCCAAACGTCACATACTAGTGGAATAACCTAAATATCACCACCATTAGGCCCATCAACACCATACTATCCTTCGGGTGAAGAACTCCTAGGGCCTGATACTTAGGTTATTCAACACCAAACTTCAAGCACAACATCACAAGGATGACACGTACCAAACTTCAAGCACTGCACCCCGTAAGGCACAAGTACCAAACTTCAAGCACGACTACCCCGTAAGGTAAATCGTACCAACTTCAAGGATCACGATAATCCCCTTGGTGACCGTCATCACCCCAGTTGTACAACAGTTGGCCAACCACAAAGACCCCTAAAAGGTAAAGGCCCATAACATACTTTCCATACCCATAACCTTCATTCCCTAAGGAATATTGACAGATTCGTTCGTTTGTGACTTTCGTAAACATTTACTTCTTTTAATTCAAAACTTCAGTTAAAGCATTCGTACGTTTTATTAAAAATTATTCCTTCATTCATAAACACTTCATAAACTTCTTTTGGCAAAATATTGCATAAACACTTCTTTCATAACCCTTCATTCCAAAACATCGTTTTATAAAATAATCACATCGTTACGTATGCACACCAGCCCAAAAATATTATTCAAAACATTTAAAAGAAGGCTTCTAGAACTCACCGGATAAGCTAATCTGGGTTTTCCTAAACACTTTTGACGGGAGTTAGTTTGGAAACCTAAGTATATAGACTTGATGTAGTAGTAAGTTTTCCAAGTATAAGTATGTATAGGGTTTAGAGAGTAGAATAGAGGAGTGATTCCTAATAAGTACATGGATGACTCATGTCATGGGGAATCCTAAGTTATAGTCTAGGTCATGTGTCTAATAACCTAATTCCCTATAACCAAGGCTCTGATACCAATCTGTCACACCCCAACCGACGGCGGATTATACGTCGGGGCGGACACGGTTGTTCAAAAGCACAAGGTTGACTAATAAAGTTGAGATATTTCATTAATAAATTAAAGGGTTCAACATTACAAAAATAACATAAGGTTCAAGCATGAAAAGTAAACAAGGTTCAATTCTTGACGGTCTTTCTAAGTCCATGCATCCTACATTTTCATAGATAAGCCTCACTCTTGAGCACCTGAAACATGTTAAGTAACTGTCAACTAAAAATAGTTGGTGAGATACAAAGGTTTTGACACCATTTTACAATAGTTTTTAAAATTTTTACAATTCACTATGATTAATGCATCTAAGTACAAATGTGAGAATCAAGCAAGCTAAACATTGTGCACGTCAAACCTCCAACCAAGTTTAGGCATAACCCGAAAGTTACCCTTAAAGTTTCAAGTATAAGTTTCAGTAACAATCACCAAGGGCTCCCCCCGAAGGGTCAATCAATCAAGGTGGATTGGTCAAATACAATAGATCTATCACCGTTACTATAGGCTCGGCCAAAGTTAATGAACATGCTAGAATTAAGTTTAATTTAAGCATGCAAGTCTCAAAGCATTTAAACACATAATAGTTAAGTTTGAATTGTATAAGTCTAAAAAGTTTGAACATGTTCCACCCCAAGTTTATAAAATAAAAACAAAACAAAAAGGGGCTAAGTATACTCACCTTGTGAAGGATGTAAGAGTATCCAACAAGGGTTAAATGTAATGAAGCCTTGAGGAAAGTTATCCTCACTACAAGCCTAAATGACAAGTATAACGTTAAGGATTGATCCTAAGATCTAGGACAAGGATTCAAAATTTAGGATTGACTATGGGTTCCAAATGGGAAGACGGGGATGATTGTGCTATAAAGTTTAAGTGATAGTAAGTTTTAGTTAACCATGCTTTAACTAGTTTTATAAAATATAATTTGAGTAATGGATAAATAAGTATTAAGGTTAGTAAATAATTATTCACAAGGTTTTAATAATTATTTAAAATAATGGTTATCTAAAAGATTTATCATTAAAGATTAGCGGGTGATTATTCTAAATAAATAGTTATTGAGTATGAATAATAACTATTTAAAAAGGTTGTCTTGAAAATAAATGATTTACGAAATCAATTGAAATTATTTAAAGTGTTTAAGCATAAAAATAATTTGTAAGTATTCTTCTAATATTTAGATGGTTTGTGTAAAAGTTTCTAACTATTTGCACCACATTTTATAATTTCATAACAATGGTTTCTCAAATAAGTTTATGATCTATTTAAAATACATGTAAGGTTTTTAAGTTTAATGAGTATTCTAGTTTTTTTTTTGTTTTAAACAATTAAAATTATATTTGCTTTAATTAAATTTAATTTCATAAAAGTGTAAAAATGTATAAATTTCTGATTTTTAAAGTAATAGTATTTTTTTATAGATTTTCTTTCGGATTTTATAACATTTATATAAATTTTTAGATTAATTTATAAGTTTATAAATAATATTAAAGCTTATCACAACATATATTATTTATCATATGCAAGAAATAATAAGTTCTCTAATTCCATAACATAATTTGGAGTTATTTCATGAGTTTTATAAAAATCCTTTAAAGATTCAATAAGTTTTAGCTAAGTTTCCTTTCTTTTTATTAATAAAAATGTTTTCTGAAAACAAAAGTGTAAATAAAGATCAGTTTTAAGTTTATAAAAACATAACAGATTTTATAAAAATAAAAGGAATTTTTAAAACTAATTAAAAATATATAAAAGAATTCGAAATCAGAAAATCCAGTCGGCCGTATTCGAACACCCGACCTGCTCTGGTTAACACTTGCACACACACACAAACCGCTGGACCAGGGACTCATTTGTGTTTAATTCTGGAAAACGAAATTCTTAAACACAAACCCAAACGTTCCCCCCAATCCGTATGAACCCTAACATTTCAATCATTAAATTCGACTCGGATTACCCTCTGTTTATGAGATTAAACAGAGGGCTTTTGATCCTTTCACGAATTCGATCACAATAGACTCAAGTATTACCTGATTTGGTGTCGATTTGAGGGAGATTGGGTCTGGGTTTGGAGTCGTCGGTCGCGATTTCGAATCCGGCAATGTAGCTCCGGATCGATGAGATAAGTAGTGGAGGGAGGTTAGGGATGATGTTGTTGGTGTATGGGGGTCGATATTTATAGCCAATTTTGGCATTTAATGCGCGAACGGGTCGAGGGAGGTGGTTGGGCCGATCGGAGTTAATTCACACTCCACGCAAAGCCTCGGTCAAAGTTTATCATCATGGCGTCTTGGGGACGGGTCGCACGCAAGAGACGAGCCCAAGGTTCAGTGAACTTGGACGAAATCGCGATTTTCGCGTAAAAAGGGGGAAAAACCGGGGTTGCGGTGTTTCGAACTCGCGACTGAAACTGGTTCTGAAAGTTTGGGTGAATTACACAATGGTCCCTGAAGTATCCAGTCTTTATCGTTTTTGTTAGAACTTGTAGTTTAGTTTGAAAACATATTTCGTTATTGACAGTTTTGGCCCCTGTACTTTAATAAGTTGAATATGCTTTATTTTCTATCAAGTTTAAATAATAAGTTAAATATCCTTTAATTCATATATTTAAGTATGTAAGTTTATAAATTATTTGTATACTTATAACGCATATCTTTTGGGAATTTAAAAATAAATAAATAAATAAATAAACATATGTATATATATTTATTTAATGATAAAAGAAATCAAATGACACGTTTATTTATTTCAGGAAATAAAGAGATTACACGGGAAGTAGATTCTAAATAAGGAAGTGATGCGTCGGAAAAATACTGGATATTACACTTAATAAGTGCGCAGACTTCGTTTCATGCGTACTTGATAAGTACGCAGGCTTTGCTTCATGCGTACTTGATAAGTATGCATGACCTTCTTCTTGCGTACTTGATAAGTACACAGAACCTTCTTCTTGCGTACTTGATAAGTACACAGGGAATTCTTCTTGCGTACTTGATAAGTACACAGGACCTACTTCCCCGCAAAAACCCTAACTTTCGCATGCGGATCTGATCATGTCAAGATCCCGAACTTGTTTACATTCAAAACGTTTGCTTTTCGTTTAAGAACTCAAATTTATGTTTTTCTTCCAGTTTCATCCGTAAAAACGTTAGCTTTTCATCCAAAACCCGAAAAACCCCAAAACGAACAAAAACTCATATCTAGGCCAGATCGTTACCTGTATCGAGCTTCTGATTCGGTGGTTCTTCTCACGATCTATGGAGCAACACTTTGCTGAAATCTCGGGTCGATCCGCCAACTTTCTCTCTCTACTGTTTCTCTCTCTAGATGTTGCAAATGAGAGAAAGGGTGGTGACTTATACTATTTATAGGGGAGGCTCCCCTATGTTCGCCCCTTCTAGCACGCCGGCCCATCCGGCCCGGCGCGTCATGCCTCGTTCGTTTATTCCGTTCGTTCTCACATTCTAACCCGTTATTATAATTGTCGTTTTATTTTTTGGATGTTACACTATAAAATGTGAAACCACCTATTGTGTATATGTATATGCATGGGCCAATGTTGGCACTCCCTAGAGATTGAGTTTGAGATTAAATTTTATAGGGGATTTCTAATATTACAACAATGGATATCTGAGAGTTGTGAAACACTTTCAGATCAAAATCAGTTTATGGTTCACCCAAATACTTCAATCAGATAAAAGTCATATTGGGAAACAAGAATCAAATATTTGTGTATGAGGGAATTTTCATGAACTAGTCAATTGACCAAATGATCAAAAATCATTTTTAAAGGGATTGGAGCCTTTGGTAGTTATCCATTTAAATTCGAATTTTAAATGAAATTGTGTCATTTTATCTCTAACTTTATAAAATGGATTTCACATGTGAGAATCTGAAAAAACAAATTCTAATAAATTTTTAATATAGCAACAATTGTAAAATAAATAATTTTCAAGTTGACCTCGCCAGGAGCTGCCGCCCCTTGAACCCCCTTCCAGGGGCGTTGCCCCCTTAGATCCCCTATTGCTTAGGGGCTTTGCTCGTAAGTGCCAATTAGGTTCCTAAAATCACAATAAAATCGAACAAGCGTGAACTCTCGCACCTCCCTGGCATGTTTGATGCATATTATGATTCACTTGATCAACAAGTCAATGCAATTACACTAAAATAACCAACAAATTTTCTTAACAAAATTGTTATTCATTTGTCCATCTGTAAGAAACTCCCCTACACCCGAATGAGTTGAACCAAGACTGAAAAACAAGGAAAAGTTGGTCGAGTTGGTTTGGACATATACTTTGCTTTGATATTCGAGTTCGACTCCTGTGACGGGATTTCAACCGCCTCAATTTTTTTACGCTCCAGGGTATCAAACTCACGACCACCCCTAGGAGAAAACCCTCAATTAGGAAAAACTCCTAGCTCAACCCGGAACAAATTACACCAGGCGAGACCCGATCCCACAACCTCCCACAAAAGAAGCCATGGGGCTGCCGCTGGCCAACTGGCCTTTGATTTCTTTTCTAAGATCTAATATAATTGTGTTTACTTGTCCCATTTCGATCCAATTTATTTCGACCAGAGTACCCATTTTCATTCTTGGCCACACTAAAGAAAATTTCTTGTATTTTAGTGTATATGTGTAAAATGTATATGAGAGAGAAACATGAACAACGATGTGTATATGAAGAAGACAATTGCATACGAAAAAGGGAGGTGTCGACAAGTCAATTTGTTATGAATACACATTACATTGGAAAATTGTCGCATGTTTTGTACCGAAACTAGTTTCATTCTTTGGCATCAATTGAGAAGAAATAAATACTTAAAAAACTAAATATAAGACTTAAGAAAGAAGATAAAATAAATTTAATTTTGAATAAAGAATTACGAGTATGGGTCATAAAGTTATATATCATGATACGGCCTGTATATATATGGTAGCGGATGTAGTGTTAACCTGTAAAAGCAACATCCACCGGTACCACCAACGGATCTCAAAAGTGAGCAAACATATAGCAAACTGACATGCAAATGCAAAAATTCTTGTACATCCATTGGTACAACCATCAGATCTCAAGCCATGTCAGACTACATCCGCTACTAGCCGTAGCGGATGACCTAAATTTCATGCATAAACTGAAACATACGTATAAACCATTTTAAATAATGAAATTCACCTATAAAGCAAAAAAAAAATCGTCGTGTAAAATGTCAACATGCCACATATGGTCGTTTTTTTTTTTGCAAAATTATTGTTATCCTTTCAATTCTCTCTTAATTTGTTATGTTTAAAAGTGTTGAATGTAATTTTAAATATTAATTTATTAGAATATTTAAAAAAACTACTTAAGAAATTATATTTAAATACAGTTCAGACAACATAGATTTATTTCAAATACTTATTGTTTGAAATTATCACAACACATTATGAACAAGAAAACATGAAACTTAAGTTTATTTGGTAGATTGAATTGTGAATATAAAGATCCATTCAAAAAGGTGAAAGTAAGGCAACATCGGCTCATGGGGTTTGTTCACCTCAACATAGACCATGCATTGGTTAGAAGATGAGACGTATGCCAGAATGGATGAGAACTCACATTTAAGGACTTCACCTACTTGTGTTTGCAAATTGTTGCATCATTGATAGGTATATGTTATTTTATTAAAAAAAAATTGTTTATTTATATAAGTTATATGCTTATAACATACTATGTATATATTTCTTTTGATGCAGGAGTATCCATGTGTTCTTGTATTGGTATTCGATCAGTTTAGGTCTTTGTTAATTGGGCCTTTTGATCTGGGTATTGGGTCAACCGAATGTGTGGGCTCACAAACGAAGAATGGTGAGTTCGAGAAGGAGTTGGATGATCTCCAAGATCATCTATATATTTTATTTGTTTATATGTTTATATTTTGTATTTTGTATTTAAAATTTGTATAGATTTAGTTTCCTAAAAGTTTATCTAAAAGTGTATTATAAAATAGGATCATAGGTTAACACCGTATTTAGTTTTTGGTAAATTGATTAATAGAAATCGAGTAACATTTGTTTTCTTTCGGAATTATCGGTAGAAATCCTTTGATTATTATCATTGTTCTTGAAACCATTTGAATGCGCTCCCGCGTGGGCATCAATGATCTTTAACATATAGTGTCTATTACCACAACTCTCTTTACACTTGTGCTTATCATATTCATACATGCCTTATCATATGTTTATGTACATAAAAAACCATTAAACTAGTTTTTTTCATATTTTTTATATATTTAAACGTTCTATACACATGTATAGGTTATGTGTAGGTAAAAAACATACACATTAATTACACATGTGTAACCATGTATATAAACGAAAATTTGTTCTTATTTTTTGTTTTGAGTTTCATGGAAAACAAATAAAAATTACATTTATATCATTTTCTTATATTTTAAAACTTTTTAAGATTGAAAAAGTGAATGATTCGTTTTGTTCTGTGTGTTCTCGCAATATTTAGTGTTCTGAATTGAACTCTACCATATATATATATATATATATATATATATATATATATATATATATATAGGGGTGAGTTTAATAGAAAACTTATTTTCATGAGAAAACCAAAAAACTCATCATTAAAGATGCTGCATATGTGTAGTACACCCAAAAGTCTAACCCCCACCCAAAAACCTAACCCACCCCCCACCCACCCCCCAAAAACCTAAACCCCCCACCCACCCACCACCCCCGCCAAAAAAAAAAACCTAACCTAAAAGCTAAACTAAACCTAAAAACCACCCCCAAAAGCTAACTATGCTACACATATGTAGCAAAACGATGAAATTTTTTTTTTTTTTTTGAAAGAGGACGACGTGGGGAACAAGGTCTCCGAAGCGGTTTTTTAGTTTTTTATTTATACTTTGAGTTATGATTTTTTATTATTTTTTTTTACCTTTAATAAATAGTTTTTTTTGTTTTCTCATGTACAATGAGTTTTCTTATGATCCTTCCCATATATATATATATATATATATGTGTGTGTGTGTGTGTGTGTAAGAGAGGGTTCTATTTAGAATACAAATTACTGCGAGAACATGAAGAACTAATCTAGACCACTCATTTTTGTTTAACTTAAAAGATAATAATTAAATGAGAAGGGTATAATTGTAAAGATTAAAATATATCTCTCCAATTAATTATTTGTAACCCATCTCCAATTAATTAGTTTGTATATTTTATTTCCTATTAATTAATTGATACAAACATTATTATATAAAATAATCATCTTTCTCTACCTTTCTCTCAATTAATTAGTTCAAATTCATCCTACACATACCGAAACTCATCCTACATATACCGAAATTCATCATACGCTACCGAAATTCATCATACACATGTACAAAATGTGTGTAAGTTGAAACTTTTAAAGAGCTACAAACTCTATGTGTAGGTTAAAACTTCATATGTGTAGGTCGAAAATCAATACGTGTATGTTAAAACTCCATATATGTGTATAAGTACGTGTATGTGTAGGTACCTACGTATGTATATATGTAGTTACCTACGCTTAGATATGTATAAAATAATATTTTTTTAACTAATTAATTTTAAATAGTAGATAAAAATTAATTAAAAAAGAAATGAGAGAGAAAATATTAATTATAGAAAATTTAATTAATTAGATAGAGAAACTTTTTAATTCTAAATATCAATGCTAGTGGTCCATCAGTAATCCAAATTAATCGTTGAAAAAAAATATATAATATCATTTTTTTTTAATTTTAGCCATTAATTAAATTATCTAATGGTCAAGATTAGTTATTTTTGTTCAATTATTTAGTATTCTGAAATGAACCTCACTCTGTATGGGTATTATAAAAAAATGCAGCATTATAAAAATACAACCCACGAATTTAGCATAGAAATACAACACATTTTTCAAACTTTTTCTAAATCATCATTTTTATATAACAAATACTATACTAAAGTTCAAAATAAAAAAACTATTAGCTTTTAGGGTGTAATTTTTTTAAAATAATGACGTATAAAAAGTTATTAACGTTTAAAAAAAGTGAGGAAACTTTAAATAAAAGTTAATAAAAGTGACTAATCCTAAAATATCATTTCATCCCACTTTTTTCCTATTATTTTATCTAAGTAATTGATTAAGAAATGGATGGCTAAGAATTTCGTTAGCATACTTAGACAAAATCCCTTTTTTTATGGGGGATTTTCTCATCACGTGTGCGCATGTATGATTCTATGAGAGGACTTTTTTTCTAAGAATTGTGATATAACATTATATTGTAGATTGATAAAATTTGAACTTATGTACAATGCATCGTACATCATCTTTACGTAACGTAACTTTCTTAATTTTTAGACAATAAAGCGTAACTTTCTTAATTTTTATAATTTTATAAAAAATAATAAAGTCTGGTGTGATCTCAACCCTATTATCGCAAAACCAAACCATATTTAAAATCCGGTTTGACTCGTAAACCAAACAAGAAACCATTAATCTCATTCTAAGTTTAGTTCGGCTCGATTCGGTTCGGTTCGCTAAGTCCAACTTTTTTATAACTTTCAATTTCTACCCTCATATTAAACAAGGTTGTGTGTGGTGGACTTTGTGTGGGGGTTGAATGGGTGATGAATCGATTTTCATGTCTCATGGGCTGGGTGTGTTTGTTATAGTACTAACAAACAAATGTGGGCCCATTTTGTGTTTTTTTCTTTATGAAATACCATGTGATCTCCTGGCTCTTGTGACTGCCCTTAGGCCTGCCCGACCCCCTTTTTCTATGAACGCTAGTCTTATAGAATCTTCTATTTGTAGTTTTCGTTCTGACTTATATCATCACTTTCGATTTTTAAAAATATTATAAAGATGATACATAACTTTATGCCCATCTTTAGTTAATAATGAGATATGTAAATAAATAAAGTAAAAATGATAACGTGGTTATTTCACGTTAAGCTAGCATATATTTTTATCATAAGTTATGGTAAGAAACCAAAAGCCGTTAAAAACTTATAAAGTAACAATTAAGATATAACTATGAACACTAATTTTTACTTTTAATTTTGAGTAAACTGTAGTTTTCGTCCCTGAGATTTATCTCAAAAATCATTTTACGTCTCTTCTTTTAAAAATCTGTTATTTACGTCATTGTACTTTCTGATTTTATCACTTTTTGTCCTTGAACCAAACGTGTGTTAGTTAATGATTAGCCTTAAGGGGGGAAATGGTGTCTTTTCACTTCATATTTTGAGGCTATTTGTATTTTGGTCTTCTCTTCAAAAATTTAGCTTGAAAAAAAATTCAGCTCCGCCAGGACCATCACCGTATTTGAAGCAGACATCCACCAAAAATTTACCGGTATACGAAATTTTTGCTTGTCAACACTGTAATTCAAAACACATGTAATCCAATAAGTTCGTATGTTTTTTTCTTTCATCGAAGAAGAAACTAAATCATCTACTGTCGACATCTTCCCACCATTGTGCTGCCTGCATCTGCCCACCATCGTGCTCCATCATCGTCTTCTTCATCTTGCTACTCCATCATTGTCTTCTTAACCTCCACTGAACCCGCCTGACCTCCGCAAACTGACAACCAAATTAACCCCAAGCCTTGCTAAAATGGTGAAACTCTTGGCCGGATCGTGGGGTTTAAAACTCGATGAACAAGATGGGCGGGGAAGGGGGAGTAGACCGAAACCAGATCTCGTTGTTTGTCATGATTTACATGAGGAGAAAGGGGAGAGGGCCAAGAAAACTGACGGGCTCATAAGCAGTTTTTTAAACTTGAGTTGGCTCTTTTATTATTAAGAATTATTTACTTATAGATGCATGTATAATTTTTTTTTTATATATTTATAATTATATATTTTATATAAATATATAATATAATATGTATTATTTAGTTATTTTATCATAAATTTTGATTAATAATAATTTTATGAATATATAATATATAAATCATAGGTTCGTTTACACTCGTGAGTTTAATTGAATTTGAACGTATATTCCGGCCAAATGTGAAGTTCCGGCTGAAAGTATGTTCCGACCGAATGTAATGTTCCAGCCGAATGTACAGTTCCGATCGAAAGTATGTTCCGGTCGAAAGTGAAGTTCAGACCCAAGGTATAGTTTCGACCCAAAGTTCTCTAATTTAACCTAGTTCATATTTGATCATTTATTGACCGTTAGATGCTTCGCTTACATCCCCTACCGTCGACCGTTGTAGCATGATAACATGTAAATTCTAGAAAACCCCCTTTTTACCTGTTTTGGGGTGTATGCTCATTAAAATGGTTTATAAATGAAAGATTTTATACTTACGAAGTGCTTACGAAATGTTTATGAACGCTAATCCTAACGATGTTTCTAAAGAGAGGGCAATGTTTATAAAGTCACTATGTTGCCTAAATCTGCTTATGTTAATGGTTTATTCGGGGATAGACGCTATATTATGTTATGTTAAAGGAAGCTTTTGTGGCTTGCCAACGTTTGTACAACTGGTAAGGAAGTGAAGGCGATCGCTTCAGGGCGAACGTGACCCCCAAGGTTATGGACGTAAGAGTCGATGAATTGTGTGTATTGTTGGTCTATGTGCAAGGGCCATAGGGGCTATACATGCTACTGACGCTTTCGAGATGACCGATTCAGACATTTATGTATTATTGGTAATGTATGTTGGTACGTTTCATTTCTTAAAAGATATGTTTTATCCTCACATATGAACCCCTTTGCATATGTTTTTTTTTTAATTAGAACTCACTTAACGTAACCGAGTTTTAACATGTATATCAGGCTAAGGATGGTGCTTGGCTCGAGGCGAAGGGCTATTCTGTTGAAGAAACTGGCATCTCGTTGTTTATTTATGAGTTTTATGTTTATGAAGTTAAGACAGTCTATTTAATGGTTGAAGTACATTCAGCTGCTTAATAAATGAATTTTTTGATTTAGTAACTATGTATGCTATGATATACCAACTGTGATGTCTCTCAGGATTAAAGCTTTACAACATGCGTCATCAAGATGCTTCAAGTGTCTACGATTCTACATCAAAATTTTAGCGACTCAATCATTATATTTATGAAGAAAGATGTCACCCCTTTTTTATTCTTGCAATGTCTAAATGACCAATAGATTCGCAATGCATTTTGACGTCTAGAATCCATTCCATGTGATTCTTTTCAGGCATATGCATAACGTACTTTGAAATGTTCTACTATATATAATACGTCTTTATTTTTGTTAAACAAAGAAGATATGTCGTGTGTTTGTTTTAATTCTATTATTGTGTTATAAGTTGATTGTCATTAATATTATATTATCACCATCTAACTAGTTTTAGAAATGATAGTGAAGAATATAATATTACTTTGTAAGTGTATTCAAGATTATATATTACAAGTTTACATTAGAGCATTTCGTAGAAGATAAAAGATGTGAGATTGAGATGGTTCAGGCATGTGTAGATGAGACGGAAGACGACACCTGTGCGGAGCATCAAAACCCTCACGGTTGAGGGAATGAGGGGCGGAGGAAGACCAAAACTAACATGGGATGAACATATTAGACAATATTTGTTAGACTTGCGCATCTCCAAGGACATGATCGGTAATAGGAGTTCTTAGAGAAGCCGAATAAAGGTTATGGAGTTTTAAAGGAGCGTACATATTTCGTATTTGCTAGAACTTCATTTTTTGGTGTGTACTTCATTTAGGTTGTCTTAGTTCTATGTGTCGGCTTTAGCTACTTTTTAGGTTTGTCTTTAGCCATATGTGTGTTTTTAGTCTTAAGTACGTGTGTACTCTTAGCTACTTTATTTTTTGAGATTTTTATGTATTCCTGATTTTTTATCTTTTGCTACAATTAATTTCTGTTATAATACTTAATTTTTCTTGTAATTTTCCTTTTTTTTAAAACAAAAGTAGGTTTTTTAAAGCTTTATAGGAGTAGCTTCTTTATCACATGTCATACTTCTTGTACCCTCTTAATGAACGTTGTTATTGAAGTTTGATTTTTATAGGTATGTTAATTTTTTGAAATTAGAGTGTTTAGAGTGAAGGGGGCACCTTCGGGTAGAGAGTTCGGGTACTAGGGTAGACACGGGTACACCACCCCCATTGATTCGGGTACCCCTTGCAAGTATTGTTTTCGGGTATAACTACCTGAGTGTGAAAGAAGGAATAAATGGGAATAAATGGTTTAAGGTATTAGGGTTGTGTCCTTATCTCTTTGGGTATTATGATTGAATTTGGATAAAAGTAAGGTATCACACCCTCATTGGATATTTTTATTAGAGTAGTTTTTTAATGAGAGTTGTGTCCCCTTCACCCTTATAGCAAAGAAGTCTCTATTCATTTGACATTCATGATTGAGTGGTATATGATAGGTTAGTTATACTTTTGATATGAAGTTTGAAAATGTTTCCATCCATATGATCTTTCATTGTTTAAAATTATTTTTGACATCATAGTTAAAAGTTCAAATATTTGTTATTACCTTTATGTTTAATCTAAAGTGGTTTACAGTCATAAAGAAAGGCCAGTCATTTTTTAATATATTTAAACTTTACCAAAAGTATGACTAGGTTCCACTATACTTATTATGAAATAAGTGGTATACCTAGAACCTTCAATTTTATTCTGGTTTTTATTTATACATTATATAACATGGCATGAATAAGTAATTATCTTACATATAAATGATTTCAAAAAAATAAATATTTATGCAATTAACTCTTATGATTCATGTGGTTTGATTAAATTGTATGTTTAGTCTTCAGGTTTTAAAAATTACATGTTTAGTCCAAACACTTTAAATTTATTACATCTTTAGCCCCTGATGTTAACACAAATTAGTTTTTAACATAAAGTTAGCTCATGTATCATCCATGTGACTTACGATTGCAAACTTAACTCTAAAAATGAGTTAAAATCAGTAAAAATTATCAAAAAAATAAAAAAACAATTTGTTAAAAATTCGTAAAAGTCAGTATAAAATCATAAAAATAATAAAAGTCACTACTTATTTATTGATTTTTACTAATATTACTCATTTTTAAGATTAAGTTTGTAATCGTAAGTCACGTGGATAGCACATGGGTTAAATTTCCGTTAAAAACTAATTGGTGTTAACATAAAGGGCTAAAGGTGCAACAAGTCTCAAATGTTTGGGCTAAATTTATAATTTTTAAAACCTGGGTGCGAAACATGCAATTTGATCAAACCACATTGGTCATTTATGCAATTAACTCTAAAATTAACGATAAAAAATAGTTTTTCGACAACCAGTCAACCAATTTAAATTCGTCGTTAACCGGTTGCAACTTCAATTGGCTGCAAATTCAACAATGACTATTTTAGTCACTGTAATCTTTTGAAAAAGATTTCGGTCACAAAATATATTCGCGACAAAGATTTCAACTAAAAAATTCAGTCACAAACTCCCTTTAGCGATGAATTTGTGACCGACGGACAAATACCGTTTTTGTTAGTAGTGTTGACCTCCAGCTCACGAAAACTCTTTTTAATATAAGCGTTTAACGTTGTTTTTCTCATAGTTCTCTTCTTTCTCATTAATTGAATAGTGAAACGTAAGGGTGTTAATAAAGATCTGAATCTGAACATCCGAATGAAAAACTTGAAATTCTGAATCCAAATTATCCAAAAATTAGGAAATCTGTAATTTCTTATTCGGATTTGGATAGCAATTCTAGAAAAAAAAATCGGATATTTCGGATACCCGAAAATCTGAAATATTTTATTTATTATTTGTGAATTATATTTATTAGTTTACTAGTTCTCACTTCTCTGAAAACCCAGATCAAGCGTCGACCTCTCTCGTTTATGAAACCCAAAGTCCAAGATAGAAATCACATATTCACAACCATCTCTTGAAGCCGTCTCATCTCGTTTCTACAACGACATCTACAAGTTCGATTCACAACCATCTCATCTCGTTTCAAACCCTAATCGATCGGCTAGTCACTTTTCCATTGACATTTACAGATTTCAAACTCAAAAGGTTTCTGGATCGATTGAGTAGAATTGTTGCCTGTAGTAGGATCTTAAATATGGATATCCGTTTCAATATCCAAATTCGTATCCGCTAATGCTCGGATGTCTGAATTTGCAGATACGGATTTATTGAAATCGAGTATCTGAAATGTTCGGATATCTGAACTTGAACACCCTTTACAAAACCAACGTGAAAAGTTATTGAGTAGGTAGTTGAAATTTTGGTTTCTATATGTCTACAAGTAGCATAACTCTAACGAGGCTACTAATTTAAAAAAAATAGATAAATATAAACAAATGAAAAATCAACTAAAACAAAGTATAAAATTGGAAACCGATTATAGAAGTAAATTTGTATTTATTTAATAATTGCTTGATTAAAGGCAACAATCCCCTGTTAAGATTTGAAAACATGTTCCCCATAGTCATTGCCGATCACTTCTGGGCTAATCAAATAGCATCACGTGACGTACACATCGTTGGGTTGATTTGATCTCGTTTAAAATATATTAAAAGTTATACCCTCAACTTGTTTTTGGGTTTTTATTTAAACTAGAACTAGTTTTTTTTCTCCGCGCGCGCTACGCGACGGGAGTTGGGTAGTTATTGATTAGGCTCGTCCATGAACGTAGGTGCAACGGTAAAAATAATGTTAATAAAAAGGAAAAATAAAACTAAATGATAAAAAAGAAAAAAATACTGGTTCGAGTCGTCGAAAAGCATAAAAGCGAAGACCGATACGGGTTCCGATAATACCAACACCGACAATGATGTTATTCGCTCATAATAAGGAAAAATAAAACTAAATGATAAAAAAGAAAAAAATACTGGTTCGAGTCGTCGAAAAGCATAAAAGCGAAGACCGATACGGGTTCCGATAATACCAACACCGACAATGATGTTATTCGCTCATAATAAGTTCGGCTCGTCACGCTACCACAACGGTAATGACACTCGCTAAATGCAAAAATAAAAGAAAATTAAAACGTAAGTGCAACGATAAAAATAATATTAATTAAAGAGAAACATAAAACTAAATAATAAAAAATGAAATAAACAAAATAAAAAAATTAAAGGTTCGGGTCGTCGAAAACCATAAAAGCGAATACCGATACGGTTTCCGATAATATCAATACCGAAAATGATGTTGTTCGCTCAGAACAGGTTCGGCTCGTCACGGTACGACAACGGTAACGGCTATCGCTATAGGTAACGATAAAAAAACCTTAGATTTTGAATACAACTCCGTTTAAAAAAATTATATCGGAATGTTGACAAAAAAAAACTAAAAACTACGTATTTTGAAAAAAAGTTAACGAACGAAAGTTATTAAAGGAAAACAAAATTAATAGAAAATGAAACGGGCTAAAAACGTATATTATATAGTATAAGGGTTAAAAATGAAAATATTGAAAAAGTAAAAAAAAGAAAGAAAAAAAAAAGTAGAAGACTTTGGTGGCCAAAATCAAAAGAAACAAAAGTATTAAGGGTTGAAAATGAAAATATTAAAAAAGTAAAAAAAAAGAAGAAAAAAAGTTGAAAACTTTGGTGGCCAAAATCAAAAGAAGTAAACTATACTATTCTTGTAAGTTTTGTTTTAATATGTTTAATAATAATACCCCCGCGCGTTGCGACGAATGGCACGTTACAAAGATTCGGTTACGATCGAAATGTAGGTATAAATAAGAACGTAAGAGCCCCCAAACGTATAAGATTTATAGTTATAAATCAAAATTATGAGGAAAAAAACATAAAAGGCTTAGAGAACCGACACAAAGGGGGGTTGCGGGTTTCGAGCCCGGGTGAGGTAACTCCTCTGTATAAAGTTTATAAGACATAAGCCACTTCACCAAGCCTAAATCTTTGTTTTAATTTGCTAAACCTAGTTTTTAACTTGAATTAAAGTTGAGAAAAATAAAAACAAATAGTGAAACAATTACTTGTACCATTTGTAATATAACTTGTACATTTTCTACCGTGATTTCTTCACACATTCAAAACTTGGGTTTTAATATTTATTTAATTGTAACAAAATGATAACCAAATCAAGTTTAGCTTAGCAGATGTTCATGTTTTCAAATCTCACACTTAATTTTAATGTTTTTCACGTTTCATCATATATTGGTTTAAAAAAATGTGTAATTTTATATACCAAAAGATGTGTTACATTTATTTAAAGTTTAGCGTATGATTTATGTATATTTTTATTTTTTTTCTTCCGTTTTATTTTTATCTTCAACAATTTTATATTTCTTATGTTACTCGTATTTTTAAGCACATTTTATATAAATCATTTTCTTATGTATAATATTAAAACCTTACAATCAAACAATCCGTTTTAAAATATCATAATACTTCTATAATAATTATGTTAAGCCTTGATTCCATGTTTTGAATACCATATCATACCAGTCAAAACAAAGGATCAGTGGTCCAACTTGAACTGGTGGAACTGTTGGTCGGGTTTTGCGAGAACCGCATTTAATTGGTACCACTTTAAGATTTTTGGACCGGTTTTAATGTTTTCCCAAGTGTTTAAACAAAGACTTGAATCCAAGACCTTTCGTGTGAATAAACAAGTTATGTTTTTAAAAGGGTAAATAGGCCAATACTATAAAAAAACAATAACATACTTTTTCTTTTTTCCTTACAAAAGTCACTCAACAACATTTTGCACATAAAAAACCAGCATACTCTTTTTTTCTCACAAAACTAACTCAACAAATTTTTGCACTTAGAAAACTAACATTTCTTGTTTTTCTAACAAAAGTCACTCGACAACTATTTACCCTAGCAAATGAATCGGTAGAAGCAAAACAAAGGAAAATCGATCGAAAGAAGCAAGAGCAAAGCAAACGATTCGATTGCAAAACGATTTCATTGTTTATGTGTTTTCATAGATTTTATAACTATTTTAACAAAATGGATTTAATTTGATTACAAATCATCTCTTTGTATAATGAATTTGTCGGTCGATTTCCTTTATCTTGCTTCTACCGATTTATTTGCTAGAGTAAATAATTGCCAGGGGATTAATCACACGTGGCAGATAGATAGTGGGTGTTAGGTAGTCTCCCTCTATATTACTTGTCCATGTATAAAGCTCCTAAGAAAATCATCATGGAATTGGATCGAATAAGAAGAAGGTTCATTTGGGGAGGCAGTGCATCATCAAAGAAAATACATTGGGTTGCTTGGGAAAAGATATCTAAGCCAAGACGATTGGGGGCCTAGGAGTCGGGAGTTTGGACATAATGAACCAAGCCTTCCTTACAAAATGGAGATGGAAAGCCTTACAAGATCCGAACAGTTTATGGGCATCATGCTTAAAAGCAATTCACAACAAGCCTTTTGATTCCAATGAAGGGCTAATCAGACAGACAATTCCTGATTATTGGGCTCACATGATCTCGGCATCCAAGGATTTGGGCTGTTTGGGATCGGATTTGGTCAATCAAATTAGAAAGAAAGTTAATAATGGGGGTAGTAATCCCTTCTGGAAAGCAAGCTGGTTTGGCCTAGGTTCTTTTAAATCCTCTTTCCCCACTTGTATAAAATTGAATCGGAAAAGGACTGTCTCATTGCGGATAGGATAAGAAAAAAAGAGGGTGGTCAATTGGAATTTATATGGAACTGGAGGAACAAAAAAGAAGCTAAACTCAGGGCTGATGAGGTAAGAGACTTGGAAGAAATAATAAGCTCATATAGCTTTGGAGCTGGAGAAGATTGTTGGGTATGGCAAGGGGATACAAGTGGTGAATTTACAACAAGCTCCTGTAGAAAATGGATAGAAGACAAGTCTCTTCCAAGCACAATTGTGGACATGCAATGGAGCAAATACATTCCATTAAATGTTCTCTGTTTCATTTGGAGGCTTGCTCAGTATCGGCTTCCAATGGCGGCTTCCCTTGGCTGTCGCGGGGTCCCCATTCAATCTACGGCATGCGCACTTTGTTTGCTAGAAACGGAGACGGAGGATCACACTTTTATTAGATGTCCGGTGGCTTCGGAGGTTCTTAGGAGGATTTAATGGTGGTCCCAAATCAATCTATCTTCATACTCAAAGGTATCGGATCTGCTTGGGGGTTTTAAAAAGATATCGGGTTCAAAGGAGAAAGGTATCATTGGGTGTGTGATTGGCTATTGTACTATGTGGACAATTTGGAAAACAAGAAACGAATGGATCTTTTCAAAGTCTAAACGGTCGATTGATAACATGATTGAGGACATCAAAATTATGAGCTTCAAATGGAAGGATTTAAGGGGGATCAAAAAGGGTGGTAGCTGAGAAGTGTGGGTGACAAACCCTCTTCAAGGTATTGGTTAAAAATAGACACCTAAAACTTTTGTATTTGGTGGTATCTCTGGTCTTTTGCAATTGGCGTGTACTTTTGTAATTGGGGTATTGTTAGTCTCCCGCTAGCTTTCTTTGAGTAAATTTATCATTGTTGTCGTTCAAAAAAAAACTAATTAAATAGAAACTTATAAATTATAATCAAATTATCAATTTCCTTCCTCATTTACAGATTTTCTTATTACACAACTTCCCATAACCCTAAACGGGAATAATTTCGTTTACGAAAGATTAAATTATTAACGGCTGATAACTCGAAGGATCGATAGAATGTGTAAATAATAAAGGAACGGATCAATAACTCCTAAAATATCATAATCATTTTCATAATTAGTTTTATTTAATTAGATTCAAGCTGTTAGTTATGCCGACCGAAATTAGCATGTTTAAGTTACGTTTCTATTTCATTTAAGCCTCTAGTTAATATGTTGGTTACCGCTACTGAACTACTGAGTATCATCGACGGGCAATTCCGTCGGAAATCCGATAGTGAAAGTCTGTCGGTAATGACCCCGACAAACACCGGCCCGGGTGAGTAACTTATCAAAAATCCAATATGATAAACTTCCTATGGGTAACCGGGCAAAATCCTAGACACACACCGACAATCACCTGAAAAGCTAGAGCGGAAATCTTATCAGAAATCCAATCATAGTGTATTGATAGATTAGCGGGGGCAGTAATGCTATCCCACCAAACCGACAACACTCTAAATTATAGCGTTATTTTTAAAAACATTTTAGATTTTTTTTTGGGTTTTTCGTTGGTAATCGACGTAATACTCATTTGTTTAGTAGTGTACTTTGACCCGACTTAATGCTTTATTACCGGGGAAAATCACCAAAATAGACATTTAGCCTATGAGATCATATACACGCTCTCACAACCGACAACTAAGCCTTTAGTTTTAGCCGGCATGAAATCTAGGTAAAAAACAAATTGCAGCCAATGATGATGCGCTACGTGTAAAAGTGTAGGCTAAGCCTCATAAAGTGGAGCCTCAGCCCGCGGATTTGAAGGCTTAGTCAGCGCTTTTGAAGTCTTAGCCAGCGGTTGTACACATGACACCTTTAGATTGGTTGGAAGTTGGATTCACATGTTTTTTTCATGGCAGGCTACTTAGCCGGTGGGAGGCAGCCTAATTAGCCAGGGAACACATGCCACGTGTTGGACAACGATTGGCTGGAAGTGGGACCGAGATGTCTGTTACCTTGAATTATGCGCCGGCTAAACCAATATGGCTTGGCCCGCGATTGTGAGTGAATGTATATGTTTTCATATGCTAAATTTCAAAATCTATTTTAGTAAAACGCATGGTCAAAATGTCTACTTTGGTAATTTTCCCTTATTACTGGAATAGTATATGTATGCTTAGAAGAGCATTGATATATGACATAAACTTTCTCCCATATGAGGCGTATCTAAACGTTTGTTAAAACATATTTAGTCTTTTTCGCTTCCGCCTTGCATGATACGCGACAGATAACAGTTCCATCCAGGGATTAATTATCAAATCCAAGGAAATTAGACTGAAAACATAAAATCTGATACAATTGATGATGACTTGATAAATATGGTTGAGCCGGCCAGAACCAAGCTTACCGAAAACCATGGTGGGGCTAGCCATATACCCTACATGGTTCCACCGTTGCACACACATAGCCGAAACATCATCGGCCGGACTGTTTTCTCTTACATGTATCTATCAATACACCACCCAATATTACATATCTACCACCACCCTTCATCCTTAACTCCAACCATATATATAAACCCACTAGCAACCTCCCATTATACTCATTCTAACTCACTTATAACCTCCATATACTCATCAACTACTTTAACTGTAATGTCGAGCCGAAGGTCCGGATCAGGAGCCTCACGGATCACAGATGACCAGATCATCGACCTCGTCGCCAAGTTGCAACAACTTCTTCCGGAGCTTCGAAACCGTCGTTCCAACAAGGTATGTTTAACCAAGATTCATGTTTTTGATTAAAAAAAATGTTGGTCTTGGGTTTTTAAGTCTTAATTGTATCAAAATCCACTCAATAATGTTCTTTTATAAAGTATTTGTCATGTCCCTACACCTAATTATTGGTTTCACATTGGTTATAATACGTGTATACAACAAACTTTTTGTACATTAGATATTTCTAACCGAAAAAACTACTCAATCTTATAACCTAACTACCACTCGATCGAATTACATTCTTGCTCAGATCGATCAGGGGTGGAACCAAATGAGGGTCAAGAGAATCTAGTAACTGAAATTCGTGGGATTTTTTAATTAAATCTGAGGGTTTTTTTTATTTTTAAATGAGTTAGACCCTCTAGTTGTAGTTGAGTTGGAAGATTGTCATTTTAAATAATTTGATCTTCATTTTGAAAACATGGTTATTTGTGTAGGCATCGGCTTCGAAGGTGTTGCAGGAGACTTGTAACTACGTGAGAAGCTTGCACAAGGAGGTTGATGACCTTAGTGATCGTCTCTCTCGCTTACTGTCCACCATTGATGATGACAGCCCTCAAGCTTCCATTATCAGGAGTTTACTTAATTAATTAAGTACAAATTACGAAGATATATAAGTATTTCGACATTTTATAATTAATCATATGGATTTCTAGTGGTTTGAAGATTATGCTTATCTTTGTATTTGATTAGTTAAGTTATAGTTTACTATAATGATATATATGCTTGTGCTTATAACAACAGACATGGTTTCGTGTGTATCTTGACCATATTCGTGTTAATTTCGTCTCTAGATTATTTTCATTGTCATTGTTTGGAGAATCAATGAATTGGTGCCATTTCTTTGAAAGAAAGACTAAAGACTTGAAGAGTCTAGTAGCTAAATAATATCTTTCTTTAAACTTATCATGCATGGCTATAAATGATCTATAAGATCTTTATCTTCTCAATTGTGTCATGTATGGCTTAAAATCTTGATCTAGAACTTGAGACAACTTGGAACATTAACACTACTCGCGATAAAAAAAAACGATTCAAAAACTAATGCATGAAAATATTCAATTTGGTTTAACTTGTATAATTTTGGTATGTCATGAATTCAAATCTCATACCCGGTAATACGTTGAATAGATCATCAGTAATGTGGTCATCAAGTGTTTATCGTAAATCAATAGTTAGGACTCTATTATGATAACATTATATCTCATATTTACAAGACGTGTTAGTAAACAATAAAGAAAATATGCATAGTTTAAGATTATATCATATTGTTTTAGGATATGATTAAAAATATTTCAAAAAGAAAAGATTAGAAGTTATTTTGAGAAAAAAATAGGACCAAAAGGAAGCAATATGTATAAAGAAATGGGACCATGTATTTTGTTGCACAAACAAATGTCACAATCCAACTTCAACATGTAGATATTAGAGATGAGGTGGTCATTCAATACCCTTAATAGGACATTGTACCCACGAAAGTGATGTATGTCAACTAACCATTCCCACCATACAATTATTAAATTTATACTATTATGTTAAATTTTTATTATCAATTTATTTAACCTTTTTTTTTATTACAAAACATATAAATAGGCTTAACAAATAACCTAATAATAATCACCCGAAAAAGGAGAAAAATAACGTAATCTATGAGAAATAGCCAAATGGAAAATATGAGTCTTTATCTATGAGGCCATGACCAAACTTGGGCTTGAAGCAATATTTAGATTACTAAAAGAACATATAGAAAGTAGGCCCATAGACATGGTTGTGGCAGAAGAGGTGCACAAATCGATTTTTCAAACCGAATAGGTTTGGTCAACAAAAGTCAAAACCGGTTTAATTTGAAACCAGTTTGAGATGGGAGGTTTGACCAGTTGCAAATCGGTTTGAAACCAGTTGTTGAGGGGTTTGGATCGGTTCGTTTGGTTTAAACTGGTTTCAAACCATAGGTTTACAAACTGGTGGTTTGAACCAGTTTCAAACTGGCGGTTTGAACCAGTTTCAAACTGGCGGTATGAACCAGTTTCAAACCGGTTTAAGAGTCGGTTTAAAAACCGATTTAAGATTCTAAACCGGTTTTTTTGTGAACCTCTAGGTTGTGATCTTGTGGATGTTCTGTGCTCTGCAAGTTAGAAATATTCAAATAGTGACCATTGGTTTTTGAAAGATACGAACCATCAATAGATTTATATAAAAACAAATTAAAGGATTTAGAATCCAATCACAAATATGAAGTAGAATTTAATCACCTCTAATATCTATAGACGAGTTGGTTTCGAAGATAGAAGTTTTCATATCAGTAATCAGGGTTCTATTGTCAAAGAGAAAAGAGAACCCATTGGGAGTTTTTGGACTAGTTTGGTTGTACCATCATTTAAAATGGCTGCTCGGTGAGCTTAATTTGCCTCTCACGTGATGGGATTACCGCCATTTAAAAGGCCGTTGACTAAGCTTTACCTTTCACATGATGAGATTGAAGTTGAATAGTCTAGGCTGGCTAAGACTATAGAGATTCAACCTTTAAAACGGTCGAATTTAAACCTAATTAATTTTTTTATTATTGTTTGGTTTTTAAATAATTCAAAATTTTTGAAATATAAATAGTGAACCAAAGAACTAATTCAATAACACTCCAACTAAATGTTTTTACCTGGATTATACAAGAAATAGTTAAAACAAATTACAAACATTTTAGAAATGAAAGAAACTATATGATATATCTAAACAATACACTATTTATCAGTGTGATAATTCAGAGACTAGAGATGAGCTCATTCTCTCTCTTTTTTAAATACTCTCTAGACAGAATCCAGAAAGTGATCCATGGGTTAGAGATAATACGTGTAAATCCCTTGCCAACCGGATCTAAACTTGAACCGCTCCAACTCTCATGAACAACTACAAGTCTACAAGTAGGCAAGCAGCCCAACCAATTTCCAGCTACAAGCCCACAAGCTCAGCCACAAGCCCATCTTCCATCTTGACCAACCAACTCAGCCCAATCATGAAACAGAAAAGAAAACGATAAATCCATTAATATACACACTAACCCGAATTTGATATTAACTAGGTTAGAATCTCGTGTATTACACGGGTTGAATAAATGCAACAGTATATACTTAGTAATAAATATTTACATATTTATGACATATTATATAGTTTTTAATACAAATTCTAGAAATGTTATATAGTTATTTTTTTAAATATTTTATAAAAAGAATGAAAAAAATGTTTAATTTATAAAATTGTTTAATAACAAACCTATTTAGTTTAAATAAAAAACATCTTACAAAACAAAATTAAAAATCATTGGTATTTAATAAGAGAGAGAGGCAGGAAAGAATTTATAAAAATAACTAAAGAAACTTGTATAATTAATAGTAGATAGATGGTAAAAAAAGCTAAGGATGCACAAGAGAGTGACTAGTGTCCCTCTAAAACATTTATTTATTAGATAGTGTAAATTTTAAAGAATATATGAAGCTATTTTAACACTTAAACAAACGGATTTTATTATCTTGTTATTGTTTGTATTTGTTCGTTTAAAAAAATATATTTATTTATTTGTGTTTATTTTAATCTATACTATATAATAAATAAAGGTTTCTCATGCCACATGTCGCTTTCATATTCATTCTCATCATTTTTTTCTTGCATCTCTCTCTTATTAAATACATATCTATCATTTCCATAATAATATACTTTTAAATAAATTATTATTCTATACTATTTAATAAATAAAAGTTTTGATTTGCCACTTGTCACTATCCCATGCATCCTCAAGTTTTTTTCCCGCCTCTCTCTCCTATTAATTATACAAATTTCTTTAATTGTTTTTTCTCTCTCCTATTAAATAATAATGACTTCTATAATTTTTTTATAAAACGTTTTTCATGAATATTTCATATGTAAAACATTATTATTAAGTATATATAACATTGCATTTATTTAACACGTGTAATACACCGAGTTTCTAAAGTTTAATATGAATTAACAATTATCAGTTACATAAAAATAGTTAATACTCTGCTAAAAATGTTTTAAGATTTAACTTAAATATAATTTATAATTGTCACGTAAAATTTTATTCGACTCGTGTAATACACGAGTTTTTTAAAACATAAATTTTTTATTTACTAAATATATAACATTACATTTATTCAGTCTGTTTAAGACATGGGATTCTAACCTAGTTATAATAATAAATACACATTTATTTTAAATTATCTCTTATTATAAGAAACTTTGAAATATAATTACCTACCTTACGTTTTCAATCAAATAGTAAATGAAAGTCAAATTAAATTGAATACTAATTAATATATTTTTGAAACCTAATTATATATTAATTTTTACGTATTTTGGATTTTGTTTTCTATTGTAAATATATGTAATATATTTTTCCACTAGTAAAATATAGATAAAGATTTAGAAATTTAATATCTTAATTTTTTTTCACCCTATATAATACATAGGTTCTAAGCTAGTATATAATATATAAATATTTATTACTAAATATACATTATATTTATTTAACCCGTGTATTAGACGGGATTATAACCTAGTAGATGAATAAAAACAAACAATTTTTTTAAAAAATAGTCTATCATAAAAAATATCAAAGTTAAAATATATAATTTTGTGATCTTGATATTTTTTTTCTCACTTATTTTAATAAGGTATAATAGCAGTTATAAATCTAGTTTTATTTTTATTTTTATATATTTATAATAACTCCACTATTTTTGGATTTGACGTCTAATGGGTGATGCAATTTTCTTTATGAGATTGCATCAGGTTTTTTTATAGATTGCACTAAATTTACATATTATGAAATTATACATATCAAATTTTAAATAAAAAGGTTTTTATTGTAGAAAGTCTACGAAGATTTTTGGGTCTTTGAAAAAAAAATTAAGGGTTGAGATTATAGAATACTATTTAGATTTTTATTCAACCAGTGTAATACACGATTTTCTAACTTAATAAACAAATAACCAGTAATGATAACTAGTGGTGGTAATTCCTGACCTGTTTAATAAAAGTACACTATAATTATATACTTTTTTTAAATAAGTAAAATTAGGAGGCTAGACTCCATCATTTCTCCTTTTTGGTAAATAAAAGATACAACGACTTATACACATGAAATATAAAGTAATATTTTTTTTAACGACAACACCTAGATATTTTAGGATAATTGAGTTTTTTTCGAGGCAACACCTACAGCATCCAGGATAGCCCACCCTAAGAAGAACCGCCAACTGGGTAAATCCCTTGACGTGGCCACGGATCTTTTTTTGTTGTGGCCCGGATTCGAACCAACAACCTTCCATTTGGAAGTCACCGAGGTACTGCCAGGATAAAGCCCCTTGGTATATATAAAATAGTTAAACGAGTCATATTCATATTTAATACTTGTGCTATTTGCGTTATCTCTGGCATGTTTAACAAGTTTTTTTTCCAAAATAGTGTTGCTGAAAAAAATATTTACCAAAATAGTGTTTTTGAAATAAATTATTGTGTCTCTCTCCTAATCTAATTGGATAACCTATATTTTTTAAAAAGTAAAATCTTTAAAAGAAAAAAATGCTTTATTTTCCTGAAAAGGTTTTAATTTTTTTTAGAAAACAATTATATATATTTTTTAAATCTTAAAGTACACGTTTATTTTTTTTTTTTCAAAATAGTTTTTTTTGTCTTAAAAAAATACTAAAAATAGGTTAAATACAAGTTTATTTTTTTTACCTATATATTTTTTGTTAAAAAGAACAAGAAAACAATATAGTTTGTTAAGATTGTCTGCATTATAATAACGAGGGTGGTGGCGGCCACGCATTGTGGCTTTAACATTGACGTTGCGAAGTAACTAAAATAATTACATAAAGTTCTGTTAGAAGTAGATTACGTTCTGGAAAAAAAAACTATAAAATTATTAATTTTTATGTATTCAAATGAATATCACGGTTAAAATGAGTTTCTTAGTAAATATATATCATGAAAAGATGCAAAAATGACATGCATAAACCAATCTTTAATATTTTTTAAGATATAAAAATTTCAAGGAAAACTATTTTATAAACTAAACCTCTATTTTAAGATTTGTAAAAATATAACTTTTTCTTAAAAAAAATAAAACCTTTTTTGAAAAATAAAATATTTTTTCTTTCAATGTATATTTTGTTTAATTAAAAACATAGGTTATTTAATGAGATTATGAGAGAGATACAAGTAAATTTTTTAAAAACACTCTTTTTGATAAATAATTTTTAAGAAACACCATTTTGATATATACTTTTTTCACCAACACTCTTTTGAAAAAAAACCTCATGTTTAATACAATTTGACATGTTTTGTTAGTCCAGAACTATTCGGTTTTTGCAAATAAGTTATTTTACAGGGGAATGAAACGTCAAATCCAGAAAATAAAAGCCATTAACAAAAATTGAAAGCATCATTTCGTCGAACACCTGGTTCATGACGAAGTCCTCTCTTCATGTGCAATCGCTTTTGATTCAAAATTATTGCTAAAAGAGTTGTAAATTGGTAGATGAGTTCACTCAAACCTTCCCGATCATTGAATTCTTGAGGTAATTGAATCTACTTATGTTAATTTTGTGTTCTGTCAATTTCAGTTACTTGATTAGAGGTTCACTAAACCCTAATATCGTTATGTAATCCATCTGATTTCATTAGTAAAATAGATCTTCGTTGTTGTGTTTTAGGGTTTACTGAAATCAAGGATTATTTGAGCTCTGTGTGTAGCTGCTTGTGTCGGAGTTGGTAAGATGGTTTTAGTATTGGCAATTGGGGATTTACATATTCCACATAGAGCACCTGATCTACCTGCTAAGTTCAAATCTATGCTTGTTCCTGGCAAGATTCAACATATCATTTGCACTGGTAATCTGTGTATCAAAGTAAGTTGTAAACTTATTCTTACAGTATGTTGTTAGATTAAGAGATCATCCAAATGTGATTCACTGATTGGTTGTTTGAGTATATTGGGATACTTCATGTTTGTTTTGACTCTTGTTTTGGAACAACAGTAGATTCTTACGGCGTTTTAGTATTTTGAAACCGAAAAAAAAATGATACATCAACCACTCTTTTGAGCAATATGTTGAATCTACTTGTGGATGTGTGTTTTAATATATTTCTTGATCTGCAAATGATTATTAGGCTCTTAAGTCTGAACTAGCTACTGCTTTAATATTGGTAATGTGGTTTTCTTATCAGTTTTTGTGTCTGAATTTGGCGGTTCCATTATCATGTTCACCTACCTTTTCTTCTGACTGTGATTGGGTGACTCAGTATAGTTAGTTCAATTTTATTTGACGAGACTACTTTACTTACAAGCCTCCTTTTACTTTGATCACATACTGTACAACTTGTGATAATCAAGTACCGTCTGCAATTTTATATAACTCCTTATTGTAGTTCTCTTTGTAGATCTTATCTTAAGCTTCTTCCTTGATTTGCTTAACGCTACAGCTAACATGTTGTGCTTACACTGCAAGCCAATATATGATGTCATATGTACAAACTTGTCACATTCTCTCTGTATATCTTATTAAAGTTATCAAAACAAAGTCATTTTGTGTACTCTGTGTGAATAGTTGTGTGTTTTTACAAATCTGGAGTATATTTTGGTTATTGATCTGGCTTCTCATCACATTTTCTATGGTTTATGTCCCCATGAGCAGGAAGTTCATGATTATTTGAAGAGCCTATGTCCAAGTTTGCATGTAACTCGAGGTGAATATGATGAAGATTCTCGTTATCCAGAGACCAAAACAATTACTATTGGTCAATTCAAGCTTGGATTATGTCATGGTCATCAGGTGAGTTTAAATAATACGTTTTGAAATTTATGTAACTTGGTGATATTATACTTGTCCTGTAAAATGCTTTTCAAAGAACAACCTAGGATGGTGAAGGCTTTTTAACCATATTAACCCTTTTTATGTGGCTTTTCTCAACTAAGCCAGATGATCCACTTCCTGACACTCATACCTGGTTTTTATTGCACAATCATCAATTTTGTGAAAATGGCAAAAAGAAAAACGGCATTATGGAAAGATGATCAGTTTTTGATAAATTGTGGAAAATTTGTAAAAGGAGCCACCATACTTTACAATTTTGTTCAAATTTCTTATTTCTGAACAAGTGTTTTCTTGAATATATGTAAAAGCAACCTAAAATATGATGATTCAAAAAGTTAAATAAATTTATAACGGTATATTAGCTTTTGATAAAAGATATGTAGAAGGAATGAGGAAGAACCACACTCATTATATTTAGTTGGCATACTACCTGAAATTAGAGGTGGCACTTCGACCCATTTACTTATGAATGATTTGTTTTGTGTTATGTTTGATTTCTAGTAGGTCAAATGGGTAAAATAAAAAAATAACTGTTAAGAAAACAGGTCAAAGTCGCCCAAAGTGTGTTTTTAATGCATACAACGTGCTAAATCGCTTATTAAAAAACCTAGATTATTATTTTTCATTTCTTTGTATTCATATTTAACACAAGCTATTTATTAACAATGTAGGGAAAAAAAGTGTTTTAGGTCGGTTGATGTGTCCCATTTTGACCCATCCAACTCGATTATTTGCCGCCTACTAGAAATGAAAATCCATATCTAACTCTTAATGTTTGTCTAGTTCACCAACTTTTGTATCTCATTCTATTTATTCCAAGTTTTTTTGTTGCATAAAAATATAATTTAAAATGCACATGTTGGGATGATGTGGTTTAGAGGGTAATTAACGCGTTTGTACTATATTTAGGTGGTTCCATGGGGGGATTTGGACTCGTTAGCCATGCTCCAGAGACAACTTGATGTTGACATCCTGGTTAATGGTCATACCCATCAGTTCAAGGCTTACAAACACGAGGCTGGTGTGGTCATAAACCCTGGTTCTGCCACTGGTGCATACAGCAGTGTCACATATGACGTGAACCCAAGTTTTGTTCTCATGGACATTGACGGTTTACGGGTCGTGGTCTATGTTTATGAACTCATTGACGGAGAAGTTAAAGTCGACAAGATCGATTTCAAGAAAACATCCACAGCCACTATATAATAAGATCACTCACAGATTGGCTATCCTTTTGCTTTTGCTAACTTTCTTAGCCTCTTGTTTGGTTTGCTTTCATTTCTGAACCTTATTTTCATTTGGTGTTTGGGATCTATTCCTTCTGTAAGGAAATTAAAAAGTTGTAAATGATTGATCATTATCATATTTGGATTTTCTTTGGTAGTTTTTATTGGGTGGTTAGATTAGATGTATAAAATTTTGATGTTAGTTGCAGGGTATCTTTATTTACAAGTTGGTTGACTTATCTAGGCTTCCAAGAAATCACAGCTTTTTTCTTGAAAATTTAACAGTTGATCTGATATAATACAATCTTGTTTACACAACCATGCTTCTTGAAACTTAAAACTTCTAAATTCTTGTATAACTTTAAGTTTGGGCCTTGGGGTGAAGAATTATTTTGCATAAATGGGCCACATGAGATTTGTAGATTACTTGAAGCACTTTTCTAAGTTATACAAATTGGGTTAGAGGTGGGCATTATAACCGAATCTGAATCTGATTATTTGAAATCGGATATTTTTAGAACCGGAATTTTTGGAACCACCGGATCTGGAAGCGGTTCTATGGTTTTCCAAGGGACGGGACAAAATCGGACAAATTTGGAACCGGACAAAAATCGGACACAAAAAACGGGGATAAAATCGGATAAAACCGGACACAAGGTTCCAATAGGTTCCAAATCTCGTACCCCAAAACCGGATCCGATCCGGAACCGGCTCCACTGGATCCGGTCCTTGACCTTCGTTGACTTATCCAATCTGGATCCGGTTCCAAAAATATCCGATTTGTGCACCTCTAAATGGGGTTGTCGTCATTTCTAACGGTGACAACTTCACTTTCATATAGCCTAATCATTGAACTGGTCAGAGTAGTCAGTGAATTCAATGGCAACAGCCTCTACTCATCTTCCATGTCATCAAGTTTCCAACCTAGTCACTGTATGTCCAAAAAGTTATCGCCAATTCAATTGGCAACAACTTTCCTAATGTCAAATCACCAACAACTGAATTCTGCAGTGGGGGTACGAGTAAAAAGGTGTCGCCATTTCTAATGATGACAGGTTTAGTTACAAATTCTCAACTGTACACTTGTCATGTGAATAGGTACAAATTCTAAAGAGATCCTTTTATGTGAAAGGATTTCTAGGGAATCAAATTTGGAATGGATTTTTGTGAGAATAGAGTCAAAATAACGAGGCATGGTGTAATATCAAATCAAACCATACATACCCATGTGAAGATATTCGAACAGATTTGGATTGCATTTATGTTTAACCACCTTTTATAAGTTCATAATGCATTTAAAGCTTATATATTCGTCCATAGTTCACAACATTTTGAAAAATTCGTGAACTAATAAATCTTATTCTTCCTCTTTATTAAACTCAAAAATATGGTTTTTACATCAGGTCCATTAATCGACGACTTATTGTTTCTAAGTGTTGATCATAGGGTGAATCACTATTTTGAAGATCCAACAAACGAGAACACGATTTTAAGAATTAGAAGCGGTGACGAAAATTTCTGGAAACATATCCAAAAAAAATCCCATCACCGAGAACGTAATTCATTACATAAGTGAGGCAGGTTTTGCGGGTGTAATCTATTGTGGAAGTCGCCGACTTGACCATCATTGGATTTCCTTGTTGAAAGGTAGCGTCCCAAAACACACTTCTCATTTCCCGATTGGAGAAGTCACGATAACTCTACAAGACGTACAAGTTTTGTGGGGTTTACCAATTAATGGTAATGTTGTTAGTGGTATAGATAAAAATTCACAACATGAAGACATCGTATAAAAAAAATTAGAATTTGATGGATTTTACACCTGTGTGGGTTTTTTCAAATACCAAAAAATAAGTCTATCGCGTCTTCTCAATTAAATCAAAATTCCTCTTCCTGACAAAGCAACCGATCTACAATGTTTGCAACAAGCAAGACTAATAGTTTATTACTTGATCGGTGCAACATTATTACCTGATTTCGGCAACAACTGAGTTAATATTTGCTACTTAAAGCACGTCGAAGAGCTGACTGAATGTGGTGGTTTGAGTTAGGAAAGTGCAATATTGGCTTGTTTGTATCGACATTTATGCAGAGCCACCAATATTAATATTCTCAATCTTATTTTCTTTTCATAATTATTAGGGATGCTTCTAAACCGTTAAAAGTGATTGAACTATTTAAATCAAAGAACGGTTTTAAGATTTATACAGTTTGTCCTGGATATAAGTTCAGAGTGAATGGCTATGGTGACAAATGGCAAAACATGTAAAAAGGAAGTTATGTATCTCAATCACACAAATTAGGGGAAAAAACACATCAACATAAAAAATAAAAATAAATAAAAACTTTAGGTTCATAACTATACATTCAGGTATTGACTGTAAACCCCGACCCGACCCTGCAACAATAGAAAATTATCAAACCAGTGACAAGAAACATGAGTGTCAAACTATTTAACACAACACAATAACAACCATACCCAACCTGCAATAATGGATTTGCTGATCCCTGCACTCACCTCTTCCACCCTGTCTGGATCACTTTTTCTATACCAAAACCCATAAAAATAATCAATCACCCAATCAATGCTATTAAGTAAATACATATATTTATAGCAATAAAATTGCTTACCATCTCTAGGGGATATTTGGGATTTGTTAGGTTTAGTAGTCCCTCCTTTGCCATTGGCTTGTAAAGGCTTCTGAACACGTGGTGAAGGCAGGCTCGGTTTACCGGTGGAGGATGGTAGAGATTGCCGCCTGGTTAAACCGTTTTCACCACCTTCTTCTGCCGCCTTTGCCGCTGCTTGTGCCCTAAGTTTGGCCTTTGCCGACTCGGTGGCTGCCATGTAGCTTGGCAAGGTGGGTGTGCTCTGCGATACAACACTCTCATGGTGTTCTTGTTTTGCTGGTAATGACTTTCTTCTTCTTGTTTTCTGATTTTCCTTCCCATTTGACTCGATGTTTGCAGGTGGTTCGTTTTCAGGCTTCCCGGGGGCTTCTAGGGGCGGTGACTCAATGGCAGGTTGATCGAGCGGTGTATCCTCTGGAGGTTGAACCGGGGATTCTTCTGGCTCGGGTGGTTTAATGCTCTCGACAGATGAATCATTAATTGGACCGTTGTTTTTCTCCAAAAACTCTGGAGTAGGGGAGCTTGATGTTCTATTCAAATCGGGTGAAGGTTTTTCAGTGTCGGGTACTGACTTCTCGGGAGGTCCGGAGGTGGAAACAGAAATTTTTCTTAAACTACGTTTGACTTTTTCAAGTTCTGTAAGAGATTGGTCTTGACCAGAGTCAGCTTGGTGGTTGACTTTTCTCACAGTACGCTTGGATCTTCCGTTTTCATTATCATTATTTGCTCTGCGAACATTTCTTTTTGGCCTCCCTGTTCCATTTTGAGTTTCTTCAGTTTGTATTTTAGTCTGCTTTCTTTTAGGCTTTGCATCTAGCGGTTTTTTCAGCTGGGGTAGTGGGACCCAGAAGTTAGTACACGCCCAACGTGTGAGCCAGCTCCTTACTGAATTTGGTTCCATTGGTTGGTATTGGATGCTTAAGGGCATGGTAGTATGAGATGAAGCAACAAGCTACATTAAGGAATAACGCATCAGTCAACTTATCCAAATGTAGACATTTAATGAACGATAGTGATGTATTAAGATGACATAATAGTATAATACCTTAGTGGCAAACACGTTTGTTGATAACTCCTCTACTCGGAGGGATGTTCCAAGCAAGTTTGCAGGTTTCTTATCCTAATGAAACAAGCATCAGAAAAGGTCAAAGTCGGTGAATAACTGAATGCAAAAGTCAACATCATCTAATTAAAGATAAAAACGTGCGGCGGAGGAGAACCCTTTTAAGTTGTTGGAGTAGATAAAAATAATAAAGAAAAAGGAATTACCATAAATTCTGTTGGAGTGTGCTTTTTAAGTACATGACCATTACTAAGTCTGACCATTCGCCCACGAGCCACTGCCTGGAACTCAACAATTGCACGCATGCATCTCAAAGTAACAACAGCCTGTCTCCTGACTAAGTGGCCACGAACTAAAGCTTGAAGCCTTATGATACCCTTGAGGGCCCAAAATGCTCTTCGGGCCTTCACATATGGTTAACTCATGTTAGTGTATAAAAGCCAAATGAACTAAATAAATTCAACACACAATTTTAAGGTGTGACTTGATATCACATAACCAAAAGAAATTATGGAACAGAGATACAAAAAAGATGAGACACATGTAGATACCAGTTTTAACATGTCCAACAACATGCACCACACAATCTTCACGCAAAGGTAAATTAAAGGGATATCAAGAAATGACAAGAATGATGCTATAGATCAGTGAATAACAATTAACAGTGGAAAACATGAGCACGGTAAATTATAGGGATATCACCAACCACGTCTATAATAAGAGTAATAACTAGAGCAATTTAAATTAAGCGTGGCCCAATTTTTAAAAGGTTTTGGGCCCAAACCAATCACACCCTTCTCAGCATAAGGTTTTGCCTGATATTGAGATCCCAATTCTACCCTAAAATTTGTTGCATTGAAAAAATTAAAATGAGAATTACAGTTAACTTCACATAAAATATTTAATTCATGTTTCATTTAAGAACTCTTAAACCAAATAAACAGATAAAGCGGGGAGGGGGGCGATGTTAACTCTATAGCTTACTTCACAAACTAAAGAACCATTTCTTGTTTTATTGTGCCTGAAGTTCATGGCCAAAGTAAGAGAAATTCAACTTGATCGAAAAAAATATTTCATGTCCGTCAATACTCAATAGAGAGCCCATATAGAACTTCAAGACAAGGACAAATGCAGTATCTGAATTCTGAAACTATATATCCTTATTATGTGAATGCACCATTAACTAGCTGCCTCAAGCCAAGCAGAAACTTTGTTGATACTCTATACCCGTTACTAATTAGACCCCAAAACCAAAAAAATAAAGATGTAAAAGAATATAAGAAATTTATGATTTAACGATGGTTTTAGAGAGAATGTTATTCCCTACAATGCAGCATAAGTCCTCCAATGAGTTCTCAAGGAAAATTGCTACGGTATGTCATCACTCAATGTATTGTGAATTAATTTTGAATATAACATGAAGTTAACAGCTTAAACAAACCCTAAACATTCAGCATATTCCATTAAAAAGAAATAATAAAGCTCAACAATCTTACCAAATAGCCCCTGAAAGCGGCCTGTGCTTTTGTGGCAGCTTGCTCTAGCCTGATTAACTCCTCATCATTTAATGCATTTAACTCCATATGAATTATTGAATCTTCAGCGGTATCAGGCATTAAGCTGGCACTGGGACTCTTATCCGATTCGGTACGCTCTCCACTTGAAGCAATAACAGGGCGCACTGGGCTAGAGATAACCATAGAATCAGCGCCAAAATCCTTTGAAGTTGCCTTACCAGTGATGGATGTCTTAACTTCTGAGGTAGCATCCTTCAAGAAATAACACAACATCAGAATGATATCATTGCTTAATTTTTCAATCACAACGAAATAAAATAAAAATTATATTCTCATGCCTTAAGAAAACTCAAATGAGAAACACTTGATGTACAAAGCCTTAACTTTTTTTGTGGTTCAAAATACAAGTCTTTTCATATTGAAACTATTGATGTGCATAAGTAGTTTTTTCTTACTTTTGACAGATTTGATTTTGAAGACTTCTTCCCAAAAAACACAGTCTTGATCCACTTTCCAGGCGACTTCCCCATTGTCAAGTTATCCGAAACGGTGCACCTTTAAATTCTCTAAACGATCCCAAAAAAAATGAACTCTCAATGAAACTACAGGGAATGAAACCAGATATACAAGTATAAATAAACAATCCACATACTCAAAATTGAACTTCAATCACCCTAAGCGTAATTTTGCATCACTATTAGTGATTAACATGATTACCTAATGATGCTAAGCTCAAATTCTGTTCCATATCCAAATTCCAAAGCTATTTTTATCAAAATTTCAAACAAAAAAGTTTCAAATGAAAAAGAATCCCCTTGCACAATGTTAAAATAACACAATATGTTCAAATTAAGTTTACAATAATGGACAAACATATACACTTTAATTAGTCGTACTGCCGACAATAGAAAGAGGAATCTATACATTTCCAGCTACAGTTGGATCTACTAAAAGGATATATCAACAAATCTGAGCGGTGAAAAATAAATATCTCTGAAACACAGTCAATTTTCATTAAGTACTAATTAAAATGTAGACAACAACTTAACAAATTAACATGAATAACAGTTATAACTCATAACAACCAATTAACTGCAAAATCTAGAAATGTAAAGTGACCAAGCCGAGATCTGCATATCCAATAGCGTAAGTATCATAAAATCTACACTATAAGCTAGGTTTTGATAGCAATTTGCTTCAGATCTGGAGATATACCTGAAAAATTAAATGAGTGTCGGAACCCTAACTTGCATCCGCTGCAAACGAACTGGAATTGAGAGAAAGAGATAGCATAATAATCCAAACCGAATAACGTTGAAGAAGATGATGAATATGAAGATGGAGATGGTACCTTGAAGTAGATGTCATGCGGTTGATGAACATGGACCCCTCTGCTTTCTCTCTCTACTTTCTCTCACTATATAATATAACTAGTTAAAAAATATATCAATAAATAAAAATTTTAAATCTTTATGGGCATAAAAAAGTATCATATACTAAGAAAAAAAGATAAAATTTAAAATATATAAAAACTAATATATAATTCGGTTTTAAAAATATATTAAGTACTATTGAATGTAATTTGATTTTCATTTATTATTTGATTGAAAATTAAAGTTATATAATTAGATTTCAAAGTTTTATAAAGGATAATTTAAAACAAATGTGTTTTATTAATTTAATTACTATTTTCTTTAAATATATATTATTGTTAAAAGATGAATGTGCATTTAATAAGAGAGATGTGAGAAAAAAATGATGAGATTGAATTTGAAGACGACACGTGGAATAAAAAACCTTTATTTATTATATTGTATAGATGTGTCTGTTGTATTGTATATCTGTATATTTCAGCTTCACTCACATTCTTTGATTAAAGATGACTGCCTCACCGGAACTAACGGACTAATTGTTTTTATTCTCTATGTTTTTTTCTAGTTAAATTTATTCGCATCGTTCACGAGGATAAAACTTAGGGTGCGTTTGATTCGTGGAATTCATTGAAATTTTAAGGAATTGGATTTGGAATTATAATTGTGCTAAGGATTTGAAATTTAAAGGAATAAAAACCTATAGTCTATGGTATCAAATGATATACCACTATAGTCTATGGTATCAAAAATAAAAACCTAGAATTTGAATACAACTTCGTTTTCAAACGTTGACAAAAAGGCTTTTTAAACCTGTGCTTTATTGCGGGAAGTTTAAAATTTGTAACGCTCTGTTTTGACGATCCCTCCAATGTTATCAACCAAACAGAAAAACTAACGTTTAACCGTTACAAAAGAAAATTAAAGTAAAACATATAATTATTTTTCAGATAAATATGTTCTCGGTTAAATAATACAAAAAAAAACCTAAAAAAATGTTGATTTAAGAAAAAAAAGAAAGAAACGTGTCTCTCGAGGTTTCGCACCCGTGTCACCCGGGTTACAACTGCGCCCCCACCTAAAACCACTCCAACCAGACAACTTTAGTGTTTTAATTATGTTTTTAAACGCACGTATGCAAACAATAATTGAGCTGAAACAAAAAAAAATAAACACCTCCCAGGATTGGAACCCTCATCAACCGGGTTACAACCGTGTGCGCTTATAATCACTCCAACCAACACACTTTAGTATATTATTTCCGTTTTTAAACCCACATATGCAATATATACATGAGCTGAAACAAAAAAAAACTAATGTTTTACACTTGGCGTGAATTTACTGGTGGGTTGTACACTTGACGGGTTGGTTATTGGAGGGGGGTAGTATTCCCCCATCTCTTTAAAAGAGTTAATAATAGTTTATTGTAAATAATCTTACTTATTTATTTAAAAATACTTATTACCCATAAATAATTATACGAGTAAACAAAAGTTTTAATGAAACAACTCTTATTCTTTTTGTTATGAGATACTATTACTTTTAATCATGTTTTCAAAATTTATTTTTGAAACGAGTAATATTGTTGAAGCAATGTTTATCGGGAGCTTTTAATGACTCCACGAGCCTGTAAGAAACTAACACCCTTTTTGCGAGAGGTTTTTCTCGTAACCAGACTTCAACGTGAAAACTAGTTGATCAGGTGAGTTACTTAATGTGAAGTTAGACAAGAGGATGTCCGTACCTGAGTGGTCGTTGATCATTTACAATGTTCAATGCGAGGTACGTGATGGATGGTTTGGGTTGATATTGTTTATTGTCCTGTTAGGTATTGAGGATTATATCATTATATCACGTCGTCACATCTTCTAGTGGTGGTTGTGTAGAAAATATTAAAATGGCATTATTTTTATTTAATTAGTTAGTCTAAAAGGTATAGTTTGTGTGGTGGGACATGATTATTTAACGTATGTAACAAAGACAGCTAAACGTATGGAGAGGTTAGTGGGTCACTATCATTGGCATTACCCATTGACTTCTCAATAAGACATTGTATACCTTTTTCGTATCAAATAAAATTATATATTATGTATTAGAAAAAGGCAAATAGTATATTTTTTATTTTATCAAAACTTTAAGTTAATGTTGAAAACTTGAAAATGATAGGTCATCGTAGGGGTGTTGTTCGGGTAATTTAATCGGGTTTCGGGTAGATCGGTTCGGGTTAATCGATTTTTCCGTGTGTGTAAATTTATCCAATCCGAATAACATTCGGGTAGATCGGGTTCGGGTTAATCGGTTTTCGGTTTAATCGGGTCGGGTTTCGGGTAGGGACACATGGTTGAAAAAAAAAATGAATCAAGTTTAAAAACATAAAATAAACGTGTATGTGAAACAAAAATAAATACATTTCCAAGAGATTAAAGCTTCAAATAGAAGTATTCGTGTTTATGTGGTGGATTTTTTAAACTCATAGTTTAGAAGCGGATTTTGGTGGTGTTGGTGGTGATGGTGAGAAAAGAAATGGTAGAATATATAAATGTTCGGTTTATTCGGGTTAATCGGTTCGGGTTAATCGGGTTTTTGATGCTTGAAAGTCTAACCGAAACCCGACCCGAATAACAATCGGTTTAAACGGTTTTCGGGTTAATAGGTTACGGGTTATTCGGGTACGGGTTTAATCGGTTCTGGTGAAGTTGGTTCGGGTCAGGTTAATCGGGTACGGGTAAAATCAACGGGCATCGGGTGTGTTAGGTGTATAATTTCACAAGATCTGAAAATTTAATAATTACCTATGTGTTTAATATATATTATATTATTAACATCTTTTATTTTTTATTATAATATTAACAATAAAGTTAGGCTGAGCATTCTGACGTTAAGCTGAGTTGGGCGTTGAACGTGGCTTTGAGGCTACTTCCATCATCAAATGATATACCATAGTTGTTTCATAATCTATAAAGAACCATTTGCAACACATTATTTCTTATTAATTATTGATCACGATTTGTTTTGTTTAAGATTAGGTTTTGAACGATATTTAACAAGCATGTAAATAGTTAATATTAGATACTAAGTATGTTAACTATGAATATCATGATGATGATTAATATGACTTGCAAGTATAATTAAGATACTTGTTCAATTTTTGTTAATAAAAATTGAGAGATGTTAATATTGTTCCTAACTTTATTGTTCCCAACTTCTATATAACTTTATTAACTATTCTTTATAACTACATTTTAACCAAAAAAAATAAGCTTTTTAAAAAGCAGCAACAACCACCATAGCTGGCTTTGGTAGGGGGCGCGATATAGACAACCATATCTTTATCTTAGAGGATAGAGAAGTTGCTTGTAGGAAGATCCCTCAACTCAAGCATGGCAAACGGTGGATTGAGTTGTGTTAGGTAACGGGTCAGAATGAGTTCGAGTCAGGATGGTTATGACCAAAATGAGTACGGGTAGTTTAAAAAAAATATCAAATTGCTTCGTATCAGAATCGGTTATAACCAAAAAGTGGTTCGGGTTGAAATAAGATGTCTTAGAATAAAAAGTAGCAAAATCTGGTACCCGTTTGAACTAATTCTACATTTACATAGTTTTTAGGCGACCTATCTTGACACAAATGGTTTTAAGGTGTTACCCATTTCAACTTGTTTTGTGTTATGATGTTACCTAATTTAGCCTAAAAAAAATAAAATAAAAAAATTATCCAAACCAACTAATTTCTCCTACTTTGGCTTAAAAAATATATTAGGGCAATAGCGTTGATCTAAACAGTAGACAACGAAATGGTTTGATTTAATAATATAGTATTAGTAAGCAACAATAACATTAAATGGTGAAAAGGTAACCGCCAAACCAGTTTCTTTCTTAAAAATAAGCTTTTATAAAAAGCAAACTTCCTAAAAACGTACCTATCGTTGTAACAAGTATCCTTGGGGTGGGATGTAGGATCACTTATTCACGAGTTTGGATATTAGCATCTTCAACTTGTTATACTTTGTAAAACATAACAGTATTAGCCTTGTCACAGGAATAGGAGATTTCCCTATGTGATTAACCTCATGCATGAGAAGAAGTATTTAGTAGTGAGAAAAAAGTGTAAGTGGTGATAGGATTAAGGTCGTAAAAGAATTAAACGTTTAGTGAACCGTTCGGTGGAAAGCTTGTTTACTTTAATTTAATTAATTCATTTTTTCCTATCAAAATTTTCTTTTTCATCCAAAAATTGACTTCAGTTATCTTGTTCTCCTTGCAAATAATTGATTTATATGCACATTATTTTGATTCTTTAAGTTATTAAATGAACAAACATTAACAAGAAATATCATTCGATTAATTAAATAAACAAAATGAGAAGACATACATTCCTTGTAAACAAAATCAAGTGTAGCATGATAAATTTGTTAAATTATGAGTATGGATTCTTAGTTTGAATTATTAAATCCTTTTGAAGAATTAAAAAATAATAAATCCTTTTTAAGTAACTTGTTCTCGTTGCATCTATTGACCTTTTTTTTTACTGAGCTTTCATTTAAAAGGCCTAATTCTTAGTAATTATATAGGAGGCTAAGGGGGTGTTTTGGATTACTTATTTTAATCTCCCATTCGACTTTTACAAGAAGTCATAAGAAGTTTTAAAAAGTAGGTCCCTCCTTACTTCTTAAAAACACCTTTTTCTTTCTTTAAAAAGTTAAAAGTATGATCAAATATCACATTACCAAAACATCTTTTAACTTATAAAAGTTAATAAGTAGTTTCAATAAGTGATCCCAAACACCCCTAATACGCAAAGCAGCGAAAGGCAGATAAAAGGTAATAAAAGCTAAGACTTTCAAACAAACATAGTTCCCACAGTATTCGTTATTACAGTTATTAGTGGTTCTAAAATACCAATATAATATTACAGGCCACGAGAAGATGATAAGACATGAACCAAGCACCAGTCTAGTCAGCTGTCCAGCTCTGCTCCACAACTTCTCTCACTTTTCTGTTATATTCACGCTTATTCTCACTAAATAACCGTGCTGCTTCAGAGTTGGCTGGTGAACTGGGGTTCGGGTCACAAAGCAACGACTGCAGTGCAAGAAACCAAATCATTGTAATCAAAGATAACATGTTCACCATGTTTTAATCATCCAAGAACATCATATGTCAAAGCTATAAGATTTAGAATGGTAAGCTCATCTCGTAACTAATAATACCACACCTGAATTGAGGTCAGAATAGCAGCAACATCATAAATTGGACTCCACTGGTTTTGAAGGATGTCCAAACATATGCTTCCATCCGCATAAACTGGTACATGGCAAAGCCAAAGAAATTCACGAAAATAAGACGTCATAAATAACAAAAAAACATAAAAGCAAAATGCATACAAAAACCATTCTATAAACCACATAACACAAAAGGGTACTCTTTGGCGCCATAAAATAAATCAGATTTGTGTCATTGATCACTGTAAAGTAAGTAAACAGTATGGCATTATATGTATTATGAACCTAAGATTTAAAAAATGGGAAAAGATTGTGTATCAAGTAGGGCTGGCAATTTCTGACACGCTCTGTTTAAACAACACGACACGAAGTTAAGTGGGTTTGAGTTAAACGGGTATGGGTTATAAACAGGTCGACGCGATTAAAAATCATGTCTAAATCGGTTTAACCCGTCTAACCTGTTTATGACACGATTAGACCCGTTTAACTAATCGCGTTAAACGATTAGCATGTTAACACAACCTGTTTATAACCTATTTATCAAAACTATATAATTTTATAATTTTAAATGATTAAATATATAAAATCAAGTCAAAATATTAGATAACCTAACCTTTCTGTTTCCACTTCAGTTTCCACTTTCGAGTGCTAACCTTTCAGTTTCCAATAGGGCTGACAGTTTTTGACAACAACCCGTTTACACGACACGACACGAAGTTAAACTGGTTTGGGTTTGAGTTAAACAGATATGAGTCAAAAACGGGTCGGCACAATTAAATTCGTGTCTAGTAGACACGTTTTGCCAGCCCTAGTACCAAGGCATATGTTGCTTGTCCACAAATAATGCCTTATATCAACCTTAACATACTCAAAGAGGAACTCAAGCCTCTAAGTTGTCACTCCATCTCCAAGAAATAAAAACAGAAGACTTTAAGCAAGTTGATGATGACCACTTACTGTTTGGATGAAACATTCGAGAAATGAAACGCACTGTTGGTGGCTTATTTGGATAATCTTCTGAAAACTGAAGGGTCAGCTTGAACGTTCCTGAAATTGACATATATAGTCAAAGATTACAATAATTCAACACATCAACTCATAAACAAGATAAAAATATAGAATTCACAAAAGCTAAAACGTCTACTAAATAACAGAAGAACACCTAAAACTCCATCAAACATCTAAGTGATCAAAAGCATTGGCGCACTGCTCACACTATGAGTAGTCAATCACATTCAGTGATTCAGACACAAATACATATGCAAGAATAACATGTTAGTATATATTGATCATAGTTGTAAAGGCGCATAGGACTCGCCCGGAGCCTAGTCGCAAGGTGCAAAAAAAAAACGAGGGCTTTTTTAAGCAAGGCGCAAGTATAAAAATACCATTTTTAGGGGTTTTAGACATGTTTTAGGCTTGTTTGGTATGTTTAAGGTTGATTCCAGGCTTGTTTAGGGCTAGTGTAGGCTGTTTAGATATGTTTCAGATTATTTTTTGCCACAATTTTAGCCTGAAGTTGGCCGGAAATTGGCCTGAATCTGCGCCTACGCTTCTAAGCCTAGACGCGCCTTATGCGCTTTTGACAACACTGATGCTAAATTATGAATCTTTGTTACTTGAAGACTACATTTTCAATGTGTGGTGAATGTGAATGAAGACTATGCTTGCTTCCCCGTTGCATATAGGGAATGAAAGATAGAACGGGTAAAACTAGTAGTTAATATTTAATCACATACATGCGTATATGTATTTATACAGCCATGAGGGCAGATTCTTGTCTCATTCTAAGCATAAACAAACAAACATACCTAGTAAAATCCCACTTATAGCAAGGCTACTGGTAGGATCTAGGGAGGATGGGATGGAGAAAAACCTTTCCTCTAACCCGGGGGTAAAGAGACTGACCCAGTGAGACCCTGGCTCCAAAAACCTTTTCTTTCAACGTGTAACAACAACCACAACCATACTCAGTAGTAAGATAATCAAGGCAGCAACCATATAAAAGTACTAACAATGATATTAGTAAACTGCCATTAGCATAAGGTAGTGAGAAAAATATAGCATCAACATGCAGAAGAGCCAAAAGACAAGAAAACGTAGCACTAACCCCCTTGAAAAGACCTATACACTCCCCTAAAAAAGGTCTATATGCTAAGGCAACGGTAAGCATATATACATTATACACTAAACCATGCAAAGCATCTCACTCACCTCCATCCCAAGGTGTATCGTCCGGACTGCAACACAAACAAACTGGTCAGTGAAAATCATTAGACCTCAAGCAAAAACAGCATCATTAGCTACTAGATTGTGATCAACAAACAGTGATGCACACTTTCACCTACCCAAATATGACTGCATTCCAGAGCATTATATTGTTATCATACGGCGCACCACTGATTCCAGCTGGAGAATCTTGCTGCAACCTCTTAAAATCCCTCATCAATCTCTTCCTTGAAGGCGTTGACATCTTTGTCAACTGTTTTGCCCTAATTCAACAAACAGTACCAATTTCACTTTGTAATTCTACCAGACAATCAACTACCTAATCTATAATGAATTTTAATCGTTTCAAAGAACAAAATAAGGAAATCAAGTGCGACGATCAAACTACCTGCATTTAAACCCTAGATCTATAAAATGAGAACAATAGCGTAACATATCAAGAGCTTTTAACAAAATAAGCTAACGGAAAGAAACTACTGGACGTGAAACTGTATTGTTCAATCCTAGGGTTCCGTATCAACGTAATTAGATGATGATTAAATGGATAAAGTGATCGAATTACTTGTTGCCTCAGAGATAGAGCGAGAAGACGGAGACGGTAGTGAATCGGAAGATGATTATCAGCCGCCGGTGTTGGTGGTGGTGGTGGAGGGAACCTGTAGCCTCCTTGCGTCGGACCGATCACAGAAGGAAAAGGAGTAGGTTTCGACAACGCTTCCTATTTAAGCTAGTCACTCTCTCCTTGTTTTCTCTCTTTTTTTTAAATTGAAAATATCCTCTATGTAATACATGTTTTTTTGAACAAAAGCAAAGGTAGAACCGGATGACGTAATAAATAATAATAAAATTAATTATATATAATTTAAAATAAAATATGAAAATACTATGTTTTGATGTTAGTTTACAATATTAATTTTTATGTCTTTTATTTTTGGTTCATAAGGTTAAATTAAATGAACAATAGAGGCTTTTATGAAACATTTTTAAACCTTAAATTCAACAAAAAGATGCCTCATCTCCTTCCAGCCGTCATCTCTTTCTCACTCTACTTACTCTCTCCGGTAATATCTGTCTCTCTGTTGGTAAAATCCGTTCAAGGCAAGATCAAACAACAAATCCGGCCGGTAAGCTTTCAATGCAAGCGTTCAAGGTAACAGTCAAGGCCGGCAAGTGCACAAGGCAACAGTCAGCAACAACTCCGGCCATTTCTTGAGGTTTTTCCGGCGTTTTTCTCAGGCATACCGACCCCACCGTTGGCCGCCGGTTCACAATCGGACCGCCCACCCGGAAGAACCGGCCGGTTTTAAGGAAAACGGCTCAAATATGTTGAAAAATCAAAAGTTCAAAACCAAAATATTATGAGAAAATGTATACGGAGGAATATATTTTTATTTTATTGAAAAATCTTCGTAGAAATGTAACCCACCTTCACTCCTCTTTTGATTAGGGTGTTTGGGATTACTTATTTAACCAACTTATAACTTATTAACTTCTTAGAAAAGGAGATAAGTAATAAGTTTGTTTGGTTTTTCTTACTTTTCATCCTCCTTTTAGTAGTTTTTGAGAAGTAAGAAATTGTGACTTATGACTTATAACTTATTATCTTTTTGAATAAGTCATAAGGAGTTTCAAATAAGTAATCCCAAACACCCCCTAAGTCACTTAATTTTTTCCATCTCAGTTTACTCACTTAACTTGACAACCCGTAGGGAATGCGTTAATTTTATATAAATAACATGTTTAACAGGTTAAAGTGATATGACATGTTATTTTTTATTTTTAAATATTATTATATATTAAAAACATACTTATTTACTCAAATTTTAATAACCTATTAAATTTTTATAAATTAACAATAGGTTCAAAAAGTAAGGGGCTGTTTTGTTGTGGAATTTCCTGAAATTGAAATTTGAAATATTCTGTCAAATATCATGTTTGGTTGGTTAAAAAGAAATTGAAATTTGAATTAATTCTATCAACATAAGGAATTCAAGAATCCTTCATGTTAGTGATGAAATTCTAAAAATGTTTAAAGATTACAAAAAACCCTCACCTCTTCTTCTCAAAACCATCTTCTCACACCATCGTTTCGAACTAAAGAACAAAATTAGCTGAAACATAATCGTGAACGTTCCGGAAATCGAAGAACAAATTTCTAAACCTTCCATAAATTGAAGACAAAAACTAGAACAAATTCACTGGAACAAAATCGTAAAATAAAACCCCATAAGCAAATAGTTGAGACCTGTGATTTTTTGGATCTATACTAATATTAATACACAATTCTTGATTTCAAAATTATGGATTTTAGACATAAAAAAGTTTTGTCAGGTTCTTTCTATCAATTTCTTCCTGGAAACCCGATTTCTTACATCAATACCAAATGAATTGTAGAAATAGAACCGTATGAGTTCCGAAACGCGAACTAGAAATTGACGACGAAGAAGAAAACCGAACCATAAACAAACTCAATGAAATTCTAGAACCCATTTGATTAAAATCGGAAGTTCGGAAATCCATTGGATTAGCAGCGGCAATTCAATTAATTGAAGTACTTTGCCTCGCCGGTGAAGTGGTGCAGCGAAGACGGTTCATAATCATATTCCATCTTCGTTTTGTTCAATCTTTGTTTGCAGGCTTCATGGTGAGGAAGTTAAATGGGAAATGGGGGGATTGGACATAGGGATAGGGTTAACAGGTTTCCAAAGTCGGAAGTGACGATGGGAAAAAGGGGTGTGTGGGTTAATTTTGTAATTTCATATTTTTAAGAGTTAAAATTCCGTTCATATTTCTATCAACAAAAAAGATGCAAAATTTTATCGGAATTAATTTCAATTCATTTAAATTTCAATTACTTTGAAACATTTCAATTCTATCTAAAAAATTCTGTAAACTAAATGGAACCTAAATTTTTTGAATACTATGAATTGGATTTTTATTTTTAGTTTATGAATATGAATTGGATTTTTGAAAAGTGAATTTTAGTAATCGAACAGTAAGTTTATAATTTTTCTTTTTGAAAAAGTATGTTTTGGAACATTAATTTTTGAACCTCATGACGTTTTTTGAATTCCAATATTTTTGTATTATGTGGGTATGTGAAACTTTTTACAAGTGTGCACATTCAGGATATATATCATCTGTAAGATAGTATCCCATGTTGTAATTTGTTCCATTCACTGTAAAAATTGCATGGAGTCGCATTGCCTTCTAAAACTGCATTGAATACCGGTGATTGATATCATTGTTTGACCCTGCCACTCCAGAATATGCATGCCAAATCTAGAGGTCATGTGATGCAACCGTCTCAAGCATTATGGTGGGATGTACATGGTCACCTCGCGTATATTGCATTTTCCATGCAACAGGGAAACCCACACCTAGTTGAATGCATTGCCAGTAACCGTTGGATGTCACTTTCAATAACACCTCTGCATAACATTCAAAGACACTCGAGGGCAGCATCTTGACCAATGTGTATGTATTCATCGGTTTGGTCAACTGCCATGCCATATGTCAACTGACGTATGACATATGTGCATTCTTGGATGGTGGATAAACCAATTCTACCCACCGCATCCACTCTATTTGTAAAGCAGGGATAATTGCTTTTCAAATCGTCGACAATTCGATTGAAAAGATCACTATGCATTCGGAACCGTCGTCTAAAATATCTTTCAGGGTAAACCGGTGTCGGAGCAAAATAGTCGTTTCAAAGACGACTATATGCGTCTCCACGGCCCCTGCATGTTTCTTTGCCATTCCCCTTCGGACGACTAGAACCAGACACTTCTTCACTAAATTGCTCCTTTAGATGCAAATACATCTTTTCAAAATCATGAGAAACCAATTGTTTATGCTGCTTCATGGCTAATTGTGTAAAGCACATATCAACATTAGCAAAAGCATTCATAAAACGGTGTTTGAAACCGAGGTGGAGATTGAGAAACATCATCGCTGGAACTCAGATTTAGTGAGATAGTTGAATGTGAAATTTTGAAGATGAGTTGAATATGAAACAATGACTTGTATTTACAGTAATAGAAAACTAGCCATTAGAAAATTTAATATATTTTATATTTCGTGTTATATAAAAATAACATATATATACATATATATTAATATATAAAATATACAATTTAAATTACATTTTAAGTTTATAATATATGTTAAGTTATTTAACAAAGATTTAAATTTATTTAAATTAATAAAAAAAATTAAAAATTAAAATTAAAACTAAAATACTTATTTAAAATAGTAGGTGTCCACCTTTACTCATTCAGTTGCGTTTGCTTTTCCGGATGCCTCTCCAACCGAACGCCTCCTCCAACGCCATGGTCGTCCGCCTCCTTGTCTGCTTGAACCGGATGCACCCTCCAAACGCGCATTGGAGGTGCTCTAATAGTAAAACGTTACTAATCGACCAACATCAATATTTATATATAGCAAAAACCCCATAAAGAATAAACCTAATTCAAATCGGGTAATGGAAACCCGGAGCTCCATTTCAAATTGTCTATCCTGAAGTAGAAACAAACCAAATCCAGCAAATTTCACCAACCCATGAAACTAAAACGACATTTATAGAAACCAACATGTTTGTCTCAAAACAATTCAAGAAAGTACACTAATGTCTGTTTCTAGAACGACCAAATTATTTAATACTCCTGTAACCGCAAGTAGTGTTCAAACCATGACGTATCCTTTTAGATGGTTATGCTCAAATTATGTACAAGATCTTCAAACCAATCGAAGAACCGATCAAAACCATCTTTACCCGACAAATCTGAAAAAGTAAAAAAAAAAAAATAAGACGTTTTTTTTGTGCAGGTCATTCGAACACCGGATCTCAAATCATTTCGCAATGATTTTTGGCCCGTTGTACATTGCTCCAACCACGGATAAGCCTGCGGGCTTATCTATCTCTTCAAGCCATGCGTAGTCTTCAATCTTCTTGTCATCGGGCAGTTTTTTATCATCAACTGTCATACAAATAAAAAGTTTTGATTTTTATGAGTTAGTTATGGAAATAAACAAGTGGGAATTGATTAATTTATTGATTGAATTGAGTTATAGTAATAAACCTGAAAAGCAAGTGAACGGATGAGTTCGGTAGTATTGGCAGTGTCTGCCTTCAGGATCGCAGTATGGCGGGCCAAGAACATCAAGAACAGCACATGCTGTGACGGCGGTAAAGCAATGCATGTTACCACCGTCTGTTGGATAAAGAATCGATGCGTTGCAGGGGGCAGTGAAGGCCGAGTTGACTTTGAGTTTTGCCATGCGTACGCTAACGGGTCCCACTTCACCTGATAAAGCGTGGATGTGAGTTTTGATTTGAACACATTACTCAACCCGCCCAATTTTGCCGCATTTTGATAAAAACCTATTTTAGGTATATTAAATGAAGTGTTTTGGGAAAAATTGGGAGTGGCTTGTATCTCGGATAAGATTATGGGAGGGGAGATTGAGATGGTTCGGGCATGTAGAAAGGAGACAGTTGATATGGAAACGATGACAGTGGAGGGCAGGAGCAGAGGTAGACCCAAACTGACTTGGGATGAGCGGATTAGGCAGGATTTGCTAGACTTTGCACCTACCTAAGGAAATGATAGAGGATAGGAGTTCAAGAAGACATCAGATAAAGGTTATGGACTTTTAGGGGACTGCATAGAGTTGTCTAGATTATTTTTCTTTGGGATTTCGTTTTTCCTACACTTTTGTTTGACTTAGCATTATTTTTGCTTTAGTGCGGTCTTGGCTTATAGATTTGTTAGAAGAGCGTATAGATACTTTCATGCGTATTTGTGCTACCTTATTCATGTTTTGGTAATCGTTTACTTACCTCTACTCCCTTCTAGAATTCTCGTATCATTTTGTTCTATCAGCATTTCACTGTTTTTTAGGTACCTTTGTTTTTTGCTAATGTTTTGATTTCTCTGTGATGAACTTTATGCTATATGGATGCTACATTCTACTTTCTACATGTCAAGAAATGGTTTTTCTAGTCATGGCTCTCAACGGGAGGAGCCTCTCTAACCTATGGAATAATAGAGGAAAGGCTTACCAAAATTAGTTTGAAGGATTTTTTCGTGAAGAATAAGAAAGTATAGTGGTTTTTTATTGTATAACCCTAAAAATAAATGTGTTTTGGTTACGGAAAAGGAAGAAACACTAGACCATTCAACCCCCAGATAGCAAGTTTAGGATAAACTAGAAGTTGTCGATTCATATTCCACAATCTACATATCTTATACATTTATTATACGTCCTTTTCTACTCATAAACCATAATCATGACATTCTTCCATAATGGACATTTCTTATATCAAAATCACATTAATATAGCATAAAATCTCAACAATATATCTCTAGATAGAAACTAACCCTTTGATGAATCAACTTTAGGCATAGAGATTGAAGCACCATCATCCACCCAATCATATGCTTTGATATGCATGGTCCCAAACAAAAGCTTACTAAAAACCGTCATCTGAGGGTGGTTATGGAGCGGTAGGACACCCGAGGGAGGCAACAAAAAAATCCCAATCTGAAAAAATGAATCATAATCCATTAAACTATAAAGATTTTACTTGAAGTGAATGTGAATTCTTTCTAAAATTGAGATTAGATGGTTTAGTCTAATAGACATGAAAATTTAACAAATAAAACATACCGAAAATTTGTCACAATCTGAAAGGTGTAGGTATGTGATTTTCGGAAATCTAGAGGTTTCTTTAACCCTGAAATAGGGCATATTAGGCCATACACCAACATCCGGTGCAGTCATTCCGTCTGCAAAAAATAAATAAACAAATTCAACCGTTAAAAATTATAATGAAACAAAGACCATTTGACCCTACAATCCCATGATATTCTCCAGACATTATCTTTGGTCCATCTTATCTCAATCAAGAACACTTGTTCAACATGTTTTGAATACCATATTGAGATCTTAGCCTCAAAATCACATTGATTTGTTACTTTTCAAGATATTTAATAGATCAAAGTGCGTGTGGAAATTAAATTAGAAAATCCAAATATAATCATGCTAGGTCCATCTTATCTCAATCAAGAATACTTGTTCAACATGTTTTGAATACCATATTGAGATCTTAACCTCATAATCACATTGATATGTTACTTTTCAAGATATTTAATCGATCAAATGTGCGCGGAAGTCAAATTAGAAAACCTAAATATAATTAATCTAGGGTCAATCTTAAACGAAAAAGGTAAGCAAGTAACACACAAAAACTCATCCGGTCTGATAAACGTTAATGCCGTGTGATTCAGTCAACGAATTCGAATCAAAACGATCAAAGTGCGTGTGGAAATTAAATTAGAAAATCCAAATATAATCATGCTAGGTCCATCTTATCTCAATCAAGAATACTTGTTCAACATGTTTTGAATACCATATTGAGATCTTAACCTCGTAATCACATTGATATGTTACTTTTTAAGATATTTAATCGATCAAAGTGCGTGGGGAAGTCAAATTAGAAAACCTAAATATAATCAAACTAGGGTCAATCTTAAACGAAAAAGGTAAGCAAGTAACAAACGAAAACTCATTCAGTCTGATAAACGTTGACCCCGTGTGATTCGGTCAACGAATTCGAATCAAATTCTAGCTAACACAAATATTCTATACACAGCATTACAATCAGCACATTGTTAGATTAAGATATGAAATGTGTTTGCAAAATACCAAATTGAACAAATCATCAAAGGCTTCTAATTTCTATATCTTTCATCATTTTCACATATTTTCTAACTAGAATTAACTTCCACTTTCTCTAAATTCCAAACCTAATGCTTCTAACAGTTACTATAAATATATAAATAATTGATCATTTAGTCAAAATTCAACTAAACAATCTACAAGCAATCAAATAATCAAATCCAATTTCAATTTTCAAAGATCATCAAATTACACCAACAAAATCCAACACATCATCAATCAAGATTCATAATCAAATAAACCAAACTCAACATGAAAGACACAATATCAAAATAAAATAAAAAAAATAATTAATTATCTTTAAAAAAATAAAATAAAAACTTACTTAAAATATCTTTTAGGAGTTCAATACCCTGAGGGGGTGGAACAACCCCAGGGCCACAATTGGCAAAAACCTCTCTGCATGTATCATAAAGCTTCTGCACTGCTGTAACTTTCTTCTGTCTGGTCCTCTTCATCTTCCTGTCACGTGACATCTTCTCCATGCCCATTTGTCAATTAAACTTTACAATCCGATTTGGGTATCTTCAAAACTGATAAAAATGGCGAATTGTGTGTTAGTTTCCAAAAGGAGTAAAAATTACGATCTGGGTATTGAAGATCGAGGTGACAATGACGATGATCAAAAGGGTTTGATGGGATAAAAAGAAGAGATAAAGATGTTGATTTTCATTTTTGGTTGAAAAAGATAGAGATGAATACCAGGGGCTGTGGTTTTGGTTTTCCAGTGGGCAGTTCCAACAGCGGATTCGGTATTTATGGCTTCCTATTTATTATTTAATTAACCTTGATGTTCATTTATTATTTGTTTTTATTATGAATTTTATGTTGTTCATTAAAAAGTCATGAAGAAAACGTGACAACTGACTAGCTGGCTCAGAGGTGTGTAAAGTTAACTATCTATTCTATATAATAAATAAATATTTTTCTTTCACACGAGACGTCTTCATATTCATTTTTATCATCTTTTTTCCGTCTCTCTTTTATTAAATACATTTATATTTTTTAATAATTATATATTTTTTTTAAATATATTAATTATACTAATATATACATTTATTTTAAATTATCACTTATTAAAAAAACTTTAAAACATAATTATGCAACTTTTATTTTCAATCAAACAGCAATGAAAGTTAAGTTACATTAAATAGTAATTAACGTATTTTCGAAACACAATTATATATTAATTTTTACATATTTTGAATTTTGTTTTTTTATTCGTAGCATATGTAATACATTTTTACACCTATAAAATATATAAATAAAGATAAAAAAAATTACGTATTAATATTTTCCACCATGTGTGTAGACACGGTTTCTAAGCTAGTTTTATTATAAACTAGCTTTAAACTCATATGTTACATGGGGTGAAATGTTAAGATTATATTAGTAACTTTTTTATTTTATTAAATGTAAAGATTATATAGATTATAGTAATCAAAACATTAAAAAAAAATACATGAAAATACATTTCATAAGTGGTGTAGTTTTTGCAATACATTAAATTACATGTAAAGTGAAATCTTATAACGATAATTTACAAATTTGAAAATACTTCATTGTATACAGTATTTGACGTAGTATTGGTAACTTTTTCATGTTTAACACTCACTAAATGCAACAAAAAATATAGTTTCTTTCCTCAGTGACTGAAAACACAAAATAGTCAAAACTGTTCGAAAAAAAAGTCACAAACGGTGCGAACCTGATTAAAGCCGGTAGAGAGTCAAAGAAATCGAAGATAATTAAATTGGTCAACAATTTTCTTGCATACGTTGTTTCTCTATTTTATTAGTTTCTTGAAACTTTATCAGACATTTTGTATAAACTTTAATCTTGATGTTGTAACATATTTACAAATATTTAAGTTGTAATTAAATTTACATATCAATTTTTTTTAAATCTCGCATTTTATAAGGAAAATCTCGCTAAAATTTTAATATTTAATCTCTCATTTAAAATAAAATAAAAAATACAAATAAAACTAAAATTTAAATTTCAACAATATATCGCCTTTTAAATTCAAAATTTAAAACTCCAAAATTTAAAAATCACACTCCTTGATATATCGACACAATTTAAATTTAAAATTCCAAAATTAAATGTGAAAAAAAATTAAAACTAATAAATTATAATTGAACCAAACATATATTTTTGAAAAAAAACTCGTCATTTAAAAAAAATTAAAGTTTACAATATAATACACTTTTAAAAATAAATGTTTATAAATTTCTTAATTTTAATTAAAAACTAACTATTAAAATTTCAAAATCAAAATAAAAATTTTATTTATAAATATCAAACTTAATTAAAAAGCTACTAATTAAATATTTGTAAACTTTATCTTAACATTTATTTATTTCAAATACAAAAATATTATTTTCAAATTGTATATGTAAAATAAAAAAATATATTTTTTTTAATAATGAAATTTTAAAAATTCGTTTTTTAATAATAAAACTTTAGAACTTTTTTTTTTAAATCTACTATTTTTTTAATTTTTGATTTTTAAAATATTCAATTTCGCTGATGATTAAAAAAAAACACAATTTGAGTCAATGATAATAATTGTGAATTGATTTTGTTAAATGTTTATTTATGTAATTTTTCAAAACAAATTAAGGTAAATATGAAAAGATTGAATACTGTATGTATTTGGGGGGGGGGGAATTTGTGAGGTGAATTGTGTAGATATAAAGACTGATGGCTACAAAATTCTCTAAGTACAACTGCTGCGGACTCCACAATTTTGCTGCTGACCAACAAGCTGTTGCGGATAAGCTTGTCTGATGCTGATAGTTGTTCTCATGCTGATGAACAATAGGGGTGTTCAAAACCGGATATCCGAAATTTTGGATATCCGAATTTCGGATATCCGAAAATTTCGGATAGTGAATTTCACTATCCGAATCCGTATCCGAAATTTCGGATATCCATTCGGATAGTGAAACGGATATCCGAAAATATAAAAAAAATAAAAAAATATATAAAAAAAATATTTTAAAATTACAAAAACAATTAAAAACCTTAAAAAACATTAGAAAATATACATATAAAAATATATAAATATAATATATCGGGTTTTGATTCAAATTTTATTATTTTTAAATAATAAAAACAATTAAAAAAAATATATAAATATAATATTTCGGATATTCGGATATCCGAACTATCCGAAATATCCGAAAATCACTATCCGAATCCGAAAATTCGGATATCCGAATTTTCGGATAATTCGGATTCGGATTTTCGGATAATTCGGGTTCGGTTTCGGATTCGGGTTTTTTTGAACACCCCTAATGAACAACTCTGATGCGGATAGCCTTATCTGTTGAAGTTCAGAGTTGCTGCTGATAGGCTTCTTAGCGGCATCAAACACTTGATGTTGCTGATAGGCAAATCATCAGCAGCTTTGGATGGTTGAGTCTTGCTGTGGATCATCAACTATGCTGCTGATAGCCATATCTGCTGAAGATTAATCGTTGCTGCTGATTGGCATATCAAAAGCATCAATTTTACTACTGACAACTTTCTGCTGCAACTCTGACACATCACATGCAGAAAGAATGTTACTAGTGTAGACAATAAAAGACAACGCTCTCCTTCCAAGTATCCAAGCAATGGTGCCTAAGAAGACGTTTGATTAAAGTTAACTTTTGTAGTCTTTGTTGTCTTAACTTGTAGTATAGCTTCTAGTATACAAGATCAACGGATTGTGTTTGATCTGATCCTTAGAATCAAGGGTCTGTCTTGATTCTTGTTCAGTGTACAAGTGTGCTTTCTTAAAGTTTTCTCTGTAATCTTGTAACCATTGAAGCTTAATACAATTTGATTTTATCAGTACTCTTTGTGTTGCTTGTTTACATTGCATAGTTGTGATTGTTTCCGCCAATCTCAACTAGAATAGAACCATCTTGTATTCACCGATCCTACAAGTGGTATCAGAGCTTTGGCTCTCAGATTAAACAAACTCACACCTGTTTAATCACTCACTGGTTCTATTCACTACTATCTCTTTGCTAAAACACCATATATCACAGATCCAGAAATGGCACAAAACAATGGTTTTGATGATACTGGAAGCATCAACAGACCACCAAGACTGGTGTCTGGAGAAGACTATGATATGTGGAAGAACAGGATGGAAAGTTTCTTCTGCTATCAAGAGTATGGGATGAGGAGATCCATTAAAGATGGACCATATGTACCCATGGTGGCCTCTGCTGATTCCGGAGGTCCATCAGTCCCCAAAGAACCCTCAAAGTATTCAGATGAAGACATCAAGAAGATGGAGATAGACTTCAAAGCCTTGGGATCCATTCAAATGTGCTTGCCAAATGAAGTCTTTCACAACTTCAGAGAATATAAGACTGGCAAGGAGCTATGGGAGGCTCTTGAGAAGATGTTTGCTGGGTCAGAAGAAGTGAAAGAAAATAGAAGAGACATTCTAAAGCAACAATATGAGAACTTTGTCTGGAAGGAAGGTGAGTCTCTTATTGTGTTGTACAACAGGTACACCTACCTTGTGGGAGAGCTACAATGCTCAAAAGTGAAGCTGGAGAATGAAGACATTCTCAAGAAGTTCATCAGGTTTCTGCCAAACTGCTGGACACTTTACACAGTGTTAATCAGAAGAACTAGAAATTTAAAGACTCTGCAGATGACTGAGCTGTTTGGCATGCTGAAGACCTATGAATTAGAAATGATTCAAGCCAAAGAGAGAAGCTCAAGTTACTCAACAACCTCATCATCCACCACCACTTCCTCTGCACTTCACTCTGACCACTCAGTTCCTAGTTCAAGCAACTACTACCCTCCCATTGTCACTCATCCCCAGACTCCAACCTCACAATCAAACAACTCACCATTTCTTCTTGAAGCCCCACCTCAAACATCAACTTCCGCTGACTTTGTCTCTGCAAACTCAAGCAATATGTCCTTTATCAAGGAAGATATGGAATGTTTTCATCCATATGATCTAGAAGAAATGGATATACAACACTCCTATGACATGCTCTCTCTAAGAGCAAAAAGGTTCTACTCTAGAACAGGAAGACCCATTCCAAGCAACAACTCCAACACCAGAGTTGGATTGGACAAAAGCAAACTGAAATGTTACAATTGTAACCAACTTGGTCACTTTGCCAGAGAATGCAAGGCACCAAAGGCAAATACAGTAGCTGCCCAGCCAAGGCAATCTCATCAAGGTCAAACAAGCCAAGCTCAGCCAAGACAGCAACAAGCTACCCCTCCTACTCAAACTGCAGCGTGTGCAACTGTTGGAACTGTTGAGTTTGACTGGAGCTTCCAGTATGAAGATCTTTCTGCCAACAATCAAGCTCTCATGGCAGACACATCAGCGATACCACCTCAGGTATATGAAAATCTTTGTACTCAGGCTTGTATTGATAAGGTTCTTGGATACAGAAAACATAACCAAAATCTCATAGATCAAAATGAAGAGTTTCACCAAATGAAATCTGAATTTAAAAAGGTTGAAGACAGTTACAAAGAAAAAATTAACTGTTTAAAGAAAGAGATTTCATCATTAAAACATGAACAAACAAACCTTGAAACTCAGATTGATGATCTTCTGGTTAAGTTTAAGGCTACAAGGGCTGAATTCGCAGACCAAAAGGTCCATGTGAAAAAATATGAGTTTGCATCCAAAAAGCTGCAAAGACTTTTGGATGCTCAAATTCATGAAAGGGTAACTGCTGGAGTTGGGTTTCGAACTGAAAAACCCTACAATGTTGTTCCTCCACCTGCTGACTTTTGGATACTCAAATTCTTGAAAGGGTAACTATGTAGCTATTCATGAACCAAGTTTCAATCTTTCCAATCTTGATCTGGCCAACCGAAATCTTGATCCTGCTGTCCAAGAAACCTTTGTGCAATAATGCACTATTTCATCTGAGTCTGAGTCCATATGCTCAGACTCCACTGAAACCAATAAAGCTCAATCACTACCTGCCTTTGAAGTCATTTAAACCATCACTCCAAGCCCCTTCATCCCTTCAAAAACAATACCAGTATCTCAACTCACCAAACAAATCAAAATCAGCTATCCTCCAGAAGGAAGAAAGCTAACTGTTGAAAAGGGACAATCTTCAACCTCCACCAACCCAAATCCTCAATCTAAATCCACCCAACCAAGGAAGGTGTTTGAAATATGTCATGCACTTGGAGAGAGAGCTCCATATGTTCAAAATACATTAGAGGAAGCCACTTTTGAGCACAACAAAGCTCACCCCTGGAATTTCAAAGACTTGTTCAAAAGAAAAGATTATGTGTACTTCCAAAGGTACAAACTGGCTAAATCATGTTTTGTCTGTGGCAAATACAATCACACTGCCAGCACATGCTTCTACTACCTTCAGCAACAAAGAAACCTCAAGCAACATGCTTTTGAGAAGACAAACAAGAACAAAAAGGTAAGAAGCTTTGAAGCCAAGGCAACTCATTTCAGAAACTCTCTCTCCCCACCAAGGAAGCAGCTGCCAAAACCTCAACAATCTTGCATCATCTGTGGTGAATCAAACCACTTTGCTTCAATTATGAATTTAATCCCTTCAACTAGATCCTTCATCAAGCCCCTCCTAAACAAAAGCCTATCAACAAAAGAACTTCTACAGAGAAACCCTCTGTTAACAAGGTAAAGAAGTAAACCATCAGCAGTCAGCAAAAATGTTGTTGATAAAGTGAAGCCCAAGAAACCAAAGGACAAGCCTTCAGCAGCAACCAAGTCCGTTGCTGCTCAAGTAAAACCATCAGCAACAACAAAATCTGCTGCTGATAAGGCAAAGTCCTCAGCAACAAAATCTGCTGCTGATAAAGCAAATCTGTCAGCAGCCAAAGCAACATCAGCTGCTGATAGAGCAAAGAGATCTAGAAAACCACCTCATCAGTAATGGAAAGCCAAGATCCCAGCCTCTATCACTCAAAGCATCATCATTGGCTCCATTTAATGCAAGCATACTGATGCTGCTGATCCAACGACACACTTACCCAAGTCTGCAAGTTCTTGGGTTCCTCCCTCTAACTAGATCTCTCTCATGTGCAGGGACAGCCAGATCACAAGAATAACACCTGAGTTGTAGACAGTGGTTGTTCCAGGCACATGGCCTGTAACATATCCATCCTCTCCAACTTCAGACACTTCAATGGAGGATATGTTGCCTTTGGGAGTGATTCAAAAGAAGGATCAATTACTGGACAAGGAATCGTGTCCAATGAAAGGATGAGTATTGAAAGAGTAAACTGTGTCAAAGAATTAGACTTCAATCTCATGAGTGTGTCCCAGATCTGTGATCAAAAGCATTGGATGCTTTTCACAGATAAAGAATGTTTTGTACTATCCCCTGGCTTAAACAAACCTCCTCCAGAGAAGATCCTATTGACTGCTCTGAGAAAAGATAATCTATATGTGCTTGACATGAATGAGGTCACTACATCTGATAGTGTATCTTGTTTTCTGTCTAAGGCATCAGTTAACGAATCAGCTCTCTGGCACAGGAGATTAAGCCATGTCAATGTAAAAACCATTAACAAGTTGGTAAAGGAAAATCTTGTAAGAGGGTTTCCTGAAAAAGAATTCCAACTTAAAGATCATTGCATTGCATGCTTGAATGGAAGCAACACAAGAGTTCTCACAAGCCCAAGACATTGAATTCAAATGACACTCCATTACAGCTGCTGCATATGGATCTCTTTGGTCCTACAAATGTCATGTCAATGGGTAAGAAGTCATACTGTCTGGTGATCACTGATGACTATACCAGATTTTCATGGGTATACTTCTTGAGAACAAAAGATGAAACTGCTGAGATTCTTAAATCTTACATTCTTCGAGTTGAGAATCAAAGCAATCAAAATGTGAAAGTCATAAGGTGTGATCAAGGTACAGAGTTCAAGAACCACACTCTGAACTATTTCTTTGAAAGCAGGGGAATAGAAAGACAATACAGTGCTCCAAGAACTCCTCAACAAAATAGGGTTGCTGAAAGGAGAAACAGAACTCTAATTGAATCAGCAAGATCAATGTTGGCTGATTCAAAACTGCCTCTCACATTCTGGGCAGAAGCAGTCAGTACAGCTTGCTATGTGCAGAATAGAGTTCTCATTGTCAAGCCTCTCAACAAGACACCTTATGAACTCTGGTTCAAAAGAGTTCCCTACATTGGATTTCTAAAACCTTTTGGATGTCCATGCACCATTCTGATCACACATGGGGTTCTTCCTAAGTTCGGTGCCAAATCTGATGAAGGATACTTTGTGGGCTATTCCTCTCAATCCAAGGCCTATAGAGTATTCAACTCAAGAACAAGAATCGTGAAAGAATCAGCCAATGTGGAATGTAGGGAACACATTGCATGTGAACAGGGAAAAGGCCCAGACTGGCTCTTTGATATAGACTCCTTTACACAAATATTTGAGCCTCTCATCTTCTCAAATATGGAGTCTACCTCTTCCAAAGCACCAACTTCCACATCTTCCATTTACTACAGATTGGAGTTCACTAGTCCCTCTATCAGACTGAAAAGGCCATCTATTGATCCTCCATATGTTGTGGAAGCTATTGAAGCTAGTGAATCCGGAACCAGACTCTCAAATGTCACTAGCAGCAGCCTCTCTGAGAATGAAAATCCGAATGAACTTCAAGACACATCTGTAAATGCTGTAGAGGCATCTGCTGCAGATGCTGCTGATAATGTTGATGTTGTTGTTGATATTGAAGACTCTTCCATCATGAATGAAGAGTTTCCTGATCAGAATCAGATCAATCTTGAGCAAGGAATACAATTGGATGTTGTACCAGCATAGAGAATCAACAAGGAACATCCCCTGGATAATATCATTGGCCAAGTTCACCAAGGAGTTCAAACAAGAAGCAAAACTCATGAGGCCAATATATGTCTGTATTCCTGCTTTCTATCTCAGGTAGAACCAAAGAAGATAGATGAAGCTCTGAAACACAGCATTTGGATTGAGGCAATGTAGGAAGAATTGCTGTAATTCAAGAGACAGGATGTCTAGAAACTTGTTGATCTTCCACCTGGTCAAACTGCTATTGGCACAAGATGGGTATTCATGAACAAGCAAGATGAGAAAGACATTGTAGTTAAGAACAAAGCCAGACTTGTAACTCAAGACTACACTCAGGAAGAGGGAATTGACTATGATGAAGTCTTTGCTCTTGTTGCCAGGCTGGAGGCCATCAGAATCTTCCTGGCATATGTTGCATCCAAGAACTTCATAGTTTATCAAATGGATGTCAAGAGTGCCTTTCTGTATGGGAAGATTGGTGAGGAAGTATATGTCAAACAGCCTCCAGGCTTTGTAGATCCTGCACATCCTAACAAATTGTTCAAACTAGACAAAGCTCTCTATGGCTTACATCAAGCTCCAAGAGCCTAATATGAAACTCTGTCAGCCTAATATGAAACTCTGTCTGGATATCTACTAAGCAACAACTTCAGAAGAGGTGCCATTGACCAGACCTTGTTTATCAAAGATGAAGGGGGAGAAATCCTACTGGTATAAATCTATGTTGATGACATCATCTTTGGATCAACAAGGAAGAAGTTATGTAAAGACTTTGAGATCCTGATGCACTCAAAGTTTGAAATGAGTTCAATAGGTGAACTAAATTTCTTTCTAGGTCCTCAAGTCAAACAAGTTCCAAATAGAATCTTTATCAGCCAATCCAAATATGTCAAGAGCATTTTGGAAATATTCAAGATGGCTGACTGCTCTGCTGCAAGAACTCCTACGCAAGTGCACCATCAACTGACTCCAGATAAAGATGGTCAAGACATTGATCAACATCAGTACCGTGCTATGATAGGATCACTCATGTATCTCACTGCCTCAAGGCCAGATATCATGTTTGCAGTATGCCTTTGTGTAAGATTCCAAGCAGCTCCAAAGAATACACATCTTCAAGCTGTCAAGAGAATTTTTAGATACCTAAAGGGAGCCCCAAGGCTTGGGCTATGGTATTCTAAAAATGATAAGTTCAACCTGTATGAATACACTAATAGTGACTATGGAGGATGCAACTTGGACAAAAAATCCACATCAGGGGGGTGTCAGATTCTGGGAGGAAGACTGATTTCATAGCAGTGCAAGAAACAAACTTGTGTATCAACTTCTACAGCAGAAGCATAATACATTGCAGCTTCAAGTTGCTGTGCACAAGTCATCTGGATACAAAACCAAATGCTGGATTATGGGATGACTTTCATAGCCACTCCCATTCACATTGACAACATGAGTGCTATATCAATCACAAACAATCCGGTGCAGCACTCCAAGACAAAGCACATTGACATCAGGTATCACTTCATAAGAGATCAAACTGAGAAAAAGAGAATTATTTTAACTAAAGTTCATACCAATGAGCAATATGCTGACTAGTTTACAAAACCTTTTGATGAAGCTAGATTTAGATATTTAGTTGACTCCATTGGTATGATGAACTTTGACTAAAATCTGTCTCTAATTTTTTTTAATGTGTTTGTTTTTTGTTGTAAATAAAAATTATAAGTCAGTAACAACTTTTTTTTGCTGCTGACAGGTCTAATCATCAGCAGCAAAGAATTTGCCACTTACTGCTTTAAGTTATCAGCAGGAACAAGTTTCCTGCGGATAGCTTTAAGGCAGTCAACAACAACATCTTTGTTGCGGACCATTGCATCCATCAGCAACAATTGAGTTTGCTGTTGACAGACTTAACCATCCGCAGCAACCAAGTTTGCAGCGGATATGCTTAACCATCCGCAGCAACCAAGTTTGCTGCTGGTGGGTAAAAATGAGTTCAAATTAACTTCTTCCCGCGGTAAAAATTACTTTCAGTCTTTACCAAGACTGCTATAGTGTATTACAGCTGTAACAGTGAAAAGTGAATGGTTTGTACTGTACAAGTAACTTTGCTTTTCCCTCCTCTGCCGTTATAACACAAATCAAATTTCTCCTTCACCTCTTCACATTCAATTCCAACCTAACTCTCGCCATTTTCTCTCAAGCATTCAAAGCTTTCCATACTTAACCACCTTTCAAAAACCTCCTCCTTCCCTCCAAATCCAACGACAATGACAGAGGTCGACATAAACCATCCTAATGACAAGTTTTCTCCCTACCACAATCTCACTGCATACCTAGTTAAAGGAAAGAAGTCTGAAGGGTTCGATGATATGATCGATTTTCTTTGTCGATCAAAGATATATTTTGCACTAACCGTCAACCCTATACATCCCTCATATGGAGGATTTTTGGAACACCGCCGTCTACTCTACCGAACAAGGGATTCCCCAAATCTAAGCCATGGTAGATGGCAAAGACATCATCGTCATTGAAGCTACTCTCAGAAAACACCTCAAGTTTCAGGACGAGGGGCGCCATTTCATACACCAGGGAAGAGTATATATGAGGACCTTTGTATCCATAGGGTACACTGTAAATCAGAACGACTATACTGTTGAAAAGGCGCTGATGGGCACTCCATGGAAGTTTCTATGCCACACTCTTCTACAGTGCATATCCTAAAAGATAAGTGGATGGTATCAAGTGAGTTCTTCTCTCGCCTCTATTGTTCACGGTATGGTCACTGGCCAAGGTTTCAACTTTGCACATCTCATTTTTGAAGGTTTGAGATATAACCTTCAAGAAGGTGCAAAGCAAGCATTCTATATGTACCCAAGGTTCTTGCAGGAAGTTTTCAACAATGAGCTAAAAGACCTTTCCAAACCTGCAAGAATCTACCTTATGCTGGGACATAAAAATAATATTTTTCAAAACATGAGAACTGTTTCCAAAAAGTTCTTAGGGGTCAATGCTCCATTGTTATCTACAATGATGAACATACAAAGTACATAGGGTGACAGTTCAGCAATCCCAGCTGATACTGATCCCACACCCTCCACTTCAAAGCCTGAACATCAATCTACTTCCATTGTTCGAACCCCTGTCCTATTGAGGGTGCACAGGCACAACAACTACTTACACCTGTTTTGGATGTTATCACTGCCCAACTGGAACACAGGTTACCAGTTGAGGCAAGCTATACTAGAAAAAGAAAAAGGAGCAAGAAGACTCCTTCTATTCTTGTCTCACAAGCCCAATCCCAACCTAAAATACCTCATTCAGAATCCCAACATTCTGATGAGAATATCAAAAATGATAGCCAAATTATCAGAGAGACTTCCTTGGAAGTTCCTCTATTAGGATCAGGATCACATCCCGGATCCATAGAACAACCTTCTGAGCCCGTTCATTATTTTTTTTTCTCTGAACTTAAGTGCAGAGGCACCTAGTCAAGATGATATGCCTTCTCCAACTACCACTATCTCGGAGGTATTGATTGACTTGGCTGCTAATGTACCCAGCCCAAGTTCATCACCTAAGAAGGTTCAATCTGGGAGTGATGATAGAGTGAATGAGGAAAGGGCTATCACTACTACTGGTACATCAATTGACCAGGAGGACAGTGATAACATCACTAAGTCCCCAACTACGACAACTCACAGTGAGGATGTTTCTCTTGAAACACTCTTCACTGAGAGGAATCTCAGGTGCCAAGAAAACCAGGTTGATGGGGATGCAGAGGCTAGGCCTAAGGCCCCATCTAGTTCCAAGGATTCCACAACTGTGGATGAGGACAGACTGAAACGTGAAAATATGGAATTGATGGCTAGGGTGGCAATGCTAGAGGCTGAAGTGTCCAAACTACAGCACCAAGTCTCTATGCATGAAGCCCATCAATGCCCTCCAGTGACTACTCCTTCCCTTGTATCAGTGGGCACTCAAACAGATGAAACTCTATGCACTGATGCAACCAAAATGGGGGAGATAGTTACTGCTGAAGATGGTGCTGACACAGTCTTGAGGACTGGATACAAGAACAGGCTGCATTTCAAAGTACACTCTTCAAGCCTGCTTTTGTTCAAATTCATGACTTGCCAGACTCAGTAGATGAAGAGGAAGATATCTCTGAGGACTGGAAGTTAGTGGTCAGAGTTGTTGATGAGGTCTTGGAAAATAAAAGTGAAGATGAAGACAAACCTCTGTCATTCAGCATATTGCCAGCTGCTGCAAGTACATCAAGACATACCATTGCCCATCAATTCACACTGACTGCACATAAGCTAGAGTTTGACTCTATCCTATATTGAGGGTATGATGGTCTATCTGAGAGATTCTGGATTGGACGGGAATTTGGTGGAATAGAAGAGCTTAATTGGAATACACTGAATCCACTTCAGGTTCTTGAACTGTAATTAACAAGATGCATCAACACTTCCACAGATCTCTCAGCAGAACTTACAATTGATAGATTATGCATCTTGATGGAGGATAATATGCCCTGGTTTCAATGGTTTCTAGAAAAAGCAAACAGGGTGGCCTATCCTAAACATATTGCAGAGTCTTCAAGAACATCATAACAAAGACTGGCTCCAAGACTTGACTTGATAAGGAGCAGTGCTTTAACATAAGAACAATTTCTATGTTGGAAAAGATTCTTCTACAATGAAATGGTCAGGGGCCTGGAAGTGCAAGGATGGTCAAACACTCGGTCCTCTGGTTTTCAGTTCTTCTTGTGTGATGGATCATCTTTCAAAATCAACAACATTCAAGAAATCCTGCTCCTCAATCCAGATTTCCTGCATAAGGTCTTTGAGCTCAGGACACACATCTACAACATCAACTCCTTAGAAAGTCAAGCAATGATCAAGATTATCAAAGGTTTTCTTGAAAAGGAGGGATGGCTTGCAATGGATGATTCTGACTCAGATCTATCCCTTCCCTCCTTACCAACTGTTATACTGAGTGTAGTAGTAAGTCAAGAAAAGTGTCTACTCAGAATGTCAAAGAGGCTTTTAAAGCTATACATGGGAGTGAATGGGAAAAGGAAGAGAGTGAAGCAGTCCCTTCCTCTGTGTCTGTTCCTCAGATTGCCAATGAAGCTGAAGCTGAGATCCCAACAACATCTCTTACATCTGCTGTTGTGATCTATGAAGCTGAAGCAGAGGCATCCAATAAAGACAAGCAGAAGGGCATCATGACAGAAGAAGAAGAAGAAGAAAGAATAGAGAAAGAGAAGAGAGAAAAAAGAGAAGAGAAGAAGAGGAGATGGCTGAGATGAGAAAGATTCAAGAAAGGAAAGCTGCCATTCTCCTCAGGGAACAACAGATCCAGTTGCATGCTAGGCAACTGGATGCTTTGAAAGTTAAAGTTCCTACAACTACACAATTACAAGAAGATGAAGCTCTAGCTCTTCAGCTGCAGGAACAACTCGATAAAGAAGAAGAAGAAGAAAGAGAAAAGAAAAGAAAACAAGATGCTAAGTTCAGGATAACTGACTCTGAACTAGCCAAAGAAATGAGAGAGGAGTGGACAGAAGCTCTGATTTCTCAAGGTGAGGATGCAGACTACCTTGAGAAATTGTCAAATAAAGAAATCTATAGAGCTTTCATGGGTCAGCAATGTCAATTGGCAAACAAGAAAAAAGTTGAAGAAGAAGAAGAAGAAGAAAAAGCCAAACAAAAGTCCAAAAAGACCATTGCATTTAACATAAGGACACATGAAGAAAGGAAGGTCATGATGGACTTCCTGAAGGCTAGAGGAGAGAGTGGAAAGAGGCTAGAGGAGAGAGTGGAAAGAGGCTAGGTCCAATGAGTTTTATGAATCTGCAAGCCTTGTATTTCAAAGTAAAGAAGGAAGAGAAAGAAAGATTGGGGAAGACAAGCTCAAAGAAAATGGTAAATACTCAAACTGATGATAAAAAACAAAAGAAACCCAACCTACTCCCTCATCCACTCCTTCCTCTATCCAACAACCTTTCACTCTCCCTCCTAGACCTCCCTCCTCTCCACCCAAAGAGTCCAAATCCTCCCACCCAGCTCCTCCCCATCAACAGCCCCCCAATAAGAAAAACAAACCTACTACCAAACCAGAAGATTCAAGAGAAATTGTTGGTTGGTTCTACAGTAATCAAGATCAATGGTTTGAAGTCTTCAGGTGGAGGGCAGAAGTAAAAAAGGTCAATCTATAAAACTGTTGATGAGGTGATGCAGCTCCCAGATTCTGATCTTAGAAGAATGATGGAGCTGGGTGAAGCTCATGAGCCTGAGAATGAAAGTGGAAGACATATGTTGCTAGTGATCAAACATCACTTTAACCCTAGCAAAGATGTAGTCATTGATGCTAAACCTATCCAATACCTCTTTCCATTCACTAACTGGTCTTACAATGCTGAGAAGGATGAATTCACTATAACAGTTGTAAGAGGTCAGCAGATGAGATGTTCTAGCAAGGCCATTTTTAAGATGTCAAGCAAGGACATCAAGTCTCTGTCTGAGCTTCCTCTTGACAATCCCAGCAAGGACCCCAGAGGCTATGAGGTAGCAAGGATAGTTTGCTAACATGCAAAAGCTTCAGCAACAACAACAGTAAGAAAGTTTTGGTAGCATCAGTCTAGGGGGAGTTTGTAGATATAAAGACTGATGACTACAAAATTCTCTAAGTACAACTGCTGCGGACTCCACAATTTTGCTGCTGACCAACAAGCTGCTGCGGATAAGCTTGTCTGCTGCTGATAGTTGTTCTCCTGCTGATGAACAACTCTGCTGCGGACAACCTTATCTACTGAAGTCCAGAGTTGATGCTGATAGGCTTCTCAGCAGCATCAAACACTTGATGTTGCTGATAGGAAAATCATCAACATCTTGGATAGTTGAGTCTTGCTGCGGATCATCAACTATGTTGTTGATAGCCATATCTGCTGAAGATTAATCGTTGCTGCTGATTGACATATCAAAAGCATCAACTTTACTACTGACAACTTTCTGCTACAACCCTGACACATCACATGCAGAAAGAATGTTACTGGTGCAGATAATAAAAGACAACGCTCTCCTTCCAAGTATCCAAGCAATGATGCCTAAGAAGACGTTTGATTAAAGTTAACTTTTATAGTCTTTGTTGTCTTAACTTGTAGTATAGCTTCTAGTATACAAGATCAACGGATTGTGTTTGATCTGATCCTTAGAATCAATGGTCTGTCTTGATTATAAGTTACTATATAAGTAGTGTATCTGTTCAGTGTACAAGTGTGCTTTCTTAGAGTTTTCTCTGTAATCTTGTAACCATTGAAGCTTAATACAATTTGCATTTATCAGTACTCTTTGTGTTACTTGTTTACATTGCATAGTTGTAATTGTTTCCGCCAATCTCAACTAGAATAGAACCATCTTGTATTCACCGATCATACAAATTGTGATTATGACACTTGTCAAAACCATTTAATTTTTTATTATAAGAGAGATTAATTTAAGTTATTATCAATTACACGGATGATGTATGTTTAGGATGGTCCAAATATGGTTTGCTTATATTGCAAGTTTAGTCGTCATGTGAAGGGCATGGTACAAAGCTCTCTCGGTGGTGAGAGATTCTGGCATGAGCTTATTCATAGGAGAAACTACGGCTATTTTTAATTTTAATTTTAATTTTTTTTAAACTACATTATAAATAATTAATGCTCACACCATTCACAATCATATGAATATACTCCTTCCATGTGAGAGTGGTGTGAGAAATATGGGTGGGTGAGCTTGCGTCCATGTAGTGTCTAGCGTGCACTTTTTGCTTACACCACTCACATTCATATGAATATACCCTATGCCCTAAGAAGGAGAACGTCAACCTTAACATTCGTGACACTCTCTCTTCCACGTCAACGTCACATCATTTTTTTCATTTCATCCCCAAGACTAATGGGCGTACTCTTCACTATTCACACACTATCATATCAGGCTATCAGCACCACATCAAACTTTCACAGTCAAACTTTAACTTCCATATACTAAACCATGGCAAGGGTATCACTTCTCAACACTTTCAAACAATCACATTACTTATAAGTTATTTTTTTTAATTGTTAAAAGAGTATTTAAGTATCTTGAACATATATTTTGAACGTAAATACGAAAATTAGGAGTCTTACATATACGTACCACATAATGTTACATATACGTGACACATAGTGTTACGTATATGTAACACTAACATAATGATAATTGTTGCCTATACGTAACACTATATTTGAAAATGGTTATCACGGTTATCACATAAATATTGGTTATAATTTGAACCGCACCTTATAAATGTAAATACTATTATTATAGGGTTAATATTATTAAAAAAAAAGGTACAACACTTCGAGCGGAAAAAATACAAATGTAAATACAATAAAATATATATGTACTCTCATCGTCGTCGGGTAGTCGAAGTGCGTAAATATGTTCTACCAAAGTTTCTGATCAAACATGTGCTAAAGCCGTTTACAAGACTAAAATATATTTTATTTTGAAATCAACTCGGTTTTCAATAAAAGTTATATAGGAATGTTCATAAAAAAAGTTAATAGAACACAATGTATTTAGTTTTTTTTTTAATAACAAGCACGAGTTATTATAGAAAAACCAAATTAAATTAAAAAAAGATTTATTAAAAAGTAAAAACACTGATGTGACTAGCTTCACCCCAAGGACTCGCGCTAGAGCCACGTCAGACCACGACAGTGATTCACATTAGGGGGCGCGGTGTTCACTCCGTGGCCACGGCGCCACATCGCCCCACGACGTGTGCCGCGACTAGTATGTCGGATTGCCTAACAGGGGGTGTGGACATCTTTCACATCTCTGAACTTTATTTTTAAACAAAAATAAAAAATGGACGTAAACTTATAAAAACAAACTATAAATAAATTTCATTAATAAATATATAAGTATAAATTAAAAATAAAATTACATTTCATGATTTAAAAAACATTAATAAAAATAAAAAAATTGCATTTTAATAAAATAAATACAAACTAAGAAGAAAACTGCATTTCAATTAAAAAAACGAGATGTCAAGATTGTGTATATGGACCCTTAAGATATGCTCGACGAGGTCCGCTTGTGGGTTATGGAGGGTTTTTTGGTAGTGTAATTTTCTATACGTGTCTTAGTTTACTTGTAGACCATCTTGAACGGGTGAAAGCTCGTTTTCATGAAAATGATACAATGCGTAATCTTGGTCTTTTAATATTATATTGCGTAAAATGATGCAAGTGTAGATTATTTTCTAATTTTATTATGATGCATAGTTCGTATGGAGTCTCGAAGTATAACCCAACAACTTTTGAGGACACCAAAAGCTCGTTCCACATTCTTTTGTGCTACTTCTTGTGCTTTCTTGAATCTTTTTTGTCTATCTGTGTCCAGAAAGCTAAATGTTTTCATAAAAGCAACCTCATTCGGGTATCCCGTCGGCAATCTAGTATGTTCTTAAGGGGCTTCCACTTTGAGTATAATTGTAGGGTATTTGTGATCACCTCTTATATATTAACCTTTCCATTCAATTGGACAATTCCTCCCTGTCTAGTATGTACATTCAATGTTGTCTATCATTCCAGGATATCCATGTATTGATTCATGTGTCGCATGCAAAATTTGAATATCGCTTTGCGCAAATATTTGCGGCCGTACATGCGAATAATACATGTACAAAGAAGGTTTAGAATTTCACGTGAGACTCTTGTAGTCATCTTCAAATGCCTTATCACACGCATATGAAATTGTCTCGTATGTTTGTTGACGCATTTGGCTATTTGCTGATGCACCCTTTTGTAATGGAGTGAATGACCGTTTGCCTCTAGATGTTCATAAAAAATGGAAAATATTCTTGTATCTGGCTGCATCATTAAAAAATGGAAAATGATTTGAGCCATTATTGTTGCAACCCGGGTGGTAATTTCGAATGAATTAGCTTCATCTTCGCTCGATGAGGACAAAAAACTAAAGTTGTTGATGATGATGATAAATCCATTTTTAAAAATATAAATTTGGTGAAAGAATATTGACGATAAAACAAAATTCATATTGAGTAAATGGTTGGTATTTATAAATTGGGAAAAAGGTTTTTTTTTATAATCTAGCTGATGAAGAGGAGTCAACAAAAAATTTTATGTAGACAAACCAATGACAACCATCTGCGCCGAAACTGCATATAGGCGGGTGGGGGTGTTCATCTTGGGAAGATGATGATGTGGCATGGGATGGTGCTTAAACCGCAACCACACCATGCAACCAGAGTTTTCGAAATTACATAGGTGGTCTTTTTTGTTTACTTACGGGTAAAATTTTGGGGCTCAAAATATTTTTTTCCTCGTTTTACATTTATAAAATATAAATTATTGTTTTGTTATTATATCCATATTTAAACACAAAACGTAGTGATGTAATAGCCGGTAAGACCCTCTCCACGCACACGCGAGGTCGCGGATTCAAGACCTGGCAGCTTTGTTTTCACCCCTTGTTTCATTTGTGATTTACCCACCCCACTTCGCCCAATTGAGAAAGTTCCCCTACTTTTCTCCTTATATATTCATGTCCCACGTCGCCTAAACAACCTGTCACACCGCGGGTCTACCGTGACCGATTGATACATAACTATAGCAGCGGAAACATAAATACATCCATAACACTAGATCCAAACCAAAGTACATTACAATACTTAGTTTTGTAAATACAAAATCCATTTCAAGTAGGGAGTGTACAATACTTAGTTTTGTAAATACAAAATCCATTTCAAGTAGGGAGTGTATAGATATGTCTTGTGGGCCTTAGCTTATTTCTTAAGTTTTGTTTGCCTTAGCTTAGCTTTGTTGTAGTTGTTCACAAGGGCGGATTTAAGAGGATGGTAGGGGTACCTGTCGCTACCCCTCAACTTTCGACACGCAGTGACAATTTTTTTAACCGTTTTATGTTTTCCGATACCCCTGAACGAAATTTTAGATACCCCTGAAATTTTCTTGCAAACTAATCCCAACACTCAGGGGCGGATCTACATAGAGCCGTGGGGGTTCACCGGACCCCCCGAGTTTTGAAATTGTAGTAGAAAGCTATATATAAAACTGGGGTGAACCCCTTAAAAAATATAGAGTGAACCCTATACAGAGATGAACAAGTTAAAAACTAATCAAGTTCAAGTTTTGAAGATTCTCCGGCGAGATGGTGTTCTGATGAAGTTCAGTGAGATGTAGAGAGAAGTACAGAACTTTGAAGAAGAAGAAAGAAGCTGTTAATACGTTGAGTTGAAAATATATTAGTTTATGGGCCTTTTTAAGAGAACCCCGTGTTAATTCTATTATTTTTTTCTTAACATTAACCTACCAACATCATCGAAATTGACGACACACTGTTCTATTTTACCTGCTCTTCTGCTGTCAACCTCGTTTAATGCAACTCAATTTTTAAGATGAGCTATGTGAGTCTAAGTTATTAATTTTATATTTGCTTTCTATTGATAATTTATTTAATAAATTACAGTGTATAAAGTTTGTTTTCTTCAATTTTATTTTATATGATTAGATTATTTATTAGTGAATATATATTATTTAATTTAGAGTTTATTATTTTAGTTTGTTATCAATTAACCAAAACAAACATTGAAACTTTATGAGGCATATTTCTAAAAAATATCCGGATAAATACTTGGTTTTATGAGGCATATTTCTAAAAAAAATAATAATCAAACATGACCCAATCAATCAACAATCAAGTATTAATTTGAATTGCTTGATCAACAATCAACAATCAAACATTAATCAACAATCAAACATTAATCAAACAATAATATAAATTTATATCTTTTGATTTTGAAGGCAAAAAAGAGTCCACAGCAGTCCAAGAAGAAAGAGTTAGGTTCCTGCCGACTGCTGCAGTCCACGAAACCCATGATGATCTCTTCTCTTCCCGCTCGGCTCGCTGGGCAATGCCCTGGATGGAGGATCGATCGATGAGCAGGCAGTCCAAGAGCCGGCCGCTCGCTGCTGTGTTCCTTCTTTTTTCTTTCTTTTTTTTCACTTATCCAACTCAAGCCCAGCCCATCTTATTTATTATCTATTGGGCCTTTTTTAAATTTTGAAATGGATAAATACAAGAATTATAATATTAATAAGATTGGGCCTTTTTTTATAAAAAAAATATATGTAATATATATATATATATATATATATATATATATATATATAATTTTTGAAAAATGCGGGCCCCTCGGAATACCGGGCCCTGGGCGGTCGCCCACCCCGCCCCCCTCTGGGCCGCCCCTGGCTTCATTGTACGCTATCTGAATTAGTATATGTCCATGAAATAGAAGAGGTTTTTGAAGGCCGGGGGTCTCAGTGGGAGCAACCTCTCTATCATATGGGATAGGGGAAATCCTCCTCCACCCCCAGACCCTACCAATAGCTCTGCTAGGTGTGAAATTTACTAACACTGAGTATGCTTGTTTGTTTTGATCTGTTTGAGATGATACACAACCTGAACCGACCCATGTAGATGTTTATATATTGCCACCTTTAGTATTTTTATTAGAAATTTGTTTCAATCAGTTTACATACACACATGATCATCATAAACAGCATTTCATATGGCCTTACAGAATCTGAAAGCTACTATATTCTTCCTGCAAGTAACTGGCAAGGTTTTTTTTTTGAGTTTTAGGAAATTTATTTACATAGTTGCATGTGAAAGGTAACAAAAACCCTTCATATTTTCCCTCATTATGGTAGAAAGCTTGTAAAATTGCCAAAAAAAGAACCACTTGGTTCAGCAAACAGATGCAATCAGAGTTTATAATCCGGCGAGATCATAAACTGAAAATTATCATCAGTCTTGTAGAATATCCCAGGATACTCTTCATCATTGGCCATCAACTGTTGGCATTTCTTGTCTTCTGCATCATCATCTTCTTCTTCACTGCTATTAAGGTTTTTCTGAACCAGATCTCTAAAGATTGATGACTGAAATAGCAGCCCGAGTGCAGTTGGAGATGATTTTTTACTTGGACTAAATGGAAAGTTGAATTCAGAAGACATTTCTTGTTTCTGTGGAAAGTTTGTATTTTCAGTTATTGTGTTATTATAGCCAAAAAACGGTTGTTCTGATTCCTCAGTCAGACCGAAATTGTTAAATGGCAAAACAGTTAATTCTGTTTGTGTTTGTGGCTCTTCAGGAGTTTGTGTTCCTGGCTTCAACCATCTGATGTAAGTACTTAAGTCGAAATTGGTCACTGCATTCACACCTCTGTACTCGATTGCTGCTATGTCATAAGCACGCGCTGCCTCTTCTTGGGTGCCTGCAGAACAATACTGTTAAATGAACCAAAATGGTCACTTGATAAAACGGGCAGTTCTGACCTGAACCAAAATAACCAATTTTTAAAACGGTCAGTTTTAATCCGAACAAAAATGATCACTTTTTAAAAAGGTCCGTTTTAACTTGAACCAAAATGACCACATTTTAAAATGGCCCGTTCTGATCCAAACCAAAATGACCACTTTTTAAAACGGCCGGTTCTGACCCGAACCAAAATGACCACTTTTTAAAAAGGTCCGTTCTAACCTGAACCAAAATGACCACCTATTAAAATGGCGAGTTCTGACCCGAACCAAAATGACCACTTTCTGAAATCGCCATTTCTGACCTGAACCAAAATGACCACTTTTTGAAAGGCCTAGTTCTGACCCGAACCAAAATGAACACTTTTTAAAAGTCTAGTTATGACCTGAACCAAAATGACCACTTTTTAAAACATTGCCAAGTATACTTACTGTAAGTTCCAAGATAGAGATATTTGTTTCCAAAAACTCTTCCGATCCGGGCTTCCCATCTTCCATTATGATGATGCCTTGCGACTCCCCGGTACTTTGATACTCCTCTTGAAAATCCACTGCTTCTCCTGAAAAACCCGAACAAATGAAAAACATCAAACTCTATTTGACAAGCAGACATTTTTACAATCCAATTTTTTTTTCAAGTTACCTCCTTAGTGAAGCTAGATATTCTTCCTTTGTTACAGTCTGCATTATTTTGATTTCTTTCTCATAATCAGAGACCTTCACAGAAGTTAAACTGTCAGTTAGCAGTTAGATCTTTAGAGTTACTATTTTAACATGTTAAAGTTAAGTTTTGTACCGGAAAATTAGTGAAAGTTGACGATCCCCAGTACTTAAGAGCAGCTAGATCATATGCCCTGGCTGCTGATTCTTCTTCATCATAAGCTCCTGAGTCATGACCAAATTAAAAATGTCAACTTTATGATCTAAAATATCGAAACAACACTAGTTAGAGGCCAGACCTGGCAATCTTATCTCAAAGTAAGGGAAATGGGTTGGTTTGGTAAAAAAATAAAATTTGTTGAATTGGGTAACACCATAACACAAAACAGGTTGAAATAGGTAACAACTTAAAATAATTTGGGTCAAGATAGGTAGCCTAAAAACTAAGTAATTTAGAATGGGTTCAAACGGGTACCAGATTTTGGTACTTTTCTTTTCTAAGACGTCTTATTTCAACCCGGGCCACTTTTTTGTTACAACCCATTCTAATCCGAAGCAAACTGATACTTTTTCTTAAATGATCCGTTTTGATCCGAACTCATTTTGGTCATAACCCATCTTGACCCAAACCTATTCTGACCCGTTACCCCACCCACCCGTTTTGCCAAGCTTATTAGAGGCGTTTGGATTTGATTATCTTATTATTATGACTTGAATTGGTAATTATCAGTTTTCATGTTTAGATTACTAGCTAAAACACCTAATTAACCATTCTTTTAACCTAATTTGAGAGACTTTTATGCCCATTTAACAAGACGGGTCGGGTCTTCTTTTGTTACAATGTCTTTTTTGGTTATTTATGTATTAATTTCTTAAATAATCATACTTTCCCAAAGGCTCAAATAAGTAATTATATGATTATTACAAATTCAAACAGAAAACCCGACCCAGACATAGTCTTTTAAAGACGTGTTTTATTACAGTTGATTATCTGATATTAATAATTCAACATCAAATATCATTCGTAGAAAGAAGAACTCACCAAGATAAACTGTTCAACACGAACATATCATCCCCAAAGCAGATCAAAGCATTAAAAAAGAAACAAAATTTGATCAAGATTTCTTTATTTATAAAAAAATACAAATTAATAACAATAAAACTTAAAGAACTCAAATGTGGCTACCTTGTTTTCCTTTCTTTTTCTGTGTAACATTCCAAGAAAGTTTATCCCACAAATGTGCTTCATATCTGCCAGTCCATCTATGTTTGCTCACACCGCGATACTTAGAACTTCTTTTCACAGTGGTTGGTGAAGGTTGACCCGATTGTTGACTCGGGGTCAACTGTTGACTTTTACAGTCTAGTGTAACATCTCTTCTTCTCTTCACACGCCTCGGTTCCACACCTTCATTTTCAACCATATTAATCCGTCGACGTAGAGAACTTTCTTCAATCTTTACTGCAATTAACGCCATTTTACTTTCGTATATCCTTCTGTTACGCTTCTTGTAGTGTTTACTTTTTGTTGACCCTGCAATAATGCATGCTGCTACATATACTTATTATGTGTATATATACATATATGATCATGCACACGTGTGGTATGTTTTGTCTAACGACGATGATTCCAATGATTTGACAGCTTTAGACAAACTTAATTTGTCGATACTATGTTATGGTCATGGTATCGTTCTTCATCGTGTTCTTCGCTACCAATCTGGCTCTTTAAGAGGGTAATCTAGTCATTTTGGTGGTTATGTTTTAACAAGATGTTGAAAGTTTATTCTTTTTGGTACAAAAGTGTAGAGCAACAATAGGTTATGAGATCAATGATTGGTCCAAATTGTAACAGCTTTAGGAAGCATCAGATTCCATGGAATTCTCCGTCTGTTTGGTTACAAGTTTTCAGCAGTTTCATTTGTCTGTTTGGGACGATTTAAACTATGGGATCAGATCAGGAGGTTACATATTAAAATAAAGGTTTTAACCTCATAATAATGCTTCTAATTGGATGTATGTTCTTTTGTTGTGAGGTTGGGAGATATGAAATGGGCTTTTTCTTGGTGATTTATCAGTGACCGGTAACGTCACGTGTGTCATGCAATGGGTCATGATGGTTCGGGTCAAAACGGTTCACGTGTCTTCTCTATTTTTGGGAGCTTTATGGACTAGATACCTCGACTACTTGGGGAGGAACAACTTTTTTAGACACTATGATACCGCTAGTGTGGAAGCCCTTTGGTACTTTATGAATAACTAATGTATTAAAACGAGAAGCTTGTGCCCGCGTTCCACGGCGAGAGGCTGACCTTAAACGATTAAGGCGGTGACATTAACGTGGCTAAGCACGAAAAGAAACGTCGTTAAATATATAAAAGAAACGTATGAAGTTATGGCGACTCGGTTGTGGAGATCGAAACATAGATAAAAAAAGTTATATAACGGTCGGTGTCGGTCTCATTCTTCACGGTACCAACACGTTACTGTCAGTCGATATAATACACGATACCTAAAAGTACTCTATTTTGAATACAACTCCGTTTTTAATAGAATTTATAACGGGACGCCAAAAGAAAGAACTAAACACGACCACAAATTATTATATATTTTTTTAAAATTAATGAACAAAATTTATTGATGAAAAATCAGATTATATATACTAAAGGGGTTAAATTCAAAATTTTACAAACTTAAGGGGTCAAAGTGATAATCTCAAAATATAAAAGCTAGTTTTGACATTATAGTAGTAAAGTAGAGGGGGCGTTGGTCGGTGGCAAATTGTAAAAGAAAAGTATACTATTAAAATAATAATTTAATCTATTAAAGATTAAATCTAAATTTTGAAAATTCAATCTATTTAATCAAGAGTTACTAATGTAATATATCTAATTTTTTAAAGTTCAATCTTTTTAAATAAGTGTTTAAAATACAATATTTTAATCTAGAAGAATAAAACACAACTCAAACATTTTTTTAAGTAGTTAAGAGTTCTACACTTGGAGATTTACAAGGAGGTTCGTTGAGATAGTTTTACATGATATGTTAATTAGTCATTCTAAATTAAAAAAAAAAAAACATGTTATTAGAAAAAAAAATGTTACATTTCATATGAAACTTTGTTGTTGCAATTTAACAAGTAAATTTTGTAATTAAGTTATTTTTAGCTCATTATCAATGTAATTGGGCTGTATTTCAAATGTGAGATGTTTGGATATATTACATTGGCAGATTTACAACAAACGCGGACCTATAAGGAGGCTATGGGGGTAGCGGCCCTCCATGAAAAAGATATTAGTGTTATATACGCGTTAAAATCTCGATCGCCTACCATAAAATTTTGCAATAGTCCCTCGATCGCCCACATGAATGTTTTTTAGTGCTATATACGCGTTATATATCGGTAGTCAACTGACCCATATGAAAAAAACAAATCTTGGTCAGCCATTGTAAAATTTACAAGGAGGTTTGTTGACGCTCTCTTTTATAAATACCGTCATCATATCTTAAATAGTTTGACCTCTAAGTTGTTGTCCGAACGTAAAAAAAACGATTATTTTACTTGTTTGAAACAAGTTTTTTTTAAACAAGTTATGTATAATGTGATAAGTAATTAATGGTTGATAATGTTAGGTTCTTAAAGGGGCGATTCGATGGGGACGTGGTGAAGCGGGTCTCGACACTTGTTTTTCTAGATTGATAACATTCACGGATTAAATTATGCAAGAAATAAAAAAATGTTCATTTCTTGTTTTGTCAAATAATTCTTTTGTCTTTTTTTTTAACGTCGAACATTGAATGTTGTGACGTCGCACCCTACCATCATATGGGAGAGTCTCGTCCAACTCCGGTCAATATGTTGTTTTAACCGGGCTCACTTGGCGTCAGAGTTGGAGAACATCCAAGGAAAAATCCCACCCAATACGGCCCCTTTCGGGCTTGAGGGAGAGCCGAGGCTCGAACCCTGGATCAGGGTGGGTAAAACCCTCGTGCATCAGCCAAAGAACTAGACCTCATTTACATGCCTCAAAAATTAATGAGAAGAGCAAGAATTAAATCTGGGTCACAAGGGACACCATGTCTCTTTCTTACCACTCCACCACTTTTGTCTTTTTAATATTGGGTTAAAACTAGAAATTATGACCCGCGTGTTGCGGCGGGGTCGTTCAGTGAAATTAACGTCGTTAACTACACAATTAAGTCCGCGCGTTTGTAAAATTAACGTTGTTAACTACACATTAACGTCGCTAAGTATATTGACATTAGCACCCTACGCTCTGCGGCGGGAAGGGGACTCTAAACAGTTGAGGCAGTGACAATAATGTGACTAAACACAAAAAAAACGTTACATCAAATAAATGTACGAATTAATGGCGAGTCGGTTAATATAATAAAAAGAAATGTAAAAAAAAGAAGAAATAAAACCCAAAAAAATATATGGTCCAAAAGATAGGTGACATGTGGCGTGACGTTGGGAACAAACACATAATTCTGACATTTTACAAAGTTGTACGAACCCCCGCAACGTGTGGGTCATGATTTTTAGTGAGCATAACAAAATTTATATCGGGACGTTAAGAAAAAAAAGATTAAACATAACAACAAATAGTTTTTTTAGAGGTATATTTGAACTTTTAGAAAGATAAAATTAAAGTGGTGCATATGAGAAAGAAAAAAAAACATAATTCTTATTGGACACCGACGTTGAGGTTGTATGACCCCGCCGTAACGTGCGGGTCAAATTTATACCGGGATGTAAAGAAAAAATATTCAACGCAATGATAAATTAAATTTGTTTTAGAGTTATATTTGAATTTTTAGAAAGATAAGGGATATTATTTAAAAATATAAAAATTAAAGTGGGTGTATATGAAAAAAAAATCATTACTTGACACCGACTTTGCTATTTTAGCATCACGGGAATGACACTAGAATTTATATAATTGAATACAAATTTATAGTTATATATTATATTATACATTATTTTATTATATTATATTATATTTATTTATTTATTTTTTATTATATTTAAGACACATCGGAAGGAACAGTGATACAGTGATTTACACTTCCTTTTCCATTCATGTACAAGTCATCTGCTTTATTAATGTCTCATCTCATCCCACGTTATTCCCTTCCCAGATTAGGGTTTCTTTCACCATCGACTTGCTCTCTGTATCTTGATCATCTCTCTGTCTATCCTACTGAATCGGTTCGTCATTTAGGGTTTTCCTTTGAGTGGTGATCGGGAAAGGGTAGGGGATGAAGACCTGCGTTTCATACGCAAAAGATGAACATGACTTCGCGTTTCGCCTTCTTCATTCTGACGCTCCTGTTCCCTTTCTTCAACTATTAGGGTTCATGGGCCTGTGACGATGTGGATTAGAAGTCGAGCGCTACTTCCCGTACATGTTGCAGCCTTTCTTAAACGAACGCCAATTTCATGAGGTTATTGGGTTTCCTTTTATTTCAATATTTTTTGTGTTGCTGCTTTTTTTAGTGAATTTTGACCTTGAGTGTTTGATCTAGGTTTTTAGTTTAACAATGATTTTAAAGCTTCAAAGATCCTACAAAGCTCAAAAACAAAAAGGTAAATCTTTTTGCCCAAAGTTGTCTGAATGTGTGATTATGAGTTTGCAATTGGAGATTAGAATTTACATAGGGTTTCTTAATTTTGGATATATGATACAAGGTGTTGCTTTCGAAGAATTGTTTTTCGTTATGATGTAAAGGCATTGATGAACAATAACTTTTAGACACATTGTTACTGTGTCTAAATGGAATTTATTTGTTTAGGTTTCCTGGTTCTATTAACCCACAAGATTCCTGGTTCTATGATGTTGGTCATCTCATTTTCTTGATAAAGGTTGGTTTTGTGCGTTGTGTCTACTCCTGTTTTTGATTATTGTTCCTTACCTATTGGTGCATATGTAGGTTACGGTTTCTGATGAGGCTACGATGAGCTGATAGATTTGACTCAAAATCGCATGAAGATCTCACCTTGGCATGGCATAATTGGAGGACGGCAGGCGCTCACTTGCAACCTTTCTTACAGCCATGGTAGTCTCATCGTTTTGCAAACTCTGAGTCTCACATCATATGCAACCCGATTTCAAATGTCTCAATTTGGTGATGCATTAATGCGCACTCTGATACCCAGATCTGGGTCAGGGCAGACCCATTGGGTCGGGGCAGAGCAGGCCCGGTTATTACTGGATGGGGGGAAACGAAGTGGAGGGAAAGTGAAGGAAGGGAAAGTTTTTGAAAATGTGGGGAGTGGGGGGAAAATAGGAAGTAACCGTTCCCTCCAATTTTAGGTTTAAGTATTGTGTTTTATGCATTTGTGTTTTTTGTCTATGTTTTTGTTTATCTAAATTAGGGTATCATACCTTGTAATTGGAGAATAGCCCATCTCGAATCGGGCCGACTATCCTTTGTTCTTGTTTTAATCCAATCAAAATTTTAGACTCTATCAATTGGTTCCATTGCCGGGAAATTCTGAGATGGTTCATAACCGGAATAGTGCAGGAGAAGGGAGCACCCTGTCTGGTTCAGTCGCTGCTCAACTGGTTGACATTGCTGCAAATCTCGACGCCATAGTGTCGCAATTGAGAGGTGATGTTGCAACGCTCAAGACCTTGATGTTTGGAACATCCATCGGCAGCAACAATCACACAGAATCTGATTCGGGAAGGAGCTCGAATGAAAGCTCTAATGCTGTTTTGTCTACCACCCAAACGATTGTAAACTCCACCCCTTGTTCTCATGTTGTTCCGAAACCAACGAGCAACCAAGCACCAACAATAACACCAAAACTGGATCGGTTACTAGACCATTCCGTGCCTCCTTTAGCAGGCTCTGTCAAACAGCAAACCAATCAGCGCTCTGCCTTTACTACACCAACATATTCATCGATTGAAGAAGCTATAGAGACACGAAAGGCTGTCTGCAACTTAAAATGGCTAGTAAAAGGTGGGCGTCTTCTGATGACTGATTTTGTGGACCCACAAGAAGTTAAGAATCGTGCTGACCAGCCTCCACCATACTGGGTTGTAACAGTTACAACGCGCTGTAACAGTAACCCGACACATCAATCAGTGATGGCACAATGCTGGGTTTTTGACACCGGTCAGCAAGGTTTCACTCAAACCGCTTTATCTCGACTTGAGGACAAGTCGTATCTCCGGCCAGGATGTATTGATACGAACCCAGATCTGGGTCAGGATGGGTCGGGGCAGAGCAGGCCCGGTTATTACTGGATGGGGGGAAACGAAGTGGAGGGAAAGTGAAGGGAGGGAAAGTTTTTGAAAATGTGGGGAGTGGGGGAAAATAGGAAGTAACCGTTCCCACTAATTTTATGTTTAAGTATTGTGTTTTCTGCATTTGTGTTTTTGTTTATCTAAATTTGGGTATCATACCTTGTAATTGGAGAATAGCCCATCTCGAATCGGGCTGACTATCCTTTGTTCTTGTTTTAATCCAATCAGAATTTTAGATTTTATCAATTGACAGGACCACCAAGAGTTTCTTTTCCTGGGTCCCATACAATGAGAAAAAATACAACCAAGATACAATCATGGTAATGAAACTTACAGCCCTTGTTTATGGATTGGACCAATTCCTCGTAAACCACTAGGCTCAAACCACTGGGCAGCAACACCATCCTCTGTACGAAAACACCAATTTCTTCTATTCCTTTCCGATCATGGCTGCCATTTGCCGTTAAATTCTTCACAGGCCCCCAATCTTCAATTCCGGTGCCATTAATTTTGTCAATTTCATAAGTGCCCCCAATCCCGTCATCAATTAGGTCGTTTATATCAGTGATTTCGGCGGTAATTCCGCCGACGCCACTGATCTTGTTGTCGTCGTCAATTCCGGATCCAAGTTGCTGAGAAGGGTCATGGTTGGACCCCTGTGGTTCCTCCGCTACCATGTTCTTCGAATCACCTTCTGATTCTTCCTTGTTACAACCATCTCCAATCAACTGAACTTTGATTTCTTCAACATCATCCCTCAAAGATGCAAGGATGGCTTCTAATTTTGCTGCAATGGTTGCTAATTGAGATGCTAAATTTCGGGTCGTCGGCCCCATTTGATTTCCCGGCAATGGAACCAAATGATAGATACCAGAAATCAAAAGCTTGAAACTAACGATAGTGTAATCCAATTCGAGAAGGATTAGATCTCCATTACAAGGTAAGAACCCTAATTTTATAAAATAAACATCGAATCCTCTAATTAAACCTAAAACATTGATACTTAACTAAGGGAAAATAGCGGGAACGGTTTGTAGCTAATTGGGCCTGATTCTGAGATGGAGCTGGGCTTGATTTCAGCCTGGGTTCGTATCACACTCTAAGTTGCTTAAACCCTGAATCTTTTGATTATGTTACATCTAAGCGGGTCAATACGATTTTGGTTATGTTTTGTCTAAACAGGTCAATATGATTTGGGCTATGTTTTCTCTAAACGTGTCTATGATTTAGGTTATGTTTTCGCTAAACGGGTCAATGTGATTTAGGTTATGTTTTTATCTCAATGGATGCTTATGATTTTGGGTTATGTTTTATCTTAACGGGTCAATATGATTTGGGTTATGTTTTGTCTAAACAGGTCAATATGATTTAGGTTATACCATGCAAAACCAGGTATTCAAATCTGAATTTAAGTTGTATCTCCTTGAGTTTCACCTTTAAATCAGTTTTTTTTAATGTAAGTATTGTTTTGAGGTAAACTTGCTTCATAAAAGGCTATTAGCTTATTTTTTTTTTCTTTTTATAAACAGCAATGGATGTGTAGAGCATACAATCCATGCATAGAGACTTATTCAAATCAGTACTTCAATCTTCCTGAAGTTCAAAAGGCTTTTCATGCCAACATTACTAGCCTTTCATATACATGGAAAACATGTAGGTATGTTTTTATAATTTAAAATCTTCAGTCTCTTAATAACCCTCTTCAAGATCTAATTATATTATTATTATGAATTTTCCTTAATTACAGTCATATTGTTGGTGGGTATTGGACAGACTTCCCACTGTCGGTGCTTCTCATCTACAAGGAACTCATAGTTGCTGGTTTACGGGTATGGATATTTAGGTATAATTTCCTGTACTTCATCTGTTTGCTTTACATTTTTTGACATTATAATACATCAGAGTTTGCTTACATAACACCATAATTAACATATATCAGTTAGAATGACGACAAGTTGGTAAAAATGTATGCAGTGGTGATACTGGTGCGATTGTTCCTCTCACTGTAACAAGATACTCAATTGGTGCGCTAAATCTTTCAGCAATTGCCAATTGGTATCCGTGATATGATAATGGGAGGGTAAGGAGTTCTATTTTCATTTTTTATTTCAGATTTATGTATGTATATAAGTGATTCTGTCAATAATATAATGATTTTTCTGGTTAGGTTGTTGGGTGGAACCAAATATATAAGGGTCTCCTATTATTAACTGATTGTTTTCTGGTTAAGTAATTCTATTTTCATTTTTTATTTCCATCTTTCTAATGCTTAAGCTTCTTCTCTAGGCTGTTTGGAACTCCTATATTAGCAAATTGTTTTATGCATTTTTGCCTGTCACTCATATTTTTTGTTGTTATTATTTGTTTTAAATCTTCTCAACACAATATTATAATGACTGTAATGAAAATAACGGACGATACCCAAGCAAAGAAACAAGAGTCTCCTGCTGCAACGCGTGATGGGAATAAACCTAGTTATCATGAAATATCTGTAAAAGCTCAATAAGTAAAATACAACAATAATTATTAAAAAAACGTATCAAATAATTCTTTATAAAATTTGACTTTTGAAATTAAAAAAAAACTCGTATCAGATATTACACAAGGGCAAATATCATAAAAAAACCACAAAAGACCCTCAATATTTTTTTACATAAAAAAACAACATACTATTCATTTTTTATCACAAAAGTTTTTTAACAAATTTTTACACATAAAAAACTAACATATTTTCTAGTTTTTCTAACAAAAATCATTCAACGACTATTTATTCTAGCAAATGAATCGGCAGAAACAAGATGGAGGATTTCAAATGATAAGTTCATTCAATAAAGATGATTTGTAATAAAAACAAACCCATTTGATAAAAATACATATAAACCTGTGAAAACACATAAACAATCAGATCGCTTTTGCAATCAGATCGTCTGCTACTCCAAACCTAAAGTCACCATGCATCATCAAATCATTGGGCATCTTAATCTTCTTTGTCGTCTCCATCTAGTTCCAATGTCTCTTTCTCGCATCATCTTCCGATTCAACCATCTATCATTTCTATCTAGGGTTAGGTTTTGAGTCAGATTTTGGTAAAGTAGGTGCATGAATTCCGATTGAAATACCCATCTTTTTCCTTCGCTCATATTTTCTCGATCCTTATTTTGGTTTTCTTCTTGTTTAAGTTCATGTTTTACAATCAATATTTTATGTTGAATCGTGAAATTAATTATAATGTGGAATTGTTTTGAATAATCAATGGTTTATGTTTTACAATTTACGGTTTTCGTCAAAATATCTTGACTAAATGACAGCATCTATTGATATTATGGTCTTTTGCAAGCTTGGATGTTCGATTGCATGGCTGTTGATAGTTTCAGAATAGGAAAGTAATGTTATAACGGAAGGGTGTTTTGGTAAAGTATACACATTCATTTGGAAAGCTAAACATTCCATCAGCTAAGTAAAAGAATTTTAAAATCCATTGATTGAGGGAATTCATTGGAATGAATTCAAATTCCTTTCTTGATCAACAAGACACGATTTTGAATGAAATTAGTTTTAGTTTCTAAGAATTCCGTGAAATTAAAAATCAATTCTCACCTTAGAATTAGATTGATGATGGATTTCGCATATAATATTGGGCCGAAGCCCATGGTAACTATCCATAACACCGTTATTTCGAGGGCCCACTTTCCATCCATCCATCCATCCATCGGACGTCTTCTCCGTAATCAGGCGGCAAAGTTATAGAAGGCGAGGCAACACGCGCTTCCCATGGAGCTCTCCTGCATTTGATTAACTCTCGGCTTATTTTCATTTCGCGCCATTCCGTTACTCTCTCTTCTTCTTCTTCTTCTTCTTCTTCTTCTTCTTCTTCTGCTTTATTTATCAGTTGCTGCCATCGAAACCCTAATTTCTACTCATCTGGTATACCTGCTTCATCCATAGCTATGGCGGACGGCCACATGTTCAACAGCATCTCTCTCGTCGGCCGTGGCGGCGCCGTAAGTTACTTATTTATGTTCAACTATTCTGTTACGTTTTACGTTTTCTCGTGTTAGCTTTACTTATGCCTGTTTAAAACCCTAACCCTAGGCTACTGTGAAACAGTCACGAACAACCACGGTGTACAAATACGTGATTCGTTTCTCGTTTCTCAAAGAGCTTAGTAGAATCAGCTTTTTTTGGTTGCTCTGACTTAGGGTTTCTTTCGTTTTCACATGGAATTTAGCTTTTTGTTGAATCTAGGCTTCTAGGGTAACAATCTCTTTGTTTACAATGTTTTTTTTGTGGATTACTGTTTCAGTTACTTGTTTAGATCAGTGCTCATTTTGGCAGTGGAATAATAGGAAACATGATGTATTGAAGCGAAATTAAAATCCCCTAATAAGTGATTTTGGTGAAATTTAAGCGCATAACTTGTTTTTTCACTAGAAAAAAAAATTAGGTTTTGCTCACTAGCATGATCTGTTAATTTTCAGAGAAAGAAATGTTTTACTCACCTATTTATTTTATATGCTTGCTGCGAAATGCAGAATCCAGGGCAGCTAAGGGTTCATACACGTGGTCTGTTGTGGAAGAAACAAGGGGGTGGCAAGGCTGTGGAAGTTGATAAGTCTGATATTGTGAGAATTACCTGGATGAAGGTGCCACGTAGCAATCAGCTTGGTGTGCAGGTCAAGGATGGTCTCAAATATAAATTTGTGGGTTTTCGTGACCAGGTATTTTTCTTTTTGCATATTATATGACATCTGGCGGACTTTCATGTGCCAGTTTCATTCAAATTCATATGTTGAACATGTATGACACAACATGTGATTAGATCTTTTTATGTTTGATACGTGGTAATGAAGTTTGGGGATGCAATCATCTTATTATGTCTACTTGGCCTCATTCATCAATAGTTCAATACTTAAAAGATATAGATTTTAGTGTCTTCTGTTCTGGGAAATTATAATTTTACTATGTATATTGTTTGAAGTAATACGTGTAGTTAACCAGCTACATCCTTACCAAAGTAGTTTACGCTTTACACAGAGACAAAAGGAACATTGATTTTGCTTGTTTCTGAATAATCTTGAGTGGCTTAATTACTGTAACAAGTATCTTTTTAAGTTACCTTCCTCTTATTGCTTTATTATTCTGCTTGCAGGATGTGGCTAGCCTGACGAATTTTTTTCAGAACTCTTTCAGCATTCCACCAGAAGAGAAGCAGCTTTCAGTTAGTGGGAAGAATTGGGGAGAACTCGATATAAATGGTTGGGTTTTTTTTCATTTGGTATTTATAAGCATTTTGTTAGGTATGATATGGTTAGGGGTAGGCCAGTTATCACTGAGTATGACAAATTGTTTTTTTAATCCTGTGGTTAAATGCTTAGATTAACTGGAAAATCTCCTATGAGCACTGAAATGAACTTGACTGTCATTTGTGTGCACTAAACATAATGGTTTACAAATCACATGCATCTAGTTGTCTTGGTTTTAAAAAGTGCGCCTGAGCGCGAGGCGACATAAGGCGCAAGGGTCTGGGCTTTAGGTTACATAAGGCGTGCCTCAGAACAAGAGGCGCGCGCTTCTTTGCTTTGAGAGGCTTTTTTTGGTATGTCTTGTTGCTGTTTTGGACTTTTGGAGGTGGTAATAACTAGTAATTTTAGTCATTTTCATGGTTTATTGTAATAATTTCCTCTTTTGGATGTTTTAGATGTTTAATATCAAGTAATATGTTTAACATTATTGGGAATTTAGATGTTTAACATCAGTTAATGTGTATATACATAATTTAAATGTTTTTTAATAGTATGTGCGCCTCGCGTACGAAAAGCTCTGCGCTTTTACGCTTTGCGCCTCGGATTTAGACCTCGCCGCCTCGGTGCACTTCTCGCTTTTTAAAACCAAGCTAGTTGTTATCTTCCCTCAAAAGTTTCACATGTATTTCTATTGGATATTTCTTAGGTAATATGCTTTCTTTCCTTGTTGGTGGGAAGCAAGCGTTTGAGGTGTCTTTAGCTGATGTGTCCCAGTCACAGCTTCAAGGGAAAAATGACGTCATCTTGGAGTTCCACGTGGATGACACAACTGGTGCAAATGAGGTCAGTTAACTTCTCTTTATTCATCATTCTGCTCATGTGAATAAGCATACCTTTGTTTCTATTTCTTATACTTAAAGTCTTGTGTTTCCTTAAAATTTACGCAGAAAGATTCTCTGATGGAAATGAGTTTCCACATTCCCACTTCTAATACTCAGTTTGTTGGGGATGAAAATCATCCTCCTGCACAAGTAAGTTGCCTGAATTTATGCTTTGCTGCATCTTCAGGTATGTATTATATTTTTTGATCTTATTGTTACATTTCATTAGGTTTTCCGAGATAAAATAATGTCAATGGCGGATGTTGGGGCTGGTGGTGAGGAAGCTGTTGTTACTTTCGAGACCATCACAATTCTTACTCCAAGGTACATCCTCTGCTTGCTTGTGTCAACAGTGTTTTTCTTGCTTTTTTTCCATAGAACTTAATGAGTGACTTGTTAATGTAGGGGCCGATACAATGTTGAACTACACCTTTCGTTTTTACGGCTTCAAGGGCAAGCCACTGATTTCAAAATCCAATATAGCAGCATAGTTCGTGTTTTTGTTTTACCCAAGGTTTTTTTTTCCTTGTGCTCTTTTTACCACTTGTTTATAAAATCACATATGCTGAAAATGCCGCTTATATGTTATTGGTGTTATGCAGTCTAACCAACCACATACTTTTGTTGTTGTTACTCTGGATCCACCTATCCGTAAAGGTCAAACCTTGTACCCGCATATTGTGATGCAGGTATTATTTTTACCTTGGTCATCAAATTGTTTTATTCTTTCACTAGTCTGGTCTGCATCTAAGCTTCCATTTAATGTTCATCTGTTCATATTGTTACAGTTTGAAACTGATTATGTGGTTGAGAGCACTTTGTCGATGAATGATGATTTGTATGCTACCAAATACAAAGACAAGTTAGAACCATCATACAAGGTAATGATGCTAACAGGCCTTATATTTTTAGCTACTGTTTGTAAAATCAACTCTGTATTTTGATCTGTGTTGTCAAAGGCACAAGGCGCAAAGGGTGAGCCTTGGGCCTAGGCGCAAGGCGCTTAAAAAGCGAGGGCTTTTTTAAGGTAGGCGCACAGTATAAAGTTACCATTTTTTGGGGGTTTTACTACATTGCTAATTCTTAATAACCAAAACTTAGATAATATATATGATTTTATGTGTAAAAACCTTCCAAGTACTACTTAAGAAGCTATAAGTACAACTCAAATCTAAATACAAAGTATGCTAAAACAATGAAACTGCATGTATAACCTAGAAAAGTATATCTACAACCCCGAGCTTAAAATTTAACAAAAAAACTTAAAGTAACCATCTATTATATAAATGAAAGAGAGAAATCAAAAAAGACAATTTTAATTTAAAATTGCTGAACTAGGCTGTCTAGCTCTGCTGTAGCTCTGCAGAAGAGTCTTTTTTATGCTTCAAGTCTTTCTTTGTATCACTTTTTTATGCAGAAACACAGCTCTAGCTCTGTTTACTTTTAATATCACTTCCCATCACTCAAATTATGCCTCATCTCTCTTTCTTTCATCTTCTTCGTTTTAAACTTCACCAAGAAAGACACAGATCTGAGTTTTTCTTCCTGATTTCAACTTCAGATCTGGTTTCTTTGTTTTTTATTTGAACTTCACTGTTTTTTGCTGGAAAAATACACGATATGGCCGGAATTCTGTCGGAATCTTGCCGGAGACTTGCCGGAGTAGCGCCTGGACTGCCACAAGGCGTTTTTCTTGCGCTGGGCTTCGCCTGAGCGCCTAGTGCGCCTTTGACAACATAGATTTTGACGATATGTAAAAGTATCTTCATTAGTTTTCTCATCTTAAATCTTAAAGGATTCCCATTGAAGTAGTTTCTATAGAGGTGGCAATCTCGACTCGTTTATTTACCACTGGATTGATTTAGGTTATGTTCTATCCCTAACGTGTCAAGTGGATTGAACTGATAGAAAGTCGCCCTATGTGTGTTTTCATGCATTAAACCTTCTAAATAGTTTCATTTGAAAGATTAGATTATTATTGAATTGAAATAATATTATTTTCGATATCATATCTGACACACTAAAGTTTTATAGAGAAGACCAAAATAATTGACAAAAAGTGCCTCGGGCTGACCGCTGAGCTGACCTGACAATTGCCTGTTTTGACAACACAACCTATTCAACACACCCCTTTGCCACATCTAGTTTTACACAACATGCATGCTAATGTTTGACTTGATGGTCTTCAATTTAACAGGGTCTTATTCATGAAGTCTTCACTATGATCTTGCGTGGTTTGTCTAGTACAAAGCTGACTAGACCTGGGAAATTCCGTAGTTGCCAGGATGGTTATGCTGTAAAATCATCATTAAAAGCCGAAGATGGTGTTCTATATCCTCTTGAAAAGAGCTTTTTCTTTTTGCCAAAACCTCCAACTCTTATTCTTCATGATGAGGTATGATATCATCTTAATTTGTCCATGTCATGAATGAATTCAGATGGTGTTCATCTTATAAATTGATCCATTTGTGCTTATAGATTGACTATGTGGAATTTGAGAGACATGCTGCTGGAGGATCAAACATGCATTACTTTGATCTTCTTATAAGACTGAAAACAGAGCAAGAACATCTTTTTCGTAATATTCAGAGAAACGAATATCATAACCTGTATAATTTTATTAGGTGAGTGCACAAGTCATATTTAGTTTTGAGATCATTAATATGGATTACTAACACGTCAATAATCTAATAAAGTTCAAAGGGTCTAAAAATCATGAATCTGGGAGGTGGTGTTCAAGCTACAGATGGTGTTGCAGCTGCTCTTCGTGATGATGTTGATGATGCTGTTGACCCTCATCTTGAGCGAATCAAGAATGAAGCTGGCGGAGAAGAGAGTGACGAGGAGGTAATATGTGGGGGGGGGGGGGCGTGTGGGTGGGTAATGGGTCATAAAACGGGTTAGACCGACACTTTTTGTCCAAGGTTTTAAATTACATAAATATCTGATCTATTAAATACGATTAAAAACCTACTCATAAAATTTGACCCGTTTGACCCGTTTGACCCGTTCACATGCTGACATCGGCACCTAGTTATTTCACCCATCCATGTGATGCCCTTGTTTAAGTTTGTAATATGTTGTTGACAGGATGAGGATTTTGTTGCTGAAAAAGACGACGAAGGTTCGCCCACTGATGATTCTGGGGGGGATGACTCAGATGGTAGTGTAAGTGGAGGTGAAAAAGAGGTAATTTATAAAAAAAATATAGAAGAAAATTATTTGTTGATTTCTACAATTCAGATCCATTCTTACACTTTGAATATCAGATAATTACCAAAAAGGAATCCAAGAAAGAAGCTGCAGGTGGTTCTAAAACATCATCTTCAAGTAGGAAGAGAAGCAGTAATGATGACGGGTCAAAGAAAAAGAAACAGAAGAAGAAAAAGGACCCGAATGCACCAAAGAGAGCAATGAGCGGTTTCATGTTCTTTTCACAGCTTGAACGAGAGGTTAGTTGAATACGATCATTAAACGCTTTGTACGCGCTATGCAACTGATATAACTGCAACCTTACATAAGATGAGTTGTTGATGACGTTTCAGAATGTGAAGAAGGAAATCCCAGGAATTGCATTCAAAGAAATGGGGAGAGTTCTTGGAGAGAGATGGAACAAATTGTCAGGTAGAGTTGACTTTCATCAGATTTATATTCATTTTCTTGAGCAATGCAATAAAATAAAATAAAAATATATTTTTGATTAACAGCGGAAGAGAAGGCACCATATGAAGCAAAGGCTCAGGTGGATAAGAAGAGGTATCAAAATGAAATAAGTGGCTACAAGAACCCATCCACCGTGGAGTTGGTGGATGAATCTGACAGTAATTAGGTTTAAGAACATGTTCCTTAAAGAGTTATGTTTATTTGTGGGGTTTAAGTATGTTGTAGGTTTATCGACGATGGGATGTTTACAAGTTTAAGTTGGCAGGGACTCGTTTTCCCAAATTAATATCAGAGTACGGTGTTTTAAACTACTAAATCGTTACTAGTCAAATGTTCGAATATCGTATATATTTGGGAACGTGCTTAAGCTTGTGTGGCTTGGCTTTTGTCATAAGCCGATGCCACCTCAGATATAATTTTGTTGAAATTCGGTTTTTTCAGTATAATATCGAAATCAAACTAAAAACTCAAATTTGGTTTGGCTTTTGTCATTGTTGAATTTGATTTGATTTTCAGTCATTTTGAATTCGGTTAGGTTTTAACAGAAAAAATAATCAAAATCGAGGAAACTAAATTGAAAAACGTAAGAAACATGGAACCTAAACCAATGAGCACCTTTGTTACTTGTCACTCCTCTATACCACTCCTGCCCCTGTCCAACACAATCTGGATGCTACAGGTTCCGGGTTCTATCGGTTCCGTAAGCTACCGGTTTCGGATGCTACCAGTTCCGTACGCTACCGGTTCTGGATGCTTCCGTTTTCAAGATGCTACAGGTTCCGGTTCTTACCGGCTCCGTATGCTACTGGTTCTGGATGCTATAGCTTCCGGTTCCTCCGATTCTGGATCCTACTGGTTCTGGATGCTATAGCTTCCGGTTCCTACGGGTTTTGTATGCGACCTGTTCCGGAGGCTACAACTTTCGGTTCCTACCGGTTTTGGATGCTATTGAAGCATAGTATACATGTCATATTCATACAACGTCTTCTCTTCTTCCTGAGCTTCTATCGCCTTTCATTTATCCACGCAGCCACGTTATGGTGTGACAATGTTGTGCCTTACTTAAGATGCCAACCCTTTAACATTCATTTTATTCGCGATATGGCCTTGTAACGTGTTGAGAAAAGAACAAAACACGATTGTCAAAACATTGTTAATGTTATCGTCATCCTAACATGGTTCAAAATCTAAGTTACATTCTTAAAGCCTAGCAATCCTTCCTACTCTTAAAAAAAAGGCCATGGCTAACACCGGGCATCCACTCTGACAAGTTTCGTGAGGCGAGGCACATCCTTAGCCGGTAGAGCCGGAATCAACGGGTAACCCTTATATGTTTTAGCCCAATGAGGGTTTCCCGACTCCCGGAAATATGCACCGTTGAGCAACAAATCTCCCTCACTCCTCCATGTCCACTTACGCCATATGGATTCTGGGACTAGCATCCTTTTTGTGACCTCCTTGCACGCACCATCAGCAGCCACGAACCGGTTTCCCTGGCTGATGATGGTGGCACCGTCAGCACCTCCAATGGCATAAGAATGCCATTCTGTGTAGTCGTTGTTCACCACGTGAACGAACCCGAATCTCATCGCAGGCAGACGCTGCGTTAATCCCTTTCCGAAGTGGTTGTAAGCAAGAGTCACCTTCAATATCTTATCCTCTGGGGTCTTATCACTTGCACCAAAAAGCAAAGCCTGGATCACCCAAAATATGAGAAAATGATCATGTTTTAGTTTACCAATTTATATCACTACTAGAAAACAACACTTTTTTCGACCACGGTTTTGGTTGGAAATTCGTAGGAAAAGGGTGTTTCAGACAAAAAAAAAGTTTGTAAGAAAAATAGTGGTTGGGACTTTTTCTGACAATATATTTCTGACAAATTTCCGACAAAATATATCTCCGACAAATTAATATAGTACCTTGTCGTGTTGGACGAAGTGGCAATTTGAAATGGTGATGTTAGTGGAAGCTGCAACGATGTCAATTAGACCGTCGTAACTGTTGGCAAAGGAGCAGTGGTCAACCCAAATCTGCGAGGATCGAAAGATGGAAATGGCATCGCCGTCGCTTCTTCCTCGTATTCCGACATGATCGTGTTTCGACCTGATCATGCCACCGGACCCCTCGACAATGTCGTACATGTGAAGGCCGTGGATGATGACGTTGCGAACAAATTGGAGCATGAAACCAGCACCACCCGACACATGGACCTCAAACCCACGACCGTCAATGGTCTTATGGGACGTAAAGATAAGCTCTTGGGTGAGCCTGATGTCCATACTGCCCGAGAATATGATCCAGAGTGGTTCGGGCAGAAGGACCGCGTGGCGGAGGGTTCCAGGTTTAGGGCTAATTACATTTTTGTCCGACGAGTCATTCACGACATAAAATCTGCCCTTTTTGCCACCGTTGGTCCCGTGGCCAAACCCTTTGGCACAGTTGGCTAGCCGTTTCCGGTTCTTGGCCCAATGGCGATCGCACCTCCAGCATTTGTCAATCGGGTTGTAAGCCACACATCCACGGTTTTTCTTACCGTGTGGCCTTATGGTGGCTAGAGCAGTGTTGTGATTGTTAGCCATCGACAATGGGACAATTGTAGCAAATACGAGACATAAAACAAGAACTGGGTTACAACCGCGGGACCCTTCCATCTTTGACGGATGGAAGAAATTAATAATTACAGGTAGCTAGTCTGGTCGTCTAATTAAAATACGATCTTTAAGATCATATTGCTTTTATAACCAGTCCAGCTACCAAACCAAAATACTCCGCCTCTATACGACCTTCTCGGTGGTCGAGGTTGAGTAAATAAATAAATTAGATGGAATATTTGTAATTTATAGTACATCAAACCTTATAAAAAATAGAAACTTGTGATTATGAGAAAAATGAGGGGGGACATGGGTTTGTAGTTTTGATTAACCAAATGTTTTGTGGGTGAGAGATTAGTGGTCAGAGAGACAAGATGTTGCCAATTAATAGGACATGATGGAACGGGTATTGGAAACCATGTGGTATACCCATTTATGATCTTTTTTGGTTAAAAACTACCTATTCCATTACTCAAATACTCAAACCCATCTTCAAATCACCTAAAAAGTAGACTTGAAATATCAAATGCTCAATTACACTTATGATTATACGGTCATTTAATCTTTCTTGAGGAAATATATGTGTAAGGGGTATAAATTTAAAGAGATTTATACTTTGAAATGTTAAAAATACTTTGGACCCTTCAGTCCATCCAACAAATGTGGATCAAATAAAAACCAACCCAACCCATTTCTAAAATGTTAATCCAGGTAGAGGTGCACATTCAAACCGGTTCTGGATCCGAAACCGATAGTAAAACCGGTCCCAGTCTGATCTGATCCGCCGGTTCGAAATCAGTTTGAGAATATATCCGTTGAAACCGAGTAAAATCAAACCGAACCGAACCGAATCGGTTTCCCCTTATAAACCGGTTTGTTGACTTTCTTTGACTCGATCTGAACCGGTTTTTCAACTGATCCGGTTGGCCCAAATATTGGTTTTGTGCACCTCTAAAACCAGGTTTAAATCGGGTCCATCTTTCACAAGCCAGACAGACTCTTGAAGAAAGAGGCATTCTGCTGGGGACATTTCTGGCAAAATTCAGGCCATGAAAAGCAAAATCCCAACAGCACTTATTCCAACACTTTTGACCATTTTAAGCAAAAATTCTGACTTACTGTTTACCTCACTTACTTGGCTTGCAATTCATATCAATATTCCTCCATGCTGTTTTCTCTGAACCACATCTGAAAAGAAAGATTACAAAAGTAAATGCCAATCATATTAATAATAATCATATTAAACATAAATTCAAAGCAATTAAAGCCGAAAACTTGGGGATTAAATGCTAACCTATAAAGAAAAACCCTACTTAACAACTAGGTTACTACTAGGTTTTAAAATGGCATATTAGTTCCCACTTGTGCCAAAAGAATAATTGCATGATTAGCTTAATCCAACTTTAAATGAATATAAAAATCTTTATGACTCTTTTCATTATATAATAAAGTAAAACAAACATTTCCAGTAACGGGCTCTCATGGTTACCAAAAAAGTAAATAAATAAATAAAGTAAAACAAAGATTTTCATCATTAAAGGAAGCCTGCTATGCATCAGGGCTAAATGAACAAACAAGAAAGCTTGTAATGGAAGATGTAATGCAAACTTTTCTTCAATAACAAAGATCCCCCTCACGGATGGTTATATTATATCATAAACCATAGTAAAATCTTTAAAAAATCTTAACAACCCTGGTTTACAGATCATGATTTCCCTAACTGATGCTTATCATATTGTAGCAGCTACAATTCCACTGTATTTTGCAATGATTTTGGCTTACATTTCTGTAAAATGGCTAAATCTTTTCAGCCCGGATCAACGCTCCGGTATAAACAAATTTGTGGCCAAATTTTCAATTCCTTTGTTATCATTCCAAGTGGTTTCTAAAAGCAATCCCTACAAACTGAACCTGAAGTTAATTTGTGCTGATGCTCTTCAGAAACTCATTGCCTTAATTGGGATTGCTATTATCACTAATGTTCGATCCAACGGTCATCTAAATTGGATCATAACGGGTATTTCTTTGTCAACATTACCCAATACTTTGATCTTGGGGATCCCATTACTTAAAGCAATGTATGGGGAAGATGCAGAAGTGCTTATTGCACAGATAGTTGTACTACAGAGCCTAATTTGGTATAATTTGTTGTTGTTTCTGTTTGAGCTGTCAACCGCAAGGGAAGTTCACATGATGCAAACGTTAGCTGCTACGGGTACGTCTTTATAATTTTTTATTTTATCATGTTGAATGTAAACGTTGCTTAATACGACTACAGAACTCGAATATGACATGTTTAATTAAACGTGTCATTTTCTTAAACACAAACATATTTAATATGCGGGTTACACGACACGTTTAACACTATTAAATATAAGCAATTCAAAAACGTGAATGGCACACTAAGCACATTTAACACGGTCAACTCTCCAAGCATGGTTAAGAAATAATAAGATAGAATTAACATGATAAAATAAAAGTTACCAAAAACTACAATCCAACTTTAATGTGTCGTGTCGACCTATTAATCTATTTAACGCAAACGGGTTTAACCCATTGTTTTTAATCATGTCATTAACGCGCCGACACGTTCTTAGTCGTGTCATTAACGTGTCGACCTGTTTGCCCCAAACGCCCCCGTTTAACACTAACTTTTTGTTGAGTCATGTCGTGTTAACAGGTCATGTCATAAATTGTCAGTTCTAGTTATAGGGAGTTATATAACAAGCAACATATGTAATAAGCACCTACATTTAGAGCACTCCAACAAGTCAAATAAGGATGTGGTTGATATTTGAGAATACACATTCTTGAATTCCCTTTCATGATTTACAACTATTTATTTAAACTAAGTCACCATGGAGTGCTACAATTTGCACACCCTTGTTTCTACATGGCTTAAGAATATGTGTAAACTTGTATCAAGTTATTATGCTCATATCATTTCTTCACTTTTTGATTCAAGAGGAAACAGAGGTCCAGCAAGAAGCACAAGGAACAGATGAAATGATGGAAACAAACTCTAGTATTCCAAAAAGAACAATAATGCAGGTTTTATTGACCGTTGGGAAGAAGCTTCTCATTAATCCAAATTTTCATGCAACTGTAGCAGGCCTTGCATGGGCATTCATAAGCTTCGGGCAAGTATAAATAAATATCATTCACACAAAGAATATAAATCACAAGGATAATAACATAAGAGTTGGATATAATGCAGGTGCAATGTAAAACTGCCAAAGGTATTTGAAGATTCAGTATCTATAATATCATCAGGAGGACTTGGAATGGCAATGTTCAGCCTAGGTAACAGCATAAGATTTCAAGTCATTTCTAGTAATTTGTGAGAATAATCAGAATGTAAATAATAGAAATAACAAAGGTAAAAAAAATTCTATAATATGTATTACTTTACAGGTCTGTTCATGGCATCACAGGCACGCATAGTAGCTTGTGGCACTCGACTAGCGTTAATGGCCATGGTCTTGCGGTTCATTATTGGGCCAACCATAATGGTGTTGTCCTCTGTTGCTATTGGATTAAAGGGTGTACCATTCCAAATTGCAGTTATACAGGTAGACCCCATGCTTTCACCACTACTATTACTGTTATTATTACTATTGTTATACCAAAAACATAGTAGTCAAAGGCGCCAAAGGAGCGTGCCTAGGCACCCAGGCAAGGCGCAGCAAAACCTGTGAAAAAAACTTGAAAAAACCAAACAGGCTAAAATCTGCAAAAGACCTGCCTGAACCGGCCTAAACTAGCCTAAAACAGTCTAAACAAGCCCAAAAAAAAGTCTAAACAAGCCCAAAAAAAGTCTAAACTAGCCTTAAACATGTCTAAAACACCTAAAAATGGCCTGAAATGCACGCGCGCTTGCTTAACTAGCCTTAAACATGTCTAAAACACCTAAAAATGGCCTAAAATGCACGCGCGCTTGCTTGTCTAGGGCGTGCACTTTTTAGGCACCTTGCGCCTAGGCGACAGTCTCACCCTTTGCGCCTTGAGCCTTTGACTACTATGACCAACAAGATAAATACAAACCAATTAATAAACTACTATCTGCTACAGGCAACTCTTCCTCAAGGAATCGTCCCATTTGTATTTGCCAACGAGTATAATGTTCACCCAGAAATCTTGAGCACCAGGTATGAACAGTGGTTTGCTAATTTTAACAAATAAACTTCAACGAACAACATGACACCCGACTTATTCTGAATACAGCATAATCATTGGATTGCTTGTTGCATTGCCTGTCGCACTGGTCTACTACTTCTTGTTGAGATTATAAGCAATGCACAAAAAACAAGCAGTGAAGCAGTAATTGAATGTGGAGTATATACAGCCAGTAATATTTTTTAATAGCCTGATAGAACAAATTCAGGCTTGTTAAATTCTTTTAAACAAACTAGTGATTGTGCATACACAACTAACTAAAGAATTCATTCAAGCAAATGATCAAAAGCTAGAAGACACCAAGATCTTTCAAGCCCAGGAATAAGAACACATCAGCATGATATCCTCTTCATTTGAGCATGCTTCATTATATTTAATTCCTTTAAAATTAAACACATTTGCAAGGTAAATTGTATATAGAAGGCATATAAAAACATTCAAGAGTTGCATAACAAATATATTCATGTCTATTAGTGACATATTTAATATATATTATATTTATCTATTTGTAACGTCTCTATATATAAAGAGATCCAGATGAATGATTCACATACACAAAATATTATTCACCAATTATCATCTTGTTTCTCTTCTTTCAATTTTATGATGGTATCAGAGCCGGATCTCTGAACTTAAATTAATTCTATCAATGTCAAATTTGAGTATGGAAAACGCTATTAGTGATATATTTATCTATTATATCTATTTGTAAGGTCTCCACTTGTAAAGAGATCCAGATGAATGATTCACACACATAAAATATTATTCACCAATTATCGTCTAGTTTCTCTTGTTTCGATTCTATCATGGTATCAGAGCAGATCTCTAAACTTATAACTAATTCTATCAATGTCAAATTTGATTATGGAATACTTCAAAAATCAAAATTAGGCGTTATGCATTTGATTAAATTCGAACAAAACAAATCACGAGATCACAAAAGTAGCTTAACAAGTATGGATAAGTATGAAATTTGTTTAGTCGAATTTAAGCAAAAAGGCGGGAAAATGACTGAAAAGGACAAAAGGAAGCGTACGGAACTCATATGTTCTTCAAAATTTAATCGTATGTGAAAAACAGTTTCCGCCTAGGTTAAGAAAATTTAACTTTTGGTTCAAAAATTAAGCATGACGGTTGAGCTGAACAGATGGAGCGGATTATTTTGAAACATGGAATTCAGATTATGTAGTAGAATAAGCTCTTATAAGTTACGTCATGTACATGAATCAGCGGCGATCCGGCGAACCACCGTTGCTGCGCCGTCATGTTGCCTGAAACTTTTGAACGACGACCGTGAAAAGACCTTATGGGAATGAGGTGGAGTGACGCCGGCGCGTGGAACAACACGATCTAGGTGTATTCTCATGGAGAATTTCACGCCGCGTGAGGTCAATTTGCAACAATGTTTATAGAATTTTTTTTACTTTTTAATTAATAATTAATTAAACAGCTCAAATAATTTTTTAACTCGTTAATATTTAAATAGTGTTGTTTAACCTTTTTATGAACATTCTGATAAAACTTCATTAAAAACTTAGTTGGTTTTTAAAATATAGTATTTTTTTGTCTAGTGTACGGTTTTAGCACGTACTTGTATTGTTTTTATGATTTTTTAACGTTTTCTTAATTATATATGCATCATTGGTTCCAATAGTCCATCGATGTTTCTGTATTTTTTAAAATAAAAGTTGGTAAATTAAAATGAAAATTATAAAATAGTAACTTAAAATTAAATTAAAATAAAGTATACCTCTTAGATGTATAGTCAGTTGAAATGAGACATCTTTGTATTCATTGCCCCCCATTTTTAGTTTAATTGGTGAAATGTTTGTTTGGTTTCACTAACATTCTTTTTAAAATGTTTAAGCACTTGTTCTCAAAACGATAAGATTTTTTTTGTTGATCTCTGGTTTTAAGGTTTTTGGAGACCCGAATCCAAGCCTTGGCCAAGACAATTTCCTCATAATCCTCCCAAACCTTACAAGACGACCGATTTGCTAATTTCATTTACTTCGAGTTGTGTCGTCTTGTTCTTCTTTATCTACCTCATAATCTTGTTCTTCCTCATCTTGTTCCACCTCATATTCGGTATGTGAAACGAGTTGGGTTGGGTTACGAAATGGTAGATGTAGTAGAATGTGGAAGCACAAAATGACCTTGTGCAATTTGACAAACATGGATGATTGGGTAGGAGGATTTGGGTAGAATTGAGATATTGAAACGATTGTGGTGGAGTCGGTTCACTTGGACCTGAACAAACTTTTAGACTATAGGTTTTGTGGGCGGATGATGGTTGTTTCCTTAGATCCATTTGAATTTGAGTATAATCGAAGATATTAGAGAATTAGAGTAGAAGTGGAAGAATATAAAATGTTGGTATAAAAGTTCATTATAAAGATTAGTATTTATTGGAAAACTTAAAAAAAAAAAAAAAGTCCAACAGCTACTTGAAATCTCCCCAACGGCTATGACAACGGTCGGATTCCTCTCCCAAGCCCACGGCTTCACGAACTCGTGAACATTACCCTAGCCACAAACCGATAGGGTTGTGATGGTGTTTCCGTGAACCCGTTGGAAGCCGAGAACCCGAACGACCCCGTCCACCCTAATATGTTTTTATTTTTTTTAAATATATCATTACGCCTGCATATATATCTACCTACGTTTCCGATTAATGTCCAGAATCAAGTCGTCACAACTCGTCTACGAGGTTTTAACCGCTCGTTAAAATGCAAATCCCCATGTAACGAACTTCCGAAAATGCCCTCATGCGGCCTCAAATTCTTTAGCCCTCTCAGATCTACGGCTACGACAGCACGTAAGCACCGCTTCACCTAATCGAACGGTCAAAAAGGACCGAAGAACATGTAGGAAGCACACGTGTCAAGAAAAAAACCACGTCATTTCCATCAGGCAATTTTTCCATTCGAAGCACACGTAGATATAAGATCAGTAAACGCATTCTTTACTTGTACATCATGCATTTCAAGTTGTACATTGAATACGGTTTTGCCATTTTAGGTCTGGATAAAAGATCACCTTTCACAATCCCTCACTTCATATCGCTGAGCGTCGTTCGTCCCCCCATCTCTCGCTGCGTGATACTCTCTGTTTCTAGTTTTGGTTCTCTGTTTTCGAGCTAGCAATCATGGCTAAAGGTCCAGGACTTTACTCCGATATCGGCAAAAAAGCCAGAGGTTCATTCTCTCTCGATGTGTATATGAGATTTTGTAGTTCGATGTGTGTTTTTGTGTATATACGATTGCGTATGTATGTGAATGTATATGATTGTTTTGGTGTGGAGTTTTGGATCAGAAGAAGTTGATTTAGAATCTGTTTGTTTTGTGATGCAGATCTTCTATACAAGGATTACCATGCTGACCATAAGTTCACAATCACGACCTATTCGCCTACTGGAGTTGTGAGTTGATTTTCGTTTTTTTAACTTGTAAATCTGTTCAATCGTGTTTTCTGCTTGAGCATTGAGCTTGTTACAAGTGCGTCAGTAGGTTATCGTGTGTCAATGTAACTGTTGTTTATGCCATTATTAAGTTCTATGTTGATAATGAACAGATGACTGCTTACACATCAGGAGATCGTTGATTATATAATTGTTCATTTTTTACTGGAAAAGTAGAAGTTGCTAGGCACGTGCTTCACAATTTAGAATCAATAGTCATAGTTTAGAAAGACGGTTGAGGCGTGCGCCTCGAGGCGAGGCGGTAAGAAAAGAAAACGAGTATGAGGCGACCCCTCAGGGGACATTTTTGTACGTACGTCTCAAAGGGTCGAGGCGTTCAAAAAAACGTTAAAGGTGTACGCCTCGAGGCACACCTCTTGCTGATTTAGGGTTTAGATGATGAAATTAGTTATGAAAGTTCTATATTTATAAGATATATATTTTTTATATGCTGTTTTAGACTTTCTATGATGAAATTAGTAAGGAAAGTTCTATATTTATAAGATATATAATTTTTATATTTATTTTTTAATTCCGCCTCGGGCTTACGCCTCGGTTCGCCTCGAAGCTTACGCCTCGAGGTGCGATTCCGTTCTTTTAAACCTTGTCAATAGTTTATCTATGTTTCAACTCATATCAATGTGTAGGCAGTGGTCTATTGTTGTGATATGACATTGTATATTTAAATATTTGATAAACACCATTATTTTGCAAAATTAGAAGTGTTCTGTCATTTTTTGAATGATTGATGGTGTTTGAGCTGGTCCTGGGCTTTTTACTTCTGATGTATTTGAAATAGTTCTCTGTAGCGAGACTGTAGTTATATTCTCTGATCCTAATGACAAGTGAAGCTAAGGATGCACTGTTAGAATCTTGTGAGCATCCCTTGTAACTGTTTATTTGTTTTACTAAGCTATAACAGTTATTAGATAGGACCTTTTCAGTATATGATAGCTGTGAACTTGCAATCCACATCGACATTTGAGAATGCTATGCCTTGGTATACTCCTTCAAACATTTACTTTGAACTTTATTTAGCATCAGTGTGTACATATTGAGGTTGTTTCATAGGGTTCACGTGTACTTCTCGTGTCTTCTATTCATCTGTGTCGACCCCTTTTGGTCTTCTTTCGAATTTCTTTGTTGCACAGAGTAGCGTTTGGACCATCATATTTCTTGCTGAATTAGCATATATGTTACCAAATGCTAAAGATATGATACACCCATATTGTAATGTTTTAGCAAGTATTAGTTTGATCAACAGTTGCTCCCAAGGTTCTACTTAGTTGATTTCAGGATCATATGTACCAAACTGTTTGGCTGAGCTGAGCAGCGTAAATAGCGTATTCTTGCTTTTATACTACTTCGGTTGTGACTTCTGGGCATGATTCACTCTTTTTATGTTACTTAATGAGGGTTTCATCTGTGATCTGCCAGATGTTAGTATACTGAGACATATCATGGCTCATAATTTGATGGCGCCAAACCTTTCAACATCTGTTGTTTACTTTATATGACATGTATTTAAGAAAAAAATAACTATATTGGATAAATGCTTACTTAGATGCAGTATTCTTGCATTTGATCCAACGACCTGTGGTCTCCTCTTTTTAATGTCGTTTGCATCAAGCCTTACATTCTCATTTCCACACCATGTAGGCAATCACATCATCTGGGATGAAGAAAGGTGAACTATTTCTTGCTGATGTTAATACACAATTGAAGAGGAACAACATCACTACTGATATCAAAGTGGACACCAACTCCAATGTAAGAGACTCATTTTTTGTTTTATGTACATCATCTTTTGTATTTTCTGGTTATCATTGTAGTTTAAGGGTAGTCTGAAGTCCACAAAATTCTGTTTCATATTGTAGTCTCACAAACTCAAAAGAAAATGTAAATAAATAAATAAAATTTGTTGGTGAACCTGTGATTTCTAAGAGATTGTGTAAAAACCACTTTCCATAACACACAGTGGCAGTTTATTGGCAGCCTGAAGTCCACTCATTCGGTTTCATCTTGTAGTCTCCCCCACCCCACGCAAAATTAAGATGTAAATAAACAAATAAATAAAATTTGTCGGTGAACTTGTGATATTTAAGAGGTTTCATAAAAACCTCTTTCTATAACATGATGTTTCTTGAACCAGTTAATTGCATTCCTTACCTTTTGTGTATGTTGTTCACTGCCTTGGTCTTTTGATAGCTGATTGTGGTTTTAGTACTTTATCGATTTATATGAATATCAACTGAACTATTTGCATCATTACTAGCTCTCCACAACTATCACAGTTGATGAACCTGTACCTGGGCTTAAAACAATAATTAGCTTTAAAGTCCCTGATCAAAGGTCCGGCAAGGTATGCAAACTTCTCTTCATTCTTGAGAAACCACAGATATATTTTACAACTTATGTTGCATTGTTTTCATTGAAATATGTTTTCAAGGTTTTCTCATTATCACCAGGTTGAACTTCAATACTTGCATGACTACGCTGGAATCTGTGCAAGTGTTGGGGTGTCTGCGAACCCCATTGTGAACTTTTCTGGTGTGGTGGGAACAAACATTAGTTCCATTGGGGCTGATGTTTCTTTTGACACCAAAACTGGAAACTTCACCAAATACAATGCTGGCCTTAGCTTCTCCAATGCTGATCTTATTGCTTCTTTGACTCTGTGAGTTGATAATGCTTTCTGATAAATTAGTATTCTTAATGATAAAAGTAAGAATTTTCATAGGGTTGTGCTGTAAAATGACCAACTCAGTGAAATCATGATTTAGATTTGGAGCTACTCGGGTTTGGGTCGTAAACAGTTCAATCCGTTTAAATTTACAACTAAAACTGAATATTAAAAACTAAGAGTAGAAACTAGAAGCAACCTTTTCTTTTAATCTTATATTAGTTTTCTTCGTTTTTTTTGTGTTTTTTCAAGTTATATAAATTTCTTTCGACTTTCAGGAGTTAATTTATATTTTTTATTTGTTTCTTTTCCTTTTTGTAGTTGATTTTGATCTTATATTAGTTTCCTTTCTCCTTTTGTAGTTGATTTTGATTTATATTAGTTTCCTTTTATCTTTGTGTAGTTGATTTTGATTTATATTAGTTTCCTTCGTCTTTCTGTAGTTGAATCATCGATTTGAATGACATACAAACGGGTCGTAAGCGGGTTGATACGGCTAGCCTGAAAACTAAGCGTGCCCGTGTTAGGCTTCAAATTTTCGACATGATTAACCTATCTGGTCAGCCCTAAATTTTAGATCAGACACCCCCACCACTCGTTCCCTTACGTATGTGCATAGAAACAGATAGAAGTAACTCAGTTAAGGTGCTTTTGGGTCCAACTATTTTTGGTTTGATTTGGAAAACATTAGGGATGACAATTTTGACCCGTTTATAGGATTGATCGATCTGGGATATATTTTATCTCAAACATGTCAAATGGGTAAAACTTAAAAAATGTGCCAAATTGGTTAAGACTCAAATTGGTTGAACGGTCCGTGAATACGAAATGCAAATGTTATTTTGATGGTGCACAAGTGAGATTTGAATTATTATGTTGGTTATAACACAGGAATGACAAGGGTGACACACTCAATGCTTCCTACTACCATATCGTGAAGCCCCTGACCAACACGTTAGTAGGCGCAGAGGTGAACCGCAGCTTCTCAACCAACGAAAACACAATTTTGGTTGGCACACAACATTCATTGGACCCATTGACCACTGTCAAGGCTCGGGTCAACAACTTCGGAAAGGCAAGTGCAGTGATCCAACACGAGTGGCGTCCGAAGTCCCTTTTCACACTTTCAGGAGAAATTGACACTAAAGCTATTGACAAGAGTGCAAAGTTTGGTCTTGCCTTGGCTCTGAAGCCCTGAAATGTTGACACTTGGCAACAGTGGATGTAGGTTTTTTTGGTAGAATAATTCCCAAATGTTGTTTTGAGGACCAATACTATTTTCTACCTGATCCATTCAATGGTAAAATATGATGGATGGTAGATACATACAGTTGAACAAAATGTTTTTCTATTATAGGCTTTTTTTAGCTAAATCTAAGAACCCTGCTTTTGTATTTACATGCATTTGTGGTTCTATTAGTTTCATGTTATCTTGCAAGTTGAATGCTTTCATTAGTTTAAATGAGCTTGAGCCTGTTGGAATTGGAACTCATTAATAAACAAGGTTAAGCTTAATTTTATACATTAAGCTGCATGCTCACGAGTTTAGATAATTTTATTTATATAAATATAATGTAATATATAATAGTAATTATTTTATATATATTTATATAATTTATATAATAATAGTAGTATATGATTATTAAAAAAAAAGAAACAAGCCGAGTTTGAGTAAGTAGAGTTCAAGTTTTAGATATAGGACTCGAAACAAGCTGAGTTCGAGCTCATTCAAATTATACGAGTGGAGTCTGCTCGCTTAAATTATACGAGTCGAGTTGAGTTTGAACTTCAGGTTTAACTCGACTTCAGGAATAACTCAACTAGTTTGGGGGCTAAAGAGAAATTAAGCTATGGGTGTTTTTGTTATAGAAAAATTTCTAGCTAACATCCGTTTTACTTTATCACTAATTGAGACCAAAAACGATAAACTAAAATATAGTTTACGCAGTTACATACTTATATTTTAATTTGTATATGTTTATATATATATATATATATATATATATATATATATATATATATATATATATATATATATATATATATATATATACTAGCTTTAATCCCGTGTGTTACACCGTGTAAACCTTAACATTAAATTGATGAGTATCTGAACATGTCTTCTTATACAACATTTGATGAAATTTGTGTTTGTCAAAAATTAAAACATATTTGGATAGTGAAAAGTTGAGATAAATGATGCAATAAAGAAATCTATAAATATTTTTTATAATAAACAATTACATATTACATGTAATAATGAGAAATGATAACTGTTACAATTACAATTTACAAAAATCTAAATACAATTACAATTTAGAAATATGTAAATATTTTTTTGTATACAATTACAAATGGGGTGTAATAGCAATATGATTTGCTAGTTGTCGAAATACAGTTGGACTTAAAAATAATTTTACATACTTCCTATCTGTGACATTGTCAATCATGAGCATCAAATGACTTAAAAAACAATACTTATTTAGAGAATGAACCATATAACCAGGTCAAGCTAAAGGATTGAACTGAAAATGAAATATATTAATTTGATTCAAACTTTGCAAGTTCATCCTATAGCTAAGATTACCAAAAGAATTTTTTTTACTTCATTTTGACCCAACACAACCCATTTTGAAAAGGTTATCCAATTGTGATCCCAATTGTCAACATGTGTAAAAATCCTAGAAATGCAGTAAAAATGCACGTAAGGCAGTAAAAATGCAGGTAGCGCACTAAAAAAACTGCAGTAGAAATGCAGTAAAAAAAACTGCAGTTTTTAATGAAAAAATGCATGAAATGTATACTTGAACTATCGGTTGTAGTTGTGAAGGTTATAAATACAGTTTTGAGTCAACTACAATAAAAATGCAATTGTGAAGGTTATAAATGCAAAAATACCAATCGAGTCAAAGTATTATAAACCATATACTAAAATAGTTCTTATATATAATTATGAATTTAATTGCAGTATCCCTCAAAGTTTTAAAGAACATTACAAATTATAAACTATATAATAAAATAGTTCATACATCCAACCCAACCCATTAGTGTAACATTTACCAAAAAAATAAGGTTTCCTCAGCATTTATATCATCAGGACTAACGCAAGCTGGAAAACATAAATTACTAAATTAATAATTGTGTGAAATTTAATATTTCTATAACAAAATAGTACCATTAGGATTTAAAAGTTACTAATTATGACTGTTGTTTCCACCGAGTGAATCCTACCATTTTAGTAACATATAGATTAACCATAAATGAGTATTCAATCACATGAACATGTTGTATTATTTACAATTTCTATTCTAAAAGATGTTTATTTTGTCCAACCTGTAAGAGGCGAGTAAGTTTACTATCACAAAATCACGATATGAAACATGAGCACCTTCTTTCCATTTCTTTTCATCACCAAGGACACTAATGACATTTCCAAGTGCAAGAAGGCCCTTGTTAATACAAACCCCTGTTTTCAAAACACACCCAAAAAAATCATGTTCGTATACAAAATAAACATTAATTAACACAACTAATAATCATTATGACTACCTTCTTTGAACCGCATGCCATCAGATTCTGGTCTTTTAGCCCGTTCTGATCCAGCAAGATCAACTAAATGCAACTTAGCACAAAGATATTCATCACTCATAGATTCATTTAAATTATCACCAGAATTCATTTTGTGTATTTGTTCAACTATGATGGTTAATATAGTATGTTCACGACTACATAAAACAGGTTATCTTGTATAAGACAGTAGGTACTAAAAAGATGCATTGAAAAGATACAAAAGGTCAAAATAGAGTGGCCAACCTTAACTGGCTATTCATGTTTGTACCCCCAGTTGCCCTGCTCAATGATCCTTGCTCCAAACAATCAGCCATTTCTTTTAGTGTATGTACACTACATTCAGTAGATCCAGCAAATGTTATGACACCATTTGAGTTTTCACGAACTTGTATTGGTGGCCTCCCAGGAATGTTGACTTTTCCTCATTAACCATTTGTCGTCTTGATTTGTTACTCGAGTTTGAATCCGGCAAGTCCCTTACTTCTTTTAGAATCTTTAAACGACAATCATTCGGTTAAAATTTCAAAACAGGATACATACTTACAAACTTAATGATAACGATAGCATACCATAATGAAAGAAACATGTAGTTAGAACTCTATTTGATGTTTTAAACTTTTGATTTTGTTGAATAACGCATTCATAGCTTAAGGAATAAGGCCTGCCTGGGACCCATATTTGCAGCCAGAACCCATGGTGTATGTGTTGCCTGAACCAATCTGTTAAACTTTACATGTCAAACACCATCAACAACAACATAACATTCATCTTATTCACTTTACATACCTGGCCATAAGCTAGAACAGTAGCATTATTAATCAATTTATACAATCTTCTTTGATATACCTGGCCATCAACGACAACATAACATTCATTTCAACTCTATATTGTCGTTCTAATATAATGTTCTCAAGCTGAGCCACACCCATTCCTCTCTGTGACACTTTCTAATGCTTCAGCTTCTTGGATTCATGACCCATTGAACCCATCTGTCTAAATCACATTCTACATATAAATTCAACAGATGCAATTACAAATAAAGAGGACTGAATCTTACAAAGAGAATAAAAATTGTATAAGATACCATAAGATTTAGAGAAAGCAAAACACATAGGTTTCAATTAAAGCTTGAAGATTGCAGTTTTATTTACCAAAATCATAAGGATATATCTAAATTGTCCTTTTAAAATAAAAATCAAGTAACCACTTCAAAATGACATGTTCTCAAAGATCTACATAACCAAAATTGACAAACTAAATTGATTAATACCAAAAATGAAAAACTAAATTGATTAATACCAATTTAGTTTAGTATTGATTGATTGCGAAATCCCAACAAAAAGTTCAAATCCGATTAACAATGAAATTTACGATTCAAATCCGAACAAATTTTGATTAATACCAATTTACGATTCAAATCTGAAAAACTTGAAGAATAAAGAATAGATCCGAACAACTGCTGCTTGGTATTGATTCCGAAAAAATGAGAACAGATCCGAACAAAAATTACGTTGTGTAAATCTGAAAAAAATAATAATACCAATTTACGATTCAAATCCGAACAAATTAAATCGTAAAACCATTGGTATTGATTGCGAAATCGGAAATCCGAACAAAAGAAAGATTGAGAACAGATCATGAACAATAAAAAAAAAACTTTACTGATACGTGGACTTGATCTTTTATTGTTGTTGAATCGTTTGGTGAAGATGTTGGAGAACAAACCATTTGGTGAAGATGCTTGAAATTAGGGTTAATGAGTAAAGATGTATGACAGGAGAAATTGGGCTTTAACCCGAAGAGAAAGAAGATGGATCGGGTAAATAGTAAGGTCCGCGTGATTTTTAGGTTGAAAATGAAAAATTGTTGAGAGTGATTCTGCTGTTGACACTTGGCAACATCATTTGGCTTTTTATTATAAAAGAGAAGAGATTGAGAGAAAAATGTTAAAATCAAAAGACTTTTAGCGTACGAAGTGTAAAAAGGATTTTGGACCATAAAATCAAGGGTTGAAATGAATGAGTGTCAAGTCAGCATTTGTTTTAATTGTAAATATGGTCTATAGAGGTAAAATTAGAATTGTCTACCATTGTTGATTTTTTTCAAAATCCCTAATATTTTTTATACGTATATAACTTTTTTATACGTCATTATTTAAAAAAAATGCACCATAAAATCAAATATTTTATTATCTTGGTTTTCCTTAACTTTTATTACAAAAAATGACTTCTTAAAAAAATGTGAAGTGTTGTGCGTATAACATGCGTAATTACAAAATAGGTTCCGTAACTATAAAATAGGTTGCATAATTACAAAATATGTTGAGTAATTATCAACCTAAATTGCTTAATTATTAACTTGCGTAATTATAAAACATAATTATATACATAGGTTGCAGATGAATTTATCTCTTACCTCAAGGACACATGTCATGTTCTGATGGTTTCGTACGTTTAAACGATAAAACTCTTTGTACTATATGGTTAAAATAATATAATAAAGAAATCGTCGTTCAAAACAAATATATAATAAAGAAAAGTAGTTTAAAAGGTTAACCAATTATTAAAAAATAGAAGGAATTTTACAGAGCCCTAAAAAAGCGGCCTTGCTTACACCGGTTGGTGTAGGGATCTTTTTCCAGGGAACAAAAATAATACAAGGCAAAATGATAGTGTTGGCAATACCTATCGCACGTGTAACGTTGAAAGAAAACAAAAGGTTAGATGCATGGTGAATATATAAAAACCCAAATGAAAGGGTGTTTGGGAAAATCTACAGGATTTTAAGGGTTAAAAGTAAAAAAAAAAATAATTAATTTTTTGTTTTGTTGGCCAAAAGTCTTGTTCAATTACTTTTTGGTTGGGTTAAGGCTCTCTTTAGCTATAAAAGAATGTGAGTTTATTACATCAATAAACCCTTTAACGTGGTCCCCAAAAGATAGAAAAAGCTTATTGGAAATCAATACCATTATTATATATCATTACTACTAGCTTAGAAATCCTGTGTATTACATAGGTTGAATAAATACAATATTATATACTTAGTAGTAAAAATTTACATATTACATGTTTATGACATATTATATAGTTTTTTAATGTAAATTTTAGAAATGTTATATAGTTATTTTTTAAAAGTGATTTATAAAAAGAATGAAAGAAATGTTCAATTTTTAAAAATGGTTTATGAACAAACCTATTTTTTAAGAGAAATTTTTTTTATAAAAATAGTCATGGAAATCAATATTATTTATGAAGAGAGAGATGCGGGAAACAAAAATTTAGAAAAAAAAAAACAATTAAAGAAAGTTTGTACAATTAATAGGAGAGAGAGGCGGGAAAAAAATTATAAGGATGCATATGAGAGTGACAAGTGTCCCTCTAAAACCTTTCTTTATTATATAGTATAGATTATTAATAATTGGGTCCTATCACTAACATGATATATTGTTAATAATAATGTTTTTAAGTAGAATAAACGAGTGGTTAGGTCAAACAGATTTGTGTTAAAAGAAGCTAGGGTCATAGGAAGTGAAGTATAAGGACAATGGTGTATATTTCACAGGTCATAGGAAGAGAAACATTAAGACGAGGGGCGTATATATCACTCTTCACTCCTTATTCATTGTCACATCCGCTTTTACCTGTCATTAAATCATAAAAATCACCCTTACTCTTTACTCCATGATTTATTGTATTTTTTAAATACAAGTAATATGATTATATTTTAATAATAAGAATTTAAAACTAATTAAAAACATTACATAATAATAATAAATTAAAACCTTAGATAATAATAAAAAATAAAACATATTGTTTAAGAATACTGGTCTTCAACTTTTCTATCGTGACACGTTCCTTCTATTCAAGGTGATTGGTGTTTATCAAGAAGATTTTGATATTTTTTCGGTCGCTTGCATTCGCTTTCAACCGGATTTTGGTTTTTTTGTTCTCTTCGTATGTGACGTTTAAATTTTCTAACTTAGCCACAATACTATCTAATCTTTCGTCGGGTGAAGAAGATGATGCAACCTGTTTTACCTTGTCCCTCTCAATTAGACATTTGGTTCGATCGGTGATTCATCGGTAGAATTGTTGGTTCCACCCACTAAATGGTAATTGTGGTTGTGTAAAAATGGGGTTTGGGTCGTAGGTGATGGGTGGCGGAAAGGCATGTTCATAATAAAGATTTAGGAGATAATGTTTGTAACTTTTGAAAGGTTAATAATGTATATATAAGTAAGTAAATAAATCGGTTTAAAAAGTATATTTTTTACCGTTTTTTAAATATCATTTATAATTAATTTATTATTCTTAATTTTTTTTTAAAATTGACCGTTGGAAGAGGGAGATGGCCATGAGGCCATCCACGGGGAACCCTTACCACTATGGACCACGCTACACCAACGCAGTGTTTCACGCGTGGCCACGGTGCCACGTAGGACAACGTCGTGAGCCATGAAGATGAAGGGTAGGCCGCATGGTCTTATATTCACTTTTAGGACAACTAGTGACTGAGGTAGTGAGGTATTGGTGGCAACCACATTACCATCGTCAGGGAATTATATATATCCTTCTTAAAGCTTGTAAAATCACGTGTATATCACATATACTTGTTTTTTATGTTTTAAGAGGATGTTATTCTTGTTGTATTATTCTGTATATTTTTGTTACAAAATGAATATACGGAATGAATTATAAAGATTGGTATGAACAATTCTACCCATTTCTTTATTATACGCCATTACCATTTCATGAATCTAGTCTTTATATCTTCCTACCATTATAAAAAATAATGTTTTTTATTTTACTTTTAAAATAATACTATTTTTAAGTTGAACATTAAATCAAAATAAATAATATTCAAACAGTTTAGTTAAAAAAACATTTGCTTAAAAAGTTTAAACACGCCATTATTTAAAAATTAATAACTAATTGTCCAAACATCTTCCAATAACAAAAAAAATTAAAGAAAAAAGGTGTGAAGATCAAAATAAACTATTATAAAAAAACATAAATTACCCAAAAATGTTTTCATTTAAAATAAACCAAGATAGTGTTATATTTATTTTGTGACAAACAAAACTAATTGAGAGAGACATTTCAATTACAAAAAGAACTCAAATACAAACCATCAAAGGAAAAGCATATAAAGTGCAGAATAGTAAAGGTTCAAATCATCAAAATCCAACACAACAGAATTCAACATGAAGTAGACATCACTCATAAGTTGGTATGCAAATCTAATATGATGGGTCAAATCCAAAGTTACTTTCTACATATTCTCATAAAAAAATATTAAAAGAAAAAAGAAAAAGGGAAGATGGTCCATCAAGATTCTAGCTGAGCAAAGCATATGAAAAAAGAGTTTTTGAGGACAGTGGATAAAGATAAAACAAACTGTTATGTTTTGCTTGTTGACAATTTTCAAAAGGGCAAAACAAGTTCAATGTGGGCCTAAAATGTTTTTTTTAATAATTTTATCTTTTATAAGCTTAAAAAGACAAAGTATAACAAAAAAAAAGAACTCATAAAGTGCAATAATAACAAAAGAAACCAAAATTTTCATTGAGAAAGTGAACACATATGAGATGATTAAGCTAAGGATGAATTAATAATGCACTAGTGTTATCATGAAAACAAACTAAAAGAATTCAAAATCTAAGTAAGGACCTGATGATCTATCTGAATCAGAAGCTTTCTTGTCATTCTGAGGCAATGTTGATTTGACCGTTTGACTAAAGAACGAAAGATCAACCGGTTTTGGAATCTCGGGAGGGTGGATACCGCGTATTAGAGCCCAATTTATGCTTTCGAAAAACGGGTGTTGTTTAATCTCTGTTGCACCTCTTTTATACCCTAATCTTTTTTGTGGGTCCTTAACAAGAAGACCGCGAATCAAATCCTTTGCAGCAGAACTAATGTTTGACCCTTCGGGGAACTTTAAGGATTGACCAACAACATTAAACAATGTCTCTCGGTTTCCATTGCCTTTAAACGGCGTTTTCCCGTGAAGCAATTCGTACAAAAATATACCAAATGTCCACCAATCAACAGCACTCCCATGACCATCTCCTCTAATGATTTCGGGTGCTAAATACTCGTGGGTCCCAACAAATGACATGGACCTAGCAGCAGTTGGTTCAACTATAAGCACAGGGCGCGCGTCTAAGCTTACAGTATTTTTATTCTTTTCTGTTTTGGAAGAACTAAAAAGGCGCGGTTTGAAGCAAGAAGGTTGGAAGCAAGTTGGCTCTACACAAGAGGGTAGTCTACAAGAGGGCTCAATGCATGATTGTTGGATACAGTATGATGTGGCGGTGCACGATGGCTCGTTTGTTGACTTGACTAATCTCGGGCTAACACAACATCTTAACGATAAATCAAAATCAGATAACATAATGTGACCATCTTCTCTAACTAAAACGTTTTCGGGCTTTAGATCGCGGTATACCACACCCATCATGTGGAGATACTCTAAAGCCAGAAGCACTTCAGAAGCATAGAATCTGATAAATCAAACAACAGCACAGTTATGAGCCAGCTTTTACATATAATTGTACGAAAATGAGTAAATACCATGAAAAACCAACATACGCATGGAAAAGTTCCCCAACCTAATTTCAATATATTAAGGTCTCTAAACTTGTACAAAATACACGAAGAAAGTTCTTCATGTTCTTCGTCCAAACTTTGGTATATTAAGTTAACTAAACTTGTCTAGCATGAAAGTACTTGTGAAAAAATTATAATAATGATTTGTTATCACATAAATCGGTCAAAATTTGACGAAGTGACATGCAACACTTTTGCAAAAAATAGTAAGATAAAAACTATACCATCTTATTTTGGCCAATTTAAGAGAACACTAGTCATTATTTTAAATATTTTTCACAATTACATTCGGCATTTTAAACAAGTTTAAGATTTTACTATACCATAATTAATTTGAGACACTCTTTCATGTATTTATGACAAGTTTAAATCCTATAATATATCAAAATTAGGTTGAATAACTTTCAATTAACCCTAAAAAGCATAAAGATAATAATTTCTCATTGCTCAAGACCTAAACAGAAGATCAAAATAGATTTAAAAAAAATTGAACACCATGATCTCACACATTAAAATGTGCATAAGAAAATTATTTTTATTCTCAATTAATTCAAATATAATAAATAAAAATTACACAAAAAATTAAAATAATTAAAACCAGGGAAAGAAATTGTAAAACCTTGCTGCCTGCTCGGAAAAATGCTTGCCGGGTTGCCGCTGCCGGAGAATATGAAGATCACCACCACTACAAAACTCCATCAACAGACACGAAAGCTTCTCCGTATCGAAATGCGAGTAAAGCGTAGGAAGAAACGGATGATCCAACATGCTCAAAATCTCCCTCTCAGTTTGAGCCCTAATCAACTTCTTCCGTCCAACAAGCATTCCCTTATCCATAACCTTAACCGCAAACAAACACCCCATCCCCCTCAACTCCGCCAGATACACACTCCCAATATCCCCAAACCCTAGCTTCTTCAACAGCCTAAAATGCGACAAACTCAAATCGCCATCTTTACTCTTCACCGTCTGAATCGCATCCCACCGGACATCGTTCGATTTGTGCGGCTTCGAAGGGCAAAATGTTCGAACCCTAGCGTCGGTGGGGTCCACACTGTAGCAGCAGCTAGACGAGCTTAAACTGGTCTTCTCACTGCCTTCAGCTTCACACTCTTCGGTCAATTGACCGGCGGTGTTACACGTGGAGCCGTTG